>OY720664.1:5236017-10341604 GCA_963170745.1 Phymatocera aterrima
TTTTCTCCCTCCGGCGAGCTTCGTTCTCTTATTTGATTCATCTATTTTTCTTTTCCCTCCCATTTTTTCTCATCGTTTTCCTTCACCCTCCCGTGTGGCTCTCGTAACGCTGGCAACTGTTGTACGAGATTCGCACTAATTATCACACTAACTATCTACTTAGAACGTATCACTTCTCGTATATTCTATACATAGGTTATCAATGTACTCGTGGGTATACCAACGACGAAATGCTCTTTACTTCGATGACTGCGAACGAACGAAGAAACGAAGGAAAAAAAAGACAAAAAAATTCCCATTATGTCTATTATATTTTAACAAGATATTCGCCAATTAATCCATACAGCTATACCATACACCTGTAAGTATTTCTTCTTTCCCTATTTTCTTCATCATACGTACGTTTGTTGTACCATTATCCCAATGATCCAGTCTCACAGGAGGATGTATATAGGTAAAATCCAATACGATGAATGAGATTGGATTTTATACCTACCTATAATACCTATACACCTACCACCTGTACCTAATACCATACCGAAAAAAACGAATAAAATCAATCGAAATGTGAAAGTTTTAATTACATCAATTAAATGTCGAATGTATAGGCGATCGCTCACAACCGATGGGCGGGGGGGGGGGGGGGGGGGGGGGGGGGGGTGATATTTATCGATCTCATGTGGCCGAAGTTCAGAACGTTGTGCAGGGGCGCAACAGAGTGCCAATGAAAATGTGTTGAAAATGTGAATTGATGATTTTGTCCGGAATTATCTCGATAAAGAAAAAAGTCTTTGATTTTTATTTCTTGTTTTTTCGCCGATTTCAGAAATCCCAGGGGTAAAAACAAAAAAAAAAACGAAAAAACGAAAAATATAGATCTAGAAAAATGTGTGAAATATACAAAATTTGAGAGAATAATTTTTGTCTGCCCAACGTGGGACTTTGTCTTTTCTCTTCTTTTTTGCATCTCCTATTTTTATGGCATATAACACCCAATTTCCGTCAGTATCAGGACACTCTCGACCAATCAGGTTCGAGGAAATTGTCCTGGCACTGGGGGCAGATTCAGCTACTGATACATATCCTGCTACTGGTACATACATTCACGTTACCTATGATATTTCATTTTTCTGGGATGACCGAAATCGGCGAAGGAGAAGAGAAAAAAAGCATACGAAATTTTGTTCGTCTATCGAGATGATCTTGGCGAAAAATTATCCTACAAATGCACATGCTGCATGTTTTTTTTCGCGTCAAAGTTATGTTTGAAATTGAACTATAAAAGACAGTTTTTTGCCGTAAATAACTTATAGGTGTCGGTATATACATACATACATAAATACACGTACTTACTACGTATATCAAAAATTTGAAAGACGGAAACGCGGAAAGACAAGGAAGGGTGAAGGAGAGGAAAAAAAGGTAAAATCCACGTCCTCTCGTATCTGTGTACTGGTGAGCCTCGGTAAAGTACTTAACCGCTTAAAACATTGATAAGGAATTAGGATTTGATTCGTTGTTAATGGAAACATGAACGCAGTGAACGCAGTGAACGCTGTGAACGCGGTTCGTGTGGCTTAGCTATTTCCGTTTTCATTTATGGCGTCCATCTTGATGTTTGTTATGTTTTTCAAACTTTGAGAGTTCAAACGACTTTCCGAACTCGGCACTCGGCGGATGTAGTTCTCTCTTTAAAATTGCGTTGCACCTACTCGTTGTCGGTGGTGTTGTTTTTCTTTCTACTTGTACCTACTTTTGCCTTCTTTCTCTTCTTCTTTTCCTCCTCACACTCGTCAGGATATCCATCTCCTGGTTGATACATTTCTTTTTTTCGTATTTCCAATCATAGGTATGTACATTCAAATACTGTAAAAAAATATGTGAACTATGCACACGTTCTCGTGCATAATTCTTCGTTCATCGAGTCTTTCTATAATCGTATTATCTGCGTACAATATTCCATACGTACGTATATAATTATGTATATTTATTACGTGTATGGTGGATAGGTGATGAATTCAAAATCGAGAATATGGAATACAATTGTTTAAATAAATCTCCCTCGTGCGCGTGCGTGCGCGCGTCTGTGTGCGTCGCGAATAATTATATCTACAACGTCATTCGGGATGCTAATTGTAGAGCCAGCCAGGATTTTTTTTCATGTAGTCGCTACTGACTAAACGAATCAAACTTATTAACAAAACGGACATATCCTTGGTAAGTAATTGATATACATTTATATTGTATATAGAGCATGTTGTACATACATACTCAACACACGAAATCATGAACGGTAATGTTTCTTGTTCTTTCTCTGTCTCTTTGAATCACTTTGTTTTTTGTTCTGCAGATCAGATTCTTTTCGTTAAATATTTAGCATCATGTATATATATATTGCGCGATGGTATAACTTAATTATATCGGAATTTAATATCGTCTCGAGGTGAACGATTCGATGAACGCTTCACATACGGATTCCAGATTCTGAATAAAATTCTTTTTTTCTTCTTTTTTTGCATACCGTTCGCGCTCTGCACGCGCCCGTATCCTCTCGCGGAAGTTCGCGGCGCGTTTCCGTTTAATCCAAATTTTCGCAAATCGCCAATTATTATTTTATCGTCTTGCAAAATGAACGCGGCTCGCGGTTTTTGCCCGCTTTTTTTCATTCTTTCCCTCGTTTTCCATCCGCCCACTTGGCTCTTCTGTTGACCTAACAGCAAAAAATCTTTACGGGTGTATGATGGAATATATGTAGTATACATATATCTTCAACTAAATTCGTTATCTGATATGTAACGAAATTCAATCGTAGAGATACAAAAACGGGAAAGAAAAAAATCGAGAAAAAAACACGAGCTTACAGAAGTCAGAATCATTAATGAACTGGTGAATCTATGGCTACACCGATTTATAGATAGACATACTTAATGATTCTACTCGTATGCGTATACCTGTATGGGGTACCAAAGTTACATACATAGATTTTGCGATGCGTCGTAGGTATAGATACCTATGTATAGTGTGTACCGTCGGCCAGTGAGTGAGTTCAAATTGAATTTATTACACTGGTTTCGAGTCCGCGTGTATGTGAGAAAGAGATAGATTTGAGAAGCGGCAAGAGGTAAGGGGCAAGGGAAGGACAGGCGTTGATTAGAGACGCGATGCTGAACAAACAAAATAACGAAATAAATAATTGATTTTGCCCCGAGGGGCTGAGGACCCCGGTGGAAGCCGGGTATAGAGGTAGTATAGTATTATAGGCATGAGGTATATATATATATATAGTACACTAGAACAGGTTTCGCGGAGACCTTAAGGTCAGCGAGAGATAGAGGTTCAGGATGATCATTTTACGGGACTTTATATGCAGCTTGGTTGCAGCACTACTACATGCGAAGACATTACGTTATACGCATACAGAGCTATATATATATATATATATATATATATATATGTATTTGGTGCGCTACAGTACTTTATATATTAGAGAAAAATAGCCTGAACGAAGAAAGAGAACAGATTGAAAGATTACTTGAAAGCAACAGAAAAGAGACAAATTTGGAAGCAATGAGAAAGAGAAGATCTTGATTTTTCTCACATTCCTACTCTTATTTGGATAGTAGTAAGTGGTATAGGTATAGGTAGGTACCTACGCATGTTAAGTGTTGGATCTCACTAATTTTATTCAAACTGTTCGGAATTCCGTTTTTTACACGTATCTAGGTATGTACATGTAGTACATCACGTGAGATAATGAAATATATAGAACGAAAATATACTGTACCTAGATATACACGTTTCATCGAGTATATATACTAATGGAATCGGAAATTAGAGTTCATCGATCAATCTTAAGATCGTAACAATAAATTCAAATTGATCGATCAAATTCTCATTGTTTTCGTTCGAGGGAACTTTTCTTTTTTTTTTTCAAAAGTCTCAACTATCTGACAAATTTTGTCTTTGTATTGGCTCGATAGTTGGTAGGTAGAGAAAAAAAACAAAATAAATAAATAATCTCAAACGAAAAATGAACAGATATTGGAATAGAATCATGGAAATAGAAAGAGAGAGAGAGAGACATGAAAAAAAATGAGGAAACGGATATTCTATTTGTTTTTTTATTTATTTTTTTTATTTCCGTTCTGTTCGAAACAGAATTGTTTCTACGTCTCTGCAACGAGAGCTTACAGTGGCGGATGGAGAATACAGATACATATATACAGCTATACTCGCGCTCAGGTCGATTTAACGTACGTATAGGTAAAGCTATAACTATATGTAGACACCTGCTCCTGAACAAGTCCCGTGCTTTAACCTCTCCCTCCTCCTTCTCGGCGAGCAAGCCGTTCTCGAGATCACTTCTTCTTCCCTCCCCGCCCTCCTCGCCCTGATTCTCACTGACTCTCCTCATCTCATCTACAGTGAGCGCGATAGCCGTAGGGCAGCAATCCGAGAGTAAAATGGTGGGGATAGAGCCACGCGAACAAGATTTATTTATAAGTTTTATGGAGGTAGGGTGAGAGAAGGGGCGCAGGGAGGGGGCGGGGGGCACAGCTGGTTGCCCTGGACTCCACCAGTATGCTCTTTCTCTCTTTTCTCTTTTCGTTTTGTAACTCCGTTCCTCTGGTCTCACTCTTCGTCTTCTTCTTCTTCTTCTTCTTCTTCGTTTTCTTCTTATAGGGATACTGTCCGTGTTGTTATCCCAGAGTCCACGTCGCTGACCTTTGCACAGATTAGTGAATTATCGAGATAGAATGTATAAACTTTGAGGTTAGGTATAATTGGTATATCTGGATAGGAATCGTACGTACATACTATACCGTCGTATGTACCCTGCACGTACCTAGCTATACGATATTTTCATCATATCTTCGATAATTGATATCTTCTATATCTTCTATATCTCATATATATTTATGTATGGTTAGACGAAATTCAAGATTAACACTTTTTGGTACAGTGGTGGTAGGTACTACTTACTTTGTCCCGATACATTCAGTCAGATTCACCTTCGATTTTCTTCCTGCATTCGTTTTTTCTGTTCAATTTCTTTTTCTATGGTCTTCTTTCCGCTCGGTGAAGCTTTGCACTTTCTGTGGCCGTTTATGATTCTATTGTACATACATAGGTACGTATAACGTTAGGTATATAAATATATATATAATGCAAGCAGGTACATACATACGTCCCAAGAAATCGGTGTTACAATAATCGATCTGCGATCGCGGTTTCTCCTGCACAACCACCGCACGCCGTACACTGCACCCCGTACCTTTAACGCACCGCAGCTCAGGCTCGAAAATAAATTAAATCTGTACGTATATTTTACGTATGTATATAGACGTTATGATACGTAGGATAGTGTATAGTATTATATATATATTTGGAACAATATGGATAAATAACTTTAAACGCCAGATATTAACTTCTATACCTGTTTCTCGCGGATATCTATAAATCTTATATTATAGGATAGTATATCAAGAGCATCAATTTTATGTATCAGTATAGATAGAGAGGTCGCGGTTATTATATTAATATATAATATAAATATATATAATATAAAATATATAATAATATATAAAGTAGGTATACCTGTATAATGAAGAAATCGAAATTTGTTGTCACGTTCAACAAAATTCAATGATCTGCAGTTGATACCTACTTACAACATACGCCCTACCATACATTTCTTAAGAATGTACATTATGTCACGTAGCGTTACAGTTATATAATAATTGTGAATGAAACTCTCAACCGGAAACTATTCGGGAGAGAAATGTCTGCGGAAAGCCACTTGTCGCAGATTTGTCAAACTGTCTTCGTTGCTGTGATATAGGCTCGTAAAAATATCACTCGTGGGTATGTATGTATGTATGTATATCAGGTGGAGGTGGTGGACGAGGAACCGCATTCCTACCCAGTTTAACATTGCTACGTATTACTTCTTTCTAACTTACCTATACCTACGTTTATACTCACGATTTTGTTACTTGTTCTACCGCAAACATACTAGTATTCATTTCGACGATCAGGGGTACGGAAATTTGTCAAAATTTCATTCATAGATACAGATTGTCACCGATTGATACATGCAATTCGCATTACCTGAATGAAATTCACGACGCAGAGGTACGCGGTAAATTACGCAAGAGAGGGGACGAAAAAGAGGCACATTTTCCAAGAGTTTTCGCACCCAAACTTCGTCTCAACGAAGAGGAGACTCGATTCCTTTTCTACTTATTCGGTTTCATGGTTTGGCCATTCCTGGTCTGGTTTTTGTGAAAAAAAAATGTCGACGAAAAATCCGTTGGAGATGAATTCCTCTTCATTTTCTTGCGTAATTAAGGTAGTGCCCTGTATGTGCTATAAACTTCGGCCTCATCACTATAGGCGTAAAAGTACATTATAATGGTTAGTAGCCGCCGTTGCTCATCTTGTATAACGAAGGTAATTTGGTCGGTACGCGATTAATGTTTCTTCAAGCCTCTGCCTCTGTTCGACCTCGGGAGGTTTAATAAGGCTCTAATAAGGGCAGGCTGACTCCGAGGGCATGTATAAAGTAGATAGAAGAAGAGAGCCAAAGAGAGACGTTGGTAGGTATACCTGTAACGTGCATACGCTGGTATCTATATACACACGTTGCTTCTCGTTCGGACTTTAGCTTTGTGGCTTCTTATCATCTATCTTCTCTTTTATCTTTTTATATTCTATTTTCTTAATCGCGCCTATGCTATACATCATGTAACGCGAAGAGCAAAGATGATATGTGTGCGTACCTTACTTCCTTGGGAAACAGGTTCGCGGCCTCTGGTTATACCTTACTCCAGCTATAATATAATACATACGAACGAACGAACGAACGAACGAATGAAGCAAGCAACGAATGTAGTACATACTGAGTAGGAAAAACAAAAGACAATCGGATTGTAGCTGCATGATTGCCGACAGGCATTTATCAGACTAACGGGATATATCCAGATCATACACGTATCACGTATTACGTACAGGGTGTTCGGAAATTTTGATTTACGTATTATCAAATTTTTACCAAATAAGTATGTTGACAGCGACGAGAATCCATTTTACTGAAAAGGGTTTTCACTGGTACGCAAACGTCTCATTCGCTACCGCCGCCCATCTAACGTTTCGTTGAGTTAGTTGGTCGGTCTGTTGGTAAATTAGCGTTGACATCTCGTAAAATTTGTAGGTATCGCGGGGGTTATGCATGAGGTGTAACGAAAAATAGTGTTCGATACACGAAGCGAAAAGGGCGGAATGCACACTGCTCGAGTGTGAGGGCACATCACTCGCCCTCCGGCTGGTTTGCGTCTTCACACACTTGTAGTGTGCAAACCGCCGCGCCCGTTCGGACTCTCGTATCGAAATATATACTAACTAATTCCTACGAAGTTAAATGAGGAGATTCAAAATTTCGTTGACGAACGAGAAAAAATTGAAAATTTTATAACCAGCTCACACTTCCGGGGAATAATTTTCATTCGATTTTACGGAAACCATAAAAGCTTGTGTATGTTGTGAAAGAATGTTTAGTGAATAGAGCAAATTTATAGAGTACATACATACATACATACCTATACCTGTGGTGAATTATTGCGATCAAGAACGTTGCAGCTTATTTTCTTTCGCTAGATTCAGGGATAGGTTACGTTATGAGGGGCAGGAGGAGGAGGAGGAGGAGGAGGAAAAAGAGAAGGATGATATAAATATGCGCGGGTATAAAGTAGGTATAGGTTATGAAGACAGCGTGGTATATCAATTTGAAGTATATATTTGATGATAAATTTATCTAGCATCCGGTCTTAGGCTTATTAATTAACCCTGTTTAAATCTCAACGCCGGAAGTGACAACGCCCCGTCAACATAACCATGCCATGGCGTTGTTCCTGTGATTGCTTTCTTCCGTTGTAGTAGGTACATGCACAGTGTGCATATGCATGCATCTATATGCGTATTCTAACGTGAGCTCTAAATGAATAGAATTCTTTTTCTATTGAAAAATTTGAGGAAATTATTGTATGCCAGCTTGATTTCCATTCGTACATAGGCACCCGCGTTAGCATACGCACCGTTCAGTTTGGCATTGAATTTGGAAACTAGAAAGAAAGGAAGAAATAAATATAATGTATGTATTTGTCTTTCGCTATGTGCGATACGTAGGTATGCATGTATGCATACATACGTACCTGCTGCCGGCCGCTGGATCCCCGCCTTCGTATCCATGTATTCAATCATAAAAAATCCAATTTCTTATACATATGTATACGTACGTGTACGCGAATTTGAAGATACCTACCTACATGCGTACAAATGCGCAAATAACGTTACTCGCGCTGTCCCCTCGGTCGATTGATTCGATGAACTATGTATATGGACGCGAAGATATCCAACGAAGTTTGTCGCAGCTTCCTGTACACCCTTCGCTCGCTTCGAATCTGAGAAGCTTTGAAAAAACGTTCCGTAGACATTTGAATTTTTCGATTTTTGGGGTGCTTCAGAGTTCAGCTGTAATACGGTTAAAAAAATATAATCACATCGAAAATTCGAGTTCGTATATATATATATATTGAGCAGTGTCTAGAAATTTTGTCCAACTACTTTTCTCTCATTTCGAAGATGATGAAGAATGGCAAGGCGGGAGTATCATATCATTGTGTGATATTTACGGAAAAATAATTCTGTCCTTGGCAAACTCGTGAAACGATACGGATTATCGGATAGAGTCTATTCTCATGCTTGGAAAGAAACTATTCTTCACATTTTATATACCAACATGGATTTTATCGCGTTTTTACCGAAGTACTATATCTGCTATCTCGATAAAGCGTGAGAGATTTTCATAAAAATTTAATGCCCGAGCATTCGTTAAGGTCACGTACGATGAGAGTCTCCATTCTATGTTGCCTATCTAGTAGATAGATACTATAATTATACGTGGTATCGGATGATCCAGAATTTCGATCATATTGAGCCATATTTAATGAGTCTAATTTATTTTACATCGTGAATTTCGATTCACGGAAATACATAATTATCTAATTAATGGCGTTCGACTGGCTCCCGTTGTATCAAATTATTCTTCTATTGACTCTGTTGGAAGTCATTTTGTTCGCCTTGATTCTATCCGACTCTTTCGTCTGCCGTCTTTGATTCCAAATTGCAATAGCAACGTCTCGTCTCTACGCGATGGGTTGAAGATTTGGTGCGATAATGATTTGTCGAGAAATAGCAAGTCAGGCATCTCTATGCTCTAATCAGTTGTCGCCCGTCGACGAATTGCGAGGCTCTTTGTCTACTTGCTTCGTTTTTTTTTTTTTTATTAGACCAAATTTTACCACACAAAGCCAAGTGAGATGGTTGGGTTTGCTCGCTAATCGAGGTCACCAAATTGGATTGCATCTCCTTCTAAAAATCGGAGTATCTAGGTGTATGGTGATATCTTGATGGAAATAACATTCACGTACGATGTACGATTTTAGTTCTCCTGTATACCTATCGGCTGATGTCAAGCTGGGAGTTTTGCTTCTTTACAGAAACTAATTGCATGTAGATTAAACGGATTATCTACCGACAATCTCAGTGATCCGATACGCTTCCGGAAATCCTTCTTCTACGGGTTTTTTGGCTTGTGCGATTCTAATCTTTAACCGCTGCTGCTGAGCCAAACTACTACACTATGTAAACTTCGACTAACGATGACGATTATTATCTGTATTCGGTCGATGATATTGGTCAGCTTTCAATCTATTGAATCGTTATATCTCTGAATCAATTTATGATTAATATCTCTACTTCGATTCATAATTTAGCTCCCTCTCCCTCCCACCAGATCGTTTCGATAACCTCTCACTTCAGTTCTCGGCTTCGATGTATTCTGAACTGTTGATACTTTGGCTCGGTTAGTGGTTTCGAGTCGCTTGATTAGGTTACTGATATAATTATCTCAAACCGCAAAACTAAATAGAGAAAAAAACGAAGAAAGAAGAAAAAACTTATAATTGCAGAGTCTGTTCAGGAACACAGTTGAAACTATTCTGCCCTGTTCTGGTTATGTACTCAAAAATGTGAATTGAAAATCATGTCATTCAATGACACATAAGTACAGTGCAAAATCACAATCTGTGCAGTTTTATTCATATACTATAGGTGCTTGTTCATTAGTTACTGGAATATACACACAGAGAACTATGGGCATAGTTTACTGAGGTGGCAATTCTCATTCATGGTGCAACAAACGATAATCATGCCATAAGGCTTCATGACTTTAGTACAGTTTATGATAAAAATAGTCATCCCAACATTGAAATATAGAAAAGCAGAGAAAATTGACAGCAAAAGTAATGATAGCGGCAACTACATATTAAATATACCGCGAGTTGATCGCCGGCAATTTTTCTCTCATTCCTAACGTGCATTTGCGAAACAATTGCGTTAGCCAGCTGTACCGGACACACCCGTATAGATTTCGCCACCAATTCTTCAGAGTCTTCTATATCGCTGGAGTGAACCGACTCTATAATGTTCGCAAGACGGAGTTCAAGATTTAGCCCATTAGCCGTGGTCATGATGAGTGCGATAAGGGTTAGCCTCCTGCGATTCTGAAAGGCCAGAAATTACCGATCGCTGTTCTTCTACTTCATTCTCTACGTTGGAAAGCTCGAGACGTAGTTCAGCTAGCTGCGCATCCACTAGCTTGGCACTTTCCGCATCGAGCTTTTTCCGTTCCGCTGCAATCCGGGCTATCGTCATCCTCAGCGCGCTGCGAGTACACCCCATCTGCCGATTTTTATTTAGAAACGAGGCATCCATCGCAGCTAGTTCTTCCTGATTAGCTACAATCTGGTTTGGTAAAACTTGCCGGTCGTTACACGGGGTATCCAATTAATGATATTTCTCGTAGGTAAAGGAGTTGAATTCTCTTGCTACACCAGAATCAATTGCTATAGGCGCTGGTTCAATTGATTGGCAATGAATTTGTTGTGTTTAGTCAACCGATTTTCCAAGGTCACCAATTTCATGGTGAAGTTGTGATTCATATTCTCCTGCGTACTCTGTAAGTTCACCTGTTCAGTAATAAATTCGGCATGTTCGGCAGGTAGTTCTTTGTGGTACGATGGAATCTGTGCTACGGACTTGTGTAGCTCGTTTTACGAGGTGTTTAGTTGACGATGCGTTCCATTGGCTAAAAATGCTATTCGGCAGCTAGCCTCTTCTGGACTTGATGCGATTTGAGCTACCGATTTTCGCAGCTTACTGTATGTGGTATCGAGCTTATAATATTTTTCATCAGCAAGAGATCGGAGCTTCGGAGCTACAGCATGCGTAGTGGTGGTTGTTGCTTTCACAACAATTTGAACAATAGACATTTTTGCACAGGTGATTTATCGCAGATACAATTTACGCAGATTAAGGAACTAAGCTGCCCTCTGAGACGCGATAAGAATATAGTTTTCCTTATGATTTTTTCCTGATATTGCCTATATATTGATTCCTACGTTGGAAACAGAGATATGTGAATTTTTGTTAAAGGTATGAATGGTCGGCAGTGTTTCCCGATGAATCTGAGCTTTTTTCCGGAGTTAACGGGATTAATCATGGCACGTGATAGGAATGGTACAATTTTATTGTTACAGCATAAAAATTACACACATTTTCCATATTAATTCCATTCAGAGGAAGATTATCGAAAATATCCATGTATGCAATCGAACCCGTTCGGTTGATTCAGAAGATATCGTTTTCCTATGTCGAAAATTGTCCGCATTACATCCAATCGCGGCGAATGAAATAAACTCCGTAGAAAATGATAGCGCAAAAAATTGACATGACAATGGTCGAGTGATAGGGCGAATCATTCACAAGGTCGTCTTCTCGAGCCTCGGCAAGCTTAGAAATTATAGAATTTTTTTCCGCTAGCACATCCTCCACTTTCGTAAGTCTTTGTTGTAACTCAGCGCGCTCATTCGATAACACGGCAATGTCAGCAGTCAGTTCGATTTGCTTCGCCGCCACATCGAGCACAGAAAGAGAATTCAATTCCTTTCGGAGGTGAGCAATAGTAGTCGACAAATGAGCTACTTTTGAAGTTAGGCTGATAACTCTGTCTATTAAATATTCAACGGCACATAATCTTGCGTCGAAATCTTGATTCTGAACCTGTTGCTCACTGATGAAACAATTTATCACGTTGTTTCTCGGAACATCAGCTTCCCATGATGGAGTTCGGACGGGCTGTGCGTTTGACCCTAAACGAGAAGGGAAATTGTTCTCTTGCCCCGATCCCGGTTCAATAGAGGACACTGGGACCGAGGAATCCGCCGCGTTCATGAAGTTCGGCGTAGGTCACAACACTCAGTGGATAACGCACGATTGATCAGTTTTTTGCTTGAGAAAGGTATTGCATTTGACCATACGTTCAAAAACAGAGGAATTTGTTGGCACAAGCTTCTGCGAATAGTTTCCTTTGTACAGTTATCTTGAAACATACTCTAATTCGGATTGATCCGAACCAAATTCACAGACGATTGAACAAAAAAAAGAAGTTAAATACAGGTGTCACCGGTGATAAAACTTCGTCCCAATTGTTTCGATCTCAAAGTCACCACAGTACAAGGACTTTTATCACTAGAACATAGTCCGAACAAATTTAAGTCCGGATGATTTATCGCGAGCTTGGACACTGTTACAGAACAAACAGCGGGTTTGTAGGAAGAAGGAGTAAACGGACTGAAAGATTGGAATAATGGTACTACCTATAGTTCATGCGCGCGCATGTGGTTAATTGTAATGGCGCATATGTGTAAGATAACTTTCACGGGATTGGAGTGTTGCGGCATTTGTTACCCACACGATGATTCATGATTGTAGGAAAGTCTGTGGGAACAAAGAGTTTGTTCAACTTGCAATTATTTATAAACTTTAAATTGCATTCTGATTTTAAACCGACCTTCACTGATGACGAATAGGGTCTTCCGACTCTCGCTATCGCGTTGACCCTCTCTGTAATCGTTCTCGACAGCGAGCGACTCACAATCAACAATTATCTAATCTATTTTTTACTGCTGCTGCAGCAGTTGCGACGGGTTGTTGTACGGTTCTATCGATACAATTGTATGAGATTAGGCTACGGCTGCTTTATACTGATGCCGAAGCGCTGGAGATTTCATCTCTTTTACGTAGGGGAAGACATGGCTCTATCAATTATTATCATTGTTGCAAACGTATTACTCAGCGCTGTTAGAATTTTGTTGTTGTTTTCATTCGATAACAGTCGCATGCGGCATCCGGTTTTTGGTCTGCTGGCTAATTGTAAGTGTTCTGAAATTTGACCACCGGGAGTGGCACACGCCTGCCGAGTATAGGGTCTCTATGAAATTCTCAAATACACGCTCGTGGGACGGTGAAACTTTGTTACAGTCAATTCGCGACTCGCGCAATCTGCGTCTCGGCCGGACGCCGTATATCCGATCTCCGAAAATAAAATTCCCTGCACAAATACATATATGTATCTCCGCGTCGATGCGCAAATTAGGTTACATACTCTTGGTTTGATACGAACGGAGTCACTCGCTACCTCGCTTTCCTCTGCCAATTCTAAACACAAAGAACTGAAAATTTGTACTTCGGATCAAATTGATCAAACTATCGGAGCACTGGAAATTCATCAAGTGGAGAATTCTACGTAGTTGAAAATCAGTTACATCTAACATAGAGACGCTGAAACCACTTAAGTGACCGATGCTGCCGGACTTCTTCCCCTCTACTAAACCGAAATCCTACGATATATCAGAAGAGTTTCCTAGTGCTTCTAATTTTGCGGTGAAATATTCTTTATTGAGAATCGACTGTTCTGCGATAAAATTGTTGATTTTCAAAGTATTTTTGTTTATCGCTGCCGTGATGTCCGCCGTTGAAGGTTCAAGCTCTCTTCCCTTTGGTCTGTAGAGACTTGCCGAGGTTTGGATAATCTCGCAGAGAATAGAAGCTTGTCCATCATCAAGAAAGAAAAAAAAAGAGAAAAGAAAAACGTTCGCGGTGTCGGAATAGAAAAAAGCTCAGATGTCAAATGTTTGTCGGAATTTATTACGATAGCTCGTATAATGAGGAATGTTGAAAATATTCCGAGACGCTGATCATATATGAGTTGACGGTTCGCTCGGAGCTCAAAGATTACCAGAGCCCCACAAGCCCATGCAATCGGTCAGCCAGTAGCGAAGCAGAGAGGGAGGGCTGTGCAGATAAGATAACGGAGTGTAGAACGAGGTATAGAATAAAATAAAATGGAGTAAAATAAAATAAAACAAATAAGGCACGAATAGATAAGTAAATACATCCTGAGAAGTATTTGTGGTAACGCGTGCGTTATACGCATTAATTCAATTCACCCGGCAATTAAACGCAAGCGCAAAAATTTGCGTCATACTAGTAATAGTTTGATCACGAACTTGCGCTAAAAAGTGAGAGGAAGGGATAAGAGGTCAGGAGATGACTAACCAAGTAGCGAGCTGCTTCTACGCGGGCGTGAATATACACCCAGCGCATGCGTCAGATATGAGTAAGACGAGGAGGAGGGAGGCGTAGGAGGACCATCGGGAGCACCTACGTGTATGAATAAATTCTTGAAATGTTGCTAAAATCTTCTGAAGCCGCACAAAGTGTTCGCTCAATCTTCCATCCTCCATTCAATTGTTAACCTTCGCAGTAATTGGATGGGAGGAATGCTTTCGTTCCGCTCTATCTGGATACCCTGTGATAAAATTTGCTCATCAATCTCGGCAATATATTAAAGTGACGCATTGTCAGAGTAACTAACCGCAACAACGCGAGGAATCATATAAAGTATTTGTCAAACTGTTTCATCAAACTGTTTCACCCGCACTGGCACGTACCGCGAACTGGTGCACGATGTCGAAAGAATCGTTCATACTGAAAGGAATCATCGACGCGTCATGATTTAGCCACTTATTACATGTATGTATACATAGGTGTTGGATATCATGTATTCTGGAAATCTTCGCGAGGCAATGAATCAGTGGTCAGCGAAAAATGGACTGACTCTACGACTTCCAGTAACTATCCAAGGAACGTATTAATCGATCAATTAATTCGTGAATAAATGTAGTTTCATTTTACACAATAGTGACTTTTGCTTGTGGTACGTTTTACACTATTGGAGGATTCGTTGATCGGTTGAATATATCTGGGAGCCGGAGGTCTGGATGCGGGTTGGGTTAGAGCCTCAGGTTGGTTGGAGATAACCGCGGGAGGAGTCTCTCCGAGGCGACGTAGTTCCTCCCCGTCCAATCCTCGGTGATCCTGTGTACCTCCTCTTGCAGAGTGATTCTCTCCGTCTCTTGTGTTGCTTCACCTCTTTATCTCTTACTCTCCTTCTCATCTCGTCTGGTCTCGTATGGTACGGTACGGTCTTATCGCGCCCGTCTCGCTCACACGAACCCATATATATAACTACCTAGCTATTCTCTTCACAAACTCCGGTTCGCCAACCGTGACGATGACGCTGATTCTATGTACTTCCCCTCTGACCTCGGGACTATGACTGAAATATACGATGTATATCTATATCTATCCACCTATCCGCTGTACAATACAATGGACAGACAGACACACCTACGCCCCTCCGAGGAGAGGGCAAGAGGACGCGAACAGGAGCACCGCTGCTCCGGGCGTCCGCCCTCCTCCTCCTCATCCTCCTCCTTCTCTTATATCGTGTGAGCAATCGGATCCAGGTTTTTTCATCGTCATATGTATCGGTATATCTACATAATGATGCAGATTTTTTATTAGTTGCGTGAGGTACAGCTCGTAGACCCATACCTCATGCATCCTCAAGTACGTGTCGGTACAATGAGCATAGATGGCGATTTTCTGTGCGAAGCTTCTTCTACACATACGCGACTCGATCAGGCACCTATATCGGCACGTTGTAGGTAAATGACTTAAGTCATGGAATTCGGAATTTTTGCAAAGAATAAGAAGAAGCTTCTCACTTGTTCATGCAGATGTCATAGAATATAGTTTTGCGGTAATTTTCTAAAGTAGATCATTATATTGTTATTTTATGGTATCTACCTACGTGACTTGCTCAATGTATCCTCTCAGTGTACAGTACGTGCACCGCGATAATGTGAAATTTGCGGTTCACTTCATATCATGGAAGTAACGTATCATGAAGTTCATTGTACGTCATTACTATACCGCTCGGAATTCACGTTGTTATGATTTTCTTTGTTAGTTAAGAAGTACTCTGTATGGTGCATATTCGCATCACGTGTTGTAATCAGAACGTCGATGTAAACTTCAGCAATTGTTTGTCATGGGAAATCAGGAAAATCGGTGCATCAATTATATCTATTACATATGTCTGCGTGTGTGAAAGGGAGGATTATTTGAATGAAGTATACCTATATACTTCGTCTGATAATCAAGTATCATCGGACATTACTCTTGTCCACGATTCGTAGGTACCGCGCGGTAAAATGTCTGCTTACAATTAGATACCTATTACGGATATGTAGACTCGCGTGGAAATAGTCGTTATGCTTATGTCCAGTGCTTGGAAATCGTTATCACTAATAACTACATGCGATATTCAGTGATTCGTTTACACAGGCATTGAAATCTTTTCGATCTTCAATATATCTCCCCCGATCGCGATTGAATATGGTTAGTTGTATGGATACTCGAATCTTGTTTCAAATCAAGAAGAGTGAGTACCCATTATAAATTCCTTTGTCGACTGACTGTTGATCGGTATAGAGATCATTTGAAGGTGAGTCGCTCGGGGTCAGGTACCTTGAATGGTGATCGCATCACCTGGTACAAATCCCCCTGTTCGTACACGAAATACATATGTACATAGATACGTATGCACATAGGTGTATATAGAGAATTGCAAATTTCGTCTGTCGACATTAAACAGCAATTTGAGGCAATTGCTTTCCAGTGTTCTTCTTCGCTATTCTTTTTGTTTTTTGTTTTTCTTGTTTCCTCTTATTCCTCATTTAGTTTTCGAAAGAACAACGGTTAACGTCTGCTCGACTGCTCTGATCCGCTCTGCTCTCCTCCATACTAACACAATCTCTAATCATTTCATACATACCTACTTTCGTATATTGCACATGCATCACACCCACACACTCTTGAAGGGAGGGCCGATTGTAACGATGGGGGGGGGGGGGGGGGGAGTGTGCGTCGAGCCATGACACAATGACGTCACTGGTCGCTGGTCATCCGCCATGTTCTTAATATACTTATACATTTATACATTTATACGACAACCGGGCTTATGTATAGACACGAACACGCACACACGCGCGTGGATGCAAATGAACATTAAAATATATAATCTACATACACAAACGTATACCTACCTACCTACCTACCTACCTACCTACCTACCTAACCTACCTACGTGCCATTATCTTTCATCGTGAGAACATTTCGGCTGCATGGTAGAAGCCTTCTGATGGAATTAACTGCTTTGTATCACAAGATATATGGACAAATATCTACTATATACCACTATACTATGTAATACGTACAACTATGCGTAAGATATACGAATGTAGAATGTACATGCCTATACCAGTTTATGCAGAGACACACACACACATACACATACACGCGCGCGCGCGCATGAACACGTATGTTTATATGCAAAGGTATTTTTTGTTCCAATACATTTTTGTACCCACATACAAGCGTTCTCGTTGTTGATCTTTCAAACTATCACTGTTGGAACAAATGTGGCGGGGGAAAAATGTATTGAAATTTGTCGTCACATCGTAACGCTTTTAGGCACTCCTCCGTGAAATCGTAATGCTCGATCGTATCGGATTGTATGAGAGAAAATATTGTTTGAATTAGAAGAAAATGAAAATTGGTACAAATTGATAGAAAAAATGTCGAAAAAGCCGTACGAAACACGTATTTTCTAATCAATTTTCGATTTTTCTCATCAAGTATCGCGTGGGCGTCCACGTCAAGCTGTCTATGCTTTTGGTTTCGTTCAACCTCTAATGGCGTACGTTATACCTACTCGTAGGTGCAATATTCATTTATTTCATCTCGGAAATTCATGCTCCTCGTATACCTCTTCGTATTAACATGTATTACATATTTATAATTATTAAATTTCATGTGAATTAGGCTATAAAACTGATTAAGTGACTTATTAGACCCAACGAATTAATACCTATATATCTTGCCGTATTGTTAATATGTGTATACATATACTATACATGGGTAGAACCCACGGGACCGTTTTTTGGGGCCCCAATCAACGTGTAAATTCAAAGTTTAGTGTATTCGAGGGGTCCGCAGAGCAGCGTAGCGTTGGTGGTGATCCATTAAACATGAGGGGGTGGGGGTATGGGAATAAACACAATATATGTCTTTCTACTGTATGTGGTATACGGGTGTATATATGTGTACATACCTATTTTTTTTTGTTCTTTCTTTCGTTTATACTCAGTATATGTGGTATAGCGTGTCGTGCGGTATGTGCAGCACACACGCGTACATATATACGTATACAGTACCTGCCTACGTTCGTACAAATACCTACAAGGTGTCGTCGCGTCGGGCGCGGCGGTACAGGTGCGCTTCTCACACACGCTTGACACACGTGGGAATGTGTCACAGGTGCTGTTGCCGCCCGCTTGAGCACAACACCCCCTTGGAACTTGGTCTTGCGATGAAGGAAAGAGAATACTGGGGGTGGGGGGAAGAAAATTGAAAAAATAGGATGAACAAAGGGGGGGGGGGGGGGGGGGCACAAGACAAGACAACACAAATATACACTTTAAACTGTTCCTGCATCAGGCATACCTACCCACCTATATAATGTGTCCAGGTATAACGAAGAAGAAGTGAAAATAAAGAGAAAAAGAACAAATTTTCTTACAGGTACTACGGGCAGGACCGCATAAGACGATATAACTAGATATACAATACAATTTAATTTAGAAAATTTCGAACGGACAATTGCATATATGGTACCTACTGTATGTATAATTGAAAGAGAAAAAAAATGTGTAATATATATTTGGAACGGCGACTTTAGTACGTTTTTTGATTTTTCAATGATTCGCAATTCCTCCTGTGATTTCTTTCGATTCCTTTTGAGTTTCGTTGAGTGGCCAAATGCCCGAAAATTTGTTGCTAGTGTTTCCCACAAACTGGAGATCGCTGGGAATCTCTGGTAATGGCCTATAGGGATGAGGGAAATGGTCGGAAATCGCAATAGTGATTCTCTCCAGCTGCTCTTGCGAAAAGACCGTGTAGTGAAAATGGATGAAAATTCATGTTCAAATTGGGTCCCACATGAATTGTCACATTTTCATTATTTTACATCTTTCAAAACTATTGTTCATAATACGTGAACGAACTGCGTCTGCGTTATGGGTATCGCTTGAAAAATTTAATAGAATCTCGAATAAACTCCCGTTGAAAGATTTGTCTACTAACGATTATCCATCACAAATACGATAAAAATGATAAAAAACGAAAAATCAAATGAGCCCCGATCTTCCACTGAACGTAAAATCCTCATGTGTTGACAGAATCTTATTTCACATCTAAATTAACTATTTTAGGTGTGGCTCGTTGGAAAATCGACAATGTTCTCATTTTGAAACACCCTAATACACATATATGGGTGTTCGTGAAAAAGATTACTCAACGGTATAAGGTTACATTAAATACATTAAATTTCTGTACGACAATCGGGGTATAATTTCTTATTGGATTGTTTCATACCTCGCGTTTTTCAAACTGTAGGTTGAATTTCTTACTTCGCGGGTCTTGTAACTTGTTCAATTATGTATAGTATCTTACTCCACCTTGTTGCCCTGCTGCTGTATTAAACAGCATGATGCTGCAGCCAGAATTTCCATTCATTTTTGTTTTCATTCTCTTTCTCTGTATATTATACTCTCGTCCAAAAATCGTTTTCACTTCACTCCACTTCAATTCTCTTCTCTTCTCTTCTCTTCTCTTCTCTGCTCTTCACTTCTCTTCTCTTTTCTTCTTTTCTCTTATCGAAATTATATACCTCTCCTCTACATGCACGTACCTACCTACCTACCTACCTACCTACCTACCATACTTATTACTTATTTCCCCGAAGCCGCGCTAATGGATAAATTAATTGGTTGCGTGTTCCAGTTTTATTGCCTGTTTATCATTAAATTTCATTTGGTTCTTCTCACTCGCCAATAGCCCCGCACTGGCTAAGTATATCCACTGCAACTTACAGTGTCTGGAAATGTAAGATTCGTTTATTTCATTTCTTTTCCCCATTATGCTTCCTTCTATTTTTATATATATAAAGAAAGAAAAAACAAAAACAAAAAATCAGAAACAAAATTATATGCAATATAATAAAATGAAGTCATTGAGTGTGTACTTCAACGAATTTATACCTATAGGTATCTCTCATAGACGAATACGCCTGCAGACTTGAGCGTGATAATTCTCAATAATTATAATCGCTACTTGCTACGCGAACGAAAGTTTTATGAAAACTCGACTGACGACTCGAAGAATTTTTCCTAAAGAAACGAATATTTTTGTGATTCTGTTTTTCAATCAAACTACCGGATTCCCATCACACAGGTATTCCAAATAGTTGAATTTCTTCGGTGAATATCTTAGTGCGAAAATTCACGAAAGTTTTCCTCAAAATGAATCATCGTAAGTCTTTTCCGGCGATCCGTTGTAACAGATTACGGTTGAACCGGCACCGATGAACGCTTTCCGTCATTTGAACAAAATGAAAATCACGAATTCAACGCGGAGGAAAAAAGATCGGCGGATTCACTAGTCGCTTACTACTTATACCTGTGTGCGACAGAGCCGTAGATTTTACCGTAGCAATGGCAATTTCACAGTATTCAGTACTACGTGTACGTAGGTTTTTAGTTACACGTCGTTTTGTACACATGTTGACTAATCAATTCTACCGCAATCACTGTAAAATATACGGCTCTGTCATATAGCGTGTAACCGAGCGACTATACCAATGACGGTTTTTTCCTGCCAAATACTACGTACCAGTGAATCTAATTACGTCTTTTTCTCCATACTACGCGCATATCTTTGAAAAGTGACTGAAAACCCGCCGCATACTTCTAACTATGAACTTTGGGAATCCCATTGGGTCCCATTCAAAAAATCGTATACTTGTGTGCCACACAGTGTAATTAATCCCATTTGTTATCTCTCCCAACCTCATTTAGTGGTCCAATTTTTCGTCATCACAAAACACATACACATTTAGCTACATTTGGGTGAGAATAACCAAGAGCAGCGGTTACGTTACAGTACCTATCCGTAGTCGCATAGTCGCTCGTCCTTTATAGACGAAAACGGGACGAGATGAGACGAGACGACAGCAACACAGCAACAACAAAGTCTGTTAATGAGAACCCGCGTGCGGGCAACCACTTGGCTGCTGCTGGCAGTATAGAGACCTGACAGACACCCTTGCGGCTTGGTAAAACACAACCGTGGGACTTATGGGGGCGGTTGGGCGAGTTGGGACTTATAGGGCGTTCGGTATGCTCCATGCGTTTAACGCATTTATACTCCCACGACCCTTTTTCGCATATTTCATTCTTTTTTCTTATTCATTTTTTGTTTTTCTCTCAGTCTCGTTCAGCGTAGGTACAGAGTTCATTATCCGTACTCTCAGAGTCCGCGATTACGTGAGGTCCTGTCAATTCAGTGTCTTCTATACCGATTGTTTTGTCTTTTTCATTTGTTTTCAATGCAAATTCGATTCTCGTCGTGTTATTCGCCTAAAATACGAAACTAAATCGATACATTCACACAGGTAGGTAGCTGCAGGTATACACACCTAGGACATACACACGCTGATGTATCTTTCCCATTTTATAGAGCAATTTTGTCTATTCCAGTACGTGTTATAACGTCGTCGAAAAATGGCCTGTGCAGAAAGGATATCTTTACCTGTCCGTTATATTATACCTATAGTCTAGAGCTATGAATACACTGCATGTATATGTATGTATTGCGTTTATGCCTATACTTACTACCGGAAGCTGTTAATGATGATATTCTTTATTCTTCTTTCGTTTTAAATCAAAAACTATAATGGTATATAATACCTTCCAGGTACTGTACATGCTTTCGTGTACGTGCGTACGCACATACGCGGGTATTTGTTTTACATACTGGTATATGAATACGAACGTTGGGTACAGTCGGGAATATACGTACATTGGTATGCGCATGTAGCGTGTGTAGGTACAGACTTGACTCCATTTCACCTCGTGTCGGTAGGTATAGGTATATATGCAAACGAGCTCTCTTTTTGTCTTTTCACGTTTTTGTCTTTGCCAGACTCGCTGCTACTTTGCCGCGCGCTGCTATACTCCCATTCCTGTAATCATTATCATTTCATGATTACCTTACCTCTACCGGGACGACAAAACCTGTTCCATAAACCATATTATACACCTATACCTGCATATGTATAATGTACATTTGAAAACTAAGGACTTGAATCATCCTCTTTTCGACACTCTCGTCATCGGCAAACACAGAGATTCGTTATACATAATTCATTTTTTTGTTACTTCGCGGGACTTGATTGGAAAGTTTCTAAATCAGGTTCCCGACACAGAATGTATATAACCGCGCATCAGCTATAATGTTGGGCATAAAATATTCGAGATTCGAATGATATCATTCCTCATCTCCAATTATCAAGGCTCATGCGAATTGAGAAATATCCATGTATAGGTAGGTATACGCACGCACGCATGTATACAGCGGTGTATGTTTTAGGTACACACAGACAGGAATCATGAGTTTCTCGCGACTAATGAGAGCCTGCGGCTATAGCGTTGTTTAACGGCGATTAGAGTTACGCCCGAGAGGTCTTATTTGCTCGGATCTAATCACTCACTTATTAGTATGTACGCATGTCCGTACAGACGAGGTGCGAATAGGCGTGGTTTCATATGTTTGACATTACTTGTCGTATACCTTAGATGTATTCGCAATTTATTCGAAACGATGGATAGTCGACGAAGTCTCCGTATGAGAATGGTGATGACTGTGGCAACTGCAGTTGCCGGTGAAAATTAAACTTCAAAAAATTTGTCCCCAATCCCTTTAGCGCCTTATGGCTAAAGTCTTGCGAGGGTCTCAAGACACGCGATCATATTGCATATATGGAACGTATGTCGTGGAAACATTTCTATATTAATTTATAATGAAATATTTCTATTCGCGTAAGATACGATGTCGAGATGGATTTCGACGAGCGTTCTCCTCCGGCGTAGGTACAGGCGATGCTGTAACACAATGGACATTTTTGTTTATCGGATCGGTGTAATAAAACTCATGGCAATAAACTTGAATCTTATCCGGATGAGGAGGTAACACGAGTATAACTACGCACAGTGCGTTGTAGCCGATGGCAAGATCGAAAAAGGGTTCAAAGGCACCTAATTTCATTAAATACGAAGTTCGTAACTACTCGGAAGTACTTACTAGAGCGGTGAATTGAAGACGAACGTGGTCAAATACTGCGGAGGTTAATTAAACCGCGGAGAGACGGAGATAATATCGCGAACGAAGAGGCGAGAAGAGGAGCGAAGGGAAGGGAGAGGGCTGTGCTACATATCTCCGTGAACAAGTCTTGTATATACATATACACACACACACATATATATATATATGCAAAGTTCACATCCAATGTGATTACGAATCCCTTCCCTTCCATAATCGTCATGGTCACCTATAGATCTAGATTCTGTTCTGGGGTAACGTTTCACAATAGGCTGTAGGCATGTATATGTATAGTATGTATATATATATGTGTGTATAATATACCACCTTGGACAGCATCGTATTAGGTCGGTTTCACTCAGTCTATGGTGGTGGTGGAGGACGCAACCGAGCGTGGTTCCTCTTCGATGCCCCGGTCGACCTCTGTCCTCCGAGTCTCTCCGCTATTAGGTATATACAGGTACATACATGTGTGACGTATGATGTACCTGTATACACATACCTACGATTATACGTATGTGTGCGTACCTATATACCTATGATACCGCGCGAATTGATATGAGGATACAGTCGAAGCGGAATTTTGTGAAATTTCATATCAATTTTGATGTTTTTTTTTTTTTTTTTCTTCTTTTTTTACAAATTTTTCTCAATGAAAATCGATGAGACCGAACGGTCCAACGAGGCCCGTTAATTATGGTAAATAATATCGACTGATATCTTGCGGTAAAGAAACATCTTGATTTTGCGTACAACGTATTTCGGTTATATCCGACGCCCGATCGACGCTGCATCGACAAATTTCAGCCGATATTATTTTTCATGATTTTCTTCGGAGTTTTAGATATAACTGAGGTGAACTTCAGCCTTAAGCTGCATAGAAAAATTAAGGCGATCGCCGCGGCGACGTCCTGTGGCGCCTATGCGGCATATAAGAACTACGCGGTCCGATGTGCTGTGGTGTCCCCACGATGTCTCCCTTCGCCGTGAACAGTTCGCGTGCGTGTATTAGGTATACTGTACAATCCCCCCCCCCCCCCATTCTCTCTCTCTCTACTCTGAAAAGCGGGTGAGGTGTGCTCATGTAGATAAGCTCTGTTAATGACCGGACGTGCGCTCACCCAGCCAGAACTTTACCAACTATCCTCTATCCTCTATCCTTTACTTTATTCTCCGTCTCGCCGCTCGCGGTACTCACCTCTGATCCTATTCCATGCAATAGTCCTCCGTCAGGCTGTAGGTATGTATGTACCCAACTACCGACCAACGTACTGCAACCGCGCGAGCTCTCCCTCCGCGTACGATCGAAGTTGTTCCAATTTTCACGTACTACCGAATTCACACACGAATCAACATAGTGTGTCCGTACTATTCTTTGTTTATTAGTTTTTTTTGTTGCTGCGGTTGTCGTTCATTGTTTGCTCGTCTTCTTTCGACCGTTGAGGTATATTCACTATTTCGGGCGACGTAGCTTGCCGCAAGTTCATAATATACTAGAATCCCGTATGAGGAGAGGAAATGAGGAGTTTTCAATTTGTTTGCGTGTTTTTTTTTGTTGAAATTTTGTCTTTTTTGTTTCGTTTCATTGAAATGTTAATTTATTACTAATCGCTAGGGATGGGGCGGAATGAGGATCAGCCTCGATGTTACGTTTCAACGTTTTACATTTTATATTATACGCTTCGGTAAGTTTGCTGTCGTTTTCTCAACTGGCAGAAGTCCGTTGCGTAATGACTCCTCCTACTCGACTCCTTCTTCTCCTCCTTCTCATACTCTTCTTCCTTCTCTTTCCTCCCTATACTACAAACCAATACCTATTCATTTCCATACGCATTTTGTGTGTATGTATATTGTATGTTATAAACGTATCGTTATGCCATATAGTATAACACATATCGTAAGATGCAAGTATATTACAGGCTCTAGTTCAATACACATCGAGCATTGAATACATGCATGTAACATTATAACCGTATAGGACACACGAATGCCGCCTCCGTGTCCATGTCCACGTTATGTTAACTTTATGCTTTTCATCCTATATAAGTATTATCATCGTATTAGGTCTATATTATAATACATAACATGTGTGGGGTGGGCCCGTGGAGGGATAAAAAAAATTCTTTCAGATTGCAAACTGTTGTCCTATCGAATTCTACCGGCTCGGGTTACCGATCACGATTAGGATTAAAATTAGAGAAATATAGTAATTTGCACTGTTCAGCATCCTATACGTCCCGACGATGACGATGACCACGAAAATCTCAGGGGTGTGATCCCGTAGGGGATCGATTCTATTTGAAGAGAAAAGGAACGAAGAGAGAAAAGAGAGCTCCGCATCGAACCCCGATTCGATAATTCTAATCCGTTCGATAGCGTTCTTTGATCGTTATGAACAGTTTAGGAAATAGTATAGAGAGCCACAAGTGACTGTCAAATTCATTCCATGTAATGTACAGATCTTCTTCCGTATAGAGAATTTGTTCAATTTTTGACAAAATCATATTTTTGGGATTCTCGTAGTTAAAGGTACACCCGAGTCACGCGACAAACTATCAGGAAAATTCAGAGATTCTATTTTTCCAATTAAAAGAAGACGAGGAAGAAAGAGATAAGAAGGAAAATTCATCAATTTTTGTTCCGTTGCACGGAAATATCGGTAGGTAGTCGTGGAGGTTTATATACCAAGATAGGTAAAGATATTCTATTTTATTGTATCTGGGTGTGCGTACACGTGTATATATACGTATCTATATAGGCATATATAAAGATAATATTAAGAACGGAAGAGCGCGTTAAACGGCTCTTTCCCTCACCTGACTGTTAGTCTGCTATATATATATATATATATATAGCTGTATATTCCGTACAGAGAAGACTGTATAGTGCCGTAATAAGTAGCACCCCGTCTAAAGCGCCCAGTACTATATCTACATTAATATACGATACGATACGATACGATACATCGCGTCGGGTACCACGGTGCCATTCACCTGTAGTACGTTGAAAAACCGGTTTTTCTTTTTTTCATTATCTACGGATATCCTTACGCGCCAATATATACCATCTGTAATAACCAACCTAACCTAAATCTGCTTTCGGTATTTCTAATCGATTGAGAAACAACCCGCTCAATTCTGACACAATAATTATTCCCAGGCTCTCTCGTAATTATTAAGTATATACCTGTGCTGTACACTTGCGCACGATCAACATAGCTGTTTGAGTCCGTTATAGAGCATATGGATAACAATAACTAACGATTATACATATATACTATGTATAATGTACTGTATATGAAACATTGAGGCTGGACACCGGTGTAGGATACCGCAGTTGAAAATTATTCATCGCTTCGCGCGTTCTCTATTTTTTGTTTTTGTTTATTGTTTTCTTTGACTTTTCGCTACACAGGTAGTTATCGGATCGGTATTATATTCATTTTGTATCCATTTTATTGCTGCATGACTTTCCCTCGATACGGACAAGAACACAATCTTTTTTGCACCTTCATAGTAGATATACAGGTATAATAGCTCGCGGAGGTTTGAAATGATTTTACGATTTTAGACGTCGTCATGCGCGTTGCATATCGCGGATCTGTAAAGCACGTGACGGTGTCAGCTCATTGCCAGCACTCGCGTAGCTGCAGCAACGCGTATATCTTGGCTGTCTTGGGATATCCGGATATTTGCTTATCGGAAAAAGTCTACTTGTTGCGTTTGAAAATAAACCGTAACTGCAGCCGTATTATTAACGCGCCCGCGCGCATGCACGAATGTATGCGTAGTACGTAGTGTACCTACGCGTAATCTCATATACGTCGCGGGGGTACAGCGAACGCGGCGAAGAGAACAGGCGGGACAAGAAAAGAGGAGAAGAGAAGAGAAGAGAAGATAAGAGGAAGAGGAACAGGACAGAAGGGAAGAGAAGAGAAGAGAAATGGAGAGTAAGCGTCACGCCGGGTTCGCCTTCTAGAAAAAGTATTACAAACACGTAGTAACGATAGTTATAGGTACCGGAAGTAAGCAGTTATCTAACAATAATGTTCTAGAGTGTGAAGAGCCAAGAACTTAGAACTATGAACCAAGAACCGTGCAAGAACGGACCGACCATCCATCCGTCCATACATCCATCCATCCACTATATGTCTACCAGAGAGTACTAACTACCTCCAAACTTTTTGTCTTACGCCTTATATCCCCGCGACCACCATATATATACTACCACTACTCGCAAAGTAGTTATACCATTATTCATAATTAACGGCGCATCTCTTACATCGACTTGACACAAACGCTTCATCATTTTGTATATTATTCGAAACAAAAAAGGAAAAAGCGAGAGAAAAAGATCGAAAGAAAAAAAAAAAAAAGGAGAAGAGAAGAAAAACGTTTCAGGTACATATATACAATATTTCCGGTGCCGACTTGATGTATGGAATAAATTTTAGCGTAATATACCTAGGTGCTTCTTATTCGAGCTGATTTTCAAAAGATCCCTCGTTCCAATTTTGACACGTAATTGTTATACCTGTATTGCAGAATTTTTGTTTCAATCACCGTACGGTACAGCTATAGAAGAACCGTTCTGTGCGAGCAAAGACCGTGAAAATTTTTGTTGAAACTTCGGACCTAGCACTTTGCTCCGATGCAGTGTCTGAAATATGGGAATTATTTATTATGGGAAAATATGGGAAAATACGACGGAGCATCTCGGAATATAAGTATGCGTGTATGGGCATATGTATGTGACGGCAGCTATATTGGTTGTATAGATACTTATAATAAGATAATAAATAAAAGAAGAGAGAATAAGGTGAAAGAAAACGCGATGAAAACGTTGTTACGAGAATCACCGGACGTACAAGATTCTAGTTTCACAGTTGCGGCAGCCGCCGCTGTCGGGGGCGGCGGAAGAGAAGGGAAGGGAGGGGCAGGGAAGGGAAGGGAAGGGAAGGGAAGAGCTCGAGGGGGAGGGAGAGCGTGTGGCGTACGCCTGTCACTTGTTGCATACTGATTGCGATACGCGACCGAAATAACTCCCCCGAGGAAAAAGAGAAGAGGAGAGAAGCGGAGAGAACCTACGACGACGACGTCCCTTCGCATATACTATACTATATATCTTTTCCACATAGGTATAACTAAGTATGTAGTATAATACACTGCCATCAACTATAATACGAGAGACAGAGAGAGATGGTGAGAGGAAAGACGGTTTTCTTCGTTGCTTGCGATGTAGAGTCAGCGTATAGCCTCGCGACGGGTTCCGAGATACTTCCGGTCGCTTTTTTCTCCCCTCTCCATCCCTCTTTCCCCTTCTTACCTCCCTCCGGCTTCCGGTCCTCTTATATATATATACATATTCGCCTGTATAAACGTAGTAGGTATACGCTTACTATACGAGAGACTTTCCCTCGACCATTATTCTCTCCTCTTCTCTCCTCTCTTCTCATCCCCTGCCCGCCCTTCCTCTACTCAAAATCTTGACTGACATTGCAGGATGATGAAGAAATTTCACAAGATGCATTTCATGATGCAGGGGGTTGGTAAAGGGAATCAGGGAATTCGGTTAGAGCCTTCTGCTGCTGATGCTGCTGTTTCGGGTACCTAAAAACACAGTTAGAGGTCTGTGGGATCTCTGCCTGGCCACATGCCCCGGGCGGATAATAATACGTAAACAGATACGAAGATACGTATTCGACCTCGAAAATCCCCTGAAGATTTATAAACTGGGTCAAAACACACAAACCATCTAGCTGAGGGAATGAAATTTATTATTTATAATAGGTGTATGTATATTTTCCAAAAAATGTATTTTCCCGTTTGGGTTATTTGTTTCATCGTCGAATGGTGAACAATCCAATTAACCTTTATCGTCGAAAGAAGAGCATGGCTACTTTCGCGCCTATACGATCTTCAAGGTCGGAACTCTGTTAAAATTTCACCCGAAAATTCAATTCACCGTTTTTGCATTCTTCCTTTGTTATTTTTTCTGCAATTTCACCAAAATCCATCCCCATCGCTTGACCCAATACATGCCTCAGACGCTTCGAAACAACTAACGTAATGTTCTGATCAATAGATATCATCATACGATATATCCATTCAGAGATTTTTCTGTATTTAAACATGATGTAGTATAAATAAAACCGGAAATCGGATGGGAAACAACATACACGTATAATGCATACATATTATAGGTATACCTACATGATAATAATCCTATATATGTATGTATATACCTGTATGCACCGCGTGCGGTTACGCATAGTATAATAGCGTAGATAAACATATTATGATACACGTATTTACGATGTTCGAACATAAGTATGTACGCACGGAACGGTACACGTGATTGAACGAGAAGCTGCGATCGTTATATGATACGCGGTTCGGTTGGCACCTTATACTTACGTATGTATACCTGTAAAAATTTGTCCGCCTTCTACACTCACCATATGTCTACCTGTACCTAATACCTATCGGTAGTACATACGTACATGGGAAACAGAAATAAAACGGTACTAATTGATACCCATGGGATTAATTACCGACGAAAGATGAACCGGTTTCTTATTTTGTCTTTCCTTTCCTCTTTCCTCTCGATCGCTGTACACAACAACGTATGATGTATATCACGTATGCAGTACAACTGATTGCACCCGCGCAATCAAGACTAACCCGCGGCGGCTTATAAATATAAATATAGGTATCATTCGGTGATCAAGAAATAGAAATAAATATGTGATAATCAATTCGATTGGTTCCTCTTTCCGTCATTTTTAGTAGTAAAAGATTGATGATCAGTTTTCAGCCTCAAAAAACACGAAAGAATCTTCGCTATTTTTTCCACTTTTCTCTCTCTCTCTCTCTCTGTCATATCTTTCACTTTCTCTGTTTGAAGGAACGATTAGAACTCTAAATTCTTTGCCGATGAAAGGAAGAAAACTAAGAAAAACAACAACGAAAGTACACAAAAATGCTCATCGACAGTTCTCTGTATATTTTTGGTATTCATCAGAAGTTTTGAAAAGAAATTTCAACGTATACCTTCCGAACTGCAACCGCAGGTAACATAATAAACCCTGAACAAAAACTCTGGTCACGATAAGACCGTGCATCCTGAAAATTTTTGTCTCCGGCTGAAGTTCGTATAACGTTGACGTAAAAAAAAAAAGCAAAAAAAGCAACAACAAAAATCGTGAAATTTTTTTACACGTGTCTAAATATCTGTCTATGCCGTTGTTATTTTTCCTATTTTTTTGCCATTTTGCTAATTCCCCGAGTCCTGCAGGACTCGAATAATATCTTTCACCTACTATATGTCCTTATAATATTACACAGTAACATTATTTTCCTGAAGTTTAATCCGGCGGGGTGCGGTATGACATATGACGGTGAAACAGGTACGACAAATGAAAATAAATAATTCACAACGATCGTTCATTGATAATCAATTTGTTCCCGTTGCTGCCGCTGCTGCTGTTGCTGCGGGGTCAAGGAAGATCGAATAAAAGATACAATTTATCTTATATACCTAATCTACGCTGAGACTAGCACCTAACATCTCCACCGGAGATGTATAGTATATGATACAGGTACATATGGGTACATAAATATATAAATCTCAAAGCGAGAGAGAGGAGGTATCCCCGGGTGTTTAAAGACGGAAGTCAAGTGGTGCCTCAAGGCAGGTGGAGGTGATGCAGGTAGGCAGGAATGAAATATACAAGTCGATGCGGCGCCTCACCTCGCTCTACCTCTCAATCTCGGTCTCATTCTCTCGCGATCTTCTCTCCTTTATATCTCTCGGCCACCACTACCGGACCGGACCGGACCAGACCGGACGAACGAACGTACGGTGGGCTAGATTTTGCGCGGTTTTCTCACGCTCGTCCACTCTCTCGCTCGATTCACCTCCGGAGCAGTGTATAGTTATATAGGTATAGGTATATGTATATATACCTATTTTATACGTCATGATTTCTCGAACGGCGGCCCGCGTATCGCGGCGCGTCGCATCTCTCGATGTAGCTGAATATCTGTACGTGGATACCTTCGTACGTATAGATATGGTATGTATGTATGTATGTATGTATGTATGTACGACGTTCTACAACTTTGAACAGATATCTTAGATATCATATGTACCTATATTATGGATAGGAGGGTATGATAATATCTATAAACGAACGAACTAGCGAGAGCGTTCACCGCCGCGAAAAGGATAACGCGAGGCATATATATAGTATGGATTAGTAGTAGTAGTAGTAGTAGTAGGGTGGAGAACCGGACAGCTTCCTAGTTATAATGAACGATCCAAGAAGTTGAGCAGAAACCGGCCCTGCCCGGGGCTCCTGCGAGTAAAAGGAAGGAGAGATGATAGAAATGAGGGAAAGAGAAGAAGAGGAAAAGAGAAAAACCGTAGAGAAATAGGAGAAAATGAAACGCGGCGCACTTCTCGCTCACGTAAATGCTACGTGGTGGGGGATTAGAACGCAGATCTATGAATGGACCATCGAGCCCCGGGTCCAGGATATATACTCCGGAAATATATGTGCCGCGTATATGTATATATGTCTAACTATACCTATATATAATATAGTGACCCCGAATGGCAGGAACTGGATTATTATAATCTTTCCCCACACGTTATAGTTTGAACTATAAATAATAAGAGAATTTGAAGGAGAAAAAAAAGGAAAGGAAAATGGAATCGTCGCATGAGACAATATTTTATGCGGAGTTTTTCGATCTTCTGCAGCAGGAGGCATACGTTTACTATATATAAAAATATATATAAGTCTCAGGTGGAGAAATGAAATTTAGCAGAAGAAAAGAAAAAAAAAAAAAACATTAAAAATCTGTCCCAACTGGAGAAGTAGTAAAGAAGTGAGGAAATATCTTTGTAAGATCGTCAGAAGTGCGTCCTACATATGAAAAAATCAAATATCACACTAGAGCGGTGTATAGATACTATATCATCATCGTGTATACGACGACGACGTATGAGACAGAGGAAAGAACGGAAATAGACGAGACGCGCGGACAACGATGAAGTTTGCCGCAGCAGTGCAGCATAGCTATCCGTGCAAGAATATAATATGAATAAGAAAAAGAGAGAGAGAGAGCGAGAGAGAGAGAAAGCGATTAACACGTAGATAGAAAGATAGAGAGTGAGTGAGTGAGTGAGCGAGTGTGTGTGCGACGAGGAGAACGCATCGGGCCAGCCCTAACTAGAAGGTGCGCGCGTCGGTATGAATGAACAAACAAACGAATGAATGAACGAATGACTGAATGAATGGAGGAACGAAACGGAATGGAACGGAACGAACGAATGAACCGATGCAATCCGACCTGACCCGACCCGGCTCGACTCGACTCGACTCGACTCTGGTCGTAACGACGTTATGCGTCGCCTCAAACGACCCTTCTCGTATTATTATATCCTCAGCTACCGCTGCTGTGTGTAGATATAGTAAAGCGTCGACGCCACTGCCACTGCCTCCTCCTCCTCCTCCGCCACCGCCTCCAACTCCAACTTCAACCTTCTCCGCGCTCCTCCAGGCCCGTTGAGAGAGTATTCATTCATAAAACTAACGCGGAGTGAGGCCAACTGGCGCTCAGGGGCTCCCCTCCTCTTCGTCCCTTCCCTTTCCTACCCTTCCCTTCTCTTCCCTCCTCTTCTCCCGCCCCTACCAAGACCCTTGGTTTCTATCTCTTTCTAACTTTTCCTCCCACCATCCGAGGGGAAACGGCTGTTGCCGACGCCTCGCACCTCGCCGAACTACGAGCGACGACGACGACGGGTCGAGAGGCAGCCTTAGCTGCTTTAGCAGCCTGCTTGCCTGCCTGCCTGCCTGCCTGCTTGCTTGCTTGCTTGCTTGGTCCCCGGCGGCTCTAACACATGGACGAAAGAAATAACCGTGTATAGTAGTAGGTACACTTCGAAAGCGTTTCGCTCTCTCAAACCAACGACTAACACCCGTCCACGGGTGTATCCACGCGGGTATACCATCGCATCGCATCGGATCGCCGCTGCCGCACCACTCGGCCACAATTTTAGTCGAGTCGCGTCGAGTCGCGAAGGGAGTCTGCGTTTCGTTGGCTCATCCTACCGTGTCGTCTTCTTCTTACATATACCGCGAGAACTTGAAAAACTTTGTGTTTTCGAAGCTGTTTTACATCGTTGTTAATGCGCACTAAATCCATTTGGTTACTTTTTTTTTCTCCTGTATTACACCTATACGCACGTTCATGATGTGTAGTACATCGCCAACGAGTTTTGCTTCTTCCTCCATACTCACGTAATTTGGGGATGTAAGATACGTTTGACGCTAATCAAATTACGTGCGTGTGTCACGCTACTTGTTTTCGGTTGTTCTTCTCATTACTACTGTCATCGTTGTAAATACATGCAGATAATAAATATACAATCTCTTGGAACTCTCATCCTCGTCGTACTCTGATACATCGTCGTTGCAGTGTCAGGTTGTTTATGAAAGAAACCGAAAGACTGAGAGAGACATATATCAGAAGAGAAACAGAAGAGGCGGCGAGGGCTTCGAGGAGGGGACATGGAAGGAGGAGAAAACGTGAAAACATTGGACAAACGACAACGACAACGACAACAGCAACAGCAACGACAGCGAGAAACGCGAAGCGTTACCTACCGCCGCGAGTGACAAACTCGCGAACAAAAGAATCGTCACGCTATAGAGATCTTCATATTATTATATTATAGACTAGAGTCAGAGAGCGAGAGAGAGAATAAGAGAGAAAGAGATATATACCTACCTCTACCATACATACGTAATTAATCGCAGCACGTACCCTAACCTACCTACTATACCGAATGCCACGCTACCGCCCCCCGTCGACGTGAATAAAAAGACGAAAAAGGTGGAGAAGAGAAAAGAAACAAACAAAATGGAGACGACGATTGCGGAAATTATAATTTATCATTATTTAATTGATTGGAAATGATCAAAAGAAGTATAACATAATATAATATAATACCTGATATGCATTACCGCATACTACACACGTACAGAACAACAACAGCAACAACGACAACAAAAAAAAGAAGAACAAGAAGCTGCTGTTGCGGTTGATACAGTTCTCTAATAGCTTCAAACTTGCTCTCGTTGCCGCAACTGCAGATATCCCAACCATCCATCGTTCTTCTTTCTATGGGTCATTCGACAATGGGAGTCTCGATTTGATCATTATTGTTATTGTTATTATTATTCCCGTTTCATTTTCTTTCATTTTCCTTCTCCCGTTGCGAGCAACCTGCTATACGTCAATTAACCCGCAACGTGCGCATCCATACGATATTCTGAGAATAGATTTTGAGTCCGTGCATAGTGTTATATAGGCACATACTTAATGTAATATCGCATACCTATGTAGGTGAAATCCGTCAATGATTGACTTTTCACTATACATATCACTGCACATGATACTACGATACAGTGTACATTCGGTACTGTACCTACTGTGATATACATCAATTTACAAACTGTTTTGCAATACAATATTGTCTAATATTATCATTATCAACATCGTCGACATCGTCATCGTATCATGCACATACATGTGCCGACTAAATGAATATAATTTAAAATGAATTAATAGATTGATGAGAGAAAAAAACTCACTTTACATGTGTATACAGATTCATATTATACTGTATGTGTAGGTATACTAAATAATGAACGTTTGTGATGCAGCAGTGGGTAGTCCTCCCCTCTTCCTACGTCGTGTGATACTCGTGTGATAATCGTGACTACTTTTATGGTTAAAAGAGCAAAACAAAACAAAAATAAATAAATAAATAAACCAGACATAGAGGGAAGACAGAAAATATAACAAACAGTTTTACTGAAGTGAAACGTCGAATGAGTATTTCACGCTCACGGAACAATTGTCGATAGAAAAGACAAGGAGATACAAAAAAAAGATGAAGAAAAACCGATAAAACTGTGATTGATAAAATACTTGTTAACATTTGTTCAATGCATACGTTCGTTTTGGTATAATGTGTGGGGATTGGACTTAACGAACAATCCGAAGAATAACGCCGCATCGTCGATATCATTGTGAACACGAAAGGAAGAAAGAAGAAAGAAACAGAAATAAAACAAAACAGAAGCGAAAAAAGATATACTGAGTTATTTTTTATTCAAAAATTTACCAACTGAGCTTCATTTTTGGGGAAGGGGGTTGCCGGTTTCGTTTACTCTTCTTTCTCCTCTCTTTATCGACACCCGTCACTCGTTTTCTGCCGAATTTCCCCTTATCTCCGTTTTCATCGATCGATACGAAGAATAGAAGAAGGAAGAAAAAAGAAGACGAAAAAAAAAAACTTTTCGCGTTGCGCAAGATATTTGAAAATAGCAAAAGATACTCGGTTACGAATTGATAGTGAACACATGGTGGACACATGGTGGACATATGATACCATCGGCCTCTTTCCAGAGAGAGCAAGACTCCAGGATACCGGTACCTACTACTACTACTGCTACTAGTAGTGGCACTACTACCTATATAATCCGAGGATACCTCCACCGCTTTAAGGGTCTTATTTCTTCCTATTCCTGCGATGGGTTAAACTTCCGGTTTATTGACGATGGTATATGAGAATTGAGATGCGCACGCTTCGAAGGTTTAGGTTATACCACACGACACCTGATTATTATTATTATTATTATTATTATTATTATTATTTCCTATCTCTGGAAACGATAGTTGGAAGTTCCCATAAAAACTGCATGCGGCTTCGTTGCGGAAACATTGTTTAAATGAAGAATTTTTCAACACCGCCGTTATAAATTTTCGCCGCATTTTTCATTTTGCCAAATTATTCTGTGGTATATCTTAATAGGAAGTGAAATATAATTGAATCGTCATTGGCAATCTTCATTCCTAATACCCCCCACACCTAACATTCGTACGTGAAAGAAAGGAGAAGAAGGAGAAGAAGAAGAAAAACGAACGATAGTAAGTGAGTGCAAGAGACACGAATGTATGTACACCCTGCACTGTTTAAAAAACTAAACGAACCAGAACAAATAAGATAAAGAAGAAAAAAAAAACGTTCGGATATGCTCGTTATTGTTGTGTGGTGATTGATAAATTGGTGGATCGCGCATGAACTGTAGCACCGATTTTACAAGGGCAGCACTAATGTTCGTCGATTACAACGACGCTCACTTCGGCATGGGAATCAAAGCTATGAAGTCCTTCGGCAGGCAAAGAGGTAGGCATACAAAACGCAAAAGAGAAAGAAAAAAAAAACCTAACAGAACAAAGAAATATCAAATTAAAAACGAAACAATTGAATATGATATGCAAATTCTGTTTTTTTTTTCACATGAATTTTCCGTCCGTATACCCGTAAGGGTACGTCCGCATGCCTACCATACTTAGGATAAGATAGGTGTGTCGAAAATTTGCGGTAAAATCCTTGATAATTCATATTTAAAGACGTAGGTTAGCAGGTAGTAATAATGACATAAAGAAAAACCTGGAACACGAAAGAAAACAGTTGAACAAGAACCGAAAGAACTCGAGAAATAGAAAAATGGACTGAGGTTTGGACAAATTTTTGTTCATATTTTCGGCATAACTATACTTACGGACGCGACTTACTTACTTACTTTTGTCACACCCTGATATTTATCTACGTATAGACAACAGTGTGCGTCTTATGCACGGGCCGTTATCACGCACGTTAGATTTACAGAGGTATGTGCATCGTATATAGGTATAACGTACATACCTACGTGTGTACCTAGGTATACGTGCATCGCAGGTATACGTATGTACATATACATCTATTTACCTTATACCTGCGTGCTAGGCTCGACGACATCAATGCGAGTCATACACCAGTGTACACATACCCAGATGTATGTAACTCGAAAGGAAGAAGAGACACGCGTCGACGCGACGTGTGGCTCCGGAAATGCTTTCTTAGAGAAAAAGAGGGAGAAAAAGAACGAGAGTAGGAGTAAGAGTAATAGTAATAGTGAGAGTGAGAGACACAATGCAGCACAGCTACTGACAAGCTAAAGCGGTTTATCTCGATTACCTACCTACTACTGTAGATTTCCGCCTATGTTGACGTCTTTTATTTTTCATCATCTGTACATGCATAGTTAGGCGAGTACGTGTGTGTGCATACATACATGCATACATGCACACACGCACATGTACCTGCGACGAGTATGTACTTTATTTATTGTCGACAACTTGCAACAAGTTCTCATTATAGTTTTTCTTTTCTTTCCTCTTTTTTTATGTCTTTTTTCACTCGTCTCTTTTCACTTGTCACCTGTTTCACCTGGGATTTTGAGAATTACGACAACTGATTCGAAGGATGAAAAGAAAGAAAAAAACTCGATATAGGTAGATAATTATTATGTATTACCTGTTATACGAATAATACCTATACTCGATTTTTTTTCTCGTTCAGTAAAGGCGAGCATTTTCATTCTTGTACAAAAGAATAGAGAAAAGAAAAATAGAAAAGAAGAAGGAGAGGAAGAAAAGAAAAAGTGTTAATGTAGGTATGCGCCTGTTGCACAGGTACTATACATATGTACATAATGTATACATAGTTTTGTTAATATCCTGTGATCGCGAGGTGTAAGGTAGGTATGTATGCACAGCCGCATTATGTACCAATGTACCACGCACAGGGGTCCAGCTAGGTACTATATGAGATTAACCGCATTTCACGATCATATCGCGGTTATAACTCAAGTATTCGCCCCTTCCTGCCCCCCGACAGTCCTCCGCCACCACTTCCCCCGCCGTTTCTCTTTCAACAGTTAGAAAATCCCTCCCTGCAGATCGTTGACCATCATTATTATTGTCATTATTATTACTTTGAAGTAAAATATGACGTTTGTATTTATAGTAACGATTTCAGGTTGAAAATATCGTTCTTAGCTTTCTTATTCATTTATAATGGCCGTGGAAAACGTGAATAACTTTTATACAGCAAAATGCCTCAAGCAATTTACAGTACCAGTTTCTTTCATTGAATTATACGTAGGTATATATGTATAGGTATAGGATTCGGAGAAGAAACTGGTATACCTACCTTACCCTGTATGCTGCCCTATCGGTAGATCATAATCGCGCTGAAACAAAAGAAGAAAAAAACTTGAATAATTCCTTCCTCGTTTTTATTCGTCTTGAGAACAAAACAAAAAAGTAACCGCGAGGAAAAATGAAATTTTTCGAACGGGAGAGAAGAAAGAAGCGAAAGATGAATGAGAATATATTTGGAATTGGGTTGTTCTACATATATCATCGAAATTCGAGAGAGAATGCGAAAGGAAAAAGGTTCAAAAAATTACTTAGATTGACGGAAAACGGGGGCGGCATGGGAACTAATGTATCAGGTACATACCTACGTCCCATACTATACCGGGCCGGGAAGAGATTCGTAGAATCGAGTTCTTTGATTATGTTCATTGAAATATAAAATTTCCGGGTTACAAATGGCGCATTTACTTCATAATCTGGAACCTAACTGCCGTACCGTTACATTCTGCGCGAACAAGAATCCTTCCTGGTCTTAAGTCTTACGGCTGCACCTACGGGCTAAACGTTTTTGTATAGGTTGGTAAGAAAATGAAGGCAAAGATAGGGGAATAGGAAAAGAAAAGGATAAATAAAAACTAATGAGGAGGTATAATCTTAGAGCAGCGATCGTTAGAAAACAAGCGAAACTTTCAATATCTTCTTATTCTCATCTCGGCTTTTCCTCCTCCTCCTCCTCCTACCCCTCCCACTTCTACTCCTATACCGACCCACACCATCGCACTCGCGCCGTAGTTCTAGATTATAGTTTTATCTCTTTACTTCCATAGCCGAAACGACGGAGGAGGAGGGTCCGTCCGTCTACTTTTCACTGTCATCTGTCCCTTTGGCATTGGCACGTGTCTACGCAGCCGCGCGTAAACACTCGCGTACCCACCTACCCATCTACCTATATACCGGCCTACCTACCTACGTAGCGCATACGTATCTACGCAATACGTGGATACATACATACATACACGCGAATGCTATAGGTATACCTCGTGTTATATTATACACTCGTGTTATATTATACATACAAATATATACATACACACTTACGCGCGCAACCGAAAGGAGAGCCGACCGCGACGACGCGCTTCGCAAATCTTCGGCCATGTTTGATTTCACACAATTTTTAGATACCTATATACATCGTATACCTCTACGTATGTACATACCTATACAAGTATTATATATACTCCAAACACAGCTCTGCTATTTGTATATACTCGTGTTCATATTATAGTTAGGCTGATATTACAGGGTTAGTATATCAGAGTCACCGCGATTTTCAATATGAAAATTTGAGAAAAAAAGATATACGAGAGAGATGGAAAGATGAGCGAAAAATTCTATACAAATTGTCTTGCATTATAGAACTACTGTGATGTGTGTACCTGCATACTTGCAGTTCTTCTCATTCAAATTTGTACGGGAATTTCCGTTCTTCTACAAATCGCACAAACAATTCTGTGATCAAATTCGATCGATCTTTCATACCGTGCGATTTTTAAAATCATAGCTACAAAAGCATGGTCAATCGATTCGGTGTATCTTTCTTTATTTTTTCTATCCTGTACTTTGCACTCTATGATGTAGATAGATATCATCTTCGACTGTACTTGAATATCAGGTATACTATACCTGCTATAATATCCTATGATCACGGAAGAGAGAGTAATGATCCGAAATGAATTGAAATATTTCTGTACAGGCATTAAATTTGGCTGATTACAGGAAAGGCTGAATTAAGGCGCGGTGCAATAGTTATATAGGCGTATGTATTACTAATAAACGCGAAATGCCGATAGAATATTTTTGGCCGTCGTGCAGTACTCAAATTCTTCTTTGTGAGCTATTCATTCGCAATATGAAATCTAATCGTAAAAGGGAACGAAAAGAGATCACGCGTTTTTATTGCTCTTTACCAAAAATGACGAAGAAAAGAATCGAAATCGGAATCAGAATCAGAATGAAAAACGTTTCTTACTCCAAAAATAGTCAAACTTGAAGAAAAGTGCTGTTGAATATATTTTCAGTATCTTTTTTTCATACCAATCGTTATCTACTCGCTTGCTCCCCGATATCTCCGCCTCTGAAGTTCGTTCCATTCTTTCGACTTCTTCTTCTCCTTTTCCTTCTACTTCGACTTCTATTCCTGGTTCAACTTTTACTTTTATCGTTGCTGCTATATCTATCACCTCTAGCTATAACTAATCGATTGGCAGTGATTATACGAGGAAAACATTTGTCCAATTATTTCACGATTTTTCTATACTCGTATACCTATACGCTATAGTTATATGGCCGTATGTATCTATGTACCGACTTCTGCAGTGCGATACCGCAGCTGTGGCGCAATTTACAAAATCCCTAAGTTTCGAACGAACGAACCGGCGATCGAACGAACATATTTTACACTCGGTCAATCATATCGGAACTGTGATTGCTAGAGGGATAAATTTATCCCTCACCTGGCCTAGTTGTTATATTATTGTAGCATAGCACATGTAGTTATTCAACCAATACGTAGGAGTATGTACATCTGTACATACCTAAGTATAGAGGTACCACCGACCACCTACGAAGCTTTGAAATCATTTCTCATGAGTAAAGAACCAATCGTGCTTCACAAATCTGTGGAAGGCCGAAGTTTATGACGTTTAACGGTGAAAAGAAAATGACGAAAAATAATTGGTACGTACGCTGTCGGCTGTTTCGCCATACCTGAACGTTTTCGCAAGAAATGCAATATTTTCTCGCCGATATTCTCCGACGAAGGAGAATTTTTATTTCTCTTTATTTTTTTCCTCGATTTCGGACAAATTTTAGACGAAAATCGTCCGAAACTTGAGTCTTTCGCGGTAACATTTCCTACTTTTTTCCCCTTATCGTAAAAAGCGTATAATTTGTTTGATAATCTCGTTATTTGTATTCAGGTTTGTAATGTATGCGTCTAAATAAATACGGTATATACTATAGGTATGGCATGTGCAGCGCAGTGAGTGAGTCAGTCATGTGTCGAATTGTATATATAATATACATATTTATAAGCCTAATAATGTTATAGGTTAGGTATATCTAGGTATCCACATACCTACTCCAGGTAAACAAATATTTTCGAGAACATTTACGTTCAAACAAAAATGAAAATGACGACGCGACGCGCTCGCATACGTACACAATATTCACACGCGTTTTCTTTCATGCATATATGTCATTATTTGATCTCCACGTCTACTATACATGCGTGTTTATGCATGTACTACAATTCCATAATGTATTGTATACCTGCAGGTGAGCTTGCCGCGCGCGGCGCTGCGTGAGTGCAGAACTGACAAAATTATTTTTAAGCAGGTGGCTCAATACCGCATCAAAGTTTTCTATATCGTTGTATGACACGGCTTCGCGCTCTTTTATTTTGGGTATATATATACATGTTCTCCACGATCAATTCAATATGCATATTCTCATTACGATTGCAGTGGTTCATATTTTTTTTTTTTTTTTTTTTTCAGCGGAGTAGGTATGGTTCAATTTTTCTCAATTTTCAAGCCTTCCTCCGTTTTTCGAGAGTGCTTTTTAGACAGTATACCTACTCGCGTCTACTTTTATATAGCTATGGAAGACTATTCTCATTACTGTAGGCTCGACAACAGTATAGTATAAAATCGTTTGATTGAATCGTCGAATAGAATGGTCTCTAGATAGCACCGCCGAATTCAGAATAACAACAACAACGACAATAAGAACGAGAAAATGTCGTTTTTTTTACAGTATAGCATAGGTATAACAACATTCGTCGTCGCGACGTCCCCGTCGATTGGAGCTGCTCGGTCACTCTCGTATATATACGAACGTGACCAGAGGGTTAAGTCTCTTTTTCCCTCTCTTCCCCTCTTCTTTCCTCTTCTCCCTTTTTGCGTCGACTCGTCTCTTCTCCCCTCTCGGCCCCCCCCCAAACACTCCTTGGCCCGTGCTAGAGCGACGCATCGTACATACAGTATTTAATCTCCATCTACACTCCTTGCAAGTCAAGTACCGATGCCTCCTCCTCCTCCTCTTCCTTCTCCTTCTTCTTCTTCACCCTTCCTCCTTCCTCCACTCATACCTATGTAGGAGGTATAGGTACTACTATACGCCGCCAAGCCGCACAACTGTCATTTATGTTATGTTCAATGGCCTTTCAAACGCGCGCTTCTTTTCTATCCCTGTCCATGTATAGTATACGTTCGTACATACGTACATACATACCCAATACACACATATACACGTTATGCTCTGAACTTTTTTTTTTGCTCTTTTAAACAATAAATCGCGCTGTCGTCGCTAAAAGTTGAACAAAACAATTGAATAATAATCGCGGGAATTGTTTTATTTTATCGTCGTGTAGACCAGTACCTATAGTATTGTACCTACCTACATTAAGTGGCGCCGTTATCATGTCCCTCAGATTTCGACATAATTCGCTGTTTCTTTATGTCAATACATAAACGTCTTGGAAGAAATTTGTCATGCTTTTCGTATCTCAAGCGGCTACATAGGGCTTAACGGGGGAGCGTTATACCGCGCGTTAATTTTTATCGTGGATCTCTGATCATTTCATGACAAAGCCTCAGTACTGTAGTCATGCAAGAGTACAAATATAAGTATGAGATAGATTCTCTTGTTTTTTCCCGTTTCCTTGTACTTTCGGTACGCGAGAAGCTGGTGGGAGTGGGGCAGGGGGGGGGGGCTAATCTGTCATTTACAGGTCCTGTAGTAGGTATATACATATATATACACATTACTATACTAGTATACTATACTAGTATACTAGCACGTACGCAAGGGAGAAGCAGGAAGTGGGCGAGATATCGTTCAGGCCACACTCGGACTCCCGTATCGCGTGGAACGTACTGCGGTGGTAGCAGAAGCTGATAATCGCTACTAACAATACGCTGCCATTTAACCACTGTCGCGCTAATGAGCGACTGATTACGACTGAACTTTGTTATTCTCGTATAAACTATATAGTACGAGTATATGAGTATTGTATATTATATATACATACAGGGTGACCCGAGATTTTTGACGGGATATCTTTTGTTGAAAACGGGCTCAAAAATTCCTCATAGATTCTTTTCCAAAATCTATAGGTATTTGTTTTCTTTTTGTTACGATCCAACGAAGATTAGTCAATCACCCGAGTTCTGTGAACGCGAGTACAGTGGCAGTGTGTCACGTGATCGATTCTGTGCCCTTCGTTTCTTTTCGCTCGTGTTCCGCGCATCGGATAACACCCGTTCATAGAACAAATGTCATCCGCTCTTCTTTCATTGACTGTAACGGAAAAAAAATTTCAGCATTTTGAATAAAAATATATTCCTGAGGAAATTCCGATCCCGTTTTTTTTCTAACAAAGAATACACGGTCGGAAATCTCGGCGTCAATTCCGGGTCACCCTGTATATATAAATATACGTATGTTCAAGGAGACTGCAGCACATATATATATATATTGTATACGTATATTACTGACTGCTACAGATATATATTGTATACGTGTATTAACCTAACTGCGGGAGTTCCCAGAATTTTCAGATTCGAAACAAAACTAAACAAGAAAGAAAGAAAAAAAAACCTTTGTCTCCTTCGAGTCCCACGAGACCTCCGATAGGATAATATTGGATAACGAACTCGAACGCGGGAGTCTGCGCTTGCTGCAACGATACGATTATATATATTATAATCAGTAAAAACACGCTATAGCTGTAGGATATGCGCATAACGAACCGAGAGATGTATGATGGAAAAAAAATATGAGAATGAAATGTGAACAAGAATAGATTTTCAGTTTTCATTCAAAAGAAAAAGAAAAAAAAGAAAAAAAAAAAGAAATAAGGGGAAGAACGAAACATTTTCCTACATGTGATCGTTACGATTATGTTTCACTCTCCGCAATTGTTAATGAATTCTGAAGCTGTGCGGTTATAGGTATAAGGTATACCTATAGGTTTACCCATAAACGTACATTTTTATTCGCGTCAATTGATGCCCGCGTCAGCGGTAGAATAGTCACGTAATTACAATTAAACAAAGATTGAACAACAATTTGTTCAAACAATCGACTGCATTGGATTCTGAGGTTGCTAGAATTTAACGCTTGGAGCTGCCTGAAGTTGGGAAAAAACCAACTTCAATATCCCGACGCGCGTGCAGTTGACGCGAATGAAATGGCGCCTCAAGTCACATTTATAGTCACCGCTGGCAATCTAGCCTCGCTAACATAGGAAATCTTAAATTTTCATCGAACCGACCGATGTGTTGAAAAAGTGAAACATTTATCCACTTTCCGCCATCATACTCGATAAATTCTCGAACCTTCATCAAAATCGATCGAGTCGTTTGCGAAAATTTACGGTTTCCGTCTCCGAAACGGTTCCTGTACATCTAAGATGGCGAGTCCAAATGCCTCTCAAGGGTGAAGGTCTTCGACCTGCGCCACTTTGTTTTCGCATAGTATTTCAGATCAGACCTATACTTTAACATGTACTCGATTACTAGTCTGGTTTTTTTTTTTTTTTTTTTTAAGATGGTCGACAACTTTGGTACGACTTTAACCTGGATACTTATTGTATTTCATTCGTTTTCTTTGAAGAAACCAATAAACAAAGAACAAAAACCAAAAACCAAAAAGCATAATAAATTGACGACGCGGTATATTATACACGTACACATTCGGATATGAACGCAAAATTCATCAACTTATGTTAACGCAAAAGTGCTCCTCGCATCAGGTAAAAGGAGCGGGAAGAGGAGAAGAAGTTTTTTGCAAACAGATCGATCCTATAAGTATAAATCTATTTAACACAGATTCGGAGGAGTGGTTAAACTCTTTTGATCACTCCGGACTCACGGAGTCAAGGTTGGGCCCGCCTTCCGGTAGCTAAGTTGGTATATACATATATATATATATATACACATATATAGGATGTATATATATACATAACGAACTTTCTTAAAATATAACGTAACCATACAACCCAAACTGCTATAGAGCAGTAGGTATAGCGGGCTTGGCGAACTGACTGAAATTCAAAATCTAGAAGCAGAGCTGAAGCGCTAGCTGGTATATATATACACCTAGGTATGTACAATTATATACGTGTAGCTCTGGGTATATGATGAGGGTAGGAGATAGAGTAGTTCTCTCATTTTCTCTATCATCGCGCGTCGTAGGTATGCCTGTAGTAGCTATCCTACGGAAATTTGGCAAGTTATAATCAAAACGTACATACCGTATACTTATAGGTCTTTGATACAGAAAATTTGCATAGGTATCATACGCATGTGTAGGTGAAGATTCAATTTCTACAGGAAACGATGAACAAGATGAAGCGGAACGAATAAAGCTACGTATGTATATGAGGTACTGAAAATTGAAGGAAAACAAAAATGAGAGAAATCGTGATAGAGAAATTTGCATTTTTTCAATTTTTGCTCCATCGCCGTTCATCGTCATCGCAACGCAACGCAACGCAACGCAACGCGACGCGATGCGAGGCGACGCAACGCGACGGTTCGTAAAAGTCAAGGTGCGTGTTCGCAGAGGGGTGCCTCACTGCAGCAACAGTCGTGCAACAGGTGTAGCTCGCTATCCTATGCCATGCCACGCCGTAATACCGCTTCACGTTCCCCCTACTAGTATACATTCAGTATATGTATATGCTCTACGCGCGCACGTATGTACAGGTTTGCACTGTGTGGATACTAATGTATGTACGTGTATACATATGTGACTGCAATGCGAATGTGCGTGTCGCGTGTAATTGTGTATGAATGTTACAGGTATACCTATACCTATATGTACGATATTTGTTCGACTTGAATTCTGTAGACACGCGGGACATTGTATTAGTACGGTGTAGGTAGGTAGAGGTATATTTACGTGAGAGGTATTCTGGCTAAACTGCAGCGTTTATTCGAAACCTTGATATGAACGTATATAGTACAGCTGTATAGGTTTTACCTAGGCCTAGACAATTCTTCTCCATATAATCTTGGAAAAAAGAGAAAAAAAACCTTTCGTACAATTTCGTGGGTGTAGGTACGATACAGCGTGTTGGATTGTGTCCCGTATTAAAGTAGTCGTAGTTGGGCCGAAGAGAAAAACTTTCAGCAAGCCAACCAATCACGACATCGCGTCGCTCGCGAATGGCCATATCATATCGTACATCACCACTGTGTGCAGACTGTTATCTTTTTTCTGTCTTCTTTCTTTCTTATCTCTCGTTTCCTCAGTTCGGGAAGTGTTTTTTCTGTTCTTTGGGGGGGGGGGGGGGGGGGGGGATTTTCAACGGCGTTTGTTTCGTTCGTTTATACCTAAATGAGAAACACCGTACAAATAACTGCGGGTATGACTAATAAGAACGAGAAGTGCATTTGAAAATACGAACCCTGTGTAGTAGATGTATGTATATACCTGTAGGAATGAAAAGTAAAAGTAGAAGTAGAAGAAGAAGAAAAAGTTAGCCGATCCTACAGCTGCTAGAGCTTAGCGCGGTCGTTCGTTCTAGTCGTTGATCGGGGGGCGAAGGTAGGAAGGAAGGAAGTAAAGAAGGGAATTGCCATGTCAAAAAGAAATAGATAGACCGTGAGGACCGTGTAGGTATTCGAAAACGGTACAAACGAAGTAATGGCACGTGCCCAAACAGAAAATTTCAATGATCTCGTCGGTATAGCTTACACTCATTTATCGTTATAGCTCCCGCGTCACAACGTTCTGAAGATAAGAAAAAAAAAATGGAAACTGAAAAAAAGGAAGGGAAAAAATTGACGAAACGAAAGAATGAAGCTAATCCAGACTTAGGGTGATATAATTTAGGTATACTAATTTATCGCGCGTGCGATCATGCAGAGGTGACATACATGATCCATGTGCGTTTGTAAGATCCTCAATTCTTCAAGCCGGGAGAATTTGAAAATTCATTAAAATTAGGTAGGAAATAGAATTTTCATTTTTTTCCTTCTGCTCTTTTCTTTTTTCATTCTTCTCCTTTTTCTCTGTTCTAAAATCGGCGTCGAATACGTGTTTTCGGCTTCGTAAATTCGAGAAAATAACAAGAAAAATACCTAAGAGAAAGAAGAAAAAAAAAGAAAAACGAAGAACACAAAGACGCGAAACGTAAACGAATATTGAAGGTGTATTCTTGACCTTAACGATCTTCGATCTTAGATCTTAGCGATTCCACCTTGAAGTCTGTAACGTTAAGGAGGGTCAAGGTTCACAAACGTCCGAAGCTCCCGTAGGTAAAGTGCGTGTAGTAGTCGTTGGATATGAGCAAGAAAAACAAAGTAACGATATAATGGAATACGCATGCCTTATATACAAAATAAGAAACACAGGTTATTATCATTCTTTCTTCTCCTCGACCCCCCTTCTGTTTTCTCTTTCTCTTTTTCTCAATGTTTCCTTTGGTATTACAGTCATACCATTATACATATACCTTCAGCCGTCAAATAGCCAAATTATCGTAGGGTCGAGACCTCCGAGTCAAACTTTCGGAATACAGATGTTTTTTTTAATCAAACTATATGAAGGGTTATCGCACAAAATGGAATATCGATCTACGTAATTACTGTTGTATCATAACGATCTTCGTATTGGCATAGGTATTAGGTATAAGGCGCTCATATATTATAGGTACAGGTTACTGCTGCTTACCGTAATCGCGCGAGGGACGCAAATAAGTCTAATTAAGAATATTTATGCAAATATATGTAGAGCGAACCCCGGCGGGGTAAAGCGTCGATCAAGGGTCAGCGGGTCATAAATTTACATCCATGCATCTGCATTTGGATTTTTTCTTGCCTGTTTTTCTTTTTTTCTCTCTTTTTTTTCTTTTTTTTCTTGTCCTTTCTTTCTTTTCTTCTGTTCTCTTTGTAGTATACGCCTTTTAGTGTTTTTCATTTACCCGGTTTTTTTCCTCGTTTATTTTTGTTCCGTTCATTTCAAATTCTTGTTGTACGTGAATCTGCATTATCACTCATGGAGGACGCGCGACCGACCCCGCGAGTGTAAGAATACCTACGCCTACCCGCGTATGTACATACATGCCTACCCATACCTATGTATATGTTATTGCCCGAACACCAAACTGTGCGAAAAAACAAAAACAATAATTTTAATTGGATACTTTTTATAGTTATATCTATGTAACATATGACGATTTTACAGCTTGAATTTGACAATGCACCAAGTTTTTTTTCTTCTAACCTCAGCTATATGTGACAAACAAAATATCATCACTCTGTCTTACTCTCTCTCTCTCTCTCTCTCTCTCTTTGAAAATCGAAAGTACTTATATTTATTTTTGGACGAATTCCGAAGAACTTTTCGGGAAATACTTCCTTTTTTCTTTTTTCTGTTGGCAAACAAACTGCCTCTTATCCGCGTGTTCCGCAAACTTTATACTTATATTTTGACATGTTCGTCTTGAAGCTAAGTAGGTACATACGGATTTTTTAGCTGCCTGAGTCATGCGGCATTTTCAGAGAGTTTCAATGATCGAGGGACGAAAATTTGATAATATATCACTGCAGCATTCCGTTATATTATTCCTTCTGCTGAATGTGTGACTGACATATCTATCTATCTGTGTATATCAATCTCTATCTCTCTCTCTCTCTCTATAATATTCATGTATCGGTTGTTGGGAGAAGGAGCGCGAACGATCGAGCATTGGTAGGCAGGTACAGGTAGGTGAACTCGCGGACGCGTGAAATAAATTTAGATTCTTTACGGTGTCTGAGAGCCGGGTACCGGGCACGTGGACATTCGATTGTCAATTGTCAATTGTTGATTGTTAATCACGCACACCTCAACCAAGTTCTTTTTTTTCAAATGGATATAGTATAATGAACCAGCTACTTCGTAACTTGTTTCATTAATATTTACAATCGTCACGTCGAATAGGAGTAGGGTATTGTAATAGGATGTTACATAGGTAATAGCATCAATGGTCAATGTAGAAATGAAAAAATGCAAAAATTGGAAAATTACAAAATTACAATTACAATCCGGACAAGAAGCATTGTGGAACGCGTATATCTGATTCTTTCTCCTCCTTCTTTTCTTCTTATCTCTCTCTCTCTCTCTCACTCTCTTCTTGCTTCTATCCGTCTATTATATATAGTTTCGACTGACGGACTGAATGACTGACTGATTGACTGATTGACTGATTGGCTGAATAACTGACTGCGACTATGTGCCATGATTATTCTCGATGTTTGAAATTAGTCACCGTTTCTTCATCCTCATGCCTACCTACATTTACGGACGCAAAACACCTGCGAACTAACGCGTGTTCACCCTCTCCGCGTCTATACGCGTCTTTATAATATATTAATTGTATATATGCAGTCGTGTGTATGTATAGTCGGGGAGTCCAAGCTCGAGTTTACCAGACGTCATTAAACGTTCGGTAAACGTGTTGAAAGCTAATGCGAATGTCGTGTCGCATTGGTAAGAACGGAGTCTTTTCTTGTACATATTTTTGGTTTGTTTTATTTTTTTTTTCCCCTATCATGCATACTTACATTAGCTATATATACCTACACCGAGAATCCCGATTTGCTATTATATTGATACGAATGTGTTTTATTTTTTGGTTTTTTTTTTCTGCGTTCGGTTTTCATTTTTTCAATACTTCTTTTTTGTCAACAAGAAGATGCGAAATTTTTCACCAGAAATATGTCCACATCTGAAATTTGTCAGCAGAAAATTTCCACGTTTCAATTCATCTATTTCTCCATCTCCTCTATATTCTATGATAAAACTTTTTTTTTACTCTTCATCTAGATTTTTCCCTTCTTTTCTTGCTCGCTTTAGGGAAAAATCTCTTCTAGAACATATATATGAATGCCACCGATATCTTGCCTACATACGCCTACTACATACATTGCTAAATTGATATCGAGCACTTTTTGCGAGATCGAGCGTTATATTATATTGTATTGTATTGTATTATATTATATCATATTATATCATATTATATTATATCATGGGGCGGGTAGGTAGATGCACGAATTTACTATACCTACGTATTGCGGTCGGTGGTGGTACCCGGGGTACACCTGCTGGACAGTTGCGTCCCTTTTACTGCAGGACGATTATATCTAGGATACTATCCCCTCGGTCTGACCCCTCGACACCTGACGTACGTACGTACGTACCTCTACCTACCTACCTACCTACCTACCTACCTACTCAACTCTGCGAGCCATGTCCCACTGTGTGAAGTACGGTGAAACTACCTTCTCACAAGCTTTTACGTATGGTGCTTTTTTCCCCCTATCTGCCCGATACCGTAGTACGCGCCTACCTACATACACGCACACGCACACACGCGCGCGTACGAACTATAAATACAAGTCTCATTTTTTGAAGCCTTTATTTTTCTTCTGTTTCTTTGTTTTTCTCATCCCTGTTTTTCCCAATCTATGCAAATCTTCCAACCGCGAATAGGTGAATTTTTCCTTGTTCTTGTATCGCAATCGATCAAAAATCTTCCATAGGCATTTTCTTTCCGATTTCCGAACAGATTCCCGATTTTTAGCATATATTTATCTCATGCTATATACCACTGTGTTGGTATAACCCGGATCAGATTTATTGACGAATATTGAATGAGGCTAAAGTAATCGTAACGTTGACGAAAGAAGTAATGGCGGGAAATAACATGTACCGAAATCTTACATCGAGAAAATTTTCGGCCAGATATTATGTTTACACGATGTTCTATTTCATTTTGTTTCTCACCTCGACGTTATGAACTTTGCCTCATTTGAATAGAAGTAATATTCACGAAAGTAGAGATAGGCGAGAACAAGCGAACCTGCGTTCTAGGTAGTACTATATGCATTCGTTAATAACCTATAAATAAAAACAATTCTCTGATATAAATAATACAACAACGAACGTCCTTTCCCTTCTTGGTTTCAGACATCCCGGCTCAGGTCCCACCGCTGACGCCTGGTACCAACAAGAAGATGACCGAGGCTCTCAAGGCCTCGTTTGCCTCGTGGGAGAAAGAGCAAATGCGTCTTAATATCACTAAAGGTTTGTCTATTTTCTGAATCTCCTTTACATCTGGTCTGGTTTTTTCTTTTATTCCTTCGTTTTTCTTTGTTTTCACGTTTTTATTTTTTCATAAGTTCGAATAAACGAACATAGACGCAGGAAAAGAAGTATAAATTAGGAGCAACCTGCAAAAGAGGAGATAAATCCCTGGCGAACTTGATTTTAGAGCACCTGCGAAACGCTGCTGCGCAGGTTTCGACGGGTTAAAATTTGACACGGTAAAAGAACTTCGCCATTGTCTGATGAAATCAGCCTTCGAAAGTTTCATACGTTTATTCGCGTATACATATGTATAATAGGTACCTATGTACCTATGTCGAGTATGTAGGATTGTATGCAGGTATAAGTATACCTATAATATAAAAGCCTAAAATCAACGGAGCGAAACTTAAATTTCACAATCTACCATATAGCTCGACGCGAAGCCATCATGCGATCGTTAAGTATGTACCTATATATGTGCGATGATCACGGTGTGGGCTACTGCAGACCGTAAGTGTACTATACGGGAATGCCATCGCCACATCACTCGCATCACGCACTACCGTATGAACCCGTGAGAAATTAAACTGATCTTTTCCTCCCCCAACGAAATTTCGTTGAAAAGTGAAAGAACCGCGAAGACTCCTGGGGCGTATTCGATGAAACCGCAAAATATCAACAACAAATCTGAATTGAAAATCTGAAATTTGGAATCTGGAATCTGGCATTTAGAACCATGCATTCAATGACTTCGACGTTGACGCGGCGGTGATGATGATGATGATGATGATAATGATGATGATAATGATGATGACGATGATGATGTCAGGTTAAGTCATGCGAGGTTAGTACAGCTAGACTCGAGGATGGGCGACCTGGTTGGCCCAAAGTTGAGGGTATAACGCGCGACTGCGATGCTATGAGTGTGAGGGCATGTAGACCGGAAGTAACGTCACACCCGCGTGGCTCTGAATGCGCATACCGGATGTGTGGCATCGGCTCCCCATCAGAACCATCAACATCAACATCACATTCACAATCCATCCAGCCATCCCTCCTCCTCTTCTTCGTCCTCCTCCTCCTCCTCCTCCTCCTCCTCCTCCTCCGCCTCCTCCTCTTCCTCTCTTCGTTCCACCATCGTCATCCCTCTGAGGTTCCACGTACTGCCTACCTCGAATGGACATACCGTAGCATACCTATGTCTATGCAGGTAGGCACGGTACCTACGCACTCGAGATCGCGTCTCTCTAATTGCCGGTTATTACAATGATTGTGCGCTCGCGTTGTTCTATGTAATACGTGTACCATCTATCTACATACGTTATGAAGTGAGAGACAAGAATCTATCTGAATGAAAAAAGGAAAAGGAGAAAGAAAAACTCCCCGACCTGGGGGGGGGGGGGGGGGGGGGGGGGGGCTGGGTTACAAAAAACAAAAGATTCGCGATTGTAGATAAGAGAGAAGATTGAACAGAAATTTTTCAAATGAAACAAAAACAAAAAACGCGCCAGAGAACCATGTTTTTGTTTCAATTTTATTTTCATTTTCAATTTCACATGTGGTTCGCATAATTCATCGTCGATTCGGGTTATGCATAGCAGATAATGGATTGTGGTGTACATTATATTTATACTTACCGTCTCACAATCGATACAGGGGGTGGGGGGGATTGTAATTTATGTCAATGTAGGTATATGACGTAGTTGTTATATTGAGGTATGGCATAAAACGGCGAAGAGGTAAGAGGGGCAAGAGAGTCGTCGTAAAATTATCAACGGCTGAAGTTCGAATCCCGTGAGTATAGGTACGTTGCATGATGATTTATACATCGATAAATTAGAATTTCCGCAAACCCTCTAGTCTTAATTAAGACTGCCGGTCGGATAAATATTTATACATGTCTACTCGAAAAGAAAGAGAGAGAGAGAGGGAGAGACGAAAAAAAGAGTGCAAGAGAGAGAGAGAGAGAGGGGAAAAAGTACAAAGGAAACAAAACCAGAAATGAGTGAGAGAAAGAGCGATCGTGGAAAGGGAAAGGAGGAGGGGGTGGGGGGGGGGGGGGGCTGAGTGAATCGAGGACTAGCAAGCACAGCATCACCGCGGCTCTCCAATGGGAATCTTACGAGATGACCTACACCGTACTCTAGTATATGCGATGATTATAGAGAACGGAAATAGTAGTTTAGAAGAAAAAAACAGGAAAACAAAAACAAAAAATCAAACATACGAAATTCATCTGTGTAATTATTTTGGGTTGAACTTGGTTCATCAAAGATGCAGTAAGAAGTCTTTAATTTCTTGTTTTCGGTTTTTATAGTTCGACGACGATTTCAAGATAAAGGAAACGTAACCTCATAGTTTCTGGAGAAAACAACATTTTGACAAATTTTTGTATCTTCCGTTCATTCGAGCAGATGCAGGACATCCGAACTTTAGCTTTTTACTGAGACGAACTGTGATAACTGTGTAGAGGTATATATAGGTGATGATGAAAATAGAATAACATCTCTAATCGAAGAACGGTTGTAGTATCAATATTATATTGCAAAATCATCGTATGAATCGAAAGAGATCACAATACCTTCTTACAATTAAATTTAATAAGTTGCGATCAATTGAATCCTGTTACAGTTGGTATATTTGAAACGATGCAAGGAATACGTACCGGTCTTGTGAAAATATATGTCCGTAGATGTATCTATAGTTTTAAAATGTTCTCAAGTTAGCTTAGCTTATCTGCACACGCGCGAGATGAAGGAAATATTGTCGGGTGTTTGCGATACAGGTAAAGTCTGACAGGTGACTTGCTTCTAAATCAACAAGGCGGTTTCTAGTCGGTTTCTTTCTTTCTGAATCCATACGACTCGGAAAGAAAGAAGGGAAGAAAAGAAAAACAATAAGAAAAATACCGTCTAACAGTTTGGATTTAGTAGGTACCTATTATACCTATGTGTTCAACCTTCACGCTCATATTCAATATAATAAACGTCTATATTAGGGATCCGAGATGAACTCACACGCAGACCGTTGATATATATACCCCGTGTGGCACAGGTAGGGAACCTCTTTCCGCTATTCCTCGTTGTTTCCACAATTTGTCTTCACCCCCGCCCCCCTCCGATTTCTTTGTCTACTTTATCTCCGTCGTTGCATTTGCTCGGGGTTCACGGCAGAGTCGTGTTTATATGTATAATATAATACACGCGTATACCTACCTACAGGGCTGATTCTTATCGCTTGGCTTTAACGCTCCTCTAATAACCTTTATATTATATACCCCCCAACCTCCTCCGTAGTTTCGTCGCGCTCTTTTCACACATGTACGTTATAAGCATAGCAAGCGCAAACATACAAGCAGATGCGGATGAATATCTCAATTTATTATATACATTATATACATACATACATGCATATACGTGTACCTACCTATGAATGCAAATATGAATGGATGTATAGAACTTAAATATACACTAATACATGGACGTGCAACGCATGTAGTACGTACGTAGTGTCAAATCTCCGTTGAGGTTTCAAAATTTCTTGATAATTCGATGGGGAAATAACGAAATTTGTAGGTTTTGACGTCATCGGAAGCTGCACTTCGAAAGATCAGCATCATAGTTGGTTGTCTCGAGACATTCGCAGAGTTTTGAATTTTTGAATTCGACAAACACTGGCTCACCTGTATGCACGTACGCAGGTATACACACGAGTTATACATAGCTACTTACATTGATACATTATACCAAATGCATTAATACAGATCTTCATGCCTATTCTATATAGGTATTATTATGAATGTAGTACCTATGTACACCTATGTATAACGTGATTGCCGGTTGGTGTGAGCTTATTATATTTCTTATTGACATTACCTATAGTTCATACGATACGGCGTATGCTAGGAAGGTAGGTAGATTGGTGCATAAGCATCATGGTCAAAGTACCAAACTACGTGTCGTGTGTGGTTTGAAACGAGAATCAAGGGGATCCCGGTGTCCCATTGTGTATTGTGGTCGGACACGCGTGACTCCGATGGTGTCGAACTCTGGTCTCGAGGTGTGCTGCAGGAATACTCCTTACGAGAGAGTAGTCCTCTCTGCGATGAGTAGTGATCACGGGACCGGGTGTTAAAGTAGGTACATACATATATTACTTGAAAAAGGAATGTTAAAAAAGTGTTGTATACATAAGTCGCATACACATAGTACACACTCTGTATAGAACGTGTTGTGTCATACCTGTATCCATACCTATACTTGTGTACGGAATAACCACGGCTTTTCACGGGCGCTAATGGCACATATATGTATAGGTATATATTCTCGTACGTTGGTACTATAGCAATAGCAATAGCGTTAGGGCCATGGCGGGGGGGAGGTTCGTAGGTAGGTAACTCTTAACAATGCTGACAAGAAATAAGTAAGGCAAACATCGACACAATCCTCAAACATCGTTGTCGGTCTCTTTGAACTTTGTGTTATAGCTAGGTACACCGCGATGCGGACGACTAGCGCCTCTCTCGCCACAAGACACGACCGTCTACACCTTTTCGTCTTCCATCCATACATATACTTATATTTATCTCTCTCTTTCTCTCTCTCTCTCTATGTCTCTTTTTATATCTCGTTTTACACCGTTTTCTGTACATGCAGGTATACTATGTGTATATTGTTTTCTCGATTTGTATCTCCTTTTCCTTTTCTTTTCTTTTCTTTTTTTTTTCTTCTGTTCAAACGTACTTTATCTTTGGGTACATATGCAAACTCATATATGTACGTCTAGTCATTGTACCGACAGCCCCGATGTGTGCTTTCTATTTCATTCATAGATCCATTCAAGTTTTTCTAAGCCTTTCGTTCTTTTGGCTGTCTTTATTGTATTGCAGCCTGAGGGAAATACCAATGTTTTCAGTTATTTCTGTAATCACTCTTATTCTATTATATAACTCTCTTGTAGTTTGTGTTTAACCATTTTTTTCTGTCAATTTCTTCTTTTCGTTCGAATGCAAAGGCATAATTCTTTTCATCATTGTTATTGATAATGATAGTGTACGATATAGCTTATCAGCCAGACTCCGAAAACAGACAAAATGGCTTAAGTCGTCCTAAAAGGATGAACTAGCGGTAAAAAAAATTCGTAAACTTCTACCGATTTGGAAAATGTACGTTCGAAAATCGAAATCGGTAGATCAAGAATCAAAATGCTGTTTTTAGCCCCCGAAGGGCCCTGACCTACTAATTTCAATTTCCGGACCTACATTTTCCGAATCGACGAAAAAATTTGGATATTTTCGACTCCTCGTTCATCTCTTTCGGATGACTTCAACCATTTTCTGACTCAGCTGATGGACTAATACTAGTGTATCGATAATTGATATTTTGATAATTTGAAACGGCCGTATGTGGAAAAAATCTGGAATTTTTTTCATTTATTTGTCTTCATTTTGTTCATTTTGATTATAATCGTAAGCATAATCTCATACGAAGTTTTACAAAGCTCGGATGCCGTAGAACTATCCTAATTGTACGGTAGACACAATTGATAACCGTTTCGACAAGGAGAATCGTAAATTGTCGTATACGACTCAATCGGGTTTGATGAAACTTTGTGTATTGATTGAGCATGATAGCAGAAAGTGGCTAAGTATTTCACGTTTTCAAAACATTGATCAGATTCGACGAGAAACGTATATTACTCTATGTTAGCTAGGTTAGATTGCCAGCGGCGCCTCTTAAGGATGCACGGCTTGATGCGTGGTTGATTTGTTTTATAATTTATTGATATACCTGTGCCTACCTCTGCCTATACCTACCTGCATACCGTACATGTATACCTTCATAGAGCCGAAGGGATATAATATTATACTCGTATATTACCACGAAACAATGCATAAAAGAAAGACAGTTGTGCAAATATGGGCGCGCGCACCGCAAATGGGACATTCCAATGTTTCTTGGTATTGTTTCTACCAAAATGGTTAGCTCAATATTTATTGAAATGTTAAGCTTGACGTAAGAGACTTATATGCGCTTAGCTTTGTTCCTTTTGTATATATCTATGTACATACTTACCTATGTAGTATCTATTTACATACTTATATTAAACAGGCACTATTAGGATCATAGCGAATGTCGATGATCGGTAACCCCGGATAATTACTGACGCACGGTTAAGGATTATACCTACCAACGCGCAAATGTGGAAATGTGGAAATATGGAAATGTTCTGGGTCTGAATGAAGTTAGAAAGAAGAGATAAAGAAAATCTGGACGAATTGCAAATTTCATTAACCCCGTTATTCATCTTTTCTGTTTCCAGATCCAAGGCAATGGTCAGAAAATGCTGTTTCTCATTGGCTACAATGGGCAATAAGAGAATTTTCACTCGAAGGTGTTGCGATGCAGCCTTGGCAGCATATGTCAGGGAAACAAATTTGCGCCATGGGGAAAGAGTCCTTTTTAGCTAGGGCACCGGCTTTCATGGGCGACATCTTATGGGAGCATCTTGAAATGCTGCAGAAGGGTAAGTGAAAACTACTTTTTCTTCCTTCTTCCCAACGAAGATTTCCTGTTCGTTATTCAAATTTCACAAATACGTATACAATGACGAGAAAAAAAGTTGTGCAAAAGAAACGAACACTCGCTATGAATTTGTACGTTCCTCATCTCTTTCATCAGGTATGAAAAATTGGTTTTATCTCGTATTATGCACATAGGTAGGTATATATTGGTGAATTGCAAAAATTGAGTAAAATAACACCCCTCCCCTTCTGCCTCGCCCCTCTGCACAGTTTATAGAAACTTGAACTCCGGATATTCGGAGATTTTTACGTAGCATGAAAAAGTCTTCGAGGGTGGGGCCCCACTTTTGGGGACTCAATGGCCGTAACTACTCTCTAATATACCTCGCCTTATACTCCATATACTATAAACGTAGCGAGTAAAACCTCCTACTTGGGTTTGGGGGCTATCTACCTACCTATACCTATACCTATACCTGTACCTATACCTCTATCTCTACTATACCCAAACCTTAAAACCGGACGAATCCACTCAAATTTCAAGGAATCCACTTCGAGGGAAAACTGAAATCAGGTGTATAAGCCATTCATGAATTCGTCTCCCATAGTTATATAGTTGGTATGTAGTAGTTATGTACCTGTTCTTCTTCTTATTATACTTTTTCTTCTTTCTTTTTCCCGTTGTTGTTGTTGTTGTTGATGATGCTCTACTCTTATTATTCTACTTTTTCTTTTCCTCTTGATGCTGCATCCACGTGCCCCCAAGTGGCCAAGTAAGTGCTTTGGGTACCTCTACCTCTACCTATACCTATGTGTAGTATACAACTCTCGAACCTCGATATACAATTCCCCCAATTTTTCTTCTTCTTTTTTTTTTTTTTTTTTTTAACGAGTCTCCTATATCCGGGATGCATTCAATGCTGCACTGACCATAACCGATTTCCGGCGCTCGTCTTTTCGTATCACATGTCCTACAATTGTTGGATTCTTTTTTCCGTCTTCTCCCTCTTCCTATCCTTTTCTCTTTCTCTCTCTCTCGCTCTCTCTCTCTTTAACCAAAATTTCCATCCCACATAACGACGTGAAGTAATACATGTACCACTATTTCTAATACATATCATTGTGATGAATTCCTGGTTTTCTTATCGAATCTGGATGGATATCCATAGTACGTATGTACGCTGGTACTCGTGATCACAAAATTGATTGAATTAGTTGGATTGAGGTGAATCATATTGCACCTCCGGCTCGCAGATACATACATACTTGAATATAGGCATATAGGCGTATGGATTTTGACCTATATGGATTCGAGGTGTAAAGAAATAGACGCAGGAAGCATTGGTTCACCCATGATTTAACTTCACCTCTATAATCGAAGTTGCATAGTTCCTTGTGACGAACGAACGAATGAACGGTGCTACACCATCCCTGTCCTTTCACGATCAGGTTCTTTTTTTTTCTTCTTTTCTCTCTATATAATTACTGTAGGTGTGTACCATATACTATACTATGTGCATACGCACATACGTACGTACATACATGCACACAACACTGCGTAAAGGATGGAATCAACCAAGCTTGCAATTGCGAGGCGTGGTTCTATATAAACGTTGAAATTTCAAATCTTACATAGCAAAGGTATACTATATGATATACATAAAAGATAATATATAACTGTATGAGTTCTTTCTCTATATATCATAGTATACGTATATATATATACCTATATACATACACCTAGTACTTCTTTAGTCGAGCGCGATTCGCAACAAGGCAACGAACAAAGAGGATGGTGAAAAAAGGGGGGAAAAAAGAATGAGCGAATGAAACGAACAAAAAAATTTAAAAAAAAACACGAGAATTGAAGAAACAAATTACAAGTACGTATGGATATACATACGCACACACATACATACGCTATAGAAACAAGTGAAACAAGAAAAAAGAAGAGAGTAAAAATAAAACATCACCCATTCGTCGTCACGCGTGTTGAACCCGCACGTCAGCTATGCCCAACTTTTCAAAATTAATAGCTATGTACCCCGTGTTCCCGTTTTTTTTATTCGTTCACGTAGTCATTCATTGATTTATTCATTACTTCAGGTTTGGTAATTGATAATGTAAAATCGTGACATTGAACCGTAAAATATTTTCTCATCAAATTTGTTTATATCGCAGTTGCATTCCGCCGCCTGTAAGCGACACGGAAAATTCATCCTTGATCTATTTCTGAAATATCGTTAAAATTTAGTCGATGGAAAGAAATCTTGATTTTTGTTTGCGATTTTATGTAATCCCCAATATGAAACAATAGACTAATATGATTTTTCGTGATTTTCTTGTCGCGCAAATATACCACGGCGTTATTAACTTCAACCTGACTTTTTTCTTCGTCTCTTCTTGCGAGCTAGTTGTGTTGATTTTATTATCTATTAAGAGGCCATTGGGGTCACCGCCAGCAATCTAACCTAACTAACATAGGGAATATACGTTTCTCATCGAATCTGATCAATGTTTTGAAAACGTGAAATACTTAGCCACTTTCTGCCATCATATTCAATCAATAGGCAAAGTTTCATCAAAACCGATCGACTCGTTGGCGAAAATTCACCATTCTCGTTTTCGAACCGGCTTTTGTACATTCAAGATAAATCAGTATAATATGGAGAATACACTGGTAAACTCATATAATTTATACATATATACGTAAAATTGGGTAATTAGAGGCAGCCAATCGGTTTTGATTCCGCAAATGGGAGCGGATATTAAGAAACACTTAAGAAACTAAACTCACACTACACTGCATACATAGATTCGTATATATATATGCCCGTGTGCCTACACGGTTGTTTGAACTCTTCATATATGTATGTAGTACGTACATACACACATATACACGAGTGTAGTTACGTATATAAGATATACTATGAAAAAATAGAAACTAAAATATATACTGTATATAGAGGTATAGTATAAGTATACATCCCCGTGATCTCATCGCGTTACATACTAGACTTGCGAGTACCTACTTCACGACGATTCATTCATAGATCTTTGTATCTCTCCCCCACCTTCTATGCAAGCAATACCTGCGTCGCTTTTGGAATTTTGTTCTTATTTTTTTCGTTTCGTTTCCAGTTATTTTTCCTCCAGTTTTTCGACGAATGGATACAGGAGAAGCCTTTTATAATTGCATATAGGAAGCAACTGAAAGATATTGTTGTGAATAAATTATTATCCATAATCACTGAGCTTCGCTCCTGTTCGTCTAGTTCGTTCATTCTTGTTTTATTGTTTTTTTTGCTTCGATTGCTTTTCACAGAGGTGGACACGGAGAAACCATCGTTAGAAAATGTACCAGCTAATTTATACGAGAGTAGCGTGTGCGTACCGGATTTGGGTGAATTTATGGGATACCAAGGGACACCGACGAGCGTGGCGACACCGGAACACAAGAGTCCAGCAACACCCGCAACTCCACCTGGCACTCCACAAAGCCAGGGTGGTCAAAGTCAAGGCCAAAATCAGGCACAGGGCGGTCAGGGACAAAATCAGAATCAGTCTCAATCGCAACAACAACAACAACAACAACAACAACAACAACAACAGCAACAACAACAACAACAACCGCCATCGGTCATAACGCTGTCTCGTCAATATCACAACGACGGTGAGTTTTTCTTTCTCAATTTGAATATTTACCTTTTTTCGTGTTACCTTTTCTTTTGTTCTCGTTACCGTTCGATTATTTTCTCTGGAATGTAACAAACAGAGACAAAAAAAAACAACGAACCGAGCGAACGAATTTTATAATCTTGAAACCAATTGAAGTCGTAAAAACTGTTGCCTCACATATGTATGTATAATATTCGATAGAATAGTGATTCCGTGGTGTAAGCGTCAGCTTCACGCTGACTTAACATCGCAAGTTGGTATAGATATATGAGATAGCTACGTATATACTCATAGGCATATACATATAAGTGTGTACCTTCGTATTTCCAAGTTATATCTATCCACCAACTAATGACGGGGTCCGTTATTTTTCCGTGTATGTTGTACATATTCGTACACATTATACATACGCACATACATGCACATGCATTCACGCCCTGTGCATACATACGCGTAGATATACCTAGAATCTGGGATAAGGAATAGGGTGTTTCTTTTTTATTTACTCTACTCTCATATAGGTATACGCGTACCCACCACTCGCTCTAGTCTCTATTCTAGTATTATGAAGCATGTGGAGTTGGTAGGTTGGGGGGCACTGCGAAAGACGTTCTAACATTAAGAATTAAAGTTTTCCATTGTTGCATCATTGCACTATCAAAGAATCTTTCTTGGAAATTTGCGTAATGCATAATATTTGCAATTCCATAACTACGCAGAACGCTTCGAAATCAAAGAGCAGTTGAAAAATAGGAAAAGTAAAAGAAAAAAAAACAAGATTTTCTCTGTGTTACGAGTATACTATGATGCGATTACGAGCGTGTTATACATCGATTGAAAATCATACTTTCGATTTTTGCGTTCAGTATTGTTTGTTTTCAAATTCCTTTTTGTTATCGCTGAGACAGCTTGGCAGTGAGTAGTAAGCGCTCCGGAAGAGCTGTGCGGTTAAAGGATATCTCGATTCACATATCGATCTTCATAATCGGTACCCGGTATATACCTACGTGGAGAGGTCCCTGATGCAGAGTAGGGAATTCCTCTAACGACCGAGTACCCGAACTTCCGCTGCTTCCGATGGCTTCATTTTTATCCTCAGGTATATAACTATGTATAGCGTACGAGTATGTCCATAGATATACCCGCAATATACACATACCTATGTATATACATACACCTCCACGAGGTCGAACCCTTTCCAGAATTATTATACCCTTGTATCTAAACTTGTAGTCGGTATAACAAAAATCACGCGTCGTCCCGGGTTAAATAAGAATGATAATGATGATGGTAACATTGTAATAATTAAAATAATAATAATGAGGATGATAATAAATGACCTGCAGTGGCGCAGGCTGTGATTATGTTGTAATTACGTCATCAACGGACTCTGACCATGGTCGAATAGGGGAAAGCCAACGTTGTGAAGGGTCACGGTTCGCCACCCACCCGCGCTTACGTTAGGCGTAGGTACGCGGAACAATTTTAGTATCCGTAGAAACAAATCATATATTTTTATTAGTTTTCATTTTTCCATTCAGCTATCATCAGAATGAATAACCAATCATGCCTATTTGACGGGTATCCGATAATTGTGATCCTCGAGTTTACAACGTTTAACGCGACGTTAGAGAATCGCTGAAGGATAATAATGTCCGCTGTTTTCTTCGTCCGAAATGTTTCCCGAAAAATTCAATTTTTTCGATGATGCAGAAATCTTGATTTTCCCCCCCGATTTGGCGCATCTCTCGAATTCCACATCGGAGGATTTTGAATCTACCTAGAAAGTTCAAGGTGAAGATCGCATCGATAATAATTCCGTTATGAATCGAACGTGTACAACCCGTATATTATATATACCATATTTTGTCGGAAAATATCATTTTTCTGAATTTCGAGACCCTCGGAAGTGATCATTTATCGTCTCTCCTTCTTTTCGCATATGCGATACTATAATATACGAGCGGAAGTGAGGCACAAACCGGTCGGTTCAACTTTTCAGGATTCTGAGAGAGAGGGAGGACATATTTTTGCACGATCACGTACGAACAACAGATTTAAGGGGGTGGTGTGCTTGGTTTTTGAACAAAACACGCGTAAAATTTATAAGTACCACATATTTCCATAATTCAGTTGAATATATTGTCATTCAGGATACGAGTATACAAATCAATCGATGTTATTCAAACACTTGCGCACGACTCTTACCTAGAAATTGCAAACTCGCAAGTTTTTACGCTAGTTGGTTATACTCCTGTGTAGGTATAGTATTCTTACCGGATGTTAGGTGATGTTATACTTACATACTCAAGTCCTAGTTGCATTTTCGCTTTCGGAATTACTATACCGTTCGTGAATCGTTCTCTGCAGTAGTTACTCACAAGGAACTATGGCTATAATATACTACTATATTACGATTCTAATATATATATATATAGGCGTATATTCGTAAAATCTCTTTCCTTTTTTCTTTCGTTTTGTTCAAAGGGACCGTTCAACAATTACGTCACGCTATTTTCAGCCATTTTTGCCCCCCCCCCCCCCCCCCCCCCCTCCCCTCCCCTCCCTAACGGCGTTACGTAAGTGTTGAATGGACTCAAAAAGGGTGAGAGCTGCATCAAAGGCAATGAGATATGAAACAGAAGGACTAATTTCAGTACTGTACGTACGTATACCCATAATCAAAAATTTCTGTCTTTATATCTTCATACATCATACTGAAAACAGACGGAATGGTGAGGGGCGGGGGGGGGGGGGGGGGGTCGCACGAGCATATTTAACGCCTCATCACCTCGTCAATACCAAATAATGTCCTACAAAGTACATTCTCGAAGTAACTCAACAAGTTTCGATGCATCTGCTGTTGCTGCTGCTGTGCAATCCTCTCGTAATAAAGTGCGCAACAATACAACGTATTCTATAATATATTTGGTAGATAGGTATGTATATACATACAAACGTACATAACTACATTGAGAAAAGAGCATAGCATTTACGAGGAGAAGAGGACTGCTGCACGTCGCAGGGACATTGAGGGCACTTTTCGGGGTGGAGCACTCGAGCATTATTATAAAGCTATCTGTTCGGGGATTCTCCTCCCCCTTTACACAGCTTCCGGTCGTAACAACGAACCTTACTTTTTCCTACTCTGCCTACCCCCCCGAAGACCCGAACGATAGCTAAACCTCCTTCTGCCTCTCATTCGTGTAGCTCACGGGAATATGGAGCAACGGCAACGACAAATTCAAATTGGAGCAAGGCGAGTTGGGAAATGCCGATTCTTCAGTCTAGATTATTCTCTGTGTCTCCACGGGATTCGCGAATCCAAAATTTTCTTTTTCTTTTTGGCGGATGGGGTGGAAATTCGATTCATAGATCATCAAACGGAACAAACAAGCTTTTTTATTGAATCAATATAGCGGCGAGAAGCTTCAATATACAATATACAAAATACAATATATGTGTATATTTGAATATACGAATCTGTAGTACATATAGTTTGTTGAATCGGGGCGCACGTGCCTAAATTAAGGGTAGGGGATTATTTTCCACATACTATATACTTACCTCCGGTAGTACCTCTATACCTACTTGATGAATAGAGAGAGAAAGAGAGAGAGAGAGAGAGAGAGAGAGAGAAAGACAAGAAAACGTTTTTGTTGTATTATATGGATGAGCTATACCACGCTACGTTGGCGGTACGTATGTATGTATTTTCGCCCCCGGAAGTCGGTGCAGGCCCTTTCGAAGCCATGGAAATAAAGGAAGTGGCGATTGTTGAAGGACAAACGTTGGTAAATCGGTGCCTCAAATTATCCCTAAAAGAACTTCAGTGAACTACGGAGAAACCCTTGTCAATGTTATACCTCCTTCTCCTTCTCCTTCTTCTTCTCCTTCATTATATTATATTATATTATACCTACCTCTACACGCAGTAGGTACGTCGTGGTTCGATCAATGCTTCATTTTTTCTTTTCTTCTGCACCACACATACATATCGGTGGTTGTAAATCGGTGTTCTTTACGGACAAATCATGCAGATATTCTTCACTTGTACGTGAAAGAAACAAAAAATGAGTTTCAATTTTATCAGACGGAAATAAACGGTTATCAAGTAAGAATTATCGATATACTATGTAGATGCACATACTATAGGTATAATATAGCAGTGCGTATTATAGGATAGTCGCAAAGGAGGACTCCCGATGCATCGTTTCGTAGCGAAGGGCTCGCTTCCTTCACTCCGCGCCTCCCCTTGAGCATCATGCCTTGGTTTGGTTTGGCTTGGTTTGGCTTGGTTTGTTCTCGGCGGGGTAACGCGGGGCAAAGCTTCCGGTCCCCGCGCTGTATCACGTGCGTGCCACTGCGGTACGGGGACTCCCCTTTCTCCCTTTTGCCCTCTCCCCTCTCCTCCCCTTCCCCTCAACATAACGTCGTCACCCTACCGACATCCGGTATTCCCCTTACCTCATCTTCGTCCCTTACCTAACTTCACTATACTACTATATATACTTCGTGGACTACGGGCGACTACGACCTCTCTCAAAAATAGGCCCATCGTCGTCGACGACGACGAGGAGACGGGGAAACGAGACGCGACGAGACGAGACGAGACGACGCGGTTTATAGTTTGGTAGATCTAGACGATTCGGATACAGGGCGAAAGATACGTACATTTATATAAAATGTTGAAATCTTTTTTCTCTCTCTTCCTTTGCCGTTTTCTTTAATTACATATAGTATGTATATACTTACTATCGAAAATTTTCATGCGATTATATCGATTGTCGTTAAATATCATGTACCGAGTGAACGGATTCACGATACAATCTCTTTGCGGGTATAGGCACATTTCCTTCCTATCAATGTTGAATCGAAAATTGTATTCCTATTTTAGTAATTTTTTAATTGAATCATTCTCTACACACATGATATATAGAAATGGTATATGGAGTAAGATCGCACACAGTAATGTTGCGATCTGCACATTGAAATCTTTGAATTACCACACATGCTGGTAATTAAACATATGTATAAAACGTGTATTATGAAATGAACGAAATGAAATTTCTGAACGAAAAAGAAAAAACACGATAAAATAGGCATAATTGCAGCGGGCTTACAATTATCATCGCGGTGAGCAATTTTTACTACTTTTAATTCTATAGGTCTAATAGACGTAAAACCTCACATTTAGTACGAGTAGTTCGCTCAGCAGGCGGAGGGTAGATAGAAAAAGAGGGTTTCACGAAGAGGTAGTATGTATAGCATGAGATAAATATATATATATATATATATATATATATTATACGTTAAGAGGGTGAACGCTGCGCAGGCAGCAGGTGGTTGAAAAGATCGCGCATGTATACATACGCATGCCTATACTACTCAAGTTTTCGTAGGTGTCTACGGGGACGCTTGGACCCTCCGCGCCTCTGTGTGTGTGTGTCTTTTTTCTCTTTTTTCTTTCTCCACGCCCTTTTCACTTCCACTTCCACTTCCACTTCCACTTCCACTTCCACATCTACTTCCCACTTGAATGCCTTCGTTTTCGTCGTCGCCTTCTTCTTCTTCTTCAGCTTCTTCTTCTTCTTTTTCTTCTTCTTATTCTTCTTCTTCTGCTTCTTCTTCTCCTCCTTCATCTTCTTCTTCTCCTCCTTCATCTTCTTCTTCTTCTTATTCTTCTTCTTCTTCTTCTTCTTCTTCTTCTTCTTCTTCTTCTTCTTCTTCTTCTTCTTCTTCTTCTTCTTCTTCTTCTTCTTCTTCTTCTTCTTCTTCTTCTTCTTCTTCTTCTTCTTCTTCTACTTCTACGCACACCGTTTGACGTGATTCAGTATACCAATTTATGAATATTCTTATACATTATAGAACGCGACTATGCGACGCCAACGCTCACTTACCTACCTACATACATACATACATACATACATATCTATCTATCTCTCTATACGTAGGTATATATCTCTCGCTCTCTCACAATCAGAACTTTACAAAACCAAACGAAAATACAGTAGGTAGGAATACGTAGATAGGTCGGTAGAAGTTCATACGTATCAGTGTATATGCGCGGAGAAGTTGGCGGCGGAGGTGGAGATTCACGTGGCGGCGGAGGAGGAGGACGTTCGTAGCTCAAGAACCGAGTTGCGCAGGGTGTTTGTATATATATATTCACATATATATGCATATGTATATCTGTATAATAGAAGGTGGGAAGAAGAGGGACAGGGGGGGGGGATCTAGGTTGTAGGTAAAGCGCAAAGAGCAAAGCGCGAAGCTTGAAGCGCGAAGCGTGGCGATTTTAGGGGGGAAGGGATGGTGGCGGCGGAGGCGGGGCAGGAGAAGAGAGAGAGGGGAAGTCGAAAGCCGGAGAGTGGAAGCGCGTTGCGACCGCCTCAGTGACACACGCGCTAACGTCAGGTCGAGTGGATGAAAACGCGCGGCGCGGTTTCTTACCCATGTAATATACACGTACATACGTGTATTATCCTTCATATATATACATACATATGTATATATGTGTATATATATAACTACTTACGTATCATAACGTATGCCTATAAGTTTTCAACAATTATGTGGTATATTGTGGACGGGTATTGCGATTATCATCGTGATATACCCTTGATTAATTGATTAAATCAATGAACGAGTGTCTGAATTTATATTCATTTTCATAAAAATGATAATAATGAAATGAAGTGAAACGCTACTACGCGGCAATTTCAAATCGTAAAACTGCAACTCCTCGTTTCCGTGTACTTGTACTTATTCGAAAAATATAACGATCAGTCAATCATCTACCGAATCTAGTTATTCACGCGACCAGTGCTTTCCGGCTACTACTCCATTACTATAAATTCTCTCAAATACTAAGCTACGGTTATTATTTATTTATATATTTATACCCAGGTATATGCATGTATCGATTATCATATGAACTACAATGAAAAATTAGGCATAATTGTGATAACGATCATGATATGATACATATGATAATAATAACAATAATGATAATATCAATAAGTGCAGAACAGTGCAATTTCCGATAATTTATAAAGAGTATTGTTCCCTCCTATATTCTCATCTATACGCATTTTCATTCAACGATATAACTCCAAAGAAACTGTATACAGTGAATGTTTGTTAATCGGCGGTGTTACGTGTATATCGTGCGAGATATAAGTATACTTACTCATATGTCAGTGGTGCTCTATAATAAATTATAATTAATATATATATATATATATCCCAGTTCACATCAATTTCCATATATATATATATATACTACACCTATCTACAATACCTCCGCATCCTAAGGGAAAACGGATTATATTATTTTGCGGTTTTGTTGTTATACTGTTCAACGGAAATTTCCCTCCCGTCCGCCCGCCCCCGTCCCGCCATTCCTCCCGCCCTCCCTCCTTTCCTACTTTTAAATTATTATAATGAAAACTTCGATCGTTTCAATATCCTCATTCGTAATTCAACCACACTATATGTCATGTATGGTATATGCGATTTGTGAAAAGGATTACTAACTATCGAGCGTGAACAACGAATGCGGAATAGCGAGAAAAAAAAGTGGAAACAAAATATAGATCATTTGCCGTATTTGTGCTCCTTTTCTTTTCTCTCCGTCATTCTTATCTCTTCCCTGTGTAATTCTCAAACGAGTGCCGTGTGGATACTTGAATAGCGTAGAAGGAGAAACGACCGATAACAAGGATTGATTAGGTGATATAACACCAGATCTATAAAACACAAAAGAAAAACTGTTTGTGAAAGGAAGTGATGATCATTTTTTGTTAAGAACAAAACAAAAAAACAAACGAACACGAAAACGACACAAAGAGAACGAGATTGAAAAAAAATAAAGAAAATAAATAAAAAAATCATAAATAAGCTGTTCAAAGTGGATCCTCCGAAGACCGTCGGTAGAACGGCGTCACGGCGGGTGTAGTGAGCGTCGGGACGTCGGGGTCCCAGCCTCCGGGGCAGGCGTCGGCAACTGCGGCGCTACTCGGATCGTACGTTGCTAATAGCGCGGGTGACAACGGTATAATATCAACAAACTCATCGTCTTTACAATCAGGCAATCAACCGGAAATGGTTTTACAAGTATTCGACACCCTCGTGGCGGTTCACGAACCATTTTACGCGGATTATCCGGCTTCGTATCACGAAGCTGAACCTCTCACGACGACGCACTCCTCGCCACATCCTAATCAGTCACATTCACCCCAACAACAATCCGCCCATTCCCAACAATACAATCATCAGCATCATCATCATCACCATCAGTTATCCAGGAGTCTTAATGGCTCCACTGGTATGCCAGCACCTGTGTCTCCAGATCCCACGACGCACACACCAGGTAAAAATGACAAATAAAATAATAGATGAAAGAACCGAGAAAAGAGAAAACATAGCAATTTGTTAGAATGAACCGAGTTTTGCCGTCTATACTTATACCCGTACCTACTCTCCGAATTTTGTTTGCAGTATCTGCAATTTTTCTCTATCCATGTGCTCTGTCGGTCGGGGTGGCTCGATTTTTACCCCAAAATATATCGAGAACCCAAAGACGAGAGGCTTGTCTACGTTCTTGTATAAATTTCACACTATTTTACGCGATTTTTACACTATTCAGGGTTTTTGTTCGCACACTGGACACGCGTATCGTGATGACGAATTTGCGATTCATTTACATACTCTCCTAATTCCATGGAATGAATTTTCCAATCTTTAGGAGTAAGTAAGATTTTTCACGCTCTTGCTTCACGGTTGCATTGCACGATTCCCACTCTTCAACAGCGCATTTTCAACCTGTTGGTCTCGATTAGTTACTGGCTGCACGATTCGTACGTCACGCAGTGTGGAGAGGAAATCGTTCTGTACGTATAGGATTCCGTAAGATTCCAAAGCAGAGAATCTTCATGCGAGGGTTGACCGGTCGAGCCATTTTGTTAGAACCGAATAATTCCCCGATCTTCCCGGTTACTTATTCGACTGTTCTACTCAAATACTATTGGGAAGTCCAATACCCCTGGGAGGCTGAAAAAGAAATGGAAATTTGAAAATTTGTTCATTCTAGTTAAAAGTTTAACATCGAAAATTGTTTCAATTGATCAACTGTCCATAGAATACATCATCGAAAATATTCCGAGAAATTTGATGTGCCTGATGTTCTGAACGTTCAACGAACGAACGTCTCCGAGACAACGTGACTAAATTTTCAGAGCGGGTACAAGCGGTTTCCGAGATCAAGGAATAAACTTATCAGGAGTAGCTGCGAGGGTGGCATCCGATGGTGGCTGAGTGTTCGAATGGTTTCCTAAAATTGTGTCGTGGATTTTGAAAATTTTTGGACTTGAAACGGACTCGGTTCAACTCGTGGTTTTCGAAATCTGGAAATAAACTCGTGGGGGTTAACTTGAGGGTGTTTTTAGGGGTGGCTGGTCGTCCGGATAATTTTGACAAGGTTGTGTTACCAAATGACTGAGTTTTCGAACTGTTTCAGTTAGTGTCAAAGAAATTCAACTATTTTCGGCTTGCAAATATCTCTATATTTTGAGGATTCATTCGGTCTAGATTGGCGTACCCGTTCTGAAAATCTAGTCACGTAATTGTCTCGGAGACTTCCGTTCATTGAACGTTCAGAACTTCAGACACATAAAATTTCAGATTATTTAGCGAAGTTGTATGCTTTTTAGAGCAAATTACGAGCAGAGGTAATCGAAAAGGAAAATATAAACGCATTCGTTTTTTCCTTCATTTAGCTTAACCATTTTTGAAAATTCCATAAACTATATGAACGGTAGCCAACAGTTAATTTCCTGATCGAAACGTCGTGAAAAAATTGTATATGCTGTATGCGGGAATCGTCAAACTCGTTCATTCAATTATTGGTCAATGTCACAATGAAAGTTTTGTGAGATGGTATCATAATCAAATGATGTGCAGAGAAGGGTTCACTACATATCATAATTTTGATAATTCTTCAATTTTCACATCATTTTTGGCCTCCTAGAAGTATGAGATCCTCCAAAGATTTGTAAACCCGGAATATAAGCTTCCAATCGGTAGCGAAAACAATTCTTTTAAGTGAGGAGGAAGAACCGAAATATAGGTAACGAAACGAGATTGTTAATCCTTGGCCGGCAATGATATCAAAGATTCCCGAAATGACCAACGAATTCGAGACTTTTCTCCGTCGAGAGAACCTCATCCGAAACTCGGTTAGAAATGCATGCATTGTTTGCGTGATTTTGTTGCATCAACGGTTAAACTCTCTAGCCTCACAGTATAACTCCTTCTCTCAGAGATTGCGATTTGAGAAAAACCGTTCAGACAAAGGGAACGAAAAAAACTGTAGGAATACTCGTACATACTATAAATACGTCAAAATTTTCTATAGCCGCGTAAATCTTGCTTAGCTTCTCTGTTCTTGCGAATTATTGTACCTAATGTACCGACAGGAAATAGAAACGAGCCTAAAAACGCCATTGTGTGTATACCAGTACCGTATATGCAATATCTACAGTAATGTGGTGTAGTATAGGTACAGTTTTATTCGAGATCCAATAAGACAGTCGGATTTTGCTGGTAGTGTGGTAGATAGGTAGGTATACATAGATACATAGGTACATAGGCATGCACGTAGGTATATAGTGTGGGAGAGTTCGCAGGTCACATCATAAGTTGAGAAAGAACAATGGCTGCTTGTGCTCTAGCGGTATTTTATTTGTACGTACATGGATACATATATATATATGCACAATATATACATATACATACATGTATAAAAGTGGCGGGTTACAATACCTACTCTTGCAGCGTATGAACTGAACACGTATGTGTATATAATAATACCTATACTCTCCTGACATTGAAATTTAACACAGGGTATAATATAATACTCTTGTCATATTTCCTGATGAGTTTTTACCATTTTCACGAACATTTCTTCTTCTTCTTCTTCTTGCTTATTCTCTGTTCTTCAGATATACTGTACACACGATCTACCGAATATATTTATTATACTGTACAGTGAGAAATGTGTAACGTTATAGAGCCAGAGTAGAAGCCCGGAGGCAACGTGAATTATATGTGGATATTTCGGGTAGATGGTAATCTGAAATTTTACCTTCTTTTTGGTCAAATGAAATTTAAGATGTACAATCTCTTTGTTGGTAAAGAACTATATTCATATTTCATTTTCTGATAATATACAGAAGAAATTTTGTGTCGGCATACTATATGTGAATCTGAAAAACGTATCTAGATGAAAAAAAATAAAAATAAAAATGACAAAGGGTGTGAAGAAAAATGATGACCGTTCGAAATTTCTTGTGTTATAATATGCATTATGAACAATTCGCAATAGCTAAATACTGAGAGATAAGTGTGCATATGTCTGCAGTCGCAGAGAACAGAGAACGCGTTTACGTGCTAAGAAATCCTCGACCATTTTTTCCACTCATACTCGTACGATTATAATATAACAATATAGGTATAATCTTACGGTTTACCGCATGAGGCTTATCGCTTTGTTATAATATAAGATGGGAATATAGAATGAAAGAAAAAAACCAGAAAAAAGGAAGAAGTATTACGCTTCATATGTTTATGGCGTATAACACAATTTGTTGCGAAAGAGTGAATGTAAGGTATATCCAATGATATGAAAAATATTCTTCAATATCGGGTACGACCTATTACAGAAAATATGAACTCTATCGTATATTATAGACTTTCTTTAATGGAAGAATGATCGGAAGAAATATCGAACGAAAGAAAGAAATATAGGGACTAGGAGGTTCGTTGCCCATCGTCGACGCTCTCATCAGAAATTTTAGCTGCAGCTGTCCCAGAATCGGCGCGTGCCTTAGACCCAAGAACTCGCAGGCTCGGCACCTGTTGTCCAGCTGACTGATACGCTGCTGCTGCTGCCGCTGTTGCTATTGCTCCTTCTGTTACTGCTGCTGCTGCTGCTGCTGCAGTTGCTGCATATATACACACACACACACACACCTACAAACCATTTAAAAAAATGTTCGTTTTATTCTTATTTTTTCAGCCCATTACTCCGGGTATGACGAGGCATCGGAATATCATGAACTTGCACAGAATCATCAAACGTCTCATCACTATAGCGTAGATCCATCACCCGAATTTTATACACAAAGTGGTATTCATTTGGAACAAAAATACCAACCACCAGCGTTCAAAAACTATGCTCGAGGTAAATTGATTGTTAATTCAATTGGTGTACTGTGATAGATTTCATTTTCATTGTATCAAATCGCCGGGTGTAGATTATGCTAATTGAACTCGGGGGAATCATGGAAATGTAAATAATAAAAAAAATTAAAATCGTCCAAGTTCTTTGGCACGAAAAAGTGAAAGTTTCAATAAATTTCCGAAAAGATTCCTCTTTTTCTTGAAACCTAATTCGACATTTAAGACATCATCGATCGATCCGTTATACACACATATAGTATTTGTGTATGTACATGCATTATTTAATTCAATTATCTTCACGGGTTAAACAATTTTTCCATTTTTGATCTATCATCTATCTATCATCATGATGTACTATTTCATATATATAGATACGATGATATAATGAATGTATTTCTCTGTTTTTTTCTATTTATTGGAAAATCAAAAATCTAGGTCGCTATCACGAAGCGTACAGCGAGGGAGGATACGGTCAATATGACGCCACGTCATTTCAAACAGTTCCTGGAAGTGGAACTGGCGGTGTAACTACGGGGGGCAGTGATCAATGGGGTGTTGGTCCACTCGGGGCTGATCACTTATCGCATCACCCCGCATTTCTTCAAAGTCTTGCGACAAGGGATTCATCGAATTCTCATCACCCGTCCTCGATCGCTAATAATCCAGACCAAAAACCTTTATTGCAAAATGCGATGCTGACCGGTTACACGGGTGAGCATGCATATAAAAGAGAATAGGAATACAGTTTTCCAAAAAGGAAAAGTAAATTGTTATAGGTATTTCATTCTATGCATTTTGTTTTAATTATGAATTTGCATCTCCTATTTTGTTTTTTGTTACAGGAGGTGGACCCTGCTTCACGGGTTCAGGACCAATTCAGCTCTGGCAATTCCTATTGGAGTTATTAACGGATAAATCATGTCAAGGTTTTATATCGTGGACGGGAGATGGATGGGAATTTAAATTAACCGATCCAGACGAAGTTGCTCGCCGTTGGGGTATACGGAAAAATAAACCTAAAATGAATTACGAAAAATTAAGCCGTGGTCTACGTTATTATTACGATAAAAATATTATACACAAAACAGCCGGTAAACGATACGTATATCGTTTCGTATGTGATCTACAAAGTCTTCTTGGGTACGTTGAAACATTCACATTATATTACATGTATGTATCATTATTTTTGTTCTTCCATTATTTTTTCTTCTGTTTCATTCTTTTCTTCTAGTTCATCGAATATAATTCAAGTATATTTATTTCGTTGGTTTTTTTCTTTTCTTTTTTTTTCTTCTTCTATCTACTTTGACAGATACAGTCCGGAGGAGTTACATGCAATGGTTGATTTGAAGCCTGAAAAGAAGGAAGAAGACTGAAATTATCAAATTGTGGTTTTTTTCGTTTTCTTTTTCTTCGAGGGACTTGGCGACGGGGGTACTTTTTCTCGTTTTGTCTTCGTCATATTATGTTATAAATAGCCATATACATGAATACGTACATGCATATGATATAAACAATCATATGTTATTGTTTATATATATGCATATATAGATATATTCATCCACACGTGCTAAAACTTCATTACATTATACAATCCACGAATGATATGTGCGCTGGGACGTATACTACAATGATAACTGGAATATGGATAACAATAACAACAACAACAACAATAGTAAGAATAATAATAATGATGACGACGATGAAAAAAGAAAGAGAACGAAATAGAGGAGTAAACGTTTGAGGAGATTATTAGAATCAATGAATACAACACGTTTCGGTATCAATTATTGGAAAAAGATTATTATTGTTATCGTTGTATAGAAGAAGGGCGCAAGATGAGTCGATGCGGTGTATAGTCGACAAACATATATACCTATGTGTATATGTCTATTAAATGTACCAGATTATAATATTACTCCCTCAAAACTACATGCGAAATCTTCTTCACTCCGCGCGGCCGGCCCCAAACTACCCCAAACTACGAGGGAATATAGAATGGATAAAAAAATTTGTAACAAAAAACATAAAGCGAAAGAAAAGTTCAATGAATGACAAAAGAAAAATCAACGAATAATATTGGGTATTATGTAAAATGATCGAACGTGGAGAAACGAAAAAAACAACAAAAAACACGATGAAAGTACGTAGAATAATATTCGTGATATATATACCTCTATATATATACATATATATATATATAAACACAGGTATATACATAGGTATATTACCCAATTCAATTATAATATATTTAGATAAATTTGAGCCTACGAATAAAAAATGAAAAAAAAAGAAGAAAAGAAAGTTGGGTTTTTATGTACAAGCCGTATTATTATAAACATATTTACGATGCATTTTTTTCTATCCCAGCTATAGCTGAAATATAATTATATCAATAATAAAGATAATAATAACAGTAATAATAATAATGATGATAATGATAGTGATGATAATAATAATAATATCAATGATGATAATAGTATGTAGTGATGAATAACATGTGTTAAATGTGATTTATAGTAAATACCTATATATTTTTACAACGTATGTAGTATTTGTATTATATCTACTTATATACACGTACATCTATCTATATAGTATTATCGTATCGTTTTCTCTACCCTCCTCCACCCAGAGACGGAATAAAAAATAAATTAAAAACTTATGATAGAAAAAAAGACATCCTGTTTGAAACGCAACCTAAACGGATGAATAGATAAGAAAATGAATAAATGACAGAATAATTCGAAATTTAGACCGCGAATAGTATGAATGAACAAAAATGAAATGAAAAGCGACACCAAACCTAGCTCGTATCTAGGTACTTAAATATAGCTGTGCAAAGTGATAATGTCCCTCGTATGAGATGAACACTACTGATTACATTATGATGATATAGATGACAATTGTTCACTTTCTGTTTTTGTTATTCTTGTCATTATTATTAATATTATTATTATTATTATTGTTGTTGTTATTACTATTCGGTATGTATAATTAATATAGTAGGCTTTCGACAAACCAAAATTTTCATTTTTAAATTTCAAATATATAGGATGTATGGTATACTATAATAATTGAGATCCAACGGCGAATGAAAAATCATGCGCGCGTATTGAATTTTAAAGAAAAATAGTATAACATAATGCGATCGAGTGACGAATGAAGAGAAAAACAAAAATAATCACAATTGATAGAAACACATGAAAGAAAAAGAACAAATTACAAGACTATATCTTATTTATAATATTCTAAAGCACATTACAGTATGATCGACGGTTATACGACGATAATAAATATATTTAACGTATTATCATGTACAATCGATAAACTCATAAGCATTGTCCACTAAGAGGAAAAAAATGAACATAACTAAATAGATAAGCCGTACAAGAACAAATTGAATGAAAGAAATGAAGGAAAAAAAGGGAAATGATGCAAGGAAAATACCGAAACAGAAGCACGTAATAAAAATTAGAATGATATCCCTGTAACTCCGAAAAGAAAGAAGAAAAAAGAAGAAGACCGAACAGAAGATGTTGAAACCGAAGAACCAGGAGTAAATTAATGAATAAATAGAGTATAGAAAGTAAAAAAAAAAGCCGAATGAATGGATATTATGTATAATAAATGGTGTTTGTTGAAAGTGATGAGACTATTTTGATTTTGTTTTAATTTTTTTATTTTTTTCGATCGAATAAAAGAAAATAAAAACTTATCTTTCTTGCGAATATATGGATGTATTATATATATACACTTTATCTCGTATATACTATATATGTATGTAATAGGTATATATATACACATATATATTCACAATAATTCATATATTATTATTTAATAATATAAAATATAAATATTATAAAATCGAATCGGTCGTATGTACCAAAGACAGGGTCCGCATACCATTGGTGCCTAAAAAGAAAAAGAATGAAAGAAAAATAGAAGAGAAAAGTAAGAAAAAATATTAAACAAATAATAATAAGAAATGCGAAGAGAACGGAATATAAGGAAAAGAATTTGAACTAAATAAAATGAAATAAATAGATGACTAAATTGTGAATTTGTTTTTAAGCGTGTGATTATAATTATATAGTTGATTAATATTGATTGATTTTAATTGAATAATCATATAATGATTGATACATGATTAATGAAATTAAAATTAATCAATAGTTCATCCTATTTTATTCTATTCTATGTAAACACACGAAGATTTTCAGATGATAATTATAGTGAGTAAACTCGATAATTTTTACATAATTACATTATAGTTTACTATACGCTATATACTATGAATATATATATATATATATTTTTAATGTTACATTATAATATAACAATAATAATAATAATACGATAATAAATAATTAATTAGTTAATCAATTAATTAATTGATATCTGGAATATAATAATACGTCTCACCTATTATACATGTGTATTATGTTATTATATTATGCTATATACTATATAGTATATGTGTATAATATGTATAAGAAACATGCGGCCGATGAATAGCTGCAGTTTTTATCAATGATCAACACTGCAGAACCGAACGGTGTATATCTAAATTATTTATGTCCCGCATATACTTTTTATTAACATGTGTGTTAATTATTATTATAATATATGTATACCTGTGTATAGGTATATGTATGTCTCTCTGTCATACATATACATATACCTATATATACATACATATATATATCTCGTTGATAGATGATGATGATGAAGAAGAAAAAAACACGATATGTGATTGTTATTATTCTAATTTTACTACAATAAATCATTATGTCTATATTTTATCGTTGTTCAATCAAATAGATATAGTATATTTAGTATAACAATTTATCCCGCAATATGTGTAGTACATGAGTACGCTACCAATAAGTTTTGATCGATGATTCAAGAAATTCAAAAAATTCAAAAAAAGATCGACATCAAGACGGGAATCACTATTTGCAATTACATATTAAGCAGCCGTTTGCCTAAGAGAACTCGATCTGGTAACTAATTGAATGTATTGCAGATCAGCTGAGGAGGATCTTTCGTCAGCTCCAGTTGATTTCTGAAATAGGCGGTATGCTAAATTTTCATCTGTGCCTGGCAGTACGAGGTAAGTCTATGTTGGGTTTCAACGAAATACATATATTCGTTCATCGAAGTAATGATATTGATTTATTTCTTTGAACCCAATTCATATTTTTCATATTTTTCACGAATTGTATTTCGTATTCTCATCTGAGTAATGATATTCGCCATTCCGTCTTATTCTGGTATTTATTTTCTCTACCGATTTTGATCGAAAATGGTGCTGCATTTGTTCACAAATTTTTACGAGCTGGGCATAGCAGAACAGAAAGATTTTGATTTGCGTTTAAATCCAATTGCTGATGCCACAGTGCCCATAGATTTGGAGCTATCATGCTATACGTCGCGCACGGTGCCCCGAACGCCTGGAGCACATTTTTGCGCGCACAAACGTTCGTGCGTGCGAGCTGAAAAATTCGTACGCACAAGCGTTCGTGCGCGCAAATATGCTCACGTGTGTGCCCAGCTTTATGTATGTGTGATCAAGCGATAAATTTACTGGTATACCAGTATATCTATTTTCAAGGTAATGAATATAGTTTCCAGTGATTGGCTACGTCTCGCTTCAAGCTGTAATAAATGATGAGATTTGGTACGTCGCATGCCTGTATTATGTGTATTTATATTATCATCGGTAATTACTATAATGTAACAAGATCTTCGAACGAGAAACAAAACCGTGTAACCGAGGTCATGGGCGGTGCGCAATGCGATTGGCTTGTCGAGCCTCCGCCCACCTTGGACCTACGTCGTGCTTTATCCTCCACGTTAACCTCTTTTACGTGATCGTGGACGGGGACGTGGGCCACAATGAAGACATAGGTATCGTATACCCAATGAATTCGCAGATCATTTGAATTATGTGATAGGTACCTGAATCGGATGCAATACAACATTCCGCGGCAGAAGTGCACAGACCGTGAAAGATTGAAACCGTTCTATTTTATAAAACGTATAGTATGTATACTAAAATTGAAACGGAAACAAAATAGGGTTGACTTTATCAAAAATTCACTGTGAAGTGTGAATCGGTTCGTCGAACTGCGTAATGCCGTAATGATTCGAACGTAAGGAGGATCAAGAAAATATGAGTACATGGGAAGAAAAAAAAACCGTTGAAAAATCGAATAGCTGCGGTGAAAAGATGAATAATTGTCAAGCGTGGGAGTTGAAGCTCTGACAAACGTTCAACGAAAGATGAAGATGAGACACGCTCGTTCGACATGGCTTTGCGATATACTCGTATCGTATACGTACAATTTTGCATGAGGTCATCGCGCGACGCCACAGCGTCATGGAACCGTGATTCGTAAATTATATTGAATACAATACATGTATATCTATACCTTAGTACGTACTAACGTATGTACAGTCCTATATTTATATTTTATACAAAGAGATCAGTAGATAAGGAGTCGCGTTTGACCGCGCGGGAAAAAACTATCCCACATATAGATAGAAATTACATTGTGCAACCATGTATACGTATACGTATGTATACCTAATACCTATATTCTTGTCACAACTATATCTGCCTGCGTATATCCTATATCTCTTCATTTGACAAAGAAAAATGTAATTTATTGAACACGTAACTATACCGTCGTTCAAACTAAAGAATTAAAGATAACGTCGGAAACAATGAATGCCATAGAACAAAAGCTAGCGCTATTTGATTCATATAAGAACGAAAGAAACTAACGCGTGATGGACTGATGGCACGAGCTACGCGTTTCATTATACAGTACGCAACGAGTCAGGTGTATTGTATATAATAATCTGTATGTATATGTACCTATATCTATATAATGTAATACATGTATGTGTCTGCCTATGAATGTATAAAAGAAATCATCTCCCCTGCCGTATGTACATCATGTCCTATACCTAACCTCAGCGCGACGACGCGACGGCTGCACCTTGCATCGCAGGTATCTATGGAATGGAATGGTTCATTCATTATTCATCTACTCACGTCTCTGTCTCACTTGCCATTCTACAATACTTTTTTCCTCTCCGCCTGCACCGCCGCCTCGTTTGTTTAATCGTTCTCATATGCATATAGCTTCCCCTCTATACCTACCAGCGTGCTCTGTCTCTTGGCGTCACGCTCATACACACACACACCCGTGTCCGCATACAATATCATACAGGATTCAGGTATATTCGTTATGTATGCTAATGCAAGGTAAGCATAGGAAATTCACGGCAGCGTGGGAGTGCAGCAGCAACAGCTCTCGGGCCGGCGGATATGCTTGTGAAAAGCGAACGAAAAGAGAGCGGGAAAAATAAGCTCGAAGAAAGGAAAAGACGAGGAGAGGAGAGAAGAGAAGAGAAGAGAAAAAGCGGTTTCGAATCAGCTCCAAAAAAATCAAAACTTGCATTACGCACAGAATTCCTGCAACGAAGTCATCACGTAGGCAGCTGCAGACACAGTCTTGGAGGCTCGCAGTTCGGACTGCATGAATTTCTTCAAGTTTTTCGTAGATCGTATTCTCTATTCGAAAGTATATCTTCCAGCTAATTACTTTTGCGTCACCCACTAATCTAAAAATGCAGCGCAAAAATTGTCAAAATGCAAATTACAATATTGTGCGATTGCAGCACAATAAATACCTCGTGCGCATATATCATGTGTTACAGGGAGGTATACTTGAAGATTAATTCAAACTATGAGATTTTTTACACTCTCTATGATTGGAGGATCACATGTATAAATATATATATATTTATATCACATATTATTCGTATCTTAAATATAATAAGATGTCATTATAATTTCGAGTCTTTCAACTAAAAATTTATGCAACCACGGTGGAATAGATCTACCATCTGTAGATATTAGTTATAGTATCTACCTAAATATAACCAATAAAAAAACAGGTATAATAAAGACGCGAGTCTATACCCATAGTGTGTGGTGAGCAGTTGCTCACTGACTACAAATTGGCAAAAGTCAAAGCGATGTGCTAGTAGTCGCGAAAATTTGAATAGTATAATAAGGAGCATTGACGCGACATTAGCCACATATATTCTGGTAGCCGGTAGTTAGGTAAGTATATGCCACGTGCAGGCTAGTTTGGCCGAGGCGACCGGAAGTTGCCGCGAGAGCCGCGATTCTATATATCCCTCGCATTAAAGCTATAGCTGTTAGAGCTGCTCTCAAAATAACACCGAAGTTTCATGAAACTCGAACACTTCCCACGTTTCAAGGGTAAGTATAATTGCTATGTGTATACGTACAGAAATTTACCTGCACCAAGGCACGTCAAGCATCACATGGTCCGCAATTTTTAACTCACAGTCCAGCGCATGATGAAATTAATTAGATCACGGGAAATTTCCCGATGAGTAATTTCTTTCATAATTCGTGATATCGCGGTTCCAGCATAATTGTGGATACTTTTATTGTTTTGAATAGGATTGGATGAAACATTCGGGACAAATTTGCACTGCATCTCTCTCATACGGACAATTAAGTTCGTCGATAACTATCGCCTGCACCTTATCTAAAAGATATAAATGTCACAAAATTAGTATACTCGGAGAATGATTGTATATTTCCGAGTCTCTTGCTTCGTAATGAGCGACCCAATACAGATTAGAGTATGCTTCTGCACAACGGTGGAGCTAGCTGACTCAGCAATCGGAGAGCTATAAACAAGCACAAGAATGGTGAATGAGTTGAACGGTCGGACGAAAAGTGGCGCGAGAATCCATCGTGTAAGTTCAAAAGTTCGAAATCTTTGAGTAAAAAGTCGAGTATGTAGTACGAGGAGAACATCAGAGCAAAAGAAATTGCACGAATTTTCAATTTGTTTCGAATCTGTGCGGATGGGAGAATAGGCATAAAAATACTGACGCAGGAGATCGAAACGACGAAAACTGGCACTAGAATATTGCGTTAAAATTCCGGATTTTAGAATTTGAAACCAAATTCTCGGTTTGATATGAGGAGATAATCAGAGCGGAACAGGTGGAAAATTCTTGTGTCATTTTGTCAATGAATGAGTATATGAGAGAACGGGCACAGAGATATAGACACAGGAAAGCAGAGAGATGTGTACCAGCAGAACAGTTCGCCCGAAGTGGTAGCACCATTTCGTTCTTCTGTTTTGCAGTACATGAGGATGGAAGGGAGAACACTTGAAGGTGGGAGCAGAGACAGGCAAAGCCATGCGCAGCAGTTGATGCACAACAATTTCATTTCAGAAATTGTACGATGGAAGAACGAGGCAGAACAGCGAATGAGGTGATTCCTGATGATCTAACCGAAATGAGAGCAGCTGATTCAGCAGCCAATCAAAATTTCTGTACAAAGCACACTTGATATCTTCAACTCCATAGAATTTGGCGACCAAATGTGGACTCATAAAGACAAACTTTTGATCATTTTATAACTTTCTCTAGTAATTTATAAAATTCTTCGATCTATTGTTTCGGTCACGTCCAACTGGACAACATTACTTTATCATCCGTCCACTTACATATATTTTCTGACAATCGACACATCAGTAGAAATGAGCAAACTCAAACTCTTTGGGAAAGATTTACCCTCCCAGACATTTCGTAACTCAAAACCTCAGAACCACAAATCACACTCCTCGAAATTCTTAAACTCACAACATCTAAACAATCTTAACTCTTCGAACTACACTTCGACTAAAAAACAAATATCCAATTTACATTCGTTCCAACTTAGTCGTTTATCCGAAAACTTAATCGTTTACTCATTTTTAAGCCAGTAATTGTATCGAGTGTTAAGTGTTATTAAAATATACCATATTTTGACTAATTCTAACGCAAAGTACAACTCATTCATTTAAACATAGAACAACCCTACTGTTGTACTAGTCACGCGGACGTTGAAAGCGTGAGACACGGAACAATCAATAAAAACAGTAAGTTTTACTGTACGTGTAACAAATTCACTCCAATTTATATTCAAACTCAAAAAATTATGAAACTGGGGTTTTTTCGCCAATTCATTCATTTTCAAATTTGTTTCATTATATAGATATATGAGGACTATAACTATTAAGTGAACAGTAAATAATACTATTGAGCATGACGGACGGAAATGGATGAATTACTACGACATTCAATTCTAATTGACGATGAATATTTAAATTTATTCATTGATAGAATGTAAAATAAAGATCTGATTGATAGTTAATAAAAAATGAATAAAACTGTAGAACGTAATGAGTGATATGAAAAAGATTTCGACCTCTTACCTCAATAAATAAATGTGAATATCTATTATCAATTAGAATTGAATGCATAAGAATCATGCAGGTGACGGTACAGGCATTAATAATAATGGCGAAACATCGAGAAAAGATTCCGCAATTTCAATTTCGAGAAAATTCGCATACAGACAACTTTACCACAAAGGAGAAACTGCCGAAACAAGTAGCTTTTGGCAACTAATTGTGGGCTTCTTTGGGAAACTCCGAATGTTACATCTGTGACATCCTATAGGAAATAAACGGAACCTAAAATGCGGTGGAACTAACCAATTTTAATATCAAATTAAGATTTAATTCTCACGACATGGTTTTATAACAAGTTAACTTCAACCTTATTTTCAGTAGCGTTGCCAATGAATGATTTTAACGATGCATTACCAGTTTTTAATACTGATAAGAATATGCATCAGTGGTTTTGAGTTACTCATAATTCCCCTTGTTTTAACGGTTGCCGAATGTCAACCGATAAGACAAACTCTATCTTTCAACATCTGGACATATCAACGACTTTGTGGGGCAATCATTGCAAACATTCGTAGAATGAAGTGGGTACAGTAAAACCTCGATTATCCGAACCTCCGTTTATACAAACCCTCCGTTATCCGATCTACAATTCGCCTTATCCGAACCTTTTATTATCTGAACTGCGGCCTGCTTCATTCAAATTTTCTGTGACGTAGGCATCCGAACGATAGCGTGAAATTTTCAAATACACACATACACAGATTTTTTCTTCTCAAACGACTGCGTGATGCAGCTGCTCAAAAATGCGTGGCAGCCATACGATACAACAAAAATTGAACATTATATGATAAAGAAATATTGCAGTAGTTGTAGGTCGTTAAAAATCAAAATATATCCAAGTTTCATATACGTACTAAAAATATGCCTCAATGTTTATGAGTACGGTTATGAAAATGTTTATGAGTAACAATAAAAATATACGTATCGTGTTATCTTACGAATATTTCTTACTATGTATAATATCGCTTCACCCAACGTTACTGTTCCATCATCCGAACCCACGCTAATCCGAACGGGGCCCGGTCACAATTAATTTCGACAATCAAGGCTCGACTGTAATATGATTCCAATTTTTCGTAGTATTTTGTTATTATGCGTATCTTTACTTTTCTTGTGAAAAATAATGCTGACACCCTGGAAGATTTCCTTGTCCGTGTCTCACTCCCATCTTGGAAGTATCTATTTTCTTGTGCATGTAATCATTGGGGAAAAACCATACGGTAGTGATGGGCCCCGATATCGAATTAACCCCCGCACCCAACACTACTTGGTCCGGTGTTGGATAACCTTATGTAATTTATGGGCGGCACCTTATATAACGCGCGTATATTCATGAATACCAAGCGAAGACGGTATATAAGCGAGCAAGATTTGTCAACTTGCCGCGCGGAAAGGACGGGAGGAAAGATGAAACTGAAGGAATCGAGGATACTGGGAGAGGGTCGCATGGGAAAAACAATAAGTCGGTCAGGGTGAGAAAGAGAAAAATAAATTCTAAGCAGGACTGGACAGTAGTCTGTAATACTGCGTCCAGGCTGACTATCCGGCGAAGAGTTGACTATCCGGCGCTCTGCGCCTTGTTATATACCCGCCGCGCGGTTCCTGCCTGGCCCTTATTGCCTGAGCGCCGTGAGTGGGGGGACTTGGGACTCGATTGGCGCGCGCAGGCGCTCTATAATTGTGGACATATTCCGTACACGTACAATCGGTTGCCTGCCAGTAGGAGTTCTGGAGAATTTTCACGTTAAACGTGTATCAACGTTATAAATGCTAACTGCCTCAAGGTCCGTGAGCTGATCAAAGACAACAGGCCTACTAATCATCGGGCTGATGATACGGATCGCTGTGAAACCCACAAACGAAGACTGAGAAAAAAAAGAGATCATAGTGTCAGCCCGACTTGGTCAGGCAGGATAGGAAATTTAATCATATCCTGGCGGAGACCCCGCTGGACAACTTGAAAGATTTAGGTGCCGAAGAGATAGTCTGCGATTCTATTTCTGACCTCAATAGGGTAGCAACAATGGGAGGTCGTCTAGGAATTCTGCATTTAAATTGTAGAAGCCTAGAAAAGCATTTTGAGGAGATCTGCGTACTAGTTGATAGTCTTAGAATTAAGCCTGACATCATAATATGCACGGAGACGTGAGCCATCTGAAGTGCCTGGAATGTTATGAGCGTGAGGGGTATACCATTACGTACGATCAGTTAAATCTGAGCTGTGCTGATGGTTTGGCAATGTACATAAAAAAAACTCGCTGTGCTCAGACCCCTCTGTCATTGGCATCGGTCCGGTAATGGCGGTTGAAACCTCGATTTACACTGGCGAGGCAACGAAAGTATTAATAACGGGGATCTATAGGTTTTACACTGAGGACTGTAAGAATTTTCTGGTAAACATTCGCAGGTATTTGCTGGACCGGCAACGTCACGCAAATCATTTCATCATCGGAGACAATTATGGGGACTGTGAACGAGTTAATCAAGAAGTCGATAAGAAGTGGCCTTTTGAGGTTAGAAGCGTTCATACATGATTGGGTTAGCCGGCGGCGTCCGCCATTTTTCGGCATAAGGAAGCAACCAATCAAAAAAAGGATTCCGGGTGACGGGACTCTGATTTATAGGGACTCTAACTTATCCGATCTACAACTGGCTCGATCCGAACGTTTCATTATCCGATCTGCGACCTGCTTCATCCAAATTTTGTTACGTAGGTAGTTGAACGATAGCACGAGTTCTTCAAATGCATACATACGGAGATTCTCCTTCTCAAACGGTTACCTGATTTAGCTACTCAAAATGCGTGGCAGCCATACGATACAACAAAAATTGAACATTATATGATAAAGAAATATTGCAGTAGTTGTAGCTCGTTAAAAATAAGAATATATCCAAGTTTCATATACGTACTAAAAATATGCCTCAATGTTTATGAGTACGTATATGAAAATGTTTATGAGTAACAATCAAAATATATGTATCGTGTTATCTTACGAATATTTCTTACTATGTATAATATCGCTTCACCCAACGTTACTGTTCCATCATCCGAACCCACGCTAATCCGAACGGGGCCCGGTCCCAATTAATTTCGACAATCAAGGCTCGACTGTAATATGATTCCAATTTTTCGTAGTATTTTGTTATTATGCGTATCTTTACTTTTCTTTCGAACAATAATGCTGACACCCTGGAGGATTTCCTTGTCCGTGTCTCACTCCCACCTTGGAAGTACCTGCACTGTAAAGAATTTGGGGTTACATTTAACACAAATTCAACACAGCTCATGAATTCTCAAATGGTCGCACCCCATCTTGGGTGACTTTGGCATCGTTGAGTGTCAAAAAATCTCTGAAAGTGTTAAAATAAATTTATATCGTGTTGAAGTTACACCAACGAATATTTCATAGTGGTCCGCACCACAAATTTCATACGGTGTATAGTGGATTTTCTTGTGCATGTAATCATTGGGGAAAAATCATATGGTAGTGATGGGCCCTGACGTCGAATTAACCCCCGCACCCAACACTACTTGGTCCGGCGTTGGATAACCTTATGTAATTTATGGGCGGCACCTTATATAACGCACGTATAATCATGAATACCAAGCGAAGACGGTATATAAGCGAGCAAGATTTGTCACAACATCACAGCTCATTCTAACGCAATGGACGCGACCAAGTTTATTATTTTTACCGTATTGGCGATTGCGGCGCAAACGAGAGCGAAAGACTTTCCACCCCCTCTGGAGCTACCAACTGCTTGTAAAGTACATACTGGAGTTGCGTCCGATCTCGCGGTGTTGGACTTCGGCCGGAGAACAGCTCATGATGCAGTGCAGAGGGCATGGGGCCTTTCGTTTGACAGAATCAGAGACGTCTACCTCCACGTGGCTCTCGGATCCAAATATCAAGGAGGTGTAATAGCCGACTACAATACCGCCTTGGAGCAGCACGTTACGGCATGGATGCTTGGAATAGTCCCTCTCTGGGAGGCAACTCGCTTGACCAACCCCAACTTCGATATCGCAAGTCATGATGCTCGTCCCGGGCTAACAATATTTTCAAAAACTATACTCGATGCGATTGAATCGATAAAAAATAAAAATCACACCGCAGGCTTAGCCGCAATTGCGAAAGGCAAGAAATATTTATTCAGCACACGCTTCTTCTTGGTCGACGTCTATTTCGACGGGTTCCTCAACCAGACCAAATTGTCGCCTGACGACAAAGTTGTGCTTTCATGTTACGAAGAAAAAACAAGAACTGACATCGGGGGTGCAACCGCCGCGACTTTCGATGCAATGACAGCGGTCGTGAATGAGATTGCAAAGGGAACTCCGAATGGAGTTGACGGTGTTTTGGCTATTATCGACGGCTACGCAGCGCAGGCATCTTCTCACGGCTACATCGAAGTTGTCGTGAAATACATTGCAATTACCAAGATCTACTTAGCTCAATACCTCGAGAAAGTCGGACTTGTGCGTGGTTTGTTCTCTCTGCCCGCCGATCAACACCTACTCGATTATCCGACATTTGGACTGTAAACTAGTGATATTTCTCTCCGATACGAATAGAAATTGTTTGCACAAGAATAAGTAGATTGTTTTCGGATAAAAACGCGATCACAACTCTACTCGAATTATTAAACCGAAATAATATTTCGTTGTATAGAATTCTTTGATGATCATGGTGTGAATAAACAGAATATTCAAATATTATCTATGCATGTTTTATTTCTCTGTATACAAATTGAAAGGTCTATAAATTCCGGATAAAGTAGCCCTAGTGAAAGAATGTCTATGATTCTTTATGACAATGATGGTGTATGGAATCCCCTGGCATCTCTAGGTTTCCCAGAAAACGATAATCATTTTTCCCTGCCACAACTTAACCCTCCATTGGTCGCGCCATAGCGAATCGCTCTTTCCTATTTGATTTACATCGGAGTAAATTTTATGCCATCAACGGATGATTGATATCACTTTTTGATCATTCAGTTGATGGAAGAAACATCTTTGATAGCGCAATATCTAACTGACGGCCGAATAATATTCTCAAAACTGACGCTGCCTTGGATGAAGAAAAACAATAAAAATTCAAGACAGATGCCCGTTTTCCCTTACATTTATAGGATATTACCAGACACGTAAAATTCCTTGACATTTCCTTCTCAGATTTCAATAGGAAACAGGTTACGGCATACCGCCATTTCTACACTACACTGCTTACGCTTACTCCCGAGGAAGTATAACTTTTTGAGTGTAATGGCCTGAAATATTGTACACTATGGAGAATAACGACCAACTGCGAACGGAGTGTGATACACTACCCTGAAACAACGAACAAGGTGTGTAATATACACCAGCCCGCCTCTGCTACACTAGTGTAGAAAGTGAGGGGCACGTCACTCTCGAGTAATATTCTCGTCGCGTCGGGTCGCCGGCACTGTCGACGCCTCAAAAATTCGCTGTCAACAGTATCCACTGAGCCGGCCAAGCTCAATGGGGAACCCCCAACGACTCTGATAAGAATGGCTGCCTGGCGATTGTCAATCACCAATTATTATGTAGTTTCGCGGTTCGGTTTTGCGGCTTCGTTTTAACATGAACCGAGAATGTTTTTGGCGGTATGTGTTCGGAATTTCATGCAGAATTGCGCTACCTTCCCCTTTTTCTCGTTTTCGATGCCTAGGCTCAGATATGAATCAAATGGTGTGACACGCCCACTTTTTGCGATGCCACAGTCATTTTTTAGCTTTTTTAATGATTTCTATGAGCCTATCAGTTCCCATTGTTCCGCTCATGATTGTATATATGAGGGAAAATTAGCTTGGTTGCACCCTTTCGCAGTTAGTTTTAGGGTGCTACGAATCGAGTACGGGATTGCCTTAAATATAACGAACGTTTATGAATTCCGGCCAAAGACTCGTCGAGTCTTCTTTATACACTGCTATTTCATTTACTCGGAATCATTTGAAATCGTTATTTTAGATTAAATTCTGATACTCGAGAGTGACTAGCCCCTTCTTCTCCTTCTTTTTTGATTGGTTATATCCTACAACAGTACAACTGTACGAGGCAAGTACCAAAATGACTAGATCCTCGGTAGACAGTGTGGGTTAGTGTGGGACAAATGAACAAACCTGTGTCAAGGCACACGTCCGTGCGACGAGCAGCTATGATCCTCTATTTTCTCTATCCAGTGTAGTTATATTTCAGTGGTCCAGGTAGAAAAAAAAAGGAAAGACGAGACAACCACGCTTCATCCTTGTCGAATTGTTTTCTTGTATAAATTCATTGAATGAGTGAAAATCTGTGATTTATCACTGTATTCTGTGACACAATTAGTATTAATTATTGGTTTAGGATTTCCTTGCCAATTAATTATCACTAAAACAAAAAAAAATCGGTTTTAATCAGACGAACTAAATTACGAGGCTAGATATCGCTGCTAAACTGTCATCAGACATTAGACAGCAGATATCAAGCAGGAGCTTTCATGAACCGTCACGCAACCGGCGCTGCCAGCGCCTTCAGTGGTGCTCAATTAAAATATTGAATAAAACATGAGAGTGGTCAAAACCGGCTACAAACAAAGAGCTTTTTGGCTCCAAATAAACTGCAGTAGTGTATACCTATACATATGTAAAATACATACCACGGTCGTAACGCTGGTCCGAAAATTCCCGTGGTGGGGGTAAAGCACGTACTGTGCTTAGAGAGACTTCTCTCTGCTGTGGTAAAAAAATTCGCCTAAATTCGCCACCGGAGTCCGGGCGCTGCGATACGGTAGTACCGTTGAGTGTAGGTTGAGTGTAGAGGTCGACACTCGACGATTGAACCAGGACAATGAGGGCTTGAGTTGGCGTCTTGTTTTCGGTCTCTTTCTACCCAGGCTCCAGATTTGACGCGCTTCAGACCAAAGAGTATAGTCTTTGCTTCAGACCACTTCCACCATCTCCGTGTATAGAACACGTGGGTGAAAAACATAACCTTTAATAGCGTAGCGTACAATAGAGATATCATTCAGACGAAAATCGTATAAAGTGGAGCGATTGAAAAAAAATGAAAGAATCGGTAAGCAAAAAACGTAAAGTGTCCAAAAAGACAAAAAAATCATGGAGAAAACACGTTGATATAAAAGATGTGGATAATTATTTGGATGAAAAACGTTTTGAAGAACGTCTCGGTGCACCATTTTCTGAAAGATCAAATTCAGAATTATTCGCCGTTGATAAAACGCCCGAAGTTCAACCACCACTCAGTACCAAACAGCAGCGCAGACAAGCTCTGAAAGCGAAAGAACCAGTGTGCTTCGCCATCCTAAAACCACATACAGCTGTTCCTGATCCAATCCCCAAGAGAAATAGAGTAAAAACCCCGGAAGAACGTAAGAATCCGATAACCAGACGTATAGAAGCAACAAAAAGATTGAATGGTGAATTGAAACTGAAAGAAAGAATAGCTAACAAAAATAGGTCGCTCGCTGAAACTAAAAGAGCGAACAAACCCAAGTTAGGTGAAGTCAACAAAGATATTTGGCTAGAGAAAAAGAAATTTCACATCGATTTACAGAGTCAATGGCTTACTTCAGACACAGTCCGTCATACTTTGGCTAATACTGGTCAAAAAAATAAAAGAATTCCGATCTCTTTGCATAAGAAAACTTCCGTAGTACCAGCAGTCGAACCCCCGCACCCTGGAATATCTTATAATCCTTCTTACACAGATCATCAAGAACTATTAGCTACTGTAGCTAAGCAAGAACTTGAATTAATGAAGAAAGAAGCTCATTTGGCCAGGGTCACGACTCAGATGTTCAAAAAAGTAATTGCAAAGCATATTGCGATGAATTCCATTATTATTTATTGTTTGTTAATGATTCATGTATTGTTCTGGCTTCAAGGTACCTGCCAACAAAAAAGAGGAAGCTTGGATGCAGGAAATGGCTGAAGGATTACCGACGAAATCTGATAAACAAGAAGGGTCAGATGAGACTGAGGGTCAAGATTCTGAAGTGAAATCGGTAAACCCGCCTGCGAAAAACATTAAGAAACCATTGGTTAAAAGAAGAAAACAGAAGGAGCAAAGGCAGCTGGAATTAGAAAGAAATAAAGCTAAAATTGAGAAGAAAAAAGTTGCAGATATTTACAAGCTGAAAAGATTGGCCAAACAAATTGCTATCAAAGAGAAAAAGGAAGATGTTTTAAGAAAGAAACGTATTCAAGTTAAAGAGAGAAATATAACAGAGCCTAAGACGTTGGGTAGAGTTAGGTACGAAGCTCCTGAACCAGACTTTGAACTTGCCGAAGAACTTGTTGGAAATCTAAGAAACTCTAAACCTGTTGGTAATCTACTTAGAGATAGATTCAAATCTCTTCAACATAGAAACATCCTTGCGCCAGGCAATAGAGTCATGTAAGAATATTTATTTTTGTATTCACAGATTTTAAGTATTAATTAGTCTTGGCTATTGAATAGCGTAGCGAATGAATACAGTCTGCTTTCATCAAAATTGATTAATCGGGTATTTTTTGTTTCACAGGAAACGCAACAAGGCTAAGGTAAAGAAATTCGAAACAGCAGGTCACAAGATGGGCTGGGAAGACACCTTCAAATAGTAGTTCAACTGTGTTGTTAAACTCTGCAAGTTCAATCGATGAAACAGAATTTTCAAATGTGGTGTACAAAATATCAGCAAATAATAAAAGATTGTTTCGTAATTTGGGACTAATCGCATTCCTATTTTCAAAGCCAAGAAGAATCATAGTTTTGATATTGCACCTTGTAAAATAGTCTTTTTCACTCGTTTCTTCCCCTTTTTTCTATACCATTTTGTACTTCTACTCCTCTTCCCCATTTTCTTATGAAAATTGTTCCATATTTCTATCTACGATCATTGCAGAACCTTCATTTCCGTTTGTCACTGTAATTTCTTCGCGATTACGAAATTTGTCTGCTTCCAGATCTTCATCATCTGCCTCCTCTTCTTTTCCGATTTTTTCATCTTTATCTTCCTGTTTTTCTTCTTCTACTACATCTAATTCCGTTTCTTCCTCATCGATGATCTCAGGTTGCGCAGCTTTCTGTTCCAGTTTTTCTTCTCCACTGCCTGAACCCAAATTTGGTTCTACAGAAATTCTATCTGTCTTCTCGTTGGTCGAAGCTTCTGATTCTCCTCCTAGCTCACCGACATCCATTTGCCACTAGATATAATCAACATATATCATGACTCAGAGAAAATCTAATTTCTTATCGAATTCGTAAATCTAAACGGACATGCTTAATCTGAGTCTTTTCAGAATCCGCTTCGGATAAGCTGATCCCAAGCTCTGCGAGAATCTTTAGAGTACTCAGTTTGGATGGCTTCTGTAGGGTTGTTCTCCTAGAATCGCGTAACTTGCTATTCGATACATCGAAGCCTAGATCTCCGACTTTGTAGGCTTCTCCTGGAGAAGGTATAGTTGCCAAACTTAAAAAGGGGATATTGTTTAGTTAGCAACTATTCAAATACCATTAATTGTAAGACATCAAAGTTTCATTAACATCAATAAATACTTACGATGGTGTTCTATTTTTCCATTTTTGAGTATCACCTTTAGAAAGAATATCAAGTAAATAAGACATCAACTCTTTATCTTCCATTTCTCGAAAATGCTCTCCAGTATCGTTCATCTATGACAGGATTGATATATTGTACATTACTTTCGTTGACGTGGTTGGAGAAGTACAATCTAATGAATATGAGAATTATTTTAACCAGTGTACATACATTGAGAGCGCAAGCAACGGCGTATTTGGCATCCCAGAGAATATCTACACACCTTTGTAGTTCGACTTTTGATCTATCTCTAATATAATTGGCAAATTCAAATTGAGTTTGTTGTCTATGAAGACCTGTTTCTGATCTGCTAATTCTCTGCAGGCATTTATCAGCTTGGATCTTTGTACAGGCATAACTAAATCCTACTGATTTCATATGATTCTCAACATCTAACTGCTTCAAATTATCGAAACAATCTCTCACTCTTGTGTGCTGCTCTTTCACTACTGGTAATAAATATCCTTGGATCTTTGATGTGATCAGTTTTTTCACTGTATCATTCTTTATCGATGCTGTTCCCTTCATCATTTCCTCATCAGCTTCTCTTCAATACGAAGAAAAGAAACAAAATCAACTGAATGGAAACAATTTCAAATTTCGTATATGCATCACAGTTCATTTAATCGGAGTAATTTTTCAATAAATTTTTCTAAGCATGAATTCAATGTACTTCTCATAATTTTTAGAGTATAGAAATTACTTGGTTCGTTTTATATTTTCTCTTTTGGGCAGATATTCTCTGACAATATCTACCAATTCATTTTTCAAGAAAATATTTTCACGCATTAATCTGTGAATGGATTTTGCCATAGAAGCGCTAACTTCCATTTGAAACGTTCCAGCTAATCCCCGAAGGCGAGCATACATTTCTTTCTTCAGCCTAATATCATCGAATCTAAAATGTGCTGGATACTCAAAATGATATTAACTATAATATTTACTTTTCTCTACCGATCTTAAACTTCCTTTCAATCTGTTCGCACCGTTGCTTAGCTTCCTCGTCTCTTTGAGCAATTAGATTATCTCCAGCAATTAACTTACTCCGTAAATCAGCTTTAGAAGTTTTGTATTCCTCCAAAGTATTGATCTTAGCATCTAAATATCTTTGCATTTCAGTTATATCGTTTTATATTATCTATACAATTGATAATGTGATGAAGAATTACTTATGACTTGAATTTCTGATGTGATTGACAGACGAGTTTTGTCGTATTTTTCAGTCGCTGCTCCCACTTTATCGAGATGTGCCTGTTTCTCTTCTTCCATCCACTTTCGTACTGCTTGCATTCGCTTCTCATAATCACTTATTCTTTCCATCTCAAGAGAAATTTGTCGATTTAATTGCGCTATTTGATCTGCTGTTTCAATGTCGGTTTGCGATCGTGAGAGTTTTTCCGCTACACAGAGCTGCTCAAGTTCAGTGTTTCGTAATTGGAGTCTAGAAGAGACGAAGTCCGAATAAAGTAGCGTGAAATTATGGTTAACTATAGCCACAAAATTTGGAATGGTAATAGATTTTCTACTGAAATATTCTTATTTCTCGCCTTTCGATCCTCTGCACAATATCCGTAATGCGCACTTGGTAAAATGCCTTCTGCATATTTAAGATCATAACTTGTTTTAGATCATCGGTCTGTCCTTCGAGAACTTCTGGTGACTGGAGTCTCGGAGGCAGCGAGATGTTGCCTTTATCTGCTCCAGACAGATCCACCATTTTGATTGTAATGATTTATGTTTAGTAAATATATTATAAAACTATAAATAAAACATTATATTCATAAAATTACGTATCTGTGGAAGAAATTAAACAAAATATCAACATTTTATTTATATCAATGATCGAAACAGCCGAATGAACTTTTTCCAAGAAAATTCCAAGGCTTGGTTTTCTGATTATACTCAGATTTATTTGAACAATAGTTAAAATTACAAGAGCAAAGAAATGCTCAAGAAATATGAATAGAATACACGAATTACTCCAAAATAAGATAAAAAATTAGTATCAAACATTGATCAATCATTTCTTGAAGATTCTACTGATACAATAGATTCTTTAATGATTAAATAGTGATTCATGTATTATCTTCAAGTTTATTCATGGAAAGTTCTGACGAAGTTTTTCGAGGCGATGGAAGATCTGAACTATCAGGATCTGTTATAATACAAGACGGTATCTTCCCAGACTCCACAATGGCTATTCCTCTTTCGATTTCCGCATTTTCTTCAACTTTTTCTTCTACGTTGTCTGCAATCTTCATATCTCCGTCATTTTCTTCTTCCTTTTCTTCGTGTATCTTTAAGTCTTCCAGAATTATTTCCTCATTTATAGTTTTTCTACCTGGGACAAGCCCCAGGTCACCGAGAGTATATTGACTCTGTGTTACTTGAGATTCCTGTACACGAATATAGTTTCAATTAAATACAAGGCACAACTCATAGTTAAAATGATTTTTTCATGAGGAATCAAATCACTCTACACACTTGTGAATAAGACCGAGATTCTCCCTCAGTTGCGGCTTGTTCCGGTCCCAAGATCTCAAGCAGACTACATAAAAGCCTCTCTTTGACGCTCGGGTAGCAAGCGGTACAAATATTCTCATCAGATGCTGCAGCTTGGATCTGTAAATGGTGGAAAAAAACGTATTAAGAATGAGATTTTCATTTTTGAGTACCTTGAAGCAGATACCTTCAGAGCTTTGGCGACACATCGTCTAGCTTCCCGTAGGATTTTGCTGAGTCGTTCGATCTTTTTGCAATTCGAAGATAACTCCTTCATTACTTGAGCCTCGTTATTCTTTGCTTGTTGCGTATGCTGTTCCAGTATTCTAACTTTCCCTTCAACATGTTCACATTTGTCTTTGTACTCTTGTGCGAGTTGTTTAATACGTCGTATCTTAGACTCAGCTCTTTGTAATTTTCCACACTCAAGCGTAATCTTGTAATGTTCTTTGGCGAGCTTTTCAATAGTTCGATTCTGTTTGAGGGTTTTATTCAACGCCATTTTTGCCTCATTTTCATAAAGTGAAGCCTGCAGTTTGAGCGTTCTATGCCGTTCTTTATACTGTTCAGATTTAGCATCTAAATTTCGACAAACTTGAAGCATGGCATCCAGTTCTTTATTTAATGCAATATTCTCTCGAATTGCACGATGTGTAGCATCCGCTATTCTTATATTTGTCGCATCTCGAAAATTCTGTGCTAATTCCATCAGCCTTTCTTCCATCTCCTTCTTCATCCTATGAAAAGGCTATAATTTAGTATTACTATCTTCTTTGATGAATATTTTTTTGCATTTTAACAGATTACAGGATCTGAAAGGTGTCTCGCAGTCTGTGGATGAGAATGAAGTCCCAATGGTTGAGTTATACCTAGCTTTGTCGATTATAAGTTGTTTTTCAGATTCATAGAGAAGCCTTTTGTGGAGTTCTTCCTGTTCGGTCATTCGTTCTTCTTGTATCTCAAATTTACGCAAGAGATCAATTCTTGCCGTTCGCCAATCCTCCAAAGCGTTCAATTTTCCAGCTGGCAAAACACAGTTGGGTTAGTGATATTCTGTGAATGAGATTCTGGTACAAAGCTATTTGATGATTATTACCAGCGAGTTTAACTTCAGCGGACAGAGTATTCTCCATGTTACGATATTCCAGTTCTAGAGCAGTTTCTCGCTTCTTGAATGCGATTTGTTCTTCTTTACGCAATTCTTCAAGAGCAGCTAATCTCTCGCTTAGTTCAGTCGCCTCCTCAACCTTCTGGCGTAAGACGAGTTCTAAATGTGCCACTACATCCGCTCGGTCTTCTTCAAGCTGACGTACTTCTTGTTTTAATACTTCAATCTCGTTTTCCAATTCATCATTGCGTGCTCGCAACCTGCAATCATTCTTGGTCCACTATCAATAGTTACCATGGTGTAATCAATGATAGATGTTTGTTTACTCTTTTTTGCTACTAATAATTATTCCTGTAGAAAATATAGCTTATAAATCTGGCATGAATTATTTACTCAATTTCTTATCATTCAATATACCGTGCTAGTTGTCTGTTGTTATCGAGAATTTGTTGTTCATAGAAAACTGTGTCTTTTTCATTAAGACAATTTTTCTTCTTTTCTTTCTTATCCTTCTTATCTTTCTTATCCCTTTTATCTTTCTTTGGCATCTTGAATTACCAAAAAATTCCGTGGTTCAGTTTTAACGTCGCCAATTTTCAATTATAGGAAGGTTTGCATCTTTGGATATAACATTTCAAATCAACGCTAATAAACCACTGAAAAATTTGGTGACCACAAATTTTTCCAAAATGAAATGTAACTGGCTAAAACTACTCAATCTCAAAGATATGACATATGTCAGTTATTCTAGTTTCCAGTATCAGTAACTGTTATTATCAATACTCTTTGTTGTCATGGTAATTTTATCGAGAATAGACTCTGCGTAGTAATGATAGAATTCCATCATAGGTCTGTATTCGAATACGATGCATTGTAACAATACTTGAGATGAAATTTACTAGAAGATCATTGCCATGAGACAAAGTCTCCTAAATTTTATATACTCCTTTATTGAGTGCCCTGATTGTCATTAAATATCTTATCTATATCCCATTTTAGTAACGGATGCATATGATATATCGGTGAATATTTGTGAAGAAATCATGTCGATTAGACTTATTATGGATTAAAACATAATGATATTATTCTTAGTTTTTAATGAATCCTCATGTTTCTTTTTCCAAAATGTAATTCGACACATTATTCCTATTCGACCAAGCACACAGTCATATCTATGACAATATACTATACATACCATATTAATTAATAGTTATAGTAAGTATATAATACGTAGTAGATATCATAAAATATACATCTCAAAATTAGAGCGAGTGTCTCTCTCTCTCTCTTCCTCTCTAATTCAATCGTAAATTAAAAATTATAACGTAATATGTATGTTCCTAAGAAATTAAATTTTTCACCCATTTAGTCACTTATGATTGGCAAAAAACGTGATAAATATCTAAATTAGAATTAAATTTATAATAATTTGCAAGCTTACTTTCTGCAATTATAATACCTCGATGAATTTATCTCACTATACCGGAAATAGTCGATGATATTACAACTCTTTACATTGTTCCCAAAGTAAAGTTGCGAAATTATCAAATTATTCTATAAACAATTCATAAAATTTCATGTATTTTCTATATTCAGTGTTCAAAGTACTACATAATACAAAAAAAATCATCACAATAATATGGTTAATAAATCAACAAATGGCTCTGCGCTTGGTGCCGATGATCTTACATATTTGAACAAACATTTTGATAAAATTGAAAAAAAAAAGAAGAAAAATAGGACTAGTTAACAGGAGGCGCAGGTCTTGGCGGCGGTGGTTGAGGTCGACGAAAGTAAATAACGAGGCTTAACATTCCAGTGAGTAATCCTATTAGATATAAGTCCCAGTTTTGATCGAGGAATTGATCCAATTGATCAATGAAACTTAATTCGTGAAGATAATCTATTCCGAATAGAAAAGATAGCTTCAGAAGAGCCAAGGCTACAGGTACACGTGCATCAGCATTAGCCTCCGCCGCTGAATCGTAACAACGTTTAGCCAAATGACGATCTCTGGCTAAGCCAAGACCTCGTTCATGCATATAGCCAAGGTTAAACATCGCTTGTGCATTATGCTGCTGTTCAGAAGCCGATCGATAATGACTTGCGGCTACCTCGTAGTCGACGGGCGTTCCTTTACCATAATAGTGAGCATCACCCAGTTTCACCTGCAAAATATTCAAGTAAAAAGATTGTAGATATTTCCTAACGGCAAAGAGCTCAAGCTCTTATTTCTCTATTCTTGATCCTTGCCTGAGCAGGAGAATATCCTTGCGCAGCAGCCCTTGCCCAAAGATAAAGAGCTCTAACGAGCCCCTCTTCTTCAGATAGAATTGTCATCTCGGCTCTGTCCAAAATGAATGCTGCATTGCTCTGAGCAACTTCATATCCCATCTCGGCAAGGAGTGCATAAGTTACAAAAGCTTCATCTACTCTTCCGTCTCTGTACTCGTTATGAGCCATCATTAATTGATCACTCCACTTTCCTCTTTCGGCAACATTTTTGAGGAGTTCTACGGCTGTGGGACAACTCCGCATCATTCCAGTTCCTGTAGCGTGCATCTGCGCTAAATTGTAAAGCGCCAATACATGACCTGACTGACTTGCCAGATTGAAATACTTATTTGCAAGCTTGTAGTCTCGCCTTACGCCTGTTCCACCTGTAAAAATGTAAAAAAGGTAATAAAGGTCAAATAAACGAGGACAACTTTCTATTAGAGAATAATATTGAGTCGTCAAGGATTCTTATTGTGCTATTTATTGTATACGTACTGAAATACATATTCCCTAACTGTAGTTGTCCGTCAACCCAGCCTTGATCCGCAGCTTGGCTAAAATATTTGATAGCTTTAGCTGTGTCTCGCTCAACACCTCTTCCATATAAGTACATGAGTCCCAATCCACTTTGGCCAACAGGGTTCCCAAGTTCGGCAGCTTTTTTAAAATATTTGTAAGCAGTTTCATTGTCTTGTTTAACGATGTCGCTTCCCTCGAGGTAAATCTGGAAGACATTTATGGAAAAATTTAGTTTCATTTTCGTTCAAATTTAAGAGAATAAAAATTAGATCTGGCCAAAATAGCGATATTGATACGAAGAGGAAACCATGAAAAATATAATTATATCATCGCAGAAATGAATATGAGTGAATATTGAAAAGTCGCTGTTTTAATTGATCTAAACTGTGTGGTTTTTCGGATTGTCGATTGAAATAAAAATAATTTACAGAGAGTGGTTCAAAATTGAATAGAGAATTTTAATTCTGTCGAACAAATGGCAGCAAGTTTATCTTTCCTATCTTAATTGAGAGATCTGAATTAAAATTTACGATCAAAAAGATATGTTAGAATAATAATATCTAGGAATCAACGATCAGTCAAACTAGCAGCATAACAGTCTCAAAAATAACTAGAGTCTACAAGCATTTAATGAATTCATAGGGAATGAGAAAACTTCAATAATACCTGATTAAAAAAGCAGAGGCTTTTGAGAACCTCAGGCTTCATGTTGAATTTTCAATATCCCATCAGTGAGAAGTTAGAACCCGAAGTGCCAGTTGATAATTTTGTAATATTTATATAATCTTGTCTCTGTTTTTCTTTCTTTTTTTTATAAATGAGAAGCATCGTAATGGAATAGAATTTCTATCCAATGATCGACAATCCCAAGAACAACTCACGGCAATTTATTTTTTCCACTGATAATGAAAAAACAAAAGAAATGGAATCGAATTTAGTACCTTTCCCAGGAAGGCCATAGCCAGAGAATTGCCAGCATCTGCTGCATGCTGGAAATAGTGAAGAGCTTTCTGGTGATCTAAGGCAACGCCTCTTCCACCTTGGTAATGAAGTTGTCCGAGTCCGACCTGTGCCTGAATGTCTCCTTTTTCAGCAAGCAATTGATAATACTCGATCAAATCTTGGTCAAGTATTCCAGAGGTATATCCAGGGTTCTCATATTCGTCAAGAAGTCTTACTCTCTGTATAACAGGTCCACCGCTCAGAGATACTTCTTCAGCAACTTTATTAGCTACCTTGCGATAAAAATCTAAGGCTCTTTCACAAGATGCTGTTGTTGTTACACCAGCCCAGTACCGATATCCTAAAGTCATTTGCGCCCTTGTGTCTCCACCCAATGCAGCAACAGTATAATGCAGTAGCGCTTTTCCCTGAGACGCGTTTAGTCCTCCCAAACCAGTCGCATAGAGGAATCCTAAGCCCTGTATTGTAAAAAAAAGAATGTAGCAAAACTAAATGAGCAGAACCGAATAAGGTGAACATCTTTATGGGATCCTACACTGATTTAAGACCGAGGAGAAACTGTAAGATAAAAAGATAAAAAACTATTCAAATGCGACTATGAGTCACCCCGGTCTTAAAATCTCGTAAGTTTCCAAAAACTTGTTCATAGCTGGTCTGGGACCTTCTAATGTGAATCTTCTGAGTTATTGATGAATTATGAGAAAACGAAAACGATTATATGACATTTTGCATGAACCACACACAGAGAAGTGATTGATCACAATCAATGAACGTAAAATTGGATACGGGATAATAGATTTCTCATACTTCGTAGAATGTCTTTGGAATTTCATACAATTCCTTAAAATTCCTTATAATTTTCAAATGGACCTCTCAAATTAGATTTTTCAAAAGTTACAAGAATTTTTACAGCACTGATAGCTGGCATCTTTGAATTCTGTACATAATTGAAAAGATTCCTTTCAATACCATGTGGGCAGAAGGTAATCCTGTGTCGGCAAGTTCCTTGAAGGTCTGTAACGCAGATGATATATCCTGTGAAGAGGCGCTAGATGAAGAAAGACTAATTTGCGTTCCTAATAACTGAGCCCAAGCCAACATCGAACGAGCTTCTCTATGTCCCAAAGTAGCCGCTGCGGTCAGAAGCTTATGCGCTTCAGCCTTATTGGCGTGTGTAGCATTCAGGATCCCTTGGGCTTTCTTGAATAACTCCTCGCCTACAAAATTTCATGAACGGAATTTTATCTTATTTTCGATCCCCAAACAATATTCCTACATACTTTTAAATTTACTTATAAAAACTTGAGCCCATTTTAATTCAAATTTGATGAATAGCTATTTTTTTTTTTTAAATATCCAAATGAGATTGTTTCAAATTACCGAACCTTCTTGTTGTTCAGGAGTTAATGGGACAGCGACTTCCTCCTCAGAAATATCAGTAGGTAGATCATGTTCGGCCCAAGATTCCGTGCCGATATCATCGTCCAATTGTCTATCGTTACTTTCAATAGTTTCCATTTCTTTAACATGAGCTATCATGGCTTTCATCCAGCTATTAGTAACTTCAGACTCTTGATTATTATCTTTAGGTGAAGTATCATCGTCGTCTTCGTCCTCCTGAGAATCACCTTTGCGTTGTTTACCGAGAAGAACATCTCTCAGAAATGGATTGGAAGCTGGTACAAGTTTCAAAATAGTATCTCTCAGAGCTTTAATTTCTCTCAATTGTTCAAAAGCGTTGACTAAATCATCGTCAACAATTTCATCCTCGTTATCGTCTGTGGATTTTGATTTATCTCCGATACTTTCACGCTTTTTCAATCGTTCATCATCTTCTATGGCTGATCCTTTCGAAAACATAACCAACAGTGCTAATAATATTATAAGTCTTTTTTCTAGCTCCATTATTAAACACCATTAATTTTTCATTCACACAGATAATTAAAAGTTTATTTTTCGTCACATAGGCTTACTATTAGTTTATCGTTTTTTTTTTCAATATACCAATAGTAAATAAACGTCCAGACACACGGGTAACATCGCTAGAAATTTAATATCATTTGATTTGATAGACAAAAACTGACGGAGCAGTGTTGGATGATAGGAATTGGCAGGAGACCGACACGACTCAAGAAAAATCCCCCACCTTACGCCCTAGCAGACGAATCTACGTCATTAGGACACGTCAATAGCTGCAACTCTAAGGTTTGACGTACAGTTGTATACATAATATTTATTGTTCTTGTTACTTTTTTTCTGTTTCCTTTCATCATAATGAAAGATTTTAATTGAAAAAGTGGAAATCAAAATTCGATTGTATTATTATAATATAAATAAATACATGATATATTACATCCTCTACGAATAGAGTGTGAAGTTGTCTACGCGTGCATGTGTATCATAAAATCAGCTGATTAAATCGCAAGTTGACAACCTATACTTGCATGGGGACATTTTCAATTGTAACTATAAATCTTTTGGTAATTTTGTGTAAACCCTGTGTTGTCAAAAAGTTGTCAATAAACTGGCACCATCAGCAGAGTAGCAGCAGCAGCATCATCATCAGTGTGTTATATTTCTGTGATAATAATATTCTCCCGTGTTGTATAAAAAGAATTTATAATATCTGATATACCCGTGTGTTTTTCTGTATTTATAAAAGGAGTATAATAATATAATAATTGTGGAAATGAGTGACGATGATCGCGATATTGACATCGAAAGCGATGTAAGTTGAAATGCTAAACCTAACAAATTTATATTTATTTACGATACTTGTATTCATGTTGTCCATATTATTGTTACACGCAATAAGGCTCCTTGTTGGTTATGAAATTCTATTTTTTATTATATCTCGATTATCCAGGAAGGTGATGACTCTGATTCAAGGCAAAGGCATTCTAACAATACCCAGTACTACTCTCAGGTACTAATTATTGGAATAAATAAAACCAAATTCGAATAAATTCGAAAGGAAAACAAGAGAGAAACTGAAAGTTTTTCGTAATTTGAGGTTAAAATTTAGCGTGTGATATTTTAGGCAGAGAAGAGAGCACACCACAATGCTTTGGAGCGAAAAAGACGAGATCACATAAAAGACAGTTTTTCTAGTCTCAGAGAGTCGGTGCCAGCACTACAGGGAGAGAAAGTAGCGAGCAGAGCGCAAATATTGAAAAAAGCAGCTGAATACATCCAATTTATGCGGCGTAAAAATACGTCACATCAACAGGATATTGACGATTTAAAGAGGCAGAATACTCTGCTGGAATCTCAGAGTTTGTGTCTTCGCAATTGTAACTAATGGATAATATTTCATAAAGTTTCAATAAAAACATATTGAATAACTTTGAAAAATAATTATTTTATTTCAGTTCGTACTTTGGAAAAAGCTAAAATAAGAGGAAATTATGCTACCGAATCGTGTGAAGTATCTGAATCTGATTCAGTTGGTATTGGAGGAGCGTACAATGATTCGGAGTCTGAATCTTCTGACAGTGAAACAGGAAGGACCATCCGTAATCATAAGAAGTTAAAAGTCGGTGGGATGCATCACTGACAGACATCTTAATAATAATAATTAATAATTAATAACTATAAGTAATAATTAATGGTAATGATAATGATACTTTTTTTTCTCTATTATCGCGTATTTCTTTATTTAATACTTTATTTCCACAAGAAGAAAAAATATATGAAATGAAAAAAAAAGCAAAAAGAAAGAAGAAATGGTTATTATTATTAAATTTTATGAATTGTAGTTCGTAACCATGTAGGGTATATAATTTAATAATTCGTCGGTACAGGTCCATTTGAAGATTAACGTGTCCTTTTATTATTCAACGTGTCGGCCGGGCCCAGCCAGCCATCTTCGAGCTACGATATTACCAAAAACATGATAAGTTGATGCAAAAATTATTTTTTAATACTCAAACTCAGATAATTGATAGAACATCATGCCCCAGTTTTAAGGTTAGTTTCTATGAGGCCTGGTTTTGTAGTAAGTACCCGAGTTTAAGTATAAAAATATAATTTTTGTATCAATTTATAATGTTTTTGGAAATTTTGTAGTCCGAAGATGACTGGCTGGGCCCGGCCGAAACGTTGAATAATGAAAGTACACGTTAATCTTCAAATGGACCTGTACCAACGAATTATTACATTATTAAATTTTATGTAAAGTAACTACATACGATACACGATTATTATATGTATTATGTAAAAAATTGTAAGGTAGGTACTTATTATTTAAATAAATCATAGTCCTGTCTGTTTACTTCCATTTTTCATTTTCTGTACGTTTTTCATCTCCCTCTCTTTCACCTCTATCCACACTCTCTGTATTTTAATATCGTAAGTTTTTTCATTTTTCCCACCCCATATACATGGATATATTACACAATCTACGTTATGCAATCTTAGTATATGATACCCACTAAAATACCTACAGTCTTTCTAAACATTTCGAAGATTCCAAATTTCAATGTGTAAGACGAAGACAGAGTTGGGTCCGTGAATCGGATTTATGGCATGGTGTCAATCGCTGGTTTCTCTCTCTTTTTTTCATGACCCTCAAATTGTTATAGTGTGGTCATCTCAAAGAAAGACAGATAAAATGTGCATTTTATCTACCACCAAAAGCTGTGAGCAATGATAAAGAATAGGATCTACAATCTGAATATTCTTTCGATATATTTTATTCTATTTGATAATCAAACGCTTCTTTTTCTAGGAACTTTCGTCGAATTCATGTTTGTTACTTTATTACATGCTATAGGTATATTTATAGCGTTTCCGATTGGGATGCTCCGTGCTGCACCGAGAGCAGTTTCCCTAGTTTTCTGGTATTGTCATTGGTCAGTGACTAAGGAAACTGTCCTCAGTGCGGCGCGGAACGTCCCAATCGAAAACGCTATTATATTCGCAGTAAATTAACCCTAACGTAACATACTCTATTTTATCTTTCTTTTTTTTTCTATTTGAAACGGTGGCTACTGATATTCTAGAGTTGAATAATCTCAAATTTGATTTGCTAAATCGCTCTGAAATTCTAATATTTTTACCGTTGCGAGCAGTGTTGAGAGCGACGTGAAGCGAAGCCTCAGAGCGCCATATTCAAATAAGGGCTCCGTTAGTCGCTAAAAGATGATCAACATTGGGGCACTTTGTCGTGTACGGACCGTAACTTTGCACACAGACAGGACACATGTTTTACATATCTTTACGCGTTGCGTCTATGTGTAAATTTGCGGCAACGTATAAGACAAAGTACCTCATTGTAGCTGAGCCTTACGAAAGGATATCACCTTCAACTAGGCCGCTTTCATTTTAGGAATAGAAGAATCGGTGTGCGTTAACGCGACAAACAAAAGGCATTCATTGTTTGAAACTATTTATGAAGGCATTTTACCATAATTTAGCGCCGGAGAAACGATAAATTAGATCAGATCAAAAATAAATATTTAATAAACAAACTTTTCTTTGACAATAACACAATCAGCCGGCACGCTTTCTATGTGACCACAGGTCACAGACCCGCAATGTCGATGTGCGTCGGTTGCGTGAGATGCGTCACGTAAAAGGAGAGGAAGCCTAATTGATTCAAAGAAAACTATTTCGCTGTTATGCAACTCGCTTACTCAACGCACGGAGAGGTCTTGAGACGTCACTGTTATTCAGCGCGTTTTCTTCAGTTCAAGAGCATACTGGATTATCAGCATGTCTCGCCAAGATCTGGAACTTCTTATCTTATGAATTGTATCGTAAAGCCGTGTCCACAATGCCCATAAAATCTATGATCTCCTTTTCTATGAGTTATATTTCCTAATAAACCAAAGTTCGGCGTTTATTATTTGTCTGCAATCGGTTTATTGAGAAAAATCGATTGAACTATCATTCGAATTTTAGCGCGTCAATATAGTGGCGACATCTATCAAAGGTAACCAGATCACCGGTCATGACGTACTAGAGATAATTCACGTGGTTTAGTTTGCCAGCATTTATAATAGGGTGGGAGTTGGTGATTTTCCCTTTGCCCCGGAAAGAACGGTACGGGTACTTGAGCTTTGTCGTTCAAACCATCGAACGTGGTTGGTGTGGCTCCGAAGTCGCGTTGAGTAGGGTTTGTTCAGTCTCGGTTCCGCGTGTCGCGTGATAAGGTGTATAGAAATGTCTGCGTGTACGAGGGTTCAGACTCAAGATAATATCCCGCCACAAAACGGTGACGGTAATATAATATCGTCCCCTCGTAAGAAACAGAGAACTTCGATACCTGGGCCTGTTTCAAAGGTTACTGTTGTCCTCGGAGCGCAATGGGGAGACGAAGGAAAAGGAAAAGTCGTTGATATGCTTGCTACCGACGCCGACATTGTCTGCAGGTGTCAGGTGATAAATAATACTAAATAGTTGATTAATTAATGAATTTTCTAATGATAAGTGATTACGTAACGTAGAGAATATATTGATATTGTTAAATATACATACATTCATTCCTGCCGATTGTATTCCCGTGACAATTTTTTACCCCTCGATTTTATTTTTAAATACTTACTAAATAGTCAGCTCGAAGCCACTAGGAAAATAAACCTTGCTTCGAAGGTCAGGGCTAATTCTGTTGAAGAATTAGATTTCATTCAATTGTTGGCTATCTTTCAGCGCTGGATTTTTTTTCTCTGTTTTAACTGACAATTGAAAATGAATAATATTAGTAATAACCTTGTCGGGAGCGTTTGCACACAATATCTACCATAGTACCGGTAAAATCTAGTTTCATTTTTCACGCTTTCAGTTAGGTGTGTTATACTATACCAAACCTGCATATACGTATATCTCTCGGCATGTACTACATTAAACACTTGTGTATGACAAGTCTTGTGATGGGTGATGTAATAGGTATGACACCTACAGTAGTGTATATCAAACATTACTGGGGCATAGGTATATTTATTTATCAGCATCAGCCCAGTATCGGGTTTTGCCGAGGTATTTCAAAGGCCACAAGCCAAAAATGAAAATGCGTTTAAACTTGAGTCACTAGTTTAGAATCGCGTTGTAATAAATTGGATAATAAAAACGAAAATACTGATAATAAAGTTGCAGTTGCGCTGTAATGTTTCTTGATAATTATTTCCGGGGTTGTTTCAATGTTTAAAAAAAAAACGTATATTATATGTCATAACCAAAGTGGCTCATGTAAGTTGATCATATAGTTTTGAATTCAAATATCGACCAGTTATTCTTTTCCTACATGAAATTCGAAAGAAAAAATCCCCCTCTGAAGTTCATTTTAAAATATGATGTATATACATGTATAGAAATGTAAAATTTCCTTTGCACCTGTGCATCGTTCGCTCTTGAATATACCATCGGGCCGCCCACTATTTTTGGCAGAAGGCTTATAGTTGTTATGCCAAACAAAATTGTGCCGATGTTGATCTTGGAACAAACTGTTCTAGAATTTCCTTGGTTTATCAAACTGTATCAAAAGTTATTAAAAGCGGCATCGAGATATATATATATATATATATATATGTACACCGATATATATAATACACAATGTACAAGATATACTATGAGTAATCAATTGAACATTCTTCCTCTTTTAAATTCTAAGTTGAAGTCAGGCCAATGCGTGATCCAATTTATCCATTGTCTTATTTTTTCTATTCTATTTCAAGGGAGGTAACAACGCAGGGCATACCGTAGTCGTCGGAGGCGCAGAATTTGATTTCCACCTACTGCCCAGCGGAATAATTAATCCGAAATGCAAATCCGTTATTGGTACGGAAAAATCGGACTACCATTTTTTTTTTCTATTAAATTAAAATAGTCGAACTATTTCTTTTATTGAATAGCTTGATGTTCATTCTCTCAAGAATAAATGCCTTTATTTTGTAAATAATCTACTCTGTTTTGCAAGTAGATGTAATTTAATCCTGCTGATATGAAATCGTGATATCTGTAATATTTTCTATCGAGTACTTAAATTAAAATGATATTGATTTAATAAATGCGTAACTGGTACAGCTAGTCACCATATTTTCAGCTTAGATGCTAAATTAGAAGTAAACGGTGTATCTAATTACGCTTACGTAATATTCCTACTTCCATAGCTAGCTGTTCATAGAATCGGTCATGCGATCTGATAATTTCCGTGGAACAATATTAAAATATTTATCATAATAATAATAATTGCAATATACATCTTAATCGCTCGATCATCCCGACCAATTAAGACTTCAAAAAGACTGGAAATACTTCTGAATTTTAATCACTGATCATTTTCATTTCAAGGTAACGGCGTGGTCATGCATTTGCCAGGGCTTTTCGAAGAGCTAGAAAAAAACGAGGCCAAAGGATTAGCAGACTGGAAGGAACGATTGATAATATCAGACCGTGCTCATATCGTCTTTGATTTTCACCAACAAGTAGACGGCCTCCAAGAGTTAGAAAAAGGAAAACAATCGCTCGGTACGACCAAAAAAGGAATAGGTCCAACTTATTCAAGCAAAGCTACTAGAAATGGACTTAGAATCGGTGATCTTCTTGGGGACTTTGAGAAATTCTCCGACAAATTTCACACTCTCGTTTACTGCTACCAAAGAATGTTTCCTACCCTTGAAGTGGACATCAAGGCAGAATTAGAACGCTATAAAGGGTAAAAATATAGATAAACTTGATAAAAATCATTAAGAAATACATTTTCAGCTGTGATTACACAAAAACTCTCGAGTACTTGATCTGAATCTTCTATAAAATCAATCAAATTTATATTCTTGTTTTGTTTTTAGATACGCAGAGCGCATCAGACCGTTGGTAAAGGAGACCGTTTTCCTTTTGCACGAGTCTTTGAGGGAAGGAAAGAAGGTTTTAGTGGAAGGAGCCAACGCCGCGATGCTGGACATCGATTTTGGAACGTATCCCTATGTTACGAGTTCCAATTGTAGTATCGGCGGAGTATGCACAGGCCTAGGTCTCCCTCCAAATACCATTGGGGAAGTTATAGGCGTTGTTAAAGCTTATACTACCAGAGTTGGCGATGGACCATTTCCGACTGAATTATTAGATAAAACTGGTGATCTATTGCAAGACAGAGGTCATGAAATAGGCGTAACTACTAAACGCAAAAGACGTTGTGGATGGCTCGATTTAGCCCTTCTGCGATTTACTGGAATGGTTAACGGGTGAGATTGAAATTGGCAATATTATTTGAAAATTGATTTAAGACACCAAATTGAATTTGAAATCATTTCCGATTTTTTTACGCATTCACTTTAGTAAATGTTAGTAAATTTATAAGTTCAGAGCTGAGGAATTAAATTTTGTTTTTGTTTATTCAAAGAAACTAATCCTGGTGCACATTTTGTTTTATCGCTAGAACTAATTTCTAGTGATTTAGAATCGCTCTTCAATGAAACAAAAACTGCAGACATATTATGAATTTCTGTTTTGCTAAATTTGATAAATTTTAGCTAATGAACAATTTTTAACAGATACACATCCATATGTTTGACCAAATTGGACATTCTGGATACGCTGGAAGAGATAAAGGTTTGCGTCAGTTATCGCTTAGATGGAACAGACATAGATTATTTCCCAAGCAATGCTTCGGAGCTCGGTAGAGTCGAACCAGTTTATGAAACAGTGGGAGGATGGGGAGCGAATACAGAGGGTGTACGTTCCTTGGAGAATTTACCGCCTAATGCACGAAAGTATGTTAGGCTTATAGAGGAGCGCTTAGAAGTACCAGGTAAATGTTATATAGGATTTGGAGATGGATAAAATTGGAATGAAATTCGATAAATTCGAAAAATAGGATTTCAAAAATTAATTCTAACATATTTATTTTATTTTTTTGATTGCAGTCAAGTGGATTGGCGTTGGAGCTGGAAGGGAAAGTATAATCGCACTTTGACCATCTACTAATGGTAGAAATGTTATTTTACCGTTAAAAGGTGTATTTTTATGCGAATTCGGAGGTATAATAGTAATCATTGTATCGCATATTTTAAGTATATTATTATTGTTATTATTATTATTATTATTATTATTTATAAGTGCCAGCTGACACGCACAATTAATTTTTCTCAATGTATGTGGGCACCACCGCCTAAATATTTTCAGTCGGTATGATAAATAATTACCCTAATTACATAATAATGAGTTGTAGTCAATGTTTAGAAGGGCTTAGAACTACCGGGTATAACTTGAACTCGAAAAAGACGAAAAATTAAAAAAAAAAAAAAAAGAAGAAGAAAAGTAAAGAGGAAGCCTATTGTGGAATTGTTTAATCGAAAATAAAAATAAAATAAATACTTGATAAATGAAATGTTTGAAAAATTGCAATTATATCATTGTATTTATGTATCTCTGTATAATGCAATATGTTCATAATTACGATGATAATAATACTATTTAATTGAATAATTGATTGTTCCAAACCGAACTGGTGAATTGATATTTGTAAATTATATATAAAAAAAGAAACTGTTCACAAAAAAGAAAAAGAGAAAAAAAACAGAATGGAAAGTCTAATTTCCGAACGGTTTCAATTATCATTGATATTTTTAGAAATTGTATTTTATTTTATTTTATTTTATTTCTTTATTTTTAATATTCGAAGCCGCAACAGCGCACGCACAACGGTCGTTAGTTGATTAATTATTGAATTACCTAATTGAAACACACAGTCTGATGCAATAACTGAGATTTCATGAACAGATATTGCAATTGTATGTGGTTCCTATGTATTTGTTTGGCTTTTTCTTATTTCATCTTCTTTTCATCTTGTATTTATTGCAATTTCAAATGTACCGCACCTTCATCGATTACTTCAAGCACAGAAAAGACAAGAAATAAAAGAATAATTACTTATTTATGTACCGAATACTCAATTTGTTGGATTAATTCAAATTATTAATTGTAATTCTTTCATTGATTATATGTGGCATGATGAACAATGATTGAATAATTATTGTTTCTTATTAGAAATATTCATAACAATAATAATGATTACGAGACACAAGTATGATCGGTATTGTTATTTCAGTGTCTTATTTTGTTAGATTTTTATTTTTATACATTTTTGGTCAAAGAATTGAGGATAACATAAAACAGTAGTAACAAGAAAAAGAGAAAAGACAAGTCTAGTATGTGTTTTATTCAACAGATTTCTATGACGCTTGCGGTTGTAACGCCGATGTATGAAAAATCATAAAAAAATAATAACGACTGAGTTTTTTCAGCAGATATTATTTCTATAAACTTCAGCTACCTCCTCATTTTCACTCGACCATTTCAATTCATTATTACATCATATTACTGTTCATTCATACCAAGCTGACTATAAATTATCCTAAACAATAATTAATATGTACAATTATTCCTATTGTACACAAAATATTTCAGTTATCATTACATTTGCCGATAATTTCACATTGTATGATATGTAATTTATTTATTTCTCTTTGTCATCATCCAATGAAACCTGATGCCAACCAACGCAACGTAAAAATCATACTGGGTATACAAAATTTAATGATCGATAAATTATTCGATCGATTTTCAGTATTCTGTGTATCCTTATTGTCATTATTTAATTATTACAGAGTCTCCAATTAATTGATTCATTATTTAATTATTTCATCTATTTATCCACAAGTTACAAATATAATCGTGCTTGTCATTTGTTTAATTTCAAACTCGAAAAAAGAAAAGGAAGACAAAGAATCAATGATAACATTCATTCAATGATAATGATAATAATTATAATGATAAATAAATTACATACTCTATTCATTGAACAAACTAAATAATTTGCTTCTGTGAACTAGTCTTGAGGTACTTCTACTACTACTACTAATAATAATAATAATGATCACAATAATCATTGAATATAACTATTACTATATTGTATCTATGTAAAAATTTATTTAATATGTTTGCGGCTGACTCATAGGAATTGAGTAATTTCGGAAGAAATCAGGTGTACACATCTGCAATGAACAGAAAAAAACTGCCTAAAGGAGAATGAAGAATAATAAAAAAAATAAATAAATAAATAAAATCTTCGAATCTACACCGAATTTTCAGTTTATTCTTTCTTCTTGCTGTTGCATATACACTTTAATAAATTTCCACTCTCGCTTCCGATATTTTTCTACTGTTCTATTTCGCCTTTTCAATTTTGTGAAACTTTGTGTAAGTCGCGAGCCGTTCATTTGGTTGTTGTTTCAATTTATTAATTCTTTCCCTCTTCTGTTATTAATTATAAAATTATGTATTATTGATGACAATTTTGTCAGATTTTGAGGCTTGATCGTTCAGGGATTGTAGAGATTCTCTTCTTTCTCTGGCACGTCGATTTTGAAACCATATTTTGACCTGTGAACAAAAATTTAGTTTTCTAAGTTTGTGAAAATTATGTGTAGTATACGATTATCTGGGTCGTGAAAACTTTGTTCGACTTCCCCCTCCTCTTTTCCCTTCCTTTATTTTTATCCTTTCTTTTTATACAACACACATATTGCATAATTGGAATGCTTCGATTCGGTTTGATATCTAAATAATAGCTACAACCAAGTTTCAGTGGACTAATTATGAATGTCACTGCCGGTATAAGCTTTGTAGAATAACTACTTTGATCTTCGTATCTATGAAATGATATCATCCATCCATACATATGAATGCGCGGCGTGTCAACGGATTTTTTTATTGTAGACATTATTCATTCTTTGATATTCTAGATCGCTGTATAGCACTATAACTACTCGATAATTTAATCAAAGTATTGACGTAAACAAAATAGTAACATTTTAATTGGACATAAGTAATAATCAAGTATAATATAAGATAAGTAATTTGAGTTTGAATTAATCAAAAAATACATCAATAGATAAATAAAAATAAATTATTATATAAAATCATAAATTATTGCTATTCGGAGAATTGAAAAAAATCGCATCGATTATAATTTCATTCTGCCATCTAATTATTCATCCAGTATAGGTTCATGTTTTGGATATTTAAAGAATACAATTATAATACAGGTAATTATCAGGAGAATGGATTTGGTTATTCCGAAATGTGCTGCTCGTATAGTCGTATGGATATTTTTTACTTTTGGGAAAATTGATAATAAAAGTTAACAGATATATTTTTCTCCCGAACTTTCCATTATATGATGGATTTCCATAATATTGCTCCCTTGAATTTTCGATCTGAACACAAGATCGAACTGTTAATAGTTCTTCAGATTCAGATATTCCGTGCGGGAATTTTATAATCATGCAAATCTTGTAATTCTTCATGAATAATGCCACAAAATACTTCAAGAATTCCCAATCCTCCAGCAAAAGGTGGAATCTACAAATTGTGCATGGATATTCGCGCTACCGCGCCAATATCCATGAATATGGCTTGGCTTGATTTGAGTATTACAATTATAATTATTACCTATATAATATGAAAAATATCAAATATCAAACTGAATAGAAAACTAAAAACTGAAATTATATTATATCTTTGTTGAAAAACATCACTCTCTTTATACAGCCTGTTGGAATACGCGAAAATGTTAAAAGTAGGTACATACATGCAAGGGGAGTGACTTTCAGGGGTCAAGCGCGGGAAAAACGGGTTGATACATTTTTCTTTAAATCTGCCTTCCAGACTTCTTTCTAAATTGGATTTACTAATATATTCTGCCAAAAAATCGATGAAATTATATTTATCGTAAGAAGGACGAGTATAGGTATACCTACATACAAGCTTATCGATAACTTCGGGAGAACGACTCATACCATTCTGAGAAATGAATCTGAATCACGACAGATAATTCGATTTCGAATCCACAAAAGATCCTCGTCATTCACCCATGCCTATGAATAATTGATTTGAAAATTTGGATCACTCACCCTACTCTGAGGAAGTCGTAATATCAACGATAATTGAACGACGTCTCTTCTGGCAAGATAAGCACCTTTACTGTACTTATCCTCAAGTATTTGTAGTTGAAAAGCGGTGAAGGGTATTCTAGGATGTTTTCCGGGTCGTCTTTTCGATATTTTACCCGCTGAAGATCTCTTCGGTAATCTTGGCGGTCTATACCTCGTGCAATGAAGCCAAGGCAGATCATTTTCCTCGTTGATACAATCCGAAGAAGCGTGACGGACGGAATTTTGCGTGGGATCTTCACCAACAGGATCGGACATCACGGGGGATTCATCAACCGATTGTCTATCAATCATCCTTACAGAATCAATCTGCAGAATTCGATTTTCTCCTATTGAATTAGAATCGTCGAGGGACTTTCTATCTGGTGTGGAAATCACTGCAGGAGATGGGCAACACGGGCAATTTAGAACTGGAGATTTCGGTAATCGATTTTCGGGGTTCACTTCGTAGAAATTGCACGACGAAGATCCTGAGGAACGGGATGACGACGAAGGATGTTCGTCCGCCGCAAGAATGCGAGCGATACTGAAATCCGTGGCCAATCTTTGAGAGCGACGAACTTCGCTCATCTTCGAATCTAAACAAACTAAATAGACGAAAGGGAGCATCCCTAGCTTTATAGCTCAGGGTAATTCCGCAATTATCATCCCCGGCTGGTTCCTTCTTCCTGCTTTCCTGCTCTCCAGGTTCAAAAACTCCCGGATCGCGGTTCTCTCTCCACTCAAACTGTACACGATTGAAACAGTGAATACAGTATCCATTACCCTGTTGTTAAGCTGTAACCATACTGGTGGAGGGTAGTTGTGTTACGAATTAAACGCCTAGACGCACACTTGATGGCTATCGGACCCTGGGAGAGGGGGTTCGGTACTTTCGTCTTCTTTGACGAATAGATATATCTATATCTATCCACAAGCCACAAGCTCGTAGGTATAAAATGCGAAAATACCCTACCTGACCTGAACTACTCCGTCCTGCGGAGTACTTTCATTGTGCATGCTCTTATACCAGTGTATTATCTCCGGACAAATCTCTTCTCGTCCAATAACAACAATGTAATTGATACCACTGTTATGGGGACCACAACAGCATCACATTATTCTATGGGGCAGATGGGGCGAGGATCGTTCGAGCGTATTTAATCGAAAAGCCACGGGGGTCGGCTCGGGGGCAAATGTGTATATCAGGGTACACCGCACGAGTAATAATAATACTAATCCGGTAATATACCCACGATGGGCATGATCCTTGCACATCGTGATCTATCCTGGATTTACGCAGTAGCATTCAGAAATTCTGGTTGGCACTATGAAGAGTCATACCAAAATACTGGAACTGTTATATTTCGGTAAATAATAGTCGCAGAGTCATATTCCAGGTCTCGTTGTAGAGTAGAAAGAACGGGCTTTGAATCGATCTATAATCAAATCCTTTACAATACTGTTATTAATCGAAATTATGGGCTGTAGGAAAAGGTACTTTGCAGCGGCTCGCGCAACCACGAATATTGCAGCACGGCTGTCTTCGACTTTGAATAACTTCGTGAAATAAAGAAAGCAAAAATCAGAGATTAATACAATGGAGGACACCTTGAAACTCGTTTTATCATACTTTACAATGATCTGTGGGAAAATCGCATACCATTTTTGTGTATCAAGATATGTTGCAGTATTTGCGTTATATTCAAGCGCAACTTCCGGCTCGAGTGAAGACTGTCCTGAAGTATAGTTTAAACGGTGGTAAATCAATTGTTCCAAATTTGAATTCAGTTTCCATATAACTCGATACATTGGATTCTCGTTCAGAAATCAAGAAACTATTATGTAATCTACTCAAAGAATGCATTCTGGCATGCATAATCATCCGAACAATAATTATAATGCTTGTAACTCGATACGAATCTTCCTCAATGTGTATAGTATGGTTTTTTTTTGCGCTGCAGATGGCGAAAGGAAAAATGTCGAAGTGCACATCTCTAAAACTACATTAGTATATACTACAATTAGTAATTAGTATAAACCACATTAGATGAGAATAATTATTCTGTAGACATAAGTTCCATTGAATTTCATGATAGTTAAAGAGTTTTAAAGATTTAAGAAATGAGATTATGAGAAATTTTTTGAAACAATTCACGAAGTTTGATGAATTTAAAACTATATTGAACACCGGGCTCAATGTTCGCTATAGGAGAATAGGGAATGACGGCCATCGGTCCCAAGGAAACGAACTCCAAAGAGAGAACCGACGAGAAACGACCTGGAGAGGGGGGAGACACGTAACTAACACGATGGCCAGTCTGAAAGCACCCTTAAGACAGTTCGTGGCGATGTTCCTTGAGTGTCGTTAGTTTTGTGAGTTAGAATTGAGTGAATGTGCACCATAGCATGAATAATTGTAATTTTTCGAGTAGGTGAGGAAATTCAAAAAAGATTTTCTTCCGTGGCATTACACTATATACATTATCCTTATCATTACTTTTTTTAAAACTATGTATTACTTACTTTTTAAATCTATCTTTTAAAAAATATATATATACTATATAGGTATAATGTATGATCGCGTCATTATCACATGTACATAATTTTGGGGTAAAACGCAATCAACCGTAACGGGATTTCATTCGTTGTGATCTAGCACAATTTGATATATATATATGTATAATTCGGGGAAACACGTACTTTCATGTTTTCAAAAAGTTTAGAGCCTGTAATCGCAACTATGTAAAGTATTCAGTCGTCTTTTTCAATTGCTCATGTCCACCAGCAAAAAATATGAAGAAAAACACATAACATGGTAGTGAAAATGTAAAAGAATCCGCACATGCACATGAGTATTGCACATTTGCAGAGATTCTATTGCAATGACTCGGCGTCTACTATACTGTACCTACAACTTATGCAGGCAGATCAGATAAACGAAAGCAATAGGATAATAAAAGGCGAATGTAACGTAAAGATCAAAGCCTAACGGAATATCGTATACACATTCATAGAAGTAGAATAAGCAGCGGATGTCATGAACTTGATAATCGATGTTAGCAGTTCAATGATGTAGTTTACATAGTACAAAGTACTCCAATTTGGATAACACTATGTTTCCAGATAACAACCTCGAGCTAGTTTCCATGTTCATTCTAGAAAATTATTATAACAGGCTTCGAAAGCGTCTATAGAGCAGATTCATCTTTCGATCAAACTTGCGAGCGGTTATTTATTGAATATAATGATAATATCCTACGGTTCATCAATGTGCACCTCCGACCATACCTGCACTCGGTCACTCTCTTCATTATACGGCTTTCTGCCGTGGAAAGGTTATTTCAGAATACGAAGTAATTTTCAAACAACGTCTTTGATTGATATTGTTCAAAAATGAAAAGGAATTGAAACGCCGGTATCTTGTCATCTGAATCCGTGAATAATTCCCTGCATTTTATCAGATCTTACAAATGGTATGTTACATACGTAGATTACATTTAATATGCATGCACTGCACCGAACTGTAATCTCATCGTAAAGTATATTATCAAATCTGTATAATTGAGATATGGCGAGTATGATAGTTTTACTAGAATGAATATAATATACGCTATGAAAGTATGTAGGTTGATCTTTACGTAAGTCGACGCGATGCCGCGATGGTTAGATACATCTGTGTATGTATCCATGTACGTTAGACTCTGCTATTGCGCCGAGTAGTGAAGCTGTAGAAATCTAAACGCGGTTTGAGAATGTACAGTTGAAGAGTGAAGAAGATATAAATCCTTGTTCGAAACGTTCTTCGGAAATTTTCTTGGCGATAATTTGTGCATTGGATGAACAAAAGTGCAATTCCCGGCTCATATTATTACAATATTCTCAAATCTTTTCGGTAATATCAATATCCGTGTGTTCTCCCAAACGCATTAAAAATCTCATTCTAAGTTGGACAAGCATGAGGCTTCTGTTTCACTCGAGCTTTTGTTTGTACTGCGATAACAGAGTCCATTCACTACATGACGAAGTCCGTGCAAACAATCCAGATGACTATTAACTTCCAAAATGTAGCATTTGGTCCGTTTTCTATTGTCTTTGTTCTACCCGAACTCACAATTGTGTTTGCTGTTGCCAGATATCTTCATTCCAAATGAAAATACACCGAATTTGACCTCCTAAGAGATTTAAGGTGGTGCAGGTAATCTCTTTCAAAAATCTACGAAAGTGCATAAACGTGATTTATCACACGACAAAGAACATTTCTACACTGAATCTGTGATTTCCGAAAAATTTTACCTACGCCACTGCAAGATACGTACGTACGTTTATTTACCTGGCCTCAAACATTTAATCAAGAAGGACGAAGGAATAAAGTATTATGTACATCTGCTTCGTGTAAGTGATCGTTTTTAGTTGTGTAATCGTCTATAGATGCAGTCAAACCAGAGTTGAGAAATTAGCAGGATGAGACTCACCATAGTTATACCTACGTAGAAGGTTTGATCAGCGAATAGAGCTCCCAAGTGATATGTGTTCTACGTGTTAAACTGTGCCGTGAATAAATCGAGGTGAAAGTTGAATCGACAGAAAAATTTGTAATCGTAATACATAAATATCGAGAAAATTTTCCGCCCTAGAGGAATCCTCCGTAGTAATTTCTCAGCAAACGAATCATAATTGTCAAAAATGACTGCGACGGAAGAAACTGAACCTCTAATATCGTCGGCGAGTCCTTCGCGTCCTGCGACTTTGGGACCACACAAGGCATCGTACAATTCCTTGAATCATGCAAGTATAATTTCATAATTTTTGTTAATAATTGAAATTCGTTTACATATTTTCGGCTAATAGGTAATTTTGCCGCTGCATGAGCATTGAATTTGACCGAGCAAGAGGATATTTTGGTTCTCAGAATGTGTAAGGGTCGTTGTCTTGTAGTTTGGGAAGCCCCGATACAGGGAATGCCGTGTTTCATGTTTCAGAATATTCGCACGGCTTCCTCCCGGACGAAGAATAAAACCTCTAGAGTAAATATATGACGCGCGGATAGAATGCGATATATACTTGTCTTATATGAAGTTTTTAATGACCAATCTTCTCGTGATCGTTATAGAAATTTTCGTCTCAAAAGTTAGTAATCATGTCAGAAGTGAGAAGATTATGGCGAACGAAAATTTTCGTTGCCCTGTTGTCGACAGAATCGATAAAGTATAAACTGCCGTATGAATTGGGAGGATTTATCACTAGAAATAATGAAATCCACTGATTCTCTTCATCGTGAATGCGAAGCTTTCCAAGATTGAAATAAGAGATAGTGTAATCGATATTCGTCATGGTGTCTCGCGTGAATCTTGTAATGAGATAGAATTCTTGGATTTTTTCAATATACAGGAGAAATACGCTTCATCTGGAAAAGCAGCTCGTAATGGAGCCGCAACTCCCGAGGTTGCGGTATGCCTTGAGAAAATGGGATCAGGGTCAGGCCTCGATCGTAACATGGAGAAAATCACCTATACATGGAGCGATGTTAACGTTTACGTAACCGCCAAAAAGCAGAGATTTTTGGAGCGTATCTCCAAAGGAAGAAAACCCGTGGAATTGAAACACATCCTGAAAGATGGTAGGCGGATTGACGAAACGAACCAAAATTCATATCGCCGTTTCTCTATCAATTCTCCCGAAGCAAACAAATCAAAACATTGACATAGGATTCATTTTGTTTTTCTAGTCTCCGGCGCAGCCTATCCTGGGGAACTCCTAGTGATCATGGGATCTTCCGGAGCGGGTAAAACCACGCTTCTAAACGCTCTGACCTTCCGTTCTGCTCAAGGGACCACAGTTTCTGGAATAAGAGCTGCTAACGGTCGTCGTGTTACTCCGACTGTTCTTACATCTAGGACCGCTTATGTCCAGCAACACGATCTTTTCATCGGCGCACTAACAGTAAAAGAACATCTCGTATTCCAGGCGATGGTCCGCATGGACAAACACATACCGTATCGACGGCGGATGGAAAGGGTCGACGAAGTCATTGCTGAGGTTCTACAACTTCTCACACTATAATAAAATGAATTTGTAGTCATTTTTCAAAGCATCCATCTCTTCTCCACGCGCACTTGGAAAATTTCAAGAAACTATAAATTCAATTGCAAAATCTCCATGTACAATACAAAGCTGGAATAAAAAGAAAAACCACTTTACAGCTAGCATTGACAAAGTGTATAAACACTGTGATCGGAATACCCGGAAGGATGAAAGGTCTTTCCGGTGGAGAGATGAAGAGACTTTCGTTCGCTTCAGAGTATCTAACAGATCCGCCGTTAATGTTTTGTGACGAGCCAACATCCGGTCTCGATTCCTTTATGGCGCAGCAGGTTGTTTCGGTCCTCAAAAATTTAACAGGTCAGAGTACATTTTTCGATTGATCAATTTGTCTCTGCCAATTTGTTTCTGTCAACTGAAACGCAGTTTTCGCTTCTAGCCGGTGGTAAGACGATTATTGCCACGCTCCACCAGCCATCATCCGAACTATTCGCACTTTTCGATAGAATTCTCCTGATGGCCGAAGGGAGGGTGGCTTTCATGGGCACGTCGGAACAGGCCTGTGCCTTTTTCAAAAGGTATTTTAGCTGTTATTCATTCAAATTTAAACCGGAGGAATCACGGACGGGAAATAAACTTCAGGGCTAAAAAGAAAGAGAAATACTGTTTCAGCATGGGAGCCGCATGTCCCAGCAACTACAATCCAGCGGACTACTTCATTCAAGTATTAGCAGTGGTACCAGGACGCGAAGTGTCTTGTAGACAAGCGATAAACAGCGTCTGTGACGCTTTTCAAAAGAGTGAGAGCGGCATCAAATTAGCATTGGAAGCCGGAACAGTCGAAGGAGAATTCGAGGAATCTTTCAAAAACTCAAAATCATCTGCTGGTAGATCTCCCTACAAAGCTTCTTGGTGCGAACAATTTCGTGCCGTTTTATGGCGCTCATGGCTCTCCGTAATCAAAGAGCCAATGCTAGTGAAAGTCCGATTTTTGCAGACTATTGTGAGTTAATTCATTACGGTTCATATTATTGATGGAAAAAGTGTCCAGGTTGGTCATTCGCACTGTTTTTCTTTGTTACAGATGGTTTCTTTACTAATCGGTGTCATTTATTTTGGACAAAATCTCGACCAAGATGGTGTGATGAATATAAACGGTGCTCTCTTCATTTTTCTTACCAATATGACATTTCAGAATGTGTTTGCAGTGATCAATGTGAGTACTAATCAGTCGCAACGATAATTACCAAACGGATATCTCAATTTTGAAAATACGGATAATATATTTCTCACTATTCAATCTTGCGTATATATTTTAGGTATTTTGTGCAGAATTGCCAATATTCCTGCGAGAGCACCGTAACGGGATGTATAGAACCGACGTTTACTTTATTTGCAAGACACTTGCGGAGACGCCAGTCTTCATCGCTGTTCCATTAATATTTACAATAATAGTTTACCCCATGGTCGGGCTCTATCCTGGTGTTGATCACTTTTTTATTGCTACCGGGATAGTTGTCTTAGTTGCAAACGTCTCAACTTCTTTCGGTAAGAAATATCGCAATTAATTTACATTTTCGAACTATTTTCAACGATATTTGAAACAAAAAAACAATCCACGCTCGCGGGGCTTGCCAATTAAAATCAGCGTATAATCATATTTGAGGACAACTTGATACCCAGACCTTACTAAATATTATCAAGTACTTTGTATACAGTTATGTATCGGACGTACATAAATCTAGTCGCTCTTGATTTTCGTCGCGCCTGATTACGCGGCTGTATACCAAAAGTCAGCGACTCTTTACATTGGGTGCCCTTAATTCGCGTTCATTCTTCATTTCTGTGTATCAAATGTCACACTGTGTAACCGAATCTACCCTGGACCCGAGCCTAATACGGATTTTGGATACAGATTTCGTTGAGTGTCATGATCGAAGATTGTAGACCATGGGAAATGAATTCTTTTCTTATTCGGGCGTTCTAGATATTTCAAATGTCATAAAAAAGACAAACTCGGGCACCTGAACTGAAGCTATCTACGCGAAAAACATTTTTCTATATATCCCCTTTCATGCAGAAGCGCACAGAGCTTATCACACGAGGTTAATAAGCTCGGTTGACAACTCCGTCTAAACAGGTATCAATATTTTTCTTCCATCTAATTATTTACTCGCACATGATAGAGTTACCGAGACCTAGATCATGTGACACTATATCGGGTCGGACTACATCGTAGAAATTGTACCTACCTAGGTATACAAGAACCTTTATTATGTAATATCTTGGCAGAAAACGATCTCTATAGTAAGAGATCAGTGCTCTGGGGACACAAACTTTCCTAATTGTCTGACAATGAAATGAGTCTCGACCGATCATGAGTTGTTCGAATACCCAACATCAATGGAAGAAATGTGATGGGTTTCTCTTCGTCCTGGTCGAAAAACATGATCTACCTAATAATTCGATCAAATATTGTTCGTCAGTTTTTTTTTATTTTTTCATCATTCGAATTTGCGATATTTAAACTCTCTTTTTCAGGTTACCTAATTTCTTGTGCAAGCTCAACCACCACAATGGCATTATCAATTGGCCCTCCGGTGATAATACCGTTTTTACTGTTCGGAGGATTCTTTCTCAATAAAGCGTGGGTCCGATTATAATATGCATATCTATTCGTTTACCTCAGGTTTCACGAACTTTTAGTTAGATTAGAATGCAAGTTATATTCACGAAACGACGATTCGCGTTCAATGAAGTTGAAAAATGCAAATATTGTAAACTTTCGAATTTTTTCTCTCTTGTAGATCCGTACCGACGTATTTCGAGTGGTTCTCTTACCTTTCTTGGTTTCGTTACGGAAATGAAGCATTGCTAATAAACCAGTGGGCGGATGTAGAATCCATCGCTTGTACTCGGAGTAATGCGACCTGTCCAAGAAGCGGGCATGTAGTTTTACAGACGCTAAATTTCAGCGAGGTACGCAATAGTTATCATGAATGGACAAATAAATTGTGGAATAACGCTACTTGTTTCCGTCTCCTTTCTAACTATCTGTGTATTAAATTCACTGTTTAAATTTATTACAGAACAATTTTTGGCTCGATATCATCAGTCTTTTTTCCCTGATCATCGGTTTTCGTTTATTGGCGTTCTTAGCTCTTCTTTTGAAGACTTTCCGAGGAAAGTGAAATTGGAATTGAAATAATTGGAGGTCCTTTCCCTATATTGGGTCCCATTGCATCGTTGTTTTTGTTAATTCTTGAAATTTTTGGCTGATAAGTCACGGTGGACTGAATTTCTTTTTCCTCACTATTAAACGAATCAATTTAGGCGATATTTTATACCCGTAGAAATCATGAGTCGATGATTGAACGTACGTTATATTGTATAATTTCACGAGCATCTGCACTGCCTATAATTTTTTAAGTGGTATATACCTGTCCATACCTATACATGTTGATCAAGTTACTCCGTATGTCGATAATTGATTGAAAATCTTCTCACGTATCAATCTATGTTTTTTTTTTTGTTTGTCTTTTTTGTTTATATATGGTTGATTGTGCTATATTGCTCCGTGCTGCAGTGTATACTGTAATCTGTAGAAAGTGATTATCGTTTTTTGAATACGCATTATACACGCACGTGTAGTGATATTCGAAAGTATTTCAAATAACGTAAGAATTTTTATCAAATTATAGAAAAATATAGTTGTTTGTATAAATATATTTGTTTTGTATAGATCTTGTTCATAGTACAATATAATAATAGGATTGTATTGATAAGATTGAAGAATTTACAGAGCGATCATTTATTTTCCTCGTGAAATCCACGAAGGCTGAAGTTTGCGTACCGGAAATTCGAAGACCACGACGCGACGCTCAATAATTGGTCAATTTGAATCTCCTGTAACTCGGGAATTATTAAACCCATGAAATTTTGGTACAAATATTTTAGTCGCTGGATAGCCTCACGAGGAATCTATCCGTCAACTTTTAGGTGTCCAAACTCTGTAAAACTCTCTGTGAAACATTGAGCAATTTATTGTATGATAAAAAATAAACGGTGTAACAACGAACTATAGAAGCCTGATGTCTTGTTATTTTATGATGCATCATCCACTCGTCTGTATCACAAAACAATCGAAAAATAAGTAGAACGACGAGAACGAAATATTGGAATTGGATGCAATACAGATGTGTAATATTATGAACAACGTAAAGTGGAGGAGGAAGTGAATCGGAATCGGAATATGCGGTTCATAAAAATCGGAAATTTTTCAGAATCAAACTGTACGTCTTCCATCGAATTTTTCCTAAGTGCGTGAAAAAACGAATCGTGATCGATCTAATTTCTTTTATTTGCGGAACTCTTCCCCCAGTTTCCGATTCAGTTTTCTCGTTCGTCTTTGAAGGCACTTTGGGGTTGATTTTCGAACTGATGGTATAAGTGTTCGAACTACGTAACTTGGACTTGTAATATGTTCCGGAATTTCAGGAACACTGATCTTGCACTCGTAGGTCAATAAGACGAACAAACAGAATTTAGTTTTCCAATATCGTTATGATTTATTTATCTAAAATAATATCTTTAAAATTTTTTGAGAAACTTGTATCAAGATTTTTTCAACACTTATTGCATCTCGCATGCCTGCATATTACACTCGTATAAAATTCAATACATCAAAGCCGGAGCCCTCAAGTTACAGCGAGTATTCGCCATCTATGAGTAATATAGGTACCGGATCTGCAAATCTAGGGTTTCAGTCTTCGATTACAACACATAATCCGATACCTACAGCCGCGAAGTTATCTTCCAGTAGAAAAACACATTTCTGTTAACGAGGTGTGCGTGTCACTCCATATCTACTTCACATCCGCGACCCATCGCATCGTCAACGAAGAAGTTCGTGATTCTTGAACGATATTCAAAGAACGGGTCTCAAGAAATCGGTCCGGGACTCATAGACAGACTTCGAAGTTCTAATTTTTGAACCGATTTCACATCAACTAGGAACTAGGCAAACAAGATCACGATGATCAGAAAATATCGTGCATGAATTTTAATTCTGCCATATTGCAAATCTTGAAGTGCATTTTCTGCAAACGAACGACAATTCGGTCAATCGGGCGATACTTATCTCACCTAAAAACTGAATCCTTACCTATGGCTTTTTCTTTTCGGCGAACGAGGATCTTCGGCGACGCCCGGTGAACGTACAGTGAGTTAGAACTCCAAAAATACGAATGTCACCACGGAGGTGGAATTTATACATTGTCGGCAGCGTCGAATCTATCGCTAGTCTCAGCCGTGAAATCTCTGTAATGCCAAGTACCATGGACTTGTTTTAGTCAGGAATCCTGATTCAGGAGTTTCCAACGTCGGACAACGATATCCCATGAAGTAACAGCAACAAGTCATTCGCAGAGCTATCATGATTGTTGGAAACAACCACCACCCTCGTAATAGCTGATCTCAATGCATTTGACAGAAACTGCATGGCGGGCACATTTTTTTTCTCTTACTCTACTACAGCTACTTCCCTATGATGCCAATCTCCGTTAGCTGCGCTACAACTCACCACCCGTTCTTTCTCCTGTTTTACAATTTACACGGAATACTGTCATGGCATTTACTGCCGGCCATGGCCAGGATACATTACTCTTCTCGTATTGAATCAGTTGCCACGGATATCAGGATGCTTCTCGTGGGCGGGGGAAAAAGTTGAACAAAAAGGAAAAAGGAGGAAAAGTACCGAGCAACTCGAAATTGAGAAACCGCAGTCGACTGAAGCACGGCTCGTATGTGCGGTTATGCCGCAGCATCGTATTTTAATTCAATGAGATAACTGATCGAAATCTGTAATCTTGATGGAGATGTGAAAAAAGTGTGATCGTATTCATAAGAAGTACAATTTCTGGTCCCCTTTAATTTCATCTTTCTCGTTTTTCGATTCAGCTTTATCCCTTTTTCTAAAGCATGGATTTCTAATTCTTCTGGTATGCTTTCTGGTAGGGAAAAACCCCCGGGAGATTTTGATCTATAACAAGTCAAAAAGCACTCGAAAAAAGAAGAAAGAAACATATTGAATTTTCGAAGAAATTTTAATCAAGGTTTTCTTTCCACGCTCACACGTTTTTGCTGCATCTTGCGAAAGGTTTGCATCTCTAGTGCACATCAACGCTTGTTCGCCTATTACACAATTAGAAAATCGGATACATAAATGTGTAGGAGCCCTCAAGCTACAGGGAGTATCATATTTGTATATTCATATAACGAGTATAATAGGTACGGGACCCGCAAATCTAGGGTTTCAGTCTTCGATTACAACGCATAATCCGATACCTATAGCCACGAAGTTACCTGTCAGTAGAAACAAAAAACACGTTTCTCTGGACGGGGAATGCCTTTTACTTCACACCCGTGACCCATCATCAACCGAGAAGCCCGTAGTTCCGGTTAATTGGAGACTTCAAAGGCTAACAGACTTCGACAAGTCAAGAACTACATTCGAACGCTCTCACTTTATTCATTTTTACATTTTTTAATAACCAAAAAACGGGTCTGCGAATGTTGGCTCATGGATCTTCGACAGATTTTCAGATTATCATTTTCGAACAGATTTTCTATCGACTAGGAACTTTGCAAAAGGGATTGCGATGATTGGAAAATATTACGAACGAATTTCAATTCTGGCGTTTTGTAAGCCTTGAAGTGCTTTTGCTGCGAGCAAACGACAATTCAGTCGATTGGGCGACCCTAATCTCACCTGAACCCTGAAGTCTTACCTATGGCTTCCTCTTCTTGGTGAACGAGGATCGTCGGCGACGCCCGGTGAACGTGCAGTGAGTTGGAGTTCCAGAAATACGAGTGTCAACTTGGAGGTGGAATTTATACATTGTCGGCAGCGTCGCCGCGGTGTAGTGTCTCTTCGAATCAGAGATCGCCGTTGAAATTCCTCCTACATGGCATATTGTAAGACAAGTATTCGTGATCAAGATTGCGTAACTCGAGTATCGGAGATTTCTTCATTTTGTCATGTGGTCACTTGAGATCCTTTATACCAGTCTTGGACTACTCTCTGCTTGAACCGAGTCACTTCCGCGGTGAGAATGCATCACCAAGAATCGAGTCAGTGATCGTGAGAGCTGAGCACGTGGATTTTCATCGGTGAAGAATCAATTATCCAACGCGGCAGAGTGAGAAAAGATTTTCAAATTTTCTTCGCAAATGTAAGTGTGATAGATCAATCGCAGTTTTTTCTCGAGTTTGGGATAGAAATACACGAACGTCGATTCGTAATTGACACTCGGATACAGTGATGAGAAATTGTGCTTTTTTATTGCAAAAAACTGTTCAATAGTTATAATAATTTACAAGTGAAACAGACATGAGTGGTCAAAATTACTGCATGTCGGATTAATTTGTTGTAACAAATTTTGCACAGTGATTTTTCTTCTCGTTTCTTTTCTCTTTCATTGTCAATGTTTCATCGTCTCTCACAGATGATTATCGCCTCTCGCGGCGTAGACTGGACGAGGAAAAATTCTAGCGAATGTGGAAATGGAGTGACCATCGCATGGCGAGATTTATCTGTCTACTCAACAGGGAAGGGCAATAAAATTTGCAGACAAATAATTAATAATGGTGAATACCCTGAATTGAAATAGGTTGAAATAAATTGTGAAACTATGACTTTTCCACTTTCTTTTTCACGCTCAGTCCGTGGTGCGGTCAAGCCGGGAAACTTGGTTGCAATTATGGGAGGAAGGTGAGTGAAGTGGCTGCTGGTCGCATTCGAATCGTAATACCTACACGTAACATGAAAAAATGAATTCATCGTAGATTTCATTTTATGAACCGTAAGAATTTCTCGTTTCCAGTGGCGCGGGGAAGAGTTCACTTATGGCAGCTCTAGCGTGTCGATCCGCACGTGAGTTTCGATCATTATACATGACACTATATCGCAATGAAAATGAAATTGTTCGATGTGTTCTTCCGGAGTTGAAAGATTGTACCAACAATTGTATCATTTGTCTATGAAAAAATTGTCACATGATAAATAGAACTAACAGAATCGATTCGTTTGTATGTTATACATAATTAGCCGGAGTTATTGTGCACGGTGATATTCTGGTCCAGGGACTTCCGGTCAGTCCATCATACATGCGACGTCACAGTGGTTTCATGCACCAGGAAGATCTGTTCGTTGGAAGTATGACGGTCTTGGAACATCTCACCTTCATGGTGGGTCTTTTTTTTCCACTGATTCCATAAATTTGAGTCTGAACTTTGCCGAAAGGGAATATGTGGCTCGAAATTTGCCGGAGAGAGAAAAAACAAGCCGAAACAAAGAATGAGGAACGAAAAACGTGTCTTTTACAATGAATTTATATTCATCATTTATAACTTATAGGCAGGAATGCAACTTGACCGTCGAACGGATGTGCGAGATGTGAGGGACCGAATAAACGTTCTTCTCCAAGAAGTTGGACTGGCGCATAGATCCGGTACCATTATCGGTACCGGTGGTGAAAAGGTCCTGTCCGGTGGAGAGAAAAAAAGACTTGCATTCGCCACGGAGGTGAGTCTACTGTATCACTTCACAATGAACAAGATGGTACTGCATTTTTCACTTGAAAAAACGTCACAAAGATTTTCACCAATCTCAACATTTGTGTCCTGAGACTTTGTTTTTTTTTTTTTTTTCACGTAACACGATGGGAAAGGGAGTCGAAAGGAAGTGCAAATCACTGAATCATAGGGATCTACTTAATTTGAAATCCATGTTTTTTTTTGTTTTTTGGTGTCTGGACTGCGACAGTCCACGAATTTTTTGCGTAACTATGTATCTTCATGTACACGCGTATCAGGATTTGAATTTTTCCGCAGCTGTTATCGGACCCGAAGATTTTATTCCTCGATGAACCAACGACGGGATTGGACGCCCATTCAGCTGGTGTTTTGATCGCACAGCTTGCCGCAGTCGCTTCTCGAGGTCGTACTATTCTCTGCACGATTCACCAGCCAAGTTCCGCAATTTTCAATGCTTTCCAACAAATAATTCTCGTAGCTGAAGGAAGAATTGGTTTCATCGGCACGAGTAAACAGGCTCTACAGTTTTTCGCGAGGTAATTTAACAAGATTGTTGAAAACAAAAATTAATACAAATAAACTGCGGTGCTAAAAAATGAGCGCGCGGTGAAAAAATTTTGTCGAATCAACCAACAAACTTGTTCAATCCAGAAATGATTTGTTGATTAACATAAAATTTCTTCGATTTTGAGAAATTTTGCTTTCATTTTCACCGAAGATCTGTTCGACTGCAAGTTCGCTTGATTCGAAAAAATATTTTTTTGTGTGAGAGGGAAACGGACAAAAATTTTATGATATCCTAATTTTTTTCTCCGTTATTTTTCTCTTTTTCAGCGAAGGATATCATTGTCCCGTCGCGTATAATCCAGCAGATTTTTTAATAGCAACCCTCGCTACTGCCCCGAGGGACGAAGACGCGAGTAGACGAAATGCTCAGAGAATATGCGACGCTTTCCTCGTAAGCGACGCCTGCAAAGAAGTGGATCTTATTCTACAACTAGAGTCGCACATCGCGAATTCTTATAACGTGAGGCGATACTTGTCATAACATAAAACCAATTGAAAATATGAACGTACAAAAGTTATTGAGAACCTTTTGAGCTCGATCATAATTATTTATCTTACGTCTTCTTCGTCTTGCGGCAATCCTAATATTATTGTATTTTGTTATTCATTTCAGTGGAGAAGAGACACAGAAAATGGCTGCGAATTGTAAATGAATTTAAACTCCTACTCGTACATAAATACGTACAAATGTTATTTTAGTAGGTACAGAGTAAAAATAATGATAAAAAAGAGAAAAGAATGCATGAAAATTTATTCATTTTTAGCAAGCAGCCATGGTGGTGGTCGAAATTATATTGGCTAATACATCGCGGTGCGATTCAAGTTATCCGAGATCCAACGGTGCAGTTTTTGAGAATCGTTTTGAAACTGGTAATAAATAAGAAGAGGAGAAAATCAAAAGCATAAATCACAGCTATCCGAGTTCTGATTGAATTTTCTTCCGCATCTTTCTACAATTTTTTTTTTTTGCTCAGTGTCTGGGCATTTTGGTCTCCCTCTGCTTTTTCGGAGCGATAACATTGGATCAGCTCGGTATTCAAGCGGTTCAAGGAGTTCTCGCTATAATGGTAACCGAAAATACATTTTCACCGATGTACGCAACTCTGGCAGCTCTTCCTCAGGAAATGCCACTTTTTCTAAGGGAACATCGAGCTGGCTTGTACACTCCTCATCTCTACTACTTTGCGAGGGTAGTTTCCCTGGTAAGAGGATTGTGTGAAATATATGCCTAAATCCTCATTTGCAATTGGCTAATTGTAAATTCGATCACATATTCAAGGAGATTAAATTTTTCCTCCATAATGCGTGAGCTCACGTATGTGAACATTATTTAACATTTCTAATCCCATAGCTCCGAGCACTCTGTGAACCATTTTTTTTTCTCCAATTCAAAAAAGTGCCTTTTCACCTAAGCGTAGGTATATATAAATATTATAAACCATATGTAATGTTAACCATTATAACATACATATATAAGTATATACGTAAGTGTACACGGATAATGTACCTACGATCTGCGGATTTTCTTCACAGAACCGATTTAAACCTTTTGCAGATTCCAGGGCTACTCGTCGAGCCAATTATCTTCGTAATGGTCGTCTACTGGTTTGTTGGACTTCGAAGTACCATGGAAGCCTTTGTTCTCACTTTGGTGGTAACCGTATTCACAATGAACGTTTCCACCGCATGTGGTGAGTCTTGAATTAAGAAATTAGCACGAAACAGAACGAACAAACAAAAAAAAGAAAGAAAAAAAAAAAGAAAAGAAGACGTAGAAAACACGTTGATGAACAATTTACGGGTATATTGTACGAGAAAATATTTTCAATAGCCGAGGAAAGTAACGATTTTACCAATCTCATTAAATTTACTCATTTATTAATTATCAAATTACAGGATGTTTTTTCTCCGCTGCGTTTGACTCTGTGCCACTGGCGATGGCATATTTGGTTCCATTTGACTACATCCTCATGATAACCATGGGTCCATTTATCAAACTTGGGTACTACAGTTCTTACTTCTTTTTCATAATTATTAATCTCATCTGTACTCATACATTTTATTCCGATTCATGTTTCACAATTTTTGTTTTATATCAACCTTCACATACATATGATACGGTACGGTCAAATTCTTATCGTTCTTGTGTGTTTCAGCACTTTGCCGATTTACATGCAATGGATAAAGTACATGTCGTGGCTGCTCCATTCCACCGAAGCGCTAACCATAGTCCAATGGAATGGAATACACAACATCTGTAAGCATAATCGTGTCTTCTTCGTTTTTTGTTCTTCTTCTTATTTGTTTTCAAAATCTTGCACCATGACCAAGTTACAGTTTAACACGAATCCGTTACATTTCCACACAACGAAGGGGAATTATGTATCCTTCCCATTCAAATTACTTTCGGTTACTTGAACATTTAAAGAACAGAGAAGCGAATTTCGAATGATACTCTGACTTTGAAGATGTAAACGAAAGAACATTCGGATCGACTTGCATAATGTTCAAGAAAAATTATAATAATGATAACTGATATTGCAAGATATTCATGTTGCTGGTTTTTTTTTACAAAGCTTGTGAGATCAAAGATCCGGAACTACCCTGCATGACCGAAGGATGGGAAGTACTTGAGAGGTACGATTTCGACGCTGACAACTTCTGGAATGATATTTCATTCATGGCTATTTTATACGTCATTTTTCACGTTTTGGCATACGTTTGTCTATGGAATCGTGCTCGGTATAAATGAATGATAGCCACTCAATACGTATAATAACATAATCAATAACCAAACGATTCTCAACGATTTTATAATTGTACTGCTATCATTATAGATGCTGTGCCTATACCTTGGTGAAAATATAAGTGGTATAAAATATAAATAAATGATGATTACTTTCTCAATTAATTTTATAGTGAATTTGAAAAAACTGTGAAATCTTCTGAAAATTAAGTCCGGCCACGAAGTCCGATTATCCTTATGTAAACGTTCTCGAGACTCAGAATTCAAATATTTCGAATAATGAATGTTCGCAGCAAAGATTCTGCAGAAAATGTTCAGACGTTTTTAAAGGTTCGTTGAAATTTTGTAAAAACTAAAAACAAATAATTTATGCCGATTCTCCGTGCAGGTTCGTTCAAAAATGTTTGCAACTTCTCTCGGTAGATAGTGGAAAATGATCTTCCCTCTTCGCACGGATTTCCGTTACATTTGAAAGAATCCTGACTTTGAATAAGTATGTAAAATATCGTAACTTCCGATATATTTTGTTGCCAAATTCTAGAATGAAGCGAAACGATCTACAAAATAGCTTTCTTTCTCCCAAATATCAGTAAAATTATAGTGAAACTCTCTGGAAATTTTTGAAAGTCTTCTGCCCAATTTCTGATGAGATAATTATAAGGATAAAATGTTCGAATTTCGAAAATCTTTTCGTAAGCGATGTGTAATCGGCGATACAACATTTGAAAGTTGTACGTCAGAGTACCTACTTCAGAGTTCTCCCGTTTTCGTAATTATCGTTTAAATACACGTATATATTCTTACGGAAATAACCATAATATATATGTATGTATATTTTCGGCAGGGTAAATATTAGTAAATGCAATTTTATTTGCGGATTATTTGATAATTAGATAAATAATAAATATATACAATTAACTTTTTATACTAGATATGCTAAATAATAAAACATAATGTAAATTTATTCTGTTATTTTTGTATCTCAGTATCCACTATACATGTAGAATCTACGAATATTAATGTATATACAATCGATTCGTTATTGGCCAGTTTATTTATAAACGGCTGAGATATCGTATGAATTCACACATCGAAAGTGTATGATAAATCGATCACGATCGAATCGCACATCGTTTGAAAATAAAGACAAACCAACTGTATTTCAATAGCCACGGCATTTTGTTTCGTTATTCATCATCGATTGGAATGCCGCATCTACAAGGATCACGAATACCCGGTTTTAAATCCGGATGCGGAGTTGAGGGGAAATGAAACCAGACGCGGCTTTGACAATGTGTAACAATGCAGTCAACAATTCGTAACAAAGCGGGTCTTCGCGCGTGCTTCATCTTCCCTTAAGCTACCTTATTTCACGCGCGACAATCGATGTTAGATTCATAACGACAGACGCTGTTACTCATTGTTACATGCGAATTAACAATATTTGCAGCGGAATATCGAGCGATAAATCGCTGCGTAGAAATTACTAGCTTTGAATTTTGACCCGGGGTTGACATTCAAATGTTTCATAAAAATTGGCTGCATTCGATTATGCGGCAGATCTGCGTCTATGTTCACACGTCTGGCAATTGCCGCACGAAGTCGGTAAGATTTCGCGCGATCGTTCCAGCTACACTTCCACACTTTTCAATGAAAATCATTATGAATTTCCACCTTCTATCGCGGGTAGTTGTAGAAAGTGTCAAAAGTGGAGTTAAGACGAACAAACATGTTATGTGTCAATTTTAATGTCCGCGCAGCAATTATAATAATTGTCAGTCGCGTGAACATAGACGCAGATCTTTGGTGCATCGAATGCAGTAAATTTCCAAACCCCAGGCTGAAATTTGACTCGATATCCAGAGACCCCAGGGTTAATTCGCGTGTATACTGTAACCGGGCATTAATATAGTTAAATATCCTCCGTAAGTTTGCCACGAAATAAAATTCAATCAATACTCTATAAGGACGACAGTGCATTCGTGCGTGCATCTCATTATGCATGTGGGTATAATTTGAATCCGAGGAAAGCGATTATACTGCTTTCCATTGACAGGTAAACGCACGGGCAGGTGTGCTACCTGAAGATAGTTCAGATGGCGCTGTTCGTAGAATAGCGATAGTGAAACAGGATCATTCTGGTTGTTCGAAAATGCCGCAAGGTGGTGCCATGAGTCCACCAACGGTACGCGCCTAATATTTTTTGCCTCGCTCGGTCATGGCTTGCGGGCTTGCAGGCAGGCCATGCAGCGGCCATGTTACCTTGAAGAGCTAGCAGCAGGACGTGTCGTCGCCGTCGTACTAAATAGTTGAACGCGAACTCGACGAACTGCAACTCCAAGTACTCGAACGTCCGACAACGGACAACGACAACGAGAACGCGAACGGTTTACGGTTGTGCGCTGCTGCTCCTTTGATCCGCGTTCGTTTTTCCATTTGTTTGTTTCTTTATTACTTATTCGTCACATTTTTCTGTACTACAATACGCAGCATGTACAATAACTCGGGTATAATAACACATCGCCGGAAAAAAATATGCAACGAGTGTTATTGCTTTTGTTACGAAACTGTGATAACGTGAAGTGTCGACTAGAATATATTGCAGTGTATGCACGTTGAGGAACGATAAGAGACTAACCTCCACCACCATCATCGCCACCGCTAACAAAACTAGAAGGAGAGAACGCCGAGAGATATCTTTCCTTGGTGAGTCACATTTATGTTTGCCTTCCTCGTTACCTTACTTCACCTTTATTTACCGCACTTTTTCTGTCTCTTTTTCCTTCTTTCTTTGTTTCTTTCATCCCTTATTTTTACTCCGTTTTTCGCTCGAGTTTTTTTCTGAGCTGCTATCTCCCTCCTGCGAAAAGTAAGTGCATTTAGCATCTTTCTCATCTTCTCGTGATGATACTACGAGCTCAAATCTCCGCAGCATCGCTAGTAACCGTTACGGAGGTTTTATAGTAAATGGAACGACGGATGCTGCGTGCAAATATCGTCATCGTAATCGTGATCATCATCATTTTAACAATATACTATAACAATACATACAGATGTATGTACATACATATAGATACACTGGATCAGCATTAATATATCCAATTGTGAGATAGATAATATAGGTATATAGATCATTGCAACGTTGAGAAAACTCTGCCACGCTAATGCTATGCTATGCTATGTTATGTTATGTTATGTTATGTTATGTTATGCTATGTTATGCTACGCGATTGTCGTTTGTTTGTAATGGGATTTAACAAACGAATAATAAGAGTGAAGCGCGTGAGTTTGATATTGATATGCATACACAACACTTGTGGCGCGCGGCCTTCTACGCTGCATGCTACCTTCTACAGTTCAGTTCAACCTTTTGCCTCTTCTGGTTAAATACATAACTATAAACATTACAGGTATGTACGGGTATATAGGTACATGCATACATAGAGGTATACATATACGAGACTGCTGACAGTTGTGAATGCTATCAATCAAGGAGATATTGGAAGTTAGATTTTCGTCGGCTTATATGCTCGGGGACCGGCTGTTATTCTTACGATTATTAATGATTGTTCAGGCGAGAGATATTCAGGTCAATATTATTATTGTTATTACCATATCATCATCGTCGTCATCACCATATTGGTTTCATAAACCTATTAGAAAATAATCTTTACATATCGAGTAATGAATGGACTTTTCTGTTTTTTTGTCCTCTCTTTCTTTTTTACTTCTTTTTCTTCCTTTGGCAAACTTTTATTCAACTTGAATATAATAATATTCTTTTGTCGATACACCACCTATGTTTGCATCAATGATACAATAGAATATTTGAACAAGGTCAGGAGATAGATAGATAGATAGATAGATAGATAGATAGATAGATGAATTGAAATTGGTTTATTTATTTGTGCAACCGCGAGTGTACGTTAATTTATGAATATAATGTATACGTATACATACGTAGATTATCTGACCAATGTGAATTATAATATATTCAATATTCAATATTCGATCGATCTAGATTTGAATAACTATATCTACGTATGTATGCATGTATGTATGTACATGTGTATACTGTCAGTTTCATTTGTCGAATATAAAGATATGTAGTAGGTATGTCGGGGTATATCGCAATAATACAGTTCCCCTCCGTTTCCGTCTCCGTGTCCGTCTCCGTTTTCACCTGCCACACTTTCGAGAAAAAGAGAGAGAGAGAGAGGCAGAAAAAGCTGCTTATACTACGACGATCAAGGCACATAAAAGTCTATCGGTATTATCCTGATTCCTCTTTGGTATGATGAAGATAAGTTCTTCTCAGTTTGTTCCTTCCTTCCGCTGTGATGATGTGTTTTTTTGTCTTTCTCTTTCTTCTTCTTCTTTTTCCACAATCTATGTAAAACGTTCCCGGACGATGTTGTTCATTTTGTATTTCTTCAATTTTCTCCTATTCTGGACCCGTTGTTGGTCCATTTTTTACGTCTATATATATATATATATATATAGGTTAATGGGTATATATACCCACCTATTCGCATATACCTATGTATGAATTTACGGTGATGAAAATCTCTCGCGTCAAAGAACAATTGAACGATGCCATAGATAGATATAACAACGCGCGCCGTTCTAATTCGCTTGCTTCTTCGCTATTATATTATTATTATTACTATTATTATTATTATTATTTTCATTATTATTATCATCATTAACGCCTCTGTTTTTTTTGTTCTTCTAAAAAATTTCCTTCGCTCCTTCTTCATTTATGATCGCTCTGTTTTCCTTAATTTTTTCATTGTTCTCGATTCTTTTCGTTGCTCTGTATGATACTACGAGAAAAAAAAGTGCTTATGCAGTCCGCTCTGCCAATAGTGCCGTTTCCCCCACCCATCGCCAAATTTTCGCGGAGATTATTGAAAGAGAGCGATTCGAATGTTTCCGTCGTCGAGTCGCGTCGTGAGTGGGAGTACTGCTTCTCTCGGAAACTTATTCCCCAACAGTCCCATTACCGGCATGCTGTTGAGAGAGAGCGGACTGTATTTTCATTGTTTTGTTTTATGTTTATTTCGTTGCGTCAGTAATTCATTGTCAGTAATTCTTCGCTGCGACGACTACGTTAACGAAATAATCGAATCCTGTTGCACTATTATGTGTACCTATACGTACAGTGTACAATATCGTAAACTTGTCGATAAACTTAACACCGAGCTCCGGTTGGCCTTAAGCTTAATTAATATACTCATGTATATATGGCAAATGAAGTTGAAGTTCGATAATAACAATCGCAAATTTCCTCTATGTGGAGGATGGGCGGGGATTTTTGAATCCGAAAAATTTTACCAACGGAGAAGGTTATTTTCAAAAACATAACAGCTGAATGTGATTAATTTTGTTTGTACTTGTGCGCTCATTTGGTTTCCTCTTTTCATCGTGGCTTCTTCTTTCTTCTTTTTCTCTACGTCCGATCGAACTGAACTGAACTGGAGGTGAGGTACAGAGGTTGACCGTTGTCGTAAAAAACCGTTGAAGGAGATAGTTTCGTTTCGTCGTTCGGTTCGCTTTATTTCAGTTGAGTTAAGAGGGTGCTATACTCATATGGACACCGATGGCCGTAAAAAACCAACCCGATCCGGGATCATTTCACTTATTTCGACTGATATCGAAGCAGCTACGCGACATTATTGCGAAAAAGCGTTTTGTAACGTACTTCCGCATTCAACGCGGAATATTTATACAAACGTAACTCAATAGCGGAGATAATATGACATAATTATATATTCAACACATTTATTTGACAGTCAGGGATGATTTGGATGTATACATTTGCCGTGATTTATCGACAAGAATTACGGAAAAAGAGCGGCTCGAAATTGATAAAATTGTCGTAGGTACATAGGTGTACATGCACATGTACCATGTACTACGTAGAGTACCACTACGAACGTAAATAATATCAATGCACGCCGAATTATCGTTTCATCGCATTGTGGACAACCAACCTGGACCTACTCTCCGGGTATACCTCTATGCATAACTGCGTCCAATAAATATAGTAACAAGAGTAAAATGCTGCTACCGGTTGTTCAGCATCAGCAGCAGCAGCAGCCATAACTGGTTTACTGCTATAAGACTCGCGCGATCGGACCAGACCAGACCAAAATCGTGTACTATGTCTACCCTACTGCTACGAGTTATACTGCACAGCCGAAGAGGAGGTGACGGATGACGCGGCAGAGGAGAAGAGAGGAGAGGATTCCCGCTGCTCGCTGCAGAACTGGATCGAGCACATCTCGTATATTACTTGCATCCGTTGTTACATATATTAATGCTATGCGGCACTTATATATATACAGTACTATATACTAGTATGTGAAATTTTGTAGGTAGCTATACGCCGGCGTAGGAAGATTATCTGTTGTGCTATTCCTTTTTGTCCCCTATTTGAGAAAGACAGATTTTAGACCCTATATCTACATACAGGTATAACGTTATAAATTATCAATAGGTTTATGGTATGTATGTGGAAGTGAATGAGATCGGACTTCAGCTCGCATATGAAATAACAAAATTGAGAGAGAACAAAAGAAATACAAAAACTAGAAAAAATGTTTGTATTTAACTCTTGACGCAGCGTTCAGAAAAAATGGATTGCGTAGTAATCAGTATCAGAAACTCCATAATGTTGATTCGAACTCTTTTAGATTGTTTACTGTAGCTTGCGCTAATCGCGGTCAAAGACGGGGTCAAAGAGCAATACCTGAATATGTATAATTATTGGGATATCGTAAACTGTGCGAGTGATGTAATATGAATATGAATACCCAATATATTATGCGAGGCCTCATATGTGTAACTTTCTGTCATTCGTGCAGGATTACGGCGCAGCATATTAGACTGAAAAATATTTTCTGAATAACTTTTGATTTTCACATTCTCGAAGATTTGGCTTGATTCGTAAAACATACAATATCGTTATCTTACGAACTGCGAATCGAGCTTTCAGTCCCTCCGATATACTTATCACATACATACATCGGCCTTCGGTCAAGATTATAGAATGAATGAAATATCGTCCGATTGCCTAACGTGGTAGAATATATACGAAATCACAATCGTTGTGCTATCAGTATTATATCTGATTACCGTAGCGCACGTATAGGGTGACCGGTAATTCACGCGGACATTTTCAACGGGGTATTTATTCTTCGTTGAAACGGGATCGAAAAATCCTCATCAATTCGTTTCCAAGATTCATAGACTGTTGGTTATAGTCCGTCGAAGATTAGCCAACGAGACGCGCCTTCCGTAAACGCGAAAGTCGCGCGCTCCGCGGTTGCCTGTGCCGTGCCCTTCGTTTGTTCGCTCGTATTCCACACATCGACATGCGCCCGTTCATGGAACAAGTCTCATCGGCTAATCTTCGGTCGACGATAACAAAAAATCGTGGCGTAAATATCGGCCCACCCTGGATATAATTATATGTGTTTACAAAAACAAATTACTACAGTTACGTGTATGAAATTGCGATCTTTTCGCGGGGTCGCGCTCTTGCTTCTGCGAGGAGATAACGCCGCAGCAACCGATAGCCGTAGCAATTTTTGGTATAAATACCGTATCCTAATTCCACGATTCGAGCAGAAGCATTTTATACCCAATTTTCACTGCGTGACGGGAGAATGAACTTGAATTCAACCCGAATTTCAACATGAAGCTTTTCGTTTATCTAGCTTTAGCTGGTTAGCTGGTGTTTGCCTAACTTTGCGGTTCCGTTGACGCGAACGTCATGGTAGCGTACTTTGTTATAACGGATCATTATCACTATTTTTGGTTGCTTCCCTCATATGATTTATAGTTGATTCAGTTTTGAATTGATATTTCAGGATAAGGGTTAGCTCATCTGCAGCGGAACGATCTGTATGAATATTAATCATCGTAACACCTCAGTAACCGTGAATACTAAAACTGTATAACTGATAAAGTATGTTTTACGTACCATATGATTTTGTCTTCGATTTTTCCGCCTTGCTCCAATCGTCACAAATTTCTATACCCAATTTCGCTCATATTCAACACGATCCTCTTTATATAATAGTGATACATATAATGTGGAAGCTCGTCTATATAGTATAAGCTTATTCTATAAGTTTTCATTCGTTTTACGATATATGCAAGCGAATGAGAACAATAAACGTTAACTACAATAATTACAGCCTATGCTCTGACACAACAACTATATTATTCAAGGACGTTATCATTGCGTTCTGCACATACGTTTCTAATTTCTCAACGCGTGTTTCCTTTCAATATCCAATATGCATATTGTACCTACTTGTGGGGAGAAAAAATGACTCGCGGAGGTCTACCGAAAGTTTAGTTCTCATTTTAACAATTTTCGTTCTTCTATCAACGTAACAGAGATTTTTATTCTCTCGAGTAAAATTGAAAAATTTTCTAAAATTAACATATATAAAATTGAGTGGTCGTCTCTTCCACCAACGCAATTCATCTATATATATTTCCAATTTCTAAATACGGCCAGGAGAAAATAATTCTCCGTCATTTCTCAATCCTGACTATATATCGTATCGTTAAAATCATCACGCGAGACATTATTCATAGATGCGGAAATTTTTTGTATGTTACCTATATGGAGTACAAGTATTAGGTATAGAGTAGATCATATTAGCTGTATTATACGCTACGCTGCTTATTTCGCAGATATTTATAAATGTTATGCAGAAACAAAACAAACAAATATTACAATTCACGTTGCAATCGTCGTCGTATGCGCAGCTTGACGTCTTTGGTTATGCAGACGTAAAGTATAATTCACGCGTGAGTCAGAGCTTAAGTCGTCGGTGAATCGGGTAGAACTGTCTCCACCGAGTATTGATGAATTTAAATTATATACAATTTTTCTTTTCACGTATTCGTGAAAGAAGAAAAAAATGATCTGTGCGTCGAAAACGAAAAAAATCATACATTCGAAATTATAGTAGAGTTAGTAGAGTCTATTCACCGGAAAACGGAAAACCGGGAGAATTGTGTACCCGCACGGCATGATATAAAAATAGGAGATTTCCTAGCGCACGTCGAATTAGTGAGAACTCTAATAGGCCATGCGAGTCTGTTGCGAGATCACGAGATTCTTCGAGATTCAGGCGAAAATTGGAGACCTGGCATCGACCACATGACGAAGAAACAATACTTTCCGTAATTTTCTCAATAAATGATGGGATTCCCACCATTCTACGGTAATTGAGGAATTCGGTGTGAAAATTTCAGTCAATTTCATTCGGTAGTTTGTGAAAAAAAAAAAGCAAAACCGAAATTCTGAATCCGTTTATCTCCGTCGGTAAAGGAGGATCATCGCGCCGCCTTAAGATAGATAGATAGATAGATAGATAGATAGGTAGATAGATAAATGCCTATAACAGGCGTATTGGCAGCCGCTACGACGCAACGGTGCTACGAGTATAGAGTAAAGTAGAAGTTGGTATATATAATGGAACTGCAATTTGACCTTAGGGCTTAGGCGTAAGTCAGCTATGGTGGCAGTAAAATGTTACCAATGGCCAAGTCGATTTATTATTCTTCGATCGCAGTTTCTCACGGCACCATAAACTCGCCTGACTACTCTTTATTACCGCAATGATACTCAGTAATTTTCTTCCGGTTGTATCGAAAACCGAGATCGAATACACAAAATGGCGACGCTGGGCCGGGCCCGGCGTATATCTAACGTACGTGGTTTTGTCTGTTTTTTTGTTTTTTTTGTAGTCACTCACAGGTCCGACATTCTGGATGCCCTCCATCTCAGTTCGTGGGACATAAGTTTTCATCGATATTATTGAAAAAGTTTTACCGCAATCGGGAGATTTGCCAGTCAAATGGAGGGGGCAGGCGTGGAACCAAATTTTTGTTGTTTTTTATTCTTCGTGATGAAACATATTTTTCAGACAAAATATAATATGTCGGGAGTTTCGTTTACCCACGCGTACAATCAATTAAATATATAATTTATAACACTGCAAATTTTCGTCTAAATTTATCGTAGGAAAATTGCGATTTTTTTTTTCTCCTCTTCCTCCGATTTTAACGACGCGTGTCCGTAGTACGATACAGACGCGGATGTATATATTCAGTTTCGCGAATACGAGTATTTGTCAAAAAATTGTCAATCCTTGGCCTTTTTCCAAGACAGTTTGTAACCATCTCGCACATAATTAGTAGGTTATAGGTACCTACGATACTAGGCCGAGTATACTAGGCTCTGCAGCGCAGTAAATATCGTCTGTATAATATGATATATACGACCGCGCCTGTCCTATAAGACGTATACGTAGAGGGGGGATCGATAAATTCAATCAATTACGTTTAATGAAGTGGAACACAAGTGATTCTTCGAACCGAATCACTGCATGTGCACCGTACAGCTCTCGGCTCTCTTCTTATCAATGATCGACCGATGGATTCACTCGATTTATTATGCCTTCGTCCAGCATCTCCGTGACACGCGAATACAAAATTCATAAGACAAAATAAACGTTCGTATATCTCGCACCGCCGCGCAGTCATTCCGGTAATATATCGAACAATAATTGAAGAAATTGGAAGAAGATAAGAGGAAAACGATAAAAAAATGAAGCAAACTCGAGGTCTAATTCGTATTTAATCTCATTCGACTGTACGTAATTGTTACGAATTAATTTGAATGGTTTGCTCAATTTTTTTCATCCAATTATACATTCTGTCGCGAGTTGAAACCGATTAGCTCGAATTTCAAATGTATTTGACGCACTCGCGGAATCGGAATCGAGGATTCCTAATCGCCCGAATGATTAATTGGCTTATAGAATAAAGCAAAAGTGACTTATCATTTTTTCTTTTTTTTCTTCTTTCGTCCAATTTCTGTCTTCTACCGCAGAACACACGCGACGTTGATTTATCTCGAGTGTCATATTTCGTGAAGAAATGATCAATTTGGTTTAATGCCAGAGTAAACATTATTCTACGGAATATACTATACACGTGTAATACCTAGATCTATGAACCCATAAATCTCCGGCGCGCTGCTGGGTCCTCCATGAGTCTAGTAGGAGTCTACACTCTAAACTCTGGACTCTACGGAAGTGTTCAGATCGGGAGTCCAGATCCTAGCGAAACACTTTCTAAACTCTTAAAAGTTTTAAGTAGTTCAATAAATAATGTGTTAATTCCATCGTTGAATTTTTCCGTGCTACCGCGGTATCGCTACTGCTCGTTTAGATAAGTAAATTAAGACATATTTTATGGGATCTAGGTAGTGTACCTCACCTCATACTACTCGTTGCGAGGTAGGTTTCTCCATATAACTGGCTCATGTATATCGCGCGATACAAATTGCTCGTTAAATCGTTTTTATTCTCTCCATTTCCTCTGCTTTTTTTGAGCCCTGACCATTTGCAATTCTTGATTTTCCATACATCACGGTACATCGAAAAAGAGAGGAGATACGTGGGTGTTTCTTGATCACGCGATTCGACGACTCGTTTCCATTTTACGCGAGATTTTACGGCTGCTCGAAGTTTTTGAATTTTGGCAAAATTTTCGCCCCCTCCCCCTCCCCTCAAACTACTGTATCTCAAAAACTGATCGTTTGTCTTAAAAATTGCGAGGACAAAATTTGTTCGGTTTTGACTGAAATTTTCCGATAAGACTTTTTACCAAATGTTTTCAGACGTCCAAAACGTACCCCTTTCACGCTATCAAAGTAACGAAAATAGTTTTGCCCAAAAATAGCCACTGTTGATTGATAATTTTGTTTTTTCTTGTCAAATAGCTTTTCAAGATCTCAAAGAATTCCAAACAATGTTAAGTTATCAAGCGGAGCGAGCAGATTCATTCTCTGAAAGTTACGGAGCGCTATTTTGATTGCTTTTTTAAATCGCGTTTTCAAACTCTTCAGTTTGTCTTCGCTTTTAGACGCTTCGTATATATCCCCAAATCTACATAAAAATTGAAGCCGCGAATAAACCGACCACTAAGACTGCTGCTTTGCTCGCTACCCAAGAGAGGTTCGAAACTTGAATAGCCGGGGAGCTGTAATTATTTCCATTTCGTCTAGATTAGTTTTCGTTTCGTTCAGTTTGGTATTTGCTAGAATGCCGCTCCTGTTCCTGCTGCTTTTACGAACCTGATGATATACTTATTATAATTTGGAATTTTTCCATGCGATATTTATAAACTTTCTACTTCCTCTTCTCTCGCTCCCTGCGGATAGGCAAATATGCATTTATTTTCGGATTCGTTCTGGAATTCCATTCTTTTTTCTTCTCCTTCTTCATTTCTCGCTTCGCTTTCTTCATTTTTTCTTCTCATTCTTCTCATTTCATTCCACTTTATTCATCATCCAGCTGAAATAGCGTAACCTATATAGAGCGGGCGGAAATAGTCGCGGTACAATTCCCTCGCTCTCGGTAGACTGAACCGGAAAAATAAACTTGAGACGTAGTACGTACATAACTATTTTCATATTTTCTCGAACTTCCTTCATTTTTACATCCCTCTATTCTGTGCCCGTCACTTCGTTTCACTATACGCACGGTATACTCGTATTTGCGCAGCGTATAATGACAAAATCAAACCATGGTTCATGGTTGGTACAAACATATATAGTCGGGCTCCCACACCGTACAGCATACGCATGTGCATAACGTACACACGCGTAAATAGATGGGCGTTGTGATCTGTAATGAGCGGATAATCACTAGCCTGACGTTTTAATCGCTCGAAACATCCCCGGCTAAATTTCATCCTGATATTCAACACTCAGCAGCCTGGCTCATCGCGGCTTCCACTAGATCCCTGTACTAACATATGTGTTTCATTTCATCCCGTGAACATCCCTTTCTATAACCGTTTAGAGTGTTTAGACCTTACCATCTAACACAAGTATTAATAGATCTTTCACCACGCGCGAGTTCAGAACGGTTTTTACCACCAGTAATAGGCACCGTGTATCTATCTCCCTTGAAACGGTAGTACACCGCAGTGCCGAGTGTGGGACGTCAGGGGCCAACTATCGATCGCGGTACTGTGCCGTTAGCACGGATAGACAAATGGTAGTTGGCACCTAACGATTCACGCAGTCTATGGAGTGTCCACCGCTTCGAGAGGGATTCGCGGTATGTTTATTGGAAATGTTGAGTTTCAAGTTTAGCATCGAATTCCAAAATTTCAACACAAAGGAAATGTGAATAAGCTCACACGCAAGAAAAATGTCAAATTTCATGTTACCTTGCTGTCCGCCTTCTCCGCCATAGGCGTTCGGGTGCTAAACTTTCTCGCGATTGAAAATTTGCAACGTCGAAAGAAGAAAGTGTCTGAAATCTCAGAGTCTGCGGTTACCGAATTACTCGGAAACTCCGAACACGAACCAAGTCAATACTTGTGTATGAATTTTGAATTTGGTCACTGGCCACACGGAAAAAAAAACACTCGATGTTGGTTAAATTGAGAATTATTTGTGTATTGAAAGTTGACGGTATGTATAGGAAAACATCTAAGGCAAATCAATAATTATCCACCCAAAAATATAACGCGTGCCTGGATCATTCATATCCGGGTGTATACATACCTACATTGTTTCGACGTCGAATCAACTCTCGGAAAATGTGGTTACTGCGAAAACAAGATATTACCTTCGTGTTGAATCTTCAACATTATTTTCAATCAACACTTGACACTAATGTTTCATGTTGAATTAACATAAATTTTATAGTGAACCTGCTGGGACACGTAAATAATGTTAAATTTAACATTTTTTTTCCAACCGTGTACATGTAGGTACGATAGTGTACTATATCTAAAAACTATACGTAAGTATACAGATATCGTACCTACGCGTACGACTGACTATACCTTACAATTACGTGCGTTGATTGGTTATTGACCATTTAAATCGTAATCGAGATCTAGATCGAGGAGGAGGAGGAGGAGGACGTCGACTGCCAGTAGCGTTCACGTGAAATTAGCCAAAAGAAAGCGAATTCTTTGTATCGAATGAATTGTATTTAATCGAAACTATTGCATGAAAATTCATTACATTCGCGGCTGACTTCAAATTCGAACAATTGCCATCAACGATCATGTAGGTATACGTATATATACGCCTCGCAACTCGGGAATCTCAAAATTCACCCAACGAATAGAAAAACAAATTTTCTTTTCGTCGGAAAATTGCATGAAAAGACAACCTCCTTGCAAGTTCGTTACACTTGGATTCGGCTAATTCCTCTGGATAACCAATTAAATAAAAGGACCTATATCTGACCTGAGCTACCGGAAATTAGATACTAATAAAAGCCGATATAAATGTAGGTACATGGCACGACGCTCCGAAGCACGTGTGGAACACGACGAAGTATACCTATACAGGCGCTATGGAATTGTTTGATCGGATTGGATTCTTTTTTTTTTTTTGTTTTTTGTTTTTTGTTTTACTCCTGTTCTTTATCCTCGTTTTCAATCTCATCTCTTTAGCCGTGGCGTGCGCCACGTGCCTCCGAAGTGGAGTATGTTACATGCTGGGCACGTGGACCGGAACGCCGGATGTTGTCCCTCTCTCATTCTTTATTCTTTTTTGTTTTCTGTGCTACTGAAAAAAAGCAAACGAAAAACAAGTAACGAAGAAAAATCAAGATGAGGGCTGGTAGGAAAAGAGAATTCAAAGCGAAGCATAAGCTATTCGTGCGTCTTTCTGTCTCTCCGTCCGCCCGTCCGTCCGTTTTTGTATGCAACGGATTTCTGAGAGACTGTAATATGGAAGTAGGTGTACCTACATAGCATGTGGGATGAATTACACGCTACCCACGAAACCGGGTACGTTTTGGCAAACTGTTGAGTTGATTTTTTTTCGCAAATTTTGAGTCTTCACTCAATATGATAAGGAAACAAAACTGCAAAGAGAGCGAAGAGGGGCGGGAAATTTGTCTGAACAACGATTGATGTTCGAATCGTATTCCATAATTATGAAAAATTGATAAAGAAAATAAAAAAATAAAATAAAATGGGAAAAATCGGTCGGATCCAAAACGTAGACAGATATAGAACGAAAAGGCGTGAAAAGAATGTGGGGAATTTTTGTATCACTTGGTCATCTCATAAGAAACGACAAAAGGAAGCGCAAGCCGGTCTTCTAGTTTTTGGCCGAAGAAAGAAAAAAAAAGAAAGAAAAAAGAAAAAGAAGATCGTCGAAATCGTCGGTAGACGCGTTCGAATTTTTCAATTCACAGTTCAAAACTGGCCGGTAATTTCATTTTCATTCGGTTCAACCACCCTCCTGCATAGGTATGCTTTAATCCTGTGGGTTATATATAGGTACATTCGTTTCTTTTGTATCGGAAGGGTGTAGTTGTAGTCCCCTCCCGCCGGGACTTTGTAGCCGCCAAGTAGTGTCACGGTCATTTAACGGAGTGAATCAGTCTCTGCAAAAATCTGTTTGCAAAAAGAAATACCTACCAGTTCTAAATACCTATACCTATGTAGTACAGTAAGTATATCTATCGAATATATATGTATGTATATATATATAGCGAATTACTAAACTGTTCAAACAAACCGATCGGGGATCGTGGCGACTAACGACTGACACACTCCGCGAACAAAGGTCAGTTTCGTATTAGTTATATATATATATATATATATATACGAAACGATATATATATATATATATATATATATGTACGCACGGTACGTTTACAGGGTTCAAAGATAGCCTTCTCATTTTCCTCCGTACGTTTCTTTTGCCGATTCGCCAACCGATACCTCTTCAGTAAACCGATCGTCGTTCCGTCGAGTAGTTGTGACTGGCTACGCGACAATTAACCGTACCGATACGCACGCGCCTCACGGAGGAAATTCGTCACGTTTGTGAAAATTTCTCTCCTCGCGATAACAATAATGATAATAATCATTATTATCGCATTGAATTTTAACGGTTAAATTAACGTTCGCATACCGTCCCGATGAGTTCTCGCGTTCGTGTCGCGTCGTTGTAGTTGATGAAGAATAATAGAAAGAAAAAAAGAAAGAAAACAAAAACAAAAAAAATTATTCGATTGATTAATTTTTAATACTCGAAATCGAGATTTCATTTGTTGTGTTGTAATGTGGAAAATAGTAGATGATGCGAGAGTGTGAACAGTGTATTATCGTATACTTGGTATATATATATATGAAGGTATACCTGCAATGAAAAATGTAACGCGTAGCAATTTTCACAGTTTATTTTATCTTCGTGTAAATCACGTGCGAGTGCAAAACAAGTTGAAGTGAATTTCGTCCATTGGCTTCACCTTTTTTATCGTTTTATCGTTTTTATTTATTTTTTTTTTTTTCTCTCAATCGAGACGAAATAAGCGAACGAAGATAATAAACGTACAATCGTATATAATGCGACTGTACAATCAACCGGAAATTATTCATCGAGCGAAGCTGAAAATTAATGGTGAGAGGAGAAAATATATCAATGTGGCTAATGTATCCGCATATATATATATATATACATGTGTGTAACGCTAATGAACGCGAAAATAATAGTAAATCAAACGAAGAGGAAAAAAAGGAACGTAGAACCTTCGAGCGATTTTTTGAGCAGAAAATTCCCGTCGACTCTGACCTGCTCGGGCGTTCTGGAAATAGCAAAATGAAAAATAAATGAAAATTACGATTTTTCTTGATCGAATAATTTGAGCAAAAATCGCTCGGAATTTGTATTTTTTCGTCATTTTCTCGCGTTACTTAACGTTATATTAATTTAGAAACTTTCGCCTTGTAAATGAATATCACATATCGCGTGTTCAATGGTATAAGGTCGTATGCGCCAAGAGAACGATGCAGTTCGTTGTAAAAGGTAGATACGAAATTGCGCTTTCCTTCGACCAATTGTTTAAAAATTGATCGAAACTATGCTACCTCTCCACTGGGATATCTATTCACGTATAAAAGTTGCTGAAATTCGTTCTGCAAAAACGGTAAAAATTATTCTGTCGCAGCCGGCCGGATTTTGCTGAGGATAGTTTCAAGCATAGGAAAATTGATCGATCATCGCTCCGGAGAAGAGTTATTATTTTTGCGGCGATTTTGTGAATTTTCACCTTTTCCAATAGCAATATCTTCGGTGTTCTTAGTGATACCATTTTGGCACAATTGAGGTCTCAAAATTAGTGACTCAGCATGCATCTTGCAATCTTGTCTTTTTCCGAATTTAGATCGTGTTAATCGGAGGAAAAATGCGGGTTTCTCTTTAAAACGCATAAAACGGGTGTTTCTGGATGAAGAAATAGAAACACGATACGTGGATCGGGAAGCTCGTAACAACACGCAACTTCCATCTTCAATGGCTTTCGTCGATAGCGGTCCGAAATTCCGAGCTATAGCCCTGTCGAAAGCGCAACATATCTTTCTGAAAATCGTGAAATTTTGCAACTTTATATCTAGGACGGGACAAGTGGGAAAAAATCAGTAACAATTTGTCAATCTTTCTTTCGTCAATTAGAATGCGGAATTAAGAATACAAGTGTATGTTGATATTCTGGGACAACGCAGTCCCATTCACTATATGTACCTACATGAAACGCCATGACTGACGTCGGAAATGGTGAGGTCTGGAATCTGAAATATGTACATACATAAAGTGTATAATAAATAAATAAATAAATAAATAAATAGATAGATAAAATAAACGCCTGCGATGAGTATACGTAGAGTAGAAGATTGAGCTTTCGGATTAAGCATATATATGTATGTTATACGCCGTGCAGGAAAATACGTATAAAAATGTCTTATAAATTTTTACAAATCTATCGAAATATCGTAAAATTTCGATCGTTTATCACGTGATATGTATATCGTAGATCCTCGTGTTTATTACACCGACTTATCGTTGGTATACGTATGTAACGTATGCAAGTAGGTATTGGTATTACAAATAATCGTAAGAGAGCTTACAGAAGTAGAACGTGGAAAAATAGCCGAGGAGTATGATGTGAATGAGAAAACTCCACGCAGGAACAGATGTTTATCCCATATGCCGAGGATTGACGCGTCAAAATTTATTTAATTTTTCTACATATATGTATATATATATATTCATGTATATGTATACGTAGTACGTGTACGCATAGAATTTGAATTTCACTTTGACCAATTTGCCAAGTTTCGCATCGCGAGCAAGCGTTCGCGAGCAAGCAAGAGAACTCAAGAGATCTATCACATATCAATTTGCAAACATTTTTCATTTTCCATCTCGTTTTACTCCTCTATCGTACGAAGGGTGACCCAGCCGTTGACGCAGAGGTTTACACGTAGACGAACAGGTATTTTTTATCAAAAATTTTCCAAAAATCGGCATATTCTGTGCGATAAAATTGTACAAATTGTTCGATAAATAAAGAGGATAACAACAACAAATTTCCGTCGATCGCATGTTTCTCGAAAAAAATTTCCCCATTGCAGGTGAATAGAGGCATTCATTGGTTCACGCATGCTTGCAACCGAATTTCGCGCGGAATGTCAAAATACTAGGGTTAATCAGATGTGACGTGACGTGACATTACGCGACGTTGAACACGTATATCTACACGCGATGCAGCAAGATGCTGTGTCCGGATTCGGTTCACAATTATTTCCTTGTTCCTGCGTTTGCCATGTTACACAGTTTTTCATTTCTTGGCTTTCTTTTTTTTTTTGGTTTTTTTGTTTTTTCTTTTCCTCTCCTTCTATCCTGGCCCACCTCGTTCCTCGGACTGAAACTATATATTGAGGGGATTGCTGTCATCATCCCGATCTCGAGTTATGTGGTAGAAGCTAGTATAGTATGTAGGTACTAGCATATATATATAGGAGGATATGATTAAAAAGATTATGTATTTTTTTTTTTTTTCTAGCTAAAAATACACGTTGCCCTCTGTCTCGCGCTGGTTCGTTTCGTTCATTCGTTTCATTCGTACGTACGTACTGTCGGACAGCCGCGGCGAAAGGCAATAAGATTAGTTCCGAGGGACTTGAGGAATGCAGTAGTGCGGACGTGTCTCTCGATCAGTAGATATATCCCTAATTATAGAACAATGAATTACTTGTTCTCCCTAGTTTCATCTCTTGCGCTCCTCTGCTTCTCTCTTCTTCACTTCTACGGCGTGCTTGCATGTGACGACGCCTCGGGGAAAAAGGAAGAAAAGAGTTGAAACGAGGTAGAGAAGGAAATTCGACACGGGCACATCGGAGAGCGGTCTTGAAATTGATTGAACGCAAATTACAACCATGAAAATTCGTATTTTATATGAAATATACAAAGAAAAAATTTAAAAAGAAAAAAAAACTGAACTGATTTATGCGATAGCGCAATAAATATTCGAAGAACACGCATATGCCGCGTCGTGTGAAACGACTCGCGGCGAGTGGGGCGATCCGCGTAATCGAGGAATTGTGAAGGAGGAACTCCGTGAGAAATGGCAAAGAAATCAACGAGAAATCGTTGGAAATCATTGTAATCCGTATATGCCGTAATCCAGAATACAGAGATGATCTCTGATGACGATTATTATCGATGTCCCGTGAATTCCCGTGATTTCATTCGATTGTTTCCCGAAACGCCCGATGTTCCGAAATTTATCTTCGGGTTTTCCCGCGCACCGGGAATCACTGGAAATCACCGATCTAGATGAGAAAAATAATCGTAAATTGCAACTCAATTGCGGAGTGATTAGCGCCTCGATTCAAGGTGCCTTTTCATTCGCGTCAATCGATGCTCCCTCCCGTCAGCGTCAGAATAGTCACGCGATTACAATTGAACAAGATTTGAACAACAATATGTTTGAACGATGGACTGCATTGAATTATGAGGCCAATAACACGCCGGAATTTGACGCTCGAAGCTGCTCGAAGTTGGTAGACCAACCAACCTCAACCCTCAGGAAAGGGAAAGTAGTATTATATTTATTGCAAAGACAGAGACAGTCACAGTATTCTGCACTTGCGGATTGAGTGACGAGCGATTTCAATGATTTGAAACGATTTCACGTGCGATTTCATGCGATTACGGCTGCAAATTATTTTCAACCATTCCAAGTGATGATTGCAGCAGGCGAGTCTAAAGAAAGTTCAAGCGATTTCGAGAATTGGCATACACGATTCCAAAATTTCTATGCATATTTTTGAGCGGCTTCAATGCAAATCCACCGGAATTTGCTTCGTTTTTTGTGACGATTTCAAGCCATTCCGGTGCATGACAGCTTGCATCGATTTCGTTGATTTCAAGTTGCTTTCCCGATTTCAAACGATTTCCACATCGATTTCGGAGACATTTTTCACAAAGCTGTTCGCTATTTCACCGAGTGAACAGCCGCCCCTCGACCATTGTCTTGCGTGGATATTATGTAGTACCTGTTCAGTTTTACTATACCATCCTATATTCTACGTTAGGTATAGGTACTATACCGCAATCTTCAACGGTCATTGACATTCGTCTACAGAAATTATCGCGCGTCGATTCTTTTATCCGGATAATTTTGTTTTTCCAGCGTGAAAAATCTCGTTCGGAGTGCCATTTCGCAAGATTTCGGAGGGAATACAACTTATATTCAAATCCCTGTTCCTATTTCTGAAAGAAAGTTGGTTGTGTTTTAAGCGAGATTCCGAAAACGTTGTCGTCTGAGATTTGAAAAATTGTACTTTCTATGACAACTTCGTTATGGACTCAAAGAAGCTTACATTATACAATACACACACATATATATATGTACATATATTATTAAAAAATAGAGAAATAAGTGAAAACGAAAATTATTATTCCAAACACTAGATTCATGTATATGTATGAGTATATTTCATTATAATTTCTGTCACTATCACGATCATGCCGCGAATAATGTTATCCCTTTCCAGCTTTTCGGTGTCGTTATAATTAAATTCGGTCGTCGACCGAAGTATATAGCAGTCTCGACAGCTGTCGGGCACCAATTTCTTCTGCCTCCGCTTCTTCTTCTTCTTCTTCTTCTTCTTCGTCGTCTTCTTCTGCGGTGGAATTCCGCAAATCTCTGTAAGAGATCTCGTAGTTAGGGATATACTCGTACCTATATACCTACCGAAGAACAGTCTCTCTCTCTCTCTCTCTCTCTCCCCCCCCCTCCTCTGCATATATCTCGCAGCAGTTTCCAGGTCGAGCCAAAGAATGTTTTTGGGTTTAGAATTTCGCGCCAAAAATATCCCTTCCCGCACGCACCCGGTCGCGTCGTCGTGTCTCGATTGTGTATATATATATATTTATTTACTTACGTAGGTATATGTACGTACGAGATCTGTACCTATATGTATGTATTTATATTTTTGGGTGGGTGCAATGTTGCAGATGGACGTTTGCGACGTCATATTATACCTATATATGATCGTCAGTCGGGGACTAACTGACGAGTTAATTTTCTCGTTGTTTATGCATTTTTTTTCCACATATGTCCTATAAATTTCGAAATCTTGGTTTTTTTTTTCATCTTCTTTTCGTCACCGGCTGTTTTCGTCCACTATTCTATTGAAAATTTCCAATACAGCTGCTCAGTAAATTCATCTCGTTCATCCTATTGCTTCCGTGTCTGGGTACAGTCAGGAATAATTGGAAGACCAAAGAAGAAGTACCTAGATGAAGAGAAACCAGATTGAATCGTTTGAATTGATATTTGCCGTTTTATTTGGTTTTTCTGTAAATGAAAAATCAATGGTTGGTTTTTTCTTTCTTTTTTCATGTCTACCGTACCAGAGATCACACAAAATTTACTCTCGTTGACGAATTAAAATTTTCTCCCCACCACACTTTGAAATTCTGTGTTTCCCGCGTCGGAATGATTTTTTCTTTTTTTCTTTACTTTTTTTTCCTTTTCTTTCAAATTTTCTCATAAACCATGAACATACGGAAACTAAGAACACGGGCGCGTTGTAGGAACTGAATGTGCGGCACAAAAATTGGCCAACGACCAAATTCGTTATTGCACAATATTTCATTAAATATCTTCCAATATTCCCACGCGCGTATAATTTTTGCAGACTAAAAGTAATTGGCGAATCCATCAAAATTGTTTACCGTACAATCGCATGCGCGTAGGCAGCGGCGTTCTTTATCTTCTCTTCTCTTCTCTTCTCTTCTCTTCCCTTCTCTTCTTTTCTTTTCTATTCTTTTTTTCGATCAAATTCGCAGGTGATTCGATGATCGAGATTTCGAGTAGGTTTCGATGAAATTTACCTATGAAATACATATTGGCATCTCCTGCTGTACGTCAGAGCTCGAACGTCTTGAGACTAATCCATACAATAATTCTTGTTCCTGTAATAGGTCCCTATACCCTGTACCTATAGGAAGAGAAAAAAAAAAAACAAAAAAAAATAGGAAGAGGATAAGGAAAGTGAAAAATTGCTACTGAAACATAGTTGAAAATATATTTCTTGCCATATTAATCGTGGATATATATAATATAGATGAGTGATTCATGTATCCTGAGGAAAAAATGCGTATAATAGCTATTTATTACCGCGATCTTCGCGTTGTCAATTTTCGAATAAGATGAATTTGAAGAACGTTAAGAGAACGAATTTTTCGTTCGACACGTGCGCCGCATTCTCCTCGATCCGTGGGTGTTCCTCATCACGCATATATGTATGTATATGTATATACCTACTCGTATACAGTACATGTACATAGGTAATGATGTATATCGGTAAAGAAGTCAGCAAGTACACGCGGTATTATGTATCAACATTTGTATTTAGGTGGTGTACGTACATACCTACATACCTACTTGTTTCCAAAAATAATTTTCTTACGACTCGACGTTGTTAGTCGCTTAGCCGCTTAGTCGCCATTCCTCTCTCCGTTCGTTCTCGTTCTCGTTGGTGGTTAGGTGGGCTGCTGGCTGGCCGGTTTACCGGAATATAAGTTAGTTGGATTTTCACAACAACATTGTGGTCACCTGCCAACCGTTGTAAAACGGTTTCTACAACCGACTACGGCGAAGACAAAATTCTCGCGAGATATTCGAATTCGCGGTTACATGCGAAATGAAATAATTGGACATCACAAATATAGGTACATGGAAATTGGGAAATTGAACGTATGGTATTTTATTTAAGAAAAATTGGGAACGACGTTTCTTCCGTTTCCGATTCATCGTTCGAATATCGGTTGACTCGGTTCGGTTCTGTTCTTTGTCTTTTTCCAAACCGCTGAAGGAAAGAGTCACAACGGACGGTGAAATTTAGCCAGATCAAGGGAATTGCGGTTGGAATCGTTGTAGGTACAACAGCTGCCGCTTGTACATAATATAGGTACTACCTACTTATAGTTGAGACGTAAGAGTCTGTCAGTAAAGATCATTAATATTCTGCCGTATGCTTGAGTTGCGTTCGAAATTGGCTAATGTCCAATGTGTATAACCATAACACTACGGGCGAGCGTAGGTTGCACCAGCAGACGTTGAAAAAATGGAAATTCTTCACCACTTTGGATACTAAATTCGAATGGTACAGAGTTATAATTGACAGTAGAATGCATGCGTGTACAATATACGAGTTTATCGAACGATGAAGCGTTTTCGTTTTGTATTTCCGCTCTCCTCGTGATTCCCGAAACTTCGAGTATACCTACTATTTCTTCATCATCCTTGCGATTTTCTTATAGCTATGGGTACAAGAGTAGAGTGAAATGTTAAAAGCGCATAGTGAAAGACGAAATTTCATTCGCTCTGAAAACATAACTAACAATAATCCGTCTTCATAATGCATTACGGACATTGTAATTTCGATTACTGTTCCCCGTACCAAAATGGTATGTTCCTTTTTCTATTTCATCCTGCTCCTCGTTTCTTTGGTCGTCGGTGTTTCCCAATACTTTCCGATCTTTTCAAATCTGAACATTCGGCAGTCAAGGTATACGCGAAAAGATTTGCAACTAAAATACTTCGAATTATTGTTGCGTGAAGAGAAGTTTCCAAAATTTACCTTAGAATTCTGCTCTCAAAATGATCCTCTTGGAACAAAATTTAGGGTTTACGAGTTCGGATGGTTCTTCTTCTCTTTCACTTATTCATGGTTTGGTTTTCAACAGATTCACACGTACGCATGCAGGGTTTCCAAAATCACCTCGTTTCTCTAGTTAATCTTCAGAGATTACTTCGCCGCAGCTTTTTGCCAATTCATTCGTGTCTCGTTTTATATTTTTCGTAGATGATATTTCAAATTGCATCTTATAATGTACCTACTCATTTATGTTACAGGCGGAGGAGTAATGGCTGACAACCCCAACATATCACAGGGGGCAGTCGCTCAGGTGCATGTGGTAAGTTCGAATTGTCAGTTTTTGGTTCATTCAGTTTTTCGTTTTTCATCGATTAGAATGTATCTTCGATTAGAATGCCTTCAATATCATAAGATATTCCCGTATAGAAATGAAGAAATTGTCAATTTATGTGCAAATTACTTGATCGGGGCTGAAGTTTGTAACGTCGAGGCAAGGGAACGTGGAAAACAATGTCGGCTGAAACCTGTCGATGTAGAAAGAATCTGGATTTCTGTATTTTTACAATTTCGGGTATTGTTTTCGTCGCGGAAGGTTCGGCCGCTATTATCGTTCTCCCTGCAGATTTTCTCGCCTCTAAAATTGTAAACTTCAGCATCGTCGCAGATATATTGTGAACTCGATACGCATGTAGCTGTAACACAGAATTTCGTAGAGTCGGAAATTGGGCGAAAAATGTGCATTACGCTGTCTTTTTTCGTACGCGGCATTTCATGTATATATATGCAAGAAAGTTTAGCGAGCAATGCATGCGTGTGTGTATGTAGAACGCAATTCGTGTACTATGACGTATGCATATACCTATATATATAAAACAGTGGACAGTTTTATAAAATATAAAAGAGACTGCGGTGGGAAATTTATCGGTAATCCTACTCATGTTAAATAACTAATGTAAAAAGAGCGAAGACAGTATAATTCAGCGTCGCCAGTACATGCTCACACGAATGCATATACAACTAGGCATCGGTGTTCATGTACATACATACATACCTACTCTGCGATAGTATGAAATGAGATATGGGTGTAATTATCCGTTAGTTGCCACCTACTTGCTACTTACCTATTTCCGTATTATACCGCTCAGTACTGCTGCTCATCATGTATGTACATACGCTGTATAACTGCGCATGGAAATCATCACCATCCGCGGTTATGTGTGTAACGTACTACATACGTACTACAATGTCACAAGAAGAATGTTGCCTGAGCACCGTGACCTACGAAAATTGATTATCGGTTTTCTCCCATGGTGAGGCATACACATCGTTTCGTTACGTATATACATACATACATACATACATATGCCGCAATTGTATGCTATACAAATTATTGTGTGCACCTATCTCAATCATTCTAGGTTTAGTATAGGTAACGATCAACGCCGTACGCGATCATCGATCATCAAGTGTTACAAGCCGATTCGGATTCGCGTCTCGAGAATCGAAGTCCTGTATTCTCGGGTTGAGCGGGGACACATTTTTGCGATAGATTATTGGAGGAATCCTGGAAAGAAAAGTCATTTGCCAAAAATTTCTATGACCGCGGATAGTTTGCGCGAGTTACAGAATATCCGAGTCAACCAATCGCAACGTCGCGGTCGCGTCGATACGCGAGTCTGCTGCGAAGACTGCGTTCACTCGCCAATTCAAGCCCTGCCGTGTTTCGCTCACGCAGAAACTCCGCGACGGGTGAATCTAGGATCTGATGTAGCTTGAAAACCACTGAGGTCACACAAATTATTGCCGACGGACTTTTCGTTTCGGAATTTCTCGCAAAAGCTGGCCACGAAATGTGTTCCGCTGAACGTGGATCAACCAGGTTACTTACAAATATGCGAAAAAACTGAATGCGTACCATAAAAGCTCCAGTGTTTCGATCGAGGGATGCATTCATTGGCAATTCCTCGAGAGCTCTATGTATGACAGAGGTCGCGTCGCTCACTCATAGGTATGCCCATAGGAATCAACTGCCTGACTTGGTTGAAATTATCTAGCTTCTCATTATTCTCTCTTCGGCGCAGGTACATATCGAAGCCAGAAGTTTTCACGGGCGTAATTGTAGGCATGTAATATTTTATAAGTGATTACTAGCTGTATAGAAGCGGCCATGAAATGAGAAGAAGCTTGTATCCGGCTATCAGGTATTAGCTCTCGCATTAGCTAGTACGAAGTACGCTTGGGAGTAGTCGATACAGTATGCGTGTAAAGTGAAGTAACGTAAGGAGGGCGTGCAGGCTGCGGGCAAGAAGCAGGCTTTCTCCGATAAATTACAACTCCGTTCGCTAATTTAACCTTTATTGTTTCGCGGCTGGTTCGCAACGTTCTTCCAACCGCGTCGATACGCACTTTACCTACACCCGAGGCTAGTTCTGGCAGTACCTACCATTGATTATCTACCGATCGATTGCGTACCTACATTATACCTATATCGTATCGATGTTTCCTCTCACAATCAGTTATCGTTATCATTTTCATAGATGCTAAACCTATTTTCGTTTACTCGCTCCAATTTCTACTCGTCGTGTACTATATGCATACGTATGCCTGAAACAAATTATCCTCTCACATTCGAATAGTATATTATATACCGAGTATATACACACCTTTCTTATTATCTACTTACACTTACACACACATTGTCTCACAATTAGTCCGCTGGCGAAAGTTGAATTACTGTTACACGAGCTATTCAATTCCAGTCTTCAGGTTATAGGCTAATCGGTGTATAATATGCAGCTGTATACCGTGTATTACATACAGGTATGTATATATATACAGTTTAAATGTAGCCTCGACCTGTAGGATAACGACGATGAATTTTGAATCGAAAAAATCATAACTATCCTGATCATTTTCAATCTACATATGTATGGGTAGTATCTCGAATATATACCGGCTGATTCAGACCATACAGAAGAGGATTCAGGGGTTGATTCCTCATCGGAATTAGCTACGAGGACTACGTCGATCACCTCATTCGTCGAAACTTTGAGGGCACCGTATAGTTTTTTTTTCTAATCACAGCGGGATCTATGCAACTCTGATCAGAGGATCGATGAGGTTCAAACGCAGAGCCTGCCGGATCGAGCCTCTCTTTTTTACAACCCCGCGCATATGATCTGACGATTTGGGAGACCCGAAACTCGAAACGAAGAGACTCAAAATGTGTGATCTTTGGAATGAGAAACGCGAGTTTTTAATGATATGCGCAGGGCTCCATTGATTACGGTGGCTCGAGCCGGCGCTGTACGCGAGACGCCTAGGCTCCCTGATTGGTCGGACGAAATCTGCTCTAACTCGTAAACTATCAGACATACGAAGTTTTGTCCGAATAATTTTATTCCCGGTTTCCGACGAGGAATTCGCCCGTGGCAATTTTATTCCCCGTGAATAATCGAAGAAAAATATCTCAATATGAAACAAATTTCTCGTCGACAACAGAAAATGATTTTTAAAATTACTAGAATTTGTACAGTCGGTTGAAGAAAAAATTTGTTTCACGGTGCAGCGAGACAAATGAATATGTATATTTGTTCGATCCAACAGAACTGTTTCTGCGTCTACCTGTACCTACGTGGATATTAGTATTTTACTATCAAAGTGTAGGCTTACAACTAAATTACGAGTCGTAGACGTACGCAGAGACGTGTAGCCTGCAGCTGTATCGCTTACCGCAGTATAATGGGGGGAAAAAACGAAAGGAAAAAGGATAAGAAAGAAGTAATATTATAGCTGCAGTATAGAAATAGCAAAAAGTACAATATATAAGGTGAAAAATGAAATGCGTGGGGCTGTTGGTATATATCTGTAATAATGTATACTATGGGTATTATTATTTCTGGTGAAAGTTAAAAGTGAACATTACAGCGATGAAAAATCTTTAGCCGCAAACGTCGCGTCGTCGCGTAGAGCGAGTATGTATATCTACGGCTAAGTCACAGGGAAACGTAGATCGGTGACTCATATTACTTACACCGCTGACTTGAGTCTCGAAGCGGCAGTACAAATCAAAGAAACTAAAGTAGTAAAGTATACGAACTGAAACCGCCGCGGGGGCTGCAGTCTGAACTCCTGCACCTCTTCCTAGTTCTAGACTATAGATTCTAGGATACCACCACGATATATATACGTAGTATAGAAAGCTCTAGTACGATCCGACAAAGAGCGGTAGTGTAGGTGTATAATTCAAATTCATTCGTTTAATGAATATTATTGAACCTCGAAAAGTGGTTTTTAGGGTTACGCAATTCCCTCGCCGATACAGACTGCCGCGACAGCGATTGATGAAGAATTCGAATTTCCATAAATTTCGTGGATGAAAATAAGAACACTAATTTGTATATACCTAATTCGAATACACATGAGGGGTTGCAGAGGTACACCTATACCTGATTTCGATTTTCAAACGTGTAGCTAGGATGTCGCATATATATACCTATATGTGCAGCAATCCTGATAATTACCGATTCAGTCGACTTTCGATAGTTTCTTTCAATCTAGTCTATGTAGGCAGTGTACGTACGTACCGTATCGCAACTGAAACTATTGCCGGCAATCGAAAATAAATGAAGAATCAAACGCGGCGTACCTATACCTACCTATCGGTTCTTTTTTCACCGTCCGCACGACATGCACCGGCGCGGCGTGAAAGAGTAATGACGAAGAAAATGAGGAAAAAAGAAGTTTGAATAAAGAAGAAAATAGAGGCAGGGGGGGGACTAGACGTAGGTTTAGTATATATCTATGATATATACCTATATAGCGAGAGGAAGAGGCGGAGGAGGAGGAGGGAAGTACGTAATTAAAAACTGGGGAAGCCGTTATAGGTATACTCCGAAGACTATGCCGCTGCGAGCGATGCATCGCGAGTCGTTGAGCGTGATAAACTCGTTGGAAAGCCGAGAGCGAGGGAAAGTCCACGTATACGCGCGGTCATCGGCGGTATTATAATGATGGATGCATACGCCGCAAGTAGGTACCCCAGGTCCTTCATCAAATATATCGGAATATTGGTTAGTCTACTGTATTGTTTTATATATATATATATATATGTCTATCACCTTCCATGTATTCGTCGATCAATCCATATAATAGATGACCTATAATATACAGATAGGTATTGTATATATATATATTATAATACAGATAATCGATAACCGATCTTAGGCAATTGCCGAAGCATTATTTTTTCTCCTTCTTTTCGGCGTGGTCGAAGTTCATAAGGATAACGCAACGAAATCGCACGCGTGAAACACATGATATCGGATGTTGGCAAAATAAATGCTATTTCGGATGGTGGTTTTTTTTCTTCGATGATAATGAGTTCTGCGGATTTTAGTTACAGACGATCGCGAACACTCGGGTGATCAGAAATGAGAATTAAATTTTGTCGAAAAATATCCGCCGAAATGAAATTTTTCTCAAAGACGTGCGATAATACTTTCGCGTGATTTTGTTGCGTCGTCGTTATATGAACATGAGTGTATAACTTTTTTCTATTCGTTTTTTCGTTTTATCGATTGAGCATTCACATGTTCTATCATATTTATATATTTGTTGTACATACATACAACGGCACATTCCATCCTTTTTGGGATTATCCATCTATATTATATAAGTTGCAGGTACATGTGTGTACCTACAGGAGAATTTTCAGGTCTGCAGCCAATTTCCGTTATCGTAATTCCAGAGCCTTCGCTCCAGAGCTTCTACTCAGTATTGAAGGAAACGAAAAACGAAAACCGCGAAACAAAAAACAAAAAATACAAACGGCTTATTCTCGCTTTTTCTGGTTTTTGCTGTGTGCCCTTTTATTTCGTTTTTTCTCCTCTTCTGGCTTTTGCTGTGTGCCCGTCTATTTCGTTTTTTCTCCCCTTCTGTGTTTTCGAAGCTTTAATCTATACCCAGACTGTTTTATAGTAAATATATATATACGTACCCTCCCTCGAAATCGTCATTCATCTATTACTATGAAACGTGACGCAAAGCGATGTGATGCTGCAGGGCTTCAGGGTATACCTGAATCTATTCAAAAAGAGAGAATTATAGCATACAGGTCGTACTTACTCCAGACCTCAGACGACGCGGTAGAACCCGCGGTGGTGTATGTACCTACCAACGAATCGATAACGTCTGGTGGCTGCTACTGCTGCTGCTGCTGCAGTCACTGCAGCACGGCCCTTGGTTCTTATTCATTCTATTTTATTTTATTTGCTTCGCTCTGGTTTTCCACAGTGATATGAGAGAGAAGTGAACGAGGAGCGCGAACGAAAAAAATTAGATGTGAAACAAAAGTTCAACTATCCAACTATACCTGTACTTAAATGAAATCAAATATTATGTATGTACAGTACGTAGCATGCACAGGTATGAGGGAAAAAAATGGTGTTCTCGGCAGTGGTAGATATACATATATGCCAGATATTTTTACAATTTTTCTCAGCTTCTCATCAATTTGAATTTGCAGCGTCAGGCATACCATCTACCTAATCTCGTTAGTTTCGAATGCAGTTGGGTACCTATCAAATATTTTACCGGACTTATCTGACTCCGGTTTTCCGCACTTTTTTCACTCAGAGACTGCAGCGGCTACGCGTCTGCGTTGATTACACTTTCGCTCCTGGAAAATGTTAATCTTGAAGCCAAAAATAGTCATGTCCTCGACCTACGATCCATGTATTTCCGATTTTGTATATACGGCACGGTAAATACAAATAGGTGTACCTATATGTACAGTGATGCAGTTTTTTTTTATTTATTTTTCATTGTTTTCTTCTTAGTTCTTCATACTCGATCCTGTTCAATTTTAAAAGAAATCCCGCGCGTGGTTTATCTCGCATAAAAATCCGCCGGGTTTTTTTACCCCTCAAGCGAAACTCGATAAAGAGAATTCGACGCTCGGCAGCATCCCACAAAGACAAAAAGAGGAAGGAGTACCTTGGCTTTGTGATTTACAAATTTTTTGGTCCAGTTTATGTATATATATACATAACATATCCCGGAAAGTTTTTCAAGCTTTTACAAACATTTTTCTTCGTTCTTCCGCGTGCGTCCGTTGGAACAGGAACGTATGTCATGCGGTGTATTACATACCTGTACCTAATTCTTTTGCGAGCTCATATCGTTTTTGCGTGCAACATTTCACTCGTTGTTTTATAAATTGCTTTTCACTTTTTTCTCACGTTTTTCAGTGATTCATTTCATCATCTGTTGAGCGGTCAACGATGAGATTCGAGCTTGTGCTAATTTATTCATATCTTGATATTATTATTATTGTTGTTATTGATTTTCACATTGCATAAATTTTGTGGCTAGCGATTATTTTCCTCTTTGATTCAGCCAGCTCGCATGTAGGTACTCACTGGCTCCCGCACTTATCATCATGCTTCACGGTCTCAGGATATATGTATTCGTTGTTCATAAAGAACCATTAAAATTCCTGCCTCAATTTAAAACTATTAATTTTATCTTCGGGCATCATGAGTTCAAAGCTCCAGTAGTTCATCCATCGAATTCAACAATCGTACAAATTTCGATACTGAAATCATCAATCTCTGCGCACAGGTTCAAAAATCAATATTATTATCATTATTATTCTGAATACATATGCATATACCTATATTTATTTGTTGAGAACTGCGGATCAAAAAAGAGCATTTTTTTATCTTCAAGAATTACAATACTAATAATTTTTCCTTGGTGTTTTGTTTTTTTTTCTTCGTTTCTCACGGTTTTTCATACGAATCGTCGAGATACTGCATTCGTAAAAGTAGGAATCAAGTAAAAGTACCAAAGTATCAAGGGCAAAGAACAATGTATATTGAAAAACAGTGTCATCATTATATCTTTTACTTCTTAGCTCCTGCGTGCACTTACCATTTTTTATCCATCTCTATGTCATTATACTCCATACCTGAATGCATTTTGTGGTGAGAAATAGAACGTTACACGCATGCTGGTAGGTTTTTATCGTCGAACGATGTTTCACGCTAAAGCTCGAGACATGTGGCGCCACGGCGCTAGAAGCTGTCACGGCGGCTCACCAACACGCGTCAGTATGTCAGGGGAATGGAAAAATATGTTTTGTGGAAAATTGAAATGAATGATAGACCGTTTTTCAGTGGAAAAAAACAAAAACACCTCCCATTGATTCGAACTTCCCACGTGCTAGTGAGCCGCCATGACAGGTCCGAGCTCGGTGGCGCCATCTCCGTCGAGCTTCATCGCGGAACATCCCCGTTATCTCATTTTTTTGACTTGACGAATCCAACCGCGCATCTTCTCTTCATTCTTGCGGCTACGCAGAATGGGTTGCCTGTCGTCAGGCGTACCACAATCGCGTTTCGTTGATACGTCGGGAATGGAATAATAACTGTACTGCGTATGAAGAGTCAAAATTCTCATTTCCCTCGATGTTGATGTCTCTCGTTCAAGTACCGTAATTGAACCACCAAAACTGAATAGCGAAATTGACTCTGCACACATATAGTTTTGACAAAGTATATTATACAACTATAACTACATATCCGGCAGATCATGTCGATTGACTTTGATCAATTTTCATGCCAATCTAGGTCCTTGTATATATTCTATGCGTCTTCATTCCTGCGTTATGTGGTGGTATGCGTCTGTATGTATGTATTATATTACGTGTGTAACTGAATAAATCGAAGGCCGGTTGGTATGTAGTACTAATAACTTGGTACAGGGTTGGCCGTCGCACGTACCTATTTCTGTAGATATTGGCATACCACGTGTACATAGGATATAGGTAAATAGATATGTATGTATATGTGTTATAGTATAGTACGTAGGTACACGAAAACAAAGTTCAAGTCAAAGTTCATAGTTCATAGCGTGCCAAAGTGGCGTAGAACTGATATTCTCCTACTATCCTGGCAAATTATTGCGCGCGTTATATATCTATTCTGTATAGCTAAAACCTGAACCTGAACTTGTCATCCGGATTTCGCAGGCAAAGTTCGTCCTCGTGGAGCCAACAGTGTTTCCCATTCTTAATCTTTCGGGGAGAGTGATCTTTCAATTTCCATTTTCAATTTGTTTCCGCATATGCATCTATGCATAGTATGTATTACATACATACTATATAGGTACGTATGTACAGGCAGGCTACCAGAAATTATGTACAGGTTTTTGTTATCATATTATAATTTGCCGACTTATCGTCATATCCTGTATACGCGTCGGAGGGAAATAATACAAACGCAGGTAACGAAGAAGAAAGAAACTGGAATGGAAAAATTGTCGATCGTTAATACGTTATCGATGATTTGGTAAATTTATAGAAAAAATTAAAACGAAAAATGCAAATAGAAACTTGGGTAGAATTTGTTAGCCAGTTTTATGAACATGTATTTGATTAACATAACGAGCAGAGAATCGGCTTGTAGTAAACCTGTATCCGATGATGTGTTTCATTAGTACGATTTGGGGAAAAAAAAGAAAGAATAAAAAATGAATAGCCAGGCGGAGAGAAAAATACCCAAATCGCGTGTTTCTATACTTATCACTTCGGGAAGGTCAGAGTTCGATTGAAGATAGAAATCGCATAAAAGAGACAAGCCCTGCAATAATACAGGTACGTATACCTACCTGGATACCGATCGGTATATATAACGAAAGGTACATGTATGTATCATCGGTTTAGTAGGCAACTATAGTACACACAGGTATACCGATATTGTTATCGTACCGCACTCGATATTACTGCGATAAATCTATTGCGAAATTGAGGAAATCCTTTGCGCGGATAATAGTAAAAAATGCATATCGTATCTTATACTATTTTACCGTTTATATTCACGACCTAATTGTAAGATCGTAGGTGTTATTTGTGAAGAAGTACACGAAACTCGACGTTATAGTAGGTTGAAACGATTATAAGTACTATGTATGTATATACCTAGGTGTGTATACATAACGTACATAGATATACTCGATAACGTACGATTTTTTATTCTCAACCTTTTTTTGTCCGTGTAATAATATCATGTGTTAAGTTTTCTTTTTTTCTTCTGTTTCAGGTAAGTGTCAATCATCCGTTCTATACCGGTGTCCGTGCAGGTATCATGAGAAAGCAATTATTACTCCGTCGGCTGTGCAGCAGTAGGTCAAATTTTTTCATTTAATTATATATATACGAGTAGATATCTTACTTGAAAAACGAAAAATATAGGTAGGTAGGTATGTACTATACCATCGTACCGTTTCTTTACCGTATTTGTAGAATGGGGGAAAAAAATGATACAGGATAGACGCATGTAGGTATATTTTAATATACAGACATACCTAATGTATGCGTTATATATAGTGTGTACACTAAGAAAAATATTCTCTCGAATCAACAAAATTTACAGTCGAGCAAATTTTGTTTTTTTTCCGTGAAAATTGAAGGAAACTTTCCCAAAATTGAACCGATCTTTTGTCGAATTGACAAATCATTTCGGAATCAAAGAAATTTTGTGTGTCCGATTCGATAAAAAATTTGTTCGACTGTGATACAAAGCAATTCATCTTTGATCCAAGAACAAAAAATTTTCTGCGTGCATACGTATACACGTATATAGTTCAAATCGAGGTTCAAATAGTAGAACAATCGATCGGCCCTCTGTTTCGAATGGCACTTGAAATTTGAGAGGTTGTCACTCATACGCAAGATCGGTAAGATTTCTCGAAAATTTCGAGTTCCATCCGAAGCATATAGGGCCTGACGGATTTTCACCAGCTCGATGAGAGTTCAGGTCAGAATATGGTTAATCGAGCACCCGGATCTACAGCATGCCGTGAACTTATTCTATAGCAGAATTTGATGGATGAGAGAAAAAAAAAAAAAAGGAAAGCAGGTGAAATTTTCATCTAACAATGACTCGAGAACTACATACAATGAACCGATGAAATAAAAAATCTGATTAGTTCCAAGCTGCACGTGAACCGCATCTTCCGATTCATCGAAAGTTCAAACCCGTCCATTCTCCCGTTCTAGAAATATCTCTCGAGAAAGAGAGAAAGAGAGAGAGAGAGAGAGAGAGAGAGAGACGCAAAAAGGAGAAGAAGAAAAACAAAACGGAAATCGAGTAAATGTGATGTATTTGAGAACAGTTCGCTGTAGGTATACATACATCGCGTCGCGTCGGTCGTTGATTGACACAAATTTATAATGACAAATGACCGATCTTTGCTTAGGCAAAAAGTCGTATATATAGGTATATTAACATACATATATACGCGCAAATATATACGTACATACCTAAATCAACCTATATAACAATTTTTCTCCCGCCGGGGGACGGCGACCGTGAGTGAATCAGTCGAAAAGAAGAGCGATGTCGATGTATGAGGTCCGGTGGTGTAGGTACATACATACGTGACATACACACCACCGATATGATACCTGGATATCCGCGGTGAGCACGAAGACAGCGAGTCAGACGAAAGATATAGATTGCGTCATCAGTAGCCGGCCGCCCGCGCCGTTCGCGTCGCGGCGCGGCGCGGCCGTCGTCCCAATTCTAACGAGTTGCTCATATCACTAATTACCACATCTTTTTGGACCCGAATTTTTATCCCGAACGGAAACGGCAATGTATATGTATATACGTTCGTACCAATACGTATGCATGTAGATATAATATTCAGATACGTGCATATACGGAATGTTTGCGTTCGCGTGACTCGCGTGTGTATACACTTACTGCAGTTGATTCGCGGACGCAACCGCAGTGAGTATACATACATATATATTACCTGCGTATACCTGTCCAACTGTATACACTGTATAATATATAATTGCAATTGCGACTATTGAAGTTTCGATTCTAGCGGTAAAAAAATGAAGAAACAAAAAATCAGGAGAAGTTTCATAAATTTATCTAACAAAGTAGATACCCCCCACGTATGTAGATGTGATATGCATACCTGCATACAGTAATTGATTCTAGTTGTAAATATTGTCTCCGATGAACGCGTCTTACAAATTTTCGCTCTCAAGGTACCTAGTTTGTACGTATATACATGTACATACATACGTAATTAGGTGCGCGCAAAGGTGTTTTCCGTCGGTTTTGATTGATCGTTCGTAAAATATTTTTCGTTACTAACTTGCGCGAAAATTTGTGGAAATTTTTCAGCCGCGCGAAGTGGGGCAATAGCAATACGGGTGAAATGGTCGCGGTCGCGGTCGTATAGCTGTATAACTCGAGCTACCTACATACATAAATACATACATGTATATATAATGGGTAGGTAGTATATGTAACAATGGAAAAGACCACCGCGTGAGCTAACAATAAAATTTGTTGTATAGTTATACATGCGTACGAATAGACAGGTTTCTTCATAATCTATTCGTGGCAAGTTTGAAACCGCCCGCGTGAGCACCAGAAATAAAGAATTTGGTTTACCCGGTTCACCCGGTTTACCGCAATAAACGCCTGCGCCACGCCACGTCCCGAGTTCCGAGTTCCGAGTTCCTCTAGCTCGTCCAAGACTCGAGAGTCTAGAATCTGGTGTCTATGGGAAATTATGCGTTCATTTGGACGAATGCAAACTTTTTCAACGTTCGTCGTTCAACGAATTGTGCACAAACGAAAATAAATGAATAAATGAAAATAGTTAAAATTTGGTAATGCAGTCTCACGATTTATTGGGGAAAAAAGTGATCAGACAAGGAAAGAAAAGCCTCTTTAACTTTATTGCAAATATGGGTGTATAGATAATACAATAATTAACCTATTTCATCTACTACAGCTACCCTCCGATGCTCTGTCGCGGTTTTCCTCGTCCGAGAACATTATACAGGCGTATCTATTCTCGCGTTTACTATATCCATATCTTACGTACACGTATACGTACGCGTTCGGACGCGTCGTTGTCCGCGGTGACTCATAAATCGAAAACGACTCACCGTCGGTTCTCTACAGCGCGTGCTGATTCACCCCGTTCTCAACCCCTAACCGCAGGCTCTAAAGTTCGAAGGGGAATCGATGGAATCCCCTTCGTGTCTCTTCGAACGTCGTCGTCTCCTTCCTGAATATCTTGGAGAATAGGATACTCGATAGCTAGGTATTTCAACCGCGCCATAGTAAAAAAGTTGTGCCTCGCCGCATATAGGTATCATTGCCATTGGGTTCTAAATCCCTATTGATTTTCGACGAGATTCGACATCGCGATAGGAGGTTGGCGGCATATAGTTTACGAACGCGGAGCGAAGGGCCACTACGTGCATACATAACACTCACGCAATGCCGCCGCGCTAGTAGCTCAAGCTCATCATACGTGTAACTAACTAACTATACATTCATTCGGAATAATAGTGTGTGTGGATCATCAAGCGGATACCCTTAACTCAAAATTTGTTTACGTCCACGCGTATAGCACGCATCCGAAATACAGTACCTACACTCGCGTGGAAGAGGGCGGAACCTCAGCCCGTCGGAGCTTCTCTCAGATCAGACCCCGGAGAAAATTTACCCTGTATATTGAAAAGCACGAATAGATGCCGCGCTGGCCTTCACCGTAAAATCACTGCAATGCCGAGTACCGTGGATCTAATCGGAAGTATTCTAATATATTTGTCTTGATTAATCGACGAGAATTACGGAAAAAGAGCGGCTCGAAATTGATGAAATTATCGTAGGTACATAGGTGTACATACACATGTACCATGTACTACGTAGAGTACCACTACGAACGTAAATAATATCAATGTGCGCTGAATTATCGTTTCATCGCATTGTGGACAACCAACCTGGACCTACTCTCCGGGTATACCTCTATGCATAACTGCGTCCAATAAATATAGTAACAAGAGTAAAATGCTGCTACCGGTTGTTCAGCAGCAGCAGCAGCAGCAACAGCAGGAGTCATAACTGGTTTACTGCTATAAGACTCGCGCGATCGGACCAGACCAGACCAGACCAAAATCGTGTACTATGTCTACCCTACTGCTACGAGTTATACTGCACAGCCGAAGAGGAGGTGACGGATGACGCGGCAGAGGAGAAGAGAGGAGAGGATTCCCGCTGCTCGCTGCAGAACTGGATCGAGCACATCTCGTATATTGCTTGCATCCGTTGCTACATATATCAATGCTATGCGGCACCTATACATATAGAGTACTGTGTACGAGTATGTGAAATTTTGTAGGTAGCTATACGCCTGCGTAGGAAGATCATCTGTTATGCTATTCCCTTTTGTTCCCTATTTGAAAAAGACAGATTTTAGACCTTATGTATATAGGTATAGGTAATAGTCCGGGGGCCCGCGAACGTTTTCATGTCAAATCTTAATCACTATGATATTCATAGAATTATAGTTATTTGGACCGAGCAAGAAATGTAGATGATGTTGCCGAGATCGCCCGTTGGGGCTATATTGCACAACGTTGTAATAAACATGTAGGGCCGGGCAATATGTTTGTCGTATTTCATTATCATCTTCAAATTTGTTCAGTAGTTATTTTTTTTTTTTATCAATTATGAATGATGAAACACTTCTTACGTGTGGCAGAAAGGGCCAAGCATTTCTCACAAGTGATAAACAATGTATAAGTTTAGAGGGTCATACGGTTGAATATTATTCGGTTAAAATTGTATATTTATGGAAAGTTTATGAGGTGAATGATACAGAAATGTTATTTTTACGGCGTGGGCAAGTCGGGCAACTCATTTCTCATACTCGTCCGAAAATGGAAATCGTAAGCGTCCTCCGACGCTCTTCGTAGTCCAGTCACTTTAGGATTTTAAATCGCAATACTCCAGAACAGCAATTTTTTTTCGCCAATCGGGGGGGGGGGGGGGGGGGGGGGGGGAATTGGTAGTCTAAACTCGGATTTTCGGGAATCCACCCTTCGCCATATTGAATTTAAGGGTGAATTTTCTTATTTATCCAATTATTCGCTTATTTTTAACTTTACACTGAAAATGGCGAGAGAACCCAACTCGAAGCAAACATTATTCTCTACAACTTCGGTTATCACCACGTTTTCTCTAGGATCGAAATTCTTGTATTCAGGCCCGAAAAAAAGAGGTGAACCCTAATCATCTCGCATTATCTCGTTTATTGTTGATTTTTCGGTATAAACGATGAGGCACAAACTTGTAGGGAATCAAATTTTCTACAACTTTGGTCTCTATCTTTTTCTTCCTAGGACGAATATCTTCCGCTTCGCACGCAGGTGTAACGAAAAATGTATTTTTTATTTATTTTAGTCATATTCATTATTTTTTGCTTGCTGAGTTAACTGAATCTGTTGATCGTCGGTCTCTTCTTATCTTCTTTCTATTAACAAGGCCTATAGTAGGTATAGGTATATCTATATCTATATATAACTATAACTATAACCCGAAATTCGGTTTTACGTAAGCAATAATATTTGGAAACGTATGTATCCACGGCTCGTTGGCTGTGGAGAGGGAATGTGATTTTTTTTCGTTTTTTTCTCACCAATTTTTATAGTGAATTATAGTAATCATAGATAGATGTATGAACGCACGAATAGATACCTCGTGCATTTTGTTTTTGAGTTCGAAGTACCTACTGTTACAAAAATCTTCAGCATTTCTTTCTGCTTCAGCTTTTCTTTTTCTTTCGTTTTTCACAGTATAATTCGTACGTGTACGAAAATACATCGATTATCCGTAATTTTTTTTACTTACAATGGGCTTGCACTCGCTCAGTAGGCATACAGTTTTCGGCAACGGAGCCCATCATCGCTGCGTCATCTATTATGCAATTAGGTATTCGCACGTCATTTTATAATACATACATACAATAATTATACACACCGCGAGTATAGGTATATGGGTATGCATCGTGCAGGTATAGCTGTAGATATCTATCGTCGTATATGATTTTCTTCGATGAAATTCGGCAAATTTCATAATCATTCAACGAATTGATTAATTAATTGTAATTATGACCATGAACGATCGATTATTGTTTCGCCGTGTGGCCGCGCCTTATATAGGTACTTGACGAGGAGTACATACACGTATTTGCATATACCCTCTACCTCTACCTATGCGAACTATTCATTTCACGCAAGCCGTAAATGAAATTCGGAGTAGGCAGGTACGGATAGGTAGCTGTATAGGTACAATATCCTGTCTCAGTTTCTCAGTCAGTTCGCACGACGAGGGTTGAATACAAGGTATCGAGTTTCCGTGCATGTACAAATCTTATGTACTGCATATATATATATATATATATGTGGGTGTGTAGTAGGTATGTGGATAATACACGTATCGAGTATAATTTTTCGGTGATTCGAAAACAGAACAAGATTGTTGAATTCTTCGAGTAATTTTACTCAACTGTAACATAGAATTTTTCGCGGTGTTACGTAGATTTTCATTCATCCGATTCCTGGCTCTCGATATTCTGTGCAAGTAACTCGCAAGAGAGAAATTATGTGATGCAGGGAAAAAAGGGGGAAAAATTGGAAACGCAGTGTTATTATTATCAGTAGTCGATGAATTCTACAACAGAATATTGTATACCATACAGTGTGCTTACTATATTTGTATTGTTACTGTTGTGTGGTGCGGAGCCTCTAACATCGATACACTCAATTTATTATTAGGTATTGAATAAACAGCGAAGGACGGGGAAGCCAGGAATAAAATTCCAGGGACGATATTGTGTATCGAACAAAGTTCGGATGCAGAAGTTATAGTAATGGAATACAGGCTATTTCAGGTTCCACCGTTTCGGCGAGAGGATTGTATCTTTTTTTCTCTCTATCATCTCCCATCCGACAAATTTGTCAATATTAGTCGCGACGGAAATGAACTTGCGCGAAGTGTGAGAACGCTGACGATGCTGATATTCATTGGTCGATCAGCATATATGGGACTAGCCCGTTCAATTAACACGTGAAAATTCCATCATCTTTTTATCTCTGATCATCTCGCCCGGTGCTTTACGTACGGAAGCGTGTGTACGATACTTTACTTCTACGGGGAATGAAATTATCTATGAAAAATGTCCGTAGAACAAAGTTTGTAGATCGAACGATTCGGAATTTACATATATACCTGTTGACGTTCAAAATTTATTCATTTTTTGTTCGCCTCGTTGCTTCAAGAGATTTACAGGTAATCCAGTACAGCGGTACACAATGGAGGCTCGCGGACTTCCGCTGTAAACTCAAGCGAGCGTAGGTACGGATATATACCTATATACATACACGCGTATACCAACCTTCGAGTTGCGTTAGTTCTCTTGGATGTGTGTGTGTGTGCCTGTGTGTACCTATATTATATATATTCCGTTATATGTATCGTTCAACGAATTTTACGAGCGAGTACGCGCAACGCGAATTCGCAACTCGCAAATAGAAAGAGAAAAAGAGATTGCGGGGGGGGGGGGGGGGGGGGGGGGGGAGTGAAACGAGTAGGAGGGTGTGGAGAATTTTATAAGCTCGCCTGAATATAACGGCTTATTTCACGTCTTCTTTCCGGTACGCAGCTGCCTCGCCTCTGGTCTCTGGTCTCTGTGCTAATGTGATCAAAAAGTGACGAAAACAAAAAGGAACAAAAAAACAACGGAAAGAAAAATTGCGAAGCAGCGAAGACGAAACGAAAAATAAACTAGGAAAAACTCGAAATCGGTCAGTCTAATTATTTGGCCCCTTTTGCCTAGTTTTTTCCTCGTATATATCGCAGTGGCCGTGGCAAGTAATGCGCAAGTAAAAAAAGCTGTCCTCGAATCGAAATTTCGGAGCTCTCGATTACAAATTTTGATAAGAAAATAAAAACCCGCACACACACACACACACGCGCGCACACGCAATACAAACTCCGTGACAAAATGTTTTGAGCAAACAAAAAAACAAAATTTCGGTAAACCTCAGACCGCAGACCCGTTCTTTTACATACAAAGTAAAAAATAAAGAGCTGCGGAGAATAAGCGAGAAGCACCGCGCGCACTAGTACGGCCCAGGAAGAAGGGGGCTTGAAATAGCGTTATTTGAGCCAAGGAAACTGACTGCGGGGTTGGTCGGTCGTTACAGCATAGCCAGCTAGCTAGCTAACCCAGCTAGCTAGTAGCTCAAGTCAGCCGTAATATAGAGTGGCGAGCTGCTACTCATCGGATTGCGTAAGCCTGAGTTAACGACGCGACTGCCCTGTGTGCCGAGGTCTCCCTCCCGTTTTTTATATATCTTTTTTCTCATTTCCTACTTTTCTGTTGCTTTTATACCTATAGTACCTCCCTATTTCCTTGATTTTGTTATTCAATAGATATATATATCATATTTGCTACGAAGAGAGGAGAAATGGAGTCTTCCGTTTTTTTTTCCTTTCTTTTATTTGTAAATAATTTTCTTTGCATTCTTTATCGAGGAATTTACGAAATCGCTTCTGTTTTCGAAACGGCCGGAAAAAAGTTGAAAATCGGTCGTACAGAGGGATATTATGCGGGGAAATCAGTCTGATGAAGAAAATCATCGACGAAAGCTGAATTTTGCGTTAACGAGTTATGAAGCAAGAAAATGTGGAGAACAAATATCGTATCGGGTGAAATTTTTCGACGAAGAGAAATTTGGATTTTTTTTCGTACCTATGCCATTTCGGAAGTCCCAACGCACGCGGGCGGTCGGTGATTCCTGAAATGGTAGAGACAAAATGAAGAAATGCCTACCAGATGTTTCTCAATCGATATTATAATATTCTTCTTCATCTTTTCGCCACATTGTTGCATTTGAACTCGATTTGGAAAAGCGGACGGGAGCTAAAAAACGAAGAACAAAAGAATTGTCAAATTTTAAATTCGCCTTGCGTAATCGCACAGCAGACTTGTGTATAAACGAATCCGGAAATATATCAACGTTGCTATACGTGCCTGCAGTACACTATAGGATACGTTTCACGTTCCTTCAAAGTTTCAACTGCTCTTCCGTACGGAGATCGTGAAATACTACGTGAGAATGTCTCGACGTCACCGCTTCAAATCGACTGCAAATTATTTTGCATGTTGGTAAAATATAAGCAGAATTGCGAATAGAAAGAATGAGGATAAAAATGGCCCTCGGCGATTCTACTGCGATAGGTACCTATCTATAATGGAAGAAAATTTTCAAAATGTGGCATATTCGCAAGGGTTTCCTCCCTCCTTTGTTTGTTTGGTGAAAATTCCCCGTGCGTCTTTCTTCGGCCGCATCGTATCGTCACATTTGATCACTTAGAAATCCATCATGATACGAGTTAGTGTACGTAAAATGATCTGTGATTTACTATATTAGTATATTTATGAGATTATTCGAACGCGATTATACCTTGCGCATGCACATGGACTCGGAGTATACATTCGGGGGTAATACGCGAACCCTCGAATCGTCCATGCTCTGTAATCTGCCACGGCAACCCTCAGTCCAGAACTTCGACTCTCCACTTCTCTCGAGTCTTGAGAGGTGAATGACCCGAAATGCGAGACGCGACCCTAAAGTCTATTTGCGAAGGAGAGACCTCCCTCCCAATCTCCTCAGACTCTAATAGCCGGAGGGATGATACGATGATACGATGAGACGATGAGACGATGAGACGATGCCGAGAAACTCGATGCTTTATATAACTATACCCGTGACAACTTTTATATAGCTTGAATATATTCGTTCGGTGGGAAGGAGGACGATGGAGATCACGCGGATGAAGATGATTGATTGATTGCGGATTGATTCATCCGTTTATTGATTTATTAGTTCTTTCTTGCGGAGGGTAATAAAACGGAAATGAATACCAATCGATCTTATACAGAGCTCCTACGGTTTACTATACTGTGCGTATACCTACTGCTATGCTAAATTCCTCTCTACCGCAGTCCGTAAAAATGCAGACTGTGAACTATATAACAATATCGCTGAAATTATCTTGTTTTTTGATGGATATAATAATCTGTGCCCGGAGGGTCTCGGGGACCCCGGAACAGCCGATCGACAATTAGAACTGTAATGAAAATTAATGAAATAATATACAGGGTGGGAAAAAAGAGAAAAAAAAACAGTTTTCATACGCGAAGAAAGCTTGAACGCGCGATTTATCAATCCGGCAGATATTTGTTTCTATTTTGCAAATTTTTTATAGAATAATCAGGTGACTTTTATTCGGGTTTTCGGAATCGGAAAAATCTCCGCTTGGTGCTGAGGGGATAACTAATTGAGAAATAAATTTTCGCAAGGTCGGTGTCCCCTTGAAAAAGACAATGCGGAGCAATGTTCGACTTGATTTCTGATCCTGAGATTACCAGCAATTTCGATGACCATTCGGCTGTTTTTTTTTTTTCACGGGCCGTAGTAAACTCTATGTAATGATCCTTGAAAGTATAGTCTCGTGAAATTGGAAATCAAGCTAAAAATTCTCTCACCCTACCTCTCTTATCTTCATCCAGGCAGGGACTTTTTGAAAATTATACCTTTCTCCATTTGGAAACGCCAAATTCGGGAGTCTCGTTCTGCCAATTTTTGTGAACGGAAAAATATGAGTGAAAGAAGATCTCTAAGATTATTCGCGTTTCAGAACCGCCCGGGTTTTTCTTCCTCTATCCACCCGGTATATGAGTAGCGGATAGAAATACTAGAGGGGGGAGTAGTTTATAGGCGTAGCAGAATGCTAATATAGGAGTAAGATGTTGATATACATTAGTAAAGCGATAACTACACTCACTCGCTCTGCGGGACGGAGGGTGACTGCGGTTTCAGTACTTCTACTACTACCTCGTTCTAATATACCATCATATTATAATTGAAGGGACGCTAATTGGAGAATGTTTCTGGGTAGGGCAGACCAAGAGGGTGAAAACGCAACGCGGGTCGTGCAGAGCAGGGGTAGGAAAACGCGAGCGAAGGGGCGAGCGAGCGGGATATGAGGGTGCAAACCTGAAGTACAAAGCTTTTAATTGCTCACTCCTTCGCGCTCACCCTCTCTCTTTTCCTTCCTCTTTGAAATTATAGGTATAAAATACGGTTTTTTATTTCCAACTTCTACTTTTTTGTTTTGCCTCGTTCTCGTCACTGGAAAAGTTTTTCATATTTTATTGAAACAGGATTGTATATATAATTGTTATAGAAACACTCCGATCAAAATATCTCGAGAACGACGTGAGCTAGGAAGCTGTTCTTGGTCTCATTTTGTAGGCAGGTAAATTCTCTCTGAGAAAAAGATTTTGGAATGAGTATGTTAGGTGCACGTGAAATTTCATCTCAATTACAGTTCATTGCAAACATCGAAGCAGCTATTGTAGCTACGTCACTCTAGCTACAATTTTTCAAGCTCCAACAATCGTTTCGAATTTTTCGCTATTATAGTCACTGCAGTCGCGATTCGGATATTCTACAATCAACATATTCGACGTATTGTTTTTCGCTTTCTTGACCGCAATATAGGTTTCAGTCTTTCGTCGTGGACCTGCCGTTTCAGATTTTCGGAGTTTTTTTATCCAACAATTAGAACCGAAAGATTGCAATATTGTTCCAGTCAAATGATTCGGTAAGTTCACGTGCAAACCACTATACTAGAAAAAAGTGCGACGAAAAGAAAAAACCGCACCAAATCGGCACCGAAATGGAAATTATATATATTTTTCCGTTTCTTTTTCCAACGTGAGAAATGTCCTTCGTCAGATCCTATCAATGTATTACATATAATTCGAGTTTAGCTGTAAAGCGATTGTCCACGTAACAACTATATTTCGCACACGTTGTCTTATTATACTTACACACATACCTATATGTGGGGGGTTGGGTAGCATCTACCTATAACATGTTTTCTCCGCTTTCGCAACATTTTTTCTCGTCACACTCATCCATTTCGTACATTTATATAATTTGAAAACATCGTGTTCAGACGAAGAGATTGGAAAAAAAGTTCACGCGATCCATTTTGATTTATCTTCTTTCCTTTCTTTCTCCCCGTCTCTCCGTCTCTCTCTCTCGCTCTCTCTCTCTCTCTCTGTGTCTCATTTACTTGTTTTCTGTCACTTTATTTGTCTTTCCCCTTTTTTCCTATACGTGGATATTTTTACAATCGGTAAAGAATAGTTTGCTTATAGTTACTCGTGCTCGCACTCGACGAGCTTTCAAGCTGCTATATTTATAAGTGTTTATTTTACCAAATTTATCCTCCCCCTGCACACTACTCCCTTCTCCATCGTACGCGTACGCGTAGGTATATCACCTAGCTACTGTGTAGCCGAGTCTCTATATATTCGATCAACATCTCATTCTCGTTATAACGTTATGTGTGGTACAATACCTATAGTATATATCTATCCAAAAAAATGTTGTTTCACAAGAATAGAAATATTTTCAACCGTCGAATCCTTCTTCCTGGTTTCTTTTTTGCCCATTTTGTCTTTTTTTTCTTTCGTCGTTTTTCTCCGAGAAATATAAACAAAAAAAAAAAAATGGAAAAGAAATTCCTTTTCGATTGGAGACTCGACAAAATTTTTACTCAAATTAGCGCGTATTCATCGGTTTTTGGTTTTTGAGAATCAGCGGAAATGCCATTCCCACCAATTTAGTCATCACTTTAATCATGCGGCATGTACTGGTAATGTCAATTTACGCACAAGGATCGCAATGCAGTTGATACTGGATTGCTTCACTCGTAACACCGCGTTCTCACCGACTGACTGAACAATCAGGCAAAAGTCCAATCGCCGGTGTAATGAATGATGACAAAATGCCTCGGAAACGAACGAATGAACTCGGAAATGCGACGTGCTATGTAGAATACATAATGCCAAATATTGCTCAGCTACACCCATGCCACTCGCAATAAATTATCATTAGCTATACGCTAATCAATTTTTACTCTTTATGTGTATAAACGAACGTATTCGAAACTTCGTGCACCTTCGCGTATAGGTTATAATCACAGAAATATAACAATATAGTTGGATATTACAAGTTGGCAAAGAAGAGAAAATAGTCCGTTCAAGTTTACGCTCTAGAAATCAATGGGGGGGGGGGGGGGGGGGGGGGGGGGGGGAAGAATTGTCTAAAACGATACGAAAAGAGAGACAAACTGTAAAAACGATGAAAGAACTGGGTAAATAATAAGAACGATTCGCTCTCTCTCGAATTTTCTTGTTTTCTTTGTCTCTTGGATCTCTTGGTTTCTCGCTTGGGTGCAGACTGATTGTGAGCACGGAACGGAACACCGCGATGACAAGTGGCTTTTGCTCTACTATTGCTGGCCCCGAGGTACCTCTATATCTCTAGTTGCCTACCTAACTGCCTCCCTACATCGAAAGTTTGTTTTTTCAGGTGAAACAACAATTAGTAACGGTGAAACACAGAGTATAGTTACGTATACTACGGGCACAGTACCGTACCTATCTACCTACCTACTCGTGATGATTTATCCTTAGGTTTTCAATCTTTACAAAACTAGCCGTGATAAATTATCTATTTGCTTTATTTCTTACCTAGATAAATACGTATACGAACGGAACAATGTGTAATGCATAGGTACCTACGAGCGACCATATGCCGGGTTATATCCACATACATGTGTATATATCTATGTATATATATATACTCGTTAAGAAATTATTGTATACAATTTTTGAATTTATTATATGCGGTATGTATTTATATGTACACGCATCCAACTATTTAGAAGTTTCACGTAATTTTCTCTCCGTTCGATTGTTCGTAAGATACGATAAACTACATCGTGGCTACACACTGTGCACGCACTCCGCATACTTTTTCTTTGCACGCATCTGTACGAGGCTGATGCAGTTAACATCGTTGCCGAGGATATGGGGAAAAAAATCACCGTGCATCAGGTTTTTCACGAAAAATTCCATTTTCGAGCGATTTTTCATCGCGTGCAAAATTTTTGCCAAAAATTACTCCCCTTCCGATATTGCAGTGCTCGGGGAACAGACGATATCATTTGCATACTACATACTTCTGTTCTTGCAACGTCGGTCGACGTTATGAACTTTCAGTTTCGTAACGATTTACCTGAAACACCGCGGCGCGGGGGGGGGGGGGGGGGGGGAAGAGAGAAATCAAAATTGCTATTCTCATTATACTCGGGACACACTTATTGCGTGCATGGATCTGTACTAACGACATTCATAGCGCCGCGATTTCAATTGTCGGGTAATTCTACTGTACCCGGTTCCGTCACATCCTGCATACGTGAATTCACGCCGATTTCAACAAATTTCAGCCATATCGTTTAAGAAATTTTCGTTCAAATATTTCGTATATTCTAGCGGGTCCGATTTTTTGCTCCACGTCCTTTTCACATAATCGAATGATTCCTCAGTCATACGTATATCGACACGGTGAAGAATTTAATAATATATCGAATTTTTTACTGGAATTGATAATGTTGGTATACGTAATTGATCGATCGATACTCTTCTCTACATTCATCAATGTCTTCTACCTATCTATATCTATAGTCTATGTATGTATATGTATGCGGACACAAGTGGCCAACACCAATGTAAGAACTAAATAGACAAATTTCAATAAGTTGAACCCGTTATAGTGGGCCGTACGCCTGGCCTCCAAGCACACGCATATAACTTACCTATAAAAACTTACCTATAAACTTATATATATATATACCGGGCATACGGATAAGGAAGGTGCCTGTACCATAACTTAACCGTGACAAAAGTAGTCCAGGTGTGTTATTTACGGTTCGATGATGATCTGTGACACGCAGAGTGTACATCCACTTCCGTTTCCGGACGCAAATTTCTTTCGGTATATTATAATAGACTGTTATATATAGGTATGCATATATATACGCGCATACGTGTATTCCGGGCAAAAAGAGACACCCTGACGCAGAATATAATAACGAACGATGACTTGGCTTGCGGAGTGCAGTGACAGTGGCGAAAAATAGTTGGCAGTACTGTCTTAATTTTTTATGGAATCGCGTAATAATTCATTTATTTTCAAATTATAATGATCACGGATAATTTCGATGACTTTTTCACATCTTTTTGATTCCTTCTCCTTTACATTCGGTTTGAATGTATGCGTGTGTGTAGTACAGAATCTGTAACTACGTAGACTATATAGATGAATTTGTTCAAACTTGAATTTTCTATTAGTTTCAAATTTCGGCTTCGTTTCGATTCTAGTTTTCTACCGTGACTTTTATTGCAAAGTTTTTTTCCCTTTTCCCCGTTTTTTCTTTGTGCTCGCTTTCTTTCGTTTTTTGTTTCGCTTGTCCGAAGAGATTTCGTTCTGGTTGTCGTTCTAATCTCGTGAGTACGAATGGAATATTCATATATATATATATGTATATACACGATATTCTTGCCTCTCATCGGCAGTTCGGATTAATGATACCGGAAGAACTATACTTTCTAGCAAATTATATATCATGTAATATAATATACCTGTATACGTGTATAAATATATATATATATATATACATATATTCTTAAGGATAGAGCGATAAATAATTAGGGAAAGGTTATGGCTATAGTAATATATACATATATATATATATACTAAATTGAAAATAAAGACTTCGAGGTTCGCGTTGTTGTATTTCTATTTTTCCTCTTTTTGCTTATAGTTTTTCTTCTCCGTTTCTATATATTTCTCCGCTTCCATTTACAAACATATACCTATAAACCTCATTATATACACAATTATGTGCATGTATAGCGACGAGGGACTATTCGCTCGTGGATTTAGCGACGAATGATTTCACGTGATTTCATGCGATTATAGCATTAGAAATTATTCACAACGATTTCAAGAGCCGTTCCAAGCGATTTCAAGATTTTTATGCATTATTTTGCAGCGATTTTCGTGTGAATCAAAGGGAATTTGCTCGATTCAATTGCGACACCGAGCGATTTCGATGCATGAAAACTTTCATCGATCGGATTCAATTGATTTCTGCATTGATTATAGGTACAGCCGACCATAATTTCAAACGATTTTCACATCGATTTCGGAGACATTTTTCACAAAATCGTTGGCGATTTCACCGAGTCGATGTAGCCCTCCCTTCGTTGTAGGTATCATAGAAAGATTGATCAACGCGTATTATACGTAGAATATCGAATTTTCCGTATACCTCGTTGTACAAGGATTACAATTTGCAATTTTATTTTCATGGAGAAATCGAATACATTACCCGCGTAACCGATCAAACTATCGTATACTATATACACGTTTATTTCAATATAACATTTTGGTTTTCTTGAATTATTCATGCTTTCGTCGACAGAAAACCGTTACGCTTCGCGAAAAAAGAAACACACCGTATATCTCAGATATATATGTATATATATACATAGATATATAGGTATTGGCACATATTACATAGGTACAAGTATTATGTAAGAATTTTATCCGCCGCGGTGTATACATAGCCCCACTCTCGAGGTGGTTACTGACGAATAAAATTGCAAGTTTCGGCACAGTTCAACAATATCCTCGACAATGTCCAAGACTTCATTGGAAATACAGGAATAAAAATTAAGTAGTGGAAACTGTGAGGGAAACTGATACGTACCGGGTATACATATAATTACAGTATCGGATGCTTGATAAATTATAAATATAATATATGTAGGACATTTTTCTGTAACGAAGTTCGATTTTAAAATTTGTTTCTTTACATTTCTTATGTTAGCTTTTCGTACAATTTTCGTATGCAAAAAAAACCCCAGAAAAATAAAAAAATAAAAAAAAAAAATAAAAAAAAAATAGAATAAATCAATAAATAAATAAAACCAAATTTTTGTTCTATAGATTTTTCATTTCGAGATCAAGATCCCGCGGAAATTTTACGACGTTGGGTATCAGAAGGTATGCTATAATATATATACCTAAAGAATTCGGTCAGGGTTTATATCCGCGAAAAGAGAAAAGAAAGAAGAAAGGAACCGTGTTTCAAAAAGCCACCGAAACCAAACCGTAGGCAGGTCACGAGGTGAAAGGTTGGAAGGTGAAAAAGAAGTCCCGTAATAACGTTCGCTATAGGCATGTTCCTATACTGGTATACGAGCGCGCGTTTCCCTACCGTTTTTTGAACCGTAATACCGCTCACACGTAATGCATGTTTATGCATCTATGTGTGTAAGTATGTATGTATGTTTGCATGCACATAACAATAAAGCCGCGGCGGTTTATTGTTGCTAAATAAAATCTCGAAAGTGTAGTATGCTATGGTATGCATATTATCTTACACGGATACATATTGGATTCGTGATCGAAAGATTTTCAACCGATATCATTTTACCTGATTTTTACCGATCTAATTGCCTTATAAACTTCAGCCTCTCGGTATCAAAAACGGAAATTCCATCAATTTTTATAATTATGGTATACCAATCAGATTCGGGAGGGAACGAGTATTCAAAACCTACCTTTTTCGCGTTTTCGCTATGTACCTACCATACGTACGTACACAGACGGATATGTGCGATGATCTTTTCAAAACTGACGATCATTCGGGTGGTACATCGTAGTATAGATCGAATCTGCGTGTGTTCCATCCATATACTATTATACCACGTATACATGTATGTTGCTGGATTACACATACCTAGTGACCGAGGTGTTGGGTCATTTGATTCGGATGATTGCAGCGAACGGTAGTGAGCACTGTACTATTACAGGAAGTGAACCGTTCATGCGTGTAGTAGACGTTCGGGCTTACGATTAGCTGCACTGTCGTCGGACGCGACGGGGAGGTCTCGCGTCGTTCATAATTTCTATATACTATATATATATATATGCCATTATTCTTGGTTATAAACGGTAGGTATCGAAGTATGCCTCATCGATTTGTTTCCCAAAATGCATATGTATATACCTAGATTTTCGGTTACGGTCGATCGAAGATTAGCCAATGGCACTTGTTTTATGAACGGTCACATGTCGATGTGTGGAATACGAGGAAACGGACGAAGGGTGCACAACGTGCCGGGCGCGCGATACACTGACACTACTTCCGTCTACAGAACGCGCGTAATTGGCTAATCTTCGATTGATCACAACGAGAAGTCTATGCGTCCTTGGAGAAGAATTGACGAGGTGTTTTCGATCCTGTTTTTACCGACGGGGATACCCCGATCGAAAAACCCCACGTCGATTTCCGGTCACAGCTCGGTCATACCGTAAGGATACGAGGAATTGCTCGCGCCGCGCGTATTTTGCTCGCGGATCTCGTATTTTACGAAAAATTGCGAACCTTCTGCACGAGCGACGCGGCTGTCAATTAATAACCATGGATAGCGACCACCGATCTGACGGTTGTGCCACTCGTGCACAAAGTTTGAAATTTTTTGAAAAATACGGAAGCCGTGATCACGGGAGATGACATGCAGGCCCGGGCGGTTCCTCGCATTCTCGCGGTACACAGGACGATTCAGGTTTAGCGTGACACATTTTCGTGAATAGATTCTTCAATACATTCTGACTCGAAAAATCCTTTGCCGAAATTCGTCTGACCTCTGGCTCTGAAGTTAAAGAGGATCTAGGTTTACCTGTCGCAAAGCTAATAGCTACGTGTGCGAGATACATTGCCGTCTTGGATGCGCGAGTGGATACACTCTTTGCGGATTGACGTATCTGCGGCGCGTGTGATTGGTTGGTTGACTCACAATCAGATATTCTGTAACTCGCAAACTATCGGTCACAGAAATTTTTGCCAGAGGAGTTTTCTTCGCAGAATTCATCGAAGAATCTATCCGCAAAATGTGTCCCGCTCAACAACCTGAATCTGAATCAGCCTGTATATACCTACATGTATATTGTCTACAGTAGAGTATACGCTATTTTAAAATGGCTGTTGCATTCAGCTAGAAGGTATGGCACAGGCAGGGTAATTGATAAACATACTCATATAATACCTATATCATCGACTTTCGCAGCTGCTGCTGGTTATCTTCTTTCCGTTTTTATTTATTTTATTCTTTCTTGTTATTCGTTCTTTTTTTCTTGGTTTTTTCTCTTCAAATTCTGTTTGTTTCCTCTTACGGCATATACATAACAAAGATTTGCGCAGTACAATATTATACCTAGATGTGTAATCTACTGCACGTATACTATTTCCGCTATTTCTTATCACATCCCCGGCCTTGCGACAATTAATTAAGCGTAATTATATGTAGTATGATTAATTATCACCACCGCACATATCCTCATTCCTCTTTATCCTCTCTTTCTCTCTCTCTCTCTCTCTCTCTCTTTCTTTCTCTCGTACTGTCTCGACTGCGTGATATAACTAATTATTGTGTTCTCATTTTATCTTTTATTCGAGACGCTTGTTTAATTAAAAAATTACAGACCGCACTATAGTATATGTACCCATTTTTCATTCAAAAATCAATAATAACAATAGGTAGAGGCAAAACTGAAGAATTAGGACCAATCATCAATTTTTGTGTGTGCATCTTCGTTCGTTTCGCTGTTTTTTTTTTTTTTTTTCTTCCACCCAAAGAGACAACGAATTTTCACACGGTTTCAAGAATTATTTCATACCATACGAATTTCTAGCCAGTAAATTTCTTTGGGCTGCGACAATCGAGTCGCCGAAAGATCAAAGCAGACCGTACGTACATTATCAGCGTATAAGAAAAGTTATACGAGTATAGATGGGTATATAATTTCTCTGTGACAATATCCAGCCGGAGCTCGCCTACGCAGCCGTGGGTAGGTATAAGGTATAGTCATTTGCCCATAGGTAGGAGATGTAGAGTAGATATAATTAAATATTATACCTATAGGTTGCAAATCCTGCAGTATTTTATACAGGCATATATTGACACATTGATATGATACCTGATAGCGATAAATTTACAAGTCGTACGAACGTTTAGTCCCTCGCACGTTATCCCGCGTTCAGATCGTATCATGAAGCTTCAAGTGGGTGGGTTTAAGTTATAAGTTATGTTATAAAATGTCACATCTATAGGTACGATACGTGCATGTAAACTAGGTAAGTTTAAGTCTCTTGCGCCGCGCCGCAGCGTCACGAAGTATAGGTATGTATACATGTATTGCGCTTACATCTGTCTCAACATATTACGCACATTGCATACTATAATGCAGACGATAGCCCGCCTGTTAGGGAGATTTCTCCGTATGCTACGGGATTTAGGAGGCCGTTGGAGCTGCCGGTGGCAACCTAACCTAGCTAACACAGGGAATATTAATTCTTCATCAAATCCGATCAATTTTTTGAAAAAGTGTTATACTTGCCCGCTTTCTGCCATCGTGCTCAATGAATTTACGAAGTTTCATCAAAATCGGTCAAGTCGTTTACTAAAATTTACCATTCTCGTTTCCGAAACGGTTTCTGTACATTCAAGATGGCGAGTCCTACGGCGCTTTTGTACGCGCGTACATGAATTTACATTTCCGCTTTTCCTGCCCACGTGATCATATTTTTTAGATTATATTCGGTATATTTATAACCACAATAGTCGCATCTAAGACCTATATGCATAGGTATATACCATATATACCGATATGAGAACCCGGAAGGCCATCGATGAGTCATTATTTGTTTTCACGAGGGGTGAACTAACTTATGACTTACTGGAACACTCTCGCACTCGATTTCTTCGATTTCATACGACTCGAGGGTCAGGATTTTAGATAATTTAACTGTAAAAAAAAAATCAGCGATTTCATGATTCACGTGGCAAATTTTATGCCCGATTTCACGTGGCTCAATGCGATTCGAAATCGATTTCAAATTCGAGTCACACACCGTTTTCACTCGCGAGTATCCAGAGTGTGTTTCCTGGTCTCCGTTCTTTTTCCAAAAATTTTTCAACTTCATATACCCGCAAATACTATATGTGATCTGCATATATCTAGTTACGTTGATCGGCGATCGGTGCAGAATATAGTTCTGAAAACGAGCGGATGAATGAATGAAGGATTATTCGATATTTCCATTCATAATACACCCAGGGAGGGCTACCCTGCATGTGACAATAATTATATAGCTCGAGTGTCGTTATCACCATAGGTGCTGATTTCTGCGTTTTCAGTACAATTATTATATCATTGGAATGGTAATATTATCGTCACATTAGCAAGATATCGAAGGCTCGGGCGCCCCGACCACAGCATTATAGGTATACCTAGATGAATGAACTTTCTACTATCGTACGATGAAGTGTATATATATAGGAGATCGGCACACAGAGTTATAGGTATATCTACTCGATCCGCAGTCGTTACTCGTCACTTTGTATCCGCAATTAGTGGCAGGGTCTTTCTTATCGCTGCGCGAAGTGGATATAGGTTGGTTCGTGCTGTATATATACATAGATACATAAATACATACGTACGTGCATGAATATATACAGTCTCGTACACGTCTCTGCTGCAGCTCGATGAAAGTGTCGCCGCGTATAGTCATATTATATATATATACGATATATGTACGTATATATATATATATATGTATATATATATATAAATTCGTATACCTATATTATATACAGCTACTCGCACGGAGGAGTCACCGTGGCCCGCCCCTTCACTGCTCCAGCAGTTAACCCAGAATCGCACACAGCAATCAGACGACGCCGACGCGACGCGACGACGACGCTCACCTTAGAAGATATACGATCGGTTTTCGACGCGGATAGCTAATAAAGCATCGTACTCCGGTATGATAGGCAATTTATGAAGACGAATATACGCGGGTATACATACTCTGTCCGACGAGAGAATGAACTCGATTTTGGATTAAAAAAAATCGTTCGCTTTTGTCAGGTCTTGACCTAATAAACAAATGTATAATATATGATATATGTATTTTTGGAATCGTTGTCACTCTTATTACCGTTATTATTTGAAAACGAGAACAAAGCGGATGATTTTCGTTTTCAAATCGAGTTCATTCTTCTCTCCTTGACCGGCGTAGCATGTGCAGGTTCGAAGATACGAATTCTAAAATCTCGTCAATTTCTGTTATAGATATACACGTTTGGATTAGATTTTCTCTGTTTTTTCAGTCACCTCTCACGTCTTCATTCATCTATCTCTTTCTCTCAATTTTTATATCCTTCGGGCTGGTATAAGGTACGGTTTATCTGCGAAAACGACGTGAAGTAGGTGATTTTTCATTCCATCAAGAAAGCAAGAAAATTCAAAAATGTACGATCGCGTTCAGGTAATACATATACCGACTAATCATTCCTACTTTATGAAAACATGTAGCATCAAAGATACACCTATATACCTGCCTACGACGGAGACAAGCGAGTAAAAAAAAAAAAAAGAAGAAAAAGAAAGAGAGAAAAAAAAAACTGTCGAAAGAGAAGAAAACAAAAAATAGTTACAGAAAAGAAAGAAAATGAGAAAAAGGATTGAAGGTGAGCAGGATTCAAAGGCCGCAAGCGCGCATCTCGAGCTCGACGCCGTTTTATCGATCCGATCCGTAGGATCCGCATCGTAGGTAGGCAGAGGTAGAGGTAGAGGTAAAGGTAGAGGCAGGTACACTATCGATATACATGGATGGTTCTTTCGAAGTGAATCATTTTTTCAGGCAGGAAAATGAAACGAATAAAAATCATGAATTTTTGTCGGAAGACCTCTAGACGAGCGTCAGATAAAGTTGCTGAAGGAACACAATGACCCCATATATGCGTGGCCAAGCTGTTTATTCCATTTTAATGGATTCATCGCAACTTGAAGAACTAGTAGTGCCGTTGCCGGGGGGAATGACGCGAACCTTCGCTATAGCGTTTTTATGACTTTATTTGAGTATATTACAATTATATCATAATTACACCCGTGTAATGTGAAAAATATCGAATGTCAAACTCGATAGAGAAATGAAAACTCATATTATTATATGTATACTTTCGTTGAAAAATGAAAAAAAAAAACAAAAAAAACATCACCGACAAATGAAAAAAAAACAATATTCACGACGACGACTTCATTGAAATATGAAACGCATCAATTGGATCATCCTTTAACAGACTTACATAGATTGCCGTATCCTTGCTAAAAAAACGTCAGTCTTTTCTTTTTCGTGTCAACGCATAGGTGAATGACATTTTTGACAATTTTAAATCCGCGACGTGATGGTAGGTATAGATAAGTCGTGTGCAGGTATATACAGGGTGAGTTTTCTCTGGTATCGCACGAGGGAGGGGCTTAATATGGCAGAGTATGCGTATATTTATTTCTTCGCACTTCTCTGTTCCGTGTGATATCAACTCTTACCTACGTTCGTAAATGTACACGTACTCTGCCACATTAGGCCCCTCCCTCATGCGATACCAAAGAAAACTCACCCTGTAGGTATACAATATAGATATATATCTGGATATCGCTTTGATTCGATGTAGTACCGGTACCTGCCTATTCCCACACTATACCTACTCCTTACGTACCTAATGAGCATGGTTTTTTTGTCGTTTCTTTTTCTTATCTTTCGGAATTACCGCGGCTTCAATCGCGGTAAAAATTCTTTCCTCCCGCTCGAAGATCGAAAGGCATCCCAGGAAAAGTGCTCAGAATCTTTCCCAATATTATATTCTCTATCCCCTGTATACGTATATATATATATATATATATTCAACGTGCTGCTATAACTCGATATAAATCGTTATTCATTTATTTATCGTTTGAAAACACGAAGAAAAAAACTGGAATGAAAAATTCTCTAAGCACGTATAATTTTTTTTCTTCCTCTTTTTGTTCATTTTTTTTTTTTTTTTGGTTTGTTTGTTTTTTGTTTTACTAATTTTATTACAAATGGGTAGGTATATTTATGCGCATACGTACGTACATACATACATACGTGCATACTTGTGTTGCATCGAATGTAGATTTATATAGTACCTGCCTATACACATGTCATGTAAAGCGATCAAGGCTGGGTGAGGTCGAGTCTGTCTTCTGTTCCGATAAATAATACTTATATATACATATATACATACATATGTTATTTGGTATATATATATTTATACATTTCACCGATATATGGTGGTGCAAGAGCATTGAGAATGGGCGGAGGAGGAGGAGGATGGACAGTTTGAGATTAACAGGATGAAGAAATCAGCCTTCCTTGCTTTACTCTACCTTACTTTACCTTGGCCTGACCTGGCTGCAGGGCTTTATCTTTGTGACGTAATAAACCTGCGCACGTAATCTCGCCTGTCGGCATGTATTCACTAATTTATACGGCAAATAATATCGGGCAATGTAATGCAGATTTATCATTATTCTGTGTTTCTTATTCTTCGTTTTTTCTTTCTTTCTGTCTTTCTTTCTGTCTGTCTGTCTGTCTTTCTTTCTTTCTTTCTTTCTTTCTTTCTTTGTAATTTCGTTTTTTCTGAATTCACTCAGTGTATCTATGCGTAGGTATGTATTGATACCTATACCTATACGTGGTAACTCCCATGCACGCGATATTTGGTATTATCATATTATACGCGCTCATTCGGCATGAGAATCAATCCCCTCCTCCGTTTCTGCGGCAAAGAGATGAATCAATTTTCTATGGATAATTTTTTTTAATCGGACATTTCATAAACGTTTTAGCGAAACAGTTAAAGCTAACTGCAAGAATATATACCGCCAGAATGGGAAAAAAAACGAGGAGAAAATTTTGATCGAGGTCTTACCGTTCATATACCGATATGATTGATCTAGCGGACAATAATACTACATACTTTTAAGTTTTCTAGTAGTTATATAGGTATCTATAAAAATGAATTTTTATCGCTCGTCGCCGATTCGGCAGCCACGTTCGCGTTTTAACGATCCCATCCCATTTAGACATATATATATATATATACGTACACGTACAACATATACATATATATATATACCAAAATTACAACATCAAAGGGTATTAATGCAGCAGATACATCATACATAACATGATGGCGAATTTAGATATGCCTATCTATGTATTATAACATGCTTCTCATACATTCGTCTATGCGTACGTGATACCTATACTATCCTGCAGATTTTCTTTCTTTTCTTCGTCTTCCTCCATTCTACCTATATTCCTTCTCTCATTCCACATATCTCTCGACTCAAGATTTTACACAGCACGCTGCGCGTATACGCAAATTTCTAGTACAGGACCCACACCGGTATATTATATATATTGGTACCTACGTATACTATAACTCGATATCTATCTATGACGCAGAACGAAAACTCTCCCAAGACTTTGCTTCTTCATATGAAAACCTACCCCGCCTAATATAATTGTGGCAAATTCTGACGAACAAAATTTCTTACAACTAAAATATTCTGTACTATACGTATATACATGCAATAGTGTATATAGTAAGGTATAACGAACGGAGGTAGGTTTATGATATAATAAAAAATTTTTTTTTTATATACCTACGTAGTACGTGAATCTGTGACATATAATAATTATAACATCATATGCCCAGCGAAGATATAGAATAATCGTGAAACATGGTGGGTTGTAGGTACAGCGCTAAGAGGAAAAAAAATCTTAAAATTTAGGTATGTATGCATGTATATGAGTAGATATTGACCCGTGATATCTGTGTACATATACTAGCATGATCATCAAAATATATTTATCGGTCAATGGTCAACCGCTATACTATAATATTTATATAGCTATTGGTCTATGCATATGTGTGGGGCACATGTATGAATACGAAAAGAGTTTTCAATGTCACCACATACGTCTTATGTAGGTATATATCTCGCATACATATCTACACAAGCATGTAATATATATGTGTATATTTTTACGCGAACAACATTTTGTCGGGCACCATGCTGAGTCATAGATTACGGATAAATATAGCATGGCAATTAGTTTACACAACCGATAGGTATGTATAACTGCAGGATATAGCTGCTTGCGAACACCCTGTACGTAAGTCTGCAGATCCCATCCGTCTCAAGGAGTTCTGGTGAGCCCCCGGGGTCGCGCGATCGATTTTATAGTTTTCCCAAATCTCGCGGCCTCATTTTTCCGCAAGACTTCGAACCGATTCGAATGTTCTTGCAGAACGATTGTAGATACATGTGTTGGGAAATGCGCTCCGATGTACAACTACAGAATAACAATCAATGACCGAATAATTTCTAGAATATAACAACCTCGAATTCCGCCCCGCGGTGAATTATAAATATATTGAAAATTCTTACTATAATTTATTTCGCCCCATCTGATCGGGGCGCAATTTCCTGGCACTTGCACAATTATTTCGCAAAAAAATTTCAAATCCATCCGAAGTCCTGCGAACGAATGAGACCGAGATTCTGAAAAACGGTGAAATCGGTCACGTGAACCCCGTGCTCAAAACTCACTAAGGAGTATCTCGATATATGATACGTTAATTGAATATTTAGGTATATATATAGGGAATACGGCCGCGCGCTAGTAATCTCGGGCAACGCCGGAAGTGCAGTGGGGTCACAATTATATGAATTTGTAACTACAGACCTACGTATGTATATGCGGACAATTCTTGCACCTTGACACAACGATTTTTGAAACCTCGATGCTCCGAATGAAGCGATTTTGTTTCTTCCTTTTCTCGTCGTTTCTTCTCTTCTTTTCTTCTCACACCGTTACGAACCGTGAAAACTGGGAATACAATCGAGCATATTTTGTCGTTCTTTTATTCCCACGATTTTTATGTCAGAGATCTTTCAAATTGCAAACGTGCGAGTTGTGATAAGAATACGCCGTATATTATACACACGTAGATATACGTATGATAACATGCTATACATAGCTGAAACAACGCGTGGCGTGAATTGTGATGTTAGATTCATCGGCTTATATGGGAGATAAAAAAAATAAGATAAAAAAAAAAAATTACGATTCAATACTCACTGATATGTGCGAAGATAAATTTGAGAAACTTCTGTGCTACATCTATATATGTATACGTATGTACTTAATTTACTAAGAATACATATGTGTATATATATATATGTATATATAAAAATGAAATACTAAATATCAGGGTAATTAGAATTGGCAGAGAAAAAAAGAGAGAAAACAGAGGAAAAATTTCGGAACAGAAATGAATATTTAATTGAAATTATATAACAGTTGACTTATAGTTATTATAATAATTTATTCATCATTATAGTATTATTAATTAGAAAATATATCCACATATTTTGCGTACATTATAATTATTCCATGTGTATATATATATTATAATATACATTTAACACAATACCGTCACAAATATAGCTGATAGGCGAATAGCTGGTATGTACTACGTGTATTTTAGATTTTACGTCAGCATCCAAAAGTAGCTCGAACGACGAGTCATTCTCGTGTATTGTCTTTGGGGGGGGGGGGGGCTCTTGTAATAAGATTTATACAATATGTATGTGCTGTATTCATTATGTATGTGCCTACGTACCCATGTATACATGCATGTGATATATAATAGAGAACTCACGCAGGTATATATTGAATTCGTACGTACGCGGTGTATACAGGAAGTTGTGGGTTTTTAATTCTGCGCCTCAACGCAGCTCTTAATCCAAATATTCACAATACATAGTACATTGTTTTTCTTCTTCTGCTTTCTCCTCATCTTCTCTGTTTCCTCTCCCTCTCTGTTTTCCAATGAATCTCATGCGATTCCTTTGACGTAATAACGATACCTATATACACGTCCTTCGATTGATCGTAGGTATATACACGGATTATTTATATATTCATGTGCGTATTCTATTAATACTATACGCAATCATGTTATTCGTGAATCGAATCATGGGGAAGCAGAAAAATTTTTCCAACTTTCACACAGGTATGTATATTTATGCGCGTAACCTATTGCACGCGCGTTTTTTTTCTTCTTCTTCTGATCATAATATAGCAACTAGTATATGCGCATACATACTTAGGTATAGATATATTGCTTCAGATTTCATTTCTTTTCTTACAACGAATTCAAAAACTACTTCAACGATGAAAAGAATCTAAAAAATTTCAATATTCGGGCAATTGGATTCTGCATTATTTTTATAGTATTATATAGTTGTTCATAAATTATAATCTGATATCGATTAACCTCACCGCCCATCTTGAAAAGTACATGTATATATATATACACCTTACTGTGTATATATCGACCTTATAATATCATATCACGGATTGAATGGTACAGTATTATATATTACAAGTTGTATACGTATACCTATATCTATCTATAGACGTATCATATATACTTCTTCTGGTTCTACTTCTATCCATCCTATACTATACACATAGCTTTATATACTCCAGTTACAAACGCGTAGTAGGTAGGTAATTGAAATCATGTTGCACCGTGAGGCGTGAGGTATATTATATTTGTATGTCTTATACACCTAAGTAGCCGGTAGGTATGTATGTATATATACATACATACTATATGTATAATAACAGCGATTTATTATAAAGGTGCGCGTAATAATTACGTGGGCGTTTTTCTTCTTGTTGTTCCTCTTTTCTCCTCCTAATTCTTCTTCTTCTTTTTTCGCAAAATATTACTTTGTAATAGACGATTCGAATGTTCATTTTGCACGCGAGTGTTGTTTTATGAATTCGTTGTTATAATAATAATAATTATTATTATTATTATTATTGTTATAAAACGTACGTATGATACAAGAAAACGAGAACAATTTTTTTCACGCTGGCTCAAATACAAATCTCTGTATAGGTATGTATGCATGTACATACCTATCAGTTATATACGTATATATATGGTGAGTATATAATACGATAAAACCGAAGAAGGAATAACAAATTTTGGCCAATCATTATACGTTTTAAAACAATTTTATTTCCGGCTGGTGCCCCGATTCGGGTGCGTCCGACCGCGACGATTGAAACTCATCACAGAGAGGAAGAAAAGCCTGATATTATGCAATATGAGCTCTTTTTTCTCTCTTCTTTTTTTCTCGTTATTATTATCATCATCGTTATCGGTCTCGCCTAATAGCCAGAATTACAGGCTCATGCGATCATTGCAGCGTCCGAGTGTTGAATTTTATAAATATAAATGAAATAAAACTCGTAAACAACATATCGTGCACTTGCGTCGAGGAGGAGGAGGAAACCGTGACAGCATCGTGTCAAGATATAACCGTCTCACATACTACTAACTAAAACTCTAACTTCTACTCTAAACTGTTATTATTCGTGTATGTTCATGTATACGGTCGTCCGACTGGTACGCAGTGCAGAGGACTGGAAAAAGCGTAAACTTGATTCCCCAGCTTCATTGTTAATTATATTACAAGCTACAAACTACAACCTACAAGCTATACGAGCAAGAAGCTAAAAGATCTTCCTCTTTTCTTCTCTTTCTCTTCTTATTCCTCTTTTTCTCTCTCTCTCTCTCTCTCTCTCTCTCTCTCTCTCTCTCTCTCTCTCTCTCTCTCTCTCTCTCTCTCTCTCTCTCTCTCTCTCTCTCTCTCTCTCTCTCTCTCTCTCTCTCTCTCTCTCTCTCTCTCTCTCTCTCTCTCTCTCTCTCCCGTTTACATTTCGGTTGCCGCGGGTACCACAGTCGTATATCACACCGTCGAGGTGTCGACGAAGGTGGAGGAGTTTCAGTTTAGTTTGAGGTGAAGGTGGCGGTGGAGGTGGGAGCGGAGGTGGAGATGGAGATGGAGGTGGAGGTGGAGGTGGTTGTGGGTGCCGACCGGCCGGTCGGTTGGTTGGTTCAGGCGTCGAGTGGAACCGACATGACAGTGCCGCCGCGTCGTCTGTCCGACCAACTTCGCGATCCGCGCGTTTTCCACGATATAATTTGATATCAAAGCAAAACAAACTAACATTGAGTGAAAGTAAAATATTTCAAGTTTTTTAAAATTAAAACAGAAGAAAAGAGAAGTAGCGTATAACAATCGGACCAAGAACAAAAACGAAACAGAAAAACCAAAAGCGTGTCAGATACGTCGAGACATGGATTCTATGTATATACATTGAAATTAATCGATCGATCAATCAATCAATCGATTGATATTCATAATCTCATTATACTACCTTCTTTTTCTTTCAATCCATAAAACAGTCGTGTTTTTCTCTGATTCGTGACGGCTCTCCATTTCACGTTTCGATAAAAACCATACAGGCACGAGTACCTACAATAACTAACACAGTAAGAATTCGTTGATGAACAATCGATCCACGTGTTATTTGAGTAGAGAAAATTCGATACCATAGCATACATACATACATACATACATACCTACGTGTCTATATCCTCCTACTAAAGTGCAAATGGTTTCCAGATATTTTGACCCACATATCTGCTAGCCCGTATATTATGGATGGACAGTTTTCTCTTCTTTTCTCTTCTTCCTTCACATTCTATGATGATGATATAATAAGTCGATAAATAGTCGAAAAAAACGATAATATAGATCATATTATTTATTATAATTATCGCGAGTAGTCAGGTAAAACTGCGGAGCAGGAAGTGGTGGTGCAGTAGTGCAGTGCAGTTGGATTCATAAATTGTTCGATACAATTAATATTACAATACAATATACGATTATTATACGATTTCACATGATTGTGTTGAACTGCAGTGTTACCGTATCGTCATTATTATCGTTAGGTATCATTACGTAACGGGTTTCGCGATTTGATTCAATTTTCATTCATAACTATATATACGTGCAATTTTTCTTATAGTGATGGATCGTCAGTTTCGTTTCTGTTTCGTTTCAAATTATGCCGCGACAGTGAACAAAGTCGCGATCGTCGTCTCTGTTTAAACGATCGAGCACTCATGGATGATCTATAACTCACGATAATACTATTGCTGTACTCACCGGTTCGACTACCGCACGACATTACCCTGGATTATAAATTTTGTTTACTCAAGTTTCATTGGATTTTAATATACCTATCTACCTGATTATCTACGCGGGCGCATTACCTAACCACCGAAAATTATCTGTCCACGTGAAATACCAGGTTAGTCATTTTATAGGTAAAAGTTATACCCTCGAGATTCCGACACACGATCCTCCCATTCGGAATCATTACCATTATCGTTGTTGCTGTTATTATTGTGGTTATCATTATCGTCATTTTCAATCAGATGTACGTGTGTATCTATACCTATATATCTGCATTGATTACTTTTAATTTTATTCCATTGATCATTCTATTGTTTTTCCTATCATTTCACAGTATACACATAGTACCGGTATACCTGTATACCTGATCGTATTTTTACAATACATTGGTCAATATTCATTTCCATAATTTATACGCTTAGGTATAATCGATCGACTAATTTTTCTATCACATAGGTATACTCGCCCAGACAGATATGCCTTACAATTCATAACTGATATTTGTAATACAGCAACAATTATTTTATTTGTTCATTCATTCGTTATCTAGGTATTGCTGCCTGTATACGTATATATACACATGCCTGTACATACATTCTACGTATATATATATATATATACACACTACTGTAGGTACATATTATATTCGGGCAGCAGCTCCGTACTATACTCGTACTTTCAAGCCGTTCTTGGAGAAGCGAAACGTTATTGACGCGAAAAATCGCATGAAATCGCAGATTAATGAGAAACAGTAATATCGACTGAAGATAGATTTCCTGATTTTCGTTGTATCGAAAATAATTGACGTGGTTAGTGAACTCGTGTCGCGATTCACTCGTGCATATTATGCAGATAATATCTATATATATCTACAAATAATATGTAATCATGTTTAGAATCTCCTGAGAATCAGAGAATCTTCGCGAAGTTCGTCGCTCGATGCCTGACGAAACGCGAACGCGCCCCATATATACCTATATTCAATACTGTTATATCATACGTGCAGATGTCTACGAGACGTTCACTATATATACACACCTATATTACATGTAGCACCTGTATGATTAGTTGTGATTGCCATGAGAATATAGATAACCGTAGTTTCAAATAACGCCGATCAGTTGTACCTACTCTTCTTGTCACTGCCTCGACGCAGCAGATTATAACCCATTGTGTACGTACATACGTACAGACATGTAGGTACCTATATACTGTGTATCAATTATACCTACAGTCTACAATATAATAATAAGTAAGAAAATAATTTCCGGTACCTAGTTAGTCAGTCAGTCAGTCAGTTGGGTAGGTATAGATAGGTGTAACCATGTAATTGATACTCTCTATATATATATATAGTATCTATACATATCGTCGCGCGCGATAGTAGATAGCATACTATACTATACTATACTACTCTGCTTACGCACGATAACGATATCGTCGCGGCGCGGGACGTGGCGGGGCGGGACGGGACGTTTGTAAATTTTTGATTGCGTAATAATCATCGACGCAATTCAACATCGAAAGCAAAAAATTTGGGATCAAACGAGAGATAAAACAACGGCGAATGCAATGTTGCGTAAATTTGTACTTTTTATTTTCTCCTCGTTTCGCAAATTTCATGTTTCATGTATAATAGTATTAATGCTGCGTGTATAGTACAATGCGGGCATTTGAATATCTGCATATGCACATACATACGTACGTAGGTGTCCGTGCAGGTATACCTAGGTACGAATCAAAGATTTTCTTTTTCTAATTCTTATTTTTTTCGCAATATCTCATACTTAATTCTTCTTTCGCCATTTTTTTGGTATACGATGCATCGGAACGAAGATGAAAAACTGGAACAAAAAATGAGAAAATCATTGAACGCGGTGGGAAATTATTCGGGTATGCCTTGAATATCTTCATACGCATAGATATGTAGGTATATAGGTATGTGTATACGCGAAGACGAAATCAGGTCACTAATATAATCGTTCGATCGTTCTCTGCGACAAGCAACGTCTATCTACGTCAAGGACGGTAGATTTTACTACATCTATGGCAGCACGTATGGGATATTTCACGCGAAATCAAACTGCAAAAAAAACCAAACAATTATTTCTTTACAATTTACATAGCTATAACAGACTATGTACACATTTATAGATATACACGTGGTACACAGAGAATAATTTCTCTGATAAAAAAGACAGTTCCCTGCAAGATGTCTATCCGAAGATAAGCGTAGACAATTTTTTTCCCCGTTATCTTCAATCTTTTCTTCCTCCGATCAAGTTTATATATATAGGCTACGTGGTATATCTTACTATTTCATAAATTGATAATTTGCGTAACGAAATAATAGAATTCAACGTGTACGAGGAATGGAAGTAGTAGCAATGAATGTCTAAGTATGCCTATATATACATATAAGCCGGCGTGTACAATATTATGTATGATTTGAAAGAATGGAACTGAAAATAGCGGAGGAAAAAGAAGAAAAGATAACACCGCGAACGGCATTGATATATTTTAAGTATATGCTAGCATTGTAAAACAGCGACGCTGACGTCAAATGTCGCTAGAATTGCGTTTAATAGACAGTAAAATCATCTCTAGTCGTTTCTTCTCGTAACAACACACGGGTATATAGTTTGCATGGGTATAATGCAGTTTAGTATCAAATATGTTATGATGCAATATACATATTTGTGGACTATACGGATGAGATATGGGACATTCCAGTACCAAATAGACCTGAATGTGATCCCCTCGCCATTTGAAAATTTTCTTCCATTCGTAGGTGTGTACATGATGTATCTATGTATTGTTATAGCATAGAACGAAATAGTACCTACGCTATACCCGTATATGCGAATTTTTTAATTTGAAAAGAAATCACCTTACGAGTTGTCGAGAAAATTTGCAATTATTATCCGGCCGGATGATATCAATGGTCTTTCTTTTTCACAAATTTCAACCCCAATGCCTTTGTGGAAAAAAAAAAAAAAAAAAAAAAATATATATATATATATATATGTATACAATCTTTGACAACACGTCGACGAAGGCAATGGACGAATGAATGAAGACCAAAAATTAGGATTTGTTGAAATTGAAAGACTAAAATATGCATTAGTAAAGAAAGTGTTGCTCGGCTGAGATTCATAATATATCTGCAATTGATAATATTTATTCATACCAAGATTTTTCTTGAATACATACATTATAGTTAGGTATATATAGGTATAGTATATTACATATATAGAGGAAACGAATGATATAATTGATGATTATTCATGAATGAGGAATAGTATAATTTATGAAAAAGCTTTGGAAAATAATAATATCGTATAGATATGCAACGCTGCGGTATTGCGGGCGCGAATGAAAAAAATGGAGGAAATGCGGACGAGAAAAAAAAAAAACAGTAGAGTAATATTAGGGTTCAGCTAGAAATGGTATAATAAATATTTCAGCTGACTACCAGCGCTAGCACTGCTGCTACACGTAACGGACTAACTCGACCAGAGACGTCGAGTGCAGGGGAAGCAGCTGTCACGCTTCGGAAAATACAGGTGCCTGCACATATTCCCTCGTACCTAAATAGGCGCACAACGTACGATCGTTTCAATTTTACATACACACAAATGTATACCCATGCAGCTACTATGAGTGCATATATAATGTATATGTAGCGCGATTAGTTTCTACATATATATATATATGTATATATATATATATATCTTTAATCCGTAAATCTATAATGTATATATAATACGCACAGCGTAGTAATATCGTCCTTTTATTCGCACGCACGCGAGGTTCACTTTTTCTCGACTAACTATGTTGGTTTCTATCTATCTATCTATCCATCTGTCTATCTATACCTATATCCATCTATCTGTCTATCTATCTAACTATCTGTCTATCTAACTATCTATCCAACTATCCTGCACTTCTTTCTACCTCCACCACTGCATTCGCGGCTCTGCGGGCTCTCTGGGACTCCCCGGAGTTTCTGGGATCGCGCTATACTCTGTAATTTATACGCGGCATATACCGTGCAAAGTAGTTAGGTACGTAGTAGGTAGGTACATAGATAGGTATAATAGTACATAGAACCTACCTACTTGGAGCCATTAATCCCTTTCCTGTTTCCTGTTCGCAACTGAGGGGGATGTTCTAATATTCTTGTATAGTACGAACTTCTGTAGGTTAAATAGCCACCATCATACAATACATATACCTATAGCACCACCTACGTAGATAGATATGAAACTGCTGCCGTAACGTTATTATAGGTACGAGTGTAACAAATTTATTATAATGTATATATATAGACGTACACGTAGTTGTTGCGATCCGTTATAGGTGGGAATGGGTAGAGGTTGAACCTCGATTGAACCGAAGTGTTCTTTATTCCATGAGAAGACAAAAATCGTCATTTAGATCGTCTCACTGTCTTGTCAGTCTTACCTATGTCATCCATGCATCTACTCTTGAAGATAGTGGGAAATGTTTGTTCGATCTTGTGAAATCTCACATCTGAAAATTCAGAGAGCGCATAAAATCAGCAGCGGTAGATAATGGAAAATAATGGAAAATTTCGATAAGCTTGCTGAGCAACAAAGTCACGAACAATGCATTTCAAGCGATTTCTGGTTGAAATATATTTTCAATGGGGAAAAAGACTTGATTTTTTTCCGCCATTTCGGGAGTCGGCCAAATATCGTTTGAAATGCATTTTTCGTGGTTTTGATGCGTCAACGGAGTGATCTTCAGACTCGTGAATCAAATCGAGCTCCCATACGAGGCCCTTCTTCCAATCTCCTCTTCTTTCTCCGCATTGGCTTTCGGTGCCTAATATAAGCTTCGTTATTCACTTCATAATGGCAACACTATTCTTTCGAAAGCTGATGCGGCTCATTATTTCACCTGACGTTCCGAAGAACTTTTGTTTTTCTGTATTACATGGTGCAAAGAGCTGCTTTACCGAAGCACTTCGGAATATACGCATTATTATTATCATATTATACTATAAATTTTGTAACGCATAGCACGATACAATGGATAATTTGAACATGCAGCAGGGATATATTTGCAATGTATGCATTCGCGTATTACTACTACCTATATCTTCCTTCATACGGATCTATATGCATTGTGTGTAGTATTTTAACGAGGTGCGGCGTAAAGGATCGTTGATCTCCCTCTCAACCCCATTGCGGATGAGAGGGTTCTCGTAAATTATTGTAGGTATACATACGGCTCTGGTAAACAATGAGATTTAAGGATGCTGCTGATGCTGCTGATGCTGCTTGCTGCGCAGGTTGTTGAACGTGCGGCTGACTTTCGAACGACAAATTTTTGTCTTCGCGACCTGCGGAGCGAGCGAACGAGCGGCGAATAATGCAAGCGCGGTTCGCATGGATATTTTACATACCTATTCGAGAAATCATATCGATCGATTTTGAAAAAAAGAGAAAAATTGTAATTCATGAAAATGATTTATCAACATGTCGTGAATTATTCGTTCAGGTTATCATTATTTTTTCTATGCGTACACGGAGTTTCTAGATGTCCAACTCTTTTAAACGGTTCCTTCGCGTCTCCTCCGATCCATGCATCTATATAATTAATCTTTGCGTATTATGATATACCAACCTATAACCTACCTATATATATACTCGTCTTGGGAGAATCGTACATTATACGACGCTGCTTTCAACTTCCGGGGTGATAAATCCTCCCGCAGAAACTCAACGTATATATACATGCATGTGCATATATATATATGTATACCCACGAAATGGACACTGCAGCAGCAGTTTGCCCCACGATTTTGCCGAACGCGAAACAACGCTACGCAACGAGGGCGATCGCGAACACAATGTTTTTTTTACGATCTCCACGAGTCCTTCGCCTTTCTGGTTTCAGCTCTTACCTCCATTCTTCTTTCCTACTTCTTTCTTTGTTTTATGTGTTTTCAGCCCCCCCCCCCCCCCCCCCCCCCCTCACCTCGCCTTGCGTGCGTCCTTCAATACATGTATTGTACATAAACCTCTGCCAGTATATATGCTATATATAATTATAGGTACTTATGTAGGAATATTTTATGGTACGTACTGTACAGGGAGGATCTGAGGAAACCATAAGAGCGGAGCGATCATGGTGGCTGGCAAGGCCTATGCTGGGATATCCTGCATTGCCGCCATGATCGCTACGCTCTCGCGGTTTGCTCAAATCCTTTCGGTATGTATACATACCATGAGAAAAATGTAGGTGTCGAATTGTTGATAGTACAAACGCAGCTGTCTTGCAGTATCTTCATACCTATAATCTGGTATAGGTGGTACACGGAGAGAAAATTATCGTAAGAAGCCACCGAAAAACTATGCTAGTTTGAGGACAGACCGAACAAATACAATGCTGTGTAGTCGGAGCTCTGTGATGAAAATCTACGGTGCGATATGGTAGAACGGTCTGAGAGTAGTACATACATACATGTACTCCGTTACTAAAATCTCTTCCGAAATTTACTAAACATTTTGTAGCCTCCTCCACACGAGTATTCGGTAGTTACCTAGATGCGTCCGTTACTTTCTTCATACTACATAGGTTGAGTTCTACAACTCCTGAGAACCATTCCTAAATTCATATTTCTCGCGCGCCCGTACTAGTATTGTAGGACGAAAGTGTGCCCGGTGAGATACAGTGATCTATGAAATCGTCAACGTCGAAGCCACTGCCATTCCAGTATTGCATCACGAGTATTGTTGTTTCGTGAAATTGGTATTTGCTTCCGTGCGACTTCGATTCTGTACAATGGAGTCTACCATAAAGATCGTAAAAGCTATCTGGAGATTGCTATGAAGGTATAAGTAATTCAAATGAATATTTCAGTACGTTCTGCGGAGCGGGACGCTCCTCAATCTTGGACGCAGTCAGGCTGAATCTACGATACTGTATGAGCATAGCTTTCAATCATTAGAAGAGCAAAGTTTATGGAATTCTATGGCAGTAGATATACGAGCACTGGTTCTTCGACAACACCACCGTCGCGCTCAACCTACAATACTGCGTGAGAGCTAGAACCAAATTTCATACCACTATATAAGCACTAAATGGTATGTGTACCAGATCTCGCTATAAGCAAAAGCTCGACTCGTAATGGCGTTGTGAAAACGATACGATATTTTCGGTCTGTACTCAAACTAACATACCTACTTTGGCCGAATCGTGCATAAATTTTTCTCCGTGTGTATATCCGTACTCACTAGTCGTAGCGTCAAGGCGTTATAGTATGAATGTATGTATTACGTGCGTAGGTAGGTACCTAGTTCTTAGGAAGGAATTCAGTGTGATTCGTCTTAATTAAAGTGTCATTAGACTGAACGACCGTGCGGCGTGCGAGTCAAGGCTCGACGATCCGTTATATACCTACGTATGTATACTTACTTACTTACTCACTTATTCACGTACGTAGTACGGTACGTCGGTACACCTACATATGTAGACTTGGTAGGTGTGTATATACGGTGTCATGCGCATAGTATAGTTATTCGTTCTTTCCTTCTGTTGGATTTTCTTTTCCTTTTATCCATGATTAGATGCAGGACCTACGCGAGGATCTTTTTCTCCTTGAAGCTGCAGTGGACAGTGTATCACATCCATGCAAAGGGTGGGTCAGTCAAAAACGATGCGAGCTGGCTGAAGTTGACAGCGTTGTAACAACGAAATTATGAAAAATAATGTCTGTAAACGTCAGTCTCTCTCCACATCTTGCTCTTTTCTCGCAGGCAGCGACTTTTTGAAAACTACGAGCCGATTCGAATTTTTCAAATGCCCATTCCTCAGCAACGCGAAGAGAGGTTTCTCGATTTCGATAACCTCGAACGAAAGTCTGCGGCTCTTTTAATTCCTGGCGAAAACCAAGATCGCCCGGATTGATCAACGCGTTAGGATTTTATTCACGGGTTTTAAACTGTATCCACCATGTATATAGGGCGAAGGATGCAGCTCTTTACGATATGATATTATGATATGGTATGATATTCACCTATATTCAGGCTAGAGCTGATTGTAGGCTAATTGCGCTAGCTTCCGTCACGTTCTGTCGTTAAATATAAGACGCGCGAGGTGGGTCGGTGTACCGTATACATACCGGGACCTGTATCATTATTATAGGTATATAAGTATACATATAAGTATATATGAGTAAATTGTAAATAGGTAGGTAACACTTACTGCATTCTATTACAGCCACCTAGCATAGAAGCATAATATGTATCCACCTAGGTAGGTATTACATACGCAGGTAACGATTATTTATTTATCGCGCAGTGTAGTTATTATATTATATAGCACGTATGCGGTGCAGGTAGCAGTACCTCCAACCTATTCAAGTTTATCACAGATATGTATTTTATTATAACTATACGTATGTGTACATATCACACATGTCCCGATACATAGGCACACCATCGAAAACCTTCAACCATTTTTCTTTTCGTTCCTGCATACCATAATTATAAACGATGCTGATGATGGACTGTTTATTAATTAGTCAAGTTGTAACTCAGCGTATACTATATACCCGCTATACATAGGTATAGGTATCGCAGATATTCATCATCTTTGAACTGGCGGATGTTATCGTTTTAATTGGAGATGAAATGAAGACGATTTCGTCAATTCATCTCATGTCAGTAGAACGAAAACACGTTTCAAGTTTCTCGTTTACTTATCGTTTGTCTCCTATTTTCTGTCACTAAACCCGACTCGGGATTTCTGTCGTCGATATTGAAAATTTTTCACTGATTTATCGGTTCTCTTCACGTTTTGTGTTATTTGGTATATATAATTATTACCACCTTCTATCAAACTTGGAGATTCGTGGTGTCTGTAATATAAGGTGCATCTTATGTAACTCATATTACTTTTCTTTGCGGTATCATATATCCGGTATATATATATTATACGTTTCCAACTTTTAAAATCCAACTTGTCTCTCTATCACGCCCCCCACGTGGCCCCTTCCCTCCACTCTCGCTTGAAGTTTTCTTCTCGTGAATGATAGTCGTATTCGTTCTCTCATCTAACAATATGAGTGAAACAGTTATCATTACTCAATTCACGCAATAAGCTATATTGATCAATTATCATGACGCAATTATGTATCGATATATCTGGGTAAAGACATGACTATAGCTATATATCTAATTGTAAGGTAGATATTATACACGTACGGAAGTATTGAGCGTGGAGTAAAATTTACTTCAGAAAGTTATATTATACATATTGGTACGTATTCCATATGTATATTGAATGTATTTACTATACTATTAATGATATTTACTGTAGTAGGTACACGTACCTCCTATTCATACGTGCGCAGGTGCCCATATATGTATATATAGGTGTAAGTTGTCTCGAATACATATCGGGGTCGATATATGTTATTTATTTATATCGACCACCGATTATTTATGCGGCTTATTAATCCTGGCATAGTATGTCTCTTGAGGTTTTCCGCGTAATCTTATATCCCCGTGTGCGGACTGTACGAGTATTTTACATACCTATATACATATAGTATACCTAAGTGGGAGTACTTTTTACCTATTTACTTACTTACATATTTATCTATTTATTCATTTATCCATAGACTCGTGTGCATTGGCTGTTAATGAGTAATAATCAGTTAACGTCGTAAATCTCATTTCCGTTGTCGCATTTCTTAAATTGGAGAAATTTGATCTACAATATACGTATACGTATGCGCATACCTATGCCTAGGTACTAAGGGGAAAGAAATTTTCCACCTTTCGATACTTTTGCCAACGAAACTTACATTAATACAATGAGGCGCGGGCTCTCCAAAAGCCTACCTATACAATGCGGCTGAAGACAGTTTCAGTAGTATGTATGTATATACATAAATACATGCCAAGGATTGGAAAAAGAAAATAATAAATGAATAAATGGACGAATAAATAAACGGATTTTAATCCAGTCGCAACATTTTCGAAGCAATAATGTTGTTACTGGGGAATTTACGGATTACACAAATTGGAAATTCCGATAAAATTTGTCACGAAATATCTGTTTAATTTTCATCAAGCTGCTGGAAAATCGAGTAGAACATCGTATGGCCGATCAATTTTGGTCTTTACATTTTCGGACTGGGGAAGCTTACTGTAGGATCAAATTTTTGAGAGCCAATGTTTATGCAGAAGAGAAAGTAAGTTTGAGAAGAAAACATGGACGGAACAGTAACGAGACTTGCATGTGATCATTACTTTTAGACTATCTATACTGTGTACCTATGTAGTACAATAATCTTGAAATTTGTGTAACAGTAATGTGTCAATGATGAAGAAAAAACCTTGGGGCAATAACGGACGGAAATGAAGTATACCAGCTTGTATACACAACGATTAGCGATGTACAGAAATAACGTTTACTGCGCGATATCGGATCTGCATCAGATCACGCATTGAACTAGAAAATGCAGTCTTTTGGCAGAAAAATCGAGCTCTTCCATATATCCTAGGACTATAATAGGCATGTGCGAATTTCGAAGTAGGTATAATATTCCCAATACATGCAGATTTCGATCGGTTTTATATGTGGAATTGCTCATCTAGGTATGTTATTTAAACAAGATGGCCGATTCGTGCGTTACGCCCCTAGATTTATGCGAATCTGAACGTTTAACTTTATATGAATACATGTATCGTATGCATATGTAGGTATGTAAATAGTCACATTACACTGGTATATTTTTCGGTATGTGTTTAGCCTGATAATACCGTATGCCGATTACGATTAGAGAAATTCCTATACACCTACGTACGTACGTACGTACGTACATACCTCTGGTTGTTTTTGTGTTTTCTTCTTTCCTGTTTCGTTTTGTTTTTTGTTTTCAAACGTCATTGAATTCGTTACAGGAAACGACAAACGGGACGCGATATTTATCGTATAATACCTGCCATCGCATAGCACGTAGATACCTACTACCTATATATGACAATGGAGAATGAAAACATGTCATTACTTATTCGCGAGTAATTCACTTATGTTAAATATTCTACCTAACCTATACCTACCTATAGGTATACGCGAGTTACATAATACATTATCTTCTGTTACCTGGGATTTGCTTTTTGTTCGATCGTTGAGACAAAAAATTCATGTCCAAATTATCATTCGGATTAATCTCTACGTACGTAGGTATATTTATTATATACAGGTATAGCACCTATCAATGCACTTTTTTCTCAATTTTTTCATTAATAAACTGGTTTGAAATTCGCGGTTTGAACAACCAAAAATTGAGAGAAATGTAATGAAAAATAGACATGAAAATAGAATGTATTGTAGAATGGGAACGTAAAATTGAAAGAAACTTTTTTTCATGCCTCAAGTCGCCGTGGAACTCGCGACCTTGAATGTACAGCAACCGTTTCGGAAACGAAAATCGTAAATTTTGGCAAACCACCGGATTGATTTTGATGAAACTTTGAGTATTCATTGAATATGATGGCAGAAAGAGGCTTTGTATTTCACTTTTTTCAAACATTGAACGAATTTGATGAAAAACAAACATTCCCTATGTTAGCTGGGTTAGATTGCCAGCGGCGACTCCAATGGACTCCGATAACCTCTATCAATAAATATTCTCTACATCGGAATCACCGCTGGCATTGTAACCTAGCCAACATAAGGAATATCTATTTTTGTATCAAATACTATCAACGTTTGAAGAAAGTGAAACACTTTGCCACTTTCTGCCGTTATGCTCAATGGATTCTTTGATTTTCATCCGAATCGATCGAGTCGTTAGCGAAAGTCTACTATTCTTTCTTTCATTAGGTATTAGAGAATGGATGCCCCGAGGTTTAGAGAAATTGAAAAGAATTTCATTTTCCGATCGAGAAAAAAAAAATGAAATGAAATGAAATAAAAGCGTTTTTGCCAATTCTTCGATAGGTGTTGATTTGATTTTATATTCTATTGGTGCGCAGTAGGAGGTCACTGTATTTCTGTGTGGGTATACATATCATCCATGTGTACTCATTGTAAGATATTCTTGAAACTCGAAGACATATAGAGCTCTGCAGTGTTCCATATATTATTTATCTATATATATGTAGATACATTCTATGCTGTTATATAGCATTAGATAACCTTTTGCTCGGCGCGAATGTCAGTGACTGTGATTGAAAACAGACCGCATACTTATTATGATCATCGTAGCGCGTTCTGCTGGTGCTGCCCACCGAAAGGCCGCGATATCACAGTGACCACTTTTGTCGGACAAAAAATCCCTGACTTTCTTTGATCAGTTGATCAATTTTCCCTGACCAACGTTCTTATTGTTTCATTAGTGCTACGAACCAAAACCCCCAATTCTCCATTTTATTTCAATGTTCTTGGCATGAAATTCTTTCGAAAATACCCTATTCCATTAATATTGAAAACAACTGTTTCTTTTTCTGTAATATAACAATTTTTCGTTGACACTTTTTTTTCCAATAATATAATGAGAAAAGTGAATTTTCGAATTTTCTTTCCAGTCGCATTTATTAGACGTTCGGTCATCTGTTTTTTTCTCCCCTGACCAAGTTTGGAATCCCCTGACATCTGCCTCCTGATTCCCTGACCAATTTTTGTTTTCCCTGACATTCCCCGATTTTCCCTGACCGTGGACACCGTGTATAAAAACGCACAAATTATAGAAAAAATGAAATAAATATGTGAACAAAAAGCAGAAAAAACAAACGTTTAATCTCTTTGTTCTATTCTTTCTGTTTCAGGGATCCAGCTCTTTATTGGTACGTGACAAAGGACTCGAACGTATCCTCTGAGCATAAGTATACGTTTTTTTTTCCATTTTCAATAATAGTTGCAGGTGCTCCCTTTTGATCAATTTTTCACATTTCGAGAGAGTTTATTCTGGGATTGAACTTTTCCAACGAATTATTCATCTTACGTTATTCATATGTATGCGAATTTTGGTACCCGAAGAGAAACGAATCATATTCGCCTCCAATCACGTTGAAGCAATTTCGCCTATAGTCGCATTCGTAGTAGGTAGTACATGCGTACTCGTATATCGGAATAACAGCTCCAGGTTGGCGGCCTTGAATTATTGAAGAACAGCGAAATTCTTGACCTAAAACATTTGAGCCTGTCCTGTCCTGTCCGATCATTATATCTATGCATACCTGCGGCAGATTATTATCATGGTCGACTACCTGATAATTATATATGATTTACCCGATATATAATTGGCAATTAAAACAAGATTTGAAGAATACCTACCTGTCGTGTATATGGTTTATAATATGTTCACGTATAATATGCGGACAACATTTATTTATTTATAGTGTAGGTGTACCTATCTAGGTATGTATATGTACCTACATAGACTACACGCATATAACTACATCAGAAAAATCTTTCCGAAATATTGGAATTGCGTCTCGTTTATGCCACATCGTACTCAAGTGTTGGATTAACGAAGTATTGAATTATATATATTGCATACTTGAAAGAAAATTACCCAAATTTGAATTTTCAAATGCATCAATGATTTAATTTTAACGATCTCGGCCCCTCGATCACTTCATTTCTCTTCTTTACCTATAACAACGGGCCCGGCAATCGATTCGATTCTGTCCGTGGTCACTTATCAGAGAATAATTTGACAATCCTCGCAGATACACGGTGGGTACAAAAAGTGGAGAAACAGAATAAACAGCTTACAGTTTACGGATTTTTCTAAAATTTCACTTTCCATGCAAAGGCTTGTTTCGCAGCAACGTACAGAGATTTCGTCGATTTCAAAACGCCAAACGAAAGCCTCATTCTTCTAGTTTTTGCTAAAAAAAAATGAAGATCGCTCGGATTGATCGGTGCCTTCCGATTCTACTCATATTTCTAAACTGGCCGGTTCATTTTTAATCGTCCTGTATTTGAATCCGTAGGTATGTATGTACTATGTACTGCATAGCCGAGATATATAATTCCTGCAGTGAAATCAATAACCTGTAAATCTACTGAATGTTACGTACGTACGCAGGTACGAAGCTACGTGTATACGTATTTATACGTATCATTTTTCTCTACCAAACCCCGTTATATTAGCATCGTTGGTCAAAGAGATCTACGATGACATGGACACAACCGATCGTGAAGATTAAATCTTGCTGCGTGTTGCCCAGAGTTATAGACCATCGAATATAAAATATACCTACCTGTATGATCACAAATTCTTCGTCTTTTTCTTTCTTCTTCTTCTTCTTCTTCTTCTCCTTCTTCTTCTTTTTCTTCTTCTGGTAGTGAACATACATACTCGACGACGTATATACATGATACGTACATACGTGCCTTAAATACCATAGAACATTTCAAGTTTGCGCTACAATATTTCACTCGTGTCTTATGATAAATTTCTAACGATGATTGTTCATTGAATGTATTATTGTAGGTAATATTAACAAGTTTGAGGAAATTTATCAAATTACTTCAGTTATCCCTGTATCCGCAGATTTGATAATCGTCAAATTTCTCATTGGTCATTCCATTTGGGTGAATTTTTGCCCTCGTTCATTTGGCAAATTTGTTGTTCAATACTAGAAACCGGGCTGAGGCAATGGTTCAACAAACTTTTATAACGGACCTCCATGTTTTCTGCAGAATGAATTTTTCCCAACTTCTGTATATCAGGTATAGGTACCTGTACGTCTCGCTATACGCATAATGAGTATACGAAAACTTTTGCCTTATAAATCCGACTTAATTTCGATGAATATTTACGCCGTAGATGAATCTGAATTGACAATTCGTAAGTATTCCCATATTTAGGCATTGAAATTCAAAATGGACGCCCGGATGGCTGCGAGTCCCGCAAACTCCATGAAGTGCGGGTCTAATGAATCAATGTAATCCCGACCAACATCGCGCTATAAGTATAAGTAGTTTATTAAATATAAGTAGTTTATTAGATTAAATTTGGTGTACAAACGTATTCTCTATTCTTGATTTGATATTAGTCTCGACATTAGTATGAATAAACTGAAAATAAGGAAGAAAAAATTGAGAATTTTCATCAATTTCTCCTTCTTCAGCCGCATTATGCTCGCGCTATTTATTGATCTCAATATATTACTCATAATGATGACACTAATGCAATGCATACCTATGAGCAAATGCCATCGGCTTGTTGAACCGTAAACAACTGCAGCTGAACCAGCCGACGAAGCCGTATGGTAAAGTGAAGTAGGTACAGTCAAAGTTATGAGTTACTGGCTGGCTGGCTAGCTAGCTGGCTGGACTACCTTCAGATCATAAAACTACCAAGCTACCCGAGCTACGTCGTAATTTGGAGAACGCGAATGCAGTAGCTGCAGGTGTATAATTTATAATATACAACTTCCTGCTGCTCCTGGGGACTCCGGAATACATATCCTATGTATGCAGTAGGAACTCCTTTTGCTACGGCGAATATGTACATATATTTCGTAGCCTCGAACATACAGGCTTCCTCTATCGGCATGGTATTGCAAAATTGGAAAATAATGCCGATTACATGATTTTAACAACATTTTTCCGTCGGACCAACAGTACCCCGTGGTCTTCACGATATTGCGCAGAGACACGGCTGTGCATTTACAGATTTGCCATCGCATGAGATTTCTGAGGACAGACTTTTCGTCCGTTCCATATCCGGCACCATTTATCCGCGGCACTAAACATGCTGGGCCAATTTTCGGAACAAATTTGGATGAAACGTTCGAAAACCTTTAGAAATGATCCAGCTGGATTCTGTAATGCATAGAGAGGCTGAAAACAGCGATTTTCCGATCAAGTTTCCTCTAAACCGTCTGATGTCTGCATGGAGACTCAATATACTTGTATTCGCGGGTGTATTTTCACCGCTCCGGATCTACGGGGTGTACTTATCCCCATCCATGTTACGGGGAAAAGGAAAACAAGAACAGGGAACAAAACTTGGAAAAAACCTGGAATTATCGGGGAATTTTTGTTTTCTCATGGAAAAACCTGGAAATCTGAGGGAATTTTTTGACGGTGGAACGAATTTTTTTGTAACTCTGCAGATCACCATGGTTTTGGTGATCAAATCAAATAGTTAACAAAGAGATTGAAAGGTACGACAAGATGAGCGTTGTTCGAGGAGTCTATGAACGAGGAATCGTAGCTACGATACACCTGCAAAATTATAAAAATGATCTGGAAGAACATGGAATTCTCAAGGAAATTTCATGCCAGGTCTAAGTAGGCACCCTGTGAATTTCTCCAGAATCCGTACCTCGGTGTACTACAGTGTATGATATTTTATTTATATTATATTATACCGATGCCCCATTTTTCTATGCTATTATACAGCTGGTTGGTGTATGAGTATGTATACCCTCAAAGTCAGAGATTGCGCGTTATCTATTAAATTACTGCACAGCATCGGCAGCAGCAACAGTCGATGAACCGAAATAACCAAAAGTTATAGCCAGCTCCAGTATCATTATACATACTACGTCTTATATTATAAGTTTATACTATAACCTAAAACTCATATGGCGAGATTCTTAATTCGTCGTGAAATATCGCTATGGACAAAATAATTCTTATGATCTTTGATACTATATACATATATGCGAGTACAATTATTGTGAGGAATTAAAACCATTAGGTGAGGCCAGCTGCCACGGCACCGGCGTCCTGAAAAGGGCAAATGTGTTAATCTTCTGCACAATAATATCGTGTTTTTTTTTTCAATATTCTCTTTCTTTCTCCTTATTTTTTGATCTTATGTCAAACTTCGACTGTATGCTCATCGTCGTGATTATAATTACGCGTATTCAGTTCTCCTCTTCATCCGTGCTCGGTTTTGCGGTGCAGCCCGACGCCTATACTACTGAACATCCTGTGCGCGCAAGTCCAAATTAGCAGGCTAAAACCCAACTGTAACTCAATTTTATTTCTCTTCTCGTCATTCGTCTCTTCTTATTTCCGTCTGTATTATCTGTATATCCATCTATGAATATCTATGACAAGTTATGTCGTAGGATGGATAGATACATATACGCATACGTACATACATACATACATACATGCATACATGCATAGATAAATTGATAGATAGATAGACAGATTAAATACACCAAAGATCATCCGTATTCGGCCTTCTTACGTTACGATTACTGTTCGTATGTGTGTATCTATTTAGGAATAGTTATATGTACATAGTTATGCCTAGGTATAGTGGTTCAGTTGTAAACCTCCGTGATGCCATGTGCCAGAGATAAATTATACCGTCATTGAAGAGAATTACCTCTCTTTATACATACATACATTCATGCATACATGCATACGTATTTACTCCGTTCGTTCGTTCGTTCTCGTTCATTGACAAGACCAGAAGACAAGACGAGACGAGGGGTCGACAGTTATCTAGAAGAGCACAAGACCTTTGCTAGTGTGGGCGAGGCGGACTGCTTCCTAATAATAATTACAATTTTTTACACTTTACCTATGGGCATAGGTATGTATGTAGATAGGTACCTATATTTTACGCTTCACTGTCGGCCCTTCGGTTTTCCTTTTGTTTTCAATTCATTCCGAATTTAATGTCGTACTTCCCTATACATACGTATCAGATTCCTCAACCGATCGTCGGTAATGATACGAGAATTCTTTTTATCCTTTGGTTCATGTCAATCACGACTTCGTGGTATATGCCATGCGATATGGACATCTTGAGATCGCATTGATCAATATTCAGTCACGGGGATCAACGTTTCGTCCACGTTACTCCAAGAATGGACGAAGAATTCAACGGTATATGATGAAAAATGAACAAACTTTACGATTTTTGAAACCGCGTGTTCGTATTCGGGGGGCTTAACAGAAAACGAAAAAAGGGAAAATGGGGAAAAAACCGTATGCATATTTATATATACCATGTCTATTAGTCTTCATGAGGGTTCTGAGCTCTAGAATTGTTATAACAAAATTCATTCTGAAGTGTTCACATAACATAGTCCTGCTGACCGCTAGTGCAACATCTTGAATATTGTTGTGTTAATGCAGCACCATCGCAGCGGAGGGATTCACAGGATGCTGAAAACCGGGTTTATGAGCCCGCGCGTGGATCACACCTACGCGGTTCAAACATAAGTGGGTCTATATTTAGAATTCATCCTGCGGTGTAGTAGGATACGTGCAGATGCATGTATTATATTAGATACATAGGTATATATTGCAAATCCCTCTCTCTCTCTCTCTCTCACTCTGGCTCTCTCTCTCTCTCTCTCTCTCCTGCGTAATATCACTTCGTATACACATGACATATGAATATTATCATGCATCACCATAATATAATGGAGGTGGTGGTTCGTAACCACGCAATTTGAAGTGTATGCTCGCAGTTCTATGATCGAACCGTTCCTGTATCGCGTCGACGTTCCCTTGTGTCCCTTAATAAAATTAATTATTTAAATATCAAGGTAACGCTAGTCGAGTCGATTCGTGGATCGACGGGATAGTACGCGCGGCTGATCTCGATTCCGTACACCTATATACCATTACTATATCTAACATACCTTTTAGCTGCTGTATTTCTATACTCGTTGCTCTTTTACATTTGAATATAACATATATATATATATATATATATATATATATATATATATATATATATATATATATGAACTGGTATATATAATACTATAGGTATATTGTTCAAGATATGAAACGGAAATCTTCGTTCGGAAATCTTGATCCATTTTTTTTCTAAGTATATAATAATGGATTGCCTATAATCGTTTTACAGCTCGGTCACGCTTCACCACCTCCGCCAGCACCGAAGACAAATAATCACAAAGAAATTAACAGCTCCCCACCACGCGGACCCAGGACTCTTCTTCTTCGACGTGGTGACAATGGCTTCGGATTTACCTTACGACATTTCATCGTTTATCCGCCCGAGTCCTGCTACGTGAGTATTTATCATATCTCGACCGTCATTGCTTGGGATTTTTTTTTTTTACTCTTGAGCATCGTGAAATATGCAAAAACAGAGAAAAGAAAAAAAAAAAAAAAATTAAACGGTCCTCGTAAATTCGATTAATTAGTAGGTATCGACGAATCGAATAAGACGATTAGCCGAAATTTATAACGTTATACAATCGGTGCAATCAAAGCTCGTTATTACGTCAACATAGCGGGGAAATTCGCAAAATGGCGGGAGAAAAAAAGAGGAAAAAAAATTTGTCCTCACCGACAAATTTCAGACGATACCTATATTATTATTATTATTATTATTATTATCATCATCATCATCATTTTGCTTTTTTCATGATTTTTTTGTCGCACCAACGTTATAAACTTGAGCCTCATTACCTCGTCATATTAAAAGCCACTTCACTTACAAGGTCACCCTCGTGTAAGAGGTGCGCGGGCATAAAGAGCTGCCGGACAAACTGCACCGCGAAGGGTGAACAGCTGAAGTAGTAGCTACAGGTATAGGACATAGGTATAGGTAATCGTCGCGCCAGGTAGTCCGTGTATACGCGTATGCGTGCACATGTGCATACATACATACATGCATACATAAATAATATACTGCATACTGTAGGCGCGCACTACACCTCATACCCATATCTCCTCTCTTTACTTTACTCTACAACCATAAACTTGGCGCGCGGCTCCCCCGCCTTTTAGGGATATAATTAATTCTCGAATGACCTGAAATTTCTTTCTTTTTGTACACGGGACCAATGCACAAAACAGAGAAAAAGAAAACAAACAAAAAATGTTATATCCACCATATAGCTAATGAATGTAATGTATCGATTGTGTAGTAGCTTATACCTACATACTGTATGTATATATATATACCATGCAGCTACCTGCTATTATCTATTTACATTTATCGAAGGCTGAATTTCATTTTATTCCATAAATTAATTTCATTTCGTATTTCGTACTACATATACGCCAGGTATACATTTTTCCTCTCTTTTTTTTCCTTCCCTTGCATTCGTCAATCGGTTTCATATCTTGATACCGCAGTTACGGTAAGATGTAACAAAGATTCGAAAAATTCGGATGGGGTAATAACATAGATAATACAGATCATTATTAATTATTCTTATTATTATTATTGCTTTATGAAATCCTTTAGCAGATGCTGCCGGGACACGAGCGGGCGCGAATTGACGAACCTATGGACACGATCTTCGTGAAACAGGTACGATCGAATTCTCCGGCATCTGAAGCAGGGCTTCGAACAGGGGACCGCGTAGCTTCTGTTGACGGGGTACCGACAAGGGGCGAGCAATACGCTCGTGTTGTACAACGCATACAACAGGCGGGACCCTGGCTTCGTCTCATCGTTGTATCTAAGGAAGACGATATATTGCAGAGGGTATGGGTACTCTTTTATATGTAGTTTACGATCAATGAGTGATCAACTATGAATAAGTGACTTTTTTATTCCTGATTTCTCATTTATATCTATGAAATTTTTCATTTCATTATCATCAATTTTTCGGTTTTTTTTTTTTTTTTTTCGTTTCTGAGACGATCTTTTCAATTCTCGATTGAATACAAATTTCTCTGTTTGCGATCTACATAGGTAGATGAGATTTTTCTAATTAATTATGCGGGAAAATTTTGGAATATTAAGTTTGTCATTAGTGTACAGAAAGAATGTCATTTGAAAGAATTGAATTTTCGAGTATACCCTTCTGGGAAAGTTGTTCATAGACGGGAGGAGGTTCATTTCACTGCTGTCCTATTTTTCATCAAATCCTATAGCAATCTAGATTTCTATGTATTGAAAGTTCGTATGAATATACGTCCATCTATGTCGTATATATATACTGTTGACGGTGTTATATGTCTCTATTATAATTGGATTTCAATTTCCCTCTGACATTTGCAACCTTTTTCGTTCCGTGGGATTAATGCCACTATTGCCGCAATGAATCCATACATCTGCCGCGGAAGGTATTGATTCAATTTTAAGAACGTTAGAATATCCGGGATTTGTGGCTCATTGTTCCACACTGTGACGTTGATTAACGAATCTTTTTAATTGCAATTACGGTACATCGATTCTCTCTCTCTCTCTCTCTCTCTCTCCTTTTTAACTATTTTTTTATACAAAATAAAAATTTGATCCACTACGAGGGTGGAATTGAAATTCTAGTTTAGGGCAGCAGAACTTGCGATTTTCTTCGACTTTCTTTCAATACGATAATCAGATTCCCCGGTTAATGTTGAATTACTCGAAAGATAATTCCAGTCATTATCGTAAAGCCTATGATCTTTGGAAATAAATTTCGATTATTTTTCTGGTACATTAATCAGTTCTTGATAATCCTGAAACCCTTCTGTACAATAAAACTAACACGAATGTAATTCAATATAATTGATTATAGTTCAAAATCCAATCCGTTTCTCAAATCATATTATATCAGTCCACGGTGACCTTAAATTCCTCAAATAATGATTTTATGGAAGAATTTTCCGAAACAATCAGTCTGGTTGTGAAACATAAAGAATGTTTGATGAATGCTATATTTTTCAATCCAAATCGAATTTTTAGAACGATAATTTTCTTCAAATATTTCCAGAAGTAGAGTTTAAAAGATTAGAATTAGTTTCCAGAGACGTATTTCACTTGCATCTTACAGGCAGGAACTAATTTTAAATTCATTTTTTATGATTTAGTATTTTGGCGATACGGCACACAATCCTGAGACGAATCAACGACCCCGACTTCGCTCGCCTGACAGAGTACCTCAAAAGCAGCGTAGATCTACTAGCATGATCCCAGGGCCAACGGCAAATTCACGAAACAGGCAATCCTGGGTGTGCTCACCGCCAGGTTCGGAGAACCAGGGTACATTAACGCACCCGTATAAACAAAGGGAAGAATTATACACTAAAGAAAGTAGTAAAATGTTAGCGCCGTCTCAACGCAGGCCTCTCGAAGCTCACAATCAAGAAACAACGCATTACGATCATCCAGAGAGACCGCAAAGGAGACAGAAAGAACCTAGTAATCAAACTCCCCAGCCTTACAGACCTTCGCCAGACTCGAGATTCGATTTATATGACAGAACGAGGCCAGAGTCTATTTACTCACGACCAAATGCCGAGGAAATTTATGACAGAATTAAAGATCCAATTTATGAACGAGTTAGACCTTCGGATGTCTTCAGTAAATCTTTAGACCCGTATCCTATGTCCAGAGCCGAACCTCAGGTACCTATCTATAGACCTGGAAGAAGAATGGTTAATCGAAGAGCAAGCGAGGGAAGCGGAATGGCAAATGAAACTGAATCGGAAAAATATGGTAGCATGGATGCGCTTAAATCAAGTAATCATGGTTCTAGACTAAGCATGGATTCTCGTAGGGATTCTTCCCCTGCTAGTAAAGAGAGCCTCTCTTCCTACGACTCGAATTCTACTCTCACAGGCAACGAGTGCTCAGATGATTCTGTTATCATGAATAGACTCAGGCGAAGCTTTGAACAAAAGGAAGAATTCCTTCGGAGACCAAGTCATCCTATCGGTTGGCTAACTCCTGAAGAAGCCTCTAAACGTATTCAAAGGGAATTTTATGCAAGGCCACAAAAACTTCAACGACAAGTTTGGCCACCCAACGAACAACAGAGTCTTATTAGGCAACAATCGCCGACGAGAAATTCTACAGAAAGAAATATTAGGGCTACTAAACCGTCAAATCAAAATATTCAAAGAGTTAGGGGCAATATCGATTCTGAAAATGAATATTCAAATCAGATTGATCAAGATTATGATTACGACGATGATCGACAGCCTGGAATTGAAGAAATTCAGGCTATCAGAGATCAACTCTATTCTTCTCTGTATGATAGCAATGGACAATTTGTTAAAGAAAATCATTTCAAGTATGGACCGGCCGGTAATAATGGGAATAAAAGTAACGACGTGCAATTTAGAGCTTCGAATGCGAGGGGTGGTAATAAGGCCGCGTTTGTTACAACTTTGTCTCGCATACATGAAAATGTTACTGCGCAACAAGGTGGACAAGATTTAAGGAACGGAACTTCTTCTCTACCCTCTTCTCCTGGACCAGAGAAAAAAAATAATGGCGATAAGTTTTTAGTTCCTCCTCAAGGATTGCAGATCGTTTCTCGTAGAGCAAAGCAGTTTGAGTCGGGACGATTACTTAGTGATGATGATGAACCAACTAGTGATAGAACTAATTTATACAAGAGTGAATTATCTAGGTTATCAAGTAAACGAAGTGTTCCTAATGTTGCTGTTAGAAAACGTGAATTCGAATCTAAAGCTGAAGCTAGGGAGCATCGCAGAATACCTAATCATCGGGAAAGCAAATCACTCGATTCAGGTATCGTATTTATTCATTATATAGGTCAATTTCTTATTTTTGTTTTTCAATCCATAATATTCATTCGTGTTTATCTATTTCTTCCCACTCAGAAACTCCGGATGAAAGATTCAAATTGTTATTAGGTTGTTACGTTTTGGAGCAAAATATATGTTTTACTCACTTCCAACTGAAAAATCTTTAGAATGAGATGAGAAATGTATCCTTTTCAAAGGAGAATACTGGAAATTAATATCCAAAGGTCACTCACTCAATTTGAAGATTCCCATCAAAGTCTTCAGAATTATGTGGAAACTTTGAAAGGACTGGAAATTTTTTTAGAATCTATTGGCAGCTACCGGAAACTCATGAAATCTTCAAAATCTTTTGAAATCCCTTCCAAATTCCCTGAAAACTTACAAAATCTTCAAAAACATTTCGAAGTCATTTGAGATGTTACGAAATTGCTCGAAACCCAATAAAATTCGTTGAAATGCAATGATATCATGTGAAATCATTCAAATGTTTGTATTCAATTGAAGCTCTGATGAACCGATCTTCGAAAATTTCTCCAAATTACCTCAAGTCTCCAAATATATTGTAAATTTCTTCAAAATCTTCTTGAATAGTCTTCTAAATGGATTAAAATCCCATGAAATCTTAAAATGTGAATGCCACGACACAGATATTTCCCTTAGTTAAGATTGAAAAATGGACTCTCCGATTTCCTAGAAAAGATTTAGTTAACTAAGTATAGAAACTTTTCAGCCACTTTATAGCTGGAAATATGCTAAAAAAAAACCAGAAATCGAAAGATTAACCGACTTGATGCTCTCCTCCAATCCTCTACTTCTCTATCTATGCATTCTTATCATCTTGAAATACTCTGCTTCCTTTACATCGTCATTTATCTTCATGGAGTAATAATTCAAGTCGCTAACTAATTATATGAGACAATTGAATTACAATCTACTTGCTATTATTGACCTGCGTTATCTGGTTCAAAGAGTTTCACCCCTCACCGGAGACTCTCTGCAATATTCTCGTTGCAAACTTATTTTACTCGTTCTCTGAAGTCAAAGCAGAGATCTGTCACGCATAAATATTGAATATAATTAAATTATATCTGCACTTCTAAACTCGGTATAAATTTTTCTCTGCTCGATTCACGTAATGAAAAACACAGTTTCTATATCACATTATCGTCTATGTAGGGACGGAATTATCTGGGAACAGAGTGATTCCTGTAGGAAGCAAGTACATCCATTGCGAACCACCTGCTGGATATAGGGAGATGCAAGGTAGATCCCAAAAACGTCCTAAAATCAGACGACTTTTCGCTTCATTTATGTCCATGAGTGTGTTTGATCGTCACCATTGTTTTATCTTTTATATTAACTAAAATTCCTACCTCGGTTACCCAGACATAAATGAATCTAATTCAATTTCATTGATAATTCCTGGCCAACCCCTTTTGTCTTTTCTGTCGCTTTTCATAATTCAAATCGCAAGATTCATCGAAATCATCAAAAATCATTAACATCGTATTTGAACTTGACATTTTTCAGTTGTATAATTCAATTATCCCCTTTCTTTTATAAGGAAGTAATAAAGCTGCTCATGATCCTCTGCCGAGGATCATAATATCTGTAAGATATATGTAACAAGAATTTTCAAGTTTGTTATCATTACGTAGGCGTTGTTTTCTATTTAATGGGTGTAAACAGTCGCTGTGATCCCTGCCTCACCCTCGTTGTTGTGCTTTCTGTTATAATTTCCCAATTCTGTTTCGTTTTTCACACAATTTATTATCTTTTGTAGAAATGCCTGCGATGGACACGGAGCCTGTGCATCTAAGGGCGCGTAGTAACAGTGCAGAATCTTGGGAAGCGATAAACGGTACTTCGAGAAGAAACGCTAGACACACTTGGCAAACTGAAGATGACGAAGAAGAAGAAGAAGAAGAAGAAGATAGTAAAAGAAATAAGGCCAAACGACAAGACAGTTATTTACCAGCAGTTAGAGCGCAGCTTGGTAAGAAAGAACACAGATTATAACTTTGCGAACATATATGGCACTTTTTCTTTTCCTATCGTACCGTGTGATCGCAACTAGTCGTTCAATAGCTTTTCAATTCAATCATTTATACATTTGAAATTTAGATTTAGATTTAGATATTTGTTGATAGATTTTTGATATGTTTGTATTTTATAGGAGTAGATTTAGATTGTAAATTCGGAGGTGAAACATTTTTATTTGTATTTTTTCTCGTTTCTTTCTTTCAAACATTTAAACATATTCCTGTCTTTTTTTTGTGGGGTAAAAGTGAAGATGAACACAGAATTTTGAAGTCGCATGATGGTTCTGAAGGAGTCAAAGAAACGGCGGAATTAGATTTTCAATTTTGGGACGCTGTAATTTTTTACTCTTATTCTAACGCTGAGAGTTTTGTGGATCAAGTTTTTAACGGGTATAAAATTCCTCAGCATTTTTTGAGCATGAATCTGACAAGAAGAACTCTTTGTCTCTTTGTTTTATATTATCTAGTACGTTATTCGGCGATAGTTGAATGAGAATGAAAATTAAAATAATTTAAGAGATTACACGAATATGGAAAAAAGTCTTTATCATGCATTTTGGATTTGATTTTTTCATCTTTTGAGGGGGGATTGGGATATATTTGCCTGCATTTTTGAACGTAACGACGAATTATGACTAAACATTTAGCTCGGTAGTTTGGGAGAAAAAGAAACGAACAGAAGTTTTATAAATTCTTACAGAGCTTGAATTTCTTACAGCACAGTTTATGAATGAATGTTTTTCTTTTTTTCAATTTTCATTATTTGTCGTTGGAATTGCACACTGCACGAAAAAACAGAGAGGGCACCACAGCAAAGTCTGCTACGACGCCAAGATGTTATACGCGAGGGTCCGGGCAATGGCGATGGCCAAGAGCCTAAATCCGAAGATCCCAATGATCCACTTTTTCCTACTCCTATTCTAGATCTTAATCAAAATTCAGAAAGCGATAAAACTACACCTAACATTATAGTCAGCTCTCCTCATCCTGTTAGACCTAATCAACTTTCCATATTGAATCCTATCAGACCTTCTAGAAGCCCAGATGATGATTCTGGCTTTCTTCCACCTACAGATCCCGAATTGGAGACCCCAGAAGGCATTGGTCAAATCCTAGGTCAGGATTTTTCTTTTTTTTTCATTTTCTCGTACATCGAAAAAAGGCTTTTCTTTCTTCCACATTACATTTTATGTTCTTTTGCCTTCTTTATTCGTCTTTGAAATATTCTTCAATTATTTTAACACGATTGATTTTTAATTCTATTGAAACTCTGTGCTTAACGATTACTGGGTCCTAATATCAATAAGACTCCGATAACAAATTATCACATTATTGGGGCGAAACGATGCAATTTTAAGGTAATGACATGGGTTGATTTCATTGTCGCCTAATCGTGTTTCATGTTCGTGTTTATTGGTGTATGTAGTTATGAAAATTTGAAAACTCGGAAATTATACATGCGGCGAAGCATAATATCATCAATAGAGATTATCTTTGAATATTTAGGTGTTTTTAGTGAAGATTTTCAAATTAAAAAACACTGGATAACGATCAAAGATCGTATTATCACTGTATTAAGTTGGCAAAATATTCGCAAAGAGTTTTACTTTTTCAGAGTTCTTTTTCGGAAAATGTGTCCACGTTGTTTTTCTTTGCTTTCTTTTTCTGTTAAAGAACGGTTGAATTTCATAATTCGCAAGAGAAATCGTTGCTTTTCGTGCAAGCTTCGTATATCGTATTGTGTAGCAATGTGGGTGAAAAAATTCATCGTTTTTCAATTATTAAATTTTATTCGGGAATATTTCTATTCGATGATGTGTATATATTGTCTATTGAAATATTTGAATTTTTGTGATATTTCCGATTTTCAATTTCATCATAGTAAAATCGCTGACAACCGACATAAATTTGAATGCTTGATACAAATTTTTCTGTACAATGCTTTTCATTCACATTTCAGTTCAATCAGTGTTATTTATTACTGTAGCACGTTTTTCTGCATGGCTGTTCACAGAATATATTTAATCTATTGCTCTGTAATATAGGTAACATATATTTGACATTTTGCATGCATGCACACGTATGTAGATACTGGCATGAAAATTGCATGTACGCAGTGTATTCATTTTTGATATACATAGAGTATAGAAAATAATTCCGTGTTTTTTTGTTCTCATTGTCAGTGAAATGAAGAATACAAATGTTCGAATGAAGAAAGTCGTTCGTTCTAATGATAATAAAAAGATATCACTTCGCAGCATTCCGAGGCTTTGATAAATCGGATTTCATTCTCAAGCTCTTAAATAAGTATTTACGGCATTGATTCCGTCATTCATACGCAAAAACTAAAAGAAAATCTATTATTTTCTCAAATATCTTCAACACGAGCTTCGTGTGTCATTTTTTTGTTCTAACTTTTCTCATTGCGTACATATCCAATTCGAAGAACCAGATCTCCGCTCGTGAGTTTTAGTATCATCAATGAACTTGGACAATGAAATTGGTATCATCGATGAACTTGGACGATATTGCGTGCTAGAATTTTTTCGTGTTCCTATAAGTATATCTACGAAAAGCTGCGGATTGAAATGCAATATTCTGATTTTTAACTTAAAATTGGGTTTTTCCTTTTCTGTTGTTTTTTTTTTTTTTTTTGAGACGTCAAATTTTTGTTTGTTGCGTGAGTTGTGTGCTGCAACGCCTCTAAAATGCTAACGCCGAGCCTTTTTGGTGTCCGCTTCTTGCAGCTCCTCCTCCCCAAGGCTCGCCACCCTCTACAAACGGAGTTGTTATGAGGCGACAGAAAAATACCCAAACTCAACAAATCAGTAAGTTATTAAACGATCTAAATGCGAAGATGCTTCCAATAAGTAGATAATTTATTCTTTGTCGTTTCCCCTCTGTTATCATATACATGCTAATTTTCCTCTGTCCGGTTCTTTCTATTTTGCATATTTTGTGTTCGTAGTTTCGATCGTCCCTCATTGATTGAAAAAAGATTCGCACTGTTATAATACCTACATGTCTTTCGACTTTTCGACAATCTCATTTTCGCTCCGCGTCATAATTTCTGCATCGCTATTACCATTGTTGTTATTATGATTATTATTTCACTATTATTATTAACAATGGGTCAGTAGCTTGCGGTACAAAGAGAAGTAAGTAAAACGTTGTAAGATTATTCATTTTTCCTTCGTGAAGCTGTCTATATCCACTTCGTGGCTCGCGTTTCTAAACAGACACATAACTTGATATTGCAATTCATCTTTACTTAGAAATTTTTAAATATGTGTCCATTCTCCATACGCACGTTATGTGTATATCTATACAATAATTAGTGTAGTAGTATAAGCTGTACTAATTAATATACGATTATCTGAAAAATGTTAATACCATATCGCAACGCGATAATAGACGGACGCCATGTATTTGTATGTACACCCAGGCTGTTCCATTCCGGTCAGTCGAAAGTTGCTCGGAATTTTAAACGAAAGACGAATACGGTTGGCAAACGGAAAAATTTTCTGCCAGCTTCAAGTGAATCGTAAACACCGCGACCGAAACGGCTGATCGTGGTTTGTGATAGAGACACGATTCGCAGCTATCTCACTGAAAAATTTGCGCGTCCACCGAAAGTTTTTTTTTGTCAAATTTCCTGCACACGGCGATTCGTGTTCACTGTAGAAAAACATACTTAAGGCAATCATGAAACTTCACTTAACTGTCGTTGTTTCGAGCATACCTAAAGGTCGTAACTATTTATGTTTTCTTGTTTGTTTTCTTGTTTTTTTGGCTCGTGAGACGTCGAACGGAACGATTCTCTGCTCACTTACTCCCTTATATACATATCCACTTCGTATATTTATGTGGAATGACCTACTCCAATGAGCAGTTCAAGCTTTGACTTATTGTAATATCTATAGTAGGTATGTTCATATACCGCAGCATATTAGACAGGCAGGCGGTACATAGTGTGCAGAAAAAAGACATTGTTTGTTTTTCATTCATTATGTGTTACATAACCGAATACGAAATTCTTGCAAATTATTCAATCTAGTACTATGTATAGTACGCACGCGATCAAAAGCATGAAGAACAAGAATAGTAGCCTTCGAGTGCTTTCCCAGTGAGTTTTATTCTCCGTATTACAATTTTTTATCTACTTTCCGTTCTCTTTCGAATGCGAAAACAAAAGATAAGAGTAATTAAACCAAAACACTGTATTCGCATTTTCCAATTTTGAATCTTCAACTATTTCGTTTTCACTCGTAAATATATCGATTGGTTTTACTAAACTAATCATGAGTATAGGTATCGAGGAATTTATCGAAAGTATTTTGTTCTCTGTTATTCGTAACAACGTGAGAGAAAAAAAATTCAATAAAATAAGTGGAATAAATTAGAAAAAAAAAAAAATGGTTATAAAGCTGAAAGACTAATTTTGTGCTCGTGTGCGTGTGTGGTTTCTTTTTCTTTCTAAAGATGACGAAGATCGTGCAACGAGAAGGGTTTCTTATCTTAAAGCTACTTGGGGCGAACGAATGCACGTCGATAGCGATCTTGAGCTTAGTGATACGGAACCTGCAGTTCTCTCTCTAAGAAGGTAAGATCCGATTTACAATGAAATTATTATGACAATCATTATTCAATAATTATAATATTCATATATACCTATATAGACATGGATATTCACCGATTCTTTAGTATTATTATTGTTATATATATATATCTGTGTATTTAGGCATTCGTAGCGCATATCGCGAACTATAGGTATACGGCGTAGTATTGTTATAATATATCCTGTATATGCAGATGAACGTTGAAACTATTATCATATACATAGGTATAAGCGCATAATTTTCAAACCCTTTTTTTTTTTTTTTTCTCCTCCTTCTCGTACGTGTATGAGTAATTCGATTTCCCGACCATTATAGGTGTATGTACATAGTTACGATTTGATTGTTTTTTTTTTTTTTTCTTTACCCCCCGTTTTCCTTTCACGATTTCCACCTAAATATCTGTTGTGAGCTGTGACGTATATTATCATCAATATTGCAGTAGAATGCAATGAAATTGAATTGGAAATTTGACAATTATTACACTCCTGCACTCGACATTATCCCGTGACCGACGAATTCCAGCGCCCACAGGCGATGGCGTCCTCCTCTGTTTCCCGGTGATATCACACCCCTGCGACGTATCTTCGAGGACGTTACTCAGGTGGCGTCGCTTCATCGGCATTCCCATCGGTGAGAGAAGACCCTCGGCGCCTGTGTAGTTCCGCCTGCGTGTACAAAAATTGTCAAAATTTGTCAAAAATTTGTCCGCTTCACTCACCTTGGCGTTTTTTTTTTCTTGTTTTTTTTTCTCTCTCTCTTTTACTACGCTTACGTGTATATACTATGTAATGTATATAGGTATGGTATATCTACCTTACGTTCGTTTGTCTATTCGTTGGTTGATCCGCTCCATTCTCCCGTATCGAGCTGAAGTTCATCGTAACGAAAAGGGAAAAAATAGTACAGTTGTGAAAAATACATTTTTCCGAGGATTTTCGCATAAAATTTTATCGTTAAAGGTAAATCGTAATTTGTTTTTCTTCATTTTTTTGGCGTCCATCGTATCAAGTATTTTTTCTTCCAAATTTGTATCTCACGTTTTTCTGTATATATTTCGTTTGTTCTGGTTCTCTGAACCGAAAATTCCTGAAGTGGGGAAGAACAAAAAATGTCGCAATTTCCTCTAATTTTGCGTCCTACATTTTTCTGTATGTTTATTCTGTCACCGGGGGATTGTCAAAATGACGAAAATAAATGGAAAAGAAAAACACAATCTAGATTTTTTACATCACCGACAAAATTTTAGCCACGAATTGCATAAACGAAACGCATCTTTCGTGATTTGGTTCCCCGTTAACGTTGTGAACTTTAACCACGTTTGTCCGTCCGTCCTGGCTGATGTGCGTGTGTGTGTGTCTCTGTATATTGGATTTATGATATTACAGTCTACCGATGCGAGGATTGCGATAATAAAGTCATTGTACTCTAATTAATTATAGTATATAGAGGTAGATATATACTATATGAAAAGATGTACTATGATGAATTTTTTTTTTTTTATGATTTACAAATTTTGTGAAGCAGAACAAAACTTGAGGAAGAAAAATAAAACAGTTTTCAAATTTAGCTACATACTATACCTTTCACATATTTAACGCCCATCGCATCGCGCGTGCCCTTAAAATTTTAACGGCGTCCTAAAAACGCTAAATTTGTGTTTCTTTATGGGCTTGTATGATAACAAATTTGTTGTGTTACGTACATTATTGTATGTAGTACGTTTTATACGTTGTGTTGTATTGTATGTATATACATATTATATGCGTAGTGAATAGGAAGGTATAACACCTCAACCTACCTACCTGCATTATACATATACTACGTTCGTCGAATTATTATTTATTTTCTTTTTTTCTGCACATCGTACGATGTAGTATAAGTGAGTTATTCTGTCTAACTTACACACGCATACACACATACCCAAATTCCCACACGCACACGCAATATAGGTTTCGCACACATGCACAAATTCTCGGCAAAAATTATTGCAACTATGAATCGCATTAATCTTCTATCGTTAATGTATGTACATTGGTACACAGGTGTATATTGTTGTAGCGCAGTTGTAGGACATTCAATTTGAAAATTATTGACTCATATGTAGAATAATGTGTATATATACCTATAGGCAAATTTCAGGTACTCCTGAAATTATAGTGGTTGTATAATTATAGGTATAGTTATAGTGGTTGAATATTTCGACATATTATTATGAGTCGTTATAAGAACGTCAGGTTTTTATTATTCATCTCGTTTGGTGTATCTTTATTTCATTTCTTATGTACCTATGCATATATACTATACCTACTGTCACATGATTGATAAAGGAAAAACTCTCTTCATATATTATTATGGATATAGACATTTTTAGAAATGGAGACAAAATGAAAAAACGAAAAAGAAAAACATACGGAAAGAATTGCGAATAGTTTAGCAAAGAGCGATGATAAAATTAAGGCGCTGCTATACTCCTACCTTTACCGACTGAGTACGTCATTTTTATATTCCGTATGATTTATAAATTGATGAAAAGAAAAGTCTGAAATTTTGACGGTATACTCAGTTCATATCGTCGAAGAGTGGAAAGCCAACCGCATCGCGAAACTGATTGACAAAATGTATAAATTTTTATCGACTGATTACTTTCGCGATGCGGTTGACTTTTCCACTCCTCGACGACATGGACAAACATGAGTATACCGTCAACATTCGAGCCCATTCTTTTCATCGGTCTATAGATCATGAAGAAATATAAGAACGACGTATCTCAGGCCGTGGAGGTAAGAGTATTGCATCGCCTCAAACCCGTGTAGTACGGGAACACACGAATTACATGAACACACACGTTACACTGCATCTATACTGTACAAAGTAATTTCTCATATTGATTGAAGACTTGAGCGAATGCTTCTTGAAATAGTTTTTATTCGTTCGCCGGCAGGTGCTGTTTGTACACTCTAGTTATGTATGCTGGTACGTATGTATGTAGTACATACTACATACACACCTATACCTGCGCAGATTAATTTAGAATATACACCTATGCGAAATAAGCTGGTTTATACATGTATCATTCATTTTACAGTAACAGTATTTCTGGAGCCCAGAGTTCGAATTCGAACCTGAAGGACGCTGAGCCTGTGGAACGGGAAGGACCTCTTCACGTTAAATACACCGTGATAGAAGGAAAGGTATGTAAAGAAAGACACGAGGGGCAAAAGGGAAGAAAAGGAAAACTATGACAATTATACGAAAATAGAGAAAAATTTGCGTTCACGAAATACCTTTTCTTTCCGTTTCTTTTTCCATGTTATCAGCGATCCACCGACCGTTCCTGGAAACAAGTTTGGGGTGTGCTTCGCGGCCCGATTCTTTATTTCTACAAAGATCGTCATAGTCAGGTGAGAATCTTACTTCTCTCTCTCTCTCTCACTCTCACTCTCTTTCTCTTTTTTCTTTCCATCTCAAGATTTCGAATTAGTTGTTTCAACGTAATTCGTGATTTGACAAATTTTAAGTAAACCCATACATGATACAGTATTTTGAATACTTCGCTATGAGATAAGAGTGGAAAAACTGGTATTACACCTGCTACGTATAGGTTTGTGGATTATAGAGGAATTGAATGAAACAAAGACAAGTTGCCAAACAATACATCTCAGCGTGGATACACATTAAGTAGGTGGCATATACATCTCAGATCGCAGCTTCGATTCGTTACACATAATAATATAAAATGCCATTATTGATCGTTTATCAATGCCCATACGTACGTAATAAACTGCATACAATACGAGCAGGGGCGTCGTCGAAGACCGTCAAATATGCCACACAAAGGTGTTGGACTTGAATCATGGAGTGTAATTGCTTCCATTCTTCATTCATTTCGATCCATTCACACCTGTCCGCGGATATTATAATCATAATAGCGCAATCATGATAACTCTAATAATAATAACAATCGTCGTCAAAGTCCCCCGCTTTCGTCCTTGCGTTGGTTTTCGCGCTCCGGCGTTCTAATCGATGCCCGCTAATTAATATACAATGTAATTATCATTATTCTAATTGAAATTTCAGAGCGTCGCTAGCGAGTGTGATACATTACAATTGAAAGAAACAAATCTGGGAATATAATTCTGTGCTAAATTTATACAACGCTATACATACGTGTACTTATTCTCATTACTATTGTTATCTAATTAGTATGGTTAACGATTCCTTGATGCTTCATTCACGAGCTATATCGAGCTCTACCTATATACCGATCGCGCGCATACGCATCGAGTATGAATAAAGTATATTAGGTATATCGCAATATCCTCTCTCGTACGTTACTCTCATATTAAAATCATCGTCCGATATGCTCTATACATAGGTACATGAATACATACATACCGATACTGCATATGGTATGGAGAAACGAAAAAAAATCAAAATAAAGCAATATAATCATAAAATATGAGTGTTCAATATACGTATGTATAGATATAAGATCGAAAACATAATTAGGGAAGAATAAGTTACGGTCGTATTTCACTTTCGGGGTACACTGAAACTGTGTTTGACTGATACCCTAAACTCCGAATGTCTACGCTGCAACGTAATTGGTTCAACGTTCTCTGGATCTGATCTAGTTACTCCGAAAAGTACAGTAAAACGAATGAATAATCTCTCTCATCAGCATCTCTCTTATACAGTTGGCATCGGCCGATTCACAGGCGGCGATGAACTATCAATTCTGTTTTAAGAGAACTTCAACGGTCGAAATGTTATAATATCATTTGACTCGTAATCTTACCGATAGTTGTATTATTATTATTATTATTATTATTATCGTCATCATCATCATCATCATCATCTTGGAGTTTGATATCAGTACTAGAATAGCATGAAGATTATTTTATTGAAAAATTTGTATAATTTATTTCCTCGGTGTTTTATGTTATAGAAGATGTATTTTAGGCACCATATGTACCTATATGCGGTATATATAAGTAATCAAAGTTTGTATACATATCATACGCATATTTTACAATTAGTATAGAAAGTGAACTAACTGGAGCTATACCGAAGTTATCATTGCGATTAAATCTATGCTATATCCATTCAAGGTGAAAATTTTCGAGTTTTGAATACTTGGCAAGCTTCGAGCGATATCTCATCTCACTCACATCGGTCAGCTGAAGACGGAAACGTTTATACTTATTATATATCTATACCGTGATCTGGATATCCCAACCGCATCCTGTGGAAACTCGGATAGACAAATTTTCTGTAGTTTTATATGATATTTTATAATTGAATATGATATAGATTATTTATAATGATGATATGGTATAAGGTATACGTGGATGCTGCAATTACGTTTCGTGTAATTTGTAATATAGATACGTATAGTACATACAATATAGTATATGACATGATGTATTCGAAATGCAGGATAGAATGATTCCATCATATGTCTATATTATATTATTTCCTAACGTCGTTTTTGTTCTCTTTTCTTTTTCCTAAGTTTTGTAAACTGTAGATTTGATTTGATACACTAAAAATCGTTTTTAGCTAGTTTTTTATATCCGTATATTCGATAGATTTGACGTCGTATATCCGCGGGGAATCACGGAACACGTGGGGAATGAATCTTGCGAGTGTCGTCGTGCGTCCCCTCTTATCTGTCATGCGTTGTATATACATACTTTCTGCGTCGTTGGGTGTACATATTGCGTTAGTTCGTTGACAAGACGCGTTCACGTAGGACCTGTACTACGTACCTATAGTATATATACACATTTACATACCTAACGCACGCATAGGTCGCCTATACGCGATGCTCCTTCTAGTTTTCTTTATCCTTATATACATCTCCTCGCATCCTCCCTGTATATAGATACATACATACATATATACGTAGATTGATATAACTACGCGTACGTATGTATATATGCGTTTCATATATTTTCATTGAATAGAATCGCGCTCGCAGTTGTCTCTCTTCGTTCGTCGTACTATTCATTCATCCAGTCATTTATCAACTCTATGAAGAATCAGTACTGTCCCAATTTTGGTTTTCTATTTTGAACTTATTTTTTGTATCATTATTTCTTCATCTTCTCGTATCTTTTCTCATTGCTCTTTTGTTCATTGTCATTCGAATTATAACCGGTAATGTTCAGTGTTAAGCAATGTTCAGTGTTTAATTGTTATCCAGGTGTTATTTGATGATGTGAAAAAAAGAGAAAGAAAACAGAAGATACGGTGTATTGTTTGTATAAAAATATGAGTGAACTTGTCGAGGATTTCGTTTGTCCATATCGAAGTGCGGGAATGAAATGAAATTTCATATAACTGATAAAATAAAATAAAACGCAAGGGGCGTCGAGGAGAGGAAAAAGGAAGTCGTGAAAACGATATTATAAACCGAGATATGATAGTATCAATTATATTATTTGATTGCATGTATAATATATGAAAATAAGGAGTTGAGATTCTGTGATCCTCTGCGGTGGATAATTCATGTAAGGATCAGTATAAAATCGTGTCACGTATCCGAATGATTGAAAATGTTTGGAACAAACGAAAGTGATAGTTCCTCGCAATCTTTAACTCCTCTGCATTTAAGTGGAAACGGACTGTTTCGTAGACGATTATTACGACGTTGGAGTATCACTGGCTCGAGTATAGGGTCTTGGGTAAATAAGAATGTGCGATTAAAGTTTATTTTTAAACATAATATATTCGTCATGGTTTATTGTTATTCAATATAGTTATAATGCGTTAGAGTTTCACAGGTATAATAGTTGTAATATAAAAATGAGAATGAAAAAGATCTATGATCTTTGTGTATCTATTTTTTCTTCGTTTTTTGTTCACTGAATAATGAAAACCTATATTATAATTATTTCAGAATAATCAATTTCCCAAATCATGGGCTTATAATAAAATTCGGGAGAAATATCGGAAAGAAAGCGGGAGATTTGAATTTTAGCGCGTGTGGGCGTATTAAAAACTGCTCCTCTACTATAGAATTTCAATCGAATTTTGACGAACTAAAGGAAGCCGAAAGAAAAAACAAAGATCGTGTTTACAATATAAATTCACGCGAAACTCTTAGGAACCCCAAAGAAAAGAAACGTAACCAAAAATACGATGATCTTTTCAAAATTCCTTAAAATTCGTTGTTCGCTAGAGTTTTTTTTTTTTTTTCAAATCGATCCGGATCAATTTGTATTGTTGCTTTTGTCTCTTCTCCAATCCAACGGGAGAAAATGACAAAACTGAGGTGATGTGTCACTATTGGTAATGTAAAAAGAAGCTCGCACTAACAGTCGAGCCATAATGTAGACGCGAAGAAAAGCTCGCGTTCGCGCTCTCGCGGGTAAGCTTTGCTACTGTATGCGTATATACATATATATATACATGCTTACATGCATACATACATCCCTATATAATAATACACCTTCTACAAACTATGTAGAGCTATAGAGCTATGTACATACATGCACATGAGAGACAAAGTTATAAGGCTGCGGAGAAGAGAAGAAGTTAATTCGGAGATACATACGTATGTATATACATATACGAAGCAACCAAACGAACGAGAGCATAAAGCAGAGCATATAGAATACAGTATATAGGTATATAGCATATGGCATATAGCATATAGCATAGTATATATACGCACGCGGTTGGTTTTTCGTTACGCAATCTTTTAAAGACGCGCGCGTGGTAGTAGTAAGTAAGTTGACGTGTTAAAAATAAGCCTTTAGTTTTGTGGAGACCACGCTAAGAAAAAGGTGCTTTTAAGTGTCCCGAAAACTCGGAAAGCTTTTCGTTATCGTCCGCACGCTCATCCGCGTACTATAGTACATAGTATACTATATAATATATCTACCGCAACTTCGTCGTCCGTTAATCCTTATTATAATCTGCTCTCTTCTCCACTCTCTCTCTTCCTCTCTCTCTCTCTCTCTCTCTCTCTCTCTCTCTCTCTCTCTCTCTCTCTCTCTCTCTCTCTCTCTCTCTCTCTCTCTCTCTCTCTCTCTCTTCTCTCTCTCTTGTAGCTATAGTTATGTTTCGATAATCATTTTATACATTTTTATCATTATTTCTATATTTTTCTCTCTCGTTATATCTTAGCATGGGCATCTCCTATGCTGAATTTGGAATGTATTAACAAAATTATAAACAATTGAGAATTAGCAATCAAAACCATTTATACTACGATCAGTATCGTCTCTTTATTTCATTAGTTGTGTATAAATATATATACATATATCCGTAATCGGAGAAATTCGATAATCTGCGTTTATACATAATTGCTACTATACCGTTTCCCCATTCATGATTTATGAATATGTAAAAAACAAAAATCAAAGAAGAGAAAAAATAAAGAACCGTGTGAGATCAGTTGATTCTATTATTATATTAGTTTTCCCAAGGATAAATGGAAAAGGTAATACTATATAAATATGAGAAATACGAAAGATTATTCAATAATCGACTATAGAATAGTTGTAATGAAATTACCATTGCGATAGTAAATTAATTTAAAATAGTTAATCAAATTGCACGCGTTTGTTGAAATTTTTTCGTATCCTCTTCTTTTACGTGAATAAAGGTAGATCGTGAATAGTCTAGTAACCAGCTATGAGATAAGAATCACGGAGATTTGACGACAAAAATAAAGAAAAAGTATAGAAAACAAGATACGCAGTGTGTGTGTGCGCGAATGTGCGAATATATTATTATATCGAAAATGATGTATAGAAGGAAATTTTTGTATAATGTATACTATAAATATGGATAATAATGATACACAGCTTGAACGATGATCGTTCACGATTATTACATTATTGTATATTATATAAATTTTTGTTTTTTTCACAGAGTCCGTCGTCGACGGGCGACGGTGATGCAGGACAAAACGTTGACGTACGTTCATCGCTGGTTGACGTTGCCGAAGATTATACTAAAAGAAAACACGTTCTTAGGGTGGCTAATACATCGGCTGAGGTTTTATTACAAACCGAAGACGCCGCTTCCATGGCATTGTGGATAAGAACCCTCCACAAACATGCCGCGACTGAAAAACCTTCGGTAAGAATTTGTGATAAATTTAGTTTATTCTCGATTCTCGATTTGCTTGTTTTCCCACCTTTGTTCCTTATTGTTGAGACATATTTTTTCGTTTTTATCGTATAGTAAAATTTTTTCACGATTTTATCCCTCACCGCAATTTCTCTCCTAATACGTTCTTCCATCGAATTATATTTATTCGGTCGTATGATATTTTCATTACCGCAGAGTTTCGAATCGTGTTGTGTGAATTTTAATTAGTTTTGTATACTATCAATACAGATTTTTGAATTAATAAAATAAACTGTCATAATAACGGTATTTTAGTTTTCTCATATGTATACGAGTTCCTCTTCATTCTTATAACGTTCAATTCGAAATTCTCCATAATTTGAATCTTTTCATATTATCCGATTCGAAAAATTGTTCATTCACCACTTATTTGTTTTCAATCAGTTTCAATCGTTACCTTGAAAAAATTGAAAAGTTAGACAGAAAAAGAAGTTGGTTTTTTTATCACAAAACGAAATTTGATATCTATCTTACTTCTTTTCCCGCACATCCTTATCCCTTGTCAGTTGATTTTGAATTATAAGGATATCATTAATTTTTATAAACTCCTAATGACTAAAACAATAAAAAGAAATCCTATAAAATATCGTATCGTATTCATGATATTTCATTTTCAAATGACGATGCATTGAATCCATTTTCAATACCGGAAGCGATTGCAAATCTCATAATTATCTAACCAATTATTATTAAGATGAAATTTTCTTTTCATTCTTATTTTAAAAAAGGATACTGCGTCAAGCACGTCAAAACAACAGGCAGTGCCTCAAACACCTGGACCAACAACGTCAAGTGCGACAGCACAGGGAGGCCAGAGATTGAGTCCATTGCCAAGCCACAAGGGTATAAGGAAATTAACATCGTTTAGAAATCGTTCTCCGACCGGTCAATCTCCTGTTAATAAAACTAGGAAACCTAGCACTCAAACTATCGAACCGTTACCTTCGCCTAAAACTAAAACTTGGAAGGGTAGGGTCGCTAAACAATTGAGAAGAATGCACGGACAAGCTGGTTCTCCTTCTTCTCCTACCTCACAATTACCCCCTGAAGGCGCTACGTTCAAGATTCCACTCGAGCAATGTCCACCGGTGAGTTATTATCGAGATTATCTATCTTTCGGAATAGTTCTAGTTTCGCTTAGTCTGGAAAAAATATATTGATGATGAAAAAGTGAATCTGTTTAGTTTGTTATCCACTCCAATCCGTGAATGAGAAGCTAAAAATTGAACTTCTTCATTATTTCTGGTTACAGTCTTCATTTTCCGAGTTTGTACCGCTAATTGTGGAAATGTGTACAAGTATAGTCGAAGCCAGGGGTCTCGAGGTGATCGGAATCTACAGAGTACCAGGAAATACAGCCGCGATATCACAACTTACCGAAAGCGTTAACAAGGGTTTTCAAAATATCAATTTACAGGTGAGAATTCATACTCGCATTTGAGATCTGGCGAAAATATTAGATAGCGAATATGTTTTGCCTCATGGATTGAAAGAGAATTCGAATAGTATGAGAAAATGAATAATTTTTATGTCTTTTTTTTCAGGATCCGAGATGGAGCGACGTGAACGTGATATCATCGTTATTGAAATCATTTTTCCGTCAGCTACCAGACTCCTTATTGACCGCAGCACTCTATCCGATGTTTATAGACGCTGATAAGATAGAAGATCCTCAGAGAAGAATGGCGAAAATAAGAAGTCTGTTGAGAGACTTACCTGAACACCATTTCGAAACGTTAAAATATCTCATGTTTCATTTGAAGAAAGTTGTTGATCATAGCGAAGTTAATAAAATGGAAGCTAAGAATCTGGCAATCGTATTTGGTCCTACTTTAGTCAGGGCGAGCGGTTCTAGAGACAATATGGTCACAATGGTCACCGATATGTCTCATCAATGCAGAATTGTTGAAAGCTTGTTAAATAACGTAAGTATCTTTACCATCTATCATTCTTTTATTCGTCGTAATCAATAACTTCGGGGAGTTTTCGAACTTTTTTGTTTTGAAAAGAAAACTAGAACTACGAAAGTCATTTTATTCTTCATTTTTATAGGTTGATTGGTTCTTCTCGGAAGAAGATTTGGACGATCTTAGCAGATTAAGTGTCACGCTAAGCCTGCCAACAGACCCAAGCGAAGTCGAACCTACTTCCAGTACAAATCATAATCTCTTACTGAGTAATATTCATAAAGTTGAAGGTAGGTGATATCATGATTAGGAATATAATAAAATGAATTATTGTGAATAAAGAACAAAATTGGACCAGAAACAGAAAGCAATTATTATTGTTAGTTGTGCTAATTCTTTAGCATGCCCTTATATGTAATTTTATTACTTTATTATTTATATTCTCACAGTAAAGAAGAAGATAGACAGCTTGATGAGATTGAAAATTCATGTAAATGTAATTTCCTCTATATATTTTTAATTATTGCAATGACGAGAGAGTGGATTTGAACGTTTTTTTGAATTTTTTTTTTTTTGTTCAATTATTTGCTTCTTATGGTTCATTTTGCAGTTGTTCTGTTGCATCTTTCACATACTAACTTACATCTTTGTCACATCGATTTTGTTCTTTTTATCTTCCCCATTGCCCCTGCGCCGCCCTTTCAGTCGATATTCATGCTAGTTATGATTATGATTATTAATATTATGATTTTGTTAATTTGCATCTCATTATATATTTATTTTGCTTGCTCTTATTTTGCTATGACACAGGCATGCGTGAAATGGTCTCAGCTAAGGATATTGTATCATCAATCATATCCGCAGCTAACAGGAAAATACAAAGGAGACGGAAAGGACACGACGAACCAGATAACGAAGAACACGACGATGATAAGGTTTGTTTGTCTGTTTTTGTTATTTTCCGTGCATATTTTTCATATTTGTTTACATCAAAAATAATAACATCCATCCTTACTGTAATATAAATTCGTTCCTATTTAGAATTCCAATTAAAAGTAATTAGACAACAATTTTCAGTATATTTTTGTCTCGAAACAAGAAAAAATACAAATCCGTATTAAAAATTTGTTTGTATCTCAATTCTTGCAGTCAAGAACGAAACAAGATGGCGAAAACTGCTCAGCAGTTAGACAAAGCATGGCTTTGAATGAACGCCAATGTTCAGTGAGCGAGATTGTCTCTATGCATGAGAATAACAGTCAACCAAATCATTCAACCAATTCCGGTAGCGGTAATCATTCGAATTTTACCGGAAATAGTAGCAGTACGACAAATAGTACCTCAACTCAATCTAAATATTCACAAAGTCAGCAATCTGTCACACCGCCATTATCGGAATCACCTAGATTGTCGGAAGACGTCGATCATCACGGAGCTTACGACACAATATCAAATATTTCTATTCTTTCTAATGACACTAAACAAAGTAGTAACGACGAAGTTACTATCAGAACTTACGCAGGATTGAGCGCTACGACTCAGGAAAGAATACGAAGGTTTGAACAAGAGACTAAAGCCATGTTGCAAAGAGATCAACACAGGCAAAGACGAGAAGCCGAGAAGAGGGACGAAGAGAGAAAGAAAATTGAAATGAAATGGCAATTGGCGAAAAGAGAAATGGAAAATGATGATATTTTAGACAATATTGTTGATAATACTGTTACACCAAATTTCTTATCTGCAAGATTGTCCAGTTTAAATGAAAGACTATCTGATAGATCATTAGATATCAATGATTCTAGTAGTAGTAGTAGCGGTAGTAGTAGACAGTTGTCCAGATCCGCTAATCGAATATCGCCTATTTCTATTGCTGTACAACAGCAGCCTACCATAATTACGCAACAAAAAGCTCAAGCTTCAGGTCAACTTTCAAACATATTAGGCGAGAAGATGAATAATGAGATCGTTAAAAAATTCAAGACTGATAAAGAGGTAAGAAGACAAATCTACTGTTCAATATTATAGATAGATCATAACCAAAATGAAAGGAATCTGCATGTTCCATGTTTCTTTTTATAATACATGGACAGAAATTGGTTGTTTTTGTGGCTGTAAAGTGTGTAAAGTTGTGCTTTGTGGCAAGGCATGAGGAGAATATACCGTGCATGATACGCTAGTTACTTTTGTGCATACTTTTTTCACACTCTACCAACTTTTTGTGCCCGTCTTACAAAAAGTATTATGGGACACTCGTGCAATAAATAGCTGTTTTCTCGCTTGTCCCACAATACACTATTACTATTTTCAGCCTTCAATGGATTCGTTGTACCTTCCACCAGCGCGTTATGGAAGTTTGGATTCCCTCCACGACGTTCATTCTCACGCGTCGCCTTCACCTTCTCACCAGCATCGTGGTTTACCTGGAGATATTTCGGACGATGGTTAGTATCGATTGAATTTTTCTATGATTTCGTATATCTTCATTTTTTTTTGTTTATACCTATTTTGAAATGAAAATTGAGTTGTTTTATCTCGTTGAGTGTTTATGTAAAATTATGTGCTATTTAAAAAGAAGAAAAATGACAAGAAATAGGTAGCAGAAGCTTTAATTAAACTTCACATAATTTCACAATTGCGCTTTATGATGCTACAATGTTTAATTCGAATTGTGTATAGTATTGTCTCCGTGTAATTTGGAACTACTAATAATTATTTCTATGAAAACGCATCGCCATTATTAATGATATTAATAATAATAATGAATAAAAGAAAACGATGAAAATTCTGGGGGTCAGTCCATATTCTCTTTTATAAATTAACTATTATTAATTACTATTTCCAGTATTTTCTGTCGTTACTTACTCTAAATTCTCAAAAACTCTATAGCTATACATCAGGTTGCGCCACGAAGAAAAATTATTGTTTCTTTTTCCCGGTGCTACCTTAAAAGCTGTTAAGCGATGCATACTCTCCTGATGCGAGAACAATATCGTCAAAAATTTAAACGCGGCTCATCGATTTTCAAGGGTTTTTATTCGATTAACATAGAAAAGTAAAATTCCCCGTGCTAATCGTTGCATAACTTGACTGATTTAACCACCATCAAAGACTCAAGGACATAATGTCGTTCAGAAGTGAATTATCTACAAGAAAAGTCCCGTGAGCTAACCAATAAATCCAACAGTTTAATAGTTAAAACTATAGTTGTTTTCACTTTGAACGTGTTATAATCATCGTGCCGTTGGATTAAACGAATTGGCTCTCGGGATTCTTTTCATGGCAAATTCAATGCTGTAGAAGATTTTCTTCTTTTGAATCTGTGGTGGTGGTCCCAGTTGAGTTATTATAGTACGACAATTGATATAAAAAATTGTATTTCTCTGTGTCAATCAATTGAAAAACCTGGAGAATTGATGAGCGACTTCTAATTTCTGGACAATATTGTTTTTCCACTGATGTGGAATGTGTTTTTTTTTTTCTTGCATCATGGTAACAGCTTTTGGAGGTCAGAACACAAAAAAATATCGTTCTGTTATGGCCTACCTTAATACGATACATATCATATCAAATTCCCAATATATACTTTGATTATACACAAAACACAATTATTCTGGCGAACATAATTCAATAATATACGAATGAACGTTTTTATTCTAAACAAAATTTTATACTATTGATAATATAATAATTATGTTTATTTATATGTAGATATGAGCATAATTTGTCGTAACATCTTACGCCCCTGATTCATTTACTATGTATTTTTCTTTCCGTTTTTTCGTCTTGTTCTTTTTTCTTTTTCAAAATTCAAAATATCAAGATTTCAATAATACACTAATTCGGTTTGACTGAATTAAGAATTACGATGAGATGAAGAAGAAGATGTGTGATAAATCACACCTTATCTACCCGTATTATGGATAGTAACAAAAATTCGACATACGCCGTAACGAGGAAGATAATCTTTCTTCTATATTCATCTTACTTTTACTTTAATTTCTCATTGTCAAATACAAAAGAAATACTGTTAAACAAAATCACCAGCGTGTAAAATTCTCTTCAATGCTAATGTCGATATATATATTATCTCTCTGTGTATTTTCTCTCTGTAATTTGCTTCTTCTGATGGTCGGTGAGTGTAGCTGGATCTTGTTTCCTACACTGGACTCAGAAGATTCTCACTATTAACAGAAAGCTTTATAGGTATTTTTCTTTTCCTCTCTCTTGCTCTCTCTCTCTATCTGTCTCTCTCTTCTTCTTTCTCTCCCTTCCTCTCTCTCTCTCTGTTTCTTTTGTTCTCTCTGTTCAAAAACAGAACATTTTCTTTGCATTAATATTATAATAATATCATATATTATTTATTACACCTTACACCCCTTTTCTTTCATATTCTTTCAAAGATTAGAAGATCGACTCTTATTACAGAAAAGCTCATGTCTTCGTTCATATGATATGCAAATTAGTATGCTTAATTTTTATATTCCAACAGATCAGCATGGCGTACTGTTATTGAAAATTAAATGAATTTTATTAAATATGTTATAATTTTTATATCGAATGATTCTTCATTAGAGAAAAAACTATTTTTTATCACCTATTCAATTATTTCACGAAGTGACCAATCTCTTTGATCAAAATTTATATTTGACAAAATTTGATGTAAAAAAAATGTCCAAATAGTAAAATAATTCTATTGCTTCGATAGATCTTTTTTTTCAATTTATTCTCATACCTGCATTAGATCTGGATTGTAAACGTTTTTTTAAGTATCATTCCTTATAGAAATTATGATATCACTTGCATGTTAGCTTTCAATTTGTGTTTTTCTTTCTTCGTTTTCATGATAGTGAATTTCAAACTTATATCCATTAAGCTACTTTTTCTGCTAATGCTCAGTGACCACGATTCAAACCTTGTCAATGCGCTTAAACTGGCTTGCACGGTGGATAGATATATTCAACAGTTGTTAATGAGTGGTATTTAAATATTATACATATATTATACCATAATTCTAATTACTATAAGCTGCAATTTGATATTTCAACTACATACCGAAAACTAAGTGGGAAGAAATATCAGAATTAGTTGAAGTTGTATTTCTATATTATTTCTATATTTTTTTTATTGATCAACAAGTCATATGTATTCAAATCATCAAATACTATGTACTAATGCAAAAATATGTAATATTTTAAGTAGATCGCAGTATTGCGCACTAATGTTTTTCCAAAGCTTGTGTGAAATTAGCGTGCAACGTTCAACCAATTTTCGATGATGCTTCAGATCGTAAATAAAATGCGTTTTCAGCATTTCTATTACTGTATTAGCGCCCTCTGAATCCATTCAACTACAATTCCAAATTTTCGAAATCGTTTTTTAAATGTTCAAACAAAATCTTTTCCATTTTTAAGTAATCATTTTTCTCTTGAATCTCTTTTTCTCTTCTTCTCTGATATGAGATTAAGTAAAAGAAAAGTTTGGAATATATATACAAAACTCAAGTAAAGCTAAATGAATTCACCGCAAGATAATAATAAAATGAAAACTTGTATCAGTTTCCCAATCAAAAAGCTCTAAACAAAGAATTGTGCATGATTGAATCGTGATGATAATTTCTGATAAAAAGTACCAAAATGATTAGGATAAAAGTGAAATTAAAAACTTTGGGTAAAGAGATGAGTACGATTCTAGTTTCATTTTATTTTACATATTCTAGATAAATTCTTTGCAAGCTATGCGATTTATGGGATGGATGCGCGCGCCTAGCTTGCGTTGGAGAATTTCCAAAATTAAACTCTGATCTTTTTTTGCTTTGTACTATTCATATACGACAATTACATAGGCATACACCAAGCCCGGGTTTTTGGTGCTACATATCATCCCATCTACACGGTGCTACAGGGGCCGGTGGCACCCCCTCGAAGACATCGACCCCATCCCCAGACCCCACAGGCTCTAATTCTTCAGCCCCAACATCTACAAACCCAGGTGCAAGCGCAGGCGCAGGGGCATCATCCAAGACTCTAAACAAATTCCTTAGAGGTAAATCAGACCTGAGGTGTCTGAGGAGCAGACGGCTGTCTCATCTGAATGGCTTAAATTTTTTCAATCTTTAAACATGTTTTGTTTATTACAAAAAAAAAAAAGTGCAGGATCTTTCATTGCTATTTTATCTTCTATTACATAGAAATATGTATACAAATATACAGAAAATATGTATGTATATACATCTTATCGTTGGCGCGGAATTGAAAATTCCTGTACTTAATCCCATCCGTTTATACTAATTAGCGTTTTTATATATTTTTTTCTTTTATTTTCTTTTTTTCTTTTTCACCTTGTATTTGCAGCTGATCGGCTTGTACAAATTATTTTACATTATGTCATAATCGTACTCTGTTGTATCATACATAAATATTATTCATATATCTCATGCCGCCAGTAAGAGAGAGAGAAAACAAACTCTTTACTTTTTATTCTACTTTGTATGTCGCACGCAAACCATTTTCCTTATTCTTTATATTTTGGTTTTAACAACGGATACTCTTTTTTTTGTCATCATCATCATCATCATCATCACACGCAGTCTTCGTCGTCGTCGCTATTGTTGAATTATGTTTGTCACCTGTGTTGTTATTATTATTACTATTGTTATTGTTATTATGAATATGATTATTATTATTATTTCAGGAATGTTTACTTGGCAATATTCTATGAAAATTTAGTCTCTTGTCTGAAGAAGAAAGAAAATGAAAATAAACAACATGCTTTACATGTTTATAGACCTATAGAGCGTGTCGAATTCATTCTTTTCATATTAATAAAAAAACTTTTTGTTTATTCATATTTTAATTTTTTTTGTTCTTATAGGTAGCGATCTTTTAACTAGCCTTACATCAACATTTGACAGAAAATGGAAATCACTCGTCAATCCAACTAGCCAATTGACACCGTCCGATGAAACTTCATCCAGTTTACAAGATGATCGCGATAGTTCGGCAAATCTTACTCCTAAGCAAACTTCTCATGCATCTCATAAAACTATTGAAGTTTACCGAGATCCAAGTCTTCATAAAAAACTTACGGATAAAGCACATCATCTTCTACACTCCAAGAATGTAAGGAACTTAGTTTGTATTGCATTCAAGATTTTATAAATCAATAATTGTAATTTAATAATTATTTATTGTTTTTTTATTTCTTCCTTAGGATATCCAAGAAAAAGATACGGATTCTACCGTTTTATCAGTTGAATCTGTTACCATTAGACCAGATAATGATCGTAAGATTGTTATGAAAATACCAGAAACAAATATCACGGTAAATTTATTAGGAGAAAAAAATAACGTTACGTTAATAGATGCGGCAGAAAAAGATGCAGAAGATAATCCAAAGAAAAGCAACATGAAGACTGATGTATCCGATCTGCCTTATAGTTCAAAATTGAAACGTTTTGAATCAATAAGTTGTAAAGTTGAAAAAAATAAAATACAAAATGACGATAGCAGCGGCGGCAGTGGGGTGGCCTGCGGCGGTGTAAGTCAAAGTAACAACAACAACAGCGATACCAAATTAGAAGAAGAAGCTAAATCTTGCGACAGCAATGGTGATATCGATACTAATTCTTATTCAAATAAATTAGAAAAATTCGAAAGTTTAAGTCAACTCAATTCAGACTCGTCAAGATCAAGATTAAAAAGATCCGAATCGTTGAATAAAAAATCAGATAATATTACCTCGAAGTTAAAGAGATCGGAAAGTCTTAATAAACATTCAGACAGTAGATTGGCTTCGCCGACAAACAGTAAATTGAAAAGATCTGAAAGCTTGAATAAACATTCCGATAGATCAGAATCACCTAACAGTAAATTAAAGCGTTCTGAATCGTTGACTAAAACGGAAAAGACAGAATGTAACATAAGCAAGAGGCGTCAATCTGTTAGAAAGGAGGGCGGTACTAAATTAAAAAGAAAAAACGGCATGCCTGAAAGATCTATTAAAAGAAGACATACTGTCGGTGGTACTAAAGATTTTGACAAAGTCCATTGGCTTGATAATAAACTACAATCAGAAGCTGAAAAAATTGTTAAAAACGATAATAAACCGAAGAAAAGTCAGCTTAGGACTAGCTCACCAGATCTTAGCAGCAATCGCGTTAATCTTAATAACGATACTAGTTTTTTAATCGAAGTTAGCATCAGAGGACCTAGTAATGTTGTTTTTAACGTTACTAATACCCGACCGCAATCACTTCCTGATGCTAATTTAGCTTCGAAGGTATTTAAGGTTCCTCTTGAAAGCCATGTCTAAAATATAGTAAGATCTTTATTCATTATAACTATTACCAGCAACAATAACATGTTCGCTTATAGTTAAATGAAAAAAATAAAATGAAGCAGCCGCAGGTGAGGTGATATTTCTACTTTTTCCGAACCGATCTATTCAAGGAAATTTACCGGATTTCTGCTAAGCCAGAAAATCGAAGGGAGTGGAAAAAAACCCACTTGACAAATTTTTGTGGACTTACCAAAAACTTGTTTTTGTATTTTTCTAATCAGGAAGACGTCTGTTTTTTTATCTTCTTTTAATCTCTGTACAGTATTACAATAAATATTATTATCTATATCTATATCCAATAAAATTCATATCATGTTATAAAGTAATATAAATATTTTATGTTCAATCAAGAGATAAAACTGATCTTAAAGTTCTTGAGAATCATTTTTTAATTCATTGAATCAAATATTCGAACTACGTAAAGGATGCAAAGTATTATTTTATCATTATGAGAAAGATAAATGTACATGTGTAGTACAGCTTAAGATATTGGCTGCTTAATTATACATGCTAAGTCTTCCTGATGGTGATTATTAGTTCATTATTGATTAATTAATCAATAAATAATAAATGCAATAACGAAAGTACGATATCAAGTTTTTTTTTCTCTTCAATTTACATCAAATATTACAAATGCAGAGACGATAGCCAATGAATATGTATATCCGATAGAATCTATCATCGGCCGATTGAATTGTATTATCTTTCTTTTATTCGATTAGTTGAACAATTCAGAATAAAAGTTAACGTGTGATTATTGTATGACGATAAATTATAATTTCAAATATGACATACATGGTACGTAATAATTTATTTTGAATAAAGAAGGGAAGGAAAAATATATCTAGCATAATGATTTTAATAATATTATTAAAAAAAAAAGAATAATTATTATAATACGCTGTCTGAATTATACCTGGTATACCATCGCCTGGTATATTATCTAATTATCTACACTGTGTCAATTATTTACACACATAAATTATAAATTAGCCAATTGTGATCGCAATTGTAATTGTAATATTGTGCAATTTGTGTATATACTACAATACGTTATTGAATACGAGATCATATTATTAGGTATTAGATATTATGCATTAATATATGTAATTAGTTTGGGGTCGTCATAGTTTTATAAATATAATATAGGTAATAATACGACACGACAACATCAACCGCTGCCTAATGAACTTTGAATTTATATTTCAATAGTGCTGTAATTTTACATACATATATTAGTTTAGATTATATCATATTAGGTATATTATGGCTAATTTAATCAATTCCGTATTATATTATATTCACTTATTTAAGAATTGGAAATAATTTAAGATTATGTATTATCATTATTATTATTATTGTTATTATTATTTTTACCTGGAACATTTTAATCTTACTATAGGTAACATGAATGATTGAAATTGGTGGTAATTCTTCACTTTCGAATTCATATTACGACGAAATATCATTGCTACAAAATATTCATTACGTCAGATTCATAAATACAATTAGCTAAATCAGAGATTAGAATTGCGCCGTATGTAGATTGCAGCTGTGCGCGACTGTATCAAATTGATTAAAAAGACAGGCGACCACAGTGTGAATAATATAATTCAATCCATAAATTACTGTAAATTGATTGTTTCCTTCAAGTTTCTCAAATTTAGACTAAAATTGGTGCGCATTTGAATTACAATCTTTCTGTAGCGCACTCGGATTCGTAAAAAAATGAATTGATTATTAATAATAAATGAATTGAACCATTAACGTTAGTACTGAAATTACGTTAGTGCTGAATTGCATACATAGGTAATATGAATAGTTATAGTTAAAAATAGTTATAGTCGATGAATATATAATATTTACAGTTAAAAATTACGCGGAATTGTATTATTTTGTGAAGTATTTTCACCAGTGAAAATATAATAATAATAAGGATGTGATAAAATTGTGTCTCTCTATATAATATATTAAATATGGTATAATAAGTAATACCTATAGGTATATAGGTGTATGATTATTATAATAATTTTAATGGTTAAATATTATTTGTTGTGTACGAAAATGAGATATGATTAAAAATAAATTAAAATGAAATGAAAGAAAATATCCGTGCAAAGGCTGCTGATTCAAATATTAATGGTAATATTAATAATAGAGTTGATCAAATGGTTTTGGGGAAGATAGAAAGAAAAGAGAAAGAGAAGGAGTGAAGAAAAGAGAGAAAATAAATAAAAAGTGCATAATATTATGATAATGATGATTATTACTATTATTGTTAACTGAAACTTTCAAGTGTAGTTGCGTTTGAAAATTCAGGATTATCTTTGATAGTAAAGAAAAAAACGAATAGGATCAAGATAAAAATTTGCTGATTTTGATTATGAGATTTAAAGATAAAATAAATACATATGTGAATAAAAAATATTAGGTAATGTTTAATTTATAAATTATACTATTTCAACTATTATGGTATACTACGTAGCCGTCACAAATGATAATATTGTACATTCGTACGTAGATATTGATTCACATATTATAGCAAATCGAATAATGAAAATATAATATGTGGGCTCATAGTATGTCTGTATGTACGACAGATTTTATTACTACTACTACTACATACTACGACTGCTTCTACTACTGCGATTGCTACTACATTATTTTACACTATATATTATACCATATAATTATACCTATGAGCCCTAGCGAAGAACAGATTAGGATACTATACGATGATAAATGAAGAAAAAATATTATAAATTATTATAGGTATATACTAGCGGATCGTCGAATCGAGTCCTCTGTATTTGGAGCTCGATATCTCCACCCAAAAACTCGTACAGTGTCATATGAGACTTTTTCTGCAAGTGTGGAATTTTCCACGTCCAGCTATTGTATGCATAGTTTTCAATTGAATCTTCCGCCACAGATATCGTTATAGATATATAAAAAAATGTGGTTTCCGGTAAGGTTTTTTTCGTAGCCTAACTTCAACTCACTACCGTTCCGTGACAATGCTATTAAAAATGTGAAATAGTCCACACGTAATCCTTGGCATCTGATCGCTATAACAATCGATACAGATACTTTCTCAGGATCGAAGATATTCTGTTGTGTTCCAATTTCTAAATTCTTTATTTTTGTAGCGATTGCGAAGTGCATGCACTACTCCAGTAGGAAAAGCGCGTCCCGCCACGTGTAAAAATGCTTAATGAATAAGTTGATTTATGACGTAACCGTACCTGCGATCGATTTTACGGCAATGGATATGAAACGCGGTTTCTTTTCGAAATTTTTTAACATCACTTCCAGCTGACGGTACCAGTGTATGCGATATCCGCTTAACCGATTAATACTTGTAGCTGTCAGCATTTTCAAAATTCCCAAAATTGAAAACCAGCATTGTACGTATTAGATGTCAAGCATTATGGCAAAAGATTTTATCGAAAATCATGCATACAATAGCTGGATGTGGGAAATTCCACACTTTCGGAAAATGTCTCAGACGATGCTGTACGACTTTTTTGCACAGAGATATCGATCTTCAAACACAGAGGACTCGATTTCACGACCCGATGTATATTCAGGTATGAATGCAATTCTTGCTATAAGAAAGACGATGTATTTGAATCTATAATTAATTGGTATAATTTGGAGCTGATTAATTAGGTCAATTTCGAATTATTATTATTATATTATATCATCGTATGAAAAAATGAAGAAGAACGGATAGAGAAGAGAGGAGAAAATAATCAGCAGCTGATTATTATAGTGATAATTATTATTGTTGTTGGGAATTATCAACTAGCTCTGTTATTGAAATTTGGATATTGATTCGGAGCTTTTTATCAAGTAAATAGAAATGTTTTTTTTTTCTCTAAATCATCTTGCCAAAATTACGCGGTTCACGATTTATATACAGGTACTATACGTAGGTATATAATACATTATTATTATAGTATTACGAGTAATGGGGTAAGGAGAATTCGAATGAAAATTTTATCTAATTCGCGAAGGAAAAAAAGAAGTAAAAAAAAGAAACATGTTTTCCTGTGTTTCTTCCCCTATACACGTATGTGAATGTACACCTATATTGAAGAAGAAAACATGTTTTTCTACTTTTCTTTCCCTATACACCTATCTTGTAAATATAAAATACAGAATGGAATGAATATCTTACATGATAAATGAGTATTCAGTTGAAAATGATATGTAACATTATATTATTATTTATTATGTATTAAGCCACAATGTTATTAATTAAAGCATAGTATAATATAATATGATGTTGTTTAAGAAATAATTATTAGTATATATAGGTATATGTAATATTATTATTGTACGGAAAATTGGATTTGTAAATAAATATATCATTATGAAAAAATAGATGTATAAATAACCAACGATTGATATAATTATTAATTATTATCTTTTTCATTTTTTATTCTTTTTCTTCTCTAAGCTTATTCTCTCATAGTATTACATATTCTACACGCATCTGCCATACCACCGTGATAGATTTATGAAAATAGCAGAATGAATATCTAAAGATTATTACCTGTCAATTATAAATATATTATTTGAAATGCTTTATTCTTTCTAACATCACAGTTAATAGAGTGACTGTAGATACTCTAAATAGCTAAACGAAAAATCGTTATTATTCGCAAGAATAGTGAGAAATTCGATTCGCTTATCAAGTTTTACAAAAAGAAAAAAAAAAATATATATAAAAAAATTACAGTACATCGTATTCAAATTCGAAATCTCGTGATTAATGCACATCATTATTTCCATGAAGCGATGTATAGATACAGGATATAAAATATAGTTAATATATCAAGATAGAGTGCAGACTGATTAATTTTCATTTCTATATCATTCAAATTCAATAGCGTTTAATCTCGTTATCATAGAGACGTCGACAATAGGGAATCTTCTCGTTCCATTTTTGTGAAAAATGAAAAATCACCCAGTCGAGATCTTCTATAGATTCTTGAAAGTATATTTCATATAATCCTGCGTTCATCGATTCAACGATCCGTGGACTCGAATTCGGTATATGCAAGTGTATTCGTAGTTACCACTATTCGAATGAATTTTCAATTCGACGATCTCGTAATACCTCTTTGGTTTGTGCTGTTTCAACGAAACGAGAAATTATTTTACTCCATAAATTTACTCGCAAATTGAAAAAATAAGAACAGAAGCCTACTAGAACACAAAATTAGCCAAAGAATACAAGTTATTACCTGAACTTCGAAATATTGAACGGCCGATCCACAATTGTCGTATGTAAATTCACCGAATAAGAATCCTTCTCTATCATCTTCATCGTACAAACCCTATACATATGAAAATATCTATGCAGAATTTGCTGATTTGCTGAACTCTTGAAATTTCGAATCTTTCCTGAGATCCGTTTATCTATCTAAATATCTGTATGACATATACCCAAACCGAAAAATCTCTTGGAGCTGTTGTTGTTTCACCTGTTGGTGATATCGAAGGAGATATATGCTCCAAGCTAACTCCAGACACAAATACAGGACCCAAAAGCTGGATCACGACCGAACCACTATTTCCTTTAAAAGCCCAACATTCCCCGGGAAGAACACCTGACTTAAAATTGAATACAAATTATCTTATTAATTGTAGATGTTCTGAACATTTTTTGTCAAATTGGTGAATTTACAATTCGTACAATGTACAAATTTCAATTAACGAGCGGGACAAATAAATGCATGTTGGAGATATTTGAAAACTCCTCATGTCGTCGCTTCATTTGAATATGCTACATCAGTACAGCTAAAACTTCAGATCAATGTATAATTGATTGATTGATTAATTACTTGGATTATAGCCCGTGGCGTATTTTGCTGCTGGCATAAAGGCATTCCAAATAGAGTTAAGACCGGCGCTCCGGCCGAATATGTCTCTGTGTTTCTGGTGGACAAAATTGCACCACCTGTAATGAGTACATTATGGTTCATTCAGAAGGAATGATTGTTGTGAAATTATTGATGATCTTCATAAATAAATGATAGTTTATCACATTTCAAACATCATTCTATCTCACCTGATGTCTCCAAGGCATAATCTGTCCTTCCTGTTTTGTCGGCGTCATAAGTTTCTATTTCGCAACGTACCATATCTCTCACACTTTCGGGTGATAAAGCTTTGAGTAACGTCTTTGTATGTAATCCCATTTCTATGTTTTATAAATAATTAAATGACTGGGATTATACATCAAGTGGAAACGTACGGGCTTAGAGATAGATAAAAATTCGTGGCTCGGAGGAATTATGGGTGCTGGATTTTTCTATTTCTTCTTTTCTGATTACGGTACGCGTAAAACTGTTTTATGAATTGGAAATCGGTATATTATTATTGTTACATTTCGCGGTGATGATAAAATACGAGATACCTTCCGAGACGTCGTTTCTTAATTTTAGAATAGCTTCTGACATTTTTGGTATCACGATTCCAAGTTCCTTCAATTTGTATTTGAGATCATCACGTGTCTGGATGACACCTTTGACCTCCATCTGATTGGAAGGCGTAAAATGTTGAAATGATAATGAGCATCTACAGTGTTCCTCAAATTATTTACTAGTATGCACGTCTATTCAATTTTAATTACTGGATTCGAAGTTACCGAAAGTGTACTCATGTGCGATCTCAAGTTTCCCAGATCCGCTTTGATAGCTTTGAATGAATTACTAGCTGAATATTGATCGCATAGGTGAGAGACTGACATTGCTGAAAGAAAAAGACACTTGCTGTTACCATTTTGAAAGAGAATATGGAAGTCGTTGAATACCTCGATTCGTGGGATATTGAATAATGTAAAAACTGTACTAATTTCACTGAGTCAATAACCTTGCAGGCTACGAGCACCTATCAATAAGACGCAATAGGTCAGAAAATTTATTTACCTAGCATCGTTGTTATTACGCAGAACGCAAAAGGCTTTAAAAGTTTGCAGTACCACGTCGAGCCGTTCCTAGGTATGCAAGTACCTGAATTATAACAGGAATAAGCATTTTGAACACTCATTAGGTTCCTCACATGATAATCCAAGGATCATTAAAATGAGTTTTTTGGGAATACAGGTTTTACCTAATGTTGAGGATTAAAATAATGTACGTATAAATAACAGTATCTGCCACACACAGATGGATATCAACCGCTTTGACATTATTCACAATTATGACAGATACTTATTGTTTTCCTCCTCCTTTGTTTCTTCTCCAGCATACTATGTTTTATCGAAGTGTATAAGATTTCAAACGTGAAATAAAGATAGGTGAAAATACAAAACTGATGATGAACAATTATTTTTTAATTAGGATATACCTATCCGATTTACAAATTCCAGAATCATAAGAGATGAGGCAAGATATATCAGTCCATCCCTTCCTCCACCTGTATCTTCTATTGCATACCCAACCCTCTATTCCCACGCAATCGAAAAACAGAAATTTTGAGTTTTTTCAGCGCAGATGCTGGCACAAATTCTCTGTTAAAAATGTCGAAATCTAACAATTCAACGGTGGCTCTTATTGACTCCGCCTGTCTCTGCGTTTACCTACATGCGTCCTCTCTCGCCTTCCCATGCATACGCGAAAAAGAAAAAAATCGTGCCACCTCTTGGGCTCAGATGTTATCCTGATACAAAGTCGAATTTTCAGTTAAAAATCTCAAAATTTAGGATTCGTGAGAAAACTGCTCGTGCCTCTGCCTGCCGCTGCTCTCTTCTACGTGCGTCCTCTCTTGCGTTCTCATGCATACGCGAATAAGAAAAAAATTGTGCCACCTCTTGGGCTCGGATGTTTTCCTGATACATGCCTCTGCCTGTCTCTGCTCTCACCTACATGCGTCCTCTCTCGCATTCCCATGCATACGCGAAAAAGAAAAAAATCGTGCCACCTCTTGGGCTCAGATGTTATCCTGATACAAAGTCGAATTTTCAGTTAAAAATCTCAAAATTTAGGATTCGTGAGAAAACTGCTCGTGCCTCTGCCTGCCTCTGCTCTCTTCTACGTGCGTCCTCTCTCGCGTTCCCATGCATACGCGAAAAAGAAAAAAATTGTGCCACCTCTTGGGCTCAGATGTTATCCTGATACAAAGTCGAATTTTCAGTTAAAAATCTCAAAATTTAGGATTCGTGAGAAAACTGCTCGTGCCTCTGCCTGCCTCTGCTCTCTTCTACGTGCGTCCTCTCTCGCGTTCCCATGCATACGCGAATAAGAAAAAAATTGTGCCACCTCTTGGGCTTGGATGTTTTCCTGATACTTGCCTCTGCCTGTCTCTGCTCTCACCTACATGCGTCCTCTCTCGCATTCCCATGCATACGCGAAAAAGAAAAAAATCGTGCCACCTCTTGGGCTCAGATGTTATCCTGATACAAAGTCGAATTTTCAGTTAAAAATCTCAAAATTTAGGATTCGTGAGAAAACTGCTCGTGCCTCTGCCTGCCTCTGCTCTCTTCTACGTGCGTCCTCTCTCGCATTCCCATGCATACGCGAAAAAGAAAAAAATCGTGCCACCTCTTGGGCTCAGATGTTATCCTGATACAAAGTCGAATTTTCAGTTAAAAATCTCAAAATTTAGGATTCGTGAGAAAACTGCTCGTGCCTCTGCCTGCCTCTGCTCTCTTCTACGTGCGTCCTCTCTCGCGTTCCCATGCATACGCGAATAAGAAAAAAATTGTGCCACCTCTTGGGCTTGGATGTTTTCCTGATACTTGCCTCTGCCTGTCTCTGCTCTCACCTACATGCGTCCTCTCTCGCATTCCCATGCATACGCGAAAAAGAAAAAAATCGTGCCACCTCTTGGGCTCAGATGTTATCCTGATACAAAGTCGAATTTTCAGTTAAAAATCTCAAAATTTAGGATTCGTGAGAAAACTGCTCGTGCCTCTGCCTGCCTCTGCTCTCTTCTACGTGCGTCCTCTCTCGCGTTCCCATGCATACGCGAATAAGAAAAAAATTGTGCCACCTCTTGGGCTTGGATGTTTTCCTGATACTTGCCTCTGCCTGTCTCTGCTCTCACCTACATGCGTCCTCTCTCGCATTCCCATGCATACGCGAAAAAGAAAAAAATCGTGCCACCTCTTGGGCTCAGATGTTATCCTGATACAAAGTCGAATTTTCAGTTAAAAATCTCAAAATTTAGGATTCGTGAGAAAACTGCTCGTGCCTCTGCCTGCCTCTGCTCTCTTCTACGTGCGTCCTCTCTCGCGTTCCCATGCATACGCGAAAAAGAAAAAAATCGTGCCACCTCTTGGGCTCAGATGTTATCCTGATACAAAGTCGAATTTTCAGTTAAAAATCTCAAAATTTAGGATTCGTGAGAAAACTGCTCGTGCCTCTGCCTGCCTCTGCTCTCTTCTACGTGCGTCCTCTCTCGCGTTCCCATGCATACGCGAATAAGAAAAAAATTGTGCCACCTCTTGGGCTTGGATGTTTTCCTGATACTTGCCTCTGCCTGTCTCTGCTCTCACCTACATGCGTCCTCTCTCGCATTCCCATGCATACGCGAAAAAGAAAAAAATCGTGCCACCTCTTGGGCTCAGATGTTATCCTGATACAAAGTCGAATTTTCAGTTAAAAATCTCAAAATTTAGGATTCGTGAGAAAACTGCTCGTGCCTCTGCCTGCCTCTGCTCTCTTCTACGTGCGTCCTCTCTCGCGTTCCCATGCATACGCGAATAAGAAAAAAATTGTGCCACCTCTTGGGCTTGGATGTTTTCCTGATACTTGCCTCTGCCTGTCTCTGCTCTCACCTACATGCGTCCTCTCTCGCATTCCCATGCATACGCGAAAAAGAAAAAAATCGTGCCACCTCTTGGGCTCAGATGTTATCCTGATACAAAGTCGAATTTTCAGTTAAAAATCTCAAAATTTAGGATTCGTGAGAAAACTGCTCTTGCCTTTGCCTGCCTCTGCTCTCTTCTACGTGCGTCCTCTCTTGCGTTCCCATGCATACGCGAATAAGAAAAAAATTGTGCCACCTCTTGGGCTTGGATGTTTTCCTGATACTTGCCTCTGCCTGTCTCTGCTCTCACCTACATGCGTCCTCTCTCGCATTCCCATGCATACGCGAAAAAGAAAAAAATCGTGCCACCTCTTGGGCTCAGATGTTATCCTGATACAAAGTCGAATTTTCAGTTAAAAATCTCAAAATTTAGGATTCGTGAGAAAACTGCTCGTGCCTCTGCCTGCCTCTGCTCTCTTCGACGTGCGTCCTCTCTCGCGTTCCCATGCATACGCGAAAAAGAAAAAAATCGTGCCACCTCTTGGGCTCAGATGTTATCCTGATACAAAGTCGAATTTTCAGTTAAAAATCTCAAAATTTAGGATTCGTGAGAAAACTGCTCTTGCCTTTGCCTGCCTCTGCTCTCTTCTACGTGCGTCCTCTCTTGCGTTCCCATGCATACGCGAATAAGAAAAAAATTGTGCCACCTCTTGGGCTCAGATGTTATCCTGATACAAAGTCGAATTTTCAGTTAAAAATCTCAAAATTTAGGATTCGTGAGAAAACTGCTCTTGCCTTTGCCTGCCTCTGCTCTCTTCTACGTGCGTCCTCTCTTGCGTTCCCATGCATACGCGAATAAGAAAAAAATTGTGCCACCTCTTGGGCTTGGATGTTTTCCTGATACTTGCCTCTGCCTGTCTCTGCTCTCACCTACATGCGTCCTCTCTCGCATTCCCATGCATACGCGAAAAAGAAAAAAATCGTGCCACCTCTTGGGCTCAGATGTTATCCTGATACAAAGTCGAATTTTCAGTTAAAAATCTCAAAATTTAGGATTCGTGAGAAAACTGCTCGTGCCTCTGCCTGCCTCTGCTCTCTTCTACGTGCGTCCTCTCTCGCGTTCCCATGCATACGCGAAAAAGAAAAAAATCGTGCCACCTCTTGGGCTCAGATGTTATCCTGATACAAAGTCGAATTTTCAGTTAAAAATCTCAAAATTTAGGATTCGTGAGAAAACTGCTCTTGCCTATGCCTGCCTCTGCTCTCTTCTACGTGCGTCCTCTCTTGCGTTCCCATGCATACGCGAATAAGAAAAAAATTGTGCCACCTCTTGGGCTTGGATGTTTTCCTGATACTTGCCTCTGCCTGTCTCTGCTCTCACCTACATGCGTCCTCTCTCGCATTCCCATGCATACGCGAAAAAGAAAAAAATCGTGCCACCTCTTGGGCTCAGATGTTATCCTGATACAAAGTCGAATTTTCAGTTAAAAATCTCAAAATTTAGGATTCGTGAGAAAACTGCTCGTGCCTCTGCCTGCCTCTGCTCTCTTCGACGTGCGTCCTCTCTCGCGTTCCCATGCATACGCGAAAAAGAAAAAAATCGTGCCACCTCTTGGGCTCAGATGTTATCCTGATACAAAGTCGAATTTTCAGTTAAAAATCTCAAAATTTAGGATTCGTGAGAAAACTGCTCTTGCCTTTGCCTGCCTCTGCTCTCTTCTACGTGCTTCCTCTCTTGCGTTCCCATGCATACGCGAATAAGAAAAAAATTGTGCCACCTCTTGGGCTTGGATGTTTTCCTGATACTTGCCTCTGCCTGTCTCTGCTCTCACCTACATGCGTCCTCTCTCGCATTCCCATGCATACGCGAAAGAGAAAAAAATCGTGCCACCTCTTGGGCTCAGATGTTATCCTGATACAAAGTCGAATTTTCAGTTAAAAATCTCAAAATTTAGGATTCGTGAGAAAACTGCTCGTGCCTCTGCCTGCCTCTGCTCTCTTCTACGTGCGTCCTCTCTCGCGTTCCCATGCATACGCGAAAAAGAAAAAAATCGTGCCACCTCTTGGGCTCAGATGTTATCCTGATACAAAGTCGAATTTTCAGTTAAAAATCTCAAAATTTAGGATTCGTGAGAAAACTGCTCTTGCCTTTGCCTGCCTCTGCTCTCTTCTACGTGCGTCCTCTCTTGCGTTCCCATGCATACGCGAATAAGAAAAAAATTGTGCCACCTCTTGGGCTCAGATGTTATCCTGATACAAAGTCGAATTTTCAGTTAAAAATCTCAAAATTTAGGATTCGTGAGAAAACTGCTCGTGCCTCTGCCTGCCTCTGCTCTCTTCTACGTGCGTCCTCTCTCGCGTTCCCATGCATACGCGAAAAAGAAAAAAATCGTGCCACCTCTTGGGCTCAGATGTTATCCTGATACAAAGTCGAATTTTCAGTTAAAAATCTCAAAATTTAGGATTCGTGAGAAAACTGCTCTTGCCTTTGCCTGCCTCTGCTCTCTTCTACGTGCGTCCTCTCTTGCGTTCCCATGCATACGCGAATAAGAAAAAAATTGTGCCACCTCTTGGGCTTGGATGTTTTCCTGATACTTGCCTCTGCCTGTCTCTGCTCTCACCTACATGCGTCCTCTCTCGCATTCCCATGCATACGCGAAAAAGAAAAAAATCGTGCCACCTCTTGGGCTCAGATGTTATCCTGATACAAAGTCGAATTTTCAGTTAAAAATCTCAAAATTTAGGATTCGTGAGAAAACTGCTCGTGCCTCTGCCTGCCTCTGCTCTCTTCTACGTGCGTCCTCTCTCGCGTTCCCATGCATACGCGAAAAAGAAAAAAATCGTGCCACCTCTTGGGCTCAGATGTTATCCTGATACAAAGTCGAATTTTCAGTTAAAAATCTCAAAATTTAGGATTCGTGAGAAAACTGCTCTTGCCTATGCCTGCCTCTGCTCTCTTCTACGTGCGTCCTCTCTTGCGTTCCCATGCATACGCGAATAAGAAAAAAATTGTGCCACCTCTTGGGCTTGGATGTTTTCCTGATACTTGCCTCTGCCTGTCTCTGCTCTCACCTACATGCGTCCTCTCTCGCATTCCCATGCATACGCGAAAAAGAAAAAAATCGTGCCACCTCTTGGGCTCAGATGTTATCCTGATACAAAGTCGAATTTTCAGTTAAAAATCTCAAAATTTAGGATTCGTGAGTAAACTGCTCGTGCCTCTGCCTGCCTCTGCTCTCTTCGACGTGCGTCCTCTCTCGCGTTCCCATGCATACGCGAAAAAGAAAAAAATCGTGCCACCTCTTGGGCTCAGATGTTATCCTGATACAAAGTCGAATTTTCAGTTAAAAATCTCAAAATTTAGGATTCGTGAGAAAACTGCTCTTGCCTTTGCCTGCCTCTGCTCTCTTCTACGTGCTTCCTCTCTTGCGTTCCCATGCATACGCGAATAAGAAAAAAATTGTGCCACCTCTTGGGCTTGGATGTTTTCCTGATACTTGCCTCTGCCTGTCTCTGCTCTCACCTACATGCGTCCTCTCTCGCATTCCCATGCATACGCGAAAGAGAAAAAAATCGTGCCACCTCTTGGGCTCAGATGTTATCCTGATACAAAGTCGAATTTTCAGTTAAAAATCTCAAAATTTAGGATTCGTGAGAAAACTGCTCGTGCCTCTGCCTGCCTCTGCTCTCTTCTACGTGCGTCCTCTCTCGCGTTCCCATGCATACGCGAAAAAGAAAAAAATCGTGCCACCTCTTGGGCTCAGATGTTATCCTGATACAAAGTCGAATTTTCAGTTAAAAATCTCAAAATTTAGGATTCGTGAGAAAACTGCTCTTGCCTTTGCCTGCCTCTGCTCTCTTCTACGTGCGTCCTCTCTTGCGTTCCCATGCATACGCGAATAAGAAAAAAATTGTGCCACCTCTTGGGCTTGGATGTTTTCCTGATACTTGCCTCTGCCTGTCTCTGCTCTCACCTACATGCGTCCTCTCTCGCATTCCCATGCATACGCGAAAAAGAAAAAAATCGTGCCACCTCTTGGGCTCAGATGTTATCCTGATACAAAGTCGAATTTTCAGTTAAAAATCTCAAAATTTAGGATTCGTGAGAAAACTGCTCGTGCCTCTGCCTGCCTCTGCTCTCTTCTACGTGCGTCCTCTCTCGCGTTCCCATGCATACGCGAATAAAAAAAAAATTGTGCCACCTCTTGGGCTCGGATGTTTTCCTGATACAAATTCGAATTTTCAGTTAAAAATCCCCAAGTCTAGAATCTCAATGAAAGCTGCTCATGGCTCTCGCTGTCTCCGCTCTCACCTACATATGTTCTTTCTTTCATAAACATATATTCACAGAAAAGAAGATAAATTGTGTGACCTCCTCGGCTGGAATATCTTCCTGATATCTACTTTTCTTCGCTCCTGTGTCAACATCTGTGGGCCCATTCTCTCATCTCCATGACTTTTGAAAATGACAAAATGAAATGTCTCAGCTCTTGGGCTCAGACGTTATCCCGATACAAACTCAATCTTTAACTAAAAACTTCAAAATCAAGAATCTTAGCGGAAGCTCCTTATGATTCTGCCTGTCTGTGATAGCACATTCATGGGTTTTTTCTTTCTATTCTTAAGCATCACAAAGAAGATGAAAAATACCACCTCATTTTCTGCTCAGATATTCTTTCGGAACTTAATTGGAAAATGAATAACCCAGAAAGGATTTTACGTCGTTTGGTTCCACAGGTGATTTGAAGCAATACTGTCCTGGAGCTGTCTGAGGAAATTTCCTCGGCTCGGTTTAAAAAATAAGTTTCCAATCATGAAACTCCCGACGATAATCCGGGAACAAACTACCGACAAATGATTGAATAACGAATTATTCAACCTCACCTTGATGCTGGGCTATTTATATGGACGTAGAAATACGGATAAGCTCCCGCACAAAGAATGGGATAAGGCTTTCGTATAATTTGTGAAAAATTATATGCTCATTGAATAGAGGTGCAGATATTCTCCGTTAATTTTCTCAAAAATCCATCTGAACTACAAGCATACCAATGAACAGATCTGTGTACATTCAGGTCTTGGAGATGATTAAACTCAAATCTGTGTGATCTGAAATACTACGTTTTCATCATTGCTTTTAAACACGTTTCATTCATAGGAATTATAGGATCTTTTGATACTCAGCGAATAATTCAGTGAATTCTATACTAGAAGAAATCCGAATGAGTCCGTTTTCATGTTTACGCCTCGATATAGGTCTCATTAGAGTACCTTCATACCCTTATAACCTACTTCAAGAATAGCGTGAGTGCATTTCCAGTTGCATATAATAAGGCGCTCCATTGATTGCGAGGATACCGGAAGACCCTGTTCAAACATCATGTATCCCATTTACGGCGGAACTTTGTCCAGGCACAGGATGCGCGTCATTCACGGCCGTTCCATGAGATTCACAGCATGTAATCTTCCACCAGGTTACCGCCGGATCCGAGGGGCTATTCACTGGTGAAATCGTACACGACTTAGTGTAAAATGACTGCGTAATCTATGTGGAAATTGCTTCAGATCATGAAATTAATGGAATCGATGCAAGATTTCATGCATCAAAATCGTTGGAACACACTTGGAATCTTTCATCACTCACTTCGCAAGTGAATGGCCTCTCGGACGTATCTTTTTTTCTTAGATAGATGCTAATATCATCGGGGGACCCCTAATATTTAAGCACGGAGGGTGCAGCGCCACATTATTGGTGGTCATTGGTTCGAGTACTTTTGCCGTAAAACAGGGGTGGCGGATAACTCAAATTCACAATGACATTGGATTTATCAGTCAAATGCTACGAATCATTAACTATATTCTGGAGTGAGTTTTTGAATTTGCAAATGATAATTCACGATACCTCTAACTAACATACATAGATATGGGAGTAGGAATGAAAATTAAAAAATCACAATACACTGAGAAATTTCATTTTTCAACAAGTTTATTTCCAACATGAACAATGAATGTACTGTTTTCTTCTATTCACCATTAATTTCTACTATACATAATATGACAGTTTTAAAAATTGTAAAATAATACACGATTTATTGATTGATTGATAATAGAAGGGGGGGGGGGGGGGGGGGGGGGGGGGGGACTTCTACTACTGTCAAAATTTGTAATAAAGGATCATAAGCATAAATTGCGAATGAAAAAGGAGTATAATGAGGAGCAGAGTAGTAAGTATCACAAAATTGACATAATAACGCATATATAATGATGTATTTTGTGTATATATATACGAAATATATATATATATATATATAGATATATATATACGAAATATATATATTTATATATCAATATATATAATCGCTAAATGAAATACTACAGATTCGTAAGCACGTTATAAATAAATGCTCAAGCGATAATTATGTACGTACATATGTGTATTCATTGTGTGCGTGCGTGTGTGTTTGTGCGTGTCATGTGTTCTATGTACGTCTGTATAATAATAATTATTATTATAAAGAAAGAAGAAATTAAGTAAAAGAGCCGCTGATGTTTGTTTTCAATCGAATTATCATCCGTTTAATATAAATAAAATCATATAAGTTACTTTTTCTTTTTTTTAGAAACCATGGATAAATAGTACATTTTTACACAAATTCATGAATTGATCATATACGATTTTTATACAGATTTTCAGTTTGTTTTTTCTGGACATCAAAAAGTCCCTCTCATCTTCTGCGTTTTTCTGTTTTGTTTGTTCTCCTTCTTCAACTATGTGGTAATGAATTCAGCCTAATGTAAATCTAAAAATACTGCTTTATTAAACTGGGTGTAGGTTTCTATTATACGAGTATACTATATACTATTATACTGTATCATGTGCTATTTGTTATCTGGTAATTATACTAATTAACTAACTATATAATTGCTATTACGTCTTAATTATTATGAATACAATAAGGCAACGGTTGAACGTCTAAATAAATAAAGACTATATTTAAAAAAAATGTACATTATTTTATTCACCTTTCAACTGCACTGTATATAATATAGTATATAAACCTATATTATACGCTCCGTTTTTCTCTTTTTCTTTTTTTTCTTTTAATTAGGAAAAACAATTATCATTCGCGTTATATTATCGTTTGTAATTATTATCATTATTATTTCTATTATCCTTTTTTGTTGTCAATTTATTTATTTTATTATTTTCTCTTAAATTTTGCATTCTGCTTCTAGAGAACATATATTAGCAAAAATATAATTCAGTATGGGTATATAATATAATTATCAATATTATTATTTCCATTATTATTATTCGTGTAAATATATAAAACTTTGTTAAAATATTATATATATATATATGTATGTATATAGAAAAGAATATATATAATATATATATATATGAAAGAAACAACGATTTGAGCAAATACGTATTTCCTATAGTTATAATTACATTCTATACTATATTATACAATACATAATATATACCGTATCATCATCGAAATGTTATTGTTATTGCACATGGGTACATAGTACCATTAATATTTTCTGTGATATAATATATATATTTATATATAGTTATACCTCTGTACCTTTAATTAAATAAACCTTATGTATGTCTGTACTTCAATACATTATTTCATTTCCTCTAACGCATTTTCGCCTGTATTATGTATATTGCGGTGTAATATATGTTTCGTTATTTCAAAAACGCTCATAGTTTTTGAAAATAATCTGTTTATAGTTTTCAGTTTTAGCATTTCCTCGTCAAGGCACGCTGCATGCTGTGTCACATACATATTTTGACTTTTTATACTAGGTACCTATGTACAGTTCATCAAAGTTACAAATCATTTGTCGTAGTAATCCATTTTTCGATTCCCTTCTGATTACATACGTACGTACATTTATATGCATCACATGAATCCTGGGATTTGGAAGACATCATGCTTTATGTTTAGGCGAACCTTTGCTCTAAGTGTGTAATCATCTCGACTCTACAAAATGTCGTACGTATACAATATTTCTCATAACGTCCAGAAGCTTTTCGTCAAGGCATTACTTATGATAAATTTTAAAGAAATATATTGAAATTTGAAAATAATTGTCTAATTTCTTACAGGAATATGAATTGCATTAGATTTCGATAAATCCAATTGAAGAAAAGATATATGAATGAATAGGATTCCTAAGCATTATCAATTAATCGTCTGAGCTCATTTTATAATATTAGTTTTAAGTACTTTACCCGAGCTCTGAACCGAAAGTCTCTCGAATGATTTTGAAATTAATCAAACTTAGCAGTTTTTATTCTCTCATAACTGTTCAGCTCTTTCTTTCCAATCGTATTCTATTCCTGCAAGATCAGTGAAAACGAATCTAAGAATCAGAAATCAAAAATTAAGAATCAAAAATCGAGAATCTGAACCGAATACCGATGGATACTGAATACCGATGGATGAATACCGTCAACGGATGTGATTTTTGTGTTCCATGATAAATAATACAACATATTACCAAATGCATAAACAGGCGTTCGATATAGTCTCTGCGAGACCAAACACGTAAAGAAAGAAATAAAAATATTCATAAAAATGGCGGAGTCTCTGCAGTTTAGATAAAGCCAGTGTCATTGCTTGATAGGCTTTTTGAAAACTACATCCGTTTTACGGATTACGGGACGAGCGGTTCGACGCTCTATTCTAAGTGCTCGATTAAGGTCAATTTCGGGGCCTTGCAGAGTCTCCGCCGCCATTTGTCAGTTTCCGGTACTACTAGGTCGTCTTCCAGGTGCTTGCGTTGCGGCTACTGCCGCCGCTGCTGTTAACGCTGGAAGTGGTGTTTGGTGACAGTGTGCGCAGTGCAAACAAACCGTACAAGCACCCAACTTCCGTGCTAAGAGTGCTCGCAATTTTAATGCCGGACCTAATTTCATACCCATTGTTCCCGTTAGGTGATCCTCCGATAGTAACGGAAGTGCCGCACCATCGATGCGATGTTCTCGGAAGTTCTGTAACATAACAAACAAATATCCCCCATAAGTATAAGACGGAATTGTACGATTTGTCGAATTAGAAAATGCATATACGTATGATAAGTACAATTTTTCAGATGTTCAGCTGAATCGAAATATATGAAACAACTCAAAATCGCCCGGACAGCGAGAGAACGAGAAGTCTCCTCCTACGATTTTGTCGGCCGAAGGACAACTTTTTTGAAAAACATGTGCCGAGGACATCTCTTTGTGAGAAGTTGATTTTTAATGGACCAAACCGACGGGACACTGAAAAAGCGTTTTACAGGCAAATCATTGTCTATGGCTTTCTGGGCAGACCCCCGTAATTTATGAAACATGGAGTTTGGTCTCAAGGACGTATTTTCGACGGGAGATAACATTTAGCCAACATGAAGTGGAAGGTGGTCGACCGTCGTCTATCAGCTATGTCTTTGGAAGAGTGGCAGGTTTGTCCAAAATCTGGGACAAATGCAACACAAGAAGGGAAAAAAGAATTATGAAAATATAATCACAACTTGACGAATTTCATGAACAAACGAGCCATTTTCAACGATGGACTATATGTAGACGTGCAGGTTACAGTAATTACAAGCTAAAAAAAAGTCTAGAAACAACAAACAGAGAACTAAAACGAAACGACGACAATATAGCCCGCGGAGATGAGCGTTCTGCTAATAATAATGATAATAATGATACTAATCTACCTCTGCGCAGTATTTAATAACAAAGGTGATACCTAACGGGTAGTAATTTCTCTCGGGACGAGAGATGGACCGCATCTGTTCAGACACGCGATAGATCCCAAGCCGTACTACTGCATGTATGTATCTACATACATCCAGGGAAATATATATCCCAAGGTATAAAGGCATATAAGGAACAATTTCATTCACCCGAGGGCTCTGGGCCTCTCTAGCCTGTGGCGAGCAGCTCCCTTTCTCTCTTCCTCTCTTTCGAGAAAGAGCAACAGCCGGGCAATTAGAAGGAACAGCACTCAATGCGAATGCATGCATGCAGGCGATGCGGTGATGCTCTCGATGCTCTCGAGGTATCTCGATGCTCTCGAGGTAGAGCCGTAAAGGTAGGAGGTATAGTCCGAAGAATACGCTTCACCATTTACCAAGTTTAACCTGCCACACTCATGGTGCATGGTTAGGTATTATACCACACTCGTTATGAATGGAATATTCCGGGTGTATGTACATTGTACATACATACGTAGGTATATAGGTATATAGTTATTGCCAGGGAACTGGTGCGCGCCGGATGCACGCAACTACCGACTTACGTATACCTAGGTATGCAGGTATAAGTATAACCGAGAACCACCTCGAGAAAGGAGAACTATAACATAAGAATCAACGTCGACCTAGACCAACCGGTCTCTCGCGTCCAGCACGCGTGTCAGACTTCTTCTTTCCCAGATGCTGATATACTTCTATCTTGCTGTACCAGCTCTCCCCTTTGCTTCTGAATTGAGAATATCACATTGCTATATTGCTGTCAGTTGGAGTAATCGTTGATTATTATTTCTCAAATTTGTCATTAGTTTCGATTCCTACAATCGGTTCAAAGCCACCAAATGGATGGACGGTTGTTCTCATCCTTCTCTTTATTCAACGGCTAATGGGTTTTTTTGCTTCTCGAAGCAAAAGAGGCGGGTCTGTCCGTAGTTCATTTCATCAAATTTCCTGTCATTTAGCAATCTTCGATAGCGCGTGTATGGGAAATTTGATGTCACGTGAAGAACGCAAATAAAATGAGATCTATATTTTATGTGGGGTAAGAGAGAGAGAGAGAGAGAGAGAGAAATGAGAGATGCAGGCAGAAGGTTGATTAGCGTTCCTCAATTTTTCTTCTCTCATTCTGTTTACGGTAAAACTTAAAGGGCAATTACGAACCGCACAGTCTGTGACGAGGCTTGGTGCATCGGGGTAAGCAGCACGCGATAATTATCGCTCTGGTATATAATAATCAAATGTAGGTAGTATATGAACGAAAAAAATTTTCTGTGCAAAAAAGATTTAATCCATTATCATGCCGTTTGAGTTTTTCTGGTAGATAGATCCCACGTTCCATTTGAATCTGGATGATCATAACAATAATATAATAATCGTTAAGTTGTCGATAAGAATTTATTCACCTCATGCGTGATTCCGATGTACTCAACGATTAGAAGATACAAAAATATGTTATCTTTCGAACATGGCGAGACTCGCAATTCTTCGATACGTGAATCACATTTTTAGAATGCATTACCGAGTCCGAGATCGAAGTTATATAGAGAACAAAAACATTTCGGAAATGAACCAGCGAGAACCGTGTTTCATTTAAATTGTTCTTGCATGATTTTCTCACATAGAAGATTCGTTATGGACTGAGTTGCATAATGAACTGCATCGAAAACTGAATAGAATTGCGCAGATTTTGCTCTGTTCAATTTTTTGAATACGATTTTTAGTTTTTTCAAGACAAAGCGATATCAAATAAACGTGAGACAAATTTTTGACTCGCAGATTGAGTGATTATACGTAATAGTTAATATACGATACACAGAGAGATGAAGGACCTGAACCTGCAGCACAAGGGGACAAAAAAGATCGAAAAAAGAAGCAAGACAGGAAGAGAGAAGGAACAATAAAAGTTAAAAAAGAAAAAAGAAAAGAAAACCGTTCCTCAATAAACGTCTGGTTGGAATCGTAACTTACGCGGCTTCTTCTCTCTACCTCGTCGCGCGGGGTTTATAATCTCGATTCTCGCGTTGTGCGTTGTGCGTTATGGAACGCAAGTTGCTAATAACGTGTTTGAAGAAGGGATAATTGATGCGGACCAAGTCGCCGTTCGCTCGGGGGTCCAAACGGGGTCCACTGCATCCAAGCGTCGAGTTTGGAAATGGGTGGAGAAAATACAGGTTGTCTTCTCGGGTCGCCCGCGGTGCAGTACGAAGATGATATATCCTCGTGACCGCAACGACTACGTACGTATACACGGGGTTGACCCTCAATGCCGCAAACGCCTTTGGTTGGCGGTGATTAGTTACAGAAAAGATTTTGTATCATTCTTTTCTACACTTTCTTCCATTAGCGCGCGAGTGTTCTCAAAGTGAAACTCAACAGAATTTCTATCACGACGAAAAAGAAAATCAATAAATTAGTAATGCGCAGTAGGTATAATCGCGGAAATGGTCATCATACATATGTATACATAACTCACGATACTTTTTGAACAATTTCAAATTCCGAACTTACAAAATTTCATAAATTTATTCAACTACAATTTTAGGAACGAAATTTCACTATTTCCTACAAAATTACGACGCTGCCAATTAGTCATGATAAATATATGAACAGGTACCTAGACAATGGTTCATATTACAACCATTTATTCTAATTTATATTCCCAACAGTATACACATACCGCAATATTCTCGAACTTGCACCTAAAGTCATACGATACGAATAGAATCGAATAACGAGAAAACAAAAATGTAAAATAAAGAAACAGAAACCAAAAAAAAAACAAAAAAATAAACTCGAAGCAGAAACTTGAAATGTCAAACGTCGCGCACGCGAGATCGCGAGAGGCTGTCTTAAGCTGAGTTGAAAACAAAAACAAACAAAAATTGAAGAAAAAAAAAAAAATAATAACCAAAAAAAAAACGAGAAACAGGACGAAAAAGAGAAGGAATTAAGAGAGGTAGGATAAGGTATACTACTATATCGCGGAAAAGAAACGGTCAGTTCAGCAGACATACGTGAGAGAAAGAGGAAAGAGACTGCAGCGACGAGGGCAGCTGGGGTAAGGAAGCGGCTTGCTGCATGAGCGAAACGGGGTTACCTAAGGTTAGGTTGGGCTTCCTTGGGTTGGGTTTGACTTGGTATGGGTATGGGTCGGGACTCTCCGGCGTCGCGAGGTAGGTAGGTATACCAACGCCGCGACGACGACGGCGACGCCGCTCATGCTCTCCGAGAACCGGTGACCTGCCACGCCCTGGCGAGGTCACCCCGCGACGCCCCGCGACGCCGAGCCAAGCAAGCAAGCAAGCCGCAGACCGGCATACGCCGCGGGCACCGGCCTAACCAGATCAACATCCCTGGGCTGCCGCGCGCCGCTCCACACTGTAAGTTCCTGTTTAGTTGCTTCGTTTTGTATGATCGGATCTTTGAGCGAACTAGAAGACTGACTATCCACGGGTCCGAAAGAGGGAAAGAGAGAGCGCGAGAGAGGGAGAGACAAAGAAGAGATCAGAAGCTGGTAGCTTCCGATCGCCCGGCATGCGGTTAGATCGATTATTATCAATTATAATGTCGATAGTAATAACAATATTCAGAAGAATGTGTACGAGTTTGCCGCTCCTATATATATATATATATATATATATATATATATATATATCTCGCTGGACCAGACGAGAAAGGTGGCTGAAGAAAAACGGAAGAACTTTTCAATGTATCGGTTCAATTTCGTAATAACAAAATAGGAGATACCGAAAATTCAGGAATTTAGGTATATGCTAATAGAAAAGAACGAAATGTTAATCGATTCAGTTTTTAAATCACTGGCTACCCACACGTAGAGGTTCCATATTTGTTTTTCTTTCTTTTTTCTTATTGGTCTGTTTTGTCGTTTCGGGCAGCGCTATAAGCCTACGGCCTTGAAATAATTTAAATTTTTATAGCGCATGTAGTACCAACCTAACGAACTATAACAGGTACCTACACCACGCCATACATCTATATTTTCTCGGACGTATTTGCGACATATGTGCATCTAGATTGTTTGTCGAAAATCTTTTGAAATATTGCAGAGAGATCAAAAATTAGAAAAACAAAAAACAAAAAAAAAAAACCCCCAAGGCTTCATCATGGAAACATAAGTTATACATATATACGAATATCAGAATTCGGTATTTGTTAGCGAAACATCCAAAGGGCCTTGATTGCAACTGGGTACGCGTCATATAAAAAATGTACCTATACTTGGAGAAGTTTTTGTGAAATAGGTAATCTAACGATAAACGAGATGCTGTTGTCAAGTTAACGAGAGATATAAATAACGAGACGTCAAGGCATTTCAGCTTCCGCTAGTGAAGGAAACCCATTTCTCCGGTGCACCGGGCCGAAGCAAGTGGAACACAAGGTCGAGGATTGCTGCTGTTGCTGCTGCTGCTTCTGCTGCTTCTGCTGCTGCACCTCGGTCCATAGCTGTAATACGTTCAAGTTTTACTTCAGCGTAATGATCTGGATCGAGATCCGTGTATCACTTGCTCACGGTCACTATACACCGGTAAACAAGATAAAAAGTTTGCAAATACTGTGCATTTTGATTATTTCTGACGTATTGTAGAATACAACAATCGATGTGTCTCTGGACGTAGTCTTGGACGCTCACTGAATGAACGGTTAAAGGATGGAATCTCTGATTTTCAATTCAAGCCACTGACTGTGAGAGATGTCCGTGCTAAACAACTGGATGAATGAAACCGTTCTTCGAAACTTTTTACATCAGCTGATAAAATGGAATGATGATGATGATTCTGTTCGATGACATGCTCTGATTGCATTGAGGAAATTAGATACACTATTAGAGTTAAACTCGTTCTCTTAACGGTAATAGAGAATTCACCACGGGAGAGAGATAGATAGATAGAGAGAGAGAGAGAGAGAGAGAAAGAAAGGGGGACAGGAAAATCAAATCAATTGATGGATAGATTTTGAATGAAAATGAAACCGAGAGTACTGACAAGGAGGATGATAGAGATGTTGCATTTCAAATAGGTTCTCTCAACCTCCTGAGTACTGGGTGTAAAAAGAGGGCTTTCGCCCCTTCTTGATACGGTGTTTTGCCCCGGTCACTGTCACCGTATAATTGAGGGACATTCAAAGAGCCTCAGCACACGAGCAGAGGGGAAGGAAGATGCGAGCGAGCAGGCAGGCGTATTAATTGCTCATCAGCGGTAATGAAGGGTTTATAAGTTGATATTAGCATAACTAACTGGTTTCCTGGTAATGAAGCTACGCTTTCGCGAGCACGTCTTCATATCTGGTTTGGTTCGGATCTAAACCGAGGCTACAGCAACAGCAGCAGCAACATCAACGAGGACGATATTTCATTAAGTCTTGACCACCGGAAGCGACTGATCCCTTAAGATTTAAATATCTTCGACACGCGATCCTCTCCTGCTCTCAATAACCGAGATTATCCCGTTTTTCCATGAGGAGGGGAGAAGAGCAAGAGTGGGGCCGAGGATCAAGTGCGACGAACGAACATCAGCGAATCACGAGCCGAAGGTAAAGTTGCCAAGTTGCCCGATAAGCTACCCTGGGGAGGAAAGTCCGATTGAGATTTGTCTCCGACAATATGCTTCTTGCTGCATGGGCTGGCTACGCTACCAATACCATTTGCATCGGTGGTCGTCGTTTCTCCACGTCGATCATACGATAAAAGTGATTGACTTTTGAAACGGGTCCTCTTCTCTTCCATCTTATACTTACTATCGTCAGCCGACTATAGGCCGTCCGACGACAAGTTTGTCCGAACAAATTTTTTTCCACTTTTCTTATATTCAATTAGCATTACGATCCATGCTCGTTACATGCGACGGTCACGTAGCACTTGAACGTCAATTCCATACTTGCTTCCCTCTCTTGTCCCCCCTCTACTCTGAATCTCATCGACAAGTTTCATGGGAATTCTCATACCGAGACCAAATACCATAATCGGGAAATTATCAATGGAGCAAAATAATGATCTCACAATTCTAGCATTTCATGCTCACGGATTTTCGACGCCAGCGAAAACTATGATCAGGAAAAAAAGATTGGAGAAAAAAATCATCCCTTGATATTCCGAAATGTCTACTCCGAAGCAGAAACCCAGAAACGAGAAACCGATAGTACAAAAGCAGGAGAAACGCGGCGAGACGCTCTTGGCTTCGTAGGTAGGTGTATATCTTGAAAGGCAACCTTGCAATGACCTCAGGTGAACCCGGGTACCTACTCGACATGTGGTGCGACCGTACCCTGCACGGAGACTAGACCTCCGCGAGGCAGATATCGCACCAAGATCTACTCTGGTAGGCACGTGAGTCTGGCCTATGTGCACCCCGTACGTAAAGAGCATCTTGTGCGAGCAAGTAAACGAAATGGCAAACGAACGCGCGGCTACAGGCCACAGGAATTTCTGAATTTCAAACTCTATTGAAAACGGTTAGATGGCACTGTGGAATATCACCGAAACATTACCATCCCACTTCACAAATTACCACTTCCGGTATCTGCTGCCAGCTGGAAGCATAAGTGAATTGGTGCATGATCAAAATCTTCACCAGGACATTGTTCGCACTAAAAATAAGATGAGCTTGAAGCATGATGTGGATGTAGATGTGTTTGACATTGCTATGCTGCAGGATGCTTCGCATTCGGTTATCATTTATTCAGGGTATACGAAGTCAGATTTTTCAGAAGCGACTAGGCTGTGAGTAATTCAGATATTTGAACGACATCGATCACCTTATACTTCGTCGTATCGAACGAATCTTTGACATTTGGTATTTGGGGAGGGGCGATGTGTGACTCGCGTTAGCATACTTTAAAGGATAATGTCACGACGAGGCGATATTATGCCAACGCCCAAAACCATGAAAAGTATAACGTATGGGTTGCCTCAGGGAAATTATTGCGAATTCTGATAGTATTAGAAACCGAGAGCATCAATCATAACGACCTATTTCGAAAATGGTGAGAATGATGTGGCGTAAAGAATATTTCAGAGTTTTCGTGAACACGTGATGAAATGTAATAAGTTTAATCATTCGTCTGAATTGTTTTTTAAACCCTGTGTTACATGTCGTGTTTAGACTTTCCAACGAGTATTTAATTGCTTCTTCTTTTTCTTCTTCTTCTCATTTAAAAGATGTTATAATAAACGGGGTATAATTCAAGCTTTCATAATATGTGTAGACAAGTAAATAACTAATTGCTTGTTCGGTGCTAATAACTTTGGAGACACCTTGTACTACTGTCTACGATAATAACCCGAAGGGGGCTTTTAACGGATGCCTGGAGAGTGGCGGCTACCTCTGATCTTTCGAGACACAACAAGTGTCCGAGAGAGTTAGTTTGGTCACTCGAATCCAGACCCTGGCAAAGATCCTTGAACCCACCTCGCCCAAAGAAGGAAAGAGAGGAGGAAATAAAGGAAGTAGTAACAGAGAAGGCATGAGTTAGGTAGAAATTCAAGATAAATACTAACTAAATATATGTATACCAATAAAACTTGCCTCATGATCGTTTCTGTTCACTCTTCATCAAAACACGTTGTAGGTAGTACCAATGTAGGTACGTACATACATGTATCCGCGCACGATAATCGCGATTGCCTTTAGCATATCAACTATGCAAAGCAGCCGTTCGTAAACTGTTCGTATAGCCACATTATACCATTACAAAAATTTATTCACTCATCAGAAATAATCTTATAGAGGTATATCTATGTATCTATTTATCTATATCTATCCATCCATCTATCTATCTATCTACACGCACTCCATTAAAGTGATGAAAAATCAATGGATTACTTGTCCCATGCATTAAGATGTGTACCTACCTATCCCACGTACGAAGGAACCTATGTATGTATGTATGTATGTACATATATATCTGCTCGTTACTATGGCCTAAGCAATCAATGAACCATCAATGTAAAAAGGATTGAGTAAACTGTGGTACAGAGTAGGTATAGCTGATAGGCAATTTCCTCGACTCGATCATCAGTCGTCTTCAACGAGAAGCTTTTATACTTTAGTATACCGATCCTCTGTTAAAAAGACAACAAGAACAACAGCTGTCCGCATCATAGTCTCTCCCTAATGATCGTCGAAGTACATTCAATATAATTCTGCTACCAGCACAACTACTCAAAGATCTTTTTTTATTCATAATGGATATAGTAGTTTTCAAGTAAATAGGTAGGTATGGGTAGGCACTGTATATATTTTCCGGTGACTCGAAGTTTCCCGCCATTGATGAATCGGTTCGGCGCTCTTTTTTCTTTTCCAGTTGTTAAAGTACCGCATTTTTAAACGGTTCGATAAAATTCCAATTCGCTAATTCAGCCGAGAACCGAATTATCTACTTAAACGGTTAATCCGGCATGAAAGCGTCTCGTGATCGTGAGACCATACCGCTGCCGATGAGATACCATCGGACGAACTTTGGCCACTTCCGAACGCGACATTGAACGTGATCAAATGCTGCAGCATCAGAATCAGTACCTATCAGCAGCAGCGACCACTTCTTCTCCATCTTCTTATTCCTCTTATTCTTCTTCTTTTGACCACAATCGTTGTTTCAGTCCTAATTGATTAACTCTGTATACGCCATGTCGAACCAAAGACGAAGAGCGTCCGTCTGTCTGTCTCTTGTATAAGAGGCACAGAAATAATGGCATGAAAGGAGTAAGCAGTATTCTCCACACTCGCATCTCGTGGTCAACCGTGACCCGAAGCAATGTCGCGCACTTTCGTGCCCAGTCAGTGAGTCCAAAGTATTGCAATATAGGTACCTATACTATACCAGTGTCATTCGTTTTGTGATCTTCATCGATTTTCCCGTTACACCTTGACGGTTATTGGTTCTATACTCGGCTCTGCAGAACGTCCAAGATCAACCGTCGGCGCGTCGTGTCGTGAGATTATAGAGTAAACTAACCTAAATTATTGCTATTATTATCTAGTATGTACATAGAAGGTACAAGGTATTCGGAATTCATTCATGCATGGTATCCAATACCATTGAAACAAGGAAAGGAGATTTGTTCTCATTTTTCAGTTTCAACGGTTCGTTCATATTTTTCTAATATTTTTTTCATCGAAAAAGAAAAATAAGCGTTGCTGCTGCTGCTGCTCCCGCTGCAGTACATGTAAGAATGCATGGCTTTCGAGAAGCTGTCTGATGCAGCTGGACCAAGAGGTGACGTACGTGGCTCGCGCAAGATATCCCAGTATTTCCGTGACGTAACCATGCCCATGGCTCTCCCACACACAAGTTTCTAACGATAGTGAAGAGAGAGAGAGAGAGAGAGAGAGAAAAGAAGAGAGATCACAGTATCGCATGGTATCGTATCGTTTCGTATCTAGTGCGGCACTGCTCACCATAGCTGTAAGTTAGACGTGCGGTGTTCTGGCTGCTTACCTCTCCAATATGTAGTAGGTATGCTTCTCGACTTACTTATTATAGTATACCTACGCGCGTTTCGGAATTGAAAGATTGCAGTAGAATAGAAACAAGCCGCCGCACTGTGCCATGCCGCGGTTATAGTTATATAGTATAGTATAGTATAGAATAGAATGAGATATAAACTGTCTAATCCGTATCACATTTTACGCGAGATCGAATCACGGGACTGGCAAACCACCGGGATCTAGAACTACTAGAACAGAACAGAACGGAAGGCTGAGGCCACGTTTTATAACGTAACTTAGGGTACCACTGTACACAAGTTGCAACACTGACTCTATAAATATGACAAAGTGTCATGTTCTATCGCAAGTATATGGGATCTGTCGATAATGCTGGTTTGTATTAGGTACTATCATGTCAAATGTTATGAAAACAGTACATTACATCGATAACTCTCCAACCATTACACTACATATACGAGGTGAAACACGATAAATTTCTCCAGGTTCACAACATGTCCTTATGATATCGGCTCATGAATTTTTCCGGACTGTTCGAAAATTCAGCATATGATCATTTGATGAATTTTTTTTTTTAGGAAAACATTGGCCACGCGCGGCGTAGCGGGAAAATATTGTCCGATCTTTCGTGCTCCATTGGGTGAGAACTGAGAAATCTCATTCTCTTATTCAATGGCGTTTGATTTTGACAGAGCCTCTTCGCGATTGATACCTAATCGCAGAATGTTCGAGGACGAAAAAATATAATATAATCTCGAAGGAACGGCGTTGAATTATGGAGCGATTTTCATAGTAGCGGGACCCATAGGTACCACCGTGAGAAGAAAAACTCGAGATAAATTGCGTGAGCGAATTGCGGAAGAAAGATTGTCAAACGCGAGATTGTTACGACATCGACAAACTTGCAGAGATTCGTTTTCAAAAAAAAATATTTTTGTTTTTCGTTTTTTTTTTTCTTTCTTTCGCTGCGCATACGTTTACATAGTGGATACGTGAACGTAAATAGGAAAACGTATAACGTAGTGGTGAATAAAAGCATAATAAAAATCAATCGTACTGGAGCCATTACCATACGTTATTGGTCGGCATTGGTCGCTGTGAGTCGGACAGACTCAGTGTTGCCATAACTCTAAATAAATAAACGTTGGGACAGATAAATCTGCTGTACCTTAAGCGTGTATAATGCAAATGCAATCATGTCCGCAGACCTGGCGGTGCTTAAAACTGCGAGTTCGCGCACCGGGTGGAGGAGAGGCCGTAGGGTAAAGTTGGTCCGACTTCAGATACCTATATCTCCTCGCTGGAGGAGATTTCTGCTCTTCAGATTATCGACTATTCGCGAGCTGCAGTGAACCGACCCACGCAAATCGTTTTCAATTGAATCTATCTTCACTGTCGTTTTACATTCTTTCCCCTCTTCTTCCGTCTATTACCAATGATGTAACAACCACATTTAACGATATCCAAGAGCAGCAGTAATTCCACTAGATATACGTATGCAGTACTCCATGAATTCATTTGGGATTCGAGAAGTGGGTGAAGAAATATTGGGAACTGAAGATTTATCCCTGTGTTTTGAGATACGTTAAAAGCAAGGAAATGTTAGTGTCATTCCTGTGTGTTTCGAATGAAATTTCAGTGCGGTGAGTATATATAGGTATAGGTATAGGCAAGTATATACGAGAATCCAAGAAAGTGCACAGCGAGAAACTTGAGGTATAAAATTGCTTCGAGAATTACTTCTTCCTTCCGAAGAGAAAAGAAAGCACAAGGCGCATGGATAGTCGTCGCGGACGTAAACGAAGTATTAAATCTTTACAATCTGTTGACAACTCTAAGTTACTCGAAGCGATGCGATCTCAACGAAGTCGGTTCGGTGTGTACGACGTTTCCTACCTTCTAATAGACAAATATGCGTTAATGTCTTGAGAAATGAAATTTACGCCCGTACGTCGAACCGGTCCCGGTGTTTTCAAACCAAACCTTAACCACGTGTATCCGGTTACTTGAGTTAACCCCGCGTCTCTACAGCCTTGCTGCGTCCAATATATGATATATATTTACTATACATTCCCCGCAATCCCTGTCACTGCACCAAGAACTCGGCTTATAATTTTTATGACATTTTTTCTCTCTTCCTTCCATGGATTGTTACCTTTATATGTACCTATGTACAGATATTCATGGATTCATTTCTTACCCTCATTTCTGCAGAAACTACGTTTCTACCAACAATAAGCATGCGGATGGAACATAGAAGAGAAGATTGAATATTGTGAGGTGCTTCTTTCTCGCGAGGCTCGAATGACCCGGAGTCATAGGAGCCAGCATCAAACCGTGGATGAACCATAGCGTAAGTGTACTCGGATATCATAATAGCGTGTCTAGTTTGAATTACGAACTCACAGTTGGCATGATGAGGTAGAATAAGCTTAGGATCTATGGGAAGTAGATCGTAATGGAGATTCTTACCTGGAACAAGAGAGATAAGAAAGATGGAATTAGACAAACGGTAAAGGGTAAAAAATTCGCTTAGGATCTAAGACCTACTTGGCTAATGCAGCCAGAGCATTGAACGAGCGGTAGATAATGTGAAAAATTGGTGGTACTCTGTTCGTGAGGTATATAACAATCTAGGATCTCAAGTAGTATAGGTGCCACATCAATCCAACATAGGATATGGGAACGTGGCTTTACGTCTCAGTCAAAATGATCGATTAATTTGAAGTTTATTACAGATTATACAGGGGCCCGAACATAGTCGGGTACCGATATCTGATGCAGACCCACGCTGACATCAAGACATCCTCATAGAACGAGTGAAACTCGTAGATCGTAGAACGCGATGCATTTCCTAGAGCAGAATAACGACGATGAACGACAAGTAACCAGCTAACTAACTAACTAACTAACTAACTAACTAACTAACTAACTAACTATTACGTTGGAAAGAAACGAGTAGGGAAGTACAACACGAAGCGCGGTTGGAGTAGTTCGAACGGAAGATCATAAGGAATACGGGGTTTGATCTTGGGGCGGACTGGTCAAAAAGTGTGGAGAAGTTATTAATTATATGGAAACTGCAGGGGGTAGCAAAATTGATAATTATTACCGTCGAGTTACAGAATCATCGACACGCATCAATAACACAAAGTTGATGATTGTTAGGAACATCGAGAATGAAAGCCTGGTAACGCGATTCAGGAGTGGCGGCACGGAGTGAGTTGCCGCAAATATTCCCTGCTATACAAATCCATAAGAGAAAAACAAATGTAGGTAATTGAGTTTCACCAATTTTGTTGTAATTACAAACTCACTATTCATTCACGATTTGCTTTTACTCGCAAGCAAAACACGAAAAAAACCAATGGAGAATGAAAATAAGAGTCACCGGAATTCTGAGAGTACGAAAAAACAACGGAATGTGAATGTGACCACCATTGTTCACCTACACTCGGCGCTCTAAATTTCTGAGAAATGTTTTTAACCAACCAATATACCGCTTTGACAAGATTAGAAATGTTCATATGCCCTCCAGGCTATACTAGATCGCGGTTGGTTTGTGCTCTGGTCTCCAGAGAGAGGGGCAGAGTGAGAGAGAGAAAGAGATACTACAGAGCCCTTCCATGTATAAAAGGGCTCCTCCCCAACCTCTTTTGATTATACTTTAATCGATACTATTTTACTAGTTGATTGAGTTTTTGTTAAGCAAAGGAGTCCACCCGAGCACGGGTTGGGCAAGATGTAGATGATAAAGAAGCCGAATTGGTAGTTCGTGATCTGTGTATGAGAAAAATGATTTGAAGAAAGTCCGATGTAATCAAAAATGAATTAGAAATAGTTCACAGATCCGAAGATAGGAATTTGGCGAAAGAATAAAATCCCCGTGACACACTTTGATCTGAGAAAAAAACGAAAAAGAAAAAAAAAAAAAAAAGAAACACCGAACAACTCGATCTACATGGCATATACTATACTTCCTAAATTCCAAACTGGAGTTAACAAGCCTCACTGATTTCTATGAGCTAAAAGTCAAAGCGCTGCAGCATCTCGATCGACGAGACCATGTTCGAGCCTCTTGACGTCCAAAGAGAGAGAGAAAGAGAGAGACGTAAAGAGAGAGCTTCGTGGGAGAAGTCAAGGGAGTAAGAGAGGGAACCAGGGGAGGGAAGGAAGCGAGGATCAGATCACATCGTGTGTGGTCGTCTCTAAAGAGGTTAAGACAGGGTGCTGCGTGCTCCACCCACGACTCACGCAAACTAAACCGTATGCAGAGAGCGATCGATTCGATTTAATAATCATTAGGGTTCGATTCAATCGAGCTCAACCATCAATTACTCACGATGGTTTTACCTCGATTTGAAGCTATGCAACAAGAAACAAAGCTGACAGAGAGAAATTGGACAAATTGTGGAGAGCAATGCCACGCATTGCACACGATGAAATATAAAGTAAGAAAGGTAAATTGTACATCTCGACGGAGACGTGTGATACGAAACGAAATGCTGTCGTTTAAGAACTGATTAAATAGATCGATCAACAGCACGCTGACCGAAGACCCTTGCGCGTTGATTAGATCGGCTTGTTTATACGCTACGTATGTATGTACCAGCATTGAGCTCCACTCGTATACCTGCACACAGAGCTCCCGTATCTTTTGATGCAGGGTACAGGCGTACCAGCAAACAATGTCACAGTGATATAAATTCTGTTAACGGTTTACATTCCGTCTAAAATAAACAGAGAATAAAGAAAATGAAGAAAATCGGAAGAGGCTAAGTCTGCGGGGTCTTCGGATTGAGGCGTAAGGGCAGCCTCGTAAAATACTGTATACGAGTATATCGCTGTGCACGAGTGCGTCAGCGAGTGAGCGGTGATATTTAAACGACCTATGTACACACATTTATACGGTCACGGTTGAGAGGGGTGTGCCGGCCGATTTTCCACTCCATTTTCGCATCAACGTTTAATTCATTTGACAACACTACGGGCACTACGGACACTGGGGAGCACTGCATTCAGCGCAATGGTGAAGGTTGGGTAGGATTACTAACGAACGCGTGTTAATTAACGCCGCATGGGTAGTAAGTGCGAGCTACCGCCAGCTAGTTCGTTTGCCTTTTTCATATTTTTTCTTTTCTTGTTTCTCTTCCCGGCTCGCATGCACGGCATGGTTCTACTGGCGTAAAGAGTCGCGCACCAACCCACCTCTTACCTACTATACGATCATACTACTCCAAGACTTTCTTTATTTCCTTTTTACTCTTCAACCGCGCTAGTTCTTATCTCTCGTAGCATTCAGCCGGTGCAAGTGCAGTGCCAGAGGTCAAACTCGCGTTTTATCTCTCTAGTTTTTCACGCGGGGCTTACACCGTGCTTTCTTTTTATCACGATATACCTCTAATCTAATATACCTACTCGCGGAACTTGAACCTCTCGAGAAAAGTTCGCCCATAACACCGATTTCAGTTACTCGATCTGTGCTCAAAATTCTCCCAATTTTCGCTTGTAACTTACGAAATGTGATCTTTGTAACGTGTGATCGAGGATCACGCAGCTACGGGCTCGCGCCCGCCTTCGTTATAATACCTTTTACGATTAATTCACCGATTAAGAACCTGCGCAACGATCATGATCTCGATCGGCGGAATGATGATTAAGCGGCAAAGATCGAGGTACCTACTACATACCTACCGCACTCCGCGCTGCACTTACGCTGGAGCAGTAGGCTCCAGAAAAGATTCATCGCCCATACCGACATAGATCTATATAAATATGCCTGCAGAAAGACGGGTTACGCAGGGTTTGGTGAAGTAAGGTAGCACCGTCAAACAGACAGCTGTAGTGTAGCACGCGGGACGGTTTCCTTTTCCTTTTCTTTTATACCAGCTTCTTCATTTTCTCTCATCCTCATCCTCATCCTCATCCTCCTTCTCCGCCTCATATTTATATTATTATTATCATTATGATTTTTCATCTTTTTTTTTCAATTTCGTTTTTTTTTCTACCTCGTTTTATCTCGCCTTTCTTTTTCTTTTCGCACCGTAATTACTTCTAGTCTGCTCGCGGTGGTTCAATAGCCAAACTTATAATTTAATGGTTAATTATATAAGAGTCTCCCGCGGTCGGGACGCGGGTAGCCGCCACTGGGCGGCCGCGGTGACGTGCAGGAATGTTCCCTGTTGCCTCTTATCTCTTTCCTTCTCTCTCTCTCTCTCTCTCTCTCTCTCTGTCTCTCTCTTTTGCTCCTATATATATCAGCTCTCTCCACTCATCTACCTTTATCTTACTCTCTTTCTATCCTCTTCATCTCCCATCTCCCCCTGCAGTTGGAGTTTATAGTCGCGAGAGAGATCGGCATTGGCCAACAGCTCGGCAGAAGTCGACGAGTCAGCGAGGACCAATCAGTGCAGAACAGCTTCCCTTTTTGTGTAGTAGGTATAGTCGTTGAGTAGTTGTCGCTTCAAGTTTATAATTCTTTGATCCGTTTCTTGAATTCTTCAAACTTCATGATTCTATTGCTCGCAACCCCCTGAACTAGGATTCAATTATTTTATTGTATATTTGTACAATTCATGATGCGGTTGTCATGAGATCTTTAACCGTATCACCTTCGGTTTATCATCCGCTTTTTCTTCATCATGATCTCAATTCCGTGGAAGAAATGAAACCGGAAGGAGAATTCAACAAAGAGTAACAACGAATCCCTTTAATCTCGAGGATCATCCACAAACGAACACACGAACTGAGAGAATACAGGTTGATACTATTCGACGTGATGTACATTATACTATTAGCTGTAGCTTCGTCTGCGGAGTGCGGCGTGGCATGGCATGGCATGGCAATGCATGGCAGTCCGCCGATGTAATTAACGACTCTGTAAATCAGTGCCGGTTAACGCCGCCGCGCGAACCACAGAAGTTATGGTCTTGGCAGTTTTCCGATTTGTTAGCTAACTTATTTATGAACGCTATGGGTAGAGTGTGTCTCTCTTGTATCTTTGTATTATACTTGTACCTCTATACCATATAGCCGCTCGGGAATTGAAACTTAAAGGCACATAATGAAGAAGGCAAAAACCATTTGAATCACGAAGGGATTTGATTAATCTCATTTCATTTTTCTTTCCTCAGCAAACTTCGATAATATGAGCATAACCTGACCAATATCACCTTCACAAATTATGTGTTATATTCATTCCGAAGAATATCAGTCACGAAATTTGATTGGCGAACGGTTTTTATTGAGCCAAACGATCGACTGTATCAATAAAAGTCAACAGTACTTCAAAAAAGGATAAAGAAAACGAACTGAGGAAGAGAGGTGGTAATGAAGAGAGAATAGAATAGAATAAAATAGAATAGAATGATAAACAGAAAAGCACTGTGCGTGGATACATTGATACAGATCTGTCCATAGGATCTTTGTATAAGAGTAGGTATCGCGGTGGGTGGTAGAATACGGATGGGGGAGGGACGACGTCGAAGACGAGAACGACGACGACGACGACGACGGTCAACCTGCAGATCGTTCCGCGTCCTCGAGCATCGCGTACAGTTCACTTATCTCTCTTGCTCTCCGTCATCTGTCCTCTGCTCTACCCTACTCCAGCAGCTATCTATCCACGACTCGAGTCGAAGTAACCTAGCGTGGTAATCGTCAAACAAATTTCCTCCTAGGCTAACCGTTCCCTGAGGTACTCCTCCTCTTCCTCCTCCTCCTCCTCCTCCACCTCCTCCTCCGCCTCCTTCTCGTCCTTTTCCTCAAATGACCACTGCAACGCGTGCACACGTGGGCATTAATGGTATGTATGTGCCTATGGTAGGTATCTACAGAGTATCTCCGATGTACACCATACTTACATACTTCGCGACGATTCTAGAGTCTCCAAGACTTATAGGCGTATTCCTAACCTAACGATAATTGGACTGCTCTTGACTGACGACGCGACGAGACGTCCGCGGAAGAATGAAAGAGCAAAAAACAAAAAAAAGGAGAAAAAGAAAAAGACCCCATGGTGCAGGTGGTCGGGTTCCTGTTACCCACACGAGGACTATACTAAATACCGTTACCCGTCGATCAACGTAGTTCTTGGCGATTGAAGTGGACAAAACACAATCGGTTTGGCAAAAATGATTTCGCATTTTTGCTCGGAGCACAAGCGAATTATGATGAACAAAAAATAGCTGAATACCAAGTTTCGAAGCGGTACAAGCACTAGTTTGAAGGATACTGGCAATTTTTTGTGGAAATCGCTGCGGCCGTATCATTAGTAATAACGGAGAGCGCAACTTTGAATGTGCATACAGTATGAGCAAATCTTGCACGACGTAGGTAGGTAGGTATATTATAGTAACCACGGCGAGGGATTCGGATCGGTGATATCAGCCGTAATGCGCGGTACCTGCATAGTGTACGTTCTCTCTTTTGGAAGTAATTGATTCCGCTTAGTCTCGCGGGTCCCATTGTAAACGGACCGCGGTCCCACGTGATATCATCTATATGGATCGGTTCGCGGGGTCTGATCTGAGAACTCCAATAAGAAGAGCGTCAATGGGACCATAGGGACCAGAGACCTGCAGAGACCAGAGACCAGAGACCAAGGACCAGGGACAAGTGGAACGGGGAACTGGCCCCAGTCCCCCTAACTCACCGTATAATCACCGCCATTGTATTATTGACAGCGCGACAGAGCGACATGGCGATTCCAGAGCGACATTGTGACAGAAAAAAAGGAGAAAAATGGTGGAGAAAAAGAAATGATGGTCTGTCGTTACCGAGTACCTGTACACCTATTGTGGCGCAAAAGTCTTTGGTAGGAAATTCAGCCGCCCAAATAGCCTGCCGCAGGGTTTTGGTTCGGGGATAAAAATTGCTACGCCGCGCCGCGGCCGTGCAGGTTATATCTGCTACAGGCGATCGACCAGTATATAGTATAGGTATTTTGTGATATTCAAAATTATGATAAAAGTCAAAGTTTACAGCGGTTTGGTATTTATGCTTCCGCATGGTGTCTACCAGGCGCGAAAACTTGAAGAATTTCGGAATAAATGGCCAGTTTATGATAATTTTTGTCACCATATTATATGTAGGTATATTTACGCCAATCCAAGGCTGTTCATCTCAACATATCCGGTCAAAGGTTGGCCAATGGAAACCGGACTATGAGCTAGTGAAAAAAGTGTTTAATTTTGATTTAGCTGTTGACTTTATTATCGACGATGATTTTATTTATGATCACGAAATTCGCAACCCCGATTCGTAGGTATGCATTCGCGTGTACTATACATATAGTATATATAAACTCATAAATATTACATATTACATAGCTAGATAAATTGATTCAATACTGTAATTGGATCGTGAAAACAGTTAGGGATGTAGGTACGTACTACTCCATGAAGATGTAAAATCTAAGTACATAATTCGAGCGCGTATACTGTAGTATAGTACATACATACGTACGAGTATATCATCACGGCAGAATCTTAACTTTGAACTTTTACTCCTGTAATTTTAAATGAATAATGCATCCATGATTGATACTCGAGATAGGAAGAGTTTATAATTATTATTGGATACGGTGATAACTATGCTAATGATAATCGATACTTGTTAATATTCCCTGAACCCGTCTTTTAACTGTAATCGGTTTCAATCTATACGCCGCCGTTTCTAACCTTTTCACCAATTAACTTAATATACCCGAACTTCTTAATTAATTTCTTCGGGTGAAATTCTTCAAACTTATACGTTGCAGTCTGTCTCTTTTACAGAAAATGATAATAAATGAAAAACAAAGAATCAAATTTCATGTTTCTCAGACGATGTAGTGAAATAATTAACTATCTTGGTATTTAGTTACTAATCTTCACATGTAATAATAAATATTATATACCGATGTGAAGAGCAGAGAGTTTCAGGAGAAGGAAGAATAAGCTGAACGATTGCGATTGGGTCGTTTATATAATAAATAACAACTACCCTTCGGTAGTAATGTGGCGTGGAATTGCTTGCCGGTCGCAATCAGCGTTTCGAAATCGATCCATTACTCGAAAATTATGAACGGCAACTAACAAACGATTATAAATAACTGCGAACATGCTTTCCAATTTGATTGTAATTCACTGCACGGAGGTAGGTACTATAACTTCAACCAATAATATAGAGATCTAGCTCGTCTATATTGAAAGAGAGAGAGGGAGAGAGGGAGAGGGAGAGGGGGGGGGGGGGCGATAGAAAGAGATAGAAAAGTGAAACATCTCGTGGGAAAAAGAGGCGAGAGAAATAGACCTGGAGAAAAAAGCAGGTAAAATACACGAAGAAGTAGAAAAAAGATGGAGAGAAATCTTATCGGAATCAATTGTTGGGCCAATAAACAGGGAGCCAAAAAGAGGCTAATTGTCGGTATACTGCGGCAGTCCTGGCAGAGCCACTAAAACCCCCCCTTTTCCGACCCCCCGTTGGTTGCGGTATGTAATTACAAGGGAGTGACTAGCCGTGATGGAGGCCCTTATCGATGCGGTCCCATAACAGCGAGCGAGCGAGAGAGAGAGAGAGAGAGACACGAAAAGAGAAGGAAGTAGATGGAGGTACGGAGCCCGTGGGACCACCGGTCATTTAATCCCATGACACTGTGCATTGTGGTTTCAAAGGCTTCCAGCACCGGTTGCTGGTTTGCTGAAGGAAACTTTACGTCGTCGCGTCGCCACAGTCGTCGGCTGTCGGAGGGTTTTGATTATTGTATCAAAGATTAACACAGAGAGAGAGAAGGAAAAAGAGAGAAGGATAAAGAGAGAAGGCAGGGGGGGGGGGGGGAGAAATAAACGAGAAATGAATCTGTGATCTTTATTCTAATCGCGTGAATCTTTGAATGAGCAGTAGGTAGTACGAATACGTTATTCCTGCTCGCGATTGGTATTGGACAAATGAGTAATGACTAGTGACTAATGGTATAAAACCGTGTTAGAGAAACAATAACAGAGACGCCTGAGCGAATCTGTTTACACAAGAAATCGAGGCTGTTGAGCAGCACGGTACTGCAGGGGTATAAGAGTCGTGGACAATGGATCGTGACTGTTAGTCGACGTGGAAACGTGTTGTTTTATTATACTTATACCCTGAGGACGACGACGACGAGGAATAGCTAGCTAGCTAGACTAGAGATAAAGAAATAGCGAGATACGGGGGGAGAGAGAGAGAGAGAAAATAATGTGTTAGATAACAAACAATGACAAAGAAAAGAAGGAATAGGAAGCGAGACGGGTTATACCGCCGCAGCCACGATAATATTTATTGAGGAAATACATTCTCATCGACATCCCAGACCACAAAACTGCACAGCAATCTAATCCTGAGACGGAATGTTCGCAACGCGTCCAATACATGCAGAATCGCAGAGGTAGATATATTCCTTCACCGATTTAAATAAAGTCTATAAATTTCCCATTAGTACACGCAAAGAAGAGAACAATGTTTACCAGGGTAAACGCTTCGAGATGCTTTAGTTGCAGTGTGTGCGCGCCACGTGGCCTGGGCTCTTGGGCTGCTGTGATTGCAGCGTTGGGGTCCATCATTACGAGACCCCAAGATGACCTTCTGTAGACCCCCCGGGCCTGCGCAGGGCTGGCCGCCGCCGCCGCCGCCACCGCCACCGCGCCACAAACACGTACGAATGAATATAACAAAGAGAAACGAAGACAGAGAAGGAGAGACAGAGAGAGAGACAGAGGAAGTCGGACTGGAGAAATATAAAGAAATACATATGGACCAGAGTAAAACGTATTTTACGACAGGGTAAAAAAAGCCCCCCAGGGGGTATAATTTAGGCGGCGTGAATTTTCCGCCGCGATACAGGTATTCGAGTGTATATCGGCATTCGTCGAAACGCGCGGGGGTTAAGAAACTCGAGGAGTAGGAGAACACCCATTGTAGTCTCTCTATCCGCATGAATCCCCGTCGTCCGCCTTTCGCGGTAATCAGAGCATGATTATTTGTGAACAAAGAGGATAATTTATGGTCACGTGATCTTTCATTGGCATCGGAGAGTCGGCGGCGGCGGGTACCCCGTTGAGATGAAGAAATGGCAGGCAGGGCTCTCCTCTGCAGGGGGAGAGCATTGCCAGGCCCCCAGGTAACGTGGTAGAAAGAGGAAAGAGGAAAGAGGAAAGAGGAAAGAGGGGAGAAGAAAGAGGGAGGAGGGCAGGTGAAGAGCATCAGAGTCATGCGAGCTCCCTCAGGGGTCTGACCTCATGACCCTATCAGGCTGCTCGCGCACTGGTTGTGTATAGCCTCGCACCGTCCGAGTGCTCGGCATTGTTCTTCCATAACCGTAGTATGGCTAGAGCTAAAGCTAACGTAAAACCAAGAGCTACAGAAACATAGCCCCACACAGCTGCAGAGCATTGTCTCTTTCGGGTTGGAGAAAAAAGCTCGCCGCCATATACAACGACGTAATTTACGGTGTTATAAACCGTCTAATTATCTCGAGGTAACTGCTTAATTTCGATTGGGCGCCTATCAATAACGCTACTTGAATATCTAACCCCGATAATCATGACCTGTGACCGAGTCTTCTTCATCCGCCGACAAATCCCCCAGCGTTCCTTCTTTCTTCCTCTTTCCTTTAGGTATTTGTTCTTTTTTATCGGGACCAGTCCGGATCCTCCTGACGATCTTTCAGATATGTGGTTTGAAAATTCTCCAGCTAGGGAGTTCTTCATGGACGTATACCTTGTGTATGACAGAACCTATACGACGTTCATTATGCCTAGGTTACCGATCTAGCTATAAAAAGATCCTAGAGTCTAAGCCTTGTGAGGTAATAAAACGTTAAGGATCGTTGTTCTATACGTCTATAACCGCGACTTTTGACCAGCTCAACAAGTTCGAGGAAAGAAAAAGAATGAGAAAAGAAAGACAAAAACTATAATGCCTCCAAAGTATTATCCACGAGCTAGCCGGGGGTAACAAAGCCACAAATGGCAGAGGTCGGAGTGGGCACGTTTAGTCGTACTATAGCTGAGGCCGTCCACACTCGACTGAAGATCGAATAGAAGTCTGGAACGAAAGCGAGCGAAATTTTCGACTGTACTATCCAGATCCTTAGACTTTGTTGAACAATTTCCATACGGTTTCCAATGAAGAAAGCATTTCTCTTTGAGCGATGGTATCATATTTGTCTTTCGGTGTTGATATAGTCGGCAATTCTTCGTCAAGTGAGGAAAGAAAGGACAAGAAGTGAAGAATCTATTCTAAATCAAAAAGTGTATACCGCTACCACCCGCAGGGCGGTGTCATCGGTAGAATTTACGCACGGATAAGCTTACGACCGTGAACGCAGGTTTTCTCAGCATGGCGAAGAGAAGCCGAGCATCAACATCGCGCCGATCTACATTGAAGGTGTCATTACGGAGGTTGGTTCGCCTCGCCTCGCGTCATCGAATCCGCAGTAAGGAGAGTTTGTGACCGTCATCATCACAGTGAGTTGCCTCCTCTTGCACGGTCCAGTGCCAGTACGGCAACCCCAGAAACCACCTTGCGGCTGATTTTTTACCCCCTGTCCTTATCCATGTTCGTCGCCGTGGAATTCCTGGATGACTGTTATTAGGTCGAAGATGCCGTGTCGTCCTCGGATCGCATAGCATAGCATAGCCATAGCCATAGCCGTAGCCATAGTAGGATATAGCATAACATCGCATCGCTTCGCGCGCTACTTTTTACATTTCATTCTTGATTTTACGCCCCGTTGCATCCGGTGCTGTTTCACGATCCGCGCAGGGTCATATCGTGTTGTCGCGGATCAAATCGCACCATCATTTCTATCTCTACATTATTACCATGATTATTTCTCATCTCAATTATATCTTCAGCACTGCAGCGAAGACTCATCTTAAAGCTTCTTCTCTTCAGCTTCCGTCCCAACGATCAAACTGCCACACGACGCACGACGCTGGCACTAGTCATTATATACTACCTACCTACTGTGAAACCACTACCGAACGAAATTACCCCATATGCGGCTCATATATATATATATATGTGTGTGTGTGTATACATATATATATATATATATATATCTGTTTGGATACTGCACCTTGATAATCGTCCGGTACATGTACCCGGTATCAAGAAGCCTCGCCCAATTCCCCCGCCAATAAAACCGATCTCGAGTTCTAGCGGGGAAAGAGGGTTGACGGCGGCGGTCGAGCCAGTTCTTGGAACTTGAAGGCTTCGAGGCTTCGAGTATGCCCAGGACCAAGGAGAAGGATGATGGCTGACGGGACGCGAACTCGAACTGAAACTCGAACTCGAACTCGAACGTGAACGCGAACGCACGCGCCAGGGGCAAGCAGAGGCTGTGCTCTGTAATCACTCGGCAAGCACGCATACTTTGAACCTGTACCTCTGTACGCATGTATAGCGGCCGATGCCCACACTACAAATCCTTCGCATACTAATTCCCCGAGGTGGTTCAGGGGGCCACAGACCCGTGTATCTACGTCGCTCGCGTAGGTGCACCGCACCGTCAGGTCCCCGTCTGGACCCAAAGAGCTGGGCCCCCTGACCGACGGCACGCCACGCTCACGCTCACGCGCGTCCACCCAGCCGCGCATCTGCGTAATTGTCCCCGCCGGCAGCATTCGACCATCTCCTCTTTTCAACGTTGCGTTCACGGTACCTCGAGAGAGAGAGAGAGAGAGAGAGAGAATAAAGAGGAGAAGTTGGTAGGGAGGAGCGCCGACGTTCAACGCTGATGTAGAGCTTGTTTCAAAATCTATTTACTCCAGCGTGAGTTGAATCCCAGTGAATCGCAACGTTGGAAATTGAATTTGTGGAAAAAAAAACCCTCTCAGCGAGTATGACAATGCCTCACTTTTGAGAAGATTGAAATGATTGCCGAGGCGCCGGCGACTCCGGAGACATTGTTAGTATGTCCGGGTATGAAAGAGTTGGACTGACGTTTTTCGTGACACAGGTATAGAAGAAATTGTTGGTTTCAATCAAAAAACGTTGGAACCGCAACATTGTACCACCGTGGACGGTGGTTAGTCGGTAATTCGTCTTACGGTGGATATTTTTAATGGTATAAACATCGAGAATTCCATTAAAGCAGTGAGAAATCTTCGTGGTTTTATGATATGTACCTTTTTATCACGAGGCTACAGAGTAACTGGCGAAAAGTATTCTTTGAGGCAATTGCGTTACGTGCGTTAGTGTATGGAGGATATGTACATATCTGCATCAATGTCGAAATTATTAATGGAAGAAGACAAATTTTACGCGTTAAACTTCAGCTCCTGCTTCAAGGGAGGGCTATTCATTCGGTTATAATAAGCTCTGTATAGCATAGCTGCGTATTAATCGTAAGTGAGTTTTGAATTCACAAGTACCCTCGAGGCAAGAGACGACGATGGGTTGGGTAACCACCGGTCTACCATCTCTCAGCACGCGGTCTGCATAATCCCTTGAAGCAACGCAAAGTTTCTTGCGCGCCTACCTCGCCCCGGGGACGAAACCGCGGCTTAATGATCAACGTTTCGTGATTTATTTTTGGAAGAGGGTAAATCGGCGCTCTGTGCTCTTATTCCCGAGCCGCGTGTTGTGGACGCCATCTCGACAAGTATACCCTACTCGGTTCGTGGTCATCTTCCATGGCGTCAGCCTGCTGCCTTTGCCGGAAGCAACGGTCGCAGATTATACAGGTACGCGCGTCATATTGTCAGTTATTTTCATCCTACATATATCACCATCGGACCGTAATTGCTCGTCAAAAAATGCGGTCGGTACCTACGGTTTAGTTTTGTATGAAATTGTAGGAATAGTTTTGTTACAGTCAACACTATACTCCACCTCATTCAACTAAGCACGACGAAATGCGACGGATGTAATCTGGACTGATCGCTACTGGAATGAAGAAATGTTCTCTCAGTATTGAACTGATGACTGAGACTGATCAAATAAATTCTTAACGGTTACCAACCTACTGAAACACTCGGGTATAGAGTACAGTAGCAGTGAAATCTCTATTGTGCAGTTGATGGATCGATGCTTTTTTTTCGAGCCATCGAGGAACCAATAGTCCGACATACTGGGCAGAGAAATAGCGAGAGCTTCAAGACGAGAAGAAAGCCATTCGAGTTCCATTCAGCATGAGTATTTATATTATCCAGGAAGGGTGAAACATGTGGTATCATGTATAGAAGGCAGTTGGTTCGTCTTTCGAGATCAGAAGCTGCCGTGCACGATTTTCTGTACCGACATGAAGTATCTATCTATAGGAAAGAAAGAGTCTACTTGGCTGTAAGCATCGCTGTACGTGTCTTTCCGAGCCCGATGCTCATGCATACGTACTACTATATAGCTTACCTAGATGTAGCATATGATGTATCACTGAATGCGAACGGGTGTGTACAAGCAGGTATTACAAAAACACCTTCTCGCGCGGCCTATATTTGTAGATGTTGTATGGGATATCTGCGCATAGCTTGCCAGTAGGCATAACGTGAGTAGAGGTAGAGGTACCTATAGCTGAGGCAAAAGGCAGGCAGGCGTACATAGGAGTACAACGTCGGGGTCACATGCCTCGCACGTCTCTCACAATCAGACACATGTTCCACGTTGTGAGTATTTCGACACGGACGCATTTCTAAATCATATCGATATACTATACCATACGTACTCCGTCTCCTCCGGCTCCTCCAGCTGCTCTAACAGGCCACCCGTGATTCCATCCTGAAGTACTCGATTACCTCATTGTGTATATACTAATGGCTTGAAATAGCATTATCTTGTTCGCGTATTCAGAGCACAGAAGTAAGTAAGTACTGGGATATGAACAACCGCGTACGTGCTAGTCTGGGAAAGTCTGCATGATCAGGTTCAGTGCCTGTCTGGATCGATCGGCTGTGGCGTCGCGTCGCGTCGCATCGTATCGCATCGCGTCCCGTCCCGTCCCGTCGCGTCGTTGGTCCCGAAGGTATAATAAATCTTTTCCACACTTCAAGCTGTGTTTCCCACTCTGTATATAAACCTGTTCAACTTGCCACCGATAATATCCAATCCAGACCCACTGAACAGCCCATGAGTACATTTGACAATGATAAGACCGAGAATTGATGGTCTATGGTTCAGCCCCTTGCCCTGATTTTGTTTCTTTTCTATTTTCAACATTATCTCGGTGTACAACGCTGCATCAGAGACAATAATCCTGAAGCATTGATACCGGGAGTAAATGGAGCAGGATTGTCAGGAGAGGTATTATTCGTTGAGAGATGTTTGGAGGATAGAAACTTGCGTTAGATCGCAGAGAGTCTAAGACACGGCCGGTTTATTCACTGGTCAAGTATATTCACAACTGCAGAGTCTATCAAACGTTCTCAACGAGAGATGAGATCGCCTACCAATCTGGAAAAAATCAACTGATTTGACACGGACGCGCGTATGAACCGGCAGACAGCTTCTCTGCGAATACTCAACGAATTGAACAGCGAGTGAATTTGATGGGTTTCGGAGTGAAATGACTTCTGAAATAACTCTTTCTCAGGAATAATTATATTCTCGGTTCTCTGCGATGTTCGGTGTACTGACAATAAGTATAATGGGTGCGCATTGAGAATAAAAGAATGAATGAAGGAATCGCGAGGTGTAAGGTACGAGTTCGCCGGTATATAATGCCTTTTTTCCTTCCTGTCACACTCGTTTAATATTTCTCGCACTCTTCTTAACAGGCAAACTTAACGATGCCCCATTAGGGCACGGCGCGCTCGCTTGACTAATCGCAATGCGCATGACTTCAGAGTTCACGTAGAAAGGCTATTCATCTAGTTACTAGTACATCCTCTCGAAAGTGTCAGGAGTGATTCTATACCCATTTCCTATACAGACACAAAACCTTTCCCTGTATAACGTCATAAACATATTGTTACATTACGTTCGTACAATGGGTACAAAAAGTTGCTATACGCTCAGAATCTGATCTACCATATGCCGTTAAACCGAATCCTATGGAGAAGGAGGAGGATTAGGATCTGATTCATCAAAATTTCTCGTCAAAAATTAGAATGTTTTCGGTCAACCATGAAGGTCTGTTAAAAGAAATTGAAAGAAAGTTTGAATTCCGAACGATTCGAAGGTTCTGAAGAATGTGTCTGACCCAAGATTCCATTTAGTTGTCATAAAAGTGACAGGAGATGAGGCAAAAGTACCACTACCAGAACAGTCATACGAGCTGCACGCTTCTGCAGCTGTCAGTACTTTCGTATGATCAATTTTGCCGCTGAAGTTTCAACGTTTCACGATGGTTGAATGAAAAAAAGCTGCATAAGCGGAAAAAAATGACATTTCAATGTGAAATGGGGGGGATAATGCAGTGGTTGAGTATATTTCATGGACTGCCGATGATCGGCAAGAAGATAGTGACGCAACGCGGGTATTAGTCCGTCTTTGAAAGCGAGCGTCGCGGATGCATGCGGTGGAAGGTGTAGCTGGCAACCCAGATCTGTCACAAGCATAAGGGACCTCCGCGTTGGTGGATCACGTGATGGTAGGTAAAGAGGTGAAGTAAAGGTGAGGGCAGCTCATTCATCAACGACGTTTAACTACGGCATGACACGGAGAGCGGGCTTATATGCGAGGCGAAACTAATAAAAGAAACGCGAGCGACGGGTACGTATCCAGAGGACGTGATTCGTGATTCTTATAGTAGGCAGGTTAGGTAGGTATACGTAGATAATGTATATACGTATACGTTAGCTCGTTTACGCCGTAGCGGTGGAACCGAAGCTTCAAAGAAAACCGCCATGCACGGTTGCATAATATAGCCCGCGAATGATAACGAGATACTTATACCTACGTGTTTTATAGGGAAAGTTACAGGAAGGTGTTCAACGGTAAGGAATTCCATTCTATAACGGACGGAATAGTTGAGAAGTGAATTTATTTACGTGTGCATAAATCTATCAAACATTTCACCTCTGTACTCGTACGTAGGACATAATTGTACGGCTACCTACTGCTGTCTCCGTGAATAACATTGTCATACGTTGCTTTGGCTCAAAAGAGAAAGAGAAAATCGAATATGACGTTTGAGCTCTGAGCTAGCCCGACCTCGACAAGGTCGAAAGGAACTCGTGTCTATCCTGGTCTCTGGTCGTCTGGCAGGTGTTGTCCGTGAGTAGGTACATGATCGGTGACTGTCGTTTCGAAGACAGCGGGAGACCAACGGATATATACCTACCAACCATATCTAACTGTATAATCGTATGTACTTACAGCATTCCGTTATAACTGCACTGCAGGCAACACTGTTTCATTGTCACATAGGTATACGAGAGGCGCGTGGAATACTGTTCTATAATTACGTTAAATATAGTTATTCCATCTTTTTCCAATTTCGAGCGCGATGGACCACCTCATTCTCGTTAGACTGAATCGCCTAAACATCATTTTCCGTTATAGTTGTACTAGATTTGTCGATTTGTCATAGTACTGGTGAGAAAATGAATGAGAACTAAAAGATAATTGTATGAGATTCATTCGCGTACGAGAGCCGTATACAACTGTAGAGAAGAGTGGTCCCAGAAACTTGTGTTTAAGATGTGACTGGCTGGCCCGATCGAGTCGCATCTGCCTACGACTGTTATATATATATATACTCCTGGTAAGGTATTAGGTAGAGTATACGTTGAAATCGTGAGAAAATCATGATCAAAGTTAGTAATCAAGTATACAAGATATAGATAGAAATAGAGACTTCTGAAGGGGGCCTGATCCTTGGGGAAGAGCGGCTTGGGTGTCCCTCTCTGTATGGGCACCCCTATCGTCTAGTTTCTATGTAGCGGCCTCTGCTCATTAGGCTGCGACTAATGATACTCGTTAGAGATTAATACCCAATTACCAATCGATCGGTTGTAGTAGTTAAAAGACGAACGAAAAGTAAGAAAAATCAAATGAAAGTGAAATGGATTAAAAAGTAGAAAGAAGACCGCATTAGAGGACAAATAGAGTTCGGTTGACAAACAAATTATTATGTCCTTTACTTAGCTGTTTAGAGACTCTTTATCTTTTCACAGCGTGAAATATCTCGCTTGTAGTATACGTAGATCGGTACCTACTGCGATAGAGAAGAGAACGAATAGCGCAACAAACAGCATCTAAATTAGACAAGAACATCGTGGCTAAACGTGCGCGGCGGAATGGCGTGGTGAAAACGACCGGGTAGAGGCAAGCTAGCAACGGAGTCTGGTGAACGTGAGGCAACCAACTGCGATGTATGAAAACGTGAGTGATGGCTCGAGACTCGGGGAACACGATCTCCAGCTCATTACCATTATCTATCTAGTATCGCGGGGGGTAATAGTGCGAGTAAATTAGGAGCACAAGTTCACTGAGTCGGTAAATATAATACAATCTGAAGGTATGATATACCGATTTACATATACTTATACGCGAGAGAAAAAAGAGAAGATATTGAACGATCCAATGAAAGGAGAAACAAAGAAAACGAAAAAAGAAATGATGAGCTAGATATTCAGGTATTTATAAGTTTGCGAAAGGTGGAATCGGTCGAGCGATCACGATCGGTTCGAACAAGAAGGAAAAAAAAACACACAAGAGAAAAAATGGAAAACGAAAGAGATAAAGAGGGATAGAGAAGGAAAAAAAGGCGAAGAAAATAAATGAGTGAATAAAAATCGGTATGCCCACGCAGATTATTGACAGATGATGAGATAAGCCGGGTAGGAGAGAAAGCGCGCACGTGGCCAATGGACCAATTAGTCGTCTCGACCGGATTCTGTACCGCGGGCAATAGGAACTAGCCTTGTTGATCGGTGACCGCTGACCAGCCACCACCATTAACCGATTCTATAGCAATCGTCGAAATCTATTCGGCAAAAACCGCTTTCTACTAGCTGGTAAAGCGATTTGCATATTATTCTAAAAATGAGAGGACCAGATGCGCGATTGCGTTGAATATTTTCCCCGAAAACATGACGACAGGCGTGTAATGCCAGTTTCGATGCTGTTTCACATAATATTAATCTACTCCTGATGCCATAGTTTGATCTATTCTACTTTTCAGTTACCGTGAGGACGATATAATAATCTGGTGAAAACAATCACGTAGAGATCAGGCGAAGACTTCGTGTTTCAAATATTTGGAATGATCAACAAAGTAAAAGAAACGTAGATCCTGTTCAAGTCTAACAATGAAATGATCACCGCACACGGTGCCTCCGATGCTCCCGCCGCGGCCGTTGCTAGTTGTGCCCAGTGTTGCTGCTGCTGCTGCTGCCGCTGCTCATTCGGTGGTGCATTTGACTGCGGCGCGGTAGTAGTGGAGAGCGAAATCTCCCGTAGCAAATTACAGGAAGCTGGGGGACCACCCGGAAGGTCCTGAGATTATTCCCAACCGGCGCGGTGGTCCGTTACGAATTTATATTTGCAATCAAATTTCACGCCGGTCTTAGACCCCACTTACAGAGATATAGGTATGCAGGACACACTGTCAAATTCCAATTAGACATTTCCGAAGGGCATTCTGAAGATTGGGCTCCGAGATTCGAACATAAATAGGATTTCAGTCCACAAGAATTGAGATAATTTGACGAAAAAAGAAACGCATCCGCATGCATTCTCCAACGGGAATAATTCTTCCCATAGTCTTGAAAGATATTCATTCCAATTTCATTTCTAGTGCTTTGTCTGGTACGGGTTCAATAAGATTATCGTTTATTAATGATTAATTGATTACGGTACTGCACAACGTTGGCGAACTCCCATAATGTGATACGTGTGTGAAGGTGTTACATGTTAACTCCGCTGTAACAAGAGGTCACTCCGAGTTCAGATCATGCTTTGCTGTTCTTGCTCGTTAGAAAGTACGACTTCGCAGTGGATCACCGAACGAACAGGACGGGAAAGAAGGAGGAGAAGAAGCGAAGGAAGAGGTTGAAGAAGAATAAGAAGAACTAGAAACGACCACTGCACTGCGATACTGTATCAACGGCCGATTCCTACTTGACACACTGTCTCATCAACGGTCCTGAAAGTTCTTTGTTTTACTTTTTCATTTTCCGCATCAACCGGCTGCAATGATACAAGGTACTTCGGATTCTATTTAGAATGTCTTTCTGTATCCTACAGCGATCTACGTGATCTAATTGCGAGAAAATACGATCTACTTAGAAACGACGTTTCAAAACGGGCACATATGTATATGAAACCACATCGTAGGTGGTCACGTGCGATGAAAGATGAGTGTCTCTTCAATAGATTACAACGGTTCGTAAAGTAGACGACGTTTGCACAATTGCACAATTCTCTCTCTCTCGCTCTCTCTCTCTCTCTCTCTCTCTCTGTGTATCTTTCTTACAGAGGAGTGAGGTGAGTCTGTCTGCCTGTCTGTCCCTGTATACGTATAGATGTACTAGGGAAAGTTAAATCTTGCGAGACTTGATTTAGTAGACAAAATCCTTAACTGGATCTCCTTCTCGTCTCAAGTCGCGCTGGTACGTAGGTAGGTATGGTATGGTATGGTATGGTATCGTATCGTATCGTATCGTATCGTATCGTATCGTATCGTATCGTATCGTATCGTATGGTATGGTATGGTATGTGTGGTATGGCATAAAGCTCTCCATAAACTGGCTATTATGTAACCATAAAGTCTAAATCCCTCTCTGGAGTATAGGTACGCGCGATCACGCAACCGCGATTGGCGCTAGATTATATATACCAATATTTTTCTTCTTTTTATCCTTGAGGACAATACAAGGACGTCAGGGGGTTCCGCGACGACTTGACGGATAATACATTGCACGATCTACGAGAAAGTTATATCTACCTAGGCTATCGCGGTAGTAAAAAGGGGGGAAAAGGAGACAAGGAGTACAGGCACAGGCTTGTAGTCTTGCAGAGAGAATTTAATTTCATTCTAAATAACGAAAGACAGACTACTTGGTGCTTTTGCCTTTGCCTCTGCTCTCGCTGTTAGAGAGATGTGCTATGAAATGGGAATAAAAACTGTATCACATCACGCGAGATCGCGCGAGAGATCGGGATATCGCATATAGCCTTTCTTTGCTTGGTGCGCTGCTGCTGCTGCTGCTGCTGCTGCACACATGTGTTGTATAGGTGCACCACTATGACCGCGGGAATTTCACCTTACTAAGAGAGAAAGCGAGAGCCGAACCTAACCAAACCGAACGAAACGAAACGGAACGAAACGAAACGAAACGAAACAAAACCAAACCACCCGGCGACTCATGTACTATGAATATCCTCAATAGAACTGAACCACGATAGAGACGACAGAATTATATTACCGAGGGCACGTCGCGAGGTGTTCTCAAGATTTTACAGCAAATTCCCATTTCTGAATTCTCCAGTTCGGGATGAGCCGGCACGAGAGCAAACGCCGAATAAACTAGGTATAGTCCAAGTTCATGGGATAGTTTGCGAGATATCCACAAGGGCTATGAGAATGAATCCTTGGACAAAGTCGTAAGCATTGACTGACTAACATAAGTCTATCGCTTTTTGCCGTCCGAATGACTGATGCCTGTGTCTCTATAACTCGAAGAACTAACCAAATACGATTGCAAATACGAAACTGCAATAGTCTATTCTCTCCTCTGTCTCCGTTCGCAAGAATACGTAATGACACATGTGACATTTCCTTGCCTTTACCTACTCAACGAATTATAATACTTGATAACAGACATGGGCATATAATGGCCACATCTAGAATCTAAGATGGTAAAACCTGAGATCGAAAAGGAAACGACGCACGCCGACGACGACATGATAAGATGAGTAGGTATGGAACTACATCTAAGATGAGCATTTGGTTGTTGTTCACTCACCTGAGCATACTCGGAGCATATATCAATGGACGAGACGTAGTTAACGACGTCTTCAACCGACCACCGATTCACCGACTGACCGTCACCGCACGGCATATGACCACAAAGCGAAGGACATCTCACTGGCGGAGGGGTAGTAGGACGTTGAGAAGGTTTCGGTTTTGGCGAGGTACTTTCCGGCCTCCTCATTTCGCGGTCATTCCGTTGTCTTTTACGCGGTGCAAATCCACCCGGATTTGAAAGATCCAGCGGACTCGTCACTGCGGTATCTCTCTTGTTCGCGCCTTCGTTGATCAAGGGACGGAACAAACAAAAGCAAAAAAAAAAATTAGAATGGTGAATGATGACGATCGAAATACCCAAAACGCAGTCGTCGCCTCGGAGAAAAACCGTGGCATCAAGGTCACGTCCACACACTCACCTTTCAAGTAAGTTTCAAGTTCAGCGACATTTTGTGCGGCATTCGCTGTCCTGACCATGTGTATGAGCGCTTGAGTAGACGACATATCTAGCATTGGCGGGAATACTGGATTGTTGAATATTGTTTCATTCTTCTGTTCCTTGGAGTCGTTATTCGACAACGGTGATGTCGTTGGCACGGTTGGCGGTTGAGGAGGTACCAGGGGTGTCATGAGTCCGACGAATGGCGCCGTTCCGGTTTTAAAAGCAGAAAACCTAGGGTCCATACCCGGGGTATAGCCATTTCTCGGTGTGCTGAAGTAGCTGAATTCAAGAGAAGACAAAAGAAGGAGAAAAAGAACGTGGGATTAATATTGCGATTCCGTATGATCGTTTTCTTGTATTTCTTTCATTTTTCTCTTACTTTCGTGTAAAATGTATTCGCGTCGTATTCACGGTCGATGGCAAAATGATCTGTCGATCTTTCAAACAAGATTTAGGTGTAGTAGGTACCACTATAAGATACGAGTGAGCAAACACATTTGGAATGTGAAATGGTTGAGATACCTTAGGTGTTGAACCGGTTCAATTTACCGGATGGCTATATATTTTCATTTTTCTCATGCGATTGAGTCGTCGTGACGAAAAATCGGAGAGTTTGTAACACTTATCAACCGGTGTAGTTCGTATACCTATATAGGTATACATATGGATACAGATACAGGTATGCGTTACCGGGTGGCTAATTCCGATACGATCTGTCGAACGAATTATGAAATTAAACGCGCGCGACACGGTTCGGAGCGAGGCGATAGTAGCTAGATAGCTAGCTGGGTAGGTTTGTAGGTAGGTACCCATAATACGTATACCTTGAAGAATTAGGCGTCATGAAAGAAACGATAAGATCGGTAAACTCGAACACGATTTGTCGCTTGAAGTTAAACGAGTAGGTACGCGAGAGCAATTGCGCACATATAATACTATCAGCAGGCATATGATATGCGGTATAAGTATATAGGAGAAACTACTACATACGCACCACCAACGTTAAACAGGTTAAATTACTATCAGTGTGCAATTTCCATATCAACAATATTGTAATCGGTGTAAAACACGTTCCCCAATAATCATACCGATGCGTTTCATTACGTTTGGTGTGTAATTATACGCCGTATACTGTCATAAGCGTAAGATAATACAATACTTTTCTACATTCTGTCTCAAATTTCTTTACTCACTCGTTAGGATGCGCGTTGTTGTACTTTGCAGCGAGACTTCTCATAAAGTCGCTATAATTTCTACCCATCATCTGCTCCATGTGTTTAAGATGATGCGGAGGCTGAGGGCCTTCCGGTCCACCGAGTGACGTTGCATTAGGAGGAGTAGCCGGATGACTAAGCGACAAGGGGGTCGCGCTCCTCGACGACGTTGAATTGTTGTCCGGCGTGAGCCGCTCCGTTTTTACCTAAAACGTAAACATTTTTTTCCTTTCTCGTTTCTCTCCGTTGTTTTTTTTCTTCTTCTTATTCTATCTTCGTTGTTTTTACATTAGGCATGTCCACAGCCGAGGTGTGCGAAAGATCGAAAGATCGAGAAACTTATGTACAGATATGCATAACTAGATGTCTGCAACAAAATGGAATAGAGAAAAAAGGAGACTGAATAATTGGCCATTCCTTTCTCCTATCTTTCTCTGTTTCGGTCGCGTTTGCAAATGCGAGGTTGGCGTTAACGTTATCCGGAAATGCCGCAGTTATCTATATACAGAGCGAATTCGCAACTGGTAAATTTTCTCGTTGAGATCTCAGTTAAGAAGATCTCAATGAGGTGGTTATATGGTTCGTTCGTTGGCAGACGTACGTACGTACGTACGTACACACGTGTGTATACTAGAAATAGAGGAAATATATCTAGCATATATAAGCTACAGCATTAATCCTACGAACAGATTGCATCTAAGATATGGTAATGAAGGCAGCGTGTGGCGTAACAGTTGACTCCTCGCGGGCAACGCTGTGACACTAACCGTCTCGCCTAAGAATCTCCTGTATACACACGATTACCTAGAGAAAATAGAGTCCCTCGCATCGCTGCCGCCGGTAGTTACTCCTACTATATTTCCGACGTATTCAATAAATCTCCACCATTCCTTGATACGAATACATGCGCGTTAATATAACGAGACGAAGGAATTTTCTCAATGTTATTCATTTCATAATTTCCACCTTTTTTTGTTTTTTATTGTTCCTCTCGTTTCGTTTTTACAAAAATTCAAACCGTTATTAAAATTTTTCCGTTTACCTGAGCTGTATCGAGGCCGTTTTGGTTAAGCCGCCTCCGACCTCGTGGTGGTCGCGGGGTCGCGGCACCCGATAGATGCGCACCCTGGGGGCTACCGCCCCTGGCGTCCCTTCCGTCCACCGTTGCGTTTGCGGCCAGGGTGTCACCGTCGTTTGTCTCCGTGTGAGTTGCTAGATCCGCAGCTTCGCCGCGGTCTCCGACGCGAGTACCACCACCCGAGGATACAGTCTCACCCGCCACCTCACCTGGAATGACAGGAAATCAAAGAAAAAAATTACTATACCGTTATCGTTTGTATTCGTTGTTTCTTGCACTGTTGTTCTTGCTGCCCCCCCCCCCCCCCCCCCCCCCCGGGCCGCTGTTCATTTTACAGTAAAATTTGTCTACTTCTAGGCGGACTTGGCGGAATAATAGCTCTTATATAGTTACAAGTTCAGCAGGAGGTAGATATACTTTCCAATTATCTATACGCAGGCGCGTCTACTTTAGAGTGTAAGCTATTGCATACAGATCACCACAATATGGCCGACAATTACCGATCAACGTTCGACTCGAATGATCAGAAACTGTAACGAATTATATCGATTTCTGCAATCAATTCAGCGTGTGTAAGAAGTTACCGTGCGGGTAGTACGTACGTTAGTCCAGAGGTCATTCTGTGGTTGGAGTTTGCGTCTTTCGTTAGATTTTTTCTTTTTTTTCTCTCCTTTCTTCCGTTGGTCTTCGCTTCCCTTTGTCTCTTTGCTAATTATTTGCGACGTTTCACCCTCGGTATATAATTATGTAATGTACGCCTACTTCCCACGCGAGTATACAATATTCGTTTGAAAATTATCGAGTAGATAATAGAGGTTTTGCTTTTTGTTTCGTTCTTTTTGTTTTCACACCGAAAAACAGTATGAGCCAGTAGTTAATATGTTCGCGCAGTATGGGTATATGTATTTACAAGGTCTCCGCGGACCCTGTAAGATCGACTGAGAAAAATCTCCACGGCCCTTACTACCATATTGGATAAAAGAATTTGAAAGATTTGTCAAAATTTCTTCAAATTGTCGTTGAATAAGAAAAAAAAAATGTTCGTTGAGTAAACTTGGAAGTGAAATATCAAATTTGAGAAGTCGTCTTCTTCCTTCTTTTCTCCTCATTGCACGTATGCATGTACGACATATGATACGTGCAGATTGATGGATATATATAGGCATGTATAAAATACTTTCGTAAAATTTTTACAAATTTGATACCCCTCCTACGCAGAGACTTTGATATCGAATTGATTCACCGACTCGACAATATCCAGTAGATGATATTTAAAATTGGTCAATGACTGTATGCAATGACCAGAGTGGATGTAATAATTAAGTAAGTTAATGAGTAATTAAATGGAAACGGAGTCTGATTCTGAGCTTGTCGTGTGACGATGAACGAGGAAATGACAAGATCAAGAATGGAGAATCGAAAATCTAGTTACTCGCGCCTTGGGGAGGTTATAACCGATGCAGTGGAGGTACAGGCAATTAAAAGCTTGTCGCTAGTAAATTGTGTAGTATTCTCCCCGGGTCGGTAGCGTTACTAGAGAATATATGTACAGATACATTAATCACACCAGTATACCTATATAAATATACCCAAGATAGGTATTTAGTGCATACGTACGCGTATGTAAAGTACAGGTATGCATACTATATATGTACATATGCGTACGCGCGCATGTGTGCACATATATAGATATACAGATATTCCTAAAACCAATAAATGACAAATAAATGTCGGGTATGAGCAAACGAGTACATAAAATATCGCCGCACATAAAACAGAAACTTAATTTGAACAGCTTATTATTATAGCGGTACACTTTCTTCGTATACTTCAAATATTATTTATTACTAATCAGATGTATTTAGGAGTAGCTCACCTATTATACCTATGTACCTACCTATAAACTTACGCTTATGGCAATACATATGTATAATCATTCGTTCATTCATTCATTTACTTATCTCTGTGAATATATACGATACGTCTTGTTACATCAAATTCTGATTTATCTTCCTGTTTTTTTGTTCTTTTGAATCCGTGAAATATTGGTATTCGTTATAATAATTATCGCCATCAATTCGAGGGGGCCCCATGCTAATTGGGCCCTAATTAAAATTTCGGATTCTTTTCTTATCAAGCGAGAGATTGAGACGGAATAAAAAGGGCCATCGCAATCAATGTTCCTTGATCCCGTGTGAATGTAGGTGTGTATGTATGTATGTAGCGTATATATACCACCTATACTTGAATACCATAAAAAATTTTACAGATTCTGTAAGGTCGCTGGCAGGGGGAGGGGGGTAACCGTTGGAGAAGATTCTCGAAAGGCAATAAACTTGGAGCGCGTAAAGTTGGTTTAATGCTTCGAACGTAATTTTAATTTTCCTTTTTTCTCTTCTTCTTTTTCATTCAATTCCTTTTTATATCACATTATATATCAGGCTCGAACGAGCTCTGCGCAGTATGGGCGGAGGAAGAGGGAGATAAAGAGGAAATGAAAATTGAAGAAAACAACGAATGAAGAAATCCAAAAACATGTAATCGTATCTTTCTTAGATATCTCACTCGTGTATATATCTATATATCTATATATATATATACACATGTATACCTGCTTCATTACCATCAATTCGATTTTATTTTTCCCGTATTATCTTGCCGTGACTTATACGAAAAATCCTCCGTTGCAAATGCACCGCGCGTATATAATTATTGACGATCCGAACAAAAAAACATGCCAGGAACTAACGAAATCAGATCCAAATGCGGCTGAAAATTTGTCGAAATCAAAAAATGAAAACTGTTTCCCGTCATTCCGAGTCCTTCGCAATTATCGTTTCTCTCTTCAAAATTTATTGTCCATCAGATCTAACACGATAATATTTTTTTCTTTTATTAATAGCGTCTGAACGTGCTATTTCTCTCTCTCTCTCTGTCTCTTCAATACCTCCATAAATATTTAAGTCAAATTTAGTTTTTCTACATATATATATATATATGTACACATGTACGGTGAATACAGGGCGAGGATAAAATCGTCAATTTTAGTACCTACCTATAGATAAACGCACATCGGTATAACAGTCACGTTCGCAATGAGCCTGAATCTAATTTAAATAGTGTTAATACCAGATGCACGTTTCTGCTAAACACACGGCGTGATGGAGGACGCAAATTTGCACGTGAGATAGCTATAGTAGCCGTCGTCTTGTGTTTATTGAATATTTTTAAACGACTTTGCCTCTTTCGCGCGCCAATAGGTAAAAAAGCAGCTGCTAATGTCTACTCGATTTTTCACAGCTACGAACAATGCGAGAAGAACGAAAGGAAAGAAGACCACGATCGCCGTTATCAGTATATAACTTCGAATGGAGCAACGGAAGCTGAATCGATACGATCTTTGTATTAGTTCCAAGTTCGGGGTTCAAGTATCCGCGGACTGCTATTATAGACGACGCGAACGCGAAGGCCGGGTGAACAATAATTAGCGTCTGTACAATATATTATAGAAAGGGGGAAAGATTTATAGTGGCAATAAATGAACCGAGAGGCGAGTCCTCAATCTGTGAAGGCGTAATACGTATTTGAGTTGAGAAAAAAGAGAGAGAAGGAGATGAAGAAAAATCGAAAAAATCACCACAAGCCTGATAGTTCCTTACGGCTCCCTGTGTATTTTCTACATACATAGGTAGGGGATATACTATATATGTTCATCGAAAATAAAGATCAGGCACAAAGGTCAGTGTCCGGTAGCCCCAACGCGCGCGTAAGAATATAGAATAATTTATGGTAGTCGTTAACGGCGCAGAATCTTTAGGAAGGTAGGAAGGTAGGAAGGTAGGAAGGTAGTGGTATTAAAGTATACCGCAACACGGGCCGCTTTACCCCAGGGCCAAAATTGCAGTCGGGCACAAAGTTGATTTTATCAGTTCGGCGGGGAATCGCGCGTAAAGGTGGACCCCACCCCAGATAATACTACCGCGACGTACAGCTCGTATGTAGGCAGGTACATACACTATAATAATCTTCTATAGCCGCAGGTTTTTCTCAATAAAATGGCGTCCACGCAGGTGCGTTTACGTCTTTGCCTCTCACTACTACTACTACTTCTTCGTCTTCTTCGTCTTCTTCGTCTTCTTCTTATTTTCACATTTAACATGCAACTTATGTAGGGATCAAGATCTCAGCTATCCAAATTTATACTCTGTATAATACGTATGCAGTTGTGTTAGGTATTCCTTGGCTCGAAGTATAAAAGACGCGGTAGTAGGGGTGGTGGATGAAGATGGCTTTTCTTGATGGTCAATTTGTTTTCAGTAGGTATACACGTACTATATATACGTACATATTTTCATATCTTCGCTCATAATGAGTATCGTTTGTCACTTCTCTGTATGCGTACGTTGTCTCTTTCCTCTTTCGATTCACATGTAATTCATGTACTATGTATTCGACTTCGTCACGTTTTCGGTATTTCTTTCTTTTTTCAAGCGTGTGGTAGCGATGTACATACCTGCCCGAGGAACTGCTCTCGCTTCATGATCAGATATAGAGCAAATAATAAGCGAACGAGGCGCGGACGTTTTATCGAATTGTATGATCGATATTTGAATAATTTTAACGAGGAGAATGTGAAGTAGGTAGCACAGCGTAAGGTAACGTAAGGTAAGGTAAGGTAAGGTAACGTAACGTAACGTAACGTGACGTGAGCGACGTCTGACTTCTGTTATCGATTCAATTTGTAGGTATTGCTATGTATAGTTGGGTAAAGCTTACGCGTACTGTATGGTATAAAAGTTTCAAATTTGACAACTTCGACGATAATAATGATAATGATAATAACAATAATGATGATAATTGTGACGCTTCGAAGTGCGTTTAACAAAATTATTCTAGCAGTTTAAATTATACCTAGTTGAGGTGGGTATATCTCGCGAGGTAACATTTTAGTTATAGGCCGTGTGTATGTAGAATAATGGGGACATCTCACTTATCGTTACAGCCGCCCCCACGTTCCTAATCTTGTTCTCGTTGAGGAGAGAAATTGACGTGACTCTGCAGGAGTTAGAAAACAGACAGATGAAGAAAGAAGAAGAAGAAGAAGAAGAAAAAAGAAATGATAAAGAAAGCCAGTGAGGTCCAGAGTCGTGGAATGACCGTCATCTCTGATGATAGGATGCTATCGAGATTCAGAACGGGAGGATAGAAATGCGGTAAAAACCACGAGGAGATGGGAAAATTGTTTAAATCAGTTCTGGTGCGTATAGTGCAGTATAGTATGGCGGGTATAGGTATGTAAGACGACGACACTGAAATAACTGATGATTACGTTATAGTTTGATACACCTAGCACGCATAAGAACCCGATCTTCAATGACCACAAGTTTCGTCAACCGTAACGAAGCTCGCGTTCTTCTTCTTCTTATTCTTCTACTCCATCTTGATCTTCTTATTCTCCCTCTTCTTCTTCTACCACTTCTTCGTGGTCCGATCTCGCGCAGAGAATTTGTATAGGAATCACTGGTGTATACGTAGTAGGTATACGCTACTATATATGTAATACGCTGACGGAAATAAATGAAAAAGAGAATGATGTAATGATCTACGCGTGATTCCGTTCCGTTCAATAGATACCTACATCCAATAAAAATGGAGGAAACAAGGAAAAGAGGAAAAGAGAAAACGAGGAAAATAGTGATAAAAGTAGAGGAAAAATTGAAATGGAAAAAGAACTGGGCATGATGGCGAAGCGTGGAGATTCGCTACCGAGCTGAATATACATGCATATATGTGCACGTGTGTGTATGATACATCTATATACTATATGGAGGTAGGCTGAAACGATGTTGGAACTTGAAAGACATACCTGCACCCGGCGTAGGTACAGCAGGGTGAGATAACAACGCGGGTAACTTGGGATCGCAATTAAACGGGACAAAAAGGTCGGCCCTCCAGGCACGCGACACGACTCGCCACTCAGCGGTATGCGTTCACAACTGACGTCAGTGATCCGCCACGTAGCTCGCTGTAGGTAGGTAGGTGGGTATGTAGGATTGGTAGATAGTTTGCGGCTGCTCCTGCCGCATGCCTTATGCAGAGTTGATTGAACCGTGATTAGAGAGACGAGTTGAGAGAACTTTTACGTTACTAGTTTTCTGCACTACTTCCTTCACGGTAACGATTCAGAGAAGAAGAAAAAATGAGGGAAAGAAAAAGAGAACGGAGAAAGAGCAAGATAGAGAGAGAGAGAGAGAGGCCAGAGAACAGCAAAATAAATTTCCTCCGGCTATCTCTCCGTATAAATGTCCAACGTCATGTCATCCTGCAGGTGATAAATCCTAACTCTCATCATCGTCATCATATGCCTGACGATGAATGTTCAAGTATAGGTATACCGGTGTCAATCTTGAGAGGAAAGAGAGTTCATGAGACGCGGCCCGCAAGAGCCCCAGAGTCTATGAAAGTTAGCGGTAGGTGACCAGGGGGCTAGTAAAAATGATTCGTCTATAAAAATTTGATTGGATTGCTGTCGCCGCATATTATGCTTCTCATCACAAACGATAGAGTATAGAGATGAAATAAATACGTGAAAACTGGTTGAAGGATATAGTATAGTTTCGAGATAAATGGAGTTATGGGCATTTGGTAGTAGCTGTACAGCTGCCTTCACCCGTCTATCGAGAGAATTAATTCCGCGGATGAACTCGGGGTGATCTACAAACCTGTGCCTGCAATGGTAACGCAGGGGAAATCACGCGACACGCTGAGGGTAATGAAATCAGAGAAAGGACACGTCCTGGATCATTTATCACACGTTCGACGTTACTCGGTATAAATTTTTACGACCTTGTGTATATCATGCGTGCTGTATATACGTATATGAAGCTATCTCTTCGCGTACAGTTTTCTTCTCCTCGTTCAGATATTATCAACTTATAATAGGTACGCAGGAACCTCTGGGACTACAACGCTGTACACGCAAGTGTACGCATTTGTACAGACTCTCGGATACCTGATATAAACCTACGTATTTACAGAGTGTCAAAACGCTGCAGTCCAGGTATGTATGTACGTACGTACGTACAATAGCTGCGGTCATACTCATAGGTTCAGCATACGAATAGGTGGATACTATGTCCAATGCGAGGCGATGTGGTATTATAGAACCGCAGCAAAGAATCTTAGATAGAAGGTATACGAGGTGTGTATAAACTCTTACAGATTCCATTACGCTTTTTTGTTCGTGCTTAATGGCCAAATATATACAACGCTCACTGCAGAGAAAAAGCTCTCAAAATTTATATACAAGCAAATATATGCATACACGGTACAAATCACCGTTGACTGACTACCATATATCCAGGAGTCGAAAATGTCCGCATTAGTTATGATATTTGCTGAACGTGTGGCATGCTGGTCGTTATTGCCATTGGCCGTTCATCGGCTACCACACGTACTACTATACAATTACTATACAACTGTACAACCATCGACGAAGTTTGATTTTCGGCGACGAGTTCGTATGAAGAGAAAAAGAGAGGAAAAAAAAAAAAAAAAGAAGAACAGCCGAACGCAGTTTTATGACGCAGAGATCTTTGATCGTAAAACTATTATTATCGATGAAAACAAGATAGACAGATGGATGTAAGGATACTCTTTCCTTGATTTTTCTCTGGTACAGGACAAATAGCTCCGCTTTGTAGACAGTTAGTAAATGGCAAGAGAAAGATGTGGCAATATCTATCCATATATATATAAGAGGCTTACCTATACCGTTGTTAAAAGATACACGTGACCGCCGTTAGTTGATTTTAACACATCGTTACCAGATTTCACACCCCGGTGCTCGCGGAGGAGGTTTTCTAAAGGGTCCATATAGGTTTGTGTATAGCTATATCTATATATCCACGGAGAAAGAAAAAAGAGAGAATTGAAATAGAGGTGAATTCCGGTGGTTCCTGCACGTACATACGTATGTGCTACGTTGGAGGACGCGTATTGAACAATGGATATACTGTCGATACGAGTACTTTTTCTCGTACCTTTTGTCTATTTATTTATCTATTTGTTTATTTTAACACATTTCATCTCGCATCTTTCATTTTGTTCATCGTTGTTATTATTATTATTGTTATTATTATTATTATTATTATATCATTCCATAACGAAGAATAATGGAAAAATTCTGTCGGGCTTTACTACTTACTCACATACATACGTATATGCATGCGCATCGGGAGCGATATATTTTAACAGCTTTTGGACAAATTTACTTTACGATCACGAGAGCATACGGCTGGAATAGGATTTTTTTTTGTCCTTTTTCCGTTTTTTTTTTTTTTTCACTGTGAGTAGGTTACCTAGCCAGGTTTTATTTATTTATCACGTGTGACTTCACCGCGTCATTCGGGTTCACTTCACTCCTTCGTACACGGCAGCACGAAAAAAGTAAAATAAAAATACGCGGTGTACAGTAGATATAGGTACACTACAGATATATTATACTCACTGCATTCACCGGTTAGAAGTGAAATAAAATAAGCATGAAAAGTGATCACAGTATATGTTCTCAAAATCGTATCGGTTGCCACCCGATTCCGCCTGATTTCTATTCGAACACACAGAGTTCGGTGTACCCAAAAGTAGAGAAGTTATGGGCGAAGGTGCAGTTGTCAGTTTTTATCGAATGCCCAGTGAAACATAACTTAGATACGGAAGATGTTCAAATTTAGGCGTGAATTATCACGAAAGATGGAGCGAGCCTTTCGTAAAACAGACATAGATCCGGTACAGATTCGGGGTTGAAATTCACATGAGATTTTTTATGCGAAAGGCAACATACTACGTTGGAGACAAACAGGAGAAAAGAGAAGAGTAAAAAATAGCGTTTACAGGTATTACGTATTATAAGCAAAATTTCTAGCTGGCAGTCCAAATAATATACCTATGAGGTTACGAAAACTAAGTAGCAGCCGAGAGTGGTAGTCGATGGTACGGTGAGAATAAATTATCCTGCAGCCAGTCTCCTCTTGGTAAACGGATTGACCCGTAAGGTCAAGAGTGGAGTGGTATGTGACAGGAATAATAATAGCCACGTGACTTTTCGGATAGCATTAATTATTCTCGCGTTAAAAGCTTCTTCGTATATTATAGCACACAATCATCGGTAGCCGTAGGGTTATTAGGGAAAACAATGAAATTGAAAAACGGCAATGAATATCGTATCATATCACGTATACCTACGTGAAAATTGAATATCATGTCTCATCGTATATTACACGATTTGAATTTTCGAAATCGTATGTATAACTTTGTAGCATAAAAAAAGGAAAGAATGAAAGAGAAAAGCAGATGGAGAGGAATGGAGCATCACTCGCAATCCAGAGTTCATACAGTTGATATATTCTCATTCAAATCTAGACGGTAGTTCCCTCGAAAGAAGCGACAAGGAAAAGGCTTTCGTTTTCTCCTGAATCATCCCGAAAGCGGATTATACGTGTATGTCCCAAAGAAAGAAGAAATCACTGACAGATTTCGTAGATTTAAGAACAAGGGCACTATCGGTACGAGCTCGTACGAAAGATTGAGAATGAGGACTTTAGGGGAAATCGGAGAGGCTTTTGCCGGGGGATTGTCGAGTGGTGGTCACTGCAGCACGAACCTGAGCCGGATGTGTGTCCGTATTCAAGTCATTTCCTCTCGGATGCCACGTCGTTTACCAACGTTTTCAACACAACGATACATCCGGGGTTACTACGTCGCAGTTTTCTTTTTCCAACTTCAGTGTCTGACAGCGACGAATAAATAGATTTCATTAGAAAAATGCCGATCTTCGTTTATATAATGGGAAAAATATGTGATTCCGTTTGTTGGATTGGCTGCAGGCGTGAGGCGCAGCCAAGCGCAAGAATGAAATCGGTGGATTCAAGCAGGTATATATACAAAAAATCAGATCATCAGTTTAATGACACAATTCGTTCGAGAGTATGTATCGTGCAACGTACGTATAATTATGTGTAAGAACAAAAAATGGAGAGGGGAAAAATAAACGAAGAAGAGAATTGAAAAAAAAATCTAAAATGACGACCGCAATAAAAGACACCCGCCGATCTAATTGTCGCATTAAAATATCTCGCGACCGTGATGACCTTGGCCAAGAAGCGTGAGGCGCTTTGCAACAAAGGACGTCAGCTGTTTACAGTCTAACATACCTAGGTACGTATACCTAGAGAATTTGTACGTGCGGTGAGAAAGAGATAGATAGATAGATGGATAGAGATAGAGATAGAGAGAGAGAGAGAAAGAGCACGAGAGAGAAAAGAGCTGAGGTGGGACACAATGGGGCTCCACGTGATCAACAAGTGTTTATTACTCGTTCGGCGAAACGGATCGTCGCATAGCGTCGCGATGTCAGGCGTCAAGAGTGCTGAGGGAGAGCCGCGCCCCGAGTTTGGAGTGAAGGTCGAAGTCGACGGCGGGACGGCGGGACTTGACTCCTTGTCATTATACTCAAGTTGGAAGTTCTCGTCGTTGGTCAGCCTGACTCGAAAAGGAGGCAATCGAGTTGCGTTCACGGTTCGGTTTGTGTTCGGTGTTCGTGCCAGCAGCGAATGCGGGACGCATTCCTGCAACCAATTAGCTCAGCTCTATTGTCTCAGAGAATACGACGCGTCGGAACGAACTCGCGATTGGAATTTGTACTAAGTGATTAAGAAATGAATTAAAGCTTGCATTACTTTTGAAAATCTGAAGAATCTACATCCAAGAAATTTATCATTCACTTTTTTCAATTTTGCATTCTCCACTCTGCATACTGAAAAAGTAATCGGAAACCACCGCAGTCCTATGCCTTCCTCGTGAGCAAACGGAAAGCACAATTTCCTGGTTCTACTCCTCCTCCACGACCTCGAGGAAACGGCTAAGGCGAATTAAGAGACACTGAATTAAGAGGGAGGAGGAGAAGAAGAATAAGGCGGAGATTTCTTGCCAGTAAAACCTGAAGACTGTATGCCGTATAGGGGACTAAAAAGTTTGGTAATTACGAAAAGCTTGGCGAGCACCGCGAACCGCACAAAGAGGACCGTCCATGGAAGAGCGACCGTGATCAGAGGTGGAAAGAGCGGTCCCAGTAATTTTAACTCCCGAGGACCAGGCGACGACGTCTCAATCCCGGTATTTGCGGCATTCTTAGTCGTGCCTTCTGCCTTCAGGGTGCGGTGACCCCGGGTAAGGAAGCGAGCAAGGCCTCGCAAGCAAACCACTGCCACGGGGTCGTTCAAGGTGCGTTTAGCTCACTGGCGAGAAACAACATTGAGCAGATGTTACCTCGTAAAACACAAAGCGTTTTCTTCATCTTTTTTTTCCCCTCTCCTCTTCTTACAGTAATTTCCGGTTGAGGTAGTAGAAAAATACGTCGACAAAGTCTGCAACTTGCAGTTTATCAAATTCTCTCACAATATTTGATTGAAGGAGTATTGCAATGCGCTTACCTCCTTCCTCAGTTTCGTTTCTTTTATGTTTGATTTTTTTGGTTTTGTTTCCTTGCCTTTTCTTTCCATTAAGCTAACCTTCACCCCCCCACTTTAACCTCACTCGGCACGCAGACCACGCGGTAAATCATTATTCATCTCGGATGCGGACAACCTACTGTAGCACGAACCGGGGAGTTAAGAGGATTAGCAGAAGACGTCGTCGCTTCTCAAAACCACATACCATCATCATCTCAGCTATATAACCAAACTACCTGACCGAAAACTCTATATAGTATAGGTTTCAACGAATTTTCTACTTTACACGGTGATACTTCGAAAGACACATTTTCGTTCGAAAATATCAATCTCTCCGAAGCTCAATGAGAATGCCATTCGTATGAAGAATATTACTCACAATCAGGACTATCTGGGGGTCACGCGCACATTAACATTCGATTTCATTGTGAGTGGCATTTGGAGTCACCGCTGGCAGTCTAACCTAGCTAACATAGGGAATATTTATTTTCCATCAAATCCGAGCGATGCCTTGGAAGGGTGAAATACTGAGCCGCTGTTTGCCATCGTACTCAATGGATTCTCCAAGTTTCATCGAAATCGATCGAGTCGTTTGCGAAAAATTGACTATTCTCGTTTTCGAGATGGTTGCTGTACTCCATTCAAGATAGTGAGTCCAAATGCCCCTTAAGATGCAAAGTCGGCGGCATCTATGATAGGATTGAGTATAGTATAAATGTTTACAAGATTATAGAAAGATAATTTGAAGAGGATTGACTCCTGACGATTCTGCGATAATTAATTAGCGCCTATGCCTATAACGTATGTACTCAGATATCGTGATTACACATGGATTTAATAAAGAGAACGTGAGTGTGAAGTATTGTAATGATGGGTTAATTTTGTTCAAAGGAATATTATGTATTCTCTGCTCCGTTCAAAGTAGGCATATACCCAGTGAACTCTCATAATACATATTAAAAAATGTGTGAAGTGGTATTAATTAACGCGATGTATAGGCATATAAACAAGCCAGAGAGTTGTGTCGTGTAGATATATATATGTGCATACATCCGAGTATATCTGTACCCACGTATTTTTCATTTCTGGTCGGTTATATCGTATGCATGATCACTGCAGAGTTGAGTAGTGGATATAACCTACGTGACGAGGAGATGAAGATCGTTGATATAGTATATAGTATACAGACGAAGCGATGTGACCATCTTCAGTGACCCCGAGCCCCTGAGCGGAGGTTTATAGTGAAGAAACGGGTATACTGGACAGTGTACTTTTTCGGACACCCGATACACGAAAGTTACCTGGGTCGGGACCCTGAACTCCCACTAGCGATGACCCCAAAGGGTCCAAAGGTCGTTTTAAGGAATGTCGGGGCCCTGATATACCGCGCTAATGAACCGTCGCGTCGTTTCTACTGGCTTAGGTATATCACCCAGTGAAACGTCTCAAAGTTGGGAGCTTTTGTTTGTTTCTGGTATGATTTTTTTTCTATTCTTTTTTTCTACTCACAGTGGAAATCCGTTGAAAAGTTGAAATTTTCGAAACAAAAAAAACAAAAAATACCTTTCGCGGTATCACTCTGAGCTCCGGTGTATCGAAGAAAGGAGCAGAGAAGAGAAACGGAAACGAGAAGTTTACCAACCAATTCATTTTTCATTTAGAATCTCCAACTTCTTTGGTGAAAAAAATTTCACGATAATAATCATAAATATCCACGTTTATTCATATTCTCGTCGTGTGTCCGTAGGAACTGTTCGTTGCCAGAGGTAGGTACGTATACCTATACCTACGTATAAAGGCCAGGAAGTGAAGTGAGAAATAGTCGGGACTAGTTGTGGTGGCGCGATGTAACATGTGTTTGACGCTGCTGTCGCGAGTCACCAACGACCTAGAGATCCTTGATAATATAGCCAACCGCCGCAGTTCTGCAGGCTCACGACATGCCTTATCCTCAATTTTTTTCTCCTCAACGCTCCTCCGTCTTCTTCCTTCTTCTAGGTAGAACGGTTTGAACTTTAACCCGACGGAAGGCGGTTTTTCAGACTCGACGATTGTGTTTAAAAATGCAGAAAATATCGGCGCAAAAAAAACCAAAAACAAAAAATAAAAAACAAACAAAAAGGAAAGGATACTGGAATTGAATATTTATAATAAATCATATACTATATGTATGTATAATACCTCAAGAATTCAGTTGAAAATGTTGTCAGACAAGTTTTTCGATCACTAATTCCTTGGCAAATATTATTTCACTCGGGTGTTTCGAGTAGTGAGGAAAATGGGCGTAAATTGTGTTTATCTTGAACGTTTTGTGGCGCTTGAGAGGAAGAAGAAGAGAGAGGCAGAGGGAGAGGGAGAGGGAGAGGGAGAGGGATTCCTCGGTAGCAGAGACGTGGGGTACATGGTATATAACAACATAGTTATTATTTACTGAAGAAGCTGCAAAAGCACAACGAGCATTGCAAAGTTAGTACGGCGGTATGGTATAGGGGAGTATGGACTGACTACTTCTTTGCGATATCTCGTCACGACGATCTGCCGACCGACCGCGACACGCCTTGACACACAACAATGCATGCATGAATTAATAGCTCCTGCCACGTCCTGCTCTTGTTACAACAAGATTCACATCTTCATTACAAGAGGGAAGAGACGACGGGGAGAGAGGGGTTGGGGGTGGGGGTTGGGGATCGTTTCTCTCTTTGTTTCGTTATCTAATTCTCACTATTGCAACTAGTGCGCAAATCTGCGTCACGCGATATTCGGATTCGGTCGTTTATCTTCGTTCATTAACAATCTTCCTATATCGAAGCTACGTAGAAGCTGAGACTCCCGGATGTTCGTGGTTTCGAGCTAAATTATGAAAGTTCATTAAAATTTCCCAGACATAGTTGGTTGAGAAATTTTTGATGTAACTTAATATCCAGAAGTCCGGAGTCACTTAGTAGACAAATTTTGAGTAGCTGTACAGTAATTGAAATTGATTTAATGAGCGCTGAAGTTTGTTCTACTACTTGAATCGAATAAGACTCACGAAAATATAGTCACCGATTTTTTCGTTTCCTGCTCCTTGAGCGGTGGACGATTTCTCGAAATCGAGGAAAATGGCTTACCTGAAACAGAGAAGGAAAAAAAATGATCCCATGAGTCAGGATGTTACAGCATTCTCTTTAATGCATAATATGTCGTATTTCATAAAACTGACGCACTAACATACTATTACACATGTACACATTGCACGTACAATAAAGGTACATAATAAAGAAAGAAACTGGAAGAAGAAGAAGACGAAGAAAAAAAGAAGAAGGTAATTTCTGCTTTCTTCCACTTATTTATTACCTTCCTACGTACGTGAGGTAGGAAGGTTAAAGCTGTATCTACGCTTGCTTCTCTACTATACAGCTAACAAACGCGTGTCAAAGTTGATTTCACGGGTGATAAGCAATTGTTAAGACTTATACATCGAGAGACAACAGCGTCGATAGACAAACTCATTGTCTCGTGGTTGCGGTGCTTGGGGAATTCTTTGACATGACTCATCTCTCTTAACTCATGAGATAACTGCCGCTGCTCCGGCTGCTTCCAGCTGCATTCAATTATTTCTTTTCCATCCAACGCGAATTCGCTGCCGTAAAAGCGATCAAAGCGCGGTGGACGTGATAATTAACGAAACTGATTAGCTGCAATCGCGTGAAATTAGAATCCAATCAATTTTTCTGTGCCATGCATTGATTTCAATTCAACATTATAGTTGAGGATTTCAATCGATCCGTAATAGCGACAACCATAAAAAAGTCTCTGAACATTATTCTAAACTCGGTATACTTTTTCTGTGAGAAAATCTGCGATGCCTAGCGGACGTTCATGGCACTCAACCAACATGACCGTGTATGGTGGCAAAATTTCTCTGACTTTTATACGAAGAGAGAGAGAGAAAGATAGATAGATAGAGGATGTTAGGCGGCAGCGGAAGAGAGGATTGCGCAGTGACATGAATGACGATGCGTACACCGGTCACGTGGGCAGGGCACAATGCGGGGTGCGGCATAACCTCTGACACGTCGGGTCAGGACCTACGATCGTTGACTGCTGGAGGCTAGAGTCCACCGCACAAGGATGGTTATGCGCGAGGCAGTCAAGTCAACACTGGTATATCACGGTTCTCGACTGTACCGTGCCGAGCTCCGCCAAGTTTGCAGTATGCCAACGACGCGAACTTTTCCGTATTGCAGAGTCGTAACATGGACAGGCACTCACACAGCGCTGCCGTGAGTTCGATTGGTGGAGGCTGTGCCCGAGTGAACGTAGCGTGTCCGTACCGCCTGTAGGTGAGCGTAGCGTAGGTCTTTGCGCACCAGGCTTTATATTGTGCAGCGGTTAGAACTCTGCCCAACCCACACCGACCCGACGCCAACACACTACTAATCCTCCTGGAATTTTACTGGCATCAAGAATACAAATAACAAACTAGGAGTTACGTTCGAAACATGATCGTTTAAACCCAGTTCTAATCGGGTCCATCAATTTCGCTTGCAAAAGTCACTTGCTCAGACCGATATTTCAATGGATATACATATTCGATATACAATCGTCCTAGCTGCTCGCACTCCTGAACACTGAAGAGCATTAAGGGACTCGGACTTCCGAATGAGTCTTGGGATCGTCGAGATATGGATTTTGAGGCATTCAATTGCCTCCTACTTCAGTTGCTGAGGATTTTTACAAACGAGAAGAGAAAAATTGAACAAATCACTGGAAAATCGACGTCTCAGTGCATCCGCATCAGTTCAGTATTTCTTGAATGAACCGATCACGTATTGACCATTGGCGATAATTTTTGAAGATGGTTGTACGATGGATACCTGCGCCCAGTGCATTCTATTGTTATAGTTTACGTTCCGGTTGGTGAACCCTAACGGTAGTGGAACCTCTTGATATTGAAAATATTTAAAATGTGTTCTACTGTACAGTGTATGCTGGACATGGTCTTCCGGTGGGTGACCATGGTCCATAAGATAAGGTGCTCCTTGCTGCTGCTGCTCCTCCTCCTTCTCCTTTGGACATAATACTGCACACACGACATATTCATGAGGTTGTGTCTACATACATACCAACTTGGTCTCATAACGGTTATACGTTCGTTCTCGCCCACGGCAACTCGTATCTTACAGATGAAGACATTTATGACAAACCTCGCGCCATATCCATAGTACGCGATCCTCTCTCTCTCTCTGTTCACTCCGTTCCCCTTCCCGCTCCTCGCCACTTTTCGCTTTACTTGACGAAACTCTGTCACCTTATCCAACAAACTTATCTCCTCGCATGTGTCTGTCGGTCTGTCTGGCTGTCTGTCTGTCCGTCCGTATATCTTTCTGTTAGAGTGAAAATGTCACGTAGTACCAACCAACGTTTGATACATACCTATATCGATATCCGTGCAATGTTTCAAGTAAAAAGTTGACGTCATGACACAAGTTATGATACCCCTTATATACCGGCATACAACCACCTATATTCTCGAAGAAGCGGAAGATAAACCTACGGACTACGCGTGGGATAAAAATCAATTAAATTTCACCCCGCCATTAGGATACGATGATAACACGAAGAAGAGGAAACAGAAAAAAAGAAAAGAAAGAGCACCAAGTGTCTCTTTTCAAGTCCACAGTCCAAACTGTGTACAACCAACTATTACCTAACTAACCAACCAACTTCAGCTGGATAAAAGATCCGAGGTATAGTTTATGAGCTGATGCGGAATGAGGAATTATACATGGTAAGAGGCCAGCTGACCAGCTGGACCGCGAGAGGTCACGACGCTGTTGCTTGGGGTCAAAATCGCTGACGTAAAACCTTTGCATTGTACGCGCGTCAGTGGCAACCGAGAGTTGCCGACGACCACGTGACCCGCGTGTCCATAGACGGTACACAGATCTATGTATAAACACGTATGTGTGTATGTATGCTTGTATGCATAGTCATTTGCGCGTATGTCACGTATGTGTGTTTGTAGATGAGATAGTGTGACGGTGAATTACATGTAGGTACACACTACCTGATGTCAACAGCGTGCCGCAAAAGTCATAGGTGACACTGTTATAAAGGTGATGATGTTTTACCGTTGCGTAACTTCTATCTCTGTCTCTCTCTCTCTCTCTGTCCCTTTTTATCTCTGTCTGGTCCTCTCATTCCTGTGTAGATGTTTCAACCTCTCTCTTTCTCTCTTGGTTCTTGGCGCTCTCGCGCATAACTTTTCTTCTTCTTCTTCTACTTCTTCTCTTTATTCCTCTTTTTCTTCTCCTTCAATTTCTTCGTCTCGAAACTTTTTTCAGCGTGAAACGCACGTATACGACGTGGTACGTGGGTCTGCATTGGCGATTGTAACAAGTTTATGCGTGCGAGTACGAGAATAAATCAAAAATGGTAAGGAATCTAAAATAAATGAATAAATAAATATGAAGAATCGTAAAAAATTTCTCGTCTTTAGGTATACGACGTTTTCACGCATTGTCGCAATCCATTATCGCCTGGATATTATTTGTCGTTTAGTGCTGTTTTAATACTTCGTGAACAACTGCACAGTTAAACCGAGGATTTATTTCTATGTATTATACTATAAAGACAAGAAAGATAGACAGACGGAGAGAGATGAACAGAGAGAAATAGACATGACATTATTGTCAAGGTCGAAACGGTTGAAACAATAAAACCTTGACTCGTTACTTGTTCAGAAATTCGGAGCAAAAATTTATTAATAATGGCGAATAACGAACACAATTCATTTCTAAACATGTTGCGAATCGTTCGTGGCTGCTATATTCCGCATGCTTTTCTCAGCCGATCGATCTTTGATCGTGATCTAAAACCGGTTTTCAAAAAAGAAGCATGCGTGTGTATTGCGACTACTGATTTTTTCCCATCATCATCGGTCACTCGGTCTTCGTGGAAATTCGAAGAGAAAAAAAGAAAACACAAAAACATCATTTCAATTCTCAAGAGACTATACCAAGGCAGACACACCCGCGAGGCGATCCGTCACTGTCATACGTGTCGAAGGGGGCAATGCCGCGGGACTTGTCATTATTATATCTTGTAAATGAATGAACTGTAACCGATATTTGAATACCGATCGCGTACATGCATACCTCAACTGACCCCCACCTACTCTCCGTGTCTCTACTGCTGTCTGCTTGCATAGAAGATCCTACGAAATGTCGGAAAAATTGATCGACGTTAAACGTTATTAGAATTGAAATTGAAATAATTTATCAAACGTCCAAGACATGAAAAATCGTTATCACGATTCAACCTTACAGCTTTTATGGGTACACTGATAGGTACGTATGTACCTACAGGTACTACATACAACTTTCGACGATGCAATGAATTTCTCTACTTCGGTCTCTACCATATAACAGCGTTTATCGTTTGTCCCTACACTCCCACGCCACAATGTTACATGCAGTGACTAGATAGCTGCAGGATATGATACTCGTATGTAGGTATGGCATAGCTTAATAAGCATTGGCACGAAGAGATCGTGTAACGACACGAGTATTCACCTCGTCAATCGGTGAAATAACGACCATCTCGATTCTTGATAGTGCTGCGACCTGGATAGCTCTCACCACCAAACTAGGGCGGTTAGATCGGTAGCTCCGCCCTCTCTGAAGGACGATAGAAAATCCGCAAAAAGTAATAATGAACATGTTGCTGAATAGGTAATAATTCGGGACTGAGGTTAGGTTAGGTTAGGTTAGGTTAGGTTAGGTTAGGTTCGACCACGAGATAATTGTATCATAGTGGCGTTGTGATGTTAGGTATTAGTACATGTTCAGCTGTACGAAGTGCAGGATATTATAGGTATTATTGGTGCGTGCAAATCGCGTACGTGGGCCGATCGGTCCCGCGCGGTGTTGAAATTAAGTTGAAATAGATATCGATCTGTGTCATATACCAGTTACAAAATTGGCGTGGTCCTATTGGGAGGCAGAGAGATAGAGAAAGAGACGTGAAGAATAATAATAACGGGTGTAATATACAAACGATAATATAAGTGACTGAAAAAAGTTAAATAATTTGTTTTTAGTTACGCCACTTCGTATCCAAAGTTCCATATCGATATTTCCCAACCAACCTTAGTACCGATACTTTCTACTTTAGTGAGTAACAACAATTCACTCCGAAGACTCGGAATACAATAACCTGCAGGCCACCCGTCGAATTCCGCTAAAAAATGTGAATACCGACTATAAATCCGATAGTGATCTCATAACAACCCAGGGGATTGTGGATTCTGTGATTACTGAGGCGCAGATGATCGATGTTTTCGATAAATCGTTCAATGAGAACCTCTGATCTCCATGTATATTGAACGGGGCTCCTACAGCGACCGGTTCAGGTCATCAAGGCTCTGTTAAGGTCGCGGACTGCAGTACCCCCCCCCCCCCCCCCCATTTTTGTTATCACCAATACACGGATAACTGTGCAACGTGCCGCTCCACTTTTGAACATACAATTTATGCATGTATCTGTAGACACCAGGCCGCACCCTGACCCCGCACGTCATCCAGGTGTGCATGCATTCAAAGTTTGCACACGTTCAATGGTGTATACAAGCTGTCTGCGTCAACATACTTCTACTTCTACTTCTACTTCTACCTCCACGTTCTACGTTCTACGTTCTACGTTCTACGTGCGTAGAACGTGGCTGTGTTTTTCGAACATACCTATCGTAATACGAGTATGTACACTGCTTTCATATGTCCGACTCTAAACTGCACGAATTGCTACGTGCAGGTGATAAGCGACAGTGTGTCGGTAGGACTAGTTTGCTTCGGAATGATATCGGAAGGAGGTTAGCGCTCGTTCGTAAGTCGGAATATACATGTATACCGTATATATGCAGAGGTCGATACATTATGTAGAGAGGAATAGGAAAAAAAGAGGATTAGGTAATATTATAATATGACCACGCGATGTCCCCAAGATATCGAATGGCAGGGCATGAAAAACTTACGACCGGGACCAGCAGCCTGGGGCTAAGATGCTCCGGCTCCGGTTTAGATAAGGCGGACTAATGTCACGCCCGATCTGACACTTTTGAGATCAGGAGCGACGCCTTGTAAAGTGATATTAAAGGATTAGCGTTTCGAGGCTGCACCGGGCGTGAGTAGGTATGCACATACATACATATAATACGTCAGGTGACGCGACGCACCTGACACCTTTATTTTATTCAGACATCGCGTCAGGGACGACAGGAAATCTGTTCTCCAAAAGCGGGGTCACGCAACCACGAAATGTCCTCATCATAAATTCACTGTACAACGATAAACTTAACAAAAATTGAAATCCATTTGTATATACTGAAATTGTATGAAGTGAACAGAGATGTCTAAGGATCTTGTGCAAGATGGAAAAGAAGTGCATTTCTGCATGAAATTTGGAACAAGATCGTAACCGGAATCACAAGAACTAAAAGTCGTCTTGTTTTCATGAATTTCATTCGAATCAACTATGCAAACCTCTCTCTTAATGGTTCTCGGCTGGTGGCTCCAATCCCGACGCAACACTTTGTCGCGAGATGTTTCTTCCCGTCTGAGATATCATTTCCTTAATAGGAGAAACTGGTGACATTAACGACAAATGGCTATTGAGATTTAACCATTAGGTAGATATACCCTCGTTCGAGATGCGTCCAATACATTATAGCGTGGGAATTGATTAAATAAATTATCGACCGAACAAACAGGAATTAACGTCTAAAGCAACAGCGGCATCGTCATCAACTGGTCATATGCAGACTAGCGTGAGTAAGAAAGGCTAATCGATTCAGAAGACCTCCTCAATGGATCTGCGCGAATGATTTCACAATACATATTTCACATCAGTTTTCACTTTCTTCAAGTATCCACGAACCCGCCTCGATGAGCTCGCAAAATGCGTAATGCGTCCCAACGACACACCACGATATGGACTATTATAGACACAGTCAATGTCTCGACTTCTCGGACCAATTCAAGTCAACAGTCACGAGTCACGTGTCACACGTCGAATAAGGTAATGGTATGTGCTCGTCCGGTCTGTCTGTCAGACTACCAGGTCTGTGTCTACATAACTTCGCATCATCGAATGGCTTTAGCCCTTAGGATCTGATATTTTTGTTTGAAAGCTTTTCAGCATATTGAAACGTCACTTTTTCCCATCATGTGTATTAGGTTTGAAATTTTATCCAACGCTAAGGCCTTTGCGTAAGATGCACTTTCGATGACCGATTCATCGATAGGAGACGATAAATGCTACCTCGAGCCAAAAATATGCATCCACTCCGAATATTCTATTCCATGTTGATGCTATCGCATGCAGGAGAACAGTTTGATGGAACGATATATATTTTGTGCACATTGTAACGCACCGCAGATTTTTTAGATGACCTGCAGCCAGCGATTGCTCTCTCTCTCTCTCTCTCTCTCTCCGGTGAATTGACGGACAAATATACAGCTAGGTATTTCTTACAGAACTACTGCAGGGCGGATAGGGAAATAGAGGTTATTTACGACAAGGTAGAGTACATACAAAGCGCGGTCGAAACCGCGCGCGGGTGCAATCTACTGGACAATTAGCGCATAGTTCGTGACGGAGTCTTTCTCCGAGCTCACGTAGCTGGACTGGACTGAAAGACCTGAACGTAACCTCTGCAGTTGCTCCAGGAAAAGGTTCACCAAAGCTAAGAAGACGGTGTGGCGTGGCACGGAGCTCCTCGCCTCGATTCGTAGTCCTAGTTTTCTACCTGCCGTCCCGCGTTTGAACCCAATCGACCAGCGGCAACAGGTGAACGTCGCGCCTCGTGTCGCGACGACAACCTCTTTTCTCTCTGGAATCTAGATTCTAGATTCTAGAATCTAGACATTGCGATCTGACCCAGTAGGTGTGTTTTCTTCATTCCAAAATGAAATTCATGGGCAATGCACTAGCTGAATTTCATCTGCACATTTTGAAGATCCCCATATTTTTAGCCAATTCTTTTCAAAGTCTCTTCGACTCTAGTGGATTAAATTTCGAAAAACCGAACTTCCATTGCAATTTCCATCGGAATTAATATTCCCAAGCACGTTCGCTTCAGAAATTCCTCTCACGTCAAGTTTTTCCATATATCTTTGAGCTCCAACCTATGATTACGTGATTGAATCTAACGCACGTCAACGACTGCGGTATAGTAGCGGATAGAAAATCCTCCCAATAGATCTGTGCGCGTTCCTTGTACCCAGGGATAATCGTTCAAGATAATTAATTACCAAAGGCTTTCACACGGCCGGTTAAGAGCAGCAAGGTGAAGAGTAGGGGGCGGTGGAAGCAAGGCAGTCCGGCAGTCAGGCAGCCAGGCAGCCAGGCAGTCAGGGAGTCAGGGAGTCAGGGAGTCAGGCGTGGGCGAGGTGTGAAAGATCCATTCATTAGGAGACCGTTAATTCATCTCTACGATCATAATATATACCCCCGCTGACAAACGATGCGCTGATAAGGACACCACGGCTAGATATAGATTAGAAGAATATTCTTATTATACAGTATAAGTAGTAGGAAAAAGAGAAGCTGAATTTCACGATTGATATTTGAATTTTGTCATACTTGTACTTGACGTTTTCGCTATACGTTTTCTTCTGATTCTACATGACGGAATTCATTTTCAATTAACAGCAAATTTCAAACGATTCCGATGGCATTTAGCTACTTGCGCAGAAGACGATTGAAACGACCAACCGGTTGTGGAGTGAAAGAGAGAGAAAGATAGAGAGAGAGAGAGAGAGAGAGCAAGAGACGATCCGCTGTTGGCGCCGTCGTTTAAACACTGCTTGATCGACGAACGATCCATGCCTATGGGATCCATTGGTGCGGAATAGGGTAGGGTACCTTTACCTGCGAACTCTGTGAGCTGTGTGGGCAGTCGGTGTTTGTCTTGTTCTCAACTCGAACTCAACTCGGTGACCGCAGATACTCGAGATCGCGTCTTTTTACTGTAGTAGGTAGATCTATCTACACAGGCTTGCGCTTATAGTTTGACAGGTTTGTTGACAGTCGACGCAAGTACGACGATCTATCGATGAAAGAACATGTCGCAACAGAGAATAGGACAAGTCCAAAAATGAATGAGTAAAATAAAAATTCTTCGATCTATTGCCAAATGCACAAAAATAACTCTTCAAGTTATTCACGCTCCATGCCCGATTGAATAGCAAAACACGTAAATCCAAAAATATACATATATGTATGTATATGAAAGCGCATTGTGATCCGCGCGCAGAGTAAACATTATACCGAAAGTACCCGGTGAAAAAAGTCAACCCAGAGATATGCAAGCGGACAAACAAGGGTTCAGACGAATCCCATTTATGCCCACTTGAATTTTATTCTTTCGATGGCTGATTAAACGGCATACTTCTTCTTTTTCCTCTCGTTACTGGTTATCGGCTCCAATAGAAACTAAACAACTTCGCTATGAACCTCGTTTATAAACTCATACCTCCGCCGACGCCTATGTTCATGGCTATGTTGACGCGGTTCGATCAACCATCGAAAGAATAAAATTCAAGTAGGCATAAATATAAATTGTTTGAACCCTTGTATGTCCGCTTGCATATCTCTCGGTGAACTACTTTCACCAGATACTCTCTATATGTATATACATACATGTACATATACATGTATACCTATGTATACCATTATATGGTAGCCGCATGCATGCGCATAGATCTGAAAATCTGTTGGTGCAAAGGAATAATCATCGCTCTGAAAAGCGATGATGTTCAACGGCGTGGCTCATCCTCAGTGAACAAAGCGGTAGTAAGATAGGGAAGAGGTATAGGAAGGTTGGCCGAGGTGCCCCCGGGGCGGCGGGTCACCCAGATTTCAATCTAGATACAGCATTCCTCAGTTAATTAGTACTGCCTGCCCAGCCAGCGATCTCCATCACTGACTGAGGAGAACTGAACTGCTCTGTATACCCACCATCTTCATTTTATTTCGTTTTATTTTATTTTATTTCATTTCGTTTCATTTCATTTTATTTTACTTCACCTCACTTCACTCCACTTCAATTCATTATTTCCATGGCTCATAATATCGGGCGATGCAGTTCGCAATTGAGTTGACTCAAACGGCATGAAAAAGAAGAAAATCGAACATCCAAACATCATACCTATAGGTATATACGAAACTGAATCTTCGGTATAAACCGTTGAAACCTTTTTGCACTTTCTGCGACGATTTTTTGGCTCAAAATTCTCGAGTGGATACGAGTGTCCAATATTTTCAACAAGTAACAACCATAATTGTTACTATTGAAATTCTGTTCTTGGTTTTATTAACTGCTTCTCCTGACATCCGCCTACCTGCCTGCCTGCCTATACTAGCCAGGCAGTTGAAGCAGCAGTGGCAGTAGTAAATAATATAGAAGATTGGAGAGTTATAAGGTACACAGAGCATTCGAGGTACAAGGAAATAGCGATAAAGAATTATCGCCGGTATTGCTAATTTGAATTGCGCGCAGCACTGGACGACTGTAGTAAGGTAAATTAGAATGATTTACAATGATTGGTTCTACAATAAATATCCACTAACCACTAACTTCACCGATAGGTAGGTGTATATGTATATAAAGTAACATAACATAATATAATATGGATATGATATGATATGATATGATATAATAAGGAATGTACCGACCGATAGCTGGATGGGGCCCGTCACAGCGCCGGCGAGCATGTCCCAATGGCCAATTACTTACGCGTCAAATCGGTAACCAAATTGAAGTTTGTTGACCGATTGCTGTGCGATTCTACTCAACATAGGTATGTTTATCTCTGCCTACTGTACTATTATACCGGTGCGAGCGAGGGAGTAGAGAAGAAAAGAGAAGAAACCAGAAGAAAGAAACGAACAAACGATATAACCTACGCGAATTAACATCAACTCCAATAACAACATGTCCGCGTGCTAATTGATGGCTGCATCTTTTTTTTCCTCACAACTTTATATTCCACGAATATAAATCAACTCTATACGTATGCAGTACCTGTATTTTTCAATCGGCAATTTACGGCCGTCGAAGTTTTTTCCCTTTATTTCCTTGCATGTCGTCGGATCTAGGCGAAAATCCATGGGCCTGGTGAAAATCCAGTGGACAAATTTCAGAGATCAGGACATGCGAGATTGTTCGTGGTTTTTTTTTTTTTTCTCTCTTCTTTTTACCCATTTTTCAGATTCCGAAAGATTTCAAGCTCGTCTTTAGACGGATAGTCAATAGATGTTTCACCGCTTACAGAGTTTGATCCCCGCTCGTTTACCGCATAAAAAAAATTGTTATTCATCCGTTCACCTGCTACACAAGTTTTACTATTTTGTGTTTCGCATAGCGCAACAAGGTTTTTTTTCTCACTGTAATCTGTATGTATAATTTATCACTATCTACGATACAATTTATCGTTATCTCCGCAGTGTACTTCGCACACCGATCATTTTTCTGTTTGTTTCCTCTTTTTCTTTTCTATGTAAAATCAGGGTAAATTTGTTCCCTTCCTTTTTCTACGTCATAGTTTCTACTTCGTTGAAGTATAGAGTCAGACCTTTATTGTTGAACGACACCATAGATGATATGTATACCAATTGTCTTCGACTAGTTCGGCTCAACGTTCTTTACATCGATGATCATACATAATTATGGTACTGGAGCCAGAGAACCTTACTCAACGGTCGCATTTATATTGCTACTATCTGATGCGCAATCTCACGTGGATCATATGGAATCGAATTGGATAAACCGTGAAATACATCGATGTGACCTAATGTCGAGACTCAAATATATATAAATTATAAATTTCAACGCGATGCCACATACGTCGTGAACTAATGAAGCTCTATTGTCAAACATGTTGGGTTGATTTATAATCTATAACTTTCAAAGTACGCTGATTGTGAGCTAGTTATGCCACGTAGTTGGTTACACTTGGTAGGTAGGTAGGAAGGTAGGTACACCCACGCAACATGATAAGCTTCTAATTCTTATGCCGCAGAGATATTTTTCTTCTCTAATGACGCGGGTCGTTTGATTAATTATTCAACTAATTGATTGATTAATTGATTGATTGATTAGAACAATCAATTCATCAACCCTCGAAAATTTACTTTCATTACTCATATTTATTGAAATCGTGTATTTATTTTTTTGCAAATTATACCCCGCTTTAATTATTTAGCCTGAGAAGCACGATGGTTGCATATTATACTATAAACGTATACCGTGCGTTTCGATATGTAAATGGATTGTAGAATGAAACACAAGAAAAAAAACGAAAAAGAAACGAAAGAAGGAGAGAACCAAGAAATCAATAAATCGCTCGTTCACGTGCTCCGGAAAAAATGAGAGGCTGATCAGATCATGTGAGTTAGTAATTTGCTAATTGACAGATTCGGGCTAAAAACATTCACCGTCTTGTTTAAGTTTGACGTGTTACGATCGCGATATACATAAAGCTCGAATTTTTATTGGATAAAATATGAATTTCGACCGCGGTATCTTCGCGTATAGGATATATATATATATATATGTGCGTAGGTACATATCCGTGCGACGTGTAAATGATATTATGAATTTTCGTTCATATCTTTATATTTTCTTATGCGATACCTAAATACTGCAGATGTATAAGGAAATATTACATACATAACACGATACGACTCAAGTCAAAGTCTGCACTGTCGCGGCCTAATTATACGCGACAACTTACTCTTCTGCTTCTTCTTTTCTTTCTCTTTCTCCATTTTTTCCACATACTTTATCCCGTTTTGGCCCTTGTGCAAGTAATAAAACGCTAAGAGGAGTTTTTATATTCTTTCCTTATGCCTTATAACTTGTAGGTAGGTATAGCTGTACTCGCATCGCCGGCCCCGTCAGACTTTACGAGCTGCACCGGCGATTTCGTTTCATAATTTATAATATAATTACATGCATGATAGGTAAAATAGGTGCAATATACGTATTGCACTTGAGAATTGAGTTTCATCATACTTATCGCATGATACAATGTCGCCAATGTCGAATTTGATCAACTTTAATAATCAGCGATACGCGAATATTGTATCTGATTGATTGATTTGTTCGATTCGCAAAGATACCTATCGCATAAGCTTGAAGCAATTCGCGATACCTTGGCTGATGAAAATGAGAAAAAAGAGGAAAGAATTTTGATATTGCAGGTGCAGCAGCTGGAGAGAAAGCTAACAATAAGTGAAGCGAATAAACAACTGTTTTCAATTCTGGATTCTGACGCGTCTCTAAAATTCGAAAATTTTTCTCACTTGAATTTTCATTCCATAATTCAAGTTTTTTTTTCTCATTTAATTGTTTCTTCGCAAATTGTTCGTAGCACGAGCCTCCATCTTTTCGAAGCATTGAAAGACTGCATTTTACTTTCAGTGTGTTCAAGAATTGGATTTTCTTTTTTACGTAAATTTTAAAAAAATGTATCAATTGATCGTTTCCAAAATTTTTCATTCACCGAATTGTATGAAGTGAAATGGTTGATTTTTTCGATGCCTCGAGTTTCTTTGAATCCTTTCTTCAATTATTTCAACATCCCCATTCGATTCCTCATTCCATTTTTCGTCATTGCGTTGGAAACAGTGATTACGTGAAAATGAGTATATCTATTATGCTAGGTACAGTAGGTATACAATTAACTGAAATTGCGAAAAATTTTAGAAATCTTTGAATACCGCGTGAGAGGTTGAAACAAAGAGTAAAATGTATGTTATCATCGGCAAAAAAATTATACGGTAATAATATTTCGTGGCGACGCGACGAAGGAACTGGATTAGGTATGTATATGTGCCTATGAAACTGATCGGCAAACTCAAGACTGAATCCGTTTTGTTCTTTTCTCACAGATTTCTGGATCCTTCCCAGTTCTCTGCGGCAAGAGAGAAGAACTAGAGAGAGTGAGTGAGAGAGAGCGAGAGAGTGAGAGGTGCGGAAGGCCTGAGTCACTTCAGTCAGCATCAGCGATGGGTGACTCAGGTGTCCGGTGTTTGAACGAAAGCAGTCAATCGAGTTTTTATCGAACTGGATTAAAAACAATAGGAACGAAGGTAGCTCGAAGGTAAGATACCTATAGTTACGTAATCGCTACATTCATTCCTAGCAATGTGAAATTCGAAACGATTAACTGCGCCACCGCGGTACCACTATACTACACTCCACTCTACTCCACGGCACTTGAAATACTCCCGTCGTTTATCTTCAATCTTTTGCGGGTTTCCCGCGCCACTTATATTGCCTTCAAGCAGTCGTCAGCTCAACTCGCGTATAGCTAAGCCTCTCTTATATACCTATGTAGGTACTATACATATACATATATTTCAAGCCAATACTTGTTACAATCTGTGTTCTTTTTACTTTTTTTGTTCATTTTAATTTTTTTTGTCCCTTTTTCCTTCGTTCGCCGTATAGTGACAGACAAATTACATACGCAACATGCCTGCCCTTGACCTTATACCTACATACGCGTTTATATACAGGTGTAGTACTGCAGTAAAGGCATGCATTTTTCGAATCAATGAAATGAAAAGAAAAGAAAAAACACATTCATAGTACGTGGGGGGGGGGGGGGGGGGGGGGGGAGAGAATAATTTTCAAAAGGCATGACGAATTGGTAAATTTCGAATCACGGATGAAACCTAAACGCGTCGATCAATCCCGGAGATGAATTCTTTTCCTGAAGCTAGAAGAATGTGGCTTTCATATGGCGTCTGAAGATCGGAAATATCCCTATTCGTCGCGGTGAAATATACGCGTTTGGAAAATGAGTTACGAAAACTTTGATGCGCGGGGTGACAAGTGTGATGCGAAGAGCAATACACGTTGACATTTGATTTACACGATGATCGTCAGGGCCGGCTGCAGCCGGGAAAACGTGGGAAAACGTTGTGACGGTTGAATAGCCAAACGTTTGAAAATAGCGCGGGAAATTTTGAACTGCTGCATTCCTGATTTCTGATTGTACGAGGTATAGATGCGACACTGTGCAGCACAGGGTTAGGTGAGTTGTCAACCCGGTTACGTTTCTCTTATAAGTAGGTATAAAATCGGTAGGTGTAAGCTGCAAGGTACACTCGTATACCAATGGAATCATGTGATTCAGGCGTTGCGTGTTGAATATTGCATCGCATCGCACTGTGCGCAGTGGATTGCATTGCATTGCATCGCATTGCGCCATTCGTAAGTATTATGGTGCCTATTTTCAGGGCGGAGGGAGCATATTAAGCGTAGAATCATCCTGAAATATGGGAAGATAAAAACAGCAGGTCTACGAGAACCGCACCGCGAATCCCATATTGGCATGATGGGATACCCTCCTCGGTATACAGGTAGAGCCATAGAGGTACCTGGTTTCAGTCAGGTCAGGTTACCATTCCAGCCAAGTCTCGGGGGGGGGGGGGGGGGGGGGGGGGGGGGACTCGGTGTCATCCGCGATTTTACAAGCAACTAACCTTCCCGCGTCCGAGAGGCAAAGGTGCAGCACCGCAATCGCATTCGCTTATACTTGAGAAAGACGTTTCACGGTTATAGGAAGGACGTTGCGTATATTTTATGATCCACATTTTTTATGTTCCTTTCTTTCTTTCTTTCTCTCTTCATTTATTTTCTGTCTTATCAAGGGGATTGACGACCGCGGACTATGGAACTGGAAAGTTTTTACTTTTTTTTCACACGATGTTATACGTTCACGTGGTCAAAAACTGACAGGATTGTCTCTTCGTGAGAACATTTTTATTTCTCATTGAAATTCGCCTAACTAGTCGTTTCAGAAAATTGCCCAGTGCAGGAATAAAAGTGAACATCTTTTTAATTTTTTTAATTTCCTCATTGTATTTCAAAGTGAATCTTTCAAATTGGGGATGAAGTTTTTTTTTTTTTTTTTTTTTTTAATCTTTTTTCATTAGGTGGAACGAAAGTGATATAGATATAGATAGGTATGAAGTGTACGTACACAGTTTCGATCAGGACCTATTCTTTGAAGCAAATTTCAGGCGGGGTAAATAATTTCCTGTACGAGATTGCAGGAACTCCGAAGCTTGTATGTTGAATGAGATTGATGTCTAAAAAGCGAGTAGGAATTCGAAAATGATTAATGAAGTGGTTTCGTCTAGTGCTGAGACTTCTCGTGGTATCCGGATACCCCGATTATCCGGGCTTAGCGGATGCGACGCCTCAATCCGGCTAATTACGTCTCCAGTACCGGATGATACCGGATATTAATCGCGTATAACTACAGATCTCACGTGTTACCAATTCAAGAGTAGACGATTGTAATTATCGCAGTGTTGACGATTCGAATAATTTGATTTCGGTATGTCGAAACGGTCTACGTTTGAACTACGTTTATTTTGCTCCACATTCATCCGTGCTGGAAAAATATTCATTTCGCAATCGTCTTCGATAGAAATAATTAAATATACAGCATAGTTGTTTGGCGAGCCGGAGGAACCGGTCCAGCGTAGTCCCATGAGTCGCATTTTTTTCCCGATAGATCACGGAGTGCCCCCCGTCATATTTTCACAAATTGTTACACGAAAAGCCGAATTGACCGGCAGTCCTGAAAAATGATATAATGGAGGAGTTCTGATGGAATCGTGCCCAATAAAATCAGTGTATTATATCAGCTTCTCAACCGTCATTCACGAGTAACTTTTCGGTTCTTTCAGCGTCAATAGAATCGACAAATTATTCGAAACTATCGGGATCTGAAACCATGGAAAAACTTCTGGAGACTTTAGGCCGGTTCGCGGTATCCGAATAATTTTTGGTATTCGCGGCCAATCCGGATCCGAGCCCTCAGACCAAGTTCCGTCAACTACATACCCGCGATAATTGCGCATATACTATACAACTAAAAATGTACAAAATTTGAATTGATGATAAAAATTAAAAAGGGCAGGCCTACTTCTACTTGGTATAAAATATAATTAGTCGTATTAGGAGGTTGAAAGAGGCCTTAATAATGTTCTAAAGCCTCGTAGGCTGTCCTCAAGAAAGTGTCGAGTTGAAATAATGCCTGAAAACACGGCTCTATCGAGCTGGAAGATCTCTTCACTTCACCGTCTTATATTTTCATCGCATCGCGTCGCGTCGCGGTCGTCTCCTCCCTCCTCTGCTTCCTTCTTATTCCCTCTTTCCAGCACTTACATTTTACCTTCTACGCGCGATATCCTCTCGTAAACTTGCCGTTTTACCGCACCTTCAACCCGGGGCATATTTACAGCATTTAAATATATTTACGGTCACCTTTCCTACTTCCCTCCTCTAGTTTTTTTATTTTTATTTTTGTTTGTTTTCTTCTCATTTTTTTATATTCTCTCTCTCGCTCTCTCTCTCTTTCTCTCTCTCTAGAGTTCTAAATTAAGTCACGCTCACAAGATCTGGGCGGCAGGCGGTAGACGACGGCAGCAGGCGCCGCGCCGCCTCGAGTATCCTTTTCGTCTCTTTTCCGGTTTCTGATTAAACCGCTTCTTCTCACCTTTCTCACTCTTTCTCACTCTTATTACTTTTTTTCCCCCTTGCCATATTCAAGATTTTACAAGACGTGAGTAGGTACATTATAAAGCAATAAATTCACGGCGATACTGAACAACACTTTGCCGATATTGAGAAAAAAACAACCCGATTCTTAAACGAAATTTACATATTTTTTCTCGATCCGAAATTTGTCACCCAGAGACTTGCATGCGATGTGCATGGTAGTATAGGTATGATGACTGCAGGAAGTAGTTGTCTACGAACAACAAAGGATTTTTCAATCCGTTTCGTCGTACGTTAGTTCTGAATAAATACGCCTTATTGGTATTATACACATGTATACTAGGTATATGTATGTATGTACCTATAATTTGGTATTCTGAAAGGGTATTTCTTTACGCAACGTCATACCAACACGATGCCAAGTTTTTCCCGGTCGTAGTCACGTGGGTTGTGCGACATCCAAATATTCCCTGAGACAGAGACAGAGACAGAGACCGAGACCGCGACTGAGACCTCGTCGTTTCCTTGCACCTACTTGTACCTACACCACATGACTTATTTCAGTATTTAACATGAAGGTTGTCGATGGAATCGCGCCATTTTCTCCATAACAATTGATAAGATATCCCCGTTCACAAACATGTCACATGTTTACTTTAGATCCTTGATTTGGGGCTGTGAAAAATATCGAATCTCATGAGATTCCACAATCTCCGTTCATTCTCTTTATCTCTACCTATATCCTTAATTCTTTGATTTCGCCATTGTTTGAATGATTACATTTTTTCTAGATATATGAACAAAAATCTTAAGATGCAGGCAACGCAATGCAATGTCAACTCATTTCCAAAGTGGCCGTGAAGAAGTTTCTTCTTGTAACACCTGCTTGGAAAGTCCGACTTTTCTCGCTTGCAGAGCGAGCTTAGAGCGTCCGATTTCCGTCTGGTGTAAGGAAAGATGTGGCCGCATGCGCACATCGCGAATACTACGTTTTCCGCACTAGGGCGTTAGTGTTTCCGTGAGGAAAATGTAGCATTCGCGAAGTGCGCATGCGCCAACCACTACTTTGTAGGCTCTATTTTCTAGGTTTTCGTGACGCGCGCCACGCTCTACAGACACTCAAAGCCGAATCTTTTCTCGCAGACCTCGGCGTGACAAAAAAAAATATCGTGTGTGGTTAGGGCGGGATAGGCAGTTTCCGCTCTTGCCACACAATATACTATTTCGTTGCCTAGTCACTTTTTCACCTGTTTTCCTTTCTTTCTTTACTTTAGTTACTTTACTTTACAATAATTCATAGAGATCTCTTGGACCGACGAATAGTAATGAATACGTTAAAAGTTAATACACAGATTCCGTTAAAAAAGAAAATCACAAAAAACCACGAAAACAAAAACAAAAACAAAAAAAACCGCTCACCGCAAGATTGGACTTTATTGTACAAAGCCATTAAAAACACGTTTGTAATATGTCTGGATTAATGAAATCTGTTGAAGTTCAGCTACCGGAATCCAATGCAGTTTAGTATTCTCAATGCCCATAACAATATAGGATAACTATTCAAAAGCTACGTCCGAATGATAAATATTGAGCAGACGCGTAAATAATGAATATTACACCGAATGTCGATTGAAAAACCATGTACGAACGATACGGAATTGCATTACGCAATATGAAATTCGGAAATGAGGATATAACGAGAGATAAAATTATACGCGGTATAGATGTGCGAAAAGGGCGAGAAAGAAATGCGAATTACATCCGCAGCTACTGCAGATGTACGAGTAACTATATCAGAAGTATTTGGACAGAGGCGAATTCATTTTCCATTAACATTTCACCTCAATACTGGTGAAGGCACGTATGAAAAATCACAAACCACTTATCGTTGGACCATTATTATGTATCATCATCCGCCAGGTGTAACTCAAAACGAGATTCGAAGGCAGTATAAATCTATCGATCGATCGATCGATCGAAACGAAATTCATCCATTGCGCCCGTATAAGTGTATAATAATATTCTTAAAGCGAATGAAACGAAAGAAAGTAATGCGTTGATGAGGATCTAAGTAAAATTCATCATCTAAGTTTCGAATTCACATAATCAGTTGATAATTGTTAGTGAAAGACTGCAGACATAAACTTTAGGGGGTGATTTTTCGAAATTGAAGAAATATGTGCTTTAGCTTTGCCTCGTAGTATCATCCGAGAATCGATATAGAAGAAGTTTACATCAGAGTTTTGCTTAGGCGGGTTCGAAAGCGAAGCCCAAAAATGAGAATGAGCCGTTGCCTCCGTGATTTCAGTGTTGATTCTTATTTTAATGCTCGCTGCGGTACGTTATATCAGGGGTCAACGAAAAAGGTTAATTTACCGGCTGTGCACACTGCATAATTCGACTTTTGAGTCGGGGTCGGCGGGAGCCGCGACCTCTAAGTTTCTTTATAGGTAAGGCTTGCGTTAATTCGTAAATGAGATGTGGTACAGAGAGGTAGCTAGAAATTGGTATAGGCATTAGCGTGGCCGTGGGTATATATACTCGTAACGTAATACACCTATCTATCTATCGAGAAGAAACATTACCTGAAAGCTAAACGATGCCTAACATAAAGACAGACTTCAAGATATAGTTAGAAGCGTACTTCACCTTGCCTAGATAACCACGTAGCTGTAGGTAGGTTGGTAGGCATATCCATCTAGCAGGCACAGAGGTAAGTAAGACGGAGAGGAGAGAACTGCCTGCGAGTAATTTACTTTCAGAGAAGACTAAGTCTAATCAATCATTAATCAAATTCGATATGTTGCTACTTCAAAGTTTGGAATTCAAGAGATTATACCCGCGCAAGTATCAAGGTTCCGAATAGTATGTTGGATATAAAAATAAGAACAAAAACGTGGACTGTTGAATCCCGGTTCGGTTTTGTCCGTCTTCTCCTGTCCAATACTCTTCGAAACTTGTATTCTACCGTAAACTCCGAAAATTGATTCAAACATTTGTTGTTTCCGTACCAAATAAGCTCTCGTCAAAAGTGCAACAATTTTCAGGTTCGAAAATAAAGGTTCAGAGCCTCGAGGATCTTGGATCTATTTACAATCGGTTCCTTATTTCGTAGGTACATCACGTCGGAGAGGAGTGGCACGGGGTTTTTTAAGCGAGAAAAATGCTAGTTGCAAACTTCTTGAAAGATACTGAAAAATTGTGCCGATCAATACTCTGAAAGATCAGAAATTTTCAGAGCAAAGTACCTACTCGGCGGGCACAATTCCATCCTCCTACTTTTCTATAACGGAAGCTGAATATTTTCACTCTCGACAAGCTGATATACCATCGAATTTCGAAACGGAATCATCGCTTTCAAATCACTAATTCTCGGTGCAAATGCCGGCGATAATAAATCACTAGACGGAAGTCGATTGGGAATTCTGATTCTGTCAGATTTCGGTATAGCCCAACTGCAATTAGACGGCGATAGATACAGCGAAATCCTATCGATATTTCAAAAAATTGAATTGGTAGTCGATGAATTATGTTAATACATCATTCTCCGTTTCCACAAATGAAATATCTCCAAGATCGTCTTTCTATTTCAATTTTCATGATCTCTTTGTAGTACTTAAGTATCACAGGTGGAGAATTGGTGTCGAAGATCGTACAATCCCAAACGAAGAAGTTTCGCCCCGAGCTAGTCGTACACATGACCGATTTTTTCCGTCTTTATATCAATCGAACGGAAGTTGGCGGGAATAAGTAAATACTCACCAGTATAGCACCAGGCCGGCCAGACGACGGGGCTCTCAGTGTCGAGCTCCCTCATCCTTTCAACGACCCGAGGACATCGCCACTCCGGTCGTCCTGGCGTAGTTGTCAAAATGTCCAGTTTGCAAATTGTCCGATTCCGAGGTTCTGCGCAAATATTTAATAATCAAACCGTTCTTATCTGCTTTACTCTTCTTTTGTTGTTCGATAGGTATATGTATTACATTTATCGTCCGTCACTGCATTCTTGCCATGGTCCGATTATCACTCTGCAGATTTATCAAAAATCTCAACACGGAGAAGAAGAAGAAGACCGGATGATCGAAAACAATAAATCGAGGAAGAAAAAACGGAAAAACCGAAACAGTTTTTCTTTTCCCTCCCAAACGACCTTGCGGCTTTGTACGTTCCTCGTACGTATTCTGGATGGTTGTGTGTAGCACCTGTCGACGTATCCCACGGTTAGAGAAAACTAGTCACTTAATCAGCACCGTTCGATCGTCGCGTCGCGTCGCGTCGCTCCGCGTCGTGGTAGAAGGCAATTGAGAATTGTTTTACAACATTGTGTCGGGACGTATATTTTGGTATTCGTTATAGATACACTTGTCACTGAACATAGAAACGACCGATAACTTCATGCAAATTTTCTCATCAAGCTCGAACAAGCTCTTTTCATAGATCTGGAGTAACATCGGCAGCGTGGAACACGCTACGTAATGAATGGGCTGTTCTCATATTGGCGAAAATGTTGATTTCCCTGTTTACCTCAATTGCGTATTATCATTCATTATTTTTCTCACTGTTCTTCTCTCTGATTCCTTACGTTTCTTTTTTTTCCCTTTCTCCTTTTCCCTTTTTCAATCCAATCTCTATTCCGGTTGATAAAAAATCCTCTCCTCCAACTACCCGGCGTGGCGTCTGTAGGACATTGAAAAAACGGATTGTGTTAGAATCCTATCAAAACACGTGGCTCTCATGCCGAGACTCACGAGGTAACGGATGAACCGAAAATGAAATAAAATCAGAACGAATGAATAGGTAGATCGGTAGCTACGCAGGTATAACGAAAGGCTACGTTGATAACGACAGGTGCGACAATACGATTTGTTATTCAAAGTTCGAGCGATATTTCGTCACAGTTAACACTAATCGAACCCACGGTGAATTGTTCCAAAAATTCACTGATTATCTATCATGCGATTATCATTAGTCATTATTTCGTCACGCGGCGCACTGATCGAACGTAGGTGGAGTAACTGTACACTACATCGTACAAGCAGGTACTTTCAAATATTATAAAATGTCTCTAATCAATAATATCACTGTTCTTCTTTCTCTTTATTTTTCTTCTTCTTCTTCTTTTTCTTCTTCTTCCTTTATCAGTCTGCGGGGAAAGGAAGAGAAAATTTCCGCAATATGAAATTTCCTCTTCTAGATTACTGTATGTTTATTTTATGTGCTGTACACGGATTCAAGAAATTACACCCGCGATGTGACAGTTCATTCATTTACCCCGTCGATCTAGAGCAAAAAATGATAAAACTGTGAAACACTGTTGAAGATTTTAGATGTCATAGTATGAAAATCACAATTTTTTGCAATTTCGTCGTAGATATGTTTCGCACAATGTTATTTCCTTATTATCCCTCCTCTCGGGGATTCGTCGCAGTTGATTTTTACAACAGTACCAACGATCCTTTTCTCTCTTTCCGTAGATCGTTGATAAATCTTTTCGATGACGATTGCAGATATTATACAACGTACAGGAATTATCGGCGTTGGTTAACCGACAGAGAAAAAGAGAGAGCACAGGTTGAGCGGCAGCACTTAGGTCGGTGCACCTGCCGCGAGGGTCCGCGTCGGAATGGGAGCGGGGCAACGGGCAGCAGGTAGGCAGGCCCTGGACGTCAGGTAGTTCAGGTGGGGGATCGGTCACATGGGAAGTACCGCGACCACACGGACTCGCCCTGGAGTAGGGAGTCGGATGCGAGCGCGACCCACGCTGTAGTTTCATATCTATCTACCTGTCATCCGATGAAATATACGACTCGAGACATATTTTTTTCGCCAATTTTTGGCGAAAAATTTCTTCGTTCTTTCCCCCCTCAATTCATGCTTTCGCACCGGGGATACAGAATTCGTTTTCCTTTTCTTGTTTCTTGCTACCTCGTTTCAACCAATTTTTTCGCGTATATACATACGCGTATATCTCACAGTCGCTTTGATTTTTTTTCTTCTGTCTAGAATCAATCTCTGACTATTTTCAGACTATTTTTGGAAAGTATAACCTGTGTATAAGTAGGTATATTCGGAAAACCGAGGATCAGAGAGGATGTTCCTTTCGAATTCAAGCTTACGGAAGCACGTATGTAGGTATACGAATATCCGATAAAAGTGGAACAGAGAGTATTATTGTAAAAGAGGAAAAAGCCCGAGTTTTATCGAAAGTTTGACGACGCGACGGAGCAAGGGGAGTAGAATGTCGTGTGTCGCATCTATAGGTTCTGGACTCCCGGGTTCATTTTACAAACTCTCGAACAGCAATCTTCAAGAAATGGAAATGGAACGGCAGAGCCTGCAGAGGTTGCCTCGTCGGTGTCATCATAAACGCGGCATATGTTGGGCATGCTATATGTATCACATTTTCCAGACAAAGGATCTCCTTGAGAAAAACCCTCGCAATATCTCATGGACCACGGTCTCCAGTGCATGCAGTATACAGTGAATAGTAATAACTACGTAGCCTTTTCCCAGAGGATTATGTATATACCATACGTAGGTAGTCCATAATGTTTCATCTTCTCCCAAAACGAATTTTGACACATTTTCAAAAATAAAAAACTCAACGAGGTATATAATGTACGTTGACGTTATCGGAGGGGGGGGGATGCTTTCGGCTAACGCGGAAGAATACGACGTTGATGGAATATTGCAGATTCATTGTGATCCTAGTTACGAGAGAGAAGAAATAACGTAAAAATACGTTGTCGTCGTCGCAGAAGTAAGAGAAGCTTTGAGAGAACTTATAGAAAATTTGTAGTCAATTTGATAAAAAATAGAACCAGCGGGAAACGCGGCTTCTCAACGATCCTCTACCAGCTACAGCACGATAAAAATAAGAACCGTTCAAGTTATTATTATCGCGGGATGACAATAGCTTGGATCCCAAACTTTCAGCGAACTTGACTTACGGTGAAACTGTGCGAAAATTCAGCGGTTCTCCCAATGTTCCTGACTTCTCATCGGTGGAAAACTACGTAACTCGTACCTACTGCGAGGGCGATATAATTAACAAAAGAGAAAACGTAGGTAGTATAGGAGATGCTTAAATTTATTATTCAAATTCTGATTTTCAACGTTCTTCTTCCTCTGGGTCCGTGACTTATAGCCGAGTAGTGTATAGTCTTGGGTCCCGTAATTGAAAATATATACGAAGAGCGCGGTGTAGAGGGGTAAACTCTTTTCCTCTTCTTTTTTCTCCGGCGGCGATCGAATGCTTATATTTATCCTTAAAACCGGAGCTAGTACCCGGTGGCGTTTTCTCTCTATAACGTATATTTATTCCAATGATTTACGACCTGCGCCCTGTAGGAGAAGGTATAGAAGTATATTATATAGTATAGTATAGGCCCAAGATACATGTCCCTCCTCAATCCTCAATCCTTAATCCTCAATCCTCAGTGCTCAGACCTGAGCCTCACTTATAGCTGCACTGCGTTCAAAATATTCTACGTATTCGTATGATGCGGCAACGTACGAACGGGCGAACGAACTGACCAAGTCGCAATCCCGCGATCCCGCAATCCAGCAGCCCACTGCAGCAGTACGACTGATAAAGTATTGAGTCTTGATATTTTCTTTTCCTTTTTTTCACATTCGCGGTTGGTAATTAAAGAGGAACGTATAACTTCGTTCGAACGAAGCGCCGCGTAGCCTCGCTTCGCATATTCAATGATTTATATCTGCTGTATTAATATCAACGGATGGGTCCACGTCGCTTTGATGCATGTACAGCGATAAGATGGTGCACGATCATATGCCGATAACGGGTAGCGACGAGAATCCATTTTTCTTTCTTCTTTTCTCCATTTTATCCGGTCAACGGGTATTCCATCATTACAACGTAATCTCGCATGCTATAAATGGATGCGGTGTTAAGTAGAAATCTATCGCGTACTTTTCATTCAAATACATCGTTTCCAACGTCCGTGGTTTTTGCCCGATCCTGCCGCAGTCTTCGGCATCTCGAAACGGTCTGAATTTATCCGACTCCGGATTCATCCGCCATGCGAATGACCGCAGATCTGTGAAGCGAAACTACGTAGTACCTACAGAGCTCGGAGATTCGATCGTACGCGTTATTTGAAGAGCGAAAGATCTCGATAATTTTGAAAAGGAAAAAGGGAAAAACCGCATTTTCGCGTTTCCCCGATCTCCGCACGGCTATATATTGTTAGTTGGTCCCTATTCGATCACAAATCATAATTAATTCGCAAAAGTTGAAGCGTATAATAGAGTAGCGTAAAAAAGTTTGCGATTAGACCTACGAAGGTACAGTATAGTAGTTCATATGCAGTTGGAATGAATTTGGCTTGTCAGTGCAGCCTCCTAGCGTTACTGCAGCCTCACGTGAAATGAAACTAACAGCCTACTATATTGTAGCCTCCAGGTAAGAGCTGGTGCATGTATGTACGAGCAGTATATAGTACGGAGGTATCCCTGCCCAACTATTAAACCAGATATCCTACGCGCACTTGTTAAGCGTGTACTGCACGCGTACTACACATCGCCACTTAGAGCCGCCGTAGGTTCTGGTCTAGCTAGCTATAGAGGTACGGAATATGGAAGTGCTCGTGACACGGGGCCGGGAGCCGAGAGCCGAGAGCCGGGAGCCGGGAGCCGGGAGCCGAGAGCCGGAAGACTAGCACACGATATTTCTTCTCCGTCGTTTCATGTTACCTTTTTTCTTACGTTTTCTTCTTATTCTTATGATGATTATGATTATTATTCTCCTTCAACTTCTCGGTAAGAAATTACGTGTTTGAAATTATACCTTTTCGAATAAGAAGCTGGCGCGCGCGCGCGCGCGCGTATACGTATGTAATACGTGGGCACACGCGAGACGGTTTCCTTACTGGCTACTGCAGCCTCGATAATATGATGAAAATTGATATTCAACGAGATTATCCAGGCGAAGATGATAAAGAAAGAGGAATGAAGTACCTCTACAGCTCACTTCCGGAGGAATCGAAATTTTGAATCGGACAAAAAATCGTCGATTGCAAGAACGGGGTATATGTATAACGTCTAGCCGGCAGTCACTGCGGGAACTATGAAAACCCGAGATTCTGTATGTGAAAATTTCACATGTTTTTCCTGTTTCCAGCAGCATAGAAAGTTTTGCTTTCGAAGCAAGAACCCGCGCCTCTTCTCGATCGAAAATACGTACCATGAAGAAAGATCGGTCATTTTTTTATACTGTCTCATTTTTTCTACAATTGCTGATTATCACTTTCGAAAATTTGGGATAGTAGTACATACCTACCTCATACGGACATGGAAAGGAAAGGCTGAATATGCAATTCGAACAATTTCGCCATAAATTATATCGGTCTCGAGCACCCGAAGATTTGCAAACTTTTTAAGTATACCGAGATTCGTTGAGGTTGAAGTAGTATATAATGTTGAGGCAACAAAATCGCGGAGAGTACATTTTCGAAAGACAGATTTTGGAGAAGAATATTCTCTTTTACCGTTCTGGCAATTATTAATTCAAACCAAAAAAAGGGGGGTAGCGTTGTTCAGCGTTATTTTGAATAATGGCTACAACCTAGCTGTACCCAAGCTTCGAAATCCGCAAAAAGGTAATTCAAGTTCAACATACAACGCTCTGAAATATGATTATTTCATATATTTCTGAGAATAACATACTACATAATAATTATAGGCGAGTAATTAAGTAAGTAAGTAATATTCACTGACTTATGCGAAATTCTAACAACGCGGACGCGACGAAGCTCAATTGGCAAAAAATAATATACCTACGTGCATACCTACTTACAACAAGCCGCAAGAATTTGTTACAATTATAAAAATTATACAACACAAGCTGTAGCCTGTAGCCCTCCGTTCATATTTTTATAATAATGTCCGTACGTTTTTGCCTGGAATATGCCTAGGAAAGAGAATGAATGAAATGAAATTGGCTTTGGTAAACGGTGAGAAAATCTGGGTTTATGTGAGCGTTGGAACGCTTGAAAAAATTCAACCGACGCTCCAGGCTATGCTGGGGTAGGTATATAATAGGTATGAGTTACCACCGTCACAATCTTTCGCGGTAATTGGAGATGGAACGCTGTATAGAGAATTTTAGATGAAACCAATTCGAATTTCGTATATTACTGCGTGTATGTATGTACATACGTGGTCCACAGAAATTCAGATTATAATGAAAATGTGGAAGAAAACCAAAAGCAAACAAGAAGAAGATTGTTTGCTTCGTCGATTGATTCTGGCTAACAGAATTCACTTCATGAGCATCCGGATATGAAAGAAGAGAAGGAATGTGAGTTCGTTACATCTCTGCTTTCCGTGATCCATATAGTTTCATCCTCACTCAGATTGAACATAAAATGGAAAATGGTGTTGCGAGTAAAAAATTTTACTGAGACTCCGCGTGGCTCTCGCTCATCTATTTGACGAAGTTGAAGAAAACGATCAGGTATATAGGTGGAAGTGAGAATTGTCTTCTCCGCGGCAACAAGTTTAGGATCTACTAATGGTAGATTTGAGGTATTATAGGACCAACCTAGGCTTAGGCTCTCAGCTGTTGGATGACCGTAGAGTAGGATATCGCGGTTTGGACTGTTTTTACTAACAAAAATCAATGCTGCAGGATAAGAAAAACCGAGGCGACGATCGATCACAACGACGATGATGATGATTCGAGGGAAGAAGAAGAAGAAAACCGGGACGGGTCAACGAGCTACCGGCTATTGCAGCGGCGTGTAGTAGCCATGGTCGTATTTTTATCATAGTCATGTACTTCGATATAGTATTCGGTAAATCAAGGTACCGAATTTTTGTCAATTTTTTTCCATTCTTCCATTTTGGTTTTTTGTTTTTCACCGAATTAGTATTCAATTCGTTTACACCGTTCGCTCGTTGATAACGGCGTATTTCATCCGAATTTCATTAAATATTATACTATACCTATAGGTGTACATGAAATTTGTTAATACTTTTGCCAATCTGCGAATAATAATTATATATATATATACACGTCCTATTTTATTATCCAGTCGTACGACGCGATTTTAGGCTATGCAAAAACGACGAGAAAGAAAAAAGGGGAAACAGAAGGAAGGAAAAAAATGATGTACAAAATCGTAAAACCATTTACGATTCTATACATCGTACAGACTCGGACAAATAATTCATAGGAAACCTTACGAAATTCGTGACTGCGAGCGGGGGATAAAGATTTTGTAATCATGTCATTTCGAATGCAATCAAAGAGCCAGAAAGAGAAAACGAGGAGTTTCAGATGTTTCCAAATCATTGCTGGGCATGTGTAACACGAATTTTCACCCGAATAGAATCTCGCTCCAAATTTTTTTTGAACAGAGTTTTCGTGGCGTCAAAAAATTCATAAACGGCTACGTTCGGAATACCATTTTTTGGTATGAATGTACAATGAAATTATCAGTGCGCGCTGTTAAATAATGCAGATATTCGTGAAAAAAAATTTTCCGCTACTTGTCGTACACAACATATCAGTTTCGATAGTTATAGCTGTCTTTTCGCTCTCTCTCTCTCCCCATGTATAGCTAGGTATATAGCTGGTATGGAATATATTAGCAAACAAATTTACGATTATTAAAATAGTCAAAAATTACGATCTATGAGAGGCGCGGGCGCGATGAAAAAATTGAGACATTTATCGCGTGAAACATGTTGACGCGAACATCGAGTTTCAGTCGTAAATCTTTTCAATTTTTATGTATTGAACCTGGTATATAATTAATTAACAAACGCCCAAAGTTTCAATTAACTATACAATTTCAGGGATTGGCCACTAAAATTCTTGGAAATTTCAACTGTAATCTCGTGTTTTCGCCAATATCGTTACAGTCTTTTATTACCCTAGCGAACGACGAGCTATTTTTTTTCATATATACCTACCTACCTACGTACAGCTTAATTTTCAAGAATTCGCCAAATTTTCAACACCATAAAATAAAGATATGGAAAAGAATAATAAAAGAAGAGAAAAAAAAAAAAAAAAAGAACCACTGTACAAAGTTGTAGTTCGGACAAGGAATCTGGTCGCTTCAGCTCGGAGCTATGAGAAAACAACTCAATAATTAAGTGATAAAGTATTGAATTGGCAAAATATTGTTCAATGTGAGGCATGAAGCGAATAAATGGCATAGAAGTATGAAAATGAATACGAGTAGATGTATAATGAATACATTCAGGTACGTTATATGCATGCCTCTACGACTAGAAGAGTAAATGGAATTTATAGTCTTGAGATTTCGAGGTTAGAAAAGTCATTGATAAAAGCGGTCGACGTGGTTGAATGGACATAGCTGGAACGGTTAAAATTAACAAATTTAACATGGTTGACTTTCGGCTATATAAGTCAGCGTTTTATCCTCGCCCGCGTGATATTTCTCGTGGGGATGACCAATGGAAATTAGAGAAGCAGAGTTGTAGGTACCGTTTCGGCAACTTTGACTATAATACAAAGAGTATAACAAAACCGAGAAACGAAAAGAAAAGAAATAATGACCGGAAGCGGCGTGTCATCGTTTGTAGGAGAAAAAATTTGTCAAATAAGTGAAGAGTTTTTCTTCTTTCCCTTATTCTTATTATTTCGTGGCTTTCTTCTGTCTTCTCTGTTTTTGTTATACACAGTGGCCGGCAAAAACCAACATTCTGCCCTGAAGGTAAGTGAAAATTTCACTGGCGAATGAAAATTTATGCGAATTCCAAATAGTCCATTAGTAGAGAGAAAAAGTATGATGAAAATAGGGAATCTAGAAATGGAGATAGGAGAGACCGAAAAACATGAATTCTGTACGAATGAATAAAATATGACTTTTTGATCTACTGATAATTATTTACGTATATCCGGCCAATCAGATTAATCAAGACATCATTGAAGAAGATCTCGGTGGCGTTTGCATCCGTAGCCAATTAGAAACTGAATAGTCATCCGATATCTGCTCGTTAGTTCGATTCCTTCATTTTTTGTTTCATTTAATTTCATATCAGTTTCTTCTTTTCGGTTTTTTTGTGGTTTCTTTTTTTTTTTTTTATCGATTTTATTTTTCCGCGCCTCAAGTCTCAATCGGCGTCTCCATATATTGTAGGAGAGCATATTATAAGACAGTCGAATAACCATACGCGAGGAGCGATAATAAGAGATTTACGATTAATAACTCTCCTCCAAGTTCAACTACCGATATACCACTAACACGTACATACGTAAATACATACGCACGATTCAATGAAGATGTTCAATGCCGCGTATAGTGGTAAAACTTCTTAATATTCACAACCGCCATCCTCATCCACGTGACACATTTTTACGCTCCCGCACGATGTTACAGCTGCTTAATGCTGCTGCTGCTACTGCTGCTGCTCTATGGATCGTAAACTATCGAGTATCTCTTAATTAGACACAAAATGTATTAGATATGTGTATATATATATATATCTACATGCATGTGCTACGTACGAACTGTAAATATGTACTAGTTCACTAGTTCTCTTTTTTCTGTAATATTCAATCGGACAAATATTCCCCTACTTCGATACTTTGAAAACAAGAGAAGATCGGCACTTTTCACGGTCAGAAATTTGAGGTAGGTACTTTAATATTGCTCGGTTTCTTCCGTCGAAGAGCCGCCGCTGGAGATCTAACCTAGCTAACATAGGGAATATTCATTTTTCATCGAATCCTATAAACGTTGGAAAAAAGTGAAATACATCGCCACTTTCTGCCATCACACTCAGTGAATTCGCAAAGTTTCATCAAAATCGATCGTGTCGTTTGTGAAAATGATTGATTCTCGTTTTCGAAACGATTTCTGTGCACTTAAGATGGCGAGTGCTATGGCGCCTGCGCGTGAATTCTATTCCGAACTCTAACTTAAAACATGGATCTCTTCGAAGCACCAATTCAATCTGTGACCCATATTGGGAGCCGCGCGTTTTGGAATTCCCGATCGTATTTGTCATTGAAAGAATTCCTCAGTCTGCATCGATCGTTACGGACGTACTTGGCTAGATTTAACGAAAGAGACGTTACCACTGCATAGATGTTCATATGTTACGTTAAGTAAGACGAACGGTTGTCCATCGTTATACCATTGTATGTGTATATAAGTGAGTGAATTTAAGTGAGTTTGAATTCTCGGCGCTACAGCCTCTGTCCCAGAAAGGAGACTGCCTGGAAGGCTTAAAGTACTGTGAAGCGGGGAACTGAAACTGCAACAACAACAGGAAAAGCAACAACTATACAACCGCGGGTACATACAACGGAGTGAACACAAAGTGCAATTTCATCATTTTTACGTCATAAAATGGCGAGAAATGAGCAAGGTTAAAAATGAATAACTGGAAGATCGTTCACCTTAGCTAGTTCAATGCGAGAGCTTCCTCTTTACGAAGAAGGAGAAGAAGGAGGCGAAGAAGAGTAGGAAGAGTAGGAAGACTAAGAGGACGAAGACGAAGACGAAGAGTGGCATAGCATGGATGAAGGACTGAGGAGGTTCTCCTTCTCTGAGAGAAACGGGGCTCCCCGTTCATTTTTATCTTCCTTATGGTAGAATAGATTATCTTTATTTACGAGCGATCTCTATGGGAGGAGAAAATTGTTTGGGAACACAACCACTCATCCTTACTCTCCATCTTCTTCTCCTTCCGTAGCAAGATCAGGCGGGGAGGTAAGAAATGTACGGTACAGTACAGTGTATACTATAAAATACTAGTAAAAAAGTAGAGAAAAAATAATGGCAGAGAAATTATCGGTTATTTAAAAGCTGTAAACTATTCAATATACACCAACATCCACTTAAAGTCTATCGGTCTCTTTTACATAGAGTATGCTGGATATCCTTAACAAATTCTGCGATGCATTAACGTCGCATTGAAATTTTCATGCAACATATTCTGGTCAATCTAATTACGTCATCAATTATTTTCACCTCTTGTCTGCAAGCACATCTGTGCAGAGTGTGAGAGTGTGAGTGGGTGCATGTGTGTGTGTGTTGTTTTATTAGTTTACATTTGTAAACGTATTCGCTGTATATAATTGGTACCGGCATAGTGTTCGACGATGATCTTCCCGGCATGAAACGCGAGCAGACTCTTGAAATGTGACTAATTGTAAAAATGGTTGAACAAAAATTTCATGAAAAACTATGGAAAATGTTCACCGTATATCGATACTCCGATACCTAGGGCCTGAAGGGATTGTTATACGAAAGGTTATTACTAGGAAGAAACTGACTGATTGTGAGAGCGAAAAACGAACGTACTCTCATCTTCTTGAAGAGTAGAACAAGTATCTTATCGCAAAAAGCAGAGTGGAGTTCAAGGATCCAAGCTTCAATAACTCGACTCAACTTAGCCCGAGTTAAGGTATAAGGTTTTAGTTGTACACACTCACCGGCAGTTCAACTGGTTCATGAACGAAAAAATTAGTGAATGAAAGTTCGCGGTATATGTGCATCAACGATTTGGATCAAGTATATGTACATAGGCACGGGGATCTCGAGGATGTAAATCGAATGTTAATTGATCGGTGCGGAATAACCGAGCCATCATATTCTCCGGATCGTTTCGAAAGCCGCAGTGCGCGCCAAAATGGACCACCAATGACTAGAATCACGAATCTCATTCTATACTCCGATGATAATAAAATGCAAATGAATTCAAGACTGGAATAGCAAGACCTATCTGGCAACGAAAAAGTTTATTCGAATCAACGAAAAACTTGGGGGACATTTTGTAATGCATGAAAAATGTCTCACGTGAAATGAAATACATCGGAGAGATCACCTGAATGATGAAGTCGGTCAATATTGATTTCGAATAATTCGATGACGAGAATGTTTCACGTAATTTCAATATGGAATTAGTCGCAAAGTTTGTCAAATTTACGGAATGCTATAGCTTTGGTTCCAAAATGTTTGAACAAGACTTCAATTGCCTTCCTTTTGAACTTTCAGGTGCCTACTACTATCGACAATGCAGTTGATAATTTTCATAACATTTCCAAATTTTGCATTCAACTATGAGATCATGAAGGAAATTTTGTCTGGACTGTATAAGCCCGAAATTATATCAGCAAAGAGTAGGTGAATATAAAAACGGCGGCCATTGTACGCGATCCAGTGTCTCTGCACTTGTGTTTCAATATCAGAGGAGATAGATATATATATATATATATAGAGAGAGAGAGAGAGAGAGAGAGAGCAAACGAAAATGTGCGCTGGATTAATATCTACTGGAGTAGCTAGGTACAGGTACATGTATACATGCGCCACCGTAGGTATACAATTGCCTTCTCTCTTTCTCTCGCCGCTCATTTTTTCTCTCCGTCTGACCAACAATCGATGTAGTAATCTTCGATCTATAAAGAACAACCCGTGCCGAGGAGGCGGGGCTCTTATAAACTCTACCTATATCCACCTCGCCAGTCGCCTTGAATTGGCGAGGTCCACGTTAAGCCAAGAAGCTGTAGCAAGCAGCACTTGGCAGGTTCTTCTTTCTCTCCTCCTCGAAATGGTCTCCGGGTTACATTATCCAGAAGAATATAGCCGATCACCCGCGTTCACAATCAGATCCACAAAGATACACCTACGTATGTATTCATCTGCATGGACGTAGGATGACATGCCTACGGGAACACGGGGCAAGATGGGGTCTCCGGATAAATTTCCTCATCTTCATTTTGCCGTAATTTCGGGGCGGGGGGAGGGGGGGGGGGCGGATCGCCGAAAAAGAGGAGGATTCCATGGTATTCGGAATAGGAGGAAGAGCTGATCGCGGAAATACAAATTCTCTAGCTTCTTCGCTTTGTCCCGCGGTGAAGTGTACATATATATATATATATATATAATATATATATACATAACGTGTGAATGGCCCGCGCATAGATCATCCCATATTCCTAGTACATAACAACATTATTGTTCCGTACAACATGAAGTAGCGACTAGATCGAGAGAGCGAATTAGATCTATATATATAGGAGCACGTAGCGCAAGGAGTGGTAGATAGAGGCGGTATATGTATAACCTATCCTAGGGCCTAGGCCAGAGTATAAAACGATGAAGGAGAAGTAATAGAAGAAGAAGGCGAAGAAGAAGAAGAGGAAGAGAAAGAATAAGAATAAGTATCTCGAATAAGAAGAAGAAAAGTGAGAGATGATATCGCGGTAGTTATCGAAGCGCTGAATGTAGGCCTGGTTTCTTGGTGCACGTACTCGAATGACGCACTTCCGGTCACCTGAACCCGTCGTTGGCCTCCTCCTGATAATCCCCATTTTCCCCCTTCCCGGCCTTCCAGCCAATTGCGCGGCCCTGTAGCCTTGCAGCCTTAGGGCATGAGGATTCGTGGTAGATTTATCCACCGTGACTTTATGTCCCGTGACGACCGACCCCACGGAGATATTTGCTCTTCTTGCTCCGGTACATTTGATTTTTCATTTTCTTGCTTTTCAACTTCTTCTACTTCCTCTCCTTGTGTTTCTATTTCTCCATTCTACTTAACACGAGCAGTGGATCGTAGAGCTACTTCGAGGGAATATCCACTTGGGGATTGAGCGGCGAGCGATTTTAATGACTTCAAGCGATTCCACGTGATTTCATGCGATTACGGTTGCAAATTATTTTCAACGATTTCAAGTGACTGCAAGCGTCTCGAAGAAATGTCAAACGACTTCATATTAGAATCTCTTGCATCGGTTTCATTGATTTCAAGTTCCTTCTACGATTTCAAGCGACTCCACATCCATTTCCGAGTTATTTTTCACAAAGTGGTTTACCATCTCGACAAGTGAATAAGCCCCTCGAGCTTAGCTGTACGTGGGTTTATAAATATAGAAATACGTAATGTATACGGAGAATATTTGAAGAAAAGACGTTCCGATCAACAATATAAGTAGTTTCTTAGCTACGAGCTGGATTATCACGAATTATATCAGAATTGTCCACTCGGTATCGATTCGGATTACAAATTTTACGTCGTGTCATATAGGTAAATACCATTTCGTCCGCAGCAAGCGCCGGTTTTACCTCGATCTTTTGAACAGAGTAATTAGTTATTTATATCTTTCGTTGATCACGGATATAGGTAGGGTAGGTATATAGACGTTCCGGCATAATCGAGCTACCGATCAAAGTCCACCGGTCCTTGGGTTTGCTTTCTAAACCAAACTGAGAATGGGGAATTTCACAAAAATCTCGCGCGTGTTGATTTTCTAAGTTTGCCTCCGCTCGCCGACGTTCACGCACGTATCTTTGTATCTTTTCTTCTTTCGTTTTTCATTTACTGCGAGATCGCGAGATTTTGCCACAAAATTTCCGGTCGCAGAATTTCATACAAAGAGCCAACGGAATGTTTCATTAATTTGAACTACGCGGGTGTAGCTGCACAGTCCCATTAATATTCACCGATCGATTGATAGATTCATGTACCTGGCTGTCTAACTGTACTAATCGTGTCCATGAACCCCGCTACGTACACCGACGTATATTATTAAGCGTATGTATGTGATGAAAGAATCCATCTATCAATCTATCTAATTGTAAATACGAAATTGAAGGTAGGTACATACTATATGCCTATAGAAGGTACTTAGTTATTACATAATACCTATAACTCTATAATTTAATTCGACATATAGGTAGGTACATACTTAAGTATAATAAAGAATGTGGCATTGTACCGCGCGCAATCAATTTATAAAAGCATCTTCACAGATAAATTTCCTCTTTCATTTTTGTTCTTCTATCCGTTTTTTTTTTTTTTCCTCTTTACATGTGGAACCTAACCGAACCTAAGCAGGTACTCACCTATGTACATAAGAACGTACGTACATGCTATAAAATAGACTCTATGCTTTTTTGTTAATTCACGTACCGTTAGAAAACAAAAAATATTGCGGGAGGTCCACTCAAGTTTACGTGTTGATTTCGACATTTTTTTTTCTTCTCCAAATCAATACAACAGGAATTCCCGCTCTTTCGGCGTAAAAATGTTATTTGGATATTAAGTAAGAAAATATTAACAATGAAACAAAATCTTGAGTAAACTTCCTCTACCAGTTTTCTTTTTCAACGGCGGCACTGCCGACTTGCCGTACATACAGGTATAATCTACTAATATCGATAATTTTGCGCGCGAGCGAATTTCTCGACGAAGAAAGAAGGGGGAAACGGAAAAAAAAAAGAAATTGAAAATGGCACAGAAATCACAAAAATTACACAAATTTTTCTCGGTAAAGGTATACCCATAATTTCGATTCGCAAACGATTATGCGTGTACGTAATTCTGTACGATTATCGTGATTCTCAGTCGATTAATCTGAATGAAATCGAGGGGGGACCTTAATTGTTGGGGATTGTTGATCACCTCGAAAATTCGATTTGTAGTTTTTCCGAGGCCACGAAACCGGTTGAAATGAAATTTCGGGAGATTAATGCAGTATTTCGGCAGAAAAGTGCCCAGATATTTGTCTTTATCAAAAGATTGGTGGAATTTTTGAAGAATTCATCATTTTTATGCCAACCAATTGTTAAGTCACATAACCTAGCTAACATAACAAATGATTCAGCAAAGCCCAGTCAACACGGAAAATATTGATCCTTTCCAAATTTCACCAAACTTTGGAGAAATCATAAAATACTTGATCGCTCTCTGCCAAAATACCGCATCAATTTACAAAACTTCCCCTCGATCGGTTGTGCAGTCTCGGAGAAACTACGGATCACATTTTCAAGGTGGTTAATAATCGTTGCCAAATGAGGTCTAGCAATGGTGTTCGAAAGGTCCAATACCCCCTCAAAGCACACCCTCTCGTACTTCCCCGGGGTATATGAAACTCGGTAGGTATATGAATCCAATTGGACGCGCCGCGCCCTATCATGCGGCATTAGTAATTTGAAGGTGCTGCGACAGAGAGTATAGATAAAAATGATACTGCGACGGAGGAGGGGCTTGGTGTAGGTATGATAATTAATGAAAGTAAATTTCTGTAGATCGAATGAGTAATATACCTATATCTCGGGCTGGATGTGATATGTAGTACCTACGTAGTATGCGTATACCTATGCGCTCGACTTGCTTAGGTATTTCACGTGATATCTGCAGTGAGCGCAACAGAGGCACGGAGCGTTCGAAATTATAAACGGACATTAAATAGTTAATTGTTTTAATAAATTACCTTCAATAAAATGCATTTCAATTATCTCGCGGATAATAAACGTCACCGTATTTCATATATTATAATATATAGGTTTTAATCTGTACATGTTATACTATATACTATATAGGCATGAAGTATATAACATCGTACTCTATACTGTCTGCTTGATTACGTGCTATGGACTGGACTTAACGCCCTTGCAATCATATGTTCTACGTATCTATATGAATTGAGTGCAGGTACAGCGTCGAAAACTGCAGCAGCGGGAGCAGAAAGAGCAACGGTGAGCTACTGTTATGAAAAAATTTAATAACTGTACTTGTTTTGTTTCAATTTCGCCATGTTTTGGGGGAAACGAAAAATCGCGCTGCGGAATCTTCATTTCCATGTACCCAGATACAAGACTGTCGAAGACGCGGTGTTGATTCGTTGGTTATTCCACCCGCCTCGATGTGAAATCTTATTCGCCTGCCGTTTCACGCGGAGAAGAAAATAGATCCCACCAAAACGGCCGTGTCGATTTTCACATTGATGAGGAAATCGCGTGAGTCGATTTTTGACCAGATACGAGTATACTGTAATCACGGGGATGCTGGACATTGGTTGAGACCGCGAGATTTTCCAGGAGTAATTTCGGAAAAATTCATCCCTCCACGAGTGAAAATTTTCTTCTGTTCTTCACTTTCATCTGCACTCTCTACTTCTCTCTACTTCTTTCTCTCTCGCTCTTCTTTTTTCTCGAGATTCTATATACAGCTACGCATGGACAAGATACGTATACGTACCCGCCGAGTTAACCGCCGCGCCGCGAACACCGAGGCAATTTTTTGTCTGTGGTTAAGCAAAAGTCGAACTGATTATACCGTAAGCGGAATGAAAATAACGAAAATAAGAATTAGAGCATTGAGAATGAGAATAAGAAAGGCAACGAAACGATAAAAGTGGAGTTATATAAGTAAAATGAACAACAGAGAGGACACGAGCACATCGACATAGGATCCCAGCCGATCGTCATACCTACTAGAGAAAAACGTGAAATTCGCAACAAACAGAGAAGAGAGAAGGAAGAAGAGAAGGAAACGAGTGATCCTTCGGATCATCGTGATTTAAAATAACGATTTTTCCATGTCCTATGTACCAACATCGTCCCATTTTTTTTTTCTTCCCTAAACGAAGAGAGAGAGAAATCTCGTCGATCAATTTCATATGCCCATTAAATTCTCTTCCCTACCTGCGCGTGACAGCACAACGACTGCAATGTATGGACCCGGAGGATATAATAATGTAGCTTGCGGGAGCGTTAGAAACATCTTTTTAATGAAAAACACTAATTCAACTGAAGTATATCTGCATAGAGTGTACCTATAGATAATGATATTCAAATCCACTTATAAGATCGAAAACTTCAGCCATAATTAGCCATAACGCATCAAGTGTCAAACCTCAAACTATTTCGTCAGGTCGAACCAACTAACTAACTAACCGATGTCACACACTCGCGTGCGTGTCTTCTTTTCCGATAATGAGCTGACTACAGGTATACACATATGTACTTATACATACGCTTACAGAATTTTAAACATATCATATACCTATAAAATGTAATATGCATATCGCACCGATACATTCCAATTATAGCTACGTTGTACTAAATACACAGAGTCCGTCACCAAATTCAATATTTAACTACTCAAATTTCACCGTTACGTCAGTAGCAAAATAAGGAACGTATGTACCTGTACCTACCTACCTACCTACCTATATGAAGTCGTTGAAAAACGGCATTTGGTGAATGTCGAACGACACGGAAGGTTATAAAATTGGCGCAACGGAACCACGAACGATGACAGGCAACAGCTTTGTTTCGACACCGAAACGGCATGAAGAATCAAATTTGGATCGATGGAAGCGCTACATTCGGCCTTCTGACGATTCGGAATTCCGCCCGATTGTATGTGTACCTATTGGTACGCGATGTCGCTATTGATAATTGACCGAATGATCGAAACTCTGAAGGAAAAACAGAAGAAGAAGAAAAAGAAGAAGAAGAAGAAGAAGAACAACGTTTATCATAATAAATTGCTCACGTTATATCTCATTCCGAGTTATAAGTGCATATAGGTACCTACTCCTACGTACATAAACTTGGATAGAGGATTATAGTATATAACTATACGTATAGTCGAGGTGTAAAACTGTTGATTGCCGAAGCAGCATCTTCCCGCTTCTCGCTTCTCGTTTCTCGCTTCTCGCTTCTTCTCTGGACCCGCGGGTTTGTGGTAGCCGTGGGCGTGCCGGGCACGACCGAAGGGAGACTACATCCAAGGCCTACCTATACCCACACCACCAACGGATGGATCTAACGATCTACCTACCAGAGCTTCTCCTCGAGTTCTGAACTCTGCTACCGTATCTGCACACGATTTTGTGTTCGATTAAATCGCGGCAGACGATATTATAGTTACGTTTTTATAAATGATGCAGTATATGGATCGCATACAGATACGGGTCGGATCAAATTTATCGAACATTGAGGCGTTGGATATTTTATCCGGCCATTTTCCAACGAAGATTAAAAATTCTATGGTTCAAAATGAAAAGCGGCTGCAACATAATTGTACCTACCTACCTAAATATGAGCGGTAACTGTTCAGAAGAGATTGAAGCTCACCAATTTCGATCCCATCGGATCTCGCTGTGTTGAAAAAGCATTGAATTCGGATTTGAGGATTTTCTACACCAAGTAACGGAACAACGGTGGAAAGTAGAATTCGAAACGCTACTGCACGGTTGGTAAGAAGAAAGAAAAGAACACTCGCGAATCCGCTCCTGCAAAATCAGAATTCATCTTCGACTAACCGAAGATCATTTTTTCCAATTATTCAGATCGTCGAGATGAGATGAAGATGGTCCATGCCGTCCCGCCACCGGCCTTTACACTATAACATTATTGCAGAATTTGTAGAACAAAGAATTGATTCTTCAATTACGGGTTTTGTTATATCTTCCATCTAACTATGCCTTGCAACAAAATATATAGGTATGTATTTACATGCACATATAAATGCTGTTCTCGATTATTTACAACCCCCTCATTTGAGACCGTTTAACTCTTTACTCCTTCGGAGAGTCGACTGGTACAGAAATGACAGCTCTGATCTCTATCATGCGATAGCTAACAATGAGTTATACCTTCTTCAGAATCTTATCACATAATCATAGGAGACTCCTAACTCGTTTTGTTGAGTGAATCTTTTACTGTGCGGTCAGCTGGAGGTTTAATGGTAACGTTAACGTAACAAAATGACGAACAATAATATCGGCTGAAATTTGTACCGGATGAAGAACAAAAACTTTGTTCCGTCTGGTCATTTCCTCGAAATGACAAGAAGAAATATACGAAGATTTTGTCTTCGTCGATCCAAATTTCAGTCGATATTATCTTTTGCCATTTTGTTTTGATCTTTTGTGGCCTTGACGTTGCTGGACGGGCAGGTATGCACTTCGGTTCCTCGCTACGTGTATAAACGTGAAGTTTCGGGTGTGGCCTGTGGCCGCCGACTGCAACGCTATATAATCGCGGCTACGGGTATACAGGGTGTATCGCCCGAATTGTCGAGAACATGAGGGGCTTAGTCGCGGCGAAGTCGCGCCCCTCCCGCCAATCAACAACTCAACGACGTTTCGCAGACCGATCGATATTCTCACGGAAATAGAGGATAAAATTTCTTGGCGTGGAAAAAAAATGTCCAATCGACTGAAGGGGCGCGACTTCGCCTCGACCGTGCCCCTCCCATTCCCAACACTTTAGATGATACACCCTGTACAATTGATAACCACGAATATAAGGTGTATAAATGTGAGCCGGCAATAACCAAGAAAATAATAAGTAAAATGGATAATATTTGAAATTCATGTACTACCTGTGTGCATATAGTATATACCTTTACCTGTTACCGAGTTTTCACGACAAATCAAAGTCAAGCATGTATGATATTATTACAACGAATAGCATACCTGTATAGGTACATATACTATCCTGTAGGTAGGTGATAGGTATAGTTGTAGACTATACAGATGTATATATGTATATTGGCGGACTGTTATTTATATGGACCCAGGGGTTAAACTTATCTATGAAAATATATTAACTAGCGTTCATATATTTATATATACACAGATATGTATACCTCCATTCGTGGATTGCGTTGCGTTGCTGCAGATATACGACGTCGTTATAAATATACAATCTAATTGCTCAATTGACAGTTCAAACGCGTTATATATATACTGTGGCGGTTTCAAGCGCGCAACAGCAGTACCAGTAGCAATAGCCGCGCAGCAGTAGTATATATATATATATACTGCACGTATAGGTATAGGTATATAGTATATTGCATGCAGAAATTAAAAGAGATCTCGAAAGAGAGAGAGAGAGACGTGAGTATAACATGAAATGAATACGAAATTCGAATAAAAAGTGGGAGGAACTGAATTGAAAAAGAAATCATTCACGGATTTATTGCATCGCGTGCGTTCAATCTGACGCGTGTAAGTTGAACAGTCTGCAGGCAAGTGCATCCGCGGTATACGTGAGGTAGAATGGACTTTGTATAATACAGGTACGTATAGGTGTGTATGTGTGTACCTACAAGCTGCAGAAGCTCGCATTTTCATCAACGTCTTCACGTCTTTATTATCTCGCAATTCTGATCCTCACACAATTTATTAATAGCGAAGTAGCAGCTTCTCTGTATGTGGTGGTGGTTGGTTGGGCAAATATACTGCACAGAGTATTATAAAAGTAGCTGATGATCAAGTATAAAGTATCCTGCCACCCATCACCGCAGCAGCTTGCTCGCAGGTTTGTCTGCCTGCCCGCCAGCCTGGACCAGCAACACCGACACCGGCACCAGCAGCAGCAGCAGCAGCAGCAGCAGCAGTAGCAGGGGTAAATTTTCTTGCAATTTGTAAAAATAATTGCGTGCGAAGCGTAGGCAGTTAGGTACCACGTATGAATCTATATATAGGTACATACATACATACATACATAGATAGATACGCGGTTCTGAGGCCGCGGTATAAATATAGGTATGTACGCGCAAAAGTTGTTAAATTTATACAAACGCGTGCATACGTAGATACTTCATTGATTAAAAGCGTAGATTTCTATACGTACGTACTTACCAACAGTACCTATAAGTTCCAGAGCAGCTACACCTACCTACCCTGGAACTTGTATGGATAAACTTATACCAAGAGGTATGAAGGTATAGAACACGATCAAATAATGGACGGGAGCTCGCCGAGTCCAACGAAGTGCGCGGCAGTTTCTCACCTTCAATTTTCCGTTCGTTATTTCCACATGTGAGATTTGGAGCGAAGAATAACGAGAGAAAAACATAGGTATGTACGTATGTCAAAAGAATAAATAAATAAGTTCGCTTTTCATAATTGTACAGATTTTCTTCTCGTTTGCGCTTGATTTTTCCCACATTTTGAGAGACTTGAACTTTATCTTCAACACCTCATACAGGAGACACCCACCGATGCGTCAATTGCGAGAAAATATAACCGCTGCAGTAGACACTTACCAAATGAGTATCCACCGCAGTGCAGGTCATTTGTAGTCGAGTTGTCCTCTGCTGTGGAATCTGTAACGAAAATGGAAAAGATAGATAAAAAACCATGATCATTTTTCACATGGATCGGGGAGAGGAGAAACTATAGTCGCGTTACGTGTATCATCCGGAACTCACGAGACCGAAAGAAAGAAGACGAAATTGCATCAAAGTGAATCACTACTTTTCTGGTCTTTCGAAATTTCCTAATTATCGTTATTCTTCTTCTAACTCTGGGTGTTCCCAATTGCCACCCACGATGCTGCAGCGAATCACTGTATTAGCATGCCGGATTTCTATATCCTGCCCGATCTGTCTTATACGACGCGAACTCATACCGATTCAATTGAAAGAGTCTCTTTCCATGCGCAAGAGGAAGAGCCGGAGAATTGAATGGGATGGGATGGGATGGGATGGGTATGGGTATGGCTACTGGCTAGTTGATTAGAAATACATTGATAGATCAGTGGCAGTTCTCTGCGGTAATTGATCAATGCGATGTATATGCATGTATGTACTACCTGTACCAACTACAGCGAGGAGAGACCGAAGATCGAGTACCTATACCTCTATCCACCTTCGTATCGATCTATGCGATATTGATACCGTTTTTCTTTCGTCAATTTCAACCGTCTCGCGATTTCATCAACCACGAATTAATTGAGTGGAGAAAATCGAAACAATGTGTGAAAAGAACAGAAATAAAGCGTGAGCAATGAAAATGGCAATGTTCTCCGCGGTTGCGAGCCTTCTGCATCCTGTACAGTTATTTTTATTACATATATGGGCCATTGTTGTTATTGTTGCTGTTATTATCAGTAATTTGGAATATATACATACTATATCGATCTGTGAACGATATGTGGTACAGGAATTTGACAAATATATCTATACAAAGAATATAATCTGTTGATTAAAGACAAAAATAATGACATAATTTCATCGATTATTATTATTATTATTATTATTATTATTATTATTATTATTATTATTATTACTATTATCTAATTGAATCATGTATTCTTACCTCTGAAGCAGTCTGGTAAAATTCGAAAGCCATAATCAAGACTGAACATTTTCAAGTGGTAGGTACCGGGTTCACAGTTGACTTTTATTTATACCTACGATTTAATTAGAAATTTTAAATTGTATATTGATTAACTGATCATGAGGCTGGAGCGTATAATCACGAGAAATGCATATTCAAGCGATTCGTCGCTAAAATTTGATCGATAGTGAAGAATCGAGATTGTTTTTTCGCATCTCAGGAATATCAGAGAAAAAAGAAAGAAAATCCTATAAACAAAAAGTATTAGATCCCCGAAACGGTAGAGGAATAATACCGATTTTGCTTCACCGAGAGAAATTTTGGTGAAAAATTGCATAAAAATCCATTGCCCGTGATTTTGTTCCCCTCTGACATCATAAACTCGAGTATTATTTTAACGCGACATGTTTTAGCACTCTCGATAACACGGATAATATGAATTTATAACCTCATACCGTACCGATCTACGAGTATTAGGTGGGTATATAAACCTTTCAAAGTTATGATACCACTGTCGCCTTATAAATAAATACACTTGAAGTGATAAGGTATATTAAATGTAGTCGGTAACACTGTCGATTACCTACATAGGTACAGATGAATATCCACATCTATGATGAATATTCACATTCGTATACACGTATGGTGCGTGTTGTCTCTTATTCGCATAGAGAGGGGCCGGCGCTGGCGCGGTGGCTGGAATCTTGAGTCGTCGATTGAAGAAGAATATACATACTCGTATACCTACTCAAAAATCGCATTGAGTCGAATCAGATGGAGAAAAAAGAGAGAGAAGAACGGGCATGGTACTCTTTGATTTTCAAAAATTGGAAAAAAGTTCAACTAACTATAACCGGTATCGACCGGCTAAGTCGGTAAACAATCTATAGAACTATTTTCCGATTTGTGCAAATCGAGGAGCGTCATGCCCTTTGTTTTCTCTTCTTTTCCATATCGCTGATGTCGATTTCATACGAATCGGATGTGCAGTTTTAGCTGAGAAACTAGGCATGGAATATCGTGTTTCATTTTTCCTCAAGTACTACCTATGCTAGGTTATAATTAGATATGTCAATTTCACACTGGCATAACGTTTGTTTTTTGTTTTACTCCTTTTTTTCTTCTCTCGTATGGTTTCTGATAATTGCGTAATAGCGAGGTCCTGAAGCTGCAGTAGGTCGCATGTCTTCGCTAATGAGAATTTTTTTCTACTCAAAAACAATATGCTGCGGTTTGAACGGCGAATATACCCACCCGTACATGCATGCGTGCGTTACACGGTTATGCGAATATTACGATCGTTAACGCAAATTAAACGAGAAACCAATTTTCTGCACGTTATACAACTATACATGTCCATGTATGTGGTATACCAACATGAATTAAATTTATTATAGATATTCGCCTGCGAAAAGTTGATAAACAGGTAACTAATGATCGTGCCTGTGATATATTGATCGATAAATTTATATACGTATGACATACATCGATATTCGAGAAAATTTCCATGATCGCGCGCGTGTGTGCGCGTGTGTTTTTTTGTTTTCACTTGTTCCTCGCGATCAATAAATTCAACAACTAAATCCAACATTATACGCTATAGACTTTTGCAAAGGCCGCGGCGTGGCGTTGGTCCAAAGTCTTTGAAAGAGTCTTAAGCGATAGAGAGACTGGGAGAAAAGATATCCCGTGGCGTGGGAGTTCGCGGACGAAACCGGCATCGAGGACTCGTGGTGGGCGGATCTCCGGGAGGTAGTGGAGGCTGGAGGAGGCGTTGTCGAGGAATACAACTTCCAAGATACGCTATATACCTACATACCATCCAAACTCAATATCACACGCTCATCCGCACTCTCGCGCATGAGAATTTCAACAAGTTAATCAATCCACATTTTTACTTCTGTTTTCAATTTCATTCGAAATTTGTCCAGCGGATTTACCAAAACTAACTGAATTACCGTCAAATTTTCACTTTCTCTCCTATGATCATAATTATCACGCCTTCTTCTATCCAGAAAATTGAACATTGCCAGTAACGGAATTTCATCCAAAATTAGACTCATTGTCAAAATGACCATTCCGTTTTACGGAGTAGAACCTGTGTGAATACCAAAAACAATACTAGGTGGGTACAGTTTCAAGTGTGAAATAATTAGCCCGAAGGATAAAGAAATAGAATAAGCGAAGCAGCCATGACAACGAAGGAAACAAGAAAAAAGGACAAAATGCGGATAAAAAAAAAACAAGAGAAGCTTTGTAATCGAGGATATGATTATACTGCGCAGTTTAGATTATTCCCATAAGAAGTCGTTACAATATATATATATACGAGTACACACACATTGGTATGATACAGGTATATTTTGTGCTGTCTCAAAATCTCTGTGCGAACGAAGGGGTCAACCGTGTCACGTCTGAGTTCACACGGCCCGCGGCAATTCGACTTACTTACATTAGATACCACCTGTACATACATATACTAACGCTGCAGGTAGAACAATAACTCTGACGTTTCAGCCGTTCCGACTGCCGCGCCCGAAAACGTTTCCAGTGAAAAATTCAATTTCTGAACGATTATCGCCTGAAGTTTTCCGATCAAGATAAATCTCTGCACGTTGTAATATATCGTTCACTTTCGCTACGGCGTTTGCGGAGATCTTCCCCGATGCGAAACCCGCAGTTTCGACATCTTCGAAATATCATTTCTCGCGATCGTTTGCGCGTCGTATTTGTACATCGTTGAAATAAATTTTGCGGCAGTAGCTCCGAAGTTTCGATTCCATTGGGAATGGTTTTTTTTTTTTTTTTTCTATTTTTGCACAAGCGCCGCCGCTGTTCACCGAAATTTGTTGACTCCACGGTAGCGTGAAAAATTGTAAACAACAACGCAAAAGTATGTAATATATATACACACATATTGCCTACTATATATATATGTGAGTAAATTTTCACAACTTATATATTGTTTGGTGCGATGGGTAATTGGATAGGTAGAAAACAATGCCGCGGAAGTGTTAGCAGCGTGTACCTGTATAAATATTATCTGAGTGTAGTATTCATGCAGACTTTGCGCTGCAATACGAACGATCGTTGTATGAGACGTGTCCGCACGCACGCACGCACTCACTCACTCACTCGCGCGCACACGAAAACGTAAACGAACGAAACATACACATACATTCACCTACATATTTAGATTCTACTTTGAACGCGCCAGCTAGTATGGAGGTATGAGTGTAACCCAGCAGCAGCCCAGTAGGCGGTTGGGGCCTTCTGGCTTCCGTGAAGCCTGAGGTTCGTTAGAGCTACGATTAGCTTTACACAGGGGCTTCTCTTTTTCTTTCTTCTTCTCTTTTTTCTCTATTCTTTCCCATCCTGCGGAGTCATTGGTACACTGTACCTGTACCGCATGAACAGGGAGATTATAGAATGGAAGAAACTGGAAAAATAGGAAGATAAACGGTACGGCGGAGAGGAAATTGACCCGCGTAAGTGTTGAGACGATTATACGAGTCGGGCTACAAGGCGATTACGATCAGTCAACGCAAGCGCAACCTCTGTCCGTATACATACAAGAACGCGAAAAACGTGTCAAACGCGTCAACTTTCTCGATTGCTCACGTTATACGAAGAATTCGGAAAGCCAATGAGCAAAGTTCGGTGACTGTTATCAATCGAATGAGATCGTCATCGCTCACCTATGTATGTATACCTATACAACTTACATATGTGCATAGGAATTATCATATGGAATGAACTTCGCGATCATGAAGAAATTTTATTCTCAGATTTCCGGCCGTTGGATAGGCACGCACGTATGTGTACGTATGTATATACCTCCGCCAAAAATATTGTATCCCTCACGGTATCAGGTTCAATTGTTCTCCCATTTTCTACAGGTATCCTACTAAAGCGGTAAACTGCATCAGTACGCTAATGAATATCTCATTCCAGCAGATATTCACATTCTATAGATATATATGTGTAATTTCACAAGATATGCATAAGTATACCTACCATACTATACCTAATAACCTCACCTGACAGCGACAGGTGAATATATCTGGGAATTCGATTCACGGGGCATCGGCATAAATTTTCTCACAGATATACCTACTGTATCTTCGAGTGAGGGGGGAAAAAAGAGAAAAAGAACAACAAATTCGCAACTGTAGTACTACGTATAAAACCACCAATCGCGAGGTACATTTTCACGGTTATTCCTCTCTCTCTCTCTCTCTCTCTCTCTCTCTCTCTCTCTCTCTCTTTCTCTTTCGTCTGATAAGCATTGCAGCTCCCTCCTTCTTTCCACCCGCCGCCCACCGCCCACCGACTCCCGCGAGTAAAATGCTACAGTACCGACACACATTATATCGTGCCTACCTCCTATAACGACGATACCTATGGATATAGATTCGTTGGTATGGCATTTGCCTACAATGAGCTAGCCTTTGACTGCCAGATGACATTTGACACGAACGGCGACATTTGACGCCCGTTATACTTATGTATATGGTACCTATAGGTATTTATTGCACACTGTACAGTAAACTATAACACTCACGTACAGAATCACGAGACGGTGCACTTCCGACCTTTCGATGCACATGATACATACCAATACGGCGAAAGATCGTTCTCTGCTATCTTCTATTTCCGGAGCCGAAAATCACGGTTAACGACGAAAAAAGACTAGAAACTGCCCCCTCAGAACGTGGAGTGACTAGAATTGGGCTATCGCATTACCTATGACAACGCGTGTTATACATTGATACGCTAATGCATGTTTAATATTAATTGATTGAAGGCGTGTGTTTATCTAGACAGCCAGCTGTGAGTAGTGTGTCACCGACTTAATAGCACGCTGTATGCACATGTGCAGTGTGATTCTGCACGACACTGTGCAGGTAGGTATCCATGTATATGCAATCTGTGATGCACAGTGCGGAATACTGCCGATGTACAGGAAGTCAAGTGAAATGGAGTGTAGTGTAGTGTAGTGTAGTGAAGTGAAGTGAAGTGAAGTCACGTCAAGTCGTTTCGGGAGATCCCGATCGCGGTATATATAGGCCGGCGTACACGATCGCGAAAAGTATAAAAATGATAATACATAATATATATATATATGGATGTAGTATATGAACGCGTCATAAAACCGCGTCAAGACACGCACCAGGGTGTGAAAACTGATTGTGAGAAATCACGAAGTGACGCTGCGTGCTGGCACGCTACTGTCTCGAGCCACCGGACAATAAACTTTCCAAACTCGTTCCAGATTCCAGCCAATCTTCCTCCATACACGGTCTTCAGATTATAGAAACTATAGTATATGATACAGATACCTAGGTAGGTATACCTATATCGTACATATATATATTACATACGCACTCACGAGATAAGATGAACCGTACAGGTAAGAAACCGATCAAAAAACAGAAGAAGACCGTGTATCGATATTCGGCGAGGACGAATCGACTCGATAGAGTTTAGCCATACATGTAATTGCATATAGAAATCATGTCGTTATTGAATATACTTATATATATGATATACCTGTGCAATAATAGTTGCTCAAAAATCTGCACTCCAAAACTACTATAATTAATGAAAAGAAAACCGAAACTTGTCCGCTTTCGCTTTTTTACTCGAAAAACAACAAATGGTGGGAGGGAGGGAGAGGGGGGGGGGGGGGAGGGGGCGCGCGGAATAAGAGAAACAAAATTCGTAATGGTAAACCGCGACGGCGACCGGGTAGGTAAGTGAGGAGTAACTTGTAACTCTGGACTCGTATTATAAACTCCTGTGTAGTAGATAGGTACGTCGAGTTGTTAAGAGAGCCCGGGCTTACTGGGGCTGTTGAGTAAAGGCAACGCGTTGACTGTTGAGTTGGTATTAAACCCGAGTCTGGCGAAGGGTGGGGATAAGGTCGAGGGTCAGGGCTGCGCCGTACGACCCGTAACCCGTGACCTCTGTGACCCTCGTGACCCACGCCTCTCTCAAATGTCAGCCAACGACGCCGCGCGGCCTCGCTTCACAATATATATATATATACATATATACATATATATATATATATATATATATATATATATATATATATATATATGTATGTGTGTGTATATATTTGTGTGCGGATAGATATGTATACCACCGTAGGTACAGAGCTATGTGTGTAGACATTTATATTTATATTAGACACATGCATTTATGCATGTATGTATGTACGCTCAAGTTGGCTGGTAATAAGTTTTACGAATCTTTTCGGCTGACTCACCTGCTCGCCGCATGCGGAGTAGCGTCTTATTTCTCATTTCTCGTTTCTCATTTCTCATTTCTCATTTTTTGTTCTATTCTTTCTTTCTTTTGAACTGTTTTAGAGCGCCATATGTATATCTGGCTGCGTCATTCTTCGATGGGCAAGAGCAGATATTGACGTAGAATGAAGCTGGACTTTTTGCTGTCTGTACAGGACCCCGAGGGCCCTGGGACACCTTGATCTAGCAGTAATCGCGTCGCGTCCAAGTATTCTCGATAGCCGATACGGTATTATACGTATGTAACGTACGTACTCATGTATATATACAGATATATAGCCGGAGCCGCCGTACGAATGCGCGTATACATAGGTATGTATGTACTACTATACTAGTACTATATCCGACCCGGTTGATCCGAATGACCCGAGTGATCCATCCGCAGCCTGAGCTACATCGACCTCTGAACCGATTTCTGAGGCGAGCCGAGAATATCGGGTTATACATAATGAATCCGTTGGTACAGATAATATTTGTGATGTACCATATGTGAACCAAAAGTAGCTGTATGTGTGTGTACTTGTAAATTATGTTTATGCATATACTATATAGCACATTTTCGTTCCTATCTCCACAGAGCTGGAAGAAAATATATTCCTTAGGGAGGTCGGCTCAAAATCCTGTTTCACGTTTTCCTAATATCAAATTCGCAGACACTCCTCCAGAATTGCAATCCCGATTCAGCTTTCATTCGAAGGACCGACGAATTGATATTTTATACCGTGATTGTGAACGAGACAAAAATGTTAGAACGACCAAGGATACTTCGAGTGCACAGGTCCCTGAAATGAACTTTAAATGTAAACAATTATTCGAAATTTCTCCATTTTCCTCACGAAAAAATGTACCTATACATCAAATCGATGAAAACTTTCATAATGAACGAACTGATCATCATCATTCCGCGATGGGTACCTGTACGTAATATTTTCTCGGCTTGATATAGCTGCCGTGGGATGATGCATGCGTAGAGGGATCAGTCGTATAGTATATTCCAACATCGTATATCGCCTATACTATGTATACTATGTATAGGCGATATATATATAATATACTTAAATACGAGAGCGAAACCCGATAGATATTTCCCCTTTTTCTTCTTGTAGGTATGCGCGGGAGGGTATCGCGAGTTCGTTAAAGGTCATCTGGGGGTCTTCGAGTTCGTAGCGAGGGTCGATTCCCAGTTCCCCCTCAAGTCCCAGTCCACGTGTGTCGCGGTGGGAACTCGCGACGTGACTGTCTCGATGATCTGCTACCTCCTCCCCGTCCTTCTCCTCCTCCTCCTCCTCCTCCTCCTCTTCTTCTTCTTTTTCTTCGTCTTGTTCTTCTTCTTCTTCCTCCCCCTCCGCCTCCCTCTCCTCCTACCGTTACGGCCACGGCGCAGCGTCCGTAACTGGACCATCGTGAATTTAGATTTTCGAATTTAGATTAGAATTTTGTCAGCGTTAGCTAGCGACTATTCTTCTGGGAGCGAAGGTATTCGGGTATTACACACGTATGAGAATGATAATCCAAGTCGCGAACAAAATATAAAATGAAAGAGCCATCGTGAAGAATGAGAGAGAGGGACTGTGAGAATCCGTGCGGATCATGGGACCCAAAATGTCACACACTCCATTTTACCTCAATTCTGAAATTACATTGCGATTACGTAATGTCAACTTTCGCGACTTTTCATGAACGTGAATCCGTTGTTTCAGGTACATACGTACACCCGAGCTCGGTTAATCAAGGCGCTAGCGCTGTGCTGTACCAAATTCTCATTCCAATCATTAAACTAACATTTTCTCAATTGACAAATAATAGTCGATTCAGCTACGCAGGTACCTATACTTCTTCTTCATCTGACTCTTCTTATTTTCACCTTGAATAACATCGGGTACAGCAGAGGCGCTCGAGTGTCAAGTTAGATGAGAAGGAAAGTTAACATACTAACAATAAGTTGGGCGAACGTTATGATACGATAAGGTAGAAGATAAAACGGGGTCTCTCATTCCTACATTATTTTATAATCGTGGCAAAATCTTACCAGGATTAAACGCTCGACGCTTAAAATCTTCTGAGACATCTCACTATCTCGATTGTTTTCCGGGTTGGGTTTATACTTATACGCATACGCCTATATATGTTCAAGGTACACCATGTGATATATTTTGGTTCACAGGGAACACGACCCAGCTTCCGGGAACAGTTTTTTTTTTTTTCTCTTCTTTCGTTTCTCAATTGTTTCTTGTTTTCAGTTTTTGAAAAAAAAAAAATTCCGGCGAGAAATCAACTCACGACATCATTTTACAGGTAGGTATACCTATGTTATATAGTACATGCAATCACACGATTTATAACCATCAAATTTTTCCCAGTTAGTTTTCTTTTTTTTTCCCCTTGTTTCCTCGGTTTCTCCCAGCCTCGAGTTATAAAATTTTGGTTTCTAAATTTGCGAAATTGGCTCAAATTTGGTCAGTTATTGCTACTACGTACATGTAGGTACAATATACTGTACTGCACGGCAACAAATTATGTGATCAACAATTGGAGGCAAGAAAATCACGAGAAATAATGTCGAGTGAGAATTTTTCCGATGAGGAGAAATCTTGGTAATTTTTATCACCATTTTGGGAATCCTCGATCTCCGGGGTCGGGGATATTCCTCGGCCGCAAAAATTTCAGCCGAGCGACATCATTCCTCCTCGTGCCGTGCTCGCATCTTTGAGTTTATTTTGCGAAACGACTAATTGGGCCGCAGAAAAAATAGCGTGGGATAAATTTATATAATTATCACGAATACCATCGCCAAGTACCTATATATTTATGCGGGTATATAATTTGTCCCTAGGTATATTCCATGTTTCATATTTCTTTGTTTTCAATACTTTTTTAACGATCGCGGACAACCCGCATCATCCATCGTCGTGTTAAATATTCATATTGAGGTAAAAACAAAATTGAGAGACGTGATCTATATATAGCTAATAAATATCTCTTATAACAGACGAAATTTGCATGATTCGATAATTGCATAATATCATCAATTTTTTTCAACCATATTCCAGTATAATAGTGTACGTATAGTACAAGGGAATACCGTAGGTAGGTATACTATATATATTACAAAATTAATACGAAACGCATGATTTATATATAGTACAATCGGAGTTCATTTAGTTTTTTGTTTGCGGCTCAACATAAAGTAAGTAATTGCAACGGAGACAGCCGATGTTCATAGCATATGACAGCTGTCCAATAATTATCTGCGTGGTACATAGCCATAAGCGCAGATGACATAGGGGAGAATTATATTATCAAGGTGGCCAGTATAGTATTTGGGAGCAAAATTCCATGATATTTCCAGATTTTCCCGCTGGGACTGGAACGTATTGTCTCACGGTCATTTTCCCAGTTTTTAAAAGTTCGTGAGATCTGATGATGAAAGTGCACGAGCGACCTCCAGCCGATAATTAGGTACTTCTCCGCGCGAAAAGTAGTCGATATTTCATACCTCGAAGAATCGTTTCGAGTTTCCATTCGAAAGAGATAATAATATTTCGACTTTCTTCCATGACCGTGAGCCAAAATTACCTTACAATTCCAAGTTTTCCATGACTCTTCTCAAATTCCCTGATAATATTTCCATGATTTCCAGGTTTGCCAGTTATTATTATTCGTTGATAATTCGTCAGTAATTACGTTTTACGATCGTGAATCCGCGAAACAAACATCGGGCGCGATGACGATCGATTAATCAATTCCCAATTAAGTAGACGACAAAAATGAAGCCAGTGCAGGTATTCTTGGTTTTTTCTTCTCAAAAAAACGGGCGTAGGTAGCTACGATCTATCTCTTCGAGGGGAGGCGGCGGGCTCGACGAGCTAGGATGCCAAAATTCTCCCCCGAATAATAATTCCGATCGGACAACTCGTGCTCACAACAATTACATACAATAATGATAGTAGTATATGTAATGTAGCGTGATGATATAATTGATACACGTGAAAAAAATGTTACGGACAAGTCGCGGGCATAGGTGTATACCTACCGTGCTGTACCTACATGTATACCGAATTATAAAAACGTTTGACGTTAATCGACGAACAAGGCATAACGGGGGCCGGACGCATAAGGCCACACTTAATACATATATAGCTACATCATGGATGCATAGACACGTATACATACGTACACATACGTGCCTACCCGACCTGCATACACACCTACCGCAATGGGGCAACAAATTAATGATATCAAATTAAAATCCAGTAGTATAATTAATGATACAAGTTTCTTTAATTGTACCGATTAATAAACTCGCTGTTTGGTAGGTAGATGGCCCCAACCGCACGGTAGTGTCATTCGATAAATGTTTCTTGCTACCGTACCCATCCAGCAATGAGATACATTAATTTCAAATTACGCGCCCTATCCATTATCGATGTTAGTTTCTTCTTACTTGGGTCTGTTTCGATTCATTCTGATTTTTAATTAACTCTTCTCCCTCCCCGTTACGCACATGTTTTTTTTTTCCAATTTAACGCAAATCTCTCCTCCTTTCTATATTCTTTATAGGTACCTACCCGTATACCGATTTATCGATGCGCCTATCTGATATATACTGATATTCGATGACGGAGAAGTACGAAGTCGGATGCACCGGGGCAACGGTATACATGTTCGGATTATTATAATCTGCGGAGTAGCATCTTTAGCCGAAATCTGCGTTTGTAAATCTTATTTATCTGTGGCTCTTTCGATTTTTCTTCGTTTTTTGTATATTCTTTCGTTCAAGGGGATCGCGATATTCTGATGTAAATGAAAAATTTAAATTGCCAAACCTTCACCGCTGCCACCGCTGTGGCTGCTGTGGACCGTAGGCTTCGGGCTGCAGGGCTGTGAGGCCGCAGGACATTCGGTAGCCGATTTCTTTGTATGGGAAAAAAATCTAAAATGCGCCAACAGTTAGAGCGAAATCCTTCAGACGTACCTCGCTAGACTGAAGAGACAATGCCATTGTTTTTAGACTTCAAAGAGCCGGCCGCTCGCAAGGTGGACCTTTGCGCTTGCCGTCGCCCCTAAATTCTTCTACGTCAACCTCAACCGGTAGCCGGCCTGCTTGCAGCCTGCTGCAGCAGAGGAGCATGCGCAGGTTACCACGAAAACTTGAAATTCGTATATAGCTGCGGGTATCATCGTTGTTTCATCGATAATTAGATGTGTGTATACCAACGCGACGTAGAGCTCACTCGTTACTCTCGTTTTCGCTATTCCTTCGCATCGAATTGACTGCCGCGAGATTGAATTCGAAATTTTGATATTTGTGTGCTGTGAAAAAAGTTGAGAAGTTGAGGAACGACGAACGACTGGCGCCTCAGAGATTGGTCAGAGTTCTTAATTTCATTGAGAGATTTGGAAAATCAGATTTTGGAACGTCGCCAGTCCCAGCGAGACGCGGTCCTCGATTATGGTAATTTGATGATCAAGTAGGTATAGGTATATGCGGTATAAAGGGATTGGAATTCGTCAGAATATATAAAATTCGGCAAAAGTGAAGAGGCGCATTGGAGAACCGAGGGATCGGAGGACAGAGACAGAGAGAGAGAGAGAGAGAGAACGGGGAAGAGGAAAAGGAAACGAAAAAGGAATTAAAAGGCGGGGTCCGAGCTCCGAAGGATCTATCTGCGGCGAAGCCGCCCCGAGCGGCCCAGTAATTGCGAGCCAGCAAAAGCAAACGCACGGTGAAGCAGCCTCCGACTCCAATAAGCCCATATCCTCCACTCGGGGCTTCGGGTCCTCTCCCTCCTCAACTAAGAAACGAAGCAGAGCCCGCGCCCGTGTATGTAAATATGCGTATTGTCTTACTTGGTCGATAAAAAAAACTCCGCCGCACGCTGCATTACCGGCCACCATGCAGTATATTAGCCCTTTGATTTATACGGGATTGCCTTATATGCACTACAATGTTCCCCTCCACCTGAGTTCCTCTTCTCCGCCGCCCTCTGAATATATGTGCGTTCCTCCCTCCTCCTCTCTTCGGACGATCGGAGGAAAAGCCTGAATATACGAATTACAGCCGAAATTTGAAACTAGATTACATTGTTACAGACATCTCTTTCAGCTTCATGTAATTCACCCTTCACCCTTTTCCAATCATTTGATTTTTGGCCGCCTGCATATTGGATCCGCCATTTTTAATCTAGTGTTTTTCATAACGGGTTTCGTTTTCCTTGCTAGCCCGAGATGGCCAAACATTGACCGGGAAGGTCGCGAAAAGTATCTCTTCGGAGTGTCTCATTCTCTAGACATTTGCTTGTCTACAATCCGGAAGATACGGCAAACGTAGATCGAAGGTTATGTAATTAGGATTTTCAATGAATTACTCGACGCGACGCACGGCGAGATTTTATAGGTGGTACGCCATTAGCAGCAGCGGTCATATATCTCTTACTTCTTCTTTAAACGGTTTTTGTTATCTAGCTGCGGTCCCTGTATCGCGATCATTTCTTATATGGACTTGAATGAAACTTTGAAACAATGCTGCAAATGCAGGTGAGCTGATGCATCAGCCTACGAAGCACGCGTCCTCGAACTCTACGCTCCGTAATTTGCATCTTCCGCCATATTATGCATACTGCACATATCTACGCCAGAGGAAGTATCATCCTGCTCTGCATCTATGGCACTAGAACTCTAGAACAAGCCCCCTAGAACAATTAATATATATATTTGTCTGTTCAATCGAATGAAGAAAAAAACCTCATGCCGCAGCCCCGCCGCGATTTGAAAACCCAATCTCATAAGTTTGTGCCTTTATTTTCTCCGACAGACGCTGCGTAGTTAGTATGTACCTACGTCTCGCGCGTTTATTACGCGATGCAGGGCAGTACCGGATGTCACATGGCGCTGACTGCACCGCCGATCGCGGACCGCCAACCGCGGTACTGCGGTGTGGCGTGCAGGTGCTCGAACGAGATTTCGAAGAGGTGGCCGCAGCAGTAGCCTCTCCGAGACCTCGTTATCGGTCCAGTATTGATATATGGCGCGTATTGCTTCTCGATCCCCGCCCTTCTTGCCTCTTTCCTTTTGGCTCTTACCTCTTACCTCGTTCCTCTTTTCTTTTGGTTCTTAGCTCTTGCCGACGATCCTTATAGTAGTTGCAAAGAGCAAACCAACCAGCCAGCTGCTCACCTCACGAGCTCGTAGCTACGTTTTACTCTTTACACCATTGTTCTGACCACTAACTGTTCGCAGGACACATCCATAGAAGAAGAGCTGAGGATCGCGTAGCGTGTAAGCCCAGCTCTGACCATATTTAATACCTCCGTGTTCTATGTATGTGTAGAAGAAACTCTAATACAGATACGAGTCTACGATATTAGAGGAACCATTTTTCCAACTCTGGGAATGGAAATCATATGTAAGATGCTGTAAAAAAGTTGATCTCCCATATTATCAGAGTTGTACCAACGATCGGCGTATTGTCAGCAAGCAGAATTCTTATTCGACGCATATCAGTGTGACAGTCGGACGTAGGTAGAATTACCATTCTTAATTTTCCCATGCATGAAGGTATAACGCATTCGTAACTGCAACTGCAGGGTATCTGATCTCTGATGATGCATGATCACCTTCGCTCACCCACTGGTCAGTGGAATTAGTCGCGGGATTAGCTTATCCCGGAACATTGTACTCGTAGAAGCTTGATTCTTCACCGGCGTTGATCTCAAGCTAGATACGGACGACCAAATATAGGATAGATTCGAGCGTTTCAAGTGTATACTTCTCATTGAGTATACAAAGCGCCTTACACGTCTTATAGTATAAACTAAAAAGCTCCGATGTTGGCTTAACCAGCTCGCAGGTTATGATGAGAAATGTAATTTAAATTATCCACGCTTTTTGCTCCCGCGGTGGTTCACCCTTTTTACGTCTCCCCGTGTATGTAGACGTATTGTACTACTATAGCACTACTGCATTACTACACCATGCGACTTGTGCCGCGCGTTCTTAATACACTGACGCCCTATAGCCGCTACAGCATCATCGTGACAGGGTCACAGACCAAAATTTGATCAACGTATGTATATGTATTATACCTACTTATATTTCATGAATAATATATTAGACGCTGTAAAAAATTTGCTGCCTGAATTTCTGTGGAGTGTACAATCTCTTATATGTTCAACACTTTTTGGGTCATTTCAAGTCTCATCGGAGCGAAACGGTTTTCTTTTTTCTTTCCGTACTCACTCAGGAAATTATCCTGTAGAATTACATTTCACAAGTCAATTCTAGCATCGAATTCATCCGCAGTATAGTGAGCATAAATTCGAGACTTACGAAGTGTAAAACACGTTTCAAATTTCCGCATCCGAGTATATATTCGATAAATGAATTAATGTGGATCGGAGTAGGTTGATATTTTGATATTTGATAATGTTGAATATTGATCGATATTTGATAATGTCGATATTGGAATCGGAATCCTTGGACCATAATAATCTGTACCATAACGTATCATGAACTATGATTCTTTTCGTCCTTTTCGAGGACGATGAACCATAATTACGATTGTAGCCCAAATACGGCACACGTGGATCCCCGACGTTCTTCAGAATCAAATCGGCGTCGCGGTCGGTCTTATTTTTTGTTTATTTTCTTTTTTTTCCTGCCATATTCCGTACCAACTCGTGCGATGATCAATTATTGTAATGGTGAAAAAAAAAAAAATTCCGGTAAAACAGTATCGATCATCACAATATGATAAAAGACAATCATAATTATCCTTTGCGGTGACGATGATGATGATAACGATGCCAATGATTCATCGTTATACGTTTTAGTTCATTCATTTATACGTAGACTTTTACAATAAAGCGTAGAAGAAGAAACAGAACGGAACAAATTTATTTTTGGAAAACACGAATAAATGGATTATCGAACGAACGAAGGAATGAATGATCGAACGAGCGAATGAACGAACGAATAAATGAATGAACGAATGAATGAATGAATGAATGAATGAATGAATGAATGAATGAATGAATGAATGAATGAATGAATGAACGAACGAATGAATGAATCGCGTGCAGAATCTGGGAGGAGTACGAGAACTGTGGCGCCGCGATGCGAACTTCCTCGTTGGTTCTCGTGTGGAGGAAGTCTTCACTCGACTTCCTGTCCACTTCGGTTCTACGCTCTCATGTCCAGCATTAACTATTATAATATCATCTCGAACCGTTGTCGTTGTGGGAGAGTAAGCATTACTCACGTGTCCCCATGCATCCGTCCTCTTAACTTTTCTATGCGGGGTATTATTATTATTATTATTATTACGTGACCATCTTTTCTAAAGGTACGCAGCAAAAACTACTTCATTCACTTCGTTTTGTGCTACATATATACATATACATGTATACTATAGCTGTGAATTTAGCTCATTCACAAATCCTAGACAGAATCCGAGCGCGTTATTCATTCACAGATAGATCTTATGTACGAAATTACAAGAAGGAAAAAAGGAATTGAAAAAGAAAGAGAGCGAGAGAGAGAGTGAGAGCGCGAATACAATTTTTGAACATGTTACGGGTGAATCTCGTTCGGTGCGTTCAGGTTAAACAATAATTAGTACGGTTTGCACCCGTGGTTTGTAGATTGAAGAAACGAAAAAAAAAAAAGGAAACTGGAAATTAATCTTATAATCGGACACGCGCTTGGCGCACACTGTGAAGGTAAGACTCGAGATTGCACCATCACATCACGCAGAGTTATTCGTTTATCGTCCAGAGATCGCGAGGCATAAAGTAAACCGAGTAGCCAGGTAACACTACGTTTTAAATTCCACAAACCCCGCCTTAGTTAGGCGCTGCAGTCGCTCCGCCACTACCGCCGCCACCGCCGTCGCCGTCGCCGCCGTCGCCGTCGCCGTCGCCGTCGCCATAACATATCCGGTTGACGCACTAACCTAGCATTTAACACGACGTGTGTTTAGATGTACTCTCTGTGTACGTACGCCGATAGATATTCATGCCCGTATTCACATGGTAGTTTTACGGTCATTAACGAAGGGGTGGAAGTGAAAGAGAAGGGATCGGGGATCTGGAAGCGGTGCGATATCATGCGCCGCTTTACGTATAGAGAGGTACAGGGGCATTGGAAGTTGTGGCAGAATCGTTAATACATAAAATGACAGTAAAATATGAACCAAGGCCCACGCAGCGAGGCAAGAAAATTTTTAAACGATTCTTTATACCGCGGTGCGAACAACGTGCGCTATAATATATTTAACCATAACATGACAGCGACACGTAGGTACCTACGGTAGGTAAGGCGATTGCCACGATCGACTGTCCGCGTACAGTAATCGGTACTCTCAATCGCACCCGTTGCTTCATCTCCCATTTCGCAAAATCTCAACTTTGAGACACGATTGCAGGATCGTTGGTACCTACCAGTTCAGTTGACACTGTATTAAGATGATAATGAACTCGAATCATTGATTGTCCTTGCGCGGTTAACACGGTCTCGAACGTTTTTCACACGCGATATCTAACATAATACCGGAATGAAATCCCTCGCAGATATAGTACCTAGCTGATACGTCATACCGCGATAGGCTATCAATCAGCGTTCATTAGAAGTGCAATACTCGTATAAAATCCATCATGCAACGAATAGAATCAATAAAAGCGCGACGATTATTACTCAGATCTGATATCATTATAACGCAGTATCCGCTCACTTGAATAATTGTTAAAACTTCGGAGTACGAGGTAGAACGCACATTGAGAGAGACAGGGAGAGAGAGAGAGAGAGAGATGTCTATAAGTTCTGTTCAAATATACACGTATGTACCTATATTGTCTATCTAGCGAGTGGCTTTTAGTGCGGAGTAGCATGTAGAAGTATTGTAAATATATTAAATAGATAGTTATAAATTGTGAATTGTGGGAGTGGCTGAGTTATGGGCGACTGCTGGGATGTTTGTAGGTATATTATGTAGTACCTACGTAGATATAACATGTACATACGTCTATCTATCTATCTATCCAGGGTGGGTGGGTATGCCTGCGTACAGTCGAACGGAGTCTTACCGACGATAGAAATCTGATATGAGTAGGTATTACGGACACGCATAGCTATGTATGTATGTATGTACCTACGCGCGTACAATGCTATCATTTCGTCCGTACGTGTATATATATATCATAATACAGTACGTATAATAATACGCATGTAGTACGTTATACTCGTTCATACGTGTCCTACGCGCCTAGTACGTTTCGTACCCATTAGCGAAACCGTTGGACAACAACGGCTGACACTAATGATTCCGTTCCGCAGACTCCTGCGCTAAATTGCCGGCGTCGAACGTTTCTTGTTACGCCGGATACGTAGCAACCCTGCTGCCCTGCCTTGCCCCGTCCTGCCCCGTTTCTATCCTGTCCTACGGATTCTCGAACCTTTTTGTACCTACGCACGTACGGATAAAAAAATTCCACGAGCAAAAGTGTGTTTCAATTGAACAGCAGTAATTATTCGACGCGCCTGAAATACCTATACTTACCAATGAATGTGTAACACCAGGTATATAGGTAGCAGAGGCTCAGGCAGAGGCGCAGGTATAGGTATACCGATATTAATTGTCAGTTTGAAAGTTTTTTACGCGAACGCCGGAAGCGACGCGACTGGTTCATTTTGTATACGCTCCTGCTACAGGTCGAACTACTCTGACCTTTAATTAGCCGCTACAGACCGGTCAGAATTAACAGCTTCCTGCTGCTGAATTGTATATAAAATAGCAAATCCGAGGCCGTAGATTGCGGTATATAGGTTGGTACGTGGTCGCGTCTAGGTACCGGTGCGTTAAATATTCTCAACATAAAAATAAAATCAATAAATAACAACAAATTATCGATACGAATAAAAGAAACTCGGCGGCTATCCAGAGAAGATTCGGGACGACTCCGATCGAGCGGAGCGATGATCGCTTGCTTCCACAGTTGCATGTGTCAGAATTTCAAACGTAAAAGAAACGAACGAAATTTCAAGAAAACGGCAAGATACTTTCGTTACAGGTATATCACTGACGTATACGATAATCGAGCTCTCGATAGGTTTCAAATTCCGTGTAAAGAACAATTTTTGTTCTGCCATAATGGCAAATTCGAAATCTTATACCGGGAAACAAATCCACCGCGATTTCATGTCATGCTCACGAGAATTGGTGAATAAGTTGCGGATTTCGCGATCACGGTCGCCGCCGCGCCGCCGCGCCGCGCTGTTGCGAGCCGAAGTCGAAAGCTCGTCGGAAAAATGTAAAGCATATCTCGATATGTACGGAAAACGTGAGCCAGAAAATGTGTAGCTTTCGTCGACAGCCTTAAGAATTGAGAATATCTCAAGAAGATTGTAATTCGCCGATAAGATTCGAGTGAAATACTGCGATAACGTGTTATAAAGATTGCGAAGAAATTCGTGCCGTAAGAGAGCCATGAGGTACAGGAACCTACTGTACCGGGAACGGAGTAGTAATCGCATAATAGGATTCCGTATCTATAAGGGAGGATCGAAGCAATTAAGATTAGCGTTATAGTTAGTTCGGTTTTCAATACCTACACCAACATAATAGGTATACACCTACCCACGTTCGGACTGTTTCACGTTTCTAGGTTAGGCATAATTGCACGGGTCACAGGGTAGACGGAATCGAAACGGCGAGTTACCCTTGAAAATCTGGAATGAAAAGAAGAACCCGGAAGAGACGTGGCTGATCATCGAAATAATGAAAATACAACGTTGCATGAGGCATAATAATAGCGAACGATGAGATTCTCGGGCATTATAATAATAACGCGAACAAAAACCTGCAAAACCAAAGAATGAAAAAGAAAAGGAAAGAAAAATCGGTGCCCACCTGGATTCCAGGGCGGCATATGACACAGAACTATGGACTCGCAATCGGTACGGAGGTAGGTATAGGTATATATAATATGCTCGTGTACCTGCGGTCTTAATTAATATTACACGGATACGAGCAAGCACCGCGAGTAGTCATGCCCTAGCTCCGAGGTTGGAAGCTCAGACCTGCCCCAACCCAACCGTCACGGCAGTGATCCTAATTAAGTTACAGCTAATTAAGATCAAACTTTAATATACGCGCTCGTTATTACCTCTCTCTCAAATTAATTCTACACTACAATCGAGGTCAGTCACGTCCCCTTAATTCTTGTTCTTCTTATTCTTTATCTTTTCTCCTCTTCGCCTTCTTTTTTCTCTCTTCTCTCGTTACTATCGTTGACCATTCGTGCTGCATATACCTAAACAGGTATCTTTCTACGTGGCAACCGTACCATTTCGTTATAATCGGTATCGTTATTGTAATGAAATGTTCATCCTGCGTAAGTATGACTAAAAATCATCCCGTCCTTCTTCGTTTGTTCGATAGATTTGCTCGATCATTTTGTAGGTAGATAGGTGCAGTAGATTCGATGAAATAAGTGAATTGAAAGATATAGCGACCGGCGTCGACCGCGCCGGAAAAAATGTATGTCTCGCATTCTGCTTCGAAGCATAGGAAACCGCATTATAGGGGAAACCAAATTTATTTCAATATTTCATCTCTGCGTAGCTTCAAATGTTGGGAATCGTCGAATCGGAGTCGGCAGTCAAACTCTGAGTATATAGGAACAAATTGATACTACTACCACTATTCCTACAGTAACTTGCTCGACAGAATTCAGATCGACAAGAAGTGGAAATCGTGTAACGAGAGTACAATTTTCCGCTCGCTCGGATGATGCGACGATTTTCATTTATTATCTACACTACGAATACACTTTTTTCAATTTTTCAGAGACTTCGTGCCACGACGTTAGCCTGAAAAAATATGAATTTCGGTTGGACGAAAATAAGCACCGCCGTACAAATACATCGATACGTTGAATCAACATTGGTGTGGTTTGAAATTTTCGGAAGAGGCGAACCGGGTCGTCTAATCTAATCTGTTCGAACGTAGAATATGTATATATACTACACTCGATTTGGACTCCTCGATATTTAGCCAATCTACTCGCCTCCTACACGAGGACAAAACCCTTGAAGCATCGTTTAGATCGTCATAGATTACAAACAGATTAGAATCAAATAGAAAGTCAAAAAAATGGTGATAACTTCGCGCGGTACCTATATTTGAAGCTGGATTTTGGTCAGATCGAGTTTCCACTTTTTTGTCATTTTTTCGTTATAATTTTCGTACAGGATAATTTCGACCTCTTGTGAGTATTGGCAGTGCAAGAAAGGCAACAAAAATCCTCACTAAAAATTCTGGAAACGCTCCAAATTGAAAAATGAAAAATGAAGAAGAGAAAAAAAAAAAAAAATTAAAAATAGAAAAACAGAAAATCTTCACAGTCCTTCGAAGCTCGCGTGTTACACACAGTTTCTAATTTCCTACAGTACATCGAATTCGTTACTCAAAAGATATATATATACACTCAATATTCGCGGAGTATCGCGGTTCCTGGATCAGTATCTATGTGGAGCTTAATTAGTGTGAAAGACAGATAATAAAATACCACAATAGGAATATCTATGATACAATACAGTATTGTACCTAGGTAAGGACTTACCTACCTATCTACAGTAGATAGATTATAAATTATAAAATCAAGATCTCTATCGCTTTGGGTATAGGTATATGTAGGTATATCTAGGATCTAGTGTCTATTAAACCTAACCTGAAGCATGCACTGAGCTTACAGTATCATTAGTGACTCACAGAGCGGATCGCGCGGTTCTCCGCAACCGCGATCTTTTTATAAAGTTCAGGGCGTTAATATTCTATATGCAGAAGGTAGAATAACGTTATAGTACGTACTTGTGCGTCTACCACGTGAACACGCACCGCGGCGAATTAGGAAGTAGATATTTATTCAACTATTTACCGATTATTCACCGGTTTTCGGTGCTAATGGAACTGGATGCGGATGGAAGGGATCCGCGAACACCGGAATTGAACGGGGCGAGTTCGTAAGGCGGAAGTCTGAATAACGTGAGCGCAACAAAATCGTGAAACTTGAATTTCTCCAACGATTTTTGCCCGGCATCGTACAAAAGGGGGGATTCCGAAGATCGTGCAAAAAATAACCAGATTTTTCCACATCGACAATTTGCCGCCGAAGATCGTTTAAGAATGCTGCATTTCTTCGCGATCATTTTGCGTGAAAGTTATGAACTTCTCGGCATCGCGAGATGTAGGTATACATACGCACGTACGACGTCGACGTCATGTAGGTATACCGATCGAAAATTGGTTCACATTTCTCACAGCTGTTCCATCTTGTCGTCTAACAATTAAAGGCCGTTCTTTCTCGCTTCTCGCTGTCCGAGCTCGTTTGCTGAAGATGAGGGAGAAGAAGAATACGAAGAAGAAGAAGATATGAAACGAATATAGTATAGCGTGCACCCGCGTGTTCACTCTTCACTGTTCAACGTTCAACATTCAACGTTCTTCACCGCGTTCACGGTGAGCGCCTCAAGTAATGGTGGCACACGCCGTTACCACACACCCACAAACATACGCGCGCGGGCTTGCTCCCTGCTACTTACAATAATTAACATGATTGCTATTATATTATCCCTATATAGCAGACATTACATTATACCAACTGCCGACAAGGCGGTAACCTAACCCCACGCAAATATAGTAGGTATACAATAGTAAACGTTGCAGGTATGCATATACGTCTGTACTTTCAAAAGTAGTAATAGTTACGAAACTATGACAAAGCCAACAAAATTGTCAACGGAAATCGAACTTCTTTCGTTTTTGTATCATCTCCTCCCCTACTCCACTTCCGGCGCCTCTCGTAATCCTGATCGTCCGATACCTGAGTATATCGATTAGGTATGAAACCGTAAATTTCTGCAATAACGCCCACGATTGTGCGATATATGAATTGGTAAAGAAAAGAAGGAAACGCAAAGAACAGAATAGAAGAGAAGAGAGAAGGAAAGAGGAATAGTAGAACGGTCAGCGCGATGGTCATTACGCTTACGCTTCGGTGGTCGAGGAGGAGCCGTAGAGACCGGGAGGGCATCATCGGCGACCCGCAAACCCGCTCGTCTATTCCCTTCTCTTCTTTTCTCTCCTTTGATATTTCCCCTCTTTGTCTATCGCCAACAAAGTCGGAATAAGTTCCTTACCTCGTTTCCTTCGGTAGGTAGGTTGGTTGGTTGGTTGGTTGGTTGGTTCAAAGGATAGGTGTACGTCATAGCGTTACGTACGTGTAATAATATGAGTATGTGTTACAGTCGGCTTATGCACTGTCTGAAGTTATACCTATAAAATACCTACGTGGCTACCGTGAACGGCCTTATTGTTGTTAGATATAGTATACTAGTTAATTTAATACCAACGAGTGCACACTGCCCTCGCTCCCATCTCCACTCTTGGTCTAAGAATTACAAGTTCTCTTTGCGATCAATCTTTGTAAGAATCACCTATACGCACGCACGCACACATGTACACGTGGCACGCGATATATGCGCACCGCGTCGATCTTTCAACGCGACAGCTGACGCTTTCGTCTGGTTTTTATACGGTGAAAACATTCGGACGAGATTGTCCCCGCACGAAACTGTACGACGCACGTCGAGATTTCGCGAAATTTTCTCCGAATACACGAAACTAGGTGAATAATTGATTCTCCGCTAACGAAAGAATGCGTTTCAATCGATTCCGGTGAATTTTGAAAAAATGTCGACAAATCTCGTTCCTACGGAAACGTAGGAAACCGATTTGTCCGGATCTTTTTTTATCGTCTCTTTCCATTTTGTCCCACTTTTTCTCCTGTACCTTGTATGTACTGTTTAATTCGAGAAACGTCGAAGCGCGGTGCACGCGCGTTGTAGAATATTATACATATGGATAGATACCTATAATTCGTGTCCAACATATCTACAGTTCTTTTTATCTTCTTCTCCATACGAATCTGAATGATAATCGAAATAACACAAGCTAAGCTATCGGAATACCAACGAAACATCTCGTGGGCAATTGAAATTGAAAAAAAGTCCAAGATTCGAAATGCAAATTATATACAGAATAATCGTTCGGTGGATAATTGTTACTTAATAAAACGGATGAGTTACGGATATTCTCTGGTACTCGACGTGCCGCGGAGGAAAGAAAAGGTTATTGTAATACATACCGTAACCAGCGTGCAGGCAGAACGTAAAACCGCGGGTTACCACTGATTACTTTTCTTCAAATTGTCCATCTACATATCTGGAAACGTATGCTACAGGTATGCATGTACATACATACATACATGCATGCATGCATACATACATTCACGATTTCTGTATGCCTATCGACTGTTTTCATTCCTTACATTATGTATATTGGAGGAATTTTATTCAATGACATTTTTCGACCAAAAAATTTGCCCATCAATACCCAGACACGAGTGAAATTTTTATTGTTCAACTTTTTGTCAGTTCAACTGTCCAACCGGATTCTTGCTCAAATGATCCGCAGCAAGCGTATCCCGTAGTTTTTTGAATCACTAGAATCCACATCGCGTCAGATTTTTCCCACATTTTCATTCAAATCTTGACGGGACTGTCATATATTAACCTGCCTCATTTTTCAGACCCTCTAATTTTTTTAGAAGATTCAAGAAGAGCTGCACGAAACCTGTGAAAATGATGCACCTGAATCTGCGATAAACGACAATTGAACGGTGCAACGGCGATGTAATGTAGCCTGATCCAACAACGGTTGAATCTACTAATAATCAAGGCTCTGTTGGAACGTGATCTACAGAACCAGATGTGCTGAGGTAATTTTTAAAACTGATTTCGAATGAGCTTTCCACCTCAAAGCTCTATGAAATGATTGAGCTGCAAATTCTATGATACGATGCGAGAAAAGTGTAAACGGGATGTTGGATACCTATAAGTTCCACCATTTGATGAATCACAGTCAAACGATATTTCCTTCACGTTCCATTGCCGTTTGCAGGTTCACCTTCTGTAGATCGGCAAAGAATGTCCGTACGATCGTGATGGGAATTCGGATGCTTTTTTCCAAATTTTCTCATCAAAGTATTCTAGCACATTCGGTAGTTGGTAGGTACCAGAGCCTCTGCAAGTATTCCCGAAGGAGCGTTTTTCTCAATATTCAGATCAGGTCAGAAAAACAACGGAGTATCTACCACGCTCAGTCCAATTTATGGCCCGCAAAGGAGACAAAAAAAATGTCGCAGTCTCATTTGTCCGAGAGTGTTATCCGCGATCGCATGCAAACATTGTTTGTAATTTTCATTTGTTTTTCATCTTTTTCAACATAATAGAATGATTCGGGTCAACGGAAGTCGCGATTTAAATCAGCGACCTCATTTCCTTCCGTTTGATGAAACGAGCCAAAAAAAGAAGAAACAAAAAAATAACGAAAAAGGAAATAACTCTCTCTGTATTGATAAAATAACGATTGTACGCGCATGAAAACGAGTTCTATTATGTAGACATACGTGTGCGTGATACCTACATTCGGACAGCGAGATTACGCAATGAGGCGTCAACCGCAAGATTTTCGAAATGGAGGAACATCGGCCTACCACGACATACAGAAGTATATGGATAAAAGATTGAAAAAGCATATCTTCCATAATCGCAAGAGAGAATTCGTAGTAATCGGAAGGTCGAAATGCGGAAGAAAACAGAGATCGGGGATCCAATGAATATGGAAACGGAACAGGATGATATTCTCCGCGTTAGTTTTCCTGCTTAGATACACACGTCAGATAAATTCCAGATTCTAATCCTTTTCGCGAATAGCTATAGCGTTTCAATGTACGTACAGCTCTCCGCGGCGCGGTGGACTGGAGGAGCGGCCTGGAACACGGTCTCGAGTTAACAGGTGGCAGAAACGGCGAGCACCAAGCAGAGAGGTTCAACCAGAAGCCCAACATAACACAAGCGGGAGCAGGAGCAGCTTGGCGAGTACAGAGAAACAAGTAGATAATTACGGCCCAATATGCAACCGGAATGGAGAGTATAAGGTATATATTAGCCGCGGTATTACGCGACTTCGCGACTCGCGCGAGATAGGTATAACTCTCCTCTCGATTCTCCCTGTACAGGGCTGTTCATAAATTGTCTTCCCCTGAAGTAATTCACGCTTGAATACTCGGGACGATAATCGAGCTCAGTATCTTGCAAGAGCTTGCAAAATCTCGGATACCATGTCGAGGTGGGCACGGAAATCGTCGAAGTTAACTGCCCTCAAGAGTATACCGTTCACACGCAGCCAGGATACCTAACTTCAGAGAAAGAAGAACGGTGAATGAACGGATCCGTGTCTCTGTCTGCACTCGGGAAAATAATTTCTTGAATCAACCAACTCCAGAGTCGAGAAAATTTTTGGTGAAAATTGAAGAGAAATTTCTGCGAATCGAACCAATTTTTCGTTGAATTACAAATCACGTTTGAATAGAACAAATTTTTATGTTGATCCAATGAAAAATTTGTTCGACCGCCAGACAAAGCGATTTTCCTTTGATTCAACAAAATATTTCTCTGCGTGTAGTATTATAGTATCGGTATGAGTATTGTGTAATCAGTATTTGTACTTTGTCTCTCAAATTTGTGCAATGTATGTAAATAATAGGGAATGAAAACCGTGATATTGCCGAACTCCTGTTGCTGCTGGTAGGTATCGCGGCTTCTGTAACTTTTACGGCAACGCGCGGCGCAATGGCAAAGTCCGAGCAGCGGAGCCCAGCTGAGTATGTACCTACGTAGTCGGTAGATTTCACGAGATAGCCGCAATGGTATATGCTCGTAGTATGGATAGCGGATCGTGGATAAAGCTAAGCTTCCCTTCCCTTCCCTTCCCTTCCCTTCCCTTCCCGTCCCTTCTCATTCCCTTCTCATTCCGTTCCTTTCCTTTCCTTTACTCTCCTTTGTCCTACCCTCCAGTCTCCAGCATCGCCTTCTCTCATTGCACCCTTTACTATACATATAACGTCCACCTCTCGCTCATTGTACAGTGGATACCCAGGTTCGAACGACGAATAAATAAACGAATGAATAAATGAAGCGACATCCGTGCTCAGCCGGACTCGGAACTCTTTCGTATAGGTTCGTTTTCCGTTTTCCAAATTTCCGTAAGTTTCATCGGGTACGTATAGCAGCTGACGATGAAATTCTCGAAATTTCGAACTCCTCCTTAATATAATGAGAAGAAAAAGGTGAACACAATACTATACATCGTTTTCTGAAATTCCTGATCAGTTTTCCCATTCGAGGAGAGACTCGGCTAAAAATACGGAATTCTTGACCATGATTCGACATATTTGGTTACTCTATACTCGAAAATCTCTCCATTAGTTTGGGAATATCCGAAAACAAATATATGAAAAGAGTCATCTAGCACCAAATCATTTTTCGCAACGATCGATCGAATACGGAATTCGGAATCCATCTTCAAAATCGTATTGTATCTGTACCTAATGTTCACGTGACATTATGCTTTCACCCTCAGTCACGTAACTGAGTATCAGTTGTTTGCAAATTATTTTTCCTTCTTCTTGTCCAATAAAAAGAATCTTTCCGACTACTACTAGAAGAAGAAGAAGAAGAAGAAGTGGAAGAAGGAATTATATACGAGCGATCTATCACGTCACAAAGCACAAAACTACGATATTCATAAAAATATCGACGTTCCTCCTCCATATGCAGGATTATACTATAACCAGAATGATTTTAGAAATGACAACCCGATTCCGAGCAAAAATGCCGGAAATTTTTCTGAGTCAACCATTTTTTTTCGCACACTTTTCAACATTCCCGATGAGTATACGGAGAAATATTGTAGAAGTTAATTGTTATTCATTATTGATCTAGCCGCCTCGGTCCTTTATTCGATAAAGAATTGCGCACTTCGAACATAGCGAACAAAAGTAGGATGTCTGGGCGTGAAAATGACCGGAAAGGATTACACATTGATACCGATATCAATCCAATTCATCATTCGGCTTCCTACAAGAACAATGATATTAGGGCTGGCTGTCCGGAGGATGCAAGCGTGCGCATGTTTTCAACAACTTTGTTCGGTGCCGTATAATTTGAAGTCGGCTCTTGGCATTTCTCAGGCGTTCGATTTGCATCATCGGACAATTATCGGGCAATTATTCGCAATAGTTTCGGAGATATATGAAGGTGGTATACGATTCGCCCGGTGGTGCAGCGAATTAGCCTACTCTCCCCTAAGTGACAAATTAATGGAATACCATCATCAGATTCTGAATAGTAATAGGCATTGAGTATGCATGTGTACGATAATGTACTACTCGAGGGTATGAGCTGCACCCACGCAACGCAATGCGCCCGCGCCCGCGCCAGCGCCAGCGCCAGCGTCATGCGCTCGCTCTATACAGTAGGTATAAAGTATTCCGCGAGCCAGCCCGCGCAATATAAAGCAGAGCGCGGAGATGTCGGAAGATATGCACGCCTGTTCCGTAATTAATTACCCTTTCGATATTGCGGGAGCAGCTTTTGTACATACATACATACATACCTACCGACTTGAATATACAGACCGAGTCGATATATTAGCTTATACATAGGTACAGAATTATATCAATATATATGTATGTATGTATGTATGGTATACTGTGCAATTGCGCGGGTGTGGGAGGCGCCCATACGGAAAAAACAAAAAGAGCAAAAACCGGAAGAAAAAGAAGAAAAAGAAAAAGAAAAAGAAGAAGAAGAAGAAGAAGAAGAAAAAGAAAAAGAAGAAAAAGGCGACCCCGGAGTGAATGGGATTCTGGGCTCCGGCTACAGCAAGCTCGCGGCAAACTTTTTTGTCTCTCTTTTGTTTCCTCATTTTCTTCGTTTCCGTTTTTTTTTTTTTCTCTTCTCTTTTACTCCGTCGTTTTCTTTTCCTTTTTCTCTTCATTTCTCAATAATGGCTCCGCATGCGCAAGAAAATTGAAAGTGGCTCGGGAGTTGAGATACCAATATAGGCACTTGCGCGTTGTATGTAGGTACTTACACAGTTATGCAAAATATATAGCATAGAAGGAAGGTATCCGGGGACAGCCAGAGCGGCGTATATTCGCGGTTTTTTGTGTTACACGCACTCGCGCAATACTTTTACGTTCAGTTTATACGTACCTACATATTATCATTATATTTTTTCCGTTTTTCTTCTCCTTTCGTTCTGCTGTATCACAGTAAACTATTCACCGTCTCACTTCCTCGCTCCATTCCTATTCAGTATACATACATACATATAGGGACAGACAGGTCTATTCCTCTACGCAGTCTTATTGCCTCAATTCTCACATTTTTCGTACACCGCATCACAGCGTACGTTTCATCTTTCATTTTTTTCTTTTCTTTTTCTTAGCTACGGAATTTTTTATGTTTACTCTCAATGTCGGAACAGCAACATCGGCGACAGCAAATCTCATATGTGACATTAGTGTATATAATATTGGGTTCGAACGCGTCGCTGGATGTCACTCGATAGCAAAATATATACCTACCGATGTATAATAGTGATGCAGGGGGGTCGTGTTTCATTTCCGAATTCACTATAATCATCGTATTCGGAATTTAGAATTTCACTCACACCTAGTTGAGCAGGGAATCTTCTGTACGAAGCAGCTATTCGGTTCATTTACATAAAAAATGATTGGCCGATTCCTTCCATACGACGTAATTCTCGCTCGGCTCTGCGCTCCTGTTCAATCTCAATACTTGAGTTCAACGTGATCTCAGAAGTTTCGTAAGCTATGCTCGGAAGGATGTATAGATCTATATAGATCTCGATCTACTCGTGTAACACTTGCATCCGATGATTGATTGTCCAACGATTCTGTTCCGGTTATTTTCATCTTTTCTGAAACCGAATCGAATAATGTACGGGGGTAGTAGTCTGAACCGTGGAAAATATGAACTCCGGGGCCCCATGAAACCTCGATGAGGCTAATGCCTCGTATCTAAACTTGGAATTGAGGTATTGAACACCGCTTAACTCTATCTGCTTCCATCCCATAGCAGCCACTTTTCATGGCAGCCGATTTTCCCGAGTGCATGTTTCTCATGGTCAGCAGCGCGCGGAAATTCATCCAATTCCAAATCGCCAAATGAACGCCTGATATTCTACCAATCGATGGAAAGGTGCGCAAGATCGCCAGGATCAATGAACCACGCGTTCAGATTTCATTCACGTTTTTCAATTAGCCGGTTCAATTTTACCCATCCTGTGTTATGTAGTAGATTATATAATTATGTATATATGTATGTATGTACGTACATACATCATGTTTTAACCCGAGGTTCATTAGCATTCATGGTTGGCATATTATGCGTGCGGTGTGGCGTTAGACGCACGAACACATGCAAAGATACATCTACTATACACGTGAAACCATAGGGAAGAAATACACGTATATACATAAATATGTAGTTAGAGATTCCATAATAAGCGATTCGCGAGTAGCAGGCAGGTAGGTATACATAACACGCTAGTTGAGCTTTCGAAGGAAATACAGAAAAAAAAAAAATTAACGGCAACTACGCGCTTGTACATAATCGCGTTAGATATAAGAATGTACATACATATATAGGTACGCGTATATAGTCGTTGTGGCGTAGCTGTTGCCTATTTTCATGGATCTCAGACCGAGGTATAGTCGTCTGAAAACTGTACCTAGCGCATCAGGAAGGTTTAAAGAGATTTTCCGTTTCTTCAATATATGTAATAATACTGAAAAATTCAAATTGTGTTCCTAAGGCTCAGGGATTCAGAATCTGTTGTCTGAATTCCAAAATCCGAAATGGCGGATCAGATATAGTGGGCTAAAAATAATGAAGCTGCAATTTTTCACCGTTGTAACGGAAGAATCTCATGTACGTGTCTTTCCACATACGTATGTGTATAGTCCTCTTCATTAAGTGGCATTCGGACTTGCTATCTTGAATGTACAGCAGCCGGTTCGAGAACGAAAATCGTAGATTTACGCGAACGACCCGACCGATTTTTATGAAACATCGAGAATTTCTTGAGTACGATAGTAGAAGGTGGTGAAGTATTTCACCTTTTCGAAACATCGATCGGATTCGATGAAAAATAGATATTCCCTATGTTAGCTAGGTTAGACTGCCAGCGTTGACTCCAAATTCACCTCAGTGGTATTGCTCCGAAGTTAGCTACGCTTGAATTAAGTTGCTCCAACGGTAAGGCAGAGACCAATCAGCGCGAAGCGTTAGAAAAGATTCGAAAATACAACGCGCTGACTGGTCTCAGCCTTGCCCTTGGAACAACTTGCCACGCGCGTAAGCCAATTGTAAGTTTGGAGTAAAACCATTAATGAACAGAAGTATACATGTGCATCCATACATGCAGACCGACATGCATCATATCCGTAGAGAAGTTGAGAACGGTTGTGCGATATACGGACGATATGTAGACACATATGTATGTACTGTATTCATCTACCTCCTATACAGACATATATATATATATATATATGAATATACGACTGGGCATGTATACAGTATGTACATACAGTCATTCATAACGAGTATCCGTTTGATCGTGTCACAATTACCGGTGTACAAATTGCCCGTCAATTTTACAAATTGCAGGTTTGCAGAATGAAATCTTACAATCTGGATCCTCGTGCCCGCGCGACCCGGCCACCACACCAGGGAGCAGGAGCCGTGCAAGACTACTCACAATCAGAAAGTAGGTGTGTGTATGTATGTATATATATATAGGTATATAAGGAGTAAGTAAGGTATAAACCTATCTATAGGGTAGACTACAGAAACGCGTCGTTGTAAGTTGTAACTTCGTAAATAGGTACGTGCATGTAGGTAGTAGTGCGCGTATCCTCTATCCTCTATCTTTTATCCTCCATCCGCTATATAATTCCGATCGAACGGTACCTCTGCTCTGTAAGTTTGTACAGTCTACACCGTAGGTAGGTAGAGTGAGTTTCATCTTTAAGTACATACATACATATCGAATTGCAGAGATATAAAATATATATACCTATAATAAGTAGGTGTATTGCATATGCATGTACTACTATTTATCGGTAAATACCGACTATAGCCGCATCATCGCAAGGCCGCGGAACGGTGCAATGCAACGAACGCTCTTTTTCCTAGGTTATGTTGCCCACGCCATATACTAGTACCGTCGTATCTTTATCAATATAGATAACAGTCATTCAGTAATGAACAAGTAATAACGATCTCTTTCAAGTATATATATTCATATTGGTTTTCAAGCTACCGGTAAGAGAACAGCGGTGTGAAGAGAAATGCGATTTTATTTTTCAGTAGTGTTATTTGTAATGTACACCGTTGAAAAGTTAATCAATTTTCAAGACGCATAGGTATTCCCGTAGCGATTCACGTTTTTTTTTTTCCATAATCCGTCTGACTTACTATACTGACTTTCGAAAAAGTATAGCTATACGTGAAACTATTTGAATAAAATTTGAAAATTTTGTACGCCGGTTGAATTATGCTATCAACTTCGAACCATATTTTCTCAGATCCGGTTTATGGACGAATTCCATGAAAAAATTTGTAGGAAAAGGTGAATAATATCGTGAGTTTTATTCACTAAAAAAAAGGAAAGTGCAACGGATGGGTGTATAATTAATGTCTTACCGATCGATACAAATTTTCTTTCACAATTTATACCTACCTATACATAACTTGTATCGGCGAATATTTGCCTAGAAATGTCATGAAAATAAGTGTCATTTTCGATCAAAAAACGAAAAAAAAAGAGAGAGAGAGAGAGAGAGAGCCGAATCACACGCGCAGACGCGCACAGATCTTGAAATCTTCGAGTGACAACCGATCACAATCTTCAATAACGCGCGTATATTGTGTACATACCGACACAATTATTTAATTACGTATATTATAAGATTTTTGAGGCAGGCCTGGCTGAAGTGAAGTGAAGTGAAGTGAGGTGAAGTGAGGTGAAGTGAATTACGGTTTCGAACGAGTTTCCGTTAATGGTTAGCCATCAAGCTAGATGTGTATATAGGTGCATGTGCGAAAAGACTGTATGACCAGCCTCTGTACGTAACTATGTACGTGAAGAAGAAATCGAGAAAGAGAAATATACGTACCATAAGTCATTGTGCTCAAGTACATTTGAGTGTATACCTGGATATAGATTTAAACCGAGTGGAGTGGAGTGAAGCGGAGTACGTTTTCGATGGAATGAACGATCGCGCGATATCGCAGCTCTAGCAATCCATCTAGCATCTGTACACAATTAAATCCTGACCTTTGTTAAATAATGAGCTTCTCGAGCGCGTTTATACTCCTTAATTGGCGAATCACATAGCAGTGAATTATAATTTATTGTATTTTTTCATCGTTTGTTCGATTGTTCGTGTTTACATATTATAGTGGCTAGTACGTATATATATATGTGAAACGAAGATACACATACACGAGTATATATCCATCGTTAGTATGTATATAACAATAACCCTACAATACATAATATCTAACCGTTGCGTTGCCAGACGCCATTCGTCAAACATACATAAATCACATCGGTTTTCGCGTACGTGGGCAGTGCAGTGCTGCAATGGTATCAACAGATTCGTATACCTCATTTCGCCTTTCGCCACTCAATTTTACACTTATTCTAGTTTTTTTCCACTGTTTTCTCTTTTTCAATCTTGTTGTCAACTGTTTATCCATTTTTCTTTCCTTCCTACTCAGGTCCCTTGTTTTTGTTTGTTCAATCAGTTATATGCAGGAGGTGCGGGTTCGTAAATCGGTAACTTATTTCTTACCCGCATAAAGATGCGAGTAACGCAGCGCGCGTCCGGCACACAAAATTTCATGACGAATATGAGGAAAAATAAAATCGGCCGAAATTTTCCGACGACGAAAAATCTCGATTTTCTTCTCACGATTTTCCTAATACGTAGAAAAATTTCTACCGATATATTTGTTTTTCCGTGTCTTTCTTTACGTCAACTCACCAAACTTCGGGCCAAACAACGATTCGGATCTTCAGTGAAATCAATACCTAACCGTACCGGCCCCGCATTGCAGAGAAAGATAGTATTTACTATTGCTTATGCATATGCCATATATTTGTACATATGTATATGTATATAAATTATACATCAGAAACAGAATTTCTGTTCTGTATAAATAAATTTTCCACCGCATGCCACATTAGAGATCCAACATAACCTCCTTTCTGATCTAGACAGGCTCGTAGAATAGATGGATGACTCTGGATCACAAACCGGGCAAACAGCTGCTCGGAGATCACGGTATGACCTCAGAGCTGGGAGCTGGGAGCCCAAGGAGCTGGAAGCTGGGAGAGTTGAGGTTGATCGATAGCTTCGTAACTCTGACCTCGAGCTCACCGATCAACGATCACCGATCGCCGATCACAATTTTTGTTGTTTGTGTTTCAATCAATTTTTTCATTCCCTAGCCTCTTTTAAATTAGATACTCGAAATGTACGATAAATCGGCCCCGGTAAAATCTCGGCATCGCAACATATCATATACGCGTATAGATATCAAATAAATTCGTGATTATATTCTTTTCATACCGTAGAGTGTCATGTAGGATATACCTGATATACCTTCTTACATATTAAAAAATAGTAATACTACCTAATTGTTATTATCATTATTCATTCATTACGTTATAACGATGATGATTAAATTCCGTATTAACAACCACGAGAAAAGGAGAGAAAACACTGATTCGTTCATTTAAATTGTTCGTTTGTCGTTTTCTTTAAAAATTCGACGGGAAATGAGATAAATTCATGTTCGATCACGAATCGTGCGTTATGTGTTCATTTTTCTTCTTCCTTTTTCTATCACAGCTGCAGTTTGGCCTCACGGCGGCGTGGCGCCACGATTAATAAAGACGTTTATTTTTATGACTTTTCTTGATTTTTTCCCCTCTCTTTCTCTTTTTCCTCTCCTTTTTTTTTTTTTCTTTTCGGTTTCAGAATCAAAAAAGGAAGACAAAAACAGAAGTTTTTAATTGGTATTTGGACAATTTATAACTGCGGGGCGGCGTATAAGCACACAGGCGAGATCAATTAACGCCAAGTGCCAGATAGAGCTCTGGACCATAATTTACCATTCGTATTATATAGCACTATATACATATAATGTTGGTGAGTATACGGCTCGAATTTATTTGAATTCATTCCAATTCATTTCTGTTTTTCGGTATCGTCTTCTTCACGCAGTGCATTAAAATCTTCATAATATACAGAAAATTATAAAAATTTCCATTTTCCTCAATTCTTTTTCTCATATTACTCTATATGAGGAAAGTGCGGGGAGGGGGGAGGGGGCAGGACGGAATTGGTTTCTACTGTATACGTACAGTAATTTCAAAACTCCATAAAAATCGAATTATCATGAATATATGTATTAGACCGGTCTGGCAAAGAAAAACCCATTCCTCGCTCAAGCTGAGCTCAATCGGTTGAAGGTCGGGTTTTTCAATTTTCGATTTACATTTGAATAAGCACGTAAAAAATGCCAAATTGGAATTTTTTGTTGATTTCCACGCAAGCTGGAATGCGTGATACAGGAAAATACCGAGAGAACATTTTCGTCTGGAATCGAATGTTATTCAGATAAAAGTCTCTCGAAATTTTGTCGAATCCGGTGATTTCCGAGAGCAAATTGCATTTCAATATGAATTTTCGCGAATTTTCGCGAATTTCAATATTCAAGATATCGAAATATGTCAAGAGGAGTTATTCATGGGAAATAAAATTTTCGATAAAAGACGTCTCGTACGAGATTTTTCGGAACATGACATATTTCGAATGACAATTCGATTCGGATGTAAGCTCCCTCGATTTGTCCGGATTTTTTGGTGAAATCGAATCGAGATTCGAGAAAATGTCGAGAGACTTTTTTGTTGAGAAAATTAAGTTTCCCACAAAAAAGTTGCCCGGCGACTTAGGTAAGGATTGTAATGGAGTACTCCATACCCTGGAAATTTTGTGATATGTGGAATTCCACACTTGGGGATTTCAAACAGTGATATAGAATTTTAACAATATACCGATACCTGAGCTTTTACTGCATTCTACATTCTACAATAAGTAATAGAAAATTGAAACTTGCATTGCTTGACATTTTCATGCGACTATGAATTGATTGAGCAAACTACATGCGGTCTATTTTCATATATATAAAACTTCTGTTACATGCAGATTTCATTACAGTCTAGTCGGATATCTAGGTAAATCGGGAAAGTCGATGTCGATAAGAATCTGAGAGACTTTTAATTTTTCATCAAAGGTATGATCCACAATCTTGAACTTTGAACGGTAATTCTGGATCGGCCATTTCTCAATTCACAATCTTGCGGTGGTCGGATTGGTAACTATAGCGCGTAGAAAAGTTTAGGGAAAAACAGTTTCCCGCACGGAGATCGTGTACAACAATTTCTCAATCACATCCGACATTTTGAATCATTGAACATTGTGCCCTGAATTTGGAATTAAAAATCCTGAAATCCTGCGGGAAGAAGAGGCGCGTTTCTCGGGGAATTTATTCCGAGATAAAAACGTGGCCGTTTCAGTTTCGGAAGGAATAAAAAAATAAGAATAGAAAACGTTTCGGCAAACTTTGGGTTAAGAAAACCGCTGAAAGAAGAGGATGAGAAAAAAAAGAAATAAAATTAAGCACCATGCGACACGACCAGGAACGTATTCTAGCAGATCGTTCTGGTGCATCACGGTGCATCAACAGGCGCAACTTGATATTGATCACTTGGCTAACCGCGCGGCTAACGCGGTCCAACAACTTTTTGTGCCGTCGGTCCATGTAGGGAAAGACGCGATCGACGGATCCACGAGGCCCAATTCGGGCCCAAATGGGACCCAAAAGAGAGGCAAAGTACGAATCACCAATGAGGCCTTGAAATTCATTCAATTCAACCTGAATAATTACGAGAGGCGGAAAAAGCCGAAAACAATCCGTGCTGCAATCGAGCGATTCCTTCTGAAGAAAAAACGAAAACACTAATGTGGATAAAACTATGTTTTCGGTGTGCATATCTGATACGATTTCGCGATTAGTTCGACATCTAATGAGCTTATTTCTATGGATTATAGTTTTTTCTGCCCAGCTTTAAATGAGATTTCAGTGATTCAGGTCTTCGATTCTGTGGTTTCATCTCGTTTATTCTTGAATTGATTGATATTTCGGAAGATTGGAAATTTTGGGTTATTCACTAAATGAAAACTTTTGAGCAGACCACGACATTCTTGACCTCAGAAGCATCGGGTTTGGTCACTTTCGACTTGGCTGTTGCTCCACGACGAAGAAGGTAATCCATCGAGAGGACTGGTTTCAAACGAAACGACTGTAGAGTGTAGAGCCTGAAGGGAGCCGGTGATATTTATACGAAAAGGCGTACGCATTACGGGCTCAACTAATTTACTTTCAAATAAAAATCATTCGGCCTTTCGGCCAAGACGTTCGGCTGCTTTCATGAATTAAGCAGATAGACGTCGAAGTAGCAGTAGGTATATCAGGTGGATATGTTTGTACATAACGCGCGCACGGCGAAGTCCCGACTGACTATCACCTATTTTCGTCGCAATTTTAGCTTCGTTTTCGTACTCCCGATTTTCATTACCTGGTTAGATCCACTTGCAGCACGCTTTGTAAATGATTGAAACCGAAAAGTATTCGACCGAATACATTCAATGAACGAATATAGATGAAATGAACTACATAGAACGGAAGAACGCGAAATAAAGTAATCTTCGTAGAGAATTATAGCATCGATCAATTACACGCACGCACACACACACGCACAAGACTTTACTACAAGACTGAATAAATTTCGAATTTAAGGTATGATTAGATTAATTATATTATAGTAGCTACACCAAAAGGTGTGAGTGTTTATCTATGAATCGTAGCCGTAACATGGCGTAACAATTAGGTAGGTATTACGGACACTCCCAATTCCGAAATGTTAAAAGTCGATTTGTCTCGGGGCGTGGAGTAATTATTTAAACCGATCTTACCGTAGATATTCATATCCCTGGCTGTTCTTATTATGATAGTCGTCCCCGTGGTACGAAATAATCGCTCTTCAAATATAATACTCGTTCATTATTTTATTTCTAGTTTTATTTTTATTTTGTCTTGTTCATTTTTCGTTCATTAATAATATCTTCAGAAGTCCTACTACCCGCAGAAATGACTCTGCTCGCTCCAATTTCAGTCAACGGTTAACCACACATTGAATTTTAATCATCCATCACTGGTATAAGTACGTGGATCGATGTGCGTAACTTACGAGTCTCCATTTAGAACGACAGCGCATTAATAATATTCGCTCGTGAAGGTTCTATCTATCGCTTAGCTTAACATATACGCGAGCATTTCGTAACGGCGGGGAGTAATAAGATTTTAACTAATTTATCGACTTTATCGTTGAAGGGATAGGCTCGAATTACTTATATCCCAATCAGAAACTCGCTACTTCCGAGTATATACACATTATCCGTCAGTTTGTGAAATTTCATTATTTTATAAACGTCTAGAGCAACTCTAGACCGATCTCGTTCATCGGGATCAATTCAGACGATGTGTTTCTAGAATTTTGAGTACCCACTTGACCGATAACAAGAAAAACAAAACTTTTCGCACCGATTCTAAAACCGAAATTACCGGCGAAATCTTTTCAAAGTTCGATATGTCCGAAACCACTGAACCGATTGTGCTCAAATTTTATACGCGCACTTCTGTAACCTCTAAGTGGCTTTATCTCCATTTTCACAACAGCGAACGATAAAACAAAAGTAACAGTAGCCTACCAGATATTTTCGAAACAAGCCGTGGGATCACTCGGAAAATGTGTAAGAAAGAGAGAGAGAAAAAAAGAGTAGGAACGCAGATTGATGTACTATAAGATTTGTACCGATCAGCTAAAAATACTGAATGCGATTCACGACGAATCTGTGTCCGTATAATGAATTTACACCTATACATGGTATTCGCTTTATAATAGACACAAGTGTCAGAGAAACGTCCCATCTGTTGAACGTCGGGGTTATGGAACTTGATGCAGACAAGTCGTGAGTGGAGAGTTGGAGAAACGGTAACGGTTATTACATCGTGATGACAGTGGAAAAAAGTGCGTGAGCACCGTCAACTAATCACCACTAAATTACCTCTGAATAATTCCGTAGTCATAGGAATATCACATAATATACATCTCTGCATAGCATGTGTGTACGTACGAGTATCGCGTATATACTAGAATTGTTCGTTCGTGACCACAAATAGGCTTTCGTGTGTTGAGTTTCGGGACTATATCCAGATATTAATCGACCATTTGTGGAAACTAATGGAGAATTTCTTCCGATAGAAGTCCACAAAGAAATAAACGCGAGGTTCTAAGAGATTTGTTGGACAGTTCCAAGTTTCACACTATACACACGCAGCTAAAAGAGTCTCCCGTCAGAAAGAAAGGAATTTCTAAACTCGTCTTAAAAAATGACTCTAGATTCAATTCCAAAACGGAATAGTTTCAAGTTCTAGGTTTCAGAGCCATGTCCTATATACTCACTCCTATCTTACATTTGCCAATTCATGATATGCGCAAGAAAATGTCACATTATGTACTTGCGATTTATAACTTAAAACTGGAAAAGGTAAAAGTATCCACGGCCCCGATCACATAAGACTCCATAGTCGTATCTTATCTGTTAACGTCAATTTTTCCCCCCAGCTAGAGAAAATGCCCATCCCCGTTTCCGTCCTTCGAATGAGAGTCACCTGTCCACCGGACTTTCCACTTCGGTCACGACCTTGACTAGAAAGCAAGGTGCTCGGCAGTCATCCAGTCCGTTCATAGACGCGTGGCTATCTAGGTAGTACAAATACTACCTGCACATATGTAGTATATACATATATCGTATCCGTATATTCTTGGAGCAGAGTTAATACCTAGCTAGAATTTCAGCAGAAATTTGATGCCCAAATTCTCTGAAGCCAATGATGAGAATTGACCATAAAATGATAGAATGATGACCATACTTCCATTCTATTACTGTTTCATTGACGACGAGGGAACGAATGTCACCTAATCAAGGATTTTATATAGTTTTTTTTTTCGTTTTCCTAGGCGGCGCAGGTGCCGTACATTGAGCGTAACTTTCTTACGTGTATGATGCAGTATGCGTCTTGACGAGGACCGAGAAGACGAATAAACAAGGAATGGAATACGCAAATAAATAAATAAATGAGTAGAATAAACGAATGAACAATTCTTCGGCCAGACAGATATGTATAGAAACTAGCGTACACCGTAAGAAGCATAGCTCATAGCCTACAGTAGAAGTAGGAAAAGGTAACCTAACTATACATCTAGGTATAACGGGGCGAAGACACGCTTCTCGACGTCGTTCACAGCTGGGCGCGTTTCTTGCCCGGTAATGAAGCCACTTTGCCATGAAACGCGGTTGGTGCTTGTGCCTTGCGATCGCGAACATACTTCTATGATTTATTTCTTTCTTTTCGTTTTTCATCATGTGACTATGGTATCATAGATATTCGCTACCGGCAACTGGCTGTACGAGAACGTGATCAAAAATGGAAAGAGGCTCGAATCAATATTCAAATTGAGCAAAAATCGATCTGTGAATCTTTTACTCACATAATATGAAGTTTGACCGATCTCCATCTAATCTGGCATAGAAAATAATCATTAAAAACTTGCAGGAAACGATCGGTAATTTGAAAAATGTTATTCCGGTTCACTGCGAAGAATCCGAAAAATCTGAAGCGTAGGTTTCGTTATCGAAATTTGTCACGTAGAGACACACTTGTTCATGCCTGGCTACATGATTACAAAATTCTCGATGTGAAACCTATGAAAATTGAGAAAAGAGTAGATCGTGTAGAATTGGACCCAGTAGCCTCGTTGAAGGTCCTTCTCAAGGTTCGGCAATTCCGATAGTCTCCTCGGCTGGGTATAAGATCGAGGAACGTGGCGGGTAGTCAGTTGGCTCGCGTGTTGCCTGCAGCTACCTCAGAGGCAGCTGCCTCTCCGGACCCTCTTCGCTCTTCGTACTCCTCGAGCTCCTTTAGACTGCTCAGACTGCTCGGACTCCTCTGACTCCTCTGACTTCTCTGACTTCTCTGACTTCTCTGACTTCTCTGACTTCTCTCAACTCTTGGACTCCTCGACTTTGCCTGGACGCGGCGGCCCGTGTGCCCCAGGCGCTACGCTATCCGTGGCCCCAGCCACCCTTCTACCTGACACGGTCTCTCTACTACTTCGTTGATAAACTATTGACCACGCCACTGTTTGATTTGTGATCTTACACCGGCACCTCGGCGTTCCTCACGTTCCAAACCTCACGCTATAACCAAAGATCGATGACCACCACCGCCACGACGACCACCACCACCAGCACCACAAGCGACTATCGCCTTTCATAAGAATATACCACGTACCTGGTCGTTCTGAAATAGGTTTATCAGTGCCACGGGTATATTCTAGTTAAATTATTCTCAATATCATAGCATGACGATCGATTTGCTTACGTTGGTTGTATCTCCCAACAAATTTTTCTAGAATAACGTGCAAAACAAAAAGGTCAATTGGTGGACATAATGAAAAAGTGAAAGAGATTTCACCGCAATCTGTGTGAGTGCAATCATATCAGGTACATACATTGAAGATGCCGGAGTTACCGGGTCAAAATTATTGCCACAAGATACGGGATACCGGTTGCCGGAGGTGCACGACTTTTTAAAATTAAATTCCCGGAGTCAAAGGTCGTCCCGCACTTGCCAGCCGATCGTGGGCCCTGGTGGTAGTGCCTCCTCGAAGCTAGGTCGGTATACCTAACTAAGCCTTAAGAATGTTGGATAGACGCGCACACTTACTTATTATACTCTCGTCTCTTCTTCTTCTTCTTCCGCAGTTCACGCAGCAGCTGCCATAATATGAACCGAGTGAAAATCAACTGCATTATGATCCTGCCTCTCTTCTCATAACAGCCTGCGTGCACTCGCGACGTGGTAAGCTATCCGGGGCTCCATTCTTGCAGAATATATTAGAGAATCGATTAGAATCTATTTGTCCATTGATCTGACAATAAGTGGGACTGAATGCCAGTAACGTAACTTAGTTTGCAAATTTTTGTTCCAGTTTTCTTCTGCTGTCATCGGATACGATTCAACATACCTTACAGCCGATGTCCAGCTGAGTATAATCCGTATTTATACCGGTTCATATTCACTCAGTTTTACCCTACACGGCTATCTGTATCAATGCCACTGCGTTATGTGCGCAATTTTATGGTGTTAAATATATTCCACAACCATATACACGAGCAAACGGAAGACGAAGGAGAGAGAGAAAGAACGAGAGGCTTGTTTTTCTTAACGTCTAGCTAGGTCGTACATGTATATCATGGAATGGTATACCAGCTGGCGAGCTTGCGGTTTCTTATATTCCGTTTCGTTAAATCTTTCCAGAAGGTAGGTAAGTAAGTATACCTATGTACCAAGGAGCTCAAGTAGGTATAATATGTAAAAGCTAACGTCTTTAGACCTGTACGTCCCGGCGCGGCGTAAGTACGTAACTTTTTCTATTTTCTTTGTTTCATATATAGTATGAATGTAAGCGTTAGCGTTTTGCAGCTACTTTCCGTATTCCTTCAACCTCTTCTACCAGGAAATTCGTACATTTCAAGTATTCAGCCGTTCAACAGCTGCGCGGCAACTTCTAGGGCAACATTTAGTCACGAGCGATCAATGGATACGAGTCTTATTTTCGAACGGGTCATCATTTTGAATTGAAGAAATATCGTCAAAATCTGTTAATCGTCGATCAAAATATGCAAAGTCCGATAAATTTTCGTTAGAAATTGCGCTCAAACAGATCGTAAACGAAATTCTCTCACCGATTACATTGCAACAAAAGCCCCAAAAAAACCTTGAATCCCATCGAGTTTGGAAGAATTTTCGAGAGACCGATGTGTCGGTCTTCGATAACGATTCGAAATATTTTTTTCACTTCTTATATCTGATTGAGTCAACGAGAGAACGAGATGTCCTATGGAACAGCCTTTGGACGAGAAGAGCCCAAATTGTAATGACAATGATGGTGAAGAAAATTGACTGGAATAGAGACGAAGAAATGGTGATAAAATAAAGAAATAAAGAAAGATGGAATGAATGAGTATGAAAAGATCGAAGACGTCCGCGTGCTCGGTTTCCTATCCTCCGATAGGCTGACTACAGCGATTCAAACTGGACCATGGACTGGTATATGCCTACCTACTGTATAATATGGTTGCAGAGACACCCAGATAGCCATGACGGCATGGGTCGTCGAGGAGAGTGGTTGCAGTCTGACCAACGCATCGCATCGCATCGCAATGGATCGGATCGGATCGGATCGGATCGGATCGGATCGAGGCATCCTGACGGGCATATCTCAGATCAGTAATTATTGCTGATTAATGATTCTAGCCGCGTTTATCTCTTTCAGGGTTGCAACTTATCGCACGCATAGCAAAACGATTAGGTTTTCATTTTAGAAACTTGAATAAAGATAGAATTATAGAAGTAATAGGATGGCGCCTACGCTCGTGCGGAACAACCTGAAAATATCAAACATACGTAGTATGTATACGTTTGCCCAACCAACGCCTGCGAATTCGAATGCAAATTTTTCTGCCATTCCGGTACCATGGATGTAGGTAGACACAATTCATATATATATATATCAAGAGATTTACATAGTTTCCAAAAATCGGCATATTTTTTTGTTTTCCTTCACTGTTAGCGAACGAGAGGCTATTTTGTGTTTTAAGGTAAATCATTTGTCCAATGTGACTGAAACGCCCGCAATTTTTCTATGCTACTGTACAAAAAACTCAAATTGTACCTAAATGTAGAACTCAAATAATTTGACAAAAAAAAAGGAAAAATGAAGAGGCACCTGTGCATGTATTACAGTATAATCTAACGACGATGGCCGCGGATGAATCGGTAGCGAGGAATAAACCTGCGTCCTCCATAATACCTGCATAGCAGGGCGTCGTCGTAGTCGTAGTCGTAGTCGTCGTCGTCGTCGTCGTCCTCGTCGTTGTGGTCGTGGTCGTCTTCTGGGGTCAGTGTATCGAGAACCCCACCACAGAACTCGCTGATCATCTTATGCTCTCACCACACCCAAGGATTCACCTCGTAAATAAACCCGTATATTACGTGCATCTGCGATGCGCCTCCTGATAGGTATTCTAGCTGCTGCAGGTCTTCGATTTATATCTTTCGCGGTTTAGTATAATATTATAAACTCCATTTTGAAAGGAAGGGATTCTTTCGATTTACCTGTGAGAATATTGAAAAAAAAGAAGAAGGAAAAAGAGACAAGAAGATAGAATAAGCACATCTGCGGTGTGCTTTTGGTTTTTTTCTTTTCTCTTTTTTTCTTCCTTATCATTTTCTTTTCTTTCCATATTCGATGTCGTCAGAAAAATCGTTTGGCTTTGAGAATTTGTAAAAACGGACGAATTGGAAGAAAAAATGAGAACTCAAGGTAATCGGATTGGCTCAATAACGAACCGTAACTTCTTATTACGAACAATGTTTCAATAGAATGAACGATTCCGAAACATTGTTGACACAACGATCGCGAAAGATCCGTCCATCGGGGTAAAAAAAAAAATTGCGATGAAAAATTTGCAAATCTTTTATTTTCTCACATTCGAGAAATCTCCGGCACCCGACGCACGCCGAGCGTCGGTAAATTTTGTCACCTTAACGTTATAAACTTCGCCCTCGGCTATACGCGATACGATGCACGGATTTTCATGCTTCTCTACTTGCATACAATATTATCGAACAAATATGATAACGACGAATCGTATCTCGTTCCTTTCCAAAGATCGGTCATATACCTATACACGAGTATTAGCCAGAGTATGTACGCACATACGCGATCCACATACCTATATATACATATAATACTATATACTAAGTCGAATATATTTACAAATTGAAATACCAATTTCGAATTACGCGTTGAATTTAACGGATGTTAACAACCGGCGGGGGGAGTTACTCGGCAATTAATATCCAATCATCCTGAGGATGATTTGCATATATCAGTACATAGCCTGTACGTACGAAGTAAGTAATGAGCACCGTTGGTCCGCGGCGGTCGGGTTATGCCTAGAATCTAGTATAGGTATAGAAATATATCATTATTCAGTCGAACGTATGCGCTTGATCAAGACGCGCGCAAGACGATGAAGATCGAAGAGCGTCTTGTCGATCCTGTAGAGGTGATTTAAAAACAGCAAAAACCACGCAAAAGAAAAAAAGAAAAAAAGAAAAGGAAACAACCAAACAAACAAACAAAAATGAATGAATGAATAAATAAATGAGAAGCAGCAACCGCGCGCACCTCTATACTTGCCAGCGTGTGTATGTATGTATACGTACATACGTATATAGGTATGTATATAGGTACATACGTGAACCTGCAGAGAGCTGAGAAATGCGAGCGCCTACGTAAGAGAGAAAGAAATAATAAAAAAAGAAAGCGAAGAAAAAAGGAAATAAGAGAAATGAATGAAAAGAAGGAGGAGAAGAAGAAGAAGAAGAAGAAGAAGAAGAAGAAGAAGAAGAAGAAGAAGAAGAAGAGGGCGACTGGGAGGAAGAAAAGGTAAGAGTTGAAAGAGTGAGTGACTGCGGGCTACTATCGGGGGCGACCGGGTGAAGACGAGTACGAGTACGAGTACGAGTACGAGGACGAGGACGAGGACGGGGACGAGGACGATGGCGAGGGCGAATGCAAGGCGCGGCCCTTCACCGCGCCAACAAAACCCAAGACAAATAGAGAAGCTAACGGCCGGACGGCATGGGCCCCAGTAGCCGCCCTCGGCAAGGTGGCTCTTAGAGCATAACGGCAGCGTCCATCTCTCGATCCCCATGAAGCAGACTCCGTAGAACTATCATATTATCTCCGTATAGGTAGAAATAATATTATATATGTACCTATATTGTAATGTGTCATCTTGGTGCTCGTGCATAACGAACGACGACTTTTCCGGACGAGAAAAGACGCCTCGAGTTGATATTCTGTGGAAACTTACGAGGAGTCTGTTAATTTAGAATAACAACGACGCGCGGAAGCTCGATTTCCCGTAGATTGTAGGTAGGTATTCTTCTTTGTGGTCATATCTCGTGATTGCTATTTTGATTGTGTTCGGTTTCAGAACCCCTTGCCATCATCCCCTGGATCCCGAAAACCGATTATTCTTCCCTGCTCCTTGTGATTCACTCGATCCGTGGGAGTAAGGCTCGTTCTGAACTTTTGATCAGTGCAGAGAGAGAGCGTGAAATCACCAAAACGGACTGAAGTTCTGTACGAATGATTATCGACAGTATAACTGAACTCGAAGTAATAAATTGAGCTGCAGTTCTCTCTGAACAGTGATAAACATCTACGCGGAGGACACTCGTCGTTCCGACGAAACACCAGAGCGTAACGAGATACGTTTCGAAATAGTAGTGAAACCCATGTTCCGCAAGTTTCACAGATTCAACAGATGATGATACTCTCATCCGTTATACCCGAACGAAAACGCGATCTCGCTTATAAATCCTCCGAGTCCTCCCTCCGCTAGGATAGCTCGACGAAATCTCTGGTGCAGGTTAAGAGGTTCTACCACGCCATCCTCCCGCAGACATTTAAAGACAAGAGGAAGATTCCAGTCATTCCAGGCGCGTCCAATTTCTCGACTTCTCGTCAGACCTCCGACCCCCGTAAGTCTGTCAGCTTAGTCAGAAAATGGTTTAAGTCGTCCAAAAAAGATGAACGAGGGGTCGAAAACTGTCGTAATCTTTTGCCGATTCGGAAAATGTAAGTCCGGAAATCGAAATCGGTAGGTTAAGCTCCTCTAAGAGCTGAAAACAGCGTTTCGATCCTTGAGCTACCGATTCCGATTTCCGGACTCACATTTCCCGGATCGCCAGAAAACTGTGAAATGTGATTTTTCCACCCCTAGTTCATCTTTCTAGGACCACCTACCAATTTTCACGCTTTTTCCATTTCGCCTGATTCCGGGGTCCAGCTGATAGACTCCATAGGGACCACTTCTATTTCATTTCGTTTTGCCAGTGCGCAATTAGGTATACACTGTTTGATATTTTCATTCATATTTTGTTGTGCCGTTTATGTGATTACCCAAAAACTATCTTGGTAAGCTTCCGAGCCAATTGAGTAAAACTTCCAGGTCAAATCACTTTTTCCGAAAAAGACTCCATGACGCCTCTAAGACGCTGTTCCCATTGCAACTGGTTTTCCCGTTTTCAGTTTTTCCATCGCAACGTTAATCGGTGTCCCTTGATATCTGCAACCCCTCATTCACGTCCGTTGGATCAGCGAATCAATTATTTTGTTTTATTCTCGATTATAACCCACGTCGTTCGACGTACTCGATTCTCCTATCGATTCGAGTTGTTTCAACCCCACTTCCCATTTTTACTAGAATTTCATGAATTTGGAATCGGTAATACCTAGGTCTAATTATTTTCAAAAATTAACGAAAAATCCTCCGTATAAGATTATATCAAATATCCAACTTCGATTTCAATTGTTAATATGATTGTTAATATGTCGGCCAGCATCAATAATTTCGTATTTGATATTTTCATACAATTTTCCACTATAATCGTCATATTTTGCCAACGGGCACGTGGGCGGAAAAGAGACGCCGTCTTGATGTAGGATACATATAATTCTCACTACATGAAATATATGGCTGTCGATACAATTCTTACATTTTCGTTTAACGAAAACAAACAAAAACAAAAATCACCGCTTCGTCTTCTTCTACTGCATAAAAGCATATAAATTATCTGCGTATAGTTACTGTATGAATTCGATAAGTTTTCATTTATTTTTTGATCTTTCGAGCATTTCGATCCTCGTCACACACATTTTTATAGAATTATCTATACGCTGATATATTTAGATGCCTACTTACACAATATTAATCTCGTAACAGCTGTATAGTAGAATTTTTGTTGATCGAGTGTTAAAGAAATAATTAAATATGATTACTGCATATTACCTATAAATAATATTCCAACGCCGCGAATGTAATTTTGCGGTGAAATTTTTTAAATCTACTAACTTGTCAATCATCACTGTACTGTACCGATAAATAATCCAAGGATACAATTTTGTTTTTCTTTTTTCAGTACGAGAATGATTTTCGCTCTTCTCCCAGGCAGACCGACCCCCTCGCCCGTTTTTTCGTTCATCCATTTTGCCGCAGAAAAAAAAGCACCACGCTGCTTTCGTACCTGTAGCTCCCGATTTTTTACAATCCCATTAAATGGATGAATCGGTAATAGTTCTTGTTTCATATTCTTCCTATCTTAGTTTTCTTCTTTTTTCTTTTTTATCGCAAATTTAAACGGCTCGATACGAATAATTATACGATGAAAATCATGTTATTACGTCACATAATATTGCGGATTCACGTGCGTGTTACACACATGCACACGAATATTTATACCGCATTCAATGATAGTCTATTCTAGTGTAATCCGCAATTGAAGCTATAATTTTAATCATAATCATCGATTATCGGAGTATTAAATTTATTTGTGTACAGTATGATGTACAGTATAGATATACAATATCCGTATACATGTACCTACGTATATTGACACATATGCATGTATGTATATATGTACGGTAATCTCAATAAATAATCGAAAAATATGTATTCGTGTGATGTTTGATCAGAAGTGTTTAAACGTAATTCACCGTTTATCCTGCAACAATATAATTGATTGCAAAGATACCACGGTACGGTACTTGTATCCAAACGTATGTATGTATGTACGATATTGTATTATACAGTTAAGACGACGAGAAAGGAAGAAAGAGGAAAAGAGCACGAAAAAAGTTAGGGGGGGGGGGAAAAAAAAAAAAAAAAAACAGAAAAAACTGCGACACGCGTAACGGTTAGATTTACGCACAATATAGGTATGTACGTATATACATACATACGTATGTGCGTACATACACACATACCCACGTGTATTGCGAGTAAATACAATGGATATATGTAGTAGCTGTACATAATGACGTTTGAAAGATTAGTCAGATTTCAATGACTATGTATATACCTATTATTCGATATAAATAACTTTGACAGAAAACGTGATTCGGAGGATACCTATACTGTAGGTATAGCTGCTATATTATGGTAACCAATTTAAAAAAATCAATTTTCATTACCGTAGCGATAACTCGCTTCTATATTCATTACCCAACCTACATCCTAGACCTATCCTACCTAATGAGGCATATCATACTACACACTCGTACGCAGTAGCACAGGTACCTCTATACCTGTACCTATTATATCCCATAGCTATAGCTACTGGACCTGTACGTTAGAAAATGCAGGACAAAACCAACCATTCCATTTTTATGATACAAGATGACGTGTAGTGCATACATATACGCAGGTATGCATGTGTGTACCAACATGCATACATACATACATGCATACCTACATATCGTGCCGTATATCATGTATACTGCGTAACCTGCAGGGTGTCGGGTGAAAAAGAAACAGGTAGACAGTTTCGCGAGTCGGTGTACAAACGCAATTTGTACGGACGTATAACTCTGATCTATGTACGATACGCTTTTTATTTCCGTATAAAAAGCTATACGAAAGAACACAGAGGTTTTCGATCGAATTTTTGAAATTGAAAATGATCGCCACAAGTTGATGCGTGGAAACGAGTTGCCGGCTGAAGAATGAATTTGCCAAAAATCCCTACCGTAATGCAAGAAAGTAGAAAAAGAGCAAAAAAGTTCGTATAAAGCAACGTTCAACGTTAATCTTCAAGTTCATACGTACGAGTCATCTTTCGGCTCATTCGACAGAATTCTTTCTGTAACTCGAAACTCAAGTAAGTATTGCGATTGATGATGGATTGAAATTTACAGAACCAATTCGTTTATGGGATAAAAATGAACAGCAATCGGAGCTGGATGTATATAGGTATACACGCATATGCACACGGTGACATCGAAAGAAGACGCGAGAAGTTTATGCTGTAGCTTTCGCAATGCGTATACTCGAATGATTGAAATTAGAATACAAAATTACACGACGAAGCCCATCAAATGATCCACGAAATTTCGATATGTATATATGTAACGGGAAACCTAGAAATGAAATTGACCGTTGTGCTTCGTCGCATTACCTTCAACGTTTCGCATCCGAGAGACGCGCGGTGACATTTTTCGAATGCTTTTCTTCCATCAGCATCGCGTATCGTATGCAGGTACCGGAACATGGAGACGTTTTGGATTTTCATACGGCAAATTCGAGATCCTCGCGATTTTTCTCATCACAAGAAACTCGTGAATAAACGTGCAAAGATCGTTCAGACTGATCTTACGGAACCGCGTTCAGATTTTTATATTCACCTACCAAAGCTGTCCGTCTTTTCTCTTTTTTACTCACCCTGTAAGAATACGTACGCCATCAGAATTCAGGTTCGACGGTAGCGCGACGTATGTACATGTGCCTACATTACGCACATATTACTCAGATCTCTAACACCGTGTGACAAAAATCTAAAAATAATACGGTACAAGGCGGTATGAGTTTGTCGGTTACATCCCCACTCTGTACAGCCTCAAAATAATGTTTTCTTCCCACCTTCTTCAGATATATTCCATCTTGGCCGTTCTTCTTCATCTTTTTCTTCTTCTTCATCTTCTTCTTCTTCTTCTTCTGCTTCTTCATCACCTTCTTCCTCTTCATCGTCGCAATTTTATTATTTTCATTGTAAACAACACCTGCGACTCACGGGCACTTGCCAGGTAACAGCAGGTATCAGAGCTTACGTACCAATGCATACATAGTGTACAGTGTACAGTATACATAGTATACTAGTACAGTAGTATAACGCTGTCTATCATCTATAGAATAGACGAGTTCAACGATGGAAAGTTCACGTCATGTGTATACCCACGTTACCTCCGTAAAGTTTTTGTGGACAAAAACTAAATGAATATGCTCATTTGGTAAGAAGAGGTAGGCATGCTATACCTGCTAAGGTAGGCAAGATGATACCGTAGCACAAGGAACTTACTTAGTTAGCTACATAGGTATACATACCTATACGTAATAAAAGTAAAACATACTTATCCATCATCCACTACCAAATTAATAACCAATCTCCATGTAACCACGATCAACACAATCGTCATGTACCTATGTGACGGATTTCGGCATTGTGTAATACTGTATGGTATGTATATGTACATACCTCCATATATGGAAGCCAACTCTTTGAAACTATACCTACTCTCAAAAAAAAATATACACTGATAACTTGAATGATTTCTGATTTTACCGGAACCTTATGCATTTATCGTTCGAAAATCTGTTTATATTACCGAATCTTCGGCCGTGTGTCAAGGTGCCACGGGACTCGCTGTCTTAAATGTCCAGAAACCGTTTCAGAAAAAATAGTCTCTTAGTAACGTTGTGTTGAAATTTCACTGAAATCCAATGAGCGGATTGTAGGTGAAGAAACGATTTCCATTTCCATTGTTTTGTCTCTTAATTCTTTCTTGCCATTTTACTACATCAGTTGCGTCTTTGAGATGATTGTTGAACTTCAGAAAAATTATATTATGCGTATCCTGATCAGTCGAAAAACTGTATTTTTGCAAAAAAAAAACTTACGTTCTTCAACATTTCCTCATGGTGTACCCACCTACCATAAAAATTGTCAGAATAATTGAGGAAGCAAAAAATAACCGTACACTTCATTGTATTCCCCGTTCTTCTTTCTCTCTTCCCGAACACGACACAAGAGAGAAAAAAAACGGCGAAGAAATTCGAATGATTGGAAAAATCGTGATCTCGATCAACACGTCGCGTCCGCGTCGCGTCACGTTAAGGTCGAATGTTCTGCTCCGTAAATACATATTATATATATTACCACGATGATTTCGACGAGTTCACGAAGTTCTTCTTTCACTTACTAGAAGTATATGAATATGTATATAGGAATTCAATGTCAGTCAGAAATATGCATGAGTGGTTGCCTGCGTGCAGTTATTAGACAAAAAACGAACAAGCAAAAAGTGACAGAATTCTCAATGACTCGAAGTGTGTATCGTAAAATTTCGAATTTTAAACGAACAACCTTACAGGTCCAGAGTGTCAGACTCCGCGGCTAGATTTTCGGCTCCGGCTAATAACGTAGTATATGGATTATGCCACTGTATATATATATATATATATATATATATATATATATATATATATATATATATATATATATATATATATATGTTACTATGTGGAATTTTACGAACCTCGCAGAGTTTGGAAACTATTATTTTTATTATTTTATATTATTATCATTATAAGGATCTGTAGTCGAATTTTTCTCTCCAATTAAAAGGGAACGAATTTGAAACTGAATCAAAAAAGGAATGTATGAAAAACAAGCATATCGTCAGCGGAGTTGTAAAAATTGTACCGATCGTATAAAAGAGTAGTATCAGAGCTCATAGTTTATAGAGATAAATATTATTTTCTACGGGATACATAGGTACATACCTACGCCTGAAGCACATACATAGGTATATCTAAAACCTGTACATATACTGTACGACACATGCGCGCTGGGTACATACCTATACATGAACACATGATACATGTTGAATTAATTTATTGCTATGAGAATTAGGCAAGGAAGAACACAGCCTGATATAAAAAATTAGAAAAACGAAGAACAAATGTAATACGCGGCTGAAGAGGTCATATAGGTACAGATAGGTAGGTACCACCAAGCCAAAAAAATCACGAGAACAACGTTAAATAGTGAAATCTATAAGCGATTGGTCTTTGGCTAAAATTATCCCGGCGAAGAAAAATCTTGATTTTATTATACGTGATCATTTGGTTTCATTTTCCACATATTCACGGAAACTTCGGACAAAAAATATATCGAAAAATGTGAGATACCAAACTTATTAGATAATAAAATTGACCACCCCCTGCGTATGGCGAAAAGAGTAAAAAGAGAACAAAATTTCGGCGTCTCACATTTTTCTACCTGTATATCATTCGTCCGGCGATTCACGGAATGTTTGAAAAAAAAATCAAGATTTTTCCCCCCAAAAAATCAGATTGAAATCGCTTGAAAAATATACCTATTTCTTGTGACTGCAACTGTGGTGCACCCCTCCCTCATTCGTGGAAAGTTTGATTTTGCGAAGCATGTTGAGCGTGCGCGAAGTACCGTATTCCCGCACCCGTGTGGAATGGTATATAGGTATACATTACCGCGCCAGTGCGAAAAGCTGCTCTCACGGAATACTTTCACCACTGATGCGGAAAATGACAATCATCGAAAAGAATAACACGAGTTTCATTTCATTCGGTTCGTTTGCTTGTCGAATCGAAACTTCTCTTTGCAGAAGTTACAAAAAATTATGGCGTGTGACGAGTGCGAGGTTAGCACGAGGTTAGCCGCTCACTTTCCGCCAGCGATGCTAACCTCACACTCGTCGGAAATCGCCTGCTTTCCGCACTCGTAACACAATACACTGTTTCGCGATAGAAGCGTGCGCACCTGGTAAGGTACGTCAATGATCCGCAATATAATTGAACATTACATAACACAATAATAATGATAATAATAATAATGATAACGATCACAATGTTTGTGATTATCTAGAAATTAGGATTGAAGATTGATTATAGGTACAACCAATTCATTCAACACTTAGATATATATGTATGTATACCCGCATCTAATTGAATCGAATGAAAAAATATACTACCTCTGGTATTATATTGTTAATTTCGCCGCATCTAGGTAAATACGTAATTATTGTTAGGTTAGGTTAAGTTAGGTTATAGTTTTACTCTGGACAAGAATATTCTTATATGTATATACATACGTATACGTGTACGTATGCATCCACGTAGGTATCTACGTATCTGGATGTAATTAACCAACCCTATTTGAGATGGCAGTTAAGATATCATTGTTCCGCGAGTGAATAATTAGGATATAGGACTCATACCCATTGAACTTCATCTCCATTCTCAAAATCTTGAATAATGTACAATATAAACAAGGCCCAATTATTCTTTGTATATTGTACTTATGTACGTTATAGGTATGCACAGACACGTACGTGCATACATATACGTACGTATACGTACGCTAGATTCTTCCAATCTCGTTGGCTCTCTATGTTTGTTATACGATTCTTCATATTCGAACGAAAGATTAATTCTTCTACTTTTCCTTCTCCTCCTTCTTCTTCCTCTCCGTTTGATCCGGAAGGGATATGAGTAGGTATAGAGAAAAAATATAACAACAAGAGAATAGAAATTTCGTACAATACCGATATGTAGGTGAATCGGTGGTTAAAAAAATACCTTCGAATGGAACTTTCAATCGTGCATGTAACACTTATGAATAAGTATAACCTCGTTCTGTTCTTTCAGAGAGTCAAGTTAGTTAGTAACGTTTCATTCACCTCGCGACCGTGTGTATGTACGAGATATATATATTATTCTTAGGTCAACGCCGGGTTAACCTACTGATTCGTTTCTCGATATCTCGGTGCTCCAGGGCTGCAGAGCTCCAGGACTACGAGGCTACGGCCAACTCACCTTTTTCTTTTCTCTTTCTCTTTCTCTTTCTCTTCTTATCTTTCTTATTCTTATTCTTACCTATTCATATTCTTATTCTTATTCTTATTCTTCTTCGTCTACTTCTATTCCTTCTCTTTTCTCGCCGACCTATGCGACCTTCGAGACCCACCTGCAGCCCCGTTATCCGGAGTTGAGTTGCGTTACGTTACGTTACCTGACTTATCCACCTTTTATAACAACAATAACGTCTATAGGTATCAATTATCTCTTCAAATTTTACATGAACAATCATTTCATGCATACATATATCTATCTAGGTACGTGGCTAGGTGAACGCAAGAATATCGAAAACGGAGGAGGAAAGAAAGGAAGAAGGAAAAACACCATGAAACATTGTTTTGATCGGTGAGCAACCGTATGAAATTAATATACTGTGGCGTTATATGTAGGTATAAACCTATATGTGTTCATGTACGTACATAGGTATATGTACCTATGTACATTATATAAATTTATAAGTATATCAAGATAGATAGAATGAAATAGAAAAGAGAAAGAAACATAGGAAGAAGACGAAAAAATGAAGAAAATATGATACCGAGTGTGCATAGGATAAGGAATTATTAATAATCCCATTCTCCTATACCTGCGGCGGCCGCCTTGATAACTTAATTTTGTATATGGTCCCGACTTACGTTACGACGTCTTCCTTTGTATATTTTATAATATATCTATACATACATATACACATGTACACGTATGTATATGTATATCATATTATATGCATATATATATATATATATATATATATATATATATATATATATATATATGTAGATACCGAGTGTGCGAAGGGGAGAGGTGCTGCGGGATAAAACCGGGACTTGTATAAGTGGCCCGGAACAGAACGGAGAACGGTAACACCTGACAACAACTAATGGTTCTTCGTTGCCGTTGTATTATACAAATGGAAGATAAGAAACACAAGAGTGACCGAGCATCAGAGCTCTGCTATACGTATGTATTATGCCTCTCCGCAGTCTCTTCACAGTAAGTTGTTAGTTCGTAGAACCGAAGTATAGGATAAGATTTGAACGGGGGAAAAAAGTAGAATGAAAAAAAGGAGCGAAAAAAAGTTAAAAAAAAAAAAAAAAAGAATGATAATAATAATCCGTACATACCGGTAACTTTCGGAATGTGAAGGAAAAATCGAACGCGATTGAACAACCTTGGCGAACGTTTTCTTTTCTCCGCGAGAGACTATCGTAGAAGAATCAGGAATTTAAATTGGTGTTTGAAAATCGACAAAATCTTAACACGTTCGTTGTTGCTGAGATACGAGCATCTGAACAATCGGATTAATCAATTTTCAAAAAGGGCGCTAGGTAAGAGAAAGAGAAGAAGGAGAAGATCAAACCACGTCAAACAATGTTGAACATATTTTTAAGGATAGAAAATAGGTATTTAAACACCTATAAAGTACAGAGAATATAGTAAAATTATACGCGTAGGTGCAGGTATTATAATGTGCTGGTAGCAAACAACACCGGAGGTTTTGTAAGGGAAATTTTGAGTCACCGCTGGCAATCTAACCTAACTAACACAGGGAATATTCATTTATATCATCAAATCCGATCGATGTTTTAAAAAAATTGAAATACTCATCCACCTTCCGCCGTTGGGCTCGATGAATTTCTAAAACTTCATCAAAATTGATCGAGTCGTGTGCAGAAGTTTACTATTTTCGTTTTCGAAACGGTGTCTGTACATTTTGTAAGGTGGCGAGAGTCTCGTGACGCCTTAATATAGGTACTATTTGTCCGTTCCGAGAAACGTTCTCAGCTTAGTTACAGCTATATAATATACAGCTCTTTACACTTTTACGGAACCGATATGCAAAAACAGGCTTGCTCGCAGCTTGGCTTTTTCCTTTTCCCGATGCGCATTGCTGCATCAGTGCTCTGTCCGGAGCGATCGTACCGCGTAAAAATTGTTCTCCTTGAATATATTATACTTATATACGTTATAGTACATTACCTATACATACGATCGTCTGCGAACATGTGTATGTATGGGTGTATGTACAACATACGTATCGTATCGTTCTCTCGCGAAGGGTACTTATATTACCGAGAGAGTTACAACGTCGCGGTGGCATCGCATCGCATCCCATCCCATCCCATCCCATCCCATCGTATCGTATCGTATCGTATCGTATCGTATCGGCGCGAATCCCGAAGAGTTCATAACATCAGCTATCTATATAGGTACGGTCCTATACAACCTACAAGTCATAGACTCGTTGACTCCGACGCCACGCCACGTCTGAACTTGAGCGTTATATCTTCTCGATATGAATACTCTAATTTCAATGTTAAGTGGGTTACAGGTAGGGGCGTGTGAAAAATTCCAAAATTATCAAATAAAGCACAAGTTGCAAACCGAAAGATGACAAACGGCGGCGAATCCATAAGAGTCGTGTCATGGCAAAAGTAATTGACGATAACACACGTAGCACAGTGTACCTCAACTCCATCGTACAGTATAGCTGGATATGATACAGATATTTATCTGTACGGGTATGATACGAATATGGTGAGTACGTACATAGGTACATACCTATATCTGGCCACTTCCCGGTGACTGTATATCCTATATATATAACAGGAATATTACCGGGTTCGACCGCCACGGAGCGACCGGGACCCCAACGACCCGGAGGATCGAAACTCATCTACTATATACTATATCTACCTATCCTGCGACAGTATAGGTATGTATTATACCCGGGAACAAGGACTTTCTAATAACTCGAACAATTTAAAAATCAGTTGTTGCATTAACCAGCCAGCGGTGCTCCTTAACTGTATCGATAATCACTTCTCGCGTATATACGTTATATTACTTATACATATCTATAGTACAAGGATACATAATACACCTATGTACGTACATACGTATATATACATACACAATACCAAATTTTCGTATCATTTCTCTCCTCCTTTCACTTTGTCGCAATTCGACGTTCTCCTTCTTTTATGGCAATCTAATCGCTTCTCAATTAAATATATAGGTACTGTCATAAGTTTTATATTATGTATACCTAGTTCAGTCATTTTCTTCCGTATAAGCACACCATGTGTGCGTCCATATACATGCATATATATATATATATATAGTATATTCCTATATTTGAATACACGGATATAGCCAACACATATAGTAGGTATGCCAATTGAATCATCTCACGGTTTGCTTTTTCGCCACAAAAAATAGGTACGTACGTATAATCTGCGTAAGACACGCGCATGCACGAGCACACACACACCTACACGAATAGACGAACCCCCCGCGCGAGGGAAATTATTATTATTATCATTATTTTTTTCATTTTTCGGCGCCCGACAGGTCATTCGAATGCATGTTAACAATCTTTAACCGTTCATTTTTTCATTTTCATTTTTTTTTTTTCTCACCACCATAGATTATAACTTTTTCAACTTTGCAGTGTTTCTTCTTTTTCATTCACTACTGCTTTTTTCCTTTTTATCTCGATCGTGAAGATGAATCCTCACAGTAGGTGTATCTACCGAGTGAACCCCTATGAGCTCCATCGTATAACCGTACAAATCGATTACTCAGGCACTAGGTATATAATACGTACGTATACAAGACACAATAACGCGTATATAGGTATATGTAACACCCGTACGGTATACCATGCTTCAAACGCATACCTATGCATACCTGCCTAGAGAAAGGTGCAGAGATATTTTGGTATCACTCATCGTTATCGTTTTAAATAACAAATACGGACGTTAATCGTCGGCACTCGATGCAGGAGTTCAGATCGCAGATTATATGTGTATAATATGTATATGTACTCGTACGTTCATACATGATATGTAGTAGATGTGTATCCTACCTATGTATATACGTAGCCGCCTAACAAGAGCGTTTAAGACCCGTAACCTTAATTGGTTACTCCACTACATACCTATAATATAATGTAAATTGTGCACATAAGTAGGTGTAGGCAGGTATATATTTATATATATATAAAATTGTATACGCGAAAAGTTATAAATGAATCAATATATAATTAATAACGCGTTGTAAATATGTTCAGGATGAAAAATATAATTTGCAGTTTACCTTTCTCTTCTGTGTTTTTTTTGTTTTTTTCATAAATCGAATAAAAATCATGTTCTACCTGATTTTACGTATGTATACATATAGGTATAATATACCTACAATAGCGGGGATATACATAAAAATGTATAACACATGCATACACATACCCACAATGCATGTGAATAGAATCTCCTATACTCTCTATACGATTATGTAGTCATTGATTACTAGATCGTATTGTAATACACAGTATAACTATATAACAGCCGTATATCATTGAACTCGCGGCGATGAGCCGATTGTATTATTAGGGCTGTTCGGTATTGGAAAATTGATACCGATTTTCCGTGCGGACATTTTATTCCGGTATTTTCGGTTTATCGGAGCACCGGTTAGCCGGTGACCAGCGAAATAACGTTCAATCGGTATATATACCGGGATACCGATATTCCGTAGACGCCGATATTCCACAAATATTATAAGATTTATATACGCAACGTTGTCGCGGCGGTGTTGCGGTATCGGCACGGCCGCGGCAGTTCGAAGTTTAAGTTTCTGTATTTCGGTGGGTACTTCGTTATCGGTAATCTCGAGCTTCGGTTCCCGCATATCGGTATTCCGGCGTCGCGTCGGTTTCAGCAGCCAACGTCAATATACCGAATCGTTAAAATAGTGGATCACGTAGATCACGGAAAAATAGTCGGTATACCGAATCGCCGAACAGCTCTATTCTCACTCTATGATAATAGCAGCAGTAACTGCTGTCGCAACCGAGTTATCACGCGGTGGAAGATCTGTCGTTTTGGGATAATTAAGTATAGGTATTATTTAGTTGATCGGCATGATCGGATCTCGGCGATCGGGAACGGGAACGGGAACGTGACGCGGGAGTGAAAATGAAAGAGGAAAAGTTGAGGGGGAGAGGGAGAGCATAACCCGCGGTAGAAATAATCAAACGTTGGTAATAAATAAGGTTATTCGCTGAGCTACCGCGGTATCTTATAACTCATCCGTGAGGCTCTGGAATACCTACTCGAACCCACTCTACGTCCGCTCCCGAAGATGCCATAAATCCGAGCGCTGCTATCCGAGGCATTAATTGCATTATAAATTGTGCGCGCACCCGTACAAGAAGAGGAGGCCCCTGTAGAGCATACAATATACCTATCCAACTTCTGCGCTGCGGACAACCACCGAACTCGCTATACCGCGGGATCGTAATGAAAAAAAAATGAAAATCAATAAATTGAGAACTCAATATTTCGACATTTTTCTTTTTTCATATTTATATCATACTTTTGCATCATTCGTTGTCCGATATATTCACACCCAATTAGTTCGTACTTTCACCAAAATTACTGTACGAACCCGTGGTTTTCCTCATTTTTCTAAAAATTGACGAAATTTCAAGAAAACAATTATCCTATACTGCTCCTATGAATTCGAATTAATTGCACGTGAGACCTCGATTTATTGTAACAGGTATATAGGTATGTATGCATGTACGTGCGTATACCGCGATATTCAGCAACCGTCAGAAGCTATTTAAGGTGGATAAAAAATTGATGCAAACTAGAAGAGAAAAAGGAATCCATCAGATCCCGGCGAAAAGTAATAATCGTAGTGTTACGGGAATTTGTGCAGCGTATAGAGTGCAGTAGTAGATATACTGTTAGTATATATAGAAACGATGGAACGAGCGAGGCGTACAGTTGTAACAATTTGCCGTATCGACTTCGATCCCAATACATAAAATATCTGTGCTACGTGTACGTATGTAGTTACCAACGTCCTATAACCAGTGCGTGGAAGATATGTATGTAATTGCGAGATGTATCCTCGTCGGGGATTGAGTAAGCAAACGTTGGTTTTCAAGCTGCTGCCGCGGCCGCCGCCGCTGCTGCTGCTGTTGCTGCTGCAGCAGCACGTGGTGCGTAGAACGATACGTTGTAGGTTATACTTTACTTCTACTTGCTGCTCTCATCGTGAATGACATCATAATGCTCTAACCTAGCCTCGGGGGAATTCTGTGTCCATAGTTCTTAGTTCTTGGTTCTCGGTTCTCAATTCTGCGTTCCATTCCACGTTGCTGAATGGCCAAGAGCAGATATGCACGTACGTATACATATTACATAGATACCGCGGTATTAGCTAATGTTCACCACATCCTAATACGGAGATTCGACGGGAGCGTATCGTAACAGGATCACGGAATTCCATGCAAAACTCTTAAGACTAAAACTAGTATTTCAACATAATATACAATACACTATTGTACCGACGCACGGTCTAAGCAAGCACATGTACACCATGTGCTAAACATGGAGTGATATTCCAATACTTTCTAGCGAGACTGCTAGAGAGTCCTATATAATATCCTGCAGCGTGTATTGGCATTACCCAATTCTTCGGCATTCAGCAATAATTATATGAGTTGTAATAAAATCACAGCAAAGCACAAGGACGTATAGTGTGCGAACGTGAACCCGGCGCTGATTGTTCGACCGTGAAGTTTCTTCAACTTATCGTATTCCATGGAACGGTAACAAACTTCTCATCTCCGTGTACCAATAAATTATACAATGCAATCTCGAAATTTCTTCGCCCGATAAGTGCCCACGAGCGTCGCCCTGGATCGGCATTGTAAGTTCACAGTTCACCTGAACTTTTCATCTCACTCCGCGGAGCCTCATCCGCTACCGATCGCTCGCACGCGATTCGCTCTCGCTGATTACCCGATTCAAAGCAATTGCGGGGAGAAAGATTTTCCTCCGCTTTAGTTCTCCTCCAAATTTCCCGACCACGAAACACGGGGATTCGGAGAGGATACTTTCGGCCGAAACGATACGCGGTCCCAGAAAAATTTCAACGAGCGTTGGCATATTAAAGACCTCGTGAAGAACGTCGGAGTCAATGAGAAATTACCAGCGTTTTGCGACGACTGAAGTGGCGTATAGTGTCTGAAGAAAATGATGAAGTGCTACCGGTGGCAGCAGGGCGCAAGCTCTACACTCTGGCGCAAGGTTTATTGGCGAGCCCGAAAAACGGTGTTGAATAAGTATAGAAAGAATTTCAAAAGATCACACCACTCCGAGTCGTCAGAGTAGGTACAGTCGTAGGGGAGAATAAATATTGACTATCCACAACTTTTGTCACATAAGATTTTGGTTCTTAAACCGCGTCTGCGCATGCTATGCGGGAGCTTGTTGAGTCTCTGATCTCGAAATCTCGATCTTTATTTTTTTCTGATTCTACGTTGTCTTCTTTTCCGATAATATTATGCATCTACGTGCGAGGAGGCTGTAGGCAGTTCTCTTTTATCAAAGGCCCGGGCGAATCGCATCAGGATGTACCCCCACGTTCCCTCATTATTACGTTATCAATGTCTGGTGCTCACTGCACAAATGGCTGCGGAAATATTTACGAGGGTAATCCCTGCCACGCCGCGCCAGGTTTTTTCGGCCTCGTCCCCTCCAGCCGAGACCTGAACGGCTCCACAACAATAATCCTGATCCTTGCATATAATTGTGCCTCGAGAAGAGGATTTATACAGGGAGGAGTTAGTCCGCGTGCTTCACCGCAAGTCTCTCGTGATATCTAACGATCTGTACCCTAAGCGAACTACCATTGACCGTAATTCGCATTGTGCGAACAAGATCGGATGCACACGCGAGCATAATTTCCGATCGTCCGTTTTAGTTTTCACAATATATAGCCCATCCCTCGTATATATAGGTTGAAATATTCTCAAAAATGGGGATGCTTCCTCCGGCAATATCTCGAGGGAATATTGGCATAATGTACCCTCGAGATATTAGACTTGTAAGAGTGAGATATCTGACTTACCATTTCGGAGTTTACTTTTCGAAACCCGTAGATGTTCGATGATGGAGGTTAAAGGTCGGCGACCGCTGCTGTTTATACCACCCCCGCAACTCCCAGGGGAGTCTCGCTCCGATCCGTCCGCCAGGATGTCACGGTTTCTGTATTGTAACAACAAAAGTTAAAATCAAGAATGCGGAGAAAGAAATTCGATAAAATTTTCTCGAAAAGAAAGAAACGAAACTGCAGTCTTTTTTTCATTCCCAAAATTGCGGTCTTAACAAAATTCATTTCGCGCACGTAACATCGTCGGTCGATTGTAAAATAAAAAATAAAAGGAGTTGAAATCATTGATCGACGAACGGGTTTGGAATCAGCCCCGATACATCGAATCCCATTTCCTTGCAAGGTATGAAGTATATATAGTATATGATAGGTACATAAAATGCCGAAGCATCGGCGAAGCAAGGTGTATCTGTGTACTTCTTTATTTCACGTTTCTCTCAGTTTCTGCCATTTTTTCTCTTTTCAGATTAACACGGTTGCACGTTCTCTAACCTAGTCCTATTCCTAGTCCTCACGGAACCCGAAGGTCGCCACGTACTAGAACGTCCCCGGGTATTATCATTGAACAATTTGCCAAGACACCTGGAGCTCGGAAGGTAGGTGGGTAGGTATGGCTCTCAGCTGTATACAATTACACAGTAAATTATACCACCAGATCATCTGACACAGTGTATAAGCTCAACTGTTAAACTCTTTACGCGGTTTAGCGCAATCTATGAGAAAGAGAGAACACGAGCGGTGCGGTTTTCCCCTGATCTGAATATCATAAGAGCGGAAAAAAAGTCCAAATTTCAAGTAAAGCACTGCATCTGACAGATATTAGTCGATAGCTGCATCTGTACGAAAACAACTGTATTGATTGATCACGGAAATGAAATCACGTACCCAAGAATCGGCTTCCAACATAGTATGTACATGTACTCTCCAGTACAGCAATCTGCCCAGCACCCGAAGCCTGAACTCTAAAGTCTGAAGAAACAGAGCTGACATGGCGCGAATGAATACGATCGGGGATCGTTTCGCGGATAGTCTATATAATAGCCGGCGGATCGCATCGGATCGATTTCGTGTGACATACCGCGATGTCGTTCCTATAGAAGGAAGAGGACGAAGAGTAGGTGAAGAAAGGGGGTGACCGGGGATGGCTTATCGGTTCCACAACTCGGAGAACACGAAAGCTCACGGGATATTACCACCAGCACTCACGAGTGATTGCATGGCATGAGAGTAGGTACGTATGTAGATACATGCGATTGTACATGTATGCATGCATTTGGGTATGTATCGTTTATGCATATACCGTGCCTATAGGTAGATCGGTATGTACCTTCGTTTAGAATTGTCGAGTCTCGAAGCTGGAGAGGAGGTTATAGGTATAATTCTCCCGTTTCTTAGATTCCACGTTATACCTAACCGCGACGCGACACAACGTAACGTAACGCAACGCAAGGCAAGGCAAGGCGACGCGAGCGCGAGGCATTTCCGAGAGGTCGTTAAGCTGCGTCGTTAAACTCGATTATTATACCGAGGTAGGTACCAACTGACTACCTCTTACATTAGCTAGGTGACAGATATTCAATCGAATCGCCATAACGGTTATGTCACTTCCTTAACCCTAATATAACAGTAATTCTATTGGCGATTATCGATTACGATAACACTATTCTCATCCTCCGAGCACTGAGAGAGATTTCTGGTCACCCGTGCCGAATCGGATGTGCCGAATTCCGAATTTGAAATCGCGTAACGAAGAACCGAACAACGGCGATCATACATCAGAAATGAAAGTATAGAATTGAATTTGGTTTTCTCGTTTTAACGAAGGTTGGCGTGTAATCATGTAGTGCACTTCGACTTCGTGGCTTTCGACCTCTTCCAAGGCGAGAGTTCTACTCGTAGATTCCGAAGTGGAGGATTCTGTACATGGACCACGTGTGTTGTCATTCGACTCGAGATAAGAGTATAGGTACAGCGCTGCATGTCTTTCTCGAATTCTGATTCAAATTCTGATTTTTAGATTCTGAAGTAGTATGGATAGTCGTGTCGTTGAGAATATCTACCGCATAGACACTCGAAAACGAACGAGTCAATATAGGTGCCAACGACCGTACCTACCGGTGCAGGATTTTACGTGTGTACATACCTATACCTATACCTAAAGTGTAAATACGAGTTGACAAACATACCTAGACTGTGTAGTTTAACTCAAGAATCTTCGAGAGCCATCAACGGCCATGTATCGCCTCGAGAGGAACGTAACCAAAAAAGCGCCTATATTCCATAAAATCACAAATTTTTCCACAACATCACTTCTTGTTATCCCGCAGGATCCGGAGATTCGAATTTCTTAAGGGGAAAAAGCCCGGTGAAAGATAAGATGTCTTCAGATTCTGTATTTCTCCAATAGATATGAGATTCGGTACGGATTGGCGATACTGCTAATTGAAACCAACAAGATCTACCGAAATTGATTGAATAAGAAAACAGAGAATTCTTTCAATTGATGGAGATGATTTGATGAAAAATAGAAATGTTCAATAACGCATTACGACAATGCGTGCGAGAGATCAATCTTCCAGGGTATGATGCGTGTTCGCGGTATGCACTGATGTTCAAAAATGTAATTCACGAGAAAAATTTCTTTGCCAAAATTGGAGAAAAATCCGTTTACAATTGTATCGTCTCGGATGTGAACTTCGGAGACGAACGGGGGGGTGCGTGTTTCTGTGGACATTTTTTCGAGGCCAAGAACATTTTCAGAGATTCTGTCTTCCGCGGTCGGATAAGCAGGCAGCAACTGACTGCCGGATATTCATTCGTCCTTCCGTCATCCCCGGAATGCGACGATATTGCGAATGAAAATTGGCAGAATTTTGGCAGAAAACAACATCGGTATAAGCTCTCTAATTTTTACCATCTAATTGTAAATCAACTGCGCAAGAACACGGGACAATTTCTCAATCCACCTTTACCTAATTACATTTCTAATTGCCATGCCCTCGTACAAGGCTCGTCATGTTATAGGCACCTAGCAGAGTATGTTGTGTATATACATACGTAAGGTGCATACATGCATATTTCAATAAATCGTGCAGCGGTAGCGGCGGATATCCCATCGATAAATTAAATTCACAATCAGTATAACAAGCGGTAGATCGGTATACCTATATTATTATGTAGTACTGTCCCATTGTCCGTATGATATCCCGGAATCAGCACGTAATTAACCGACCTGGGTAAAGGTATAAACTATGAAGCATGCGAGGCATAAGGCGGCCGGGCCGGCCAGCTGGCGAACGCTTACAGCTCAGCTCGCTAATGTCGTCACAGTTTTACGTACACGACCATACGTACCGAGATATACGTACGTCGAGAGTACATACGCAATAGGTATGTATATACGTACATAATGCTGTTCAAGCGCAATATATACGCGAATGCTGATGCGGGATCGCCAGATAGCCTTATACTATAATTTATTAGTGCTAAAACTGGATTAGAGTGCCTAACTATGCATATATCCATACCTCCTAGACCTACGATGCGATCGTAGCCGCACACTTTGATAACTAAAGATCACATGTTTCAATCAGAATTCGATCATTACTCCAGCGGTGGAACACATTGATTGGGGATTTCTATTCTCCCGTCCTACGGAGGATACGCAGGTAACGAAAGTTCATGACGAATCCATTTTTTCTTCAATGTTTTTCAATTCTTTCGAAAGAGTCGTCGTTTCGGTTTATCGTTTCTTCTCTTCCTATATATATATATATTTGCTAAGATAATTGGCATTTTTTCAGGAAGGACAGTGCCCAATTTTTCGTCATCTAAGAAAAAAAAGTTATCGAAGATGCATATCTGCAGTTGGGTGGTATGATGTAGGCATTAGACGCGCGAACGGCGATAGGATCGTCGAGATACGAACGCGCGCGAACGTCCGACCGACGCCGCGACGCGACGTTGTGATATTGCAGTGATTGTGTGTTCTTTCTTCGGTATTCGCGATAGACTTGAAAATTGGGTCAGAGGTAGGTAGGTAGGTATACAATGTAGCACCTACGCGGTGAGATATGAAGAAACGTTAATTAACACCTGTCTAACAATGATCATCACCTCTGTGTCCATTATATGCGATTGTTATTTCCTTTCTTTTCTTTATAAGCGTGTATTATGGTAGTACCTAACTATACGTGCGAAAAAACTTCATGATTTCCGTTCTAAATTCTCCCAATTCGATTTCAATACAATTTATATGCAGATATATATGTACCTATGTATATACATACGTACGAAGATATTCTCTGAGAACGAAAATGATGAGAAATTGCATTCAGATCGGTACAGGCAGGCACTGACGATGAGGATACTATAGGGACAAAAATGTTGTTCTCGTTTCTCTTTTGTTTTTACATAATCAGTCGAAATGGCCACTCGTCGAAAAATCGTTGCAAACTTCGTAATGAAAAATAACCCGTGCTCGTTTCATGTGCGTGCACGATATCGTCGAGGATATCGTAACAGATTGAATCAAATTTATCGAAAAATAATGTTCGAAAATTATTGACAACTCGAGATGGATAAAGGACGAGAAATCTCAATGTTTTTATTTTTTTCTTTACCATACACCTACCACCAAAAAATGGCCACCAAAAAGAGTCTGAAAAATTCTCCGACCATTCCCTGACTTTCCCTGACCAAATGATAAGAATTTTTCCCCGAGCGAGAGTGAGATTCGAACCAATAATGCCAATCCGAGTAAGGTATACCTAACAAACGAAGCTTCGGATTTATAGCTGGTATCAGAGAACACATTTATGAGCCGATGGATCGTCATGGAAGATAATTTTGATTCATTTTTATCATCGCAAAAACATCGAAAAATATCCGAGAAAAATTATTTCTCAAATTTGATTGTTTCATTGACCCTTTTTGACCCGACAGTACCGCATATGTCACGAGGACACGCCTAAAGATCTATCTATGTATGACGTACGGCCGTAGTATCACTGCCGCAGCATATTGTCGCGGGTACCTTATACAGTTATACTAGGTATATGCAGATATCATTAAACGAGGAATCACAATGTACAGGGTGTTGAGAAATTACGTGTCACCGGTTTATCAGGTGTTTTTTTTTTTTCCGGTCGCGTTAGGCGAAGTCCATCAGCCCCGTATAGTAAATGGTCTCGCAGAATCGACCGGGACCGTGAAATTCGTTGTCAAGCGTTTTCATTGGCTCCGAGAATTCTACTCGTCTTGAGGAAACAAGTCACGAAGGATGTCTCATATGGGGTAATTTTTTCTCGACTCTAATGATTTTTGAGGAATGGTCCCCGTCCGCGACGACCCGTGGTCACTTCTCGTAACTTGATTGATTCTGTTTCTCTCGGTGAGTACTTAGAACTTTTTTTCCATCCAATAGGATATACAACTCGACAGCGGAGTTCTGAGGGGAATTTCGACTCGCCATGTTAAATCGCACCGAAACCCTCTCGAAAACGAGAATGGTAAATTTCCGCAAACGACACGGTCGTGATTTTGATGAAACTTTGAGAATTCATCGTTTACGGTGGCTAAAAGTGGCTGAGTATTTCACTTTTTGCAAAAATTGATCGAAATTTATGAAAAACAAACATTCCCTGTGTTAGCTAGGTTAGCTTGCCAGCGGTGACTCCGAATTCCCCTTAACAGGGTGAAGAATAATTCTGCTGGAGCATATCAACGGGGATATTCACCGATCTCGATATGCCATGGGAAATCACTTGCAGGTTCATAAATTTCGGCGACGTACATTTAGGCGACATAATTTCTCAACTCCCTGTGCCTACCTTCATATATACCTATATAGGAGCCTATTTACTATGTACATACATTTGTACCTAATGCCCGTGAATATGAACCGTGCAGTAAGTATAAGTATACTATACCAGTATCTCGTCTATGCATGTATGTATGTGCAGCGTACCTACATATTGGCGCTAATTATGATACCACCGACGCGATAGGTATAGGTATATACCTGCGTATACCTACGTCACGTTTCTAACGGAGAAATGTGTAAAATAATTAATTGACTATCTATTAGAATTACGCTCATTAAGTGCCAACGTACCCACGTACGTACGTATATATATAGGTATACGTAATATATATTTAATACCAACTTGCGGCCTCGATGTAGTATATTGTATTAGTACAGTACAATAAATTACTCTTACAATTAGCGCACGTACGTGGACGTGGATGTATCAATATGTAGGTATGTATGCATCTACATATTAATTAATAATTACACACATATATCAGTGTATTTTGTGTATCCAATAGATACCAATCGTCAAGTTTACTGTTCGTATTATACCTGACTACATACTATACAATATGGTAATTAATAATCTGCCAATTAAACTATCATCATGTAGGTACATATATATACCAAATACATATCCAGATGTGGATACGAGCGTGCGAGCTGTATTTGCGTTTGTGTGGTACATACGTACACACGCATACCTACCTCTATATCGCTTGCCATTTGTGTACCTGATTAATGATTTAGATCCTATCTCCGCGGATTCGATTCGACAAAGATAACGGTCTGGTTATGCGGCTGTAATTCAGGGTAACGTTATCGCAGATAACAAAAATCACGAAAGAATAATATCGGCATAAATTTATCGATCAGCTAGCAGCCAGCATTTGGGGATTCTTTCGCGACGCCAAAAGTCGCGAGGATTCCCCCCTATCAATGGCGAAAGAAAAGAAATTCAGATTTCGTTTTCATCGACTAATTTTGGCTGATATAATTTTTCGCCGTTTTTTCTTTTTTTTTTTTTTTTTTTTGTCTTGTTTCGTTTTTGTTTTTGTTTTTCGCGATAACGTGCTATTGACTTCAGCCTCTCGTCTGGTATTAGTTAAATTACGAAAAACGCGAGAATACTTTATCATCCCGGGCCTGACCTCACAGCTATATCCCAATGCTTGTTTGATTTCAAGTTTTTGTTTCCTTTTTTTTTCTCTCTGTCTTCTGTCTACAAAAATCGATGCGACATAGGCAAAAAATTGCGGAGAAAAGGAGAGAGAGAGGGAGAGAGAGAGAGAGAGAGAGAGAGAGAGAGAGAGAGAGAGAGAGAGAGAGAGAGAGAGAGAGAGAGAGAAAGAGGCTATTAGGTATGTAGGTGTACCACCGCAGTGCCGATCAAAATATGCGAGTAGGTATAATAAAAAATTGCGCACGAAAAACAATGATCATGTGAAAAAGCAGAGAAAAAAAAACGAAATGACAAAACGTATATATGCACTACCAGCCCCACACCTACGTATGCTATACTATAGTATACCACGATATTATAAAGGTGAAAAACGACCGCGCCGATGTCGGTTACCGCGGTAATGAGAAGATTGGTCACACTATAGCTGCTGCTGCTGCTGCTGTTGCTGCTGCTGCGCGGTTTCCCCTTGTTCCCTCGTTCACTCGTTCACTCGTTCTCGCTGCAAGTAGGTATACCTACATGTAACCGCGCCTCTCACCCAACACGATCGACCCGATTCACCTACGGGTACAGGTAGGTCGGTAGGTAGGTAGGTACCTATCGATACGCGATTACTTGCCATACTTCCCCCTCGGAGCCTCCGATCGTTCATGCTCCTTATGCTATATCATAGGTATACACCGCACTCGTATCTTGCGGGAAATATATAATTGGGTGTAGGTTGGGATCAATTTGGAATCCATATAATGCGTATACCTAAACCTATATGATACGTATATTATCAATTTCCAAGGATTCGTGATTGATCGTTGCAAAGTGACCCTGCATCGGTGTGAAAATATGACAAATTTTCATCAACATTAGGTAATACCTAATATTTGTAGATCGATATTGCCGTGGACAGGGCAACAATATAAGCTGAACTTTTCACCTCAAAGACGGAGTTTGCAGCGAATTATTGTTTGAATGAGAGAAAAAAAGAAGGGATTTAAAGAAAAGAGACATATGAAGAAGCTATACGATGCTAGCGATGCATTTTCTTGCGTTTCAGCTGGGTGCGGTATGCGGAGATAATCAAATCGATTATTCACTAAACGGTTGCACTGGTACAAAATATATATAGGCACCCGTGCGCTCATATAGTATACAGTGAAATTGCACATTCGTATATGTATACTCGTGTCGTGTGGTAACTCTTAGATACTCTAGAATAATCTACCTATATATCCTGCACCGAACCTCTTTGGCTCGTATCCTATACCTGTACCTAGCGACCGACACACCGGTAATTAAAGAGAGATCGAATTACTGTAATAGTTGACGGTATATAATATATACGTACAGAAAGAAGACCGGCTCAATTACAGCTACTGTTTATAATAAGTCTCTATTGACGCCGGGGCACGTCGCGTCGCGGGCGCGTTCAATGGATCCCATCGGTCAGAACGAACGTTGATTCAGGTACAACGTCGTGTTCAGTCTTATTATTGAGAAAAGAAGAAGAAGAGGAAGAAGAAGAAGAAAAAGAAGAAGAAGAAGAAGAAGAAGAAGAAAAAGGTGAAGAAGAAATGAATAGAAAAAGCGAAAAAAAAAAACGGAAGAAGAAGAGGAAGCCGCCTCCTCCTCTTCACCTCTACTCGCCGCGTTGCGTTCTGTTCGTTGCAGCCGATGTTCAACGAGTTGCAGCGCGGCGGTGGCCCGTAGAATCCTATATATCGTATACAGTATATATATATACAGGTATATACTGAAACCGGCAATTAGATACCATTCAAATCAAAAGTCAAAGTCGTTGACTTGTACAATGGAAATTTGTAATAAATACGTCTTGTATTGTAATACAGCGTATCGGTGTGTGTGTGTACGTACGTACGTATGTACATGATCCGCGGGACGGGCCATTTCGGCGATCATCTGAACCTACAGCCTAACCTAAATCTCTGATGTTGTTTTCCTGTGTGATTCTGTTACTTTTTTTTTCATAATTTTCACCTGACCCTGAATCAAATCCTACTTCACGTCGCGGTTATTATATTCCCATTTCAGTTCTCTCGGCTCTCCTGCATCTCATGCATCCCGCACAGTTTCCCCTTAATTCCTTTTCTTCTTCTTCTTCCTCTTCTTCATATTATAAATTAACTCCCGCTGAACTACCGACGCGTCGACGGTTTCGTTAGATATATATATATATATATATATATATAGTAGGTGTGTGTATATAGATATATACCTATACAGATAGATAGAATAATGGACGACCGATATTATATCATGCTATAATCCCTCGATTCCATAAATTTCAAACCTTCTCTACTGCTGCTGCTGCACTCGCATAAATATATGTATGTATGTATGTACATGCATGCATGTAGTGTATGGCCCTTGAGCGGCAGCCAACGGTACTTTAATGACGCCCAAGTGTTTTAATGCGTTTTTCTTTTCAATATCTCAATTTCATTTTTTTAATGGTGAAGGATCAATTATATATTTATCAAAATCAACATGCGGGATATTATAGGTGAAATGAAATATGCCTTCCGTACGTTTTGAGAACGGCTAACCGTATTTTTTCCGTATACGTACCTACGAGTAACAGGAGTACAAGGAAAAAAAAAAAAGACAAGTCACACAAATTGAAATATTATTTCTCACTTTTAGCGTTTACGGCAAAAACTGACTCGCTATAATTAACATTCGTGGAGGAGGATATATGTATATGTTCAGTCTATACATACACATATATATAGGTATATATACATGAGACATCCCACAAATAGGTGGCGTGGATTTTGGGCCTCGAATTTTTGATTCCAAATTTCCGCTTATACTTTATGTCGAACACGTTGAAATAAACGAACTGTGAAAATCCCAGACCTTTTGCTACGACGAACAAAAAATAAAGAATGCATCGTAATCTGCAGTTTGATGAAACTTCACGTAAACGCGCTTTTGCTCCCGTCAAGTTTTTTATCAATCAAACTTCACAATCGCGTATATTATATTTTTTTCTTTAAATACTGTCAGAGAAATGTTCAACAAAATATAAATGAAAATTTGAAATCGAAATTTTGGGGCCCAAAACCCATGCGCCACTCGGATTCGTGCATGGAATGTCTCATATACATACCTACACGTAGGTATATGGATATATAGCGAAATGAACATAATTTTTACTCCGAATCAACTGAAAATATTACCAAATTCGTATAAATAATTGGAAGAAAGTCTATTTTCAAAGTTTGAAAATCATTCGTACGTAAATCACGTAGCTCGGTGCGAATGGTGGAATGATTGAGAAAAAATGAATGAGAAATGAAGCCACGGGAGTTCAGGAGATAAGCGGGCGCCCACAAGCAGCCCGTTTCGTTGATTATGAAATCATTAGCCGGCAGGTGGTCCAGCGATTAGTACTAAACGCATTATTATAGCTGCTCGTGTGCCTCGTTCTTATAATGAAACGCGAATCATACTAATTCGGATTCACTGACTACTCATGAATCTTGATTGCCAACTCTATATACACGTACCTATACATACCGATGTCTATATGCTACAGAAATCTACAGGAAAAATGATCGTATTAAAATTCTTTTGTTTTTTTTTTTTTGTTTTTTTTTGTGTGTTTTTTTTTTTTTTTTAACGTGTGGAAAAAATTTGAAATTTGGGAAAAAACCACAGCCGTAGGCGTGAACTTTCGGCAATCGTCTAGTTTCAACGTACATAGATCGAGCCCGAAAGAAAAATGGGGGGAGTAACGTGAGTAAATTTTTGTTTTTTTTTCACAACAAAATATATGTCTCAAAAACGAGAGAAAAAAAAAAGAAAAGAGAACACGTACTTAGTCCTGCAGCATTTCGTACACATGCGATTGTAATTTTGTAATTTTTGATAATTAACGTAATATCGGGGATTTCGCGGATAATGTAAAGACAAGCCAACGAAAAATTGGACACTATCGACGAACAGGGCATAATTTTTAATTCTTTTTCCAAAATTTTTATCGGACGACGATTTTCAGCGTAAGTATGTATAGGTACGTTGAAACTGTCCCGATTCCTGTTAATTTTTCATGTTCTCTTCATGTTTTCTTCGTACTTTCAACACGAATTCTTTAACCGATGAGGTTGCGTTATAACTACATTAACGCTATAATTCTAGAGAACCGAACGTGCGGGAGAGTGGGGCGGCCATTCTTCAATGAATACATTACATAAATGTCAAAATGCCAATGCACACGGTTGACTAGTTCGAGGAAACAGGCAATTATCAGTGCCACGGATATATCTCGGACATTCTCTCATAAATAATAACACTTTAGTTGTACCTCATAGATACGTGTACCTATATCCGCCACCCGTACTGATACCTATACCTGACTATCGGAAACTATGAGAACACGTGTAATCACTGATATACTGGGTGGATCGATTCCTAATGAGACATGCCAATCTATAAGGTGTCGTGTTCCATATAAGAACAAAATTATGCTATGCAAATAGTATATACATAGGTAGGTAGGTATCGCGCGAAAGTTGGACGGTCTAACGCAAAATTCTGCATATACATCGTCCGAGCGATTTCGAGACTGCAGTTAGAACACGATGGAAATTAACGTGAAATTACTATTTTCAATCAAAATTTGCATGAAATCCATATTATTCCGAATTTCTTAGCGAAAATGTAGAAACAGAAAAAAAAAACAGAAATTCAAATTCAAGAAACTCGAAAATATGCCAAATTTTCAAAATCCGTTGTTCGCAGTTTTCATTATAAAGCCATATTATTGAAGTATTCCAATGTAATCTGTGCACCGAATGGATATGTTCACTGTAGGTGACATTTATCGGTGTAGGTGTGTGTAATACCTATAGAAGATGCGTGTGCATAACAGTGGAAATATATACCTACACACGAAGAGAAAAGATAAATGTTCAATATTCCGTTCTTGCTCTCTTTCGTAGCGCTGGGTAAGTGTTCAAATGCCATCAATTAAACAGGGTAAGTTATGGCTGCGGGTAACGATTCCTTTTTATTGTTTCTGTTAAACAGCTGCTACTGCTGCTGCCTCTGGTTCAGCTTCAGCTTCAGCTTCTGCTTTTGCTTCTGCTTCTGCTTCTGCTAAAAGTAAAGAGGCGCGTCTTGCGTGCATCGCGTAGACTTCTTCGTCCTTCTTCTGTTGGTTATACGAGGAAGTAGTGACCGTCGACCGCCGAGCGTCCGCGTCGTCCACCTACCTCCCACCCCCTGCCACTTCTTCCTTCTACCTACGTACGACGAGGTCTCAGAGTATACATAAGGGTGTCGAGACCATTAACTTTCCAGATTCCATTCATAGCCGCGAACATTAATCAAACTTTCGGCCGCATGCCGATCTTTGCATCCCACTTTGTACATGGTATGGATATAGATGGGGTTGAAACAGGGTTCAAAGGTCTGCACTGCAGAAACGAGAACGGTGGGATAAAGAAACGGGGCGAAATTGAGTATTTGAATCTTTTCGTGTGACAAAAAAGCCAAAAACAACGAAAAGACCACAAAACATGAACTATCCCATGACAGGGAGAAGTCGCAAGGAGGAATATAAATTTGTGTGGATGGGAGACCGCGGTAAAACGAAATTCACGGACAGATTCCTCATTGTATACTGAGAATATAGTTCCTTTGCCAAAACTCGGAGGGTCTAATGGTTTCTGAATTAGAGCAGATTTTATCCGACAAATCGGAATGCCCGAGCGTCTCGCGGACAGTGCCCGTCTCAAATCGTAGTAATCAATGGGGCCCCGTGCATGCGGAGTTACGTCGGTTTCTGATCTCGAAGTTTACAATTTTACTGAATCTCTCCCGGGTACGTCTCTATATTCACAGAGCATATGTACGAGATCTCATAATAGTGATGGGACATCGGCGTCGACATCGACATCGACATCGACATGGAAGTATTGAAAACATCGATGTTTTCATTACGATATATTGATATTTTACTTCGATGTCGCCTTTTCGATATATCCATGTGGCAAGATCAATTTTTTCCATTTTGACGTCCCATCACTATTACGAAAGATGCAGAGGCTTGAGCCGGCACTCCATGCAAGAGACGCCCCGGTCCTCCGATTGGTCGGACAAAACTTGCTCTATTTCGAAAACTATGAGGCCCTCGAAGTTTTGGCAGAGGAACTTTATCCTGAATTTTTAACAAGTAGTCCGAATCCAAAGTCAACTTTCTTGTGGACTACGATCCGAATCGCTCTGTATGTATGCAGGTAGGTATAGGCATGCGATATTGGTAAGAAAAAAAAGTGGTTTTCTCGCGTGTATATAGATACCTACATACGTACGTATAAGTTGGTCCACATTAATTAACCGGCTCTCTTAATTGCGCGGTATATTTATTACACGCTGTGGCCATTTGTCCGTTGGCTTATATTCATTCCAATCTGCTATATATATACATAGTTACATGCATACATATCTGCCTATGTATTCTTAACGGCTATTATCTGAACTCGGTCGTATGCGGACGGCGTGCATTTTTATTCATTCCGTTACACAAACCCGCGCGTATACCTATACGTGTATCTTACATTAGATACTCTATGCTCTCCGCGTGTGTACCTATAATGTATGTACCTACCTACAACCCCCCCGCCGAGTTGGTCAATCCAAACATCGAAGCTTCCCTTCTTCCTACTTGCTATGCAGCTGCTCGCAACACTTCGAGCCATGAATATGCCAATGAATATGAATTTCAGTGTGATTTTTTTATCAGTGTCAAACTCATCGATATCAGAGAAAATATGTGTTCAGTAATAGTACCAATTTCGTTCAAAGTACTACAGCTGGAGGATGCTATGCTATACTTTCATTGGCAGAAAAGAAACTAATATGTATAAAGGAATGACGGAAATGATGTCTTTGCGCAGGAACCCCCGCAGTAGGTAGGTAGCTGAACTATGCTGTGGACCTGTCTGATCGAATGTAGTTTTTTTCATCTGGTCTTGCGCAGAGACGGCTGTCAGAGAAGTTTGAAAAAAAATAGGGAGAGAGCGAGATTTTCCCACAGGTTGGGCACAGGCGGATGAAGGTGTATTCCACGTTCACAAGACTCGAAGAAGTTTAGGTTCAATTCCAGCTGCTGGCTGAGAATCGAGTCTAGTTGGCTGCTTCGTTTCATGCATGCATGCGGTGCAGCAGGAGTTGTGCAGGTAAGAAAAATGTGAATAAAAAGTAAGGAGTAGGTGGGAGAGGGAAGGGGAGAAAAGGGCAGAGAAGAGGAGAGGAGAAGAGGAGAAGAGGAAAGAAGAGGAAAGAAGAGGAAAGAAGAGAAGGCAGCAGGGTCAGTCCTGATGAACCAGCTACGTGAATTACTAATTAGACTCGGTGGCAATTAGTAATTACGGTAGCCCTCCGCGCCGTTCCGTCGCGCGGGGCCTCACGGCTTCTCCGTGGCGGCGGCACCAATCAGGTGTGCAGGGCAGGAGGAGAAAATGAGGAGATGAGAAGATGAGAAGATGAGGCGGAGAGAGGAAGAGAAGAAGAGAAGAGGAGAATAAAAGAAGAGGATATAGGGGATAGGATAGGCGCCTGAGGACCGGTGTTATCATAAGTCGGGTTTTTCATTGATGGCGGCAGCTCGAAGGGGTAACCGGTCTTATAATACGAGTATAAAGGCCCCGCGTATAGGAGAGCTGCTGGTCAAGCCAATTAAAATGCTAAACATTTAATGCAAACGCGCAATTTCGCAATTTTATTAATAAACCGCGTGTTTACAAGGGCGTGTTGAGTCCTCTCGCAACATCTTCTTCACTTTTTCATTTTTTCTTCAATATACGTATATATACCGATATCTACCTACACCCGATTCTCTTCCCTGCCTTTCTTCGTTTCTCAATTCAATCTACATTCCATCAAAAACTGAAATCCGCATAAGCTGTATATAGGTACTATTTGGCATAGAATTTTGAAAACCGACTGATTGTCAGCCAAGACAGTGATTCGAATTCTTCAATTACATCATGTATCCCTGTATCCCTAACGAAAGAAAATTCAAAAATTATATAGTACATAGGCTAAATTATACATAGAGCGATGGAACATAAGAAAACCCACCCCAACAAAATTCTGCAAAGAAAGAAAGAAAGAACGAAAGAAAGAAAGAAAGAAAGCTGTTATGTATATTTCACGGCAGTGATTCCGATGCTGCTGCTGCTGCTGCTGCTGGTGCTGTTGCTGCTGCTGTACATGTAGGTACCAACTTTTATATGCATATACAGGAACAGATGGAGAGGAGAAAGATAGCTCCTGGTGATGCATTGCAACTAAAGGCGTAAATCAAGCTGAAGCGAGGACTGATTCGAATGGTCTCAGGTCTCAGGTCCCAGGTCTCCGGTCTCATGCAAGTCTCAGGTCCCAACAGCCCACGCCCGAGTTATATCAGGCAAACCGGCATATTTATTACCCCTACTTCCTAGATTGGAAACATCGTTCCCTTGGGAATTTTTTCAAGGCCAAGAAATATAATGGTCTGCAAAAGCAGGCCTATACAGCAGCATATCCTGATACGATATATATATATATACATTTGGAACGAGGTTTCATCCTTTTATCAAGGAGCAAAAAAAAAAAAAACCGCACAAAACGACGAACAATACGAGAATGAAATTTTTGTCGACAAAGGTTAGAGCTGCAATAATCTTGGTTTCCTTTTTCGTTTTCGACATTTCGGCAATTTCTGAAGCCCGGCGTTGCGTCGTACACAGGTAGAGGAGGTGGTGCACGTCTTTCGCGATTTCAGATTATTACGGAATTCATTTTTACGATCAATAAAATATTTCTATTTCTATATATCCGCCGAGTCTCTCCAGTACCATATAAATACATGTATATACTGTACCTACGTACGAAAAAAATCCCATAAATATACATATATATATGTATAATATAATTATGAAAATTCTATACCTATATCGCTGATTTGCATTCACTGGACCGTAGATATATGTATATACTATTGCAGCAAACACGATTTAAAACTCAATATCAATTAATTAATATACACATTATGTACGTATGTACCTACATATGTACTTAACAGGTACATACGAATATATATGTACACCTACTATATGAAGCGGACAGATAAAATAGCGTAGGCGTGGGTCTACCGTATCTGTCCGTTGCATTTTTATTTTCAAATCCTTGACACATTTAATACGAATCTACCTGTATACACATACTGTATATCATATATATTATACCGTGTGGTTTTTCTTTTTTCTCTTTTTTTCTGCTGTCATTTCCTTTATTTTTTCTCGTAATTCATTTATCGTAAAGTGATACCGTTCCTTCCATCTACACACACACATTGTATATATATATATATGTACCATATATATACGTGTACCGCGCATATGCACACACGCGCGTATCGGGTGGGAGGCGCGTGAAGTATGAGTGCGGGGAGGCTGCTTGTTTTACAATATCTAGTGCAGGTAAAAGTTTAGACGGGTCACCGCGCAATCAGCTATCGACTCCGTGGCTGTACGTATACATAGATACATGCCGATAGGTGTACCTATGTACTTAGGCCTATATGTACAATTATTATCGCTGCAGTACCGTTTGTTTGTTCGTGTTTTTTTATTTGGTTTTTTGTTTTTTTTTTCATTTTCATTCGTTCCACGGTTTATTGGTTTGTTTTGTTGAATTTTTTTTCAATTTTTATGTTATATTCTCCACGATAAGTTATCAATCGGCGAACGAAGATTTGATTTTTTCTCCATTTTTCTCTCGTCCGTCGAATATCAGTGGATATAGGAACGCAGATACGACGTGTTATAGATTTTCTTTCACAAATGTTATATAACCTGTATTGGTAATAATAAAGAACGATAGTAGCTGTGCGGGTTCCTCGGATTTCGGAAACGGAGAATGGAAAGATTACAATTATCGATGTTATATTATCCGCAATTTGTTATTATAGTATACGCGTATATACGTGTAACGCCAGCGCATACTATGTATCAGGTATACGATTGCAATAGTATATATACCTATAAGATTGCAACGAAGACGAAGAAAAAGGAGAGAATAGAGAGAGGCAGAACAGCGGATACAAATAAAAAAGAAAAATTATCTCGCGTGTACAACGCAGGTATAGGTATATATTACCTATAAACGATATAAACCGCGATATATATATAACGCCTATGTATAATACGTATGTATGTATACAACATGTATATATACGAGATGATATAAACGGGGATCATGGATATACAGCGGCGTTGCGCAATTTGAACCGGTGACGAGTACTGTTTTCAAGATAACGAATTGATTAGCCGGATTTAATCGTAAATAGAGAACATGCGAGACACGTGCGTGCAGCAAACAGCAACAGCAACAGCAATATACCTACCTATCTTATATTATACCTATGTAGATCCTAGGCACAAACTCAAACGTTACGCTCTTTCTCTCTCTCTCACTGCTGCGCTGCGGGACTTGAAGCAGGTACGTATACCTATCTAATAGTTATACCTACGTATAGGTAGGTACCTACACGTTAGATCGTGCTCGAGTAATGAGATACCCCTGGAGGAGAAAATAGATTCCGTCGCGGCCCGCTATGCCGGAGTGCGAGGGAATAACAGACCATACCTATCCACTTTTCAATTTTCAACCGGTTTTTGTCTTCTTTTTTTTTCATTGCTTTTGGGAGTTTTTTTTGTTTCGTTTTCTATGTCGCGTAAGTTAAACCACCAGGGTGCAGAAACGGTAGTCTGAACCCCTGCACGAATATTAGTGCCAGAAGAAGAAAAATGCCAATATTACAGGAAACGATGATACCTGATAATAACGAGAAGGAGAAGATCGCCGAGTATTCCGTAGCAATGGCGTGAAAATCTTGTGAAACGTCGCGCAAGAGTGCATCGAATTATATGACGATATTTGAAATTCCGGTGGAAATATTGTAAAAACGGTCGGATTGAAAATGTGCGACTTCGAAGCGACCTCATACCTAATTGACAACCGACTGTTAAACTGTCTAGTTACTGTATAGTAACTGTATAGATATGTGTATGTATAGACGATGTTGTATAATAATAACTGTAAGAGACACGCTGAAAAGGAGAGAAAAAAAACAGAGAAAGATGCCGCAGTTGCAGGACTCGGAAAGCGAAGAGCTTTAAGTCTGAACGAAAATAGAAATTTTTCAAGTTTATGAGTAAGTATGCATATAGTATAGCATAAGAGACCGGGATGTTTACGCGTTTGTGTACCTACATGTAGCCAGCATATAGGTGTATACCTATACAGTAGTATAGCCAGCCAAAAAGTAGTATAGGTATCGCTCGCTCGAGGTATAATATAATAAGTATATATGCGCGGCGACGTGTAGACGTTAAGATTTTCAAACTCAGGATATTTTCGGAGGGGTCATAGGCTGGGGTCAGTCTATCGGCCTGGTCAGCCTCCTACGAGTTCTGGCTTCTTGCCAGTAGCTCCGTAGCTATACAGATCTGTGATATGTATGCAGTCTATACCGGCAACCACCGCCCACGCCTCTGTAACACCCTGCACCACCACATACGACAAAGTGTATGCATACGGAGAGGTATTCGAAGCAATAGGTGAGGGCCGCAAGGAAAAAAATTATCGAGAATTAGAGGAATTGTATCGAGATATGCATCCGCGACTTCGTGCATACCTATATTTATAACGTTACCGTAACAAAATGACGAGAGGAATGAAGTGAACGAAACAAAGCGATGGTAACAAAATGATGAGGATCGTCGGCTCATCGTTAGCTTGTATCCTGAATTTGAATAATCCTCTGTTCATCTTATCCTCTAGTTTCAATAATGATTGCGAGTATATACCTATGTTCCTCGTGTATATGTGATGTGATAGAATTTAACCTACATGGGTTTGCAGAGGGCCGGATAACTTGACAAAACTATACCAGCTTGTTCAGACAACGTACGTTGTATACATGAGTATGTCATAGCTGTGGGTAGATATTATCGTATGTTTGGAGTCTCTGATTTGGGACATTGCCAATTGTGACCTCAGCTGGGGTTGTGAGACGCGAATGGAATTAGATATACGGAGGAGGTGAGGGAAAAAGAGCGAGGGAGACGGCTGGAATAAAACAGAAGGAGAAAAAGGGAAGGAGCGTAGGGAGGAGAATAAAAAGTTACAGAAAAGCGCGGCGTGGGTGCTGCAGCAGACTTTCGCGGCCTCAGCCGAGTCTCGCCGCCCAGAGTTTAGAGGCGAACGAGAAGATCTCTTCTTACGCGCTGACCCGACCTCTCCTCCACCTCCTCCGCCTCCGCCTCTTTACCTTTTCTCAAAATAACCCGAATGCCACCGTTTTTGCTTGACGTCACGTCACTCCCCCACCCCCTGGCCCTCGGCGCCGCTATAACGTTCAACGTTGCTGTATATACGACGATGTTGTGGTATGATAACGACTAACCCCGAGCCCCAAGATTCATTCTCACGCTGCATTGTGCATTGGATATCATCGGGAATGCGATGTCGTTTTTTTCATCCTGAACGAATGACATGTCTCTTGAACCAAAGGAGAAATCGATAAGATTATGGAGATTGCGTACGTGAATTTTTTCAAAATTTAACGCATGCACCGTCAACGGAACCGCAAAGGGTTGAACTTGACCCACGGAAATAAGCAGCCCATATTAGCAAAAACTACGTTCTTCACAATCTCTGGAGCGATATCGGTGCCGGAAAATATCTCGATAAGTTATGCTCGTGATTCCCGTCCCGTAGTCCGTGGAAGACGCAGCGCTTTCAAAAACTGTTCTAATACATTGCTCTCAGATTTTTTTCCTGCTTAGGTATAGATATCCGTAAAGCTTCAAACTCAACCGAATACATTATTTGATCCGATAGTTATAGTAAAGGTAAGTACATACCTACATATAAATTTATATGCATAGGTAGCATATGAAGAGTAGGTATGCAGTGTAAATTACTGCCGTGTAGACGATTATTATTGAATTGTCGAGTAATTGATTCAGCCGTCGTAATAACACTGCGTATCGTTATACGCATGTCATAAAATAGGTAGTATGTATGTATACACATATAGGTCTATACACAGGTATGCATAATATGTATCCAGCCAGCCAACCACGTGGGTGGGGAAAAATGTTCAATTGTGAAATCTAACGTCGACGCTATACCTATACTATGATGAACCATATGAATTATCATATATACAGGGTGCAGGATATTGATTATAAATCGTAGAAAATTGTAGAGAATCGTCGTAGTATTTTTTTTCCCATGGATTGAACTAATAATCAAAAGTTATATAGGTAATTGAGAAGAACAGAACGAGAAAAAAGAAACCAATCAATTCTATCGGTTTCGTTAGCTTTTTATATTCTGAATATCATCGCGATATGCGATTCGCCGCGGAATATGCTCCTCTATTCAAGAAGTATAAAAATTGAAAATTAGAAAATATATTTATACAACGAAATGCCGGTTTTCTTTCCTCCCCATATATTCTCATGTAGTATGGATTGATTACATCCTATTTTGCGGTTAGGCTTGTTGAGGAAACAAGATAACAATGATTGGATGCGGATTGTTAATATAGAATCGATTCTGTAACATGTAATAAAGTATGGACTCTCGTATTCTATAGTATATAGAGAGAAAGAGAATGAAACCTGGGCAAGAGAGAGAGAGAGAAAGAGAGAGAAAAAAATCTCGCCACCGCGGCGTGCACTATGATCTTCATATTATACTAGCTTGTCTAATAACAAATGTACAAGATTTGGTATCCTGGAATTATAGATACATATATATATATAAATATATATATACACAAAATTTTATACTTGTGAACTCTAAAGTAAACTATATATTACAGCGCGATGCGATTCGATGCGATGCGACGCTGTATATGTAAAACCTAATCGCATCAGTTTCATCGGTTCCATCTCTTCGACAATGCATATGCATATGCAGCGCGTCAGAGCTGTTCGTGAAAAATTTGAGACTCTCACACGTATTAGATGTAGATGTATAGCTATCAGTATAGCTTGCCAAGTGTATTACACCTATATACCTTCTCGATTTCCAACATTGCTCTGCAGCTTTACCCCGCGCAACTTGCCCTACTCTGCCCTGTTCTGCCCTGCCTACCTAACAGTAGTGCACCTTTGCACTAGGCAAGTGAGCATTCGACCAGTCGCAGGCATGCAGGCGAGGTCGGGGTGAACGGCCAACGAGTTTAAAAAGAGCGCGGCCACGCGACGACTTACGACTTACGACTTACGACTTACCACGTACTACGTACTACGTACTACGTATAACGTTTACGGGGACCAATGCTAGGCGCTGCACCGATACGTATATTATGCCTACGATACGCAACGAGAGCGAGAGGAAGAAACTTGTGCGTTTCTTCTTTACTGCACGCTTTCCATGTATTTTCCTATTCAAATTGATTGATTTACTCAATTTCTTATATACATATATCTCGCGTGCCACTTACGAGGAATCGAAGATCGCTGATATACGGAGGTACCTGCATATGCAGAGATATGGAGAAGAAGAAAAAAAACTTGTTATATATAGGAAACTTTGAATTGTGCCTACGAATCAACGACGACCACGACGACGACTAACTGAATTGACGGATAAGAAGCACACATAATGCGATAGCGACGGAGAGGACTCTTCCGTTTCCTACTACGAGGAAGAGTGAAAGAAAGAAGAGGAGAGGAGAGGAGAGGAGAGGAGAGGAGAGAAAAGAAGAGAAGTAGGAAGAGAGAGAGAGAGAGAGAGAGAGAGAGAGAGAAAGAGAGAGAGATGCGCCCATTGTGTCGAGTCGAACAGGTTGCCGAGAGACATCCACCTGCCTCTGTACCTCCGCTTGTTTACTCCTCACTTTACATACCGCAACGACAAACTTTACTCTCCTGATACCTTCTTCTCTTTCCTTTTCCGATTCTGGGTTTTTTTTCCTTTCCTTTTCTACTTTTCCGCCACGCGTACACATGCTACGTAGGTACATACGTACGTACGCACATGCATCTGTACTATACATACATACATCTATAATCTGCCCATATTCTCAATAATTATAGGTATAAAATATATGTATAATATTGTATATGTGTATATATATATAAATGTATAATAGATAAAAGCGAATACACGTATGTGAGAAAAATGAATGAAAATGTCGAACTTTATCGTTAATATCTTGCCCGTGTTCTGTTTTCTGTTTTCACTAAATTTTTGGTTGCTAATTTTTTGAACTGTTTTATTTCGTTCGAATAATATACCCAGTACAAGTTACACATGTGTGTACATCTGTAGACGTGTACGTACTGTATACATAAAATTTTATCGATATCAGTTGGATACTCCGCGCGGTAGGTACAGAGGTTAGAGATAAAATACTGAGATAAGGATATAGGTATATTATATATTATCTTAGGCGCGCAGGTGAACCGAATGGAATCGAGTTGTTACCCGTGTTTATATTATCTAATCTCTAGACAGCGGCGCGGAGCGAAGGAAGAAAGGCAGTCGAGTTTGCGTCTATATATGATACGCGCGCGCGGGGCGAAGGAGAAGGAAGGGATACACGTATACACATATCCATATACATAAGTAAGCAGGCACTACTCTATACGAGTCAGGTACCTGCACACGATTATACAAGATGAAAATGGATAAGTTATTATAATATATTATGTAGTTACGACACCATATCCCAATATAAGCTCGGGACTGTCAAATTGTCAAAATTCGAACACACTGAACGTAACAAGACGAAAGTAGCGACAAAAAGAACAATGATAATAAACACTGCCCGGAACATATGATGTTGAATCGAGAATCGTACGATATAATTGAGGTCTTTAGCCTAGAAGCGATAAAAAAGAAAACCACGTATTTCATACACACTTGTAAAATACTTGTATGGTATACACCTATATACACAGTATCGTGTAGTTACATATGTATATAGGTATATATAATATAATACGATATATATTCATATATATATAAGGGATAGGAGGGATAGTCATAGAGGAACAAATGTTATACATGAATGTATAGTATAAAGGTATTTGAGAGGAAAAAAGAAGAAGGACGAAGAATGAAAAAGAAGGAGGAAAAAGACATGACAAATATATGAAGCCGTGCTGTGCCTGTGCCACGAGCGATATAGAGAGGTATTCATCCATACACGCATGTGGCGAGAGCGGCTAAACAGATATTACATTAGAATATACATAGGGATATGTATATCCGTAGTTGGTGTACACATTACCTATGTATGCGTCAAGTTTCGCTATCAACGGCCTGTAGCACTTCCGTTCAGACCAGTCCCGGCGTTGTTATCTTCGTGACCTCACCACGCGCACACACATCACTTAAGGTTGGTTTTCAACAATAACACTACTACAAATGAGCCATCAGCGAAAAATCCGAGAATTTGTCACGTAGTCAAGAGAAAAAGGGAGAAGAGGAAGAAATATACTTCGGCCGCACGTCCAATTCATAATAATAATAATAACGATAACAACATCATCGTTCACATTTGTATTATCATTTCACTGTTGCGTTTCCGTGGTTTAGCCTGCTATGTATAATACGTATATTATTCGGTCGCGCACTTCACAGGAATGAAATAATATTCGTTGCACTGATATTATGACTGCTTGACGAAACTCGGTATTCACTTTTCACACACCAAAGAGCTGTTCGATTTTCGAATATGGAGTTATAGTACTTCCGAATTCGTGCAGGTGGTGGTGCTACGCGCGAACTCACTGCTACGAGGAGACTTGTAACACCGAGTGTAACGGTCGATTTTGATGAAATTGAAAGAGGAATATCTAGGTATAATACTATCGAGATGACGAAACCTTCGGTGATTTTCAATTTATCACTCTTTAGTACGCTCAGTAATTTTTAAGTCACCACCAATCGCATAGAGGAGGAATAACCGATAATATTAGACACCTAACAATGTTTACTCGCGATAGTGTCACCGGACACACCGATGTTCTATATTTATACAATCGGTGGAGGGGGATATCCACGTGCGAGGGACGAACATGCAATGCAATGAGAGAACCTAACGCCCGCCGCTCCGCGTCGCCCCCACTTCGCCCCGTATCAACGACGCCGCGTACCGCGTGCCACTCAAAACTCACACCCGCCAAAAGTACAAACTGAAGTTATGTATTCGACCCATAATCGACCACGTGTGACAAGCGTATACCTATAAATACACACGTACGTACTCAGGAACGGAAACAATATCGCCAAGAAAAATAATAAAACATTTTGTTCCTTCGTTTATTTGTTTCGTCAGTTTTCCTCGACTCGCATCTCGATGAATCGCGTAATTTATTACATCCAACGGTAGGACCCGGACGGTAGGAGAACACGTAATTATATTTCACGGGCACCGATGGCGGACGGTCGACCTCAATATTATGCTTGATTGCAATTCGCGTGTCAAAGGTATACGCACCGCTGCGGTGTTATACTTGGAAGAACACTTTCCCAATCACTCACTCGTCGTACAACTAGTTGAGTTTAATTAAACTCCTGAGATCTTATAAACGATCGGGGGACTAGGGTTCGAATCGTTCGAATCGTTGGAACTTTCTGTATCGCGGCGGCCGGCGTGGCGCGAACGTAGTCGTTGGTCGATTCGGTCGACACCAGTTCTGCCGGCGACGTTCAACTGTCACTACGCGCTCTGTATGCGTCGATTATAACCTCACTAATACTATATGGAACTATTTTTAACACCGCGGTTCAAACTCGGCACGAATTTCTTTCCACGCTTTGGCTACTTGTAACTCGTACCATATACATACATACTTACACCGTATGCATCTACTTGTCATATTTTTCGTATTCCAAATATTTATTTATTTTCTCATTATTAATGCAGGTATATATTATATGTTTTTGTAATCTTGTAACAAGTCCATTATTTATTTGTATACCGTGTACTAAAAACAAAATAGAATTCAGAGATAACAAACATACGATACGATGCTATGTTACCATCGTTAGTGTTATTATTGATGTTATTTTATTCCCACTGTGCATATTCCGATCTTATTGTTAGCTAGGTAGGTGTGTACCGTGTTACATGCAACACTGTACACTCTTGTATGTGCTATGTGGTATCTTATCCATCCAACGCGAATGCAGCGCAACGCAACGCTAGCTTCACTCCGGTACGACGCGCAACGCGCTAGGTCAACTCGTGAACGCTCGCGAAACGATCTCGTACGAATACTTCCGAGTAGCTCACTAACTTAAATCAGCTGAACGCTTGCCAACGGATATACATATAATTAGTGTATACATACAGCATATACATATACGTATGCATGCATATGCCGATGGAACGCTTTAGACGTCTAGAGTCACGTCTCATCGCCCGTCGTCGCCCCCATGAGAGCGGGAGCTTTATGCTTTCCCGTGCGACGTGACTCTATTCCAGCGTATCACATGCAATACCTAATTAGCATTCGATTGCGTTCTTGTTTTGCAATATGAAATTTCAGATTTCGTTTCGTTCTTCTTATAATTATGGGTATGGTCTTAATTGGAACCTAATTAATTGAAAAAAACTTACCATAGTATAGGTGTAGATAATATACGGGACTGCAGGTTGTACAAATTTCACCACATAAGTATATATATAGGGATACGTAAGGTATAGAGGAAACCGCGGAGTGGCGCGAAGATGGGGACGACGGGAGGGAATCGAGGGGGAGGGTGTAAAAATTGTGAACGCAAGCCGCCTACAAACGGACTTAATTACAAATTAATTCCAACTGATAGATACGCTCCATTAAAGTTAATTCGACGGTACGGCAACTGTCACCATTCGTTAGTCGACACGCGCACTCTGGCGGAGGCGCACCCCCACGCCGCTGCAGTGCAGCGAAGCGAGTATGGTCATTTTTGTTTTAACATCTCGTTCTTTCTTCGTTATTTTTTGTACTCGCTACACTTCTTCGCGGGTATAAATGGGATAACCGCACTCACACTCTCACCGGGCGTTGTTCGAACATCCGTCGGAACAAAAAAATCTGTAGATAAATGAAACGAGAGCTTCATTTTCGTGCTTCGCGCTTGCTCGCTTGCTCGCTCGCTTGCGGCGCGGCGGGAAGCTGGAACTAACAAGTAGTAGAGGCATAGCTATGACCAGCCCAACCGTAGGTATTGTGCTTATTGCTTTGATATCGCCTATGTAATGACTGCATTGCATGGAAACAACTCGCAACTTCACTGCGTTCGCTTCGCTAAATATATAAATTCAATATTATAGAGCCTATGTGAGTATGACAGTCGATGTAGGTGTAGGAATATATCTTATACAGGCAGAATTTCCAAAGTCTGAACAGTCGGAGGATCGTTGAGGTGGCCGCGAGCCCAAAACGGCAATTGTTTTAGTCGTCCAAGATTTTCCGATTGGGTTAAAACGGCGAAAAATTGACCACCCGGGTTTCGCGGCCGCCTGAACGCTATACTCCCAGTGTTCAGACGTTAGGAATTCACCCCGTATGTACTTCATTGACCGATTGTGCCGAGCTGCATTTTTTTTATGCATAGGAAAAAGGAAAGGAAGAAAAAAAAAAGAAAATCTGGAAGGAAAGGGAAGGAAAGGAAAGGGCGTAAGTTATATAGCGATATGCTAAGCCATGCTATGCTGTGCCATGCACGCGATATGTTGACTTCTTAATCAAACTGACATCCGCGGGTAAAGCATTTGCCTACGGTCACAAAATCACCGTGGGACGCTGAGCGATCGATTCATTAACGCTCTGCTCTTCGGCTCTCGCACGATCGGTTGTTTATAATATTACGATAATTTGTTTCACGTATTTAGGTATATGTACTCAATATACTGTATACTATATACAAGTTGTCACTTTATTATACATGCCATGGAAATGTAGGCCCAATAACGATCACGCACGATATTAAATGAAATCGAATTACCTAAATGCGTGAACTATTGCAATATATTCTCGTTCACAAGGTATACCTCCCATACGCCTATACAGGCACATATAATACGTATAATGTGAGCTGGTTTTGGTATACCAACTATTATACATATCTAGGTATACATTTTTGTAAAATAATAAATGTTATAATATATAGGCGAACATTTATTCCCTGTACTATATATTTATTCACATAAAATTACACAATTTATGTATTCCGGTAATAATTATATATTTTTTTTCTTTTCCTTCCTTCGTCTTAATTCAAATCTTTTTCATTTTTTCAGATCAAATTTCGAATATTATATATGGACTGGATGTAGGAATATATAAACTTTTTGTTCATAAATTACCTCGTATGATATAAGTGTTTTGAAATATGCGTATTTAACTACCTATAGGAGATAGGTATATGTATATTACGTACGATGCAACGAAGAAAAAGTAAGAAGAAAAAAACGTGATAAAAAATCGAAGTCTACCTCTATGTCTGTAACATCAAGTGCGAGGCATGCATGCCGTATAAACTAGACCAAAATTTATCGCTTCACGCGCCCGGAGAATCATATATTACCTATAGTATAGGTATACATTTTTTAGCAATTTTATAGTCAATTAAAAATATGTAACTAATTATTATCATTAATATAATATACTCACATTTCTCATCTCGTTCTCATATTCTGTATGCGTACAAATTAATTTACATACAAAAATGTGTATATACATTATATATACAACATGGAGAAGAAATTTTTCCTGTTTCGCGTATACCGCGTTTAGAGATATCACCGGCGCGGTCTTTGGGTCCGATATTATGATATCAATTCGAGTTTCACGTGTTTTTTCAAATTTGGAACAATCTCGCAAGAACTCGGCCGTTCGATGCAGGGTAGAATTTTATAAAATTTATAAAAACTTACGCGTTTCATATTTTCTCAATTTTGTCTTCAGACTTCTTTCCTCTTCGTTCCTTTTTTTACTTTGTATTTGACGAGGGAGGAGGAGGCGCTGCAGCAGGGACGAGCACACGTCAGGAACGGATAGAAGGTCCTCTTCTCTCTTGTCAAACAGGTTTCCAAGTACTTTCCTCTGCATATATAAATAAGTAATAACCAACCTAGTATAGGTGGGTATAGTCCGGCCGATGGAGATGTGAAGATATCGGCTTATCTTAATGTCAATGCTCCTAAGCCCGTGCATGCTCTGGTTACATTCATTAGGGTCATTAACATCTGATAGGCGTGGGAGCGTCCATTTCGATATACTATAAAGTCTAACCCCGTATGCATACCTACCTGAGATGCTACGATATTATAGTCCTGTATCTAATCATTCGCGTCTACAGCTATCGAACACATTCTTGTTATACTAATATACCTATAATCGCGTGACATTGCATCAAATTCGGATCTACGATACTCATTTACTTGCCAGAATTAGCTATAGAATTTTTCCGTGATATGTCTAGATCGCGTCTCCGCGTGAACGACCGTGAACAAAAATCACTAAAATTGAATCTACGGCAGTGAATTATTTTCGAAATCCTGACAATTATTCTTCGAGTAGGTATACCATCTATATCCCATCTCATCCTGCGGAAACTAGTCGCGGTTCCGGTTAAAATATATTTCTTATCGTTTTCACTGAGTTTCGCTGGAATTTGATCGACAAAAAAAGAAAGCCATCGAACAAAAAATAAGCCGAAAAGAAATATTTCTATAATATAATAATAAGGCGAAAAGAAGTGTTTTTCAGCCGTTTTTTCGACAAATTTTTTTATATTTTTTTATAAACTCTGGAAAATATACGAAAATTTTGCATATAAAATCTCTGTTAAAACTCACAAGGTGCTCGAATTTAATCGAGAACCATTTTAGAGGTGATGATCGCGGAGTTTGAGGGACTTTTCACAGAGTAAGCATTCCAGAATTACCTGTATTCTGACATTTTTGAGAAAGATGGGCAGCCTCATAATATCTTCATCGTGGCGCCATACCATAGGCCAAGTTATATGTATAACCTGAATAATTATCAATAGGCATAGAATACATTACATGAACATATATATAGACGAATAAGTAAAAAAATAAAAATAAAAAATCTCATTTTACATATTCGATGTAGAAAAATGTGGATAAATTACCTTAAAATATACAATTTAGGCAGTTATATATACTCTCTTAATCACGTTCGTTAATTGATGCTATAGATACATAGTTATGTTTGCGATATTTCATCGGTCATTATATCTCGTATATGTGCGTGTGTGTGTTTTTCATAATCAGCTCATTCTGCCCCGTATCCTTTCCAATAATAATCACCTAACTAAGATAGGATTGAAAAAAATGAAGAGTGTCAAAAAGTGAATAGACAGATATTCATATTTTCCGAATTGCCTGCGATTCTCTAATTGGTAAAAATGAGTAATGAGATCTACGATCGTATAGTTCGGTTCCCATAATTCTATAGAAATTTACAATCGATATTAGATGTAGGTAATAATTATTCGAAAACAGCTCTCGCGTCAGTTGAGTTCTAATGATAATTATTCGATACGTCGTCAGTCGGTATATAGCTATGTAACATGCGCATATATACCTATTTATATGTTATATATATAATCACACTTACAAGTTGTGCTCCAGCACGCGATACCTTATCCGGCCCTCGTACTCTTCAGCGAGAGCGGTTTGTGCTCCCATTAGTCGCATTGTAGCTCTCGATCTCTCTCTCTCTCTCTCTCTCTCTCTCTCTCTCTGAAGCTCATATCCCTCTCTGAAACTTTTTCTTTTCCATTTCTTTTCCTCTTTCTCTTTCTCGTTCTCTTTTTTCTCGACGACATGAGCCAACCATTAATGTCAAAGAGCCAATCTTCGCGACCTTTAAACTGAAATTTGCCGTTAATTGGACAGGATTCAGCCATATATTGCATTATAATATACGTATATTCATACTTTTAATTAGTACGGAGCGCGGTGCAGCGGATTTTTTTCCAGCTTTTTATTCCCGTATTTTCATGATCATCAAAATACTGTAGGTACCGATGCGCGGCAATGTAGGAGCATATTGCGAACGCAATTATCAGGATCATAAATTTCGAATTTCATATATATCGGCAGTGCCAACGTCGCCAACTATATATCTACAGCAACCGCTGCAAGTTCGCGGATCGTCTTCCTTCGCCGATCTCTTCACAATATCGCAGGTTCGCACATGCAGCGGCTCGCAGCTTACACTTCGATTTTACAGACGCAAATTGCAAAACCTATTAACCGCACAGTCGATATATAATATTCGTTTCACACCATTAACTTTCGTATTAATAATCAATAAAAAGTAGGCGTATGCTATTCTATTACATTTTGCGTCATGTGGCTACTAACAAAGATGTATCGAACGTTTCTCTGGCAGAGAAGGCACTCAGAGGGAGATCGGGGTGGAAGAGAGGCACCAAAAGACTGAAAATTATAATTTTGTCAAAACCTGCCCGGACACCGGTTTGTGAACCGAGAATATGCGGAAAATGAGCTGCGGCATGAACAAGAATCGCCATGCATCATTTATTTTTCTCCTCCGTAAAATTTCTCGTTTACAGAATTTCATTTTTTTGTATACCTACCTGATCGATCATTCTGATTGATAATCCGCAATTTTTCTGCCCGACGAACGCGTGAGAATAGCGAAAATGGACGGTACCTTCTTAAGGAAGGTCTGCAGAATTCCGCCCGCCCTGCGCAACCGTTTTGCCTAATTGATTTACCATTTTCACCCCGCGGCTGACCGTTTCGTCCCGTTTCTCCTCGTACGATTTGCGTTTGGAATTTTGTTCGGATGTTCAAATAATCTCTCAATTTCTCAACGGCAAAGTATTCGGAGATCGGATTTCGTGCAATAATTGTGTTACACGCGTTTAGTTATATTTTTTGCCTGTAGTACGTTCATACATACGTACAGACGTATTATATTATATTGTATACAGAATACTATCGATGGCCTCTCTACGATTCTCGGGAGTTCTATCCAGATACATACCGAGCGGAAGCCACATGGGCGGCGCGCGGAACGTAACGTGCTTAAATAAGGATTTCTACCGTGGGCAGTTTATCAACGTAAACAAAAATCACGTAGACAATGTTAATACCCGGACAGATTACGCTCAGCGATCGATGTGTAAATCCCGTTCATCCCCACGTACGCGGCTCCAAGTCCAACCCTTCACGCATCCCGTGCCTATGCATCTGACTATTCAATGAATGATCAACGAACCCGCTACCGAAACCTGATTTCAAATTTTAGGTAGGTACTGCAAAAATAGCAGTACAGAATCTGAAGAATTTCAACTCTTCACTATGATCTTCCCGCTTAACAGGAACGCACGGAGTCGCGTATGCTCGCACGGTCCGCGAGTTTCTTCACGGCTGAAGTTACGTGCAGGCGGCTATCTGCAGCTACTACAACTCTTCGGCTGTCACAATTACGCAAATTACTCTTGCAACTGCGATCGTGAATTTTTGCCCCTCTTGCTGCAGTTCTATAAACTCCTATAGCCGATATTCTCTTCTCGCGCGACTTCGTACTTCGTACAGATCGCGTAGGTATATACATAATACAAGTATCGAGGATCGAGCCATTCCAATCCGTAGATATAGCTATATGATAAGTAGTATGAATGCAAACTGTATATAATACCCACGTGAAGCGTTTCAACGAATCAACGTATCTCTACGTCCGAGGTATACCAGCGGACGTGTACGGTGCGGCGGTGAACGTTCATATACTTCTCGCGCTCATTGAATCCGAAATCGCTACCGTTTGACGATCGCGATGTTACGTGACCGTGCGAACGCGGCTGGCTAAACTCTGTACGCCAGGTAATAAGGCGTACGGATATCTCAATCTCATTTAAATAATCATATGATTTTCATCGAAATTTGCGGCTCTAGAGTAATAAATCACGTGACCAATAGTATCATGTAGAATTTGTCCGGAAACAGCGATTTATGGTTCGACCACTCGAATCTGCACAGCTAGATCGGATCTCGATTTTCATCTCAATATCTGCAGCGACCCCAAAATACACGAATTCGAGGAGAAATTCTTTTGGCACGTTAGGTACCAAAGATTTGGAGGTGCGACCGAAAAAAGAGAACAAAAATTCTATCGATTTCCAACCCCCGCGCCCCAATTAATGCAGCCTGCATGACCCGCTCTGCATGCGTATATCTACCCGTCTGACAGACTGTACAGCTAGCATTGCTAGTAGTGTCACGTTGTTACGTGTCGGTACGTGTTTGCTCTGCGAATAATAATACAAGATCAGCAAATCTAAGATCGTGCAACCGGTGTCCAGTTGCGCGTCCAGGGGACCAGGCTCCATCCACGGACCTGGAGCAGCTAGGCGGGGTACCAGCCACGCCACAACGACCGAGCGCACAACCACTGGCCGTTCGTTTCGAGCCTCCGAGGAGTGAAGGAAGGATGCTGGGAGGGCGGGAGGAGGGAAAGGTGGAATGCGCGGGTCTCGAAGGAGGAGCTGTCGGCGGTGAAAAATCACACACTGAGGGCCACCGATGCCAGCATCTGCTCTACATACGCAGGTTCTCATCTCTGATGCATCCCGGAACATCGAGTTTCGCTCCTTCGTGGGCAAAGTTCGTCGATGCGCCGTCTGGCATACAAGGGTTTCGAAAGAGAGCGGGCTTCCTTCTCTCTCCGTGGAATAGAAACCGAGAAGACGAATGGTAGCATTCGGAAGGAAATTGAGAAAAGTGTGAAGACCGGCTAGGGAAGGACTTCTGTACAACGTACGTGATACAAAAAATTCTTTCGAAGACACAATCCCAAGACTCAAGACTCGATTTCTTGGTTGAGAACCTCGAAGAATCGGAGTGTGCTGAAGCAGAGAAAGATACATATATATGTGTTCTGGCGGGGCTACCGGTCGGCCTGCATGAGGTCGGGTCGGTGTTCCCCTGTGTTCTATCTAGCTCCTTTTTCTTCGATTTTGCTGTACCTAAATTTCCCTCCTCTTCCAACCAGTTGCTCCCCGCGTTATTCCCTCCTCTTGCATCTCGCTTCTATCTTCGGCCAGTTGTGTTGTTCGATTGTTTTATTACTTTTATAAACGCGACGACTCCGCACCGCGGTGCTCCGGTGCTCCGGTGCCGCGGTACTCGCCGCCACCGTAGTATAAGGCGCTCCCTTTGTTGGCCTCCTGCTCCTCCTATACCTACCTTCGGGCCATTGTTGCTCGCGGAAAGATGCGAATTTTAATTTGATATTGTCTAATATTATTTATGTATGCACACTAAGGAGGACGACCGCGTCGCGCGCGGCTTCAAGAGCCACCTCACTCCCTGACTTTTCTCTTTTGCCTCAATTCTTCTTCTTCTTCTTTTCCTTGACTTTTTTCTCTGCATTACACTCATCGCTTTTTCGTGTTCTTATAGATACTGTATAACACAGAGTGGACTGGATTTTTAATGTATAGTTTGCGCTTGTATCGTTCGTCTTTCAGTAGATACAGTCGATTTCGTTCGCCACCTGAGTGACCGGAGTGACCTAAGCGGCCAAAATCAAACCGATGACGATGCATATAGTATTGATCCTGATGAATGTCCGTCAAAAATGATTAGTAGCTACATCGAATTCCGATGATTTCCTTGCATCATCGACGTCACTTTGGGAACGAAATGAAATTGTACAGAAGAATTTAATCTCGTGAATATATAGACACCGGAGCTTTTAGGCGTGCGCAGTAAGTTCTCCTATGGGAATCAATATCATAACCCACATTGCCAACTAACGAAGCCTCGTCTCGGTCGAAGCTGCAGAATGTAGACTAGACGCAACAGTTGTGCTCGAACCACATATAGAAAAAGAAAAAAGAAGAGACAGAATGAGTTAAACTTTATCCATCCATCGCAATAATTGTTCAACTATAAATTTCACCAATTATTTATCAACATTCTAAGATTTTCTAATCCAATTGCACTGTGATTCATATCATTCTAGATCTTTTATACGCGGTCGTATATAGATTACAAGTAGGTGCGATTATTTCGGCAAATAATGTGTCTAGTAACTCGCCAGTGAACTTCGAATTGATCACGCAGTGAGTAATAGACAGTATGAACTTATTTTTTGCGATCGTGGATGGAATGATAGTACCAATTTTACAGAGAGAGTATACATATAAATTCCAATCAGGCGATTCGCGCCGATCCGGAATGATTTTGATAAAAGGTTTTTGGGGATTTTGAAACCGTTTGATATTTTTGTCTCGGTAGATTTTTGAGAATTTTTACTCCAATGATTTGCCATCTTTCCTTGGGCATAAACGTGAGTATAATTTTGATTCTATTGATATTCGGGGTGTTATTTTCCCTGCCATTGAAGCTCTTATTGAACACAAATTACGGCAACGGTTTAAAAAACGAAAGTGAAATGACGGAAAGAGCCGCGGGAGCAGCAGCGGAAGAGAAAGATGAAGAAGAAAAAAATTGCGAAACTAGCAAGACTGCAGAAAACGAAATACAGTCATCCACCGATTTTCGCAGTTTGAAAATGTGTCGAAATTTTCACTACGAATCTACATTAAAATCAGTGTTTTTCAACAGCTACGATAAGAACTGTACCCTACACGTTGAAAAATCTCGAAATGCGGTCGACGTGAACGATATAAAGATGACTGAATTTTATCAACGAAAATCAAAAGTCCAATCAACGGATGAAAGTTCGGCGGTATTCGTCGCCACCAAATATCCCCAAGTTACCGGAAATAATGTCAACACTAATGACAAAAAGTCGTTATCGATCGCTGGGCATATTCTCGCTGTAATGCTCATTGGATCTGCCCTGGCTGCCCTGGTCGAGGTTCTTCGAGCCCGGTTTTCTTCCATCAAGGTATATTCCGACTTGACAACGTTGAAAATGTTTCAATTATCAGAAGAAAAAGTTGGGTTTGGTGTTCAGGCCGTGAATAATCAATCGGAATCATTACAAATGAGAAAAGTAGATATTCAATGTATAATTATTGGGGACTTTTTTCTACTCTTCTTTTATGTTTATGATAAATTAAAGGAACAACGATCGGCCGGTAATCCAGCATCGGGGAGAAGATCCTCGCTGGTAGATATTGCCCAGAGACGATACGCGAGGAAAGAAACTATTCAGGCTCAAAAATCTTTCGAGATACAGGGGCTGATGCATCGATCCCCTCTTCGGCTGATTGGTAAATAAAAAAATGAGGAAAAAAGTCATATTCTAGTCGATACAAAACCGAAATTTTTTAACGAACAGGGTTTTTGGTATTTTAGATAGTGATACAGCTATTGACCATAAATTATGCACCAAATTAGAATTCCTGTTCACGTGCGTTCGCTTCTGGAGAAGTGAAATTGTTCGCTAATTTCCTTCCTGGAAGCAGATGTCGAAAACTGCTGGGTTTCACTGCGGTTTAATTAACATTCTCAAGATATATAGGTACCTATATTTGCGCATGAATTTTTCAGCCGCTCGTCCGCCGCCGTTACTCCGTCGTTCATCATTTCCTGCCCAGTGTTTAATAAAGAAGGATAATCCAACAGTGTTAACATCGGCCACTGGACTCCATGGTCGTTTATCAAGACAGCCATCATTCGTGGTCGCGGATTCAGACGAAGAATCATCAAACTGTTTAACAGATTTCAGACGTCACAGTCGTCTCATTCGACGCCATTGAAATTTTCTTTATTTTTTCTTCATTTTATTTTTTTGATACGTGCGTGTTGAACTATATGAAGGAAATCGTCTACTTATCTCCGAGGTTTGTCAAAGTTCGCGAAGGTACCTGACACCACCATGAGCAGCTTGAAATCTTCGACTTTGACGCCTAGCTTTTGTACCCTTGTCGTAATTATAATCAATTGGTTAGTTTATTACAGTTCAATCAAAATGTAAGCTTCATACTCAGATAGCAGCGCATGAAATTATTCCTGCAAATTTGTGATATTTTCACGCATGCATCATACAATAATTGTTTGTTTTTTTTCCTTCTTTCTTCACGCACACACACAGTATATGCATGTTAACGGAAGTGCAGTGCTGCAGATTAATTCGACTGCGGAATTCCGATCGCTATTATTATCTCATATCAGACGGCCAAGTTCATAATTCTAATCGGAGAAATCAATCGATTTCGGTAAGTAAATTGAATACATATACCACATCCTCGAGATTTATTCTCTAAGAACTTTCATATTCAATACTACATTAAACAGAATAACGGAACTTCGTAGCCTCGTTTGTCAAAAGTCAGTAAAACAGAAAAAAAAAAAGAGAATCTTTTAAATGTACCGAAAAGTTGAAATTCCTTGCATAGAGAAACGTAAAAATGTATTCATTGTGACGAATTCTTAACGAGCTATGCAATAAATGTTATAATCGACTATTTATACCAATAATACCTGTGTCCAATCTTAGCAAACTATCAGTATACCTGTATACATATACTCACCGTCGATGAGTGTACGAGTACAGTGTTCCAAATGATTGAAGCCGATTCCATCAAAGACTCCACGCTCCATTTCCGGACGAGTGAGCTTTTCCGCGGTGATTTTCACAGGTTGACTTCACCAATTTCAGGTAAATTTTCTCATGTTTCATGCGGTAAAACGGTCACTGCGGTTATTCAATCGCTCGCACTATATACATATATAGGTATATGTACCTATACATATATATCTGTATATATAGGTACGGAATAATTTGGTGTAATTATAAAGATAGATAGATCATAGTTATTGCGAGATTGCCGCAAAAATGATTACCTAACGATTCATTATGGATGAACAATTTTTGCGTTGGCATGTATGCAGTATGCATATAAATTTATCTGCGACAAATTTTTAGCCCACGTTTTAATTCTCGTTTCAAAATATTCAGTATAAATTTTCTAATAAACCATACACGCAAGTCGTCGATATTTCTCTTTTTCTCATTTGCATGCAGTGATTTCCCGTTTTTCTCCCGGTTGTCAAGTCGTCGTTCTAATGCGGAGGAGGATTATGCGAGTCCTGCATTTTCCGGAGGTCCTTTTGATCAACAGTCGCGTGTATCCTGGATTTTTTGCTATAACGTCTGATGTGATATACCGATGTCTACTCATACTTACACTCTGGGTCAATTACGATATATCTATGTGAGATCCATACGAATTGAACTGAAATATAAAATGAATTGAAAACATTCGGGGAGCCGCATTAGGTAGGTAGGTGCGGTTTGCCTTTTTCATTACAAGACGGTGCAAATTTGGAAAATATTTGTGATAATATGTCGTATATAATATACAGGGTGTGACACTTCAAGTGTCAAGAACGGGAGGGACTCAATCGGCACGAGGCCCCGCCCTTTCAGCCAATCAACAACTAGAAGAATTCGGCCTACCGGAATTCTTACGAGAACACGAGATACAATTTCTTGGCGTAGGAAAGAAATATCACCAACGACGCAACCGGGCTATTAGGTATTTATTTATTTCGACGCCCATAGAAGCGATTCAAATTCTTTGCCTTCTCTGTCGATACGAACATCAAGTCGCTGTCTGCGGTTTTCTCGCACAGCTTGTAATATTTCCGGTGTAATAGATCTGCATGCTGCAGTGATTCTTTCTTTCAGATCATCTACGTTTGCCGGTTGTGTTTCAAGTTTATTTCGTATTGACAGAGAAGGCCGAAAATTTGAATCGCTTCTATGAGCGTCGAAATAAATAAATACCTATTAGCCTGGCTGAGTCGTCGTTGATATTCCTTTCCTACACCAAGAAATTGTATCTCGTGTTCGCATAAGAATTTCGGTCGACCGAATTCTTCTAGTTGTTGATCGGCTGAAGCGGGGCCGGGGCCTCGTGCCGATTGAGTCCCTCCCATTATCGACACTTGAAGTGTCACACCAGCTGTATATGTCTTTCAATGAGAAGTCGGCCGGGAATGAAAATTGCGTTTGCGGATCGTACGCAAATAACAATACGTGGCATATTTTGAACAAAAAAACTATACAACTCCTTACACGCAATAAATCTTCAATAAAATTCCTTCAAGCATATGTATATATATTTTGTATTGGATGATTGATGTGTAAGCATTTGAAATCAATCCATGCAAGTTGCAACGAATGGATATAATGTTACTTGCATAAAGTACTATATAACTATAATACTAACTATATTATACCTATAATATGACACAGGTATATAATGACAAGTACTTTAGCCTATGATGATTCAGGTCAACGCTTGCATTAAGTGTATTTGCTACAATATCGTGAATACTCGCATATATGTAAATTGAAACGGCACAATTAGGTATGCTTATGTATCCACTTGAGTGTATTACACTATAATAGCATGCGTAATTCCAAACGCATTTTATACATTGTCTCTTCTAATTTTCAAAGATTTTGTAATCACGACGGATATCTTTACACGATTTTCATATTGATGTTAAAAAATTCAATTTTGCCATTCTAATAGCCGTGTATTATAGCGTTTATACATATACCTGCAGATACCGTTAGGTATATTTCTTGAATTTTGGGTACCTACTGAACGAATTCTCATTAGGTTGATTAGTTGCGCGGTATTATAACGAGGATGAGAGAAGCTAACTATTTTTAATATTCGTATTGTCATGCTACATATGTATGTATACACATGTATACATAAATAAATCTATCATTGACCTGCTGTATAATGAAACAAAATCGAAATATGTAATCTATATCAATATGTATTATATTATTTTCTGACTATCTATACATAATTTATATCGAATCTATTTTGACAAATACAGGAGATATATATATATATTATAGATATTGTTGTATACGTATACTATACAAATGTTATGTCGATGTATACCTACTATCTGATAAATGTTTAAAATTGTTATTCGTCATCATGGGTAGACGAAATAAGATTTCCTACCATTGCTATACTACACATGAATAATTATACCCAATCTGCGAAAATGTGTTCTAGTGTAAGACTTTCATTATACCTGTACTACGATATAAGCATATTGTTGAAATACAACGAAAAGTCAAAGCAGTCTAGACCAATCGCTGCAGCCCCGCAGGGGCTCCGAAAACGTTTTCAAATTGACCTGAATATACATACTTATTCCTGTGTATATTCTCGGGAATAAATGGCATATACATAATTGGATATGAAAATAATGAATACAATGAACTAATTTTATCATCATGCGTAATCATTTCACTTTCTCAAACTCTGATTACTCCGAAAGTGTTTCCAATGAAGTTTGAAATAGAAATTTAGAAATGAAGGAGTTATTCGATAGTTGCATGATGGTTGTTTTTTCCCGAATCTCTGAATTCGAATCTGATATCAAAAATTCGAAATTGAAAATGGCAGATTCAATATCGGTTAAGTAGATTGTTCGAAAATATATGTTCGATTTCCAATGTAATAATTCTCATCTCAGATTCTAGTGCAGTTGAGGCGCCGAAAATAGCATTAACAAACTCTCACGGAAGTGTGTACAAGAAAATTCCAGGCAGGAAGTCACTTCCTCAGTTTAGGTTTTCAGTAAAATTCGGATTGCGTCATTTCAGCGATTATAATTTGTTCCACCGGTAATTTTAACCGATAAAATAATATCAACCGATATAGCGGTTCTGTTGTATATACATAATGAAGTTAACGCTCGAACTTGAGACCTTTCCTTCGGGAAGTTCTGCTGCTGACATATATAGCTTCATCAGATTTAACTAACGTGAAAACTAATTTCAAGCCATTCTGCCGCATTACCAGAATGTTGAAATTGCAACATTCACATCCTACAGCCTTACAAGGATGTGCGTTGGGCTGCAGAATTTCAGGCGTGGAAAGTTAATGACGCATGGAAGTGCGTCTCATTTTTTTGCCGGGAATAATAGGATTTGGTCATTCAGCTGAATTTCTTGTTTTCGTGTTCTACTTCTTTTTCATATGAATAAATAATATACATACCGATGTATGTCTGCAGAACACATGCTTGAATGTAAATATAAATATTGTGTTCACGGTGAGTACAGACTGCGCACTGAAGCAAGCTACAATATAGAGGATCGAATGCGCGCGCAGACTATTTGCAGCAAAATAATTACCTGAGGTGGCGCCACATGCAAGGCTGTGGAACGTCCTCGATGAGAAAGAGACGTAGAAGAAAACTTTTCCCAAAGTCCTCAACTAGGAAAGGATAAAGTAATAGATAACGTGATACAAATATCGTACATAGAACAATCACGCGCATGAATATGTGAAATCTATCGCGGTGTTTAGAATAGAATTAAAATAATGTGCGTCGTGTTGTGATTGATAAATAGGTTATATAGCTGCATCGCTGCGTGTGTGTGTGTATGTGTGCGCCTGAGTGTTGGTTGGTTTTAAATAAAGTGAAAAATGTGCAATGTCGTGGATAAACTGTAAGCTACAATAATATAATAATATTATTATAAATGCATATACTGTACATATGTTATTCATACATACAGAATAATTAATCATGACAATAACTATGATCATAATCGGAAGCACATTCCAGTATCATATACTATACTAGATACCATATATTCCATAAATACTTAAACCCAAAAGTATAGTATACAGATATCTACCTATAAAGTCGCTTGTTGCACTAGTTGCCAAGGCGACTGACGTCCCGCTATAAAAAACAGCTTGCTGCCTTCTTGTGCTGCGACGACTCTGATTCCTTGGTTCGGCAATTGTATATGGTATTCGCGATGAAACAAGACCGACGATTATTGCATACTGTTTTATACTTCTATTTCATACAATACTGTTATCATCATTTCATAAAACGGTATTACTCAAACCCATAATCACCATCAATGTCATTCTAAATCACATACGGAAATAACAAAATTGCAATAAAACATTAAAAAGCAAAAACAAAAACTCAGGATATAATGGACTATTCGGTTCTGGGCCACTACGATCCTTCCGTTGAGGTCGTGGCGGCTGACCAGGATCTCATCTGTGAGTTTATTAAATTACAGTACACAACCGCCGCGTTTCCCCTCTTTTGTTGACAGATTGAACATGTATTTACATGCCTCTATTCATAATATTTACACATAACCTGCATCCAGATAATTTGAAGTTGGCACGCGTAGATTCGCAACGCTCTGTTGGTTTTTTCTTTTATTTTTTTTCATTCGCATGTAGTTTCTCTTTTTTTCCTCATCAGCTCACAACCACTCCCGCTCAATTTCTCCTCGTTGGTACACCTATACATACTACTCTACTTCCACGTTACACTTATCATTAATCATTTTCTCCACTGCATTCTGCGATAGGACACACGGAGTTGAGAATTACATTCAACTATTCATTTATCAACTATCGTTTCTCTTTCATTCATCCATTCTACTCGGAACTAGCCGAGAGCCACGTTTCAACCAGCTGGCGATTATTCTCAATTCGTATGTGTATCGACATAACCTTGAAATTTCGTGAGGCAACATATTAATGACGAAACATAATATCAGCTGTTTCGCCACCTAAGCATTTTCGCAAAAATGATTAACGTTGTAAACTTGAGCATCGTTTTCAACTACGTGAATTTAGTCAGAAACTGAGAAACTACTTCACCGTAACTGGTAAAACCACAGATAAAACATTACTCTACTGAACTCAGAGATGTTTCGATAAACTGTTATACCTTATAATAAAAATATGAATAATAACAAAAAATATGATATATTATAATAAACAACAATTCATTATACACTTCACGTAATTCCTTAATTTATTATATTAAATGCTTCTGATATTCTCACAACATGCATGTACGACGTTTATATCCTGTAGAATTTCCTCTTCATATTTGTTACCCAGTAGTGTAATCTAGACACACAGATCTGTAGCTAGTTTTCATCCCGTATTTACGCAATAATTGTTGATGGAGAAGGCAGATTGAAATATCTGAAACATTATTTTGAAACTGGATTTGAATTACAGGGGAAGAATCAAACTATGACTTATCAAGCGAAGGCTTTGTCCCTGCAGCCGAACAATTTGGGGAAGAATTTGCTGGTGCTGAGTTTCAGGAGACTAGAACTCTGCTCGCAGATGGTGGCGACAGGTTCGGAGTTTCCACTGTCACCTTTGACAATGTCGAAGAACTCATGTGGATGGGAAACCAAGGGGTACAATTGAATGATGGAATAGTCTTTATAATTATACTTTTCAATCCTCAATAATTCCCGAACTCAGTGATCTGCGCCTATCCAATGTCCCAAGTCCTGACCTTTGGATATTATACAAAAACGTAAAGATCCTGATTTGATTTCCTTGTCGTTCTAACTTTTCTGAATTCCTTAAGGGTCACGTGACTTCGTACTACGGACCTGGCCTTCAGAAATATACTTCTTTTCAAGTACACGCAACTCAAGAAATTCGACAAATACATCCGATCGATGAGGGAATACTTGTTTTAACTCAGAGTATGTTGAGGTGCCAGCTACGTCGTGGTATTCCTATATTTACTCACACGTATGTTCACCTCTGATTATTTTACAGACGACATATACTTTCTATTTGTTTGTTATTTCATTTTATCTTTTTTTTTTAATTGTGTTTCAAATGGTTTTGGTTTAGGGACTGAATAACTTAATTATCGCACTAATTATGCACACGTCTGGTTTTGTTTCCTTCTTATTGTCACTCAAAATTCTTTTTCATCCATTTCATCGTGGGTCAAATAATCGATTGGATTCTATCCTAGATCTGCAAACATGATTGATATGCAATGCATGCTTCAAACTTCATCAACAAGATTGCTCATGGGAGGTCATCAGGAGAAAATCATTGACTTCAATCTCACCAGGGGTAAAGAAACTGGATTGGTAAGCAACACAGGGCGGAAAAAATGACCCAATCTCTTGTCTGCCATTAAGAAAGTAAAAGGAACATCTCAGATTATTTAAACTCCAAGTTGAACTCAGTAGCAGTTTTAACTTTCATATTTTCTCATGAAAGATTCAAAGAAAAAAACGTTTAAATCAATGAGAAAAATTCTAAATTTTATTTTGCTTAGTTGATAAAAGAAGAACAATCAGTGCAATTAAACAAATCTACGTGGTATCAAGTCTCGCCTTGAAATCCTCTATTGATCTATAAATGAAGTTAATTTATTTCCTTACTTCAAATTTCCAGGTACATGTTGGAGAACACGGTTGTGCAATATTGAGACAACACAGCAGATTAATATGCGCAGGTAATCCAGCTGGTCGGATTGATCTTCGAGATCCAAATACACTTTCGATAGAACATACATTGGATACTCACAGTGGTTCTCTTAGCGATTTTGATGTACAGGGAAACTATCTCGTCACATGTGGTTTTAGTAATAGGTAAAAATTCGTCCAAATTTTATTACTTTTTTTATTTTTTGATCAAAATATAATTACTTGTGTGTAAAAAAAAACCCTCATGTATAATTTTATTCAATTCTCTTATTTTTATCAGCCACCAAGGTTTCTTTCTTCTTCTTATCGGCTTTTCAATGATTCCCCGTTTTTCTAAGTGATCTGTAATTTTTATTTGTTTAGAAGAAAAACTGTCTCATGCCTGATCTACTAATTTTGTTTATTTTTTGTTATTCTTTTCAGCCGCCAGGGTCTTTCTGTCGATAGATTTCTCATGGCTTACGACTTGAGACAAATGAGAGCGCTAACTCCGTGCACAACTTTGGTCTATCCGCTTCTCCTCAAATTTTTACCAAGCTATTCGAGCCGAGTAGCTGTAGTATCGCCTTTGGGACAGATGCAACTTTTGGATACTATTTACGCTGATGTACAACCGTCGATGACTTGCTTATACCAAGTAAGAATATATCTTCATATCTTAGGCGATTTTTTATCTGATTCTATATACTGAGATCTATAAATTACTAAATTGTTCAGCGAGATACGAAATTAGGGTTTATTCATACCAAAATGATGTTTTCAAAAAGTAACAAGTCTATAACTGTTAAAAGTGAATAAGATATCAGTTTTTCTCGTTTTTTCATTAAACTTATTTAAACTGATTAATATTTTATCTCCTTTTCCTGTTCCAGGTTGCTACCGCCGGTGCGATGGCATTGTCGTTTGACGTTTCTTCTACCTCACAATGTCTTTGTTTCGGTGATTCCGCTGGGTCGATTCATTTTCTAGCAACTAATACCCCTGAACCGCAATTCAATACATTCTCAAGGCGAGTTTTTACCGATAAATATTCGCATTTTATTTTATTATCGAGAAAATTAGATTCAGGAGCGTCACCAACATATAATACTATTCTTGTTTTTTTCTCTTTTTATAGACCCACCGAGTTTGCTGATCCCGTGGAAACTCTCCAGCCCATAGCGTTTGACGATAATAATACACCTCTTAGTACTATACCCATGGTATACTCTGGTCAACCTTTGTTCAGCGATTGGGCAGAAGAATTTATGAAAAAAGTATACAGGTCAGCATTGAGAAATAAAAATAGTGATATTATTCGATTAATTTACTATGGTTTTGTATGTTTTTTCTTATCTAATTTTATTTTCCGAATAAAGGAGAGTTTTCCGCTCATGTTTTCCCCTCGGTATTCGGCATTCAAGATAGAAATAATAAATCTACTTTGTTCTTTTATAATTGTTCAATGTGAAGAATGATGTAGATTCCAGTCTCCTAGTGAAAACCCAATACACCTGATTTTAATTATGATTTTGGAATTTTACATATTCTACAGAAAAACACCGGCGATTGATCCGGAAATTTTACGCACAATGAAGATGCAAGGGACTATAGGATACGCTCCTAATCCTCAGGCTTTTCGCAGAAATCAAGTGAGGAAACAATATTCACCCACTCTTCTAAAATACTCTACTCCGTCTGTCATTAAATTCCAATAAGGCATTATTCTTCGTTTTTTTTTATCTTTTTATCTTTTTTTTCACCGTATTATTTCCCCCGTGGATTTCAAACTGAAATTTTCCAATGCCAAACTTATAAGAATATTCATTATTCTGTAATAAACGAAGCTCGTTTCTGTTAATTCATAAAATCCAATGGATTCTTCTCACGTAATCCAATGATTATTTACAATTTATGGGAAATTAATTCGCTAGAGCAATTTCTGAAGACTTAGAGATGGAGAAAAGAGCTTTGGAGTATCTGAAAACGAATTTTTCTAAGTCAAACTTCAGTGTAAACTTTAAATTGTTGGATAAATGAATTCGATTAAATTAGATGTGTTAGAAAAGAGTCAAAATTTTCATTGTAAGGATACATTTCAGAAGCTTAACAATTCAATTGATTATTAGAATTATTGGATGAAGACGTATGCGGCTTACGGCGACCGTATTAAAATAATCAAATACGAAAGTAGTTTTTCAGTTTGATCGTTTAATATCGCAGTAAGTGAGATTGAAGAACGTTGAGTAATACCAATACTCATTGAAATACATTATGAGGTTTCATATTATTACCTTTAGATTTACTTAGGTATATCAGAAAATCTAAATGGGGTTGGTTGTGAAAAAAAAAGTATGGAAAAAGCTCAGAATCTCTATCATAAAATGAATTAAGACTGATTAAGATTTCGTGATAATTATCTTATCTACTACTATTAGAGTTTAGAAAGAAGACTGATATATTATATTTTCATAAAGTACTAGTCGATTGCGAGCATTCCACTTATGTTTATTCAGTATAGTAGAGTATAGCATAGTTCAATTTATACAGATATATTATACACCAGAGTGTCCTTTTTTGATCTATTTTATGAATTTCTAATCTGGTTTCTTTTCTCTGCAATTCCATTCAGTATTTATTATAATAATTTTACAAATTGAATTTATTTGTTTACTTTGGTCACAGGTAAAAAATAAACTACTAGCGTTAATAAATACAGAATAGTAATCTGATCTTTTTTGATTGAACTTTCGTTTTTATTACTATTTCCATGCTTTCTAACATAAAGAAGGTTATGGAATAATTGTTTTCGTAAATAATGCCTGATAATTTGATAATGTATTGCATAATGACAAGTAGGACTAGGGAAAACGGTTGAAATTTTTGTTTCCAGTAAATAAATAAGTAATAAATAAATATGTATAATTATTTCTATATTAAGGTGGTATTACATATTTCTAGGATATAACATGAAAGCCAATAAAATGTATATTCAAAGTTGTATTTCATTGAAATAATAAAGGTTGTATGAGAAACTCATAAAGCCTGATTTTTAGTAATTTTGTCATTTCATTCATCACGTCATTACATTTAATTCTTCTTCTGCTTTCTCTTCTTTCCTCGTTTTGATACCATTTGATTAATATTACTTATTTATATCTTTTGTTATCGAACTTTTTTCTTTTTGCTTTTTAATTTTGAGCTGAAGATTGATGACAAACAAGTAAACGAAAGAACCAATTTAGCAACTTTTAGTATACAGTTATTATTAATTTAATTTTAGATAAAGTTTTAAGAACAAAGTTTCGACAATTTGGTATCGATGAAAATAGATAATGCATTTTTTCCAGATTCCATACAATTTGGAAAAACGACGTGGCGTAGCGACCAAACTATTTTCCGGAGATTCTCGAGCCAAACCTGAAGACGGTACATTCATTGCAATTCCTAAACGTTATCGTAAAATTGAAGTTAAATACTCAAGGCTTGGATACGACGAGTTCGACTTTGATCAGTACAATCGTACAAGCTTTTGCGGCTTAGAAGCAACGCTTCCAAATAGTTATTGCAATGCTATGCTTCAGGTAAAACAAAAGAATGATATTGAAATATTCTGTTTTAATGTCAATTATCTGAATAAAAGAGTTTAATTTCCCTCACAGCTTTTGTACTACAGCGAGTCAGTGAGAATAGCTCTTTTATCACACTCATGCCAAAGAGAATTTTGCCTCTCTTGCGAATTAGGATTTTTATTCCACATGCTCGATACATCACGCGGCTTTCCTTGTCAAGCTGCCAATTTCCTCAGGGCTTTTAGAACCGTTCCTGAAGCATCCGCACTTGGACTTATACTCAGCGATCTTCACCCAGAAGCTAAACGAAAAACTAGCTTGATCAGACTGATCCAGGTGAGCTAAAGCAAAAACGTGAAGCATACCTTTGCTACTTAAATTTGATTTTTTGTTTTTTTATGATGTATTCGTTTTTTTTTCAGAGCTGGAATAGGTTCATCCTCCATCAAATGCACTATGAAATCTTAGAGACACGTAAAAGGGTTCAGGAAGAGGAAGAAGCTGCGCGTCTTAAAACAGGACCTAAAAATCCTCCATTTGTATATAACGAACAAGATTTTCCCAGCATACTACAGGATCTTGGTTCTAGATATAGGACCCATGACGAGGAAAGAAAAAAGAGAAGGAAGCAAGAGGAGGATGGTAAATATATGTGGATAACATCGAAAGGTAAACACAGCTTGAGTGTGAACAAACAAAATTGTACAATTTGCACTGGGCAATTTTTGTGTTTATTTTTCTATTTATTTCTTCTTTTCTATTTTATTTACAAGTTACTTCTTCCACAAATTTATTATTATAATTACTATTATTTGACGTTTTCAAGGGAATGTTAGAAGGCACTTTATTTATGTTTTTCAAGCATACAAAATTCTCTATTTTCCATTTTCTCTATCTTTTTTCTTTAACCTCGTTTTCATTGTCTTTCTTCCATTTTTCGATTCTTCCTCGTCCTTCAAACCAATACGAGACAGAGTTTACTCATAATTAATTATCTAATTGCAATTTTGATGTTGTTCGATTGAATATTGATGCCCACTCGCAGAGATTGATTTTAATAAATAATTTATACACCAGGATTTCAAAATACTTTGATACAGAAAAGGTGAGCAAACACTGCCCTCCGCGTGACCAAATTCAGTCGAAAGACATCTGATCACTTGAATTGTATGTACGATGTCTTTTTCTTTACAAAAATGCTTTGAGTTATTTGAATATTTGTTATTTTCTTGCAAAACTTCATATTTAATCTTATGGCTGAAAACTGTGAATTTATTTTATAGCACTTCTGTGTTCTGGTATCAAAATACTTTTAACTTCTACTTTTGTTAAATGCATACACTCAAATATTTAGAATAAAATTTCTTTTCTCCGCATGTAGATACAAATTGTAAAAAACCAACCGAAGAAACTGAAATTCGTGATGAAGAAACGGAAATCAGTCGACTATTCGGATCTGAACAAATTCACATTCATCGATGTTTGAAGTGCGGCCGAGACGCGTCCAAACACTCGATTATGCTTTTGTGCAATTTGGTGTATCCGGATATCATAAATCCTGGTAATTTAATCCGAAAACTGATTCCTTTGCATAATTCTCCAATAATTGTCTGATTCATCCTAATTTCTTTTCTAATCTAGAAGCTTGTACATTGATTTCTCTATTCCAGGGGAGGAAATTCCATTCACTTCGGTACTGGCGGGAAGTTTAAGACCAGAAAAAATAACTCCAGCGTGGTGTGATAATTGTCAAAAGTTTACACCAACTCTGCAAACTAGGCAGTTGACGAAACTACCTCAAATTTTAGCTCTCAATTGTGGTTTGGATAGTCACCAGGTAACTGGCCTCAGTAAATTTGTACTGAAATACCTATTCGTCATCCAGAAATTCCACTATTTCAGTTCATAAGCCATCATGGCGAACTCAGAATTTTAAATCTGGCTGTTTTGCACTACTTTTTTCTAGGATAAAGCTTTCTGGCAAAACCAAATGGATCTAGTTGTTCAAAGAGTTGTAAATGGCAAGGATGCTAGTCCTGCTAGAAGCCCAGTACCCATTACAATCAAACCTTGTCGTTATGGTGCAAATTGTACCAGAATTGGATGCAGATTCAGACACGCCGGCAAAGACGCAGGTAGGTGAAAAATAAAAAAAATAAATGGAACAGAAAATGAAGACCCTTAATCGTTTTCCATGATCTCATCATAAATACTTATTTATTATAGAATAATTTATCAAAATTCTGAATTACATATTAATATTGTGTAGAGCCAACACCAACGTCTGCGATGCCGCCAACAGCAACGACCCCGGTGCCAACACCGCCAAGTCATCTTTATTACTCGCATTCATGGGTACCGCATCACATAGAAATAACATTAAACCCAAATGGAGAGCTGTCGATAAATAAACTAGATAGAATAACTCGGAGAGAGTCAAGTCTGAGCAACAATAATACTCCTGTAGAAAAACCAGCAGAAAATGGTCAGGGTGATCATAAATCAGAAACGGCAATTATACCACCAGCAGTTAAAAAATTTGATGAAATAAAAAATACGGTCACTGAAAACCACTTGGCCGAACCTAAAGGTACAAAAGAATCCGACGATAACTCAAAACTCTCCAGCGGGATGAACAGCATTAAAAAAATTCAGTACAGTCTGAGCGCAGTTGTTTGTTACGTCGATGACAAAAATGATGAAGATCGAAGGAATATCGTCGCCTTAATAAAAGTTGCACCTAGTTACCACGAGAGATCTACAGGTAGCGCTGTTTCACAGTGGTATATCTTCAACGATTTTTGGTGAGGACAAAAAATCCCTCATTTCTTCTTCCTCTTTGTCTCTAATTCAGATCGCATAGATGATTCAACGATTATCTCGATTTTTCAGTATATCTGCAGTGACACCGCAAGAAGCTGTCTGGTTTAATCTCGACTGGAAAGTACCGTGCGTTCTTCATTATACTGCTGAACCATCTCCAGAAATTTTACCATTTGTTAGTCCGCTTACCTCCGATGTTTTTGGCGAGGATAAATGCATCGCTCGTAGCGGTGGCACGAGGGGTATTACTTTTACACCTCTAACTTCTGATGAAATGCCAAAAAAAGGTTCGTGATGAGATTTACGCATTTGTTATACAGAAATTAAACAAACATAGGTATTTGAGATCAATTTGAGCCGATCTTGCGCTTTTCTACAGGGGAATTAGTCGCCATAGATGCGGAATTTGTTACTTTAAATCAAGAAGAATCGGAGCTTAGGAGCGATGGCAAAATGTCGACTATTAAACCCAGTCATATGTCTGTCGCTCGGATAACTTGCATTCGGGGGTAAGAAAAGATGAGAGAATATCGGTTATTCATCCCCGTAATTTTACGATTCAAGATGTTGATAGTTTGAGAATTGATTTTGACCTTGGAAATTTGAAAATCCTTAAAAATTTAATTGAAAATTAAACGATATTTGACCAAATTAATCGTTTATCCTTCAGTCAAGGGCCGCTGGAGGGGACTCCGTTCATAGACGACTACATAAGCACCCAGGAACAAGTTGTAGATTATTTAACAAAATTCAGTGGCATACAGCCGGGAGATTTAGATGCGAATTTTAGCAGCAAGCATCTAACAACTCTGAAATCAACATATCAAAAATTGAGATTCTTAGTAGATAATGGAATAATATTCGTTGGTCATGGTCTGAAAAATGATTTTAGGTACGTTTTTCATCCAGAATTACTTTGGATAGTTATGATATTATCTTTTATCATTGAAATTTAGGGATTAAGATAGATTTTCTGAATTTTGAACAGGGTAATAAATCTCGTTGTGCCGCCAGAGCAAGTTATTGACACAGTTTTACTCTTCCATTTACCTCATCACCGTATGGTATCACTGCGTTTTTTGACCTGGCATTTTCTTGGTAAGAAAATTCAATCGGAAACTCATGACTCGACGGAAGATGCTCATGCGGCTTTAGAATTACATCGTAAATACACAGAGCTTGTGGCGCAGGGAAAATTAACTGAAACTCTTAAGGAATTGTACAGCATTGGGACTAAGCTTCAATGGAAGGTAAAAAGAGTTGTTACGATTTTTTTTTTTTTCATAAAAATTCGTATAAAATTATACTCGATTTGTCAATTCCATAACAATTATTCAAATTCATCTACTTATCGTCTGCATAGGTTCCAGATAGCTGATATACGGATGCTGATGTTATAGAAGGAATATCTGAAATTATACAGAGCTGAGATAGACAATGCTCGTATAATTAATGAAAATAGTGCGAAATTTCAGAAGATTAACAGAATAAAATTTTAATTGAATGCAATTAATTGATTGATTGATTGATAATTGAAATTTCAAATGATCAGGCCAGAGAGAGAAGGAAAGGAGAAAAAGCCGCTCTATAAGTCTGTTTCTGTTATTTTTGTCTTTTTTAAAGCAAAATTTGAAAATCTTATTATTAACAGCCTTGTGCAATTTTTATGTTTACGTTTCTATATGTGGGAAAAGTTTTTTTTTTAATTTTATTGATCATTTAAGTAACATGTTTTGGGAATGGTAGAAAAAAAAAAAAACAGAAAAAAAAAATTTTAACGAAAAGAGGGGGAAAATGATAGAAAAATAGAAGAAAATTTGATTTTAGATGGTTTTTATCATTATACGGGTATGGTATTCGTAAGATTTTAGAGCATTTAAAAGATTACATAGATGTTGAACACATTTTTGAGGTAAATATAGTATATTCGAGTATCCATATGTATACTACCTGTCATTCCTTTATGTCCTAGAACAGGCAAGATATAAGGAATAAACAGTGAGATTAAAAATTCTTTATACAGATAAAATGCATCGATAAAATGCATTGAAGAAATTATTACGTATTACTATTATCGTTGATACTCTTCTCTCTACAATCATTGTTTATAAATCCATACGACGACCATACACATGCATGCACATATGTAGATACATAATAAATAAATGAATAAATAAATAAATAAATAAATAGGAACCATGGTGAAAATCTAAATCATTAGATTAGATTATGTTCTTCTGAAAATTACAGAATAATCATAAAAAACTATTAAATATTCTATAAAAAATTTCATAAACTTGGACTACTCTTTAGAAGGTTTTCTTTTTTTCATTTTTACACATTTTTTAAATTTCATGAAAACCCCAAAAAACCGATCATAACTTTCGTTAATTATTTTGAGTTTATCGGAAAATGTTGAGGTAATTTCTCAGAAATTTAGTTGAGAATTTTTACGAAACTGAGGAAAACTCTGAAAGTTTTCCCCAAGATGCATATAATAACATTCAGCAAGTTTTCGAATAACTTTGTGAATCTTTGTTTAGAGATAATCGCCGAGTTATTTCAACTTTTTGTTATTTAATTTTTCTCCAAGTTTCAGTGTTACTGAAAAATTTTATCTGAGGAAAATAAGAATGAAACTTCCAGAAATCTATTTTCACCATGGAAAATGCATATAAAAATAATAGTACGAACATACGTAGGTATGATAGAAAATGAAATAATCAATGAACAAATTCTTGTCAATCATGGTTGTAATATAGGTATTTTTTGTATTTTTTAATCTAAGTTTTACTCTTTTACCGACTCACTCACCACTTACCTGCTCATGCTACCTGTACTCATACTTACCGAATGACGTAGGTATTGTATAAGTATTGTAGTACTACATAAATATTTTGTAATAGGTATACACATTCTTAAATGGCGCATCATGTTTTTGATATTATTTCTGTCGTTTTTCACACACACACACACACACAGATAATGATTCACACATACAGCACAATGTAGCTATATAGTATAATATCGTGATCGTATCGTATGTGTATGCTACATTTCACTATGTTTATAATTGAATAGGTATACATATTTTTTTATTTAATATCAGCTGTTTCAATTACGTTAAAAACAAAATTGATAATTGGTATATCCATACATAGTCCAGATGATAATCACAGGATCGTAAATCCAGTAATTGTAAATACGAATAGATCAAATCTAGTAAAACAAAAGTTTCTCAATTTATATCTTTCTCCTTTCTCTCAATAGACTTGTGAGAAAAAAAACAATGTTTGTAAATAAAGGAAAAAGAAAATTTAATGTAGAAAAACAGCGGACGAAGTTTATGATAATACAGAGAATTTTCTAAAAGAAAAAAAAAGCAGAAAATTGAAAAAAAAAGGCAAATTGTGTAAACTGAAATAACATGTATATTGGAATAATAGAAAACAAAAAAATTACCTAATATCGTAGAATCATCGAAAATTATTTTTATATGATGCATTGAAGAAAGAAGAAAGAAAAAAAAAAAGAAATCCAATACGGTACCACATTTCTTTACTGTACTAAAACGAACACAGAATATAATACGTAACATACTTTACACAAATACATATATGTGAAAGGACCCTCATATTGTACTGTATATTTTTGGATATTAGAATGAATTTACTTCTCATTATAAATATTATCATTCATATTATTATTGTTATTATTACTATGATTAAAAAATGTAAATTAGTGATGTGTACACTTACGTTGTTAAGTCCACGGCGCCCATAAATGTATTGTGCAGGGAAAAACATCTATGAGAAAGAGAAAAGAGAACGGAAAAAGATGAAGAACGCAAGAAATAATACGGAGAAATCTGATAATTCATAAATATACATCAACTCAGTCAGGGTGTCCGCTCAATATGGAATCCGGGAAAATTGGGTGATGTCAGAGAATTTAATAAAACCGAGTCATAGAATTTGGAGCATTTTTCAGGGAAGTCGGTTGACCGCCGAAATACAAATTTCTAGATTCCCTTTCAGTAGTTTCCTGAGTACCGAAACAATAGAAGAGAATTCTGGTAACTATCTAATTCTATGCAATTATAGCGTTTATTTATTTCACGCCATTTTCATATTCCAGCTGTTGATTGCTCGATTGGCGGCGGTGGCTAGAAAAAAAAAATGTTCTAAGATGAACGGCTGGAGAATGATATATTTTGTCCGTGGGTCAAGCGGGTACCAGGAGATCCGAACGCTGCATATAATAATCATTGATATTGAGGGAAAGGTCTCAATCAATAAAATCGAGTCAGTTACGTATACGTTGCCTGACGTTTCGGCAGTGATATTCTGCCCTCATCAGAGGCTTAAATAAATCAGGTTGAATTGACGTGATATGCGAAACCTCAGGTGTTTATGGTCGTGCGCACTAATCCAATTAAGAAAACAGCACATTTAACCCGTGCTTCCAGTTACTTGATTGATTGAGACCTTTCCCTCAATATCCAAAGTTCGGGTGCTAACTTCATTATGTACAATCATTGATATTATTAACAGAAAAGTGGAATAAAATTCAAGCTCCATTTACCAAACTTGTGCTGTATGTAAAAACTTATGTGTCTTGAGATTCAATCTCTGAAAATGGTCAGGAAAAAATTAGAATTCAATCCTAGAGAACCTGTGGAAAGGTCGGGGAATTTTCGATTCTAATTTGAGTGGACACTTTGTTCGTGATACATACACATGCGTAATGTTAATAATGTAGACACGTATTTATTCGTTATTATGATTATTGTTATTTTTAATATATTCACGGCATTTTGATTTTGCAGAAACTACATGACGCAATCACATTGAAACTTACGTAAATAAAACAGAAAAAATAGGGATCGAACAACAAAAAATTGAAGTACATGCCTATATAGATAAATAATTTTAGGTACTTATAGTACGCACCATAAATATGGGTAAGATAAAAAAAATTTCATTTTGTATATATACTATACATATGCGTGTGTATATTTGAGTGATATCTGTTATTATTATTATTAATATTATTATTTTGAAAATCAACTCTTATTCTGTATTTACATATAGGTATAGAATATAAAAATAAAAATAATAATAATAATAATATAGATATAATATCTTCTCATAGTTTAACAAAAGCGCAATAACGATTAATGTTCGTTATGAATTAGTTATTGATTGATTGAATAATTGAAATTGATCGATTGATTAATCTTATTATTATTATTATTTTCTTTTATCAATTATTATTATTATCGCAGTATGATATACCTATTTGCTAGTATAATTGTTTGTTTTTTGTTTTAATATTATTCTTTATTTTTTTGTTTTCTTTTAGTAAAATGAATCAATAATTTACATACGTACACGATTACAATTCAAGGCGTATTAACTTTACTAATAATAACTATTATATATTATTATTATAGAACGTTATACATATTATACGCCTTCTAATATCTGACATTATTATACAATAATGTATAATAATATGGTATAGTATAGTGAGTATAGTTTATATCATTCGAGCATTACACATTCGCTATATTAATATTTTTATATCACTATCAATTAATATTATTATTATTATCATTATTATCATATACGTAATTTTTTATTCTCATTTTTTCCTTATTTCATTTCTTTCTTTAATAAATAGATTATCTATATTTATTTATATTACTTTCTATACTCCCGCCTGCTTCTGAGCATCAAGGGATGAGTTACGTTTATCAAGAACTGTAGTGTTATAGCTAGAAGAAGATATTACTATATTCATTATTATGTACAGGGTGGCGGTCAACCGGATAAACAGGGAATAAAAACAGAGTGTTTAAAATTTATGGAAAGAATTCCGGTAATCTTTACTAAAGTCAAGGGAAATTGTCTTATCACATGCATGTTATTCGCGTTAAACATATTATATCGTTTCCAGTACTAGTACGTCAACAATATGTCATATTAACTTCACTCCCATGCGAGTGATAATGTAACGATAAAATCATTCACATGATTACGGTGTCTCATTTTTTCTTTCCAAATAAATATTATTCAGCCCAAAACTGATTCTTCGCCCAGAAGAATACCGATCGGCATCGTCTTGAGGCGCTATTATTTTTCTCGAGAATTAGTCGTAGGGGGAAAATCATTCGTAGAAGAAAAAGAACTCTGGGATCTTCCTAGCAGTCTCTTAGATTGGCCCCCCTCCTGTATACTTAAAATGTCTGCCAGTTTTTCTTTTTCTGCCAACTTTCATCATACAAATCTGGTGTATTGAAGCCTAGCTAAAGATGAAATGCGAGAATAGGCGATCGATGATGAAATCTGAATTCTATATGGTATACATAGTATAAAGAAATGAAATGAAAAGAAAATAAAAGTAAAATTGTCAAAAATAAATATACCTGATATACTATACTGTAGACAAAATATTATATTCATCACGGCTAGAATTATGATTTCATTAATTTTTCTATACATGTATTACGTGTTTTCACACATTTTTGACAATTCTATGTATAGTATAGCCTGTTTATTAATAATAATATAATAATATTGAAAACGGTGTATATAATTTAAAGAAAAGAATCGTCGAAGATAACAAATTAGAAAAAAAATTAAATAAAAAATTTGAAATGTTTCTGACTAGAAACTTATACATAATAGTAAGTAGATAACAATATTACAGTATGTATACATTGGTATATCTATAGGTATGTATAACCGTATACATATAGGTATAAGAGAGCTACAGGAGCTGGAGGGAGTTTGATCATTGGCAGTAATTATTATAATCATGAATTGCTATTGAACATCTCACTCTTACTCTTAATCTTACTCTCTCTCTCTCTCTCTCTCTCTCTTTCTCTCACTCTCACTCGTACAAATATGTTAGATTATTTCTTTCTTTTCGTTTATAATATCGGTTTCTCTCAGTTTCGTTCGAATATTAAAAAGGCACTCGTTTCGTGTAATTACATACTATACTATATCAGTTACATATCTATATGATCATAAATTATAATATCGAAGTAAAGGACAGCAAATGAAAAAAAATGAAAAAAAATTTTTCTTTTTTAAATAACAATATATAAAATAATATCGATACATTATGAAAACAGTCATTTGTTATAAAGAGTTTCATCGTGTTAAGAGAAGGAAGGGCAAGGAAAAAGTCAAAAAAATAGCTGAGAGATTTCGTTAATATACTGTAGATCTACTGCAGAGTATATAATATCATTATGTGCGCTTTATATTAGGTTCAAAAAGACCCAATTGTATATGTATGTACTGGGGGGGGGGGGGGGGGGGGTGTATTCTCTCTCTTCTGTACATACCTGAATTAGTTTATGGCAATATTATACTGCTTCAATTTCTCGTTTTTTCATTTTCGTTCAATTAATTCGAATAATGACCGTTCCTATTTAATGGCTGTCTTTCGGGTGCAGTGCTTGGCCTGTTCCGTTTGAAGAAACCGAGCTGTAAATAGAGAAATTTGTAAATGAAACGTCCCAATGTAGTCCACGTACATAATACTTTTCGTATGGAAAAAGAAATAAAAGAAATATTAAAACATCGAAGAAATCGGACTTGAACGGTTTTTCAGAAATCGTATAATCGAGAGTATCGCCGACAAACGAGTACCCGTAAGATAAGCGAGAAATAACGCACAATAAATTTTGGAATCAGAATCGGAATTGAAGAGGAAGAAAATTATTCGTAAATGCTGAAGAAACAATTGTTGAATTATTGCTCGAAAGAAAGAAAATTGCCAAATAGTTGAAAAAATAGAGTATTTGCAATAAAAATCGAATGATTCATAATTCAGTGAGTAACGTTATCAATAATGATGATAATAATAATATTTACCTTGTAGAGAAGAAATATGAGTAACAACAAGATGATCGCTCCGGCACAAGCTGAGAGTACAACAACCCAGAGTGGGACAATATCAGGTGCAACGGGAGCAGCACTTGGATGAATAATTGTGGTAATTTCATAGCTTTTGGTGAGTTCTTCGTCGGCAGTGTCAGCGAGAAATTCTTGTTTGGTAACGCGAGTAATAAGTTGGGTAGAAACCTTGACTTTTTCAGTAGCTGCAATTTTGTTCAACGTTTTTGCTTTGACCCTGTATCTCACTTTGATGAATACTTCGTCGCCCTTTTGCAACGGACCAAAAGTACATTCGAGCCTGACACATTCAGCTGACTTACAACTGGATACTTGTCCCCTTTCGATAAGATCTGCGCCGTAATTAATAGGCTCGTCTCTTTGAGATCTTTGAGAATTTGAAAATTCCTCGAGATCAACGTCTTCTCTCTTGTGTCTTTGATTTCTTTCGAATTGTCTAAATTGTTCAACGTTTAGCACGTCGCTCTCCCTCGCATATCGGTTCAGACGATCGTCCGGTGTTATCGTTGGTATGTTATCGATACCGAACGTATCTCCAGCGCTGTCGAAACCACCGGCATGCATACCAGAGATTATCTTTTTACCAGATTGATATTTTGTGTTGTATGATTCTTCCCTGTAATTGTTACTACCGAAGGGCTCGAACACTCGACGTCCTTCGCCCGAGCTACCTTCGTGTGTAACTTGTTTTCCGTATGTAAATCTTCCACTTCCTTCAGAAGTTTCGTGAGGACCACCACCGACGGTGAACGTTCTAGTTCTTTGGTAGGAATATGTTCCTGGAATACGGAATTTTCGTCCATCCTTTAGCTCGATGTAAATCTTCCCGTCTTCACCCCCAACGAGCTTTCCTTCCATATTCAAATAACGTTGATCGCTCTGGCTTTGGCCGTTCGAATAACTCGGCTCGCCGTAACTGTCAAGAACTGCAAAAGTTTGACCATTTCTAAACTGGATGTAGTCCTGGCCCTCTCGTACTCTGAATCTTCCCTCGAATTGAACGTACTCCTGTCCGTCTCTTGTGTATGTCGTGATTGCTGCAGCTTCATGGTTCAATGTTGAAAAGAACTTTTCCAGATCTTTCGAAGACCCGATGTTACTTAGGTTTAGCCCTGTGTTTCCTGTCCTGTGCTCATTCTCTTCTCGGACTATTCCGCCGGATGTTGAACCGTAGCCGTTACGTTGTCTCGATGAATTTTCAGTATCGGTTGTATAATGTCTTTGGACACCATAGGTTTCCGGGATTTCGGTTCTATCGTATGTCCTGTGCGTTTCAACTCCCCACTGATGGCTTCCGCTGAGCTGTTGTCTTGCTATGGCTTCAGTTCGGAGTCTCTCTTCTTCCCTTTTTCGGGCATCTTCTAAACGCTGTCTATCTTCAGCTGCTATCCTATGGCTTTCAATACGTCGTCTTTCATCTTCTGATCTTTGTTTCTCTTCGGCTTCTTCTCTTTCCAGCTGGAGACGTATTCTCAATCTCTCACTTTCGTCGTTATTGTTATCCAGACGCTCACTTCCACCACCGAATACTTCGCTCCCATATCGTCGTCTTTCTATTCTCAGTCTTTCAGCTTCTTCTTCTTGCTCAATGCGTAATCTGTCTGTTTCTCGCTGCTGATTTTCAAGGCGCAGTCTTTCTGCTTCTCGCTGTTGATTTTCAAGACGCAGTCTTTCTGCTTCTCGCTGTTGATTTTCAAGACGCAGTTTCTCTGCTTCTCGATGTTGATTTTCAAGACGCAGTCTCTCTGATTCTCGGTGTTGAATCTCGATACGCAGCTTCTCTGCTTCTCGTTGCTGACTTTCGAGACGAAGTTTATCTGCTTCTCGTTGTTCATATTCGAGACGCAGTCTGATCGTTTCTTTCCGTTCATTTTCAATACGTTGTAATCTCTCCTCTTCTTTTCGTTGCTGTTGGATTCTCAAATTTTCATAATTTTCTCGGCTCTGTCCCCCGCGTCCTTGTCCCTCTACGTACGATGAGCTATGATGCTCGCTGGTATAACCACCACCGATATTTGTATGATTCCTGAAATATGTGCTGGAGAGATTTTTCGCACCGGTCGAAGTAACAAGGATCTCAGTTTCCGTGTCGTAATTATAATCCTTTCCTCCACTCCCCAGTGCAAAGTGTTCTTCGTCGTGTTTCCGCCGCGTGTCATTGGCCAATTGATCTATCTTCTCAGCATCCGTGACGCCGAAAGATCCTCCTCTGGGTGGCGGTATAGCTGATTTCACACGCTGTAAAGCAAACAAAGAATGAAAGTTACATACACGCGAATTCAAACACGTAAATAATAAAAAGAAAAAGAAAAAAAAAACCCTCGAAGGAAATCGCTTTCCAAACTCCTGGCTCACCTTGAGGCTGAGATAGTCGGCATTTGCGGGTGCGCACTTCATCGAATTACTAGTTTCCGGCATATCAATAAGATAGAGGAGGTCTTCACCAGCCAGAGTTGCTGCAGGCCAAATGAGAAATGCTTCAGCCTTGATTATGGCGGATGGTCCATCATTGCGAATGGTATAATTGTGGGTGAGAAGAGGTCCGAATTCCCACTCATTCGTAATATTTTCAACGGTGTAATTATCCGCGCTGTAATAAATATCTTTCGGTCTGCTCCCGCCCTCGATGACAATTTCAGTCTGTATCCAGATCGGCATCCGGAAACGAACTCTATTGCCATCCTGAGTGTCATCGCGTTCAGGATTTGTACTATTAACCTCCATATCAAATTCGTAATAGGCTTTCAGACCCTCGGATTTAGCGGGTTGGAGAATGACCTTGAAATGGGCAGACTCGTTCTCCGGCAGTGGATTACCGATTCGACACATCAATGTGTAATTGTTCCCATCTGTTGGCGCCGAGCAGGCGACAGGTATTCCTGTCTTATTTAGTGTCTCGATGTTGACATATTCGATGCCAGGTGGTTGTTTCAAGTAGAACATAGCCTCGTAAGCGTGCTCCCCTGTGTTATTGACTAGCACATTGAGTTCAAGCTTGTCACCGGAAGCTAGAAGGTATTTGCCGATAGCCGAAGTGACGGTGAGGTTGAGATTCGGTATGCAGATATTATCAGAACCGCAGCTTTTGAAGATGGAAAGACTGTCGGGTCTCGAATGAGTCGCGCTCAGTACAGGTCTGAGCTCAGACGTTGGATTTCTGCCCTGTCCAGTGGCATAGTGATCCTCTACCAAACTCATCCGCATTTCGGCGTCAATTGAAGTTAGTTTGTCCGTTATATTGCTGATAACGTAAACTTTGAATGTTTTGCACAATTGCTCACCCTGCGTCAGTCTCACAGTTTGATTGATAGAACTGTTCCTTTCGTGTTCGACGAAGAACAGGCGACTGAACGATGACTTCTTTGTATCAAGAGCATATTCAACATCGAATAGATAGCTCCCTCGCACCCCCAGACCAGTGAAATTCATACATGCTTGCAGCGGAAGGCAAGTGACCCTTGTGTCGCCGTTGATGACGCAGTCCTTCTCGTCCAAGGAGATGAATTTTGATTTCGAATCGAAGTTCACCCACGCATCCATTTTTATCACCGGACGAGAACGGAAGAATGCTGCAGTGCTCGACTCGTAAGCTCCGACTACCATGTCCGGGTACAAATTTCCATCGAGGTCACGTCCGCCCGCTATCGAAAAGCCGAATGTCGACGGTGCCGACTCTACTTGTTCCGCGTAAATCACCTGCGAATATGTCTTCAGCACTCCGTCTTTTGAACCGTGGTAAACGTAGACAGCTCCTCGGCCTTCGGGACCGTCGTACGGTGCGCCGACTGCGAAATCATCGTAACCGTCCATGTCTATGTCTTTCAACGAAGCCAGTGATAAACCGAATCTACTTCTGCTATTGAAACCGACTCTGAAAAATAAAACGGTCGATACGGGGTTGAAGAACGGGGAAAGAAAGAATACCTTTTTCTCATGTTTTCATAAATCTCTTACCTAGTTTCGGTTCGGGTGAATCTTTCGAGCCCGTTTTCTTGATAATATATGTGAACTCTACCAGTTTCGAAAGTTTTCCCTGGATTATTAATAGTGTACATCGGTGCTCCTATTATCAAGTCGTCGAGACCATCGCCGTTAACGTCGCAAGCGATGACCGAGTATCCAAAATATTCTCCCATTTGATCCCCGGTCAAATTTTTCTGATGATTCGTCAGATTTGCGGTGAATATCACAACCTGTCGATGAAAGATCACAGTAAATCGGTAAGAAATGCGGAGAAGAAAAAGAACGCCCTGCGTCGAAGATCCAAGGGTTGAATTTGGTTTCAGTTTTAATGAATTTACCTGTCCGTGCAGATTGTTTCCTCTCGGCATTCCGACAGCCGCACCAGTTTCTCCATTTCCTTCAAAATCTCCGGTGGTAACGGAGTATCCTAAGTAGGAGTCGTCATCTTTCGCCAGGCCTTCCTTCGTCGTTACAACTCTAGGTAGACTTCCAGTTGGCGCGGAGAATGTTTGACCTGTATAACGATTTTTCAATTATCGGTTACTAGAGTCAATTATTCAGAGTGATTAAGAGAAGATTCGTTGCACAGCCAATGCCTGCAGCTGTAATTTCGATCGTTTTGCGTGCTCTCATTGTCATTTATGCAGAAATACATGATTTCCTTTATCGATTGAAATTACAGCATTCATTATAATTATAATTCTCATTTATTCATATTATAATTGCAGGTCAGAATGGGTGCTCATTCTCATACCTAGCATTCTAAGCACATCAACGCACTAATTAATTAATTGGGATGATTAAAATATTACGCTATGCCATTATTGAGGGTTTATTTTTCTTCTTTCTGTTTCACAGCTTCAGAATTTTGTCTCCACTATTCACGGTATAACTTTGCTACTACTTGTAACGCGCAAGTTTCCATCTAGGTAGCTATAGTTCAGTGACACGAGTACGAAAATAGCAATTTTTATGAAAGATTACTATTTGGAGACGTTATTCGAAAGCTGAGAATCATTGTTACAATATTATTATATAGCGAGGTATCTCTCCCAGCTAGCTAAACAGCCATGTACACTGACGTTGGAAGCTGTAAAAAGCAGCCCACACCTGGATTGTTAAATTTGGCGGCCCTCAACTCACCTGGCAGTTATAAATTTGAGAGAATTAATAGTCTTAATTAATACAGAAAAAGTTAAACAAAAATCCGGTTAAATACAACTTGAGGAGAACAAAGAACAACTGTTAAAGATAATATTGTTCGTATATTATAATGTATTAGCATCAAGCGATTTGTTAATAATAAAATAGAATTGCATAGCCAAAACCAAATTATAGGTATTTTTTTCGTTATTTTTGAAAAATCAAATTCATTACTCGATATACTATATGTAAATATGTATTAAGTCACTGCCAAGCAAGTGTGATAGGGATAACGTTTTTGGAAGATTTTTTTTTAAGTTTTTTTTTTTTTTTTTTTTTGTTTTTCTTTGTTTTCGTTTTGTCGAGACCACACTTCGAGTATTTCGTTATATATGTACAAATTTATATAATCTATGTATCATATATATTATAAATCCCCGCGTGATGGTCTCTGCGATGAGATAAATAGATAAGTATAAATAAATAAATGAATAAATATGTAATTATCGTATTAAGTTGAACACGAGTTAATTTTGCATATTATGCGAATAAATGATTATTTATTAATAAAATTGATTAGCCGAGGCGGGTGTGGGCGGTAAAAAATATTTTGGGGTTTTTCGCCTGAATATTCTCGGTACCTGGAGATTCCCCGAAGTGTGCATATCGGGGTGGCATATATGTAAATTCAGCCTTGCTGTCGACTGAGTACGTCTGACCTGAAAATTTTATGTGAAAACATATTCTGAAGGTAAAGACAGATTGATAGAGTGATCGATAGATATAGATAGACTGATAGACGAATAGATAGTCGCGAGACGTGGTACGTAGTACATACATAATACATATACATATTCAACATGTATAACACAAAACGTAACATTCATTAAATACGTATAATAGACGTATATGACATAATATACATAGTGCAGCACAAAACAATTGATAACAGTATAATATAGGTATAATGAGTTTCCCATACTGAAGTTAAACGCCACCTTTTTTCTTTCATTTTCAGGCCAAAGTCGAAAAGATATATATTTACGCCATCTTCAAATATAGATATATGAATGGAAATTCTTGTTTCCGAAAATATTATAATACAATTCGTGCTTTGATTTCAATTTGTCACAGAGTTCGCACTCCCTGAATACTTCAGCCGCATGACAAGCTATACAGTATGATGAAGATATTGATGAATCTAGAGTTCGTACGAATTGACGAATCATGTTACATAATGCACAATGAACAGTGGTCTTATTTAATATTCGTCTTATCTTCGTTCCCTAAATTGGAGATCGATGGCCTTGTGCGACAATACTTACTCCTAATGCTCGACGACGCTGGTAAATAGATAAATGTATAATTACCTTGCCAGTAAAAGCTGCCAGGAGCTCCGATGAGTACTCTTTGACCGTCCTGAAACAGGTAAAATAACGAAACGTTTTAACATTCACCTTTCTGTTGATCCGTATACTGTATTGATTTATTGTTATTGCCTTATAGCTGCACTAGAGCAGGTAAAACGAGAGATAAAGTGCACTCTGCTCAAAGAAAATTCAATTCTCTTTTACTTTCTATTTTACATTGGTTTCTTTCTTCGTTTCATTCGCCTTCCCTTATCGCAGATTTATATTGTTTACGATGAATTCTAACTCCGAGGGTCAAGCTTATGTATATGTACCAGAGATTACAGACGCGACAAAAAAAGTAAAATAAAAAAGAAAAGGGAATCGAAACAGGGTGACTAGCTCAATGGGAGAGAAAAGCACTTCAATACACATGGAATTCATTACCAAAGGTTACAGTCTTACTCCTTCAATTATCTTCACACGGTTTCTTTTCCTAACTGTTTTTTCATTTCTTGATTTTTTATAGCCAGCGGAATAGACATATAGAATAGACCTAAGAGAAACTCAAAAATGTAGAAGAAAACGACGGACTGGAATTAGATGAGAAATTGAGCCGTCTACATGATTTATAAATTCTGTGATATTACGTCAGTCGAAGTTCAATTTTTTTCACCCGAGATTAAAACTCCCAGATAAATCAGAAAATTGATGTCCTTAGCCTATGCTACTCGGTAATGGACCTCGAACGCCACTTTCGTGACAGATAAAAATTCTCTAGTATGCCGCAGCTGCACCAAACCGATAACTGAATCATTTATTATGTACACATTCTCTTGCAGATATATAGAAGTGCTGTTCAAATCTTAGGACGAAAGGGCAGTCTCATCAAACGGAATACGTATCCTAATTCTATTATTATTATTGTTATTATTATATTACAGAATTTTGGGATTCAGGTCAACTAGGCCTAAAACAATATAAAATTCAATGGTCTATGTTTCGTATTGCGATTGGAGTATATATATTACAATATATAAATGGTGCAGCAGCCAGCGTTAGATTGCAGTATACTTGAAAGTTCATTCTCAGGCTTATTCAAGGCGTACGTAATAATTCGTACAGGATAGGCGTCTCCTCGCTCGTACTACTACTGCAAGAACAACAACGACTACTACCACTGCTTCTACTACTACTACTAGCACTAGTACTACTACTACTACTATAACTACTGCTACATACCAACGCAATTAAAGACCCGAGGTATATATCGGTAAGACTTAAATTTATCAGTGTGAGAAAGTGTTCAAGTGGTACTGGAAACGGCTCCTCATGCCACCGCAACCCTTTTGCGTTTTTTTGTCGTTTCGGTTTGCGACGAGGGTAATTAGGCTCTGGTGGAAGTGGGAAGCTGCCTGCATGCAGTCCATACATAAGATACGTAGACAGTAATTTTGCTCAACCGTAACATAGAACCTTTCCAACGACACTGCAATTGGAACAAAGAAAAAAGAACCGAGAACAACGGGGTGATTTTGTGATCCTCGTGATGATTTCAAATCCTTCGGCCCTGTCCGACGCGTTGCAGCGGGCGGAATGAGTTTACAATATTATCGAATTACTCGAGCACTGTGATGATTGCGGGAATCGAAAGTTACAGTGGGAAGAGCAGCGTACCTAGGTGTAAGAGTGGCGGCTGATGGACCTTCTGGCACAAGTGTCGCGGTGGTCGCCACGTGGAGGACAAACATACGAACCGCATGTTCGCACTGTATGCGGAAAGTAAGGAGATAGCTCTGCAGGAGTTGAACCAGGAAAAGAAATCGGTAATGAATTGCGGAAGACTTATAGTAGTATTTATAAGATTAGCGAGCCTAAGCTAAATCCTCAGACCAATCTCCCAAGTACATTGTAGAGTACCACATTGTTGTTGTCCCAAGTGGCCAGGATTATTCGGCTACGAAGACCAAATTCGCTTTGCCACATGCTCCATACTTTCACAAATATATGGCTACTGAAAAAACAAAATCTAGAAAGTTGTGCAGTCCTGCAGAGAAACATATATGAACGGATGACGTTTTATTTGCCACCACAAACGAAAGTGTATTCTTGTATAGGTACCAGAAACGGGAAGGAACGAGAAGGAAGGGTTTGGTAGAAAGTTCAAATGTACCTTCCCACTCCCTCTGCGTGTTTCATTTGAGACTAGAACTTTTAGCCTGCATATATAAAACGCTACGACGTATATAGGTATGTATATGTACTATATGCATGCCGACTAAAGACAAAGGCAATAGTTTTCTCTCAAGAATGGCGAACATCTCGAGGCGCGTAGGTGGTCTCTCTGCACTGGAACACGAAACGGTGACAGAACGAAATGTCCTCTCCTTAAATGGCGCCATGAAACCGCGTCTGCTGTGCCGATTCTCTGTACCAAGTAGTCTCCGCTTAGCATATGTAACTCTCAGCTCTTATCCCCAGTACTTATGCGGGTGCGATACTTTCCAGAGGTCAAAACTGGACCAAACTAGTCACGGTTTATGAAAATTTCGAAAAAGTCTCATCCAAGCATCGAACAATGTACGGAATTCGAATCTCTGATGTTTTTTGTGATTCTTTTTTTTTTATTTGTCCGATTTTTGTGGAGAAGTTTGGAATACAAATCAGAGTTAGAGGATCGCTTTAGCTCCTCGTGGTTACTGATTAGTCGTTTCCCTCCCATTTCCTTGCGCAATGGAAATGAACGAAATCTGATGTCTGATACATAATTTAATTTAAAGTCGTCGAATTTCTGTGGGCTTGCTTGTGCGTGCGCGCGCGTGTGTGCGCTTGTTATAAGTATTTGAAGAGATCGTAGGGTGAGAGCGAACACCCCCCGTGAAGGAGTAGCCAGGCTCTTGCTTACACGAGAAAAATTTGCAACTGAAACAATAGCGGTCACCAGGTCTGCTCCACTCCAGGTCTGTTCTGCCGACTGGAGAACATAAGAGACACGAAACACGAAACACGAAATACGAAACACGAAACACGATACACACAACCCACATGAGTTGTATTCTGGCGCCGATCTAAGAAAAAGGCGACTCAAGATTGAAATATAACAGAGCCAAATATGTATACGAAGGACTTCTCGGATCTCTGCACAAATGCACAACTCTACAGCAGCAGGAACAGCAGCAGTAGCATGCGAAATTTATGCCTTCACGTTTCATTGTTTGCCTTCAAGTGGGTAGGTATCAACTTATCTACCGTTCATACACACGTACGTCCATACTTCGTAGGTGAAGGTACGTTTTAAACTAAACGTTTGATTGATTGACAGTGAGGAAGAGCATTCACAAAATTACTTAAACTTCTCTTCTTCTTCAATTTTTTTGTTATTTTGTTATTTTTTGGCGGGGGAGGTAGAAAATGAAAATAGGGAATCTTCGAATAGATCCTTCTTCGCGCAATTTTTTTTTTAACGCCATTTCATTGCCACTTGTTTTGAATTTTTCCGATTTTGAATCCCACTCCGAGATTGAAATGGCGTCAAAGAAACGAAATCACGAATTTCTTCCCTCTTGCGAGCATAAGAAACAAAACAAAAATTCAGTATTACCGATAATAGAGTGTCCTGCATGAGAACGATCGAGGAGGAGGAGGAGGAGGAGGCTGGTAAATGGCCAGACCCGAAGGGATTAACATTAACATTGAATAAGTGTATGTAGGTATAGATAGGACTCTGTGACTCAGCTGAAGGAGCTGAAGGACTTGCGCGGCGCAGCAGGACATGCATTAAACATCCCCATTCCCTACCGTAGGGATATAGCAATTCTGAATTATACATCTTTGAGAGATAGCTGCCCCGTGTGGAGTCACTGAAGACTTAAGAAACGGATTGTCTCACTATATTTCTTTGGCGGTTGGTAGGTACAATACGTTTACCATGTTTATACCGATTTATCGCCATTTTTCACTATCCGAATCGGTTATCCATTATCTATTGTCACGTCAAGTCCGTATAGTATGATAAAACTAATTCGCGCGTATGTTAAGGAAGTATTACAGAAGGGTTGAGCGTCTCTCGAGCACTCTGGGGTCTTCCTTTTTTTCTTGTGCTTATCCTTCTTCCTATCTTTGTCTTATTCTTCTTGTTCGGGGGAATATTCCCCCACTTCAGCCATTAGGCAACCATGAAGCATTATCTCGAGGCCTGAGTTGATGCGATATACTATACATGTACGTACAACAATGGTACACGCAATTTACTGCACCTAGAACATTTAAGATCCACGTTCTGAAGCCTCCAGGCTTAGCGCTAAAACACGCTATATCGCCTGATTCTGCTGTATGTAGTATGTAGTATGTTGCACACATAGCTACACACAACGGCTGGCGAGCGATCCGCTTAAATCGAACGATTCTATACCTACCTAGAGAGTATTATACATACGCACGATCTTGTGTCTTGGCTTTCATGCTGTACTACATCGATTAAACTTCGCCCAGATCATGGAAGCGTATCGATCTACACGGCGAGATGTCAGAGATCGAACAAGAGATAAACGAAGGAAGAACGAATTCATCAAGTCGATAGCGAGTCATGCGGTCGAGATGGTATGTAAGAGTATTTGTATAGCTATAGCTATACCGCAGATATGGTGAAATGCAATTTTGAAAAAACTATTCTATTCTGGCACGCTTCGCGGTGACGTTTCGCAACCTCACTTTTGATCTTTTGCTCCTTTTTTAGTTCTCTTCGTTTTTATTGTTGTTTGTTTTTTCGACCGTATAACAAACAAGTCTTCGCCAACGGTGTTTCGCACTGCGTTCGCGTAAAAGCCAAAGCAAAAGAGAAAGAGAAAGAGAAAGAGAAAGATTTAAGCGTTGAATTTCACGTCTCGTGTATAATATACCTCAGGTCCATAAGAATTGGAATTCCTCGCCATATTCGGCAAACGTACAACCAGACTCTGCACCGTTTCTTGGAGTATTTTATACCTCGTACTATGTCTATATAGGCATAGGTATAGGTATGAGTATTATGCGAATACGAGGCACACAACTCTTAGTGAAAAACCGCGACATACTCACTCCACTGCACCGTGCAGTTTCTACTTTTCATAATATATTTTCCCATACAATTATACCTGCGCCGCGTTGCGTTGTCTCGCGTATCAACGTTCAGCTACAAGTCTGCCGTTAAGATGCTAGTTAAAAATTGTCATATTTTTACACCTATTTTATGGTCTTTTCCTCCCCACTCACCCGGTATATCGAGTGTCTGACTACGTTCCTATGTCTATTCGTGATACGTTTAACTAGCGCAATGATATATTTGAATACGTGTCTACTGATTGATCGTTGACATCTAGTTTGTACATACAGTTAAGTAAGTTGCGCGGCCTGCTTTGACCCCGCGTGCATGCGATTAGACGATCTGAGTCGCAACAGTAGATGGGTAACTCACTCGTACTTATAACGTTCTTTGATTTGTTCGATTAACTTGTTCGCATACAGCATCTATATTCTCCACGTATACACGCAGTACATCTACGTGCTATGATAAGTATAATATGCATTTGTATTTGATTCTTACCTCCGAAAGAGCGGCGCCCAGTCCAGCCTGACAAGATCCTTGCTTATGGTAACCCCAGTGTTCTGAAACGGAAATAGATAATTATTGCATATTGTTCTCTCAATTGAATATGAAGACGGTTGCACATAGATGCTACAACTTCATGCAGTGTGTTCTTTCACATAGCTCCCACGATGTAAGAATACGTGTAGGTAAGTACAGTGTAATGAGCCCTTGACGATAAATGAAACGTTTGACGTGAGTCGATTTCGTAAAAAAGTTACACACAGTCCACAGGCATATATCTTTCTGCATCGCAAAAGTATCATTTTTCGTACTTTCATGATATTCATTCACGATCTTTCGAACCAATTGGCTCCGTTGATTATGTTAGACTTCGTTTCTTCGTAGGGCTCATAGCGCGCACTCGGGGGACGTACTATTTGCTGAAATAATGCCTTTTGGATACAATAAATACAATAAATGAAAAATAAAGCATGTAATTGCGATTGTATAATGTTGCCCTGTGACGGAAGATGAATCCTAAGACCTACGACCCCGATGCGGTCATGAATCGAGGAAGTCGATCCGCATTGAGTATCGGCACGCATCATTTCACGCTGACCTATAGTATAGGCCCATGACTTCATCTCACCTATCGATGGATAGATATTGTACGGAAGTAGGAAGTATGAGTGAAATACTGATCGCTACAAAGCTTTCGTGTGCCTGCTGTGAATGTTCAACGCTTCGATTTCTTGATACGTTGGTGAATTCAATTATTATACCGAGAGGAAGGAATAATGCGGTGGATTTATAATGATAAATCACCAGACGTTTTCATAGGCGGACCGCATAAAAGAGATTAGAAATCCGCCGTGGTTTATACTTAATTTGAAGAAACAAAATTAATTTCATGTAACCATACAAATTTCAATTGCTATGAGTTCCTTGTCCCCGCGCGAATTGGAAAGACGGAAATTGTGAAATTTATTTTTATAATGAATAACGTTTCACCGAGAGAAATATAATTGGTACGATTTTGCAAATGGAACAGAATGAACCGCATTGACAGGAAGCGAGTGGTTTTAAATCCTGAGATCACAAGCAGATGTCGGTGTTTTTTTTTTTTCTTCTTGAATTTCCAGCTTTTCCTCAGAGGATGTCGTGCGGATCAACTTCCGTTTCAGTCTGTGGCATGTAGGTACTCGCGTATAGTACGTGCAACGATGCTCGCACAATCGGCAATAATAATGACACTTGAAATTGCGATAAAGGGAAATGACAAACGAGTCTGGAATTTACATTAGTATATCTATGTAGTATATATGTATGTACATAGGTATAACGGATAGTCTCATATTGGAAAAAATCCACACAGTGTGACGATGCACTCTCTTCATCCTGGATATAAAAGTCAAAAAAGCTGTGCCTACTTAGAGACAACAATTTTGTTTTTAACCTACCCGCGAGTAGCCTGCTAGCACTATAGAAATAACTACCTACAATCGTAAATCTATTATAAACAGCCACAGATCTTTTTCTCTCGATCGATGTAATGCCAATGGTATGCTTGTTTTTAGGAGCGCTCCAATTCCAGAGTAAACTTCGTTCTTATTGTACCTATACTCGCGTGAATTTCAATTGTACACGCGTGATTCTACGCATAGATATATTCAAATCAGCGATATAAACTTCTGTGTGCTCTGTTTCGCTGAAGAATCCACACAACCTCGAGATCTTGATGGAAATCTGAAATTTTGATATTTTCTCTTGATTTCACGAATTTTATTCATTGTTTCGGATAGTATGAAACCACAGTGCTTCGTGCGCCCTGACGGAGAGAAATCCTTGTCTATCGTAGGTTTATTTTATCGAGACATGATTTTTATCTCTCATGTCAGTAGCACTATCGCCCAGCCCATCGTACTTGTGTGCGTGTTTAACAGAAGCTGTATCGTGTCACGGACGCGTGAACAAAACTGTCCGTTAAGACTTCACTGTATTGAGAAGTAAGTACTACGTGTACGTCGTAGTATCGAACACACATATAGTCTGTCGGGTACATAAGTGCGTGCCGAGTATCCGGTGACTGGCCTTTATTTCTTACGTTAGAGGATAAACATTGCCCATGCAGACGGTTGAGACAGACAGAATGTCAGACAAACAGATACATGGACCGCCGATCGAGCACTCACTAGTAGTTCAATGCTATATCACGCTACGCCGCAATTATATCAATCGGACTGTATGCTCGAGCGCTCTGATTCATACGTTGATAATGATTTTGGTTCCCAAATTTCAAAATTCTCCATAAAATTTAGGTGCTCGAAGGTGGATACTGAGATTGAGGTTGAGCAACGGCTTGCGTAGTCAAGAATCCTGATGATGTTTGTATCGAGTTATCGATCCTTTATCGGTTGATTTCTTGTGCTGAAAAACTGATTCGGAAAATCTGGCACGCGCTCCTGGTTAAGATAAAGATGGTTCAATTGCGGTCACGTTAATTGGAGAGAGGCGAGAAGAGCTAGGATATGATGTTCTATTTATAAAAATATCACGTTCCTGGTTACTTTCCGTGCAGTGATCTATTCTCCCAGCGTGAATCGCTTTTCTGTGCGCCGTGGGCATGGCCGGGGCCGTGCGGTAATGTGAGACCAGTTCTGGAACACGAACCGTGAGGCCTGCGACAATGATTCCATCCTGAAAGTTTTCACCCCAAGACAAATTTGTAAAACTATGTAATGGATGGACGACTTAGCCAGAACATCCGGGGGCTTAAATCAATTCGTATGTATGTACATATCCGAGTCGCTGGGTACTTACGTCGGATTCGTCTCGAGCTTCATAAAGAAGAGAATGTGTAAAGAGTAGAAAAAGACGAAGAAGAGAGACACATGTGTGCGTAAAATGATGTGGATATTCATACAATTAAACCGTGTATTAATCGCGGAAGAAGAAGCAACGCCCGCGCCGCGCCGGGCCGCGCCGCGAGCCTGCGATCGAGAGTGTAACATTATTAATCAGGTCTAAGTAATTCGCAATATGTTAACGCACTGAATGATAACGAATGAATGAATCTACTATTCGTAATTATTCTCGTTTGCCTGATCCTGACCGATCGGAACATCGGTATCGATACACTGGAATGGGTATAAAAAAGAGAATAGTCAGTGAAACTAGAACTGAATTGTTATGAAAATTAGAACGAAGGATCATCTGTGCAGAATATAACGAAAATATGTTAAATGCTCGAGGAATGTTTTCAGGACAATAAAGACAATTAGTTGACTACTTGCGGCCATCTTCGACATCTACGTCCTTCCAGGCGACCATCTTCGAGAAAGAGAACAAAACCAATTACATCTGGTTGACGGCTTCGCGGTATAAATTCATAACTGAGAGTAACAAGGAATTTTAAAACCTCATCAACGTCGAGAAGACGTTTGAACATTCTAATCGTAGTTCAACATGGATCGAGCGATTCACTCCTCGTTGTAGGTATGTCGTACATGGTTTGTATTCATAACTCGTACTTTCCAGCGGAAGAATTGTTGCTCCAGTTTGAACGGAACAAAAAAAAAGAAAAAAAAAAAAAAATTTGAACATTATCATGAAAATCTCAGCCGATCCAATTTTCTCTTGAAGTTTGCGGAGTGAATTTCATATCGAAGGGTATCTGCTCATACTGACGGGAGAAAAATGGAAATTGTTAGCAAAAACGCGAGGTTCTGAAATTCCGAGGCGTGTAGTCTCGTGTCTCTAACATACATTACATCACTTTGTTGAATTGTGACTCAAATTTTTACTTCAGATAGAATCTCGCAGTCAGCTGTTTATGCTATAGAATGATGTCTAACTGAACAGACAGAGTCACTATCTTTGAAATAAATAGCAAACATTTCTGCTCTCAGAATCAGTATGAGGTAATCATTATACGCCATTGTGTTAGACGACACAGTATAACAAGGATGATACTTTTTATTTGTTTTCCAGCTATAGTCGAACAGAAGCGTAACTCTAGCCGGCGAATTGTAATTACATATGTTTAATGAGATTTGAAAACGAACACGGGGATCCGTCGTTGCTGCGGCGATAGACTACAATTTCTCTCTTACGAACATCGTTTACCAGCCACGTATATTCCCTGACAAATATTTTTCTCCATACACACGACCGTCCCTTCATTTATACCAATTGTTCAATTAGACAATAATTTCTCCAAGAATTGGCTAATCATACGGACAAAATGACAGCATGTATTCCATAACTTTGTTATTCAGCTCGAAGATACTATAACGAGCAATAGTTTAGTTGCCGCATCAGTTCTCTCCGTTTTTACTCTTGTTATTATTTTCATCAATTAACTCGTAATGCGGTAAAACTTTTAGTACGCCTATTTCGCCATCACTTTACCGTTCATCTCGCGCAGCTGATCTCCGAGAGTAGAATCGAGTAATTTTTAATGAATGAAACCTTCATACGTTGAATTTATATTGGCTGGTATAATACATGCGTTTACGGTTTATACCTGTACCTACCGGAAACCGATCGTAATAACTACACGGAGAAAATTTTATAGGAATCGCTCCCATACTTCGTATCGTAATCGTGGAATATACTTGCGATATGGCAATGGATCCTATATTCATGCATTAGCCTACTATAAATATGGCAATGGACTTGTTATAGAATCAAATAATCATTGCTATACGTACTTCATAAATAGCAATCCTTTCTTATCCTGTACAAAATCAGCGTGTCTGCTGAACTTACGTGCAATGTGTCCCAAATATCTAGTAGAGCCCCCTGTATTGTTTCATAATATTCATCGTACGAAGGATACCGACTCATAAGAGACTATCGTATACGAAGCGATGAGTTTTAAGGTAATGCACGTATCATAATAATTGTAGCACTGCGTTCCTACCGTATAGCAATTGTTACCGTACTGCGATATTATTTCGTGAGAAATGATAGAAGATGAGACGATGCAACACTTATTATAACATATTTTCATATAAAAATCCACCACTCAGTGCCCATGGTGTCGTAATTTTCACTATACAGAAAATACGTATTTTTCCACAACCCAGCAAGTAAGCCGGTGCCTTGGCAACATTGTATGGTTACGTATACGTATAGTAATTCCTGAGACCTGTATAGCAAGGATTCCTATACCGCATCCGAGTCACCGGTATCTTGCAAGGTAACTTGTGTAGATTTCGGGACTAGTCCTGCCGCCCCGGCGCAACGCGTCCTCATTTCTCAAGCGACCAGCTTCATTGTCAGTTGGAGATCACGTAAAAGCGTAATAATCAAGAAAAAAAGGACAAATATCTAGTAGGTATCGATTTAACTTTATTCTAATATCATAAATATACGTATGTAACCATTTTCATACTTCATTTCTAACAATTATACATAGAATATTATGATATCGCTAATATTCCACGTAAAATTATGATCATTTCTCGTACAACGAATGGTACTTGTTATTGCTTGTAATATAACTATATGTGATTAGGGTGTCCGTTATTTACCAAGTAGGTTTTTTTTTCTACAGCGCCCGCTACATTTTTAGTGTAGGTCCTAAAAAGAAATATTAGGCCAAAATAAGCACTTAATATTCATATTAAATAAATATTAAATAATATTTAAAAAAAATGTGTATCATTATTGATAATTTATTGAATAATTCTAAAACAGTGGTCCTATACTCGATTCCATACTCTCAAAATTGGAATCCGGCAGAAATCATTGATTGCAGTCCTGAATATACAAGTGATCGAATCCAGTGGTATACTTCTGACTGGAAATCAAAGACTTCCACAGATTCAATTTTTGGGAGTAGAGTCCTTTTCCTTCCCATTGCCAAAAAATAATTCCTTTGGAATATTTTAATTTACGTTTTACGCTACAGTAAACATTCCGTACTCAGTAGAATAAAAATTTAGATACAGTGTCAAGTATAATAAGGACAGTATGTATGAGAAAACGTGCGATATCATGCTTGGATGAAAATCAGCACACAGTACTGGAGTTTGGGTCAGACTGTATAGTGAAATTTCAAATACCATACTTGGGCACGAATCAGTATATATTCTTGTGAGTCTTGATACACTTGTATAGCAATATTTGCTGTATTAAAGTCAAGTGGCGCCGAATATACTACCATAGTGCTGGCTGCTATGCTGGTATGTCAATTTTTGCAATATTACAGTTGAGTAGTACAAAATATACTACCTAGCACTGGCTGCTATGCTAGTATGGTGATTCTCACTATACCACGTATAGTAACACATATATAGTGGAATTTCCCATTCGGTATTGTAGAATCTACAATATCGCAAGTATATTCCACCGGTACCCTACTGTATGGCACTACTTACCATAATTTTTGCTGAACGATTCCTATAAAATTTTCTCCGTGTAGAAAGCTATGTTTGAAACTTGCGCCATAAAACGTAGCGAAGGGATTATTTTTTAAGATCCATGCCCCGACTTATGCCGGAAACTGGTACGCGAGTAGATACACACGTAGGTACATATGCAGCACCTACTGAGGCACCGGAAACACGGTTTACGAACTGGCCAGCAACGAGTTGCATTATATGCACGTGTGATGCGCACATGAATGCGTAGCGAAGAGATCTGACAAACTCTGTGAGAATGCAAAATATTTATGAGAAGAAGACGAAACGGCAACATTTGTCTATATACTAAGATTATTGAGAAAAAAACAAAAATAATAATAATGATCGCTTGATTACGTAAAAATGATAAAGCGACGAGGAAGCCTCTGATGTCTTCACATGACAATGTACTTCCCCTCCTCCACCATGTGAACTTCATAGTATGCAACGTACGTATCGTATGTATGTACCGGCTACCTATCGGTTATACCTACATGAATACATATTTCCTATACGTGAGATTATACTATATAATAAAGGTAGCAGTAGTAGTATATAAGGAGACCGCACGCAGAGCGGCGAAAGGGACTACTACTTGAGATATTCTTAGTTCTGCTCACATTCCGATGACACGCATCTTCATCTTGCTATTGTTCCTTCAGTGTTTGGATGCGAGCTTGAAGCTCGAAGCTTGGAGCTGGAAGCTGCGCGATGCTTTTCTTTTCACTGGGCAAACATAGTTGCTATAAGTATAATTTTCAATGTACGAAGAATTGAAAGTCATTTATATTCGTTGTATATATATATATATATATAATAAACTGTATTGATTTATTTCGATGAATGTTAAGTTATACGCCGGAGATTCATTCTTCATTATGAAAAGTCATGAAATGAAAAACCTCGGGAAATAATATACACGTAGGTATATATAATGTATATAATAAGCTGCAGTTATATGCACAAGGACAAATGACCGTCAGGACTAGACTTTTTACCATAGAATACTTTATCTTTTGCATTAGACTTCACATCCTTCCGTTCCGAATGCTCGTCAGATGGCTGAGAAGGAGTAAAAAATCCGAAGATTTCATCTGTTCGTACAGACGGGTTCAAGAAAAGTGGAGATGAAAGAAAAAAAAAAAAAAAAAAAATGGGAAAAATGGTCTAAGAAAAGGCAAAAGAACAAAATTTCACCGTCAAAGAAAACATCCTTCTTCCGCAGGGTAGCCGCCCGGGGTAGACCAACATTCTAACATACATCAACTGGGCCCGGAGTTCATTTATGGTACATTTCGCTGTGTCACAAGCCAGTAATGATGTAAACTTTTCTATTTTTTTTGTGTTTTTTATTTTTTGTTTTTTGTTTTTTGCTTGACGAGAAGGAAAAGGGAAGTAATAGAAACGGGAAAAAATACTGCCACTGCTGCGGCACGAGACTTTCTTCTGACTGTTGGATCATTCCGGGTGGCCCCCCTCCCCCCGACCACGTGCTTTTGTACAGACCATGCGTGAGCAAAGATATCGCACTTTGAGTCTGCTGCATATGCTGACAGCTGGATGAGAGAGGCAAGTGAGTATTTGATATACTAAATAGGTATACACTGAACACTTCGGAGGAAACTTGAAAAAGTCAATGTACGGAGAGAATGAAAGATGAAAAACGAAACAAGTGGAATGAGATAACTGTACGGGAACTCCGCGTCATGTCATCGCGGTCTTGCTGCGATTTCATCGAAATATTGTGCTCTGGCTTAGTGTTCATGGCTTGTGGGAGCTACGAAAGATGGAAGATCATTGTAACGGACATTGGGTTTTGGTAAAGCTGCAAGAAGATATGGTAATCAGCGAGGAGCAGATTTTTTAAGTGGCTGCTACACTTTGAACATGAAAATAGAGTAAAATGTGTTCCGGCACCGTAGCAACCGACGTTTCAAGTGGTTATATTACATTATACTATTGTACTTCTGATCGCGAGTGGTTGTAGCGGTAGTGGTGAGTAGTCGTGTACATGTATATTGCACATTCACAAGTGGCCAGAATGCACAGGATGTGTTTGGCCATGGATGGACAGGAAATATTCCGTTACGGAATATATACGGCATCTACTCAAGTACCGCCGTGAAAAATCTGCCCCATATGTTGCTCACGATGTCCGGGAAGTTTGAGTGGGCTGCACCAAAGTTCCTCCTTCTTGAGGAGTAGCAGAAGCAGAAACAACAGCAGCAATATCGTGTTTCAGAAATCGGTCCCAATCGGATTTAACGAATAATATTGGTGAACGGTTGAGAGCGTCATGCGGGTTTTTCCTATTTTTTTCCCCCGGTTTTTCTGTCTTTCTAACATTCGTTGAAGAAGCACACATGCGCGCACGGCTATCTAACATGAGGCGGTTTTTTTTTATTTCCAGGCTCTTGAGTAGTAAAAAATTGTTTGGACGTACACACAGCAGCATCTCGAAGTGCAGTAGCGCACCGGAATATGAATATATACATATATATATGTATATATTTATTTATATGCAGCGCAAGGTCAGGGTGAGTTTATCCAGACAGGAAAATGGTTAAGCTCTGTTAGCGCCACGAGTCGCACGCTGATACAGATCGTTCACTCCGGTATATAATATTTACATTTTTCTAGCATTTTTAGTAAACTACATTTGACTCCGAAGTTATAGCTACGAATTTCACTCCTATGAGCGAATGTACGTATCTCTTGCGTAAACTCAACGACGTATTTTCTTTTTCTTCTTTTCTTTTTAGTTCATGGTGGTCTTCTTGACCATTGTCCTTATCAGTGGGGGCAATAAATCACCTGAATTTCGCGCGAATTTTCTACGTCTCTACTCCTCTCCATCTAAAATATTTTCCAACATGTTGTTCACAGATGGTACTTTGCTTCCTGCCAACGGTCAGACCGTAAAATTAGTCCCGGTCCATATTACAACCATTTAAAATGAACTTAGAGTCGTCTCTTCATCAGGTATATAATACCAATAGGTGAAGTCAAAGTTTCGACTGAACGTAGGTGTGTGCATGCTTGTACAGTTTTGCTTTATATAGTTTAAATAGTGTGAGTAAACATTTGTTAAACAAGATAGGTTACTCACTCGTTCGGCATGGCGAAAATTCTTTAGGTTGGCTGAAAGAATGTTCAGTGATGTAGCAGGTGCCGACTGGTTCTCTTCTCGCAAAGTTAGCCGAATACCACATGTATCTTGGCGCACATGCCTGAAAACAAAAATAAAATGGAAATGAAAATGAAACCAATATGCTCAGATCCTAACGACCGATCTTCGTAAGTTCCAAACGTGAAATAATCAGGATTTCAATTGTGACAATACGCCAATTTGTCAATATCGATATCGTAGGATATCACATTCGGCTTCGATGTCCTCGAAGTGACCTTGACTCTGAAAACCTTGTGGTAGCGAGGCAGTTCTGTACTCGTGCCTACGCCTGACACTTTTAGTTCAATTATGATAAATTGAAACGAGTTCAGATGCGGTAACGGGCTGCAAGGTTGTTCAACCAGACACATTTGAAACATTAAAATGTACGCTGGTAGATCATTGCCGCATTTAGAACATTATTATACCTACAACGCATGAGTATGATTGTTGACGTAGGCATAGCTTGCGGCTCGGATCACACAGTGTAGCGATGCGGTTAGTGAGAAAACGTGATCTCTGATTAACTATGTATGTGTAAACCTGAGTAGGCATGTAATACCTACATGGACACTGAAAATATACGATTGTGTAGTGCGACCGAGTGAGACCTCGGAGCGTAATAAGGTTATCGCATTATCCAAATCACTGTTCCCTGACCGGATTTCAAGCCTCCCTAGGCCCACTGTATTGTAGAAGAAGAGAAAAGAGAAATAGAAGGAACAAGACGCAGGAGAAGAAGAGGAAGAATTATTATAGGTAACTATTAGTGTGCAACGAAATAAATCATACATCGTTACTATCCAGAGGTAAGAGCTATAGAATTTTCGAACCACATCCGGGCCCGAGAATATTCAATTCGTGGCAGTATTATAGTAGTATTGGAATTACGCCTAGCCACATATCACGGAGTCATGATTCCCGATCTAAATCGAGCCGGAAGGCAGACAAGACGAAGAAAAAATGGATGAATCTGATTGCCAGGTAGTTTGGAGTGGGGAGGTGAAAAATTGTTGAAATTCTACTACGGCTACATCACTGGAAAAGAATTTCGAGAAAAATACTTAGTGCACAGATAAGGGACAGCGGTGCGAATGACTTACACCGAAACGCCCAAGGCGATATAGATGTACAAATACTCATTTTTTTATAAGACCGAAGACTACGCTTTTGAGATAACAGTTGGCGCGTGAAGTTTACGATTTTCTCTCTCCGATGGCAGGTTCGTTGAGGCTAACTCACGGAGGCATAAAGAACCAAATAATTATACTGTGGCCACGGTAGGTAAGTACATACAAACAAACGTGATGATGGTGGTGAATACCGCAACGAACAAGAACTCAACGTATTATCGTCTACTGAGGAACTATATCATTATATCGGAACCACTTCGACTGATACTAGTAATGTCACTACCGCTGCATGTCAAGCCAACATCCTGGGTAGACATCTCCTGATAACATTGTCTCCGATGCCTCCCGCATAGTACACTGCAGGTTTTCAACATCCGAAGAGATAACGCTGGTTTTTATGTGAAATGTTTCAACGATCACAAGTAGCAACTGTCTTTACTCTTCACTGTTGAGAGCCTGGACCTATACGATGTTGGAAGATACTTCGGTTGGAGTTTTTCACGCAAAAACGAGAAGAAAAGACAACTAAAAATTATACTCATGGATGAGTATAGGAATATATTCTTCGTGTTCTGCGATAGGTATAATATTACACCGTTCGATGATGTTTACCGATTAATTACAAAATTAGTATTTACTGGTAGTAGTGGTATGTATGGGCTCGATGCATTTGTACTGCTCGAGGAGGAAGCCCTCTTTTGTAAGGTCATCTAATTCTGCAGACAATAAAATAAATTGGCTCAAACAACGGGCCGAGAGCTCTCCCTCCTATTACAATTTACTCCAGGGATTGCCCGCAGTCGTACTACATACGCACAAGAGAATGTGAAAAAGAAGATACAAATGAAAAGAAAAAAGGAAAAAGGAAGAAAATAGGGAAGAAAAAAACTAGCCACTTTGATTACCGCAATTTATTCATCTGTGCTACTTTATTCAACTTCTGTTGTACATAACACATACATACAGCGGACGCGAATGTAGCGTGGCTCGACAAATCCTCGTAATATAATAATCGATCATTCTATAGCGTAGTTGAGTCTTGGAAATGATGAGAAGACAACGGGATTCGTCATTATTGTTATTAACAATGCGTACATTGTTTTTGTTTGACTCACATCAGTGCGAATGATTATTTCGTGTTGGTAATCGGTGACTCTGACTACGGCATTGATTAATTATATACAAGATTTGTAAGTGCCCCGGTATCACGTTACACGCGAAGTGCTACTTGCTTCGTGCTTGCAATGCATGCTTATCTTTATTTTACGCAACCCGTCATCCACGTCTTGGTTTGTGAACAGTCAACTGGTTTCGAAGGGAAAAAGAGAGAGAGAGAGGGGGGGAGGGGGGGGGGGGGGGGGGGGAGAAAGAAGGAAAATGGGACATTTCTACCAGTAGAGGTTACAAAACTTTTTATTCTGTGAGAAATTGCATCTTCAGTTAGGTGCCGAAATTGCAAAAATGGAACCATCAAGAGGCGTTTAGACTCCTCTGTGAAATATGCATGAAAACTATGCATAATGGTGAAATTTTTTGGTCCGGTTTTGTTATCTCTGGTTTTCTCTTGTGTACAGCTCTCACGCGTCACATGCAAAATATTTGATCATCATCAACAGATCTGCAGATATATTAGCGTTGCGAAAACAGAAAAACTGATTGCGGGTATTTCGTAGATTAATTATGACAGATATTATCTCCAAAGAGTCGCAAATAACGACGTGATTCGTATCAATGAAAAAATAAGCCAACAATGAATACTGATGTCGGGGGCAAAGAAGAACGTTAAGGAAAAATTTAAGTCTTTCCAAACATAAGTTTATGACGATGATATTGGACTGTCGCCAGAGTGGCCAAAATCACCGGATACGAAACATGAACCGATTTCTTTCTTTTTTTTTTGCGTTCACGGCCTATGTCTCGTATTCCAAGTCATGGTCTTCGTCCATGTTTGTTGAACTGCGCATCCATAGTCTCTTATCTGCGAGAGATATATCTCAGATGCATCTTTTCGATGTTTCTTTGGTGCAATTAATAATTAGTCGAAGTTCTCGAATCGAACAGCTGTTTTGTTGACCGAATAGTCATACGGGATAGTCCACCTATCGTAATTGAGGGATAATACGAACCCAACGAGAAACCAAACCACTGAGGTGAAGCCATGTACCAAAGGAAGCGAAAGTTATTTTGGGCCATGAATGAGGTCATCTGGAGTCAACTGCACCCAGTATAGTTACTTGACTATGAGGTTCGATGTTTGAAAATCGAGACAGTTGATGGGTAGGTCAAAAACACATTCAAGGGCTAGAAGGGATACGACGATTTGTCAAAATGCAAATGCCTGAAGCAATGATGGACGACGGACTGTCGCGCGGGATATCATAATCTAAGAATAATAATCATTTGGTTTTTCAACATTCGCCATGTATACGTTGCAATTGTAACGGACCTTGAAGCCCTTTCCTTTTCTGTCTCTTTCCATGTTCCTTTACTGTAAGAGTATGGAGTATCCTTTCTCGCTCTCCTCATTTTTCTTTCTTTCTTTTTTTCCTTCCTTTCTTTCTCTTAACAAATGGGCTGGTAATGACTGCTCGTAAAACGAGTTCGCGTTCCGCAAAGAGACTCAAGAGTTGGACCGCGGACTTCCCTTCTACGGAGTTTGTTCCCTTTTGCAAATTGTTACGTAACAATGGGGCTAATTTAATGCCGGTGTAAATTAACCTCTTCGCGTAATTATCGTTATTACGGTTAAGAATCTCGCTCTGCGGGTTTCATTTCCCCCTTCCTCCTACCCCCTTTTTTCTCCTTTTCTCTTTTTGGCTGTATCTCCTTCTCCATATTATCCTTTCGGTATAATATAACCCGTGTCATTGATCTGCCTGAAGATTCTTCGTCCTTCTACTATTTGGAGCAGATGATGGGATTCTGATTTAAAGTTTCTAGTTTTCTATCTCAAGCGTCATGAAAATCCATGGCATCGAAATTAGCTGCGTTATCCTTACCGCTCTCGTCTATTCAGTCGTGCCAAGCTGATGTTAAGGCATAGAATCGCGCAGACCTGTGGTCGTTAGGTAGTTTTAGTTTTTCAAGTTTCGCGGTTGCCTCGCACTGAGTCAGCGCCAGCGTCCGGACACTGAGTCAGAATATTATTTATACCATGTTTCTTCGCCATATCGTTCGCCGGGCTACAAACATTATCTCAACCCCATTTCGAAACTTTGAAGTTTAAGATTAACACTTTCAGTCGAGATGAATATCTCGATTTAGAAATCCATGCGGAGATTTAATCAACAATCCGCTGACTGAGTTCTGAATGTCAACGAAAATGTTAGTAAAACAGACTTTTCAAGTCTAGAGAACAAGCTTTCCAATCTTCTTACGTTTGTATTTGAACGGATTCGTATGGTCTGGTCGTTTCCGAAAATAGTTGTTGCTCGTGATTTCCTTTGCTGGTTTATTTTTCCCTTCTTTCCGAAACATTGATACATTTTTGAAAAATGACGGTAGAAAGAATGTACGAAGAGAATTATCAAAAAGAGATGAAACAAAATAGAACAAACTTCAAGTCGCTTGTTATAAAAATCTCCTGAAACTTTGTTTGAAAAAAGTTATGGCCTGTCGAAGAGGATACTTTATAGCGTTGCTTCAGCGTTTGGTCATGTGCGGCGAGTAGAAACTTTACATACTGTATCGTCCTGTTCTGCACCGCATTATTATGTGAAAAATTGTCGTGGAAAAATGTCAAAACTACCAAACCGAAGCTCATTGTTTCTGCAGCTTTGAAATTCTGCTCTGGAAACTATTCGACGATTTTCATTCGCTATAATATCGTTACAGTTCTGGTCCCTCTGGCGAATTCAGAAAGTGATCCGTGATAATAGAATTGTTCTACTTTGATTTATATCAACAGAAAATTTTCAAGCAAAGCACTTCGACGACAAAAGTATCCGAATATTCTCCAGCAATTTTCATTCAGTAGCTGATATATAAAAGAAAAGAGGAATATAATGGGTCTTGATAATCTCTGTAGCATGGCTCAGACGGTTTTGCCGCAGTGAGCACTCAAGGTAGTAAGTCAAGACGTAATAAGGAACTTCCACCTTCTGCACGAGGCGCAGAGTGGTAAACGATGAAGAAGGAGGAGGAGGACGAAGAGAAGAAAAGAGGCAGCATAATGGGGCGCGAGGACAAAAACCCACCGTTTAGCAGGCGTCGCAATTTGTCCCGAGGACAAAACACGCAAAGGGAATGTCTATTGTCTTGCAAGGCGCCAAATTAGCTCAGTCAGAGTCAGATAACTCACCTCTTCCTATTCCTATACTGTAGTAATACGTCCTCAAATACACGCCTAAAACGCACATGCCTTTACACAAATGTTCAGAATGACGTATATACATGCCCATGCGCTGGTTTAGATTGGTTCTGACCTAGTTAGACGTAAAATCGCCCATAAAAGCACTCCGGTTTCGATCACTTTATACCGTTGATCCAACGTCTGACTAATCCGAGACGAGCCTCGCCAGGTATACAAGAAGATGTTATCCTGCTAAGAAAAACGAAGACGTATCTATATGTGCTAGAGTCGATTTTCAACTGGTTGGACATAAACTTGTCCGGAATAACGCTAAAGTTCACATAGCAATATGTAGTCGATTTGTAACGTCTAACTGCTAGTTGAGAGTCAATTTCACCATTCTCTCGGTTCGAGCGTCCATAATCTGTACCTCTACCTATCGCGGTGAGAATTAAAGGCTTGAGAGAGCAATTCGACGTGATTTAAGGCTGAGAGCTTGCATCTTGCACACCTACAAGATTTTGCTTTCAGTTAAGGTCGTCGGGGTTACGATTCGCGATTGTCTTTCCGTTTTGGTAGTAGCGATATAGTACGTCGAAGGTACAATCGCAGCTACTCCACCCTTCCCTTAATCGATGAGTTTTTGTGCCACGCATTTGTTCCCTGTAGGCTACAGACTAAAGCTTCTGCTTTTTTCGGTTCTGTATGTTATTTTTTCATTTCTTCTTCTCTGTTTCCAGTGTGTGCATGTATATAGGAGCCTCTATAAGACCTTTCGCTGCCAACAATTTTATTGCCCGTGCCGCGACTCGCGTTTTATCCTATACTACTTGCTTTTGCACAATATATCTTTCCCCCGCGCGATTGTTCCCTCGAAGGGAACCGCGAATGCTTTGCGGCCCTCTATACTTCGTCGTTTTTGTTCCCGATCGCAGCTTGACGGCTTTGAAGATTGTCAAACCAGCTAGCCGATTGTCTACTTCCCTCCCGACTCCTTGATTTTCTTTTTGCGCAAATTTTTTTCTTCTCAGTTTTTTGTTCTCATTCCGATACACGAAACTGTGAATACTCTTTTACTTTTTACTGCCGCATTTTCGACTCTATTACAATTTTTCGCATTCACAGAATGCATTTCTTTTTTCGCTTCCCATCGAACGCAGTATATCTTTCCGAATGTCCGTTCCGTAAAACTGAACCGAAGATTGGGGGAAAAAGAAAGGAACAGAAAAACGAATCAATCTGTTACAAAAGAACGTGAATGCGATAATCTGGGTAGCTTCAGGTATTTCAAATGTTCCGAGACAACTTTGACTCTAGACTCTAGACTTCACAATCGTATAAATCACTAATACATTGCTAACCGAGGATGTAATGGTGTAGGTAGGTATACTTAATATTTAGAAGGCTCAACGCATCTTCACGGCAACGACTCTTTCGCGAACACGTGATGCGAATAGTTGCTATCTACCTCGAGTTGAGATCGTGTTGCTTTGTGACGCTGCTATAAATAATTTGATTCGAAAAAGAAGAAGAAAAATTAGATGCCTCAACGTTCCATTACCAAAAACTTGACAGTGTCCGTTAAGAATTTCCATGAAAAACAATCAATCACTCAATTGTTTCGAATGATCTATACGACTATACCTATACCCGTGATATAAATTCGACAATCTTTCATATTATACATATTTATGAAGCGCACCTATAGTTTTCCGAATCGAAGTCAGACCCGCGTAAGATCATCGCACAAAAAAAAAGGCTCCAGCAATTTTCTTTTCATACTGCGGGTATATGCAAAAACGGGGGAAACATTCGATCGATTCATCGGATATCTTGTTCGTTTGATCGTCCGACCGAGTGGATGTCGGAACGGAGGAACGGAGGAACGGTTTTAGTACGTGCGTGACGAGAGTAGGTACGTCGAGTCGTCGAGGGAAAGATGTGCACGTGCGGACGTACGGATAAGGGCGTTGCTACACAGATCAGAGGTGCCGCAAACTCCGTCTGTCGGTAAAATCCAAGAAGGACGAAGACGCGGAGATCTTCGCGCTAGATCGGTACCGAGCCAGGACGCTAATAAGAAGTATTAGACACCGCATGATCCAATCCTCCAGCTACTGGATTCCATCGCGATAATCGAAATACCGAGAAAGATGGAAATCCGTAGTTCCGCACTCCGCGGTGCAGGCAGTCCAACATCATCTCACGATGTGTTTTTGATAAGGATGGATAAACGTTTCTTTGTTTCCGTTATTTCAATTCTTCCTCAACATGAAAATCTGATCGGAAATCCAATCCATTATTTCGAATGTGCTCTCGGCGATGAGATAACCGCGTTGATATCCCGCAGCTGTAGACCTCGTAGCTATACGTATAGATTTCGCATCGATTTCCCGAGCCTTCGAAATAGTCCCGTGTCCAAGTCGCCTGCTGGCGAACATTGGCCGAGGAGGTTTCGACCATCATCACGGAATAAGCGAAACACCGCACCGGTTGTTTTCCAATCCAGAAATAGAAATCCGGAGGAGAGAGAGACACGAGGGTTGGGTACAGCAAATGACCAAGCTTTTGCACCCGCTCGGATTTCCTCTAACACAAAACCTCGAAAATTTTCAACGATTCAAGATTCCCATGTACCAAATAAAATAAAATTCCGCAAATCTGCATCCATAGCATCAGAATAATTTCAGAAACGAAGGAAAGTCCCTAAAATCATGAACCGGCTCAATGTAACAGCTTCTGCTTGTTTTTCAAATTTTACGTGCTTTTCAAATGCATTTTGTACATTGCTATCGTGAAAGTGCACGTAACTTCTGATATAGATTCGAACTTTCAACTTACTATAAAAAGTCAGCTCAGCAACATCAGTGCGGATCCAGAGTTAGAACTAGATTAGAATTGTGTCCGTCTGTATAGCTGGAAAAAAGGCTATACCATACACTATGTACAGTCAGTATCTCAGACTTGATTATTTATATTGTCAACGGTTTATTTTGCTTCGCAGTTGGGGCCAAGCCGTCAAATGTTGCCTTCCGAAAAGCAAGTCTGCATGATTTTCAGTTAGTGCATGCATGGTACAGTGTTTGAAGGCAGAGCTGCATCCGACTGAGTTTCAGGCTGGCAAGCTGTTACTGTCGCCGGTAACCACATCAAAACAGTAAAAACTAATCTCTTTAACAAAACATATACAACGAGGATATGAACCCACGTTGCAGTGGAAAGCGAATGCAATTGTATATTTGTTCTTCACACGTGAATACCCTCGCCTGCGTGATCATTTTCGAAAAATTTATGCACCGCGGTCAAACCTAACGCGCGATAACTCGAGAAGCTCTACTTTCTTCAATCACTCGAATTGGCAGAAATAATTTAACATATTAAACGTGCGTGCGTTGAGTTGTTGACATGTTGACACGCGTGATAAATTTAACAGTTTTAAAGTGTTTCCAACGGCACTTCAATCATTCGAGAACGCAGTGGCGCCTCTCGATCCCCCCTCTCTCTCTCTCTCTCTCTCTTCCTCGCGCCGTTCTGTTCTTTTTTAATAATTATGACACGCGATCCGAATACTCGACGTATACATGTAATTAGCGTATATAATATACTCACAAGAATTGGTCCATCGCGTTCGTAAGATGTTGAAACGGTCGCTCCGAACCACTGCATAGTTTTGTTATCGACTTCTACCGGTGCCCTCGGATTCGTGTTGATATTATTTCCTGAAATGAGAATGAAACCAAATCATGCATCGATCACATTGAATCGCACTCGGGTACGTACATGTACATGGACATGTACCCAGCTATCTAATTCTAAGTACCGCGATTACAACATCCTGCACGTCGCACCGGCTGTACCGTGCTGACTACGTACATACAGCTCTATACCTATAGTCAAGTGTTTTACACTATGATGAACCGCATAATTCACGCCCGTATAAGTAGATATGGCATAGGTAGGTAGTACGTTCCATTTCATGCTATGCCGTAATCAACACCAGGAGCGGATTGTCCAAACCGCAAATAGACATTCCCAAGTATAAACGTTGAACGCGGCGACTACACACGTTCAATATAACGTTTCGTTATCAACAACTCAACCCGCAGACTGTTTTCTTCACATTTCCTCGTATGATTGTTGCACGAGCACGTTGTACAGACCTGCGGTGATCAATTTCTAATCAGAGTCTGCTTCCCATTCTATGGGATATGCTTGCATCTGATCTCCTATTGCCGTCGTCGAATTAGAATAAATTGCGTTCCAATAATCGCGAGTTTATATAGCTACCGGTTCGGGTTCAGAATTGAGTCTTAATAGTCTTAATAAGACTACTAACTCCTTTCTAGAAAGGCAGTATATCCAGTTGGGAAGGCTTGTTACTCTTCGGCTGCAGGGAGTAACCTAATATGTCATTGAACAGGACGAGCCAGACATGTAGTGCGTAGGATATGTACCGTAGCACGAAGAAAGACAGAATTATAAACTGACGTAGACCGGGAAGAGAACATCGCTCAGTTCCTCTACTATAGGTGTAGGTAGGTACCATGTACCTGTATCCAGTTGATGATCCACCAGGTGCACTACACTCGCGACTGCGAGGGTAGAAGCTCAAGGTAGACGCAACTGACACCGTATTTTGTTCAAGGTTAACACCATCGTTTGCGTTTTCATAAATTTTCACGTTTGGTATAATGCGAGTATCTACTGGTCGCAGAATCTCTGTTTCAATTTGACAATATATGTAATAGATCCAGTAAACCAGCTACTAGGTATTTTTTTCTCTGGATTGTTGTCTGCATAAACTTGTGTGGAGTATAAGTGTGAGTATGTATGTACTTCTCATCAATTCTCCTCAAACTCGTGAAGGAGGGCATGTTTTCGGAACGTCCTTGCGTTACAGATGCATCGAGAATCGTTTCAATGGATGAAAAAACGAAAACAAAAACCGCGGGGATCGAGTTTTTTCGATTCAAGTGGAAGAGGGAAGAGGTGGGTTAAAACGTGGAACAAGTAATAAGCAGCCGTTGGTGTATTTCTTTGGATTGAAATCGTTTGAGTCCGTTATCCGTATAGGTGATTCGTTTTCCGTAAAGAGAAGTAGGCACTCGTATAAGATATAAGTAGCTGTAGCTGTAGCTGAAGCTGAAGCTGATGCTGTCGCGCTCGTCCCCAGCTGCGGATGTAGGTACAATTCTTACTGGCTCGCTGGTGTATCAAGCATTACATACGCCGCAGCACAGGAAAGAGCAGAAGAGATGTGCAACACGTTTCTCCTCTGTATTAGGCGTTGCCGGTTCTTGCACCGGGTTGGATTCCCGGTATATCTTCACATCGCAAGACTCCTGGCCTCCGAGGGCTGGGTGAACGATGACGAGGATGGCAAAGACACGATGAAGACGGCCTCTATCATCACCAGGTGACGCTCAATGCATCTTCTCGTCCTCCTTTTTCTCCCTTCTTCTTCTTCTTCTTCTTCATCGTCTTCTTCTTCGTCGTCTTCTTCTCCTTCTTCTTCTTGATCATGGGAAGTGACTGACCTCCGAGGTCGTTCCTATAACTTCCTTGTACGCATTTCGCGTTCTTTATTGGCACCATTTACAAATTCTTGTAGAGAGAAGGGGACTTGAGGAAAGTCTTGAATTTCTCAAACTCGAATGTAATTGCCAACACCGCGTAGATGTTTATCATTTTTTCATTTTTTCGTTGACGAATAAAACAGAGAAACAGAACCGAATCTATGTAGGTGATCTCTAGTCGAGCGGATAGCAGATCAGGGTTACGGAAGTCCGTTTATACAGACGCATCACTAGTTTATTTTCGAAGATGACTGTGCAACGCGGGCGACCCGCTATGAACTATTTTAAACTGTTGGTATAGTAGTCTAGCGAAAGAATCAGGTAGCTCTGTGCATGTATAACAGAAGAGTAGGCGACCGCAGGTGTTGGAGAGCCTGAAGAATTGTTACAGATAATTCTCTTCGATCATTAGCAATTGCATTTCATTGCTCGACCGTGCATTCTGATCGTGCCAGAATGGACCACCTGCGCAACCATGAGAAAAGAGGTTCGAAATCTAATTGGACAAGAATTGTATGTCAGTTGTTGGACACGGGGGGCATGGGGCTAATTATCGTTTGGTATCGAGTAGTGAGGCTGTCTTTCTGCCCGTATTTTACCCGCAAGTGCATGCAGAACAAGAGGTATAAACGGGCGGGCCGATCGAGGGGAAAGCTAGGTGTATATATGCGTACGTTATACTGAATGAGAGAGAAGTAGAGGTAAAAGAGATACTAATTGGCTCTACACGGATAACTACATCGTATTAATCCCCCTCCCCGTGATCAAATCGCTGAACTACGGTGGTAGCCCCGCTATTTATCTTGTCTCTCTCTCTCTGTTCTATACATAACACCCGCGATTTTAAATACAGTTAGCGGTACATACATACACGCAGTGTCGTGATACCCCGAAAAAATTGAACCGTTGTACCTGTAGCTAGGTCTTCGTTTTTTTCGACGCAAAAATAATTCCATTCCATTACATGCTATATATATATATATATATATATATATATATATATATATATATTGGATAGAAACTGAATGAATCTTTGAACGTATGAAATGAATGAAATTGAAACATCCAGATAAGGAGATTTGTCCCTAAATTGATATCACTATCGTAGTGTTTTGAATTGTACAACGTGTCTATCATATATTTCAATAATCCCAAGTGAACACCCACGCGCCGAGCTCTAGGGCTTTCTAGGGTCACGTCCAATGTGGGTCAGCTTGAACCTCGACTAAAAGAACACTCCCAAGACCGAGCGATGTTGCGGCATCCTTGTTAGCGGTGCTAAAAGTTTTTCGATAATTCTCAACGAGAGAGAAGATTAAAATAGAATAGTAGAGGATGGTAGGTATGGTTGAGAGATTCACGAGACCAGAGATCCAGTATTTGTCTGCGCGGTACTGACATTCATAGGCGAGTATATCGTGCATCACGCGTTAGATAAATTCAGAAGCACGATCGGTATAACTTTTTTATTATCACCTAAAATCTGAGCTACGTATTTGTAATTTTGTTCTCTTGTACCGTTCGGACAATTTTTCTATCGCATAATAAAGAGACCAATTTTGTGTTACAAGCTTTCCCATGAATTGCTCTTTCCATTCCCGCTGGCCTATTTTCTTTGCGATTATGAACAATTTTTCTATTGTAAATTATCTCCTTGGAAGCTCGAACAAAGTCGTATAACCCTGCAGCCGCATAGATGATGATCGTTTCGGAATCTATTTCTGGTCCATGACTACAGGTTCACATATAATACGTCCTAGCTGATGCCTATGGCCCAGAAAAGATGCTCTTGGACGATTTTTTTTCGTTATAAACGCCAGACTATCGTCGGGCGTAATTCTACCCCCGACTAGAGAATTGTATTGAGTAATAGACACTATAAACCAATTGTGCTTTCTTTTTTCGTCATCTGCATACAGTCTAAATTATATCCATTCAATATTTGCTCAACGATACTCAACGTCGTGAGAACAGCTTTTTAGATATCGGAGCCCTAGATTCTTGGCGCTTCTTAATTGCCAATGAAATTAGCACGAGTGTAAAACCGTCTGGTTAAAAATTTCACTACGAATCATTCGACACGTTCACGTATCATGCGTTTATTAAACATCAACATGGTTCTGTAGCACCAACTACCGTAATTGAAAAAGAAACTTTCAACGTTTTTTTTCTACTGAATTTTGGAAATAAGCACAGCAAATGCCGCTGTACCAGTAGTAAACAATTCAACGCGCAGATTTCCGATTTCCGATCTACGATTATCTTCATGCACAATTTTTTTGTACACGTGTATGAGTTGCGATGTTATCTGTTAATTGAGGATTCCAGAGGCGTAGATATCGGATAGGTAGGTACAGTGTCTTGAAACTTCATGAAGTGGATTCGAAACGGGAACTCGAGACAAAGTTATGGTGAGAATCGGTGACCTTCTCTATCGAGCGGGGATTCATACATCTCTGCAATCGGTGCGCGGGATTGTATAATAAAAGAAAACCGGTCGGATCTTGAGGAATCGGTTCCTACACTACTATTCTAAAGAAAAAAAAAACTATGAGAATCTTACGGTTATATTATGGGAATTGTATGTATGTAGCAATAAATACCGTATCATATACTAGTGTAATAATATACATGATGAGAGAAACTGGATCAATAAATCCGCGATCTATTAATGGCAGTACGTTGTGTGGTGCTTGAAATAATCTTCAAACATGAAAAAAAAGATCCATACGATGAAATGTTGGAAACGCGGATAGAATGAAACGCGGAGGTTTGTACTGTAATAGTATTATTACCGCACACCACGCGAAAGGCTGGCGCCGCTTATTGCGTCACTAGAATACACTTGTTTAACGACATATTTTGAGATTTAAATCCATAGGAATGTGATGCGAGTTTACCCAACTATCGAGTGTCAAGGTTCACACTCTACCACATGGATTACATAATATACAGCAATGATCATCATTCTGATCGTCAACCGTGCCGATGATTGTAAACACAACTCACCGTTCATGTCAAAGTTGATTTCTGCACACGAATCGTCCTTATCCGCTCTACATCGGTATACTGCCCCACCGCGATATACTCCTGGCTGGAAAGTCTGCGCTTCTGGAGCACCGACGATAACCCTGAAACAAAATCGAAGTCAATAAATACATAAGAATACACGAGGGGTGTAAGATTTTGGTGTAATTTTCGATAAATACATGTCATAGATACACTACAAATAATTTTATTTCACAGAATACGCTTTCACGCCCCTCAAAAACGAAAAAATATCATTGAGAATAACGATTCAAAAATTTCATTTCATGTTATCCTGCGTCTGTTCTAGAAACAGTGTTAACAAGATTGTCTTGTCTTATTATACGCGATGAGCTTATAAAACGGACGTAATATAGCGTAACTGCTGAGTGCCCCTTATCAAGATTGCGAATACAGGTCAGTGGTCATTGGTCGAAGAGACTGATGTTATTTCAGTGCATGGCGTCAGTGTGAAGCGGCGAATGATACACACGTAAAGAACACGCGCGACAGCTTCGAATCGCAACGATGAAGTAGATCCGGGATTATAGTTCTGTGTCTAATATCAGACTCGATAACGGTTTGTTGATATAAAAAACGAAGACGAAGAAACGAGCAAGTTAAATTTAGACCGCGAGATTCGTCAACGGTTCTGACTCAGCTCTTCAGTGTACGCCAAAAATTTCGCAATTGTATATCCCACGGGAAGAAATACGGTGGTACATACATAAGTACATATACCTATGACCCAGACTGCAGTGACGAAAAGTTCTTATGACTTATGGCATACCATGGCCGAATTGAACGCCAAGCAGCTGCATTATTACCTACACGTCATTCAATTGGAGCTGCTTCAATTTTTGTAGTTCCTTTTTCTCTTCCTTTCTTTCTTTCCTCTCATCCCTTTCGTGTTTCATCACTTCAAATTGACTCGAATTACGTAGCACAATAATGTGATAATTACGGTGTTGGCACCTCAAATTTATTTAACCGCAGGTCGGTCACCGGCCACGTTCGAGAATCCTGCGGCGGCGAACGCCCTTTAAAATTAGCTATTATCTTTATTGACTCAAGAGGTATCGACGGTGCCCTTTTCTCAACCCACAACCCACGACCAACATCTCATATCCCATATCTCATATCCTTAACGGATAGTCTATTACCGAGATTGGATTGATCCCGTAGAACCGCATTTGTTATATGTTTAGCTATACCTACGTAGCCGTATGAAGGTGTGTTTGTGGATGTAGATACGTGCGCTTCCACAATACATACGTCCACACATGGTCAGCTAATGAATGAATGAAAATGTAAGTATAGTATGTATGTGTGTGCAGGTTATGATGCGCTACACGCGGTAGTCCATTATCGACGATGCAATTATTATGGGCACAGGGAGCGCCTGCAGACTATACCTATATACATTACACCGGAAGCTAGAAAATTGTAGACGAAATGCATCAGCTATGCTATCCGGGATATCATGCATAGTTTTCACAACTAAGTGGGGATCATTTGTGATGTTTTCATGTTCTATCCTCGTTCAATTGTTGATACAAAATTTCTCTCTCAGATCCACGAAAGCGTGTGTCCATCAGGTATGCTGATTAGATCTAAAAGTAGAGCAAACGCGACCGCGTAACCGTGACTATACCGAATGAAGGCATAAAATATGTGCGATGAGACAGAACTAACTTGTGTAGGTACTCGCGTACGTTTCTGTGTCTTATTCCCAGCAAGTACGTAATAAGTAAAGAAGTCTGATGACTAAATTTGGAAGCAGATTTATCATCATATTGTAGGAGATCAGTTTTATACAAGTTGGTAGGTACACACGAGTGTGCATAATTGTGATGACGAATATACGGTACTACACACAGGTACAGCACATACTATGTGTGGAATCAAGGAATGCCTAAGTGGTATGATCAATTTGTCATAATTCGGAGAAACCTACTGCGGTGTGATCCGTCATCCTTAACACCTGGAAATTGCAATTCATTTGTGATATGCTGTGCAGGGTATTGAGTCAACCAGAAAATACTCATTCCTTTATTAGCATCCCACTATGATGCTAAAACAAATCTTTGTATCATATGCACGAAGACGACTTAATCGGGTGTGATTTATACATGATGTGTGTATCATTCGCTCATCCAATATACAGTGTGACACTCGGGTATTCTTTAAATTGCCTTAACGCTAACGTCGACGTTCGAACGAATCTTGAAGACTTTGCATACCCGAATACCACATTACATCAGCTAGTATCCATGCCCGACTATAGCAGGGCATGAAAATCATGTCACTCCAGCTCCTTTCACCTCACGCAAGTTTCAAACCTCTTGGACCTTCGTAAGATCAACTTATCTGCACTCGAGCGAAAGAATAAATAATCATCTGAATACATGTTGGCTACGTGTGTATACGCGTATAATTTCGGAATGTGCATAAATCGAAAGGCGTTATGCTCGGACATTGCACACACTTCATCATCTCGCACTAATCTCATATGTATGTATGTGCTGCACCACATATACATACCTACATGCAGGTGAAAAGGCTATCAAATTTTGATTAAACTGTAATTCGAGCAATAATTCAAATCTTCCACCGTGAAAAAATGTGCTGCGTCGTCGTACTGATTATCATGTTAAAAGAGACGAATCCAATTCGCCTGGCACCCCAATTTTCAAATAATGAAACCCATTATCTTGTCACTATATGTATAAATAGCAAGAGATGCCGATTAAAGCCTTACGTACGTGTGTATATGTACATACACACCACGCCTGCACGGATAGGTGTAGGTATGCAGTATATTCATAAGCCGCTATGATAATCCTGAAACGGATAAATGGGTTCACTCTACATCTACATGCTGTCAAGTTGCTGATTTCGAGTAGAATCCCCGTCGTTTTATCATCTGCCATCTTTAATCGCTTTCGGATATTGCCTTTACGTGCCTTGCAGCCTCTGATAGACATTGATTAATGGGGGATATGTTATAAAGCATGACCGCCTTCTGCCAATTGTCCTGGGCTACTTATAACCGTGTATGCTACGTTTCTGTTTTCGTGTGGTCCATAAACGGGCTTTTTTTTTACTAACAATAACTTGAGCAGCAATTTATGTACACGGTTTTTTTGTCACGAACAGTATCGCATTGATAAGCGAAAAAGATCAAACTCAAGAACCTTGTGTAACAGAGATCCCGTACAATGAACATGAACTTGTTCAATTCTTACATACATCATCATTAGAGCATTTCACAGCCACGGCACGCTGAATAGACTTATAAATGCTATGATGGGTATAGTACAGGTAGAAGATATACAAACTATTGGTTCAGAGACGACGTCTTGCGTACCTATTACGCAATCAGAGCATTTGGTGCGCTTACATCAGCGAAGAAGCAGTACTTACAGACCTTGACACACACCTAGTTAGGTATAGTTTTCTTTTTTCCTTTCAAATGCCACACGGAAGCTTCTGCGTACGTATTTTTTATCATACGTCTAGTATACGTTATCGCGGGTGCATTTCCGTTCTCTGTGTGTTACAAACGTATGAAATTCACCATTGAGCACAACTGATCGACACTTCTCACTATTTTCTCGATTTTTCCATATTTTTTTGTAGTTTTCTCTGCTACTTCCCACTGTATATCATAATATCTATACACGTTTTGTAGGAGAGCTGTAGTAGTTAGTTATAGTATGTTTGTACATGCATACGTCATACATACATCGCTTGAAGCCACTGTGATTATTTGCAGTGTAAAGAATAGAAATCCTTGGAAATAACGTATGAGATGTATATACGCCATTAGTGATTCTCGTCACTAACTTAGGCTCAAAAGTCACGGCACTATTTTTCCTAAGAAAGTGTGCATTAAACAACATATATATACTCGTATGTCCGTACCCAACAATCTTTTTCAGTTCACGTTAGGTTATCGCGAAGCGTGGGACGATTTTATATCCCCTGCTCTACGGCGGCCACTCCCTTATGACTATTTTCACTTTCTCACTGCATATGTGTAGCATTCATTCACATCTCGCTTGTTATCGAAGGATTTCCGATAGTAGGTACACTGATCATCCAGGCAAAGGGATATTTCTTCGCGTCGATTATCTGCGGAAAAAACTATAGCGATCCAAATAATCCCAAGATTCGATTCGAATCTGAATTTCTTCAAGGAGAAAAAGGCGCGTGATCATTATGTATGTATACTTGCGCGCAGATCACGGACTTACCTCACACCGTTAGAACGCCAACGTGATGGCTAATCCCTCTTTGAACTGGCCCACGCGTAATCATTTCATTCATTGAACGTGTAGAGAGGAAATTAAGTCCGCGGTATAATGAAGAGACGAATATAATGATGGAATGTGAACATTGGGAAGTTTGCCGGCATGATACAGTTCTATTATTTCTGCATCCCGATTTACCGTACCCACAATGTACCTAAATTATATATCCAGGTATAAAAATTATAAATATATAAGATCCTTGGGGACGTTTACTGGACATTTTCATGGCGAATGGTGTACAGGTTCTTGGTACAGAGCGATGAAACTCATGGGATGAAACTATGAATGAAGCAAGAACAGCGAGAGGGGTAGAGAATAATTGGAAAAAATGAGAATGAGATGAATTTTTGAGCATTCGCAGGGAATATAATGCATTGCACGTGAGCGTGGAAAGGAGATCGGAGGAGACAAGCCGGGATAAAACGCCTGTGGCGATTCCTCGCGCATTGACATATTACACAATGACACAATGTTGGAGGCCTCTCTCGTTTATATTGCCATATTTGGAAAAATCGGACGCCTCCATCTGTCGACGGCGTAGAGGGATAACCCCTAACATAACATATAAGACGTAGCGGATTGCTCAATGCTGATCTCTCCACGACTCTTGAGACTTTTCGACTCTGAGCTACGTTCACTGCTGTGAGCAGTGGTCGCAATCTTTACTTCTAATCTCCAATTCCCAAGCCATTTGCCTGCTTCTTCGAAACATGCGGCTTCTTGCTAAGGGACATCCCAACGAGCGCTGCGATGCCGCCTTAGTGACAAATTCCTCCCTCGTCTCTATTCCTCTTTATCTTTTTCTTATTTTATTCACATTTACATATTATACACACGGGATATCCAATGCACGCGGCAATATTCACGCGATGTCAACGTCCACGGAAACATGCTGCAATTCCAGATTATCCTCGCGGGAAAAATAAATCACAAAGTTATGCTCCCGACCTTTTTCTTCTTCCATTTTCCAGCCGCGCCGCCATGAAATTCATATCCGCGGTCGAAGCACATTGACACGAAACCGTGTCATTATCCTACATGTCACATACATTTCACAAAATACACATACTATATGCCCGAGTGTAACGCATGATGACGTAACTCACGACGCCAGAGCGCCACGACGCTACTTATAAGGAGCACCTTGCTAACGTCACCTTGACGCCTCTGCATATTTACGCCCAACGTCGCTCTCTCGTAATCAGCTATTTTACTCAAGCACGTTGATAATGCTGTAGGCATGTGCGATATAGAAATTCCTATGGACTTCCGGTTCGGAAAACGCTTTTGTCAGCTACAACCACGCCACGTACCCTCGCTCGATAGAATTGGATCAGCTATTTCTCTGCATCTCATATACTTCGCACTTCAAGGACACAATCACACATGATAGTGAAAGATCGTTCGTGTCTCCGTCTAAAAGCGTAGTCGTCAGAATTTGTTGGCTCATTTAAAACTTATATGTATTTCGAAAAGGTATATGGGCAACAGCTGGTTGTCGCCTCTCTCTAAAAATGTGAGGGCGAGGCGAGCGTTAGAGCTACGAGATAGAATATGCTACTTACACGAATACAAGGTCCACGAATGTGTAATGTGTTCGGTTATTTCCGATTTCAAACGGTTTCTATTATCCCTGCCTGCATCGTTGCTCGTTTGTACGGTAGTCTGTGTGTAAAGTCGAACGCCATGGCATCGAGTCTCCGGACTTTCGCAAGGTCTGGCGCCCACCTTGTGTCATGGACTGCAGAGACGATCAACGAAGAGGAGGAGAATACCACTAACAGCACTAATGTTCTCTACATATGCGAAGCAGGAGGCGATTTTAGGGCACGTTTCTCTTGCTTTTCAAAATTTACTCTACCATTTTACTTGCTTTTCGGAATCAGATAGCGATCATTCACAAGCCATAACTAACTCCGAGCCAAATTTTCCAAGTTTCCTTTCGTGGTATACGAGTACCTGTGATTGATGGAAATCTTGTGCGGTGCGAATCCACCGCGGGGCCACCGCGGGGAAGATAGAACAAATTTCTGTGCTATACATGGGCTTAGTACATATAACAAACTGTATGTAACGTGGCCATATATGACTATAGTAGTAAGATGTTAAAGTGTTATTAATTACCGACTCAATAAATCTTTATCATAGTTTATAATATCTTATGCATTGATATAATGACCCAGTTTTATCATGACACGATACAGTATCGGTATGTCTGGCTACTCCGTGTTTACATACCGACCATTATATTCAAGCGTCAGTTATGCAATGTTGTAGCTCGATAGCGACACAACCCCTACAATACACTTGTCGAACATCATCAATTTATCAGTCATCGCCATTGTAAAAGCACAGTGACCTTATCACGATAAATTCTCCAGGATTTGTTTGCTCCTTTTTGTTTCTATCGTGGCAGTGCATAGCATGCCGTAAAGTTATCGCATATTATAGGTATAATGGTAATTCATCCGCCGAAAGAATCCACCGAAAAGAAGGTTCAATGAATCCTGCCTGCGTATCGGGGTGCAAGAATCTAGCAAGTAGAAGCATAAATTCAAACTGCAGATGTATAATATTCATTATCCATTATACTAACAATAAGTGTATTAATTATTATTCTATTCAATTGCTTCTTCTTCGACTGTCGAGCCTAAGCATATAATATTGATTGTCTGTTGCGGTATTGATGAATAATCGAATCGCGTTAATGGAATGAATTGATTAAAATAAATTGGATGTAATTAAGCCCCAATCTCAATACAGAATTGTAATTGACTCGAGGCTCGAGCTACAATAAACAACGGTCTCGAAATATTGAAATTAATATACAAGACAAGACCTACGCATATGAGAACGTGTAGCTCCCGTCGGTGGAATATAGGTATAGCGGCTAAGATATTGTTTTATGGTAATTCACGAATGAGAATGTGACCCGCGATGAGTTATGAGCCTGGAAAATTTAATGTAATACCTGCAATATTGAAGTAAGTTTCTGCCTGCAGTATGTCTCTGCTCTCTGCAGTAAATGGGTCGGTGAGGGTGAAATGAAATGAGAACACGTGCTCAAATGGACAGCTACGCTACGTCAAGACATCTTCTCGCTATTCTAGGCGCAAGGCTTCGTCGAAGATAGAAAATGACACGAAATAAAGGAGCTCTAGTCATTTCGATTACTACCGCCGACCATATGCTTCCCTTGGAATTCACTTATGCGGTGATACATCGGCAGTTGCATTTCCTACTATGGAACGAAGCATTGGAAATCATTCGCATATGATATCCCTGGATCCATTCCAATTTAAAACCGATTGCAGAAATGAAATTGAGTCACGAAAGAAAAAAAAAAAACCGATCCATGCTTTTTTAGTATTAAGAAAGAAACGCAACATTCATATTTCACACACATGGAATGCGTTTCGTTTTAAACTATCTATTAACACTCTTGGCGTTTTATTACTTCACTCGCAGGCTCCCTCTCGAAGTAAGTTAACCCTCCGAACATTTAATCAGTGAGAATTAAGATTTAACGCCGTGATAACGACTCGTCAGAATTTGCTGCTTCATACTTTCATTTCACAGACGTTTCATTACAATTTACAGGAATACTACTAGCGTTTGGAAAAATATTGTCTAATCTCTGTAACATAAATTGAATTGAATCTCGAGAATTTGTTTCATGGAGTGAGCTTCTACAGGAAAATATCACAGCGAGATTATTTTAAATATAGGGGAACGGAGAGGATGCGAATCACCGAGGTGATTCATTATTTTATACATATAAAGGAAAAAATCAGAAGCCAGGCAAACAGGAGGGAGCCTGAAGGCTGAGACAAGGTACGATAGCACTTGGAAATAACGAGCTCAAAATTTCAAGCTGTAGATGTAAAGGCCTCACTCGTATGAATCCTCGTTTCCTCTGTGATTGTGAGTTTCGTGGCCCTCTCATTCTCAGTCAGCTTCGGTTATACTCTACTGTACAGTTTCTAATTATAATGCTCGCTACAAAAGGCGGTTAAAATCAGACCAAGTATCATACTCATACCTATCTACTCTGGTTCTGGCCGGAAACCACCGTGAATAAAATATAATCTGGGTAAAGTAACATAGAAAAGGTATAAAAACTGGAATAGGGATATTTTCACCGAGAGAAAAACCATTTGAAATTGAATTTTCACGGCTAATGAACAAAAATCTATCTTTTCAGAGAAATCGTGAATAAAAATGTGATCAAGGTAATAGTCATGTTTTCAAAAACTATACCTAGTGTGTCATGGTTCCGACTTTTGCTGTGATATGATTAAACTATTATCTCAGATGGTGCGATAGTCTTCAACCTTCAAGTGCGACGAAATAAAAATGATAATTGAGAAGCATTCGACCATTTTGGATAGCATAGATACGAGAAGAATAACACATGTTCTTATTACATTCAATAAATTGATAAAAATCGTGTTTTCCGGACTCTGAAATAAGTCTGACTAAGTAATGTCTGATGCCAAGACAGCGATATTTCTGTATAAAGACGACGGACGTGGTTAAGCAAATTATAATAACAAGCTGAGCTCCGCGGTATTCGAAAAAGATGAAAAACCAACCCAGTCGATGGTCACTGAATAGTCATGTTGAAAAATGAAAAAAATTCTCATTCAATCATAATCTATTCCTCTTATCTAACGTGCGGTTCTAATCTGTGGAAAATAACGTACAGGAGATAAAATGCAGTCATTCGCAGGATTAAAAATGAAGGAAGCTACTACTTTCGTACGAAAGTCGAAAAGAATGAATAAAAAAACTCAAACACGAAACATTATTCGTACAATTTCCCACGGCGTATGTGGATTAACATTAGATATAGTATGTTAAAAAATTCCGCAATGCCGTGAGGCATGAGAGTAATACTGGCGTTTCTATCAATTTCCCTGAATGTGACTAACTGGTATATTCTATACTGTATAAACAATCCCTTTTACGGTGTTGATACTCACCGCATTTATATATTAACGCGAATAAACGAGATATCTCGTATTCCTGAAATTTATTCTCCGCAATTACAGATGCGATCATGTAAAAATACAAGTTTCCGATAAATGTACATGCTCTAATAAGCAAAGCTGTATAAGCGAACCAATGTATAATGTGAAGTCTCATGATATACATACAGGACAGCTGAATAAAGTGTAATTATGTAATAGCTACACGTGGTGAGTAATTTTAGTGACAATTTATTTGAAACGATGTACAGATATACAGGTGATCGTGACCAAATATCTACCAAACGAACGAGAAATACTGACATACTTATTCGTGAATTAGGTATGTATATACCTATGTATATACCTAGGTCTATATATACATTACATGTCTTATATTCTTGGAGAATCGAGTATCTGCATACACATACTTGGTATTCTCTTCTTTGTCGTGAGAAATCGCCAATCGACTGATTCGATATCTATAAATACCTGTATAGTATTCAGTTTATAATATATAGTACATATGCAACTACTTATCGCAGACGTAGCATTTCACGCGAAGTTTAATGCTTCACCTCATTATACCTTAACTCATAGGTGGGAAAACCTGATTGTAACTCGATATACTAGTCGATGACGCCTACAGTTATTTGTATTAATATATTGCATTTACCGGAAGTCAGAACCGAAGGTATTTGGATGAATATTCAACGAATTATGATAATAGTAATATGAATCTTATATATAAAGGAAAGTTATTTCTTCACAGATATAATATTTCTTCAAGAATTCCTCTACTCGACAATATTATCGATGTGTAATGTATAGATAATAGATCCGCAGATTATTATAATTCTAAGTAGGTTTTATCTCTTGCGGTTCTGATAGCCGAGGACATAATAAGCACCCACTACTAGCTCTCATTCATAAATCTTCCGCACGTTAGGATCCTTATACCTACATTTGTGTAGAGATTTGAAAAAGTAATAACTCGGGCCGAATGGAAGGGGAACATGGGAATCGGCAAGGCAGCCCACGCCGTACTCTGGTACCGGCGATGACCTAATCTCCTGAATTATCAAGCAAGAGACTGTTTTCATCAGAAACTTGAAGAACAAACTCGAGCGTCATAGTATTCGCGAAAATTCGATGTGTCATCGATGCAATTCTCTCCTCACCTCGTCATTTCTGTTATAGCCTACACATACGAGTATGATAGAAGCGCACAAAAATAAGGTGGGGTCAGGTTTCGAGCCATATTACAGATATCTTATAATTACTGGCACATAATTGTGAATACAGCGTTCATAATAATAATGATTATAATTCTGATTTTGATAGCGCTTCGGTATGTTTGAATTTTGTATTTATATCTCACACAGACTTTATACTTTGACCCATGATTTAAACTCCGACGATAAAACGCGAGGACGTATTTATTTTCATCCAAAAACTTAAATTACGTATTTTTTTGTCGGCCGTTTTTATTTTTCTACTTTTGATAAATCATTAATGAGGTCAAGACTAATCTTGAAAAGTCTTGTATCGGTGGGTTTAGCGCTGATCTCGCATGCGTATATGATCTGTCCTATACAACTATTACAACTATAAAGCCGCAGGAATGACTTTGGGTAGACTCGAAATGAAAGTTTATTTGTGGAAACGACGAGGACCCATACCAACTCCCATGTTAGTCACGTTATAAAGAAAGAGAATTAGAACGAAAGATGCTTTTCGGTTACTTAGACTACTTCCGAGTGAGTGAGGACCGGAAAATTATCAGCCTGATGATTTTCATGCACGTTTTGTACACGAATGTTCTTGTGAAAAATTATCCCTCTACTGCAGTTATTCTATTTCCTCGCATAACGCAGCCTTCTTCTTGTTCCGTTCATTCGCTTTATCAGCTGCTCGGGGACGGGGACTCTTTTCCCGTGGGATTATGCATTACAGTACAACCAACCCTCAGTTAATGAAATTAGTTTAAGGGATGTGGGGTTTGTGGGGGTTAATTATGATTGCAGTTTTTCTTTTATAACACATTTTTGGCCCCAATTTTGAATAATATGTTAAACACAAAATTCGAAACTCTCAGTGTGAATCAGAGGAGACATTGTCTTCAACAGGCAACCTTCGAATACTTGGTATTCTGCATAAATACGGTGAAGTTTAGAAGTCGATGACGTATGTTCGCGGTATGATCACCTTCGCATTACTAAGAGGTATGAAATTAACAGACTATACATGACTATAACGTCATGGATTCAAAAGAAATAACCGTGAATATTTCGCAGAATGTTTTTTCCTGTCACATAGATGTTACGCGTGTATAATACGATCATACTGGAATTACGAGTTTTCGTATAAGTTTCTGGTATTTGAACATACGTATGTTCAGCGAATGTTGATCTCTCTCTCTCTTGAAGAAAAAGAGAAAGATATACGGGAGGAATCTTTATTTTGTGCAGAGTATAATTTCTAGAAATAACAGGTTTGAGAGATTTTTGAAAATATCATGCAGATAATACTGACCATCCGCTCGAATCTCCGGCCACATGTTCGGCGACAGAGAATCCAAACATGGAATATTTTTCCTCGGAATAGATCGCATAGTGTTTAGTTTCAACGTTGAATCCATACGTCCAAGGTATTATAGAAATACTTGCGAAAACGCACAGAATCATCACCATCACGTTTAACTTCTCCATTATTGTAAATGAAGAAATAAAAACCTATCACCGCACTGTTGATATTCAATCAATCACTAATGAGCTTCTTGATCATCGATATTACAGTGATTGTATATTATTCTACGCTGATATGATACGATTAATTCACTGTATTAATAAGTGAGAAAATATAACGAGAAATTGATTAACTGATCAATTAATTCGTTGAAGAATTCTAAACGAATGGCATGAAGATAAAATAAAAACAATTAACATTGTTTACTATAACATTTTAACATGATGTTAAATTAACTGTATGTTCTATAAATTATGGACCGTTTGAATTAACACTGTAGACAACACGTGGTAGACTATTTTACCTATAATTATACTATCCGATGAAGAACTAGGCTTGACGGACGGTCGCGGACGCACTGAAGTCGACTTTGATGATATTCTTTATGCTCGTGAGCCCTCCCCCTCAACACCCAGAGCAACTCAAACTCTCCGCGCCACTAATTCTTGCGGCTTCAAAGCTTCTCAATTCCACCGATAGAGTCGCGACTTTTCATTGCGCCTGAATGTCGTGAAAACGCAACCCAGCATAGACGTGAATTTTTATGGGTGGATTACGGAGCCACGTGATTGTCATTATCATGCTTGTGTTTATCACAAGTTGAATTTGTAAATTGATCTCTTTCAATTAATGACAATTGTGAGTAGAGGAAGATTCTTTTGGTTTTGGATTTAATTATCATGGAAAATATATCCAGTATGGCAAATTTGGTTATTACGGAGGCTTTTGAAACTGCAGATATTATTTCATGCGTTGATCATGAGGTTAGGTCGCCCATGGCGGTACCGGTACGTGAATACGATTTTAGCAATGAAATCAATCCCGCAATAGAAGAAATGGATGATAACAGATTTCAAGAATCGGCGTTGATGTACGATGACAAAAATATGTCAATAATAAACGAAACTGGGAATAATGCCGACGGTAAAGATCCATTGGAAATAAATTTAAGGTTAAGTGAATGTGATTTGTTGAGCAACAATGAAGTAAATTCCGTTGATGTTGATGATAATCTACAAACTAATCAAAAATCGAACGAAATTATTTCCACTCCTTGTGAATCGGTAAGAAAATTGTGTATTGGATGTAAATAAAGGTCTCTCAACCATCTCAGTACCAACGTACTTTGAAACTAGACAAATGTTTTTCGGCTTTCTTCTTTTTAATCGTGGGAAACGAATTATTTCTCAAAATAAACATACAGATGTTGTCAAAGTGGCATATTCCGCATCTTCTGAGTGGTTGAACGTCTGCTGTAGGACTGACAGAAGACAAGAAAATTTGCAAAAACAGTATATCTTTGAAATCTTTAATTTTATCGCAGCTTACAGATGCTACGATCGACGCTAGCCAAATAGCTGACGAAAATGAGATGCAAACTGCAAAAGATTGTGACCCGAACTTGTGTTACGATTGGAAAGAAGCTCCTATTCTCCTTTGTAGCGCAGTTGAGGAATACAAGCCGACACCATTGTGTGAAAACTTTACGAAAGGTTGTCAATGGTCGCCCGACGGAACTTGTGTTCTTGTACCTTCAGAAGATTTCAGAGTTAGAGTTTATGAACTTCCCAGGGAATTATATTCGGGGAAATTATCATCGGGAATTATTCTGCCGCCTCTCAAGGCGGCCGTGACCGTCAAGGAAGGAGGCATCATTTACGATAGCTGCTGGTTCCCCATGATGAATTCGTGGGATCCTTCAAGTTGTTGTTTCGCTAGTACAAGTAGAGAAAGTCCGGTGCATTTGTGGGACGCATTTAACGGAGAACTTCGAGCCACTTACAGGGCTTATAATCAGTGAGGAAACATAACATTCGAATTTTGTATCAATTTTTACTGTCTTTTGTTTCATTTCTCATGTTTGTTTAGAGTGGATGAAGTCGAGGCCGCTATAAGCGTACAGTTTGTGAATTCGGGAGCAGAAGTATGGTGTGGATTCAAAGGCGCTCTAAGAACGTTTCATACCGATAGACCAGGGCGTCAAGTAGATACGATCTATTTGAAAAAGGATATTCCTAATGTATCGGGAATCGTTTCATGCATTCGTGAGAATCCAACCATGCCAGGATTAGTGGCATTTGGAACCTATTCAAAAACCATAGGTATTGGCCCTCTCGTTTACATAATTTTCTACGAATATTCCTTTCTCGGAATATTCTAATGACCGTTTTTACACTTTTTATGGTTCTGATCATCCATATATTGCATGAAATTATTCAATGTTTTCAACTATTTTTGCAATTGCCATTATCATCTTTATTCCAATACATCAATATATCATATATTGTTTTATGAACTACATGACCAAATTACATTTGCAAAGGCAGGTTTATACAAAGACGGTCCTCTATGTGCGCTTAAAACAGCGAGCGGAGTTACGCAGATTGAGTTCAGTCCTTGCGGAATGAAACTGTATTCAGCTGTAAGACGTAACAACGAAATGTTATGCTGGGACTTGAGGAATCCTGGCACAGTACTGTATTCCATGGAAGGACGAAAAGCAAATACCAATCAGAGAATACAATTTTCCATATCTCCCGATGGAAATGAAATCGTTTCAGGTGACGAATCATCATTATTTGTTTGATTATATATTCATTATTCTCCAATTCTCTAATTGGTAATTTCAGAGACGGTCATTCAATGGATAAAATAAGCCATTTCCTCCGACAATTTTGAGATAGTTTCATAAATGAATTTGAAAAATTGAACAAACCTATTTTTTTTTTTTTTCTCAATTAGGAGGAATAGATGGAGTCATTCCAGTCTGGCAACTGGACCACAATATAATGTGGGAAGAGAATTTAGAAACGAAGCAGAAGATAAAACTATCTGTTGACTCCATTAATGGTGTCAATCTGCACAGATCTTTGCCAATAATGGCCACTAGCTCTGGACAACGAATTTGCGAAGAAGAAGATCAAGTTAGAGATAACAGCGTGCGATTTTGGTGGTGCGGATCAAAACGATGAGATGAATATGAATCTGGATGTATTTGGTACGAAATTTGAATGAGAATTCGGAATAATTCGAACAATTCATATAAAAATGTACCTTCAATTGTATATTTTCATAGCGACTATTCAGGATTATATTCTGTTTTATGTATTTTATTGGTTGGAAGGTCTTTTTTTTTTATCAAGAATTGAATATAACCAGTAATTTTGAAGCAGAATCTGATTCTAGATGTGAATGCGAACGCTTAATTTGTTGTGCTGATGTTGTAAAGTATAGAATAGAAAACTATTGTGAAACATTCTTAGGTATTTAAGAAATAAAAAAATATGCAAAACTTGATGAGTATGGCGATAATGCAGAACCAAGGTTCTTACAACAATAATTAACTGAATATGTATTATTGACAATGTTCTCTTGGATAAAATAAACGTAACAAATTGAAATGAATCTCAATATTGCATATTCTAGAATTTGAATTGCGGCTCTATTCCGCAGATTAGGAGTAAAGAATCTTGTTGTCGTAATGTCGTATGTTTCCGAAAACGACAGCATTACAAGGCAGAATTTAATGATGCTTTTGTAGCTACGCGTAACCAGAAGGTACCAGATAAGCACGTGGGGAGTGAGGGTCGGATGAACGATATTCCTGGGACGAATGAAAAGATTCACTTTTAGTGCATTGTGGAGACTGATTTCGATTGATTCGTTTTATTACATCACACTGAAGTTTGTCATACGAAATCTAATCGCCATAAATTTTAACGATCTACTTCTCGGGTTATATACACTTTTTTCCGAAATATGTATGGGGATGGGAAAATGGGAACAGCGATTGCGACACAGATCAGAAAAGAGATAGGTATCAAGAGAACATTTCAATGGAAGCAGTGGCAGAATATTTTCGTTTTTTCCAGATATGGGCCTGGAAGAGAAAATACATGAAGGTGAGAACAGACCGGCGGAATCATGCGCAGCAATCGTTGAAATCCTAAATTTTGAGATTTTTAACTGAAAATTCGACTTTGTATCAGGATAACATTTAAGCCCAAGAGGTGGCACGATTTTTTTCTTATTCGCGTATGCATAGGAATGCGAGAGAGGACGCATGTAGGTAAGAGCAGATTCAGGCAGAGGCATGAGCAGCTTTCTTTCGAATCCTAGATTTTTAGAATCTTAACTGAAAATTCGACTTTGTATCAGGATAACATCTGAGCCCAAGAGGTAGCACGTTTTTTTTCTTTTTCGCGTATGCATGGGAGTGCGAGAGAGGACGCATGTAGGTGAGAGCAGAGACAGGCAGAGGCATGTATCAGGAAAACATCCGAGCCCAAGAGGTGGCACGATTTTTTTCTTTTTCGCGTATGCATGGGAGTGCGAGAGAGGACGCATGTAGGTGAGAGCAGATTCAGGCAGAGTCATGAGCGGCTTCCTTTCGAATCCTAGATTTTTAGAATCTTAACTGAAAATTCAACTTTGTATCAGGATAACATCTGAGCCAAAGAGGTGGCACGATTTTTTTCTTTTTCGCTTATGCATGGGAGTGCGAGAGAGAACGCATGTAGGTGAGAGCAGAGGCAGGCAGAGGCACGAGCAGTTTTCTCACGAATCCTAAATTTTTAGATTTTTAACTGAAAGTTCGACTTTGTATCAGGATAACATCTGAGCCCAAGAGGTGGCACAATTTTTTTCTTTTTCGCTTATGCATGGGAGTGCGAGAGAGAACGCATGTAGGTGAGAGCAGAGGCAGGCAGAGGCACGAGCAGTTTTCTCACGAATCCTGAATTTTTAGAATTTTAACTGAAAATTCGACTTTGTATCAGGAAAACATCCGAGCCCAAGAGGTGGCACGATTTTTTTCTTTTTCGCGTATGCATGGGAATGCGACAGAGGACGCATGTAGGTGAGAGCAGAGACAGGCAGAGGCATGTATCAGGAAAACATCCGAGCCCAAGAGGTGGCACGATTTTTTTCTTATTCGCGTATGCATGGGAGTGCGAGAGAGAACGCATGTAGGTGAGAGCAGAGGCAGAGGCACGAGCAGTTTTCTCACGAATCCTGAATATTGAGATTTTTCACTGAAAATTCGACTTTGTATCAGGATAACATCTGAGCCCAAGAGGTGGCACGATTTTCTTCATTTTCGCGTATGCATGGGAATGCGAGAGAGGACGCATGTAGGTGAGAGTTGATTCAGGCAGAGTCATGAGCAGCTTTCTTTCGAATCCTAGATTTTTAGAATCTTAACTGAAAATTCAACTTTGTATCAGGATAACATCTGAGCCAAAGAGGTGGCACAATTTTTTTCTTTTTCGCTTATGCATGGGAATGCGAGAGAGAACGCATGTAGGTGAGAGTTGATTCAGGCAGAGTCATGAGCAGCTTTCTTTCGAATCCTAGATTTTTAGAATCTTAACTGAAAATTCAACTTTGTATCAGGATAACATCTGAGCCAAAGAGGTGGCACAATTTTTTTCTTTTTCGCTTATGCATGGGAATGCGAGAGAGAACGCATGTAGGTGAGAGCAGAGGCAGAGGCACGAGCAGTTTTCTCACGAATCCTGAATATTGAGATTTTTCACTGAAAATTCGACTTTGTATCAGGATAACATCTGAGCCAAAGAGGTGGCACGATTTTTTTCTTTTTCGCTTATGCATGGGAGTGCGAGAGAGAACGCATGTAGGTGAGAGCAGAGGCAGGCAGAGGCACGAGCAGTTTTCTCACGAATCCTGAATTTTTAGAATTTTAACTGAAAATTCGACTTTGTATCAGGATAACATCTGAGCCCAAGAGGTGGCACGATTTTCTTCATTTTCGCGTATGCATGGGAGTGCGAGAGAGGACGCATGTAGGTGAGAGCAGAGGCAGAGGCACGAGCAGTTTTCTCACGAATCCTGAATTCTTAGAATTTTAACTGAAAATTCGACTTTGTATCAGGAAAACATCCGAGCCCAAGAGGTGGCACGATTTTTTTCTTTTTCACGTATGCATGGGAATGCGACAGAGGACGCATGTAGGTGAGAGCAGAGACAGGCAGAGGCATGTATCAGGAAAACATCCGAGCCCAAGAGGTGGCACGATTTTTTTCTTATTCGCGTATGCATGGGAATGCGAGAGAGGACGCATGTAGGTGAGAGTTGATTCAGGCAGAGTCATGAGCAGCTTTCTTTCGAATCCTAGATTTTTAGAATCCTAACTGAAAATTCAACTTTGTATCAGGATAACATCTGAGCCAAAGAGGTGGCACCATTTTTTTCTTATTCGCGTATGCATGGGAGTGCGAGAGAGAACGCATGTAGGTGAGAGCAGAGACAGGCAGAGGCATGTATCAGGAAAACATTAGAGCCCAGGAGGTGGCACCATTTTTTTCTTATTCGCGTATGCATGGGAATGCGAGAGTGGACGCATGTAGGTGAGAGCAGAGGCAGAGGCACAAGCAGTTTTCTCACGAATCCTGAATATTGAGATTTTTCTCTGACAATTCGACTTTGTATCAGGATAACATCTGAACCCAAGAGGTGGCACGATTTTTTTCTTTTTCGCTTATGCATGGGAATGCGAGGTGGACGCATGTAGGTGAGAGCAGAGACAGGCAGAGGCACGAGCAGTTTTCTCACGAATCCTAAATTTTCAGATTTTTAACTGAAAATTTGACTTTGTATCAGGATAACATCTGAGCCCAAGAGGTAGCACGATTTTGTTCTTTTTCGCGTATGCATGGGAATGCGAGAGAGGACGCATGTAGGTGAGTGCAGAGACAAGCAGAGGCATGTATCAGGAAAACATCCGAGCCCAAGAGGTGGCACAATTTTTTTCTTATTCGCGTATGCATGGGAATGCGAGAGAGAACGCATGTAGGTGAGAGCAGAGGCAGAGGCACAAGCAATTTTCTCACGAATCCTGAATTTTGAGATTTTTCACTGAAAATTCGACCTTGTATCAGGATAACATCTGAGCCCAAGAGGTAGCACGATTTTCTTCTTTTTCGCGTATGCATGGGAGAGCGAGAGAGGACGCATGTAGGTGAGAGCAGAGGCAGGCAGAGGCATGTATCAGGAAAACATCCGAGCCCAAGAGGTGGAACATTTTTTTTTCTTTTTCGCTTATGCATGGGAGAGCGAGAGAGGACGCATGTAGGTGAGAGCAGAGGCAGAGGCACGAGCAGTTTTCTCACGAATCCTGAATTTTTAGAATTTTACCTGAAAATTCGACTTTGTATCAGGATAACATCTGAGCCCAAGAGGTGGCACGATTTTCTTCATTTTCGCGTATGCATGGGAATGCGAGAGAGGACGCATGTAGGTGAGAGCAGATTCAGACAGAGGCATGAGCAGCTTTCTTTCGAATCCTAGATTTTTAGAATCTTAACTGAGAATTCGACTTTGTATCAGGAAAACATCCGGGCCCAAGAGGTGGCACGATTTTTTTCTTTTTCGCTTACGCATGGGAGAGCGAGAGAGGACGCATGTAGGTGCGAGCAGAGGCAGGTAGAGGCACGAGCAGTTTTCTCACGAATCCTGAATTTTGAGATTTGTCGCTGAAAATTCGACTTTGTATCAGGATAACATCCGAGCCCAAGAGGTGGCACAATTTTTTTCTTATTCGCTTATGCATGGGAGTGCGAGAGAGAACGCATGTAGGTGAGAGCAGAGGCAGGCAGAGACACGAGCAGTTTTCTCACGAATCCTAAAGTTTGAGATTTTTAACTGAAAATTTGAGTTTGTATCAGGATGATATCTAGGCCCAAGAGACGTGGTACAATTTTTCCCTTGTTTTCCCAATGCATGGGGATGGCAGAATGGGCACACAGATGTTGACACAGGGGCGAAGAGGAATAGGTATCAGGAAAACATTTCAGCCCAAGAGGGTGCACATTTTTTACAGACAGTAATTATCTATTGATTTTCAATTGGGGGCTAACTTATGTATGTAGAGCTGTATTACTGGAATACTCGGGGCCTGTCTGACTAGTATCGCCATTTGGATTGAATCTTTGAAACTACAGAGAGCGAAAGATGGCCGGCTGGTTGCATATAAATCAGGCATTCAACAACAATGTAGTCATACAAATTTCACTGACAGCTAATTATTCTTGGAATATACACATTAATGACTTTTACTGATTACGATATAACAATAAAAAGAATGATGGGCAGAACCTGGTCATTCGAGAATCAGGGAAATGGGGAGTGTGAGAATACATGAATGTAATGAGAAACCAATATAACAAGTATAATCATATGTATATTTCTGTACAAAGTTTATTTTTTATAAGTTAAAAACTGAAATTCGAGAATTCTATTGAATTCCAAAGATTGCCCTGATGACGATAAAGCTGTAATACATCAATGATTACCATTCGAAGAAATTTACAATTCCATAGTTAAATGTTCCATCAAACTTGTAATGTCAACAATATCTTCATTTTGTAATTTTCGCATTTTAACTTGAAGATTCAGACTTTCAGCTGCGATTCTAACATTTTTTCTCCATTCTTTACCATTTTCTACATCATAATATGTACAAAAAACTAACTCGTTAACATCGCTTTCTAAATTATAGGAATAAACAGATTTAAAAGTAGATTTGAGAACACAAATAACCTCACGTCTCAATTCTTTATCCCTACAAACTAAGTTCAATATAAAAAGCCCATTATTCCCTATGCATTTCGCAACAGAGCGAAGAACCGATAGTTCGATAAATTCTTTTGGCGGACAACTCATTCCAACCGAAGTATCCTTGCTATCAACATCAAATAAGACTGCACTAAATTTCTTTCCATGATTTGCTGAATGTTCTATGAATTTCAAACCATCCGTTATTTCGATATTCAACGTTGCGTCTTGTACCAGGCCGAAATAATCTGTTGCCACTCGTAACATTACTTCATCTATTTCTACAGCAGTTATTTTAATCTTGAAAAAGAGAAATTTCAACAAATTTTATTGACACAAATTGATGAATTAAAATAATAGTTAAAATTTTGTTTCATTCAAAATAATATTAGGAATTTATTTTTACCTGAGGTAAACATTGATGCAAAAATGTACAAAGTCCCCCACCGCCAAGACCGATGATAACGATTTCATTTTGATCATCAGAATTCTTAGCGACCATGGAAACACCAACGCTCATATAAATGTGATGTTCACAAGCAAGATATCCCGCATCTATTACCTTCTTAGCTTTTCCTCGTCTAGATTTCACTGATGAAAATTAACAAATTTATTCAAATTGGGAAACAAGGAAAACTGAAAGAAATTTATAACACAAAGTAAACGAACTCAGAGAAAACTAACTCAATATACCTGTTTTCAGTTTAGCTTCGCTTTGTATGACAAATTGATTATCGAGAAATATTAGTCTCCTGTATATAGATCCTTTGTCATCTTCGATTTCCTCTACGACAAAATCTCCACTAAATTTGCTGTTTCCTTCGTAGCAAACTTCTCTCTTCCCGACGCTTGATTCCAAAGACAAATAAGGAATTTGAGTTTGATAATCGACCCCTGCAGGACCGAGATTCCGAATACTAGCACTCAACTCTGTTTTAACTTGCTCTAAACTTTCGTAATTATGCTCTCGGTGCAGAGTTACTATCGCCAATCTGTTTTTCTTGGTTGTTTTCATCAGTTGTTGACGTCCCTCTTTAGTGCAGAAAAGCCACATTGTTTCTCTGTGTTTATGTTAGAAATGATTTTAAATTGAATTTGAAAAAATTCGTGAATCTGATGAATTAAAACTAGGAAAACGATTAAAAATAAAAAGGGAGAACAAATCATACACTTTTTTTCTATTCAAAATAATAAGAAAAGAATAAAGATCTAATATTTCTTAATTTTCTGCGCCTACCTTCCTTGTGGAACAATAAAGGCAGCATATATTTCATTTTCCCTCAACGGTGGCTGATCTAAAACGTATATTGTGTATCTTGGATGCTTGTCTCCAGGTCTGTACAAGTCTAGAGATATCTCGCCAACGTCCATTACATTTCCTCTATTTAATCCTGAGCAAATCACGGCTAATTGTTGCATGGATGCAACGGCTGAAATAATATCATCCGCTGTAGAAACACGTTCTAAATTACCTTCAGTCAAAGCGACTTCAAGAACCTATTCAAATTAAAGGAAACAATTGATTTAATGATTATTATATTTGTAATTCCATTTCTCATTTTAGCTAAAATTGATGAAGATTTTTACACATTTCTTATATAAACTCACAGACTGCGTCAATTTCCTAAATTTGGTGGCAATAACTATGAAAACTGGCATCGCATTTCCATCTTCTTCACGAGTTTTCAACTCAGCTTCATAACATCGAATTACTCTAAACATAAATCCAGCTTCAGGAAAATAAGATAGTAACTTTTTGAGAATATGTTCTTGGAGTAAAGATATGCAGACGTATCGTCCACCATTTCGTAATACTCTATTTATTTCCTAAAATATTTAAAAAAAATCAAAGTCAGGTATTTGAAAAGTTTTTGTGAGACTTATTACTTCTATCTTTTTGTTTTTGTTAATTATTTCCTTACACCAAAAAGCTTGTCAATCCTAGATATAACTTCTTCGTTCTCATCGGGCATCAAAGCATCGAGAGTTCCTTTATCCAATACAACGCTAAATTTTTCGTTGCTATAACTCATCGCCGTTGCATCCATTTGTTCAAAAACCATATCCGGCCTTTGCGTTTTATTCAGATCTTTCATTTGCTTGATCACTACTTGCGATATATCAATATTTGTTATGTTTCTGAAATATTTTTCAAGCCATATGTTTCAGAATTTCTTGATTTTTATATACGACTGAAAATCACAAAAATCGATACAATGAATGTGAAAAGCAACACCCAAGATTTCCAAAAACTGTCATTTAACTGCTTGTAGTATACAAACAAAAATACAACAACTGAATATAAATTGTTAAATTCTCTGCAATAAGGTATTCAGAATAAGCAAAGGACGAGAAATATTATGTTAAAGTACAATTCGTATAAATATTGATACCTGAACCCAACATTGTAAAGATCCATACTAAGCGTTGAATTACCACAACCAATCATTAAAACATCGTCTTTAGGTTTTATATATTTATGAAGATGTCCACAAAGTTCTGGATACTCTCCGTACCTTGAATTTTGGAATGAAAATATGCAAAACCTTGGATAATTTACCCAAAACGTGATTTAAATTATGTGTGTTTTGAAATGATTTTAGGTTAACCAAGGTTATGTTTTTTTTATCTCTAATGAATAACAATTGGCGTACTCTCACCATTCGAATGATTTTTTTCCTCTTTTAGTAAAAAACGTATTCCAATAAGTTTGCTGGCTAAATTCCTCGTGGGACTTAGGTAAAAGATCCATTTTGACGGTTTCGGTTTCCGTAGACGGTGTAAACTTTCACGAAACACGCAAAACACTATATACAATCTGATACTCACTGATGCTTATACAATACTTGAATCATCGTGTCTTTTTCCATTACATTTAATAAACAAGGATAAAACGATGCAACCATAACCAGAGATGAGTAGAGATTACCAACGGCGAACCAATCTTCGTGCTACAATGCGCTAGCGCCACCGTGGGGGCGGGGCGCTTACTAATGTCCACTTCTGACTCATTCAGCTAGTTACCCGACTTTATAATCTAGTTTCAAAGCTATGTATGTAATATATAACTTGTGATTTTAGATTTTGATAATTTTGCGTTTTGCGTAACTAACCTCTTCTACGAGGAGTACGAATGAAATAAAATACGATATCGAGCGAACTGCTGTTAACTACAAACTGGTACTGATAAAAATCAAAGTATGGCGGGTGTAGTACGTCTGCAAGGCCTGCAGGGCCTCCGAAAAACATTGGAAACAATAATAACACGACGTAGTATAAATTCATCGCCGAAAAAGCTCGAGGCTACTAAAACGGTACAACCTGAATGCCCGCCACCACCAGTAACACCTAAAGGTAATTGGATAAGCTACGGTTTTGATCGCAAGAATAAGGAGAACGATCGTAATGTAACGAAGGCAACATTCTTCATCACTGTTACGGTTTGCCTCGTATTCGGAGGATTCGGTTTATCGTACCTACCAGATCCTCTGCTTCGAGATTGGTCGCAGAGAGAAGCTTACCTAGTACTTCGTGAAAGAGAAAAACTCGGTCTTCCTCCTATTGACCGTAATTTAGTTGATCCTGCCAAGGTAGTTCTACCAACTGACGAAGAACTTGGTGATACAGAAATCATCATTTAAAAAAAAGAAGGAAATAGAGAAAGGTTGATAACACTTGTGATTCCTTATCATCGACTCGATCACCCCAATATCGTGTATGAATAATAGTTGAATTACTTTTTAGCGCATATTTATGTAAATCGAAATATTAATGTTTGTGTACACATTAATTTGTAATATATATTGATAAACTTTCTCTACCATATATGAAATTATCTACCATCATAATATGATGTTTCATATGTGGAGAAAATAAAATGTTTCGTTGACAATATAGCGCTACGTATATTGTACTTACTTGCTTTTACGTTCCCTCCATATTTGACAGGGTACTGATTTTTATCCAGAAATAAGGGAAAAAGTTTGGTAATTCAAACACCGTAGCTTTTTCAGAAGCCTGAACAAATTGAGCCATTTTACTAATTTCCATATCTCAAGTAAAACAACAATCAGTCCCCATTTCTTGATTTCTTCACTGTTATTACTGTGTGAATTTGTTTTGACAGTTTTATTTTGAACCTTTTGTTCCATTTCTATTTACCATGTAGGAGAATAATTTTCGAAATTACTAACAAAATCTGTTTGCATACCGTTTACTACTAGTTATGTATAGTATAGATACCATTTGTAGATATTATGTACCTAATATAATAAAACTATAGTACACTTTCTCAGTTTGATAATACAACAGCAGAAAAAAAATCTTCATGAATTTCTGCCCAAGTTAATTCACCAAATTTTGTCAATATTTATGATTAACAATATTTCTATATCTATTTCTTTATTTGGTGATATTCTAGATAAGAGCCTTCAAAGTAATAAATTCTATTTTTTAATAACAAAAAGAAGGAAAAAATTGCAAAGAGGAATTTCAAATATTCTTTCAATAATCAAAAAGCAGATCAATATTATCTTTTTCTTTTCGTACTCTATCATACTTTTTATATGATTTTGTAAGATACTATAATGGGTAGTTGTGTGCACACTGTAAATGAATATCGCGTATAGCGATTTACATGCTGCCGGTAGACTACATAGGTATACAAGATTTATAATGTTAAAAATGAAAAAAACTTGGGGATATATGAAATACGTAGGATTTATCAATTGATTCTCTTGTTTCTTCAGACCAAGAGGCAAAAGGAAAAATAGAATGAAAAATTGCAATATTACATCATTAAACAACCATGTCAATCAGATTTCAGAATTTTTTAAATTCACATTTGAAAAGAAATAGTTCATTCATTCGAGTTTCCAATTTTTTGTGTTTTATGTCTCATTTCACTGAATACCGGACATAAAAAAGACCGGAATTTCGAATTTTTTAGTAAACAAAACTCTATCATACATGTAGTTAAAAGATTTATTTAAAATTACACACTGTACATTATCGTACAATCGTTATTGTAAGCGTGTTAAATCATTATTTTTCTCCATTTTTCAGAATCATTACATACTTTGAGAAAATATGCTTGATAATGCTTGAGATAATAATTGTAGAAAATAAAACTGGCAATGATAGAATATAATATATACCCATTATTTTATTTTAAATATACAATAATAATAATATGTAATATAAATTAAATTTCATCATAAATCCTTCATTATTAATAATTCATCGAATTTCTTTCCCCACTCACATTTATTAAAAGATAATAAATAATTGCTATTGACCCATTAATCAATTAATTAATCAATTATTTAATTAATTAATTATTTAATTAATTAATCATCACCTTGCATCAGCTGTTTTTACTATTGAATTTTCAAATTTGCATGAATTTTTTTCCTATAACATATAAGGTTTGTAAAGTTTCTCTTTTGTATCCTACGTCATACTTCTTTTTAGAATTATTTTCTTTTTTACATACATACTATAATAATAATCATTTTCATCATGTTATTGCGCAGATGCGGTTGTAGGCGGTAAACCTACTGGATGTGGTAAAACAGGCAACTGTTGTTGTTGCTGTTGTTGTTGATGAGGATTAATAACAGGAGAATAGTACGGATGATTTTGAGGAAGCGAAGCGCTAACCGTTATTGGTGGCATACCAGGTAATGAAATAGGCGTTGTTACTATGTTAGGTTGAGGACTCACATTGTATGGTGAAGCTGCGCTCGTTACACCAATTGGTAAATTGTAATTTGGTATCGATGGAGGAAGTTTTGATATACCAGGACCCAAATTCATATCTATAACACTCGTTGATGATGGTGGACTTATTGGCATACCAGGAATATTCGGAGTCCCATAATATTCGCTCCCTTGTACACCAGGATCTGAAAATTGAAACAAAAATTCATAGTGTACCACAAATGAAGAATTTAGAAAGATTCTAGTGGAAAATGATTTTCTTTTTTCAATTCATTTCTACCAGTATACTTACTGTGAGAAAAGTTGGCATCCGATTGCCCAGGGAAAAGATGATGAGTAGTCGATGTAGCTGTGACAGTTGCTCCAGCAGATGTAGGGTCCAATTCAGGAATGTTTGGAATTTGTGATGGCACCGTTGAAGCTGAAGGCATAGATACAGTCGCTGACGTCTCTGTAATATCTTTACTTGGAGTGAGAGGAGCTGCGTTATTCGTCACGTAATTTGAAGGAATTGAAAATCCAGGTGGAATATTTGTATCTGGATTATTTCCACCGATATTAACATTTGTTGATGGTACTGCACTCACTGGAGTCTTGATATTACTCTATTTGAAAAGAATTATAAAGAAAATTGAATTTAAATCAGTTGATTGCAATAATTGTTCTATTGTTCTGAAAATAAAAGGAGAAAAAAGAAGGACCTAATGTTAACAATGAAGGGGAACAGAACAGGATATAATAATTAGGGATTTGAAAATCTGGAAATGAAGTTCATAACTTATAAAGGCAATCATGGAGAAGTATGAACGAATTCGAATTACCGCAAATGAACGGCTGCTAGCACTAGCTGCTGGTGGAGGAATACTTCTAATTGGTATTCGGTGTAGATATCCATATCCAATTCCACAGCCGAGACTAAACAATAGATTTTTTGTTTTAATCAATATCCAAACACATTGTTACAAACCTTGCAGTGTTAATTACTCATGTAAACAAAATCTAATGGAAAACATTCGGAATATATGAAGCAACGAAGACGAACGAATTGATTTTGAATTCTTCAAGTTGAAATCTTGGGAACAAAAAACTTATACAGAAATTAATGTGAAATATAAAAACTAATCACCTTCCTTCTCCACCCCAAGTATTGTTGGGAGTGATAGTAACTTCTCTGCATGAATCGTCGTCAGTATTATAAATGTAAAGTTTTAGCGGTCTCGACTCATGAGCTTCGATCAGAGTGAATAGATCCTCGCTTTCGTGGAGAACTGAATCTGCGCCTATTATATAATCTGTGAATGATTTTAATCCAGCTAATTCAGCAGGCGAAGATGGATGTACTTCCTGTAGAATTATTCAAAGAACAATTATTGTTATTCAAGTAAGTAATCTTTACAATCTTGTTGGATCCATAAGAAAAAAAAAAAACAAGCAGCTGAGGAAAGCTTTTACTGCAGTGAAAAATGAATTCCTGAACAGAGAGATTAACAAGATTTTCCTTACAATGAGAATTCGATTGCAACGTTCTGTATCATAAAATCTTACTCTCAGAGAACAAAAATGAGGAAATTAGGTTGAGGTAGCAAAGAATAGAAAAATACTTACTAGTACATGCCAGACATTTTCATTTGCTCCTTCGAAAGAGCAGAACCTTATACTAACGCCGAGCAAACCTTGGCCGCCCCAAGTCATGCTCGGGACGATTACAGATTGTCTTACAGATTGCGTTTTACTGCTATAAACTGTTATTTGGAGCTCTTTATCTACTCCAGCTTTCAGAAGTTCTTTTAAAGTATCGTTATCTTGATCCTGACGGAAAATATGTAAATGATAATTAAAAAAGGCTACAATCGGAATGGTTTATCCACGTTAATTGTTTATATAAAGTGAGAACTTCATAGCTTCTTCGTTGATATGGGATATTCAAAAAACAAAATGACAAGGCTTACCAATCGAGTGTTTCCAATTGCAACAATGAAATCAAAGAAAGCTTCGAGGCCAGCTTTTTGACCTGGAGAACCGTCCTGGACCTGACAAATATAGGTGAGAAGGGATAGGAGGTTAAGATACATTTGGAATAAAATTGAATAAAGAGTGGGGCGAATGTTATGAAATATAATATGAGGTTAAAGCGAAAGTATGACAAGAGGAAATAATAAATATACTTACGCGAAGAACGTGGTACCCTTCGGTACCACCGCCGGGTATTTCAACGCTTTGTGAAGATCCCATTTTTATGAAATCTAATTTATTTAATATTGATATATTTGTTTTATATCGCAATTATTATGCGACGTATACACACAATACGTACGCATTCAAAAATTTACTAGATATGTAACGAATGATGATTGTTTGACACACTACATTCAACATACATATATAAAAATTGTACACTCTAGCAGCAGATCAAAAATTACGTGGCACGTACCTGTGAGTATGTAATGTTTTATAGATGTCACCACCTCCACGATTTTGTGTGATTTATACAACCATGCAGTATAGAACGCAATGTATGAAGGGAAACTCGCAAATTCATATCGATCCGATGCTACTTCAGCGGATTGAAACTACTCAATGAGTTTTCATTCTCATTCGAGTTTCCGAATTTATGCTCATTATTAATTGTGATTGTTGCTCTTTCGCGGTTGAGTTCCCTTTGCATCGTTTTAATCTAGATAATATAAATTTTCAATTGTTATATAAATTTGTTATCCGCCGAATATTTTATTATCAAAAACTTCATTGCGGACGGAGGTTTTACAGTGTCTGGATTCTAACCTTAAATAATCGTCTGCTTAGTACGATAACAAACGGTAAGTCGCACATATGTTTGTTTTCTTTCATTTTTCAATAATACTTCAGAGTAATAACTGTATCATTATTCGTCTTCCTTCGTTTGAAAATCGATATTTTTATAGCGTTTTGTTCGATCCTGCTCATCAGTGTCTTAATAATGATATGATATCTGCGATTGCAGCATGGTTTTGAGGTTAGGTTGGTTTAGGTTTGATTTGAACTTTTCGCTGGTGACCCCATCATTTTACGCTTCATTAATTACACGGTTTGACTGTTTTTCTACTTACGAATGAAAATTTCGTGAAGGTCTTGTGAACTTTTTATGTTGATTTCTCAATTTCCTATTATTTGATATAACATTGCCAATATGATATTTTATTCATGTGGCACTTTCTAAAAGGAGAGAAACCCGACGAAGAGTTGTGCTATAACGAGTACTAATTTGAATTCAATTCATGTAAACTATTAAACGTTGCCTTTAATATTTAGGTTTCAATTCAAAAAATTGAAAATATAACTTCTTGTGTCATGCTTTGTTAAAAATTTACATTCTCAATCATTTGTGCAAATCTATCTTGATCCAAAGCTCTGCCATAAAAGCTTTTAGCTTGAAGGGTTTTAGTATTTTCATACTAATCTAAATAACAGTTTGAAAAGAGCGTTTGAAACATTAAAAATACCATGACTTATCTACCAGGAATTGAATTTTCAGTCAATTTATATGAAAGATACGTTTTTCGATCAAAACTTAACTGTTTATTTTCGATGAAGTCAATACGTTTTACCTCAAATTACCTATCATATCATCACCATCCATGAATTAAAAACAAATGAGAAATCTTCCCAGTATGTATTTAATCCTAAATTTCAATGTTATTTATTTACCATGGATTTGAAGAATAAAATCACAAATACACAAAATATACAGATGAGATCACTGGGCTGTATCTCTCTAGAAAGACTTACTAAATTCATCATGAATTCATGATGTAATACAAAAGAAAAAGAAAAATAGAATTCATAGGTATTCCAAATCTACTCCATAATAACCAAGAATGTGATAACTGTCGATCAACTTAAATTAATACACTGAAGTGTACTAGAAAGAGTTAATACAGTAAACTAAATTCAAACTGAAACTGAAACCAAAATAACGAGTTGTAATGCGTATTTTTCAAATTTTAAAAGCTAACTCAACTTATATATTTACAACTTTTCAAAAATTGTTGAACTTGGAAAAATTGCATTTTTTTATTCATCAAAAAATTGATATATATCATCCAAACGTCATCATCATCACGTAGAATAAGAGGAAAACGATTGAGCAAGTCTGAAAAATTAGAGCGCATGACTCGAAGAAACCAATTTTCTGACTAAGTTCATAAAAAAACAACAACAATTTCGCAGAGTTTTATGAATTCTGAAAAATTGGGTAACTTCGGCCCTATAATGTGGTCCATTATGTCCCACTTTTTCTCCTATAAACACATATACAAAATTATCGGCATGTAATCGTGCATAAAAAATTCAACATGTATATATAAACACGTAAGCAATAATATGTCTGCATTAATGATATGCATTAATACGACATACGTATACTATATGCACATTTCTATATAAAAAGTAGCCTAGATACTCTATACTTCCACACGCACACAGACACGCATACATACTCATAATTTGAGGTTGCTATGCCATTATCGATCTGCAAAGCACAGGGCGTAGGTCTTATAGCTATACCTATACAACGAACGCGGCACGAACGAATGTCCTACCCTCTCAGTCACTGCATAGTTTAGTCTCGGATAAACTCTTCACGCATTTATACACTTCGCGTTATATTTCACACGCGTTAAGTTTCACATCTTTCTACATACTTATCAATATTCTCTGTCTATCTATCTCTCTTGTTTTCGAACAAAAAAAAAAAAAGAACAACTCAAAAATAAAACAAAGGAAAGCAGTAAGAAAGGCAAGAGAAAGAGACCTGATAAGGAATATCACCGATCATAACAAAGGAGAAAAATACTTGATAGGAAACAAAAAAGGAATAAACATAATACAACTCTGAAGCGATGATATTAAATAATAATCGGAATGCGAAGAGGAAATTGGAGGATATCGGGTTGCTGCAGAACGGTACGAGACTGCACAGCATCGTTGATAAATATCCCGTCAAAGTCATCAGAGCACAGGGATGGGGGTTTGAGACGTGTGCATGGACTACAATTTCCGTTACACCCTCAACAAGTGGTTGGTTGGATTGCGATATTCGGAATAGCGGTCGGTACATTTACAGTGGTACTTCCATACCTAGGACCAAATTTTCAACCACTTGCATCAACGCTTATCGGCGTTACATTTTCTCTCCACATTGCCGCGCACTTATTAGCACTTTTGCTCGATCCTGCCGATCCAGAAGTACGAGCGCAATCATCGAGTAAAATAGTGCCAGAATTTGATAGAAGGAAGCATAATCACGTGATCGAAAACGGCCGTTGTCATTTGTGCAATATTAATACTAGTAATAAAAGAACGAAACATTGTTCGATATGCAATAAGTGCATTGAAAAATTCGACCACCATTGTAAATGGTTGAATAATTGTATCGGGGGTAGAAACTATCCAGCGTTCATCGTATGCGTTGTTTCTGCAGTTATCTCTGCCCTCGGTGTTACCGGACTTTCATTGACGGAAATTGTGATCGTTAATATAGATTGGAATATTATAAATAAGTGGCAAATGTTGAATATGGACAACGCTACTTTGCCAATTGCACAAACGCCACCTGGAACCGGTTCTTTGATTGTAATTTCACTTGTTGGAATATTTTCCGCAATCGCAGCCGTCCTTCTTATACATTTATGCTTTTTTCACGGTTATATAGCATGCCTTGGTTTAACCACGTATGAATACGTTAGAAATAAACGGGAGCGTAAAATTGCCAAGGGAGTTTTGTCCGAGGAGAGAAGAATTAATGCTGAAGTAACACGTTCTTCTAACTGTTCGTCATTTTTATGCAATGATAATGTTAAAAAGAACGCGAATAATGATGATATAAATAAAGGAGTGCGTTGTCAGTCGGAGGAAAATAGCAAATCATCGTCGTCGAACTCGTCCTTGCCAAATGAATATGACGATAATTGTAGCGGTAGTGGCGGAGAACGTAGTGCAGTTTATATTTGTTCAACACATCAAGGAGAATCTTTTCATACCGATAGTCACAGAGAGGCGAGAAAAGATAGGCGAAATTTCCACTTATATTTTTCGTATGAAACACGAGGAAGTGAAACTTCGATCGAAGTATCTTCACAAACAATTTTAAACGAGGATAACAATGTTATCGACGAAAGAGGTCAAGAATCGATAGAATTTAAGCCATCAACACCTTCACCGGTTTCGTGCTGTTTTTCCATCATAAGTTCAAAGCCTACAAACGGTGATAAACTGAAAGATGTTCAACAAACAAATTCTGATAAAGAAAGAGGCCCTAGATCATGTCATGCTATGAGAAGAATACAAAGTTTTCTGAGGACTAGATTGCGGAGGAATTCGCGCCAAAGAAGTCTGAACGGCGATCTGCAGACGACTAGAAGTAGGAAAAATAAAGTCAATCCTACGGGGTCCAGTGGGGACAATAATTCACGAGGAATCGAGTCACCGAAATCACCGCTTTCTTCGGCTAGTAGTGGTAGTGGCAGAGATGATAAGCAACTAAGACCGCCGTTGAAATTACCGCCTTTGGTTTTACCGCCTAGGCATAAAATCAAGCAAATACCACCAGCTATCGTCGACGTCGCAACCCCGATTTACTATAATAGTAATCCGGTGAAGATTGTACCGCCGAAAAGATGCCAGCCCCTGTTGAGAATAAGAAGGACTTCGTTTTATAAAAGACCGCGATTTAAAATGGGACCACATGTTACTGAGACAGCACAATTGTCTCCGATACCTGAATCAGAATTTTCTAAACCAGCATCACCAAAAACACCACCACAAATTAATCATTTTCCATTCCCACCAGCTAGTAATGGAATTACATTGAATAATGATACAAATACTTAACGCACGCGGGGCAGATCGTTACGACAATATTGTTTCCCCCTTTTCTTTCCTCTTGTCGGTGATGACATTATTATACCTACAACGAACTTTATTGCCGTCCATAATTTTTTTGGATTTTGATTTTTTATAGACACGATTATATTATATACTATGTATACTATTTGTAAGATTATTATCGTTGATATTATGATTATTATTATTACTAATTCGATGTTATATATTGATAAATAAATATCACGTAATAATTACACAAAGTATATACATGTTACCATTTCAATACATCACAATCCAATTATTTTAAGTACTATACGTATTTTCTACGCTTAATTTTGGGCTAAAATGATAATGACAAATTAAATGATTACTCCCTTTGTTTTTTGTTCTTGCGTGTTTCTGTAATTTGAAAAAGTTGATTTTCGAACAATTCGTTAGTCTTCAAATCAATCTCTACATATTATGTTTCTTTGGAAATAAAAATAAAACTTGATCGGAATATGAGAAATTAGTAATTCATAAATCTTAGAAAATCACCTTCAACTACTGGCTATACGTATCTCATTATCTTACCTCCCAAATGAATTCCTGAGATAGGTATTTTAATGTCACAATGTTATGGTACAAGCTGGTACCACGAAGGAATAGCATGACAAATAGTATTATCACGAACCACGAGTTACCACTTTTGTGCCAGGAAGGACACTCCCTCTTTTTTTCATAAGTGTAGGTAATCATGCAATCGTTTCTCTTTCTTCCCTCACACATTTTTGTTATTATACTAAGTATTGATGCTCGTGATGAAGACTACTTCTGCTTCACATTTCTTCTATCATTTATTTCCACTTTCTTTTTTATCACGAGTAAAAAAGATTCCAAAAATCCAGTAGTTTTAATATACAAATATCATTTTTCGTTTTTATCAATTCCTAGATGGAAACTGACACCATAGAAAGTACCACAAACCTGTCAGAAGCAGTAAAGCCTGATCTTTGGAAAGACATCTTGGGGTCACCAAGATATGTCGTAGCTCCGATGGTAGATGCAAGCGAATTAGCATGGAGATTACTTAGCCGTAGGCACGGCTCTCATCTCTGTTACACCCCGATGTTACATTCATCAGTATTCTGTAGAGATCCGAAATACAGACGTGAGGCATTAGCTAGCTGCACGGAAGATCGTCCGCTAATAGTACAGGTAAAATACAAAACATGAAACGTGGGTGGCATTGATTTTGATTCTGAGTCAAAATTAGTACCTTATTGTTAGTAATGGTGAGACAGAAAATAGACTGGTCAAGTAATTTCACTTTTCTCCAGTTTTGTGGTAATGATCCACAAATATTATTGGAAGCAGCGCTCTTAGCTGAACCTCACTGTGAAGCTATCGATATTAATCTTGGCTGTCCACAAGCAATCGCTAAAAGGGGTCATTATGGCGCATTTTTACAAGATGATTGGGAATTGCTTAAAAATATTGGTGAGTTCTATCTCCACCTTGACTTGAACTTCTGATTTACCAATGAAGATGAAGAAAGGAGAAGCATGTCCATTATTACAAAATAAAGAGAAAAACATACATTTTTGAAAAATATATGTCAACTTTCGGTTTCCAGTCCACACATTGAGTCAAGGACTCAAAATACCTGTTACATGCAAACTGAGAATATTCCCAGAAATTTCCAAGACTATCGACTATGCTCTGATGCTAGAAGAGGCTGGAGCAGCCATGCTTACAGTTCACGGAAGAACTAGAGATCAAAAAGGTCCGCTTACAGGCTTAGCATCATGGGAGCACATCAAGGCTGTTAGGTGTGTTTTGTATGTTCTATAAAAAACCTTCAGTATAATAAAACAACCGTGTTAGACTGCTGTCTTCTCAATACAGGGAGCATGTCAAAGTCCCGATGTTTGCTAACGGCAATATACAAACGGTACAAGACGCTGATAGATGCATAGAAGAAACTAATGTTCAAGGAGTGATGTCTGCAGAAGGAAATCTCTACAATCCATTCATATTCGAAGGTTGTTATCCGCCAGCTTGGAAACCGGCTTCAGAATACTTAGATCTTGTGGAACAATATCCAGCACCAAGCTCCTACATACGTGGCCATTTATTCAAATTATTTCAACACATGTAGGTCTCGATTTTGATTACTTATTACTTCGATATTGAGATAATGATCGTTTTTTATCAGTGTTCTATATTTTTCCTATTCTTCAAGTCTAGGATATCATTAATTTTCAATAAATTAAAAATATCAGACTCCATATTCATCAACATCTGTCAAATAAACGGCCTGCTACATTTTTTTATTTATATTGTTTCTGTCACAGAGTTTACTTGATTTCTATGACAGAAACAATAGAAACAAAAGCAATTGATGGGCTGTTTAATTAACGGACGGTGATCGGAGTTTTTGAGTCCTATAATTTGAAATAATCAAAATAACATTACGACGTTGAATACACTTACAACATACGTTTAACTAGAGAGTAGACTTTGTTTACCAGGAAATGAAGAGGAGAGGGTAAGCTTAGCGAGGAACTCGACACTGGAATCGTTTCGCAGAGTAGTGGAAGCGTTAAAAGCAAAATATTTACCTTATCATGAAGGTAGTTTATTATGGGAAAATGTAAGCGAGGGTGAGTGGAGTGAGAATACCTAATTACTTGTATGAAACGATTCTCTTTACATTATTGTTTTTGTTCATATTAGATTCCAACTTGGAATTGCCACCCTGGTTGTGTCAACCTTATGTGAGAGACTCGCCTCAAGTACATCTTACTAAAGTTGAAGCTAAGAAGATAGAACTAGAAAACAACGTTATTAAAAGAGATTTCAAAGACGAAGATGGTAACGAGATATCGAGAAAACGATTAAAAAAACTTCGCCGTATAGGTCGAAGACCCAATAGACAATTGGCTGGTGTTAAACGGAGCTCAGATTTATGTACTGATTGTCCAAACCCATTGGTTAGCACTTTTAATACCCTGACTTATGTGAAAATATTTCTTTGCAATTTCTCAATGAATATCTCATGATGCATTACGTTTTTTTCTTCTCATTTCCAGGGTTACAAATGTGGGTATAAACTGTGCAGACAATGCTGCAGAAAGAAATGTTTCAAGGAAAATTTGGACTGCGCCGGGCACAGAAACCTCACTAAAACTAGACGACAAATTGCTATTGAATTCGCTGCGAAAAGGCGGGAGACAGAAACTGTTAAATGACGATACATATTTTTAAAAATAAACTTGAAATTATGTATATAACAATATTTATTCCATTTTCCGGTTTATTCCTCAATGTCTCATTCCGTTATTATTCTTATTCTACTCCTACGAAGTTTGTTCACATATCCTCAATTTTGGGCAATCATCTCATGATGATAAACCCGGCCATCGAATACAAAAGGAGATTAAATAGAAATCAACATGCGCATAAAAAGATACACATGGGTCTTTCTTTCAATTTTCTCTCGTCAAGTGCATTGGTGGTAATATTAGGCCAATCTCACATTACTCCGAGATCCTCGCGCCGTGACAAAACAAGCCTGTAATTGGCTGAACATGAATAATATCGCTTGCGGCGTTTGGACGCAGCCAATGAGACTCCATATTAGATCTTATGCACTGCGATTTGACTTTTCAAGGACTACGCACGTATCAGCTGCCTGTGTGTCACTGTGTGTTTTATCATTTTCCCCGTGATGTTAACATAACCCAACTAATTCAAGAAACTGTCAGAATAAATCAAATTGAATTGGATGGAAATTGCATTGTAATTAAAAAAAAAACCGATGATGGAATAGGAATAAAGACCAGTGCGGGTTATATTTTTCATCGAAAAAGAAGTAGTGTTTTTTTTTCATTTATCACCTTTTGGTAATACCTACCGTTGAGTGTAGAAGGGTTCTACACTCAACGTACCTACCTCCCTCACAAGACTGTCATAACTATCGAACTACGTAAAGTCGTAAAGAGGCTGAGAAGACAAAAAGACTCAAATTAATAGATAGATGGACTAATTTTTACAAAAAACAAGATGATAGATTCGCTATCATGGAATAGTGCGAGAGACGAAGCCATTCATCGAACAGTGGGAGAAGCTCAGCTACGAAAATACGGTAATTTTTTACAAAAATTAACCGAAGACACAAGCTGGGCGAATGAATCATCTTTGAAATATATAATCGAAGGGCCAATTCGTTTGTCATACAAACCCCACGAAGATATAAGTATAATGGATTTGGTAGAAATGGAGAATAAAACATTAGCAAAATTGTTAGCTGCGGTAGCCGGGACTTGCAGAGAAATTAGACTCCTAAAAATTGAGGCTAATACATTTTACCGCAAACTATTCATCTACGGTGATCGTAGCACTTCCATTAATGAAGGAGATAATATTAATACCCTTTTATCAATACTGCAAGATTTATCAGCATACGTCAACAGAGTTTCGATTGTAATTAATCTAACGATACAACAGCTTTCTAATCTTACTAGTAATGCCTATGATATATACTTTCCAGTAGTTATAGAACACCTTATTGATTTATTTGTCATTTTTGTTATACTGGATGAGATAATAGACTCGCAACCATCTCTTTTAGAGAGTTGGGATCAATACTGCGCAAGCACTAGTACGATTCTTCATAATTCAGAACAGTTTAATATACCAGGTTCAAAACTTAGGACTTTTGAAAAACTGCTCAAAGATTTACGCCACCAACTACTTGCCAATAATTTATTTCTTAGAGCCATCGACCGTGCTATGGATATAAACAAGACACCGATTATGCAGAATCATATCGCTTGTTATTTGAAGAACATAATGTTTGACGTGGAGAGAAAGGCAGGAGATAATTCTGTGTTCAATAAAAATTGGGTCAGGATTAACGTTGGGGTTGTTGTTTCTGTTAAGCTCTTCGGAACTTTGGATAAGAAAGTTCTCAAAAGATTATGTGAAATTAACAAAAAATATTACTCTGTTACTTTGGCTGAAAATGTGAATTGGCTTCCTAACAAATTCTTGGCTAATTTAATACCAAAAGAGTCTGGATCTATCGCAACCTTACCAAGCGGAGAAAAAATTCTTGTTAATAAAATCCAGAAATTAACCGAAGTGACAAATTCTTTAGGTAAGAGAGCGAGCCAATGGGCAATAGAAATGCAAAATATGCTCATTAGACCCGTGGAAAAATTTCAACTCGCCGATTTGGATAGGAAATGTTATCTGCTCTTGGAACTTCTGAACATAATAGAACAGATAAAAGAGAATATATTCTCTGTGACAAATCTGCACGCGGCCCTGCTCAAACCGATGAGCAGAAACATCGTTCACCTTGTATGCAGACTTATAGAAATACAAAAATCAATCGAAACTACATTCTACACTCTCGGTTCTGTTATCGTTCAATCTCAAAGCCAAGCGGTGCAACATTTGAGCTACCAGATATTAATCATCTTGGAAAGTGCTAGGAAAGGGCTGATTCTTAGCAAAGACAAAGGCTACAGCAGAGAGCAACTCGATGCACTAACTCTATTAGGGCTCAGCGTAAGACTAATGAACGGTCCACCGACAGAGGACAGAAGACTCATAACACGCTGCGCCTTAGCAGCCGCTAGCCAACTCACAGATAGTTTCAAGGATGAAGAAGTAGTAAAATTAAGGGGACACTTGGATACCTACGACATAATCGCTGAGTTACAAGACCTGGTTACACAGGCTTTTGATTACTCTGTTGTACTTCATCACCAGAGTATGTTACCAGCTTATTTGAGCATGGTAATAGATGGGAATTCCGATATCAGTAGAATAGTTCATTTACTAAGCGCTTTAAATAGCGCCGTGGAAAATCATGAGCCACTAATATCCATAGCGGGAAATAGGAGCGAGGAGAATCGATTAATGCTAATAAAAAATGTTCTAGAACCAGCTTGCCATGAAATTGAAACCAGTCTGAGATTACACGTACATGCACATTTAAAACTTGATGATTCTAATCCGTTTAAAATTGGAGCAATTAATTCAAACAGGATCGTTAGAGCCTCACCATTACCTATTGCCAATAACTTTATAAGCCCAAAGAGATTCATCGAACATTATTTAGACGACATGTTCTACAATCTCACAACCGTTGCTTTACACGATTGGAGGACGTACAGAACTATGCGAAGATTAGCTAGCTATAAATTAAACTTAGAAACGGTCGAGGATCATTTACCAACACAAAATTTAGAGCAGGGATTAGATGCCTTGGAAATAATGAGAAACATAGATACATTTGTCTCTAAATACTTGTACAATTTAAATACGCAGACTTTCATCGAACGCACAAGTTCAAACAAGTATTTAAACACCATCGGTATAAGGCATATAGCCAACTCAATCAGGACTCACGGTAACGGGATAATGAGCACAACTGTGAACTTCGTCTATCAATTTCTACGCGCCAAACTACATACATTCTCGCAATTTTTATTCGACGAGCATATAAAATCGAGATTAATACGTGATATAAGATTCATAAAATCACAAAGAGAGAATGGAGCAACACCTTACACTTACGAAAAGGCTGAGAAGTTCCAAAAGGGTATTCGCAAATTAGGAATGACCTCTGACGGACTCAGCTACCTTGATCAATTCAGAATCTTAGTAGCAGAGATAGGGAACGCTTTGGGATACGCAAGGCTCATACGTTCAGGGGGACTGCACGCCTGTTCAAACGCGATTTCTTTCCTTCCTGATATAAATTGCGATACTTCATTCGAATTGACTTGTAAAATACTGGATTTTTCTGTTACAACGCAAGCTGCGGGTAAGCGACTTGATGACGATGTATCAAATTTAGTACAAAGCTTTACCGAAGGAACACAATACTTTAGACTATTAGTCGACGTATTCGCGTCTGCTTTTCGAGACCCCAAAAATGTTCATTTGCAACAGTTTTATGCTATTATTCCACCAATGACTCTGAGTTTTGTGGACAATGCTTTATCAAATAAAGAAAAAATGTATAAGAAAAATAAAACCGGGGCCGCATTCACCGATGATGGATTTGCCATGGGCGTAGCATATATCAATGCTCTTCTTGATCAGAGTACGGAAATAGACGGACTACAATGGTTTAAAACAGTTGAGGAACAAATTACCAATGAAAGGATAGCTGCGCAACGTAAAGACGATTTTGGTGATGAAAAATTACAGCAAACTAGAGCTTTAACATTGAAACGTTTGGTGGAAAGAAACGCAGAGTTCCAATTACTTTACTATAGTCTGTCAGGGGCAAGAGTATTCTTCAAACAACCAGATGCGAACTGTGCTTGAGTCATTAAGTCTATACAGAAATTTCTTGAGGAAAATATACCTTTGATATTGTTTACAGAATTTCTTTGATGATTTCGTTGATATTGATCTCTTTTGTAATTAAATCTACAAGTAGATTATATCTCAAAACGAAAGAATCAATTGAGTTTACGGTAATTCTATCGTAAGCAATTCACATTCGGTTCGATATATGTACAGAACTTTATAAACTATTAAGTCTAGTGTATTAAGTGTAGTGTATACTTTCTTGTAAAATTATTCAAAGAATTGTTAATAAAATATTGAAATTGTTCAAAATCTTAGTAGATTTTGTTTTCCTAACTTACTCATTCCATTTGAAAATAGAATTTTTCAATTTAAGTAAGTCAATAATTGATATTTGAATTATAACAAAATTATACAATGACATTTTTTATCAATTCCTGCTCCATATTTTGTATTTTCTTTATTATGTGTATAGGGCTACCGTTCAAATGGCTTTACTACCTTCTTTCATATAAACTATCGGCTATAATGTAATAGTATTATTATATTACATGAAATGAACATGACTGTTACATAGATAATGAATCACGAGACTCGTTGATTGCAGAGCAGAGGATCGCACCAATTTCTTTTACTGTCCTGAAACTGAATAATACTTTTCAATACACATGGAATTTGAATAACAAATTTCACGTTATCACATCAAACTCACATCAAAGCACAGAGTTTCGAGATTCCACGCTCTGTTATTGTGGTGATAAATTTCTATTTTCTTTGTCTTCTGATATGCCAAAAATCCCAAACTCAATCTTAAACGAATTATAATTATCCACTGAATAATCAAATTCTAACTGGGAAAAAAAGCTTCTGCTTTGACTAGAGATCTAATTAAATTGCATTCTTGCGGCGGAATAATTTGAAGGAACTTTTGACTAGAATGAAAATAAGAAAAATAGCGGTGAATACACTTGTTTACCAATGTACGTGTATACTTCTGATCCAGTTTCATATGAGCTACTAGTTTATCAATTTATAAAATTGATATCTTTATCATTTTATTCGTTGTAACTAGATATAGTTATTAATTTGTTATACGTTAAGTTTAGTCTATAGTTTTATATTGTATTGTATTTTGTTATTCAAGTACGGCCTTTGTTCCCATGACTGAGAATATATTAACGTTTCGTGTCGTTTTTTTTTACTTCTATCTCCCAAATATATTAGATAATTATCTTTCTTATAGTTATTGAGCCATTGCCAAGTTGATTATAAAATACAACTTCCGCGTTTGCTCTCTGACTAGAGATTAATAAACCTGTATAATTTAAAATTCTGCGCAAAGAGAATTTCCTTGATAAATAAATCCAAAATCTTTGAATGCTTACTAACAATGATGTGGTTTGTCAATACCATTTAATGCGCTTAGTGTATACCGTAGCTGCAATTCTATTTCTAGCTTTCTTTATTTCTTTTATTTTGTTGAACCGAGACTAGAGAACGAGAGAGAGCGAAAGTAAGTTTAAGTTTGGGATCTTGATGCTTCTTCAGGTTCTAATAAATCATCGCAAGAATGTGTTGGCGGTAGTAATTGTCTTCCCCCACGTTTCTTACTCCGTGTAAATACTTTCGTTAACTGTGCAAATTTACGCCTCGAGACTGTTGAAACAAAAATCAATCGATTTTATTAATAAAAAGTGGGTCTTTAATCTGGAATCAGGATCTTCGAACACGTCATAATAGAAGAGTGAGTAAAATCATAAATAACAAATTCTTCTTAATACCTTTACCCATATTCCTTAATCTTTCTTTAAACAAATCTTCGTCATCATGGGTCGCAGCTCTGGTGGATTTTTCACATTCTTCCAATTTAGTATCTGTTAAATAAAATTTTTGATACAAAATCAAATTGGGTAAGACTTGAGATGAAAAAAATGGTCATTTCAATTCTGAATATCTAATAACACTACTCACCGCTAGCGAGAGTTGAAAGGAAATCTTCGTTCCACCTCAATTCAGCCATAAATTCTTCGTTTTGAAGAAATATCGCTATGCGTTCATCTTCTAGCATTGAACTTTCTAACACGCTCGAAGACTCTTGTGCTTCACATCCTTCTCCCCATTGTCTAGGCAGCCTTAAAAATGTATCTGGCAATGGGCCAAGCAGAGGTGGCTTCCACTTGTAAATACTTCTTAATGATTTACTTGGTTCATATTTTTTTTCAGTTATTATTTTTGCTTTTTGTTCTTGTTCTTCTTCTTGATTCGGATCCTCGTTCTGCTCTATTTCACTTCTGATCTTCTCATTCTCATTGTCGGTACTCATTGCCAACAACTGATCTATCGTCGTATCTACCGCGCCTTGATTAGAACGCAATACTGCCTGGAAGAAAGATTATTTTATTAATTGTATTGATTTTGTTGAGGATTTCTAACTTATTGAAAAAGTAATAGGATATTGATTCTGATATGTAGTTTGAACTAGAGAAAATATTATACTGCAATGATTGGTTATTTTTAAATCTCTATTTCATATTTGCGAATGATCTTTAGCACTAAATACAATTTCTGGGAAAAGTTTGTTCGATATGAATACATTTTGTGTCATTCTTCTCACTTCTTGGTAATTCAAGTTTTCAAAAGGCTGAAAATCTTGATTTTGGATAATAAATCTGTTATTTTTGGGTCAGATTTCAAATGAAAATTTGAAATCTAAGTCAGGATATGATTCTCTGTTCAAATTTTGGGGCTAAAAATTGAACGTGTGATTATCTAATCTGCAGTGACTGATGTATATATGACGATGATTGATGCAATCTTATTAGCCTAGATCATGATAAATAGAATTAAAAAGTCTAAACAACGATTAACTGTTAGTGTCATTATTGTATTTTTTTTTTTTATAATGACAAGCTACAAAATATGAATACTGAAAATTATTACTAACCGAAAATTTTGGTTCGAGAACAAAATATGTATTACGCAAATAAAAATTAAGATAAAAATTGGTATTTAAGATTGAATAAATAATGTGGAGAAATGACCTCTATAACATCGTCGTCCATTTGAGGAAACATGTTTTTGAAATCAGCCATAGCCTGGTAAAATTCCAGGGTGGTCTGTTGCTGTTCTGCAGCAGATGCCATTGTGATAATATAGTTATTAATTTATCAATTATTTAATAATTATCATTTGAGCATTAGAACTCGAATCGAAGAATAACAAAAATGAACAGATTATTTTTAAGATTATTATTTAGTTATATGTGACGCTGGGGAATGTTAAATGTAACTTTCAGCCATGTGATACATTTCGAAATAATATGATAGACTATACTATAGTTGTATACATATTTTGGCACATTCAATAAATACGTTTGTACTTATTTAATCCTCATCGTAGATACTAAGGATCAAGGAATAGGTGTATGATGATTAACAGAAGAGATTCATGACGATGAGCGTTCTAAAAACTATTCATCACATTTAGGTTGACAACTCCCTTGATAGTAAATAATTTTCGCGTCGCGTCAATATTCTGGTAGAATATTTATTAATTCTATCACGACGTAGTATATTACGCATTTCGGGATAACATTTATTCAAAAACTCCTAATTAAAATCACACCGACACTTGCTGACAATGGTCTACTCGGATTTTTCTATCAATTGAAATTTCGACTGCTATATTGTGACAGCTCGCTGATCGGAGTCAATTCTCGGCTGCTATCGTTCAAGGACTAATTTCAGTCAAAGAACATGAAAGTAGATTGTAGATGGTGAATCTAGCGCCCCGTTTCGCATAACATGAAGTTGGCGGGGGAAGAAAGGGCGTCAAAATACGAGTTACCTATTTCAAAAATGCTATAATATTATTACGGAATTAAAGATGATCAATATTTACCAATAACTAGTAATATTTCAATCAGTGATTACAAATGACACCAAATACAAGGAAAAAAAAGTTCTTTTAGGAGAGTGAAATATTATGACAATGAATAATTGTATTGATTAAAATAGCGCCGCAATTTGAATTTTGAGTTATTGTCACTTATATTTGGAGACGGTTTTCTGAATATTTCATTTTTCTACAATGAAAATCCTGTATTCAAACCTTCTGTATTGGAATATCTGATTAGAGAACAAAATACAGTACACGTACTTAAAAAAAATAGATATTTCACTCGTTTCTTTGTTTTTAAATATATTACTGTACATGATATTTAAAAAAAAAACTCATACAGATCATTTATTATGGTTATTATTAGGTATTATCATTCAATTCCGGAGTCCTCCGATTTTTGATGGATTCATTTTAGGATTGATCAATGATTCGTACCAGGATATTTCTGCCAATGAAAGATCACGGGAACTGAAAAAAAACATTCATTATCAATAATTAGTTTCAACTAAATGCCTTTTTTCGTCGATTCTATCCTCCCACATTAATTCTCAATCAAAGCCCATAAGAGTTAGTACATTTTTTCATCATTCTGTGGCTTTCGAACCGGATTCCAAGCAGCAACTGGATTATGATTAGTCGTCATTATACCACGAATACAAAACGATAATCCAAGTCTACCTAAATTGGCGTCCTGAAAGAATAAATTAAAAATGATTCAGGTTTATTAAATTTGTATACGCAATTAATAACGATGTTATAGATTATTGATAAACATTTAGAAATAATATCAATAATCTCTGAAATCTGTACGTAGTCCGTATTTATTTTCTGTTGCTTTACTGCTAATTCTTTTTCGAAACAGATTCAATAAAAGCATACCCTCCATTCAGTTATCAAACAATCTGAAATACTCAGAATATCCGCAGCTATAGAAGCTTCTTCGATACCCCTTGTAGTATTCAAATGATTTTCGTGTAAAAATCTGATGAAGGTAGATGGCTGGGTTTGAAAAAAGTACGCAATTTCATCTGGATCATGAACAAACTTCCATGAATTCCCTTTGACTACTCCTATGAAACAAGAAACAGAAATTATATAAACAGAATATAACATTTTGTCCAGAAATTATAAATAATGTAGAACACGAAGAAAAACTCTTTCAGACTCCACCCTGACTAACTTTTCGGATTAGTTACACGCCCGACAGCATGAAGTAGAGTTAAAGACTCGCCTCGACCTCGTCCTTCACATTCAAACTGGCTATCTGGTACTAAAAAACATAGTTTCAATTAGTCGGATTATGAATTTTGGTATTCAAAAAAATATCATAAAGCAACGAAAAAACTGCAAAGTATTGACCTTTGAGGGATGCAAAGATTAGATTAATCACGGTACTTCTTATATCCCCGATACTATTTGACAGTATTTCATCTATAATTGTTTGTGTCACGTTCACCATGTGAGATGCCTGGCTGTTAAAAACTCCGGAAACTCTTTTCAAAATATTTTTTGCCACGGTTTGAGTTACCGGATTTATACTGCAAGACAAATTTCAGATCTTAATTTTTCAAAATCGATAAATAAATTGGACATAATTTGAAAATTTAATTAATTCAAGACCAATGATATTTTTTCTTAATAGAGAAATCTAATTGAAATATCGACACTGTAAAAAACCTTTCCACGCACATTATCATGTAAGATATACATGTATGGTGAGCCTGTACAACATAAACTTTTGAACTTTCAATTCAACTGCAAACAGATTTGAATCTTATTTTGTTGATTTTGAAACGATTTTATTTTTGAACAGAAGAAATTGTAAATTAATTTTTTGTAATATTTTGATGTCTGGTTTCAAATAGTTTGAAGTTATCTCCCAGTGGACTAGAAAGTTACCTAATATGATCGATTCCGAACTGTTCCTTAATCTTCTGTGGAAATAAAGTCTGCAATACACCGATGCCTCCAGAATCGGTACAAATAAAAACAACAGATTCCTTGCCAATTTGAAAGTAAGTTCTGAAATATAAGAATATAAGTAATCAGAATCGTACATTCCATTATTTATGATCATAATTTATTGTACCGAACAATCAATCATAACGGAATGATTGAAAGGTAATAAATTGAATTCACTTACTCTAAAAGTGTATGGAAGGAGTCTTTATCCCCTAAATAAACATTCGGAAAATCTTTAACAAGAAGAAGCCGTCTGGAATAATTTTCGAATATAGATTTATACCTTGTAGATCTTATCATGAAATCTTCGAATTTATCTCCCTGGCGCATTATTCTATCTGTGAATAAAGAACACAAAACGTTGTGAATAAATTGTTTTTGTCTGATGAAATTAATCAGTTGCTGAAGAATTGTAAAATCCAAAACAAAATCTGATATTTTTGGAAAACAATGTTCAATATTTAGTCCAAAATTAATATCTGGAGAGAGTTTTAGACAGTCGTCAAGATAATCTACTTCTCCTTTGACAAGAAATGTTTAAAACAATAACTACAATGAATGAAATACAGAAACAACTGCGGCCTATAATTTTGTCTGAAATTTGAGATTCTGGACTCAAATCTTTATACTCATCACTGAAATTGGAGGATGAGCGACATTAATAAATATAAATTTCTATTTTTTATCAAAAGTCGACGTACTATTTTCATCTGTGCCTGGATCAGAAGGAGTAATCCATTCAATACAATCGAATCCTCTTTCTTTAGCAAGTAATTTCAAACCAACTGTCTTGCCACATCCAGAGGGACCAGAAAGAATCAGAGCACTAGGTTTTCCTTTGATTGTTCTATAATCCAACCAGCTGCATATTTCCTTTTGTTTTTGTCTACTTATTGATAATTCAGAAGGTTGTTGAGGTTCACAGGCTTTCAGAAGCGTAGGTAAAGTGTTTATACTCAGTTTTCTTTCAATGACTCTAGTTACAGATTGCGGAAGTAAATCTACAGACGATCTTCTGGTTGTTTGAACTCTTGGACGCTTTGCAGGCGTTGATGTTTTCTCCTCCTTAGGTTCAGGGTCACAATCAAAGGACCACGTCATCCAGCCACTATTATTTTTCTACCATTTTCGTAAAATAAAAGAATCAAATAAATCGGTTCATTGTTGTTGGTTTGTTTTTCATTTCTGTGGTTCTAAATAGAAGATTTTTTTCAGATAGAACGAGTAAGTTTGAAACGAAATTGGAAATTCTCTGCTGAAAGAGTGAATATGCCGTAATTCAAGTTTATTATATTATCATCGCATTCATTTACCTTCGGATCAGACATATCTATGTCTGACGATAATCCGTAACGTGTGTTTATATTTTTCTATCATAACATTCGGCGATATAGAAAGTGCGTATATTTTAACCAAACAGCTCAACCGAACGCCTCGAGTCAACTGTGAAATCGTAATTTGAGGGTCTCAAACACTTGGAGGAGCCGAATTGATTGAAAAAAACCACTTGAAATGTATAATTATATTGAAAATCGTGAATAATCTTTGTCGTGAAATGTCATCAAACTTCAAATATTCATACGGTTGTTTATTTTGTATTTAGTATTCTATGGTTCCATAGGTAACTACACAACACGGTGTAATAAGAGTTACACCGTGCTACACAATAAGTGAATGATAAACGCACGCTGCCGCTCGTGGCGTGAAAGTAAAGTTATACTCATTTGTTTTTTGGCTGTCCAACAAGCGGCACATTGCGATGCAGCTACGTGATTGGTCACTCAGTCACTTCCCTTAGATCCAGTCAATTATAAACTGTATTTCCGTTTCGTATTGCACTGTGTCGCAACTCAAAGAGTAGAAGAGTCATAGGACCCTACGCACCGACATATGGGCGGAGTCTTTCCTTGCGGGGGTGAAGCAAAAGAGGAATGTGAAAGGGGTTTTTCGAAAGTTTTCCAGAATTAATTCACTAGAGCAAGGCGATAGCTGAGCTTTTTCCAAGGCGTGTACAATTTTTTCTTTTAACAAAAGACGGTAGGGGAATCAAATGGTTTTTATAATTTTAGAGGTTATGATGTACGGTAAATTTATACCCCAACGGATATACATTATTATTCTTGCTTTTAGGTCTAGATACAATATGCCGCACTGTGAGGCAATAGGCTGCACAAAAAAAAATGCTAAATGCGTCGATAGGAATTAATATAGGTATATAGGGCTACTGGTTTGAACGTGGCGCGCAAATGGCGCCAGTCAATATGGCCGACGCGTTACCTCACGTACTCCCCCCATGATTCATATCCCGCGCCGGCAACTCCACCTTGCGCTCCGTCTATAAGTCCGTGACCCTACGTAAGTGGAAATGTTTGCCGGGGGGAAAAAGATAGACAACCGCGGGGCCACGTCTGTCCTCTACTGATGTTGCGTGCGCACCATTGCATTCATTGGATATCGTAGATTTTAACAAGAATCTCATGACCATCCGTTTTAAATTTTCATAGATATTCATATATTTTTATAGAATCTTGTGTTTACAACTTGATTGATTTACTTTTACTTAACGTCATATTTTCATTTGTGCAAGGAGATATAGCGTCACTTCGCACCTAGCGGCTACTCGCGGAACAAAAATTGAGTTCGTGGTTTAAAGAAATTAGTACATTTTCCTAATTTCTCGTTAAAAATTGCAGGTTCTCATATGCAATTCGACAAATTCCAAGCAAAATCAAAACTCCGTTTACCTTGACTCATGAAAATATAAATTCGTATAAATTTTCATACTACAGGACGAAAATATGCGAAATTCTATGAAAGAAAAATGCATTTCAATCCGAGTCGTGAGTGTAATGAAGTTTTCGTAGAAAATCGTACATTCTAATAATCTTCGTAATAATTCGTAGTCTTCTACCATAGACATAGGGGGATGCAGAGTGAAAATGCCTTTTGCGAATATCTTCATGATATGAATAAATAGGTACAATACTATAAGGTCATGGAAGTTCATTGAGATTGAAATCTGAAACTTAAGAGGATCTTAATATTTTAATAGTACCTACTTATCTACAAAATATCATTAAGATATTCTCAAAAGACATTAAAAAGCCATAGAGGGGCTTTTTAGAAAACTTTACGAATGAAAAAATAATTCTTTCAAGTTTCAGGTATACTAATTTCTTTCAATTTTACCTAGATAATCGTAAATTTGTATGGTCGTTTGTGATAATTCATATGTTTTCTGAGGAAATTATATTACATACAACTTTCGACGATTTCCTAGGATCAACTATTATTTACGCGACTTTCAAATATTTCTACGATTTTTTGAACCCTGCGTTGTTCGTATTTTAGCGTAGAAATTTTCTCCACCAGGCTTATTATTCTCCACGATGTTGTATGAAATACTAAGGAAAAAAACTGTCTCCTTCGAATCATTATTCAGACTAGGAAATTATAGGTCCGCATAAATATTCATACTATACTACGAAAATATATAAAATTTTATGAATGGAGAATGCCTTTCACTTCGAGTCGTAAGTGTCATGGAATTTTCACAGAAATTTGTACATTCTGGTAATTTTTCGTAAAAATTCGTAGTCTTCTGCAAAATCGTATGAACCTTCACAAATGAGAAAAAATCATTGTTGTAGGTAATCGTTTTTTCTGAATTTTACGTGGATAATCGTGAATTTGTATGATTGTTCTTAATGATTTGTATGTTTTGTAAGAGAAATGTCACAGCTTTCGACAGTTTCCTGCGACCCCCAACTATTCTCTACGGCTTGCAAATCATTTCTACAATTTTCAACTATTATCTACGATTTTCTCAGACCTGTGATTTTTTGTATTTTGGCGTAGAAATTATTTCCACCAGAGTACAAATAAACAGCGATCATGGTCTTGGCTCGTTGATCTACACTATGCTCAATCTACATACCTGTGAATTTCATTAGTAATATTTCAATTTCGACAATTATTCAAAATCTCAGTATCATTGTTTTTAAATTTTTCTCATAATGTCACGTCGTCAAACTAATCGTAATGATGAGCAAAAGGAGCAGTTTTTCCGCGGACGAAGGGAAAAAAACATGGAAAATCAACCTCAGCATGGTCTCCGACCAACACTGAGTTATGGCCCGGGGGGGGGGGGGGGGGGGACTCACGGGGGATGCAGCCTCGGCCTCGTGATGCGGGGGCGCCGCCACTGTACGAAAAAAAGATTTTTAGGCTGAATTTTCATGATAGTAAGTTGCTGCAACATTAAAATACTGTCGCGGCGCCATCGGCTTTTATGAACCAGATGATCAACGACGAGCAACATTTAGCTTCAGCAGCAGGATACTGTTCATGAAAATATGCAAAATGCTAGGAGCTTTCCATCGACTATAAAAAATCGACATACTCGGACCAACAGCTATATGATTGGTCTTTTCCGTTCGCTTTGGCCGGTCATATTGCTGTGCGTCTGGCTGAGTGTGTTGATTTAAGGCTGTAGATGAAAAGCTCCCGCTTCTCATCGTTGATCACGTGGTTCATGAGAGCCAAATGGCGTCGCGGCAGTATTTTGCTGCTGCAGCAATTCATAATCCTTAAAATCCAGCCTGAACTCGGAATTCAAAATTTTGTTTCTTCTCAATTTTTGGGTCGACGGCTGGGTAAAAAAAATTAAGATTTGCAAATTTTCCACTGTGATATTATTTTTCTGGTTAAAATTGGTCAATCTTTATCGAGTCTGAATATTACGCGGTATAATTTTTATTAGGAAAATTCGGAAACTTCTCCTCAAGCCGAGGGGAAAGAAGCCATCGTTTACTCCCGGATATACATGGCTGTCGGACTTCAAAAAAGCTTACCGGATCATCTCTCGCAAGATTACGATTGCACATTACGCGACCAAGCGTTTACCACGAACAAGATATAAATGAGCGGAGTCAAGCTTTTGTTGGTGGAGTGAAGCCGCCCATTGCACGATATCGACCGCAAAATGTCTTCAACTTAGCCGAACAGAGTGGTTTCAATTTGGAACTCCATTCGAGTCGAACATTGGCTAAAGTTGTTCAGCAAGGGAAAGGGTAGGCTCCAACGTAATAGACATTTCACATTAGAACCCCCACTCCTTCGAAAACCGTATATAATTTGTGGGCGGCACCTTATATAACAATCGTATAATCATAAATAGCAAGCGGAGACGGTATATATGTGCGCAAGATTCAGCACAACATCACAACACATTCCGACACAATGGACGCGACCAAGTTTATTATTGTTACCGTATTGGCGATTGCAGTCCAAACGAGAGCGGAAGACTTTCCTCCCCCTCTGGAGCTACCAAGTGCTTGCAAAGTACATACTGGAGTTGCGTCCGATCTCGCAGCGATGGACTTTAGCCGGAGAACAGCGCATGAAGCAGTAGATAGAGCAATTGCGCTTTCCTTTGAAAGAATGAAAGACGTCTACCTCCACGTGGCTCTTGGATCCAAATATCAAGGAGGTGTTATATCCGACTACAATACCGCGTTGGAGCAACACGTTACGGCATGGATGCTTGGAATAGACCCTCTCCGTGAGGCAGTTCGCTTGATCAACCCCAACTTCAATCTCACAGATGACGAGGGTCGTTTCGCGCTAACATTATATTCAAAAACTATACTCAATGCGATTGAATCGATAAAAAATAAAAATCACACCGCAGGCTTAGCCGCAATTGCGAATAGCAAGAAATTTATACTCGACACACGCTTTTTCTTGGTTGACGTCGTTTTCAACGGGATGATCAACCAGACCAAATTGTCGCCTGACGACGAAGTTGTGGCTACATGTCACCGAGAAAAAACAAGAACTGACCTCGCGTCTGCAACCGCTGCGACTTTCGATGCAATGACAGCGGTCGTGAATGAGCTTGCAAGCGGAACTCCGAATGGAGTCGACGGTGTTTTGGCTATTATCGACGGCTACGCAGCACAGGCATCTTCTCACGGCTACATCGAAGTTGTCGTGAAATACATTGCAATTGCCAAGATCTTCTTAGCTCAATACTTCAAGAAAGTTGGTACTGTGCGTGGATTGTTCTCACTGCCCGCTATTCCAGGCCTACTCGGTTATCCGTCGTTGGGACCGTACTAGTGATATTTCTCTCCGATATGAATAGAAATTGCTGGCACGGGTAGTATTGTTTTCAGATCGAAACAGTAGATTACTACAATACAACCCTGTACAACCCTGTACGCAAGTTATCAAACTGAACTAATATTTGGTTGTATACAGTTTGTTTTGAACACAAGGCTAATAAACAAGCGATTGAAAAGATTATCCATACATGTTTCTGATTTCCCTGTCAAATAAAACCTCTAAAAATTCCGCCTAAAGTAACACAAAGAATTGGAAATAAGATAAAAATGATTCGTCGTGTCCGCTTCCAATTCCGTTTCTTGCAATACTCGAATTGAACATGAAATACGCTAGGTGTTCAGAGGGATTCTATGCAGAGAATTCATCGTCGAAGGTTAGCCAAATGAATGCTAGTAGGTTATAAGTACTATCCGTTCCGTCTGACTTCTTTTCTACAGATCTTCTGAAAGAGAATTTATATTTACCTGAATCAGTACGTGATGTGAATTCGCGTCAATCGAAAAACAGGGACATCTGGTCTATTCCTTACTTCGAATTCGGACAAATAGACTTCGAGGATACTTTATTCGACCTATGTCAATCTGGAACCACCGCACATGGAAATCGAAGTATACTATAGGGCATAAATAAAGGCTACTTGAAGGCTTCTCAAATACACCATGTCAGATGCAAATTTTTGTTCGTTTTTTAAACCTCTGGCGGTTCCAGGTTGATCTAAATCTGATAACTCCATCCCAGAAAATTGGGAAATGATAATGTATTTCAAAAAACTGCTTGGGTCTTTCACAATACGTATTGCCCCGAATAAGGCGCTCCACCGCCGAAGGGGGTGAAATACCCCCTGGCCAACAGAACATGTAGTGACCGATTGACGAATTGAACCCAGAGGAAATGAAAGGCTCTCCAACTGCGGTGCATCCTTCTTTATGTGCAACATTTTCATCTGTTGGAATCGAACGTTCTGATTGATTCCTGAAGTTCATCAAAAGAAGGCGACCTCCACTGATATAAACTACACTGGATAGAGGATCGCGTATGCTCGGCATGCTAGCAAGTCGGCTGCAGTTGAACCGAGCTATTTTAAAAAGTTGAGCAGCGATTTTTATGGTCCAAATCTAACTTGACGCGCGGGAGATCCTGACAGCGTTTGTTCAACTCTAAAACCGATTGCGAGAGAATATTGCAAATATTATATTATATTGCATATCACCCAATTCAGTAAACAACTTCTAGTAGGCTATGATTTGACGTTAGAAATCCATTCGGGCCACAAAGTTCACAGCTTCATACGAAGCCGCGCTGGGCAGCGCGATTCTCTATCCCGTGTAGTTATATATTAGTCGCTACGTCTCATCAGCGGCTAATCCACGCGTCGAAATAAAATTTCTACGTTCGCCAGACGTTCAAGAAGTTGGTCCCCGCAATGTAAATTGGTAACGTTTACGCGTAGCCTGAATGAAAAAAATATCGGAATGAAACGCTTACGCGTCAGCTCGACTTCGAGACAATGGAAAGTCAAAGTAGACTGATGAATTTCTAGCCCTGCCCATCAAATCTGATAAAACCTCAATGATTCCGACGATTGGCCAAACCTCGGACTACTCTTTTCGTACCAAATCCACTGGCACCTTCGCTTTACCGAGTTTCGTCCCCTTACCTCTTACTTCCTGAATGTATTATAAAAATAAGAATTGAATGTAGATTTCATATTCCGATATGCATACTATTTTATGCAACTGTATCCTATTCTATATTTCTTGTATAAATACGCTTCCGTGGATATATAATTAGACGATATTCGGATATTCGTTTATCAAGTCCAATAGAAACATTCAACCTGGGAGTTAAATTCAGATTGGGGGGTGTGCACCTACCATCGATTTTTATGGGTATTTTTTTACGGTTTTCCGAAGATTTTTGCAAATTTCTCTCTGAGTGTTCATAGGGGTTATTTTTTCGTCAAGGAAGAATGGGCGTTTGATCAGAATCACCGTGTATTCAGCCCTCGGCTACCAGTAAAGCAAATACAAATATTTGGTGAAGAATAGATTACGTAACAATAATTAATGTCAATTGCTCATTAACTATAACAAACCTAACCAGTTCTTACAATTTTCAAAAGCTACACGTGGCCTCCCACCTTCCGCAATTCTTCTGCGTTTTCAGATGCTAGCTTTATAGAATTACACGAGGCTTTTTACTGATCACATCATAGCCACCCTCCCATCTAACTACCGTTTCTAATTTATACTTGAATACTTTTGGCTTTCTCAACAAAATATGATCCCTAGCATGGAATTTTGCCTTGCATTGAGCTGGTATAGTGCTTCCGGGAAATTTGCTTCACGAGTATTCTTTTACAATTCGAAACAAGAATGTGAAAGGGGTTTTTCGAAAGTTTTCCAGAATTAATTCACTAGAGCAAGGCGATAGCTGAGCTATTTCCAAGGCGTGTACAATTTTTTCTTTTAACAAGAGAGAGTAGGGGAATCAAATGGTTTTTATAATTTTAGAGGTTAGGATGTACGGTAAATTTATACCCCAACGGATATACATTATTATTCTTGCTTTTTGGTCTAGATACAATATGCCGCACTGTGAGGCAATAGGCTGCACAAAAAAAATGCTAAATGCGTCGATAGGAATTAATATAGGTATATAGGGCTACTGGTTTGAACGTGGCGCGCAAATGGCGCCAGTCAATATGGCCGACGCGTTACCTCACGTACTCCCCCCATGATTCATATCCCCCGCCAGCAACGCCACCTTGCGCTCCGTCTATAAGTCCGTGACCCTACGTAAGTGGAAATGCTTGCCGGGGGGAAAAAGATAGACAACCGCGGGGCCACGTCTGTCCTCTACTGATGTTGCGTGCGCACCATTGCATTCATTGGATATCGTAGATTTTAACAAGAATCTCATGACCATCCGTTTTAAATTTTCATAGATATTCATATATTTTTATAGAATCTTGTGTTTACAACTTGATTGATTTACTTTTACTTAACGTCATATTTTCATTTGTGCAAGGAGATATAGCGTCACTTCGCACCTAGCGGCTACTCGCGGAACAAAAATTGAGTTCGTGGTTTAAAGAAATTAGTACATTTTCCTAATTTCTCGTTAAAAATTGCAGGTTCTCATATGCAATTCGACAAATTCCAAGCAAAATCAAAACTCCGTTTACCTTGACTCATGAAAATATAAATTCGTATAAATTTTCATACTACAGGACGAAAATATGCGAAATTCTATGAAAGAAAAATGCATTTCAATCCGAGTCGTGAGTGTAATGAAGTTTTCGTAGAAAATCGTACATTCTAATAATCTTCGTAATAATTCGTAGTCTTCTACCATAGACATAGGGGGATGCAGAGTGAAAATGCCTTTTGCGAATATCTTCATGATATGAATAAATAGGTACAATACTATAAGGTCATGGAAGTTCATTGAGATTGAAATCTGAAACTTAAGAGGATCTTAATATTTTAATAGTACCTACTTATCTACAAAATATCATTAAGATATTCTCAAAAGACATTAAAAAGCCATAGAGGGGCTTTTTAGAAAACTTTACGAATGAAAAAATAATTCTTTCAAGTTTCAGGTATACTAATTTCTTTCAATTTTACCTAGATAATCGTAAATTTGTATGGTCGTTTGTGATAATTCATATGTTTTCTGAGGAAATTATATTACATACAACTTTCGACGATTTCCTAGGATCAACTATTATTTACGCGACTTTCAAATATTTCTACGATTTTTTGAACCCTGCGTTGTTCGTATTTTAGCGTAGAAATTTTCTCCACCAGGCTTATTATTCTCCACGATGTTGTATGAAATACTAAGGAAAAAAACTGTCTCCTTCGAATCATTATTCAGACTAGGAAATTATAGGTCCGCATAAATATTCATACTATACTACGAAAATATATAAAATTTTATGAATGGAGAATGCCTTTCACTTCGAGTCGTAAGTGTCATGGAATTTTCACAGAAATTTGTACATTCTGGTAATTTTTCGTAAAAATTCGTAGTCTTCTGCAAAATCGTATGAACCTTCACAAATGAGAAAAAATCATTGTTGTAGGTAATCGTTTTTTCTGAATTTTACGTGGATAATCGTGAATTTGTATGATTGTTCTTAATGATTTGTATGTTTTTTAAGAGAAATGTCACAGCTTTCGACAGTTTCCTGCGACCCCCAACTATTCTCTACGGCTTTCAAATCATTTCTACAATTTTCAACTATTATCTACGATTTTCTCAGACCTGTGATTTTTTGTATTTTGGCGTAGAAATTATTTCCACCAGAGTACAAATAAACAGCGATCATGGTCTTGGCTCGTTGATCTACACTATGCTCAATCTACATACCTGTGAATTTCATTAGTAATATTTCAATTTCGACAATTATTCAAAATCTCAGTATCATTGTTTTTAAATTTTTCTCATAATGTCACGTCGTAAAACTAATCGTAATGATGAGCAAAAGGAGCAGTTTTTCCGCGGACGAAGGGAAAAAAACATGGAAAATCAACCTCAGCATGGTCTCCGACCAACACTGAGTTAAGGCCGGGGGGGGGGGGGGGGGGACTCACGGGGGATGCAGCCTCGGCCTCGTGATGCGGGGGCGCCGCCACTGTACGAAAAAAAGATTTTTAGGCTGAATTTTCATGATAGTAAGTTGCTGCAACATTAAAATACTGTCGCGGCGCCATCGGCTTTTATGAACCAGATGATCAACGACGAGCAACATTTAGCTTCAGCAGCAGGATACTGTTCATGAAAATATGCAAAATGCTAGGAGCTTTCCATCGACTATAAAAAATCGACATACTCGGACCAACAGCTATATGATTGGTCTTTTCCGTTCGCTTTGGCCGGTCATATTGCTGTGCGTCTGAGTGTGTTGATTTAAGGCTGTAGATGAAAAGCTCCCGCTTCTCATCGTTGATCACGTGGTTCATGAGAGCCAAATGGCGTCGCGGCAGTATTTTGCTGCTGCAGCAATTCATAATCCTTAAAATCCAGCCTGAACTCGGAATTCAAAATTTTGTTTCTTCTCAATTTTTGGGTCGACGGCTGGGTAAAAAAAATTAAGATTTGCAAATTTTCCACTGTGATATTATTTTTCTGGTTAAAATTGGTCAATCTTTATCGAGTCTGAATATTACGCGGTATAATTTTTATTAGGAAAATTCGGAAACTTCTCCTCAAGCCGAGGGGAAAGAAGCCATCGTTTACTCCCGGATATACATGGCTGTCGGACTTCAAAAAAGCTTACCGGATCATCTCTCGCAAGATTACGATTGCACATTACGCGACCAAGCGTTTACCACAAACAAGATATAAATGAGCGGAGTCAAGCTTTTGTTGGTGGAGTGAAGCCGCCTATTGCACGATATCGACCGCAAAATGTCTTCAACTTAGCCGAACAGAGTGGTTTCAATTTGGAACTCCATTCGAGTCGAACATTGGCTAAAGTTGTTCAGCAATGGAAAGGGTAGGCTCCAACGTAATAGACATTTCACATCAGAACCCCCACTCCTTCGAAAAACCGTATATAATTTGTGGGCGGCACCTTATATAACAATCGTATAATCATAAATAGCAAGCGGAGACGGTATATATGTGCGCAAGATTCAGCACAACATCACAACACATTCTGACACAATGGGCGCGACCAAGTTTATTATTTTCGCCCTATTCGCGATTGCGGCGCAAACGGAAGCAAGAGAGTTTCCTCCTCTGGAGCTACCAAGTGCTTGCAAAGTACATACTGGAGTTGCGTCCGATCTCGCAGCGATGGACTTTAGCCGGAGAACAGCGCATGAAGCAGTAGATAGAGCAATTGCGCTTTCCTTTGAAAGAATGAAAGACGTCTACCTCCACGTGGCTCTTGGATCCAAATATCAAGCAGGAGTCACAGCCGACTACAATACCACCATAGAGCTGCACATTACCGCGTGGATGCTTGGAGTAGTCCCTCTCTGGGAGGCAACTCGCTTGACCAACCCCGACTTCGATATCGCAAGCCACGATGGTCGTCCTGAGCTAACATTATTCGCAAAAACTATAGTCGATGCGATTGAAGAGATAAGAAATACAAATCACACCGCAGGCTTAGAGGCAATCGCAGCAGGCAAGAAATTTGTAATGGACAGACACTTTCCCTTGGTGAAAGTCTTCTTCGATGGGTTCCTCAACAAGACCAAATTGTCGAATGAAGAAAAAGCTGTGCTTACGTGTTACGAAGAGAAAACAAGAAGTGACATCTTGCTGGGAACCGCCGGGATTTTCGATGCAACAACAGAGATCGTGAATCAGCTTGCAAGTGGAACTCCGAATGGAGTCGACAGTGTTCTAGCTATGATCAACGGCTACGCAGCGGAGGTATCTTCCCTAGGCTACAACGAAGTTGCCGAAAAATACAGTGCAATTAAAAGGATCTTCTTAGCTCAATACTTCAAGAAAGTTGGTACTGTGCGTGGATTGTTCTCACTGCCCGCTATTCCAGGCCTACTCGGTTATCCGTCGTTGGGACCGTACTAGTGATATTTCTCTCCGATATGAATAGAAATTGCTGGCACGGGTAGTATTGTTTTCAGATCGAAACAGTAGATTACTACAATACAACCCTGTACAACCCTGTACGCAAGTTATCAAACTGAACTAATATTTGGTTGTATACAGTTTGTTTTGAACACAATGCTAATAAACAAGCAATTGAAAAAATTATCCATACATGTTTCTGATTTCCCTGTCAAATAAAACCTCTAAGAATTCCGCCTAGTGTAACACAAAGAATTGGAAATAAGATAAAAATGATTCGTCGTGTCCGCTTCCAATTCCGTTTCTTGCAATACTCGAATTGAACATGAAATACGCTAGGTGTTCAGAGGGATTCTATGCAGAGAATTCATCGTCGAAGGTTAGCCAAATGAATGCTAGTAGGTTATAAGTACTATCCGTTCCGTCTGACTTCTTTTCTACAGATCTTCTGAAAGAGAATTTATATTTACCTGAATCAGTACGTGATGTGAATTCGCGTCAATCGAAAAACAGGGACATCTGGTCCATTCCTTACTTCGAATTCGGACAAATAGACTTCGAGGATACTTTATTCGACCTATGTCAATCTGGAACCACCGCACATGGAAATCGAAGTATACTATAGGGCATAAATAAAGGCTACTTGAAGGCTCCTCAAATACACCATGTCAGATGCAAATTTTTGTTCGTTTTTTAAACCTCTGGCGGTTCCAGGTTGATCTAAATCTGATAACCCCATCCCAGAAAATTGGGAAATGATAATGTATTTCAAAAAACTGCTTGGGTCTTTCACAATACGTATTGCCCCGAATAAGGCGCTCCACCGCCGAAGGGGGTGAAATACCCCCTGGCCAACGGAACATGTAGTGACCGATTGACGAATTGAACCCAGAGGAAATGAAAGGCTCTCCAACTGCGGTGCATCCTTCTTTATGTGCAACATTTTCATCTGTTGGAATCGAACGTTCTGATTGATTCCTGAAGTTCATCAAAAGAAGGCGACGTCCACTGATATAAACTACACTGGATAGAGGATCGCGTATGCTCGGCATGCTAGCAAGTCGGCTGCAGTTGAACCGAGCTATTTTAAAAAGTTGAGCAGCGATTTTTATGGTCCAAATCAAACTTGACGCGCGGGAGATCCTGACAGCGTTTGTTCAACTCTAAAACCGATTGCGAGAGAATAATGCAAATATTATATTATATTGCATATCACCCAATTTCCCAATTTTGTCACATCACATTCGAGCTCTCGCGATGCCACATAAACAACAGTAAACAACTTCTAGTAGGCTATGATTTGACGTTAGAAATCCATTCGGGCCACAAAGTTCACAGCTTCATACGAAGCCGCGCTGGGCAGCGCGATTCTCTATCCCGTGTAGTTATATATTAGTCGCTACGTCTCATCAGCGGCTAATCCACGCGTCGAAATAAAATTTCTACGTTCGCCAGACGTTCAAGAAGTTGGTCCCCGCAATGTAAATTGGTAACGTTTACGCGTAGCCTGAATGAAAAAAATATCGGAATGAAACGCTTACGCGTCAGCTCGACTTCGAGACAATGGAAAGTCAAAGTAGACTGATGAATTTCTAGCCCTGCCCATCAAATCTGATAAAACCTCAATGATTCCGACGATTGGCCAAACCTCGGACTACTCTTTTCGTACCAAATCCACTGGCACCTTCGCTTTACCGAGTTTCGTCCCCTTACCTCTTACTTCCTGAATGTATTATAAAAATAAGAATTGAATGTAGATTTCATATTCCGATATGCATACTATTTTATGCAACTGTATCCTATTCTATATTTTGTGTATAAATACGCTTCCGTGGATATATAATTAGACGATATTCGGATATTCGTTTATCAAGTCCAATAGAAACATTCAACCTGGGAGTTAAATTCAGATTGGGGGGTGTGCACCTACCATCGATTTTTATGGGTGTTTTTTTACGGTTTTCCGAAGATTTTTGCAAATTTCTCTCTGAGTGTTCATAGGGGTTATTTTTTCGTCAAGGAAGAATGGGCGTTTGATCAGAATCACCGTGTATTCAGCCCTCGGCTACCAGTAAAGCAAATACAAATATTTGGTGAAGAATAGATTACGTAACAATAATTAATGTCAATTGCTCATTAACTATAACAAACCTTACCAGTTCTTACAATTTTCAAAAGCTACACGTGGCCTCCCACCTTCCGCAATTCTTCTGCGTTTTCAGATGCTAGCTTTATAGATTACACGAGGCTTTTTACTGATCACATCATAGCCACCCTCCCATCTAACTACCGTTTCTAATTTATACTTGAATACTTTTGGCTTTCTCAACAAAATATGATCCCTAGCATGGAATTTTGCCTTGCATTGAGCTGGTATAATGCTTCCGGGAAATTTGCTTCACGGAGATCCTTTAACCTAGAACGTTTCGATTTTAGGCTATATTTCAAATTCATCCAGGAGCGCGGTCCTGTACATAACTTCCTACCAATAAAGTGAGCTATTTTCACATGAACGGCCGCAAATAACAGCTGAGATATTATCCAAATTTTAATTATGCATCAGATTGCCAGTGTAAGATTCTGTGTGCTCATCATACGCGTGCATGTTACGGACTCCCAACTGTAAATGCCACAGTACAGCCACTACTCTTCTAATCAAACATCATTCGGATAGCGTCACCGTTTTGACAAATGACTTTTCAATATTAACAAGCGCGGGACCAGAATTTGTCTAAAGTTATTCAGCGAGGGAGCGGGCAAGCTAACGTAATAGACATTGGCGCTCAGAACCCCCCTCCCTCAATAAACATATGTAATTTCTGAATGGCCACCTGTATAACAACTGTAGGAATATTAATAGCAAGCGGAGACGGTATATATGCGCGCAAGATTCAGCACAACATCACAACACATTCTGACACAATGGACGCGACCAAGTTTACTATTTTCGCCCTATTCGCGATTGCGGCGCAAACGGAAGCAAGAGAGTTTCCTCCTCTGGAGCTACCAAGTGCTTGCAAAGTACATACTGGAATTGCGTCCGATCTCGCAGCGATGGACTTTAGCCGGAGAACAGCGCATGAAGCAGTAGATAGAGCATATGCGCTTTCTTTTGAAAGAATGAAAGACGTCTACCTCCACGTGGCTCTTGGATCCAAATATCAAGCAGGAGTCATAGCCGACTACAATACCACCATAGAGCTGCACGTTACCGCGTGGATGCTTGGAATAGTCCCTCTCTGGGAGGCAACTCGCTTGACCAACCCCGACTTCGATATCGCAAGCCACGATGGTCGTCCTGAGCTGACATTATACACAAAAACTATAATTGATGCGATCGAAGTGATAAGGAATAAAGATTACAAAGCAGGCTTGGCCACAATTGCGGCAGGCAAGAAATTTTTAGTAGACAGACGCATTCCTTTGATTACCCTCTTCTTTGACTCGTTCCTAAACAAGACCAAATTGTCGAATGAAGAAAAAGCTGTGCTTAAGTGTTACGAAGAGAAAACAAGAAGTGACACCTTGCTGGCAACCGCCGCGATTTTCGATGCAACAACAGAGATCGTGAATCAGCTTGCAAGCGGAACTCCGAATGGAGTCGACAGTGTTCTAGCTATGATCAACGGCTACGCAGCGGAGGTATCTTCCCTAGGCTACATCGAAGTTGCCGAAAAATACAGTGCAATTAAAAGGATCTTCTTAGCTCAATACTTCAAGAAAGTTGGTACTGTGCGTGGATTGTTCTCACTGCCCGCTATTCCAGGCCTACTCGGTTATCCGTCGTTGGGACCGTACTAGTGATATTTCTCTCCGATATGAATAGAAATTGCTGGCACGGGTAGTATTGTTTTCAGATCGAAACAGTAGATTACTACAATACAACCCTGTACAACCCTGTACGCAAGTTATCAAACTGAACTAATATTTGGTTGTATACAGTTTGTTTTGAACACAAGGCTAATAAACAAGCGATTGAAAAGATTATCCATACATGTTTCTGATTTCCCTGTCAAATAAAACCTCTAAAAATTCCGCCTAAAGTAACACAAAGAATTGGAAATAAGATAAAAATGATTCGGCGTGTCCGCTTCCAATTCCGTTTCTTGCAATACTCGAATTGAACATGAAATACGCTAGGTGTTCAGAGGGATTCTATGCAGAGAATTCATCGTCGAAGGTTAGCCAAATGAATGCTAGTAGGTTATAAGTACTATCCGTTCCGTCTGACTTCTTTTCTACAGATCTTCTGAAAGAGAATTTATATTTACCTGAATCAGTACGTGATGTGAATTCGCGTCAATCGAAAAACAGGGACATCTGGTCCATTCCTTACTTCGAATTCGGACAAATAGACTTCGAGGATACTTTATTCGACCTATGTCAATCTGGAACCACCGCACATGGAAATCGAAGTATACTATAGGGCATAAATAAAGGCTACTTGAAGGCTCCTCAAATACACCATGTCAGATGCAAATTTTTGTTCGTTTTTTAAACCTCTGGCGGTTCCAGGTTGATCTAAATCTGATAACCCCATCCCAGAAAATTGGGAAATGATAATGTATTTCAAAAAACTGCTTGGGTCTTTCACAATACGTATTGCCCCGAATAAGGCGCTCCACCGCCGAAGGGGGTGAAATACCCCCTGGCCAACGGAACATGTAGTGACCGATTGACGAATTGAACCCAGAGGAAATGAAAGGCTCTCCAACTGCGGTGCATCCTTCTTTATGTGCAACATTTTCATCTGTTGGAATCGAACGTTCTGATTGATTCCTGAAGTTCATCAAAAGAAGGCGACGTCCACTGATATAAACTACACTGGATAGAGGATCGCGTATGCTCGGCATGCTAGCAAGTCGGCTGCAGTTGAACCGAGCTATTTTAAAAAGTTGAGCAGCGATTTTTATGGTCCAAATCAAACTTGACGCGCGGGAGATCCTGACAGCGTTTGTTCAACTCTAAAACCGATTGCGAGAGAATAATGCAAATATTATATTATATTGCATATCACCCAATTTCCCAATTTTGTCACATCACATTCGAGCTCTCGCGATGCCACATAAACAACAGTAAACAACTTCTAGTAGGCTATGATTTGACGTTAGAAATCCATTCGGGCCACAAAGTTCACAGCTTCATACGAAGCCGCGCTGGGCAGCGCGATTCTCTATCCCGTGTAGTTATATATTAGTCGCTACGTCTCATCAGCGGCTAATCCACGCGTCGAAATAAAATTTCTACGTTCGCCAGACGTTCAAGAAGTTGGTCCCCGCAATGTAAATTGGTAACGTTTACGCGTAGCCTGAATGAAAAAAATATCGGAATGAAACGCTTACGCGTCAGCTCGACTTCGAGACAATGGAAAGTCAAAGTAGACTGATGAATTTCTAGCCCTGCCCATCAAATCTGATAAAACCTCAATGATTCCGACGATTGGCCAAACCTCGGACTACTCTTTTCGTACCAAATCCACTGGCACCTTCGCTTTACCGAGTTTCGTCCCCTTACCTCTTACTTCCTGAATGTATTATAAAAATAAGAATTGAATGTAGATTTCATATTCCGATATGCATACTATTTTATGCAACTGTATCCTATTCTATATTTTGTGTATAAATACGCTTCCGTGGATATATAATTAGACGATATTCGGATATTCGTTTATCAAGTCCAATAGAAACATTCAACCTGGGAGTTAAATTCAGATTGGGGGGTGTGCACCTACCATCGATTTTTATGGGTGTTTTTTTACGATTTTCCGAAGATTTTTGCAAATTTCTCTCTGAGTGTTCATAGGGGTTATTTTTTCGTCAAGGAAGAATGGGCGTTTGATCAGAATCACCGTGTATTCAGCCCTCGGCTACCAGTAAAGCAAATACAAATATTTGGTGAAGAATAGATTACGTAACAATAATTAATGTCAATTGCTCATTAACTATAACAAACCTAACCAGTTCTTACAATTTTCAAAAGCTACACGTGGCCTCCCACCTTCCGCAATTCTTCTGCGTTTTCAGATGCTAGCTTTATAGATTACACGAGGCTTTTTACTGATCACATCATAGCCACCCTCCCATCTAACTACCGTTTCTAATTTATACTTGAATACTTTTGGCTTTCTCAACAAAATATGATCCCTAGCATGGAATTTTGCCTTGCATTGAGCTGGTACAATGCTTCCGGGAAATTTGCTTCACGAGTATTCTTTTACAATTCGAAACAAGAATGTGAAAGGGGTTTTTCGAAAGTTTTCCAGAATTAATTCACTAGAGCAAGGCGATAGCTGAGCTATTTCCAAGGCGTGTACAATTTTTTCTGTAAACAGCAAGCAAGCATTTGCGAGCATTTTGCCAGATGGATGCAAAACTTCTCAACAGTTTCAAGGGTTTCTTAGGCTACATTATACCGCACAAAGCTTTTGCAATCTATTCCTTCTCACACGTTTTGTAATTTTACATACAAAATCGTCGATTTCCGTGGTTTGTCATAAAGAATTAGTGATCTTGGTAACATTCCTCGGAAAATTGTAAATCAACATAGTCATTCAGAAGAATTTCCTATTGCGGTTGAGGTGCTGAAAAAAAATACAAGTTCTGATGAAAGAATACGAAAAGTTCGAATTTCCTCAAAAATTTATAGACTCATATTTTCACCAGTGCCGTCTTCCGGTATTCCTTATTGAATTAGACACAGAAACATAACTTAATATGGACATTGCTCCAATGGTGTACATGAAACTAGTATGAATATATACAATTTTTCGTTAATGATGATTAGGCATTGTTAGTTATACGATATTCATATATTCCGGAAAACCAATGTTTTCTTACAAAGCTAATTAGAAGTAATAATACTCCTTAAATTTTGTATTCTTCGATACACGCGTATGTCGTGGCTATAATCAAGTAAAAAATGACTCTAAAATTTGGGCTATATAGACTTGAATTGGAAGTTCTTAAGCTATGCCATCTGTACAAATGATTCGTATCAGTTCTCATTATTAGAAACTTGAAATATGGATACATCGGAATTCTCAATTCAAACAAAAATTTACTGACAAAAATTGGCCTTTTTGAAAAAAGCAACTTTTTGTATTTTTCAAACAACGACGATATCTTTGTAAATTAGCAAAAATTTCGGATTTATTTTCTTTACGTGAAAGAGTACGAGATTCTGGATTGGAAAAAATAAGATTCGCTGGGACGGCTGAAAAACTACGGATTTGGCAGCAATTTTGATGACAAACCACGGAAATCGATAATTTTGTATGTAAAATTACAAAAATCTACTTTTTGTTTTTATAGAAGACTGTACAGTGTTACAATTTCTAAAAAAATTCGTAAGAGTAGAAATCTTCAACACGTAAACGCCCTCGAATGCCGTGTGAGAAGATATAGATTGCAAAAGCTTTGTGCGGTATAATGTAGCCTAAGAAACCCTTGAAACGGTTGAGAAGTTTCGCATCCATCTGGCAAAATGCTCGCAAATGCTTGCTTGCTGTTAAAAGAAAGAATTCTACACGCCTTGAAAATAGCTCAGCTATCGCCTTGCTCTAGTGAATTAATTCTGGAAAACTGTCGAAAAACCCTTTTCACAGTCTTGTTTCGAATTGTAAAAGTATACTCGTGAAGCAAATTTCCCGGAAGCATTATACCAGCTCAATGCAAGGCAAAATTCCATGCTAGGGATCATATTTTGTTGAGAAAGCCAAAAGTATTCAAGTATAAATTAGAAACGGTAGTTAGATGGGAGGGTGGCTATGATGTGATCAGTAAAGAGCCTCATGTAATCTATAAAGCTAGCATCAGAAAACGCAGAAGAATTGCGGAAGGTGGGAGGCCACGTGTAGCTTTTGAAAATTGTAAGAACTGGTTAGGTTTGTTATAGTTAATGAGCAATTGACATTAATTATTGTTACGTAATCTATTCTTCACCAAATATTTGTATTTGCTCTACTGGTAGCCGAGGGCTGAATACACAGTGATTCCGATCAAACGCCCATTCTTCCTTCACGAGAAAATAACCCTTACGAACACTCAGAGAGAAATTTGCAAAAATCTTCGGAAAACCGTAAAAAAAATACCCAGAAAAATCGATGGTGGGTGCACACCCCCCAATCTGAATTTAACTCCCAGGATGAATGTTTCTATTGGACTTGATAAATGAATATCCGAATGTCGTCTAATCATACATCTACGCCAAACAATTCTGGAGCATCGCGTCCGCGAGCCTGCATGTCTTCATTAGGATTCAGTCTATATGAAATTCGTTACATGATAAATACACTTTTCACGTACGCCGTTTTGATGCATTTCCTAACGTACGAAAATATGTCAAATTGCGTAGTCCTTTATCCAGACCATGTATGTATGTACTACGTACAGGGTGCAGATTCGCGCAACTAGGGAGGAAAAGTAGACTATCTCTAACTGCGTACACGCCTTCGGCTCGGACGGGGAATACACAGTTCAGGTCGGTCTAATTTACTTCCCGTGTTGCGTATACTATTTCTCGCCACACCTGTACCGGAAAGTTCGATATTTTCTGCACGAACAGGACAAAAATGAGATACTTTCCCCCAACGCGTGGTGTGGCTGACGTGTAATTCAATTTCTATTCTTCCAGAATACCTTATTGTGAAATCTAGCCTTTGAATGCAAATCACTGCGAAATTATCCAACACATAGAGGCTCAAATTTTTCGAAGTACACATCAGGAATGCACTCGGGTGCACTACCCCATTATATCGACAGAGTGCACGGCTCTTTTTGTATGAATGTCCCCGAATAACTACAAAAATGTAATTGCGATGCTAATTTCTAAATACATTGGATTGCAAGTAGTGTAACCAAAATTGCGGCGGGTAAAAAATTGTTAATAGACAGACGCATTTCTTTGGTAACCCTATTCGTCGACTCGTTCCTCAACAAGACCAAATTGTCGAATGAAGAAAAAGCTGTGCTTGAATGTTACGAAGAGAAAATGAGAAGTGACTAGTGATAGTTCTCGTTGATACGAATCGAAATTACTCGCACGGGAACAGATTTTGTTCTCGGATCGAAACGGAATGGGAAAGGTACTGCAGTTCTGTGCGCAAGTTATGGAACTGAACTAATATTTTGTTGTATGCAATTTGTTTTCGTGTATATATACATAATGCAACGTACACGATAACCAAAAAAATTATCCATGCATATTTTTTATTCCGCTGGTATATTTCACACAAACAGGTATCTCGGATTAATAGACAAATAATTTTTATTTGTATGAATACAACCGACAAAAATCATGTCTGCTCTAATTGTGCATCCCCACATGCCAATACAATTTAAAGACTTCGACGTATTCTTTCGAATTTTCCCAATATTTTTGGGATCCATTTTGTGCAATTCTGTCCATCTCTTTTCCCTTTGATGTTCGGTATATATCGACCGTATTACTTTTCTTGATTTTTTTCATTTCAACATTCACCTGAACTCTGGATTCTGAATACGGATAATTTGGAGATCCTTTAACCTAGAACGTTTCGATTTTAGGCTATATTTCAAATTCATCCAGAATCGCGGTCCTGTACATAACTTCCTACCAATAAAGTGAGCTATTTTCACATGAACGGCCACAAATAACAGCTGAGATATTATCCAAATTTTAATTATGCATCAGATTGCCAGTGTAAGATTCTGAGTGCTCATCATACGCGTGCATGTTACGGACTCCCAACTGTAAATGCCACAGTACAGCCACTACTCTTCTAATCAAACATCATTCGGATAGCGTCACCGTTTTGACAAATGACTTTTCAATATTAACAAGCGCGGGACCAGAATTTGTCTAAAGTTATTCAGCGAGGGAGCGGGCAAGCTAACGTAATAGACATTGGCGCTCAGAACCCCCCTCCCTCAATAAACATATGTAATTTCTGAATGGCCACCTGTATAACAACTGTAGGAATATTAATAGCAAGCGGAGACGGTATATAAGCGAGCAAGATTTAGCACAGCATCACAGCACATTCTGACGCAATGGACGCAACCAAGATTATTATTTTTGCCCTAGTCGCGATCGTGGCGCGAACGAAAGCGCAAGGCTTTTCTCCTTTGGGGCTACCGAGTGCTTGCGAAGTACATACTGGTGTTGCGTCCGATCTCGCGGTGCTGGACTTCAGCCGAAAAACAGCTCATGAAGCAGTGCAGAGAGCATGGGCCCTTTCGTTCGAGAGAATGAGAGCCGTCTACCTTCAGATGGCTCTCGGATCTAAATATCAAGCAGGAGTCATAACCGACTACAATACCGCCATAGAGCAACACGTTACCGCATGGATGCTTGGCATAGTCCCTCTCTGGGAGGCAACTCGCTTGACCAACCCTGACTTCAGTATAGCAAGTCACGATGGTCGTCCCGGGCTAACATTATTTTCAAAAACTATAGTCGATGCGATTGAAGGGATAAGAAATACAAATCACACCGCAGGCTTAGAGGCAATCGCAGCAGGCAAGAAATTTTTAATGGACAGACACTTTCCCTTGGTGAAAGTCTTCTTCGATGGGTTCCTCAACCAGACCAATTTGTCAGATGACGACAGAGCTGTGCTTGCATGTTACGAAGAAAAAACAAGAACTGACATCGGGGGTGCAACCGCCGCGACTTTCGATGCAATGACAGCGGTCGTGAACGAGATTGCAGCGGGAACTCCGAATGGAGTTGACAGTGTTTTGGCTATCATCGACAGCTACGCAGCGCAGGCATCCTCTCACGGCTACATTGAAGTTACCGTGAAATACATTGCAGTTACGAAGATCTACTTAGCTCAATACTTCGAGAAAGTGGGAACTGTGCGTGGATTGTTCTCTCTGCAGGCCATTCCAGGCCTACTCGGTGATCCGACGTTTGGACCGTACCAGTGATATTTCTCTTTGATACGAATAGACAACTCTGAGGGCCCGGTTGTTTCGCCTCTTGTTTCAATTTATCCTTTGGTTAAACTTCCAGTTAACACCTTAACTGCCAATCAGAGATCCGGATAAGCGAATTACCATTAGGATAAATTTAACCAAGAGGCAGAACAGCCGATTCTAATAGCGAGTCATTCAACTGAACTAATATTTTGTTGAATACAATTTGTTTCTGAAGATAATGTTAATTGTTAATGCAAATGTAATGTTAAACAGGATATTGAAAAATCATCTATGCATGTTTGTTATTCCTCTGTTGAACGAAAGGTATAGAGATCCGGGACAAAATTGTCTTGGGGGAAAAGATATTCATTTATTTTGCTTATCAACAGCTGTAACTTTTGTATTCGCTGTGTGCATGACGTTGAACGAAAGTGCCCCAAGATCACCAGCGCTCGCAGTGTTAGAATTTTAGCACATATCCATTCTAAATCGCGGATGCTTGCCACCCGAGGGCGCCAGTTTGTTTTATACAGGGTGTCCGGCATCAAACGCGTATCCGAAAACGGCAGATTCCTCGTGAAATTCAGAACAGAAAAGTCCTTAGCGAAAATCGTCAGGGTGTTAGCGTTTGGCCGTGAGAGTCGTTCAAAGTCAGCCAATCGAAAAGCTTATTTGAGCCTCTGCCAGTGCCGCGACAAGTGGGAGCCGACCGCGCCCGGCCTCTCTGAGCAACGCATCGATAAACAGGTGCTCGCGCTTCAAATGTTAATTTTGAAATTAAAGTCATTCTTCATTTAGAAATGAATTAGTTCTGTGAAATAATAATATTCGTCTGAATTAGGAATTATCTTGATTCAGATATCTCAGTCTCCTCAATTTTTGAGTGGACCGTATTTTTAATTTTTGTCCAATAAGTGAAATCATTGCCGTAGGTTACGGTGATTACATATCGCTCTTTTGGTTTGTAAAACTCCAATGTACTCATGAGGGTATGTTACTTGAATCTAAAAATATGATGCTCATGAGTATGGACATGTTACAGAATAAGAACAAAGCATGGATATGACATCACAAATAATGGAACCTTTCCAAACAATGTGCCCAATAATTTCACATCTCTTACTTGGGGCTTACTTGGGGCTGACGGGGCTCTGGCTAATTATTAAGTTTACACTTTTTACTGGAGGCCAACTGGATTTGAAGAACCAGTGACTTTTATTTTCATTTAGTATCAATAAATAAATAGATAATCAAGCATGTTCGACTAGCTTACTCAGTAATTCTAATAGAAACAACACACAGGGTGGATACGTGGAACAAAATATAGTTTAATAATTACTCACTCTTCTCAAGTCAAAGGATTTCCAGTGATTAAATATCCTTAGTATTTCACGACAATTAACAAATCTAATGTTTCACTAAAACTGATGAATTGAATGTTACACAATTTGAACTGATTTAAATTTTGACAATTTGACGAACCAAATGCGTGCGAGACTACTCGCGGACGACTGACTAATTTCTGATGATAATTGTCTCTACGCGCAGCCTACTTGCGTAGGAACGTAGCGTCTTCGCTCGGACAGTCGAATTTGTACACTCATTAATACGTGCCTCTAATCTAGGTTCATCGTCAGCTAATAGGGTCCAATCCTCTTTGATGGGTCCTCCTCGACGAGCGCAGCATTTGATTTTCCGTCGATAGGCATAATAAGCTGACGATTAAATTTCGCTGGTTAGCTACCTACAGGTGTTAGGTTTGGGTTATTGTTGTCTAAGGGATTGCGTGAGTTCTCGAGAAGTCAATTCGGATGTCGACGCCGAAGAAAGATTTTACTTTCCTGTCACAATACATACTATAGCATATAAATATATCAGCTCTAATCGTTCACGTGATCCTGAAATGAATACAAACGATTCTCTGTTTACGATGATTAAGCACGACTAATCATACGATATTCATAAGGTCAATGTCTATTATAGAGCTAATTAAAGATAATTGGGCACCTCATGTTTTGTATTTCTCGATACACGTGTACAAACATCGTGGTTGTATTAAATTATACAAGATCTCCGAAATTCTCGTTGGAGGCGTGAATTAAAACTAAACATATACTATCCGTATGAATGTTTGTTATATGTATTCACAACGATAATTTAATTCATATTATTGAAAAAATGAAATTATGAATGCAACAGAGTTAAAATGAAGGAATGTTTGAATGAATAAATATAACGAATGATAACAACAAATTTTGACTCAGACATCCATTAATGTTGCGATTTTGGACCTTGAATACTTCGAATTTATCCAGGATTGCGCTCTTACACGTCACTTCCTATCAAGAGAGTGGGCTATCTCCACATGTAACGCCCACAAATAACAGCCAAGATATTATTAAAATTCAGATTTGCGGTGCAAGATCTGAATGCTCATCGTACGCGTGCGATTTTATGGATTTCCAACTGTGAATGCGACAATAAAGCCACCACTTCTAAAATCGAATATCATTGAGGTGGCGTTGCAGCGTCGGCAAATGATTTTTGAATATTAGCAATGGGGGGGGGGGGGGGGGGGGGCAGAAATTGTCTGAAGCTGTTCAGCGAGGGAAACGGCAAGTTCCGAGTAATAAACATTGGCGCTCAAAAGCCCCACTTCCTCAATAACCTTATGTAATTTCCGGGTGCCCACCTGTATAACAACTGTAGAAGCATGAATGGCAAGCGGAGATGGTATATAAGCGAGCAAGATTTAGCACAACATCACAGCACATTCTGACGCAATGGACGCGACCAAGTTTATTATTTTCACCCTATTCGCGATTGCGGCGCAAACAAGAGCGCAAGGCTTTCCTGCTCTGGAGCTACCAAGTGCTTGCAAAGTACATACTGGAGTTGCGTCCGATCTCGCAGCGTTGGACTTCGGCCGAAGAACAGGCCATGAAGCAGTGCAGCGGGCGTGGGCTCTTTCATTTGCGAGAATGAAAGACCTCTTCCTCCACGTGGCTCTTGGATCTAAGTATCAGGGAGGAGCCATATCCGACTACGATACCGCTTTGGAGGAGCACGTTACCGCATGGATGCTTGGAATAGTCCCTTGCTGGGAGACAATTCGCCTGACCAACACAGACTTCGATATCGCAAGTCACGATGGTCGTCCGTTCTTAACACTTTTGTCGAAAACAATAGTCGATGCAAGTGAATTGATTAAAAGTACAAATTACAGCGCAAGCTTAGCCGCAATCACGGCAGCCAAGAAATCTATAATAGATACACGCATTCCTCTGGTTGCCACATTCTACGACTCATTTACCAACAAAACCAATTTGTCGAATGAAGAAAAAGCTGTGCTTAAATGTTACGAAGATAAAACAAGAAATGACATAGAGAGTGCAACCGCCGCAACTTTCGATGCAATGACATCGGTCGTGAATGAGCTTGCAAGCGGAACCCCAAACGGAGTTGAAGCTGTTTTAGCTATGATCGACGGCTACGCAGCGCAGGCATCTTCCTTTACCTACACCGAAATTACCGCAAAATACAATGCAATTACAAACATCTACTTAGCTCAATACTTGAAGAAAGTTGGAACTGTGCGTGGATTGTTCTCTCTGTCTGCTATTCCAGGCTTACTCGGTTATCCGTCGGTTGGACCGTATACCACTGATTTTTCTCTACAGTAAATACGAATAGAAATTGTTCGCACGGGAATGGGTAGACTGTTTTCGGATTGAACAGTGAGGAGAGACCGGGGCTAGACTTGACATTTTTCGGAAAATGGGCTTTACTTTCGAAGCTAAATAATATTTTGGTACATCGATTTTTGCAAGTAATAATATGATCATTTAGTTGAAACATAAGCGAAGAAAAATAGTCTTGTTAACAATAGATCCACTCTGAAAAACGATTTACGGAAGAAACCGCTATGTTATTTTTTACCCCGGATTCGGGGCTAAAATTAACAGCTTAGGGGCAATTATTAACATGCAAAACCCGAATCAACACTCCTAATTATTTTGGTTTGTTTTCAATAGAAATGCAATATCTTAATTACACCACGTTTTTATTCATCTGAGATCACAGACTTCTACATATCACATCTGTGAGGTACGAAAATCTTAATTAAACATATGGGGCATTCCACGTCAAATCGAACGAAAAAATATGATTTTTTCCCTGGCCACTTTTGATTTTTCTGAATGTTTTTATATTTGAAGTACTATTCAAAAGGATTATCCATGATTTATTTCAAAATTTCTGGGGCTGTCGCTTTTGCTCTGTGGATTTCCAAAAAATTCAGTTTTTCGAATTCTCTGATTTTTGAAATTGACATATCTCCGTTCGAAGCGAGCCCGCATAAAAAGTGTACAGGCAAAAATCCTTCATAATTGACCAGTCTATTCAGCCGTATTTTTTTTCGAATTTACACCATGCGTTTCATAACAGTTATTGTGGAAATTCGACTGAAATCACTTGTAACAAAAAAGTGCCCTAACCGAGTTGGCTGAAATTTATGTACACAATATTTTTCTTTTTATTACCAAGAATCGCTGCAAATTTCATGATGGGATGAGTTTTTTAAATCGGAACTCTACATAATTAATTTTCTTTAGGGGTATCGGTGTTGGATGTTGATTCTGGCGGTTTGTCTATATTATCTCCCTCATAATCAATGTCCTCTCAATTTGCGAAGATGGAACCGATGATGTGTACTCGGCAGGACCATCGTCGAAAAGACCAAAAATTATGTAGAGTTCCAATTTCGAAAACTTAGGACAGTGTGAACATAATTTGAAACAGTCGGAGAATCAGAATTTGAAATACATGCAACTAAACGTAGCAATGAGAAATAGAATAAGAAATTCGGGAACATGTATGGAGATATCAATCAATTTCACGCGTAGTTCTCAAAAAATGAGGGAAATTCATGAAGCTCGCAGGTTGATCCGAAGACGACGCTGCAGCTTGCAGACGATTCCAGCAGACCCACCTACTTAAACAGCCTGGCCCGTCTGCTAGAATAGTCTGCTGCTCTTACACCATCTCATTTCCTGCCCGTTCGCGCCCCCAGAAGATCAGAAAATTTGAAAGAAAGGGTACTAAAATTCACGGGTATGCAAGGTAGAAACAGAAAGCAATCAGAGAGACAGAAACTTAAACACATACACGGTGAGATTGAAATAATAAATGCAAGAAACATACGAAATTAATCAAGACATTATCAAGAGGTTTCCCTCCAGAGATCTGAAACAGTCAAATGCACAGGAATTTCAAGGCATATACAATATAAAATCGGAAAAACAACAACCATTCGAAATTATGCAAAACATTATCAATAAGTTTCCCTCGGAGATCTGAAACAGTCAAAGGTACAAGAATTTCATGACATATATACAAGATAAAATCGGAAAAGCGAAAAACATGCGAAATTATGTAAAACATTATCAATAAGTTTCCCTCGAAGATCTGAAACAGTTAAGGGTACAGAAATTTTAGGACATACACAAGATAAAATCCGAAAAGCGAACAACATTCGAAATTATGCAAAACATTATCAATAAGTTTCCCCCGGAGATCTGAAACAGTCAAAGGCACAGAAATTTTAAACCAATAATTTAATCCATCCGAATAGTTATTTTTCAAATGAGCTTCAAATGAACTATTTTCGAGTGGTAACGTACTATCCATTGAATAAATAGTTATTGCTTTCTTGAAAGAGTTTAATTTTTTTAGCTCATTTTGTTCCGGATAAATCTCTATTCATCGAATAACTTTTTCTTACACATTTGACATCGCAGGCGACTGAATTTGGTTTTCATCACTTTGGTCGTCTTTACGTCTGAACGTGAACTTTACCAACTATCAACGGAACATATAATTAGATTGAGAATCAATTCAAAAACGACGAAGCGGAGGACCTGGGCACAAAAAACTACGAAGCAGACAACCTGGACACCGAAAACCACAGAGCGAACGACCTGAACATGAAAAACCGGAAACCTTAACCTTAAGAACCTGGACACCTTAAATTACGAAGCAGACGACTTGGATAACGAAAACTTCGACACCAATGACCTGGACACCGAAAACTACAAAGCGGATGACCTGGACTCTGAAAACTATGAAGTGGACAACCCGAATGGAAGCATTACGAAGAAAAAGGAGAAAATTTCAAGAAAAATACTCGTGAGATTCAAAGCACGAGACGCAAAGACTTCCGTTTACGAGGTTGTATGATGACAATTAATTAAATTTATTCGATGAATAGTTCATTCGGAGAATAGCGTTATTTATCAATTGTGAAACAAAACAGGCAGATTCTACCAACTTATTCAACGAATAATGGCAATGTAAGGGAGTTATCACAACTTTAATAAGTGAATACAAATAAGAGGCAGCCCAACAAAGGAAAATAGGTGATAGAAAAACACACAGATCTAATTTACACTTGATCTGATCACGATGATTCGTGTATACCGTCATACTCTTGGCGGCCCTGATCTTATAGAATTCTTCACCTTCAAACCGTTGGTCCTTGATTCATTGGATTTGTCGAACAAGCCTCAGGTCCCTCGCTGAAACAGATGAACAGACAATTGTATGATTAGGTATATCGAAGCTTTGAGTTTCATAAATGATCTTGAAAAGGACGTAGTCGAGTCAAAGGCGGAAAAATAAAAAAAAAAGATGGTCCAAAAGTTTTCTAACTTGGCAGAGATGTCCGTATTGGCATAATACTGAACATGTGAAGTCTCCCCAACGATTGGAAGCGAGCTGAATCCGCCATCTTGAAAAAAGTGTGCATTTCCACGGTTTTTTGCATATATTTTTGGAATCCGTAATTTTACTAACAAAATAGTTATTGAATAGATTGGAGAGAGCGAAATTTTCTACGCAATCGAAACTATTCTTCAAACCTATCGGTAACTCTAAAACTATTCGAAGGGATTCTGGAACTCTCGAGAAGTAATCGAATCTTCCAAAATGAGGCGCCAACTTCACAGACACGCTAAGCTTGGTCAAACTCGATGGCTGAATATTGTCCTCTGTGTCGTCTCCACCCAAGTATATGCCCGGTATCGATGCCCTGAAAACCAGCCCACTGAAACGAAACGAGATTTATTGTTATTACGCTGTATGTACAATCACATTATAATTGGAAAAAGAACGATGCCTCAACTCCCTCGATTGTGTAATGCTACATCGGATTATCTAACAAACGTTTAACATTTGCCACCCTCTCATCCCACCGTTCCCTTGCTTTGGGTTGATCATTTGAATTTATCTAATTTTCTTCACCTCCACGTGGGTACGGACAGTGTTGTGAGCCAGCAATTAAACTTTTTATGGAATTACCTACTTAATTACCCATTAGAAATGTGATATGCAATTGAATGAAGTTTAATGACAAATTGAAAAAATTAATGGGTAATTGAATGTGGTTCAATTACAGATTAAAAAAGTAATGTATAATTGAATAAAGTGTAATTACACATGTAAAAAGTAATCGATGATTGCATATGATTTGTTTACACATTGAAAAAGTAATGGGTGGCTAATTAGATGGAAATTTAATTCGAAATTTCACAAACACTGCTCTGCCTAATCCAAGTCAACACGGTTTTTCATAAGACCCATCAGGTATGAGTATGAACGTAATGTAAATGAAATGACGTTTATAATTCAGGAATGACGTAGAGAACATTTGTATTATACCATAGATATGAGGTTAGATCTACGATGATACGATTGCTTGTTCGTTGTTATTTTATCGCATACGACGCTCATCATCTTCGGGCCTCGACCTCCGGATGCTCCGAACGGGATTGATATGAATCCGTATCCATCCTAAAGGAATCCTTCGCCCATGAGCCTTCGATGAACTTGCGGAAGGAACTTGAAGCACTGCACTGATCGCACGATGCACTTTCGATGTATATTATATGTGCATTTCGCACGGGGGATGGATTTAAAACACAACACTGCACTTATCGCAATATGCACTTGCGATATGTATTATATGTGCATTTCGCACGGGGGATGAATTTAAAACACAGCACCATGCACTCATCGCAATATGCACTTGCGATATGTATTATATGTGCCTTTCGCACGGGGGATGGATTTAAAACACAACACTGCACTTATCGCAATATGCACTTGCGATATGTATTATATGTGCGTTTCGCACGGGGGATGAATTTAAAACACAGCACCATGCACTCATCGCAATATGCACTTGCGATATGTATTATATGTGCGTTTCGCACGGGGGATGGATTTAAAACACAGCACCATGCACTCATCGCAATATGCACTTGCGGTATGTATTATATGTGCATTTCGCACGGGGGATGGATTTATAATACAACACTGCACTAATCCTCCGGCTGGTGGCCCGAGTACTTGGAGACTTTCATCGAATTCCCGTGCTCTCCGTATTTCCAGCTGAAAATAGAAATGCGAATCTAAACGGCATGATCAAATGGGCAGAAGCAACATGCCCTAAAGCGTATCCAGACGTACCGACACCATTGCGAATTGGGCCGACTTTATTTACAAGAATCTGCCATAGAATCGTGTGATCGATACGTTACATCGAAAGTCACATCAAAGTGACAGAATCGTGTGATCGGTAAAGTAATAGAAAAAAAATGTATATCACAACGCCTAGCTAATGGGAATTTCCGTTTGCCGCGCTCGACGCCCAAGCTCTGCCGACGAATCAGAATGCTTGGAGAAACTACATCGTGTGATCGGTAAAGTAATAAAACAAAAATGTATATCACAACGCCTAGCTAATGGGAATTTCCGTTTGCCGCGCTCGACGCCCAAGCTCTGCCGACGAATCAGAATACTTGGAAAAATTACATCGTGTGATCGGTAAAGTAATAGAAAAAAAATGTATATCACAACGCCTAGCTAATGGGAATTTCCGTTTGCCGCGCTCGACGCCCAAGCTCTGCCGACGAATCAGAATGCTTGGAGAAATTACATCGTGTGATCGGTAAAGTATTAAAACAAAAATGTATATCACATCGCCTAGCTAATGAGAATTTCCGTTCGCCGGGCTGGAGGCCCCAGCTTTGCCGATGAATCATAATGTTCGGAACTTACGGTTTTTTGCATATATCTTTGGAATGCGTAATTTTATCAACAAATTAGTTATTGAACAAATTGAAGGAAGCAACGTTTTTACCCAATCGAAACCATTCTTCAAACCTGTCAGGAACTCTAAAACTATTCGAAGGGATTCTGGAACTCTTGAGAAGTAATCGAATCTTCCGAAATGAGGTGCCAACTTCACAGACACGCTAAGCTGGGTCAAACTCGATGTCTGAATATTGTCCTCTGTGTCATCTCCACCCAAGTATATGCCCGGTATCGATGCCCTGAAAACCAGCCCACTGAAACCGCAAGAGATTTATTGTTATTACGCTGTGTGTATATACAATCACATTATAATTGGAAAAAGAACGATGCCTCAACTCCCTCGATTGTGTAATGCGACATCGGATTATCTAACAAACGTTCAACACTTGCCACCCTCTCATCCCACCGTTCCCTTGCTTTGAGTTGATTATTTGAATTTATCTAATTCTCTTCACCTCCACGTAGGTACCGACAGTGTTGTGAGCCAGCCATTAAACTTTTAATGGTATTACCTATTTAATTACCCATTAGAACCGTGGTATGTAATTGAATGACGTTTAATTACAAATTAAAAAATTAATGAGTAATTGAATATGGTTCAATTACACATTGGAAAAGTAATGGGTGGCTAATGAGATGGAAATTTAATTAGAATCTCCACAACACTGCTCTGCCTAATCCAAGTCAACACGGTTTTTCACAAGACCCATCAGGTATGAGTATGAACGTAATGTAAATGAAATGACGTTTATAATTCAGGAATGACGTAGAGAACATTTGTATTATACCATAGATATGAGGTTAGATCTACGATGATACGATTGCTTGTTCGTTGTTATTTTATCGCATACGACGCTCATCATCCTCGGGCCTCGACCTCCGGATGCTCCTAGCGGGATTGATATGAATCCGTATCCATCCTAAAGGAATCCTTCGCCCATGAGCCTTCGATGAACTTGCGGAAGGAACTTGAAGCACTGCACTGATCGCACTATGCACTTTCGATATATATTATATGTGCGTTTCGCACGGGGGATGGATTTAAAACACAGCACCATGCACTCATCGCAATATGCACTTGCGATATGTATTATATGTGCATTTCGCACGGGGGATGGATTTAAAACACAGCACCATGCACTCATCGCAATATGCACTTGCGATATGTATTATATGTGCATTTCGCACGGGGGATGAATTTAAAACACAGCACCATGCACTCATCGCAATATGCACTTGCGATATGTATTATATGTGCGTTTCGCACGGGGAATGGATTTATATCACAGCACTGCACTCATCGCAAAATGCACTTGCGAGATGTATTATATGTGCATTTCGCACGGGGGGTGTATTTATCAAACAGCACTGCGCTAATCTTCCGGCTGGTAGCCCGAGTACTTGAAGACTATCACCGAATTGCTGTGCTCTCCGTACTTCCATCTGAAAATAAAAAACGAATCTGAACAGCATGATGCAATGGGCAGAAGCACAAGCAATAAAGCGTATCCAGACGTACCAATACCATTGCGAATTAAGCCGACTTTATTCACAAGAGTCTGCACCCATATCAACAGTTCTTAACCCTTCGAATGAACACAAACGTAACAAAACTTATAAATTCGGGAGAAATGCCCGCTTGAAATCACGTTCATTATACGCATGAACGTATAAATACAGTTGAATGGGTGTGATAATCGGTATTTCAGGGGGATATTCTTTCCAATTTTATACATTCTTCCGCGCTTTATTGCATAAAATTCTATTCTCTAAACGCGAGAATATGACGTGCGATCAGTAAAATAATCAATACAAAAATTTATATCGCACGTCCTCAGACCGACGAATCTAGACGCTTACGTAACCACACTACGCGGCCTGTCTGATTGAGTTGTGGATCAAGTACAATTATTTCGCAAAAAAATCCAAATCGGTCCAATAATATGTGGAAAAATGCGACCGAGACTCTAAAGAACTCTGAAATTGGTCACGCGACCCAATGCTCAAAACTAAGGAAAGACTATGATCGATCACTGATGACTAGCTCCGAATGAAATCATGCAGGGTGGCGGCCATGATGCTTCAGAATTGGTTGGTGTTGAAATATGTTATTCCCCATACGAAATGAGCGGATACGTATTCATCCCGTAAAAATTGAAAATAATTATTTCCGGTTCTTCACAAATTTATCCACGGTCTGCACGCTCGAATAGATAAAGATCGTTCCGTGAAATGAAAATTCAAATGTATTGATTGCAACATATGAGGTTTGGATAGTGTGCTAAATTCTTCGCCATGGAAGAATGATTTTACTAAACAAATGAGACCTTGTATTCATTTTGGTTGTGTCAAGATTTGAACCAAGAACCGAAAGGGTGGGTTCATTGTCGTGAGACATCGAAATACCTACAGAAATAACTATGATACACAAAACGTGCCGAAATGAAAACTTTTCGATCGTGAGCGGAAGTACTGACCACGTGAAAATCAACCCCGCGCCCCTAGCCCCTGAGGGTGGGCGGGATCGTGACTTCAAAATTGCAGACGCAAACGCGTGTTATAATAGGTTTTCATTTTGAAGATTTGGATAGCGCATGAGACGATACGAAAGTTTCGTTGAAAAAATTTCAGTCGGTTCAAGGAACACGGCGCTGTAAATATGGCAAATAAAATTTTCGATTATTTCAAGAATTGCGCTTTCAATCGATGATAAGGAAGTACACGTTGAATGTTGTCAGAAAAACAACTTAATTGTGCGTAATTTCACCTGCATCACCTTGAAGGCGTTCAAAAATTAATGAGCTCATGTTCATTTATCACGCGGAAGCTTCTTATCACGACAACAGGGACGCAAACGTTCAATGAAACAACTACTTTTAGCACTCCACTGGTGAGTTCCCACGCCTCTCACCTCCGGAGTTTTTTTTTCGGTGAGTCCCGTCCCTCTCACCATCGGGGATCCACTTTTGGGTAGCGCTAATAGTAGTGAGTCCATTGAATGTAAGCGCCCATGTGATTGCAATGAGAAACTCGCGTACAAAAAACGAAATCAAACTATCCAATTTTTTAACTCATACCTACGCTCAATGGAATCGTTCTCCTGAGAACATCCGACAGATACTTCCCGATTCTCGAAGAAACGATGCGAATTTCGTGGAGAGGTCGAAGATATAACGATTCCACGAGATGCGCGAGAAATCGAAGATAACAAACTGCGCCACGAGTGTTTTCGGAAAAACAATTCGATTGTCCCTAATTTCAACTCTATCACCTCGAAGGCGTTCAGAAATTAGTCAGATCAATTCCATGTTTCGGACGAAAGCTTCGCATTACAACGACAAGGACGTGAACGTCCAATGAAACAACTACTTTTAGCACTCCACTGGTGAGTTCCCACGCCTCTCACCTCCGGGGTTTTTTTTCCGGTGAGTCCCGTGCCTCTCACCATCGGGGATCCACTTTTGGGTAGCGCTAATAGTAGTTAGTCCATTGAATGTAAGCGCCCATGTGATTGCAATGAGAAACTCGCGTATAAAAGACGAAATCAAACTATCTAATTTTTTAACTCATACCTACGCTCAATGGAATCGTTCTCCTGAGAACATCCGACAGATACTTCCCGATTCTCGAAGAAACGATGCGAATTTCGTGGAGAGGTCGAAGATATAACGATTCCACGAGATGCGCGAGAAATCGAAGATAACAAACTGCGCCACGAGTGTTTTCGGAAAAACAATTCGATTGTGCCTAATTTCAACTCTATCACCTCGAAGGCGTTCAGAAATTAGTCAGATCAATTCCATGTTTCGGACGAAAGCTTCGCATTACAACGACAAGGACGTGAACGTCCAATGAAACAACTACTTTTAGCACTCCACTGGTGAGTTCCCACGCCTCTCACCTCCGGGGTTTTTTTCCGGTGAGTCCCGTGCCTCTCACCATCGGGGATCCACTTTTGGGTAGCGCTAATAGTAGTTAGTCCATTGAATGTAAGCGCCCATGTGATTGCAATGAGAAACTCGCGTACAAAAAACGAAATCAAACTATCTAATTTTTTAACTCATACCTACGCTCAATGGAATCGTTCTCCTGAGAACATCCGACAGATACTTCCCGATTCTCGAAGAAACGATGCGAATTTCGTGGAGAGGTCGAAAATATAACGATTCCACGAAATGCGCGAGAAATCGAAGATAACAAACTGCGCCACGAGTGTTTTCGGAAAAACAATTCGATTGTGCCTAATTTCAACTCTATCACCTCGAAGGCGTTCAGAAATTAGTCAGATCAATTCCATGTTTCGGACGAAAGCTTCGCATTACAACGACAAGGACGTGAACGTCCAATGAAACAACTACTTTTAGCACTCCACTGGTGAGTTCCCACGCCTCTCACCTCCGGGGTTTTTTTTCCGGTGAGTCCCGTGCCTCTCACCATCGGGGATCCACTTTTGGGTAGCGCTAATAGTAGTTAGTCCATTGAATGTAAGCGCCCATGTGATTGCAATGAGAAACTCGCGTATAAAAGACGAAATCAAACTATCTAATTTTTTAACTCATACCTACGCTCAATGGAATCGTTCTCCTGAGAACATCCGACAGATACTTCCCGATTCTCGAAGAAACGATGCGAATTTCGTGGAGAGGTCGAAGATATAACGATTCCACGAGATGCGCGAGAAATCGAAGATAACAAACTGCGCCACGAGTGTTTTCGGAAAAACAATTCGATTGTGCCTAATTTCAACTCTATCACCTCGAAGGCGTTCAGAAATTAGTCAGATCAATTCCATGTTTCGGACGAAAGCTTCGCATTACAACGACAAGGACGTGAACGTCCAATGAAACAACTACTTTTAGCACTCCACTGGTGAGTTCCCACGCCTCTCACCTCCGGGGTTTTTTTCCGGTGAGTCCCGTGCCTCTCACCATCGGGGATCCACTTTTGGGTAGCGCTAATAGTAGTTAGTCCATTGAATGTAAGCGCCCATGTGATTGCAATGAGAAACTCGCGTACAAAAAACGAAATCAAACTATCCAATTTTTTAACTCATACCTACGCTCAATGGAATCGTTCTCCTGAGAACATCCGACAGATACTTCCCGATTCTCGAAGAAACGATGCGAATTTCGTGGAGAGGTCGAAGATATAACGATTCCACGAGATGCGCGAGAAATCGAAGATAACAAACTGCGCCACGAGTGTTTTCGGAAAAACAATTCGATTGTGCCTAATTTCAACTCTATCACCTCGAAGGCGTTCAGAAATTAGTCAGATCAATTCCATGTTTCGGACGAAAGCTTCGCATTACAACGACAAGGACGTGAACGTCCAATGAAACAACTACTTTTAGCACTCCACTGGTGAGTTCCCACGCCTCTCACCTCCGGGGTTTTTTTCCGGTGAGTCCCGTGCCTCTCACCATCGGGGATCCACTTTTGGGTAGCGCTAATAGTAGTTAGTCCATTGAATGTAAGCGCCCATGTGATTGCAATGAGAAACTCGCGTACAAAAAACGAAATCAAACTATCCAATTTTTTAACTCATACCTACGCTCAATGGAATCGTTCTCCTGAGAACATCCGACAGATACTTCCCGATTCTCGAAGAAACGATGCGAATTTCGTGGAGAGGTCGAAGATATAACGATTCCACGAGATGCGCGAGAAATCGAAGATAACAAACTGCGCCACGAGTGTTTTCGGAAAAACAATTCGATTGTGCCTAATTTCAACTCTATCACCTCGAAGGCGTTCAGAAATTAGTCAGATCAATTCCATGTTTCGGACGAAAGCTTCGCATTACAACGACAAGGACGTGAACGTCCAATGAAACAACTACTTTTAGCACTCCACTGGTGAGTTCCCACGCCTCTCACCTCCGGGGTTTTTTTTCCGGTGAGTCCCGTGCCTCTCACCATCGGGGATCCACTTTTGGGTAGCGCTAATAGTAGTTAGTCCATTGAATGTAAGCGCCCATGTGATTGCAATGAGAAACTCGCGTATAAAAGACGAAATCAAACTATCTAATTTTTTAACTCATACCTACGCTCAATGGAATCGTTCTCCTGAGAACATCCGACAGATACTTCCCGATTCTCGAAGAAACGATGCGAATTTCGTGGAGAGGTCGAAGATATAACGATTCCACGAGATGCGCGAGAAATCGAAGATAACAAACTGCGCCACGAGTGTTTTCGGAAAAACAATTCGATTGTGCCTAATTTCAACTCTATCACCTCGAAGGCGTTCAGAAATTAGTCAGATCAATTCCATGTTTCGGACGAAAGCTTCGCATTACAACGACAAGGACGTGAACGTCCAATGAAACAACTACTTTTAGCACTCCACTGGTGAGTTCCCACGCCTCTCACCTCCGGGGTTTTTTTCCGGTGAGTCCCGTGCCTCTCACCATCGGGGATCCACTTTTGGGTAGCGCTAATAGTAGTTAGTCCATTGAATGTAAGCGCCCATGTGATTGCAATGAGAAACTCGCGTACAAAAAACGAAATCAAACTATCTAATTTTTTAACTCATACCTACGCTCAATGGAATCGTTCTCCTGAGAACATCCGACAGATACTTCCCGATTCTCGAAGAAACGATGCGAATTTCGTGGAGAGGTCGAAAATATAACGATTCCACGAAATGCGCGAGAAATCGAAGATAACAAACTGCGCCACGAGTGTTTTCGGAAAAACAATTCGATTGTGCCTAATTTCAACTCTATCACCTCGAAGGCGTTCAGAAATTAGTCAGATCAATTCCATGTTTCGGACGAAAGCTTCGCATTACAACGACAAGGACGTGAACGTCCAATGAAACAACTACTTTTAGCACTCCACTGGTGAGTTCCCACGCCTCTCACCTCCGGGGTTTTTTTCCGGTGAGTCCCGTGCCTCTCACCATCGGGGATCCACTTTTGGGTAGCGCTAATAGTAGTTAGTCCATTGAATGTAAGCGCCCATGTGATTGCAATGAGAAACTCGCGTACAAAAAACGAAATCAAACTATCCAATTTTTTAACTCATACCTACGCTCAATGGAATCGTTCTCCTGAGAACATCCGACAGATACTTCCCGATTCTCGAAGAAACGATGCGAATTTCGTGGAGAGGTCGAAGATATAACGATTTCACGAGATGCGCGAGAAATCGAAGATAACAAACTGCGCCACGAGTGTTTTCGGAAAAACAATTCGATTGTGCCTAATTTCAACTCTATCACCTCGAAGGCGTTCAGAAATTAGTCAGATCAATTCCATGTTTCGGACGAAAGCTTCGCATTACAACGACAAGGACGTGAACGTCCAATGAAACAACTACTTTTAGCACTCCACTGGTGAGTTCCCACGCCTCTCACCTCCGGGGTTTTTTTTCCGGTGAGTCCCGTGCCTCTCACCATCGGGGATCCACTTTTGGGTAGCGCTAATAGTAGTTAGTCCATTGAATGTAAGCGCCCATGTGATTGCAATGAGAAACTCGCGTATAAAAGACGAAATCAAACTATCTAATTTTTTAACTCATACCTACGCTCAATGGAATCGTTCTCCTGAGAACATCCGACACGTACTTCCTGATTCTCGAAGAAACGATGCGAATTTCGCGAAGAGGTCGAAAATATAACGATTCCGAAAGATGCGCTTCGAATCGAATCGGAGGAAACGTTTACAATAATTAGTGCGTATTCTTTCATGAAGAATTCGAACCTGCAATAACAAATAGAGGTCCCTGCCTGAAATTCGAAAGTCACTACCCTTCCCGCCCTACCCTCCCCGCCGGCCCAATCGGTTGGGGTGGGGGTCCAGTTTTACATAGTCAGCGTTAGCGTTCCCTTCCGAGATCGAAGTTTCCGTTCCGAACATTTCACGGTACGATACGTATTCCTCGAGATATTCCGATGTCGCGAGAAAAACACTCACCCGGCCCAGCATAAAAACAGTAGAAATACGGCCGAGCAGCAATCAAAAAACTAAAATAGTCAATCACTCGAGTACGAATGAGAAAGACCAATTGCCACTAATATTATAAGTCAATATCACCCCGCAGAAGATTCTTAATTTGGAGAATAAAAAAATTAGAATTTTCTAGCAAAATGATTTTTCGTATTTTCCAAGACACGACGATATTTTTGTGAACTATTCAATTTTTCAGGTTTCTTCTTCTGCGTGCTTCGCTCAGAAGAATATGAGATTATGGATCAAAAGAAATAACAATCGTCGAGATAGCTAGGTAATTACGGATTTGGCGACTATTGCTCGAAAAAAAGGCCAAATTCGTGAAAAACGTTATTTGTCTCCGAATGTCAATAAATCGAAGTCGGGCGTGGATAAGTATTTGGGGCGAACAAATAAATACGTGCCAACTCATTCAGTACGGGAAATAACATAGGTATATTAACGCCAAACAATTCTGCAACTTCACGTCCGCCAGCCTGCATGATTTCATTGAAATTCAGTCTGATGCTCTTTGTATTTTCACCGGAATTGGAGAACGCAAAAGAAAGCAACAACACGATAGCATCCCTGAGATCAACGAAAACATACTTGAGCGGAATTCCGGCTCCTTTTTACCGCCGGAATCTAAAGGCCGAACTCCGAGCCCAAGCTTTGCCGATGAATCACAATGCTCGGTAAAGTTACATCGAAGCGGAAGAGTCGTGTGATCGGTAAAGTATTAAAACAAAAATGTCTATCACAACGCCTAGCTAATAGGAATGCCCATTTGCCGGACTCGAGGCTCAAGCCTTGTCGACGAATCGTAATGTTCGGAAAAGTTACATCGAAACGAGAAAACTGTGTGATCGGTAAAGTAATAGAAAAAAATGTATATCACAATGCCCAGCTAATGGAAATTTCCGTTCGCCATGCACGGTCCTCGGTTTTCCTATTCCCGATGTACCCGCGCGAATGCTATTTAATATATCATTGCACAGAGATACTTTTAATTACAATTCTTGCTTCGTTACATATCCACAATTAAAATAGAGTGGAAGAATTATTAGGGGATCGTCGAGGTACCGTCGTAATTATCCCTACAAAAATGGTAGTAGAGGTACTTCGATATGTATAATTATAATCTTCAGGACCCAGAATTAGTATTGCAATACCAAATATTAGTATTCAAATACTAATGATCAGTATGACAATATTAATTCTCCGTCCTGATGATTATACTCAAACATATTGGAATTACCATGATTTTCCATTATTGTATTTGTTATGGCAGTACGTTGATTATCCCTAAATCCACACACTATTTCAATTATGGATATGCAATGAAGCAAATGTAATAGTAATTGAATGTCTCCCCGTGTAGAGATCGGTGGCCGCACGCAACAGCAATTAGGAGAAATTGAGAACAACTGAGAAAGATTCAACAAAATTGACAACAATTCAGAAAAATTTGGAAAGCCTCCAGAAACTCTCCATCGCCGGAGTATCGTACCGGAATAATTTCGTATAAGAAAAAAAAGGCGAACGCGAAACGACTCTCTTTCGCGGTGCTAAAAGCCGAAAGCCATATTGCAAATGGGACAATACATAATAGCGGAAATTTATAAAGCACGAGTAATATATAGAATAATTTTTTAAATTTCAGAACAATATGACGGTGCCGTATAGAATGAATGAGCCTCCTAATTCGCATATGATGTCGGTACACAGAATACATAGTCACTATCGAACCTAATAATACTAAGGAAACACTGATATATTGGGGAATAAAAGACACTTAGCTTTTCTGCAGATGTCTAGAGAAACCATCGAAGCACGAAGCCGATATTCTCGATGATCTTGAATCCTCGGATCGTCGACATCTCGAATTGCACCTGGAATGAAAAAAAATAAATACCTATTAGACTGTAATCCGAGGGATTGAAGTTTACAAAATACTATACTGTAACGTAAATTACGTATTCTGCGAGTTCATTAAAAATCAATACAAGAATTCAAAATAGCGCTTTTATGTAGAGCTACCAGCACTTATATGTACCTTGTTCGTATTGAATTGATTAGAGTTTTGCATCCGTGTACTCGGGCTGAAGACAACTCCAGTCATCGATGTGTGGCGGAATCTTCTGTACTTTTCCATTCAACATCGGCCTGCATCAATTGTCTTCTGGAATATTTCAAATAAAGTCATTAGGCGATACATTATTCGAATATTGTTCTATCGTGCCCCAAATATCAAAGTACAAACTGACGAAAGAACAATTTTTAGAAATTCTAGACAATTTCATAATTTCCAAATTGTAGAACACCCCAATCAGATTTCTCAATATATTACGCGGCCCAGTTCGGGAAAGAAGATCGCTCAAAAATGGCGCAGATCTGCCTTACATTTTATCTATCCGATCGCGAGCCTTTGTCATACGTTTGGCTCCCTCGGGCTGATAGGTTTCTTCATCTTTGTTCCATCGATTCCAGGATTCATCCGAATTTGAGGAGTAGGTCTCAGATCACTCGCTGAAACAGATAAGCAAACCAAACGGAAAATCTATCAGTAGAATAATTCGTCAGTTATAAAATGTACGGTTAGGTCTAATCAAAGCTTCAAATTTCCTAACTGATTTGAAAAAGGTATTCGTTTATGTACGAGAAATGAAAAAGATATGAAAATCAAATTTCTAAATTTCTTCAAATTACATTCCGGTTTCATTTATCAATCTTGAAAGTGATCATGATTTTTTTGTTTAACACTTGTGAATGAGAAATATATATCTACTTCTGAAATATGTCTGAAATATCAAGTTATACTGGAATGTTGAGCATAACAAGTTATTCAGTTATTCAACAAATATAAAAGAAACCCACCGCTGATCGAGGTGATAAAATACACTGGGAGTTGAGGTGAAAGAAACTCTATGATGCCTGGTGAATATCGTCCTCTGTGTCGTCTCTATTCAGATCCACACCCGGTATCGATGCCCCAAAAATCAGCCCACTGTAATTAGAAGGGATTAGTTATTACACTGTACAATCGCATTAGAATTGGAGAAAGAACGATGCCTCGATCCCCTCGATCGTGTAATAGCACATTGGATTATCCAACGAACGTTCAACACTTACCACCCTCTCATCCCTCCGTTCCCTCTCCCTCCCGATCTCATTTTCTCCGCTTCCACATGCGTACGAATATGATCAATGAATCAAGTGTCGAAGGAAGGAATATCTCTAGCATTCCACAGGGGGTGAACGAGATCAACCACTCTGGAAATTAAGAAAAGACCACAATAAGACACACCCAATAGCGGTTGAAGTTCATCAAGAGTACGGAAATGAGCAGATAAATTTAAATAAGCTCGGCTACGTTGACTGTTTTTCAACTGTCTCATAGAACTGTTTCTCATCTCACCTTTTCTGCACAGCAGAATTTTGTTTCCCCTGGTTCTATCGTATCCGACACACGTTTGCTTCCTCAGAACGCATACAAATACAATTAAACATTTTAATCGGCATGAACTGCGAACAAAGCAAAGAAAGTGATCTTCCGCGAGAAACTGAAACAGAGAGAGAATTAGTATCACCTGAAATGATGAAAGATTCGTTAGGCACACATGAAACAACAATTTCTGAAAGGAAAAATAATAATTAGCGGAACCTGTGGGGAAGAAAGAAAAAATACGGTGATACGCGGCCCTGAAAAAAAATGAACCTGTAAAATTAGAAACGTATTAGAACAAGTTCTATAAAATTGAGTAAAGTAAGGAAGAGTATGCATGGAATCACTCGCTGCACGAAAATAACAAATTTTCATCAATCTAGGTTTGATTTTAGGAGAAAATCAACAAGTGTTTCCATGAAAAGGAGGATAGAGCAAGCAGAGAAGATTTGTGGCACGACGGTCGGCGGTCCTCTTCGACGCGACGTCTTCGAGCGCAGCGTCCCTCGTTTCCATGCCCCACGTAAACACGGAAACGGAGGTACGCATCTTGCCCATTCGGACGATTACAGACAGCATTTGATTAATCATTCTACGATTTAATCGGTCTTACAAAACAGTAATTCAATTACTGCGATCGAATGAGATACATTGACTCAATACGGAAATCGTCTAATTTCACTGCTCTCTTTACAGAAAAATAGAATTTAAACAGATCTTTTACTAAGAAATAGTCACGAAGCAATATCAAAATCTTGTCTTTATTTTTCCTGTAATCGTCCGAATCATCTGCGGAATAAATAGCATTAGACACATTAAAAATAGGAACCCGAGCCTTCCTACCCTACGCCTCAACCCAAACCCACCCGACGGACTTAGAAATTAAAAACTAACAGGCGCGCACACAGGCATGAATACCCCAGATGCCCCACCCTACCTCCCCGACAAGTACCTGTCGGAATCTAGAAAAGGACATTCTCACCAACACAAACATTCTCAGCAGTTCGTACACCGTGGTCAGAGACTTACCGTTTTGTATCTGTAGGGAGAGAACGGGTTAGATACATCCTAGACTGGGAGATTGTCGGTATGTTTTCTCTAAGCGGACTATCAAATGCAAATGGAAGACTGTAAAAGTCGATATTTTCAATTGTGTAATGCAAAATCAATAATCTGGTAATGATCTTGTGACGATCTTGTACAAATCAATTTCGGCAACTTGTGCTTGAATTTGAACTGAGTTGTTCCTTTTTAGAAGTGTGTGAATTTACTCTCAGGAAGATCGAACGCTTAACCAGTGAGAGTCTGAACAAATTACGATAGAGACGGGAATCGACAAAGTGATTAGAATTATCGCGAAACCGGTTAAGCGAACCATAGTTTCCTGTCGCGATGCTCGCCGCTTTTCGCAACGGAAAATTTCGAATGCATGTAATATTTTATCGACAGTGTCAGGCAGAAGTAATTTTCACTCAAATTCGTAAAAAGGCAATTCAATCTGAACGGTTCCGTTGCGAAAGCAAGTAAGCCTGACATACTCTAGCTGAGAAATCGTAGATTATACAATATCAATGTTACCGCCGTGCCACGCGAAAGAGAAAATAGAAAACCAAGAGTTACCCGTAATTAAAGTCATGCGACTCACCGACGCTGCCGAGTTTGGAGCAAGTTTACTCGGATGTCTCTGCTTGGCTATCTGCGATTGAACAGAAACAAATGATTTAAAGAATCGTCTTGATGAAATGATTAATAATCTTAGATCAAACAAACACGACGAAAGTGTCGCAAAAAAATAATGTATGTCTTATTTCGTATATTCATCTGCTCTAAAATTTTGTATGGATAAAACTTGAAATCGATTTCTCTTTGGAGAAACTGTAATAAAAGCAAGAATTTGGTTTCATATTTGTGATTTTTACCATCTTTTCATTGCTCCGTAGCCTGACATCCATCCAGCGTCGTTGTTTCCCCTTGGCCCCTCGAACCGTCGGAATGGGCGCACGCCTTTTGTTGGTTCTGTTCTCGATACTCTAGGATTCCTGGGTACTGTGATGGAAATCAAAGTGGAAAGACAATTATTAGTCAAATACTGTTGAATGAGGGAAAAAGTTATCGGACATATTTGGTGATTCGAATCAAGGGGAACAAAACGTGGACATAACAATGAAATTCAGTTGGCAATCTAGGATAATCTGACGTTGAATGAAAAAATAATAATATTCTTACAACAATCTATATGTACCTTGTTAGTATTGAATTGATGAGAGTTCTCATCTGTGTACCAGGGCTGAAGATATTCCCAGTCATTGATGTATCGTGGAATCTTCTATATTTTTGATCCAACATCAGCCCGCAGCAATTTTCGTCTGGAATATTCCGAATAAAGTCATTAGGCGATACATTATTCAAATATTGTTCCCGCCAAGCCTCGAATATTGTAGTAAAAACTGATAGAAGCGTCAATTTCAGAAATTCTAGATGATTCCATAATCTACAAATTAGGAAAGACCCGAATCAGATTTCTGATATGACAACATTATTCAAAGGATTACATTACTAGGATTCCCGCAAAGTAACTTTTCTGAATCTAATAAATAACTCCGCGACAATGCAGTGTGTAAAAAACTTGGAGATTTTCTGGAAGTTGTATCAAGGTATTTTCAATAGATTTTAAGATTAGTTCGCCGATAACTGTGTACAGTAAATGTACCAAAAAGAGATGTAGTGATTAGAGCTGCATTGATAATTTGAGTCATTATAATAAGTCTACGCAATAAACAAAAATGATTGTGTTAATCGCGACTAGCTGGCGGAAAACACGACTCAATTTGTGAAATTCTACAGTGAATTAAACGAACAAAGATACATACATGTGAGGACATATCATAATAACATCATGTTATTCAAAAGGTTAGTCCCGTCCCCTCCACTGCGTAATAGTGTTGCCGATTTGTAGCTTTCTTAGCTTTAATGTACTCGTACTTGGCCCATATTTGATGCCTCAGAATACGTAGTCAACTGTGGAAAGGGGAAACAAAGAAAGTTAATTCCATGTCAGATATTGTAGAGTAAAGATAGAAAAAATGGTCCTGTCTTGGAATTTGTTACGAACCAATTAGGAATTTGACGAAATAATTAAAATTTTTCCAAGGTCTTAAACAATATTTTTTCTGAAAACTATAGAATTCTTTGATACTTACAAATATGTGTATTCGACTGTGATACACATGCCAATAAAAGGTGTGATACATCCTTTGGCTTCTCGTGGTTATTCTGAGCATTAGGATCGCTCTTGACGTTTCGTGCGTGATGTTCTGCGATATGAAGAAGACGGAGAGAAGAGATAAGAATTATTGATTGACGAAAGACAACATCGATATCATTTCAATATTTTTAAATGCAACAAATATTTTCTTTCCTGCGTGTCTGTGAGGTTGGCACCTCATAGTTGAAAATTATACTTTTTTCGAGAATTCTGAAATTCTTTCAAATAGTTCTGGAGTTTCTGATAGCCTCAAAGAATAGTTTCGGTTCCGGGTTGAAAAACACAACTGTTTCTTCGAAGAAGGTAAAAACCGAAACTATTCTTCAAATCTATCATGAACTCCAGAACTATATGACAGGATCTCAGACCTCTCTAAAAAAAAAATTGAATTTTCAAAAATGAGGCGCCAACTTCACAGACACCTTTCCTACTAATGATTCTACCCAATAGAATTGTAAAAATTGTTCGAAAATAAAAGAATCTACATTTATTATTCTATCATACTAATAATGTGCAAATGAATAACGATAGTAGTAGAAACAAAATTGGATTAAACAAATGATAAAACATAATTGAAAAGCATGTTTTAGTTATACCGATTTACCTTATGTCAATCGTTCTGGAAGATAGGATCTCTATGATTAACAGCTTTGGCGACGTCAATTTTTTTTCAAATTATTCGGCTCCCCAGGTATATCACGACTGGTCTATATTCCGTGTTCATAAAATTTTCATTGAGCTGTGAACACAAGAAAAAGAAAGGAAAGATTATTATCGTGGTGTTATAGGGGATAGGAACAAGGGTAATGACCAGATTTTTTAGATGTGATAAAAATGTATTAAAGAATTTTCATATCAGAGACAATAGAGTTAAGAAGAGAAGAAATGTAATTTGGAGAGAAATCATTTTCGAATTAGCAGTAGTTATATTATTCTATTCGAGAACCGATTTGATTACAGAATACTCATGATTAGAAATGAGATTGGATTCCAACAATTACAAATAGAGGAGGCAAATGACGGCACAAAACGTGAAAACAAATGAAAAATAAAACAGCCACGATGTGTGTTCCAAAATCGAATTTTATTCCACCGAAACTGCACGATCAGGTTCAATTTGTTATACCTTCAACGAAGACGAAACACTATGATGAACTCTTTGTACCCGTTTTGTAGTACCAACAGTAATTTTCACACGTAAAATTTATATTTATTCATGCTGAATACCGATTGCGTTTGCACTATTCATCCAATTTCTGTTCACGAATTAATTCGGATGATTATACTTTACACAGGACAGTATTACAGTTTATATTTGGTACCGCAATTCAACCGCCAATTCTGAGAATCCCGCTTGTAGCGCCCCTCCCCCCCTCCCGCCCCTCGCCGGCCTGGGCAACGGCCGTTCGGCTGAGTGTAAACAAAACTCGCTTCGAGGAAAAAGAAAATAAGTTTCACTTCTCCATCGGTACAAAAATATAATACACATCTACATGATCAAGGAATTCCCAACTTGTTTATACAAATATTTTTCGATCCATATAGGTACTTCGTACACGGGTTTAATATAAAATAATAATAATAATAATAATAATATAAAATAATAATAATAACAATTTAGAAAAACAAAGAAAGAAAAAAGCGGAAGGAATTATTCTGATCACGACTTACAGCATACTCCACAACGATGAAGCAATAACGGGCAAGATATAAACACTAATTGCTACGCTGTAAAACAACTAGGTAGTAAACAGAAAACAAAGGCCGAATCTCGAACGATTTCAAAATAGATCGGGAAAAAGAATTCTATTCGGATAACTTTTTTTCTCTCCTATTTATTTCGAACGAATTTGAAACACAAGAAAACCTAGAATGAAAAAAAAACTAGATCTATGTACTCCCGATCACTTTCTTCCAATTCCAACTATACAAAATTCATTTCAATCACATATCGCGCAGACAAAAAACCAAGTTCTATTATTGGCTATGAGAAAATATGCAACATACCCGTATCACGATATTAGAAATTATATACGATGATCGTCGTTTTTCTCAACATCTTTATACCGACATTATTGGTTTTATTATTACGCACAAGCAAGTCTTTCGATACTCGAAAAGTATATTATATTTCCACTATGGTCACTTGATAATAAATATCCGAATATACTTGCGCCAATGAAATACAGCCGATGGCCAAAAAAAATAGTTCAGGCGGGAACTGATCTCGCGATGGTAGACCATTAAACAAGAGAACGCGTTCCTTCCGCCCACCCCGTGAAATGAACCAAGGGTCGAACGACAACTGAGGATCGCGCATTCAAAAAATTCAACCGACCAATGTCGAATCTCGAACGATTTCGAAGTAACTCTGAGACGAACAGAAATACCATTTGAATATTATTCGTTTTTTCGAACGAATTTGAAGCAGAGTTAATAATTTGATGAAAAAAATATAAACAAAATAATTATTCAATTAAATATGTATTTTCACTTGAGAATTAATTCAGATAGCACAACTGTTGACATTTTTTATACCGCTTCAACGGCCAATTCGTATGAACCGCCGCCCAGCTCGCTGGGTTGTTCTGCCGCTTGTAAACAAATATGGCCTTGAAAAAACCCAGTCTCATTTTTCCAACGACACAAAAATATTATCCGGCAATTTCACGGTACTAACAGTTTGCGTAGCCCATACAGATATTTCTTCGGTACCATATATTGTACCTAAATTCACGAAAGAAAAGTATATACGCGGAGACGAATCCCTCACATGTTCATACTAACCAGCAATAATCGTCCTGTACAGATGAACAAATTTCTCCAACATCCCACTGTAGAGTATTTACACTTTCACCATGAGAAAAACTATTAACGGAAATAATTGAATGATACCAAAGCTGTACGATCGTCATGTAACTGTCAAACAATACGCGAGAACGACCGAAGACGATGTTATCCCTTCGAGCACCACGGAGAATCTGAAGCTCTGAACTTTTGCATAGACTGTTCATTCGCCTCGCCTCCCCCCCCCCCCCCCCCACCCCCCCTCACGCGCAGCACGATCGCGTCAATATATTAATGATAACAAAAATATATTGAAGAATTCTCATAGCTGACAAAAGTAAAAAAAATATAATCCAATTAGGCTAAAGAATCATTTCCCTATTTGCAGTAGTTATGTTATTCTACCCGAAGAGTAATTTGATCAGAGTACTCACGATTAGAATTGGGATTCGAATTCAACAGTTACAAATAGAGAAGGCAAATGACGGCGCAAAGCATGAAAACAATCGGAAAATAAAACAGCCGCGATGTGTGTTCTGAAATCGAGTTTTATTTTACATAATTTGCAACGATCACGTTCGAATTATTATACTTTCAACGATGAGGAAAAACTATGATGAACTCTCTCTACACATTTTGTAGCATCAACAGTAGTTTGTATACGTAAAATTAATATTTATTCATGCATAAATACCGATTGCGTTCGTACTATCTATCCATTTCCGTTTTACGAATTAATTCGGATAATTTTATTTTAGATGGGACGGCATATTCCGCACCGCAGTTCAACCGACAATTCTGAGAATCCCGCTTGTAGCGCTCTCTCCCCTCCCCCCTCCCCCCTCGCCGTGCGCCGGTTGGAGACATCCCTTCGAATGTAAACAAAACACGCCGAGACAAAAAAAATTAGTTTCATTTCTCGAACGGTACGAAAATTTAATACACACCTTACATCATCACGTTATTCCTAACCCGTTTATACAGATATTTTTCGATGCATGGGTACTTCGCACACGGGTTTAATAATAATGATAAAAATATTTCCGAAAAAGAAGAAAAGAAAAGAGCGGAGCGAATTATTTTGACCACCGCTTTAGAATATGCTTCACAACGATAAAGTAATGGTCGGCAAAATCTATGTATACACTAATTGTTACGCTGTGAAACGACTGGTAAACAAAAAACCAACGCCGAATATCGAACGATTTCAAAATATCTCGGAAATGAAAATTCTATTCTAATAACATGTTTTGTCCTCTTTTTCTTTCTGAACGAATTTGAAGCACAGGAAAACCACGAATGAAAAAAAAAATATGTATCTATCTACTCACTTCATCTCGTTCATATATTTACAGTATTTTTATTTTTTTTCATTTTCTTTCATTTCTCTTTCGTTATTTTTCTGCACGGTCTATTATTCAGCTTGATTAAACCGTCGTTAATTCTGAAAAATCAAGAGTCTAGCTTACGGGCTTGACCGGTCAGTTGTAAACAAATGTGGCGCGGAAAAACAAACGAGCTCCATTATTGGATATAGGAAATATGCAACATACCCATATCACAATATTAGAAATTATATACGATGATCGTGGTTTCTCTCAACACTTCTATACCGACGTTAATTGTTTCATTCTTACGCACACGCAAGTCTTTGGATTCTCGAAAAGTACATTTTATTATCACTATGATCACTTGATAATAAACGTCCGAATACACTTCCGCCAATGAAAAACAGCCGATGAAAAAAAAAACGAGTTCTGGCGTGCACTGATGTCGTGATGGTAGACTGATTAACAAGTTCCAACAAGTTCCTTCGTCCCGTCCGTGAACATAGCCAACGGCTAAACATCTGAGGATCGCGCATTCAAAAAATTCAACCGACCAATGACGAATCTCGAACGATTTCAAAGTAACTCTGAATAGAAATATGCTATTCGAATATTGTTTGTTTTTTTCTTTTCATTTCTGTTCCAAACATATTTGGAGTAGAGTTAAGATTTGGAGAAAAAAGAAATAAAAAAAATTAAATGAAATAAAAACTATATGATACGAAACCAAATTTATGTTTTCTTTCGGCCTGCCCCTAATCTAATTCTATCATATTTCGTACTATACGAGAATTTATTTCAATAATGTATGCCGAGAAGTAAAATGATTTGATCCAATCTGTATTTTTACTTAAAAACTAAATCAGAAAAAAATACAGTCTATTATTCATCTTGATTTGTATTTTTGCTTGGCAATTAAATCAGATGATATGACAGTTTATCACTTATCTCGATTAAACCTTCAATTTTGAGAAATCAGAGTACAGCTCGCGGGGTTGACCGGTCACTTGTGAATAAATATGGCGAGGAAAAACGACCCAACTCCATTATTTCTATGGATGTAAAAAAATATGCAACATACACATATTACGATATTAGCAGTTCACGTAGCCTATGTAGAAATTTTTTCAGTACTCGGCATCTGGGATTCGCGAAGAGAAATTATATACGATGATCGCGGTTTTTTTTCAACACCATTATACCGATGTTATTTGTTTTATCATTACGCGCAAGCAAATCTTCCGATATGGGAAAACAATTGATTCTATTTTCACTATAATCACTTGACAAAGAACATCTGAATACGCTCGCACCACTGAAAAATGGCGGATGGAAAAAAGCTAGTTTAGGCGGCAACAGATCTCGTGATAGTAGACCGATCAACAAGAGAACGCGTTTCTTCCGCCCACTCCGTGGAACCAACGGTCGAACGACAACTGAGGATCGCGCATTCAAAAAATTCAACCGACCAATGTCGAATCTCGAACGATTTCGAAGTAACTCTGAGACGAACAGAAATACCATTTGAATATTATTCGTTTTTTCGAACGAATTTGAAGCAGAGTTAATAATTTGATGAAAAAAATATAAACAAAATAATTATTCAATTAAATATGTATTTTCACTTGAGAATTAATTCAGATAGCACAACTGTTGACATTTTTTATACCGCTTCAACGGCCAATTCGTATGAACCGCCGCCCAGCTCGCTGGTTTGTTCCGCCGCTTGTAAACAAATATGGCCTTGAAAAAACCCAGTCTCATTTTTCCAACGAGACAAAAATATTATCCGGCAATTTCACGGTATTAACAGTTTGTGTAGCCCATACAGATATTCCTTCGGTACCATAAATTATACCCCAATTCACGAAGGAAAAGTATATACGCGGAGACGAATTTTTGACATGTTCATACTAACCAGCAATAATCGTCCTGTACAGATAAAAAAGTTTCCAACATCCCACTGTAGAGTATTCACACTTTCATTATGAGAAAAACTATTAACGGAAATAATTGAATGATACCAAAGATGTACACTCATGTAACTCTTAAACGATACGCGAGAACGACTGAATACGCGGTTACCGCATCAAGCACCACCGAGAATCCAAAGCTCTGAACCTCTGCATAGACCGTTCATTCGCTCGCCCCCCCCCCCCCCCCCTGACCACGCGTAGCCTAACCTCTTTAGACTTCTTTGCTTTTAATTGGCGGTTGATAGCATGAAATTCAAAAAATGAATATTTATGTACAATTTCAAAACAGGCGATTAATGATAAATAATAATGATTAAAATTGATAAGCAGATATTGAGTATTTTTGTTTTCATTTTGTAAAATGAAAAATGAAATATTTTAGACCGAATGTTTTTCATGCTAAGTATGTATAATAAAAAATTACAATGATCTTGTATTATTTTCTGAATTCGCAAGCGATTTGAACTCCAATTTCCTTTATATCTAAGATTACTCTCTACGTTCACAAACGGTTGAAAAAGAGAAAAAACGAAATAGACTATATTTGCAAAAACGGTTTTGTCAATTACCAGTTACGTATACACCTGATACATAACTCATGGAAGATACCATCGAATTATTTGAAAGAACTGTTTTAGGGTATGCAATTTTCCAGATCTAAAATCTAGAACCGTTTCAGCCGGACAAAGTCCGACTAACAGATCATATTTTCCAATCATGTATTATTAAGAGATGATGTGAATGAGTATAACTTAGGTACAACGTATTTTGTAGAAGGGGGAATAGCAATTAATTACATAAATTATTAAAAAAATGGCATATCTTACTCCCTCCTCCCTTTTATGCATGAATAAAAACTGAACTACGTCGCTGTTTGGAAAATGATGCTTCTGCCCGCTGCTTTCGCTAATTCACTATGAAAAAATATAAATAAGGTGGATACTACTTTGGCCAGAGTGATTCCGAGGATGAAATTATGATGATAATGTGGAAAAATGTCCTGTTTCTATTGATTATTCAATGGTCTTTTTTGTTTTTGTCGAAGCTATGATCACATTGAAATGTCACCATATTACATTCCATATGGATATCAAAAGATGATTGAAAAATTATATTCTAGACACCTAGTCTTACCTCTTTTGGATAGCGATATCATCTGGATCTGAGTCCCACAACTCTCTTGTACTCAATTGACATCGGCGATTCCGAATCTGGGAAGATTTTGATGGATCTTGGCATTATACTGTGGGCAAAACACTGAAACCCAAAACAGATCCAATAATTAAACAATTACAAAATTATTGTTCAAACATCGTTAACAATGAAAACGAGATTCTCTTGAATCGTATAGTCTTATCATCTTCCAATGATAATGTCAATTCCACCAATTAAAATTATTCGTTCAGATGGCAATGAATATAAATTTTGCATATACATAAGTTCAATTCAGCGTATTATTAATATGAACCTAAAAATAATGAATAATTTCAATTTGCGGAGTTGGTATTATATGTATATACATAATTTTAATTCATCGAATTTTCATTATGCTCATAATCTTAATTCGTTGAATTTTCGTTGTATACATTTTGATTCGTTCAATTATTATTATGTACATAATTTTAATTTGTTCAATTATTGTCAAGTACATACTTTTAATTCATTGAATGATTATTATGCACATAATCTCAGTTCATTGAATTATCATTACGTACACAATTTTAATTCAACGAATTTTTGGCTGTATAATAAGTTGAAAATGATTTATCAGTGATTTGCTTTTCGACAAAATTTGTGAAATAGTTGCTATACTTAATATGAATTGGATTAATGGGAATTCATATTCATTGCTCACATTTTGGTAGAGTACATCTCTTTATCTCTTTTGGAAAAATTGTAGTAATTCAATAGTAATAGTATCTCATAAAAATAGAAATAATATTTTGCTGCAATATAGTAAGAAGTAATTTTATGTATGATCTGACATCATAATAAAGATCTTCTCTCTACATTGAGAGTAAGATTTTTCATGAATTATAATTTCTATTCATATTTTCCTACTGTAACGTAATAATAATGTCTCCAAATGAATATTTGTTGAAATATAATTTGAATTTTTGAATGAACATGATTGCTCTTTAAAATAAAACTGCGTGCCATATGATTCTGAATAAACTTGGGACACCATGTCCAAAAATATAACCAGATTTTCCATACGAGCTCTAGTTTTGGAAATACAACATAACTACTCTAAGTATTAAACAAATAAAAGAATTTGTTTTTTTCATCAATAATTACATTTCAATATCTCCGTTTTTTGCTTCAACATTATTCAAACCAGCTGTTAGTAAAAAAAATTAATGCATGAGCAAAGTTATTATTTAAAAATGAACGTATTCAATTTTGTTGTGGTCGCTTTATAATAATTATTTCATTCTATATACGTTTCATTTTCGTAATTTAAAAACCCGATTATTCCGATATTCAAACAAATCTACAAAATTACATAAATTGATAATATTCTATCACCCATCGAGAGGCATATACGTGTAGAAGACACGAAATGTAAAATGTGCCATATTTCGAAAACCAGAGCTGATGTCAGCAAATATGTAGCAATCTTCGGAATCAGTGACACGAGAATACTGGCAAATAGGTCGAACTTTTCAGGTACCATAAATTACGTGTTGGCCAGTGTTATAAATTGTTTCTGTGCCACCTTTCGTAAAAAATTCGACGATCATGGAATTTTTCAAGCATTTTTTCGAGCATAAGTGCTTGGAAAACTCCACAAACGTCGAATTTTTAACAAGTAGTGGCAGAAACCAGGATGTGAGGCACGGGCGCATATATAGAGACTTCTTGGCTCGTGTGAATTTTGCACTCGCCTTTGGCTCGTTCCATTTCGCACTCATCGAAAAGTCTCTTTTTACACGCACTTGCCACACAAATAACTTTTATGTCAATCTAGAATTTTATTGAACACGATTGAGAAGATTGAGAAAAAAATAGACACTCTTATGATTCATAGATTATAACCAATAGTAATTAGATTCATTCGAATATGAGGTTAAGTAAAGCTTCACAGTTTCTTGGAAGATATGAAAAGTTTACGTAAGTTGCCTCTACTATAAAAAAATATTATAATTGATCAATGGATGCTTCAGTACGCTCAATAATTCCCAACTCATGTTCAGCAGTGGATAAATAATCCTCAACTTATTCAAGTAAACCTCTTTTTTTTTCAACTTACGATATACCACAGAAAAATTAATTCTGGCCTACAATCTCAAGAATTAATCCCTAGAATTATTAATAGTTGTACAGACTTTGAATCGAAATTTAATCCAACAGACATTTAATATCAATAACAAATTTTTCTGAGATTCCATATTGTGGTTTGGTACCCATGGACGAAAATTGAATAATTCCAAGTCGGTGTGGACTTTTTTTTCGAGAATGGTATAAATTAACTAATTTATTAGATTCGAGTCTCATCTCCAAACGAATCCAAGATCTAGAAGTACCGAATATATATCACTGAATGCCTTTGCCGATATTATTTCGTAACTATCTATTGTATTTTCTTGGCTTAACTATGCGATCATTTGTGTCTTACAATTATATATGATATTCGAACAACTGTCACAAGCAGAAGTTGCCAAGTCCTGCATGGATTCCAGTAAAAGATGTCATAGCGATCCTTGGGCTTCTTTCGTATATCGAGTCATCGGGATCTTTGCTGAGTCTCCATTATTGCACTGTAATAAGGTGGGAAATGAGGAACAATTCAATGACTGACTTTAGACAAAAGTATCATAATATCGAAAACGATTTTATCCAATCAAATTGAGAATTATGAAAGAAATGAAGAGCTCTAAATACAAATTGTACTAATATGTACCTGAACAATTATTTGTATTATTATTATTATCATTATTATTATTGTATTATAACCAACCAAAAATATGGCATTATTTACAAGCGTGTTGTGGTTCTACCAATTTACCTGTTGTTTGATTTTTCCGAGAGGTTTCATCTGTGTAGGATCAGACCCCAAACTCCGGTGGAATATGGCATTAATCAAAGGATCAATTGCAATATATCTCTGCCAAAATTCAATTAAAGTGGATGAGCAATGTTATTATGAAGTTATAACAAGTATTAAAAGTATAAAAATATATATCAAATATTAATTAAGTATAAAAAGAATACAATGGCCAAATAATTTTAAAAGTTCTTTCGAACAGGATTAGTAGCGACAAATTGATTTATCAATCTAGAATATTTTTAAGATCTCATGAGACTGAAGTTTATAATGTTAATACAACCAATTCATGGGAAATCATATGAACTGCTTTGCCTGCACCTCAATTTCCCCAAAACTTGCATTTTTTGCTCTGTTTCAGAGCAGGCAAAGCAGCTCTGATATTCTTGTTACTGATTTTGTTACATAAACGTTATACACTTCAGTCTCATGGAATCCTGAAAACGTTCTAGAAAAATTGGCAATACTATGATTCTTTCCTTACCTCCGTCCTTTCCGAAAACCATGACAGTGATCAGTGTATCAACTCACTGTATTTATTCCGATGAACAAAGTTCTGTAAAAGAGAGCCAGACAGATAAATATAAGATGAAAAGCATATCAAAAGATGGTTCTCATTTCGAAAATTTCTTACTGATAGCTTACTATTGACAAGTCAATGATGGAAGATACATTTATTTAATTTGTCCTTACCAAAGTCATTCTGGACGACGAGGTAAGTGTGCATAATGTCGTTGGTGTCATTTGGAGTATGTCTACCAGATGCCATCAGGAAAAACTGGCCCACTGAAACGAGGAATGATATTTTTTGTCATTTCTTTTTGTATATATTACTCCAGATAGTGTCAATCAGAGAACTGATAAGAAATCTTGTAAATTTGGAACAAGATTTGTACAAATTGTAGAGAATTTGTCATAAAGTTTAAATTCCGCTCTTGATTCGATAATAAATAGAAAATTGAAAACTTAAAGCTATGAAAACTTATTATTCAATCATTGCTACACCATTTTATCGGATTATTTTACGATTTGTTTTGTTATGAAACAATAATAGTTCGAGTAATAAATTTCTGAAAAATTAGAGAAAAAAAACACGTTCGAAGAGTTTGTTTGGGAACACAAGGGACGCCAGCGTAAAAAAATCAAATATTTAATGTAAATGTAGTCCATAATATCTATCTCCACCTCCGAACGCTTATATTTATTAAGCAATTAAACTATTTTCTGATATTAATAATATCCTATGTAATTATTATATTTTCTTCGAAAGCTAATTGTTTGTCCGTACTTACAATTAATTACAAATGACGTTTGATCGAGTTACGAACGAAAGACAAATGACGATAAAGATATAAGCGATGCATGAGCAAAAAAAAAAACACGATCGGCGACGATGAATTTTCCCAACAGAGTTTTAATGAATATAAATGACACAAATAAACTCGAATTTTACTTTTGACGCCAATAGAAAAAAATGGTTAAACTATATTCACCTTTTTTAGCACAGTACATCAGTTTTCATACCTCCAAATATAAATCTACGAAAGAAAGAATTATCCCGCTAAAATATTTTTAGATGGAAACGATTGTCGGTTTATCATGCGCGACATCACTGCTGACACGATCGTATTACTTTTACGCGGCATTTACGAAAATGCAAATTTTGTTAAGGACCTAAAATTAATTTGCGATAATAACGGCAGATAAGACACATTTCATCGGAAAAAACGAAATGATATAATTACCTGATTTATAACACGGTTGGCAATACGAATTTACTTTCACACAATATTTAACAACAATATTCAAATATTAACGACTTGAAGTTAGAATCGAGATTACATTTCAACATGAGAAAAAAAACACAACCGCGATGTATGTATATAATTGTTCGAATAAAGTTTGAAATCGAATTTTATTTAATATTATGATATAAATAACACACGTGGATTTAAATTCAACTACACTAATACAGAATGTCAATATTATTTCATTCTTACCATGTTTCGTTCCGCAAACAGGGACTTTTACTTCGGAAATATAATTACCCCGATTACTGCTACATCTCTTTATAATATAACATGATGAGTGACTGTCTATTTTTCTACCCAGCATCCCCTTAGAGCATAGAATTCATAGTACGTGAAGTTTGCCGATGCAAATGATTTTCCGGGCCACAAAATTAGAATTTACTTTAAAAATATAGCAACAAAGGGAAGTTATACAGAAAATAAAAATATGATACTTATGCACATTCACAGATGAATGATACTTCCCTATACATACCTATACCGATCTAGCGAGCCAAAATAACCTAATTGTCAATAATGACGTAGAATAATAATAATTTTGACGAAGGTATAACCTATATTTATTGATGAAAAAAAAAATTTCTGTCAATAAACTATTCCATGGATATTATCGCGCGTTTACACGTTTAACGTCTTTATACTATATACATATATCGTCAATAGTCGTGTTTACTATTCTAGTTTTACCAAAATATTCCGATGCAAATTCCACACGTTAATTTCATCGGATAAATTACAGGTTTATCAAATCACAGTGACAAGATTCGGTCTACCACCTGTTACTGATAATTGAACAATGCCAATCCACACCAACCTGCACGGCTCAAACGACGTGACTGAAGTCCGTGCAACTCGCACGTGCAGCGTGGGCTCAGATCAGCGCACCCCTCGATAAGCTGAGTTCGCCGCAACAACACGTTCACGATTTTTATTGTCAACAATGATTTCACAAAACTAACTTACGACCCACGCCCGATAGCCGTGTCTCAATTCGTCAAAATTCATCGGTTTGGTGTTGGTTTCGGTTTTATGGTCTAGTTTGTTATATCCCTTCACGTTATCAAACTATCTCATAAGACGGAGACCAAGCCAAAGACCGGTGAAGTCCGGCGAATTGAGACACAGCTGATATATACCTGGCAAAACTATGTAAATAATATGTGTATGAATAAACAAGAACAGAAACGAAAATTATCCATAGTTATTAATATTTATGGTTATTCAATCTACTTTACTCACAAGGAGAGTGTCAGACCTTCGGAAGCCGCTTATGGATCAAACTGCTCGGGGTATTTATTTGGGCCAAAGTATGAGACTAACCGCTTTATATAATCATACATAGGCCCTCTCAGAGTCTTGGCGTGGCCTAAATTAAAAAATTTCACAAAATTTAGCAGCTCTCTTGAAATTCCCAAAAACTTCGTAAAAACTCAATCATATATATAACTCAACTTGATTCAGAATAGGGTGTCTTAGGATAAAAACAAGTCTATGCACCCTGAAAACTATACTTTTTACAAGTTTGATAAAAGGCTGTAAATTACCACAAAGCATTCTACTTCATGAAGTTATAACGAAAATTAGTGAAAAAATTGTACATGTCTGAGATAGGTACCGGTTGAAGTATCTGAGGTGAAAGAGTACGCTCTGACACTTCAAACGGCGCCGATCTCAGAGAAGGAAAATTTTTCCAAAAATCTCCACTGTAACTTCATGAAGTTGCTTCATGGTAATCGGCAGCTTTTGAGATGCTAGTCATGAAATGATATTGCAATTCATGTCGAATATTGATTTTTCACCAGGATCAACTGCACCTTCCAACAATTCACAGATTCTTATTAAGCAAAAGTCTCGAACAGTATGTAAATAAATTCACTGAACATTTGGTGAACATATTACAACGGGTAGGCATAACGTAGAAATCGTTCAGTCAATTTTTCAGCCTTACATAGGAGAAAACGCTGAATTCATCAAGTTACTGCTTAAATTATGAAATTTTACAACTCACACTTGCAAAAAGTATACTTTTTAAGGTGCAAAGACTTGTTTTTATTTTAAGACACCCTGTTTTAAGTCAAGATGAGTTATACAATTGAGTCTCGATGGAGTATTATGGAGTAATCGGCAAGGCGCTGAGTTTTAGGGAACTTTTTTAACTTGGGCCGTGTCAAAACTCTGAGGGTCTATGAGATCGAATGAAGCATGGTGAGTCTGATATTTTGACCCAAATAAATACTGCTAGCAGTTTGATCCATAAGCGTCACACGGAGGTCCGACACTCTCCTCGTCGATCAATCAAAGATTATAGAATTTCTCCTGAGAACTTAAATTCCAGACTGCGAACACAAAACACAAGTAAGAAAAAAATGGAGATGAAGTAGAGTCGAATATTGTACACTGGATAAATATCAATTTTCAGGTGGAATTGATGGGCTAGATTCTTCACTGTTGTAGATAGAATTGACCTAAAGCCTCTTTGATGGGGGCTTTTTTAAGGATTCATCATGGATGAAGAAAAATGGTCAAAATTAAATGAAAAGTGTATTGAAATCTGTAGGTTTTATGTGATCGTTATAATACTTGAAAAAATCACTCATCAGTTCTGATTGAAAATGAGACTCGCAGACGGATTTTTAATAAAATTATTACAACCAATCGAATTTTTTGTTGAGTTCCAATTAAAGAATAGTGTATACTAATTTCAAAAATTCCAACGCTTTGTATTTGAAGTAACTATCCTAATGCTCAAATAGTCGACCATTCCCTAAATCAGAAATAATAATTTGTATATGGTGAAAGAACAATTCTTAAACAATTTGATTCTACTAAAGGACTATAATGGGGAATTTCCAATGTTCAATGTTTCCTGAGATTGATCTACGAATGAGTTCACAGATCATTGGTCGAACGTACAGCTTTTGAATCTACAATTTTCAGAAAACTTTATACTGTTGCCAACGGACTTGAATTTACCATTCTTACGTTGCGCTAGATTTTACATATATCTCCTCTGCGCAGCATGTTTATTATCTAATATTTTAATTCACAAATATTGTCAAAGAGATTTCAGACTCAGACTGAGACTCTGAATTAAAATCTCAGGCTATTTATCATAACAAAACACAAAAAAACTAATTCATGGCTAATGGAAATGAAGTAAATTCATCAGAACAGTTCATTTCCATTATATACAAAAAAAAATGGGAAAATAATTTTGTCTAGAGGTTGTCTCTGGACTCCGACCATTAGGATACCCCAGCCATCGCCTAAATTGTTATCAATTGAATTGAAGTTTGATTAGAATATCTTTCTCACCCAACTTCTTCAGGGCGAGGCTGTGAATGTGAATATTACCATCTGTGTCATCTCGAGTATCCCTCACTGATACCTTCTTAGTTTGGAATATGGTCCACTGGAAGGAAAAGATATTTTTTCTGTATTATTTTCGTTTTCTATTCATCATTTTCGATACGTTTCCCAGAGAATTTATGAAATATATATTGTGCACGTTAGAAATAAGATTGTCATAATAATCACAGAATCTGCAATTTTGGTTTTGTCTTAATGACTAATGCATCAATTCAGCAGGACGATCATTCGACATGAGCTGAATTATAGGCATGCAATTTGTAACAGGTGGTGCAAAATACGATATAAGCCCATGTGACTACCATATTTTATTCTTATTTTATTCTGAAAGTTGTTACTGATGGTCATGTTACTTACTTCCAATTTAGTCAATCTAATATAAAACAAAATCCACGTAAGTTGCAGGGAGTCTATTCGAATGACCTATCTGAAGTGATCAGCTGAACAGTTTTACACTACACATTGCATGTTTCATATCCTGATAATAAAAATGTATCAACTAATAATTCCTATACCGTCACCAATGTATCGTACGCTTCGTGGTATTGTGGTACGATATAGAGTGGAACAATTTATTTCCAAAATAATTCGAAATATTATCGCAGTTTCAAATCTAAACAATTGAAGCCCCAAGTGGCGAAGTCGCTGTTCGTTTGTTTACTAGCAAAAGGTACGCTAACATTTAATAATACATTACGTAAGTAAATACTTACATGGAAGGATATTTCTAATGAACTGAGTAAAACAGTCTCGAAATTTGTTGTATATGGACATATTAATTTCTCGGATCAGTTTAAGATTAGTTTCGAATCAAGTCTTTAAGTCTATTCAAGGAACTGCAACAGTACGCATGAGCCGACTGGTCATTGGGGCTTACCACAATTCTATGCTTTCAGTATAGTGGCGCCCTCTGCTGCCCTTTTCTTACGGTGCGCTATCATAGACTTATATAGATAAGTCTATGTGCGCTATGCGTATTATAGCTCACCGCAAAGAGAATGGACAGAGGGCGCCACCGTAACCGAACTGCTTTGCTTCCCATCTTTTTCCATGAGTGGAAGACAAACAAAATAAAAGCGCCTTTTCATGCGCGACAATTGACGCTGCATCTCCAGCGAGACACACAGCGACTTGATTGGACAGATCTTACGGATAGAACCAATAATATCACTGTGTGACTGAGTGTACCTATTTTTGAGCCTCGTTGGGAAGTTCCAATTTGGCTACACGTAAATAACGTGCGAACACCGAACAATGAAACTACAGATGGCTTCATTACAGCTAGAGGTTCGATGTAAAAAAAGGATGAAATCTGAATAAATCTACGTCATTATTCGAATAATTAATTTCTGATGCTCGAGCCTTCAAAAATTTCAAAGCGAGGATATTTTAGGGAGGATCTCCATGCGGATAACGGAACGGAAAGTAGACAAATTCTAGTGACTTTCGATATGTATTTTATGCAAGTATTACATCAATCACAGAACGTGCCGTTCCGTGCCCACATAGGGGTCCGCCCTGAGAAGAAAATAGGCAATTTCTTTTCAAATCTCATCCATGATTGCTTACCCAACCTGCGAATACGGTGGAAGCGTTAAGCCCGAGACACAGAAAACTCCATAAACCATAAGCAGAGAATACAGAAGGCACAGCGCATGCGCACTACAGTGCTTTTCTTCATGAAACCGTTGAGTGTAGAACGATGAAACTACAGTGCGTATGCGCTATGCCTTCTGCATTCTCTGCTTATGGCCTATGGTGTTTTGTGTGTCTCGGCCTTTAGTTTCCGTGGTTTCCATGTCAGCAGCATGGCCCCAGCAGACGACGTGACCAGCAGTCAAATAAAACCTAACATAACCGAAATATTGTGGTTTTTTCCTGACCTGACAATCTGACAGCAAATCACAAGATTCGTGCGATCCGTATCCAATCCATGCTGAAGTCGAATAAAGTGAACGTGGCACGGGTAAATGAAAAGGGGAAACCAGAACAAAAATATGCGCACTGAGTTCGATAGCTAAAATTTAACTCCACTAGTTCAATACAATTAACGTTTACGTAAAAAAAAAAAGAATGGTTAGAATCGTATTTTTACACCCAGATTTGGGAATCGGTGGTGCTGAGAGGTTAGTCTTGGACGCAGCATTAGCTTTAAAAAATAAAGGTCATGATGTTAGTTTTGTCACGTCGCATCACGATCCTTGTCATTGCTTTACCGAAACTAAGGATGGAACAATACCAGTAAAAGTTGTCGGAGATTGGTTGCCTAGAAATATATTTGGCAAATTTTTTGCGCTCTGCGCTTACATCAGAATGGTAGGTGAAAATATTGAAACTAAAATACAAGAAATTTAAGTTCTCAATAGGTTTCCGTCAATTTTTGTTTTCTTCAATTCCATAGGTTTATGCAGCGAGCTACATTTTCTTCTCAGCTGAAAGACCTGACGTAGTATTTTGTGATTTAGTGTCTGTGTGCATTCCGGTACTCCGCCTATATGTATCACATGTTATATATTACTGTCATCATCCAGATCAGCTTTTATCTTGCCCAGGTAGTAGATGGAAATCATTATACCGTGCGCCTTTAAATTATTTAGAAGAAATAACGACTGGACAAGCTGATAAAATATTTGTGAATAGTAGATATACAGGAATGGTATTCAAGAAAACATTTAAAAGACTCAAAGTTGTTCCTGAAATATTATATCCATCTATAAATACAGATTTTTATGATGGAACTCGTATTATAACGTTAGAAAGGGCTTTAGATAAAAAATTACCTGATGATATGATAATATTTCTATCCATCAACAGATACGAGCGTAAAAAAAACTTGAATCTTGCTATTGAATCTATCGCAGAGCTCAAACCACTCCTAACGGAACAAGAATATAAAAAAGTTCACTTAATTATGGCTGGGGGTTACGATAAAAGAGTCGAAGAAAATGTTGAGCATTATTTAGAGCTGATTGGGCTCGCAGACGAGTTACAAGTTACAGATAAAATTACATTCCTAAGATCACCTTCAGATATAGATAAAGTTTCTATATTGAATAACTGTGCAGCTTTGATTTATACGCCGCCTAATGAACACTTTGGTATCGTACCCCTGGAAGCAATGTACGCTGGAAAATTAGTAATCGCTAATAACTCTGGAGGTCCTAAAGAGTCTATAATAGATGGCATTACAGGATTTCTTGTTGATTTGTCAGGAAGAGCTTTTGCAGAAAAAATGGCTGTTGTTGTGAAAGATAAAACGATAGGACTGAAATTTGGCAAAGCTGGAAAGGATAGATTCATGAAAACTTTCAGCTTCGCTGCATTTAGCAATCAGCTTGATGAATCGGTAAAAAATTTATTTCGAGGAAAAAAGACTAATTGAATTATACTTGTTGTAGTTTAAGTAATTATTCGCTTTGGTAGAGTGATTAGCAATACGAAGTAACACAGAATAAGACAAATCTTATATGAGTTTCATTGCTATTAGATTGTAATATGTAATTCTCGTAATTTTATATATTCATATAACATATTACTTTCTTTGGAAAATAAGAACCTGTGACAGATTTTAATCGCTCAAATTATTTTATTGAATTTCCCATTCTTACTTCACTCTCCTCATCCTTTAGTGCCTTCATTTTGTATTTCAGAAGAGACGGAGTTGCAACCCTCAAGGGACTGTAGAAAAAGGGGGAAAAAATATTTTTGGCCTATAACTTGAAAATTAAAAAAATCAAAAGAAAAGTTTAAACAAAAGATGTAAAACATTAAATTTGACATCTAAAAGTCTACTACACTAGACTCTTATCTTCAATAGAACAGCTATGAGGAGCGGACAAAATGTGGGGGACGACGGCAACATTCAAAAAATCGTAGGAAATCCAAGTTGACATTTTTTCAATCTTTCTTCGTTTTAAAGACATTGCAAAAATCCGTTCTACAATTTCAGACAGATATTTTTTAGTTTCAACCATTTCCCCTTTTTTATAACAATTTTAATTGATGAATCAACGATTTCCTTCATTTCATGGGGTGCTAATTTTTTATTTTATACTCTCAATTTATTCTGTGAAAGAAATAGAAATAAATTGAATAAAATGTGAACAATAGATGCAAGATTTTGTTTTCAAAGAGGTCATGGATCTTGAGTATTATAAAAAAAATGTATACATGAATCCAGGGACTAGCGCGCGCGTATGACATGACCTATAGTATAATCAAATGTAATATATCCTGTCCGAATGGGTAGTTATGAATATGAATTAATTTCGGTGCAATTAAACATAAGAATATCGGAATTATTCAATCAATTGTTTATTTTACTCATTAATTTTTTATCTATTTTAACGTATTGCATATTATAGATATCAATATTAATTTTTGGTCTCTATCCCACTGTCGCTTACTACACAGCCTTAAGAAAACTGGCTAATTATGAATTCCAATATTAATTAAATAATTATTATACAAAAGCTACTAACACCGGACTTAAATGCCGTCAAAAGAGGAAAGTATTGGAAAAAGACGACTCCAGAATCTTGTTTTAAGTACAATTAATCTACGATAATTATTGGGAAGTTTATGCTGCAGCGAGAGCACAGGTTTTCCATCTAAATAAATCGAAATGATGTATCGAAATGGCTTGAAAAAAAAAAACATGATTTCAACCATTTTTTGTTTGAATCGCTATTTTTGTTTTTCCCTGCTCTTGTTTACTTTTCAATATGAGTACCTATTACACGATAACGAACATATTTTATATTTTATAAGCCCGATGAAGAAGATCAAAACAAAACGAAGATAATTATGATTACAGTCAAAGAAAAAAACAAATCTCCTAAATATTTATAATGATTATTATTATAAATAAAAATATCAGTCCCTCTAAAAATTGTGCATCTGTTATCGTTTGGTCGGCGCATCTGCATCCAAAGCTGTGAAAAAAATTATGGAAAATTAAAATTATCATGTCTTATCTTTACATTGGTTCTTGTTCCATATCTTGTTTTCTCGATTCTTTGTCTGTTGAGATAATAAGAACGACACATGAGTAAACGATATATACTTACTTTTACCGTCACAAGCTACTATCTTAACTTTGTCAACGATCGCAACTTCCTGTACTTCCCTAAATTCAACGTCATTTAACATGAATGTCCATACATTGTCGCAAAACCTGTAAGTATTTAGTTTGCCAGCCTGAAATAAGAATTTTATTAATTGATTATTGATAGATCTAAAAGATCATTTGAAAGCCGTTAGTGTTACCTTTGGTTTTGAAATTTATGGACAATCTTAATTGGATTGTAGACAAATTATTGAAGACTATCAAAAATTGATTAGGATTGATTGTAAAAAATAACTAAAAACCAATGACAATCTCCAAACCTTAAAAGTTAGCCGCGATTTGACCCTGGTAGCGAGTGCCTGATTAATTGCCTTGTCGAATTGTAAAAGAACTTTTATCGCTAATTGGGGTGTGATTTGTCCATACTGTGGAAAAAAAATAGCAAATTAGGAATGATGCTGATTTGTTTATTTTAATTTGTTGTTTATACATGAAATTTAAGGTCTCCACGATCTATAATAACCTATTCTTGCGATTACATCGTGATATAGTAGGTAGATCATCAAATATAGACCGAACGATACATAACCTGAATTAACTCGTCTAAACTTTCTTGAAGAGTATTACCCAACGTCGTATTTCTGTATAATTGGTACGACATCTTAGCCTGATCGTCAATTAATTATATTATACTAGATGAAAGATTGTTAATGTATCTATTATTTTGACAACAAATTGTATTATTGTAATGTAACAATCAACACCAGTCGCTACTCAGAAGAATAACGACTTGACGTTAGCTACAAGAGTGACTATCAATCTCGAAAAACAATCGATCACATGACCTCATAAGTTCACCACACGGACTTGTTCACCAATATCGAAATAATCTGGCGCCAATGTTTTGAATTATTTCTAAAAATCGGTCTTTCGTGAATTGTAGGAATGAAGAAAGATAAAGATTATCGGCAAAAATCACAATTTGTAAACGAACGTTTGCCAAAATTGAATCAGTAGTGATTTGAGACTCCAATAATGTAATAGAAGTTTTAAATCTGTTTTGCATTGCGCTATGAAGATAACGTTTGTTTACGTGATGCGTTCAAGGACTGATAAGTAGGGTAAAAATATTGAATTAACAGTCCAGATAAAGACAGCGTCAAATTGAGTTGTGACAAAGGACGAAGACGCTCGTACATACTCATGTTCAAGTCTCTTCTATTACGTCCCTCATGTATGAGAATTCTAAACCAAATTTGAAAACCCACAATTGAGCATTATTATGCTAGCTGTTTCATTCCATTCATAGCGAGAATTTAGGAGAGCGAATAATGTTGGCAGAACTTGTCAGAGGCTTGAAGTTGAACATGGATTGGAATGGCGGTGGTGGAGAGATGGAAGAGCGAATGTCTATTCGTGACTCGAGTAAATCACTCAAGAAATACGGGAGCACGGCTAAACACATGACGCGTAACGAGAATTTAATAAAACACGTAGTTTCGACAAGTGATACTTTACAAGGTATCGCGCTTAAATATGGTGTTACGGTAAGTAAATTCGGTTATCTCCAACTTGTCAATTTCAGCTCTTCCTTATTCTGTCATCTCAGTATTAAAACATATCTCTATCTTCTCTTATTGCATATCACTATTTCCCCTCTTTTGATTGTTACAATACGAGAAATATAAATTCTTCTGCCTTCATTTACTTTAATTAATTAATCATGTATTTATTTTTTTTACTTTACGTTAACTATTATTAGAGGTTAAAGAAATCAATCTTGATTTTCTCTTCTCCAATCTCTTAATTATATTTATACATGTTATTTTCATTTTCATTTAGTTATTTTGGAGATACGTATTTCAGATTTACAGTTTCGCATGGTTCTTCTTTCTTTTTTATTTTACGTTAATGTAGAATACGTCTTCCAGAATTATTCATCATTCCTGTTTCGTTATTTTTTTAGAAGATTTCGAGAGTATAAAAGTCAGATAATGTGATAACCCATTTTCCAAAGAGTTTCTACTTATTTTTATTAAATCTCTCTCCATATATTTGTCTATGATAACATTAATCTCTTCACTATAATATACTTTGATCGATAGATGGTTAAAAAATAATTATAATAATAATAACTACAATGAAAATTATAATCACGGTTCCACAATATTTTTTCCTCTTCCATTGAACTTGATATTTCATCTTAGTTTTTTTTCTGTTTTATCCAATACAAAAATCTCAAGGTTTTATCAGAAAACTTTGATTTAATCTATATACAAATAATATTTTTTTGAATTAATGATTGTTCTTCATAAATTAGTAAGTCATTCAGAATTTCAAGAAGTTATTCATCGATTTATTGATTTATTTATTTTGCGTCAAATTACGAAATGGAAATTCTTTATAAATTTCACACAGTATGTTTAATTTTGGGTTACCAACAAGAAACATGGCATATTCACCGTTAATTCCTGTGTGGTAGGAAATAACAATAAACATTCATCTTCGTTTTTCTCTGGTTGGGGTGAAGAAAAATAATGAACATTTTTTCGCACTTCATGCTCCTTATTTCACAGCAAGAATCATTATAGCTGTACCCAGCCGCACACGTGGTATTTTAGAATCACATGATTACTGAATGTGGGTTCTATTGTCACATGACCGTGATACTTTCTCTTTTTATAGGTATACGTATATCAATCATGCAATTGTTAAAACCGTTCCACTTTTAGTCATGTTACTACAGAATAAATTCATTCACTGATTATTCGAAGATATTTGAGAGCCCAGCTTGAAGAAAAAAATCTTACATTTTCTAGTACTCTCGGATAAAGAAAAAAAAATTCAATTGCCTATGTCAACGACTGAGGTATAAATTATACCACGTTTAATATATTCTTCTATATCACATTGACATAGTTTAATAATTCACAGGTGTCTAACCTACCAGAACAAGATATACTTGAATTTTATGCACAATACTTTACACTTTCAAATTTAGTTTCCTACTAATAATTTTTTTTCGATCTTGAAACTTCTACATTATCTTATCTCTTCTCACAATTGTAAGCATAATTAAGAGTGGAAGGTTCAATTTAAATCCAAAAAAGCTAATGAAAAATAAACCTAATCCATCTCTATCTACTAAATATTAGGATACACATAGATGTATACTAATTGATATATTTATCATTAGTGTAATATCTATTTTTCATTTTCTGTTTTTTTTTCTCTTTCAGACAGAGCAGATACGGAGAGTAAACAGACTGTGGGCATCGGACAGTTTATTCCTTCGTGAATATCTGCTCATTCCAATATCAGGAGATAGTTGTACTTCCTTAACCAACGAAGCTGCACAATCTTCAGGAGCTGATACCTCACACAGCATCGAAAACGTGAGAAATTTTACTTGTTGTGCTTTTTTTCCAAACAGATTTTCAACTATTCAATCTATCACCATACCCCCAGAGATTATAGATTTTTTTTTCATAATTCAATGGATAATAAAATTGTGATTTGAACTATTAATACACAGGTGACCAGCCCTTCCTCTCTAACTTCTTCAATAGACGATGAAAGTTCGATAGATGAATATTTGGCAAAAATGGATTCTTCAATAGCGAGTATGAAAAAGGAAGTCAAACGTGCTCAAGGAAATAGTGAGTAAGTTAAATGAAACCTAAGGCTTTTTTATTATTTTTAATATCATTACGCCAGAAAATGATAATTCTGAAAATGGAAGTCCATGGCTTACTAGATACATTTTTACACTTATGCATTCTTTGATCACAGTTTTGGAGAATATCTGTAAGTTCATTATCTTACGTTATAATTCATTGTTTTATTCAGTATTATTTGCTGTGTGGATTTTTTCAATTGTCTTTTCAGCATATTCTTCAAATCATCACAATTGATTTTATGGTTCTGCATCTTTCAACAAGAGATAAGATCGTTTTTTCAATGCATGAAGTTAAAACTTTCCCTAATTAACAGGTCCGGAGCAAAGCCTAGTCTCGTTTGCATGATTATTATGATATGACGGAAACAAAACAGAGGAGGACAAGTCATGACCACTAATATCTTCTGTAGTTAGATTTGTTGTTTAAATATTTTGAGAAAACTTAGTACCATTTGAAGGTTTGGAAATTCACTTTTTTGTTTACTGAAATAATTCACTTGAGTGAATTCGTATCCATGTGATAACTGAACTGATCTCATCACATGTTTTAGAGCAAATATTTGTGAAGTATATTCCTTTCCTTCTTTTTCCCCCATTTATTATGTTGAATATATAATCTCAACTAGGTTTTGCCATGAGGGGGATGACACATTCACACAGCGACGGAGAGCCGTCGCTAGATTACGCAACTCACGCCCTGTTAGCTCAACGACAAACACATCAACCAATGCCTCCCCTGAGTTATTGAGGCCATCTTCGTCCAGTGATGTTCATAATTTACCATCGGCTGTAGTTATGACTCAAGGAAGAAGGGTGAAAACCTCTTTACAAAGACTACAACAACAACAAGATGAAATGTTTCAATTGTAGCAATTATGGTCAACTTGCGCTATTTGTGTAAGAACCTAGAATTTTTGGCAACTGATTTTCCTCCACTGTTGAGAAAAATAGTGATGGCGTTGGATTGGAAACAATTTTTCCACATTAGAATAGATTCTTCAAAAGAAAATAACAAACATTGAAAATCCGTAATCGGTAAATTCAAATTTGCCCACTTCAGACAGGATACGAAAATTTTGATTTTTCTTTAACATCAATATCCAACGCTTTGAAGCTTTGAATTAGTGTTCTCTGTTAGAAGAAAGATATTGAGAAGAGTCATAATTATTGCGAGAAAAATTAAACGACGATTATGAGGTAATCTTGATGATAATTTTCAATTTTTTTAAATAATGAAAAATGATGATTTAATTATTCGAGAAAAAAATTACGAGGTTTTTGTTTTTTATTTTGTTTATTATTGTTACATTCTATTTTCTTTTTCCCTTGTTACAATATTGTGAGTCACCGAAATGTATTGGTTTTGAATATAGAAACTATTGAAGAGATTATTGTACTTCATCAACATCAACCTTAAATTTACTTTTTCCCCTTCTTTCATATTTTCTCTTCTTCACTTTCTCGCAAAGATTATTCTCTAATAACATTGATTGTTAACTCAAATAAATGAGTAAATAAATAAATAATTGAAGTATTAGTGGTGAACCTTCTGATGCCTTACATATTATATTGTATCCAGTCTTGAATGAACACTTGCTAAAAGTTGTGTTTAATATTTATCTCCAGAAACCAGTCAAATATACCGACTTACTGCACTATTGTATGATAATCAATAATTGGAGAATACCCTATTATGCTAATAATTCAGGCACCAATTTTTTCAACCATTATTATTTCAAGCTACAAGGAGTAAGAATAAATAGATGGTTCTGAATATTCTTTCCAGGCAAATAAGTAATTACGCCACTACAAATTTCAATTTATCATACCTATATCAAAGCCTAAGTAATATAAATGATGAAATATTAAGAACATTATAATTGATGCTTGGAAGAGTTCGGTTTTTTCTGATTTTTAGCAATAAATATATTATGAAAATTGAAAAGAAAACTGAAATTACCTAAAGGATGGTATATATGGGTGAAAATTAGAATTATGGTGTTAATTTTCTTCCTCGAATGATGAGGAATGTATTGAAATATTATGAAATTTTCCATTCTTTCTCTTATCTAATTGAAAACCTATGAATTATACTTATACTTCGTACTTATATGTATATTTCGTCTATTTTCCTCGCACATGGTAGATAAATATATTAAAAAAAAACCCTAATTAGATTACTATTTTACAAACGAATGCATAATATCAAATATTTCTTAGATGTTTATTTATCGGAGGTAATAAACTAAGAATAATGATGTCAATATTGTGATGAAATTAAAAGATTCTCATTGATTATTAATGCTCCAAGTCTTTATGTGAAATTACTTAATCAATTTCGTTTTCTCTGAAACCAATACCCAAGTATGGTAATCATGCCCTAGTGTATTAACATAATAATACATACTAAAAAACTCATTTTTGTAAGGTAATTTTCTCTATGTTTGGTTTGCACAAAGATATATTGTTATATTATTAGTAAACAAAAAAAAAAACTATGAATTAGGAAATAAATAAAACAATGTATATTATAATTAAATACAATAATTACATAACGTAATTTGTAATTATTATATACATATTTATCTACTATATATAATATGATATATAATAATATATATGTAACTATATGTACAGAATTTGCTATAATAATTTTTATCATATTAATGCTATTACCTAAGGTTGGTTCGATTATATCTGCGGACTGCACTGGTCTGATATCGGGGTGGTAAATTACATGTTTGGTTATCCGGAAGGGCCTAATGTCAAGTGTTCTCAGTCAATCACGCTATAGCTTGGAGCAGAATTTACAGCCCTAGTGCAGTTCGTATATGTAATCGAACAAACTTAAACATAGCAAATCAGAATAAAGTTCCGGCATTCTCTATACCTATACGTATGTTAATAAGTCAAATCCAATTGGTCATGTTATTTATTTTTATAACACATGGATGAAAACAGGGGCTTTGCATGACAGTTTTGTGGGACGAAAGTGATCGATTTCATGGCAGTCTGGTTCGCGCGTGTGCAGTCCACAAGTCCTTTACTTTCATTCCTTGGAAGAAATTTTGTTTACTTGCGTCCCGCAAATTTGACACGCAGAGCCACTTCGTGCAGCCGATTTAAAAAGTATTGTGTACGACGTATGACAGAATTGGCAATTGCGACTTTTGTGATTGCTGCCCTCGTTTTGATGCCAAACTTCACACTCATCGCAATCACCATCTTTCGTCACTAGTCACACAATATACTATTATACAGAGTGCATCTTGATTAGTGATACAAAAGTATACAGCGCGATTCCGTGTCCAAAAATTGAAAGACTTTTCGTAACCAGAATTCTTTAAGCCCAATAGTTTTCCAGCAATAGCAATAATTAGTTAGCCAATAGACATCAAGCTTTAGCCGAAAGTGCGAAGGCTGTTGCTGTACACCCCTGGCCCATTTCACGTTACGTTTGTTTTGCAAGGCTCACTGTCCTTAGAGAATAAACGTAATATGTAAGAGCGAGGGGTGTACAGCAAGGACTTTCGCACTTTCGACTGAAACTTGACGTCTATTGGCTAACTAATTATTGCTATTGTTCGGAAACCATTGGACTTCGAAGAATTCTGGACACGAAAAGTATTTTAATTTTTGGACACAGAATCATGCTACGTACTTTTGTATGACTAATTGAGACACCCTGTACATTTTTTTGTCTGATTATTGTTTTTCATTTACAGGATATTTTTCGTCTTGATTTCGTTATATGAACATAGATACCTTCATAATTATGAATAGATTATCATTATTATTTGTCGACTATATGTATATACCTATAATAACAAAGAGTCACAAATTGAATTGTAAAACAAACAAATGAACAAAAAAATGTTTAATCAGTTTTATTTTTTTTTAATTTCAGACTGAAATAATGAACATGATCTTTTGAAATTGATGTTAGAGCTTTATATAAATTGTTAGAATCATTACTGTAATAATAATAATGATAATAAAAATGAAGGAAAAATTAATTACATAAATATACCTACAGTATGTAATAAGATGCTTCGAAATCCTCCAATCAAATCGAGTCAAGGAGCTTCCTAATTGAATACTTAAACGCACTTTTACAATTGGAGTGTATATCACGTTGCCTGTAGATACAAATTTTTTGACATAATAACGATGTGGTGTGTACTGAACTTTAATTGCTTCATGTCATTGGTCACAGTGCACTGCGCGCTGTTCAACTTTGCGGTAGTTCTCTATTTATTCAATTACAACTCTTTTTTTTCTTTATACTTCTCTGATAAAGTTTGAGAATTTCTATTCAGACAAATTTATACGAAATTGTGAAAGATTCTTTTGACCAAGGTAACTATTCAAATCTACTTCAAGTCTCGAATAAATTTGTTACTCGGTGGTAATTATTATAATCTGTAACAATAATAATAATGATAATAATAGTCATAGTAATGCAGACAGCCTCTCAGAAGAATTATCATTTCATAGTATTTCAGTTACCAAAAATTCAATGTTATATTATAGGTATGGCAAAATTATTCTATTCTAATGAAGATTATACCTATTTACGTTGAGCAATCATACAACTATTGCAAACAAATAATCTATACAGCAATATACATCACAATACATACCTATAATACATAGTAATAAATTTTTATACATAATTTAATTATGTGATAAAATCTTTGACTAGAATCCTCCAGTGTAACAAAAAACCGGGAGGTGCAACAAAAAAAAAAAAAAAAATGATGAATGAACGAGAGATGAGTGACAATGAGGAAATGAATTACTAATAGGCCTATTCTGTACAAAACTATCGTTATCTAACGATATCATTAACTATCGGCAGCCAATTCCAGGGATGATCCACCAGAAAGACCCCCGTAGGATATCGCTCGCTAGCGATATCGTTAGATAATGACAGTCATGTCCGGAATGGGGCTACTGAATATTTCATTAGTTAGGTATCAATTTAACCTGTTTGATTCGAAAATTGGAACATTTGACGCTACGGAGAAAGATAAATACTTAGTTCAAATCAGATTCGTTATTCCTGAATAGTCTCTATTACTTGAGTGGAATATTAAATTTGTTATAGTTTAAATGTTGTAATATAACTTATGAATAAAACAAAAAATCGAGGAATAATATACTACAATTATCATAGTCATTTAATTTATTTTAATTACCGCATGCTGCCTAATTAATGCCTCCAAGTTTTGTAATTCATTGAATGATTGTTGTTTCTATAAATGCCCATTTAATAATCGTTGTATTTTTTGATCATTTTTCATAATGCCAGCTTTAACTTGGCATATTTTATCCAACTGAATTTTGATATTTCCTTCAATATCTTTCAGAGTTTCTTTCATCGGCTCTATAGATTCTTGCGTGAGGCTGAAAAATTATCGAATATATATGAGAAGATAATACAAAAAATTGTACCTATAGTTTCTCTAATCCAAACGTGACCAAAATTCTTAGTAAAAAATAAAAAATAAATACATAGAATTGTTTATTTACTATCGATTATGTTTACTTACACTTGTTCCTGTTGTAACTGCTCACTTAATTGATTATACTGCCCTCGCCAATCCTGCAATTCTCTTTGCATCATTTCTATATCTTCCTGAAAAACGAAAAAACGAGATTTGTGATTTATTATTCACGTATTCCGATCAGTACATGAAATTCTCGTCGAATTCAGTACAGAGAGTTAAATTTCCAAGATATTAATTTGTATACCTGTAAATAATCCAACAATTTACCCAATGGGTTAGTAGCTCTAGTCAAAGTCTGGATTGACCCTCGTAGTTTATCAACTTCTTTCATAGTCGCTGCACGGTCTCTTCTCGATCCCGCTTCCCATTCCTGTGATAATTATTATGCAAATAATAAAACTAGATATGGAGTAATACAGAAATATTGTGAATTGAATTCCTAAGTCACTCTCACATCAATAATACATCAATGAGGGATTGAAAATTCGAATTCAATTGAAATGCTGAAAATTTGAGAATATACCAATGGTGCCCTTACAATTTCCACCTTCTTAGGCATAACGTCAACGTTATTTGTATTTATTAATTCCCTTTGAGTTTCTAAAATCTGCGCTACGAGGTGTCCATGTTCTTCTGAAAGTTGGCTTTCCGTTCTAAGTAATCCATCCATGTTTAGAGAATTGCTATTTCCACCTGTTTCCATTACAACCATATTATCAATGTCATCTTCTTCTTCTTCTTTCGTATTAAAGTTTTCTACAATGACGTTTACGGTTCCCATCGGAGTTCTTGAAAAGATAAACACAATAAAACAAGAGATGGGTATCTACTATTACGCAAAAAATACATCCCAATCTAGATAATCAACTGGAATTATACTTCCATCTAATAATTCGAGAGAGAGGAACCCACGTTATATCTTCGTTGAATATAAATTCAGCCTTTGATCTTATTCTCGGAGCTGCAGGTCTTGCACTCATAGGTCTCGCACTTGGCGGACGTAGCGATGTCCTTGGTCTGGCTACCGAACTCGACTCGGGAACTCTGGAAATAGAATGAAGTAATGATTCAAACTATTCTAAAGAAGGAAAATATAACGCAACAGTGAATCTATCTTCTGGTAGCGTTGCTCACTTCGCTGCAAGAGTAGAATCTTCTAAATTTTCTACAGCTTTTGGTGGTGGCGAACCAGGGTTTTCAAAAGTGTGTTGGTCCTCCAATTTATTATCATTCACCATTTCTAATTTTGAGGACAGTAGATTATTAGCCTCATTAGTCTTCGGTGCTGTTGAAGATTTTGGTTTTGAGTCGCTTTCCACCTGAGTAGAACTCTTCTCTGCACTTTTTCTAGACTTGTTTCCAGGGTGCGAATTCTTTCTCGACCCGTCGGCGCCTTCGGCACTAGTTTTCAATCTTGATTCTCCAGATAGTCTAGATTCTAAATCCGTTGATATTTCTTTCTCTTTATTGTCATTATTATCTTCCTGTAATCTCATCTGCCTAATTCCCACTGACTTTGTATTATCAGTCGGCAAATCTTTCAGTTTATGTGTTGGCGAGTTCGTTGAATCTAATAAAGCCGGCTTTATTTTTTCAGAATCTAATACTTTTGGCAATGAAGGATCTTCCTTTCTTTGAATTGACGCCGAGCGTCTTTGTTTCTGCCTTACTGACGAAGGCCTCTTTTCTTCCACGGTCTGGAAATAGTGAAAAATGATGTCAGATCTGTTCTCCTTTTAATTCCTCAATTTTCTGAACTTGACGGCATTGTTTTGAGTAAACATAGAATTAGTGAAATGTAATAGTAATAATAAAAACATTGTTTTTATACTTCAGGGGGAGGAGTTTCAACGATTTTTCCATCTTTTGGAGTTTCGGGGTCTTTAGATTTGTTTTCTTTTTCCTGATCTTGATGTTTCTCTCGTCCAACATCGCCCCGTGTTCTACTTTCTTTATTTGAGACATTACTGGAACTAGCAGATCTTCTGTTCTGATCATTCTGTGATTTTTCTTTATCCGTTGGTTTTCGAGATTGTGAAATTTGTCTGGGAGCCGTTAGTTTCTTCAAATCTTCTTTAGCCGCTGATTTTGTTTTTCCAGTAACCCCAGATCTCCCGTTACTATTTTTATAATGTTCTATCGCTTCGGTGCTGCTCACCTGTGAGAAAAATAATCATTATAATTATTATGATTAAAATTAATATCAGGCTTTGTAGAGATTTTACTTCAGATTATGTGTTATGTGTACCTTTTTATCCAATGATTTCCCGATAGCTTGTAATAATTCATTAGTCTTTGTCGGCTCGTGTCCAGCAATGATTTTACTTGCTCGCACCGTCAGATTTGTGCCGGTGATCAGTTCTAGAATAATTTAATGGATTTTTTATAAGCGAAGAAAGATTTTTCCCTGCTCCTGTTTCACTTGAGGGTGGAACTGAAACAGGGCAACCAGTTCATTTCAACTTGGATATACAGGTATTACGTCGTAATACCTGGAGCCAGAATTTGACGGTTGATTGTTATCTAGCTCTGCAATCAGGAATAGTTTACTGATGACTAATTTCTGAAAAATTCAAATTTCTCGAAAATAGTTGCGACGATTTTGTTCAAATCGATTCGTTAGAGAGCGTTCTACATCGTGAACAAGGTGGTTCACTCACTTTTCAAAGAAAAATGAATCATGGGCTAGTTTATACTGATGACTGATATTTAAACATTTTCAAACTCTCAAAAATAACTTTGACAATAGTGTTCAAAGTTGGTTTCTAAGGCCAATTCTGTGAGCCATATCTATAGGTATATAACAGCACGACCGATATTTTTTCTAGATTCTTCAGAATATAATTATCATCATTGTTTGTTACTTGAAATAACTTACAATATAGTAGATAGAATTAGTAAGTATTGATCTACTCACTCACAACGTCGATTAATTTTGATAAAAAAGCGAGCTTAGCATCTTTATCTTTAATGTTATCAGAATTCAATTCATTTGCAGAGAATAGGCCATCAAGAAATCCTGTCTCTCTAATGACCTGTAATTAATTGATATCAAATACGATAATTGAAATCAATTAAAAATGATCCATAGTACTAAAGAAAAAAACATATGTACGTGGCGTGTAATAATAATGATTAAACAAGGAATTAGCAACTACCAATAATAATAATATATGGTAGTGACTATGATCGGACTAGCTGCACCAAAGTTGCAATTTTCATGCGTTTCTTATTGTCTTTTTACTAAGGAGAGTATCCTCCTTTGTGGAAGCTTACTAACCTTAGAAAAACTGACAAAACTGGAAGAGACCATCTTTGAAAAATTTTTCAAGTAAAAAAATTTTTCGAGTAAAAATATTTTTCAAAGACTGTGTCTTCCAGTTTTTTTCAGTCTTTCTAAGGTTAGTAAGCTTCCACAAAGGAGGATATTTTCCTTAGTAAAAAGACAATAAGAAACGCATGAAAATTGCAACTCTGGTTCGGCTAGTCCGATCATAGTCACTACCATATATAGAATGACTCTGAACGATGTATTCACCACATACAATAATAATAATAATAATAATAAAAGAATAGTTCATGTATTATTTACCGAAGAAACAACGTCATGTAGAAATCTGAACGGCGGTTTTTTCAACAACTTCTCTGTAAGTGGTGGTTTTTTGAAATATTTCCCTAAAAGATCTTGAGTTTTTTTAATCACTTCAGGCTTAACGTCTTCCGTCATATCCAAATATCGAATTAATTAAATATTCAAAATACGCGACAGTTATGTGAGGTTTGAATAAAGTTTGACGGTAATAGCTGATCTGTTTGTAGTTGTTTGGTTTTCCCGTTGCCATTAGCAACCGGTCATATGATCGTTGAGTGTAGAAGGGTATTCTACACTCAACGATATGATCAACGATATGATCAGGTCCTATACCCCACGTGACCGTTATTTCGCAAAGCAGCCAACATTACAACAGGAAGAAGAAAGAAAAAAAATGTATTTTAAAACGAAAAAATAAAAAGAAATTAAATTCATATGAAAAATTGACATTGGAAATAGTTTGTAAAAATTACATAATATCATCCGAAAAGAATTTCTGTTTAAATATCTTTAGTATTAGTTATTTCCATTGTCAAAGGCGTAACCGAAAAGTGCCCCTTTATGTAGGCCATTTTGTGATGCGTCGTGTCCCAAGGTGGACGTTCCATCAGGGGCAAATCTTTCGCGTTTCGTTTACACTTAAATAATTTTTTTCCCGCAAGTTTAATATATTTATAATATTAAATTAATTGAAAATATACAATCAATTGCTCTAAAGTTTAGTGATGAATTATAATTACTTCTTTTTTTTCTAGTTTTATAATATCAATGAAGTAAAATTATCCACTTATGCATAGGTGCAGCTTACATCATGTGTTTGCAATAGAAAATAATTCATCAACGTTGTAATAAAAGGAGTAACAAAAGAAGTGTCATTCACTACGTTTGTGTATATGAAATAAAAAAAAAAAAAGAACAAGAGGAAGTAGGAATTTGAAAAAACTTTCGAGTGAATTAACTAATTAATTCTCTTCTCTCCTAAATCTCGACCCGAACCATGTCTCAAATTATAGGTACTGGCGTAACAATCGTATATTTGATGTTCACAAAGAAAAGATGAATACAAGTTGTCTGATTTTTTGTTTGTTTTACTTTGAACTAACAAAAATTATCTTATAACTAAAGTTTTCGTTGTATTGTAGAAATTCTGAGGACTACTAATTCACGGTTTATATAACCTATATTCGTTTTCAGAAATCATCAAAATTGAACATCCCATCAACGCCAAGGGGGAAACCGTCGAATTTATATTTGGTATGTTGTACTATTTTATTATATTAACAAAAGCTGGAATAACAGTTCGTTATGAAAAAAAAAAAGAAAAATGGATGAAATTCTTTCTTCTTACATGTCTATTATCATAATTCTAACACCTGTTTGATTGCAAACGTTTAGATGATCCACAAGATGAAAATGCTGTACAGGCTGCGGATGGTCAGGAGGAGGAAACAATTTTTAATGGAGAAAGTGAGATTCCACGTAATAATTAAATTCATCATTTATATTGAATATATCTTGTGGTGTTATGAATCACTGAATTTCAAGTTCAATTATTCTTTCTGTATTCTGAAGAATAATGAAAAAGAAAAATGTTAAAAAAATAATAAGAAATATTATATTTTATTCAAGCGCTCTAAACCTAATTGACTTATAAAAATTCATTTTAAATTAAATTGTTCAGGATTGATATAAATTATAGATTATATCGTTATTAATGTTGCAGCGATTTCCCAAGATACACAAATAATTGAAATCGTGACAAATTACGAATGCGTCACTTGCAGACGTATATTCACATCCGAAGATGTAAGTTCAAAAAATGTGAAACCAATAAAAATTTATTAGTAATTTGTTAATTCTACCAATCAATTGAATTATTTTTCTTTTGCAGTAAAGAAAACCTCTCATGCGTTAATTTATTGCTATGTATTCACATTTTGTATTAGATCGAAGATTCAAAATTTGGACAAGACCAACTCAAAGAATGAAAATGTAGAATCCAATGAAGAAAGCTTATTCGATTTTGTTGATTTTTCCTAACTTTTTTCTCATTTGTTTTCACAGACGTTGAAAGATCATTTGGATGTCTGCAGAGACGAGGATGATCGTTCTGATACTTTGGAAATTGGGCAAATTGCTGACTATGATTCTAACGATGAAGAATTCGTGGACGACCCTGATGACGGATCCAAAAGCGGAAGCGGTGAGCATACAATTTTCCAAAACAGATAAAAAAATCTTGAATGAGAACTAGAAGTCAGGAATACCTTATTTTAATACGTTTTGTAGTAATATTTTAACTATTGCAAAAAATTTTCTTCTGTTTCCTTACATTTTCTCACGCCATTCCTTTGCACTAGAATTTATTCCATTCATAGTTCTATGTTTCATGTTCATGGAAAAACTGTTTCAGATATAATTCATGTTATTCATATTTTGATAGGTCTATGGATACTAATATTCCTGCATTTCTTTAACTTGTTCACACAGGAACATCAAAGAACAATAACGGAGCAGCAGCGATAAAACCTGTATCTCCAGGAAAATGTCATTGCTGTGGTGAAGATTCCGCAACAGCACATACCGATGGAGAATATCAATGCCTAGATTGTCCATATACATTTAAAAAACAATCGTCTCTTGAGAGGCACAGAGTAGTTGTTCATTACCAACAAGAACCACTAGAATGTAAAGTATGCGGATTGACTTGTAGCAATAAAAAAGCTCTGGATAAACATCACTATACCGTTCATGCGAAGCATCAAATTTTCAAGTAAGATATTATTACATATCATAAATTAACGCGATTTGATTCAGTTAGTATAACCTTAGTATATAATTTACAATCAATTCATGATTAGCTTCAAGAGAAGCGTAATATTTTACCCTTTAACTAACAAATTTGTTCATTGACTTTTCACAGATGTGAACGTTGTGACAAATATTTTTCAAGAAAATATCACTTGGATAGACACGTTGTGCAAACTGGATGTGACGGTGTATCTCGTTCTAGTTATGCTTGCCAAGTGAGTTTTTACGGCCCCTAAAAATTATGAACTACATAAATCACGAACACAGACGTCATCGTCTTTCTTCATTGAACTTTATTTTTCATGAATCACCAAGTTATTTTTTTTTTTACATAAGAAAAAAATCAATAATATCGCCAATGTTCATTTCTCAATTGAACACTTCCATCAATATGGAACCGGCAATCATTAACAGATATCTTGAAAGTTCGAACTCTAGATAACCAGAAATATACCCACAAAACCAACAACAAATTGCAGATACCCGGCATGATTATTAAATTTTTCATATGCAGGTCTGTCAAAAAGTATTTACGCGCAAAGATAACCTGCGTGAGCATTTGCGGATGCATGCCGGAGCACCACAGAGACAGCGAAAAGCAGAATGTGCTCATTGTTCAAAAAAATTTTATACTGTTCAACAATTGGTGATACACGAACGTACGCATACAGGGGAAAGACCAATATCATGCGATTTGTGTCAAAAAACTTTTCTATCAGCACCAGCGATGAAAAAACATCGACGTGTTCATACCGGGGAAAAACCATTCCAGTGCAAATTTGTAAGTATATAAATTTTTCAGGAAATCAGAGGAGAAATATTAAAATAAGAAATTGAACTGAGAGGACGGAAAAATCATAATATTAATATGATTATGCTTATTGAAATTTTGTTTTATCATTCTTTTCAACGGTTTTATTCATTGGCCTCGAGGCTGTAATAAATTATCATTTGGGTCTTGGTTTTGTTAAAAAGATGTTGAAAGAGCATAGACTTCGCTGAAATCATTGTGACTCTACATAAGATTATTAAAATTGTTTTTTTTTCCATCTGTATTCATTATCATTAGTTCATAACTCTTTGAGTCGTCGGAAGATTATTGAAAAAATGAATTGAATATTGAGAAATTGAAAGATTTGAGCCTCCTTTTGAACTATACCTACATGCAATAAATTTAATTACAAGCAAACGATAAGGATATGAAGAACAATCAAAGTAAGTTTCAAAGAATAAAAACGTTCTACCGTATTGTAATGTAAACAAAAATATATATAGGGGTATTTCAACCAAAACCGACAAACTATAGATACAAAAATCATGTTTTCACATCAAATTTTCATGAAAGTTTTGGCAAATTTTGGAAAATTGAAGAAAAAAATAATAGAGAAAAATTCACACCAATTTCTTATTCTTCTACGTACTCTCTAAATATAAGTATATTAGGAACCAAGCTGTCTCAAGGAGTCAAAATGTATTTATAATATTTTATTTCATTTAATTTAATTTATTGGTTAATATAAACTTGAACTGCGAAAAATAATAATTTTACAACTGGATAGAAAATAATATTTTACCAGTAGGAGATACTCAGGTAAGGATATTATGTTCAGTTAGAATAAGTAAAAGTTATATGTAAACAGTTTTACAAAACCATTTCACATTATTTTTTTCTTATGTGAATTTTTCTCTATAAAATTCTAAGCTGTGAAAATAATTGAAAGAAATAAATGAAGAAAATTATGGGCAATTATTACCCAAACTGATTTGTCGGTTTTGGATTGAATACCCCTATATATTAAATTAGATATTTCGTTCTGTTCTTTGAGAAAAGTTTCGTACTGCAGTGAAATGATAAAAAACAAAAAATTAAACTTGTGATTCAAATTTCGTGTAATATTTAGGATTTGTAGAAAAATATGTTTGTGAAGTGAATGAAAAAGTTCGGCATTAACTCACGATTCCATGTTTTAAATTTATATCTAACATTAGATAATAGACTTGCTAATATTACCATAGTTCTGTTATTTACTACAGATATTATTGTTTTAAATCTAAATTGATAATTATATTGATAATTAAATTGATAATTAAATTGATAATTTGCACGATACTAATTACGCACAATTTCTTAAAAGCTAGAAAATTGTGCAGACTATAAATTTCAAAAATTATTAAAATTGATGCCATTTACCGTAAATGAATTATTCACTTTATTTACAGTGCGATAAAAGATTTGCAGCTCGGGAGACTTTGAATCGTCATCACCGTACTCACACAGGAGATAAACCTCACGTTTGTCAATATTGCGGTAAAACATTTATCCAAGCTGTACAATTACGTGCACACGTATTTCATCATACGGGTGAAAATGCATTTTATTGTGAAGTTTGCGGCAAGGCTTTCAATCGCAAAACCCGACTCACTGTGCACATGAAATTCGTACATGAAGGAGCAGCTCCATTCCAGTGTGATGCTTGTGACAAATCATTTATTCGTAAGGAAGATCTTTCCAGGCATTCCGTTCTTCATACCGGAATTAAACGTCAGTTTTAATAATAAATATTACACGAAGATTAGAAAATACTTTTTCCTAATTAATTCACTAATTAATGAGAAATTGTTTTCAAATTTTTTAGCGCACAAATGCGACAAATGTTCGAAGACGTTTGCAGTTAAATCTGCCCTCCGTGTTCACATGAATACTCATAGGCGTGAGGTTCCGCAATCTTGCGATGAATGTGGTCGCGCATTCATCAGACAAGATTGTCTGATGAGACACATGCGTACCAAGCATAGAGATATGTTAGAAGATGTTGTTGCAGAAGCTGAAAAACGAAGATTACAAAAACAGTTGTTTGAAATAGCTTCTAGTGCAGCTGCAAAAACAAAAAATGTTAAATCGAAAGTAACTGTACTTACGCAAGATAAATTATTGAAAGCTATCGTTGAACTTTTAACTCTTCTTGTCGAGGAGGAAACTTTACAGGTAGATTTAAAACAAAAGTATAAAAAATTAATACATCCATAAAATATTTAAAAAATCAGGTATACCTTATAATTGATTGGAAATTTTTATTTGCAGGCATTTGGTTGGCCTGAAGCGCCTATTCAAGATATTCTAGAAGCTGTAATTAGGCGTTGCGGTCATCAGCCTATCCCATCCGACAGTGAATTATTATTTGCTCAGCGTTTGCGGGAAAATGTGAAAATATTATTCACTGTCGTGATAGAGGATGAAACAGTAAAATCACTTTTAACTACTCAAACTGTGGATGAGGTAGTTTTACATGTATTAAAATTATCCAAAGAAAAAAAAAATGAGTGAAATGAAAAAATACCTGATAATGGTCTGAGAAAAAAAAAAAAGAATAAAAACAAGATTTCATGCACATTCAAACATTTTCTCATATCTACATACTTGGATTTTTCTTCTAGATATACGTAATTAGATTATTCTTTTTCCAAGACTTTCTTTAAACTTGTGTATAACCTATACAGAATATACCAATTTCCATTGTGAATTTTGTGTTCCAATAGTTTTTCTTTTGTTCAGCGAGTAAGTTTCTAGTTACTCGATTGATTTATTAAAAAAAAAAAAAAAAAGGAACGAAAAATGATAATAGAATAAAATTTCAATCAGAATTTCATATGATTAATTTGTCTTCCATGTTTTATGAATGTGAAAGAAAAATGAGATATTATATAGTTTGATCTGATATTCATAAAAGATCGAGGAAGATGTATTTGGGATCGAAATTGTTGCTATTATTATATTTGCAAAATGGAAAAATTGATTATCATAATTGTTGTTCTTTTTCGCAGATATTAGAAAACTATTAATATCATTATACATACTCTACTTTTAAGATCGGTGAAGTAAAATAATCTTCACTGTAATACTGTGTCAGTGTTTGTTTTCTATGTTATGTATAAATGATTAGTTTTTTATTACACTTAATTATTCTTTAATTTTAAAACCCCCAAAAAAGTAAGAATATATAAATAAGTGAATATCAATTATACAAAACAATCTTTACGCATATGTAATTTAGAAAGCAGTTACAAACGCGTTTTTTTCTTGTACGCTGGTCAAATTTGGTGAAGGCTTATTAATTTTTTCATAATTTTATTCTGTTTTTCATTAGCAGGTACCATAGTTGCCAATGTTAAATTCCAATTCACTCAATTACGTAATCAAGAACTATGGACCTAATTAGGTAATATTATCAACTTCAAAGTTCACAAATACCTATGTTATTTATTTTAAAATCTATATAAGTTATCGATGATTCAATCACTTATTAAGGTATTGCATTCTTGATTACCAAATAAATTATAAAATTGTGAAGAGGAATGATATGCTGTACTATTTACCATAGTAATCAGGTACTTTTATACCTTTTCATGTGTCACTTTTTCTTGCTTGATCCATATCATTTTCCAAATGGAAAGTTAATGTAATTCTTTGGTTATCATTATTCCTCGTATCGAGTAAAATCGCGCGTCGTATAGTATTTACAAACACCATTTATTTTACTATGTAATAATATACTATGATATAAATAATTAATAGTAACCAATATGTATAGATCGCGCCGAATGTAACGGAAAATTACATCAGATGAAAAAAATAATCGCTTGAATATACATGTATCATCGTAATCATCTCACTTGTTGTTAAAAATTGTACAATATTACATTATAGTATGCTACAAAGACGACCAGCAGAATTTGTAAACAGGCTTAGATATAAATAGATTCTCAAATATTAATATTAAAAATTGGCCAAATTTTATCTGGCCAACATCATGAAGAGAAAAACACAAAACATAGCAGAAAGCTTCCAAGTTATAAGTTTTTCTCAGATATTATAGGTATATTTAGTATAATAGCGTGCCTTAGAATTTCGTTACTTATGTAAAACAGTTAAGTTTTCTAGTATTTAGTTGATTAATTATTAATTAAGCATAAAATCTGGCACGATGATGAATATTTTTGATTTCTGATTTTCTTCTTTTTCTATCTTTAACTATTTCATTACTCCAATTCAAATCCAAACGAATAGAAACTTTTTGAGTACTTGAAGTGGAGCGATCAATGATGATGAGAGTTTGATTCGTCAAAGCGTATTTCCATCTACTGAACAAATAAGCAAAAACCAAAAGAAAAATTGAAAAACAAACATTTGTCAAGAATTCTAATCAACTGACCTATATTACCACGAATGAAAGATAATCTGTGAATTTATATAGTTTTATTGTTATTATTATTACTTGTTTGGGGATTCAACCGAATGGTATTGTAATAATTTTGTTTTCATCAATAAAAATGTTTCAGGTAAATAAAAATTTGTAAATTTTCCAATCATTTTTTTTTTTATTTTTGAAATAAGAATATAGAAGGATTTCATATCTATCTATAGCTGATTTATTCTAATTAAACGTTCCATGTAATTTTGGGGGTGATATTCGGGTGAATGGGGGACATTAAAAATAAAAATAAGTTTTTCCACGTGTAATTGATGGAAATTGTATTTTTTCTGTGTGAATTATAGTAAAGGAAATTCATAAATTAAATTAAATTAATATCAATATTAATATTAACTACGACGGTTTAAGGAAAAAGATTAGTGACTTAAAAGTTTTAATACTTTGTTACATCCTGCTCACTAAATACATACTACTATACTTCTACTCCTACTAGACACTCGAATAATTCAGAAATTTATCCCTCTTTACGATAGAAGCATTTCTAGTATGTATTTTAACTGTCATTATCTTTTATTTATTTTTGTTTTAGTCTCTTTTTATAATATTCAGCAAATTTTGGTGGTGGAGGAACACCGCCGAGGCACCAGTGGCATGTTCGCTCCAAGACACTTCTTCTACTTCCACTTTTTTCTTCCACTCTCTTGTTTCAGCCAAAGTAATTATAAATCGACCTCTACTTTCTTCCTTTCTTCCTATCTATCTTTTATTACCTTTGGTTTCTATCATTATTATTATTCAACACCAGTTTACAAATCTTTTAAATAAAGTAGAATTAAAAAAAAATAATAATTTAATAATCAATGATAAATAGCAACAATTTACATTAAACCCAAGTTTCAGAACACGCCCATTTATGTTTATCTTTTTATTTTTTTCAACTTTTTCTCCTATTTTTGTTCTTTCGTTTGTTGCCTATATAGCATGTATAATTTTGCATAATTTTTGTACATATTCATAGCTTATAGCGAGTTCGACTTGCAGTCAAAATGTGCACTCAGTGCGGTTTCTCTAGTTTTCCTGTCCTTCCATTAGTTGAAATCTAGGGAATGCGCACTGAATGCACTCCGAAACTGTAAGTCAAATTCGACTTAAGTTTCATAGTATTGTATTCCCATAAGTAATTATGAAAGATAATACATTTATTACTCACATAATATGTAGGTAATCAAATTCGTTCGCATTTTAATAATTTCAATTTATGACTTTCGTATAATTGAGTTTTGTTGAACAGGTAGAAAGAAAGATCAGATATTTATTATTATTTCTATTGGCTTAAGTTTGAGCAAAAATAGAATAGATAAATAACAATAATAATTATAATAGTTCAGTGAACTAATATAGAGAAAGCGGAGTGCCAATACCTAATCAATTTCAAATATGTGTATCTCAATATTTTTAAATTTTTCCTGAAAATAGGCAAAGTATGCCGCCTATGCAATACATAACAAAAATTATACATTCATATCGACTAACTAATAAAATATCTAACTATTTTCATAATCGATAATGAATATTATTACACAAATAATAATATCATTCATTGCTTTTATGGAAAAATTAAAGTACCTGTATATTTTATTCGCATATCCAATATTTGATTGGTATTACGAATGTGAAAAATTTATGAAATGGTATAGTATATAAAAAATTACAATATAATTTTTCAAAATAAGAATAATAATAAGTATAAAGATCACAGATATTTATCGGTGAACACAATTGCGCGCAGGTTCTCTATTTATTTTTTTTCTCACTTCTTAAAACGTAGTTAATAGATATTAGTTAATAATAGTGGCGGAATGATATACAAATTATCATATGTTTACTATTTCTACTATAAGTTTGAGCTGTGTGTATGTCTGAACATCAAGCTAAAACAAAAACTAGAGATCAATTCAAAGATAGACCTATACATTAAGAGCTGTTTTTTTACAGAATTAATGAAGTTTTGTTACAATTATTTTAACCGCATATAAATCAATAAACAGAAAAACTGAGAATCAACTGAAAATCTTGAATGATATCAGGGTCACAGTTGCAGCAGCACAAATCAAGAATTTCTCAAGATTTCTTTCCACCTGTTCGAGTGTTCAATGCACAGTGATGATGTTAAAGATGAATATTTGAATGATAAATTATAACAAAAGTGAATTAATTAATTATTCCTAAGACTTAGCTTGCAACGGACCTAATGTGACTTAGAGAAGAGGCGTAGCCCGTGAATTATATTTATATGAATTTATTCAATTGGTCAGTTCGCGGCAATCCAGCCATTAGATACTAAATAATGAAGGATTTTACTCTCAGGTTCAGATTGCGGTATAACGCCTGATCTTCTGTTGCCGTTGAGATACTCCTGTGAATAGTTAAACAAAAAATACATACAAATATTTGAATATGCAAAGTTTAGTTTATTTATTCGTTTTAATCATCAAAAATCAGCACTCACTTGCAGCAATAGCGTTTTTTGAGTAATATACTGCGTCGGTTTCATATCCAGCTGAAGGCATAAGGTTTTTTCTTGTTTTGTGAGAAGTTGAGCTGCTGCTTCGGTCTCTATGTCTCTTCCTTCTTCGTTTTGGCTTATTAAACCCACAGAAGACACCTTGCCTCTCTCTGAGGTACTTTTTGGAATAGCATTTAATGAATTCAATGGACTTGCATTGCTATCTTGCCCCACTGCCAATTGATTGACTTGAATCATCGTCTGACTGGGACTGGCTCGATTGATTGTGTAACTGTTGCTGCTGCTGCTGGCTGTGTCTACCTTTGACGTGCATTTTTGGTCTATTAAACCGCAGCTTTTTTCTTCTTCTCTGTAATCCCACATGTAATTAAACGTGATTTTCTTAATCTTATAAAATATTTTTTAATTTATTTTTAAATCTTGTTAATACACTAATTGTGATAAGTCGATGGATGATGAAAAACTTCAAGATGTTATTACTTTTTATTATTCAATTTAATTCAATTTTCTATTTCTATCAACTACTTTAAATGCAGTAAAATACTGATACCGATGACAGAGAGTATAGCTTCTCTTTAGTCTCTTGTTCCTATACATTTTTTTCTCTGATCTGTAATTCATCTCAAATGTATATAAAAATTATAAATCAAAATCAAAATAAGAATACGAGAAATTAAATTCAAAGTGAAAATGAAAGAATAATTTTCAAATAAATTAGGCAGAAGGAGATAGGGAATTCATTTAACGAGGCAAATTGTTACCAAGTACATTTGCCATCGAGAAAAACTACAACAATGCAGTTTCAAAGTTTTTTTTTCTAAAAATACCATAGAACTCACCTTTTTCTTAAGATTTGGCGGTGTGTTGGTGTGGACGGCCCACTGCTGCCCTAAGTGAAATGCAAACTGATACAATCTGTTCACAAACGCCTGGCAAAAACACGTATGGACAAATAATTTGATTAGTTGAACGGTAAGCTGAAGCTAATATTTTGATAATTCTATAACAAAATTCCAATACCATTTCTTTGTATAGTACGGTTTTACTCGCGTTCTGTCAGTTTTAAACTAGAATTTTTCTGTTTGTACACAGCGAATTCTTGCAATTCAAACGATTTTATTTATTATTATCTGTTACCACGGAATGTCTACCTGGATATTACAAATCAGTGAATAAAAGTATAATAAAATGATGAGAAACTCTATCGATGAAATATTATTACTGATTTTATCATTTTATCAAACGATCGTAACTAAACTGTAAAAATGGCTCATTTGTTTGTATCTATCAATGTATGAAAATACAAAATATGTGTATATTATGTGATTAAATTGATTGAGATTGAAAACGTGTCACTTGTAGTATTATAAATAACATTCGTTAACATGCAGCATGCACGGAGATGAAATCTGAAAGCAAGCATTTAATCGAGACGACACTATGAGACATTGAATAAATGTCATGAGAGATTGTTCAAGTAGGGTATTGTTGAGGAAATATATTGAATATTTCCACAGGAGAGTGAGAAATATTTTCTCTTCAAGAGAGTGATTAGATTTTTGGAGGCAATATCTAGCTTATCCTTGATTTATGATTTAATAATGGATGGAAATCAAAATTTTGTGTTAATTTCTTTAACGTCACATCATAGAAAGTTTGGAAAGCTGCCAGAACAGCCAATTCTGGAAATAATGAGAAATAAACAATGCGTTTATTACAAATTTGAAAAGTACAAGCCGAGCAAAGCTCACTAAGTATAGATAAGCTCGAGTTAAAATTTTCTGACTCCATAAATAAACGAATAAATGAATAAAGTCCAACTACTGTTTATTCTGTTTTCATTTCGAATATTGTCGATGGATAATTAATGTCTGACTTCGAAAAAAGCATGAACGAATATTGCAGAATGAAATGAGCGCTGCACACACTGTTCAGTGAATAAATAATTGGAAGTTGGAAATAGAAGAACATGATTTGAATAATACTCAAACTATTCTACGATAGCCGAAAATAAAAAAACATCGAGGGATAAAAAAACAAAAAGACATGTAATGTAAACAGGAACTTACAGATTTCTTTTCTGTCCAATGATCGGTAGTTTCTGTTTGACCCTGTGTCTGCGCCATGACTTGTTCAAAATGTGCACATTCTTCGTGCCGCGTGATACCATTTTCTCTGTACCGACTAAGCTCTGTGAGTCGAAGTCGAAGCTCCCTTTCTCTCTCCAAATTACTTAAGAACTGTTCGTATTCTTGAGCCGTATAAAATTGGGCAAACGCTCTCATTCGCTCTCGAAATTCTCTGTGTTGAAAAGGAGGAAAATAAATAAATAACGTGTGATCTGCAGTCAACAAATTCAGCGAGATGAAGAAAGAGTTTTCCACTTGCAAAAAAAAAGAACAAAACAGGATAATAATTTGAATAAGAAATTTGATTGACATATGGAATAAGTAGAAAATAAAATTTGGATTAACGTTAATTTAAATTACCTATCCTCTTTGCTTTGTTTTTTTTTAACAGCTCTGTCTTTTCTTGTGGCAGCAAAGAAGGACGATACCAGCTGATAGTCTCGGACGACACGTTTTCTTCTCGCTCTTTCACGTAGATTATTTGTATACATATCAACTTGCGATAGTTTAAGTGCAATGTCGAGATCATCGTCTTCTGCTGGATTAAGAAATAGCGAAGAAACCAGAGATTCAGCTTCGTGGTTGTAATCCTGAGAAAAAAAAGAACATTGAAGGCAGAAGAGAAATTGAGATTCTATGAAATATTACTCGGGAGTATGATTAGAAAAAGAATATCAAAAATCTCTTTTCCATTTCATTCAAGACAATTTTTTTTTATGGACGTAATTCCTGAAAGAATTTCGTTCAAACGCACCCTTTCGAAGTCATCTCTCTGAGGCATGTATCCGAGCTGAGCAGCTTCTTCTGGAGTAACATCTAAAGGCGGTAATCTAGAGGTCAAATCTGGTGATAATGGACCGTAATCTGAACTAGTTTGATCGGTAAGATTTGGACTGTAAGTTTCCGTCGAAGGCCATGTATGTTTACCTATGTTACCATCCAGATATCTAGCGATATATTCTTCTTTCGCCTCTGTATAAAGAAAAAGGATAAAAAATATGATCAAATTTATAGATTGAATACTATCATTTATTGTCTCATTGTTTATCAAGAGTTTCTGGTATTATAACGAGGAAAAAAACCAGAGTAAAAAGATTGATACACAAAAAAGTTGTTTCTCAATTATAAATATTAAAGAGCTTATTGTCAGTCTTCAAGAACAGTTTACTGAAAATCTTGCAGAATCGAATAACTTTTGTAAGTTTTCAAAATATACGCTTTTGAATAATGAAAATCGAAAAGAAATAAACAAATACTTTTCAAAAATCATAATTATGATTACTATGAGTTTTATACTAGTTAGATTTTAATGAAGATATTTTGTTGTTTTGTTTGGTTCTTCTAAATCTTGAAGATAAATTTCTACTAAATTCATTTAAATTTATCGTCTTTTCGTTAAAAAATTATCATTGAAAACAAGATGAAAGAAGGGTTTGTATTACCATCCGGAGTCCTGGTTTCAATGTGTTTGCTAATATCTTCCCAATTTCCGAAACCAAATTGTTCGATAGCGTCGAGAAGTCTCAACTGTTCTCTAGCTGTCCAATTTCCTCTTCCGCTAAAAATACTTATTGTACCAGAATCCTGTAAAATAGAAATAACACGTACATAAATAAACAGATAAAAGGATAAATATCGAATGTTATCTTTGAGAAAGGTACGGGAGTTTCATTTCACATTGAAAAATGAAAATCACCGTGTAAAAATGGATACAAATAAAAAATTCGAATTTTGAACAGTGAGACGCAAGAAATAAAATAAAAAAGAGAAAGATAGCTTACCATAAATTGATAAGAATGATCATTCTTATGTTGGCCTATTTCAGCGCCAGCAGAAAAACACTGTAATAATAATAATAAAAATAAAACCCTTTTGTTTGTCATTGTTCTCAATTATTGGATCGAAAAAACATCGCTTCTCAAATCAACCTCAAATTCTTTTTCTATTAAATATTCATTTTATTTTCTAAACTGGGAATTATCATTACACAGATTTTGAATAATCTGTAATTTTCAAACTTACTAAGAGCAAAAAAAAAGTAAGATTGTTGTGCACGAAACTTCTATATACAACAATCATTGCAGTCAATAGTGAGAAATAAAAAAGTAAGAAAAATGAGATAGACAATTTCATTTTATGACTAGATCAATGGATTTGAAATCGAAATAATGATCTTAAATTCTAATATTTGTCCTGGAACAAATTTTTTTTTGTATTAGAATCAATAATTCGACATAGTCTAATAATATGATACGCTATAAGTAAACAGAATTACAAACTTCCCACCTCTCGTCCCATGATCGTTCTCTATAATCTATATTCATATTCCACATGTATATATTTAAACTGCTATATAATAAGCCCAGGACGGACGAAAAAAAAAAAATTTCAACAAACAAGAACAATTAACAACAATTATGTCTGAGATGTCGAGTAATCGAATAAAAATTGGTATGAAGTTCGGCAGAGGAAACATAGGATACGTGCGACGGAAACATAAAAACATAAACTATTTTTCGTATATTTGTTGATTGTGGATTCAGTCTGCAGTTATGTTCAGACGATATAATTTGAGCGATCACCGATAAAAAGTTCTAGAAAAGAGGGGAGTTGGCACGAAGTCACATGACTACTTTGAGTCAACTTCATACATATGATATCGTGTATTGAGCACACGCAGTTTCTTTCCCCCCTTCACTCCACCCACCAACCAACACGCGACACCCCGCGAAACGAGAACTACGATCCGCCCATGAGCCACTTAGGACTTACCTGTAGGCATAGATCAAAGTCGGAACATTCGACGCATTTAACGCGTAGGCCAGCGATGTCCTCTTGGCAATAAGTACAATTGTACTTGGCGTATAAATCTGCGGGAAAATTCTTTCATAATTAATATTCGATGAATAAATATGACTGAAGAAAAAATAAACGAAGAGGATTTTTTTATTAAATTTTGTCTCTTTATTGGGTTGGGTTTATAAAATTTATGAGAAAAAAAATGTTATAATGATAATTCTGTGATGACTACAGAGAGGAGGGAAATTTACGTACCCGCCATTTTATTGTGCTATGGCGTTTATTTCCAGAACGATCGCACTCAGTGGCGGGTGACGTCACCACATACTATTTCTAAAGGGTCACAAAAAAAAAACCGTTATATGTAGCAACTGAATCCATTGAAATAATTCGATGAATATTTTTTTTCTTTACGAAGTATTTGCTCTTTTAATATCTATCACAAAATCATGTCTATGTAAGACATTCAGTTACTTCAATATACACTTTTATTGGACCTATTTATTTTTCGAATAAAAACCTCGTCCAAATATAACAGATTGAAAAAAAATGTTGTTTACGACTGTAGCATCGTTTCGATAATGCGCATGCGCCAAATCGCACCCAGCGCACCTCGCCTCTCCCCACCAACCAGCATAATTTATCTTTTCAGAGCTGCCAACTGTGACAGAATATCTCTCTTTTAACTAAAATTCTGAATATTTTTGTATTTTGTTGGTGAAATTATAGTTATTGTATGAAATAAATTACGAATATTCATTCATCTTGAAGTATTCGCTTATAGAAAATGTCTATTAAATAATTTCTCGACTTATTGTGTCCGACAAAAAAGCCCCTAGTTTCTAGCAGTTTTGTTTCAGATTAATCAGGGAATAACAAGGGAGCGGAAAGTTCAAATCGTAAATTTCATTCAACTGTGACTAACGATTTTGTAGCTGGAAAATGGCTTCAGTTACGACTATAATTTATTTAAATCATCGCAATTCAATCTCGTCTCTAATTGCGTTTAGAAACATCTTCCGTCCAGAATTCCAAACTCTTAAGTCTTCATCCCACATCAGATTTACTCATAAACAACTATTTTATTCGACAGACTCTACAAACTTCAATGAGAGTAAACAATTTGAAGCTTTTAAAGCAAAACAGGCAAAAATGCAGGTATTAAAACGAGAAATGTGTAATAAAGAGCGTAGCTATTTGTACAGAAATATAATTTAATAATTTATAATCATAAGCTTTGAATTTTTAGAATCAAAATTTACTGTTTATCAAATTTCCACCATTCATAGATGTTATTAAAACACAGATCTCTTATTTCCAGTGTGATGATGGGTATCCAGTTCACCTCAAGGGTGGATTATCCGATAAAATATTATATCACATCACAGTCGGAGCTTGCGTGATCGGGCTTGTCCAATGCTTTCAGCTTTTCTACGATCTGGTAAAGCGTAGATAATTCTTAGTTTATCATAAGAAATTTAATACCGATTTTTCTGTATATCCAATTCAAATAAGACAATAAAATATGATGAAATTTCAAATTGAAAGTTATTTAAAGCACACTAGAAGCTTCGGAAAATCATAAATGTCTTTACTTCTCATAATACAATGATATAATTGTACAGAAAATTTTTCATATCATTCATAATCATATGTCATATAGTATTCTTCTTTTCGAATTCACAATTTAATTTCATGGAGAGAAATTTAGCAATTTTCATTTATTTATTCATTTTTCCAACTTTTAAGGCACATGAAAATGAGCCGAACAGAGTACCAATTATTAAATCTATGATTTTTAAACAAGAAAGAAAAGGTAAAAAAAAAAACAGGAAAAAAATCTTCAAAAATTACATGGACAACAAAATCAATCGTATCATTCGCAATAATAATCAAATATCAAAAACAATCTCTCATTTGCAAAGATTGGTATTCATAGGGAATAATATTTGTAGTACAAGCGATTGATTGATAATAATAACAATAACAATTATTGAAGTTCTTGCTCTTCTCATTCTTTGTTTTCTTCAAACTTTGGTATCACAGAGAGAAAAATAGTATTGTATGTATATACATATATTCTTTTTTCATAACACATAGAGTTCTTCTTCTGCAGAAGACAGAATACAGCTCTACAAACTCGTTGAAGTCGAGGATTATCTCTCAAGCTTTTGAGATCTCGCTATCGTCTTTTTCTGCCTTTATAGGGTTTCTTCCGAAAATTCTGTGCTCTGTTTTAGTTATCTGGAATTTATCAGAATCCATATTTTCACCTCGTTTATTATTATTATCATTATCATAATCAGAAAGCTCTTCATTTTCAATTGCATTCTTATTCACCGGAAGAATAGATTCCTGCTCTGTTCCTGTATTATATTCTAAATCGTTGAATAATTCGAGTTTTCTATTTATATCAGGCTTGAAATTCACTTCTTTCAGTTTCTGTGTGGGCTCATTACTCAGTGGATCGTTTTTTCCGAATTCATTTTGATTTATTGATAATTCTGAAGTCAGTTTTGCCGCTCGCACTCTTCTTTTGGTAACTAAATCTTTCAACGCTTCGCTAAATAGCATAAGAGTTTCTGAAATCGGTCTGTTTATATAATCGGTCGAAATTTGATCAAACTGATCATCCTCATCAGAAGATAATTCATTTTTTAATTCTTTAAACTGATCGATAATTTCCTTGAGATTTTCTCTAGCGTCTTTAACTGTTCTGATATCCTGAGTTTCTACGATATATTTATCCATTTCAACAATATTTTCTTCTAAAGATACGGCCCCAATTTCTTCAGCATATTCGCTTGATGTGAAATCGCCGTATTCATCATCAGACCATTTCTTCAAAGAAAGAGGATCTTCGGAAGCTAAATCTTTCTCAAATTCTTTAAACTGATTTATTATCTTTCTTATGCTTTCTTTAACGTTGATAACATTCCGTTTTGTATGAACTGTGTTACTCTTTTCCATCGGCACGGCCTCTTTTGCTTTAGATTCTTGCTTTGTTACTAATTTTTTCTTTTGTGGTGCATCATTCATTGTTTTTCCAGGCCTTTGTACGATGACTTCTTCTTCTTCCTTTTTTTGATAATGTTTTTCCGTTTCTTCACACTCCATACCTTCCCCTAAATTTACTTTCTTCGATTTAACTTCTCCCATTCTTTTTTTTATTAATTTTTTCACAGACCTTTTCACTGTTTTTACTGTTTTATACTCATCTATTTTGTTATCATCGCTGGCAAAAATATCTCCTCCATTTTCTACAAAAATATCTCCCCACGGCTCTCCAACTTTTTCTTTTTTCTCTGTCACTAAATTGTCTTCAATTTTCATGTCGTTCGCTAGACTTTCGATAAATTCATTATATTCTTCAGACTCTACATGAAGTGTTTCTGACAATTCACTGTGAGTGTTTTCTTCAATATCATCATCATTTTTATTCTGAATTTCAATAACCTGTATTAAATTATGTCGCCCTGAGTTTGTATCTTTGTCTAATCTTTCGTCAATATTTAAAACATTTGCTCGTGCTGAGAATTCTTTCAGCGTTTCTTCTAGCGGTTTACCAATTTCCTCTAAGGAAGCTTCGATGTCTTCGAATATTATACCCATTTGGTCCAAGTCATCGTCAAGGATTTCAGAATTGATAGGCAGACTTTTATCATCATTAGAGACATCAGTAGGTTTGTTATTATCAAGATCTCTTCTAATTCTGGCTTGTATTGGATCATATTTAATATTCGATATTCGTTTCATGATAAAGATAGTTGGTTTCGTTTTAATCTTTATCGGTGGTATGCCGTTGTAGTTTAATACGATATGCGAAAAACCATCGACGGAATCCAATATCTCATGCGTTCTCATATACGGTTTAATATTTGGTGAATATTTGCTCTTCGCTTCCATTAACAAATGTGTAAATTGCAGCGTCTCTGGACTATCAACCGTTATGTTTTCTTGCTTCGAATATCTGCAAGGATATCAAAGAATTTTTTGAAAAAAAGGGCGAAAATGCACCAGTTGGAGATAAAATAAAAAATATTTTCCCTTTTCTGAAGAAATGAATATAATTTATACTGACATCCAGTTATCATTAGTTTGCGTGAATTTGGAGACTCCAGTCTGTGCTGTTAATACATCAATATGAACGTGTATCGGTTCCACTGCGTCTTTTTCTAGTCTATGTAGCCTGGCGATAGCAGATCCTCCAGGGTAATTTGAGCCTGCTACGCAAAGTAGAAACATTGAAAAAACCCCATTCAAAAGAATGTGACCTAGTACTGCAAGCGCTAAGAATCCATTCCATGGGGATTTGGCTCTATTTTCCCATCTGGAAGATTAAGAAGATGATTTTTTCAAAGGGAAATTAGCTATTATTATTTTGCTTCCAAGGTTTTTTGAACTGAAATCTATACAATGAATTTCAAAGATATCTCATTATGAAAGTGAGGACTATGAATATGGTTTTGAAAAAGACTTGCATTCTGTGGCAAGCAGCGGCTGCGCCAACATTCATGAGTGGGAAGACGTAGATTATAAATCTGAGTTCTTTGTGAGGTAAGAATGAGAATAATAGGACGAAAAATATTCCGGGAATAGTCAGCCTGCGTACTCGATCGTCCCATAACATTCCCAAAGGTATTAAAAGGTATGAAAAAGCTAAACCACGGGGTAGAGCGGAATAAAAGTACCAAAGAAATGGTAAAGTCTAAAATCTTATGTTAAGGATGAAATAACTACCTAGTAGAATTTTTAGTTATTCTTCATCATATTCAAACAAATAATTCTGTCAATGTTATAAATTTTGTTTATTTCATCGAGAGAGAGAGAGCGAGAGAGAGAGAGAAAGAGGAAGAGAATAAAGGATACACCCCACTGACTACTTTTGTTGAGAATTGTATTAAAGTAGAAGACTTCACCCTCTGGCCATAATATACGATTCCAAAAAATAGAATCTATTGTTGTGGTGATTCCCAGAAAGAAGATCCCTGCGGGTATCGCTATTTTGAGCAATCTGAAATTCCAAAAATTAGATAAATTACCAGATTCACAAGTTGTTTGAGTCAATTTGTTTCTTTTTTCATCTCTTTTTCAAATCATGTTGAAAGTGCTTTGAATTGGGCCAACTTAAACATGAAAAATAGCAAAAAACTTAGGAATTTAAACACAAAATGAGTTGGAAGTTGTACATATGAAAAAGGCAAGAACAGATGCTTGAAAATTAAAAAAAATTATATCAAAAAAACTTTTGAATTGACAAATAATGGACCACGAAAACTTGACGTCGATGGAATTCAGGTAGAAATTAGTTTTCCCATTCACCTAGGTATCGTAATTTTCATATAAGCTAAATCATGGAGTAGAAATAATCCTAGTAGCATTGCCAATTCAGCTCTAAATACGATGATGGCTGCGGCTGATGAGCAGATGAATATGACATGGTTTTGCCTTAGCCATCCGTAGAGAGCGAGTAAAACTGTAAAAAAAAATAAAGACAAATTAAACAGACTTTGTAAATGCTTTTTAGTTTTCTCTTAATTTTTCAAAAAGTGCGATGTGCGAAGAACTAGATATTTATGCTATGAATAATAAAGATTCTAGGATTGCGCAAGTGTTATAATATAAATTATCGATATCATAAATATTAATGTGCCTAGAGAAGAGAGGGAAAAAGTTACAGCAGCCGTTGGATGGTGAAAAAGTTAAGAAAAATTTTAAAAATCTAGAAAACCTGGCTACTTTGCATTTATAACCACGAATTTTTAAAGTAAAAACAAATAGAATCGTGGCACATAAAATTATTAGCCCATACCTGAAACTTTTTATTCTGTTTTTTTTTTTTTTGTAATTCTTACCAAACCTTGATGCTACTTTTATACCGTATGAAATTTACCTGTTCCAAGAATATATTGCAAGTATGTAAAGAATTTAGGTAGAGAAAAAAATTATTCACTAATCCTCTAGGATATTGTGGAAAAAAAGCTCAGAACCTAATATCACTTCTTATTACCTCATTATATATTTTCTTTTTTCGTTTCAGAGTGGCATCAGAGACAAGTAAAATGTCACATAAGTTTTCAAGTAGATAGAAATGCTTTTCTAATTACTTAAAACTCCTATTTGATTTTTGGTTTTTTATTTTTTTTACTGTAGTTTCAGCCAATTTTCATAAATAAGAATCTGAACTATGAAATAATTCATGATATTTTTCTTTCCAGGAAAAAATTCTAGTATCTTTTGAATTTCCAAACATGTAAAAGATTGCTTTTAAATTCGCCTTAGATGAGCGCTTGTTTACCTAGTGGCATCGCCATTATATTTGGCAAAGGACGGCTCAGGTAATACATGAAGTGGTACTGCGATACGGTAATTGCAACAAACCATTTACCAAACTGAAGACCGAATATCGACTGTAATGCTTGTCTGTATAATCGCAAAGTTGATATTACCGTCAAGCCAAGTACAGCTCGTACTGAAAATTAAAAAAAAAAAATAATAATTATCATTCAAATACAGAAGATATTTTCGTGAGGCTCAGATTCGTAACGTTAATGTTGTAAGCAAATCGGCAAAAATAATATCCGCCGTTTCGCCGCCTAAACGTTATTGCAAAAAATGCAAGGCGAAGAGATTGATGTTATTTTTCCTGATTTTGTACATGAAGTAAAACGATGGAAACAATACTCACCTATATATTGGGCACAGAATTTATTCATGTTCAAGTAATCAACAGCTGCAACAAAGGGCGTAGCAATGCCAGAAATGAGTATCGGGCCCAGAAACGTTCTTGGCACAACTCCAGGAAATTCATGATGATCATACTTGTTTAAATGAATTAATGCAAAGAAGAGAAAAGATCGTAAATTAATTAAATAATTAATTAATCAGTGTGGAAATTGGTCAAAGCACTGTAAACATCTCTTTCTACACTTTTTCTCAATTAAACTAACCATACTAGGTGTAGAAATTTGGTTGAGAGCAAAATGAGATAAAATAAGTCAAAATAGAATACTCTTGAATTATAAATACAGTGAGATAATTGAAAAAAGAAGAGATAGCAGCTCTCTTGGAAATTCATTAGAAACTATTTATAACTTGAACACTTTAGAATATAAAATTACCCGATTTTCCAATGATCATACTAACATATGCAATGTCAAAAAAGATCGGGAGAGCCAGAGACAGAGAAAAAAGAGAAAGAGTAGAGTTTATCATTGTTGATATTTATTACACACTTAAAGTTTGTGACAGTAATGTAGAAATATTGTTTTGTTTTGTTTGTTTGTACTCATGTTTTTAGAATTATTTATTACACTAATAATTATGAATCAGAATATGAATTGTGAAATGCTTACCTGGGTTAGGTTAAATCCGTGATAAAGAATATCGTGCATAGCTTGTAAATTGAAACTTTCCTCAACTTTAGTAAACGGGCAATATAAAAGATGAACAATTGCCACCAAGATTATTACGTGATCCATTTTGCTCGACTACATTTAAACTGATTGTATATTTTTAGTATTGAAGTTTCTTGCTCCAATATTATTCACAATGTTTTGATGAGAAGAAAAGATGAAGAATCAGAGAGAAGAGAAAAATTCTTTTTTATCTCATTATACGTATACAGAAATAGATACTACTTTTGCGTAGAGAACCGACAGATTGGACACTCAGCACGGTAGAAATAATGCAGACGACAGCGAACTGTCGTCTGCTACTATTCACCGGCCGCGACCCAATCCTCGACCCTACCAACTCATACGCACTCTGCTTGAAATCTTCCGGGAAATTTGAATCTCGTGTACACCGTCCGCGAGATGAAACTTGAAATTATGGATATTATGGCGATATCTTAGTTCCTGGATCCCCGTCGGAATATTTATGAAATACGACATGAATGATTTCTTTGCAGTATTTAATTTATAAATTTCTTATATGAATACAATATTCAGCTTTCTATAATGGCATTTCCTACCTCTCTGCCAGTTCTCCGGGCATTACTATAGATACGGTGGGAAAAATATTGTGATTCAATTTAATTCAAATCTTTATGATTTGTGATATATTGATATACATGATTGCGATATGAAAATAAATGGAAACCATATCAATAAACTAACGGAGGATAATATTGTCTGTTTTCTTGTCATTATACACGGGGGAAAAAAATGTTAAATTTACATTTTTAGTGGTGAATATATGGACAGCACTTGTTTGGAGTAAAATCTGCACCGATTGTGGTTAATTCAACATGACATGTTGTAACTCTGACCAAATTATTTGTAAATCTTAACACAATTGCTGTAGATTTTACTCCAAATAACTTCCGTCCATATATTCACCACTGAAAATGTGAATTTAACATTTTTTTTATCCGTGTAGTATACACTTGTAGTGTGTATGAATTAATATAATGCAGATAAACACAGTGCACGTCATATTTATAATCAACAGAATTTCTGAAATATCGTTGTCGGCATCATGTGCGTAAGATATGCGATTTTACGCACGCGTTCACATGTATAGAATCGCATTTTACTAGCCCACAAACGTGTACATGGAATCGCTGTTTTACGCACTCGTGTCGAAAATCATTATTTCGTTCCTACAATATTTATTTATTTCATGTAAATTTATCCAGATTATCTTGCGAAGAGCCATCTCCTTTGGCATTCCAGTTGAATACATATATTCCAAGAGTACATCTCACAATAAATTATAAATGATCATTCCGGGTCGACCTGACGGTGGTATACATATTGCTCTGTAGCTATTCCTCACCAGTATAATAACTGTACTGAATAATCTAGATTGTTGAAAATTTATGATCGTATAAATGAACATCCATACACATACTGAATTAGTATAAATATCAACTCTTTAATAGACACCATGATAAGAGCAGTACGTAAGCAGAGCTTTGGTGCTCCTGCATGTGGGCTACTTGACACACTCCAATGGCATTGTAAATTGCATATCCGCAGGCGTTTTCATATAATTCTTCCGAAAAATTCTGTATACATACATAGCAACTAGGCTGTAAAATAATTAAAACGCCAAGATTTTCTTCTCATTCTCACGTAAATTTTGTTTCCGTCCTTTCAAAGAATTCATGATTTTGTTTATTAATTCATTGCGAATTTCGTAGTCATTCGATGATAGACATTTAATAATAAAAGAAAAGACGTTATTTCATATCGTCTCGCAGTATGATCTATCAATGATATGAACTATGAACAATTTCTGTTCGCATCTCATTATGTACCGTGATTTATTATAAGACTGCAAAATAATATGGGATAACTGATCCCCTTTTCCCTCCTATAATGTATAAGTATACCTATATAGTGTACGTGGATAGTATGAAATAAAGTACCTACATACTTTACTATAATATATAAATGAGTATATATGAGCAAGTTAACAAATCTTGTTAAGAAAGTAAATATTTGACGATGATAAGCCCCGTTAGCACTACGAGGCACAGTCTAGAGTTTGTAAACTCTTGAGTCTGCATATTAATTCAAGTTCTTCTTGAGATGTGACTTCGATTTAATATTCAGGTAACAGAAAGCCACATCGTGTTCAAAAACCCTGCGTCTAATAATAATATTTTTGTTCAAAATAAATCGTTATTCGATGTTCCACGTACCAAATTGTTCTGAAAAGCAATAATCGATATACCTATAAGAATTATTATAATCCAGATAAAAAAAGACTTTCATTTACTTTAATATATTTCAACGCATAAGCTATGATTATGATCAAATTAATTAATGATAAATATTATAATTTATTCGGTCAGGTGTTTCCTTTTTTTTCCTTTAATTTAAGATAATAAATTTTCCTTTGAGTAAGTTTTAATAACTTCATGAAACATTTTCAACGAAGAGATTTTCGCTAATTGCAGAGTAGTGTAAAAAGAGTAGCTGCGAGCTGCTTAATTGACGCATAAAATTATACATATTAAAACAATTACGGCAAAGTGCTTTTTTGCTCTTTGAAGCAATATTGAATATAATCTTTGAACCCCAACGAGCAAAGGAGATGATCAACTAATTACACACAACCTACTTAAGAATATTGAAATATGAATATAAATAATACTAATAATTTTATATAGATATTTGCTCTATGATCAATACAGCATTTTCGCTGTGGGTGTAATACATATATTTTCCTATGAACAATCGGCGTACGAAATATGATTAAAATTATCGCAAAATACGAATGAATAATAAACGTATAATTAAAAAATGATGAAAAACCTGCTTCGGTTTCGGTCGGCTCTTTACTCGTAAACAAAGTATATAAATGAAAAATTGAAATAGATATTTAGATTGTACAGTATATGATTTATGAACGTATGCATGCGGCCGAACATAGTAAATGGTAAATCAAAAGTCTGTGGTACATAAAAAAAAAAGTAAAAAGGAAGGAATAATTTAAAAAAATAAATGAACTTCAAAGTCGTGAAATTCATCGCGGTCTAATATTATATGTTATTAATCGAATATATATATATATGACTAGTATACATGCATGTATTTTATATATACAAATGTATACCTACTCGCAATATATCTATACTTAGGTATACCAATCCTATATTTGTACAAGACTACGTATGTATGTGGAATCTCAAGGTGGGAAAACAGCTGATTTCATCACGCTAGGAGTATACTATAAAATGATATGTACTACATATAGTTAATTGTCCTAGTCTGAATGATGAGATTGACCATTACGACCATATAATACAAAATTAAAATTGAAAAAAATAGGAAGAGACTCTTGATATGGAATACAATAATTATAGTGACCATTATTATGACTATAAAAAACGAAATTCAGGAATTTGATTCTATTTCTTTTTATAATATACCCATTTTACAAGAACAATAATAACTAGCAACGAAATATTGATTGTATATGAATAATAATAAATGATATTGATAATAATATAGTACATACGACTTTCCAATATTGTGATCGTATTAAAAATGAAAATAAATAATATACTGTTATACAGACTCTCCGGAAATGTGTAGTGAAAAAAGGTGAAACGTGGATATATAATATAGTCTGGCAAAAGGAGAAAAGTAGGCATAAAGAGAGGACACGAGAATGCTAATACATGCAAAATACTTGCAGCCGGTATAAAGAATAAGAGACTGTAAAAAAACAAAAAACAAAAAACACGACAAAATAATTATAATAAAAACGAGAAGAAACACGTTTCGAATTATTCAGCTACATTCAATACCGAAATTCTACACATTGTTCGCATACAACATACAAACCAACATAAGACAGTATAAGGGGGTTTGGCGAGGCCGAGGCGCATGCTCTTGGATAGATACTAGGAGGACGCCGGCGTTTCGCAGAAAGCATAACGTCCCGACGTCCCAAACACGCGAAAATCCATATCGAAACGAAGCAATAGGCGGGATCAACGCATTTTGAGATCGCGTCGCGAAGACGCGTTAGAGCTGAGTGCGGATTGGGATATTGCTATAAGATATAATATAATATACTATAAATTCGATTACGCTTTCGGAGGGATTTGGGCGGTATCCTATAAAACACGCCTAAGCCTTTACCAAATTTACACCCCTAGCTAAATTTGATATACCATGTCGTTGAGGCTACTCCACGCGTCCGCGACTAACGGTGTTCAGGGTGCATCGGCTGAAATAATAATATACCGCAAATTCATACTTGTAGTAATATTCATTATCAGTCATTTCTTACTCATGGATACATCCCGTTGAGGCTTATGCCGCGCCTGCGGTCCTGCCGTTTACAGAATAAAAAAATTTGTACATACTACAAGTTATTTGATTTCTGTATTCTATTTTGAGCGGGAAATCTAGATAGACAGAGGCGAAGGGACAGAGAGAGATAGATAGATAGATACATTTATTTTGTTCATAACAATATTGAACAATATTACATCAACATAGTTAAACGCGTAATATACACAGAGAGAGAGAGAGGGAGAGAGAGAGAGAGAGAGAGACAGCAAAAGAGAGAGAGAGACAGCGAAAGAGATTATAAGTTCATAATATATCATAATCGAGATTTTAAACTTGGGAAAAGAGAAAAGGAACAAGAATCACAAAGGATAGAACTTTACATTCTACATGATTATATACAGAAAAGTATAAGATGACACATAATTTTATCTATATGAATAATATGTTGGAAAAGAATTTATATCGTGACATGCAGCGTAAAAATTACGCATGATCGAAGAATAATATTAACATCATAAGAATATATCCTCAGATCACGCGCCAAATATACATAAAACATAAAAAGTAAAAAGAGAGAATAATTGTAAAAGATGATGGCAGGTGTTTCTGTGAACGGGACGCGTCCCGTTGAAGTAAATTACATTTTAAATGTATTGAATTCGATCAACGAATTGAACGAATCGTTGATGACCGAGGAGATGAAGTGTTCATTAACAAAATATCAACATCAAGACGAACCGCATCAAACTGGATGCGAAGTCGATTGGGATTCACTTCTTTGCTGGCCTCATACACACCCCGGTAGTCTCGCTCTTTTACCATGTTTTGAAGAACTGAACGGTATTCGTTACGACAATTCACGTGAGTTTGTTAATTTTCTCATCTTTTTCTACCACTATTCTGTATTTTGTATATTGTATTTTGTATTTTCAGAGTTATCGAGAATTATTTTTGTGTGAACAATCTTACAATACAGAACGATTATTATAATATGTTACCTGGATTGGTGTATTTTTGTATTAGGAACAAAAAAACTGGAGGAAAACGATGGTATTTTCAACATGTTCAAGCGAACGCAATGAATTTGAGATGAATTTGTAGTTGCTGTTTGTTTGTTTTTTTCTTTTTTCGTTCGTAAACAAAAAACAAACCCCCCGTTAAACAGAAAAAAACTGTTACGTCCGTTTATAATACAGAAGAGTAGCTTTTATCGGATCGATGTATATAACTGTATATACCTATGTATACATGTATATAAGTAGGTATCTATAAGCTGCGTTGGACGAGATTGAAGAACGTCAAGAGAGAGGGTATCGTGTTTATAGCAGAGTACGTATGTATACTATATATGTATATATACCATATACATATTTATGTCGAATCCCTGGGGATGAAATTTTGTTTTCTCTTATCATTATAATACCTTGAATGGCTATAATATATAACTCGAACGAAGAAAAGATGTCACCGTATATTTTCTTTCGGGTGAGAAAAAGAGAATCGACAACTTTTTCGGGAATGTAGAAAAAGAAAAACAAATGAAATAAATGAAAAGAAAAAAACGAAACAAATAGGTGTAAAAGAGTGAATGAGAAAAAGTTTTCGGGCAATTAAGAAAAAATTTTGTAATATTTATTTTTCAGAAATTTGATTCAAAATTGCAATCATGTGCTCGAAGAGATTCCAGAGGCAAACAATCCCCGAAAACTCCGACTAGCTCTATAAAAAACTGATGAAACCCAGAAAACGTCACAAAACGAGGGAATACGGGTCCACTCATTTTCAGTGGAGAATAACACATAAAAAATTCAGAAACAATGGGGTTGTATAGGGCTTTGCCACGGCATTTCGACGTAGGACTGGAACCTCTCCTCAATCTCAAAATATACCCGCTTTTACATGAATATGGCGGAAAATTGAACAGTTTATGTAAAGCGGGGAATAACTTTATCATGTAATATTTATACTCATATACGATCTGATATGTATGCCCACGTATATATGTATACACACTACATACATACCTATAGACAGGTATATGCAATACGAATATGTATGTATAGATGTGTACAGCGAAAATGGAACACACCGTTGAACTTTAACGCGACTTTTGTTTGGGCTTCGATTTTCGTATAAAACCATATTAGCAGACACTGCACTGACAAGGGACGTAGAAATATATCATAGATAAATGATTCACGTTCGGAATATTATATTGTAGGGGTGATGCTGCCAAATGTTAACGAGGTCTAAGCCTTGGTCCAACAATCTTTGATCTTGGTAACAACACCTGGGGCCTTTATGAATCAAATTACGAGGCGTTGCATAGTCATCAGCATTACCATTCTTTGAGTATTTCCCCCAATTTGTTATTTCGAATGATTTTTTCGAGGGTGAAAATGGAGGGAAAATAATACATCGGGATATACTGTCGCGCAAAATTTCCAACAGAGAACGCAAATTGGTGATAAAATTTGAGGAAACGAAGGCCGGCGAAAGTCAACCGCGAAGTAGAAAGTGTACTTTTGAAGCATCAGTATTCATCGGAGTGTGATAATGGGAATACTTGTATTCGAAAGAGGGGTAAATTTTGCACAGGAATATGCTCCGAGGGATATTTTGTTCTTTTGTTCGAAACCGTTGAAGAAATAATCGAGAGGATCGATTCGCCAAAAGAGCATAAAAATGAAATTGTGATTATACTGTAGCCGAAGCATTACGTGGGGTGAAAAATAAATAGCTGAATAATTTCTGCACCCTTCTTCCGAGATGAATAAAGGAACCGAAAAATTGGCATAAAACTGTGGTAGCTGCAGGCTACGTAGAGACAGGGAAGCCCCAAACAGCTGGTGAATATTTGGCAGAATCACCCACATTCACTGCGAGCGTGGTAAATCTCTGTTTTATAATACATATCGCGATACAAGGGATGGACAACACCCCTGTATCAGAGAGACGCTATACGGTTACGTAAAATGATACGTATCCATCGTATAGTATGTATGCGCAGTAACAGAAGTTGAATGGGAGTGTTCATGTATGATTATACGGTATGATTATACCAATACAGCCGATTATAGTATAGATATTCGAGTTTACCATGGGCGTAATGTGATCGTATTGTGATACCCGCGTAATCGTGGGTACACCTAAACCAGTGTATTCTTTTGTTCTAGGTAATTTCGGATAATGTCGATTTTTTGTCTGAAAGAGTACAACGTAATAGGTACTGGTTTCGCGTATACAGAGAATTTACCATAGGTGTATAATTTACTTTCGGCAAAATTTCAAATCCTGTAATTTATAATGACCCTTCTGCTCTATAATAACCCCTCGAATTGAAATATATTTATAGTCTGTATACAAGAAACGCAATCCTATTACGCAACTAATGGTATAAAATTTGGATCCAAGGGTTGTTCAACATAAACGCGTGGTAGCGGGTAAGGAAAAAGAAGAGAAGAACATGCATAAAAAAATAAAAAAATATACGCGCCACACATAGAAAAGAAACTCGAGTGTTTTCCTTCTTGTCTGTGTGTGTGTGTGTGTTTTTTTCTCATCTTCTCCTCAGTTTAACTGCTTTTGTACGTTTGAAATTAGATTCGAGGCAGTTTAGATTTAATGACGAAAGTGCTGCTTTTAGAGAACGAGACAAGTTGATTGGTATCTTGAGGGCGTGGGAGGCAACGGGAACGGGTAGAGACAGAGACAGAGACAGAGACAGGGACAGAAAGAGATTGAAAGGGAATGGGAATGGGAATGGGAAAGATGAGGGACGAGGGTGGAAGATGAGAAGATTGTGTGGTCGAAGGAGAGTAATTTGGTCTCGAAGGATAGCGAGATTAGGGGTAAGATCTTGAGAGAAAAGAAATAAATCGTGGACGCAATGGGGTAGTATTTTGCCGTATTTTGTATATCTATATACACATGTATATGTATGTGTAGCTTAAGGCACAGGAAATGGAAAAGAGATCTTTTATTATACGTATACGGAGCGTACGGAATGTACATATATACGTTCTATACATGGTTTTACAGAATGAATACATGAACGCATACTAAATCGGGAGAACTCCACGGTTTATTATCCCCCCTGCATTTATATCACAAACTGCTATAATCCAATTTCCTTATCATTTTATTTCGTTATTCCTCTGTATACAATATACCGGCAATACACACGAAGTGGGAGAGAAAAGAAACAGAAAGAAAAGAAAAGAAAAGAAAAGAAAATGCGGACTTGATTCTCTACGGGACTACACCGACTGCTCTCTATCGAGCAACCCTGTATATACATACGTACATACATATATATACTTTTAAATATAGTAACCTGCGCTTATATTGTTAAATTGTTTGAAAAGTTTGAAATTGGAATACCTGTTTCACATTATACCAAGTTATATATTTTTAAAATTATGGTCCACGTGCATACGGCTGCAGGGGACGTATGAAATCTAACATCATATTTTTCGAAAATATATTACATGTTTATGATGAAAAATGGAATTATATAGTCAGTTGCCGCGTATACTACCTCCTTTTATACGTGTGCGTGTAGGCAGTACTCGAAAAACATAGGTATACTCCATGAAAAGCAGGTTATATGTATGCATATTACGTCTTTTACGTGGATAATTCTACCAAATCTTAACCACGTTTGGGGTTTCGCCGTGTACATAGCGGCGAGGATTTTGTTCCAAATTTTTCGAGTCTCTTATTCCAGTCACGAGAAGGGCGAAGGAATTTCCCCGCGATTTTCTTTCACACCGCGTTGCGTGTTTAGCCGTAATCATGATTCTGGGGATTTTTTTGCAATACATCTATCAAGCCATACCTTCATGCAAAAGTTTTGCTCTAATTTTGAATAAAACTATTGCCTCTCCAGTCCGGTGAATGAGAATGCTTCAATGTAAAAATTCCCTGTTTCCTTTCAAATCGATTTTTGATCCCCTTTCTCAATTTTCATCCTCCATTGACCCATGATCTTCAGAGAATGGGATCTCAATATGGCTTCTGAACGGCGATTAATAAGAAAAGATCGACGGATCGGAAAATTACCAATCGAACTGCCAGATGTCTCGAGAACACATTACCGATGGTACAGTCATATTATATCTAGATGGATGATTAATCAGTAAGTTTCATAATCGATTATTCCGTTTTCGGGGAGCGGTGATATCCTACTCTCGAATCACAAATCTAGAATATTCCGGTACGGAAATTGCTGAAAAAATACAGGAATTCGATGTAAGAGTTATTGAAGAGGGGGGCTTGGAAAATTGATTCAGAGTTAGAAAAGTTTGTTTGCCAAGTATTCGAGAGAATCACAGGTGAATGGCAATATTTTCATTTGAAAGAGCTGAAAATTTCGCACAAGAAATTATCTCCACAATGGTTTTTCTTTCCCCGAATTTTCACCCTTAGACAACACTTTCAGACGATAAACCCATAATTCACACAAAACGGAGTAAACGTAGAAATTAATTCTCTCTCGCGCATTCAGATATAATTAATGATGTTTTTAATGAATTTAATTAAACTTGTTATATGCTCATTACCTGTTGCGCTGATATACATGGCGTCAGGTGTATACCTATGTATTATTTACACAACTCATAATTATATAATATATATATATATCTATCTATATAGATATAATAATCTCGTGTCTGCAGATGGTCGGGAGCTTTCTGGTTATAACTTCGATAATTCAAAACTCAGTTATATTACAAATTACTTTGAGAAACTCTGCACCAACTTCGGCTGCAGAGTAACTAAAACGTGTACGATATACATCATGTAGGTATATATGCTAGAATAGGTGGAAATACATGCATTATATATATATATATATATATATATAGGTATGTATTTATTATCACCCCGGCAGCTGCAGCGATATATGTATAACGTAATTTATCGTATATTGTATGCTTCTATAATACGACCGATGGTGAAAATATGTCTTGATGGAGAATTATGGTGTCATAGAATTCTCTATTAATCGAAAATCAAAGAGGGCTAAAAGACGAAGAAAAAAGGGAAAATTGAAATCGTAAATTTTCAGCATTTTTTTCACGTTGAAATCGCGAAAGATCTGGAACGCGAAGATTCACGACTCGGATGGTATCATACAACAATATATTATTGTGATGTACATGCCTGTATATATCCATCGTATATGGATAAAACGGAGTTCCAGCCGGCAATACAAACCTGAAGCGAAGATCTGAGGCTGGTGTGAGATATACACATGGACCTATATAACGTGTGGGGGGAAGTCGTTTGAATAATTTAAAGGCAACGCCGACCACGTGTGGTCATTAAAAATGAAATACAAGTACAAAGTCTTAGTATATACTTATGTATGTATATACAAACGTATCTTTATATAGGTACATACGGGTTAATTCGCCTTTTTCAGACGTAGATACAATATACCTGCATGTACTTATACATAACTGGAATATATATCTACATATGTATTGCAGAGGTACAATAAATTCCGCATGAACAAATTTCAGTCGCTTCAGAATTTACCTAATGCAGTACATATAGCGAATACCGGTGCCGGAGTTAACTTCCACTACGCTATAATATATAGAGTCTATATTTTAGTAGGTATTTGAGGGAATCACGCCATTTCGACCACGATCAAGACAGTGCGTGGCATACTTAATATCAATCTTTTTTTTTCCCAACTTTTTTATCCTGACCGAGCTACAAGATGACGAAATTTACCGATTTTAGAAATATAGCATTTGTAGAAGGCGTATAGCTTAAAATTTGAAGCTACAGGTCTTCATATTGAAATTGAATGTATCTCGGTCACGCCGAGTGGATAGAAAATCTGAAGTAATACCATGATATTGCTGGTACCGCCACCTCAAAAGAAAAAGATCAATATCGGATTGAGATGGTACGGTCACAGACTATGCGTGGTACAATCGAAATTCCAGATAAACTTGCAAATTAAGTTTAGCACCGGTTCACATTACTTTATCTTATCCAGACAATCGCTCTTTATGAACTGAGCTTTCAAATGCTTATTCCTCAGCCCTGTGCAGAGATTTTTTCCGACTTCGAAGCACCGCGTGAAAGTCTCGTACTTCCAACTTCTCACGAAACAAAGATTTCCCGGATTCATCAACGTGTTCGGATTTTGCTCACGTCTATTGGGGCTACCGACTTTTTGTTTTTTCGTTATTTCTTGTACACAAAACTGATCCAGAACTCGAATACCCTCCTTCCGGTAAACTCCACCCCTAAAGAAATAAAATATCAAAGCAATAAAAGCGAGAGTGTATCCCTATAAAATCCAATCTTTTCCGATGTCTTTTTCCCACCTTGCGGATTATACTCTCTATTTTGATATTTAATACCTGAATATAACGCATTTTTATGGTTTTTCATTCTGTTTCGTTCATGAAGATATTCAAATATAATTCAGTTTGAACAAGTGATATTCATGCATTTTGTATAGGGCGCGTCTAGCCACGGTATTACAGGGACATATCATATAGGCACAAGTATAATACAACAATTCGACGTTGTGAATATGAATCATCGATCAATATACCTATAAATTGGACGGCTCTTGGCATGACTTGTCTATATAACTAGATTTATTTACTGTTTGCTCGAAGCAAAGTCTGATATATATTAACTGTAATTTGAAGGATCGGGATTCCTGCAGATTAACTTCCCTAAATTAATCATTTGATAATCCTAGCTTTCGCCCATCCGTTGTTGTACATGTTATACCGTATCAAATGAACTGGGCGATTGAATATACTGAAACTAATATATTATCATTCGTTCGTAAAAATGGATTTGATTGATTTTCGTTACACAGGGGATTGAAACTTATCGCGTGAGCTATATACTATTGTATTAAATATTAATTAATGAGGCTGAAATTTTACCGTGATTTTGTTACACTTTATATGGGGATAAACTTTTGCTTCATAAAATTATTCAATATTAGGGTAAATTTGGTAATGAAATTCTAAAGACTTTCAATTACAGATAATTACTCTTCAAACTTGCACGTTCGGTACACAGCTTAAATTTCACGGTATATAAATAATAATCAGGTTGTCTTCCCTTCATTAATTAATATTTTCGTGAGGATTATTTTACACGATTCCTCTGCAGTCGTATCTCATTTTTCGTTAATGTTTGCAGAATATTGGGTAAGAATTTTCTGAAAACGTGAATACAAAAATGGCACAGTATCACATTTATAGGCTGTTCATTGACGAACAGTTTCTGTTCCAGCTTATTATGATAATATTATAACGTGTGTTTAGAGTGATTGGAAAATTCGAAAAAGTGAATACTTTCAAGTAGATCGAACAAACGATTTTCTGGTGGATACAGGCATATACTGACAGCTCACTGTCATTTTCTCTGTGCTCATAATAACCCTCAAATAATTTAGTTTATTACAAATTAGAATATTTATAATCACAAAATTCGTTACCTGCACATCATATAAAATATTGTAAGAAGAATTTGCGTTTCTGGTGTATAGATATAGGCCTATAGGTATCATGTATGAAATAACAGAACAAACAAACCGAAAAGGAAACCATCAAACATGATTGGGTCTATCGATTGATGTGATATATCTAGATATTTAGAAACCTGTGGTATATATATTCACCTATAGTATATCTCTCTGCGGCAGTAGGTGTTGAATCTTGCGCAGAGGGTTATATCATGTATCAGTATAACAGACAGTAACAGATAGAGATTATAGAATGGAAAGGGTTGTTAGGATCTGCATGAAGAAGACTATAAAAGCGACTTTTATGAAGGTTGATGTGTTTTTTTTCTTTCATTTTTTGATAAGGCCGATCATAACTATTCAGAGATAATTTTTTGTCGGGACTGCTGGTATATAGCATATTTTACCAGAATTAATCATGAATAATTGCCTTCATCTCTATCAACTATATATTCATCCGCAATGAATCATCTTTCGCTCAAAAGCTGTAATATCGTAGCATATATAATATGAGAGGACGGGTAGAGTTTTAGTCGTGATATAATTCGATTAATTAATCTATATTTACCTCCGCAAGCGGTATAATTATTTATTTCCCGCGTTATATTGCACCGTATATAGGTACAGTATAAATACATACCAACTTTTGGGGGAGCGGGGGATGCGAGCATATAACGACTACTCTGATATAATAATATTCACGAACAGCTTGAAATAAATGATCTACACAATTTCTGGCAAACTCCCGTTTTGTGAATATGTATATACTATATTATTTTATGAATATATAGGGTGGCTTCGGGAAAAAGAACCCTCCCGCATCGGTCAATCTTGCAACGCGTGAATGAAAAAATTCATTGATCCCCTAGTCTATACGCGACAACCTTTTTATCGTCGTTTTCTATTTTTACGTCAGAAATTGGAAAACCGAAGCATCGTGAAACTTTTATCCATTGTGTATAAGTTCGAAATTGAATAAATTAAATTTTCATGATGATCGAATTCGTAGCTCGTTGGACGTTTACTTGAATAATTGAAATTGGGCGAACTTGTATAAAATGTATTGCCTATATATAGTAAGAGCCGTATACGTATGCCTAATCGCGTTGAATCGGATATTTGGGCCGTTAATGAATCAGCAATTTTTTAAAGACAAATATTTTCTCGACAGTTTCGCAACGGTAATTAATCATTAGATTACACAATTATTATATTATATAATATAGTACTATATGTATCTATGTATCTCATATGTGTACAATAATTCTCACGTAGGCCACTTTGTCATATTAGATGGGGTAAATAGTAAAAATTTATATCGAAAATTCGGTATTTGCCCTCCGCCAATATTTATGTGCGGAGTATATATATACCTCTACATACGTATACATACGTTACATTACATATTTTTATATTTATAATACATGGGACGGGCTGGGACTTGGAAATGAGATTTTTCAAGTTTATACTGTAGATAAATGAAAAGGCGCGAAGACGATTCTGCATCAAGTATTCAGAAGACAGAAATGGAACATTTTCACGTATCGTCAAAATAAATAGGTCTTTATGCATAGATTCTGCTAAATATTAACCTGCAGTTTCGGGTTATTGCCATCCCCGATTTTGTTGCAACTTCCGGGGATCCTTGATAATAATTTGTTCCTATCACAGTCAATGAGGAGAGCTGTAGTCATCATGGTTTGAAGGTTTTCCGAAACTCGTTATTTTTGACAATTATGTGACATAATTTAATCGCGAAACCAATTAGGTATATGAGAATATAGCAAAAAATAAAAATATAGCAAAAATATAACAGCAAAAGAAAAAGGAAAAAGGAGAAAAAATAAAACAAAAATTGCACACAACTTGCTCCAGCCTTATCGTGACTGGAATAAAGTAATCCCATCAGGAACGTTGGGACAAAACCGTTATACATAGTGTACATAAGACAGCGAGGTTCCACACGTATGTACATCTGGTTAATATTTCGTGGGATTACCCATATATACGTATGTACCGGCCTGTATATGCGCGTGATACATATATATTCCCTCTTTCGCAAATTGCCCTATATGCCTACTACGTAGGTATGCCCGGTCACTCTGAATTTTATAGTTTGAATAAAATCTCCATAAATTTTCACGCGTTTTTATGAATTTTAGAGAACGCAAGTCGGTGGTGCTGGCCAAATGGAACATGGGACAAATATTCGGACTATTCTGCATGTAACAATATAATACTATCGCCTGTGGAAGAAGCTACGGGGACGGAAATTACCACGATGATCTATTTCATTGGATACTCATTTTCTCTATTCACTCTCATCGTAGCGGTATCTATATTTTTATACTACAAGTAAGTAAAAATGAGTATTCAATTGACATAATACATGCGCGATTTGCAATAATTATGTAATAATTGTTGTCTCATAGAGTTTCTCGTGTCAATCCTTGTCCTTTTTTTCCTCTCTCGTTCGTTTTCGGTCAGTCTTTTCACCCTTTGGAGCTTAAATTTGAAGTTTTGAATCTGATTCACATATCTTGTGTCATCGTTTTATGTGAACTATTTCACAAAGGGATATGTCATATTCCTACGGGACTACGTCCTACGCGTCGTCGTAGGTTTAAATATAACAATCATACGCGGTGGACGGAGACTGAGTTCAGTTTCCATTGTGATGAAGGATTCAGTCATGTGGAATTATAGAATATAATAGAAACACGTAGAATTAACCCGCAGTTTTGTCCGAATGTCATTCACAGCTGTACCTATCCACCTTGCAATTATATTATGTAGGTATACGGATACCTACAGTAATACACGTGATTGTGTAACTATATAGATTGCTAATTGTGGGGTAGTCGAGTGGTAATTATATGACTCTGCAGTTGCGGACCAAATGATATTTTCTCTCAGATTTTCGCTATGTATACCTACAGGTACAGGTACAGCTGTTGGTGTATCCCACATCGTAACTTGAATAAACCTTAAGCCGTACGACCCGCCGCAGAACCCTTGCACAATCCCAGATTTACTTGCCAATTTAGTTGTAGGACGCCTCACCGCTAAAATACATTGATCAGGATGATCCAGATATCCAATTTTAACGGATTCTTCAAAATTATCCAGATTTTGGAGATTTACCGAATTTTCACTTTTACATGGTAGAGCAAAGGCACCGGTTCCCGCACCGACCTGCACCCCCAGTTTTCGACTACTTCTTCATTTCCGCAAATATGTATAATATTTTGATTCGCCATATAATTTTGAGGGAATTTTCGAAACATACGACTGTAATTAATTTTAAATCATAAATTCGAACTCACGCATCTTTGGGATCAGAATCCTAAATCGTCCGGTGCAGCAGGTTTGCTTTCCGCAAAATTTTTCCCTACGAATCTCAAAATTCAACGAAAATAATCTAGGTATAATGATAATCTACTGCCAATATGACCTAACGTGAGTATACACAGTCATTGATCCTACGATAAGTTTCGTTACACAGGTATACGCGGTATAATAATCGGCCTGCATAATTTATATTAATTCTCTGCTTTTTCGGCGGAACTTTCTGAAACATATACGATAGGCTTGATGTTGTATCGTGTTAATGAAACAATCAATCAATCAATCAATTTCCAAAAGTTTCGTGGGTAGGGGTAGGTATAACGCTGCGATTGTATAACCAATTATGAAACCGGCTTCCTGCTGCGTCCCTAACTTTGTTATATACTATAGAGGTATAATTATAATAATGATTCTAATATTCTGACATATTACAGCTATAACGAGTATGATATTATATTTCATCGCTTCATTTATGATCCGTGCGAAGATCAATTTTCTCCCATCTTTTTTTCTCTTCTATCAGGTACTATAAAACATTGTATATACATCACCGTAGAATGTCTCAGCTGGTATAAATTCGTGGGAGATATATTATACCGCAAAGATGTGTGGTTTTTTTCGTTCCGATAATTCGTGATCAGAAACATATTTTAGGGCCAATTCAAAACTGAAATATATTGAATTGAAAACTTGAACAAACTGTAGCTTCGACGTTAGAATCTATTGAAACAGATCATAAAATCATCCTCGAACGTGAAATACTATGTTATTCAAAATTATGTAGTGTGCATAATTTTTGAAATATTTCATAAAATATTGAGTTTCGAGATAGAGGAGAAGCAAATTAATGTGAATTCTTCTTCCATCGCTTTTTCCAGAGAACTAAGATGCCTAAGAAATAGCATACACACAAATTTAATGTTCACGTACATATTAGCTGATCTGATGTGGATTTTAACAACCGTTATGCAGGTATGTATGTATTGAACATGATAAATAAATTGATAGAAAATTATCAATTAAACTTTCATTTTCATGATATATGAAAAGAAAGTCGAGTTCAACGGATTTAAAGAAATTAATCCGCAAACATTTTTTTGGGGCACTCTCGTAAGTTCCACGGAAGTTTAATTCCTAATATTCCATCCTAGCTCACACCCTTTCCTAATGTTTTAATCAATTATATATAATACATATTCATTACGATATAATTCTACTATTATGGATTTTGATCATTATAAGGTTGAAAATTTATATCCTGTAATATATATTATACAGATATCAATGCAGACGGATCTGCCAACTTGTATAATATTCATCTCCCTTCTAAACTACTTCCATATGACCAATTTTTTCTGGATGTTTGTCGAAGGTATAGCTTTCATATGCATATGAACATATACGATCTCAAAAAGGTCTTATATTATATGACGTCCATTTTACCACTGTAATATTCTCAAATGATGAAATATGAATTTGTATTTTCTATCATTGCAGGCTTGTATCTGTACCTGTTAGTAGTAAAAACCTTCACCGGAGACAATATAAAATTGAGAGTTTGTCTCATTATTGGCTGGGGTACGTCGACTCATTTAACATTCTATCAAACTTTTTATCAAGTTGTAGAAAATCATTTCTAAAAACTAGAAATACGTACATTCCCGGATAAAAATGTAAGTTTGATTATTATATTTTCTCAAAAAATTCGCGCAAAACTTATGACAACTTTTTAAAAGGACCCATATACTTCGATCTTCACGAAAAAGGTTCTAAATATATCAGGCGATATTATAACACGTTCTATTAGTGCTAACAGAGATTTTGGAAAGATTCTGAAGACCGTTCTTACTGTTTCACTAGAATTTTTGAAAAAGAAGAAAACTAAGAAATAATGCTCGTAGGTTTTTTTCCCCGTTTATCTGAAAATCTTAAGACATTATTCGGAGGAATATTGGAGAATTATTTTTCTTGGACAAAGATTTATATACGAATCATATTTAAAGGGACTCGAATTCAATCGCCGTGTATACCTACATACGTGAAATAATTCTTCACTAGTATTCTTTCAACAAATTTGCCAACATTCTCGGATGTCTACGTTGTGAAGAATCCACAGAAAACTTATTTACTTTTTCCTACTACTTTCAGGGTAAAACTCTGTGAGACTGATGTTTGAAAAATTTCTTCAAAATCCTCACAAATAACATTCATGAAATTTTCAAATAATTCCATTATCAACTGTTCAGAGTTATTCAAATTTTCTATAAAGTATATTCATCAGAGTTTCCCTGCTTCCATGACTTATTCAGAATTTTTTTTAGAGCAATAATCAGAAATATATTTTTGCACCGCAGGATTTTATGAAGTGGCGTAGACTGCGCCACGAAATCTCATAGTAATTCAAATAGCAGAGGATACTTTTCATTTCATCTTATCCATAATTCAGAATATTCCATTCTTTCAGGATTACCCTTGATCGTAATCGGAGCATGGGGTATCGCCAAGTCATTACAAGATATTTCTCAAGGTGGTCAGACAATGGTATATCAAGAATTCTTCCTCTACCTCACTTTAATTCTTCTACCCTCAGACCATGAAGTTTATTCAAATATTTAATGAACGAATAACAAGATTAATGTCATATTTCAGGAAGTATCATTATCGAAACATTGTCCGTGGATGATGCCACATTCGACCGATTGGTTTTTCCAAGGTCCAACGGTGCTTGTTCTTCTCATGAACGTTATTTTTCTATTCATGATCATGTGGGTGAGTACAAAGTGAAAAGAGTTTTGTTTGAAATTATAGAAACTGAATATTTGAAACAGGTAAATGAAAAAAACAGAAAATACATTTACATCTGGCTAATCAAACTTTGCACGGTATGGCTTACATACATGCATACACACATATATACACATTGTATATAAACAATAAATTACAGGTACTAATAACGAAACTTCGATCAGCAAACAACGTCGAAACTCAACAATACAGGAAAGCAACAAAGGCGCTACTCGTATTAATTCCATTGCTCGGTTGTACTTATATATTAACATTTGCTGGACCGGAGCAAGGAAATGTGAGAGATATATTTGTAAATCTTCGCGCAGTGTTGCTCTCTTCACAAGTGAGTTATGATTTACAAGATAAAACAAATAAAACAAAAAAACTTGCCCTAGTTTTGTCATCTATCAAGTTATCATACAGTTTTAAAATTAGTGAATAAATGCTTTGATATCCTTACCCAGGGACTTTTAGTAGCGCTGTTTTATTGCTTCCTCAATACCGAAGTTCAAAATACAGTAAGACATCATTTCTCGAGATGGAGTACAGCCAGAAATCTTGGAAACGACAGACGCTATTACAGCTATAACAATTGGTCTCCACGTTCAAGAACCGAGAGCATAAGGTACTTCGACTCTGAGATCAAAAAACAAAAATAAATTACAAAAACACTGAAAAAGAAACAAAGCGTTTAAATTTATACATATTATACTACTGCATGTGAGATTATGATGTTTAAATATTATTAAATATCATACATGTTATTTGTTCAGACTTTATTGTCAACCTTCGAATCCTTATCGGAAAAGAGAATCTACAGTGAGTGAAACAACAACAACTACTGTCATCGGTGCGGCGAATTCAACTACCGCTTTCATTGAACGTGAAAAGAAAGCCATTTCCGAAGATCTAAACGAATAAAAATTTACATAAATTTCATTATTATTATTGTTATTGTTATCATTATTAGTGTTTAAAGTATACTATAAAATTATACCAATATGTATGGCGCAATCCGGCGTTAAATCAGCGACTCAAAATCAGCAACTTCGTTTATCATTTGAATAATTTGCTGCATTTTTTTAGAATTAATTGTAAAATTTATCAAAAATAGAAAATTGGCAATGAAATTATAATTCCGAATAGCCGTATCATGAGTTAGTATGGAATTTTACAATAATAACAAACGATCCTTACTATTCTACATACTGGGCCTCGTGAGCTACTATTATAATAATTCATTCGATTTCCATATAGGTATACCTATAGACCAGGGTAAATAATAGTTGGAAGCAAAAGATATAAAATATTGTTAACTGCAATGTTTCTTTTCATTGTAATATGTGTTGATCTGATTTTATACTATACTACTATATACCATATACTATACGTAATATGTTATTTTTCTATTATTCTCAAATCACGAATATTTTCTACTGAATAGATATTTACTGTAAAAATGATAGAATAATAGGAATCCTATGTGTGTTATCAAAGTCCAGATGTATAATATTATATTGAATAATAGAATATAATTATAAATTTTCAAATATATCATCTATATTACATAATACAGATATTTCTGTGACAAAATTCATCAATGTTTGATGTGAAAATAATAGTATATTCAAGAAGACAGAATTCATTCTTTCCAGTAGACGCTGTTTATTTTTGTTGTAAATTAGTCATTCATTAATTGTGTTGTAATATTTGTGAGTTCACCGATATCCAGAAAAAAACCAGAAAATATCTCGAGGATGGAAACCGTTCTGATTGATATTTATTTATAATGATTCATCAACTATGGATAATTTTCGCCTCCTGATTTGTTTATATTTTCTATATTTAACAAAAATGCAAAATACTATATCCGTTCCCTTTGAGAGTGCCTAAAATATCTAAAATCTTGTAATCTACGATTCTGATTCTATGTAACAATTACCATAAGATGAAATATTACAAATATGATTAATTGATTCTCAATAAATATCAATAATTTGCAATAAAATGATATTAATAAGAATCAAATGACCTAAAAGCATTACGTACCTATGTACACTTATAGTTACTTCAGAGAAAATTATTAGGGCAATACATGTATACCTACATATAATAATAATACGTCAATATATTCATTAAAAATAAAGGAATGATAATTTTTGAATTTTTATAATATTGAAAATCTTGTAGACAGTATTATATTCTAAAATTGTTTTTGATGTCATGTATCTTTGCATATTGATTCCAGATCAAGAATTTCTAAATTTTGTCATACCATAACCAGTATAATATTAAATTTTCGAAGAGTGAGAAGCAACAAAAATTGTTAAAATAAAAAAGATTGTTTTTGTTGTAATCTTGGTTTTTGTTCAAATGTCTTTCTTCATGTAATATTTTAATGATATCTGAAATATACACAACTAAAAATATATTTTGCTACGAGTTTGAACTTTGCTACAAGTAAAATAGATTTTTTTCATCAATCTTCATTAGTTTGAAATTGTTTAAGAAGACCAAGAAACAAGAGTTTATAGTATATCTAATGAATTAAAGATTCTACCATCTACTATAGAGAAACATATTGATAGAATTGCTATATTAGTAAAATAAAAGTAATATTTAAAAATCTGATGTAAAAATATACAAACTTTTAATTTCGAATAGTGTGATTATGATGAGAGATCTAGTAATATACCTATACTCTACATGAAAATATTTAATAAAATTCATGATGTTATTGTTTTTTTTTTTTTTTTTTAATAATGAATCTTATATTGATAATATATATAATTATTTATACATTATTATGTGGTACGAAGCGGTAATTTATGATAATATTACAAATAACAACTGTAGCATACCTTGTGTAATAACAACAACAATAATAATAATGGTAATAATAATATTGTTACTGTGTCAAAGGAAAAAAAGACTCGTTTTACATGTGTATGTATATTTACCTAATTTACTATCTAATTTAGAAATTTAATGATTACCTAATACCTAAAAATCAATAGGTTGTACAATTTTATGATACAAATATTTATATATACTATATATATATATAATATATATATATATAGGACTATATAATATATATTAGGACATTTTTCATTTTCATTTTCATTTGTATTTTAATTTTAATTATATACCATTATAGTTAATATTCAATCGTAATTAGAAGCTTTGGCTCTATTTTTTGCCTTCTTTTGATAATTTTTTTTTTCCTTCAATTTAAACCCTTCATTTTTATCCAGCTATATGATAAATAACCGTACCAGTATGCATATCAACTGTGTGTTGGTTATTTTTTTGTAAACATATCCGGTGTAGAAAAAACAAAAACGTTGGAAAAATCAATGATTTATTTATTTATTCATCAATTTATTTTGACCAAATTTTTCATTATATTAGGGAAATTAGTAGTAGATAGGAAGGTATTTGTTATTTCCTCCCAAAAATGTTAGATATTCTGTTCTTTGTTGTTTTGTTTGTCCAGTTTCTTTTAATCTTGCCGATTATCGGTATGTATGCAATTGAATAAAATAATTGTTAAAAGATTAACTGATTTTTTACCGCATATAGTATCTTATAAATACGCGAATTAAGTATCTTTATACAGTTTCATTATCCACACCACTAATTTAGTTTGTTTTTCGTTTTTTTCTTTCATTACTTTCGCTATTCATTTCGGAGGTATTAATCTTGAAGTATCTTCGTGGTTTTGGTATTTTGGTTTACCATGTGTGAAAGGTAGGTATCGATATTTCACCATATGCTGCAAGAAATTTAATAAAAATGGATAAATAAAAGTTTATTACAAAATTTTTATGAATTCAAAAACTAATATATCATCGTATGAATCTAATTTCATAGTGAAATCATGATTTATTATTTAGAAACATCAATTAAAATAGGTACTTGAATTTTATTGCATAGCTGAAAAATCAAAGCTTAAAGTTTCAAACATTAAGTTCGATAATATTTTTTGTGTTCGTTTTTATTACCTTTATTTGCCGTTTCATGGTGATGCAGAATAATGTAATGAAATACATAACAAGTATTGGCCAAAATACTGGAATATTAAAGCAATCGAAGAAAGTGCAGACCATTGCGAATACCGTTGATTTTGTTACTGAATACCAAAATTTAAATTCAGGTAATCGTCTGATAAACGGCCTAAATTCTTCGTTCGATCTTGTCGGCAGTTCAGGACCGTCTCCATCTGTAATTTATTCATTGATTATCAAATATCGGATCGAAGAAATAAAAATAACTCATTTAATTTCAGTTTTTTTTCTCATTCTCTATTTTTTTACTTATTCGTGAACTCTACAATACAAAATATGACCAAAATTATAGGTATATCATGTTGTGTTCTTATTTTTGTTTGTATAGAAATTATCGAATTATTGAAGAATGAATCCTCACCATCAAAGTCCATCGCTGGATCAATTTTTGGTGTTAGGAATGCGATGAATAAATTGAGGTGGTAAATACCCAATGCGTAAGTGACAATATACCATCCCTAGAAAACAAGTATAAAAAAAGTCATTTTTCACATTGAAATACGTAGTAGAGAATTTTAATTGTCTATAAAGAAAACGAGTTGCACGTTTTACTGTGAAAGAAACGACTCACTTGTGTTAATAAAATACGCAAAATAAATATTGCTAAAAGAAATGCTGCAAATATCCATCTAGAAATAGCGTGAGGAGTCCAAAGGTCCAAATAACTTTGATATATCTGCGAAAATGAGATAAAGAAATACATAAAATTACATTAGATCAGGTTTCGTGAACATTCTTAACATGCTAACAAAGACGTCTGGAATTCCCATTGTTACACATTGTTGGATGCATAGTCACCCATTGTTGAACGCCGTGTGTCTTCAATAGCACCTTAAGATTATTTTTTTAAATTTGGATCAGAGTTGATGATTTTTACCTGTGATATTCTAGTTATTCCTTGACTAAATATATTCCTTCTCGGTGTTCCGCCTAAATCTTCGTCCTGCATCATGGTAATTACCTGGAAATTGGATAATAGAAGTGTAAAAATATAAAATTGTTTTGTTAGAAACATTCAATTCGTTTTCATGGTTGTCGTTGTTTTACTGTACCAAACGAGTAGCATTAGAAAACAGAATGATAAATAAACTAGAGCGAAGCTTTGACTTTCTGAAAGCTATTATTCAGTCTATCGCATATTAATTTTTGTAGCCCTCTTTCCTTTACTATTTAGAATACAAAGATAACACGATACGTTGGGAGAAATGTTTGTCTGATTAGAAAGCTTGTGTGATATGTATAATAAGATAACAAGACAGAGCATATGAGACAGAAGTTTTTTGTTCTTTTGCCCATGGAAACTAAGTGAATATATTTAAATAAAATGATCGAAGAAAATGGGAAAGAGAGAAGTGATAGACGCTGTTTTTTACCCGTACTTCTTATTTTGAAAAAATAGCGGTAATGAGAAGTAAACAAAAAATCCTTTGAACGTTGACTTAATACAAATATTGAAAGATTCGTGGTAAATGATAGGTAATAATGATTTGAAAAATTACTTGGTAAAACTGAATAAAACTGACTAAAGCAGTTAGTAAGAAGGTGTGAAAAGTTGTTTCAAATAATAATAATAATAATAAGAAGGATATTAAGAATAATCTAAGGGTTATTTGTATAATGTGTGCAGAGTGCAGAGTGTATTAGGGTGAGGTAGTTTTATTGAATAGTCAATACCGTATAGTTATTAATTATTATACTAGTTATGCATAATAATCTAACCTAACCTAAAAAATGTTAGTCAGCGGAGTAAAGTATGCAGTACAAGAACGTTATATAGTTGTATCAGATTCAGTATTTAGCTATAATAAGAAGTAAAATGTGATATTTTGTAATTTACCTAGAATGTTGTTCAATGAAACTTCTGATATAATTATAATAGGATGTTGAGGGTGATTAGAAAAATATATTACACGTCACAATATTAATGGCATGCTAGAGAATAGGGATTGTGTAGATTGTATTATGATGTAGAATCTATCTAGCCTAATGTCGAATTTTTTATACTTTGATCGAAAATAACCAATTTTAATCCTTATTATTTTACTAACGTACTAGTATATAGAACTATAACCGTTGAGTGTAGAAAGACACTCAACGCTATAACTTCCTTCACTTACGCTGGAAGTTGACGTTGGCCGTTTATCATTGGTTCATATATATTCTAGAGGTCACTGCTAGTCGGACCTAGAAGATGACATAAGATTCACGTATATACCTATACCCATACGTATAATCTCATTGAAATATTCGATAAGTTTATGAACATCTTTACCGGCACTTTGCGTTGGAAAAGGAAAAACAAGGAGAAAATACAACAAAAGTGATTAAAAAAAAGAATATGAGTGTATTGTCTCTCTTGTTATTCCTGTGATAATATCCTCTATCTTCGATTCTCTTTATTTTGCCTGTCTCGCGGCATCAGTGCCATTTGTCAAATGACACAATTGAATACAATACAATGAATACAATTACATGAGTGATTATTATTAGAAAAGCAAACCAAATATGCGGTGATTTATTGAAATCAAAATCAAATAGATACTACGCGAAACTAAGAGGTTAGATTCTGTTTTCCATAACATTATTATTTGTAAATATAATATCTGCGTATACTACAATCGTATACGTTTTTATTTGGAAAAACATATTTATAGGTTAAGTTTGATTAGGTTATGATTATGGTTATGTTATGGTGTTTCAATCGTAATTCGAAGTCATTCCATTCGAATAAAGTTTATATGCGGTGGAACCTGAACTTTACATTGACAATTTGAATAGCCAACGAATGACTAATAAACAAATGAATAAATTGGTAGGTTTGAATTCATAAAAAATGGAAGTCCCGTTGGAAAAAGTAGAGCTACAAGCAGACGTGTATATGGTTTGCCTACAACATGCTTTATCGACAGAAAACTTAGAAGTTATGGGCTTACTAATTGGAAACGTAAGTATCTTGCTCAAGAAAATTGAGTATATTCAGTACGGAATTAGTATGGAATTTTTGTTTTCTTCATATCTTATCTGCTTTCGAGTTTGATTATTGTTTTTCCTGTTATTTCGTTTCTTCTTCGGACAAAAATTGAATGAGTAAAAATTAGACAATTAAAAATTTCCCTTCCTCTTCGCATACAAATTTGTGGAATCTCGGGGAAAATGCCTGGAACAGCTCGAATCCGGCATCGCTAATATATCGGCAGTAAAAATACTTCGGCGATCAGACAAGAAAAAAGATCGAGTGGAAATATCCTCTGAACAAGTATTGAAAGCTGCCGCTGAGGCGGAGAGATTAACGGTCGAACTTCAACGTCCGATGCGAGTTTTGGGATGGTATCATTCTCATCCTCATATTACTATCTGGCCGTCTCATGTCGGTGAGAATAATAACAATAAAAATAATAATCATTATTATTATTATTTGACGTGTATTTTTTGGACTCTATTAATCATTAACAGCAGAATTTGAAGAATATTTTTATTTTTTTATTCCCAGATGTCAGAACGCAAGCTACTTATCAAACTATGGATCATGGCTTTGTGGGATTAATATTTTCTGTATTTTCGGAAGGGAAAGATTCAAAGGTTGTATTTCATATTCTGAATGTTTTGTTCTTTGTAGTTTCCATTCGAAAATTTGAGACTTCTGATCACAAATTTATGAATTGAAAAACGTCGTAGTGGTAGAATTTGGTTATACATCTTTTATCTCTTGTTATATCTTTGATTCAATTTTTCATTACTTAAAGCAAATTGAGAAATATAATCAGGTTTCTATTTTCTCTTTCTTATACAGGAACAAGAAGCTCTTGTAACTTGTTTTCAATCACATAATGGAGAGGCGACTGAAATACCATTAGAAATTTTGTACACCTCTGAGCTATCAGAGCAATGTTTAAAAGTAAGTTGCTTCAAACTCTTTCCAATTGAATACATTTTTCAACATGAAAATCTCTGAATAATGAAGATCTGCTAATTTTTTCCATTGATTAAAAAGGAATATTCAGCTTTTTCTCTTATTTCCATAGACGATGACCGATCTACCAAAGATTTTAGTCCAGGAAGAAGAGGACAGCGCCGAGGCGTGTGAAAATCATCCTGATTTATTGGCCACAATTCATAATAATGCAGGTTTGCATTTTTATATCAAACAAATTTTCGTTGTGATTTTTGTTGCATTTTTATATCGTACAAATTTTCGTTGTGATAAGAATGATTCTCCATTCGAATCATCATTTTATGTCAATTATTTTTTATTTCTTTTCAGTTCATACGAGAGCTTTAGCACACATAACAGACATTGTGACTAGACCATTGCTCCTAACTTTTGAGAAGAGGTTGGCGCACAACAAAATGCGCGCTGTATATTTACAGCGGCAACTTGAAGAGTTGGAAAAGGTTTATACAGATTCAATGAACAATTAGAGGTTCGATTGAGAAGAGAAGAGTAAGAAAAGATGAGCGAAAAATAAGATAGAATTAAAAGAGCTTGAGTAATAACTATTATTCATCGGCACTTGAGGTACCAATTGCCAATTAACTGGTAAAAAAGAAACTCTTTCAGTAAAATTTGATATCTTTTTATTTACCGATTATAGTTTTTATGACACAAATTAAAAATGGAATATTAAGATAAACTAGGAAAACGTTTTTCTTTGTCTACAGAATTTACGTTTTCTACTCTCAAAGCTGTGAACAATATGTCTGATATATGTATATCTCTAATAATTATGATACTGTGTAGTTTTAAGTCTGTTCTATGTAAAAAAAAACCATAACTTAAATATAATACTGTTATTATTACCCACGTAAAAAGATTCATTTTATGTCATTTTATTCATTATATGGATGACGTATAAGAATGGTGATAATCGTGAAAATAATAATATATTTCATCTAGGTAACTCATTCTCTATATTTAATAATAGCAGGTTGGAAATGATTATATAGAATTAGAATAATAACGAACAATAAATGATAATACCAAATGCTAACTCATCAGAGCATAGACAGTCATCCATAAAGTGATTGAATTTTTCTTCTTCAATGCCTGAATCTCTAGTTTTGGAAAGTTTGCAATTTCAGTAAGTAATTCAAAAACGGTGGGCAAAAACAGGGCCATTTTATTAATCAGATCTAACGCGCGCGTCAATATACTCCTATAATTATGCGTTTGATTTCCCGAAATGAAACTTTCGGGTAATAATCAGGGAAGCAAAAAGCTTGACCAACTAAAGTATGACATTATGAAAATATCTCAGACTCAATTATAACATGAAAATCAGTATATTCGAAATTTTGGTAACTGCGTGGGAGCTGCATAAAAATATGACGTCATGACGCGTCGTGTTCATTTGACCAATCAGGATTAATCTTACGGATTTCTCAAGGGAGTGGGTACCCGTGGGGGTAGGCAGCAAGCACCATCTACACGGCAAGACTACATTTCGCCCCCTAAATTCTCAAAAATGAAGAAATATTCCGAGCATCTGTTACGTAAAAATAATTCCTTGGACATAAATGTTGTGGGTGAAATAGGAAAGGTCCAAAGCAAAAAAGTCTGAAGTATTCATCGAATGCGAATAATTCGAATAAAATATGCCTGGAACACAGCTGACTCATGGATACGCTCATTGACATAAAAAAATGGCTGCCGCGTACGATGAGTGTAATTATATTTTGGTGTTACGATGGTTTTCGATACTCAACCAGTATTGGATACGATTTCACCCACAATAATATCACGGCAAAAACATTCAAATCGCGATGCCAGGTTGTAGGATAATCTAAATTCCGAGAATTCAGGGGGCGAAAATTTGCATTCGATACCAGGCTCGACATTAGAGTCCGTAGCAGGCAAAAATTGGCACAGGGCCCCGTGCATTTCACGGACGTGATCACAAGTTTTCATATCCGATAAAAAACGTTTGTCGATTCAAAAGGATTGGTAATTTTAGTATTGGCAAATATAACCGATAGAATTGTTAACGCATGCGCTAGAATTTAGATTGGAGATCAATCGCACCTATTTGACTTGTGTCTTGGATGAACACCCCTGAAATTGCAGTCCGGCAAATCAACACATAGCGGCGCTAGTTTTCACGTTTAAGAACACTCCGCACTTGATCGTCAAGATCCAGGCCACCAAGTGTATGAAAGTGTGTGGCTCGAGAAAGGTTGTCTCAGAAGGATTTAGCTTGATAAAACAAAGAAAAAAACCTGTTCAACAAGCCTGGATCAATAAAATTTGAAAGATGAAGTACATTTTAGTAACTGGTGGTGTAATTAGCGGTGTTGGCAAAGGAGTAATAGCTAGTTCGTTCGGTACTATTTTAAAAAACTGCGGTATACATGTGACTTCCATAAAGATAGATCCATACATAAATATAGACGCTGGAACATTCTCGCCGTATGAACACGGTGAGTTTCATTCGTTCCTTTCAAATATCAATCTTATTGAGATCTTTAAGTTTTTCTTTGAATTATTTGATCTATTTTCGAATTGCTATAACACTGCTTTTATTCTTCTCTGATTTAATTCGAACAAAATGTCATAAAACTGTCGGAAACCGATAGCCATGTGGCGGGCGATGCCATTTTGTCAGCAAATATACGCGCCGTTTTTATGGTCACATGACTTCCTATTCGTTTGTATATTTCAAACGATTTCATTCCGCATTTAATCGATCAATATCAATCGATACTCGATATACTATGACTTCAATTCAATTATTCTATAATATAATATCGTTGCCCATTTCAAATGTGTATAATAATCATCACTGTAGTATCGCGTACAGAGAAAAAAACCTGTTGCTAATATTTAACAAAAGAAAATTCCATTCTTTATACTTATACTTATACTTATACTATAATTGCAATGCATGACGTTTGTTGCTTATGAAAAATACAAACAATACGATAATTAGTATGTATCATACATCGACGCAGTTTCTTGGTAGATAACAATGGATTATCGTATAAAATATAACTATAACTATATAAACGATATGCATGTGCTATTATGACGGGAATTGTAGCTTGTAGCTTGAAACTCGAAACTTTCGTAAGCTCATGTATAGACATATCTATACTTATAACTGGAACTATAAATTTCAAAAGCTGAAGTTAATAATGTTAGTGTAATGAAATTACGAGAAATATATTTCAAGTATTTTTTGGTCGTAACTTTTTAATGTGGTAAAATCTTGATCTTTTCAGTTTTTCTTGAAAGATTTCAGCTGAAAATCATTTAAGGATGCATACTTCATGATTTTGGTGCATCCACGTTATGAACTTTACTTACCTAAAATGTAATTTTATTTGTTTCTCATTGTAATTGAAGATACATTGTTATTTTCATTTCTACAGGTGAAGTATATGTTCTGGATGACGGGGGTGAGGTAGATCTCGATTTAGGAAATTATGAAAGATTCCTTGACGTTACTTTGCACAAAGATAATAATATTACTACTGGTAAAATCTACCAATCCGTTATCAGTCGGGAAAGGCGTGGTGATTATTTGGGCAAAACAGTTCAAGGTAATACGGCGTATTCATTTCATTTGATAATTATCTGGTCTTTCAATTCATTAATTGATTTATTCACTCATTTATTTTCAATATCTGGTTATATGTTGATGTTTATTAGTCTCTATCTCTCACATAGTCAGTAAGAGACATGACCACACGATTTTAAGAAATTTTACTTGGAATTGTCTACTAATTTTATTCCATAAAGAATGACCCAAATATCCAGATTATACATGGGAAAATGATATTTTTGCCAGTAGAATTTGAATAAGCTTTTTAAAATTGATAAAAATGAAAAAATTTAGTTTTTCAGGAGGATTTGATTCTCTGAAGAGTAAAAAATATTGTTCCTTTTTTTATTATCTGATAACATATGTTTCAAATTGTGCATTTTCTTTTTCTGTTTTTTATACCACGGGGAAATTAAGTTTTCCTAATTTCTCTGTTTCATTCCTCTTCATAGTTGTGCCTCATATAACCGACGCTATTCAAGAATGGGTTGAAAAAATGGCAAATCAATCTGTGACGCAAGATGGAAACAAGCCAGAGGTGAACATTTTTGTTATATTCCGTTTTCTTTTTGGACCATATAATTTGTTTGTATATAAATCTATCTAGACTTTTTTCGAGAGACGAAAAAACTCTGTAGCTCAAACCTCGACAATCGTCCAACTGTTAAAATATGGAATGGTATTATTTTGATCCTCTTATTTTAGGTTTGTATTGTCGAACTTGGCGGAACTATTGGAGATATTGAGGGAATGCCGTTTGTCGAAGCTTTCAGACAATTTCAATTCAGAGTGAAGAGGGAAAATTTTTGCTGTGCCCATGTTTCACTTGTTCCACAGGTACATCATCAGAAATCACACATAATATATCATCATTCATACAATGAAAAAAAAAATATATACCTGAAATGGACCTTTATTAATAAGTAGGTTTTATCGGTTTTATACGAAATTAACAAATTTGGTATTTTGTTATGTTTAAAACGGAAATCTTTTCCCTGAGACATTAACGTGGTTTTCCCAATTTATAGTAAAGAAAATGTACCCCATAATTAACACAATTTATCTGATTTTTAGCCACGTTCTACAGGCGAACCAAAAACAAAACCTACTCAATCCAGCGTCAGAGAATTACGTGGTTTAGGTTTATCACCAGATTTGATTGTCTGTAGATCTGAACAGCCAATCGGTGATTCTGTAAAAGAAAAAATTTCAAACTTCTGTCACGTTGCACCTGAACAGGTGATTTTTTGGATATTTAGACTAGTGTAGATTAAATAATGATTGAAAAAATGAATGAAAATAAATGAAAATAACGTAAATTGTTAATAATTTTATGCTATTGTTCATTTTTTTTTAGGTGATAACAATCCATGACTTATCTTCAATCTATCGTGTTCCACTGCTAATGGAAAGTCAAAAAATTATTGAATTTTTAAGCGATAGGTTACAGTTGAATATTACTATGCCTAGACCTCGACATTTCATGCGCAAATGGAGAGATCTTGCTGACCGTATTGATCATCTCCGTAAAGAAGTGAATATCGCACTTGTTGGCAAATATACTAGACTCGAAGATTCTTATGCCTCAGTTACTAAAGCTTTACAACATTCTTCTATACAGGCTGGATACAAGCTCAATTTGACTGTAAGAATTTTAATATTCACATTAGAGTTCTATCATCCAATCTGAAAGAATGTTTGCATAAATTTTACTTGAGTGGTTTAATCAGCTTTTTCGACCCAATCAAATGTTTCAAATTTTTTTTTTTCTCTACAATCTGAAAATGTTAATTTTGTTCCAGTATATCGAAGCAGCGAGTTTAGAGAAGGCGACGAAAGCTGAAGATCCTGTACTTTATCATGAGGCGTGGCAAAAATTATGCAAAAGCGAGTTAGTTGATTAAGTAATCTATTTTCCAATTCTGAAAAGCTGCACAGATTTATTATTAACAAAATGTTAAATCAAAACTGTTTTTCTGTACAGCGGGGTGATAGTTCCTGGTGGATTTGGTAAACGAGGAATAGAGGGAAAGATGGAAGCATGTAAATGGTGTAGAGAAAACGATAAACCATTCCTTGGAATATGTCTGGGTCTTCAAGCAGCGGTTATTGAATTTGCCCGCAACGTTTTACACCTGGAAGGAGCTAATAGTACAGAAATCGATCCAGATACAAATTATCCATTAGTCATCGACATGCCGGAACACAACCAGGGCGAACTTGGTGGTACCATGAGACTGGGAAAAAGAAGGACAAGATTTATAACAGCCAATTCCGTCATCAGTTAGTACTTTCATGAAATAATCAATCTAATGAATTTTCAATTGAATTTGATTAATAGAAACTTCCCACTTTTCTCATTCTATTATCACGCTTTTTATTTTTCTCCTTCACAGAACAACTATATGGAAATAAAGATGATATCGAAGAGCGACACAGGCATAGATATGAAGTAAATCCAAAATATGTAGCAGATTTAGAAGCTGCGGGATTGAAATTTGTTGGTGAGATAATATTTGATAAGATTAAGACATGAATAATTGAAATATTTTAATTAATGTTGTCCTTTATGCCCAGAGAAGTTTCTCATTCCTTGAAGAGTTTGTTTTGCACCTGTGAAGAAATAACAATTGAAAACTTGGGTTTCTGAGTGAATAATTTTCAAAATTCATGATTTAGGTCACGACGATGACAAAGTGAGAATGGAAATAGTTGAATTAGAAGGGCATCGTTATTATGTAGCAACGCAATATCATCCGGAGTATTTATCTCGCCCTCTAAATCCTTCGCCACCATTTTTAGGACTAATATTAGCAAGTGTTGGCAAATTACAAGGATACTTAGCTAGAGGTTGTAGACTTTCACCAAGGCAACTTAGCGACAACGAATCTGGTAAAGATATACAAAGTTTCTGTTGTGTCTGCATTTCCCTCAAATTCTTGATTTGATTACATATACTTGGATTAAAAACTAATAGATATTAACGTTTCTCTTGCAGATGAAGATGATGCGGTCGTATCAAAATTTCCCTTACAAATGATCAATGAAACAAGTAATCCCAGCACAAAAGTTTCATTGAATAATTAACTGACTCTCGTCCATATAATGACCGAGATTATTAAAATTGATATAAACAAAAATGTTGTGATCTATTTTCTCGATTGCTGACAGCATGCGTAACAGTATGATGTCCCATACAAATGAATTGAATTTTTTTTATATATAGAATTTTCATGATGGTAGTAATTGATTAGAAATACGTTCGTTGAGTTGATCGATTTATTCAGATATACCAGTTTTACAACATTCTTAAGCCTGATCTACAATGCACGCGTATACGTATGCGTACACGAACACAACACAGAGAAAGAATGTTGATGGTTTGTTTATCAGTGTGAATATTGTTGTGTCTGTGTACGCGTGCGTAAGCTGTATTCGATGGTCTCTTAGAAACGATAACGCATGCGCACGACAAATTTCTTCCACCGTACACGCGCAATAACATTTGTTTTTTACTTTGTCGTGCGCATACGTTATCATCATTTGAAGGGACCATCGAATACAGCTATTGTAGACCGGGCTTCGCTTTAGTCTTGAATGATTTTATAATAGGGAAAACGTAGAAAAGAAAGAGTGAGTATTTTCTAATTCAGCTGATTCGACGTTGGCTGTTATCCATGATACTTATCAATTGATACACTAAATAAGTAAATAGGTACCTACATACACTTGGGTGTAGAATAGGTAGATTAAGTGCCAGATTTTATATTAATTATCAATGGTTAATTATATACGACTGTTGTTATATTTTCAACATAAATTCGTGAATTAGTCTATAGTATTTTTTATTATTTGGATTTTCATTGTTCTATTTGATCGTAGAGAGAAATATCGTGCATGGGTTATTCATTCTATCTATACCCCATTATTCCTCTAATCTCTCTTCATCCAATTGACTTATACATGATGGATATAGATTATCTTCTATCAAAGTTTGTATTGAAAAAGTCGATCTTATTATTATACAAATACCTGCTTTTTATGTAATGTATTTTGCTTTATCTATAATGTATAAAAGAAAATATATAATTTGTTTATATTGTAAATCTGAATACGGTTATTTTAATCAGTCGATCTATTATTACACACCATTAAAAATATGCTATTTTGAAATTTATTAACATATTGTAATGACTCACAACTCAATGGTATTTCTGAAGTTCAAATAATTCTTTCCCCCAATTTTTTGTATCAATGAATATCTTTTACAATCATCAACGACTCTCAAAATCTTTCAATCCCTTTAAAATCATTTTAGTATATTATGCAACTAGTGCGTAAAGTGAACTTTTTTCACGAGTAGCGATCACAGCAAGCGAGTCACCGGCAAAGCCAGTTTGCGAGATCGCACGAGTTGACCAAAACTTCACTTTACGCATGAGTTGCATATGCTATTTTTCACACGACTGTGCGTAAAGTGCGTGTGTGAAGTTTAATTTTCAATGTGTGAAGTGTACTTTCTGGTACGCTGTGTGTTTACACAAAAAATTATTTGGGATTTATTGGCAGCTCAGATCTTTGAAAAATGCAGTGATCCCTATTTCTTGAAAATATTAATTAATTCTTAGGATCAATTGGACGAGGATTGTTCTTTTTTTACTTTTTTTTAAACCATAGATGTTTTCACTATAAAGATTTATTCTTATAAAATTCATTTGACGGACTGTTTCGGTACCAGTTCTACAAAAGTGTTATACTCATTATAATTATTTTCCATTATAATTTTAAATACAAGCAAAACTTTTACAGCAATCACAACGTCTCCAAAAACAGTGACCGCTCGCTATCAAAATATTGTTTTTTTATATGTGTTTATACATATCTTTGAAATGATGACATCATAATCTACATACATACATTACAGTGGTGGTTTCAATAAAGAAATGTAATTATGACTTTGTATCTATGTTAGTTGTTTGTTAAGTTCTACTCTATCCACTTAAATTTTGTGTTTTCCTTTTTTTTTTCTGTGTGTTTTTGGAGTGCCATTTCATAACTATTATGATTTCTTCATTATCCTTTTCTGAATCAAGACGCAGAAAATTTTGGTTGTTACAATCTTGTGTCTTCTTTATGGATTCGGACGATGTGATAACAGAGAAATGGAAGTGATATAAAAAGCAAGACTGCAGTAAATAGTTATTACAGTATAATCTTTTGAATTAGGTATACGGCGTTATGATGAAAATTTGGTTGGATTTGAGAATATGATACCTCGGATAAACCAGTTATACGTTTTTATCTTTTCGGACGAGCGAGTATATTTTATTAAACTGTAATGTATTTACTTTATGTAATATGTATGTACAATTTGTTGTCGAAGTAGTGCATGATAGAGAAAACTGTATTCATTTCTTAAATTTATTATCCTCATAATTTGCTATTATGATTATTCAGAAACGTTCCTTTGCTAGCACCCTGTAATATCTATTATGAAGGCACAGCTAGGAAGTTGATTATAGGTATAACAAATAGGTAGGTATTAGGTATGATATATGTGAATAGTCTTACTGTTAGATAATGAATGCACTATTATTATATTCTGAAACTGGGTTTATACGACGAATTACAAAGAAAGTAAATGAAATCAAGTCTTTAGTAAGAATATAGCTAATACGTAAATAATTATGAATTTTTTTTTAATTCGATTGATTCTTTGCATAAATTTTCAATCATAATACTCATTTTTTCAGTCCTGTTTATGTCTAATGTGTATGTTTATTGAATTGCTCAATTTTTGGCCATATAATACTTTGAAAGTTATACAAATTTCAGAAACTCGATTTTGGCTGTTAATTTTATAATACGTATGAAAAAAAATGTCTATTTCAAAATTAGGTGATCATAGCGCGTTGAGTGTAGAAGGGTATCTACACTCAACGATCATAGTAACCGCCGTGTTTCTCGTTGCAATTACAGACTTAAACAAAAAATTTGAAAATGACAGGAAGAAGATAAAAAACGTGTTACATTTTTCAGTGGAATGTATAAGAATTGAACAGATATTTATTTATTATTATTTTCTTCTCGTTGCAATTATATCGCAATTTATTAATTTATAAATGTATGAACAAATTATAGTATTATGATAGTAGGTATAAAGTGAAGACAGCGATGGTGTGGTTTAATTTCTAATTATTAATATTACCGTGAAAAAAAGGGCCATCAATTTTTTTGATCAAGTTTCTAAAGTTTTGAAGCAACAAATATACCGATTATATGGTCAAAGTTTAATATTTTTCATTGTAGGTATTCAACTACTACACAATGGACGAATGGTATAATTTTGTTATTGAATTTGAAATTGAAATATGAATGCGAATACCTATACCTATTGTATTTCAAATTGAGATCTTGAACCACATCCACAAATCGCAACGAAAAATTTGATATTATGTATGTCAAACTGAGAATATTTATGTACATAAATATAATTAACGAAATCAATAAGTATAGGTAGCATACACTATATTGTAATTTTGAAAATTGATCGACTCATCGGATTTTGTATAAAAAACGAAAAATCTAGGTATTATAATAATTGATACGATAGGAGAATAATCGTACACAATAGATGAAAAGAGAAAAATTAAGTAGTAGAGGGTATAAATCATATTTTCTCAAAATTAAATAATAAAAAATAATATAAAATAAAAAACTACAAACAAAATTATTGAAAAAACGTTAAATGCACGTTGGACGGTAATCATGTTACAAACTAGTACAGATATCATGATAATATTATAGAAGGTAAAAGCAAATGATCAATATAATAATAATAGTAAGAATTAATTCACAAGTACATACATGTTGGTAATGGTAATATGTAAAGAAACGATACGAAAGAAAAAAAAAAGAAAAGAAATCGGAAATATATATTTGTACATCAAACGAGATTTAAAATCTCCTAGTATGCTATTCGTCTACTTTCTTTCTTGACTTCTACTTCAACAATGAACTAAAATTTTGTGTAGTAATTCTCCATTGTTACAAAACTACTTTACGAAGTATTTTCAAGATGGGAAAAAACCTACATATTGTTGAGAATATATTATTCGATGAAATTTTGTATAGAAATAAAAAACTCTTAAAATAATAACTAAAAATACTTAAAATATAATAATATGAATGATCATATTACATAATTAAATAAGATCATTTAATATTTAGATCAAAAAATTCTGTTCGGACGTTTTGGCTAAATATAAGCAAGAAAAAAATATCATGGAGAGTATACCTTCATCTTTGCAATACAAAATTTGAATAATATTTCGTAATATTTCCTCGAAAATTGAAACTGCCGTTGTGAATGATTGAAAATTCAAATAAAACACGAAATACTCAATAATATAGAAATAGAACGATAATAAAAAAAAAGCAGACTGACTACTACATCTATTATTACTAAAGAGATTCAATAAGAGGCTGAGTATAATTCAAAGTACAAACTCGGCAATAATCGATTTGTTTTCAGCTGCGTAAAAATTGAAGGCATCCTTTGTTTATGTCTATGTGTATAAAAAAAAGAGAGAGCATTTTTTCTCAATTTTAAATGAACCATTCTTTCTTTTTTTGAACTTGATGTCCGGTCGTTGAATGAACAACTGCAGAATCTGGATCTAGAGCAATTTCAGCTCCCTTATCTTCCTGTGTTAAATATTCTCCCTTATGTCTAGCCATATATCTCCCTATAAGCATTGCCATTATGATTAAAGCTAGCAATATGACAGCTAGTACGCTGCCTAATATCGCTGTATCAGTTTCGTTATAAGCTTCCCTTAATTTATCTTCATCGACTTGAGGCGGAGGTCGAGTTTCAACTATATTAGGCGGATGAGTAATTGGCTCTACTCCGCAGAAGTCTTCGGTAAGCTGGGTACCAAGAGATCTAACATTAGCAGGTCCGCTCTCTTGGAATAAAAGTTTCAAAGGATAAATGTCATCAAATTCGACTCTGGATATACAACCAGCGAATCCTTCGGTCATTGATTCGTTTTTACCGATGTACATGTACTGTATATTATTGAATTGCGCATCGGCGGATGCTTTGATATTAAAATCAAATAATCTGGGCTCGTAATTATCAACTTGGATAACTAAAGTAGCTCCTGAATTACGCCTACTTATCCTTACGTCGTGATATTGACCTAGACCAAAATGTTTGTCGGGAAATATTACCTCTTGTCTTTCAAAACCAAAGTCAAATACTACTCGTAAATGACCGCTGTTTGATACCATTATTGTCATGTATTCTCCAGTTATATTTGAAAACAAACCAAGCAAAAAACCCTTGGGATTTGTCGTCGTAAATCCAACACGAATCTTTTCTGATATCGTCGAACGCCAACTTCCCATAAAGTCGTACTTTATCATTGAACTTTGTCTCATGTTCACACCGATTTCTGAAACACAAAATTTGTCCATTTTAAAACATCTTTGGCTTCTCTTTCGACTATCTCTTTCGACTAGCTGTGTTTTATGTTAAAAGTGAAATAATTAGATCCATGTTATCGTTGATTAATCCGTTACGAAACAAATCAAGCCTCAATTTTAAAGGATTTAAGAAATTGTTACATTTTACCAACAAATATTGAAGAAAAAACACAGACATAGAATTCAGAATCAAAATCAAACTCGCTATTTCTTCATTCTAATATTTCTAATATTTGAAACTTGCAATGAAAAATTGTAGAGTAAACAATGAAGATAAATAAATATAACTGGAATACCTCAAAACCCGATGGATAGTTTAGGATTTAAAAAAAAAAATTGAATGCCTCTTACCATCTGCACAGATTGGTCCTTTGAAGGCAGTCCAACGACAGTCGCAAGTATATCCATCGAATCTTTCAAGACAAGTACCATTATTGAGACATGGGTTGCTTTCACATCTTCCGACGCAGTCAGTGCTAACTCCGTATAATCCCATCTTAGCCCGGCTTCTGAGATCTTGTAATTGTCCATTGAGAAGCAAGGATCTAATACATCCTACAAAACCGTCTCTGTAATCGGTAGTAGCGCCAATTACAAGATCGGAAGTAAGATGAAGAGCTCGAACAGGACCTGGAGGTTCTCTAACTTCGTTTTTCAACGCTCCATCAATAACGATTCGTGCTTCTTTACGATTTCTTTCTACTGATACAGAATGCCAACGATTATTAGCCAGGCTGTATGATGTTTGTACGCTAACAGCAAGCGGTCCGCCTCCAGCTTGATATTGGAAATGAATTTGATTTCCTCCATTAATTGATACTTTTATGTAATCTGCTGGTCCCTTGCTGTGAATGATTACCGCGTCTGGAATCGTAGTTTTAAATTCGAAATAGATATCCCCGCTGTGACCGATGTCGAATGTCGGTAGATTTATTGTTGCATCTACGATTCGGAATGTTACTACATTCTTGAACAAATCTGTAACCCAAATACCGTTGTTTTCCATCACTTTTTACATTTATTCTAGTTTCCTCTTCATCATATTTAAATTATTTTAACGGCGTAAATAGTAATTGACTTTATTAATTAGTTGTCACACGCCTGGCTCTAGGTATTCCTATTTGTACTAATTTTGGGCTTTATGAAGATGACTACAACTCTTAAGGGCCTCCTAAGACTCAATAATCAACTATGGGGCTATGCCAACTACAATATTAATAAATTCTAATATCTAAAAAAAAACCTTCATGTATATAAAAGTTAGAGCAGATGATCGCCCGCTTACCCAAATAATAACTTCTGTTTACCCAGGGTAATTCAGTTCCTTTCATAAATGAATTTTTATCGAATTAGAAACAAGCCCTTGAGATATAGATCTCAAAATATGAAAAAATAATTCAAGAATGATAATAATTTTACTAATAAAAAATATTCTTACCATCCCCTTCGCAGATCAAAGGCCCGAGAGTATAACGCCCCTCTTTCTCATCAAGCGGAGTGCCGGTGTCACCAAAGCGTAACTGTTTCACAGGCAGATGTTGTTTATCTGTAATATCACCGCCGTCTTCTAGCCAGCTATCGAATCCAGAATCACAATTACACCATTTTGTTGGCTCAACGCATGTTCCCAATACTCCGCACTCGCATTTACGAGAACCTGGTAAAGCTCCGCCCCAGTAATCCATTCGCTGATTACCTCTACTGACCCACCAAGAACTTGGTCTAAATTCCTCGCCTATTGGAACTGTAAAATACAGATTATAAAGCTTCTAAATTGCCTTCTAGGTCAAAATTGTTATCTGTATTACATAAATTTTGACTAACTCGGCGAGTTGAACAATCTGGATTGTTTGCAGGCATAATTTATCCTCTGGAAGCAGTTAGTTGACCGATTCAGTAATGCATCGATCTGGTCAAAGTCGGCGTCGTAGTTAACGTCTTGGATAAAGCTCCCAGGTTCTTCGAACCCATCAACAGGCGTAGTCTGCTCATTGCTGTGTCTCAGGACAGTCATGACTCTTCCGTCGGAGTAGAATTCGCAGGTAACCGGAAATGGTCTTAGTGGTCCGCTACCATCAACGTCAATTTTAACTTCTGCTCTTTGATTCACAGAATTCATATTTTTGTACGCTTCACAAGAAAGTGGGTTCAGAGCTGGAATTCAAAAGCAGATAAAATAAGTAAAGAAGAATTTATTAATTCATTGATTGCACTAGCCAAATTTTTCATGTAATATGTAGTAGGACGAACTCACATGTGTGACAAACTGCTCCTGCGTAGCCAGTATTTGTACAATCACAGAAGAATTCATCCGAAGTCTGACGACAAATTCCAGCATGCTTGCAAGGATTAGGATTACAGCGATCTACCATTTGGCAAGCATCGAAAACGACGTCATTTTTACAACAGTATTCATCTTCTTTCCAATCTGTTGGTAATCTGTAGTTACCATCGATACTTATCAATCTCATACATCCAACGAAGCCTCTAGATGTTCCCATTCCAGTTATGCCACCGCCGATCAAGTACAAAGGTCCGGTTGTCATTTCTAAGAGCCGAGTTGTCCGCATTGGACGTCCATCGACGTTCAGTATTAAACTGTCTTTTGCTATTGTTAATATTACTTGATGCCATTTTCCGTCATTAAATGTTTCTTCAAAATTATCCAGAACTACTCTGGGATTTGAGTGGGTTTGAATTTCTACTTTTAGTTTACCCTCTTCAAGGAATAACTAGAAATGAATAATTTAAAATCGGTTTAATTTATGTTTTTTGATCATGAAAATCAGGTTTTTTTCCATCTTCCAAACTCACTTTCACGTTTCCTGGAGATGTAAATTGATGGAATAAAATTAGCCCTTGATTTTCGTAGCTTCGGAACGAGAGAGACACGTTCATTGAATAAACACCTTCGTATCCTTTCAGTCTAGCAAATGATTGCGGCGTTAAAAATGTTATTGGGATTATCGGAGGCTCTGGGCAACTGTAGATTGTATTCACTTTGTGGTATCTTAGATTTTCTCCAGTTAGTTCAGTCTCTTTAAGTTCGTGTATAAAACTAGTTGTATTTAGATAAAAGTTTTCTATACATCCGGTAAAATTTTGATTTACAACCAAACCGTCTTGTTTGTTTGGTACACCGCCGATGTAAAACTGTAAACAGAAATGAAGATGGGATCAATAATCTGTGCTTTTTTGTATCATCCTTGTATTTTTAATTATATTTGATTGAAAAAGGTGCACATACTCCTCTGTTCAAATCAAGACGATAAAATTCTCCCTTTATTCTTCCCTTGATTAAGACTCTGTCCACAGAGAAAGCGATGGTTCTCCTATTTCTGGCTATCACAACGTCATGCCACATATTATCGTCCAAAAGACTTCCGACAGATAAACTAGTCATTACGCCAGATCCTAAATCAATGTTCAACAACATTCTATTATCTCGCAATTGAAGAGCTATAAAATCTCCTTGTGTTCCACGAGAATAAACTAATACTCCATCTGCGTGGTTGGTTTTAAAACGAAAACGTAGTGAGTGTCTATCTGTTTCTATTGGCTCTCTTAGAAGATCCCATAAAACTAGAGATGAACCGTTAAAGGAGAGAACATCCGATACTGAAAATCATCACATAATAGGTTTTAATTTTAGAGAAATGAATGAGTAGTAGGATAATAAGTATTCTATATTTGAGCTATAAGCGAGGATTAATCACTTCAGAAAATCGTGTACATCGGAACTAAAAACTTCACAGTATCATCTGAACTTCAGACTTCATAAGACTTTTAGGATTCCATAAAATTCCATGTAATTTGATGATATTCCGTGGTAACGTTTAATTTCTTTCATAGGATTTCGTAGGATTGCATAAGACCTTCTGAGGTTTCACAGATTTCACGAGATTTAGATAAGATGTCACAGGATTTCAAATTTCACGGGAATGCAAGTAACCTTGTACACCAAATATCATTAGTCATTCAATCCTCGTTAATGATTGCTAATTTACCATAGTCACATCCATAGAGTTCAACTCTTAGGGATATTCTGTCTCTCCAACGAGTAGGATTGATTCTAATCCACTGCGCTATTATAGGCACTTCAAACTTGTTCAATTTGACGCTATTTCCGTTTACGTTTCCTTTGAACATCTGTAAATGAAATTATTACACTTCATCACAATACGAAATCCATTAATACGAGAACAAAATTAAAAAATGTTTGCTCTCGTTATTTACTAACAGCAAATTGCTTAGTGAATAATTATAATAAGAATTTTTGTGCAGGCAGGATACTACCTTGTGTAGATATTATAGTATTAGTAAGAATGTTAGTATCACAAGAGCCATAGAAACTTAGAAATAAAGAAGTTTGTGATTGTATGAAAAGAGGAATTTGGTTTCAAATATCATATCGGTCTAGTCAATTCCGGTGCTCTCCATAGGCGCTATTAGCTATCTTCTATAATTTCAAAACGTTTAAAAATAACAAAACGCAAACACAAATTGATTTTGTTTCAATATTCAATCTCAATACCTCGTCGATGCCATCCTGGCTTTCATAACTTGACCAAGCTTGACCGTCGCTTGAATATTGAACGATATATTCGGTCACGTATTCATTAGTATGAGCACGACCGCGAGTCGCAATACTTCGTATCTCGTATCGGTCCCCAAGATCCATTGTCAGATGTTGATCATAACTGCTACTTTCTGGCGACCATGCCGAATCTCCTGGAATTTCCATATTCCCCCGTATCCAAAAGTTGAGCGAAAATAGGAGTAGGGAAAGGAGAAGAAGCAGAAGTGAAGCAGAAAGACAGAAAAAGATGTACAAATATGAGCCAAGATTAATTGGAATACTCATTTATTTTCAATTTAAATTTTATTTTCCATCCTGCTTAGCCTTCGTGGATGTTTATTTATTATTGATAAGGCGAATGAATGGATAATTTGAAATTTTACGTTCTCAGCATTATTTGAATCTGTCTAGTTAAAAGTAAAATAATATCGATGTTTAATATCAAGAATTTCCAGATTATTATCGTTCGTGAATAAACCCAACATGCAAAACACATATATAAATACAATGTTACTCATGCATAAATTACTTACCTCAATTAATTTATGTCAAAATTCTATTCTACCTCACCTCTACCCCACTAAACCGCAGTGTTCAATTTAGTATCATTGTTAGTATATTTTGATATTCAGGAAAAATGCATATATGTCTGTGATAATTTGTTTTTTCAAATTAGGAAATCATTGCTTCTACATCGTTCCTGAATACAAGAAGTATTACGATTAAAATGGGTCAATCTTCGAAGCTCCTGCAGGATGCCTGAAAATTACCTTGATGTTGCCGTCCTCCTCTTTGTAATCGGCATAATCAAGACCGTTCGTTCCATAGCTGATGCCATATTCCATCACATACTCGCTAGAATGAGGACGTCCCTGGGTAGCCAAGGACGTCAAATTCATCACTTGTCCCAAGTCGATGATGAGGTATTGGTCAAAATCTGAACTGCTAGCTGTCCATGCGTTTCCGCCTAGATTCCACAATAATACGTACGTACGTGCATGCAAGCAACTCAACAAACTAAACTTAACAAGGCATTTTTAAGAACTATATTTTCAATAATCATACCAAATAAATTAATGAATAAACAAAGTAAAAAACAAGAAATCTCTCTACATATTGGGGAAATAGAAATAAAAATTTCTTGTTATGCAATTTCAAATTCACTCAAATTAATTAAGCTACTTCTTTCAGTTAATTTCCTTTTTCCATTCAATAATGCCCTGAAATCTATCATCTATTTTTTATCAAGTATTACTTCGAATAGCAATAACTGCAACTTTATATTTAGTCCACAGTCAAATCTGAGGATCAATTGTGATTATTGTGAATGTCTGCGTATAATGATACGCAAGTACTATAAATACTTTGCAAGGACGGAGACTTGTAAACGTCTGACAAACCAGAAAAATCAGGAAAAATCGTTTTCTCATACAGACAAAATATTTGTCAATTTCCTCTAAAGAGTTTTCACCGTTCTTGAAGTAGAGAAGAGATGAGATTCAAAATAGGGCAATAATATAATGAGATTATATCTGACATCTGGTGTTGTGTTTGTACCGAGTTACGGATCAATAAAGTTGTTTACAAAGAATCTATAGGCACAGTGGAACAACGGAAGCACCTAATTATGCGATGGAAATAAATATTGATTGACAAAGAAAAGTCTCTGGAATAATATTTCAAGATAAACAAGTCTTCTTGAGTATTACTTCCGTTTCATATACGGTCGGTAAATATTTATTCAAGCAATCAATATCCTTGAATATTTCGAAACGTGATGGGAATATTGCATTTTGGAGAATAAGTTTCTACGACTCTACCTTCTTGTGTTTATTATTTATTATTTATTTTATCATCCACTGATCAATCCATCATACAAGTTTCATCTTACATAAAGAAAATTATTACCTTGACCTTTTCATACCATAAATTCGATAACGAGGATTATTATCATTTATATTTAATCTATACCAGAAGTATGAGGATTCGAATAGAATTATTTATTTGAATTATTACTATAATTATTTAGTGGATATTCTCATTACGGTTGTTCTGGCTTTTCGAAATATTTTTTGCAATATTTAAAGTCTAAAGAATTTAAGGGAACAGCATTTTCCACGAGTTTATTGAATTTGATTTCCTCAAATCCAGAGCTCTGTGATTCTGGTATGCATTTGTTTTCCTGTAAAGCAACCGCTACGCAGTGGTTTGAATTTATTAAAGATTCTTCGAAGAGCCATTTTTGTTTTGTTCCGTTTATATATAATTCGGTATCTCTAATTAAACTCCCAGACAATAATTGAGAATTCATTTTGAAAGATATTTTTGATAAATCCATGGCGATCCCTATGCCGATTGCTTTCACGTAGCTTTCTTTAAGAGACCAATGTCTGCAGAACATAGAAATCTGATCAATATCTGAAGCAGATTGATTTCCTCTAATTGCATCCCATTCGGAGGGTGAAAAATTTCTATTCATAATCCTGAAAAATTCTTTCAAACTTTTGCCACCGGTATATTCAAGCTTCATGATATCTACACCAATTAAAACGTCTCTAATTTCACCAGCTAAAACGGTGTAATTTCCTTGATGTGATACATTAAAATTAAGCCCTTTGTTATCAGTCTTGAGAAAAGGTCTGCCATGTTTATCTCTAGAGATTGAAATTTTGTCATAAGGAATATCTCCATACTCGTTAACAAATTTACGTATCAATAATCTTCCAGCTAAAGAAGCTCTGGCATCTTTTTTAAACACGAATCTACCAATTCTTTCTTTTTCTTCAAGTTGAATGCATGAAATTGCTTTCAAGAATTCGGACTCGCTAGGTTCCCATTGCAGCCAATTAAACGCCCAACGTATACTTGGTTTTGCCATTTTTATACTATTTTGGATACTGTTCATCAATTTCAAAATTCGTTGATTTTCTATCGAACTGAAAGGTTATTTTTTCTCTTGGTTCTTATTCTTCGCTTGTTATATTATTATTTCTATGCTACTTCGTACACGGGTTTGTCTACTTCGGCAAAAGCTTCCGCTGATAAAATCTTCAAAACTTCCTAGCATCCACCTGAAGCAAATATATATAATCCTCAGTTTTCCTGTTCGCTAAAAGACTTTCCTACCTCATTTTAATATTTCATCAATCGATTGATCAAATCCCCTTTTCAGTTCTATACAATTCTTTACGATTCTATAATTTTTGTCCATTTTTTTTCAAACATTCCTCATTAAAAATCAATCAATATATTTTACTTTTATCATTACCGCCAAGGGGAACAATTTTTTCGTCAATTCTCGATTCCAAATTAATTTCATAGTTTCTTTTGGAAGAAACTACTAAGTTTCTTTCACCGAAAATAAGCCATAGAAATGTTCGAAACATCGTTTTGTATTGATGACAAAAAAAACATCCATCACAACATGGAAACGTTGAATAATCGCAATGTTTATGTATAAATCATGAGTCAGTGGATGAATCGTAATACGCATTACATTCCCAAGATTTCAAAAGTACTATGCGAAAGAGTTATGAAAATGGAATCTTTGAGGGTGAGCCTTGAGATGAGAATATAAATATATTACGTATTATTATGAATCGAAGATCCAGGGGTATAATTTTAATATACAACACTTTTCTCTTCTCTGAGATATTACTGATTGAAGAAATACAAAATAATGTGAAAACAGAAGTAAAGAACGAAGCTCAAAGGTATCACTGTACCGCTTACATAATATAAACAATAGCAACAATTGAATACAGATAAAAAAAACATAATTTAAAAAGTAAACGACATTAATACAGAATTAAAAAACTGCTAAATTTATGCATTGCTAAATGGACCCCCGAATAGAATCACCGGGTAAACCCTGACAAAAATTTGGACGACGTCTTCCTTTTGGTGGTTTATTAATAATAAATAAATAGTAGCTGAATAAATGAATAAAATATTGAATTATTTACCGTTGAGTATTGCATGTTTAGCTCCTCGTTCAGGCAGGAATGACGTAGCTGTTAGTTGAGCTTTCTCAAGCAATGGTACGTTGCATTCATAATCGTCTGAAAGAAAATTTGACGTAAGAATTTGTTCTATGCATAATAACGTGTGTTTCAGAGTAATTATTACGTTATTCGAATTTGTACGTATTAACATTAATACTATAATAATATAACGCCATGTTTGAATGTATGTGAATATGGGCTTGGCCCCCCCCTCTCAAAGTAGTAATTGTATACGCGAACCGTATCGCATAACTACGTTTACGTTAGAACGATAGAAGCAAAAACGGTAAACAGAAAATGAGTTAGCCAGAAATTGAATATGTGATCATTGTTATTCTATATTGGGGGCAGGTACTTACAGGCGTTTGTATTCGGCAGATATAATACCGCGATTAAAATAACTGTGCACTTTAAAACACACATCATAACATTGCTTGTTAGAGAAATATTTCGGTTACACCCAACCAGTATATATTATATGAATTAATGAATGATGATGCACGCCACTAGTAACGAGTGACGCGTGTAGCTAAACTGACTGAACACTGATTATTAGTCATCATTCGATACTATTTCCGAGATTCGATAGTCGATTCTCGTAGGTATACGATTATTGTTCCATATCAAATCGATCGAGATACTTCGATATCTCGATCAAAGCATGATTTCTAATTGGTCAGAAGTGCTTCCAAATCAACCAATTAGATAATTTGTTTCGAAAATTTATGGTGTTAGTATATTGTCAGTAGGTAGATGGCGCCATTATAATATACGTGAACACGGGACTTATGGACGGAGTGTAAGCTAGGCTTGTGTGCGCGTGAGTGTAGATTCTACACTCAACGGTGTGCGTGGGGTACGAATCTCGGGAAGAGTATATGTGGTAGCACGTCGGCCATATTGATGAGCTAAGCTTCGGGCGCCACGGTTAAACGATTGCCTTTAGGCAGTGTTTTGTGGACAGATCGTTACCATTAACTATCTCCTCGAACTGTATAGGTATGTACAAACACAGCTTCAATTCTTTTCGTATAAGAAACTATGCACGTAAGTACATCTCGTTGAATAATTTGTAAATTATTGTGTATAGAATTAGTGCCGGTTTAGAATAGAAAGATCTGTTTTTGCAGTTAGGAGCTACACAATAAGGCATGTTGCATTATTCTCATCCATTAATTCAATGAAAAGTATCACTGTGGAAAATTATTAGCTGCCTTCTGACCTAACCTATACAATAATAACAACGATCCGTCAGAAGTGCAAGCCGTAAACGCGTGCGTATAGGTCTTAGAGCATGTATAGGTATATCGTGGTATACATATATATATCTATTTAGCTCATCAAGATGGCTGACATCGTTGATTCCCCTTCCGTCTTTCGCTTCGACCCCGCAAGTAGTGGCTCCGTCCATAAGTCCGTGTACTACTTGAATGTTCTTTTTGAGAGAAACTACGATATTTACGTGAATATATATTGTAGAGAAATTGTTCTTCTTCCGCTAAATGCTCTATTGAAACTCATTCTATATGATTTCTATATTTCCAACTACATAGTCGTTTTCACGACCCTCTCAGGAAATCTGAAAAATGATAGAAAGAAAAATTAGCACCCCAGGCAGCCCCAGGATAGCATAGTTGCTTAGAGTTTTCAAAGATGGCGCTATCGCCGCTTTGTCGTACTATTTTATGTTTCCCGCGGATATTTGAATTTCGAGTGAGTCTGCTATAGCTAAAAATTACTATATCAGGAATTGGAGCATAAGTAGAATAGACAAACGTGCAGTCCCTAGATGTATTATACACATTGAGAGGGTTTCTAATAACCTTTGAAGATTAGTAATAACTGAAATACTGCATAGGTATATACATACATACCTCGCCGCTGGAATTTATATTTTAACAGACTGAAAGGGTTGGGCATACGTCTACGTATTCATGCGATAGTAATCAATGGGGGGTAGGTATCGGTTGACCCTCTGCATTTCTATATTCTCACGAGAATACCAACCTATACCCGAACTGGAATCGCGGGCTTTCTTTGCGGCAGCTGGATATGAAAACAAATGTGCCAATATCGGCGGTAGAAAAATAAAAGGCATCAGGCATTTCCCCGGTGTGCACACACATATACTGTACATACCCACTATATTGTATATACATTGGCTGTTGTTTCGTGTACGTCAAGACGAACGCAAACAGAAGAAAATAAAACAAACGATGGGAATTGATCTCGCATTTTGTTCATTGAATTATTCTTGTTATATTCATTACTCTCATGGAAAATAACAATTCTGATGAATTTGTAGCCCAATAACTCAATAAGCTTTCCAGATATGAAATTCTGAAATTCTTCTGAAACTTTCGAAAACTCGGTATCTTCCGAACGGCTGATCGTAGAGACCTTTACGAGGGCTCATTTCAAAGCTGAAGCAACCGATTTCGTTTCAAAGTGTTTCATGAAACACTATTTCTATTCGAGCGCCCGGCCTAGGACACCGTTTCTAATTTCCTACTCTCTTCAGCAATTTTGAAGATACGAAAATATTTCCTATACTCTTGTTTTATCCTACTTTCATTTCTTATACCATTACAGACGTGAATTTGAAGCTCGTGCAGTTGTCGAAAAATTGTAACCTGACGTAGCCTGATTACTATAGATTGTTAAATGAGATCTTAGAAATCAAAGAAACATTCATTGAAATTAAGCTATTGTTTGCCATGGCTATATCTTATAAGTTATCTAAAATTAGTCATAACGTCGGAGAAAGACTAAAATGAGCCATTTAAAGGGATGGTGATATATCAGAAAACTTGAGCCTGTAGGTAGTACCTGCCCCTACACCCTATAGGTATAGGTACACCCGGCATTCAGGCTACTGTGTTCACGATCAGTTGGTGGTAGTATAGCCGTAGAATAACGTGACCCATGGGATGCCATTTTGTAAACTTGAATATAAATTTATGCCGCAACTGATAAATCAAAAAACTTTTCCCATTCGGTCGCGTAGTAGGTTGCGGTAGATATATATACCTACCTACGCATTCCGGCGCTCCCCCCACGGACGACGTATAACCAAAAATTTATTTTATATTATATATACTACGTGTAGTATACCAATATTTATACTGTGTGTAACAGAAATGACATTTTTTATGAAAACCTCAGTATAATAAATTGATGGAGTATATACATTAATCTCAGTAAATTTGTGTCCTGCATGTTAATACTGGTTCATATTCATTCGCAATCTATAGAGCTAGAATTTTTTGTGATTTCTAGAACACCGCGGTTGATTGATCGGAGATTGAAAATTTCGTTATTTTCTTCCAATCGGATACTTGTTCCGCTTTCGCGTTGTGGAAAAACGTGAATAAGGGTAAAATTTAGGAATAATTGTCGGCCGGAAATTCATATTTTAAGTCTGTATCGCGTATTCCGAGATAGAGAAAGACCTTTTCCATCGACTCCACGTCTCGCCCTTATGTCCCTATCGCGTCTAATTTCGTAGATTGAGTACCCAAAGTGTGAGAAAATCTCACGGAAGTAGGCAGGAGTATGTACGTATGGGTTCTCTTACACCTATATAGCTGAGGGGTACTCGCACACCACGGGGTGTAACAGAAGCCGCTTCATTTGATTAATATCCGACTTGAAGCAACTCTGAAGGAACTTTCCGGTAGCCCAATACCTTCTTCCATGTCTTCTTCGTCTTCGTGTTTGTCTTTGTCTTCCCGCGTCGTCTCGAGTTTCTCTTCGTCCTTCGTGTGTCTCTTCAGCTCATTTCCTCATTAGAATCTATCTCTCGCATATCACCGTCACTATGTCTTGTTGGCCGTCACTCTTACGCGATGGTATGAATCTTTACTCTAATGCTCTCCTGTCATGAGTCTTGCCGTATTTAATTAGAATTTGACGATATAGTTTAGGATGCATGTGGAGCTACAAGGATTGAAAATTCGTGATGCACGTAGATTTCTCAACTGTAGATCGAATGGCTGATATTTTAATTATAATATAAGAATTAAATCGAAAAATTGTTTGTATAAATAAATCAGATACGCCACTCCCCAGCTATGACGTAAAGTATACCTATATAATGTAATATCATCGAACTACCCCTGCAAGGCGTATTGAAATTTCAAACTTCTAATATTCCTACCGTTGTATATTTGATTCTCAAATTGTCTTATATTTGAGGTAAAAGCTTGGGGTTCCTCAAGAAATAGCAATCAAGAAGAAAAAATTTCATCAAAATCGCACAAACGGTTCTCGGGATATTACATACTTCATAAGAAAATTAAAAAAAAAAAACTAAATTAAAAAAGATAAAAAACCGTACATTTTTCCATTCCCTTCACAGATTTCTTCACGAATTCATTTCCTGACCAACAAATTATTCAAGATTATATTCCACCGTAGGTTCTACCAGTAAAGTTACATCAAATTATTCGTTAAAAATCTCTCCGTCCCTCCTCATTCTTTTTCCTGTTCCCATTATAAGTTATACCTATAATTTGATTGATTAAAAAACGTGTGAAAAATTGATTATAGTTTAACTGTTGAGTCTTAGACAAATCGCTGTAACCAACTTGAAACCAAAAGGAATTTGAAAATAATTGGAATTAATGAATCTCGATAAAAAAATCTTAGTAGCAGGTATATTTATAACTAAATGAAATTTCGTTTCCACAAAGTTTTCCGAGTTTTGTGAAAATACAGCTCGATTTGCCAATCTTCTTTAATCTTGGGTAAAATACGGCTCCTTTTCCCTATCTTGCCGGCTTCTTGGGGCCTTTCCTGATTCTTATATTACAAATTGTAGTATGAGAACCAAAGGATCAGAGTTTCTATTCTGAGGACCCAGCACGCGGCACAGAACCGCAAGAGCGTCATATGTCCCGACGTCTACGTTCAACGTTAGTTTAAATTAAGTTTAAACAGTGAATGCAGGATAGATCTAGCAGATTATAACGTATATATAAACTTTGCAAACAGAATTCAAACCCAGCAATATATCATGCTAAAGATGAAACTGTGCATCTAGGTACAGCTGCAGGTATAGTGTAATGCAAGTTATGCCCTGAAACTTATACAAATATGTAACATTTGTATAGGACACAGCTGCGCTGTGGATCCTGTGCATAATTAATCATCTCCCGATGACACAAAATTGTATTTCTGTACTGTAGAATTAAAAAGGTTGGTATAAGTTTGCAGATTTTGCAGATTTTGCAGGTATTAGCAGCTCGATTTTGTTGTCAAAAATTCTCCATAATTATTATACGGTTCCATTTAATTTCGGTCGAATAAGAAGATATGCTGAAAAATTAATATGCGCCACTTTTTCTTCATATTGGTCCTCGATTAGTCTCATTCCGGGGAGATTTTCGAGTCTCATTGATCTATTTGATTTCGAAACCGTTTCTTTGATATTTTCATAATAATTTTCCGAATTTAAAGCACCTGGAGTCTAATAACGTATTTTGCAGTACATAATAGAGGAGGAAGAAAACAAAAACAGAGAACAAACACCCCTCGGGGGTATCAAGAGGTGAACTTGTAGTAAAGTGAAGCGAGGAGAGAGGAGCTGGCGATAGGAATGAGCGAACCCCTCCCAGGCTAGTCCGACTAACTCGAAAATCACTAGTACGTTTTTGTTCTTCTTCGCCGACCGCTTTTGGGCTACATTAATCTCGAGACTTCGGATTTAGCTACGTCTTCAACTTCCTCTTACCAACCCTCGCCCTCGTTCTCCTACAACCTTCCTTCCTCTTCACCTCGACAAGTTTGGCGTTTCAGGTTACACGCGATTGGAATTCCAAACCCCATTACCTCAGCTCTCTCTTTCGTTCTCTCTTCTTCCCACATACAAACTCATCTCACTTTTTATCAAACTTTTTATTTCTGTGGTTATAATACCTGCGTTCCACAGATATCTAGGTATATTATGATGATCATAGCGATAGAAGTTATTACAATGCGCTGTATTATATTTGTTCGCTCAATGATTATATTTCTGCCGCGATATCGAACGATTTGTGTGGAATTTGACGTAATTATACCTACTATGACCGAATTAACAATTATCATAGAATACAATTATTTACGAGAATTATCATACAAAATTACTAGATAATAATTGAGCAATTTAATTTCATCGATAGAATTATATTACCTACTCACAGAATTCATGTTCGGAATAATTATCGACTCTCGTGATTGCACGGAGTTTATTATCATACACGACAAAAACACCGTGAATGTAGAAAAACAGCCGCCGAGTGCTGGATCATCTCACCCGGCAGAAATTTGAAGAAATAGATCAATCGCGAAGAATATAACGCTGGTTATTGAATCATTGAAAAAAAATGAATACTTACTCTCAGTCTGGGCGTGAAATCAACCGCATAATATATGATCTATCTGAAGACGTTTACCGCTTCTGCAAAAATGATTCTTATATAACGAGCTGCGATGCCAGGTACTGTGGACCTAATCGTAAGTTTCCGATAGAGAACGACGATGTTCTTCAAAGTGACAGCAACGGATCATTCATAGAACTATCACGATTGTTGGGAACAACTGTCGTATTTGAAAATAACTGAACTTACTCTATTTAATGAAACCTTCTTGGAGGGGGGGGGGGAGATGTTTTTTCTTAAACTTCGCGAACACTAAACTCTCATGCATCGTCCGATTTCGTTTTAATTAGAACTGTAGAGAAGCAGTATTTCAACACTTCACAGTTTGAATATCAGTGAACTAAATTCCGATTTCGATAATTCCAACCAACCAATAGGATCTCAGATGTTTCAGGCTGCTGTGTTGAATGTAGTTAACACAAGCTCTGTTGATGAGGTTGAATACAGGGTGGATTCGGTGAAGCGGACGCGCCACGAAGGGAGGCCACCGGAGCTCCGCGTCTTTTCGGCTCCCAAATTCAGGGTGGGATTGAGATCCGTTCAACAATGACAGACGCACAACTGTCAAATGATCATTTGGAAACAGCAGTCACAGTAAAATTCAAGAATCGAAAAGAAATAAAGTTAATTTATACAACGCAAGCATGTTTTACGCGTCCTTTAACGCCAGTGTTCGGATTGTGAAGTAACTGTTTTAGCGACGGTGAAAGTGAGCCGATGAATGCTCACGAGTCGAGTACAATAATGTACACTTTCGAGTCCTAGGAGGTAAAAGTCTCCATTATTGTACTCCGCACATGCGGATCTGCTTTCCACCCGTCCGTAACTGTATGATTCTGGTTTCGATGGCGCTGTTGCGTTACGAAGAAATACTCTTCCGCAACTTCAGAAATTTGATAATGTTAAATTTGATAATACAGTGATAATATTTTTGCCGTGCATTTCATTATTTTTGGATTTATTAGTACGATATAAGTTCGAACTATCTATATGCTGCCACTCAATGAACCCCTTTCGTCAATCTTCTTCAGTGTTATTCGATGAAATTTTGTATGCAGGCGCAGTCAACAACATTTTTCGGATAGTTCATCATAGGAATGACGAAAATAATGGATTGGCGGATACGACCCGATACCGCTATTCGCGAAAATTGTTTTGAACATACAAAAATTTGTAGCATTTTCCGTACATCAATCAATCCGTGCGTTCTAGTAGTTTACGGAGCATTTGCAATGACAACATTTTCGGTGTGTATGACCTTACGCCGTCGTTTTCGAAATTTTTTTCTCTTCGAAAATAGCAACATGTTCGAATTTTTTCGAATATCGATAAATCTTTGTGTGCGAGAAGTTTTCGAAGCATGTATGCCAGAAAAAAACCGTGCACTCACGACCTCCTACCATTGATGAATGTGATAACTAACAAAAATGAAAAGTTAGTGCTTGGAGAGCAAAATAATTTGAATATCGTGAAAAAGGAATAATTATTGTTGAAAATGATAATAATCATGACAATGATAATGTTAACAATGCTGATATCTTAATATCAGAGCTACTAATTTTGGAGGAAATCATCAAATGTCATAAAAACACAAAAGTGGCATTTTCAGACAGAGCAACGATGCGGAGATATTCGTCTGCGTAGGTGCAGGAGCCGTATGAAAGCTTTGGGGTGTCATCATCCCGGAAGTGAGGGTTTTGTTTTGAGGGGAGTTCGAAGTGTGAAGTAATTGGTGAGGTTTATCCAGAGAGGGGTATGATTATATCCGTTGGAATGTTGTAATGGATGTCGTAGAGCCGAGCGGATCGTGTCTACCAGTGTCTATCTTGTTATGAGTTTGCGGAAATTGTACATACCTACTCTAGTTATGAACGTTGATGTAATATAATCAGAAGTGGGGAACTAATACAACGACAAAAGAGAATAGACAATCTAGTTATCAATTGATATTGGAAGATAAACGCTCTCAATGATAACGAGAATTAGACAATTTTTCTCTGTTATAACGAATTTTGTGAATTCTCCGCAGAATTGGAGAAGGGAAGAAATGTGAAGAACCTCGATGAATTATACCGCTTGATTTACACCTAAACCTCCGTGGACCTTCAGAATCCCCTACCTTAATTCAAGATGAAGACATCCCCTTTATCTAGTGCTAAGATTAATGCCTGTGGCTAAGTATCGGACATGTCAAGTGAAGCAGGTTGATAGCAAATGGCAGAATAGTACGGGCGGTTATAGGTAGGTACAGGCCAGGAGTGGTGAACCGTTATTCCAGACCTGGGACATACTAGTTTAGCTCTGAATTCCGAATTTCTTGTTGGCACAGAGATTCAGACGCGTTAAAAAAGATAGCGAGACTCTCTGGGGTTTATTATATTCAGTTGTGGGGGAAAAACGGAAAAACCTGGACCCAAAGTATTCCATAATTGTTATACGATGCATACGACAGACGGTTTTTGGTCTTCGTTTCTTCATCCAGGTAATTGAAAGAGGACTTACGTCGTTTTCCGAATTCGGAAAATTGATCGCAAACGACCCAAATTGTTGACTGGATGATATAGGCAAGAACAGGATGAAGAAATTCGTATGAATGTTAGAACCCGCGTGTGATACGGTACTGGAGCTGCCGGGGCAGTATCGAGAGACTGATTACTGCATCGCAGCTCAAACTCTGTAGACTCTTCACGGATTAGTGGGGCACCTTGACGTGAGCCATTTGCGGTCGAGCTTTCTCCTCCTTTTTTCATAGTTAAGAATTTATATCGGTTGAAGATGAGTGCCGCAGAAATGAAGAGGGAAAAATGGGTTCAAGTTGTAGGAAAAGAAGATACAGAGGACGTCTGACGAAAGCTCGCATTCTTCCTAATCTTCTTTTTGTGTCCTCAACGAAAACAAATCATCATGCGATTATATTGTTGTTAGCATTGTGGCTTACAGGATATAAATTTACAATCAGATTTTTCCTCGAGGTTTGCCGACCTCGAACAGGTGATTATTCTACCGAAAAATCAAAAACGGTGAGAATTAAAATCAACCGGAGGTGAAATCTCATCGAGGAAAGAAAGTAACGAGGGCGTATGATACTTTTAGATCGTTTCAAACGAGTTTTAACGTCTTCTTACGACACACGTCGAACCCATCGGGGCGTACCGACAGTTTCCGAGACAAAAGAATCCGACGAATTACTCGAATGGAAGTATGGACCGCCGAGATCCAGTTAGCAATCTCTGTGCAGCTGTAGTCGAGGTAGAGAACCACAGAGACATCTTCGAACCCCGCTCACGTATGGCAGAGGGCATTCAGATGTCTCACGAAGAATAAACGCTTCTCGTATCTACTGGGTAGGTGGATAGGTAATACTTCTTTCGTGAAATCGAACCTGTACTCGTAGAGACAGAGACGTAAACAGACTGGGATTTCCTTCGAATCGAAAAGAACAGAAAAAAAACGAGGGAGCAAAAAGTGAAAACAGGGGAAGAAGTAGGTACACTTTTCTAATTTCCTTCCTGTTTTGGAATTTGACCATTTTCTCTTTTCTCTTTGCGCCTTTTTCGTTCAATTCAATTCACCGTAATTTGCGTGCTTGATTGAGTATGGGCAGATTATTTGCGGGATCACTTTATTTCACGTAGCGAAGCCAACTGTCCGCTTAGAATGCGATTTGGTCTGGCGATTCTGCTGTGATGGACGGTCCAGTTGTTGGACTCGAGGCTCAAGGCTCCGCGTCTCTTGAGGGTTGTGTTCCACCCTTTTCCCAAGGTTTCAGGACATTTTGCAAATGTAATTCTAACCCAGCTCATCGATCGAGCGTCCTGACCACGAACGAAAACGCGCTCGATGGGCAAAGTACAAACCCTTGTCGATGTTCTTTTTTTCATCTTTCTTTGCTGGGTTTCTCACTTCCATTTCGTTCTTATATATCTTTCGCTCCCAGTAGCATTAAAAAAAAAAATACGCACAAAAAGAAGAAAAATGAATAATTTTCAGACACCTTTGTGTTTCCTTGGCCGTTGTTACGAACGCGACGCCTAATACCAACGTCAGTGCCGTCTTTTGGGAAAAAAACTGTGATTCGAATACTATGGAAAAAAGAGAGAAAACAAAAATTGAACTTTGAATTGAACGAAGGAAACGAAAATTGTACACTTCGACTACAGATCGGTGGATATAAATTTTTAGATTTTCTATTAATCAAATTCTTGACATTTTCCATATATTGATATGATCTATGATATTTTATGAGGAATAAATTTCAAACTGCACGCAATATCTGTGAACCTTTTATTACATCGAAAGATAACCGAACAGAACCGAACTGAACAGAAGCAAACGTTTGAAAAGAATTTCTCTTTGACCCCACTTCGCCAAGTATGCGAGTTATTTCCCTTTTACGTATATATCACCGCGATCGCTGCACGAAAGTACCGGATGGTAGACGTAGACACGACGACGACGACGATGACGTGCCGCGTCGCGACGCCGGAATTCGATACGTTACACACTTGAACGCCCCCGAAAATTGAGCAGCACGGAGTAATGTTGGTGGCGGCGGTGCGGTTTGCGCGGTTCTCCACGAAATCACTTTTATACCGATCATCGATCCTCCCTTCTCACCAGACTCACATTTCAAGTTTCCACATATCCGGAGAATATATTGTGTAATTCATAGATTAATATTCTCAACCCGAGAATTTGAGTTACAGGAAGGAAAAAAGAAGAGGCAAACCTAAGAAGGTACAACAAATGTATGGGGAAAATTTATTCGAATTCTGCACACAATCTTCTATTTGATAAATAAAGCTTTGCAGCTTTACTGTATTTCGTATGGATATATATACACGTGCGTGCACCTATATGTTTACATTTCCATGCCTGTACGCGGGTTACTATCGCTCCGTTCATTTCTCTTTCTCTTTCCTTCATGTTGGGGGAGTGATTGATGACCGTTAGTCTAGCGTCGGGACAGTTGAGAATTTTTTATGTGGTATTTGCGAGTAGGTAGAGAACAGCTAGCTAGGGGATCTGAGGGGGTTGGTAGTTTTGGTAGGTTGCAGATAGGTGTGCCAACTACGTTACAAATTATACATACATACAAATGTATAGTCTCTCGCAATCTTTGTTCAAATAATTAGTAACGAAGACAATATATCGACGGCTGCGTGGAAAAACCGGCTATCTCGAGTCATCGTTGAAAAAACTGGCTATCTCGAGTTTCACTTGGAAAAGCGGATATCTGGAGATGTTGTTGAATAAACGGCTATTCCGGAGCTATTGCTCGAAAATAGCCCGTTCTTCAAAGATAACTCGAGATAACCGCTTTTCTTAGCAAAACTCGAAACAGCCGATTTCTCAACGATAACTCGAGATAGCCGCTTTTCCGAACAAACTTTGAATAGCCGGTTTTCCAACAATAACTCGAGACAGCCGATTGTCCAAGCAAAATTCGAGATAGTCGGTTATTTGAGCCTAACTCGAGACAGCCGGTTTCTTTACGTAGATGTCGATATATTTTTACTGATTCTTCTTACGGTATTGCATAAATTTGATAATTTTGTTGATTTTTGTATTTTTCTCAATTTCATAATAGCGTATAAATTTGTCTAATATGCAGGAGGACCAGACTTATGAACGTGTAATAATTGTACGTTGCAGAGTACAGGATAAACGCGCAGACTACGTTCCTTTCACGCAATTCTTCTTTCAATACCGCGCAGAGCGTCATGAATAAGACAAAAGTGTAGATTTGCCGTCTTTTCCTAATAGCGAAAAGAGGTGTGAGTAGAATTGACAAAGAATTTTCCCTCAGGTAAATAAATACGCTGAGTACGACGGCTAGGCGAGAGAGTAGGTCGAACGTCGAAGAGAGAACACTACGTCGGTCGGGGGCTAGAGAGACGGCGGCGGGGGTTAGGGGACAAAAGAAAAGAAAATGGACCGACTGTTCACGTTATTTTCAGGCGCCACGCCATTTGGTTAAGTGATTTTAATTCGAGAGCTCTTAGGATAATGCTCAGGGACGAAAACAATCCAAGAAAACCGTGGAGACTCGAGAGTTAGGTTGGCGAGGGAGAAGGGGTGGCGTGATAGGGGAAAAGATTAATTGACAGCTTCAGGGTCTGGATCTGGATCTGGATCTAGAAGTGGAAGGTGGTCCAGGATCTGCTCGTCGCGTCGCGTCGTTTCGAGACAACCGGGACCACTTATCTTAATAAACCAGCACCGCAGTAGAGGAAAACAATGGGGTTCGAGGTCCAAACGGTGAAAGTGTAGGACACCCTTTCATCCATCCATCCAGCCATTCATTCCTCCATCCATCCATCCGAAGCACTGTGAATGTGCGCGATTGCTGTCACCCCCCAGGACAATCGAAGTGAGAAATGAAGCAATTTATGAAGAGCGAATTAGATCGCTTCAACCACCGCGGGGAGATATCTTTTCGGGGGCCAAACCCTCGATCCACGCCCATTTTAAACGAATCTGTTATTACTTCATTCCCGTGGATTCTAATTCGGAGTATACCTATACGTCTGGTTTTCTTCTATGTGATTCCTTCAACGGACGAAATTATGAACTATGACAATTTCATTTTCTCGTTCCAATCCGTCATATTGGATTGATATTGGATCGGGTTCGTTTATCGAATTTCAGTAATTAGCTTCAATTGATCACTGATCAACCGTTACAATTAGTCATTATTCTAGAATCTAGATCTTTGCGTGATCTTTCTAAAAATTCGAAAAATTCACCTTCGTATTCTTATCAGAATGAATTCTATAAATACATATGTATTTGCTCTGCTACATTTTTTCGGGTGGCGTGGTTTCTCGTTTCACTTTGTAATTACTCAAGAAAATCTTGACCGTAACGGGTTATTCTGAATGGATAAATTCCACTCAAACTTAGTGACTTGATAATGATTGAACCCGATCTCGGTGGTGGTTATAAATAGGGTTACTGAAATAACAAAACCCACAACTTGACCCAGCTTAACGTGAAATAATCCCAGTGAAAGAATAAGAGGGAGGAAATTCGGCTGCGAGAAATAATGGAAATGAATGAGAAGGGGGTGAACTTATATTGGGCTTATATTTTTAGTAGTCAATGAACGAGGACTCGGCGAAGAGAATATCATGCTGGATAGGTAAAAAATAACTGCGGGTAAAAAATGTATCCCTATCTTTGGTTTGGAAAATATTTTCTCTGGTCAAAATATGCCAACGTCCAGTATGCAACAGATCTTCACAGAGTTTCGCTGAAATTTAAGCGGAAAGATAATTTTAATGAACGTCAAATTTTTAGAGTTCGTCCGAAAAAGTTCAGAAATTCGACGGAAAAGTATCTATCCAATGGTGAGGATTATTTCACATACATCGGGATGCCATTTTCTGTTTTTTAACGTAAGTGCGATGTATGAGAGAATAATTTTCTATGATTTTTTTGAAAAACCGTCGAACGTTCCGGTCGGATGAACACCGAATACCTAGTCTCGAAGATTTATTTTTTTATTTTGTAGAATCTCAGTAAAATTTCGAAAATGTCTGAAAATTCTCTTCAAAATTTTCAAGTTAGCATTTATGAAGTTCCCCTATCCAGGAAGTCATTCCATAGATAAACAAAGTTACTATCGAGACCTCTCACGAAGTAATTCACTGCAGTTTTCCAGAGATATTGCGAAATCAAACAATAAATTTCAAACTTTAGGATTTTCGGTATTTGAATGAATTCCCTCAAAAAGTGGCAAAAAATGACGCATTTTTGTTGGGTGCATTTTTCACTGTTTTCTTCAAAATCACTTTGACAGCAACAGTCAATTACGGGATGTATTGAGGTTGCGATTTTCTTTCCAAGTTTTGTAAGGCTCCGGAATGATGGTAGCATAGGTATGTATGTATATATACATACTACATACCTACGTACAAGTTTATCTCCGATCTATGAGGTGCTAGGTAGGCAGAGCGTGAAGGTAGGTACATACATAGATGTTATATCAGACGAGCGAACAGTACCTACACACGTTACATAGAAAATCGTACTTTACATGAAAGAAAAGTGCGAGGAGGAGGGGGAGGGGGAAGGGGGAATATTATAGTTTAGCGTAGTTCAGTTGACACGTGATTTTCTCTTGCGTGTTATGCGAATGGCCATAAATGGGACGCGAGAGGTTGGTTGATTTTGCAGCAGGAACGTGGAGTGGCACGTAATCAGATGTTAGGTAACACCAGCAGCCGCGGCAGTGGCAGCGGCGGCGAAACGGGTTGGTATGGCAGGGGTGGGGGTGGGGGTGGGCGGTTTTGTGTTATAGCTGGTACTGGTCTGCGGTAGAGAAGTAATTCTCGTCGCCCTTAATTATACGAACGTCGGTTATACGTCACGATTTTGACGGGCACGTCAATCCCCGGGGTAGCTATGCGTTATAGGTATAGTTACGTATGTACGTACATGCTACGACCGCAGCTTATGACAATAATTAATCTCTCTCTCTCTCTCGCTCTCTCTCGTTTAGCGTTATTTTACCTGCGCTTTATAATATCCGTCTTAATCGAAAATTATTTTACAATAATCGGAGGATTAATTTGATCGACGGTTGAAATGTGAAATACAAGCCCAACCTCGATTCGTACGTAATGAAAATCGATCGTACATTACGTATGCACATATCTGTAGGCTGTACACGAGGCGGAAGGAGGCAAGGCTGTGGAATGAAGGGTTGGTCAAAAATTGGTGAAAAAAAGTTAGTGGTATGTAGATTACAGAATCTGGCCTAACCACTCAGTTCGAGGTGATAATTGGTGCAACCCGCTCTAGTGATTGACGAAAAAACTCTCCTACTATTAGGGTATGCACGCAATTCTCTGACGATGAGTCTATACCTATATCCTGGGCTACGAGCTACTCTAGAAGTTGCCATGAAATTGGACCTTTTATCGGAGGCCCAACGAGTATCACATGCTTGTCACGTCGAGGTCCATAGACTGTCCATCGTAAAAAACATATAGAAAAGACGAAAGAACAAAAAGGAAAAGGTAATAAGAGAATATTCCTATACTCGAGTCCGGAACCTCTTCCGTATCGGTTTCATATATGACACACGGACATGACGTGTACCGCATCGTTATTCACATTTTTGCAAAAAAGTATAACATACATACATGGATGGGGAAAGAGTATGATGCGAGAAAACTTTATGTATAAAAGAATGAAATGAAGTGCCCGTCGAGAAAATTATTGTCGGGGGACGGTGATGGGGATGGAGCGGGGGATGGGGAGGGGGAGGGGACGCGGAAGTTGGTGCCTTGGTAGCTTCGCGGCGGTGGTGGTGGTTGAAAATTGAGGAAGCTAGAGCGAAAGCTCAAGCCGAAGCCTCAGTTAAAAGTAACTAGAATGAAATCCTCTCAAACAACATGGCGCGCTATTCACGAGCTCATCAGCGCCCTGTTCCCTCGAGAACGGAAAGCTCATCTTCCGGACTCCCTGAGCTCGGTGAAACCACACTAAAGCATCCTGAAACCCGCCCGCGGAGGACTAATTTGTAGATATCCACCTCCGGTTTCGCCTTCGCGTCTCTTTCCCGAACTCATTCGACTTCTAACCCATCGTTATAGTTCCTACCACGTAGCGACGACGTCGAAGCTTTCTGATAGGGCTGGGCGAATAGTGGTCGAATCGAATCGAATTGAATCGATTAATGGTATTCGATTTGACTTCGACAAAATTTCTAAACATCTGATAAAATACAGGGTTACTTCTCGAAGTTTCTACTATATGGTCCAGAAGCTGCCTAAGTTAAAAGTTGGAAACCGTTGTTAATAAAAATTGACGTGTAGTCAAAAATGCGGAAAGAAATTTGAATTTGAAATTTCGGCTGTTCCTTCAGAGGGCCCAGCCCTCTGGTACACACGCAGGGTTGATCAATCTATTGCCTGTGGTCTGTGGACACAGTTTTTTCTCTTTTCTTTTGTGATATATGATCAAAAATTGATTGACGGTTATAAAAATGAGAAATGATTAAAGATTGAACTAAATCTCAAATTCGTGCTCTGGTGTCTGAATGACAACTATTTTGAATTACGGGAATTTGAGGTCAGATTCGTAATCAGCGAGCCGAATACCCTCGGGTTTTGAATTTTCAGTCATTTTACGCTAGTTTCATTGAGTTATCGGAATATGTCCGGAAATATTGGATTATGCCCAACTGTGCGACGTGATATTGTCACCGAAAAGCGTACGTTCTACGTCCCGATACAGTATCGCATCTTGTTTGGCGAGTTCGAAGTTAGTTACTAGCTGATGTTATACATCGATGAATGTCAATATCGCGTGGATAACTAGTGACAACACGATAACTGGTGTAACATGAGTCAAAAATATAGATATCGGGGGCGAAAATACACTTCGTATCAGCTGATAATAAATTGTTTAGAGGATAAAAAATCCATAATGTGCATCTCACGCCTACGAAACTATACGCACTATTCAAGTGACGCGGCGAATTCCGTTCGAAAATCCAAGAGATTGGCATCTTATATTTCATTGGAAATCATTTTTCAAACTTCACATCATTCGATGCAAATTAGCTGATTATTTGAAAAACTGAATTATTCCGAAAAAAGATATCTACAAATTATTCGATAGACGAAACGAATAATATAAATAGTTTCCATTCTACCGATAGTTCGGGACATTCGAACATTCGAATTATTCGATTTGAAAATCGAGCCGAATAATTCGAAATTTCGAATATTCGCACAGCCCTACTTCCTGACGTGTGAGCTAGCTACTACCTCGGAGCTTGCACTTAGGCGTTACTATTATACGTAATTGGGTTATCGTAGCAAACAGCTCGCAACCTCGTGACGCACCGTTTCTGCGCGACAGATGCTGGCATGGGGCTCGAGAGATATATGAAGAAAACTTTTCGAAGACAGTATGGCAACATAAGGTACACACCTACTCCTACCTACTTCTGCTACTAGTTCCTGCATACGTAGGTACTCCCAGGAGAATTATTGTTATAGCAGAAGCTTAATTCTGGATATCATGTAAATTACACAAAGATGGATATTCAAACACAGTTTCAAACAAACTTTCGCCAACTCTAGCTGGTAGGTATAGCACAGCTTTGAAGAAGAAACCCGGCCTACCGCAGAATATTTTCTTTCGGAAGAAAGCTCAGGGCTTGAAAAATATCAGTAGAGCGCATGAAAGAGAGGGGCGGTTTTTTTCTGTTACAAAGCAGTGTCATTTTGTTTTCGTTTTGCTTTTAGACTAAATATCCTCCGATTCTTTGTCTCTGTTGTTGTTGCTAAGCAGTCGCACGAATCGCCTGGATCCAGAAGTGAAATTATTTGAAGCCACGTAACCAAAGCCAGAATAATAAATTGCACTCTATCTGTCTCAGCCATTGCCTAAATTTCGATTTAAATTTGTCCATCCATCAAGCTACGGAAATCATTTCCGAAGGGGTTGGACACACTTTTTGGCCTCTCGAGGGGTTTATTTCATTAGATCTGATTCGGAAAACAAAGAAATTCCTCAACGCCGAAGATATGAAAGAAAAATCATAGAGCAAATCAAATCGAAAGATAGATAAATCTCGCGGCCATATTTTTCTGATGTAAATTATCGTGAAATCAGCAGTTTCATCAAGTTTAATTAGGCCGAAAAATATGCCAGAAATATATTCTGTTCCTTACATTGTTTTTGTAACAAGATTAGCCAAAATTGTAACAGGGACGAAAAAAACACCGATGTTTTTTTATCTCTATTAGTGCAAAATGGAGCAGATCAACATTCTTGTAAACAGAGAAATGAAAATATGCGTCGAGTATGCGAAATTGAGGGGTACAGTAGTTATACCTCAATATACCGCAGGAATGGGGAAACTTCTAATCTGTGGTGATTAATCTTTAGGAAAAATTCAGTCGTTGAATTTGAGTTCAGAATTAACCTGCTGAGGTCTGTTATTACCTAAAAAGTTTTCCATACTTGAAAACGAGCTTTCATTTCCGTTTTTCATCTAACCACACGCCTGCGCCACGCCGCGCCGCCCTTAACCGACACTTAACAGTTTGCTAGGACCTCAGATCCTCCCTTCATAACTACATGCTTCTCAAGTTCCCAGGGTAGGTAGGCAGGCAGGTAGGCAGGTATCATTACTGATCGGATGACGAGCTATTAACTAAAAGCATACTTATATCCACGGCGAGTTTTAATGAGAAGATAAAAATAATGGAGAGTATATTTCAGAGTAACCAGCGCACCGCGTCCTGTAGGTTCAGATACACACGTATCACTCAAGATTATATCAAAAGCGAGGGAATCATTCATGGAACGATAAGCCGAGAAAATCAAGTGCATCTAATCGGAACCAGATAAATTTGTCACGAGAGAAGATAGCATTCGTTCATTATTCTCTGGATTTTGATTAAAATCAGAGACAAACTCTCCCGTTTAAATTTGTAGATTTTTGAGGAATCTTCTGACGGCGAAAAAACTTGGAATAGAGAGAATGAAGAACAATAGAAATCAGACTGATAGTCGGGTCGTATGGATTCGCAGATTCTGAGCCCAGTTTTCAATCATGATGCATATAATGTATACATATATGTATCAAATTGATAAAAACTCGGTTATAGAAGTTTATTAAAACTTGCGTTGCGGCGTATTATTACGAATAAAAATATACGCGATGAAATATATGTAGGCGAGTAGGTTAGGTAGGGAGGTATATTTTTCTTTGCCTCTCTTTTGTGACATATAAAGAGTGGAAATAAACGGGATACGAGATGAACCATCTTGCCGTAATAGCGTTCTATAAAAAATGCGTGAAACACGATATTAAAGCTTGTTGGAGGGGGAGAGGGCGGTGGTGAAATTATATGATATATTAACGTCGAAACGACTGTGGAGAAGCATCGATAAAAAAACGAAAACCACCCTCAAAATAAAAATCTCATTATGTCGATTCTTTACCGCCATATTAAACATAAGGTTAGAGAATTTTACTCAAACAATCGAGCTAGAACACTTTTCTAAACATTTTCATGGGCTTTGGAGCTCGTTATGTGTCTTTGAGAAATATAAAACGAAAAACTTTGATCTGGGCGTTCGTTGTAATTCTTTCGGTTATCGGGCTCCTTCTCTTTTTTCCTCTTCGAATTTTTTTCATCCAAAATATGAAATTGAGACGGTAATTGAACGAAATAATTATCACAGCGACGATGTAATCGAGATTTATTTTGGTACTTTAAGAGGCCCTTAATATCTCCGCGTTGTTCGGTTTTTCACGTGGTTATGCCCATAATTCAGAGATATAATGGGGCTGCTCGTTAAAAGAAAACAATTCAATTAAATGCCCGGATTGAATGGCAGGCGGCATATAAATCCATTTGAGTAAATGAAAGAGAAGTAAGAGATGGAAAAAAGAACAAATACTTAGGTATACCTTCCATTGTTCACTTGGAATTTAACTGCTTTCTAGGCTTTTATACTTCTCACGCTATAATAGGATAAAACCCCTTGTTTTCGCATTTGATCGGTATATCATGCTCGAGTCGAGTGCTACGTAGACACTCTACTTTCGAACGTAAATTTTTACCGTGGTATTAATATTTCCGCTAACGATCATTATATACACGATTTTTCGAAATTCCAGATATGTATATACCTCACGTCAATTTTCCATGCGAACGTCATCACGTATCAATTATTCCGGGGAGTAATCGCACCTTTCCAAATCGGTAAAAATAACGTTTTCATTTTTGCTTGTTTTGGCGTTTCGGTTGTTCTCGTTATTTAGTAAATCCATTGATGAAACAGTGACGAGTCGTAAAAAATTTCTGTTTCGACGTATTCTCGATGGCAAAATTATTTCCATTTCCATAACGAAATCAAAAAAGGTACATTATCCGATAGCCGAAAAAATGAAGGAAGTAACGAGCTTCGCAGACATAAGTGCTTCGAGCTTTGACTTTTTTCGTGAAACTTTATCGAACTTTTGCCAAAATCTACGGTATAGCTCGTCAACATTATAATTGTTGGCAATTGTATAATAGAGGAAAAAGAAACTCTAGCTCGACGATAACAAAAAATGAACTATACCTCATAGGTCCCTACACGCAGAGAAAAGCTCTGTTACATCAAAGAAAAATTTCTCGGTCTCACAGTCGATCGATTTTTGATTGAACCAACCAAAAAATTTGTACGATTCAAAATGGATTCGTTAATTCAACAGAAAATTCGTTCAATTCTAAGAAACTTTTCGTCGATTTTCACTAAAAATTTCTTCAACTGTAAACTTGGTTGATTCGAAGAAATATTTTTCTGAGTGTAGAGTTCCAATTGTGGTATTTAGGCTTCTCTAAATTCACGTCAGCCAGGTATTGGAGACCTCGAGGATTGACTGTATCCCAAATTGAGGGCAGGGAGTAGGTAAGTCAGTATTTAAATTGGAGGTGATTATTTTTGTATAATTGATTAAGCGCCGCATCCAGAAATAATAATCGAGGTTAGATACAGGCAGGTATTCAGGCAGGTATTCGGGCAGGTAGGTAGGATATTTTGAACAGGCGAACGGTGGGCAAACGATGGTATATTCGGTGATAAACAAAGGACGAACATACCTATACTATGTAGACAAATAATACGCGAGGCTAACAGCGCCCCAGACCCCCACGCACAATCGGCAACCCGCAAGCAACCAGGATTAATAATTCTGGGCACAAAGGTAGGTATAGGTAGGTAGGTAGGTAGGTAGGTAGAAATGTAGAATGGCAAATATCCATACGAGATATGGAAATTGGAAAGGGCGAGCGAGATCGGAATAAGAGAGAAAAAGAAAAATAGAGGCAAACGAAGAAAAAGGCGAGGAAGAAGGATGAAGTTGTGCTGCAAGCTTCAAGGGAGGAAATTGACTTGCCAATGTTCCAGGACGAAGATGAATTACTGTCGCTTTGACGTCACGTTAACCATTGTGTCTCTTCTAGATCATAGATGAATCAGTCTACGCCATGTTCCCCATATACCTACTATACATAAATTTGAAAGGCTTTCTCGGTCATTCTTTTTCCTTTCTTACTTGCTTTTTTCTTCGCTGGCTTTCTCCCTGCTCTCGTATTCGAGCACGAGGTGATAAACTTTTGTCATTTTCACGGACCCACGCGCTTGCCAAGATGAGCTGCGCTACAAGTTTCACTGTAAGCTCATACAATATACTTATTCGCAGCCTGCACCGTTTATAGTTAACTACTTTCGTGAACAATTTGCTGTTTTGTCTAAGCTTGGTTATACCTCTTATACGTGCAGACGAGAACACACTATTTTCACTTTCTCGGTGAGTTTCAGGGACATTGAAGATGGTCAGAATTGTCAGGAAATAATCGAAAATAATCGGATACAGTCAGAAGCGTTCGAAAAAAGTCGTAAGTTGTCAGAAATTGTCGAAAATTCAAATTTCATAATCATATATCATGTGCCGAAATCGAATTCTTTTTATGGCAACGAAATTAAATTTCGAATTCAAACAAAAATGGCTTTAACAATTTCGTTTGAAATTTGTATCCGTAGCGCGGGTTACAAAATTGATTACACGGGCTGTATATTTTTCATGCAAATGATCATTCCAGGATGACCGATCATTGAAAATTTGCCATTTTTTCGAAACGGCGTTCAAAATTTTGTTCGAAATTTATATATAAAGAGAGTTTCAGGTATCGAATATGAAGGCGTGATCGGTTTTCGAAAAACAATCGAAAAAATAAAGAAAAAACGCCAATTAACGGGTAGCTCAAACAAGTTTCACAACTGAAATTCGAAAACTACTATAACGTGAGAAATGATATGCGATTGATCATTTATTCTCATTATCATTTATATAATCGACAGAAATTGATCTTTTTCAACAAAACCCTCTGTGTATGATTTTCGACAGGAATTAATACGAAATTAGGTTACATACGATAAATATGAAATTTTATGCCGTTGAACGGCGCAAAGGGAGACAAAAAATTGATGAAAAGTTGTTAAAGCGTAATCGGAGCAGAGGCAGGTAGGCAGGTAAAACAAATACCCTATAGACGTATGCGACTGGCTCGTATATATGAAGGTATAATATTTTGAGTTTGAAATATAGCTATATATCTACATTCCGGAACGTATGGAGGATGAATACACGGGCGGGTGGGTACAGGTGTAGGTATAGCACCTTTTCAATGGGTGGAAAAACCAGTTCTCGCCTCTTTTCTGTCCTTCTATTTTCCTCCTGCTGGAACAAAATTACCGGAACTTCCGTCTCCGAGCAGCTTTTGCACGGACTAGTTTGTGTGTCCGCGTTTATTATATACCTAATATATATATATATACCTACGTATATATGTAATAGAAATTTCGTATTAAACCAGGTGGAATTTACGCTCGTCACGCGCACGTATTTTCGGAGCTCTTTTATTACCGCGTACGTGCGGTTGAAAGTTGGTAACAAAACCATCGCTAATTTTCCATCTCCCCCCCCTCCTCCTACTTCTCCTCCTCTTCTGGCTTCAACTTCACTGTTTCCCGCCCCGCGAAATCCCCGAATTCATCCACGTATTCTCTTTAATATATATTTTTTATTTCCATATCTACATCGGATACAGATTACAGCGGATGGGGGGGAAAAAAATGGCGAAACGAGAGAAAAAGCAAAGAAAAACAAAAAAAAAAAAAGAACGTAGTGAACCAAGAAGTGGAGATTTTTCTCCTGAGTATGTGTGTATTTTTTTCGAATACACCATAGCGTGGAAAAAACATACTCTCCGCGTCGCGGTGTATACGTGTAGGTGCAATTATGAAGAAAAATTACAGATAATTAATAAACGTGCGCGTATACCTATGTATAGGGTATAGAGAATTTTGTCGAAGAGTGCAGATAAAAATGGTGGGTGCGGCAGCAGAGAAAAAAAGTGAAAAACAAAACGAACGAAAATTGAAAAATGATAAATCGGACGACAGCGGCTGTGATTTTTCATTTTTTGTTCAATATTTTTTTATTTGGTTCTCGAGGGGTAGCTGGAGGTACGAGGGTAACGCGACCAGAATGACAGGGACAAGAAGTGAAAACATGAAGGTCGAAAAGAGAGAGATATAAAAAGAAGAAAGAGAGAGAGAGAGAGAGAGAGAGAAAGAGAGAGAAAAAAACACGAAAAAAATGGAAGAAAGAAAATATTGGCGAACAAACGGGCTGTTTGTTGATAAACAATGGATCTGATTTATTGGAGCTTTATCAGTAAATCGAATCCATTTATCAACTACCCGCGACGCCCTGCAGATAGCTCGCGTCGCGGCGCGTCCCCGATGCTGGTGCTGCTATACTATACCCCCGCGAAATTCGTTCTATGAATGAAGGCTTCACGTTCGACCAGTTCCCCGATTGTAGGTTGTAGGTGGAAGCTGTAGCTGTATACGTACGTACGAACCGCACATCGTGCTTCATGAATTATGGGCTGGACCAATCGCCTCGCTTTCTCGCTTTCTCGCCTTCCCGCCTTCTCGCCAGCGTTTCCTACCTAGAACAGCTATACTACACCTATGTATTACCTACCCCACAGAATCGGTTCGTTCGCACGATAAAACCGGGATGCGAAATGACAGTTCTCTCTCCGCTTCAGTGAAATACAGGCTCAGTATTATCTACTACGTACGTTACAATGTATAACTCTATGCAGCCTAGAGCTTCACCCTTAAAGCTTCAAGCTTCAAGCTTCAAGCTTCGAGCGAACCTTTCGATTTGAGCATCGAAATGTCTGAACGCATGTCTCACGTTTTATGTGATGGGCTACTTTCTTTCAATCGTGCATAACTTCCGTCATTCTCGGTCTACTTTATTCTCTGGCATATCTGAATGGCGGATTTTACTCCGAAGCTCCAAAACGTCGGGCTGCGAAAAAAGAAGCGACAGTAAAAAATATCATCCAAGATTTTTTTTCATTACGCTCAAAGAAGAAAAGCAATCGCAGAATTTTTGGAAGGTGTAATTATTAGGTATTGCGAAGCAGCTCCTCGTTGCAGTTAGATAATGTTCTCGATTAAAACCGCGTATACTTTATTTCCTTCTCCTTTTGTATTTTTATCATTTCCTTCGGTATAGTCAGCGTGTTTTTATGGAATTAACCGGAGGCATCGATATCATCTGATTTTATACATTTCCATATCTTTTTTCCCGTATTTTTATTATCTTTCGCGTTTCCAATATCGATACTTTATGGCTCTGTTGGTACAGATGGAGTACGGCCAGTATTCCCTAAAATGCGTTCAACGATAACGCGATGAAAACATTTCTCATAAAATATGTATGCAGAAATTTGATGTTGTTTCCCAGATGTTTATAACCAGATTTTTCAGGCTCGGGAAATATGCTCTTTGAACTACGGAGTGCCGTTTAATCTCTGTAATATACGAGTATCAAATAAACTGTTTTATGGAGACGAGTGGGGTATACCTTACCTCTGAATTATTCATGGCGTTCGATAAACTTGGCGAAAAAGTGATCATTGCCAAGTTTCGCAAAAATTCTTTACGGATCTTTTACAGCTGAAAAAAGCGAAAAGAAACATATAAAACTAGCTCATACAATTTCATCGATGTTCTACTGTTTGGTGAAAAAACATTGTCGTCTACTATGAAATATTCTCGCAAATTTTGCCACGTTATGAAATTCTTGGATACTTTTAACGCGACAAAAAAATTTCTTGAAAATCGGACTAGATCGAATTTAAATGATGAACCAATCATTGTTTTTCAAGAAATGCATAAAATTTTGTTATAAAGTTGGTGCCAAGTGTCTGAGTTTGAGTAAAATTATTATTTATTTATTTATTTTTCTCGCTATTTCGGCGCTACGAAATGTATTAGATATAATTTCTACAATATTGAAGTAACTTTCATCTTGCAATTAGAATGAGGAAATTCTTCAGATTCAACTGAGCTGGCGGGTATATATTTATGAACCCAAAAGCTCCCGGTGAAGATTCCTCGTTTTATACTGAATCCAAAATGTGTATTGTTTACCAAGTTCTATAGCTCAAGAAAACAGGCTTCCAGAGCATTGACGCGTGGCATCCTTCACCTGTTTGGAATTAGCGGTAATCCTTGAGCCGTTGGAAGCGAGCTGCGTAGGGAACCTCCGAGTATGCTCTAGGCTCACGTTTCTGATTAAGAGCTGACGCAGTCTGTATGCGTCTCACTCCAACCTTGGAATGCGTTTAATTTCATACTTTACGTAAAACCGCGGAAATCAGAGAGTCTATTGTTTCTAACGAGTATCCAGCAGAGTACAAACATTCAAATATTAAGATGTATAGGGCTGCGGGTTTTTCGTACAAAATTCATTAAAATTATTCAAAGTTCACTCCCCCTTCTTTTTTCCTTTTTCGAGAAGCTCGTTGTCGGTGATTTTCTAATATCACGTGATTTGAGTGAACAAATTTATCATCCAGCTCTACGAAACTTGTTTCATTATCAAGTTTCCGAAGACGTAACAACTTTTTTTGTTTGTGTCGGTTGTGGGGCAAAAAATTAAATATCTGTAATCTGTCTGCCGATATTCACAAATAACAATTCTAGGAGCGTGCAAAAAATGAGAGTCTTTGATGTTTACGTTGAGGGTTGATGTATTGTTCTACTTGTTCCTTGCGTGTTGATAAAATACCAGTGCGCAGACAGTTGAACCGAGGAAGGAAAGCATATGATGGAAGACAGAGAAAAAAAAATCCAACATTGAAAGTGTTATTCAAAGTTGGACGTTGAAGCCCTGTAGCAAAGGGCGTAGATATAGGTACGTGACCTTGGCGTGCAGACATAAAACCACTTCTTGAGGTTTCTTTCTTTTTTTTTTTTCTTTCGAGTAGATTTTCTTTGCCTGCACGAGAAACCACTCGCCACGAACTAATTCGTTTTCACCCTGATGTCCTTCTGTTGCTGTGTTTGCAAAAAAGCAAAAAAACAAAAAAGGAATGATATAGAATAAATAAAAAATGAAAATGGAAACGGAAATACATAAAAGTGTCAGAAGAAATAAACAAAAAAGAAAAAGTGAAAAGAATAAGTAAACTGGACCATTTCAGCGATAAATCAAACCAACCCCCTGGAGGGCCAGAGGGCATGAAGAGAAAGACGACAAAGACTATCTTGAATGTGCAGAAAAGAGGCGTCGGCATCTGCGGCTATTATGATGAGAAATATTCGTTCAGCTGATCGTATCTGCAGGCAGCTTCATGCCCTCAACCCCCTATTTCAATGTCGCATCATTTTTATAACCCCATTAAATGACTCCGGTGCGATCGAATTCCTGCTGAGATGTGATCAGTTCTTTTCTATTCTTCATTTCATATTCCATTCCCCTGCTCGTACGTTTTTTCTTTTCGTACTATATATTCTTTCCTCAAATTGCAAACCATCACGTACGATCGTGCAGTGTAGACATTGCACTCACTTAACTCGAGTAAAAAACCTGACAAAGCTTTCAAAGGGTAAAAATTTTGTCAAATGATTCTCTCGCGTGATTCCATATCTTGGTATCTACTCCGGGAGTTGCCTCTAAAAAGAAGCGAGCGAATACCTCGAGAAGAAAAAATAGAAAACAGTTGACCTAAGACTCAACTATGAACTTGACTGGGCCTTGGACCTGCTGCAGCTGGTGAGGAAATAGAGGCGGAAAAGAGGATAAGAGGGAAAAAGAAGGTATTGGAAAAGCCATTAGGACTTTAGTCTTTATTGTGTGCAGGTCGTCGTACATACTTTAAAAGCTAACACAGTCTCGGCATGCAGGTGTATTGTGTAGAATCTAGCTTATACCTACCAACTACAATATACGGTAACAATCCACGGTGAAAAATGGTGCCGGAAATGTGCCTCTAGCAGTTTTAAATCCGAAATAGGAGAAGGAGAAAAAAACAAGAAAACTATGAGAAGAAGGAAACAAAAGAAAAGCCTGCACTGAAAACTTTGCCGCATTTTATCCACTCAACCCTTGAGAAACACAGAATCCAAAATGGCGGATGAACATGGAAGCGATCGGACAAATTTCGTGTAGTTTTTTGTCTCGATCTTGTCTCACTACTGAAGAAGACCACGTGAAACTGATCAACAAAGATTGCGTATAATTATGAGTTGCTCTTCAGAGACGTCGCTCCATTACGGAAAATAATAAAGTACATGAAGCGTGTGTCTTGGAGTGCAATTTTCCTCGGTTAATAAATAAAGGTAGGAAATAAAAGAGGTAGAGGGTGGTTTGTGCTTCGCCAATAACCTTTGACGTTGAGTACATAGTATACCTATGAGTGTTAGTGCGTCGTCCTTGCCCTCTACTCTCTCAAATACTAGTCGATCGCGTCGTTTCGTTCGAGTCTGCGATTACGGAGGAAGATAACGGGTCCCTCCGTGACACAGAGTCGCTGAAATTGTGCGGTTAAGAGATATAGTGGAGCCGAGGCTCAGACCTCCGCGTGGAGAAGAAGATCGGCTGGCTAAGGGTGAGGGTGGAAGTGTCGTTTGGTCACCCCGTTTGCCAACGATGGATGACCGAATCTGGCAAATACTTTGAAACGCCTTATCAATCCCGAACGCGAATCTATTTCCCCTCAGTCAATATACTTCCACGTCTCTAGTATATATATGAGATTAGAAAAATAAAGGAGAAAAAGACAGTAGGGATCTTTCGCCATCTTTCTTCGCAGCTACTCTCACGCTACGATCTATTCTACTCCATCTCGACACGCAGTTTATACAAAATTTACCTCGATATAACTTTTTCCCGTTTCTCTTCTCCTTCTCCTTTTTTCTTCTTGGTTCTTCATTCCTTCCGGATCTAGAAACGGCGGGTGTTAGTGCCGAGGAATAACGATTTTTGAATCCCGTAATAGGACTAGTTTTTCTCTAGTTGAGTGATGATAAAATAGAAACTGAGGTGATCGAAGATGCACGGGTTGTGTGCAGAATACGTGGTTCGATTAAAGTTATAATCCAGCTGGGTGAGAAAGTTTATATCCATGATACGTAAAGGCTGGAAGGTGAAAATCCTTGGGGACCCTATTTCAATCCGAACTGTAGCAGGTGAAGCGAATTCTCACGTAGAAAATAATAAAAATGGGATTCGTGACGTGCGAGAGATAAACTTTTCACCGCTTAGATTAGTTCGCAAGGTAGCTGGCACCTGCAGCTCAGCCCTTTCGCGTACCTATCACCAAATCAAACTTTCTTAATAATACCCCCTTCCACAGCGTTCTCTCTTCGGGCTTTTCTCGAACTCCTCCGGATTTTTTCTTCGGCACTTTTTCTGCCTGGAAATATTCGTTGAAAATATCTCGCGGGATTTCTTCTTCGATAATTTTGGCTAAATTATTTTCAGTTCAGATAGTAAACGCGACCGAGCACGTCGTGTGCAGGGTATTTTTCCGAACATTTTTCTCAAAAAACGAGAAAAATCGATCGCGGACAAAAGCTTCCGGTACATGTATTGGAAGTTTTTTGTCAACGGTGTACGAATGTTTCTCCGGTTCTCCGGAGATCTGACAACTGAGAAGTACAGGAATAGATTTTCCGATAAGCACGTTATGAAATTCGCGAAGAATTGTTGTATCCTTCAAACTTTTTTCTCCCAAAGGTGTGAATCTCCGGGGTAAACGGAGTACAAACAATCGGTCTGCCCATCATAAGAACGAACGTGCGAAGTTATCTTCACTTCTGCAGATTTCTTCTCGGACGAGCTCGAGATGAAAAATATAAATTGTAATTTCTTTTCTGCCTTTTCTTCTTCACAATTCAACGTCGTGCATCAGTTTCTCATTTTATTTTATCGTAGAAACATCGTTTACTTACGGATATGCGTTTTTTATTTTTAAACCATTATATCAGTGTAATCATTCGAATGTAAATTCAAAAACACCCTAATGCTTATCGATGGGACGTAGTTCGTGCTCTCGTGTTAGGATATCAATAATTAGGTGGTAAACTTTTTCAACGTCAAATCTTCGACAACCATTCTTTGTTTAAAACTCTGCCTTTTCCCGGTGAACATACACATCTCTGATTATTTTCTTACGAATATTTGAATCAGTCTGAAAACGAGAAAACTGTCATCGCAGCGAAAGTTTTCAGGAAGATCATCAAGAATTATTTGAATACCACTCAAAAGGTGTTGGAATTTCGGAAATTTGTTCAGAAACGTCATCGGAGTTCCAGGGACTTTTGACGGAGTATTTTTTTCGGAGCTACTGCATTATTTTGGAGAAAATAACCACGTGAACTATTTTACGTATATTCACCGGGGGTATTTTCTTTCTCTTTCAATCTTACTTTTCCGATTTTTTCACCGATGATTAATTTACAATTTTCAAATTTAAATTCAAATTTTATCTTCACAGCCACGTACAGACGTTGAGAATTTTTTTGCAACTTGACAGCTGTACGAAATGTGCTATGGGGGTATGCTTATTCCTATGGGTCACGTGTATCGTAAATCGAGTCCATATACGTGGGTAACGGGTGTCACGTGACCTGGGCCTAACAATGATTTATTAAATGTGAATAAGGCGGTACACTTTACTTGGGGAGTAGCTTATAGGATCTCTGAAATTAGCTCGTAGTGTCCCCAACATCTGGGTACATACCTATAATACAGCTATGGCAAGTGATACGTCATCAGACCGAAGGCTTTCGCTTGGAGCATGAATCGTTTTGAAGGTCAAGATGTGATTGAAAAAATACGAAATCTGTACGTATATTCAAAATATTCTGTTGCTCTTTTGCTTGAGCGAAAATATACTCAAAATTCTGTGGCTAAAGTCGTCATTCTGTACACGCGAAAGGATATTTGTACGTATGTACATGATTTGGGCGCCATTCCCGAAATCGTCGATGCTCAATTCTTCGAGAATAAATCATAAATTCGACTGGCTGGTTGATTGACTGACTGTTTCCCATCTGTTAGAAAGTATAGGTACGGTAGAATTCGTGTTAGAATTAGAGGAACCAAACTCTAAAGCCTTCTCTAACTGCCTTCAGACACGAAGTTTGCAATGAGAATCGAGTCTCCAGAATTATTATGTATAATCCTATTAACAATATTAGACTTAAAGCCTCGGTTAATCCTCATGCTAGAGCGGAGGTAGGTATCTAAATTCTAGATATTTGCGTATACACGCGAGGCACAAAGCTCGCGTTTGGATATAATATCCCTTAACCTATAATCAGAAGACTATTCCGAATTTAATCAAGGATTGACGGCGAGCATTCGAAAATCTTTTAATGTCAAGTGTCTCAGACGAGGGATGATCGGCTTCACAAGCATCAATTGACATTTTTATCATCATTCAAGGAAATTGGGTGAGTTACTTTGAGGATTTTCGTAGTTTTCTTCATTAGCAATTTTTTAGGGGACATGCTTTTTTTGCCTTCTCTGCTTACGCGGATATCCCTATATACGTATATTATCTTATATTCCTACGTTTTTGTGTGAGATATCGTTAGCTTCAGCTTTTGCTTTCGCGAATTCTTTCTTCCGCAATCCTTTCAGGGATTTCAATGATTCGCAGTTGATCCAGTCCCATTGTGTCTTTCTACATCGCGCGATCCCCCTTTTTTCCGTCTTCTTCTCTCCTCCGAATAAAGGGATGTTTTTTTTCGAAAAAGCGGGGATGATTTAGATGACTGCACTTTCTGCCGAAGTCCTCGATGTTCAAAATAATGTTATCAACTTTACTTTACGTTACTTTACAACTTTTGAGGATCGAATTTGAAAAAAAAAACATCCCGAGTCCCCATCTCGATATCTTTCTTTCACAAAGGACTTTCAATAAAATACAAAACCTTGCGCTTGATCTGTTGATTGAATTCTTTTGCGTGAAAAAAGCTTCATATACCTTATTATCGCGAAAGAAATTGGAAAAGGTATAAATAGGGATATTTAATTTGTGAATAAATTTACGCAGTTATCTATAGGTTATAGAAATCGATAGTGAGTTCCATAAGTATAGAAAGCCATTAGCACTTGAGCACCATTCTCCAACATCTCCCTCGCCCAAACCTCTTCTTTACATTTCCATTCCATTATTGTTCTCTGGCCTCTCGTCTCGCTTCCCTCGTCCTGAGCACCCCATTACACCCCAGTTCGCTCTCTTCTCTCTCCCTCCGAAGCTCACATTGTGCTCTCGTACAATACGCCTACACTATATTCACCACTCGCGATTTATGTATACGTATACCTATGTATGAGCACCCGAAGTGAACCGGCAACAATATAGTTAACGTTGCATAATACATTCTCGTAGCTCGAGCAGATTATTGGGCACAGAGGCGAGTAGCAGCTCAGATTCACGTACACAGAAATGAGATATCAGGTCAGATGTGTGGGCCCAAAATTTTCTATTTTTTCCACAATGTCGAAAATATCGTTCAGCATTCCTAAGTGAAGGGTTCAGTGCCATGGTTGCGTATCTCACATTGTTCACGAGGCTCATCTCGAATGGCTGATGATAGTTGGAGTGAGCCCTATCGACAATCTGGGATGGGCTAGTCTGGCACTGAACCCTTCAATCATGGATACGATGGAGACTGCAGACGGACAGCTTATGAGAATTGCGGCTAACATGAATTACATAGGTATGTATAACATCACGGATGGAATATCGTAGGCATGCGTGTGAATTTGTGCCAATGGGGGTGTATAAGGCAAGAGAGGCGGAATATAATATATGTTATACAATATGGCGTGCATGCGGTGTTCAGCAGATCCCATAGAGTACAAACGTATGCACCGTATTCAACTGGCGGAGAACGAGAAGTGCAAACATGTCTGTACACCTAATTGTTTCAAACCAATTACGTATAGTCTGGTAAGTCGAAGAGTGCTCGAGAAAAGCATTGTCCTGCGCTCAACTCGTTAGACTTGTGTATACTGGTACCGTAGGTATGTAGGTATGCACAGTGGCTCTGAACTATTGTGGTAGGTATGTACATACATACATACACATACATTCATACGTAGAGGAGACGGTATCTTGTTTCTGGCACTATACGGAAAACGCTTCATAATCAAATAGGTATTGTGTCCGGAGGGATGTGAATGACTTTTTTCACACTTTAGGTAATTCTTAAAAATTCAACGTCCGTTTTCTTCATTTGCGGTTGAGGAAACGGAAATAATAGTAGTCTAGTTAAATCAGGAAAAAAGAGATAAGCATATTTTCAGTTATAAACTTGATATACGATACAGTAAGTCGTCATTTAGTATTGTCTTTCAAAATTTGAATAGCAGTCAGCCGGGTTGTCATCGAGTTGGTGAATTGCAGGGTGATGAATGCTGCGCCAGGGAAGATAGATTGGGGTGGCTTTTTAGTCTAGGAGATTCAGCGCCTAGCGCGTTACTATTGTTGTTAGAGCATTGGGCATTCGTAGTAAATTGTTGGAATGAAATTCGAGGGATTTCGTCGGTTGATTGCTAAAATTAACATTTATTATTAAGGTTTCGGAGGCCCTTTATGTACGTGGTTACAAATGAAAGGGGGGATTACTCCGTAGGGCTTAACGCTTAATAAATGTAGGTAAACGTCCGAATTCTGGATACGACGAGGTCGCTTCAAGGGCTTAATGCTGGTGCATATATGTTCGCAGTTAAAACCATTGAAAACCGCGACTACTTTACAGGGTTTCGTCATATCCTCGACCTGCCCTACCTCAAACTCTAATTTATCATTATTTTAATAATTGAACGCTAGACGTCGCGACGCGTGGCTCATCTCGTATCACAGATTCAAAGCACGGTATGATAGAAAGATTCTAAATGAATTACAAGTTCATTATAGGTCTAAGATTTGTGGAGATGTGATCCCTCTGGATTGAGATCCCTTTCAGCAAACGAGCCAAGTTCACCCGGAGGATTGTAAATATAAATTCCCCAAATCCGGACATTTTCTGATCAAACCGCGTTGTGGATTCGGGATCGGTGAAAAATCATGGGATACCGTTTTGAGTTTCCATCAGAAGGTATTTTCACCTTGTTTTTATTATTCTCACGGTGAATTAACGTTGCTAATGCTGGAAGCCGCTTCGGCTAATGCATACCGTCAAATGAATTCGGTCAAGTGAATCTAGACCGTGGTGTATGGGTGTTCGCGGGTGCAGTCGGTAAAGTAGAAAAGCCAGGGGATCAGCCGTTGCCCCAGTCCTACTTTTGTGTTGACTTTGTGTTGAGACTGTGAAACCGCGAAGCTGCAGTAAAGCTGCAAAATCACTCAACGGAATGCTAGTTTAGCCTCTTTGAATCGGCGAGGGACATTTGTTCCTTATTTTTCAAAAAGATGACACTTTCTACTTTCTACTGAACGATATCCACCACCCAAAAAATGTACGTCAAGTAATGGAATATTAGCCGTTCTGTCGAATAGAATATGCAGTGAGCAGCGGTCATCATCCGTCTTGTGCCCATGATGCTGCATCCGCAAACGTTGGATCTGAATACTCGGAGAGGTCCTTGAAGGGTGTGTTCACGATGGTGGTATCTACTCCCCTCACAGTACGGCCGACGGGGCTTAATGGGTTGAGCTGAGCTACTGAACTCGCTGAGAAAAAGAAATATTCTCATTAAGCTCATGGCACACGGTTTCAGACGCATCGCCTAGTAATTTGAATGTACAGCCTCTATCGAGTTGCAAACTTTTCGTGAAGTCAATGGAGACAGAGTGATAGTTTTTGCCATGCATGATTACATTGAACTAGGACATCGAAAACTCCGCAAAATGATACGAAGCGAAATTCATTTCTATGCCACGGGAAATATAACTCTTTTGCAAAGTAGGACGAATGTTCGATGTTAGGACTACTTACCAAAAGCGGTCGCCACGAGGGCGAACCGAATCGGGCGAACTTCATCATTTCTTGGCAAAGAAAAAAATGAAATTCAATTTTGAGATGTCGTCATTTCGATATCCGAAAACACCTTTCTTCATGTTAACCAGTTTTGGTCTCGTGATTCACTGGATAGCAGAAAAGGGATATCGAAATATGGAAGAAAGAGGTAGCTCAGTTCAAAAGAAGATGAGAACCCATCCTCGTATCAGAGTTGTGAACAAGTTTACGAGTTCATGTTGCTCTAATTGGAGGAGTGCTTTGCATCGCTAGGAAGCAGATCCTATTAGTCATATCATTATTCCGAACGAGGTCCCGTTTCACGTGCCAATTCCGCATTGTTATATTTTTTCGTGATTCAAAATCGTGAATATCATTTGATATTATATCCAAATCTTCGGATGTTCCAACGGGATCCTATTTAGGTAACACTGAATGGGTTGCGTGTGAAATTTCATTTTCATCTGACGTGCGACTCATTTCATTGATGATACACAAGTTTCAGATACAAAGTTCTCATGATCACCCCTGAATTAAAGTGGGCTAAATTTTTACATAGGTAGATATGATAAACTAGTTTGACTTTTGTGCAACTTTCACAAACCCACTGTACTTAGCTGATCAGCTTTTTCGACATTACGGCATCTTCCATGTGACTTACGAACCCAGATAATAACATTTCCACAGGTTTCGTTGAGCGCTGTAATAATTATGGCTGAAGCTCAAGAGTGAAAGCGAGATATGGTCATTCAGTACGATTGTTAGAATTTCGAATAGCAGAAAACCGGGTTGTCGCTGAGTTAGTAAATTGCAGGGTGATGGATGATGACGGGAAAGATATAGCTTGGAATCGTTTTTCGTTCAGAACCAACATCGTGTTTCTGTTTTTTTGGGAGCATTAGGCATTCGTACGAAATGAAATTCGAGTTTCTCATCAATTAATTACTAAAATTGAAATTTAATGTGAAAGGGTTTTATAGGCCTTATACCACAGTGGTCACAAATGGAGGGCGAATTACGCCGCAGAGCTTACGGCTCAATAACTGTAGGTGAACGCCCGAATTCCGAATACAATAAGGTCGACTTAAGGGATGAATGTCGAGCTGAAGCCATTGACAACCGTGACTACTCTACGGGGCCTCGTACCTACCCGCGCCACTAATTTTTCATTATTTTAATAATTGAACGCTAGACGTCGCCGCGCCCGACTCGACTAATACCATAAATTCGAAGCGACGTATATGAGAATTCCGAATAAATTTCTAAGTGATGGGATTAATAATTTGTGACGGTTCGCTCTGCGTACATTGAAATATTCTATCTCATCCTATTGGAGAATGAAGCAGGTTTACCTGACGGATTGTGAACATAAGTGTCCAGGATTCACAAATTTCGTAATAAACCTCTATCGTCAATTTTGAATCGGCGAAGACGATGGGTATCTGGTGTGCATTTTTAGGAGGTAATTTCAGCCTCGTGTTCGTTGTTTCCACGGTGAATAACCCGGAAAATGTTATACTGAGGCCGCAAACCGCTTTGGCTAATGTATAGCGTCAAATGAATCTCGTCGAGTGAATCTAAATACTAGCATAGGGTTATTCGCTGGGGTAGTCGGTAAGGCAGAAAAGCCGGGGATCACCCGGTGGCGGGGTCCTATCTTTGTACTTTCTCTGTGATAAACCGCGGAGCCGCAGTAAAGCTGTGGAATCACCTAACGGAATGGTTGTCCAATTTTTAGCAATCGGGCGAGGGATATTTTTTTACCTCATTTGAAAAGATGACTGCTCGCAACTGAACGATATCCACTGGCTAGATATCTGCCTCGAAGAATAGGGATTGGCTATCGTTTCGTGTTTCCGGCATGCTTGATGTGTCGAGGAGTAAAAATTTCCCTGCACGCTGACGACTTGAGTGCTTTCTCATTTTTATAATAATAATTCATCAATTTATTGAGAATGAGAGGTATCCGTAACTTTTATCGCAAATATTTCGTGCATTTGGAGGATGAACATTTGGCACGCTTATTGCAAGGAGCTTGGTGGGCTGAAGCGAGGAATGGGACCAGCTGAACAGAAAAAGATGTATGAGCGTTCGGAAATCGGTACACGATCTGCGGGCTGGGGCTTCGAGACAAGTGCCGTGCTCCAAGATTCGGATCGCAGCTCAACTCGACAGTGTGTATTGGCTGTAGAACCTTGTACCATGTAGCGAGAATTATACTGTAGTATTTCGGCTGGCCCGAGGACCTTGAACTTGTACTGAAAGATGTTTACAATACAACACAATGCTTACCCCAAGATATTGAATAGTATAAATATAAATGCGTTGAAAAGTCGGGTATGTTTTACTTATGGATTGCTAACCAACGGCGACAGCCGTTAAAAGGCTGAAAAAAACGATGAGGTTCATGATTCTTAGGCGCAAGTTGATCACCGGGCAGTCGAAAATAAACCAAATTTCGGAAGATCGTCATCTGCTTGTATGTTATACTGTACGTAGAATCTATCTTGATTGACAAGGAGTCGTGTATACGATTACCCACGATAGTTGCCCTCGTCAAATCGCTGTAACGGTGTCAAAATGTAAATATTTATGAGTCAATATAACGTGTATTATCTGATGTTGCATGAGTGCGTGACTCACAATCAGTGGGAACACAACCGAATCGTTGATTTGATAGCAGAATTCAATTTCAGCTCAATCCGAACTACCAGATATTGTCGATAGCATACATGGACGGACGCCTTTTGATATCGATAAGCGGCTAAAAATCAGAGATATCACCGTTTTATTCAACAAGGTACCAAATCCGGGGGGACCGTGGAACCAATAAGTGGAAGGTTCATAAGTTCAAGGTACAGATGTCTTGCTGGAACACAAGTCTTATATTTTATTGGACATATGGATTTCAGGACCCATGACTGGCTGGAAAAATTGCCCGCTGAAGCACGGCACATTAAACTCCAAAGTTTTCCTTGATCCAGTCGCGGTAGGCAGCGACCTCAGCATACACTCCGGGGAATCCAGGGCGTGCGCATCCGTTACCCCAGGACACAACGCCAGCGAGGACTCTGGCTATGGCGAGGGGCCCACCAGAGTCTCCTTGGCAAGCGTCACGGCGTGGCCTCCTCTGGGTACCGAAGCACAGATCTGTCCTGCGGGAAATCCTCCCTACTGACTGTAGGCGAGGTCGCAGGAGGACTGCGAAACAATTGGGACATTGGCGGCCCGGAGAACGACGGGGGAGCTTCTGCCCTGTGAGAGTGCACCTCATCCGGTGATGACGGAGGGAGCGCCTACGACGGCTTCTTGTCCAGCGTTGTACAGTTCAATAGCGGATCGAGTAGCGCCGAAGGTGCTGTGCAATGCATTTTTCAGCTGGATGGAGAGCGACATCGTTAAGGGGAACTCCGAAGCTGTTGCTGCCGTAGTTTGGGTGGCTGATGGCTGAACTGGTGGCGGTATTTCCGCAGCTGGACCTTGTGGCGACTGCCACAAGGGCGAAGGAGAGGGGGAGCTTCATCATCTTCAGACGTAAGCGGAAACAAATGAATTTTATGGCTCTGGCTGGTTCTTTTTACACTTATACACTGTAACTAAATTTATCCAAATCGAGGAGCATCATTGTTGCGATTGAGCGTGATAGTTGGTCTTATCAATTCGCCTCAACAGTATCAAACCTCAGATATATCTGTTTATCAGTGTTGTTTATTTGGGAGGGTTCGGCGGAAAAACCCATCTCTTCAAATGTGATAGCTAAAATTGATCGCATCTCCAATCACATCTTTAAAGACTATCAATTTGACCGACAATATAATGATAACTGGCCAGATGTATTTTAGGATTGATAACTTCTGATACTGCAATGGGTCGATAGCAGAAAGCAGGTATCAGAACCTATAGAGCGAAACGGTGGTTTCGTAGTCAGAGGTCCATGCGCTATTCTAGCCAGAGTCGTAGAGAAATTATCGGAGTTTACTGCAGGTACTCTTATCAAAGGCGTATCTCTCATCTCTGTGCAGCAAATGCTGGCTGAACCAATAATCCGATTAACGTCCACTTCTTCGTGATTGTCTATTATATTGTACTTGTGTAATTAGTAATTGCAGCCGATATTGATATTTCAGCACATGCTGAGTTACACGCGATGGGATATTGACGACATTAGTACAATGATCCATCGATTAAATTGCGCCCCTGCCGCGTATTGGTCAGTTTAATAGATTCATGTTTGGATTCAATCTTCCGACAAATGATAGTGCTAATTAATTTTTCTCGAATCAGGTCAAGAATTTGGTTAAATGCTCAGCTCAAGAAAAACGCAATGAATGGATTGTTTTCATTCGCAATCTGTATTCACAATTAGTTTCGTCAACGCTGGATGGGTCAGTTGATAATCAATAGGGCTCGAAATCTCTCTGAATACTGTTGGAATGCAGAAGAGTCGAGAAGCGACAAGGCTTCGGGTGAATTGTTAATAGAATAATTTGAAGAGAAAATTAGCAAACTGATTCGATAACCTTCATTTCATCACGGATCGGATTTCCTCTGAGATCTGTGTCGGATTTAATTATCATACTACTTGATTGTACCGTTCGATCTTATAGTCAATAATAAATTCAATTCACGAATATTGTTCGAGCATAAGTGCTATATGTTATTAGATATTTGAACATCAACGTCAGACGGAGACCCATGATTAGTTGGAAAGTTTGTTTCACGCGGTGAAAGCACGGCGCGGCGCGGCGCCTTAAATTCCAGAGTTTCCAATGATGCAGTCACGGCGTGCCGTGATCTCAGTGTACACATCGGGGAATCTGGGGCGCGCACATCCTCTGCCCCAGGACACGATACTGGCACGAACTCCGTCGATGGCGAGTTGTTCACTCGGTAGTTGAAAATGAACGAACTCCATGTCGATAGGTAGTTCTGCTTCATACTTCACCGTACCCAAAATTCATCCTGATTAACAAGAGTCATAAATGTGATCAGACGCGACAGTTGTCCTCATTAACTCACCGTTATGTCTCAAAATGTGAATATTCATACTATATAAAATTAAATGTTATACTGCTACTTATGCGTGAGGGTTGGTGAGAACTAGAGTGAGTCTTCGCTTTGGTAATGGAGATTATCTCCAACTTTGATTGAATTATCGATATTGTCATTCAGATAACGGGATCGATGTCTTTTGACATTGACATATTCTATTATCGCAATGAGGCAGGTCAGCCAGGAAATTGTGGAAAGTGTTCTAGCCGAAGGTATCAAGGAATTATCTATGTCCGGTGTAATCTTTTCGAAACAGCACTTCCCCTCGCTGTGCAGCACGTTAAACGGATTCCTAGTTCGGTGCGCGTGTTGCGCGATCGTCCAGTTCGTGTGGAATTGAAAATTACCAGTGCAATCCAGTATTATCATATTATATCTTCGGATCATTATCCAACAGCATTTTATTTTGACTCAAGTATGGCGCGTTCGATGGCAAAATTTTGATATCATTGGCTTGACGATGCATAAAATCCACTGAACTCTATGTATACTGGAACGAGCGCTGCCTATATGCGAGAAGCGGTGAGAACGAGATAGTTGTGGTTGAAGTTGGACGCACCGTCGCACTTAGATGCCGTGAGTGCGACAAAAGCGTATCAACTTCAACCACAACTATTTCTGTCTGATGCTCGGAAACAGCGCTCGTTTCAATATCCATTAGAGTTCAGTGATTTAATCACAATACGATTCCGAGTAGAAGCGTTCCGAGTGAAGGTGGTGTTCAAAAGTTATCTGAAGATATCGTTAAGTATCGCTATCTCACGTCAGTACAAGGTAGCCTCGCTTCACAATTCGGGTATATATTTCATAAGTAATTGTTTGAGAACAGCGTTGAATATAGAACGAGAGGTGTGAAAGAGTTCGAAAATATGTTGATTGCTGGGACTTTTAGTTCTCCGTAACATGTCTGTTCACGGTCCTAATTCTCGTACAGCATTCTCGACGATATGCGTACACGCGCGAACGAATAATAGGATTTTAAAGCTGTCCGCACGCCGTTGAAATAGGTACATAGAAATGGACAGCCGGCAGGGCTCTCAGTGAGTTCTGAACGGGATATCCACAACCGTCAGACAACGGCTTGAATGACATACACTTGAGAGTATTGTATTGTTGATGTTTTCATCTTGTTGCTCATTGAGGGCGTTCTTTAATTTTAATAGAATCGCAGAGATTATCAAATTTGCAACTTCTGCATGCCCACATCCACTCAATTTTCTATTTTGTGATCTGGCTTCTCGATTATCTTTCTCGACGCTTGAAAGGTACCTACGTGAATGGATGATACGGATCAAGAGCTCCCTGCGTGCTGTTGAAATGCGCAGCGGTTCATACGCAGCGAAGCTCAGGCCGAACTATAAACAGAATAATTGAAACGAGAAAATAACAGACTGATTCAGTAATCTTCATTACCTCGAGAACTAGATTTCCTCAGAGACCTACCTTGAACAAATCTCGGTTCTACCTATATTAATCATCGAGTAAAAAATATGTTACGGAATAATGCCAATTAGTTCGTCAGGTCTTTGGGTTATGAATTACTCGAAAATGTTGCTAAGATAAAGCAACGTGCGCCTTCCTTCATTGAGGTAAGGTCTCACTCCTACTTGACCGATCGAAATAGCATGTCCCGAAAGTTCCGTTTCGTTCGAAAACTAGAAAACCAAATGAGTGAGTGTTTGGCAATATGCTTATTTTCAGCGATCCAAGAGCTGAACACTACAATAGCACGTGTCCGAGGAAGAATGTATTTTTCTTCGATTTGTTCGAAAAGTTTTACAAGGCATTCTGTGCGGTGGTGAAAATGTAACATATGATATAAATTCTCAGTTGAAAATTGCTGTGGCCGATGACGGTAAAAGTCAACGTTGACGCCTGCTGAATACCAAAATTACATGCATGTATCTTTGTTGATGAATAAAACTTACTCCGATTTCTCTTCACCTTCAAATAGATTCTAACGAATCTTCTACAATGAATGTGTTGTATTTTTCATGGAATATCATCTTTCAAACGAAGGTCAATTCCATCCACTCGATCTCGGAGTAATGATACGTAATTAGCGAAACAGTAATCAGAGTTGAGGACGCACGTTTTGGAGTTGAACGTTGCATAGTCACAACCGTGAGGAGAATAGCGAACTTCGTTATCTTTGGACTCGAATTGTTCGCTTGAAAGTTGGAAATGAATTTCTCTCACGTCTCTGATCGGGTCTTCTTACACTAAACTGTGACAAAATTTGTCTGAACGAACGATAATTATTATCGTAACTGCCCGCAATGATTGAATTTATCGATTCATCATGTGTACCCACCACGGTTGTGTACTTGCGGAGGCTGGATGAGAGAAAACCATATCTTGAAATGTAACGGCGAAAATTGATCGAACTTCAATCGCATCTCCAGACTTTGTCGAGTTGATAACTGGACGGATCTCTTACTTACTGGATTGATAATTTGTGATATTGCAATCACGTAAACGACACGGGGCAGGTGTTGGAATCCTTTTTCACGTGGTCGATACTGCCCCTCGTGGCCAATTTGTTCACCCCGCTCGTAAATATGATTTTTATCTACGGTAATAATGTTTCGAAAGAGTAGAGACGGACTTTTTTCAACTCGTTTGGAATTTTCGTGAAAGAATTTGCCGGCGTTGTCTATTCGGCAACAGGCCTCCCCTACGTATGGGATTAAAAGAGCTTATTTTTTCTCATCAACTGCCTCTGTCATTACGAGGTATAGTGGATATTAGAAATTCTGTACCAACGTGGATGTCTACCACGTATCTCTCTCATCATGGAGTTCAAAAATATGTTGATGAAGGTTTCAATCCCTCGCAGTTACAGCTAGTCTGAGATACGCGGAACAGAATGGAAAGCCGGAGGCAAACGATCGAGGCTTAAGCCCGGAGAAATCGGAGCACAATTCCATCAGCCTCCACAAGTCCCATAGCAGTTCAATTATAATGTGGGAAGGACAATACATTTATTTCATAGATATTGTTTCAGCATCAGATGGAGAGGTAAGATTCGACAAACCGTCATGCGGTGCTGTGGAAGTATGGCACCTCAAACTGCAGTTTACGTTAATTCAGTCACGGTAGGCAGCGACCTCAGTGTAAATACCGGAAAATCCTGGGCGTGCACATCCCGGGGCACCCCAGAATATGAAACCGGTAAAAACTGAAGCGGAGGGATCTTCTCATTGTCAGTAGAATACGAGCAATATCGTGAGTGGGAGCTTCCAAGACGTTTACTCCATAGCCTACGTGGCTGACGATCGCGCTAGCAGAAGTAGTAGTAGTGGTCAACGATTAGAGCGGGCGGATCCAGAGTGGATGCTGACCAATCTGGCGGGATAATTCATGCAGTGAGTAGCGGCCAGAATCCAGTTTTCAGAGGTGATACTACCATCGCAAAAATGTACAAAGATGGTTTGCAAAAATACTTGGTAAGGCATCTTCTAAATGGAGGTATCAACTCCCCCGACAATACGGTCAGTGGGGCTCAGTGGGTTGACACGAGGAATGGGCTCGGCTATGAGGACAAAATATTCAGGTATTCATGAAACGGGATAACATGATATGTGGCATGGAGCACTTTGACATGAGCTACAATACTCCAAGTTTTGTATCCAGGCTTGATTTAACAGTGTTTATAGGATGCGAAATATTTCCTGAAACAGTAAAACTGGAAATTTAGCAGTGTAGCAGGTCTGGAGGCCCTAAATTCGGGCTTGAAGATGTTTTCAAGACGAAATAATGCATTTTACGGTTCAGTTGAAAGAAAAGGCAATGATTTGGCTGCGTGGCATACTTCCAAGGTATCGATTATTCACCAGTGGCGGCAGCCATGAGGGCTAATATGACAGCGAAGTTCATCATCTTCAAATGTAAAATGTTCACGCGGTAATTGGAAATGAATCAACGATGACGATGAAACAATCATGACGATAGTCAGACTTATTTATGCTATACTGTGCATGAAATTCATCATGATTACGTTTTGCAAGAGTGAGAGTTTCACGTTGGCGGAAACAAGACTGAGTCTCTGATTCAATAGTAGAAATTAGCTTCAATTTTGACGAAATCATCAGATATTGTCAACTTCATAACTGGGCAGAGATCTTTGTTGGGATAGATAAACTTTGACTCTGCCATCGGGGAAGTGACAGGGCGCGGACTTTGGAATCCGGAGTAAAGAGGTAGTTTTATCTGTAAGAAAATGTGAACGGAATTCTAGACAGAGTCACGAAGGATTCATCGATCGCAAGCTATTATAACTATTCTGCACTCACGCAGTTCATGTGTAATCAAGAATCATCAACGTTACAGATTGCTCTCATACTTTTGCGGAGTATTTAACGGCATTTCATTCAGACATGAAGTAGCTCTGGAATGAGAATCTCCGGGCTGTATTAGGATACAATGAATTCAATCGCACAAATACTCAATTGTTCCAAAAAGAGACACCGTTCCGAACTGTTGTGACGCTACCGCAAAGTATTCTGTGCCAGTAATAATTGTGAGTATTCTTGTTCGACGATATGAATTTTGTAGAACAGGATGAGGATGAATATTTTTCATAGACCGGTGGTCTGAAGAAAAATATAAGAGAATGAAGAAAGTTCGTCTATCGGAATCTTCACTTTTCCTTAATATGCCTCTCCGCCGTTATAATTCTCGTATACTATCCTCAACGTTATACGCGTGAATGAATAATGGGCTTCGAAAGCTGCCCGCATGCCCCGCTGGTGAAATACACAAGAGTGGACAGCCAGGAAGGCTCTCGATGAGTTTCCAACGGAATATTTACAACGGTGATATAGCGGCTTGAATAACATACGCTCGCGAGTAATCTATTGTTATTATTTAAATTCTATTTCTTGCACATCAATGGCGTTCTTCACTTTCCATAGAATGAGGGTGGTACATTTTCTGCAACTACTTGACTCACATAAATCACAAGAATAAAATAAAATAAATAAATAATTACAAAATTTGTAACCTCTACATGCCTACATCCACTCGATTCTCTCGCTTGCGATCTAAATTTTCGATTACCTCTCTCGGCGCTGGGAAGGTACGTTAATAAATGATAAGGCTCAAAAGCTGACTGCGTGCTGTTGAAATGCACAGGAGTTGACAGGCAGCAAAGCTCTGGCCGAGCTATAAACAGAATAACTGAAACGAGATAATAACAGTCTGATTCGATAACCTTAATTACGTCACGGATTTGATTGCCTCCCAAACATACCTTGGAATTGAATTTTTCGCTACTCAATTGCAAAAACTTGAAGCACCAAGGTTTGCCTTTCATCCTTCACGGATCCCCATAGAAAAGTGTGATGGAATTAATACAAGACCTGTCGAGAAAGCCGTACTGTGCAGACTAGCAACGAAAATCACGAAGGGTGGAGATTTTACAAGTGGAAAAAATAGTTAATTTAGTTGCCGGATATTTTTTTAGAGTATACCTGCCGAATTTCATTCGATACATTTAAATATGGGGCGTTGAACCAAGGTGGGAAGGTTGCACTGTTAGGTCAGAACGCCGATCACTTGTAGTCCACAAATTTCGTTAATCCAGGTACGGTAGTTTGCAACCTCGCTGTAGACACCAGGATACCCAGGGCGTGCGGATATATTACTCCAGGACGCAAAACCGGAGAGAAGTCCATCGATGGCGGGGGGGACCACCGGAGTCACCCTGGCAAAAGTCACGACCGCCATCGGGTACAGCGGCGCAGAATTGTCCTTCGGAAGTCCTCCCTAGCTTTCGTAAGCAGCGTTACAGAAAGCTTTTGAGACAATAGGGACGGTAAGAGCCTGGAGAATGGAGAAGGCATTTCCTCCCTCCGAAAGAGTACCCCATCCAGTGACAACGCCGGAGATACCTACAACGGATTGTTGTCCAGCAGGGTACAGTCCAACGGCGGCTTGACTAGAGCTGAAGATTAAGGAGGCTCTGAGATGAAGGAGGGCAATGTCGTTGAACAGGACTCCCCAGCTGTTGATGCCATAGTTATCGTGCGTGATGGTGCTACCAACAGCGGTCACCGTGCCTTCACTGGTGTAGAAGATAGATCCAGATCGGATGCTATACCACCTTGACGGGTTTAGTATGCAGTGAGCAGCGGTCTGGATCCAGCGCGGCGTGTGGAAATAATGCTAGCAGCACAGATATGGTTCCCCAAGACTTGGAGAGATCCTTGGTAAGGTATTTGTTCAATGGGCGTTTCTACACCACCAACAATGCGACCAGTGGGGGTCAGTGGGTTGAGGCGAGGAATGGATTCCGCTTCGGAGACAAAAATTTTGACCATGGATATGCTCGTGAGATGGAACGCAGCAAGACTCATCTCATCAAACGGAACAAACCATTTGTTTCCAGAAAAGCGTACTTACTGGCAGCGACAGCCACGAGAGTGAACAGAACGGCGAACTTCGTTATCTTCAAGCTTCTTACTTCACTCTGTACATACATCAGAGTAAAAAGAATTCTACCTTTAATCACGTTCCAAGATACTATCAATTCGATACCTGTAGCCACATCTGTTGACGTTGTTGAATTTTGAAAAATGGCGGTACGGTAGGCGACAGAGAGCTAAGGGAGCAGATATCGTAATGAATCAATCTATTTCGTTATAACGTATATGGTCAATAAAATGGTATCCAGTGGTGGCCTGAGTGAAAAAAATGTAAGAGAAATAACGAATATTCGGGATTTTAGGACCTGTAGCTATGGATGGTCAACTGGGAACATTCACGATCTGAATTCTCGATTTTCTTCCTTGGCACCGGGCACATAATAAGGCTCAACGGTTGTCCGCGGTCGGTGAAATGCACAGACGGCTAAGCTCTTGTGACGCGGTAAATGGAATATATGAATCGGAAAGGTTACGGGTTCAATTGAATTCCTCTGATAGCATGTTGAGGATTAGGTTGTTTGTGAGATCTACGTTTTAGATCAAACTCCGTATCCATCATTGGTACAGTTCTATTTTATGGTGTATCGTAACAGTGTGATTCAGAAAAGATCCAAAGATCTGAGAATCTCGGCTGAGCCGAATGGGATGGAGCTGAATATTCCAAGCAATGAAAATCTCGTATCACTCTGTCCCGAGCGCCGCATCACCGCTGTGACTGAAGGGACCATTTAGAGTTTGTGAATAGTTGACGACTCATGTGCCATGACTTACTTCTCTCTATCAAATGATCGCAATTGAATAGATAATTATCTATGTGATTGGAGGCGCTGATTGTCATCATCGACTCGTTCTAAGATTGTTCAGATGTCGTAGAAATCGAGACAAAAATTCGAAACCTTCGGCGCTGTGTACCAAATACTTTTCACTCGGTAAATTACGAATCTGATGATGAAAGTTTCAGCGATTCTCAGGTGGGTTTTTGGTAGATGGAGAATAACGAAGAGCTCAGAAACCAACTGAATACTGGAAAAGAAGATAAACTGGAGCCTGATTCAACCATCTTCAATCAAGAAATTCAAAGGTAGATAGCTAGGTTGACTATGCAGAAAGGAGTTGGTATGAATATAATTCACGAATATTGTTCAAGCACAAGGGTTATGTTTTAATAGATATTCGAATAGCATACGTCGAAGGAAGGTACATATGATTAATCGGAAAATTCACGCTGTGCTGTTCGAGTGCTGCACTTTAAACTCCGGTGATAGTAGTGATCCAGTCACGGAAGGCAGCGACCTCAGTGTAGGCACCAGGGAAACCTACGAGTCCGCATCCGTTACCCCAGGACACGATACCGGCAAGGAGTCCGTCAATTGCAAGAGGGCCGCCGGAATCACCGTGGCAAGCGTCGTGACCACCTTCGGGTAGGGCAGCACAGATCTGTCCTTCGGGAAGTCCTCCATCGGTGCTGTAAGCAGCGTTGCAGTCAGACTTGGAGATGATTGGGATGGTGACGGCGTGGAGAACGTCGGGGTAGTATTCGTCTCCGTCTTCGAGTGCACCCCATCCGGTAATGACGGCCAGGGCTCCGGCGGTGGATTCTTGTCCGGCTTCGTACAGTCCAATAGGAGCTATAGTAGGGCTGAGTGGCAGCGTGCGGTCTAGCTGAAGGGCGGCGATATCATTGACGGGGTTATTGAATTTGTTGATGTGATATAGTTCATGTATGTGGACATCTCTCAACGAAGATGTGAAGCCTCCATGCGTGGAGAGGGTGCTGCCAACGCGGACGGTGTACAGGTAAATTTCAAAGCCCATGCAGTGCGCGGCGGTCAGCATCCAGTTAGCGGAGATAATGCTAGCACCGCACAAATGAAATTTTCCGAGCTGAAGAGATACTTGGTAGGGTGCTTCGTCGATGGTGGTTGTGACACCGCCTACGATACGGCCGGTGGGGCTCAGTGGGTTCAGGCGGGAGATGGGTCCCGCTGGAAGGACAAAAACATTCAGATATCCATCAAATTGTACATGATCCGTAGCTTGGGGTTTCTAGACCAGTGCTGTACTTTATCTTTAGCAATAATCCTTGGTTCTTCACTATTCGTCAGGTACGACACATTTTGTGGAAAACGACAATTGAGATATAGCACTTTGGTGAGATGTATGGGTTCCGAATTTGGACATAAGAATGTTCTCGTAACAGAATAATGCGTTTAACAGTTGATTGGACAGAAGATAGAACTATTTCATGAAATGGCATACGGGAGATGTATGTATTACTCACCAGCGGCGGCAGCCACGAGGACGAAGAGGATAGCGAACTTCATCATCTTTAGGCTTAAGTTGATCGCTCGGCAGTTGCAAACGAAGTAACCATGTGGCTCTGGTTGGGTCTTTTATACTTCATCGCGTTGAAACTTATCTCGATTACGATTGAATGATTGGCGGAGCTATAGGCCCTGGTTCTAAGCTCTCATTTCTAATCGAAATACGTATTCACGTAGAAGAGACATGTCAACCGCTTCTAAGAATAGGAACATAACTCGCGTAGTGCGCCAGTAATAACTTATCTTGGACACAGCACTCGTAAAAGCCATATTCGTCGAATCCGGATAGTATCAACGTATCTCGCCGCTTCGATAACTATTCGCAGCTAATACTTCAAAAGTGGGGCTACACCGGGATGAACTGGTGTAGTGTAGATCATTCTATCTCTTTTTCTCCTCTGAAGGAGACAGAGACACGGCGAGTTTCACTACACCAGTGCATCACGGTGTAGCCCTAGTTGAAAATGCAATCAGAAAAACTATAATTACAAATTCAGATAGTCATTTCTATTTACGGGGTTATATCTAGTTGAGCTCGGGAAAATTAAGGGATTTTCATGATTTTTGTAGCCTCTAACATCATTTTATCAAAATACACCATACAGTATCAACTATACTACCTATGTTGGGGTACTCATATACATTTTTTAAAAACAAATTTCCACTGCTGAGAGAAATCTTCTGAAACACATTCTTTTCGATGTCATTCGCGGTGAGCATGATATCTCTGGAACCACTAATCTGAAATCGAAAAACCAAAGAGATTGCGATAGTATAATGCTATAGGGGCTTCGTGAATGAAGGAATTCCCATTTGGACCAAAATTCATATCTCTTTGGGTTACGAAACCTAATTTTGGAACCTCAAACATCGAACTTTTCGAAAATATAGACATTGTTTTTTAAATTCAAATTTTGTGAAAACCTTCGTTCACGAAGAGCGTATATTATTATACTAACGGAATGCTTTCGGTTTTTCGATTTCAGGTGAGCCGTCCCAGAGATTATTTAGTAATTGATACTCTATAGCGTTTTTGATCAAATGATGTCAACATGGCTGAAAGAAATTATGAAAATCCCGAGCACAACTGGATATTAGCACCTTAACCCAAATCAAATTACGGATTAGGTACAATCGTCAAATGTATTTATATAACGCAAGCATGTTTCACGCGTCCTTTTATGCTAGTGTTCGGAGCGTAAAGTAACTGTTTTAGCGACGGCGAAAGTGAGTCGACGAATGCGCATGTGCGGAGTACAATAATGGGCACTTTTAAGTCCAAGGAGTTGAAAGTGCCCATTATTGTACTCCGCACACGCGCACTTGCCCATATGTTCCTGACTATTTCGATTATTCACCTCATGCTCTCATGAAAAGACTTAGGAACCATGCTTTTGTTACATGAAGTATCGTGTCGACCAAAGGAGCTTTAGTTCGCGCATCTGCACTCGCTTACGACTCATGTTGTAAATTGCGCTTGACTTCAAAAGACTAACCCTACCTTCTCGGTACACGATATACCTACTATTGGCGTTTATGTTTGTTATTAGAGTCAGTATCACACCGTGGTTCCACGGCTTTCTGACTACCACTTTTCTATTTCCGCGTTCCCGGACCACTGCTGTGTGATATTCGGAATTACAGACTACTGCTCTTCATTTTCACAGATTCCAGATTCAAAAGTGTAAAGCGATATTTCTAGAATCCGAAAGTTACTTGATCGCTTAGCTCTCGGTTGCGAAGGTCACACGGCCGTAGTCCCGGGTCCCTCAAATGACAAAGTGGTAGTCGGAAGAAAATACTGTGGCATAGATCCCTTTTTCCGAATTTGCGGTAAGCATTGTTGCAGTCGGACTTGGAGACGATTGGGACGGTGGCGGTCTGGAGAACGATTAGGCAGCTTTCTCCCTCTAAGAATGAACCCCACGCGGTGATGACGGAGGGAGCTTCGACGACGGATTCTTGGCTGGCGTTGAACAGGCCAATAACGGATTGAAGAAAGTCAAGTGTCAGCGGGCTGCTGAGCCCAAGAAGGAAGATATCGCTCATGCCGTTGACATAAACTTTTCATGTTGGTTTAACTACGGAGATCGTGACCAGTGTAGTCACTCACGCGCAGCGCCGGCCAATCACAGACATATGTGAGCGATCGTGGAGCCTGTAGGTGCGGCGAACACTGTACACCGAAAAGCTTGTGTGGCTGGTATAACGGCGACTCCAAATCTCTTGTTGCCATAGTTTGCGTGGCTGATGATGCTGCTCAAAGAGCTTACGCCGCTGCCATTGTTGGAGAGGATGCATCCAGAGCGGACGGCGTACCAATTATGGGAGTACATCATGCAGCGAGCAGCGGTCTGAATCTAGTTTTCAGAGATAATGTTACCACCGTAGATGTGCGATCCCCAGGCCTGAAGAGATACTCGGCGGGGTACTTGGTCGATGGAGGTAACGACACGGCCGATGATACGACCGTTGGAGCTCAGTGGGTTCAGGCGGAAGATCGGTTCCGCTGAAGCGACAAAATCATTCAGGTACTCATCAAACTGTACGTGATCCGTGGTGCGCGCGCGGTCTCTCGAGAAGTGCCGTACCTTATTTGTTGCATGAAGTCTCGGTTCTACGCTATTCATGAGGTACCGTCGAACCTCGCTAACTTGAATCTCAGGGGAAGAGCTAATTCCTTCGAGTAAGAGAGGTTTCGTCTCATCGAAGTTTTCGAGTTACAGAGGGTAGAGAAAAAAATATTCGACTTATAGAGGCTCGTAGAGATCCGGAAATATAGTGGAGACAGACTTTAATTCGGGATGTGGATACATTTGTAAATACAATGTATGTAATAATATTCAAAAAATTCAAAGCAATCATCCATGTGACTGACAAGCATTAGATCGTAGGCGGAATTAAGGCCGATGGTTGTGACATGTATTCTTTTAGGTCGTTGCATAAATTGCTTCGAGTTGTAGAGGCCGGGGTATTGGAACTTTGAGTTATAGAGGTAGCCTTTGACTTATGTAGAGGTCGGGTTCCGTCAAATTCGAGTTGCAGTGGTAAAATAGTTGCCCTTGATGCATCGGAAAACTTCGAGTTATTCTCCGTTTATCTTCAAATAACGGAGGTTTTTGCAGGGGAATGGACTCTACCTCGAAGATATAAAGGTTTTCCAGTTATAGAGATTCGAGTTAACGAGGTTCGACTGTATAAGACATTTCACAAAGCAATGACAATTGAGATTCAGCGCTTCTGTGAGTCTGTATGCTCGGAATTCGGACTTGGCAACGTTTTCGGTGTGACACAATGAATTTCTCACCAGCGGCGGCAGCCACGAGGGCGAAAAGGATAGCGAATTTCATCATGTTTAGGCTGGAGGTGTGCGCTCGGTAGTTGAAAACGAACCAATTTTATGGCTCTGGTTGGCTCTTTCCATGTTAAATACTGTGTTAAAATATTGCTCAATTAATTGACAAAATCCATTGTCAAGACCGGATGTAATACTTGATATTAGCATTTTGCCGTGACGTGGCGTATCGTTCGACTACCTCATGATGGCCTTCCATTCTGGTGAGTAAATAAATGCGCACATAAATATAATCATGATAATAATGATAACAAGTTGATCATTTATAACTCTAGCCAATGTATTGTTTTTTTCACTATCATTCTATTACATCTTTCTACGATTTCTTCGTAATTGCCAACTCGAAACAATTGAAAAACCCAATGTATCGCGAGTTGCCTATTTTGGGAGCGACCGAATCAGATGCCTTGAGGGTACCACTGAACAGTAAGTATCGCAATGGCAACACTTCATTATATATTTTCGGAGAAGGCGGCGTCAGAAAAGTTTCCCAATGTTATCGTCAAGTAGGTTTTGCCGCTACTAATCGTAAGTAGCCTCGTTCAATGACGTGACCTACGTACATTTCACGCGAGTTCAAATATTGTTCGCAGGCTGGTTGTTCGAAACTATATTTTGAACGAGAAACATTAAAAAAATTGTGGACTGTTTTGACTTTCGTAGATCATTATTCTCGCAAATTCGAGAATAAAAAAGGTGCCCACATGTTGGTAAAATACACTCGAGCAGACAGCCGGCAAAGCTCCTGCTGAATGTGAGTTGTCAACGAAGGATGTATAATGGTAAGTCGTCGGCATGATCGGATCGCGCTTTTGTCGAGTATTGAATGTTAATTGGATGCAATTGTTCGCAGTCCTTGCCGCACAAAGCCCTACCAGACCATTAGAAATATAATGTTTAAAACATGAAAATGACGGACTGATTCAATAAGCTGTGATCTGATTGGGAATTGGATTGCCTCTGAGAGCCTAGGTACGATTAGATAGAATTTTATGCTATCTGGTGGTTGGATTTCAAACTGTACTGTAACGACTTGTCACATAAGGTTTATCTGTTCACCAGAAAAACCAATACGCAAAACTACGTCATGAAACCAGAGTCAAAAGAGAATAAACAAGATCCAACAAAAAAGAGAAAGAAAAAAAAATACCACGGCGCAGACTATTCATTTTACTCACGTACAGACATCACGGTCAGATATTGTTATTCATTCATATCCACCGTCCCAAGCTAGGCACACCCTAGGAAAAACGCAATTTTCACTTGTGGCGCAGTTGGAGCGCCATACTCAAGAACAACTCCGGCAGTAGTACAGAGTTGCCGTTTTAATCTATTTCGGTACATATTTTCGAATTTCGTGCTGCAGATATTTCGTTTATGCAGATGTCTGGCACCAAGCTGTTGACAAATGTTTCATCGAAGATGGGTCTGACAAAATGTACAAGAAAATTCGAAGCCTTAACTATGAGGCGTAGAGTAGTATACCCGTCATACTCTGAACTACGATACCCTCATGTGGCACGTCCATTCAATTGGCATATTCGCAATCTGGAGTTGCTATCGCCATCCATGACGCTGATGCTGCGAGCGTGAGTAATTTATAGGGCTCAAAGGCTGCTCACGCGGTACTGAAATAGACAACAGTGGACAGGCTCAGCTGTTGCTAATTTATGAATTGGATACTTGACGCAGAAAAATAGAGGTTCCATTAGATCACGTTCGCGTTAACTATTGAATTGTTCGTGGCATATTTAGGTGCGGATATGCGGCTTCAGATTGGATCAACCAAAATAAGGGATAATTTTACACTGATCTTATTCGATGCGGAACGGTTTCTTTCCATCGGCGTCAATTGACGCTGGCGTCTAACATGAAAACAGTCACCTGATAACAATTATACATCGCAATTTATTGAAACAATCGATGGCAGAGAATTACCACACCAAGAGAACGTCCAAATTAGATGCTTCGAGTTGGAAAGATTCAAATTAATGAATAGCCACTTTGTCGGTTCGCATGTAGGTATGTATGTATATACATACAATGGATTCAGGAGTATTCCCAGTTGCTTATAAATATTCGCTCCACCGCGGTTTTTAGTATCGATAATTGAAGCTTCTGATTTTCTAACGTCTCAACACCGCTGAATCCTTCCCGTCTTTATGCTCATCAATTTGCTCCAACATTCTGAAAATCTAGTGGGTAATGAGAATTGGAAGACCTGCCGTGTATGAGATATTTCTGAGCTCCGGGTTTACATTCTGATAATGCAAGTTTCTGTCTCTCTCTTGACGGACTTGGGGTATGGGCAGATAAATGAAGAGTCCACGACAACAGAAGATTTGAAATCGAGAAAGCCGGAGTTCGATTCATACAACTTCCAAATTCTAGCGTGGCTAGAATTCAACTATACAGAAAGAATAATAAATTCAGTTCATGAACATTGTTCAGGAACAAGGGCTATATTTCATTGGACATTTGAATAGCATAAGTCGAAGGAAGGCATATGATTGATGCCGGAAATAATTGACGGAAAATTCACGCTGTGCGGTTCGGGAGCTGCACCCTAAACTCCGGAGATTTCGGTGATCCAGCCACGGAAGGCAGCGACCTCAGTGTAGGTACGAGGAGAGCCAGGGAGTGCGCATCCGCTACTCCAGGACACGATGCCGGCAAGAACTCCGTCGATAGCGAGGGGACCACCGGTGTCACCCTCGCAAGCGTCGAGACCACCTTCGCGTACAGCAGCACAAATGTGTCCGGCGGGAAGTCCTCCCAAGTGGCTGTAGGCGGAGTCGCATGAGGACTTCGAAATGATTGGGACGGTGACGGTCTGGAGAACGACGGAGAAGCCTTCTCCCTGTGAGAGTGCACCCCATCCGGTGACGACGGCGGGAGCGCCTACGACGGCTTCTTGTCCGGCGTTGTACAGTCCAATAGGGGATTGAGTAACGCCGAAGGTCAATGCACGTCTCACCATGAGGAGGGCGATATCGTTCAGGGGGATTCTCAATCTATTGTAGGTATACTTTGGGTGGATGATCATGCGGTCCACAGAACTTACGGTGCCGCCATCGTTGGAGAAGTTGGATCCAGTACGGACAGTGTACCAGTCTAACTTGAAGATCGTGCAGTGCGCGGCGGACAGAATCCATTTTTCGGAGATGATGCTACCGCCACAGAAGTGCAATCTCCTGGATTTGACAGATGCTTGGTAGGGTACTTGGTCGATGGAGGTTGGGACACCGCCGACGATACGGCCGGTGGGGCTCAGTGGGTTCAGGCGCGAGATGGGTCCCGCTGGAAGGACAAAAACATTCAGATATCCATTAAACTGTACATGATCCGTAGCTTGGGGTTTCTAGACCAGTGCTGTACTTTATCTTTAGCAATAATCCTTGGTTCTTTACTATTCGTCAGGTACGACATATTTTGTGGAAAACGACAATTGAGATATAGCACTTTGGTGAGATGTATGGGTTCCGAATTTGGACATAAGAATGTTCTCGTAACAGAATAACGCGTTCAACAGTTGATTGGACAGAAGATAGAACTATTTTATGAAATGGTGTACGGGAGATGTATGTATTACTCACCAGCGGCGACAGCCACGAGGACGAAGAGGATAACTAACTTCATCATCTTTAGGCTTGAGTTGGTCACTCGGTAGTTGCAAACGAAGTAACCATGTGGCTCTGGTTGGGTCTTTTATACTTCATCGCGTTGAAACTTATCTCGATTACGATTGAATGATTGGCAGAGCTTTAGGCCCTGGTTTTAAGCTCTAATTTCTAATCGAAATACGTATTCACGTAGAAGACGCATGTCAACCGCTTCTAAAAATAGGAACATAACTCGCGTAGTGCGCCAGTAATAACTTATCTCCGACATGGCACTCGTAAAAAATCCGTATTCGTTGAATCCGGATAGTGTCAAGGCATCTCGCCGTTTCGATAACTATTCGCAGCTAATACTTCAAAAGTGGGACTACACCGGGATGAACTGGTGTAGTGTAGATCATTCTATCTCTTTCTCTTCTCTGAAGGAGGCAGAGACACAGAGACCTCCACTACACCAGTGCATCACGGTGTAGCCGTAGTTGAAAACGCTATTAACAAAACTATCATTACAAACTCAGATAGTCATTTGTATTCACGGGGTTATATCTAGTTGTGCTCGGAAAGATCAAGGGATTTTCATGATTTTTTTAGCCATTACCATTATTATATCAAAATACACCATACAGTATCAACTACTACCTATATTGAGGTACTCATATATATTTTGTAGAAACAAATTTTCACTACTGCGAGAAATCTTGTGAAACACATTCTTTTCGATGTCATTCACGGTGAGCCTGATATCTCTGGAACCACTAATCTGAAATCGAAAAACCAAAGAGATTGCGATAGTATAATGCTATACGCTCTTCGTGAATGGAGGAATTTTCAATTGGACCAAAATTCATATCTCTTTGGGTCACAAAACCTAATTTTGGAACCTCAAACATCGAACTTTTCGAAAATATAGACATTGTTTTTTAAATTAAAATTTTGTGAAAACCTTCGGTCACGAAGAGCGCGTATATTATTACACTAACGGAATGCTTTTGGTTTTTCGATTTCAGGTGAGCCGTCCCAGAGATATTATGCTCACCGCGAGTGATGTTCTAAAAATGGTGTTTCAGGACAACGGCCATACTTCCCTCGGTAGTGAAAATTGTTTGTAGTGAAAGTAATCTTTTGTAGATAAGTGAACAAATTTCATACAAGTACCTAAAAATATTTAGTAATTGATACTGTATAGCGTTTTTCGGCAAATTCGGCAGATATTTCTGAGCTCCGGGTTTACAAATCTGATAATCCAAGTTTCTGTCTCTCTCTTGATGAACCTGGAGTATAGGCAGATAAATGAAGAGCCCACGACAACAGAAGACTTGAAATCGAGAAAGCCGGAGTTCGATTCAATGAACTCCCAAATTCTAGCGTAGCTAGAATTCAACTATACAGGAAGAATAATAAATTCAGTTCATAAACATTGTTCAAGCACAAGGGCTATATTTCATTAGATATTTGAATATCATCAGTCGAAGGAAGGCATATGATTGATGCCGGAAATAATTGACGGAAAATTCACGCTGTGCGGTTCGGGAGCTGCACCTCAAACTCCGGAGTTTGCGGCGATCCAGTCACGGAAGGCCGCGATCTCAGTGTAGGCACCAGGATAGCCGGGGCGTGCGCATCCGTTACCCCAGGATACGATGCCGGCAAGAGCTCCGCTGATGGCGAGGGGACCACCGGAATCACCTTGGCAAGCGTCGAGACCACCTTCGGGTACAGCAGCACAGATCTGTCCTGCAGGAAGTCCTCCCCACTGGCTGTAGGCGGAGCTGCAGGAGGACTTCGAGACGATTGGGACGGTGACGGTCTGGAGAACGACAGGGGAGTTTCCTCCCTGTGAGAGTGCACCCCATCCGGTGATGACGGCGGGAGCGCCTACGACGGCTTCTTGTCCAGCATTGTACAGTCCAATAGCGGATTGAGTAGAGTCGAAGGTCAATGCACGTTTCAGCTGGATGAGGGCGATATCGTTATCGGGGACTCCGTATCTGTTGTTGCCATACTTTTCGTGGCTGATGATGCTCTTCACAGAGCTTATGGTGCCGCCATTGTTGGAGAGGGTGGATCCAGTGCGGACAGTGTACCAGTCTAACCTGTAGACCATGCAGTGCGCGGCGGTCAGGATCCATTTTTCGGAGATGATGCTAGCGCCGCAGATGTGCGATCTCCTGGCTTGGACAGATACTTGGTAGGGTACTTGGTCGATGGAGGTTGAGACACCGCCGACGATACGGCCGGTAGGACTTAGTGGGTTCAGACGGGAGGTCGGTTCCGCTGAAGAGATAAAAACATTCAAGTATTCATCGAGGTGTACATAATCTCTGACGCGCGCTTTCTAGAGAAGTGCCGCCACCTAATTTGTTGCATCAAGACTTGGTTCTACACTATTCATCTGCAGCTATAACACATTTCACGAAGCAATGACAATCGAGATTCAGCGTTTCAGTAAGTCTGTAGGCTCGGAATTTGTATTTGGCACGAACGTTCTCGAAACGACACAATGAATTCCTCATTCGATAGAAAACATAACTATTTCATGAAATGGCGTACGTTAGATGTATGCAATACTCACCAGCGGCGGCAGCGACGAGGGCGAAGAGGATCGCGAACTTCATCATTTTTCGACTTGAGTTGTTTGCTCGGTAGTTAAAAATGAAGTAGCTATGCGGCTCTGATCGGGTCTTTTATACCTCATGGTGTTGAAACTTATCTTGACCACGCGAATGATTCGTAGAAATGATATCTCATTCCGGATCAATAGACGTTATTACACATGTATACGCATTTCAGGATAACAAGGGGAATCGGGAAATCTCATTCGCGCTACAGCTAAAACATTGGAAATTACATTCTCCGCGTCCGCGATCACGTTATCAACAGAATTCATATCATTCGAGATCTCCAAAACTCATTTTGTTTTCTATTCACGGCATGTATATAATATACCGAATGTGCATTCACACCTACATAATGTACGTTCCTGCATTAAATTCTCTGATTAATGATCGTCGAGGAAAGAGGCAGAGTTTCGGGGTAGAGTGGAGATTGTTTCACGGGATAGTTGGACGCCGTCTGATTAGTTCGGAAACTGTGGTTTTCCTCAGGACGGGCAATCTGTGCCGAGGCACATTATTTGAATTAAATTCTACTACCATCTAACTTTTCGTATTTTCGAGAATAATTCGTCCCTGAATCAGGAACTAGCTGCTGGCCTTTGAGATATCATACATACATTCGAGCGGTGTCACTCATTTCAACGTTTACAAATGATTTCGGGACAAGATTAAACATCTCTGAACGATTAACGATTAACGAGTCCAGATTCCGAGATATATATTAATTAATTATACCACGTTGATAAGTGGTTCGAGTGTCCAGACATCTCAATCTCTTTCTGTAAGCTGGTTGATTAAAAGAATTATAGTGTAGCCTGAAATTTCATTCGATTCGTACATACATCAAATTTCTGGCCACAGCAGACGAATTTACACTCGCAATCAGAAAAATATTTTCTTGAAACGCCCAAATTTACAGTCGAACAAATTATTTTTGAAAATCAGAGAAACGTTTCTTCGAATACTCAAACGAATTTCCTGTTGAATTGACAAATTATTTTTCAACTGAACAAATTTTTTAATCGATTTCACAAAAAATCTATTCGACCGTGAGACGAACAAATTTTTGTTTGATTCGAAAAAACTTTTGCCTGCGTGTTTAACTGACAACGTTTATGGTAATTCTGTGATCACTTGAATATCGCTTTCGTTTTTTAAATTGCAAGAAACTATAGACCCGGCGACGAAATGATGTCCGTCGTAATAGAAACTATTTTATAAAACTGTCGAGTGTTTTCCGTGACAATCAAATATTTTACATGAAATTTATGTTACGGAGAACACTCGTACAGAGAAAGATACTTCCCGCGTCTAATTCTTCACGCAATATATTAAATAGCTTTGTCGTTTTTGTGCAAACAAGAATATTGTTCCAAGCTTGTGGAAAAAATAAGGAATGTCATCATTAGAACTAGCCGGGGATAATATCCTCTGTTATTTTACTCCAAGGGAAAATAATAATAAAAGTGTGACACAGATAGCTCTAGGACTTGAGGAGTGAAATTGGGAAGTAGATGGTCACTCATCGTGTCCTCCGCATCGTCCTGAAGGTTTTCATGAAAAGTAAAAGAAAAAGAAAAAGATAAAAACATTCACAAGCGTTTTCAACTCTATTTTCCTTTATCCATTCAGGACCTAAGCACGTCCTGCCTGGCGTTTGCTGACACGTCGCTCATCTCGTTCCCAAAGCAAGTGAAAGGGTTAGATGTAACGTAGGTTTGTCAAAACACGAACGAGAAGAGAAAGAGAGGAATAAAGGGTGAGAGGTAAGTTTATCATTTTCCCTCGACAGGCAAAGCCTCCTTGCCCTTCTAATAATAACTTCCCTTCCATTTCACATAATCCTTTGCTTTTCTCCCTAGGTTTGTTCGCTCGGTGTCTACTTGACGGGAGCTTTTAAACTGGTAATTGAAATAATGTTGACAAGGCAGTTTGTAAAAGAACGAAAACCATTTGTGGTAGTAGAAAAAGAAACGTTGATATAGGAAAATATCCACTTTCGAGCGCGTGGTTGAAACGACAAATGTGGATGCTAAACAAAAAACGGGGAAAAATGGACATAGAAAAAATAGTCACACGGGATACGGGCCGGAAATGAAAACGTAAAGACAGCGCGGCTTTGCGTTCGTTGAATTATTCAACGGATGTCATGTCTCCTATTATTTTTAGTCATTTTCCTCCCTCCTTCTCCCATTCCATTATTTTCTCTGTACAAGTTTAGACAAAGAGAAGGACACTTGTTGTCTGGTTATAACTTTATATCCGAGTTTCGTGGCCTCTTATAAAATTTGTTCTTCGTGCAGCTTCTTACCAGAAAAGGAATTTGATTTAACTACTTTGTGGGATTTAAGGACAAGAATACAAATCTTTCTTACCAACAGAATTTTATTGATTACACGTGTATGCAGTGCAGAAAACGAATGAATATGAATGATGGAATAAAAAAACAGACAGTGCAAATTGCCGCGCCAATTTTTGAGACTGCGAAAAGCCAGTTATATCCGAGTAAAAATTAACGTCGAAAAGTTCAGTTTAATTATATACAATCTTTAAAACATCTTGACAGGGACTACTTTGGTGTCTGAATAATACATTTTCACGAACACTTCGAACTACTGAGGGGTAAAAGCTCGGACTAAGAAAAAACTACGATCGTTCTTTCGACATATCACATAACTACGCATAACCGTTTACCTCGTGCTCGCGTGTACCCGCTGTAAAGAAAACCACCTTGGATGAAAGTAAAAAATCTCTCAACGAAAACTGGAAGCACGGACCTGAAAACGAATCCAATATTATCATGCGGGGTGTATATTTACTCGATTCAACGGCACTCCGCGAACCTTTGAAACACATTTTTTTTCAGTACTTGATTCTCTTATTCGAGTGAAAAAGTAGCAGCTAGAAAGCTAACATAATGTGAAAGTATCCCTCAAATTAAAGATAGTTTACTTTCGTCGCGAATTTTCGCATATTTCCAATAAATCAGGAATTGATCGGAAGATTTTATTCAAAATGTACACCCGAAGACACTTTTGAGTATGACAAATATTAAATATCATGCGGAAGTCTCGTTCTGAAATAAAATTCAAAAACGCGGAGCATTTTTCTTGTGTGCGATGATTAAGAATCTTGATTCATTACGAGCAATTATACCTATCTGACGATTTGTTCTTTGTTTGTAATTTGATTTCTTGAGGCGTACGTAATGGATTTGAATCCGGTGGGTCTTTATCAAATTCTTTATCACGGTGACTGGAAACAGTTAGACGTGTCATTCTCGCAATCAAACATTTATCTCGTCTGCTTTCTGGCTTGACACTTTAATCTCAACCTTTTATGTCGGAGAGTTGGTGTCGTCTAAAACAATCACGTTCGTTTCATCAATGGATTCCGGTGACTGCGCATTAGATTATCATCAAATACGATTTTGTAGATTTAGCTTCTTTCAAACCCTCAAGAATCATCAAATCTCCTTAGCTCTGATTGGTTTCGCGCCTATCATAATCGCTGGATAAATCTTGTCAAGTTTCTGTTACGAAGAAGCAGGTTGGCGTTATCTATAAGAAAATATTACGAAGAAATATATCCGTTGAATACTACAGTTCAGGTTACACTCGGGTATGGCGAGGACGGTTCGTCTATCTGACAAATATAAGTATCAAACAGTGAACAGAAAAAAATCCCGCGCAAAAAATAATGAAATAAAAATTTTGAATGATCGTTGAACAATTTCTCTTCCACTAGCTATGTTCTTTGTATTATTCTTCGATTCCGTGATATTCGATGAGCGGATTAGTCCGATTCCCGTTCTCTAAAAACGGTATAAAGTTGAAAGGGAGAAAGGGAGAAAGGGAGAAAGAAAAGGATGGTCGAAAAAAGTTTCAGAGGTATGTGTAAGCGAGGGAACATTTATCACGTAAAACTTTGTGATTCGTGATTTTTTGGTTTCTATACCCACGAGAAATCGTCCGCAAGTCCTCGGGTCATTGAGTATCGTCGTGGTCCAGGGTTCGGATAACCCTTGACCTTTTGTTCAGGTGGGACGAGTAGATGTTCTGGCAAAACTTTTACCGTCTCATTCGGAGACAAATGGTATGTGGCGGAGCCACGACAGCCCCGGTTTCACCTCTTCAAATTAACTTTGTGTTGATTAATTTTTCCATTATGAATCGACGGCTCCGATCATGTCGAGCAAACAATGCTCGGTTAAGAATCGAACGATTCCTCCCTCTCCCTCTCCCTCTCCCGCTTTCGCCCTACCGAGTGCTTTCGACGACACCGTTAGATTTATGTTCCGTTAATTCTGCCCTTTGTTTTTAACAAACTGGAATCAATCTCCCTATTTTTTTGTTCGCTTTTTCCTTCTGTTTTTCACAAACTGACAGCTGAATACACATTTCGCCGGTTAAAACGCCTACGGCTAGGCGTAGTACGTATACAGAAGATGACAAAGGATATGATACTATATTCGGGGAGGAGGAGGAGGAGGAAGAAGGAATCTGTCGTTTGCAAACGATCGAGTTTCGTCGACATTTCGAGGGCTAGAAGCGGACCCCTAGGTCGCCGGGGGAAGCTCATAAACACCCGGTACTATAGGATATGAATAATAAACGGTTCTCTGCATAGTCATAGCCGCGGCTGCGGCTGCGGCGGCATGGAGCGGCGTGGCGCTCCGTCGCGTCCTGGCGCGGCGGGACGGTATTCTCTTTCACGAAACTTACGACGAACCTTAGAATGCCCGAGGTGTCGTTACAAAGTTTACTTACACCGCGTGCCTATCCATCCCCCTGCTACATGAAAGAGGACGGGATATACCAACTTGCGAGTAAACATATCCCCGCTATTTCTCACCTCTACTTCGTGGCAGTCTCGGGATGGGACATAAAATTATCTCACTTCGTATAGTACGTGTCTATAGGTGTAGAATATAGCGCAGGTAACCGCAAATAATTTTCTTGTATGGAGTAAAGCCAGTAAATATGTTACCGCGCGGATATTGCGGGGTAACGAAGTTTCTCTAGTCTTGTACCTATACGATGGAAGAAATAATCCCTAATAACTTCTCGCGTTATTATGTTTCTTCCTATCTTTTTCGTTTCTACAGAAGGCTCGGAAAAGAAGGCCGTAGAAGGAGAATAAAGAGCGGAGAGATCACGCACGTGAAGTAGATACACCAATCCTAATCGTTTCATATTTCATTACTGTTATCATTATTGTCTTCGTATCGTTTGTAAATTATAAATCGAATGAACCGCATGATCATTCATCAAAGACGAAATTAATCGACGTGTCCAGATGAAGATAATCAATAACTTGATATCGATAATCTTCACATCCGATAGCTGTTCGATAAGAGATTCGAAAAGTTAATAAAACGAACCTGCCATGAAAATCAATTCTAGCTTCCATGTGAGTCCGATAGAGAGGGATTATAGGCAGGCACCCATATCGATTTCATCAATTCATTAATATCATGTCGATTGGGGTCATCTGAATACAAGGTGAGTTCCAATATTTTACTTTACCAGCCGATTTGTTCCGCCTTGAAATGACTATTGATTCACAAAATCTTCAGCAGTAAATCAGATAAAACGTAATCACGGATCGGAATATTATAGAGATTTATCAATCTCGTAGATTCTGAAACGTTGCGGTATTTGAATGAACGATATCTTTGTTTACGTATAATTTTCCGTTGATATATATACTAAACCACATGTATTCACAATGCGAAGTGTGGCTATGGCAGGGATGTATGTATAGGCTGGGGTTGCGGACGTTTCAAGTGCACTTTAAAAAGTATAGTCCTTGAACAGCCCGATGAAAGTGCTTTCTCAATTGGATTTCAATTGGATTTCAATTGGATCACTGTTCTCTCCTTCGGTTTCTTCTACAGAGAGCATAGCCATCGGAACCACGCGGAGAGTTCTATGAATGAGAGTGTGTATCGGACGCTCTTTTTCTGCCGGGGATACTTTTCTATTTTTTTTCTTTTTATTTCACCTTTCACCTCTGTTACCTCTTTTTCCCATCGATGGCGCAATCGCGAAAATAAGAGAAGAAGAATCATTCGCAAAATTTGAATTACTCCTTTCATTTCATCCCTTTAACAGGTGGTTCAGCTACTGCTGCGCCATTGACAGATTTGAAAGGTACCCATATATATTGAAACAGACGCAATAATTATCGGAAAATTGGACCTCCGCGATTTTCCGGCTAATTAAACGTGGCGGTAACTAAATTAGCTAACGAACGAAACGGAAAGAAGAAAAGTAATTCCAATACCTGGCGTTCCGATATTAATTATATAGCAGCTGAAGCTTTTGACTTGGAATTGCTTCGGGATAGAGACGAGTAAAAAGAGAACAAAAATTGGGTGAACTAGAAAACAATTTAGAAACAGATGGGGTAAAAAAAACCTTTTATAATTAGTAGAACACCGTTCTGCTAGATAAAAGATTAGAAGCTGCTCTGTACTCCACACAGGTTAAGCGATGGAGTAGAGTTTCGAGCTCCATCTATATTCTGAAAGCTCGTTGATATTTTGTTTTCAGAAATTTGAGTACGTAACTAGATGCTGGTCCGTCGAGTGATAAGTATGTACAAAGAGAAAGAATCGATAAATAAACGAGAGATATACCTTCATGCAATGCAATATGACTGGGCGCTCGGCGAATTTCAAACTTGGATAACGACAGCAATAAAAAAAAAAATGAAATTTTTATCTTCGCATGCCAAAAATTTCGAAAACAGAATTTTCTGACACTCAAAATCGTGCAGAAACGTTGAATCTATAGAATTACGATATCGTGGACTGACAACGATCTAGGTAAAAATTTTCTCGCAGAACGTAATTTCCTCCCCTCTTTGGCCGCACCGTTGTTCAGTACAAATACTCGAATGGGTTGAGAAGCTTACGTGTTCTGAAACGCTTTTATAATAACCAGAGTACTTGTTCTTGAGTAGCTGAGAATACTCCAGCGGCTAAAAAATACGATGCTGGGTTTGGTTCTTGTAGACTTTGCGAATCGAATAATCGGCCATGACGTATCGACATTCTGTCTAACAATAAATTCTAATGTCACTCATCGTTACGCGAGCCTTCGTTCTACAGTTTTTTCTCTCCTCTCATTCTAATTCTTTTTCCTTTTATTGTAGCGGATACTATTACAAAATATCCAAAAGTTTTACCGTTATAAATTTTCAACGATATTGAAGTGTTTTAGTGCTATATTGTTTGAGCATTCCATTTCTGAGTGACAGTGAAATTAGATTCGAGAAATTCGAGAAATAGACGGGCATAGATAGAAACGAACGGAAGTGAGCTTTCCGCGGTTGAGCGGAAGCCCTAACGAAAAATTAAAATCCCGTCTCTTTTCTCTCTGTTTGAAATCTGATCGGAAAATAGGGCATTTCAAAATGCCCCCATTCCACACTTCATTACAATGCGCTTTCCAGTGTGGTATTCAGAACACCGAGAGAAAGATATTCGAGCGGTAGGTTCAAGATAGGATCCCTAGTTCTTTTAAAACTATCGACAATCTACCTTCTGGCAGGAAAATGAATAACAAATAAATTGCTAATCGTTTTTCGGGCACAAATAAGGACCCAATCATGGAATATCATCATCCTAATGCCCCGAAGACCACCCTAAAATATAAATGTCATTATTGTGACGCGAGAAGTTTCCGTTTCATCATTCTGCATTTTTTATCCAGTTTGCGATTTAAGTTTGATTGAGAAGAATCAGGCATTCCATCATTTTCTCTTAATTCAAATGGAAAAAATGTTACAGTATTTTGGAAGACAAATGAAGAAGAAGAAGAAGAAAAATTCGAAGAAAAAGAAATTTGGTGAAGATCCGCAAGGTGTTATCCGTAGATTCTGAGGAGGGTAAGTTTTATTTTTGTTTGAAACGAGAGACTGACTGCAGGAGGTTTCCGAGGGGCGAAAAAGTGAAGAGTTCTGGATCCCGAGCTGTAAGAATAATATTGCTTTTCGGGTTATCGATGATCATTGATGTTCCTACAGACTCCTCCTTCCCGTTTTCCTTTTCTTTCTTCATTCCTGAAATTTTATACTTTTACCCAGCAGCGTTATACTATACTAGAAAAGGTACCCTAGCTAATATCAATATCAATAACAGTCAGACACTGAGATAACACGGTCTGCGTCTCGGTAGGTAGTTTTCTCTCTATCCACGACGTCGGTATAGACAGAGTACGTATATACATACATAGGTGCCCACATTTCTATCGTGTTTCACCTCTGTAACTATACAAAGGTCTACGGGAAACTTCATCACGTCGGATATGCTGAAATGAGGTTCGGCACGTGTTACGCGAGTCGTAAATAAGGCGACGAGGAGCCAGTACCTAGGTATTCCGTATCCTAGACTCCGATCCAGAAATCCGACATCGCGTTCATGAAGTCGAAAATTATGAAAACAAAATTCTCTATCATTTCTCAAAACTATGTGTTCATACGGTCGAAGGGGTCAATCGTTGCCAAATGCTTACACTTTATTAGGATGAAACTGACCAATTCAATTACCAATTTCTCATTAGCTATTTTCACAAAGTCGATCCCGATGTTGAGACTGAAAATCCCCAGGCAGAGTTTCGCCTTCCTCGCTTTCGAAATTAATCACATGGATCTGCATTTCAATTAGCATTAAAGTCTTGAATAAATATATACACTATAGATATATACCTGAATACCAGTTTCAGCTTGGCCAACGAATTGTTATCTGAACGAGACGTCGGTAGGTACTTACGATTTTGCATTCACGAGTAAAACTTTGACTAAGAATCCCCTTTCACTCCCCGGCCCCTTCGCGCCATTCAATCTCTCTTTTCCACTCTCATCAAATTTAAACCCAAATTCACTTTACAATTTTCGAGTTTTCGAATGAATTTTTATCTATTTTAGACACGATGCAGATTGCGGTGGCCGGTTTTGAAAATGATATCGTGAAATTTGTTTGAATATAGTGTATGGGTCTCGAAAAAGCTCTGTTTTACTTGAAAATCATTATGCTCGGTTCTCCAGTCTTTTAGTTTATTCATGAAATATGTAATAATGAATACGGTGACCAATCGCATAAACCCACGTAGTCCGTAATCAACATTGTAGCAAAAATAAGGTTGAACATGTTGCACTGGAGAGAGCGGTGAGTGTTAGCGGTTTAATTAAAGCGGCTATTTGCGTGTTCTGTTCTGTTGAACACGAAACGTGGCTGATGGCTCTAATTTTCTCCCTCTCCCTCTCTTGCTCTCACTCTTTCTCTTCCTCTCTTCTGCTTATCCGGCATTTTCCCGAAAACCATCTCTTCGCACATTATACGTAATACGTACGTACACGTACGTGGCTAGGAATTCGTTTAAGCGATTACCTATTAGCTTTCTAGTGGTAATTACTTCTTGCTGTGTAGGTTATAATGTGGCAGCAGGGGTTCTGCCAACAACTTTATCCCGCGATTAGGGTAATACCGGAGGACACGCGACGTGATCATTATTCGGTTTAGGCTGGTACTTCATACTTCAGAAGTCGAGGAAAAATATAAATAAACTGGCACTCTTCACTCGCTGGAACGAAGTCATTCCCGGGGAATTGACGAGTTCATGTACATAGTCTAACTTGAAACCTTCCACCAATCCCAAATTTATCTCCGAAGGAGTATATCTATGTTCCAGAGTTGAAAAAAAGTCGGAAACTTGATGAATTTTTGGTATAGAGAAGAAAATAGGTGTAATTCCGAATTTGATAGGTCATAGTAATTTCACGACTCAACGAACGCGCAGTTTGACGAAACGACATTTGTCATTGCGGGAACTCGGGTAACAATTACTGGTAAATATTTAAGGTTTAGTGCTAACTACCAGCATCTGCAGGTTTATGAGATCGTTATTAACACGGGGTTTTCAAGCTAGAAGCCTGCCTAACGGTGTCGGGAGTTGGGACCACCTCTAAATCTAACCTAAAGCAGCCCCAATAAACTCCAATATCACCAACCCTCGTGAGATATGAGCGCACTTCCGGCACCGATGCCTGTCTCATAAGGGAGTTGTTTATTTGCTTAAGACCTTCGTGAACTGAATCAGACTACACCACGGTGGAGAGTGTTTTGTGACAATTTTCTACTTGTACACACGATGAAAATCCCTATCTTTCATAATTGAGTGTGACATTGCGATTGGTCAATCATTCTGATGAATAATTGAGAAATTGTAATTGGAAAGCGCAGTTTACCGAAATTGCTTGGAATAATATGGTCGGGCAGAAATTTTGCAAATGTGCAAAAACATTCTGTTCCGCAGTTCCGGACTTTTTCCAACGTTTCTTCAGAAAGATTTTGGCGTCCCGTTAATTGGATAATCTTTGGAAAATTTTCTATATAAATCGCGCGAAGGAGAGAACAGGAATTAATGTTTCAAAATGCTTATCTAACGAGACAAATACTACGACTCGTAGTAGTAATTTATATATAAGGGTGTAATTTTCGTCCCAGTAGAGTTGATCTCAAGTTTCCGGTCTGTCGAGCTGTAAATCCTCGGAATCCAAGCTGCTAATGCGATATCACGGGAGCTTCTTCTTTCTCTTCATCTTTTTCCCCATTTTCTTGTTACTCGCGTTGACAAATTTGACGGCGGGTCGAAGATCGGCGATCCTTGCTCATTTGTACTGCGGTTGGTAGTTTTGTGTGATGTATTCATGCATTTTGTACATCGTAGGATCGATCATTCTCTCCACTATATTATAGTCACGGTACCCAAATATTTTCATGTCTGAGTCTTCGGTGCACAGGTATAGTAATACATTTCGAATGATGATTGTTTTTCAAATTTTCTTCGCTACGTCGTTTGCTGAAGTCCTAATTAGTCGCGAGCGGCGTGGATTACCGCGTTGGTAAAGAGTAAATTAAGTTATTAACTCTCGGCAGCCGAAGAGACGGAAAGAGAAGAGAAGAAAAGAGAAGAGAGGAGAAAAGCGAAAGGCGAAGTTCTTTGGCCGGTGAAACTTTATCCGAGCATTATCTGTGAACCATCGTTTGAGTACCACCCTCTCCCTCTCCCTCACCCTCTCCCGTTTCCTCTTCCATACCCGTACCCCCGCGTTTATCTGCTTTTGGCATTTTACAACTTTGTCCAAGTCCAGGAACACCAGCCCCGTACGCGAATATCACCGACGTATTTTGTACTTCCAATTTATAAGTCTCGTTTTAACTTCATCCCCTTTAGTCGTTAGGCATGCCGAAACTTTTCTCAAAACCAAATTATCCTCAGCTCTCCAACGCGATAAGTGTACAGAAACTTTTCCAGAATCTCTCACAGACTCCTTTTTTTTCTTCCCTTCAATGTATTTTCAATACCTACTACTTCTCTCTACATTTTCACATGAGTTTATATAGGGATGTACAAAGATTTCATTCTATTCTGCTTCAAGTCAATTTCTAATCTGTGGAACAATAATACATCGTGCCATACAGGTATTATTCAGAAGAAGTGATCGCAGGATATATCTCTGTTACTCGAAGGGACACAGATTTGATTACTAGATCGAATTTCCAGTTTCCCAACTTTTGATTGATGCGGAAATTGCATTTTTGGAATTGGAACAGTGGTTCGCATGATAGAACATAATAAGTCTCCTTTATCATTCATTTTTCGGACCAATTAGAAGAGCTTTTACCTGAATATGAAAATTTCAAGCTCACCACCATTTCGAATGTTTCTCTTAATTTTGCACACCTATCGCAAAACTTTATGTTCGCGATCACGACGAAATAATCTTGGGTACGATGCATCGTCTTGGTTATTGTTCGGACAGGAAAGGGATCAAATAAAATACTCAGGATGTGTGTAGGGAGGTAGGCACGAGAGAGATTAATGGAAACGGGAGTCGAAGGTGAAGTGTTTTCGTGCGGATCACCCGGTCAGTTTCTCCCCATTCCCGCGTCGATTCCCTTATTCCTCCTCCCCCGTGGCCACGTTGCTTCGCGTTATTTATTTACTTATTTTTCTTTTTCCTCTTTTTCTTTTTCTTTCTTATCTCCGGAGCTGATAAACACGTTTATTTATTACATACGCACACATATATATACACATATATGTATGTGCAGGTATATATTTATATCTGTCGGAGTTTTTTCCTTTCATTTTCGCCGATGACTTCACGCGGCATCAAACCAGCCGAATTTGGGTTAAGGCTAAAGTCAGCCGCCTCCTTTTCTCGTTTCGCTTTTCCCCTTTCTCTTTTCCGTTTTCCGTTTTCCTCAGCCAACAAATTCTTCCGTCGTATTATGAAAGTAATTTTTCACAACGCGCGAGTTAAGCCTGAGTATTTGGGGGAGGTTTTCAATTTATTGTCCCCGATGGTACGAGAAGACGAGGCTTCATTCCCTCACCTCGAATCACCCTGTCGACTGTCAGACCGGGATGACGTGTTTCCATCTACTACGGCTTTCCCCTTGTAATACACGCAGCTTTGCAACCACCCGTATATACGATGGGTATATAGTTCAATCCCATTCCCAATCCCGAAGATATAGCCGACGTGTAGCTGGATATGCCATGCCGGTACAAATTTCAATGTGCGGATGGAATACCGCTTATTTTTTTTCTCAAATTATTTCCGAGTGAAAATCTTGTTTCATTTTAGGACCACGAAATTGTGAATCCAGGGATGAGGATCGTTTCCAATGAAGCTGTGCCACTCTTGCCTCTCGTCATCCGTGACAGTCGATTCCCGATTGGAGACTGTCGTCTCTTAGAAAATCCCCCTGTAACCATCTCTGCCGATTCCGTGTTAGTTTGACTTTTATCCCCGTATTGCACACCACGGGCGGTTGCGTCGTTCTCTTCTTTATCATCACGTTTGAGCATACTTTACTGCCAAGACAATCGCCTTTTCCAACTTCTGACGCGAGCGAGCCCCCTCGCGGCTTACTTCGGCAATTTTCCGTCACGTCAGAGTCTCAGAGTCTCAGAGAAACCGCTCAGACCTTTTTGCCGTTTCGTGCTATATAGCCACACAACGTAACCCCTCCTCGGAATCTAAGTCGCCTCGTGTCGTAAATTGAAAAATCTCGAAATTATTTTGGTAAACTTGTACCGCGAGACAAAAAAACCCTTCAAGAGCGTGCCTTACATTCAAAATTGTAAATTGAACAAAAAGAAAAATGAGGGTTTTGTCATTTTTCTCACGAAATATTTCAGTCCGGACTCTGTGGGGGCGTGTTACAGAGATATTCGGTGATGAATTCATTTAATCAGTAGCAGATCACAAATTTCGTGGTGAATCTACCTAATAAACTTTTGGGTTAACTACGTTAGTCCTGTACGAAGATAGAAGCATGAACGTACTTGTGCTAGGTAACCCGCGTAGGCGGGTAAGGTCATCAGGATATTAATTCCAATTTATTGGTTGAGGAAGCTAGAGTGGGATTCCACGAAAACGGAAACACAGTTGGAAGTTATACCATCCCTATACCGGAATGTTCGGTATTTCATAAGCCCCTAGTACATACCAGATATGGTTTAACAACTGGTTTCACCAGTTACCAAATATATCGTCTACAATCTGCTAGCCCTCGCCGCCAGCCATTTTCTAGCGTCTATATATACATTGAATTTGGGGGGGGGGGGGGGGGGGGGCACATAAGCGAAACAAAGTGGGCAACCGGGAAAGAGAACAACAATTCGTAACAATCATCGATTTCCGATTTTTTTGGAGCGACTGAAACAATTTTGAACATCGCAAGAATTTTCGTATTTAGCTGAACACACGCGTTGATCAAACAGTTGATAATTTATTCATTCTGAGGTCTCTTCTCTTCGTTGGAAATTGTCCCCAGTAACTGTGATCAAGCAATCAATCGTTCCCGGAGCTCAAATGTTTGAATCCATGCCTATGCGGTCGAAGAGGCATCTGGCTCGAATTGCGAAGAAAGGAGAATTTCAAGAAATTGACTTTCATGCATGCGGTCGAGGGAGTATGATTCTTATTCTCGTTTCCATCGTATCCATACGATATTTTATTGTGTTACATAGTTGCTGCCGGCTTCGCCCGCTAAGGTAGGTATGTATATACATATAATAAGAAAGGTTTGGTTGGCGTAGTATACAGTATAAGGTATAAGGTAGGTATGTCATTCCTTTAAGGAGGGTACGTCAGGACAAGCTGGCGCCTCTCATACCGACGCGCGGCGTCGCGCCGCGTCGCTGTTCAACGAATAACAATATCCGTCTCTATCTATATTCTATATTTACTTTTTTCTCGTCTGCCTTTTACCGAGCCACCGTAGACTAGGTCCTTAACAAATTGAGGAAAAAGGTAAGTAAGCGAGGGTGATGTCCGGGCGTAATGAAATCCAACATATTTCCCCCAATTTCATGATGTAAAATTCATTTCTTTATTACCTGAATCAACAAATTTTCAAAAATTATGAAAACAAAAGAAATATGTATAAAACGCAAGACCGATAATCACGCGATAATGAAAAGCCGAACTCTAATATAGCCCCTAGACTTTACCTGGTTGAGTACAACGCGGACTAACAATCTTCGTTGGAAATACGAGACAGCCCTTTTCTCAGTCGCATCTCCGGTTCCTATCTGGTTTATTGCCTACCAACGCGCTCCTACGTCTAATTAACAGCGAGTTTCCTGTCAACATGAATACGGAAACCCCTCTGTCTCCGTTGCTGGGGATACGCCGGCAACGAACATTGGCTTCAAGCTTCGAGCTTGTGGAAGATGAATAGATGTACCATGATTCATGTGCGAGGCAGAATCAAACCTGGTCGAAATGCTAATTTAGAGGATCATCAACAATCTATCTTTCTCTCTCTGTCTCTCTCTCTCTCTCTCTCTCTCTCTCTTCCTTGATAACTGCCTGAATTTTTCACATAGTAATATGGTCATAACAGAGGCGATTCGAATTGTAACCTGAGCAGCGAAAATTCCGAGGCCAATTATATGCGTGACCTGATTTTCAGTCAATCACTCTATCTTATTCCCTTCGGCGATACCCACCATACAGGTGATTCTGACTCGTGGCTGGACGTTGCAATAGTTGATTCGGTCGACAAACTTTCATCGTATGACAAATCCTCAACACCCGGTATTCCAGGACATGATCTGATTCAATTTACGTACAAACTGCCAGTCAGGAAGGGCGGTTGAAAAGGTTTCGGGATCTTCGTAATTGTAATGCTGCAGCCTTAGTCAATGAGCTGGACCTAAATATTCGAAGTCCACTCTCAAATCTAGGTGACGATCCCAACGTTAGAACGAGGGCTCTGTGCGGAGCAATTCTCAACGCGCTTGACGTTAATGCGTCCGAAGCGATGGCGTGAGGTTCCGAGTCCACCTGCGGGATGGTTCTCACCAGAGTTAAAGCGACGGATTCAGATTCGTAACAACTTGTACACATCGGCGAAACGCTTGGGCTCCCCTGAGTTGATGTATCAGTACCGTAGCTGCGACGCGCTGTTATAAGGTGGACATTAAGAAAGTTAAAAATAAGTTATATGAAGAACGTCTGCTGAAACTTCATGATGCTTCGAGCATTTGGTCTGAGCTGAGACATTTGGGACTCGTTGTATTCAGCAAATTGGTTGCCTCTCTTCTACACCACGTTGAGGCCCACCACCTCAACGCGTTTTACACCGGCGTTACCAGCGCTTATCCGCCATACCCCCACACTGAACTGCTGCACCTCATTGCAAGTGAACGGAGTCAACCCCGGTCTACCGTTTCCTTCTGTCCAGTTCAAGACTCTCAGGTCCTCGAGATCCTTATACCGTATGTCACTAGGTCACGTGGACGGAGTCCTGATGGTATTCAACTTTCACACCTTAAAACTCATCTAGGAACTCTCACGCCCCATTTGAAGCAGCTATACAACTGCTCGATTAACAACCGCATATTCCCTGACATTTGGAAGCAGGCCTATATCATCCCACTCAGTAAATGCAACCCACCCGCCGCTGAATCTGACACAAGGCCTGTCGCTGATCTTGCGCACTTCGCGAAGGTGTTTGAGAGAGTAGTTGCGAACCAATTAGTGTCATATCTAGAGCAAGATGCAATCTTTGACCCAGCACAGACCGGCTTTCGGAAATTCCACGATACGCGGTCGGCCTCGCTCAAGGTACTTGATCACGTGAGAAAAGCTGTGGACGTTGGGTGTGTCACGGTGCTCATCCTATTCGATTTTAGCAAGGCGTTTGACAGCATAGACCATCGATTCTTACCGGTCAAATTGCTTCGCTACGGGCTCTCGGGAGAGGCAGTAGAGTGGTTTCACTCCTATCTATCGGGCAGGTCACAGGCCGTTTTGGATCTCCCAATGATTCAATCCTGCTTCATAGCTAGCTCCTCGGGTGTACCCCAGGACTCCGTTCTTGGTCCTCTCCTTTCCCTTCTTTTCATCAATGATATAGGTCTCGTCCTCACACACACTCGATGCATGTAATCTCCGCAGATGACCTACAGGTCTACCTGCATCCACTTCGGTGATATCGTAGTGGCTATTGCCAAAATCAGGGCCGATGCTGAGGCTGTCATGAACTGGGCGGTAGGTAATGGGTTGCAACTAAATGCCCGTAAGACTAAGGCTATGATTCTTGGTAGCTCACCTCACCTCGACCAACTGCATTCACTCGATATCCCTTCGATGGTTGTAAATGAGTAGGCCATTTCTTACGTTAGTACTGTCCGAAATCTCGGCGTTCAGTTATCTGCGGATCTCTTTCGGAACAGTCAAGTAGAGTAAATTTTTCGTAGAGTTTATGCCTCTCTTCCAAACTTAAATATTATAGTGAGATTCTCTCCCCGCAAGTCAAAGCGCTACTTGTCAACGCGTTAATATTCTCGCACGTAGATTATTGTTGTCTTGTCTACCATGACGCATCGGATTATTTCAATCTCCAACTTCAGAGACTAATAAACTGCGGAGTCAGGTTTGTCTTTGGCGTGCGGAGGGATCTACACATCACACCGTATCGTCTTAACTTGAATTGGTTTTCTGTTCTGAATCGACGCTCGCAATTTCTAGGGTCCTTCCTTTATCAGATCTTGGCTACTTCATCTCCTGTTTATTTGCGACAGCTTTTCGTAGACCCAAATCGCGATGTACGACGTTTATCCGGGCTTGCGTCCTTGGATCATCTTTTCTCATCCCGAGTCATAGGACTGTCTATTACCGCCACTCATTTTTCCTTTCCGCCGCTTATTTCTGGGATTCAGTCTATTTGGGGGGCATCCTCCTTAGCAGCTTTTGAAGCTAGTCCATTTTTCCGTCTCCTTTCGAGTGCGAAAAATTCTACTGCTAACCTGCTCAGACCGAGGCTGCGATACCTAGTTACCATATCCTCATAATATCCTCATACGTGTGATCAATCGTACATCTATCGTGCAGTCTGCCTCGTCGCTTAGTTAAGCAGACAGGGAAGAGAATGTAAATTGTTGTAGACTTACTTTTACCTCGTCTGTCATTATTTGTGATGGTTTAAGAACTACCGCAATTGTATCTTGTCATAGCTGTACCCCCGTGATGTGTAATCTAAGGTATTATTTTCCAATTGTGTAACGATTGTTTATTTACTTATTCGTGACTAGTAATGCTGAAGTTGCCTTTAGGCCTACCTCACAATCAGACCACGGAGTAATAAATCACATCTCTCGTCTCATCTCTCTCTCTGTGACACATCAGGAATGTACGGCAATCGATTTCATTCTATAAAATTCTCATATATATGTAAAAGTTTCTTTCCATCGCTGGATTGTAGAATTGAATTGAAATTTTCAAGCAATTGCGCCCCCTCTCTTTCTCCACGACGAGTAGAAGAGATACGAATTCATACTTTTTTTTACCATGAAAGGTTGTGCGAATTAAGAGAACCCAAAATGGAAATTCTGTGCTTCCACGATCGACAGAGTTTCGTGAATGAGTTCTAAATCAAGCCAGCTTTTTGTTCTCCGCGTTGCAAGGGTGGCAACTCGCCTCAACACGGTAGCCCGTGGCGGCGCAGCATAACAGAAGAGTGATTAATCTAGACTTAAGACTAATCTAGATTCCAGTTCCTACCGCCTAACTACGAGACTTGCAGCGTGAAAACAATACTAGAGAGTGGTATTTGGCGGGTGCAAATCCACGGAGCAATAAGTCTAGATTTTAGTTAATAGTTTAAAGATCTCTCGGCGTGTGTACAGAACAGAGCTCGCCGAACGGGTGTAGTACGTCGAGCAGAATACATGTTAATGAGGAATTCACGTCAAGCGAAGCCACTTTCCATAATCTCGAGAATCGGGTATACTCTTGCTTATCCTGAAAGAGAGTCACACACCAATTTGAGATCATACCATGTTACGCGCACAGATATTTTTCAAGTATTTTTCAGTATCCTTTCGCAAATCACAAATATTGTTTTGCTATTGGTGGAATGAATCTCATTCAGCTGGAGGAGTAACTTATTCAAAGTGACATGACAGTGAATAGAATCAGTGTCGGCCTGTGGCTGGATTTCCCTCAGGGTGTTCGAACTATTCGACTTCACCCTGTGGCGCTCGGATTAGCGTCAGGCAAAATTTTCGAACCCTGGCGGATCCAGAGATATGAGCTATTTGAGCAAGATGCAAACAATTGTACACCTCAATGTCAACTAATAGAGGGATATTCCCGTGGCAATGAGTCCCTACAAAATACTTTCATCGCGACATCTACTTTTCAATGAACAATGTATACAATTTAAAACATGTTCTTCCGGCCTCAGAACTGTGACCAGATGCGTCCGACGATCGCGACGTTTCCGACGGCTGGTCCCTTTTCACCTTGGTTCGAATGTTCGTCAAGTTACCAGAACCATTCTGTCCACTTGAATTATTTAGTCGAATCAACTGAACATTCACCTTGCCATATTTTTCTTAGTTAAATGAATACCATTTGTAGAAAAAAATCCTTTCTCCGTGTGCATACATTTTACTCCTTTCGAGTCTTCCGCCCTGCCGTGAAATGCCGAAATCTCTGATTTAAAAAATGAAATAATAAACACGCATGGATAATCATGCAACATTTTATTTATTAACATTAGATTCGGAAACAAATCGCATGATATGATATAGCACATGCTACATCGTGATTCTACAAATATCGGTTACATTTGGCATATTGAATCTCGTAAATACATTCGTGTGATCTAATCCGATTTTCTATAATCATTAGGTAAGTCGTAAGTTTCAAGTACAAATCGCAAGTTTAATGTTTATATTGCGCGAAGATGCGATAATTTGGCGTTTTATCTTGCGGAACCGGAAATAATAATTCGGCTTACAAGATGGATCCCAATTCAAACAAACCACGCACCATTCCAGTTTTTTCCAAAAAATGAGTTATGTAGAGTTTGCGAAGTACGAGGTATTTGAGAGTAACTTCACCCTTGAAATTTGCAGCCGCTTCCGGCTCGGCGTCTCTGACCATAGCTGATAATTCTTCAATTCCATCGGACTTCCCGGTAGAAAGATGAGCGCTAACAGCTTTAATAACGTCCAAAATTTTGCCGAATCCAGCCATAATTCTAGAAGTTGCTTCATTCCGGTAACATGAAATTAACTCTTGATCTTCAGTCGAAAAGCTAGACAGGTTACCGAATGAACTGAACAAACCATTGATCAAAACCAAGCTACCGTTCTGTATCGCTTCCGATTCTTTTTCAATTTTAGCTAGGCTTTTACTATCATGTTCAGTTTCTGCCAATTTGAGTGCATTGAGAATACTTTTTGCTATATTTTCTAGCCTGAGTTCAGAACCCTTTTGGCGAGATGCGATATCGAGCGCTGGCTGAAACGTGCGGACTGCCTGTAAGGTAGGGACTATTCCAATCATGAAAGAAGCAGATATTTCTTTCTGGGCGGCTTTATGTTCAGCTTCAGCTTCCTCTTCAGATTTAGGTTCAAGACTCCCTTTCCCGAACAACAGGGATCTGATTTTGGTAAAAACCATGGCATTGGTCCTGCTCAGAGCTAGGTTGGCCAGATCTTCGCCATATCGTATAGTTGCAAGGTCATCCCAAACTTCAGTTTTCAATTCACAAGTACTTGTCAACTCCACGGCGAAAGAGCACCGCGTCACAAATATCGCGAACACCGTCCAAATAGTAATAAACTTGGCGCTCTCCATCGCGTCGGAATGTAATATTGTGCCTGACCGTGCTCGCCTATATACCTACGCGAGTCGCTATCCATATATTCATGTTCATGCAATCGTTGGATGATTAACATTACACCCACCAGAGCTACGGAAGCTTGCGAATATGAATTCTATTCGCAATCCAAGAAGCGGTGTATGGTAATAATCACAATCAATCGAATCATTTGTTGAACAGTACCTAAGCAGTCTATTCTTGATTGAGGCCGCAGCCGTTTTGTTTTCCTTGGTCCCTAACGTAGTAACGAATAGTTACTCGGATAGATATGATGTTTCCGGGTTAGTTGAATTTCTCGGATATTCATTTTTTTCTGCAACTCGTCGGTCATTTTCATTTTTCAATTTCTATGAGGTTTGATCAATCGATGTTCGATGCCTTGCATCAAATATCGACAGAAATGCATTTGCGTGGCAGCTCCGGAGCTAACGATCACAGCTTTACTCGACTGTCTGAAACCTAGGAATGAAAATAATTGCAAGAATAAAAACTACGTCGTTATTGTTGGATGCAACAGGTATATTTTGGGTTTAATGTGTTCGGCATTGCATGCAAACCTGCGCTATGGACGGCTGTTTGTGTTCATGATGCGTAGGCTTTGACATTCCTCAGCATGCGTGACATTTCCACGGATTAGGCTAGGTTCGTATGAACATTAAACAGATGGCAAAAAATTAGTTACAACTCAAGTTTGAGTCCTGATATACACAAGTGCAGCGAAAGAAAATAAACATGAAATCAAGAATGCTTTCCAATTAGCATTTTAGTTCCTGGAAATATATGGATATTGTGGAATCACCCATTCCTAATTATTATAAACAACGAATAGTACATATTTATTTTAGGATGACGTCGACGATTAGGCTACTGTTTTTTTGTACCTCATAAGGAAACAAAGGATATCAGCAGGTGAATCCATATTCAATTAGACACACACGTTAATGAAACACTTGATACTGTTTTTCGAAGTATATTCGTACATATTCTTGTTGTCTCGCATGTGTTCCCCATTAACGATAATCAGCTAATAACCGTTTCCTTTCCCCACCGCCACCGGCATCCCTGGCCGAAAAGATGTTCACGTGACTTTGTGAGATTCTTATGACGACTGGTTCACGTAAGAAATTATTCGTACTTGCTTATGAAAAAAGTCCATGATTTTCCACGGAAAAGTTAAGGATTCTACGTAGAATCACGTATCCTCGGAACCTTGAATAATTCTCGTTGTCGTAGAATTTCCGTGCGAATCGCCAATTGTATCGATTGCGCATAGAAATCGATGAATTTTTGTAAACGATAAACCGACTTCTACCGGTGGAAGACAACGAGTATATAATAGTCTTCCTTATCAGATTCAGGTTCGAGACACTTCTCTTGCAAGAGGGATCTTGATTTCACTAAAAACAATGGCAGTGGTCCTGTTCCGAGCTATGTTTGCCAGATCTTCGCCATATTGAATAGTCACGAAGTCATCCCGAGCTTCACTTCGTACTTCGCGAAGACTTGTTGACTCTAGAGCAAGAAAGCGCCGCGTCACAGATATCACGAACACCGTAAAAATGATAAACTCAGGACTTTGCATTGCTTTGGGGAATAATATGATACTGCGACTGACCGCGCTCGCTTATGTATTCACATAAGTCGTTAACTATTCATGTTCACGCAATTGATGGCTCGTTGATATTGTACCCTGAAGAGCTAATGCATTCGTGTATTGTGCAAGAATTCCGAGTGAAAATTGACATCAGGCTCTGGTCAGGCCCTGCACAGGCTCGCTTGACTGCCCGACCAGGCTGACATCAGGCTGCCTGATAAGGCCCTGATCAACAATGTAACGCTGCGTTCTAGGTGGACCTGATCAGGCTGGCGCGTTAGGTCCTGGTCAGGTTTGCCGGCCAGGCCTTGATTATGATTTTCGATCAGGGCCTAATCAGGCTTATTGGTCGAAATACGGGAAAAATTGTTGTTGCTCGGCGCCACTTTTTTTTTCTTCTCATTTTCTCCCCCTTCTTAGCTCGTTTATTCATTTTTCGGCTGCTGAGTGGTGAAGCAAGTCAGAATAGATTGTTTCTTTTTTTAAGTCTGCGTCTAATCGAACAAAGGATATTAGGAGATGGTTTCATATTGAATTAAATACACACGTTAATGAACCACTTGATACTGTTTTCCGAAGTATATTGGTACATATTCTCGTTATCTAGCATATGTTCTCCATTAACGATAATTAACCGATTAACCGTTACCTTCCCCCACCACTGCTCACTTACGTAATTCTGTGAGAGTTTTACTGTAACTGGTTTGCCAGGAAATGGCAATACTCTCCATATACCAACGATATTTTTTTCGATTTACCTATTTCGCCGCGAATTTCTAGACCTTCCATTATTCTAAAGAAATATTTATAATATCTTATTACTTCTAAAAAAATGAGGAACACGTATGGATAATTTCATAATATTCTTTTTATTAACATTGCGTTGAAGAAGAAATGGTACACAACAATATAATGCTATAATTCGTGAAATATCTGCTACGTCGAATCTATTAAAAACTCCGGAAATATATACACATCCAATTTTCATAATAATTCGGTTAAATAGCTTGCGAAGGCTTGGAAGAATTTCGCATTTCCTTTTCCGACCTGCTGATATTTTACATTAGCCATTGTACATACAAGGAACTACTAATGGCATTGTTGCAAGATGTCCAAAATTTTACGGGATCGGATAGTTGCAGGTTTAGCACGGGCAGATTGCAGCGAAGACAAACAACGCTTATCTCCATTTTTGTGAGAGTATCTAGCTATCAAGATATTACGAATTAGAGCGTATTTCTGAATGACCTCAGCCTCGAAGGATGCAAAAGCTTGCTTCTCACTGTCTTCAATCACGGATAAGCAATTTTCAATTCCATCAGTCGTTCCGTGAGAAAGCTGAGCCAGGACAACTTTCATTGCATTGAAAATTATATGGAATCCACTTTCAATTTCAGATCTCATTATACGTACGTAACATTCAATCAAATTTAGATCTTTAGCAGAAAAAAAGCTCTGCTTACTGATTTCACTGGCAATAGCGTCAATAAATGACCCGTTTGAGCTGAACAGTGCTCCCTCGATGCTCTCAATTTCAGCTAGACTTTCATCATAATTTTCACCTTTTGTCAATTCAATTGCACGAAAAGTGCTTTCCAAGAGGGTCACCAGCCTGTTCTGGGTGACTTTCACGAGACTTGGAACATCGATGTCGGGCTGGACGGTTTGAACTGCTTCCCACAACGGAGGTATTCCAAGCATGAATGCGGTACTCAATTTTTCCTGGGCGATTTTATCGTCAGCAATAGTTCCCTTTTCATATTTAGATCCAAAAGTCTCTTCGAGGAGGACGGACTTGAGTTTGGTAAGAATAAGGGCAGTTGTTCTCAGTAACGCTGCCACCCCTGTATCTTCGGCGAACTGAATCGTTGCGAAATCGTCCCCAACTCCAGTCTTCATATCGCAAGTGCTTGTTGACCTCGCAGCAAGAGAACTCTTTACCGCAATCACGAACAGCGTGAAGATGATAAGTTTTTGGTTTTCCATTGTGTAAGAATATGGTAGCATGATTTCCAACTCCGCTCGTTTATATAGTATACGGCCCACCGCTCGGTATTTATATTGACACAATTGCTGCTCTGTAGTCGAAGAGACAGCATCGCCGAAACGACGCTAATGAATCCCTTGTTCTCAAAGCGGTGACCTGGCCTCTGAGATTCGCTGGCGCGAATATACATGCGTATGCTACGTGGCAAATTGGGAATCAGACTTTCAACCACAACCGAGGATTGGTATATTGACGACGAATAACGCGATCAGACATAGTTACATACATGTATATATTGTATGTATGTGCATATATACAAACATTGCTGGTTCTTTCGAAACACGGTACGATCCTGATTGCGGTAGTTCTTACGATTAATCTCGCTTAATTTCTTCGATACTATGAAAAGTCTGAACACGTGTCCCATGATAACCGTATCGTGCAATTTTGACAGCAGCTCGAAACGACCCGCTTATATTTCTGGCGGTGAAATCTGCAATTTTCAATCATTCCTGAAGTAGACAATAACGAATAAGGAACCTGTAGATAGTACAACGAATTCATGCAGTACGGTCTTTGAATATTTCCCGTAAAGTTGATATGCATATTCATTCAATTGATCCACTTAGGATTTCATAAATATTCATTCGACTGCAGGTTGAATTTCTTGAAATTTGTTCGTTAAGATCACGACGAGATCTGCGCTCTACTAAACTAGAATATTTTCTATAGAAATAAGTTCGGCCATCTTGTGAATATGCAAAAAGAAAGGATTTCATTTGTGAAAATCGTATAAGTATAAAAGGAAAAAAGCCCATAAAGAGATTACACGAATATTGTATTATAAGCGAATAAAAATGTAATAACACCCAACGGTTTTCCCGCGAGCCTGGAGTGAGAGAGAGAGAGAGAGAGAGGGAGAAAGCATGTTTTTAATAAACCACCTCTACTTCATTATTCCTCCAACTTAATTAAAGCTTTCCTTATATTATATACAGTATAATTTTATTAAATCCTGGATATTAATTTACGAGTTTATTAAATTATTTTACGATTTAGAAGACGTGCGTCTCAATATTATACCAAACATATTATGAAACCTACGTATGTACCTATTATGTATAACACGAGATAGATTATTCTATCGAGAATAATAATAATAATAATAATAATAATAATAATAATAATAATCGGGTCAGTACTTAAAATGTGTCGGTGTAAATTTTTGAAATGTAATTCAAATTCGGAGAAAATTGGGATTCGGAAATGGGAGAAAAAATAGAATAAGGTAAACGGCGTTCACTGTCATCTCGGCGAATAATTATTATACGTATAGGTGTATATATATATGTATATGTAGGTACATACATACAATGACAGAGTATTATAACCTCGTGTCTGTATAGCTATGCCTCCTATACGTACCTATACTTATGCATATACGCGGTGTATCACATATCATTAACGTACGCAAATTTATGCAAAAGCTGGTAAACATCAGAGGGCCTCCCCCACCACCTTCTTCCTCGCCGTCCCTCCGCCACGCATAGCCGCCTATATCAAGTATCAACGTGACAATCAAAGCCGGTCTAGGCTCCGCGGGAGTTTCCACCTGTTTATCAGGTTTAGCATAATAAAGCGTGTACCATAGGTGGGTATACGTACCGCACTCAGTCTTTGTCACTAATTCTGTCACGTTATATCAGTAGGGGTGCCTACATAACAGAGGAGGTGAAGAAAAACGACGCAATAAAATCCCCGCGCACGTGAATTAGCCCGGAGCAAATTTGCGTAAGATAATGAGAGCAGAAAAAAATAAAAAAAAATAAATAAATAAATAATAAAAAAAATAAAAAACCAACAACAACAACAAGAGAATGAATGAATAAAAAAATAAACGAAAAATGAAAAAGAAATTGTTATTATTGTTCGTCTGCAGGACCGGTCGCATATACGATTAGGGCCAGAAATACAATTTCTTAACCTAAATGATGGTCCTCAAGTAATGTAAAGCTTGGAGATAAACTTCAGAACAGGGAAAAATAATACGAATCTAGTATTTTGAAGCTGAAAGAACGTATTCCGAGATGGAAAGCATATTTCATCATTTATTTATTTTTTTTAGTGCCAAATTTCCATTGAAATGAAATGGAATCATCATATATGGGGTGGAATCATCCCTGCATTATGCTTCGATGTATTCTAACAGATGCACCAAAAATCTCGAACGAAACTTTCCATTTAACGAGGATCAAACGATTTCGTCTCACAAATTTCATATCCGAAAAACGGCTGATGAAGTAAACAAGATAGCATGTCGGTTTTTTTACGAAAGAATTTCTTCAAGAGTATCTATGGTTTCCATGAAAGACAGATTTGTGATCATTTGAAATTTCTAGAATACAGATGCTCTGATATTTTCCAACGTTGATATTCGAAGAGATTTTCAAACGAAGATTGGGATAGTATAATGGTCTTCCTTTATTTTCAAACATAGAATCATTGGAGATTGATTCGTCCAATGGTAGTAACTACGTAATGACTAAAGAAAATGAGATTAAAGAGCAAATTGCATGACTTCGTGTAGGGTGAGATTCATCGCTTCGTGTAAAAACTCGGTTGTGCAGGTTATACCTAACATGAGCAAAAATGATACTGGAAATCAATCTCCTTCGTTTTTCCAGCGGAACATCAAGTTTCCTGCTCTTTCCAGATCGGCAGAATCAGATGTTTGACGCTTCACCCTCTTCAAGAAGACAAATATGCGTAACTAATCTATATCGCTTCGAAAATTCTAAAAGACGTTAGACTTTTCGAGCTAAATAAGTAACTCAAAAGTTTTTGGCGCGAGGACGAGTAACGGGGGCGATAAAGCGACAGAGCTACGCGACAGCTGGGGGGAGTCGCGGATGACGAAGAGAAGTTCTTCACCCTCTCTAGTCTCTTGTCTGATGTCTCTCGAGTTTTCGTCCTCCCCCTTTTACATCTGTACAATTTTGAGCTATGCGCAAGCATCGTAGGAACATACATCTTCATACTAAGAAGCAGAAAGGGAAGAAGAAGCTGAAGACAAAGACGAAGAAGACGAAGATTGGTATCTACCTATCCACCAACCCCTAACGGGCAGCTTTTTAATACTCAAAGTGCTCCGTTACAAGCTGAGGAGCTTTTCTGATTGTGAGTAGGATTTGTCGCCGGCACGGTGTAACGTATAACTACGTAGGTAGGTACGTGGGGTACGTTATAGGTAGGTTAGATACCTATAATACCAAATTCCTTGAACAAGTAAGTTCCGCCGAAGTTTCTTCACCGTAGTAAAGTTCCGAGTAGAGTGAGATAGAGGGAACGAAAGATAGAGGGAGAGAGGAAGAGAGAGTGTTCGCCGCGCCTAAGTACGAGGGTAGGTACGTCTTGCTAGGTACGTACAGTAGACCAAAGTTTGTCGGGGGTTAGGTTTCAGTGTGAATTCGAGTTTTCAAGAAATTTCCCACGTCATCCTTGAAACCTTGAATATTGCTTTTTTGGTTCTACGAACGGGCTGGGGCGGGGGTAGAAGAATTTTATTTGTGGTTAAAGTTCAGAGACCAATATCCACCCAAAGACACGCGCGAATGTGATTTGAAATTGAAATTTTTTACGGATTACAAAAATTCGCGTAAAAACTGACGAGAAGAATTCTATTCTAGTTTACTCTACGAGAAAGTGGCAGGAGCAGCATCTGTCTCTGAGGAATGGCAGCACGGAAGGATGAGGCTGAGGACGAAGACCGCACGGACCCCCGGACGTTGGCTTCTCTCGAGTGCGGCGAAGTGTTAAGAGTATTGAATTTTTAGCGAAGCAATCTTGTTCAACGAATGAAATTGAATTCGGGGTGACAAGAAATTCAATAAAAACTCTTTGATGTAAAAATCGTGAAACTTCCCTTCCAACGTTGATATATATATTCATACAAAAAAAAGCAAAAGAAAGAAAGGAACGAAAAATTCGTCAAAAAAGAACAAAATGTGTAATGTACTACGTATTATATCTATATTTTATTCGAAAAATACCTGACATCCACCCACCTTCACCTCGAATATCAAATCCCGAAGGCTACTTTTGTCTCGCGTAGAATTCAACTTTCTTTTGCTCTTTTCCAGTTTCTCTTGCTTTTTTTCTTCGTCTCTTTCTCTCATCACTCCCTTTGCAACCACCCCAATCCTGGCTCATTTTACAAAGGATATATTTGTTGTTCCGGCTTTTGTGTAGAGATTTTATTCACCTCGATAATGTTGTCCTTCTTTTTCCGCGCCCCTCCTACCATCAAAAATGATGGTTAAAGGACAGTCCATTTTTGAGAAGTGAAACACTGATTATGGCCAGAAAAACTTCGACCTGCTAATGAAATTGACAGGCCTGTTTAGGCGGTTTCGAATCGTAGTAAAAACAAACTTGCAATCAGCCTGTCGTAGGAAAGAGTTGTTAGAAGAAGAGGGAGTTCTCGATTTCTCCATATGATCAAAGATATTGTAAGGTGAAGGAAAACGAAAATGAGAAACGAAGAAACAAGAAAGCTGAGAACAGATTTGTTTACAGGCACGTCAAGTTGGTGATGAATAATATTTTCGCCCATAGCTACAATGGACTCTGGAGTACGTATATATTTTTATATACTACTTGAAAGCGATGGAATGAAATCCGATGAAAGAGATCGGGCTCCTGAGAGTGGGCAGCTGAGAACGTCTTCAAAGAGAAACGCCGACTCTTTCGGTCCTAGCTCCGGAACTCACTACCCCTAACACCGAGTCGAATCCTATAGATAGAACGAACGGAGCTGAGGAGTTTGGTACAGACAGAGGCACCTTGTGGATTGGAAGAGTGGGCTTTCACCGTGAAATAGAAGAAAGAAAAACGAAAAACGAAGGACAAAAGACCGAATATCAAAACGAAAACCGGAGAAAAAACGAAAAACGAAAAGAGACTGAATTATGTGGAAGCGCGTCGAGGCTCCGGAAACCGTCGTTTTCATCCCCTAGATCCTTTCCGTGAGTTGTTTACCCTTGATTCTTGTTTTCTTCCTATTTCGTCACCATTTCCCGGAAAGTCCCGTGTCGCTTTTGAATCAACTAGAAAATTTATAGAGCGAACAAACCTGATCCCTGATCCTGCGCCACATAGTTGCCAACCTTTCTGATTGGCACGAACGGAATTGCAGCCCCAAGTTCAATGGCTCAGGCTCCGGTATGGATGGATACATAGTTACCCAACTATAGCTATCGCAGGCGTCTTAGGACCATCAATCTTGTAAAACTTTCAACTGATACCTTCCTCCCACCCTATACCTGTACCTGTATGCAATTTGTTACACTAGAAAACTCATTTCTCAAAGCATTTCACCACGGATATAGATATACCAGTTAAGGTATGTAAGCTTGGGGATATGTGGTTTTCGGAAGTAATAAAAATACAAAACGAACAACCGTTTCAAGTAGCGAAGAAAGAATTGGAATTGTCTTTCGAATCGATATATATGTACATATCTCATATTAATAATAGTCAGAAGCGACGATATGTACAAGATACGAATGAGCATTAATGACGCTCGATTGCAGCGTGAATTGACGCGTATATAGAGGCACGCCTTTAGGATTAACATCGCTTCCGACATTTTACTACCAATAATTACCACAAACTCATATTTTTCAAACTACGGCCCTATTTTTGCCTGAAACAGAGATGTTGTGATACCCATGTGTTCGGCATTTCACGTATAATGGTGGTCTTGAACGCTTTTTCACGCAAATGATCGGTAGGTTTGATAATAGTCGAAATGTGGGGTGCGGCCGCACCTTACAACGCATAAAATGAATTTTTCGTGATTTTCGTCACTCTGGACACACGGATCGAACCTATTCTTCATGAATCATCGAATCCCAAACGGACAATTCACTTGAAATCAACGTTTCCGAAATATACGACAAAATATTTGATGTTGGTGAAAATCGATTACAGGATCGCCTCAAGAAAGAACAGCTAGGTATATACCTAATAATCAATCTGTAAATCCGCTGTGAATTTTTCGTCGTTTTTCTATCTCTTTCTCATTTTTATTCGTTTTCGTAAGTACACGGGGACCTCTAGGCTCCGTCCGATGAGAATATACATAAAAAGTGGTTTCTGAAAAAAATGAGATTGAATTCATTCACATTATGTATTTGAAGGATATCCAAAATTTTCGGAAGTTCATAAGATTCGGCAGATTTTGAAATAAACTTCGCTAAATTCCGTCATTTGGAGGAGGGAAAGAGAAGAAATATGTATATGTATACGATCTACGATGACACGACGAATACGATAAATACGAGAACACGATCAATGTATACCGAAGAATGCGTATTTCATTTTTATGGGATTCGGAATTTCATTCTGTTCGAGGCTGCGTGATATGCGCAATGGATCCAGGAATGCGGTCTATCGAAGTGACTCAGAGATAATTTCTGTCGTTAGAAACACAGGCGAATTGGTCTTCTCTATCAATGTAAGCGTAGCTGTGATGAGGTAGCTAGTGTTTATCGTGTCTGATAAAAGCCATACCATGTGTGTACAGTGATATAGCCGAGTTATACGTGCGCCGCGGCGTTGATGCTATCCGCCTCATTCTGGTTCGACTTCCTCCCCAACTCCAACTCCAACTCTACCCCCGCCCCCGCCGCCGACTCCGCTTCCATTTCCACCTCCACCTCCACCTCCACGTTTACCTCAACCTGCGCGGAACCGTTATTCCGGGTAAATTTTCAAGGAAACACGATAATGTGATACGATACTTCGATTAGCAAACAAAGTCACGTAACGCGGTAACGTTGTGTTAAGCATAGCTAAGTAGATGCGATGCCATCGGGGCGAAGGGAGGCGGACGGGGGATTGTTGACTGGTGACACAAAACGTTTCATACCGAAGAGAGGAAGAAGAAAAAGGAGAAGAGCAAGATGAGAGAAAAGGAGGAAGAAGCGCAGAAAAAAAGGAGATAAAAAAGCTTTCATTTCCCCCAAATAAACGAGAAAAAGGACAAATAATCCGATTGAGAGCCTGACGGAGAGGAAAAATTACTTTCTCATTCTATTTGGTACACTATATAGGTAAATCGTAGTTACCAATTGAAACGCATAAGTTATATGATCTTTCCCGGTATACTGCATCTTTTCGAAAGAGAAACAAAAACCGACAATGATAGTAGATACAATGATGATTTTTTCAGCTGAGTTCGAAGAGTTTGAAATGAAGTTTGAAAAAATCGCGATAGCCCGCGATTCCCCAATGAATATAAAAGTATCGAACATCGGTATCCGCAGTAGATAATAAAATGCCTTTTAATTTCCAGGCTGTAGTTAATTCAGTTTTGGCTCCATCTCGACGACGAATGCCTCATATCTAATATCTATAACCATAAAATCAATGGAATATAGATTCACGACGTAATCGGCATGAGTTCGGAAGTCTCGTTAGGAAGAAAGAAAAAAGAATACAGAACAGTAGAAAGTATCTTATTCATAATTGGGGTCCGTGCAGATCCATGGCGCACCTACATACGCATATTGAATCTAATGTAATTTTGAAACGAATCGAAGCTTTGCCGTGAATTCAGTTACGTTATAGGTAATATGTGAACTACCTTGCAATTTGAAATTTTAACGATGTTTTAAACTGGCGGGCCAACCGCCGAGGGGTTTGTAACAGTAGTTAACTACTCCGGGGTAGTAAAACCCTAGAAACTTGATATACACGTAGGGTATAGTTACGCAGGATCGGCCGTGTAGATTTTTACGATTTTTTGTAGACCGAGGCACGCACTAACGTGGAGAACAGGAGCTCGCATTCGTCACGCCCTTGGCCCTAAATCTCTCGTTTAAATGACATTGAAGGAATTGCCCTCATACTAAAGGGATATATGTAGTACATAGGCCAGACCGTAATTTACACCCAATTTTATGAATCAGTTTTCCAAATATTATTTACTACCGTCGAAAATGAAATCGAATAACTTACCGGAAGTAACTTTGATCGTGTAACGCTTCGTCTCTCCGTAGCATTCCGATACGAATTACGAATATATATATAGTAAATGAAATGTACGGAGAAATTCAATTGGTCGATCTGTACAGATTTAATTTTCGCTGCACATCAGATACACTGTATACTATACGTATTGTATATATATATTTTCTAGGTAAACCTACATAGAATTTAGGTAAACATTAATCTCAATTCAGGATGAAATTGGATTTGGCGAAGGTTCAGACCATTAGCGAAAAACACAATTAAAACTTCTTGAGTACACAAAAGCTCTCCGGAAATTTGACCATTGCATAATAACGTACATACGTTGCACTACGAGTCTAAAAATGAGACTAATCATTGTATCGTGCAGCTTAAACTTATCAAATAAAACTATTTCCGCATCCAGGAATATTCTCAACTCTTAATGATGCGAATTGGAATATACATGTATATATATATATATGTATATAAGACTAATGATAGAGTATGTAGTGTGAAAATCCGTTCATCGAGCTTCAAATTGCAATGCAATTTGAAAATTGTAATCGTAATATGCCAGCGTAAATTACGAGTACAATGAGATGCTATAAGAGTACAGATGAATAATTTTCTACTCCTGATAATGGTTAGATAATATGATAATGTTATCAAACAATGCATTGAGATAAAAAATTCCGATACTTTCATATGTTCAAAGATTGACCTGTGAATGACCCGAAGAAGAAGTAATGTAGAAAAGTGACTCAATGAGGAGAAAGGTTGTAAAAATTGAAGAACGTAAATCAACGGGATACCGGAGGCTCCCGGCTTGTTCTGGAATTTATCCAAGTTTCAAATCGCGGGAGAATCTGAGCGTAAGGAAATGGCTTGGCGGGATATTTTAAATAATGAATAAGTTCCGTGCGAAAGTAGCCATTCGATGCGGTGCCGTATACCGTAGACTCGTAGAGAGTATTCAATCCGTGCGAAGTTTACCAGAAAAGTACTACCGACATTCATTCGGCCGGTTATAGCCGGCACCATTTTTAGGGGGATGTAGAGAGCAAAAGGGGAGGAAAAAACAAGGAAAATACAGCGTGGAGACCCGTTACCGTATACAAAGGCACGTACATACGCTCAAATGTCCCTGTAATATTTAACAAATAGCCACATACTACACGTACATACATACGTGTGTAGGTACATACGGAACGCACATACATACATGACAAACAGAACAAACTGTGGGTAGGTAGAATTACACGAGCAAGATCCAAACAGCAATATGTGCAATGTATGCATGTATGTATGTATGTGTGGGGTATATACGTACGTAGGTGCAGGTAGAATATAATGTAAAAGCCGTGGACGTTGGTCGGTTGTGGGTTGGGGGCAGTAAATTGGTAGAAAATACACATTGAAGCAGTGAGAGGGGTAGTAAAGCTTTAATTATTTCGGGTGGAATCCAGACTTGGATCTCGATTTCTGGTTGTTAGCTGACCAGCCTTTTTTACCAGCAAAAATCTGAAAGCGTTGCTGGTTGTACGATATATATAGATTATACCTATAAGCGGGGTGGTCCCAGTAGATAACTACGTATTTACTTCTTTTTTTTTTAACTCTTTTCACGTGGTGTCGCATCGTTATATTTTTGCGATAGAATGTAGAGGATGGGTAAGAAAAAAAAACAAACAACGCGGCAGTTTTGAATCATGAATATGAAATTTGGAAGCGTTGATCGGTCCAGAAAATGCCCCCCCCCCCCCCCCCCCCCCCCAAGGAATGCAAAAAATGTGGATTTTTGGCTGTATACAAAAGTCGAAAAAGTGTTTCGGCCATTCTGAGGAACGAGCGTCCGCCAAAAGGAATTGAGAAAATCGGCTGAAGGAGGAAAAGAGATTGATGTGATGTGAGGCAATGTTTAACTCAATTTTCAAGTAGAGACATCAAGGTTCGTGAGAAACAGTAGACCAAACCATTATGTTATCATTCTGAAGCAAGAGGTTTTTCCTTATTCCATATTCATTTTGATGTTGGTATTCTGAATCCTGGAGAATGGTCGTGGCAAATATTTGTGAACTCGGCAATCAGTTGAACAATGATTGTTTGACCACGCATTATTTTACATCTCAATCGCGAATTCTTCAAAACGGTTGAGATGTTTCTGGACTTGCGAAAAGCAAAGTCGAAGCTAAGTTTTTTTCCCATAGTTTCGGAGAAGCAGAAGATCGCCGGGATTCTTCGACGCGTTAAGGATATAGGTATCCACGTTTTAGTCTAGTGAAACCGACCGGATTGTTTTTTGAACCGCGCGCTGTGCAGGCACACACGTATATGACGATATCGGGTGCGGAACTATTCATAGGTATCGTATATATGATAATTAGATTTTTGAAAAATTAACGAAACAATGATTATAATTGAAAAAGATAAGGGTGACACTGATGAGAGGCTCCATTCTTCGTTTTGTATTCTTCTCTTTCAAGTTATGAAAAGTGTATTTCTTTACATTCTATAACATAACGGCTAATTTTATTACATCGAAGACTGGTATACGCTGCAACAACGCCTGAGGCATCGGAGAAAAAGTACCGATAATAATGAAAAACCCGGAAAAATAAAGGGAGAGAGAGAGACAAAGAGAGAGAGAGAGAGAGAGAGAGAGATAAGGAAAATGATAAGAACAAAGATAGGAATAATCAAACAAACGACGAATAAATGAAAAAGACATGAGTCCGGAACCGGTACATTCTTACCATTATATAACCGTACCGTATTTCAAGCGTAACTTGAGTTTTCAATCCAATTATTGGAGATATGAGGTTCGGAATGCTGGAGTAGTAAGCTTTTTTCTTTTTCATTTTTTTCTTATTTTTTTCCCATCTTGAACTCGTTTAAATTCTAGTAGCGCGTACCATAACTCGACAACGTAATAACCTGCACGTAGAGTTATTTCCCGAGAGCCGATGACAGTATACTATAGCAGCCGGGGGTATAGACCTCGCGATGCGCACGAGGGATAAAAGAATTACATTCGCAAATAGAGAGAGATGGAGAGAGAGAGAGAGAGAGAGAGAGAGAGAGAGAGAGAGAGAGAGAGAGAGAGAGAGAGAGAGAGAGAGAGAGATGAGGCGAAAAAAGAGCGAAACCAAAATGAGAAAGATAGAAATCACACAAAATGAAAATAAATAAATATTATAAAGGAAACAATTTTTGTGCTTCCATACGTTGCATAGGAGACGGTGTTCCTCGGCTCGAATTTTACAGCTAAAAACGGGGGAAAAAACGTTTCCCACGCCGGATTCCACCCCTCCTTAAATCTTTAGTCACTTTTTGTTTTCTGTCTCGTCTGTTTTCTTTTCCTTTCTCCCAATTTGACAAACGCGAACGTGATTACAAGCTCGTCAAAATCTTTTGGCTATAACTGAAGATACCACGCTGAATTAATACTAATAATAATAATGATGATGACAACATTAATGACAGTAACAATAATGATGGTAATAATTAGGGGGCTATATTATATAACGATCTTTAACAGCCACGTTCACGGGGGTGGGCGTCGGGTTATGTGGAGGGGGGTGGCAGTAAGCTAAAGGAAAAGCGGTTTAGCCAACAAGCAGGGTATACTATACTTGTATATATACATATACATATACAGATAGATAAAAAAAAAAAAATATATATATATATATATATACATGTATATATATATATCAACTCGACCAAAACGAAGAAGGTTATACCCCCGGTTAACCTATGACACGCGTATCCGCATCTTTACGTGTGTACGCACGTCTGGATACACGTGCACACGTGACGCGAACGTAGGGGCGGCATAATGTGGGAGGGTGGTGGTTCTATTAGAGTTCGTAGTTCTGAAAGGATACCCACCCTTGCAGTACGGTTACTACAGATACGGGGGTTGTGTCTACCTCTACCGTTATACGCCGCGTTCGTTGGGCTCGTAGGTATACCTAGAGGTAGGTATCAAGGATACAAGCTACCCCCCTCACACCTGCCTACTGCATACGTATGGACGTACCCAGGATACCTGCCTGGCCACGGTAGGTATGTATATAGTAGGCGGCAAATTTAATTAGCAATTAATCCAGGAGATGTGTTTATTTTCAATTAACTTTACACAGTAGGTACCTTATGCGCATATATATATATATATAGGAGTAGTATATATAGGGGTTCTCCGGTCTTCCGCAATTTTATACAGATTATATATATTGTACAACCGCGTACACATGTATGAGGTACCTACATGCGTACTTTTAATACACTTTCGCACGGCTTCGGAACCTTTTATAAGGTGTGTAACGACCCGCCGAGCATACGAGCAGGAGGTACATTCCTACTACATACGTGCAGTAGTGTACGCAATATAATGTAACGTAATGTAACAGCCAGTCCTGCCCCACCGCCTACCCGTACGCGGATATAAATAATTCATTATTCAAGCTCTTGCCAAGTATCAGTCTAATTCTCGCTCGGTTAGAACTAACATAACGGGGAGAAAAACAGTGGTTAAAAAAAAAGCCAAACGGAAAGTACGGTATACCTACCATCCTCGAATTTAGTGTTTCCGTTCTTACGAAAGAGTCCAAATTTTTGGCCGAAAGAGTGAAGAAAAACGGACAAAACGGGACGAGAAACTCTAAGCCCCCGCTGCACATTGGAATGGTTTTTGCGTATGACGTCTATGGTTAAACGGGTCTTACATGCATGTGCGTATGTATGTATGTATGTATGAATGTACGTAGTACATACTACCCACGTATCTCTGATCTAAAATCTAAAACTATGTACGTACATGTATAATCCATATAATCCAAGAACCCGCAGAGTTCTAGACTCTAGAGATTAGAGTATAGATAGTGTAGTATGGTATAAGCTAAGACTGAAAATTGATCAAAGTGGTTGAATATCAGACGGCAATGCTCTGAATAATTGATGGAAGGGGGTGTCTAATGACCGGGACTAAGTGTTTTGCCTCTTGGGTAGAATAGAATGAATTTTCTTCAACTACGACACGCATCGTGTACCGCCATTGTATTTGCGTACGTAGGTATGTACAGGGTGATGAATTCCTTCCGTCTGAACACTCGGAGCAGCGTTCAGTCGGCCGAGAAACCTACGTGGTCAATTTATGGCCGTTTTTAGCCAATCAGAAAATCAGAAACCACTGCAACAATTGCCGGTCTGGGCTCGCGACCACCTCAACGCTGCTCCGAGTGTTTGAACGTCAGAAATTGTCCCTGTATAGCATACTACGTATGCACCACGTTCATAAACGTAATGCGCTGTGCATGTTGCCTCTAGGTATATGCCTCATACTACTGTACCTACATCCCCATGGTGTTACGGGCCGCTACGTTAAGCGGCAAATAATAATAATAATTATCATCATCCTGCGCGATCCTCAATCCTCCATCTCCCATCCCCCAGCCCCCTAACCCCTAGCCCCCATCCCCATTGCCCCATCCCCCTGCGTGACTAGGTTCAGGATATACGACATCCCTTCATAGACTATACAACAGCAGGCATGCGTCCTGTCGAGGTCGCGGTTTACACGGTGGTTGAGTGGCTCTGCTGGCTTGTTTGTCGAGGCTCGGTGACATGGTCTAAATGTCATTTGACAACAACGCTAATTGACAAATACGTTGATACACATATAGGTATACAATACGCGTATAATATTTTGCAAGAGGAAATTATCCCCTGCAAATTATCCCATCCAAGTTTATTCATCGATAAAAAGTTCGTTCTATAATTTCACGTACGATAACATAAGGACTGCATTTGCTACCTCACTGATGAAGACTGCACCCGAAGCTATGCAATAGTTTAGCTCTTTTTATACCCACCGGGATCCGGTGCCGTCGACAGGCCCGGAGGCCCGGCTTTCGGGAGCCCCGGAACCGAGCGGAAAAATTAATTCTCCTGGAACCAAAAATTTAATTTTTGAACTATTTTGAAGTTTTGTAAGCGGAACAAACCTATTCCAACTGCAAATTTGTGTTTTCGTCGACTATAAGTGAAGAAAAATACTACCACAAGGGCCCCCGAAGAACTTCTGGCCCGAGGCCCCGCCATCCCCAAAGACGGTACTGCCGAGATCACCTGATTCTCATTAGTGCAATAGTAAATGAAATAGATTGAAATTCGACGGCTAGAACATTCCTCGAAAATGATAAATTGATTTTATTACCGATAGTTACAGGTTTCCCGATTACATTGTCAATTCTCGGCTGAAATTAAGTGTGATCAATATTTTTATATTCTCCGGCGGATCTTAAACGGCGCTATATCACATTGAATTGAATAAAAAATATGCAAATTATGTAGGAATAATCAACTTCGCTGTCGTTATCGGCTGTACGATTTGGAGCAAATAAATTTTCATTGATATTGATAACTGTCGGATTATATAAGGCTGATTGATTCTTTGAAAATGTCAATCCCCAAAACGAAAATCAATTTCATGTCTCCGTTTGGTTGTAGTTCGAAAATCTGTAATCAGGGTAATCTCAGCCGGTCAAACAGCGCGATGATACGCTTTCTCAGTCTGGCCCTCTCTCCCTCTCGCTTCTTCGGTATTTTCTATAGAAACCAGAGTTTGAAACTCACCTTGTCTAACTATGAAATAGTTTAAGTAGGTACACGTAACAATAACAACAACAACAACGAAGAAGAAGGAGTCTCACGTTAGCACGTACGTAGAGCCAGCTAGGAAAGTAGTACACATAGAAGCTGCACCTAGCGGAAGGAGTATAGCGTTAATGAAAATAGCGGTGTGGTGGGGGCGGGGGGCCCATAATTGCAAATAAGACGGAGGTTTCCGTAGGCTTGAGGGGGGGCGATGAGGGGCTAGGGCTAGGGGTTCTGGGGGTTGGAGGGCTTTTTGGTATAGTAAGAGGAAAACGTAGCTTAATATCGCGTGTAACTTGGCAAATAAACGCCCCCTCTTTGGCTAGGTTATGACACATTGTATGCCGGAGTTAAATGCGTGGATGTAGGCAACGTGCCACAGTCTAGCAGGTCGGGGGCCCCGTATACCTCGTAACTTGAAACTTTCCCCGTATGAATTTCCAGTAGGTTGTACAACCTGCCTTATATCCACCTACGTACGAATTTCAACGTTAACTACAATATGAAACGCTCACACGAGTGTCCGACGCCCGTTACCAGAACCTTGACTAAAGTTTTGTTCACACAAAGTGAGAGAGTTAAAGAGAAAGACAGAAGAAATTAATGTACGCCGATTCCACAGCGGTCTACTGGGTGAACATGTTCACATATATACATATTTTCTTCTATAAACTATTTCAAGTTCAATAACGAATTAATCGCAATTATTATTTCATTTGAGGAAAAAATATTTTTGAATGATTATTTTTCGTTCTTTTATCGGTGGAATCCACTTCTTAGACAGGATACAGAATTAAAGGACACTGTTACTTCGCGTCGTCGCTCGCAGATGGAGGAGCCAAAGTTTTCTCGAAGTAGTGAGTAGAGGAACTCCAGAAATGGATATTTTTGACCGCGGCATTGAAAATGCGTGAGATTTTTTCCTCTTCAACTGAATTCGTCTCATTTCTAAGGGAAGGAATGATTAAGATCGGGCGGAAAAACGGAAAAATGGAAGGTTTGGGAGGATAAGATATCATCGTATATAAGCGTAGGAAAACGTAAATCAGGGTAAATACGTTTTGCTATTTCGAAAATGATCACCCTGTATATGGACCGTGTATCTACGTGTCTCCCGCTTTCAATAAACCTTTGCCTCGAGCTGAAGCGCAAATTAAACGTACTGGGATATCGGGAATTAATACTCACGTTCCACCGTTCATCAGGTTTAATAATTAGCACTCCATAATATCTTGGAGGGTGGTAATTATAGCGTGAGAGAGAACCGCGTATACATAGAGAGAAAGAGAGAGAGAGAGAGAGAGAGAGAGAGAGAGAGAGAAAGAGCGGGAAACACATAGTGCAAAATGTGTATACACAACATATGCCATCTTGTGATACCTATGTGGAATAATTGCTCCAAAATGTCAACAATATGACAAACAAATAGTTATCGTTGAAAAAAAGTGTCTTCAAAAATCTGCACCGCTCAACCCGCACCCGCCATCTCCGATCGCCGATCGCCCATCCCTCCATGTTATTATTTCATCGATAATATATGATATAATAGGCAATGATGCGGCAGCAATGTATCAAACCCGTCGACAGATTCTATCGACAAGCTGTCGTATAACTATTATACTTTTTATCCGTTATAAATATATTACGCGGGTAACCCCGTAGATATACGTTCCGCGGTAAGTGGAAAGGGGGCGAATAACAACCGCGGTACAGCAACTACCCCACATCTCCTCAACCATCTCGCATCGCTAGGTATATCGCCTGAGACTAGAATACGACATGCATGTACGCTGCGAAATAGTTTAAAAGCAATACCAGCGAAGACATGTATTCCCAGGGCTACGTAGGGGATGACTACCAACCTTATGCGAGCTATATCTACCCTCCTCCTGGCTCTCTGTACAGTTTTATACGCCAAGTCCGACATTTATTCGACTAAAATGACGATCTATTGTCACCCGCGAGATATCGTCGAGGGAATCCTCAGCGAATTCTCTGGGACTCTGCAGTTATACGAGTTATATATTATTATATATGCATATGAATTCAAATTTCCGAGTTGGGGAATAAGAATTGCAGTCGCCGGGTTCGTGAAATAAACGAACACGATTTATTTTAATCATATTTCGATGTATATTGGAATCCATCGGTATGATGTGTATTCTTATGCGACGTTTGCTTTCTCATCTCTTCCAGTTCAACAGACTTTAGTTCAGAAAATAACATTCATCACGGGGTAAAATATATCCTAGACAAATTTCTTGCAATTTTCTCTCGATTATTTTACAGCCGTTTTTCGTTATTTTTCTTCTGCCATGAAGACAGGAAATTTAGAAGACGAACAGGAGTGAAAGTTTTTAAACGATCACTCGTCTAGGGAAAATCAAAAGTTTAGGACGAAATGTATGAATCGTTTTCGGGGGTCTGTCGAAGAGAAAAACGGGGAGCGAAAATGATAATTTATGAAAAATTGAGTTGAGGTACTTTGTATGTACTTTAAATCATATTTTATACATATATCTTAGAAATCGGGTGATATTTCTCTCCGACAATTTTCGAGTAATCCTCATATACATTTGGGAATATAATTTCAAGTTATCGTGCCAGGGCTAGGGCCAAGACCGAAGTTTACTGGGTTATAACTTTCAGAAGATTGGTCCGAAAATTTCACGAGAATAAGGCAAATAATAACTCGAGAATATTATTATCAACTTTCCTCCCCCCACTTCTCTTCTCGTCCTCGACAACGTTTTACATATTAGTCTCAAGGTATATTTATATATATCATACGCTTATGATACATCGTGAAACTTTTTTCACAATTTTATTCTATACATTTTGAAGTATTTTTCATATTTTCGTTTCTCTCGGTGAAACACTGCTGCACTATATCACGTAGTAGTCGTGAGTACAAAGTGACGTTTCAAAAGATTAGAATCTGCTTTTTGAGACTATTATGAAGTAATATTTCGATGTTTTACAATATTCATAAAAGAACTTTGAGGTTATAAGCACCACGAAATCTCATCATTCAAGAAAATAAGAGGGCGAACAAAGTATGAAAAATTAGCGTTAAAAAATGTATTGTATGTACATACCAATTCCCATTTTTTTCTCGGCAGGACCAAATATATAGGTAGACGATTCGATAATTCTGAAAATTATCGGTGTTTTCTGTACTACGACGAGTGCATTCCTCTGTATAGCAGAAATCATGGATTTTTATTCACGATGTCACGGATATCAGTTTCTGAAAAGAAAGTGTTCAATCATAAAGCCAGGTGAAACATATGCCATGTCAGATAAAAGAATATTCTCGACTGTTCCCGAAAAGGAGTAGTCGGAATATTTCTGAATTTCCAATTATCGAAACAAATTTGAGAATGTTTAGCTTGACACGGAAACGAAAAGTAAATCAAAAATACAATACGGTAGCAGTTTTGAACAAATCAACCGAAGAACAACATGGAAAGAACAGATTTTCGAAACGTGCTATAACAGAAATAAATGAAATTTCTGAACGGAGTCGGAGAGTCTTCTCGGTTTGATTCTCCATTTCGTTCGAGAATACCCTTGTGGTGGGATACGTACATACATCTTACATTTCTCATACGCCATTCCACAGGTAATTACTTTTCTTATATTATATATTTCTGACAGGCGTGGTACGTGAAAAGTATAAGGCAACGCGAATATATATTTATGCCCATATATAATTCGTTCGTTTAAAAGTTTAAGGCGGGAAAAATTCCTCCAGGAACGGACGTCAGGGCGTCGAGGCGTCGAGGCGTCGGTCTTTTCCACCTTGAAAGAAAGAAAGAAAGAGCGAAATAGAAAAGGGAAGCGAGGAAGAAAGAAAGAGAAAAGAAGAGTGAGTAAAAGAGAGAAAGAAAGAAAAGAACAGAAGGAAGGAAGGAAGGAAGATGGTGATTCTATTTGTGCCCCTAATTGGCATTCTTATTTCACGCGCCTCGCAGCCTATACGACTTCTTCCTTCATGCATATATTCCGCCCCAAGAATAAATCCTCTCCCCTTTCCTTACCTTACCTTCCCTTCCCTTCCATTCCATTCCATTCCATTCCATTCCATTCTCTTTTTCCCCTTTCTTTCTTATATTCCTCCAGCTCTTGTTCTTCCCCATTTTATTCTTTTGCTGGTCTCTTTTTCTATTCTTTCGCCCAAACCTATTTTCGTTCCGTTTCTCTTTCCGTTAGGTTACGTTACGTTATACATTCTGCCAGAAGCACTTCGCATTAACAGTTATTCCTAACGATCCTTGGGACTCATCTGCATTCCTCTCGACTCTTCCCACCACTGCCTCTCATACCCTCCACCCTCTATTTTCTCTATTTCTGGTCTTTATCATACATTTGTCACAATTTCAAGAATTCAAGCATTATCTAAAAAAAGAAAAATAATAACGACTTCTTTTCGACTCAATGCAGCCCACCGTATACATACATACACGCACGCGCTGAGAAATAATTCACGAATCTTACGTAGGTATCCCCACCTTTCCTTCATTCCTATCCTCCAATCAGACAGTTTGATTCGTTAAACAATACTTCGGTTTCTTTCTTCACTCCTGCTATTTATCGTAGATCTAATGCAGAGGCACAAACACCGCGATTGAAACGGAAATCTGATTCTTCGGGAGTCCTAGAATTCGACTGAGGATTTTTCAAAATCTATTTTCGAATAGTATAAGTATAACCTGCATACAATAATATACCGAACGAATGGATATACGCCGTTTCATAACCACTTCATACACCTGTCTGTCTGTAATATACAGAGGTGTACTACATAGGTATACCAACATTCCGATAAGCAATCAAGTTAACGTTATCAAATACAACGTTTCAGAGTTATCGGCCCGGCCAGCTAGCGCTGCACCGTAACAAATTTTAGTGTTTGTGTCTGACCAACAACCGGTCTGTACTACTTGATGGCGCGACACAGTTATTGTTCGCGTTGTTTCACTGCTTCCCGCTCTGTCGAGTTTACTGTACTGCATAGCAGCCATAGAAGCACCGCGGGACAATTATTGCTGCGGGTTATTGTCAGGGCTGAAAATCGATAGGGAAACACATACTTTTGCGGGGTTGAAGTCGGCCGAAAGAGCAAACCAACAAATGCGATGAAAGCCAAACAACGGTTTTTCAATTTTGTGTTCCAGTGATTTTTCGTCATTTCTTTTTTTTTACAATTTTTAGAGAGTTTCTCTATTTGTTTTGCAATTTTTTCATGTCTTCTCTTCTGGTAGAAAAAGAAAGAATAAAAAAGTTCTGTAATTTTAGTTACCTTCCAGAGAAATTGATACCCACGGTGGTTTTGGATGTATAGAGAGCGTTGAATACTAACGGTAAAGGATATACCTACGTATAACTAATTTATCTTCTGGGTCACCGAGAGTATTTATTTGACGTTCCCTGCTTTGATGTATATCCTGAACAACCCTTCAGGCCTAAATATACGAGCCAGAAAGACCTCGCAGGCATAACCGTGAACGAGTATTTTTAAGTAAGCATACCTACTACGTAAGGACTCTTCCGGTTCACAAAGCTATATAGGTTATTGGTGGGTAAAATTCAGATGGATTTTTGTCCATGAGATTATTTTACAAAAAATTGTTGTTTCTTTCTCTGTTCTCTGAAATCATGGACTAACGTTCGATCATCTATTGTGTCGAACTCTGGTCAGACATCAACTTTTCACAAAATATCGTTAGAAGTGATAAGAAAAAAAATCGATGTCAAATTGCCAAGAATCTTTTTGCAGGGAATAAACTACCCTCAATTTTATGGCTGGAATCATTATTTCAGTGGGAAGCTGGAAGATTGAGTGAAATTTGTACATAGGAGACGAGGGGGGAATCGAACACATACATAAGCGTTTCTCGAGCGACGCCACTTTTGCGATAGAATCAAATTTCTATTTCTGTATTTCGCAAGTGTATTGGTAAGAATATGATCTGACGTTAAATAAACGTCAGAAATTGAATTTCTCCCCGGTTAAAAATCGCAAACAAACATTATTCTCACTCTGCGTGGTTTATTTTATAATGGAATACCCTCGTCGAGTAGTATTGCTAGTAGTTTGAAACGTCCACTGCACCAGGAGGCGAATTAACATACGCGGAGGTAGAAGAGGCAGGATTGTATATACAGAAAAAGGAAAGGAAAGGAAGAGAGAAACGTAATGAAAAACAGTCAAGAAAAAGAAGAATGTGCAGTAAAACTGAGTAGAAGAAAATGGGAGTGGTGCGAAGGGGGTGGAAAGGAAGGGCATGGCAATTACTTTATCCAAGCCAGGCGTTTTAATGCATTTTATGGACCAGTTGAGTAACTTCACCTCGTATTAAGGGGGTCAGCAGATGAGAAAGAGAGAGAGAGAGAGAGAGAGGGAGAGAGGAAAAAAGAGAAAAAAGAGAACTCCGCATTGTTCATCGGCGATTAAGTCCGTTTACTTGGTGCCTGCCGCCTCTACTACTAGGCGTACCACTGCAACAAGGAGTGTGCATGCGGCAGAGTGCACCGTGCGGGAATTTCACCTCCCTAGCATTCATTTTCAGAATGTGTTTTTGCCCAATTGAGAAAAAGTTCATGGCAAAAAGGATCGAACAAAAAACCAGCGCGATACAACACAAAATGCAAAAACTATAATCAGAATCCAAATTTATAATTTTAGTATTTTTAGGGTTTCACAGTCGCTAGCCGCTGTACAGTCGATTCGGTATGGAACGGCCTTTATAATACGCGGTTGACTGTGCAGCAACGTAACAAAAACTCGGTGTAAAAGCAACTCGAACAAAATGGTTTCATTTTATATTCCAGGAGGGGGGGGGGGGGGGGGGAAACCAATTGATGCCTGTTTCACGAAAGGCAATGGCAAATGTACAAGCTACGTATTATACAGCTATCGGTAAACAGGGGCGAGGGGTTAGGGGCCCGGGCGCTGTGCGCGCATGGGCCTAGAAAGAACCTTTACGAGTTCATAAAGTGGAAGTTTTTAGTACTTCCGCACGCAAAGTATCCGCCAAGCCATTGGGATTACAACTACGTTACTTTTCACCGCCCTCGAGGAAATAAAAAGCAACCGATATGAATCCCGCTCCCCTCCTCTTTCATACCACTTTTTAACCCTTGAACTCGCATGTGCATGCGTAACAAGTAGCTCCCGAGTACTATACACCTGCGTCTGTTATTTCCTTTTCACCCATGAGCTTTCTCTCTCTCTCTCTGGCCGCATGAGTGTGATGCGTTTTGCTTCCAATATAGTTGAAAACGTGAAATGAGAAGAATAAAATCACACCTATACATACTCGTTTTTTGAACATTACGCCAATTTTCTTTTCTATACACGTCGCGCGTTGCAAGGAATTGTATTAAATCACCTGAATTACCGGACGTGCACTAAAACGGATGTAACCATCATACATAGTTACCTGCGCGTACGTAGCTACGTACCTACCACCTATATTCAGTTCTACATACTTCTACCAACCAACCTACCAACCCACCTACCTACCTACCTACCTACCCTAGCCTCGTTTTCTAAATGTCGACACGAATTACCTCTTCCTTTACGACGGGAACTGGATTCGCCTCGTTAACTTGAGTTTTGTAAGAGAATTTCACATGGTTACGATTAGGTATGAGGTAGGTACACCTGGAGGACACTCACAGACTTTCGTATGCAGAAGGCGAGGTAGATAATTCGGTATTACTGCTACACGGATTTCTGTTTTCAACAATTTTTATTTCTCATCGTACGGTCATACGCGAACTCAAAAATTCGTACAGTATTATACATATATATTATATGTATAATACCGTTGTATATGAATCGAATTTTCCTCTTGTCTTTTTCAAATAAAGTCAGTACAAGTGATATGGGTATATGCATAAGAAAACGGATCGGATTATATTTTTAGTGGTAAGAAAGAAGCGTAAATCAAAATGCGAAGAGGAGGAGCGCTGAAAAGTTCCGAGTGCAAACATACCCGGTATCTACATAGTTATACGTATCCCGCAAAAAAGAGGAAGTAAAAGTCTTGCGGTATAGTTGATGAAATGCACGTTAATTAAAGGTATAATATTATCTCGAGTAATACTCTCAACGAGGAGTGGAAAGGAGTCAGTTGGTACTATAAACCTAGTAAATAGTTACATCTATACATACACATGTATACGATATACATAGGTGTATAGGTATACAGCTAGATAGAAGTATAGCTAACCGACCAACGAACCTGCAACGACCGACTGTCCGCCCAGTGGCCGTGGGTAGGTATCCCGAGTAGAGAGAGCGCCTTTTAATCAATGCCGGACCTCGGGGCTGCAGGTTCTGCTACTTTCGTCTGAATAATTCAACGCCAACCAACCGCCCGGTATTGTTTGAGACTTTACTCAAGATCCAAGACCTCGCCGGCAGCTAGAAATGTCGAGAGTTGTCCTTATGATCTTCGTGTAACATGTATAAGGTACAGTTGTATATATATATTACGTGTGCCCGCGTGTATAGGAAAGTACGGAAAACAGAAAACTATGAAGGTATAATAATTTCTGCCCTATTCCCTCTGCGAAAACGAAAATCTTAATTCATCTGCGGTAAATTTGGTGAAACACGTTTTTCCATTTCCGTGCTCATCTCTCTATATCCTCAATTCGATTCAATGTCAAACAATTCAATTTTGATGGTCGGAAAAGTTTCGAAGATATCATATTCTCGTTATAAACTTCTTGTAACAACCACATAGAAAATTCAACTTTTCGCGGCTGCGGAGCGGGCGTGAAGTGGCCGATTTCCGACTGGCGTGCGTAAGTACGTTGGCGCCTGCGGACATTGCGAATGCCATGTTTTCCGCACTGGGGCGTTAGTTTTTCCGTGCGGAAAATTTAGTATTCGCGATGTGCGCATGCGCCAACCGCTTTACTTTGTAGGCTACATTCTCTAGCTGTTCGCGACGCGCGCCAAGCTCCATAGCTGCGCTGAAAACCGAATCTTCCCTCGCAGGCGTGACAAAAAATATCGCGGGCGGTCAGGGCGGATAGGCCTTCGCCTTCGGCTCGTGCTCCCTACTTCAGACTCGTCGGAAACTGCCTATTTTCCGCCCTCGCCCCACAATATACTATTCCGTACTTATGGCAATCACTATAGCAAATATTCTGCTACAAACAGTTGGACGAAAATGAACAAACTTATATATCCCTATAAGTATGTACATATTATAGATATAGTATATACTATATGAAAAACCGAAAGGAATCAAAGGAACCGAAAGGCAAAAAAAAAAAAAAAAAAAAAATTGAGTTGAGAACAAGATTAAGAACCTGAGATTTTGTTTTTACTTCTCTCCCAACTTTGTCTGTTCCAGATGTCCATGGAATAGGAAGAAGACGAAGGAGAAGAAGTTAACTTCGTTGATCGCCGTTCTTATATGAACACTAATCGAATTATTGTCGATAAGTTTTTTCCTCATTTCATTTTCGGGTAATTTTTCTTGTTTGACTTCTTTTTCCCCTATTCTGTCCTCAGCTGTTCCCTATCTCTCGGACTTTCATCTTTATATAGAGGCCTAATTTTTCCGACGATGAACACAGGACGGACGGGGTTCCGCCTCGCTTCCTGTGACGATCCAAACTTCAGATTGGAGCTGGAGGATGGGTAATGGGTACGTGTTGGGTTGAGTGCCTCCAGGCTAAAATTGTAGACGTTGTATAGTATAGCTGGTTGGTATACGCAAAAGGTTTTGCGACGCGAGCCTCGGCCCAGCCGTTCCGACGCCAATATTGACACAGTCGCGTCGGTACGAGGCTACCGCGATATTACTTTCCTCCCAACAAGTTACAAAGTGAAACAGAAAATGCCCACACATACAAAGTCTCCATTTTCATCCTACCCACGAGGTCCTGTTCTGTCCTGTTTCGACCTCACTGAGAGAAAAAAAAAAAACACTTTATTCGATCCAGCCACAATTTTCGGTCTTTCAGTAATAATGGCTGTGCGAATAGGATACGGTAATACGTGCTCGGTCAAAGAGTCATACAGATACGGTCGAAACAGTATGGTTAGCGCAGGCTTATTCTCATGCCGCGACAACTATATACGCAAATAGCTGCATGCATATGTTCACGTATGCCGACAAAACTTTCTGCTCCGGCTATAGCTATATGATTTCCGGATTAGTAACACCAGGCTAATCAGAATCGTATGATATACACAGCACTGAGGGTTTTCCAAAAGAAAAATATTCTCTCGTCGATTCGCAACAATACGAGCATTGCTGTAACTTCTGACGCACTTGTTCGGTGCTGTTATCAGGTATCTACGTAGGCAGGAGGTTCAGGCGAGGCCCGAGCGGCCCATAGAATAATTTAGCATTTCGTGTAAGATTACTGCGCGTTCCAATTTTCTTCCATTCTTAATAAATGAGTACACGAAACTTTTTGAACAGAGATTTTCCGCGTTTCGATCGGAAGAACCGTTTGTTTTGCTCTTGTAGTTCTATCCTCAAAAATACAGTTCGAACGTCCTTGAACGATGCGTTACGTTAAAGACCGCGACGACAAAAAATGCATGAATCAAGAGCAAAATTACAAAATAGTCGATGGAAAGTAGAGAAAAGATTCATGTGGTTAATTGTACACAGGAGTGGTGTTTGATGGGTCCATTAACACGTTACGTACCTACGTTCTAAATGAGGTGTGTACCTAATGTTAGTTCAGCTAATACATCACTCGTTGAGTCGAGGTGTATGTGTCTTACGGACGACTCCTCCTTGCAACTCCGCTCAAACGCGCGAGTAAAGAGAGACACTAACGAGTGAAAAGTAACGAGTATATTTAGCGAAGAGGATCGAGGAAGCGAGTGGGCGAGTGGGTGAACAAACACTGAAACGAATTGTCATAGAAAACAAGCCTCGAGCGTGAACACCCCTAGATTCAATTATTTGAGAATCTGTACTACCTCACAATTTGTTCAGAATTTTCAATGATTTTCTCCGTTTTAGTAACATTCCAAATTCTTCCAAGGTTATAGCGGCCGAGAAGGAAACTGAAATTTGCGTATCCGTTGAAATAAAATGAATGCCCAACTGAAGAACAGTTCGAATGTATCATCAAATCCACAACTGTTTTCTTCACTTTATAACGCGCATATACATGCTAAGTATATCTAGGTAAGATCGATTTTCCGTTCAACTCAACTTCTCGGAGTTTCGTTTGAAAAAGTGTTTTAAAACAGAGCCCCGTCTATTTTAACAACGGGGCTGAGTACGTGCCGCGGGTAGAACCTATAACGCAGAAACATCTCTCCCCGGTGAAGTATAAGGGTGAGTTTAAGTTTTATCGCGTGTGACCCCTTCCGCAGTCTGTTTACGTAGCCCATGACTAGCAGGGGGTCAATCGACCCTCCTCATTTCTCGATCGTAATTCCTGGCGACCACAACTACCCCATGCAGTGCGCACGGTAGTTAAAAACACCGCGGGGAAACGTTGGCAATATAATAATAAATCAGGAATCACTTATAGAGTTTGAGAAATGAATCGTTATCCGTTCCACATCCGTAAATATATATATACGAGTATAGAATGTAGGTACACAAGTACGGAAAGGGGTGGAAAATTTTGGGAAAATAAATTTTCGTTATATTTCTTCTGGTTCAATCGCGGAGCGCATTTTTGAACTGCTGTGTATCATATGTACGTGAACATTTGTAACGTAGCGTAGGATTTTGTCCTTTTCCTCGTCTTTTTTTACAGTGGTGAAGAGACTCGCTTGAAGCGTCGGGGTAGAAGAGAGCAAAATATCGTCAAATTCTCCGTGATTGGACAATTTGTGTAAATTGTGGCTCATGGCGGGTGTCGGCGGGGTAACAGCGGTAGCGGCGGGATAGGAGTGAGAAAAAGAAGGAGAGCGTGAGAAGTGGAATGAAATCACGTTATAAATATCAAATCATTTGTTCAGTGAAATTAGCGCGGGATTCGTTGATTCTATAATGGCAAGAAAATGTGTTCACGAATATTTGATATTAACGTGAGTTTTTCGAAGCCACCTCGTAACGAGCGTTGGGGCGTCGAGAAAAATCAATCGAATAATTCATATCCCAATACCTACCCGGAGAACGAACAATTTTTGGCGCCAAACGACGGGGCACTTCTCTTTGATGAAAAATGCCACTGGATCAAGGATTTTGCCGTTTATCATTCATTAGTTATTTTATACGATTGCAGTATGCGCGGGGATGCGGAAGAACAATAATAATGATATTGTTAACGACAATTTTGTTGAAAGAAGAACCGATGTTGAACTAATTGATACTTGTATTGAATTTTACCTTTGAGTTGATCCCTGAAAGATAAAATTCCTCATTCCAGAGATAAATATGTACGGGTCAACGGATAGATTAATATCTTTCCTAAATTTCGAGGGATGAGGTATAAGGAAGAACATAAACCTTGCGGCTACGTTCGTTTTTAATCGATATATAATATTTTACGTAGAGCTCTATTTTTTTCAAAAACCCTTGTAAAGCATTGAATAATCGATCGATGATAAAATTGTCAAAAACTTATAATCAAGAAGCGAAATTTTTAATGGTGAATTTGTTTCGTTCTTCCGTCATCTTCGAAACCGTACGTCTTCTGAATTTTCATCCAGAAACAATATGAATCTAATTTCGAAAAAAAAAACCCTATCGATATTTGTTAAATCGAAACCAACCCTCGTCCGCGTTCTCGATTCTCACTCATTCTTATCGAGATTAGATCATCTACTGCTACGCCGTTTCCGGAGATACCCTGCAGAGAATATCGTTTGTATACCTATGTATAGAGAGACAAAATAAAGAATTGGGAAAAAAAACACAACCGAATGTAATAAAACAAAAATAAATTCCATTGTTTTATCTCCGGAAATTTTATCCCCGAAAATAAGATCTTACCCCAACCGCTATCTTTTTCCTTCCCTTCTTTCCCGTCAGTAATAAAAACGTGAATCCGGCGTCGCGACGCTACCTCCTTTCTCCTATATACACACATACAAAGTATATACAGGGTGGGGCATTTAAAGTGTTAGACGTAGATATCTCGAATACCTACCGAGCGTCGTCGCAACGAATATGTCGAATCAAAATTGTAGGGTTTCGAGGGGGACATCTGGTGGCGTTATTAGATCCTCGGCAACAATTGACATTTTCGGCAAATCGGTATGAAACCCGCTTTTCCGAATGATAATCGATTTTCTGCTTGAACGGAAATCGTAGCTGGCGTTCATACGAATCCAATCATGTGCATGCCTTTGTTTCTCTAATTATTTTCGACTGAGTTATCATAAATCAAAGTATCTCACATCGAGCCGTGTTTCGTCTCATATTTCGAGGGCCGCTTGTCGAATTTTTCTCCTAACAAGGTTTAATTCGTTACTTCCGAGTCATTGTTCAATTTGCTCATCAAATTTCTGAAAAAAAATCCACCACCATTGAAAAAAGTGGGTTTCATATCGATTTCCCGAAAACATCAATTGCTGCCGAAGATGTGATATCGCCACTGGATGTCCCCCTCGACACCCTGCAATTTTTATTCCACATATTTGTTTCTACGACGCTCGGTGTTCGAGATATCCACTTGTAACACTTTCCGTCCCCTATACGCTGTACGTATCTATATATTTACTCAAATTGTATTTGTATACATGTCGGGGTGTTCTGAAGAGAATTGACAATTTTTTTGTCACGCTATCACCAAGGAAAATGTTGGATCAGCAAATTGGCAGTTTCGGGAGAGTTTTCAACCCCCGAGGGTGAAAAAAGTGTAAATTTTATTGTTCGTTTGTTCCTTGTTTTTATTTTGTACGGGCGGTATTTGTGTCCTCGCGACGCGGACGCCCCTTAACGTGCACCCCGACGCTCGGGGTCACTGGCGCGGCGGCCGTCAGCGTCATCCCTCCCCACCAGGGTTGTTTTCGTCGCGTCAGACTGCAAAGCAGTGCGCCGGGCGCGCTCCACCGGGCCAGACGCCTTCCCGGATCGCGAAATTTTCCGCATACTTCGTCGAGCCGTTGAGCCGCGATGTATTTCACCACGTGACAAAGAACTGACGAAATATCCGTATCCATAAGAGAAAAATTCGCGAATAATTATAGGGACGCCCTATGGCGGCTTAACAACGCACGCGATTTAATTTCTGAAGATTTTAATTATAAATCACCGCGGAATTTCGTCACCGAATATTAATAGCATTATATCGTTCATCAGTGGCAAAACAAAAGAGAAAAAAACCCCAAAAACCAGAACAAAAAAAAAAGTAATTAATCAAAAACATTTAAAGTAATTAACGCTTAGTTTCTATCACTCATATTATGTATATTATTTAACCATCAAACCCCCACATACGTTTCTGTATAATTATTATAAGTATAATATCTTGGATAGTTTTTTTTTTTTATTTTGCTTCCCTTATAATCGAGGCCACATTTCTTATCCATCGATGAATCTGATTGTCGATTTATCAATAGTACCGCTGTACGTATTTCTAGATCGGTCACGAATAGGTCAAACTAGTCGGGAAATCGGTTGGACGATAGTAAAAAATCGCAACGATGTAGAATATAGATCATAGAACTCGTTTCATATTTTCACAATTCCTGTAATAATGATTCGCGTTCGTTGTCAGGTATTCTCATATGTGATCAAAAATTTTCGGCGAATTCATATTTACTATTTTTCGGGGTTAGGAACTTCAATCAATTACTCATTATTGCTACCTGTGATCAATTTCTCATTAACATACCGTGCATGCCGACCTGCCTACATTTGTTCGATATTATTTGCCGAGAATAAATAACATCGTACCACGTTCGATCACTGATTTATATCCAATGAATATATTCATTGGGTTCAGTTGTTCTTTGTTTCTTTGAAACCGCAGGATCCGTGGACGGTAACCAAAATTACAACTCGAAAGCACGATTAACCGATCCTAATTATCGGAAGGACTATAATCAATCAAACTTCTTGCAAAATGTTCAAAAAAATGGTCGATAAATTTTTCAGCAAATTCCAAATCGTCAATTTGTCATCGATTTATGTAACGATTTCCTATTAGAAAAAGAGTAAACAATTGTTTTCAATATTGATTGATCGCTCGTCGAATGATTTTTCTAATTAATAATTTCACCAAATTAAGTATATATCTATGTATCCAAGTGAGAAATCAATCAGGTTACACCGCATCGGGATTACTGATATTTTGCTTGAAAAAAACATGGGAGTGAAGGAACGAAAAACAAAACAGAAAGAAACAATTCAGCGAATTGATTCGACGCTTTTTCGTTCGGCCTCCATCGATATAAGCTTCGAAAATGTTGAGCGGATAGCATTATTCGATGCATAGAGTATGAAGAACAAATGTTTGAATTATTTGTATAGGAACACGATGTTGTAGCCTTTTCAAAAACACGAATCGCTTAATTTTCTCGTTCTACCCAGGTACAACCGACTACGTGACACGTGTCGAACATACGATCAAACGAATTTATTGCGCTAACGAAAGCTCGGTTCGGAACCTCGGGTATTGAAAGCCGCAACGCGTTCAATATTGTAAAAGAATATCAACGAATTTGTTTGTGAAAACAAAATTCTTCCGTGCACGAGAATATACGAAACATAGGTGTGACGAAAAAAAAAAAGAAAAAAGAGAAAAAGAAAATACCTCCCTCCACGTTTTATCGTACGAATATCAAGGAATACGGAATACATATTTTCGACAAACCATTTATCTCCAATTTCCTGAAATTCGTTCATCAAAATTATCGTAAAAAAATATCGATAACGATTGCAGGTACTGCTACAGTATTCTATAAAGTCCATAAATTAATAACAATTAACAATCAGCTAATTGTGGGGGGATGGTATATACCGTTCCCAAATTCACTATCTCACGAAGCGTATATTCGGCCGTAGGAATTCGTACGGAGACGCGTACACGCGTACACGCACGCACGCACGCTCGCACGCACGAAAGCAAGCACGCACGCAAGCACGTCCGTATTCGTTTTATACTGTTTCATTTTATTATCTCCGCGGAGTAGGAAAATGTGAGAACGGGGTAGGTTGGTATAGCTATACCTATAGACGAGGGTGAGGCTTGGATAGCACGTGGTTCTGACAGCGTGTTAAATAAAGTGTAAATTTAACTAATTTGCATCGGTATACTTCGGTATGTAAGCGGATACCTATATAGGCGGTACCATACCACCGACTGTACCTACATTCATATACATACAAATATATTCGGTATACCTAATGTTAATTAAATCAAGTATTATAAACCGCCGTCTAGCTGCCGCATTCAAAACGTTTTCTAAATAGAGCTCTATGATACGGCCAGTGTACCAAACCAACCAAACTCAATCTATACCTACCCTGAACCTATCCTATACGCTAAGTTCAAGTTTTACAAGAAATTATTATCCCTCGCTTTCGAGTGTTGGGCGTGGAGCCTAGACGCCGGAGTCTAGTGTGTAGTGCAACCGCCTGCAAAACTATTATTGTTCGGTTGAGTAAGTCGAGGACATCTACCCACCTGTTAAACGACATGCGAGTAGTGTCCCTATAGCAGGTACACCCTGCCCCGCGACTCCTGGTGGCACAAAGAAGTTTAATTAAAACTTTCCACCTGGTGGTGGTGGTGGCGGTGATCAGCTATTAAATCGAACCACGTTCAGCTGCCATTAGAGCTGTTCGGTGTTTCGGTACACCAAAATTCTGTCGGCAATCTAGTCTCCTCTAACGATTCGGCGTATTGACATTGGCCGGCTGAAACCGAGACCGAGATACGGTTGAGACACGGTTGCAGAAAACTGAGATCGAAGACTTGTCATATCTAAATCTGATATTAGCTCTACATTGAACTTTTTTCTCGATGTCTTACAATTATTGTGGCATTTACCGAAATATCGGTATTTCGGTAAATGCCGATTGAACGCTGTTTCGGAATTCAATTCACCGGCTGAACGGTGATTCGGTGAACCGAAAATACCGAGTGAAGAGTCCGTACGGAAACCCGGTGTGAAATTTCCAATACCAAACAGCGGAATTATAGTTGCCGGACTACAATTCGACGGTCAAGATAGTCGAAGTCGTCGAAATTCTAGATTTTCTTGTATATACCTACTTTCTGTTTTAACGAGGGGAAATATTTCCTCTTGTAGAGAGATCGCGCCGAAGTGGAATGAAAATGAAAATCGGGATTTTTATTCCATTCACAAGTTCCGAGGGTAGTTCGATTGATACAACCTTAACGCAACAAAATCGGGAAAAATAATATCGGCGAAAACTTTTCGATCAAAGGAATCTTGGCTTTATTTTCTCACGATTTCGGGAATTCCCGGCGTCGATCAAGATTTTTTCTTCATCGACAAATTTTCGCCGATATTATTTTTCGGGATAATTTCGATGCAATGACATTATGCCAGCTTCAGCTTCATTAATAATTACAGTTTTCTGAAAATCTCTAGTTTGCTCAAAGAGTATACTCGCGATCGGTTAAATTTGCGTAATATTATGCATTTATGTAACATATCCGGTGTTAGTACTGGTCAATAAATTATTAGAACGCAAAATAATGTTAAAATGATGAAAATCCATTTAGTTAATGACCCACGAGATTTACGAGCTAAAATTGCAATAGAGATCTATGCCTGGGTACTAAAATTAGTTACATACTATACCTACTCGGACTGGCGTGGTGGTGTCGGTGTCGCTGTCGGTGTCGGTGTGTGTATTTATGACCGTATGCAAATTTATAGATGACGATAAGCAATCAAACAAAACGCAATTAGTTTATTCTACGATTTTCATAAAATTACCCATCGCTGATTACCTGCATCCAACAAATTTCGTACATACTGTATACCCATATCGTTAAATTTTACGACTCACGCATACAGATCCATATTTACAAATTTACCATATCTTTCAAATTTCATATTTCCATCGGTAGTTCGCAATTATAAAGGAAAAATATATTCATACCATTTTATTTTTCAATTATAACTAGAAAATTTCGTCGGAATATAATCCGAGATCGAGTTTTCTAGAGATGGATTTCCAGATACTAAAAATATAGAAGAGGAACAATTCCCGCAATTCAGAGACATTCTATTTCGTTCTCTATTCGAAATTGCTTTCTCTCTATTTTTTCATTCTGTTTTTTTTCCACTTTGCGGTAGAAATTTGCGGTTACATTATTGCAACGGCTGACACCCGGATAGAGGGACGAGGCATAATTGTCACTCTCCTTGTTGTTGACCGGCAGATTAACACCCCCGGAGTATAAATCGAACCATGACGTTGTGGTCGAAACTTCGTTTATCTGCGTAATTAGAGGTATATGCACATAGACTCACTATATACTGTATGAAGTAAAGTATACATAGATGCGTCTAGATGTTCGTGATCAATTTCTCGTAAATATTTACGAAGCAGTTCATTCCTACGCGATAAAGATAACGCGCATATCCTATGTAGAGAAGAATGGTGGGAAATAAATCAAAATACACAAATAGAAATAGAAAAATAGTCCATCTATCGATTGACATTGGGTACATAGATTATCGAAAACCACAACCGAAAAATTAGAATATTTCATTACGAATGTAAACTTGGAAATGATTTATCGATTATAATTTTAACGACGCATATCCCCATTCGAAAGTATCTGTTCTTTAAATCTGGTAATCTCTTGGACATTAGAATCTAATCGAGTTGGTTTCAATATTGCACTTTTTCAACGTCTTTTCCTCTCCATTTCACTCGACAGCGAATACACCGAGGGATTCAATTATTGACAGTACTAGAGCGAACGTACAGAACGCATATTGGGATACTAGACCGGGGAAGGGAAAACTGAATGTGGACGTAAATTGGCGGCCACATCTCGTGGTGGGCTCTCCCCTGCAGTTGTGGTTCTTAATGTGAAATCAGGGGAATCAATCCCCTTCGGCTGATGGCTCGGGTAAAATTCACATTGCCCCATTGATCCACGGTCGAATTCCCATCGGGGGCTGTTACGATTCAATCAAAATTTCAAACTAAATATTTGTGTGTTTTATGAAAACAAAAATTGCATCGCTGACTGTAGCTAAAGCTCGGTGTGGATCAATCGGGTTTTCAATTTGAACGGAAAACAAGTATTTTTCTTCTTTCTTTTTCTCATTTTTTGTTTCTTTTCCCTGTTATAGTTGCAAGGAAACTAAAAATCACTGAAACAATTTGAAAATTCTATAAACGTGCAGTGATCAGCGAGTTCCCACTCACAATCAGTTTTCCGTCAGTATCGCATTCAGATCGGCTTATCGGTGTATTTGGCAAATCATTGAAAAGAATAATAGGAACAAATACTAAAAAAGTAATTTCGGGTACCATTTCGAATAGTGGAATAGAAAAATTCTGAACCAATTCACGAAAGTGTGTTCTCACATCGGCAAATGGCATTCGAAATTCCGTTGATATTTTACAAAAAGAAGAATGTAAGTTGGTGAATTTTTTTATTGAGGCTCAGACGTGCCGCATTTGCCAAACCGGAAGTCGGATATAAACTTGAAGAGCTCGACGGAACACTTTCCACGAGAGTATGTACTCTTGGACAAACAATGTCGGATGAGGTGCGCTCAAATTACTGTGTTAAATTCATCATCTTTCGCAAATTTATACAATTATATGATTATCTCTCATTCTGAGCGAAAGATACGTTGATGTTTTACAATTTACATAATTGGAGCGTTGACATTAGTTGCAAGATCAAATAATTGGATCGCAGATGACATTTTTTCAACAGCTGGGATCATCTTTCGTGAAAATTTTCTTCCTAATAATGATTTTTCACCCAACAAAAAGAATTATTAATGTATAATTTTACAAACTCCTCGACTTCCCTTGAACCATATCGTGCGATTATTTGCCCTCCGATTTATGCTGGTTTTTTCACCAAAATGAAATCCGTCTACTATACTCATGTCATTCTCAGAGAAATTCACTTTCCTATCCTATTTTGTTTGGTGAAAAAATTGTAAATTATACCCGCACGTATAACGTATCGACGAATTAGTTTGGAGACAGAGAGGGAAAGGAAGAGAAATATAGATAGATGGAACTTTGAGAAAGAGAGGAAGAGAGAGGACGGGGGTGTTTTATGTATCTAAGTAGCATATGGCGTTGATAAAGTTTGTTGCGACATACCTATATACATACCAACATATCTATATCTATATCTATATCTATATCTATATCTGTATCAAGTCGGCGCGAAATTGCAGTACCGTGTCGCCGGTACAACACTCTCGCATATTCTCTGCAGCAGTATGCTGTGCGCAAGGTATCAATGTACTGATACATATACATAATTAATACGTTTTGAACATAAGTTCGCGCCGTTTAACACGTAGTTAACCATACGTATACGTCTGTATAAAGTAAACTTCCTTGGTAGAAAATGAAATAATCCATGACCGTTGAGAGATTAGACTAATTAGAGGGCTAAAACCTTCGTCTGCTATACCAATTTGCTCAGCTTACGACTGAACTAAACCAAATAGAAGATAATATGTGCCTACGAGCTCGTCTAGCGTATAAATTGAATATTATCTCTTTCTATATTTGCTTGCTTTTATAAATCTGATTGAAAAAGCAAAACGCCGAATTAGATCTACAGCGATGTTCAATTTTATGTACTTTATATCTATGCCTGATCGATTTATCCGATAGTGTATCTCATCACATTTGCTCTATTTTCGTTTTTCACATTTTTTTTCAAGCAGCCCGGCATATTTTCTGATTAAATTAACCCTATAAATTTTCAGCGTCAAACTATAGTGAGAGGGGTGTATTGAAATCGATCGAAATACGTGTGAAAGTGAAGCAAATAGCATAAAAATCGAAAAACAAAAACAACAGAAATACGGTCGAGTAAAAAAGTAGTGATTGCCAATATTGGCAATGAAATTTATGATCGAAGAAAAAGGACAGAAGGAATATCGTGGCAAGGATAATAATTAATCTTTGGTTAGGAGTATAATACAAAAAAACAAATTTTGTCGATCGAAAAAGAAAGAAAGACCTAAAAACGAATAGCAATCAAACGCCCAGTCAAATAGCCTCGGACAACTATTTTTCCTATCCAACCTTGGATATATCTGATCGATGACTTAGGGCTGGTATAAAGCTATGAGTCCTATTTGCCAGAAAGCACGTAAGTGAGTGATTTATCATAAAACAAGTAAACCGAAGAAAGAAAAGAAACAGGCGAACAAAGACAAAAAAAAAAAAAAACCACTAAGAGCAAACGAGAATTAGGAATCGAGAGAAAGAAGAAGGAGAAGGAAGGAATATATATAAATATAAACAAAGCAAGAGAGATAAAACCGAGGGTTGAAATAGTGAGCAGAGAACTTCAAGTTCAGACTACGACGTGGATGGGGTTGAAAATGTTGGGTGTGCTCCTGGCATGTGTCTGGCTAGCTGCCGGCTCACCGATAACCCAGCTCAATGGTAAGTCTGACACGAGTGTGTAATATATATATATACATACGTCTGTATTTAACGAAATAGCTGGGTGTATTTTTTCATTCCTTTCTGGACGGTGAAAAAAATATAGGCTCCAGAAGTTGTCGAGAATTTTTTTGTGAACCACGATTATCCAATTTTGCAAATCTCTTTGAATTATGCATCCGAAAAATTTGCAGACACAAAGAAGATGATATTAAAAAATTTTCAAATAGTTTTATATTCGTGACGATAATATGATTCTTCAAAACTTACGTTTCCAATTTTTATTGTTTCGGTTGATGTTCAAAAATCCTCTTCGGACGGAAGAAAACGACGGTAAGGACGACCGCGAGTCGTATCAGCGAATGTGAAGTGCAGAGGAAGTGAAACCATGTGAGAAGGAGAACGTATTATTTTCCGTGCCGTTTCCAAAATTGATAATCCATTGTGTATTTTTGAGAAATGATATCAGCAGTAGAGCAAATGTCGTAGTGATAATTTTACTTTTTTACGTAATTTGGTATAAATTTTTCTGTTCTGTTTTGTATTTCTTCTTGTTTTCCCGCGTTATCTCTTTCGTTGTTTTCCTGTTCTTCGTTAAATTTGTTTGCGCAACCGAGATGAGACGTTTTTTTCTTCTCCCGTCCTGAAATACTTATATATATATATATATTTTAACGACGGAGTCGACGACGACGCGACGTAAGCGTTTTCATTGTCCTTTGCGAATGGACGTAGAAAAGGTAGAGACAGACTTCTGCAGATGACGGGATTTTTACTTCTGTACTTTTATCCTCGGGCTTTGGGGTATTCTGCGGTTTAGCGGCCTCGCCTTTGATGCCTGGAAATCGCAAAATCTCGTTTCGTTCGTCCCTCGTACATACAATCGTGTACAGGTATACGTATGTATGTATTATATTTAAAAAGCCTTCTCCTTCTGACGAATATCCTGTAGTTTTTTCTTCTTTTTTCTCCATATTTAAGAATTTTCACTTTTCTCCATACCTTTTTTCAACCGCCTATACGAAATTTCTGCTTTCGTCGTTATTGTTGTCATATATTATTCAATTGCCGAATCTGGAGCGGACAAAAAAGAGAACTAAAAATTGAAAACCGAAAGAATATGAATTTAAAGACACAGCGAAGTACCGCGGATTTCGTCTACTTCATTCAATCCCTTGAATTTTATGTTCCGCAAACCTCGCGGTTGACTGTTGATACGATAATCATAAAAACGTTGCATAAGTAATATCTGAGTCCGAAGGTATCTTGTAGGAGAATAACACTACGGAGGATAAATCTAGGAGTTCATTCACCTCGTTTTCAAATCGAAAAAGAATCAGTTACCTATACTGTCTCGTCACGTTTGTATTCGCATATCAGCGTGGGGGGAGTTTGGCGGTGGCAGTCGACCGAGAACTTTTTCGATATCACTATCGGTATCGGTATAACATATACCTACGTATATACATAACTTTTTTCATTTAGAGAAAAATTTTCTCTACCCAATGAACTTGGGTAGAAAAATTTCTTTCTGGTCGCTACCCACGACGCGTTTTTAACCTAGTCAGTTTGCTGAAAAAGAAAAAAAATAAAGAAAAGATAAAGACGTATAGAAATAGGAATGAGAGCATATAGTAGACTCACTCATTTGCTAGGGGTTGGTTTTTCTTATTCCTTTTCTTGTTTTCTCTTTTACCTCCCGTAGTCACCGAACGAATTTCCATCAATTTATAAGCGTAAACCGTTAGAGCATTCCTGTTCTGATTTATGTCTGAGACGATAATTTTCAATTCTGATTTAATGCTCATTTATTCATGTTTTCGTTTTTGCACCTATACTTTATTATTATAGATTGAAACTTTTTCGACAATTTAACACCGGGAGGAATGGCGGTACTAAAGTGTTTCGTGAATTTTTCATTGAAAATGTGTTTGCGTTTCGTTTTTTCCGTCTTTCTCTTCGGCTCTTTCCCTCTATCGTATAGCTTTATCTTGTCCATTCATCACCGGCATTGGTATACTGAAGGGGATGGGGGGGGGGGAAGGTGGGGCGGGTATAGAATCAGACTTATTGTTCGCCGATGTTCACTTCAATTTGAATCTTTCGGTTCGGGGCGTTCAGGTGCCGCGCCGCCCCGTGAAGAATTTATTTTTATTGCAAAGAGAAATAGGCAGGTATGCAGGAGTACCGGCTCGCATCCTCTCCTCCCATGTTTTCATCTTTCCATCTCATCTCCTTTCCACTATAACGATAACGTCTAGACGTGGGATGAAAAAATTTATACACTCTAGAGAGTTTGGGTTCGAGTTCGAGTTTCAGTTTCAGTTTCAGTTTCAGTTTCAGTTTCAGTTTCGGTTTCAGTTTCAGTTTGGGTCTGGGTTCTGCTGTTCCTCCGCATGTCGATGCATATAGCTGTACCTCCGGCCGAGGCAATATCAACGTTTCCTCATATATTATATTACACTATATTTTATACAAGAGACGACTGCTCCTTCAATACAACGCGCACAACGTTTAGGCGAGAAGAAGAAAAAGAAAAGCATCCCCCCGTTTTACATATGCATGTAGGATACATATATTTTGTTCTCCTTCTTTTACATGTGAAACTCAGACCGCTACCCCAGCTACCGCATGGGAACAGAAACAGAAACGTAGGGGTGGATCGGAGGGTGGGGTAGTAGGGTTTGTAATTTCGACTGCCGACCACAATAAAACACTGCCGGGTCTGCATTTGTAGCATCGAGTCCAAACGCGGCGAGAAACTGAGTCGAACCAAAATTGGCCTCGTTTCTTCAAATTTTTCATATTTTTACATTTTTATCTAGTTCAGGGTCGTTATAGCAACGTGTGTACAAACTGGATTTGAGACTGTCGTATATTTGAAGATTTCATTGGGAAGACTGCATGACGCGTGCAGCAGAGAATGCAGGTTTCATTGCTTTCCTCTATTGCTCAATTTTCTTCAGCGAAAAATTTGAAAACGTTACAGTTGGTAATTTTAACATCGTTGACAATACTACAAACTATTTTCGTTAAAATTCGGATCCAAAATGTTTTACGGGATGAAAACGATACCGTAGGTACACTAATTCGAGAGAGAACAAAAATTCTTCCGGGGGTTGAAGTTTAGTGAAATTCCAAATTTTCTGAAAGACGATTTTCTTCAAAATTCATATCTAGAGAATTCGTCGTACCGAATGTAGCAGCATAATATCGTATTCTGCCGAAAGAAGAATCTTCGGAGGGTAGTGTTCATTAATCGAAAAGTATATGAGGCTGAATTTTATAGCATTAAACAGAACGAAATCTCGAAATTACCGGCAAATGAAGATTCGTTTCCTTCATGAAAACTTTTCAACCGATATTATTCTCCGTCGTTTCATTGCGTCGAGGTTAGGATTAACTTAAGCCTCATAAAACTACGATGGAGATATGATATATAAGACGGACAGATTTTCCTACGATCATTAATAATTAAATTGAACTTTTCAAATATATACGAACCTACGTATAGTAAATTGAAACTCCGCGGAAACCAATTTTATCTCTGACAAAGGTAGGTAGAATACCTACACAGAATAATTTATCATGATTCTTCGCCGAAAATTTAGGCGTCTAAAATTCTGCCAGGAACCGAATTCGGGCTTTTGTTCGGCGTAACGATCGTAATAATCCGCAGGGCTCAAAATAATCAACATCCGTACATACACATATTCTCTGTTATACATGACATACATATTATATTATATTGTTATCATTATTATTCTTATATCTATATACATATATTCAGACAGGGAATTCAAAAGCGCTCGGCATTGCCAAGGTAAAACTTGTGTTACAGGAGAGCTTTGTTAATCTTGGCAAAGTGTTGCGATACGCACATACACACTTACATATTTGCAGACTTTGACTTCGGTCGTTACGTAACTCGTTATGTTCGCGTATTCAACGTTTACGTAAGCTCTCTCTCTCTCTCTCTCTCTCTGTATCTCCATCTCTCTCTCGGCTAAAAGGGGGTTACCGAATGTACGAATGTATATAAAAGCTTCTGATAATTATGTTACGGGACGTGGTTGAAAATTCGCAAAATTCGTAAATTTCAATAATTCACAAAACGTCTTGGTACGTACTTACAAAAATTACCAGGCGCACCAACGGGATTTGAATTTTTCTAAACAATGAAATGGAATGAGCGGATTGGAAACTGGTCGTTATACACCGCGGGAGTACCTATACATCACTCTATTATCCTACATACCTGTATCCTCGCACGATGGAACATGTATATTTATATCGCGTAACATATATCTGTGCCTCACGAAATACATAGCTAGGATGAGATAATAAGCGTATGTTTCCGGAGTAGGTATAGCTATAACGTGCATCTTATGTACATACACACATGCACATACTCCCGTCTATGTACATGTACGGGTATAAATAAGGCATAGCGACAGAGCGTGCAGTTCTACATAACGCAAAATGACAAATACATTGCTACGTACCCAGCCCATATCTCTAGCCCTCTGTCCTGCAGATTTACCTTTCAAGACAAAGCAGAAGCTCGTTCTAACTAGGAACACGCAAGTTTATTTGTCTTCCCATATACGCTGTTTCACTTGACATTTGATATTATCGCTAGGTACGTTATACATACCTATAATATGTACCCATGCATGTACGTACCTACGTACCTATCTACATTTTACTTCCATTCCTTGCTCTCTACTCGATAGTGCAGTTATCGCATGCGTTAAACGTAAGAAATGATCGGTGGTCCCGATGATATTTTATGGTAAGTGAATTTTTTCATCTACTTTCCCGCGGATGCATCCGCCTTATTGTTAGTCGCGTTGCACGTGGGCCACGGGGGTTTCCCCGACGATATAAATTCTATAGGAGCTGTAGAACGCGGTGGATCGAAAAACCGGCTGAATGCATTTTTCACAAAAAATGCAAAAGGTCAAGAAAAAAAATAGGGAAAATTGGATTTGTCTGCTCTTCATAACTTTCTGCTGTTGCGCTCTTCGTCGAAGAGAAAAACAACGCGTTATGTAGTCGCGTGGGATTCAGTTCTTCTTTTTTTTTTTTTCTTTCTTTTCCTTTTTTCTTATTTCATTTTTCGTTTTATCACAGGCATCTACCTAAAAGCCAACTGCCAAAGACCAAGGCGCGCTCGAAGGCAACTCAGATGTCTGCCATACCTCGATAAGGGGATCCGGCGTAATAAAGGCTTACCACGTGTGTAGGCAAGCTCGTGGTTTTAACGAGGCCACGGTGCTGTCATGAGAGACCCTTTATTTCACGTATTTCTACTTCTCTCGACCCCCCCCCCCCCCCCCCCCCCCCCTCTCTTGACTACATTCTCTTTCAACTTCGTTCTTTTCCTTTTGCTTTTTTCCTGTTTTTTTTTCGCATTTCGGGGGGGGGGGGGGGGGGGCTGGATTTTGCTTTTATCCGCTGTCAGTTTTTCCTCCAGTTACACCGGCGAATCGGATTTGCCAAAGTCACCGCGGCGCAATCTTGTTAGTTTGTTTTTTTCTCGATTCGGAAACTTGAAACCAGACTTTCGTCCGTGTGAAAGATTTGCCAAATACAACGCGGTTTCACTCTCTCGACCTTAATTCCTGTTCTTCTTAGCTTTCACTTTTCTTTACTCTTCAAAACAATACGGTATGAAAAAGTATGCTGAAATCGTTCGACTCAATTTTAAATGAATAACGATGTCCGATGCAAACTCGAAAGAATATGAAAAAATAGAATCAAATTCGAGGAAGATTACGGTGGACCGAGCTTCAGATAAAATTTTGTTTTCCCTACTTTGACAGTAGACGTTTTCATTCGAAGAAGAGAAAGATTCGAGACGCCGAAGAATTTCTACATTCATCATCCGCGTAAGATCTCTGCGGGGATTGTGAGGGTCAATGGAATGTAATTTCGTTTGAAACGTTAAAAATACATTATTGTACTATGTATACGTAGCTTATATGTACACCAACCTACGTCTCTCGAAATCTCATCTTCGTAGGACGGTTTCCTTTGACTAATATGATACGCAGATTTTTCAAACGTCTTCTGAGTCGTTGAGAAAAGGTGAAGATAACGTTGTGTGAGGGGTGGCTACGTGGAAACGGAGTGAGGAGAAAATATACAAGAAATGAGAAACGAGAATATACGAAATGAAAGAGGAAAACCAATAGTTCTCGATATAGAACTACGATTAAAAGTCTGTTGAAAAATCTGCAATGAATATTCTTTCGTGGTCTTAAATTGTTTATTTTTCTAATCGAATGACACAGATGACTCCATCAAAAGCCATCGGTTATCCTGTTACTGGAAAAGAATCATCGAAATGATGAAAATATTACTCCTTCTTTCGTCTGATCTCTTCTTTTTAGCGCGGTGCCGAATTTTCGCCAACGACTTTCCGAACGAACGGTTTCCAGTTCGAATCCGCGTTTCACATACTTTTTAGTGAAATCCGAGAATATACAACTTAGGTATATAGACCACGTACGATATCTACGAGGGAGCGTAAAGGACGACGAAGAAAGGGGAGATCCGAGATACGCGAATATTGTGGCAAATTTGATTAGAAATTAAGGGGAGCGGATGGTTTGTTATCAGGGTGAAAAATGAGACTCCCAATATTTAACGTAACAATATCGCTCGGCGTGGTGGCAAATTCACCCCGGTCTCCGATGTTTCCTTTTTCCGATTTCTCTTTACTTTTTCCAATATTATACACCAAACATGGAAGTAGCAAATTGGAATCGGGTAAGTATTGCGGTGAGAAAAGTGGAGTATAAATCAATAACTTGAACAGAATATGCGAAATTCTTCGACATGTTCTTCCTTTTTTTCTGTGGTATACTCATCTAGCTCGCTTTTATATCGAACTCCGTAAAATTCGTTCGTTAATTATCCTCTACGAGCTCCACACTTTCACATATTGCATAAACACCGATTTCTACGTCTTCTTGCTCCAATTCCTTCCTGAACCAGTCTTCCCTTTCAAAGGACGCGTTGTTTCCGGCGCAAAGAACAGATACGATGCTATGATATGATACAAGGAAATGGTCATATCGTACATGTGTAGGTACTTGCGGGTACGTATCTACGTATGCAACGAGATTCTCGGGACCATCATTAGATCAAAATTCTTTATTATAAATACAACCGTTCATGGATCTTTGATCGATAATCAATCTATCGTGAAGTTATACATAATCCCAACGACAGGAATTGTTGTAGCTCGCGAGTGACACGAACGCGAGTAGGAACTACCCTCTTTTCTAGTTTGTTGGTACTACTTTTTCAAGAAATGCCAATAGAAAATTCATTCAGGTTATTAATCTCGAATGAATTCCTCAAGCTATAATCGTGAAATAATGTGAACTCGAACTCGATCAGAGAAGTCTGCCTAGACAAAATGAAACGAGACAAAAAACTGGAAAAATATGTTATGTAATTTCTCAAAAAGTATCGAAATTTAACCTAATTCATCAAATTTCCATTCTATGTAAAATGGTTTCTCGGATTTTGGCGCGAGTGCATTTGTTACCAAGTGATTTCACATTTTCACCTTTGTCTTTTATGACCCCAAGAACACAGTGGGATTCACCGGCGGACCATTTCATACCCGAATAAAGCCGAAAAGCTGAAAACTTAAATGGCTTTACGTTGTCGGTTTGACCATTGTTCCCGTTTCGCTCTTAACTTCTATTATGCCCCTCTAAAATATCTCCTTCTTTCATTGTCATACATAGGTATGTATACCAACAATATACTTGTATGGGCTACCTTCTTGTCCGAAGTCCAAAAAGTGACAAACGAAAAAACCAGAAAACAAAAAGAAGAAAAACTTACTATACAGGGAAAAGACAAAAATTCAAACATCTTTTTCGTTTTCCATTTCCATTTTTTTCCTCCTCTTAGGATCAGTATATATATATACATATAGCTGGGATTTCATAAATTTAGGCACGGGTATGTATCGCATGTATATGTATGTACGGTACCTCCGCGATGTCTGGCACGTTTACATTCGCCAAACCGGTGGTGCACGAGAAACCCAGAGAAATAATAATACCTGCTGCTGCCTACGGTGAAACTGCTAACGACCACTCTTTTTCTGCGCTTACAAAAGCAAAAAACTACCCTCCTCTGTCCCTTTTGAAAAAGAAAAAAAAACAAACAAACAAAGAAAAAAAACCATAATTAAAACAAAAACCACCTGGATCGAGCCACTAATTTGCAAAGGGCCGACTTACGTGATTATATTCAGTTATAACTACGTATCTATTACAGGTTAAGTTACGTTACGTTATCTATATAGTCTCATATCACAATTCCACCGATCGATTCCATTTTGCATCGATCATTGTAATGTCATCGCAAATTGTTTCACGATCCCCAAAATTATTCGCTCCGGGATTATTCTTGTTTTTCCTCTCTTCTTGCAAATAATACGTCAATTCGATACATGAAACGACACAAGATCGGTAATCTATCATTTTCGAAAAATTTTTATCGAACCAAAAAACCAAATATATTGTATGAGAAAAATGTATCGTCAAGTATATGCATACGTATCGAAAGAAAACATACTTCGATTTTTCGTAGACAGTACGTGGATTGCGAAACAGATTTTGGGGGTCTCGGCAATCGCGATGAGTGTATTAGTGTCATTAATTTTGACGATTGATTTTTGTTACTTCAAAATTTGTTTATTCGACAATGAAAATCTGGCTTAATGTGTAAATTTCATTCGATAAATCCTGCCTAGGTAGACGCGCGTTTTCGTGTGAATTAATGCTAATGTATAAATCCGAGCAAATAAGAGACACGCAGTTGAGTATTAAACACGGTTTGTTCACCGGTGTAACCGCCACCATCCAAGGTGAATTTGACGAGAAAGAGAGATAGAGAGAGAGAGAGAGAGAACGAGAGAGCATAGCATAGCACAGTGCCACCGACTGCCAGCAAACTTTCCATTACCTCAAACGGAATTGAATATGGAATAGATATTTGCATTCGTACAGTTTATTGGCTCGAAGCTATTCTCTCCCGCCCGCGCCCCCCTCTTTATATCTGACTCTAGTTCTCGGTTCATTTTATTGCCTGTATACATATTACTCGCAAATATTGCGACGCCAAGCTAAAACGGACAAGAAGATTCGACGATAATGATAACATTGATAACAATGATGGTAACAATTGTGTTTCTGTATCGACCGGGCCAGACTAATCAACTTTGAGGTCAGAGTCTATTGAGTCTGGCATGAAGATCGTTAATGCCCATCTCCTTGATGCCAGACTATAACCACAATAGCCAATTTCAGTGTACAAAATACAATCACAAAGATCGATCGAGGTCTGGCGCTCAAGGTTATCATATTAATTGTTTCGGGCGAGGAAGACAGAGAAAGAGAGGCCGAATTTGAATAGGTCATTCTGGGTCAAATTTACCAAAGAAAATCACGAAATTAAACCCTGACAACATCGATCATCATTCAATCACGAGGGTACAATATTTCGATGATTATACTCAATGAGAGGAAATACTCTCTCTCTCTCTCTCTCTCTCTCTCTCTCTCTCTCTCTCTCTCTCTCTCTCTCTCTCTCTCTCTCTCTCTCTCTCTCTCTCTCTCTCTCTCTCTCTCTCTCTCTCTCTCTCTCTCTCTCTCTCTGTCTCTCGAGACATATTTCATAGTTTATTGAATGAGTGTTTCATATGAGAATCAAACATGTCCGAGGCGGCGCGGCGTGTTCGAAGAAACAAGCAAAAAAACGGAGGAGTAATGTTTGCCACCTTCGAAACGTATCAGAGCATGCGAAGTATACATGGTGGAAGTTTTCCGCAAATGATTATTCTCCAAATTCACGACAGCTCGGACGGCTAATCTCAGCTTACCATTTCCGTAATGAACGGTCGAAACGAAATTCCTAGCTCGTATAATTTCCGGCAGAATAGACCGAGACGAAGACAGATTTTTCGAAAAATGATTTCGAACGAGCTAGCTTCTTCCAGTCCGCAGCCTATTCCAAAAATTTTAGACGAAGTGGAAGAGGATACAATCGGATCCGAATGACGATCGAAATTAGCCGAAATTGATTATTCCGAAAATTGATGCGAACAAATTTGCCCGATACTGTGCGAGCATTGCATACCGCTACTGCGACATACATCATAGAGAACTTTGTTTCCCGTACGCTTCACTTTTCCCTCTGGTTTATCTTCATTTTTCGTTTTTATACTATATTACACAGAGTTGCTGTAATTTTGTCAACTGCCGCGATGGGATATAAGCCGCTCCGCCAGGATACCGGTTGGCACTGAACGCGAGTTGTGACTACGAACTCGAGATCAAAGGAACGTTTGGTGATGTTTACCGGAATTTGAATGGTATTTAACGTAAGCTTCAAAGGAAAACCTTTCGAAAAATACGCCCTATTCTGGTCCAACGATCGTGACTACCTATGCATACGCTGTGTGTGTATACATGTATATATATATATATATATATATATATATATACACACACTCACACACACACACACACACACACACGCACACACACACACACACACACACACACACACACACCTACTTACCTTTTCTCTTTGGGCTACTAAGAAATTCAAATAAAATACCGTAGGCGGAAACTGTCGCTGCAAGAGGAAGAAGGAGAAGAGGAGGAAAGAATGAGGTCCGAGTAACTTGAAATGAAGGAAATCAAATTTTATTTAGAATAAAACCAACCCCCTTTGAGAAATTGAAGCCTGAATTCCGTATTAAAACACGGAGGAACAAAGAAAATGAAAATAAAAATGTAATGTGAGCAAAAAAAAAGAAACAACAAATACAAAAAAAAAAAAAAAACAAAGGGGGAATCAAATTGTGCTTTCGAAATTCTTTCAATCGCCTCATGCTACAGGCTGGCGGAGGCTGGGCGGATGCAATGCCTCCTAGTCTCTCGGCAATCTCGAGGTCTCGAGGGAGCAGAAGGTGGAGGTGGAGGTGGAGGAGGAGGAGGAGGAAGAGAAGGAGGAGAAGAAGAAGGTTAGCGTCCTCGACTACGCTCGGGCCTCTAACCCTTTCTGTACAAAAGTGGAAACTAATTGCTTTCGAGTCCCCTTTTCCTTCTTTGCCCTCTTCATCCCCACTTCTACTTTCCGTCAAGGGGTTCGTACAGAAAGGGATGTGGCGAGTTGTTCCGCTTGTCCAGTGTATGCGCGTGTCCGCAGGGGATAAACGTTGAAGGTTTATTTACCTTTTCAGCTTTTTCCTTGACGTTCGGATACGAAATACTCGCACGCTATCGACGTGGATATTAGAGAGGCGAGGAAAAAGCATAGGATCGAGTATGAATACCGCATTCTAAAATTCCAGAAAAAAGCTTTTGGATTTTGGTAAATCGATTCCAAACATCAGCTTTTTGTTCTCAAAAGTAATTGGAAGTTTGCTTGCTCTCGCTCGTATCGCTAAATTCTATAGGCATTCTATTCCGATTGAAAAAAGAAACGGAGCAAAAAGAACCAAATGTAGGTAGAACGCATGTCTGCCGATGAGGATAATATGTGAGAGTTGGGCTAACCTTTTCCCAATGTTTTTCCCCATTCTCCATTCTCCATTCTCCATTCTCCACTCCCAATTCCTCATTCCCTCGAGTGTCATTCGTCCATCGAGAGAAATGAAGGCTTGTTAAGGGATGATCGATTCTCTCTGGATGACGTCGGCGGACGGCGGTGCTCCATTATCCCCGGGTACGTACGTCCATACGTCCTTCCATTCGTCCGTTCACGTGGTCTGTTCTACTGCCCGATGTTTGCTGCTTCGTTGCCTCTTTGAAAATCCGACTCTCTCAGCTCTCGGCTTTCAGAAAATATATGGACTCGGCGCATATATCCATGCACGTGTCTGTGTATGACGTGAACCGGGTCGTATCGGAAAAGAAAAAAGAAAGGAGAAACAATAAATGGAAAAATTGAAGTCGAGTTCTTCGTTTCAATATATATTCAATCATGTAGTTTGTGTGAAAATAACGATTGTCATCGAGGAACCATTCGCTTGTCAATTGGAGCAGATCATTATTGCTATTACCGATGATTTCTCTTAATAAGTAGGTGATTCTCATAGATTCTTAGTGCTTTCCAGTTTGTGGGAATCGCCAGTAATAAAATTCAGAACATTGAGCGAGTGAGTGGAAGACCGAAGTAATCGCAGGGATTCACTGGAAGTCAACAGAAATCTTCAGAAATCATCGGAATTTCGGATTTCCGTGTACACGGATTCCAATGATTTCTAACGATTTCTCGATGATTTCTTCGTGATTCCTCATGGAATTTCTCGGTGATTTCTTGAGTGAATAGCCCCTGGACTGTGAACATATTTTGAATGGACCGCAACTTCGACGGTTTTTCTCCTCAAATTTTCTCATTACTTTACTATACCATAAGGCGAAATCGAAAATTTCATTCTGATTAAAAAATCAGGGCAAGCCATCGACCTTATTTTTGAAACAATTTTCCTCGATTCTCTGTGAATCCGAGTCTACGTATTACACGAAAAATCGAAGAAAACAAATATATTCAGGAACGCATTAGGCAGAAAGGAAGAAACAAATGATAATAATTAGTATCTCATGTCAATCACAGAGTTTGTTTTTAAAACCCTGTTCTTCGTAATTCTCAATAAAAATTAGACCACCCGTTATGGGACTCGCGGACGTGGGAAGTAGATATGTATGTACATACATGGATGCATACATACGCGTGTAAGGGAGTGGTAGCAGAGGGCAGGGAGTCCGCCGCGTTCCGCTGACTCCGTGCCAAGTGGAACGAGTCAGGGTCTCGTCAGCCGACCGCCCGGTAGGTATTCTTTTTACCGATATTTTTTTCCTTTCTGCGTTTTTTTTTTTTGTTCTCTCTGTTTTTCTTTTTGCTGTTTTTTTTTTTTCGTTGTTTAGTTCGCAAGCTTTGCTGCGCCTCCACTTTTTTTTCTCCCGTCCCGTCCCGACCCGTCCCTTCTCGCCCGCCCCGCATTTTTCCCTTTCCCCTTTTTCCCTTTTTCCTTTATCTCTCTTTCACCGCGGTTTCTTTTTCGTCTGTTCTTTTGTTCCACGGTCGTTCAGAGCGCAAAAGATGGGCCAACCAGTTGTTAGCGAAACGATCAACGTCTCCTCTTCTTCTCTCCCTATACTCGCGGCAAATTGCGGACGGCTATCAGAAACACTCGAGTTACGTCTCTTTCAATGCGATCGATTAGGCCCCTCGTAATTAGCGGCTTCCTTATAAAAGCTGACGATTCAGTCAGGACTTTTCACGCTTTTATTCCCTCCTCTTCTTCCTCCACACGACCGCGACGGCGGCTATGTCTACCTACTCAATTTTTCATGAATCGAAATTTTATTAATTATCCACTCCGTCAGAAAGGGACTCCAATAACTGTTCCATACATCAAAGTTTCATTAATTACTGAAGCATTATATATTGAATCATAAGGGGTAGATTATCCTTCCTCAAAATCTAAATCGTAGGACTTCAGGCTTTTTTTCCGAACCGTATCGTACAATGATACCTAACAATAATTGCGTGGAAAAGATCATAATTTCAGGCGCTGACGGATTCAGTTCTGCTATTTGAATTAGGGAGAGCTTTTGTTCAAATTTCGCGATCCTACGTGAGCGGGGTAATATTATAGGCGTTCGGTTGTGTCTGGTTACACGTGTAGGCAGTGCCCCTACTACGTGTAGCTGTCACTGAGAATGAGATGCATAGGACGTGCGAAGGGAAAGTTAGAAGCCACGGGAATTTAGCCTGCAGAGCTGGCTGGGTTATGCAGAATCTAATAACACGTCTGCAACAATTCTAAAGGCATTCTATTCTCTAGTATTCTAGCTGGCTACCAGAATACAGCTGCTAGGCTAGGTGAATCTCACAGCTGAGGAAAGTTACGGACATGGGCATGCCTCCGCTAAATGAAACCGTATTCAAGAATAGTCGTCCGCTATATTATGGCAGCTCTTTTCATCCAATGTTAATTTCCTTCTTTTTCTCATCTTTTTGTCTTTCATTTCTCTTTGTTCTCTTCATCTCAAAGCTGCGCAAAGAAAATTAGGCTCTCAGTTATGACAGAGGGAAAGGTATGATAGTGATGTGGATAAAGTCAAATAAATTAGCAACATCTTCAGAAATCGGAAGTTCAAATTCACCGCAGTGGAAGAATCGAATTGATACTATTTCGGGATAAATAACGCCAAACTGAATTCTGGTATACAGCCTCATTCTGACATTGTAAATGACATACTAAAATTTCGATTCAACTGCTTTTTCGAAACATGAAAAAATGACGACCGAAAGGTACACGACAACTGCTTCTTCCGAATTCCTCCGAATATTGACGATCTTACTGGGAAAACAGTTGAGAGCTCTAATAATGTGAATCAAACTCCCTACCGAAAAGGTTCTTCACATGTTTTATACGAATGAGCAACTATTTCCTTCTAAAATTCGATTCATCTGGTTCAAGTTACTAATCGATTTCATCGTAGGACTGATGTCACCATAGAAATTTTAGACAAACTGTTATTCGTTTTTTGTACTTGTTGGTCACCATTTTTCGTCATTTTTCGTCAACGAAGGCTGCATACGGGAATTCAGCTTGGCGGTACGTTTTCCGAGGTGAAAGCCTAAAGCAACTGGGCTAGTGTGTGAAAATGGGGTCGAGTTTTTCTAGTGAAACCGAAATCTTCAGGAATCCCAGAATTTTCGGGAAACCCAAAGTTCCAGGAAAAACCCGAAGTTCCAAAAAATCCGAAATTTCGGGAAACCCGAAGTTTCGGGAACCTGACCTGAAGCTGTCAGACTTTTCCCGACCCGACCCGAAGAATTCCACTACCCGCACAGCACTATAGTGAAAATAAACTATTACCGATAAATAAAAAAGTAGCGCATATTACGGAGCCACGTCTTCCAGCTACGACTACGATTTTGTGGATAAGGGGGAAACGTTGGAGTTTGAAACGGATTTCTTAAAATAAATTAACCTGTCGCTAGCAAGGCCGCAGGGAAAAGTTTGTGACTAGGCACACCGATGCCCATACTACTACTATACCTACCAACTCGACATGGTAGAAATTATTAATAAAGTAAACATTCGATGGAATCGTGAAGCGAGATAAGGTTCACTCTGTCTCTCCCTTTTTCTCTTTTTTCTCTCTCCCTCTCTCTCACACTTCTTCTATCTCACAAACTCCGGGTTCAGGCTCACCAATGAATTCGTTGGAATAAATTAACCTGTCGGCTGCACGAGGGGTGAAGAGGAGAGCCGCCAAGCGACCGTTCCGATGCCTACCCAGAGCCAAACTTTTAAACCGAAAAGAAAAAAATTTCAGCCAGTACTCGTCGCTTCACGCCGATACGGATTTTGGTGGTACTTTTACCACCGAATAAATATATATCTGTGTTCCACTCATGGCTACATCCAATCACGATATACACGTTTCTAACTACCTATCATCCGCCTATACCTCACTAACCCTTCTCTATACAAGAGCTGATAGCAGGTACACCGAGTTTCGCTACTGTTCGATATGTTTTACTCTACTTTCACATACTACATATGTATGCGGTTATACCTTTCACGCAGAGATTTATTGCGAAATAGGCAACTAGGGAGATTATAAACACACAGAGTATCATAGGTAGAATATGAAATGTGAATTTTTTTTTTCCACACCAGGAGTATGAAATCCCGGCTTTGGCTAATTCGAAATATTGGCAAGCGCGAACAATTTTTTGTAGTCAAAGGTTCACCATTTTTACCTTTTTTCCCCTCAATTTCGTAACACTGAAGCATAATATAGTGACCCCCCATTGAACGTGCACCATCGCGTCTCGCATCAATTATGTGGAGATTTTCACCCTTTTGGCGGTTTTTTTTCCTTTCTTCTTTTCGTTGGTTTTTTCATTATCGTACGAAGATCGTTGAGTGTGCCGCCCGGTTAGAAAGTGTAATTAAGTTTGCGCTCTGCAGTAACGTAATTGCGCACTGGTCTGTTTTCGTTATCTATACAGGTATAGGTATAAAAGTTTATTTCACCCGGATATTTTTACCCTTATCGTTACGCCAAATCGAGTCCCGAGTTCAGCCGCCGCCCTTTGTTTACAGCTAATTTAGCCTAACTTTGCAGATTTTTATGTTCTTTTTCTCTTTTCTCACGTTTTTTTTCTCGTTTTTTTCTCTTTTTTATTATCATCGCAGGTCTGCGTGTCGTTTTTTTCACTATCCATGCCGATATCAGATGTGTCCGGAAACCGAACGAGCAAGTGGTTTTCGGTGAACGCGAATAGATGTTAGACTCCCTTTTTTCAAGCGGCTAAAATACCTCAACGTTGCTGTACAGTTGCTGCTGTTCAGCGGCGCGCTGTGCTGCGCCGCCCCTGACTCAGAACCTGCCTTATCTACATCCGAAAACTACCCACGAGCCCCAACTTTTGACAGGGCTAGGGGATATCGCTAGCTATCTCCCCACAATATGCTGCTCTCGAGCCGCGACAGAAGTAATTTTCTCGTTCTGGAGTAATCTTCTTCGTCCTCGATTTTCAATCACATATTTTTCCGCAGTTTTATCATTTCTTTGATTACATTTCAATATTACTGCCGATAGATGCGAGTTTTATCTCGAACGATAGAATTCACCGCGTATCATAGTTTCGTTATGACTAAAAAAGAATAAAATAAACGATTGAGATCGAATTAGAACCCATTTTTGAAATCGTTATTCGAAGCGCGTCTCGGAACGGATATATCATTTTCGGGAATATCATGATACTTTTCCACCTCGAAGACACTCGACCCTCGAACTTTGGTTTTGGAAATTGAGAATATTAGCTGCAGTCGATTAGAAATTCCAAATTGGTCAATTGAGTATACAATTTGGTGAAAATCGATCGGCGATCAAATTACGGAATTCAAGACGAAACCGGACGTCTGTTATGCCAGCGTGGAACAAGACCAAATTATTGATTGGTAATTTCAGCTCGGGCTAAGAGCAGCGTATTGTATTTAATAACCATCAATGTATATAGGTAGGCATATAGTACATAGGTATAGTAAATAAAATCTATTGTTTCGGTAGATAGATAGATTTATACCTATACCACTGGCCAAAGGCACTATTCATCCAATTGTTCATTTGCCCTATTCATCAGAGAATTCAGTCGGCTGCAATTGTTCGACGTTTGTTTTGTTCTACTGATCGAACTTTCAAACGGACGAACATATTGTTTTTTGTTCGTTTGTTGTTTTTTTTCCGCTTTTTTATTCATCCTTTTTTCTTGCGTTTTGTTCGCATTCTCCGAGTTTATTTTTTTCTATTATCACAATCCATTTTCCAACTTTCCGCAAACGTTTTTCATTTTTTTATCCACATGTATATACATGTGGGTATATATGTGAGGCGGAAATTTTGTCTGATCCTATAAACGTATTCAATCAATTTATGAGAAAATTGATATTCCATTTATTCTTCTTTCTCTTTCGTTTGCTTGCAGAAATAACGAAGGATTCTTATTTGGAAAATTGTGGAGCAGCTTGGTACGATACGGCGGCTCTGCGAGAGCATCACGAACGAAAACGTCGAGAGGCTGAAGAGGGCGAGGTGAAATCTACGAATATAGAGAAGCCGCTCGTCTTACGTCTTCACGCTCTTGACAGGTCGGTATCTCTCTCTCTCTCTCCCCCCTTCCCTTCTTCAAGAGCAATGTCAACACCAGGGTGCACGCGATAACGCGTCATCTTGGTATAATCTCTTGCTCAATAAACAAGATCTTGACGTTGAACGAACATCCGGGATTTCAAAGACTTAGTTGCCATTCTACGCTGTAATTCAGAGTCGCTCCATGGCTTCGCTGCCTATATAATACTATAATTATCATGCGAACGTACCGAACTCGACTTGTGAGCACTCGACACAATGGTGCTGAAATTAGAATTAGCTACGAATTTCTGCAAACCGAGTTCGAAGATCGAGAGGCTACTTGACGAGGAGAGGAGGGAGAAAAACAGACGATTTCTTGCAGGCTCATTTTTTATCGTTATAGCTTGTGAAAAACGAGGCGCCTCATACGTCTACCAGCCTGAGTAAATTTTTGTCCAAAAACATTAGAAAATCAACTGAAAATCAACATAAATTCGATCCCGTATCGTATCAAAAGAGAATTCTGTGTTGCTATTTTTTTTGTCGTCTCCGAGGTCTCCCAGCTCGCGAATTTCGGTTGCACGAGTAGGTATCTATCTATGTATGTACCTACACGACTGACCCATTTAACCTCGGTGCCTGCAGTGCCGAGTTATGAGTTACACGTAGATATACGACGAAGGGGGTTGAGGGAGAAGGATGATGAGGATGAGGATGAGGATGAGGATCCGGAAGCTGTGGTCCTCTGTAGCGTACCTCGCGGTTATAGAATCCCCTACAGTCCCTCAGATTCTCCGTCTCCCAGGGCAAAGCCATTAGCAATAATTAGGCAGCTATTATCTACATAATACCGCTGGGAGGCCATATTATATTAATTTTACCGAATAAGTGATTTAATACACATAATATACTACGCGCACACGAATACAGTACGCGAATAATGTATAAAGGTACGCGAAATTGCTAATCTCTTATAAAAGTCAAAAATCAGCGATGAAAGACTGCGCGGAATTTAGTAGGTACCGGAAGTCGCCGTTACACGAGAGATCAACGATTTGACGAAATATTTTTTCTCATCCTTCACAAATTATCTCCTTTCTCACGATTGAATTCCACGTACCAACCGATCGCTACGGATCAAATTTTCTTCTTTTTTTCTTCAACGATGTCTGGTTTTCGAATGATTTTTTCGAAAAACGGCAACGTTTTCACTCTTGCCTCGTACGGTAGCTTATACGAATCTCGAGCAAGTAGAATCACCTTGCACAGATAGGTAGGTATCTACCATTTCGGTGTTCGAATATACCAAACTCAATTTTTCTCAGACCAATCATCGTTTTTCCTCTTTTATTTGAGACGATGAATTATTTCGACGATCTGACGCGCAGGTCGTGTGGAAAATAATCTCTCGGTTATTTTTCTCTTCTTTACCCATCGTCATCAAGACACTACGATCTATGAGCATATCCGTATCCTTGTGAGCGAGTAAATATAATTGTGGATGATCGTTGAAGGGTGAAATAATGGGCCAGTGTAAATATTCTCGTACATATACATGCCCCGCGCGCGTTCGCATGATACACAGACTCCGGATTCTGTTTATCTTCCATTATGCTGACCCCCGTCGGTTTCCAATGGCCGGTGTAGACGTAGGTTTATCTATGGCGTTTCACTCTTTTTGGTAGTCAGGTTGGTACATGAGTATAGAATGTAGATAAAGATAATATCAGGTGTGTAACTACCTGTCACGATGATGAAACAATATAATCGATGATATAACAAGCTTCGGGACGTGGACAAGATGACGACTACCGTCGTTTCTTTTCTTTTTTTTTTCTCTCTCTCTCTTCGCCGACCTACTCTCATATATATTGTTCAATCTCCGAAACGCACTTGCAATTTTTCTTCGTGATATATGTTCTTTGTCGAACCGTTTTTCCTTTACGAACCTTACCAAGCTGAGGAAGCATCTGAAGTGAGAACGGAAATTCGTGAGTGCCTGTTTGATATTGAACGATACGCAAGTATGTATGGTTGAGAAAATGCAAGACCGACGGATAAGATGAAATTGAGAACGTTCGGGATTATCGGACGTTGGCGTTGTTGGCACAAAATTTACCCGGCAAAAAACATAGATGGATACCTCACAAGTAGTTAATGCGAGTGAGCGAGTACATAAATTAAAGCGAAGGAGAAAATGTTACCGAAGGAAACAAGCACTAAGCTAGTTTCGTTACAGAATCACATTACAGTATCTTGGTAGAGCAATGAGGAGAAAAAAGGAGAAGATACGGGGGAAACGGGGAGGATGAGAAAAGGAACGAACGGTAAGAAGAGGAAAGGGGGATTAATCCTTGTTTATCATCTTTGCTCAGCTTCCTGCTCCACCATTTTCTAAAGTCCCGGCTTTATTATCGCGACTTATTCCTTGGCCGAGACCGAGATGAAGATGAAGACTATCACAGTACACCCCGCCGCCGCGCCACGTTTTTATTTATAATACCTATTATACAGTAGTTAAATGAAGTTACCCTCGTACCTTCGCGGGGTAGGGATGCATCTACTACGTACACATTTATACGGTACGTAGGTACATATCCATAGAGTCTATTATATGCGAATAATGTATTATAGTTGCAATAGCATTATGCACGCTGCGCAGTTTCACTCTGCAGCGTAGGTACCTACTATGTGTACGTAATACTAATAGTACGAGTAAGTAGTGAGTAATGGAATTGCATTGATGTTGGTCATATTAGCGGGGATATACGTATAGCATAGGTATACCTGAATCTGTGCCCATACCCATTTGTATGAGTAAGTGAGTAAGTCAGTACGAAAGTGAGTGAGTATGTGTGTATGTGCGACGAGGTAAGGCGATTGGAAAGACTACGCACTTTCCAGACGGTATTGATCGCTTCCAGTATAAATAAATCAATTACATCGTATAAGGGTTTACGGGGGTTTGAGATTAACGATGAGATTAAGAGTTTCTTAAGCTCGTGCAACACGGTCTCGGTAGACAGAGTTTTCTCCCGTGAGGTAGGAGGTAGTGTTATACATGTATATTGAAGAATATTGAGAAAACCGTTCGGAGTTTGTTGCGTGATGAAAATTGTCAAGATTAACATAATTTCAAACAAGTTATAATTTATCCACGGAATGATTCAAGACGATCTAGGAATGTGACAACTAATTTTGTTCGAACGTGTTGAACATATATACTTCTTCGTCACGGTTCACGATCTTCGAAAGCCCCGATCATCCAGGTGTGTCCGGTATTTTTTAAATGCGGTGAAGAAAGTCACCGAGTACGCGAATGTACCTACAGGAATTGTCGATCAGCGATTTCGGGATTGCGTGGAAAGAGGGGGGCCCCGGTTAATAATATTCTTTCGAAATGAGATTAAAAATTGCAGCGCGGGATGAAAAACGACGGACGAGTGGGAGCGGGTTTGGTTTTTTTTCCTTTTTTTTCTCCCTGGGCGATAATCGCTTTACCTGAACTCCTGTTCCACCGAAGTTTATTACCAATTTCCATGGTAATTGGAAATCTTGCGAGTTCATTACGAATATCCAATATACTAATAATAATAATAATAATAACAATGATAATAATATAATCTTCGGAGGTATAGAGGTAAACGGTGGATTATCGTGGCGAAGAAAGTTACCGTTACCTTTTAATTAATTCGATACCGGAAAAAAAAGAAGAGGAAAAGAACACGCCCGTGCGAGGAGGAGAAAAAAAGAATTGCGGATTATTGTAAAAATGTAATCGGCTTTAGTTAATTCGATCTCGGCGCTCTATATTATTATTTGCAAAAAAGAAATGTGAAAAATAAAATAATCTTCGGAAGATTACAGCCGCGCGGGTCCACCCATCAGCTTCACCGAGCAATCACCTTAATTCTTATTCTCTTTGTTTCATCCCTCTCATCTCGTCTCTTTTTCCGCGTTCTTTTGTAATCATCTGATGTGGAGAATCGATTGGTTGCTTGGATTTTCACGGAACAAGAAAACAAGGAACGCATCCGGATTACAGAAAAACAAAGAAATCCATGAATACACAGTTTTCAGCTACCTATGTGAACCTGGCAGCCGACATGTTCGAAAATCAATTTTCAAAATTTCTATCGATTATATATCGTTTGTAGTTGTTTGTAGTCAAGAAACTTCCGTTCGTAGTAGTTCGGGAAAAAAGTTACAGCCATTTTTCAATTTTCGAAAAATCTGAATTCAGTAGCTTTCGAGGTGCGTCGGATATCAACGTTGCTACGAACGCAGAATCGCTTGGAGTTGATTTTAGTGAAAGAATTCTCGTTTGTAGTAGTACACTGCAATCAACTACAAGCGATTCTGCGTTCGTAGCAACGTTGATATCCGACGCACCTCGAAAGCTACTGAATTCAGATTTTTCGAAAATTGAAAAATGGCTGTATCTTTTTTCCCGGACTACTGCAAGCGAACATTCTTTTTGAACACGTCGGGTGCCAGGTTCACACAGGTTTTTCAGCCGTTAGAATTGATCAATCAATTTGAACGCGATAGTTGATCAGGACATCAATTTCCGGCAGCCGTGCTAAAACTGAGATACATCTGTTCATAGCTGATGTGCACTTGCAAGAATTGGGGGCGGGACAAAATCCAAGCAAAACCACATCTTCATATCCAATAACGAAAATATACCGCTACTTCAATCACACCTGCACAGATTGATAAGCTGATAACCGGCTTCAGCGTTGATAACTTCTGATACTGCGATCGGATAGATGAGAGAAAGCAGATAGCGGAATCTGGAGTGAAAAGGTACGCTGTTCGTCGGACAAAAGCCCAGAAGTTATTCTAGCCGAGAGTCGTACAGACATCATCGGAGGTTGTATACTCTTTCGGTCGAATCGTACTCCTCATGAATGCGCACTCCGCATATTGCTGTGAAGCACTAGATCCCGGCTGAATCACTAATCAGAGCAATGTCCAGTTCGTTGTGTGATTAACGTGCATTCGTGCAGTTCTCGTGTAATCGGTGATTGCCGATATTTTTCGTTTTTCTCACGTTTCAAGAGCTTCGTCGGCATTTTTGTCAAGTTGAGTTGAATTAGCGGTATTCGTTCAATGGAGTTGCGCTGAAATCCGTGATCAAAGACTCTTCCAAAAGCCAGGATAGGTTCGGGAATCGCGAGTCGAGTAATTTTCTCGCAGCAAAAAGTTAGAGATCGTTTCCATAACGTCAGCGATTCTTGAAATATTCAAGGAAAATTCGAAATCCCGAACTACGATACTCTCGTCTCCATTTGATTGACATATTCACGATCTGAATTCGCGGTCACCATCCATGATGCTGTCGCTACTCGCATGAATAATTCACACGGTTGAAATTTTAAGGCAGCCCCCCCAGCTAATGACATAGACAGGAGTGGACGGACGGCGAAGCTCTTGATGATTTGTAAATGGGATATTTGAAGCGGAAGAATCAAAGTTTCATTACATCGCGTTTACGTACGTCAAGTATCGCATAAATGCTCGCGCGATACGAATGTCTGTCTCTTTGCTTTGTTTATGCATACATCATACATCTTCTATTTGCTCGATGTACATACGCATGTACATCATACGGATGTCTGAGGGATTGATATCCCGAGGCTCACAATGCTCCCTGTTCGATCCGATCTGATGTTCCGCATCATAATATACGTCGGAAATGAAAATTCTCTCGTATATATGTACATCTACCCACCAAAACAAATAATGTTTCCGTCTCTATACCCAGAGTTCCGGCCACATTAGTTGAAAATCACTAACGCGCGAAGGTTCCCAGGAGATTCGGGAATGGAACAAAATCTCACTCACATCGAACCTGAAGACTGTGAGGAATCAGAGTAGTTCTACTAGCTCCCAAGCGTCGCGTTAACGTTCCAGTGTCACTCCGGCGTATTTTTTGAGTACTTGAACAGTTATTCAGATGGACCGATTTCATCCAGATAATATCTCTCAGTCGATGGAAATCGAAGAGGCGAAACTTGCTGATAATATGAAAGTGTTTGTCCGGAAAACGAATGTTATGCGCAGGGAAATGATTGGATAGCGCAAAAGCATAAAAAACGAAAAAAAAAAAAAAAAAAAAAAACCTCGCAGTCGCGCAAGGTTTTTCGTTGGGGTGGCACACGTAACTTGAATTCTAATTTCTGAATCAAATTTCGAATATATGGGTACTTTTACAAGATTGAAACTACTTTGTCGGATTGAAGGAGAACTTTCTTCAAAACTATGGTAGGTACACACCGGAGGTCAGAAATACTATTCCAATGTCGAGTCTGAAAGTTGGAAGTAGGTACTTCGACACTTTTGACAATCTTTCCAAGGAGAAGGAAGAAACTTTTTTCAATACGGAATAACGTTTGAAACGTTAACAGTATCAATTTAGAGCACAATCTCGAGATGAAAATCCGTCCACTGGGAGGCTGAATTATTTTTTTTACGTTGGATAAGTTGGTCTTTTTTCTTGAATAAAATATATTTTCGAATTCGAAAGTACTATTGCAATGTCAAATCTCGAAGGCAAAGGTCTTTCGGCCTCCTTTGGGCTCGAAATTACAGTTGCAATATCAACATTACTTTGCAGAGGTTGTGAATGCTGCGTTCAAGGTATAAGATTACGAAATCAACGTTAGTTTCGGGACGTGAAAAAGGCTTTTCAAACACGAATCTCCGAGTCAAAAGTAATCTTTCGAGAATTCAGAGTCGCTTTCAACTTCGAAACGTCTCGGAATGATCGAGAGAAGCGATGTCTCTGTTAAAAAAGAGACAGACAAACAATTTGGGAGAGAAAACTGAAGAGAAAAAGTTAATATCCAAAGTCCATTTACCTATCCCGTTAAAGAAGTTTGGCGAAAGCTTAGGGCATGATATCACGTTCATTGAGAGTTCGTACAAGTGATAAAAAATTCTATTTTCGTATCCCGTTTCAGAGTGTTCAAGATGAGGCTCGTGAGGGATGTCGGCTTGTTTGCGACGGATGTTGAGTTCGAAGGTTCAAAGGGTCGACCCGTTGCTTTCAACACTCTACATGCCTACACCGGGACACTCGAAGGTAAGTACACCTTTGCTCTGACCCTTGCCAGCATTCTGACAATGGGGCCTTTTGCTCAACATTTTCTATATCCCATGTAAAGTGACAGTGAGAGGGAATTGGAGGAAAGGGAACCGTGTTGTTTTCAGGTCCCGTGTGTCGTCTTTCACCTTCTGATAGAATTTCTCTTACAATTTACCACATACACACGTCATACGTATGTACTTAGCTATATTCATACATATATATATATATATACACACTCACACGATGATGAGATGCTGTACTTTGATACTCCGGTACGTCTGCTTTTAGAATAATTACTGTTTACCGCATGCTCGGGCTTCTATTTAATCGTCAAAGCTTCCCTAGTTACTCGGTGGTGTAAAAGGACCGGGGAAAATCCCATGTCCTCGTGCTAATTGAAGAGTTAGGTTATTTTGGATAGAGAGAATCACTGAACTCTGGAAAGAATGAAATGATCATTCTCGAGGTGATTTTGCTACTCAGTTTCCAATTTTATTCCGCATTTATATTTTTCTATTTTTCATCCCGTATATTTTTTTATTTGTTATTTCACCTAGAATATTGATATCGAAAAACTGTCATTAGCACGGTTGCGTAAACGAGTTTAGTCAGTGAAAAGAGCGAATATCTCTGCAGGTCCGTTTTCACTCCCGTTATCATAACTCGTAATTTCATTCTGTTTCCCATTTTTGTTCCCTCTTTCTCTCATTTTTGGTTTTTTTTGTATTTTCTTTTTCATTTGAAACCACAGATTCCTCTCTATATCAACTGTAACGGCTGTAAAAATATGGCTATAAAATAGCCGGACTATAACCACAATTACGCATCGTGTGCTCTGTGACTCTATACCTCGCGTAATTCATTTTGCCATTTCGCTATTTTTCCATTTCCCAATTTTGTTTCCCCCCCCCCGGCTTGTCTTTCTCCGAGCCAGTCGACAACGGAGTTGAAAATGTGAATTGTATGGAACTCGAAGGGAAAGCAAACAAACAAAAAAAAATTGAAAGAAAAAATAGCAAAAAGCATTGCAATGAAAACAGAAAACGAAGAAAGAGAAAAATCGTGAATACAATGGATCAAATCTACGAAGAAATGATCAATAATTCGTCAAATTTCAATTTTTTAACATTGTACCGTCGAGATTGATCGTCTTGGCAATTTGTTGCAGAGAAATTATGTTAACAGACAAAATTTCTCGTCGTGCTGATGAATGATATTCTTTCTAGTACCTACTTAGATACTAGTATAATAAATTACGATCAGATACATACACTTTATGATTCTCATTTTTTTTTTTTTTTTACAGTCAATAAGTTAACTCGTTTGTCGATCGTACATGGCCGTACATAAATATTCGAATGAGGCATCCGCATATTCTTTGTGTGTATTCATACTCGCGCGGGCAGACAGACTTGATCGTTATTTATCGAAACAGGTATGTAGGTAGGTCCGATGAAAAAACTGTTGCTCCAATTTTTTCTTCTCTCTTTTTGTATCGGTACGTACAAAGAAATCAATTCCATCCAACTGAAATTCGATTTTAATATCAGTGATAGAAATAAACTCTCAATCAAAGAGAAACAGAGGTATAATATATATACATGTACGTGGGAATAGCCATAAATTCTCTAGCTTCTACCATTGATTACTCGGTCCAAGCGATCGATCAAAACGTCAATCGATACGATACCTGAGTATTTTGCCTCAGATCGATCATTCCCGGCGGTTATGGCTATATTTTTATTGATGCTTTCGTGGATCGGGTTGAGTTCGCTGTTTTACGTCCGTTCCTCCATCTCGCTGTACGCGTAGTACACACACACACACACACACATACATACGTATGTATTGTATATACGTACTATTGAGAAAAGTTTCAGTTAGCGAAATCGTTATGCTACGTATATAGGTATGTATATGAGTATATACCTGTATGAACAATTGGAAACTAGTTTTTAATTGGCTTCGCTGTACTAGAGAGATGGATGTACATATAGATACAGATATCGAAAAGAGCATTACCCTGTAATCCCCCAAAGGAATATTGTAGAATCGTAGATTAGTAAAATTCCCAACTATGTCCGAACACTTGGTACTCTATCTACGGATAGCCGAAGGCGATTGAATCACTAGAGTATATCAGTGCAGAGCTGCGCGTGATACCTTTGTCGAGCAAGTGACACGGACGGAATAGGTATATGAACTTTCAACAAATTCGGGTGATTTTCTCTTCCTTTCTTCCTTCTCCTCCCTCCCTCGCTTTTCTTTCTCTATTTAGATCTCACTCGCTCTATTCGAGTGGATCACCGATTACTTTTATCTCCAGAGATTTATTTTGAAAGAACCTAGAATCTATATAGTAGTAACGTAGACTCGTTAATTTTCAATGTAATTAGCAGACGGCATACCAATCCGTACGGCGTACTCGTACGTATACATAAAGTTAGCAACTAGATAATAGATACACAACTCTGTAGTAGTGCCACTTTGAAATACGATCGATGCACCCGAATCTCACTAACAAAGCAAATTTAACCCGTCAACCATGTAGATGCGGAGGCAGAGAGTGCAGAGCATGGCAGCGAGAGAGAGAGAGAGAGAGAGAGAGAGAGAGAGAGAGAGAGAGAGAGAGAGAGAAGGAGGGAGATTTGATAGAGGGAATACTTACAATTAATTGGCGTCAGCTAGTTACGCATAGATATCGATAGTATCGTACGTTTCATTTTCCATTTCCACTTCATACGGGATAACTGGAGTTTTAAGGACGTCTACCAAAAATATTTCCATACAGTGATAAATTTCATTGAAACGAAATTTCATCGCCGAGATTAACGAACATTTCACGAGAGCGCGTTCCTTGAGCGTTAATTTGACCACAATTAACTATAACGGCTATTGGTATAGCTGGACACTGGAACCGATTGAAAATGAAATTGAAGAGCGAAAATAAATATTTCGCGGTGAGCTTTTGGCAGAGGATAGACGCGGTATTTCTTGTTCAGAATAAATCGACGTTAGGTATTTGCGGGAGGAAAATCTAGGTCGGAGTAATTCGGCAACGTCACTGTATAGAAGGACATAGTTCATATACCCCATTGCCTATACCTATACCTATGCCGGATTGGCAAAGTTCCAATCGTTAATTTTATACGGATTTTCCTGTAGTCATATACAGCAGTACATATACACACCTAGGTGCCATATACGTAGTATAGCATAGGTATAGGTAGAGGTATAGGTATAGGTGAGGGACATACGACTCTATCACCCTTTCGGTTTTCTTCCTAACCTATATATATTATATACGACCACTGACGATCTCGAATAGTCCTGGCTTTTATGGTTCAACTTTCGAATCTCGAATGTAGGTATTTACTTATTTACGACTTCTTTTCCGTCTACGACAGAAACTCGTATAATTTATGTGCCCGGTGTCTGAATTGAGAGCTTCGGTACTAAAAATCGCTTTTGTCCCCCCCCCGCGACGTCTTTTTTTCACTTTTGCCTGCCCCTCACGGTGTAGGCAAATATGTAAATTAAACGGGGCAGATTGTTTCGCACCCCGATGAAGTGAGATTCTGATATAGTACACAATTATCTAGAGTGAATCGAGATCTTGAGTGTTATGTTCCCACATTTTATACGATACGAAAGATAAAGAAAACGATACCTGCGGCAAAAGTGTTGAAAATAGAAAAAAACATAAAAATCACACAGTTTTCGCTTGGTACAGTGATGAATACTACCGCAGCTGGACGTAAGTACGTATTTATGGAGTGAGACGTGAACGAGAAATGGGAAAAAGATTGAAATTTTGTTCCTTATTTCTCGTGTGTTCATTTTATATCACATTTTTTCTTTCAACTTTTTAATCTCTCAGTCTCGTTTCTCGGTTACATATACGTACAGCTTTGTGGCTTTGTACTTTGGTATATATACGTACTACAGTATATACTGTACATAAACACACATACACGCGGATACCTATATATATATATATATATATGCTTCCAATGTCACCCTCGCCGCACCCCTTTTTACTCAACATGTAATCTCTTCCGGATCCCTTTCAGCTATGAAAACTGCGTCGTATATATGTATACATGTATCTACGTAGAACAACGTTTCATTTCTAATCGCGAGCAAGAAGAGTCGACGGAGAAAGATCAAAATGACTGAAAAAAGAAAAAAAAAAAAAACAAGCAAAAAATCAATAGAAAACGAGTAAAAACAAACAAAGAGAGAGGAAAAGAAAATTGAGAAGGTCTGAAATTTTTGGGGCACAAAGTATGTCCCTCGAATATTGCAGCGGACAGTGTACCTCTTTTCTTCCAATTTCCACTGTTCTAATTCTTCTTCCTTCTCATTTTCTTCCTCTGCTCCGACCCTTTTTGAGACTGATTGTGAGTGAGTGGCCAGACGTTTAACACCAAAGTCCGCAGGATTACCCGGTGAACCATTTGTACGATTGAATTGGCTTCGAAACGGATTGGTAAAAGAGGTATGGGCATGGAGTGGAGAATGGGGTGTATGTGGAACCCGTCAAACAGAGACTCGACTAGGAGGACGCGATGAGCCAGTAAAGCGTGGTCGTACACGGGAAGCACATTAACTGAATAAGTTAGTCGAATGCCCAACTTTTCTACCGTTGGGGTAACGATAAACGAACTGCGAGTGTGGCTCCCGGTCGTTTCAACTGTTTCGCTCTTGATCCTCGTACATCCGTCCGATCCGTAAAGTTTTTACCTTTTATTCGCCCCGGGGAAAAGAATCTTCATCGACAGCGGAATAACTGAATTCAAGTTCAGGTCGATTTCGAATATACGTATACTTGAAAAATATTTCGATGTTCTGTCACCGTATCCGGTGGCGCATACGTCAAATTCACGACGCATGTTTTGACGAGAACGATTTATTGGAAAGCTAAGATTTTTCAAAGACCGCTGTGGACATTCTATTCAGGATTGACGTCTGAAGTGCGTTTCACACGGGACGTCAATTTCGAAAAATTCAAAACAAGTTTCCGTTTTTTTTTTTTTTTTTTTTTTTTGGTACAGTAGCTTCCTGGATTTTTGACAATTGATCGGAGTTTTGATGAACACCGAAATAAAACTATATTCGGCTCGAATGAACGATCCAATTCTGTGGTTACATTTTGGGGATTTTGGACCAACAGTAATGTCAATCTACGCAGAATCGTTGCGTATGATCGATTCAGAGTTTCGGGTGAAAGTACCATCGAACAATATTCGAAACATCTACGAGCGAAATTTTTTTGTTACGGAGAGGAGAGGACGACGAATCGCCGAGATTATCATTTGACAAAATCTGAAATTCACGGTACAGAGCTACATCCCTACATCGTAGATTTTGGTTCAGAGACAAATTACATCGAAAACTACGAACCCTTCGTCACTGTCCGACTCGTCATTGTTCGCACAGAATCCCAATTATTCCTGTCTCGATGATACCTCCTACCGTTTCAAGGTCGAATTTACCAAGGCAAGAACTATCACCGAAGGCCGAAAGGGACGGCGCCGGACCCCTCGCACGTTTCGTGCACTTATTTCGTTCAATAATTCTGGGTAGATTTCGGATCGCGAATCGCGGTATTACAGCGTCGATTTCTACGATCCATAGCGTTGTACGCCCGCTTCAGATTTTTCTGCCGAATTTTTTTTCCTCCAAAATATCCAAGTTTTTGGCGCTGATTAACAATTTTGAAAATCGTCCCGAATTCGCCGAACGCGCGCATATCATCTCTACGAAAATATGGATATCATTGAGTCCTCAGAACTTGGGATAAACTTGGATGAATATCAATCCTCTCGGCCAGTTTTTCTTCTTTCGTCTTTCCCATTTTACTTTCTATTTCTTTTTCCCGGTGAATTCGTGTTCGACACCGTAGTGGGTCGGAATCCACGCGTAACGTATATCCTCCCCCTCAGATTTTCTCAAGCTTTTACCAAGCTTCGTCTTTGACTGAATTTCGAATTCCCCAAGTCCAACGGTTACAGAGAGGCTATTTTCTCTCGACTATATCGGAATGTTTCCTCGCGACTAGAGACGACGACGACGACGACGACGTAGCAGTAACTCGGTGCGGCGTAGCTACACCCCCGCCCACCCAACCACTTGGCTTATTGTCACTGAGTTTTACACCTTGGGGAAGGTAGATGGGTGGGCGGATTGCTAGCTAGCTAGCTAGCTAGGTAGCTATAGGCTTTCTCGGTTTATTGGCTGTTTGTCGAAACCAATTTCCATCTGCTACCCCTGCAGTCCCATTCTCGAATAGGCGAGCGAGCTCAAAGCAGAAAGCGTAAAGCTGAGTTTTCCCCACTTTCATCTCATACCAACTCCCCCTCGATTTCTTCTCCCCTCCCCTCCGCCCTTAAAGCTTTGGCCAACTCCTGGATTCAATGTTAAAGGAAAATGGAAAAGTGGCTGTCGGATTGACAGGAGGGGCAGACATAGGGTAGCGATGGGTTCGAGTGAACGCAGCCAGACCTTTATAACCAAATGCGTGAAACGGAGAACATCCCCCACGTAGGTATCAGAGCTGTACAATCGATATCAATATAGTCAATCTCAAATCAATATATATATATGAGAAGGTTACATTCAGAACCGCATGTTTCCATTCTGAAAGTTATTTCTCGGCGTCCCGTCAAACATTATATTAATTTTTTGACATTAGGTAAGACTTGAAAATTTTCATCTTTCATTCATACTCAAGAATTTTTCTTTCCTCCGCATTTCAGTAAATCGAATCAATCCGTAATTCTACAAGTATCTTCTTTCGCGCTGAAACTTCTTTATTGAAACGATTAGGAACAAAAAGCCAGAATCAAATCGGAAATGTCTTGCTTCGATCAGTCGTGAAGAATATCTTTGGTTTTCATTGGATTGCACGCGGAGATTGTCGATCTTTCAAATTGATCACTTCTATTGAGGAAATCTGAGTTTTTATTGACGACGGAAAGCATTGCGAAAGTTCCTCGATTCATTCAATTTGACGGAAAATTTCAAAAAAAAAAAAAACTCAAAATCCAAACGGCACAGCGTCATAGCACGAATAGACTTTCCAATTGAAAATGAACAACGGACTGAATATAATGAAAATTTCACGACGTGAGTATTTTTTCCTATTTTTTCGTTCGAAATACGAGGATTCGGTCATCTTCTCATTTCATCACGACCTTCAAACATCTATGCTCGTACCTACTCTCTATTTTTCAACTCGTATTGTACAGTTCGACCTGCAATTTGAATTTTTTGTTCTTCTCTTTTCCTTATTTTATCTTTTTCCCTTCTTCTGCAGTTTTTTCTCCGACCGTTGTGATTCAATTGCGAAAATTGTACGTGCCGGTAATATATATATATATAAAAATGAACTCAAGTATCATTAAAAATTACTTTTGAAGAGCCAATTATTGTCCACTCATCGCGTGGTGGGCTGTCGAACACAATAAATTACTAACGATCTTGTGCTTCATGCTTTAAGGAGAGAACGAAAAAAAAACAACTTCGCGGTAAGGTAGGGAGGGGTAGGAGGGTGGTTACCTCACCGAGGTGGTTTTTCTTATTAATTATATAGAGGGCTAAAAACCAAAAAGACGTAAGTCGTCTTCTTATACATTGGAGTCGGACTCTCATGACTTTTATACCACGATATTATTAAAAAGTTTGTAGAATCGAATGAAATTCGTGATATAAATTATATTCCGATAAAACGATCTCGTAAAACAAAGACAAGACGAAAAACAACGATTTGAAGAAACTTCAAACGAACCGTAAAATTAATTTTTTTCCAATATTTCTAAGGTATTGTTATATCGTATTGGAATGTAAATTTTCACCTCTTGTATACAATATTGATGAGCCAGATGAAAAGTCGCGCCTCATATAATTTATACCGTATTCACAAATAAAAAATATAATATGCAGTATAAAGTATTATATTGTATATCTACGTGTATTACACCAACATATACCTACGTAAAAGGTATGTACTACATAAGGGAGTTTGAAAAATATATTTCGTCAGTTAGGGAAATTTCAGCTCGCCGTTGGCTCTTTGATGTGGTGTTAAATCCTCCGCTGCAGGAGAGGAATAATCTATTTCGTTATACGGCAGGGGGGGGGGGGAAAGGACCTCCGCGGTCGCGGGCGCTGGGCGCGCGTCACCACCTCCCGGGTAAACGGTTTCTATATTAGAAAAAGAAAAAAACCGGGAAACCAAAGTAGAAAAAGAAAGAAAAAAAAAGAAAAAAATATACAAAAAACGTGCGAAAAAAAGAGAAGAAGCGAAGCCTGGATGAAATTGGGTATTAAGCCAGCACGGCGTGAAACTGCGAGATAAGGTATCTCTTGCCCAGAAGCGAGTCAAGTGTAGGAATATATATGTATATATATATATATATATATATATGTACAAAGAGATATATATACGCAGACATACTATATATTATACAGTACGAATACATAGTATACACGATATACCTATGTATGCAAGTAATACGTGCGAGCGTTTCGGCGTCGGCCACCAATCGAGAATCATCAGAGCGGGGTTAGTCGTAGCAAGAGATTAGCCGCTATTAAAATTAATCCGTATTTATTACAAAGGTTAGGTATATATACCTATATACCCAAGCGACGGTTTCGCGGGTACAAAAATTGAAAAAATTCTTTTTCACCTTTTTCCCCTCTTTTCTGCTCCTCTCGCTCTTTCTTTTTCCATGTAGCTTATACTCCCGATACGGGACACCATTGCGGCAAAAATCCTGTTTAATCAAAATTTAAACGGCACCAATTTTCTCTCTCTACCCTTTTTAATTTTTTCTTCATATTTAATGAAAAATTCTATTCCGTATACTCAATGGTTGAGGAGACTAGGTGTGATTACGAAATATCGTTTTTTTTTCAAACAGAATTAATGATTGACACCAATTATTCAACATTCTTCTTTTTTTTTTAATCTGATTAGAAACATAGGATGAAAACGAATTCTTGTGGGTTCGGTTTTTCCCTTCTTGGGCGGAATTTCACGAAAGCATGAGAACGCTTCTATAGGTATTCAATATACTTCGTGAAACTTATTTTTCCCAACAATTATCAATGATGTCTGTTTTCCTTTCGTTTTCTTTTTCTTTTTTTTTGTACTGGGAATATAGAAGATTGAATTCGGTCGCCAAAATTTGTTTTCTCTCGATTTCACAATTATTAGAACACGCGCCTAAGTAGTTTCATTTCAGTGATAAATTTTTATCCCCTTCTTATTTTACTGTTTTACGATGAATGAATACTTGACTGAACGACCTGAGAATCCTGCATTGCTCGGTGGAATTTAATTTTTTAAAATTTTTTTTCGGGTGAAATTTTTATCGAGCCGAAAATGTCGATGCAGTACGATATCGTAATGTGTGTAACATAACACATGCTACGTCTCGGGTGAATTCGTCTCGGTACGAAATCCACGATTTCGCAGCTGACGAATCCTTTGAATCGGTCACAGGGAACTTTTTGGAGATCGCGAAGTGATGGGGCTGAGAATGAGCTTCGAAATGAGTTGGCATTAGACCAAACCGGCGTATTTCCAGATGGCTTGAAAATTGAGCTCAATTTCGAACTAATGTTCGTCGTCGCGGTCATGTTCGTACCTGGCTATTATAGGGAGCAGTTCGCGATCTATAATAATGCTCCGTTGAATTTACTAGCAGTTTCCTCACCGGTGGTCTCACCGTCTCTTGGTTTCGATATAAAATATTAGCCTATCGCCCGGCGCGGCGCACCGATAGTTCGTCGCCAGATTTTACCGCCCATATATAAGTCTCACGTCTCACGTTCGTTTCTCTATATTTTCATTACTCGATTTTTCGAAACGTAACAGCTGCGCTCTGCTACAGCCGAGGATCGGTGACTGTACTATGCAGTACTTTAACCGGCCGCGGCGGTCGGGTATAATCACTTCCCAATATTTCACACGATTCTCAATGAATCTACATATCTCCTATATCTCCTTCTCTCTTTCGTTCTTTTCTTTTTTTTTTTTTTTGTTCTGAAAATATTATTACATCATACGGTTTTCTTTACCCTCAAACCGCAGTCTTCTCTCGCCGAAGAAAAATTCTCATCTGATACGTCTAGAGAGAAAGAAAGAACGAGATAGGAAGAGAAAGATTTGTATACGAAAAGAGAAGAAACAAAAAATTGCAACATTCGCGCTCGTTATAATTTTACATCTCTTTCTCTTTTCATTTTCCAACTTTCCGATGATGCAATTAAAAATTGATGCACGCGACGTAGTCGCCTTTCTTCTATTCATTGTATGCGTGTACTGTATACAATTCAAATATCAATTGGATCAAATAAACAGTATGAAATTAATTGGTAGTTACTGAAATAACGAGGCAGGCGAAGAAGAAACAGGAATCGCAAACTGAAACAAAAGACCAGGTATATAAATATATAACGAATGTATATACATGCATAGCCGGACCGTGTCGCGTGAATCTTTCCCGATCAGTTATGCGCTGGGTATGCAATTAACAATTTTCCGGTATTTCAAATGAAAATAAACGCTCCGACGTAGAGAGCACGGAGGGAGTTATATTTCTCGATCATCGAATTCATCGCAGTTTTCAATCAATCGGAACATCAACAAACTATAGAATCTTATTGGAAACGGAGAAAAAATGAATAAATAAAAAACGGAAACGGAAAAAGAAAAAAGAAAAAAGAAGAAAGAAAAAAGAAAACTTTCCATCACGGAGGAATTAGATTACGTATTTTTATCAAGTCACTTTTATTCAAGAATGGAATCGCACGGAATGGGATGGAATAGCATGCCGGGTTACAGAGCCCCGCTGCAGGAATAATGTGACGAAAGTTGAGGCCATTATCACGGAGCGTTGTTCCGGTAGTACAATTGAAAGTAATTGAATCAACTTAGCAGAATGAGTTGGCAGTCACCTTAATCAAAAAGTATGGAAGGAAGGCGTAGGGGTTCGAGGTTCGAGGTTCGAGGTTCGAGATTCCAGGTTCAAGGCTGGATGTCGGATGCTGAAGGTTGGAAAGTAGTAGAGAGGGGTTAGTTTCCAAAGGTCGGACGGGTCTGCGGGATTTAATGGGGTATAAAGGTATAAAAATGATGTCGCAGGGGGCTAGGGGTGAGATATGGTCAACTCGGACGTTATATCATTGTAATGGCCAGATGTTGTCACCTCCTTTCCTAGCAGCTCCTTTTTCTACTCCGCCCCCCCCCCCCCCCCCCCCCCTCCGTCCGCCGCTCTTATACTCAACGAGGAAAACTCAGGTTCAGCTTTCTTCTTCTTCTTCTTCTTCGTCTCTTTTCTCCTTTTCTTCGTTTACCTACCATACCATACTTTAGTCCCTTCTTACGAAACTTGTTTCAAAGAAACTTTGACCCAAGTATAAGGTGCACGTATATCAGGTGCTCAGGATCACGCCTCATCGACAAAGAAGATGTCATGTTCTTCGTCTGCACAGTAACCCCCCCCCCCCCCCCCCCCCGCTCGGGAACCGCCCAAATTTCTAACCTAATTTTCATTCAACGGAATCTTATTTTATTATTTTCACGAATTCTCATTCAGCTATGGCTAGAAATGCCAAAAAATTGTTTCTTCAAAAGTTTGATCGTCCGTAAGGCAGCCCTAAGGATTTTTTTTTACCTAATCTCTGCAAATCCTTGCTTCTTTTTGTTCGCTTCGATGTCGCCATTGATTTTTCCCCACCTATTTAGGAATTTTTACAACGTGGGGGGGGGGGGGGGGGGGGGGTACACACTTCGTGCTGTTATAATTCGAGACTGCTTTTATACAACTGTCAATACATTTTGCAGATTGAGGGGGGAGGGGGAGGGGGGGGGGGGGGCGATGGTTAAAAGGTAGGAAAAAAAAATGATTGAATTCAGATTGTCGAACCTGAGGGGAAAAATGTGTTCATCATATTACTCCAAAATTCGAATGTTATTTTTCCTAATTAGAGAACCTTCAATATTAGCCCAGCTATTATCGAACCTACGAACTCCCTCGATTGTATTTTGATTTTTGTCTCTTGTTTGTCATGTTGAAACGAAAAATGAAAAATAAAAATAACGATTATTCCGTTAATTCGATTTTTACGAAACAAACAAAAGCAAATTATGTCTCAAAATAAACGAAAAAAATCGACTACCGAAGCAATTTTTGGAAATTCAACTAGTTCAAGAGCAAAAGAGGAAGGAAAAGAAACTTGGAGTAGTTTATACACAATTTGAAAATTTCACAGTCGTAGGTACCAGCTTCTCCAGCGTCCAGTCCGCGGGGGAGTATTCATCATGAGCTAAATCATCTATTACTGCAAGACGAATGAGTGACTCTACGTCGGTTTTACGAGCTTTGGAATAAACTTGAATAATAAAGTTAGATAAAACATTATTGCCTTTGGTAGGTTACGCAGCTGTAACGGGGGCCAACTAATTGTAAGCAGATGAGCTAGCATCTGGTACAGTGACAGCGGACAAATTTTGTCCTCCGGAAAATGCGAAATTGTAGGTTTACTTCCGACCGATTTTTCGGTGAAAAAATGTAAGTAATTGTGTCTCACTTCGCGTGTCGACATATTCTTCTTTTTATCTTCATCGGTATATTTCATATGTTTTCTGTCATCTTCTCCCTTTTTTCCTTCTCTCCCCCAACTAAATAAGAACTGATTTCTTGCTGAGGAGACAAACCGTAACACATGTTTACGCGGGACAGGTTAGCTGGCATGGCGCCTCCTCCCCATTTCTCTATCATCGTACTGTTTCCTTGTTCTCCTGGCTCACGTCTCAATCGCGTGATGAGGCGGTCGACGAAAGATCGGAATTTCTGATTCCATCCAATTGTAAGTAACCCGTGCAGAAGGATTCAGTAGATCTCAGGGACAATCGCGATATTCTGAGAGCCGGTTGAACATTGAATAGACGCTCGCTCTCGTCTCTCATTGCCAGTGTCTATACTCTAGACGGTATTCCCTGGCAAAAACATTTTCACAAATTGACGCCTGTTAACGCGTGATCGACGTAGATCGCATAGATAATGATTCTCTTCATACGGCGAAATTGCAGGAATAAGAAATCCAATTCGAACTTGAATCGGAAGATATGTGTATACAGTGTACATATTTCGCGAAGCACAATCTCGGAAAATTGGAAAACGTAGGTACCGAGTATAATTCGGTGAGAGTACCTAAATATATTCGTTCGGTTTTTGGTAGGCACGTTACTTCTTTTGCTTTTTGTGTAGGATGCACGCAGAATGTTGCAGAGACGTGCATCCAGCTACGTTTGTATGTATAGTTACCAAAGCCGCGTCCTGTGATTTATTTAAACATAACATAATTTCCTTTGGCCATGCTAAAGCGCGAAACGAGAGTCGAGATTGGAGCGTTGAATTACGGGACGCAACAGGACTCGAGTCTCGACTAGACGCGACTCGTCCGTTTCAATGGTTACTCCTCATGCCAAAGGCAGCGCAATCTTCTCTACCGTTTGATCGTTTTCTCTCTTTCCCCCTTCCTCGCTCTCGTTCTCTCCCGCCGCTTTTCATAACTTCAACGCAAGAAGATGGAAGCAGGGAGCAGAGAGTCGGCAGTAGGGAATAGGGACGCCAGTATATTTAACGGTTATTCAAGATCGATTCTACCCGGGTCGAGAATTCCTCTCTTTATATCTATACCTATATATCTAGACCTATACCTACACGTACACACCTTCGTCGCGACTCCCCACTGTGCAGTCGTACAATTCATTCGTCCGTATCGTTGTACCATGTGCCATATTCTCGTTGAGACTCTACCCAGTAAAGTTTGGAAAAATGATGGGAAAAAAACAATAAGAACAAGAAAGAACAACCGAAACAGACATCTCGTATACCTATAACCTTCCGTTTGTTAAGAGCTGGCGTTCCACTTCCACATCCAGATTTTCGACAAACCGTTTACCAGTAACGTCGCGTTTCTATACATTGATTGACAATTTTCATAGAAATCCTGAAATCACGTCCTACGTGAAATACTCTGTATCATTTTTCACTTCAAGTCCAATTTTGTTCTACCCGCGGTCTTTTAGCTCGAGGAAATTTCATCTTCAACATGAAAGAATATACCTTGAGAAATTATTATTTGCCGAATAGATGAAGCAATCTTTTACAGGTAAAGCAGCTTTGATAAAAAAATATCTTTGAGTCTGTGACATCGATCAAATTTCGTTTTCGTTTTCTCTTTCAACGATCAAAATTTCACTTTTTCTTATCGTTCAGTCCGACGCGACGCACAGACGTATACTATAAAGGAAGGAAAAGCTTGCGGAGAGATACGTAGGTATATGAGATCCCAGAGTAAAATGGTGCTAGTGAATTTGTACACATCTATAGAACGTGAAATTCGATCTGAACCTGACTGAATTTTTGCCAAATAATTATATTAACTAATACCGCGATTCAATTCTCTCGCAGAGACTCGTGATACGAATTGCACGTTTTAAACCTATAACTGCAGTGCATAGGTAGTACAGATTTTCTATATGTTAACGGTTAATTTTGTTACCGATAAATCAGTTGACGAACAAACATCGCAAATCAGAAGGAGGGGGTGAATATATTATTTTAACGCCTGGCTCTAGCGCTGGCAGTCAGGGCGCAGCGGGATGGGGGATGTGGATGTGGATGCGGATGCAGAATATGCGGAGGCATGAGGCGCATTCGGAAAAAGGATGATAAAATATACTAGCTCCTGAAAATGGCAGGTATGGGCGAAGCTTTATTTATAAATATAAGTCTATATATTTATATATATGTATACATATATATCCGTGCCCCATCGATGCGAGAGAATTTATTGTCTCACAGAGTATATTTGTTTAACCACGGCATTCTATCGGCATCCCTTCGACTATGCTCCCCTAGAGAATTTCATCCCGACATGTCATCCTGTCATCCACGGGGTCGCATTTATACGGAGAATGAATTAAAACTCCCTTGAGAAGGGAGAGAGGCATAAAGAGAGGGATAAATTTGCCTGCCGTGAAAAATTTTCGGGGAGCGGTGGGAAAGAAACACAGAAAAAGGAAATTTTGTCATTTTTGTTACACTCCTTCGGGGTTTTATGACAGTAGAGTGGCCTCGAACTCGAATTCGAAACCGTTGGGATTATATCGTTTCGTGTTTTCCCGCCAACTGTGGATACTTTTACGATCTTAATAAACTTTTATACCTATTTCCTAAGGAATAAACAAACCGAGGGACCGCCGTCACGACTTCAGCCCTGCCGATCAAACGACAGCCCTTCTATTTAGTTAGTTAGTTGGCACTTTGTTTCAACTTTTAAGCCCTTCTGAGACACAGCGAGGAAGTAACTAACCAGAACTTTCTCGAACCAATAGGATTCCCCCTGACATCCCGCGTTATTATGGCACGAACCGCCATCTTCTTACTTCGTCAACTCGATCTCGAAGGTACGGATTCGTTACCAATTATACTTTGTCTCGGAATTCAACTTGCAACGGGGAACTGGAACAAAACACATTGCAAATTGCTCATGATTTGTATTCAGTTTCATTTCCCTGTTGTGCTCATCCACGGAAGCTCCCGATTATCCAGAATCATATCTGCGATCACATCTTCCCCCATTTGAGTTCAAAAATGTCATTTCAATTTTCATTTCCACGCTGTAGCGGGATACGCCAGAAAAGTGATTCCTGCGTTTCGAAATTTGGAAATCGCAAATAACTAAGGAGCACGTACGTACTTTTGAAAAGAGAATTGATTTTTTCTTCAGAATGTTTCAACGAAATCTTACGTCTGCCTAAACAAACGAATGATACAGGCACGGGTACAGGTACAGGTATGTGCACGAAGTAGATATATATTCGAGTTCCGTTTCGATGCTGTGAAAAGCGCTTGAAACAAGTGTAGAAATCGGTATACCTATAACTACGGCATAGGTATGAAACTGTACCTACGTACAACTCGCTTTCTCCGTACGTCGGAATACGCGCCGGCGCGGTGCCCACAATCAGAAATACATATATTCGAGACAGTAGAAACAGTTCACAGTTGTCAGACATACTATCTAGTGGCTGTGTATGCGGTACGCTAGGTACATACACGCACACGTACGTCCGTACCTACTGAATCTCGACGCCGCGCCGCGCCGCACCGCATGAAGCCAAGCCATTCTGGAATCTAGGGTAACCTACCGAAACCCGAGAATTCCTGTTATAGATAGGTATAATATACAGCAAGTCAACCGTTCAGAAGTTTTGAGTATGCACGTACGTACGTACGTAGGTAGGATAGGCATGTGTCCGTGTAGATGCAATATAACGTATGCGCACAGGTATAGATGGGTATACACGTACTTTTACACTGCAGAAATATGCAACATTGATACATCATCATACGGTGGTAAACCGCTAAAATTACGCAAGGGAAAATCCACCGCGTTGGTGTAATAAATTTCGCGGGTAGGCGGCTGGGAGGGAGGGGGCGGGCCCTGCGAAATATACTTCATAATCAACCAGCGATGAATTACACGCAACTTCGGCATCTCTTCTTTTCGAGACAGATTTTCTTTTCATCATATCGTTTAGTTCTGCAGTGTACGGAAAAAAGTGAAAATTATTGATAATTTAGAAATCGTTGTTACAGATAATTGATCGTTTACGGAGATAGGTATACAAAAAACGCGTGTCACGACATCCCATCAGCAATATCGTTATAATTTTGGTAAATACCTATACTCATACACTAACCAGAATTAGTTTAGGGAGGCGGGTTTCTTTTTAAACTATTTTTTTCAATCATGTTTCGAACCTTCAACTCATCTACAATTCTTCATCACATAGGTCACAGCGTACGTACCATATACATACGTTTAATAAACAGTTAATGCATAGGTACATATAGGTAGAGAGTTTCCCTCCGCGTATGAAATTACTTGAATCGATTGTCTGATTGCGGAAGTTATAATATAGGATGATATATATATATATCTATATATATATATATATATATATATATATATATATATATATATATATATAGATAAAGGTATGGATGGTAGAGAGGCTAGCTGAAGGGACTCGGGACAGAGATTTATTGTGAAAGTTGTGATTGTATAACCAACCAAAGTCTGAGAAGTTTACGTCTTAAAGTTATTGGCAGGATCGACTTGGAATTTTCAGCCGGCTGTAATTTGAAGGGTAGAAAAGCGTTGAAAAACAAGGATAAAGATTTTTCAAACCGCGAGCTCGGTTATTCGTCCGCGTTGAAGCGGCGCACCCCCTTCCCCCCTCCATCATATATTTTTACTCTGACTACCAATTTCACCAGAATTTCTCTCTCTCTCTCTCTCTCTCTCTGTTATCTCTCTCCTTTTCAAATATGATTTTCAATAGATATAACATAATATACTAAATGAAAGCGAGGTAGGTAGGTTATAGGTATAAGTGGCTAGAGGTACGTAGGTCGTTGTACAAGAATGGAATTTATTTTTACCCAGGCCGAGTTCTCCGTCAAGAATTTTCTAAAGATGTAAAGATTTTATCCTGCGTGGAAATCACAGTATTTATAACCTCCGTATTCACGGCTTTAGAATATCACGCGGCAAAATTTCATCTCCGGGTAAACTACTCGAATAATAGAACCTCCGCCTTCCGCTCGAGGCCTGCAGGTATAAGCTATACCCCTACTCGATGTCCTTTTTTCGTTTTACCCGAAAACGCAGACGTCATTCACGCTCGAATTGAACAGCCTGTCTATGCGAGGCACTTGCGGGAACATATCGCAACGCCGTGTATGTAACCGTACAACCCCCTGAAGCTGTGAAGGAAAGCAGTAAAGATTCCGGATAAAGAGCGGGAGAATGTAGAAACCAAGAAGCTAAGAGCCGAGAATACGAAAATACCGAGAGACGAAGAAGAATTGTTGCCGTCTAAAATACATACGTATATATACATATATAAAAGCGGTGGTTGACGTTTCTTGAAAACAATGGAGAAATCTCAACGGTTTTATAAAGGTGAGTGGCAGGGGAGCAGATAAAGGCGGTAGATTGCTTCGCCCGACTTCCTCTGCTAGACTACAAGCTGGAGCTTGGGATAGGTATAGCTGCAGCGGCACGATGCTCTAGTTGCAGTTGCTCTAACCACGCGCTGATTCAACAACTTGGTTTCGTAACAAGATGCGCTTCGACCACGAGAATATAAGTTCAAGAGAAAATCTTGAAGAAAATAAAAACGAATCCTGTTAACATCTCACCGAAGACCCTCGGGGCGCCGTGCCGCGCCGCGCCGCGCCGCTGTCTATCGTCCGAACCTACATCTTCTTCTTCGTCTACTTTTTCCTCCATCTTCCGTTTCGCTGGCTGCTGCCCTGCATCGTTTTCCCCGCGCTATCCAGCCTCGCGTCAAATGCAGCCCAACTTTTAATCTAGTTTTCTGTTCGTGCAGCTAACAGTAAATCGCGGATTCGCTGATTGCTGCTTTTACATCACGGAGAAACAAATTGAAAAAGAAAAAAGAAAAGAAAGAGAGAATAAAACGAAGTTGAATGAAATTTAAGTCCAAATTATTTCTCCTATTTATTTCACATTCGACTGGAGCTTCTTCTGAGTACGATTCATTCGGATCATCATCGCCGTCGTCATCGTCGTCTTCGTAGTCTCACCGTCCCTGTGTGAAACAGTGTAACTGCGTCTGACTCTGTGTAAAACCCTTATTTCATTCCGTTGATTATTATCGAGGTTTTGGATTAAACTTCGGAAAGTTTCGAAGCCATTGCGCCATGAGGATCGAGCCGAAACCAGCTACTACTTTCGACGCAAGAGAAACAGAGAAAAAGCGAGTGAGTTTCTTGGCTCGATTTCTTTGCGTAATTATGTTTGCCGATGCTCTTTTGCCTGTGCCTGTGCCTGTGCTTGTGCCTGTAGCTGCGGCTGCGGCTGTGATTGTGCCCTGAGTTTGTGCCTGCGCCTGTGTGAAATGAAATTCGAACTCTAGGAAACTTTTTCACTTTATGTTAAGTATCGACAAACTCCTTGTGACAATTGCTTCCTCAATAAAGCGCGCCCACTCTACCATCTTTCGATAACGACTTTTCATCGATCTTGTTCCCCTCACAATTTCGTTGTTCATTTTCTTCAAAACCGTTGCACTTTTCTTGGTTCCTGGCTGATCACGGTAAGACTCGTTGGGAAGAAATACTCCTCGTTAAGCCCGAAAAATTGTTCTTCACATTCAATCGGAGGATTCCCGTACATCTCCGCAAGCTTTTTGCTCGTCTTTTTCATCCCTGTATCTTTTTCCTCCGTTCACATATCTACAGGTGTTCCGTCCTCTTGTAACACGGGTAGGTATAAGCATCCCTTTCGTCGCGTCTAGACGATGGATGAATTATTAACGCTATTCCCATTGAGGGAATCTACCATACGCTTTGGAGCAGAGCTTTTTCCATAAGCGTTAACTCGTCGTTGTGCTGGTACCAGGTTTGAATAGAATTTATTTTGCATTCACTTTGATACGAAGTCGCACTTTCTTATAACTACGTGTATGCATCATTGCACGCAACCAGGTCTACAGGGACGACAATAACAGGAATTATCCTCCACTTTGAATACTACAAGAGCTTGCGGGCTTTTACTGCACTACTATCTGAAATACGAAAATTATACACCTACTGTAAATTCAGCCTTACAAGAAACAGTGAGGCCTCGAACGTTCTAGAAAACATAGACCGCTGTGCACCGACACACGGTGACGTCTAATCATACGATTAGAACTAGAGTTCCATTCGCCGGGGAAATGTAGACCGGTATCTATAGGTACAAACATATATTTGGCATAATATTTTTTCATCCCAACGGAAGAAGTACACAGGATAAAATAACATTCGTCTAATGGAAATGCGAGTTTCTATATTGGTCAAATTACTTCACGATGTTGTAATATAATCGGTTTCGAGAAGTTTCTGAGCTTGCAGGGTGCTGATGTGTTATACAGTATGGTGAATAAAATATTATACAGGCCACAGTCAGAACGAACTAGCATACTATAGACTACAAATTTCGAGTTCTGTTCAACGCGGTCTCGTCATTTTCAATCTGGCATATCGAATTTTACGGTTTTCAGGTTAGATTCGTAGTCAAGGGACCTAACAAACCTACGAAAACTGGATTTTGAAGGAATAAAAACCTTTTTTCCGGCTTATTTGGAATTGGGTTCAATTTTCTCCCACGATAAAGTCTACTACATGTCAGGAAAGCGATCGGTACTGGCCGGTTGCCAATATTTGTCGAAGTTCAGTCCAATCGGCCATTACTTGTAAGAACAAGACTCAATTCCATTTGAAACCGATCCAGAAACTTGCAAAGAGACATTTGATCCCAATATCAAACAAGTTCCTAATTCATCTGATATAAAGAAAGGACAAGAAATGACCCAAACGACGAGTCGCAGAAATGTGAAGACGTCGCGAATCTCTCTCTCTCTCCTATCGCACTTCCGTATAAATTCAGGTTACCTTATACCAGACGCCATTTTCTTCGCACAATGTTACTGCACGAGTCGAGCAGCAGAAGCAGCAGGAGCCGCAACTACTATGGCGATCATAAATTTATCGTACTCCGATATTGGTGTTCGCAGCTGAGATGCGGGGTGCGATCATACCGCGCTATGGATATGGCCGAAGGCTTTCTTCCTCTCCCTCGCTTTCTCGTGGGATAAGTTACCTCGGGATATGAAGAAGGGGGATGAGGGAGAGGGCCGCGGCCGGTGGGCAGGCATCGATAAGGGGGTGTCAATGTCAGGGGGAGTTATGGTCACGTTATTAACCAACTTGGTCCCTGTTTTAGTACGAGCTTTCACCATTGTCGCGGGTCTGTAGAGTCGTTTACCCTTGTTAGAAAAGGTTCCGCGTTGGCCGTGAACCTTTTCATGTAGAAATCAAAGTCCAAGAATATCATGCGGAGGCTTTCCTTCGAGATTTATACCTATAGGTGGCGATATTCCGGGGAACGAACATGTGACATGTGCCGTCCGAAATGTCCGAAAGATCATTCGTTGTCAGCAAGAAAAGAGACTGTTTAAATATATTGTAATTCATCTCGGAAAAGTCCATTCGGATCGCAATCGAGAGTGATTTTTACGTAACTCAAAGTTAACCTAGTTTCCCTATCAGCTACCTGCATCAATTTTAACGGAGAAAGTGAACGCACGAAGCATCTCTGATTATAGTATATCCACATCCATCACGATATTGGTTATCTAACATGGATGCCAAACCCGCGCGTCGCCTCGCGTCCCGGCCCGGCTCCCGGGGTTGGTTTCACGAGGCAACATTTCGCTTACCGCGATTAATACCGATGATTAGTGGAGGAGATATTTACACCTGATTATCCGGTACACCAAATTAATTAACTTTATTAATCTATAACGTTATCTTACCCTTCCACTTTTTGGCGCCGTAGAAATCGGCCTAATCCTAGATCAAAAACAAATTGCTTCCGACAGAGCGCATAGTCATGCATACCTATATTGTCATCGGATTAGAAGTTTCGATTTTTAACAGACTAATTGATATTTGTTCCCAGCTCGTTCGTTCCTCGTTTGCATCCTTTCCGTGTACTGTTCGAATTTGAAAATAACAACAGGATTCCGATCCAAACTCGGAAATAGTTGTGCGGAGTTATAGATATACATACAGCACACTTCGTTCAACACAACAGAGATCAACGGGCGTTTGGCTCCAGCCTGTCTTTTCAGATTGAGAGCTTTTTTTTCGACGAAAATATGTAAGCCCGGAAATCTTATCGTCAATTTGATCGAATCTCGATCAACGTGTCTTTTGCGTTGTCGTCGCGTTCGCGTTGTACGTGTGTCCTATAAAATATCCGCCTTAATGAAACGGTGGAAAATGAAGTGAGTTGGAATTAGTGGTCTTGGATCATGCCCGAGTATGGTTGGCTTTTTCCAAGCTTAGTTCAGTCTTCCGTTGTAGCAGCTCTCTGAGATAAGAGCTTTAGCTCTATGCGTCAAGGCGCGGCGCGGCATGGCAGTCTAATAAGACGTTAAGCCGTATATTGACAGTCTTTGAAGCTAAGCAAACAGCTGTAGGTACTAGAAGAGTTTACATTACCAAGGGAAGCAAAGGGCCAAGAGGGAGAAAATGAACGAAGGAAGGAAAGAGGTTGGGCTGGGAATGCAAAGAAGGAAAGTCTTTTCGAACCAGAAAACTTTCGTCCGAATGTAATCTAACTTATAAATTTTCTCCTCATGCTCGTACCACCCAGAATGAAAATATGTTGTTCGTCGCATTGCTCCTCTTTCAAGTTTCATCGCCACCACCAAAGCGACGGGGATCGCGATGTCAATATTCTCACAATATATTCTAACTTTATTACAAAGTCATCCTCTACTCGACTTCTCTTCTTCTCCTACGAACGATGGCATTGATCAATTTTTCATTGGCGTTTGTTTCCCATCTCTTTTCCGTTTCTCGCCACATTCTTGGGAAGACGTCTCGGGACTTCAGATTGCAGATAAATTTACGTTGAATAATTTTCGAACTCAATATAATATGTGTATAGCTATACCTTGTTTATAATATGCAAAAAAGAAAGAAGAAAGAGAAGGACCAACATATCTTCGAGAGGGTGGTTTCTGTCTTTCTCGATCTTCTCTTTCCCGGCTGGAGCCGGAATTTTTGCTTCTCTCCGTAAGCTGAGAGTAATATTTCAGAAGACCTCCTCGAGTTTCAGGCCTACGATTTTTACCCGCGTTTATATACCCATGCCATTCCATGCGATGCCATGCCATGCCGCCCCACCCCAATTCTGAAATCCCTAACCCCTGCAGCGAAGCGGGATGCTATGAATATCATTACTCTTTTAGTTTCCGGTTACAAATTGTCTGACCCCGAATGACACCGGGGAGTTTTTCACCCTGCGGATTCGTGCCCCCCGCACGCGAGAGTCTAAATAACCTGTAATATAAAATTTGTCGAATTTTTCATCTCCTATTTTCATTTTTCCTCATTTTTTAATAAAATAATGCTCGCAATATCTGTGAGGGATCCTCACAGCGGTGATGCGCGTCGTTAAGGGTGAGTTTGCGACGACCCAGGTGGCGATGCCGTGGTGGTGAGTGTGGAGGGGAGGGGCTTTTGTGTTTTCTGAAATTTTACTTCTTTCGGCATATTTTACCCTTCGCGCAAAGGAAGTCTGGCAACGTCCGGTTTAAATTATAGTCCCTATTCTCTTTTTAACCCCCTTTTCACCCCCCCCCCCCCCCCCGCCCTCACCCTACTCACCTCCCGCGTAAACGCAAGAGGGGGAAGAACGGAGTTATTGTGACTTCTGCGTTTAAAACTAATTAAAAAAAACCCACGCTTTTATTTATTCATCTCTGCTTCTTCTTCTTTTTCTTCTTCTTCTTCTTTTTATTATTCTCCTTTGTCCTGCTGTTCATTTTCATCCCCTTTTCTGTGAGTATGCACATACCTCAAATAACATCAAGTAATAAAACTCAACGTAGACATTCGCGTTCAAGTGTTGTACGTATGTAGTACGCATGCATACCTATGCACAGGTAAACTACATTGATATATTCAACCGTCAATTTACTACATCAAGCACGATTACCCTACGTCTGAAACAGTTCTGTTTATTCATAAGGAATATACTTATACTTGTACCTATACCTATTCCTATACCTATACCGGTTTGCTTTTACTTACTTTTGCTAGCCCTCGTACCAACCTCCCTTCAGCTATTTGTCCCGGGCGACGTTTTACTTAACGTCAAATCGAAACTTCGCTATTACCACTAATGGTACTGCATTACTGCTTCTTCTACTATTGCCGTAAGTCAAACACAGAATTCATTATACGTGGGTATAAGTACTATATTTTTGGCAAAATATGTACCTAGGTATGACAGGCGTAGCGCTTCACATTTTCACTATAATAACATAAGTCATCAATCAAATGATTCAGGGAAAAAGAAACGTAATAGAAATTAGTAAAATGATTCATTTCATAGAGATTCCGCCGCGAGGAGCAAGACGAATTTATTGAAAAATTGTTAAACAATTAGATTAGCAAAAATTGCATTTCAAAGATTACGTTATTTATTTAAAAATTCGAAATTCCCCCTATTTCGATCGACATTTTCACCGATACTTCGCCGATTTATGAATGATTGAGAGATTCACCAGGATTTTCTCGGTACAGCCGTATAATTGTATGGATTCTCATCTCGTCCACAAGAATTACTCTGATTTCACAATTTTCATACCAAATATACGGTACACTTTTTCTCTTTTGGAAAGTGCGGGCGGAGTTATCACGTATCTCTCATCAATGCACCGCGCCGGCACGAAGTTGCTGCTACCCCAATTTTCGCGCAAAGTATTCGTGTTCAGATATACACCGAATGAACAAACAGAATTCGGCGTCGAAAACCAAAAATCTATCGCGGTGCCGCATCGTTTTCTGGAATCTAATTTCTATGCCGTATCTTTTTTGAGCTGCAAAAATTTCCCAAAGCGACAACTCGTGACTAGTTTCTTAAAGAATGCATCTTACCATTTCAGTGCCGATCAGCTGGTACGAATTCGAATCGTCGATCATAAACATTCACAATTTGTACAAAAATATATCAATTTTTATGAAGGACTACTAAACATCTGAGGACAATAAAGTTCTCCGCAAATTTCTTCGTTTTCACCATCGTGCCGTTTCACACGACAAGTTTCTCTCCCTCCGATCACAGCTGATCACGGAGTGTATATATATATATATATATATATGTGTACAGAGTAAAAGCGCGCGCGGGGGGGGGGGGGGGGGGGGGGGGCAGGGACTCAAAAATTTCTTGGGCTTCCCCGGCCTCCGACCTATCTCGTACCTAATCTATAAATTTGAAAGGGGTCGCCATATGCGGCTCGGGGTCGCTCGCCTCCCATATATACTATGTATATCAGTAGCTAGCCAGCTATAGATGGATAGAAAGATATAGCTATATAAGGTATAGAGAACTATAGATGTATATGGAATCGAGACAATAGGGTTGTTAAGGTATTCTGCTTGCTCACGTTCCGTTCGTCGTTACGTTTTAGTAGTGTCATAAAAACCAATACGACAGGGGGATTCCCCGCATCACCCTGCAGGCGCACCAAGCACGGCGCTGCCTCAGCTTCTCGAAGAATTCTTCTCCTTCTCCTGCTCCTTTCTTTTTTCCTTTTATTCTTTTCCCTCTTCTTCTTCTTCTTCTTCTTCATCTTCTTCTTCTCTCTTTCTTATTCTGTAGGGAGTCGGTACTCATGAGATCCGTGCAGAGGCAAAAGAAGAAGACCGGAGGGGGTGAGGGGCGGTGAGGGGGAGGGGGGGGGGGGGGGGAAGCTAAGGAACCTCTTATTCCGCAGCTTTAAGTGCTCAGGTACGGTCGAGCGAGCTGCGAAAATGGCGTTCGGCGATTTCTTCGTCTTCCTCTACCCCTTCCGTTTATTTCCTCGAGTAGAACGGGCGCGGATATTATGCATTTTTCATCTCACGGAGAAGCAGAAGAAGAAGAAGAAGAATAAGAAGACGAAGAGAAAGAGACGAAAAAAAGTGACTTCTTAGCCTCTACTTTATATCTCTCTTACAGATTTTCAGTAGCGTCTGTAACGAGCGATTCACACTTCAACCCCCGATCTCATCTTCTCCTTCTTCTTTTAATTTTATATTATATCGCTGCTTTCATATTCATTTTTTTCTCCGCTCTATAATCGTATAATATACACGATATCACGAGAGACGCGATGAGGAAGTTTGTTTTTTGTTTTTTTTTTGTATCGCTTTCTTTCAACCAATGGAGTAAGAAAGTATCGCGGTCGTCGAGATTTTTCGAATTCAAAAAATCGGACTCAATTGAAACTCGATGTGAGAATATTAAATGATATATGCATCGAGCCTAGAGCAAAATCGTATCCCTAGCCAGAGAATTGACGTGAATTTATTGACGACTGATATTGGAGAATTATTCGAAATTATCGAAAATTTGCACCACCGATTTGCTTGTTTTCGAAATCCATACGTCGAACGCGTTCAACAAGATGAACAATACGGTCTATTCAATTATTCCGATGAAATTCGCGCAAGGGCAATTTACTCTGCAAGTAACAGATTTTTGAAATTTTCCAATTTTCTTACGAAATTAACACCTACATGTAATGGCGGAATTATTTTTCGAGAATAGAGACGAACAAAATTTTTCGATGGGTACTCGTTCGTTATTTTTTGTTCGACAATTGAAAGACGACTGCGAACCAACTTTCATTTTCATTGTCGAAAAATGGAGTAGGAAACTCGGAAAACTACTCTATGATCGATCTACTGTAATTACGAGCTGCGAGTTCGCTGTGGTAAATTCAGTTGGCGGATGTATAATTTTCTTACGGGTGGCCGCGACGTTTAGTTGCACGCAGAAGTTTATCTCTGAACCTTTTGCGGTATTCTTATACTCGTTTATAGCTACCTATTACTGTATACTATATCTGTCGATAAAATCGATCTGTAACAACGAACGAGCCGCGTCGGTGTCGTCCATGTATAAATATACATGTGTATGCGTGTATTCCGCTGTAAGACTGTAGTTGGAAACAAGAAGTTTCCAAAGGGAAGGGAAAATCCACATTTTATGTTCCTCGAAGCCCGTGCTCGGCAGGATAATGAGCAATTAAGTCTTGCTTTATTTTTACGAGTGTCTCAGCTACACCGCGAATATACCAACGAGTTATCGATTTTTCAATCAATAAATACACCCGTTCCTCCCCCCCACATAGTAGATACGTGAAGGAACCCGTATCCCATAATCATTTAGACGCGCCGTGCCAGGGATAGCTCGTTAAAACTTTCTCTTTTACCAACGACACTACACATGGTATGTATATATAGGCCTGGAGCTTGCTTTTATGTGAAAAAAATTGCTTCTCATAGCCGTTTTCTGTATTATCCGTAGGTAAATGCATCAATATTGAGAAATCATCGGGAGCTTGGAGGAGGTGGACAAATTTTCGAATGAATACCGAAACTTCAATGCGGATTTAAAAATATCCGTGAAAATAATTTTTCCGCGTTTTTATTTTATTTTTATTTTTTTTTTACTTTCTCTCTTCGGGGCATAATTTCGAATATCCTTTATTTTTCCAAGCCTGCAAGCCCTGGGCAGAAAGAATTTTTCTTCCTTTATTCAGTATGGCAGCGCTCGCGCGCGCGCGCGCGTGCGAAAGCCGAGCTGATAGTGATTATGCAAATGCAACCTTTGCATATTGTGGACTTTCGGGCTCATATGCATATTTTTGTTGAAAGTTAATTTTTCTCTTCTCTTTCTCTTTCATTCTACGTCCCCGGTGGCTTTTTTGTTTTTTTCATTTTTTTTGTTTTTTTTTTTTTGTTTGACTCCGTTTCGTTCGAGAACCGGGGTGGGTACACTTTTATCTCATGCATTTTCCCCCGCATAGTCTACGCCCCTCCGTCCACTATCCCTGAACCCTGCAGCTGGTGAATTTTACCTAACGCGTATCTCCACCCACCTACCTACCTATCTACCTACCGACCCAGCTACCTGTCTTGAGTAATTAATTAAGGAAGTAGCAAATTGCTTCGTTCACCTTCCGCGAAGATTTCTAGAGCGCTCTTCAGCGTTATATCAACCCTGGCTGGTAACCCCTCTCTCTACTATAGAAATATATATTCTTGGTCGAAGGTGAAAACCATCCGGTCTTAAGCGCCCCTCGAGTGCCCATTAAACGATCCCATTTGCTTCCGAAGTCGATTTTCTCTTGAAGAGAGTCTGCAGCTAGCCCCCTCCGCCCGCAGCCTCGTTCTCTTCGTTCGCTATATGCCTGCGAGGATCGCTCCGGCAAGAGTGTAAAGCCCTTTTTCCCCGAGCAAGCGAGCGGAGCGAGCAAACGGAACTTGCCAGTTCTTTCGCGAAAGGAGGTTGAATTTCTTTTTACGATTTTTCTTTTCATCCTTAAAACCACCCTTGGCTTTGCTAAATGACGAGCAATTAAATCTGTATTTCACTCGACGATTATCCCGGCAATTCTTCTTTCGAAATAATTGGTCATAGTTGAAAAACGGTATATGAGAGACATAAAGCGCGGCGAGCGCTCTGTTTCATTGACGTGTTTATCCGCGGAAAAATCGCACGACAGACACATGTTATCGCCTTCGATACATCTCGGTCAGAGAAAGAAGCGCATCTCTTCGTTCGAAAAACCATAAAAAAGGTATTCCGAAGGTAGCCCGAAGAACGACGGAAGCGATCGAGGGGAAAGAAAATAACGTCGAATGAAATGGACACAAGAAGAACTATCGGTTCGATTCGATTGGTATTGAAGATTGAAATTGCAAATTTCTTTGCATCGTGAGAAAAATGTCATACCTTCATTTTTTCTTTAGTTTTCAATACTTTTTTCTTTTCTCAAAATTCCGTATCGGAAAATCTCGTGTTCACCTAGACATTGCTTTTTCATGCGAGCGATGAAAATTTTCAGAGAAAACGGTTGAAACAATTTCCAAGATTCCATAAAAGCTTTGATTTAATGTTGAGAATCTGTTCCGTGTGCCGAGTTAGCGGGCTGGAATAGCCTACTAAACTTGTGAATTGTGAATTCATCGGCGTATTCATCCACAGTTCCACTAGAACCGAATTAAAAAGGTAGAAAGTGCGTTGGTGAGTTCTGGAGGGCCGGTGCGCGATACCCACAACCCTTGATAAGAACGAGATCCAACTGAAATAAAACTTCAGGCAATGGAAGTAGCTATTCATAATGCGTAGGTATATATGTATATACGTAATAAAAAATGAGAATGAAAAAAGGCAAAAAAATATTTCAACAATTTGGTATTTTGCTTGGATATATACATAGGTACTACAGTCCGACCACCTCTCAATAAGCAGGCAAAAGCGCCCGCGGCGCGCGGGGAAGAGTTTGCCCGAGAATTCGAGTACCCCCACCATGCGCGGGCTCCTCGTTCACCGACTCTATCTGTTGTCTGTCTCTTTCTCTCTCTCTCTCTCTCTCTCTCTCTCTTTCGGAGGTTGAGTCGGAGTGGGGGTAAGTGCGCGAGCGAGAAACTGGGGAGAGCGTGCTTATTGCGGGCGGGCTTATTGGGGGGTCGCACTGTGTATAGAGGTATAGGTATAGGAGTAAGTAAAGTACTAGCGCAGCGTCTTTTTTCTCCAGGTTTCGTTCTATTTTATTTCGTCATTAGAATTTCCAAGCACGGTGTTTCTTTCACGATCCCATACCACACACACACACCTGGGTACAGGTATACCTAGACTCCGCTGGATCACCAGTGAACGACCCGTTCACCTTTGGCCGTTCAGCGTTCAGCGTTCAGCATTTTGCACAGAGCCCATAGTTAGAGGCAGAAAAGGTCGGCGAAAGTTTCGCAGGGTGCATTTTAAGCACGCGGTTAAGGTGCGCGGTAAACCTTGCCTAGCTACTACACCTATAGTCCGTCGTCCTTTCTATATACCTTTCTTCACAGTGCGGGTTTAGCTTAGCTGTCTGATACTTTATACAGCCTACCGACCTGCCAACCTACCCTCGGTTAGGTCGGGAGCGTATAGAAGCCAATACTTGCGGGATTCATAATCGAGTGAGTTCCCGGTGGAACCCGTAAGCTACACGGCGTGAAACCAAATTAACCGATAAGGTTACGTGACCTGTTTCCTCAAACGAAATTTCCCGGAAATACTGGGAATTCTGCAAATTCCTTCGAGACAACGAACGAAGCTGTTGGCGAATGATCGCGAAAGTTAGGAAGAAAAAACGAAAACCAAAAAACATATATAAATAAGAAAAACCGATGAAACCAATTGAATAGATAAAATGGATATTCGTGGTGCAACGAACAGCGTATTTCATTGTCACGCACATTCGAAATTCCCAATTTATAATTCACGTTCAAAACGCAGTAAGCACCTATTGTACGGATTATGAAATAAAGGAAAGCAATAAAGTTTGAAATTTACGTCGAAGCAACCCTTTGATGCTGAAAAAAGAAACTGAAGAGTTTCAAGAAAAAGAAAAACACAACAAAAAGTCAATTTTATTTTGAATTATCTGATTAACCACATTCCTCCGGCTTGTATGATTCAATTTTAATTCACCATTCCGCATCCGGTACGAAGCTCGCTCGCTATTGTAATTTGTAGAACAATAGTTAGGTATGCAATTCTGAACTTGATAAACATTTAGAATATGAAATAAAAAGTGATTCCAGTATTTTTTGTTTCTTTCATTTTTTATTATTTTTTTCTTGGCTTTCTCAGTATACTTATTTTGTGTTTCGCTAAATTCACGCTACGCTGTGTTTAATATTCCTTTCTATCGGGTAACTATATATTCTCGGCATTGGGAAAATTCAATGTAATTGATAAGTGTGCAGCATCAGTAGCATCAATCCCTTCTCTGATTTTTGTTCTCTTTTCTTTTCTCCCGCTCTCTTGTACGGACAACCTTTTTGCTATAAACGAATGTAAATTTGCAAAAAATACAGGGGGTGTAAAATTCAACCTGAAAAATTAACTCGAAAAAAAAAAACGGAGCAAAAAACAAACGACGATTCCGAACCCCACAGAGTAATTTCGGGGAGGAAGAACAAAAAAAAAACTTCGCCCGCGTCAATACGGTTCAAAGTTTTGACGGACAGATTTTTTATTCCCATCCCACCCCAATCTTCGAAAGGTCCGATGAATATTCAGATTCGTGCGGTTCCTGTACAGATAAATATGACGTAGGTATACGTAAACACGTAACCGAATACGCGCATACGGTATACGTATCTACCCGCACACTTCAATGATGCCAAAAGTTAACAAAGTTCGAATTGTCTGTTGCGACGCGTACCATGCCGCCTTCAACACAGGTCACAGGGACAAAGGGACGATGCCCTCGGCTGTTCATACGAAGCGGAGTCCAAGTGTGCCGATAACAGTGACCAGGCCTTTTCCCTCTGCATCCCTGCAGTTTCGTATATTTCAAATTATTTCTGCATCTTTCTCTCCGTTGTAAACTTTGTATCTTTCTCGGCAAATTAATGTGCCAGGTCCGGCAGCTGTCCGACCATCCCTTCAAATTGCGGTGCTCTATTTTCTCGTCAATTTTTACCAGTCGCTACTCAAAATTCGCCGACGCGACGCACAGGCGGCTCCGCAATTTCTCCGCAATAAACACAAATTATATCTCTCAATGAAATCCCATATTTACTGTAGATAATTGTTATTTGTTTATCATTATCACAATATACCTATATCAGTTGAATTTCGCAACATCTCTGCGATACATTTATGCAAACATCACAAATAAATAGTTACCTAACAATCCTTCGATTGGAATTGGCGGGGGTTCCCGACACCCGAAGCTGACATAAAATCACAGGGTTCTCGTGAACGTTTGTCCAAACGGATGATCAAAGCATGCGTATGTATACGTGCATAGATGTATGTATATACGTAGGATACATATACTGCATGCGTATTATATCACATTGGATACATCGATGCGGGGAAGGCGGCTTTTTACCTTTTTCTTCCATTTTCTTTCTGCCTCCCTTCATTCTTATCGGTTTTTATTTGTTCTATGAGGGTATAACGCCGCTGCCCCAGTTCTCGTTCCTCAGAGTAGCTTGGGCAAGCGTGGGGAACAGTGAACTTATAACTGTACCTAGGTACCCGAACGTGTTCAGTATCGTTTGCACAGATTATCATTGAACAAAACAACAACAACAACAACAAAAAACAAAGAACAAAACGAAAAACAAAACAAAAAACAAGGGATAAGTCTTCCGAATCGTTATCGCGTGATCGTAAACGAAAAGAAACGGAAACAAAAAACGAACAACGTACTATAAAATTTGTTCTCTTTCTCGAATTTGTCCTCTATAGAAATGCCAGGTTCCATTGCCAGATCGTCAAAATAGTTTTTGTGATCAAGAGTGACGAAAAATTGCAGTCCAATTCCTAATTTGTTCAAACTATTCCTACCACTTTTGAATTTCTACAGGGGGGGGGGCTAGAACTTTATCGCGTGTGATTTTAGTCCATTTATCTAGAAAGGACGCGGAGTAAACGTCGGGACGTACTCTAAAAGATTGTAATTAGCCTCACAATTATCAGCAGCGAGGTGAATATAGGTATATATTATAGGTATTGGCCTCGGGTACCGATATATTTTCGCGTTTGCAAACCCGCCGGTTTACTACGCGCAATGAAACGAGCTTGAAGCTTTTAACGGTTATATCCCACCCTTTATGTTCATGTATGCGGATATTGAAGCGGATTTGCGATACGGAAGATGAAAAAAAAAAACAGAGGAATAATCACAATGATGATGATGATAATGAAATTGGGGAAAAATCCGCCACTCGCCACCTGATATTTTTCGAGAATTCCGTTTTGATAATGATGTTTTATAACTCAATGAATATGAATGTACACACATACGCAGGATCGCTGCGGACGCGTTGTACCTTTTCGCTAGGTTTAATCCACGAATCAATCATGTCCATCAAATACCAAATCCTTTGTTGTTCGAGCTAATTTTTAATCCAACCTGAAGCTTCGCCCGGTCGCAAAAAGGATGAAAAAAATCAAATTCGATACGTATCTGTTTCTCTTTTTTTCCCCTCCTCCTGTGAAATTTGATTTTCAACTGAAAATCGGATTGCAAATTACAGAAATTCGTGAATCAATTGTCGAAGTGTATTCTCGTTATTCCCGATTCGAAAGTAAAGTTTTTTTGAATCACTGTTGCAGTCTTACGATGAAATTAGCTTCACAAATCTGAAATGAGCTTTCAAAGAACGTGGAAAACAGGTGAGAACGAATATTGTAATCCATATTTTTTCAAATGTATTTATATCTGCGGACCGATTTGTAAAATTGTTATTCAAAATGTGCTTCCGAATGAGAGCAAGTCGAAAAGTATAGTCCTCGAGCGACTTACGGACGGAGAATGATATTTTCGAAACGATTAAATTCATCCTCGTTCTTCGTACACGACGAGTTCTTACCATTGAAATTTTCTATCCGAGCATTATATATACTTATGAGCGACGAGATAAAGTCACAACAATTTATTACAATCCATTTGCCTGAGAAATCCTCTTACGCAGAAAGCTACCTATTCTATACATACGTACGAGCACTCACGCACGTACATAGTACGTATAGATATCGATATGAACGTGTAACGAACTGCTCAATTTCAAGGAGTTTCTCCATCAGGTATATATCGCTGCCACTGCGACGTGCATGGCGCGGTAATACCTGTGCAGTTGAATTCCGGTGATTCACATCCCATTTTTCTTCACCTCAACTTGAAACTACTCCGAGAGAAAAAACAATTAATCTGTATTATTTTTTCCAAAACGCGAATGCTTGGACGGCAACGACTATCAATATTGTTTAGATTCTGTTCTATTGGCGTTATGCGTTTGTCGAATAGGTATCGCAAGAATTAACATCAAGCGTCCCGTTATTGAAAGTATTTAATGGGACTGAAGTCTGTGATAAGGTTACCGCGACAAAATTACGGAAAATTCATTTTCATAAGACAAACTTTCGAAGAAAAATCTTTGTTTTCTTTCTGAATTTTTTTTACCATTCTGGCAAATCTCCGACGTCGGCGTCCACGCCTGGGGAATTCGTCGTCGACGTCGGGGATTTGCCGGAACGGCAAGCAAAGAAAAAAAAAAAAAAAAAAAAAAAACGTCCAAATTTTCCTCGTTCACATTTGTCTTTTGAGAATACATTTATTTCCTAATCCAATTCTCGTGTCGACGTTTATTAGGAACTTCGGCCTCATCAAATTTTCCTATATTCGATGTATACCAAATTCAATATTTCGTATCATAGATTATTACTGTGAACACGCTTCGCGAAGCAACTGACAAAATTTCAACCCGAGTCAAAAATTGGCGTTAGTTCGGGAACCCGATTGGATTTCCAGAATTTTCAGAATTATACAAAACCGATGATTATCAGAATTCGAATATAGATATCGCGTTGCTAGAGCCAGAAGGTAGTATGATTTTTTTGTTTCTTGTTTAGCATGCATCCAGAAAGAGGAAAATATGTCTGGAGTAACGAAATTTGAAAATCGATCGACTAAAGCCGAAAGGCCGAATCCGCAGGCGGGGATACGACTCTTTGGTTGAAAAAGAAGAACAAATTTTCTTTCCACTGATGCCAAAAGGTTGTATCCGGCAATTTTTCTTTCCCAAATACCGAGCAATCAAGCATTTGGAAACGGAAACGAAAAATTTCGTGTATAGGTACGACCTTTTGGCTTTAGCCGACCAAATTCCAAATTTCGACTTCCGCCAACGTATTTTCATGTTTTTTCGACGAATGCGGGACAAAAGTTGTATACCTACGACCTTTTGGCATTGAAATCGAACTTCCGGCGCTTACGTCCCTAAAACGGTATTAGTAACGCGACATGTCCGGGCTCCGGATAGAGTTATACGAAAACCGAAAACAACTGCTTTTGAACAATTTTGCAAAAAAAACTCGTAAGACAAATTTCGCAATACTAAACAAGAAAATCCGTGAATAATTTCCCAGTTATACATACAGGTCCATCTACATATACCTACATAAAAGTGAAATTGGTTCTGCGACATATCTAGGCCGCGTATACATTCATATACGAGTATAATATCAAACAAACGTCGATAACGTACGTAGGTATCTGCTAACGAGAACCTCGTGAACTGTGTGTACAAAAATGAAAAGAAAAAGAAAAAAAAAACACGAGAGAGAGAAAAAGGGCACAAATAATAATAATAAAAAAAAGAAGAAAATACAATACTTCGACCATTGAATCGACGTCAATTTTATGTATAATATATACATTCCAGAGGTATAGGATCCCGACTCTCCTACATATTCATGTAGATCGCGTTTTGAAATAATATTGAAAGAACACAAAAAAAAAAAAAACCGTAAAGAAAAGAGAGAAAAAGAGAAGAAAAGAAACACAGAATCTGCGGTGGATGGTGATATTACATCAGGCGGCAGTACAGTTGGATATCGCATTTATTTCATACTGAAATTCGAGCTGATTTGAATGGATTTGAAAATTTATACATATACCTATAAGTTCGAGTCTCGTCGCTACTTCGCAAAAACTCTGCGGTGATTATCCGCGTTCATTGCTCCACGATATAATAATTCCGTATCAGACGTTTACGAAAAGAGGAATACCTGCAATTTTATTTTTATGTATGAATTGTACAATGTTATCGAGCCGCGAAGTGCCACGGGAATCGCAATATCAAATCTATACAGAAACCGTTTCTTAAAGAAGAATCGTGAATTTTCACAAACGATTGGATCTATTTCAATGAAATTATGAGAATTTATTCGTTACGATGGCAAAAAGTGGTCGGCTATTTCACTGTTTCGAAACGTCGATCAGATTTGATGAAAAATAAATATTCCCTGTGTTAGCTAGGTTAGGTTGCCGTCGGCGACTCCATTGGCCGTTTGACGACAAATATTGTCATGCGTATTCGATTGTGGACGTGCATCTACGTCGCGTTCACTCAATTAAATTTCTGTAAGTGCAGTTCGCGCGGTATAGGAAAATTTGCGGCAATTAACCTTAACAAGTCGAAATATTTCTTTGAAAGGCCTTTTCAAATGAGCCTGTAACTGCTCTTTTTCTTTCTCTCTTTTCGTGCCTCTCTCTCTCTCTCTCTCTCTCTCTCTCTCTCTCTCTCTCTCTCTCTCTCTCTCTCTCTCTCTCTCTCTCTCTCTCTCTCTCTCTCTCTCTCTCTCTCTCTCTCTCTCTCTCTCTCTCTCTCTCTCTCTCTCTCTCTCTTTCTCTTTTTGCACGTGATTTACTAAGGGAAAGAAACGAAAAAAAGTGGGTGCCGAGGTGGTGGGCGAATAAAAATTCTTCGCCGCGATATTAAAATCTGTGTTACCTACAGTATATTGAGCTTGTCGGTAGAAAAGAGTGGAGTATTAGCCTTATGAAATGGATCCTTTGACCCGAATGGAGCAAACGTAGGTGTACGTACGTATGCATGTGGTACATGTATGCACTGGATGGGTTTATAATATGAATATCAAACGTTTACATATACATATTTTACAATTGTACATATAATCGCGAGTTCTCTCACCCGTTCAAGGAAAAAATCGTTCACGCTTTTTTAAATATTCGCTGACTCGTCGTAATTGCTGCCGCTCATTTTTCGCCAGTGGATACAATTCAGCATTTATTTGCATTCCCGTATATTATATAGCATAACATTTGATTTCAATATCACGCGATAAATTGGAATTCTTCGGTTGTATTCGTAATTTTGGTTCTTCCTTCATTTCTTCCTCAAATAACGAAAATAACCAATTTTCACTCAGCATATTCGATACCGAGCTATATCAAGTATCAATCCCGACAGAGAATACGAGAGCATTGATCAGCGGCGCCTGTAAGTAGTAATGATGAAAATGATACCTAATAAGAATTCTCAAACTCACGTCGATGAATAGCTATTGTATATATGCTGATGCAATTGGACTCGGAGAATTCTGGTTACGAAAAGTCTTTCGATATTTGGACACAGAATCGCGCTACATGCTTTTTCGTGACTAATTGAGATACACCCTGTATATATACAGGTATATATACAGCTACTTCATTCCAAGTAATATTGGCTGAGAATTCATTAATTTCTCAGCGTTATTAATTATTATATAACACTCAATTAGGGCCATACAAATTTCTCGCTCCTTCAAAGGTAGGTAGGTCCACTCTCTTTCCTTTCGGTAAGTGATTTTAATCAACGTTCGAACGACGCGAAGCTAGCTCGAATTCGCAGTTCGGCTGTTGTGGACAGGCCGACCGAATCCAGCCCCTCATCCCCAACTCGAAACCCAACGCCAACCCCAACCCCAGCCCCAACCCCGGACCCTTAACCCCCTTTTCACTCGGGACACAACTTTCTGATAACTCATGTAAATTAACCATCTCCGTTAAAACAAAGCCGTGAATTTCAAGCTTCGAGCTCTAATTAACTTTTCACGTGTCCGGATTTTGTGGCTTTCTGGATTAAGTGAAACGTCAATTACTCATATTTGTGCGGTGGATTGATTATATCAGTGTTTTAACGATATCAATTTTTCTGTTGATCGTTTCTTTTTTTTCTTTTCTTCCCACCCTTTTCCAATTTTGTTTGATTTTTCCAGCGAAGAGTCGGGGCTTGTGAATAAATTCAGAGTGTGCATACCAACACCTCGTCGATCGTGAAAAATATCGTGATTAGTGAAAATCTGTTTCGCGCTATCTGTTATTCTTTCTTTCTCCATTCTTGTTTTTTTCCACATTTATTCTGACTTTCGTTTTTCCCCAGCCCCCGAAATAACGTAACTTCGCAATTTATTCGGAACAGTTTTCCGATAAAACATTAACATTGAACCAAGTTTACTGTTTTACTCCGAATGAATGATGATCGCGCTTTCAGGTATATAATATACATGTACATACCTACTCGGTATAAATATGATATAATGTATGATACCTACAACATAATATAACCCCATAAAATACAGGGTCGTAAAGCAGGGCGAAATGTACCCCTTCCCAGTCATAATATTAATAATTTTAACAATCTTTAGAAAACTTGATGAAAAATGCATCAAGAGATTCAACTCATTTTCGTTTTCCCCTTTCTGCCTTTTGATTCTCATGAGACCATATGATCGAGAGATTTCATAAAATTTGAAAGAAGTCAGCTTGCTTTTATTCATTGGTCTCAGTTCAGCCAGGTGATTATTACGAAGCTCAAGTTTCGTAAGAGAGAAGAAAAAATGAAAATTTGGAAAAGAGCTTTTTAGTTGATTGGCACAATTGCGGGGATTTGTTCTTTCTGTTGTTTTTTTTTTTTTTTTTCGTTTTTTTCAACTCAAATATAGCCGACAGCTCTCAAATTCAATCCACTTCGACCTCTATGGAATAAGTTCAAGTCTTCAAATACTGTTTTATTCAACCGCGTGCTGGGACTTCGGGCGAGTCTTTTGAAAATAAAAAGTAGAAGAGGAAAGAGGAAGGAGGAAGGAGGAAGGAGGAAGGATGAAGGAGGAGAAGGAGAAAAATGAGAGAGAACGAAAGGGAGAAAGAGAGGGGAAAAAAATGAAGACGACGTCGTAGTGAAACTAGTGGCAAAAGTTGACTCGTTTCCCGTTCTACGTACCTAATCTTCAATCAGCTATACTAGACTTCCCGAGGTAGGAGGTAGCTACCTACCTAACGAAAAAAACAGAAAATCAAGTAAAGCAGCCCGGCAGACATCCGAGCGATAATTTATTCTCCACGCGATAAATTTTCTCAAAAATGCTGTGCTCAATGCTCAAACATCTCGAAAATTAGATAGAAACAGTAACTATACGTCGCGAGGAGAGTGATACGCGCGTTTCGTTCAGTTTCATCGAGATTTCGGTTATTCTCTTATCTTCAACGAACGATCACGCCATTGGTACATGTATGTGAGATCATGTGAGATCTTCGGTGAAAATGAAATAAATTTCGAACAAGATCGTTGCGGATTCGATTCAAAATAGAAATTGCAAAGTTTCGGTAATCGCGGTCATCGGTTCAAACTAATCTGAAAATTATCGTATTGTCAATTTCGCAGACTGCGATTCCCTCGTTTATTCGCGAACCTCTTGCCTGGGTACTGTGGGGTTTTACCCTCGTATCGCCGTCTAGATTACATTCCAAGGCCCCGAGGTTGCCGCGGGCTGCAAGAACCGTTTAATATTGCACAAGGATTAGCATTTGGAGAAATCTCGGTTAAACGGATGCATCAAACCTTTTTGTATCTTTTTTTTTGTATCCTGTACACGTAAGTCCACGAAAAAAATTTACCTCCGGTTTATCCCCGTCCAACTTGACTCCGCGACGAGGTAAAAGTGTGTGCCCCCGCGCCCTTATTTCTATTATATTTCATATTCTAACCAAAATTCTTGCGTGGGAACCGAACGAAAAAGGAAAGAAAAAAAAAAAAGAAAGAAAGAAAACAAGAAAAAGAAAAAAGAAAGGAAGCGGAAGAGGAAGAGGTTTTCAACGTAAAATTGTTTCACCTGAGAACTGTGTGGACCTTTCACAAATGCCAATTCGTTTTATTTGGCACGAAATAAATTTCATCATTTTTCTTCTCTCAGTTTAAAACGAAAGAAGAATAATGGCGCGAAAACGAAGAAGAAGAAGAAGAAGAAGAAGAAGAAGAAGAAAACGAAGAAAAGAGAAAACGAATTTATTAAATTTACGAATGTTTTATATAAGGTATATTAATTCGCAAGAAAAGTGGCGGAGGGAGAGGAGTGAATATCGTTATTGAATTTCCCGCGCCGCGTTCATCGTCAATAATTGGACGCGAAAAATTTTCGGTAAACAAAAGTAAAGAAAAAGAAGGAGAGAAAATGAATGGAAAAAAAGTGGAAAAAACAAGAAGTGAGTAAAGGAGAGTTAAAAATCGTAACGTTTGATGAGAACGATATTGGATTTCGCATTGAAAATAATTCAATTAGGAGAGAGAGAAAGAGAGAGAGAGAGAATAGAAAGGGAAAAACGCGCGCAATCGTTCATTATGGATTTTTGTAGTAGGTATATATATTCGTTAAAACTATAAGTCTACATATCCAAATTTTTCCGTATACCTTATATAAGTATGTACACATATGGCATATATTGAAATCTTCTATCACGCTTTTTTCGGACCCGCTTCGAAGTTATTCCGTCGCTCGCGGTGCAGCTATCAAAAGAACGTGATGAAATCCTCATATACACATCATGCATGTATATAAAGAATGAGAAAAAGAAGCATGGACCGTATACAGGTACAGGTACATCATATTGTAGTATCATAGTAACGTTGTGGTGGGATTAAAAATTTCATTTAGGCAGATACCTCGGGACCAAAGACCGCCCGGGGTAGAGGCCCGGGCGGGCGCTGTTATTCCCGAAGGGAGGTAGGCAGTTTGGTGTAGGTGCAGGGTACAGACGCGACGGTGTACCAGCGTTAATTGCGCCAGTTTGCACGAATTATAATTTTGCCAAGTTTAGATGGTTCGCCTCGGTCCCTCTTTCTCCCTCGCTCCCCTGAATTCGACCTCCTTCGTTGCACGTAAACATATACGCACGTACACACACGCGCGCGCGCACGTATGTGTATATGTGTATACATATATATATATATATATCTACGCGATACGTAGGTATCTTTACGTGTGTACGAGAAAAAACATTTACGATACCGCAGAGATTGTCGGCTCGAAGTACCTACTCGATTCGCGAATGTAATTGAAATTTAGAGGTCCGTTGCGATCATTCCGCGTTACGCGAATTGTAAGCGCTTACGTATAACCATTGCTAGGGGTGGAAAGAGATCCCCTCATAATTCGATACCTGCCCCACCCCGACCACGTCTACCGCTAACGTCATATACCTATCCGCGTGGGTATACATATACCCGTTATAGTATCCGTATCAGGTTCAGATTGAAAGCCGTACGCACTATGCGACGTTTTCAAGTAAAACGAATTAGTTTTACGACCTTTTCTTCTTCCCCTTCATTTTCTCTCTTCCCTTCCCTCCCTCTCGTCTTCTTACTCTTACTCTTCGTTCGGTTCTCTTTCGGCATCGGTCACGCGTACATTGGAGCCTGTATATTGCCTGTCGTTGGATAAAATAAAGACAACAGGGCGGAGGTGAAGTGATTTAATAGAAACCCATAAAGAAACCAGCGTCAATGGGGCTTCAATAAGTGTCAAAGAACCTCTATTTATCTCCACCGTAGGGGGGGGGGGGGGGGGGGGGGGGGTTACGTATTCAATACGAGAGCTGATTCTAGCTATTTTCCAACATCAAAATCATGATAAAAAGAGACAGGGAGAACGAAAGAGAAGAGAAAAGGAGAAAAAAATAGATGAAGAAGAAGAAGAAGAAGAAGACGAAAAGGAGAAGGGAAAAATGAAACGTTGCGTTTTCCGTTATACGGCAGAAAATAGTACACATTATTCATCGACCCCTCTCATTTCTTTTTTCTTACCACATTTATGCGCCCTGCTCGCAGCCGCCATGTCAATGTCGAGAAAAGGAGAACGTTTCTTTCCCTAATTTAATGGGGTATGACGCACCTGAGACCATCGCAACGGTATTTGATTTAATATTGAAGGGTTGCGGAGGTAAGAGAAGCGGGCCAGGGGCTAGGAGTGGGGGATGATGTCGACGGAAGTTGATCGTGAGATGAAATTTGTGAAACGTAGCTATACGAAGTGGCGGAAAACGGAATCTCATCGGAGAGGGCCTTGTCTCGTCTCGTTACAAGACACGCGAGGACGCGAGTATACCAGCCGAGTGTATTCGTGTGCGTGCGTGTGTGTGTGCGTGTATTTCCCATCGAATCTAACGTAGAAACGAAGAGAAGACGCGAAAAGAATAAAAGGAGAAGGATCTCCGAACCGAACGAAAATCTATGCCTACGCTGAAATTGTGCGTCTATAAAGAGAAAAGGACGGGAAAATGGATAGAATAGAGGAGAATAAAACGGAAGGTAACATTTCCAAAAGTTTCGCGGGACGAAAACGAAAAGACTTTTGATTTATAGGTACGAGTTAGATCGTAACGAATTGAGCAACGTCGGTGAAATTTTAACGGAGGGAAACAATTGATAGCCACCTCCCCAACCCCTACCCCCCACCCCCCGCCCATATTACCAATATACAGGGATTCTGGGGTAGTAGAGACAACGTATACTACATTAGGCATTTGAGCGAGGCTAGTAGGAGATCGAGCGAAACCTCCCACCGCGCCGCGGCCGCCTGTTCAGTTGGAACCAATTCCAACCATCTAGCGTCTCTCTAATTGCAAGTTGTAAGGGACATTTGATAGGGCTTAATTGCTCGCTGCTGACGTAAGCGTGACTAGACGTAATACGTCCGCGTCGCGTTGTGTTTCGCTATACTACGCACAACCGCGAGGAATTGTAGGGTTGTGAGGGGTACGACGGCCTGCTAGCAACGTTATTAAGTTAGGTTCCACCTGCACTGCGAATCGTGAATCGAACCCTCAAGCATGAGAAAGTGGTGGCGCTGGGGGTTGAAATGGTTCTCTCCAGCTAGGGTTTAATTAATGTAGGACACCGTCGCTAATCATCTAGTTATTTTTCTTCAAAATTGCACAATTTTTTGGTATCAGGTTATCTCTCATCTGTATTTCGCAGAATCACAATTAGGGGTAGGTTGACGGTCAACCCAGTTTTTAGCATTCTTTTTTGCTATTTCGGATTTCCAAGTTTGCACAAAAAGATTTTGTTGTGTCGTAGATTCATACGACCGGGATATAATTCTCACCTTAGAACCTTGACGTGCGATTGCCGAGTGATTTTTCGAAAGAAAGTACGCAACAAAAAAAAAAAGAGTAAAATCGACGGAGTAAATCGATTGGACGGTAGTTCGTTGACCAATTTTCGTCGATTGAAAAATTACACAATAGTTTCGAAGTATCATCACCGTGGCGAGTCTGGAATTAGTGTTACGTGAAAGCAATTGACGAACCGGTAGATAAAAAAATCTCCCGAAAAATTGAATTCGCTGAGCTTCGGGGTCAGTTATCGAACGAAGCTAAATCTGTGGAAAGGTAAATCTCTGATAAAAGATATCACGGCCAGAGGAATACCTACGTTTGAAAAAATTCACTCCACCGTAGGTGCGTGAAATAAAGATGAAAAGAAGAAGAGGAAGGTGAAGAGAAAAAAAAAACAAGAAGAAGAACCACCGTGCCTGAAAATCACCGGCGATCTATTGACTCGGGTTTTACGTAAAATCACGACCCTTTATTGTAAAACTCCTGCAGAATAGTATAGCTCGCGTGCGGCAGCTATGCAGATAATAAAATGATAAGTTTGAAAATTTCTAAAATTTATATGGTACATACATACCTGTAGCGAAAGTATATAGGTATTTTCGCCTTGCGGCGAGTATCCTAAATCCATCACTATACAGGATTTCACAAAAGGCATTCTCATGTTAAAAAGCATCACTGAACCCACAATGCCTCCGTATCATTTTACAATTCTTGCGTGTACATAAAACTTATATATACCTATACAGCCATCTACTTTGTGTATTCGAAAGAGAGTGGCTTTTCGAATGGGATTTCAACGTACGCCTGCAGAGGTGCGCGTACCTACTATATGTATACGTGTACGCATACGTGTATACATAACGCTATAACCTATTTACCCTCGGAAAAAAGCTTTCTATACCTACATCTATGTGTATACCTACGGTATACAATGTGGAACATATTCGCGCGCCTATACGCGATTGGAGAGAAATCTATCGGAGGTTGTCCACCCAATTTTTTACGTTGATTTCGCAATTTTGCAATTTTTTCGAAATATCCATAGACCGCATTCGAGTAAGTTCTTGCCACTTTTCAGCGTAAGAATAAATCGCGTTATTATCAATTTTTAAGAATGTCGAAGCTAGTGCAAAATCTTCAGCTTATCTCCACGAGTCGGGGAAATCTTTTCGGACGGGTTTTCGAAAATTCATAGGCTGGAAGACGAGCGACTGGAGAGAAATTGGAAATTGGAAATTTTTATGCCGAGTTGTGTTTCGGGGTCGCCGATTAATTCTCGAATGAAATTCAAAGATAAAACGTCATCGGCGATCGATCGTCGCCGCGAGCTCGTATACCTGCACATGGAATAGCCCCGTACAGGTAGTACCTACTCGTGCCTCAATAGCGCGAGGAGGATATTCTGTAACAATTCCGTCTGCATTATATTGTCCGTATATCAACACTCGGAGTATGAAAATCCGGGCAATTATCGGCTTGACGAATAGCAGCGCAAGAATATATTGATATCGAGAGAAGACAGAAGAAAAAAAGTATATCAATTAACGGTTTATTAAGTTATGAACTTATAAATTAGTCGGGGAAAATTGAATGCCAAATTAACCGCGGCAGGCAGGTGACTCTTTCAAACGGAGTATAAATCTATAGATATATCGGTATATGTATCGAGCCAACTTTGTAATACAATAAACTGTGGTAACGAGAGATCGTACGAAATATAGTCCCTGGGAAATGAGAAAGAAAAAAAAATTTTCGTCAAAATTCGCAATCTTGTCGTTTTCCTTTCACTATACAGGTGGGTACACAGGTTCCGCAAGTTCGCCAACACATAATTTCGGGACGTAAAATTTCCCGACTTCTCGAGGTTTGCCAGGTGGACAGGTGAAGCGGCAACCGCCGCCTTATTCGATTTTCGCACACGCATCTGCTCATTGTCCGTTAGTTTTTCACACTTGTATAGTAAAAGAAAAAGTGGACGAAGAGAAGAAAGTGGAAGAGAAGAAAAAGAACCGAGTCGTCGCCTCGTGCCACTGAATGAAATTTGAGAGACATGTATGTATGAGGCAGAGATTTTTGAATAAGAGATGAAACGCGAAAGAATAGGATAAAGTGGATACACAGATGTGTATGTATGGGCGCAGCAGTAGGTACCTATAGTTTGGAGAATTAATGAACGGCATAGACAGCGTTAACAATGACCCAAAGGAAATCTCTGAGGCGAAATAATGAGGTTGTCACCGCCTCATGTTTCTTTCAATACCAACCTGCAGGGCCTGGCCTTGCCCGGGTTGGGCGACTCTTTTCTTCCCCCATTTCTTGACTCACACAGAGCAAAACGACACGACGAGCAACTTGTCTTCCTCCTTCTTTTTCGCGACTCCCCAGCGAGCACAATCTGTCTACAAATCAGCTTCTTTCGTAGGCCCAGGTTGCCCCCGCCTTACATTCCCCGCTGCCTACTTTCACGAACAGGTGTGACATGGAGGCTGTGAACAGAAAAAGAGATGGCAAAAGAATAAAAATGAAAATGAACAGAAATCAGGTCAGAAGACATTGAAAATCAGAACCGAATTCAGAATCTGTAAAAGTTTATGAAAAATCTTCAGTATAGTTTAAAAGTATGAAACCGCAGCCGCCTCCCGTCCCTAGATCTTCGTTTCAATGTTCTCTCTAAGAAAAATGGCATGGAAAAAAAATTGGAAGAAAAACCCCTGCGAAGATTCAAAGCCGTAGTTTTCTCTCTGCCGTTTTCAAAATAATTTTAGGCTGATACCAACTCTTCGGTGCAACGAAATGAAAAGCTCCGTTGCAGGGGTGGACCCCACCTGCACCCGTGATCTTTCAGGTAATAATGGATCGATGGAAATTGAATTCATTGTTAATTTTCGTACATTTTTCACCGTTTCGCAAATCACTATGCTGTACTCATCTACGTCGATTTCATAATGCGAAATATATGAAGAAAAAAGAAACGGTGATTTTTGGATCACAGTTTGAAAAGGTATAGCATGTATGTATGTAGGTACTACATACAGGTGGACGTGGGGTGGGAAATTGAGTGAACGATATTACGTACAGCGGAGAAAGGTGGGCGGTGGTTCTAGTATTTTGAGGGCAGAGATTTCGAGGGTAGGGTTAGGGGTTGGGGTTGGGGTTGGGGTGGGCAGCATCAATCACTGCTCTGATTACTCGCGCTTTTACCGCTAAACCGGCGTCATACAACATCGGATGCCATCAGCATTAATTTTCGGCCACACGAAACGCTGACGAATCATACATTCATACATACCTACCAACCTACCAAACTACGCCCGCGGTAGGTACTCGTATAGAAAACAAATCGTTTCGGATTTAGCGGTTGTCATAAATCGATGAAATCGAAGTTTTCGCCACTAGATTTATTGTCTGCAGGCAGAAAATCATCCCCGAAACGGAACGTTTCCAACCGAAAGCGTGAAAAACAAAAATCATCCGCATCCATATTCTTCGTTGCATTAGTTACAACAATATTACGAAAATTCAGCACGCGAGTATAATCGTATTGTAAAATAAAATAGGACGGAGATAAAATTGTTCGTTTGCGGCCGGTATGTGAAATAAAATATGAAACACACATGGCTATTGTGAATATTGATCTGTCCACTGATATATGTACCTACGCTTGCACGCATGCATCGATAATTTGCAATTTGCATCGTCATACCTTATATATATACGGCTTGGATAGCAATACAGCTGCAGGGATATTTTATCGGTAATATAATTTGTCCGCAATTTTTGACAGAACGGGAACTCTTGGCTAATTAATTACGATAAATATTCAATAAATTCAACGAATTAACCGTTGAGAATATTTCCACCCGTCGGCGTCGCGTCAGCCGGCCGCATGGCAGATAGAGAGAGAGCGAGAGCGTCGTTTTTCGTTCGTGTTTTAAAATCTATACCTGACTGATTCGGCGATGCACAAAATTTTAGTGAAATACAGTGGAACAAAAAAGAGAAAAGAAAAAAAAACAAACAAAAAAAGTTACAACACAGCAAAAATAATACACCGTTTTCAGTCTATCTTGGTTATAAAAATTCGTCGTGGTTGAAAAAGCCCGTTGATATAGATTTTCACCTCATATTTGCGAACACATTTATTTAATGAAAAAATGTTTTGCTCAGTGAAAACAGTGGAGAAACACGAAACGAAGCGAAAAAATGAAAATACAAATGGTGAAGGATTGCACAATCGTGTACGTATATTAAAATTTATACGTCGAATATCCCGTCTGTGAAATTATTTCTATCGAATGTCGCTGTATAAATTGACGTGGAATGTTGCTAATAACCGAACATTAATTTACGTTCATTAATTTATGTACCGTAATAAACTTGACGGAAATTGCATTTATATTGACCCGTGTTTAGTGGTTTAATTATTGTCATACAACGGCGAGTACCTATAGAGGTAAAACTTTACAAAATGTTGTGCTGCAGTATCGCGGTTACCGACAAACACGTAACACGGGGATACAGCTATTACTGTATCAGAAATTTATCGACTTTATTTCAACCCGATTAACTGTAAGCAGAGGAATATTTATTTTTACAAAAAGTAAAGGTTTTAGGCAATTTGTTGTGCCGCGGGAACAGAGGATCAAAGCCAAAGAACTTTAATTTCCTGCTTTTTTAATGTAATACTACTGGAATCGATTTTTGCCTTTTTATATGATTTCCTGTACAAAGAACTAGAGAGACCGGGCTAATGAGAAAAACCGCCGAGATACTAATTTATTGGATTTTATATTGGACGGGAACGGAGAACGAATCATGTCAAATAGAAGTTTTTGAGAGTCTCGGCGTAAATTAATCGTGGCAAATATTATTCCAATCAACAGTTTCCTGCACATCTTCAAACGAACAAGGCAAATTTATAACATTCGCAATGTTGTGCGTATACCTACACGTAATTTTGATTGCGTGCAGAAACGAGAAAGCAAGAAAAGAAAAATGGGGGAAAGGGAAGAAGCGAGGAAAGGAGTAAAAAACGAGAAAAAAATTAGGTAAAAATGACGAGAGAGATGTTCGCTGCCATCGCAACGGGCTCTGGTAATACTCTGTCTTTACTCTTTTTCTCCGAGTCACAGGACTCGTTTGCTTCCCCTAACGGCAGTAATTACTTTGGCAAAGGGTATTAGACAGCATGGTATGGCGCATAGTATTGCGAGGCAAGAGGTGCGCCTGCTGCCTTCCCTTTAATTTCCAAAGTATGACGACGGCCTTTCATCGGAATCTAACGTAGGTAAAATTGGCGAAATGCTACATAGTACTAGGCAGCTGTAGGTGTGGTACAAACGAGACGAGAAACACCAACGCGGCAGATGATTAATCTTTGGAAGGAAATTCTTCGCGTTCTTGTTCACCTCTCTATTCGCGCTGGACACGTTTCAAGTTCTGCAGGTATCATCCCATATACTCACGACGACCCATATCTATGCGTGAATGTATTTGATATCGTTTCGGAAGATAGATGTAATAATTTTGAAGAAGAGAAGAAAAAAGTTGGTCGTCGGCTGAGCATTGGCCAGTTCGAAAACTCCGCGCTTCTTGGAGCTCAATTATTCCTGTTATTATTGCTTTCCCCTTTTTCATACAGAAAATCGTGAGTATAAAGGAGAAGAATCCAAATTTCCGCTCTCATCGAAAATTTCCAATCGGAATAACTCGGGAACTAAGAAACCGATCGCGATTGAAGTTAAATGCAATAGGCTTTGAGTCACAAGAATCCGCATCGATTGGCTCATCAAAAATTCAGATCTTTCAATTCGTTCTCAAGTTATGATCGAAAAATGAAGAAGATTCGAAATTTGTACTTTCAGAAAATTCAAAAAACGACTGAACCCATTAAACCTAAAACCTGGACAGTTCTAAGTTACGTAAATCCGCAGCGATTGGTGTATTGGGAGTTGAAACCCGTTAATTCATTTTCGAGTTATCGTCGGACATGAATTTGATCACACCCACGTACACACAAGCGGGCATCGAAAAATGGTCGCAAACCTCGAAACGTGGATATCTGGTGAAAACTCAACTTTTCACTTTCGAGTCGATCGTAATAACTTTCCTTGTTAAAGCGGAAAGTTGGGAGTACGAGAATATGATCGGAATGTAAAAATTGGAAAATGGTCCTGCATTCACGTTTCGAGAAATTAGTCTGAGAAATATGAGCGTTCGAAAAATACGAAAGTACCATAAAGACCGAGTACCTAACTACGTTCGGAGTTGCATGATGTACGAAATGAAAACGGAGAGAAAAAGAAGGGAAATAAAAAGAAACGTTTACACGTAGGCGTATCCACACACTTTGATATATAAGTGATATGATTTGGTTGAATGATAAATTATAATATCAGATCTGGAAAAATATATATTTTCTATAGAGTGCAGAGTGTGGATGGAGTGTGGAGTGGAGGCCACCGTTGAGTGGGTCTCGGATCTCCTTTCTACGCAGGCTTTGCTCGGAGATACTTAAGTATATTTATTTGCGACTGAGAAGACGGATGTGTAAAAAGGAACGAAGAGGCATGGGAGAGGATGCGGAGGATGGATATAAAAAGCAGTCAACGGTTGCTTGATAAATAGATACATACTTCCGTCCGTCCCACACTCCCCCCCCCCCCCCCCCCCCCCGCCCCCGCAGTTTCCGGATCTTTAGGAAAGTTGGGCAACGGCTCTGCCAGAGTGGTACACGTACCTATGTAACATCTAACAGCCATACAAAATTTACACCTACATGTGTACATACACGAGGCAGCGATTCAGCAAACAGCTTTGAGAAGTACTTGAATGAATGTACATTCTCACCAGCCGCGATAGAGACAAATTTCCAACATTCTATAGATTTTCGAGACCCTGACGAAAATTCATGGCGACAAAATTTTCCCCTTTCTTTTATATCGCCGAGTGAAACTACATCGTATTCCTAATCGGAATGACGAATTTATATCGTCTCTTTTCACTATATATTATGCTATTTTATGGAGCGAACGGCAGAGTAGTACTGTGAGAAATCCGGGGACATCGAATTATATTACCGTAACTTTTCACATCGCGATTAACCCGAGTTTCATCATGATCGAACAATGTGAATATCCGAAGCCCACACACACGCGCGCTCTCTCTCTCTCTCTCTCACTCTGCCGGTTCCTAAAAAATTTGAGTGGGCGTCTGTCTGTTAAATTCAACCGGCGCAGTTTACTGTACAGAGGTACAGTATATATAACTGCAAGATAAGTACTACAGTTGGTAAAAAGCTGCCCTGCAGAGTATTCTGTACAGACTACTTGACCCGGTTCGATGTTTATCGTTTCACTCGTAAGTTTTCCTCGGGGGGATGAAAACCAACTGAGAAATACGTGAAAAATTGTGAACTGCTTCCGTTCCCGCTCCCGCTCCCGCTCCCGCTCCCGCGGTTTTTTCTCCAGCTCTACCCATGGTATACGTTATACATAATGCATGTATGTATATACATATCTACGTACGTACCTACCTGCCTACGTAAAGTAGGTACTATACCCCGCGACATCGGAAAGCAAAACTTCAATCCGTTTCGCAGTCACGCGGGGAATAATATCCGTCACGATTTTGCAGTGAAGAGGAACAAACAATTTCGTTCAATTGCCATTCAGCTTATTCTTAGCGTTCTATTACTCATTCCGTAACTCATAAACTGCTGCAGGGAAATTTGTTCGGAATTTTGGCACTGAATAAGAATGGATGAAAATCTGAGGAGGAAAAACCAACGGCACGGAAGTCCGGCAGCTGTGTCACAATCCGATGTGGGAGACCCCTGCGCAGCTAGTGAGAGATTCTCAATGTTAGTCGAGAGGGGAAACAGTTTTTCTTGTACTGCCCAGATATCGACCATGGAATGACACATGGGTATATGCGAACAGCTAGAGAGTGAAGTGGCAATCAGAGCTCTTGTCCTCCAACCTCACTTGAACTCCTGCCATGGCATGCTGGACCTCCGGGCGTTAGTCCCTTCTGCTGGTTTTCCTTTGGGAGAGTACTGACGCGAGTTGTAACCGACCTAGGTGGAGGTTGGATTTGGGTTTTGGCTAGGACCACGGCTGGGGATGGCACTCGGTAACCACGGTGAGAATACAGCAAGAAATGCAAAATGGCGTTCACGGAATTGGAGAGGGCATATGTATACTAGGCAAGAGGAGAAGAAGAACAGTCCTGACCGTTTCTCTGCCGATACTTTGTAACGTCGTTGCCCGCTGTGTTACACCTACCAATCCACCTACCGCGCCACTGGGTCCTCGACTGTTCTCGAAATCCTCAAGGGTCTTGTAAATTGCATTCTCAAAGATATAAATTAGAATCCCATCTGCATGTACATACATACCTATACGTATGCTGTACGTATAACGCAGGGAGAATTCCACCATCTGGGTTACCGTTTAGGTACAAATTTAAGTGTGGGGGGGGGGGGGGGGGGGGGCATGCGACCGCAAGTTAGGAAGGAATTTTCGTTCTTTCTCTCTATGTTCCTCAGACCTCACACCTCGATGCTGGAGAAGAATCTTTCTATCAAACTTCTCAGTGCTTCTATTTTAATTGAATTTTTCCTCCATCGCACGAGATTATGTATTTTTTGTTCCTAAGATACACATGTATGCTCGATGTCAAACTGGATAGAGAAAAAAATCTAAAAACCTGAAAATCTCACAGACTGCGAACGTACCTACGTATTTTATGCTGGAATCGGTAGATATTCAACGTTTAGTATTCAGTTTAAAATCCGGATATCCTATAGATATTGTAGAACCTAGACCGTCTTTCGAGGACCGTTTCCACCACTGGTAGGTACCATGCGGATGTATACCGTCAAGCTAGCGTGAATAAAGCTCAGGAATCAGGAATATAGCTATATCAACGAATTCATTCTCAAGAGTCTTGCTTGATAGACTCGAATATAGGTGCAGCGGTATACATTCGAATATCAAACTCTCTTCAAAATTATCACCGGAATTCATCGGCGGTAGAACGACGTAGTACGTAGTACGTGCTATATGACGATTTTTATGAAAAATCCTCACGTTCGCGTACGGGTTTTTATTTCCATTTTTCTTTTTTCTTCGTTTTTTGATCCTCCATTTCGTTCAGGCGAAACTTATACCCGTGTGCACGGGAGATAATGCATGCAACGGTGATTAATTGATTGATTAATTCATTAATTAAAGAATAACGAACGTGAATGACGACGACGCGAATAATTTTGCGCGCGATCGACTCCGAAGCAATTTGTTTTTGCAATGCTTGCAAAACTTCTTAGCAACTAGAATTTTGATTTTGTGTTTATTCGAACAGTATCGTTGTTAGATCGATTGAATTTTGACAAATAGTATTTTGTGGTATGAACAACGAGGAGAGAGAATTTTGGAAAAATGTGAAAAATCGATTGAAAGACTTTCGGTCGAACCTGTTATCGAATTTTCCGCCGTACCTACCTATACTGTCGCTCTAATTAGACCTAGAAATGAAGAAATTTTGGATTGAAAATTTGATGAAAGAGCTAATGGCCGCTTTCTGTAATTCAACAGCGAACAAATTTCCAACGCAATTATTTCGGGGATAGAGCCTCCATAATCGACGCGCTCGCAGTATGGCAGAGAAGAAGAGAGAATGGGAAGCGCCAGAGTCATTGTACAGTGCATGTACCTACCGACGCGACGTACACGCGTCCATATATCGCGGATCGATTCCATCGCACGAAGAGCGATAGGTACTTCTGCAGTGACTAAAATCTCTGCATATATCATACATACACCATATCCCTCTGCACTAAAAGCGCGATGCTGATTTAATTCAATAATCCGTCTGTCACCCGCTGCTCACAATCTATTTCCTATGGTCCCACAATACCTAGGATAGGCACCTACGAACGTATGTACGTATGCATGCAGGTACGTACGTACGTAGGTACGTACCACTACGTTGGAAACGGTGATGCGACAGCTGCCCACGAATGTCATAGACAGGCACAGGGACAGAGGAGACAGAGACGGAGACGGAGACAGGGATAGGAATAGCTATAGCTTCTGGCCAACCGTCCTCCCATATTTCCCGAGTTAATCACCGTTATTGATTCTGTAACTGACAGCTGTGCCGAGTGTAACGTTATAGCTAATACTCATGCAAAACATTCGCAGTATAGTATAATACCTACAGCCATGTTAGGTTATTAATAGAAGTTTATCGATCTCGGCATCATGTGGATACTCGGTATGCATCTATGCATTTGTTATGGGTACGGTTTGTGTGTCGGATTGAGGCGGATGACGGAATTTCGTCTGTTTCGTTGACTTCGTCCTTTTCGTTCCCTCGTCTAGTACTTCCTTGTCTCCCTTTTTTCGGGAACGTGACCCCATTGGAAGAATAGAAATTCTCGAGAAGCGCAATTTTGTATTTTCAAATTCGCGAATAGATCCGAATCTGGGAAGAACTCGGCCCACGATGGAAAATTGAATGAAAAAAAACGAGGGAAACGATCCATGGCTAAACCTAGAACAAACTCTTCACGTGAGTCGATATTGAGTCGAAATTCGACCTCTTGTGATCGAAATTTGGAAATTTATAATCGCCGGAATTTCTAATTGCGGCAAACAAAGAATGAGCCGTGGATTTTTCAAGATTCGCGATTTCTATCGTCTGAGAAATGAACCGCGCAGTAAATACATAGATACATCTCTATTCTACGATTTCATTTCTTCTTTTGTTTCAGATGACGAGACCGCTTCAGTTCACGGAGTCGTTACGTCAGACGGACTCTTCGACGGTACGGTGAGCACCGACTCTGAAGAAATTTACATAGAGCCAGCCAGCAGGTACTCGAGAACTAGACGAAGCGAGTCAACCGGCGTTGACGTCGACGTCGACGTTGATGCTGACGCTAGTCCAGTATACCATACGATCGCGTATCGCTCTACCGACGTCGGGACGCCGCGCCAAGAGCACTCGTGCGACAGCGAACGTCTACGTCGCAGTAATGCTAGCCTCAAATTCAACCATACGTAAGTTACAGAGAATGAAAGGATAGAGAAGAACTCCGAATTCCGTCGAGATCATCACATTCATTTTCTCATCTCTTCTTCACTTTTCTTTCTTTTTTCGGGGTTTTTTGTATTTTTTTCCAAAGCAAGCAGCTGGACATCGATTTTCAAATGAAATTTCCAGTCTAACAAGCTTCGGGTGCTATTATTTCTGAGCAGGAAACCGGAGGACTAATATACTCCTGTTTGCAAAAAATTACAATTTCTTTTCCCATAGAAAAAGGGTTTGATCATTCGAGAATCGGAAAGAGAAATCGAGGTTTTCAATGGTTACGTTTTCCGATTTGGAAAATCAGCATTCCGCGATTGCATCCGAGTATGCCAATCATATGAAGTTGGATCAGTACCTATAAATCGAGTAATTGAAATTGGATTAGCATCATCGCGTAATGGCGATAATGTAAATTTCGAGTTTATCCGCATATATAGTGATTACATTTATGATGTTATCAGTTAGTTTTATTCATCTTTTCATTTTTTCTCATTTTTTTTTCCCCCACTTCAAATTATTTATTGCGGAGCGTATCAGCCTATCCTAATTTGCGTATATATTAGAGAGGTTTTCGTTTTTGGTTTTTTTTTATTTTTATTTTTTTTATTCTTTTCTTTCATTTGACAGCCTCACCACGAAATTGAATTGAATTCTCTGTCTTAATTTGAATATATTCGCGCGAAATACGAATCATGAGTACGGGTTAAATTTTCTTCCTCCGCGTCTAAACCTGTACCTCTATACTATTATTTTTTCAAACGAAGATTATGCGGATTCGTATAACCGTAGCGAAAGTCATGGTTTATCCATATTTGCGAAGGATGAAATACGAAAGAAAAATATTACCGGACGAAAACAGAAAAATGAAAAAATGATATGACAGAACTTCGGCTAATTACGTTGAACATGCGGAGCGCTCGGGCTATACCTACGCTCGAAGCGATAAGAAAAAACCGTGATGGTGGGCAAGTTTATAAAAAATTACAGGCCGCGGCCGCTGGCTTATAGTTTCGTCGTGCAGACTTTCTTCTTTTTCTAATTCGTTTTTTTTCCCCTCTTTTTTTCTTCATTTTCTCCGTAACGGAAAGATACGATTAGAAACGAAACGAAAGAAAAAAAAACAGAAAAATGAGAATGAAGTAAAAAAAAAAAAAAAGAAAAGAGAAGCTTAGGAGAGAAAACAATATACCTATCGCAGGTTGCAAGTCCTCGACGCGGGCGTTTAGGTAAACCGTGACGAGAAACGAGCCGTTGCTTCCGCGCCGCGGGTATCACGAGTTTTTATGTCACGATCTGAATGGAAGAAAACGAGAAGAAAGAAAGAAAAGGGAAGAAAATGTGAGAGAAGGAGGAGAAAGAAAAATATGAAAACAAAGAGAAAAAACTGTGTTTAAAAAATGAACTACTCTAGTTTCAGAAAAAACGAGGCAGCCTATCAGCCGAACACCTCGCAGCCGATCTACCAGCACCTCAACGATGGCAAGTCTCACGCAAAGCCCGGCTTTTATCCCAAGGATGCTCGAAGAAAGAACCCAACTGCGAGCTCCCACAATTTAGAACTACTCGACAAGTAGGTTCAGCAATCTTGCATTCGAACCTTCAAATATATATTCAAAGACGTGTGCCACTTTGAATTCTGTGAACCTTTTAAGGGCGCAGCCCGCCCTGTATTATATCCAACGGCGATCAAATGAAAAGAGAAATATAATCCGAAGGATTTTTTTCTATTCTTCAAATTTTCCATTTGGCATTCCGATACACGATATATATATATATTGTTCGATTCAGAAATTTGTCTCCCAACATTTTTTTGATTTATCTCCGCGCGGGACATGGACTCGAATAAACCGACGAGCGAGCTCTTTGAATATCGCTGTTTATCTTTTTCTTTTCGTTCGGTTTTAGGTATACAGGTATGGATCGATTATACCTATAATAAGGCGAGTGCAGTGTACGCAGGCGCGGCGGTGTGTTGTTTGGGAAAAGTAAAATCATCAATCTTGTAACTTCTTTGGGCGGGCGGGTAACGTGAAACTATGAATTGTGTTTAGGCATATTAGTCGAAACTCTTGCAGGGTGTACCTACTCGCGCGGACTGAAGTAAAAGTGGAGTAAAAACAAAGGAAAAAAAAACGAAAACACAGTCGCACGGGCAAAATGAATCCGAGTCATTAGTCCTTTTTGTTGTTGTAAATGATACTGCACACTTGTATTCTCACGTCCGCAGCCAAACAAGCTGGCACAAAAATACGCGAGCATGAGGTTAAAGTTTGTCTCCCCGCGGAGAAAAAGAGAGAGAGAGAGAGAGAGAGAGAGAGAGAGAGAGAGAGAGAGAGAGAAAGCAAAGATAAGAAAAAACCGAAGGAAGAAAAAAAGACGATGACACCACCCGACGAATGTTTTTTCCCACAATTTTGACGGTTTCTCACGAATGCCGGGTGATTTTCTCAGGTCGCTGCTACGGTATCCAAACATTTTGTTAAAGCTCAGCCGAGATAACTTCTGGACCACTTAAGACGAGATCCTACCGTCGCGTCGCGACGAATAAACGTCGAATAACAAAACAAGCGTGAGAATAAGATGAGAGGGAAGGAAGAAAGAAAGAGAGAAAAATAAAGACAGCAGAAAAAAGAAAAGAGATTCCAAAATCTTGTGCCTCGATGAAAACACTTGTTGCTCCTTTGAGCTTCTCGCATGGTCGTACCTATATCCTTTCAAGTTCTGAACTGGAGGCAGTGTTTATCATTTTTCAATTGAAACAAAAATCAATTGACCTGAATACATATTCCAACATCACGGCTTGCTTACCTACCAGCTGGTATTATTTTATGAACACTTGACCCCCTAGATTGGCAGAGAAATTAACTGAAACTTGTACTCCTCAGATTGTACAGAGAGAGGTATACTCGAGTGCTTCGCAAACGGACTTCGGTTGACCCGAAAAAGACAACTTGCATGCTGTACCTTCAGGCTGACCACACGTTCTTCAACCACTACAAATCTGAAGAAGCTTGCATCGAGGTTATGACTCGGCATGTCCAACGCGTGAACGCCATATACAGACACACCGGTGAGTGCGCAGTTATACTATACATAAAAAGAAAGTATGAGAAATCGTTGAATTTTTCCTTCATTTTCACTATATTTGTGAGGATCGCGCGCATACGTACAGGATTTTCCCCGCTTCTTCGGCCTCCGGAGGTTGGGAAATGTGAAAAAAAAAGAGGGGGATGAATGATACGGGGCCAAAAATTGCGGATCTAAGAAGGGAAATATGAAGAAAATCTGTAATTATAATGTATGTACAGTACGCGAAGAGCAGTGGCAGTGGCAGTGATTGAAGTTGAGTAGACAAAATTAATCGTCTAGAGTTTTTGCGAATCGAGAGGTTGTTGTTTTTCCATGGGCGATCGAGCGTTTCTCTCGCGCTTCGTATGTCCCTTGAAAGAATTTGAAAGCACATGTAATGTCGGTTGCCTATCTCTGAAATGGACAGTTTCAACGCCGGTAGGTGGGGACGTACGTGCGTACAATATGTATGTATGTACATTCATATGCATATACTGCTATACGTGTAGCATGAACTTTTTCCAACTAATTAAAACTTCATAGCAGGGCAGGCGTTCGCGTTTATGTCAAAAACGTGAAATGGAATCCATTAAATCAACAGCTGGCGTTCGAATATAATTTGTTTTTTTTCAATTTCTTCTCTTCTTTTTTCTCTCTTTTTTTCCATGATTTTATAACTCTCGTTTTCAGTCCTGGATCGAGTTATTTGAAAATGCGCGGATGTATGTACAAATGAATCTATGCACTACTATGTATGGACATGAATTACGAATGATGTAAAATTATCCAAAAGCCTCGCCTATGCCATAACACGAATTATAAGTTTTATGCAAGTCTTAGATTTTTCGTGTTATTTTTTTCAATTTCGATTGTCGTACGTGTTTCAATGAATTCAATCTTCGATATAGGTACGTAGGTTCGATCCATTTCTCCGCTGCTATACCGTATCGTACAATGAAATCTTATACTAAATGTGTGTACAAACAAGTATACTTTGATGCAGCGCAGGCAGATTATAAATGGATACATACTACGCATAGGTATATATACATATACACTGCAAGTAAGCTCAAACTGGCGTAAAAGGGACGCCATCTTGTCTTACGCAAACAGCTTCAACCAATTTGATTTTAAATTGGTTTTTCCGGTAACTATTGTTTCTTTTTGTTTCCTACGATTTATTTTTTCTGTTTGTCGGTTCGTTTTTTCTTCTCCAGTCTTCGGTCTCTTCTCACTTCCAGTACCTAATGCTCCCGGAATTGATGCAGGTTTATTATTTACGATAGCTTATACGGAGTGAGAACGTTATCGCGTAGCGATTCGGGTTGCAGCAAGCAGCTTTATAGTAGCAACCGTTTTACATAAAAAGAAGTTGGGTGACTTCAAGACCAGGAGCCGCGGTCGTTTAGAAATTCTTTAGATATTTCTTATCTCAAACCTGTTCAAAGTAGATACCTACCTACTCCCTTGCAATCTTTTTCCTCATATACATATAGCATATATCTATACGGTCATCAGAATACATTTTGCAACGCGTTCAATATCCCCGGGGGACTCTCTTCGGCCACATCAGCTATAAGACAACTCTTTTCTATTTTTTTCTCCAGTTTTTACCTTCCCTCTTACTTCATGAATCTTCTTATGCTATCCACGCGGGTATGACGCTGCAGCAAAGTCTGTAAGCTACGTATTCTCGCGCCTTTCCAAAACTCGCCGCTCAGATATTCTATGGACTTTTGAATTTTCTTTTCAAAGATTACATGCTCAACCCAAAAAGCGCGAGCCTAATGCTTCTTAACGGACTTACTTCAGGTCTAAGAGCAAACATTCGAGAAATGAGAAAAGCTAAAAGAATATGAAAAACGTGAAAAAGTTTCGAAATCGCGAACGAATTTACGGCTAAATTTGATATTTAGATATTATGCGGTATCACCGCGAGGCGAAATCGAGATTTTGAATTTAGCCACGGAATGAATGATAGTTCATTGAGATTACCGATTTTCGGAATTTGAATATCTTGAAAATAATTCGGTCAATGCCTGCCAATGCACGAAATTGACATTTCGAAAGCGCTTCACAAAATGAACGACTCCGGCCTACTCTACTCGGTCCTGAAAGCAAATTGTACAAGAGTAAGTTTTCATCGTCGATCGATTTTCAAAAGTTCGAAATCTTTGTCGAACTAGATGGACCGATTCCCTCAAAAATTGTTACCCAACGATTGTCTCACGTGATGAATAAGTTCGCTGCACTCCCTCATCCTGGAAGAAAATTGTACAAGCGTTGTTCATCGGTGACCGATTTTCGAAAATTTGAAATGTTCTCAAACTAGCTGGACCGATTTCCTTCGAAATTGATACCTAGCGAGTTTCTCACATGATGCGGAAATTGCTCTGCGCCATTTTCCAAGAGAAAATTATTTCAGGATAGTTCGCTGAAGACCAATTTTGAAAGATTTGAAATTTCTTGCAACAGTCTATACCTACCGATTTTGTTCTTTCGAATCGAATGCCGGATCCCTAAAACTGACGGATCTTTTTCGTGGATGAATTCGATCGGTAAATCGGTGAAAAGTTTATTCAATTTTGTAAATATCAAATAAACGAACAATTTTCTCCTCACAAACTCAAAGCTCCGCCATTTTTCGCGTCTCTCACTAAATCTATACCTATGCCAGTGATGCTGTAGGTATATCCGGTCAAGAGGGATCGGTGGTGCGAGACGGTGGCGTAGCCGATACATCCTACAGGCTTAAGCACTCGTTTGGGTTCTTTTTGCGCATCGGCCCTCTTTCATCCTTCAGCTTATGGGCCTTTACATTATTTAGTATTTTTAGGAACCCTCATAAAGTTCAGGGTGAGGTCTCAACCGGGCAGTAATACCTCAATGCACCTATATATCCATCTCTGGCAGTACGTAGGTGTGTATATAGTATACAAAACATATTTACATCCACGTTGCGTTACTCAACAGATTCTACCCATTCGCGATGAGCCTTTCAATTTCAATGAAATTACGACGAGCATAAGTTAAGGAAAGCTGATTGAGGAAAACTTGAAAATCCTGATCTTTCATCCAAGAGCTTTCTTCCCGAGTTTTTTTTTTTTTTGTTTTTTGTTTTTTAATATGACTCCGACCGTTATCGTAACTATCCGAATCGTCAAAATTCCGCAATTTTTCAACAGACTGGATAATCCGACTCGTTTCTCACCAATCTCAGCCCAGATACGTGATATCCTTATAATTCACGATTTATAGCCTTGTTGTATCCTGCATTCTTCACAGTGTTGTGATAGATCGGTAGCAAAGTGACAAAGGATCACTAAGATTGCGTGACGTCATACCGTTTTTACACTTTTTCTTTATTATTATCATTATATTTCCCTGGTTTTGCTTTCCTCCTTTCTCTTCTTTTTCGTTCCACCTATTTTTCCCTTTTTTAATCCTGGTTAGACAGCGTGATTGAATGGAGCTGGACACGCCAAGGGCTCTTCCATATCTGCGTTACACAGAGCCGCCACTACGTACGCGCTCGTCTATACCTATACCTTGTAGGTACTTCTTACATACATATATCTGGATTCTAGATCCTGGAGGAAGCATAAACTTGCATTGCAGACGTTGCGAGAGTGTCCGCTGTAATTTGATTGCCAGATTACAGACTTTATACTTTAACGTCTTATACCTATAACCTATCTTATACCCGCCAACCCTTATTCAGATCGCTGCTATAGTTAGACCCGCCTCCGCGCTACGTATCTCACGTTCTTTAACAAATTACTTTCAATAATCTCATCAAACTTTTCAACGGATTTAAATTTCGTTTCTTTTCCTCAATTATCTTCTCTCCTTCATCCCCTCCTTATATACTTTCTCTCGTTTGATTTCCTCGCATAAGCAATCAGCTCTGCACGAATTGGAATTGGATTTGTGCACAAAATGCGCCGAAACACGCAGCCTAAAATACCATATAATTAGAATTCTGGTTTTAGGTTAAAACCATCAATTTCCAACTATATGTATGCATACATAAGTATACATGTAGGTACACCTATATAGAATATTACGTCGACCCCGATCGCTCTGCTGGGAAGAGATGAATAACTTTTGTGAACCGATACATACGATTATACGTTCCTATAACTGCGGTTGCAGTTGCCCAATGTGACACAAGATCTCCGATGTTTTAATTATTTGTCATCTTCTACTCGTAGTTTTCATTCAAAAGTAGAATAGAAATGAGGTTATTCAAAGAAACGTAAAAGTAAAGACTGTGCGAAATTATTCATCAATCGTTTCATTCGATCTATCTATCGCGTGCTATAAAAGTAGATACGGGTATGTATGATATATATATATATATATATGTACCATATACACCTGTATGTGCACGAGTTTGGGAACACTTCCGCTTTGCGTTTTTGATCAGATACCTATTTTGTTAGAGAATTAATAGCCTACACCACGATATACGGAGGAAGCGAACGGTATAAATTATTCTCTAAATTGTAATTGCGAGGGGGAGGAGAGCTAGAGCGAGAGAGACGGGGCAAATATGAAAACAAATAAGAGAAAAAAACAGAAACACGAATGCAATATATGTTACGGAACAAAGAAAACTGCTGGTGTAATCTTCCCGCCCGGCAAATTGCTTTTGCCATTTAAATATTACCGTCTAATATCCGGATTATTTATGCATTTACAGATTTCAATCACGATGGCCAACCTGATAATATAAGCTTCATGATCAAACGAGTTAAAGTACACGGTCACGCCGCTCTTCAGGATCCCACGTACCGTTACACCGGCATATACGGCGTGGAAGAATTTCTCGAACTCTTCTCCGGTGAGTAATACCTACGTGCATATATATTTATATATATATATATATATATATAATATATAAGCTGCAGTGATTAAAGGACGAGAGCCAATGCTCAGGTTCAACGAATCAAAAAACTAAACGAAAATACGAAGCTACGCTATGAGAACGCGTGATGTATATAGATCCGTCATTTGTCGAATGAGAATTGATCGGTTGTATATTTGCAATTCATACTCTCGCGGTATTGAATATTCATCGATCCAATTTTTTCCCCCCCTCATACACACTCGCTATTTTCCTTGAACGGTATTCTTCGATTCAAATAAAGAAACATAAACGAGGAAAATACGGATTGAAGAGTACAGCTATAGCAGGTATATACATAGATACCTACTATTGCGCGGAATATTTTCTTACACCTATAGTGAGTGGATTCGATCGATTGTTTGAATATTTATGAAACAGCTCAAATGATTGCGTACAAATCTCATAGGATCGGGGGATGACAAAAGAATTCGTTCGAACGCGTACCTACTATAGATGAAAGAAAACAGACATTCGTCGTCCGTATCTTTGTATTTTAGACGAACTTCGAACACCTTTCGTTCCGCCGTGTTTCTATCGGTAGGAAATGAAAATCGTGAGAATTCATCGGAAGTGCACGATACCAATTTCGATTCATTCTTTCTTTCTTTCTTTTTTTTTTTTCTTCATCGTACATGCATGCGTATCTTGAGGATGCCCGTTCACCGCTAGATCATATAGTACTTGACGTAGAAAATACGTGTTTTCTTTACTTTCCTTTCCCCGAGTATATATCAGGTAGGCATAAAAAAAACTTGTACGCACGATTATGAACGTGAATTTACCAAAGTTGAAGAACAAGAACCGACGAGAGTTGATAATTTTCTTTTCTTTCCCGTTTCTTTTTTTCTTTTTTTTTATCTTACAATACGGAGGTATTGATGTTTTTTTCGAACTTTTTGAAATTCAAACATTGAAAAGTACAACGCGTGCACGAGACGTAGGCATGACCGATAACCTACACATACGAATACCTAAACACGCGTGCGATATCGATTCCAGTTGATTTGAGAGCGCGAATAGGAGATGTATACCGTGACGCGCGGAACAATATCCAGCTGATATTCTCATTTTTATTTGCGCATGGGAACGGTATACCTCCGTCAATGATACTATCCGAACCACGAAAGCTCCGTATAAAGAGCTTTGGGAATTTTGATAAGAGAAATCTGCGGCAAGTGCCGGCGCGGCGTACTACTACGAACCTCGCAATCTCTTCTCGAAGGTAGAGTAATTAATCGTAGAATCCGATGTTAAACGGTATAGGAACGAATGAAATACTCTCCGAGCGAATCTGACCAACAAATGAGTAGTAGACGCGCGTTCGACGTCATCGAGCTTTATCTAAACCCCCGCTGCCCCGTTCGTGGGTATCGTACCTACAGCTAGCTACCGATCACAGAATGTGTGTAACTAATATCGTCGAGGGGGATGGCATGCGCGTGCTTTTCCACCTGCAGCAATAAGCGTTCTCTTCAATTTCACCTCCACCTCCACCTCCACCGCCACCTCGGGCACCTCCACCCCACAAACCACAACTTCCGTTTTCCGTTCTCAGTTTTCAGCTTCCAGTATTCCGTGTTCCCCGTGAGCCCCTTCCCTGTTCTCTCCCTTATCCCTTTTCCCCTCGGCCCGTGGCTCTTGAAGTTTCGCGGCGATATCGAATATCGGAAAACACTGATAATCCGTGTTAAACCTGTAGAAAATTGTATACTCGTTTGTCGGCAGACGTTTTACGTTTTTTTACATAGAGAGGTGTACGAAATATAGTATGAAATAAACGACGTCGACGATGATGTAAAATGTACGAGACTGTTCTACAAATTTATACATATGTAGTAATACATAATCATGTAACACGCATCCTCATGCGGTTACTCACTTCTCACTTTCACCCATTCATTTCCCATCCTGCAGTCCCTGCAGTTCGCGTGCGTAGCTATGTGTGCATGTATACGTACATTAGGATACATACGTATGTGCATACATACTTTGAAGGGCAATTCTATTATTCATCTGTCCTCTCAACTCTTTCGAACGTGGGCGGAAAATACTCCACTCAAGTTATTCCTTGTTGAAGAAAACGTCAGCTAACGATAATTCGATACTTGGTAACTTATTTTTCTTTCGAGTGATAACCAGGGGAAAATTGATAAGTTGGAAAAAAACCAACAACCGTCGTAACTCTATAAATATTTTCTCATCGCTGCTGTGTACGTCACGTATTGTATGTATGTATGTGTGTATGTATGTATGTATGTTACGTAGGTTACCTGAAGTGCGAATTTCCAAGACCTCGACAGATTAGAAACGCGAATTTATAGCGGAGGTATAGAGATTGAAGGATGAGAGCAAGAAATACTCTCGACTTCTTCTTCATTCTCATTTGAATGGTTCAAATCCTTGCTAAATATCCATTGAATTTCTACGTATACTTATACAACGCGGTTATATTTACATAATAATGGGGAAACGGTTCAGCGCTGTAAGCGGATCACTTTAATCCAGAGTCCGCCCGCGCCCGTCCAAACTATACGATTTTATTTTGTTCATCTATCCAGGTAGGTATGTTTCTTTTTTCCGCATAGCTGGTACTAGAATCATTTTATTCAATGGAATACAACGCTGACATACATGATCCGGAAAACAGATCACGGATCACGGTCTGCCGCGCAGCTTGCCGTGCTGAAATATCATTCCATTAATACCCGGCATAACGTGGCAAGTTGATTAAGGAATGAATCTAGAATCCCCGTATTAAAGTAGCGGCGAGGGAGATCTTCGAAAGTCATTTCCCGCGGGGGTTCAGGGGTTTGGGGGTTGGATGAAGAACATTCCGAGTAGGAAATCCTAGACCACAGTGATCGCTGTGTGCCTCTAGCTATTCCCGCTCGAGTCCTCCCCGAGGAGTCTTTGCCCGAATCTGCATACAAAGCAGTTTCCAAGGTGTTATAATACCTACTGGACACTAGCATGACCTGGCCAAAGTAACTACTAGGTACCTGCCAACCTACGGGGCACAGCGAATGGGACAGGGAAAGAGAGCGAGAGAGCGAGAGAGCGAGCGAGAGCGAAGTCGTATAACACGCGACATAACCCTGCGCGAGTTAAACCCTAGGATTTACTCATTGCATTTCGAAAGGACCCGGACGATGCGATCCTTCGGCGCTGCTCTCCTCCTCCTCCTCCTCCTGCTTCTCTGCAGTGGACAACGGGTACCGTGGGACGCGTTACCATGAGACTTCATGCGACTTCTAAATCTTAATGAAACGGAAATCTCACCCCTATCTGGGGCATGGGATCCTCTATGATCATGGCGTAATACGGTCCGCCCCCATCACAAATGACGATTTACTTCGCACAGAGCTTCGTTCTCCTCATCCTCATCCTCATCCTCATCCTCATCGTCATCCTCATCCAGTGCTGGTTATGTGCTCTAGCAGTAGAAACGAGGGTCGCTATTAGTTCTGGTTTCGCCCATGGTCGTGGGTCAGGGCGAGTTCTGCGGGGGTAGAGGTACGTTGGTACGTCAGAAGGTGGGTAGGTAGGTAGACGACTAGCTGCTACTACTACTACTACTACCGGTGCGAAGCGAACCATAATACCCCGGTTCATTGCTTTGGCCGATCGACCAGAAACGCCACAATGGTTTGAGCACACCCGCGATAAGCGAACAACACGCGGACAATGATAATAGTTTACCCACTACCTCCCCGTCCTCGTCCTCGTTCTCGTCCTCCACCTCCTCCTCCTCCTCCGCCTCCTACTCCTCGTCCTCGTCCACGTTTACGTTTGGTTTGATTTAGGTTAGGTTAAATTAAATTCGGCTAGGTTGGGCTAGTTTGCCAGCCCAGTTTCGTTCTGTTTTTGGATATACCTACGTATCCACCGACATACGTGCATGCCAAGCTAGGAAACGCGGTATACACATTTCTTCCCTAAAGTTCTTATCGCCGTTTTAATACCCTGTTGTTCACCGTTACAGAACGGGGAAAGCTGTGCTGCTATAAAATGAATAATAAGTGATAAATTATGTAGGACCGTTGCCATAAGCCCGGTCGATGAAAATATAAGAAAGCACGCACATGCAGCAGCTCAGCTGTCTACAGATATGTTTCACACGGACATCTGAAGCCTATCCCACATCAATTACTCGAATAGTATCCGAAAATTCCAGTTTCTCGGCAAACAAATTACCGTATATCGATCGATCCAATTTCGGTATTCGATATTCTCTAATATCTTCACCTATATCAGACAAATCTCTGCTGAATGAATATTCGGAAGTATGGACATCAAATTATTCGTCGCAGAATGAACATTTTGAAGAAAAAAACAGACTACACGTAAATTTTCTATCTTGTTCGCGACCAAGATTTTTTCATTCACCTTTCGCAAAAATGATTTCATCGTTTTCGTCGGAGAGACCTGCAGCGCGAGTTCTCGCGGGATAATTTTTCTTCAATCGCTGACAGAGAGATGTAAGAATTTCAATCCCTATTCGATTGTGGGGCGATAATTCCTCCATCTTTTCTCCCATTTTGTAAATTCTATCTATATAGTATGTAATTTTCGTCTGAATATTAAATTCAACAATAAATCGAGATAATCATCATCTTTCCACGATCAAAACGGAGTTTCAATGTTCGCTTTTTTCCTCCGAAAATAATTAGACAGTAATTATTTCATGAGGATGGGGATCAGCCGAGATAAATGGTTAGTTTCATCCCCGGAATGAAACTATAGCAAACCTTTGATAAAACCGTTTTGGGGACGAGGGAATGAAAATTACTAGATACAGAGAGCGCGACAAAAGTGAAGGAATTTTTTAATCTAAAAACTGCGGAATGTTGTATAAAAGTTGAAAGAAGCGAGATAAAAATATACACATACGCACGCGTACATACAATGCGGAAATTTTTAAAGGTCGTAAAATAACAATTAGAACGAAAGTGAAAGTAGGTACTTGTCAACAAGTGAAACTCTGACGTGACTTAAACGAATCATTCAACAACGTAATTAGTGTTCGCAACGGAGGGAAACGTTTTAGTAGGCAAAGCTCTAGGTAATGGCCTGAAGGGAGAAGCATTTATCCATTACATTGAACTCGTCGTCGTCGGAGGACAACTTCAATACAACCTGAATACAAAACGTTACCTACTCTAAATCGAGAGACGAATTTGTTCAGGAAAAGGAGGAAAACACACACACACACACAACAGTGAAAGAAAAGAAACGCCGCGACTCCCGGTCTCAGTGATTATTCATTGAGAAAAAAATAAGGAGAAGGAAACGGTCTTTATTTATTTTTCCATTCCGTCTTTACTTTTTCCTTGTTAATTTCCTCGTTCACGATGCAGAAAGCTTTTATTTTTGGTACCGGTTGAGAGGATGCTCCCCTGAACTGATAATTGACGTAAAATGAGGTTACGGTCACTCATTCCGACTGTTATCGGAGCCTATGCACAAAAAGAAACGAGAAAAGCCGTCTACGGCGGAAATCCGCATGCAATTCCGAACACAGTATATCATATCCAAAGCCTTCTTCGTTGCTCGCGACGACAGCGACGAAATCTTACGCAGCGTAAGTATTCGCAACGAGGGATCTCGAATAGTTCGTAAACTTACGCCGTGCAATATTACGTCACTATTATTGCGGTCGATTGAAAAAGTTTTTGGATACACTGTTTTTTCGGGATTGCACGTAGTCCCGTCTTTTCGCGCGTATAGTTCTCCGCGCGCCGCGCGCGCCGGCTCTGATTGCCGGTCGAAATAGGTGGCGTAAATTCGCGTCAAGTATGAGTTTAGCATCCCCTTAATTTAGATGCTTGCGCGGTGCAGTCCCATCGGCGATTGTAACCAGTATGGTTTACTTTGTTAATTTTCGTTCATTCGATTTTCACCGCCATCGACCGTATTTCGAAGCCGAATTTATACCCAGGATATCGTAATCGGCGAAACGGCGTTATATTTTCATGCGGTATTTCGCGTTAACCAGTATATGTATGTATGTACATACATATGCCTCCTCTTAACTAGATGGAATAAATCGGAAGACAAAAATGTGGCCGGTTCTCGTAATTCCTCGTACATGCCCGAGAGTTTAATTTCAGAAATTTACCACCACGAAGTAACATATTTTCCTAGCTATCAGAAACCCCACGGGAAAAAGGGAGAGCGAACCCCGAGAAACGACAGAAGAGACAGAGAGAGAGAAGAGAGAAAACAGAAAAAATGTGTCAGAAAAAACAAAGAACGGAACCAAAAAAAAACAAAAAAAACAACAACGAAAACAAAACGAACAACAATGTATATGTTAGAAAGAAAGAAAGCAACTGTGGTTACCAAGTGAGTTACGACCACAATTTTTATTTAATTTAACTCGTCGCCGAGTTCGGAAAATATGAAAGAATTTAAAACGCGAACTTCCAACTCTTTTATCAATTTGTTATGTTTGGTTTTTGTTTCGTTTTCTTTATGCCTTTTATTATTGTTTTCTTATTGGATATTTGTATACAATATCGTTGTGTATACTCCGACGTGCATAAATACAAACATACATTTCCAGTTAATTCAATTCAATCGAGGAAACAATTGAGGATACGACGTTGCAATTTTTTTCATTTTCCGTATTTCTTTCATGCATCCCAGTTTCCCTGGTATTGAAATTTGATCATAAATATTATATATTTACCTCGGAGCGTACACATACAACAGATATCAACGATTTTTCTCGAATCCCCGTTCACGTTCAATCCCGAGTACCGAATAATAACGGAAAATTTGTCACAGAGTTACCCAAATTATAATTTTCATTTTTCAAATTTGCAAATAGTTTTTTCTCACAGAATTGTTTCGGGTTTCTTTTTTGTTTTCTTCAAGTCGAAAACGATTACCAAATCTTGTTTTATTCTGAATACGGATTACCATTTCTATTATATAGTCGATACCCGAAATTGATTTAGCAGAGAAAATCAAAGACAAAACGGCAAACGACGTTTTTCACACGCTTTTCGGATGAAATAATCAAAAGAAAAAAAGGGTGGACGTTGAAATGAAAAAGTCACGTTAATTCCACATTCCGGAGAGTTAGCTGATTCGGATAACGATGATAAAAAAAATAACTCTATTCGTCCGAATAGAATCTCTCTCGAATCGACACGCGATTCTCTGTAAAATTATGCTCGGTAATCAGTCGTCGCGGGACGACTTCCGCTTTGCTGGTTATTCAACGTTCCAAGATAGCGATATATACGTATATAATGAACTAATAGATTGTAGTAAGTAGGTATAAGTGTTTAGGAGAAGTATATGTATACGTGCGTGCGCGTGTGCGTGTGTGTGTATATATATATATAATATATATAAGTATAATATGATTGATGAGGAAACTTTATTAAACGCGACGTCGGAGAATGGAAGTTTGTCAAAGGCAGCCTTTATTAATAGCTAGGCTGTCACTTGACATTGACGTGTCGCACCGTCTTTCATACTTTGTTATTGAAGAGTGGCTAATTTATTATCGAACGTCATTTTGCCAATATTTCCAACTTCCGAGCCGCCTGTCATTCGGATGCCTATAAGATGAATAATAATGATAATGATAATAATAACAATAATAACATAGAGGAAAATTAAACGCTCAAAATAAGTCAATAGCCGCAGGTGCGGCCTTTTCTCTAATCAAACGGTTGATTACGATTTCACCCAAAACCTAGACATCGGCAGTATAATTTTGTGATCATATACCTATATAGGTATTCCGTATTCTCTATCTTCCTTCTATCCACTTCTATCCACAGATTGACTCATTTCGTCCCCCTTTTATTATTACATGAACTTATGAGAAGATTGATACCTAAAGTTAGCCGAACCTATCCCTCGCCCCCCGCCCCCCGCACCCCTTTCCACTCGCTACTTTTATCCATATCTTGAAATCAAGCCAATCCCCGATTAGCCCAGCTTCTTACTCAAGGCAATTAACTTGCGGGAAAATTGTCTTAAGAGAGCCGCCAACCAGCTTCTCGACCGAAGAGATTTACGAGGAAAGAGAAGAAGAGAACTAAGAGAACTGGTTGAATATAACCCTGGTTTTTTAACGAATCAACAATAACTCATGACCCGGTTTTGAAACTATCTCCAGTGCAAAACTTTGTCTGATTTACCAAGTTTTTCACTCATTTCGTTTCGACTCTTCCTCCGACCGCTCATATATCATATCCTACAGACGGATCAAGTTGTATCGTACCGGTGATCCATTTTTTCTATATTCATGGACACTGCGCTGTGCGGATATCGTCTTCGTTGGAGACAAAAAAAAAAAGAAAACATGAAATAATCAAAATCTTCGCCTTGAGAAAAAATGTCGACGGAAATATTGTAATAAGAACTGTGTAGGGAACGCGTTTTTGATTTTTGGAACTCTGACGAACTGAGAATTTTCACCATATTATCGAGCACCTATGCCAGTAGTGATTAATTTTGATTTCCAGAGGAAGACTACGACGCTTTTTGCCTGTCGTACATGTTTACCTATCGGGACTTTGAGAAGGGAACATTGGGATTAGCCTGGACCGGAGATTTGAAAAATGCTGGAGGAGTATGCGAGAAAAATGGGGTATGTACTTTCGCGTTACGTTTTCTATTTGTTTCTTGCAGAACCTGGATTCGAATGATTAAACTGAAAAGTGTACTCATACTCAGTTCTGCGATGTTGGTTGAAAATGGCATATATTTATAGTTAAAAGAAATGATTCGAATACGGAAGAAAGAGTACGGAATAAATGAATGTGGTCGCCCTCATACTACGAAAAAAACTTTCACAAATTCTCTACCCCCGCAATCTTCGCTGTCAACAAACCGTAATAGTGAACAAAAAATATCCCCGAAGTCATTGGCAATTGTTCTTTTTTTTTCCACAAATCTCACCTCTTGCAAGAGTTTTTTTTAAGTTGGATAAATTTTCAACATTCCGAAAAATGAGAAAATGGACCAAGAGAAAGCGGAAAGAAAAAAGTAAAAAAGAAACATAAAGTTATGATCGGCAAACAATTAAAAGTGGTTCATATTACAAATCTCTTCTCCTCTATACTTTGGCCGCCGAACGTAGAACGATAATGCGATAAGTTTTATACACCTACCTACATCGCGTTACGCCGTTAAAACGTTTCTGATAATATGTTACGTATACTATAACTTCATATATATTTATTTATTATATTACATATCCTACGTATAGAAATAAAGAAAGGGGGCATATGAAAGTTTGGAAAAGTTTTTTTGGTCTAGACTTTCGGGAAGATAAACGACTTGGGAGTAATTTTACTTTTGTATAAATCGCACTGCGATATGTGTCTTGAAACTAGAGAATCGGTGCGAGGGTGGCAATTTTCATTGCAAGAAAAACTTTTCCTCCCAATCGACGATTACGGTAGTCGTATACGTGTCGAAACCCACGAATTTCTCTTACCTGGTAATCGGAAATCAAATGTACGAAGCAAAAAGGAGAATAAAAAGTACCTAAGCAACGAAATTATTGGTTACAGCATTACAGAGGAAGCATGAAATCTCTGAACACGGGAATAATTACGCTGCTAAACTACGGAAAGCACGTGCCTCCGGCCGTATCGCACGTCACGTTGGCCCATGAAATCGGACACAATTTTGGATCGCCCGTAAGTTCCTTCCCCCAAGTTTATATATGTACGTGTATATGCTATACAGATATACGTATACACAGATAGATAGATTTCCTCATCCCGTTAGCTCGCGATTTACCCAACCTTCGCAGCAGCCTCGAATCTCTCTCATCCCCTGGCCCCCTGCCCCCACCCCCGCCCCCGTTTTCCCATTCTCCGTTCGCCTCCCTTGCTTCCTTGGTCGTACCTCTCGCCGCCCTTGCCCTTACGCCGCGCCGCTCGCGCTCCAACGCCGCCAAACTTGAGCGCTAATCGGTAGCGGAGTTGGGTGTGTTGGGTGTTACTCTGGCATGGCCTATGGAATATCAATGAATTTCAGACGCCTGTGTGTTAAGCTTGAGAAGATCCTGACTAGGGAAGCTATACCGCACACGAAACTTTCATGAGTTTCTTTCCTTATTTTCTGGTTTGTTAGTTCATACACGCTGCGAAGACCTCTCTCTTTTTTGCCGGTTCTAGTTCTTTTGCACTGTTATGTTAGATAGTTTAGCATGACACAGTTTGACCACCTTCGAATATCATCATCGGTTGAAAACGGAATGGACACGTTCGTGAAAAGTGAGTGGGAGGCGAGAGACTCGGTTAAACTTTCTTCTACAGTCTTTGAAAAATACCGCAGCTTCTGGATTCGACGCTTCTAAATTTGATTAGTTGAAGAATTTGTGAGGAGATTGGTTAACGCTCCGGAGCGCGCTTTTCACATCACCCAAAAACACATTCAATGTTTTAAAATTTTTGTGAAATTTCGTATTCTGCAGAGTTCTCGATCGCTGAACTCGAATTTCTGGTAAACGTACCAAATTCCATAATGCGATACTCAATATGGCCGACCTGAGAATCGAAAAATTTGTGACTTTTAATGGAATTTATCGTACCCAAAAATCATTCCCCTTCGTATGCCACAAAAATTTCGTATTCCGAAGTATTTTGCCAATTTTTTTGAATCTCAAGTCAAAATATAACAAGAATTCAGTGAGCAGGAAAAAACCTAGAGTAGGTACATACTAATTTTCAATTCAAATTAAATCCACTTTCGTACTTTCAATCCGCAATTTCGAACTTCTGTATTTCAACTAGAGGTTTGGATTCAGCGACCGAATGAAATCCTCCAAAATAGACTTTCGAATCGGTATAATTTTTACAAATTCCGTTTTCCACTTAGCATCCGCGATTCTAGATAATCGAAATTTTCAAATTCAAGCTTAAAATTGAACGTTGGTGATCCGAAAAGAATGACAAAAAAATGAAGCCGGCGAGTGGGTTTCAAAAAGATTGTATTTTATGAAGAAAACGTGTGGTTCGTGCTACGAAACTTCCCCATCGTATTTCAATGGTACGTTTCAAAATTACAGAATTGAAAATCAATACTCCGATTCGAAGCAACGTGTGTAACGACAATATTGTGAATGAGGAAAATAAACGCAATATGGAAATTTGTAGAAAGGCATACCTACATGTTGCAAATATTGCTGTATTATACCTACCTACATGCGTAGATCGAGTCTCAATTAATATTTGTTACGTTTTGCCACGTACAAACATACGTCGGTGCTACTGGTGAGCGATTTCAATAACGACGCTAGAACGTCGGGGGTGCGACAGACCCTGGATAATATATTGCAAGTAAAATCGAAAACCCATACAGTCGTACGTCATCGAAGTTCCGCTCTACCAGCTGTTACCAGTCCTTCACGTCCACAGCCCCGTAACATCCCTCGGTCCAGACTCACACCCTTTCCTTTCTCTTTCTCTACCTCTGGTTTCATTTCCCTTTCTTCCTTTCTCACTCACACTCTCTCTCTCTCTCTCTCTCTCTCGCTGCAGCTTTGACATTCGCCTCAAACAATTCCATGTTTTGCTCTCTATGTATGTATATATATATATTTAGCACGACCCGGACGAATGTTCTCCCGGAGGTGAGGACGGCAACTTTATAATGTTCGCACGAGCAACCAGCGGGGACAAGCGGAACAACAACCGATTTAGTCCCTGCAGTTTGCTGTCCATCAACCCAGTCCTCAACACCAAAGCACGTTCAGCCAAAGGCTGCTTCGCCGGTGAGTACAGTCGATTCATTTCACCCAACGTATAGAACAGGGGGAGCGAACAGAGAGCACGGAGTCCGAGAGATTTCATTTCCATATCTCGGTAGTGAGATCGCATTAGTGATTTCAAAAATCATCTTCCTTCGGTATTCTCGATTGAATTTAACGAAAAACAAGTCGATGGATTGGACATAGAATCCAAGAGAGTATCGTAAAACAAAATCGATCTTTTTCCTTCAATGAGAAAGCACATCGTTATAACGTTTACAATCATAAATGACATCAATGATCATATTTTGAACCGAAAGGACGGAGAACCTCACAGTTTTTAGCTTCGGAAAATCACTCAAACAACCATTACGCAGCGTTCAGCAGTATAATGAGGTAAAAAAGTATGGAATGAATTTTGTTCCGGTTATTTACGACTAGAAATCAAGGGTCTCAAAAGTTCCAACGACTTTGAAAATAGTGAAGAGACCAAGTCTGGTTGAACAATATTCGCCAGAATCATCCGTACATTATATTATACGAGGATTGAGGAAGGTTTTACTCTCTCGGCGTTTCAAGTAGAGCATGCACGATTGGGGGGGAGGGAGTGAAGGGATTGGGTCATAAAGTGGAAATATTCGCAAGCTCTTAGGTTATACGGCTCCCTCGACTACATTCAGTGAAGGTGCAGGTTCTACAACACCAGGCCACGAAACAAGATCAACTCGGTGAGATAAGCTACTGTATGATATACGAGTATATATATATATATATATATATGCATGTGTATAGTAGGAATACGACCGATTGCCTTCGAATATTCTTGAGAAAAGTTAGGGGTTAAGGCCGTTAAGACCGAGGGATCATCTTGTCCACCGGTCGCGGTAGTGAGCAAGCCGGAACGAAACGAAATTCGAAGGCTTCCATAAGACCTCGTCTTCCCTCTTCGAATTTTCTGTTCCGAATTCACCGCGAACTTAACGCACCACCCCTCCCTCCTACATATAGAAACACGCTTTCGGCAGTGAAGAGGGTCAGTCCCGTCTCCGCCCACTACCTACGCCAATAACACCCGGGTGCTATTCTATCCCATTCTACTTTGTTTTTGCTTTTTTCCTGTGGCTCTTATTCTTCTCCGTCTGCTCCTTCTTCCTCTTCTACCCTTCGTTTTCTTTTCCTTACTTCCGCTATATTTTTCCACCATTTTCGGGCTAACCTCTTTTCTACCCCCGCAGGTTTCTTGGTAAAAGATTTATCCGCGAAGACCCGAAATCGTCTGGCCGGAAAATCTTACCCCAACTTTCCCCCCTGTAAGGAGTGTTTCAATGCGGTAACCCGTTAAACAGAGTGTGCGATGCCCGAGGTCCTTGACTTTTAGGTTATGGCGAATTGGAATTTCATTTGGAAACCCTTGCTAATTCAACCCCTCGAAGTGAAGCTTTCGCACTCGTTGAAAAGAGTCATTAGATGTCAGACGATCGTTTCAGTCGAAAATCGTGCGAGGTGAAATTTCCTTTTGTACAAAAGTTACACATAAATTTGCATTCATTATTTCGAATGCAAAAAGCACTTTGAAAAGCTATAAGTCTCGATGAATTTCAATTCTATCTCGATAAGTAATCGCCCGGTGCACCGCGCTGTGTATGTACATTTCTAAAGGATTGAATTAATGCCTTTCAGTCACGCGAATGAAATAGGCAACCTTCGGGGAGTTAGGCGAATTCTATGTGTATGTATGTATCCATACATAGCATACTTACGCCGGATAGGAAGAAGGTTTGAGAATCGAGCCAACGTCCCTCCAGTACATTCGATTAGCCCCAACAAAGGCGTAGCTAATGGACTGTCTATCTGCACCTATCAGATTCACCTTTTGTTGACTTGCACTAGTGGGTTGCCAGCCAGTTCGTACGTAACTGATTGGACTAAAAATCTAATATCTATTTCACGGTTTGAAAGCTTTCGAGCTGTACATGCCCGGAAAGCTTACAAGGAGTCGATTTACGAGAATTTGAGGAATTGCCAACTGAAAAAATAACAAAAATATGTCGCATAGTGTTTTGAAGCTTCAACAAATTTCGGTGTGAAACATTCTCTCCTTGAAATTTCCCCAGAAGAATGACCTTCCAACCCGAAAAGCACTCCATTGGAGGTTAAAGCTTCGTGGATGTGGCATGTGTCATGTTTCCATGCTCTATTTCACCAAGTGGCAACCTTCGTCGATGCGTTGCTTCACGGTGACACAAGTTCAATGGTAAACTGCATGATGCACAGACGCAGTAATATCCTGTATGCAATTACAATTTACAACTATGCTACAACAACCAGCTTCAAAAGCTGCATCAGGTAGGTAGGTATAGAGGCCTTCGAAACTGTTACTGGGGTTTCTCTTGATGCGCACCGCGACTAAATGCACTCAAGTGTAACGTCAGGTTGAATAATTGGACTCGGTAATCACGGTGTTAATCGCAGCTCGATTGCTTATTTACACCACTGATTGTGAGTGCGACAAGGGCATTAATCTAACCCTGCGTCACGACGATGATACAACGTATTGCAAAAATAAGTTTCCAGGAATAGAAATTCTGTGTCATTGTTCAATTTTTTCTCAATCGAATATTTGAACGTTTAGTTAAAATAACCAAGACTCGTGCCACGTCTATTCCTCGATGCAAAAATCAAACCATTCGTGATTACATCGAGCTTCATTTGATATGAAAGTTGGAAGAAACACTGCATTCGTATAACTAGATATGTGCAAATAGTTGACATAGAGTATGAAGATATTGAAATTTGCAATGTGATTCGGAGTGGTTGCATGCAACGAGGACTCTCAGAACTATTGCTGACAGTTGTGCGTCTCAGTTGCGACAGGGTTTTCTATTGACGAAACAGTCTGCGAATTGCCGAGTTCTCTCTACGGCGCGGCGCAGGATAGACAGATATACCTAGATAGGTTAGATAGAAATTGCGAGTTCCTGAAAGTGTTCGGAGTAGCTACCAGTACCTGCTACCTACCCAGCACATATACGTGTCATGCATATTTCACGATTACTTGCATATATGCGCCTATGCCGTATGATACGCAGCTTGAAAGCTGACTCTATCTAATCACACAGGTATCCTCAACACTAACTTTCCTCAACTTGTTATGCCATACATATACATATGCTCATCTTTTATCCGGAAAGTTTATCGAAATGACGTTTCCGCTCTCAACGTACGTACAGAAATCGAGTCCAGACATCTTTGTACCGTTCATTACGATGCTAAGCTTCGGATGATCATACTTGGAATTCCTCCCAGAGCTACAAATCTGCGCATCTGAATACAATTTGGAACTCCAATCCCACCTTCTTCACTGTCCAACTATATCTTCGTCGACGTTACAGTGCAATAGACTATTGTCGCTAGGTTCCAGATATTCTGAGATAGCTTTCTTCCCACTGGGAATTCACGGGTCGCACAATGCCCCGTATAAGAAGAGAACTACACACACTGCCTGACACCGTAGCACACACCATGTGGGATTTTCAAATGCTCAAAGATTTCTGTACAGGCTCTTTGAAGTTTTATGAAAATGTTAACAAGCTTTGAGAAAAGAAGCGCACACGCAATCCCAAGCGAGCTGCATCCCAAGTTTTCAAACTAAAATTCTTTGCTTTTTGTTTTTCAATTCCAGAACCGCAATCTGCGTTATGTGGAAACGGGGTGGTAGAGGACGGCGAAGAGTGTGATTGCGGTTGGGAAGAGGACTGCAATGATCCATGCTGTCATCCTCAACGACGTCATCATTCACCCCACGAAATACCGTGTCGGTTAACCGAAGGTTCAGTGTGCAGTCCGAGTCAGGTAAGTTTGCGGTTAACCTCATGATATAAAAAGGTAGACGCGAACTTTTTGGAGATGGGGAGATATTTGCAGAGAGAGAGAGAAAGAGAAAGAGAGAGCGAGAGTCGCCGTTCAACGACCTAACCGTCGCTTCGCGTCGCGTCGACGAAACTACGTGGTCTTATATCCTAAATCTCAACCAGCCAGAGATTCGTTTGCCGAATTGGTTTAGAACGTTTTCCTACCTGTACAACGTGACTTCGACCTATTTGACCTGATTTACGTACGGTCCCTTCCGCGCGGTTTTTTTTCCTCTCCAACTTCTTTTTTACTGATCCGACCCAACGTTTCAATACGAGATTGATAGGAGTCGACGAAAAGAAATTGCAGGGTTTTCGGTCGACAGTATATAGCACAGAGGCTACAGAAAAGGATACAGTCATTGGATTCATGGAGGAAAAAATCCTGTCCACGAAAATGTTCTGATTTTTCATTGTGTGATCCTTCGAACTTTTTTCACATTGTTCATACTTTTTATCTGATATGAAAAAGCTTCTGGCCGGGCTATAATACTGATAGTCATTAACGCAGCTTCACGTTTAATCGTAAATTTCTACGTCAGCACGAGCATCGTCAAGCTTTAGTAGGTATAGCTATCTTGCGTGTGATAATCAAAGGGTCTAAGATTAATACGAACTCTGCCACAACTCAAACAAAGTTTAGTTCGTATCAGCCAACTCTGCAGTAGGCCACACGCAATATCCTGTACACACTATGTACACATTGGGATAACGTATTTCACGTCAAGTTTCGATCTCGCAATTATTATTCTCAGTCAAATATCTTGAGCGCCAAATGGTGAAACATGAGGAATTATTGTGCGACGATTAGGCACGTAGTACCTACGAGGTTGAACATTATTTTCAACCGTTTTCATTTGCGCTTCGTGGGTTAAGAATCAAAATAAAAAGAGTTGTATGCATCATTTGAATTCGAATCCATCTCTTCTTGCTCAACACAGTGTTCTTACTTTCGAACGACAAGAGAAATGTATGCGGCTGCAAAAAGTTCACCAGACATACAAATTTGCAGATCACAGTGGATCTGCCAGATTTGCTGGTCCAGTTTTCAGTCCAAGTCAAACTAGTCGAGGATCGTGTGGGGTGTAACATGTTTGCTCAAGATAAACATACAGCGGGAGCTACTATGCAAACTGTCTTTCGTTAGTCGCGCAGTGAACTGCGGTGCACTATGTAGCTTCTGCTGAACCGATGATCGATGTTAAAAACTTCTTTAAGGTGCTACTAAAGACTCACGGCATTCGACAATGGGGGACGATGCATTCGACAATTTGCAACTAATGGGATTTCATGCGTCATTAATGTAACCTCAGGGGAGATTTGCTTCAGTCTCCTTAGGTCTCTGTTCAATTTGCATTCCGAAATACAGGAAGAGAAGAAGTGAAAGAAATTTTTTCAAGGTTTCATCGTGGTGTGAACCCCTAAACGAATGATATAAATCTAATCCTTTGTACGTAATATTCCTTAAGGGTTGTATAATCAACTCTACTGTTTCACACCGTAAGTTTTCTCGCCGTGAACGACTTGAGGCAGCAATCTATCACCATTAAAGGTAGTCAAAGTTTGGGTTTATATACCGAGGGAGATCCGCGTCTGATTTACAAAGTGGTAAGATTAATTATCTTATCTCTTCGTTGCTTTTGGACCAAGTTTCTCATCCTATTGCGATATAGAAACCACCGTCTAGCTAACAGCTAGCTACAGCTACAGCTACTACTGCTACTGCTACTGCTACTGCTACCGCTTCAATTCATTTGATTAATTATTCTCATTTCCTCTACAAACACCCGGACGAAACCCTGTCGGTACCGCCGCGCCTCCAGAATACCTCCGCGTTAAGGACGCGGGGGAGATGAGGGATTTGCCTTATGCAACGCTGAATATTAACCACAAAACATTGTGTAACTATCTCTAGGATCTACCGCTATACAGTTATCTATAATTTCTTATCGTTCCTTCTTTTGCTTTTCAATTGCTTTTCTCTAGCACAACGTTTCGTTTTCTATATAAATATTATACAGCACTGTGCTACGGTTTTTGGAGACTTGGAAAGAAAAAAGCTTAACGACGAGAACTACGATATCTCTGCGACAAACCATCGTCAGAATATGATTGTTAGACAAATTCAGAGCTGAAAGTAAGGTATTTTGATTTGTCGTTGCGTTTTTCTCTCCGAGCAATATAGTAACGGAATGACAGCAGCCTTTCAAATTTGAATGAGGGAATGGAATCACTGTAAATGAACAATTGGATTAATATCGGCGTTGGCAAAATTTAGAGAAAAAGAGGTAAAAGAGAGAAGAAAGAAATTGAAAAAATTGGCCTGCGATAAACATTAGGTTCTTCGTCTTTTCGGACTAAATATAACGAATTGCTGCCGTTTGGCAATCGCGAATCCGGAGAAATGTTTGAAGAAGCTCATCGAAAGCACGCAATTTCAGTTTCAGTTGATCATTGTTATTCTTTCCCTACGACAATTACATACTAAGTTTGCCTTCTCAAGTGTTCGAGAAACTACCGAATGCTTGCATACTATACTTGATCGTATAAAGCATGAAGAAAAAACATAAAGAAATTTTCTGGAGTAGGTATTATTACAGAACTAGAATTACTCTTTTCTTTTCATTCTAATTCCACAATCGGCTGTTCTTTTGCGATAGTAGGTATGAAAGGATAAGACACGAAGACTCGGGAGAAATTGTCTTCGTTGAATCTAGAATCAAGCTGGCCAGATAATTGGAAGAATCGTTGTATGAAGTTGGAAATACCGACGGCTAAATGAAATAGTAAAGAGGATATTTTACGGGAATAAAGGTATCAAAATATTCTGTGGTATTGCCGATTGAAAGAAAACTCCGTTGCCGAAAGATCTATACCCACATTTTCTACCAATTTTATCTCAACGAATAATTCTATTCTAACATTACGTATTGATAATACAAATAACTCAATCGCTGTCATTATTCCAATAGAGCGAGAGTTCGTGCATTGGGATTTGAATATGAGATAAAAATAAGTTCACACTCCTGCGGAACATTACGTGATGTAACGTACGCGTACATAATTCTTGGTTTCGAAAATGGAAGTTGGAACGTTGGAAGCGCGGCGGGTAGCTCTATACGGTGCAAGAAACTTTGGAAGACTCCATTCCATTCCGGTGTAGAGAAATACAAAGAGAATATATACATAGATACATAGTCATGAACGACGGGAATGGATGCAACTAGAAAGTTGCGGCCTGAAGGTAGCAGGCGCTCGACCATTCCAACTATTTCCGACCTCTACTCCTCCTCCTCCTCCTCCTCCTCCTTTCAACCGGGTTTCTCCTGGCTAGGATCGTCCAAGATAAATGGACTGACGTTAAAAAAGTTACCTTTTACTCCGTGTAAACATCCAAGCTTTTAGCCCACCGCGCCGCTTCGTTTCACTTGTTTCTCTGATACAAAACGATGCTAAATGCTCAAGTCCTTCCTCACACCCTACCCTGCTGTACTTTTATATACTTAAAACTCTATGCCCCCCCCCCCCCCCCCCCCGCGAGACAAGTGCGATTCACACTTCGGAGTAAATTTTTTTTCTACTCTCAGGCGATTAAACTTATACTCACCCTTGGCTTCACGATAGAAATGCATGCCGAGTCTTTAATGGACTTAAGTATCTTTTATATTTTCCGTTGTTCAACTTTCTGTATTGATTTGTTGAATCCTTTTTCTCACGCGACACAATAATCTAGTCTCTAATCGTAATCTCGAACGAACAAAAAAATATGAAACCGCGGCGATAAGAGTCGATTCAGAAACATTTTCGTCCGATATGTTTTCCCTTTCCCATTCTACTTGACAAAGTTTTTGGTCCATGGGATCAAGTGCCACCCCTTGAAATGCAAAGTTCATGTTTTGTCAAGGGGGAAATCGATCACTCGATCGTTAACAAAGGTCCTTTTCACTCTGGCACAGTGAGTAGACGTATATAGAGTGTCACCTAGAATTACACACGACGACGAGGACTTTCCTCTTCTCTTCTTTTCTCCTCTTCTTTCCTATACACGCTTCCGGCAGGATCAAATCTTTTTCACTACAGTATAAGGTTCGATATGGTACATACTACACAGCCCGCGTGCTGAACGCGAATATACACTGTGAAACGTAGGCAAATTCTAATCAATTCTACGATGAGAAAATTTGAAGTTGAATTAATCGACCACATGCTCATATACACACATATATATATATAGTGGCAAGAAAGTTATTTCAATATATATTTTCGAATCAACGATTTAGTAAGTTTAATTCGAGTTGATGCGCAGCACCGCACGGGGGAGCTAAAAGGTATGATAATGAAAAGCTGAGTCAAGTAAGGTACGTGCTCGAAAGAAGAACTCACGCTTATCGTTAGCCAATAATGAAATATAAAAAGGAATTGAGTCCGTCGAGAATCACGTTCCCGTGTAGAGCTTTCATTTAATTAACAATTTTCTATACCGGGAAATTCTGATAATTACCCCGAATAAAATCATTCTTTCGAGTAGCCAAGGAATGTTTTCAATTACCTATAATTAAAATTAATTGGAAATTCTTTTTTTTTTTTTTAACAACGAATCGACTTCGATTCCTGTTTCACCAGATTTCAGACATGTAATTATGTTGCTGAAATTCCCTTTATCCATCCCTATTATTCGTGAAATAATTCTCTATCCCGGTTTTGAGGTGTTCAATTTTTCATGTACACCCGTTGTACATGTTGCTATCTGTGTGTTACGGGTCGGCGTAACAGCGAAATGGTAATCTGAGGTACACGACGGTTTCAAATGGCTTGTATCAGGAGAAGCAATCTTGTAGATGATAATGGCGTAGCTGCTATTCGCATAGTTGCGCAGAGGCTTAGGTATATATCGTATAGTCTGATTTCATTAAAATTCCTACCTTTTTTTTTCTATAAGTCGTTGAGTTCCCTTACCCAGAAGCTAAACATTTTTTTACTTTTTATCCGCAAGTATGATACTTGAAATCGTCAAGTTTAAATGCCGAAGATCGGATATCGCGACGCGTTTTCAAAGCTGAAGAACGAAAACCAGCATCCGTTTTCGTTCGAGACAAAATATTATCATTGCGTTTTCATTGTCATAGGTGAAAAGGCATGAAAAATTGTTCAAATATGTAGAATTATTGGCAAAGAAAAGTCTCGGAAATATTATTCCCGAATTCAAGTCAATTTAGTAACGGCTATAAAAGTAAGAAGGAGACGAAGAAAGAATACGCAATAATTGTATTCTGTGGAAAGTAAAACACTGTTTAAGTGAATGTGGAACATTATGGAATTCGGAGTGAGATTTTTTGATTAAATTTAAAAGCATTCCAAGTCCGCGCTTTTTCTGGAAGCGTATTCTCTCCAGTGTAGTTGTGCTTTTCCGCCATTCGTTTCTCGCGAACAGCGTATGTATCTACGACGCTGCTCATAATACCTACCGCATCTTCGTATAGCTTTAGCTCTTACCAGAACATCTCTCCTCTTCTCTCAATGCTTCTTTTGTCTTTGCATTTATCCGCAGGGTCCGTGCTGTACGTCTGGATGCACTTTACGAAACGGAGACAAATGCAGAGACGATAACGGATGTCGGGATGCAAGCTTCTGCGACGGCTGTGGTCCCCAGTGTCCGCAATCCATCAACAAACCCAACAAAACCATATGCAACGAAGAGTTCGTCTGTTACATGGGAGTGAGTATTTCATCCCTCATTCTACATCCACTGCCACTGCTTCTGCTGCAGCACCTATAATACTAGACCATATCTCTTCCTCTTTCTCCTCCTCATTTCTGTAACTCTCCTCCCTCCGTTTCAACCCCCATGACGTATTGATCTCCTTCGTGTGGATTTACGTGTGTATAAAATCGTTCACAGCTGTTACTCCGATGGGGCAGGGGCAGGGGTTGGGGTTTGAGGATAGAGGAATTGGGAAACTTCGCGGAGGTCAGTGTGTCGACAATGTCTTGGATTGTCAAATAAATCCAAGCTGTTTCCAAAGCTGTCGGATTATACTATTATCTACGTCATGGAATAAGCGCTGCAATTTGCCATTTCCTTTTCTTCTTGTCACAGCTTGAGCTATCATATTTGTTCCACGATGTTGTTATTACGTGAGACCTACATATACATGCCTATTCCACATTGAAATAGGTCTCTAGATTTCAACCCTCTACAATCAAGCGTTCATCTTTTCTTATATCCGCAATGGTTCGAAAACTAACCAGTCAATTTTTCGGGCTAACAAAAATTCTGAATTACAAGTCAAAGTTCGAGAATTCCCAAAAATCTCTGATACCCGATCCGAAACGGTGCACATAAGTTTTAGAAATTAGGAATTAACTGGCATGAAACTTCTTACCCTCGGCTTAGGGGAGTTTTTTAATTCCGTAAACTTTTTGGCTGCGTTATTATAAAATTCCATGCAAATGACGAATTTTTTCGAAAAACTATTGCGGGGTACAGAATTATTTATTTCAAATTCAGATACGTTTTTTTTCGTTCATCCTCTCGTCTCGCTGCTGTCAATGAATTCGAATAACAGAGGACAGGAAAAGTAACAAATGAAAAAGTTATCCACGTTTTTTCCACTCTGTGGGGGTGGAAGAAACCTAGATATATATCTCGTTAACGTAGGAACCATCGTCAACGTCTGAGAACCGTTCTAGCTTTTAAAGTAAGGAAGCCACTCGCACCAAATTGCCTACAACTATCTCAAACAAAACGGAGTGAAGTTGGGATCAAGATTACCCAATAATAAGATACGAGAGTAGAGAGAGGCTCTGTTATTAACCTCATGGTACAAGTTATAATACGAGGTATAAAGTTAGCAGCCACGAATTAGACAAGATGGGTTATAAGTTCCCAAGAAGCGAGCTACAACCATAACGAATGAATTTTCTTATCTGAAATTTCAAAACTAAAATTCAAAATCTCTCATCTATACTTGCTCTACGAATCATCACAAATCATAGATCAGTTTTATTCGTCACTGCCGCAGCAGCAGCGGGCAGCCAGCAGCTCTACAGCTGCACAGAGTGATGTTGTTCATTCTGTTAAACTGTATATCTTCGTACCTGGATATGAATTATCACCCGCTGCACTGTTCTCTCCCTTGTGGTGTGAAAAATTACAACTCTCTCATACGCATGCGAGAAGAAAAGGGTTTTCCCTGAGATAAACTATTTAACTGAGTCACGAGAACACGGTATGTGGTAGGTAGATAGATAAATAGATAGATAGATGTGTATATATATGTATATATATATATGATATATAGGTACGCAGCAGCAGGGTGTCACTCCATAAATTATTGGAAGACAAACAGAACACTTGTAATCGCAGCGCTGCAAAGTTTTGAAAGTTATAATGGCCAAACTCCTGCTGCGCGACACCTTTGTGACATCATTGTCCATACCACACCATCCCTCCCATCCCATCCCATCCCATGCCATGCGATGCCATACCATACCATACCATACCATACCATATCCTGCCCTCAGCTCGACTCGACTCGACTGAGCCCAGCCTCACCCGAACCAATACCGTTACGGCAATAGCAAACTTGCAATACATGCAGATCTGCCTATTGTACTTGCAGATTAGGGAACTACCGTCTATTGGGAATATTGAACACCAAACACCGGACTCGCGAAAGCCTCGTTTCTGTTCAACTATTCATGGCTCTAATATGCACGTAGAATTCTAATCTATCGCTGGCTGGACGATCCCTCGCCCCTTTATGAACTACTTGACCGAGAAATTTGGAATCATTCCCACATTCGTGTGAATTGCTGTTTGATTGTGTTACGTTCCAACTCACATTTTCGAAATTCAAAATTCATTCATCTGTTTTGAACTTATTTATCATCCGGAACTGATTTTTATCCAGCTATTTGCAAAATTTATCGATTTCCCTTCGGAGCAAGTGAAAGGTATTTATTCTTCCCACGGACCCTATATTGCTTCATAATAATATAAGCTGGTCATGCGTTTTAAACTTGCTTACGTTCATCCCTCTCGGCGCCGAATGATTACGTCTAGAACCGATAACCGCTCTTCTATTATACCTTGGTACCGGATATCATATACGATCCTGCTGACCAAGCACCTATAGTCTGTCCACCGTAACTCCTCTTGTCAAAATTCATATTTTTCAAGACTAAAAAGCCTCAATTAATCGATATTAGGAACTATAAAATTTAAGACAACTAGATGTAATATGGAATGGAACAGTGTGCGTGAGTTTCATTTAATTCTAAGCATAGAATTATAATGAAGTTAACATGAACAGATTATAGCGTACGCATGGAACCGGAGAACGCATTTCCATCCGCATTTCTTGTAGGAGTCATTGAGAATGAATCTGATCTAAAGCAGGCACTCGATTGGTTAATTGTCGCGCGGAGAAATACACTAATTTTCCAAATGCAACCAACTCACCCGCCTTCAATTTTTCCCCGTAGCATTCGTCTGTCCAATCGCGAGGTGCGTTGATCGTCCGCTCCGTATATCGCGTAAGTCCGAGAGTTGGTGTCTGGATGATCTCAATAAGTGACGGCCCGAAATCGCGCGGTCCCGTATAGGGCGTTACAAAGATGGATCAAAAATCAGGCTTATCACAAGGTGGACAGTTTTAAGTTTGTTTATCTTATTTTAGTAAATTCGTATTTTTCCACCAGTGTTACACAACTGACTTAACGCCCGTCTGAGACCCAACCGCTCGGGTTTCTCCATTCGTATGTATAACAATTGGATGGACTAAATTTGTACCAAAGTCGTTGGAAGAATGATATTCTTCATCTATAGGTACATCACATCTGTATGAAATTACTTTTTCATGGACAATTTAATGTTCAATTTTTGTGATCCGTATAACTATAGCCGGAATTAAGTTATATGGTTTGAATTCCTGATGATGTAATAAAGTCTACAGCGGTAGCTCTTCTCTTTTAACTGACACGATCATTCGTCTTGCCGGATCCCAACTCACCTGACCACGTTTAATAGCTTGTTCTTAATTAAGCCAAATAGTAATTAGAAGTGGAGTAGGTAAGTAAGACGTGGAATGGTTTAGCGGTCTTCTAACCGGATCTCATCTTCGTCTATAACCTTTTTATTACACAAACGGCTCAAAAGAGACTAGAAGTAATATGTCTCACGAGAGTTATAAGGCGCGGACGGAATTTCGCCAGATGGAAACACTTTGCTCTACGAACGAACAAAATAAAGAAATTTCGCGAAAACAAACAAAGGCGTGATGTTTTTTCTCCGTTTTCAGGAATGTACTGGAAGTATTTGCCTCGCTTATGGTCTCGAGTCTTGTCAATGTATCGCAGGACTTCACGACCCACCGACTAAAAGCTGTGAACTTTGTTGTAAAATGCCTGGAGAGAATCAACCTTGCCTGTAATTGAACTTACTTTCCAACTATTTACTATATATACTTCAATTTCGGAAATTGATATTCATTGACGCTAATTTCTATTCTCCCTTTTTCGTTTTCTCGCAGCTCATCGTTCGCATGGAATTCTCCGCCATACGATATACCGGACATGTTTTCGAAGCCCGGTACACCGTGCAATGATTATAACGGCTACTGTGACATTTTCCAAAAGTGTAGAGAGGTGAGCAATGTTATTTAAAAGACCTGGCAATATCTAATGGATAGGATTTCACAATCGCGTGATCGGTTCTATCGTCGTTGAATGCAATATTCGTATTACCAGGTTGATCCCAGCGGACCATTGGCAACCCTCAGACGACTTCTTCTTTCTGATGCAAGCTTGGCAACATTTCAACGATGGATTGCTGATCATTGGTACATCGTTGTCCTACTGGGATTAGCTGCCATGATAGCTTTGGTGAGCAAAGAAAATATATATTCCCTTTCATAATCTTCAGATTGCGGCGTCACCTTCGTTTAATGGCAAATCGCCGATCAATTTAGGGATGAAAAAGCTCCCATACGACACAAGACAATTTATTGCTACCCAAGATCTTCGAATGTAGTCCTTGAAAGCAACTTATGGTGAAATATCATAATCGACAAAGAAGTACCGTAACATTACAGCTATAGTCACATAACCGGGTTTCGTGTACCTATGTCCTATGTATGTACGAGATAACGAAGCTCCGTACGGGCAACAAGCCAACGGCGAATGACTCGAATCCCGGATCATGGAGGAGCGGGATATCCGATCTCATTTCTCCAGGGAAAATGATACAAGTTCTTGGTACCTGATCCGGGGGATTTTAAAGTCAACCCATGTACAGGGAGTTCTACGTTGAATTTTCTCACCAAACCACTCACTGTTTCAAATCATGTGTAGTATTTTTCGAAATATAGCTATTCAAGGATGTAGGTAAATACCCGCCAATGAAATCTGGAATGAATTTTCACCGTCGGTGAGAAATCGATAAGATTATCGGATAAAAAAGAACAGAGAATTATGCGTCAACCTATTTTGCAAATAACCATTATGTGCGAGTCAAGATAATTCATCGGATAAAAGAAAGCCTCCAAAATTTGGGGAGATGAAAAATGGAAATTTGCCGTGTATTATAGATTCTCGCCTATAAGAAAATAATGATACAGGATCGAGTTTCATTTCAGTAGGCGCGTTAAAGTATAGCTGACAATGAAAGAGAGAGCGGCTTCTTGACTTGGTGAGATATTAATTAGAATTATATAATATATTTAGGGGTAGTCACGGCCTCGCGAGAGACTACAGTCTCTGCTCCCCAAGTGCCTATACATACAGCAAAGGATATGACGCGTATATTCGTATTTCTCAAGAGAATAACGCCAGGATTAGGGATCTCCTTTGATGGCGGTTAAAGTGGAAACTTGGCAAAATTTTGTACCAATGTATATATTCATATAGTACATAGGACACTATAAGGGATATGAGAGGTTTAGCAGATGGAGAGCGAAAAGCGGAGAGTAAAGTAATACCGTATAGCTACCAACGTAGCTAATTCTCTCGAACCTAGAATTATACCATAATGTAGTTCTCAACTAATTAAGTGAGTTAGTTTTATTCATCCAACTCGAAATTCGGTGAAAATTTAATACGCAGGTACATCAGATACCATATAATATTGTATAATACTCGCTGCTCACCAAGGCACGGTCTTGTTTGGATCATATCAACACCCATTAGTTGGGATTAAAGGTTCTAGCCCACAAATTAGCTCAAATTATACGAGTAGGTTTAACCGCGTAACCGTACAGATGCAGGGCTGTAGCGATATCTGTGCACCCTTTAATTTTTTCCCTAGTTACTTCTATCGTCGAATATAATCTCTATCCTTGATGACGAAACCAATTGTAACATACGCTTATTTCATTCCAATTACCTTGACATCGCAATCGTTTTCTTTTTTGTGTTTCGACACAGTGCATTTTATTTCGCATTTTATACCCTTCGTATACGTCATACGATGCAATATCAATCTGTTCAGATCCAATGTTCTCTTTTAATTAGAGGTAGCCCAAATTGTTGAAACAGTTCAGAGGACAAAGGTAACTTTGTCCGCGGAGTAAATGCAGCTACATGCGCTATATCGGGTGAAGAGGTAGGTATTCCGAGGGTGCATACAGGCAGGCATTTATATGCACTTGTACGTACGTGTGTACAAATACACTAGTTAAACGGGGACCGTTCCCAGGTACATGTATATTATTCCCTGAATATGTCACCAGACACGTTGGGGTTGTTTCGTACTCCGATTAACCTGTTATGCTACGTTTCTCCCCAACGTTTGCTACCCTGGATCGGTATATATTCTAGTATTTACCACATTTCACTATACGATTATTCAACCCGGAAAGAGAGAGAGAGAGAGAGAGAGAGAGAGAGAGAGGCGAGGGAGAGCTTGAAACACCGAGGGAATCCAAGGTCGACTAGCTAGGTCAAACCCACCGCGTGTGTTACTCGAAAATACCGCGGCGTTTAGCATTCCGAAAAGCTCTAATACCTACGAGTTGTAACGATCATGGAGAAATATTCTTCGAAAAAAGATCTGATTCATTTTTCCGAATGATAAATCCATGGTTATGAATTTTGTTTCAGGTTGCAATCGCGAGATTTTTTGGTAGACGGGCTGGAACCAGTGCGAACAAACTTCCAGTTTTTGGCGGAGTTGGTTCCGGTACAGGGGAGAATCTTCATGACAAAAAACATCAAGGAATGGAGAATAAGATTGGGCAAACGGTGTCTTCGACGGCGGGGAAAGTCGGTGCAATAAACGTGATGAGAATTAAGGAAAGATTCATTGAAACGATGAAGACCATTACATCTCCAAGGAGGAACAAAACCTGCCTGACATCCGATTTCAATATTACAAAGCTATTCAATTTTGTATCAAAAATGGAGGGTAAAACTACGGAACAAAAAACTCTACATATTGGGAACAAGGAAGTCTTCAAAAGTGTTCGAGAAGATGACGACCGTGGAAATGATCAGAGATTCTCTCACGGTATAGAGGAAAATGACGAAGCAAATGGATATGTTGCATCAAGAGAAAAACCAACTGCTCCCGCAGCTTTCAATGAGCGTGGAAACGTTGCTAATTATTTAGGCGTTGTTCCGTTGGCCGTCGAGAATGAAACGACACCACGTGCAGATCCGAATGAATGCAACGATGAAAAGGGAGCCGGAAATTGGGTTCTTCGTCTCCGATTAGGCGGTAAAAATTTGTGTAAAGATGGCGGTGGAGAAAAAGCTTCACGGAACTATTCTTGTTGTAGATTCGATTCGAATTTTGTGGAAAGGGATAATAGAGGACGTGTTGCGCAAAAGGGTGAAAAAAACGGTGGTGTGAAATCATCAGTTTCACCGGAAAATAAGTTTGTGGGAAGTAATGAAGCCGCGGAACCGTTGGTAGAACCGGAAACACCGGAAAGTCCAGAATCGCCAGCCGAAGTTATAACAGCGTCTCGCGTAACAACGTCGGATCTAGTTGTGCTGCTCGAAGAAAGTTAGTGAAAACTCTCTATGCTCTTGATGACAAAAGAAAAACTATTTTGAAAAATGATATAGTGTTTTATCGACGGAAAAGAGCGTTTCGCAGACATTGTGATCTAAGTTCAATACTAGAAAAATAAATTGTGTTTTATAACATGAAAAACTGAAAAATTAATCCGAAATGGACAAAATTAATAAAAGATGAAAAACACAGTCAATTGGAAGTATGTACCGAATGTGAATTTTTATAGGATAATGGAATTCAACGTGAAACATAAATATACGTATATAACTATAAATGATATCTATATGTATGATAAGAAAAAGACTCGTTCCTTCGTTCAAAGTATTCTCAATGAATACTTACAATATAAGGAGTTGTATACTTGCGAATTGCGAGTATTATTATTATTATTATTATCATCATCATTATTATGCCCATAGTGCGATTGTAATATAATATATATGAGCTATACACATAGCTCATAAGAATAATAATTGCACGAAGGAAATGATTATTTTAATTATTCTTTATAAATAATTGAACGGACGTAGATGAATATTGAGGATAAGAATTAGGTACATAGATTAGAAACGATGGGCTAAAAATTGATACCTTCTTTCAAATTTCCCCCCATTTCCGATTCTTGTCTGTCGTTCAAATTGACAAATTGAAATGGATGAAAGAAATTATGAAATTTATAGGATGATATTGACTAGAATTTCATGGGGAATTCCCGTTTTTGAAACCCTGCAGTTCTCCGCACAGTGAAAACCAAGAGAAGAAACAGGTTGAAATTTGTACTAAACTCTCACGAAAAACAAAATCGAAAAACTATCCGCCGTAGCTTGGAGTTTCTGTAACGTTTTATGAGACACTGAAGAAAAATGTGCGAAGAGAATAACGAATACGGTTATTTCTTTTTCATTACATAATTCGCACCTATATATGAAACTAAAGAACGTCTGGTCTGAACGAGTCTCTTTTGTAAGACGCGTAGTTTCGAAGATTACTTAAAAAAGAGTTGATTTTCGAAAGAATTGTAAAACTTGATACCAGAGTTTTCAAATGTATCCAAACTAAGAGAATTGCAACATCCAAAAAGCATGAACCCGCCATTTGTCACTGTAGTATATGAATTATCCCAAATCGATTGAAAAACGTTGAGGGTTTGAGAATGAAAAGTTAACACGACGTCCCCTATTGACGAAAAGAAAAAAAAAGAAAAATCTGCCCTTCCTTGTTCTTTGTTGATGATTGCCGTGCGCGATGTATTTTGTATGTAATTGAAAAAAAGTGCAGCTGCATTTATATAATAATATATAGTATAATATTATGTGGTAATTTGTAAATATTGTAAATAGTCAAGTTGAATTGCTATATATATATCGTATAGTAAAGTCCACTACATAATTATATCCTATTGCGTAATTGCGTAGTTTAGATCCGTTGATTTCTTGTTGAACGAACGCGATAGTTGTTTTTTGAACTAAAAATAAGATGAAACAAAAAAATGGAAAATAAACAAATGAATAAATATCAACAAATAATACAAAATGAAATTTCGAACAAAATGGGAATTGATTGTGACTCGTTACAACAAAATAATTTTGGCAAGAAAATTACTCATGCAGGCACTGGACTGAAGTTTACGGATATGAAAATACGTACGGCAAATCTATTATTATTATTCTTATTATTCTTATTATTATTATTATGTATATGTATAGAAGAGGACCAAGAAGTAGAATTCCCAATGATCATAGATGTAAAAAATGATGAATAAAAAATAAGAATGAAAATGGTCACTATATAGTATCTAACGAAATGAAATATACCTCATTTTTATTGGTACAGAAATATCAATATTCCGCGGCCTGTAAATTGTAGTACCTCTCTGAATCATAGTATACCTATACCTATGTACCCGAATCTCCAAGAAATTATATTGCGAATCTTGTTAATTAATAATATATCGTGCACCGAAAGCGAAAACGGGCGTTTACGCCCCGCGTATAAAGATGCGATCCCCGAGGCGAAGCAGAGGCCGAGGGGTTCTCACCCGTTTTTTCTCGGGTTTCACATACTATTTTCTTCAACAACAACAAGCTCCGGAGGATTGAAAACGGCGATTTTCCGTTACGCGCAAACGCCCGTTTCCGGTCTCGGTGCACAATACCATACTATTCTTCAACAGCGGAGCGAAAACGTGAGAATTCTTACGTAGCGGAGAATCGCCTGTTTTCGATCCTTCCGGGCAGTGTTAATCAATCAATCGATACAGTGTTTCAATTCTACCGGGGTAAAAAAGCATGTTCTTGTGAAGTATAATTGGAAAAACAAAAAAGAAATGGAAAATAGAGTAACACAGGATTGCTGGATTTGGAATTCTAAATATTTTAGTCATTTCTGTACGGAGATATTAGTACAGTATTTTTGCCTGCGCGGATTGGCGTCGAATTGTCGATAATTGAAAGTCTTACATTGCCCAAGAGTTTTTGGGACAAGGAGCTTCCGACGCTGGTTACAAATTGGATTGAGGCTTAATGGAGGGAATTCAAAATTGTCGACCGTCATTCTAAGCCTGTAAATTATTGCGTATCAAGCCATCTGATGAAGTGCGCTTCATCTCGCGTAACTACGTTTCATCCGGCTAGCGTTCCCTAATCTCCGGAGTCCCTTGCCCAATTTCCGGTTTTTCACTACATTATAGGATATGGGTGTGCGTTCGCGTAGGTGTATATACCTGTATGTATCTGGATATGTATATATATACATACCTTCGTATATATTTATGTATGTATATTGAGGGCCGTTTTCCGTCGCGCAGTTATACCAATACTTTAAAGTCGAGAATGTATATGCGCAGCTATTGAAACTCTCGCTGTTGAATAATATCGAATTATGAGAAGAAAAAAGTATGAAAAGAAATATTGACACACGAGAAATAGTTAACGATTTTCTACACAAAAAGATATATATCTCACACAAGACTCCGGTATGAGGGTGAGCCGTGAAAACCCGAAAATACCTCTACACTATAATTTGTCGATAAAAGAGTAAGTTAAGTTATCTGGGATATCTAATTGATGAATATAATATAATAAGCGAGAGTAAAACATTTCGTTGTAGTTGGATTTCTAACGTAGAACTCATATCAATTCTCATTGAAATCATTTGTTCTTTGAAATTGATGACTCTAAATGTGATCAGTATCAATATTGCAACTAAAAACACGCGCTGTAGTAATATTGTTATAGCCGAAAACGCAATTCGATGAAATTTTATAGAAATTATCGATTTTCGACAACAATCTAATCGGATTAGAAAGCTTCGGGATTTTATTTTGATAGAAAGAACTTCCTCAGATCATCGGACATAATATTCTCTATCAAATTAATACAACAATTTTTAAAACACAACTGCACTGTAAGATGGCAAAACGTATCGGAACAAACTAATTGTAAACTTTGCTGTACACGAAAACCAAAAAAAAAAAGAATAAATAATAAATTAGAAGTATTTCTATAGCGAACGCAGTAACATTGACCGCAATTAAAGTAATATCAAAGTCTTTTCCTAACTGCAATTGTACGCTTCATCTACCGAATAAGAAGTATCATAAAGTTATCCATAGCATCATGGGCCTTCTTGGGCTTGCCTATAAGTAAGTATCCATATCCCACCCAACGGAGTGGGAATCGCAACAAACTCACAATCATGCACACAAGCGTAAGGTTTTGATGCCTCGTCCTATCTTACCGATCTATATCTGTTCGGAATTGAGGAACAGAACATAACATCCTCTACCAGCACAGCCATTCTTAATAATTCATACCAGTGGAGTGCGTTAGAAAACTTAGTGTTGTTAGATTTGTGAAGGAAGAAAGAATTCTAGTGCGATTATCAATGCTTTCTCTAAGTGGACAATCAAATGCGAATTGAAAAGCGGTGGACCGAACATTTCATATTTTAATATGAAAAATGAACAATCATGGAATAATCTCGGATGAATCAATTCTGTAACGTACACTTGAATTCGGATTCAGATCATTGTTTGTAGAAACGTGGGGATTTACGCTCAGGAAGATTGATCGCTTAATCAACGAGAATCGGAGTAAATGAACATGAGGATACGATTCGATTAGAATTCTTGCAAAAGCTGATTAGGCAATACATAGTCTTGATGTCAGGATGCTCACTGCATTTCGTAAAGAAAAATCTGGATGCATGAATTCATGATCGATAGTATTGGGACAAAGTAACTTTCAACGAAGTTCAAGAAGAAATAGCGAAGAAATCGTCAAAGGTATAATGGCAGAAAAAAAGAAAAACAAAAAAAGCCTGTAACCAAATTTATATGACTCACCGCCGTTGCTGAGTATTGGAACAAAGATTCGCTCAGATGTCTCTGCTTGGCTATCTGTGGCTAAACAGAAACAAATGATTCAGAAAATCTGCCGGAAAAATAAGAGATAGAAATGAAAAAAGGTAGACTGCAGATGTGGTGCATTAATTTATTATACTTCCTCAGCTTTTACTATGCAATTATTGAAAGATCATTCACAGGTTGAAAGTTTCATAACATGTTTATAGCTTATTACACTGAAAAATGAATAACGAAATATACATTGATTCAATTTTTTCTTACCCATGAAGGCGTTCTCAATGACGCAGTGAGTGTGAACAATGTCGTTTTGGTCGTCGAGAGCGACTTCTGCTGATACCGATATCACGACTCATTAGTAAAAAATCTGGACTGCTGAAACAAGAAAAGATTCGTGGTCATTCCCGGTTATTTTTTTCTATTTGTTACTTGCACACAACATTGCAGATTAGAAGATTGTACAAATTTCTATGTGTTTGAAAATAGATTCTTGTAAGAACTACACGAATATATATTTCCAATGACTATTTTATTATTTTAATATTAGAACGATTATTCAATTGACACAAACCGATTTATTAGGATGGAACTTATGCGAGGCTACTATATTTCGTGCCAAAATATATTGTGCTGTAAGCCCATACAAAGCAGTCATACATATTTCATTTCAAAAGTCGTTGTTGGCAAGAATTTTTACTCTAAATGCCTATTCACTGAATTTGATATAAGAGTAAAAACTTCATCGAGCTTCCGTCATTTGTAATATTCGAAGTATCTAACTGACGTGATCACGGTTCGGCAATGCGCAGTTTACTGCAGTCATTCCGCAGTGCACATGTTCATATGTCGTATCCGAATAATGAAATCTTATGGACTATTATTATAGCTATACTGTAATCTCCATATATCATACATTTATTTCGATGGAATACGATTCAAATTCTGACGATTATTTTCTGGAACAATTATTGCAAGTATAACGCTTGGCATTGTCAGTTTATGATTTGAAACAATTGACGTTCGAGGTGTCGAAGTCGTTGTTCGTTTGTTTACTGACAAAAAATTAGGGACTAATAGGGACGCCAACATTGAAGAATATTACATATTCAGTACTTACGTAACATGAAAGGATATTCAACTAGCTACGAAAAAGGGCCTCGGCGTTATTTTTCTATAAACATACAAATTTTGCGTGACTGTTTGAGTTTGGGTTGCGATAAAGAGGTTTAAATTTAATCAGCGAACTCGTTGAGTGAAGAAGGGTACAAACCAGGTACATACAACGGCTGCAGGGGCTTCCCACAACCCACAATTCTCTGCGAGAGCTGCACTAAAGTTCGAGATTTGAATAGTCGGCCAGGGGGCGCCACATGCAACTCGAGTTCGAACGTTGACGTCACTTCACTTCAAGCGCTAGCTTCACAGTTCACACTTCACAGTTGACGCGTCCTCCACCGCCATGGTGGATTTTGCAAGTGTTAAAAGTGATGATACGTTTTAGGTTATAAAAATACCTATGAAGTCAGTAGTTGGAGCAATGTAACAATAAATAATAAAATGTAAATGTAAAAAACAAATCAAATCCCGCAACAAATGAAGTAAAAATATATTTTTTCACCAAGAAAGGAAAAACTGACTAACGAAGAAAGAAACAAAGAAACAACTATCGCCAAATATAAGGAGCATTGAAAACAAAAAATGGCTTGTACCAAAATATCTTCTACGACCCAAATATACCGTTCTTGTATTATGAAACTATGAAAATATTCTCTTCTGGATTAACTTCCTTTTCATACATGGAATTTGTTCTCAATGCTACTAATAAAAACAAGTATAAAAGAAAATATTTTGTAAAATTATGGCAAATTCAACAAATAATTCGAACCCAACCTTTTATTGGGGAGGCGGACAATCCACTGTCCAAAATGTTGGTTTCTATCCGTTTCCACCACCAAATTTAAGTCAACCTCCGCCTTTGTTTAGTGTCCCGCCTCCTCCTCTTCCTGGGCAGGTTAATAAACCATCGAATCTCCCTGAACAACAAATATTGAATAAAATAAATTTACAACCCTATGTCTCTTACACGGAAAATAATTCACATGCAAATCATCCTCAGTCTTATCAACTGCCAAACAATCCTGCAGCGTCGAGTTATTCACCTTCGATCATTCAAGGCGGAGGATATAATTGTAACTGGAATTTAAATGGTTCTAATCAAGTGAATAATGAATGGAATCCAGTAAATTCATCGACGGCTTCCAGCCGGAATTGCAATCAATCGATAAATAATAGCAGCTGGAACAATGCAGGCACTGCTTTCAATCAGACCGAGAGAAAGAGAATATTCAAATCCTCCGATGTACAGAAGGAGAATCCAGACTGTGGGAGGAGTTTTTCTCCTTTTTGGAGGAAGAACAACACCAGGGATAATATCCAACCAAACTTTATCCCGCGGACAGAGGACTCAAGGCATAGGTCAGAGAGGAAAAGATCTAGGAGTTCGGATTCTCGCACTACAAGAAGTAGTAAAAGGGAATATGAGAGGGGAAAGAGAGATCGTGATCGAGAGCGAAAAGAGAGAGGAAAATATGAAGGATATGGAACGAATGGGAGAGAGAAGAATTCTTCTTCTTCTGTTGATAATTTCGGTGGAGATAGAAGGAACTTGAGGAAAAGAAAAGACCTTTATTCATCTAGATGCAGCTCCAGAGCTTCTAACGAGTCAGAAAGATCTTCTGCTGATTCTAGAAGCAGAAAGAGGTCCAGATCCAGATCTAGAGAATCTAAAGCTTCTGCTTCATCCAATAATATTGCAGCCAAACAGAAATCTTTAAGCGAACGAGATCAGCTTTTAGAAAAGTATAGGTAATGACAAAAAACATGCAGAATCTTATTCTTTGAGAGTTTTCCTATCTTAATTGGTTTTCTTCACGTTTTTTTTTTGCTTTTTCCTAACAGGAGAAATTACTGCGCAACTAGCAGAGACATGGAAAAAAAATTGGATGAATTATCCGCCATGGGACCAGAGGGAATTATAGAACACGAAAGAAAAGTTTGGACTCGTACTGCTCCAGCTGATCTTTATTATGCTAGGGTTGAATCGAACCCAAAAATTATGATCGGCACTCAAAAATTGATCGAACTGTGCAATATTTTCAAAGAACTTTTAGTAGATAGATCTAGCGCCGCTAGAGCACTACAGGTATATCATTCAATTGATAAATAATAGTTATTCAGGATATAATATGTTCGACAGTTTTCCCTACGCTTTTCTATATTCTTTTTGAGGAATAGAACTATTTGCTTTTTGAGAAGAGTTAAATTGTTCGTTCTTCATATATTAATTTCAAATATTTCGAGTTTTTAGATTGTTTTATATTTCTGATTCGTTTTTCAATTTATTTACATCTATTTTCAATTGTTAATAATCAAGTTTTCCACTTTCTTGAAGCCTCCTTACGAACCACCACCTAGAAAGAATAGAGCAAGATTATGCCGACACAAAACTGAAGCTTGCAGTAGTTCGTCGTCGGATAGCGATACTTCCATGGATGAGGATGATAGAACCATGGAGGAATTAATGGCCAAGAAACAACATCCTCAACGTTTGCATCCGGAAATGTGGTTTAATGATCCTGGAGAGGTGATATTTTGGCTGAAGACTTTCGTTTCTTGTATGGTTCAAATTTTGTTTCCAATGATTCGAAAGAAGAAAATAGGAGAACGGGAAAAGAGACATTACCATTCGGCAGCAATTTCAATTTGAGAACGTTCATTCATCTAGATTCGTGATTCGGAAACAAAATTAAACGAAAGATTTATAGAAGTCAATCAATATTCTATTATATATTTTAATCTCAAACTGAAAATAAAAATTGTAATTTGAATTGTTAGTGAAATAAGTGAAAAGATTATCGATAATGAAAGAAAACTAATTGAATTCAAAAAATTACATTTTAAAATTTGCAAGATTATTTCACTAAATAAAGGCGACGAAAGAATGATAATCTGACTTCCAAATTACAGAATAACATTCGATAATGCCGAAATAAAGACAATTCGATTGGTCCTTCGATTATAGATAATTACTAACTTATTTCATCAAGAATTCCAATCTATACGGTTTACAAAACCCTCAGTAAATATGTTCCAGATGAACGACGGCCCACTTTGCAGATGTAGCGCAAAATCCCGAAGATCAGGAATACGTCATGGGATTTACGCTGGTGAAGGAGTAATAAAAAAATGTGAATTGAATTCAAATAACTCTGACAAATTGTATCATTATCGAATAACGATAAGCCCACCGACAAACTTTCTCACAAAAACACCAACAATTATAAAACACGACGAGCATGAATTCATCTTCGAAGGTTTTTCGATGCTCTCACATTTTCCATTGGTGAAATTGCCAACTTGCAAAGTAATTCGATTTAATATCGAATACACTATTTTATACATCGACGAAAAGTTACCCGAAAATTTTACAATCAGGGAATTAGATCTTTTTCGTAAGTTCATATTTTAAAAGAACATTAAAGCTAAGTTTAAATAATTATACATTATCTACTAACTTTTCTTATTTTTCTATTCCAGAGGATTATTTATTTCAACAAATACTGGAATTAGTTGATTTCGATTTACGAGCTGCACAAGATACCTCTGGTTGCGGACAGTTTCATTTCATGCCTCGATTCATTAGAGATTTGCCAGATAATGGTCAAGAAATCTTATCGATGAACGAGGTTTTAAATTATTTGATCAAAAGTAGTAGCCCTCTTATAGAACCCGTTGATCTCACACGCCTCGTCGACATGCCACAATATAAGTGGCAGAATTTTGCCGACGAAGTGAAAGGAATGGTCGTTACGTATCCTGGTAAAAAACCTTGCAGCGTTAGGGTTGATCAGCTCGATAGAAGTCAAGAAGATCAACCTCCTGGAGTTATTTTTTATCCTGAAATCGTTCATTTTGGTATCAGACCGCCACAGCTTAGCTACGCTGGGAATGCGGAGTTAGTACTGAATTTTCAGAGCCTTTTATTATTCCGAGAAGATTTTGTAGGTGCAATCTATCTTCTGATTTCTTTTTAGCTACCAAAAAGCTTGGAGAGATTACGTTAAATTTCGTCACCTGTTAGCCAACATGCCTAAGCCTTCTTTCGAGGACAAGAGAAAATTAGAAGCGAAAGAGAACAGGCTACAAGAATTGAGAACGCAGAGTAAAATGAAGAGAGATGTGACAGTGGACGTTAGTTCCGAAGGTTTTTATCGCACAGGAATAATGTGTGATATAGTACAGCACGCAATGTTGATACCAGTTTTAGTGTGCCATTTAAGATTCCACAAATCATTAGATATTTTAGAAAAAACAATTGGATATGAATTTAAGAATAGATACCTGTTACAATTGGCTCTGACGCATCCTAGCTACAGGGAAAATTTTGGTACAAACCCAGATCATGCAAGAAATTCATTGACCAACTGCGGAATAAGACAACCGGAATATGGCGACAGAAGAATTCACTATATGAACACAAGAAAGAGAGGAATAAATACGCTGATTAATATTATGTCGAGATTCGGAGCTAGGAGAGAAACTGAATCTTCCATCGCACATAACGAGAGATTAGAATTCCTTGGAGATGCTGTAGTTGAATTTTTGACTTCTATTCATCTATTTCACATGTTTCCTGATCTCGAAGAAGGCGGGTTAGCTACTTACAGAGCCGCCATTGTCCAGAATCAACACCTTGCTGTTTTAGCGAAGAAATTGAACCTTGAACAATACATGCTCTATGCTCATGGCAGTGATTTATGCCATGACTTAGAACTCAGACATGCGATGGCCAACTGCTTCGAAGCTCTCATGGGAGCGTTATTTTTAGATGGCGGTATTGAAATCGCTGATAAAGTCTTCGCTGAAACCATGTTCATTGAAGAACATGATCTTTCTAAAGTCTGGGTCAATTACCCTCGGCATCCTTTACAGGAACAAGAACCCACCGGCGATAGACAATGGATACCAAGTTTCGAACTTTTACAAGTAAGAAATACAGGATTCAGGAGTTTATTACCCAATTTTCATCATTTATTTTTGTGGGAATCTCCGAAGTTTGCAATTATAATTCTTCTTTTTCCAGAAATTGACTCAATTCGAAGAATCGATCGGCGTAGATTTTCATCACATCAGATTACTTGCAAGAGCGTTTACTGATCGGAGTATCGGCTACACTAATTTGACTCTGGGATCTAATCAAAGATTAGAATTCCTCGGCGATACGGTTTTGCAGCTAATTGTATCGGAGTATCTTTATAAATTCTTTCCAGAACATCACGAGGGACATTTATCGGTGAATATTTGTAGAAAATACTCTTTGGAATCTGTATCTGAGGTAAAAACTTTTTAATTTGAATCCTTATTCTGCACAGCTTCTACGAAGTTCTCTAGTAAACAATAAAACGCAAGCTGTAGTTTGCGATGATTTGGGTATGACGCAATACGCTCTTTATGGTAATCCTAAAGCGGAACTAAAGACGAAAGACAGAGCGGATTTGCTTGAAGCATTTTTAGGAGCTTTGTATGTCGATAAAGGACTAGAATTTTGCCACGTATTTTGTGATGTCTGTTTCTTTCCTCGTCTCCAAGATTTCATCATGAATCAAGACTGGAACGATCCTAAAAGCAAACTTCAACAATGCTGTCTCACTCTACGAACTATGGATGGCGGAGAACCAGATATTCCAGTTTATAAGTACGCGGATTCAATTTTCATCTTCATTTTTATTATTCTTCATGTAAAATAAATTATATTTATTCCTTGATCAATTTTCAGAGTCATCGAATGCAAGGGACCAACTAATACTCGAGTTTATACCGTCGCTGTGTACTTCCAAGGTAAACGATTGGCCAAAGCCTCTGGCCATAGCATCCAAGAAGCTGAAATGAATTCTGCAAAAGAAGCTCTAGAAAAATCTCAAGGTATATCCAATAAAAATTCTTTGCAAAACTCGAGGTGCTTCGATTTGGAAGAACAATAGTAATGTTAAATTCTTTTCGTAGATTTATTCCCGCAATTGGATCATCAGAAACGAGTTATTGCAAAGAGTATGAAAAAACAGCAATGGCCAAATAGGCAAATGCTTCGTTCTAAACTTACAAGGCCTAGTGATAGATCGGATGATTCAGATTCGAGCTCGAGGCGTTATCGAAGAAGCCGAAGCAGGGAAAGAGAGAATTCTGATAGACGTTCGAGAGATCGATACGATAGTTCAGATCGAAGACATAAAGAATCATCATTGAATAGTTGTGAAAAATCTAAAGGGCATGGAAATGTTGATGCAGACAGAGAAGCAAATCGACAAGATCGTCGGACTAAGGATAGATGCAACACCAAAAGCAATGACTACAGAGAAGACGGTCATAATTTTGAATATGAGAGACGCAGTGATTCTAGAAACAGTGAGAAGGGTCGCAGTCGTCGCAACGATGCAGAAAATAAATATAAAGAATATAATAAATTTAGCAATATGGATCAAGCAGAACGCTCTGATGGAGGAAGATACGAACGTGATAAAAAAAATTGTAGGGATAACACAGAAGGAGAAATGACAAATGATCAAAGAAGCAGGGAAACGAGACATGAAAGACATGATGGGGGAGATAAAAAGAGAAATCATGACACTGGTAGAAGTTATCGATCAGAAAGTAGAAGTGAGCAAAAACAAAATAAATTTGTATTTGAAAATAAAAATTCAAGTCCCACAAGCGATTTTGATGATGTAATGATGGCCAACAGAAACGAAAATCGTAATTTTGATCGCAGTGAAAAATTTTATGAAAATGAACGTAAAAGAAAACGGTCTTTCGATGACTGTAGAAGTAGCAGCGAAGATTGTAATGTGCCGGAACAATATAAAACGAGTAATTTTACAAATTGAATGAACTAGATTTCAGCCTGATATGAAAAATTGCAAAGAGTTTAACATAAAATAATATGATTTTTGTTAAAAATGAAATATTCATGAGACTTTACATTATTGATTAATGTTATAAACAACGAGAAATAATTTTAACTGCCTGATAGCGAAGAAGTTCAATTGAAGATTCTAAATCGTGTAGGTAATTTCTTTATTCCCAAATGTCCAGAAGTTGAATAAATTTCCCGTTATTTCACCTATAATTTGTGTCTTTATCAATCTTTCAAGTTTGACTTACGAGTTCTGCAGATTTGGTGGCAAAAATAAAACTATTTAATCTGTGATATACATTATCGATCTAATTTATCTAAATATTTACAGATAATTACAAGTACAGCTAAATATGAAAATAAAAACGCTAGATAGAAGCAGATTCAACTTCTCAAAATCGACCCAAAAACGTATTTTCTCTGCTCTATGTGAAATTATGACTTCAAATTAGTTATAATTAGTTGCTCGGCGTTCCAATAAGATGGGTGAATTTTGTCTCAGCAGATATCTATTTCTATGAAGAATGTTTTGACACTTTTTCATATTGTCCAGCAGACATTGTAAGTCCCAGTGTTTTTTTAACAGAGCAAGCTCTGTAGTAAATAATCCGTATTGGAAACATTGTATTTGCGTACAAGTAGCCACGCTGTGAAGTTGAATTCCAAGGTCGTGAATTAAAGTTTTCAAATAACTTTCGTACTCATTGATACACACTATCTCTGCAAGTGGAGAAGAAAACTCAAAATTATTGAACACGAATTGCATAAATTAGAATAAATCAGGGTCAAAATTGAATTATACATGGTGCTTTTATAATTCCGTTATTAAATACCTAAAGTAAATTCTGGAAGATCGAACGCTATACATTTTATAGCGTAAATCATTGGTAATTTATTATTTGCCGGCCTTATCGGCCCCTGAACAGCCAATTCATAAGCCGCTTGAGTCTGCATATCGACGCCACATAATCTAAGAGAAACTTTACATATTAGTTGAAGTTTCTCAACAAATTTTTGAATGATAAGTAAGGAAAAACGATTTCTTAGACATCCTGAAATACGAGGAACTAAAGGTCGACAACGATAATTACTCAAACATTTTCCTCTGATGGGAAGCCTCCATGGCGGCGCAAACCGCATCGATTGTGGCTCTTTTTATAGATTTATACGTAGCTTTTTCAACGATTTTTCCTGATTTGAAATAATTGTCAGTTGCTTGTCCCAGAATTCCTTTAACTCTGTAAAATCTAGTAGGATTTGATTGTCTCATATGAAGAACTGTTTTACCACCATCGTTTATACCGATAACTACAACTCCTGATGTATCTCGACCGAGATGATTTGCCCATGATAGTTTCACATCTTGCGCTTGGTATCGAGGACCGACTAGCAAAGTATGATCCGCGAAACTGGGGCCAACTTTTACTTTCATTGGCTTATTAGTTTCTCCTTCTATACTCACAGTTAGTTGAGGCGGACGAACTTTTGACGCGTTTAAATCTGCGTTAAAGTGAATTTGCAGTTAGAAAAACCAATTAATATATAAAGAAAATGATAATAACGAACGAAATGATCATAAATAAAGCAAATATGCATGAACAATTAGAATTCATCTATCAATTAGAGGTTAGAGGGGTACTTCTAGAATCTTGAATTTTATGCACTTTCGAATTTTTCATACCGAAAAATATATGTAAATGAATGACGGTGAAGAGATGGACGAGTGTAGAACAGATTTACAATAAAACAATGTACAAAGAGTGAAAATTTGTAAAATTCTAACCTCTACATAAGTGGTAAATCAAAGTGTTCCGTATTCCTCGCATAGAGAAACCAGCTGGTTTATAAACTGTAGCTACGCCATTTAATATTCTCCATAATACGGCAGCGTCTGACGTCAAAACCATCTTTTTATCACACTTATCTATTTCGTAAATTTATAAATTGTTTCTTTTTCGTCTTTTCTACATCATATTTCACGCTTGTGAGGTTAGGAATATTCGAGGTTATGTTATGTTTTGTTATTTATCATACTGTAGGCTAGGAATTAAACCGTTAAGCTTACTCCGTGGCTACACTCAACGATTAAACCGGCTCTCAATTCTCATCCAATCAGATTAGACGATCAAATGAAATCAACGAATGAGAAGTCCGGATTTCTAACTCTGGACACGGCCCTACGTATGAAAAAAAAAACGAAACAAGGGGAACCCGCGTCTAGCGGAATATAGCGGCACTAATTAATATCATCGTGAAGCCTATCTACGTCTCTATTACATATTCTATGTTCGATCCCCGCCATTTTAGATTATTCGTAAATGACACTTGACAGCCGACAGGTGGAATTTTGTGTGTGATGAGTTGAGACAACTAGAATCTACCTTGTACCGTAGCGTAGTTTGTAGCTTTAGTGAAACGAAATAAATAAGTAATATTACAATACAATTAGTAGCTTGCAACAAATTATTTTAAAAAATCGTTAACTCTTTTCATGCCATTGGGAATTCAACCTATTACTCTATGAACGTAGGCAACAGGTGGCAAAGTGAAATTTCATACCTATGATTTATAATAGAACATACGGGCAATGCATTATTGATTTATTAATACCGTAAATAAATAGATCTTTAAATAAATGCATAATTTCCTCGCGTTTACTGCGTGTCTCTGCGTTTTTGAATCAGCTATCTTATTTTCTCGTTCGATAAAATAAACTACATATTTTCCAATTATTAAAGCAGCTGTTTGTGATCGGTATACCGCAGCTGCCTATCCGATAGATTAAACTGGGTTTAATTATTATTGTATCGTCGAGATAAATCGTGTGTGATCAACGATAATAACTATAATAATAATAGTAATAATAACATACATAAACATATCATGGATTACGATTATTTAATTAAATTCTTAGCTCTCGGTGATTCTGGCGTTGGTAAAACTAGTTTTCTTTATCAATATACCGACGGTATATTTAATTCGAGATTTATATCGACCGTGGGAATTGATTTCAGAGAAAAAAGATTGGTAAGAGACTAAAAAATATACCTTTTTCTGGGGACGTAGTTTGAAACGTTCATCTATATTCTATCCGAATATCAGTTTCATTAATTTTTTAAAACCAGTCAACAAGAAATTATCAAAATTGATATTCTTCATTGAAAAAGAGAGAAAGAAAGAAATACTTTGAGACGTCTTCGTTTCTTTTTATTACCCGCTTCAATCTTTTTCTTTCTCCTCCTTATCATAACTCAACTTCGTTATGTATTCCATGTAATGATCATTATTACTTGAATAATTGCCACGCAGGTGTATCAGACAATGAATGGTAGGAGCCAAAGAATACATCTGCAACTGTGGGACACAGCTGGACAAGAGAGGTAATTATAGAATTTCAAGTCCCAAGGTTCAGAAGTAACGAGAAAAGAATGAAAAACTAACATAGAACGGCAAAAAATTCTCATCTTTTATCAAATTGAATGAAAACTTATTGAGGATCATTTGACAAAATGATAAAACGATGAGGGAATTTTTTTGGACTTCAGATTTTCATCATTTTTGTGTTCTCTTCTTATTTTTATTTACAAAACAGTTAATTGATGTCTCATTTTTTTATTGTAATCAGTTAATCTATTAATCAACTTGAAACATTATCTTGTCTAGATTCAGGAGCTTGACTACGGCGTTTTATCGAGATTCCATGGGGTTTCTACTACTTTTTGATCTTACTAACGAACAATCTTTTCTCGAAGTGAGGAACTGGCTCGAGCAGCTCAGGGTATATCAACTTCTTTATTAATACAATTATCATTCACTGCCAATTAGGTTTCAATTTGAAAACTGGAATTCAAACTTATGGAAATATGAGACTTATTTGAAGATAATAGATGGAATTTTGGAGCCGGAATAACGAAAAACAATAAAATCAATTGTCGAAAATGATGCCAATTGAGGCTGATTATTGGGAGAATAATTGCTGGTCTATCTTTGTACGATAAAAATCCATGAAGAAAATCATGTCCGGATATTTTAATTGCTCGAAAACAAGTATAATTCTTTCATATTGCGGAAGCATCACGGATTATCAAGTTCGATTCGCAATAATTAATATTTCCCTATCAATTCATAGTTTTCTTTCTATGAAAAATTCGTTGGTTGGAGGAAATTGATACTGGAAGACTTTCTAGAATCGAAGATCCTTAAGAATTATCAAAGCTTGTGGCGACAGCGGGTGGATTTCTACCGATAGAAATTGAACCTGCTGGGTTCCTATTGAACTTGGAAACCTGTAGAGAATTCCAAAATTTCGGCTAAACATAATGGGAATTGTTGTTCAAAGATATTCCAATTCGTCAGTTCGTTAAAATAAGAAAACACTGTTCTCATTCATTCTAATTCAAGCAATTTCGTTTTCCATTCATTTGCTCATAAATTACCGAAAAAATGAGGAGAGAATGATATTCTTTCATTTTTAGACAACCTAGAAAATTCGAAGTGTTCCATTTGGGAGTGTAAATAAGAGCCCAGAATTTGTTTTTGTTTTGTTATATTGTCGTCAAAAGTAACCCACTTGTAGAAAATGAACTCATTTTTCTTCTAATCTTAATTGGGCCGATTATAGTCGGCAGTAAAGGAAGTCATATGAAGATATCTTGCCTGATTTGTATATATGCGTGTTTGTATGTGGGCTGTATTTGATAAAAGAATTCATAGAAAGTAGCCTGCTAGAATTTTTCTAGAAAATCGTCATTTCAATTTAATACATGAATTGAAATTTATGATATCAGTTCAAGTATTCAATTTCATTTGATTTATTTCTCATCAATTCTCAATTGATAATGTTAGATTATTCATGCTTCAAACTTGAATGATCGTTACATTTGTGATGTTTTCCAATAAAAATATGGCAACAATTTTCTTATGTTTTATCTAGATACACGCCTATTGTGAAGACCCTGACATTATTTTGTGCGGCAACAAATCAGACCTTGAAGACCGCCGCGTTATCAGTGAATATAAAGCAAGAGAACTTGCTGAGAAACATGGGTAACTTCTGCTAATACCTGTTCTCAATTCTATTATACAAACTTTTGATATATTTTAGATACTTGGAGGATAAATTAAAGTTTCGGCATCCAACCAGAGCTTCTAATCCTTATGATTCAATTCACTTCACAGTTTTTCTGTTAACAGATTATTTTATTATATTCTTCCATTAAAAACAACTCCGATTATTCAAACGGTTCAATCAATATATAATCAGTAATAGGTAAAAAAATTAATACTTTGTTAACGAAACTTAAGAATTATTCGAAATCATTGTGAAAAAACTTTGTTGTTTCAATATTCCTTGAAATATCTAGAAAGCACATGAAATGAATTTAGGAAATTTCATTTTGCGTCCGGAAATAGAAAAGCAATGAATGAAAATGTAATAAAGTAATTAACAGTTTAGGATACTTGGAGACAAGTGCAGCAACAGGTCAGAATGTGGCTCGAGCGATTGAAGTGCTATTAGACCGTGTTATGAGAAGAATGGAAGCAACAGTTGACAAATCTATTCTTCCACATCAACGAGGTTTGCGTTGTGACGATCAGGATGTCCCGGCTACAACTTCGGCTTGCTTTTGCTGACAACACGGAATTCAATCAAAGATCTTCATTTCACGATGCCCTCTCATAATGAGTCGTTCGCTTTCCTCGCTTTCCTGTGTTTTGTTTCGATCTTTTGCTTTGAAAAAATCAATCGAGGAAGAAACATTTACGTCTTTGTCATTTCTCTCGATATTTTTTTGCTGCATTATTTCTGTAGTTGCTGATTTTTTTTTCTCATCGACCAGTGAACAAAATTTGACTCGAGAGAGACAGGTTTGTTTTTTCTAGTTGTATTTGATAGAAGGAAAAGTTGCGCGTGCGGTAGAATATTGAGATAGATCATCAGATCTTTGAAGTATTACGACAAAATTGGTAAATTTTGTCAAGTTCACGTTGGTTACTGTTAAAAATTGTATTCATTCGACAATTTTTAGATACAAAAATATATATTTTGAAGAGAATAAAATTGAAGGAAAAAATATACAGGGTATAAATTATCGGGTAGGTAATGCTAGAATCTCTTCTATTATAGTATACATGGTGATAATTTTCGTATGAAAATACTTAATAATGCATTGGCTGATTTCAATCTGAAGATCTTTCTGTTTCTATTTCATGAAACACTTGGTTTTGAAAACGGGTTCAATTTCGAGCAGAGGATAGACAGAATTTTTGCTCTATATCTGATCACCGACAATTCATAACGTCAATTTGTTAATTGAAATGATAATAACTAATTTTGGTACTCGCCTCGTGCTTCGCGCACAGAAAGATATAACCATTTTTGAAGAAGAAGAAGAAAATGATAATAATACCTACCATAAAGAATGTGAAGTTTAATTGAATTTATGATTATTTCTAGTCTTTTATTTCTTTAATAGTTTTTCTTTCATTACTATTTTTTTTTTTTCAACCAAAGATTTAAATTGAAAATTCATATTATCCATAGCATAGTATACGTACCAAAAATATGTCTTACTTAAAATTTAATTGATACCTATATAATCATAATGATAATTGAAAGGAGACTGTAACATTGTAATGTATTAGGTATATCGTGCCGAAAATCCTAACTAGTCAATGTGTGTGTTCATACATGAATTCGAAACGAATTTTATCATATTAACTATACATGAATATTATACACTAAATTTTACAAAAAATGAAAACATGAAGAAGAGTTAAAATTAAGTACGAATGCGCAACAATATAGGTACTAGGGGTCCTTCGGAAGATTATATTTTATTTCTTGCCATGCATAAAAATCTTGCTACATCAATTCTGTTCCATGATAATATTAATACAGGTGTTGATATACATAATAATCTTCGTTAATTTGTTTTTAATATGCAAATTTAAAACAACACAAAAAGTAACAAACGTCTTCTGATCGAAATCGTTGAATTTATTAATCCGAATCTCTCTTTTAGATTTTGTATTCCTCAGTGTAATCTGTTCGTTTCATATAAAATTTTGTAGAATAACTCCGAAAATGTTTTTGAACTTTCAGCATTCGATTGTGAAGGAAATTTTCAAATTTTGGCTAAAATTCTCGAGAAAATAATATCGTTCAAGTAAGGATTCTATAAAATTTGTCTGAAATTGTTGAGAAATTTTTTACAAAAATGGTAAATAAAATCGTTTTTTCATAAAGAATTTAGTTAGATTTTAAAGTACTCTGATCTAGATGTATGTGGAACAATATTCACTACTCATCTAGCAGATTCCTGTCAATATTTCTGGATAAGGTATGAAAAATCTATAAAATATGGTACGGCTTTTTTTCTCAGATTTCAGTCGAACTATCTGTAATTCCCTCAGTTTTGAGAAGTCTGCAGAGTCTTCAAATTTTCAAAAATATTTTTTCACAGGCACCTGATCAGTGAGTCATGTAAACTTTTTGAAAAGTATTTCAGAGCTTTCTCGTCGTTAGTATTGTATTCAGAAATTTTTCAGAACTCAAACAGAGCTATATTCTCTCTCAGCACGGCTCTTTGTGAAGAAGAAGTACAACATTCCATTTACAATAACCATTTATAATTCATGATTATAAAAAAGAAAAAAAAAGCGTCTTATGATTACTTCAAAGATTCATTAAGATTCATAAACTTTTTCCAATTCTTTTCTTGCTATCTTTCCCACTTATTCTCAGTTCATCTTTACCACTCAAATTTAAAAGACTTTTCTGTTGCTGCCGAAATTTTTGATTACTGTAATAGGAATAGTAATAATATAATACGTAAAAATTAATTGTTGAATTTATCAAATTTTATAAAACGGTGCGGACAATATTTCAGCGTCTGAGGACAGTCGAGTGTGCATCACATCAAATCATTAGAAAATATCAGAAGTGTATAAAAAATGAATAGATATCTGCTATACAAATCTTGAATTCTTTGTTCAATTTTTGTATCGTAAAAAAGTAAAGAATTCAGAAAACAAGTTGTCGTCGACCCGTCGATTGAATAGCGATTCAATATGATACTTTCAACTATTCATTGCTATAATATATTTCAAGTAAAATCGTAATTATAATATACGATGAATCTATGTTCGGGTAAATATGATATCGTGAAGATATATATATTTATGTTATAATTATGATATTTGTATCGAATGATTTACAAGAGAGAGAGAAAAAAAATTTGTTTGAGTTTGAAATTTCTTTTTCTTGCTTTGCCTTCTTTTTTCTCTTTGCCAAGTACTCCGAACACGGTTGACGTTTACAATGTTAACTGTACAACAATCACAAAAAATATTATCGGCTGAAATTTCTTGACGCCAGGCCAGGCGGCGTTCCGAAATGGCCCCAAAAAATCAACATTTTTATTCATCGAACGATTTTAGCTGATATTATTTTTCGCGATTGTTTTTTTCGACAACTTTATAAACTTCAACTTTAGTGTTGATCTCATATAATTCAGTACTTTAAGCATTGTTATGTAGGTGTAATGATCGGGAAGTGAAAAAATCATAGCTCATGATTATACCTATATACTTTAACTTTGAGAAAATGAAGACAAAAAGAAAGTAAAATAAAATGAATCGAAATTATATAATTTACAGTGATCGAAGTTTGTGAGAAATTCAATTGAATCAATAATAACAAAAACAAACAGAAAGTGTATTTTTGGATCGTGAATATTAAATAAGTATATTTAAACACAATATATATACATAATTCATTAATTATTTGATCAATTATTGGTTAAAAAATTGCTTCCATTAAACTATATATATAACTATACAATTATACAACATATATATGATATCTATGTATTATAAATTAATGTACAATAAAACTAAATATTATATCGAGCATGCAATTTGGTTGTACGAACCTGTGAAGACAAATTGAGAAAAACTGAATACAAAAATAGTGGAAAGAGAAAAAAAAACGTTGTTCCGTAACTAAAATACAAAATTTTTAATTTTCTTGATTCGAAACAGAGAATAGCTTCAATATGCTAATGATTATACCTACGTATCTAGATATAATGATAATGTATATAAAAATGTTGATCGAGAAAGATTTTTAAATTAAATAACGTCTTCCACATTGCATGGAGAGTTTGAATTCAACAGCGACGCAGTAGTTACGATACTACGTTCTACATTATATACATACCTATATTTCTGTATACTACACAGATCATTACGCGCATGAAAGATAGGTATATGAGATAGCTGGTAGATATAAATTATAGTTTTTGTGGATAACTAAACAAATAACTGTACAGTATACCTGCTATGAAACTTGGGCGGGGCTTTTTCAAATCAAATCAGAAGAGATATTGGAGTCGAAGTTGTATTTATATTAACTGCAGTAGTTATTTCTTATTTTCTAAATTGCTCACAGTGCGGAATCTTCTACATGTGCATAGTATATATAACATTCATGCACACATACGCAACGCCGGACTGTCGGTGCAGAGAAAACTTGAACCATGACTATCACAGGATATAGGTATAGATATAAAGAAGAAAACTTTTGACCCTGAGCTTGCGGTCTCGTTTCTTTTTCTTCGTAGCTGTTGCCACTGCAGCGAATGCTGCATAAATATCACAGGTATACATATCTATAATTTATAGAAATATGAATTTGTTTTCATACTTTTTTGGCCCTTCAAACTTGTGCCAGGTTCAAAGTACGTTATTGGTCGTTAATTCACATACCAAATGGATTATATGCGCGGGTCACGTGCGGAAATTTGTCATTTTGTTAAATCTTCCGAAACTCGGAATCCCTTTCGCGGTTTCGCGCGAAAGACGATAATATCGGTATTGATCCAACTCCAGTTTGAAAAACTCCGAATGTGTGATCAGTGCTTCGTAATTTGCTTTCAAACATCAAAATCCTTACCAATCTGTCGGTACATCGTTTTGTCTTCGTTTTAAGCTTCTCTAAGAGTCGAGAGTCAAATTTGACGAAAAAAGGCCCGACCGTCTGAAAAATTCCTACGAAGCTGGATTTTCGTATACAGAATTAAGTTATAGAAATTAACGTTATCTGCATCCAGAAGATTGGTCGTACACATTTTTTCCACAAGTCTAACCATTTTCGAGATTAACAATACAAACGATATTCATTATGAATAATTGTTCTACCCAAACGATAAACAATATTCTTTATAAACAATTGTTTCAATGATATTAAATATTTGTCTATTTCCTCGCAAAGTTGGTTACGCTTGTTGCTCCGCAGTTTATGCAGCGTTATCCCGTAAACGAATTCATTGTTACCCCTTCTCCGCGCTATATTTCGAAAAGGGCTGGACTCGTGGACGAAATGCGTGTAACCAATTTTATAGATAATAATGTTTTCTATGAATTTTATGGTAGCCTTCAGCGAGGAGTCAGCCTGCCCCGATTTGTTTTTTGCAACCCACTTGAAATTTTTGTATAATAGATGATTTTTTATAAGAATTGTTCAGTACGAGGTGGTAGAACCGCTGCAGGTGAATAAAAGAACCCGATTTTATGGTATACCAATACATTCGCGGTTCATTCGGCTTACAGTTTCAACGATAATTCTGGACAAATTCTGCACTCAACGCGTGTTTGACGGGCGCGATGTCTATAGTAGTTGTGTATTGCGATAACGCGATCACAATTATTCATTCATACGTATGTTTATATAATTATAACACGAGCGCAGATCTGCTGCCATCGAGCGCGGTCAATTTAACTCGCCTTTATGCAACCGGGAATAATTTTGATCGTTCAATTTGAATTTTCGGCATCCTGGTAACTATCGGACATTCGGAACCACGAATTCTTATGAAAAACCCCGTTCATCGTCTTAGGTTTTCGCAAGGAATCTACAGAGATGGTCAATTTTTAGGCAGTGAATCTGAATCCACTCGTATTCCTCGAGCTTCTCCGAAGTTGAGACAACAAATTTGCGATTTTCAAATACGTATCAATTTCAAATATGATTTTTGTATTTGGAATTTTGGATCTCGAATTTTGAATTACTCACTTGAAATGGTTAATTCAGTTTCATTATAAACAGTTTGGAAACAGTGAAAAGCAGTGCAGGTATCGAGGGTTTAGTTCCGTCAAACTTCATTGCACATTGCATAAACTTCGTAGGTATGTTGGGCTGTGCAAACTTCTTGCAACATTGCGCTTTCCGAAACAGTAACTAGGTACATAAGTAGTTATACCTACTTGAACATTTCTGCGGCTGTTGCGTGTAGTACATACTTCTGCAAGATTCTGTATATATATAGCTTGCAATACTAATTTGTAGATGAAGAAAGTATGTTGATGCGTGTATACGTAAATTAAAAGAACGATTGAACATTTCTAATTCTAGGTTTGCAATTAAAAACAAGGAGGGCCTCTGTTACATGTATATTAGAAAATGTCAGTTATTGCATTTTTTCCTCGGTATCTATTACCATTTTTACAATTCTACCCCGGTCCTGTATAGGTACAGGTACACATTGTACTATGTAATGATTTGGGTGGGAATGAAAATTCTGGGAGACCAACGAATAGACGCGGGCCGAGATTCCGAAAGTCAAATTACCAAAGGTGCAAAATGTAGAAAGGCTATACCAACGAAAGGCTATCAAGTAGAAACAATAACACATTCAGACACAGAATAATAAAGGAATACGCTTATACCGGAAATTAGGCCTTGAATCAGAATGGGTAAGACTACGAGCAGTGAAATATCCGATTGGTCGAAATATAGAACGCTTGAAAAGTCGTGTATCAAAATTTGGAATTGTGCTTGTAACGACAGTTAACGAATCTGAATTCATGGAATCGAAATACCGAAAACTCGGAAGGCCAGAATTCCGAAACTTGTTGGAATATAGAAGAGCCAAGAAAGCGAAAACTCGGGAGACGCTGGTCTTTCGACATTTTACCTATCGAAGTTTTACCGTTTCTGAACCTTTATTCTCGATCTTGCTTACGCCGGTTCATTGGCTGGTGGAAAAGCTAGTCGCTCTGAACTTTTAATTCCACAAATATGAATTTTCTAAATTTTGTCAATCGCTTCGTTCGTTCGGAATGCAAACTATCTGAAACTACATCTGCAGATGGAAGCGCGTTCGAGTGAATAGCCGTTCGATGAAACAGTCATTCAATTCAGAAAGTCGATAAAAATTTTCCATTCTTGATCACTTGCTACTCCAGAATTCGTGTGTTTGTAATTTCGGCCCGTCGATTTTTTGAGCTTTCGGAATTTCGACCTCCTGCACCTAATGATTTGACTATTTACGAGTTCTCAAGTACTTTGAAAGAACGCGATTCCAATTCGAGGAGAAAATAATGTATATACGGCTATTCATTTTCTGAAACACTATACATGGGTTTATCAAGAATCCTATTTACCATGTAAAAGGATCTTTGCAAGTCTCCTGAGCCGTGTTTCGCCTTAGCCATTGTATAGATGCGTGTAGGTACGGCATTAAGCTCTAATTCCTTCAAATCATAGAAATCTACGGTGAGGGATTTTTCCGTCACCATCTGAATTAATTGGCTATTTTTTGTTTCTATGAACTTGGTTCAATTTCCAAATTTTTTGCTAGTATACCGGCAGTGCTAATTAACATGAATAAGATCGACGCGTCAATCGATTCGAACGATATTCGTTCTTTTATACTGCATTATGTAATCATCTATTCTATTACATTCATTTACTGTAGGTAGCTTGTATGCCACGCGAGTGGCAACAAAAACCCCTTTCTTCTCTTTCGGATCTTCATGTCACACTGGTTCGTTTACTGTAACCCCAATATTTTTTCTAAATTTCATCCTGGAACTTCCGCATGTGAATTTCAATCGATCTGATAATCCAGACATTCACCAGTCACAGTAAATGCCGTTGAATAATTCTCAATCGACTCAATCTTTCAACGAGACTTAGAAATTATGTCCACCTGGTAAATTATTATTTCCACCTGGATCAGCACTTCTAAAGAACGCATTTTTCAAACGCCTACTCCTTGGCAATGAGCAGAGGTTTTTCAGATTGCAGAACGCCGAATGTAGGTCTCGTTCTTCTAGTTTCTGTACAAGCAAAAATCGCCTGGATTGATCAACGCGTTCAGATTTTATTCACGTTTCAAAATTGACCGGTTTCTTTTTTCTTTCCGTCCGACCGGAACATGTGTGACAGTAGTAGGTATATCAGGTATACACAATAACGAAAACCGCACCACGGTCTATAACGTATATATAGTTGAGCCGAGCGTCGACGCAGGTAAATATATACATTTGTCCAACATTTGTCGCCGCAAATGGAGATAGATTATACATACAGACGTATAGTACGTACATACATACAGTAGAGCTGCCAGAGAGAAAATCCTTCGAGATAAGCCGGAAATATGATCGCAGTTGAGGAGCGCCGCGTTTGCGAATAGATAAATTAGTTTCCTTATGCTATTTGACATCGTGATCATTACATGCATCGCTCATCACTGTGTACATACTTACGCGTTCCTATACCTGGCTCACCGTAAAAGAGCCCTTCAAAGTTACCGAACAGTTACATTTCTCATTCCAAAACCGAAATTGCATAAAAATTTACCTTTTTTTCGTCGCAATCGCCCAGAAACATGCTTATGGCATTAGTCGCTGCACGGAGAGATTTTTTGAAACTTGTCGACCAATTTGATGATTTCAATATTCTCAACATCCCTGTTTCCATGTTTCTAGATGGGAACTCGACGCCACCTCAACGCTGCTCCGATGGCTACAGACGTTGGGATCCACCCGGTATATGGAATGATGTGCTGCAGTATATGCGCGCCGGATAGAGAAAGGATAAGCTTCTTCCGGAGGGTGCAGAAGAGTGACAAAACGGGGTATGGAATAAAATATGTGTGGAATATAGCGACGGCGGGACTCGAAGGAGTTAAGCCGAAAGAAAGAAGGTGCAATTTCATTTGTCCCATTTCCAAGTGAAATGGGCTTTAATAGTTTTGGCGTGTATAAAACATGGAATGCCGTCGCAGAGTGGAATACACCACCAGCCATAAAGCTCGCGTTCTCATCTATCATCTGAAAATATCGCCACGGCTTTGATCAGGGCTTGAATATTTCGCCTGATTTGGTATTGCATGGGGCCGGCCGGGGCCTTATACCGGAAAAATATATCGAGACAGCTGTACCGACGATAAACGGCGGTATAGGGTGCTCTCACCGAAATATTCGCTCTGGTGGCTGGTGCAAAATAAAAGATGGCGAGAGAAGATAGGAGGGTGAGAAGAGTATAAAAGTAGAAAGAATAACGAGGGGCGAGGGGGAGGGGGAGGGGGAGAAAAAAAGATAAGAAGGATATCTATCCAGAATTTCAGACTCGAGATACAGGATAGATATGTAAATCTGCGAGAGAGCTCGCTCGAGATCTTTTCCCGGGGACCGTTATACCTCTTCAAGAGGAGAGGAGTCTTTCTGTACCTGCCCCTCTATCCCCTCACATTGAGCTCGCGATTTTATCGCTTGGAGCGACCAGTGCAGCGAAGAGATCCCGCGGTCTCGACTATATAAGTAGCTTCGTTAAACCTCCACGAGTCAATATAAGATTCGGAAGAACCTCATCTATACCTTTGGAGAATGGAGTATAAATTATTGCCGTCGTCTGTCGGTCATCATCGCCTTCGGAGGCTATCAATAATGTGGGATCGAGAGAACGGGATAAAATTGGATAACCAATTTCCAATATCTATAAAGATAAACTTATTGTCGAGCGAGATTCGATTCTTTCGAAAGAAGGACAAACGTGAATTTCGAATGTTGAGAGATTCTCAGTCTTTTTTACTCGCCGCGGCCGTTTGCTCGACCCATACTACTGTACGTACCTACTGCAGTTATTGTCTCAGATCTCGCAACACCTGTAGGCACCATTTGTCGTACCATTTTTAACCACTTATACTATTTCCAAACATTTGTCATCACTTCTTGCCGTACTTTAGCAGTTTTCGCCATTTTCATTCTTCCACCACCATAATTTTTTACCGTTTTCAACTAGTTTTGTCGATCATCGCGAAACACATGTTTCAATCAAACGAATATCCGTTCCGCATTATTTTCGCCAATTCTCAACACAATTTCTGGATATTTTGGATCATTTTCAGATATTCTCGAATATGTTTTCGACGACATTCAACCGCTTTCCGTTATTTCCCGCTTTTCTCAAGTACTCACAAAAATTGTTTGAAAATTTCCGACAATAATCCCTCTAACGCACTTTTCCGTACGTTCTTCTTGGACGTATATTTGACACAGAATCATGTACTTCTAATGTCGAAAATGAATAACATAAATTGATTGTGAAACCTGCAACAAATTGGGTTTCAGAAAATCATGAGAATTTTTTTGAATTTTTCCGCATATCTCAGCAGCCTGCACCTTACGCTCACCTGTTATGACAACCTAAATCTATCGCTTCCGTAATAGGCTGGAATTTCGAACTATACCTAACTGGTGCTTGTAGGAAGCAGCTATACCTATGCTACGGTATGCAATCCAATAATTATTCGCATTGTAATTTAAACCATTGATTGGATAATTTCAACGCTATCGAATATTGTAGTATCGTACCGATCGAGTTATTGTGCTAATAACATATTCAGTGAAGCAGAGGGAGAGACCGAGAGGGAGGGAGATGGAGAGGGAAAGAGAGAGATATAGGAGCTTTCGCCGGATAACATCGCGATCGGTGATAATTGATGAATTTATACTGTCTGTACAGAGTTATATACATAGGTGAATAGTAAATCCCAATATATTGAACCACGGTTGAGCATGTATGTAGGTATATACGTACGGTTAATGGGTTATCCAACTCTAGAAATGGCCTCAGAATTCAGACGTTATAGCACTTGCTATTTGAAAATATGGTATGCCTGGAAGAGAATTTTTACCCAATGCAACGTGGCGTAATGGTAAAGAACAACTTCTATGCCAAATGAATATGTTCCTGACAAAATATTCCGAGGCATTTGCGTTCGGAAAGAGGGGGAAGTTTTGCCGGTGAAATTCATTGTAATCCGTAACTGTTTATATAGTTTCCACGGAATGCTAAAAAGTATACAAGAATCGCCATAACGTTGTTATACCTACCCAGCTGCGAGGAAATAGAACGCGCGAAGTTTTCTAAGAAAAAATGGATTTATGTAGGAACCATACCAGTAGTAGTAGTAGTAGCTTTTCTGAGATAGGAGAAAATTCAATCGCGGGGGAGACGCCTTTCTGACCGAACATTACTTCTGGCTAGTGAAAAATGGGTCATGCGATATCTAGTTAGACGTCTCTTTAAGAATACTTCTAGTTATGTACTGCCCGAGTATTATATCTCTGCATGATCGGGGGGCTTACCACTTTTGAAATCTTGTGTTGGGGGCGGGGGTGGGTATGCCTTTCGTGAAATTACGTGAACCATCGAGAATCATTAAGAACCTTTGAAACTTTGGGAAACATTTGGAATCTTTGAAAGCTTTGTGATGGTTCGGGATCCCTGAAACCTCGTGAAAAGGTTTAGAATTTTTTTTGTAACCTTTCGTGATCATTGGAAATCGTCACGAAATCGTATTCAGATCTCGAAATTTCGTGATACCGATACATCTCGTCGTGAGTGAATTTGAAATTATTGAACCCTGTGAATATTTCTGAAACAGCTGTATATTCGAAATCGCGGTTTATGGAATTCGACGAACGTGTTATCTTCCAAATAGTTCGAATCCATGTTATAAATCCTCAAGTCACGTGAAGTCGGTGAAATCTTTCTATTTCATTGTAACCGTTCGAAACAATCGGCAATTGTTTGTTCAAAATTATCCAAAAGCCCCGAATGATTCGGGGTTTTCGGAAACCACATTAAATTTAGTGCCCACTGAAACTTCTGTGTAGATAACCCCTCGTCCGCCATACATATAGTAATCGAATCCCTAATTCGAGAGGCCTAAACCTTCATGGACTTTGTTATGTGAACAGGATTTCGATCTCCAATAGATTGGACTCAGAATAAGAAGATCAGCCGCTTTTGTTACCAATTTACAATACCTATGTAACTACATTTTCATTTCGTATAGTTGGCTCTCGCGCTGGTAGCTGTCCATTTGCAAGCGTAGCTGGTAGGTATATTGCATCGCATCACGTCGCGGAAGCTTTTATCGTAGAAACAAAGACCTCCGCGAAATACGCTATTCTCCCAATTTCACACTCCGTGCATCGTGCGATGCTTGTCTCAAAGTTCGCACGGATGATTCCGCTGGACAGTTTCATTTCAACTGGCCAAATACCGAGCAACGATTTGTCTTTCCATCTTCTTTCATATTACCTACGAAGCCAAATTCCTTCTGTCAGGTAACAGGTATAGAAAACTTATCGCAATTTCCAAGCGAACGTAAGACTCTCGTGTTGCGAGGGTGACGTTCGAAACGCGAAACCCCGCATTTGCAGTAAATGAATGGGAGAAAAGACATGATAGGAGAGAAAACGTAGAAGAATAGATTAATTGGAGTAATTAGAAGGTCGATTTTCATCAGCTCACGTTGGTATACCAGTGTGGATAGTATAGCTTGCATAATTCTATTGGCAAAATGCCTTTTGCACTAAACGGATTTTAGCCATCTCCTCCTTCCGTTCTGCTCTACATCCTACGCGGGGATGCGAAATTTTCTTATTTTCTGTCTCCCGTCTCCCTCTCTCTCTCCCTTTCTCTTTATCCCTCCACCCCGTGAGCCAGTTCTCCATGTCTCACAATTTCGAGTGAAACAATTGAGTGCGCTCACACAGCCGTCCCTTGGGCGAAGAGCAGGAGGATAACACCGGAGTGAGTGAGTAAAAAAAAGAGAGAAAGAAAAATGCAAAAATGAGGAACGGGGAGAAAACAGCGACGTAAATCCACCTGCAAAATAATTAGACTCCGTAGCTCGGTTAGATCGAAACTAAGGTCAGTCTCGAGAATCAGAAATTGGTTCGGTTCGAGTTATTTCAAATTTCGGCCGCTCATATTTCTGAGCTCGTCGGATCTATTTGTGATTCTTTGGGTTCGGTTTTGAGACACATGTAGAATGTGATTGAATATGGTGAAAATATGGACATCGATGATTAGTTGATCGGTTCTTGTCCGTTTCACTGATTCTTTCTCTTCTTCTATCTTCCAAATTTTTCTCATCACTCAACACACGATTTTCTTCGAGAAAATATACCTATCCGGAGTCCTGCTACATCGTATAATATAATGCAGGTTATGAATGCGGAGAACGGAGAGAGAGAGAGAGAGAGAGAGATAGAGAGCGCAGGGTAGCGAGTGGAGAGCTAGGAAAGTTGGGTTTCAGTGAAACTCGCGTCTCTAATTATTATTTCAGTATAATTATACGGTGTGCCAGCTTATCCGATAATCCTTTTGTCCAGCTGGCCATAGTTTTCCGAGGATTGTATCTCAATGCAGCATTATATTTGCCATTACAATTAATATAATGCACAATGCCGATGGTTACCGTATATCTATTGTGCTTCATTGAGTACTCCAAACGAACGGATCCTCTTATTTTCAACGGCCATATTCCAATTAGGTGTTCCACAATCGAGACATACTTCTATTTACCTATAACTTTTCCCCATTCTCATGTGGCTACATATAGAAGTATTTTTTTCAAATATAGAGGAGCGATAACGACCGCCTCGGAGAAGCTTCAATTGGCCTCCAAGTTTTCGATGAGAAAATTACGAAACGATTACCGGTTTCGAATTAGATCATCGTAATCAATGTGTGAGCCTCCGGGTCCTGGATCTGCAAGTGTAATAAATCAGCTAAATTCATTAAACTTTTTTCCTCGGGCTTCGGCCTCTCGTGCTTATTCACAGGGCGGTCAGATGTGATGTGTAATAAATAAATTTCGTAGTTTTTCTTCAAAGAATTTAAGGATCTGGCAAAATATCTAACATCGCCGAGGCTACCCGAGCAGATATTTCAAGATTCGAAGGGGGCGGGTGTGCAAGCAGGGGTACAGTTTATACTCATACTGTAGAAAATTCGAACCGTCGTACTCTTCTCCCGCGATTCGTATTTCGCAATTAAACGAAGGTAGAAGTTTGAAATTTTGAGGTAATGACACATTATTCCTCATCGTTTTGCGAATGTAGTGACCCAGACTTCATTATGGATTACCGATGCCACAAATTTTATGAACAATTATATCCGAACTCGTTTCGCGAGCTTTTTTTATGTCTCTTGGACGGTGAACGATAAATCTGAAAAACCACGGCAATCATTTCATTTTCAGTTTTCAATTATTTTCGAACAAAAGTTCGTTGAATTCGATTGAAAATATGGCGTTCTCTTCTTTATTAGAAAACTTCTATGTTTGTAACTAAAACATCATGATTTCTGCTATTTTCATCAGAATTACAAGTGTTCTCTTCACTTCTCCTCATTCCACCTGACCTGATCTCCTATACTCCCATAATCAAATGATGTGTAAAATGTGGAATACGAAGTTTAGAAACCAGACCTACGTAGGTATATACCATCGTACGCCTCGGGTAGGTGGTACTAGACTCTGAATAGTTTGTGACTCGCCGGTTAGTTTGTCAGCGGTTCTTTTTTCCTCGCTAGATTTTCCGCAAACCACCAGAACCAACGAAGGTAATTCACTTCTTGTAGATCTTCGAGGTCGATTTTAGTTCCCCATACACACCGGCGCGGCGGTCTACAGTTTATTCTATACGGAGGAATCGACCGGATTACCAAACGGCTCCGGGTTTGCTCCCCGAGTCAAATGTCAATACGGTAAATGAACTGGATCTGAAAATAGTGCAGCAGTTGAGGTGAAATCCAATCCCGAAAGTTGACGCCATCTAGAAACTCGTAGATATACGTACCTTCGCCTATACCTACTTTCATTCTTTGTCAAATTTCTGCGGGAGCTAAGTTCTAAACGGAAGAACAAAAAAGGACGGTAAAAATTCAACGATTCGGAAAATTGAATCGACAATTTCAAAATAGCAGCGCCAGTCGAAAAACGGACCATTTCTCCGTCTTCCCTTGACCAATACGTTTTCGATTTTTTAGTCCATTTTTCTTTCTTACTTTTCCAATTTCCTTCGGATTGCAGGAATTTGGAATTCGGTATAATTGAAGCTGAACAATTCCCAATTTCTGTATACCAGCTGTAACAATAGAATTCAATATTTTCACCTAAAAATGTGATTTTTTTTTCATCCACGGATGAAGTTGGAGTAAAAAAATTGCCGAAAAGAAAATGAAAAATTGCATGATCCATTCAAATTATAGCTTGTAATTTCTGAACCACAGGATAGGTATATAGGCGTGTGGGTCATGCTTGGACGACGCCGGCGGTCATCAATAACAGCTAAGCGTCGTGACGCCCTTGTTTACTTTGTACAAAAAACGAGAGGAGGCGGTGGCGGGCTTTTCATGGTAAAAACTACCCCCCCCCCCCCCCTCCCTCCCCGACTGCCGCTGACCATTCGTTTCGTGTTACGTAAAAATCCCTATGGACTTAAGCCGTCCCCTTCCCCTCCGCCTCTCACGAACCTTAATCGAAGGACTTTATCGATTTTCAAACCTCGCTTCTTTTCCTCTGGCAATTTTTGACGTTCACATCATGCTGTATGTGCGTGTATGTGTCGATATATTGGTCGAACGATGCGCTCTATATCCTCCTTTCTCGTTTTCCATCCAATTATAAATCGATTGTATGGTAAGAGTATCAGAACGTTGAGGGATAGGGATGAAAAAAATGTTGAATTACGTCGAAAAACAGAACACTGAAGATGGAAACACGAAAGCAGCGGAGAAATAGAAACGACGAAAATAATGAGGCGACGTTAACATAACGAAATCACGGAAAATATTATCCTACGTATATGCGTATATATATATTAGGAATCTCCGAGGCCAGACGCCCAGCGTCGGGGATTCTCAAAATCGGGTGGTGGGGGTGGAGACAAACAAAAAATCAAAATTTTGTCTTCGACGAAAAATTTTAGCTGATATTATTTCTCGTGATTCTGTTGCGCGGAGATGCTATTTTTTTGTTCCCTGTGCATCAGATATCAATTGAATTTGATCAATTATTTTTGGTCTTCAAAATTTGTATTTTCAATGATCGATCGGGTTTCTTGTTAAAGATTTCTGCATGTATAAATTCTGAGAGTATATATACAGTATGTGATATGTATTATACCTATGTGCACTATATGTCGAGGGCGGGAAAAACGGGCTGGATCGAAAATAAGAAGCGCGAGTCATAGAACATCCCCTGAGAAATCTGCATCCTGAACTCTCAGGTACATATAAATACGGGGCTAAAACCACGGGCCGGGCGTAAGTCAGGGCGGCAACCCCTATGCTAAGTAGGTACAGGTACAATACCCATAAAGACTTATTCTTTATCTGTTTTCAGAACTTATACCCCATCTATACATATATTAGCGTAGCTACGAAGTATGTTCTCCGTTATATATTTTTCCATCCCCTAGATGGGTGTGCATTGAATAGGCAATTCCGAAATACGCAACTGCAGCCTTCAAAATTCTATTCAGTTAACTTGAAAATTCTACGAGACATTTTTACAGAAGAAGAAGCAAAAAAATTTGATAAGAAAGGGAAGATGGAAGAAACGAATCGACGAGATGACGAAGAAAATTACATTCGATGGTAACTAAAGACGTTTCGTTACTCAATTGAACTGTTTGTATGTATAATACGCACATACCTACGTGAGAACAAATTTGTTTTTTGAATATCGTTAACTTCGAAGAAGGTACTCATAATAAAATAATTGTGAAAAAAATTCTTTCGGGATCTTCTTCGCTGTGAGTATGTATGTGGATACATATAAATGATGAGGGTCTGAAAAATATCCAATTAAAATCAGAAGGGTAATTGGAATTTGCAGGATTCCATAAGATACTTGCATAAATTTTCGTTTGTTTGCATATTTTCAGTTCTGGTTTATTTCTTGTTGTTTTAAAAGTAAATTTCTAGCCTGTACAGGTTTTGATCGGAACCTCGCCGTTTTCGATTCTAATGTAGTAATTTTTTCCACGAAATTCATATGATCACACAGTCGAATTTCACCTGCGCCATTCATTTTTTCTAGTCTAATTTCTCATCGCTGATATCGCGAACAGAATGGCGCCCCCTGAATTCTGCTTTTTAAGCGCGACAAAAGCACTTGTCGTGAAATATTTCACGTAAAATTTCATAGTCACGTATAACACGGAGTTGAAGAGGCGCCCGCCTGATGCGAGAGAGGGGCGAGAGGGTGCAGGGAACATCTTCCAAATCAACTCTGCAAACAGGGTAGCTGGGTGGGTAGATAGGCAGGTCGTGGCTCTCGCTTTCCATGTTGTTTTTTCCTCTTTCCCTTATTAACCCCTCGCCCCTCGCATCCTTAAGGATAAAAAGAAAAAAATGAAGAAATAAACGATCAGGAAGGTTCACGTTCACGTTCACGTTCACGTTCACGTTTTCGAACGTCAGCTACGTTTACGATTTCTGCGCGTAAAACTTTATCTTAAACTGACGAAGCCCCGCCCTAACCCCGACAATCCTCCCTCCCTCAGGCATCCGTGAAACAGGAGGTTCGAAAGCTCGTTCGGAGGAGTCGCAAGCTGGAAGTGCCAATACGAACATAAACTAAAAAACGACCTCGCTATATCTGAAACTTCACATTTCTCTCAAACAGCGGATATCCTCTACTAAATGTACGAGTACAGGTACATGGACGCAGACAAAATACTTGGGAAGATGAGACAAATTTCTTTGATCTCTTCATCCTCTTGCCTCCTTCCAGTCCCCTCTTTCCAACTTGGGTAAAGAATAAGCCTGAATATTTGAGTTTCGAGAAAATTAAATTCCAACCGAATATATGTAATTATGTGAATCCCTATTATTCCGCTTCCGTGCTTATGTATGTATGTATCTTTTACTCGAAAATTTTACGAACATTTCCGAAATCCCACACGTTCGTACGCGTATGTAGGCAGGTATTTACATACATGCGTGCATACGGAAATTCGAAGACGACGAGTCTTCGCTCTATGTTCCCATTTCATTTTTACCTTATTCTCCAGCTCTTCAGTTCAGGTTTAAAACGTTTGAGACTGAAAATATCTCGAGGAGACAAACAATTCCGTTTGAGCACGAACGGAGGAATAACATTGGTTTTATCCTTCAGTATAGGGACGGATAAAATTTATTTCAATCGCATATATGTATATATATATATATGGTATATATGCATATTTTTATTTATACCTCTAGCACACGTCTAGTACATGGGAACAGCCTTTCTCTTGTAAATGTGCAGTCTGGAGGGTAAAACTGTATCGATTCCTTTTTCGTTAGCGGTTTCTTTACAGTAGAGCGTGAAATTTTCTCGCACAACTATAGTATACAGCTTGGCTTGGCAATTCAAATTTCGATTTATGTTCTGAAAGAATATCTTCGCCCGCTTCGCGAGAAATCCGTTCGAACGTTAAGAAAATCGAAACAACGAGAGACACTTCGCAGGATGTGTGTCTTTGATATTCGAGCGGAAAGCGAGTAGTCTTGTTTCGAATAAAACTTTGAAGAAAAATCAAACTGAATCGCCGATGATTAAATATCGAACGAATTTCCACCCGGTGAATGCAATTATTGTCAGTGTCTCGAGTTTTCCTGGCATCAGGCAGCTGCAGGTTCGTTTCGGTTTGTTTCGTTTCGTTTCAACCCCCCGTTTCCCCTGTTCTGTATCCAAAGCGAGGAGACGCGGCGCGGTGATATTGAAACTGAGAAAAATCTCGGATCGAAAACGTCGGTCATAAGTTACGAAATAAACTGCAATCGCGGCAGGTGTTGGTATATAGCTGTTAGGTATCCGCAGATATAGATAACCCGGCGCTCCACCCAAGATCGCGGAATCGCAAGATTTATAGTCTCACGTTACTACTTGCATCTGTAGCGGTTTAGCAGACACGCAGCTTCCATTGTCCTGCCGATCCTGTAGGTATACGCCAGCGGACGCAATTATTCTATCGTAATGGATGTTGAAATTGAAGAAAAAACGTAGTGCGACAAAAAATGTAGGCTTGTATGAGAATATGCGATGTTGTACACGAAAGAGAAAAAGCACACGCAGTCGGATCGGTGCCCGATGAAAAATCAACGAAATTTACTCCACGGTCCCGTTTTCACCTCCATTTTCCTCTGACTGTCTTCACAATTCTTTCTTCTCTCAATCTTTAATGCAGAATTAATTTGACGATAACGTATCCTAGGGCTGCCTCGTCTCAAGGCTCACCGCAATTAGTGTGAAATTTATTCCGCTTCGTTATGACTAATAACGATGAGCCCCCCGGGTATTGCAATGAAAAGTAGAACATTTTCTCTGGAACGTAGGTATACGTGTATGGTTATTTATGTATAGTTATGTAATGTAGTTATACCCAAGATATTGTAATTTCAATCGCTCGTTACATATACTTTCTTTTTCTTCGTGAAAAAATCCCCTTCAATTCTAGCGAATGAGAATTCATTCGCGAGTGCAACTTCTTCTAGGGCGAGCATTAAACGTTGGTCGCTCGGTAGATTGGCATAAGTATGAGATATAGGTATGTGCCAAACGTATACAGAGATGAAATATTCATCTAACCGTAGATCGATGCTTTTACTCTATTCGAGTTTCGCTCCGTCGCGTTGCGTCTCGACGTCCCGACGTCCCGTCGTCTCGTCGTCGCTCCAGAGCTCAGACCCGCGTCCAACAAATCGTCTGAATCCAAGGTTTACCCAGGCCGTTAAACGTTATCCAATACCCACTTGGGATTCTTTTGTTTGCACAATAAATAATGCATAACCATCCGACTACGCCCATACCTACCTCTTATCGTCGCAATGATGTTTATATTATCCAATGAAATGAAATTTGATTGTTCGGCGTCTATCCGTTGGACCCTCAGAGCACGAGGGGCATGGGAAAGGTACTTTGAACTTTCATATTCAATTAAATTTTAGGTATTATACGATTATTTCATTGAACAGCTGCAAACTTCCGGAGTATGGATGATACGCGTGTACAAGAAATACCGTATAAGGGTTGGAATACTGAATTTTGTCAATTCAGGTAAACGGTATATTCATATTTCGGTATTCGATCATCGAAACGGGAACTCGGACAGAATATGCGACCTGCTTTTCGGAAAACTAGCATTTTTCATTCTTTTCTTATTCATAATTGGGGTTCGTCAATTGAAAATGTTAGTTCGAAACAGAAATTTGAAATGCACCGATTCAACAAATGACAGAAAGTTCAATTTGTGAACGAAAATGCTTCGGATTTCCATTTTTCGTGGACACGTATACGTACCTACGTACACTCTATCTCTTCTCGGAGCATTTTTAGTTTCTCTTGTTCCTTCGATTCTCAATTTTCACGTCGACATCTTCTTTTCTCTCTCCATACCACTTGCTCAAATAAGTTCATAATCCGTCTAGTCATCATCGTTTAAAATTCGTAAGTTTTCCTTCTTGATAAAAATTAGCGTTTAGTAATTTTGTCGAGAGTACACCTGGCACAGGTAGATAAAAGAGAGGCGCACAAAACTGTAGAATCCTTATCGCAAAATCACTATGAAATTTTTCACATTCTTCAAGCTACGGCCAGTACAAGTCGTATATTTCATTAGGTCTTTGTCACCCGTTTGTCTTCCGCGCGCGCGGATAAGCCAACCAGTCCGGGGATCTTTGACTCGATAAAAAGAAGAAGAGACGAATGATTTATCAAGATAAGACCGCGCACATCGTCCGAAGCGCGACGATCTTGAAAACTGGGGGTAAAAGTATAGGGGCGGAAAATTCTGGATTCCGGATTCAGAATAAGGGAATAAGGGAATAAGGGATAGGGATGAGAATACAGAAGGGGGATAGTAGAGGAGCTCGGTGCTTGCGGAGACGTTCAGCTATAGCGCGCGCAGAGAGAGCGAGAGAGAAAAGAGCGGATCGAGGATGAAATATCGCAGTGGGCAAAATGTTTAAGGTGGAAAACAAATTTCAGTTGAAATACGCTAAATCCCGTAAAAAATATGTTTACCCCCACGGGACGTCGAGCATTGGGACTCCTAACCGGTCCTCATATATGATTTTGGCTCCGGGTGGCTCTATGCCTGCTCTAGGCTCTTCGGTATAGGCTTCGGGCTCTACGGGCTCCAAGATATCGTAAAATATTCCACTATTCTTTCGAGACGTAGGCATGTACCTATACAGGCATAAATTTTATATGAAAATTGTAAACGCTCCAATATGTATAGACCGTATACGGTATACGTAAATATATTCGTACCTCTGCACAATCCACTTTTCTCCGATATGTCCTCCTGTGAGATTCCCACAAGATATAGAGAAGCACTACGACCAGCATTACGAATGCTATCAATTCGAACGACTAGTCTATATCGGAAATCTTTTCATTTCTTCATCGTGTTTTTTCCTTTGACCCTTCTGATTCACAATTCGACACTATCGATCACTTCGTATTATTTTTCAAAAAAATCCTGTTCAATGGAAAAAGAAAGAAAGGAACGTTTTCAATGAGTGAATCGCTTCTAAAATTGTTGAATTTCTGTGAGACTATGACCTTCAGTTTTTTTCGAATTCGGAGGGATTCTCAAAAACTGTATAACAATGTATGCAGTATATTTTATTGCTCAAAGTGGTAAGGCAGAGACGGAAAGAAAATCGCAAAGATGGTTGAAAATTCAAAATTCGTGAATCTTTATAAAACCAGCACAATTTTGAATGCACTTTTGTTTTCTTTAAGTATTTCCAAATTTGATGAAATGAATCTCGGAGAATGGATCTGAGATGCAAAAATCAGGTTTTTGATGTAAAAATTTACTGGAAAACATATGGCGTCAAAACCTAATTCTAAATTTGAAATTCAGAAAGTTGTGAATCTTTGGAAAAAAGACTAGCACGATTGCGGATGCACTGAACCTCATATTTTCCAAGCGTTCTCGAACTTTACTCTGTCACCTGATTCTTTCACTTTTGGAGTGAGAAGATCAAGCGGTTACCGTAACCAAAATTCAATTTGAAACCACCCGAATTCAAATTTTTGCCTTTTTTTGAACGAGGGGGAATTTTGAACGACTACGATGTACGACTATAAATTTTGTGAAATTTTGCAACTTTCGGCGAAGACTAGAATTCACATTTACCAAGTATAGGTATACGTTTATATATGGAACGAGTTATACTACAGAGGAAATATGTTTTCGTGAAATTTTGTCGAATATAATCGCGCCTTGGTTTCGAAGGGGGTTGTTCCTTCTGGTTTACTAGCGTCTTTATTGCCGTTAGAATTGCCGATGCCTACGTGGAATAAACGATGAAATTCGGCACTCACACTTCGCCTTGAGTGTCCTTAACGAAGTATTCGGCAAACGTAAGCGCGTAGTTGTACCTTCCGTCCCACGATGCGACGCAAGGGCGTCGGAAGCCGGAGTCTCGAGGGGATGCGACGAGGTCTCCTTCCCTTCCTTCGTTCCCTTGAATCTGTCCGGGCTCCGGGTTCTCGAGGTTGAATTTGATGTTGTTTCAACTCCGGTTTCACGAGACTGCAGTTCATTTCACAAAACGTATTTCCGTCATAGCTGGAGCTTTAATGAGCTGTCGGGTTTATTTTCTCAAAAAATGAAAGTTGGCGCTTTGAAGAGCTGTGGGGCTTTCTGACCCGAAAAATAACGTAACGAAGAAGAAAAATATCGTAAAAGATTGTTTTTTGGGGTGTAAGGTGCTTGGATTTTGAGAGACGGTGTGCTCTCCGACCGGAGAGGCTCTGTTACAGTACAGCTGCGAACCTCCCCGGGAGTTGGAGTCCATCTTTATCGAATTATGCTATCACGTTTCATTGCCAAGTTACAGAGTTACATTTGATTAAAATTAGACAATGGAGACTGGATTTGGATCACGGTTGTACTGTGGATTCGATTAGAAGTATCGCAGGAACAGGAACATCGTCTACTATACAATCAAGTACCAGTCCGAAATTCGAGATCACGATCCGAAGTTTCGATGAAAATACGAACTGCCATATTTCAGGGAATAACAGTCGTGGCGATGGTTCAGAAACATGATTTTCAAGTGAAAGAACCACGCACCAAATGTCTTTTCTTGAAATTTTACTACAATCTTCAAGTTATGGGCTGTAAAAGAAAGAGGATGTTGCATCATATGCAGTTTTCAACCTCCAGCTCCGCGACGAAGAACCGCAGGAGCAGCGTATCCGTGTATGCAGCGTATTTTTCTACACCTTGTCACCTTGTTAGGAAGAACAGCGGTAAGATTTCAGAAACTACGAATTCAAGCTTTTTCTTCGAACACTGAAATCCTTGTATTCATTTTATATGGAGTATTATTTTTCGAAAATTGGTACGAACGATCGTTGAATAAAAGTAAGGGAAACTTTTGGGAAAACAACACAATTTCCAATTTGTCCGATACGTATTAGATGAAAATCGTTGAGATATAAACCAACGGTGACGGAAAAAGTTGGTTGCTTTTACTCGGGAAAATTTCTCCGGGCCTTTCTCTCCATTCGAGACAAACAAACTTGGATTTTTCTCCACTAAAAGATCGCCGTTGGTCTCTTCGTAAAAATTCCTAAAATTGAAAAATAAGAAAAATGTTGAGGCTAGAATTCGCCCTTACTTCAAGCCCTCGACATTCGATCACTCGTGCAGCGAGTACTTGAAAAATAGGTAAAATTTTCATATCACGGAGACTTCGTGCTACAGGATTTTTCCAGATGAAATATCATAGCGTGGAGCCTGGCGTCGCAATAAATGCCAGATGTTGGTTTGGCAAACGATTGAAGGACGAAGAATTACGGTGGTGGTACCGGCGGGGGATGAAAGTTGGGGGGGGGGGGGGGGGGGGCGAGCCGGAAGACTCGAAAGAAGAATCTACAATACATTATCTGTGGATTGTGATAATAATGTTAAATCATCATTTGAAATCCAAAACAAATTCTATTGACCCTCCGGCGCCTTGATTAATTACGTAATTATGTTTGTATGTACATACCAATTATAATATAACACGTAGGTAACAACAAATTGAACCAGGTAGAGGCATCAAAAAATTCTCATTTCATGTACGACATTCTTCATCAATTATACAATCTACCATATTTTATTATAGGTACTTACGCCGTTAAAAAAGCTTTTTCCCCATTTTGTCGACAAAATTACGCGAGTTATAAATCATTGTTCACGTTTTCGAAAGTCCGCGGCGAGTTTTTTTACGAGTGGTTTTTCATTCTTTCGTTTTCTCGCTGTACGGAATTCATAATTTTGAACTTGCACAGGTATTATTCAGGGATTTGTAATGAAAAATCGAAGTTTTCGCAGGTTTTCGTATCTTCTTGTACTTCCTTATTCGTCGGAGTGTTTTGGAATCAGAATAACTACATATGTGTCACATACAAAGGAAAAAACCGCTGATCGAAATCCGAGCTATGATGAAGTTTTTTGGTCTTTCGTTTCATTCATTTCTCGGTTCGACCTATGTCGAAACGCCTCGTAAAATGTACGTACATACAACTATCAATCGAATTTGTCTAAGCTTGTGTGAAAACACTGTTACTTATTTACACGTATACCTGTAAATATGTATATTGTATCTACCGATATATTCATGGGAAAACCGAGATCGAAAATCCTATGAAACTTGTCCAGCGATAGGACAGGATTCCTAAAGGTCTGAGGGATCAATTTGTCGAATGGGGTGGCGGTGGTCCGTGTCGGTCACGCAAGGACTTTTCTAGCTTCCGGAGTCCCTTCCGGCGCGTATTTCCCATTCCGCGATTCCCTCATTTTCCGATTTCCCGTTTCCCCGATCCTACGATTCTACGATTTTGCCTCCTCGTTTTTCCCATCTCTCTTCCTCTTCCTCTTCCTCGCCCTTGTTTCCACCTTTTTCGTCATCGTTTACTTTTTCCCCCGGTTTCGCGTACCTACCCGAAAGATCTCGTCCTCGAGAGAGGTTTATTCGTTGATGTCGCATGAGCGGCTCCGGGTTACCGGGACGCCCGCGTCTCTATACGGCGTTAAAGGAAATCCTTTTGTCCCTCGAGAGTTGAGATCGCAGATAGCTAGCGAGCTAGCTATAGCCGCTTGTGCGAGGGGTGCAGGTTCTTATACCGAACGAAAAAATATATATATTCAGATGAAAAACCATGAGGAAAGAAAACTATATATCCGTCGCTATACGTCCAAGTGAACATTCCCTCCATTACGGATCCAGAATAAACGTCGATGAACCTTGCCAGAGCGCTCGTCCCACGTTTCGATAGCATCAACCCCTCATTTTTCATTCTCTTTTTTTCCTTCGCCAGTAACAGTTTGCTGCAAGGATTTTGATGGAGTACTCGTGTAACGCAAGGAAGCCAATTGAATTTTCGAAAAACGAATCGAGGCGAATGATATTGCTTGTTCCATTTGTGCTGGAAGTAAATTATTCCCAATGATTTTGTGATTACTCGGTCTCGGATCATAGGCGGTGTGGTACGTACGTATGTACCTATGTGCATACGTTCAGCCAGTTGTGCTCCAGAGGCGTGAAAGGCGTTGGACTATTTTAGCGTGGACTTAACCACGCAGCTAATATGAAAGTGATTCGCTGGTTGAACAACTTATACAAGTGTCGTTACACATTCAAGTTAGAAGCTCGCTTGCGAGGTCTGAGTTAAGTTTAGTTTAATAACAATTAACTACAACGCTACGTCTAGTTCCCGGATCCTACTAGATTCTAGATTCCAGTAGGAGAAACAGTGATAAACTCGAGGCAGGTAAGCAAGTGTTTCTAATACAATTTACCACGCTGTACATTCGAGAAAGTTATTATCATACGCTCGTTTCTTACATGGAGATTCTGGAGCAGGAACCTAATAGATAGAACGCGGCGACTTGCGGTATACCTACTACCTGCGAAAGAGTATATGCCTTGTATATCAATTTTCATTTTCGGGCAAGTGAAAATCGCGTGCCGACACTTGTCAAGTTTCCAAATATCTTTCATTACATGCTCTTCGGAATTCCGGGCAAACGAAATACCCGAAGCCGGAAATCCAGTCGACTTTGGAGCCTGCGAAAATCATCCTTCCAGGTGTCGGAGTGTGCTTTTTTGGTCGGGAAAATGAACTTTTATTCATCTTCCAATTCCTCAGAAATTCTTCGACAAAATTTGAAGGACAGTGCAATTTCGTATTAGCAAAATGGAAAAGAGCGCTTCGGCTGCCGGGGAAAAAGGAGAAGAAACACGAAAAGAGCAGTCCCCTTGAAATTTGGTGAGTTGAATTAACGGGATGCTGTTATTTTGTCTCATCTTGACCGTAATGAAGAGCCAATTTGAAAAAAGGATAAATTGATTGTCCTTGTATACAGGTATACGCCAGGTAGCTCACATTACCGTAGGGCTGTTAGGACGGTCGGCATTCCCGGACGGACGACACAAGTCGAATTATATTTACCGTCCCCCGAAAGTTCGGGCGAAGTAAAGTAGTCGGCTCGTTGTCCGTGGGCATCGTGACCTTAACGACCTAAATAACTTAACCTTTCCCTTCTTCCGCTGGCCCCGAATCTCCACCGGTCTCGAGTTCTCAAGTAAAAGAAAGAAAAGAAAACAGAAATGAGATCCAATGAAATAAATAACCGGCTGACACCGGACGCCTGGCGAATCGCAAAACAGAAGATAATGCGGAACTCGGCAAAACGTTGTATTTTGGGGTAGGTCAAAGTTTTTCATTTTGTAAGTGAATCCCGAAATTTCGCAAAGAAATTCGCTCTCCTTGTGAGCACCGGGGTCTGATGCGTACATTTTGTTTGAACTCTCGTTTTAAGAATTGTCGGCGAAGGATTGTAGACCATTTCGTTGGATATAGTAGGAATTTGTGAAGTGAAAATTCGCTCAAGTTGTTGGTAGAAGCGGCGTTTAAATTCCACCGGAATTTGCGCGTAGTGTCTTGAAACACACATCGCCACAAACCGCAACCCGCTAACCACAAAGATATCTTATCTCATCTGCCCACTGTTAAATTACCCCATACCCATTTCCTCGCGTTACATACCTCTACCCTGGTTTCTCCTACTCACTCTTCGCCTCCTTCTCGCCCTTGCCTCACCCTCGAACCATCCAGCCATCCAGCCAGCTACTCCACTTTCGGGGAAACAGAGGGAGGTGGAATTGCTGCACTGCTCCAGGTGTCTCGCCGATAACGATGGAGATCCCTGATATATAGCTACGGGGTTTCCATCCCCGTCCCTGTCCCCGTCCCCGTCTTCGACCCCGAACCAAGCTTCGGCTCGAGGAACAGAACCCCACCCCCGATTTATCACCAACTGAAATCCAATTCTGATTAAGTTGTGTTATGTTATTTTTTGTCAGCTCCGAAAGTCAAGTTTGTAACTTTCATTCCACTGAAGAAGTCTGGAGAAAAATAGGTTAAAAAAATGGTGAATCAATCACTTCCAGGCATATTTGAGGAGCGTGCTTTTTTCATCTATTTCTAGTGTCAGAAGTTTGTTCGTCTGCTCAAAGATGAAATTTCTTCGCTCATGTGAGAACGCAAAATTGCAGTAAGTTATGCGAAATGAATTTTCACCACTACTTTTATGAACAATTCGATAAAATACAGCATCTTTCGAAGCTGTAGCCGTAGCTATAGCTTGAGAGACGCGTGTGAATCGTCAACCATTCGTAAGATAGCTTACGAATAAAAATTCTGTCATCGAATTTCCAATTTTTCTTCACGAAATTACGTTTTTCTTCTTGTTTTTTTCAAATTTTATTATCCTGTACCGATGATTCTTTATTTTGATGTATCTTTCTTTCGTTTTTCTGTTTTTTCAAATCTTGTCCCGAAGTCTTACGGATCGTTCCCTAAATGGGAGATTCGTGGATCATCGTTACATGCAGATGACAGGTACATCATACTTACTGTCAGCGAGAGCTCAAAATTTGAAATAAAGTAATCAGTTAGCCGTACGCTACCTGCGGCTTCTTTGCTGCGTATGAAATGCGCGCGATAAACTATCCGACGAAATGACCACATAACTTTGAACTAAGGCACGAAGTCACTCGCCTTATTGACATCGGTCTGAGTTGAAGATAGCTTATGGTACCGGTGCAAACGATGGCCTGGGGTCGGAGTCGAAGTTTGGAATCCAGAGTCTGGAAGCTACTGGAATCGGGACTTAACACCCGAAGAAAAGAAATATTGGCATCGGGACGTGGCGAGGAATGAGGGAAATTGGTTAAAAAATGTACCGATTTTTATGTCTCGATTTCGCTGATTTTTCACGTGGAATTCTAATGGATGGGGAAAATATGATTTTCAAACAATTTTCATTCTTTATGAAATTCGAGTCCTTTACGTGCCGCATTTACAATTCAAAATTTACTCTCCCCACTCGCCACTCGGGTACTCATTTCTATAACGTTTACGTATTATTCAAATTTGCCTATTAGTTATGCACGAGTATTTACATAATCGATCGTTTTCCACCAAAAATTTTATTTCCGTCCTCACGTAAACCTCGAATACGTGTCTAAATAATTAATTCGATAAATTGCTGAAATGGAAAGTTATGTAACCGTTAACCTCTAACCTTTCGCAACGTATTCCTCATATCTCATACACGAAATTTGTTGATTAAAGCATAATTCTACATTTCATTCACGTTTCATGCCCAATTATTGATCAGTAAATTTTCAAACGCAAATTAAGTACTCCTTATAATAAAACATAACTTATGGCAATGAACATAAATTTCTATACGATTGCGATTCTTCCACCGGTTGTTTCTCCTCTTGTTTCCTATTTTTTGGTCTTTGTAATTTTCCGTTTTTCATTTTCCATCATAATCCGACGTCGTTTCTCGATAAAATCATGTACGAAATTGATTGTAGGTAGGTACTCGTTGAATCCGCGGAGAATGAAATTCATACTTTTAGAGGCGTATATACAGATTTTAGTAATATTCTAATAATGACGTCGGCATATTTCAAACTCTGGGATAAAATTGCCCCCGCATGTTATGTCTACATATAAAATAATTCACCGACGAGTGTATAGGCCAATCAGTGTTGAGGTTTAAATTAAGCCACAGCCTATACCTTATAAACTTTATTCCAGTATTAGCCTGCGGCTGATTGAATTAAAACAAGAACGAGAAAGAAAACGAAAAAGAAGAAAATTGACGCAGAAGTGGAAGGAACAGAAGAAGGAAAAGAAAAAAAAAAAAACTCGAAATGTAATGCAGAAGCTTTATATAGGCGGAAGTTCGAGCTTTGTGAATAACAAGAAAAATGAGAGAAAGAAAAATGTCAAACTGTTTGAAAATTCAATGAGCTGATTTATCGTGTTAATTAATTTGGCTTTCGAAAATGTTTAAAATCAACGTGGAAGCTGCGGGTAACATTCAATTATCAATCAATATTATAGCATAGTATATAATTATAATGAAAATGTTCATGGAAATTCTTCGAGGTGAAACAATAACCAGATGGATACGAAGAGATTTCGTATCACTAATAAGTTTGTGCTAAATAACTTACTTTTGCGACGTAAGCAGATTTGGGTGATTTTTTTTTTCTAATTTTTCTTTGTTTTTGTTTTTTTGTTTTTCCTCGGTATTTCTCCAGGCAAATGTTATTTCTTACTCTGTCTCGAAGAGTGGCCGAGAGTAAACGAAAACCCCCGCAGGCCCTTAGGCTCGGGAGACACGAGTCAACAAAAACATCGAGGGGGTGAGAGTTCGGAAGGTAGCGGGCGATGACCCATCCCTTAGCTTGCAGCCGAAATAGGTGCTTTCGGTAAACAAGCTTGGGACAGGAAGTAAACATGTCCAAAGAAATGTGCCTTCATTTTATATGTTAAATCAACCTCAAATATTCGGCTCCGAGTATTCAAATAGTGATAAATTGAAAAAATATAGACCTATGCTTTCAGGATCATGAACTTGCACGCAGGCGACTGTAGATTCGATTTTTTATGCAAAATATTTTAGTCAAAATTGAGACGATTTTTGAATTTCATGGTTTTCTTTTTGTCCTATTCACAGAGACGGACTCGCGATACAGGTTTTACGATTGTAGAAAACGTATAAAACGAGAAACGATGCGTATGACGTCATTATATCGGTATGTTCAATAAAATTTTGCCAATTTTGTACACGATTACTCCTGCAAATTGAATTTATTAAAGTTTGTTTTTTTGTTCAATCTCAGAGCGGGTTTTAACCAAATTATCGTTTTCAACGAAGCAAACTCTTTTTCCCCCAGGTGCTTGTAAAATTTTTTATACTGCGGAATAAGAGCATGAAAGTCTCTCTCTCTCTCTCTCTCTCTTACTCTCGCTTGTTCTTCGGTAATTTTTCGCTCGGTAATTTCATTGGCTGAAGTTTTTCAAACTCAATTTCGGAATGAGGAAGAAACACAATATATAAAATATGGTCGAAAAATGAGAATATTGGAAGACAACTAAACTTCTCTTGGCTTCAAAGAAGCTGATCAGTTCTAATGAAATTAGCCCGACTATACATGAGATAATTAATTTTGCTTGGCAAAATGTGGAATAAAAGATCCTCGAATGGACTTCGTTCAGCACCGCAGAGCAGAGCGAAATTTTGAAATTGTATGAAAAAGAATGTTTCTAATCCCAGGGATCTGGATATATTTTGGGTTTCTCTCCAGAGTTTGATATTCGTAAATGTATCTGACGGGTTACGTTTTGATGCATAAAACAGATACCTACATATATGTATACATACATATGTATACTGTAGATTATTGTGTTTTTTCAAAATCGTACAGCTACCTGAGTAAGAAGATGACGTACGTGTCTCGCAGGACTATAAACGTCATGCGGGGCAACCGCTCGATCTCGTATCTTCGGATGGAATATTTTTTCGAGAATAAAATCAGCTTAATCTTTCTCAAGTTGAACCTCGGTTCTCAGCGAACGCGGTGACTCGACAAAAATATGTCCTGATTCAGTTCAAGGTTGATCTTATTTAGGGGGAAGTAAACCTGTCGCTTTCGATTTATTATTTCACATTTTTCTTCCTCCATTTTTTCAACCACCTTTATGTAGGCATCCGCGTGTGTGCGTGTATATATATATGTATATATATATATATGTATATATATATATATACGTATATACTTATACATATATTTTGTACGTTTTTTGTTCTTTCTTCTCTTTTGCTCCTGTTTCCCGTTGTCTCCTCCTCGCCTCCGCGTCCTCCCGCGCTCTTCCACTTTTTTCTCCAGGTTTTCATATCCTCAGTAATTTCTTCCCTCCACGAGACGCGGGGTGGCTCCTCTCACGGCCTAACCTTGTCTAGAGCGAAATGAAATCGTATTATTATTTATTCCATTAAACGGGGGATTGGTCCTTCTTATATGCTATATATATTAAGGTTGAAAAAACATTCCCCCTACACCAGCTACCTCACCTTCCTCCTCTTACTCCCTTTTCCTTCCGTATACTATACCTCTGAGCTCCGCGACCAACCAGGATAAATATACACGGAAGTAAAATAAACCTTATTTATATCTATACCTTGGAGACGGTAAATTATTTAGATATATGTATATATTTAGTACACACACGCGTGTATCCTGTACCGGGGAAGATTCCACCATAAATTGTCTATCGCAGCGTAAATTTTTTATCGGCAATTTTCAAATTATACATATTCCCGGAGTAATTCCTTATGGTGGTAAATTTCCTGAGGGATGTCACACTCCACCGCTTTCCGAGTCCTGAAATTTATAGAGACAATTTGGAAAAATTCTAATCAGACGAAATTTCAAGACTTTTTTTACAAGCTCAAAAATTCTCCAAGCGATATAGTATAGCCGCTATCAAATCATTTCTAGCAGAATCAAACTGGAGCTGAAACTCATTAGCAGCGACGTCGATTAGCGAAGCTGTAATCCGAAACGAGGCTGCTAGAACTGCATGAAATACCATCATCCTCTTCTACATGCTCAAAAGTATGATATATACTTCTTCACTATTTTATAACTGCAGCTCCACGCACATATATATACACAATTCACATTGCAATGTGAATTTTACTGCAGTAAATAATTGGGCGACGTGCATTAACCGTTGAAATACTAGGGTAGGGGGACCGAGGTGTTGTGCAGCCGGAAACTAGTCGTAATATTTCAGTGAATACTCGAACGATTCCACCGTTGCAGAACAATGCGGATATCGTTTAGTCGGATTGTGAAATAATGTCGAGCTCCCGCGATTAACCATGCGACTCCTTCAATTGATCGCTTGCTCGGGTTTAAAATAGTAAATTTAGCACGTAGATTCCTCGATTCTTGGCTGTTTTTCCGGGGTAAAATTTGTCGATGTTTTCTGTAACGTGGCGCTACCGAAAATTCGATGAACACTAGTGTTACCTGGCGAAGATTGGTTGCTGAGTTTCGAAAAATGGCGAATTTCTTTTCTTTTTCCATCTTGGAATTCAAATTCAGTCTGCCGAATTTTTTCGTTTCGAAATCAACTTTCGTGTAATGAATATTATTTAACAATTTAGAATTTTCAAAGATGATATCTATGACATTTTCGATTTGAGCGGCTCGAGGAAATCCATTCTCTCGATATAATTCAAAATTCACCGAAACTTGTCCACCAATTCCTAAAACGGTAACTTTGCTTCCAAGTGCATGATTGTTACTGGATGAAATTCACCCTCAGTTATTTCGGATATCAGTTTTCGAAATTCAAAATTCTCCGACCTTTAGGTGTCACAAAATCGCGTGGTTCGACTTTTCGATTGTTGTCGAATCTTATCATATCCCTTGTAGTAGAATGGAGTATAAAAGTTTGTTTCTCCCTTTCCGAATCTTTCAGTGCTTGTATCAGTAAATAATTCATTATGAATTGTACACGATCTGCCTATAAACCGGCCGCTGCAGGGTGAAATGACGTTGAATCTCGAAAATATACGGGGCATAACGGCTGTCGTTCGATAAAACTTATAATTGCATGCTAGGTGCTGGATGGTATGATGCAAAAGTTCATCACACATACACCAACGATGTATAAAACACGAACCCATCTATCCTAGTATCCCACTGCATTTTCTCAATGCAGTTGGATCCCTCACGCATTATCCCACCTCGCACTATTGGTCTACATTATTGAAATATTATACATAATTTGCGTATAATGTAATATTGTGGATACGTATTTGTACCAGTATCATACAGTTCAGTGATCACGTATAATATCATAATGAGAAACATTTCACACTGCACAAATTGTAGAGTGGAAATAATTTTCCATTTCCAAAAGCCCGACGGCATTCCGGAATGAGCCGTCGAATTCTAGAAAGAAGAAAATCCCAGTGCATTGATACTTGGCACTCTGTTACTTTCTAAGAAAATCCATTTCATTCTACGAAGCACGAGCGCAATCTGGAATCAAACTCGAAATCTATCGCTGAATTCGTCGATTCAAAAATAGGGAAAATAACTGACATCCAAAAAATTGTCCATTTCGTGTGAAAATTTGTTTCCGGTCGTTTGCACGGTCTCCGATTCGAGAACTGAGGTTCAAACTTTGAAAATTGAATGAGTACTGAATCCAAAATGGCGGTCAGAATGGAATTTACAGTTTTTTCACAATTTCGTACACCGTCGTATGGAATCTACCATTTTCATTTCTGAATTCCCTGAAATACTCCGAAGATTGGTCTTCCGATTGTACATCGGGTGATCATATCCCATCCCAAACCAATACCAAACTTGGAAATTTTCGACCTCGGATTCGGATTCGGATTCGGATTCGGGCTCCGTAATCGCGGTGTATAATAAGAATTTCCTTCCGGTTTGATTTGAAATTCTGAGAGAATTCGATCTATTCGTTTGCCTAACGTCCAATGAAGGAAATCTTTTTCCCGCAGCACAATTCCAGGGGCGAATCGACGGGTTCGCGATGGATATAAGCCAAAGTCGTTGCTTCTCGGTAAAAACCATCCAGGTTGGCCCCCGACCATTTTGCCCCCTTCCCCTCCTCCAGCTCCATCTACCTTCTCAGGGTGAGAAACGTGGATTAGCATTTAGAGTCAAACGTACACCATCTTTCCCTCCCTCGCGAACAACCGTCTGAATGAGAGATATTTATGCGCGTGAGAAACGTACGCTGCACCGTGTAGCCGAGTATCCATCTACTACTGTATCCGTATTATTGGCGTACGTCGCTCAACAGCTTGGTTTTTTTTCACCTCCGAGTGTATACGCGTCGCGCGGTATTACACAGCGAAGCGCATTGCCAGGGAATCGAGTTCGGGAGTTCACCCCGAATCCGCAATTTCCATAACCATCTTTACTTCCCTTTCCCCGTTTTTCCAAGCAATGGCTTGTCGCCATTCTGCCCACCGGGATTTTCTATCGGAATTTAAGAAAACTAAAATATCGTCGAACATATTCATCACTATAAGTTTGTACACGGCGTGGATCATTTTCTTCGGTTCAGAATTCCTCCAATTACGAAAATCCAGCGCCTTCCGATATTCCAGTAGAAATGTGAGACAAAGGCTAATAGGAGCACGCGGGTCGTGCTCACTGCTCGGTGCTCAGCACTGACGCAACGACCATAGTTTCCTCATTTCTCCACGGCTTTGTTACACCGTCCTATTTCTCCAGCAGCATATGTACTAGTACATAATCCCCTCTCCCGCTGGAGCATGTGGGCATGAACTGTATGTATTGTAAGTCCGTGTCCATACAGTACCGGTACGTGGACCACGAACGATGAAAGACCAAAATTATTATCAATTTTGAGAAATCGGTGCTCGAACCGAACGTCATCGTCAGCCTTGTAGAAATTCATTATTTCCATACATGCATATGTACCTTTCGTGCCTGAAATCGCACCAGAAAGTATACCAGAAACTCCTGAATTTGATTCTACAATTCTTCCTTTTTCTATCCATTTCATAAATAATTACTACAAAATACGTTCGATATCCTGCAGGATCAACGATCGAAGGGCGGCAAGGGGGCGCGGCGGTAATCAGTTATATGACCGTCGTGTCAGTGGCAGAGATCCAGCTGAATATATCGCTTGATATAGGATATAGGTAGATAAATCGAACCTGGTGCACCCGCCACTACAACAACCGCTGGAACGGAGGTTGAGGAAGGTGGCGAGTAGGTGTACGAGGGCGGGGGAGGGGGGGGGGGAGGCTCGGAGCTTCATGTTATAGTAGACGAGCTTTCCAGAATGGTTCCATTGTACGGACATTCGCCCCGTCTGTTCCCGGACGAGTACCACCCGGGCACATAATGTAAAGGGTGTTCGATGGAAACCGCGCATTGTTAAAAGTGTCGCAAACTCATTTCTACGTGGACTGCAGAAAAGCTGGCTACAAACAAAATTATGCGGCCCCGGACGAGGTTTCTCGTTCTCTTTTCGCTCTTTCACTCGTCTTGGTTTTCTGGGCTCTTTTCAATTCGAGTATATAACGTACACGGTTGAGATTTTTTAGTCTTTTTTGTGAATATTTCGAGCCGATTGATGCGAGCTTTTTCTCTACAGAATGAAACCCGACAAAGAATAGATCTGTATACTTGTCGTACCTCTGCAGGTTTTCCAAAAATATCAAAGCTCCGATGTTATTGTACATTATGTAGGTATTATTATACACATATATTGTGCGGGTATTTTTACCTCCCCGGGTGCTGATCCCCAGGCACGTCGATTTCTCGTTGAAATTTTTATGCCTCGTCGCGTCTGAGACCCATGAAGTAAAAATTTTGTTGTACCTACATACTACCTATGTGGGAGTCGGGTTTGCCTCTGCATCCGCCGCGCCTGCAGCAGCAACAGCAATGGCAGTTCAGGTTTTTTGCAGTGTGCCGCACATGTATACCTATACCTGCAAGCCAAGGGAGGAGACACCAGCCCTCGCAAGTTGAGCAGACGAGTTTTATACATAAGATTCGCTCTAGGGTACAATAGCATCGTTAACACGAAATCTAAGGATACTGTATAGCGAGGGAAACGAGCGGTATAAAAAACGTTTCTCGATCACATTTTGTACTTCGAACATTCCAAATTTCATACTCACCGCTGCAATTGAATTTCGAACAGTGGAACTAGTACGGATTTCGAGTTTTCTATGGGGGACAAAAACCGACGGAATGGATAGCGATTTTTCGATATCGCCAATTTTCAGGTCAGATCGCGGTGGGATAAAAGATTCGTTGCAGTTTTTCTTCATTCTTCAGAACTCTATTTGATCACGTTCGATTTTAGCTCTTATTTCTTACTAGAAACTGCTCGCTGAGCCGCCAAATACCTAGCTATGTAGTTATGTATGTACCATACCTATACGCGCACGCCTCTGTTACCGACGTGAAATGTCTTTGTCTACCAGCATCTTATAGCTGAAACCTGAAAACGTGGAAAATAGACCGAAAGAGTTGGTGCGGAATTACATGCAAGCAGAGAGTGAATTGGGGATGGCGAAAAGATCTGGAAGAAAATTTTTACCAAAGTACCAAATTTATACGTATGTACACATAGGACATACATACAGTACATCCGTAGACAAAATTTAACTGTGCTAGAAAATACAGGGCACCCTTTCACGTATGTTATTCGAATATTCACATTGGTACGAGGCAAAAGCTCTCTTTCCTCCGTATTACACATGTGAGGAACAGAAAGAGGAAAGATAGATGAATAGATACAGATAGATGGGTTATCAAATCCATAGCAGTGATGGACAAGGTATGAGTTACATGTGAAAGTACGAGACATAGGAGCAGCTACACATGGCAAAGCGAAACATAAGAGAACAGAAAAATAGAGTAAGCTCAAGACTAACCAGTAGCCATAGTATAAAAGTGAAACGTAAGAGACGGAAAACGAGAGAGAAAAAAGAACAGAAAAAACTGCAGCATCGTGTGAGAATGTGGAATTTTATTTTCACGATAATTGGAACGTAGCAGCCGCATGCCGTTGTCTGATTATCTTTTATGATTAACAAGACTACAAGCGGGGCTGTTCGATTGATTTTTCCTGCATAAAGCACTATTTTTTTTTTTGGAACTCACAAACTGAATGCTAGACCGTCATCCGATGAGAGAACGAGCATCGTAATTTTGTCAGGAGTTCAAATCTGTAAATTATCGAGCTACTGATTGAGATGCGCGATCGTATATCTGGACGGCATCGTGAAATATGTGTACGTACGATATTATGTAACTGAAATCGTCGGCTTGTTCAGTTCTTCATTTTCAAACTTTTCCATCGGGTATAGTAATCACACATCGTAATATTAGATTTTGCGAAAGCTTCGCGGGATTTCCAATATTGAGTATTCATTCTGTTTCATGCAATAAAAATGTCGAATTTTATCTCTGCAGGTATGAAAATTTTGGAATTCGGATGACCGATAATCTCCGTTTTCGTTTTACCTCCGTATTTTGATATTTTTCAATTATTGATCGGGATCTGTGCAGTGAATCCTGGAAATTATTGCGGATTTTGTACCAACTTCGAGGGCAAGCCAGTCGTGAGAATAAATCGAATTTCGCGAGCCCTTGTCTCTCGATTATTTGCTTTCGTTTCTTGTTTTGTCCCTGGTTTTTTTTTTTTCAGTTTCACTCTCCGTCGGCGCAACGGTTCGGGAACGATTCCGAACGAGTCTTGACGAGTCTCTGAACGCAATTATATTATACTGTAGAGTGTCGATACATCGGTTTCTATAGATTTGAAGAGTGCCAGCAGGAAGAATTCGAGTTTATTTCTTGATTTTTCGAATTAATTGAAACGAAACAAATTTCTTATTCAATTATCGAACAAATCTCGTATCGTAATTGGATTATCACCCCGCCTGCACCTCGCTGGCCCGAAAATTTGTGTCAATTAACATTGCAAAAAATTGAGCGCTCAATAAGAGAAAGACAATTACATATTCATTATGATTTTATGAATCAACGGCACCAAGTTTATTAGAAGAAAAAATAGAAATACCAAAAAAATGAGATAATAATGAAATCGGACTGATTCGGAAACCGGGCGAATGCGGTGTAGGTAAATAACGATCCGTAATAATGACCGAATCCCACGCTCTGGTAACGACGAAAATGACGCACCGACGACTCGCGTAATTAAACCTGACCCAAATCGAATCTAGCTTCGATCGCTCACATTTTAGTCGCTCCAACTATTACACAACTTCATAATTAATGTGTATGGAGATATTTATATTGGATATTAGGTACAGGATTATTGTGTGGGTACGAAAACGTATTTCCAAATCCAAATTTATCACTCGATTGCGGTCAGACATCTTATTTCAGTTTTTTCAGTGATTTTCGTTTCCATTTACTGATATTATCAATTTATGAGGGGTTGTTCAAATGTGAGATTTTAGTTTCGTCAATCAACAGGTTTAACGAAATATTCGGAATATTTTTTACGAAGGAAGACGAGGACTTGAATTCTGTTTCTTTTTCGTTCTTCGGTTTTTCCGAGGGATTAAAAAAAATCTATTAGACGGCCGTGATTCGTTTCCTTCATTTAGTAATTCGTAAGATTCTCGCAATGACTCCACCCCGTGTTATATTTGCACGGCCGAATGAGTTTGAAGAGATTGGATATACGATCAAGTGCGGAGGAATTTTAGATTTCGAGAAGAGAAATATCTCTCCTGGATAATCCTTATCACGTGATTTTTCGTAAGGTTTAACTAACTAAGTCGCGTTTTTCTTAATTCACCCAAGTAAAATCTTTCCTGAAAACCTTGGAAATGCGAGATAAAGTAACGATCAAAGAATTTCATTCCAAATCCTCGCGCCAGTCTCAATTCTTCAGATAATTAAGTTGCTCGACTGAAAATCGATCTTTCTGTGTCACGTTCGTCTGATTTTTCAGAATGTGAATATTACGTAGGCCGGATATCCTTCCCGCCGTTCTCCATTCATTTTTCATTCCAGAAGGGAAAGAATACCTCATGTACACGCTCCGCGACGATTTGTCGGCAGATTTTGTTTCTTCCTCTACAAAAGGAGAAGCGTCTACAAAATTGTTGATCGGAATTTCCGACAAGCATACCAATATCCTGAAAAACCCCCTGAAAAACTGAGATTGAGAATCCCTTACAGAATTGGAGAGATGATTTAGAAAATTATAAACTGCTACCGCTTGGTGTAATTTTAGGAACGTAGTCAATGCAATGCGCGTTCGCAGGGGATGAGATTCTCGTCTCCCGAATCACGTTCGATGAACAATCGTTGAATTATGGTTACTTCGCCATTGCGATCGACTCCATCAGATATTTCCTTTGAAGCTAAGGATCAAACGAACTTATTGACGCAGGTGGAGGAGAAGGAAGATGAGGCGCGTGCCCTTCTAACGCCGACGCTAACGAGTTAATGGGTTTCCTCGTTCCCCCATTTCCCATTTCTCATTCCCTATTCTAGTCGGGCCAAATTGCACCGGCATCAGCGTGAATCTTTCAGAACTCGTACGATATTAAAGGAATCCCACGAAGATGATATTCGGCTTGAATCCCAAAATAATTTGTAGTGAGATTCGAAAAAAAGGGACAAGAAAATATTCTCCAAAATTCATTTTTCGAGTTTCTTAGTTCAAGCTCCGCATACAATTCTTGCGGGATGTAACTTGGAAAAGCTTTTACACTGGAGCTTCAGAAAAATGGGACCATCGTAATTCCGTCTGAACGTAGAGATTATGTTCTGCTTTCGGCGGAATGTTTTTGAGACGGAGATTATGGAATAAATTTTGACCAAATTTGGGTCTATATGTATATACTCACAGACTTCGAAAAATGCGTTTCGAAAATTCATTTCCGTTGTTCTTCGCTATTGAAAACACCATAACTGCCATTCTTCTTATTTGTTTCATATGATTCCGGTGGGATGAATAAACAAAACGTGACAGGGGTGAATTTTTTCCCCCTTTTTTTCACTCGAATTCGCACCATGAATCTATATCGTTAATATTTCGGTGCGTCACCTACAAACTATACTTTACCGTACGAAATCATACCTGTTTATAACGTACACGACTCAGATGATTCATCGCCCTATTCCAAGCTTGGTTCTATCTGAAAATTGTACAACCATCTCCCATAAAAAAACGAACAGGTTAAAAAGTAGGCGTGGGGTAGTAGTAAATTCTGCAACAAATATGTTCGCGATTTTTGTAGAGAGAAAGAGAGGGAGGCGCAGGGCTCGCGGGCTGTTATAGGTATCATATTCGTGTAAAATATTGAATTATTCTTGGGAAATATCAATATATGTAAGTTTTACGGCTACCTTATACATACCTGCCTGGATCTAAACTCGGTGAACCATAGGAGAGCAGTTTTCAATATCGATGGACGACAGGTCCAAGAGATAGTCCTCCCCTTCCATTTCCTCGTCCAGTTTTATAGAGATAACTTATGCTGTACGTATAAATACATTTTTTCCGACCGCCACGCTCCTTCGCACTTCGTCCCTTCTTCCTTTCCCTTTCTCATATTATTTCAGGGATTCCATGGATCTACCTGCGAAAAATCCCTAGGAGATTTGGTGCGTCTTTTACTTCAATAAATTTATCTGGATGCCGACGACAGACGCATACCCCGCGGAGCCTGGCGACCCCCTTCGTCTTCTTCACGATGACTCAAACGCACCCAAGCATTTCCCCTCCAGCGGTATCAATTGGATTTTCGAAAGAGAAAAAAAACCAAAAATTTACGAAAACTGCAGAATTCGAAATATAGAAAGGCTCACAGGGATAAGATATACATACGTACGAAATACTAATGTTTCAGTTGTAAAACTGGAATCTTGTTTCTATAATTAAATGGTTTCGGAAATTTCATAGATGGGAAATGAATATTTCATTGAGTCGGTGAAAAGTGAGCGAGATGGCTAAGTAATACGAGTTGGCAATGGAAAGAATTTGATATACCTATACGTAGCCTCTTTGCCACGGGAACTGCCAATCATAATTGTTTCTCTTTTATTTTCATCTTGTGTGAAGATCTATCGGTAGTCGGGTTCCAGCTCCAGAGTTGGCAAAGAAGAACTTCATCCAATTTTCAATTCGATACTACAGAAGACGTTAATTACGAGTAGTCACATCCTAGACTTGGCTTGAATTACAATTGAGTTCCCATCTTCCTGAAGAGAACAACAGCTATCTACCGAATGCAATATCCCTGCCTGCCGCATTTGCCTCAACTATCCTTATTGGATCCCTCTAATGTATTTGATCACTTGAGTGCAACATTCTATTCGATTATTGGGAGTACAGATGACACAGATATACCTATTTTGCAAACAGTACGTGACTACGAGCCTTCGTCGCCTCTGACGACCAATCCTCTAGTTCGATGAATTCGTCTCTCTTCTTGAACTCTGTCGATGATTGTCTCATTGTACATCGATTTGAACATTTTTAGAAGCGTTTGAGATGACGGAGAAAAGAGAAAAAGTGACGAAAATTGGCCGAGATCTACGAAAGGGGCGAAGAAAAGAAAAGGAGAGGAGAGGAGAGGAGAGGTCGCAGACTGATAATTGTGTACGCTGGATATGATCCCCGAGGGAGGAGGATTCCGGTTGGGTCATTGGACCTAGTTATCGGGGACTGATTCCTCGTTCAGAAACATCTGCAACGGGATCCGGAAATCGAAATAAATATGCAAGTGAACCATCTGGCGTGAGTCCAATTTGAAGGTGAGTCACGGAGGCACGGAGGAACGGAGGAGCGGAGAAACGGAGGAAAGCGCGGAAGGATGGAGGAAGAGAGGATTGGAAGTGGATGGAAACCGGGAGCGTGGTCACTGGGACGACGCGATGAAGGGAATGGGCGTCGAGGGAGAAGGACGAAGGACGAGGGAAGAAGGAACAAGAAAGACGGAAGAAGGGAGAGAAATGGGGTGGGTCACGTTCCACTGAGGGTCACAGAGCATCAATAACGCTGGCACCCAGACTGGCACGATTCGAAGGCGAACTCTCGAGCCAATCTTAGCTATACTTCCTATCCTTGCTGCCTAGCTACCAACTATACCGACCCATTACCTGTGTGTCCCTCGCCTGCGTTCTCTTCCCCACTGCGTACGCACGGCTCTATGCGTAGGTACTAGACACAGACTTTTCTCCACTCCGTTGAACGTAAACGGGTTTATCACGTATTTTATATAGTTGCTCCGTTCCATTTTTGTGGTTTTTTCGAATATATGCATGTGCTTTCTTTCCTTTTATCCATTCCCATGTACCTGCATACATACCATACGTAGATTTCCGGTTTACGAATGATCCGATTCACGCTCGGAGCTTTTTCTTCTACGAAGAAAGAGAGAAGGGAAAAAATGGGCTCTAGGTAATACAGGGGCCTGAGCTGGACCGAATGATCTTTCGAAACGTATGTACTGTACACGATTGATGAAGAATTCTGAAATTGTGTGGATTGGCTGCACTCGGTTGGATCCAAACGATTCGACCGGAGAAAACCGACGAAGAAATCGGGCCAGTTTCCACATCGTAAAAAGTTTGCGCATACCACGAATCTGCGAAATTCTGTAAAACTCCAAATTTTTTCCAAAAATTCATAAATTACCAAAAAATTCGAGTCTCACCTTCATATTTTCATCAGGAAAACGAGTAACATGGCGAGCAAGAAAAATATCGTGACTACGTTAAAAGTGATGCGGCTTATGAGTGAAAAGTATCGATGATCGAAGAATCTGAGCACCGAGTGAATATACTTGTCTATTTTCACTCATCAATGTTGAACGAAGTGAAACAAAATAACTAGGATCGCTACTCATAACGTAAGTTAGGATCTATGAAAATTGCAAAAAAGAGAGTTATATTGATAATGCGAAAAATTTGAGTGCCGTGAGAACGCGAGGTGTTAGGCGAACAGGGCGAAGGGGGGAGTTGTTCAATGTGATAGTCGATAGAAATGTTGCATACTCGTATATAGGGGGAAGGAATCTTGTGCGGCTTTGGGAGAACCGTGAAAAGCTGTGCTTTTAGACATCTTTCGTGCCCCCCCCCCCCCCTCCCCCGCGCTACACGAGTAAAAAGCTCGTCCAAAGATAGCGTGAACAACCTTCTGTACAGGTGGAAGCTATAAAAACCCTGCAGTAGGGGGATTCAATAGAAAACTCTTCACTTTTACAGCGAACTCCTTACTTTTCTCACCCGATGTGATCCGAGGTTAGAAAATATGTGCTGGCCTAAACATGGCGATCGGAAATAACTGTAAAAAAAAAAAAAGAACTTGCGATAACGTATGTCATCGCCGGCGAAAAGAATTTCGAAATAGCTTCAAATATGCAAAATTATCTGAAGAGTGCAAAAAAAAAAAATGAATAAAAAGTTATGAAACATGCAATGCCAGGAGAATTCTATCCGTCGAAATCAAAAGGTCACAATTTTGGATTCTTGAAAATTTTTGAACATGTTTCCGAGACTTGGCGCTTCCCTAGCTAGAAGAAGGAAAGCGTGAGGCCATTTATTGGCTCCCTTAGCATTTACTCCAGCGTGTGTTCATTGATTTTTTTTTTCTGTGTTGGCTCGTTACAATTTCCATTTGCTTTGGTACCAATGGGTCTTTCAGGTGAGTGAATTCAAATTTGAAATCAGAATTGATAAATTCAAAATTCGATACAATTATGTACAACAGTTGGAAATTATTCTACCGGTGCAGGTGACCAAAGGATATTTTTGGATCACTGAATTCGAATTTGAAGTGAAATTTGCCAATTGGAAATAGCCGGCTAAGCTAGAGCATCGAAAATGTAGAAAGAAAAAGAATACTCAAATGGTCCTAGCCGGCGATGAGAGTTCCATTTGGCCAAAGTAAACCAGTGAAATTTCTATTTCGCAACGCCGACGGATAAATGATCGAAAATTCGAATTATCAATAAACTTACTTTCTCTCCGGTTGAGAAAACACGCGAGTACAACACGGCGAGCTTTCACCGGCTTCGGCAGCGGCTTCGAGGTAGAATGTTCGGCTTATTCTCTTTCTATTCTGCGGTAGGATAGGTGATACAATAGCGACTACAGCTTTTACTGTTTTTACCGTGGAAACAAAAGTTTGCAGCTGGCTAGATACGCGAGTGAAGATCCGAACCAGAGAGAAGAGGAGAGAGGTGCTGCGGGAGGATAAGGTCCTGCATGTTTTGCTCTAGCGGACATCGCCGTGGAACGATTCGTCTTAGTAATCTCCGACGCCCGACCAGAGCTGCGAAGGAACTGCACTGCGGATGCAAGCACTGGGACTCCTCCAGCCTGCTGCACCCAATGCCAACGGGGGACCAGCTAGCTCACTGGACCTCAACCGTCTATGATGGCGGAGAGGGAGAGGCAGAGGGAAAGGAATACCGGGATGAACCGAGAGTGGTTGATGTACCACACATACATAAATTCATGCACGTATGTATAGAGAAATGTATGTGTATGAACGAGCGGAAGCTGACCCCTCGAAAGACCTTATTAATGACTTGGCGAACGACCGCCGGAGAACCGGCTGCAAGTTAACCGGACGTACACGCAACTGCAAGGATCACAGAACAGTTACAGGCACCTATTCACGGAGCCTTGTACGGAGTTCCGGACATCTGCAGACATGCGAATTTCTCCGGCTTGCAGTCACGGGCCTTGGTATAATATGTTCCATGGGTTGTATTTGCGGAACCACAGAACGAGACCGAGAAGTATGAGGATTGATAAGCAAATGGCGATAATGGAAAGAACTACCAATTGGTTCTCGTTCCACGTATCTCATCAGAGATCCCGTATCGGAATTTTGGGGGTTAAAATTTTCTCCCAACTGACGACTCACTTCGTGATTTTTATAGGAGGATTTCATGGGTAGGAGAACTTCTCCGAAATTTCCTGACAGCGAATTCATTTCGAGAATTTGCTTGGACGGAATTTTGCAAAGTTCCTTTTTTCTTCTTTCAATTTCCACCATTCTGTTATCGTGGTATTTCATTTATCGTTTTTTCACAGGATTTTACGGATCCGCTTCGAAATTTTTCACATGGAATGCCAAGAAGATCACTAACGGGTAATTCGAAATATTTTGTACACACACATACGAACTCCTAATTTTGCATGGAGAAAGCGTTTGCAGAAATTTTCTAATATCTCACGAATTCCATAATTTCCAAAGATCCCACGGACTCGACTTCGGTTCTTTCATCCTTCGTGCCAACAAGTTTTGCATCTCTGAATGCAGAACATTTGACCTGTACTTCTACTCTATCTTTCGATAATGATCCTTTGTTATCTACCACTGGATAAGACACCAGAATTCATTTCGAAGCTCGCTTGGCTCTTGAATCTCACGAGAAATTTCCAGAGCGATGCAGTTCAGTGATAGATACACGCGAAGGTGAATAGGTAGCCGGTAGGTACATACATACATACATCCAGCGATCCACGGAGGAGCGTCACTTGCCAAAAGTGGCTGATCGAATTACGATCACCAAGGTATGTATATACCTACATACCTACCAACGAATTTATCTTCTCACTCCAGATACTAAAACGAAGCGCGCAATTCGAATCGTTCTATAAAGTATATATGTATACTTCGAATTCGAATATCCAGTAACTTGAAGCGCAAAGGAAAAGCTCTCAAAGTTTCTACGATTCCTGATAACGTTTCGGTGGTTTGGTAGGTAGGTAGGTAGGTAGGTTTATAGACCGTGGGTGGTAAGCTGGTAGTTGTAGTACAGTATTTCGACTGGCGAAATTGGTGGTAAACAGAAATCGGTAACAAGTGTGGCTACGATGGCCAGTCCATTCAATTCCCCCGCAAAGACTACCCGCAGACTACTCAATTTAGCAAAATACGACCGATGAGAGATAAGAGAATCTGTGTGGCTAGTATTTGCCAGCTGTCGTGTCGCTGGCCACTGACCATACTACTGTGAGGAATTCGCTTTTCTTGGCGCCCAGCCTGCATTCGTACAGTCCGCTTTGGGCAAAGCGCGCTACAGTTGTTCTCCTTTTATGAATCTACAATTCATTTTCAATCGATTTGGAACAGAGCTTTCGGGGGATTCTTTCAACGAAACAATCAGTTTGTCTGAGAAGAAGACAAATTTATTACCGATCGTGAATAGCCACTTGAAAATTCGATATTGCTGCTATCTTCCGGCACACATCTTTCGAAGTACACTGAGAAATTGATGTTCGAAACGGTTCTCTTTATTCTCTCTCTGATAGTCTTCGCTGGGAATGAATCTCTGGAGATGGACAAATTTTTGGTAGTCGGTGGTGTATCACAGTCGGAACTTCAACAGACCTACCTACAGGCTAGAGGGAAAACTAACGATGAAAAAAAGAACAGGTATACGAGGATCGTATGATAGCGAAGAGTGTTTTCTTCGGCACTCCTGCGTTTCATAGGTGATTTGGTCAAGAGTTATGCCGTTCGCAGAAGGTCCTCGTTAATTCTCGCATTTCTCTTTAATATCGAGAATCCGGGCACATAGCGCGCGCCGCTCGCCTTTGGGGAAAAGACAATAATATTTTGAACAACAGCAATAAGTATACAGCTATCTACCTCCGGAAGTACGAGATAAAAGTGATCTGGTTTTGTCCTTTATAACGATCATATCCGTTATCCGTTATCCGTTATCCGTTATTCCTTCTCTGCGATGTCCATTCCCGTTTATGCTCCGTTTTTTAAGGCGCGAAATCATCTTCTCCGAGGATAATGGTCAATACGCTTTCTGCATGCTAATATACTCCATCAAAATTCTTAGTTATAATCTAACCGCTTTTACGTTCAAGTTGCCTTGGAGAATTCGTAGTTAGAATTCGCACAATGTACCTTCGATGCATTATTTCTTCTCCTCTGTTGTTGTATTCTAGTTTTTCGAAAGGTATTTTGAGTTTGGATTTGAGAGAACGAGCGAAACATCATAGGGGAAAATGTTGACGGACTTTGTCTTCAGTGATGTGGCATTGGAAGGAACTCTCGATTCTTGGCATGTTCATGGGTTCAAGAATCATATCCAACGCAGAACATCCCCCGTGAATGTGATGACAATATTTATCTCGAGATCGCAATACACGGATCCGTTGTACGGACGAAAGTTTTTCGATGTTATTTACCAGCATCTATTTATATACTTAATTCTCGATTATTGAATGGATCGTTGACGTAGATTCTTATTAAAAAACTGAGAGTCTTGCCTACATAAGGATATAGTTTCCCTGCAGCTTCAGAATTAGGGGTAGTTTACCAAAGACCAATTTTCAAGTACTTCAAATTTTTCAAACACGGCTCTCGCGATCTCGGTCAAAATCGATGTCTGTGAAGCATTTAATGAAGGGAACAAACTGGCCTTCTAATTTTTCATGAGAACATCTATTCAAGGGTAGTCCGGTGATGATCAATTCTGAAAACCCCCAAATGCCCCAAAAAACCAAGATTTTTCTAAAATTGATATTCAGCGTATGAGAAGTTTTAAGGGATAAATGCTACCATGGCACAATTATTTATTCCTATGGAAGATTGATCAGATAGTAGTTAAATAATGTGCGGCTCGCGTCACTCCCTTATGCTCTTTACGATCAACGTTTGAGTATCGTAAAAGTAGAAAAAAATAATTATAGACATAGTTTTGGAGAGGAAATAAATATAAGAAAGAAGAGGAGAAAATGAAAAGGAAGATGATCAAGCACTCGGATGTCCTATCGATGACACGAGAACTAGGTAGGGCGGAGGCGAGTAACGTTTATGTGTTTTCTTTCGGGTAGTTCAATTAATTATCCTTAGTTCTCTAAAAGAACGGGACGAAGTTCCTCGCTCTGTGGCTGGCTCGTCGATAAAAGGAATGAAACAGCCATGATAAAGTGAGTGAGATGGGGCCACGAGGATGGAGAAAAGAAAGAAGAAAGGAGAAAGAAGAAAGAAGAATGAAAAAAAGAAGAAAAGCAAAAGGAAGGTATGAGATGAGAGGATCGGGACGGAAGTGCATGAGAGAAGAGAGGCTAGAGGCAACAGCTATCAACGGCTCACCGAAGCGAGAGAAAGGAAGAAGGAAAATATAAGAAGAAAAGAAATGTTCAAAGATTTTCGAAAACGGGGTTGAAAAATATCCAAATAAATTCCACAGTGTTGTTTCTAAACGGTAAAACGGCGGGAAATGACGAAACTGCAACCAAAAATGTGATTTGAAAACCCGCTTTCACGACTCACTTTTGCAGTTACTCCAAAAATATGGATCAATCTCAGAAACGAAAGACGCCTCATGAACCTACCGGGGCGAAAACTGACCCTAATTTTCAAATTCGTCGACGCGCAACTTCTGTGGGTACGCGTACCTATGAACTGCAGATAGATACAATAAAACCAATAACGGGTTACATTTTAGACCGGTCAACTGTATATCATCGCATTACGTATTGGTACAACATAGGTGTAGTATGTTTTACATATTACAATACCGTGCGTTGCTGTTTATCGCTCCGTTGAATCCCAGATATATCAATACATTTGGATAATGCGCTCCGTTGAATTATCACATTTGTTGCTCACAGTACTACATAGGAAGCGTTTAGAGATCGTTCGACCTAAGAACAAAACGTAATTGATTATTCGACGAGGAATAAAACGACAACGTTCAACCGCTAATGAATTGCATTATGTAACAAATGAATCAGCCGGTGACCCAACTAGATAAGGGTTCGAAATTATTTTGCCGTGATTCAGGTCATGCTCAGGTTTACATTGGGTCATTTTAGCTCCTAATCAGCTGAAGACACTCGCGAGGATTCTCTCTCGATCCTCGCTGTACGTAATCCGATCGTTGACCAAAAGGGTTATAAATTGGTACTCGATTATGTTTTGGGTCAAACTCCATGCCTACATGCTGTTCACGTTTATACAATAGACCTTTTGCCTATGAGTACAAAGCCTTTACAAGGTCTTTACAATAGACCTTTTGCCTATGAGTAGAAAGTTCGTCACACGATGGCCATATAATCGATTAAATTTGAGCATGCATATACGTTCATAGGTACACAGTGTCGCACTGCGATGTCTGCTCAACTCACACGTTCAATCTGACTCCGTGAAAACATGCCGAAATTTGAGTGTCCTTCGAACCTACGATGTTATACCTATGTAGACCGGTCTCTAGTTTCGCCGTTCGTGAATATGATTCCCTCGCCTTCTAGCAATGTTTTTTAAATTTTGGCTCAACGCCAAATTCGAATCCGCCAAGTCCTGCGGCCTAGCCTGGTCGACCGCGTTCATCTGTATAGGTATTTGTATGTGCGAGGAAAAGTGTTAGACACACGTGGATATAGATCGAGTGATTGAGGAAACGATATCGCAAAGTTTCGTTTATTAGACATTTCCATTGCACAAATATCTCGCCAATTTTTATCTTCCCTCTGCATGAGTCCGAGTCCGAGTCCAAGACCAAGCCCGAGTCCAATTCCGATTCCAATTCGAAGTCTCGTGTTCAAAACCCCGGGATGTTTACTGCCTGTGAAAGATATTTAAACTTCTCCTCTCTCTTGCATACGCGACGGGGGTCACAAATATCAGATATTCTTCTCGTGCCAAAACGTACACTTTTCTGAGGATAATATCTATAATGTATATAATGTAATGCCACGGAATGTTACACGCACTTGTAGATCCTTGGTCACACTCATGCCCCGGGCGTATCACAGATATATTTCCTTTGGTTAGATTTTTCGAAGAATGTTTAACAATTTTTGAATGCACGTACCTGTCAGGGCGAGCAACTAAATATTGCCATTTCGATTTTACCGGAACAGTACAATAAGTTATCGTCACACATCGCTCACACAAATACGATTATGGTAACATTAACTGGACCATTTTACTACGGGAAATCCGCAACACATGATATTCGTTATCGGGTATCACGGGCATGAATTAATAAATGACGTGCGGGGGCAAAACCTGCCGCAGCAATCCGCAGTCTACCTATTTTGGCAAAACGAGTTTGCAATCAAATTTGCTTTTAGCCTCCCGTCAACAACGCGAGCCAATACTTGAGCCCGATTACAGATGTTAGCTTGATTGCAAAATATCGCTAATGTTGTACATACATACATACATACATACATACATATATACCAGCGTGTGTGTTTTCCAATTTCGTAAATCGGCAGCTGCTTTCACAATCGCAATGATATTCCACCGCACAATTTCCAATAGTACCTACCAACTCGACTGCAAATTTTTCCACACAATCATTCGTCTAGGCGAGCGTAAAAAAATTGGCAGAAATCAGTTTAAAAAATTTGACCTGCAATCACCTTGCTTTCAATTTTCAAGTCAACCTTTTCGCCCTTCGCAAATGTTTTCGTGTGCTTCCAGGCCGAATTGTGAGTAATTCTCTGTCTTCATTTTGATCAGAGATTATTTTGTATTTTGTTATGAAAATTTGTTTCATGTTATGTATAATACTCGGTTGAAAAGTCGAAAGTTTTGGAATTACGAACGTGGCAAATTATTATTATTGCAAAACAAACCGCTCGCGGTTCCTTCCCTCCCGAATTCCATTAAAGTGAGGAGATTCTGTTGGAATTAACGAAGTCCAAAATATCGAATGGAATTAAGTTGGTTGGTACTTTAAGCGGTTTAGCACTGGAATCTCTTCAAAGCCTCTGAAATTGTTGGAAAGGTTTTGGTTGAAAATCGGACCACCTAATCCTCGCGTCAGGTTCTACCCTATAAACCTCTATCCTAGTAAATACCTAGAGCGATTTTATCCGACGGTAAAATGATGCTGCGATACATTCTCAATCCCATTTTATTTTCACGGGGTTACCAGTTACCGCGGGTTAACGTCCACTCAACCATCCACGTCGCCAGGTCGTCGATACAAAATTCAACCCTGTACCATACTGCAGTGCCGTAATCACTCGAGTTCTGAGTCCTGAGACTCAGGCAGAGATGAGACAGACTCTGGCCCAGTCGAAGAGCGACAGAACCCTCGTCTTATTGTAACCGCACCCTCGCGGAAAAAATCCTCAAATTCAAGGGGTGAATTCATTACCGCCAACTTTTTCAGGTTCATCCTAAAACTCTGGAGTTTGCCCTCAAGTTCGAGGCTCTCTTCGTACTCCGGAAAAGTACTCCCAAATACAAGGTAAACGCAGAACATGGCCTACCGAAAATTTCCAGATGGATTGGGCCGCGGGCGTTCGAAATTCCTATGGATTTTGGTGGGAATCTATATCTATAGCAGGTTTCAGATATAATTCAGTGGATTTCACGAATATCCTTGCGATAGAAATCCATCTGGAAATTTTCCGTAGGATTGATAGTGATTATTCGAGAGCGACGAATATTTACCTCCTTCGAGAGCTCTGGGAGCCTTTTTTCGGTCGGCTTACAGATTTTGGAACTTCACTTGAGGTCGAATTGGAGTTTGAATTCTCGTATGCAGGAGTCGTTAGATACACGTTCTGAATGTAGCATAATGATTTGGAATCTCGTTTGTCGAAACGGTGCACGGAAATTGCGAGTTTCGGTAATAAGTGAGCCACATTGATAGAAGTTAAGCCGCGTAGCGTCGTCGCATTCGAGCCGAGCTACCCTCTACGCCCCGAGGGCCGTGGGTACAGGATGCAAATTGAATATGTGGACTACTACGATGCTTAGGTTAACAACTCCATGCATTCTCGAGCGGGGTGCAATCGGCTGGAAGTAGAGCCAGTGTTTACCAGCTATAATATACCTACTTCCACTTCCACTTCTATTTCTACTTCTACTTCTACTTCTACTTCTACTTCACCTTCTCTGTCCTCCTTCCTTCGTTGGTAGATATCTAGCCTGAACGAAAACAACTGTGCTTTACTGGATACACACTGTCTCACACGTATATACGTGTAGTACCACCCCTGACTCTCTCTTTAGTTGGCCTGGGAACTAACTAGCTAACTTCTTGGTCGGTCTAGCTCCAACTATCTCAAAGTATCACACACTTACCGCTCACAACAGCTATGAGCTTTCTATACCTACGGTTAGACATGCTTTCTCTAGCGTAGGTTATTATTGATATTATTATTGCAGTTCTTGATAGGGAGGCTTGATTAAGCGCGATCAATACATGGAACCATTTTCGGTATTGACTGGTCTATTTTCATTTTTCAGAAACTGCAGATTTCCTTTGCAATTGTGACTCCTCGCCCTTTACAAGGACGTGGAGTTCTTGCTCGCAGGATTTCCCGGAGCGATATTTTTCCAAGGTATTGGGGTTGCCGATTATCCATCTTCGGTATAAATAGACAGATTTCAGATGGGGCGAGCCTCAAACTTGGACAAAAGTTGAGATTATTAGAAAATCGAATTTTATACAAAAATCGCGCAAATGAAAATAGCAGATTCGAGAGAGGGGAAGGAGTTCAAAATACGGTTTAGACATGCATATATTCGATTGAAAACAGAAATTTTCCATGCTTCTCCGGCCTTTCAGATCCGTCATTTTTAATCTCGCAATTTCCAAAATCAGCGATCCCAAAAATCCGTGAATAAGTTTATCCCACGCGGAAATTTTCGAACTCGTTTCTCTCTTTCTCGCATAGTAGGTCGCTGTATAGATTCCGTGATTCCGAATCTCGAAATTCTGACTTCCGATCCATATTCACGAATCGAAGAAACTCGAGAGTAGCAAATTCATTGAAATGAATGTCGCAATATTTTTGGAAGTACATGCGAGGACATACAAGTGGATACCGGAAGGTATGTATCCCAATGAATTGAACATCAGACGGCCCGAGATTACTTGAAATATTCGAAATATTCCAAACGTCCTTCAAGTTACAGGTACAGAACGACCATCAGTTCGTTCGTATATTATTGACGTCTATCGCTGTATGTTTTGCATATTAGTAGGTAATCAGGCTAGGTAATAATATGTTACGGACAAATAATGGATTCCACTGGGTTATGTGTGTATGTACCTATAGGATACATACTGGAGCCAATATCATTAGTTGAGTATTTCAATAACCACAGATTCGAATACACTCGAGTGAAATTGAAGAAGCAAATGAAACGAAGTAAAAAAGTACGTAGATGGATGTTGGTGGTGGTTCAATCGCAATTTTATAACATTTCAAAAACCTACGATCACAAGATCGATGATTTGTTGTAGAGACGAGACACAGAGGATTGGAAAAACGAACAAAATTTCACTATTCTTCTCGAGGATTCGGATCGTCTGATTTTGAGTGAGTATGGTAATCTACTAATTAATGCAATCAGGCTGCGAAGTTATTTGAATATTGAATGCATAAACTATTTAATACATTGCGCCGTATTCTTTAGACGTTTCTATCGCCTCAAAGGATTTCTTACGCTTTCCGTGCCCCCCCCCCCCCCCCCCCCCCCCCCCCGCTCCGCCCTTTTGCTCAGAGGATTGATGGTTATAAACCAGCGAAAGTTCGGGTGGGTGATCCCAGGTACCAGTTGTACCCACACACTTTGTCCATTTCAGGCTGGCTAAGCGTCAAAAATTCAGGATCTGCGCAATAATAGCGAGAACAGAAAATTCCAATTTTTCGTTTCACAGCTACATAACTTATAGAAATGAAAATGGAATGAATGATTCGAGTTAAATTTTGTATTACGATTGTATGTACACAGCGTTACACCCAAAAGCAATTTGGATTACACCGTACGCGATTCACAAATGAGAATTTTGTAATTAGGATGGAACTGCAGCGTTGTTTGCCTGCAGTTTCCAGTTCATCTGAGACCGGAATATCGTTACACCTAGGGGGAATCATCGCGTCTGTGATTTTAGGTAGTAAGCTCACGTCGATTCCTTTGAGCTGTGCTGCTGCTGCCCCGTGCAGCTGCCTATATTGCAAGGCTTTTGAAGGTGGATGCAGGGTTTCGTGTAATCTAAGTGCGCATTTGCGCATATAAATTAGGTAACGAAGTTTCGGTTCCTTAGAGTAGAAAATAGAATTACGTCCCGACGCGTCAGAAACAGGCACCAAAATCGATAGAAATTCGCAAAATCAAGATTTTAGAAACCGAACGCGCTCGCCTTACGACGTGATGCAGGTTCGGAGTTGCAACTGGCTCCGAGAAAGAAGACGAGACAATTTTTGAAATCCTAAACAGATATTGATTACAAATGAAAATACCAATTTCCCGATTTCGCTCGGACTCGATCGACCAAAATTTTTATCAAGTTTCGGAGCTTCTCTCAGGGTGAGAATGCGGTCAGGGATTTTCCGAAACAGTTGATCGAATCCGCCTTGGGTAATGAACACATTCGATTTCTCCATAATACATATTTTATCGCGATTATCCACAAGATGATGATTTCACAACCCTCGTTTCCTATTCTTCAAACTATGTGCGCTACGTGAGAATATATATTTCGTTGGAATCGCTTTCTGTCGCAGTTTCATTCAAAACCAGTCGTGCGATAATGGCTTCGGTTTGTTTCTCGTCTGTCTCCCTTCATTATTCATTCAATTGCCATTCAAGTCATGAAACGGTCCACGTTTGTATGAAATATGGCTTTGTTTCTTCTGATCGTGACTCGTGAATCAGGTATAAGTTTCGCAGAGAGAAAATAAGATTACGCGAATCGCAGAAGTGTGAATAATTCACGCATGTATATAGTGCTCCTAGAAATTTGGTACATACTTACCTATACTACACATCTCCACTTTTCGAATTTCTCTTACTCTCTCGTTGTGTCGTTGTGACAGGGATTTCGAGGTTTGCCGAACAATTTCTTCTGAAGAAATACGACAACAAAACCGTCAAAATTTAGGATACAATTTGTTTGGTGGTTTGTCTAGTGTATTGTCTCCACATCCCAAATTCTATGCAATAATCGGAACAGCAGGAGGTTGAGTAAGACGGTCCAGACATCCTCCGAAAGTTTGTCATTAATTAATTCCTGTAAAATTATTCTTTGAATGGAACGGACACACCATCGGTCAATAAAAAGTAATTTCCTTTCGGTTCTGGAGCTGTTTCCAGTCACAGAATAGGAATCTATCGTTGACCACCCGCAAGCGGTCCATATGCTGGGGAAGGCTATTGTCCAGGCAGACCGTTGCTCGTGACATATTTGGAACCATTGCATTGATCGAAATTCTGCGTTTTACGACTGATATTATTTTCCCCAATTTTCATACATTTTTGGGGTATTTTTTCTGTTCACAGGCCTCCGGGTCAAGATAAGAAACGACAGAGTGCCGTAATAAGTTTCGTGAAACCGGAATCAAAAATAAACTCGGTTGAGATATTTTTGAAAATCCCTAATTCCTTGGTTATGAAGAGCAGACAAAAATTGTGGTAGATGAAAAATTAGTACAATTTTTATGAAACTTTGTTATCCCAAACTCTTTTGCTGAGGATACTAACGATCGTGCATCGATTCTCGAAATTGCAGAATCGAAAATCATAGGGATAAACGATTAGGAAAAAAAGAAGGAAGAAATCAACGTTGGTTTGATTATTTTAGATCTCTAATTTTGGATTCACGATTTCTCGAAACCAAGCTGTAATAATGTTCAGGACCGTGCCATACTGTTGAAAACCAATTTTTATGAAAATTGAGTGACTTTTGATCTTTAGTTCATCACATCTTCTCGCTGTATTGCGTGGACGGTTTTGAATTTCATATTTGTAATCTGAAATTCATAAAGCACATCATTAAACGCCCCCAAAGACCCAATTTTATACACTGATCGATGAAATGGAATTCATAAAAAATGAACGTGTGCTAAAAAATGGGGTAGAAGTCCGAATGGCCGCGCAAAAAGTGGCTTCAAACGGAGTTGATTTTGAAATAATCATTTCTCTGTAACAAATACCATTTTAATCCGTTTGTGACCATCCGATCGTTCTTTACGAACGAATATCTATCTAGCGTGAGAATCTAAAAGAACTGAAGTGTGCGCGAGTAATAAATTTTGTCAAAAATTCTCCCCAAATGGCAAAAAAAAAAAAAAGAAACAAAATTGAAAAAACAAACTACATTTTTTCCGTCTCTCTGGGAAATTTTCACCAAATCCTGCTGATCTACTCCATTTCTCAGAGGCTCGTACAATATGTGACCTTCTGAATTATAATGTGCTGCGTGAGTGTGGAGACTGTGAAGACATGCGGCGTTGAGGGAAAATAATTAGAACCAGTTGACAGCGAACGGCGAAGGGCCTTTGTAACTTTTCGTACCTACATTATATGCCCACTATATATATAATGGCGGAGACTCGTACATGGCTTAGAGAATTAATTGAATCTGTACATACAACCGTGGTAGCCGAATGAAAATTAACCAAATGAGAATGTAGGTACACAGATGGCGGCTATATAGTGGCTCGCCCAGATGTTGACCACAACTTTCTACATAATTAGCTTTTCCCTAGATATCCATTTGCTGAAGGTGAAAGCTACATTTGTCTGCTCAATCCTGAAATATTATGTCCGGTAGAATGATTTCTCGCGCGGATCTGTTCAACCCTTCCAATTACGATTCAATGTATCACCTGTTTCGCTACTTTTTGAGTCACGTTCATAGTTCTTTAGCGGCACTTTGCGGAGTACTTGGAAATCGGTTCTCCCCAAATGAAGGACACGAATTTATCATTGATCCCGAGGAACGGATCCTGCAATCCAAAAACAAACGGAGACAGCGCTAATGCCGTAAAAATCGGTGCTCATGACCTTTTTTGATTCGCTGATCACGAGTCCGAGATAAAAAGCACTGAATTCAAAACGGAGGAAGTAGTGTGGCGAATGACAGTGAAAAAGCTCATGAATTTGGTACTTCTGATTAAGAAAATGTCAAGTGACGATTGAATAGTTTCAAAGAATCGCATGTCGGAATGACATGAAGAATCGAGACGCAAGCTCGAGAGGATAGAAATAGGCGAACGGTATTATCGCGGGCGAATGCAAACTTGCGACGAAATATATTTTCGGAATGAAAGATTGGAATTTTTGGTAATGAAATGATTTCACGGGGTGTACATTATTCGCCCTCGATGGGGGGGGGGGGGGGGATATCTTTCGCTGCGAAAGATCGAATGTAATTTATCTCCAGTTACGAATAAGTCATCGGAAGCTCGACCGTGATGCAAACGTTGAAAGCACACCGAGCCCAATCCTGCAACCCGGTAGGCTCATACCATGCGATACGTATAGATTCATTTTATCTCCGCTCGTCTACGGGGTCTAAAATTATCTGATTGTAAATTACCTCACTCGCCTAATAAGCTGGATAGGAATATACAATTTTCGCCCACGCCCCGCAGGGTCAAGACTATACTCGTATTCTTCAAATTGGAAATAAAAAATGCTTGGCCTAGCTTTTCTCTTTAGTCTCTAGGAAACATAGTGCGCTGCAAATCTCTTGAACTTAATAGTTTCTCAGAGAAACAGAAATCGGAGAAAAACAAGATGTGCGTGAGGCTATTCCTTCGATTTCGATAATATCGTTTCCGGACCTGCTCACGTTGCGCAGGTCTTCTATGAAATTAGCTAACTACACCGCTCCATCCCTCAGGGGTAAATATTTACGATTGTGCAGGATTACGGGAAACAACGTATCACGGGAATCTCTGTGTATCCATATACATACAGAGGACGAGGTGGATGTATATATATACCACACAAGTATACCTGGGCATGTATACGGCGTGATGAACGTTGTGTGCAGCGGCTGGATAGTCGAACGTGGAGTGTAATTCAGTTCGTGTAAACAGGATCCTCGAGGGAGATATCGTCGATTGTCGATTGTCGATTGCCGATTGTCGATTGTCGGCTGTCGATTGCACGCTGTAAGCTGTAAATTTTATGTTGTAAATTGGAAAGTTGAAATTGGAAAGGTAAAATTGGGAATTCGAATTCGAAAATTCGTTCCACTATTTGGATACTATAGGTGCCCGCGCACATTGTACCTATGACAATTATTGACTTCGTTTCCTCCGGCAATTTATTTCCCACAGGTATCGGATAGATGAATTCGAATTAATTCAATTGCAATTTACGAGCGAAGAAAGTGGAGAAAAAACAGAAAATATTTATATGGAGATCGACTAGGATAATGAACCGAAAAATGAATGGGGAGGAGAGGAGACTTCAATCCCCATTTTCAAGATCTCACACTCTGATCGGGTTGCCAATGAGACGGGAAAGAGGAGCTGTAGACGCGAAGAAAAAAAATCCAAACTTCCGTCTCCTCGTTAACGAATCTCGCGGAGACCCGAGAATCACAATTATGCAAAGATCATATTTGCAAGTATAATATATTTGGGAGTAAGTTTAATTGTCAGGCATATATATAGCCTTAACATTGCAGGTGTATTCCTATATCCTCGAAAGAATGTTTTATTACTCCGCTGCAGGTTCGGTTCTGTACATTTATCTTTCAACTATAATATAGTAAGTCGTAGGACCGAACTCGGGTTCAGACCAGTCGTGGAAACGATTGTCTCCGGCGCGGCGCGGCGGTTCAGTCGCGTGCAAGCCCCGAGAACGTCGTTGAGGGCAACGTCATTCACTGGGCGCGCAGTAAGCCAGGATCGTACCGTAAAAAATGTATCCCCCATGCAAAGAGTGCACATGACCTAGAATTTTATTTCTCGCGGTCGTTTGTCAGTATTATGCACGAGCAATCGTTTGCGACGCTGTAGCGGCGTAGCTCAAGTCGCACCCTGCCGTTCGCACCGGGAAAAATTAGCAACCGAAACGTATCTCCCAGCTGCGCCGTTCCATTATTGTAAACAATAATCAAAATCATGCGAACAAGCGAAAGACAAAGAAAAAACATCGGTTCTACCGGAAACATCGACCATGTCACACCCAAATTTTATCTCCATCTAGATGGAGCTCCAATCAAGTGGGATAGGGATCCGGCAAGCTAATTGCAAATTTTGTATTTGCATGAAAAAATCCATGTAAGTATGCGCATACTTTTGTGAGAATTCGTGTAAAACAGCAGAACCAAAGGCGCCGAAGATGGTGCCCCCTCTTAACGCCCTGCTAGTCAGTCGGCACTGTTGCTTAACCCGTCATCTCAACATTAGAAAACGAAGTATTGCGTTTTAGATGAAGGAGAAAGACATTTTTTCGTTGCAAAAGTCAATTATCTCGTGTCTCCAATAATTGTATAACCGATGAAATTTAGGGATCATCAGTTCTCTCACAAAACGTGATGCGATGAAAATTAAGATACTTGTGTGCTACGGCACAGACGTTCTGTAACTTGCTCGTACGACACACGTGAGGTTCAACATGCGCGATTGGTACGTGCTTCGGCCGATCATAGCATCATCGCAAACGACATTTCAATGACAGAGATCGAGGTCCAGAACCTCGTGTGTTGGTACAGATTTATTTGAGTGAGCTCTTCACGTTTTTGCAAAATTCCACATACCTAATTGCGTTATCTTTCGTGTGTTTGCGTCCCGCATTCATTGTTGTACGAGCCAAGTTCATCTTCATCTTTCTCCTTCCATTCTTCACATTCTTCTCCTTTTCCTTGCTTTCTTATATATTTTCAAGTCGAATTAGCATATAAGCGGGACCGAGAGGCTGCAAAACTCGACCGCAGGGATTGGTGGCTGAAGGAACTCTGATCCAAGGAAATTGATTGAAAATAAAAAAAGAAACGGTAGGTAGGTATATAAGAAACGGAAAAAGAAGATGAACACAGAGAAGAGAAAAATGAAGAAACGAAAAAAGTTGAAGAAAAACAGGAGAAAAGTAGGAAAGATCTTATACCGAGCCGAACACAAACGGGGAAGCAGTCCCTTGGCACTCATCGAATGCCGTGGCTTTTGCTTGCTCCTCTTTCTCTACACGCGACTAGTGCAAGACTTTGGCGGTGATTGGCTGACCCGGAGTCCAGGACTGACCGAAGGCTCTTTTTGTTTTCTTTTTCTCTTCTTTTCCCCAAAATTTGTTCGTTCGTTTATTTAAACCGCTTTATCATAGGGTCTTTCAGGAATTGAAGAACCCATTCAGTATCACACCCTTTTTATTCTCTTCTTTACTCTTAGACCTCCGGCTCTGCAGCCTGCACCAAAGTAGAAAATCATCTGTATATATTCGCTCGACGAATCCGCACACACGACTCCCTCGGGAGAAGCTAGACGACGGTGACCAGGGAACAGCCAGGAAATGGCCTTTAGGATCAGGATGCAACGTCTCGCCTCTTATTGGGATCGGACTTTTGTCGGAGTCTTTTCTTCCATTTTCTTCCCACTTCCCACTAGCCTTTTATTTTTTTTCTCTTTATTTTCGGCCAGCTTCACTGACTCCTTTGCCACTGTCTCTTAGGGCAGGATGAGCATGTGAAATCATCCTGAAAGCGGGGTCATAATTCTTTCTACTCCAGACTGAATCAAATTTCTCGATTACGAGTTTAGAAATGTTTCTAGTACTCCGAGGACTAGCGTCTCCATGAAAGTTTTGATCTCTGGGTACCGCTGTTAAACCTACATGGTTCGCCTCGCGTTGTATAATTATGAAGGTAAACGTTAAACGTTCAACGCAACGTGGCAGAACACGGGAGAGAGGTAGAGTATCATAACCTCGTGTAGTTGTTAATTCTCTCAGAATGTATAGCTAGCTACCTGAGCTTTTCGAGACGTTTAAAGCTCCCTCCTCAGCTTATGGTTATACACATAATCATATATACGTGTTATCATGGAGCTCACATGAAACGAAACCATACGCGTATTATATGGTCCCTTTTAACACAAGGTCTGCGTTTAAACTTTCCAAAAGCCTGAATGCAATGCGAGCCGAATGCCAAAACCCTGAACTCCAGCTCCATGTAGACAAAATTCGAATCATTCTTACAAGCATGAAACAAAATTCCTATTCTAGTCCCATGCAGCCGACTAGATTATTCTCATCCCTCTTTGAAATCGGGGGTGAAATTTTCTCAAACTTCTTTGTGAATTGTTGTAAAAATAGATCAATCCCGTAACTGAACCCAACAAGTACAGGTACCTACTCGATTTCCGTCATGAATTTTTCAATCGTTTACAGAATAAAATCGTGCTTGCCTATAATTCTAGTTTTTGCTTATTCAACTTTTCAAATTGCCGATCTGAGTACTCTCTTGTTTTTTTCGATTCTCGTAGAAGTCCTCGATGCGCGGAAGGATATCCCGCTCGGAATCAGTCGCTTGTAATCAACTGGGCTCGCAGATCCTACCAAGATATCCTTTTCAAGACGTACATCAAAATTCGCGGCAGCGAATCGCCGCCGAGCAACCGTATATTGTATACATACCTTGTTCCACAATGCCGGGTACAGTATAATCCAGTACCTATATCGTATGTTACGTATGTAATATATGTATCGCATGTATGTACACATATGCACGAGTGACTCTGAAAGAAGAGAAACCTCAAAGAAACATTTCCAAATTTTCACCGAGTAATTTATCTAGCCAGGTAGAAATTGACGTTGCGTGTCATTCTACGCATATCACCTACGCACTGCAGTGATACAATTTACACATTTTTTTTGTCCGCCTTATTTGCGACTGAAAAATGAAAAAAGCACAACATTTTTACGGCCAAAATATTGAGCGCTCTCGTAGATTCGACGCGTAGGTAATCGAGATGAGGTGAATTCTTCAAACAACGAAACCGCGTCCTCATTCCGTTTCAATATCTTGCTGTATTATATGCTGCGAACCGATGTACAAATCGCGAAAGCTCGTCACAGTAGTTCGATGCTGCGTATGTACCTCTGCAGCAATTGGTAGAGCTATATATGTCTATTCTCCTCTGACAAGGGTAGTGTCATAATCTAGAAACCGATATCACAGAGAATGCTATGCAGGGACGATACTCACCCTTCGTACAGTTATACCTCCGGTAATTGAGGTGTTTCCAAGTGTCAATACTAGTCAGGCCCCAGGAAATAATTACGGTCGATAGCAGCCGTGGAATGCTAAGTATTTTCAGATCGAATTGCATAACTGTTAACCATAATACACTCTGATTCGTAATACACCTGTTGTCCGGAACTCGGCTCATTAGACACGCGGTACCACCGTTTGTAATCCTGGTTAAAATAAGTCTGCAAATTTTGACAAATTTTCGGCAAAATTCAGCGTCTTTCGTATGAAATTTCAGTTGTTTCTGGTTCGGTCGACGAAAATAGCAAATTTTTTCCGAATAATTATACGGATTATTTATAGTTTCTATGAAAACGAAAAAAAAAATCACGAAAATCTATAACTTTCTGTGATCAACTACGGAGACATCGAATTTTGTATGAACATTTAGGAGACCTTACAATTTTTGTCAAAGAACAACGAAAATCGACAATTTTTTTTTCGCACAAAACCACGAAAGTGGCTCGTATGAAAGCCAAAAAAATTTTACAAGTTTTTGCTTCGACAACCACAAAACTCTACGATTGTTTGATTGGAAACTAAAAGATTATTCAATTTCCCTGTATAAATTCATCAGAGCGAAAATTTTGACCAAGGAAAGGGAAGCTTCCGTGCTTTCGCTCTAATCATGAAGAAACTTTCAGCCTGCGTTTTCTCAAATCTCCGTCTCCACGATTCATACCATCATAGACTGGAAACGGCGGAGTGGACCCAAAACAGGTGAAAAGTTCACTGGTTATGGGAGCGGGGAAGGGGGAGGGGGGTCGGAATTTAAATTTTAGGTAAATAATACGCCTGCTCGGAATGCGTGTTTATTTTTTACCGGTATCCAAAACAAGGAAAGTATGAGGCAGTAGGTACTATGCATACTTGCGGTAATGCGAGCAGGTATGTATACGTTGGGTTTAGAGGGGCAGCAGAACCGCGACAATTTGCGAAGTAATTAAAGCTCGCGGAACGGGCAAGAAAACTCGGCGAGTAATTTTAAAACAATTATAACTCGTAATTAATTCCTGGAATTCGTGTGACTAATTACAGCGTTTTCAGAGCTGGCGGATGGTTGTTGATCCTCCCTGAATCATGGTGTCCGCTTGCATGTGTATATATACATGCACAGAGCCCCCCTATATGGACGAAGTATACTGTCCTCCAATTTCTGAGCAATACCGCATATATACGTGTAGAGTTTGTATTATATAACTACTCTAGACGGGGAACAAAGCCGAGGAACGGAGTTCCCCGTTATTTAGTAATTAAACAGTTGACTTTATTAATTAAAGTTTGTGGTTATAAGAACGAAATTGAATATCTCCTCGCCACTGAGAGGAAGAAATTTGAGCAAAAAGCTTGTATGAAATGTGTCTCTAATTTATCATCGCGTTCTTCAATCGTCGACTTTAGCCCGGAGCCGAAAGTCTAGGGATTTAATCAACCCAATTGAAATTCCGTTATAATTTTAAGTATCTGTACTCACTTAGACGCGTTAATTTTGAAACCGCGGCACGGATGTGCGCGGAAGTAGAATCTCATTTGTAAATTTCAAACGGTCAGAAATGCTGAGATATATCTTCGTGAATGAAGATGGTATAGAAAAGGTTGAAAAACAGTATTTGGGAGTGAAAAAACAAGCTTCAAATTCGTGTGTTCGACTTCATCCTTCGTTCCTTCTCTTCGTATGATTATGAGGTGTAGGGAAAAGTAAATGTAGTTCTGCAAAGTACCGCAGCTTTCTCATTCACAGCTCGTAACTCGGTGAAATAAAATCGCCGAAGATTCTTTCAAAGAGCAATCCAAAGCTCTCGATTTCTACTTCAAAATTTAGTCACCAAAGTTTTTTCATTCAAATCCACAAACGATCGAAGAACCCTAAAGAGGGAGAATAATTAACTGCGAGAAACTATGATTTTCATAACTAGCTGGAAACCGGGAAGAAACTCATCAAAATATCAACCAAAAGCGACCGGAAAGCTGAAGCACTAGCACCAGAACTCTCTGTGTACGATGTACTTTGAAACAATTTTTGTCCAATACTTGGAGGATCATTTTTCGTTTTTATTGAAGCACGGCGATTTTTTGGGTTCAAACAAAACTCGAACAATTTGTTCGTGATCCTTTTGATCGGGCCACGACGAGAGATTAACGGAGGCATCTAGGTATAAGGTGAGCAATAGGTGGGGTTGAGCGTAAGAGTTTTCCAAAGTTTCAAAACGTGATACGGTGGTGGAGGGGTGGGATGGGAAGGCGCGTATATGCACGCCACATCCGTTCACCGGGCATGTTTGGCTAATTAATTAATTATAACGGGAGCCACGAAGGGCGGGTGGGCTTTACCAGCTTAAAGCAAGCTTGCGGCTGACGGTGGTTACGTAATTAGTCAAGGGTCGCTAAAGTCGAGCTACGGGCGTCAATCACCACGCAGTACCTATACCATACGAGTATGGTGCAACGAAAGCTCCTTGAATCTAGGTGATCGAGGCCGATTTTCACAGGAAGATTTTGCCACCTCTTTCATTTTTCATTCCCACTCCAGTGGAATCGCTGCAGAATAAATACGAAGAAAACTCTGCGATGATCGACGAAAATTCGGCGATTATCTTTCGTCCAAAAATCGCTATTTTTCGTTCCGTTATTTGTATTTCTCTATATTCTTTTTCTCAAATTGCCATTTAAAATTTGTTCGTCAATCAATCAACGAATGAACTCTGTATGAAATTCTTCGTTTTCAATTCTTCTGAAGTGTTCAACGCTGCAGGATATGGAAATCTATCCCAGAAATGGTGCAAATAATTTTCAGAAAGGAAGGAGGTGGATTTCATGCAAAAGTTACGGACAAAGATCTAGGTAATTGAGATTCTATCAAAAATTCGCCTAACGGTATTTAGTCATTTCATAGATTTTTTTATTATCCGAAAGCCTAGACTATGATATAGAACGCTAGGCTATAACCTATCTATATACATAATTGTATTCATCTTCCTCTTTCTCTTTCTTCTTTTCTTTCAATTTTTTTTTTTTTTTTTTTTGTTGTTTCGTTTTTTTTCTCTTTTTTCAATAATAATTATAATCATAATAATAATCTGTTACAGTAACACTTAGTAATTCAAAGTTTTACATTTTGGCAGGAATCACACATGTTTTTTGGGGGGCAGAGGGGGTTTTTTCTTAATTTTTCAATTCATATTTTCATTAATCATTTGTTAGTTCTCATATATATAATATATACGGAGTATTCTATTCTTCCTTTCAGTTAACACAGCATACAGGTTTTGAAAATGATTTCCAATACCTACCGTTTTTCAACTGCATTCAACAATAGGAACAAAATTTTCTCTAGATAACAACTACTCATTCGATCAGGTAAGAAATTTGATCAGCTAGCTGAGCTTCAGTATCCTTGATTGTTCGATTTTGAATAACATTTTTCAGAATGAAATCTGTTCAGCAATTTAGTAGACCGTCGGCAATGGCCGGTCTGACCCAACCCGACTGACCAGCTATTTTGACTTCGTATTGAGTTACCCGTAACCCGCGAAATCTCAAATCAGGCTAAGTTGGTATATGTATAGGCAGGTATCGAAAATTCGAGCAAGCCTTCAGCCTCAGCTTTCACCACGAGATCCCAGTAATGAGCTTTCGGCGAGGTTTATGAAAATCGGGATAGTATATACATCCTGATTTTTGTTTTCTTCAAATTTTATCTCCGAGGAATCTTGCCCAGGAGCAACAATTCTGTAGAAGTGAAGAGTAAAATCGATAGGTATGCAAACTTTGTTATTTTGGACTCACAAATCCTAGTATACCTATGTGTATAATATATATGTATATTGCATATGTACAATACATACACGTATATGTTATATGTATAGGCATATGGCATATGGCATATCATACATCCCCATATGATCTACACGTACGGTTGATTATATTTTTGCTTTCTCTGGATCGTGGTTTATATAGTATTTAACTAGTTCGAGAAGTTGGACAATCCTACTACAGGTACCTATTAGGTATATATGTAATATATATGTTATATGTATACGTATTTACAAATATATCTTCTATTTTACACGAATTATTTAGATGTCAACTAGGTTAAACAAAAATTTGAAAAATCAGTCTTTGTATAAGAAAATGAAAAATGAGAGGAAAATTGTTGTATATATTTCATTATTTTTGTTCCTTGTTTAAATGTCTTATTACCTCGGTGCGTGTGCTTCATTTTTCAATGTACGGTACGACCTTACGATTAATTAAACATCAACTTACAGTCTTGAATGTTTGATCTTTCGTACAAACCACTACGTCAGAGTTTACTTAATTATATACTTATATTATATATTTTTATATCCCTTTTCTTCTACTTCACCTTCTTCTTTCTCTCCTTCGTTCGCCATTTTGATTAAAAATAATTACATACGTACAATTTAAACGTTCAATTATATTCATCCGTTTTTCTGTTCGAGATTCCAAATTTCCAGAATCTCTGATTTTTCATCTTCTTTTTTCACCTCACCGTCGTACGCCACTTATCATTCACTCCCACTTCTCAGGCTACACTTCACAATACGGTTTATATCTTCTACACAAGAATTCACGACAGCTCGGTTGTCTGGCTGTGTCTCAGCTGCGTGGGCAGATTGTGATTAAATATTCCATTTACTCTACTTTAGAATTCATATGGTCGCTCGGTCGGTCCTAATGTCGGATCCTGTTCGTATTATATTTATTTGTAACAAAATTCTCACCATATTGCAGCTTGATATATGATTGTATAACACCGCATCACGTTCTCGTTGATAACTTTGTATAGGTATACTCAATGCGCGGTAATCCACTTTCAGCGCATAATCGTTGAAAAATATGAATTTGGAATTTTTGTGTCGTTTTTTCTTACACCACTCACCGCGGGGATTCTCATCGTTTTCTCTGATGAATTAATTTCACTTTACGATCACAGTTCATTGCATACTCATCATTATAGGTACCGCATTTCACAATGACATGATTTTGAAAATATGGGCCTCCGAAATCTCACAGAAATCTATTACATGTATTTTCATGAGCTTTTTCTCACACAATGGTTGAGCACGATTGGTGATACTGATTTCGAGTCAACGGAATATTTGACTGCAATTCGAAATGTTACTCATTTCAATTTCGTGCTCACTCGGACTTCGGTGAGACTTGGAGGCCTTTTGCTACGAGTTCAACGAAGTTGTACCAATGTTGCTGATGAAACTTGGACACGAATTTTCACTACGGTCAACACCTTGCAACGAAAAATGTCTGTACGACATGTACTCCGGTGGGTTAGCGGGCAACGGTTGTTCCCTCTTAATCGCGGCTCTTTGCTTTTTCATTTTCATATAACCGAGCACTGAAACTAACACAACGAACACAACGAAGCCCATACAGCTTCCGACTATCAAACCCAATCTTCGTGTCAGGATGCTAGCCAGTCCGCCACGATCACCGGCCGCCCCATCACCGGCCACGGAATCCGGGGCATCTAATGTCCTCACTTCGGTACATCGGCTCATAGGGGAATCCACCATCACAGGAAGTGCCGAACCTTCGATAACGTCGTCATGAGAGGCATTCCATTGCCACGATGACATTCCCTCAGGCACCGCACTCCCCCAGCTACCAAGACCCAGGACGCAGATGAGGTATCTCGTGTCTGGCGATAGTTTCGAGAGTTTTACAGACCTCGTTTTAGGGTCCATCAGCTTTCCACGAACCTGAATGACGCGGACAGGACAAAAATTTGTTTGTTTGTTAAACGTCTAAGGGATATAAGTTAGAACATAGAAGGGTCGGTTTTTTTTTCACTTTTTGTTTTCTACCTCATCGACGTTGTCCAAGGCGTGATAAGCGACTTGGTACCCGTGAAGACCCGAGTGATTTCTACTCTGCCATGAAACTAGGACTGAGAACGGCTGGATGTCCTGAATTGCTAGTTTCAGGACTAACGGCGATGAGCAAAAGGCGGGTGGGTCAAGGTCTAGAAATACTAAACCACGGAGCTCCGGGGGTTGTTCGCAGCGTAGTAATCCACCTTCTACGTCACCGACACCTACTCCTCCCCTTCCGCGACCGCGGCCTCGTCCTACACCGCCGACCAGCTTCTGATGGTCACGCAACCATTCCCACAGCTCTTGAGACTCGCAACCACAATGCAACGGATTTTCTATCGAACGAAAATTAGTTTATTGTATTGAATTGCGAATTTTTAACTACAGAGTTCGGAAGCTAATTGTAGTTGGAGTAGATTTTCCGAAAAGCGAAGGAAATGGAAAATGGATGATGAAAGTGCAGGTGCATAGCTACTCGCGTACATGCTTGCGAAAAATATGTGACTAGGTGTTGTGACATGGAAATAGATATATCGAGTTCGGTATTCCGGGGAGAGCGGAGATCGAACTGGATTGGGATGAAGGAACGGAGACGGGATGGGATTTCGAAAGTTTGAGTCCAGCCAGGGGTAAGACCAAATATTGTGGGTTACGGGGTTGAAATCGACTTGCCTTCAGCTCTGAGGCTCCGAATCTGGGTCTCTAGGGGCCGGAAGGCGTTGAGTGGTAAATTTTCCAAGTAATTTCTGCTCAAATCCAGTAGTCGAAGCTTCTTCAAAGGCCTGAACGCCTCGCTGGAAATAGCGTTTATCCAGTTTCCATACAAGTGCAACTCAACTAGACTGATTAAATTCTTGAATGTCACTTTTCCTACAATTCCAATCTGGTTGTAAGAGAGATCTAAAACTTGTAACGATTTCAAGTCCGATGGAAATTCTTCCAAGTCCTTTATTCTGTTGTGAGTTAAATTCAGTACCCTGAGATGTTCCAAACCCTGGAGTCTCTCTTGCGGTACGATCTCCATGCTGTTCATTCCCATGTGCAGGGTGAGCAAATTTGGTAAACTTCTGAAAGCACCAGGTGAAATTCGTGAGATGCAATTCTGCCCGAGGAATAGATGGACGAGGGCAGGGAACGCTTCGAAATCCTGCGAGGTAACTATGCTCAAATTTGTTCCTGATATATGAATCTCTTGGAGCGAAGGATACATAGCTTCCGATGGCAGATCATGGATTCTGTTCAATGGGTTTCTCGTCAAATTCAGCCAAGCAAGACTGGGCAAATTTTGACCAGACAAAGCGACGGCTGGAATTTGTCGAAACTTATTTTCCGAGAGATCGACCCTCCTCAGCATAGACGAGTGAAGAAAGAAATTAGCCGGAAGCGCGTTCAGATGGTTACTGTTGAGATCGACAGACAAAAGTCTCGACAAATTTGCCGTAGCGAATCCTGACATAGTTACAATTCGATTTTTACTCAAGTCAAGTTCACGGAGGTATTTTAATCCGGCAAAACTCGCTACGTCAACGGTAACGAGAACGTTGTGTGCAAGTGAAAGAATTTCGAGATTCAGAGCGCTGGATAGAGCCGAGTATGGGATCTCAAGGAATCGATTATCGTCCAGTTTTATCTCCCTCAGTGATATCAATCCGTCGAAAATTCCCGGTGGCAATATCCTCAGTGAATTTTTACACGCGTGCAATCTCGCCAGGTTTCTATTTATGTTGAAAATATTCTCCGGCAATTGCACCAAGTGAGAATCGTCCATAAACAAATCTTGAAGAGATGGCAAGCCGTTGAAACTGTGCTCGGTCAATTGGCTAAAATTATTTCCAGAAGCCGTGAGTATACGGAGACCGGGAATATCCAGACGACGAAGTGCCGTTGCGGTCAATGCGTTATTTTCAAGATTCAAATCCGTGAGATTACCGAGACCCCGGAAAGCCCCGTGTTCGACGTTCGATATTGAACAATTCCTAAGATTAAGTATCTTTATCGGAAGCCCCTCCTGGAAGATGGCGTCGTGAAGCACCGTCAAATGATTGTCAGAGAGGTCGAGAATCGTGAGTTTCTTCAAGGCTGTCAAAGCGTACGGATCTAAACGCCTGAGGCCGTTATCCCGCAGATACAATTCTTCGAGTTCGTGTAACTCCGAAAATGTTCTTCCCGTGACATGGCTCAGGCGGTTCATGCTCAGTTCCAGGAATTTCAGTGCTTGCATCGGCTGAAAAGCAGCATCCTCGATACGGGATATCGAGTTGTTGGTGAGATACAGACGCTCGACGAGAAGAAGATCACGAAATAGCGGTGCCTGAAGATGCGTCAGCTTGTTATGACCAAGCCACATTATTCTAACGGATGCTTGCCCCCGTAAAGAATCGTTGTGTAAAACTCCTAGACCGTTACTATCAAGCTGAATTGATACTAGGGAGCTTCCTCCGGCACCACCAGCGGAAGAAGAGTCACCCAAAGATAGTTGAAAGACATCCCCAAGAACGGTGAGAAGATTACCCTGCAAATTGACGTGTTGAAGACTATGGAGTGTCCGTAGTGCACCGGTTTCCATATCCGTAATTGCATTGCTCTGTAAGTGTAGTTCGAGGAGTACGGGAAGTGGAGAAAATACACCCCTCTTAACCTCTCTTATTTGATTGTCTTGAAGGCGTAGTTCCCGCAGTTGTTTCAACTTCGAAAAAGTGCCAACGTCCAATTCCCGGATTTTGTTCCCGTCTAGGGATAAAGATGAAAGATTTTCAGAATGTTCTAAAAATTCCCTGGGCACTTTCTCGATGTAATTATTGCTGAGGTGTAACTGGGCCAGTTGATGAAGGGTGACCAATCCTCTGGCGTCTATCCGACGAATCGCATTTTGCTGAAGATAGACAACAGCCAGACTAATGCTTCCGGCGAAAGCGTCACTCGGTATTTCGAGGATGTTATTCTCCGCTAAATACAATTCACGGAGCTCCGGCAACTTGGCGAAAACCCCGCCTATGTAATGGACGTGATTGTGACTCAGTTCAATTGTACGAAGGCGTTCATTAGCTCTGAACGTAGTTACGTCCAGGAAAACGATTTTGTTGTGGCTCAAGTCGATCGACTCTAAATCCGTCAGGGAAACGAATGCGTCCTTGTGAATTGTCTCTATGGAATTATAGTAGAGTGAAAGTGTGTGGAGAATCGGACACGGTTTGAAACAGTCCTCTGGTAGTTTATCAAAATCATTACTACTCAGGTCTAAGATTAGGAGAGAACTCAATGTCGAATAACCGTCGTTCGGTAATTCGGAAATTTCGTTCCAAGCCAGTCTCAGAGATGCCAAATTCTCGAGTCTCCTTAATGGCGCCATGGGAAATATTTGAAGTTTATTTTCCGCCAGATCAAGGTTACTAAGGTTTTCCTCAAGCCCAGCAAATGCGTGCTCGGATATTTTCGATATTTGGTTACCCTTCACGCTCAGTTTCATCAGCTTTAGTCCATAAAAGCAAAAGGAGGGTAAATCGTGTATCAGGTTTGCCTCGAGATCCAACGCCGCAAGCTTATGGAGATCAGCTAAAGCTTTCTGCGGAACTTGCGTCAGGCGACCAGACACCAGTGCCAAGGACTCCAAACTCTGGCTCAGATTTATGAACGCTGATTCGCTCACCTCCCGTATCGCGGAATGCGATATTTGGAGATACCTGATCTGCGAACCTGGTGGAAATGCTACTCGCTTCAATTCTTCAACCGAACGATCCAGCTCATAGATGCTCAATGACTGCACCAACGTTTCTGTTCCTGAAAACAGTCGAAAAACGTGATCAAATCTATTAGTTTTTGGACGAGCGAACTACCTTTCCGTACGAATCTTTCACTCTTGGAATTTCAAAAAGGTAATGTCACAATAGAAAATAGTGTCCTTCAAAAAGTAGTGGTCTTTCGTTTTTTGTTTATCTTTTCTTGTGGCCCAATTTTGATAGATTTAAAGTAAAAATTTCAAACTTCAAGATATGGTATACTCGCTTTTCATTTTTTTCAACTGCAGGACTCAATAGATTCTGAAATTAAGGGCTGCAAGCTCCAGATTCGTTTCTTTGAAAAAATAGATTAAAATATGAGTCTTTTTGGGGATTTTCAAGGTAACCCAGTCCCAGGCGAAGAGATAGTGATATTTTTCGTAGATGCCTGGAGATTTTGGGTCAGTAGAGCGAAGCGCGTGGTACGACACAGCCTCCATTCCTGGTTCCTACCAAGCCAAGGGCGTGCGGTATCTCGATTCGAAGAATTACCAATTTAAAAGAGAAGTTGGCGGCAGAGTTGGTCCCAGTGTTCCACGAAAAGGCGTGAGAAAAGCGATGGAAAAGCTTTTGACTTCACGAAGAATGGAACAAGCGGAGACTGTATTGCTGCGGAGAAACGTTTTCTACCAGAGTTGACGGCGGAAAAAGGAAAAATGGTGAGGGAGGAGAGGAAAGAGGAAAAGGTGGAAAAGGAAAGAGGGAAACATAGAGAGAAAAAAGGAAAAAAATGGCAATGGGAATGGGAAAGGAAACGAGGAAGAGGAAGAGGAAGAGGAAAACGGGCTCCCCGTTCCCCCAACGTCCGCCGGGTAAAAAATATACGCGCTTTTCTTCGAGTGAATAATATCGGGAGAAAATGTCTCACAGTTTACCTCCAGCGTTGAGAACACCTTGTAGAGTTGATCTCAGCATCTCTTCCGTTGCGCCAGCGCACTCGAGGAACAAACCATCCTCGAAATTGTAACACGGACATCCGGGAATTGTTTCCGTCGGCGGGCATTCCGCGGCCTGCGCTTGAACCTCTAGGACTATAGCCAGGGCGACCAGCGCCAAGCAGCGACCACGCCTAGCCAAATTCAAGCCAAAGCTCCACGGATAAAAGCTTCGCATCATCGTAACATCCCTTCAGATTCTCAGTGGGGACTTGATTATCGCTCAATTTCGATCTGAAACATCCAATAACACGCCATCATTACTCACATTTTCCTATCACTCCAGACCGTTGTTTAAAATATTCTCAATCGTCATCTCAAAGATATTTTCATTTTGTAATTAGAGAAAAAATTGAGCCGGATGGTTTTCACTCGAAGTTAGTAAGAACGATTTGGAAGGATGAAGTATAAAAATGAGAGGCACATTCTTTCTTCTGTTTTCGGAAGTTGACTTCATTGCTCTATCTCTGGCTCGCTGAATCATTTTTTCATTTTATTTGGAAGGTCACCAAATTCACAAATTCGAAAATATTTTCAATTTGTATCCCGACAAATAGTCGAATTCGAATTCATGCTAGAACAAATAATTTTATAAAAACAATTTAAATATTTATAAATGGACGTCGACGCTGTAATTATAATTTCATAGTTCGAAGGGTTAAACTTCGCCATCAGCAGCAGCAGATTTTCGTTAACGAAATACTTGCTCGAATCGTCCGGACGCCGGATTTTCGTGCGACGACAGACAAGTGACGTCATCCATGGATTGTAATAAATGCCACAATTCTATAGCCGCAACCAAGTTTACCAGGTTCCATCAATCTTCGCTTATATAATCAATCTTCACTTATCTAAATATCTCGTATAGTGGTAGGCTCGTACCGGAAAGTGATTAAACGGTGTTTCCCCCTTTGTTCATTTATTATCAAAGAATAATAATCATTTATTGTCGCAAAGTTACACTTCGACTACGGCAATCTTCGTTTCTTTCAATTCTTAATTCTGTCCTTCGTGATACTCGTCTTACATTATTTATCCAATTTATACACAAATTTCCAGTTGCTTTTCGAAAAACTTTATGCTCGATATATTCCGAATTTATAGAGAAGAAAATCGATAGTGAAAAAAGTCGAAAAATTGATAAATATGAAACAATGAATAAAAAGCATTGCCTTCGAAAAGCTTTCGCCATGATTCGGTATTGTCCAATATTCTATTATTTCTATTTGAGGTTGGCTCCCGCGGTTTTTCCAACACCGCAAACGGAATCAATTGATTATTCTGACAGCGGTAGGTATTCCTCTCGAACAAAATGGTAACTCAATATTGAACCACCGGTGAACGAGAATCACCCGCCGCGAATTGTGTGAAGCCAATCGTTGGTGTTAACGGGTTCCCCCGTTCTAGTCTGTCCAGCGTCCGGTAGCGATTGAGGAAACGATACGGGAATAGATTTTTCTATAAAAATCGCCACGGGGAATTCCGCGTCCTAAAGAGAAAATTGTATTCCGGTTCTACTTGGGTCTAATAAAATATCTACTTTATATTTAAGTGAAGTAAGTAGGTACCGGGGAGCCGCGGGCTATGGGCTATGGGTCGTGAGTCGCGCGGGTTCGGCGGTTTCCACGCGAGAGAGTTATTCCCTTTACTTTCACGATGAATTTATTGGAAATATACTTGAGATAAAGTTGAGCGATGTTTTTGGCAAATTTTGACAAATGGTTTCTTTCCGGATTGAAAAATTTTCCCTCCTACCGCATAACGGGAAAACGATTTTTCTTCGAGACGTTTGAAAGGATTTCAATCGTTGAAACATTTCCAACTTGTCGTTTGTTACGGGTATAAAGCATTCCATGTCAATCTAACAATTGGAAATTTTCATCTTACCATCAATTCTTGTTTTCATTAGATCAAATTTTCATATTTTTGAAGCTATGGTGTCGAATTTCTCTTATTCCTATACACAAGCACGGGTTTCAGAGCTACGAGTATACATGTCCATCTTTCTTTCGGTCGTGTGGAAAAAAGAAAAGTTCTTCAATTTTTCTCTCATTTCAACTTCAACTTTTCCTCTTTCTTCTTTTTCCCGTATGCTCTGAACTGTAATCGCGATTCCAGTAAACCCCGAAAAATGTTATACTCTAAAACGGAAGCAGACCGATCACCACAATTCCGTTCTGGTATAGATGAGTTACTGCAGGTATTCGATGTATAGATATAGTGTATCGTCATCACTGGGATCGCTGGAAGTATGTGACACACGTATATCCATCCTGCTGTACAGAGAAGTGGAACATCGTTTTTCTTTGCTTCTTGTATTTCCCCGTTTTTTTTTTTTTTGCATCGAAGATCTGCAGGAAATTGATGATAAATTTCTGTTCGAAAACGCTTTGCCAAAAATCAAAATGGACTGTGCCATCGACGATCTTACGAACGACTTTTTCGAGTCGATTTGAATTTGAAAAAATATCAATTCCTCACTCTACTTATGTGGGAATTCTGTTTTCTCCAGTGTCATAAATCTCTCCAGGGATCGTATTATGTTTGATTTCCAAAAGATGTTTGTCCAAAAATTGCAGAAGCGGGTATTGCACATTACATCACATTGTTATCATTATCTGTCGGTGAAAATTTACGTGAATTAGGAAAATTTTGCCAATTCAACTTCGCTCTGCTTTTTCGAGATAATAATTCATTGTCTCAGAGCTGCAGCGATATATGATCCGTAGGTATATGTCAAGTCAATTCAAACTTGAATCAATTGTGCTAATTCGTTTCTCCGTCTCATCCTACCAACAGAATGTTAGATTCGTATCTCCATGCCAAAATCCGTGCACAACTCAATCTTAAACTTCCTGTAGAATAGATATATATAATATATCGATGTATTTGTTACCCAGGTATCGATGAAAGGAAGGGCCCAACACTCACAGCAATCTACAGACGAGCCATTCTCTTCTCTCTCTCTCTCTCTTTCTCTTTCTGCCTCTCTATCTTACACGACTCTCCGTAGATAATCCCGATTTTGCGTAGGTCTACGGATTTCCATCTGGATTTATTTGCTCGTCAATTTCAATCCCTCGTGAAACTTGTCGCGACACATGTCGCTGCTGGTAAGGTAATAGTCTACCCCATTTCTCAGAGTAAGAATAGTAAATTCTGAAATAAATTCTTGAAATAAAAATCTTAATCCCCAGATTTTGCGAAAATTTGTCTATCTTCCAAATATCTCTGAAGTTTATATTCGTACTATCTTTTGAAGACTGAATTGTCCGTGCAGTCTTTTCAAAAAACAACAGAAAAAAAAGCAGAATTCCATTAGAACCTCCGAGGGGTTTTGCAATTTCTGATCGAATTCGTCTATGATAGGAAAAATTTTTGTCGTTTTCGATTTGACCTTCGAGAAGTGAAAATGATCGCAGCTCCCTCGTATTTGTATAAAAATAAAGAAGGTAGATTAAAACCGGTCTTCGTACAAGGGTTTTGATCTGGGTTCATACAGTATAGGCGAGGGTTGTAATCTGGCAAGGGCGTGGCTATCGTCTCCTTTTTTACAACCCGGTCATTACTTACTCACAACTTACTGCTCCTCCACTATCTCACTCGACGATAGAGATAGTAACCTTCGCGTTAAATAGGTTATTGACTGAAAAAGGAAACGTAGAAGACGGAAAACGTAGAAAACAGATGGACAAAAGAAAACGAACACTAACAAATTCGATAAAAGCACAACAGGTATTTCAACCCCCCCCCCCCCCCCCCCCGCCCGGCGTTTCATAACAGCTTTCCTTTCATCAACCCCGAATATTATAGCCACGTCGACAGCGGTTCCCTACTCTTTGATCAAATTATAATTATCCATTTTTCATTTTCATTTTTTGTTCTAATTGAGAAAAACGGTATAATTAAGAATATAAAATTTTCTTCATCGCCGATAATCGTCGGATGACATAAAATCGTGCAACAAAGACAGCGGTGAAAAGAAAAGAAGAAGTTTAAACCATACGATGAATTTTTCACCGAACACCGGTTTTCCTCCTTCTTCGTCTCCATCGATTTATCTGAATTCCTATAGACTAACCTAATAGACCTTTATTCGACATTTTAATTCCACGTCTTATTCGAAGACCCTAAAATTAGGGGGGCAATACTCCCACCCTCGCCTCCGCCCCCCTTAGTCTTTTCGTTCTTCTCCTTCTTTCCTTCTCTTCGCTCTCTCTCTCTCTCTCTAGTTTCGTTCCACTCCATTTCTCCCTCTCTTTCTCTCTCTATCTCTGTCTATTTTTCATCCCCTCGCACGGCTAAGGGTTGCTCACAAAATTCGCGGCACGACCGCCATAAATGCGTTACGCTTCGGGAAAGCGTGTGCGTGCCCGCACGGTGCCATTAATAACCTTGTTTCGGTACTATACTACGTATGGCCTGCCTCGGGTCCCTCCCTACAGGTATATGTATGTACTACGTACGTATACATATACATACATAGTACGTCGCCGCTTCAATCTTGGTCCTGACTCTTACATCTAGCCTACATGTTACTCCTAATTTGTATCGCCCTGTACTACCGTAGTATCTACGTCGACCTAGCTATACATATTCTCAATATATCTATCCTTCAGGTATAATGCTCGTCGTATAAGAGATAACGCGTAACCCACTAGTAGACCCGGTTCTCTGCAGAACATATATAAAGATAAATGTGTCCCCAAAGCGCGCATCTGTCTTCCTACGATGTCCTGTATAAGGTTTTATCAAGAAATCCTAGCTCAATCTTTCGAACCACGATATTAACTCGGGTGCATTAACATACAACCTCCCTGCTGTACCTTTTAGCTCGAGGACCTTGGATGTTATAATTTTTTAGGAATTTAACATACCAACTGTAGGTTTGTATATATAGATCACAAAATTCAGCGAAATATCTTGCTATATCTCTACTACTTGTGGGAAATGGAATTCGGATTTATCTTGAAATGGGAGATTTACCGTTCCTCTCATATATAACTTTTTCAAAAATAACGATATACTGGACGAAGTGAATGAAATTTTCGAAGTTCAAATTAATCCCAAGCTGGTCGATTAGGGTGCCATCGAAGACCCATTTGCAACAATTGTTACTCGTTGCTGAAAGCATTGTGATCACTTCGGAAACGCGATTCGTTGCCATTCCTACAATATGAAGCCAATCTGGATGAAATTTTGTGGATTGGATGCAGTATTTTGGCAAACAGTGGCCAAGCATTTCATCTCTACCAATTGTTGAATAGTTTTATCAGAAATTCCAATCTGTCCGTTCTAACCTATAAACAGAGCCAACCTAGCATTGAAAAATTCATGACAAACTCTGAATTCTCTAATAATTTTAGTGAGATCTAGCTACTTTCTGCCGAAATACTGCATTTTATCCACCAAGTTTTATCTAGATCGGTTGTGCGGTGCGAGAGTGGTGTCGAATCGCGTTTCCGAAGTGACAACAATGCATTCAAGAATGAGTAACGAAGGTGCTATCAAAGACGGGTTTCTGATAGCACCTTATGATTCATCTGGAAGTAGATATGCACCGCGGTTGAGTTGCCGAACATTGGCTATGGTTGGAAAATCGCGTGTGCATTCATAATTAGAAGCAGTGTGCAAAAGTTGGAAATGAAACAATGAAAATATTTGGAAAAGCACTGATCAAAAATCAAAATAATTGTCGCATGGAAGTGATATCGTGAATAATTTTTCAAAATTCATGCGCGAATTTGCAAAGTGTTCTAAATTAACAGAATGCTTCGTAACTCTCGTTTACATTGTCAGAATGGATTGAAATTTCGTACCGCCCACACTGGTATATATGTGGTATGTATACGCATACCTACGTGCAGGTAAACAATAAATACACCAGTAATACTCGGAGTTTCGCAATTTTCCATGGAATACGAATCATGAAACTCCGTGGTCTATATTTGCTTGCTTTAGCCTTCATACCTATATCTGTATACGAAATATGTGTAGATCGGGAAATTTTTTGCTCATGGGTGGCTTTTTTCCATTCAAAACCGAACCCCACCCTACCGCATCCTACTAAGCCTGAGCTTCATCCCAGTGACATTGCAGAATCGCGGGTATTCTGTTTCGACAGAAGCTTTTTTCAAGCCTTGGATTTATACTTTTGATTGACAAATGGTGCGATGTACGTAAGTAGTAGGTTTACGTTGGTAGGTATATATGCATAAACGGTGTATGAATCCTGTCGCGGAATTTTTACCGGCGTTGGAACAACGTTTTCGGAAAATATGAAAAAAACGTATGGAAGACAAAAGCTTGTAAGATTGTGTTTCTGTTTTTGTTCGTTTTCGTTAAACTGTACAAAGGCTTTTTTTACACGGCGGCATATATGCTAAATATGCAATTCGAGATTGTGTCATATGGCTGAAACAAAATTGCGGTACAGTAAGTTCCGATAACTAGTCAGATTTACCTGGACTAATTACACGCGCCGTACTTTCCGGAACTCGTTCTCATTTATTAATCTGTTTTGCGTTCGTTAATTATACTTGAATAAAAAACTCGAGCTTTTGAACACAGCGGCAGTTGCAGTACATGTACATGTATTCACATAACGTCAGCGGTGATTCCGTATTTTTTACATCGTTAAAATAACTTCGTTGCAGCGAGCTCATTTGTTCTTTCCAATCGTTTTTATAGTTTCTAGTTGCTGCATATTTTTTGAACAAAAACATGGTCATAATTATAACACGAAGTAAATTTATAAAAATTCTGAGCATCGCCTAGTAAATGTTAATCAATTTTTCCAGCTTCAGTTTTGTTTCATCGCGCTCCCTTCTGCACCTCTACCCTTGTCCCTCTTTTGACAAGGTATGAAGTAAGTTGAACTGCAGTAGAATTTATCTATGTAGGTATAGCTATTATAAATTCCGGGCACGTTTAGTTCGCTCTCTTTACTCCTAGCCGCAACATCGTAGTAGTAGGTATAGGATTTCATTAATTTGTTGTAATGAGAATATACGAGGTAATAGGTACACTCCATAATTGGCAGCGAGTATCCTAGCATTTATTTTCTTCAACACCGTATTACATCCCGCTAAGAGGTATGTGAGAGGCAAGAGAAGTTCGTTCGGAAGCCGAAAGTTACGCCTTTATAGAACTAGGTCGAAACGAGTAGTAGCAGGGCAGCAGCTAACTATCACGAATTCTCTGCAAGTTTCGTCTACAAAACGATCCATTGGTTTTGGTTTCAAGCTATATCCTTTCGCAGCGCGATCCGCTAAACTGTATCGGATTTGAGGCGACGCGAGGCGACTGTGAAATTTAATCCGAAAAGGAGCAAAGTGTGCGGAGATCGCCTACAAGGGTGCCTCAAGCGATTGTCGACCCTTACGGGTCATTGAGGTTCATACTTCCAGTCGCACCTCATCCTGAAGAGACCAGTTTCGGTGGCGGAAATTTTTTTATTATACAACTTAGGAAAGTAACTGGATACATTCGATCGTTTCACACACGCAGCACGTTCGGATAAATTTCCTCAATTTCCTGTCAAATCTGCTCTCAAACTAGTCCGCACGTTTATCGATTACTTGAATAATTTTCATAAATTAATTGATTAATTCTTTGAGAGTAATGGGAATGCCAGACAGTTGTCTTCTGTGATACCTCAACGTTCTGGAAATGGATTTGAACTGGAATGGATCCGTGACTTAAATTGAAATTGAATAAAAATTGGTGACAGCGCGGTGGGATGAGAGTTGCGGTTTAATTCAGAGCGGCGGCGACTCGAACGAAGAAAAAAGTGAGATACGTGGTTTTTCTGCCTGCTACGTTATGAAATTGTTCGTTAAATTCTCCCATTTGTTTCATTTGCATAGTCAGAGAAGAAATTAATCGGACTATTTGCCATATTCAAATGTTTGCTTTCCAATCTCGAGGCATCAGAAAGCAGCTGTGAGGAATGAAATTACGATTCGCGATGATGAAATAAAGCGAGAAAAAACGAAGAAAGAGAAATTGGAAAAATACAAGAAGGAAAATAAGAAGAAGGTGAGAAAGTGAGAAGTAAGTCCTTGCTAAATGTGTGAGCTCGATCGACAACGTATAGTAGCAAGGTGGAGGCTCCGCACCCTCTTTGATACTTCCTCCCGAACCTCGATGAGAACTTCTTGATTCTGGTGAATTAAGATCGGTATGCATGTCACGAGTGTCGTAAAGCCTTCACCCTCCCGCCAGAAGCTTCTCTCTCCCTTACACGCAGCTACTGCCACCCACTAAAGAAAATACCTGCAGAATACGACGTAGCTACCACTACAACTAAGTTTAGTACACGACAAGCGTGTTTCTGGTTGTGAATCGACTCTCGATATACACACCCGCAGGTAATACGTTGGTGATTTATTATCATCGTTTTAATTATTAGCATGATGTTATTGTTCCATGTTCCGGATGCTTTCCGCTGGTATTTGACCCGGCAAACTCCAGTAATTCGTTATATCTGAACTTTGTTTCGTAGTTTTCAAGCTACAAGGCTGCTCTCACTCATCCGGTTCACCGAACTTTCTGTGTGAGAAAAAGCGATCGAATCCAGTCTGAAGGAGGGGTTTTCTTCACCGCTCTCACATTTTCGCCTTACCTCATATGGCGTTGAATATTCCACGAAGGGTATATACCCCCGGTAAGGATTTCATGCGCGTACCAAATATATTGGCACTTTGCGTCGAACGCACTGCAGTCCCATTTCTCTCCTCTCGTTCTCCTTTTTTCCTTTTTTTTCCATCCCCATTTCTCTTTCCTTTACTTCCCCCGATAAGAAATTCCATCCCGAATTTCCTTCTAGCACATATCACACGTGTGCTTGCATTTCTTATTCGGCTGAGCGGGCGTCTTAGAATTTTTTTGGATTTCTGAATACCTGGGAAATTGAAGTGGCACATCTTCTGAGTGGCTAATGTTGACCGGCGGCCAAAATCTATCCAGGAGTTCCTCGAATATCGAAGTACACGAGGAACGTATGTGAATCCAGTAGCATGAACCGCGGAAACTGGGAAAAGAAAAGGACAGACGTCGTAGTGCCAGACAAGTTTCGGACCCTGATAACTAGGCGACATGTGCCGGTCATAGTCAGGCAACCCGTATTCCGTATAAATTTGGCCCTATCCTCCTAATTCTGGACAACGCGGATGAATCCTATCCTACTATGTGTTTGGAAGCGCGCGTGACCAAAATACTTGACACCGTGGGGCAGCGAGAGAAGGGGATGTCATAAGGTGGAAATACTGGGAAGACCTGCGATCTTCCATGATATTTTTTACGCGCTTTATTGAGCAGCAAGTTATCCCGAAAACCGATGCGCTCCTCACGTGTCACACAATAATTTCCAGACTTTTGCTTCGCTCGATTTTATCCCATGAAATATAAACAGCTTGTGGGAATAAATTTTGGAATTCTTTTTTGTTTTGTTCAAAGCGTGTGAGAGATGGAGAAAGAGAGAGCAACGGGATTTCCGAAAGAGACTTAGCTTTATTCTACGATTAATTCTGAATTTAATATGAACGTGTTTCAAGATTTTCGAATTATTTTACTTTTTTTGGGCGGTGAATTGCTTTCCGAATTCTGATTTTCTGGCATGTCGTACGTGTCAGACTCACTGAACTCAATTCGCGATTTATTGGTAAATTAATTCGGAAGTGTGTTTTTGAGTAGAAAAAGAAATGTTAATTTCGAAGTATAGTAGAACCAAGCTGATAGACCATTTAGATTTTAGGGGTTGAACTCCGGAACTAAATATGAACATCAGGGAAGTCTAAGGCCTGAGTAACCGGGGATCTTCGTTTTCAAGTTTCAGGAGTTTCTCCAATTTTGCATTGCCAGATCTTGCACGGAGTGAAGTAAGAGAAGAAGAGCTGAGGGGATGGGGTTGTGTTTTAACGCGACCTTTTCCAAGTCTTGAACCTAATTAATCAACACTAACAGGGGTGGCCTCCACTTTCATACTTGCCAAAACTTGACGCGCTTTAGGCGTGTGTTCAACGATCGCGTGATAATTTTAACGCCGAAAAAGAGTGTGTAACTCGAGGAAAGGCCTTAGTAGTTTCTTGCCGCCCGTCACTTTGCCCCTTTCGCTTCTTTCCCTCCCGCGAACAGCCCAAAATGTATAGGAAAAGTTATACGATAATTTCTAACTTTTATGGTAAATTTACTCAGAAATTTATACACCTTACACAAGTTAAAGCTCTTCACATCCAAAATTCAATGACCTTTCGGAGACAAAAGAAACGAGGAAAGAAAATTCGATTCACAGCATATTCTGTTCGTCTTATCTTATCGTAGATGTATCAATTGTCGGGATATCAACTGAAGAGGATCGGGAGGTAACAAAGAGAAATAAGTCGGAAACACCTTGAGGCCAATTGGCCGCGTGGAGAAATGAGTATACGGGTGCATCTAGATGGGCTGGAGTCGAGTAATGCCGCTGCAGTGGGCGTTCAATCACCATTGTAAAAGTGCCAGAGGATCCCGGGCGAGTTTTATTTCGAGTGTCTGCCAACCAGGAAATGACCACCTAGATGCAGCGAATATTGGCACGTAGGAAGTGAGGCTCTGGACTAAAACCACCATATTTTCTCTACTCTCGTTGAGCAAACTACCCTTGGAAATCGACAATCGGATCTTAGATCTCACCGAGAAAGCTCCAATCGAAGATAAACATCGAGGATAAATCTTCATCCTCCTCTCTCTCTCTCGCTCTCTCTTTCTCATTTTACTTTTCTGGCCCTGACGCAATGCACCCACTGAGAAAAATTTTTTCCTGAATCAACCAAATTCACAGTCGAACAAATTCTTAGTGATAATTGGAGAAATTTTTTTTTGCTAATTCAATGATAAATTTGTTCAACTGTGAGACAAAGCAATTTTTCTTCGATTTAACGAAACTTTTCTCTGCGTGCGCGATGTCTGAACTTCGTCGGTACACACACGAACATAAATGCATACATACATATATACCTATAGGCATGTGATACCACGTGAAACGTATGTGTGTACCTACGAAAATACACTGCGTCGAAACTCAAGTCTATATTGTCTCGTGGTCGTGACCCGGGTTTTATTTTCCCAAGAGAAATTTAGCAAAAATGCCACCCGGAATTCACCCTCAAACTACTATATAAACGAGTTAATCTTTCGTATACCTACCTACTTTCCTTCATTTTTCTCGGTTTTCTTTATATTTCCCTTCCGATGGAGGCGGCGGTTGAGTTTATCTTGCAAAAATTTGTGTACAAAGGAGAGAAAAACATGAACAGAAATTTGAGAAAGTTGTTGCTCCCCTCATTGCAACAATTCATTGCAAAATTCATTGCAACAAATCTTGGATCTGTTTTTCTGTTCCAGGTTCCCCGATGAATTCGATCATCGTCGGTGTTGCTTATAGTATATTGCCGCGGTAATGAGGCGTTTTGAAGGGTTATATAAACTTTGTGGGTAGCAGGTATGAGATACATAATTTCACGTCTTGAACAATTCACTTTAACTAACTTCTCTCCCGTCAGCTCGAGGGAATAAAATCTAGTTAGGGATCAGTCGCTCTCGAGAATAGACACGCGGTATTCATTAAGTGATTATTGCATTAGTCACGCTTGACAAAGAATACCTTCTCTACTGTGCAGAAGCCCAAACCTTATTTGCAAGTTGGTCTCTCTCACGGCATTTCGAAGTCGAAGCTACTCGCGAACTTCACCGAATCCATCTCCGAAGTCGCATTTGCGTGCTTTATCCATAGGAAAATCCTCCATTGTAAGCTGTTTTCTGCAATCCGCATTGTGCAATTCTTTGCGAAATTATTCTCGCTCTCGTATACCGTACGTATAGTATAAAATAATTTATCCATGCTTGAGGTATAATTCGTTAATTCCTTCCTTTCTTTCGCTATTCAATCCCCTCCGCTATTCGTTTACTCCATTTTCTTCATGCCTTTGTGTTTTCATAATTCGTCGTAATCTTCGCAGGAATATTCCAGATTTTTCTCAATTTCGGTCATAACTTATCGATCGACGATAGAAAAATCGATTTCTTTCAAGCTGGTTACCTGATTGACTCGCGAGGAATTGAACCTCCCAATTTTTCCCGAATCCATCAGTCTTTTTTTTTTGGGTAGATATGAATAATCCAGAAGAGAATCGCCAGGATTTATTTCCCCCTTTTTAGAGGAAAAACCTATTTTTCTTTCTTCCCGGCTATCTTTCCGAGACTAGGCCGTTGGGAGTTGAGTCATTTAAGATCCGTTAACGTTCGATATTTCGCCATCTTCGTCTTTAGCTCTGGGACTTTGGGGTTTCGTTGAGAAAATAGGGAGAGGCTTGTACGAGCAGAACGTACTTTGTGGACAGTGTCGTTGAATAATGTACCTCTGCCCTAAGACTTATCGACTCCTAGCAGAGCCTTCTCGCGCTTCGTTCATTCCCCCTTCCCCCAGCCGCCCATTCGGCCGCGGCTTCATCCCTCGCATCGAAATTGTGTGGTTTAAAATACATCAATCGCGAGTTACAGGCTCGTTTACTGCGAATGACTCATTTATCCAGAAATATGACGTCATTAGTTTCAAACCACCTCGTAGAAAGCCGCGTGCCTGAGGCTCGATCGCTCTTGAGAAATCTAGATCCGATATGGTTGGGTATCACAGCCCGTTTGAAATGCTCTTTCGCGTGTATATGTATAGGTACTGGTAAGTACATCGTCGCGGTTAGATATCGAGCTGCTCTTGGAGCTTGGTTTAGCCGATAGGAATTTGAGGATCCTGGATTCTGGATCCTGCAGAAGAGATCTGTAAAGCTATCCCCGCGATGTACCGCAATCGATGAAACGATACTTCGGGATGCGTTGCCTCGATTTAGCATTTTCATGTCGATTTCCAAGATGGAAAAACTCACCCAAAAGGCTTCAGGATATTCTATTTACATTGGAGATTGCGAGGCAGGTAGATCGGTTCAGTATAGCGAACGGAAATTGGAGGAACGTATGAAGCATGTATGTATGTTAGTTTGCATACATTCGTTAACGTTTACATTTTTACTCGACTCATGTATGGTAGGTTTACCTACTTCACGATTTTCAAACCTGCCGAAAAGTGTATTCTAATACGTCAATGTGTAAGCTGCCACAGAAAATCGACAGATAACTGGTAGAATTCAGATTGATTTTTTGGTGGAGCGTCCATTTTCCGAGTTCCGAGTTCCATCGCGTTTACTTGTATACGCGTTCTGAAAATGGGCCCGGAGATGAAAATTTTGACGGATCTTGAGGAATAATTTCGATCGAAAAAGATGCCGAAACGTAAGAGCAAAAGAGTCGTTTTACGAATCCATAATTTTTACAAATAGTTCGTGCAACGATTTAAAACAAATTCTGATAATAATCATACAATCTTCTTCAAGACACTAATAAAAAAATATTGAACATCAACGTCTACGGAATACTCATTGTCGGGTGTAACATAATAGCAAACGAAATTGGTAAGAAATTATTGAGCTGCGGTCTTAGTCGTGAGATATAGTAGAGAGCTTAATAATTTAGAGCTGACAAATTTTTAGTGCCCGTTTATCCTGAGTACCGTCAATTTACTAATGCCTTCTGGCGTAAAATAATTTTACGAGGGGACTCTAAATTGGCATTTTATAATAACTGCTACAGTATAGCAAATGGCTGATAATAATAATAATCAATTCAATTCATTTTTGTATTCATAATGGACCTTGGATGTAAGTTAATCAATTATTGGAAAATATTTTCATCCGAAAGAACTGCAATTTTTATCTACTATTTATTCGTGTCTAAAATACACAATTTTGAAATTTTCATTTCGTTTCAATTTTCCACGTAATCGAAAAGCACTTTTACGAAAATTGGATTCTGTCTATCCACTTGAGAATAAAATTCTGTCATAATTTCATCATGTATCTATCGCGAAGTTCAGGTATTCCAATTTAGCAGAACGTTATAACAGATCAAGGAAAACGAGTAATTTCGTTCCCTCAAAAGGCTCAAGGATTTTTTTCTCAGATCAAGTAGGTACATCGTCGCTTATAGGAAAAACATTTACAAGGCAGCTGAACGTAGAAAAATAATTTCATCCCCCAAATCAGAGGGTAGGTATCGGTTTGAACTAACCACGTCTGTAGTTTCTAGTTTGGAAATGTTCGTTTCGTTTGGAAGCGGGAGTTGACTGCTCTGGAAACTACATGAGAAAATGAAAAAGGAAGAGAAAAACAGAAGAAAAAAGCAGAAAAGCTACTGAAGTCGCTGAGTTAACTAGCTTAACTTTGAATAATTAGAAAAGTCGCAATAACCTCATTACTCGGGACAGACGCAGACGTACTAGCTAGTAGGCGTCGCGTCCGCGTCGTTTCTACTCTGCTCTAGAACTCTGCACTAGGTACATATATATAAATACATATATATATATATATATGTATATATGTATACACTTGGAAAATCGTAAAAGCACGATATAGCGCGGAAAGAGTTCTTCGTCGTTACAAATCCGACGTAGCCATAGATACCTGGAAGGCGTCTATGTATAATTAACACCTATCTATACATAGGTATACATACCTCCACCTACCTGCCGCTAGCGAAAATTACAAGATGCGTCTGAGAGTGAATAAAATCATACTTCTGTTATTTTTCAGATATTCCTTCAGAGGTTTCGATCCCACAAGCATTCTCGACTCTCGAAAGACCATAACTAAACGACAAATGGTTGAACTATAATTGATTAATTAATCAAGGCTATCGAACGTGAAAGATAAGATATATAACCTCTGTTTTTCAAGCTACTTGATCTAGCAAAAAGGTGCGATACTTAACTCCCTGCACTAATTAGTTGATAATTGGTAAGGATAATTAACAATTCATTAATCGTATCGTAGCTATGGTGTCCGATGAAATGAAAACGGGTGTGAAACCGTGTGGGACGGCAGTCTTCCGGACTCCATATGCTTCTGTGGTATAGGCATGCAACGGAATGATGAAAAAACAAAAAATTGAGAAAACATGTCTTGGCGGACAGTTTTTTGCTCTCGCAGTTCATCCGGCAGCTCCGTTTCAACTTCTTGAGTTCAAGTGGTTATAATCGGCGTGAGAGTTATGATATAATTACCAGTACTGGTATCGCACTCCGGAGATCAATGGGGTCTCAGAAGTACCTCGACAGTGGAAACCTCCAGCTCCATTCATGCTGTACGCGATCTGGGAACCAGCTTCTGTTCACTGCTGGTCACAATATAATATCAAGAGTTGATATTAGTCTGCAGATTACTTGAACCATGAATATGCCGGATTCGAAGTATATAATTATTGGAAAACGTAGTTGATGCAACTTTTCATGGAAAAGTCTGATTCGACGTACAGCAGCAGGGGAAAGAAGAAAACAAAAAATTGCGAGGAATAATTTCGGTACGTTGGGTGCGGTGGAAAATGAGTCTTATCTTCTAGTTAGGGAGATTCGCCCTTGAGCGAGCAAGATCAAATGTTGATTATGAATAATAATTTAATCATCATTTCCCGCTTTGAAATTCTCTTCAATCTCCTGTATCTCAAGTATATGAGTCCCATGTAGATTCAATTTTTCGCCTCTCTGTCTGATTATAAAATCACGTTTCTATTGCATCTTAATTCAACCTCTCTTTTTGCTAATTAATTCTAAATTTACATTTCATTATTATTATCAGCTACAGGCTCGATTATAATTCTCTTTCATTTGGAGTCTGGGTTATAATAATTCGGATTTTCACGTCAAGTGTGTAATTTCTCGTATAAAAATCACGGAGAGAAATCATTTTTGAAGGAAGAACGAAAAGTTTCGGTATGCGATCAACCAATTCTGAACTCCTCATTACGGAGTGCAAAATTTAAGTCTGTTTTCCAGAATTTCGTCTCCACATTGAGGAAAGAACTCCTCCGAATCGTCCGGAAAAATTTCTGATTCTATTGAGGGTTGTTTTTCGTCATTCAAACAAGATTTTTCGTGGGTAATTTTAACGAGGAAATCAACTCTTCTCTCTGGACTGCTACCGAGATCTATTTTCGAGACTGGATGCGTGTGGGATTCGTTGATGCTATCCAGAATCAACAAGACACTCGGCGAGCTGGATTAAGTATAGTAAACACTGAACACCTCCGGGGATGGAGGGCTGATGCGAGTTGCATGATTCAATCCCTACGCACGAGGGTTGGATTTCAGTCGTTTCCTCTGCCATCTCTTCATCCGGATAGAAAACGACAGCCAAAATTTATTTCAAAACCCGCTGGATAAACTTCTGTGGTATCACAGATTTGAAGACGCACGAGAGACTTGACATACCATTTCAGAAAACTGTTTCAGGTATTTGGTGAATTGTTAGAACCTCGAGTACCAAAAGTCCCTGCGTCTTTTTCTTCTTCGTTTGTCAATGTCTTCAATCGTCGTGGACACCTTACTTTTCGCGATTTTGCTAAGAGTTTTTAAGAAAATGAGAACAAGACAACAACTTTTAGGCCCCACAAAACTTGCCAGAGGGATAAAAGAACGGAGAGCTCGCAGAGAATAAAACAAAAATTTAGTTAAAACACACGCGATGGTTATTTCGCCTTGAATTTGGCAAGCTGCCAACGAACCTTAGCTACGTATATAATCTTTATCGAACGTTTTCGTAGATTGCAAATTTTTTAAGATACGCAATCTACGGTTTTAAGTGAATTTTCAAGTCGTAAGTCTTACGGATTACCTAATGCAGAGGCATTTTTCCCTTCATTTCCTTCATATTTTGCACCATACTGCAGATTTTTAAGCTGCGCGAACCAAACTTAGCTTGCGTTCGTTATTTCTTCAGCGTGTTCGGATTCTTTTCGATTCGATGTGATGACCAACCGAAATCATTTTTCGTCGAGTCTTTTTGCCGTGATATATATATATATGTACGTATGTAAATGTGGATGAAATGTCTAGCGCATGCTCGAAAAATGAATACTGAAGAAGACGGAAATTGATGTCTGATCAAGCTAGCGAAATTCTAACAAATGATCAGAATACAAAATTGATTACAGCTTCAGTGGAAAAAGTGTGAAAATTAGGGGTCGTAACTGAAGGTAGCCGAGTTCCGCGCATGCAGCACTCAATAGATCAAAAACTTATAGTCCTGTGTATATGTATGAATGAAGCGGACGTGAAATTTGTACAGGTATGCAGCGGATGATTTATACGGAGAAATGGAAATGGGAGTGGATGAGTTTGCGTGAATATTTAATGGATGCATGCCATGCCGCACTGCGCTTCGTTTATTTTAAATGATCCACTCTGGAGGACATGCTTCTCTCGTAGGTTGATTTCATTCATTGCGAATGTGCATTAACCATGGTCATAAGCAATAAAACAAAGTGCGAAGTGGGCTGTAACAATCCTCGTCGTTTAAAACTTTTTCCAAGTGGGCTCCGCGCGGCGCCGAAATTAACATTAAAAAAATCCATTTGGTACACCAGCAGCGGTTGTTTTTGAGCCGGTTCGTACTTTGAAGTAACGGTCCAGGTTGGTACTGCGAAACACTCGACACCGCCGGTTTTCACGGAGATGGCGGAGTAGCTTGAAGTTCAATCATGTCAATAGCGTCCGATATGCCTTGCAAATGCATCATCCGATGACATTCTAGGCTCCCGCACCAGAATCGGATTACTTTAGAAATTCAAAATGTCCGTAGCTAATGAATTTCTCTACTCAAAAGTACCTGGTAGGGTCACGGATTCCTGCCCGTGATAGTATTTCGCTGACAAGTGGTGATAATTGCCACACGTTTTCGAGCTGTCAATGAGCTGCCTCGGCAATGCCAGACGTGGAAATAGGAACAAAATCCCGATGAAGCCAAACCAGGGGAAACTACCTTCGGGAACAATTGGACGGACGTAATCCACACCGGCAATTCAAAATCTTATACTGCTCTACCGAAGTATATGAAATTTCAATTCCTGTCGCTGATGGATGTCCACCGAGAAATTTCAACGGAGATGGAGAGACGGGGAGAAAGAGAGGGCGAAAGAAAGAGAGAGAGGAAAAGAGAGAGAGAGGGAAAGAGAAAGAGTAAGAATGAATGAAAATGCCGTGTGAATGTACGAGAGACAAAGATAGCCCCAGGAGCAAAGGCCCCGCAAGGGTCGTAGTGCAGCTACGTTGGGTCTTAAGAACAGGCAGGGGTAATAACTAATCATGGTAACTTACCGGCACATCAGGGGGTTGCGGTTTACGACGTTGATGTTGCATCGTTGCAACATAAATTACACCCCGGGGCTGAGATCCGTGTCTACATAGTTGTATGTACGTATACATGGCGCATCTATGTTTGAGTATAGGCTTGATCACAAGGTGTGCACGTTTGTTTGGAGAATGTTGTGCCCTGCGAAGCTTTGAGGAGGAACAAAGTATTTTTCATTGTATGACTCTCCGTTTTTCCTAATCCAACGAGACGGTGAATTCCATATTTTCGACTTTATGAAGTGGTTACACAAATAAGAAAAAAAGAAGGTAAAATGAAAACCTCAACCTCCAGAATTAAGGCTGGCTTCCCGATGACCAATTTTGAAAAGCTCCAAATTCTTCTGTATTGAAGGACTAAGTGCTTTCCATACGATACACAAGTTGATCTCTTCGTTTTCCCATAATGAATTTATTCAAGGGTAGTTTTCAGATAACCATCTTCACCACGAAATTGGCTATTTTTGTAAAATTGATCGCACCAGTTTTCCTCGAAACTGATATCCAGTGATGGATTTACCTGCGAAGAGTCTAACGGCATAGTTGGTTTTTCAAAATAAACAAGAAGAGATAGAAAATGAATTGCCTGGTGGTAGTAGTTTCTTTCTACACTTTTCCGATTGAGGATCGTAGTCTATTATGGATACGATGAGAAAATGTGATGTGCGACTGAGAATCAGTTGGGGGAGTTTTTATCTGCAGTCATAGGTCAGCGAGGATAAAATCTGTCCAAGTTGATATTCAATTGGTTCGAATTTCACTGCATACAGCTCGATTCGCGTACCTACAGCTTTTCGGGATCTAAGCTTTGCGCAAATTTACCGTAACATCGATTATGCCATAAATTTTGAACACTGGCTAAGACTTATCCTAACCTTCCACCTCCTTCCCGTTTCCTCCTCCTTCAAGCCACGTTCACCCTGCACCAACGGAATCTGAGACTACGTTCTAGGCTTGGCTCGATTACCATCGTATTAGTTTTTCGATTAGGTTTCTCTCCATTCGCTCGTCCCGCTTACCAAGAATGGATCGAATGAGAAACTCGGGTAAATCTACCGCCAGCCAGCCAACTGCCGCGGCGCCGCGCCGTTGGTACTGCTGCTGCTACTCCTAGATATCGTACAGCTTCTTGCAGATCTCTCGTCTCTCATAAGAGCGAATGCGAATATCCGATATATGTATATTATACTTTACTCTGTATGTTTTTATATAATCCAACCTTTTCTATTTCGAAATTGCTGCTGCTACCGCTGCTGGTGCTGGGGTAATCGGGGAAAATATACACGGAGGGCCGGGAGAAAATGTACTCTGCTAAATCACGTTGGGAAACAAAAAGTGGATCAATAAAATTGTAAACATTATTTCTCTACTGTTTCAGAACATCGTTTCCATGCATAATACCTAAGCATAGAATTTTGGAAATTTGGAAAAATTCCAAAATTCTGTTACTTAAATACGTCGGAGCATAGGAAAAGCATTGAGTGCGCGTGAGCCTTGGAGTATAATGACTCAAACAATTATGTATCTCGGAAAATATCTAGGACTAGGATGTAGACATTAGGAAATCGGAAAATATTTCTCGAAGTAAAATTGTATTTTTACGAATTTCTTGGGGTAGCGCATTCCGCTCGGGAGGCCATTTTCCCCCTGTCTCTCCAATATGGATATAGTTGTATGTCGGGTTCCTATGCTCGGGGAGGATTTCTAAATGGTATAACCGTATAACGTATAAGACATTCCTTTCCCCGGATTATGTCCGCTAAGAATTATTGTTAGTGAGCATCACGAAACAGACGGGTTCGATCCAATTTCACGAAAACCGCGTCCCAATTCCATTTATGCTCCTCGAACATCGGAGATTCTCGAAGAATCTCTTTCTCACGCCTTTCTGGCACGGAAAAAAAGGAGCAGAAGAAGATGCCTGAACCCTTCTTTCCCGTCTGTATCCTCTCCTTTTTTGCGCGAAATTTGTAACCTGAATTCCGAATTATTCACTCGAATTGACAATGGGTATGTTGAATTTTTTTCTTCCCTTATCTGCAGTCTTTTCTTACATACATCCGTTGGATCCTGAAATTTCAGACAACGTGGGAGAATGCAATTTTTGGCTGTTTCGAAGAATATTTTCTCCTGATTACGTATTCAAGCAGCGTATAAGCAGTCCTGCTGCGAGCCAAGTGACTGTCGGGCTTCATAGCACGAAGAACATCGGCTTCCAATATTCAATCAACTATCGGAGATGCAGCATATCGTCGCGTCGCGTTCCTCGTCTCGTCGCTCGCTCGCCCGGCGACAAAGTTGTTGAAGAAACACGTGTTGCCAGATCCAATATTTCACAACATCACAACATGTTTTAGCTTGACTCTCTCACGTTCTTCATACTCCCCCCCCCCCCCCCCCCCCCCCTTGTTTCCTTCATCGTATGCCAAATCATAGACATTTCTTTGATATTGTTTTGTGCACTCTTAGAATTATCTATCTGAATATGCGAACCACGATATTCACGACTCGCGACGGAAAGCTTGGTTCCTTTGCAATTTTTGAATTATAGGTACCTACCAGTACGTTTCGAAATATCGATTTGTAATTTTCGTTCGCAATAATGTTCGAGTTTTTAGTCTCCGCCGAAGACTTGTTAATCAATCTTGAATTTTTCAAACGCAACTGCAGTAGGTGCAGGTTTCGAAATGAAGAATTTTGCAGTAGGTACCTGTGACAGAAGAAGTTTGGAAACAAGCTCTCTCTTGGGTGAGAACGAATAAAACGTGTACTCGGATCGTTATTTCATGTCCGGAGGAATTCGAATAGTCGCATCAATGTGGTCAGATATACGAAATTGTAAGATCATTTCTTGCCAAACTGAATCGCATCACGAAATCACAAATTTATCAATTCGAGTCGAGTCAAGTGGTCTCGCGTATTTCATAAACGTACGTTAGGTATACATATATATATACACATCATGTACTCGCGCGTACTTCAGTTTATAGTACGAGTGTAAAGTTTGTTATGATAATGAAGCCTTGCATGCGGCAGCTGCTACTAATGTAAGATCCTTATTGCAGTGGGGACTTTGGGGCGCATAGGTACGTGTACATGCTCCTCGACTTCAGAGGAACACAATTCTGCGGCTATGTTAGCCGAGGGTCTGCACCAAGTGGCTCAAAGTCATTCGGTACAAAAAAATGGCTGCGATCGCTCGACTCGGCCAGCTGGAATTTATCACTGTAAAGTAGGTAGTCCAAGAACAAGGAAAAAATCGAGTGCGAATGAATGTCGGCTCATAACGAGAGAAAAAAAGAAAATTAAGATCGAAACGGAAAGTGGAAATAGCAGCTCGAACGACGCTGTTGAATCTGGCGAGGGATTATAAGATTGTGAAAAAAGGAGACACGGAGATGAGCATCTTCTTCGGAAAACTACAATGAAGAATTTCATGTTTGCCAATTGGGAGAGACAAAATGGGAACAGAGAATGATCGGAATATTTCACCCATGTTTGCATCATCGTGTCATGACATTCCTGAAGCCTGTAGCGCGATCCGTGAAAGTGGCAATCCCGAGGAATTGTAATTCATGATAATATAATAAGCGGAGTTACTCGTTTTACGGAAAGGAAATGAGGCGACTGCCAATAGCCATAAAAAGTGGATGAAGAAATATCGCGTGTGTACCTTATGTGTTGTATGCTGTTGCGTACGAGGCCGGTAAGCAATTTCACAATTTGAGATGATGTATTATATCAGCGAAAATGCGAAATTGAGATTCTAGATAATACATGAAAAAGACCAACATCAACGGAACAGAGAACTGAGCGCACGTAATATGAACGCCCGAGGGAGGCACTGGATAATGTAATTTTTTCTATGCAATTTCGGCGTGAAGGTTTGGGAGAAAATTTGACAAATCGAGATTTTTCCCCGTGCCAAAGTTTCTTCGGCGCGTGTGATGGAGCGAAAAATGGGTGGTATATTTCGTCGTCAGCAAGCATCTGATCCCTCTTCCGCACAAAGTTATAGTCACGCGCAATACAGAGAGGGGGAGGATAATATTTGTGACTAGAAAAACTTAGTGCCATTTCACAACACGTATGTATGCATGTATATACATACGTTGCCGCGTCACCAATGCTTTCTAAATTTGCCAACGTACCTAATTATTGTCGCCCCACTATACTATACGTTGGAACTGCAGGGGATGCGCCACATAATTTCATTACTTCAGTTCGGTCGTGTTTTATGCGGACGTGCATCAGTCGTGAATAATCACGAGGGAAGTTGCGCGTCGCGTTATATATAGGTAGATGAAACGGTAGATAGAAAATATATTCACATAGGTGGTATGTGCCTATTGCAAATGCAGGTACTCACAAATGGTATGTACGTATATCTATACTTACCGAAGTATACCTTCACATTAGGATTTGTTGGATCTTCAACAATTTGAGAGTATACATAGGTATACGCGGTGAAAACAATACGAAAAGGACGGATCTTAGCCCGCGTTTCGATCAGCAAACCGTAAAAGGAATTGAGAAGAATTGGGATTGTCCGAATCAAAAATCGGACCCGAAATCGTTTCAACCAAACTAGATGTGATTGTCCGCCGACAAAATTGATCTTCGAGTTCCGAAGAGATCAGAAAAATACGTTCAAAGGTACATAAATCTCGTTTCTTCTAAAAATATATGAATGTAAATCACGTTCAAGTCTATCAATCCCTCGGAGTCGGCCGCGGGTTCGTCGATGAGGAATTTTCCATTTCTTCGCAAGTCCTCGCTCCGGTTTCACGTATAAATTGTAAATTTCAGTTTCCATCGATTTCTCTCAGTAAACGCGTTACCACTTCTTCGAGATCTGGGGGCTGAGGAATTTTTTGAAAATCAGAGAATAAACGGCGGTAAGTGCTCCGGAGAACCTCGTCGAAATCGTGCAGACAGTTTTGTTATCATATATTTGCTGCATGAGAAATAATGGAGACAGATAATTGCGGATCGTGAGAAAAAGAGTGATTTTCCATTGGATTGACTGTTTTCGATACATTTTCGACAGTGAATGACCGTCGATCTTGGACAAGTTTACCACCGCCCTCGTCCGTAAATATACATTTTCACACCATCACGTGACACATGTAGTTACGCGCATACGAGTGAAATCATCCGAAGCCTGAAAAAATTAACGTATATGCAAAAAATATAGAAATGATACAAAGTGAATAGAGTGCAGACGACAACTTTCAAACTCACGTTTTTTATGCACGAGTGCAAAGTCGAGCTGCATCGCCGCATGAAGTTCGTATTGACAGGGGTAAAGTTAGTGTTGAAAATATCTCCACCCTTCTACCTATAGTACCTACTCGTGGTGGGCTACTTTGTAGTCAACGGGCTGCCGGTCGAAGCTTGGTTGGCATCTGCATCTGCATTACTTCGGGGCGGGGGCGCGTCGCGACTGAACTACAGTAGATGACTATTTATATAAATATGTAGGTATGTATACATATAATATGTATATCTATGCGTTTTGCGTATGCGGAGAACTTTTTGAGACTGAACCGTGAAGTAGGTATTCGAATCGTTGTCCATTCCATTTCATTCCATTACAATTTTTGAATTTTCCTTTACTCTCTCCGTTGTTGTGAAGATTTTTAACGCTTGTGCCAAAATGTTAATTTTCACCCCGTAAATGCCCGTGAGTCGGTTACGTACAAGATCCGAAATTTAATATCGCTCTTTTACTTCGCTAACCAAATTTTTTCTGCTTTTTTCTTCGCCATTTTACACTCGCAGAGTAGCTACGCCTTTCATATTAATAGGGTGGCCCTGTATCCCACGTTGTTTAACGATGTAAATTGCTAACCTTTCTTGTAATGAAGGGGAATATATGTATGCAGAGTGATAATTCACTGCCCGCAAAAAACCATTGCGAAAAAGACAGTATACGAATATTAATGGATACTTTTTTAGAGTCATTGGGTCAACGAGAATGAAAAAAAAAGACCAATACAAAAAGGAAATTTATTCCACAGGTTGGATCAATGCGGAGGGTTCGTTCGAACTCGATCGATCAAAAATTCTGACATTGGTCAATTTATCAACATTTCACAGTAGTTGAGAATTCGAGCAGACCTGCAGGTTTCCGGATATCATTGGTGGAATTGAAGGAAAAACCGAAACGAAAATAGTCAAGGATGCTCCCGATGGTGGATATTTTTTAATGAAAACTCCACGTATCTACATACTTGTAGATGAAAGCTCTTTTACGAGGTATAACGAAGTATTCTCGCCTATAGATTGCTCACTTTACGCCCCATGTTAATTAAGGAATATGTAATGAACCCGCGCGAGTAAGGTTTTCGGATATTTCGCACCTCCAGCTCTCATTTTCCCAGTCCTCCTCTTTCCACCCCTTCTTCTCTTTATTCTTCATTCATCGAAAACTGAAACCTGCCCAGGTGGCGATAGCACTTCAAATTCTAATACCAGGGGAAGAGAGAAAACTTTCCAAAAAATTGAAGCGGTTTCGCACCCTCTGGATTTTTTCGAAACGAATTCTCACTCATCAGATGTCAAAATTTCACGCTTTTGGCCAGTGAGTCATGGTTTTCGATGTAAGAAAAATGTACAGAGCGTGAGAAAATCCAGAAATCGAATTTCATGCTTGTGCAATACTCCATAGTTCCACAGATACATACATTATAGCTTACGACCGGATGACAAAATTAATTCAAGTTTCTAACATAGTCAGTGTTTATCGAGCACGCAGAGACCGAGCTGAGCTATGCAAAGCTGTAATTAATTGCCAAGAATCCGTATCGAAAGTCCTGGAACCTATTCATAGGATCAGATAACATGCTGCTCGATGTAACTCGATAATTGTGCTTCGTGCGATTTATTAAAGTTCGAAAAATTGTTCATTTGTAAATTTGATACGAAAATTCTATCGATCCTCTGGATTCGAGCTGATATTGAAACTTTTCCACTGAGCATAGAGATTCGAATAGAAGAATTTGAAAATACGAAGAAGGACTGCGGTCTGGAGATAGCTGGATGTACTACGTATGTATGTGTATACATTGTTTACGAGTACGCAGGTATTCCATTCTCATGTATTGAGATATTGCAATGTGAATGAATGATAATCTAGAGTTAGGTATAATAGGGAACGTTATCGGGTTACATTTAGCTGGTTTATGGGTGTGATCCCTAGTGGAAACTCCTGTTGAATCGTAGATCTCTGGTAGCTGCTGGTGCTGCATTGACCGTAAATAACTCTGAAGCGGGTTTTCTCGAGATACGGCCTTATCCCAATGGAAATGGAGCCAGAAGGGGGCAGGGGGAGAGCGCGGGGCCGGCGATAGTTCATATTTCCTCCTCTTCCGAAATGCGTGCCGAAGCGCTAGGCTAGAGCTGTGGACGTACAGTTTCATACAAATGCCCGTATACGGACTGACCAGACCGCTATAGCTCTTGAATGAGAAATTACAAGATTGTGACACATGACGGTTAGTCTCGAGCGTTACGGACTGCCCAGTCCAGTCCAGTGTGGCCCGGTCTGGTCCGGTGCGGTCTTCTTTTTTCCCCCCGTTGAAAAATTGGAACCGGAGGAGAATAGGAAACGACTGGCCGTTTGCGGGGGTGAATGTGAATGCGATGATCCTATCCCGGGATTCTTTTCAATTTAATGGGAGTAGCCGAGGGACGTTTGTTCGCCGAGTATGGAGCAGGATGGCTCTTTTTCCATTCGGAAAGAGGAAAAGAGACAAGGAGTAGCAGCTATCTAACTCTTTTCCCACTTTGAACCGGAAAAGTCAATCTCGAATACAATGAACAAAGGTCAAAAGGCTCGTATATTTGCACCCGACTGCTGAGCCCAGAGGCCGCAGTGTAACCAGAGTCGGTTTACATCCTACAACCAAGTTGGGGTGGAGAGCGGGAACCAGTTTAATTCCAAAACGGGCGCTGCCCTTACGCACACACTGCACCGTGACAAATGGAGGTTTGTATTGTCCGATACATACACCACACACGATTCCGGTGGACAAATGAAAGAATAGCAATTCTCATTACTCTGAATTCCTTTGTCTTCGGAGCCCCGAATTCGTGTGCAGAACCACCCAGTTTTCATTAGCATCGTGCTTCCCGTTCGTCTCTCCGTGGTTTCTCTCACCTGAACGAAAAGCTCTTCATTCTTATCTATTGATATTCCGTGACAATATTGTCTAATGTATATATGCAAGTCGCGAGTGCTTTTCGCAGATGATTCTGTCTCAATAATCGGCAGATCTTTACAATTCTTTCAGATTTCAAGTCCAAAAGCTTGAATTTCTGGGTATTTACCGCATACACTGCAATGATGTACCTGGATGTGATTCTATATCGCAGCGCCTAGGAAATCGTTGAATCAATTGTATATCGATTGGATTTTGGTGTTAAAATTGGAATTCCTCAAGTATTGAGAATTGAAAATTGAAAATTCACGGCCTGTGGTAAGGAGCACGTGAATTCGTGACCAATTTTCTTGAACTCGAGACTCCCTTTGTGACCTTTTCCATTGGCGTGCTTAAAGCTCTATTGAAGTTTCTTTCGAGTATCCACTATTCAGTTTTTCCCGATAGATATGACGTCATTTGCAACAGTGAATATTGATATTGCTATTCATTCAATCTGTGCAGTGTGGAGTCATCCATTTTCCATTCGTGTTTCTCAGTCCGATTCTTTTCTTCCGAACCGAGAAAGCTGTTTTTACGATTTCCCAGAGGATTTGACTGCTACTGAGATATTACGGCGCGGCGTATGAAAATGTGGTACGGGCGTTAAAATGTACCATTACGAAGTTCATAGACCAATATTAATTCGGGTACAGAGATTCGTCTTTTGCGGCTGATGCAGAAAAGTCTATGCCTTGCCGTTCGGCGCTCATTGTGGTGAAAAAGCATTTTCAAAGAAATTTAGGCAGTGCACTGGACTGAAGGGTTTTCCAAGCCAGAATAATAATGCCTTACCTCTATATTTGCATTTGCATTTCAGCTACCACAGTCCCGTTAGTAATAACTGCGCAGAAGTCCTGCAGGTTGGGTATAGGAAGAGAGAAAGGGAAAGAGGAAGAGCGAGAGAGAGAGAGAGAGGTAGATAGATATATGATGATTCGCTGAAGTAATAATTATTATGATATCGTGTTAATCTTATTCCCCGTAGTGCTGGAAGTTGTTATATAATCCTTTGATTATTTTAATTAATTTTTCGTCAACCGCGCAAGGATGACGTCTCTCTCTCTCTCCCTTTCTCTCTCTCTCTCTCGTTCCTTGTCTTTCTCACCTCCCTTTCTCTCTCATTTGGCTCTCCTCAATTCGACGACTACCTACTGTCCTCGCATTTAATTTGTTTAATAATAAGCGGGTATCGCGAGCGCTTGACGGTGAATTCCATTATTTAAATGAATGTAAATTGTCATTTACCCTTCCCAGGATAACGGGCAACCGACGACAACGAGGCCGCGGCTTGGGGGTTGAGGTAGACTCCTTTTCTCACTCTCACTCTCACTCTCGCTTTCTGTCCCGCTTGCGTGTACAAAAGCATGGAATTTAATTCCCAGATGCAAAGATGCATTATTATAGTTCGTTATTATTCAACCTGCAGAGATTCATCCATTGAGATCACAGCCGCTTGGTTCAAAAAAAACTTTCTCGCCTCAAACTTTTACGCAAAACTCAACTCTATGCACTCCCGATGAAATGGCAGACCTGCACCTGCGGCTATTGCCTCTCATCGAAGATTTTGATTCCCTAAAATTAAATTTTTTCAAAATCCCTCACAAGTTGATGAACACGATTTTTGAATTACGAAAAAATTATTAATTCGTTCCGAATTTCACCGATTTCGTAATATTACGAATTTTTCTCTTCTATATAGCTTTGTATTTTGCTCCGTAGCAACAGGAATGTCACATTCATAAGAATCAATTTTTATTCTACAGTTTCACGGATCTGCAAAAAATGGGAAATAATTGAAGACCACTTAGTTGGTCCCAGTTCCTCCTACAAATATTGAAATCTTAACTTCATCCATTTGCGTTGGGTTCGAAGTTCTCTTTCTCCGATCGTTTGATTCGATTTTTCACGAATCATATCGCAAAAGAATTGCAGAGAAGATATTCTGAAGTACAGGAAATTGCGTTAAAATTGATTCTTCAAAAAAAAAGAGTGGCTTCGTCCTGTTTCGGTATGAGATTTTCGTAGTTTTCGTAGTATAGTATGTAAGCACTCGACGCGCTGCCTCTTTTCAACCCCTAACATTTATATGAGTAAAAGATTTAAAAAAATGTTCAAAGAAGCAGTTCTAGCTCGTTCCTTCGTCTACCATTGGTTTTCACTAAAAATGATATCGCAGTTTTTGTTTTCATCGAAAGTTTCACGACTGTTTCAAAATTTGTGCACACGGTCGGCTGCATCGAATTCTGCGTGGGCCTATCTCTTCTTTCCTTTCTTTACTCAAATTCGTCGAACGTCGGATAAGGCTCGAAGTCAAGAATCCAAACTAATCCAGAAACCCCTAACGGCGAGAAAAACTAAAAGAATTTCTCGAATAGATCGACTCATTCATTTATACCTACACATGTTGTTTTCATTTCTCTTATTCCGGAATGGAGTGGAGTGGAGCGGGCAAACCGATAAAACTTTCCGACCGAAGGAGGCAGACACACCATTAAGAGGGAGGTTGAAAGTTTTCGGAAGAATTGCCAGTAGCTGGGTACCAGTTTCGAGTACCAGGGCTGGATGCAGCGGGAAATCTGTGTGGCTGTAGTAAGTATAGTATAGTATATATATACATCCACAGGATTATTTGGGGATAGGGAATAAGGTTCTTCTGGAGAATCCCAAAACTTTGGGAAATAAGCCGAAGGTGTTACGTGACATTCGCGCGTGCAGGCGTGGCGTCCCGTCACGTCGCGGTCGCGTCGGTTCCAGCCTACTGACAATCGGTACAAAAGTTGGCTATAACTGTGAGGTAGAGATAAAGTTAGCCCCGAAGTGTCCGCGTTTCCCTTACGCGCCCGCGTCCGCGCCCAACGCATTACTAGGCCAGGCTGCACAACAAAGTAAACTTGTAAACTTGGCTTAACTGAGTTATGGGTGCAATATGGCGTGCGCGAGGTTGGCTTTCGCGTTAAACGGCACCCTCGGGATCACTTTAAAAGCGAAGCCTGTGGTTGAAAGATCTTCAAAACTCTTGGAAACTTTATAGGCAACCCTTATACGGCAATGCATACACGCATATGTATATCTATGTCTAGCAGATACATACGCGCGCTCCTTCTGCCTCCGCGGAAGGCCCAACCCTTGCGATATTTCAACTTGAACGTATTTCACTGACAGAATTGTATACAGGCATTGTATTATATACGATAATAGGTATATAGATGCGGATATACACAGAGGAGCCCTTCAGCGAACTAAAGAGCGGATGCCGCGTTAGTCAATTTATCGGAAAAATCAGAGAAAACGTGAACGAACTCGTGTGCGTTTTTTCGATTTCAACGAATCAACTTTTCGTCACGGGAAAAGGAACATGAGCCGAAAAATAAAAATCGTCGAAATAAGATCCACAGCATGCCATGGCGCGGTATATATACACGTGTAATATACGTACAATAGTACACGTATATACTATATATATACTATACACATATATAGGTATATATAAGAGAAGCCAATCTAGGCGAACTCCGGGAGGAACTCCCAGGGCAGAGTTCACCGTTGTTAACAGTGATTGCGTGGTACAGATTTAGACCCTAGCTCTGGTCAGGGAGGTCAAGATATCGCCTGGTGTTAGAGGCACAGTACAGTTATTGCTGGCCAGCCTCGCAACCGTGTAGTATAGTATAGTATAGTCCGGTACAGCATACATACAGCAGATATAAAGGTTGAAAATCGATTTTTATTACATGGCGTAATTCGAGGCGAGGCTCAACTCTCTGTAAGGACCTGATATGGTATACCGTCATTTTTGAGGTCGGAAACCGAATGAAACCCTTTGCCGGGTCTGGTTCTGCAGGGTCCGGGTCTGCGGCGAGTCAACTCTCCCGAGATTTACCACTAGGAAATCGTTTGCGTCCGGTAGTTGACGATCGCTGGAGTAAGCCCTGAAAGCTCCGTGAGCTTCGAAATCTCCGGGAGCTTGCCGGTCAGAATTTTCCCGTTGCGCTTTGTTCTGCATTAGGAAAATACAGAGTGCGATGAACAGGATTACAGCTATGTTTAGATTTTTAGTGATTCCACCCTGAAAACAGGTCCCGAGGCTCTGGAAATGGAGATTTTTCTTTATTTTTCTTAGAGTTTTGAATTCGAAGTTTAACGTGATAATGAAAATCTGTTTTCGGCTGATTTTTTCAATACAAATTTTTATTGGCCGCTTCCACAGGACGGGAGAGTATTTCAGTCTCAACTCTTCATTTTTGGGGTGATCATAATAACTTGCCCTGTTAAAGCGGGAAGTTAAAAATCATTTTTGCCGCATCAATTTTGTTCAATTAATTTATTCAAGAATACATAATCTTGATTCTTAACTAATCATGTCATTACGATTTGAGCCCTCTCAACTTGAGCCGTGAAAAATGTTGTGTCAAGAAATTGAGATTGCATTCATAAAACCAGAGATAAATGCGATGATTAGAATCGGAAAGGCCAACTTTGGAACCTAACGAAATTTGAGAGTGAATTACCTTTCATTTTACGAACTTTTCAATTAATTCACATCAAATTTCGTCTATGTGAACTTTTCTGATGCTTTTTCGAAATCAGAGTCGTAAATTATATGGAAAAAATTCTAAACGACGGATACACAGGCCCAGTCAAGAAATCTAAAAATTTGTCAATCGTCATAAAAAATGGTTTTCCCAACTTTTTCAGGACCGCTGATTACAGATTTCAGATAAAAATACCAAAATTCAAAACCGAGTGTCCAGGATGATGGATGGAAATCGGGGAGTACTGGATATTCTTCACCGAGGCAGATTGAGAGAAGAACAAAAAATAATTCAGTTCGGCCTGAAAAGAAGTCTATCTCGTTTCCGATTTATTTATTAATTTGTTTTTGATTTTATATTTGAAAAAATAGTCGTCCGGAATTTTGTTACCCTGGCTTGGTGCGTGCTAGGTACATTTTGAGAATGACAGATGCTAATGATCGCCGCGACTGGTGACAGGCAATTAGTTACTTCTTTGGTTTAAATAAATCGCTGAATTCGTTCGAGCTATAGGCTCAACGGGATGGAATAACTTCAACCGAAACTGGCGCGTGTTTTTTCAAGAGACATGCATGCGAGCGTGCGTAGGTGGATCGAAAAAAACAGATCGAAGAGCCGCGCGACGTTGAGTTATTTATTAATTTCTGTGTGCCAACATACCAACGGCAATGCGTCGGAATTTTAAGCTGCATTCGCGCGTCTCGGTCACTCATGTGAAGAACAATTTTTCTTTTCTTGTCGTATTTTCTTTTTTATCCTCTGCGAAACGCAATTCAACAATTTTTCGATCGGTTCGAAAATTTTCGAAAAGCAGATTTCCTGCCCGAAACGTATTGTAACCGTTTAGTGACCGATAAGGACATCAATCGCTTCGCAGTTGTGATTTGTCAAAATTTGTTCTTTACATCAAGTTCAGAACGAAAGTCTGCGAGGTCGCCGCAGACTCGGCCATTTACCTGTACAGCGTCAAATGTCAATCGTGGAGGAGCTTGCGATCAAAAAAATAGGCTGTTGATACAGCAGCTAGCGGTGTTCACGAATTCTATTTATCCAATAACGGATGACAGCTGTCTGCCGCATAGCAATGGGGAGAAAAAAGGTTCCAGCCAAAAGTATGTGTGCAGGTACGTCGCTCCACGCAAGCGACAAATAAAAACTTGAAACGGTAACTCTCGCAGCGTCGAGACTCGAGTAGATACAGGCAGAGGTGGAGGTACGAATACCACCGAATCCCTAGGACTGAAAAAAAAACGCAATAAACGCTTTAAACTAATTGCGAAGGCCAACGTCAAGCCGGAATTTGTCAAACGACCCAACGACCATTTGTCGACGTGAAAACAAAATTACTCAACTGCCCCGTTTACTCCAGAGATTTTTGTCCCACTATATCTGCTATGGGGCTAAAGGCTCCCGAGGACAACAAAATTTTTGGAATCCCGAGGGATCGAGAGAAAAAATCAAAATTCTAGTTGACGAAAACTACCCAACGAACATGCTTGCGTTGAAAAACCATTCGTAGGATTTTTTTGTGTGAGGTTGGGGACCGATTTCTATCCATTGTTCAATTACGCTATGTGCAGGATCAGATATTGTAATGAAATAATTATCTAATTTAAAATTGATAGTTTAATGCACGAATGGATGGATGGATAAAGAGCGCGCCCGGCCATGGATTACGCAATGTGTAACAGTCCCTCAGGTTGAATTGTTCAGTGATGGCGCGGAGGATTTGATATTAGATTTTCACTCCGAATATCATAGATTCGATATTAATTTTCAGTTATACGAGGCACGAGGTGCAGGTATAAATTGAAGTATCAAAATTCAACTATGAAATTGGATATATCCAGCTTTTGACGAAATATTTACTATATTTACCTATGCATAGCTGGAGTAACGGTTGAAATCTGCATTTTGATACGTCATTTATAATCGAGCGATATGGGTGGATGTATTTCGAACATGAATTTTAGAATCTCGATCAGGATTATCCGGACGTGAATTATATGTAGCTATGTGTACGTACCTGTAGATATGTTTATACGTCGAAAAACAAAAGTTAATTCGAAATGGCCGCCTTTGTGGATACTGCAGTCTGATCTGAACGTAGACGCGAATTTCAATCTTCCGAAAATGCTGAGCATTTTTTTCACCCCTGCGGCTTTAAAAAAACAAGAAGGATAGATCTCAATGGAATTCACTCCCTCGAGGAATGAGCGAGGGAGAATATTCCCAGTCGAGATAATCAGTAGTCCATCTTCCTGCGCAAATTTTATACAAAAAGAATGTCGAAACAGCAATTTTGTACATTTCGTCAAGTTTTGGTAATTGCGTTATGGAGGAAAAGATCGCTTGTCTGAATCGGCGATGGTGGTTTGCCGCGCCTGAGGAAGTTACGGCGGGCTGTGTAATGTGAAAAATTAACGAAAAACTTATCGTCAGATCCGGAGGCTGTGTGGGCATGTATTATTTGAAAGAACTAAGGAAACCGCTGTTGAAATTGCTTGTTACATGTAAAATAGTATGATATTGAGGAGGAAGAAGCGGAGGGTAAGAAGTTAGCGTAGCGGGTTTCCTGGTTGCTGTTATTCCTCTTATTTTCTCTTTGCATTCGCCGATGGGTCTCCACTTCTTGGTAGATTTCTTGCCGAGCGTGAATCCAGCCGTAAACGTTGAACAGTGTAGCCCGGTGCTCTTTTTCTTTCTCCTTCTCACTCTACCGCTACTACGAAACTGCTGCAGCAGGAATGAGATAAACGAGAACTTGTGCAAAACTCCTCGTAAATCATTCAAGAATCACGATTCAAGCATAAGTAGTAAAAAACCAAATGGTTCCACTCGCAACTGCAGCTTGCTGAACCGCGGAGTGAACTGAATGAGTTGAGTGAATGAACAGAGGTTCACGATGGGCTCTGATGGTCAGCGGTTATTAAACAGCAAAGTAAAGAGTTGGATAATGCACCGTCTGTACCATGTCAGACTGCAGCGCGCACTCCATTTGTCACAATTATACTCGTATGTTCACAACGCGTACAGTTCATTTTATCATATGTTTGACGTTGAAAAGTTACCCGTTTATTGGTATCGGTGCTCGAGCAAATATTATTCTCGGCGTTATTTCATTGCTCCAATATCACCCTACGGATGTTTGAACGCTGGATTTTCCGGAAAAAGATACCGGAAGGGTTGAAAAATGGGAAAATAATTGTGATGGGGTTGATAGAATGATCGAATACCGGGATGTTGTACACTTTTTGGAAAAATGAACTAACAAAGTATGGACGTGATCGATGAAAATTGTCATACGGATCTCAGCCAGTGCGAAAACTAACAATAAGAAAGAATGTTTAGATGGGAAGGAGAGAGGGGTACGAGATGGTGCTGAATTTTGAATAGCTGGTTTCTTGTAGATACTGCACCTTAAACCGATAACTGGAGAGAAAAATTCCTCGTGAAACCATGCAGGAAATTGTTTTTGTTTTGGAAAAATTCCTACGTTATTATTCAACGCACGTTCGGCGGCGGCTATTACACTAGCTTTGGAAAATGGACGCCGGTATAAAACTGAAGCAAAACTATACACCCGAGCTGCGAGAGTTTTTGACTTTTTGCACTTTGGATTAAAAAAGTTGAAACGAGTTTCTAATCCTTTCAACCGAGGAAGATACCCCCTTGGCTTCTTCAAAGAAGTTCAAAACTAAAACCCTTCGAGTTGCGCTTTTTTTTTCCAAATTCCCAAGACTTTACCGTGTAGTGCACAGATTCCATACGCTCACGTATTATAGGTTATAAGTATCTGATGTCCTGGAATCCAGATGCACACGGCCTTAGCCAAATTTTTGTTAATCGCGGATAAAAATGATAAAACATTCTATTTTTCGCCATATTTATGTACTTTTCACCTATAGATCGAATTTCCCTACGATCCCCTGATTCTGAATAGTGAATTCGTTTTTGAATCCCTCTAAAAATCTTGATTCAAAATTTGGAGATCGCGATCACTTTATGAATTTTCGATGAGCACGTAGAATAAATTCAATAATATTTTTTGTGATAAATTCCTTGAACAAATTTTGAACGAGCGCAAAACAGTAAGAACCAATTTCAGATTTTTTGACCATGCTTTTGCGCAGTGGCCTACGGCCAATTTCTTTCGGAAGGCTTCGCCACCGACTGACTTCAAAAAAGTCCCTCATCCATCTCCGATACGCGTTCACCATTTGAAAGCCATTGACCGAAAGCTTGTCTTCAAGTTACACCCCCATCAGTTTCTTTGTCCATGGGCAATGGTCGAGTGACATAGATGGATGTCTGCTACAACACTTCTGGCTCCGGGACCCACAGGCTTCAATTCTAACCTGTTCCTACGCCATCTGCGTTAACACTTTACTTTTGAGGTCACGGAAACCGACTATAATCACTGGCCGTTACATCCAGAGTATGTGAGTATCGTCGATGTAGTAAAATATGCAAGAGGAAACAGGGGGAAAAAAATGGCGAACAGTAACGGGAAATCAATAGGAGAAACGTTCGTGCATACGTCAATACGCGATTCTAATTAACTTTGAGCTTCTGGCATTGAATTTCATCACCAGATTAGCATTTGGAGTCCGATCTACACTCTCGGAAATAAAATGAGGCGGACTTTTCGCGAATAAAGTGAGGCGAAATATCGTAGAATGAATTAAATTTTGAGCTACGTCTTTTTCGATGAAAGATGGAACAGGAGTTAGAAAATTGTGAAAAGAGACGAAAAAACTTAACTTGGGAAGAGAAGAGGAAAGGAGAGGAGAGGACCGAGAAAAAAAGAAATCCGTGCGAAAGCTTCACGAAGCACAATTTTCTGGTGCTGCCACTACGACTTTTCGTATTCATAATAAATGGAGAGGTAGCTGCTGGCCACCTCGGTAAAAATTGTCGGCACTGATGCGACCTGATGGTTCCTGTGTAAGGGCAACTGGGAAATGCTGGTGGATAATGCGCGACCACTTTGTTTCATAAGCGTCCCCTGCGTCCCTATTAGACCGATACTATTATCTCCCTTTGTCCTTCACGCTGGTTTCTGAGCCCTGCCTTCCACCACTCGATTTTTGGACCGAATCCACGTAAGTAGGTAGATAGGTACACACGTATGATACTCAGGTGCACTTTCCGGTGATAAGTGGACTCCGGGTTTGAATGTAGCCCGCAATCATGTGTTTCATCTTTCCGGAAAGGAGCAATTTGTGCATTTGCTATCCTGGAAGACATTTGATTGTAAAGAAAACAATTAGTCTACCAGCTGAGTCAGAAAATGGTCCAATTCGTCAAAAAACAAAAAAAAATTAACGAGGGGTAGAAAAATTTGTACTTTGTTGCCGATTCAGGAAATGTAAGTCCAGAAATCGAAATCAGTAGCGTATAGGGGCCTTTAAGGTGCTAAAACAGCATTTTGATTCTTGAGCTACCGATTTCGATTTCCGGACTCACATTTACCGAATCGGCAAAGATTTACGAATTTTTTTACTCGCAGTGCATCTTTCTAGGACGGCTCAAACCATTTTGCTTGATTTCGGGGTCTCGTTGATAGAGTAAATATGTTTTGAATTGAAGTTCAAAACGCGTCTTGAGATCCCGGATGAAAAAAGTTTTCAACAGCTTATCAGAATGTGAGCTTCGTGCCGTATACAAGCACTTCCGGTTTCGAAATGACGGCGGAAGTCTGAAGCTTATGAAAATTTCTAGCTTTTACATGTCATGTAAAAGCTCGAAGAACTTCGATGTATTACTTGCTGACATCAAAATAACACGTTCCAGATCTTTTTTTCAAAATTCCCAATTCTCACATTCCGAAGTAGCAGCACAAATTGCATTCTATTTTGTCCGTCTAGTTTATTCTCCAAGATATTTGTTTCCAAATGGTGGATTTCGACGGAAAACTTAGGTTGTCAATTTTCCCTGAAGGCGGAGCTTTTTCGGCTAGGCAGCTCACTGTTTCCTACTGTTTTCTCTTTTCATGAAATTCAGTAGATTCAGTAGATCTGTAGACTGCATGCATATGAACCATAATGGTGAAACTCAATTTCGAAGTAGTGAATATGAGTATATTCTGTGTATCTTGCGTGTAAAACTTCAACAATTACTGAATTGAGTCGCGTCCATTGCCGCGGATTGGATGACATATCTATAGATATAGCAGTGGGGGTTGAGATACGTTTTCAATTGTACCTGATAGATTGGACAAAGTCTCAAGTTCCAATGGCAACATACGACCGCGGTATAGTATATTCTAAGTCGAAGTTAAACCACTGAACCAATCATTCTGACACATATTATACCCGCCTGGATATTATACTTCGACATTGCAGTGGTGCGAATTGGGCGGCGCTATTGTACCTAATTCTAATCAATGTAGGTAATAATCTCATGACACGCTTTCCTGTCACTGAAAATCGAAAATATGGTCGAAATTATTGTAAATCGTGAACGAGAGAGGCTGCGGAGTGTTAATAAGTAAATTTCGATGGATTGATTTGAAGAGATGAAAAACGGAGGAAGAAAAACAAAGATGGAGACAGACGATCGGAAAACCGTTGAGAATAATGGAAATATTGCCCGATATCTTATATATGAACTCAAATTCAATTGGGGGATCTACTTCATAATTATCTTCGAATAAGCTGGATATAAGCGTGAAATGGAAACGGGGGAAGCTCTGATCTCATTGAGATTGTGTAAAAAAGGATAATCAAGCCGGGTATAAATAGTTAATCTTCAATTACTGGAGGTGCCGGTAACAGAGGAAGAGCCCAAAGTACGCGGGGCATTAAAAATGGCCGGAAAATTGAACCGAGAGCCGCCCGAGCATGGGACCATCCGAACTGGCTGCCGCGAAGCGCTCAGCGTTTTCCGCCAGAGCATCTAACCAGCCATAATCCTGTCTCGCGCAATATCTTGGTAGTAGCACGTGCGTTTAAAAGTCTTGTGGAAAAGCTTTACGCCATTTTAGCGTGAGTTTGGTGGGCATGAGGTACGTAGGTAGGTAAGGTTTGGTGTAGATATACCTCGTAAAAGTGATCACCGCCTACCGCCGCGTTTCCAGCCTCTCTCGCGTTTTGGGTTTAACTTGTGTAGGCACGTAGCTTTTTAGGTCGAAAGAGAAAAAAGAACGGGAAATGGGAAGAGGAAGAAGAGGTGGGACGATATCCAACCTGAGTTTCGTTGTTTTATCGCTCATTCAAAAAATCTGATACAGAATTAGCTATATGCCGAGTCGGAGAAACAGCGGTGTCTTTTTTCTTTTTTCGTTTTTCATTTTCGGGCTGCATTTTATCCAAGATTCGTATAAGAGGATAAACCGCTAGAAACTGAAAGCCACAGAGACGGCGATGAAGATTGGTAATTTTATATCTTTGAAAAAATGAGCTGCGGTCTACCTGATCGTATAGTTGGTGAGTTCATTTTTGTGCGAAAGATGAATTTTCAATATTCTCAACCATTTGTTCCCCGTGGAGATGAAAGGGTTCTGGAACAGGTTCGGTAGGTCTTCTTTTATTCAACCGGCCGCATCTTGACTCTCCAAAATTGCTGTCCGCAGTTACGGCCGCCCAAGCGCGCCTCCGTTTTATTGCTTCGTGTCATTATTATTATTACTTCTGCTAATTTCTGTCTCATAACGTGTAACTCAACCCCTAAGATCTTTTCTTTCGTAGGCCTACGACTTTTGACATTCGCTTTTCCGGAGGTGGAATAAAACATAACATTACATGTTCTTCGCACTTGAATTCATTCTTGCAAGTACTCTTTTTCCCATGTTTTGAAGCATGTGGATTCCATTTCGAGCTGACATGGATACTCGTCTTTTCTGCTGAACTGGTCACTCACAACCAGTCGTACGTTTTCAGGTATACCGAATTCTAATCGAAACTTGGAATTTCAGTATTCTTCGATATTTTGTCACAATTTTCGAAGACATGTTCGTCGGAGTTAACAATTTATCATAATTTTTTACGAACGAAAATTATTGTCTCGCGGACCCGTACATGCCTAGGGAACGACTCAGACATTCCAAAAAGTGCTATCGAAAATTCGATAAGTGGTATAATACGTACGAGAGTGCGTCAAAGGGTTGAGTTCTAATATCAATTACGGAATTATGTGTCCCTGCTAAAATTCTCTTATACCTTAATTATCGTCACCAATTACCTCTGACCAATTATTTCGTTCCTGTTAACTAAAATTATGGCCTAATAGTTGGTAATTCGATCATCATTAGTTTAAAACTGCGTTTAAATGGAAAAATATGTTGAAACAGTGAAAGTAGTTGATCATTGATTACCTCATGACCGAAGATCACTTCACTCTGAAACTTCACCCATACTTTGCTCCCGTGATAGAGAATCATTCGAATTCCATAGAAGAAAAATGGAACAAATTTTCAGACACAAGTTGATTCTGATGGATAGGTATACCAACTGAAACCAGTCGTGCATTTTATTCATAATTGGGACCTCAAAGTGGTCTTGCTCTCCTTCGCGACGTCGTTTGAGTATGCTCCAGTTGACATACGCACATACGTTCTTGATTTTCGTTTATACACATTTTTCAATTTATTTGCGAATACCTAATTGACAGTTTCTGTAGTCTATGGATGTGAAGCACAAAGGATGAGATTCCAGTCTCCTCGCTCCGATTTGCCTCTGTACACAAAATGAGAAAGTATAATCATTATAAGTGCTTCCATTTTACTGTACCTACTTTGGCTAATTTTCATCCTTCGAGGCCCGCGGTTTTCGTAAAATGTACCATTTTTGAGTCTCATGCGCCAGGGCGAATTTTCACGTTGCTGAATCCGAAGTTCAGATCGAAGCTGGAAAACCCGTGATACTCGGAATGCGAGGCTCGATACGGTGAACGAAAATTGCGAGAATGAGACAACTTCGCTCAAAACTTAGTACTCGCGGTTTTTCACGGAACGCGTGTGTTTCGAGTTTGATTTGGAAATTACGAGCATCGAGTACATGCCGTATTGAAATTTTGTCCTCCGATGCATCTTATGAATCGAACCGTTTTTCAATTTTGTGCAACCGAAATGAGTCAACGATCGCGGATTTCGAAATTCATATTCGCACTCAGATCCGCATTGAGGAATCCAGGATATTACGGGGGATGAAGAGTTTTCGTGAAGTAAAATTGAGATGAATCAGTTTTCCTTACTTTGCGACAACACCGTGCCTCGAAGGGTGGAAGCATCGTCATCGCGGGACGAAAGGTTACGGTGAGCCTGAGCCTGAGCTTTAGCCTGAGCTTTTAGGTTGCGAAACGAACGAATAAACATCTCTTTGTCCATATAGCCGTCAGGGTGTTCTAAAGCTGTTGTTAGTAGGAGGTAATAAAGGGATGATTACAAGCGTGTGACCTGTTCATTACGGCGCCTTAAGTACCCTGGGCACCCCGTGATACCGGCGTGGTAGCCTCAACTTTACGTATAATCTTCGGTGTCTAACTGCTCGCAAGTTTTACTCTCTCCCTCACTCTAACGGTTACACAAGCGACGCGGCGTTGCACGGCACGGCGTTGCCTGGATCCTCAAGGATTCAGATAATTAGGAAGTGTCTCGACCATAATTTTCTTGCGCGGTAAAATCTCGCTCTAGGTATACCTCACCCACATAACCTACGTGACTCTCTAGTTGTAATAACTGCGTTCTTAATCTACGCCGATCTTACGCAACTACCGCAAACCACAAGCCCACAAGCTACTTGCATTATAATCCGAAGGTTGGTAGGTGGTAGGTACCTAGGTTGGTAAATCCTGGCTTATACGCACCTCTCACGATTAAATTCGAGTGTTATATCTCGGAGGGCCTCTTTCGCACCGCAGGGAAAATTTGATAGCCGATGAAGTTACTCATGGAGTAAATCTGAAAGTGAAATTACAAATTTCTGAAAATTCTAGAGCGCCCTGCATCTCCGTGCATCGCTGAAAACCGTTATATCGGTACACGGGAGTATTGTGAAGAAAATCGTTGCAACGATTTGCCTAATTTCTTTCGAACACGAACCGCAAGAAAGAAAATCAGATGGACCAGAGTTCAGAGGAGAATTTTGACAAAATCTCTCGAAGATGTTTTCCTCTGCCAATCAAATGGCACCAAATGGTTTTCGATTATCTAAAAAGAGAGACTGCTCCAATATCTGGAAGGATCGTTTTCACGATCTGTTGAATTGTGGCTATTTTTGTTCGCAAATTTTCATTCCATCTGCTTTGCATCCACATCACCGTGCAAGACGCGTGAGGTACATTACGGTACTTTTTTTTGTGTTGGATATCTCGGCAGCATATTTTGAGCGATGGGAAATTTTGTTTGCTTCAGAATATACCGAATTCCGAAAATGGTGAGATTTCGAAAGATCGATTTTATGCCTCGCTCAAATTTCCCGTGACCAATTTCACAGGAAAATCGTACTAACTTATCACTTTTTCTCTGAGTATGAGAGGACTAGAAAATCCGAATAGTCGGATCGGTCTCCTGGCATCTATTGGAGGGCAGTGGACTCACGTGAGTAATGTATTATACGAAGTATGGTTATAGTTCTGGATTTCTGTTGGTGAGTATTCCAGACGTTGTCTGACTTGGAAAGCAAGATATTCATAGAAACTGGGGGTTTCGGAGAAGCTTATATAGTATAGGAGCTATTCGTGGTTCCCCATAACGCCGGGACGCGAGACCCCAGAAGTAAAAAGAGTGGGGAGAGAGGAAAGGTGGGCACCAGCGGAGGGGAGACGTTCGAGAATACCATTACTACTGGCATCAGCATGGACGTTAAGGTAGGAAGCAATGTTTATTCTTAACCAAGAGTCGCAAAAAGTTTCCTTATTTATAGACCCAAGTTCCTCGCTTCACTACCTAGCCCGACTCCGACTGACTGCACTGCGAGGCCTCGAGTCAAAGCGATGCATCTGCAACCTAGTAGCGTCTTGCTCTCGATTTCAACTACACTTTCCAATCTCAGCTGCCGTTCGAATACGACGTATAAAAAAAGGGATACGAACGAAAAATCAAGAAGAAGAAACCACCGGGAGATTGTGGATTCTCAAAATTAAATGAGCAAATGAAGGAAGATCCGTTTTCCGAACCACCGAAAGAAGCAACTTTGGATCGAACCTTCACAATTCATTTTTCGGAAACACATTTCTGGTTTTTCTATGGTGGGATGGAATATTTGTCACTTTGGTAATGGGTTATAATTTGGTAAGAGTGTTGAGTCACTTCTGTAAGCGAGAAGTTCCTTTTCATTGTCACGTGTCAACACTGTGTCACTGTAAATGTTTTCAACTGATCGTTGTAATCGACGTCTCGTTTTTCTTTCGCTTGGAAGAAGTTATTTTTCGTGTTTAGAATCCAAACCGTCACTGGAAATTAAACAGTCCTGGTGAAAGGCTACAAATATCGGGCGGCAGTTCACGTTCGGTGAGGGTTTTAGGATCCGATGTTTCAGCACCGCGATGCAAGCTTCTATTCCTTGTTTTCTCAAATAATTTTCAACAGCTCACACTCGCAATCGGTATTCGTAAGTTACTGGATATCGGGGTAGACAGCTAGCTTGTGTCAAAATTCACGATAATCATCCAAATTTGTATAAAATCGACGGGGAATCACTCCGGTGTTATTTTTTCTCTAAAACACCTTCGAAACAATTTGGAATTGAAATTCCTAATTTTTCGGACCTCGATGAGAATTTGGAAAAAATCCACAGAAAAATACCGAGCTTATGCGAACTCGAATAAATACCGGAAAATTCGTCCGATTCCGTATGAAATTTATAAAAGTATTTGAACATGTTCCAGAGGTACATATGCATGCAGAGAAATTCCACGGACATCACAGACCAACTTCAACCAAAAAAAGAACGAGCTTTTTCAGTTGTTCAGGCTTTTTTTTTACACAAAAGACACAAGTTGATATTCTCGAAAATCTGGAAACGGAGTTTCCGTACTCTGCTATATAATTTTCTCATTTTCAGTCAGGCACTTTTGTTTTGACACCCTTCGCACATAGTATGAGTGTGTAGAACTTTCGTCTGTTATCTTCATGTTCTATGGCCTTAATAGTCGCTTTGTGCGACACCCTTTTATACTTCGTGCCATCAGTACGTAACCCCGGATATATAAGTGAATACATAGATACGGAGGATGGAGGCTCGACTGAAAGTGCCGAATGTCAAAGGGCGAGAAGCAGACGAAGAAGAAGAAGAAGAAGAAGAAGAAGAAAAAGGAGAAGCAGAAGAGAAGCTCCGGCATCGCAATATGGGTTTTACGACGGTGCACGGCCATCCGCCATGTATTTCTTACCCCGTAATAAAACCGATGTCGCGGGTGTTTTTCAAAGTTAAGAGGAACTCTGACTATCTACGAGATTTCAGCTGGTTTTTTTTTTTTCTCCACTTTTCCTCGTCCTCGTCCTCGTCCTCGTCTTCAGCTTCCTCTTTCCACTCCTTTGCGTTTTCCTTTTTGATTTTCGACCCCCCTACTACTCCCTCTGTCTGTCGTTTCATACATTTTCTTCACCATTTATTTTATCTATTTTTATTCTCATTTTTATTATGCATCTATACCGGCTATCAATACACCAGCCGACGCACACCAGCCCTCTTCGACTCTCGGCAAATATTCAATTCGACGTGTTGGCAGTAGATATAAATGTACCATTACGTCACATGTTCCTGTGATCTGAATGATGGTCGATTCCATAATGCATTTTTACGATGTTTATGGGACTTCTTTTTTTCTTCTCTTTGGCAGGTACAACTTATCTCGCATATTGTTTTCCCGAGGCTTTCCACGACCCCCGACTATTATCCCAAGCGACAAAGTATAATTGCAGCGGTCAGGATGGAGCGTGAGCAAAATCACAAAACCAGCAGAGGCAGGGCATTCACCACGACTACGGCTGAATCGTAAAATTGGTGGAATGATTTCAGGCCTCCGAATCTCTGGTTTAGATGGGCCTGGATAGGTTTCTCCCTTAATTTTGTCCGGGTAAATATATTCACGAGGGTAGTGACTACGTAGACTCTGAATTCCCAAATTTCGGAATGTCCAACGATCCTTTCAGGATTAACCTCAATTGATCCTGCTCACTTAATTTCCGTTATACGAGCAAGGGTATCGATTTGGGAGCGGAAAAGTTGGTCGATTCTCTAAATGGTTGTCACATTTCCTTAAAAAAGAATAAAAAAACATTTTCGCCTTGTCGAAATAGCGAAGAATTCAAAGTCTGAGGAAAATTGATCGTGTCTCCGACAAATTTCACATAATTTTAAGTAACCGAACCGCATTTCTTCACGTAGATAGACTTGCGCGTTCACGAGAAAAAGCTCCCGGACTTCGAGGCTAACGATCATCCAATGACGTACATCTGATCCCCGTACCTACACAAACTGTGTTAATTTTAGCTCGAACAATAACTTTTTCTTAGCCTCTGAATTAGGAGAATGGAAAAGTAGGCCGGATTGGAGCGGAGTGATAAATTAGCCGATTAAAAAGTTCTCCAATAATGCCACTATTCCTTGAACGATTGAGTAATCACTGATCATCAAAGTTAGTCGTACGAATTAGAGCAATATATATATGCCCACACTCGATCATTTCGTTCTCTCTGATTCATGGTACAAAAAGTCAGATTCCTTTGTATGTATTGGCATGTGTACTATGCCACATGCTTTCTCCCTCGTTTGGGACATTAATTCACCAAATGAAGCCTGAAAACATTCTGAATCGCGATGAACATGTATGCATACATATATATATATATATATACGCCCAGGATAATCGGCCTTCTACTAAAACCGGGCGAAAATATCGTTACGTACCATTGAATTAACGTAATTGTCAATTAAAAGTAGGTAGTATCCGAATGAATTGTGCTGCGGGCGTCTTTAAATTCAACAAATTTATCGTCGAGTGTATCCATTCCAATTCGTATCGCTAATTCCTGTTTCATTCTCCTGCGCGTCTGCTGTAAGCCTGCAGCGATCATTTATCTGATTAATTGATGAATCATTGATTGCGGTATAATTCAATTGCTGAATTCGGGTTTATTAGATTCAAAGTATGGCTTGTTTCTTCTACATTTTCGAAAACTACGCATCGATTTATTCGGATCCACAGGAATGAGTAGGCCGATGAAAAGAGAAAAGGAGAGTAATCATTGATGTGATTTTGATAAATTATAATTTCATTTTTCATCGACTACGCGAGTACTTCTCAAAATGCGAGTCTAGGAGTGTGTATATATGTAACCTGCGTTTTACTGTTTTTCAAAATTTTATCGAGTTAACGGAGAGAATGCATTTGTCTGTATTGTCAGATTGATTGGCCTGACTTTCCAACGAGTCGCTGTGTCAAATACAGTAGAACCTACTCACCGATCCTAGAATTTCACTCGTTTTATTTCAAACATCCAAATGGAAGTGAGCTTTTAATTCGAAGTGGAGGTAACGAAAAATTCAGATGAATCTTCCCCGCAGAATGCTTGTTTCAATTAATGTTTGATTCTGGTTTGTTGGGTTCCTGTATTCCTCTACGTACGAAAGTGATTGGAAATAGATAGACTAAAACAAAAACTATCCGCAGTACTGTGAAGTGCTACTAGAACCAGATGGATAAGTTTTTCAAACAGGTACGTACACACATACCTACGTATGTTCCCACTCGAAGTACAGTATCGCGGAATATTTTACTTTGAATTTTATTCAATATAGAAATTTTTCTACAACTCTGCGCGTGGGTTTTGTATAACTTTGTGTTATCTCTTATCCTGATGCAGGTGCAGCTGCAGGTGAGTTTGTTGGTTGGTGAAGGTATAGATATGCTTATCCGCATTTTCTACAAATCCACAAATACCTACTCAAAAACGAAACAAATGTATTCCTGCGGTCGTCGACATATCGCTATTTCCTATGCTCGCAAACTCTATACTTGACTTCACTATACAAACTCGCGAGGAAATGTAGAGAACCGAGCTGAACGTGACTACGAGCACGCCGAATGCAACCTCTGTTTACTTGCGACTGGTGTCAATTTCCGCGATGCTGAGGAACATTCAATCAACGCGTCATAAACGTGACAACGAAATTCATCGTCGCCCATGCGTTTCGTAATAATTTTCACACAACAAAATTATACGTAACCATCTTCCTCTTCCGAAAAACAGAATGCAATCAAACTTTCTTCGATGGTCAGCCGACTGCCGCAGAATCTCTTCATTTCATTGACTCAACGTTTGAGCGTATTTTCCATCGCCGAATGGATTTCATTCTGATGAAAAATTGGCAGAGCTCCGAAAATTTGGCCGTGCAAAATTCTACGGTAACAATTTTCGCCATAACTTTTCAGCGCTGCGAGCAATTTTCCGTTTTCTTTGCTCCTTTCGACGCTTGCTGCAGGTGCCGAGGCATGAAAATCTAAAACTGTAACACAGCGCGATATCGTGCAATTTTGAAAACTGTATATTCCTCGGAGAAAAAAATTGACCCAACAATTTCACTTCATCTACTACTCTGAACGATATTCTTCTGAACATTGTTGTGCTTTTTCAAGTGAAATCCTTCCTCCCGGTTATCTACCGCCACAGTCTCTCTGCGGAAATGGTTGAAACAAATTTTCCGTACAACATGAAAGATCTCACAGTTGGATAAGAGACCCGGGTACTAAAACGCGCAATTCTGAGTACCGTATACCTATCGCGCCAGAAAATTAGATTTTCATTCTTGGAGGACTGCACAGCGTGCATGGAACTCGCAGTAAGTCGCAAATTCGGTCTATTAGAGTGGACAGGCAGGAACTAGCCGTAAAAAGACATAAGGCTACAAAACGCAGCAATTAGACTTGCAATTACGACAGAATCGTCGAGCAATCATGGTAATTACTTGGTAGTATGTAAATTGCGTCGTCCTTTGCCCGCAAAAGCGCGGCCCGCGTTTCACGTGGCACCCATCGCCGTCGCCATCGCCATTCGCATTGCCTAGCCTCGAATAGAACTATAGTACAAACACATTCTAGCTGTTAGTTTCTCGAACCAAACCTCAAAACCGATGCGACACCCGGGATTCAGGATCCTGAATACAGGTAGGTATAGCATGTTGAAATTCCAGTAGGTATCGTTCGGTTGATTGCACTCGGTCGACAACCGAAACTAAATATTGGCGAGCTGTTGATCTTACTCGACATCAATCAGACCTCGTACTCGCGTGAAAAATTCAATACTGCAGTGTATGTATGAATAACTTGTGTAGAATCGATCGAGTGAAAGAGAAAAATAAAGTAAACGAAGAATCCTGAATTTTATGGAAAGAGAGAGACAGAGAAGGAGCACGATCAGATCCAGAGGAAATTTGAACGAACTGCACAATATCAACTAAGATTTCAGTGCGCAGTTTTCCGTAGTTTGACACTGATGAATATTCACACCGTGGCTCGACTGCAATCCCTCTCGGTACGTAGGCACCTGTATTTTTTCTCCTTCCGTCTCTTTTTATCCTTTGCTTTTTCATCCGGAGTAAAATGCATGTTCCTACCTCCCAACTTAACAGGTAGTCGTTTAAAGAAACACTTCAGACTTTCAAGAAAGACGGAAGAATAAAACGAACGAAAATAGATAAAACAAAAATATCAAATGGAAAGCTCTCTGGCGAAAAACGAGAAGCTTTCCTCGCGAGAGGGGCAACCGCGCGTGAGCACGTCGTCAACGAATACTCAGATTTATATTGAAATCGCAGTCAGATCGGATTGTCCAATGAAACACACACACAGACACGAGAAGCAAGAATTTTCGCTGCCATTATTCATTACGGGATAGAAAAAAAAACAAGTTTTTAGATAATTTTCAATAATGTATCGCGTGATAACAGCAAGCTATACGTTTCAAAGTTCGACGAGTTTCCTCTTGTTCTTTATTCCTTTTTTGTCTAGGAAACGCAAGATTGAGCTTTTTCATTCGTTAGCGAGGTCATAAGAATGCCGAAGTGTGTTTTCCGAATTTTTTATATCCGACACCTATCTCGACTTGGACCAATTCGATTTGCATCCGCTATTGAGAGCCGACGATAAAATTGGATCTCGAAATTTCAATAACTTTTTCATCTCGTTGTCAGAGTAGATCACACCCCGCGTGATCTATCTCGGCATCAATTCGGTAGGTATGCTCAACAAGTCGAATCAACTATAACATGATATAGTATTAGTTTGCATATTCATATAGGTATATGGATGTATGCATTTTGTATGAGAGGAGATGATTCAGCATGAATCTTTCTGCGCCGAACGCAGATTATAGATTATATGTATGGAAGCGTGTATGTAATCTATCGGAGTGATCGCTGCACGTATATACAATATTATAAATATCGTACGCACACATCGGTATGTATATATTTCTGGACGTGAAAAGAAAGAGCCTGGTGATTGAGAGCTGGAAAAACAGGAGGAAACGAAGGTACAGAAGATGAAAAATAAGTGAAAAGGAGAGGAAAACGAAGAACGTGAAAATAAAATGCGTTTCGCATTGAGTATGTATATTGAATGCTGCACTGCCGAGAGCATGAAAGATCGACGGGCGGCTTCGGGTTTGCTTTCTCGTTTTATAAAGGCTTCACGTCAATTCGAATATAAAGGTGCTGGATCAATGCTCCGGTGTTTTGGAGTAGGTATACATCCATCCGTATAATAGCGTGTGCTGAACACGTGGATGCATTCCGCGTGTAGGTATGCCTCATACGTTCATGTTGGCAGGCATTCATGTATATAATACATCGATATAATATGCATGGGTACCTATAACTTACACCCATGTACATACGTACGTGGATATACATAGCTGGTATATTCAAAATTATACATAATATAGTATGGCGGAGGAAGGGTGAGAGCTTCGGATGCTGGGAGTGTGGAGTGCGGAGTCCGGAGTTCGGAGTGTGGAGAGGAGAAGGTAATTGATGATAGGCTCATACCGTCACGCGCACCGCGTCCGCACTGAACCTGTTAATCAAACGGCATATATACGACATACACAAATACACAAATATGTATATGTATATATCTATATCTATATCCATATCCATATCTATATACGTAGGTATACATATCAATATATGTACTGGAGACGTCGGAGGGTGCATCATGAGTAGGAAGCTGTCTGAAACCATTGTCATACACCATCGGGTGGTATAATCGAACGTCCGGCATTCCCGATGATACGCCCATCGATCCTTATGCATTTCAATATCGTATATAACGTTCCTATGTACATATTATATAGGTCTACATGTATATATAATGCAGGAATACGATTCAGTAGACATAAATATGTGCGTGTACAGACATCGAGGACACTCACGGTTGACGACCAGGACCCAGTATTCTCCAATTTCACAAAGCTCCGTTCATATATAAAGGCGGATCACAAAGTTCTGGAAAACAGGTATTCTAGCTTTCCAAAATCAAATGTTCCAAATCCGTAGGTCTCTGAACGAAATTCGTGTTTTCCCGGTCATCCAGATATAGGATAAGGAATACCGTGTGAGAACGAAAATGGAGAGTTATTGCCACTTGTTGGGTAATTGGCAACTTTTCTCTTTGTTTCTTCTCGATTTTCGTGCGAAAGCGCGGTAACTGAATCATGAGAAGAAGGAGTACGTGCATACATACATCTATCAATCTCTCACGGATAATTGGCAATAACTGAACCCGTGTTCAAAAATTACCTCTGCAAATTATGAAAATATGACAGATTTTCGATTCGGTTGTGGGATCATAGCCCGGTCATATTTTACATGAATTTATCGTCGAAGCAATTCGATTAGAACAGAAGCGGATGCAAATTCAAGAGATGGGTAAATATAATAATTGCAGAGAAAGGTTTACCCTGGAGAGCGAAATGGCGGGAGATCTACCGCGCATATATATGTCAGGATTTCGATCGAATGCACAAACACGCACTTGACCCTCGTCTCCACCTTTCGAAACTCGCTTAAGCCCGAGTGATTTCTGAAAACGCGCTTCGGAATTTACCGAGTCACGAGCGAACGAGCGAATTTGATTTCACTCTTGCGACCCACCCTCATTCACCCCGTACCTTTCCTTTACTACCCTGGACCAACTATACGGACAGATTTTAGACCCGCACTCAACGCACACTCCAAATTCTGACCATACACCTACCTAGTCCTATGCGTAGCACACACATGTAGTAGCTATATGGATCCTTGATCCTCACTTATCGCAACTACTACGGGTGTACGTATATCCTTAGCGCACACTTTCCGCCCTCACGGTTTCTTTCTCGACGAGTTTTTTTTTTAATTTTTCAACCGAAGAGAAACGTATCATAATGAGGGAGATTTTTCACCCCGAGATTGTGATCGAGGGCTCAGTGTTTGATGGTTTGTGGACTCAGAAATTCGAGATAATCGGTCAGAAATATATGTGTGACTTGAAATTTGAGATCAGGTTATTGCACAGTCAGGCCTCTGGACAAAGTGGAAATTCTGATTCTAGCCTGGAAATTTATGGGGGTAGTTCACTTATCACAGATTTTAGAAAATTCGAAACTTCTTCAAAATTGCGAAAATTTGTTCGAATATGGATATCACGAGAGCGTTTCATCCATTCTTTTTTTCAAAATTTTTGAAAGGTTGATATACCTCCAAACTGACTCGAAAACGATTTGATATCCGAAGAGTTGATTTGTACTTGATAAATACGACGGAAGGGTAATTTTCTGCGAGAAACAATTCGACGCAAGATGTATAGTTTATCGATTGTAATATTTGTTGATTAAAAGCTGTGAACGATGAATGAGGATGAGAAGCTGTACTGCTTCGTACGGATCATTTTCTCCTTTCTTCTATCATATACCTATCTCTAGAAATTTTCCGCGCTGTATTCTCTATGAGCAATAATGAAATGGTAATAAGGAAGACCGTTCCCCCCGCCCCGCCCCGCCCCGTTCCTTCTTGAGCGAAACTCTTTCAGCTCGTCGAAAAAGCGGATAAGAGAGGTTAGGTTGGGTATCTTGAAAAGAAGCGATTCGTGAAGTAATTAGCCACTTGTTCTTGGCAAGTTCGTCAGTACAATCGCGAAACTCTTTAGGGTGTAGCTATATAGGTATAAGTACACATAATACTACAGTAGCGTCGCCGCCGCAGGACGAAAACTTGAAAACTGCGGCTAGGTACTATTTTCTATAGCACCAACCTTCGGGGAACAATTCACGCTTCAATTTATTGCCAGAAAATGAGCGCGAAAATACTGCCATTAAGATTCTCCTGTATAGGAATATATAGGTATAGGTATATATGAACGTAGGAAACGGCACATTTTAGGAATGAAAAGATGAACCAAAAATCGAAGAAAAAAAGAAAAGAAATCCAGAACAATACATAGGTTATACAACATTTCTACAAAAATTACGCAGAGCTATGTAAATGTGGGAATGTATTGTGTAAACATATATCTATACCAGCCTACCTACGTTCACGTTGATTCTACCGGAACGACGAGCCCTGGGAATACCGTTAATTACAGCATTTCCCCCTTCATTAGTCAAGTATTGGAGAGCACTTGAACGAATCAGAAGGTACGCCATGGAGAACGAAGGGCAATATATCATTTTGGTTAAGCTTCGGGCTCGCCCTGCCTCGTGGCGATGGAAAGTTCACCTCAATTACCCTCCTTTAACTTGATTTCATTTTTTCATTTCGTATTTAAATTATTCTGTCTCCCCATGGACTTTCACCGTCATGTTATCAGTTTTCTTGTGCCAACGAAATTTCGTTGCTTTTTACCTAAACTTATAATTACCAGGATATAATTATACAACCCGATAGATCCACGAAGTTTCGATCACTATTTCAAACCAGGGACCAAGGGCGGGGTCCAATTTACCGAATTGGTGGTCCGAATTACCCGATCGGTTCGGTAGCTCCGAATTTTCATACTTTTGCAAACGTAATTTTTACCGATTGTTCTTTCGGCTGAAGAATTTCGAAGACGGCTAGCTTGATGGGGAAATTTTTGGTCGATCGATGGGCTACGGGATGTCGACGATCCCTGTATTATCGATCGAAGCAGGAACGAGGATAAGGAATTCCGTCGATAATACAGAAATCTCTCATACCCCGGAGCCCACTTGACGGAAATAAATTTCTCCATTAGACTGGTCGCCTTTAACATAATTGAGTCATCGATTCTCTGTGAACGTTGCTCTCGATTTTGAGGAGTCGATTTTGATAAGTCGCGTCAGTATGTACACGTGATCTCTGTACTCCCTCAGGGGATCGGAATTACCGGACTCCAAACTACAGGTATACCGTGATAACACGAGAGAAACATCCGCCATCTGACTATCTTCTTATAACAGCTGGGCAGAAGGTGTGTAGGTCGTGTATAGAAGTACAGATAGACAAACAAATCTCTGGTGAAGAACAAAGCGAGTTCGAATGTATGCGTAATACGCAGTACGACTACATTGAAAGCTACACGATTCGCAGTTGGATGAAAAACGCAGCGGCTGTAATCATGCCCTGCGGCTTCCGGTATTTAGTCAAATACGCGTCTGTCAGTCACACTATCACTTTGAATTCAAACGAGCGTAGGCATTAGCCCAAATGAAAATTAATGTGTCAAATTTCGCCCAAGCGTTCGTTGGATCTTTTTGGATATCCGAGTAGTGTGTATCTAGGAGATTATTCAATTCGATGATTTGAGAATTTATCGCTCTCGTTATGAGTACGTGTTACCTTGCATGGGGAAGGTAGGTCGCGGGTATGAAATAGGGAGAGGAAATATGCTCGTGGAAGGATTTGAAGAGAGAGAACTGATCGTTATTCAGAATTAGCACAGAGAATGTCTTTGGACAACAGAAATCGATGGAAGCTCTGAATTTACATAACCATTTACTCCTCCCATTTTCTTTGCTATTCTCCACAGCTGAGTGCAGCTATGCAAGATCCGGGGATATAAAAAATGCTAAACGAGGATTCTATCATCATTCACAGCCTTCATTAGTACACCTACACGCGTTGAACTTTTCCCGTTGCAGCTGCCTCGTACAATTTCTAGGATTACCTCCTCGTAGAAGAAAAAAGGAATGAAATAAGAAACGGAACGGAAAAAGGATTCTTGCTGCTGTTGGGATATAACGGAAATGATGAGCAATAAAATGAACACGTATACACGTACGAGGTGTGTATGTACCAAGTTGGTACTCCACGATACCACACGATCTATAACGCGAATGGTGGAAAGTTGGTAAACGTCGTGAATTGCCAAAATATTCAGACAGTGAAGATCCATTGAAAAACAAGCTTGATTTAGGAAGCTTTCGCGTGTGATCCCGTTTCCAAAAAGAACATAATTTCGGAATACGCCGTTGCCACGATACCAACAATTATCGAAATATTTAGCGTTTTCTCAACCCACACAGACACATTGAAAGCTAGTTTTATTCATTGCGAAAGGGTCCCGGATGACGATGTTGAAAAAAATTCTGAAACTTTCTTCACCAACGTAAGAATAGAGATTTCAGCCTCTCTTATCTCGGCACGGAAGATGAGGATCTAGCAAAAAAGAAAAAAAGAAAAGGGAGCACGAAATTTTCCCCAAATTCGATGTCACGTTCGTGGACTGAATTCTACGTGAACGTGTGGAATCTTGGAGGTGCCTCACGTCTCGTGATCAAATTCGACCGTGTCGTCGTTATGAGAGGAAAATACTTATCGTTCATGTATGCACGAAGGTAGGTAGGTGGGTAGGTATATGTAATGGGATTTCTACGACAAGGAAATGGGACCAATCGGTGATTTCTTTCCCCGTTAGTTGTTCATTCAGGTCAAAACGCTTTTTTGGGGCTACGGGGGTTATATAGATAGAGGGCGCGCATATACATACATACATTGAATGTATTTTATGTTTGCTATCCTTGTCCTCCTCCTTCTTTTTTTCTTGTTCGTTCTTTCTTTTGTTTCCCGCAGTCAAATAGGATGAGAAATTTTCACGTTCACCCACTTTGTTTCATTCTCGACGGTTTTACTCAGGGTTTTACCTACTCCTCGTAACGATGGCTGTTATAGTCCATCTACACTCCCCGCTAACGCAAACACACTTTGTGCCTCTCTTCCTTCCCTTCTGCGCTCCTCTGTTCTTTTCTTTTTGTTTCTTTCACCTTTTTCCACGTCAAAAATGGAAAAATGCAGAAGTACGGAGAGAGAAAGAGAGCGAGAGATGGATGGAGTGAAAAAAGGAAAAGTTACGTAAAAATTGTTACAGCTTTTTAACCTACCACAATATATCTTGTTACTCCATCTCTTTGTAATTACAGATCTCTAATTATGAGATTCAATTGTTATAGTAGTGTTAGTTTCTGAAAGGGAGAAAAAGTGTTCGATAATAGGAAACAAGAGATCGTAGATGTAGCTTTAACGAGTTCAGCGCAATGGATTTCTTTGAAGTTTTGAGAAGTTTCTCACAGGTAGATTGGTAAGAATTCCTATATATATATGAGGCATTCCGCGCCGTTTCGACTCTCGACCCTTTCGATTTGCCATCCCGATTATTTGTCGCGTAGTAATACTCGAAAAGGCACTCTCAAATGTGAAATCATGGATTTTGAAAAAATCGAAGGTATGTAAAAAGTGCTTTTCTGTTACTATTGCGAAAAAATTGCACTTAGAGGTCGCGTAAAGATTCGTTATTAGATCCATCGGAATGCTCGCTCGATGGTGCGTCTTTATTGCGATATAAGTCTTTTCGATAGGACGCAAGGATTTCGAGCTACGAGCCAAGACCACGAAGACGAGAAAAATCGTAGTTCGGTGAAAAATCCATCAAAAATTCGAAAAAATGAAGAATGCTTTTTCAAGTAGAACTACAACATGAGAAATCGGGATCGGGATCGAAATCGAAAGGGGTGAGGGTCGAACGTCGGTCGAAACGGCGCGGGACGCCCCGTATATATATACACATATGTATACGAAGAGAAGTAGAGTGAGAAGATCGAGGGAAATGTTTGCTGTCGAGTCACTAATTGGCACATGCTTCTCCTTTGTATACGAACTTGTCTACTTACTTTCAATCGAATAATTAACCGCAAACTGACTCATCTTTTTATGTGCTCCAAGGCTATCCCAGCGGCCAAGAACTTCCACCAATATTTGCGGTTTCGCTAGGAGAGGATTGGAGCCGATTAACTCACGCTGAGAATATAATATATACCACAACAACAATCAAACAACACTATGGAGGCCAAAGAAAGTCCCCTTTCGGTCGAACACGATGCCAAAGATGGAGCATGCTGGTATTCCTACCGTATTTAACCCTTTGGGATTGTAGCGCAAGAAGGGGAAGAGAGAACAAGAAATTGAGGCATGAAAAAAGAAGAAAAAAAAAAAAAGGAAAGAAAAGGAAGAAATTGTTGATTCGCTCTTAGTAAAAATTGCTCCGCTTCGACCAACAGGGAGAGATTTTACTCCCAAAGAGCGAGGATCTGCTCCAAAAGAGCGAAGATTCATTCCAAGCGAGTGAAAATCGTGTCACTCGGCATCAATGGAGTGAAAATTAGATCCGGAACGGTGAAAATTTGGTCAGAGAATTTCAGAGAGGGAATTTCAGACACCGGAAAAAGATCGGAGTGGAAATCGGCAAATTTGGAGGTCCATTATTTCGCTTCAATTTCTCAAAACGCATGAGATGCCGCTTGTGTGCCAGACCAAGGTAAAAATTCACCGGGTTCTAATTTCTCGAGTTGACGCATAGATACACTTACATACCTCACACAATCAGACGAAGAGACGTGAGAAATTCTATTCTACAAAGCAGATCAATCCACTCACCCTCCAGGCGGTTAAAGTCGATGACAAAAGCGACGACCCGCTTTATACGTTCCGGTTCGCGGCCTTAATCCTAACTGATCACTTTATTCCGACGCAAAATTAGCGGCAAGTAGTAGTAGTCCTCACTGTGCAGACTGTTCTCGTCTCGCGTCTCTTCTTTCTCGGAGTCTCTTGTCTCGATTACCTATCTACGTCCAGGTCACGTGATCGGCTGCATTATCACTTTATAGTACTAATTTTCAAGTTATTCTCGTTGTTTAGGGATCATGTGTGTGTGCGTGTGTGTGTGTTTCTGAGCGTACCGTTTAACAGCATATAATCAATGGTTCGATTTGAGGTAGTCTAATTCATTTATAGTTGAAACTAGTAGGCAGTGCCACAATTGATTTGGAACAAACACAATTACCCCGTTGATAATTGTCGGTCTCGTATTCATAGCTTTGAGTTCCCGATCCACTGCGCTTAGGTACTTCCGTGGATACTGTATATGTGTATGTTGATGAAATTTCAAGAAAAACGAGTCAATTCAATTGATCAGTGGATCAGCCGTGGATCACAATCGTTCTCGCGAAATTATTATTTCGAGTGGAGAGTTTTTTCGTAAAACTTCTTGTGATCGATGATCGAGTTCGTTCGCTTGTGCACAAATTGAATGAAACAATTATGTTGGATGATTTGTATGCAGTCTTGTCTCATGAAAATTCTTCGCCACGGTTCCCGTTGTTCCGGAAGCTGTCGATATCGATAAAACTCGGACAAACTGCGGTGGACGATCCACTCGGTGAAACAATTTCCCCACTAGAAGAGAGCGCTAGGTAGATAGTTGCGAAAATTGAATGCCGCTATTATCCAATTGACCGATCAATTGCCACGAGTATGCGGCGAAGAATGATTCGAATGCTTCTTCTAATGACAATATAATTCCATCCGATAAACGTTTTCACTGGAATAGCACACTCCGGTTCACACTGCACAATCTATTCTCCTTCTCTTTCCTTTTTCTCCAATCGGCATTCAGCAGTGTCTGACAAATGCGGACTCTTACTACTTCGCGGTTGATTCTCAGGTAATAGGAACCGCGACGGATGCTCCTCACTCGCCCAGTTTACATACTCTGCAGCTACTGATACGACGCAATGATTTGCATCCGCCGATTCAAATTCTCTCTCAGATATTTCGGGAGATGAAATTTTTCTCCAAGCTTTTCTTAGCTGAAGCTGATGTTTTTCAACCATAGGAATTTGGATGAATATTTCAGTGAAGCTCGACTGATCGTGAGATGGACGTGGGCACCGAGCTTTCATTGATATTCATTGAACAAAATTGGAACGATGTACAGCCGGGAAGAGTTTTGTATCGTCCAATTGCAACGTTTTCAAGATTGCACGTGTTGGAATCGATTAGTCGAATCAGAAATGCACTAATTAATGATCAAGCACTTTACATCGAAACGGTCCTCACTAATTTTCAAGAACATCGTTAAGACTGCAATAAAGATACATCGCGGAACGGTGTTTAGAAGCACGCCGTATGACCGTCCGTAACTCGCCGTGAAAACGATCGCAACCACGCAAGAGTTGCCGGCAGACTGCGAGCTTGTGGAGAACCTAGGGAGCGCCGTTAGAGAGAGGAAAATAAGAGGGAGACAGCATCCCGCTCTCCTCCCTCACTCTCGCTCGCTATATCTAGAGAGAGATGAACAGAGAGAGGGAGAGTGAGAGTGTGAGAGTGAGAGAGTAAAAGAATGAGGGAACGAGAGAGACGTGAGTGAATGGAAGCGAGGAGCAGCGCAGCATCCCTCCGGCATTTCGGTCTCTGCGCACAACTTTGGCTACTGTGGGTGGACGTGGATGCATATACATTGAGTATTTGTGCGGAAGTGTGTGTGGATCACATAGTAGCCACAGTCAGCGTATAGTTATAGTCCGGTAAAGTCTGTTTGGACCAAACTGTCATAGCTTAGTTTTCATCGGTCTCAACGCCGATTGATTGTATACCAACGTCCTTTTTTCTTGGAGGTATACACCGATATAGGTACTTCCTATACGTCCTCCGAAGGCAGTTCAATCTCTTTTTATGATGTTATCGTGAGGGTCCTTTATTAATTTGCACGCAAGAGAGAAGCAAGCATAGTATGAAAAGAAAAGAAAATTTATCGCATAATTGAACACCCACGGGCGATACGATTTTGTTAATTTGTCAAAGAAATGACAATCGCGTACCCCCTGAGAACATGGATCGGCAACGATGGTTAATTTGGGGGGGGGGGGGGGGGGGGGGAGAAAAAATTACAAACAGTGCGGATCCGATTTTTTGTCCCGTTATTTTTTGTTTCTTTGGCGTTGGTAGTGAGAAAAATCTGTTTTTCCACATTGTGTCATTTTTGAAAACGTTGGCTCACGCCATTTTAGTTCTCATCGATTCAATTTTGGATTTGAGTACACCGAAAAAATCGGAATCTGTTTTCTAGTCAATTTCACGCGCGGTTCATAGTTTGGGAGGAAAATCGTTGACCCAAAGTTCAGAAAAAATAGCGGAAATGAGAAATTTGCACAATATGCGCAATATTGAGAATGGGATTCAAAGGAGAACGTGAATCTGTATAATTTCCATGAAAGTTCAGATTTATGACAACAATTAAATTTTCTGTACTTCACTTGTTTTCTTCTTCTTTTCTCGTCTTTTTTTCCAGGACTAAATAGGTGCGTTGATGTGCTCTGCCCACGTACGCTCCACGCTTCTACGGTTAGCGGCCGTTGACCAGTTTGTTGACCCGCGCCCCAGTCTTGGAGGAGATAAAAAAAGGAGAAGACAAACGAGGGGGGAAAAAAAGAAATTTGAAATATTACCGCCCCGTAGAAAAAGGTCGGAGACCCTGCTAGTCTCTTCGTTTCCGCATATTTATATGATAATTCCATGAATTCTTACGGAGACGAACAAAATGCGCGCAGGTTTGAATTTTTATACTGCAGGTTATATCTTATAATATGTAACATATATATACGAGTTTATGGTTAGAAAAATTATTGAATTCTCTTACGTTTCACTGTTCTCTCATAATGTAGGCATTAGGTATTCCACATTGACTCAATTTAAAATTCAAACTCAACAACTTTTCATTAAATCATTTTGATTCAGGTTAAAAGTTTACTCTTCTGTTTTCCTTCATTTTTTTCTGTTATTTTGTTCGTTCGTTTTCCTCCACCCCGGTAATTGTAACTTCTGAATGAAGTAACTCGTTGACTTGTCTGAAATTACGGGACTCTCCTAATACTCTTCATAGATTATCACGGGTGAAAATTCACCAGTGCTATGAATATGTATATTTAAAACACCAAAATTTGTTCAATTCGAAACGCCAATTTACGAGGGACGTTCAGTTCCGAAAAAAACGTTCCACTATAGGTACATCCCTTCGGTGGGACTCCCGATTGAAATTAAAAATAAAAAATTTTCATACATTTGAACTTCAGTAAATTCCTCGTCTCATGCTGACGAGCATGGAAAACAATATGACGCGTCATTGGGGAATTTTTTGTCACCTCTTCTTTACGCTGAAGAAAAATATACGACCATTATTATTGGATAGAGGGAAACGAGGTCAGAGAATCGGAGAATTCCTTTCAACAATATTCTAACGTTTGACTGATAACAATAGCGATATAGATATTTATCCTTGAATTCCGACATCCGGTATTGGAAGCCGATCAAACTGCCGGAAACAATTTGCAAATTTCATTCAAAGCTGGATTTTCCATTCAGAATTCGTTATTATTTATCACCGATACCGAAAAGTAGAAGTATAGTTAGAAAATTGAAAATCTTGAACAAAAAACAGTCGTTAAAATAATTATGAGAAGCTCATCAAAATTTGTCAACACTAATCTGCCGAATAAATTTCAAAAATTTGTTGTTACATATATCTTGCACACAAAAGTAACAAGACTGACCCCTGATAATTGCGCGCTAATAAAATACATCACATTTTGAAGAGATACATCACTTTTTTTCAATTTTTCGGGCTTATGAAGTGAACGCTAATTTCGATAAATTGAATAATCATCGTTTGCCCCTGCAATGCGGACGACGTTTTCAGAGGATTACGTCACAATCGAATAATTTGCTAATTGTAATTGAAGAACAAAGCCCGGAAAAAAATAAAATATTCAATACTCAGAGCATCCGGTATTTGCAACGGAGGCGATGAGTGGAATTGACATCAAAATAGCAGCTCCACTATAACGGCATACCCTTGCAGCTGAAGTTTGATCATTTTTATATTCAACGATCATAATTCGCACATACCCATATAGCTGTATATATGTTTCGTATAATTTATGCTATAACGGATGTCGAAATTAGGTCATGCGATTCAGCATCGATTTACCTCGGTATTCTTTCATTGCGAGTAACTTTCACCGATTCGTGTCAATTATTTTCGTAGCAGGAGTCCTGAAATTTCAAAAATTCAACTTTGAAATCCTGGACTCCTGAAAATTCGACTCCGAAAATGATGGAAGTGGAAAGTCAAACCGAAGATCCCGGAGTTTTGAGAATTCGACTCAGGAATCATGAAATTTAAAAAACTGAACATGGAAAACTTGCAAATTTTGAAAATTTTACGAAAATTGAGGAAATATGAACAAATGATCTAATGGATGAAATTATTCCCAATTATTACGCGATCGGATTCGATGCAGACAATCATAACGCGTGTATTCCGTTCCCGTATAAATTCAGCAGGATGTAATATAGCGTCGCGGAAGTCGAATGTAGGTGTGTGTATGTATCTATGTACTCGAGTATATATACATGGAGCTGTGACTGCACCCACAATATTCTAATTCTAAGTCGGTTACTTTGCAGGCATACGGACGTCAGACGTCTGAGGTTATCATAGCCGACTTTGCCTCCGGAATGAACCGAATGCGAAGGGAATCAACGATTTGTTCGGAATAGTACGTATATATACATTCGTACAAACGCTGGATGGATGTAGCTACCTAATATCCTCGTTTTGGTTCGTTTGAGTTAGTTCGATTCACGAGCTAGGGAAACTCCTACCCTAATTTTCCCAGTCGATTAAAAGTGGGCACGATCCCGTAGAGTAGAGTTCACTGTGCAGCCGAATGTCTCATTCTCTCTGACAGTCGCTCTAATATGTTTCTGAAGAATTCCGAAACGGAAATTGAGAAAGAAAAATTGATGCGCGGTATTTTTCGCCTAATTAAATCCTTCTCCTCCTCTCGGCCGTGGTCCCCGGCCGCCGGAGGTCTTCGCAACGTGTAAATATGTATACTACCAAATTTCGAGCCCAGAATAAGCATAATTGACTTTTCAAAATACATAAAACACGGCGTCGTCATCCCTTGATGATGAAAAGGGTGAGTTTGTTCGACCGCTGATTGTGTGCTCTGAGCGATCCTTCCAAGTCCGTCACAGCCTTGGGCGTATCTTCGGCAAAACGTTGCCTCTCTCCTTTTATATGCTTTGGTAGCTAATTGCGGAATCGCTCCGCTGTGGATCTTCCGCCACGATGCCGACACAGCTGCAAAGTCTCTTCACTCCCGAATACAAAAATAGATGTAATCAAATCCAGTTTCTACTCAGGTCCGGTGTCCAGAGAATCGCACCTACCTCAAAAATAATGGCGCCTCGGTGGTCTGTGGGCTGATTGTCAGACGTTGATGAGGGATATTTTGATTGATGAATACATGGGAACCGTTGGTCGGCAGGTAGATAGATTGCTACAGGGACCTAGTATGGAATATGCGGAATAGTAGGTGTAATCATTTTCGGGAATCTCAAAATTTTCAGTGGCAATCCATTCTCTATAGCTGGTTCTGTGTTCCATTGTAGAGATGGGGGGGGGGGGGGGGGGGGGGGGGGGTTATGAATATTTTCATGCCACTGCCCGCAGCCCACACGGGCGCGATGAGAACAATATTCAGTATATGAATTAACCCGTTTCCACAATGGCCCATTATGCTGTAGTATTTCTCGACGCTATCAGAACCATTGTTGCGGTCTAGGAATTGCCGGGATTTACGTTACGTTGCATTGTCGGGTTTCAAACCCACTGCAAGGGTTTGATGGGTTGCGTAATAACCTCTCTCATTGAAAAGATCAAATTTAATTGGATTCGTTCGGAGAGTTCTGTGTCCACCTCCACCGAGCGATTCAACATTATTGTCTATGTTCATGTATCGCAGTTTTTCGTGCTAATAAATTTCATTTTCCACAGGCCCAAATTTGTTATAGAATGTTACATGTGTTTCTCATTATTTTCTATTCAATTGATTGTTAGTTTCTCGCGTGAGCCGGAGAGACGGTCCCACGGGTCGGATTCTGTCCAACTAAGAGTAATTTAATGGATCTAAACGGGAGAGGGACTACATAGGAAAAAATGACAAGCTTTGAGAATAATGCATTTAATCGATTTGCAAAATCAAGCTTCAGCGTTTTCACTTTCATTGATACTGACGAAACTTGGGTTTTCTGGGGAATTGGAGAGGGAATATTCGCCGGAAAAGTCCATCTTTTCACTTTTCTCATCTGAAAGTGAAGTATTACAATCGCGGAAATTTTCTACCCTCAAAATGATGACGGATTTCAGTACGTTTCACAAGTTCAAGAGGAAGAATTTAATGATACAACTCCACTCTCTCCGTTTACTGTCTAATTTTACCTCAAATTTGATATTCGGATATGAAATAATTTATTCGTTCACATCTGCAAATGAGATGGAAATTTTAATTACAGCCTCAAACGTTGAGGGAAGACTATTATTACATACAAACGAAATTTGAAAGACGATAATTTCTTAATATTGACTAAACAACGATTTTGTTCACGATTTATAGCTGAGAGCATTCGGTAGTCGATCTACTCGTTCCCAAAGAAAAATTAATTCAACGGTAGTCTACTCATGAACGATTATGAAGATCAGAATTATTCTTCCAGATCTATACAGCCGGATGATTTTCCGGCAAATTTCAATGTGAGCACGGAGTTCGACGTGACGCAGGATATGAAATGAATCGAGTCGTCTTTGTATCGAGAAGTAAACTTCATTTGTGAGGGTAGTTTAATTGTCTTTGTTGAGGTTAGAATCAAATTTCATGAGTAACCAATGAATTAATGCAACCGTAGTAATCAGACCGAGGCGATGATGGGATTCGGTGTTAGGGGTGAGGTCAGGTGCGGTGCGGTGGGGTGCGGTGTGAGTGCCGTATATTAAATACCTCGCAGGGACAACAGAGATCTAGTTAATTGTGGGGTAGATGACTAATTCGAGGAGAGCGCTTCGTTCGTAGCTCGATTTCGAATCCCTCTAGGTATCTTGGGAAATGAGAAACTGCGGGAATTACGTGAAAGAGAGGGGTTTGGCGAAGAGTGCGGCGAAAGCCAATCCCACTTTCCAAATTCTCATCATAATTCCGCAGTGGGTGCAACAATTAAAGGCAAGTTGGGATCAGATTTAAGGCCAAGCACGTAGCTACCGAATGCTTCATAAAGTACTCTGCTATCTACTAACCACTGCACTTACGTCATATACCTACGCGCGGCGGAACTACGTAAGAGATCTAATAGGAAAAAGAGGCTAGCCAAGAAAACGGAAACCAGAGATGAAGTGGGAGGGATGAGAAAGGGAGAAGAGCGAGAAAGAATGCAAGAAAGAGAGCAATCTCCACTCCACTGCACCGCACTGAACTGCACACATGGAGAACACTCGGAACAAAGAACGCCTTTACGTGGTTGCAGCATGGATGTATGGTAGTGAGCGTTAACTGACTTATGCTCCGCCAAGACCGAAGAAATAACACGGAAATAATTACGAGGAAACGTGTTAAGATTTTACGTGCTTCCGAGCTGCACTAGGGCCCCTCCTCCCCCAAGCACCCCTAACTTAGACGTCGTTACTTTTGGAACGCCACTTGCTATACTATACTATATCCGCCCGCCCTCTCTTTCTGCACGCGGTGTTTACTGCACAGACCAGGAGTCACGATTTGCAAGATTTCTCACAGACCACTATTCTACGTCTTTTGTCTTCATGATCTACACTAATGCCGCAGTGGAAAAAGAGGAAAAAAGAAAAGGATAGTAAGCTCTATGACACGTTCTTTACTCTTGCGAATGCATCTACGTACATGCATGGAAGTGATTGCACTGGCACACAACGAATGCGGATGCAGTACTACTTTTGGTCACGAATATTGAAAAATCAATTTCCGAAGTAGGCGAGTGGCTTTGAGACCAAAAAATAGGATTATTTCTCATCACAGGTAACTAGTCGTCTACTTTTTTCCTAACCTCTGGAAGAACTTTCTCAAGAGAGAAAGAGAGATCGAGAAAATGCAGGTATTCTGTCAAAATTTAAATGAATTAGAATTTTTGCCGCAAATCCTTTCACGCGTTCGAAAATCGGTCACAGTATATGTAATATATATATATACATAAAAGTTTGTCGGGCCAATATCATCGTTGTGTGATTCTGAACTTGTTTTCCTCGGAACAAGATCTCCGCTAAACTTGCAGCGTTCACGAACGATTTCTAGATTTTGACTAACGATTATATACAAGCATGTATCTATGTATATACTTCATAATGTACGGTAGATCCTCGAGTCCGTAATTTTGAGCCAAATTTTCGTGGATAAATATCGTTTCCCTTCGGTGAGGTAGGTAAATGCCCTTAATTTCTCTGACCCGTGAACGTATCGGACCTCCGAAGAGGAGTTTGCCGGAGGCCCAGCTGCAAACCACATGGTGCTTGTGGTAGTGGTCACTGTCGATCATGACCGTCCTTCTCAATGTCCACCGGATGCTTGCTCGAATCACAGTTTCCGTGTTCTAGCGAGAAACTACAACCTGGGAATTTCCTCTCCTTCTCCCTTCCCATTTGCCCCTTTAATAGAATGAAATACTGTCGATGGCTAATTTTCGATAAGGTTGATCGAACGCGAGATAAGAGATAATCGATGCAAACGGATCTTCGAGGACGGAAAGTGGGAAGCACCCGCTTGAATATTTTTTGACATCACATAAGACGGATCTCTAGAATGCAGGAAGAGGAGAAAATTCACCTCACCTTGTAGTATCGTATCCTCGTTTTACGGGTATAGGTACAGGTATAGATATACACTGGCCTATAGTATTATAGATATCGTTACGCGTTCGGCTTTGGAATTTCGACCTCTTAAAGTGAGAATTTCGCTGGATCCCGCGTGTTTCGTGTAAAGAGATTCTTAATCTGAGACGGCGAGGGTATCGAGAGAGTCGAGATGGATCAAAAATAGGAACAAAAAATAGCTAGGTACGGAGTGCCGGATATAAGGATCTTGGGATGGGGAAATACGAGTTTAAAGGATATATACAAGAAATGTTGAAAAGCAGAAATCGAGAGCAAAAACAGGAGAACGAGCAGAAGAAGGAGAAGACGAAGAAGGTGGAGATGAAGGAGAAGAAAAAGCTCAAATGATACCAAAGACACGCCAGGGTCTCTTTGGGCTTTTTCGCATCTTTGAGCCTGGCCAAAAGACACGCCAATTTGCGCGAGACTGAATACGGTGAAAAATTCATTCGGGACAATTCAGGAATACGAGCGTCGCTAAAGTGGTTCTCGAACTGTGAGTGCTGTGTAGATAAAACGAAGTGAAAAAAGAATAACGAAAACGAAAACGAAAAATAAAAGAACAAGACGAGCCGTTGACCTTGCCGCAAAGAAAATGTACTGCGGAGATGCTCGGCAGAAAATTTCTCCACATATTTGGATACAAACGAGAATAGAAAACAGAGGAGAAAGCATCGACGTTCGGTACGAAATTATACAAATTATGTATTATATACGTAAATAATTACAGATTTTTGATAATATTAACCCTTTTTTGGAAAGATGGCACATTATGGATTTCCGATGTCACTGTACGTTCGCCTACTCAATTTAATGGTTTGGAAATAGCCATATTTTCGCGAATTCTTTCACTTCCGGAAGGCACTTACGTTAACGTTTCTAGGTGTAGGTACAATTCGCGTGGGATGAGAAATCGGTAATCTAAGAGAACACTCACCCAGTTGGACTGAAATATTGAGAAGATGATATTAGATTAAGGGAATTATTTGCGGCAATTTAAGCACGAAATGTTCAAGTGTGTTTTTGAGTGCTATAGGTACCTAGTTTGTTATATACTTACCGTGAACTGAATTCCCCTGAAAACTTTGAGGGCTCTTCAGGTGAACTCTGATCACACAACGGAAGGAATTCATGAATTACAATCGCTCAAGATTGTTCCAAGAGTAGCACACTTGACGTAGTGATTACGTCGGAGAAATATTCCCACAATTTCTAGCTTAATATAATCACTCATTCAACTCCTACTCCTGTCTCTATCCCTGCTTGTATTCCGAGCTCCTCTAATTTTCCACTCTCACGGACGGCAGGTCGTAATTAATAAACAGGCCCAAAAACGGAAGAAGGAGAAAAAAAGGAGGCGAAAATTTTGTGGTTTGTGGAAGTGTGCGCTTCGATTGATAGAACACCGCGTTCAAGTTCTCGCTCCTGCAGCCCGAAGATATTTCGCAAAATGAAGTAAAATAAAGGTATAAGATAACGGGTAGAAAGCGAGAGGGAGAGAGAGAGAGGCAGGAAAGAATATTAAAAAGTTTACGTTTACAGAATTTTATTACTGGAAGGATGAAAAGCGAGCTGAAGAAACTTTCGCTTAACTCTCCCCCGTTGGTATACTTTCTTGTCTCGCTGATCTTACTGCCTGATGGTTTACTTTGAACACAACTTGCCTCCAGTTAAGTGAGTAGAATAATTAGAGTCCATCTAATTTGCTAACAACGCCAACTATAGAGTACATACCTACCTACCCGCCTACCCTCTTGATTATAATCAAATTTCTTGCCAAAATATACTTATTTAAACGCACCTCGTTCCAACCTCCGTAACTATCATGAATAAATTGTTCTTATTTTATGTATATTATACTACCTATGGCTAAATTTTCGTCGGAAAGGAGCCCACGAGCGTTGCGCTACTCACCGAAAGCTTGAGCTTCTGTCGAGAGCTTCTCGAAAATAGGTTCACGTCAGAATCCATTTTTCGCAGCACGTATATTTCAGAGTCAATTTGCGGTGCCAATGTATTACTGTGTCATTTTGATTCACGCGATCGGGACTAAATTCGATAAAAATCTACGACGGTTAAAGTGAGAGCCACGGCCATACTGCTATCTGAATTTCATCCATTTTCTATGAGAAGTCTCGCTCTTGAAGATCGGAGAACAACTTCATACTGCGAGAGATCCCGTGCAGCCTGCAGCAGCGGAAATTGTATAAGTATATCGCTAAAGTGAAAAGTATTCGTGCCTTTTCAAGTATGGAAAAGTTGCTGGAATCTCTCCTCGAGCACGTAAGATATAATACGGTACATACATATTTCACAGAATTCATATACATAAATATCTCAACAGCAGACGGAAGTCTGGTGACAAAACTGCAGGAGATTTGAACAAGCCAGAAATCAAAGTCAAAGACACGATCTCCAATCTCTTCAACGCTGTTCCGTCTCCCGAAGAAATCGAAAAAAGTGAAAAGTGGCAGAACAATTTCAGTACCTGGGTATATATTCACCGAGAATTATATACAGACTGAAGTGAGACGTAGTTTCATTGAGATTTTATTCACTCGAATTATATAGATATCAAAGAAACTCAATCGAGGGTTGAAAATGAGTATCCATGATAAATCGACGCCGATTAATGAGCTGCAGTGGCTGGCAGGTAATTAAAGAAACGAGAAGAAAGGGATGCAAACAGAAAAACGAGAATCATACTATTCTTTTACTCGTTATAAAATCTAGAGAGGATTGAGTGAAGAATTATCTATTGTCGAGTAGACGCACGGGAGGATATCATCTCATTAATCCAGCAGCTCAGTGCAGGTTTGCGGATAATAACTTTTGTTCTAGATGTACCGCAGCCCAACATTGTTTAACTTTGAGTTATAATTTCTCTCCACTAAGTGCAGGATGAAACCGGCTGCGAAAGCGATGGTACCGTCAACCGGGGCAACTAGGGTAAAAAAAAGTTTTTTTTACGTTCGCGTTTCGCCAAAATTCTGAATTTCAACCGATTTTTTTTTCACGCTCTACAGAAATGTGGGGGAGATTATTTCAAGAATATCCGATGAGTTATGTAGACTGACGTTTGATGCAATAATCGCCACGCGTTTAGGGCAATTGTGGTACAGATTTTTTCACTTATCAATAAAATGGGAACAATCAATTTTTTCTCAGGTTTAGACCATAAGTAAGTCGTTCATTAGACATTCTACAGTGAGATTAACCGAGGTGCATCAAAAACTAATAATTCTCACAGAAACAGTGCTGAAATTTTTCTCTGAATGACTACAATTGAAAGTTTACAGGTTTGCTAACGTTAGACGTCACACTTTCGCGTACTTACGATTTTTGTTCGGTTTTATCAAGAAATGAGAACACTCGACGTCTTATGCAGTCTGTTGGGGACGCTTCACACTATATTTTGGCTGGTCGCAAAGTTCAAATTATTTTACCGCAACGGGTACACGAAGGAACAAAAAAACATGATTGTACCAAAATTGCACCTGCTGTACCATAATTGTCCCGGTTGACGATACCTTGATGGTTTTTCCAATATTGCGATCATCGAACATGGTCATCGATCGGAAAAATTGATCGATCGTAGATCTGAAATTCCGAGGAAGAAATTTGAAAAAATTGATTGATCAGAAAGTGAAGTATAAGGATAAGCTGTAACTTGGATAGTCTCTCGAGTACATTCAAGTGCCTTGCACGTTATTCGAAGTTTTTGTACCAGCGGTGACGAGGTGTAAAAATATTTACCGAGAGTGCTATCTCGCCCTGATACTCTACGTCGACGCTGGCCACGGCGTGAAACGTTGATAAGAAACCACTCCGAAGAATGACGCGCTGTCTGGGTATTGTCTGGGGGCTGGGGCGCCTAGTTCAGTACCTACAAACCTTCGGGTGAGTCACAGGGGCTGCTGGAACTACTCCGAGTGTAGTAAGTAAACCGTAAAAAGTTTGATGTTTCAAATCCAGTTTGACCACACAGTGAACGATGTCGTTCGCTTTTTCTCATGGCTTGGAATAATTTCTCGTCCGGTTTAACTGCCCGTAGTAACAACGATGAGAGAGCACCCGTGTTCAAGGAATGGATGAAGCCACTCTTCCCAAAATCTGTCATACCCTTTCCGAAATCATTTGGTATCTTTGAAAACTCGTGAAAGTGTTTGTAATTTTCTCCGAGCTTCCGAAATGCCCTGACATCCTCTGAATTTTTTGTGATATTTGAAAATGGTTTTGGAAATCATTTCGAATTATTCGAAATCCCTGAAAACCGTGTGGAAAATCATGGTTCAGAATCACCTGAGATCCTACGAAATCTATGATCTGATCTATCTTCTTCTGCATGTCTAAACCTCTTAGAATCCTTCGGGATCTTAGAATTCTTCGAAAGCCTCGAAGGCTCCGAAATTTTCCAACGTTATTGGAAATCTATGGCCCCTCTGGATTCGGGAGTTTTTCCAAAATCGTTTGAAGCAATCCCTGAAATCGTATGAACTTTTTTGCAATCCTAAAATACGTTATATATTCACCAGCCTGAAATTCCTTTTCCTCAATTTATTCATCAAGCGATCGAATCTGCAATCTGAAATTTGTATGTCAAGTGAGTTTTGTGCACGATTTACCTAAAAATAGATTCAAAATTCACGTTGAAAGGGTGAAATTTGTTTTTCGTTGTTTTGTTTCCCCGTTGTTCATTGTTTCCGTTACACCGCGCATCCATGGGCTAGCGAAGTGTGTGCGAATGTGAATGCGTGGGTGAAAAAATTTCGATTCAAATGAATGCAGGAAATCCTGTTGCCTCGGGGGGCAGTAGGGCAGGTGAGGTGTAGTAGGGTACAAACGGACGAATTGACAAAGCGATACCCCACGCGAACACTCCGTAAATAGAATATAATTTACAGCTGGAAAGTTGCTCGGGTCCGCTAAAAACACCGTATTTACAACAAACTCGCACCCTTTTGTGCCCATCAATCTTTCCACAGGATCCGTGTCACGTCGCGTTTTAGTGCCTATGTGCATGCCTGTACCTACCTACATTACCGGCTAACCCGAACTCCCTGAAGCCAGCTGGCAATTTACTAAATCGCATGTAGGCTAAAGGGGAAACGGGATCAGGAAGAGAGAAAAAGAGCATGGAGTGTAATGGAACAGAGTCAATGTCGTCAATCACCAATTGATTTGGAGTAGAAATATCATCGGATATTTTCCCATATTTTCAGGTATCTTTCCAGCGAACATAGCTGCGTTACAGTTACGTAAAAATCATGTCACAGTGGTTCTCCATGTGATATCACAGATATGCGAAGTGTTACGCGAATGAGGGAGTCCATGTTCTTAAAAATGTCGTCACATAGACGAACGTCGGTAACGTGTCTGTTACAAATCACGGTATCGTCAGATATACCCTGCATTTCTGTCATAATTACGGAACATAGATACAACCATCCAGGAAACGCAGTTACATAATATCAATGGACGAATTATGTAACATGTGAACTGTAAATTGTGACTTCACGTCAAATCACAATCACTTATTGTAAGTTTCACTCTAGGAGCAGATAGACTTTTTCGCTCTGATTTCCGGTCATGTCAAACTGAATCTGGATGTGGAGCGATGTGGTATCACCGCTCATGAGAATCTTGACCACGTAACTGCCATACCTATCATCACATGGTGATCACGTTTTGCTCGTGAGAAGGCTGCGTAGCCATGCGGCAGCGCGGCGTTCCGAAGTACATATGCAAGCAAGTGTTCTGCTGAAGAATTATGAAAATGTGATACGTAACTGCAGTAGCGTATGCAACGTAACGCGCCAGATATGTCATTTTTAACGAACTTTCAATATTGGAACTGAATGGCGTAACACTTACGGATATCTGTTACATCGCTTATATGTATCACTGATACATGAATGTTACGTCTCCGTTATATCGTTATCGTATTTATTACATATTGGAGATATCAGCTATGGTATGGAATGGCAATGTCGCCGTATTGCGGAAAAGTTGAGTAAATGATCCTAGCCGCGTTTGCCGGGTTCAGAAGAATGATTGGAGTTCCTAGCGCGAAGGTATATTGCATTGAGAAGTATTGCTTGTTGTAATAGAATAGTTTGGAAAAATGTGAAAACGGACGGAGAAGTAGATTGAAAGATGTTGAAAACTGTCAATTTCGGGGATACCGGTAACTCGGAGAGTCTGAGTTGCATATTTCAGATGAAAGAAAAGGTACTGCAGGATGCGGTACGGTATAATGATATTCTTGAACTGCGCTAAATTTTGTGTTACCTGGATCGTTAATGCGAGGTTTCTCCGGCTAGAAACTCCGGCCTGTTTACTTCGGACCGGGTTCACAGAATTTTCGAACCCTTCGACCGCGCCGATGAATTTTTTAATGTGAGCTATACGAGCTGAAAGCGACGCAGGTCTGAAACGCGAGCTGTTTTAATAGAATCCGATCCTACTCCGCCTGCTTCCGCAACCCCCGTCGACAATGTGAGTAAGTGATGAAAGGTTTTTGGAATGTTCGATGTATAAATCCAATATCGTACCAAATTCGACGGAGCTTTTATTTGAGTTAGGAATTTTTCCGATTGTTCGTAGGCACGTATCGTTGTTGATTGTGGAATGGACTGACTGAGATATTTTTGTGGCGGGAAAGTTTGAGTCCAGTATTTATTCGTCGGCCGTGTTAGACTGCATGGGGTGTTAGTTTTTTCCGAAAATGATCTCGCCGAAAAACGCAGCTGCAACGAACGCAGGCAGGTATTAAAACTATACCAGATACGTAGGTACTGACACGAAGGTGCAGGGTTTGTATAAAGTTCACTCGGGACGCAAACCAACTTTTAGGTGAACGTCAGTTCCGCAACTTTTACATATACGGAAAGCCATCAGCAGTGCCAACAATTCCACGTGAATATAGTTCTACTATCCTATGTAGCGGGGAAGTCAACTCGAAACAACGTTATCCGAAGACACAGAGTGTAGTGCTCTGATTAGGTACACCATGAAGATAGAAAACATGGTTTCACGTGGAGCGAATGATTCACTGCCTCTTATTTTTTTGTTTCAAATCATTTCAGGCGCCCAAATCCGATCCTCGTATAATTTTGTATCCGAGGATTTCGCGCTCATCGGAGTAGCACGTTTGTTTAATTTATCGTATTCCGGTAATTCCAGATATTATTGAAATATCATAGTATTATAGAACGCAGAAAATTTCATCTGTACAGTCGAGTTACGTAGATTTTGTTTTTGGTTAAAATTGTGTACATGGGACGAATGAAATAACGCGGCGAACTCGGCTATTGACGTGTCGTTTTAATTAACGTAGAGGCACGCTCTACTTCTGTACAGAATATCGTTTCAATGTTGGGATATTTTTCATCGTTCATAGAACATTTTGTCCCTTATTCACGATACGGCTGAAGATTTTCGGCGGTATTTTGTTTCCGCTCTAAAAATTTCTCACCATTTCAAAACCCGCGATCCCCGCTATAATATTGAAAAACAACAATGCGGTGTAATTTCCAGCTATGGATCCCAATCTGATTCTAGACTAATTTTGTAGAAATTTGATACACAATACACAGCTCGCGTCATAAGGATTGATACCGCAGTTTGAAACTACCCAAAAACCCAGAAGGAAGAAAAAGAAAAAAAATTGCATCGTCTTTTTTGAATCCCAAAATCTCATTCGCCGCTTGCAAAATGTGTGATAACTGCACCTGCGGAAGTCAGACTAAGTCGCTTGAAATCCACATTGTTATCCCTTGTTGAATCCATTGTTTCCCATTGTTGAATGCCGGGAGCATTAAAGTATATGTATGAGCTATAAATTATGAAGAAGCGTAGAATAATTCTAATTCCATGAGTACACGTGTGCGAGTTACAGTTTCGTATCCGGGTTTTTACTCTGCTTCTTTCTTATATTTCTTTCTCTCTTTCCGTGTGCTTCAGTCTTTTGACGAACTTTTCTGGCCTCTGGGTGGGTACCCGACGCAACAGAGACCATTGCATGAGACTCAACGCTCCACGAAAGCTAACCCATAATAAATTAGATAGTAAAGAGCCGACGCGTTCATCTATCTATATTCTGTATCAATGATCTGGGTACCTGTAGCGGAAAGCTGTAACCCGGTTTTCTCATTTCTGCAAGAGGCGTTAAACGAACGGTTTTATTCGTAAAAAAGAAATGTGATTCGGTTCCACTATCTTGTTGAAGATAGAGGTAATCCGTTTCTGCTAATGAGAATGCGGTAGTATAAAGTCAAGCAGCAAAAACCCGTCTCTATGTACGAAAAGTGAGAAGAAGAAAAAGAAAGAGGAAAATACCGAAACCAGTCGAAAGATGTTTAAATTTCTACTCCCGCTCATGCTTTTTATCCAATGAATATTCATTTTCTGGAGTTTTCTCTACGATTTTAGAATTTAGAAATCATACGCGATTCAAATTTTGGCAGTTTTCCCATTTCCTACGACGATAACTTGAGAAGTTCGCTGCAGAAGATTCCAATCAGTTTTCAAATCCATTCAACGCCATCGTAATTGTTTAATATATCACCCTGACGCTCGTATAAATTCGTTTGGGAATACCGTGCGAACTTTTGGGGCAAAATTTTCCGTCCCCCAAGGCTTTTGAACATCGTGTTATTGAAAATTCAAAAAGCCCGATGCGTGAGGGTAAAGTGGCGACGGACGTGGATACAGGGACACCGGGGCATCGGTAAGGGTTTTGAGGGGATATGAAAAATGTGAGCATGTACCACGCTACGCCCGCTGGTGTGGCACACGTCGTGTGCTACCTTCCGTTTACGGAATATAAGTGCGTCCAACACTCGCTGCACCCGTCCAAATCTATGTACAATATACATGTATAAAAGTTGGTATTTTCTCGTCCTCGCCCTCGTCCTCATCCTCCTTTTCCCCTCTTTTTCCCTTTGATACGGAGAAGTATAGCAATATACACAATTCTGTGACGGATTGAGCCCCGACGTCACTCCGACGACACCGTGACGCCGGGCTTACCGCGGGAGTCACATCCTTGAAGTTAGCCCCGTGACCCAGGGCCACCGACGAAGGTCCCATTACGGTCGATAGGGTTCAGAAACGATTTTTCGAAGCTCCTAAGAGCTTTGCACCCGCAAGGATAGACCATTGGAACTATCCAGGGTATGAGGGTTGAAGATTAAACCGTAAAAGCTCCTAATGCTCTCATTGTATGCTTGATTCACAAATTCAGTTTGCTCTTCACCCAGAGAATGAAAAAGGAAAATAAGTGTCCGGTTATTTCGCATACGACTTTTGAACAAAAACATATAAAGTTGGAGCGCTGTACGGTTCTATCGACTGCAGAGAGTAGTTATTCCGGAAGACAGAAAGTCTTGAGTTGCAAGAAATTAGTCGAAAAATTTGTGCCCATGACCAGGCGGGCTGTGGGATATCAACGATCTCTGTATTTCCGACGAAATTTCTCATTCCCACAACGATAATTTTATCGACAATATAGGAATTCTTGATGTCCCTGAACCCGTTCGCGCCCCCTGGACGACAGCAAACTCTGAAAGATTTTTCAGACAGTTATTTGAGTAATTCAGGTGACTCACAATCAGTTTCGAAAGATTGACTTACAAATTTTTGTCATGTAGGATAGAAATAAGCTATGAGTCATGAACAGTGGTTATCAGTTTCGGAAGAACTTCGATACGCGATTATTGATTACGATGAGATAATTTCATGGAGGGACATGATCCCATGGAGCCGTTTAACTGCATCGAAGCCGGCAGTATATTATTGCCGGAATAAAATACTACGTTTGAGGATAGATATGTATCGATTTCACGTTAAACCGAACGTCTGCGGGTTTCAGGATCGAGGGAAGCGAAGGTAAAGAGGAAATAAAGAAACACTTAATCAGAGAGGTTAGCTGAAAATGAAGACTTAAAGAGAGTCCTTCAAGCGGCAATTTCGGAATAGATTCGCCAGACCCGAGATCCGGTTTCTCTTCCTTTATATTCTTTCTGCTATACCTCTCCCTCTTGCTACCTCCGTTTTCCCATCTTCTCACTTTCCTTCATCTTACGTTTTATCTCCCTCTCCCTCACTCCCTCTGTCTCCTTCTCGCCTATAGTTATACACTTCTTCAGCATCCCGCCATCACAGCGCTCAGAAAGTATTATATATATATACTAGAGAATCGGAGAAGCACTCGACATATTCTGCGGAGGCATCTTAACGGCATCATCCACCCAGCATCCTGCGATAAAACACCTCAGACAAACCAATTCAATAATTCTTAAGCATCGATCTTCACGGTGCTCAGTTTTAGAGAACGTTATCGAAATCGATTTGGGCAAAGTGTTTATGGGAGGAAAGTTAGGTCGAGATAAAAGTACCTACCAGTAGGTTGAGAGGCACAAGAAATCAACGCCTAATCTTCACCTCACCAAAGATACACATGTATATTCTTGTGTTCGCCCACGTGCTACAAATTCTCTTGACAAACGAAAGGTAGAATTGCGGAACAAAGCGTAACATTACATCTGCTAGGTTTTATCCTGTCCCACAGTTTCTCTCCAATGCACGGTAGTGATGGCTCCTAAAGTTGGGTCACGGGTATAATGGGTTAACCCTTGTTTCTGCGGTATGTAACAGATATTTAGGTAGGTACATTGTTCGCTTGCCCTGCATCAGAAGGGATAAGCCGGGTAGGCGAGGCACCTCTGTTGGTTTATGCGTAGTTTTGTAGTTCAGAAGGTCTGTGAATTCCGGATGTTGAATGGCGAATGTAAAAAATCTTCTCCGTTGCAAATCTTGACTTTATTCCATAATCCTTATCCATGCGAAAACTCGGCAGGCGCCTCGGAATCGTCCAGTTAACGGAAAAACATCAAAGCAATCTGTGATAATCCAGTACAGGGGAATGAAAACTCCGGACAGTTTATTGCAAAATCAGATTTCTGTCCATCCCTTTGACCAACTTGGATATGACCAGCCAAAGGTCATGTGAGTGAAATAAAAGAAAAATAGAACGAAAGGAGAGTACCCACCTTCCCACGTAGTCTTCAGAATGACAAATTTCAAGCAGAATCCTCTTTGTTTCGGTCTTTTTCGTTTATCTGGAGGCAAGGCATTCTGCGAGCGGTAAAAGTCGAATCGGGAATCGATCATTCGCGTGAATGCTCATTCGAATAAATTTTGTTTCCCATTGACCACGATCATGCGATCTGAGCCGATCCTTTGGTCCCCATCCACGAATTTCAAGGCGCCAGGAAGAGCTTTGAAGTGGACGTCGATGCGGATGTCGGTGCTGCCATGCCCGAGCCATTCGACAGTATGAGAGATAGCCGTCTACTTTATGCGCCGTTCGTGAAGGGAATGCAGTGCTCGAGTCCAGCCAGCTTGAGGTCGTGCCCAAACCCGAACACACTCTTCTACTCGGTGCTCGCAAATTACAAGCATAGCTCCTATACCCCGCCGAGGTGGGTGGCTAGATGTAGGCGAGTGTATGTAAAACTGCCGACAATTCGCCATCGAATGACAGTGATTAATCTTAGGTGATAGAAAATTCTCTCGGCTTCGGAGATTCACCGAAAGCTCGAATATTCCGTGCTAGTTTATATTCCGCGGTGATGCGTCCAAGACCCAATCGCTCGTCGTCGTATTTCGCCAGAACAATGAACTGTAAGTAGTTACATGCGGAGATTGCAGTCGACTGAAAATTATTCGCACATGGGTTTGAACCAATCGTGTTCCGATGATCATTATTCTGAGCTCACTTTTTCTCTTCTTTCGGTTTTTTATGAAATTTGCCGAAGACTCCCGAGATCCAATGTTTGACTTCGTTAATGGCATAGGACTATAGCTACGCTGAATAAGAATGGGAATCAATTTACCGCTAGAATGTTAGATGATCCGGGGGAATTGAAGATCTCCTTTAGCAAACACTACCGCGAGGCGAATGAAACTTTTTAAAATTACTTTCAAATTTGTCTCAAAATTGAAGAGTATTGATTCAGGAGATTCTCATTATTTATATCCATATCTACACAATATACCTAATTCATTGCCAATTCGACTATATGTCATAGCAGCCGACGCGTTCCGTTTTGGCTCTTTTTACGTTTTCTTCTTCGGTAAACCTAGCTGACCACGCGGTATATAGAATGTGCATTCAGGCGAGATCAGAGATGGGAGCTGAGAGCTGAGAGCCGAGAGCTGAGAGAAGAACGAAACTTAACCGATGCTTCTGGCCGCGCATGTATGTTGTTGCACCGTAGACCGTTACACAGATGGAATGCCAATTCGCCGCCGTTGTGCGGCCGCGGCCCCGGCTCCCGTATTGGTAGGTACTAGCGGTTCCTGAGTGCCGACAAAAGACATTCTTTTGTTTCGCGATTGAATACGCGATTTTCTCTTTGGCGGGCGATATCGCACCCACCAAGGAACCGAGGAACCAAACTATTCTTCTTTTCTTTCTGCAAAACGAAACGAACGAATGGACAAACGTCCAAACTGAGAGTTTGCTATGGTCGGCAAACTCTTATCGACCAAATGAATGTATGATCTCGGAGGTTTCCTCGCGGTGCCTTATTTGTACTATGCAAACGATTTTCAACTCTGATCTATTATCATCGATCTTGAGCGATCTAGACTACCTCGCCCGACGATTCTGTTCTTCTCTTTCTCACGGACTGCTTCGGGACTTCGGACAACAAAAGTCGTTTCTTCTCTATCCGACTCGTTCCAATAAGTTCCTAACCGCGGTGTTCGACCTGAGAACGTCGCTATAATCTTCTTCTATTCGCGAGAGGTTTCTTTTCCTTCAGGAAAAAACAATGCGTGAGGTTGCGGTTCAGCCGCACCACGGACCTGGCGGACGTGCCGTTTTGGTTGGATTAAAGTTTTCGTGTGACGGGCTGACTCGTATAAGGTACCTGTACCCTGCAGTCTCCCCTCGAACCGTCGGGTGCCAGAAATCACGTGGTTCACTGGAGTGACTTTCCCCGTCATCAATTCCCGCATCAATACCGATGGAACTTGACATCCGAGACACGAAGCGTCGGAAGGGTGGAATTGGCGGAAGTGGTGGAAGGCCTGAGCGTTGAGGGAGGAACTTGATATAATTAAACGGTCATTGAATTGGACAGGTGACAATCCTGGATTGAAGTATTCTACACCACTCGGACGTTCCTCGCAGGTGCATTGGAGTTCGAAGCTTCCGAAGAGAGGATCGAATTCATTCATCAGCTCTTGAAACTTTCTACTCACGTAGGTAGGTACGCACCTTATTCAATACCAACGCTGATCTTCATCTTGCGATACATTCTTCAAATGGCGATGAGACGCGCAACGTGCACGAAGTCATCCCGCCATACATGCCAAACATGACGGCCGCGGGGGACGGGAATCAGCTGGCTCGAGAATAAGCTTGAAGATTCGATTTCATCGACATTTTTAGAGGTATATACATACGTACTTTATTTTCCACAAATTCTTACCTCTCTTCCGAATGATACTCTTCCGGAAATACCTTCCCCAACTCTTATCCGAAAGAGGAAGTTCGGTTATTTTCGGGTTGCTTCGGGTAGGTCACAGCATACTCACCACCGAGGTCACAGCCCGTGCGAATGTAAGATCGATTGGTACCGACGACGTAACCTAACGTTCACGTAACGTAGGATAACGCAACGGAACGCCGCAGCCCGGTGTGGAAATGAAAACGTGATTGGAGTATCAGGTCTGATTGGTATACATGCATAATCCACTGCGAATTTATCCCATAAATTATTGCAACACATTGATGATATACTACGTATGTACTACTCGCGTTGCTTCCTATACCTACATACGATGATATATTCCATGCACAAAACATCAAGTCCGAATAAGGAATAGAATAATATCGAATACCATTCACATCTGCAGATCATAGAAATACTATATATGCTCTACATTGGAGATTGCAGGTTGAGTTCCCTGACCTAGTTTTTCCAGGTCATGAAAAATTCGGATAAAGTTCGTGCAATACAGTTCCATATTTATCTCCAACGCGCGATGTGTTATCCTGCTCTACGAGAGCGTAAAAAAGTGATCAATTTTGGAAATATTTTTTCACAATTACGTGGTATACACTCTTCGCAGTATTCAAAATTCGTTGGGGGAGATCCTCCACTGGAATTCGTTGGTGATTTCAATGAATCGTGTCTAAGATCACGACGAGTGACAAGATATGTTTCCTCAATGGAAAGAAATTACATGGTTTTCGTATCTTTTCTAAAAAAAAAACCAAAAAGGAACCCTGTTCGACGCCTACATTTTTGCGACAGAAACTTCGGCTCGGATTTTGAACTTTTTTTACAGACAAGTATATATGTATATGTATTATATACGGACCTGGATATACATAGGCTGGCCTGGCAGCTGGTTGTACAAACGGAATGCGTACAACCTGACTATATTTACATACATACGATATAGTATACAGGTATCGCGAATATAGGTATGTGGGTGTAACAGAAAGGCGTGATACCCTTTTAAAAAATTCACATGAAACCCCGTAGTCGCAGGTTCAAAGAGCAATTCTAAAATATTCAAACCCGTTATACAAATTGTCGGTACATGGAATAGTTCGGGTATGAGAGTTGGATCTGGAGTGAGAGAGTTGCAGGAGTTGGATTTATTAGGGACAAGTCCCACCAATCGCATTCACCGTTCCAGTGGTATCACCCGTTACAAAATTATCTTGGAAGGGCCATTTTTATGACATTCGTGGACATTCCATCTGGACCTGTCGCGTTGGCTTTGGAGCGGTGGAAGACTCTGGTCAGGTCCTCATGCAAAATATCCTCGGAGTAGAACTGCTCACTATCATGTTCAGCCCATCGGATGTAGTAAGGGGCATCTGGTGCCCCGTGAATGCCCGCAGTGGGGTGCCGATTCACAATCACGCGCCGGGTGACCGTAGCCCAAACATATGAAGAGATCCAGATTTTCGGTTAAGATTCGTTCATTATGTCCCAGCCGGTACATCGGCTAAGAGGCATTCAACATCAGCAAGTAATCTGGCATAACAATATGAACAGGAACAAGTAATAGTGGAGGTACAGTAGCTACAAATTGTTGGCACAATTGAGAAGGCGCAAATACTAAAACGGCAGTAGCATCCCTGATGCTCTGTGATATACAATGATAAAAGACAAAGAGATAGAGAGAAAGAGCTATGATCTGATTCATGTATAGCTACCTATGCAGTACCCATCTATACATCCATGCGGTACGTATCTGCGACACTTATATACATTTCTCAAACGATGGAGAGAATCTCATTTTTCATATCCTTCTGCGACTGACTGCAGTGAACTGAGTCGGTATCATGTTGGTATAGCTGCTACCTCTGACAGCATTATATCTTGTCACAGTATCTCGATAAAGCGTAACAACTGGATAAAAGTCACCCGACAGAGAATATTCTTTCAGTTATTCTATTCTGTACGTAGTCAGTCTCCATTTTCAGTACGTCGAGCTTCCTTTCAAGAGACAGCTGTGTATCGGTTATTTCACTGATCGTAAATAGGAGATACAAATCTGAGGATACTGTCACATTTTGGGAGCTGGGCCGGGGGCTCGCGTGATTTTCATCCCCGGAAATGAGCAGCCGGAGGATCAAAACGGGACGAATGTATCTTCATTTTCGTTCACGTGGAATGTAAAATCAGATTCTTACACTGGTGAAGAGATGTATATATACTAACGAAGTGAATATGAATCTTCTTGAAAAGTGGTCTCGCCTCGTTCCTATCCTTCTCATTACGGAATGTAGTTCCAGCGTCGAAGCAGTCCCGTCAGTCTGTGATACATGTGTAATTTTATTGAAATGATGATCATTCATTTCATCGCTATGCTGCACACGACGTATCGATGGATCGTCATCGCGTCGACGGTATTATACAGCCTGTGTAACGTACATACATAGTTCCTTCTCCGTGAGTAGGTATGCGCGAGTATTCATGAAAAGCTTTTTCTACTGTGTGTTTGAGTGTTAACTGTTGACTCTTAACTACTCGTTTTTAATCTTCGATTGGTGAAGTGTAGTTAACTCGTGTGTCGAGTCGAGTACCGATTCCCACCCCCGTTTTCATTCCCGTACTCATCGCATGAGCTCGTGAAAAAGGGCTTCTGCTCAATCATGAGTATACTGGTAAACGTATCTCTCGTATGTATTTATAGTAATTATTCGGTAGTCAAGAGCTTGTACTATGTGTAGTATCACTTCACACTTGGCAATGCGGAAAGGTTAATAACCTTTATTCAATCACCGTGATCCCGAAGCTTTGGAGTCCGCTTATTAATGCTGTTGTACAAAATAAAATGCCAATAATTTTCCATCCCACGTCAGGTGAGGTCATTCAGCCGGCAATCAATTAATCTGGCACGTTAATAGATCACCAATTCGTACAGTGGGATCCAAGTGATCACAAAATCCAAGTTTTATTAGCATTGTTGCAGGTATAGGTAGATGTCTACCTGCTACTCTATAAAACCGGACGACAACCATTTTCTTGATTTATTTTCCTCACGACGTATATAGTATGTATTACGTGAAAATGAATTCGGTACCTATATCTCACTCCAGCTTGGATGACGGAAATCGAATTTCCTCACGTCGAGAAATAATTAATCGAGGCGTTTCGGGTTTCACATTTTGGCGAGAAAAACAAATTGATAGTATGATTCTGTATTATTCACGTCACTCCGAATTTTGTTCATTATGTTTTTCGGCGTTTTCATTCAGCATTTCATGTCCTGCCAATAAGTTCTGGGGGCTTCGAATTTTAGAACCGAAACGATTATTGCCGCGCAGGTGAGCCGTAAGCCCTTCTTTCTTTCACTTTCATTTCGTTTTTCTCGTTTTTCTGTATTTTTTTCTTTATTTCCTTCTCTGTAAAACTCCCGGTATTCACATCATTCACGGAAGCATCATTAATTCCAATTTGAGCAGAAGAACGAAGTTGCGATTTGAATGGAAAAATCCAACAAACAAGATCGAAAAAGAGTTTAATATCTTACGTTCATTCCCGATATTACCCACAAAATTCATTATTTTCTTTCACATAATCCGAGCGATATTCAAATTGATGTGTAGCCTAGTGGAGAGCAGTCAATAATTCATGCGGTGTATACCTATGTATATATATATAGGTATATACATTTAATTTCGGTGTTCTTCTTGACGTTGGTACGACCATCTAGACGGGCTTACATATAAAATGGATCTTTTACGATGAGCTCTGGTTGTAAAATGTGAAATCGAAGATATAAAGGTGGTCTGTGAAATAGCTATCAAAAAATCACTTGGTATCGGCATAATCTTACGATCATTTTCACAGATTTCGAACAGCTAACTCAATTAGGTTAAAAGCGGTAGTAACTGCAGTTTTCCCGAATGATTCAATTAGCAGCAATTTTTATTGCCAGCCGGATCCTTATCTATATCTATAGTAGCTATCACAGCGCTTGAAGGCATTGAAATGAGAAATAAAAAAAGCGAAGCAAAATTATGCTTGTTTGAGAATGTTAAATGGACTAACTACCTCATTTTTCTTATGCTTACCAGGGCAAGGGTCATCAGGATTGCTTGAGTACGTCGTTTACGTTTTCTTCACCTTTTAAAACTGATCAACCGTTTTATTCGTCGGAAACGCGATTTTTAGTCTCTCCGAGGCCGCGCAACCGATCGAAAGAAAGTTTTGGGAGTAAATGCAGTATTTTGGCAGAAAGTGTACGAGTATTCCACTTCTTCAAAAGATTGTTGGAATTTTAACGATTGAGGTAATGATTGCGTTCGAGAGCTGCAACAACCTATATCAAGACATTATGCTCATCGATGTGAGTTAGTACAGTAAATAGTAGCTCAAGAGGGTATCAAGAGTCATCAACACCTCACGTCTACCTGTATTTCCGTGAGTTGATCACGAGGCAATATTAGTCGGTGCCTGTCATTGACATAATATTGAAGTTAGCGCGATCTCATGGGTAAGTACACATCGTAAACACACCTTGCAATACACGTCTCGCTATCAAACTAATTGCGAGTAGACACTTTCAGGATTTGCCTGAGCAATGGATTCCCCACTATTTACCGATCGCGCCGGCAACGAAATCGGAATTCTGTTTACCTGGGCTGTTTGCGCAGTCAGGAACAAGGATGACAAAAATGTATCAAAAAATTTATTCCACAGAGTGAAGAGCAAAAACATTTGTTTTCCATTAGAGAATCCGGTGGAATGGATCAGAAATGTACTAAGCATTCCTAATGCAGCGAAATGATCACCTCTTCCGGTTTCTTTCCCCCGATCTCTACGATATGACAATTTCATCACAAATTTTGTTTGAGATTTTTCTGATTGGAAAAGCTCCAACGGATTCATACAGCGACGGAGAATATATCAATCGGAATCGTATATGTTGTTCTCAAGCTGTCCATTTGAGAAATAAGTGGATGTTGACCGGAGCAGATTTTGTTTTCTTATGTGAAGTCCGGATGGGAATCGGGATCGAGCTATATACAGCTATTTCGAGTTTTCTTCCTTACTGGCCGAATGACGGCTGACTAACCAATCCTTTTACCTCCACCAAGACGGCCGTAGTTTTTCCCAAAAGAAACCGTAAGTTCCACGGCCGGCTCGTATATTATATATAGTATGATACTTGGGTTAGTTCAGTCGTATAATATATATCTACTATAAAGACTTCATATAAGTCAGACCCATAATGCACCGCTTTCAAGTTGAAACTTTTAACTCTACCTCGACTCCGAGCCCCCACCTAGCCATATCCATTATTCAATGACCTGACCCTTGGGGGAGGAACACAGTACTACGCGGAGATGCGATGAGTAGTAAAAACTAGCATCTATACTCTCACTAGAAGCGGAGAGACGTTGGAGAATGCGAAGAAACGATAATATTTAACCCGGTCGCTCATCCGTGATTCGGCGAGAGTTATTATTGTTCGCGGTATAAGAATATCATTTCGCAAGATGCCATGAGTTGCATGGGTTTTGGCACTGCACTCCACATTTCTCCATCTCTCCTTATTTCTGCTCCTTCCATATCTATGGATGAAAAAGTTTTTGGGACATTGGCTCGAAATGAACTGAAAGAAAATCAAATTATCCATCACCAAACTTAAGAAGACGTAACGCAGTCTCACTAGCAGAATCTATATATATATATATATATATATATATATATATATATATATGTTTGTATATATTTTTACTAAAATATCGAAAAATAAGCCTCGCCAGACTGCATCGTCAGAGAAAATGCTGGCTCTGTAAGACGAAGCAGCGCGGTGGTAGCGGTAGTGGAGTAGCGATATTTTGACGGGTGAGAAAATTGATTGGGAGGTTCAAGTTTACGGGGGATCTAGCCAGCCAGCTAGGGGATGGTGAAAGCTGGATGAACGTGCTCACTTCCCGCTGGAGAAATGCTGGAGAAAACGGGCTCCAGCATCATAAGATGAACTGGCGGTGGACGGGTCAGGCAGACAGCCATCAGAGAAAGAGAGTGAGCGGGAGGGGGAGGGAGGGAGGGGGAGGTGGAAATAATATAAGGGACGAGGGAAAAAGAGAATAAGGGTAAAAAAGGAAGAGCGAGAGAGAGTGAGGGAGTGAGGGAAATGGAGGTAGGCATTCAGGCATTTTTCAATCAGTATTTTGCAGGGATAAGCATATTTCCTTTAAGTTTAGAGATATTGCTGAACTTTTTACGCCCCAATTCAAGGGGATTGAGTCGTAATATAAACAGCAGCATCATTCCACTATGAATTGTCCCTTCGATATTGGGTAAGGAACTTGCCTCGCAGCCGGGAGTCGCCTGAACGAACGAAGCACCAAAACTGCCGGAGGAACCTAAGAGGAAGGAGGAAAAGGAGCGGAGAAAAAGAAGTAGAAGAAAACGAGGAAGAATAAGGTATATGTTTAGGGTGAGGAAGGTTATTGTTCGCCAGCCGACTGACTGAATATGAATATTAAATTAGCTCTGCGGGACGGCTCGAAACGAACGGGTTGTTTATTCAACTGGGACGAAAGCAGAACGGAGACAAGATGGGACTCGATTAATTTACCTCTTCCTGAAAGGATTGAGACTCGCTCAACGCGTAATTCTCAACACAACACCGACGTGCCCCTAGTAGTTGATGACTCGTGCATGCTCCCAGGTGAAGCAGCTGTTGCATTCAATTGCTCGTTCGTGAAAGACATTCGGACGATATTTTTCACACTTTGCTATTTCTTGCTATAATTTTAATTACATTTTTACTAACAAATCTAATTTTTCCGTAGCCCAATTTTGGGCGCCGAAATGTCACCCTTCCGCTGGGCTTCCCGCACCGTTCAGACAGCCCTCAACTGAATTGGGTAACTCATTATATATCGCGAAGTAAGCCACTGTGTCGTACTTGAGGACCGATCGACCGTTCGAGTACGGAAAATAATTCGTGCGGATTAACGCGTCATGATCTCGGTTATCATCGCGATGAATCGCGAGTATAGTACCTGCATCTCCACATAATTATACAACTGTTAATTAGGTCGATAATTAAAGAGAAAAAGTCAAACAGCTTTTCCTTTGGCCGAAAGCACTCTTCTTGCTTCAAGTATCTCCTCCAAGTTCAAAGAGTTTGTATATCTTTTGAGAATGAAAACTTGAACCGCGTGGGATGACGACATTATACGTATATTACTGCTCGTTAGCACTATAACCAACACTGGAATTTATCCCCTCGCTTTCAAAGCATGTACCCATGCATGGAAGTACCCTGATGTACCGCTGCATTTATGTCATTTTTATTCCATCAGAATTTGCCCGTAGATTCGTTTTCTGGAAAAAAAAGACAAACCAAATTTTGGAAATCCAATGAATTTTTTATAAATTTTCGATCTGTCGCATTTCGCGGTTTGTATCCAATTTTGCATACTTGTTGTTTTCTGTTTTCCTTTGGAATTTTTGAAGTGAAAGTATGTTCGCTTAGAAGAATTATCATCCACTTCGGGATTTTTTTGCTGTTTTTTCTATCATTTTTCATTTTACATTTTTCATAAGAAACCTGTAGCTCGACTTAGAAGTGAAACGGAGAAGGAGAAGGCTCTTTGAATTTATGTTCACGGTACAGCGGGAAAAGTTTCACTTTTGCTGAAGATAAAATGGAAAATCAGCGGGGCACTAATAGGCCTGGTGTCAAAGAGACGTTCAAAGGAAGAAACCATCTGAAACGAGAAAATGAATATGATATTGTATTGTGAAAAAATGAGAGCGAAGTGCGAAAGGCAAAGAATATAGTACGGCGACAATAGAAGTGCAGGCAGGGGACTCGCTAGAGTATATCGCTAGAAGTATGTCTAGTAGTAATAATCAAAATCAGTAAAACCTGAAGACAACGCGGAGTAACGAGTATCTGTATAGTATCTTATATACTGTATGTATGTCGTTGAAAATATAATAATAATGAGCCGATGGTGTAGGCGAAAGATATCTATTTCGCACATTAATATACGCGACAAAACATTCTTCATCTTTGCTGAAAAATTTGGATACCGCGTGCAGTACGGCGCGGCGATACTTTTAACGGGACAGCGCGGGGATACTGCATGAATCGAGACTACAGAATTTTGTTAATTTTTGAAACCCCGAAAATTGAATGGTGGCCACCGAAGTTACGAGAAATCTCTGAATCTCCGGTATGAATACTGCTATAGTTGAAAAATAAGCTATATTCACCTGCTCGCACGTAACATTAATCATTCAAAATGGCTTATAATAAATCCCATTGCTGTATATATATACAGTATGGTATAGTATGGTACGGTGTATGTATACATACATACATGATTCATGTTACTGAACTCGAGTACAAACCCGGTTCCCGGTTCCCCAAAAGATCAGAGGCTAAGTCTCAATCAGCGAGGACAGAGCCTTGGAGCATCAAACGTAACCATACTTTGCATTTCCATTTAAATTTGACTTTATATTCCCCTATATATATATGTACTATACGAATTACACCCTGCTTATACGTAGACCGCGTGGGTGGTGAGATATATCCTGTTTTCCCTAACCCCTAGCAGCTTGCTCAGGCGAGGAAGCGAGTGCCAGAGATCCATTGTACTAAGAACAATTGTTACTCATTGGTATAAAATATTTTGCCGTTAATTAGATAGGTCAATGTTTGAATATTATACCTATATACGAATATATATATGTTGAAAAAATTTCGATTTTTTCCATATTTTTTTCTACACTTTTCTCTCTTTCCGTATCATGAAACAGCGTGAAGTGTGTGTTTGCAATGAACTAATATTCGTTCATATTTTTCGATGCCTCGAACACGCGCGTTGGCTTTTAGCCGGCGTCTAGTGAGCCATTGACACAGAATCGAATTATAATTAAACTCAAATATCACCGCTTGTCCGATTTTCGGGCGGCAGTCAGCAGCGAACTCGTTCGATCACTCGTACAAAATGTCATATTTTGCTGTACACACGCCTACGCCTACACCGGTAGGTACATACACAAAACCATTATAGCTCTGCCCCCGCAGCTTTAATAAGTTAATCTATGCGGTTATACATACATAGTACGTATAATCGGGGATTCAAATCATTTGCATCGGTGAATATTTGAGTTGGCTAAACATGCGACGGTACGCTGGAAATTTTCGGAAGCTCAAAGAGGAAAAGAAAACTGTTATTGGTCTATTCGTGCATGTTCCCGTGACTCACAAGTTTGTAAATAAAAATTACGGAGTCTTTGATTTTCTGAAATTCGATTCCTCCGGTAAAACCACGTCGGAGGAAAGATTTCTGAACGGTAAGAAGAAGTAATACGGCCACTGCTCCCTAGTTTTTCACGTCTCGCCTTTTTCCTCGCAACTTTATGCTTCCCCACACGTTGCCACGTATAATACGCGTTGAATATTATTTGCGTGTGAATGCTATACACATCGGTCGGTCGGTACCTTTTGCAATTTGTAATATTCCCAGAGGCAGGTCCCGCGGCGAAGGCGCGACTCACAGGTTCATTATTGCAGCCTGCGCCAGGCTGCAACGACTCGCGGGGCGTCGCTCGCGGCGTCGGCTGCAGCCAGAGGTTGTCTACACGGTGCTTGCGGCGCACGAGGAAAACAAACGCATCACTGGGTGCGAAATTGTGGATGCTTTCACACTGCAAACGAAGAGGGAAAAAAAAAATAGAAAAGAAAGCCATACGATAGAACTATAAATTCCATAAAGCTCACGGAGCACGTACAATACTTCAAGGACGTGATTTTCGAGGTCGTTGAGCAAAAATCCAAGTTTTTGGAAATAATGAATACATGAAAAGGGAAAAAAAGTTGTCGAAAATATCTCCCATGTTTTTCGTTTCGAAACGCTACAGTATATATATCGAAGTTCGATCTAATGTGCTTTGGCCGATTGAATGAATCGGAGAGGAAAACGTGGAGATGCGAAGCTACATAGCGAGCCTCATTCCCTCGGAAGGTTTCGCTGTACGTGCATAGCTTTACAAATTATTGATGTATACGTACGTATTTGTATAGTATATTATATACATGTATACATATATATTTATATTTATGCAGCAGCTTGTCTGGAAACGGCTTTAGACCGTCAAGGGGCGTTGAGGCACGCCGGGTAACAAGTAGCTACGCGATGCAAGAAATACGTACTTGCGTGCATTTTAATGCCAGTTCACGTGGCGCCAAAATAGACCGCAGTGCGGTGAGTTAACCGAACTTCCAGGTGGAGAAGAATTTGTTATTTTTACTCCCTTTTTTCATTTTTCTTTTTGCTTTCTATCTCTCTTTCTCTCTGTTTTATTCTTCCCTTTCATTCCTTCTTCCACAATTTTATATAAGCGCGGCGGTTCAATTTCGTATTACCATGGAAGAATAGCAAAATTATCGCTGCACCAGTTTGGTCCCGGAATTTATACTCATCTTGATCAAAACGATTCTAGAATGATCATACATGTGCCACAGAAAAACAATGCTTCCAATTTGATGAGAGTTTTTGATCATCTTGCGGAGTTCAACGATTTTCAACTCCCCATCAGAATTCGGATGCAGGAATATTTGAAGATCGGTGATTCCACATCACTCCAGCATCTGGTTTGTCGATCGGATACACGAAATGAACGAGACAGCGTAGGATTCAGGTGAAATAGAATTTGAAGGGGGGGGGGGGGGGGGGGGGGGGGTCGTAGGTATGTACATATTTTTCCATCTTCTTTGTACAGTTGTTTTCGATTGTAGAGTCAAATGGACTGGACTACCCTCAATTGAATTTTCTTCATCAGAGAAGACCTAACCAATGTATATTCACGAGTCGCGAATCTCTTTCGAGATATCAATTCTGAATCGAATCTTTTATACGGCTACAACCACTTGCGGGAAATTCGTAATCCCGAAAAGTTACTCGTCGAAGTTGACTACACTTGAGTGAATATATTTTCTCGAAAAACGAATGAAGCGCCGCGAACTGATGTTTGTCATGTAGAAAGCTTCTGAGATATTAATTTCGAATAAAATTGTTCGAGCCACATCAAGGAAATTTCGAATGTCCAAATATCAGACGTATCAGTGAACCACCGTTAATTTTATTGCCGCAATTGAAATTCCGATTCCGTCAATAGAGGATACGGCCACACAATATCTACGCTTTCCCCTAAATTTGAATTGAATCCGTTTGACCGCAATTACGATTTTGGTCTCTGAAATGCAAAGAGAATTGTTTTACCACCCCTCATCATAACTCCTGAAGCAATGGAACCCTGAAATCTGTCGTAGTCTCGATATACTGGAATCAAATGCACCCCATTCCAGCAGCACCTACTTTGGTTCCAGATTGGAGAGTAAAAATTGAACGAAATGAAGCAAATTTTGTTGTTGTTTTATTGTTCTATGTCTTCTTTTGGGAACGAAGACCTCCTCCCTACCTACTCCTCTATACTTTCCTCGAAATCGTAACTCTTGAATTATGTGACCTCGATAAATTGGCTCGAACGTGAGGCGAATTCTGCGAGGAGCGAGAGCAGAGTGTGTCGACGAAGGCTCGTACGATCCACGACCATCCCTTACAGAGGTGTATATACGGTGTATATATAATATCACGTTGTATCCAGATACAGTAATAGCGTTTCTTTGAGCAGCAGAGTTTTTTTCTGCCCTTAACGCGACGTGCTGGTGTATGTTATAATCGTCGTAATCGACGCACTGGCGAATGGCGTAAGGACGAGAGCAGTAAATTTTCAAACTAACGAGTCCCCGAGCGCGTTCTTGACGCGTTGGCGAACTCCAGGACAGAAGTGAAGTTGGGGTAAATCCGGCGTGCGCAAACCCTCCCTCCCTCGCTCCCTCCCACCCTCTGTCACTTTCTCTCCACACCTACTATAAGTTCGTTATATTATACAATCGGCGACTGTGTGTGTTTGGTGCAAAAGTATGTGCATTCTCTAGCCGCGACCCAGCTGAACCCAACCTTCCCCGCAAGCCACAAATCATACTCTATTTCCATGCTAATATCTGATGGAATTGGCCAACATCCAGACATTCGCCATTCAGATGCTCACCTCATCCTTTCACCGGGTTGTGCAGCACCAACCAACCGCCTACCTCACTGCAGTTTCATTTTTCGAATTTGTTATGCCGATTTTGACTTCTGTCTACCCGCAAGGAAACTTTCGTCACCGCAGCCTGCAGATTCAAGGGTTGCGAAATTGACAACTTTTCGTCGCGCATATAGGTTTCAGAAAATTGGAGCGAGTCGATTCGCGTCCCGATGAACAATAGCGTCGTCGTTCGGTGGCTCGTATTTGCGGTTGATCAACCGTAATTGAGAATCCGACCAGTTACAGGTACAACGAGGTATTATAAAACGAGAACTTCTCTCCAATTCAATTTTCCGCCACCTCTTTCATTGCCATTTGAAGCCCCATCAATCTCGTTGTGAAAGTTTACTGCTGTAGCTGGTTCGAGGGGCCAGGTGATATACTTCATCGGGAGAGAATGATACCGGTAACTTGGGAAGATGCCGCCGGTAACGTAAGCTTTGAAATACTTCGTAGATCCGAAAGAGTCAAAAAGGGATTCAAAAGACCTTGGAATTACTTCACCCACGTGAACTTGTAGAAGTGAATTTCAAGAGACAGCTCTTTCCCAAGATGAATGTGGGGGCACCTGCTATGCATACCCAGCTCCAGAGGAGCTTGCACCACGATTTCAGTTGAAAAAATATCTACGAGGTACCTATCCTTGTTCCTCTGAGATTCGCGTACCGGGACGTGAATCCGGTTCGTTCTACAAATTTCGAACGCGTCCTGAAGAATAGTTCGTTCTGCTGTATCCGGGATTTCGGAACTCATCCAAAATTCATGACAACTCATACAGGCATTGAAATTTCTCAAGGGCAGTTTAAAAATTGTTGTTTCCGAATTACGAGTACAGAGAACTGGGGTATAATTTTCTTTTCTTGCAGTACGTAGCTACGTGTATTGTTGTCACGAAAACAAATTAAGCAGTTTGAATGGAGCCGTAACAAAACTCTGTTCGTTTGTTCGTGCGTTCGTTCGTTCGTTCGTTTGTTGATCTGTCAGTATATTTATTGATATATATTTTCAACAAAGAGTACGAACATCAAAGCGAATTTTAATTCCATTAGCCAACGGCCATTGCCCCACTGCCTATTGTATTACATCGAAAAGTTTGTTTGCTTTGTCCGATTGACTTTGGCACCGCAGGGTCCATCGGACGATTGATCAATGCATGGCAGTTGAGCGTAACTACAATGGCCTCGCTCGTACGTTTCATCAAAGGAATAATCGTGTACCGCATCAGTAAACACAAACGCTTTCAGATAAAATTTTCTTTTTATGTAGGCGTGGGTTTCCTTGCCGTAGGGCATGTCTCGATTCCCTAAAAATAAATATTACTCAAGCCTCGATTTAATCGGCCGATCCGTTATTTCCTCCAGTTCATACTGTACTTCCGGCAAAATAAAGAAACAGGAAGAAAAAAGGTCTCAAATAGAACAACAAATTCGTAAAATATTGATCGGAGCGTCTTTCGTTCAAGTTGGGAATGTTCAAAGTTTTTTCGTTCGATCGTTTCAACGCTGCCAAGTTTCCGATGAAAGCTGCGGGGTGATATTTAATTGATGAAAACCGAGGGAAGCAGATTTGGAATCGCTTGAAAGAACATAAATTCCAATTTTTCGCGTTTATATCCATCCAGAGTATTGACCAGGTGGCGGAGACTTCGTTGTGCTAATCAGAGGTAGCTGCCGGAATAGTGGTGCCCCTTGCTTCGTTTAAAAATACATCCGCCTGTAGTTGGAATACATCGTGCGGAATGTAATTTAACGTATTCTCAACATGTGAGATATATTCATGAGGTAATAGCCAAGTAGAGAATAAGTTTCGTAATAAATAACTTTGAGAGTAGTCGGTGCAGACGCGGTAGCTGCTACTATACGCAGACGGAATTTTCGTTTATGTATATGGTATATATATACATATACATATCTTTGTACATATGTATATACAACTGCAGGAGAAAGGGAGAACAAGGTATACCTACTGGGTAATTTATATTTTCAGGAGAAATGTAGATAGTATGTCTATATATATATATATATACGTAAGCTCTCGGATATCTCTTCCGTTTTTAGCCAACTTATATAATATTAGATAACAGAATCCAGAAGCGTCCCTGGAGCTAGACGCGAACAATATCGTTCTCAAAATATTGTGTTTCGAAATAATTCTCGCTGGTGCATACCTATGACATATTATATTGGTAGCTGCGGGAATCTTCGGAGGTAGGTATCATGCACGGGAAACATTGACTTCCACTGGTGAATGTCTCACAATTCAGACTTCTATACCGTGCAGTAAACTGGAGATAAACGGTGATCCCATATTTCGGTATATGGGGAAAATCTATTTCTGTTCAGTGGCATAACCTACTGTTTCCATGGTATAATAGTTTCGAAGAACAAAGTACAATAATGGTGATCGGTCTATGAACTTTTCAAAGATCTTTATTTGTGGCTTCGTGGACTTTTCTCCTTCACTCCTTCTCTCTTATTCTGTTCCCGCAGGGATCCCTCCTCCGTTTTTCAGCCATTCTTCTCTAACTCACTCTTTTTTTCTGTTTTTTCGGGGGGCCGGGAGGAGGGGGGAGGGGGGGGGGGCGCTATCTCATTAAGCTCACAATTCATCTGCTTTATTTTTCTCGACTTTTTTTTCACCTCAGATTTATTCCACCTCTTATTATTTCGTTAAAAAGTCCTACCCCCTGCTATCAGCTGCAGCTTCTTAGCAGTTATAGCGCGAGGAGACGAGGAGAGATATCCTCACTTGACGTAAATCATTATTTCTCCCGAACATCTCGTGGACGTTCAAGTGAGTTGGAGCAAGCATTTTATTTCATTCAACGCTGGTTAGGTATACTATACAAGGCACTGGCGAAACTACGTGCAAAACCCTGCAGTATTCGGGCAGAGCTTCTAATTCTGATTGCGACATTGTACTCGGTGTAGTACACAATCTCGACAATTCTGGATGGACCTGTTTTACCAGCATTAAAACTAAGGCCCGAGACTCATTTTGAGCATTTGTATACATATACATACTCGTATACCAACAATTGGCGTATTTCTTACTTCGCGATCTGCATTGCTGCAGTATTGCACATGGCGCTCTTTGAACAATTGTTCAGCACATTGAGGAATACGGTTAGAACGTAGAAGAGAAAGAATTAAAAAAAGGACAGTTTCCTTCGGAGCTTTTTTATCCTTGCAATTAATTGTGAGCTTTGGTATTATGGGATTTGAGGAAGAATTTTGTTTAATTAAAAATAGAGAAAATAAAAAGAAGAAGAAAGACAGGAGGGAAGAAGAAGTAATATCTTCGTGAGAAGGTCGAAACAAGCGTTCCACATTAATCCGACTGTACATTAGGCGGTCTTAAACGATTTGAGTGAAACGAGGGAAGCAGGTTGAGGAAAGTAAAAATTTCAAAGGATTAAACTGGCTGAAATTATCCAGATGCCATTTGTTGGACGCAGACAAATGATCGCCATCGCGCGCCAGTTTGGGTTTACTTATACCTTATACCTGCTTCTTGAGAAAAGAAGCGATGCTAAATCGAGGAGAACGCCCGACGGTGGGGCGAACAGAAAAAAATTAAGAAAAAGGAGAAGAAGAAGAAGAAGGAGATGGAAAAAAGAGGAGGAGCGGAAAAATAAACTAAGCAGAAAAAGAGATGGGAAAAATTCAAGAGAGTTTCTAAAGCCGGAAGTGACACGAGACGGAGAAACAAGGAGAAAGATATAGGGAGAGGGAGCGAAGAATGAAATATAAAGATAATGATCTCTCAAGTAAAGATCTGGGTTGATTTAACGTGCAAAGGCCAAGAGAAGGCGAACGAGGACCTTTCAGCGACTGACAACCAACATCTGAGAAGTGGAATGAAGTTATTCAATTATCTTGATCCCTCGGTCTCGTCCAGGACCAAGCCCACTCGAGAAACACCGAAGGACTTTAAGTGTTCCTGGGCAGGAGCGTGAGCCAAACTAGCGGGCATCAAAGTCAAGTTTCCATCCACTGGACCTGAACCCAAAACTAAACCTGAACCTTAACCTCAACTTGCCTCAGGATTGATTACTCAGTGTTAACGCAACCCCAAAACCCTCTCCACATTCGAACATGGAAACGGTCTTAATTATTATTCGGCTATCTTGTCTATGACGTACGCATGCCTATGTCTCAATTGATTTTGCAATCTTTGTGAAATTCAAATTCACGAATAATTTAGCACAATCCTCCGTGTAATGAGGGACGATTTCAAGCACTGTTCGATCTTCAAATGCAACGATCTGAACGTCCATGATCCACATACTAATGGAATTAGCCCACACTATGGTATTGTTGATCAATGAATTCCATTATGCACGCTGCACCGCATACAGATAAGAGATTCGTAAGGTTCATCAATTCCGTGAGCTATTCCTGGTGGCTGCCGCGGGAGGCAGGATTTAGAATGTGGCTAGTAGCTCAGCGTCGAGTTGCAGTGTCCTCGAGGCCCTCCCGATGTATTCTAGCTTCCGGAGTCCGCCAACTTCACGTTGATAACTCAACTCTGTTTGGGGCTAATGCAGTTCAGCAACTCTCGTTGCGTCCACGTCCGTAGAACTCCAAATCCATAGTCACACCCGTCGAGTAGAGTGGGTTTCGAGCTTTCGAGCCACGTGTCCGACACGTCCAAACGGCTGAGGCTAACAGGTCAGCCAAGTTCGTATAAATCCGTTCGGATCCACGCTGCATCGCAGGATAAAATTGTCTTCCGGTTAGTTTAGAACAGAATACGATTTCTGAAATACTTCCCCTTGAATGTGGCGGTAAGAAGCATAACACAGAATGCCACTCTGAAAAAGCTTGAATTCAATGGCAGTTAAATAAATTGGCATTCCCATCAATGAGAGGAAAGCATTCTGTTCGGGCGTCCGTCTCATTTCTCAATCTTGACGAAGTAAGAATACAGTAGAATGCTTCGAGGGGGGAGGGGGTGGTATTAGAGGAAGGAAATTTCTTTGGCTCGGCAAGATTCAGAGTGTTGTTGAGGCGGTGCCCCCTTCCAATCGGGGGAGTATACGTATTTTGTTGACAGAAAGGTAATAACTTCTTTTCTTCTTCTTCCTTTCCTTCTTCTTCTACTTTTCTTTCTGCTTCTTCACAATTATTCGTTCGTTCGTTCGTAGTGAAAGCGGCATCGGTGGACAGAAGCACTCGGCAATTTTGGTGTACAAAATATCGCGGAACACTCAGCTTCGAAAGTGAATCCGAGGTATAAATAGGCTTCTGTCAGCAACAGAAGCTTCATTCTGGTAAGATGTTTAGCCGGTGGTATGTACACACCGTATCGGCAATACCGACAGCATTTCCTATTGGTAAGTCACAAACATCGGACACTCTCGCAAGCTAGTATGTAGGAGGCTACAACTCAACTCCGAAGGCCATCTCCCGGATTCTGCTAACCACTCAAAGCCCAAAGGCCACATGAGGACGCAGCAAAGCCACCAGGACGCACGTCCGGCTCTATAACTAACATCCACTGGTCAGTGAGTGCCTTTGGCGTTTCCACTCCCGCATTCGAACAAGCGGTCCTTACCAATGGTGTAGCCCTCGGAACATGTCAGAGGCTATTGCTTATGGCTCAGGATTGATGTGGTGCCACAGTATAACCGAGCCACGAGAATGAAAGCACAATAATTGCAAGTAACTCAGGAGTTTTAACGCTCCGTCGAGGGATTGAAGACCGATAACGAGTGATTTTCTACTTAGCGAGCCCACGAGCCTTGTTCTTTCTTTTCATTGCAGAAAGGGAGAAATCAGTTTGTCTGGTTTTAATTTGAAAAACTTTTCCATTGCGCTCGATGTTCTTTCAGAACGTTCAGCCGGAGTGACGAGAAGAAAGTCAGTTGTTGATTAGAACGGCATTAAGTCTCAATACAATGCACACGAAGTGAAGGGAAATTTATAGAGTCTTTGATACCGAGGACATCGCAGTTTTTGATAGCAGAATTACGATGGTGTTGGATGAGTCTACCGATTGGGCGCGAGCTTTCCTTCTCCTTCTTCTTTTCTTTCCGTTTTTTGTTTGTCTTACCGGCAGATAATTCTCTTCTCATATACTAATACTGGGTCCTGGGATTATGAGCGATGGATGGAAAGTATCCAGTGGAGTCTAGACTGTGGATTATCATATTTGGTGGAAATTATAATAGTCTGTCTACAGTTATATAGAGAAAAAAAAAAGAACAAGGGAAGAGTAGTAGACTAACTTACGACGTTCATATAGTTCGTAGAACAAATAACTTGCAAGCATGTAATCCGCCAGCCGGAAATTTACCCCACCTTCACTTGAACAAGCAAAGTCTGTTCTCTACTCATGTCATTCGCTATGTAAGAATCTAGACATACCGTTGAACGTAGAGTGTAATTAAAATCTTTCCAACTCATTAAACTTCCCGCTTAGCCCCGGGAGTCGTAATTGGTTACAAAAGTGATTTTCAATAGTTACGATTGACGGCTGAATTATCAAGTTCTGAAAAGGCTGCGCATAGACATTTACCGTTTCAAAATACAGCGGCATATTTTTCGGACTGATTCGACAATGATCATCAGGATCGTCTTTTGCGGCGGGTTGGCTTGGTAAGTCTTCATAAGAAATCAGAAATCACCATAGGGCATCAAAAGAAGGAATTCCGTCTACTGCAGTATCAGACTTGCCAACAAACTGAAACTTTCGGTATTGGAACTCTCTTGACTGAGAACTTTGCGGCTGACAACTATAGATATTCAGGTACTCGAGGTTACAAGTTCCGTTCGTCATGTTGGTAATTCTGGTTCCAGATCCTGCACTTCTGAAATTATAACGTTATAATTATTGCTGTACAGGGCTGAGCGGACTAAACTTGCAGGCTTTGAATGACAAGAAGATTGCACTCTAGCCAGAAACTTGGGAAGCAGGCCTGCATAAGCAGCAGCCTGCAGTAATGAAGAGCTCCAGGCTTGCAGGTGAGTGTAGGGTACTATAGTGACGCTGTGTTCACTTGACTAAAACTTATCAGCTTAGTTAATTAAAAATTAACCTTTTAGCCCTCTATGTAGAACGTTGAGCTCCGAGCTCCGTAACGCGACTACAACGTCCCCGTGTTCCTATTAGTTTGAGTTTTTAAAGTATCGATCCTCGACACAGTACAACGCGCTTATAACTCCTCTCAAGTGTTAACGACACAGCTATCTTCAGTCAGTACAAGATCAATGATTTTTTCTCCTTGTCCCCAGACGTTTCAGTTTACTCTCAGGCTACGTATTCGAAACCGAAGGAGACAGTGGATCTTGACAATTTTCGGGAATGCCGAAACGAAACTGGCCTCACTGTCAAATAACGGCGAATGCAGTGAACCCAAGATGCATTTTTTTCGCCAGCAATATATAGCGAAGATTTACGTGAATCGAAGAGCAGAAATTTAGTTTCTAACGAATCCCTGCAAATTTCCGGTAAGATTTCATGTACCCATCGCTATACCGTGCGACTATTTGTGTTGGCTGAAAAATACAAGTAAAACTGTCCGTCGTCAATCAAGATCGATTTGCAATGCACCCTGAATAAATTTACAGCACCATTCAAGATTCTTGCTTGCCTCGGCGATCCGAAGCCGCCGTTATTACTTATCTCTTCGGACAAGACGAACGACGAGCGCGGGGCCGCCGATGTTACGGCGTTATTTACCTGAGGTTTATGCAGATACATTCCCTCCTTCCAGTATCCATGCATACCTATACGTGGCTATTTGCCTACTAACCATTTCCCTACGCCACTCGTGTTCGCATATGTATATTATACACCACTAAACATGTGAGCTCGCATTTGTATTTTACGTATACCCAGGCACCCCCAACCCCGAAGCATACGCTATTGCGGAGTGAACCTATCCGCGTTAGGATACTTTATCGTCATTACTACCATTTCAAGTGGGTACCTTATACTGTCGCCATTACCCATTGCCTCGATCCGAGACAGAGGGGTTGGAATAGAAAAGAAGGAGGAGCGTGTGAATCAGGTTCTAATATAAACTGATCCTCGTCAAATCTAGGTAATAATATGAGGGGTGTCTCTCCCGCGGAATTCGGCAATTAGTTGTCACAGAAAACTGTAATTTTTGCAAAACTTTTTCAATTCAGATTCAGACGCATTACAGTATTTACGAATTCTCTGCACCAAGCTGCATGTGCGAAGGCTGCGATGTAGCATCCTGCATCCACGCGAGGAGAAAGGGAAAAAGATTCGTGGAGATTGGGGTGAAAATTTGTGGACGCGCTAAACCGTATTAATGGTGAATTACTTTTATAATCGTCGTATTTCCAACTTTGTTTTACACATGGTCTCATGCACAGTTAAAGCTGTAGTATAGTAGTCAGCGGTGGGTTTTATAGCTTGCAGTTTTACAAACAACAGCAGTTGCTAGTAGCAGTGTAGCAGACCAGCTAGCAGCCAGGTATTAAAAATTCCTCGGATAATGTTAGTTTAGCGTCTGTCACGGTTATTTATGAGATCCCAGAAGGGTCGTTGTGTGTGTCTAAAAACTTTGGGACAATGAATCAACGCGACCCCCGCCCCCCACCCCGCGCTGTGGTTTTTTTTCATACATTTAACCAATCAGCCGTAGCCACACAGCATAAAGTTACATCTTTCTATTGTAAATGTGTACAGAAGCATCCTTCGCGTCTCAATCCGCCGGTACACGAAGAGCAAAAAACCTCATCGAGATTATTTCATCTTCAACGAGTTTGAACGTAGAATGAAAATGAGGGTTTGTGCGGTCTCAAAACGATCGTCACAAAACTCTAATGTCGCATTACCATCATCCCGCAGCTCAATTAAAAGGGTCTTGTCCGTATATCTAGATGATCAAAAACGCATCAGGGCGTTTTTCATCCGGTAATTTTCCCCGGGACGGATCATTCCGAGGGAGTTTAGGGCTGAGGGTTTGCCGATATCTGATAAAAAGTGATCAAGCAAAACCCCTTTCAGAGGAGATCAAGTCCCGTTAGATGCAGCAGGCTCACGGGCGCGTCAAGAAACACTGCGTCGAAAATAACTTGGAAGTCGATAGCAGATCGAATTTTGGAATTCACGTGATATATACAAATCTTGCGGATTTGTAGTCAGTTGAGTCTTAATGGGATCGAAACTAGTTTAGCAAACTCGGCACACACACGCACACACACACACACCTCGAAGAGACGCGCACGGTGTATATCCCAGTTTGCTAATGAGCTGCGTCTCCTTGTTTACGTACTGGCACGTTTGTTTAGAGGAGAAATTCACAGCCGCTATTACGATGATTATCTTCCTATTTGACAATCAGCTGCAATCCTGTTCGGACGATGCTGTGTTATACTGATCAAAGTTAAATTAGCTTCGGCGTGAAGTTAATTATTCATTGAAATTCTTCGACCAAGCTTGAGAAATGCATCTTGGATTTAAGCGGTAAACTTCGAGTCAATTAAACGATTTGAAACCCACCCGCTCCTCTTTCCTTTCTATTCTGTTCTATTTTCGAGTGACTACTGGAAATATGTACTTGGTTTTATTAACTTTCAGCACCTATCGTGAAAACTACGACAAGGGACGGCTCTCCAATGTCACTAGGAGAGTCGGAAAAAGAAGTCTTCCGCTTCCCAACATCCTCTGACCAAGTAATTCTTTTCAATTAACAGAACAAAGAAAAAGTCATTCGATTGGGAGCCGAGTCCATAACGTGGAAACTGCAAACAATCGTTTAAAATTCTACAGGACTAGCCTCCTGTTCCAATCAACGTTTGAATAGGATCGGTAGGTATGTGGGCTAGAGGTGTGTAGATATCAAATGCAGAGCAAGCTCATGCCTTGTATGAAGTGCAAAAGGCTGAAAGGAATAGAGGAAAACGGGAATAAAAAAGAGATCTAAATGGAATAAAGAGAATCACGTTTCAGTAATGGAAATTGATTTCGAGCTTAATCGGAACGATTGACTGCTACGCAAGCTGTAAACACCTTGCAGTCACTGATCCATGGAATTGCTAGAGAGCTGCGAGAGAACTCGATGTAGGAAAATTTCGTCCGGGTAGTTCATCAATCGTGAAACGAATTCCGGGCTCTCCTACTGCACGCTGGTGCTTCAGGTATAGCTATTATATATACAACTCTCGGTGAGATTATACATCAGAAAAATATACGAATACGAGATATCCTATTCCTGAATATCCTCCGGGAGTAAATACCCCAGAGAATTTGTGGCGGTTTGGAATAGCTGCCAACGCCGATTGATAGATGCGTCTGACACGTTGATGGACCATTTGTCAGCGGTGCGATGGTGTCACCCTCGCGGTTTATCTCCGGATTTTCTCTTATTTTCATCACCGTATTATGCCTCGTACGTCATTCTCTAACCTCATTATTACGTTTGAAAAAACGTTACAAAATCCTCCCCAAGTTCTGCTCCGATCATCAAAGTTTTTGTTCCGAACAGCTTCACGCAACCCTGAAATCTGAAGCTCAAATAACTTCTGACTGCAATTGGGATAATGGAGTGTAGGTTGATGCGCTCGAAATTTCAGTATAGACTTTGGGATCACAATATTTGTCGTATTCTAGTCATTTTTTGTACACAGAGAACAAGAAAACGAAAAAATCTCGTGCAGGAATCTTGAATTTTCGAGCATTGTTACAGTGGACAATAATTTTTGGAAATTTATGGTCGATATTCGCGGATTTTAACTGCTGTGAAGAGTGAAGAGTATTCATCGAAATTGATACATGTGTGTACCTGTAGTGAGCTTTGACATCACATTTCAAACGTGCGTACAGAAATTCTTTGATTTCTAATATCCTCCGGTATCGGGAATGAACGCATCTGGTTCAAGCAATCGTTGCACTTAATTAAACGCCGTTGGTTTATTTCGAAAAAGCACGTCGAACGGAATTGATGTTGAGGGGGGAAAACCGAGCATCCACTTTGATGGACGTGATAAATATATTTGTTGGGCGTATACTTTGGTATACCTACCGACGTACAATTTTTAAAATTTATTCAAGTGAAATTTCAACGCTATAAAAAGCCCAGACCTTGAGAATTTCATTCAAGAGCCTATCACCCACCGAAAGCGTTCGACATCCCATAAATATAAACATGAATAAATGCATCAAATTCGACCTGTTCACGTCCTCGCGTGATCTGTATTCTTCATTCCACCCTCTTCAGTAATCCGCTCGCCTGTCCATCTGTCGATTTCTTATATAAAACGTAGCTTGGGACATATTCGACAAAGAGGTTGTCTGCTTTGATCGAATTTTTATCCGCTTACGATTCCCGAAAAGTGTTAGCCTAGCTTGTAGAGCACTTTTTTTCTTGCCAATTCCGAATAACCAGTATATAGAAATTTGTTGTGAAAGATGGACAGGAAGTGGCAAAAAATATGAGCGTGGGATGTTGATGCCCAATGTTATCAATTTTCCAAGTTCAGAAATGTTTCTTCTCTCTTTCACTCCCTTTTCCGTTTTCCCTTTTTCCTATTTTATAAAGTATCGAAACATGAGTCGGGGAAGAACAGGTGGCGCCATAGGAATAATTTGGAAAATTCCAATGCACCCGGTGACGTGGAACAGTAGTTTTTAAACTTCCTTTATAATGTATATCGCGGGAGGTGAACGATAACTTTTAACTTTCGATAAAGGCCATGGCAGTTTCGCGACCAATTATGCTATAACTTTTGATAAAATTATATTGCAGTATAGGTATAAATGGCACGAAACAATTGTTTCAAAACATTCCTCGTAACGTATAATATATATTGAATACAGCAATGAAATTTTTCCATCAATACTTGTAGTACTATTATACTAAATTATTTTCAAACTTTATAATTCTAACCCATTAATCACCCCCCGCCCCATCGTAATGGCCCTTCTCGAAGTTATAATTTTTCTACCTACTTTATTTAGGCTCGCGAAGAGCTGTGTCATACATTCATTCAATTGTGTACACATAACGCACAAGGGGAAAGTATAGATGTGTTGGCAGTGCTCCTACAAGGCATCTCAACAATTCTTCTTTGGACATTTAAACGTTGAGTAATCCATTTTTCCATTCAACTATTCTGTAGATCCCACAACTGTCACCAGTTTGAGGTCACGGTACCAACATGTTCGGTTGATTATCAAATTATTGATCTGTGTTGATTACGTTATAATTTTGAGAGATTCAAATATTCGGACGCTTGTTTGAGTTTATGAAATGATATTGACTGATAGCAATATTTGGAATGACAATAATTGTAGAAAAACTGAGAAATATGAAGAGAGATAAATCAAGTTGAATTGTGTACTGAAAAAGTTGAAACTATAGTAATCGCCGTGATAGGAAGAAAGTGGTAAAGAAAAAAGCAGTCTGAATCGGGAAAAAGAGAGAGATAGAGAGCGAGCGAGAAGTAGCAGGAAAAGTTGGTTGAGACGAGAAGACCGTGTTACAATAATGAGACGCAAGTCGCGTCAAGAGTCCATTTCATTCCCAGGGTGAATCCAACTTTAAAACGGGCAAAGTTGTGGCTTAATGGGAACATAAAGGTAACAGAGGACGAGGGATGCCTAACCAGTGCCCGGTACCTTACGACTGAACATCTCCTTACTCTCACCCTCGATCCCTGTGCTATAGGGCGAGGAGGGTGAGTCAAAGTAAAGAGACCACATTTTTTCAACTTGATTATCGGGAACGAGGGCGAGGCGAAAGGTCACAAAACTTTCGCGTCTTTTTCGTTTAGGAAAAACTTTCAAATCAACCACAGCACCAAGGTTCCAAATTCCAAACTTCGAAGATTTTCAGCGAGTTTATTGCGTGTGGCTTGTGCTAACAGTAAAAAAGAACAACGGCATATTCCCCGCTCCAGAAACGATGAGAATTCTTATTACGTTTTTTCGTGACGACAGAATTCGTTCCTTTTTTCATCTTCTTCTTCGTGCTATACTTATCCCTCTCACTAACTCCCATTCATGTTCGGATATAATGCCAGTGAACGTTAGCAGCTCCTTAGAATTGGCCGATTTGTGGAATTGGCGGCGAACTAATACCCGCTCGATCGAGTGGAAAATCAAAAATTGTACCGATTACCAACGATTTTCGTAACCCTCCCGGAATCTTGGGTGCTTGTCCAAAGTAAGGCCGCAATGAGAACCCCCGATATACCTATCGGTCTCGAATCCCCTGACTTTTCACAACAACGCGTCCCTGAGAATAGCTTTCCCGAATGTCCCGTGGTATTGGGATCATTGGAGAAATTCCAGACATATATTTTGATCAGAATAAAATATGGGTCGTGAATAGATGACGATAGGTGAAAGAAAAAGTGATAAAAGACGGAATCAAATTCCGTCAAGATGGAGTCTCATACCGCAAACAAAATGATGAAGTACATTATTCGATATCGTAGATATAACTAGCTGAAACAATAATATAATTTGACACGAATAAAAAATTCATAGCTCAGCGGAAGTGGCCAAACTTGATCAGCAAAATTGACATGAATTTTTCAGAGAGATATATTTGAATTATATATACCTCATACCGGTATTAGAAATTGCTCGCAATTTCCTGATCCGCTTACATACAATATTCTATCAGGATTGCCCTAGAGATAGCTAATACTTCACCCTGCAAGTAGATCGACATTCAAAATAGAGCAAATCGCACAACAAGAAAACAGTGTTCAGCCAAGCTTCTGTGGATGATGGGTTCGACATCACCCTAATATCCCATAGGACAATCAACGGTTTTTTCTACCTTGTCATAATTGTGGATATTAATTGTTACAAGAAGAGAAAATTGTAGTATAATGCATCTTCAGAAATTTTGAGAGCACCGCGCACACGTTCGATATTTTTTCTGTATTCCTGTCGCGACAATGTCGAATGGTTGAGAAGGAGAGAGAGACGACAAAAAAAGATCTTGTGCCACAGTTTTTCGAAGCTTCACAGCGAAGGCTTTTGAGCTCGTTGGGATAGATCGGTGGAGACGCAGCGATATTCCTAAGGGAATCGTACCTATATTCGCTGAGAGGAAGAAGAGAATAAGAGGGAAAAGAAGTCAGAGAGAAAGAAAGAAAGAAAGGAAGAGAGTTGTGGAAAGCATTCTAGTGTGAGGTGAAAGGTGTGGGAGTGAAATGGCGTAGGTACCTACAAATAAGAATGTGAAGGCAATGGTCCAGGACATTTTATGTCCCAACATCTCGCGAGCTTCTAGTGCAGATTTTTGAACCCGTTGCATTGTAGTGGATGTAGAGTGTAGCCATGTAGGAGAAGTATTACGACGTGGTATTGCGCTAAGAACCCTTTGGGAACGCGGTAGACTTGCGGTTATATTGGAGTTTCGTGGTTGAAGGTGAAAGAGCGTGAAACTGTGCGACATCTCACCTGATATTGTCCAACAAAAAGGATTTTGAACCCACGACCATTTCCCACGCGGCTTTCTCGTCTCGCGCGCGGTTTCTCCCTCAGCACTTACACTTTCATCTAGTGAAGGAAAAACGTGTTCTCTGATCGAAGGAAATTACATAATTTCAAAGACGTGACCGAATCGAATCTAGCGTATTCGCCGCTGAGGGTACCGCGGGCACCGCAATTGTTCTTTCCCTCGGAGATAGACGTCGCCCCGTTAGCAGTGTACGGAGTCACGGCGATATTCGGTGATCATAAATACTACGTGCCATGAATATTATACATAGGTATAACTGGGAAAACAGAAACGTTTAAAGCGGTCTAGACTGGAAGTATAAAGGATTTTATGCCTTGTAAGCCAGGAGGCAGTGATCCATTATTTTATTTTACAATCTCTTCCGCAGTGCATATTCATCGATAAAGATAAACAAACACTGTGCAGGAAATAGAGCTTTGAAAATCATCGCATAAAACAACCGATCGTGCGCTGAGCTACCGGATATTATTACCGTTCGCTTAATTTCGCAATGCGATCGTAAAATTCCTCTCGATGATCGGCGTAGAAGGATATTTGAGCATATATCTGAATTGACTTCTGGCTTCGTAGGTGAATGTAACAGTTCTCTGTTGGTTTACACATTATATGACTGTGACGAAAAGTTAAGCTCATATGGTATATACCTGGTATAGGCTATGAAATTTGTCCAGCTTCTCCCGACCATCGAATATTATTCCAGAGCTACTATGTCTTTTGTGATGCTTCCACTCGCGAGCATTGTTCAGGAATTACAACACAATGCATAGAGATGCATGGAAACTATTCTCATACTTTTTCGTTTTTGTTTCTTCATTTTCTCGTTCCTTTCTCTTTTTAGGCGTAGTGGTGGATAACTGCGCCGCGAAACTCGTAAAAACAGCCAGGGATATGGACCGAGAACTCCCTGAACACCGTCAACTCGTGAGTTTAGTGGAAGTGTACAACTGCAGTACGTGGGTATATACATACTATACGTACGTACCAGGCTCTGTTCATTTTCTGTTGCTTTTTTTGTTCTATCCCCCTTTTTCAATTGTTTTATTTGTTGGATTGCACCAGGGGTTACGTTGTTGTTTCTCACATAGAGGGGGTTTTCTCTCCGCTGTACAGTTTGCGTTACGGGGTCTGCGTGTTTTATTCTTCTTCGAAGAAGCACAGCGCTCTTCCAGCTTCATGCAACGGCGCTGCAGCATAGAATACTTTTCCAAACATACTATACATGCTACATAGTACACATTATATACTACCATATGGCGGCAGCTCTCACCTTCGTATTTGGTCCTTTCCTTCCATCCTGGTTTTCTTCCTTCCTTCCTTCCTTCCATCCGTCCATCCCTCCTCATTCCCTTTCATCCTAGTCGTCTTCGTCGACGTCGTTGTACAAAGAAAAGCAATTATGTTTCAAGTGTTGCTTCTGCGAAGAAGTAGGCAGGCGGAGGTCGAAAGGTAGGTAGGTTGGTACTGGCACGAGTACCTAGTATCCACCGGAGGACAAGTTACTACGGTGAACTTGAGATGTATAATTCGTTGAACTTCACCAGGAACTACTACACTTTTGATAGTCTAGGCGTAGGTATATATGTATATCTGCAAAATGGGAATTCTCAAGAGTTTCATTTACTCAACAACTTCATAGCCTTTCGCATGTAGGCATACATGTACACGTCTGTATTCGCGAGTGTTGACGAGGAGCATTTTACGTGGTGAGTAAATTTTACCACTTCTGAAGCATCCGTTCAATTTTTACTTTCACCTTCTGCGAGTCGAGTAGATATCTACCACTTGGAAAATTTGTTCAATTGCAGTATTTCTACTCGGAGTGAACGAGGAAGAAAGATGAAGAGAAACAGACAATTTAGAGCGGTCAACGAATTTATTAAGCGCGAAAGATTGTACAATTTTGGCTACCGCATTCCATAGTCCTTGTTCTGTACCTTTCCCCTGATCATTGCAACAGATTTTTCCAGGATATATTTCTTCTGCAGCAGCAGCAGCACCGGTGCGATGCAGCGGCATAAAATTGACGGTCGTGTAACATATATGCATGCGTTGCTGTGCCGACGGAAAGTCGGTTGCATGCAACTCAACGAGTTGCGAAGATGAAGAAAAAAGGAGTCGAACGAGAGAAAGAAAAGCATAGAGGAAAGAACACTTTGATAGCTAACTTTGTCTGCGTCTGTCCTATCTTGACGTGCCCTGCTACAAAGAAGATCAATCTCATTTTCTTTCGTTTTATTTCTCGCTCTTCCCATCTTTTCCCCTTCTTTAAAGATATCTTGGTATTACACCGACCTTATATTGCTCGGAGCGGTGTTCCTTTGAACACTCCACCTCCACCTCTCCATCCTCTCTTTCGCGTCTAGCGTACCGTGTACCTCACTTCACCGCGGGTTATCCTATTGCGCGCGAATTATTACGCTACGATGAAAGAGAGAAAAAAATATACATATATTTAGGGATTTCATACGCGGGTAGACTTGCCTCTGCCACCGTGAAACACAATTATGTTGGCCACTTTCGGAACCAATCGAATTTTAACTCGCAGGTACGATGTGAGTATACTTGGCGTTGTTAAATATGGCAAAAACAAAAAATTGTCTTCTTTTGATTGCTGACGAAGTTTCACGAAACTCAGATCAAATAGATTTTCTTTTCGTCTACGCTTGATATTCCGCTCCTCCATTGATAATCGTGTTATACCTGCAGCGGTCGCAATCGATCTCAGATCACTTTGTCGTTGGAAAAATCCTTTGGCTTTGAAAATGTATCAACAAACTGGAAACGTAGTTTGACGTAGTGTGAATGGAGCTACTTACAGAAAAGTAAAATCAGACTGAAGCCTAGCTGGTTCCACAGTTTTCTTTTCATTCTTTTGACTTCACGACTCATAGTACTCGACTGGCTGGAGCACTGCTGCAGCAAAATAGCGCCAAGATATTTTCATAGCCTTTGAAGTATTCCTCGTTGATTCAGAGTGGACATCGTACTGCTGCTTCCATCTCCGTAGAATATTATACATGTTTCCTATGCACAAATTACGGAAAAACAAAAATCAACTTTTCCGTGCAGTGAAGGAAAAAGATTTGACAGTAATTTGGATAGGATCCATGAACCACATCTTTCGTTCGAGGACGCTACACTGCGTCGAGCCAAAATTATCAAGATTCCCGTATAGCAACCATTGCGGATTCGGCAGAAGTAAAAAAAAAAAAACGATTAGTTTCCGTGGATGAAAAATAATTTCTGAAGACGCCCAAAAATTGTTCTACAAAATTTGTATATTCGAAGAAAATTCAGGATATCATAAGGTATATCCGGTACCTTCACGGTTTCAACTCCCAGCTTCAGCTTATACGTGCCGACTTTATGATGCCGGCGAATGGGAGAAACACGATCCTGACAATATAACGTTAGAGCGTGGAATGGAATCCTCGTTATATTATCAGCAGCATTGTATTTTTGCAATGTAGACAGTTGCCTCGGTGGAGCCAGACAATGTTATCAGCCAATCAAACAAACGTCTCTGGCTCGATTTGCTGAACGTTTGGCTCGCCCGGCTTGCCTGGTCGTGTTTGCCGCCTCCCGAATCCACTCCCGGTTCCCTCTCTCTATTCCGGCGAGCTCGTTGTTTGCCCGGAAGATACCAAGTCAGAGATTTGTTAGGCGGGTAGTTCAACGAAGACAAAGGATTTTTCGCGGGATGGATGCATCATTTATTTCATCCCATATCCAACGGAACGAGTAATGGGTACGGTTAACCGCGTCGCACTCGGAATTTTTAGATCCCTCGTCTTCTTTTCCCTCGCACATTGTGAAAAGTGATTTGTAATCATGAAGAAAGGGATTTCCGAAGTCAAGGCATCCCGAGGATCGTACAGCTTGGGCCTCGGTGGTTATTTAATTTGAATGAACCTCTTGAAAGAGGCTCTGTCACGCCTTCAGCCGAGCCTCGTTAGACTCTCATGAAGAAAATGCGGAGGGTCGGGGCTCCCGCGTGTCTAGTGAAGATAGAATATGCCTGTAGGCTACGCGCGGCCACGTTGAGCTGGAAAATGTCAGCTCTATACCGCTATATACACACATGTCTTTATCGCCGTACGTGTGAAGCTCCGTGAAAAGCTTGTATAAATCTCGCCGCCGCGCCGCGCCGCGTTGCGCCGCGCTGCCACGACGTTATTGCATGGTAAGAGAACCAATTTAAATTACCTTGCCACAAAGCGTCAATTAATCACGCGCTTAATTAATCAGTCAACCGTGTAAAATTGTGACATAATCACCTACTCGTGGAACTATGTACACGTCACGTCATACTCTGAAATATCCAATATCTTTCTCATCATTATTTGACTAGACGACAGCCTTTACCGTAGCTCACTCGCTGTACATACCTATACAAGATGTATACCCTGCACCTACCTGCCCTTCGAAAATCACACGTGTTTTGTGTCTCCCCACCTCCAGGATCGTGCTTCATCAGCTCCCATAACTTTCTCGTTTAATTAATAACAATCGCCCTCGATAACACGAAACAATTAAAACTTTAGCGTATAATATAACCTACAAGGGCACGTGATCCTAGCTTATTATATCCGGCCGTTTATACCGAATACCTGCTCCTGATACCTGGTATAATGTATCGTACGCTTTGCGTTGATAATTGCCCCGTGAATTCCCGCGACATGTTCATTCTAGGGATCATTACGTCGGCTTGAAAATGTTCGATCCGTGAACATTCATTTAACACATCATCATTAGCTGCACGAAATTCAGGCGTTCGTGAATAATATGAGGATTCCAGTCGGATCGATTTTCCGTGAACGGGAAATACGCTTCGCTTCGAGCCTCACCAATTACGAAGGAAATTAAACGGTGTTTCATCCTCGAAAGATACTAACAAAACTTGTCTTTGCATTTCGGGATTTTCGTTCCAGTTCCCTAAAATTTGTTTACAATTAATCGTAGCCACTCCGCACGTTCGGCACCAAATCCAACAGATTTGAACAAACAATTTTTTGCGGAATCAAGTCAGACGAGGTGTCTATACATTTGTCGTTATTTCAGTGATTAAGATCGCGGGCATTTCTATACTTTCATCATTCTATTCGCAATATGCGATTGTTCCCAGATTCCGGATGCCTAACTTTGACATTCTATGTTCCGCAGTTAATTCGCCGGTTCTCAAATGCTCGTTGATAATTCACTTTGGAGCCAAATTATCTTCCTTCCGATTGCACTGATGAAAAATTGATCGCGCATCTTAGGGGCGAGGCTGAAACTTAACTCAGACATTTCTAAAAACTTCTTAGGTAATTACTATAAAGGTTATGAAAAATTCCATGAATTAATTCATGCGAATATGATTTCCCCAAATTTTCTGGGCTCCCTGTCCGCAATAGGTACATTACGAAGCCGCACCGCGTACTTTACCATGAGGACCTATGCAGCTGTGACAATGCATCATAAGATCCACAATACCCTGAAATATTGTGGAACTTTGAAAATTTGCTTGGAGAATTTTTCATTGGATCCTGCGGTGAGCCGCGTGTACATGAAATACATAATAACGATCAAATTAACGCCCACGATTCTATATACGGCACGGCGTGCTGAGTGAGAGATACTTTCATTGCTGGTGTCTGGCGTTGGCATCCGTTGGCAACGGCAATGGATTCGCTGTGAATACGCAATTACTTCCGTCGGTTTAGTAGTTGGCGTAAAATTGTTACTTGCTTCTCTGGCTGCAGGCAGATATGGTTTCCATTGTATGTACGATACATACGATCCAGGATATCTGAAGGACACTAAAACACCTATCCTGCACGCTCTCCATTCCCACATATGCGCAATCTCTCGAAACTTTACGAGCCAGATAAAGTGTGGATTTCGTTTTAATGGGCAGTCTTAATTTTCAGTTTTTCCCAACTATTGGACAGACTTGAAAAAAACTGAAGCCGGTACGAACTTTCAACTATAAGTACATCAAACTTTTCTGACCTGGTAGGTATTCGATCGTCAGGAAAGGGTGTAGAATTCACTTGGCAAGGTAGGTACTGACGTGAGTGGTTTTCTTCGTTTTCGGCTTCCGCATACTTAATTATTGCGGCGACCGATTCACGAGCAAGCAATTTTTGCTTGCCGCGTTACTTTCGTTTTTTGTTTCCTGCCAACGAATTGTACCTCATCGTTCTACTTTATTTTCGTTCTACCACATCGTAGACTAGGCTCTAGGCTTGCAGGCTTTGGGATCCGGCCAGAAAGAATGTGGGAGTCCAAGCACAATGCCATTTTCCTTTTTGCCATGGGCCATACGACTGGACCATAGAGAAGCGTAGCACGGAACTTGGGGCATAAATCAAGCCAACTAGAGCTTGAATACGCTTGAACCGCACACCGCACCGAATTCCTGGTTGAGAAAATCAAAGCCATTTCGTAGCCCAGCGCTCTAACACTTCGACGTACATCTCTTTTCGCTATTTAACTCATTTTTCTCCTTTTTGTCTTTGTTGGTTTTCTCTCTGTCTTGTACAAATCGATTCTCTGCCGCAGCTGATTCTACCCGTAAAGGGGGCGACCATCAATAAGATCAATCGGCATTCCCGCATCCACTCGTTTCTATTACGCAGTTTCTAGTTTTGTAGAATCTTCTTGAACACTCAAAGCTTTGAACTCTCTTTGAACCCGAGCAAATTCATGAATCACACCTATACTGATGCTGCATTGGAGAGCAGACGAGGGACTGTAATCCTATGTGAGTCGACGCGACGCTACGGACCAAAAAGACTGGATTATTGGATACGGGTCGAAGATTGTACGTATATACATACCCGGGTTTTATTTGCTGAAATTTTGTCGATAAGTTTTTCGAATAGGAAAAAAAAGGAACCAGACTTAAATCTTTCTGACATTGATTCATCGGAATATCGATGAACGAATCGCCTACACCCGACGCTTTCGTCCGGATCAAAATTCTCGGTGTATTTTTTACTTTTATTCAAGTACCTATGTATCAGCTACGTGTATAAAGGTACCTACGTACAGCCGGAGGGACTCTGGCCTAAAGAAAAGTTTGTTGCTTTAAGAAATCGATGCTTCGAAAAATATCGTAAGACTACGAGCTTTTTATGCAGAGAAAATCTCCCGGGGGCAAGACCCGCTTTATTCTGATGACGATGTTTGCTTTAAACTCCCATCCCCATCTCCTTGCCTCGAGCGACCGAGGGACGTTCTGTTATTTCGACCCTTTCGCGTCGTTGTTCTTCTTCAGTCGTTTCTTAAAGGGCTACGATAGTCGGATTTGAAACTGGAACGTAAAACCGAGCTAGACCCGTGAAATTACGAATACAAACTGCGATTCGTCCTGGTCGAGAAGCAACTAAGCTTCGAACTAACCTCCTTTCGTCCTTCCTAGATTTTCTCCGCGAGCTCAACCGGCCAGATTTTCTCTTTTATGATCAAATAGACCCACTTTATTTTCACTCGCTGAGCCGAATCGTTCTCCGAGTAGTTCTTGCTGAGATCTACAACGTGTATGAATTATACATTCGTGCAGAATTCTCGCACCTACCTACCTTGGAAAAGTCTAAAACTGTAAAACTCCGATATGTTCGATTCGTGATTCGTTTAAATCGTCGACGTGACTTCCTGCATGGATTATTCTCGGATCAGTGAAGGATAGCACAAACGCGATATTAATACTCATGAAAACTAGATTTTCGAAAACTTCCTGTTCGACGATCGCGACGGTCTTCTCACTATATTTCGATTCTTTAAAACCAGCAAACTCCTCTGGTGTAGTATGAGTGAGGCGAATTTGAAATCTAGATTGCATTCTTTCACGAGATGCAAAAATTCCAGCTAACTCACGAGACCATAGGAGTTTATGGGTCTTGAAATTGTCGAGTGAATTCCTAAAAAATTATTCGTTCCAAAACCGGAAACCCATAACTTAATCCAGTACCTACATAACACATCTTAATTCAATATCCTGATATTTTGTGTCATTAACGACACTCGTCAATCCTTTTCAAGTTCCTCACAAACGATTTGACTACTACTGAAACAGTCGAGAGTCCCCGGATTTTCTGAGCAGAGATAAGAGCCTTAATTCCATTTCGTGACACGCACGATCCCACCAAAAATATTCTAATTACTTCTTTCCTGTTCTGGTAATTGAATATCAATTAACTACTGCCCGTCGTTCATTCAACTGAAACATCAGCTCGAGTTGAGTGTCATTTACTCGGAATACTTTTTTGGTAATTTACACCTAATTGCATCAGAAGATAAGATTTCGTTCGTTCAAGTATTTTTAGCTCGTGCAGATCACGAATGAGAATGAGCATGAGCCTCGTTGTATTCTACTCATTTCGTACGAAGCTTCTCCTCGAATCCAGAGGATGGAAAGTAAATCTATTCTATGATATATTCGTACTTGAAAATATCGCGTTTTACATTATTTATCGAAATCCTCGATCGGCAGGCATTTTGGCGACCTGGAATTTCCAGTCCGGATCACTCGGACCGGACTTCGTCGCGATGAAAGCTATTCCCGATGAATGAGTCGCATGCAGATACCATTGAATAGAGAAAAATGAAGCAAAAGTACGGGGTATCAACCACCGTACACCTACGGGGAAAATAAATATCACAGAGTCATCAATACCTGCTGAATACGATGCAGTGCCATTGAATCTGTATCCTGGAGTTTGGTCGAACGAGGATGCACTCGACGTGACATAAAAATGAAATTGCATGGTTCTCGAAGCGAACTAAATTGCAAACAACTCCTCTACAGGTCTACAATACAGCGCGCAGCGTTCAGGCTTTTGGATATAGATCTAGTCCACCGGGAGGATGTTACATCCAGATACAGGCGTAGAAAATACACTTCTACGTCGCATTGGTTCCGAACACAGTCATTATTTGGTACGTCTCTTTCTCGCTTTCGATCTTTCTCTGTTCCTTTATTTCTTCTGATATCGAGCATGGTAGCAGCCTCCGCGAGTAACTGGAACAGTACGTAAAAATGTTTCTTTCCTGACTCTGTTTCATTTTATTTTGTATCGTATTTTGTACTCTCTGTGTCGACGAGATCTTCTAGCTAGGACTTGGACTAACAGGGAGGGAAACGAAGAGAGACATCGCTGTAGCTGGTGCAAGGAAAGCGTGAAATTCTGGAAGAAATATGAAAGAGGTGCTGAGAGGGGAAACTCGTGTTCTTCGGAAAATAGGGAAAGGGAATCAGCGAAATATATGCATGTGTAAAAAAGGAATTTCATAATATGACATCGAGGTAAAAGGAGCCCAGCATCCGCAGCCCCGGTGTTAATATTTTGCGGTCAGACAACCTCACGGCTTTCAGAAATAATTTTTATACATGTAGTATAACATTCTTCAAAAGCTTCAAGTTCACCGGTTACCTGATAGGATATAGATATAGAGAATCTATGTGTAAAATCTATATATCTATATGTCGATATCGGATATTTTACTGCAGAGACTAGGTACCGGGCTGGATAACTTCTCTACCATTTGTTGGAATTCCAATATTCAAAAGCGGCGAGGCATCGAGCTGGTAATCGGTCCAGGAATTCACGAGACATATCAAAAGCTCGTCTCGTGGAATTCATATCGAGATAAGCTCGTTTGGACGCAGTTCACTGAGCCGAAGTCTCGATTATAAAAAAAACGTTGATTTTTCAAAAGAATGCAAACGAAATCATGAGATGAAGAAAGAAAAAAATTAAATGTAAAAATCATCTCATACGAAATCAATTGATCCTCGTAACGGAAGGACTTCACTCCTCCTCTTCGCCTTCCCTGCTCTTTCGCCAGCTGGAACGCATCTCCTCTCAGGTTACTTTCTACCCCCGCTAAGCTGAACATCGCAGGTGCATCCTAGTTATTGCCCCATAAAGTTATAAGTCTTAGAATATGGGGCCGTTTAGTAAGAACGCATAAAACTTCATAAGCTCTCTTTATTATCTACTTGCATATTTACCAACTACGATAAAATTGTTCCATTCGATCACTGTAATCGAATTGATTGAAAATGAAGACAGGAATAATACTAGGTAGGTACTCGAAAATATTCTCCTTGCTCATCCCCGCAGTCGTGATCAATATTTCCATCGTTCCTAATCAGCAGACAGGTTTTTGAACGACTCTTCTTGAGTGATGAACTGCTGCAAGGTAATATTTTGTAAACTTATAGTGAGTAGTGATTTGATACGATATGATTTTTCGCATACTCGACAATATCGAAGCGTTTGTACCTACATTCAGTAATTTTTGAAAAAACTTACCTACACCGGGAATTAAATTGCAGCTTATGTAAGCTCAGAGATTCCAATTAGACTGGAGCACATTCGTCAGTTGAATATATGAATCGTGTAATTTGCATGTGCACACCTTATGACACAATAAGCAGAACATCAAGTTTCTGTCCTGCAGTCTAGTGCGAGTAGAAATATTCCCTACGGTCTAGCAGACACGATGATTCTACCAACTCCGGTTGCACCTGGTCTTTAGCACGGGTCATGAGGAAGTACCGCAATACCACGTGGAAAATATTGCCTCTCCGCGCAGGGTAGAGATACTCCTCTGCTAGCTTTGATGCCTGCAGTTTCTCATCCGAGATTTTAGTAATTAGTACTCGCACTGCAGGTACGTAATTTCTGTTGAATGTTGAATTTCGTCCGGTCATGTGAAACTTGTAGTACATGAACTGAGTTCTAATTGTTCAGCGGATGTGCACGCGCAACGTAGGGATGACGAAAAATTGTTGAAATTGAAAAAAGCTCATCTGAATTTCGGAATTGCGTATTTCCTTCGTCGTAAGATACACCTGAAGTAGATCTTGGTAGAGACTGTGTGCGTTGTTAGCTTCCGGTAACTACTCCCTGAAGAAATATATAGCTCGCAGACTTAGGTATTTCTTTTATTGCGTTCATTCTCTCTTTCTCGTTTCGATCCTAGAGTCCCGTCGGCGTGGGTTAGAATGAACATGCAGATACAGAGGGAACGCGGGAGGGATATTGTTTTTACCTGAAAAACAAAAAAAATTCTGTGAAGCTGTATAAATGTATAGACGAGAGCTGATCGTTAGTTGGATGTCGAATAAGAAATATTCCAGCAGACAGACAAATATTTCAAAGCCTCCACTTTTCTATCTGTCACTCTCTTCGCCTCAGTTAGTGTCCCTCCTCCTCCTCCTCTCCTCCTCTTCCTCTCTCCCTCTTCATCCCCCTGTTCGTCCTCCTCGCCCTGATACTTTGCTCACGTCGAACTTGTTATTTTCACCTACTTCTTACAAATAGCTATCCAACCGTGAATAACTTGAGAAATTCCAGTGCCTCGCGTAGCTGTTTGCAGAAATTTCAAACAAACTCTTAGTGGTAGTCTGCTGCTTTCCAGCAAAGCTTATAGGATGAACTGGAGGATATGGCTTATCATCCAGCGATTGCCAACCTCTCTCACATTTCTTCACGCGCGCAATACATGATCGGTACGTGCAGTTCGAGCAACGAGAACGGATTTCAATGATCATTAGCAGATGAATTCTTACTCACGATCAGCCGGGGAGCAATAATAACAATGAGCGCATTTTTCATCATTCAGCTTCCTGTTTAGTACCAAAGAAACAGAAGAAAATTTGAAAGTTTGGGTGTGCAATTTCTTGAGAACTAGAACCAGGAAATTCTCAGGAACGCGTAACGCTGGAATCCTTTGTTTCTCGAATCAGCTAGCTTTGCTGTGAGTTACCTGAGCCGGTTGTCATGAGGGTGAGAAAACAGGAAAGCAGATCCCCTCGCCTTGTTGTTCTGGTAAAGTTTGTTCTGTTGTGGAATTTTACCAGGTACAGGTATTCTTAAGATATTTTCGAGGGGTCGTGAACAAGGGGCCGATCCTATATCATTACTGTAGCTAGGTATTTGCATATACGTATTCGTACCGCCGAAAGATTGAAAAGCTCCGAAATTATTCGCGTAGTGAAGTATACTCAAAACTATACGGATAGAGGGTTTTTCTATAGTGGCTCGAAGATTGCTAATTGTGAATGCGAATTTCGAGTACTGTACCGTTGTTTTTCTTCAAGTGGACGATCACCTCGATGAATTTGCTTCCGGCTCCTGATCGTGTAGATTCAGTAAAGGGTGGTATCGGTAACAGTAAACAGTAAATAGCAACATAAGTAAACGCAGGGGACCTTCCTAACCATATATACATAGAATATGGGTCTTCAAGTTGACCCGGGGATACCATTGTGATCACGGATTTGTAGGAGGGCTTATCCTTTCGGGAGCAAAGGAGATAGCCGGAGCTAGCGAGAGAGAGAGTGTCGTGGGTATGCCCAAACACAATCGGTACCGATAATATCCGCGCGCGTTCTATCCAGTGGACAATTGAAATGGTTCGGTTCGAGTTCATTGGGAATCATGATCCACAGTGTATTCATATAGGTATGTACTGGTCATGGTTACGGTGAGTTTGGAATTGCATGGATTGTATCGATCGAAAGCGATTTGAAGTTGAAGAAGCATATTATCGAATATTTCAAGCATGCAGAAACTCATATTTTCAAATTAAATTGCTCCTGTACTCGAAGTCTACCCAAGTTTATCGACTTACTTTGGTCATTTGGGTGGAGTGAAGATACATAAAATACAGAAAAACAGTAAAAGAAGGTGAAAAATTTTCTTGATTTATGCGGTCGTGAATAGTTTTCGCGATTATTCTATGAGAGAGACCGGAGAAAAAAGTTTTCTCCATCCAAAAGGATTGCTTGACGGAAAGGTCATTTAGTATAAATTCTGTGAATGCGATTCTTTTCAAACGGCTGTAACTTTTTCACGATCGAACTGTTTTCAAAGATTTTTCTCTCAAAGTATGTTATATTTTGATTGTTTTGAGAAAATTTTCAGTCCACACAGATCGACACAAAATGAGTGGAGTTAACTGAAATAATGGGAAAAAAGATCGAGAAATTTAAGCTTGATTTGGGCCAATTTTATACTGTGATTTTTTTCAACAATTTTTCCCTCGAAGAGTTCTCAAGAAGTCTGGAGTTTTATTGCGATTTTGATTCGTGACCACGCGCTTTCGTAGGTGTCGTGGATTCTGGAATCTTCTAATTCGCTCCAATCATCGACGAGGTAGACTCAAGTTCATAGCGGGACTCCAAAATGATTCGTGTGTTTATCCATCTGACGAAACTTGTCTGCATTATTGAATCCGCCAAACGCTCTCATTTTTCTCCACATCCACCAGCTATATTTTCTCAGTTTTTGTTAAGAAAAAGAAACATTTGAAAGCCGTATCCACTATGCGGAGTGCTCTGAGTGAACTGCCAAACGTAATCTCGGTGCATAATGCATATAGTACAGATAGTGAACGCATGTCAACTATAGAAATGGAAGATCAGAGGTGGGCGGATATACCTAGTACCAGCTACTCTTTAGCTGATTTAAAATGCAGAGCTTGAAAAGCTCTGCTCTTTGGTTGTAAAATATTTCTCTAAAAATCCGTATCCAACAGTTTCAGTTAGGAACTCGCTGCAGAACTCGGAAAGCTCACCTTTACAAAGTATAGAGCGGCCGAAGGCGGGCCTGATACATTTTCGGAAAAATCAAATAAAACGAGAAAGGGATGAAAATAAAGTCAGAGTGAAATAAACGTGAAAAAATAGAAACACGTCAGTCTGAGCCGAGGATTTAGCTAGGCGAGAGTGGAACTTGCATAACAAATTTTACATATGTAGCTACACACGAGCTGCACGTGAGTGTGTGCTGGCAATATACCTATAACACAGCCCCATTTCTCCAATATGCGAGGTGCAGCAATGGCTTCTCCTAGAATGTTGGAATCCAGTGGATTCGGAACTCATCCTCTACCAGCCGCGGTGGAGCGTGGTGGGGCGAGATACCGGAAACTATTTCATAGCTAATGGGAGAGTTATGGTTTTACGAAGCATAAATTCCATAATGGACTGCGCAACGACCTCGTCTACTCCCAATACGAACTGCACGAACACGAAAATGTATGCATGCATGTATACAAGCTTATGTAGGCAGAGCTGCAGGCCTTGCATGACGGTTCAGCCTATCTCTAGTTGAGCCATTCAATATCTAATGGCCACTATTCGCTAACACTAACTACTCTTCAACCTCGACTCTGCCACGTGCTGCAATGTCATGAGTTTACACTCCGATGCGAGAGCTTGAAGCCAAGTCAGCGACTCTCTTAACTAACGTACGAAAAGTCTGTGATGTTGATCACTCCAACTATCCAAACGAAAATATGATCAGATCTACTACAACCAATGAAACCAGATCTGGTTCTAATGGAATTATCTCTTGCCAAAGGAAATTTTCCTCGTAATTAGATCTGATCAGATCTAGAATCGGATAGGAATAAATCTGGCAAAATCCGTTCAGATCTGAGTTGATCAGATGTTGAGAATGAATGGATCGAGTTGAATACAGTTCGGTCGGAACAGACGTAGAACCAAACTGAGATTGAACAATTCAAATTACAAATCTGACTGTGCCCGGTCAAATCTAATGAGACAGTTTATCAGATGGGATCAAATTTGGAATTGGACAAATTTTCGATCTGTTAGAATGTTGATAGATCTGATCTGATCACAGAATTCACGCTCAGAGCGGGAGACATATTTGTGTTGGAAAAATTTGCTTTTTCACGGATAGGCTTCCGAAAGTGGTGCTTGACCGTTGACCGCTGCACGGAATTCTGGGATGTTGTTGTGATTATATTTTGGATCTTATTTGTTGTAGGGGGAAGAGAAAGATCTTTAAATGGATCCACAAAATGGCAACATACAAGTATTTATGTTACGCTACAGATTGGATTGAAAATTGCAAAATAGTGATGAAAATAGAACGAATAACGTACATTGAGTAAAATGAGTTTATTATTTTTGGCAAGTGAGTATCATCGTTCAATTTCTTGACTCGGAAGCGTTGCCTCGTTAATCTTGACTGGTGTGGCGATTAAACGGTTAATAATAAACTAAATCTGCCCGTAGCGTATCGCATTAACTAACTAGAGGGAACTCTGCGAAAATAATGTCGGCAGTAGCAACAGCGATAGCAATAACAACAGGAACAGAAGCAGGATCAGCATCAGTAGCAACAGCAGCAGCAGCAGCAGTCGAGAAACATAACCAGCGGCAGCAGCAGCAGCAGCAGCAAGAAAAGAATATAAAATTCGAGCTGAAGGGCTAATAAATTAGCATGAAGATTGCGCCGCGGAATAAGCAATTTCCGCCAACGATCCTCTAAGCTCGAAAGCTTCCTTTATGCTCGGGTAGGTTACGCCGCACTAAAGCTCTTATAAAATCATTAACAAGAACTTATTGAGCAACTACCTTCTTAGACATACAATCAACAGGCAGAGTGCTAATTCACAGTGCGCTACTATTATATTACATGAAAGAATCGGAAATTGTTGACAAACAATTCTGTGTGAACAACTTCTGACCAAGATAATATCTAACGTACGCATCCGAATTTGTCTACCAAGGTGCCATAGGACTCGCTCTATCTGGAATGTACAGAACCCGTTTCGTAAACGAAAATCGTAGATTTTCACAAACGACTAGGTTGATTCTGATAAAACTTCGAGAATACGTTGAGTACGATGGCAGAATGTGCCCAAGTATTCCATTTCTTCAAAACATTGATCAGATTTGATAGAAAATGAATATTTTCCATGTTAGCTAGGTTAGATTGCCTCCTAATGAGAAATGTTCGGGTTAGGATACCCACAGGCCCTAGGCTGTATGATTTTCACCGCAAAACTTCATCCACATATCTATGCTATTTGATTTATACTGTACAGCGAAAGAGAGAGAGAAATATATATAGGGACTGGCGATGAGAAGTGGTATCAATAATTCGAGCGCTTGTGATCCGATGTAAAAAAAACTGCGAACCCAGTACTTTTTCACATATCGGCTCTAAATCACCAGCTTGATTTCGTTTGGATAAACGATAGTAGGTACACGGCTGCACACTCCCGGTGCATCACAACTCACGGTTTAAATTCCCATTTGAATAGCGAAGCGTCCGCGTCCATGTCCGCGTCAGCCACACCGCTCCACAGTCCACACTGCTGCACGCTGCTGGAAGAGAGATACTATCGTATTTATAATAGCCGTGCTGTGTAAAAATCATCGACCGTCGTACAAAGTGAAACGAAAAATAAAATTACGGAATAAAATGATTCAGGTTGGCATCCAATATATTCGTATTCCACGAGGCGAGGAGAGGAACGGACAGGAGCGTGGAAACCGAAACGAATACAGCGAAGTTTAAAAATCTGTTGGTCGGTTTTCATAACTCGCGGCTGGAAGAGAATCTCTTCGCCCGATTTCTTCGTTTCCATGTCATCCCTCTGATAAAAAAAATTGTTATCCAGTTAAAAGTGATTGAGAGTCGACAAAATCATATCATATACATACGATTGTGGTTCCACGACGAATTTTCGCTTTCTACGTGTTTGAGTTTCCTGATTTCTTTCTTTTTTTTCCAAATTCGGAAAACGCTGTATTTTCGGTTTGACGTACCCATATCGATGTAAGAAAATCGATTCGAATTTCGTCCCGGTACGTATTCGTGATACTGAAAATCGGTTACTTACACGAAGCGTCAGATTTTCTCAGCCCATACAGTCGACGAAAATTCGTGGCTGAACTATCCGAACGGTTCCACATCCACGGAGCTATAAACTTATTTCAGCCTTGATACACATGTATGTACTTACATACAATAACGGAAGATTCAGTTAAATCTGATAAATTGGACATGATAAATTTGTAGGTAGTAAGCAGATAGCGCGCAGGTGACGGGGATTCCCATGCAAGAAACAACTTGGCTTCAAGATTGACGTGCTAAGTAATCACCACTCAAGACCGTATGAAATGTCGGTGGAGGATTATCTCTGTAATATGAGCGCTTTAGTGCCAGGATGGAGATTTTCCACATTTATCAGTAGCGCGAGGTTATTTAAAGCGAAATTCAAGATTGATATCTCGCTGTATTTCAGAGCTTATGTACCTACTTACAAGTGATAGATACCAGATAGAGTTCGTAACATTCGGTAATTTGTTGAATAGACAAATGTCGTTCGGAGTAGTCTTGCATTATTATCACAATCAAGGCATAATTAATGCTCGTCGAGAATATGTAATTGGTAACGTGATTATAAAATTGACGAATTAATTAATAACGTGGGTATGAGGTACGTAAGCTGTCGTATACCTTCAGAGAAGATGTGAAATTTTGACACTTTTTTCCTCCATAATCAGCGGTCGTGAAGTCTCGAGAGTTCATTCGTTTCAGTTTAATTTTGTTGGATGAGCAGCTTTGTTACGTGATTTGAAATTTTCAAGTTATATAAGCTGCGAAGCGAAACCGCAGAAGGGTAGCGAAAAAACAAAAACAAAAATCCCAAGAACAACAAAAAGGAAAAAAGAACGAAATATTGTTTGTTATGAAAACACGTTTTAATCGCGTTGAAATTCAGTGAGAAAAACAGAGTTTGCCGTTTTATTAAATTTGAAAAAAAATGTTAGCTGCCGTTGAAAATACGAGTACCTAACACGTTCGTACCTAGTGCCAGTGTATGAAAATCCGATGAAATTCTGACTAATTAAGCTGTATACCCTAATTAGGGCGAGACTTGACACCATAAAATACTTAGCATGCTGAAATAAATAGCCGCAGTTTGACTGAGATGATTGAAGGTTTTCAAATGTACCTTCTAATTATCCAGGCTATTGAAGACGATTACCTGCGAAAAACAAGACTTTCGTACCGTTGAACATTTTTGAACATCCCATTGGGTAGAATTTGGGACTTCGAAGTAATCGTCTTTCATAGTCACTCGTAGAATAAGGATGAGTATAAATATACAGGTAAGTCTATAAACCTAAGGGTAAAAAAATTCTTTGGAAATTTTAGAAAGTTTGAAAGGTAGCTGACGCGTTATCTCGTTGCGATGCTTTTTTTCAGAATACTTAGGTTTAGGTTTGTGAAACTTGAGGGAGATTTGCACAAGAGACGTGATATCATTTCGCATGCCTGTTACCTGTACTTTCCGGAAGTCAATCGAGTTGAAAGCAGAATATTTCAAACTTCGTCTCAAATCTTTCATAACGGAAGTGAAAGTGAGATGAATGTGATCTGTGCGCATGGAGACTTTTGGAAAAAATGTTAAAGATCTCGTTGCAAGATATTGATCGGTATTTATAGCATCCGAAAAACAAACACCACCGATCGATATTAAACTTTCGCGCAAGCGTTCTCCAAGTGCCGTGCGCGACATAATTTCGCTGCGAGAATTGTTGCAGCGAAAGGAAAACGATTTGCGATTCGCGTGCGCGTTTTGCCACGATGGAACGTAACTTTCCCCGGGCATCTTGATAATGAATTCTCACGGAAGCGTCTTTTTCGACCACCAGTTTTCTAGTCGCAGAATGTCGAACTTCCATTTCTCGTTTACTCACAATTAGACCGCGCAATGCATTCACTCAAACCGATCAAATTATTGCGCTACCATTATCTAATGGTTTCAGGTTCCCCAACTTCTTCCTGGTCCAGGTATGCGGGGCGAATCGAGTCTGCTATAATTCTGAGCTCATTTTCAAACGACCCTTAGAATTCGGTGTATGCAAAGAGCGTAGTGAAGGGAGGGAAAAGGGAGAGAGGGAAAGGGAAGAGGGAAAGGGGAAAGGGGAAAGAGGAAAGGGAGACGGTTTCCCGCAGGGAAATATGAGTGGAAAAGAATCAGAATCAGTTCAGGCTGCGTGAGCATGTAACAAGCATAGGGAGACTGAGAGCCTGTCGACATGGAGTTTGTGGACAGACGACGACGGCGACCGGTGATTACGGAGCCGCAGAGCTACCGCATAATTAGCATCATAACGTCACTCTCGGTACCCAATAGGTCCGTCTTTCCCTCGTCACTTCGACGCGGTATAAAACACCCGCTAATTTAAAAATACAATCCGTCTAATCGGAGACCGTGCCGTACAGGAGACCCTTTTTATTCAACCCTACTGCGACGCGGCGACGGCACGGCGGTGCCACGAGGGAAATTTTATACGCATACGGCATCCCTTACGTGTATATCTGTGTATATAACTTTGACTCCCCTTCTACTCCGGAAGTTAGTCTCGTCGTCGGAGGATGAAGAGAAATGGAAGAAAACTAATTACGAAACAACCGACGATAGGTGGTTGATGCTGGGAAAAGTCATGGAAATATTCTTGGGCTAAATGAGAAGTAATATAGAGCACGCATAAACGATTCTCAAGAAATTTTGTACGGAGTAAAATTTTCTTTGATCCTCTAGCACGAACTGTGTTGCTGAGGAAACAAGAGAAGAAAATTGTCGTGAAAGTTGATGGAAAATTTCGAAAAATTGGGAATCTGCCATCGGATTGGTTTTCGGTTTGTAATAATTTCATGATTTCGCGCGTTGGACCAAATTTTTTTTGCGAATGCGTACGAAATGTCCGGGAAAAATCGAACGACAAAATTAGAGATCCTTTCGCAGTTAGATATTATCGTTTTATTTATTTGACTTCGCATACGGAGAACCGAATGGATTTTGTCGGCCTTATTAGATATATCGAGGAGATGGAGCCGTCACACTTTATGGAGTTCGATCGATGGATCAAATGGTTCGGAAGTACATACGGTGTATTTTTCATCCGACTGCAAGAAAAAGCAGCCGGAAAATCGATCCGTTAAATCATCCTAGTAGGAGTTCGAGAAACTTGAAGATTTTTTCGAAGGAATGAAACATTCTGTAGAATTTAGTTTGAGCGTTACATCAAGCTCAAGCTTCCGATTTGTGAACGAAACGTGTATTTTTTATTACCATGTGATTTTCTTTTTCATTTTTGTTTCAAACATCCGCTCCAACTGATTTTTGAATCGAGTTCTCTCCCGGAGATTATACATTATTTTTTGTTGAAACGCTGCAGTTTCCGCCATATTTCGTTGCGATAGTAGGTATTATCGTCAGTTATCTCATAATTGAGTTTTTTCAACACTAATCCAGCTTTTCCTCACAGGTGATGACACAGAACTCGCTAGTTCTTTTCCGCATATTCAGAATTGGAAATTTTTAAAACTCGCAACAGGAATCGAGATTCCGGAGAGCAAAAGCTGAATTACTCACTTTTGAAATACTTGTGCTAAACGGTAGACTGTTGTGCTTAACGATGTATTATTGTTATTACCAAACCAATCTTAAGTTAAAATGGATTCGGAGTTCAATAGGTAAACTGAATTGCATCAGCTGGCGGTGAATAAGAATCTGCGCCAGGCATTGTTCGCCTGCGGTCGGGGAGACGTTTTGAAATGCGAATTCGCGCACGTATTTCTATTTAATAAGTGAAGAAATTCTTATTTATTATTTCAACGAAGCAGAGAGGAAGCGCATGGAATTCACTCCGAAAATCTCATAATCAAGGTGCTACAGGTCCTCCGTGCCGCAAAGCCCTACTCAGATTACTGGAATTCCGTTACCTACTGTACCTAAGGAATGAAAAGAATTTTGAAATTTATACCCGATAATATGCGGCTTTGCTGAAACTTTACATCAGACATTTCTACCCCCGATATTTCCCGCATTCCCGGGTATCTTATCACCTTGCACATCCGTGCTCATCCCCTACTGCACAGCTTCCAGGCAAAGTAAACGGAAAGGGACTCTGGCGGCCACAGAAAGACAAATTCGAACATTCCGAGACCTCGACCGAAGTAGAAGGTCATATTCTGCCGATTTTTCGTCCGTTTTTCGCTCTTTCAATCATTTCTGAGCCAATCATTCAGAGAATTCTAATTCAGAGTGGTGAAGTTTTCGTGGTCCCTTAAGAATCTTTCTCTACCTCGACCTGAGATGATTTCGTGGTGTATTTTTCCATACATTCCGAACATAGCAGCGGTAGGTAGGTATGATGAATGAGCGAGTTTTCGCTGCAGTTTCACCCCCGAACTTCCGGTGTGTACCTACAACAACGCGAGTGGCTGAACTTGAGCCAAGTAATACAAGAGCTAGTGAATAGTCTTTTGGAGACAAAAGCTGTACGTAGGTAGTTAGGTACATACCCAGGTAGGTACCTACTCCATGATTTGCACAGTACCGGGATATATACATATGCAACGTAGAAATAGAATAGCTATTCGCTTCAGGCCGTACTTGACCCAAATAGAGTTTGCATAGGCACGCGTCTGATCGTCTGGCTCGAAACCGTTCAAACGTTACCCACGAAGTATCACGTATGTACTTATACAGACTACAGTCAAGTCAATCCGAAGGGGAAGCTGGCTGGTATTGGTAATACACTTGCACTCTACGATTCCGCCACGAGGCACGAGTTCATCGGACACTAATGAATCCGGGTTCAAGCAGGGCGACAAACCAAGCCGCCGCCCTTTAAGTCAAACGCAAGCGGCAGGAGAGAATGTGGCGAGGAGAGACGTGGAGAGGAAAGGCGGAGAGAAAGGGAAGACCGGAGGAGAATCTCATCTCAAGCGAATTATTTGAACGAGGCTTTAGCTTGGCCTAAAGCACTCGGGTGCGTATAGCCGAGTCCGAGAAACACGGTTGCGTACCAGACGCCTTCTACCCTTCAGATTAGTCGCCGCAGGGCTGGTGCGTGGGAGTTTCGACAGAGCCAAGAACCGGCGTGACATCGAGGGGTAGAAACTCTCGGCGCAACTAAACCGAGACAATTGAATCTCCTCGGTGACTTTTGCACTCTGTACGTGAACAGATATTGTTTCACGGTTATTTTATCACCCGTAAAATGGGATATTTAATACCAGGAAGTAAAAGAAGAAGAAGAAGAAGAAGAAGAAGAAAAAGAAGAAGAAAAAAAAGAAGTAGAAGAAGAAGAAGAAGAGTAAGAGGAGTGCTCTCTCAGCTCCCAGAACTGAAACGAGAAAACAGAGTAAAGAATATACTTGTATGTTTTCGAATCCACTATTTTTCTGTATTTATCAGAGCTAGGAGGTAGTTCTGAGTTACAAAGAAGTCTATAACAGAACCTGTCACCTCTGCCTCTCGTGCGGCATTTCCTGTTGACATGAAACGCTGCGGATCTGGAATTGCAGTAACAAGAGGAAACCTTCTCCAGTTGCATGGGTTTTCGTCGCATGAGGACATCCTGCAGTTTATGTTTACCCCCGATGCACCACCGGCCGTGGGAGAGTGTAAACTAGTACCTACCTTGCAACTGGCCATTGTCTAATCAGGAATTAATCGAGCTGGATCGATAAGAGGTGTGCCGCACGAAGCCGCAGGCTAGCCAAACGCAGTAATCCAATCAAGCAATCACAGCAATCACTGCGATCACGTAAGTGGCTAATCGTGAATAGAGTCAGGAGAGTTTACTGTGAGGCTGGTGGCCAGTACAATCATCCATTAAACTCACCCTGATTAAGTGGGGCAACCTAATCCGTTAATCTACTCGCGACACTTGAGATGAAATTCCGATTTGTTTGGGACGCTCACGTGCCTTTACGAGTAAATCACTTTACCCGATCCCCTGTGACATGGATAGAAATGAAACAGGTGAAGGACTGTCCGATAGAATTGTTGTTCTAGCGTTTTGTGCAGGCTCCTTATCTTCCGTTGTTCGCAGACCATTATGATATGAGTGGTGAGTGATGAGTGATGAGAATATATCTTGAATCGATTGAAACTTATCTCATTCAACTGTACACTTTGCTTGTTCACAAGTTATGTATGCGACATTCGATTTCGAAAGACTGACGACTGAAATCTGGATAAACAGTTGAAACTTTTGACGACTATTTCAAAAATAGCATCCGGAATATCGAATCGTTGTCTGTTCTCGATTTCCGTTAGGCATGGGAAGAAGGATCGAATCCAGAAAGAGCCGTGTCATTTTTCTCAGAGCTATTCGGGTACGATCGTTGGTAACGTTGCCACCTCAGTAGACTCGCAATCTGAGGAATTTTCATTGTAAGCTATTCTATTCCATTCTATTCTATTCTAATCGTGGCTGCAGGCTACGAAACGTAGTGCATTGTCGTACCTACATTGCCAGTGAGTTGCCAATTAATTTCGAGCTAATTCAACGTCACCGAAGGCTGGGAAAGGGGTGCTGTGGATGAAAGTCGGGGGTGGTAGTGCGATAAGAACAAGGGTTCAAATAGGTGCTAAAAGCAGTAGAATCCATTTGCTTCTTGCACAGTAGAAAGTTGGCCGATACCAACCGGCAGTCCTCGAGCAGTTTAGTTTAATTTCATTATTCAGCGAGGTATTTGAAACCTAATTTATCTCCTGTCCTATCAAAAGCCTAAACCTGAACAGCAGAACATCCAAATCCTTCGGCTCTAGCCGAGTGCCACATTCGCTTGAACCACAAAAAATCGGTCCTCCACTCGAACAGGAACTTTATCTCGTTAGAATCGTATGCATGAAAATTCTTGCCAATTATGAGACAGTGTGAAATTTCGGAGAAAGGAAGGTAAAATTCTCAAAAGTTCTGTGAGACTCTGAGAGACGAGTGGGACGTTTCTGTATCACAGCGACTCGGGTTAATCGTGTCTATTGGACTGTTCATAGCATGTCAGATATCCGGTGTTCGATCCGAAGTTGTGTTAACACGAACACATAACCGATGACATTAATTTACGAGGCATCATCCCACACAAATTAAATAGCTTAGTGTTATCGGTTTGGTACCAGTTCAGTTCCACAGGACAACATCGTCGCCGTCCGTTACGCAACGTTTAACGGAGGTCCACTGCACATCGTGTTAAAGCAGGGCTTACGCCAGTGGCCTGTGGAGTACCGGTTGCTGCGGGATGTCCAATAATAGCTCTTAGCCTCCATTTACTGACAAAGTACCTGCGACCAGGTACACGTACACGGTCCTCAGGTAAATGCACGCGCACGACCACCGTCCAGGTGTTAATTAATGGCTATACGATAGTGCTAAGCTACGTCAATCTGTACAGAGAGGTGGATATACGGCATATCTCCAGCATTTCTATCTCACGTTACAAACAGCTCGTGCTTCCTGGTGTCCCTTTTATACCTTTCTTCCATGAAGAACGAATGAGAGAGAATGAAGTTTGTTCAGGTTAAATGCACAGGATCGCAGAAACTGACGAACTTGCCTGCGCCATAGATCTGAAATCCTGTGAAGTTCGTGTGAAGGCTCTGAACTTTGAATTTGAACGTGGAATAAGGATCTGGTGGTTGGCCGGCTGCAGGCGAGTCTGACTGTGCCGCTGCGCCGCGCCGCATCGCTGGGCAAAGCCAGTCGGCAGACGACCAACTTAGGTACAAGACTAATTAATGCTCCGGATATTTACGGGTGTCGTGGAGTTTCGCGGCTCCAGAGTTCTCCGGTTCCGGAAACCAATTATAAGTGTCCCGGAAGTTGGAACAAACTGCGGAAACGGCTCGGAAATTGTGAACGGGTTACTCACGACAATCGTATACCTATATGTGTGTGCATAAGAAAAGGGCAGGGCAAGAGTGATCTACGAAGGTCACACAATCCGACAAATTTTATCGTACTTTATATGAAACTATGTATACGGCACTCCGCGATAACTCGGCCAACGCCTCACCCTGACCATTTCGGATATCATCTATACGTTGTACTTTATGATATTTTTCCGACTCCAAACAGCGCTACATATGCCCTTCTCGTGCAGATTTTCGCCCACGAAGCGTTATTCGTGGATGGATTTTCTCAAGCTATGACGAAAGCACCTCTTCTGAGTTTCATTTCATTTTTTTATATTCGAATTTGAAAAACTTCTATGTTTCACAGCAGCGATTCCTGACGATCTCCGAAACCAAGAAATCGGTCGAAGTTGGTGGACGCGCAGAAAACGCCGATAGCCGGTTTTCGGATTTGTTAATCACGAATGAACAAGCAAGATGAGAATTAAATTCAGGTATTAAGAACTCTGTAACAGTTTCGTCTTGTTCATTTCACGCCTTCGATATCTTTCATCCATCCAGATATATCTGATCACCTTGTTAAATATTCCTGATTCGAAAAGTGTGTTCATCTCAGTGTGAACAGACGAGATAACGCACAAGCCATTCGTTTTACCGAAGGGAAGTGGCAAACATAGTATACCTACGATGATCGATGTTCCACAAATTATGTAAATCGAAAATCAGTAAGCAAACGGGTATTTCTGTATCTCATTGTCAGAGCCACATAATCAATATTTTTGAATACAGGTATATGTACATACACACTTACCTGTGTACCTTGAAGATATCTTTTGAATAATAAATGTGACCATTAGACTACTAGCTATGGCCTATTCTCCTGGAGTACCTAAAGCTATACGGGTGCGGTTCGTGGCGGCTGACGCGATTCGATGTACCGAAGGTTCTGTACTCCGGATATCTACCCGTTTATTAATATATTGTGTGCTGGTGGTTATAGCAAAACGTGGGTGTGGCTGCTGGGGAGAAAATATCAACGGCGATGACGCGACGCCCGCGCCGGTATCCAGAAGCATACCTAAGCCGAGCCACATTACATTCTATCCTGATTAACGTCAGTTCCTCAGCGCGTAATTAATCTCTTCGCAAACTTGAAAGTAGAACAGAAATCCGAGTCAGCTCCGATGTGAGAAAAGAGAAAACAAGGCAGAAAATTGTGAAAAGAAAAAATCAAAAGCAAGTAAACGAGTCCTCATACTCGGCCATTACTCACAAAATCTACTCCAACGATGGATTTTGTCGTAATAAATTTTGTAAATTAGAAATTAACGTCGGCGCTTTGGACGATGGACATATTTGAGCATAGCCATCTTCTACTCCTTGAATTATACATACTCGGAGTGAATTACGTCCGGGCATATATTTGGCGGTGCGATATAGCTCATATATGTGATCATAGGTGCGGCGATATAGCTATAACACATTTATAATTATCTCCGTATGGTTATCCCCGCTCCCAAGCTCTTTACCTTTAATCGTAATTGTGGAAAGTAATTTATACCCGTGGCGTGGGTTAGTCTTCAACTACGTACAGAGGCATATATGTATGTATATATTGTAACGGAACTATAAGTAATTATTCGAAACCTTTTCATTTTCTAACTGACTACAGTCTTGAGCTAACACGGCATGCAAATTAACGAAGATGAGGAGAAAAAGGAGGAATTTTCCATCTTGATTATTCATGTTATTCACTGGCAATGTACCACGAGGCTGCTTGAGGGATGGTTAATATTTCATAACTTGACAAAGGGAGAGACAAAAAATAGTGATTATGGGATAATACCTGCTAAGTCTGATGACATGGGAGTGTAAGCGAGCTTAATTTTTTACACTACAACAATACCTACGTGCAATTGCGAGAGTGAGGGCTGAATTTTTTCAGCCAGAACAATACCTTCCCTCGGTCTAATGAAATATGTTATCCAAGGATATCGCTGAATCCGTGTTTCCGGAATAAGAGGATAATTTGTGCGAACGAAACCATTTTTCCAGAACAGTTGTCTATTTTTTTGCAATTTCGGGTGCTTTTCATAACAGCGGATTCCATCGTCTTTTCAGATTCGATGATAACCCGCAAATCACGCGGAACCGCGAACTTTGATTTTTATTTGATTTCACTCGCCTCTCTTAATTTCGGTGCAGAAAAAAGACGAAAGAAAACCAGGATTTGTGTGGCTTTGATCCTCCACTTCTCAGTTATTATTTGATCGCATATTATGATGTGACCCAGTGACTCAAAGATCAAGCTTGTTAGAATGAAATTGGGAAGTTAATTATGTGCGGTAGTGATGGAGTGATGCGAGCGAAAGTCAGTAAGCTGGGAAAATTCGATTCGTTTGATTTTCTGTTATCGGGCGTGGGTCACAAGTTTGTTCACAATAGTATTTAAAGCGATTTATATCGGAGGTGTAAATAATATTGAATCGGAACTGATTGCAGGGGGAGCTTTTCCGACGCACTAAACTAATATTTGTACCCTCGTTTTCGGGTCGCCCACCATAGCAGAGAGTTATCGAACTCAATTCTGTCTCTCGGAGAAAATATCACGACGAATGTTAACACAGTATATTCTTCACGGGAGAATGAATCAGACGTGAAATTCACTCGTACGTCATACGTCGGAAGATATACAAGAATGTAGATGAAATCATCGGAGGAAATTTTGTCTGACTCCAGAGAATTTTACATGGAAATCAACGAGGATAACGAAATAAACACAAAATTGCTATTCCGTTTCTGAAATGCTGTCCACGTTTCCATATAAGCTGCAACTCGGTTTCAACCAGCAGCACATGAAATTGCTCGCAATATCCTGGAGAAAATTCAAGAGCGACTCTGGATAAAAGTGTCTCTCCATCCATGCATCTGCAGGCGTTGCACATGCGGCGAAACTTTATCTCACTTGAACTACGAACTCAGAGCTCAAACATCTCCTGGCTCTTCGGTACTAATTACCTGTCGATCTCAGTTCCGATTCTACTAAATCCTTACTATACCTGCACTCATGTTGAAGGACTGTATCCTGCTCATCTTGAGGCACTTCAGACAGTCGCAACTCGAATAATGGAATAACATATACCGCTGAGAATTCGCTGCCGCTAGCACCTCAATGGTCCGCATTATGCATCAGAGGAGACTAGACGTAGTTCTACGATAGAGGATTATTTGATACATAAGGATCTTCACTAGGAATCAAGACTTACGAAGGTATATTCTCATGACTCAATGCGCCCCATTTTCACGTGGCTATTCAATATCCAAGAATAACTCACACAATATCCATTATTGATATCTTCAGAGCTGATTATAGTTCTTGCAATATTCAACTGAATTATTGAAAACCGTAAACTGACTCACGCGATAATCGGGATCTCGATAATCGTTGTAACGGAATCCAGAACGCATCAACCGTCGAAAAGTGACTCAAGCAGTTTTCGTTGTGGATATTTTTATCGCTGGATGTCGCAATATCCACGTTGCTACTTCATGTTGAAAAATAACCGGCGCAATACTCTTCTATGACATTATCATACCATGTTGAGAAAATGGCACGTAATTGTTGAACGTCGGAACAACAAAACGTCACTACGCAAGACTGTTCTTTTCGGAATCATATTACTGCAGCCTGTATCCAGTCAAGAAGCAGCAGAGTGTTTCCTGCAGTCGCGGTCGGCCGGTGGATTGGGGCGTCGGGTGTCGGGTGGCGCGGTATGGTTGATCTATGCGAAAGGACGCGGGAGCAGGGGGGTCACGTCGTGAAAGGGATGATAGAGAGTATGAAATGGGGGGTAGTGCGCATTAATGCACCGCCATCCCTGCAATCACGAAATTTGTCCGGACTGGCATAGTCGCCACGAACGCAGCCGCACGAACACCACCGGCGTCACCATCGCCGTCAACGCGTCACGTGTTAACCACCCTTCGGAAAAGCATCCCCCGTTTTCCTCCCTATGTACCCGCTGACTCTAGCTCTGCCTACTCACCGAGCGCGCGACACTCCCGCGCACCACTCTGAAACCCAATTACTTCTGTTTTCGGAAGTTCAGCGTCGAAAGAGGCGCGGTAACGAATTACAAAAGTCTGCGGGGGGTGAGAGCAGCATGAAAACAGGCCCATGCTAGCCAAACCCGGAGTTCACCGGGGCTGAAACATCCTCGGGGCAATCTCTCCCGGTCGTTAAAATAAGACAGCATACACGCAGATGGACCAGATTCGTGAGAGGAATGCAGGGAAGAAGCAGAGTCAGACATATGTAACGATGATTCGCAATAAGGGATGTGAGTAAGTATTCGTAAATTTGTCGAACTACTTGCCTCTCTCGGACAGTTTATCAAACAAAAAGCTGACTACTTTATTGTGTTTCAGGTGAAAATTGACTATGTATACGAGTGTCCTCCTGAATGATAACTATTGGGAATCCAATTCACGATGATTTCATAGTATCACATTACCACAATGGTGTACGCTGGTACAGCACATGAAGTAGTCAACGTGAAGTAGAAAAATAGTATTGAAACAAAGAGCTTGCAGTAAGATAACGGCTATAAATCCGGAACCACAATCTAATACAACAGAGATTTAAACAGGTTCCTTTTTCAAATCCCGAGGCAGTAATTGCCGTCTGTAAGCCTGTCTCTGTTTCTATCTTTTACTTTTTCCATTTTCCTCTTATTTCCCTCTTTTTAGTCAAGGGTTACGTGATTTATATTGCCACGGGGATCTGCAGGCGTCGTATCTTTCCCATATAATGTTTAATTCAAGAACGGGTTCTTCCTTGTTTGTTATCATTTAATTAAACAGCTTCTCACTGGTTAATCTCAATAGTCATAGTGAACCGCGGCTCAAAAGTACTCGAAACATGAATGACAACTCATCTGCTAAGCAACTTCTTCTTCTTCTGTTCTTTTTGTTTTGTTTCATTTTGTTTCTTTTGTTCTTTTGCGATCTGTATAATACATTTGAGACTAGAGTTCAGTTTATTTATTTATTATATTCAACTTTGAACTCATGCTCAGCAGAAGCCGGTATACAGTCAAAACCACGAACAATTACACTAATTAGAGAACGAAGGGCTCCCCGCTTTATAACAGTTCCGGAGTATGAATGAATCACAAAACAAAGCTCACGGGATTAAAAAGTTACCGAAAACTTTGTCTGTCCCTTTTTCTGGTTTAAGTGGTTGTTCACTTTTCAGCCAACGAAATGTGTTTCTTCTGCTCGTGCATCTAATCTCTTCAATGGACACGTTTCTGTACTCCCCCCTTTTCTCTACCGACGCTTTTTTCACAATGAAATTACCCGATTTCCAGCTTTTATCAACTTCGCCGTTTCAACCATCAAATGTACGTAATTCGGCATCGAACATCAGCGGTGATACCGCATAAATACTAATTCAACGTTTGATGTGATTTGCCGTTGAAATTCGATTCATTCCAGGATTATTCAACTCCAGGCCAATATCACCCTTCGGTTTTTAGAATCAACCGGTTCGCTTGCTGATATCCTTTCGGTTCTGCACTATTGAACTGCCACAGGCCCCAGGCTACTGATAACTAAAATATCGCTGCGGTATTGCGCGGTGCGCCCGAGTACTTTGACACAGGATTTGACTGGCAGATTCGAGCGTTCACTCTTCAAACGCAATATCCGTCCACTTGAAATTATTAATCACATGGATCAATAGATTTTGTAACATGGCAACTGCAGTGTTTGTGTATTCCAATGCAGGTGGATATCGCCAGTTGAAGAGTGTCCATTACCCACGTGGAAGTTGCGATGTGAATTTTATGATGAAGTAGGAGACGGTTGGGGATGATAACACATTTTTTAGTCGAAAACCTGAAACTTCATTCTTCCATGTCACACTCTGTTACAATAATTAATTTGAGCCAAATTACACGTAAATTTCTAGCGTAGAATATATTTTCCATGTAAAATTGCCCACAAAAGACATTGCAAATCAGATTTTTCGAGTTAGAGGACTCTGAGAAGAATTGATCACTGACTTCTACCAATACTCACTGGAATCCTTCGCTTCTCCAGGTAAGCTCCACGTTGATTCAAGTGGGCGAGAATTTTCCAGAAACAGAATTGATGAATATTTGATTAAATCTCAAAGTGGGTATCGTAGCCAGAGATCTCGGAGAAGGTATAAAGCTGGTTGCTAGAGTGTGCCAAACGTACTTCTGTAGCTACAAGAAAATCAGAAGGGGTCAACCGAGGATCGGAATGGGTTGAGGTGGTTGTTGAATGCGTCGCATAGTATAGGTATCGAAGGCCATAAATCTACGGTCGAGACGTCTACGGTATTCTTGCAAACAATCTAAATTATTGCCTGCAAGCAAGCATTTGTGTTTCAAAATAGAATAACAGAAATGAATTCTACCATATCCCTATACCCATTCAGCATTCTCATCGAACCAAAATGCCCGGTCAAAAAAGAGTTTCAATAGATTCACGTTGCTTCGCCAGCAAATCAGGCATCGATACTTTTATCCTACGTATTCCAGAGCAAGCAGTGAGAATCGCGAGAATGTATACCCAAATAAAATATGCTCTGTTTTTCTTTTTTCCTCTGCTTTCTGCCTCGCAACGCTTTTTCGGGTGTTTTACGAGATCCAGAGTTACAGAGTATGGTATTTTATTGATTTCGGTTTCTTTTTACGTGAAAAATTTGAAAAATCGATCCAGTTTTGGCTGATGTTCAAAAATGACTCAAATTTGTCTACGGCCCCCCGTCTCGCTCCCGCGAACGTGCTACATCTGGAAGATCCGTGGGCTCGAAAATTTCTGGCGCCACGTGAAAGAGAACGTCTATGTAAAAATGCGTGGCGTATTTTCTTTATCTGCAATTAAGATGGGACCTGTGCTGCGATGTGTTCACCGCGGTCTCCCCACATGTAGCCATGCTATTCGTTCAATTAGACACAGTTGGTTTGATCCAGATGCCAACTAGTTTCCTGAGATTTGGTATAGCACCGGGAGCGTAGCAGTTGATTCAACCGGAACATCTGCTACCGCATATGCGATGTACGGTATACCTACAGCCGAAACAGCATTTATACTGGTGGATGTCAGGGATTTGGTACCGCGAGTAACTCTATATGTAACTTCAATTTCCCCGTTAATATTCATCTCCTGGTATCGATAGATTACGTTATTCGATAAATATTCAGCACGCCTAGCGCAGGTGAGCGTTTTGAGCTTCGGGATTGGCTTTCGGCTCAGTTATGTAGTTTTACAAAAATTCTCAAAACATCGTCACCAAAAATCCTCCAGCTCATCAATCCCCCCACCTTATATATTTCGCTGAAGATTTGTTCTTCCCGCTCAAAATTGACGTAAGGGTTGAAACAGTATATCCAGAAGATAATGATCGGATCGAATAGGCTCTGATTCGGACAGGATTTTGAACTTTTTCGAAATCTTTTGACAAATGCTCTACTTCTTTTGCGACAATAGAAGAATTTCGACGGGAAATTTTAACCGAAGTCCAAACGCTGGTATGTCATCTAGATGGGAGGAAGAAGCTGAATGGAACGGCAACTGCAGATATCCGTTCGGATTTGTCAGATATCAAAATTCTTTTGACATATCTATATTCTAGTACTATTCTTCTTTTATCATAAGTTATGACATTCAATTTGAACCACGATAATGGACGTTTGCACGTTATCAAGCTCTGCGGTGTGCAGCAAGGCGTAGCACGAGATAGGGATTTTCTCTGATGTTATATAAACGAGTGAAGAGGAAAAAACCCCTTAATTTTCGTCCATTTCCTGTACTTTTTTGCCTCCGTCTATACATATACTATAAGAAAATGGTAAAGAAGGGAAGTTTCGCGTGCCATTTCGAGCGAGATAACAGCGCGACTACCCCTACAAGATGAATAATTCGAATCTGACCAAAGAACCGAGAGACAATGAAACCGAGGGCAGAGCGGCAGGCATGTTTCCCACGTTTATTCCAAGGTTCAGGTCACTTTCAGGCCAAAGAAAATCAAGCTGAGAGAGTCTCGAAGAATAACCAACGAATACCGAACTCGAGTTTGATTTTCAAATTCATTGAATATCTTTATTCCAGACAATCCGTAAATGTTTATAATATACACGAAACCTCTTGGATTTTCAATCTATTCTTATCATATTTTCAATCATCCTCACAGGAAAACTATAATTAGATATAAAAATCAGTATAGATTTTAGTTACTGATCACTTTTGTCCCCAAAGTCATACTTTTCCTTTCTTATTATACGAGGTATGGTTTCGCTGAATAACACTCGACCGGAAACCCGAAGTAATCATTATAAATGATTCGGGGGGGTATAAAGTGGCGGAACTTTTTTCAATAAAGCTACATCGTACTTCCCTCGGGCGATACAGCGCGCCCGCCGACCAAAAGACAAAGATTTCCGGCCTCTTTTTGAGCTACGCTAATAAAGTGGATACGCGTCTGTGTGCATTATTGAGGTACGCTCATGTCTGTCCGCGGGTGTAAGATTACCTTTCTATCCATTGCGCCGGCTTGGTTTTTTCATTTTCCTTCACGTTTTTCCGTTTCGTTTTTTCTTCCCGTTTCTTCTTTCGCTTTATCTCCGGGCTCGTAATACTCGACATACCTCCTCACCTCTCATTCCCATACTTATTCTATCCTTTTTAGCTCAGACGAGATTTCTGTATTTAATTTGGTTCCCGCTTTTAATCAGACTCTTCACACCGTTCAGACGCTCCTTCGTTCCTTTCCGAGTACCTAGAGCAGAATGAAAGCGTAGCGTTGAAGATCTCTAACAAAGCTTTTCGAGATCACGGTTCTTTTCACTTAATTTCGACGTTTGTCAACCCACCATCGAATCTAGCTATGTTATTTACAATTCCAAAATGTCCCTATATACACTCTACTGCGAAAATACAGCCCGATGTGAATCGTCAATTGAAATTGTTTCGGATTAGTTCTGGATCTGATTTTTTGGCGGCCAACTTCCAGACAGTGATTTGGATTTCATTTATCTTTTTCTCATTCGTTCTTTCTTCGTAATCAACATGAATTGCAACCAACGATTTGAAACGAAATCACCGTGATGTGATTACGAGGCGAACTTCATGGTGTATATATAGGAATCTTGAATTGAAGTTCAATTCAATCCAGAAGGACTCACGGATCTCCCGATGTATTACTTACATTCTCATTTCCATTGTTGCGTGAAAGCTCTGGCTCTCGTGAGTTTTACGTATCACATGTTCATTATATTTGTACCGATTTTCATACAGGCATAAGTTCGCAGTGATCGTGATTATTAATATCTGTCGCATGTTTTGTCTATTTCCGTATGTCTAATTACAGTTTGATTACTCTACACTGTACCGTTGCGGCCCTAATCACCGCCGAAACGGATCAACTGAACCCAACGCAACACGGCCGGGGCCGCGCCGTGCGGTAGAGAAATTCATGGTCCATTCGCGTTGCCCCACAAATACCCTCGGGACAAACCCGAGTTAATTATACAAGAAATTTCCTGATCCAAATCCAGCCGTCAGTTTCGCATGAAATTTCATTTCATTACATTCATCTTTTATTTTATTTCTTCTTATCAAATGTTCGATCTTTCCCGCTCAACTTACTTTTCGATAATTAGTTTCGCCAAGTATTATATTCAACCCCCCACGCCCCCCCCCTTCCCCCTTCTCCCTTCCCCCCAACCCCCCCAAGACCTCAGAAGTATTCGACCGCCAACTTTTACCGAAAGGGATGGTTTTTTATTTTTCGAGTTAAATTCAACTCACCGGAAACCAGGAGATTATACCTCAAACGATAATTCGAAAGAAGTGGAAGCAAAGAAAAGTTCGTCACGATTGATAAGCCGTTATTAGCTCGAAAGTTATACCACATTATATACCCTACGCTGTAGATGTATTGTCCATCATAAATATTGCCACTGAAAAAAACAGCAGGCGGCAATATATAATAGACAGAATTTCAATCGTTTTAGAATCCAATAGATTTCATCGTGGTAAATTAAGAATAATTCCTGTCCGTTTGTTTCCTTTCTTCCTGTTTCGTCCGGTGCTTTCTCCCTTGAGTGAACAAAGTACGAGGAATGCGTATGGCGGAATAATAAGACGGAGTAAGCCCGCCGGAATACAACATGTTTGATTAAACTGTTGACAGCAATTCAACGGTCGGCCATATCCTTAACATTTGCATAATTTGTTTTCTTGTATACATATAGCGTCTCTTCTACAATCTGATTCCCGGTATTCCAGGAAATCGGCAGCCCTCGTTACGTCGAAATGCCTTTGAAACGGCCCTGGAACTGCTCCGAGACAAGAATATCAAAGCAGTAGCGCGGCGCGGGCGGCTTGTGGAAACAAGAGATATACTGGCGTGTGGCTTTCTTCCCTATTCTGTACATTAGTTCTCCTCTATTTCCGTTCTCGCTCGATCCGACGATGAAGGATTTCTGGAAGGCGTCGATTTGCCATCAACGTAAATTCAATTTCACCTAACCAAAATTATGTTTATACCAAAATTTTCCTACGTGCAGTCAAAAGATTGTTTTCAGTTTATCTCCGACTGAAGTGCAAATTTGTTAATTTTGCAGCGAAGCAGATTTTTTTAGAAGATTCAGATCAACAGGAGTAGTAGATCTGATTCGGAAACGATATTTCTTCCGTAGTGTGGAATTATACTTTCTTGTTGTCTTCAGCGAATTTCGTCGCGCCGAAATCCTCGGTAAAGTAAGGTACAGAGATAACTTCTCGGGGGAAAAGTTATTCCATGAATCAAACGTAGCGAATTAACGATTTGTGTTCTAGTAGAAAGAATCTAGAGCAAAGAACAGCGACGGAAAGAACGCGACTGTGGGTGGAGGTTTCTGCTATATCCGTAAAGCACACAAGTAGATAGTACAAAAAGCAGAGCAAGTCAACAGCTGGTAAATTCCGGTGTTTTCGAAAACATTGTAGCTCAGATTCTTACCACAGATTCAGACTAATCGAACTTCGTTATGAGAACGAATCTTCTGGATTCCGTTTGTTTTATCATCCCTTAATGGCTGGTTTAGTGGCTTGTTACCAGATAAGCTAACAATAAGATCACGGGGAAAGTAGTCGATCCATATAAATTGAGATGCTGATCGTGCAGCTGTGAAACGTTCGGTATTGGCTATAAACGTTCGGGAAAGTAGAACTCCTGTTACAGTGGGGCGATGAAATTCGAAATGAACGGAAATTTGATCGACCGAAGATAATTTCTTCTCCACTAATCTCTAATCTCGAAATTTATACATTTCATTTTACATCTTATGCTCTACCGATATTTTCCCGTGATTTATTCCATATCGTTACTTGAAGTTGGAACTGTGGTTGACATTCATTTTGAGAATAACTTGTTCAATTCTTCTCGCAACAGGCTATGCTATAAAATTGACATTGCACTATTATTTTGTTCTACACTCTAGATTAGTGTTCCATCGTTTCGCCCGTGTCAGAGAGCTCCATGGATCTATCTGTAAGTACAGAAAGGTAGTTATGAATTGATAAGTGGGGGCAAATATATCATTGTCAGGCAAAGTCGGGAGTCGAGACTCTGGAAAATTTGATAAATCAATGAAAATGAAATTTGTATGGCAATGCGTTACGTCGATGTTTCACATCCCGTTACAAATATCCATCGATCGTCTCTGGACTAACCGTTTCGTATGTTTTTCTTTCCTCGTTTTTTTCGTACGACGATGCACACGGCGCAGATGACCGTTGCAAAGAATACGATTCCTGCTACTCCTCCAATCACGGTGCTGTGCTTTTTCACGAAGATCAAATAGGCTGGAACTGTATTGCACGGCGAGTCTGGAGATGCAAAAGGAAGAGAAAGTGATTCATTGATGAATGTGTCGGATGTTTCACATGCTCATATCATCATCCGTAACGGTCATCACCAAGAGACAGACAAAGCGTGAATACTATAGGTATATTAATAGATATTCATGAGGCGCGGAACTATTCACTGCAGATTTGAGTTATGAAATAGTCATCATTTCGGTAGCGTTGTTAATTGAAATTACTCTACTCACAAATCGGAAGTAGATAGTAGGTCGCGTCTGCGGTAGATCGGGTAAAGTTGACAGCAGTTCTGTTAAGTTGGTCCAGGCATTCCAGGTGACAATCCGGTCCCTCCCATCCGGCTGGGGAATTATCAGTCACACTCGCAGTGCCGTTTGAACCGAAAAGCTGGCTAATAATATTGCACGACAATAATGAGGGGGTTTTTCGTTTCATGTGTTTCCTATGTATCATGATATGGAAGAACGCGGAGGTTCAGAATATTAGCATAATGTTCATAAGCAGTTGGCATAAATGAATGAATAAATTTTCGCACGTAATTTCAGCCTGATTTTTGCTCGAAATACAGTAGACTCTACATCACCTAAGTCACTGAAATGAAAGAAGAACCGCGGCAGTTACCCGAATGAAAAGTTATTTTTCACATCACAGCCGATTGCACTTTCGTTGTAGAGAAAGAAACGACGATAGAGTGCGTATGAAAATTTGTATTCCGTGTACTCACTTTATTGCTTCAGCAAAGTTAACCGGCTCGGTGATAAGGCATAACAGTGGCTCAGCGCAGGAACTCCCTGCCCACCCGGAAGAACATTCACATCCTTCGACATGGCACGTCCCGTGGATACATTCAGGTTCACAGATGGGTATGCAAGTTCCATTTACCGTCACGTCCATGACGAAGCCATCATTGCAGACACATTTATCGGGTGCTACACAGGCGCCGTTGACGCAGTTATCGCAGACAGCCTCGCAGGTTCTTGGATTCCCGGTGATCTGAACGTAGCCCTCGAAACACCGGCAAGTCTCCGGACTCTCACAGAAGCCGTTCACGCATGGCTCGATACAAACCGGGTCGCAGTCTGTGGTAGTTGCGTTGTAATGGAAGCCTGGATTACAAGTGCAAGTGTTAGGAGCGGTGCAGATACCATTGGTGCAAGAATCGTCGCACTGGGCTTTACAGATTGAACTGTTGAACTCTGATTCACGGAACTCAACGTAGCCATCGAAGCACTCGCAGAGATCGGGCTCAATGCATTCCCCGTTGTCACACGTCAGGCAGATCGGTTCGCAGGTGTAATTCGATCGCAGAGTGAGCTCGTAGCCGTCATCGCAAGAACATATATCCGGGGCGACGCAGCTCCCAAAGACGCAAATCTCACTGCACACAGGCGTGCAGTTTGACCCCCAACTCATCTCGTAACCGTCGTCGCAAGTGCAGGTCTCGGGCGCAGAGCACACACCGAATACGCAGGGGCTGCTACAAGACGGTTCGCAAGTGGAGTCATCGTTTTCAGACCGCCGAAAGCCATTGTCGCAAGTGCAGTTATCAGGGGCAATACACTTTCCGTTGACACATGGTCTCTCGCAGATTGGTTGGCATTCATTAGCGTCAGTTTTTTCATAGCCAGGGTAGCAGCCGCAAATATTCGGCTCGACGCAATAGCCGTTTTTACATCCCGTGGTACATAATGGCTCGCAGATATATTTATCTACGCCTAACTGATAACCCTTTTGGCAAGTACATACCTCCGGAGCAGTGCAATTCCCAAACTCGCAGGGTTCGCTACATCTTGGTTCACAAACGAAAGCGTCATCTTGTGACTTTCGATAGCCGTCACTACAGGCGCAAATATCCGGCTCTACACACTTTCCATTTTCACATGGTTTTCTACAGACCGGAATACACTCGTTTTTCGTGTTCCTCTCATATCCAGGATTACATCCACAAACATCCGGCTCTTTGCACCACCCGTGATCACAAGTCGACCGGCACACTGGTTCGCAATTATATTTACTTCCACTTGATCGGTAACCGTTATTGCACGCGCATGTTTCAGGTGCGGTGCATTTTCCGAATACGCAAGGTTCACTGCACTTCGGTTCACAAATGGAGGCATTCTCCTGTGAAAGTTGAAATCCGTTATCACAGCTACAGACATTGGGACTCACGCATTTCCCATTGACGCAGTCCGGCTTACACATTGGCGCACACTTGTCGATTGAGGTCTTTCCGTATCCAGGGTGGCACGCACAGACATTCGGTTTTTCACACCATCCATTTGGACAGCCACTGGAACACACTGCGTCACACACGTATCCGTTCGAATTCAATTTATAGCCCGTATTGCATGAGCATTTATTTGGTTCCACGCATTTTCCATTTATGCATGCCTGCTCGCACACCGGAATGCACACCCTTTGCCCTATAGCCGACATCTCGTAGCCGATATTGCACCGGCAGATGTTTGGCTCTGCACAGTGTCCATTTTTACAGGGTGGCAAACACTTGGCCTGGCAGGTACCACCTTTATTTTCGTATCCTGGGCAACAGTTCTGCACTGTCTTGACCGTTGGATAAATCTGTGATATAAAACAAAAGCATAGGACTTAGAACAATCCAGACGAAACATACCCAATGAAATTCATTGTTGTAATGTAACAATTATTAATTAGCTCTGCTTACCTCAAATCTCGGTTTTATACGTTCTTTCACGCACCAGTGCAATTGAATTCGGCCTGACCAAGGTTGCCGTTGCAAACATAAATCACGATATGTCTCTTTGGATGTAACAGTGCGGGAGCTCGTGGTACTATTAAAAAAAGAAATCGATAACAACGGTTCCAACAAATTTTCATTTTAGGTCTGTTTCTGAAAAGTCTCACATAGAACTAGAACTTCTAGGGAAAAATTGTGCTATGAATACATCGGAGTATATCTTACCTGACAAAGGTGTTACACACAGCCTTCGGACCTCCTTTAAGATCTGAACTTGCTAAAGAAACTACGTTAGCTACTATTGCGATGCAAAAAATTATTCTGGTATTCATTTTACTTTTTGTTATCTCACTCGAAGTGACCACTGACAATAGCTGATTACAAGTGAAGACGTACACAATGGAGCGAACGAGTCAGTTGATCATGTGTCACAACATATCTCCCACCAGACAAAGATAATATCAAAGGGACCGGACGCAGATCTCTGCTACAACACTGGGGCGGAGAAAAATGATGGTTGACAAGTCTGTAAATGTGGATACAACCGTTCTGGATTTTTATACTTTCATGTCAGAAATATAGAGGTGATTACTTCGGCTTCTTTTCATCAACGTACAGCTACAGAGTATTTGCAATACAAAACACTATTCTGCAAATAGAAATTCCGGCTTCACACGCCTCTCTTGTGAACGTTCATTGAAGAGGCAGGGAACGGCAAACAAAATCGAAACTATGTACACTCAGAGATAATTTAATCCAGTCGAAGCAGAATTTTATCTAAAAATAATTTGGGGGAGCGATTTTCTTTTTTATACCTGGGGGGGGGGGGTCGGTAGAGTAAATTTTGCTTCACGGGCGGCGTTCGGCCCCATCTCAATTTAAAGGGTGATTTTTTGGTTATCCACTAACTCGCTTATTTTTAACTTGAGAGTGAAAATTATAGGACCCAAAGTTGTAAAAAATCTGATTCCTCACGAGTTTGGTCTATATCATTTTTACCCTAAAATCGATATCTACATAGTTATATTGCAAATGGTGAGAAGAAACGGTTTTTTTCAATTATCTCGTTCATTATCAAGTTCTCATTATGAACATCGTGACGGGTAATCAGGCAGGGGATTCTATGACTTTTTTTATTTTATTTTATTATTTCAGTTTCTAGTCATTTTTTTCAATATTTTCTACGACTGCCGTATAAAAACTGTACGAAAAGTGACTTTTTGAAAAATTGAACTCCCATTTGAATTGTAACTCTGAAAATATTTATCCTATGGGGTAAAAATGGTAATAAACGAAGTTGCAGTAAATCAGATTCCCCATCTGATCATCCATTATAATTTTTATGTTCAACTCGATAGTAAGCGTGATAATTGAAAATGAAGAAATGTCCAGCACTAAGTTCAGTACAAGTGTGAAAATATTGAACCTAGGATAAAAATGGTAAGAGACAAAGTTGCACGAAAATGAATTCCCTGCCTCATTATCCGTTACAATATTTACGTCAAACTTGATAATAAACGAGATAATTAGAAGAAACGGTGCCATTCATATCAATTATCGACAGCCATTGGACAATATTTTATCACTCCATTAGTGAATTTCAAAGATAAAAGAACTGAATTTGCATGTTTTTTTTCAACCAACTGGTATCGGTACTATGACCATGTCCCATTCTGAATTCGCATTGCAAGCGATTGTTAAGGTTAGATCATTGATTAAATGGTTACACGTGCTTCGTCATTATTACTAATGAGGGATGAAAATAGGTCCCATAACAAGTTTTATATTGATTCCTCACAGATTGCGGTTAGCTGTATAATTAACTTTTTGAAACTTATGAGACGAGTGAACTTTTCAAAAATACGCATGTTCATAAAAGTACTTTGTAACTTCCAACATGAAAATAGATACAGGCAAAATGTACCTAGATACTTCACAACACTGATCGTTAGCAACGAAGCTCTAAAAATGTAGCAACTTCCTCCAGACTACAGCGGAGAAGTATCCGACGGTTCTAGGCGTAATAAGATTATCTTACCAAGTGTTCTGGTAAAACAGTCTCTTCATTGATCTTGCTTATGAATTATTTTCCTCTCTTCGAGCTCATGATGCTAGAGATCTGATTGACAACTGCTCGGAGGCGAAAGTTAATAAACCGCATTCGTATGAATATATATATTTAGAAAAATGTTAGTACTATTCATATAATGGGAATATGTAAAAATCGGAGAAATTAATTGATAGTAGTAGAACTAATTGAATGTAATTAAAAATTGAGGTCACATGTAGATTTTTTCACGAGCTAAGATCGGCCTCCTCCATCATCGGCGGACATGTATCTTGAATCACCTGAAAGCGCAGAAAATTTTCGGTATCGTGGAATGTTTCCAAACGTTAGAAATTATTGAGTCTATAGAATCAATGAGTTATCTCTACAGCGAGCGAATGATTCAATCTAAGCTCTGAGTATTTTATGAAGGCTCGTGAAAATACGGATTGATATTTCTCAACGCCCAAACTTTACCGGGCAACGTGCTTCTCGTTTCTTGTATTTCCTTCGCACGACGATGTATATGCCGCAGATAATGGCCACGGCAAAGACACTTCCAGTCACTATTACTATCGGAATGCTGGAACTTTTCAAGAAAACCGAATGCTCCGTGACAATATTGCAGGAAGAGTCTGAAAATAATGAAAAGTGAATAAGTCAATCAAAAAGGGTTTGGCACATGATATTGCGTCTTTTGTTCGCTGTAATAAGTGGCAAAACGGAAGATGTTACGTTCATTCTGATTATTCGATCGCGAAAGCATTATGACTTGACTATACAAGCCACGGATCGCATTATCAGCTCTCCACGTTTCCCTTCCCAATAGACTCACCAATGGAAATGAAGTAGTAGGTGAAGTCCGAGGTAGAATGCGTCAGGTTGACCGCAGTTTCATCGAGTTCATTCAGACATTCCATTTTACATGTCGGTCCATCCCATTTTATTTGAGGACTCGCGATACTGCCGTCGCCAGACCCATTCAATCTAAAAGTCTTGCAGATTGAATTGCCGTAAGAATTATAATATAATTAGTTCATTTTTCAGTATCCATGAGTATGCATAATTGGTATGAATACAAAACCACAGCATGAAATCGCGTATTGAATCGTCCGGAAGTATGAGATATGTCAGTATTGCGGTTATAAGGTCATGACTCAGGGATGGCTATTTACGTACTGACATTCATTAAGTATCCTATTTTCATTCCAACTACGCATATTGAATGGAAACACCAGAGCAGGAGCTTTCATCTCAGGAGTCTATGACGGTATTTACTGTAGTACATTGGAGTTTTGATAATCGCAAGAATACTGTATACTCACCTTTCTACCTCGGTGGAGCTTGTAGAGACCGCCTGGGCGATTACGCACACAATTGGTCTCTCACAGGATTTGCCTGCCCACCCGTAGGAACAGTCACATCCCTCGACAGTACAAGTTCCCTGAATACATTCTGGATTACAGGCAAGGATGCAAGTTCCATTTACCGTCATGTCCATGACGAAGCCATCATTGCAGACACATTCATCAGGTGCGACACAAGCACCGTTGACACAATTCTCACAGACAGCCTCGCAGATGCTTGGATTCGTGAAGGTCGGAACGTAGCTCTCGAGACATCGACAAGACTCCGGACTCTCACAGATTCCGTTGATGCAGGGTACAAGGCAAATTGGGTCACAGTCTGTGGTATTCGAGTTGTACCGAAAACCAGTATTACAGGAGCAAATGTCAGGAGCGGTGCAGATACCGTTGGTACAAAAATCGTCACAGTGGGGTTCACAGCTCGAGCCGTTGGAGTCTGGTCCACGAGACTCAACATAACCGGCAAAACACTCACAGACGCCGGGTTCAACGCACTCTCCATTATTGCACATCAGGCAAGTCGGTTCGCAGATGTAGTTCGATTGCGGAGTGAGCTCGTAGCCGTCATCGCAAGAACATATATCCGGGGCAACGCAGCTTCCAAAGACGCAAGTCTCACTGCACACAGGCATACAGTTGAAGTTCGTCTCGGAACTCAACTCGTAACCGCTGTCGCAAGTGCAGATCTCAGGTTCGGTGCAGGTACCAAATATGCAGGGCTCGCTACAGTTTGGTTCGCAAATGGAGTCGTCGTATTCAGACCGCTGGTAACCTTCGTCACAGGTGCAGTTATCGGGTGCAACGCACATTCCGTTAACACATGGTCTCTCGCAGATCGGTTCGCATTCGTAATCGTCGGTTTTATCGTAGCCAGGATCACAGGCACAGATATCTGGCTCAGCGCAATAGCCATTCTCACAAGTCGAAGAGCATACTGGTTCGCATACGTATTTATTCATTCCAAGCTCATACCCATCTCCACAAGTGCAAATCTCAGGTTCGGTGCAATTACCAAATATGCAGGGCTCGCTACAATTTGGTTCGCAAATGGAGTCGTCGTATTCAGACCGCTGGTAACCTTCGTCACAGGTGCAGTTGTCGGGTGCAACGCACATTCCGTTAACACATGGTCTCTCGCAGATTGGAGCGCATTCGTTAGCGTCGGTTTTATTATAGCCAGGATAACAGTCGCAGATATCTGGCTCAGCGCAATAGCCATTCTCACAAGCCGAAGAGCATACCGGTTCGCATACGTATTCATTCATTCCAAGCTCATAGCCATTTTCGCAGGTGCAGACCTCAGGAGCAGTGCAGTTCCCAAACTCACAAAGTTCGCTACATATTGGTTCACAAACAAAATCATCATCCGGAGACTTCTGAAAGCCGTCGTCGCAGACGCAGGTATCTGGCTCCACACAATTTCCATTCTCACACGATCTCCCGCAAACCGGAAGGCATTCGTTGCTCGCATTTCTTTCATAGCCAGTATCGCATGCACAAACATCCGGCTCGAGACACCACCCATGGTCACAGGTGGAGAAGCACACTGGCTCACAAACGTATCCATTTGAAGTTGGCGTGTAGCCTTCATTGCAGGTACATGTTTCGGGCGCTGTGCAATTTCCGAATACGCAAGACTCACTACACTCAGGCTCGCAGATAAAGATATTGTCCTGAGATAGCTGAAAGCCGACGTTGCAGGCGCAGGTATTGGGGCTCACACATTTGCCGTCAGCACACTCCTGATCGCACACAGGCAGACATTTATTGGTCTCACCTCTTTTGTAGCCAGGGTGGCACGCACAGAAGTTCGGTTTGTCGCACCATCCATATTCACATCCAGTAGGACATATCGGTTCACATGTGTGTCCATCAGCCTTCAGTTTATATCCGTCTTCGCATGTGCATGTTTCAGGTGCAGTGCATTTTCCGAATAAGCAGGGTTGACTACACTTCGGTTCGCAGACAGAAGCATTGTGCTGAGACAAGTGGAAGCCGTTATCGCATTCGCAGGCATTGGGACCCACACATTTCCCATGCACACAACCCTGATCACAAACTGGCACACACGCATTACCGAATCCATTGAAGTTTTTTTTATACCCAGAGTGACACGCGCAGGTTTGCGGTTTTTCACACCACCCATGTTCACAGCCGCCGTGACACGCTGGCTCACAGATGTATGCGTTCGCACTTTTTTTATAGCCTGCGTTGCACGAGCAGGTATCTGGCTTCAGACACTCTCCATTTATGCAAGATTTCTTGCACACTGGGAGGCATCTTTTTGTACCGTCTGCTGACATTTGGTAGCCTACATTGCACTTGCAGGTGTATGGGGCTGCACAATAACCATTCACACAAAGCGCGAAGCATTTAGGTTCGCAGGTTCCACCTTCGTCCGCGTATCCAGCACAGCAGCTTTGCTCCGTCGTCCAGCGGGTACGGTACTACGATTAAACATTAACAAGAAAAAATGATAAAAATGTAAGACGACGAGAATCGTGAAGGGTGAGTGGCATCCCAACATGATTTTCTTCGTCTAATACTATGAATAGCTCTCACCTGAATCCTCCATTTAGTACGATACTTGGTCTTCTTGAATATCCACCACCCTTGTTCATAAGACTCTTGATAGGGAACGCTCTCTGATTGTATGTAACTGTAAAAATGATCAACAGGTAACAAGCTAGTCGAGGTATCACATTATATGCTCGAGTTATTTGTGCAAACTTTTGCAATGAACACAATATCGCGTGATCCTGATGGAGAGTGGGCGTAAGCGACATGTGCACGCCCTTTTGCAATTTTCAAAGGCAGAAAGGGCGTATATTTTTTTGTTCTCTCACGCATTTAACTAGAAAATTTTCGAAACGAAAAAATACGTCAACATTGAAAAGCGAAAAAAAATAGAAGCGAAAAGGCGTAAACGCCGGAGATAGGCCTCTAGCTAGCTGTTAAAAATTGAAAAAAGTCAGATAAATTAATGCCCAAAGGGCGTATTCGGCTACATTTTTTTTATGCAAATGCTCGGGAAACTCACAAATAGTAAAGATTTATCGATTGTGAAAAAAAGTCCGAAATTTTTGCAAATTTCAGAAACAATTGTCGACGCCAACGGTATCAGGTCGTATCCGCCAAATTTGTTGTTTTATTGCAATATCTGGAAATCTTTACGATTCAGAAGTTTTCGGACCATTTGCAATGAGAAAGAAAATTTTGGCTGATACGCCTCTCTGGCATTAACCTTGAGAACAAAATCATGCCGACTAATGCGAAAAAGGCATATTCGCGGTGGCTACGCCCTTTTGCCTTCATATTTTCGGCTTGGAAATAAGCAGCCGCTTTTTTTCGTTTCAACTGGTTTCCTCTCGATTGGCAAACAATAATTTTTCTATATCCCTTTTGCCATTGAAATCACACCTTTCGTCGCTTACGCCCTTTTTCCACTAGTCACACGATATGAGAAAAGTATAACTACTACTTATTGTTGGCGTATCGTCTCAACGGAGGGATGGTACTATTTTCCGCAGTGAAATCAAATCACCACAAAACTGTGGCTCATAGAAAAATTTTGATCACGATTCCTGGGTTCAAAATTTACAAAAAGTTTCATTTTCAATACCGAAAAAGTCCGTGCGAAGTGATATATTTTTAATAGTATTCTCGTACCTGACTTGATTGGTACACACGGCGTTTGGGCCTCCTCTGAGATATGCAAGCACTGGCGAAACTATCGCAAAGGCTATTGCGGTACCCAAAATAATTTCGGGCCTCATCCTGTTCTTCTTTCGTTCATATGTTACCAGTCCCAACTACCGATTACAAATGCTGGACCTCCCGTTCATGTTGTGCGATCTGTCTCACCAGCGATAGACGGTATCAGAGATCGCGGATGTGAAATTCTGATATTTTACAATGTAGGAAAGTGGTAGTGATCGTCGACCGAGTGATGATAATTATGGAGTATTTCTATACATTCAGTGGCACCGATTATATCGCACAGATTGCTCCGCTCATCGTCAAAATGCCACCGACAATATTACTAATCTGAAATGCTGGTTAGGAATGCAAAAAAAAACAGGAAATAGAGCGATAGAGAGATAGAATTTTCGAAATAATTCATAACAAAAACTAATTTGCATATTTTGAGCTTCAGTGAAATGATTCACCAAATATTTATATTCTGATGTGTTCATTCGTCGTACTTGCACGGGCTGATCGTGATTCAGTCGCTCCTGTTATCTTTTGATGGCAGCTGTTATGTCCTTTGCCGTATAAGACTAGAGAACGCGTGCTGTTCAACCAGAGCTGATAATTGATTGTCCCAATGATTCACGAGTCGCTGATCAAGAATCATTAGTCGCTTCCAATGCCTGGAATCAATTGCAGTGAGAACTGCTAGCGCAGAAAGTATTCTGCGAAACTCCCAATTAGTTTTTCCCTTATCGATACCTCGTGCTGCCGACCATTGCTGACGAATGACGACCCTGTACTATCGTCACAAAGTGCCATTGGCGTCCAAAATATTGCTCATTGAGTTTGAAAACATAGATTAAGCGGTTTGTTGATTCACAATAGATTTTTTTCCAATTATTTTCGATAAAGCTTGACCCAAAGTCACGATGGAGCGAGATCATAACATTCAAATTGTTTAATGGGCATTCTTTTATTGCCGTTATCTTTCCAGCCAGCAACACGAATGATAAACCGAAAAACTTCCGCAAAAGATTGGAACAAGTTCAAGGTTGCTTTGACCATTTTGTTGAAACATTTCAAGTCAAACGAATGGATAAACTATGAAACCTGGTGATTACGATCAACTCAATTGATATAATGAATCGCGAATTGTATGTATATTAATTTTGTTATACGTTAAATATGTTGCATAGGTATAATATACTATACAAACTTTTGTTCTGTTAGGAGTTGCGATAATTTGGATTCTGGATCAGTATTTTTCCCTGTTCGCGTCAGTGTTGTATATTGTTTTTCTCTTTTCTCCCGTGAATCGGGACTGGACATCGGTCTGCAAATTTCATTCCATTTCAATGATGATTATTACGAATTCATGAATCCGTTCCAGTTATTGTACCGATTGGAATTGATAGGTGCTCCATTTATCGAATCAATTCGATAAGTGAACCCGATTCTTGAGATTACAAATGATTCTCCAGTTCTCCATGAGAACAAGAATATATATAGTATAACTATTGGCACTCGGATTAACTTCCCAAAGTACAATTTTCAGAAATCATGGTGATATTGTGTTGCGATTGCTGATTTTTTCAACCGATATGGTGACTGTGATCATTCGAGTATATTTCAAGGGGATAGTATGGATACATGATACATGATGTACATTGTTCATACAGTTTCAAATCGACATTACAAATTTGTTCAGGTCAACATTAGATTAGATCGAGCCCTTCCCCACGTAGTCGGTGCACATGCATATGCCGGAGCACATTGTGGCCTGCATATTCCAGCCTTGTTCTCGTAACCGGTACAGCATGTTTCCGCCGATTTCCACGTCTTATGGATCTACGGACAGACAAATTATTGCAGGCTACCAAAAATTGGTAGAGGAGTAAGAATCGAACGAGGTATTGAATATTACTCCTTCTATTGTCCGTTGTCTTACCTCCGTTTTCCAGCTTATACGAGTTTTTGTGCATGACCACAGGAAGTAGCACGTTTCTTTGTACGTCTCTTGATAAGTCACATCGCGTGGTTCCGTTTGGCTGTGAGTAAATTGAGCAATATGATTCCTCGGTAATCAGTGACTGCTTCCGCTTATTCGTCTCATTGGTCTGATAATAGCTGATATTCTGGATAGCTATGTAGCTTGCACGACAAATGAAACAATGAAACTAATACTTGCTCAATATGAAGAGGAACTTGATGACGGTGGAAAATTTCATTCTCAGCATCGCAATATCAATTTTCCGAAATATTGAAATACTGTAATCATCGCAGTATAATTTACCTCGCGGCTTTAGTGCACACTGCAGTACTGCCCCCACCAAGAGATGGAAAGACTGGAAGAACTACCACGAACAGTATTCCGGACCACAGAGTAATCCGCGCCGTCATCCTGACACGCTCTCTCGAAGCTTGCAGTTTCAGAACCTAACTCTGAATGACAAAGAACCGGAAAACTAACAAATCCCACGTTCACGAGGTATCATATCTTGCTGAAAAGCGATGAATTGTATCGACGATTCCGGATGCAGCTGCGTGCTTCCGTTCCAATAAATGATACATTTTTTCATTCCTCTGTGCGGACGCATATTATCTATCGACACATAATATTCATTCCAACAACTTCAGAGATTAGGTATGCCATTTGGTTCACTGCCGGTACTCAGCTCATTTCCAAATGAAGGAATGAGAAGATATCTTGCATGAAAATGCAACATATTTGATATCGTCTCACGGTGAATGAACCTTGACAATCCATGACGAGGTCACGATGTCGTTCCGCTTACCTCGTGCATATCGCCTGCCTGACATGTCCGTGTCGAAAGTCACCACCGACTCTTTGCGCAGTGCTGGATAAATGTCAGCAGTGGTTCAGAGTTGGCTTTCCTCAAGAGCTTTACCTCGCGACGCGGTATATGTCTCAACATTACGAACGCAACCGGCGAACCGTCAAGTCAGAAATACACTTCATACATACACCACGTTTAGCTAGTACATACATGCATACATCGCATCCCTCAGTTCCAATCTCATTCGCGTGTCGGTTGAAATGGGTGAGAAAATGTGAATCTAATTTTTTACCAGAATTATTAAATTCACTTCAAGTATTTCGTACCCACGTTAACCTTGAAGTGGCACTATAACTTTTTCACCGTTACAAGCTTCCAGCATTCTAATTACGCCCGGAAATATACTGAGCTCAGTTTCTCCAGGTTTAACCAGTTTGTAATTTTTTTATTTTTATTTTTTTGGTTCGCATCAATTTCCATCCGCCTTTTGCCAGCTCTCAGCGGTCGTAATTCATCCCAATCAGACGAAGCTTTTGGTCGAAATGAAAAATCGTTTAAAAATGAATGCACGATTGGGAATTTTTTCATCCCATGTCACGTACACAATTGATTCTTCGGATGTTTCACTTTTTATACGATTCTTCCAAAACTTGGCATCGTGAAATTTTTGAGTCACTTATCTCGAATCTGAAGTCAAATATCACATATTCATCGAAGTTTCAATGTTCGTCCATCATATTTTATCAGTGTTTCATCGCGGTCACCGTTCTCGCTCCATCGCGAGTCTCTTCTATTTGAAAAATTATCATTATTTTGAAAAGTTGATCGGAAACGTTGTAGATAAATTTTTTTCACTCTTAGCCCCGTCGGGTTCCGACCCCAGTACAGAGCGCCTATTGAAATAAAAAACAACTTTGTTAGTATTTCGACCGAGTCAGGTTCTTTCGACGTTTCAATTTGTGGCAAGGACGCCATCTGACGGCGAACGGATCAATGATTTTCTTTTAGAAATTCCCAGCTAGGCGTGAACCCTTGATTGGTATTTTGGACGCGTTCTTCACACGAGTGAAAGGTAATTTCTTTTCATGGTCAATACGTCAAGCCAGGATCGGAACCCTTGGTAATGATACATATAACATCTCTGGACTGATAGAGTTCTCTCTTTCGTCGTTGTTCTTTTTTGAACTCTGATTTTTTATACCCAACGCAAAGACCTCAGCTCTATATACGGAGGCGGGGATCTTCACCGAGATATTATATCAGACCGGTTAGAGGGATAATTACGCTGACCTCTTTACTAACGGACAGCCTAGCACCCTTTCTTCTCAGTCCCCATGTAATCCTGAGCCGTAAATCTGGATCAGACTTAGGGTACTGGGTGCCCAGGAGGGACGCCTCAACCGAACAAGTTAATGCATTCAAATTCCTCCCTTTGCTACTAAAAGCTAATTCTCCCTCCACGCGTTGATCATGGCGAAAAATTTTCTCGAAAAAATATGGCGCCAAAGTCTTGAGCGTCGTTTTTACTGGGTGTATTTCAGAAACTTTGTTGAACACCTGGAGCCTTTGCAAACTGACGGGAATAAAACATGGGTTTTCATTTTTCGCATACACTGATTCCAGAAAAATCTACTACGAATATCGAGTTCTACCTCCTCAGTTTATCCGTGGTTCTTGTAGACACTGAAGTGAAAGGACTCAGGGTAGCACGAAGGAGGCCTGTGCTTCGTTCGATAAGGCAGTGCCCGGCCGGTTGGGTATTTCAATCAGCCCAAAAATTGCTGACCCGTTCAAAAATTCCTCTTCTCCTCTCCCACATTTGGGAAAAAGAAAATTGGAGAAAGAAAACAAGCAGGGCTCCATACATAACAGGAATTTGGAATTTCATAGAAATCTCTAATATCTAATCGTTCGTGAACTTTACCGCGACCAATTTTCCTGAGAAGATTGAGAGGTCGAAGCATGAAGGAAGCTATGCGGATACGTCGCGTCGTTTGGAATTTATCAGAAGGAAAAATGAAAGTGAATCCGCACACTGAGTCAAATGAACTCCGAATTCCATCAAATAATGATTTCTCACCGAATTTGAACAGATATTACAAATTGTTCGACAATTTTTGGCATCATTATGAGCTGGCTCGTTAATCAGAGAAATTTTGTGTGGTACGAATCCCCCCAAATTTTTCAACGTTTTATAATTGCCTACTTCTACGGTTGGTAGGAGATCACAACGGTATGCAGGATTCAATTTATTCGTAGATAAGGAATGATCGTAGGTGTGAAAAGGGAAAAGACGAAGAAGAGCCATTAAAGAATGTGACGTACGCGACAGAAGGAAAGGAGAGACGTGGAAGAGAAAATTGTAGGAAGAAAAATCTGAGGAAGGACAAGAGACAAGGCGACGTTTAATCATGGAGAAAGCATCGAGACCTCTTGCCTTTCTACTCTATCACGGTTGTCCCAAGCCCAGTGGTCTAGAAAACTAGTAGCATACATGCTGCGAGCTCGTCTCAACCTCCCGGCTATTTCATAGTATCCGTACAACTAGGATATCTTATTCACCTATACGACACTATTCTTCTGTAGCTCCAGAGATAGTAGGAATCTTAGCTTGCGTGAGTATCACGAGAAGGAATTCCATTTGCCATTTGCACGATCCCGAGAGATCATCAGTCCACAAAATATTTGTTCATATAGGTATGTGTTGAAATTCAAGACAAAGGTTCGCTTTTCTCTCCCTGAAATCTCGGCTCTAACGATCGCTTCTTTCTAAAAAAAGCTCATGGCCTCTTCCCACAAAATGGATTTCGTTATCTGACGATAATTTCTTCTCTCGTTCACATTCAAATGCACAATTATCAACGCAGATGTAATTTTGTCTCAAGCAGATCGGTACCGTGTCAAACTGATTACAATAACCGGTGAGCTTACTCTAGAATTTATATCCCTCGTCGTGACAAAAGTGATAAATGTCGTTTTGGCAAATGAGAAAGTGGCTTGAAACGGAAAATCTCCTTTATCGCACTTATCAAACTTTTCAGAACGAGGCCCGCGTTATTATTGGCTAACGAGTGTGGAAGTGATTTATATTTGGAGTTTCATTATATTCTGTCTCTCGAGGCTTATGCATCGTTCTGTGAAATTATCGCAGGTAATTACAATCCATCATAGCGGTTCATCGGTAATACCACAAATTCATGCGTTTAATTGGAGAATATGGGTTATTAACTTCATCCCTTACATTCCAATAATTCCCTCCACAGATAACGAGGCTTGAATCCGATCAAGTAATGAAGCTACGAATTTCTTGACGTTGTGTGCCTCAAAAAATCCGTTTGCAGATTATTGTCACTTCACCGAAAGTGATTCGACATCCGACTCTTTTGCTGTCCAATTTCTTAACGATAAATTGTAGAAGAGTTATCATATTTCTGTTCTGATATTTTTCAACCACATAGATGAACGCATGTCGAGGTGAAGAGTGACGATATTTTGGAAAATGGAGGGGATATCCATGACGAAAAAGAGGAACGTGCTTCTCGTTCGCCATAGCCAACCGAAGTTGAAGGACCGTAGCAAACTATTTGAGAGTAGAGACCTCGATAAGCCGATAAGTTAGGCAAAAGATGATAAGATGGGAGTAGATTAAAACCTCATCCGTTGGTTCAAAGTAAAAGCTTCCCGAGTAAATTCACGGGACTTTTTCACCCATTGCTTTGAATACAGCCGTAGGTATAATCTAGCGCGAAAGGGGAAACTGGAAAGCCTTCGAACGGGGGACACCCGGGCCGCGACACATAGGATGAGTAGTGGAAATTTATTCGATAAAGGATTTTGACAAATTGACAATTGCACAGGTTTCACGGGTTTCATGGGTTTCACGAATTTCACGAATTTCACAGGACTCGCTGGGGGATTGAATTCTTCCTGTTGCAGCTGGCAATCATTGATTGTCAGGCGAAAAGCCCCCGCGTATAGCAAAAGTGGTTATTTATCTCCAGTATTTTAACGAAGTACTGCGAAACATTCAGAATAATAGCTGCCTACGTTGTACAGCGAATTCCCGCAGCTTACTACAACTGCCTCCGGTTTTACGTTCGAGCAGTTTTATTCTTATTCGTATTCGTATTCGTATCCGTATTCGTACTCGTATTCATATTCATACTTATTTGCGTCTTGCGTTGCGGTCGCTGCAGGCAAACTGGGCGACAATCCCCGTAAAAGTTCGCCTAGTTTGCTTCCGTTATAACATAGAGACAGACTAGGTTACGTCAAGCGAGAGCGCAAACAGCCCTTGGCTCCTGTTGAACAAGTGGCTCTTCCACAGCCGAGAAAGCCGTCGGCTGTATCGCATTTTAGCGTAGATTGAAATTGCTCAGTTTTTGTTTGTTCTTTTTTTCCTTTTGTTTTTAGTTGGTTTTCGTATGCTTTTGCCGTATGAAAAGTTGGAAAATGCCTTTCGAGCCGAGTTAGGTGCCGTTCTTTTGTTCCTGTATCTCGATGAGAGCATTTCGGCTTTGTGCCGTACAACGCGCAGAGTTCGGAATATATACCCATGAAAAATCGCACCGGCGCGGCGGGCGCGGCGAGTAATATAAAGCATCGCGAGTAGGGTGAAGGCTGAACATCAAATTTCATGGATTTGTTTCACATTCTCGTGTGGATTCATGAAAGTTAGTTTCCGTTGCAGGAAATCTGCAATAATTATTCGTCTGAATTTCTCGGGACGTTTGAAATAGTTTCTATTGTGGTTTCGACAATTTTCTCAAAATTGTATACCTATACCTGTATGCCGATGTGCGGACGCCGGAAATTTGGTAAAACGTCGTAGTTTCATCGAAAGCGCAGCGCTTCGTCTGATTTGTAAATAAATTTCTGAACTGCGGCATAAAACTGGCTGCAGTGCGGCCTCGAAACATGCGGATTCTGGTTTTTTATAGAACAATACTAAGAAAAAAATTGCTTTTTTCTGTACGATGGACAATTGCGGACGGCCAATGCTTCGTCATAATAGTTTGGAGATATCGCCTTGAGTAGGTACTGACTATATAACATCATGCTGTGCATGGAGTGTGAAATATTGAAAACAAGTATTTTCCCCATCTTTACGCGAAAATGTGACACTTGACAAGGTGATAGCTCAATTAACGAATCCTCTAACATCAGTTTGAGGTCAGAATCGATCGACTCCAACTTGACAAGCCCCCTGTTTCCATCTTACATATTTCACTGGTAACAAAAATAACAATTTGTCATAGTTCCGGAACTTGGGCTGGATCACCCTCCCACTAGTTTTCGATTATAGATTCTTTTTTGTTTTCGGCAAAGTGTGAAACTTCAACGAGATTTTCTTCCGCTTTAGGAACGACGACGTTTACCGGCTAAATTCTAATAAGGAAATATAGCGGACGTGAAAGCGAATCATGAAATTGCGGCGAAATTCTTCCTCCAGTCGAATCCATGTAATCTTAATTGTAAAGGGAGTAAGTCATGAGACATATCACAGCGCTTCCGGAGGACTTCTACACGAAGTAGTAGAATGAATGATGTGAGGCCTGAACTTTGAGTATACCAGCCAGGATCCTCTGTCGACGTAATGTATATCAATCTCTGATAGGTATCTTGGGGGTGATACTCCCTGCGGTAAAAGAATAAAATTGAAGGACCGACGAATGGACGTGGAGGTTTGACGATAGGAAGTATATATAAGAAAGTACGGATCGGCTCGAAGCTCGAGGCTCAAGGCTCAAGCCTCAAGGCTCTTGCAGGGCTCGGCCACTCAAGAGTCTAGCCAATTGCGTACCTACACCACCCCCACCGGTGCTTTTTCTAACTTTGGAATTGAATTCCGCTCTATTGGTTTCCGGAGATCCTTGGATCAGTCACCCCACGAGATTCCGCAGATCTGAGCTCGGGACCCCAACGCTGAACCCCCTCCCACTCTTTTTCTCGATACGAATACAAACCCAGGCTCAATTCGAACCCGAGTCCTATACACCTATCAACAGCCAACGTTGCCCTGTCAGGAGGGCTCTTTAAGATTTGGCCAACTCTTGAGTCTTGACCATATCCTATTTTACCTTTCATTCCCGGAGTGCTGTGCGACATACCTCCGGTTCGGCAACACGCGAGAATACAAGAAAGGAGAAAGGAGAGAATTGACTTGGGGGAGTGTTATCGAGCACCGAGTGGGTAGATCAAAACCACCTTTTATCGTATCCTCAAATTCACTTGCACCTAACCAACCAACTCTCCCTCTCAACTCTCAACAGTCGGGTTTCTTTTCTCTTTCTTTTTCCATTCTTTCTTTTCTATTCAAGTCAGAAGTACGAATAGCCAATCGCCGCAGTTTCACGAAACGATAACGTAGCGACGAAACTATCGGGCCAAGCATGTCTCGGAAACGATCAATCACCGAGTCACCCCGCCTCGAGCTTGCGGTATGTGATGGTGGCCTCATTTTCGACTGATATGAAGCACCGTTCTCAAACGTAGGGAAAATATAACGAACGAAAAGTATGTGCCGAAGCATTCTTTCATATTTTTTTTTTTTTCAATTCTCTCTCATTCCGATACACGTTTCACTTTGTCGGCTACTTCGAATGTACGTCAATTTGATGAGGCCCGTGCCATGTCACCGCTGCATCTGATCGGATCACAGTTATACAGAGGCGAAGAAATTGCAGCCAACGCAGGTTTTCCAAAAAGAATTGGACGTTCGTTTCTTCATGTAATTATTCTCCCGATTGCCATTCCCTCGATTGATTCTCGATAAGAGCGCAACCACGGACAAAATTTTGTCCGAAGAGAGCTTGATCGTAAAAAAAAACCGGATCAGGTGTCCAGGAGCCAATGCCGATTATATAGCGTGATGGGAACATTCGATTTCCTGATTTACAGGCTCCTGCGATCAAACTTACGGACAATTGAAATAGCTGCCACTTGCAGTCAGAGCGAGCAATGTATCAGACGTGTACAGGCAGTGTGGGGATGGAATCCAGTCGGGATTAACAATGCTTGTTCAAGTGATAGAATCGGAATTCGACAGGAAATCTCGTTACTTGAGAGTATTTTGAAAAAGTTTGGTTAACCCCTCGGCGGTTGGTCAAGCTTACAAATACGCACACATGGGTACCGTACGATTTTTTTGGTAAATGAGGCAGAATTTTGTGTGTTTTGTTTTCTTTTTCAAGCGAAGTACCTCTGCCCTCCCCATTGTGTTGCGAAAGTGTATCATTTGGAATATGTGGAAATTGATTGTGCGATGAATCCCACCGTTCCCGCCGAAACAACAGCCCCCCAATGAAATTAATGCGAATGGTTCACCAAGCGAGAGTTCAAATGCCTATTGACTTGATGGAGCAATTTTTACCCGGGTTACATTGGGGCGCGAGCTTCTCTCTGCAGTTTATCTAATATTCACCTTCAATCAAAGAGCCCAACAGCTTCGAAGTACGAAAAGAGAAAAGCAAAATCACACCGCATTGGTTTTTCACTTTGAACTTGCAAATCAATCAATTCCGCAGTGAATGGATTCGATTGTCAATTTGTATCGTTCTAGAGTTATATTGTAGTTAAAAATTGAGAGGAATGTAGTTTTGTTCACCCCGGTAAATTCTCCGATTTTTCGAAATTCGCGAAAGTGAGTAAAATTGATATTTTCTTCACTGAGTGCACATCGAGAGTACATTTTTCATGAGTCAGCGTTATCGAGTTACGTGGATCTCGCAAAATTCGGTAAAATTTACTCATGCCGGGATCAATTTCGCCCGACTTTGAGCCGCGCAAACGTTTTTGAACATGATGAATACTCCAATTTCAAGATAATAATAGACGTCAAAGATTTATTCTCGCCAGTTCAACGTAATCGCCGCGTATTGTATCACCCCCTACCCCGTCGAAGATATTAACTTAGGTTTCGGCACGCGAGCGAAATCTCTACGCGTGTATGAAAGGCTGCTGCTACCTTACAGCTCTTCATTCCCCATAGGCAAGCCACGCAATGGAAACTGCGTAATCCCAAGTGCTCACCGATCTTAAGCCTTTCAAACAAAGGGACCCTTGTACATCCTATACGCGAAATCGCACTGATTGTGAGCTCGGACAGCCCCGTTCTGCGATCTGGTCACCAAGTTACCGGCGCACATTCTCTGACTTGTGAATTCTCTTTGGTAACTAGGAGCCTCCCGTACCTTGAAATGTGGAAAAGTCCTCTGAACATTTTCTCCTCTCCCTTCTCTTTTCTGAAAACGTTAAATTTCAGAATAACATCTTTGGGTTCTGCTCAAGGAGATTTCGAGTGGGGTTACTCTGGAACCCTCGAGACATCTAGTCGGATTTTTGTATAAAATGATCCTGGTAACCCTCAGCTCGAATATCCGCCACGGGGATGGAAAGAGAAAAAGTTGTGAAAAAAAGTAGCGAGGATAGTGTGGATGAAAAATGTGCTGCATTCTGAACCGAGAGTAGGTACCGACCTATCCAATACCTGCAGAGCGGGAAAATTTTCCAGAGAAAACTTTAATTACTTCCTAGAGATTCATTAGCTGATGCTAATAGACATGTGTCTTATCTCTCGTTTTAATTTCCAAACTTTTTTGACCCGCATGAATATTGAACGACTCGTAAATTACAAAGTAATTTATGAAGTCGCGAATATGGGATGGCTCGCATACCGGTTCCATTTCCTCATTTTTGTAATTCGCTTCTCCTCCTAATTACCATTTCCAACTCGAAGACCCTGAATATCCACTTTAATCGCATGGAAGCGATGTTGCTTATGAGACTATCGATTTCTCCTCAAAATTCTAGCTGTCTAGCTGAGTTTTTCTTCAAGTTCTTGTAAGGAGGATGTTTACATTCTCCTGCACCGATCTCGAAGGATCTGATATGGACGGCTATCAAGTAATTTATGTGATTGAATTCGCGATGTGTATCCAGATTGTTCGGAGTCGTTGGTAAAGCCGTAAAAGCGGAAGTCAAGCCATTCGCCTGAACACTGCGTATTCGACCCTTGCTTCCCCTCGCGCGGCTACGTTGGAGTAACCAACTACCAGCAAAATAGTTATTCCCTGAAGGTTTACGGCCGAATATAGCGGGGATGAGATGAGACTCGTCTAATAAAAATGAAAGAGGAAACTGGAGATAGTCGGAGACATTAAAAATTGTATCTAATTGCACGTTCTCGAATCGAAAGGAAATCTAACTCGGGTTTACGAAGTCGATGTGAATTTGATGAGATTGTGAAGAGTTGATGAGACGGGTGAAAGCGGGCGAACTTTTAGCGGCGCCCAGACCTTTTCTGTTGGAACCAAATGAAGAAGTTGGTTAAACGTGTATTCGAATATCGGAGATGAATCTGCATTTTAGTGGCTAGTTAAACAGTTGGGACCAGTAGCTGAATACCCACGTGGGAGTTGTTCGAAGAGGAAGCGAATCTTGAACAAACTGAAAATGTACTCTTCAGCCTTTCACTGAATTTCAATTCTTCGGTGGCGTATAATTCGCCGATTGTTCGAGCACCGAAAAGCGCCACAAAGTGCTCTGGTCCGGGAAACACGATAGTCGAGGCGAGGTATTAGGTGTACGAAGTATCAAGAGCAAAGCACTCTACGTAATCCAGGGATATGCGCGATGGCGCATACAAATGCTATGCAAATTAACGTTTAGTGTAAGCCGCACTAACCTTCATACACCAAACGCGCGTCTCTACATTTTCTCAAACGCATTTTCCCGCCTCTATCTACATACAATGATCACACATATATCCGTGGTCATAAAATGTAGCAGTTTCAAAATCTCGTCCAATTTTTGTCTACAGAGTTTTCTACAGAATTTTCGTTTTTCTCCTGATGCTCATTTTGTATAAAGCTTTTTTCCGTATCGTCAATACAGGGAAAAACCAATTGCCGCCATTGGTCGTCGTATATGCAGCTCGAGTAGAATAACCGCGACAAAAAAATCGAAACATCATTCACAATTTCGCTTCGGAATGAGACAAGAAGCTCCATCGAGCTAATTTGAACGATCTATAATTGAGTATTAATTGTTACAACAATTTCGCTATTGATTTTGTCTGATACAAAATTTTTCTTGTTTCGACCTAATCCGAGTATAACTTCACATGCGTGAAGTCATCTGAGCCGAACTCTCAACAAATTGTGAAACATAAAATGATTAGATCAACGTCGAATCACACTTTGAGCTTTAATACTTACAAACAGTGATCTGACGTTCTCGACAATTGATAAGTACGCTTTGAAGCGTCTCCTCGATTGATCGGTCTTTGAACGATCAATCAACCTGAAATGTTTCCAGGGTGAAACTTGTTCTGCCAGTCCCACGACACGCGTTCTCATTAGACATGTTCGACATTGTGACAGAAAAGAGTCTCCGAATATCGTGAAATTTGTATATACACGGAAGGTCTTCTTATTTTGAAAAAAGAATTTCAAACCCCTTTTCAACTCTCTCCAGTCAGAAGCTTCTGCCTTATGGGAATTTGATCAGAAACTGCGCTTTCGTCGTTTTTCTCATCTATTTTTACTAAAATCTTTATCTTCTTCCTTTCCAATTACTCGTACACCTATAACGCAATTTAAAGGCTGGCCGCCGTAGCGTTTCAGGAAAGGTGTAACTCGTCGTGCAGTCTTTTTGTGACCCAGCGCGATCCCAACCTTGTAGAAAGTGAACGAAATCGAACAAGCCGAGTAATACTGAGCTTCGACTTCTCCATTACTGTACAAAAATTGTTAGCAATCAAAAAGATAAATGGATAAGTCAAGGAGGGAAAAGAAGACGAAGGAAAATCGAGGGTATGATTTCTATTGACAGTATAACAGTGAAAATAGCTGAAGAGATCTTGTTTATTTCGATAACCGGTGAATCAAATCTGTCGCGAGGTAGTTGTAGGGGTTCTGATTTTCAAGTTGACTGCAAAAACGGAAAATCGAGTGGTGAATATATGATACCTACTCATACTTCCCTGTTTAAATTGGAAACATTGGATCCGAACGTTAATTATTCAGAAAAACTCCCGCAGGCATAACTCTTGGATTATACTTCACGAAGTTGCGTACATGTATACGCACCCGCGTAGAGGACTCACCGAATCATGGAAAAACGAAATTAGGTTTCAACCGAATATGATATTGAATATATGATCCGAAAACTGTGACTCACCTACATGTATCGCAAATTCAAGTAATCTGAAATTGGATATAGGTAGGTACTAACTTCTAGGTTTATCGAGAATTATATTGAAACAGATAGCGTGGTAGGAGTAATAAATACACGTATCGAAGTGCAGATACTTGCAGCGCTCCGGCTATTGACCAAATTGAATTGCTCACGATCGATTTGCAATGTGCTCGCTGAGAATACTTGGGTGAAAATTCTTCGATTCCGGTATTTTTCTTCAACGGTTCACGGAAGAAATTGAACGCGCAAAATTTATCTCCGGGATCTGCAAATATGTTGAATTAGTAAAAATATTCGCGATTTTCAAGGCTTTCGAAAACCGTGAGAAATCAGAAATTGAAATCGCTATGATCTGGGCGCTCTGAATTTTTAGAACATCTCTCGAATTCAACAGAAGCCGGAAAAAATGAGGATTTTTCTGAATCCAATTTAGGGGATAACCTGCAATTCTAGTTTCAGTTCATCCGAAATCCAATAAATCCGTCGATGTTGGTAGTGAAAACAGAAAAACCAGATCAGACCCGAAAGCTTTTTCAAAAATAAACACATTCAAATACATTTCTCTCGCTACTGAAAATTTGTTGATCGGCACCTGCTCATTCGTCGCTTCTGTGGACAGTCCCGAATTTTCTAGACTGCTCGTTTCAATCTCGTGGTCGTAAGGAGCAAAATTCAGAAATATGGCGTACAACCTCAAAACCTCGGAACCTCAAAATAATTGCTGAATAGCGACGCAGGAGCTTCGGGGAAAGTTTAATGGAATTGTTGTGTACGCAGTATCATCTTTGGCACGACTCGACAAGCATGAACATCACCTTATCGTTACCTGGTTTAAGTACTCGCGCAACGAACTCGACTATCTCTTCATTAATCACAAGCGTATGCTATATACTATAAAGATGGATGAACAGAGTATAACGACGTTATAGAAAATCGATTGCTACAGTCGAAAGTTTAGATGCGAAAATGGGAATCAGCCGGAGTGTAATGAACTGCATTAGCCAAGAGATCAAACTCGATTGTATCTCTTCTGGGCTTTGACTAATCCTTCAAGCGGCAGGTTAAAATCGCGTGGACACCAATGCAAACATACATAATTTTTACAAACTAATTTGCATCTGCGTTTGTCCACAGTTCTCCCCTCGCCTCTCCAGTCACAGTAAGCTTGTACTCAAACAGTCCATGTTTGCTTCCTACTCACAGTCCGCGGACGCGTATTTACCAGACTAGGAAGGCAAATAAATAGCCCCCTGGTAATTATTAGCCAATCTTGTTGTTTGGTGTTCGAACCAGTACCCAACCGGTCAAAATCCTTGTTCTACCTGAGTCGCTCGTCGAAATATCGATCCGTATTACAGCTAGAAATCAGAATCACGATACATCAACGAAATACGACGATATGGCAATTCTTACCCAAAAAAGTCAACCTCTGTTCACATGGCAGCTTGCGAGAGAAAAGCACCGGTAAAGTTTGGTAACGAGATCACGGAAAACGAAGCAGATTTCTTTTCCAAATTTCGAGCTACGTTTTTCAGGTGCAAGTGTTCGAGAAACTCCAGCAATGTAATCGTCAAGCAATCCGTCACCCATTGACTTGAGCCAGAGAACGACGTGGAGTGAAAATCGGGTCTTGTCGAAGCGAGACAGACTCTTTGAATAAACGGGAAATACAGAAGCCCAAGATGTACCCGAACGCAGAACGTCCATGCCCATAAGTAATCTCCAACGTTTTGAGGTTGACTGCTTTGACAAACAGGGAACTCCGTAAGCAGTTCGTGTACCGTGGTGCACTTAGGGGCTTCTGAGGTTCCCACATTGTATAGCTCCAACCACAAGCGAGACAAGCTTATACTGTCCCGGACACGAAATTACTTACTGTTATAGTTACTTGCTCCTTTGCTGGGTCATACCTACGCATGTACCTACGTAACCTAGACGCCGCAATTCTTGGCCCGAAATAGGCTTGTGCAGAGGAGCTAGGAGGGCGCAATTACATCATAGGTACCACGACAAATTTCCCTACCAAGCAAATTGCTCTTACCCAAAGTCTAGACACCAAAAAAACTTACAATTGCAACTGAAAGACTCAAGTTTGCAAGTTTATGTCAGCTGAAAGTCAACTTGATGCCTGAATAACGACACTCTGATGAAAAATTATAGCTTTAGTCGACAAAATCCGGGACATCGTGTGGTTGTCATTAAGATTACTTTTCCGGATTTTCTTCTTTTTTTTGTTTTTTTTCTCTTGTTAGATGCTTATATTTTTGAAAAAAGCATTTCCTCGTGCCTGTTCTTCAGAGCGTGGATGAATTTGATTTTGCGGCTCGTATTGTATATACATAATATACCCACGTCGTGAAATTTACGGGCTACAGGTGCACGTCATCTGTGAATCTGCTCACAAATGAGCTAGTAGAGTAGTGGGAGTGATCGAATGGAATGGCGGAAATTTAACGTTCATTCAAACTCTGAACTGAACAACATTTCAAAGTCAAACATGACGGAAGTGGAAATGAAGCAGGAGTAATTACCGTGTCCGGTTCGCAAACGAATCACGTTTTCGATGGATTTTAATTGAGCTGTTCACCTTTTGAACTCGTGCTATCTACTGTACTGTGTATACGAACTACTCTGGCATTTGTATAATTTGAGTTTTATGTAAACTATTAACTCGAGTGTACTTTTGGCGATGATTACACGAAAACTAGTCGACCAAAGGTACAGCAAGTTTCCATAGTTCTACGTCACATGGAAACTCCTGAAGTGAATCAATGAAGCGTACAAAATTGTGTGCTCCGTACAACCGAAGGGCGGAAAAAACTAGCTGCAGGAGAAACGAGGACGCAGAAAAGTACACAGGACTAAAAATTTTTGTCAAGACTTCATCGCTCTACAGATTGATTGAAAAAGAAAATTTACCCACAAGCGACCTTGCACTGAAATAAGATTCGGACACGTTTTTTAAATTCAAAATTCCACCTTCGATTTCAGCCTGTTCTTCAGGAGTCGCCATTTTTTTTTCCCCCCATTTTTCTCTGAACCCGTTTGAAATTGTACAAAATGGATAAAAAGTCGAGAATTTCTATCCTTGATGGTAGCTTATAATTAAAAGAAAGAGAAACCGAATTCGGTGGATGGTCGAAGGATTAGCTCATAGGTAGAACATCTACACATGCAAATGTCAATCCTCAACGAAAAAATACGTGGGGTATTAAAAAAAAAGGCAATCATGGCAATCTGCGATGCATCATGTATGTACCTACATCGTTGCAACTTTGAACTTTGAACTTTATTTCTGAGTTTACTTTACCAAGCGATAGAAAGTATAGTTGCCTGCACCGAGGTGCTATTAAATGCGCTTTAGGTCGGTAAGTTGCAATGTATAAGTAGTATAAGAATAATTTATAAGGTTAATATGAAAGTTTGAGCTGTATGTCAACAGATATTGAGACTCTAAATGACATGTTTCAAGTTAACCCGACAGTTTTTCAATCAACCCGACGCTGCCCTTCGACGAATGCTCGAACTTTGTCGAGTGTATAGGCACGCGAGAACCGAGAATTCTTTACGACAGAGCTGCAGATGAGCAAAAGGTGCACAAAAAAATAAAAATAAATAATGCAAATGGTAACGAGAAAAATTGGAAAAAAAAAAACGAAAACGAAAAACCGTAGCGTGCCGCTTGCGTGAGGCGGAAAATATTACGGTCACATTTCATCAGGTGAAGTTCACGTTTTTGAGGTGAAGCAGTAAGCCTGCACGTGCTTGCCGGTGATGTTTGTATTTTCATGTACTTTTCTCGAATTATGTATACTAAGCCCCTCGTCACGCTGTGTGCAGATATTTATAAGCCCTCGAAAGCCCTCTGAGAGAGTGTAGGCCGGGTAGGTAGGGGTGGTATGCGGATAGGAATCCTGCGAAAATATGTCCAACTCGCACGGTCTTCGACAAGGATAAAGTTTTTTTCCCTCCGAATGCGGCGCGGGTTCCGGTAGCGGAGCAAATCTATACGGACAGAGGTGTCACTCCTGCTGTTCTGATCCTTCTCTCCGGCTATTTTTCATTCCTACGAATCCCTATTGACCGCGCTACGCCAACGACGTACTCCAGAGTCTCGAACCCACCGCCCTCGACCCATCCTGCCCCACCCTCCGACGCTCATTTTTCCCTCAAAAACATCCCTGGACCTCCCACGGGCAAAGTCCTCCCATTCTCGAAAACTCTCTCGTTTATCACTTGATCGAGTTACGCTTTACTTGCCCTCACCTTTTCCCTGGCTGGCGGAGTTACGCATTTTTTAAATTATCGTATGTTCCTGCAGAATATATAGCTATTCGATGTTTATATTTGGGACATTTTTCGAAAAACGTTATCAAGAAACTATCACTGTCATTAGTACCGTTATCACTTGTCGCGGAAGAGCTTCGTTCGGAAGATTTGCAAATTTTCAAAAATCCTTCATCGGTAAAACTCTCCTTGATTTCTCGACCGGATAATTATTCGTGGCATCGTTAATTTTGAACGGAAAACAGACCACACCCGTTTCAAATAGCTTTCGTCGATACCGAAGCTCCGGGTAGTTTTTCAACTTTTACAATGACGAAGGTTAGAATGGTATAACTCGTCGTAAGGTAATCATTCAATTGCCTTTCTTTAAAGAGCACCTACGTCGTTTCGTCATCCGGGTTTCCTTTTTGATTGATTCCTCAATATCAGCTACCGACAAAGTTTCAATTTTGAAGCGCTAGTTTTTTCGTCATTTCTCCTTTTTCCCGTTTTGGAGCTATTTGAGTCTCCGGGTCTCAGCGATCTGCCACCTGTGAGTACATACGAAGCTCGGTAAACGGTATAACGTGTATCCGAATACGTGCGAAGCATGAAAAATGTGTCGAAAATCGATAAAAATCGTAAATTAACGATGTAATAATTTTGAAATAAAATTCGACGACGTAGTAATGAGATACGAGAAATTTGAAATCAGAATTTTGTCCAGATTTCACGAGATATCTCAAGGTTTATAATGATGCCTTGTATGTTATGCGAAGAGATCGACAGACTGCAGAGGTAGAAAAAGTTTCCTCCGTACAAGCTCCGATCCTGCTACTACGAGAACCCCGGTGCTGTTGAGTTATAGATTAATTTTAAATGCAAATTGATGTTACAATAAATTGAGTAGATTGGAAATTTTTCAACATAAATTATACACGCAATTAGTTACTGCGCAGATAGATATAGTAGACATACTCTTCTCCTTTCGTCATGCCGTTCGATATATCTGCACTTGTATATGGATAAAATCGAATTGTGTACGTGGCGTCCGATCATTGATCAGCTGGCGTGGCAGTGACAAGAGAATTTCATTGAAAACGAAGCGAAAGAGAGAAAAAAAAATTAAAAAAAAAAACCAAAAAGCTCGCATTCGTACTGATGTTTGTAAAAATTATAGAAATTTCTCAGTCTTCGTGATCGAACCTCGATCGAATATCTATGTATAAAGATTATTGTTCAATTAGTATCGAACAAATGTGGGAATTAAGAAGTATGCACTCGACGAGGAACTGCAACGGTGGAGTGAAAAAAGTCTAACCGACGTGGATAGGAAAAAAAACGTAGTGTTTTCAAGAGCTCGAGAGTGCTTTTCCTCAATCTCCCGCGAGTACGGGAAGAGAGTTTATAAAATAAAATCTTGAAAACGGAGATGAAATCTTTGCGAATGGTTATAATCTGGTGGATCTTAATACGGCAGTGGTGAGTACAGCACTAAGGAGAGCCATAAACTGAAGCCGTTCCGTAGAAAGAGGCACTTGAGCTTTCATCGTCTAATTTCATGAAACAAAATTGTAAACAATTAATTGGTTCGTTCAAACTACGTATAAAAGTTTCCTACCTAAAGTTTCCGAGGGGTTTATCATAAAAGTTGAAAGAAACGAAGAAACGCGACAACAAGAAGCACGGAGACTATAAATGAACAGAAAAGAACCGTCAAATTTCTTTTTCCAATACTATACTAATTTATAATACTATCACAGTTTTTCTGGTATGCCGGCGAAACGGAAGGAGTGAAAGAGCCCCCGATAATTTTCTCCGATGACGATTGATACATTCGACATATTTACCTCAGCGGATCCGTTATAGCTACGAATATGTTTGCATCGTTCCAAGCAAGTGGAATAACGCGAGGAATGAGTATAGGCGTAATACTAGCTATATATACCTAACCCCGGACAGAAAATTGTCCCGTCGTATATTACCTCGCCTTTTTTCTTCTGAATTTATCTCTCCATCTCATTTATTTACATATTCAATCTCGATTTTCAGCTTTCGTATACAGTATTGAAAACAAAATTGCAAAAAAAAAGCGAAATACGAAAAAAAAGAAAGAAAAAATATATCGCCCCGCTGAGTTTTCATCCGCCATTTATCATGTATGCGATTTGCAGATTACAATCCTGCTGCGTTAATGAAGTGATAAATAACACGGATTCCACGAGAAAGAGATAAAACAAAAGAAAAATCCAAAAATCAAACGAAATAACAGCAATAACAAATATGTATGAAGAAAAACGGAATATTAGGCCCACTCTCTGCTGTTCATCATCCCCCCACCTCCTCGCGCCCTTTTTTTTATTCGTTTTACTGCTCGAGAAACGGATTTCCGGACAAACAAAGGAAAAACTAAAAAATAACATCCCTCCCCCACGGTCAGGAATGAAAGCTATGTACAGGGTGGTCCATTTAACTCAGCTGCCCCGAATAACTTGGTTATTATTGATTGTACCGAAAAGTGTCATATGGAAAAGCTTTTGCATTTCAAGGGGGAAAGTGAGTTTCGGAAGGGAATGTCATCTGAAGGTCATATCTTATGAGATTTCGGTGGTCACGATGTTTTTTTTTCAAATGGGATTACCTATTTTCTTGCTCACCACACGGAAGCTGACATCGACACCTTCGGCTCAAAAATTCATGATTAAGTAATGGATGTGGGAATTCGAGGAGAATAAATTGTAACGGCGTATTCAATACTCCTTTCACGTAATTTATTTTATCAAGTGCTCAAAATGTTGTCCATCCACCCGAATGTACCTGTCAATACGCATAGGATATCAGGTATAGTCTATTCACTTCTCCAAATACCAGGAAAATCGTAGGTTCCGTTTGCCGGAAAATGGATTGGAATGGAATCCCAACGATAATATGAAGGAACGTATCATCGATGCGTGTGCAAGTATTACTCCGGAAATAACAAGCAGAGCTAGAGAATCCTTCATTGAGCGTATTGGCAAGTGCATTCGGGACGATGGACAACATTTTGAGCACTTGATAAAATAGATTACGTGATGGAAGTATTGAATGTGCCGTTAAAATTAATTCTCCTAAAATTCCCACCTTTATTACTCAATCATGAATTTCATGGTTGGTCGTCTTTCGATGTCAGCTTCCTCGTGGTGAGCGAGAAAATAGATTGTTCCGTTTAAAAAAACATCGCGACCACCGAAATCTCATAAGATATGACGTTCGGATGACATTCACTTCCAAAACTCATTTCCCCCTTCAAATGCAAAAACTTTTCCACATGAGACTTTTCGGTAAAATCAATAATAACCAAGTTATTCGGCGTGGCAGAGTTAAATGGACCGCCCTGTATAATATATACATGTTTATATCCATACATAAACGTCACATCATTACGTTGAGGTACGACTTTTTGTATACATATTATACATAGAGGGATGTAATATGCATGCATACGTTGGCAAGGTATACATACGCGTATATGTAGATGATCTGGGAACATGTAAAGTAAAACAGAATATTTTTTAACAAGATATTAAATCTGAATGTGGGCTATAGGATGCCATGACAGTTCCATCCCCTGTTTCGTTTTTGTCTTCTTCCCTCTCTTCATTTTTCTCTTTCTATTTTATCCGAAGATGAAGTGTCGTAACCGTGGAAAATTTGAACTTCAGATCACGACATATCGTAGTGTTTTATGGGTTGAGGAAGTAGACGTTTTTACATTGTCTTCAAGACAAAGAGTCCAGCTTACTGACTCCGATTCGTTTCACGCAATTTGGAATTTGGCAAATTCATCTGCGTACCCGTATACAGCTCTGCCAATTTTCTCCGGAATATATACTCGTATCTGAATGGACGGAGCTTCACGAGATGCATTATTATTAGAGTAGGTATAGTTGCGTTTGAAAAATAGAAATCGCTGGAGGATGGTTTATTCGCGTTCGTCGATTGAAAACTGTGAAATTCGTGACTCCGTTGGACCGTTTTCATTCCCCCATTCGCGTTCGCGTTTTAATACCTCCGAATCTTGTCTACACATACTTTTATTGCGTTTCAAGTTTCAAGTTCCCTTCGCCCTGTCTTCTTGTTTTACAGCTCATGAAAATCCAGCTCCAAGTTATTGAATCACAACAGCCCTCGTATACATTCTCATTTTTTAATAAGATCAAATGAACGCTCTCACATTAAAAGTGGATCGATATTCGCACTTGAAAGATTGTGTTCATCGAATTTATCGGCACGTTTCCAAAGATATGGAAATCGAAGATGCGGTGGTTCAAATGTAAGTGAATCTCTACAGCGATGAAAGATCATTTTCCTCCACTTTTCGGCAAGGAAATTTCACAACATCTTCGGATGAATTTGAAAAACTGTATCTCTTGTTTCAAAAGTTTTCGCGAACCTCTCCCCCTTCTCTCTGAGACAATGTTTTGAAAATTTGGAAAATATTTTCAGAAATAATCGCCGTTAGCGCGGAAATTTTCATCGACGATTTTGCAGCTTCGTGGATCGGTTGGTCGAAAAATTGTTGGGAAAATAATCGCTCACGTGAAACCTATTTTCAACTGGTCATATAGACCTGTTTCCAAAACCGCGATAGAACACTCGCGTAAGTACCTACTATACTTGTACCAACTATTACAGCGAAGGGAGAATAGCGCCTACTTAATTCCGGGCATAAATTTAACGCTTTCATTTATTAGCAACAGAAGAATGGAGGCTTGGTTATAAATCAAGGACAATAGGAGAAAATAACACTGGTATAGTGCGGTATATAGTGCGAGGGGCGTTGGCGTGCGTTGGCGTTGGCCGGGGATTGGAAAAGCCCGTTGCCTATAATACCTACCGGGTGCAGGAAGGCCGCACGGGAGTCAAGATAGAAGAGGATGAGAGAGAGAAAGGGAGAGAGAGAGAGAGAGAGAGTTCTGTAAAAGCGGAGCGGAGAGAAGAGCTAGGTGCTGCGGAATTGGCTGCGGACATAAAACACGCAGAAATGGGGTTCAAAATTGGATATTTTGTCCGCCTGCCTGCCTATTTCAGCGTGCCGATGCGATGGACGCCGCGCCACGGAGCGACGAGTCGAGCCGATTCACTGGGGCGCGGGCGGCCGCGGCCCGAGATTCGGCTCACTTAAAAATATCTCAACCATGTCAAATTCAAAGTACCTATACACCCCTCTCTTGTAGTATGCTGATTTTTCCGCGCAAAAAGTCTTCCCTTCAGTTATACCTATCTATACCTCGTACCTACCTACCTAAACCAGCCAACGTACACATCGCCCGAGACTATAGGCAGGACTAAGACTATAAGAAGCTCGAGAGTTGATTGGTTCTTTAGATTACGTACGCGCATCGTTCTTCGTTTCGGAAACAAGATGGGTTAGTTTGGTTTAGGTTAGGTTAGAGTCGATATAGATGCATGGACGAAAGCAAAAAGGGCTGAGAAGACGGCGAGATGGAGCGCCGAAAAAGACGCCTCGCCTTCAGGCCCGGCACAGTATTACGATTCGCGAGTAACATAAAAAATGTTACGATAGATTAATAACCCGAGCCATGCTTCTTTTGAGACGTAAAAAAATCATTTTTAATCTCGCGCAGGGAAACTCGTGTTTCCTAAACCTAACTGACCTGAGAGACCAATTTTTTCCGGACACATCGTTCGTTATTTGAATATGAATTTCGTCGAACTTCTTGTTTCCCGTGTTTTCGGCATATGGGCAAAATCTGATTTCTGTTAGGAACGTTTGAAATTTCCGTTAATTATACCATATGTTGGCTTTTCGTGAAAATGTGACGTTTTTGCCGAGCCGCGAATGTCGTCGTTGCAGTTCGAATGAATTTTATACCTCTTCTTCATTTTCGTCGAGGCACTCGACCTAAATCTAGAACGCGAAGAGGTGGAAGCTATCTCGGAAAAATAGTCACCATCTAAAATTTCACTCTCATAAAATTAGTGAGCGTCGATGTTTCCAACTAAGGAACGGAAATAGCGACTCTACCGCGATCTCTACCTCTCTAATAAACGATAAGCGAACATGCAGTATATACGACAAGTGTTGAAAGCATCAATTGTCTTTTTCTAAATTTGCTAGTTAAGTGAGGAAACGAGACGAGACGCGTCGGTTGTTATCTCGCTGGAAAGCAGCGAGGTGATCTGAAATGCATCAGTAGGGAGTCTAAAGGACTTTCCAATATCCGATAGGGACCTCGATCGTCGAGCCTACGTACTTAGGGGTGTAGGGTGTTGTAGGTGCGGAGCGACCGTAAGAGATTCATACTCCAACTGTTTGAAGGCTCAGTTTTGTCCCGGGGGAATACTACCGCCTGATACCTCTATACCTCTGCTATAGATACTCGCTTTCCGAAAGCCACCAACACTCGGTCCTGCAGCTATCCAGCCTACTATAGCTGGGGATTTGTTCGAGAGGGTTTACCGGATCGTCTCGTGTAATGCCACCCGCTTAGGATTTCTAGAAAAATCGAACTCCAATAAAACTAACCTATCATATCATCCCTACGGTTTCTTTTTCTCGATTACCTCCCGGGCTGCAGGAAAAATACTCATAGAAGATATAGAGATAGGTTTTACAGTTGGAAAAATAGCACAATCGTTGCCCCGCCGATGAGACAACATTATTCGCCGGAGCGAGGAGGCGAATGATGTGTGTTTCGGAAAGCGGGAACCGAATTTTAGCGTCTGTTAGCGCAAATGTGCATTCGATCGCGCCCGTTGCACACTCAAGAATTTCACACTTGTGATCCGAAAAATTTGCAGTTCCAATGACATTCTTGCCGTTATTTGGGGAAGACCCGATTCGCGGATTTGGAGCACGGACATATTTTTTAATGGATTTGAAATATTTTAACCTCCTGATGTCGTAAAATATGGAAATTACTTGCATCCAAAGAAGAAAGTTCGAGAATAGACATTTTACGCCAAAACGAAAAATTATAAAACAGTTCCCGCACTTTTGGATTACTGTTTTTCGAAACCGTCCTAATTCGTTGTAAAATTTTTCAGAATTTGAGAAAATTAGGTCCTCCTTGCGGTGGCTAGGAAATTCATCACCATATCGAACGTATCAGTATAAAAAATAATACTCAACAGAATCTAAGAATCTGAAAATCAGAGCAACGATTAAGTTTAAAAATTTGTTAGGAGGAATTGAGGATTCTGTCTGTTTCTATTATCTTTTCGTTAATTTATGTCTTCATATTTGATAGAGCAAGAATCATTCTCAATGGAATTAAGATCGAGTAACTAGCCTGGAACTGGAATAAAGAAAACTACCGAGTAGTTTCTGAGCGAAAGTATTATCGTATCACTTCCGAACGGATAGATAGGAGAATTTTGCTATTCAATTACCTGCGCAAGCGACTAGCATAAATAAATGCGTAGAATCGATGTAATTTCGTTAGTTTTGTGTTTCCGTAAATACTGACTATTAGAGGAGCGGAAAAAAGAATGAAAACAAGATAAAAACGAGGGGGGATAGAAATCACGAGAATATAGCATACCTAACCGTAAGCACAAAAGATTAGTGGTGGTCGTTAGCGTTTCTTCGATTACTCGGTTTTTCCCCTTCTGCTTTTTCCGTTTTTCTGTCCGTTATTTTGTTTCCTTTCCGCCGTCACGATTATCTCTGATTCGCGTGAGTCTTTCGTCCGAATACTGCCACGATCGACAAAGATTTCGAAAGCACTCCCAACGATTTCGATAAAAAAACACCCTTCCAAAAGATTCGCGAGACGTCACTCATTCATACAAAATGTGGAATAATAACGAAAATTTCAGGGCGTGAGGGTGAAATTTCACCCAAATTCGGAAAATGTACGATTAAAAATATGGCGATATTATTTTTCCAAATCTCGGATTGCCCGGATCATTGGCTCCGAAAGGAATCTTTGCCGAACGCTGTAGCTCAACCCAGTTTTACGAAAGATCAAAAATGAACTACTTTTTCGCAAAATAATTTCACGCATGCTGATTCAGGCCATCGAAAACATGTCCTGGAAAATTTCCTCATGATTGTCAATGTCAAAATCCAATACTGCGTGGTTTGGATCTAATTGGCTCGGAATGATCCGGCTGACCCGAATGATCTAATCTTCGATAATATTGTACAGATGGACAGATCACAATCAGCGATATCTCAACCCCGTTGTATTATATTTGTTCAATAATCACAAACATGTACGTATGCATGTGTGTGAGTATGTGTGATAGCTGTGTATCTTCGTCTAGCACGTATATACGTATCCAGATGCAACCGCAGTTGAACTTTCAAACTGCTGACTCCAGTTTGCCTGCAGTGCAGTTTGGTCAATCGGCATCGCTATCGTATGATATATACGACGCGTTATGAGGCGTAACACAGGACTTTGTAGCACAGGACAATGTTATTTAATCGCTGCTGAGCACATTATCGGATCGTAATCGTGTAATCGAAATTACATGAAATTTGTAAATTTCTTGAATAATAATTTTGGCGAGGTCTTATCAACGCGTCGTTGTGATAAAGCTGCAATTACTGTTTTCAGATAATTCATAAAATAGTTGGCATATTGTACATTTTCATTATTTTATAATCTGAGTAGTACATATACCTTCGTAGGTATCTATAGACTTTCGAAAATAGCATTTTCGGTTCTAACCCAATGATCAGATTATAAATACACCTGTTCAAAATTTACAATCAAAAGTTTCGTCGGTTCACAAATTTTATTAAGATACTGCATTACATTCTATGTACGAAACGCGAAGAAGTAATTTTTCCCAAGTTCCTAATCCCAGTCCATTATTTTTTTGGTACGAATCATTTTTCGTGGATCGATAATAGCAATGACGAAATCTTTGTGTGAACTGTATGAAATCAACGAAAGAAGCGTTGGAAGTGAGTAATGCACCAAGGAAATCATCTTTTTCTAATTTTGAAATTTCCAAAGTAAATTTCGTAGAGGAGAGATCATTTTCCAAGGCGTGTTCCTAACAATGAGTTTGTTCAGTTTCTCCAGAAGACGTCATTTGTTAACCGATTGATGGAGAAATTTGAAATGAGACTGGATTTCCATTAAGGTGCTATTAAAGACCCATTTGCACTGATTGTTACTTATTGTTCAAAGTATTGTTATCATTCGGAAACGCGATTCGTCGCTATCCGATTTGGATGAAACTCTTTCGATTGGAAGCAGAATTTCGGCAGAAAGTGGCTAAGTATTTCATCTCCACGAATTGTGGGAGAGTTCTATCAGGAATTCAAGTTTGTCCATTCTCACCTACAAACAAACCTGAGCTAACAATGAGAAACCCCCTAAAACTTGGAATTTTCTCAAAATTTTAGCGACATGAAATAGTTAGCCATTCTCCGCTAAAATACTGCATCCAATCAAAAAAGTTTCATCCAAATTGCTTCTTTGGTGTAGGAGTGCGTTTTCAAATGACAACAATGCTGTCGACAATGAGTAAGAATGGGCGCAAATGGGTCTTTAATAGCACCTTAAGAGAAGAATTGCACATGCAGTATACTTTAGAAGAATGCAGCCCTCATATCCTCGAACGATGAATTCAAAAAATCCTCTCGAAACCTCCTCATCAAGAATATGATTTGTGGTTTTAAGCCCTAAATTATCTTTCTATTAACACAAATCGATTATGAATAACAATAAATAATGGCTCAGATGTTCGATTGGAACATCAACCAATACTTGCACTTTCAAACAATATGGAATAATTGAGATCGATAAAACGTCGGGTGATAACCATGCGAGCTGTAAGCGACCGCAACGTTCAAGTTCTACTTCGCAGAGGGCGGAAGCTCAAGGGTTGAAATTTCTGTTTGAAGATTCCTGCAATAATTTACAAGTTTCACCCCTAAATTATCCAATTCGCGTGATGAAATCAACGCAATAAATTCTTCCTTGGGAATGTAGACTGTTTCCGAATATGATTTCCAAAATTCCGTCTTTTCTAGCCGCCCTCGCGAATTCCGGGGTCTTTTCGAAATGTGCCTAACCATCGAGAACCACGATTTTTGATACAATAAAAACGCAGTTGGTACAATGTTCCGCGAATCGTACGACACAATCGATCACGTGAGTTCGAAAATTAGTTATGAGTAAAATAATAGGGGCCAGAAATTGAATTGCCGGTTAAAAATTGATCGGAACAGAGTTTCCGGAGCAATTCGTTTCCAGACTAGTTTGATTAATCATAGTTTCATCCGTATAACGACTACGGGCATAAATCTCTAACGATCAGTTTTCAGCCGAGCTAACCGTGTAATTGGATACAGTGGATTAGATGGATCGGAAGTTCGGCACTTTGTGAACCTTAAGCTATTCCCTTGATCTTTCCTTACCTCACTGGCCATCGCGATCTTACAGGGTTTAATACTCGACAGATATCCACTATATCGACAACTCGTAGCCCCGTCTCACCACGACAATACACTTTAACACTATACACTTCACATTTTAGGCCTCCACAGTTGATCGTTCGTTCAAGTACATACTTTGCCCCGTTAATTAACGAGGGGCATTAATTATTCGTGAGGTGCGTGGTAATAGTGTCTCACGCAGGAAACCAATTCCCGTGGGTCGGAATCAGGTTCACAATAAAGTATAATACTTTCGAAAATATTCGTCAGGTTAAACTTACGCAATATGAAACAATTTTTCCCGTGATTAGGCATTGGGGAGATGATTCGCGCCGTACAATGATTGCAGGAAGTTGTAAATTTGATGGGTATCGTATCACAGTTTTTTTTTCAACTAATAACCGAATCGTTGATCAATATTGACCGGTGGAACTTTTATAGAGAAATTCCTGTCCTAGAATTGAAAGTTCTGCATTGAGTCCATCATCGAAAACCCCCTCGAGGGGTTAAAATCCACAAAAATAGTGACCAACTTCCGAATAACCTGAGAAACTAGAAAACTGATGAGCCATTATTTAATTTTGAGAACGGTCTTCATTCTAAATTTTCTTGGATTCGTGTGAACATCGTGCGCCATATTATGTCTCCCGATCGTATATGTAGAAATCCAATCTGCAACTATCAATAGTTCGCTGGGTTGACTCGATCAATGAATATATTGCTGCCGATATACCAACAGAGAATCGAAGGTAGGAACCGAATCCTTCTTTCCTAAACATTTAACGTCGACAACGCGGGGCAATTAGCGTTTTCATGCTGCATAGCTTTTGTCCCTGAAATTATACGTTTACCCATAGATATGAACCATACGTACATACGAGCCGTGACGGAAAGTTGAAGGAAAAGTGAAAAGGGAAACGACCGAAAAAACAATCAACAGCAAAAACTTGTATTCGAATTTATTTCATCCCTCAATTAATGAGGGAAAATTCTAAATCACTTCGTTCTCAAACAGACGCGAGTGTCCCCCGCTTATGGACAGGAATAGACACCGAAAATTTTCTTAGCAGATCGCATATTTCATTGTACTACATATGCCTACGACCGTAATTTTTCATACGAACGCGTATGTCTGTATTATAAGCTTTTGCACTTTTTTCCGGACACAAGTCTTGACAAACGTATTTCTGCACTCTATACTTCTCACGAGGAAAGCACCTACCTAGATATAGCCTCTCTTTTGGTTACCAATCAGGTATTCGTGTCAAGATTCAGTCCCATCACCTGCACGTGTCTACTCTAGTGAAAAAAACCCAAAAACTGAGAATGAAAAATCGAGAATTTATGTGGCTATGAATTTGTGGGACTAATTTTCTCGAAAAATCATATTTCTGGCTAGCCTGTTTCCTGATTTAGTTTCTATGAATAGTCGTGCATTGATCAACCAATTATTCAAGATTTTGAGTAGAGCGCGAGCGGCGTGACAATTCTTATTCAAAGCCCCCCCCCCCCCCCCCCCCCCCTTCCCCGCCGCACCGTCGTCTTATACTATATCGCACACATGTATAATTGCAAGCAGATATTCCACACCTCGCGAATTTAATTAGTATTCTATGTATACATATGTATGCACCACTGTACCATATTCAGTACTGATCCGTCTCCTGTTTCGTTGACGATACCTAACGAACGACATTCTGAATGTAGTAAGGTACATGTATATGTATATACATATCAAACGAAAACTACTTAAGTACTGATTGTGAAACCAATCCAATTTAAAATAGTGTCGCGCGTAGGACGTATGCTAGTGTAGTATCGGTAATGATTATTAGATTATACTGATTATGAGCCGACGTACACCCCGCACAGGAACGTACAGTTTGCAGTTATGAAATCCCTAATACGATTCGACCGTGTGGAATTTTCGGCCGCAGACGCACCGTGGAATTCGTCTTTTTTTCCAAAAAACTGATGTGAGGATAACCAATTGAGAGTAATACGAAAAGGAGAAGAACGTACCTGAGCACGACGATTGATTTTCGTTTCTCCGTTCTTTTTCATCGACGAATCGAGCCGTCGCCTAATTTCTATGCAAAGAGATGTGTTGGAGTTGGAATGCCCGAGTACATATCCATAATTGTTATGACTTGGCTATAAATTGAAAATAAGTGTAACGCGACGATGCAAATTTGTTGTAATACCGATCGTTTACATTTGAGGGTGATTTCGAGCACCTGCTCTCGTAGATTTGAAAGTATCGCTCTGATTACGGTGCTAAAGTCGTTGCGTAGTATTCCGTACCGTATCCCGTTATTTCTGGTTTATTTGACTTCTTATTTTGTATTCTCTTCAAATGTAGGTATATATGCGACGTGGTCACAGTATCAAATTTCAAGACACGAACGTACGCTTAAGAGAGAAGCACAGATGCGAAGCACTCCTGCACTCTGCAAAGGGTGGAAATAATGATATTTGAACAGTCCGAAAGCTTCCCAAATACATGTATTGGTATATAAAAGTTAATGCCCAGATTTCTCAATATTTCTTCCATTCATTCGTTCTTCCAATGATTCGTAACATGCTCAACTTCAATTAGTGAGTATTATATATACTGTAAAATTTTTTGAGATCGTAGAATCTTCGGCTTGGTATAGAAACGCCTACAGACGTTAGTACACTGATCGTGAGCCAGAAAAAGGATCAATTGAATCCAGGTGCTTTCTGCAGCAATATTTACGCGAAATGATATTATCCATTTATTGTATATTATTCCTACATACATACATACGCAGCAGCTACTGGTATAAAACGGTACATACAATAATGCAACGGGTGAAACGTTGAGCTCAATAACATTGATCCAATTTATTCCCGGACATTTCTACTGTTGGTCGTTTCCAGTTTCCCATTTCCTGTTTTCGTCTGTTTAAACAGCGCAGCAAAACCCGATTTTTATTGCTACGTATGTTGTGTATTGAATGGATCAAAAGTGCAAATTATGTACGTTCGGGAAGTTTATAGAATCAATATTTGTTTGCATGAAAATATCGAAACAGGCTGAATTAACATGTTTTCCGTACAATTTGAGCATGCCAACAACGGAATGATATCGGAAAGCGAATGAAAGTGGCGATTGATCTTGGAAATCCGTCGATACGACGCGACGCGACGTCCGCAACTATGAACCCATAAACGGATCGTTACAGCGTCAGATTCAGGAATTCTTCCTTATCAACAGTTTACACTCTCCTTGCAATACTTACCCCCAAAGCCCAACCCCTGTGCGACGCAGCAGTTGATATCGATTCAACACGACAATTCGCGTCTCTATCTTGTTTTAACTCGAGATTCACGAGTAATCCACATCCTCGGAATTTCCCAATCTTCCATCGATTTCGGGAGGAAAATTTGGCGAATTATTTTTCGCGCATCCGCGTCTTAATGCGCGAACATAATCACCGGAAATTCAGATTATCTCCGAGAAGAGAAAATCAAGTTTCAGTGCCGTAGAAACGACTTTTCGAAAAAGGTGTGCTCCAGGATACAAACGAAAGAGAGAGGGAAAGAACCGCGGAGAGATTGAACCAATAGTGAACGCGGCTATATCTGAGTCCTCCAAGATATTTTATAACCGAAGCTTGCGATTTGTTCTTCCCAAACCATTGAAAATTCATTATAAACAAATTCATTAGCGGCTGAGATCACATAAAACGGATTGAAAACGTATTTCATTGACCATTCAAATGTCCAGCTTGAACATGCGATCCACCGAGGCGATGATCGAGGAACAATTTTCGAACAAATTCTAGTACAAGGAAGGTCCACAGCGGAGATCGTTCGTTCGGAGTGGAATCTGCGAAGACAGTAGAATCGAATAGATATGAAAACTTCCAATAATGGTGACGGACTAATCTCGTCTGTTAACAGGAATGAAGATTCATTGACGACAATTCTGTATCCGGATCTAGACGACCGGGACGCGACACGGCTGGAGGAGATTCGAGTCCATAAAATAGAATCCGCAAACAAATTTTCAACGGATGTAATTTTGAGTCTAATAAAAAAAAATCCAAGATTTCTGAAGTAAATTTGAATTTATACCTCATACGGAGGATGAGTCCGAATGTAACGAAAATCTGTGTTCCATCCCCCATTCACTCATAATATTGCGATAAAATAAAAAATGCCTTCGTAGTCTTTACGTCTCTACGTCTTTGTCCGACAAGAGATGAGTGCGGATTTTCTCTGCTTTTTTTGAAGATAAACAGCGGAGCGCAACGTGGGAAATGGAGGCTTTCGAATTGTGAAACTGTAGGCACAATTCTTCATCATTCGCATAAATTCTCTCAATTGTATACTTATAATAATCGTAACGATGTATTTAAGATTCACGAAACAATATCATTGTGGAATATAAAACCAATCCACCCACAAATTTTGTGCTCTGTAGTCATTAGGGTGAAATGGAACACGCTTTTCGAAACCTAGTTTCACAGCAAAAATACAACCGATTCGTATGAAATTGATACGAGCGATGAAGGATGAGAGAAAGAAGGGCACGACGCTCTTCGATTTCCAAAAATCGAAAAAAGTTCTACAGATTACCCATCGACAGTTTTAATTCGTCGACCCTTTTGCCGATTTTTGAAAATAGAAATGCAGATCAGAATAAATGAGTGTGTAAATATTATTGAAATGTACAGCTGCGCTGTGAAATACGTGAGCGAGTATAGTGGTGCGATATACCGAGATTCGGCTTGCCTAATTTTAATTGCAAATAAACCGCCTGAACTCGCTGAAAAGTTTGATGATGTTGCCCGCGGTGCTGTTAATTTTTAATTCCACAAGAGCCGGGTTCTCATTTTCATCTTAAGTGGTCTAGACTCTAGACTCCAGACTCCAGTTTTCAAAGATCTTCAACCAACACTACCAACAGCACCTGCAACGCGTGACTCGAAGTAATCAAAAAAAGAGAACCAACGAAAGAAAACGAGGAAAAATTGGAATGCAATAATAGGTTTATTGCATCGCATATAAAATGCGGAGACGCAACGGTCTGATCGTCCCGATAGAACGAGAGTTCCGATCATTTTCTTCACCGAGAATATGATCAACACTTCGATCGTTTCGAATTTACGTTTCTATGAAAATTTCGAATTTTTTTCCCGCTTTCTTTTATTTTTCCACCAACTTGTTATAATGATGAGAAATGAAAGAAGTTCGAAATCCCTATTCCCGCAGGATCTCCTGTAGGTGCCTGAGTGAATCCGGAAGTCTGCAGTGCTTGTAAACTCCTTAGTTACACGGTTTGAATACTCATACCTTGAACCCACGGCTCTACCTGCCCGCCTGGCTTATTTGCGTAAATTGGGATTCCGAAGTTTTTGGCAGTCTACGTTTCAGAGTGGCGTGAAACCTTGAGGCCAAGAATTTAAGCACGAGAATTGGATCCGTATACAAGAAACTGTGACATGTGTGATAACTGAGTACCACATGCACATGTTTCTCACACTTTTGTACGAAAACTGGCTTTCAAAATTCTCACGAGCCCATCATTTGTTCAGGCATTTCATGCCGCCCCGCGATCCCTCTCGTAGATGAATATCTGATGGGGGCCGAGCTACGATTGTCCGCCACGATGCGCACATTAGTTAATTAAAAAACCGGGGAACCATGGCATCCGCAGAGGCAACAAAGTAAAGTAAAAATCACATTGTGATAAACTCGGGACTCGCTGCACAATGTTCGCCGTACGTTCATATTTTATTTACTACTCCCTGTCGCAGTTATCAGCCTGGCTAGGGTGCGGTGGACCCTACACGAAGGGCTATGACGTCTAGCTATAAAATGTTTTACCACGACCTGTATATAATTGTGTAAGCTAAAACGACTATCTCATCGTCAGCGCGAGGCACACTTGCGGTTCACGGGGCAAAATTTGATAAATTATTACAATTTTGATTTGATACAGTCAGAGTCCGATAGTATGAATTTTGAATTTTAGACCAAAGCTTCAGAATCGTCGGTTCAAGAAATCCCCGGGAACGGGACTTCGGTCTCAATTAGCTGAGACCAAATTAGTGAGTTTGTCTCGCAGAGGACACGGGAGAAGGCTGAGAATAATTTTTCATTCAAATAAAGTAAAGAATTAAATTAGAGGATATAAGAATCGTTCGTTATCCAGCTTTATGGTGACGCCACCGCCGGCAGACCAGACGTCTTTCACGTTCGTTTCACTGGTTCTGAAGGCTGCCTCATGCGGTAGCTTCGGTTCCCTTTGTTAGAGTAAACTACAAGCCTTTGCCACGGGAGAGTAAAAGCTCGCAGCTTTTTGTGCGAAGAAGGTAAAGCCTCTGTGGTAGGCACGAGTGACGAAGAGTAGCTGGTAACGAGGACGCGGACGCTCGGAGTTCTTAACGTCTGGTTAGTCAGATGCTTGATTATATTCTAGGTGTACATATATACATTTCTCATTGAAAATCCCATCGCCCCCCACAAAATAGAGTGAAATGAAAATGATAATAACATGAATTTTGGATACCGACTTCTCTCTCTCGGGTCAGGCGACGCCCGATCCGGCGTTCGCCTCCGTTGTCTCCATCTCAAAATTGAGGGAGAAGATGAGATTCTTGCGTTGACACGTTGACACTGAGTAAATCAGGAACTTATGACGAAAGTTAGAGTTCAACATGTTCGAAGTTCGTTCAATTACTTGACGTTTCGAAGATGACTTCGTGGCTGGATGTGTCCAATCATTGTACCCATAAAACGTATTCTTGAATCTGCATACAGTCCACCTTGATGATACGAAAATTTATGGAAAACTTTTCTCAGCAGGAACCAAAGTTGTTCGCTGCAGGTACCTTCGAACGAAAGTTTAAGGTAAAACGAACTCATGCAGTATTTAATCACTCGCACGTCTAATTATGGTGAGAGCAACAACTCGAAAATTGTAGACAAAGCTAGTAAGAATTGAGCGGATGGCTAGTAGATATCGTTTTGGTCTTCGACTTAGGGCTCGTTTTTCATTGGGCGGGAGAAATTAATGAGGAGAACTTATGTACAAGCTACAAACGTGTAACAACCTTCGGAATTCAATTCAGACTCAAATCCTTCGCGTGATTCTCGTTCTCGCTATCATATCGCAGACCCAGAGCAGTGTTCTCCACGTCTGCGACCTGAGGACGCTGCGATGGAATTTAATCCTAATATACTAATAACTTCGATGTATTACTTATATTCTTTGAGTATTAGGCAAGATTGCAATTCAATCTCATGCAGTACGTCCGACTTGCGGCTGGAGAGACGCATCGAATTACTTCATGACTACTCTTATTCTTTGATGTAATTTCAGGGAGAAAAATAAATTGAAGAGTGAGAGGATCCTGGGCTTATATGGAGTGGCGATAAACGGAAACATGCTACGTAGTGACGAGGCTGTTACTAAATCTCTGCTGAAAATCAACGAACCGGAGATTTTGTGTGTAAGAAAAAGTTCGTGGAATAAAAAATAATGTGGAAATAAATCATCGGACTCGAACCCTTCACCTTCATATTTTACACACGCAGGGAGAAGCTTGAGTGAGCATTATCCTAAATTTTCATGGGATGAGCGCTAAAGAATTTTGCGAGAAGAAGAAGAAAAATCGCTTTTTCTCTATTTCGAGCAATGTGTGGCTACAATTCATGAAGTAGCGCCACCAAACTGGTAACAGCTAGGATTCAATAACAATTCATCGTTGGAATGAACTAATCAGAGCATTATCATAGGTACAACAAGCGAAACATTAAATTCGAGTGCTAGCGTCAACGTAGAGACTTCTTTCTGCAGAAACTATGTAATACTGTGTACAAAAATTTCATCTTGCTCTGCAAGCAGTGCTTCTGATTAAACGACCCAGAATCATGTGTCTGCAGCTTCTGCTTCAAGTATCACCTTGAGGTTTCGAAGGAAGCGTACGTGTACTACGATAAGCTACAATTTATCACCATTCGAGACTGATTGGAGAAAAGCAATCAAATCCGCAGGCAAAAACGATGTAAATTACGAATATCTTGGAAATGGAAAATGTATCGAGCTCACAATTAGCTCCAATACCATAAAATTCAGTCCTCAAATGTACAGCTGGAAAATTCATGGTGCCAATTAACGATAAGGTGAACGTTCAACGTTCAACGTTCAACTTTTGCATAGTGCAGGTAGCTGGTGCAACACAAGATTTGATCACCGCAGTAATTTACCTTGTCATAATTGTGAACTCCGAGCTTCAAATGTAAGCTCTATCATACGAACAGCTGAAGCAGCAATTCTAATCGGTGAAACTGTTCGTCGTACACATTACATTGTATGAAGATATGTTCTACGCTGAACTATCGAGTCATGATCCAATTATTGGCAAACTGTTCGAGGATCTTCGAACGTACTTCTTGCGACAGGAGGAAGAGTCCGGAATATTTTGTGGAATCGAAAGATTGCGGTAAATTTCATGATACTATTTCCGTCTTGTAGGCTAGAACTTGATCTGTCCAATGATCAGAGAACTAACAAAGAAATCATTCGGCAATCAGTTGAGTGGTGGAAAGTTTTGCAATACCTACATCGACCCTTTTCACGGTGTTCAAAGTCTGCTTATATCGTATCTTATTGTTAGGTATAGGTACTATAACCCGCGAACATTATCTGCAGCCATCCGTATACCATCGTTAGGATCTATTCGAACCCTTCAATCTCAAATTTACTTGGGCGCATTAATGTTATTCAAGACGGTGAACTGGCAAAGTGGAAACTGGTTAAGTCGTCTACTCAGCGAGTCAACTTACGGCTAACCCATAGCTAACCGCACCTTGGCTTGTTACATCCACAGCGATTATACAGACGAATATACATATATATATATATGTGTGTGCGTGTGTGCGTGCATGTATAAAGCGAGTAAAATACACTGCCACTAGATTCCAACACCAAGCCGTGGTAGTTCCTCGAGTTAGCGAGGTGGAAGATTACATAATAACCCTTCACTATTATACCAACGGAAATAATCCGCGTTTTTCGACATTTCTGGGAGAGCTGAGATCGCCCTTCGTACTTCCATGACAGTGACATCAACACGACTGTAATTGAGTGTGTACCATGTGTAACACTTTCGACGAGGAAGTTGAACTGCATTCGATTCTTCCCGTTTCCATGTTTTTTTTTAAATTCGTATGGCTCCCCCTGCTCTCGATCATACGGGATTCATCAAACCTCCTCGACCTCGGTGTTGGCGCCGGTGCCGGTGTCGTTTGCCGAGATATAGTCACGTCGCTTGGCTAAAGTTCCGAAAATTCAGCCCTCTGCTTGGAAACTGAACTAAAATTATCGAGGATATTCCTTTTCCTGTCACGGGATGCCCCGCAGCCCCCCTTCTCTTCCTTCTCCTTTGCCCTCCACCGGTAGGTACGTGGTGTTCCATACGTGACCCGCATTCCCTCCAAGATACATCCGAATTGTAAAGCTCAAGGTGTCTTGCCCCCACGACGTCTGCTACTCCCTTTACGCCAATTCGACTTCTACAATTAGTTGTACTATAGGGAGTGATTTTCTATAGTGGCAGTCGTAGCAGTGAGAATCTGGGTCTCCCAACGCTGAGAAAAAAAATGAAAATGAGAAAAAGCGGAGCAACGCTTTCCAGCTCGCTTTAAACCTCTAAATCTTGTTATCGTTTTTTTAGTCCTTTGACAAATACAACATAGAGTTTGGGCCAAGGTTGAAGGGGCAGTCCTGGAGCCCACCGAAAGGAAGAAAAGAAGCTCTTCCTTCTAAATTCATTCTCGACAAAGTAACAAAACAGGGACACTAAACCGGATACTTGTCCAAGATTCTTTCCCCCTTCGACAGACGATAGAATAAACGCTGCAGCACTGGCCCCATACATCCCTCGCCGCATTGATTTCCGGACAAACAAATCATGCACACAATTTACGGTTTTCTATTGGCTCCGGAAAAGTGTGATGCCGTTTACCTATCATGCCTCGAAACTCTCTGAAATTGGAGCGGAAGCACACACCAAGAACATTGTTCGACAATTTTTAAATCAATTTCAGTATATTTTGCCCCCACCGATTGAGTTTGCAGAGCTGCACGCTCGGGGTGTCCGTCTAGGAAAGAAAATATCGAATATCAGCAGGTAGAACCAACAGTAGATGGAAGATATTTTCTCTCTTGAGTTTGGGAAACAGGAGGATGAGAGTTGATCGAGTTTCTGTTTAAATTCAATATCTTCTATTCATGAGTTACGTAGGTGGATGGGTATGTACTACGAGAACGTAGCACAAGTCGTAAATTTTATCGTCCGATACCGCACACGCGGACTTAAAATCTGCCCATAGCGATGATAAACGAAGCGAATAAGGGCAGGTGTAGGTACACAGTGGCACATTAGTGTATAGAAACGTGTATAGCATTGGATTACTCCGAGCCCTTGACCTGATTGTGACGTCATACCGTATCATTAAGAGGGAATGTTCATATACTGACCGTAAAAATTACGCCTTTGGGAGGTACCTGCATGCGGACGCAGGCTATCAAGGGGTTGGGGTTGAGGGTGAATGACCAATAAAACACGGGCGTTTTACTTGCCAACACAAAAGTCATTTAATCGATCAATTCCATTCAGTATCCTGCACCTTTCTACTCACCTTTTCCGAATCGTACGTCGCGGTGATAAAGATAGCAGTTTTACTGGCACTTAATTCCTTCCCATTTGTTGCTCATTGTTGCCTATCAGAGAACAATTTTATTTACTTCCACATTTATTCGACAAAGAACGATTTGGCGGCGCTCCAAGTTCCTCAATCTATCAAATATTCAATCTGACGCTGACCGACCTACGTACTACCAACTGCTTCGTAAATTATTCATGTCCATCGCACGTACCTGTTCTCCGAATACGGTAGGTTGCATTCAGAATACGATATCGCAATGCGATTGGCTGACGTGTTACGATCTAGAGTTCCGTATCTCCGCAACAATATATTCATCAGCCTGGGTCACCTGAACCCTTTCATTGAGCGTTGTAACTCGAAGTGTAGCGCAGAAAACCGTGCAGCTGGACTTCTGCGCTTCAGCCCAGGGAACCTGGCTACAGACTTTGTAGTGAAAGAAATTAGAACGTGATGGATAATTCGTGATTCATCTGTTAAATTGCATCATTCACGCGGCGAGATGAAGAACTCGCGTTGCAGTTACGAGAATAACGCTCGCATGAGGAACTCGTAACAAATTGGTGCCGAACGTGGGACCACGCCAAGAGTGGAAATTTTCCTGGCTGAGTATCTATTTTTCTCATGTTGTTGTTAAGACTCCATCAATGGGAGTTGTTCCCCTTTCAGCCCAGGGGTGGCTTTTTCCATGACAAAAAATGGCGTGCATCTCAGTGCATTTTTGTAAGCGATTGCGAATTTTCTGGAATGCACGTACACTGCAAACGGGGTGAGTTCGAAGTACCTACCGGTAATATTGAGCAAGACGAATACACATTAAACAGAGGAAAGGTGATTACAGATTATCGTTCTAGTGAACATTTTTCGTCTCTGTATCGTGCGACCTGAGGACGGATATCACTGCTCGGCAGCACTTAGCATATTGAAATTCATCTTCCGATTATGCAAGAGTAAAAATTTACCTCATTCTATGAAGTACGATGAGGATAAAGAATACAGTATAATTTTAAATGGAGGCGAAAAAATGCAGAGATGAAAGATCGGCTAATTAATTTAGTAGCGGAATTAAGGAATCGCGAGAAAGCGGTAGATAAACCTCTTCGCCTCAATCGGAACGAGTGGACCATCGCTTGGCCGTTCATCCGCACACTGTGAGAGGTCTGTGTGTCTTCCGGACCGTCGAGTTTCATTACTGTCGGACGGATGTTATCTTAACCGAGACTAAAGTCCTCCTTTGTCTTTTACCTTGAGGAAATTGAATACATAGTCTGTTTGACTCTTCCTACAATTTCTCTCTTCCGTTTTTCCTCCAATCCAGACAATTATCTCGTTTATGAACGCCCACGACGTTCCATGTTAGGTATGATTTTAGTTTTCATTTTTTCTCAACTTTCTCCTGTGAGTATTGAAAAATCTGAAAATTAAAGTTAGTAACGAACATATTTTTGATAATACCATTATAATACTTGACATTCAAATCGCTCCTGATTCTTTGACCTCAGGTTAGAATCACGTACAACAGAATTTGGGGGGCTTCTTATTCAAAAATAAACTAAGGACAAAACAGAGAGCCGAATTTTTACGAATTGGGAAGCTCCAGGATACTCGTAAATTTTTCAAAAATTCCTCCATGATATCGTTCATAGTTGTACCTCAAATCCGTACAAAGACATCACCTTGAGAAAATCGAATTTGAAAATATAGCCCCTGTTGATAATCGAAAATTATACACCGTGCCAGTTTTCTATGTCCAGTAGTAACGATCCGGCCGTAATGAGGGCGGACTTGTTATAACCATGAAATGAATTATGCGCCTAATGAGTGTCATGTGACCAGATGCACGCAATACCAACGCGTTCTCATCCACTTAAACTCAGCTATCGTAATCTATTGTAAAAATAATTTGAGACGAAGTTTAGAAATAAAGAATTTTTTCTTGATACTATAGTTATCCACGTGACTAGTAGATATAATCAAATTGGAGAAGCGCAATTTTGAAGCTACGGTTTTCACCTGAATTCAATTTCTCTATTTTCAAAAGCTTTTCCACATCGCAATAGTTCTTCGAATGGAAGTCAAAATGTTTCAGGCTTCGTTTCTTACAGTTAAATGGTAACGGAGTTCGATAGAGTTGAGAAATTAATCTTCCCCCCAGTTTTTATTTCATTTTTTCTATTACTCCTTCCTGGGATGATAAATTTTCAATTTTTTTAGTTTCGCCATTCAACTTTGTACACCTATGTGCCGGCTAAGACGGATCACATAATCTTGCGAATGTTGTGAGCAATCTAGGACGAGGGGCGAGTGAGCAAGTCGAGTGCGGTATAGCATAGCATAGGTCGATGAATATGTCGGTGTGTTGACGTAACCTGAAAACCTAGTCTCCCACCTAGATCTGTAGCCTGCAGCATAAGTGGACAAGTGTACGTATAGGTGGGCAGAGTCGAGAGTCGAGAGTTGAAAGTTGCGCGTTGCGAATTGAGCGTCGACAGGGTTTACCTCGAGCTTATCTCGTAACGCTTCTTTGTTTCCGAGCTTCCTTTGAATGAAGCGAAGTCCTTTTACCACGGTCTCACGGATGTTACACGATGACCACAAACGGCACTGACATACCGAGGGATCGTGGTGAAAGCTCACAGTCAACTTTACATATGAGCAAAGTTTTTCATTCGTTGATTCAGGCTGCAGCCACCCCACATTTGCATTTAATCATAGCTGTCAATCGTCGCTCGCGTAAAGCGGTCTTTTAGGTCACGTGAGTTTCCTTCGGTCCATGGTGACAATTTCAGGGGTAATTTCAGGTAACCGGGCAGGATTTTTTTGTTCAGAAAAGTCCAGCAATTCATTTTTGACTTGAGTGAATCCAGTTTGAATGATTTTTCTGCTTTGGTTGATATTTCCAGCGGTGCAATGGCTGGGAGAGGAATAAATGCTTTCGGAAAATTACGGTTTACGAAAAGCTCGGCATTTTTTGTATTTCAATACTTGAAAGCTCGGTTTGGAGCGTCGCACCGATCGGCTTCAATTGTAGGGGTACAAACGTACGAATCTTTCCTTTTTCTTCTGTTTGCAGACACTCATGACCCCGAAGATGGAAGCTTTAGCGGAAGTTTAAAGATTCATAAAATGGAATTTTGCGAAATCTCTGCGGAAGCAGTTTTCATCTTTTGATATAGAGTCTAGCACACTACCGGAATGCGATTTGTTCCCAGTATCATACCAGCACCCATCGTTCAAAAGATATGAGAAACGTTTTCGGGAACCCTCGTAAAAAAATATGAAACGGCTCGATGCTCGTAACCTACGTCATGCTCAACGCGTATGTATGTACACAAAAGTTTACAAAGCATCACTACTAATGCTCAATTAAAAAGTATCATGGATGCGAAAAATATCAGCAAAGGAAACAGGAGTTCCAAATATGACAATTAAGATTTCTAGATCTTATCCTGAAAGAAATTCAGGGTATAGTATAGTACGGTGTCGTGCGATCGATGAATTAAAATTTTTCAACGATTTCGTGCAAAATTTATAGGTGTTGTTGATTTAGTTAATTTTTGAACAAAACTGCAGAACTCTGTTGTCTTTGACAAACAGACTTCACCGCATATTAACGTTCGCTAATATCGTTTTTACTTTGCTCAAATTTGAACACATTAACCCGTAATGAGACCGCGAGCGGAACCAAGCCGCAGTATGCGAACGGTTCAGTTTAATTAAACGAACAAAATTACAATTAGACCACATCGTTAGCTGATGCGATTTCGGCTACCAAAAAAACGACCGAACAAAAAGACAAGGGAATAACGATGCGAAGTCGACAATGACAACGAAAGCTTGAATTTCATTAACAATAATGATGAATTATTAAGGAATATTTGGAATTTATTAATGAGATCAAATATTTCCCTGACCCTTATTTCTAATTTTCAGTATGCAGAAGGATTATCCGTTATCGAAATTGCCGAAATTCCTTTGGTCAACATCAGGTTGCAATTAGTTACGAAATTGAGTAAATACATTTCATAAATAATTTCTGACTGACAAATACCTGTCCAAGTATATAGTACGTACATGAAGTTATGTAAATTCGGAGCCATTGAAGCTATTGATCTGTCGTAAAAAATCTTCCATGAATAAAGCAAGTTTCATTACTTCGGACTATTGCGTATTTCATTGAATTGCCGTCCTCGCGGAAGACTTTCACTATCCGGATATTCACGGGTCGAAGTATGTGAAAAAATAACGTTGAACTATCCTGCTCTCAGTTTTTTTCATGGTTATTTGAAAAGTTACAGAATTTTACAATTTTAATACGATCTACAAAGTGTTCGCTCACGAAAAAGTCTTTCACGTGAAGATTGAAACACTTTTTTTAAAATCTCTTAAGAACTTCGAAGCCCACTGATACTTTTTTCGTTTTATTTTAAAGAAAGAATCGTTTCTGCACGTATTAGAGTGTCGAGTCACGATCTTCGGTACATGGAAAGGCTCGAGGATAAGCTCGACTGAAATCCTTCCTCTCACATTTCAACTAGTTCTGAACAAAAAAGTTTTACTTTGTACAGTCTACGTTTGAAACTGATTGTACGAGAGAATGAGAAGCAAAATAACAGCAATTAGCTACAAAAAGTAAAAGGTAATAAATAGCAACGCGGTTTACTCATCCGACAGAAACTGCAGGCAATTCAATCCAGAATCTAACGGAATTTAATTTGATAAAACGGTCGAATTGAAAGTAGCAACCAAGAAAAGTTTTCCCTCGTTTTTAGGAATACAAGTAGGTATATAAATATATACTACTATATTCATTAAATCAAATGAAACGTGTTTAGTACCGTAATTCGTAAGAATTAAGCTTCCGAATCAATTCCGAATTACAAAATATTGCGATGTAATCTAATCACATAATTCCCATTTTTGAAACGTTCAATCATTGCAAAAATTACACCTGCCCCAATGAAATTGTCCACAGGAGAAGTAAAATTGATAAAAGATTTGATTCGAGTGACACAATATTTGCTCATTGTATCGATCGTAGTATTTTAATTGACGAGCATTAATACCCTTCTTCACATTGTTTTTTCATTACCTTGATAATCACGTTTGCAATGGACAGTTGATTTTCTTCTCGTACTAGCGGAAATATCATGGCAATGAGTCGTACGGTTTTCTCTTTGGTCATCTCTCGTTTTTTGAAACCAAATTTTGCTGAGGTAAAACCAAGCCTTCAGAAGTAACACAATTTCTTTAAATGCTAAAAGTTAGAGAGCTACTCCAGTTATTTTTACCGCTCCAAGGGTCCTCCGGAGTCCTTTTCAAAGACGCCTGGTATTCACGTATGCGATGGAATCCACTACCTGCTCAAGGCCCTACATTATTGTACATCAGTGGTTTCGGGCAAATTCAATGGATGATTCCGACGAGGAATTCGGATTTTCCTACCATTGAACCTGATTTTTATAATTTCGTTCTCTAATGACAGCCAATCTGAATACCACGAGGCTTTCGGAACAAACTTCACGCAAACTTCACGTTAGCTGGAGGCCGAGCATTCTATATTGAATACTAATGAATAACTAATCAATTTCATCGCATCCTTCTTACAACTCCTGATTTTTACAGCCTCTTCATGCGATGATTTTTGGTACCACATAATTCGAACAAAAGTTGTGTAACTATCAGTGAAAAAGACAGTACAAAAGCGGCTGCGGCGTCAGCACCCCTTGTGTGATTGATGATTTATAAATTTCAGAAAGGGGCCATCCGACTGATTCCGCCCTCCGAAAGTCGGGCTGGAGCTGGTCCACATAGAATCCATATTTGCACGTATGAATGTGTGCGGCGACTGTTGACTCGCATAGTGGATCTTGAAGTATACCTAATGAAGTCAAATTCCATGTTTCAAGCTAATACTGAGCGAGAACCTGCGTCTTGTGGAACTGATTCGATTATTTTGAAAAATCAATGAACACTTCTACACGACCGTCAGAAATATACATATTCTACGCTAAAGTGTATGTACTAACTATAGATTTATTCATAACCACTATTATTTTCAAGTCAGGCTGATGGACGAAGTAACGTTTCAACGTACCTACCGAAGCGATCGAATAAAGGAACGGACGTTTCCAGGCCTGACTATTTCTACACTGGTGACGTTCCGTAACTCAGACGGTCTATGAGCAACGCAAAAATAAGGGAAGACACAACTTCATACATAAATTTTCGCCCTCTCAAATGAAAATCTTTTTCTCTACCCGATGGTTATCCCCAAATACTCGAAAAATCGAATTTTGGCTCCTGAAAATCTGATTCTTAGTAAGTTTCTGCGAGTATTTTGCAAAATTTCATTCATGATACTGAAAACGAGCGACGATATAACGAATCATAAAATTGCATCGGATTTGAAAACATAGAAGTCATTTTACGTATTCCAAGTATTATTTTCATGATTAAAAATCCTACTATGAGTACATAGATCGAATTATTTTTCTCTTTGAGGTTAAATTTGTATTATCAGTGAAGAAACGAGAAATAACGAGCCGAACGCTCGGTGGTCAAGTAAAACGGAAATTCATTGAGCAACTGTTATGTTACGTCAGCTTTAAGTTCAAACTTTTTCTTTCACGATGTGGACGAATGAAATGAATTCACTAGCCGCAGAAACGTAATTCCGTAGACTATTAAAATCGTCATTAGCACGAACTCTTGGTTTTACCTCATTAAAAATATACCTTCTACCTCGACATTCAAAAATTATGAATTTTTTCATCCTATACCTACGCGAGGATATTCATATTGACGTTTTCCTGTGCCAAGCAATATAAGTGAATACTTTACGGCTACCGAAACTCTAGGGGTGAGGGAAAATACAAAAATTTGTTATTCATTTTGAGAATTGAATTGCCGCTTTCGATACATACGTAACCTACTGTATTTCGTTGTAAAGTCGAGTTGGATTTGTGGCAGCAGTGGCGCAGCAGCAGCAGTAGACGTCAGAGTGCAGCACATAGGTTCGCTCGTACGAAACCTTTCGCGGCTTAGTATTTGCAGCAACATTTGATATACGGTTCCATGTCGGCTGTTATGTGGTGGCCATATTTCTGCCGAGTTTGCGAACCGTTTTACTTGTTAATTTTGTTTCTCCTTCGTTCTTCGTTTTCTTGTTTCCTCCACTTCCGTTGATTCTCTTTTTCTGTCCCAGTTGGACGGCTTCCAGATATCCAACCAGTTAAATTTTCCCAAAACGGTTGAAATATACTCGCCTCTCCACCCACAATATATGCAACCTACAAACGTTCACGCTCCTCGCTCCTTTGGGTATCACATGTACCTACAGGGTGACGAAAAATGTCGTGTCACTGCTTCGCCCGGTGGATCTTCAGTTCGAGACCGGCGCGGCGAAGCGCCCTGACGACATGCCTCCGCAAAATTGATCTTGACCTTGTGGAAACTCACAATTAGTGTCAAGCATTCATCATTGGCTCGAGATATTCTACTGATCACGCGGGACGGAAATCTTTGCAGAAAATTTATGCGTCGCAGATGAACTCTCCAGCCCGGAAAAGGCATCACGAAGCTATCAGGAACTAGGAGATCCGGGTTCACTTGCGAACCATAATTCCTCCATGAAGACTTCTGTCCCGCTCGATGAGTGGAGTTTTTCGAGCCAGTGAGAAGATTTGCCCTCGACTTTCAAGGGCAAGGTCATTTTCATGAAGGCGTGTTGTCGAGGCGCTCCGCTCATCTCGAGCTGGAGGATCTCCAGGCTTAGCGATGTTACATAATCTTTCGACACCCTGTACACGCATAGTTCTTTACTCCTTTGCCCCGTGCTCTCATCGACCCGCGGACAATTCTCCAGCAAAAGAAAGAAATTCTGGCATGTTAAGTAGAGAAAGTTGGATAAACCCTCTTGAACCGTACATAAATACACCGGTTGACCTCGGCCCGGCATTACTACTCACGTCCTACGAAACACTTTTTGTGATCAGCAGACTTCCCATCTCATACCATGATCCTATCGTGCGATTGCGTTTCCGCTGTCTGACATATGTGAAGAGATATTCGAATCCTGGAAAGTTTGACCTAGAAGATATGGAGGAATTCGGAAAAGTACATGAGATGGATTTACTTGAAATTTCATAGTTCTGTAGAAACGCGGAGTTTTTCCCGTGCGAAGAAGTAATCTACAATCTTACTGTATTGTCTTCGAAATCAGGGGTAGGTTACTCGCGACCGATTTTGTCGAAACTTGAAATTTCTTTAAAACGGATCGAGTGCTTCAAATTACTTCTCTTCGGAATGTCTCAACCAATTTCATCCGGAACAAGCATCTGAACAGTGATTGAGGTGATTGGAAAAATGGCGATGGTGCTCTTTGAGAAAAAATCCGCTGCACGGTATAATTTTGTGATTACCGATTTTTGAAATTTAAAACCGCTCGAAGGTGGCCCAAATTGTTTCATTCAAAATTGATATCTGAAACGCCTTCCACAAATTGAACAATATGACCTACGCGCTCTTCCACCCAAATCGAGCTCGAGGCTGCTTTACTGACAACCGATTTTGCAAACTTTTCACATTTTCAAAGATGGGTCTGACGATTTTGCTCAAAATGATAATAACACTCACAGAAAGTCTCCCGCGATCAATGACGTATCGCAATAGTTTTTTGAAAAGAAAATTCCGTCAAAGATCTACGGAAATTCGAAACTGCGATAGACGGGAAATCAAAAAAAAAAAAGAACTGTGCCTCAGTCAGACGCTTCAGTTTTATCCAAAATAGCCGTCCATTATTTTTTCTTCTAACTTATTCCACCTGGCTTAATGTAGTCCGTTCCATAAGCCGACTCTCGCTTTTCCCTCTTCCTTTAATCTTTTCCATGCTGTTCAGCTGGACACCAAGAAATCCTGAAAAATCGTTTCAGTTACGAACTTTCTAAATTATTCCCAGAGAAGATTCGCGCTCACAATTAATCCTGGGCTCTGAATATTTCATTGCTACCGTCTGGACGTTGGCCGTAGAAACAAAATAAAATACGTAGTTCTAGTCTTAGGGGTGGCCTAAAGCTTCGGAGGTTACCCGCTCCCATACTTGATCAGAAGTACATACACGTGTGTACACGTACTGTATACGTAATGGCAGTATTCGCCGCGCAAGCTGCATCGATTATTGAGGAACCTGACGCTGTTTTCCGCGAGTACGAGCTCCCTAATTTGAGCAGCCCGGGTGGAATGGTCGGACCTTTTCTTTTGGAGACCAATTTCGAGGCAGCACCACAAGCAAGAAAGTGTAGTCTGCAAATAAGTGCACGGATATCTAGCCGGGATAGTTTAAACGGTTCGCGTTATGTACCGGCTGTGTAATTAACTGGTTGGATGGACGGAACCCAATTTCGAAGGTGGAGAGGAACCGTGAAATTAGAAGGCAGAATTGGATGCCCAACAATTAAAATTAATCAGCTGAAATCATATTTTTTTAAGCAAAGTTTTCTCTCTGCGTTTTACCATTCCAGAATTCTTCGTATGAAAGATTATCACATTTTCAAACGAGGATTTGAGGGTTTTCGAATTTTTTCGAGGGAACGTTTCAAATTCCTCACCACAGTTTTCTCACAACACTTTCTTACAAACTTTCCCGGTTTCCTCTGATACAGTTTTCGATTTTTCCAAAATTCATGCTTCATTTTCAGAGAAGTAATTTTACTGTGGAGACACCGCAAATTTGTAAAGTGAGTTTTCGGCTCAAAATGCGTTAAAAATCCTCGCTGTAAGCCATAATATTCTCTGAGTAGGTACAGATTATAAATTACGAGGAAACAATTCTACCAAACCTGCAGTGTATAAAGCTATAATTTTGAGTATAGTGGACTGTGGACAGTGCCATGCTAGATCGGTTCTCTCCACTGCACCATGAGAAAGCGCGTCCGGATGAAGACCCCGAAACGGAACTCACGGTTCCCGCCCCATCGTACATTATCCAATGCTAGGTACTGCACCTGAGAAAGGCAGAGCCCCATTCTTTTCTAGCCGATCTACACGCCCGGCCCGCCGCAAAAATAAGACCGTTTGCGGTTGTTCAAGAAGGGATGCGAGGGCGCACGGAAAGGGGTGATGTAGGCGTAATCTTCGCTGCGAAAGAACACACACCGCGAGAAACAAATCTCGATAATTACTTTTCCAGTGAAACTTTTTCTTCTTCCTTTTCCTTGACTTTGACTTTGACTTCACTCCTCCGAGTGCAAAACTTTCTTCTTTCTTTCGAGTTATTGATTCATGTTTCATGGATCAAAGATCAATAATTTACTCACATGCAAGTATTTTACCGATCCTTGAAACCTTGATTTCAGGGTGCGTAGAAAAACCATGTGAAAAGAAGAACGCGCGCAGCACGTCCTTCCGTATGAAAAAAACAGCTGGAATTCCTCGTCGGTTTTACTCGGAGAAAGAGAATTGCCCAGAATTCTACGTGATTCGAATAACCTTCCAACTTCTTTTTGAACTACGCGAACATCTTACAACTGTGATCATCGTTGATATATTGAACCAAATGCTTCGTTATTTTCGTTGTGCGTGTCCACTGGCCCTTCATCGACGAGGGTAGCTATTGAGAAATTTACTCCACCGCATACACGTTATTTTCCATTAATTTATCCATATTTGCGCATGATCGAGGGCTGGAAACTCGTGATTTCGCTGCAGCATTCGAATGCGAATTCAGGTTAAAATATCGAAATTTTCATTCAAATTCTCAGGCTTAATACCACCGTTGACGTTAAGACTTTTTTCTCCCATGTATGTGGCGAGGCGTCTCGTCCTTTATTGGCAATATTTCATAACGCCCATGAAATTAGTTGATCCAAGGTGACTTTGAGCATCCCAAGCTCCGAGATTTCGCAGCTCAACGTCACAACCTTTGGTGAAAGCTTGAGTCCTAACATGCGCATGATGTTAACAGTGCGAGGCTATTACCATGAGAACGAACTTTTTCTGACGATGAAACAAAATAGTTATGAAAATTCTCAAAAATAATTCTACGATCATTTGTGAGTTCACATAATTTGTAGGTTTTTTTCAGATGAGTAAAACAAATTTCTTTCCAAATAATCAGTGCCGTCGTTGGGGACCTCGGGGCCCCGGGCCAGGAGTTCTACGGGAGCCACCGTAACAGTATTTTCTTGCACTTGTAGGTAACAAAACCAAAAATTTGCAGTTGGGATAGCTTTATTCCGTTTTCAAATTTTCAAAATACTTCTACAATTAAATTTCTGGTCAAAGAAAATGAATTTTTCCGCTCAATGCTGGGGCCCTCCGGCATGCGATAGCCGGGGCCCCGTGGGCCCGTGCCTAAAGACGGCACTGTCAATAACGAAACAAATAAAAATTCACCCGTACACGTACGTAACCCTGGGCTGAAAATCATCCGGGGATTTATACCGTGAACTAGAAACTTTGAATAGTTGAGCTCGAGAGGCTCAAAGTTTGACGTAATTCAAAAACGTAACTCTCGATAAGCCGTCTCTTCACACACGTGATCCATCTTAAATCATTCCGACGTCCAACGCTTCCGCAAGGATCGCTTGTGAAACGGAAAAAAGGAAAAGCCTGCGAAAAGGAGGAAAAAGAAAACTCTGGCGGTTCGACGGAAAACAGTGAAATCGAGTGAGGTCATACCGAGTTAGATTAGGTCAGGTTGGACCATGCTGGATTCGCACGGCTTGGCTAGGCTAACAATAAGCCGAGTTGAGCGAGGATGGATGAACGGAGTTTTCTTAGCACCCTCAAACCTTGGAAAGATTCATTCGACCGAAATAAAGACAGAAGCTCCGGCTCTGGCCTGCACGCAATTGCGTGGAATAAGACCGCACATTCTCATACCTTCGCTGGAAGTTTTCCAACCGCAGAACATACAGCATACGGGAACGAATTCACATGCGATGAACACGATTGACGGATTCCGTTGGATCATCGAGGAAGAATTTTTGCCTCTATAAATTTTCAGAATATGTATTACGTGCATTCGGCCATCGATTGATGGACGGATGATGTCAAATTTTTTGGAGTGAGGCATTCACTGACCCGAAAGTTGAGAAATAATTACGTGAAGTTCGCGAAACTACGCAGATATTACGGTTTATATCTAGATGGAAAAGAAAAGGTGGTGAAAGTTGGGCAGATCGATTTTATAAATGGCATATTTCACCCCTGTGGAATTGTTTCCTAACTTATACGTGAGAAAAATATCAAACCTTAGGTACTTATGTACGTATGGGAATTCTTTTTAAATCAAGTATACCTAAGACAGCTAGATTTGATCGTCGACACGTCTCTTTGGATCAGATCATTCGAGAAATACTAAAATACTAAAATATTTGTTCGCTACTTATGTTGCCCGAAGATGGCTCTCGCACATGACGCAGTGTAGAGAAATACCTAATGGCAAAAATATTTCCCTGTCTTTTGAGATAAGCTGCTCGATAAATCACTTGCCATTAATCTCGGTAGACATTATTCGAGGATTTGGTAAACAATATTGCATAATTTTGGTTCTCTTTTCATTTTTGTTGCTTCTGCCATGTCAGGATGTATCTTTCAGCCGAAGGATTCAGAATACCGAATCGCATGAGATGAAACGAGTTTTACAAAATCTTTTAAAATCTCCTGAACAGATATTCTGATTTTTTTGGCCGGCGTAAATTTTTCAAAATTGCACCTAAGGTCCTCGTTTGCATTTTCATGACGTGAACAAAGACTTGAACTTATAAGTTGCGAATTTACGATGTGATTTGCAGGCAGTTGCGTCTCTCATTTCTCTTCTCTATTCTCGACGAAAACGTATCAATGATTTAGCGAAATAGACGAATTTGGTTTCCGTCCAAATAAATACAGGAAAATGACTTTTGTTGGTCATTATTCTTCCACTAATCCACGCGGCTTACAGACGCGACGTTTTATTTTACCTTTCTTCATAATTTAACGTGGCCCCTTAGCTCAGCTCTACAACGTGGCGGGGCGTCGTTATCGTTTCGCGTGAATGAATAAAAATCCAAGGGAAGATTAACGTGGCTATACTATATGCGTGTAACATAGCTAAATCACCGTTCGCAAGACTGGCACGATAGTCTGAGCATTCACCTTTGAAATTTTCACGGAGTTGAATTACAAGATTTTTGAAATCTTTATAATCCGCAAATTTTCATTCACACGCTTCAAGGTGAGATGAAACACGTTTTCCCACTTGGAATTTTTCAATCCTAGTTTCTCGGTGAAAACACACCCGATTGATACGAAATTGATATCGGCGACGAAGAAGGAGGGAACGAAGGACACGGCACTCCTCGATTCTCAAAAGTCGAAAAAATTTCAACAAATTATAACTGCCGATAAATAATCTGTAAAATTTTGTTCCGTTTTGCGGAAATCGAAGAGTGTCACGCCCTTCTTTCTCTCTTTCTTTATCGCTCATGTCGGGTTTTGAAAAGCATGTTTCATTTGACTTCAATGTCGAATGATAGAAAGAGTTTACCAACGAAGAATACAATCTTCGACGTTGAAGGTAAAACGCAAGAGCTAAAGCACTAAGCTGAAGCATACTTTGTGAAGTAAATCGCTCAAGAGGCCTCCGGAGTCGCCACTGGCAGTCTAACCTAGCTAACATAGGGAATATTACTTTTAATCAGATCCGATCAATATGTGGAAAGAACGAAATGGTCAACCACTTTTTGCCATCACACTCGATAGATTCTCAAAGTTTCACCGAAATCGGTCGAGTCGTTTGCGAAAATTTACGATTCTCCTTTTCGAAACGGTTTCTAGCGAGTCCCATGGCGTCTCAAGTCACTTTTGTACAGAATCGGTCGAGGAACATTTTATTTTCTACAATTTATTACGCAAAGTCCGGAAGCGTTGCTCCAGCAACACGCAGCACCCATCTGCACTCAGGCGTTGAGAAAAAATGAAAGTGAAAGTAAGTAAGAGTAAAAATAAAACTAAATGGCGCGTACGCTGAGCTGAAAAGTTCTTTCACCGAGCTCAATAAATATACAATACTGTGTTGATGATTCCTCTGTGGGGATAACAACTGCACGTATGAATGTTAATATCTGTCGTCACATAACACTCGCCTCCCACCGGCCCCGCCGTTCCTGCCACGCCGCAACTGCAACCCCCCAAAGAGCAAATTCTAGCGGTATGCCACACGAAGCGTAGCTAAGAGCTTTCAGAGTAATGGCTTGTGAGTCGGAACCATTAACCAGACGGTCTTCCAATCGTTGAACGCCTCTCACATTCCATACGATTGCATTAAATAAACATTTCACTTCACCATTGCTTATCATTTAAGTATATTTGGGAAAAAAGTAGCTTATCAAAATTCAACGTGTAGGCCAAGAGCTCCTAGCTCTCGGAGCTATATAAAATACCGCAGCCTCCTTCAATCCTTTTAACCAATAAATTAACCGAAAACACGTACATTTATTCGAAACTGATACCCTTAAGATCTTGAACCCTGAAATATTTCGAAGCTCCAAGTCCGAAGACAATATTTCAAAATTCACGGTGGTTCACTCGAAAGGCTAATCTCCATGCAAATCACGCTATTTTTTGCAATTTTGGTTTATCCTTCACAATCTACTGTCTTTGATTTTGAAAATTATCATTCCCGAACCCCCCGCAAGTGGATTTCAACTGAATTTGACGTGCGGGAAAATGCATGCTTCGAAAGTTTCAGATGATCAACCCAATTAGACTGATGAGAAAGATTCTCTCATAATGACTCATTTTTCGAAATCCTGTATACCAGTTACTCATTCAGTTTTTTCGTCGCTAACTCTGCTCTGGCTCCAAAATATTCTAATGAAGAAACGGATTGAGGATTTACTTGAAATTGCGATACCACGAGTAATATATTAATTTGAATGTCTCATACCTTCTGAAGTCATGCTCATGTAATGTGTATCAATGTTTTCTGTAACGACGAATCCAGTAGTCGACTGATGATTCGATCATCAACATCATTCGCTCCGAGCCGGCTGCATACAGTATTACGAAATTGTACGATTTTACGAAGCCTTTTTATTCCATCTGGAAATTCAAATTTTGAACAGAAAGTTTTTTTCACCGCGCGAGTTTCGGCTCGCGGAACAATGTCCTCGCTCGCATCGTTTCGTAAATATTTCACTCGGAATTTGAACACAAAGCGTAACCGGTAACTGGTAACGTTACTAGTCGTTAATCATTGTCCCCAAAAAAGCAATTATACGCTTTTCACCTGTCTGTCATCCCTGCACCGCCACCCATTCACTATCCTCTTGAGTTCAACGGTTTGCGGCATGAACCTGCGTACCTACCCTGCAGCAGAACTATAACGCATAAGGCAAAGCATTTTGGCGGGTGAACTGGAATAATTACTCACTCCTATATCTGATCTTTTCTTTTTTACTTTATTCGACTCTAGTCACGAAAATACCGTAGATGGAAATGTCTACTTCTGAATCTGGTGAACAGCTCTTGAAAGAGAGAAAGAGAGGGAAGACGAGAGAAAGAGAAAGAATCGAGGATCAGAGACAACAGTCGTACACCCACCGAGAGGATGAGGGATGAGAAGAAGGATAGGAGACGGGGGAGGAATCCTCACAATTACGCGAGATTAATGGTCTCCGAACCAGGACCACTTCTGTCCTATTACCGAGTAGGTTGGAGGTATATAGGTTGGCAGGTACGACGCGGACGTGGTGAGAGACGCGCGTTCTCGCAAATTGGCATCGGACGAAGGCAACTATATCTGGCCTCAATTAGCAGCCAGGACTCTGCAGAGAATCAGTGATCATCGGAGCACCTGCTAGCTGGTGTTTATGTTGAAAATTAGTTCGGCCTCGGTGCGAATTTTTTTGGTTTTCCTCCCCATAGTTCCAAGATTTGCGAGAAATACTTACGATTCATGAAAATGGAGTTAAAAAACTATCGATATCGCAAGCACTGAAATTCTAGTGACTTTTTCTGACGCATTTTCTGAACAGCGTCAGTCATAGAATCGGCTGCAACGTGTGCGAGATGTAGTGCGAAAGTATTATGAAAGAGGAGGCTTGTGAAGAGCCCGACAATGCGTTTGTTCGCAGAGTACATTGGACCCGTTCCTCCGTCAAACTTGAGAAGGAAAGGGCAACACACGGTCGCAGTATCGATTCGACAAACGGACAGCCTCTCGTTTCTGAAATCCCGCTCTACCTTCGCCAACTCCGATTCGCATGGTCGAAAAAATTGATAATTGCGTAACGAAAAACGGTCAGCCGATTTCGACTCATTCATTCGATTTCGATTTTGGATTTCGAATTCGTTCACAACTGTTTGTTCGCAAATTGGAATTAATGCGAAGCTCGAAAGCTCGGTCTGTTCATCGTCGAAACAGTCACTAAGCTGCATACCTATCATTTTCTAACAACAGAGACTCAAATATGAAACGAAAGAAAAATCATTCCTATATGATTTCGTGAGAGATCGAATGCGAATGACGAAGATTCCGTGAAATACTTATGCACCTCTCCATCTCCACCGACTTTGCACATTTGTTGTCGAACTACTGACGACCGGACAGCTCGGCTGAAACTGCATGCTCATACTTTATTCATACTTTTATCCACCGCATGATTCGTTGGGAGCTAGCTAGATGTTTGGACGGCTTCCGTCGCGTCGTCACGTCGTGAAGCATTGTAGAAATATTCGGCGCCGTGTATCCCTCCCCCCCCCCCCCCCCCCCCCCCCTCAATAGCGAACTATGTAGTCGGTGGAAACCTTGATATATATTTTGCTGACCGGACCAGTGGACGTCGGACCGGACGCTACGTCGCGTTGGGTTTAGGGGTAGGTAGGTAGATATAGCGAGCGAAAAAATCCCTTTCAACAAAATTGAAGCTGGACTAAAGCTGAATCGCTGCGAAAAACTTTTGCTCCACGACAGACGCATCCTGCTGTAACAAAAATTCATGCGAGAGCAGACCTCCCCTTCCCTTCTCCCCTTTGCCCCTCTCCGCTTCTTCCCGTTCTCCCGCCGTCTTGACAAAGGCCATGCGATCTTACTTTCACGGGGTCGTAAGTCAGCTGGGCGAACGCGTGACGCGACATCAGCTCGCCATTCCCGTATCCAATAAAGTCATATTTCTTCAGCGCTACTTCATACCTCGTTTATCCAGCTGATGTGCTCGTGGTATTCTTTCGCATTTTCTTCTATCCCCGTTGTTCTCTCGTCGTTTTTTTTTTTTTTTTTACCAATCTCCCGTTTTTCGTCCTTTTCCTTCGAGAGCTTGATCGGATCATTTTCGAATCGCGAGATAATATTTTGACACTTTGCTCGACTCAGATTATTATCTGATCTTCGGATAATGCACGGACTTCTCGTTCACCTGTGCAAATGCCTGCAGGAACGTTATGTGCCACACAGATACAGCTTATCGTTATAGCCACGCAAACCACGAAGCTTGTAATCACAATCGTGTTTGCGTCATTTATTTCAAACGTTGATGGATTGACACGGGACACTTCATACGTGAATTCGTTTGCAAAATTGTTAACTACTCCTTTTCAAAGCCATCATTGCTGGTCGACATCAAAGGAGAAGCTTTTTAATCGTCTCCCAACGTGACCAGTCGATATACGAAGTTAATATCTCACCACCAAATGCTGCGGTTTTCGGTATTGAGCACAGTGAAAGTGAAATGCAAACAAACAGTTATAATTCTAAGACGAAACACAATCGGCGATAAGAGAGTGGGATGAATTTCTTCATGATTTGACATTTGCTTCTTCGTTTTTGCTTTTACAATTACCCAAACGGGATCAAATTCTGGAGTCCTATGGTTATCGACACTTCTCCAAAATTTTCTTCCAGTTTCAAGAAATTATTACTACTTATCATGAAAATATATTACACTCCGGACACGACAAGCTTCATCGGATGATTTACTGCCGGATCAGCGAAAAATCTGTAAAGATCTGTGAAAAAAATCAGCGATTCTTTTCGAGTGTCGATGTCAGACGTCACAGCCGCGCAATCCGACAGACAGGCGGAGGGATGGATGGTTGGGAAATCCAATCACGACCACAATTCACTCGATACAATTTCCAGACGATTCCTTGCTCCATCCAACTTATATCTGCCCTTGGTTCGTTCTGATTTGTATTCGCCAGAGCGCAAAGATCTGCACAATGTCAACGCATCTCTTCGTCCTCTGGAATGAAGAACAGGGAGAGAAGGCTGGGAATAAAGAAAATTGAAAAAAAAAATGAGAAGTGATTGCGATGCCCGTAGTTTTGATAATTCTTCAATTATGTGGAGGACGAAATTCGAGCTCAGACGATGCATGTGTAGTATGATTACGATGCATTACGAATCCTGTGCAAAGAGAGGGTCTGCTTTTTATTTCCATTACCCTGAGAGCTGCGATTTTGGGAAAAGTGGAGAGGCTTGCCGCTCATTATACATGGTGGAACGATTGGTCCTCATACTTGAATCCGCTTTTGTGTGCGCTCCTGATTCACGTGGAGGGTACAGAAACGCGAAAGGGCAAAAGACTCAATTTTTTACGGTGTTCCTCTAACTGACAGAGGATGGAGATGTTGAATTATTCTCCCTCAGCATACTCATTTTTTCTATTCTCATCCGCATATTTGCATTTTCTACTTTTTCTCCTTTCCCTCGCCTATCTTACCAGAAAATCATTGAAACCGAAGCCAAAATAAGAGTCCATGGAAAACGAGAAAATGAAAAAGTGCTATCCACTGTGTTATGATACAATTTTGGAAATTTATCGACGCTTCGTTTCTCACCTCATACCAATACCTACATCACCTATCTACTAGCAGGCAATAAGATACTCGGTGAATTATTGTTCACGGTGTGGTGCGCAGCGAGTTTTGCGCGTTGGCAAAATCGTCGCGTGGCCAACGACGGGCTCAAGCTAAAACCTCATCGTGGGTTTAGTCGCTACGGTCTTCTGTCACGACGCGAATCACCGCGACGCGACGCGATCCGACGTTTCCACAAGTTGGATTGAGGGGCTAGATCGAGGTCAACCCTTACTTTATTCTAAAGTGGTAATACAGAAGTGGTGACCGTGTAATTATGCGATGACATCGATGTTCACGGGACGATTGAAATTATGAGTTCATCGAGAATCTGAATCAACATCTGTTTGATTACGTGAGTCTCTATTCGAGCTTTCGAAAGTTTCATCCAGTAAGACCAAAGATTTTCCAAATTCTACGGAAGTAATTTACCAACTCGTCAAACTATCAACAGATTATCGCCGTACTGTTTGAAAATTTAAATCGAGTCACGATTTTTCAAACCTCATGACGAGAAGTTTCGACATGAAAATTGGATGAAAATTCGTAGTCGTAATTGATAGTTATGTATTTCATTTTATTTTTCTTTCCTCGTTTTCAACTGATCAATGATCATCGTCAGTGAGTGATATTTACATCCGCGACTCTGCAGTCACGATTGTGACAAATTTTCGTAGAGAATCAAGCCACTCGAAACTCCAAATTGCAGTAGGCACATCAAGAGACGACCAGGTAAATATCTCTTTACTCCAACTCACTAGGTTCCGCGATACGAAAGTGAGAACAAAATTGCTACATGAATATTATTTTGAGAACCACTTCGATATTTTCTACCGTTTGTTCAAAGTTTCTCAAAGATGGTGTGGCAGGTACTCTGACCCCATGAGCACGGAGCAATCTTTGAGTTATTCGAATACGTGAAACGACTGAAAGACGACAAGAATTCCTCCAACGTCCTGCCGTTTGAGTCGGAACCAAAAAGCAGTCATTCGATGGCTTTTAGACGTCTTTCACTAGTCTTGCGAACCTCATTAGGTCAGGGAGCATTTTCGGGCTACCCGAATGAGCTTTGGAATCATAATCGTAGCTATTCAAACCTGGCAACCATGTTTTCTGATTGGTTTCTGTACAAGCACCTTTGAGTCTCGGCAATGGAGCCGAAGGTGCAATCGAGCATGACGTATACTTACGTTACCTACGTATGTATCCTACCAACGTATACAGGATCACTAGCATGCGCAGGACGCTGCACGTGATGGAAACCAAACATGAATCACCGTGCTGCATCGGCTTATTGGATACTCGATGTTCTATCAGCTACTGCAATAGGTGTACCGATGTCCTACAGCCCTGCACAAGGATGTTTATTGTGCATGCTTACGCTCGAGGAGGACGCTGGAGAAACAGACGATGAAATTGCAGCAGGTGCTACTCTGTTTACACACACCGTGCGGGGGAATACGTAGCAAAACTAATTTCACGACGCAGGGGATACTGTAAGGAACTGGAAGCCGGGTCTTCCTTATTATCGAGACCGAGACTAAATTTCAACCGACTGAAAATTTTGATTGACTGAAAAAATGCAATCGAGCCGGTCGAAAGTAAAGTAATGAGAGTGAGTTTTTATTCGAGCCTCGAAAATGTGTGGAGACGTATTTTACGAAGGGCAAAGAATACGGGTTTTCAAATTTTTGTGATTTCTCTCTATAAACCTACCTTTGCATGACTTTATTCACCGGTAACTCGTCCCGAGAATCGCAAAATCGATCGAGAAAATGTTCATCGAGTACGAACGACAGGTCACTCTGTGTGTTTCATAGTATTGAATTCTCATTTCGACCGCCTCAAACTGTGGAAAATTTATTAAGTATACTTTAACACGGGTAGCTAGAGGTATGATGTAAAATTTCAGATCGGTACGTGTATGAGGGCAATAGCGTATGGAGCACGTACGTTGCGGAATACAACAAGATCGCGTGAGTCTGATCAGTATCCTCGGTAGAAGATCACGCAATGTTAAAAATGCGGTGTAGAGGACGCGCGTCGATAGAGAAACCGCCGTTCCGCAACTCTAGCCTTTCACCCCTCCACTCTTCTACCCTTATAAAATTCTTTCAGCTAAACGCGGACACACATGTTACGGCGACGTTCATCTAATCGATCCTGTTTCGTCTTCACTCTCGATATTCTCAATCTCATATTTGATATAAATTTTGATACATTGGGTTATCCAGTAAGCAATTGATTATTCTCCTATGCGATCTTCTCGTGAAGGCTTTAATCAACAGCTAACACCACGGCGACCTCATGCCGGTGATAAATTCACACACCTTCAATTTTTACGTCTCCTGCTGTATAGCTGATGACGAAAAAGAGCCTGGTTAACACACAAGTTTCACAAAAATCGATATTTTGGCTCTCAATTTTCTTCTCTGCGGGGTTTCCTTGTGTGTTATACCTTTCGGATTGACATATTTTTGGGAACGAATACATGAGTATACGTACATACATAGGAATTCATCGATTCGTATTCAGCGGACCAAGTATCCCATAAGAAAAAGGTGTGTGAACCAAAATTAACGATCCTCATATAATGATTATATCATTATGAAGAGCAGATCGTTATTATAGTATATTCTGGTGGAAACCCATCCGTCTGTATGCCGTTGCAATTTCGGCGGCGTATACGAAGTGTCACTGTCTGCAGAGGCTAGAGAATCTCCTGGTACTCGGTACCGAGTTTTGTAACAGGAGAACTGATGTAAGTTAGCTAAGTAGTTCTCGATACGGAATAATTGTAATTTATACTTCATTCCGTCATTTTTCGATCTTCGATCATCGTTTGGTATGGGAAGAACTTCACCATTGAGACTCGATTCTTCTCCACTCCAAGAACACCGATATCCAACAGCTCACGCTCACCGCTGAAGAAAGAAGTTCAATAGCACATCAGGCACAATGATTTTCTCTGGATTCGTCTCACCTCGTGCAGTCATTATTGGATAGAAATACGACTCTCAAAGTAAGGTTTCCACCATCATCTATTCAGCTAAGGTGTGCCTCTGTGGAACTAAGGAATACAAAATAAAAGAAGAAATATAGAATGAAGAGAAAAAGATCAGGAGAACAAGCTGGATCACTGAACAAGCGCCGGTAGCGGACAAGCGGTAAGCGTCGAGACTTAATGAAGGCGAAATTGAAATGCAATTGCGAACGGAGTATAATGTCGTGGCCCGACTATATACGGCTACGGCCGCGTGGCGAAGCGGCGCCACACCTACAGCCCTTCGAGACTTTCATCTAGCTCACCGCAGAGCAAAATCTCTCTTGATGGTACAAGTTTCTGCACCGCAGCGTCTACGACCCTTCGCGAGCTGCATGTCGAGTAGGTCCAAGAAAAACTGACCTCGTGCAATTGTGCAAGGGAGAGAAGAGAAGATCTAGCTGGGAAATATGGAAACCAGTTACTTCGCTAGGTATACCCGTAACCAGCTTGGATTTCACCTTGGAACATCTGGCCGAATGCTATAACCCCGAAATGGGAAAACTTTCGTAGCGGATCTCCTCTGTTCTTGTAGATGTAGTCATACTGTCTCTGGGCACGCTCGTATAGACTCCCTACAAAATTTCAAATCATATTCCACCGTACTCGGAAGTTGAGGTTCAAGCGACTTCGACTTTGATACGAGCAGCGAAACGTGGGGTGACGTTCATTTCATGCTTTGCTATATTCAGGTGTACATTGGAAAGAATCGATGAGAATCGCTCTCTTTTCTAGTGAAAACGAGTCTTGAAACTTGACCCTGCAGAATTACCCGAAACTTGAAACTTTGCTTTTCCTGCCTAGTAAAAATGAGACGATGAACCTCCTGAAAGTATTCGAACTCTTCAATATTGCATGCAAAAATAGGAATACGTATATTTTGCACTCGGACAAATTTAAGTATCGAAAACTTGTGAATATAGAAATTATTCTACATAGAATATATCATGATGTCAGTTGGGAGCCTCGTGACTCGATGTATAGTTAGAGCTCCTCTTGTCACTCGACATTTGACCCGACATAAATTCAACTGTACTCATAAACGCGCCGCGAAACTTCGTTTTATTAAAACATCCCCGTATTGGTACGAAGACATATATAGCAGCAAGTATACCCACCTATTTGTAAACACAGACAAAGACACACACATACCCAGGTCTCGGTTTTTATTAGCTCCGTAGTCGAACAGAGTAAACTACATGAGCCCACGAGAAAACAGAGTGTCATCGCCCGTACACCGTCCTTGAGAGGACATACGAGGAGGGGCACAAAAGCACCTCGACTTTTCAATTATATTTTTAATATTTATTTTCCGTCAAATCCGATCAATGTTTCGGAAAAGTGAAATACTTGAGCGCATTCTGCCGTCGTACTCGATCCATTCTCAAAGTTTTATCAAAATTGATCGTGTTGTTTACGAAACTTTACGATGCTCGTTTTCGAAACGGTTTCTCCACATTCAAAATGGCGAGTCTCATGGCACCGTAGAATGCACTTTTTGAAATGTAAACAAAATTCCCCAAATCCAGTGAATACGATTCAATGATTCCAATTATATTCCGAAAGAATCAAGCTCAGTCTACGTATTCTTACGAATTTTGTTCACCTTTGAATGAAAACAGTAGGTAATGGATGACTGCGGAACGATTTTGCAGTCGAATTTTTCGATGTTGATAGCTGAAGTGACTTTCTGAAACTCTGAGTGAAGTTGAGAATTACAAATGAAATCGTGAATGGCTTTCACTTTTTTTTTATTCTTTCTAAGTGAATGATATACGTTGTAGAGTGTTGTGGAACATACAGAGAAAAAGCTGATGGGGAAACTAAGGGTGCTGGTGGATGATGTATAGGAAAAAGGGAACGGGGAACACGGAACAATAAAGAGCTGATTGGCTTCATTTCATTCCGCCACCGCACTCATGGTAACGTAGAAGAAGTGTATCTACACAGAAGCCCGTTTTTTTGCACGCTAACATAAGGCAAACGTAATTCCCAGCCACTCACGAAGCGGAGATGAATAGTCAATCTATTATCCAATAATACTATAGACACATACCTACCTGGCCGAGATAAGCTCCGTCGACAAAAACATTTCGCCTTCCGGGAATTCAATCCAGAACGATTATCGCCAGAAAAAGTTTACCGATCATGCATCATTTTCATTCATTGCTCATGCATTTTTGGACAGACGTTTCTGTCGAAAACTGTCATACATACGGGAAAAGTGCTCGAATATTTTTCATAGAGAATTTGATTGTCTGCATTTTTGTTAATAAGACTTTTTACCGTAGGAGCCACCGTTCTTGAGATATTCGCCGAAAAGTAATACTTGAAAAAAGTGTAATGATATAACAAAACGACACTATTGACCGGTGGCAAAATTTGTGAGGAGCTTTGAGAAGCAGCATGAGGGATGAGATCAGCGTTCTGGAATTTGAAATTCCACTTTAGGAAAGGGTCACAGAGATCCGCGGAGCAGAGAAATGGGACCTCGAAATCTTGTAATTGGAGTAATGGGGGTCGAGACGAAGAGCCAAAAACACGAGCCCCTTATAATATCGAAAGCTTTTTTAGCTGAGTGAAGGATCTTGCGCTGCATTTTCGATGTTACCGATCGTAATTGGGTTGAAGAAGGGTCTCCGGCTCATCTCATCGCTTCAATAACTTCTCTCGGATACTGCAGCTCGGTTATAGTTATAATATCTACGAATAGGTATGGCAGTGAATACAAATGTTTTCACAGCTATAACGGAATACGAGAAAGATAAAATGAGGTATATAATGATAGTAATTTTCGATACAAGCGCGGGAAATATATTACGATAGGGGAGAGAGACTGGAGAAGCGGGGAAAAAATTTTGCAACGCGTAGCTAGATATCATATTCTGTATGTGTATACTTTTTCGAGTAAATATGTCGCCAACAGACGTTCGTATAAGTTCGGTGAATTTTATTACTCACAAAAATGGTGCAATACTTTATATGCGTACCTCTAGCGCCCCTTTTCAGGGGCGCAGGGAGAAAAATACCGAGAGGCAACATTTTTATGTTATCTCCTTCTGCCCCCCCCCCCCCCCCCCCCCCCCGAGAAAATGAAACGAAAAGACAAAAAGGAAGAGAACACAAAAATGAAATAAAAAATAATAGAATGGTAATAGAAACAGATCACATGCTAAAACGTTGGAAACATTTCATTCGGTACAAGCAGATGGAACAAGCTGTAAGCACTCCATTTCCTCGCCCATCTCACTCACCGCTTTCCCTCACTGTGCTGCCACGAGACCCTAAACTCAACCCTCTACCCTTCTTCGATCGAATGCATTTAAATCTACCTCTCGCACATATCTGGACTTTTATATGTTTTCTTCGAGGGGTCGTATGTGCCCGGCTATCCGACATATCTGCATACCAATATATTGTTTCATATTTCTATTTATTCATGGGCATGCGATCTGTGTGAAACGAGGTGTGAAACCTACGTAGGAATATTCTAATATCAGCTCACCACACGAAGCCACCTTCCAAATACCTAATTTCATAGTCTTCATGCAAACGACTGGTATCAGGATTGCGGAGAATTGATAAAATAACATTTTGAAAATTGATCAATTTCCGAAAAATCGGTTTTTTAACGAAGCGAGTCGAAATCACAGGTAATGTAAATTATATAATACGAAGTTAAGAGAAATGTAGAAGAGAATCGATGATCTATTGCTGTGACATTCAAATTTGCCAGATCGAAGACAAAGCATGTCATTCTCATTTGAGAGCTGGACAGTGCAAGATACTAGGTAAACGAACGTAGTGTGATATAACGAAATTAAATTGCTGTAGAAATGGTATTACACAGGAAACGAGCTTAAGGCATGTAGTACCTAGCCAACTGTAAGTAATCTTGAAGAAGTAGGTACATACATGCAGGGCATGAGATTAAAACTAAAGAAGTAAAAGACTACTTGGCAGGAGGTATTTTGTGAAATTCAATTTTCCAAAAGCTTTCACGGCCCGTTGGAGGGAGTACAGAAGGGAAAAATTTGAAGGAAAAAAAGCAAAATGGTGTAAAGGACTAAACACTGAAATTCACCATACAACCGAGGCGGTGACTTTTGATCCGATGAAGTTACCACTTTCGGTAAGGTCTTAAAATGTTCGTATTTTGACGTGGAATATTGTGTCAAAATCTCCAATTTTTAAAACCTACCCGGAATATTGCTGTTTGATGAGGCATAACAGCTGAACGGTGAGTGATATCGAAAAAATAGCAAATACGGGTTGTCGAATTTTGGAGTACTATAAGCTGCCAGAGTTACAACATGATTCAAAATGGCGACGGTCCTCAGCTAGGCGAAAACAGATGGAAAGCCCCAGATATAAATTGTTAAGAAAATCGTAACACGGCCATGTTCCGAAGAAATTTCAAATTCTCGGAAATTGGACACGAACTGGCATCATCACCACTTTCGAAGTGCCTCTTGGCGTAATATCCTGCCAGGAATGGCATTGAAAAGGACAAATAGTGAAATCAGAGAATCATGTTTAATGAGAGAGAAAATTGAATAGAGTAATAAGTTCCACGTTTATATTTCCTCCTGAATTTCATCCACGTCACTTGAATAATTCCTTCGGACTATAAAAATAATTGCCAGGATGTTTGAACGATCATGGCCTATATCCTGCCGAGCAGCTCTAATCCCGGACCTCCTAGAGTAGAACTTTGACGACCCAATTTGCGGGCAAACGAGGCTCCGACCTCGCCGTACCTAGGATGGTAAAGCTTCAATCTTCCCTCTTTCTCACCGCCCTTGCGAATCCAATATAATAATATATAAAGCCGCCGCCGCTGCTGCTGTTGCTTCACTAAAATTGGAAAATTTATAGAAGCAGACCACAGCGAGTTTAATAAGTCCTGCAGAACGGATTCCTCGCCGCTTGTTATATCCATCCGACCTCTGGAATTTTGCTTCCTCATTCATGCTGCATTGTAACATAATAAGAATTATTACGCCAAATCTAGATAGTTTCATAACCATTGGATTTCCCGACCGGATGATTGAAACATCGACGAAACCAGGCCCTGATCGTTACGGTATCAGAATCTCGTAGCTTGAACTTTTTTTCTAAAAACCGAGTAAACCAAAAATTTGGAACGTGGAATTCGAGCTCTAGCGTTGCGGCTTTCTACTTTCGTCTCGGGGGATCCCTGGCGTCATTTCATCGTCAAGTTCATCCGGTTGAAAAGGCGGACGTCAAAGGTATTCCATTCCATCTTTCATTTCACAGTGTCTCCAGCTGAAACGCAAGTTTCCGTGCGAAGTTGCCACTCGGAACGGCGCACAGTGTACACTGCGAGAAGAGAATAAGGGATGCAGGCCGTTTAAAGGGGCGCTGAGCGAGATGTAGACACGCTATACTCATACAATATATCCGTACGAATATGTATGCATACAATCTACCAACCTTCCTAGGCTCATATAATTTAGGTGTATAGGTAGATATGTGACATAGAGAGGCGAGAGGGTGTTAGGTAATGGGTGCGAAGGTGATGGCACAGCGTTGTAAATTATTGCAACGCTAGTAACCCTACGTGTCAGGACCAATGGCACTCATAAGTTCATTACGCCGACCCTCTTCAAGGGGAACGAGATGATCTTGGTGGCACATGTAGTTCCCAACTTCGAATGGCGTTTATATTATGTCTTCGCGTGGCATATAGACCATTGAAAGCGACTTATGGTCAACTAAAAATTTGAAAATGAAGTGAGAAATGTGCGGGGCTAACTGTAACGTAAGTGGGACCTGAGCGCTGGGCAGAACGAGCCCCCGGTGAATTTTCGTAACTATTCCAAATTCGAAGGCAGACGGAGGAAAAACTTATACTTCATATGTTAAACTCGGAAAAGAGGTACAGATCTCGAGGGGTTGTTATCGATGAAAAATTTATTCTACTGACTTTCAAAAATTGACGATCGGATCGGTTCAATCTCGCGGGGACCTCACAGGGAATACCATCAAACATCCGAGTGTTTTTTCGATGACATTTCTGGAGAACTTGCACTGTGAGAATAACCCTAGGTGCTGGAAAATGGAATTAGAATACTTACGGGGTAGGAAACAGTGGAGACTATCGGCCTAAAGGATCACATAAAATTTGGATGGCTATGTAAAATCTTCGATTTTTTATCGTATTTTTACTTCAGAGTTAAACTCTGTTCCAGAAAAATTGACAAGTTGAATATTCTGATAGAAAATCGTAGTTTCACAGAAACGAAAGTCTGGAAACTCTTTCCACGAAGATATCGTGCCATACGTAACTGAATAAGTATTCTCGTTCGCCTCCGTGATAGCCGTGAGAAAACTGACCCTGTACAGTGTATATAATTGAGGATTATTCATCACTCGCATGTTTTTCCAGCAGATTTCGGAACTCGAGTCCCTGAGCGTGAATTGATTTTTGACGGGAGATTAAACTCCACCCTTCTGCAGGGTTCGCGGGCCTAAACCTCAACATTTAGAGAGTTGAACCTTTGTCAAAGTAGTAGGTAGACTCGAAACCGCGGAGGTAAATTTACGGTAACTTGCATAATGCTCGTTTGACACGGACTTGATTCTCTCCACCTTTACGGTTCCGTAAATATTATTCAAACTTCACACATACAGGGTGTCCCAAAATTAGGTACAGGTGTTCGGCGAAACTCCAATGCCAAGAGTGTTTACGTTTGAAATTCGTAAATTTGAAAGTGTTGATCAGCAGTCGCGCGCTTATCAACAAGACTTCCAACCGATGCTTGCTGTGTACTCGGTTGCCTACATGCGACCGTTTGGTAAGATTATTTAAACGGTCATATCCCGCGAACGCGACTTCGCAGACCACATGTTCCTTGGGTCGATTTACTTAGCTTAACCCCCTCCATTCCCCCTCATTTTTTGTACCTTATTTTGAAACACCCTGTATAATTCCGACAGGATTCAGGAATCCACGATTCCGAAGACGGCATACAAAAATTTGATCCAAAAACGAGATCGTTTGTACGAACGCCAACGAAGGCAATATGTGAAAGAAGAATGAGAGAATAGAGGATACACGATAAATGTTTGCCAAGGATTTCTCCACAAAGCAGGGAGGTACAACGAAAGTGGAAAATAGGAAATGGGAATGCGGATTTTGGTAGAGACTGTGGAATCGGAACGTGATCTTGTTGAGTAACGTATTTTTCTTGTGGTGGGTATACTTTCGTAGTACAGTTGGCTAGATGTAATACAGGAAGAAACGAAATACAGACATAAAGATAGACCGAAGACAACGTAGTTTTTCTTATCTCTCACATTGGCTAGACAAATCTTGCGTATAATATGAATAAATAAGAAACTCAGCCAGCCTATCACTCCCTTTTCTCTATTCCTATAATAAAACGCGTGACAGTTCAACGTCCACGTTGCCGGCGTTGACAAAATTTTCCTCACGAAAAAAAAGATTACCTCCAAATTGGCCTTCGATCATCTGCTTGAATAAGACATTCAGATGGAATTCATTTCGGCAAGAGTATAAGGCATGGCACGCTTGAGTTATTACCGTTATTCGGGAAACGAATAACTCCATAACACCGTTGACGTTAACAAGATTGCGTTAGACTATACTTACTCTGCTCAATTGACTTTTCCAACCGCTATACAGATCTATGTAGCATATACCTGTATCTAGATACTGAAAATGCTCAATTCCCAAAGGAAATAACAACTATTCCCAAACATTCCGGCGAATTTGTTTGCCCGATCTATAACTCGACCGGTTACATCAGGCTGACAGAACTATCGAGATCGTAATGGGTAACTTTCGAAATTTTGTTCATTGAATCCGATCCTTGTTACCGAACAAGTGTCCTGAATGAATATTTTGGCAGTTCGTTGTCATGATTGTATCTGAATTTGAGAAACAGAGTAGTTTGTTCTTTTGCAATCGTGGCAAGCATCGAGAGAAATATTGTGGCGCAAGAATCACGGACAGAATTTGTAATATCATTTCGAGTGCTAGGATAGCTGTGTCACGAAAAATGCAATTCTTTCATGATATGATTTGAATTTTGGATTCATTGTGGCAGTAAATTGTCCGTAGATTGGACGTTCAGACTTCAAGATGGCGTGAAGAAGGAGGAAAACAAATGGTTTTCGGACATTTCCGCCGAGATCATATGTAACTCCCTGAAATTCTTTTTTCTTCTCATATTTCATTCATGATTACTCAATCGGGAAAAGAAACGGGTCGCTGAACCGAGCGAGCAATAACTACGTCCGCAATTCTTTATCACAATTACGAGTATAGGTACGTTGACTAACGTAGGTATACATTCACAATATAGACTAATTGTGAAGCTCCGGTGTTTCCGCGAGTCTGTGCACAAGCATGCTAGTACTGCATACACCCAACACCAGCAAGACGGCAGCTATACTTTTAGGAGCAAAGTACAGCCAATTTGCGCTCACGTTACGTAACTTTCTTTGAGTTTAGAAAATTCACTGAAGCCCCTGAAGGGTTCAGAGTTCCATGACTCATGTTTGGCGTTTGAAGTTGCGCAGTTCCTTCGTGAGTATAGTTAGAATTCGATGAGCGCATGCCTGGGATTAGATGTGAAAACAAGTAAAAGCAACACTCGGCCGATAACACGAATCCCGATGTTATCGTAGGACGAAACTTAGCCGCGGGTCGTCACCAGAGCGCTATCGGTGTTAGACCGAGTTTGGTTCGTTGTTGGCCAGTCGCTGCCGCTCCATACAGCACCGTACCGTTTCTGTTCAAACTGGCCATTTGCGTGGCGGTAAGTCGTCGTCGTTCGAGTTATTTACGAACAGCAATTAACTGACTGCTGATGGGAGGTGATAGGGGGTCACGTGGTTTGCGCCGAGCATAGTAGACGCATATACACGAAGGCGAGTAAATCTGCTCGAAATTGATTCGCTCCACGTTATATATTATGTGTAAGCCAAGTTGGGTAATCCCCTCGCTTCCAACTTTCTATTGCTCATGAGACGCCGTAATTATCCTCGAACCTATATGACGGTCTTTCGTATCCAATCGATTCTACGTCCGTTCCCTGAGTTGAACCACGTCAATAACGACCCCAAGCAAATTTGTGGCTATTATTATAGGTATATGTACTTAAGAACGATTTTCTCAAATCAAGGGAAATCCACAATTAACGTACTTATAGCGGGCAGTGGACAAAGTCTGCTGCAGCAGAGAGCATAAGAATAAGAATGTCTGAAAAACTGAAACCCGGTAACGACTTGGGCGCTTATTGGGTGGCAGTTCGGTGTGAGTATTTTTCAAAAATTCGATGGGTATGTACGTAGGTACTGCAGGTTTTAATAACGCGGATAGAGATTTGTCATCTGCATACAACCCTCCTCGACGCAACCGAACCCGATGCGGCACAGCTGCTGTGTAATTTGAATATAAACGAAAACCCATCGACGCGGCAGGTGAGCCCATGCGGATTTTTAATTACACTTTTCATACCAAATTCATTTTTTCAAGCTTGCCGTTTGGAGTATTCTCTAGTGTCGATCACAGTCTATGCTTTTCTTTTTGCAATCAGATTGGATCCATTATCTCACATAATTTCACAGATTTTGGTGGCTCGAGCGCAGAAAAATAACTTTCAGGGTTTTCTTTTTCTGATGTTTGCAAACACGCTGATGATCTAACATGAAGTACGAAATTTCGTGGTTATCGACGATCTTCAAAAACTCGGAATTTATTGATTCAGAATGCCATTGCGACGGCGGTTAGTAGTACCTTCGGGCTTTCAGATCTCCTGATCGCGGTAGAGGACGATTATAACGATCTGTTTCACTGACAGTAGATACCTATATCTACTATAGTACTGTGCACACACACAGATATATACACATATGTATACTGTTTTACGAGTTACAGATTACTCGATTATTAGATACAGATCTACGAGTGTATCCACGCTATATATATGCTCATGTAAACAAGTATATATACACACTTACGTAGATAAATTTCTTATGTACGTATTGCACGAGCCACTATTATCTCTCCGAAACTGGAACACGTTGGATCGGAGCAGGGACACGAGACATTTCGTGACAAGAAATAGTCGTCGGTGGATTTGTCTCTTTTATTATCACTGCCCGAAGAATGATAACCGTTCGATTATGAACTTTTGTTTGTTAACAGGATCTCGAACGTTACCTGCTCCGAACTCTCCGACTGCAGCTACATCCAAACTGGAAATATAATACGTATTCAGATATTTAGATATAATTATACATGCCCACTCGGGTAGTTGAAGGAACTGCGATCGTTGAATAAATTTCAATTCAAAACCGAACCACCGGAGTGATGTACCCTCGAGAAACACAATTGTACAATTTGTCATTAGATAATAGCTCCCGCAGACGAGCAGGCGGGGTCTCGTGATTTTGTCCAATTCATACCGCAACGAGCGTTCATTCGACGGAGGGTTGATTTTGTGTTGTAACGATTAATATCTCGATCTGCATGGGAAAATATTTATTTACATGTATATCTACGTGGGTCTGCATCTGAAATGTGGATCGTGATATCATACAGTAATATACCTATCGTCATTGAATTATCGTGGCATCGGTGATACAGTATACAATATTCATGTACACTCCTGTCCGCTAATGCAGGTTTGCTCTAAAGTTGGCCACGCTTGTGGTAAGTTGCTCTAAGCAGGCCGAGGAAGAGGCCAATCGGCGCATTGTATTTCCGAACTCATTCCGATGTGTCACGCTGATCGGACTCTGCCTTATCAATGGAGCAGCTCACCACACGCAGACTAACAGTAAGTAAAACCGCACTAATGAACAGGAGTGTACCCTCCACCTGCAGGGGAAATGATTTCGAATGGATTCTCCGTCGAAGTATAAAGAATCGCGGGATGCGGAGGCGTGTCGAATTGGCTGGAAAACGAACTGTCGAGTATTGAAATAAAATATTGCACCGGAATGTGGAAATCGCGTGTGCCACATGCACGACCGTTTCGTTGTCTGTGCCGATGCGTGCATATAACGCATCTTCTACTTGCGTGACGTGATATTTTTATTACGTAGGTAGTACGTGCCACCGTCGGGCGAACGAGCCGGTAACTTAACAGAGAACCTGCAAATACCTGGCTACCTTATAGCTAGTTTCTACCGAGTTTACTTTTTGAAGGGGTCATAATTCCAACCTCTCAGAGCTTGAACAAGAAACGATACTCTTATATATTCTGTTTTGAAGAAACGGACAAGGTCTTGTCACAACGTCTCAATAGCTCACAAATTTGAAAGTCCATTTTGCCATGCGCTAATGTGCGAGATAGGAGTATGAAAAAACCAAAGACAAAGTCGTAGACAAAATTTATCATCAACGGATGAAATTTTCAGGATCGCTCCAACGATTTTTCTATGAAATTTTGTTACACGACACAAAAAAGGGAAATCTAGCAGACGTTGAAAAATAATTTTGATAAAATTACTATGAAAAAGCGTAAAATGCACACATGCTTTTTAGTGCATCAATTAAATCGAGTCAATCGGGTCATTACTGCCGCTGAAACAAAGTATTTCCACCCCTAGGCTGGAAATATCCTGACAGGATTTCAGAACAGGGTTTCATCCAAAATCGTGTCATATTTACGGAGTTTGTTCTGGACATCGTGAGGGTATTAATTATTTTTGTTTGTTTTTACATTTTTATCACATGAAATGCGTTAAAATTTACACAAGCAAGTATGTCGATAGGGTAATTTTATGTGCTCTCGTCACTTTCATAAATAAATTCCTGGGCAGAGCATAGCAGAGGTTGGGATTTTTTACTCTGTAGCAGCGAGGACACCCCTTAAAGTTCAGTAGGGATATCAAAATTGAATAATAAACAATTCTAGCTGCCTACTGCCAGTTCCCACGTCTGTCTTATCCCGAAAGCCTAATTATACCCGTAGAAGTACCTACTTACTTCGCTCTTTGATGCAGCTTTCGTCAGACTTAAATTGCATGGTAAGCAATTCAAGAATTCTGTCAGGCGGGAGTGCAGAGAAAAAAGAAAAAGCAGAAAAACGAAGAAGAGAACAAAAAAATACGTGGATGAAGGTAGGTAAAGGGAAAAAGTAAATAGCAAGAGAGAAGAAGAGAAGAGAAGAGGAAGAGTACGAGCAGGAGAAGGAGAGACGCGGTTGGGGTAAAAATAGAGACAGGCCCTCAATTCGCGGTTGAGTTTCTGCCAAGTTTTCGTTTTCAACCGGTTTCTTATTCGCATGTTTTTACTGCATGACGTGCAGGTGTTTCGCAGTTTGAAAATGCGGAAGTAATTCCGAGGTACGGGATGGAAGAGGTTGGGTTGATTATGTATAGAGTTGAAAAGTATACAGAGGCGGGGTGGACGTTGGGGTTGGAGTTGCAGTATATAACCTAAGCTCTTGAAAAACTGGAGGGTTACAATGTTTTTCCATTCGAAAACGACCACTCGTACCCCAACCCGAACCTCAACCCCAACCCCAACCCCATCCGTTTCTCGCTACTCTCATGCCTGCACGAAGCAACGAGGCATCCACCGCCAAAGGAAAAACTATAGGTGCGATCACGGTGCGTTGCTACGGCAAAGTTGGATCCGATTCTGAAAAATTCTCCAACGGATAACGCGGAACTCGGGAATGAAGGCTCCGAGGAAGCAAGCTGGGGGAAGAAAGTCACATACAAATACAAAAACATCCCCTAACTTCCACTTTTTCAAACGACTTCCGTGGAATTTAACAAGAGATGCCTCCAAAAGTTTCTGACTGATATGAGTCAAAAGTCTGCGACTTGAATGCCAGTTTTTTGCAAATCAATCTTTACAGGTATACCAATATCCTTCTCCACGGAAATCTTCGATACGTTCCAACAAGTTATCTGTTTGTATCTGTAAAAACTCTTCTAGTTCAGGATTTATTGACGAGCGGAGTAGTTTTCGAGCTTTCGATATAGTATTTGTCAAAACTCTATGATTCTGCGACAATTAGTATTCCAGTTACACAAAATTTGTAAAAGTTTCATTTTGCGAATTCCAATCAATCAATCCATATCTCACCTTTTAAACTCAGACGCAATGTTCAGCCATTTTCTTCGAAATTCATTTCAAATGAAGAGTACATATATATTTTCGAAGGATTGATTGACTCGATAGTCTCAATTGATATTTCTGATAACATGAAATCGATGAAAGCTGCAGGTATAACATAGTTTTCTGAAGAATTCTTCGATCCCAGTTGCCATCGCTTTCATCTTCGAGTACTCACTAACTCCGAACCCTTCCCTTTTTCACTGCATGTACTTCACTGTGAGTAAACTTCACCAGCTTTGATCACCTAGAAGAAAAAGCGAAGTTTTTCAATCCCGGCCGATCGTCTCTCGCAGAATACTTAATGGAACAATTGCATTTTACGAAGATAGTTGCAACTCGTGGCTGAGTCATCTCAATGTCAAAAAAGGTAACGCAAAAATTTCATAGGAAATGAAAAAAATAGATCTAATCAAATCGAACAACAAGCCGAGGATAAGTATGCTTTCGAAGTTCAATCTGTACACGAGGCTGTGTTGGATTTCAAAATGAAAGGAATCAGAGGGACCAAAGATTTTGAAAACGGAAAACGTAGAAAAATCTGTAGTCCACGCCATCGGCTAGTGGATAATTGCGGATGGGGTATAATAGCTGAATAGGGAAAAATCCCCCAATGATACAAAGCAACGAAATTTTCCTCCTATCACTATGGGTTTACCCTAATGCATTTAAAACCGTAAGATAAAGTCCTCGTCCCCCAGCCTCCACTGCTTTTCACGCCTGAGCCGTGTCTCCCCATCGTAGAACGATATCAGATCTCCGCCATTGGAGTTTAATATCCCATCTAAATGCTGATTCTTTCAAAGGTTCGTTATTTGTGGTTACTCGCTAGTTGGATTGTGCTTGAAGTGGCAAGTTGGAAAGCTCCCAACCCCGCAAGACCAGCATATCAACCTGACATGCGGCTGTAACTTGAGCAGAGAGTGTCATACTTGAAAATATTGTCCAAATCGTGTTCAAACGACAAGAAAGACATTATGAAAACAAAACTAACGTAGTGGCGCGTACGTAAAAGCTTGGAAAGTGTCTGGCGGACTCACATTCACTTCCGGTATTATAAAGTCTAGATTACTTGAAATTTGAAAGTACATTATAGGTACCTACCAACTGTTGAGAATACTTTGTCGCCAAGTTTGTACAACGTTTTTTGCAGACCTCGCATGCTATACTCACAATGTTCAATGGGGCTGTACCTTGCGATAGCAACGAAAGCGTGGGAATAGTGAGAGAGGTACTTAAGCTATGTGCTGCCCGACCCGCCCCATTATCACGCCTTGGTACCTGCTGCTGCATAATATCATCTGCATGATTCGAAATAACGATTTCCATTTTCGCTAGCAAAGGGATGTGAAAATCGCGTTGTCTAACGCATTGTAATCATATAGCTGGCTGAATCGAAAGTAGAGAGAAAGAGTGGAACCAAATTCAGGACGCTGAACGCTCTTACCGCGTCACAACGCGGCGGTGAAAATATGGACGGTCGAAAATCAAGCTCCATATTTTTGCAGGAAAAAAACTGGACATTTGTGCTGGGCAAAAACAGAAAAACGAATCACTGAAACGAAACGAAAAAAGCAGAGAAAGTTTTACGCTCGGTTATTTTGAAACTACTTGGAACTTTTTCGCAAATTTTACATCAGTGTAATATTTTTTCTGGTGGAATTTTCCGCGGTGAGTTTTGCCTCGGTGAAACTCGTCGTCGAACGACGAGGTGAATTTAATATCCTGGGGACACTTAGCCGCCTGAATTTCCTCTGAACGTTATCTCGTTCCTGGACGGACGTGTATCCGTTATCCCAGAGTACAGCGGTCGTGGCTGGCCACTCAGAATACACACCCTTCCCATTTTCCTGGCAAGGAAGGACTTACTCCTATAGAGTATAGACCAAAGTCGGTTATTTAGCACACAGGATTACCTGACTACATACTTTCTTGTTTGTGCTTTCGCCGGGCGTCTAGTATCGAGCAAACAGCAGCCGAAGGGCGAGCGTTAGGGAAGGTGGGGGCTCGGGGTGAGTGGATAATATTCATGGCGAATATATGTCACGGATAGCAATGATAGGGTTGAGTAAGTAAATCGGGAATACAAACTTACAAATTTAACGAAGGACCGGAGAATTATCATTTTCAAAGAGTGATCTACTCTTGAGTCTAATCTTATCGATTGTAGTGTCCGGTGAGCAAATTTGGATCAACTGTTAATCAATGGATGTTTCTGCGGAATATGAATGTGGTATTATATTGTTTGCCAGGTGAAAATCTTCCCGGATACGATTGTTCGTCATGTTTTTTCCAAAATTTCAAAAATCGGCAATGAGTGAGTTCTTCTTCGATGAGTTCCATGGGAGAAAAGAGGTCGAGCATGTTGCATATGTTGTAAAACGCTCTGCAGATACTGATCCCGAACCAAATCGGTAAAGCCATTTTGTACGAAATATAAATTTTCAAACATAGCAGTTTCAGACGAATATTTTCCGCCAAAATGTGCGCACAATGTTATTTGAGCTGTGATACGCTTTCCAGATAATGATTTCAGATGGGAATCGGTTAGCCGATTTCTACGAAATCTGAAATTTCGAAAAATCGATCACGCGGTGCGAGCTACCCTGGAACGGAGTTTCTTTCTTGTTTTTTTTTTTTTTTTTTAGACACATGAGTAGACCATTTCCTCTATCTCGTGAAACTCTATCGAGATACGAATTCCGCTTCCGCTTTTTGCAGACAGTTTTCTCTGTTCAAAGAGCCGGTTACTATTAAAGTTTGACGAACTAATTGCTCCGAAGTGACCTCCGTGGATACGCCTTATCGCTTCGAGTCACAAGGTACGTGGATATGTAGACACATATTATACATACAACTGGACGGATAGAATATAGCTGCACGCATCACCCGCGACTTCGAAGACGGATTAACGGGGGGATAGTGATAAATTCAGAAACTCTCTCTCTCTCTCTCTCTCTCTGTCTTTCTGTCTCCGTGTCCCTCTTGGTTGGAGAACAGAAAAAATCGAGTCTATGAAAAATTATAGAACTACAGACTCTTATACTGCTGTGAAAATTATGCTTTCCTATGGTATGTTACACTTTTATCTTATAACGAGATCGAAATACTAGAAAATTACGAAAAAGAACGAGATTTCGACAAAAAATGATGGGAAAACTTTCAACGGCTTGCAAGCTTCATGGGGGGAGCCTACGCTGTTCATAATGGGGAGATATGAATAAGTAAAACGGAAATGAATCTGCCCTTAGGCGAACAATTAGCCTGAAGAAACAAATTAAGCGTCCTCTCAAACTTCGGCTTTGTTATGTCAAGTAAATTGCTCGCTGTTCGTGCCTGGGCTGTGCCTCTGTTCCGCGAAGAGGAAAACACAAATTATAATGCACAGTAGACTACGTTACGTATCCACATACAGAGAGAACGGACCCGGACGTGAGATCATCTTCGTGAGCTATTTCTGACGTGGCGAATAATGGAACGGGCAATGGACATCCGGTGCGCGCCACCATATTATTCCTTCGGACTCTGAGTGAGGTAGCTCACTGAATATTGAATTTCGAATTTGGCTTCTCAAACAGGGTTTTCGATGGTGTGAAATATTCGATCGAGTGCAAAGAGACATAATGAGTGGCTATTTCCTACTTTTCAGAAAATAAGAAAATTCTTATCCGCTTGGGCAGGTATAACGGGTCCGGATCAGAAGAAAAAACAAGAAAGTGAAAAAAAGTACGTTGTGGAAATTGAGAAAAATGAGCTAGGACGCCGCATTTACTCGTATAAAAAAGTGTACCAAGCGTAACCACCGAGAGAATTTCATATGGAAAAGCTTTTCGGCTCTCTTCTCATTTCTTTCCAAATTCTTTTAGACTTTTGGCTTGTCGGCGACTCGGCTGAATTGGTCCAGCTATTTATCTTGACAAGGGTATAGTACGCCGAGCAGAAGAGGCACAGAAAGGTCGCCCACTAATCTACCGCCAACGGACGTTACAGTGGCCAATGAGTTCTGTAAAAACAGAAAGAAAAAAAGAGCCGACACAGCTTTTTCTGAACACCCCATCCACTCCCTGCCTCCCACCGTGTTTGTTCTTCTCCCCTGTACACGCCACCGCAAAATTTTTGCTACAGATCTTCACCCATGAGTCATGAGATACAATTTCGATAACAGATTACACCCAGCCATTTTTTTTCAACACAGGAATTATACTAAAATATGTTACATCAAATAGGAAAGAGGAGAAAATTTCCAATTTTTCAACACGTGAGCATATTTTAAGCGATATCTAATTACGAAATCAGATTTCAGGGTTGTGTCTAGCACTGAGTGTTCTTGCATATGTTCCTGATAGATTCCAATCGATTCTAATCAAATTAGAATCCATTATTCCGCCGGAATAGAACTTCCCGGGTGCTTCATAAGCCGCAAATCATCTCTTTGTAATGAAAAGAGCTGCTTATTTCTCTTCGGCTGTTCAAAATCATGAATTATTTAATGACCGACGATCGAACGACCTTTCGCCGTCTCCCAGCCAACCCGAGCTTCCAGCTGGCTGAAAAATCGTTCCGAGTAAATGAGTAGGAATCAAATTATTGCTAACAACTTTGACGAAAATTTGAATTGAAATCGCTGCGATTCCTGATGCTCTTAATTTCTCGCAATTTGTCTCAATCTGGGATCATCGAATCTCGAAATCCTGGAGGTATGATCAATTATCAGGGTAGCTTAGACCGACGTTTAATGAATCACATTGACCTCTCGCAAGAATCAAATATTCCAATTACCGTGAAGGGTTTCGTTGTCCGATTTTGATCGTGGTTCGCGATACGACTGCAAGTAACAGCCAGCCGGCCAGTAGGTGGGTAATTCATTTTGTCGACGAACGCTATGTCACGCCGAGTTATCCAATTGCGGTCCGTATCTCGTACCCGGACGGGTGTTTGCATTAATCAGTTTGCGTGGGAGGAACCGTGGGGCGCGATGCTCGACTGTGCTGCTTCGTTGCTTCACTGATTAGTAATTTAATCTCCTACAGAAGTCCTTTCGTTAACCACCTTTTAACCGTTATGCAGTACTATAGACTTCCTCGATTCTCACTTTCACTGTTTGTTCCATCTCTCCTTCGCTACGATCTCTGATCACCCGCTGCCCTCGTGACATTTTCCCAATATCCACAAAATTGTCTACAACGCACAACACGCAGAATGTTCGATTCAGTATGCTGGCCTCAACTGCAAGGAAAAACAAATCAAATTAACTCTTCCAAATTCAAACCCAGGAGAGCCTAATATTTGTGCTTCTGCGGCTGATGAATTGCCACGATTTGCATTCCAGCCTGACTTGCGGAGATAGATCGTGGAGTGGGACCAATTTTTTGAATTTTGTTCAAACTTTTTTTTTACAAGCATGCAAAAAGTGCGCGAATATGTTTAAATCTCGTTTGTTTAACGTTGAGGCGTAGATTTATGTGCCTTCGTTGATTTTTGACTAAACCGAGTCACACACCTCTGAACTTGTTTCTCTTTCAGAGGCTCATCCCAAAATTTTTCTCGTGAATTATTCGCCGTGGACTGATATGGCCACCTAGGAAAATTCAATGCCAAAATCATCACGATCTTCAATTCGAGGCGGCTGCTCCAGCTGTTATTTACCGTTTAAAGATGATTTTCAACCGCGTCCGTTCAGCGGCGTGTTTTCGATCTTGAGTGAAATTCGTGTGCAGCCAAGTGCAGCATGCAAGCTGTCTTATAGCTCGATATGCCCAAACGAGAATAGGAGTTGGGCGAACCAGTGCCAGGGAAATGCGAAAGTCCTTTGAAAAGAAGTGAGTTTCCGTAGGATGAAAATTTATAGCGAAGCCGGTCGTGTTGTATCATTCAATTTCTTCTCTTCCCGTTCATTTATCCGATTTTTAGCATCCATAAATCTCAGGGTTAAAACTTAGAAGCGAGTTCAGGCGGTGTTATTTCAAAAGGTATACGAATATAAAACATGTGGTTAAGTCAGGCTGAATTCTGTAATTTAATACCCTATTATTATCATCGTTATGCAGAGTAAAATTGTGTATGACGCAAAATTAGGCGATAGTATAATTTGAGCGTTGTAATTGTTGTTAATATTGTTCCGTTTCTAGAGCTACGATTTTCAGTTCTCGATCGCTGCAACCCCCTTAAATTTGAAACCCCGATAATCCTGCAGAGGAAAGAGTTTTAAAATGCTGTGAAGTAATACTCACACGCTAACTTGCCTGTAACGTATACTATTTCCGACCTTGTTCTCTCTAATAAGTGACCGAGCTTCTTTCGGTTATAAGGTTCGAACGTCACGCACTCTTCCAAAAATCTATAATCTGCTAAGTAAGTAAACGGCAGCGTTCAACTTGATCTGAGATTTTCGTAAGCATATCCGAAACAAGAATGTCTAGAGATGCTCAGTTTTTGTTTCTAGCACTCGAACTAGCGGTAAATTGAAAAAATCGTTCATTGACGACGTCGGGAGAGCTCATTTACTTCGAGTCTCAAATTCGATAGAAAATCGACGAAGCCTGAACTTTGACAATCGAATTAGACGTCAGGACGTTTAGAAATTACCGATTATAACGCGTCCGAATGACCGCGAACGTGCGGTGATCAACCCGTGATCAGGGTTAATTACGTAGTGTGATTACAAAAGGTAGCTAATTCGTCCCATGGAAGAGAATCGATTGGTCTGTCTAGATTCCTGTACGATTCGAACACACCAGAGTTCCTTAGCACAAATAATTTATCAACGCCCAGTTTCTTTTCTGTTATTACGTCAGATTTTTCTTTCTTTCTTTCTATCATTTTCTTGTGAACCAACAAATTTGAACAAATTTTCAAAAATACGTGGAAAAACAAATTTCGTGTAAGTCTGACACTGTAGAGATAAAAGGCTGAATGATACCTTTTATCCAAAAGTCGGTTTGCGGTGGTGCGGTAGAAGCTTGTCGAGGATAGGAAAAGACCGGAACGCAAATTCTACCAATTCGCAAATGTTTCGCGATTGAATCGATTCTGTGGAATGGGTTTCGGCCCGGCCGCGGCGATTCGTACGCTCCGAGAACCCTCGTCAGTTGTGACAAGATGAGACCATCCGACTCAAGATCAACATTTAATGTACAGTCGTTCCCCCCGAAGTAGAATATCCGTGACCGCGCAGTTCTCTCGAAATCGAAATCCAACGTTTACAGTTGAATTTTATGCGTAAGAGTACAGTGACGTTCAAAAATTCCTGATCAGCGGTTTCACAAACTTTACGGATCAAGACAAAAACTGTGATAATTCGAGTAATATGAATCGCAGAAGAATTTTGAGAGCAGCGTTTCGAAGGGCGAGAACCCAGCTTTTCAGTCGCGCACAGTACATATTTTCACAACCAGTTTTTCTCCATCCCCAGGACCATTCATGGATGCTTACTTTCAGCATTTATTCTAGTTTCTTTGATCGGTTGTAAATCATGCAGAGATGACTGCAAACATTTCTTCTCATAGTATTTTGGAGGAGGAATTAGAAGCTTCGAATTGGAACCCGCGTGACTCCTCTTCAACCGTCTGTCGCTCAGTATAATTATTACCACTCGGAAACTAACAAGAAGATAAAAAATAGAAACGCCTGCACGTTGCTTTTTCATCGTGTGACATATTTATACCAACTGCATCACGTCCTCTTCTGGACTCCGGAATAACTCCGTGATTGAGAACCATAGACAAAAATCTTCAAAGAAGCAATTTGGAGCTTGTTCCTTCCGCTGAATCGACAAATTTGAAAAGAGCAGGTCTGGAATTTTTGAACTTTGTTGTATACTTCATGCGCGCCTGTGTGAATTATGTAAGCTTCGCTTGTATGCGTACGTAGGCACCTTGACGCAAGGGTCTCAAAATTTATTAGCTTTCAGAATCCCGCTAGCCACTAGACCTCGTCGCTATCTATACCGTATCGTCGTTACGTGGCGGATGGTGGATGCTGAATTGAGGACGAAGGACGGAAGATGGAGCTTCTGCCCGGACTTTAAAACCGAGGAATCGAAACTGGGATCCTATACGACGGTATTATACACCTCCATGCCGAGCGTTTCGCCTACGGGACTTAATAGTGGAGTTAGAGTTTAAGCGGCGGCTTTACTTCAACACATTAGGCCAAGGCGGAGAGGAATAGTAGTCAATGACGCGGGATCTAAATAGTTGAGCTGTCTTGGGCCAGGCTTTGACTGCCTCATGGTATCAAGGACCCGAGCGATGAAATTGAGCGTGAGATCATCCCGGTGAACTGATCCTCGAAGACTTTAACTAAACAGCATCGGGGCAAGGAGCAAAGACTACGGGACTTGAAAAGAACGAAGAACGAGGAGAAAATCTTCATACTCGTGTTAATATTCCTCGTGTTAGATTTTTCAGTGTCAATGGATATGCGGTTGGATCTTCAGTCAGATGCAGCCCCTTGAACTGAGGTTACATTTCAATTGGAAATCTATTCCCTCCGCCATCTTCCGCCGTTTGCTGACTTTCAAAGCGCACATCTATACTGTCGCTGGCATAGTCACCCAGTTTCAAAGATAGAATCACAAAATTATGGATGCAGGTTGGGTTTGGTTCAGCTGCGAACGAGTAGTAGCTGGTTTTGGGTGTGTAGCTGAAATCTCATAATGAAAATTTTTAATAACGAGTCATCATCCCCCGCCTGCAAGCTGCCGTTCGAATTACGCGGCTTGAAAACGACGCGCGACAAATTTTTATAATTAAGGGAAAACACGTCCGGGTGAGTTCGCTCACTCATGCATTCGTTGAACTTCAGATACCGTGTTCTAGGGCCATCATCGCCACATGAAAAAGAAGAAGAACAATATATATATATATATATATATATTGTTTGGTTTGTTGCCAAATTGTGTGTACGCCTGTGCCGTGTATCCGTCGCCGTCAAAAGTATTTCCTATCCACAAAGCTGACCAGCAAACACATAACTATTGTCCTCTCCACGCGTGAAAGGGTTCATGTCGAATACAAGCACGCCTTAAAGCTTAACCCTACGAAATATAGTAAATAGGTGAAGTACTAGCTCTCATTGCTAACCAGACGATTTTCTCCCCTCGTGTTGTGTCAGTCATGAATCAGCGAGGATGAATCCTTCCCAGTTCTGCTTCTCCCCCCATTCAAGCAGCTTCCGGATGAAAATAAATGCGATGCTTTACCTCGTCTCTCCGAGTGTCGCAAACTCGCTAGCTTGGAATAAGACGATGCATACCTATATATTCTTTGGAGGCAGTAGACCGTCGTGTTCGGATCAAAAGGAGAAGGGAAAGCTTTTCGGAATGGCAACGAGCTGAGTTAAGGCTGTGCCGTACTAATAACCAATTTTTTTATTTTATGTTTGGGGTTTTTTCAGTTACATAATAAGAACTCGAAAAACGGATTCCACGCTTATCTCGTTTTTGATGCTCCCTAGCCTCGTGAGTATCTGTATTCGAGTTGAAACTCATCACGCACGTACGAGCTGTGTATTAAAGTGGACAGAAATTTAACCAGCTCGGAACTCTTGCCGTAACACATCGCATCATGCGGATTTCGTATCCCGCGATTCATCTACCTGCTGTTGAAGTTATTCTCAAGATATGTGTACCACTCCGAAAGTGACACGCGCACACACTTCGTTGACTAGCTATAATTCTACAGGAAAGAGCTTTCGATTAGGTACGTTTTCTCTGAAGTTCGAACTCGGTTTCTGGCGGAGTCCTAATTATCAGTGTTGAAATTAATTTCCGTTGATGGCGTTGGCTCAAGAATGTCAAAGCTGGCTAGCCTAACGGGGAGATTCGTGTCCGTCGAATGGGCTCCGGGATATCAACGATTTCTGCATTATCGACGGAACCCGCGACGAGCGTAGAAAATCTTGTGAATTTGGAAAAAAATAAATCAATTAATCCGCGCACTTTGCTTTCCAGGACTATTTAAGCAAATTTCGTGAATTTTGATAAAGTTAAATCACTGAGCTCTTGCCCTTTCTCCAGAAACTAATAATATGAATTCCCCGGAGATTTTCTGTCAAGGCATCATATCGCACTAACAGTATTCACCACATTCAATTCAGTATAGTAATCGATTTGGTGCTGTTTCACTGATTCTGTGATCATTTCTCTTGCAATTAGAAAATTTTCTGTAATTAGGAAAATTAATGTGAAGGTATCTCAATTCGAGTGAGCCGATGTTCGAAAAAACACTCGAAAGGCTGAACCAATTACTTAAAAGCGTGCATAATAGGAGCTGAAAAAAGCAACGGAAACAAAAGACAAATAGATGAAATGTGCAGTACATGCAGTAGATATTGTTGTGTATTTGTCCGCAATGAACGAGGCTGGCTATAGTCAGTCAGGCGAGGAGCACGATCGGGTAGCTCGTGTGGCCTAGATGTCGAGGTCAAGCTTCTCATTATTTCGACCCCATGCATCGTTCGAGTTCAACTAACTACATCCTCCTGAGGCGAGGCAACGAGCACAATACCGCGGAGTTACTCGCCTAGTACTAATGCTTACATTCATACATTGTACATTGCAATCGCGCAATATTTGAGCCCGACAGTATCTCGGCAATTAAACGTCCGATTGAAATGCTGAGTGAGTGATGACGATTCAGATAACGCCGAAACATAAATATGACGTAACGAAAATTACAAATATGACGAAAATGACGTGATTCTTGTTCAACATCTTTGCATAGTGTTTTGGGTAGCGCCAGAATTTTTAGGGGCTAATTTCACCGGCATCCAATCTTCGTTACGACTTGATAAGCTCTGAGCATCGATTGAGAAAAAAAGAAAGAAAAATTGAAGTAGAAGTTCCAAATTTCTGTACGGAAAGCTTTTTTCGTTGATTAAATTCGTGGCAATATTTGAAAAATCCATGCCTCGTACCATGTTTGATCCGATCCGTGTGGAAACCCTGTTCATAGTTGAACCGATATACCGAAGAATAAAATTAGGTTAAGAGCTGGATAAGCTGCAGATAATTTGAGGATCAGAGTAATTTGAATGGGTGATTTTACAAATTGCCTAAACTATAATTCACTCGATAATTGATTCCGGATTGATTAGGGCAGCGCACCGACCCGACCGACGATCGGGAAGCATAATTTTTCCTAATTTCATCACGAGGAGGAGGATTATGTTCCCATCCCGCGAGGATCTATCATCCCTCTAGCTCTCGCCGTTACAATCATTCATCAGCATCATTGTTGCACCCGTCTCGCCCCGGTTTGCTCCCTCGTGTCTCAACACTCAATGGATCGTGGCATATATCTACTCGTGTGGCTAATTTTTATCATCAGACACACGCACCGGATCAATCGAAGAAGGAATAAAATTTTTCGCCGGTCCTCGCTTGCCGGATGAAGGAATTCCTGGCATCAATCATTCGATACAATTCTACGCACGCGCACGCGCACATACACGAAAGTATATACCTATGTACCTACGCGTAATCTGTTCTCTACCAACTTCACATTGGTATAAACCGATCGTTATGAAATTCGATTGGCTAGAGATAAACGAAAATAGCTCGAAGAACATTCGGAGTAAATCTGAAAGCGTTTATCAGAGCTGAGTTTCGATGGTACGTACTTTCGGTTAAGCTGATTTGGACGACTGCCAGGAAATCGATTGCCCGTTGTCAGGTAGGCAGGTACAGCTATAACGTGCGACGAAGCCGGCCGTCGAGACGTGATAGTTAATTAACCATCCTAGCTGCTACTAGTTTGTACGGACAAAAGTAACGAAAAAATCGACTCAGGTACTAAATCCATGCGAATGAAATTCTACAACGTGAATTCTGCAACTATAGCGTTCGTAAGTGGCCGTAGAGTACGCGATGGAGATCAAATAACAGATTGATCCGAAGTTAATTAAATATTACAGTAGTAATTGCAGAAATGCTCTAATTGTGAAATTTTCATCACGGATCGAATCCCCGGACCCGAGTTCAGTCATTAGTGAGACCGCGTTTATTCTTCTATCAAATTTCTCTAGATTTAGATACTATTTCCATATTGAAATATCTAATTCACCTACGCGATTCCGAATTCTGCACATATTTTTTGTTTTCCGTTTTGTTTTTCACACCTACACGTTCATAGCTCGTGGAAGATATTAATCCAGGGTCCGGTGGGATGAGGCCAGTTTCCATAGCGAGGTCCAATGTCCTGCTGTTGGCCGGTTGGTCGTAAATTATGAACGGTAACCAAAAACGAGGTGAAAACATACGCTGGTTTATTTCGCACCGGGATCGTTGCTGAAGAGAAAAGAGGGCAGAAAAAGGTGGATGAGGACAAGGAGATTCAGGACAATCCACAACCACTACCGCTACGGTCAACCGTATTAAGGGATATATTATAGTGTACAATTCCCACGAGGCGGTGCATCAGGAGAGCGTTGTAATTAAACTACACGTTAACGTACGAATCTAAATTTCATCTCCGAGCACCGAAATTTTTTCGTATAATATCATGCGCAAGCTGGATTTTTTTTTTCCTCCGTTTCGATTCGTTTTCTGTTATTCTTTCGCTCTAAAGATTCACGCGAACACGGTGTTGAAAATTTGTGTTAATCTGTTAAGACGTCGCATATGAAATTTCGCGTTTCGAGAGCATCATCGCAACGTTTTGGGTTATTACCGAAGGATTTCGGTGAAAAATGTGCGAAATTTTGCCCCATCGCAAGAAGACTTTAGATAATACATGCAATATGGTATAATATATTGTGATTTGAATTTTCCGTGTTTTTCGTCTTCTCGTCCATCTTTTTCGTCTCCTCTTTTTTTTATTACACGCTTTACCCAGATTTTTCTTCGTCTTCTTCGTATACTGCTCCTTGCTTTTCGTTTTTTTTCTCCAGTGCTCGCCCATGGCCAATTATCGCGTTCTTTATCGAGGCCAGCGGGAAAGAGGAGAGAAAAAAACAAAAGAACAAGTAAAAGGTAGAAAGTAATGAATCACCGCTACTTACAGAAGGGAACATTCTTCACTGGGGTAAGTCCAATTTACATAACAAGTAATAGGACTACAATGCAACCCCCTTAATCTCATCCCCGTTATTGTACGTGCGTATTTGCCGCCGTGTCTCCCACATCCAGGTAACAGATGTATTATACCTAATCTCTGTGCTTGGACCGTTTTATTCGGCAGAATTCAAAATCCAAAATCCGTACGAAAACTGCAGTCCCAAACCTGCAAACGTGAACTGATTTGTGTAACTCGAATCGACTTCATTATCACTGTCCGGATTATTCATCATTGTCAATGAGAACAAATTAGCGAATTGCACTTTCCGATTTTTTGAATGAAAACATTTCTGAATGGCCAATTTTTCTGAAATTTGGAAATTTTATGCGATACATTGCACTACTCGGCTCATGCGCCTAATGTGTTGAATAGTTCGAATTCTTCTCAACCCGCGTGAATTTTCAATCAGTAATACAACAATTAACCGAATTTCAAGTGTACCTATGCTAGAAAATTGTGGAATCGAACTCCAAAGAATTCCAGAAAAAAAGGTAGACAGAGCATCTGAAGGAAGAAGAAAAGTGATAGCTTAACGCGTTGAAAAAAAAACAAAAAACGAAGCCGAAATTCACGAGCCTTCCAGAATCCGCCGTGAGAGCAAGAGCACTTTGGTCGAAAATTGTTTCAAGTTTCAATTTTCCTGTCACAAAGTACAAAGTCCACTCTGGTCATTTCCGAAAAAGCTGAACAATTTGATTAGGCGAAAGATCCAAGCGAATCTGAGATGGAGAAGGCAAAATCCTGTTCATCAAAATGTACTGTGGAAAGAAAAGAAGATATTTGATCTAAGTTTTGCGAGTTTGATACGGCCGATGAACGTATTACATATACTCAATGTATTACATATGTGAAACTAAAACGTACCGCTTTGTGAACCGAATGAATCTGGCCAAACGTACCGATACGAGCTGCGGCAGGATTGAGTGCTTCGCGGTCAGATTTATGGCTAGATAGATTTCACCGCAGATCCACGCATCAGCAGCCCAGAAAATGTGGCTCACAATTTAGATAGTTGAAAGAAACTCGAAAAATTGGGGCACCATTCAATCAAGTAAAGTGCAGCACGAAAAAGAGAGGGATGGGAATTCTCCAACCCCTGCGACCGCTGGCGGTGGTTGACTTTCCTCATTTCGTATATTGTATCCGAATAACAGGATGCTGAAACAAGCTACCCTGCTATAAGTATATCGCCGCTCGACTTGAATCCGCCCCCGGATATTCTTTTACAGGATTTCTAACGCCCCGGGATACATACCTCCCCCCCGAATCCAGATAGCGAACAGTTCCAGTTTGGCCTGGATATATGCTTCGGACACGTTTAGAATTCGCGCGAATATATTCTGGTACTTATCGTACGGGCCGTGCCGGGCGTAAGCGCACGTATCCGATCCAAACCAAGCCTTCCCCAAATACGGAAGCCGGGTTTGTGTAGAGGCGGAGGCGGAAGTGGAGGTGAAGGTGAAGGTGGAGGTGGAGGTGGAGGTGGAGGTGGAGGTGGAGGTGGAGGTGGAGGTGGAGGTGGAGGTGGAGGTGGAGGTGGAGGTGGAGGTGGAGGGCCGCCCATGGGCTAATCCGAGATAAACTGTGGAGCGATTGTTTCCCTAATCGCTGACGTATTTATCGCCGTAACATTCGCCCGGTGGCTTTGGTGATTCGATTTGGACAGTCTGCTTCTGCAGGCTAGCGCGTCGCGTCGCGCCGCGCCACGCCATTGAGCATTTTCACCGTGAAGCGCCGACGATGATTTATCGAGTCTGAAGCATAGCAGCTTCGGGGCACGTGGTTGACAACCGGATACAGGAGGGGCTTTGCGGGATGATATGTTGTCCGAACGACCGGGATCTTCGCGTAATAGATTGAAAAAATTATTAAGAATTTTGCATCACCGTTTCTCTACGCTGCAGAGGTACGAAAATAACCTAAGATGTAAATTTCTTCAATCCATCAATGCCGCAATTTCGGTTCCGAGATTTTCAATTCCGTAATTTGAACCTGTAGTTCGAAAACGTGGTGCCATCCACCCCCGGAATTCAAAATTGACACAAATCGAGTCGACATGTTCCGAACGAAGGTGGTTCAAAAAAATGCTGCGGGAAGATTTCGAGAAGCTCTGGAGAAGATTCTGAAAAGTTGCCCGTAACCAGGCTTATTGCTTATTCTGATTGAAACGACGCGTGAAAAGAGGGGTTATTCTTCCAATCTCACGTATCGCATGATGTGATGCAGAGCGATGTTCGAAACGAGAGAAAACGTTTTCCGAATATAAAAACGGGGAGGCGAAATTCCGAACATGAGGATGAAGTATCAGAATATAGAATACTGATACTTCGAATTTACGCGACGGAGTATAGCGCGACATATTGCGCGTTCTACCGAGCCGGAGGATATCCGCAAGTGAAATATATACTCAGGTACACATATATTACCATATATGCAGATATATAACGAACAGGCATGTGAAGGTATCTCTGTGTTGTACATGTATGCATATATTTACAGACGTGTAATAAAGTAGGTAGGCACATGACGAACTACCTCCAGCAGAGATATATACAGAACAGAACGGTGAACTGGATAACGAGATAGGAAATCAATAAGCTTATCTACACGTTCGTATATGTACCTTCCCTCGTACTGGTTTTGGTACGAGGAACTCCGTCGTTGGCCGTGAAAACTGACAGCGAATTTCCCTGCGATTCACGGCTCCCTTTTAATTGAAAACTATACGAGTGAACTCGGTAATTCACTCCAAATTTGAGTAACGTAATTTTATGTCAACTTGAAAGGGATTCGAGTTATTAGGTTACGTAAAAGTGGCTATAGTAAGTTCATTTTCAAATTGAGATCATTTCTTGCAGGTATAAACTGTGTCCTGTAGTGTGAAGTTAGTTGGGAGGTTACTGGATATAATTTCGTACCTTTCGAGATAGATTTAAAACTCTGTAACTCATATAGCTACCGTACCTGCACTTCACTACACTAACCCCGAGATATACGATATTAAAGGGTGGTTCAATAGCCAGCTATTCGATCGAGTTGAACGACGATCTAGACTAACTATGGATTATCTGAACAACGATATATTTACACGCGATAAACGAGTGCGATAATTATTCCCGGGCATGTGTGCAAATACGATCTGAGACGATTGATAATCCATACAGCGAAAACGGTGCCCGAGAATTTCTGAAAAAAGAGGAACGATTTTCTTCTAGCATTTTTTCAGATTTTGAACTCCTGAGAATCCTATCCGGAAACTAAGAAAACATTTGAGAGAAGATGGAATAATTTCAACGATTTGTCAGCGTGGTGATGAAAACGTCCCCAAAGTTTGACCTGATTTTTTAAATTCTGAGGGGACTATATTTACTTCTTCGAGAGCCAATCGGTATCCCTCATGCTCGTGCCTACTCGCGTACGGCTAGCTTGGTTGATTATAAAAAAGTTGAAAATTATGTAAATTTGTTCTTTAATAGCCTAAAGTCAGAGCTTTGTTACCGGTTGAAGGGAGCCCAATAACAATAAACAGCAAGCGCCGTGATGCGGTTATCCGACCGCGAAATTGTCCAGCCTACCAAACCAGCCGAGCTCTGAGCCCCGAACCGAGAACTTGGAGCGACAGGCATTTAGGTTTATAGGTTTAAAAAATGACGCGACACCATGCATCTCAATTATCTCTGAATTGGATAGTAATTAACAAATCAATGTGTAAATTTATACAATTATTATCATAGTCCTAGCGGGTATATTATGGGGTTATGATTCATTCCTTGGAAGGTTAATAACATACTTCCATAACAATCATATCCAGATAAAATTCAAATATATGTATAACGTGTGATAAAATTTCCAACAGATTTAATTCTACGTTTCGAAAATTTGATTCGAAATTAAATCAACCCTCGAGACTTCTCTCGATCACGATTGCTTCTGATTAATGGCAAATTCAGGATATCGAACTGCGCCATTTTTGTGTCAGAGGCCACAATGGCAATTCCATTTGGCACTATCAGATCACTTACAATTAGAGCACACAAGTTTCTATGCATGGGTAGTACTACCTACTAATAGACACAGAGGACTGTTTTGTAATGGATCCGGAGGCCCACCGGGGGGCTTTCCACTATAGGCAATGGCAAGGGCCAAGGGCTTCGGAGCTCGCTGACATGCGTCTCGAATGCTCAGATGATCACCAGGAACGGAGTAGGTACCTTCGCTTGGCTCGGCTTATTACTTCACTTGCGAGGTATTACAGAACCAGGGAAATACACGGTTTACGTAACGCGGAGTACAATTTATACCTGCTCGCCTAATTTACGGAGGAGCTGGGCTGAGCCCCGTCCCTGACATTTTTATGCGTATACCTCCTACCTGTGTTCACCATTTTTCTGCCAGGAAGATTTATACGTTAAACCCAACTCAATGTCTCAGGAATAACGTTGGATGATGAACTGCTGCTCATGTTGATCAAAATGAACAATAAATTAGTCCGTTTGTCCGCTGTCTGCACGTTCATGGCGAAAGGTTGCTACCGAAGATGAATATTTCAATGAGCGGATAATTTTTGTCTATTGATTATTTTCCGGTCTCAAAAAAGAAAAAGTTTTCAAAAGTCTGTCAATTTTTACGTTCATCAGAAATTTTTGACACGGATACGAAAGCTGCGAAATTCTCGTGATTCAAAGTCCTATGAGGAAGTGTTCATAAAGAGAATTCCGAAGTGGAAAGAGGAGGCTTCGCAGTTACGTATTTTTGGTTCGTAGTTTTACGATTTTCAGTCAGCTCTCTAACCAGTTTTCAAATTTCCTCTGCATTCTACACGTTTTCATAATTTTTGTTCAATAGATTGTAGATGAAAAAAGCAGATTCTTGAATAGAAAACTCCGTATCTTGCGCCATTAAAATATGGTCAAATCTCTTGAATATTCTTCAAGTTTTCGTCTGTTATGTTTTGTCAGCTGCAGGGATCGTACTTCGCCGCTTTTGGTGATTGATGCAGTGTTATCGTGATTATTACTGCTGTTATGATAACGTCACATGGAGTGATGAAGAACTGATCCGGAACGAAAGAACCGCAAGTGCGCCATTATATCGGAGTCGTGTAGGTACTAGACGCTCTCTGATTCTGTACAATAATTCTATTGCCGATTTGTGCAGACCGCGGACAGAAAGAGAGAGTGATTTTTCATCGACATCGTTCGTAATTTGCTCAATTATCTGATTGCAGAGCACGTATAGGTGCCGTATACGTAGTAAATCTCTGAGAGACGGAGAAAAAACAGACAAAACGAAACACAAAATGAAAAGAGGACACGAGAAAAAGAGAAAATCGTTGTAATCACTGTGCCACGTACGGTAGGCCGATGTGTGTGCCTATACGTGTACGTGAATACGAACCTCATCAGTCATCCCGGTCGACCATTGTAATTATTGTTGCAACGAATGAGAAAGAAGTAAAAGAAAGACCGTCAATTTCAATTATGTTCAGAGTGGAATACAACTGTGCTGCACTTTCCAGGTCTGCCACATTGTAAAGCCTCCTTACACACGCTGTTGCTAATTATACGCATAGATCTGCACATCGCTAGTTTTCTTCGTTTTGTACTCACGCGTCCGTGATATACAGCGATGAAGTAACGTATTGGACACCCTCCGATATCTTTCGATCGAGCCTCTTCCAGACTCTCATCGTTTCAACCGATGTACGGGGGGCGCTTTACTTTCTAGGATTTCGAATTGAGGACACTGAGGGCAACGTCATGAGAACTTTACCAATACCTGTTCCTGTAAGAGCTCGAATGCAGCCGATTATTTTGCGCTTCCTGTCGATTTTGCATAAATGAATTTGAAAGAGTGTGTCTTTTGTCACGTGGAGAGCTATGCTACCCCTTCAAATTGATACGCTCAGTTTACTCAGTTGAAAAATTGATGGAAATAATCTTTGCCAGAAAGATTGGCAGTCCCCATGCGAACCTTGAAACTTTCCTGATTCTCTCCTGAAATTCTGGGACGACCGCGGGGTGGCGGTGTGTTTCCTCTAAGCTGTCTCTATCTTTCGTACGTAGGATGAGTCGGGGAGTTATAGAATCGGGAGTAAGGAGATCGAGGCTTTCAGAGTTGGGACAACTTCTCCATCGGCTACGTCAAGATTCGACAAGAATTTTTCAGCGTTGTGTCAGTCCGTTGGCTGACCAGATACAATCTGTAGTGGTAATAGCAGGTTGGTATTCGTCCTACCTATCCAAAGATTTTCGAGGCTAGTTCCTGGCTGGCGACTCCCAGAGAAGAGAAGTCGTTTCTTTGCTTTGTCAGGACCATAGTTCTCTCGTGCGGATATCGTTTCTGTGTGAAACGAGCGTTGAGCACAATTCTCTCTTCGGGGTTTCTCTTCCTTGTTCCAGTTCCTTCCGCGCCACACTCCCGCGAATTAAACTACTTTTATCGGATGGGGGCAAAGAGTTCACTGAGGAGAAGAAAAGTACAACGGAATAGCAGGTGTATTGGCTTACCTTCGATTCCTCCTTTGTACATCTACCTACCTACCTACTTTATCCAGAATTCCGTTAATCTTCTCGGACTGTTCCCGGAGGTTATTTATTACCTCGAAAGTTAAAGATCTCGTGGGTTTCGGGTTCCCAGGGTGTTCGGGGTATTAATCTTACATTTCTAAACTTTTAATCAAAATCCAAATTCCAGAGTTCAGGACCGAGAATCGATCTTGAAGGAAATCAATGTTCATTAACTCTTCTGATAATGTATTTCTCCAAGGAATATACGTATAAGAGAAACTGAGGCTACGCAGGATACTCCATCGCGATCTTCTTCTTCGATGCAAGAAAGGTCCCAAAACTACGAAAAATATTGATGAGCCACTTTATTTCCCCCGGAGCCAGTCCCCTTTCAAAGTGCTCTAACTTTGTGGAAAAAGGAACACAGGCGGTGAAAACCGACGCGATTCCGAACGTTAAAGTCTCAGCTTCAAGGTGCACTTGGCGAATTCAATTTACACGGCCGCTTTGTCCTTTAGCTAGTCCGATAGTTATCTCACTCCAAAGCGACGAAGTGTGCTTCTGACGACTACTGATTTCTCCGTTTATTTTTCCTCAAAGTCAAATTACAGCCCGCAAAGCGTAAGGTATACCTACATCAGGTTTCCCTTCATACATGGCAATATATCGCTTCGTCGCAGAGCAGCATAAAATTACGCAGGTCATTGAATTCAGAAGGTCTGCTTACTTTTAGATTCTACAACAGAATTCCATATTTTTTAAAATAACTCTCGTCCTGTCGTGGGCTATAGTCGCGTAGCACCTCCGTAAGCACCTACGGAAGGAAAAGAAACACCTTGCCATTACAACGTCACGTACACATAGACACCAGCTAACGGTTCTTTGTAAAAAGTCGACGTCCTTTCGCGTTCCTCGAGGGTATTCCGAGATAATTGGAATCTAGGTGAGAAAGCGGTTCTACAGTTTTCCCTCCTCCCAGAGGATGCTATTAATTAGAACGATACATCACTCTTGATGGGTTGTGACAACCCAACGTCCACCTCTACTATCCTCAGACACCGTTTCGTATCTAACTCTATGGAACGTTACAGATGTGCACCCCAGCATCCGTCATTGGAAACGACTACCACTTCACGAAGAACTTTTACAAATCTACTCTATTCCTTTCAAAATCGCTCCGGAAAATCGCAAGAATTATCTTCGGTCATTCATATCTGTTTTTTCCTTTCAGTCGTTTTATCGATTTTCGATTTATGCGCACTAACATTAAACATGAAGCTTTTTTGTTGGCCACGGGGCTTCGTGAAAAATCCGAGGCCAGAAAATTGATTCAGCTTTCTAACCGAAGCAGAGCAAACCAAAGTACAGCAAACCAAACCTGCGATTCTGCAATGTGAAAACATTCGCGTTGAAAAATCATTGCAGCAGATACAGCTACGTGTACACGCATAAGAGGAGCGAGCTGCTATTACAGTACCCCCTTCATATATTATTTCTCTCCGCATTGTTTATTGTTCAACGTGTCGCTGCATAACAACGAGGAAAGAAACAATTCTAGAGATGAAAAGTACTGAATGTATGTGCTGGATGTATATACATGGTATAGTCAATTCTTCATCCCCCACATACCACGATCAGGATTATTAATTTTCCCTCAATTCTGCAGGAGGCAGTTTCACATCTAAAGTTTCGACACGTCGAATTTATTCTGCAACGAATAACGCCGAATCGACCGACATCAAGAAAAGCTCTATATCAAAATCAAACACTCGTTGATGTTTGGAAGAAAAAGAGATTCAAAGCCCGCAGATCTTTCGTGCAAATTGAACGAATCTAAAAACGCAATTTTCCGCTCTCAACGTACATTCTCGCAAAAATCAATTCATCACCGCGATTGATCGAATCATTCAAGATCGCATCTGTGAACAGCAAATTCATAACTCAAATATTTTTTATAATACCTCAATGAATTTTTGACAAGCAACTTCCTGTTTTGAAAATAAATTTTCAAAAATCGAATACTTTCTCATTATTGATGAAACGTTTTGGAGTGACGCCCGAACTCTCTCCTCCTTGTTTTCACAAAACTGTTCTCGTTTTGCAGAAGGACAGGGGCAACATGTGTCGTCAAAATGTTTATCATGCAATACATCTGTAACAACGTTTTCATGTAGGTATGTACATACATACGTTGACAATTTGCGACGCGTCTCATAATCCGTCAATAGATCTTTCAATACAGCCCTGAGATTCGTTTGTTGAATACAATATCAGTATCTCCAGCTGCGGGGTGTTGTGCGATACGACAGTTTCCATTCTCAGCACACTTGACTCACCCAGCTCCGCATAAAGGCTTGGGAGGTTGCGAGGAATCCCAAACATCTGCGGCCATCCAAACTGCTATTCTATGCCAATTTACAATTTTCACTGTAAAACGTACCTCCAGTTTACACCATGACGCGGACAGGTCCGTCGGGCTCGGGGATGAGAAAGCGGAGCATACAGGAGACGGCTGCCTATCACTCCTGAATCTGATAAAGTATGTGCCTTCCATGTTATTCGTTTCAAACAAATTCGTGAAAGCATATGTTGAGCGTAGGCATTGCTGCCTATTGGCCGATGCTCCCAGGGCAAAGGAACGAGTTCATCCCCCTACGGAGATTGAATAATCAAAAAGCGCTATATATTGTTCCGATATGAACCTGAATATGAAACCGAAAGATTCCCGTTTTTTCTTCCTTTCACTTTTTTTCTCTCTCGCCAAATATCCAATCATTGGACGTAATACTCCTTGGAATGCGTATGCAAGTATAAGAATATAACGCGGCTTCGTGAAAAGGGGAGAAGGGGGAAAGAGTGAAAAAGAAAAAGTGAAAAAAACGGAATCGAAGAAGCTTGTATCGAAAATGTGAATGAACTACGACGAGGGGAACGAGACGGTGTAATTATAGGTCTAGCAATGAAAAAATTCAATTTAATTATTCTACCCTGAAGGTGAAACTACCGGTGCCGAGGTTCAAAAAGCCGAAGTTATATAATACATCTATCGTACGATGTATATGCTGAAAACAGCCAGCTTTACGAACTGTACGCATTTCCCTGCTATTAGGAAATCGATGAAACCTCGAATTCCTCTTAATTTTCGATTTTCCTTCGTCTGTCTTACCATGATTTTTCTATCCGCGGACTCTGCATACATATACATATGTATTGCATATATCAGGGCGGATGTTCTCCCTCGAATGCCCTCGAAATGAATAAATAACAATCTCCTCGAAACTCAAGCTCTCCAGCTCAATTCTGAAGCATCCCCCCAAGAGTCTCTTCTCTTCCCACAAAACTAACATAGATTTATCTCAAAATGATGACTTTGTTTTTCCTCCTATCTAGTAATTCGCTGAAAACTCTGTAACTATCAGAAATTATCGGGCAAATTTGGTGCTTTCCAGAGTAAATCTTCATGTTTTACATACTTCATATATTATTGCAGTTATTGCTACGTGAAAATTTATGAAAATTGACTTTTTCGTTGATTTTCGAGAATGGAGGTTCCTTCTCATTAAAAAGCACGAGAAAGTGCATGTGACTGAGGATTTTTAAGAATTTCCAGTGATTACGTGGTTCATCCCACTTTTTGTATTCAATTCCAATCCAATTTCACTTTGTACTGACAATGAGTCAAATCCACGTAAGCACTTGGAATTTTTTTAAAGTCCTCACGCCCTGCACCACTCTCTCGTGCTTTTTCATGCGTGGAAACGTTGATTCACAAAAATCTATGAAAAAGCCAGTTTTCATGAATTCTCGTTGATTTTCATGTAACAATAACTGCAATAATATATGCGGTATATGAAAAATAATTATTTCCTCTGAAAAGCACGACATTTTCGTAATAATTTTTCGTAGTTGCAGATTTTTTAGCGAATTACCAGCGAAGGGAAAAAAGTAAATTGCCATTTAGAGAAAAATCCGTGTCATTCTTATGGAAAGAGAAGAGTCTCTCGGGGGACGCTTTAGAATGGCGCTGGAGAGCTCGAGTTTCGAGGAGATTTTTATTCATTTCTTTCGAGAGCATTCAAGGGGCGGCATGAAAAAATGACTCGAACGTCGACAATCAATAGTAACCAGCTGCAAACTTACTATCTAGGAATAAAGATTCACACTAAAACGTAGATTCGAAAAAAATTCACTACACTGTACAGGCGCAATTATGAAGGAACGTGAGAAACATTTGTTCTTTTTTCCAATCAAAAATTCAATCCCGCGCATTCGTTTCAAATAAATTCATTCGAACGTGAATTGATTGATTGATTGATGCGAAGCTCAGGCGAAGATTTGTAAATTTGTGACACGAGAAACATTTTGATTGGATTTTGAATGATCTTCAATTTTTCTAAATACTTTCCGCTCGCATCATAAATCTCGATTGTTGCATTTTTTTTCTCCAAATTCTTCGACCAATTTTTTTATATAATTTGATGAGATTGACGTAGCTTTTCGGAAATCAGTTCACTACTTACTTTGACGTTAGCATCAAATTTTTGTTTCTTTCCATTATCACTTGGAAAATCAGAAATTTCATCGCAAGTTGATGAAAATAACTGATGAAGCTGGTTAGGAACGAAATTGAAAATTAGGAGGCAAGAAGATACATTCCGTGGAAAAAACCTGCATGTTGAGTAAAAGCATGGTAAATTTTTCATTAGGTACTTTCTTTTCTCTCTCTGTCTCTCTCTCTCTCTCTCTCTCTCACTCTTCTGGACCGATCAGCTAGGTACTTTATATTTTAAGATTGAAATATTTCTTGCCACGATTTCACCATTTCTTCCAATTTCACTCTTTTACTTGCAGAGCTGTAACTGCGGTATACATATTCAAATAAGATAAGGCTGTTTACCTGAAAACTTCTGTTTTCCACCTTCCTTTTCGTTTTGTTTCGCATTTTTAATCAGCGAATTAACACTGAGAAAAAAACAATCGAAAGAATATTTTAGAGTATATAGACGAAAACCGATCGAGAAGCTTTTTCCACCATCCGCTTGAAAATGATATTCTTTTTTTGTGATTTTTCGTTTTCAGCTTTTTCCAACAGTTTTATGTGCCAAAATAACGCAGTTCCATGTTTCCTGATTGCAGAAATTTCAAAAGTGACATGGAAAACGAAAGAAATATGATAGATCGGTTTCATCGTTTCACATTTTCTTTTTCCTTCACGGTTTTTCATTGTTATTTCTGCCGTTCTTGCTTCCTCCGTCAGCTCGAAACCGAAAAATGGCTCTGACGATATGGGTGAATTGATCTGTCTTCATTTCATTACCTTATATCAAGCTTTTGGTGGTATCGTCGGATAACCATACAAAAAGGCGGGAATCGAGTTGCAACTACTTTTGAAGATCGTAAAAAATAACACCTATCGTTATTCGGTCGTATAACTAGAACTCGAATTATCAAAGCGAGAAATTTAACCACCTTTCCATCTGTCACAAATTTCACGTCGATTTTCTTCGAACATAAAAAATATCAGATATAGCGATCTTTGCTCCTGGGGGAATATGATTCTCATTTTCATGTCACTTCATTTCATACATATCAAATGGAATACAGCAAATTGTTATACCTGTACACACTTTATCAGAAAAAGTCACTTCTCTGCCTTGAAAAGTGAAAATCATTTTTTTCGAGAGTCCAAACGATAGTTTCGGGTACGCGATGTATGTATATGCACATACTACCTAGTTTCTTATGTTGAAACGAAATTACCGCTTCCCCGGAGAAATCAGTTCCCGGCTCGGATTCCGTTGAAATACAAATTTTTAATGACCCGGAACATACATGTGTAACAAAGCTATACATACTATACTAGATGCATCGAGTATGTATGAAGCATTGGGTAAATCAACGGCTTGGCAAGCACCTATACCTACTACCTAACAATCCATGAACCTTCGTAATTTATGGGGGGCGGTTAGGCCCTCGAATATACACTAGGAAGCGAGAGGATCAGAAAGGCAGATCCTGAAATTGGCCGGCCTGTTACATCCGTGATCAGATCAGGGAATGTGTACAAGCTTCGGAAAAAGGATGAAGGCGCGTTGCGATTTCCCAAAACGTATAAATTTCTCACAGGGGCTGCGAAATTCTCACCGAGAAAAATTCTCCGTTCGATTCTTCGTCCGTATCGAATACCTACGGCCACGAGCTATGGAAGGTCATAATTTGTTGACTTCCAAAATCGTGAATTTCTTTGAAAATGGCTGAGGAGTGGAATCCCTTGTCGTATCTGATCGTCGTATTTGTCGTCGGAATAATGCATATCGATGATTGTAGAAGAAACGTAGGATCAGGAATTGAAATTTGTTGAAAAGTGTGGAATTGTTTCTCCAGGGCCAACGACAAAGGTATAGGTACATACATCTAGAATATTTCCGGAAATGCATCAAAATAGAGTTTAGAAGTACGAAAATGTGATAAAAGTCTACAATTGAAGAAAAGAAGTTGACTACAAATATCCCTTTTTCCCGTGCAGCAGACAGCCTTTTTCCCGTGCAGCAGAGACAGACGTGATCTGGAGTTCAGACATGAGCTTGACACAACATTCCGCTCATCTTTTTCTCCAGAGATTAAAGTCTTACATACAAGCCTATGTCATGAAAGGATCTTGTATTTCGCGTAGAATGTTTGATCATTCACAACAACGGACAACGAACTGCGGAACGTTCTCACTCGACGCGTGCGAAAGAAATGTGTTTTTTGTTTCCAAATTGATTCGAACATCTTTTCGTTTTCACCGAAAAATCGTCTCAATATCACACGTCTCTCCAGATTGCGAGATCCCGAAATTCGGGATGCCGTACGTAGAATAGGAGGAAATAACTAGACCCGAAAATTGAGGACGAGTTATACCGAAACTGTTTAGGATTCCAGACTCCGAAACGTCTCGGAACGATTTATGTGTATGGAATTCTTTTAAAATTACAAATCCATACAACTTAGCAAAACGCTAACTGCGGTGACAAAGCTATATATAGGCTTGTGCCGTTAAAAACTTTTAACGAGCTTCAGTGAGATCCTGTTTGCGAAGTCATAAATTAACAGTGGTTAATGCTTCTTTCAAGTTTCCGTAAGGCAAGTGATCCTAGGAAACAGCTGCAGTTGGCATCAGTAACCTTTATGGTACTTATTTTTAGTAGATGCACGCTATACACTTTGATACTGGCAGCTTCTTCGATCGTTTTTCATAGTTTGCTCGATTGTTTCTACATTTTTTTTTTCCTTGCTTTCACGGATTTTCGAACAAGCGCTATAGTGTTCGAATTGAACGAATTAGTTTTCAACAATTACAGGTAACCGAGTTCGCGCCGTCAATAGGCGAAGTTCATTTGGACGCAACGACAATTCCCCAAAAAAGTCTTTTGAAATTTGACTCGACAAATTTTTGCTGTTCGCACGTAGAATTATTCTTCAATATGCGAGTCAGCGAACTACAGCTTTCGCAGGTGAAAATTTTGTCCATTTTGTCCGGGTTGAAGTACGGAAACGATTCACGTTCAACTGACCATCAGAACTCTGTGAGTGTTTCCTTTACCTTCTCTGCAATATACATATCATCGTTATTATTAATTTCCAATGAAATTTCCCGTCTCATCGAGCTCGATATTAAATTATGAATTTCTCGATCGGGCTCCTCTGCATTCTGTTCGCGGTTACATTCGCAGTTTGCATGCCAATATTATACACATAGGAAGTACTTGTAGGTACTGGAATAAATTAAAGCAACACAGGTATGTACTACCTAATCGTTGAGCGCATCTGCAGGAACTTTTCAATCCTCAAACTAAAAAATAACATCGATGCCATGACGTAACTACATACGAATCATGCTGAATACTCAGATCTCATTATTGGATATTCTTCATCTTCTGTATGTGAAATTTTGCAACTTTGGGTGATAGAAGTTTGTTCAATTGCGATGGAATATACTACCTGTACCTCATATACGTACATATTGTTCATCTGCAAACAAATTGGGATTATCGAACTCAACAAGGTAACGTAATGAGTATCGGGTAGCGATTGTTCGATGCTCAGAGAGTAATAATAACACGCGCCGATAGATTCAGGTAATTGTAAGCATATAATATAATTGCGTCATCACCACGTATACAGTATGCATGTATACATATATATATATATGTACATACGCCTACGGCGCAGTTACACAATGACAATAAATTACGGAGATGATTCTATTTCGGGTGAAATAGAATGATCCGACGAAACGCAGCAGTGCGGGGTAAATATTTTCGGTCTTTGAATACGAGAATGATAAATATTGTGGATCGCGCACTACTGTCGCATCAAAAAGGTTTGGCGGTTCAGTTTGAGTGATTATAACTTCTGAAAAAAAAATGTTAAAGGGTAAATTCAAAAACGTGCGTGAAGCGTAGAGTTTTCTGCGTTCAACGATCATTCACGGGTTTCGGTGCAAAAATCGTGCGAACCGATATGGTCTCCGAAGGGTTAAAAAACGTAGTTTTTTCGGGGTACGTTGCCGTAGGTCAACTTTATATCGTCACTGTTCGTCTAAAAGAAGCGTTAAAAATCTGAAAAAATTCACAGTTATTCTCTGAACATTATCAAACGTCGTGGCATTCGAAATTTTGAAAAATATCAAAAAATCTGGACGCCGGGTGCAAAAAAGTCCAATGTCGTGATTTCGGAAACGACTGGGAACAGGTGACACCGAGCTAGCTTAAAATTTTCGTTAAAATATACACTATTTGATTCTGTAATCACTTTTTGATTTGCGATACTGAGCCGACAGTAATAGACGTCGATAATTTTTTGAATTTACTACGGGCAATGTATGTGCGAGCCGCGATATTCGTCACTGCATTTTCCCCTTCACGCCTCCGCCGCATCAGTTGTTTTTCAATCGTCTGCTACGTCGACCGCGAGCAACAATTGAGGCGGTGGACGCGCGGAGGGGAAAATGCAGTAACGAATATTGTGGCTCGCATATACATTGCCCGTAGCAAATTCAAAAAATTATCGACGTCTATTACTGGAGGCTCAGTATTGCAAATCAAAAAGTGATTACAGAATCAAATAGTGTATATTTTAACGAAAATTTTAAGCTAGCTCGGTGTCACCTGTTCCCAGTCGTTACCGAAATCGCGAAATTGGACTTTTTTGCACCCGGCGTCCAGGTTTTTAAATATTTTCCAAAATTTCAAAAGCCATGACGTTTGATAATGTTCAGGGAACAACTACGAATTTTTTCAGATTTTTAACGCTTCTGTTAGACGAACAGTGACAATATAAAGTTGACCTACGGCAACGTACCCCGAAAAAACGTCGTTTTTCAACCCTTCGGAGAACATATCGGTTCGCACGATTTTTGTACGGAAACCCGTAAATAATTGTTGAACGCAGAAAACTCTACGCCTCCCGCACGATTTTGAATTTACGCTCTAACATTTTTTTTTTAGAAGTTATGATCACTCAAACTGAACCGCCAAACCTTTTTGATCCGACAGTAGTCCTAAGGCCCCGTTTTATCGATTCAAGGATTATGGCAGATTTACGCTGTTGCGGGAATACAGGCGCGTTCAAATCAAATTAACGGGGTTTTCCATGTGCCTCACATATTTACGACAATACATATACAAGAAATTCAAGGGGATTGCCAGTGCGTGAAATTTGGCAAAATTGAGAAATATAATCGAAGTATTTCTCCCAATTTCTTCCTTCGATTTCGATTCACTCGCAGCAGCCGAGTCTCGGGGACGAAGAGACCGAAACAAAATTAATTCAGTTGTCTGTTTTGTTCTCGTTTTTTTTCTTTCGAGTTTGTTGATTACAAAACTGAGGTAGAATTCAATCGGCTTCTTCGGTGGTTCGGAACTTTGGAAAATCGTCTTGTACCTCTCATTGCGAGGAATCATTCGACATAAGAAAGCCGAAGTTCTTCTCAGAGTTATTCGTCGGCACACGAACTCATGCGGATTCATTATCCGGACTGTTCGCCCTGACTGATAATGTCCGGAGTAGAAATGTCAGGTGAAGGTGGTCCCATATGCCATGTACCATGCAATAAAGGCAGAAGAATAATGCTAAAACTCGGATAATTAGTCGTGAGAATTACGTAGACACTGTCTGCAGCCTCGCCCATGAATCGCAATACTTATAAATTACGTGAAAGAAAGAAATTACCGCAGTTGGTACAGACTGAAGTATAATATGCCTTGGAAAGCGATCCAACGATCAATTATCAAACGAATCTTCCCCGTTAATAATTCGACTGAACAGGAAAAATAAAATTGATAGGTATGTGCCTAACCATAACTGTAAAAGTTGAATTATGTGTCGACCAACGTTTTACTCCTCGTAAAGTGCGTCTCGCCAATTTTACGGGCGATTATGTACACTCGTATATCGGGTATAGTACAGCGAACGGGTGATGTGACTTCGGTCAAAGAAGCGTTAAAAAACGAAATTATGGGGTAGTACGTGGTTTAATTAAGGCTTTTCGGGATGAGTTCTCAATCCAGATCGCCGCGTCAACGTCGCGATGCGTACTGGTTTGTAGGCTCGTAATACGATGCCGTTAATTGTACCCAGAAATGGAAATGCGGCTCAATTCGTGTGATTAATTTCCACAAATGAACTCGCGAGCTCAGCCGACACGGGAGACTCCCATTTTCGGATGAGGAATTAAACACCTCGTGAAATTGAGATGGATGCAATTTCACGATGGACATTTTTCAGAGTATGTAACTGCATATTAGGTATTTTCATTTGTAATTATTCATCTTTGTGCACCGAGACAGACATCGTCGTGGATACATGTATACACGTGGCGCATAAAAATGAATGATTATACCAAGAAGAATACCCGATTGGGCAAATTGATTGATTTTTTATTGTCGGACATCGTGAAGAATGATGATAATATGGAATAAAATTCATCGTGGACGGAGCTAGAAAAATCGTGAATCGTTTTACCGTAGTTTAATGAATTTTACTTCTTTTTCTATCTCATCGTAACTCATTCATATAAATTTAAGCCGCGTGTCCCGCGTTGTATGCACCTGGTAGGTACTACGTATAAGCGAAAAAAAAGCCGACAATAATAATAGCGGATACCTATACGTTATAACGCGCTGGGGTTCCGGTTCTCAGAAACGAACACAAAAGCTGCAGAGTCGGTGAACGCCCGGGCGGCGTGAAAGAGGCAAGAGAAAAAAACGGAAGAAAAAAAAGATTAGCGTAAATACATTACCTATGTATGTACTCTATAAATACTTACGATAGTCGGCATAGGGGAGAGAAGAAAAGAAAGGATTAAGGAAGAAAAAAAAGGAAGGGAAAAAACCGGACAAAGAAAAGAATACAATGAGGAGCTAAACGTTCTGGCTTAAGTAGTGTCCGGTATATCTGTATATGGACTAATGCAGTTCTCGGTATACCGACTACTTACCGAATGAACTAATACCTCCGTGTCAATGAATCGCGGTGTGTATCTTCGATCGTAATAAGTGTGTACACCTGACCTATGCTATTCAAACTAATACATATATTTAAACTGTGGTTTGGCATTGAAATTTTATAGGATAAATAAGACGTATCCGAGGACGCAGGAGCTTGACGATTGACCCTGAGAAATCTGTGTCAATGCCAAGCAAATAAATGTTGTAGTATAACGTGGAAGAGAAGTTTTTTTACTTTGGAACAGGACGCCTGCGGATTTTTAACGACCGATAGGTATCCATAAAATTTGTGAAAAATGTGCTCGCACAATTCATTTATTTATACAGAGTGACCCGGGATCGACGCCGAGATTCTTTGTTAAAATCGGAGATCGTAGATCTGCATCAAATTTTTTTCAAAAAAATCCATAAATTTCTTGTTGCGGTCGATCGAAGATTAGCCGACGATTCGCGTTCTATGAACGGGCTCTTGTCCACAATATGTGTGATACAAGCGAAGAAACCAAGGGGACGTAACCGAGCGCGCGACACAGTGACACTACTCCCGTTCACGGTACGCGCGTTATTGGCTAATCTTCAATGAACCATAACGAAAAGTCAAGGGCCTGTAATCAGCACTCGCCTACTGTCGGATCAAAAAGGTTTGGCGGTTCAGTTTGAGCGAGCATAACTTCTAAAAAAAAAATGTTAGAGCGTAAATTCAAAATCGTGCGTAAAGCGTAGAGTTTTCTGCGTTTAACAATTATTTACGGGTTTCGGTACAAAAATCGTGCGACCGATATGTTCTCCGAAGGGTTAAGAAACGTAGTTTTTTCGGGGTACGTTGCCGTAGGCCAACTTTATATTGTCACTGTTCGTCTAACAGAAGCGTTAAAAATCTGAAACAATTCATAGTTATTCCCTGAACATTATCAAACGTCATGGCTTTTGAAATTTTGGAAAATATTGAAAAACCTGGACGCCGGGTGCAAAAAAGTCCAATGTCGCGATTTCGGTAACGACTGGGAACAGGTGACACCGAGCTAGCTCAAAATTTTCGTTAAAATATACACTATTTGATTCTGTAATCACTTTTTGATTCGCAATACTGAGCCTCCAGTAATAGACGTCGATAATTTTTTGAATTTGCTACGGGCAATGTATATGCGAGCCGCAATATTCGTTACTGCATTTTCCCCTCCGCGCGTCCACCGCCTCAATTGTTACTCGCGGTCGACGTAGAAGACGATTGAAAAACAACTGATGCGGTGGAGGCGTGAAGGGGAAAATGCAGTGACGAATATCGCGGCTCGCACATACATTGCCCGTAGTAAATTCAAAAAATTATCGACGTCTATTACTGTCGGCTCAGTATCGCAAATCAAAAAGTGATTACAGAATCAAATGTTGTATATTTTAACGAAAATTTTAAGCTAGCTCGGTGTCACCGGTTCCCAGTCGTTACCGAAATCACGACATTGAACTTTTTTGCACCCGGCGTCCAGATTTTTTGATATTTTTTTAAATTTCGAATGCCACGACGTTTGATAATGTTCAGGGAATAACTGTGAATTTTTTCAGATTTTTAACGCTTCTTTTAGACGAACTTGACGATATAAAGTTGACCTACGGCAACGTACCCCGAAAAAACTACGTTTTTTAACACTTCGGAGACCATATCGGTTCGCACAATTTTTGCACCGAAGCCCGTGAATAATCGTTGAACGCAGAAAACTCTACGCTTTACGCACGTTTTTGAATTTACCCTCTCACATTTTTTTTTCAGAAGTTATAATCACTCAAACTGAACCGCCAAACCTTTTTGATCCGACAGTAGGTGGATTTAGCCGAAGCGTTATAGCTGTTGCTATCACTGCTACTGTTGCAAGTAGGAGGTAGAGCTACTTCCGCAGCAGCAAAGAAAAGAGATTATAATTTGTTTGTATTCAGTTGTTATACAGTTACAGTTATAATTTGCAAACTTTAACTTCAGTTCACACGACTCACAGAACTGGAACTGGAAGCTGCGGCTTTCTCGGAACGAATGGGTTTTCTACTTTCACGTTTCGTATCCTCTTCATGTGACATTCTCTCGCTTTGCTCTCTTATTCGTGAAGTACTTCTTCAAGTGCATGTATATAGTAGATATGTATGTATATACATGCGTTTAGTTGGATGGGAGCAGAGCAACGTAGCGAAGAAGCTTATCCGTGGAGTAGACGGGCATACCGATATATCAACGGGAATCCAATGCGAGGGATACATACAAGAATTTTCCGAATTCCCGTTGATAACATTCAACGAGGCTTCAGCGGTACAGTCATTTTTCCAAAATCACCGATGATTCGGTCCTATAACTTTCAAAACCGGTCGATATTTTTGGTTACCTTCTCTTCAAAACTTTCTTCTCCGTTTCGAAAAGCTCTATAGCTATGACTTTCATGTTTATCTTTTTTTTTTCACAAATAGGTTTGTTAAAAATGAGTGACTCTTGCGTCAAATGAAAAGAATTTTGATAGTACAGTGGCGTGCGTAAGGGTATCGATGCTTTCATGTAATACTCATTTTCGCATCGGCACACGCCACATCGCGTTTGTCTGCACGTTGCGGATACAATTATTATACCGCAAGCTACCCGTGCTTGACTAGTCGTACCTCCTCGTCGCCTCCGGTTCATCCAATGCGGAATGCTTTTCACTTCAGAGAATTTCTACCATATTCTAGGAGGCTCTCAGAGAATCTCGAGCGTCTCCCGCAAGCTCTCAAGCCTCCAGCCTCCTTCGGTGCTCGCGGATCGAGGGAAGCATCTCCCGCTCTTCCCATCTCTTCTCGTCCGGCGTCCACGCCCACGCCATGTCTACCTTGCAACGTCTTAAACAGTCTCGACGACTTATCTACCACGCCGTAAATTACAAAGCCAGTCAATTCCAATAAATAAAGAAAACCTTTCCAGTCCGTTCAACAAACTCGGTGTGACACTTTGGAAAGTCTCTCGGCTATCTCCTGCGAAATAGCTATTATATCCATATAGACGCGGTTTCGCAGAGTGAAAAACGTGGACATGGAGATTCCAAATACTGGCAAAACGAAGTTTCAGACACTGTAAAGGCGAGTAGGGTTGAAATTTGGAGTATTTTTCGACAAAATTTTTAGCTTTTGAATTCCGTAACACTTACGAAGTACTTACCATCTTCCGACGAGCGTGAGTAGGTACCTTCGTTTCAAGAGTTAACCAAATTCATGAACACCGAGCTTTTTCACAGACCTCGGAATCAATTCGCGTGGCTCGAATATATCTGCTACTGTTACTCTGGAGGTGAAATCCACCGGTTTGAATAATTGCTTCTGTAATTGCACGCATTTGTCGCAGGTGTCGCATATAGATATGTATACACCGACGACATTCAGGATCGTCTATTCCGAATTGACAGCAAACAACTCGATCTGTGGTGAACATATGATAAACGATAAGTAAAAAATGAACAGTTTCCAATCAAGGAGGATAAATCTGTAATCTATATCCTATATATAGATGAATTTCTATGAGATTTATGAACGGGATTGTCGTGTCTGTCTTGTAAAACGACTTTTAGATACCAATTCGGAAGAGAAGATCATTGCGTGGTAGATTCGAATACCTACCCTCGATTTAAAGGGTAGAATCATCATTACGATTTCTCTTTGACGCATGACCGCACGCAATATTTGAATATCGAATTCGAAGTAGATCAATTATTCGCCGATTTTTCCAAGGTCCTTTCCTCACGGGGCGCAACATAAGATCCGCTGTGATCCGATTTTTGAAAATTTTCGCCGTTACGGTAGTTTCGCCTTCAGTTAGACAGGAAAATTTGACGTACGAGAGTTCATACCGTCCTCCCAAGTAGGTACAAAATTGTCACTAGCACTTGCGTGAGTATTTAAAACTATATCCTCCCCATACTTCTATATTTCTGAACGTAATCGGCTCGGAAAAGTATCTGAGAAGGATTTGGAGATGAAACTGTAGCCGGTGAACCACATAATTTAGAATTTATATCACCTGTAGGTACCGGGATGGTTACCTATGCGAGAGAAAATAATATGATTCCGAGGATTCCGCGTCCAAGTCGCTCGTGTAGTACGTAGACAGGGATAGGCGCGGTTCAGACTCTCGGTATGCCATAGTTCCACAGGCTCATCGCACTCATCTAGATTTCTCGCCCCCGGTGTCCCCGGTGAATATGTACCGTATACATACCGTACAAGTATAAGTATATACCTTGAGCGCGGCGCGGTGCGGCGGTGCGAAAATCGTCGGCAAAGTTACGTTACGTGTCTACTAATTACCAGATCATACGACAGCTCGAGAAGTACTCGCCTACCTACATACCTACCAACCACCAACCGAGCTACCGCTATAGCTAGCAGCTAGCTAGATTGTCGGCTCACTGCTGCAGCGAACTAGCCGCCGACTGACTAATTACTTCCAACTGTATACGTACAGGCAGGCCTGTGAGATTTATATGAGCGTACATGTCCCGCAGAGGTATGCGGGATGAAAAACCAGTGCCAATTATACCAATTTTTAGGTGGAAAAACAAACTCTCAGTCCGCGAGCCTAGTGTATGCCTAATTATGTTGGCAAAGGATGCTTACAGAAGGTGGATGGAAAATATTGCGATTTTTCTTTTCTTCTCCGTTTCTGGTTTTCTTTTCGCGTGTGTTCAGGGATCCGCGTTATTTGGGAAAATGAGAATCGTTGCTTCCATTTTTTTCTCTATCTTCTCGTGTTTTCGGCCCCCCTCCGATGACGTTGAAACTTTTTAGGAAAAAGGACTGGCAGAGCGACCCTCCAAAGTATGAAGAATCGAATGCAAGGTATATTTGTCACTCGGAATGATGCTCGAAATTTAAACATCGTCCCACAACTCGGCGTATATATTTTAGCTCGAAGGAGAGAAATTCGTTACCACGAGGGAAATTGACCGATGAACAAACATAGAAAATTGTTATTCATTCATCGTGCTGATGGAATTTGCTATTTGCATAGAAATTTCGACTGAATCTCAAAGTTTTCAGAAATATTCCAACTCAGCTCGTTGCCATATTTGTACTGTACATGAGCCGGCTACCCCCTGCGGAGCACTCTGTTCTTCGACAGGTACAATATTAGCTCAGAAGCGGAGGAGACTGAGCGCGTGTTACAACTGCTCAGATTGTGACAATGTTATTCTAACTCGTGATATTTCCCGATTTCGATGTACTTAGTCTGAAAATTTGATCCGGTATTCAGTACCGGTTATAAATTATAAACAGAACAATTTATTGTAGCTCATAACGCGGATGGCTTGAAAAAGTACCGTTCTGCACGATGGTCGCGATTCCTTCCTTTAATGAGCCTCTTTAATTGGTGCTCGGATCAAAAGTATGCAGTAGAGTGCCCCGCGCAACGATTACATCGTGCTGAAAAAATTATAGGAAATATTTGCCCGACGTTTCAATGGCAGAAGAAGGAATCCATCTTACGTACAACTTCTCTTTCGGAATATAGGAGATACGGAAAAAGAAGCCTGCGGATAATACTTGGTTTCTTCGGGACGAATCCCTCACGGTACAAAAATTTACCCCTCCGATTTGAGGGCTTAATTCTTCACCCTCAACGTTTGGCGGCTTACCCTTCTTTTCTTTTTCTTTTTCTTCTTAGATCCAAGGCTCGTCACTGAGTTGAAGGTCTTCGGCCGCGAAGCAATCCCTGCATTCAGGGCACACTCTAGATTCTCCTGTTAACCCCCCAAAAGTTTCTGTCGTCGAGTTCACCCCTTAGATTCAACGGTTTTCTTCCCTGAGGGATTCAGGGGAGGCTGTTACAGTTTTCTCTCAACACGTACCTGTTCCTGCAATACACTACGTTCAATCAATTATTATACCTCGTATGTGAATTAAACTGCGTTATACTGTATATATATATATATATATATATACGTGGGCATGGATATTATATCTATGTATGTCAGGTGTATACCATGTATGCTCCGAGACTGAGGCTTACCTGTAACGTGGCATAAATATCTGCATGCATCCCACATGCGGTCCTCCTCCGGGAGAAAAGGTCATGGGACACCCGACACTTCTGAAATAGACCCTACGCCGCAAACTGATGCATCTGGCTCCTAGGGAGCGTTAGTTATATCTATCTATCATCTATCTACCTGGTGTTTCGAGAAACTCAATTGATTCATCCAGTGCTCTTGCGGGTGGAGCGCACTTTTCTCTTCTCACTTTCGGTACACTATTTTTAGTTTCATGGACAAAAGATACCACGTGGTAAATCAATTTTGAGTAAATTTTCAACAAATTCAAACAGTTGATAGAAGAATTCTTCTAATTCACCATCCTAAGCTTCATTGAAAACAAAAACCGAGTATCCTCTTTTTTTGGGGATCGGAAATCGAAAATAAAGTTCATCGTTGGTCACAGAATCGATCGTGGCAGAATTTGGAGTTGAATTTGAATACAAAATTCTTGACCGAGAAAAAACGGTGATCCGGAGAGAAGGAAATTGAAGAAATGTTAGCGAGTGTTAAACATGAGAATGAAGAGGTAGGAAATCTGCGTGCAAATCTGAAATGTTCGACATGATTTTGATTGGTCTTTTTTTTTTACTCCTCATGAAAGACCCCTGCACGTACTATTTCATACAATATACTGACATAAGTACGCACGAAATTTTCAATTGTCGTTGAATTTTGTTTTGCATAAGATTTCGGAAGTGCTTGACTAATTTCTGTTGAACAAGTTATGGAAACGAGGGAGGACGGAAAATTTCAACAGTCTAAATCAATCATAAATTGGAAACAGTGTAGCGTATCTGTTTCATTAGGGGAACCCAACCCACCTATCGCGTATCTCTGGAATTCAAAACGTTCCGTATGGAGATTCTACTACGGCTGCTGTACGGGGTGAAATTGTTTATTTTTACGATGAATTTCCGTTTCCAATTTTGTAGAAATTTACGAGATAGGCAGACGTGATTTTTCAGCAAAGTTGGTAGATGATTCAAATTTTCAGTGTTCAAAAAGATGTTGTGCCTGCGAAACAGAGGCATTTCAAAAAGTATGAGATAACATTGCTTAAATTTCAAGTACTTTTTGATCAGAAGAAGAATTTCGTAAAAAGGGAAGAAAAAACTTCAACCATTGATCAAATAGATCAAAAGAACAGAACTATGCTCAGAGGAGAACAAAGAATTTTCAACGGGGGTAGCACACCGGATTCTGCCTTCAAGCTGCGACATTACCTTATACTCATACCTGGGACAAACACCCATCAAGGAAATTGAATTTTCGACCCCCGCATCGCCCGTTTATCGAGGGGTCACCCTCGTTTATATTTCTGAAAGTAACTTTCCCGATGCCGATGATCCGACCACCTGCTGTATACGAGTAAAATCCAGTCCGATATATCTGAAAATGATTCGAGAAGAAAAAGTAAACGGAGGTTATGGTGAAGAGAATATTTGAAAAAAAGACACCGTGATATCGCTATTTTTGAAAAATTCTTTTTAATCCATTTCAAGCGCGCATCGCAAACAGCCAGAGCGCGAGGATCGCGCCTTGGAATCATGCGACGCACGAAGGTGGCAGTAGAGTGAGTCAGTATCGGGTCGGGCAGCCCGCGGCAATCAGTCGTCCGCGAGGCCACGACGCGATACCACGCGCCTCTCGACGCGCTGTGTCAGAAATCACGCCGAGTTCAAAATGTGTTCTCACTTTTCATGATAAGAAAGAATAGAGACAAAAATAAGGAAAAACAAAAGAAAAATTGCGGACAAATTTTGTATCTCACCCTACTGAAGACATTCGATACAAAAATGGAGAGAAGAAAATAACATCGGAAAGTGTAACAATCTATTGGAAAATTTTTCAACTGCAATTACATACATGAATTTAGCTTTTCGACGTTAGATTACGTGCGAGAACAAGTGCTGATTTTTCGTGTGTTAGAATATGATTTTTAGGTGCGCTGTTTGTAGGTATAAGATCTGAAGGTGCGCGAAATTGGAGACAGCTGTTGTATCGCGGTAGAGTGTCGTTTTTCACCAATTTCTGAAATTTATATATCACATAGCGAATGGATGGACTACGTTGTCGAGCTTGCGAATACGTTATATAGTACAATTTTCCTTGAAGTTTACCTGAACTTGAGTTAAGGTAGGTTGCTCGCTTTAACATCGTTATTTCACCATCAACTTTATTGTCCATTATATTTCTCCTTTCTATATATATATGTCTCTATTTTATATAATATAGTAGGCATATGTATCGAATCATGATCATATTTTCCGATAAAGCTCAATTTTGTCAATTTCGTGCTTCTTTTTCACGTTTCTCGTCTACTCAAAAAGTTCTCTGAACAAATTTTCATCACCTAGGATTCAAAAATCGATTTCGTTAGCTGAGCTTGTGGAGGGAGTGCAGGGAAGATACATGAGAAACACGATGAAAAGTGTAACAAGGGAAACATCAAATGCGTTGGATAATTATTAAATGAATTTTGAAAACATGCTCAAAGTGTGAATTGCAAACTTGATCCAACGCGAGTTCGACTTTTATGGAAATGTCGCTATCGATGAGAGGCTCGAATGATGATGGTCAGGAAGGAAGTGCATAGGTAGGAATTTTTGGAAAACTTCGTTTTTCCCCCTTTCTCATTTTGTCCGTTTTCCTCTCATGGACAATTATAAATTAAAGGTATTTACATACATACATTATACTTGTATGATGTAAAATTAGCTGTGGGGTGTATAATTCGACTGCGTGTAAGAACATAAGCTGAAGTTCAGTAAATTAGGGGCGGATAATGATGATTATACCTACGCACCCGCGAAATAAAATGAAAAGAAGTTGTAATGATAACGTGATGATGGCTGACGATGGATAATCGTCATACCTCCGGGACACCGAGAACATACTTTTTGCTACACATACAGTATACTCATGTTTTGCACAGCTGGTTTCTATACTAAAATGTGAATGCCGTAACTAAAGGCAAACTAATTAGCAGACTAATTAGAATTTAATAACTAGATCTAACTAGATAGCAGAGAAGCCGTGGATACACTGTATCTAAAGCACTTTTTCACCTCTCATAGATCAGACTTTGGTTAACGAAAAAATTTGTATCGAATTTTTCGTTGACCTCCTTAGCTTCTTGAGATCCGAGTTGGAGCAAAATCGACTTTCATTGCTCTTCTCCTCCAGCTTCTTTCCTCCGTTTCCTCTCGTCCTATCCTATGCAGATACTGATTTGTAACAAAAACGTCGTGCTACCGAGATTTCTGTTCTCATTCAAGAATTGATAGAAGAAAAGTTTGTCAAAAGATGTTGGTAGGTAGGTATTGGAGAGAGAAAAGCTTTGATGATAATGCCTTTTCTGGAATATTTTCTTCAGTGGCACCCCCGGAATCTTAAATCTCCTAAAGGCGTCGACAGTTTTGTGAATTCTGGATAGGAATCGCAGCAATCAAATTTTCAGAAAATGGCTTACGGTGAAATCGGGTAATTTTTGCGATTGCCGCATTTCATTCAGCGCCGTTTCGTATTTTGAATTAATCGTTTAAGGGTTGGTGTCACAAATCACGCAACACCCTTAGTTTTATCGAAAATGAAACCCTTGTTCGTCTCAGCTACACTCGTCAACACTAGTGCAGAAAATCTAAAATACTATTGGTCGGTGATTTGGATCAACGAATGGGATTTGGCGTTAGCGAGTGTATAAGCTGAGACGAAAATTGCTGAATACAAGTTCTGTCAGTAAAACCTGCGAACTCACTCTCAATTATTAATTCGATACCGATAAATCTCCAATTTTCAGGAGAATGATTGATTATGTACGATCGAGCTGCTAATTCATAATTTTTCGACCGCCTTATCCGACGTTCGGCGGTACCAGCCAAATGATTAATCTAAAATACGAACCGGCTCTGAATCAGCCCCAGCTACTGCTGGTACATATCCTTCAAATTTTTCTGCTCAAAAGTCGCTAGAAACAGAACTTCGAAGATTGAGAAGTTTTTGTTTTTGTTCAAGTATAGCGGTCAAGCGCCAGTGGATAACTTTTGATCAGGGAGATCTCCAGACTTTCCTATCATTCGAAGCAGCGTGATCCTCTGGAACCGAAGACTAAATTCAACTCTAAAAAGTGTCAAAGAAGTTCTAAGGAAATCCCGGGATTAGACGAGTCGGATTCTGGACTAGCAGGCGGTTGAAAGGTGATTCTCGATCCCATCGAGTCTGTTTATTTGGTACGTCAATAACTCGAAGCTGGTAGTTTATCGGCATAGGTACGAATAAATCTCTCTGGAGACTGCAGCTCTGAACTGCAGAGGTAGGATTGCAGACAGCTAGACGCGTTGTTCCGCTAACTAATCAAACAGATCATCACACCAATTGCGTCTCTATAACTCCAATAGTCCATTCCCTATCCACCCCATCAAATCACCGACTGCGTCGCCGAGCTAAACTATACGCAGACATCAGCAGACACCTACTCCTACTAATACTACGAGTCTCCACTTGCTAATTAATCCTATTTCCATCCGCGGAGTGATCCACCCGACGCAGCAACGTCAAATTTCATCGAGTAGAATATTTCAGTGGGATCTGATGATCGAATCAGAGTATAACTTCCATTCCGCAGACCTACCTGTAACCATTCGTGAAGTATGAGAGCGAATGAGGAGACCGAGTTAGGCGCTAGTTCATTTTATTCGGAATATTGCAAGTATTAAGGAAATTGGCGTGGTCATAGTGGAGGGGAGAGGAGAGGGGAGTAGAGTTATCGTTCTTTTTCCGAATGATCAGCTCACTGAGAACTTCTGCGTGAAAATTGAGTGATGAAGTTGACAATAATCTAAACATTTTTGCCGTGAAAAAATCACTTCATTTTCTTTTCTTCTTCTCTTTTCACGCTGCAGACTCACACTGTTAGAAATCAGCGTACCGTAAAAGTACTCTTACGTTAGCTATACATAGATTTTCACGCAATTTGAAGCAAGTTTTTGTCGACGTTCGTGAGATTTCCATCTTGGCTTCGTTAACTGAAAATCGTCTTTTCCAAATTTGCGTAATAAATTTACAGGAAAATGCGAAATACGCTCACTTATCGGAATTCAAAATACAATACACGTATATCGCGTGTACCTTATACTAGACTAAAAGCTTGGAAAATGATAGTTTTTACAATAATTTATCCGGGAATCCTGTCGTACTTTCCCAGTGAATTTCACCTTCGAATGTTGTAGGAAAAAAATTAACGAGAAAAAAGCGAAGGAGGAAGAAAAACCTCGTTTTCTTACGTTAATTCAGTATTTGCCAGGTCCCGGCGGAGCCATGGGCGCCCTGTGGCCCTTTGTGAACAGATACGTTACTGATAAACGCCAATCCGATGCGTACGTACCTAAAGCATAAAAGCTAACGTGAGCTGCGGTTTAGTACAGACGCGGTCGGGTATGGTTCGGTATGCCAGCTACTCAACTGATGGTAAACTAAAGGGAGGAGCAAAAAGGAAGAAGTGATTTTCTACGGTGTATATACCTAGCAATAGGCAAAGAATTTCAACTGAAGGGTTTTCTGGGCTGATGCTGCCCACTATACGCGTATTACATGCATACTCCTACGCCATAGTAGCAATATACACTTCTATTTATATTATATACTCATGCATATGAGTGAAAGAGTATTGCATTGGTAGACTTGGAGATGAAATTCGTATCGTTAGCCTCTTCGAAGTCGAGTAGAAATGAAATTTTCAATCTGCAATATCATTGAAAATTAACTTTCGGCAAAATTTACAACTACACGTTCGCCAAGTTGTACTTTCGCGATAAAACGATGATTTATCAAAGAAAGAAGAGAACGGTAGGCTTGATCCGAAACCAAATCCTTTTTACGCTGATTGCTACGACGACGTAACCTGCGATGCCATATTATTCATTATTCATTAACAGAGACGTGCGAACACACGAATTTCGAGTTCAAATTCCAGTGCAAAACGAAACCCCCTAAATTTCCTTCCTTCGACTCAAAGTTTACGCTAATTCGGATAGCCGTGTAACCTGAGCTATCTCGGGTAAACCTTTGATTTTTCCAATTACTTGATTACTTCGGGCCATGAATACATTTCAAAGCTTGAAACAGGAAGAAAGAACGGAAACGAAACGGAACGAGATAAAACTGGAGAGAATTGAATAGATCTCTGCCATTTTTTGTCAGTTTCCTTTCCCCGTAAGAATTATACAAATTCGATTCAGCGATTAATTATTCGTTTTTCTTAATCGATAATTGATTATCTCATTGCCGAAGAAAATTTTTCCCCTCGAGTTTATATATATAGGTACATGTCTGGTTAGTAGTGGGAATGAAAATCGTGAATTATCAACGCGTCTCTACGCGTTCTGAACTCCAAGATGCCGTTGGGGGTGCGAAAGCGAGCGTCGGGACGCTTAGGAGATCACCGATCGCGAACGAAGTGAGATAAATTTTGGTCAACCAAAGAGGAGAAGTATATAGACTTCGCGGAGACCGGAAGGTGCAGAATTTCATCTGCCGGAATCCGCGTATTCGGTCACCCGCCATCTCTTCTTTTCCTTCTTTTTCTTCTTCTTCTTCTTCTTCTTCAGGGGTTCAAAGTCCGTTTGTACAGTAAGAGCTGAGCTGAGCTGAGGCAGGTGAATTCAGATCACCGCACTGCGCCGTTACAACTGGACTGCCTTCTGGGCTGCAGTGTTTCATCCTTTATAGAAGTTCCGCTCCAACTTTGCTCCGAAGCTCTCCGCGATATACAGAGTGCCACGTGTATAAAGTATGAACACATGTGCTCGACTATACCCCCGTCTCACGACTGACGATGAGAAGGTACAGGTGTAGGTGCAGGTACTGGTAACAACCAGGTTCTCCTTTCCGAGGTGACCATTAAAATTCTCAGTGGTTCTCCACCCCATCTCATTAGCGACTCATGTACTGCACTGGAGGGTAAAAAAACGAACGAATATCTTCTTCTTCCTTTGAAACATATGGGGTATGCGTATACTCGTATACCTCTGCCTGCAGCATTTGAAATCCGTGTATCATATTTTGTCGAGATGAAATTATTCTAGCGTGAATTGCAGATCATAAAACTAAGAAGATCAGTATGCGTTTGACATTCCTTTGATTCGAACTACGACTTGAAATTTGAAAAATGAAGTAAATTTAAGCGAGAAAAAAGAATCCCCTGCATTTCCTCATTTTCACGTAACTTTGTGATTGAAGGTCGCAGTGAATATTATGGAGAGAAAAAAAAGCCTGATCTTGGCGTTCCGCTTGGAAGTACTCCTGCGAAAACGGAACTCTGAATAAAATTTTATCCGAAAAGTACATACCGAGTGAAGCATGTGAATCTTCTCGATCAATTTATTGAACAAAATGAACAATATCAAAATTGTAGACAAAAAACTGCAGACTAAATGACTGGCATTTGTGGTCTAACAGAATCATATATTTCAACACGTGTATCCACATTTGTAGCAGGATCGTAAAATCATACGTTTCATTGATGGGTTTCGTATAATATTCCAATTATAGTTTCTCGCGCAAAAGTGGATACATGGATTTTATTCGAATAACGAGGCTAGAAATATAAAGCAGTGCTTTTTAATGAGAGCTTTCGTGTATATAGTATACGTACAGATAATGACGCACCACTGTCTTCCGCGACGTCAAATATTCATATCAGGGCAATCTGAAGCACTGACCTAGGTCTCTGTCTATCCAACTGAACCCGAGTACTGAACTAATCTGGAGCTTCGTAGAACTCCAGAAGCCAGCGGGAGGCAGACACTAAAGCGTGTCCGAGGAAGCACTTAACGACAATAACCTCACTCTGAGACGTTGAAATTACTTCGTACTCCATTGAATCTGAGCAACGACCGCAAGTTCATTGCTAATTAGAGAGAATGAGAGAAAAAGAGAAACAAGAAGAAAAAAAACGGAAAAACAACCCTGGAGTGGAGACGTCCATTCGTCATTCTCAAATATGGTTTGGAGAGATTCAGAAATTCTCGGAAAAATCACGATCTCTTCGAAATTCTTCATTTTCCGTTCGTATCTTCGAATATTCGAGACTTTATTTTTTCTGCTAAAAATTTTCAACGATCCAGAGAGAAGATGAGAAGCTATTTTCAAGAACGCACCCGCTCGCGCGGTACGCGTCCGAATATTTCCGAATCAGAATTCTCCTTTATTCTGTGTAAAACGGACGGAAATGTTCTAACAGTTTCGTTGAGAATGTGGCATCTCGATTTTAACCCGGATATTCCCGAGCCGTCTTCTCCAGATTTCATCGAATTCTACCGGAACCTGGAAAACGAATAACTCAGACGGAGAAAAATTTCTTCCCGGACTAGATGACTCGGGATCGAGTTTTCTATTCTCGTCTCCTTTTTCTTTCCAATACCATTTCCTATTTTTGCTTCCTCCAATTATATCTCTGGACCGCCATTACCATCCAACTAATTATTCTCCAGTTGCTCCTGCGTAGATACTTCGTGGCGTAGTTCAACTCCTCTGTGATTCTCTAGGTGCATACATACACCTACCGACCTCCCATTATCCCGTATAAATGTGAGTGGAGATTATAGTCTCTCAACACGCTTGTCGCGCTCAACTCCCCAACTCGTGTTATTTTTTCATGTCACACGATGTGCTCAAATTTTTCGAGCTTTCAGCCAGAATAATTCCATCACGGCTCTCGCTCCAAGGCTGCTATACTGCAGTGCAGAAATCCGAGCACGCAATTATTATCCAGTCACTACTTGCTCACCTACATTCTTCTACAGCTACGCCGGCCTTATAGGTATGAATAGGTATACGTTCGATAAAACAATCCCCTTTTATTGTCATTCGATTATCGATTCTACATTAACAGATCGTCCGGCCCGTCGCCCATAATTATGCATGTAATGCTCGTTTCATACGCACATTGCTGTTTAATTCTATCACCTTCCCGTCAATCCACATTCTTATTTAACAGGCTGCTGAATTCCATGGATTGTAGAATAGGATATAATCCTTCCTGATTCAGGATAAGCAAATTTTTCGAACAGCCAGTTTTCACCCAATTGCGCGGTATTTTGTGGATTCGGTCTGAAAATAAGTTCTTTCAAAAAAGCTGATACTCTAAATTTGGTTCTCTCCTCCTTGTTGCGTGTCGCCACTCACTACATTCAAAAATTGAAAATTTGTGGAGAAAATCAACGGATCATCGGAAGAATTCTGCCCCTCGAACGCACTCGAGGGGGGCGAGTTCTTCCCTTGCTACTTTATCCGCACTATGATCCACCCGGAGGAAGCTATACTAACGAATCTGTGTCACTATCCTACTATACCTACACCCGAATAGAAAAAGTGGAAGAACTCCATACTTGAGATAAAAAATGGACAAACAGATCATGAATCTTCCAGTGATGCGGGGCCCCGTTAAGGCTCCTATAATATACGTAAAGCCTCTCAACAACGAAAACTCGAATCTACGTGCTCGTGAGTATACTTGATGGTTTTTTCAAAGTATAAATGAAATAGTGAGTCGGGTTAATCGAAGGGAAGAATTGTCACTTTTATAAGAAGTAGCTTCCACGATCTCATTGTGGATTTAATGGGATGACGCCGACGCTGAGACGTGAGCTAGCGAGATGATGCGACGAGACGTGACATTGAAAGAAACAAGACATAAAATTTCGCTTCTGATGAATTTCATTCAAGGAATTTCAAAACTCTGCGGTATAAAAACGAATCTACTAAGTTAATCATTGTACGCTGATCCCATTATTTTCGTACCCGACACTCCACCCCTGCCCCACCGTCACTTCTGCAATTCTATTTCCCTAATTTTTCTTCACGTGCCATCACCTCGGAACATTTTTATTTTAATGTATTCAAAAACTTTCGCCCACTTCTAACTTTTCACGACACCGAGGAAATGAAAGCGCAATTAGGATCCCGCGCACACGCGATAAGTTCGATGGAAATAATTTTCAAAAATGGTTATAGGTGCGATTTATTTCACTATTTATATCACATCGATTTTTATCCGTTTTTCGATCGATGTCCGATGACGTGAGGCAAGATAGACAGACCACAAAACAGGAAGAATGGGAGACGAAATTGGCGTGGAGAAAACCTGCATCCATCTGCTAGCCCCAATATAGTATACCAGAGCTATTTTTCACGCGATATGAATATTTATCAGCCTTCGGGAAAACAGGGCTGAGTTCATTCGTGGGACTATTTACCTCACCGTGCTGCAAAAGCTTAGTGACAAATCTAGAGCTGATGAATGTCTGAGAAAACCTGCCTCTCGCCGACTAGGCTCCGCAGTTATTTTCCTCCTTCGATCGTACTTTTCATAAATGTATAATGAGCGTTAACATACGACGATTACATTCAATTCTCTGACTTCCTTTTCCACATCAGACACTTGCTAAACGAACAATCTTTCGATCCAAGGTAAAGAAAAAGGTAAGAGGAGAAATTGGGTTACGAAATCATACGGGATAATTATTGAGGAGTTCGTAACGTGAACGTAACAAAACGACGAGAAAAACGAATATCAGCTTTCATCCCTCCATACCGAAATTAGAAGTCTATGTCAAACGACTCTACAATCATACCAACTGATACAATAATAAGAATAATCGTATTTCTGATTTCAGAGGCGGATCATCACTCTTACCAATAATGAAAATCGGAATCGGAACCGGCACCGGATCAGAAAACGGTACGAGAAACGGTAGGGCTCGGTTTGGAAAACTCTTTTCAATATATTACATACCTACCTGTTGAAAATTGAAGTGAAATATTCTATTCGCTCCTAGAGCGAAATGTCGATCTGTTGAATGAATATTTTTTGAATATTGAATGATGCGATATAAAATCCCGCATGGGTTGGACTGATGGCTATACCGATCTATTGTTTCCTCATCCAACGAGTATGCGAGTATCTTCTGACATGGATACGTAGTACCTACGAAATATGAAATATAAAATATGTACGCTAAAACGCGTACACGTACGAAGGAAAGATAAATGAAAAAATGGTGAAACAGTTTTTCTTTGACGTGATACAAGCGATTGGTAGGACATTAGAGAATATATTTTCTCGGTATCTTCACGTTGCACGCAATTCTCGATACTCTATATATCTCTGCAACGAGACTCCCCCGTGACTTCGAGACGCGGAAATCAAACCGCATTTTATCTACATCCCGCGCGCTCGGAGATCTGGTGAAATTATTTAGCCTCGACAAATCGTCAATCGTCGTACGTCTGAACTCCAAATCCTTCTCCATCGGCCTACTACTCTTCGTGACATGAACGGCAACATTTTGCCTTCGCGGGACGAAAACCGAGAGTCAAATTCACTCCAATTACAGATACCTACAGTTTGGTTGAAAAATTCCGTCTTCGTTGGAACGCGTGAAAGGCTTCCATATCGATGTGTCTCATTCTACTCCCGATAACTCTGTGAACAAAAATGAAACAAAAATTTCAACCAGTGTAATTCAACGCTCGTTCCTCCCCCCTCAAAATGCATTTTTCAAATTTCTTTTCCGATCTTTCTTCGCCAAAATATCGCAGTTTGTATTCTGCAGTTGAACCAAATTTCAGCAGCGGTACGGAGCTCTTGAACGATACTCTACTGTACGACACGTCATTCGCGTTGGTGAAGAATCGTGTTCGGGAAATTGATCGTCCTGGTAGGTGCGTGCTGGATCATAATAACAATCGTGATAAACAAGATAGGGTCGAAGACATAATTGTCTGTCTAAACCAGATGGCATGGCCGAATCTGCGGACAGCGGAAGAACCAAAAGCGGCGGCTACTGCTGCGCTGCAGAAGCGTGAGACTGATTGGTGTGATTCGGGAGGCTGATGACCGGCTTCCGGCAGCACTCCCTAGTCCCGTAGTCCCTCGTGCCTCGTATGGTCGAACCTTTGCCGATGTTGCACACTACTCCATCCTATATGGAATTATAGATTGTTGTATACCGGATACAGACGCATGTATCAACTCATAACGACGCAAACAAGATAGTAGCCTCAGACTCCATGCTGCGCCTCCGCCACCTCCACCTCCGCATCCATCCTCTTCTTTGTCTACTTTTCATTGTATTTCTGTGGCCTCCTCAACATGGTCCAGTAATTTTGTTCTCATAGGAAGAGTCGCTCTCCTTCCCACGAAGACGCTGATTTTTTCTGCATCCCCCGAAGTCTCAACGGTAAATTGAACCAACGACGATAATTATCCCAGAAATTCTCGCCTTGAGAATCGATACTCGAAAATCGAGAATCCCGTTTTTTACTATCCTACTTCTGTCTTTCAGGTGAAAGTTTGAATTTTGGGTGAATTTTCTTTCTAAAATTCCAAAGAACAAACAGAAAACGACTTATGACCGTCGATTTTCTGGAATCTAAGCCTATTCTTTGGAGGAAATCGGGCTGACCGACTGATAAGTGAGCTTTGCATTAGGTAACGAGAATTCGAATTTCACATAGAAACTAGGTATAGGTAACTACGTGCCCGAAACTACTGAGAAAATATACTTAACACGTACGTCAAAAAATCGGTAAAATATGTAGTATAGAATGTGATGAATTGGGATCGGTTCGCGTGCCAGAATATTTCTCTTCGTCATATGACTTGTACGCACAGACTGCATAGAGCGAGCATCAATCTGAGTATTTTGTGAGCCAAATTACACTGCGCGAGACAATGTGATTCACACGGGAAGTATACTTCGAAAAAAATTCGCAAGTATCGAGTATGATTTATAGGAGATGGAGGTATGTATATGTATACCTCTGTATGTACTATCCATACCTGTATGTGGCACATGCATACAGTATTCGATTTGCTGTTATTTATTTATGGTATTTAACATCAAATATTCACGCAGTTGGTTTACCGTCACGAACATTTGCACTTTGAAAATGGGAAATTTGCACAAACATAAATTCCGTGGTAGTGCAGCATACGCGTATCTGTACCTGTACCTATATAACGCATTTATACGGGAGTACACGCGTGTAATCATTCCCGTCGTTCATGGATATCTGCAACTCTATTACGTGGCGGAACCGAAGCAACAATACCTACGTGAATATGCCAGTTTGTAATTCAGGGCGTTGGTCATGCTCTCAATATTTGTTTCAATTAAAATTGAAACAACTTAGCATCAGCGAAAATCGATTTACTCGAATCGCAGGCAATGATCCCAGCATCGGCTGGCTCAATGCCCCGACTCGTGTGAAATACAATTCAAATTGTGCGGATACTCGATTATACCTACCTTCTGTAATTACAACAAACGATGACTACGATTGATCGAGATGAAACATACTAGAGAATACATTGATCAATTAGAATATCATATCCCAGCTCATTGTTCACTATTGTTTCTCCGCTCTTCGGAATCGGCTCTGTGACGCGGTGGATCAATTTCGTCAATTGACGAGCACACGACCAATGAATTTTGAACAAAAAATATCATTGTTGCGAGTAAAGGCGTATTAATTGATGGTCGTTGAAATTCATTACGTGAGGTGATCAAAGAAAGAGACCGTTTTTTTACGAACGAATTTAAAAGCTGCTTCTGACCCCTGGCATCGATTTCTTTCGATAAGCCTCAGGCCCCCTCCGACCACCGCCGTCACCTCTTGATATAAACTTTTGGGTCAGGGTTAAGGCTGACAACTCTGCTGCCTGATGACGTGGGGATCAAACTATATACTCACAGACGTAGTACCTTGTGTGAGTAATGCCACAGCGAAAAGTAGGATAATGATGGATAATTAAGTAGTGTAGTAACCAGGTGTACTCCGTATTACAGCATATTGTCGAATTGATTTTTTGCCAAAAATTTCACTTTTTCAATAATTTTTCTACACGGAAGCAAAGACAATGAAATTTCGTTGCTTCGGTATACCGTGAGCAAAATTTTTCATCCGCATTCTCTCGAAAATCTTCGTTACACTCCACAGCTCAAAAGGTTGGGCAAACTTCCAACTTGAGCTGGTCCGATTATCGAAAAGTTAATTTAACATAGTGAAGAATCGTGGCAAAAGCAAAGATGTGAAACTTATTTGAAAAAGTAGAGGGCAGGCTTTTCAATAGGCCATTGATTCCTGATTCATCATCGTTTCTGTCTCCGCAATTCAAGGATTCGTTTGATTTCGATTATTTCTTTCCGAATGATTGCGGGAATTGCATGCGAACGATAAAAAAATGACGCATCACGTCACGGAAAGTTTAGTTTCGAAAGAAAGCCTTCCCATTTGAAAAACTCTCCCAGTTAACAAGAAATCTCCGAGAGACGGCACCTAGAATGAGTTTCGTTTTCCAATTTATGCTACCGTGGCCATTTTTTCTTCAGAATTTCCTGATCCACAGAGCAATTGAACAACGATAATCGAGCATGAAGAAAAATCGACGAAATAGACTCGAATCTCTCTAGAATGCACAATGATAAATATATAACACTAAATGATTCACTCTTCCAAATATCTCTCCGCTCTATTTGAACACAGAATTATATCGTTACACGTCATTAACCGTTCTAGCCGCATTGCACTCGTACGTGTACCATCGCGTAGACGTAGAGCACTAACAGCAATATTAAAGCTCATAGACCATTGCTCTAGCCGAGCGGCTAGCCCCATGAAGTCTGTCTACAACCATTCAACCATGAACTGGGACCAGTGTTGCTACACCGTAAACGGTCTCTATTTCGTCTTCAGAATCCACATCCGTTCAAGTGTTTCGTAACAATGATAATGACAATGATGATAATGATAATCACTAGGCAGCTCTGCCCGCAAGTTGTGGTGGACACTCGTAGCCGTGCGTACGTTAGCAATAGTGTGGCACGAGGTTGAGGTTGTCCGTCGATTGTTCCTACGGTGCCGCAGTGACCCCATACAGGTCTGCACTTCGTTAGATCCAATTGACATAACCGATTAGTATGCATCGTCGGCAACTTGCTCAAAGCTCGACGCCCCATAGACGACCCCGAAGAGCGATAATTCAGTTACTCTGGAGCCCCGTATGCCTGGACACATATGGAGTAATATATCGTTAGAGTGCAAAGTGCAAGCCAAGTGGTAGCGTCCTTCATTTAGTGGTGACCGGAATCACGAAATGCACATCGCCCGGAGTCGAGTCAGGATCTCCTTTCGAACTGACAAACTTGGGGTTGGTCTTCTACCACAAATTTTCGACACCAAGTTCGTTCAACCGAATAAAAAGTGTTGAGCTCGCTCCGGGTTTCTCACACAAATACACAAAACTCCGATTTCCGCTGTAATAATTCCAATTTCCCGCTCTTCGAAGTCGCGAACTTTTCTTCAGCGCTCACACTTCGAAATGCTACGAAGAAATATCGGTTTCGAAAAAATTCACCCCCGAGGATGCCTCGCAACTTGTCGAGTGATGGAAAATCCGATGTAAATTTAATCGTGTGGGATTCACGGGTGGCGAAGCGAAGAGACTATATTTTCCACCTTTCTCACCTTCTTCTTCAGCGAAAGTATTACACGACACACGCCTAGCACCAGGTAGGCCCTACACTTTATATGCTATGCCTACGTCGAAACAACGATTCAACACTTTTGACAAGCTAGATTGTACGATGCGGCCGGTTTGTTATATTATGACACACATACGCCCATATAAGCAGTATCTACCTACCTCCCGATTGCTTGAACTTTCTCATGTACCTAATGTAGCAATCCTATTTTCAAGGTATACCTAACCCAGCGCTACTTACATGGTTCAGAAAAATATACTGTATCAGGTTCGACCCGAAAAGTTTCTGCGGCATAGGAATTATACTTACGAATATACAATCTAACTTATGCTATTCACAATGCATACATGGTAGCCAGCGTAGGGATGCATTTTTCTTCGATTCAACAGTTCTGTGAGTTTGAGCTTATTCCGTTGTAGCTCGGGAGGTATGAAAACTTGGTGGAAAATTTCAAACTCATTAGATAGTTGCAAAGATATTTTAGTTTCCAGATTTTTAGGTCACCTAATTCTAGTTTCAGGTGATAAACTAGGGATTTAAAATTCTGAATTTTACTAGCCAAATTTTTATCATATACTTGAGGGTATTCTGAAACGCTTAATTCACATTTTGCTTTAAAATTCAAAGATCAATATCGTGGAGGCGTGGAAATTTGAACTTTATCACAAGTTTACTCATGTCAGTTAACTCATATCTTCATCGCACCAAATCTCGGTTATACTATGAACCCAAAACCCTAAGGAAGTTTTTGTGTATCTTTTTAATCTAATGAGATAATCGGTCTAACCATACCGTGACATTGGATCCGCCATTTTGAAATCCTAGCCGCAAAGTTGACTCGAGCGATCCCAGAAGCGATCTGTAAGCATCAATATAATGTGAAGAAACAGAGCCGTGAAAAAGGACGTGCTCATTAAACCAAAGACACGATAGTTTGTGTTCAAACAAATCTGCATTAGGCTATTCCAGCGAATGAACGTCGAGTTAAAGGACACTTTCCCCAAGGAAATGGAAATTCGTGATTTTCTCAATCCTGTAATCCAACGGCTAGGACATATCGGCGACGATCAGAACGTGCCCCGGCAATTGCTAATGAAAATGTTCTTTACGAATCTTTACGAGGCTTGCAGAGGGGGAAACTGCCGCGTTAAATCGTTTGTGAGTAACTGGAACAAGTTGTGCGAAACGCGACCGTGCGAAATCGCAAACACTTCTAAAGGCACCAATCACGCTGAGTGCATATTTTTCACTCTTGAAACACATGCATACATACTGTAGGTACACGTTGGTATAAGTATTGAACGAGGGATATTCCTGACGCGCATTCTTTTGAATGCATACACCGCTTCACCGATGATCGTCAGTTGGATTGAATCAACTGCACTTCATCCTTCCTGTTTTTCTTTCGTCCGGTTCGATGGACAGACCAATGTTTCACGCTAGTTCACCGGCAATTGATTGACATCAGTAATATCAATAATTGAGTGGAACATTTGAACCGTGCGTTTGTGGTATAGCAATTCGTCAACGTACCCAAACGGTCGTATCCATCCGTAATGATCAAACTCGCGGACCAATTTGAAAACATGTTTTGCTATTCACAGAGGAGTTATTAAGCCCGTTTCGTAACGCGTGTGCGTGTGCTTTCTGCTATTAAGAATTTCGGACGGCCCACTCGCCCCACCGTTCAAGATTAAACTTCGACAGAAAATCATAGGGCCCTATATAATTTCCCAATAAGCTTTCCAGTCCTGTGCCACTTTCGGGTCCAAAATGGCGTCCATCCGCGGTCGATCAAAAAATTCGTAACTCTTGCATTCTCCATCAAAATTCAACGAAATTTAGAATACAACCTACTGCTATGAAGACACAATATCTTTCTTCAACTTCGGTCGAACTTTAAGATCCTTGCGTTCGGTACGTGGACAGAGGTCGGATGCTGCGTATTGACCCAGCTTGTGACTCGTCACCCCTTAACTTCAGGCCGTACGCAACCCCAAGTACTTTGATGCAGAGTTTCATGCTTCGTTTGGATTCTAGAGTGGAAAAACCAAATCTGACTTCAATCAAGTATTTAGAGAATCGCATAAACGCATATTTTCGAGAAGTGTTTGAGACGTTCATTCAAATAGTACAATTGTTCATGCTCACTAGTATTATCGGTGAACTTCGTATGCATTTATGACGAAAGTGTGCTCCATGAGCTTTTAATGCAAAGAAGCTCACAATCAAGATTCTGATATGATTGGAACGAAAGATATTTTTTTACTTTCAGAGCGAACGTATTTGAGATTTTTCAGCCTCTCAGCCGAACGTGAACCTCTTTTACTTTTGAAGAATCAGAAATCTGTTAGGAAATGACGGGAACAATACAAACATCATATCACGCTGATGAAGTTCGAATATTATTGATTGAAAAATAACGTTTATTACTGAATAATAATAATTAAATACAAATTTATTGCGTCATAGAAGCTGCCTGTGTTCCAAACAAGTTGGCATCAAGTCTTTTTCGGTACTTATAAGAGAAATGCTTCTGTGTTTCATGGTGGCAGAAAAGGAGAACAAAATTCACGAATAATGTGAAAAAGTAACACGTACAAATATACGCTCAACGAATATATTCAGTCGATTCTATACGCAGACTGCTATACCATTCGATTTGGAAAATGATGATCCAACGGTGAGTTGCCGCTTCACGAAGCGCTAGTGACAATCCCATACAACTTCGCAGATGTTAGTACCACGGTAGCAGCGCCTGGTAGTTGCAAATTGTTAGTCATCACATTTGTTCCCGGGACAATACCGGAAGCAACACTAGACGTGTAAACGGTCATTTGATCAAGAGCAGTTAAGCTGGTTCGAATGTTGACAGCTTGATCAGTTTCACCGCAATTGATGAGAACAATGATCGGAGAGGCACCAGCGACGGATCGAACAACGGCGAGAACGTTGTCAGAGAGAACTTCCACATTCAAAGATCCTCGTTTGAGAATAGGTATCTTTCGGAGAGCTGTCATGGCCTGATAAACGTGGTAGTGAGAGTGAAACTGGTCCTTCTGTGCCTGAAGATTGAGCGTTAAGTAATTCTCGTTGACCGGAAGCCATGTTGTTTCAGAAGTGGAAAACCCAGCGTTCGTGCTATTGTCCCACTGGTAAGGAGATCTTTCAGGATCGCGATAATACTGCTGATAGTGTTCCTCGTCGGTATTACAGGCTGCGGGATCAACCGCATCATCCCATGAAACGTCAGTGTCGAGCATACCAATTTCATCTCCGTTGTACGTAACCGCGATCCCGGGAAGAATTGAACACAAAATGGACATTTGATCCGCACGATCAACGCCGTACCTCGATGCCACTCTGCGCTGATCGTGATTACCTATCACCCAATTCGCAACGTAGCCGTCTGGCATGATGTCAAGCCAATTGTAAATGATCGTCTTAAATTCTGTGGCGGTTGAACCGTTTCTGGCGTCTGTTATGAGTCCGAAATTGAACGGAATATTGGAGCCGTGGGTGTAGTATTTCATGACCAGATCCAATCGGGTGTATCCCTCCGTCATTATGACTTTCGTATCGGTTCCTGTTTCTTCTGAGTACTTGTCAAGGAGTTCCCGCCACGACTTGAGTACATCGTAAGTTTCATTCTGATCCTTGGAGTAAATATGATCGAGAGAGTCGTAATATCCATCCGGGACATTTGCGTTGTTGGACGGGGGATCGTCTCTGAAATTTTCATCTTCAAACATGTGGTTGATAGCATCAATGCGGAATCCTTCAACGCCTCGTTCTATCCAGAACGTGAGAACATTTTCCATCTCCTTTCTCAAGTCGGCATTTCTGTAGTTGAGGTCGGGCTGACCTTTTACAAACTGGTGAAGGTAGAACTGACCTCTTTCCTCGTTCCATTCCCATGCAGATCCCTGGAAGGCACTCAGCCAGTTATTCGGAGGAATCGGGGCTCCTGTTTCGTCTGTCCCTGATTCGTTTCGCCAGACATAGTAGTCAGTATAAGGATCTATGCGTTTGACACTTTTTTTGAACCATTCGTGCTCGTCAGAACTGTGATTCGGCACGAAGTCGAGAATTACTTTGAGCTGCAGCTCCTTCGCCCTTGCGACAAGTCGGTCGAAGTCATCCAAGTTACCGAAGATCGGATCGATGTCCGTGAAGTTTGCTATGTCGTAGCCAAAGTCAGCCATCGGACTCGTATAAATTGGAGATATCCAAAGAGCGCCAACACCCGCGTCTACGAGGTGTTCCAATTTGCTCTTAATTCCAAGCAAGTCACCGACGCCATCGCCGTCACTGTCTTTGAAGCTTCTTGGATATATTTGATAGAATGCAGTAGTTTTCCACCAATCTTTGTTCGCCACAATTTCAGTCCCCGTCCGACAAGCGAGGGCACTCGCTAGCACGACGGATAATACTGTTAGCTCGCGCAGCATGATGTCGATAATATTTTGCACAGCTCTGAATCAGCTTATATATGATCGGGCCTGAAAAAGAAAAATGTTAAATTAGAAAAGTCTTGTATCATTACCATTATAAACGTTAATTGCTTTATCTTATCTAGTATGAAGCAATGATACTGATATTGCTACTGATAGTAGTCTAAATAAAACTTCGATAGCGTTACCAACGGAATTGAAGTTTCTTTTCTTCAAGAATTAATCCATCAATTGAACAAACCTCGACTGCCCTCAGATAACAGGCTTCCGATAACCGCTGCGATAGCCACAATAAGCGAAGCTAATTCATGTTAACGCACAATAAAAATTGCCTCTTATATAATGCGTACAAATGAAGTATATTCAGAAACATCACTGATTAACTATCCATCTTGCAAAAAGAAGCACGGATCAATAAGCACAAGATTACACTTTATACTTTATTCTGACTAATCTACGGATTATCTTTCTCGCCTGATGCTAGTATCGGTAAAAACTGACCACCGACAGGAAAGGAAATCTCGGCATGTACCGTAATCTCTATCTCTCAGCTAGTGTACTCACATCCATAAAAATATGCAGGATAATCGGAGGTACATGAAGTAACCATTACACTAGAAATCTGCACGGGCTCGGACTGTATTGAATTTTGTTTTTTTCCAATTTCTATCATCCGCAATCTCACCTAATCTTGAACTTTTTCGAATGTTGAAGACTTGAAGGTTTTCAACACACGGGGGAAACGATTTACCGACAACAAACATGATGAGTTTGTTACTCTTCCTAATTTAAACTTGGGTTCAAAAATTCGTTGGAAAATTCAAATCTGGAATTCCCAGAGGAAGAGAACGATGTGTCGGCGTTACGTACATAAGTCAGCCGATTCGGCTATGACAGTTTCTCAAAAATTGGAATACGATTGGAAGTTATACCTGTTTTCTATTTTTCTGATGAACTATACGAATAGCGGCCATTTTCTAACCGGTCATGGGAGAAACATAAAATAGCAGACTATTTTCGAAATATGAACTTTCAGGTCAAATTTTGGGTTACTATGATTTCCCTATGCTGATTTTGCGCCAAGTTGTCATACTTTGCGTACCTAGATTTCATCTATATGTTTTCGAAAATGATTAGACAGTACACAAGAAGCTATCTCATTTCATTCAAACTTACTATTCTTCTCAATAACTGTGAAACGTTATGTGAAGTCGTCGCTATAAGCAACCTAGCGTTTCACCACCTGGAATAATGAATCGTATGAATCTTCTGTATACATTTTGAATGACATACAAAAAAATCATAAGCTCTGCCGTTGGTTCTTTATCCAAAATCGACTAGCGTAACTAATCTGTTCCTCTTCTCCCATTCCCATTCCATATGCTGGCACTCTCCCAAGCTGTGTGAATATTCTACATTTTTATGAAGCGGGATTCATTTCGAAAGTAAAATAGAAGAACGTTGGGGGAAAAAAGGCATCCGTGTACGCATGACCAATTTTTATACGTCGACGCAATACACTCATGTGACTGAAATAATTTCGCGTATGAATGTAAGCTGTCAGGCTTATGCCATTCATTTTGCCTTCGCTCTTGTATGCCAACAAGGAGGACTCTTATATACATGAAAATATTATCACTCGAAGAATAAGCCAAGTCGGTAGGGAACTTCCGGTTTCATTCAAGTGATATTTTATTCCGATTCCTTCATCAGGTGTTCACACATTTAACAGAATATGATGTACTGCATTCGCAGGTAGCACCAATTTGCGAACATGAGGATTATACAATTTCGCGCATAGTCGCCAATAGCCTGTCACGGATTTCACGATGAAACGATAATGTCTGACTCGCAATCAGAAGACTCCTCCTCGTCAAATTCGAGATGTAATGGACAACTAATTCAAACAATAACCATGAGAATGAGTGGAAGAAGTAGCAGGTAACATCCGCGTATGCGTTTCGTGTCTTCTCGGAGTCCACCGAATTCTTCAATGTGGAATTTGATACCGAGCTACGAGCAAACGAGCCTAGAAGATTCTCCTTAAGATTACCAAAATTTATCACAAGTCAGGGTGAACTTGGATCAACATCGCAGAATACTAATAGCAGTATGTTACTTTGACAAAAATAATGTTATCCTATGAACAAAATGAAATCGCATTTTACAATTGACTCATTCGACTCAAAAATACATTTTAATAATAATCAGAGTATCGTTCGCGACTTCATTCGCTGTTGACAATATCGTACAATCTTTGGGACGTCAGTACCACAGTTGCGGCTCCGGGTAATTGGAAGCTTGCGGTAGTCACCGTAGTTCCCGGAAGAATTCCGGAGGAAACACTGGAAGTGTAGACGACCATTTGCTGAAGGACTTCTATGCTTGATCCAACGTTTAAAGTCTGATCAGTTTCTCCACAATTGATGAGAGCGATGATGGGAGGAATGCCTGTGATACTTCGAACAACAGCCAGAACGTTGTTAGCAAGAGCTTTCACCGTCAAAGAACCCGTTTTCAGTATTGGCAGCTTCCGGAGATCGGTCATGGCCTGGTAGACGTGGTAATGAGTGTGCACCGCGTTCTTTTGAGCCTGAAGATTCAGCGTGTTATAATTTTCATTGACGGGAAGCCACGTTGTATTGCCAGAAGAGAACCCAGCGTTCAAGGTGTTGTCCCATTGGTAAGGAGTTCTCGCGGGATCGCGATTATACTGCTGGTAGTGTTCCTCGTCGGTATTACATGCTGCCGGATCGACTGTTTCAGCCCATGAAAGCTCAGTGTCGAGCATACCAATTTCATCTCCGTTGTACGTGACCGCGATCCCGGGAAGAATTGAACACAAAATGGACATTTGATCCGCACGATCGACGCCGTACCTCGATGCCACCCTGCGCTGATCGTGATTGCCTATCACCCAATTTGCCACGTAGTTTTCAGGCATATTGTCCATCCAACTGTCAATGATGCTCTTGAGTTCGGCGGCAGTTGATCCACCCTTGGCGTTTGTTATGAATAAAAAATTGAATGGAGCATTCGAGCCGTATCTATAGTACTCCATCACTAGATCCATGCTGGCGTACGCCTCTGTCATGATGACCTTAGCGCCGGTTCCCGTTTCCTCCGAATACTTGTCAAGAAGCTCCCTCCACGACTGGACAACAAGATAAGTTTCATGCTGATCTCTGGTGTAGATATGATTCAGGGAGTCGTAATATCCATCCGGTACGTTTGGGTTGTTGGACGAAGGTTCATCCGCAAAACTTTCATCCTCAATCAACATGTTAATTGCATCAACGCGAAATCCGTCCACGCCTCTTTTCAACCAAAAAGTAAGAACGTTTTCCATCTCCTTTCTCAGGTCACTGCTTCTGTAGTTGAGGTCGGGCTGGCCCTCTACGAATTGGTGAAGGTAGAACTGACCTCTTTCCCCGTTCCACTTCCATGCAGATCCTTGGAACTGACTTATCCAATTATTCGGAGGCTTGAAGTCCCCTGTATCATCTTCATTTATTCCATCGTGCCAGATATAGTAGTCGGTGTAGGGGTCTATGCGTTTGACACTTTTTTTGAACCATTCGTGCTCGTCAGAACTGTGATTCGGCACGAAGTCGAGAATTACTTTGAGCTGCAACTCGTTCGCCCTTGCGACAAGTCGGTCGAAGTCATCCAAGTTACCGAAGATCGGATCGATGTCCGTGAAGTTTGCTATGTCGTAGCCAAAGTCAGCCATCGGACTCGTATAAATTGGAGATATCCAAAGAGCGCCAACACCCGCGTCCACGAGGTGTTCCAATTTGCTCTTAATTCCAAGCAAGTCACCGACGCCATCGCCGTCATTGTCTTTGAAGCTTCTTGGATATATTTGATAAAAGGCAGTAGTTTTCCACCAATCTTGGTCGGTCACTTCAGTCGCCGAGCGACAAGCGAAGGTGCTCGTCAACACGACGGATAATACTGTCAGCTGCTGCAGCATCGTGTGAACAATGTTCCACGTTGGCACGGCACACCTTATATACACTCGGTCTGAAGAGTAAAAATGCTGCAATTGAAAAGTTTCAAGTACTGCCGCGGTCATCTGCAAACTTCGTCATTAGCAAACAGGACAATACTGTTATTGAACACAACATTTTCTCAAGTGCCGTTAACATAGCAACAGATTGAAAATACTCTACTTTATGAATAAAATGAAAGCTTTCTATCCATGTTAAAACTACTATCATAACAAACACCTATGCAGCCAATACATTCTTATACCAGCACTAAGTATTACAGTTCCTGGGCATCGCGTTTTCATGTCAAGTGAATTTCCTCTCCATCTTCATTAAAAAATGTTCTATCAAATTCCAAACGAGCGCGCCGTTAGAATTCACTAGATTGTCGCATTCGTTTGTATCACGTCATGCTTGGCCGCAGTGTATCGGAGTGAACCTACGAATTCGAAATTCGTACCAATCCTCGATAGTGTTGATGATAACTGATCCTATTGAGTGCCGCAAAGTAAACTCTGATGTGTCAGGCAACCGTCGTCCAATGGATACAAAATGATAGATTATGATCTGAAGACGAGGTTTTCGATCATTGCCAAATACCTATAGATGATACTGTCCCTTCTCCTCATAGGCGAGTGAGTTATAGGAAATTTTGTCCGCTGTTCCACTCGGTGCATGCAACTCGGTATCCACCACTTAGATAGTTTGTAGCTGAAACCGAGTCCCCCATCTCCATGATCCCGTCAAATAATGATTTGAACGATGTCTTAGGTTTGGAATATCTCTTTGCAAAGTAATGCTCAGGACTCTTCCTTTTCTTATTCCAAATCAGGGGTGTATCTTAACGGACGAAATACACCCTCCGGAAGGCATTTGGCGGTGCTTATCACTCGGCAATGTGTTGCGTGGAGAGGCATTTCCGTTATCTTGGCGTGTATACCTCCGCCTGTCAAGTGCTGTTATTCTTCGTTGTCTTTTCCTGGTTCAATTGTATTTGGACGAAGTGCGAGTGATTTTGCTGGCTCTTCTACAGCCAATAATAAAATTGTTGCAAATTTTTCAATGGCACGAATGTCTTGGTATCGAACTTTGATTACGAAAAAAAGTTGATTAAACAAATAACGGATCAGTGAGGACGATCGAATTCGCTAATTTCAATCTAGTATTGACTGAGAAGCTACGTTGAGTATTATGGCGAGTAAATTCTAGATGGAAAATACGATTTCAGTAAATGCCATGTACTAATGACACCTGTTGCGATACACCGGGATATTTCATTCACATATTCAGCTTGTTGAGAGTTAATGGTGATCAAACGTTTACCGAAGTTTGTGCGTCTGCAATATTGAAACTGGTTGTTTACTCGTTTCGAACACTTTCACACACTTTTACAATCTCGTTAATTCTGTGTTTACCTTCTGCAAGGAGAGGCTTGGGCGGATAATCGATAAATCAAATGTCCTGGAAAGTCTATGAACGCTTTTCGGATTTCGTGTAGTCATTTTGGAACGACGATAATCCGTTGAAGAAAAAATCACAGGAGAATGTGAAAAGAGTATCGCCAAGCAGAAAAAAATAAGCTTTTCGATTTCCCTCATTTTTAAAATACCTTCTTACGATTTACGTGATCTCTACTTACAATCAGCTTCGAAGATGCATTGTTCGTATTCTTTCGATTCCACGTTTTTGTGAGCTTATTATTTTCACTGCGGACGACATGTTGATCGGAAGTTTCTTGGAGTAAGAAGAAAAAGCTCTGATGAAATGCTTTCTCTCTCTTTCGATTCTCTTTTACAAAAAATACACCATTTGCCTTCTCTCGTGACAAATTTGACGAGCGATCGAAGATTCGTTCACTCGCCCGAACGCTTTCGTGTTCACCGATAACGTATCTGCAGCCTACTACTCTGATGGCCAGAGATAAAAATGAAAAAACTTGACAGAATACAGGCAGTTCGAACGAAATGTGCGGTGATAATTTTCAAACCTTCTCACAAGTTTATCAAGCCCTATAACAACTACGCTAAATAGTAAAATGTCGTTACCACAATTAATCTGACGGGGGAAAACCGCTTCATACATTATTTGTACAGGCTTTTGACAGATCAAATATGGTAATCGTAGCTGTTGAATCCACGCCACGTTTTCCCTCGGCATATTAAAGTGCCGCATTACGAGTGACGCGGGATCATAAAATTCAGCATCCTTCGTGGACGTGTTCTCTCTGCACAATATCTTGCTCGTCTTCTTCTTCTTTTTTCTTTCTTCACTCCTTTTATCAAAAACTTACCACTGGATCAACAGCCTCCTCGCGATCCAAAATTTTTATAGTTTCGGCATTTCACGTACGATATTTCTCATTTGATGAGAATTATCGTTTACAGAGCACAAGTAAAAACGATGCAGGAAACAAAACTGAGTTTCCTATCGTCACTAATCAATGCTTGTGAAAAAAATTCGTCTCAAAGCAGTCGTCAATAAAATTGTCTATTTTTAAGATCAGAACTATCCTTGGATACCTATCCAATTGATTAATTATCGGTCGTAATTTCAAGTGTTATTGAGCTCGTGATCTTATCGCTCAGGTGATAACGTTAAATTCGTTTATTTCTTTGGAATTTTTTTTGTTTTTCAAATCCGCTCTCACAAAATGAGGTAGGTAACGGCGGAATCGGGATGGATTGCAATAGAAATCCTAATTATGCCGAATATCGTTAATTTCCGTGATTTCATTCGATTTCTTTGGAGGATATCGTTGGGATAATAGACATGATGCAGTTCAACTTTTTCCGCTTTCCTCAATTTTTCCATTCATCAGTTTCTGCTCCGTTCTAAAGATGATACGTATTTTTGAAAAATTATATGCCCTCTGCTTCGTACGTATTAATCGGACGGCATCAATGATTTCGAGAAATAAACCCGCAGCTGGAAATGTACTTATAATATCAGCAGCTAACACGGTTTCCGTGTTTCGTATTTCTTGTCTCATGTTTCACGAGCCTCCTCGCTAAATCTCGCAGTAAGTTTCACTCTCTTCCTCACTCCCGCTCCCTTTTCTCTCTCTCTCTCTCTCTCTCTATCCTCCGAGATATAACTAAAGCGACTGAATACACCAACAGGATTGCCTTCGTCTCCCTAATTTACACCTTCAAATTGCTAAGGCGTATTTATCAGGTCGTAATTAATCCCTGGGGTGAAACCCACCCCATTCCTTCCAACCGTCTGCTGGCTCTGGACAGATGAATAATTAAATGCAAAATAACTCTAATATACCTGGAGATGTGTGACTCTGAGAAAAACGCCAGAACTCGAACGCGAACCATTTGTATGTGTCAGCGAATCCAATGAGCTCACACGGTCACAGCCGCGAAGAAAAAAAATGGAAATTCTCCAAAATCAATGAACCGTAGAAAACAAATAGATACGAAAATTTCCAAGTCGTTTGATCGACCGATCCAAAATCGTCGAATCGCGTTCAATCCAATTTTGTACAAACTGCATTTCCTCGAATTTCGAGAAAACTAAGACTGTCTCAGGGGTTTAAAATGGAATTAAATCCATCAAATTACTTCCACCCACTTGTTCCTCCTCTACTCTGACCTCATCTCCGACATGATGTCGGAAAAACGTTTGTGCAAATAATGAGAAGTACATAATTCCTTTTGCCATCGCAGTAGTCATTCCAATGTCCTGGAAATGGTCAGAACGAAGCAAACAGTGAAAGTTCTTATCCTGAGTGGTTCTGACCATTAACTGCTTGCTGGACGCGTATGGCCACGAATGAACTGAGGTCTAGTGAATATATGAGGTGAATCGACATCAGAAGTGTGAATAGCCACTTGAGTTTAGTTTTAGGTGAAAAAAAGGGAGTTGGGAAAAAAACTGCAAAAGAAAGCGCCACAGTACGAGCACAAGCGGTCTCCGCACTCCTTGACGAAGAACCAATACAGTGGCACTTTGAAACCGACAGAAAAATTCTCCAGAAGGCTTCTTCTCTGTGCCTTGAAAATCTCTCTTTGATATCTCTTCACAGCCATCATTCGAAAGTCTACAAACGACTGAAAGAAATGATGAAAAATTAAAAAAAGAAAATACTAGGTATACCCAATTCCAAAGCTAGTTGGAGACGAAGAAAGTAATCGTATCAGCATAGATCGAAAATGGCTTACAATTAGAAAAAAGAGACGATTTTCCGCTTCGAAATACAGTTTTTCAGATTTTCTCAGAAAAATTGAAACTCAAATCTTTGAACGGGACCGTAGTTGTTGTAATTTATTAATTTTATCAGACATTTCATACCTATTCGCTGATATTCAGGTATTCCATACAAAAAATCTTTAGAGAAACTAATTTTTCACAATTTGTGAAATTTGGAGCAATCGAGCCACTGGCAATAAATTATCTTCAGTATATCACCAAAAAATCATTCGAAACGAGTCTCAGCTATAACGAGGTTTGGAATTAAACGGACGATTTGTCCGTGTCACATTTCTGACTTAATCCCGAAATTCATTCCCTGACTATCTGCTGTGCGGCGCAGATTGCGAGCAATGATAAATTAGAAGATCTGAATCAGCAGCAGATAGGTATGTACTGTACATACACAAATCTCGAGGAATACTTACTTTCACATGACTCGTTTATTTCTTAACTCGGATACAATATCTTGGCAAAAATTATCCCACTTCGTCATATTTTTCTAATTTATTTCCCGTTCTCCCTGACGAATTGATGCCTCGAAATACGATGAAAAAATGAAATTTCATTCATTTCGGTACTGCGATGAGTAGGTAATAATCATTGAGCACAATTGGTGAATTGAAATTAACAATTTTCCCAAGAAACGAGTTACGTTTTCACGGAGAGCGTAATCGATTTTCTCAAATTAAGTGAGCAATAAGTCGACCGATGATAAGGCAGCGTATAACCTATACATATACACTTTTGTAATAAAATTACTCAGCTTGACTTGCGCTTCGTTACAGAAGGAGGTAGGTAATCAAATCCGGCGTCTAGTAAATATAGGAAACGAATGCTCCTCTTTGACTCCTCGATCGTTAATTTCGTTGATTGACTTTACCAATCTGATGCAGCAGCTCCTTTAATTAGAAGTATAATGTAATCACGATTTTTTCCGCATTCTTCTTCAATACGCAATTCGTTTCCTTCTACTTTACGTATGTCCTACACCTGTAGGTAGAAATATTGATCCTGGATCAGTTCATACCAGCGAACACTATACTCCTACTTCTACCCACGTACTTTGATGTCGACGCCATATATTTTTCCCTGTTGGCAATTTTTCCTCTTACGTTTTTTCATTTCACTCTTTTCTGTAAAATTGTGGCCAGGTATATTACCCAACTTAATTTTACCCCAGCCGTTTCAAATCCCAGCGATATATTTACGATTGTAGGTGCGCTTAGGTAGTCATGCTAATTACACACTTTGTTTGAACCTGCACCAGTTCTTTCCATTTCCAGATAATTAGCCTCGCGGCGTACGTTATAAATCACTGCAAGCTGAAAACATAACCGAGCTGATAAATAGTATTTAATTTTTACCAGATTTCACATACCTAGAATATTCTGCAGTTCTCTAATTGCGTGATCAACGAGTCTAGTCTTTTAATTTCACTTCTGTAGATCGAAAATTTATTCTTCATAGGTAATCGAATCGTCACTCTCCTAGTCTACCTCGATAGATGAAAATTTTCCCCCGAAGCGCGTTTCTGCACAAATATTGATTGAAAACTAATTTGACTTTTTCATTTCATCTGGTGGTCCGTCATAATCGAACAGATTTTGAAAAAAATTCTTTGTCAGTTGAATGTATTCAACTGCGAACAAGTTTCACGGGATTCACGTATTTTTTCAATCACCCTCATGTCCAGATTCCAAGTTATATTTCTTCAAAGAACTGCGTTCTCGCCAAAAAGCTCTGAAAATGAAGAAAAAATTAATTTCACCTGATAATCGAGAGAAACAAAAACGAACGAAACGGTATCCGCGGTCATACAAGTATCCGTATGCCTAGGACTTCGTGAAATACGGGCGCGATCATCTAAAATTGGATAAAACGCTATTTTTCCAACGTGGGAATGAAAAAGAAGGAAAAAAGGGAGATGAAAAAAACGTTCGTCTGAAGAAAATTTGTTCAACGTTGCGCGAATTAACCGAGAACAGTCGCGCATCTCACCGATTTTCCGCTCTCGTGATTTTCGCTCTTGCAAATTCGAGACCCTAATCTAACTCGACCGACGATGAGCCACGTAGTGAATTTAGTTCCCCGAGGGATTTTGCTCCTTGGATAAATATCTCGTCATGCTTGGGGTGCTTCCGTAGGCCTGCACGTAGAAGTACAACATAACCAGCAGCTAGGCAGGTACAGTCACATATTAATTATTCGAAGTAGGATAGTTTTTCGAAAAAATCATCTATCCGCTATACCTAGGTGTGTACATGTACGTGCATACCTACGTTCGTATATACATACACGTGGAATAAACCATGGAAGAGGAAGAAAGAGAGAAGGGACCAGAAGAAGAGGGAGCCGGAATTGTGGGTGTAGCAAGCAGCACGGTAACGGCCGCGGCACGGCGGCACGTAATTAAAATAATTATTATTACGAATAATCTCGGTACAACCATAATGGCGCCTACCTCCCTTCAAGGGGGCGCAATCAAGAAAGATCGGGGAGGGGGGGGGGGGGGGGGGGGGGGGGCAGGGAATGGGACCGTGGGCACATGATATGCTGTGGCTATAATTAAAACGTAGGCACCGCGAGACAGCTTGCAGGAACTCCCTGTTCGTACGTGTACATATACGTACCTACATATGTCTGCGTATGACTCGGATAAAGTGAAGAAGGAAAAAACAGAAATACTGAACAAGATGAAAAGAGGGAGGGAGAGGGAGAGGGAGAGGGAGAGAAACTTGCAGGGGCACCTCAGAAGCTAAGCACTCTCCGCCACTACAGAAGTCTACGCACGCACTTGCCCCACCTATATTTGTACGATAGGTAATACATAGCTCCGTCTACAACTATGCCTTCCACCTTCAGCCACCTATCCCTTCGTCGTACGTAGGTACGTATACCTACATATGCGTCCGCCTATATCGCTTTCGCTTTCATATTTTGAGCTCCGGGGCCACTACATGGTACAGCCGTGGTTACCCGTAGCTTCACGCCATTTGCACCGAGGTTTTGCCCCCCCCCCCCCCCCCCCCCTCCCCACCCCTGCAGCCTGATCCAGAGATTTCTGTGCCGGAGTCTTATTATAGGCTGTGTATATTATACATACCTCCACGCGATTTGGGTGGGTCAGTTAGGTGTTTTTCTGTATTTTCACACGCGAGATCGAACGGAATGATCATCATTTCGATCGAAGAAATCTCATAGATATTCACAGGCGAATGAAAAACACGCAAATCAATTGTAGGCGGAAGGGAAATCTTCAGACCGCGAAATCGCGTTACTGTAGTATAGTTATAGAGAAATTCATCACCGTTTTATATCGTTGGCGGAATAGAATCCAGTGTGAAATGATAGGTGCCAACCATCATTCGTCTACCACGCGAATAACGTTGCGAACGAATGATCGTTGGCACCCAATATCACTTCACACTGGATTCTATACTGCCAAATTGCACCAGAATCTCGTTTTTCTTTTTTTTCTATCGGTGCGTTACTTTCCGTTCCTTCAAGTTAAGTTAAGTTAAGTTAAGTTGAGTTGATCGTAGTCCCGACTTAACTCTCTCCGCTTGCTATGATTGTACGATTGCATGAGATTCAAGAGAGAGAAAAGGACGAAAGGGGATGAAACCTCTTCTGTTACTTCGTTTTATTGTTCCGCTTTCAACGCCCCTAAACCCCCGGCCGCCGCCCCCCTGTGGTTTTATCCTCAGAGGGTTGGTATATTTCGACAAAAGATTCGAAAGTAACAATGCCGGTCTTCTCTTTCGGGAATAATAATTAACGATCGAAATAATTTATCATAATTTAACCGGCCGTGTATTGTGGCAAAAAAATCATCGTTCACTTCTCTCGTGAGATTGTATTTAATTTCTCATCTAAACGCAAATTTTTTTCAGACGCAAGTAAACTTGTGAAGGGATTATAATTTTTCTATTATCTCACTATGATAAGACACGTGCATGTCCACCATTAGAAAGATCTCGAATGAATTTGACGCCAATTTATCCGAATGGAAGAGAAACTAAAATTGAGCAATAAATAACGTTGAGAAATGAATACCTCTAATTTTTGAATACGAAAAAACGGCCCCCCTTCAAGAGAAAAAACGGAGAAGATAAGAGAATTTAATTTTCAATTTCATTTAAACGGTAAAAAGAGAAGCGAGAAACGAGAATCGCTCATGTAACTCGAGAGTTAAAGAAATCGTGAAAAGCTCAATACTATGATGCAGGTTGATGGATGAAAACAGTAATTTCGGAGCGTAAAGGACGTCGTAATTATTTATCACGATCCACGGTGCCGAGGGAAGGAGAGAAGAAAGAAGGAAAGGAGAGAAAAACAAATAATGCATAAAAAACGGGATATAATAAGTCGGAGTGAATCCATATCATCTCTGGAGCGAGCCAGTAGAGTTTCCGCTCCTTTCTCCCATTCCCAATCTTACTGTAACGCGGAATTCGTTTTCCTCGTTTTTGGGTACAGGTTCGCCGGAAAAAGAGCGCTCGATAATCATTCCCTATCGCGGAAACACTTTATACCTTCAACTCAACGCCGTGGAAGACGCTTGAGCTATAGATATAGGTACACGTTTTCCTGTCTGACGCTGCTACCGCTATACCCAGACCAACTGCCTCTTCATCAATAGTGCAAAACGATCGGAGAACTAAAACCGCAAAGGTATGTATAGGTTACGGGGGTTGGGGGCTGGGGGCTGGGGGCTGCCCCCGTCAGAGATACTTTTATTTCCACCTAGAAATCTGAGTACATAATATATACTATGTATAGAACACTCTCGTCGAAAACCCGCACATCTTCAGTAATTCAGTGATTCAGTGATTCAAGCGGTTCGATATGAGAAAGGAATCGATACTTCGTATTTGACTGCCGTATTGCATACTTCAGTGCAGTTTCCGGCTTTCGAACCTCTAATCCCAGACATTCGTATCCACTCCTGTATTTCAATATCAAAGTAACTTCATTACGTAGAATTTGAAATATTTCAGATATTTCCACGTAGTAATGTACAGATACGACGATCTGCTGTTCGCTTTAGTTCGACCGGTTTTCCATTTACAAATGTACATACAACCTTCATCTCGCTCGGTGTTTTTGGATCAATGCAAAAAAGGGAGGATGAAATATGTGACCTTTATTCGACTATATGCATAAGAGGGGCGAAAGGTCGAGTATTACCTTTACTGTAAGGCTAGAAAATAGAAAGAAAAAAGGAGGAGAGCCAAAAATTTGTCGATTTTGGAAATCGAAAAAAGGATCTCAATTCTAGAGCAGATGTTGAATCACCGGAAAGCACACGATTTTATAGAATTGGGAAATTTAGCTCAGCAAACTATACGGTAGAGTGACCGAGAAATTTTCTGGATCACGCCGATGCTCGGTGAAATGTAAAATGACGAATATCCTCAACGAGAGCATGACATCGGAGTATAGCGATCAACACGGTGACCTGTAATGATTCGTGCGGAGATAAAACCTCCGACAGCGAGAGATCACATGTAGAATTATTTTGAATTGAAAGGAGGGATGAAATGAAAGCTCATTTTGAATTTCATATGCGCATGAATGTAGATTGGACTTCAACTCTATACGAAAAAAAGAAAAAGGAAAAATGACGTTCATCGTGTACAGTACGACGGGAATGAATTGATCGGTAGTAGAGAAATAAATGTTTAACCGTCAATAGAGGTTCCACATCTGCGTTGAGTTCACAGAGTAAAAGAAACAGAAAAACCGAAAGCTCGTTAATCTGGAAATGAAAATGCGTGGATCATATAACTTGGAATCTGTTGATTCTCATTTATTGCTAAACGGGAGATAGAAGTTTTCACTTTTCACTTTTCAAATCAAACGTACCCCACTGCAATTTACATTTGAATGAAAAACTTTAGTTATTAGATTCTACGAATTCTAGGTATACTACTACGACTTGTCGGTGGTTGGCACAATTATTTGAACGGTTTTCACCACCTTCTTTCCTCACTTGACGCCATGGAAAATCGAGCGAAGTCGATGCCTTAGAAACTTTTTTGCCGCTCCCAACTCTCCGGCTGGCGCGTTGATAAATTTGAAATCCCGTCTCTAAATACAAATAAATACAAAATTCGCATTTTCCATCGCATCGATAATCTTTTATTAGGAATAATTGAATCACAAAACGCTCTGAAAATCCAAATTCTCATTCAGATTGACATTTCGTATCAGATCCGGTTTGAAATCAAATCTTTATATATTTAATTCCGATGAAAACTGCTTCGGAAAATCTCATTTGCTGCCGTGAGTTTTTCCTTGTCGCTTCTCTTTTTCATTTCTTTAGTTTTCAGTGTCGATAAAGATTACCACCGCGGTTCCCGCTCGATTAAACACTGAGATATCTGCTGATTACCCTCGTAAATATCCGCGCAATGAGGCGGTTTACTGGGATCAATCGATAACCGCGCGATACGAAGGAGATGGACGTAAAAAAATTCGATTTTTCTGCTATCCCTGAAACTCAAGAGTGATTTGGAATAATTTCAGTTTTCTATTCATTTTTCGATCAGTGTGGAATGCAGTATTCACGATGCGATGGAATTTGATCATTTTCCAAAATTTTCGTCCGGCCACGTAAATTATAGAACAAAGTTTTATTTCATATAGTGAATCCCGAAAGATCTTTGACTCGTCGTTACCATCGTTTGAATGGAGATGGATGTGGTTTTATAAGCTGGAGACAGGAATGGGTATAAATTTCGCGACAAAAACTGTGAGACATGGGAACATTTGAAACGCCGCCGCGCCGGTATTTTACCTCAATAAAAGATCGTAAAAATGACATTTACCGTCGAGTGTTTCAACTCGAGAGTTATTGTCATGGGATGGAATAAGATACCCCATTGACGCTGGGATCTACCTACTGTACATATGTACACATTGAGATAAAGAGAGTGAAACTTTGTGAACATTTCTCAGCGATTCTCAGGCTCGTAAAATTACTTGATACTCTGCAAAATGGGATTTTGATGTTTCCGAAAAAATTTCTAAAATATTTACCTTCAATGTTTTTCGAATGGCAAGTTTCGAGGGACATTCGATGGACTTTATTTCAAGGAAGCCATCGAAGAAAAATTCGGAAAAGATTTTCACTCGCTACGAGAGATGAGTGTTAGTAATTTCTCAGATTACCGTGGAACGAATAGGTATATGTATACGTTGAATCTTCTCCAATTGCCGAGAAAAGATCGTTAAATTTATAGTAGAAATAGGTCAGATATTCATCCCGCGAGATTTAACTTCGCTCGTGCTCATTACCTGCAGCACAAAAAATGAATCGAAGACTGTAGCAGAGCATGCGGAGAGACACGTACAAAAACTTGAATATTCCTAGTTACATGTACAGGTATAGGTACTGTATTTATTTCCACCGTTGTAATCGGCTTTCCAACTGTTTACGCCATTGCCGAAAGCTTGGAACGGGGTACGAAGCTCGGTATAGTATTTCAGGACCGTGATAAAGAGAGAAACAGAGATAGAGGGAGAGAAAGAGCCGTGGGCATAAATAAAACTTCATTATAGTTGGACGTAGGATCCAGCACCGTTTCGTTTCGTACCTCGGTTTCGTCCGCTGTAATTCACATCGTGAATCATATTTCACGTTACACAAAATGTTATCTGGTGCAGCTCTTGACAATAGAAGTTGTGATATTGTGATATGAAACGCGATACACCTACGAGGCCTTGGACTGGGAGCCATTTTTTTTTGTGAATAAGAAATTCACATTTTGCTATTCAATTTCATCAGAAAGAGATACGTGAACCTGTTCACAAATAGCAGAGGGAAACTTGACACACTCGGGTGGAAAAAAAAAATTACAATCGGAAAATTTTTCTATCGCAGATAACATTTATGTATACAATTTTAATTTACGGAATCGGATATTAGATAAATTTTTAATTTTTCGTGGTTTTTTCTAACGATCGGAACCGCGACTGCGGATTGAAATCTCGTGTTATCGAGTACCGATCTCGTTAAATTCGGTTCAGGAATTTTTCAGTTGAGCCCAATTTTCTACATACTTGGTTTAAAAACGCCGCTGAATTCGTGAAGCGATCCGGCAAAAAATTATTCCCAAAAATTTCATTAAAAACCGAATAGTTACCTGCCGTATTTGTGCCCTTTCGATTGGGGACGTACGAGCTGACCGTAAAATTGGAAACTCGACTTTGTAATGGTTGGCGAAGCGATCGGGAGGTTGAGGAGAAAATCATGAATAATCTTTCGAAGTGGTGTACTACTTCGGCTGTGAAAAATTGCAATGGAATCCGGAGGGGCTAGTGGAACTGCCCGTTCGATTTAACACACGCATGTGGAAAATGGAAAAGCTCGATGCATTGGTTCTTTTCTTATCCTTCTTTTTTTCTTCCTTCACTCCATTCCTTTCGAGAATTGTATAATTTCTTTGAGCCTGTGTAACAACCGAATAATTTTCGTTTTGCGGTCGGATAAAGCTTGATGAAATATGGATGTTGGCGTTTCGGAATCCCTCCCAGTCCAAAGTCCTCGTAAGCCGCAATCGCGTCTTTTCGATGAATAGAGAGAAACATGTATATATCTGTTTTTTGAGTGGTGGTGGGGGGTGGAAAGTGGTGGGGGGAAGGAGGGGGAGGGCCTACACGAGAAGAAGAGTGTGACTCGTGGATTTAACATCCCCGCGTTGACAACGTATTATCGAAACCCGTTGGAATCGACAAACGATCTATCAAAATATAAAGCTGGAGCAGATCTTCATACCTATAGCTACAGGCTACTAGGTACTCGAGGAAAGCTGGTTCACGGGGAATGCATCACCGTTCAGGTATGAATAACTGTATCTGTAACTGTAAATAAAATGAACGAGAAATTGGCGAGCTAAAAAGAGAAATGAAAAATTTTGAAAGCTCAGAATTGAAGTACACAGTTGCTAATCGTTTCGATGATTCCCCTTCCTCTACGTCAATAAACGAATGAAAAATCAATGAAGATTCCTCGTTTTCCCGCGTGCAATTTACAAATCAAATATGTATATCCTACCTCTGCCTGCACCAGTCTTACTTTCACATGCAGCAGAATTAAGCCCCAGCAGCGAATTGCTGCAAGTATTATACTAAATTGGAAAAATTAAATTGCACCTACAGCTACCAAGCTTTTTGAGGTAATAATAAAAATCAACTTTTCTCCCTCTCTCTCTCTCTCTCTCTCTCTCTCTCTCTCTCTCTCTCTCTCTCTCTCTCTCTCTCTCTCTCTCTCTCTCTCTCTCTCTCTCTCTCTCTCTACGATTTGTGTAGTGTATTAGCTAATTACCTCTCCTCTCCGCCCCTCTCTTCTCCTTTGCTTCCGCCTGTTTTTCGTCCTCTGAATTAGTTTGTAGAAAATTACCGGGGAGGAAAATTCTGACAAACAGTTACTAATGTCTTCTCAATTTCTCTAGACTCCCTGAAGTTGCGCTGCTGGGGCAATTTCGTAATTTATTGCTGCTCGAAACCAAATTCTGAAAATCAAGTTCGTCGCGACGAAAAACATCAATTTTTCTTTCCATCGCGGGTGTTGAAAAATTTCGTCAATTCATGCCACACGAACGGGGAAAATACAATCGCGTGAGTTTCATAGGAAATAGAATAAAACAGGATTCTATGAATCATATCACCGTTCCACGCTTTCCTATACCGAAGCAAACGCCTACGCATTTTGTAATTCTATCAGCTGGGACGCTTCTCGCAAGTAACACACGCGCGGAGTTCTTCTATTGCCAGAATCAATTTCCCGCGTATTCTGTTTAAAAACTTTATCTCGCCCACGCAGGGGCGCCGGGAGAGAACAGCCCCTCTTGTTCCCCTCTAACCACGACAAACTATACACGATCCGCATGCATCTCTCGAGCTTTGCGTGCGGTTGGATTACATGCCTCTCGCAAGCGCGTGTGTGTTCGTGCCTGTACAACTGCATGAGGCACGAGGTCCATTAACCTGGAAAAACTGGCGGCGCGGGCGAGACTGCTGGAGGGTGAAAGAGACGGGAGCGCGAGAAAAATGACTCACACGATTTGCATCGCTTTTATGGCGGAAATTTAAACGCGCTAAACTTTGAACATACTTAACTTCGTCGGCGAAAATTTTGTGAGCTCAAAAAACATTCCAAAGCTTAGCAAACAAGCAATTGTACCGGTCCTACGGTATAATAACTTACATGACCAAATTGCAGTTCTCAAAGGTATGGGAACGAGCTTTTTACGTGTGTTCAGTCACTTCCGGCATTCTTTATTCTTCAGAAAAGACTGGTACCGTCCAATCCTGACGTTGAGGTTCAAGCTCTTCTAGAATTAGTGTGGTAAATATCTACCTGCAACTCTACGGACTAGTCATGTGTCCATCGATTTAAATTCCCACTTTTTGACCCCCGATGGGCTAATGAGAATGAGGAATTACAATTCCCCAGAAATTACCCCTTGAGTATTTTTTCGGGCATTCATTATTTCGTGCCACGGTGAAAATATATTTCCCATACATTCCCCGACAAGTTTCGTTGAGAGAACTCTGTTGGAAATCCCATCCCATCTTGTATAATCGAATCCAATTATCTCTGAACGTCCGTTGGAAAAAAGTTTTCCGAAATTCGAATAATGTACACTCGACGACGGCAGAAAGTTTCAATAAAATTTCGAACCACCTCAACAAACAATCTCGTCAATTTATCAGAGTTTCTTCGGAGACATTTTTCGAGAATCTTGAAGAAAAAATACAAGAATTCGTTTCCTTTTTCCTCGGCAACGAATTTCATAAATTAACTAAATGTACGTAGATTATGCTGAAACCTTGAAAAGAGGGAAATGATGTGTCCGCTCATTACGACGATATCTATACAGGTACCCGAAGTTATCAGCAATTCTAAATAAGAAGGCACAACCGGCGGGGTATAAATACATAAATCGAAGAAAAAGAATGAAGAAACGCACATACATGTAGACGAGTATGTAACATCGGTAGCAATTTCCGTGAAATACAATTTCCGGATATAATAAGAACAGTTTTCCCGTATCGACGCGACGCGGCGCGTCGCGGCGCGTCGCGGCGCTTTCCTGTCGCACAAGTAACTTTCTTCACCACTCGCACTCCACCCACTAAGCACACTAAGCTCGAATACCCTCGCAATTTCATCGTGAGATCGTGTACTGTATCCGCTGCGGACGTCGTGCTCTTTATTGACAAGAAAATCGATCTCATTGAAACAATTCGCGCAACGTGATTACCCCCCGGCAGTTAATTATTATTGTTTCGTCCTGTGTTTAATGAAATCTGAAAAATTGAGTTACGAGATTTTTCTCTGTTTTTACAGACAAAAGTTTTACAGCAAAATTTACAAGTCCGATCCCCAGTTACGATCAAGTCGAGGTAAAAGAGGCCTCGATTTATTATTTTGCCCAATTTTTCATTTTCCTTCTTCATTCCGACAATAGCTCAAATCTGCTGTTTCTGATGAAAAAATGAATCTCTGAAAATATATACTTCACGTTTTCCAAGACATATTGGCGATAAATATTCATTTTGCGCCCCTTGACGGACGATTGATTTCGACCTGTCTATCCAAGTAGTTGGCCTTCAATCTTCGACATCGAACTTTCGCCGTCCCATCCAACTTACATCCAATTCCGTATTGAATTATGATGTCAAGCTGGTGAATGGAAAAGTTATTCTCTAGATAGTGAGTGAGAGTGTGAAATATGTATATACTTCTCGGGGAAAAATAGAAAATTATTCTTTTGCCTCGACAAATGTCCGCAATCGATCTTTGTCCGCGCGATCTTGATTCGCGCCATTACTTTCAGAGGGCTCGAACGATAAGATCTCAAAGCACCGACGACGTATCGGTAGCCGAATAATGTCGCTATGATTATACCGTACCTACTCTGAAGTATAGTAGTTGTGCATCAAGCTGACGGAATTTGACTTCATGTTGCTCTTTGGACGTAAAAAACAAATACTAAAGAATAAGACAATAGACTGATACATTGGACGACAAGAAAACTCGATTTGAATATCCTATTCCAATCGGAAACTGATCGGTTGATTCGTTCTCGAAAAAGCCGTCTCGATCCTATGCGGAAAATGAGCATTTGAGGAAAGAACCAAAGAAAACATGTTATGGATATTCAAACCCAGATTCGAGCTGGATAATTCGAATCCGAGCTCTGGCGAAGTCACAAATTATCGCCGAGTGTTAATGGTAAATTTTACCGTGAAACCTTCACGCGATAGAGAAAGAAAAAATGATTCTCCAGAATGATCTGCACGCAGTCGTAACCCTCTGAAAAGCAAATTCCGCTCTTATAGTGTAAAAGTTCTCTCGATGGAAAACGATCCGTAGAAACATATTATCTCTACGTATCTTGTCGCGAGTGGATACCTATATTATATGATAAAATATCTGAACGTTCTTTGAACCCCTTCGATCGCACGGAGAGCACGATAAATAAAACGAACCAAGTTCGTGAAAATAGATCTAGTATACTCGTACATGACGAAAACTCATATTAGAAGGTAAAAAAGCATATGGAGAGAAAGAGAAAACGGGAAATGCAGGTAAATGAAGAAAGCTGTCATAGTGGAATATGTTTCGGTTCCTAAACTCCGTAGGTGAAGTACGAGTAGCACTGAATTTGATAGCTAGATACGCGTCGATTCGAAGCGGATGATTTAGTCAAACCAGATGCCCCCGAGATGACATTCGAATATCCGTACCACGGGATACCTCTACTTTCAAAATAGCTTTTGGGAGATAGGTTATGAGAAATAAGCCGACAGACGCGAGGACCGTCTGTACGTAGGTATGTACATATTTCGTGGCTTGAAGATAATAAACTATACATTCCATGTCCAAAACCAAAAGTGATATGAGCCACTGGAAAATGAAGTGTGACTTCAAGCTGGTGATGAAAAAAAGCGCAAACAGCTCACAACACGTGATTGTAAGCTTCGAGGACAAATATCTTTTCCTCCTCTAAGACGACTTTTTGGAAAATTTACCCAGAGCACGAAAACGTGAGAGATACTCTGGAACAGAAATTTTTACCACCAGCTGTGCCACAGCCGACCATGCAATTTTTATACAAATTCAGTGCAACTATTTCACGAGCAGTTCAGCGACCTTTCCAGATATGTAAATAGGTGAATATGGTGTGTCCGATTATCGGCTAAAACTCACGATATTCAACCAGCCGCGTCATGTCGCGGTAAATGATTATTAAAGCAAATTATCCTACTGGTATATCAATGGACGATGGTGGATAAGGTTGTTATTATTATTTGAATATTACAGGCACCAGATTGTGCTAACTGGTAACTCGTGATTAGTACCAACTATTCGGTATAACAGGGGCTGCGGCAGTCGCCTGAACGTAGGCACGCAGGTATTCTCTCTAATTGGTATTGGGTTATAATGAAATAGATATAGTCCATTACGGAATATGGAGCTGTACCAAATTTGGTATTGCACATGTTATACTGCATTACAGCAGGTAATTGCGGACTCGAATTTCGAGCCACCATAGAATCCATTCATAGGTGATCATCGCTAATGGATCCCAGTCAATCGTTTCTGAACGAAAAAACAAAAAAGGGTCTAACACTTTCTGAAAGAAACTTTCTCTGCGCGCAACTTTTCAGATAACGAAGAGTATCTTCGAAGCGGTGAGGATTCGCAGTCTCATATCTTGAGGAACTCAAGTCAGAATACATTTGCAGCACATTGAGAGTAAGCATGCGTTAAAATCGCTGAGAAAACACTGGGGTTATGCCCGATAATACACGAGCGGTCCATATTGCGATCTACCAACAATCTCCAAAAATTGTAAGCTGTAGATTTTATTTCACACGTGCTTTCACACCGTAAAATCGTGCATCCGCACGTCAACATGGACACGAATTCGTTTCGCCGAAAGTCAGAATTGATAACGAATTGGCGAAAAATGAAAAGCCCGAGTTTCGCAGGCACTCGTCGTTTCGTAAAAATCACTCTCCATCGTTTTCTTCTTCCTTCCAATGGTGAAAATATCCATTCATACCCTTCTCCCAGGGTCAAAATCGTCGGATAAAACATTGCCAGTGTATCTATCTATGTACGAGCCACATGAAAGGCATTTGTAGATACAAGGTATGTACATACATACATACATACATACGTACAGCTAGCCTTAAACCTCTCAAGGAATTGGCTTTGATCTTGGGTGAGCTTTGGAGCAAGCACATTCATATCTTGGATCGTGACATGCGACGTGACCCTCGTATAAAGTTGGGGCAGTTACCTAGCAGCTCACGAGGTCGACACCCTAACCACTTTTGCAAGGCCCCTAATCCTCCCTTAACACCAGTTAATCTGAGTCAGGGTGCGCTTGTGTAATTTTTACCCTACAATGGGTTTTCCTCGAATAATTTGATAATGCTACTGTTTGCCGGCTGAATTCAAGGCGCCCTAGTCATGCCTACCAGCTACTTGTATGTATGTATATACTCACTGTACAGTTATGTATACTCCGATACACACTGATAATATACTTAGAAACCTCAAGGCTCTATAATTTAAGGGTAAACTTTTTTCCAGCTCTCTAACGAGCTGCCTCGAACGCTGCTGCTGATGCTTCTCACTTTTTGACGCATTAAAGAGAAACTTTTGATTATAGGTATGGTTATACAAATCTGATAAAATCTCAGTACCAGCCCCCCGTCGTAATTATCCTTCGTAGTATAGTATATATTTTAGCACCGAAGCGTAAGTTTGAGATCTAAAGAAAATCCTTATTAGAAAATGAAAACCAAGACGGGGAAAAATATTCCAAGGAATATTCAACCCAGAAAATTTTCGCTCTCTATTACCGAATGAACTATGTCGGAGGTCGCGGGCCATTTGATATCTAAATAGGCGGAATTGTTCTATCCACGGCGCTCATTATAGCCGAACTATGCTCACGAGAAGGGGAGAGAGATCGCGTCTTCTCGCAACGTTTCGCCAAGGTCAACTTGAGCGAATGAGCTTGAATCAAGCTAATCTCTTCATCTCAGGGTTGTCGAGCATCCTAAGCTGATAACTAACCCCACCTTGGCTTAGTCTGCCACCTAAGATTCATCCTAATCCTGGAATTGAAACTCGTGTAACAATTTCAAGGGGCGGCCAGGGGAATCTCAGTGTTGTTCAAATAGTTGAACGCAGAATACAAACTCGCGGGTAGCGATGAATCCATCGAGGGTTCCGAAATGGTAGATGAAAATCCATTTGTTCATTTTTTTAACCTGCCAATCGAATCTCAACGACTCGATTGATCATTTCCGACGATCTTTTCTAAACCTGTTGTTTGTCTAGAGAAATTTATCGCAGGGGACATAAGCGTGACCGAATGCGATCCAGCCACTCCAAATCTTAACTGGATTTCCAATTATATATTCTCGGTAGTATGTATGATAGAAACTTGTTCTCTCCTACCGGAACAACAGAAATGTTACATTTTAGTTCCGGAAGTTCACTCCGCCATGCGATATTCAACGAAACAAACCTCGCTGTGTAATTTAATACTACGAAGTCGTGGGGTTTTTTTTTTAGATGTGGGGACACGCAATATAAGGGACAGGAATAATCAGTATCACGATTTTGAAAATGTGTACGTATCACGTAAAAATCCTGAAAGAGCGAAAGAGGAACGGAAGAAGCCGGCCAGCCGGCCGGTCATTCGAATTTTAATCTCTGCTCGATGAATCGTGAAACTCTTCTAACCGATTCTCCTCTTCATCGAGGTATTCCTCAACGCAGCATGCCAGAGAAATATTACGTATACTTAATAGCTTCACCATAGCCGGGCATACGTGGCCGGAAAAGGCGTCAACTGGGAGTTTCCCTTGTTTTCGTGAACCGGGGATGTGCGAGGTAGGATGTCGGGAAACTCTTGAGGACCCCGCCGGGATTCCGTCATCTTTCAAAACAGTCACACGTTCACCTACCTACATACACACATGGGAGAGGCCCGAAAGAAAGTTTATATAGTGCGCAACAGCAGCAACAGGAAACTTAGTTAGTAACTTAATCAACATACCTAATTGCTTTCCCGAAAGGTTTCATTTTCACATGAATTTATACTAACAAATTATACAAACTCACTCGCCTCTCTCATCTGCGTTCTGCCGCATGCAGTGCTATTATGACATCTCTAAACACCGGAGAACATGAGAAACACAATAAAGCAACTCGTTCTCCAAATGAACTAATTGCTCTTAACTCCGTAAATCTGTTTTTCATTCATCTCTCTCTCTCTCTCTCTCTCTTTCTTTCTTTTGCTCAAGGGTGAAAACTTTGGCGAAACACTACAGCACTAGTGATAAAATATGATTATTGCTCGATTAAGAAGAATCGGTAATCAGAGGAAATAAAAACCGTCGAACCTTATACTACCTGAGAGAGAAACAAATTAGTCAAATGGAAAACGAGGGAACAAGATATAGCAAAAATTTTTGTGTTCCTAGAAATGGCACGGAACTCAACTCGAAAAATTATACCGCAGTATCTCAGATCAATGTCTGTATAAAGAGAGTAACAGCGAGGGAAAACCCGTGAGGACATTTTTTTCAGGAATACCGGCGCCCATACCTCTATACCTACCTACCAACCCGGTGCGTAACGCGAAACCTCGTTATATAGAGAAGACTAACTCTGAGTGAAATGTAATAAGAGGTAAATTTTTTCACGGAGCTTTTCAAGTCGTCTAAATAAACTCACTGTTAAATTACCATACCTCTTCCATTTGTGCATTAGGGCGCGAATGGGACGATGATTTTACATACCTAATAATAATATTTCGGGATCATCTATACAGGTATATACAATGTATATATATATATTATATACATATTATATTATTATATACATACAAGGTGAGTGAAAAAAAGGAGAAACAAACTGGGAGAGGTTTTTTTTTCACCCACCCCGTGAGTAGGTATGTATAATATCAGAGAAATACGCGAGGGTTGCTACGGTTTTGTAGCTGTCAGACGCATGGGCGACACGATTACGTCGCGTCGGTTAATTGCGGCCAAAAGTATATAAAGACGGGTTGAAGGTAAGGCGAGGAAAGATAAGGTGAGATAAGGTATAAGGTATGCGCGCGTAATTTGTATGAAATGAGAGACGGTTAAAACGTTGGGGTTAGGAGAACCGAAAAAAAACGGGAAAGAGTCTGCGCCCCCCCCCCCCCCCCCCCCCAACTGCTCGCGGTTGTGTTAATACAAAATTTCCGCCACTGTGCTACACGACATATATATATACATATATATATGTATGTATGTATGGGACGTGTTGAAATTTGAATGGAAGCAAGATGCTTGGGACACCTCGCGTACCTATTCCAATTATTTCTCCTGTGGGATCAAAGGATTTTCGTTTCACCCTTTCTTTTAATTTCGTCTCCTGAAACGTTAGGCTCATCTCCCGCAGAGTAATTATTTGATAATTACACTTTTCAAAGCCTCGGTACATGCAGAAAAAGCTCTGACGCGCGGTCGCGTGAAGAACTCATCGATACTCTTTCGAGAGTTTTCCTCCATTCCATATATCCTCTGTCTTTCTGTACATGCTATTCTATATTTTTACGTTCCTCCTCCCTCTCCTTCATTTCCTTTTTCCTTTTCATCTTGTCGGCTTGGAAACCAAGTAAGTGAGTTTTATGTACATATAGCGGCATGATGTCGGAGAACCCCGAGCACCTCAAACTACATACAACGCAACAAAATACTACGAACTGTACAGCTACCTGTATATTACAGGTATACGGTACGCTAGAAATCCTCCGCTCTATCTATACACTTTTTACCCGCTCAGCCTTATCAAATGCAACAGAATCTTGGCAACCGTAATAGCCGAACCGTTCAGGGTACTGAACGATCGCGATACCAGGCGAAAGCTCCGCGCTCGAGCTCGGGATAAAAGAGACAAGAATTCAATTTTCACCAGCGATTTCTCCTATCTCTGAGAAATATCTTACCCTGCATACACGCGTCTATGGCATGTAAGTATATTAGTGAAGCAGCGCATCTTCGTCCGTTCACATACATGCCAAGGAATAACCTTCGCATTAGATTATTTTTGGGAAATTTCTGCATCAATTATACAGATCATAGGTACGCGGAGAATCTAGTTCGTCCGTGATTTTCACCATCTCTCATAGCACGGTTTTAAATTGTATATATACGAAGTTTTGGAACGTTCGAGAGAAACGCGCCAAGAAATTTGTCCATTTCGAGTGGACTCGGTCTTGACATTCGATTTTTCCCCCATCCTTACTCCGAGGGAACAAAAATTTCGCTGTCTAGGAATACGAGCATGTTTTCCATGTGAGGAAAACAAAGTCTAATCTTAGCCAAAATAGTGATCTTTATTCTCACGTTCACGGGTATTGGTACGCACACGCCGTAAAAAACTTTCCGAAAATTGGGTTTGTGGTAACAGAAAAACTGCCTTTCACCCATTTTGCCATAGCTTCAGAGTCATACCTCTGTTTTAAAGACGTAGAAATCTATCGGAAAACGAAGAATTCTCTGTCGACTGTGAAAGAAAACCGCGTAATTTTATTTCATTCCAAAGTCTATACGGTAATACGCGGTTTGGTGTGGCGTGCTGCAGTGCGAAGCCTGGTTTCATCGGGCGGGGTTGGTGGAGAACGGGAGCTTATAGCGTGCCGCCATTTGCATTCTCATTACCATCGGTGGTCTTATTCAAATACACGAACTATACTATGTGCCATATAATGTATAGTCTATACAGCATATACAGAGATCGGCCTTACTTGTATAATGTAACTTACAAGTTGCAGTAGTGTATAAATTTATATTATATACTGATAATATAACAGCTAGCTTTGTATCTCTGCCGCAGAGGTGCCTATGATATACTATATACTGTGACCTGTGTATTACAGATTTACCTAATACTGGACCCGAGTACCCATAAGCTACGCTCGTGGAGAACCACGAGCTTCGACCTCTACTCTATCCTCCTTTTCTCTCGCTAGACTAAGCTTTTAAATTCGGTAAGGCGCACTTCATTGGCGAATATACCGTATACAGGTTTCGCCAAGATACCGAAACGATCTGAACACCGTCTGGGTCCACGTATGCCGCATGTGTGCGTATCTGCAACTACTTCGTTTAATTGCACCTCTGAGTCGCAGGAAACTACTCTGCACCCTTGTTTTAAGCCCGTTTCCACGACGTGGTTGCGGTTCGCTCGAGCCGCTGTAGCGCTATATTCGACAAGAAATTGGCTAGGTGCATGTACGCATACAGGGTGAACCTAAAAACGATCTACGTACTACTTAGTTCCGCGTGAAAAAACGCATTCGAATTTTTTTTGCTTCCTTAGAGTTTTCGTAATAAGTGATCAAAAAGGAGCCGATCGGTCGCATTCGGTAGGCACGCGCTCATCGATGAGCATACAATACCAATTTTCCAATTTTCTGTCACCTCTAGAGCTCGGTCGAACTCTTGTTAACAAGTATACGAACTAACAACAGCGGACTATGATACTGTCGGTAGAATATGTGGCCGGATAATAAGAACTAGAGCACCGGCTCGTGATAGTATTGGCGAGAAAACTTTGACCTTAACTTCTACAAACGCAACGTAGAAACAACTGTACAAACTTGGAAGTGATAATTCTTTTTCGTGAAATTAACAGTACTGAAAGTCATCTGATTCCGGGCTGAAACGTTGGTGACCGTTATTTACCTCTGTTTTATTTTTAGTCCAAATTTTCGATTCCCAAAACAACTCCCTTGTTCTTCCTCTGTAACACTCTTGAAGTGCTTGGGAACTTGCTCCGAATTCCTTTCTTTCGAAAGATCGGACTCATATCTCAGTGAGTAGCCGATTCTCAATGCTCAATAATTTGCAGATGTGACAAAAATCGAAAATGGTTACAAGTGCATACAGAGAGTACGACAAGATGTATATCTAATCCTATTTTCGTCATTGATTGAATGAACAAAACGTATTGAGAAAAATGACAAAAACTATTCAACGAACAAAACAAAAGTTACGGATCTGAAATTCGGGAGAGGAAAAATCGAATTTTTCTATCTCGTCAGGTTACGAAAGTTTCTGACCACATTCAGCAAGATTAAAAAAATTCTTGAATGCCATAATGGTACTATACAAGTTTTGGAATAAAATTACCATTTGAATAGTCATAAATAATAATCAGACGTCCGGATAGCTGCAGTTGTCGTTGTTAGTGGAAAGAAAAAGGAAAAAAGGCAAAGGAAAGAAAGATGGAAAGAGAAATACGAAAAAGTCGTATATAGCGAGTCGCGTGTGAAACGTATCGATTTTCCACGATGTCTGATAATACCTATACACATATAATATCATGTGTATGCAGAGTCAGCGACTCTTTTACTGTACATTATATTTCGCGTAATGAGGTAACGAGTGCATGTGAGAAGGTTCTGCCAGGAGAAAATATAGGTATAAAAATCGTCGGGTATGGTGATGAAATGAAGAAAAAAACCTCATTAGACCTAGTTTTACAATTGCTGAACGAAAAGGGGAAGCTTCGTATCTGCATTTTTGTATTCTTCGTCATTTTTTCACTAACTCACGACCATGGTCATTTGAATTTAAAATTTGTCTTTTCTCTTATTTTTGCAGGTGTGTCAAAAACGACGGGCTCCGTTGTCGTATCGAAATGAAGTGTGTGGAAAAATTTGATAAATTACGATAACAAGATGTGGGCGTCGTGGTTACGGACGAGACGGAAGTGGCGTCATCCGCCATCAGACAGCGGAGGAAATTCGAAAGGGGATTCTAAAACGAGACATAGAATAAATGTCACGTGGTCGATATTGGCGGCCCTGTTAGTTGCGGCAGCGAGAAAAATTGAAAGCGCCGAATGTCCGCCACCGGAGGCCATCCCCGGTTGTCCTTGCTATAACTTTGAAGACGGTCTTTTCCTCGAATGTGCTGGCGCTACGGAAGAATCCTTAAGAGTTGCCCTACTCGGGGTACTGATCACGTCCGGTGGCGAAGGTGACCGATTCGAGTACATAGAGACACGCATCTAAATCTCTTCGTATGAACATCCTCATTCTCTGAGATCGGCCAATTCTTTTTTTTTTTTCTCCTTCTCATTTTTACAAATCTTCTACCCCCGCGTTCATTTATCATCGCTAAATCGAATACTCATGGCATACTCACCCGAATTGTACACCCCTTTTGGGATCGTGGAAGATATTCGGTTTAGTAGGTATATTTTTTCAACGAAATATATGCGTGTACTTTGTGGTGATATAAAATTTTGAAAGAAAGTAACCCGGCCTCGTCACTCTTTCCCTCGCGAGTATTATTGTCGTCGTTAAGTCGTGACGGCCCTGTCCTCCTGGATCAAGAAAAGAAATTGGCCTTGCGAAACTTGCACTCCATGAATAATTCACTTTAGCAAATTATTATGCAGTTATTCCGCCGACTGACGTGCCACCACTTCTCTACCGGCGCGGTATTGGGGGGGCTACAGGCAACTATTTAACTTCATGCTAACCGAAGTGCACTTTAACTTCTAGCACAGTGAACACTCGTGGTTTTTGGAGCCGTGAAAACGGATGTGTTTGTTTCATAAGCGGCTTGTATTCGATGGGAGTTTTATTTTCTTTCCCTACATTTCTAGGAGCAGTGGTGCAATCTCTGAGCGTCTACGAACTGGACCATAACGTCGAGGAACTACGGGAAATGGCATTCCCTATTGGTACCAAAATCCGACATCTTCAAATATCACATTCCAGTATTAGAGAAATCAGCGAAGATGCATTCCGAAGGCTTGCACCTGGTTTGGAATCTCTCGCCCTAGTTTCTGGCCGACTTCCACACGTACCGCAAAAAGCTCTGGCACCACTACTACGTCTAGCAGCTTTAGACCTCGAGGCAAATCTTGTCCACGATCTTCCTAGCTACAGCTTTTACGGATTATCGTTGATCAAACTGAACGTGAAAGGCAACCAAATCACCAAGATATCGGAATACGCTTTCACAGGGCTTGAAGACACGCTAACAGATTTAGACCTCGCTGAGAACAAGATTAGGGTTTTCCCCATGACGGCGCTAAGAAGATTGGAACGCCTCACGTCGTTGAGGTTAGCCTGGAACGAAATATCGGGGCTGCCCGAGGACGGTTACTCAAAGTTAAAAGCATTGAACTTTCTAGATCTTAGTAGTAATAATTTCGAAGTGATGACCTTGAACTGTTTCCGATGTTGTCCGTCGTTGAGGACGCTTTCGCTTTACTACAACGCTGTGGAATCGGTGGACAAGGATGCTTTCATATCGCTAAGCTTCCTCGAGTCCATTGATTTGAGTCATAACAAAATAGTATTTCTTGACGTTTTTACGTTCCGTGCCAATCAGAGGCTAAGATCGATCGATCTGAGTCACAACCACATTCACTACATACGAGGAGTATTCTCAAGGCTACCGGACCTCAAGGAGTTGTTCCTAGCCGAAAACAACATCCTTGAAATACCGCCCGAAGCTTTTACAGAGAGCACTAGCTTGTCAGTAGTATATCTACAGCAAAATGCTATCAGGAGAATCGACCCTCGAGGACTCGCGGCCCTCAACCAATTGGCACAGTTACACCTCAGCGGCAACTACATAGAAAAAATACCACGTGATTTTTTGGAGTACTGTGAAAATTTGTCCACCCTTTCGCTGGACGGTAACAATATTCGCGAGCTTGAGGTCGGTACGTTTGCCAAAGCGAAACAACTCCGGGAACTGAGACTCCAGGATAATCAAATCGCAGAAGTCAAGAGGGATGTTTTTGCCCCGTTACCTTCGCTCCTCGAATTACACCTTCAAAACAATGCTATAACCGACATGGAGACCGGAGCTCTGAGGTCGTTGCACAATTTGCAGCACGTCAATCTTCAGGGTAACATGCTGGCCGTTCTTGGTGACGTTTTTCAAATATCCAATGAAATTGGGCAGAACGGTAACGGCGGAAGCTCGCTGGTCTCAATCCAACTGGACAATAACGGACTTGGAGTTTTGCACAATGATTCACTGCGCGGACAAGCTTCCGTGAGAATAATGTGGCTGGGTCATAACAGACTGACGCGTTTGCAAGCTCCGTTATTCCGCGATTTGCTTCTAGTTGAACGTCTTTATCTCACAAATAACTCGATATCACGTATCGAAGATTCTGCCTTTCAGCCCATGCAAGCACTCAAGTTTCTCGAACTTAGTCTGAACCGTCTAAGCCACGTGACTGCCAAGACTTTCTCCGAACTTCACGAACTCGAAGAACTGTACCTCCAGAATAATGGGCTTAGAAGATTGGATCCCTACTCCCTAACCGCGTTAAAGAGGCTGAGAGTCTTGGACCTGGCAAATAATCATCTCAACGTTTTGCACGACACCATATTCCAAGAAGGACTACCAATTCGGACGTTGAATATCAGGAATTGTTCCGTTAACGTTATCGAACGAGGTGCTTTTAGAGGACTGAATAATCTCTACGAGTTGAACTTGGAGCACAATCGTCTAACCGCTTCTGCTCTTGATCGATTGGACATTCCTGGACTCAGAGTGCTCAGAATATCTTTCAACAACTTTAGCCAAATAAATGGCGAGTCATTGAACGGCCTACCATCTCTGGAGCAACTGACCATGGACTCTTCACAGCTTCACCAAATGCCGAATGGAGTTTTCTCGAAGAATAAAAACCTCGGGAGATTATTTCTGAGTAACAATCTCCTCAGAAACCTCGCCGGTGTTTTATTAATCGGTTTGGAATCTCTGAAGGAAATCAAACTTGATGGCAACAGGTTCCAAGCGATTCCTTACGATACTTTTGGCAATGCCACTTCGATAGAGATACTCTCATTGGCGAATAACATTATTTTGAAAGTAGATGTCTCGAAATTAAACGGTTTAACACACCTCAGAGAATTGGATCTTCACGGAAATTATATATCGACTCTTACCGGTTTCGCCGCTGCTAATTTGTCCCGTCTTCACTCTGTCGACTTGAGTCACAACCAGCTGATGGCGCTTCCAGCCAATTTTTTCATCCGTTCACATTCATTACGACGCGTGGATCTCGCGATGAATAATTTTCACCAAATACCAGCCATTGCACTATCTGCCCAAAATATACCGGGACTAAGTTGGCTGAATATGACCGCTAATCCTCTGTCGAAAATTCATGAGATAAGCTCTGAAGCCAAGTACCCAGCTCTTCAAGAAATCCATATTTGCGGAACGAATCTTTCTATCGTTACAAGTCAGGATTTCGAAGCATTTCCTACACTTAGGCATCTTTTTATGGGCAGTAATGTGATCGTCAGAGTTTCTCCGAGCGCTTTCCGAAGTCTGCCAAATTTACTGACTCTCGATATGAGCATGAACGAATTGGAACTACTTCCACAGGAAAGGCTAAGAAGGTTGGAGCATTTGAAACTGCTGAACTTGACTCATAACAAGCTTAAAGAACTTGAAGACTTTCCTTCCGACTTAAAAGCTCTGCAAATTCTTGATTTATCCCGCAACCATATCAGCGGTGTTGGCAAAAGCACCTTTCAGCATTTAGAAAAGTTGGAAGAATTGCATTTGTACGGTAACTGGATATCCTCGATATCATCAGACGCGTTCAGGCCACTAAAAAAATTGAGGATACTTGATCTGAGCAAAAATTATCTTGAGAATTTACCGCTCAATGCTTTCCGCCCACTCGAGACACAGATCCGAAGTCTCAGAGCCGAAGGTAAATATTTAACGCAGACGTTCGATTCCAATTACAAATTCAATCAACGGAACTTTCGAGAGATAATGTAAAAATTTCCTGTTGAACAAAAAATAATGGAAAACAACTCCGCGGCTCTAAGTCCGATCTCGATTGGAGATGGAAAACTTTTCGGGCATTTTGCATATTTTTAATTTATATACTTGAAGAGCCGAATCTTGATTTGAATTAGCATACTGAATTGGACTGGGAAAAATTCATCCCATGAGTATCTCTACTTAGGTAGTACCCATAACTTACACCGCGTGTGCCTATGAAAATCTTTAAAAGAAAACACCATTTTCAGAAAATCCTCTCAACTGCGGGTGCGAGTCTCAAGAACTTTGGGAATGGCTAAGGGACCATCAGAAGCTTGTGGGTGTTGTTGGTCGAAGCAGAGGTGGGATGGGAGTCAATGACATGGAAAGTGGATTGTTGCGATGCGAAAAACCTCCCGAGCTCAGGGGACTGGTATTCCTGGACCTCGATCCTCATGCCTTTTGTTCGGCTCCGCTCATCCCAAAACTCGCAATTCAGGATATTCAACCTTTTTCGGTCCTTGTATCTTGGCAGAGCCGGAATCATTCCAGGCTCCAGGGTTACCAAGTCGTTTACCACGCATTGGACAATGCTGACGAGGTGAGCCCGAAAGACTTATCAAAAAATTCTTGTATTTCAGATGTGCATGTGACCATGACGCGGATTTTTGAAGTTTTTTTATACTCAACTTGGAAAGAATATATCTCGTGATCCATTCATGATAGAATGCTGGTTGATGGCTTTTGTCGCAGCTCAATTAATCGACTTTCGATCACCTCGGAGGAAAAATCATCAGCGACGCGTTGATCTCTTGTGAATCTCGATGGAAGATTCTTCCGTCAAAGCTCGAGCTTATTTTCCACCATAATTTTTGCTTCCGCTTAAACTTACTCTCAATTTCATTCTCGGCTTCTGGGCTATACTTACATTGCAATCATTCATATACCAAATATTAACGATCTATATCGACAATATAGTCCGGAAAAGTCCAACGCGAGGGGCTATTACTCGTCGGCATTAGACCTCCGCTTAATTACTTCGACAAACTCCCCCCAAAAGGTTGCCAAGAAAATCGGAGCTTGAGATCAAGATAACGCAATCCGTTAGGCCCCAAACGAAGTGAATTCCTGTTTGTTCTAGGTCCGAGGTAAGATGCTAGAGCCGAATGCGCGTTCCGTAAAGCTACCCAAATTGTCGGCAAACACGCGTTATCGAATCTGCGTCTTCGCTCTTGGAAACTGGATGGACCATTCGACGGAGCATAACAACAACTACAACAACAACAACAATAACGATAACGGCAACTTGATGGGGCAGTTCAACGGCTCGCATGGTGACGTTTTCGAATTGACAGTTCTCCCGGAAATGATTGATTCGCGAACGAGTCGATGCACAGAAGTTAAGACCCTTGAAGGTCCGAATACTGAAAGTAGCAGCAACGGCTCCCCGGGTGAGGTTAACGGAGTTGCAAGCATTCTAACACGGAGATTAGGACTCATAGTAGGATGCTGCATGGGGTTTGTTGTGTTTATAGTATTAGTATCCGTCCTGGGTTACCTCAAAGTGAAAAAGCAAAGAGAAGCTGTTAAAAGGGACCAACAACCAATTCCTCCCGAATATATCTCGTACAGACATTTCAGCATACAAAGCGGCGAGGCTGGACATGCAGCTAGAGTAACTAACGTAGATTCTCAAGTGCATCCGAGCTACATCAGTAACGTTGGTAACACATCTTTGAACGTTTAATATAGTGACTCACTGTGAAGATTCATTATTTTAGTGTAAATTGTGAACAACGAAGATAATTCAGGCGAAAAAAATAGTTTATGGACGTAATTCTTATTCGGGGTTAAATCCAAAAAAAGACCATCAACAGGATCGATGGATACAAATTTTCATGTAATATTTTCCATGAAAGACTTTGTGTAAATTGATCAGCCCCCTCCCCCCAGCTAAGCACGTTGCCAAGGAGACGAACGATCGTAAGACGTTTCAAATTTATATTTATATTAATAATTATGATAATAGTTTACTGAATTAGGTGTATGAAAAAAAAATAATAATAAAACAGCAAAGTCTGTTCAAAAAAATGTAGAAACAAAAAAAATAATCAACCAATAATACTAATATATATACATACATATATATATTTAAACGAGAACCAGAAACGAGCCCCAAATTTTAGCATAAGTATATGAAAATATGTAAATATAATAATTGTGGTATTCACATCACGATATATTATACAGTAATAGTTCTTCTATCGATAATCCATAACGATTTGTGTATAATACATTTCTGTAACATCTCAACGAAAAAAAAAAAAAAAAAAATTCCAAAACGCAGCTATAACAAGAACAAAAAAAGTGAAAACAAGAGACACTCGAAGAAAGTGTGCGAATTTATTACGGTTGTAAAACGGGAGAAAAAAGCTAGACGAAAAAAAATCGTAGGTGAACGACGGATTTTGTAAAAAGATGAGCAAACAAAAAGTAACGTGAAGACGAAAAATTTTATACAGGAGATTTAATTTACGGTAATCTAAAAATGTTGACATTCTAAACGTCGAGTGACTTGACTCTATAAAAGTGGTCTGCGTTAGAGTACAAGCGCAAACGGGTAAGCTAGCAAGGAAGCAAGCAGGCGAGCAAACAGGGGCAAGTATATTTCGCAGGGTGATAAAGATTGATAGAAACGATTATAGCATGAGTTATATATTATAATATTATACCAGTTTCAGCGAGAACGGCCAGATATAGCGAATAACTAAAGAACTAAGGTGTATGAAAATGAAAATGTGAAAACAAAACAAAAAATAAAAAAAGGGAGGAAAAGGGAACGGGGAAAAATGAGACTCCGTTTATAGGTACAGAATAACTGTGGGCGACGCGTACGTGCAGGAAGCTATCGAAACTATAACAACTCAAGTGCAGTGCAGTCCTATCATATTATATCTTATGCCTTTAATTATTTACAGTCAAGAATTGCATTTTACGATCCTATGCATAAGAGGTAGGTATTAGATACCGTGTACACTCCGGTGCATTAATGCGGTTTCCTTCCGGAGTTGGCCGCGCTTGTGGTAAGTTGCTCCGATGGTAAGGCACAGACCAATCAGCGCGTCGTATCTTCGAATATATTCGAATGCGTCTAATTCGAATATATTCGAGAACGAAACCGCATTAATGAACAGGAGTGTACTATATCATGACAAAGGGATTTACAGATATTTATAACGGGTACTAACCACCGGATAAAATTACGAAGTGATTAAAAATTGGTCGATTCGACTTTTCGTTCTCAATAAATTCACGATTATTATTCAAATGATTACCTCGCGTATATTCCAGCGACCAATATTTCCTAATATTGTGTAAAATGAAGATTTTGATCGCAAACATTCAAGGAAAAATAAAAGAGAATGAAAGGTAACGTTCGACTGCTGTCTTCGTCGCGACGTTTTATAAGTATTACGAAAATGATGATGATTGTTATAGTTATCATCATTATAGATTGAAAGACATTGAGATAATGCTGCGTCGAATAGAATACCACCCACCCGGTTATAGATGAAAATATATAATGTAGGTACGCATGATACACGATGTACCACACACATGTATATAATATGTTAACGCCGTACTTATACTTTTGATAATTTGACGCAATAATGAGATTACCATGGAGGAAGAGAAAAGGAGAAAGAAGGAAAGGAAAAGGGGTAAATAGAAAGAACGAGAGATATTTTTCATATATTGCGTCATGAAAAATATGTATATATTATATACCGTTCTCTGGGTATATAATTACGCGGATCATGTCGTTATATCACTGCACCACATAATGTATTATACATATGTAATTATACGTATATATATACAGGTATATACCATATGCTAAGTTATACTAAATAATGTAATAAAACGCAATCTTTTTATAACGCCCATCAACTTACAGCTCTTCGCCCTTCCCCATATACTCGTATAATGTGTATGTATATTCTGTTTTTTTTTTTCTCAATTTCTCATCTTCTGCAGAAAAACTTCATTTTACGATCAACGGGCTGCAGAGAGCACAGGAAACACGAAACGAAGTAAGTACATACATGCCCGTACATGGAGACAGTACATATGCCATACCTGTATACAAATTCAAATATAAATTCCGTCACCTTTTTCTCGAGAGAAAAAAAAGGGAGAAAACGAGAAACAAAGAGGAGGAATCTGAAAGGAAAGGGAACAACTTTTTGCAAAATTAATTCAAAACGTTCACGTTTTATTTTTGTTCTATTTTGTTTCAGAATTTTTCTATCAAAGAATGACGACTTGATATTTTACCTACAAATTGACCAGGTGATTTTAATACATCTAACGATAAGTTCGCATGATGAATTTTTCAGAAATATTTCTCATTCGAAAAGTATCACGTATGATCCTATTACTTGGATTCATCAGTACTGCCGAGAAAAGCAACAATTGTTACGAGGCAAGAGGCGTGAAGGGTTCGATAAGTGTTTATAAAATGTGAGAATAAAATATGAATAATTCTCATGAGGCTTCTGCAGAAGCCTCGAAAATCAATTCACGATATTAATTGATTATTATATACTGTTCGTTACATGAAATAACAATCAAACGTGGCGAAACAATGAAACAAGTTTCATCTTCAACCTAATTATATCTGAAATTAGATTTCATTTTGCTCAAATACTAATTCAGCTCGGCGGGCAATGAAAATATTGCAAAAGAGAGATCGACTTCGTCCTGGAGGACACTGTACAACGTAACAATACCACTAATCAATGAATAAGTACCAACTCCAAAGCCTACAAGTGTATTACTCCGAGCACCCTTTTGATCCGCAGGATTATCTTTCGTGCTCGTATTACTACCCACCAATCCTCCGAAGGTTAAAATATTGCCCGATGAAGACATAAGGTCACCACCCGCGACGCACAGAATTTCAAGACATTTTTCAAACCCCCGTATAACTGACAGTGACCAGTGGCGTTCATGTGTCTCTCGGAATACCGTCAAAAAATTGTATATCGCTTGAAACTCAACGCTGTGATATGAAACTGAAGCTCATTTCAAAAATGGGACAAAAATCTAGATCATTTTTGCTCTTATTTGAAATTTTTCATTCTTATAGGTATAGCACGTATCGAAAATCCATGGATCCCGAAGAATTAAAGTCCGAATAATGTCATCGTCGCATCATTCGATCCGCAATATAATTTTTTCAATTTTAGACTACAGATTCGAAATATGCTTCCAAAGTTCTCGAAAATTTATCGATGCAATTTGCTAATTAATTAAGACGTACCTACCCCACTTTCTCGTATATATGGAATGAGACTCCGGCTCTGCGTGTTCAAGTTTGCCATAGGTAACATTTCTGTCGATCATCTTACTTAAAACAGTGGCGAAAAAATCTTCCGGCCGGTAAGAACTGGTACTTTCCGCCGATAAACCTCGTCCGTAACGTAACGTCAACCATATCAAACGACGAGAGCTCGAGCTGAATAATCCCTGAAGTACTCTCCTGAGGTTATGCGGAGCACGTGACGTAAGCTGCAGGCAAAAATCCTGCTATTTCCACTCGGCGCGAGTGTAGTGAACATCGACTACATTTGCGTAACTTGATCATGGGAGCCGCGTGCGTCGTGTCGTCATATATAGGACAATATCTCCTCCCTTCTGTGCTTCCTCTTTCCGTTGTTTTTCGTTCTTGTCTTTTTCTTCCCTGTCATCCTCTACTGCAGCGGAGGTACTGTACTCTGTCGAGAAATTAACGCGGACTGCCCTTTTATAAATTTTCCAATATTCAAACGAATTCTGCTTTTCTTCTCCTCCTCCTCCTTCTCCTCCCGCCGTTCCTGCGGTGTTATCGGTTTTCCTCGCAATTACCCCAGCCGGTTACACCCTCATCGTGGCGACCCACGTTACCCCGCTTAGAATACCCAGCTGGTACCTTACCCAGATCTAACGCCAACGCTGCAACGGCCTTGATACATATTTCATACTTCCCAAGGTCCATTGTTCTTTCCCCTTGAGCTCACAAGCTCTGGAGATCGCGCCGTTGCGTCACATCCCCCATACTTTCGCGCAGGGTGCTAGCCTCGGCACGAAGCGTTTAGAAGGGTGCAGTATTCTATTAAACGACTTGTACCTGCATGGGAAAATCGAAACTAGGACGTTAATCAAATTGGTGGAAAAGGCGGAAATCACCGGAGCGAGGAATAACGAGCAATCGACATCTCTGTTGAAATAGGCGGCTACAGGTAACTTCCGCGCTTGCAAAAATTGTCCGCGTGCTGAGGCGATATTACTCTGTTGAATCGTAACACAACGACTTTCAGTTCTCTAGAAACGATGATCACCGGAGCGCGGATTGATTATAGGCAATCGATACTTTCAAACTGACAAACTATCGCATTTCGATAATTTGAAAATCTAAGACAACTCAATAATTATGTCATAAGTATCCGATTTACTTATTTCTAGATTCGTCCCGATCGGGTGCGTTCTAGCGTTGGAAATATTGAGGACAATTTGCGGGTATAGCAAACAGACTTTCTGAAGCGTTCACTCAAGTTTTGCGTAGAGTATGGATAGAAGTATAACTTCAATTCACGTACGTTATTGGCGCAGCGGTCTATTCGGTATATTTACAATTACATACGATCCGCATATATACTCACCAAAACGCAGACCCTTGGCTCCCAAGGGGTGGTGGCTCTACCGCTGACAGGAGAGCAAATATTGAACGAATCTTCGCGTCCTCTTCGCATTGACTTTGTGGTCTCGTGCAGCTTAAGCTTCGTTTATTTCAACTTGTCTGCAGATTCAATTAGCGTATTCAAAATCTTGATTAAATGGGATGATGAAACCTCGACTAGAAATTACGGCAATATTCCGGTGTCTGCTCATCACTCAAATGTCTGACAATGTGGGTGTGGTCGTTTCAAATAAAATTTCACTCTTCATAAAATTCCAGCTGATTTCTTCATTTACATTTCATCACTATAATTATGTATTTACTCAATGAAAATTCCCATGCAGTTACCTCCGTCCATAGCGATCAAGAACTCCCGACCGCAAAAGGAAAAGGAAGAGACAAATAGAAACGAGAACAAGGGGGGAAACGAAAGCTGTCAGTTTTATCGTCGTATACGACACTATGTCCAGAAGTGTGCCCGAGTCGTAGAACGCTGGATAAACCGAAGAAATGAGAAGATAAGAGATCATTGTGAAAAGTTGTGAATGTACAAAATATAAAGGAAATTAGGAATTGCGGATAAGAGAAATAGTCGCGCTCGAGCACGGAGTGGCGATGCCGCGACGGGTGAAAGAATCCGTAAGGACAGGCAACTTCCGCGCACAGTTCACAGAATGAAAGATTGTGAAGAGAAAAGTCCTTGTTACTCTATTTCGACCGCTTATAGCTATCCACGCCTAGCTTCATGATAGGTACGTATACCCAAGAGCCGTACAGTCTCATGTCATTTACGAGAGCATTTATGGCTCGTAAAGACGTGGCGAGAATAAACTGCGCGCCGCGAAAACAACGCGGCAACGGCGAGGAGAACGCACTGCGTGTGTGTCTCTGTCCCACGATTCAGGAATGAAACTGTTTTACTACCCCTACGCGGTGAAAAAACTGAATAGAGACGATGATCACAGGGTTAGGTATATTCCAATACTGTTTTCTCTCGTGCACTGACTCGATCGCAAAATAAAATGAGATTACGTAGGTATAGGATCAGGCATTCCAGGCCAAATCGACAAGCTCGGAACTGAGATCAACGGTTTTTCATATAGTAGCTAGTGGATGGATACGAGCCCCTGAAACACTGTTAGGAATTTGTCTTTCTAAAATTTTTGGTCAACGAGCTTGCGAAATCCGTTGAAATATATCTATTGTACGACTGGAAGGATTCCTCGGGTCGTTTCTTATTCTCTTCGGATTCATTTTGCTGAATTTGATTCAACATATAGATTCGTTGGTATCCGTTTGAGAAACAGGATGATTTGTTTCGGTCTTGTCATTTTTCTAATTGCGATAGTGTGGTGTCTAATGGGAAAAAATGTAACGAGAAAATAGGTGAGAACTGCGATAGGTATGGAGTACCAAAAATCTATTACATTTTCTTTTTCCGTCAATCTCCGATCTCAGGTGAGTCAAAAGTCTTCGTTATAAGGTAGTAGGTAATTCGAGATTAAAACTTTGTAGGTAGGGAGGGACCCCCGTAAGTGTGTATATAATGTTGAAAACAAATTACAAGCCTTCCGCCGTAGACGCCAATTTCCGCAATCAAGGAACTCCGTCGCGCTTCAATACGACCAAATTACATTACAACAAACTAATTCTGCCGCGGAACGATAATCGAATATAACTAGCCATTTAAAAGACAGAATTTTGAAAATTCAGATGACGAAAGAACTGCAGTGTTGATTCCGCCAAAAATAACTGACATTGATTGCAATCACTTTCGCTCGTATCAAGGGCGTATTAATTCATCCAAGTCGGAGAATCAACCTCCAGCCAACAGTCAGTTGAAAAACAATTCATTTTTCATCAATCTGCAGATACGAAAGTTCGTGAGATCTCAGGTATATTTCTAGAAATAGGATTTATTCAATATTCCAACAAATTTTTGTTTCTTCAACAATAATTCTTGCAGACATTGCGTGCACGCACAGAAGAATGATTAATTCATTTTTCCTACATCATAATTACAAATGAATTATTATAGCTAATTTCTACAGACTACGAACGAACAGAATATATTCAATCGCATTCTCCTCAAATTGAGAAGTGGCGGTAGATCATTTTTTTTAGATCACAGATCACATTTTTTCTTCTTTAGATTTTTTTTCTACTACACAGCTGTATGTATTCTGTCTCACAGGCGAACGAAGGAAGAAAAACTAGTGATTATCGTTTCTAATAAATTTAATATTATATCGAAAGCCCAGCCGACGTACATACATATATTTAGATTTATATCCACGTAAATGCATACATATACAGTGTGTATGCGTTTGTATGCGTGTGTATGTGTATTGTGTTTAGTGTTTTGTGTACGTAGGCACCTATCGTATTATTATCGAAAACTCACAGCCTGCTGCGAATATCTCAACCCCCTCACAACTATTCGTGCAATATTACCTTCAACTATTTTTCGTATCATATACTTTCATATTCCAACGATCTAGCTGAGTTATACGTGGGATGAGGGCAACTCTGCCAAATATCATTCCCGTTTGGGATCTCGTCATTTTCCTGTATTTCGAAGCCTAAGAAAACGTGGGTTACCCTGGTGGAAATTTCTACAACTACGAATTTTTGCACTGGAATTGGAAAATATTTGTCATTTTTTTTTTACGAAATTTTAAATATGAATAGTTTTTCGCAAAAAATTATAGATCCCCGTTAGAAACTGTAGCGTGTTGAGGTTTAGTTCACTGAAAAACCCACAAAGTTTCATCAAAATCTACAAGTTTTCATGAAACAATATGCCACACTACAATCTCGTACGAAAACCTGCAATGTTTCATTTTCCCCCAAAAATTTGTTGAAAAACGTAGGAATTATTTTCCCCAGAGTATAGACTTTACCCGATGGAAATTTCGACTGCTACAAATTTATGGGGAATTTCTGACTCTTCGGAGTTCTTCGTAGAAAAAATTGTAGAATGTCCTAGTTTTTCGTGAAACGTTGTAGATTGTCACGGTTGATGATAAAAAATTGTATATCTTCGTAGTTTTTCATAAGTAATTGTGAATTCGTACAGTCATTCTAAAAAATTCGTCGTTTTTGCCGATCAGATTGAAAAAAACAAATACAGTTTCTTACAAAAAAGAACTACGAAACGTTCGAATTCCCCTATGAATTCGTAGAAATTTGCAGAATTATTTTCACCAAGGTTTCCATGACAAATTTTAACGGCGAAGGGCGGCAAAAGCATCTAGTCCGCCCCTGCTTGTATATAATAACGACGCTATCAGCATCGTGTTTTTACTCCATCAAAAAATTCAGTTGTCACAATTTGGATTCGCGAAGTTCTCATAATTAATTATCATCCGTAACACGTTCGAATCCCTATCGAGAATAACAGGTCTTCTGCAGTAATTTGAGCTGAATTTCACGAAAAAGGATCGAAATTGATGATGAAAATTGAGAAAAGGCATCGAAAACCGATTTTACGGAAAGACAAAAGTGCATTGTAATCTCGAGACGAGGTTTGAAATATAAACGCGGTGGGGTGAAGTAGAATCTAACTAAAATTGTTTCAGGCTTCCTCGTGCCTGGCATAAAGGGTCCTAGAAGTTAGAACAAAATTGGACATAGTGAGATTCTGGACCTGGTTCATATTTCATAAAATCATCCACATCTGGTACCAAACACAGCTGTAGTAACTAACTTTTACTGGATTGCTATACTCGACTAAATTACAATTTGATTTCTGGAATGAATCTAACTATTCCGTGCCAAAACAGTGTATAATTTCCCTTTAATTTATCTTTCATCCTCTTTTTGACCTTTCAATTTCACGGACGTAAGAAATAATCATAAAACGGTTAGGCATCACGTCACAAGACTTGTGATCATCGTTTCCAGAATGAAAATGAAAAAAAGGGGTGAAAAATTCAAAAAAACAGAAAAAAAAAAAACCAAATAGTATGAGGCACGAAATTTAAGATTTCTTTTCACATACAACAATCCTCTTTACTCTGACCCCTCGAATTCAAGGACTAACTTCGATGAAACAAAACTGAAAAGAATTCACATCGGTTTACTTCATTTTCGATCAATCACATTCGGAATATACATTTAGATTGAGCAAAATCACGATACAGATTTTATTGTCACAGTTGACGATTTGGCGGTTATCGACTTTTGAAAATCATCATTTTCCCACAAGCATCTCTGAACTATACTTACAATCAAATCGAACTATTGGCGTTTAAACGTATAGCTTTCCGATCGGTCAACTTAGAAGCCGGTGTGAGGCGAGTATAATATCTACAGCCGTGCAGTAGCGATCTAATCATCGAGTGATCGTGAAATTGATCACTATAGTCAACGCGGCGTAGCGCGATCTTTTAGATCGTAAGCGATAAATACAACTTAAGGGAGTCTGGAGGCGTCTTGGCATTACACGAAGTCGCCGCAGCTAACGTGTGCGGTTCGCAACGTTGGTTTGTTGTAACCGTGACAAACTTGACTCAGGGGAGACCTTACGGGACTCGGGCTGACCGACGGAAATTTGCCAGATCTTGAAATGTAATTAAATATCCTAGTCTAGGTAATCTGTACCTAGACGTGAACTATCCGCATATCCTATAATCCAATGAATCTGCCAATTCTGTTACGATCGCGAATGGCCAACGATTCGAAATACTCCAATCGTTCTGTTGCTTGCTATCTACAGTAGCGTCGTTGTGATAAAGCTGCAATTATTGTTTTCACCTCAATGTAACCTATGCGTTCCATTGGAGTCCTTGCACGGAGGAGACTCTCTGACCTTTGGAACCCTTGAATTGAATACCGCGAAAATAATTGAATCAAACAGAACAGCTAGACTTGCTGATCGAGATTTTCAAAGGTTGAAGTAGTAGGTTCTGGAATGGTGGATCGCAAGTGGCCAACGAACGAAACTGATTGACTGAGCAACGGAAAGTTGTTCAAAGATCATGGCAATTGATTGCCGGATAATCTCGGTGACTCGTAAATGGCAAATCTGTGATCAAAATTTGCGAGCACGTCATAGAGAAGATCCAAAATTACGAACGAGGATTTAGAAGACAGTGTTATTTCGTTAAAATATATTTTCGTAAGTTCCTGGTTGCGAAGATTACGGAAGTTGTTTTAAAATCGCGAAATCTGTAACACATATAGCGGCGAAACTTGAAAGATTCTGTACGATCTTGTAAAGAGCGGTTCCAAACAGAGTTTCTTCGGAAATTTCACATTTCTACAAATTCGTTCTAATGATTGTGTTCGAAATTGATGTCTGCAACGTAAATCCGACATTCTATTGATACAGACATCCATAAAATGAAAAACACCAATTAAATAACCGACACGAATTGTCTGCCAAAACTACCGATAAATCGTAATCGCAGTATAACACCGAATCAATTCAATCCTTCCACGACTGGATTCAGATTACAGCCGAGAGTAGATAGAATAAAGAAAATAAAAAAAAAAAAGAACAGGAACAAAAACCAAAACAAAAATGTACACCACTGAGTATGACTACCGACTTCCGTTGACCTAGTTGTACGAACAATGCAGAGTAGCTTTGCAGTGATATCCAAGCGTAGAACAGGATCTGATATTTCACAGGGGAATGAATCATCCTCGTATGTATATCTACGGAGGCTGACAGTGGTAACAGGATACTGTGGTCAGACAATAGGAACGGGAGCAGGAGCGGTAGCGGCTCCACGACCTCGTAAACCAATTCACCATTCGCGCTGCACATCGGAACGAATCTCGTTGTCTCGCCCGATCCGAGCACGACGTTATTATAATATGCAGATACAACAACAATTTGTTTTGTAGCCAACAAACTCTGTGGGGCCGCACCCCGGCCGTAGTTTATTCCGCTGTGCAGGTATGTATGTGTATGCATACATACGTATGTGATATATCTGCTATAATTCCAACGTGCACAATTTAAGCCCTTACATCCGGTCTAGGAAGGAGACCCTGCGCGCGCGCTTCGTCTCTCCCAGTCCTTTTCCACATCCGTGACGTTAATTTTATTACATAATAAAATTAATGGACCCTCAGAAATTTGGATAACAATTTCTCGTCTAAGCGTCGTGAAACACTGCGGTATTTTCCTCCTCCTCCTTATTCTTCATCTTCTTCTTCTTCTTCTTCTTCTTCTTCTTCTTCTTCTTCTTCTTCTTCTTCTTCTTCTTTTCCGCTTTTCGAGTATATTCGCGTCGAGAAGATGTTGAAAAAGCGACAGATCTTAACGCCGAATTTTATCCAGCGGCTGAACATCAGCAGTACTAATGCCAAAAGTCAAACGCTGCCCGGTACCAACCATCCGCTATATATCTAAGTTTCAGCTAACGAAAGCGTTACGTGGAGGAGGTTCTATCTCGTCTGCGCATAGGTACCACCACTCAACCTCAGAACTTCCAGAATGCTTCGTCGACATTTGATCGCGCGAGGTATTAGTCTTCCCCATACAGCACACTACTTACTACTAAATTATTCCCGGTTCGAGTTCGGTCTTACATTAGACAATCACAAGAAAGTCAAAATTCGACGTTGTCATGGAGAGAATACCAGGATCACGTTGAATCCCGGACTAATCATAATGACGATCACTTTTCACAAACTAAAACATTTCTGATACCAGCCCGCGCCTTTGCGTAAGAATCACACTCTCCCGCTGATTCAATTTTTCTTGTCTGACGTGAGATGTCGATTGAACTCTCTAAGGAGGAGTCTCAATCCCATCAAGTTTTTCACAAAACTTGCCCCAAATATTGCGAACGGCACTTTTCGCCATTCTCAGAGCCTCCTGTCCGCCGAACCGGATGAGCTAGATAAATTTTCAATACAGATTTGAAAAGAGGGTTAAAAAATCTACGAGACAAGTGGATCGGATTCGGTTTCGGAGCGATCGCGGTGTAGTCTGTCCTACGGAACAGAAAAACTCAACTTTTTGTTTTGTTTTCAGAAATAATTAGCGGAAAAAATCAACCTCTCCAGTTTCCAACAGCGCCTGAAATCCGCGTATCTATTAAACGCGATGGAAACTGAGAAAATTTATCGATTTGGCAAACGATCGTGATTTTCTGAGTGGGACTGGACCAGCCAGCCGAAAAGGGTCATGGCAATAAAGTCAACGCCAATGAGACGCCGGTGCTGCGTTGCAGCTGCTGTTGATATAGGTATCTGAACTTTTAAAGGGAGGATCGACCGGATTCTCTTCAGGTTTTACCAATTTAATAGATTGCTGGTCGGTAGAGAATGTTGTGGAGATTCGTACGCTGCGAATGGTCTATCGGCGCTCCGTGGCCTGGGCGACCCCACAACCTTCGCCAAGTATCGTGATGTCTGCGACAATTCTCCTGCTCCCTCCGTTGTTCTTCCTAAAACAAAGGTCGACAAACGTTTCTCAAGATCGCTAGTCCCCGTCTCCGTCTCCTTTTTTTGGGCAGGTGCTTCTTAATTTGTCACGGAAGCAATGAAGCGCGCAAAGATTGGACCATTTGAGATTCGTAATTTGTAAACTTTTCAGTTATAACACGTACGACTTCGTCTTCGCGAATGGAAAATATGATCGGAAACTACGAACTCGGATGAACTATAATTTCCGATTTTCGAGCCAGTGGAGACCGAAGGATCCCCCCTGGGCATATCAATTCCATTAAAAGTTTTTTAAATGGTTGTTGTATATAATTCTATTTAATGTCATATTCAAAAAAATTTCATTAAAATCTTACGTGGTAAGATGGAATTCTTTTTTTTGATTTTGTAAAAATCTGTTCAAAATTTGATTTAAAAAGTCATTGTACAGAAAATGTAAATTATTAAAAACCCACACCTAATTTTTCAGATTTTTAAAATTATATTTTTTTTTTTTATTTCTTCCTAATTTTTCTGAATCCTGATTTCGTAGTTCCTATGCAATTTCATGATGTATACCTAGTGATTTTTTTTTCAGCTCACCATAACTCTCTCTCGTTTCCGATGAATTTCTTCTGCCAAAGCTGAGACGTACTCGCGATTCCCATAGCTCAGAGCTTTCATAGCCTTGAGACTAGAAGCAAAGAAAAAGTCTCGTGTTAGGTGAGTGAGGATTGGAGAATTAGAAGATTCGGAATGCACGCGGGGCGTTGGAAGTCCGGCGCGTTCATTACACAGGTATATATACGGACACTCGCGGTATGAGCTGTTAAACTCGAGACAAACCACTATACAGCGACTTATATACGGAATTGGATTTTCGTCAACATGAGCGCCTGCGATGGACTGAATTCTGCATTATATTTCCCGTTTAATTGCTATTCGAGACAATTTTGTCTTGCAACTGTGCTTTTTCACCGCGTATTACATTCTTCATTGCCTGGCGCTGCGTTCCGTGGATACCGACGGACGGATTCGGCTGGAACGAAGTCTATGTCGATTCCGGAATTGATGTGCCCCTTGACATGAGTGTTTAGTTTTTGCGAAAAACATTTGCATTCCAAGATATTGTCTCCTGAAACGGAAATGTGTCGATGAGGAATAATGAAAAATTCTACTTCTTCTCACTGTATCCCGAAAACCAACATTTTCTACTGGGATTAGGATCGATTCCGGTCGAAATACTGCACTTCGGCTTGGTAAAATCCGTCCGTCGGTGATCTCGAAATCCTGTTCGGAGTGAGAAAAACAAAAAAAGACCAAGTTTCGGAAGAACGGTTTTGAAGTTCGGTACTTTTATTCGTTCCAAACACCACCTAGGATTTCTCGGGAGAAAATCTGTAGATCTACCCCCTCCCCCACTGGAATGAAACGTGAAATTCGAATTTTATCACGTTATTCGAAGATGTACTTACGATTCCAGAGTATATCCTGGCCTCGTTGCGTCCGTGGCTAGATAACGAATTGCATGGGGCTCCGATTGGTACCTGCTATTTGTTAACAGTGGTACCAGCTCGACGCCACCGTTCAGTTTATAAACTTCCACCTCTTCGTTATATCTCTGCTTAGAATCCAAAGGTGGCATTGGTCCCGGATGAGGGTCAGGAGTTATTCCTGAAAACGTTATCACTCAGAATCTGAATCTGACTGAAATTTTTGTTTCACCTGAAACTACCGAATATCTTTTTCCCCTAAGGGGTGATTAGATTGACGGAATTGCCACACAGACTCTTTTCTCGGTTCATCATATCTGGAGAAAACTGAATTTCAAAGGTACGGGAATTTATTGAAATTTCAGAAACCCGAATTTTATGAGTTATTTATTTAGAAAATATGAATCTTCGATATACCGTAAGTTGCTTCAGCATCGTAGAATTTATCCATGTCAGCGACAGCCAGTGGATCAATATAGTTCCGGTCAATACCAGGGGATCGGTATGTCCAGCCCTGTGAAATAATTGTCTTGGTACTTGAAAAATTCCGACACTCGTCGTTTAGGAAGAAGAAGAAGAAGAAGAAGAAGAAAAAAAGTTAAACAATCGGGAGATTGATCTCATTTTTTCCAGCAAACGCTCTCATCGTTTTGGCTCGATAAATTATTGAATTCGAAATCAACATCTTCGAATGTGGGTCGAGTCAAGCTGTGACTTGACCTGACAAACGAAGTACAACAAAAGCTGAATAGCTTTTACTAAAATTAAATTCAATTAACGTATTGGATGTAATAGCTAAAGAAACTGCTAAAAATTACGTTTTTTTATTGCGAAGTACGTGCAGTTTGAAAAAGAAATCCAAGTTTCGCGCGAACCATGCATTTTCGCGAAAAAAAAGGAAGGAAGAATAAAAAGTCGTAGAGTGTATCAAAATCTGTGTATAAACTCGGTTCTCAAACCAGCACTATAATCTACGGTACTTGCATTTTTCGCAGATCCATGCATAACTATTTTATTGAAAACGTTTGAATCCAAGATGAGAATGAATATCGCAGAGCTCATAATGATTGTGTGCAGGGCGAGATGATAAATACAGAATTTGTAATTAAAGTGGCTGCAGGTTAATTAATTAGTTGTGCGGTAGCCGCAGATATTCTAATTGCATTTGAAAGTGGAGCGGAGTGTTTCTTGGGGTCATATTTTCATTGTGGGAAAGTTCAGTTGCAGAATGAAACCCGACAAGAAAATTGCGAATGAAGAAGCTGAAATTAATTTCGTCGGAATGATAGTTCTCAAATTATTGAAAAATTATTCCCAACGTTCAACCTCGTGAAACCGAGATTGTGAATTAGTACGCATTTTCGGAAATGAAGACTTTTTCGCCCAAGTTAGACAAATCTACGAATTATAATTTGGCTAGTAATGTTCCGTGGCCCGGAAAATACGACGAGTACTTCACGTTTCATTCGCATCGTATCATAGGTTATAAATTTAACGATCATTTTGTATTCTGAGCGAGAGTGAAAGTAACTGTATACAAAAATAATGAGAAGAAGAAACAAACTATCAAATTGCAAAGTCTGATCGTGAACCGAAAAGCTCGACAGAACTGAGTCAGGCCAAAAAAAGAGTGAAAATTATTGACCCGGAGCTTCTGTTGCTTGCACGAAAAACCCTGCAGTTTTTCAACTCCCATAAACGACGCTCCTTAATTCAAACCTCATTATCCTCCTCATGCGCACTATTTCCAGTAACACTTTACCACTCCATTTTACGCCTGACACAAGTATATCTCAGACGAAGGTATACAATTGCAAAGTTTTCTACAAATTTTCCAAATGATTCTGGAAATGAGAAATCTCCGAGAAATCTTGATAATAATAATTCGCATAGACGCCAATCATTCCTGAATCTGTTCCAAACGCTCTGAGTCGTCCGCGAGAAAATCGTACCGCTCGAAACCGAAATAGTGAAATTTAATTCCTGGAGAGTGCAGGTGATTTGCTCCGCGAAATTTGGGAAAAAGATTTTTGACCTCATTAGAGCTCTTCAGGAGACGTTAGGCGTAAGAATTAGGATTCTTCCAATTCAATGTTCAAATGTCAACATTATGCGATTGTAGAATTAATATTTTGTTTTTGCCGATTCTATCTCCGTTTAGTGTTTGTAATTAAAAAGCACTGCGTATATTTTCAATCTCAGAAAAAAGTTTCTCATCGTCGAAGCTACCCCCCAGCGGTAAAACCTGGAGAATTCGTGTTTCCAGTTATATTCGAACGCAAGATGAGAACAAATTCCAGACAATTCTGTAGACTACGCATCGAAGTTTTCTGTTTCGAAGCTTCCGGACTTCCAACGGGACATTTTTCCCCCGAAGTTTATTTTCGATGTAGAGGCAACAGTCTATAATCATTATCTTATAGAATTTGAAGGTACCGCAGTTTCACTACACGCGAATCACTTATTAGACTCCGAAAACAAATTTTCGGCATTTTTCGTCGGCTTGAACTTCGACAATACGACGGATAACTAATTACTACGCCTAGATTTCTTATGAGACTCTATTGCGTACCATGGAACTTAGAAAGTGATCTCCTAGCAACTTGGGATCCCTCCAAGGAGCCCCGCCAGGGCCCGGTCGACCCCAGGGCGAAGGATGCTCCAGCTAATCGTTGATAATGTAAAACAGATGGGATATCATATTATAATTGACTCGTTTGCCGAATATGAATGTTTCATATTAATTGACCAAGTGACTTTCTCGTTCACTTATTCTTTCCAGAAGCAAATTGAACAGAATTCTGAGCTTCATTAGCCGTCACATTGACCACCCACGCAATTTATATCAATATTTGACACGGCGAACGCCTGCAGTGAAATTGTTTTCACATTCTCACGGTTTTTAGAGAGAAAAAAAATGGAAATATGTGAACGGAATTAGCTGAATAAATTGTTCAAAAATCTTTCGGAGAGTTTTTCACTTCTTAGGAATGAAAAAAACGAATTTATGTGATGAAAGTATATCATTTTCAATACAAGAAATAGGCATATACTTTTTTTCTCGAAGTGTGTAGGCTCGTCACAGGTAAAGATTGTGAAATAATTTCAATAAATACATCTTTGTTTAGTAAGTTGTCGATTTTTTCAACTTTTAGGAAAGAAGTGAGTCGAATTGAGCTAGGAGTGAGATAGAAGTGCGCAGCATTCATCAAAAAGTGTCGAATATATTATTACCAGTTTCTTTTCATAATCGCGGGTTTTCATCGATTCTTCTTCTTTAGCTTTACGTCGCCTCGCCACTAAAGGATCTGGTCGTAGCGGAGAGAGAAGAGAGACGAACACACAAAAAGTACAAATTAGAATCATAGACTTTTGCACATCCAAAATTTTTGTCCTCTCGATTCATTTTCGGTACACGAAAGTGAGATAACCGATATGAGGAAATAAAAAAGAAATTAAGTGTGCCTACGAAAGCATAATGGAATTTCAGCGAACATCGCCCTGCACCACTACGCCCATCTCAAAAATCTTTCGTTTTATTCCCACAGAGGAGAGAAAATAATTTTCAAGCTGATTCTTGCCGAGATAAACTGCGGTCTGCGATACTGCGATTCGGACGGAAAGGAATTGGACTTCTCGCGGTTATCCGAGGAATCAAGAACAACAAAATTCAACGGTGTATGGAAATGGTAAGTGGGAGGCGAATAAGTTCTTTCAAAGAAATCAAAAACTTTTCAACAACGCTTGACAAGAACTTGGAAAGCTGTGAACAATGCAGAAAACTTACATTCTTAAAATTTCAGGCAAGAAACCGAACCCAAAAACGAAAGCAGCAAAGTCCACAAGATAGATCTCTTCGACGAGATCTGCTGCCCGATCCCCCTCCCCTCTTACCACAATTTTCAAAATTCACATTACAATCACCCCTTGAAATGATAAAAAAAATGCAGGAAAGTCCATTTGGAAAATGTACAGTGCAGTGTTCGGTTGGACCCGATCTGAATGTCAAAAACATCACCGAGGTGTCTGCGGTGGCGTTGCGTTTGTTGATTCTCTGTCCCGCAGCGATTCTGTTCTTCAATGGAATGACCCAGAGGTTGAGATCGAGGTTGAGGGGTTCGAGGGTAACGTCGGCCTGGTTCCACGCGCGGTACAGCTGCGGGGACGTCGCGGTCGCCTCCCGAGGAAAGCTTCGAGCGTTCCGTTGTACCCGGGGTTTTCGTTTCCTTTACAAAATTCAAGATAGTCGGCGAGACGGATTTTATAACTCTTGTTTATTTCATGGGAACTAACTCTTGAGGGAGATCGCACAGGGAATGCGGAGGAATATTCATTCGATATTTCCGCAATTCTCGGATTAAAACTTCCGAGTGTTTTTCTGGCACGTCCCGAAAGATTTCATAGCAAGTGTGAATTAAAATATACCCCAGACGTTACGATATATCAACTCGATTCATCCATTTCAGTAATCTGCGAGCGAGAACTCTGTTCAAAGAAATTTTTACCCACGCGCGATATCAGGTGTGTTTGAAAATTTTTCAAAATCGGAATTATAGAACAAATTTTCAATGTTTTATCCCGGTTCTGAAATGCTCACGTTTCCCTCGCGCAATCGTACCTCGACGCTGAACAAGCATCTTTGTTACAACCCCAAGATTAAGAGTAGTTTGTGGGTGACCGATTTTCAGAAATTTGAAATCTCTTGTGGATGACAATTATGGTTTGTTTTTTTCGAAACTTGTATTCGAAGAAAGTTTTACAAGATTAACGAGATGGTCCGCTCCACTTCGAGCAAAAATTAATTCAAAGGATGCCTGATTTTTGAAAATTTGAATTCCCTCGAAAATGACGTTCGGGTATAGGATTTTGTTAGAAATTTGTGTCTGAAGATGAGTTCACGTGATTAGTGAGTCATTCCCAAAGAGAAAAGAAAATATTATAGATTTGTTGCTGGGAGTGTAACGACGGAAAATGTGTTGTGAAACTTCTATACCTGCTTAAAAACGAAACTGTTAGGTATATTTAGGGCTTTCAAATTTACCGTTAGGTAGCATTATCGATTTCAGTTAGGTAAACCAGCGTTGCACCGGCTGGAGGAAGCAGGAACTACGAAATATAGTATTTCCTGAATATAATGTGCTTACAAGCTTTCCGTGGTGCCCGTTCCAGCAATAAGAGAAATTGTACCGTAGTAATGAAGGAAAATTAATGCGCCTTTTGCCAATGTCATGTTTCCCTAAATCTCAACTTCTTTCTGAATTCGTAGAATACGAAAGAGATATGTGCTGGTGTAATTTAGAGCTAAATAGCTGGGTCGATACAATTTTCGCTGATATGGGAGTAACGTTTCCGGCAAATTTTGCGCCATTATTTCACAATTTTTCACAAGAAACTCTGCAAAACGAAGAATCGAACAACCGAAAAATCTTGAAATAGGATACAAATACTGGATCGATTTGTCCTTTCTCTTGTACAGAATTTTGTTTTGTCCCGAATGGAATCCTTCGTGATTTTCACATCCCGCGTCGAATGAAAAACGAGGAAAGGAAAAATGAAAAAGCTTCGTCAAAGCGTTTGTCCGCGATAATGAATTATTACATTTTTCGTAATACTGAATGATTCAAGCTGTCTTCATTCTGTCGAGAAAAATGAGAGTATACGAACAAGAAGAAGAAAAAATAATGGAGAGGAGTGTGTAGCTATGTCGAGATTAATTAATTGGGAGCAACGAATCTCATCAATTCTAATTACGTTCAAGATTTGAGGTATAATCCACCTACGTGGTCGCAAAGCTAATCAGCATTAATATCAAGCTATGTAATAACGTTACCTACGTGCCGCGACACACTCTGGGAGATCTGTTCGATGCAAATTTAATAATTGTACGCAGTGAGCTCAAAAAATCATGACGATAGACGGAACAATGCCCGAATATAATACAATTTTTTGATACAATTGTTGGATCAATTATTCGAGTAGGTACGCCTGCATGTGTACCGTGTAACTGTAGTAAAGGCTTACCTTGAGGGAGCTGTAATTCCTTTGAGCAGGTTCTGGCGAATATAATCTGACATTTTTCTTTCTCAATGTTGCCGCACACGGCGCACCTCCTCCTGGTTTTCCCCATGGATAATACTGCGCGAGCATTTTGCGTAACTGAAACAGGAGAATTGCGGAAAAGAATGAGAAATGCGTGGTAAAACTTTTGCGAGGCTCACTGTTTTCGGATTTCGTTTCTCTCTATGATTTCAAAAAGAGCTCATCAGGCTTCAGGATTTCACGGTATTGCACAAGATGTTACAGGCCCTCCTGAAACGTTGTGGCATTTGTCCGGTTTCATGCAGGCCGTATAGATCGCATTGGAGTTCAGACTCCACGATAATTCGTAGGATTTCATAGCATTCCGCATGCAGGTTTCACGAAATTCCAGACTCCGCCGGGTCTCCAAAGATGATATTCACATTTCCCAGGATTTCCCAGGTTCATGGGAATTCAGGGGATTTCGTTAGTCATCATGAAATTCCACGGGTGACTTCACGAGATTTGACAAGTCTCGTCATAAAAGTTCGCGCAATTTCTGAGAGTTTGAAGAACTTCGCATCCATGTATACCTACACGAGACTTCGCGAGTGTTCGAACCTCGAAGATCGATTTTCCCGAACTCCACGAATCTTGAAAAATTGGTCAAATTTTCTGGGCAGTCATCGGTCCCGCTCGGCCTCGCATAGTCACTTTCGTATTCCTCGAAGTTATTCCACAGACCGTAAATTAGAATGAATCATTCCTAATAAATAACCGGCTTTACATCAGAGAGAAGGATTCTTTCCTCCCTCTCAGCTATCATACACCCCGAAGAATAATAACGATTCTTCTACTGTAGTACATACATCCGTACATGCATGTACTGGACATACATATAGACATAGAGTGCGTACCTGCAGTTGATCTCGACGTTTTTGGCGCGAAAGCTCCTCTTTGCGACGCGCCCATAACGCGCTTCCCTCTTCAACGAGACGGCGTTCTTGGGCTTTCCGTGCTGCATCCTCAACTTCCGGGATATACGACGTCCCCGGATATTCTACCGCCTCTTTCATCCCTAATGCAGTTACTGCATGTACGGTTTCATCAGAAGATTATATACGGTTAAATTATACATATATATATATTACGTTTCAGTGGTCAAAAGACAAGCTCAGGTCTTCCCTTCCATATAGACGTATATAAATCCGTGAGGAGATTAATTAAAATAAACTGTACATCGGCAGATGTGCTACAGATGATTTTTTTTTTTTTTTTTTTTTTTTATAATTTGAATTTCAACTAAAGATGGCGATTTTTAAACCAATTTCTTCTTTCGTTCCAATACATTTTTTTCTCTGTTTTCAAGCGGCGAGGAGAGAAAATATTAGAATAAGATTATAGACCGTAAAACGGATTCATACATTGTCTAGTCAGATGAAATTTCTATTCCTCGGCATCTATAACTCAAACTTGAAATTATTCATGGCTCACGAAAGTATGATGTTTTACTCGATGTTTTACGACCGCTGAATTCTACGGAATACGAAATGCACTTTCAGCTTCCGTGATGATAGCTATGAGCCATCGCCGACTGAGCAGATGTATAAACTCAATAAATTACACGCGAACCCACTTTGCTCAAGTATACTATATCGGTACGCAGATATTCGTCGATTTCAACGAAAGTAGAACTATCGTTTCACAAAGCTCATACTTTCCTGAGAATGAATATAAAACATGGACGAATTGTCGGTTTTTCAAAAGCATTGAAAACCCCGAATAATTCTTTCGAAATTCTGCCTTCTTCTCTGTCTTGATTTTCTTTCAACGCGAAGGGCGCGGTAACTTCTGATAACTCGCGGATTTCTTTGATTTCTTCATTAACGAACAACTCTTCCCGCCCCCGCCTTGATATGAAGTGAAAAATAATTGTTACGCGCCGATATACCGAGCACAAGGGAAAATATTTGGCTGAGGGCCAATATTGTTGCGTGCATAATCCACGCATTAATCATCGTCACAGCCAGTCAACCAATCCCTTTACGTAATCGGCTGTTTCTGCCGATTATTCCAAAGCCTATCAATTCAAGCCGTTATTCCCGCCAAGTCACTCCCAATATCTATCTAAAATAATGATGGTTCAAAGATTGCGATGAAAAATAAGATTAGCTATATTTTCCACCAGAACTTTCATGTGTAACCTGTACTGAAACCTTATGCAGTTGGCGAAAACCTGTACCTACACTGCTGCAGTGAGAAAATTCAAATGAAAATGTTCGGACCAACTCAAAAAGCTCGCATAGCAACAAAAATCTCCAATCGCTGGTCATATTTCCAAACAATAAATTTCCCATTTCAAATTTCTTATTTTGTATTTTTTTACGTTTTTCTTCGTTCCGTTTTTTTTTTTTTCTCTTACCATTTTTCTTCTTCTAAGCTGATATAATTACCGGATTCATGCGGCAAGAATCGTGGCTGCGATCCGCCATTCTTGATCCCGATGCTCACCCGGTGCTCGAAGGACGCGACTGGCGGCCCCGAGGCTCCAGGTCGACCCCCACAACCCCGAGACTAGCTCGCGACGTCGCCTGCCACGGTACTCAAAGCTTTCCCACATACCTACGACCTGCTCACGTAGCTACACCAATACAATCGAACCTTTTATTCTCTCTGACGACGGAGAAGGTTCATATAGGACTATTATAGGTGTACGTCGAAGGTGACCTTCGACCCTCATCAGGCTAGTCGCGTCCTAAAAAAATCGGTGAAAAAAAAAAAACCACTCGAGGAATTTGTCAACCGGATTTTTGGGCCGAAGATTACCTCAATTATTTTTACTTTGAAAGTTGTCCTCCGTTCCTGGATAAGTAACATTGATTGCAGTTCACGATGATCCATTTCTCTCAATGTCCGACCGTTCTCGACTATTTTTCATACTTTCACGACCACTTCTGACCAATTTCGTGTCTATCGCTTTACTATTTTCAAATAGTTCTAACCATTTGCAACTAATTTCTCCTTACTTTCGAACAATCCTGGCCATTTTTGGTTATTCAAGACTATTCCCACGAGCAATTTCAACTACTTCTACTCTATTCTCGCTCATCTCTGATCACTTTGAACTATTTTTGTTTTATTTTCTTACTATCTGTAAACAATTTTCTCATCATTTATCAACTATTTCCGAACAACTGTGGTCACTTTCAACCATTTTCTCTTATTTTCGGCGATTTCTGACGATTTCTCCCCATTTTTTACCCACCCTCATGGAGTTTTCGTAAATTTCACTGACATGAATAAATATTGAATCTAAATTACTCCTGTTCACTAATTACAATAATGATTGATAATAGAATAGAGTGTTTTATTTCCTTTTTCTCCGTGCGTTGATTCATCCAAATTTATGTGCTGAGAATTTCAAAGCTCTGTACTTTGTACTTCTACGTAATTTTGAAGTAATTAAAATTCCCTTCTTTTCTTTGCGCATCTACTGTATGTACCTATATTCCAGAACCAAATACCAAGATACTCGAATTGGGGGTTCGAGAAAATGCGAAAGAGGAGAGGGAGCCAACGCTTTCTATACCTCATTGTTTTTATATTTAACCAGGCCGAAAATTTATTTCCGGAGTTTGGTGAAGTAATAATTATATATTCACCGTGGCGTATAGAATCCGCGCATCCGCTTTATTCGTGCAAGCAATCAAATTGCAATTCATGAACGGATTGCCGTCTCCACGACCCTGTATTTTCTGGCTAAAGAATTAATTCTTATCATAATATTGATAATAATAATGATTATTATCGTTAGTCGGTTCAACAGCAGCTCCAGAAAGCACGAGTTAAGATTGTTCTACTTTTCATCCGCTGCAATTCCGAATATTAAACCGTTCCACACGGCAATTATACATGATTAGATTCGAAAAGAATTCTCAAATAATAGTTGCTGTGCCTACGTTACATTCGAAATGCGTTGCAGACCGTTCAAATTAACGCGTTCACTTCGCCAAAATTTCTATCAAATTACTCAAATAATTATCCTCGTAGTACGAACGTATCTTCCATGAAATATTTATTCCAGCTATATTTGGAAAGAGAAACCAAACATAATTTCGAGTAATTATATACCGTGTGGGTGGAAACTGGATTCTATGGTCAATTAAATCAATTCTCAACATGCGAAGCGTTGATATCTTCGTTTTATCGCGATACATCCTGTGCAGAATACTTTCCAATATAATACTTTACAGAGTAAATATAGCCTCGTTCATCCAATATTGGCCGTTCGATAATACAGCGAACACGAGTTGTTCCACTTGTATAACGCTCGTCATCGACATCTATCGATTGCTTCCATTAATTATAGCTTGCATGTCTATTGGTGCCTTTGCTCAGACCGGATAGATGGATGGATGGATGGATGGATGAGTTGAATCGCAAATTGTAACGAATTAATGAATGAATATATAATTTATCAGACATTTCCATCCCATTTTCATTTTCTTATGATTTTCAATGGCCATGCATTGTCGAAAACATGCATAGATTATTTAATTGGCTCGTTTGTCATATAGGTATACCTATCTCCTACTATTCCGTAAGCATTACAACGTGAAATTACCACGGATGACGAAGAATATCAATACATCGTTCTCTCGATAACTAATTTCAATGGACTTTCCATTGGAGAGAAGAAAAAATCAAAGAGTTCAAGAATTAAATTATGGGTAGAACTACAAAAAGAATATTTCATAATTTTTCGTCGTATTTTTCCATGAAATATTATCTCTCAAACAAAATTTGAGATGCAACAAAAATAGGAAAAAAGATTCAGGAAATATGAAATAAATTTCAAATAGAATTCAGGGTATGAGCTTCAGGGCATTTTAGATGAGTATATCTGAGAATTCGTGAGCCTTGGAGGGCTATAAAAGTCTGCAATTTAGACGAAATCTACGATCTTCATGCTTATCATATCCGCAGTTTTAAATGTAGATCATATTTATTGCGAATCGTGATCGGCATGATATCGAGAGCACTCGTTCTAACAATAGAACAGAATTTCATATTCAACGAAACCACGAAACGCCGATTCCGTAGTTCAGCTTGAAAACCTCGAAACCAACTGATATTGTAATCACACGATAATGGATAATTAATACGTCAACAAGATCCAATGTCTTGTGAACCTAATTGTAATTAGTATTAAAAAGAAAAACTAATTTTGACGGAGAGAGAGACCTCGAGGTACAATGTATGTACCATAAAATAACGGACATATATTATTTCTGCAAAGCTCATATCCGACGATGTAGATGAATGTACGTAATGAATAAAATGTTCTATATTCGCCCTTGTTTGAACTAAGCTGGCGCATTATACTCTACCGGTATGCGAATGTGTGTCCATGTACGGAAATTTTCGAATTCCTTTCGGTTTAATTAGAGCGAATACGTGGGAGTGATAACTCTGTCTGTATTATATGCACGCATATATACATATCTGTACGTATAAAATATATATTATGTGCAGCATATGTATGTATACATACATGGATATACATATAGGTAGTTATGTGCGGTTTAATTTTGAAACTCCCTCATATCATATCAAGTAATATTACGCCTATCTGAAATCCACCCCGCGAAAGTACAGCCCGAGGGAAAATCCTCTCGAATTACAGCTTCTTGAAGAAAAAATCTATTACATATGTGGGGCGTATCATACCTGTCGACGTATTTACCTATATGAGCTTAACTATTGGAGGTGTAATATGATATACGCGCCCTCATACAAGAAAATATAATCTCGTTGTTGAACCCTGCACCTACCAGATTTGCGTGTACACGGATGTAGACGGATTCGGAGTAGTGATAATTCGCTATTTAGATTTGATCTCCTGATCCATGTGGAATCAGCATTTCAATTTCCACCAACAAAAATATGCATCCAATATCTCCAAGGTAAGTACTCTGCATTTGGCATCCAAAATATATTCATCTGACATTGATATAACGCATTTACATACCCTTCCCTACAGGGTTTTACTGCGGCGATATTGAATATTCAAAATCATTATATTGTAATCACAGTTTGAACATGTAGATACAATAATAATCATCATTGCAACACAAAATTCGTTCCTGAGGAGAGGGACGACCGGGATTCTATACCTAATTATCAAATTTCGATTATTTAGGTAGCTCGTACCCTAAAATAATAGGAAAAAATGTATTTTTTTGTTTATTTCCAAACATAGTACTGCAGAAACACTCATGTCTCCACAATAAACAGGGATTACTTTAATTCTGCAACACTGAAATTCACATACGAGTTCCCTAGGTGAAGACCGATAAACCTTCGCTATATTAGCGAACTGGTAGGTCTTTCGAAAAGCATTAATATCGTGACGATTCCATCGTAGAATTTTTCAAAGCTATGTAAGATTGCTTATTACTATGCAAATGTGGAATTATGTATATCTATTATAGAATTTCAAATGTTCAAATCCAAATAATTTGCGCCTGCGCATTGGCAGGAGCAGTGGTGCCACCGCGCGGCGATCGACGAATTCAAATTCCAGCTCCGCCGTTCCGCCTGTCTGAATGAGATAAGCGAAACGTCAGTTGTGACCACGTAGCGACGTGTTGTAGTTTTTCCGCGTCCCGGCAAAATAAAGCAAGAAAAGCCTCATCAAAACAATTCGCTACAGCCAAAACTAGAAGAAGAAAACTTGAATAAGCGATTTAGCCATGTGGAGATTTATACTTTTCGTTTCATTTTCGATAATCTTAGGATCCACAGCATCTCCTCTCGAAACAGTGAACGACGACGATCTTCTTAACCTTATCAGAACGGAGAAATATGTTGTCGTTTATTTCAGTAAGTAGTTAACACAGAGATATTCATCAACTTCCATTTATTGCTGTGATCGCAATTTTCATCTTCTAATTTTTAATTTATCCGACGATTTTCTGCCCGATTATTTGTACATACAAACTTCAATAAAATTGCATGATCAATCTGACAATTTAACCTATAACCTAACCTAACCACACTTTTCTTTTCCACACGGATTTCCATACTATTCGTATAACTACGTAGTTTGGTAAATTGAAGTACAGTAATGTTAATTCTTTCGAAAAATGAACGAACATAAACTTTGTAGTCATGATTCATTTATACTTGGAGAATCGAACAAAACAAAAATGCTTCTAGCTCCTTTTCGAACCCACGAATAATTCTGGTCAAATTTCATGGGGACTCACAAATCGGACTGAAAAGAATAGTATTCCGTTGATTGTAATCCTGAAAGAGTTACAAGATTTCAAAATCTGTGCTAAACAATGAGAAAAACTTTTATCGAAGAATGTACACCTAATTATTTCACAAAGCTTCGGGAAAACAATACTGCGTTTCGTTTCATTCTAACATAAGTCTCCTCTTTTCTCCACATTGGCGTATAATTACAGAAAAAATTTTAAAATTACATGAAAAACTTTGGACAAAGTCGAGGAACTTGATTACCAGAGTTGCAATGGGCATTCTGATAAAGCGACCATCTAAGAATCAATATCAGAACCGTTCCCCCTTTTCTATTTTCTCTTCTTTCTGGTAACCAATGAACAAAAGGTTTTGTACAATTGCAGCGAAAAAGGATTGCGAACAATGCGACAATATAGAAAACGAGTTGGTCCACTTGCGAGAGGATTTGGTTGACTCGTTAGGCGCATGGGTCGTAAAAACAATTAATAGCCAAATGGTGCGCTTGTATAGTCCAAACAAAGAGCCTGCTTTGATATTCTTCAGGCAAGGAATACCACTGCTTTATGACGGTAATTTATTAATTTGGGCCTATTATCAATGTGCTCGGCATCTCCTATTCGAAGACAACCAAAAGGTGGAAAGAAATAAAAATAGCAATTCTATTTTTGCTTTCTCTTTTTCTCTGTATCATGAAAAGCTCTATTGCCGAAGTTTGACGACGAGAAATTACTTCAAACATTTACTGACAACAAAGAGCCCGTCGTCAAGGAATTGACCGACGATACTTTCGAACACTTAACTCAAGCAAGTAGCGGCGCTACTACAGGCGATTGGCTTGTTATGTTGTGAGTAATTTCTATAATCTTACATAGAATTTTCCTCCAGTTGAATTTGCAATAGATAAAAGACGATTTAATTATTTCCGAGCTTGTGAAACTCGTCAGTAGAAGCATTCCCTCGATTTCGTTCTCTTCGTTACTGAATTTATTATTCTCTATCTAATCCGATTCTATGTTATACAGCTACAGCACAGATTGTGTTGATTGTCAGAGGCTCGGAGCAGTTTGGGAAGCTGTTGGGGCAGAGTTGAAACAGAAAATGAATGTGGCACGTGTTAATAAACAAACCAGCGGCGCATCGACTGGTAGAAGATTTGATATATTTGAAGTTCCAACTTTCATTCTGTAAGCTTGATCAAAAGTTTCACTTAATGAGATTTCACTCAATACCTAATGATTTTTAATCACAATCAAATAATCATTATTCACGCACAAATTTCTTTTTTTTCGGTCTCAAGTTTCAGACAAGGCAAAATGTATCGTTACCAAATACCAAAATACGACGTAAAGTCTTTCGTTTCGTTCGCTAAAGATTGGTGGAAAAATGCTCACGGAGAAAGAGTTCCGGTGCCGCAAAGTCCTTTGTAAGTATTTTCTAAGATATTCTAATTTCAGATCGTCATGAAAGACTGCTTCTTTCTTTCTTCGTGACAAACTTCTTCACAGAGTAGGATCAGAAAAATTGGCGGTATAAAAATTTTATATAACAACAAAAAAAAGTTCATTTTTCTTATATTTTTTCCTGAAAAATATGCAAGTAATCGATTGAAAGTCTTTCCTTCAGCCTTTGTGACCCAATACATTCAATCATAGGATACTATTTTCATTCATAAACAACAACATACAACTCATACGAAGCTATTTCACTAGTCAAGGATGAAAGTGGGGAGAAAAAATGGGTGCTTCCTTCCAGTCAATTTCTCCAATGTTCAAAAGACTAAAATTGGGAAAATTTACTTGGTGGAGAGACCCATTTTATGCCCCATTTTGCCCCTGCTATCATCGTGTATGGAACATAGTAACTTCAAGATTTCGTTGAGTTGAATACAATTTTAATCTATTGAATGAATTAGGCAGCTAGATAATTTAATTTATAATTACCTAATTTACTATTTAAACATACGGAAAAATGTGTACATCTATATATTATACTATACTTTTATTTGTCGTGCTTTTCTTGCCATTTTTTATAATCAATAATCTTTCAATTTTTCATCTATATGCTTTTCAAGCTAACGATCAATTCTATCAATTTCTCTCATTTTTCTTCTTTCTGTTTATTTCATTTGAATACTTAGTTGGAATTGTCAAAAATAGTTCGTTTTTTTTTTTTAATATTCTCCATTAAATTACTCTCATAGAGAAATACTCTGGAGCAAATAATCTTCAATGGATTATAAGGTTCTGAAATTATATCCTCTTCGCCTTTCACAATACTTAGTTAATTTTACGATACTCGCTAATTATTTAATTCATTATACAACTCACTAAAGCTTCATATTTTTTTATTCTTTTCTTACCTTCTTCTTCTATTTCTTCTACTTAGTACTTACGCACTCTCATAGGCACTATTTTAGTTTCTATACGGTATAGTAGATAATCTACTAGATATATTTTTATGAGAAATCCTAATGTGATAATAATATTATTTTACTACTACTTGTTCGTAATAATTTGTAAAGAATATCATCAACTAATAATTTTTCTTCGATACAATACAATCATTTGTCCCCATTCTTTTTTCCTGATCGATAAGCACTATGAAACACAAATATTTCTCTATATATTTTTTATGAAAGAGTACGAATTTATTCAAGCTGTATACCTATATATGAGCTTGTTTTGCACCGGATTCATTTTATTTTTTGTTTGTTTTATTTGAGCCTAAATTTTGTCAATGAAAATTAACTAGCCTCACTATCTGAATGTATTGCTTCGGAGTCTGTAGGAACAAACTGTTCAGAAGAGAGAAAGAATGATATGTGTGTACTATGAATTCAGAGAATTTGTGAATTGACAGAAACGAGAACATTGAATTTCATTTCATGACTCATAGTTCAGGAAACAAATTACTCATTTTCTAATGTAAAAGAGAACTGCAAAGTTATGAAAATGTGTAGTTATGAATAAAACTTGATAGATTTAATTTAAAATCGAATTTTTCGAATCTTTGCTTGTTTTTGACTAATGAAAATGTGTTTGTATTGAATTTTCTATTTCAGTGATGACTTGACGCTACTGATAGCCAACTTTCTTCGCGAAAATCCCTGGGTAATGAAGCTCGGTAGTATAACGATAGGCGTGCTGGTGATAGTATCTGTAGCATCGAAATTGAGACGCAAATCTGAGGTTCCGTCGAAGAAAGAAAAATAAATAAATAAATAAATAAATAAATAAGTGAAAGAATGGACAAATGAATGAAGAGAAAGACTCACTACATTATTAACCAGAATTACGTGTATATACTCTATGTATCTAATGTATCTTATATATTATGTACAATTTTAAACTTCTGCAGATTATAGTCCACTTATTTTAATAATGATAATAATATTCGATACGACAATTACAATGACATTAAAGACGACGGCGATGACAAAGATAATGATAACGACAATGATCTTATAATCAATCGGTTGTAATAAAATGTATGAATTTTTTTCTACTATCTCAAATTATTCGTTTATGTTATCATTATCATTATTATGATTATTGTTACGAATCTTCGAGAAATCTACTCTATTCGATACGAAAAACCATGATATTTGCACCGTTCAGTTTCTCTGAGCAAAGTAGGTATAATTATTAGATATATATACCGTATAAAGAGATATATATTCGATCATTCGGGAGGTTTTTCTTTCACCTTCAAATTCATTTCTCAACGTTTTGTACGGTTTAATTTATCTTCGTCTTTTTTGTAATTTCAAGGTACCCTAAAATCATAAAATCAGGAACCAAATTGTCTCACAAGGCCAAAGTTTATAACGTTGGGGCAACATGATAATAAAAACTTATAATGGCTGAAATTTTCTGGTCCAGAAAAATGATCATTCAAAAAAACCGAAGATGTTTCTTCACTGAGAATTTTAGCCGATATTATTTATTGTAATTTTGTTGCATTAACGTCATAAACTTTAGCCTCGTATACCCTGATCAAAGCAGACTGAGATAGTAATCAGAATAGATACGAAAGCGTTCGGCTAATTCTTGTGCTATTTCAAAAGAAAATTAGTAGATTCACCCAATTCTGGAAAAATAACGATATCCTTTTAGTACGGGAATATTAGAGCAGTCAAATTTGTCTTCGACATACATATATATACAAGTACTATTGTAAAAAATTCATTAGGTCCGTGAGATGAAAAATAATTTTAACAAATATTGTCGAAAATTCGTTGCTACGCATCGAAATATAAATTCAATGATTTCAGCACCGCGTTTTGTCGTTTATTTGTTGTTTCTCCCGGAATAATTTTATCGTAAATATTTGTCATTCAAATTTTCACGCGTTCTTATGTTTACTTAAGAGGCGCGAAAATTGAGTTTCGCAAACGAAACGTTTGAAATAAAAGCTGAGAGAATTCGAACTTCAGGAGAAACAAAAAACTATCTTGTAAGCTTGGTCCGCAATAATTATTACCTCAAATAGTTTGAAGAAACCGAAACATAGATCAAGTGAATCGAAAGGCAGGTATGCGGATGTGTAAAATCAACTAACTAAAATAAACTTGTGTATATTATAGATGCCTAAAAACCGTTTGGATCAAACATTGTCAACGGAAATATTTATCCTGAAAACAGTTTTCGGATTATTTAACGATAATCTGATGCTGTTTTCAAATTTCTCTTGAATCGAAGAAAACTCCATCATATTACTGGGTTTCGATTCGATCCAGAATCTATCGAATTCGTAGATAAGATAGCAGTAAAATTGATGGAAAACTCTGATGGTCGGTAGAGTCTTGGCGACATTATAAACGTGAGTTTTGGCTGACCCATCTCTCAGCAATCTCAGAGCCATGCTGGTGAGATTGATCCCGACAATCGCGAACGCATATCCGTAACGCGGATGCGTCGAGTGTGATAAAACGTGTTTAGCCGCGCTGGGATATTCCTGTGCAAAATAAACGAGGTTTTCCAAACCCAAAATTCCCATCCCTCTGAAATCGGTCTTCGGGTCGTCGCCCTGAAACCCGATATATTGCCACTGTTTAGTCACTCTTCCTTCCAGCGGCTGCTCAGGCATCAATAAATTCCACAATTTCAAAAGCGTCAATTCATGCTCAGCGTTTTCCGCGTCGTAATTTGTTTTCCTCAGCTCTTCGACGTGCGCTAAGAGCTGCCGATAGCCCCAGATTAATTCCACGCATTTACCGAACGATTTCGCAAAGTCCGGATGCGCTATCGGGTTGATTTCTTTCGTTACCAATACAGTCCTTATCGCTTCTTCCAGCACGCCGCGTTCCGTCTTCGTCGTTATTTCACGTCTGTCGCTTATCGCGTCCAGGTATGATAACAGCGACTTTATGTCCACGTTTCGGGAATTCCTGAGACTATTTTCGACCGCGAGAATTCTATGGGCTCCCCTAGGTTCACCGTAACATATTCTCTGCAATTCACACATCTGCGTTGTGTGGTGTAAAAACCATTTAATTAACGGTCGGAAATACCAGTAAAACAACGACCATATATAACGATACATCGTCTCGAGGATTTCCTTGATTAGACTTAATTTCATTCAATTTAGTCGTAACTTCGCTCGCTTCACTACTGTTATTGTCGTTATTATTGTCACACGATGATTGAGCTCCACTTAATCCCATCACGAATATTACCGAGCCTCATTTTCATTATTTTCACTTTTAGTTTCATTTACACGTGATTTTATTCTGTTTTAACCCATTTCTTCGAGAATATTCTACCGAGAATAGGCATTATCGATTGACAACAAACGCTAACCTCGCGTGAACTCGGAACACGCAAAATTGACACTACATGATATAACAGGAACAGTCAAAAGGTTATGTTACACTGGCAACGAATGCGACGAGTGAACGAAGTGAACATAGTAACACACGGCAATACAATGAACCATCAATGAACACGATTGGCGATGATATGATACATTCATGGCGAAAGGAACGGGGGAATGGGACTGGGCACTATTTTATTTGAATTCAAATTCGACGGAGAGATTATCGGGACTGTGTCACGCGTTTGAAAATGCCTCTAACGGAACTTGGATGGAAACAATTAATCAAACTTAGCTACGATTCGATTCATTATGTGTTGGAAATCATTCAATTCCATTCTAGTTCCACCGTTGACTTAAATGACGATTTTATAGATACAGGTAGATGTGCCCCACTAAAAAATTAATCATTGTATTCCAATCATCCCAAATAAATATTTTTTCGAATTGTGAGACCTGCCATACTAACCATCTGAAGCATTCGATGTCAATTTCGGAATTTTGACACCGGATTTGAAACCAGCGAATCGTGAGATAGTGTAGGAAATGGAGTTTTGAAAGAATAGAATTTTGAGATGTGTTTTTCCCCCTCGATCGTCAGTTGGAAGAAGTAGAATTCGAGTAGTTCTTCACGATTTCGAATAGAGAAGAACTGAACCTAATTTAAAAAAAGTCAATCCTTAGGTAACATGAGTTCTTTTAAATCTGTTTCAATCTGAAATTCTTTGAAGAAATCAAATTATAATCGAAATAGCATGAATACTATACTAGGCAATTATTAAGCTCAACGTGGTATGAAACTGGATTTATTGATAGAACGGATCCCTCCTCAGATTATATACATAATATACAAATACGAAACAATGATAAACCTGGAAATATCTTCGTCACACAAGCAAATTTTCAAATTCTCATTACTATTATTTTATACAAACACAAGATATATAACTCGAATCAGAGATTCCCTGGCAGATTGCAATTCGAAGGTTCCCACTTTAGAGAAAGAGGTGAATTAAGTCCACTCATGGCGATCTTATTTCGATTAAAATCTGTAGTTTCAACTCTAAAATTTGTCCCCGTAGAGGATAAAAAATCGTTTTCATCTGCGCTATTGAATTTAGATACGAATATTTCCGGCGCCATGTTAACCTCGGCGTCAATTTTATTTCCCAAGTTTGAAGCACCATGAAAATTTGACTTTGAATAACTCTGTTGAACAGAGCAAGACGGCGGAGATTCCTCTTCCGCAGCGTCACCTCTGCAATGATCGTTTGTGTACCACTGAGACACCATCCGTTTAAGCGGTTGAAGGGAGCTGGCGTTTTGTTTTATCTTTTCCAATTCTTCGTCACACATTCGTTCGACTTCAATTAATTTTTGACGATACGTATTGGCCGCTAATTGCCGACGCATGTTGTACCTCTTTTCAGCCTGCGCAAGAGCCAAAGCGTCCTGATATTTTGCTAATTTCTTTTCGTATTCTAGTATCGTCAACTCGCTCAACGTTTGCTCAGGGTTTACGTCTAGAATTTCACCTGAATGTATGATTCCGACACATTTTGATTACAGAATAAAAAATAGTGAATCAATGAATAGCAAAATAAGCTCGGAAAATCACCTGCAGCTATAAAATTATTAGAGCAATTGTATTGCAAGCATCGATCTAGATCTTCGGAGAGTGGAGATTCAGCCGCGTAGGCTTCAGCAGCGGCTCGTGCAGCTGCGGTGGCTTCTTCGAGAGCAATTAGGTCACTTTTTTCTTGAAGAATTTGAAATTCATCGCGTTCTTTCCTCCATAGACAAACTTCTCGTCTTAATTCTTCTCTCAGAGATAGCATAAGATTTTTTAGGGAAGATATTCGTTCTTGAAGCGTTAGACTCTTCTCAGATATTTCTTTGCATCGAGAAGATGGAATTAATTTCTGATCAAGAATATTCGTAACTCTTGGAGAAAACTCTTCGGGCTCTTCGATAACCTCGGATAATTTTTCGTACTTTTCTTCCTCCTCTTCTTGTTCATTTTGAAAATCGTTCGTGCGATTCAAATTCCGTAAATCGAGAACAAGATCATTAGTATTAAGTGCTTTCGAATTCCCTTTGCTGTATTCCCCGATCTCTAAAATCGAATCCGTAAATTTGATTTCAACCGTATCAATGTCAGATGCTTCACACTTTTCATCTATGTCATCGGTTAAAGAGGCCTCCGAGTTACTGTCCGTCAATACATCCGATAGCGATTGCACATCGTCATCCATTTTTAATTTTTATCGCTATTTATATTAATAATTCATAAGTTTCAAATGATTTATTGTACTAATTCTAATATACAAAAAACTCTAAAAACATTATCCCACACATATTTTCTGTATAAAAAATAAAAGATTTGAAGAGACCGCAGGTCGGTTTTTGTTTTCCATGCCATGGACAACTCAATCAACTTATTTTGATTTGAGATTCTAGATTCAAGTTCTCACAACCATTTCACGGAAAGAGAAGTAAGTAGTGTCATTACGAAAGCATTCGTAGAAAATCGATCAGAATTGCTGGAACACATCCAAACTGGTGTGCTAGTTCTATTCTTCCCGTTTGTCCCCTCGGCGTCATCATAGCGGTCAATGAGTACACAATCTGCTTCGGCCTGCATTCCCATGCATCCCAGAATTGCAGAAATAACGAGGAGCGTGATGGTGATATTCTTCACGAAGTTGCCCATTGTTGTACAATTTGGGTGTATGATCTGAAATTGGTTGCAATTATAATAACAACAGTAGTATAAGGGCAAGAATTTATCCTTCGTGCCTTCGTGTTGAAAGATGTATGAAACACAAGTCAAAATTAACCCACACAATCGTTGATAATTTTCCGTATCAGCATCAATTATTACAAAATTTCTGATTTACCAAAAAACTCCTTTTTCTACCGGTAACAGCTAGCGCGTAATGCGTATATATGCCAATTTCACTTGCGGATAGTTACGTTGTTGAAAGTCAAATTGGAACTGAATTCTGGTATCACGTTTAACGCGCCCATTAAACTCGTGAACTCGTGAACTGTAAGTAGCGACTATAATCATTCGACCAACAAAAATTGGACTATGCACTTGTTTTTATTCTCGAACTTAAAGATCTTTATATTATCTACATTATTATCGCCCATGGGGCAGAACACGAGGATTTTCTATTCGAAAATGTACTTTGGACGAAATAGCGCAGTTTGAATCAACGTAGCCGAGAGCCAGTAATTTCCCCATAAGATGTGTGCGTACGTGGAGACCTTCGAGTCTACTCTCAAAATATTGACTGGCTTCTCAGAGCATTCAGAAATTGTGACATTGTCAAAGGAAAAACGAAGATTCACGTTTGACAATAGGGAAGAACGGAAAATAATGATCTTCTCAAGGAAATGATGGCCATAACGTTCGAACCTGCACTGGTTCAAAAACTTTAGACACATCAGTTATGCAGATAGATATTTCGATTCCCGCCAATTGAGTAGGATGAAAAGACTACTTAATACATATCAAGCTACAAGAATTGTTGAATGCCTAGATCAGCTAAATAGATTCCTTGAATAATCGCACTTAATTCTAGATTATTAATCCGCTTGTTCGTACAGTTTAACGCGCTCACAATCAGTTTATGAATTTCCCGCCGTGTTCCAGCGTTCCTCCACTCCGCACACTGCGATTCAAATTCCACGTTCCGTATTCAAGTGACGTGTTATTAGTGGATTTGAGGATTTGTGGACTATTGTGCGTGCCGACTGCCGGTTTTGTGGCGTTGTGTGGTCTAGCATTAGTACATTAACGATAAACAGCGTTGTTTAATAATCTTGTTTTAAATTATTGCACGAAAGGAAATCGTTATTCAAGATGTTACAAAGTATTTTCGACGATGTGAAGCGTATGAATAAACGTCAGGTACCGAACCAGAAACCATAAGATCCTGCTTCCACATTGAAAATTCAAATGCCATCGAAGCTTAGAAAATTTTCTCACAACCATACTTGACATATGGCTCTCGCCTACTTATGGACGTGTCAAATATGATTTTTCTACAATATTTTTACCATTTTATTACAGTTCCTCTACCAGGTACTGAGCTTTGGTATGATAGTATCATCGGCTCTAATGATATGGAAAGGATTAATGGTCGTAACTGGCAGTGAAAGCCCCATAGTCGTTGTACTCAGGTAGAGTATTCTAACCTAACCTAACCTAACCTAACTTCAAGATTTCACCCGAAACATGCAAGCAGATTTCGGTAAAATTTCTGTAGAATAAGAAAATTGATTTTGTACTCAAGTATTTTGTTGTTGTTCTCTCACTAGGATCTGTTTTGTTTTATAAAGAACATCGGTTTTTTCTTATTTGTTAAACCAGTGGGAGCATGGAGCCCGCGTTTCATAGAGGAGATCTTCTTTTCTTGACGAATTATCAAGATGAGCCTGTACGCGTAGGAGAAATTGTTGTTTTCAAAGTCGAAGGGCGAGACATTCCCATCGTTCATAGAGTCCTCAAGTTGCATGAAAAGTAAGTTTCATTCTCGTTCTCATTCTTAGTTATATTCATTCGCGTTGAATTTCCCGAGCCGATACTTGGGACCTATTGAGTACGGTTTCTCTAGTCGAGGCTGACGACTTTCCCAAGGATGATTTGTTTTGGGATTTTGTGTTGCCATAGAACAATAGAGCTAAAGTCGTATTGTCCGATTCACGAATAACGAACGAAGTTGAAGTTGTTTAATCTTATAGTAATTCAAGACTTTTGACAAAAGAAAAAGAGAATTGGATCAGGTAGAAACTCGTTTTGGCGTAAACCCACGTCGGGCGCCATGATTCAAGGAAATGAGAAAGAGAAAGCACGGTTTCTCTAGCTTGCAACCATTCGGGAGAGCACAACATGCTAGGGAAACCGTACTTGGTAAATACTCACTCCAGCCCCGGAAATTTGAAATCCTTTAGTTATTCAATAGCTATGATGAGCTGATTCTCAAAGATCTGATAATTGTTTGTTCCTAACTAGCCAGATTGAATGAATCTCCGAAACCGATTTTGGTTACGATTTTCCCCAAACAGCCAACTTCTGGTAATCTGGGCGAACTTCAGCCGGAAATTGTTTCAAAGATTCATTCAATCTGGCTAGTTTCAGAGAAACGAGTATTCGGATTTTGGAATTTGGTTGATACGGAATACCTGGAAGACTGAGAAAAGTCAAACAATTTTGCCGAAAAGACTCGATTCACATAATTTGCTGCAGAAATTACGCATATCGGTGTTCCAATTTATTTTTTGGCAGACAATAATCCGTATTTATCGAAATTTTCTATAAGTTGATCATCGCGAACATGTTGCGCTCCACATTACAAATTAAGCATTGAAAAACGAATTGTTATCGAAGAGAAATGAAAATTATAACAGGCACCCATTATTTTGAGAATATACAGAAACCTGCTGTCTTTCTGCACCGAAATACGGGAGCAGAAGTTATTTCAGATTTTATAAATCGTATCGATTAACCCTGTCAATAATTCTATTCATCAAACTTGTGAGGAACGATATTATTTGGTATTATTCTGTATTTTCGTATTGTTCTGATTTTCTTTTGTTTCGTTTCTATAGGGGCGACAAGAATAATACAGTGAAATTCTTGACGAAAGGTGACAACAATTCGGTTGACGACAGAGGCTTGTATGCTCCGGGTCAACTGTGGCTTACTCATAAAGACGTAGTCGGTAGAGCGAGAGGATTTTTACCATACGTTGGAATGGTTACAATATATATGAACGAATATCCTAAATTTAAATATGCGGTTTTAGCTTGCCTTGGATTATACGTATTAGTGCACAGAGAATGAAGAAAAAATAGATGAAATAAATGAAAACAGATGAAAAACAAATAAAAGGAAAACTTATCTTTATAGGATTATTAATACATTGAGACCTATGTATATCGCGTATTTTTCACTACGAGCGATGAGACACAGTTTATAAAATGTAAAGAAAAAGAAACAAGAGTGAAAAAGCTGGCTTTCTATTATAATAATCTTTCTATCTGTAAAACGACAAAGTAATGTAAAACATTGTTTATAAGATATCGTTTTATTTCTAGATGTGTGATTGTTCATTTTCCCCTCAATTTGTGTGTTTTTTTTTCAAATCTTTCCATTTCTTTTCTTCTCCAAAAATATATATAACAAATTTGAACGGTTCTCTATGAAATTCAACTACTATTTTGCAATCTCTTCAATGATATTATGTTGTCCGCAGATATTGTTGGTTTAGAATTGAAAAACAATTTTTTTTTTTTTCAAATCTGCAATTATTTCTAACTAAACAATGAATCCAAAAACCAAATGACGCGCACATAATTCAATTCTCCCGATTTTCTATCTATTAATTTTACCGACGAGTGAAATCGATTGTCAACGAAGCAAGTGGGAAAATTATTATCATAATTTATTCCCATTTTCCGGGATATTTTGACAAATCACACGATTATTTTTTGGAAAAAATGCAGATAGTTATATGATTTTGGAACGAAATGCCTATTGTAATCTCTATTTCAAAGCGTTACGTGTGTTCATCCGAACTTCTTTCAAATCGTTCACTATAAGCGCGGGAGCGTTAAGTTAAAATGAAAATAACGACATCCATAGAATAAAGAAAAGAAAAAATAACGTACAGTAACATTGATTAGTGATGGGTGGAAAATGGTCGACGATGATGATAATAATTCTACATCATCCGAGTATTATTATTCCTCTGGCAATTTCCGATTGTTACCAACTTCTACTGACATATTTAATTATTTTTATTAATTGATATAAGTTATTTCATTTATCTTTTCTTTCTTTTTTTATATAAACACGCAGTAATACCCAGTCAAACCAGAGAAAAAGTTCAAAAGTAATAATATGAATCTATGAAATGAAATCTCATCATTTGAACTACTACGGATGTGAAGATCTTCAAGTCATTATATCTTCCTTCTCTTTATAACGGTGGGATTCGGAAATATAATAAATTAATAATTGTAGATTAAATATTGATCATGCCTTAGTGTGTATCATTCAATTTCCCTTGAACCCTACAGGAGTATATAATTCAAATCCACATTAATCGAATTTGAATTTTCGTCAAACTATTTTTGATACAACTCAATGAAACAAAATGTGAACTGTGTATTCAATTAGGAGTATGCTGCAAACAACAGTAAAGGTGAGTATTATACATTCCGCTGTAGAGGGTCCCCAATTCACTGTGTAATACGCGTTACTCATAACGTTATTTTCAAAGGACGGTTGTTGTCATTAGATATGATAACTGACCGCCTTTACGATGCATGGATCCTGGGGTCGAGTTATTCGAACGCATCCAGGTCTTGGCTGTGTGATTCGGACCAGTGCAATCTCAAATATACCCGCGGGACCCAGTACCGTCTCTTGGGCATGGGCCACGGGGCCTGGGCCCAGGGCCCCGGCATTGAGCGGAAAAACTAATTTTCTCTGAGCAAAAATGAAATTTTTGGACTATTCTGACAATTTGTAAGCGAAATAAAGCTATTCCAACTGCGAATCGCTAGTTTTTTTCACTAGAAGTGAACAAAAATTCTACTACAGGGGCCTCCCGAAGAAGTTCCCGTGGTCCCCAAAGACGGTACTACGTGGGCCGTCAATGTTTTGGCGGGAAATCTTCGATCTCCCATAACCCAAAACGTTGAGTGTAGAAACACAAAAAATTCTCAACTAGCGGACGAATTTGTCAAACACAATTTGACAATTGACATTCAAGTTTTGAATCGTAACATAACCGTTGAGTGTTACACTCAACGATATAACTTGCAAGTATCACTTCTCGATGGCTGATCGGAAGGACAATTTACGACGATCAACTCGTCTACGGTCGCTTGCAAAAAATGAGAACGAAGGTAACATGAATTAACTCTCTAATACGGGTTTCCTCATTGAAAATTGAATCACTTTCTCCGAGAAATTCGATCTTAGGGTCGTTCAAAACCTAACCTAACACAAACTGATCTAATCTAATCTAATTTCCTCGTTTGTTTTTCTTGCTTGTGTTTGTGTCAATATTTTTGTCCACACTTTGTCCCACGCGGTTCTTATTCGTTGGAATAATCGCTTATGGATATTTATCCGTATCATGAGTGAAGAAAATTTATCCAAAAATTTCAACAATAACGAATATCATGATAACTTATCAATTCCCTCGAACGATGAAGACAACGTAACGTAGTTGTATAAGATATTTATGCCGTAGTAAATCGTGCAATCGTTTTGTTATGTATTGTGAAAGTGTCTTCTGTCATCTTTCTTCACTCCGTTACTTTGTTGAGAAGAATCAAAATTGATACTCAAACTAGACCAGTGTAGAAGAAAGAAAACAGGTTGCTAAATTGTTGAAACTGATGATCCTTTTTCTTCTTGTTTTTCTGATTTTGTTCATTTTTTTTTTTAATTTATTTCAGGCACTCGTAGCAGGCGTAGAACGCGTAGATTCGGTAGTAGCGATACTGAAGGAGAACAAACTCCAGATGAGCTGAACAGAGAATTAGAAAATGAACTTGAAAATGTTCAGGAAGATAGGCACAAGCCTACAGGTGAATGAATATTCTAATTATATAGAAACTTATTTTTTCTTTTTAAAACGGAGTATTCAAAATTCAAGAGATTGCAGGTCAATTAATATATTTCCTCATTCACATGCCAAGGGTTCAATAAGAGATGACAGAGGATGAAGATGGAGTTGTAGATATGATAAAAATCTGCATCTTTTTTCTTGTGCGATAAAAACTGAAGATAAAAATCTCAGTGTCATGCTTCCGGACACGAAAATTTTTCATTGTATATCTACTAATTGTACCCACAAAATCCCAATAAGAAATTTGATGTCGCCAAGTATCAGCCAAAGATACAATGACAATTGCTATTTCCATTCGTTACAATCGATGTTTTGGGATCTTATTAGATCATATTTCATAGATTCTTATTGATTATTGTGGGATATAAATGAAAAAAATTCAAGTAAAGTGTAAATTCAGAATCAACCATAAAAGTTCCTCGAAAATCTCCTCATCTCAAAATTCAAAGCATTGTTGGAATTTCGTGCACACGTTAGCTATTTAACAAAAATACAATCGATAATATTTTCTCTTATAAGAAAAAGCATTGCGCGGCACGAAAAAGGAAGATGAGAAAGTTCAGATCCTATGAACTCTCATCGAAAAAGTAAGGATTCTTTTTCATCACTAGATTCTATTACAAAGTATTGGAAATAATTTCAGAACTGTATACCGAAGAACAGGATGTGAGCGGTGCAACGATGTACAAATTCCCGACACCATTAAAGAGCGGAGCAATGGCACAAAAAGCTGCCCTAAGTCAAGTACTCCCTTCAACTCCAAAAACTCGCAAACAATCTTCTGAACCTATTCATTCTGTTATAACTGCACAAACTGCTCATGCTTATCGGAATAAACTTAAGAATAGTGGGTACCACAGATTTCATCTATTATGATTAGAGAATTTGTACAATTTGCCATTTCTATAGATTCTTAATCCGTTCTAGATATTATATTGTTATTGTAGAAGATCTGTTAATCAATTGGCGAAAAGTTAATCACAAAAACTAGAAACATGATGTAAAGAATCCTATCCCAAAATACGAAATGATTGTACGTATATTATTTAAAAAATTTTCAGAATTAGCTTCTCTCACTGGTCGTGATATTATGTCTGGGTTCTCATCCAGCGAGAGCGAAAGCATTTCGGAAGAAGAATACATACCTTCCGGTGACGAGAAATCAGAAAAAGATGAAAGTAGCGAGTCTGAGGATAACGAAAGAGATCAAGAGAAAAGTTCTGAAGATTCAGAGAGTGATACCGAATCTCGAAGATTGAAAAACAAACAAACCGCTGTATCAAAAAATATTCCTGCTAAGACAACTACGCTGATAAACAAACCAAAACGCAGTACTCGTGTTACTTACAATGATTTTGTAAGCATTTATCAAAATTGTATTAAAAAAATGACTGAAATTTGATTAAGAAGATCTATTATTTTAATTCTTCAAATGTCTCGACCGTTTTACACAGCATTTGAAAACGGATGAGTACTTCGAATCACAATCGGAAAGAGTGGTAACTTCTGATCGCACTTTGGGAAGACTGGCAAATCCAAAACTCGACGAAGAAAAGCTGCAGAAATTGTTAGCCAATCAAAGCTACATGTCCGTAGAACATAAAGAAGCAATTGAATCATTGTCCAGAGATCATAAATCCTCCTTTCCTATGTGGCATTATATTCTAGAGTGGGTAAAAATCTATCAAAGAAGAAGATTAGATCCTAGTGAACTCCATTCTACAATTAAAAAGAGAAATTTAGACAGCTAAATTTATAACATGAATCAACGGAACAATACTAAAACAGTTTGCCAAACTATATTTTATATACTTATACACACATATGTCTCTAAATCTCTGGAACATTTATCTTACAGAGAAGGCTATAGTCTCTTACTTCACGGTTTGGGATCAAAAAGAATTCTGATGAACAATTTTCGCAGGGAAATACTATCCGAACATCCTACGCTTGTTGTTGATGGATTTTTTCCAAGTCTGACATTGAAGGAGGTAAAATATTGAGAGAACATCTAAATTAACAACTGTAAATGTGTGAACTCCATAGATTCATTGATCATTAACAATTATAATTCATGTTCTCAAGATCCTGGATGGTATAATTGTTGATCTTCTGGAGCTACCGAGTGCCTCAAATCCTAACGACTGTCTAAATTTAATTGAAAAGATTCTTCGAGATAATCCCGAGGACCGGCTGTACCTCTTGATACATAATATCGACGGCTTAATGTTGCGCTCAAGCAAAATTCAAGATTCTCTATCAATTTTAGCCAGCATTCCAAATCTGTCACTCATTGCATCGATCGATCATATCAATACACCTTTGAGTAGGTGCACAATACTAAATGAAAAACCATTTTGTTCGAATGTTTTCTACAGAATGAGAAACATTCATCAATTCTTATTCTCAATTTTTAGTATGGGACAACGTAAAACATTCCCGTTACAATTTCTGCTGGTGGGACGTAACTACGCTGCTACCATACCACGCAGAAACCTCATTCGAAAGTTCGATTATGGTTCAAAAACACGGAGCCCTCGCCTTATCTTCTTTAGTCAATGTTTTCCAATCCCTCACTACTAACGCTAGGAAGATCTACATTCTTCTTGTCAAATATCAGTTGGAAAATGCCAACAATAACATTTACCTCGGTCAGTTCTTCAGTTTTAATTCAGCTACCAAATTACAGAATCTATGATGAACTATAAATTTCACTAATGAGTTTCAATATTCTCTATTTTTAACAATTTATTCAGGAATGGCATTCAAGGATTTGTACTGGGGTGCGCGAGAGGCTTTTCTAGTGAGTTCGGATCTCGCGTTGAGAGCTCAATTAACGGAATTCATAGACCACAAATTGGTGCGTACGAAACGAAATTTCGATGGTACAGAGTACCTTCTGATTCCTCTAGATAATGCATTACTGAAGCAGTTTATAGAGCAGCAGGATGGTGCAGAATGAAATGAGATGAAATATACGCTTTTTTCGATCTGTCAAAATAAAGAATAATCTAATTTCTTTCTGTATTTGGATTGCGAAAATTTTACTTTCCGCAAAATCTTCCTAACGAAATACCTACCTAATTAAATATTTATTTTTATACGTATTTGACCCTGTTCTTATATTGTGGGGAAAATAAGAAAAGCTGGAATTCAAATCGGATCACATTTTATCACTATTATTGTTATTTGTTATTATTTCTCCCACTTCTAGATCAAAAACATCAAGTTTTGAGAATCGTAGTTTGAATTTCGCGCGTATATTGGCTCCCAAGATCTTTGTTATGAACCCAAATCGAATCCGCATTTGAGCTTAATTCTTTTGTTTTCTTGTTGTCCTCGAATGTTATTATCGTGAAGTTGTCGCTGCTCGTGTAAGACGCCGAAAAGTGGTTCGTGGAACGTACTACAACGTTTATTATCCCGAGATATTGGGTTTCCCAATAAGATTATTACACATTCATTTTCACAGACAAGGTATGATATAAATAATCTCTGGGAAGAATAAAACTGGTCATTCGAATCCGTTCTTGTTATTTCTACGCATTCGAATTTTGAGCGTGGGACATTGCGGAGTGTTTTTTGCTGAGCACGGCTCATGGCGTAAAATTTTGTGAATTTCGTTTCGAACTCGAACATTATTTCTTCAATCAATATCCATGTTTGGAGCGACGTGATTTTCATTATTCATTGGTTTATTTATTCAAATTCATATTGCATTCGAATTTTTCACGTAAAATGACGCGATGAGTTTTCCAATAGCGAGCGTGGTGAGGGGTGGCGACATCTAGGCGTGAAATTCTATTTTTGAATGATAAAAAGGCGGTAAAACAAAATATAAACGCCTTTTAAACAGCTCTACCAAATCACCGTTTTGAAATTATATTTTAAACAAAAATTTCTCTACAACGGGAAGAGTATCGAGCAGTGTAGGGAATGAGAATAGCACAAACTGCACATCAAAAGCTAGGGAAATAATCAAAAATTATAATCACAGACGATTAAAATGGCCAAAAAGTTTACTGAACGATAATTTGTTTTTTCTCACGTTGGTAAAACCGTATGAAATCCATAGTGGCATTCACGGCGAGTAGTGTTTTATTTCATCGTTCTTTTTTTTTTCTTATCCTGGTTTTCTGGTGTAGAAAATTTGTTGTGCTTGCGCGTGTGTGATAAGAGGAGACGTTCGGTGATTTTTAATACGTAGGTATATCTGAATAAGGCATAATAAAGATTGAAAAAGAAACAGGAAAAATAGAATCGTGTCGGGAGTTATCAGGTGTGAGGTAGTAGTTTAATAATTGAACAGTGATAATTAATGAACTTTGTTATAAGATTATCGTTAATAATTACTAACTACAAACCGTTACGAGAGAGGGGTGAGATTCATTTGGTGAGAATGAAAACTGACCCATCTAGTTTGTTTATTTCAAGGTTATATATTCTTCTCGCCATACATACGTACGTGAATAACATACCTATATGATAAACTTCTTCACGATCGTCTCTATTTTCTTTGTCGCGCGAAGATGTGGTGTGAACAAAACATTAATTACTAATAGAAGAGAGTTGAACGTCCTTGACTTTTAACATTTGAAACACGAATAGTGTAATGCATGGTATACTAATTTCAACCTCGAGCGATATATTATTTTAGTCTAATGAATATCCATCGATAAATTATCGTCGAGCATAGGTATTACAGTGTTTTTCTTCCCCCCGTTCGATCGTATTATTCTACTAATCTCCGACGTGACATTAATTGGAGCCGGTTGTGATATAATTGTCTCATTGTCAGCGGAGACAAAACTAACCTAAAATCTAACTCTGTTGTATAATTTAATTCCATCAGATCCATTCACCGTTCATTTGATTTTGATTTTGCGTTAAATTTTTTTCATCGTTTTCTCGGGGGTTTCAAATGATTACAAATAGAAATGAAATGGTGTCTCGAAATCGTTATCATTGATTATCTTCTCTCCCTCGCAATATTCCATAATTTTTTTACTCTGTTTCTTTTTTTATTTTCTTTCTTGTTCTTCTCTTTCACACAAATACATCTCCAGTCTTTCTATTTCTTTTTGTTTTTGACCAGTGAATTGTCAGTTTTGTGATCCTATATTAACATTTTTTTCTTATAATAAAGAATAAAAAAATGAAAACCAAAATTTACTAAGAATTTTCAATCCCAAGGTAGCAGTCTGCCTCCTTTGGAACGAGGAGATCCACAACGTTCGTCTATGTTTCGGTGAGTCTTTACATTAATATTAATGATTAGATAAGTATGTAATCTAATTTGTCGAGGAACAATTTCATCGCGATGATTTGCGCCATTTTATGATTTGATAAAAAATTACTACCGAATGGAAAAGCCGAAGGAAATAAGACCGATTTAAATAGATTTAGAGCAAATTGGAGTACGAAAATTTGAATATTTCCGGAAATTTCACATCGCTTATGACGATCAAGAGGGAACGATAATATAGAGAGGAAGAGGAATTAACTTTTATAGCTCTGAAAGAGAAAAAAAACATTTCTCTCTATGCTCGATAATCGGTATTTCTTCGTTCGATTCCGAAAACTAGTACATACACGGGTTAGATAGACGACACAGGCGATTGAACAAGTGAACGAACGCTGTAATGTTTGAATTCTGAGCATGCAATCCAAAATTATTGTTATTCTGATCGGATTGTAGCCGGATAAAAATAATTGATAATTACCTGAGTGATTACGTTACTCTGATAGTTACAATTTTCGAATAATTTTTCAATTCTTTTCGATTTTTTTTGGTGCCAGGAATAAAAGCTGTTGTTCGTTAACGAGTCTTGACCGTTATTTACTGGTTCATTTACACTAATTGATTTCACGAGGAGAACAAAAAAAAAAAGAAAAAGGAAAGAGGAAAAATTATCGTAGGTATAGGATGTCGTAAGTGGTAAATGGTCTGTGTCAGTCGAAAATAGTAGTTTGGAAATGGTATGAAACAGTGAGAAAAAGAAGTGGTGGAAAATTGTACTCGAGAATATACTTGAAAATGATTGACAATGTCCTGGAGCAGTGGAAAAAAACAATCTATAACAAAATTTGGTACTATAAATAGTTCGAAATGCTTCACAATGAACCAATATATTCCAAAATGCAGGTTGGTTGATGATAATGGTCAGAAATGAATGGAAAATTCTCAAAATTATTCGGCTATGATCGAAAATGGTTGAACATTTTTTATTCGATCTGGTCGACGATAGGAAAAAATTAGATCTGTTAATACTGTCTGAATGAATAGTCGAAAGCGAGTCGAAATTGGTTAAAAATAGTAATAAATTGTGGAAATTGATTGACAACTTCCGGAAATAGTCGAAAGTGGTCTGAAATAATGACGACTGGTTGAAATTGTTGAGAAATGATCGTAAATATTGGGAAATACAATATCCGTAATATTATATACGTGAAATTGAATACGGAAAATGGAGGAAATGAAGATTTTTTCAAATCATTTGAACGACTTATTTTTATTCTCATTGCATCAAATGTACGGATATTTTGTTCAAATAGGTGTATATATTGAAAATAAAAAAAAGAAAAGAAAAGGAAAAAAAAAAACAATTAGAAAACGATCCCAACTCACTCGCTTAGCTGCAGCATGGCAAATTATAAGCCCATGACGTAAGGTCGGGTGCGCCGAGGTCACCGAAACTAAACATATAACATAATAATAATAGATTGCGCAACTGCTGCTATTATACGTTATACCTTCGTTACTATATAAATATTACATCCCGATGCCGTGCGATGCCGCCATCCCGTCTTTGAATTGGTGGTGTCGCGTCGACTGGACGCAAAATTGAGAAAAAATGAATAAATTCAAATACCGAGTATATATATATGCACGCATGTGAACGTTGTGTATGTATTTGACATAATAATGTACATATTGTGACTAGATAAATTGGATAATTATGTATTGCTCGTTAATTAGTATACTGAACACTTCGATATTATTATCAGTAATTTTATAATACCGACTGGAATTTATTTATAATTGAAATTTCAGTTTTTGTATCCATCGATCTTTTTTTTTTTTTTTTATTCTTTTTTTTTCTGTACGGCAATTAGAATTCAAATTTGCAAAACAAAATTATTTAACATATAACGATCGCGCGCGGTTGTTCGTATTAGTTAATTGTATAATAATTATACACTATCATACGTAGGCGTGTAGGCATGTGTAGTGCTTTAATCTTTGGCCTTAGAGTCGGCAGGAGGCAAGGTCAGGTGCGGTACGTGTAACATCTTATCTTTCCTATTTTTATACTTTTTCTATTACATAATATAATTTACATATCGTGGTACCAAAGTATGTACATGTACGTTACATAAATCGATTATTTTTCGTTCGTTACTTTATTGCGGTTGATGTTAACGATCATTGTTGTTATTCTTGGATATTCGTGATTAAAGAATTCTTTGTGGAATTCATGGTACGTGTATCATTTTCGAGGGGAATGAAAAGACCCGGTGAACAAAATCTCAATCATATTTTTCGTGAGGAATGAGTTTAAAAAAAAAATTGCAAAATTATTTAAAAAAAATTGAGGATACCATTGTGAAGAAATTCCTAACTTCGACTGTCTAGTGGTGCCACGGGTAACGAACTTGCGAAGCTCCGATGCATGCAGGACTTACAAAGTTCGGTGTAGTAGGTACGCTTCGGTCGGTAAAACAGCAGAACAATGCGAACAATGAAATACAATATAGAGGAAACGGAATAGAAGAGGAGAGAATTGTTTGTATTTCGCATGAGAAGAGTAATAAGAGATAGAACAGCGTGGCGACGAGCCGGGAAAACCGGGGATATTCAGGGAATTTTATGGGTCTGAAAAAGTCAGGGAATCACGCTGGTCTACAGGGAAAACCACGTGTATGTACATATTTTAATGAAATCACATTCCATACGGAGTAACGTGAATTTTAATATCACAAGTGGAAAAAACCACTCCGTGAGATAATATGCCATGTGAAAATCATAAATTTACGACAACGCGGAAATTTGGAGTTAACGTTACGCAATTTCTAGCTCTTTATTTGCAAACGTGGCGGCCAATATTATCATCGATTGAGTTCAGGGAAGACTGTGAAGTCGAAGAAAATTGAGGGAAATTGATTTCGGCCAAATCGTCGCCACCGCGCGTACCGATTCGTGATAACCATTTCCGGATATTCTCTAGTGTCTTCACATAGTACAGGGATGTTCTTTTTGAGTTGGTTTTTTTTTTTCGTACGAGGTTGATTTCGATGAAAATTTTCACCGTTCTGGCTATACATTGAGGAAAATGCGCGGTAGCGTAGAAATGAGATTACCGAGAACGCAAATACATCTTCATTGGGCGTTTCAACGAGTCGTGTATAAGTCTGTCCTGTTATGAGAACCACAGCTCTGATTTTGCGTTAATTTGATCACTATATCAACCAGATGCGGAGTGAAATGCCAAATAATTAGCTCTTCTGATCCGAACCTGTGTATCTTTGCAAACAGGATCACCTTCGTCGGTAGACAACCCAGATGAAACCTTTTTTGGTGCAGGTTCATTATAGACAAGTATAGTAAACGAGACACAATGATAGGCAATTTGCCTATTGTGCCCATCCACGGAAACTCCTGTTTTCAAAGAGAGTACGGTCGGGTTTCAGATATATTTATGTGCAGATTATAGTTAAACTTAGCCGGAAGAGGAAAACCGCGGAACGGAAGTATGTATAACATTCGTGTGGAATACAAAGTCCTTGATCGTTGATAGTAATCATGAACAAACAATCTGTGAGCAGAATATAGCCCCGTTGTGAAGGCTGATTTGTTTAGAATCCAGAAGCTAATTTCTCGCGGATTATCGTATACGTACATACCTTCGAAAATTCACGCTTCAAATCTGCGAAACTCGTCTCATAGTTTCGAATCTGCATGGAGCGAAGGCTTTTGCCTGAGAAATGAATTTTTTTTCCTCATGTTGAAAGAGGATGTCGAAACGAAGATATTCTCTCCTATTTCTCTCGTGCACACTGCAATAAATATGCAATGTGGACTTCCATGGTTCATTATTACACGAATATTTCGGTGTGGATTCAAAAATTCTCTGAATTGTCCGAATCCACAGAGTGAAAATTTACTCACGAAGGTTGGCATGAAAATTCGCTGTGCGAAGTGTTAAAGAGTGAATTGACCAGCATTTGAGGGGATTTTCAGCCTTTTTAGGGTCCTCTTGGCGACAATCGGTAGATACAGAATACTCGATCTGATGACGCAAGATTGTTCAATGAAACAAAATATCTTCATCGATGAATTTCGGATCCGAAGAATATTCGACTGTGGATCGTGGAGATGTATGAGAAGAATTTACTGTATTATAACTTTGTCAATCTTGCGGCCCGGCCGTATTCATGCTCACTCCCTTCGGCCCTTTATCTTGTATACACATCTGCGCGACAGCCTAGGCCCTAGATTTTCCACAGCCATGTATATACCAACGCGGAACACAATTGAAGGACGTAATCTTTCTTTTCGTTTCCAATATCTGCCGTTAACTATGTACCGAAACTCCGGAGTTGGACGCGGAGTGAGGGTCAGTCCGACGTGTCAAATGTCAGCCAGAAAAGAAAATTTCAGGTTGCTGTCGTAGCTGCTATGGCATATTAAATGTTATCGCGTGGTATCGTGTGTGATACCGTAAACGTACGAGTACGTACATACATATACATAGTATAGCATGCATGCGCGTACAACAATGCCGTACGCGTTCGCCGAGCGTTTTCTGTATGGTATTACTATATACAATAACAATTGAGAGGACAAGAATATTAGGTATACTATAGATCATGCTATCGCAACGAGGGCACATGACACGCGTACGTATATGTATGCATGGGTACCACATATGTATGCATGTCGGCTAGGGATACCATACGACGTACGGGATACGGCATGCTGTAGTGTACACCTACGTTACGAAGTGAGAAAAATAAAGATATGCACATACGCGAGACTCGCAACTCGGCTCGGCTTGACTGACTCGACTCGACTCTATTCGATTCGACTCCCCGGCGGAACGGCGTATCTGATCTCGGCAGTTACCCAGTCGACAGATTTGTGTCATATCCTTTGTTACACATTAGCATAACCCGCGATAAAACGGTTTGATCTGCTATACATATTATACTTACTTACTTGCTTGCTCGCAAACAACCGCATTCATCGCGATTCTCTTATTATATATTCCGTATACATTTATATACCGTATAATATACAGATGTAAATATATAGTTCGTACGATACGATTCGAGTATAGAATGTAAGTAATCCGGGTTAGTTTGATCTCGTGTTATAGGAGCTGGATATAAATGTATAATGTATACAGTATACTGTCCCAAGTCTCTCCGCGGATAGCATCGGCCAGCCCGCGGAGCCCCTCGTATACCTATATCCACCATATATTGTCAGCAGGCCAGAAACTCGCGACTCCGGGTATCCTTGAGAGTTACGTAGGCTTCACTTCGGAGCTTTTACGATTTACAAATTGCTCATTCATCCCGTGATAAAACCGCCTCAAGGATCTGTTATATATCCAGAGCCAAAAAGCCACTGAGATTTATTTATTACGCCTATATCTACGGATCCGTACGGATCAGGGTCTCAGATAGATGATCCGTCGTCCGTAATGTACGTGGCGATCTACGATCTGCGCTGCGTAAAGATTCAGATTGCTAGTAATTCACGGCTATGGACTTTTCCAGAAGAATTCAATCGTGTGCGGGTTTCGTATAACTTCTCGATAGTTCCGCACCTCTAACGAGTGTCGAAAAAATGTTGGCGGAAGTGCGAAAATCACCTCGAATCTTCTTTTCTATGTATATATACCTGTACTTTGAAATGATTTTTTTTCGATTGACCAATATTATTTCTGTACGGTCACACGTTGCCGAGATCTATATAGGCACGGTACATATATACAAGCGATTATACGAAACTTGATCGAAATTCTCGTAAAATGCGAAGAGGACAACTATTACCAAAACTAACTAGAGACGTGGGATAAAATAAGTGAAAATACAGAGTACAGCCGATTGGAAACGTCGTTGTCCTTTTTTGGTTCGAAATGTACTTTTTCTGTGATTTTTGGCTACACAAAATATTATAGTTTCTCTTCTCGTCGTACTAGAGCAGTAATTGCACAATTGATGACGTCTCTTTTACGCTGTTTATCGATTATGTAACAACAATTCAACGGATACTATATGCGTTATGTACCTGAGTATATAACATCCACGTTACATGTACATATCTACGTTAAAGTTGAATCTCTCACTCTATTTCTTCCTCTTTCTCTCTCTTTCTCTCTTTCCATCTAGATTTGTAAAAGTAGGAACTAGTTACCTATCTACCTACATACCCGTATACCGATATAAGGTATCAATCAATCTTTAGAAAATAGCAGTTCGGAATTAACATCGCAGGGTTTGGTTCTACGCTTTTTGCGCTTATTAAACCCCAGATACTGCATACCTACGTACATCTTATTTATCCATACTAAAAACGGAACTTCGGTACTATCTACGGTTATATCGATCCATGATTGATTGAGCCAGGGGTCCGAATCTTATACCAAATATGGGTCACTCTTTTTCTTCGGTCTGATATTTTCATGATTGCCTATACTCCAGATCGTTCTTGATCTTGAAACTTGAAATATCACAGTCAGATTCCAGTTTTTTTTTTCGTTCTTCTATTTTTTCCTTCCTTTTTTTCACGAAACCTAGATAGAATACAGAAATTTCTCCAATTTCTGGATCTCCCGTGTAAATGAAGAAAAAAAAGAATGAACCCATGAAATTCTGTAAACTCTAAATATATCCACTCGATTTTAGTTGCATCGTATAGCTACATGAACGGACGAATTATGACTCATCTATATCTCTTATCAAAGAGACGACCTCTTTATCATCAAATTGACAAAAAATGTTCTCTTATCAATTTAAGCCACAATTTACAAGTTCAATTTGATTAGTTTTCCCCCTTACGTAAGTTTGTAATATGAATCGTTATGCCTTATGATGCTCAGCGATTCGATTCATCGAAGGTCAGAGGAATATTATCGCCATTACCGTAATTACCGAATCGCCGTCTCTTTTTCTTTTTCTTCTTCTTCTCCTTCTTCTTCTTCTTAGTCAATCTTTATTTTTCGTCAATTTATATCTCATATAGGTACAGTGTAATCTCAATGCCTGCCTATAACGCCCGAGGTTCTGAGCTTTCTTGGTATCAAGCATTCAGCGGAAGCCAATCACATAAACGCTCGCAGAAGCCTCGGATGGTGCTTATAGGTACTTATCACCGCGAAGGCAGATACCGATATTCAAATGGGTCTGCAGAAATTGGAGGAAATTTTCCATCCGCTGTTGCCGAATGAATTCGCGGTACGTGGAACATATTCTGTTCCTGTTCAACCTTTCGTTCAATCGTCAGCATTAATACAATCGCGCGAATAATGACGATTCAATCTCCTCGTCCGGTTCTGCGTACTATATCATGTAGAGATTTGAGAAATAGTCCAATTCCGAACAAATTGATCCACTTGATTCATTCAGATCATGAATTCCGGGAGACGCTATAATTGTTTCAATTTATGCTTCCTCGTACGAACCTGCAGCCACCACATATTTCGGCTTCTTCGTACATACAAAACACATTCTTTGACTTCGTTCACGAAGTCCAGTTTTTTCCGTTCATACAATGCATTCTTTGGAGCAAAATACGAAGGAAGCGGTAAGGGCGAAGGCTAAATTTGATTATTGATTCTTTTCCGAAACCACTGACGTGCACTAGAATATTGAAATTCTTTCCCAATCCATCGCCCATCCACGAAGAAGTAATGTATCGGTTTTTGTCACAAAATTATCTTCTCCCGGGAGTGAACTAGTATACTCAAGTGGTTGCTATCTAGCATGCTGACCCTGGAATGGAGTTTGGTGCGAGGTTGTCTTTGCCTTGCCTTGCCTTACTATTCAATGTCTGCGCTTTTTTGCTGGGAGTACAATGGGTTGCGGTTTCTTTAAAAAGTAATTCCTTTAAATTCGGGTCATTACCGAATTGTCAGGGTCTGTGTCTCCCTGCAGTATAGCAGCACCGGCAGCACCAGCACCAGCGGTAGTAGCTCACGAAACCGGTCCATTTCCCAATTATTGCTTGCGCGACTTCGAATCCTGCTGCTGCTACCAATTTTCTGTTCGTATAGAGATAGTCGTTGCTGTAAATGCGCTGCTCCGCTCCGAACGAGGGGTAATTCATTGGTCTGGAACAAGTTCAATAAAATGCTTTTCAGTCTCTGAAATTTTCAATTCTTGTGTAGTCAAGGGATCTTCATACCCCTGGGAGGTCGAAGGAAGGTCGAACAGCGGATGTGTAAAGCTCCCTTTGCCACAGTCACATATGGTGAGGAAAGTTCATTCATCGACTGTCTCTACTATATATCATATTTTAGACATTATTTTTGGAAATTCTGATTGAGATAACTCATTGGCCAGCCGAGAACGGAAAGGATAGGAGAGAATGAATGGCTCTCTCTGTCTCTCTCTCTTTCTCCCGAAGTTGGCACAGCTGGTTCAGCTGGGGTTCGGTGAAGTTCGGTTTACTCCGTTGGTTCACTGCTGCGTCGATCGTCATCAAGGACTCGCCGACGCTCGTGGACGCGTTGCGGGACCGCGCTGACAAATAGACCGTGAACAATATACCAGCCTCCTTCTTTCTTCCTTACACTATCGCTTGCTCCCTCGCTCAATCTTTCTCTCTCTCTCTGTCTCTCTTCCTCTCTACGTCCACACCCTTAACATTGGCGAGCTTTTAATCGACTCAGATCTTGCCGTCCGTCCATCGTGGAGGCACTGCACGAGCAAGCTTCACATCGGGCCATCCCACTGCATATCACCCTAGGTATATGCAGGACTGCGGTATATAAGAATTCTTTTGCGATATCTGCTGCCTGTATCCGGAATAATTTGCCATCTACTTCTATCAGAACCGTGTCGTGACTCGAACTTCGCAGGCTCGGGCTTCTAGCTCATCCTAAATCCGCCGAGATGGGTGCGGTCACTGTCACTGTAGCTGATCTTGACTCTCTCAGCAGCGTTATCCGGAGGCTCTGAGTGCGTGTTCAGTGCACCGCTCTCACTCTTTTATGCCTCCGGAGGCGCCGAGTTGGAGTATAGGAACTGGTTCTGGTCCAGGGATTGGTTGATCTTTAATTATGCAGTTACTGCTTTAGTTGCTATTTGATTGTCAACTATTAATTACTAGCCAATTTGTCACTAGATGATTTGAGATATTTTTCTGTGTTTGAGCGCCGTCAGTTATTTTACAGGAAGTATGTATAACACGTATAACAATATAACTTCGTGCTCTCCTCAGAGTTAAGTATCCTTCATGGGAAATTTATCTGAAATTTTCGTGTTCTTTCGTTGCCCTACGGTTGCGGTGATAAGCTACGGCATATTAAAGGAATCTATCGCTTTATTTCTGATATCTATATCCCTTTCTCACTTTGTCTAACTTTTCTTGCTGCACCCTCGTTGTCAGTCTTCTCTTCGTTCTCTTCATCTCTATCATCATCCTTCCGTTTTTCTCCTTCCTCTTCCGTTCTGTATCCATCCATTCGCTAAAGCTCAAGGAAGACGGGCGTGAAAATCAGAGTATTACAAATAACAGTCGTTACACATGCTTCAGGTTCTCTCAGAGGTTGTTCTGTATCTAGTACATACCCACTACGGCGCTCGAAAAACATATGTTACTTTTTCATTTTCATCTACCACCACCGAGACTCTACAATGGCTTCAATCTGGCGTGCCAAGATGTAAGAAGTTGCTCCCCATATTGGATCCGTCATTCGGTATCTGGAGTTTTAGAATTCTGATTTTGAATCGATGACCCAAAATAATCCCCAGCCCAGAGAGAGACTTCCGTAGTAGGTGATTGTTCCCGGGAATATATACAAACGTTGGGAACACAGCGTTGATTTTTTGTACAGAGTTAATCAAATAGAGAAACAATTTCACAGCGAGTACTCGTGCAAACGTTCGGACACGATTTGATGAAAAGAAGGAAATAAAATCGTCAATTCGGGAGCTACTGTGAAGTTGGCCCTCCAAAATCAATCTTCCAATCCTGGTATGCGTCCTCTGAGAATCTAATTACGGTGCGGCGTGCCGCTTTACGAGGTTTTTCCCGTTTTGGACGTCTTGATACATGCGCAAATTACTACGGAATACCTGATAAGGGGAGGATAAAGTTTGAGCGAATACCGTGGCTGCAAATTGCCAGACGTTGCGTATGCATTTGCATATGTGTATACCGTTGGTTCAGGGCATCTAGAATCTACAACGAACTCGAGTAACTTCTCTTGTCTTCCTTCATCTCTCTCTCTCTCTCTCTCTCTCTTTGCTCGTATGTTTTCTTCTCAGTTAAACTTACCCTCTACCGTAATACCGCCGCCACATCGCCTCCGGCGCATTAGTTATTTATGCCAAAGCCATGCTTTCGACAGCAGAGCGTATAACTCTATGTACCTCATTCCGTATTGAATATGAGCGAGATCGGAGGTACTTTCTACGACGATAGTTAGAATGAAATAAATCATAGTGTCAAATTACTTTCGTCTGTTTGAAATTTGATCGGAAATATTATAGATTTCAGGAAAATAACAGGATATTGCGTAGGATTTTATTTACATATTTTGGTAGATGTGCCGTAAACTGTTGGTTCTTTATCTCATTAATTCGGGATGCGATTATTCGTAACCTCAATCTCACAGTTTCTTAGCGATCGTAATTCTCTTTCGAACTATGTGTGAGTAGGTTACATCACGTAGAAATATAGCATAAGTTGTCGCGGTTGTAAAATAAGTTTACCTTCGAGTGATGCATATATAGGTACGTCCGAAGAGTCAGTAATTCAATATCGCTTAATACGAACGTTTCAATGCTGCTGCTCCTACACGTCAATCGAAGATAAAGTTTCGTATCAACTAGTACGGGTACACCCACTCTGAGATACGACGAAGGTTATGCTTACGCTGCTATGGCCTGGTTCTTTTCTAATTCAATATCGACGGGAATGGGGAATAAGAAAAATTGGAATCGGCGACCAAATGGAAGATCAAATATCGGATATACGATCATCGAAGCTCACCTAAATGCTCCGTTTCCTTTGTCGAAAATAAGAAATAATCGCGTCACGTGTGAGACGAAAGACTGGTCGTCGTCTGTCAGGAACGCAAAAACTCCATTGTATAAAATAAATCTTATAATGTGCGCAAATATCCTGGTCTATCAGAAAACAACAAATAACTACAATCATAAATCGCACCAATAAGCTGAACAACTAGTTCCAATCTACCCGCAAAACAAGCATATGGTTTCTTTCTCGACGATTTTATAACCTAATTGGTCTTCTCACTGCCGCCACACGTTTTTACACTTTCTACGCTAGAGTATAAGAATTGAAAATTTCATTGGTATATATACATTTTCGAGCTAGTGTAGAAAGTGTAGAAAATTCCAGCGGCAGTGAAACGACGGTATAATATTTGTTACGAATCGCCCCTCATCCATAAGAGTTCCAATTTCATCATCACCGCCATCGTTAAAGCATACTGCAGGCTATGGAGATAAGCTCAAACGAGGCTTTTCGCCGACCAAAAACTCCCCTGAAACATGCTCGTTCAAAGAGCCGGATCCCGTGGGCAGAATTGAAACTTAATATCCCGGATGTGCGGTCTGAGGACTCTGAGGGTACCTATGCCTTCCTACCAAGCAACCAACCGCCCTACGTACTTACATACGTCAATGCACTGTTTGAACTGTACTTTGGGCTTCTGATATCAATATGCCAGCATACATCTACCACGTCTGTCAGTTGAGTTTGAAGAATAGGCTGAATGGAACTAACCATTTCTTTTCTTGGTTGTTTTAGTCCCTTTTTTTGGTCTTCGAAAGTCATATAGTATCAGCGTGCATATCTCGATCGGCGGAGTCGCTAGCCATGTGTTTGTATGAATGCATGTATACGTATGTATGTTCCTACTCTCAGGATTGAGACTCGTCACGGCGTCGTTAACGCCGAGTTGTGAAATTCCATCACTTTCACTAACGCAGCCAAGTTTCATAACCGTTATTATCGCGTACATACGACGGGCATCGCACACTTGAGCATATGGCACACGCTCATGTATCCACATTTATGATGTGGTACATAAGGCTGCAGAATTATCCCCTCGCATACAAATTGCACACCCCTCTCTACCTTTCTTTTGATTCAGACACGCGACGTGTTTCACGTTGTATGTGCACGGAGCTGCGGAACTCTCCTCTTTAGCCGCCCTCCTTTTATTGAATCGCGCAGACGATTTGCAGAATTGCAACGGTGCCGCTGCAGCATCCTTGAAATTTGTTGATTTCTTCTTTCTCATTTTGTTCATGTTCAATACTCGCAAACATATGTGAAATTATACTCTCATTGTCTGCAGTATGTCAGAGTGTTGTGTAAGGTAATGGGTAGGTCATTGTCTTGTGTGATGTTGAGATAATTTTTGGTAGAAGCTCATCTAGATGAGAGAGAGGTGGACCAAAAGTCAACCGAAATAGACTACGAGATTTTCTAAAATACAGTCGTTGGAGAATTAGGAAATCCTGGATATCCGCCACGTGTACGGTAGCACCTAGGAGCTGCTACAAATCCGGTCCAGTTCCGAAATTTTGAACCCAGCTTACAACACCTTATGAATTGGATATGTTTACGAATTCCAATTGAACGTGCGGATTCATTTCCCGCCAAGCCGTTCAGACATAACAACCGAGTCCGTCGATCGGCTGTAAAATGAATTACTTGAATTGTAAGTCGGAATCACTGATCCGAAAATGGAATTTGAGATTCGTTTAATTGTGATAATCGCACTGTGTTGCGAATACTGGATATCCTACTCTGAAGCTCTTTGTTCGAAAACTCCATCGGAATCGATACTCCTTGATTCGGATCATGGGTGCTGGATACTAGATACTTTATGTACTGAAAACATTGAGGTTCGGTGATCATTCTCATTTATTTTCACGGTCTAAACTCCGGAGCAAAATGTTCACTAAGTGGTCCAATTATAACCGTCGATGGACGTTCGAGTTATGTTTCCGTATACGCGTTCATCCAGAACAACTCCAGTCCATCGGACGAACCTTAATCAGTGAACCAGTAATCAGACTCTCAAGAGTTCCCTCAGCATCGCTGCATCGTCGCGGTTGTTGAAGTTGTGAAATCGTCCTCTCTGCAGTACATACTCCGAGGTTAACCCGGTTCCCTTAACACTTCAACAAACCATGCGCAATCTAAAGCATTTATGTATACGTGCAAGTATATATATATGTGCATCAGGAGTGAAAGAGACGCGACGCGCCTGAGTTATTTTTTCATTCATCCAGGTATCATTTAATCCAAGAGAGTTTCCTTTCAAATTATTATAACTGACATACACTCCACCGCCCAGGTGCTGGAGTATTTTAAATTCTAAGGACTACATCCTTTGACAAAAATATCACCTTTTGCTAAACTTATTAAAAGAACCCGTGCACGGATTTTGATCACTGACACAAAATGACCGGATTACTTACCCGGCCTTTGAGCGGGTGAAAAATTACCGATGGATTAATATCAAGGGTGACCTCCATCCTTCAGGGATTCAGGGTTTGCCTATGTGCGCTCCCGTATCCTTTTCTCATCTAACTAAACGCCCAAAACTTTCCTCGACGCCCTTTGCAATATGGGGAATGTTTGAGCACACGTTATCGATTAGCTCCCCATCTCTGGCCCTGTATGTGTGTGAGGATGGTGCAGTTCGGTAGCTACGAACGTACAGGGGCGAAATCTGATTGCCGGATGTGTATTCACTCAGAAATAGGAAAAGAGAGAAAGAAAGAACGCGAAAGAGAGCGAGAGAGAGAGAGAAAGCGCGACAGAGCCCCGCAAATTTCCTCCACGATTATTTGTCTCTTCTTGTGAACTTGTGGAAATTGCACCGATCGATAGAGTTTATCTTCACGAATTAATTGCCGGTGAATAATAACGCGGGGCCAGAGGAGGAGGTAATTCAGTGAGTCTATCAAAGGACTAATTCATGTACCTACTATTCATATCAATAAAGGTGATTAATTCCTCTTCCACGGTTTGGATATGGAGCGGTAAGCCTGCGGAGTCAAGGGGATATTCCGAGTTGGAGCTGGTATATGACGTTCCCTTGATCTACTATCTTCATACAACATTGAAGTAACGCTGCAGGGCAGACTATACTGTCGACTAATCGAGCTAACTAGGGTAATAACTAATTAACTGAGACACGTTGTTAGCGCAATGGTTTTAGATTACTAAATTTCATTATTAGGAATGGAATAGGTTCTCCTTTATTTCATACTAGACACGTTGCACCATCATGACTACCATAGTTTCCCTCATATTAATTCTCCAGGACTTTGAATTCCACAATGTGCTACATTATATCTCCAACGTATGTTGTATGTTATATAGAATGAGTTTGATGAATCGTGAAACAAGCTGATTATAAATACGCACATACCTACGTAGGACGTTCGTTGGCTGTAATTTATGAAGATTTTATGCAAATCGTACAGACGAGATAATCGGGCATGTAATACTTCGGTGAAAACATGTGTTCGTAATGTATCTCCTACCAAAATTACGACCTCAATCCCATTTTCTTTGGATTCAATATCAAATCAACAAATAATGTGATTGGTAATGACTGAGAGAGAGCAAGGAAGATTTCATACCACCAAGGAATGAGATGGGCGGATTAATCAATTACCGGGGCCAAAATGACCAAAAATGAGAGCATTGGTGGCAGATGTGCCCAGGTCGTGAGTATAGTGAGACAAAGAGAGGGGGCAATATTCCTGGAGACGTTGGAGTTGGGCCGGGGGTATATTCGCCTGTGCATTGCGCAAGAGCGTTAACCCCGCGCACCGTTCAATATCCGCCAGGAGGCAAGGCGGTCCTTCCTGCGAACAAACCGGCCAATCAAATACCTCTAAAATAGGTTATCTACCTTTTATTTTGACCACTTTGTACCCGGCGTATAACTACAGCACGGCAATTCCACACCGTCAGAACGAACGGAGAATAGAAATGGTGGAAATATGATAAATAACAAGATTGCTGTAGCTAGGTACAACATCATGAATTCTGTTCCAAATGTTCCCAACGATAGATATGAGATGAGTTTATGATTGCGCGGGCGTCTGTCCACCTCCATGTCCGCGTCCACGGCCTGCACTGCAGTATCTAGATTCAAGCTTTCGAGTTCTTAGCGAGGGAAAGTGTGCAAACTCTCGCCAGCTAATTGTAGGCCCGGGTGCTCCGTCCTCCCACTTCTCCTACGCCTCTTAACTCTTGAGACCTCAATTATACATTGTATGTATACTGTATATTATTATTGCAAAGAGTGGTTAGTAACCGACTAATTGTAAGTACATCGAGCACATCAGCCGAACCGGCTTTCTTCTGCCTTCGCTATCGACGTTGAACTCATGAAAGCACCCTCCTTCAAATTCATTCCTTTTTAACTCGGTCGGCTGATCTATACCCGCCTTTTCAGAACTTCAGAGGATTTCAACCCTTTGAAGTGCGACACCTTTCATAAGACCGTTTTCCAATCTTCGAGGGTATCTTTTCAAACTATTTGAGTCACTACTTCGCCAATATTTGGATTCCGGTCTCGTCGGTTTTTATTTTCTTCAGTAATATATAGCGGTCTACGTGGCGGATGTGTGCGTGCATGGAAAAAATCACTGGTTGCCTGAATCGAACGTGATTTCGAGAACATACGAGTGACTATAGTTATGCGGTAATCGGTATTCCGGGTTTTTTTCGGCTTCTGATATCGAATCCAACGTCGGAAAGACAAAATTTCAAATATCAGGTGCTCTGAACACCGTATCCGAGATTATACCGACCTAAATAACCTCAGTTGAACAAGTTTGACGAAAAAAATCTCATGCGAAGAGAAATGTGTGCTTCAATAGAGGTCAAATGCAGCGGGGGTACTCTTCCAGCACGAATATTGTAACGGTGTTCATTGAGATTCAATTCTGGAGTAAAATAGACGCTTCAAAGTTCGTCTGAAGAATGGTGAATAGTTGAATTCCAGGATTTAACGAACGTGACAAAGTTGAGAAGTTTTCGAATCTAAGACGCCAGTTTTCTCTGGCTTTAATTACTCGTTCAGATCGGTTGTTGAGGTTGACTCTCTCCTGTCGGCGCTGCAGGGTCTCTCTTTTTCTTGTTTTCTTTCTCTCTCGTTCTGGGTCCCAATGGCTTATCAACGGTGAAAGTATATTATATCCAATAGTCGAGAGCTAGTTTCCAGGATAGTATTCACGATTGTCAGGAACGACGGCGGCTGGACACAGCGCGGAGAGTACGACATAAATTTCACGTTTCACGATTATTTTCTAGTGTTTTAACCTACCCCCCGCCACTATTATATGTAACTTACTGTACATACCTAGGGCACAACTCTCGACTTTAATGAAACTCGAGCGAGAGCTGAGCGAGATCACTCCACTTTCTCAGTTTCCAAGAAAGTCTCCGCAGTTATTATTCGCAGTAGCTATAAAGTATACCTACGTTCAGCCTACTGCCGCGTTTAGGCACTCGATTAACGATCTCGCTAATCATTAGCTCGAAGTCTGCAAACAAGGCCTTGGTTGTTTTTTCCTCCCATATTTGTGAAGGCGACTGACATGATGACATTGACGACCAACCGCGGATTCAGAAACATTTGTAATTTGTCGAAATGTGCCTGATTGGACCGAACGCGATCTAACGAAACAGACTTGACGAAAATTGCGATACTTTGATGAATCGTAGAAGAATAAATTTAAAAAAAAAACATCTTTGAGTTATATTTTCACGATTTTCTCCTTCGTCTCTAGCCAGGTTATGTAAGAGTAGTTGATTTTTTCGCTCGAGTAAATTCCTCCAATTAATTGTGACTTTCAGGTGAATTATTGTATTGTAGTAAGCGAATGCTGAGAATGCATTTTCGAGTAAAACGAGAAGCTTTGAATTTCCGTAGGTTTGCTTTTACTTTCATTTCTTTCCACTGTATTATGGAATTCAGAAGAGAACACTGCAGTTATGCTCCAGCAATTACTTGTCATTTAAATTCGGAGCCTGTTTTTTCCACCTTAAATATATCTCTTTCAAAACTTTCTACCACGATGTTCGTCCATTAAAATATCGCAGCTTTTATCCTCCGGTAGAAAAATTCGTAGAGTAAAATTTTCGCGTGGGTACGTACGTCTAGTTCACGGATACTCGAGTGCCATTCGTCTTTATTTTCTCTTTACAATATTCGAACGAAAAATAAATGAAGTGATACTATGAAATATGCGAAAAATCCATTAGTAGGATGATGGAAAAATGATCTCGACAGGAATCCCATAGCTAATTCGACTGCTCCCACAGTGATGGGTGTACGTAGAGTTAATCTAGATTCTACTGGACTGTTCGGAACGGTTTCATCAGACTTTTTATAACGTAGATTTTTACGGCACGTATACATATATAGCGTATACTTGCAAGGATGTAGCTCGCTTTGACGATGAGAATTTGGCACAAAAACATCGTGGATGAGATTTTTAAACGTTGAATTTTTGCGGTTCTTCAGAGGGTTACAGAGGAAATAGAGCGTGGGAGTTGGAAGAAAATAGAAAACCAATGGCCTGTGAATCTTATGAACCATAAATTCACTGCACTCTTCCTGCGGCGCCGTCAGGCAAGACTTCATCTCATTGTTTACTAACAGAGATACATACGAGTTTGAAACAACCGAAAATTGAGAGGAAGATGACATGGAAAGCGCTGCCAATATACAATTATTATTATATATTACGGACGGGATGTCTCTTCCAAAAACTTACTCTCTCTCTCTCCCCCTTTTCGTCATTTCGAAAAAAAAACGGAAGTCATTCTTGTTGAAGAACAAGAATATGCATTCATTCATCAAATAAATTTCCTCTGGCATGCCTGACAATCGATTAGACATTACATTCTCGGGGACTATATTTGTACGTATGTACGTTAACGTACGTACATACGTAGGTGGGTACACATGGCACGAAGTCAACCCGTACAAATAATGCTATAGAGTATATTTATTCGGACGGTTGAGGCGGGATGGCAGATGGACGAAGAGCGTTCCATTTCATACCGGCCATCACCACCTGCCGTTGATTGCCCCGCGTCTTTCAGGAAATCCCTTTTGTTACCGCACGTTGAGGAATTAATTGGTAGAATGGAGATTGAGAAGGAATATTGCGTGAAACGCAAAAAGACAATAAATGATGCAGGCTGTTGATTTTTTTTTACATACTCGTATGTGCTAGAAAATATTTTGGTTATTCGTTAATGCACTCAATGCATTGGTATATACATTACGTACTTGTACATTCAATCATTATACCGGTGTAACTGTACATGTAGTCGACAGGAATATTTACATCATTCTCCATTTTTTTCATTTATTTTTCACACGTGTGCTTTTTTGTCTCTTCTTCAACAATATACAGTCAATGAGATGATTATAAAAAAGGAAAACAACAGTACGTACATACGTGTGTATGTGGATCACACAACTCACGCACGGCAAATAGTACAGAAGATTTTTAATACGGAAAAGATAACACGAAGTTGAACAAGGCCAAACATACGATATGTTGAGTACCTTGAACGAAAGAAAAATGAAAAATATCATTCTTATAGGTATCTGTAATTCTTATTGCGCGAGTCGCGTTGGGTCGACGGAGGGACCAAAATTCACTCGTGGAAATGAGGATTTTGATCAACGACGCTCATACCTTCGCATGCGATGGATTGGTAAGTCCATTTTCGATTCGTCCTGTAAAGCGATGAGCATATAGACTTTAGTCGAATGAAAATTTCGAGGAATACTGTCAACGATGGAGAAGCTTAAGAAGAAGGAGAAGGAAGATGGACGCGAATTAATTGAAACCCCACATTTTTCTTTTACCTGCATTCGTGTCCACATTTCCTTGATTTACATTTTGAACACGGAAAGTGGCACCCGGAACAAGCGGGTTGTAAACAGTCGCAAAGATTTTCTCCTGTCGGAACGTAGATTCCTTTTTCGTCGTATAACGTTCGGCCTTTGTTTCGATATCCGTACAATCTTTGATTCAATTTACGTTTCTCGCGTTCGCTTTTTTCCGGATCAAAATCGCTCAGGAATGGTTTGTAGCCGATTTTCAATGAGATTTCTGCTCCCCTCACCAGCTCGGTATCCTGCAACGGTAACACGACACATATTTCCATTTCTCTTTCTTCCAAGGTGGTTCTTCCGCTGAGCAACTGACTGACAGAATTTCTGATATTTCGAGAATACGGAGAAAAAACACACCCGTTCGTGTATACAACATTTTTGAATCGTTTATCGGGAATATAAGCCAAATAAACAATCTTGAAAATGCACAAAAATGACGTTTCGCAGCATGTGAGTGAGGACACAGCCGAGCACGCTCACGTCTATTCCAATCAGATAATCAATACGTTAAACGACTCATCACTCACGCGAACAACGATCCATATATGGCAAAAATTTTGAGAATTCAAGATATTTCTTGAAAGTATTGGGTCATCGATTTCAGTCAAGAGATTTTTTGTGCTGGAGAGGCTACAGTGTCCAGCTTTAAAATTTGAGCAGAGCTGTAAATATACGGAATGATAAACAAATTTGGAAATAAACCGTTATTTACACATATAGTCCAGTTTGTCAGCTGGCATCTAACAATTTGTGGAATTTCAACGGAATTGATGTAAAAACAAACAGCGGCCATTTCAAATCACCCTGCAATACGTTCCTCGCGGAAGAATCACTTTAACTCGACGTTGGTACGATTCACGTATCGAAAAATAGATTGCCGATTTCGACATAGGTATATAACTCCGACTCCGATCGGCTGAACGTTAAACTAAATTTTTACACGATGATGCCAAGTGTTACTGTAATTTTGTACATAGTGGTAAACACACGATATTGAAAGGTGATTGTTAGTTGAGAAAAGGCCGATTTAAATGCGGAGATCGGCACCTCTTAACTCGAAGTGATCAATGAATTTAAGTTGTTTTTCGCCCTGTTAGAAAGAAACACAAGTGTTCGATACAGGATTTCGTTCACCGATTTTTTCAAGTATTATGAAACTGGGTGAGACAAAAAGCGAACTGTTTTCAAACAGAGAATTTTCGAACGAATGACAATCAATCGCGAATATACGTAATATTGGTATACCTGATGTTCTTTGTCAGAATTTGGTAGTCGGGTACTCACTCCTTCGGCTGGTTTTGTGTTTAGTCCGCTCATCTTCTATACCGATGAAAATCTGCAAGTTTGGGATTTGTCGGAGAGATAATAGAACAATAGAGTCTCTGTAGAATCGTGTGATTTAAATTAGTATAAGTATAATTTAGTGAAGCGCGTGCGTGAATCGTCGTGGCGCCCTCTAGAATCTCTCCGCGTTACTATTGGACCGCGAATTTCTAGGTTACGTTAAATCAGACGCAGCTGTGTAGCAAAAAATATGAGAACTGCTCGTTGAATCTTGGAATATTCTGCCGATCGTAATTAAACGCCGAGTTTTAACCGACGACAAGATTCATGCGATCGTTTTCGAAACTTTGTTAATATATTTTGTCTCCGCTTATAGTATAGTATAAGCTAGACGTAGCGATCGATCGTAGCGCAGAAGTTACTTTTGTTGCGAAGGTCTTTCGTTCTAGTCAGCACGTGGCTACAGGAAGTCTCTAGCGTTAAATAACAGCCAACGCGCTCCAGCACAATGTTGGCGATTCTCGTCTACGCGTGGCCGCGCTAATGTCTGTAAAAATAAAAGTCTCTAGGAATTTGCTGATTCTTCATAGATGCCATAGACGCCATTCTGAAAATATCACATGTATATGTCTTTTTGTCCTAAATTATTTCAATTCGTGTATTGAGAAAGATCGGCATAGCTGAAACACGATCTGACACGATCGAGCGAATGGCGAATCATTTTTGCCACATTGATATTTCTCAGGTACTAAGGATTTGAGATTAGTTGAAATTTCCGCCGCCGCGCCGGACGGAGCAACGCCTAAGCATAACGTGACACGCGGAGTGTCTTCGCTGCGAGCAGCGCGAAATACGATAGCTCGAGAATTCATTCTGCCATTGTTTTTCTCTTATCAAAATTCCCGCGGCATGACCAGAATTATTTAATCTTCCGTTGATATATATATTATATTTCTTTTCACCGGAAATGCAACAGACGGACAACAAGACACAGAGCCGTGAATGATTGGGACGAGTGATTGTAGATGGAACGATCTGTTCTGCGGGGGAAGGAAATTTGTGTTGTGTCGAGAGATTAAGGTTGAAGGTTGTAAACGGTGAAATATATATGTGTATACATACTATATCGTGTGTATAAACTATACGAACGATAAACTTGAATATACGAGAGCTCAAAAGCCAAACGAATATACTAACTGATACACGAATATGCGATATACCTAGAACGAAACGCTGACGTATAATACTAAAGATTCGAGTGTTGTAAACTGTTACAGCGCAGAGTAGAGTAGGTTGCACCGGCTTACACCACACACGAGACACGAGTATATTGTTCGACATAATAATATGCTCACGAGATACAGAGGTCGTTTTGTTCAACGCGTATATATGAACATGCACATGCAGCAACTCCGACCAATCTACGCTATACGTATAATACATACACTGTGTTCCTGCGTTTAAAACTGGAGTGTACAAAAAGAAATTTCGAAATCCGAGGCGCCCTACGTTGTTCTGTACGGTATGTATATATACATACACGATGTGAAACAAAAAAAGAAGGAAAAAAGAAGTAACAAACGAGTAAGAGCGTAGGAAGCGAATGAACGAACAGAAATCTAATCAATTCGATCAATTTCACAATCGATAATTTCGCAACATACAAGGCTGCGTGTATTTGATACTATAGTATTTTTCAATTCTCATTGTACTTCGTTTTTATTTTTTCGGCCTCCTTTTTCTCACGTGGAAAACAGATAATAATTCCTGCATTTCCATTCGTTATTTGCGTATCATTGTGATCGCTGGGTTCATACTTGTAGAAATAGTCGAAGCCAAACTGTTCGGCTACATCGGCTCATCTTTTCCTTTCGAGGTGAATCGATCGCCCGATTTACGGTGCAATATTTATGATATATATACTACGCGTGATTTCGATCTAAAAAAAATAATTACGTACGGTTACATCGCGTTGTCTTCCGAGGACTCGTATATATATAGTTGTTTGCGCAATTGTTACATGTATATACCTACTTAGATGCAGATATTTGGAACGCTCGTTACGAATTCTGCCGCACAATTTCGGATTTTTGAAAAACACCGGTGCCAGCATTGTGGATGAAAAATCGGCAAAATATATATCACATTTCTCTGATCCTACAGCAATACCTACCTACAAATTTTCTCATCCCAGATTTGCCATTTCATATTCCGAGATATATCGACATATGAAATTTGTATCTACCGATTCATTAGATTCGTCAGTATAAGGTACCTAGGTAATTCGACTAATCAAAAATCGGACGCTGCGTCTGCAGATTCTTGCCCGAAACTGTCCGATCGTTATAGTTTTGAATTCTGAAACGTTCACCATGGTTCCCTATCCAACGATCTGGAAAACTTATACGCACACAGGTATACTCCTCTTTTTCATGAAAAATCCAACGACTTGTTTCTCTTGGCCACTGAAATACAATCATTGAAACTCTATCTGCCGCCGCGCCCAAGGGATTGAATGCGATCTTTTTTTTCCTACCGTTAATCATACAGTCCTTCGCTTTAGTTTACCTTCGAATTGGATACTGACATTATGACGAGGAGCCGACCTTGTCGCCCTGGCTTCACTTCAGCCTCTCGGTATAATCGGGTGTAGATAGTTAGTTAGTTGGTTAGTTAGTTAGTTAGTTAGCTAGCTAGCTAGCTAGCTAGTCAGTCAGTCTGTTCGTTAGTTCGTTAGGTATAGAGACAGAGGTCTGAGGTCTGAGGTCTGAGGTCTGAGGTATAGCAATAATACAGCCGAGCAATCGGGCGCGTGTTGATATTAGCATTTATTTATATCTCTTGACCCGGAATACGGCAGACTAGCGCCTTTCCACGCGGTGCAATCGACCCAATATTGCGTGAAATCTGGAACGGGCGAAGCCGACTGACCTGATATACCCAAGACTAGCCTTTTTTTAGTTTTTTTCTTGTTGTTTGTTTTCTTTACTTTTCTTTTGTTTTGTCTCAAATGCTACAGCAAGCCTCCCTTCTATAAAATATGTTCGATTTTCTCATCACGATATACTACACAAACCTACCGATACAGTTTTCTTCGCGAAATTACGAGGCTACGACCGGCTCCGAATGTATCCATCCAACGAATCGTAGAAACTCTGATTGCTATCTCGATTCAACTCGATTCTAGGTGCCTATAGTCTTATATCAACTTCGAGCATAAGCATAAAGACAGAGTCGATTCTTATTATTCCTACATAGTGCTCCCTCTCGCGTCTGCACACTTACAGGTTTACTAATATACTGTAAGCGTAAGTATGCTTAATTTGTTGTTCGTTACATCTGCATATATGATGTATGGTAATCGCAGCGTTTATGTATCACTCGTTTGTATATAGCGAGTATCATATATTCCGTATTCATAATATTAATTGATACTTGTAGTATGAGTATGAATAACAATCGCATGGTATCCTCTCTTTCTATCAACGATCGTTATTGGTTTTCCATTCTAATTTTTTTTTATATACATCGTTTTTTACCGCATCTTTTGTTATATATATGGCATTTGTTTTCACGCAGTTGGGACTAGTATTGAACAACAATGTTGAGTATTGATCAAGTAGCATTCGATCTTTGAGATACTATACTGAATTGATATCAAAATATCAAACTTTTCGTGATGATCCCTTTCATTTTTAGACGCGATTCGTACTCCATACGGCTTTCGTTCCAACATTATTAGACAGCAATCGGTATTTAGTTTATTTTTTGCACCGATCTCGTACTTGATTGGTACTTGATAGTACATTTAGTATTCATTTACAATTAGTATCCAATACTTCTTCCTTTTCCTCGATGGATCAACATATAATGATTAGTATTCAATATACGTCTAGTACTCAATGCTTATTCTCATACCTATATCCCTCCTAACGATCAATATTCTTTGTCAAATTGGACGCTCACTTGTTCATGTACAAGAATTGGCATATTGCAATGTATGGTATTCATTGTCAGTATTAATTCGCTCTACGGTTACCTCATACTGAAAAATTGATATCGAATACATTTCTTTCGCGAATGCACAAAGTATCTATCATTGAACATTACTGCACACATAGCATTCGCTACTTCTTGTCACTTAGTATATTTATTGATTTATTGATTCATTCGTTCGTTTTGACTAGCATGTTCATACGTACATTTTTCTATCATTGATTGAACACTTTTGTCAATAGCAGAAACAGCTTCCGTTTGCAGTGCACAAATAAATTGATAAGGGCAACGTCGTTTGAATGATAATTATCAACGATCGATCAAACAGTATTCGTATATGGTCGAATGCCAATCGGTCGTTCAGCATTATATGTATATATATATGTGTTACTTCTCTTCCTCTTATCTACGACAGTCAACATTCCTTGTCGCCATCAAATATACAGAAATATTCAAATTTTCATCTTCGATTCGGTGAAATGTTATAGCATCCATCCAGTTTTCATGGACTATACCTATACATGATCGATCGTATTGCTGATTATATCCAACGAGCGTCTTTCAACATTTCACATGCGCCGCATACTTCCCGGTATAATTAGCGTATAACGTGGAATTTATAATATTTGATAAAAGCGGCGAGGGAACAACTAGGATTCCTAAAAAACAGATTGTTTCCTTTATTCATTATTGTTTTTTTGTGTTTTGTTTCGTTCTACGTATGCAAGGTAATTCGTGAACGCGAGAATACGACGCGGACATTGATCGCGAGTAGAAAGGCCAGTAGAACAAGGCTGTACTGTATAATTATTAAAACACACACACACACACATACGCACATAATGTTCTCTTTCGTTTGTTCATATAGTATATACACACGGCGTATAATTCATAACTATACAAGTCGAGCCCCGAATCCTTGATTTTCACTACATCCCATTCTATTGTGACTCTATATCCAACAGAGAAGGAAAACAATAAAAAAAAACACACACACATACCTACATACGAAAGAAAAATTTGTATGGATCGTAAAAAGGGAAGTATCTTGAAGAGAAAGATTCATTCTCCGGCGGAAATATATGCGGCTTACCTTTTCCGGTATGCGTATACACCTATTATACACGTATACAGGTATAAGTGTGTCGAAAACAGAATTTATTGATTGATGTAAAGTATGTACCTATATACATACGAAGTATTAAAATATTTCTCCCCCTCTCTCTCTCTTTCTTTCTTTCTTTCTATGAGGTCTGCCGACGACTGATCGTTCGCGCGCGACTCCGCTCGCGAAGTCTTGACCTCGCGCAAACTAAAATGTGTTAATTCAACCCAACCGGCCTATAAGGAAAGTATAGATATATGTATGTATAATACGTATGTATATCTGACTACCTGTAGTTTGTACAACCTTTGGACAACTATATATATATACACATTGCTTTCAATTAGGCAGAAAACCTGATCCCTCCAACGTCCACTCTCCGGCGGCCCCTGCAGGCCGTAGTATCTCGCCTGTTATCCATAAGGATGATGTACAGCAGTGGCGTAACTACTGATCTCGAGGCCCCCGGCCAATTTTCCTAGCGCTCTACAACCCACAGGCTACCGCATTGTCTTGACGAAATACCTTTTTTCTCCATTCCTTCGTCCTCCGTGCCTTGCAGCTTCGTCATTTGACGTTTCAAAGTCCAACCGTCTGGAATCTTAGGTGTCGGTGTCACTTGAGTATTTTCGAGTGGGGTTCTCCCTACAGTTTCGAAAATCATTGCTTCGGTAGTTAATTGTGGGGTCCACTTGCATTCCGCTACCCTATTGCTACGTCGCTGATATATATATATATAGAGGTGTGTTCACATACCGTAACTCCCGAATGGACAAAATTATTCGAATTCCCGAATCATTCGATACCCTTTACAAATGACATTCTTGGTCCCCGCGATTGCCAATCGAGAAGAAGAAAAAAAAATAAAAAAATCCATTTCCTTTTTCCTTTTATCTTAGATCCCTAGACCTTTTTGGATTCTCTGTATGGGTATCTCTCGAATCTCGAATTTATGCATTTCTATGGGATAAGATTTGGTGCTGGTAGTCGAAATTGTACGCATTCGAGGTTATTTCTACGATACTTTATCAGTCCCTCCCTTATCGACACTCATTGTTAAAATAGTTATCGATTTAACCGAAACCCGAAATGAATCTTTCGGTAGAATTCAGCACCGCGGTAAAAATTGTGCAGATAAAAAATGTCCCCACTGTTTGTGCATGGGGATAACAGGATAGGTATGTATATATACCTCGTCGAATACTAATTAGTTTCAGTTGTTTTATTCTCGTCTCATTCGCTCGGCCTTCTGTGAATCATTATCGTCAGATGGACCACATCATTGTTACTTCTGCAGAATTGTTTTCTCTCATTGGGATAGGTAGAAAAATCCGTTAACAATAATTATCGATGCACAGTTTCAAGAACAAAGAGACGAAGAGCAAGAAACAAAGCCTCGTTGGTGCACGGGGATGAACCAGAGCCGGTATATTACCACGCAGAGGTGTATTTCGTACAAAAACCGCTGCTCAGACCGATCGGGTATAGTATAGATATAAGATACCTACGACATACATACATATATACCTGTATACATATATGTAACGTACGTGTACACATGATACGACTCGGTATCACCACGCTGCTGCAGGCGCGGTGCTGCGAGCTGTCGCACTTTTCAATTGGACACAGGTCAGGTAACTGGAATTTCAATCCCCCTGACGGTGCACCAGATATGAAGGAGGAAACGATCCGAATGTGTTATACCTTCAGCTACATATATATATCCGTGAATATTATATTCGGCGATGATTAGAATTTGTTCATAGAATCCGTATAGAGAAAGAGGAGATAGAGGTTGAGAGAGAAGAATTTACAGTTTCACGCTCCGTTGCTTTTTAGACCGTCGGAAGATCCGATTGTTATTGCCATCGCCGTTGGAGTATTCAGTTTTTGTTCTCGTTTCTAAATGTCCGTTGAGATTGGTGCGCACCTGAAAAGCCTGGGCCACGAAGAAAATTTGAGAACTACCGTAAGACGAATAAGAGGCGAAACAAACTATTTTTATGATTTTGCAATGAAACGGGCATTTTTCAAATATACCTGCAAACCTGCCCCAGTTACCCCTGAATCAGTGATGTCTCGAACGAGTTGAGAAAATTTCAGACTGCAGAAATCGTACCAACGCGGACGTCCGTTCTCTGTACGATGCTGGCGCGCTGCCTCGTATAGTTTCCAGTTAGGGGAAACGTTTTACGGAATAATGTATCATCCTTATTTTTTTTCTCCAATTATCCAATATCTCGTAAGCTCGAGAGAAATTCCTGAATTTTGAAAACCAAGATTTTTGCCTGAACAAGAAAAGGCGAAAGAAAATGAAACGCGGTAAGAAATAAGAACCAATCTCTGCACCAGATATTTTGATTTTATTATCACTCGGTCTGTTCACAACCTCCGGTCACCCCACCTTGGGATTCTGGCTCCTGCAGCAACTCAACCTCACTCCCTCCTCCCCTTCCTCCCTCGCCACCTCTCTCTTTACTTCACGACGATGCTCTCAATAGAACGAGAACGCAGGTGACGGGTCACCGGTAGGTAGGTAGGTACATACGTACGCTATTTACCTACTTCGTACGCCCCCGTAGGCCCACCTATACCTATATAACGCTGTACGGTGCACAGACGCACGAACACAGAGAAATCGGAGGAAATTATGCATAAACGTTGTGAGCCTGACGTGTAGGCATAACGAACCGCTCTTCGTGCATACCTACGTGTGCTACGTATGTTTAGAGAAATGTACGCGTATGCGTGCGAATTATAGAATCAAAACTCTGAACACTGCACGGAAAATATGAAAGAAGAATATGTGACCACTTTCTAAAGACTCGTCAATTGACATGAAAGAATTTATATGTAAAATTATAACGGTCTCATTGTTCTCAATCCCCTCTGATCCCATCATTCGCGACTCCGATAAATCTTCCAACGTGTCGCATGTTCGGTGTCCAAATCTTCGGCGCGTTCGCGCGCGCGTGGGCCCCATTACAGGACACACGATTTCGAGCCGGCGCGGCACTGCGTCCGTGACGTTTCGGCCCTCTAATTGGTTGGCTGAAACCTGCTCTAATTGAAGAAAACTATCTGGTGGCGGAGGAACTTTATTCTTGGTTTTCATTGCGGGGTCCACGAGTTGACCACGAATCAACCTTGGGCAGGTGATGCGCGGTTTTTACTTTCGTTTGATGAAAAAATAACACTAATATCGTTTCAAACTCCTCGTATGATCTTCAGGTATACTCATATTGTTAATAGATCTCGCTCCGCTCATCTTGCTCCGCGCCCGCGCCGCATTCTTACATGCCACGTCTCAATACCTACGCCTACATCCACACATTGTAGAGTATTTATTTATTGTCCATCTTACCTTACTCTACCTCACCCGACCCACCTACCTACCTACCTACCTACCTAACGTCCATCTATCGCATGAAGAATCTCGGTGCAGGTCTCGTGGCCTACTTATGTATATCGAATAGTGACTGTACCTACGTCTAGCTAGTCTGCTAGATCTGAGCACAGCCGTATCGCGTCATCGTGTTACTACTTCCTCTCTGCTACGTATATCCATATGCATAGATAGATATAATGTAGTTACAGGTTTATTATATATCCCTTGTGGTGAATGGTTTTCCGTTTGGCATATTCGTAGTCGTAGTCGTAGTCGTAGTTTTTGAGTTTAGGTCGAAACTCTCCTGAACGCGGATGAAAACGATATTTTCGTTTGTAGATCGCGATGTAAGGTACCCTACCAATAGAGCGAGGCTCAAATCGAACGTCGCTGTCGGGACGCGGTGCTTTCTGCTTTTCACCATGAACATGAACCATGGAGTCTTTTTTCTCGTCCACTTCGGTAACTTTCGATTCGGACAATTATTTTAGCATGCTACCCTCTAAGATACATATAACCGCAGGTTTTCGAAATCATGTAAATTTTTCACGTTTCTTCTTGTTTGGTATAATGTCAGACATAGGTACCTGTGTAATGGAGGGAGAACAAAAATTCTACAAATTCGTTCGATCTTCGTTATAATATCATAAAAATAATAGAGATTTTAGTGTAAATTGGAAAAGTAAAACTATGGTTTGTAAAACAATAATTATTGCTATCCCTAACGTGTTTCCAAGATCGCGTTTCCGAAGTTTCTATTTCTTTAATCGGGAACTGAACAATGATATTAAGAGAGCTAAATTCCGATTCCAAAGGAAGGAACACAGTGAATCTTTTTCCCTGCTCCATAAACTTCTGGCATGAGAAAAGTTCGAGGAAAATCAAGCTCGTTTCATTCCCAATAGACGTAAATGTATACGAGCGATCGAATTGGCGAAAATTAATTCTCGCATCATGCGGTATTACTCAATATCGTGGTAAAAATATTCGACAGGGCGCACAAAGCGTCGTGCTTGATATTTGTCATATCTGCAGCTTGACCATATTATTCAGTTAATTTTCGGATGGTCAATATGAAACGGGCATTGAAAAACCGTTGAATCGGTTAGAACAGGAAAAGCATTGTTGGAGCAGAATGACCAGGCGATGGTCATTGTCGAAAGGCAGAGGCGTTTAGGGGAGGAAAGGGAGAAAGACAGAGAGAGACGGAATTGCGGGTCCGCTTGCTCTTAGGTTAGGTTGTGTTGGGTTATACTGTATATGAGAAAAAGTCAACTCGAATAAGTGAGTATAAGTATATAAAGTTTTGCGCGCAAACGAGACCAGGTCAAATCGGCCCAGGGACAGTTTAATAATTAGCTTGACCGGGTTGATCGTAAAACGGATGAAATATTGACTAAATATAGCCAGGGTCAGATGCGGAGCGGCGTCAGGGGCGGGCGAACCACCAACCGAACCGAACGAAGGCAGAAACCTAAAGATGGCTGCTCTGCTGTTAATGCTGCCACTGCTGCTGCTGCTGCTGCTGCTGCTAGGGCTACAGTCTACTCGGATCCGATGTGGCGTTGGCAGCAGCTGTCAAATGTAGGCCGCCCGGTATCGCATCGCATGGCATCACATTGGCTCATAACAAAACGCACGCCTCTTCAATCCTCAATGCTCAATGCTCAATGCTCAATGTTCAATCCTCGTAAATCGCGCGGTGGATACGGAGCTGTATGTGTATCGATGCTGTTTGCTGATTCCGTAATTATCTCGGCATACATGCCCAAATTGCAGATGAGCCATTCCACATGAAATCGTCAAGTTCAAAACCCTCGCCACCTCCGATCTGATCGGTTATTCTTTACCTACACAATGTACGGAGGTACTGTACCCCTAGAAGCCGTACAAATCTTGCATTGGTTTGTTTTCTCGTAAATTTGATTCTGCAACTGTTTGCGAGTTATGAACTTTTCTTAACGATTCAAAATTGGAAGCTAACCGACTTTTGTTCAAAAAGATTCTACGATAGTTTTCAGGACCGACCGCGCACCTTTCGTTATAATATGAAAACAAAACAGAATATGAATATGAAGGAAACTTTCGAGTACCTAAGCTTCTTTTTTCCCCCAACAAATCACTTTGAATATGAATCGTTGTGAACATATTATCGGCTGTCATCTGCAGGAGAGTGAATTTCTTTCACCTTCTTCTTTGCTGTCACAGGAATTGTTCACGTTTTACGTATAGATGATACTGTATTATTGAAACAAACATGAAAAACACACAATAATTAGGTAATCGATATCTGCGAAGTGTGTCAAAACGATAATTATACGATAAATAAATGAGATCAACGAATGAAATAAATAAACGATCGACCGGTCCGTTCCGGTATTCGTGAATTGATTGTATATAAAGCAAGTTCAACGTCCCTAATTCAAGGTATCTTGAAAGAGGGAGGCCCAATAAATTAAAAACAAAAGGCGAAGAATGTAATATCGTGACGATATTAAAAAGAAACAACATTTTTTTTCTCCGGTCACCTTCGCCTCCTGAACTCTGGAGATACATGATTTATCAGAATTTTCAAGGATTGATGTATAAATGATGGAAAAAAAATTGTTGAATCCGATTAATAAAAGGGGAATATAAATATGCAGCTATCATCCGGCAGCAACTTATTGCTATCCTTCCCGTCCGTATCTGACGTGAACTCGAAGAACATAGTGGCGTTCGTGTCGAGTAGAGAAAAAGTGTAAAAAAGTACGAATACTACACGGAATATGTTCCCCTATTTCCACGTCAAAATACGTATTTTTGTACTTTTATCTTCCTCAATAGCTGATCAACGGAAAATCCACACTCACGTGCCGCTCCATCAATATCTACATAATGTGATAAAAATGAAGAAACTAATAGAAATGGAAATGGTAACTCAACGAACCGCTACCAAGTAAAATAAAAGTCATCGTTACGTGTATCAAGATCATAGAATGAACATGCATCGCGTGAATACTTGCGAAATTAGTTAATTTGCCTGCTTAATTAATATTAGGCATGTACAACCTGATATTATAGTCGTTGGGCTTTCGTGTACGATATGCACATACCGTAATGCCACAGAGATTACAGCTAGCTCATATGAGAACCACTGTTCAATGGAGGGTCGAGGATTGAGGGAACGCGCGAGGGCGGACGGGAGGGAGGGAGCGAGGGAGAGGGAGAGGGCGGACGGGCCGAGGCTGTGACCGACTTCTCGTACTCCTAAGTGGCACGCGACTCTCCCCCCTCCCTCGTGCCCTTCCTCCTTCCTTCTCCCCCTAACCAAATAGGCCTGGGTTACTCACAATCAGTCGTAGGAGTGTAGCGGAGCTCCGTGCTGATCGCGCGAGCGAGTAAAGCTGCGAGTTAGCGAGTAGGCGAGCGTCCCGGGTCTTTCTCGTTGTCGGTACACTGACTGTAGTCGTAGCTCGCATAGGTGTATATGTTATGTTAGGTTCGGCGTTAGGTATGGCATGGCAATACTTTGTCCACATTGTCGAACGACGTTCCGTTCTTTAGGAACGAGTCGTCGGACGTCAGACGTTAGACGTTGCAAGTTGATGATTGTGCCAAACTGGCGGGATTGCGACTGCTAAAGAATGAGCGGAGCGTGGGGCGAGGGGCGAGCTAGAGAGCGGTCGATGCTTACGCTCAATGTCTTCGATGTTCGAAGCTCTTCCTTTCTCAATCTTTGCGATCAGCAGTTCTTCACGAATATAATATTATGCACAATATGAACGGTTTCTTCCAGTTGCAAGAACGATGCGATTTTAGGCAGAGCTCGCTATACTCGCACGCGATTCTTCCGCGCAATGTCGCGTTCTCTAAAGAGTTTGGCGTTGCGGCGGGCCGCTTCGGGGGGGGGGGGGGGGGGGGGGGCTGGGGACGGAAAGCACGCCGGAAGATTCCTTTTTGATTGCTGTTGGGCTTTCTTCAAGTCAGCTTCGCGCGTACGCTTGGGTGTATATATGTAGTATAAGTACATACATACCAGCTTGAATACATAAAATGAAACCATAATAATGTGTTCTCGCAATTTGCTTTTCATTTTCACTTCACTTTCTCTCTTATTTTACACGCGCGACGACAACGGCATAGTATGATAGATATATTATAATATTAACAACTCGAACGCGCTGTATACAGGTATTTGCTATGAGACATGCGTTTTATAATAGCCAGATAATGAAAATGAAAAGAATGAGAAAGAAGAGAATTTTCGTACAATCGAAAAATGTTATTATATTGGTATTGCGAGAGAATTCGTTTGAAAATTTGTATAATTGTGTAACATGAGGATGAAGAGACTGTGGGGAATTTTTTCTATTCCATTGCATTCGAATATGTTTGAATATATTCTTGAAATTGCGTATAAATTAGGCGAATGTTGAGTAACTTATAAAATTTGCTTTTTTTTTCTTCCTTCTACGTTCCGTAATTTTTGTTTTGTTTTTTTCGTTCGTTTTTATCGCTGTATCAATGCCAGGGAATGACGCCTAGAGTAATATTAGACGGTTTAGAAAAATGATGACGCGATCATACGCTGTCGTCGAATATATGTATACAATCACATAGATGTACGTTATACGTTACACACGAGCGAGATTTCACCAATCATTACACATGTGAAGAATCCGGAATAGATAAATCAGATTTTTCGGTAATTTTCACTTTTTCTAGGAGATATAGGTATAATAACCTAGTAACTATAAGAGATGCGCGAATTTTGAACTTCTGTATATGTCTCACCGTTCGCGAGAAACATGTCAATAAAATTTGCGATTTCGAGTACGCGGGGGGTTCAGTTTGAACTTTGGTTTTTCATCGAGCAAAAGAACGAAATTCAATTCACTATGCTTGATTTTCATGTGAAAAAGTCTGATTTTTGCGAAAATATTATTAATTATTCTATGATAAAAAATTCACAAGAATCGTGTAGGTAGGTTTTCGGATAGGTATACACCTATCCGAAAAATGAGTCTTCCAGAATTAATATACGTACGTATATCTCGTTGTACAAATATGTGCAATATGATATACGGCTATACCTATAACATATTGTTAATATAAGTCTGCAGCACTTGCAGAATTTGGAATGCTCAGTTCTGGCTTATGTAGAATATGTTCTTCTATATATATATAACACACATTGTATATATAGTATAGTAACCTCGTATTCATTGATAAAACATTTTTATTCGCCGATAAGAACGCGAGTATGCTTTATGGAGAAACGGTATCGTGTATCGTATATGTATTGTACATAGTACATAAATACATGGATACATATCTAACTTGCGCAGATTACATATCGCCATCGATTTACGCACTTCGGCGATTTTTCTTTTCAACTCAAAAAAGTATATAAACATATATGATAATAAAGATTTCTCTTCAAACCCGCGGATCGATAATTCTGTGCATGGTGAAAAAGTTTATCGGCCCTCTGCATTGAATCGAACTCGAAATCCTAAAGAATCTCGCAGAAATTTCGTTTCAATATTAAATTTTTTATCAGACTGAAGTCCACGATGCGTCAACCCAACAAAGTCGCGAAAAATGATATGGGCCGAAATTTTTCCATGAAAAAACATCTCGATTTTCTTTTTGTCATTTTCGGGAATCCCCCGGTAGATTTCGAGTTCGACGGAGTCACGTCAAATAATGATATCGGATGAAATTTTTCACGATCTTATTACCCTAACGTTACGAACTAGTTCAGCCTCATTCTGCGCGTCGTTTTCTTCTTTTTGTCTTTCTGTTCTGTTTTCTCACAAATTCAAAACGTTCTATGCATTCTGCGGCGATGCCGCTGCATGTAATATGTTTATGTGTGTGTACGAGCGTACAGGGTATATTTCTATACATATACCTATGTATACAATTGTACCTGCGCATATTATACAGGCACCCGTAAAACTCTGCGGCGGTGGGCAATTATTCGACGGTGCAATTTACGTTCGTATACCTACATATTTATGTAAATATATAAAGTTTTGAAATTGTATGAAATCGCGCGCGGTAGGAGAACGCCACGCATATTTCTACGTCTATCTACTATACGCTACACTGCTGTCACAGTGTGTGCGAGCCTGTTCGTAGACTGTAGAACAGGGTCAAACAGCTCGCGGTTGGGCTCATTGTCGGTGTAAAACACCTTCAATATCATACCCAGGTCTAGCTGGCTAATTGTGAGTAGGTAGGTGGGATTGAAAGAAATTGTGTATGCCATAAGAATATACGTTGTACCTATACATATCTCGGATATAGCCATTAGTTCACTCGTACGTCGATTTTACATCTCTCGTATACTTTTCCTCTCATCTATTAGGTACAGGTACGGATACCTCTGTAACCTATCTGTATGTACTTGCTTCAGGAATGTTTGAGATCCAGCAACCTTTCGTCGCGCTTCTTCTTCGCTCTGACTTTGCGAAAATGCAAATTTTCTAATTTCTCTATATTTTCTTTTTGGTTTTATTGTTTTCTCAAGGGGATCGGAGAATACGATCGTAGAATTTTTTCGAATGCAATTCATTCAGGCCTATAGAATCACGTGAGAGAAGAAGAATGAACAAATTCTCAAGCAAATATATACACGTCGAAAACGAGCGAGAGAAATGAACGACGAATGAGAAACCGCGGTTGGTATCGTCACAGTGTTGAGCCAAGTTGGACACGGGATATTTGTACCTTGTAATATCATCATCGTGTTGTGCGCGGCATGTCTCTGACGGTGAGCATCCAGGAAATTGCGATTCGACAAGCAAAGGACGGTCGTACTGATACTATACGACGCCACGCCCCTGCGGGTCGTATACCTACACTTATATCTCTGTTATACGGATTACAGCATTGTGCAAGCGAGCGTCGTCGCGTTTGCGAAGTTGCGCGTCCCCGTCTTCCCCCTTTTTCCCCCCATTTCCTTCTTTCCCGAAAATCTCCTTCCTTTCGTCTTTTCTCCGATAAGGCAGCCAGGCAGGAATCGAGGGCACACGGGCAACAATTTTCGCACTCTTCACGTTCTCGAAACTGTGTATATCTGGAGGTATGTTCAGGTACCGAGGGTGTACTCGTAGTACCGGTGAAGTATTATGCGATCAGACGACGTACGCGGCGACGTAGTGGGTACGCGTGTGATCGCGCTTTCTCGGCCGTTGTAAGTGAAAACCGAAAATAGCGGAGCAGCGAAACCGCGAAGTCTGCAGACGTACATAGATTACTTGTAGTATGACAGAAGATAGAATAATTAAAATAACACTCGGTGCATTTCCGGATGAATTTCTTGCCGATCTGTGCTCTTTCACAGATGATATTAGTAGGTATCCATGATGAATCAGGCATGTTATTATGAAATTTTGCAAGCAAATTCAGCACGTCTAAATTTCAAAGTGTATATCAGCCTCGGAGAAATGATGCTGCCGTTTTTTTTCTACTTTTTCCGACACGGAGAATCTTTGTGAATTCGAAAACTGAATTAGGAATATTTTTTCCACGCGGACCCAAATATTTCAAGCGTTTTTATACCAGATCTACAAAATTATCGCTTACGATTCCATAGACTCCGCTGAAAATCGTACTCTTTCATGATTTTTGTTGAAAATTTTCGTCTCTCATACACTGCACTGCACGTTGTACTCTTAACATGATTCTCTCGACCTGAAAAACGCAATTTCATTAACGTTTTTCTATAATTTTTGTACAAATTGACTCGCGAAGTTTGAATGTTTTGCGGGCAGCGGGTACCTAAGTATTTGCGCGGATTCTCGAAGTTATCTCCCCGTTGGATTGGATGAGGACACGCGGTCTGAAAGAGCCCCTTTTTTTCGCTAACTTCGGCAGCAGCAGCAGCAGTAGCAGCGTATAGAATAGTTATATAGCGAACAATTGTACCTGTAATATTGTCCGAAGGTGGTATTTTTTCTTGACGTCCGAAGGACGGTAAGAGGGGAGGACTAGAAGACGAGCGACTTACTCAATAGACCACCAGCCACCACAACTGCAGTAAATGACTTTTCGACCTTTCCATAACATTATTCGACGGTATCACACATTGCTAACCTGCATATAGCATTTTCCTATAAATACGCCAACGCTTGAAGTGAACTCCTGATCGTGGTACATATACATATATATACCTAGAGCCGCATAGTTCACGCCGATCGTAAGTGTGACTTGAATTCTCAACGATTGTCTATGCATATATAATACAATGGATTGGTATCGGAGTTTGGAACAATCCTCACGTCTTTATGGCTGTGCAAAATGAACATATATATATACGTACATATATAAGTATAGTCATTTCGGAAATAAATTCACAGGCGATAACGTATACCTATGTACTATAGATTTTCTCTTTGTTCAATTCACTTGAATTTTGCCAGACTTCGAGCATTATCATGTAGGTCATCATGATCACGAGAAAATGATTCATTTTAATGAGATACACCAGATAAATTGTTTCTGCTAATTGAGCAAATTTTTGTTACATGACAGAATTATTCAGGGTACCTACTACTACTGTATCGCGGACAAGATTTTGGTTTCCCTTTACAATTTTACCTAATCAGACAATTATCATACATTACGTTCATAGGCCGGGTGGGTGGGCGATCGTGTGCAATAAATAATAACTCAGCGAATAGGAATTACGTAAGTTGGCGTTAAATTACGTATATCATCTATGTATGTATACATACGTATACATAGGTATATATATATATAACCGTAAATTTAGAAACAGCCTGCAAGGCAGCATACCAGATGAGACATAGGGAAATAAATATACACATATATGTATAGTATATACGTTATACTCCAACAGAGCAATACTATAATAATGCAACGCTGAAAAAGTCGTATGTGTAAAACACAGTAATAATATGTATAGATATATACCTATATACGCATATAATATATCTATACTGTAATGTTCAACTAGAGGACATTACAGAGGACATATCGCAAGACGCGTAGGAAGAGGCTTATTTAATGCGGAGAGAGATGTACATATATATAAGCTCGACAAATATGATATCGCCTTCTTAGTTTCTTTTCCTTTTTTCTCACTCTTTTTTTAATTTTTGTAGACTTTTTTTTTCGTTTGTTCTTTTTCTTTTTCGTCGTCGTTTTTCTGTTCATCTTTGTTTTCTTCTTTCTTCTTCGTCGCTATACACCATACACTTGCACCGGATGACCTCGGCTATAATATTCATGATATCCGGTCGATACGTATAAAATACCTGTATAATACACGTACCTATCTACATGTACTATACGAACACGAAATAGAATCCGAATTGTATCAAATTGAGCATCTCATTTTATTGAGAAACGACATTTCTTCTCAGCCACTCGATACGAGAAAAGGGCATAAAAATTGAGAATAAATCGTGTCAAACTTATACACTCGGCTGTTTTTGTCGGATTTACAAAATAATAATGTCAATATAGTAATCGTGACAATGATGGTAATAATGATAATAGTAATAACGATCCAGCGACTTCCTTATCCGCTTCCTTGAAATCGCGTTAATTAATTCAGTTATTAAAAACCCGGGGCAGAAATAAGGAACCATGATTACTATTATTACTATTATTACTACTATTATTATTATTATTATCATCACTACGCGTATCATACACACATATAGACGTTCGAATGTATTTACAGTGTGTTAGGCACTTGCGACATTGAATACATCCGATATTTGCTCTCTTCTTTTTCAACTTATCTCTTTTTCTTTTATTCCTCATTGAGGAAGAATACTCGAATAACACCGCAACTTTGCTTCGAGTTATAACAAGTCACAAGCATTGTACGGAATTATATATAAAGAACTGCTGCGCGATGATGTGGGTACGATAGATAGATTATCCATATACACGTGGCGTAACATAGAAGCTGTCCTTTAGACATTAATAATAGAGACGTGTATATCATATCATATCCGTACCACACAATGCGTCTATGTCGAATGTTTATAGTATTTCGTTGATTAATGTATCATGATATAACACAGAATTGAATTGTAAACATTCGTTGTAAGGAAATATTGGTATAAGCATAAATCTGCTCAATATATTCTCATTTATTCACAGAATAACCAATTCTCAAAGCGCCATATTATATTCTCAGTTGAATAGAGATTCAACGCGAAAAACTGAGACGAAATTTCCTTTACGAAAAATTCCTGCGACCAATAGTTTCTGAGATATGGAAGGTACCGGTGTTGACCTGCAATTACAGCTGCAGGCCTAAACTCGTATAACTTAACGGATCAAGTTGGCCAATTTCAGAGCCCAATGAGTTACGAGTATTGGCCAATTTAGATTACTTCTATATCTCGGTAACCGTCGGTACCACGAAATTTTGGTAAGGGACATTTCGCCTTGGATTTTCACGAGGAATCCAACCTGACAATATGGCGGCTCGGCACCGCGTAATAACCTTTGAAAATGCAGCGTTGACCCGACATGGCATGAAACATATAATTATACGTATATACATCTGTAGGTATGCAGGTATAAAACACGTTATATAGTATACTCGAATCAGCATTTTCCGTAGTTGGCAACGGCCGTCAGCCTTGCACGTGTAAATTTACGTATAAGTCGTTTAGTTATGTACATATAACGTACGTGTGTGGATGTGTGTGTGTTATCGAGTTTGTTCGTTATTATTAAGCTTGATTGTTAACGGTCAATTCAAGAGCCATGATACACGTGGTACGGGTACACTTATACCTTCGGCTTTAGACTGCGCGAACAATGGTTTCGGAGTTCGGTTACATACCACACGACAAACACGGCGCATTAGTTATTATAATTGTATCGGAATTAAAGGTCGTCGGATTTGCAATAGGTGCTCTCGTAGGTATTCATATACATATATATGTATATATATATATATATGCCTTAATTGGCCCATTCGAACGTGCAGACATCTATGACATCCAATGGACAATGGATTCAGCTTACCATTATACCCATGACGCACGAGATTAGGGGGGACTATATAGCTAATTATGAAAATCGAAAGAAGAACTTCTTTTTCCTTATCTTTTTCTTCTTTCATGAATATGCATCGGCATTTTTATATTGCCGATTGTTCCCGGATGAGAATGATCAGTTAATTTCGTGAATCACCTCGATTCTTTTCCTCCTTTGCTATAGAATAGCTAAGAAAATTTTCACATCAAACGAATTAACAGATAATCGAGAGATTTTCCTTTCGGCTAAACGTTATCTCTGCACACCAGCTTCGTGTTGTATACGACGACAAGGTCTCTGCGACAATTACAATAGTATGTTATCGCTCATGATGTAAACGTACAACAGGTATAACATATTTGCGTTGCCAGTTTCCAATAATAAATTTTCCAATTAAAACTGTGATGGGTGTGCCCTTGAGATTATATTGCAAGATATAATAAACTCATATTATGACACTCGCGCTCCTGTAATGGCTCTATATTTATATTTTTATGGACGCGGTATAGGTATAGGTATAGGTATATAGGTGGATAGGTGTATGTCGAATCCGTTAGACACGTGTCGATATAATAACATATCAACCCAATCAATCGAATTTTATGTTAGGAACCACTCGCGTTCGGAACGTCTAATCACCAACTATCAATAATTTCATAAAGTTTTGAACACGTACCACACTCGTAGGCACTGATTGCTTCAAAATTATGACCGTGATTTTAGGTTTCTCTTTTCTTTTTGGCTTTTTTTTTCTTCTCTTTTTCTATTCTCATTCAAGATCAAATTTGTCCGATATGAATGAGATTTTAGGAGGTCTAGATTGAAAATAATTACAACATCATTGGATATTGATTGCAATTCATGAGGCAGAGGCTTACCTATACAACGTTAACGCAACGAAATTACGAAAAATAATATCAGCTGTTGCGACACTTGACCGTTTTCGCCGGAGAATGCAAGTTTTTGGTGAAATTTTGTTTCGAATACATTCGTGCAGAATCTGAGATCGTAAAAAAAAAATAAAAATTAGACTCAGTTTCCATCGATAAATATCGGCCGAAATTACATTTTTCGCAAAAACGTTACGGTGTCGAAACACAGCTGGATATTATTATTTTGCTTACGATTTCGTTGCGTTAACGTTATGAACTCTGGCCTCATTGCGTAATTTGCCAAAATGAAAGAAAAGAAAAATAATCGCGATTACTAATCGTATAAATAATATGCGAAATCGCATAAACACCAATCGCCGCGTCGCGAATTCGTTCGATTGCGAACAATGTTGGGGCTAAGTGACCTATATATCAGTACAGTGTATACTGACGTATGTATTTCTGTTTATGTGAAAAAACATATGCATACGTACGTATTTATGTATATATATATGTACTATATACCTACTCATTTGGCCTACTTCATTTAACGAAGCGAGGAGACTCATTGACAGGGGAGTATTCAGTGACAAAACCAGGTCACGCAACTCGACATTACATACTATGCGCCTGTACCTAGTACTACTCGACGAGGAACTTTTTTCCGGTTTTTTTTCCTCTTTTCTCTTTTTCTTTTTTCTTTCTTGTTTTATTTTGTATCCAATTCAAGAAAATTTCATGTCAATGTAGTACACAAACAAACGGGAAAACAAAATGAGAAAAAACTTCCGGTATTGGTGAAAGAAAAAGAAAATCATTTTCAATGTACACTCCCGAACGTTAATGGTTTCGCTCCGAAATTAGCCGCGTTTGCGGTAAGCCGCTCCATCGGTGAAGCAGAGACCAATCGGCGCGACTCATTTGAATGAATTTGAAAATACGTCGCGCGGATTGGTCTCTGCCTTATCCCTGGAGTCGCTTGCCGCGAGCGTAACTAACTTCAGAGGAAATTCGTTAATGCGCAGCGGTGTACGAGTATATATATATATACCTACCTGACTACGTAATAGCGTAAGAGGTTGGAAGAGATAATGGGAATCGAAATGAAAATTAGTAATACAGAAGGAAAAAAAATCAAAATTATGCAATACCTAACTAAAAAATACCTATACGAATTCATATGTATACATACATTATGTAGATCTTTTCTTATAATGCGTTGAAAATGAGAAAGAAAAAAGAATCCTCGTGCGTTGTATTAATATCTATGCATGTACGCACGTATTATTTTCATATATCTATGGATAGAGCTAGGAATTGAGCACGCCACACTGCGCTTGGGCGATCGAATTGGCGCAATTGATTGACTGACTACTCTATGACTGTCTCAATTATGGAAATTATGACCCCTTATCGGGTTCCTCGCAGCAGTAGGTATAGTTTATATATATTCGTCTTGACGTATGGTACTGTACCTAAACCTATACCATATCCACGCGGAGTATAGACGGTAAAAGAGAAAGAGAGTAAGCGGGTGGGATCGTTACGGTTGAAGATCCAATCAAATCTTCATATTGTACATTTTGGCATCATTTCATTCAAAAACAACATTTTCTTGTGATTGGTATGTATGTATGTGTGTGGATATCTATACCTACTTGGAAAAAGAAAAGTTCCAAAAAGAGGAAAACGAATTCATCGAATATCTATGTCGATGCCTGTGTCGGATCGAATAACAGAAAACACCTACCTTTACGTATATTACGAATGTTAAAAACGATACGAAAATTTGAGTCGATTTTATCAAAAAAATGTACAATTCAGTCGAAGCTATATTCACCAGACGCGTATCGTTATGCTCCTTCATTGATAAATAATTGGAAATCTGTGAAATAATTTGACATCAAATCATGTTTTCAAATTTTTTGTCATTTAGAAAAAAACGAGAAACCAAGAATGAAATCTTGAGAGTGCGGGGTCGTCAATTTTGACCCTTACATGCACTCTTCGATCTACCTACTTCACATATATTCTTCTTTTTCGGTTCTTTCTTTCTCCATTATGTACATACGCATAAGTATTATATACTTTTCTCTCGCAGTGACGCGGACGTGACGATGAGAAAACACTTTCCATTTGTAGGAATTATTTCAGGCCAAATACCACAAGCCAGTCTACACGAGGGCATCTCTATGTATGCGCTTAACTATCCGCATACATACTACGTGCGTCTACATGTAGGCAACTAACTATGTCTTCATATACTTTTATACGCTTTTTTAGTTGTATCCAATATACTTACTATAGTGGATACCATACTACATGTAGGGAAGTGTAGGTCAAGCTTTGATGAAGAGTTTTCTAGCTATGTATAATACTATTATACTTATTCGCGCGGGTCAAGGTTTCCCGATGCTACGTTATCCTGTATGTGTTCATAGTGTAATGTAGTACATACTCGGGTATAATAATGAAAGAAATGAGAAAAAGAGCGAGAGAGAGAAAGATAGAGACGATAGAAAAATACCAGAACAAACTGGGAGGGAAAAAAACCAGCCAACCAGGGAAATCTTTCTCATTTGACTAAATTTTACTGACTGAAGATAAGCTAAACATAATTGAAAATATGAAGCGAAAGTTGAAAATGTGAAGATTTAATGAGTAGGTTGGTATTGTAGGAGAAACGTAAAGAGAGCAGATAGATTCAAAATGGATAAACTCTGAAAGATGAGAATAATTTTCTTTTCTGTTGTCGTCAATTTGGTATTACTACGATCGATATTTGCATGAAATTTGAACGCAATATCAAATTTTATAGAAATTATTCAGAAAAATGTCTCAAATCCACGTAACTGCTCGTATTACGTGGTTCATCCATCTGTTCTGCTTCCCGAAAATTCTCACAGTGTTCGTTATCGTTATTTTATTCGGAAAACTGAAGAACAAAAACGCTTGGTGATTCCACGGAAGTATAGCAAATAATTATATTCCAGGCAAATTATTTTGAAATAGGTAAATTACTTACACAGCTGTACCTCGAACATATACTTTTTCGTCTTCTTTTTCTTTTTCTCCCTCTTCTTCTCGTTTTTTCGGGTTTTTTTAAATATTTCCACCATACAGCTATAGTTGGAGAATTGCTCAATTTCAAGTTAGCCGGCCAATAGTTCTCTTCACACTTTACATCGGATTATCTCAGTCGTCATTGATCAGGGATGACCGTTTCACTATGGCGCCTAAATTTATTCAAAATATAACCCGCCCATGGCGTGATATCACTGCGGTTGCTAAATTCCAAAACCGTAAGTGAAAATATTATGAGTGGCAAATTTTCGAGAAATTAGTCATTATATTTCTCCATTTCCCACTCGCAATATGGCTCCGTCTCGCGCAATTCATGCAGCTCTAGCTGCTTCAGATGCCGCTGAAGACGCATGTAACTCCCATTATTACCCATTGTTGAATGTATTGTTACCCATTCTCGAAGACTCTGAGTTTTCAACGGCGACTTAACGGTAGAATAATGTTTATTTCATTCTGATATTGAATTTCAGACCTCAGATTTTCACTTGTGTTTTTCTTTTTGCCCATTTCCATCATTTTCATTTCAATGTAGCAGTAAGCGCCTTCAAGACATGCAATATTAATTAATAATAAAAATTCTGACCCCATATACATACACATTCGCGCTTGTATTGTATACTTAAACTCGTCACCCGGAAATAAATTCAAGTCTTTCGACACATGTATCCTACTACACGAGGCTTACAGTAATGCGTCATCCTTCGTTTAACCACGGGTCTCTTTCTTTCTCTCTCTGGAATCCATATTGTAATCTTATTTGTAAGTAACCGTAAACTTATATCGTGTTACGATCATGAGAAAGTATTATTAAACCTACTTTTCTTTTTTCTTTTTTTTTATGTACGCTATTGTATGTACTAAGACACGGATAGACCATAGTGTCTAGGTATCTAGGTACTAAAAAATCTGAAGATCCTGAATGTCCCGAATATGTACTTTATGCAATTTTTAAATACGTTCTGGAATATTTTCGTACTGGCTCCGAGGATGACTTTTTCGACTGCGTGATGTTTAGCCAATTAAGGTGCCACAAGCCACTCGCCAGCTTGAATGTACAGAACCCGTTTCGAGAACGAGAATCGCAAATTCTCGCGAACGACTCGATCGAGTTAGATGAAACTTTGAGAATTGATTGAGTGTGATGGCAGAAAGTGGCTGGGTATTGCATTTTTTCAAAACATTGATCGTACTTGATGACAAATTGATATTTCCTGTATTAGTTAGGTTATGGCCCCTCGAGAAGTAACCAATGCTCTGAGAAGGCAAATTTCTCTTCAGTTGCAATAAAATGAGAAAATAATACCAGAAAAATCGGAGCTTCAATGATTATGGTCCAGGAGATCTTGCGTTTATGTTTCCGGTTTATACTTTCAATTTCGAAATATGTTCTTCTCCGTACTAGTCGCAATTGATTCTGCCATGATTAGCAATATATAAATATACGTGTTGCGTATTCATGATCTTCAGTCCGTGAGGAAAAAAAAATTTGGCGAAATTTTCCCCCTCTAAATTGAATATGCGGACGCGGTACCTAACCTGCAAACGGGAAGAAGATATAATGGAACGGTGCTAGAAAAGAACTAATTGAATGTATTCAGTTGGTTGAAGTTTTCAGTAACTGGAACGCCGCCGCGCTAGTGTATAATGCGTGACGAAGACATAAGTGTCGTTTCATGAGTATCTCTATACGAGCAAACGATTCTGAAAAAAATGGGAGCGACCTGACCTCTGTCCTACTCTTTTAGCTTTTGTTCGTATCCAACAGACTGGACTTCCTATATTCGTGAGACGCAGACCGCAAAACGGTCCTGTCCGACTTTCCAACAAACTGTCTTTCTTTTTCTCTCTTTCTTCACACGAACATGTGCCTGCGTGTTTTCTTTCAATTGAACTATAATGTACATACGTTATAATATGGTTTTCGAACGAAACAGAGAATGATTGGTCATCAATTTTTCTCTTCGTCCAGTCGAACCAAAATTCTGAACTTGCTTTTCAAACGGTTTCTGCTGCCCCGTTCGCTATCCCATGTCCAAATATATATATATATGAATACGCTATAACAGTTCACGCGTGTTCAATACGCGATTTATGTAATGACGTAATTTAGAAAGTTCACACGTTAGGCATTTGCAACTGATTTCGCTTATGGCACGCTTACATCTCGTTTGAAACCACCCTCCCCACTACTTTTCACGTTCATTATTCAAAGCGGCATATATGTCGCTAGATTATTAACTACCTACTAATAGCCATTTAGATCGATCATTGATACATGATAAATCAATGAAATTTATCGATAACATACGCATGTACTATCATATTATTTTGCGCATATCAACAATTTATGGTGAAAGGGTTCAAGATTTAATATACCTACCATAACTTATTCGTGGCCAAAGTGAGGGGATGCGAATGATAATTTAAATTCATATCCTATCGTGTAGTCCACAGGTAGGTATCATATACTTGGGGGTCGTACTGTATCCATACACATCAGTTTTTCGCGATCTGATTTTGCTGGAAGAGATTCCCCTGGATGGTTTTTTTTTTCTTTTCTTTTCTTTTTTGAAATTTTTCATCAACTTTCATCCGAAGATCGAAATTTGTGGTCCAAGAAGACGGGACGGATTTATAATCGAGGAAATTGAAGTAAAAATCAGAGCTGCCCATTTCAATGATATCTAGAGCGAAAAGATTAACGCGAATCGACGACTTACTTGAGTAATTTCGTTATTTAGGTCTCGTATATATGTATAAATATAGTTTCTGGCTCGAGTCCGAGCAACGATGAGGTAGGTAGGTAGGTAGGTACACTGACATATGAAATACTTGAAACACCATTAAATGTGGTTAGGTATGTATATCGTTACCCACAGGAAACTGGGCTTGACAGGATATCGACTCTCGCGAATGAATAAATACCGAATCAACGGATACCTATTCCTTCCCACGTTACTATACTGTGTAGTATATAGAAGCTAACCTAACCATTGATAATGGGCTCCCATATTGTGCACCTACCATACTGTACCTACTCCGTTTAAACGAACGAACGAATTAATTAATTCTCCCATAGACGCATGTTCGATCAATGAAACATACATCGGTACATGATGCATAATGTATGTCGCATCACAGAAATTGGAAACAACATCCTTTCGATACGCCTTCGGTATGTTCAACCGCTGTTGCATTATATTGTATCTCCGCATACTGCAGCAATTGTTACAACTTGGATCCGCTGAGAATATTTTCATGGCGAAGAAACTCGGAAGATCGTTTTATAAACGCGTGATAATTGTTGCGGAATATGTAATGATGCTAGGTGAAAAATTACTTCTTTTCACTCGACTCCACCATTTTGATTTTTTCTTATTGCCCAGATAACAATCTTCATGTGCGATTCTGAACGAGGCCGGGTATGGAACTTCGGAGTGTGTAAGGCACCTCTCTTGATTTTCCCTTTTCAGAATTTTTCCTGAACTAAAAAACTTTTACAAATCATTGTTGAGCTGCAAATTGAAATTCAAATCGACTATAGTTCTTTGGTTAGGAAAAAGTGAAAAATTGCTACAATACTGAAGAAAGATTTAGCTTTCGAATCATGCAATATATTATTCATTGTACGAAATGCAATAAAAATTTCTCAGAGGATGCCTATTTCTTGGGATCCTTGGTGTGGCATTCGGAGATTACGGTTGAAAATGGATTTGAAAATGTAGATTCTCTTTCTCTCTCTTTGTCCATCTCTATCTCTTCCTCCAGTACAAAACGAGGAGAAGAACGAACGGATCTTTACTAAGTATCCGCAAAAATTCCACTTTCCTCTCCGCTTTTCACGGATGTGAATACGATTTTTTGAAAATCGAGAAACTTCCGATTGTCCTGATTTTCTCTCGGCGTACCTAAAACTATTAGAGAGGGCCGAGAGTCACCTAAGTAAGCAGCCCAGTTCCCCGTGTACTACATCGCGGCCTCTCGCGACGCGGGTCCAATCCAAACCAACCTACTCCATACATCGCGGGAGGTTTGCCAGGAAGTGAAAGCGGCGACCCGTCTGAATCGAACCGGCCGCGGCGGCGGCCGCGACGTGTGTAGGTACATACTTTTACTCTTTGAAACTCGGCTGCGACCCGTGAAATTAACTCTATTATGAACGTGGAACTGGGTGCTCGTGTCCGGGTGTGCGGTGTAGCTAACAATAAATGCAATTCTGTTTAATTCCGTTGGCAAAATTTCTATCAAATTTCTACACCTCCGCTGCGTAGCTACGCAGGTATAAAAGGTGGGCACGTCGAATGAATCCTCGTGGAGCTCACCGATCGCCAAGAATTCTTTGTTCAAAGAGATCAGTTTTACTCGCGGTACGAACTTCACCGTATAGAAAAGAGAGAGACGAAGAGCAGCGATTTCAAAATTCTTCAAAAGTCTTCTTCGTCTTCATCTTTTTTCATTATTCTTCTCCTTCTTTCCCTCATTTTTTGCTTCTAAACGTTTACCTCTGCAGTAGACTGCAGATAGGATGAAGAGACCTTCGTTCGGAACAGTGAATGAGAAAAAAGGGCAAAGAGAGAGAGAGAGAGAGAGAGGAGAAAAACAGAATGGAGAAAAATGATGTGCACGTGTATGTAACACGTAATATTTACTGTTAACGACAGATTCTACACGTGTGTGTACACGTACCGTGTGTTACAGCATTGAATGCCGCGACTTTAGGTGAAAAAAATCTTCGTCATTCATGTACAAGGTATCATATACTGCATGAACCCGGTGCGTGACCGCGACCGAGTGTACCACCTACTGTCACTCTCGCGCTTGTCTGTTCCTCTTATTTTTCCTCTCTTTCTTCTGCTTACGTAAAGAAAACATATGCCTATACACCTCGTACCTATGAAATATCGTGGATATATAAATTCAACGAAAGATTCGAGGACGACTTTCGATTCTTAACATCATCTTTTCTATTATATCGAGGTAAATGCGTAGGATATATATATATTATGTAGGCATAGGTATGTACATAAGTATGCATACACTTATAGCTATATTGTTCGGTACACAGTGGTATTGATGTAGTACATACGCGGGTATACGAAAAAAACTAAGATGCGTATGTGCCACATAGTCAATGATGGTTTGAACAGAACTATGTGTAATCTACATACTGGTATAAATCTTGTCTAAATTTATGTTTGAGCAGGCAAAATGGAAGTAAAAAACCTTCAAAACTCCAAAAATCAATACAAATTTCGAGCACTCGTGACTAACTACACCTACAAGTGTTATCTACGTGCACGATAATCATTGACGTAATTAAATGAGTTTGTTAAATACGCGTCCGCTGTTGGCTGCTTTGTTAACCGTGAATTATCTGTTATATTATAAATGTTAAACTCGTTTGTGGAGAGAAGCAGCCGCAATTAGCAGAGACTCTCCGATACGCCTAACTAACCTACTTAAGATCTTTTTTTATTTTTCTGTTTGAAAGGATGAATACGGTGAACATATGCGAAACAAAAACGTTGCTAAATAGCAAGAAACGATGAAAGACCTAGAAAAAGTAAGATCGTTTTGTTGATTTTTATGCTTTTATGTTTTCACGTTTTCTATATTCCAAAGCCCCGTATCCAAACTAATCGCGATCAATGAAGCAGTAGTGCGATCATTAGGTTTTTCCTTTGGTAAAAAATGGATATCAGAAAATCGTTACCTTCTTCATTCTCACGGATGAGAACTAGAAGATCTTTCAATACGACATTAAGGGGCAGACAACTCCGCCGTTCGGTAAAATTTGACCTACAATTCAATCTTTTATCTGTAATTCTGATTGGCAGTTGATTTGCCGGGCATAGGTTTGATAAGAGGATTAATTTCATCGAGATGTGGAACCATATATCAGTCGTGCCCTGAGATCATCACATGAGGGCTGTAGCAGACATTATGAATTCTCTGAGCTATATATCACGTAATCCGAGTTTTGCCAGCATTTCCTTTCATCCTTTCCGTTCGTTTTTCTTCCAGCTCTTCGAAAAAATTGAGAAAAGTGTAACGCAATATTCATTCGCATGGCACGATCAGGGAGCGAGCGAGTGGCGGCAGCACGTTTGCATTGACCCGTTCGTTCGCCCCTAAATAAGAATGGGACGGAGGTACCCTTTACTAAAAATCCCGATGAATTCTTATCCATGATCCTCCCCTAGTTCGCATACGGCTGGGACTCAGGTCTGAATATATTCCGTCTCATTTTGTCGACCCTCTTCTGCCGCTGCTGCTGCTGCTGCTGCTGCTACTCGCTCCGCTGCTACACAGCTTTGGTTCAAACCACTGACTGTTGAAGCTCGAGGACCGCAGGGCTTGTTCAAGTCCGAATTGGAACCCCTGCTTTACTTCGGTTTGGTTATGTTTGCTTTGCTTTGCTCTGCTCAGCCCTACATGATGTCCTCTTCCATCGGTCCCTTCAAGCATCTGCCATTCTATGGCCCTACCCCTCCTCCTGAAATACGGCCGGCGATCCAATTCCACTTCACTCGATCACATTTCATTTCATTGAAAATGCATAGTCGTCAGTTTTTACTTTGGCCCGTGTCCATCTGTGTCCAACTCCTGCGGTATATACGTAACGAAGAATCTGATGGAATCGATGATCAATTCTCTTCTTGACGAAGCCGATTATTCTTATACACGCAGGTATCCGTTCATTACGCGTCGTGGGAGAACCGACGACGGAACCGGAAACGATCGAGGCATAACCAAAGGAAATGTGAAGAAGAAGAAGAAAAAGAAGAAGAAAAAGAAAAAGGAAAATAAAAAGTGATAGAAAAACAAAACCTATTGAATACCTATGTTCGACGTTGTATCAACGTTGAAAAGGCCAAGGCAGACGAGTCCAGCTATATTACAGCGTTAGCTAGGTTAGGTTATTTTATTACATTACGTTATACCGATGTAAAACTTACGACGATACTGGATTCAACGGTGCGGATATGGGCATATAATTGAGCGGATCAAAACGACAAGGTATATCTACGACGCCGAATGGCAGAGCAGGATACCAATCATTTTCATACGAAATATTTCATGCTGATCCCCCTTTTCTTCTTCTTCTTCTTCTTCTTCTTCTTCTTCTTCTTCGTCTTTCTGAAACCGATGACTTTACCTGCATAGTTCCCCATTCCGCAATCGCATCAGCTATGGATAGACAATTTCGAATGTTAAACAGAAATTTCATTTTCACTCGGTCCGCCCACGTGCTCTTATAGTTATATAGCGTATGCATGTATGGCTTATACCTCCGCCCACGCATGACGGTATAAACCTATACCCAGCCATTTAAGAAACGGATGTAATTAGAGAGAGAGCGAGAGAAACAGTGAATTAAGACTAACTGATTGTGAGAAAAAGTAATTTGATAGAGGTTAAGGGTCGCAGGTGATTTATTTAATGATGCAATTATAGGTATACTATAATATGTGTATAATATACCATGAAAAAAGCGATATAGAACCGATTAAAAACCTTTCCGAGTCGATCACCGGCCTAATTGCAAATCCCATTTGAGAAATACACAGAGGTAGGTATGATAATAATAATACAGACGCGTATCGTATATTGTACGTAACTGATGATTGATTATAACGAGGTTTTTAAACACATTTTAATTTTCCTTCCTTGACGCGATTATTAACTAAGTGTTTTTGTTCTCCGGTTTTCACGGTTCGTTTCTCAATTTTTCTTCTTTCTTCAGTACCTCAATTCCGTTTGAGGATTGTCGTCGCTATGTTGAACCCGCAATGAAAATCGAAGAAGCGAAAGTGACATTTTTTAAGGAATTTGACGAGCCTGAAATTCCCGACGATTCTCCAAATTCAAGAGAATCATACCAGCTTTGTTTCCACGCCGGAATGTTTTGCCGAAAAATTGTCATTTTTCCTCATATTTCTCGATGTTATGAAATTCTCATTCCTTTGCTATCCGGGGTTCGCAACGGCGTTTGAAAATCACATCTTTCGTGAAAACGTTTCAGCGTCGAAACAGCTGACATCTGTCATTCCCTCTCGATTTTTTTGTTGCATTGACGCTAGAAACTTCGGTACGATCCGCAACAAAACTCAAAGCGAGAAATTCGTGCCAGAAAATAAGAGAGAAACGTAGGTATATTATAGCGTGAAGGAGAATCTATGTGCTCCATAGTGTAAACGGTTATAGGTACCTGTACAGGCACGACGTTATACTCTGCACACATATATGACACCGCCTACTTTACTTTTTTGTAAATAAATTGAGCCTCTAACTTAAAATTCAGGAACACAATGGATCAGGGTCACAAACTTCCGGTGGGTACTGGGCACTATAGCTGGTATTCTTATTTATATATATATATGTACTTACATTAGGAATAGCGTGTATGCTTGTGTACAGGTATAGAATAGATTTCACCGTATTATATTCCCTGTTATACAATGAAGAGCAGGTATCGTATATGCGCGTAGCAGATGTACACACACGAATGCATATATACCGGGTGGGTAAGAAAAAAGGACTGTTCGAAAGCTTCGATGATTCGGGAGGGCTTCTTTTCTCCGGGAACTAGACGGAAGGCGAGACCTTCATTCGGTTTTGGAATCAGAGAAATCCTTGCGCGTTGATCAGAGGGGGGAGCCGTTGGACAAATGAGTTTTTGAGAGGTGATTTTTCAAACGTTGGTATCTCAGCAACGCGCGGACATTCTTCCGGGTTTAGGGACGCCGAATAAAAGCCGCAGTCTCCTTGTATCTTGGGACGGAAAAATCGCGAGAATCGATCAACGCGCTGGGGATTTTATCCGCGTTTTAACGCCGATGGTTTACTCTTTTTCTTTTTTTTTACCACCCTGTACGTATGCGGCTATGTACATACACCCATCTACTCGTAATATAGCGTGTAGGTTATGTGTACGTATGTATGGGTCCGATCTCATTGTCGCTTCTGTCAATAACACCACGTTATATTATGTACCTACTCCATACAGCTGACAAATGCAACCCGCACACTTTGACTTATAGTGTACAATAGATATAGGCATACATAGGTAGATATGTATGTATATATACGTACGTACGTGCGTATTATAGGTGTATGAGGCAAGCCTAGATACGGATAAGTATGTTTATCCAGGACAGGGCCGTGCCGATCAAAAACCGTGAGATAATAATCGGCGGGAAACCTATTTATCTATATATACTTACATATATATATAGATAGATGTGTGTGCGTGTGTATGCATAGATATGTGTACTCTATGGTATAGTCAAGAAATATATGTGGTATCGTACCTTACCTCCTATATAATGCAAATTTACGAAATTCGCGATTTGGAGTGCTCTTTATTTTTTCGATTTTTTCACACGCACCTATATGTACAGCAATTTCTTCTCGTCTTTCCAACTTTGAAAATATGTTTATTCTTTCGACACACAATAACCAGAGACACCAAATTTCTCGATTGTTTCGCGAATTCTCGTATGTGGGTATGGCTATATGCTAACAATATAATGTGGCAAACGAATCGAAAAGAGAATAGAAAAATAGAAATTGAATACCGCACGTGCGTAACAGATAGCGTAGGGTAAGTCTTCTCGTAATGTACGTCCATTTTGATAGTTTATTAGAGAGTTTATTCAATCGAAACTCGACGTATTTATCCTATTTCGACTGTATACCTACTATAGCTAGCCGGCTGGCTAGCATCGCGATGATTTCCCACTCGAGAAAGTTATATTCAAACACATCTAGTCCCTCGCCGTCGACTTTCTCTACTAACCGCTATTTGTTGCAGGTTATCCGGCCATGAAATGACAAATAGATTCTTAATAGCGTTAGAAATTTTTTGAATCAACTCCCCGAAAGCTCGGTGAACAACGGATTTGAAAATACGAGTATTTTGAAAAACTGGATCCGTTCCGCGTCAGAGATTACTCAAATTTGTCCCCTCTCTTTCACTTTTTCTCTTTTCTTCGTCCGTTTCTCATTCTTCGTTGGGCGAAAGCACAAATAATCGCAAAATCTGTCATGGATTACTATATACTGTTTCATGGAATTTCCCATTCCCTCTACGTACGTACAAACATAAACCGCTTCCAAACTCGACGAACTTTTTCTCCTCTGTGTGTATGAAGAAGCAAAAGAAGAAAAAGGAAATGAGAAAATGGGAAAAGAGAAAAGAGAAAAGAGAAAAGAGAAAAGAAGAATCGGGTGCTCTGCCGGTAGGACAGACAATGCATATTGTAATATCCTCGCCCTACCTAGCCACATCATAATATCTCACTACATAACTCTGCGAGCCGAGTTCTCCGTTGCGGTTCGGTTAACTTTTTAAATGTAGTGCTTTGGTGTGCTCTGTTCAAGAGAGGAGAGCTGCTGATGACCTACTGTCGTAAGTGGCTCAGGGCCGTTTTCAGGTGCCCAAATTTTCCCCACCACTTACAACCCCGTTGTGAATGGTCTTCGAAACTCTCCTCTCTTTTTCTTTCACTGTACCCAGGTTTGTTGAAAATACACGTATTTCTTCGGATAGGAGGCTATTATAATCTCAAAGTCTGCTCCGCACGGAGACACTACTGTAATATATTCCTGGATTTTGAACAAGGAGAACCAGAGAGAAGTTATTTTCTGCAGTCTTTCTTCTCGTTGGTATGAGTCGTCGGTGTAATTGGATCGAAGAAATGCGAGAGACTGATCGCATATTCGCATCTCTCATTGTTTAGTGGTTCGAATTTGAAACTCCCGCTTATAACAAAGCAGCAGTGTGACTTGTGAGTGAATGAAACTAGTTTAATGGGTTATGTTACCAGATACTAGAAAGTCATGTCCTTCTAGGCGCCGCCGAGCGAGGAGTTGAATTATAGGTAGAAACGACGATATTGGGATCGCGGGAAATTCTAGACCTTTCAGATTTTTAATTCGCTTCGTATTATCCGTCTGTATCCGACTGTATCCAATTCTTTCTACCTTCTCCTCCTCCTCTCTCGCTCTGTTCGAGGGGTCATTACGTTATCCGATGATTTCACAAGTTTTTTTTTTATGCAGGTATGCGATTCAATCCTATATGTATATATTCCATCAGATTGAATTTCATATTTTAGAGTTCATGATATCTTCTTTCCCACTACATTTGGATCCAGATTTCCTTCGTCTTTATTCTTTCATTATTTCCGTGTTCAACGATCACGAACAATTACCGACAACTACAGTTATTTTCATTTCGTTTCCTTCTCGTTTTCTTCAATTACTGTTACGACAGGAAGCGACCGTACATACCTGAGAAGAACAAGTGACGAAAGAAAACCGCGCGCCGTAAGTTCGCGGCAGACAAGTTAGAATAAGATCGATTCATCGACGATTCGCATTATATTCGCCAATTCTCAGGTTATGCATTTTCGAACGATGAGAACACAATTCATCAGCGAATAGCGCGGGCAAGAAACAAGAAGAAGCTCACGTTATGACAACACGGCATTCTTTTGTTGAAAAAAAAAGAAAAAAAAAAAACTGCCAACCGGGCGAAGAATATCTATGCCTTCGCCAGATATTCGCATCCTTTTTCTTTCTCTTCTTGTTTACGAAAACGAGAAAATGTTTGGAAAGACACTTTCTCTCTCGAGCACTTGCTCATGTACATATACATACTCGTACATGCATACACTTTGCGAGAAACGTTTCTCCGTCTCTGAGGTACATAGCATATCTATACATACTATGTATTTTCATTATTCGTCCATCTGAATATTCCGAAGAGAGACACACATTTCAATTACGTTAAAAGTATACTATTCGGATATCTACTACTACGATATACAATTTAGGTGGCGTATCATAGCCATAATAATCGATACGCGTGACCGGTGTCACGATGAGAAGTTCTTTCTTTTTTCTCCCTTCCTTTCCTTCCCTCTTCGTTAAGGTAGATAGGCAGATGGATTGTATATACATTATACGTATAACAGCTACCTGCTCTTTCTATCCAACGCGAATTGCGCCACCGCGTGCTCACTCACATTATATAGAAGCATTATTTATACCCAGCTTTCATTTCGCATTTCACTTTTTCTCATTTTCCTAATTATCTTGTCGTTGTCATAGACGCAGGCGGTAGATACTTACGTACAGACACCGATCCCCTGGACTCAGTTGCAGAATTCATGATTATGTTATTTCTTTACCCCAAAATCTGTATGATTCTATGTAACGCGTGTGCCAAGCTTATCAGTTGTTTAGGGGGCTGTGAGAGCGGGGGGCGGTTTTTTCGATGATCTATCGCACCAATAATTGGTTCGACGATCATCATCGATGCATGTTCGATCGCGGAAGGATGGAAACCGCCCGATTCTACTATGATTTCTCTGAATACTAAACTGATTTTCATTGTTTTCTTCTTTTTATTTTTTCATCCGTTTATATACCGATTTTTTCGTTTTCGTATGATTTCAGATTACACCGTTTCTTTGTGTCGTCATTCTCGGGCCTCGTTGTCTGATAGAAAACGCTATGTCTCCGCGTAAGTAATCACCGTATAATACATAACAAATTATATCATTTTATACATTTTTCCATTCTCAATACCTGTATTATATTATATATATATATATATATTATCATCGTTATTTCATTCGCTTGCACAGGCACGTACATACATGTTATCGTTAGGTTGAGAAATTAGAAAAACTTCTACTGCAATACACTATTCATTCGTGAATGGTTCATCGATGGCTCCCTTTCGCTGTATCTGTAGCATCCATTATTTTATACATATGATCAGAGTTGCGTGGACGTGTCGGATGCCATTACCCTTTGTCACGTTCCATTGGCACACATTATAATAGCCCGTGCATAATATAATATAATATAATGTAATATAACGCATGGTGTGAATTGGACGACGACGCGACGAGGAGGATAACGAGGCGACAACGACTACAACGAATACAACGGCTTTACGACGAGAGAACGCGTGACGTGTAGGTGTATATAGGAAAGACACAAGGCAACGCGATCGCATTACCAGCATCGTTTCATCAACTGACGCGTGTTCAGCGAAATAGCTGTTCAATTAGCTTCCAAGGTCGTGTACTGAGACCTTGCATGAAGATTCTTTTCCTTTTTTCGTCTTCTTCTTATTTTTCTTCCTCCGTTTTTGCCGTCCTAGGTATCATCAATGCAACCCAACCTAGCTAGCTATACGTTCGCGGACCACGCGTGCAACCGGATTGATACCACCCTATACATACGCCTGGAGGTATAAATGAATAAATAACTGAATGGATAAATGTACACACGAAATGGAGAGAAAATCGTTAATCGCGATTCCCCTCTATCGTCGAATTATTGCAATTATTCGTTTCAGAAATTTCGTATCATTTTTGTCTCGTTTTCTTCGCACAATTCCATAAATCGTTTACGATGTATTGATTCAATGTGACTGCAAAGTTATGTCGGTGGTACTCGTATCGATCATAATGTATTTGTTTGGTGACTTCATCGCGCCGCCCAACCTTCCGACACGAATTCCAACCTCACTGTACACACCCGGCTTTATGGATTGCGACCATTTGAAATTGCCGGGAAAATTTTAAACAAAAGACGAATACGGTTGACAGAAAGGGAAACATTTTCAGCGCGGCGCGGGCGTGTCCTGAGATCGGCTAGCACGCCGAAAATGTCTCCTGTTTGTCTTGTTTCGTTTGTTTGCAACTTCATTGCACAAGTGCCGGTGGGTGGTCGCAATCCGGCGAGCTGGCTGTACCTACCTACCGCGTATCTTCTCTACTAATCCCATTTACGTTAAATTTCACCTTGATTGCGTCGACAACTATACGTAGGCTACGATGTGCATGCATATAGGCCTACGTAATACGTGTGTGCGTGTGTATATATATATACATTTATATATAACACGCGTGGGTGTGTACTGATATCTGAAGCACTACATAATCGAGCGATACCTCGAAACTCCCAAGCCTGCAACCTGCACTGGCCTTTATAAATCATATGGAAAAATATAGGGACAGGTGTCCCACGCACGGCAGGTATAATATCTGTATAAGCTGGCATACACGAAAGTAGAGAGAGAGAGAGAGAGAGAGAGAAATTGGAAAGACAAGATTCATATAGAAGACTACAGAAATGAAAAAATTCCATTAGAATCCTCAGCATTTTTTATTTAAATTGCGTGAAAAAGATTTTGTACCTATATCGTTGAATGAACGATTTTTAATCGGCGGGCGAAGAAACGTCGATGATCTGTATCAATGATATAGGTAGGTATACCAGGGATCGTCCTAACATTACAATGGAGATAAATTATTCCGTACATTCTTGATAGAAATAGATTATCAATGGAGTGGGAAAGAGATAGTCGATATTCTGTAGTAAAAATAATAAAAATTCCAATGTCTAATAACCGTACCAAGGCTCCGTCTGTAATCTATTCCCATACTATCATGGATTTCAACGATTGGCGACCACTGACCTTCCGATATACCGAAATATATTTCATTTATATATGTATGACCACGTAAACAAGTGAATATATCGAGATGTCCGAGGTAATTTTATACATCATCTCTCTGACTACGACACTCGCGACAATATGGTTCCAAAGGTACGCCGAAAGATGAATATCGCATACGAAAATCTGATGCGTGGTTGTATTCCTAGGAAAAAACCAGGAAAAAATTCTCTCAACGAGAAATTCGAGGGTCTAACCGCTTTCAAACGGGGGCTTATCGAAGTTGACCAATCAGTAGCACGGAGCGTAGGATGTGACGCCTGGCGGTGGCGTAGGGAATTAAAAAAACCGTTACGGTGAGCTCCGATTGGTCGAACTTCAACTCTGCGCCGTTTGAAAACGGTCAGACTCTCAAATTTTTCACCCATATAAAATCGCTTCAGATTTCAACAATGAGTAACGACCACGATACAGAAATTATGGTAAATCTCAGTACCGCAGCTTGAAAAAAGCATGCTCTTGTCTGAAACCTGCCTTAACAAAGCAAAACTAAAAAATATGACTCTGCGTCACTCGTAATTCACTGCAATTCATTTTTTTTTTTTTTTTTTGTTCTCTCTGGATAAATAGAGAATTGAAACGAACGACCTAGAGATCGCGAGTACTGATACGTCTGTACGTATTTATGTGAAGCAGCAGTTATTTCAGTCTCGATCAAACGAATTTTACTATAGAAAAATAACGACGGTCGTCTCGTCGTCCCATCGCGTCGCGTCGCCGCGTCGAGCCGGGGGGGCCACAGCGACTGACGAGACGCGACGTCGTCGGTCTATACGTCTTCGATCGATTGGTCGGGAACACGCTGTCATTCAAGGTCGACGAGTAGGTTGTGGATATAACTGCGATATGCCGACCGCAATACTAATCATAAACTTGATTAGGTTCATACCTATACCTACTAGATATACTCGACTCCGTGTCACAGATCTGCGCACAGGAGCTCGGCTGGTGGATTTTTTGAATTTGTTGTATCGTTTCTGTTGCAAAATTACAATAAATTTAGAAAGGAAGCAAAAATTGATCGCAATTTCATCGTTATTCGAAAAACAATAAAGATTCATCAGACCTTCGCTCGAATTCGTTTTCGCATAAATGACACAAGTTGCTTATGAAAATAGTCTAATATGTTGCGAAACTGAAAATGAAAATTACCAGGGCGAAGATTTAGGTTATGAATCATACGCACACGTGACGGCTCATGCGAATTTTCATTTTTTATTCGCTTCATATCGTAATTCACGCATCTATAATTTCCATAGTGAAGGAGAATAGTAGATATCCATCACGATCACGAGCGTAGCAGCATTGTTAGTAGTAGTATTAGTAGTCGAAGCAAGGTTATTTCCATCCGTAATTGATCTACCAAGTTAGCATATTATAGTTCCCCGCACACCAAGCGTTGGCGAGGAGAGGCGTCGCGTCGTCGTCGTCTAAAACGCGGAACGATAAGCGAGCAATTTTCAACTCGCAAATACATACGTATATCGTATATCGTGTTTGCGAGTTGGTATAGTATCTGTCCTTGGATTTAAATTCGTTGTCCCACGAACGAACCCGAACCAATAGAAACGAACAAGCTTGCTCGCGAGATTCGTCAGATTATCGCGCCACGAAATCCGTCTTCTCCGTGCTGACGGAACCAATTTAACGAACGTTAGGTATAGGATTCCGTCCATGCCGATTAGGTACGTAGGTAGGTACGCGATCCCGGACGAGTATTTTGGTAAGGTGAAATTTGGAATTTGGAATTTTGATTTCTACCCGTTTTTCTGGTTTTTTTTTTCGATACTTCATATATTTCAACAGGTATGTATGTATATATATATATACATATATACCAGTAATATATGTATGTACATACGTAACTGGCATAAAAATATTTCAACAAAATATCTTTTTCACCGTAGATATATGTGTTTGTTTTTGTAATTTCGAAAATTTGAAAATTCGGGGAAAATGCGTATACCTAGGTTTATATATATAGGTATTCTGAAATCACCATGTCCCTGCATTTTCTGTTGCTGTTTCGCTTGCTGGACTGCGCTGCTGTAGATGAATTGTATATATAGCTTCCACGTAAATTTGTGTCTGACAATGAGCTTTTTTTCTAATTTTGTATTGACTTTATACGCACACCGCGGCAAGAAGAGTGAGACAGACACGCAGGCGCAAAAAACACGCGCACGCGGTATATACATATATATTGGTTGCGTTGCGTCCTATGTATATACCTATAGCGGCATATATATACATATATTTATATATACACAGAATTTTTTTTTTTTTTACAATCATATAAACGATATTGTACATGTATTTCACATGACGCCGACGTCTATCCGTAGCTAAGCGCGGCGAGGCGAGGCGAGGCGAGGCGAGGCCTCCAGATGCCAGAGGTCGTACTGTGGTAGACTCGGGCGCGGGCAAGGACATGGCTATACGACCACCTACGACCCACACACGCACGCACACGCACACGCACGTGTGTTTATTTTTTACAATATATCCATAGCGATGTGTACGTATGCACGGAATATACATATTAGCATGTATACGTATATAGTTAAGTACATAGGTACATGTGTACACGTTTCCACGTGTCCCTTTTTCTCTTATTTTTTTCATTTTTGTTGTTTTTTTTTGTTTTTTTTTCGTATCCGTGTGTCGCGGTCGACCTTAAGAATCGTGTAGCGAGCAAAATTTTACTTCGCTATAGCTTCTATAGTCACCTGTCTAAGTGTATGGCGCGGGGTACAATAGGGTTGAGCGGTATGAGGGTAGGTATTGCCACAGTAGAGCGCAAATTTGTATGATTTTGTTCTTGCGCCAAATTTCGAATAGCCCGTGGAATAAAATGAGGGCAAGGTGAGGGGAAATAAGTGAACACACCTAGCCGGTTTTTTTGTCCATTTCTTTCTCTTTTTTTTTTTTCTTCTTCATTTTCGTCTTTTGCTTTCGTTTTCCCATCGAGTTTGTACAAAATTGATATCGCAGGCTTTTTTGATAAAATTACCGACGTGGAAAACGACGTCGACGAAATTCGCAAGTTGAAAGTCGCGTTGGTCCCGCGTGGTATCCTTTCGTCGATTTCTCATATAGTCCGATAATTTTTATTATCTCACGAGAGATTTTGAGGAAACTGTAAAACTCGGTGGAAAAATTTCTCACGAATAAAATTTGTGTGAAATTAGTGCGAATTCTGACGTTGAAATTTTCCCATTGTTTCGATTTTCCCGGATCTCACAATGCTCGCTGAATTGTTTCAAATTTGTTCTTCTGCCCATCCCCGTGTTTCGTGGATATTCGAAAGATTATTTTTCACGTATTCGCGAAGATAACGCAAACAGAGAGGAAAGAAAACAAAAAAAAAAAAAACAACTACGAGAAACAAAATACCGTTTCCATTTCGATGCTGTATTATTATAAGCCGCGGTAGCGCGAAAGCAAGAAAGTAAAAATTTCTCGTTGTTACTTGCTACATAGGTTACCTACATTAATCAGTTTCTCAACTCAGGATAATTAGTGTAATTATACGACTACGTCATCCCTCGGAGGCTTGTACATTATACAGCAACCACAGCCAGGCTGGATATGATGATTCTTTCTATATTCTTTATTTCTTTCGTATGTATTATGCGAGGTGACACCGCGCGTATAACACAATATCGTCGAGGTATAGAATCCCAACTTATGTTGGGTGGATTCGGCGAAGTGGATATTATCGAGAACCAAAAATGACTTCTATTATAAGTTCACACGTGGCCACAGAGTTCAAAAAATTAGGCTTTCCACGTCGCCTCCTAGGCATATCTTTTCACTGCTGCCCAAAAGGAAGGGGAAAAAAAAAACAAGAATCGAAAGATGAACAGATTCCCATTAGAATCTCGCCGTTCGGACAGCCTCTTTCAATAGAAAAAAGAAGAAATTACACTGTAATGCAGAAGAGAGAGAGAAAAAAAATAAACAATCAAGTCAAATTTGCATAACTCCTCTATCTTGATTGCTAGGTGAGCGCGAGCATTCCCTGTACCATAGAATTGTTAGTAAAAATTTTATCCTCACCTGATAATAGGTATATTCGAAAGGCTAATTATTTGAGACTCGCAATGCTCCTCCGGTTCATGCTACTTCGGTTTCCCGCGTAATGAAATTCAGGTCAATCAGCTGACCTGGAACGAGTTTTAAATGAACCAACAATATATAGACACAAGGTTACGCGGATCTTGGACTGTTATTTCCGGGCGAAGTCGCTGAAACATGTAGAGGAGGAGGAGGAGAGAGACAGAGAGAGAGAGAGAGAGAGAGAGAGAGAGAGAGAGAGAGAGAGAGAAGAGGAATTCACGAATTTTTCGAAATCGGTGGCACGGGAATGAGTTTATTTTTTAGGGGTAAAGAAAATATCTCGTTTTCGCATTACTTCACAACAATTGTGAAATAAAGTATAACAGTAAAATTTGACCTATTGTGGGCCCTATACACGAATTTCAGTATAGACGTCTGTGAAACGAGTTGTTGTTCACTTCGATTTTGCGGAAGAAAATGAAACGGAAGGTCAATTCGTTTCTCATCTATCAATATCTAATTAGTCTCGAAGGTTTCTAATGTCTATAATAGAATTTATTTTGTTCGTAACACGTATACATGTGTATGCCTATGTAGTGCGGAACCTCACGATCTCCGATTTATTGTGTAATGTGTATAAATACGTGAGAACGTAGGTACGATGTATTTTATATACATATATCTCCATCTGACTATATAATATATGTATATATATATACAGATCAAGTTACCAGCCTTGTCGTTATAAAACAAGCTGCTGCGAATTAGACGAAAATGTATGTACAGTACTACAGACGCACATATACGTACGTATACGTTTCTTCATCAATCCGACCAGCAATCACTCACTTATGGCAGATAAATGTACCTAGAAGGTACGCGAAGTACGTACAAGGCTCGTCGTGAAGTTCTGAATTTGTGAAAAACACGAAATAAGTTCAGAGTTTGGGGTTTGAATTTTTTCAATTTTTTTAATTCTCTCGTCTTTTTTACTGTCGTCGAACCCCGAAGAAATGAAGTGGTGTACCGTGTGCCTTCAACTTCGAACGGAAAATACACGAAAATTGGAACAATCTATCTTCTCATGTCGTAAAAAAAATATTCCTTCGCTCTCGCTGCTCACCGGTATTTTGATGAATAAGCGGGGAAAACCACATCCGAAGCTTCTTCGGCACCTGAATTATAATTCAAGCTCATATTTTCCAATGAAAACAAATTCTCATCTCATCTTACGTTCCTGATGGATTCTTGATGGCGTTCACGAATCCAGGACCGTCAAGAGATGAAAAATTGATTTGATGGAAGAATGTCATTAAAAATAAAATTTTTCACGAAAACGGGCGTCGAAAAGCTACGTTTTTCGAGAAAATTTGGGTTGGTAGATGTGGAGGGATGTTGAATTTCTTTCAAATAATTGTATTTCATTTACCCATCTTCGTCGGTGCAATCTTATCAACGGCTTTTGAAAAGTATTCTCGATCTTTGATTTGATCGGTGCTCTTCAGCCTCACGCCGTTTAGGCAGCTTTCGTACAGGACTTAAATCCGTACATCATATACTTGGCCACATTTTATCGTATACACTCATGCCACAGTATTTGAGTTGAGCTCGTCGTATACCTATAGCTACATACATAAAATAGGAGGTCTGTGGGCGGCTTGCAGGTTTGAACTCTGGACGCCTTGACCGGAATCTAGACCGTATAGTAGTACGTACGTCGTACATTATATATATTGTATACTTGTGTAGCCTCCGCTCGGAAAGCTCCACTTTATACCAACCGACCGACCAACCCCGTAGCCTCCTTGTCTAATCTCAGTTTCCCGGACGTACGTATACACTTACCTGGGACCTCCCTTCATATTCAGATCCAATTACTGACGGTATACGACCACAAGGTATGAGAGAACGGAACGAGGTGAAGTGTACTTAAGCTACATATTTGTCAATTCCCATTGTTGAAACTTTGAGAAGAAAGATTTCTCAGTGGTAATTTATTCATTTTCTTTTCATTTTTCTAAGAATTACAAAAATATGAAGATTTTTTTGTAACGCCTGCATGGAAAGTTCGACTTTTCGTGCCTGTGGAGCGGGCGTAGAGCGGCCGATTTCCGACCGGCGCGACGTGCGGAAAGATGTTGGCGCAAGCGCACATCGCGAATGCCTCGTTTCCCGCCCTAGGGCGTTAGTTTTTCCGTGCGGAAAATTTAGTATCCGCGATGTGCGCGTGCGTGAACCTCTTTACCTTTTAGGCTATTTTCCTCTAGCTTTTAGCGCCACGCGCTACGGACACGCGAAACCAAATCTTTGCCCGCAGCCGCGACAGAAAATATCGTGTGTGGTTCGGGTGGATAGGCAGTTTCCTGCTTTCCGCCCTTGCCACACAATATACTATTCTCAACTGCTCAACAATCAGAGATTCATGACTGACCGGAGGTGGTTTCGAAATTGATGAAATCTTTATAAAGTACTTTCCGTGATTCCTGAAAATTACGGACGTCGTAGAACATATTCTTGACAGTTTTTTCAACATTGACAGTTGACATGATTTCTGGTGAAAACGATTTTCATTTGGATCAAAGAAAGCAATTCGGGTACCTACATTTCTATACCTGAAGAATAAATGCGCAAAGGGGATGCAGGGACGACCACAGAGTAATGGCAGCTACGGCGGCTGGGGAAAGTCGCAAAATGGCGTCGACGATCCAAGGCCTTCGGTCCTGACTCCGTATATAGTTGAGCAGAGGTAGAATTACAAGGGAAAGATGGTGAGGGGGCGAGGGGGCGAGAGGGAAGAAGGAAGAGGGAGCTCGAGGGAGATTGAGGGACACGAAGGGTCGGTGGAGAAGAGGGAATGACTCTGGTGCTGCACGTGCGGAGTCTGATTTTCCAGAACCGTCACGTGGGCGCTCGGGGCAAGGCCGCTTCAGAGTGCTCATGCTATGCTGGCTTCGGTTGGTCCAATCCCGAAACGGTTCGAGGGGACGCAGCTGGAAATATGAGATTGAGTCGGTTATATTTTCTCGTATACTATATACCTACACGAGAAAATTATCAAAACAATTCGTGTGTCTGCCTATATACCTACGTTCGAAATCACCTTCTATACTCTCACATCAATACAATATAAACCATGATATTCGTGAAGTTCTTCTCTTCTTTTCTGAGGTTATCATTCATGAATGAGAACTTACGCGATAGTCCGGCAGCCTTCGTGTACCTACTCTCGCCAATTTCTGATCTCAGTTTTGATTCGGCAATATATTGATACGTGTTATACACAAGTTGTACATAATGATTGTATTCATATGTGCCTAGGTATATCCTGATGATATAGGTACATGCAAATGCGGGTCGGTGAACCGGTAAGGCATTACGACCACAGCTACCATCACAATTATGTGGAGGTGAACGTATACATGTATTTAGTATCGTGGTAGCTATTGAAAAAGGATTGTAGACTGTTGGTCTCCGTTAGAAAAATTCCCGTAGGTGTAGTGTATTATGTTGTTCATCCTTTACGAGAGGAAGTATGGCGGGGGCGGGGCAGGGGCAGGGGCAGGGGCAGGGGCAGGGGGAGGTAGCCCGCATGTGGTTCAAGTTCACTTGTACATTCACCGAGGCATGACATTCTCTCGTAACTCGTAAGAAAGTTTTTTGGTTTTCGTTCCGCTTCCCGCCGCACCGATTAGCACTCGACTTGTCTCAACTTAACTAAACTTGTTATTAGATCAGTTCATTACATGCTGATCGAGCGATCTCCTTATTCACTTCTATACATAAACGCACGTGGCATGCGTCATATCGTGTCCAAGAGTGCACATGCCGGGGAATCAGAAGTGTTGATCTGTGACAATTTGGTAATTATGGGAAAAAGTGGATTTGATCCATGATTAGGACCAGCACGTTCATCATGATGGGACTATTCGTTCTCTCCCGTTCTCCCATTCGAGGGGGACACTAGCATTAGAATGGTGCCTGTACCTACTTGTACTACGAAGTCCTCGGAGCGTGTCCTTGGACGGTTATTTTTCCGACTTTTGTGTGAAAAGCTGCAGCTAAATCCGATTGAATATCAATCTTGCGGAAAACCGCGAGAGCGGTTATTTCTACATGGTTTTTTCTTTAGCTTTTTATTTCGGGGAGGGGGGGGGGGGGGGGTCGAAGTCTATCGTTTTAGGATTGACTATAATAATCTCCGGGAATTCGGTACGTCCACATAACAACGGCTGCACGATATGCACCTACCTGTAGAGAAATAAGTGAGGAACGTATAACGCCAGGAACCAGGGTGCTCCCGCACGGCGGGATTTTCAGAGCGGGGGTATCGACCGCTCGCCATTCCCGTGACCTGACCTCGTCTGAACCCTCCGCGTGCCCTCGCCTTCGCCCTCACCCTCGCCCTCGCCGACGCCCTCGCCCTCGCCCTCACCCCATACCAATTCCCGTACTATCTAGCATTCTAACGTAACCTAGGGGTTCTTCGAACCCCGTACCCAGGCTAGCACTGTCCGTTTTTCTTTTTGTCCTTGCGTCGGTAGTTAGGTATACGAGGTATATATGTAGGTATATAAATGTGTGAAATTTGTAATGAAATGTCGTACGTACCAACCAAGGTATATGTAGGTACTACTCGTATAAACGAAACATATCTCATACGGGGGATTTCTGAACACTTCTCTTTTCTCATGGTAAAGTTATGCATAAAATGTGAAGAAAATTGTCGATGCCGATTTTTCGAGAGTGGTTATAAACTGCGGTATAAATTCGACCCCATTTCCGCTGATTCGAACACTTTTTGGAGTTGTCAGACGCTCGTGCACCTACTATGCGGTTCCATGTATAAGTCCTTGACCGATAAATTCTTGAACGGAAAACATTTTTCGAAGTGCCTGGTCCTGCACCATTGTGGTCCATTTTATCTGAATGTCTTACCAAACTGAATGCAACTACTAGTTTCGTGGTTGAGAAAAGTGAAGAATAGCCTACGGGCGACTATTTTTCATCCTGCATAGTTCCCTCTTCTATGGAACTGCGTTATCAATTTTGCACATGCATGAAGAGAAATAGAATCGAAAGAAAACAGAAAAAATGAAGAAATCAATCAAGTGCAGAGAGAGAGAAACAAAAAGCAGAAAGCAAAGCGTCGAATATGATATAACACAATATAATGATATCCAGCTATATTGATGTGACGCGGAGTGATCGAATAGAGTTTATATGGCGGTGCAAGGTGAGTTTGAAACGGATAACCGTAAATTATGTTGGGTTATACGTTGTATACCTATATCAGGTCGTAAAATACAGTGTAGTTTACGTTGACGTTTTTGCAGCTGTAAAGATTTGTACGATGTACAGGGTGTCGACTTGGGAAGTGTCCGCTCCGAGTATACCTCGAGAAATAGAAGAGATAATATACCTACTTTATTCAGATGCGATTTGCGGGAGCTTTCATACCCTACGAACTGCCGAGGAGTAACCATTTGCGAGCGGTTGACGGCGGGCCGCAATTCACTGCACCCTCGAATAAGCAAATAAATTATGCGCAAGGAGAATAATCACTCATATTGAGATAGTAGCGAAGGAACGACACTTGAATGCTCTTTGCATAGTCACTATGGTCACAGAATGTCGTTCGTTCGCTCATTACAATTTTTTTTAACTACTTCGTCCATCTTGCGTGAAATTTGGTGATCGGAAAAATGAACGTTTATTGGTCGAGTGCTGACAATCCAATTCTGAAAATACTCATGACCGAGTGTTTTCTCGAACAGCTCAAAGGGAACAAATCGATCGATGATTTGAATTCTCCCTGCTTCAAAAGACCGCAGCAATCTCTGAGAGCTCGAATTTGATCGTGTATCTATCGGAATGGACGGGGTGCCATTTAAGATTCCTAATTCCGAGCTGTTGTCACTGATATCTTTAAACTGCTGAGAGATACTCCCTCCCCGGCAATCGCGAACCTTCCGTAAACCGTATCGAAATATAGCTCATCTGCTTCTCGAGATGTCGAAAATCGACGCTTTCAAAATCAACACCCGGTATACCGTAACGTAACAAGTAGCAGCCAGCTAGCATCGGGTCGTCGTCGGTTGTTGTGACATAAAATAAAGTTTTATTTTACATCCATCGTGAACATTTACCTATATACGTGTAATGATACTATTGTAGGTAGTATTATGTGCGAAGCTCCATGTTAATAGCGTTTCACGTTATATATCAACCTATCTAGATGTATATATACATACACCTGTATATCCACTCAAAAGCGCGAGTACGTATACAAGGTGGTACACAAATACTCGCATCTGTCATCCTCATTCTACTATGTTAATGTTTTAGAGGTTTTATTTTTCAATCGTTTCCTTTCTTGCAATATCTGTGTGCACAGTATAGAACGATACGTATGCACACAGACAGACACGCCTTCAACACGCGCTCATACATATTATAGATACAGTAGGAATAATGAATCGCCTTGAAAATCAATTACCTTTATATATCTTATCTCATTGTCGGAGAGGTATTGACTCCGCAGGCGGGACATGAACAGTACCTATGAATACCTGCATACGTTACCCGTGTCTTCTCATAACCTACCTAGCTATTATTTCTCTCTCTCTCTCTCTCTCTCTCTCTCCTTCTCCCGTTCGTTGACGGAAAAATGTTAAAGGCAGCTCACCTTAACGGGGTTATTTTTGCGTCAGTTTTGTCGGTACTTTGCCGACCCTGTTAACACTGCACTATAATATCCATGGCTGGCTGTAGACACAACATACAGGGTGAGTCTTATGAAACTTCGAGAATGGGTGAGGCTTAGTTGCTCCGAAGGCACGCGCATTCAACCAATGAGGTAAGCCATCGCGGAGACCATGCCGTAACATCGTGCCGGTACGTCGTGTCAGTAAGATTCGAAGAATTGATGTGAACCGTGTGACGTAAGTATTTATTATCGATAGGTAAAAATGTCTAAGATGAGAATAGAAACAAAGAGTAGCACAATTGTGCCGGCTATCCTAATCATTTCTTTTGACTAACAATCACAGCAACTGCTCGGGCTTCTAGCCGTCTGCCTTGATGTAGATATCGCAATAACTTCACAATAATTATCAAATCCTATCCAAAATGAATTCCTACATCAACCGGTCATTATCAGTTCTTCGAGCCTTATTGACAAACCCGCGCCACGCTTCAACATGGTCTACGTAACAGCTCGCCTCACTGGTCGAATGGGCGTGCCTTCGCAGCAACTGAGCCCCACCCATTCTCGAGGTTTCATAAGGCTCACCCTGTATAGATATACATTGTAACATTGTATGTTATTTTAGCATACTTCACCGAGCGACGCTTGAAGCCCACCAAAGCCCACTTTGCTGGCACAAATTTTTTCGCCCAGGGTGAGCTGTCTTTAACATTCATCCGTCAACGTTTCATAATCTTTATTGTAAATTTGTTTCACTCTTCATGCCGATAAGAGACGCTGGTACGTGCGTACTTATGCACGGGCTCCAGAGAAATGACCGGCCAGTGTTTACAAAAAGGTCGGAAAATTACACAAAAATATTGTTTCAATGTCAGAAGAAACTTTTTTCTTTTCTGCTGTGGCTGTTTGTTCAATTTCACGATTCGATTGAGTCAAATACATACTTATCCGCGATGCTGAACATCTGGGAATTGATCTGTATATGCTATCTACAGATATGTATATGATCTATTCTGAACCTGTTATAGAAAATAGTATCCAGTTTTGGAGCGAACTGCACTCGGCCGATTTTTCTTCATTATATTCATCATTTCAATTTATTAATCGTTCTGCAAGAACAACTGCAGTGCTCCTACCGCACCGGCTCGTATGTACCTATATACTGCTACTAGCAGCTACTCGTGGCGAAAAATGTTTCAAATGACTGTCAGAGGACGAATCTATATGTGTGTATAGAGAGATTTTGCAAACGATCTTCGATCTTCACGGTATATTATAAAGTGAGAGAGAAAATTCTGAATAGGTAGTACTACCTAATATGACTGCGAAAGTTCGTTATATATACCTGTAACCTATATATGAGTGATTTTTGCAAAGCTTAAATTTCAAATACGAAATCACATATTCATGAAGTATGATTTTTACATGATACAATCGGTTGTTTCACAAAAGCTAGCAGATTTCAGATCTGTATGTAAGTAAATATACGATACTATATACGATACTATACTATACAATACATGTAGCAGGAGTGGCGAAACGCTCTCACCCTTTTCCGGAGAGAGTGTCTCTTGTATATACTACCGTGAACGTTCACGTTTTGTGGCGCAACAGTGCTAAATAGGCTTTAGAAAGCACATGCCAGATATACAAATATCGAGATATGTATACCTATATCTATGCACCTAAGTAGCTAATCCGTTTTTTTATTGTGTACCGTGTACATGGCACATTGAATTATCCGTTACGTATAGGTATATCCAATCTAGGTATAAATTTTTACTCTAAGAGTCGAAAATATTGGACCTCGAGGTACGGTGAACTTGAATTTCATGGATTAACGACATTTTTCTTCTGTGGAGCTCCAATTGAATCATCCCGTGATGTTTTTCTTCTTCTTCTTCTTCTTCTTCTTCTTCACTGCGAAACTGAGTGAGAGCTCCCTTTCATTATTTGGAGAAGATGAAAATTGAGAATTTGTTTCCAAATTTCCTGACACTCGATACTATATGAACCTGCACTGTTCCATGCTTTCGTACCAACTGCGACGGCGCGTAGTTCAATTTCCGCAGAGTGAAACAGTCGTTCCTTCAAATTTGGGGCTGTACAACATTTCTTGTAATGCATATTATGTGTAGTATGCGCGCGTGTGTGTGTGTGTGTGTATCTACGGTAGGTGCACATCGTACATAGATGTACAGACGTCAAGCAAGGACCATCTGGGGCTCGAATCGGACGGATATAAACTGCAGGACAGAAGTTTAATGCACAGTACAGAGGCCTTCATCCTACATGAAGTCGCTCGTATAACTATGTTTACTATACATGCATGTGCGTGCACAACTAACGTTGGAACAACTAACTCCGCGTGGTATACGAAATTGCTGCAGGACTCTGAGAGAGAGAGAGAGAGCGAGTGAGTGGGCCGAGGGGGCTTGTCTGTATCATCGATTGAGGGACTAAGGTGTCTTTCTTTTTACCCCTTTTCACGCACCTGTGGTGGAAGAAAAACACTGGAACAGGAAGTGAGAAGAAAAACATGTTAATAGCGAAGTTAAAGAAAGAAAAGAAACAACATGATCGGTTACATGTATGTACGAGAACCTGAGTATCTATATATACAGGTATAAAATTAACTCGATGTTGAGTGTATATGTATATAGTACGTACAGCGTCGGGTGACTGCAGGCGACACTGGAGGAGTATCACGATATAGGGGGAAAAGAGAAAAAAAATATGGAAGGAAAAAAAAGAATTGTAGTGGATCTACCGGCTGGATAAAGATATAAAGTTACGCTCTACAAATTGCTAAATGTATCTGATTACGTATACTTACAAAAGGTGCATACATATAACATATTTTGTTTAGATACTGATGAATTGTATCGAAGTAGGTAAGTAGGTACTTGATTAATCATACTTGAAGAATTCAAGGTTATGGCTGTATATCGTCTGTACGGTTATAATATACACGTCGTCGTGGCCACGGTCGGGGAAAACTTGGACATGTCAGGGGGAAAAAAATTGCTCAGGAATATGCCAGGGAATTTGAAACTTGGTCAGGACAGGGGAAGGGGGGGGGGGGGGGGGGGGAGGAGAAAAGAGAGCTGACCGAACATCCAATACATGACTGGAAAAGACATTCGAGAATTCACTTTTTTTCATTGAAAATATGATTGGAAAAAAATGTCAACGGAAAATTGTGATCGAATAGTAAAAAAAAAAAAAAAACAGTCGTTTGCAATATTAGTGAGAATTAGGGTCTTCTTGAAAGAATTTGTTGTTGAGAGCGTTGAAATGAAATGGAGAATTTAGGGTATTGATTCGTAGCACTAGTGAAGACAATCGGAACTTTGGTCAGGGAAAACTTAATGAATTTGTTCTCGGAGAAAAATTGCCACCATGATACATGTATATATTATATATATATAGATAGATATATTAATTGGGAAAGGAGGGAGAATGAAAATGAATATCTGCAACAACGCGAGGCTATGTATATAACTGTAGTAATCATCATCGCTAATTTGAGACGGAGCGCCCCGCTGCCGCGGTACACATAGGTATATACATGTCCATGTATATCACGACTAGAGATATGATTTGATTTTTTTCTCCGTTTTTGTCTGAAAGACATTTGGAATGAAATTTGTGAAAATTGTGATAGAACACGGTGTACGTATGTAGGTACGGGTATACCTAGATGGTCGAAAAATGAATTACATAAAATACGACGTGATATACCGCGTTCTGTAATTTATATTATACGTTTCTCCACCTACTCTAGGTAGATATATGTACATTATATTGTATTACATATATATTAATACACCGAGGTCGTTGTATCATCAATGCTACTGAATAGCTATCGTTATGTAGCTTTAGCAAATCAGGCATGATTTAATTCGCGAGTTTCTCGAACTAAACGTTGGTATGCGGTTGGTGTGTACGTGCCATGGATTGTATCTGTAGGATATACGTATATATATACCCACGTATGTATTTAGACGATAAATTCCAGACGTTGATTAATACTTCGATATAATTGTCTCGTTTTTCGACACGCATTCGTTGTTTAACAGATTTTGGCGCCGCGCGAGTTATCGGTTACCGGTCAACGTCAATCTCGAATATCAAATTCGGAATTAGGCGGCGAATATCGTTGTCAGTTAAGTTGTTCGCAAGATATCCGGTTTACAAAATAATTATGAGAACAATTTGATTTTTATCGCACGGAAGTCCGTCCGTCAACATACATAGTATATCTTTGTTTCTTTCAGCCTCGTGTATATTATAGCGATCGGGAAGATATTTTCCACTATAAGTGCATCTGCGGTTAGTCAGAAAACAGAAAACTGGTATCGGATCAAGCTTCGAAATGAAACACTTTTTACCCGTGTATTCTTCGAGACGCTTTTACTTTCCATTTTCCGACGAAATACGGGAGAGCTGCAGGTATTACGCCTGAAGTCATTCCATGCGCCGAAAACCTGATTTTTTCATATTTCGTGGACCGGATACCTTTCAGACCTGCACTCATCAATAGATCGGGCGTTTAATTCCAAATTTGCCGTTCGGCGGTGTCGGCATAAATGGCAAAACTGTTTCCCGCAATTCAACGAGACCACCCCCATATACACTGCGGACCGCAGTGTCGTCGTGATTTTAAATAATTCTAACTATACATTGCGAATTTCTTCTAACATAATTTGCGAATATTGAAGTATAGCGTAGATTCGTATATTATATACAACTATCAAACTGCTATCCGCCGTTGCACGTGTACATATGTATAGAATCGTGCAATTATGGGAGATAATTTATTCGCTGTCAAGGACGATATTAGAATTAATAATTCAACCGCCGTCTATTGGTACTCATAATCTCGATGAAAGAAGTTAACAAAGCAAAGCGACGACGATCTTCTTCTAAACGAAATTCAGATAACGTTTAAAATGTCTGTACCAAATCATTTTTTCCCTTCGAATTCTGTTATCTTGATCGGTATACCCGCTACGCTCTACAATTCTATATCAGATTTCGTCGAGTGAGTTTATTACGGTCGTGCGAACAGATGGATCGAGGGGGATGTGGGGTTGTTTTGTTGTAGCATGAGCATAAGTATAAGTACGAGTATGGTATGCTTAATAGCATAGTATAGTTTAGCCTCATCGCGTCTCTAGCTTTTTCAAAAGAGGCTAGCGGCTAGCGGCTAGCGGCTAGCGGCTAGAGGCTAGAGGCTAGAGGCTAGCAGCTCGGTGTATCGGGGTTTCGCAGTGAATGGAGAGGGGATAGAACCTGGAGGCTCGTCGCGCACATAGCGCGAGACTTTCCAGGGCCGTCTCAAGGCTCGTTCGGAGCCCCTCACACACACGTCTATGCCGGCAAGTAGGTATATATGAAATGAAATACACGTAAATAGAAGTGTAAAGAGGGAAAGAGGGTCAGCTCGAGGGAGGAAAGTAGATGTGAGAATATTTCTGTTCGCATCTATAATCAACTTTTCTGTCACGAGAGTAATATGAAATGTATCGTAGATACGTATAATACTACGTACTCACTGCCATTTCACCGATGGTGTAGATTTCTACAGGAACGAGGAGAAGAAGGAAAGAAAGAAGAAGGAGAAAAAGAAGGAAGAAGGGACGGGGATGGCCTTTTACATAGCAGGTATAGGATTTGACGTCCAAACTTTCCGTCGTTCCTTCGTTCTGCTGCCCTGAGCTATCCAATATTCTTTCATGTCTCCAGGTATATTCAACTTGTTGTAAGAATTAATATTTTTATGATTTATGAACAGCCGTAAACTGTTTACTAAGGTAAAGAAATCGAGACTAGACTGCAGACTGACTGACTAATCGAATTATTCTGAGATTAACGAATGGTGATAATAATAAGAATGATAATAACATCGGAGGAATCAATAAGAGTGTTTATTTGGATGCTGGTATATATTTTACAAGTCATTGATAATTTATTGTGTGACAATGGGTAACAGTTTTATATACGTCGTGCCTTACACATACCTAATGCACATAATCTATATAACAATATCAGATTCTCGAAGAGGAGTATAGGGAGAAAAAACTGTCGTTCAACGGACGATTTATATAGATCGTAGGTTCGTACATACACAATGTGAGACCAATGATCGTGTCAAGTATAGAAAAGGCATTAATTCTAATTTCAACCTGATACGACACATTTTGAACCCAAGTTTGTTCTGCGAAAGAGTTTAGACTCTACTCAGAACGTACGACCGAACGCACGCATGTGTAGATAAGAGTCATGTATGAATTCTGTAGCGAGTGCCCTCGCCCGTCTATTTCCTGTGTTCGGCGTCCCTGGGACCCGGTGCGACTCGTTCGGCGGAACCGAGTAACGTTCATTCTGTGTGTGCGTATTGTATATTCAAAAATTTAAGCGAGCGAGCGAGCGAACGAACGAACGAACGAACGAACGAACGATCGCGAGTGGGGAGACCGAGACGAGGCCGCTCGAAGTTGTCCGAAGGGCGTCGAAGGCGGACGTATGTAACCGAGCGTTGACGGAAACGAACGAATATTACCGTAGTGTTATTGGTGGGGGAAATCGGAAGGACAGAGATTGTATGTTCAGTCTCAGTCAAGCCAGCGCTGTGATCGGAGTTGGCCAGAGGTAGCAGTTGCTGTCGCTTTCGAGCCGCTTTAGCGCACACGATCGTTGTTAGATGGTGCCAAAGTGCAGGAATTAGGACCGATCCATCCCCCATCCACTGAGATATTTCAATTGTTCTAAATATAGTAATACCGATGCCAAGCAAAAAGTTAGAGAAAAAAACAAACAACGATCGTTGAACGGCCTTGAAATATCAATTGATGTAATACATATGGACATGAGAGAGAGGTGGGAAGTAAAGAAGGAAAAACGACAGAGGGGATAAAAGTTTAAAGAAAAAGTAAACAATTCAGGTTAAAAAGAATATAATATAATAGTAGTTATAATAACAGTAATAATAGAGAGAAAAAAGAAAAAAAAAACAGTGGTCTCAAATTGTGAATAATTATTTTTCTTTCTAATTCTGAATAAACGAAAAGAGAGAAGAAAAAAAAGTATCCGCCATTTGGATGGCGTACCTATAAAGCAATATTCGTCGAGGTTTGTTGTTGGTCGTTATCTATAACGCGTAATGAATCGGGAGTAAAAAAAACATAAGGAGAGGAGAAGACAAGAGAAAACGAAGAGAAAAACAGGAGGAGCATTTCAGCGGTGTGAAGGGTGTCGTGAGTCTGCGGCGAGCGTGTTCTGTGGCAAATACTTATCCATGTGTTGGTTGTTATATTAGAATAATATTATACATACATCGGTGTTGAATCTTCAGAGTGTGTATGTGGCACAAGAAGTGTTATTTCGTCGGTCAGAATACTGGATACCTTACCGACGTCCGTATCTGGATTATCTCATGTCAGGATGGCACTGGCACGGTAGGTGTTTGTTTTTCTCTTGGTCATCAAATTGACTAATTTCTTCCTCCCCTCACTTTTTCTCGCTGTCAGCAACATTTCAATTTTCCGCGTGCGCATTTACGTACAGTTTGGGAATTGGCGTGTCTTCCATACAACAATAACGGTTTTCTCCAGAGAAGTAGAGAGAGAAAGAGAGCGAGAGAGAGAGAATAGAATAGAATAGAATATTTATTTTAATGCCGTGGCCTGAGGATAGGCCATAAGGCAACAGTAAGATACAATATATAGAATATAAGTTGTAGGTAATTTCAACATAAGGGACGGGCTCTGCCTGTAACAAAAAAGAGAGAGAGAGAGAAAGAGCGAAATAAAGAAGGTAAAATGAAGAATCCCAGGTTTATTTGACACCAAACATAATTAGGATAGAATATTAATGTCTGCGTCTGTGTGTCGCGTAGTATTATTATTATTCGCGTTGTATTAATATTATTCGGTATTTATCATCGATCGGGTACATAATGCATATACAACGTCCTTCGCGTAAATGAAAACAAGAGATCAGCTTTGTTCGACCGATGAAAAAAACAGACGACCGAGAGACTGAGCGCAAACTTTGGAGCGAGGAAGAGAGAGAGAGAGAAAGAGGCAGAGAGGAGATGAATTTTTGCATCTTGCACGATTTGTGCCAGCTTGTGTTCTCGTTCTCATTCTTCCTTTCTTTCTCTTTTTCTTCGCCTCTTTCCCAGTTCTTTTCTTTCTAGTCCGAGCTTCTGTTTCATCGACCTCATCTCTTTACCTCATCTTTTTACACTTTTCAATCTGTTTTTTTCTTTTCTTTTTTTTTTATCGGTCTCATCTATCCACGAATATCACCGTAGTATGTAGAAAAAGAATCTGATTGTGAGGAACAGATGCACTCGCGTAAGTTTATTTCCCATGTTCTTTTGAAAATCTTGCAAAATCATTGAATTCGTTCTAAATTGATCTGATTATTATAGCTATTTGTCGGGGTAACATATCATATATACTACGGTTATAGCCTCATCGTAATATTTTGGTCTCTCAATACTTAGTCCTGAGATTGAACATTTTGTATTTATTAATCTCATGATATGTTGGCAGCGTATTATTATTACACAAGACTCGTAACACACCATAACATAATATAATATAATACATTATAACGTAACCCGAACGTAACGTAGGTTGCTGCTGATTTTCGCATACCACTAAGTTACGTATACTTATTTCACGTCGATCGTTTATTGCGTAAACGTTTTCGAATTGACAAAAGAAATGATAGAATTTGGCCTTATTGTGTAGTACGGAGCATGAAAGTAGCCCAATTTGTTATTTTCTTCTCTTGAATTTTGATGTCCTTTGTTTGCAATGAGATCTGACTATTCGGTAGCTTCGTAGTCAGCAAACATTATTGAATCCAGTTTTATAGAATTCCAAATCCGAATCCTGGACTGGCAAATAGACTGTGATAATATCGAGTAGCTTGAAGTGTTTTTTCCAATGAGCAGATAAGAAGCTAAAATTACAGTCTTCTATCTTTGTTATGTTCGATTTATTCCATGGAATTGAGTTCCCGCCGAATGGTTTAACGTGCACGTTAGACGTAAGAGGTTGGATAAAGTTATCCCTCTGTCTCGATCGATGCAGCATTAATCCATCGCCAAACTCCGTATTACTTCCAAAGCGTTTTCTTCTCGAAACCTGACAAGTTTTCGGGTTCGGGGGTTCGTTGTCTAAAGTTTAGAGTTTCGAAACTTCAGGTAGGCAGTCAGCTTAGGTTTAACGCATTCGTTGCTATAGGGTAGACATACATTAAAGAATATAGATAGACAGACAGACATACCACGAAGGCCTGCCTACCTACCTCTACCTCTTCCTACCCTGCCACGAAGATTTATACCTGCGAGGTTGAAATACCAGGTGCAAAAATCCTGAGAAAAGATACGAAGTAGTGAATGAATGCCTAAAGAAGAAACGACGAATCTCTGAACTTGGTTTATTATACCGTTCTTTTATAAATCACTGCTGCTGCTGCAGGCTACTCGAGTAAAATTTGATGACTTTTCTAGTTGGCGCGTACCCAGAGTCCCTAGAATAAACAGAGTCCAGCAAACGCGACGCCATGTTCGAGCGAATTTTTATACCGCCGTTTCTCGTACGGCTAATGCACATGATAAGTAAAATAATGATCAAAATATGGATAACGAAAGTAAATGGTATCTCAAAAAATCTCCGATCAAAGATGTTTCACTCCCAGTGACCGACGGCTGTGCATTGCCATAGTTTTACTCGAGTACGCAACGTTACATCATCCGCAAGTCCCATACTTACTCCATAACGTGAGGTTGCTGTGTGTCCCCGTGTGTGGAAATCGAGGTTAGAATACCGGGTTTTGAGATTGTTACTAGACGAAGTCACTAGATCGGCGACCATGTTAGAGCGAGCTCGAACCGACCAATCACGAAGAGTCATGCGTTTGCTGAACTCTGTTATTCTAGGGACTCTGGTATATACCCATGAAGTTGCGTGTCGAGGGGAAACGAAAATAGCCAGTCGCATCATATCTTTTTTATTCAATCCTTCACGATTTATATTCGCATTCGCATTTGTGTTCATCAATTTTTCTTCTGGCTCTGTGATAAGTAGTACTCGTCGCTGTTTGTCGTCACCCTCCTCTCCTCTCCTCTCCTCTCCTCTCCTCTCCTCTCTTATAATATACATATACCTATATAATATAGCATGTCAATATAACAACGAAGAAAACGTCGTTGCACCAGGAGCAGAGGTGTTTTGTTTCAGGCATTTGGACATGTATATATACCTACATATTTATTCATCTATCTATGTGTATGTAAGTAGCGGCATTTGGCCCAGATATACTTTCAAGCTTTCGACACAACCGCGGAGTTCTACTTTCGACAAAACTACTATACTTTCTTACTACATTATGCTGCTATGTTGTGACGTCGGTACAATAGAGAATCTTCTTCGTTTCGTTTTTGCAATATATATTATATATATATATATATGTATGTATTTATGGATGTATGTATATATAGTGTTTGACTCATGTAGGCTGATACGCAGTTATGTATAGTCTGTACATACACATAGGTATGTATCAACTCTTATCTAGATATTACACTGAAATCATACGGATGCCGACGACGATGATGGCTATATGAAGAAAGGAAAAAAGAAAGCCGTTTTTTATTTTTATCTTTCTGCCTTTTTGTAACCTATATAATGGAAAGAAATGGGAAGAACTTTGTTGAATTTGTTACGAGGCTTAAGTTTATAGCATGCAGGTATAACGTTAACGCAATAAAAACAGCAACGACATTGACGGCAAATAATATCGAATGAAATTTTTCGATGAAGAAATAATCTCAAATCGAATAAATATTATATGTTTTTGGTAATTTTTGTGTTGCGTGGATGAGGAAACGTTGAATGAAAAACTTCCGCAATAGTAATACCACTATTTCAGTAATCAAACTGTAACTGTTGTTATTCTCATATCTTCTCGAGATGAAATTGAGAAAGTAGAAAAGCCAAAGAAGTACCACACACAGTTGATAATGACAGCACCGAGTTACTAAAATTGTTGCGCGTATAGAAAACAGGACGAAAAAATCAAATGGGAATTCCTGAAAATCTGTTCTTTTTTTTTGTAAAAACAGGTTAGAGACGAAAAGGAAAATGATAAAAAGAATTTATATCTGTCTACATATTAGTCAAGATGATGTGCAGCAGAGATGGTAGGCGATTGGTTGTAGTTGTTGCCGGCGGTAGGGAGAGGAAGAAGAAGAAGAGGTTGTGGAGAAGGAGGAGCGGGAGAAGGAAAAGAAGGAAAAGAAGGCGGAGGCGGGAAAGACAGGCCCACCATGGCCAGGCCGTTGATCTCCGGTCGCCGTGTACCGGACGACCTTGAGACTCACGGTCAATTTGCGGAGCTCTCAACGGACTACGCGACGACGACGACGACGACGACGACGACCATCCTGCATCGTTCTATACACGCTGTTAAGAGCTTGGTTATCTCTTCGGCATCTTTTTTCTCTCACCGACGAATCCCTTTATTTGCAGTATTATCAATTCGTAACGAAATTACAGACAGACCGATGTATAAGTGTACTATATATATATATATATATATATATATATATATATATTTTCTCTACATACATACATGTAGCAATTATCGGTACACCAGTTACGTAGCTTCGCGCAGGCCCTTTTCTCTCTCTCTCTCTCTCTCTCTCTTTCTCTCTCTCTGTTTCTCTCCCTTTCCGGACCGGAAGTCAGATATTATCTTTATCGATTAGTACATGTAAATACCTCCTGCCTCCTACGCCTATAACGCTACCTATCGTCTAGAAATATGAAGGATGCAGCATTTCAGATGCCGGTGTCAGTTGTTTCGATGTGATATAATTTTGTGCGTAATGTGATGATTATACCTACATATAATTGAATGGAATTTTATCACATAACCGAATACATATATATATATATACCCGTGTATCCTTGCTACATGTTGATCTACTAGCTATTCACATAGCTGTACGAATTTTAATTTTTCTTTTTTTTTGTTGTTTTTAACTTTTATATGAATTTCAAAAAGGCGCGAATAATGAGAGCTAATTGATCATCGTTGTTGATAAATTTGAGGAAATATGATTGAAAGAAATGAATATTGAAAGTTTATTCATACATCTCACTCTGCGTAGTGTTCTGACGTAATTTTGATCGTTATATTTAGTACCTAGAGTCGTAATACCCGTCGTCGGGTAATATAATATGTATTTGTAGCCCGCCCGCCCTTGGTGTTCCTCGCCCCTGCGCGCCTGCGCCCCTTCATCGGCATTTGTCAGTCTTATCAAACTTGCGCGTTACAGAGCCTTGACTCTCTCGGTCTCTCTTCACGCTCGGAGAGTACGTAGTTAATAGTTTTGTGCATGAAATGTATGTATATGTATATAATACGTACATATTAACTTTCTTGCGAGACACTAACGCCTCTCAATGCTATGTATCTATACCGCCGCGCCGCCCGTTACCGCGGATGATATCCAACTATCTATCTGTTTGTTTGAATGCACAGGTATTTCAGTATAATAACTATACTGTACCGCTCTATCGACGGCCGTTTTAGGTATGCAAATACAGTTTTATAATGCGCGAGCCCGGGAAACGTTTGATTGCAAGAAAATTATTACACCGATGTAGAAATTTGCTCGGAAACGTGTGTGTGTTTTTTTTTCGATTTGTTGTATATACAGTTTTTGATTGTATAAAACGTGTAGCTATACTGTGCGCGTAAAGAAATAATGATTTCTAGATATTGGTATATGTATGTACCAGATACGTTACCGAGTACATTACTATAATTATACGTATTGCGTGTATTTTGACTTTTAAGAAAAATTTGTTTGCGCAGATAACGTAGTTGAACGACGTTATAATGTAACTATGTGATACACAGATAGATACATTTGAGATTAGAATTTGTACAAACAAATTTTTCAAGCCGACGACGACATAAGTGTGCGTTTCACGTTATCAGAGTAACTAGAAATCGTTTCCTACGTAATACCATGTTGTACCGATTTGGAAAGTGTTTTTCTTTTTCAAATTCGTTTTCGAGACATTGATGGATTAGAACAATTTGAAGCCATTATGGGCAGAGCGCAAGGCCGATTTATTTTGTGAAAGTTGTGTGTATGTACAGCTGTTTTTATCAGTCGGTTGGTTTTATTGCTTTCTTTCTTTCTTTTTTCTCAATTTCGTGTAAAGAAAATCGATGATTTCAATTCTGAGGAAAGAACGAACGGAAAATAATTGACGTAGAATTAAATTATGAACTTTCCATCAAGAATCATTCATCCTGCGTCTTTCAGTACCTACCACCGTGAAGTTTTCGATTTTGAACATGTATATTATCGGTGGTGAAAATCGACGATATTTATACTGGCATTGTGAAGTGAGCGAACTTTTCGACGTTTATGTAAGCAAGAAAGAAAAACGAGAGATCGAATCATTCGAATACCTATAGCTTTAACTTTCATAAAACGAATCCCTGCCAACATAGTTGCCCCATATAGTTGTATATTTTTATAAATCTTCCGAGATAGTTTTTATATTGCGACAGTTTTTGGGGGAGAGTTTTTTTTTTTTTTCTTTCTTTGAATTTTTTTGTAGAACGCATGGCATAGATGCCTCGTACAGAGACTCCTCGTGAAAATGAAATTAGTAAATTAAATGCAGCAAAAAGTAAACTAATTTTGTTAATGTAATTTTTCTGTTGTCGAACGAGTTATGGTTTTGAAAATCAGATACCCATCTATAATAGTTTCGGAATGTAATTGAATTATTCAATTCATTCCTCCCCCCGCCGCGTTCCCCGTTCCCTACCCCCACCGCTTATCTAAAATACTTTTGCGGCCGTGAGATAACGCGAGAGAGCTTGCGGTATGCGTGCGGTATTAGCGGACTGTGAGATCATTGATAAAAACGACGAAAAATAATGAGAGAAAAAGAAGAAAAAAAAAACTACCAAGGGAAAACGTTATTTCCAACCTTGAATTTATTTTCATATATGTTTCTTATTTTCCTATTTTTTCATGGCTTATTTTTCTTCAATTTTATTATTGCCTTTGCGACGACACGTATGTATGTACAGACACGAGCGCGGTTACCTTGCGGTAACCGTACGCACGGCGCGGCGGAGAGGGAAATATAAATAACGAAAAAATATCATCCCGCAAATATAGCGGTAATTCTCAGATTTCGTTGTTGCGCACAATGTATTAGTGGAAGCAGACATGTGCGAGGAAGAGTAGAAAAATGCCCGACGTTTCGTTGTGGCCTTTTATTTATTTCTATTAGCGATCGACTTCGGGAAACACTGGTACCTATTGTCGGTATCCTCGTACAGCTGCCTAATACTCGACGTGAAACTGCAATAGCGTGTTCAGTATACGAAACGGTGTTCGCAATTCACATACTGCTTTTGAAGTACGTTATGATGAGACTCATTCAACCCGATAAGATATATCAGTATTTAATATAGCTGGAACACGACTTACAATCAGTAATTATTCTACTTTCGAGGAAGGAATATGGGAATATGAGAAAAGTCTACATGGGAGCGACTACCCTGTCAAAAATTTCGGATACACACCGATACGAATTCGCGCTGTTTATGGTTTCATTATAATCATATCGAACATACGCGCATAATTCTGAAACTCGCATAATGCGATGATATTTTTTCTCCGTGCGCAAACCGCAGATGACGTATCGAGTCGCAAGTTGCGTCTTCTTTCGTCACAATGTCATCGCGAATTTGGACAATTTTCATTCTGCTTTCGCATGTATATACATGTATTCGCATTTCGTGTATATACATATGTAGATATATATAAAATATACCGACCGCACGGTTTCACCTCCAAGAGCTGCTCTGTGCTCAACGTGTTCTACTTTCGCTCGTACCACACATATACCTATATTACTATACATACCTCGCGCTATTTTATCTGCCTTGTATTATTGTCGTAGTACCTCTCAAAAACTGCAGATTATGCCAATTTCTAATCTTATTCTTGTTTATTCCCTCAAAATTCTTTCATTTTTCACGAACATTGCAAAAATGGAAGTAAGATTGACGGGCGCGAAATGAGAAACGAAACAACATGCGTCGCGATAGAAAAGAAGAAAGGAAAGAACGAGAAAACGTCATTGACGAAACACATTCGTTGATTTTTTGTTGTTTCGTTTCATCTCAAGTGCGATCAGAGTCGAAGCTTCTGTATCAAAATACAGCATGTACCTCGGTTGATTCATGTTTTTTCGGCTGAAATCGGTGACTTACTTTAATTGAAAATATCTATCTTTCGCGCGATTCAATCGATTTTACATATCTATAGATTTTATACTTGCTGGCCGGTAAGTGTTAAAGCTGTAGACATGTACGTAGTACGTACATTCATAACTATAACTATATACCTAAGAGAGTGAAAGTTAACCAAAGGAAACTATAGAGATGTCGTCTGACTTTACAGACGCGTTAGTAGTAGTAATAGCAATAGCAATAGCAATAGCGATAGCAGTTAGAGCGACGCTAGGTATTATTTATTACGACGATTGGATTGAACAACGTTTGCCTTACGCCACGGGCTCGGCTGGGCCGGCTATTACCTTTCACTTCTTTTTTCTTTTCTTTTCTCGTCTTTTCTTTCCTTCTCCTATGATCGCACTGCACTGTCTGTGTTCACATAGCGCACATTTCATCTTATATTGCGTACCTATATATCGTGTATCGTTCGTATCTCCGTTATCTTATTTGTACTTATCGTTTGTGCTTTATTTCTCTTAGATTTTTGGTAGTTGTGATTTTCAACCGATTTCCGACAGAAAATCGAATTCACGAACTTGACGCAAGAAAATCACGTAGTTTGGCAGTTAATATCGGTAGAAATTTGTCGATGATGAAAAAATTCGATTTTTATTTTCATTTTGACGAATTCCTGACGCGAATACGACGATCTTCTTGCGTTAACGATGTGAATTTGATTTTAGTTTCAATTTTCACGGTGTTGATCTGGATCCAAAAATATGGATTGGAGATTTTTCTCCTCTGTGTCTTTTCTCTTCTATCTTTTGGTAACTTTTCTTTTTCTTTTCTTTCTTTTTTTTCGTTTCATATTTAAGATTTTCTACTCATGCCGACGAAGAAGACTGGCAAATTCTGTCGGGCCACATGATGCCCGATACACGAATAGCAATAATCATTGATGTATTCAAGTTCGTCCTTGCTATTTCTAGTTTTGTCTGCACTCCAGACGACGCAACGACACGTACGCGGCTGTCCGTCGCAATTATTCATTATAAATACATGGATTACTTGCGTTCTCTCATCTTTATACACACACGCACACACACCCACAAACAGAAGTAATTTCCGCTTTGGAATTTTGATTAGCATAAAATAATTAACGCTCTTATAAGATTTGACACATATATATGTGTATATATTTACATATATCTACTACCTTATATAGTATACCACAGCCGATACCGGACGCGAGATGACTAACTACTGCAGAGTATATAAAGGGTGATTCAGGTTGAGCGCGACAGATTTTTGCGACATGTTGTTCGAGAAATTCTGAAACGAAAAATCCTTTGCCAAAAATTCCTGTGACCTCAGGTTTTCAAGCTACAGAGGATCTAAGCTGACCTATCACAGAGCTTGTACGCTAGCAAGACACGGCATGCTTGAATGAGTGAGTGAACATAGTCTTTGCACACTCGCATATGAGCGTTGTGATTTTGTTAACTCAAATGTTCCGTAACTCGTAAATTATCGGTCGCAGGAATTTTTGGCAAAGGACTTCTCGCTCAAAAATTTCTTGACCAATTTGTCCACAAAATCTGTCGCCCTCAACCTGGATCACCCTGTATACATATATAATGTTAAACACAATTGATATTATGAAATCTCAAATTGACGATTTGCAATAGGTATAATTTCAAAATTACTATCATCGTCATCATCATCATTATCGTTAGCTATACCTATCTATAACAAATGGATCCATGAATTTTAATGGACAATTTCCGATTTCCGCGTATAACATACGAAATGTAGGTAGGTGGGTAGGTGTAATAAAGAAGGAGAACAAAAAGCTATAGGTATAGGTACCGAAATCGAAATATTTGTATAGATTTTTATACCCTATTAGGTACTCTTGTTATATATCGTACTGCATAATATATATAACGAGTGATAGAAAAGTGAAAGCTGCGTCTCGCTGCTTGCCCGCCCGCCTGCCTCCACTGCAGTCCGACATGCATTTAGCGCGTATACATATGCCGCGTACCTATACCTATAACCTGCACCTATACCTTTCTCAATTTTTGTTAATATGCTTTGGTTTTTTGCTGCAGACGTTCCTATAGATTTCTTGTGCCACATTGGAAAGTAGAGAAAAGGAAAGAGAATGAAAATGATAGATGATGAATGATGAATGAATGAAACATCATTCTTTTTCTGTGATCTAATCACCAAACATCATACAATCACAAGAATCTTCTTCATTTTCCGTTACACGCTATAGTTTCCGTTATCCGTTCTTCTATTTCGGTGCTAACCTTTATAATTTTTCTCGCTCTCATGCTCTTGCGATCTTTCACGTGCCTATAATCCACGTAGGTTACACTATTATACACACCTTGCATATAACCTGGCCTATGCATACATGCATACACGTATGCGCGTGTGTGTGTGTGTGTACTTACTATGTATCTATGTAGGTACATTATACCTACGAGACTTGGAAGTCTTTAGAGTTTACTGACCCAACGTGCCTCGGCACGCCACGCCACGATGCGATGCGACGTGGTTGAGCGCGATCCCACGAAGAGGAAATGAGGAAGTAGTAAGTACGAGACTGCGGGCAGTGGCATGGCATGGCATGGCATGGCATCAGTAACACGTGACTAGAACCTCACGTGGGCCAAAGTGTACGGGTATATATAGGTATAGGTATACGTGCAGTAGTCGCTTTTACACAGGGCTCGAGCGAGTCGAGTTGAGGTCATCGGACACGATTTTATCGTCAGAAAACACTCTGACATGAATTTCCAAGATTCATATCTCTTCTAGGGTCGCTTAGGCACAATTATGCGTGGATCTCAAACGAGGGATTCTCTTTTTTCGTTATCGTGAAACGTTGGAAAACCTGTACAAATATTTTGGAAAAAGAAACAAAATTGGTCACCGACATTGAGAATTTTATGATACCTTGTGATATTATGCCTTCGTATATATTTCTGATGAGAATTTAGATGTCTTGCGTCCGCCAATTTGAACTCCATAATTTTTCAATCGGATTCGTGATCAGCGACTTTGAGAACCTTCGGAAATCGATAATTATTGAAATCGAGATGATTTTCGAAATATCATCAGCCATTCGAAAATTATGCACGATGGAAGAATTTTCATGAAAATCAGATATCACCATCTTGAATTTGAAATTTTTGGAGTCTGACTCGACATCAACGCATTGGAAAATCTGGAGGAACCGATTTTTGTTTGTTTGCCGAAATTGTATTAATTTCTGGAATCCCTTCGGCCCTCGCGAATCTAACGATTTCCAACTGAGATTCGTAATCAGCGAATCAGAAAACATGTGGAAATCAATTTTCACGAAAATCGAATGAGTTTTTTCCGGTTTTTTTCATCGATCTGTACGCCGTCTATCCGAAATTGGTTTTTTTTTCTTCGTTGTATTTCGTGAGTGCGATTGAAAATTATAAAAAAAAGAATACCGTCGAAAAAAGGCTCCTTGAAGCCAAATTTCATGACGATGACCGAAGGTCGAATACCTTGAGCCTGACTGATTCGAGGTTTCTAATAGCTATATACGACTCGCGAGGTTAAATATCTTTTAATTCCGGGTTAAGAGCTTCACAGTTACTTGCGCGCGTCGAGGACGCCTTCGAGGTTTTTCGTCTTGACGTTATTTTACTCTACTTATGTATACATACTTATGGTTTCCTTATTTTTGTTTCAGGATCCCGGTGGTGAGTGACTGCGCTCCGCAGACGTCGCGGGTCACATCGAACTTGCACAGCAGCAGTAGCATGGCGGTGAGCCGGGTCCCGAGCCCTCCGCCACCCGAAGTAAACACCCCCGTCGCTGAGAACTGGTGCTACACGCAGGTACGTAATATTCGATGTCATTTTCCCCCTACCGATCCTCACGCTCTTTTCACCACTTTTTCCTCCAAAGTTTAACATTTTATTCCCATCACTTTTCCCCTGGTTTCATCTCAGCTTCATCTTGTGGATATGAGCTCGAAAAATAAATTTAGCAACGAATTACGCGAAACTCCACACTAGACAACACCGTATCTTATTTATCGGTGATGCGGTAGTAAAGACGGCGGTAGTAGTTCTTCGTAGGCAGTTAGGGGACCCCAGGTTGTTGGCCGCAACGATCAGTAACTATACACGCGGGCCGGTGGGTTACGCACACACGCCCTCGCGCGCGTTACTGCTCACGCACTAGGCTACGGGTCTATTTTTAATGCTCACTACTCCCCGGTGAAGTGAACGACCTGCAACTAGATATCTCAACATCTAGCCCATCGCGTCCGCTCGCTTACCTCGCTTCCCTTCATTGTCGAATAATTCGTCACCATCGTTTCGTAGCTCTTCAATGCTATACCATCATCCGGAATATTCTTCCTCTTCATCTCCGACCGATCCTCTCTAATACCGAAGCGATCGGCTATACAGTATCGAACTGTCTGGTACGTGATTCTTCTCTGCTGAGTGTATTCCTCGCGAGAAACTGGGAGGAAATTGTCCAAACCGTAAATTCGACAGTTCGGTTGTTTTTAAATTGGAGTGATTCAAAGGTCCCACCAATCCGAAGTCGCCGAATGCTAATGACCGTTGGTAAATCGGAGCAATCCGATTCGTCGACTTCAACTCGCTCCCATTCGGCAATTATAAGTCCTACGATCTCCCGATTTTCGACAAAAACTTCGCCGTAGTTTCTTCCGAGGAATACAATTGTCGAATGCTTACGAAGCTCTGAATTATTCTTCGATAGTTCACTCGAGATCTTTGTATACGTAAAATTACGGTGATCTCACAGCGCGCATTGTCGTCCTCTGCACGTAGTCTCATTATAACGTTTATTTCGAAACTCGAGATGTCGATGATAATAATGACGATGATGTAGCGAAGATGCTGGTACTCTAGTACTATGATACTTACTGGTATAGGAGGTAATACACCGAGTCGAAAGTCAACCCATGCTCGAGTTAACTTTCATAATGGTTGGTGGGCTCTCCTCTAGACTTCCCTAGGATTGATTCGTGTGAACCAACCATCTACGTCTCTCGGTTCTTCGGGTCTAGCTGCTGCAACAACAGTCTTACTCCACGTCCTGGGAACTCGAGTCGGTTTAGTTCATACCTCGGCTTAGCTTGCGCGTTGTATCTACATTTAGTTCGGTATTATCAAATAACCTCTTTGAAAATAGCGTTTTCTACTTTTTCATTGGTTTTTTTTTTTTTTTTTTCTTTCCATCTCGTTTGGTGACATATTTATACTCATACTGTATATGTACAAGTGTGAACAACAAATACGTCGGTCACAGTATAATATTTCGCTTGTTGTATAGTAGAAATATAAATATATCAGAGAGAAGACAGGATAAAAACGATACATCTTACTTTTGTTCGTCTTCTCTTCCGCTACTTCATCATTATCATCATCGTCATCATCATCATTATCATTATCATCATCCTCACGTATCTTTTCGCGGCTCTTTCACCCCGTCTCTTTGCCCTCCTACAAGGGGCCGCGTGGAGTCATTGCCCGTTCTGAAACGGGTACCGGAAGTGTGACTGCTATCCTATCCCTGCCGCGGCCATCCATCCGGTGATTGACCTCATCGTCAGTTCGGTTTGCGTTAGTTTTAAGGTACAATATCATACATGCAGGGGCATTTCGCGCCGAACAATAAATATCAGTATCAGAAACGCCGATATTTTAGTTTTTTTTATCGTCATTTTGATCCAAAAACAGTGAAATTAATCTTTCCAAATTTGTATTTCGGAGACAACTGTTCTTGAGGCTCGAACTTCTGTCCACTGAATTTCTCGGCACCGAATTTTCGATGATGATGTGATCGAACTTATTTTTTCTCTTCACATATCTTTCGATCGTAATGAAATTTCGAGTTTGACGAAGAAGAGAAATAATTTGCTCAAATCACAGATATGTAGTTCGGTGATCAATCGGTTCGTTTTAACCCGGAATGTCTCAGATATACGTATACACACACCTACCCGCTAGTTCACGCGCCTTGCACGTTCTCCGTTCCGAAGTACCTACTACATACGTACATATGTATCTATACCCATAATCGTTTGACGCGCGTCAGGAAAGAGAAGAGAGGCTCGAGCTCGAGGCAGCATAGCCTGCCTATGCGAAGATGATTCAAGGCCGGTCGAACCGCTCGGTGGTGACGACGAGTTGAATGACTTCCCGGGCGTCGACACCGCGAAGAACGATACAATATATACGAACATTCGTGTAATTCGTGTCTCGATCAACGATCGACGATCGGCAAACGACGATCGTCAATGTTCTGCTATTCTGGAAGGGGGGGGAAAAAAATACCACCCCGGAAACGTGAGGAAAGCTCTAAACTTGTATCCCAACCGATGCCATGAGAATTTTAGGATCAGCTAAACACTATATCTTCCCATCGTTCCTTCATCTGGTAAAATTTGGTATTTTTTTCATCTATCGATTAATATCCGTCGGTAAACAATTGTTAGAATTATTTCAAATCTTGATAATCGATTAAGTTAGATGCGCCCGTTAGTTCCGAACGTTCGAACGAACGAAACTTATTTGGTTATCTGAATAATTCTCTATTTCTTTTTTTTTTCATTATTTTCATTGAATCATACATCAAATTTTTTGATTTCCATCATTAAATATAGCGTCAAGGTAGATGAGATGCAGATTTTTATCATACCAAGTGAATTTTTTGAATAAATGGTTAATTTTCGTTCATTCGAACGTTCGGAACTCCAGGCACATTGAGTGAGGTGGTTACTTTCGGTTAAAAGTTTCAAAGTTCAATTTTAGATTTTTCAGTATCACTGTGTACCTATCTACGTACGTAACGAAGAATGAAATCTCATTTTGTTAATGATCGAGTCCACGCGCTTGGACTGAAAATTTCTAACTTCTAATTTTAGTCTCATTTTTCCAAATGCTCGATAACTGCTGCTCGCGTTCTCTATCATTAACGGAGCTCTACTTTCTCTCTCAAATCAGACAAAAGCTTGATGATAGAGTCGTTTCAAAATTCATTGTGACTAGCTCCAATATTTTACATCGTATACGTAGGTATAGGGTACTCACTACTAGATACTTCATACTTATTATTATATCTACGTATAGATTATATATTTGCCAAGGTCGTGCTAAATCGTGACGTCAGAGATCGTTGACTTCTACAAGGAGAATCCGGGCCCGACCTCATATCACCCCCGCCTCTCTCTCTCTCTCTCTCTCTATATATATATATGTGTATATCCCGCTCTTTTCTTTTATTTCATTCTTCTCTCTCCCTCTCTCTCTCTCTCTCTCTCTATATATACAACATGTATATCAATTTACCGTTAATTGTACTATAGGTAAATAGTGTAGCTTTCTTCTCTTTTTTTTTTCACCTCTCCTTATATCTTTCTTCTCTTGTGTAGAAGAATTTTACACGTTTTAAATCGTCTACGGTGTTCTCTCTTCGTTTCCACTCCTTACTTCAGTTCTGAACGAAGAATTTGGTGTTCGTACACTCCATATACTTTACACTGCCATTCCCCGTTTCCCTTCCAATAGTATTATGCTCATACGCACAATATAGAATCGTTTTCGTTACTATTTTCTGTTCTGTAATCGATGTATGCGTTAACAAGAGATATGTAGTATGTATGATTTATCGATACATATAACTCATCTATAAAGTATATGAGTATTATAGTATATAAGTATAGCATATAGGACAGTGTCCACCGGATATATTCTGACGTGGTGTCGCATTTGAAGGTCTTGTGTGCACAGGTGAAGGTGGTCAAGTTCAGCTACATGTGGACAATAAACAACTTTAGTTTTTGTCGCGAAGAAATGGGCGAGGTGCTCAAATCATCGACATTCTCTGCCGGGGCCAACGACAAACTCAAATGGTAAGAAACAAGAGAAAAAAATAAATAAATAAATAAAATACACTCGTAACTGTATATTCAAGATTTTAGATGAACAAAATGCGTACATAATGGTAGATGTGGCTGACGTTTATAACGTTAACTCAACAAAATCTTGAGAAATAATATCAGCTGTCTCGGTGTCGAAACTATTGGCATTATTATCCATAGTGATTTTATTTTTCCGATTCTCCTCATTATCACTACTGTATGATGGTATTAATCTCGATCAATCATTATTTCAGATAATCAATATTGGAAATTAGTAGATATAGTTTAATTTTGACGACGTAAAGTCAATTTCATTTCCTTTTGAGAAGAAGAGAAAAAAAAACAAACAACAAAATACAGATCATTGCAGACGTTGTTCATTAAATTATTTACTTACCCCGGCCGATATTTTATTTGGACCCATATCGATCTGATCAGACAATTAATTGATTTGTTATTTGATTAATTAATTAATTAATTCATGCATCATTTATTCGGATGTTATAGGTGCCTGAGAGTAAATCCCAAGGGTTTAGACGAGGAAAGTAAAGACTATTTATCGTTATATCTTCTCCTCGTTTCTTGCAACAAATCTGAAGTTAGAGCAAAGTTCAAATTTTCTATTCTTAATGCCAAAAGGGAAGAAACCAAAGCTATGGGTGAGTTGAAGTTTTTGTGTATCATAGTAATTATTTCTATATTGAGCATTGTTTCATTCATTTCATTTCCTTTCAATTCATTTAAATTTTGAAATCAATAATGACAAAAAAATATGATCTTGAAAATTGGATATATCTTCATATTTAAATGTACGTTAACGATGAGTGTTCAATACTGGAAATCAATTTTCTTCTCATTGGGAATTAAAAATTTTGAAGCCCAACATTCTAGATAATTTAAATAAACTCGACCTTCTCTATAACAATTATAAAGAATACTTGATTGAAGAAAATAAATGAACAGTTAATTTATGAAAGAAGAAGAAAATGTTTATTTCAATTTTTCGTCTTTTGTTTTGTTTACAGAAAGCCAGCGAGCCTATAGGTTTGTTCAAGGAAAGGATTGGGGTTTTAAAAAATTTATAAGAAGAGATTTTCTATTGGACGAAGCTAACGGACTATTGCCGGATGACAAACTCACGATATTCTGTGAGGTATATACCTTTGTATGTTATTGTTATATTTATTTAATTATTAATTCAATATATATATATTCATATATAAATATTGAGCTAATATTTTGTCTAATAAAACAACACCATCCATATTTTTCCTTTTATTTTTCTACTTTTTTTTTTGTTCTTTTTGACATCTATTTTAGGTCAGTGTCGTCGCAGATAGCGTCAATATCTCCGGACAAAGTAATACGATACAGTTCAAAGTTCCCGAATGTCGACTACCCGACGATCTAGGACTACTATTCGAAAACCAAAAATTTAGCGATGTTACGCTTACGGTCTGTGGAAGAGAATTTCAAGCACACAAAGCAATACTTGCAGGTAAATTATTGATATTAATTCATTTTTCTTTTTTTTTTTTCTGTGTATTATGTAACTAAGCTCGGCTCTTAGTCCGGTTCATCATCAATTTCTCATAATTGATCCATATTGTTTTTATTACTCTTCATTAATGACTTGAAAAAAAAGAGTATGAGATAGATTGAGAATAATTTATTTGAAACAAATCTTGAATCTTGAAAAATGGTTAATTTGGTAATTTTTGCTTTTTCTGTTTTTAGCACGAAGTCCAGTATTTTCGGCGATGTTTGAACACGAGATGGAAGAAAGAAAGCAAAATAGAGTTGATATAACTGACGTAGATCATGAAGTTTTAAGAGAGATGTTGCGTTTTATATATACAGGAAAAGCAGCGAATCTTGAAAAAATGGCTGATGATTTATTAGCAGCTGCTGATAAATACGCACTCGAAAGGCTTAAAGTTATGTGCGAAGAAGCTTTATGTACTAGCTTAGCTATCGAGAATGCTGCTGATATTCTCATACTCGCCGATCTTCACAGCGCAGATCAACTCAAAGCACAAGCCATAGATTTTATTAATACGTAAGTTTCATTTTGCTTTATTTTGTTTCATTTATGTATTCATTGACATAACATTGTCGAATTTTGTTCATCTTTGTAGATTGTTGAACTCCAATATGCAGAAATTGTAATGAATTCCAATTGCAGAACACACTCTTTCCATCAAAAGTATATAATATTAGTAAAAATTTGAACTAACCTATCAGAACTCAGAGAATTTCCATAATTATTGTTGTTATTCTTGTGTATAATTGTTGTTTCTTATTTCCCGGACTTATTTATCACTGAAATATTTGCAACATTTAGATAGTTTTGCGAAAAAATAGGTATTTTTGGATTAGGGAATTTCAAGAAACTATTTTGAGTTCATTTGGAACATTGAACTGAAGTTTTTGAGTAAGAATATTCGATTAATGTTGATAACAATTTTCCAGACATGCGACGGACGTTATGGATACGGCAGGATGGAAATCAATGATACATTCGCATCCGCACTTAATAGCAGAAGCTTTCCGAGCGTTAGCAACACAGCAAATTCCACCGATCGGTCCACCGAGGAAAAGAGTAAAGCAAAGCTGAAAGCAAACGCCTCTGGCACCAGGAATAACGACTACGTCGCCTCCTCCGCTTTTGCATCCTTCTTGACTCTGTGTACAGTGAATTAATTATAATGACGGATGTTGATGATGATAATAATTTAGAAGTGACAAAAAAATTATAAATGTTTCCTAGTGCGTCACCGCAAACCAATAAATCACCCATTAACGCCCCCCCCCCTCCCCCCCACCCACCCACCCACCCACTCTGCTGGTTCCAGATTCAAAAAATTCAAGATAGAAAAAAGACCGGATGTATCAAATATCAAATATCTACTACTACAGCTTCGGAACTGAGCTTTGTGTTAGAATATTGGAAGATATTCCGTCTTGTTTTGAAGAAAAGTGAAGAGAAAACCTGGGAGAACAAAAAATATAGGCCAGAAACAATCTGTATAATTGAAAATGGTGCACCACCGATACCCATGCCCTTGACCCCCCACCCTCCAGAAGCCAGACTCTTGTGTTCAGTGAGCGTAGTTCTGTGGTAGAAAGAATTGCGACTTTGTTTTTTCGGTCTCACTCACGGCTCGTTCATAATGATGGAAAAATTGAAAAGTATGGCCCCCAGTCAGCCCTTTCTATCGCCCCACCAAAAAACTTTCTTTTTTAAACGTTGACGATTTAAAAATATATTAAATATGTCTTGGAAAATACAGGAGATTGATAAGAGGAGGTGTGCTATAAAGTCGTTTGATTTTTGTCAAATTCATCGGTAAAATTGATTAGATCGATTATTTTCAATGATTATCGACGAAGGGTTGATCTAGATTTCAAATGGAGACAAAATAAAAAAGAAGAAATAAAATGCAGGCGGGAACCCGCAACAGACTTTTGTGGTGTGAATGATAATAATGGACCAGAGAATAAAAAATATCAAGACTTTATTTATAAAGATAGAGCGAGTTGAGCGGAGAAAAGATGAAAATTCCCATGAATAACGAAATAAATAATTAGAAAGGAAAACAAAAAAGTGAAAATAAATAAATAAATAAATGAATAAGAAAAGTTGTGATAGACGTCAGCCAGACGACTAAGTAGTTTATTATTATTATTATTAATATTATTATTATATGAATATATATATTTTTTTCAATGTTTTTGTTTTTGTTCCTTTGTCAACGGATCGAACAACGTGTGTATGTTACGTTACATGTATGTGCATGTGTGTATGTACACTATCACTGTGTATGTATCATCCCCCGTTCAAGTGGGTTTTAAGATAATTTTTCTTTCTCTCTTTTTTTTTCATTCTGTTCAATTATCCGATGTGTCAGTGACTCATTTTATAATATGTAAAGCGTGAAGAAAACAGACAAAAATAGGAAAAACAAATAATTCTTCCGGCATGAAGGAAAAAGAAAAAAAAAATAAAGAAAAAAAGAAGAGCGAAAGAAATAAAAACAACAAGAACCTAAAATAAAATCATATTAAGTGGAGAAATATAATAATGATTCTAGTTAGTGTTTTTTTTATTGATCTCTTTATTTCTCTTGATATAATTATTTTTATCATTATTATTATTATTATTATTATTGTTATGATTATTTTGATTTTGTAAGTAATAATATAACTATTAACTAGTAATTGATTAATCATGATGATTGTTATTATTATTATTTTCTCTTATTATTATTACTGCTCTTCACTAATCGCTATAAATTCAATCTGTGCGCCATCCGCCTCTGATTACTCATTTTCTTTATTGTTTAATTTGTCCATCAATACTAACAATCCAAATTTTGTCCCACACTCATTTGTTGCTCCCGTGCCTCCTCAGATGAATTTTTTTTTTTTCATTCATTCATGTGTTGATTCGTAAAGATTTTTGTTTCTCTTAGCGTTTTCGACTGGCTGCGCTGGCGTAGTGTATCTCTATGTGTCTTTTTCTTCTTCAGTGGAAAGAAAGAGACAGAACGATCTACACTACACCAGTGTAGCCTTGTGTAGCCCCAGTCAAAAACGATATTTGATTACCGTTGTTCCAAAACCGCCGTAGTAAAAGTAATTGGGCATGCATTTGATTTGTTCTCTTCTCTTTTGTTCGATTCGTCTGTTTGTAGAAAAAAAAACCATACGAACAAAATAACTAGAAAAACAACGGCAGACAACGACGTGTTAGAAAGAATGAACAGAAGGTATATTTTGTCAGCAAAAATTTGCAAGATGAATGACAAAACATGTAAATTTATTAGGGTTGTCCATAATTTGTGAAAAAAAAAACAGCTAATTTTGTCCGTCATGTTGGGCAGTTTAATTATTTGGGAGAAAGAGAAACAAATAGAATTCGAACGTGAAAATGAACAAAAAGAAAAAGAGGAGGAAGTGTTCGTTATGTATAATACCAATTATAGAGTACTACCTATTAATCTGTGTATGGTCTATAACAATGGAACGACGGAGAAAATTTGAGAACAAAAGAAAAAAAATGGAAAAAGCCCGTATGCCTGATTGAAATGAATTAGTATTGAATACATACTGTTCAAAATCATATTTCCTACACAGAACAGGAATCAAAAGAATGAGAAAAACCAATAAAAACAAATACGAATGTGGTACCTAATGCGATTTAACTATGAAATATATTCTGTAATAATAAGTGAAAAAAAACTTGTTAAAATAAATAATATACTAGATTAAATAAAATATTAAACATTTGTATAAATAAATGAATGAATAAATGAAGAAGAAGACGGAAGAGAACAAGAGAATAATAAATGAATAAATGAGAAAAGTTTAGTCAATTATAGTATGGAAAAAAACAAATAAACAAAAATGAAAAAAAAATGAGAAAATACTAATCGTTTTGTGTAACCAATTAATTAATAATAATTATCGAATTGCTGAACGAGTAATGAAAAATAAGAAAAATAAGTAATAGAGAATGAAAAATTAGAAAATTGAAACGAAAAAGGAAAAAATGTAAAATAATAAGCGATACATCATTGTTTGTGGTGAAATGAACTGAATTATGGGCAACCAGGCAAGAGAGACAACATAATGATCATTGTAATACTATTATTACTGTGTACTATTACTATTACCTATTATTATTATTATTATTATTATCATTATTATTATTATTATTATTATAAATTATTATTACTGGCTTCCCGATTCCTCCTACCACTACTACTACTACTACTACTACTACTACTACTACTACTATTATTACTACTACTATGTAGCTAGATTTATCGATCAATTTTAAATATTGAAATAGTAATACCATACCTAATTACTTACCACCTACCATTTACAACATTATAAGAAACGAAAAAGAAAAAACAAAACAAAACAAGAAAAAAATAATTGTCAAAATGAATATTAATTAATGCCATACATGTTCTGTGATAAGATCCATTATACTATTGCAACAACTGTATTTTGTCTATTTAATCTATGTATAAATCTATCTCCATTTATCTAGATACTTTTGTCTTGCTCATATTTCAAGGTATATAATATTTTCTCGGAAAAACCATCCAAGAAGAAAAAATGAAAGTTCATTAAAATCAGAATAGACCTTAAAACCTTGAATTTGAATTCTTGAGGGGAGACTGTGGGAGAACATGTTTTTATTTTCTACTTCTGTCGCATTTTTTCGTTTCTGTGAGGTAGAAATAATTTCATAGTTTTGAGTTTATTAAAATTAGTATTGAGTATTATGCTTAAAATTCATAGATTAATTTAACAATCATTTTATAACACGTACAGAAAGTGATTGCTCAACTCTTAAGTCTTCCTCTGTCATGTTAGAGGAGAAAAACATAAGTTTTTCGAGAATTGGATCTTCGAATTTATGATCAGATTTTTTGTTCCAATAGGCTTAAAACATTTTCTCATCAGAATTACCAAAGGTTTCTCTGATGTTGTTTATTCCCTCCTCCCTCCTCGGAAATACAAATTCCATAAAGCCAGTTATATGAAATTCACATTTCAAATTGAACATAGCGTGAAAATTTGTGATATAGTCCTTCCAAGACTGTAGAACCAAATAATAATAAGATGATGGTACCATTCTCCTTCTTGCGTTTTTTTTTTTTCGAGTTATTGACTTTGTATATAAACAAAAAATTCATTCAAAGACCATATAATCCCAAATATGAGAAGAAAATCGCTGATTTCACATAAATATCGAAAATAAAACTTGTAACAATTATATATTTCATATTCTCAATTGTTTCTTTCGACGATACTAAACTCAAGATTCACGGTAGTGAATCACCGCCGAGTATACCAGTTGAAATATAGTAAAATCAAATAAGTTTTCCAGCAACTTTCTTATTACGTAGAGAAATTTAAAAAGAAAGAACAACATGTTATAGGAGAAGAAAATTAGAATTTGGAGATAAGATTTATATATGAGAAAAGGTAAAAAATAAAAAACAAAACAAAAAAAAAGGGGAAAACCAAGAAAGAAAAAACGAAAAAAATGAAAAATACAAGAACATTAGAAATACGAGAAAAACAGTAATACGAAATAGTAAACAAAAGTGAAGTATAATAATCTGCAGCAAGAATATATGAGTGTATGACTGGATAATTTGATAAACTTTAAGTACAAGTTAAGACAAGTGTTACCTCATCATTAAAAAGGAAGATGAATGAAAATAAAATAAAGTCAGCATATTATATAAACGGGTCACTAACTACTGCTACACAACTGCCTGCTGCTGTATTTATCTAACTTTTTCCATTTATTATTACGATCGTTGCATTTAATTGAATTAAATATTAAAACAAAAATGAATAAAACAAAATTAATATGTGTTCTTACGTTTTAATAATTTTATTTTTATTTTGTATTCTTTGTTTTTTCGTTCGTAATTTTTGTAGTAACGGAAGATTAAAAGGAGGAGGCGGTAGTTTAGCAAGAGTTCTTAGCGCACATAAATTTGCTGATCATTTATTAAATCAATGAATTAATCAATCAATCAATCTACCCTAGCGCTCATACAGACGTTCATTACTTTAAAATTTATTTTAAGTCATTGCACCACATCAAATAAAATACATTTTCATTATATAAAAAATAATATCCAGATATTTTAAATGATTTCTATTACCCTGACCTGGTGATGACCCTCTACCATTCATCCCCTTATTTTTTATAAGAATAACATCATTATCGCCTAATATGGGATATCATTACAACTTTGACTTGATTTTTTTTTATTATATATTTACATACTAATTAGTATGGCTTGGGTATAATACATATGAAACAAATTGAATTATTCTAGGTATTATTATAATTAGTCTCCGATTGTTGTACAATAAATTTCAAACTGTCATAGTGGAAAAATACATTTCCGATTATCCATTTATTTATTTATTTATCTTTTGTTTTGTTTGAATTACTTTGAATCATGGAATACCCTGGAATGCATTGCGCTTGATATTTGTGTGGAAAATTCAGAAAATTAGATTATATATCTCAATCTACTTATTCTACAAAATTTACCAAATCATAACACACTTTCACGATCAAGCGCCATTGAAGATTTTCTACGTATCGATCACTAACATCAAGTTTTTGTGTATGTATACCAGACTTCAAGATTTCAAACTCGGTGTCACTTGGTTTGCAAGAATTCCAAAAAATTCACAATAATTTCAGGATATTTGCAGAGATTTCAGAGAACTGCTAAACATTTCACCAAAACGTGTATACCAGATTTTGTAGAAAGGGTGATTTACTAGTGGGGTGAATTTTAGAAAAAATTATCAACCATTATTTGAGAATTCCACTAACAAGAATCGCAAAACAGACAAAGACAAACAAAAATGTTAGGAATTTTGTAAAGTTTATTTACAAAATATCTTTTCATGTAAGCATCGTGAAAACTGTTTTTCGTACCAGACCCACGCTTTTAATCATTTTTTTGGATGGGATCCGATAATTTTATATCATTCTCATACGATCATACCCAAAATAATTATTTTACTATTAATTGAACTCCAGTCAAAACTTACCATAATCTCAGAAAAAAGATGCAATTGGAAATTTGACTAGTAGTTCTAACAATATTATAACATTTCTTCCTACAATTTATTATAAACTGAATCCACTTTACTTTTATAAAAACAATCATAGGTACATTCTAAATATGATTAGTTATTGCTGTGGAAAATGGTGGTGTAGTAACAGAATTTCCACTACGTTCGTCCAACGGTGCAGACGGCTGTGTCGTAGACTCTGATGCAATTGTATTCTCAGTTTCTCGTGGGTTTCTTGAATACTTTGGCGGAGCCTCGATAGTTGCTATCTGTGTGAAGTATAATATGAAATGAAAAACAAAAATGAAACGAGATGCTGCTTATTTTAGATATGAATTATTCTCAAATACAAATTTTTAGGCCTCCATACCCCTTCAGACGGATCTGCGTCATATAGGGGTGGTGCCTCTGCAGAATCATTGTATCGCGGAGGCCTATCTCGAAGCCTATCAATAATATATTGTTGTACCGAAGACACGCTAAGTCTACTCTGCGTGTCTCTGATCAAGTGATTTCCTGTGATACTGTGTCTTCCTAAATGATATCCTCTGAAAATTAGGTATATATGATTAACATACGGAGTTTTATACCGGTCCGAATACATTCATTGGCAATTAGTTTATTGAATGAATTTTAACTATTTTGCATAAATGTAATGAGTCGTAATTTGTCTATACTATGAAGATAAAATCATACCGGTTGCAGATTCTGAAGAATAACGCAATCGTTGCAACTGTGGCGATGAGCAATGCAGTTGACATACCAACTTGCGCGGCTGATATCAACTGCCAGTCATTATTCCTGAAAATATGATACGATGGTGCGCAATTTGATGATATCGTGTAATAAATAAACGTCATTTTGAAATTATAATTAATTCTAGTGTACAATCGTAGATTTGCAGGGGAACCATTGAAGCCATAAGTTTAAATCTCGTGTTATACCTCTAATATATATCATTCTTTTGGTGATTTTTCATTTCTGGAAATTTTAATATTAAGTTAAATTTAAAGAATGCAAACTATCATGCCAAAATATGCCTTTAACTTGTTTTAGGGTCCAATTTCACGCCGCAATGATTATTTGTGAATGATGATTAATCAATGTTGAGAAAATTTAATCAGGAATGCAATTACCAGCAAGTTGTGAGGCAAGCGCGACAGTAGCAGCATGTGAAGCCTGGAGAGTTGCAGCAAATTGTGCATCGCTCTTCTATGAATATCATTAAATTGGATTATTTCTATGTTATTCTATGGAATAATTATTGAATCCATACATTCGAGCCGGAGCTTTCATTCTCTTTTAAACTCCACAGAAAAAATATCATACAGAAATTATGTTGATCAAGAATTAAGATTGCATTGTGAAGTGGTTTCAACATAGTAGCTCACCAGTGCAATCGGAACACGTACAAGTCGATCCATAAGCGATATTGAATACCGAACAATTAGAGAATTTGTAATGTGATAAGTTATGATCACTTCTAGCTCTCCCTAAGTCTATAAGTTCACCCCAATGCGATTCTGTAGAAATGATAGAAATGATGAAAATTATCTCTGATCTATCAAAATACGTCAGGTTTCAATTGCTGTTTCTTTTGCAATGAAAAATTCTGTCTTAGTATTGAATGGAAAAATTTACAAATGTTCAAATAACGATTGTAGGTCAAAATCCAAACAAAATTCTGAGTCTCTTTCAACAATTGAATAATTTGTTGAAGAAATTTGGATTAAATTGGGAATTCCTACACTCTGACAGATGTCGGCAGAATAATTGACACAGAATGTCATACGTAGTTATCATTTAAGATTCCAAACGATCGAATTCAATCTAAAAGTACATGATAATTCCATGTCAATAATGTATGTACGTACCTGCGATTTTGATATCTTTAACAAAAATATAAAGCAATAAAAAACTTTGAATATTAAAGAACATGATTTATGCAAGTGGAAGAAAAAGATTTATCAAACGTCACAACAGAGTTTATACCTAAGAAAATTTGCGCAGTCTCACATTCTTTTGTGAAAAAAAGGTCGGGGGGAAAAATAAAAATAATAAAATAACAGATTAGCGCGTAGCTTAACAGACATAGGACTTACCTAATACTGATATCAATTCTCCATTTTGCTAATGTTCAATCGTTAACGTTAACACAGGTTTCCTGATAAGTAAATGGCAATGCCTATCAATCATAAACCAATCTCTTCGTTCTTATGATACATTCAGCGTGTTATCAGTAATAATACTCGCACACCTATTACGCATGATATAGGTTTGTTATTAATAAAATAGTAAATTTTCTATCTTTGGTATGCCTACCCACTATCACTGATGATGGTTGTCCTTGATACATAGCATACATAGATTCGAGGATGGTAGATTATAAAGGCACAATTCTTCACCTTATACTTATTATTTGTTATCATTTAAATGTTGATATTCATTCTTTTTGTCACATTTGAGGTATTCAAAATCACTTCAAATGTCATACGAGACGGTTATTTTTTTTCATTGAATGTATTTATTCAATGCGCTTTGCAACATTCCAGGAATGTTGAAGTGTATTGATGTCTCATTTTATTACCCATTGATAAAATCTAACGCTGACTAAGCATTCGATATTGATAAGAATTTCCTCATCATACAGTCTAATATGTAGGGTGAATTTCTAACTCTGGTGTATGAAAAGTTATCTTTCAAAAAGTATTAATTTTTCATAATATGATCAGATGATCCAAGTCGATAAACCCAAAATATAAACGTTATATTTGATAGTGCAACGATTATTTCAAATTAAAACTAGAATAGATTCATTTTCTTCTTGGTTCTTTTCCCGAAAAGAAAAATTCTCATAATAAAGTTGCTTATTTTTGTCATGTTCATATCATGAAATTCTGAAAACACATATTTATCTTCCTTTCAGGTACAGGTAGGTCTGTGAGAAACCAGGTTTGATGAATTTCGATTCTTTTCTGTCTCATTTTATGGTCAGTTTTAGTAAATGGTTTTTAAATGAAAGAAATAGAAATGAATGAAGAATAGTGGATACATGGAATCATTTCTGAGCTGCAACATGTAAAACAACGGTATATAAATAGAAAACGAAATGAAATAATACGTCTTTACGCTCTGACGTGGAGTGAAAATGTTTTGTATTGAACATCAAATATTCCCTTTCTCGGTTCATAAACATTAAGTAGGGCATTTTTGATGTGGGTTCAGAAGTTCATAGGCTAAAGACAGTCATCGACAAAAATTGTCTATTTCTTCTCAGTGTCTATCAATTGTGAACCAATCTCTTGGATCTTTGAATACATTCATTACGTTACATCGATCATAATACTCGTACACCTATTATACCTATATTGTACTGGTTCGGTATCAATATCAATAGTAAATATCCTATCCGTGGTATACAGCTACTTATGATGATCAGGTGACCTTCTCACAGGTTGAACATAGATTTGAGGACATTAGATTACAATGTCGCAATTTCTCACCCCACATTCATTATTTGTTATTATTGTATCCACATATGATACATAAATTAGTTGAATGTCGATATCCATTCTATCTTTGTCTCAAATGGGGTTCTCAAAACCATTTGAATGAGTCATATGAGGCGGCCTTTTGTTTTCTCAAACAGATTCAGAACATCTAAGGAATGTTATGATCATGTTTAAATTATTCGATTTTACTTACATGTTTGTAATTTTAATTTTGTTGAGCTCATGAAGATATAGAAGGAATATGAAGATGAAAGTAGAGAAGTTTTTTTTTCTTATGATCGATCGATTGTTTATTCAATATAATTATGTTAATAAATATTTCGTATTCAAAGTCGAGTTACAATTTAATTACGATCTCTATTCCTTCCTCTCTTTCTTTGTTTATATTTCTTTCTCCGTTAAGCTCTATAATGTAAATATTTTCCCTTATTACTTATATAATTTACAATTTGTTGTTGTTCATGGAATTACGAGAAGCTAATTAAACATGCATGTATCTTCGTTTTATTGTTACAAACAATTTTAATTTCAGTTTGTTAGAGTAACAAGGGCTTCAACAATATCTCCCCTGTGCTCTCTCAGAGTTCTTTCTGCCAAACTCCGGCCTATCTCCATCTCTTTCATCTGTAACAATTCACATTGTTTTTTTTCTCTCAATTTTCAATCTAGAATGAAGCGTTGATCTATCATCTTTCTTCACTTGTTTCGTCTCTACATTTATCGTTTTCTTTTCTTGGAGGACAAGTGTGCCATAAAATAGATACTCACGATAAGATCGACGTCTTCTTTTCGAATCGAAACCTTGAGCAATTCTTTCTCCTTAGCTATTTTTTCGGCTGCCTCCTTGTTTCTTCTGTCTCCGATTATTGTTAATGCCTAAACAAATAACGATAACGAGGTAAATTGTAAAAGTAGTGAAAATTTGTAGGTTATGTTTTTCCATCTTATATTTTGGTGGGGATTCGATTCTAAATAAACGAAAAGATAGTAGGATAGAAGACAATTTCAAAATTAATGCAAGAATCTTCGGTATTCAGACGTGAGAAAATTTCCCAACATATTATTGTGTAAAATATATTTTTTGAAAGTTCTAAATGAGTTCGCATGCACGTGGATTGTGGGATAAGGCTTACGCATGAAAAATCGTCCGACGAAGATATTTCCTTTTCCTCCGCGTAGTCTGTGACCCTTTCCAAATCCGCGGCACCGCTGTCATATTTCGCTGCTTTTTTCTGTGACTTTTCTTGCTGTACCTCGTCCGAATCACCATTTACATCTTCGTCCGCCATTGTATTGAATTTTGTATTTTAAAATAAACGATGTGAAATAATTGTGAATCCCATGCACACGACATACACACATTTCCGTGGCGCGACACCTTATCGTACTTATTTTGGTATCTGTATATTCCGCGAGATGCCGCCACCAATAAATTCATCAGGTGGCGCCAGCCCAATATTCGCCATATTACTTTAACGGCGATCTTACAAACTAGCATTGCCGCACCGCGGGGGGATTTGATTTAATTCTTTTTATCGTTACATAATGGTACATTGTACAACAAGGGGGAAAACGGGCTATTTCTAGCAAAGGTTAGCGCCCTCGACTCCGACGAGTTTGAAATTGCCCTTTCCCCCGTGTTGCACACCGTGCTTTTTCTAACAAGTGCAGGTACAGGCGTACTACATGTAAAGTTGATGGAAAAATGGATAATATTATGTCCCTAGGGAAGTAATGAAGTCCATGCTAGAAATGCGCAATTTTCCATCCACTTTACATGCGAGAAGAAAGGCCTATTTCATACATGTGCTGAAAACGAACCCTTTTTTTGTCCATTGTTTTCAATATCACAAACCTTCGGAATATCATAGTCAAATTATTCAAATTCTATGAGATTACTATTACATTTGGTGTTCAATATCTTGACAATAGGAATACAAGCTGAGAAACCAATAACTGTTTTTTCTTCTATGAAGTTTCAATTACAATCCTCTTTCGATGTATTCGAAGTTTTGAATATCATTTTGAAGGAAAGAGAAAGGAGAATTCCAGGGACTGAATGTAGAACTTCATTATTTGCCATGCGAAAATTTTACGATAATGATTGGTATTAGATTAATGAATGAGAAATAAAAAAATACGGATATCGTGGAAACAACCGTCACGTCGGAAAGGTTGCATCATTTTTTATTAGTTGCTTAGAAACACGTTCTCATGTTTTTTCCGATGATTTGGAAAAGGAAAGCGCCCCATGAAGGCGGTAAAAAATTTTAAGTAACCCATCGACAGTTTTAAAATGTTTACCCGGGCCACAAAATTTGTCGTGATAAATGTTGGACAGCGGAACTGTCTCGCTAGCGAAAGTAGTATTAAGGTCAGTCTAATTTATTCTCATAAATCAATGCTCGGAACTTTACAAATAGTTCATTATTTCGTGTTAGTTTTCATCTCACGAAGTTGGCTACAAATGTCTGTACGTCTCGTGGATTAGTTCCCTAAAATTTTTGGTCGATTCCTCTGTATTGTAAAATTGATCACCGCTCATAGTCTGTCGGAATCTGAATAAATATCTAGGAACGCAATGTTCACGAAAATGAAGGCAACCGGATCTGAGAGATTCTGGTTGGAATCCTGATCTATATTGAACCCCAGAAAAACATGCACTTCGTTGCAGATTTTCTGTCGATTCTTTCATACCGATAACTATTGAAACACAATATTTTTGGATGGATAATAGCCAAGAAAATGTCACTTTCGGTTCTCTCTCATCGACTCCATCGAATTGTGTGAATCTGCGACATTAAAGGAAGATTTAGCAGTTGTATTCGATGTTTATTAGGACTCGTCTGAAAACCTTCTCAGTCGCATTTGGGAGGCTCATTATATCTGAATGTTTTCGCAGAACACAAGGGCCCTTGTTTTGGCCGCGGAGAGGTCACGTGTTCCAGGAATTCTGAATCCAATAGTTGAACAAACCGCAGAGACACTAGTCTCGAACCATGCTACAACATCGGAGCAAAACGGCCTTGTCGATTCTACAATGAAGAAGAATAAAATGGTGATAAGTCAGTCGTATTAATTCGTTCGTGTATATACTGTATAGGTATAATCAAACGATTCTGGCTTGCATGTATACGGTGAACAGAATGTTGAATATCTGAATGAGCATTTTTTATAACGATGTGTAGTTAGTAATGAACCTCTAGTTCTGTTGTAATTTTGAATGAATATTCACTGGGATTTGAAAGGGCTTAATTATAAATAAATAGAACAAATCATTACACTGCTTTTGAAATTCACGAATATTTCAAAAGTTCACGATTTGCTATTATCCCAAAATAGTCTAAGCATGACGCCACTAATGATGACACAACATTGACTTCCGGAACTGTTGGCAAAGAATCCCAAGAAATTCACAACTCGTGCGAATCGAGCCTCCCACAAGGTTTAGAATTACCCAAAGTACGTTGATCATTTTTTAACAAAATATTGCCAGATTATCAGTAGATAGTAAATAACACTTCTTTGTAGGAAACTAACTGCAGCTGTGCAAATGTCCGTTTATTTTTTGTTTGTTTATTATTTTCTAAATATAAGATGGAATATCTACTGACGAAATGTACATTAACCAATTTGGAAATTCTTTTCCCCGTTCAAACCACTCTAGTCTAAAGCTGGAGAATTCTTGGACATTTTCCGGAATGTTAAGGCGAAAGCTGAGCCCATAACTGAGTCCAAACGACAACTGAGGACATTTCTGGCTTCTAACTTTTCGCACGATATAGGAATTTCTAAACAGGTAAAATACCATGGTAGAGTTTACCTTCGAACTTATATTTTCTCAAGTACGTGGTGTTACGAATTATTATGAACACCGTAAATCTGGAATCGTTCGAGCATGCGAAGGGTATGTTAGTTCGAAATGGATAGGCACGACGATCTGCTAAAATTGATTAACTCGATCCCCTTCTTGTTCACGTCACGTCGTCCTAGTCAAGGAGATCGTTTGGTATATCTCGGTATTATTCTGTAGAACAAATGCATTCGTTAAATAGAAATAAACAAGCTATGGGGTTACGGATTTGCGAAGATTGGAGTCCATCCTGTGAAATGATTCCTACGATAATGGTCCCGAATGATGTTACATACCAACTAAATGGATGCTGTCTATAAAGTTTAGGAAACAGCTAACTGACTTCCTAATGTGAAGAAAATTTGATAAGAATTCAAGCAGCTGCGTAGAAAGCATCGACGTGGGGTACTAGCTGACGAGAAATCGTTTCGAACGGACTATTTCCTATACATTGCTGACTAAACTGCGGAAGGGACTTATTCGTGGTTAACATGGCCATGGCGATGCACAATGACGTTCTTCATAAGTTCTTCATCTATCCTTGACCTGTAGCTCATCTGTTCCCAGAAAACTGAAACCTGGAGGAGTAAAAAGGAATCAGTACAGATCCTTGGAGAGATGGGCCCATCATCGCACTCCAGATCCTGCTACTCAAGGGCAGAACTTGAGGCGCTGGAATACTGCGAAGTTCTGGACATCATGGATACCGGTTTTTATGGTTTAATCACACATTATTCTTCACCCAGTGCTCGACCGAGAAGTAAAAACATTAAGGTCAAAAATCAGAAGGAAAATAAAATGGATGGTCGCAGACGTGAACCAAAATTAGCAAAGGATACAGCTGCTGGTAGACGCGGTGCACAGATGTGTTCAGCGATGATCCAAGATGGCTCAGTGCTCAATCAAGGTACTCGAAAGCGAAGGCGACGCGTGCAAGGAACATATAACAGAATACGGCGCAGCAAGTCGGTTCCCACTGATCACGAAAAATTTCATCATTATCTAACAGAAGAAAGAACATCGAAGATCGCGAAGATTCATGCAAAGAAAAGTTTGGGAGTCAAACATCGATGCGGTTGCAATAAAAGAAGTCAAAAACGGTTTTCCCAAAAATGCAATACGGCTCGTGAGAACTGGACTATCCCTCCAGTTTTCTCCGATCGTAAACCCATTTTGTTGCATAATTTTGATACCGGGAGAAAAAAGTCGAATCATAAATTGTCAGCGAGAGTACCAAACGTTTCATCTTTCTCCAGAGGAACCTTCAGCACTGTAAAAAGAGGGGTAACTCAAAGTCGGCGTCGGGGTCAAACCCCTTCGGTACGAACTGTCAATAGCACTCACGAGGAAAATCCTAATTTCAATCAGAAACGGAAATCCAAAGGATCTCGTCGCTATTCAGTCACGGCCAGATTAATACCGCGACACCAACCGTCTGCGTGGAGAAAATCTATAAGATGTCTTCCGGTTTGGGTTTCTCAATCAGTGGATAATATCGATGACCAACATTTTGGCCCGGATGACTCGCTGTCAAGATCTGCCATTCACGAGTCTCTATCCACAGAGACAGGTTCCTCAGCGATCCAGAGATCTTTCAGCATCACTTGTTCTTCAGCATTGTCTACCGCAATGAGTAGAATCACACAAAATGGGGGAGGCACTTACCAATCAGATTCAACGAAAATGTCTTGTGCATCGCTTGTGTTCAGTGGATCCGCAGTGTTTACAGAATCACTTCAGGGTGCTAGAAGATGCTCTGACGACGCGGGTCGTTGTTGCGTTATTCAGAAACTCCAGACTAGTACTTCTAGTCTGGAGATAAAGCAGCTTGAACTCGAAAAATCGGTGCCAATTTCCTCTACCCCTCTATTGAAGATACCCTCGCTGCCTTCGAACAATCTTCACCGGAGAGTTTACAACATTGAGTACGCTTCTGGTGAGCCGAAAAATTGTGGAAAGAATTCCGAATGTAAAAAGGTGAAGAAGTTTCGTCCCGGGATTCGCAAAATGCGGAATAAAAGCCTGTCACGTTCTGGTATTTCGGAAAAGACGAAAGGAAATAAAAAGTGTACTGGAATGAAGAGTGCAGAGGCTCATACCACTCGGGCTAACCGTTGCCCCAAATTTTGAGACCGAAATTTCGGTTATGATCAGTGAAATAGAGTGGTGAATAAGATGAGCAAGTTTCACACTGGCTTTTCAGCACTTCTCCAATTATCCGTTGGAGAAATCTTCCAGTCGCATGGATTCACTGAGTTCGCGAGTTGTCGTGTGTTTTTACCGTAAAAGGAAAAAAAACGAATTGTTGAGTGAACTTTTTGTGATGCATTTTGTCGCTGTATCTATACCCGTTCGAATATAATATATTTGAAGCAATAAATGTTTGTAACGACGTGCAATTTATGTGCATTCACTGTTTTCGCTCATCGTGAACTTAGAGCTGTATAGTATTACCGTTAGTATTAACGCCAATAACTGAATCTTCTATATGCGAACTCGTTTGTTGATTGCAGCTGAAGACTTCAGGAGCTAAGATGTGCACGCAGTACCAGGATGTGACGTATACACCGAAAGTAAGTTCATGAAGTGTAATTATTGAGCCTGTGGTTCGTCAGGAGCACGAGGAAATCAATGTTCAACGCTCAACAATTCATTCTCGACTGAGAATAAACGTCACATCTAATGATAGAAAGATGAGTTACTCGTACGCTGATGTGTGCTCTTGACGAATAACAGGAATATGCGGCTTCACCGCCGTTTTAGCTGGACGTTCTCGCTCGCTGTAGCTGTTGCTTCAAAGAATGTTCTTGAAAAAATAACGTTGAAAAATCGTGCGCAAAACTGCACACTACCAATCATTCCGCATATAAATCCGATATCGAGACAGAAGGGGACAAACTGCAGCAGAGAGATCTGAACGTTGTCGAAATTAGAAAAATTTCCTGCAGGCAGACAGAAGCGTTACTCTAAGTATGGCACGTTCGGAGAATGCCGTAAATCACCTTTTCCGATGCCAGAAGTCATCCTCTAGGACGTTTCATCAGCTCATAGAGTTCAAACCAACATCTGATCGTGGAGTTGGCAATAATTCCACAGATGATTATTTCCCCCTTGGTGAGGAGTACGAGGATGAGTTAGGACCGGGTTGGTCAGATCAAGTGGAGCGTATTCCAGCTCGAAAATCGTCTCACGATGGTTCGTCACATTTGTCCCGGGCCGACCAAGATCGTGAATACTTTTTACCAAGGTGGTCGTTCGTGTCCTGGGAGCAGAAAATCGTTGGCGAAAATTTCTCGAGACGAAATTATAGAAGACTAGTCGTGGATTGTCTAGTCAGAAACATAAGTGATAGCGAAGCTCACGAAAAGCTACGAGCACTGCAGAAGAAGGTGGAAGAATTCAAACGAAAGCTTTTTCATTTGAGGGGTGATGATCCTCAAGTAAAACAGTTGGATTCTTCTGGTTCAGCGACCCAAGAACCGGAGGAAGGTGGTTCGAAGAACAACAGTTCTACCACAGGAGAGCAAAATTTTGTACCCATAATTGTCTGAGTTGTAGTATTTCGGGGTTTTCACTCATCAGCAAGCGGCGAGAACGTAGCAGCATGAATGAGTCGCATGCGTAAAACGTGTTGGGCACCGGAGCGGGGTGAACATGGCGGTTGGGCGGTTAGCTCTCCAAGGCACATGAGAAAAATGATGTTCCATCGAAGAGGAGCGGGAGACGTGGCATATGCAATTATTTGAACATATGTATAGGGTGGAAAAGAAAGAATGTACGTCACAGGAGAATCGAGCAGAAACGATTGTCCACCTGGCAGAAATAAAACAGAAGTTCCAAACAATCCGCCCAACGAAGCAGGTCGACCTCATAATCAGTCCGGTAATCCGTTGAGTCGAAAAAAGGAAAGAACACCACTTTGCGTTAAGTACCCGTCAAAGAAGCCTGGCAAATTCTTCAGCTCGATTCACGATAGAGGGGGTACATAGAGGGTACGTGGACAATGGACAGCGAGCAATTCTTTTTGAAATTATAATTGTCTGACGCAGGGGGAAGCCGGGGGTGACTTCATCTCTTCGATCCTGAACCAGAACGAGTCCAGAATACGTGGTAGAGGTTCCAAACAACGATTCCTAGCCTCAAGGGAAGCTGGTCGATGTGGTGAAGCCACCGAAAATCGCTCACTACTCTATCTACTAGCCTCATGTCGACGTACTCCAAAAAGATTCTATGGTAAGTGCGGGAGCGGGACGAAGAGCCCGAAAAATATTCCGCCGCCGGACTGCCCGACACAAAAAAAAACACCCGAATGTCCTCCACCAAAAGCACAACCGGCACCGGCTTGCCCACCCGATAAAGTTAGATACCGTAAGTGTCCACCTCCGCCAAAGCTCCCCAAATTACCAGAGTGCCCACCACCGTGTCCATCACCACCGGCTCCACCGGTCCCAAAATGTCCTGCACTCCCAAAATGTCCTCCACCATGTGCACCTCCGCAAAATTCCCCCAAGTGTCCGACAAAACCACCAAAGTCGAAATGCAGTGGACGTCAAATGTCGACTGATGGATTGATTCAATGTTATTCTGAATTGAAGGATGAGATGACAGGCACAAGATTGTTCCATCGAAATTGTCCAGTTTTCTTGGTTGCCCGTCGAAGAGTCTCATCATCCTCTGCGAACTTTACATCGAAATGCAAATCTGGGAAGAGCGGAGATAATTCAGGCCCGAAGGGTTGCAAGAAAAGCAAAGCGTCCCAGAAGAATTGTCCGTCAAAAAAATCAGCGACGGATACTTGCGCAAAGTCGAAGAAGTCGACGACCAATAGTTGCGCAAAGTCGAAGAAGTCGACGACCAATAGTTGCGCAAAGTCGAAGAAGTCGACGACGGATAGTTGCGCAAAGTCGAAGAAGTCGACGACGAATAGTTGTGCAAAGTCGAAGAAGTCGACGACAAATAGTTGTGTTAAGCCTCAGAAGTCTGTAACCGATAGTTGCTCGAGGTCAAAGAAACCTGCGACGGACCGTTGCGCGAAGCCGATTAAGTGGGATTTCAAGCGTACCAAGGGCTGTAGGAAGCCGAAAACACCCGAAAATTGCTCTAGTGGATGTGCGCCAAAGCCAAGGTGTTCTCCGTTGCCTTCGCCACCTCGATCCCAGACTCCGGTCGAATGGATTCCGCCAGTTTGCCCACCAGCGAGACTCATGAAGCCCTCGCCATGCCCGGAACCGTCCAAGCAACATGGGCCTCCGGAAACGTCGGGAATCACTTGCCCCCCACCTCCACCTCTCCCTAAACCACCTTGCCGACCCGTTTGCCTCTGCCCTTGCCCACCTCCCCCGAAACTACCTCCAGGGTCTTGTCCGGACGTACCGACTGTCGTTGAACCTAACAATCCATCGTGTCCACCGCCGTGCCCGCCGAAGACACAACCACCTTGTCCTAAAGACACTTCGTGTCCCCCGAAACCGATTTGTCCGTCGAAAAAATAGGTAGAATTACCCAAAACCGGGCTTAACCAATTTCCGGAAGTTTTCAGAACTGTTTTGCACGTTCCCAGTCAGGCTCTCAAATTTTGGGAAATGTTTAGAGTAATTTGAACGACGTGGAAAGAGCATAAGATTTGGAAGATCATGCAATCATTGTTAGGAAAAGTATTGTGCCTTCGACTATAGTAACTCAGTAGAACCTCCAATTGGAATACATTTGATATTTTGACTACGCTTTTCATTTTTTTAAATAAAATTTCGTTACCACAGATGCACTTTTGTTAATGCTAACCTGTATACTTCACATTACCGCGCTTTCGTAAAAAGGTGCAACGTCTCAATTTTGCTACAGTATTTCTTTTTTTTTCTACTTTGTATCACAAGATCAGTGGAGTCTATCGAACATCATGTAATATGACTGATGAAGCTAGCGTTTAAATAAAAAATAGCAACAATTTTTCACGTCTCCGATTATTCGACTAATTTCAAGAAGCTACTGTTGTTCATAACGTATAGTATAGTCTTCGAAAATAATCATTCTAGGTTATGATTTGGCACTAGAAATTATAAATTTGATTATTGGAGCCGACTGTGCTCAACCCGAGAATAATACACGATCCAATAATGGAATAAGGAAGCAACTGAAGTAAGACCTGTATAAGAATAAAGGTTGTAACGTCTTTGATCGGTGTGTATAAATTCGGGGCTGTTCACCCCGCTAATAAAATGATAACAACTACCGAGCGCACCCGCCCAACCCTGTTCGCCTCCACCTCTTCAGACTCAGTTGTATATAAATGTCGGTATTATTGTAATGAACCGCTTTTGATGCCAATTCCATAGCTATTCCCCTCCGATCGTTTGGAACGCTGGGGAAACGCGGTCTTTCGTTGGTGTGATGATTATATTGGCAGGAATGTTTAATCGATCGGCACTGATCGGGGAACAAAAATAAATTATTCAAATGATATATTCATATCGTTAAGTTTCGTCGATATAATATGTAGTGTATCGCTATTTACACTACGATTCGGGCCGTTACGATGAAGTCCTCGAAGCAATATCAATGTCTTCGTTCACGGGGTTTCACAGGATCATCTCTATACTTGGCAGAATGTAAAAGATTCGTATAAAAACTGAGATCTTTTTGGAGTCTACGGAATCGGATAAATTTTGGTGTTTAATTTACAGACACACCTACTAGTCGCAATCTCAAGCCTGATAGACCAGATCCTGCATGTAAAATTTATCTCTGAAAGAAATATGGGATTTTCTCGGTGAAGATGTCACGGGTTTAAACTGAAACACTCTAAATCGATTCGGACGTGACGGACGGTATGGGTGTGGGTTATGCATAATTCAGGAATTGTCACCGCCCAGGATATTGCCAATTTGACGTCGATGAAAACGTATGATCAGGTGTTATCAACGCTAGTAACAGTTGTATCGATAATATCCTGCGGAATTATACCTACACGCGAGGATCTTCCGCCTCTTCGTGATCTCGTCCTCTTGATAATTCAATGATTGCTATTCATTACACATATCGATCTACGGCCATTGCGGGGGTAGGTACCACGAACAAAAATGATTATTGCAAACGTCATGCCAAAGAGAGCAGATGATAATTACAGCCTTCCTTCGTGATCAATAACTGTCAAGTAACATTCCTGAACGAATTATTATCACAGGAAAATGATAAAGCCACTTTGGCGTGAATTGTTAGTTCAGGGATTTGTTCCCGTCTCTTTTTTCTCTCCAATGTGTAGACCGCGCGGCTTTCACAGTCCAGCGATGTAGCTACTATACGGTTTGATTCTGATTGATGAAAGATTATCAGATTTTTATAGCCTCGTCGCGTAAATTCCGAGGGATAATCCTACGTTGGCGATTCACCGCGGGGTGGGGGGGCTCCCTCCCCCTTCTCCCTTCGCCATGAAATATTTATAATCCCAGTAGCGAATAGCAAGGCCACAAGGGCGACCGACCGACGTCCGTTGAAAAGAATAAATTGGTATCGATTCAATTTGTCAACACGTACGTAATTATATTATTATACGAAGGTTTGAGGGTTGCCTAAAGAGAGAATGAGAGAGAGGAAGAGAGGGGGTGGACGGTGGACGTCCGACCATCAATAACCTACTATACGAAAAGAAAAAAAAAATCAACTCAACAAAAGTTCCTAAGGGTCCGAAAAAACTGTCGATAAAAAAAACACTTCCAAGGTTCCAACGTTGACAGATAGATGTCGACACGTATCTGAGTAGACTTTTTTGCAAGAGAGTACTTTCCGAGGACTGATAAGGTAATATGTTTTTATTGTCAATCTTTGAAAATAAAAGGTATAAAATATAGTCGTACTCGACTCTGTTTTCGACCGAGTGTGGTATTGTTCGGTATAAATGGAAGCCATATTCTTGTGTTTCTCAACATTGAGTACAACTGAAAGTTGTTTGAAAAGGATAATTTTCGGTACAAACGTAATCGTCTCAGTTCTCGAGTTCCTCATTACGTATCGTTTCGACGGCGACATGAATTACGTCACATCGTGTCTACTGAAACGTTTAACGACGAGATATCAGACTGTGCAATAATTATAACGACAAGATACAGCTAACGATTTGTGACCGATCTTTAGTGTCCTGATCGGGGGACATAAAGTGCATCCATCAGCCGTATAGTCGTCAAGTACGTGATAATTGAATGTCCAACTATATAACGGTTCAATCGTGAAGTTTCTGATTTGAAAATGATAGGTTGCAGTTTGCATATTGTATGAATAACATAAAAATACCAACGACGAAAAAGTCGGGTTCTCAAAAGACGCGAGTCTCAAGATTTCTATGAGGCGATATTTGAGTGGATAGAATCTTGCCGTAGATTCTTAACTGCTGAAATATATCACCCCTTATTTCCCACTGGATTGCAAGTGTACTACGTTTGAACATTTTCAGTCCTCGAAAAGTCGCCAGGCTTACAATAATTCGATTTGGGGTGGAGGAACCGGACCCCTGCATACACGTGTTTCAAGTATCTACTGCCAAATGCCGTACAGAGTTTATAGCGCTGGGTTCAGGCAGCTATAAGGTACAAAGAATGGAAATACTCGAGGCTGAAGGGTCCTCCAACGGAACCGAGTTGCGTTTAATACATTTACAACCACTTTAAACAATTGTTTCAAGATCGGTGCAGTTTCATCGGAGGGGGATATATGCGGAAAAAAATCCCTGCACTATTTTATACTCACCGATTGAACTGTAGTGGCGCACCACAACCAGTTGTCCTGGTAATGATAGGATCGATACGAATGTAACCGTCAAATCGAACAAGAGCTTCAAATCGAAGCTGGGAGTTGCAGGGATACGACTTCCAGTTCGGAAGAAGTTACGGGGATGCAGGGCGCTTCTAAAAGCTCTTAAAACGGGACAAGCACGAAATATTCCCTCGGGAACTCCCCTACTTAGGTCAGAGTTTATCTTCCAAAATTGCCAAACTTAACCAATACTGGACTTCGGTCTTGGCGACGGGGCGTGACTCTTGATTTGGTCTTACAATCAGAGAGGCTAAAGATACTCTCGATTTTCTCTTTTTGGTTCTTCATCATTTCCATTAGGTATATTTTTATCTGCTGAGCTTTGTTCAGCATTGTGCTGTTTCCCTATGACTAAGTGATTCCGACTGCCATTAACTTTAACAAGAATTTATACAAAGTCAAAATCCTGATGACGCTGAACTCTCTAAGGATCAAAAGTAGTTTGATTTTGGTTCGAATTTTTCGGAAACACCTGGTTTACTCATTCAACGTGACCAACGTTCATCATAGATTTGTTGAAAACTGATTTCCGGTTTATAAGTTTATACTTCCGGTTCCGAAATTATGTTACAAGTACATTACGAGGGCTGCTGATGAAGCAAATTCACGAGCCATCGATTATCCGGAATCCGATAAAATGTCATAATACGAAATGAAACAAAATATTTGGGAATTGAACCGATGCACCCTCGTTAAAAGACGGAATGGGACATTTGTCCGTACTTATCTCAGAGTTCACTCTCCCCTGTTAGGAGGGCTCTGTAGCGTCCCGGAAGGGAAATCTAATTCACCTCCGACAATTTCCGGTTCTTCGACCCAACATGGACGACGGTACAGTGGCCGGAGTGGAATTCCGAATAAACGATTCAGGGTTTCCACGTATAGGGACGTGGGTATTCATTCGGACGTGGAGATTTACTGGAAACAAAAATTCATGGTTTGTCGTCATGCTCGGGTAGTTTAACTATGAGTAAGAATAGGAGAAGAAAAAGAAAGAGAAAATGAAAGAGAAAGGAAAAGTAGAGAGGATATTTCGTAATAAATTTTTACGGTTAGAAAAATTGTTAGGCATTCCGTACATGAAATCGTACGATGATAATACGAGAGTGAGAAAAGACGGGTAGGTAAGTATTACCACGGCTTTGCTGCCGAAACTATTATACAGAAAGAAGCAAATGCCCCCGAAGAAAAGCAGAAACTGGAATTCACGAAGAGAAAAGTTTTCGCCAGACCGGAAACGGGGAAGTTTTACCGTATTTGCTCTTCCTGTATAATAAATCTTGCGACTCAGAACTGCATGCGGACCGGGGATATTTCTGATACGAGAACCCAAGAAGAACCATACCATCCCCTGCATCTCCCCGAACCATCTCCAACCTCCCTCCTCCCTCCTCCCTGAATCAATTTGCGAATATATTACACGAAGCTTTTTTAAATGCTTGCCAAAGCCCTCCATGTCCGGTAGAGTCGAGTCTACGATATCCGATTCAGTCATTCTTCATATAAAACTACAAACCATATAATCTACGAGTTTCCTTCGACTCTCTCCATAATGAGGTGGTAATGGCATTAAAGTTCTAATTAGAGAATGAAACGATCAGCTGCTCGAACCTCAAATTTATTCATTTCTCCAAGGAGCAGGAACAAACACAAGAAGAAAATTTCATCGAAAAATCCGAGGGCACGGTGAGCCCAACGAAGTTTTCTCCACCGTTAAAATGACTAACCCGAAGAGTGTCTAGGGTGACCGTATGGTAAGAGGTCTAAAACGATATGAACAAGTTTCAAATTGCTCGCAACCAGTTGCTCTTTGTGACTTATTGTATGCTATATTGCAGGGGGACTGGAGGTAGGCTAACGTTCGTTGCGGAATAGAAAAATCATTGAGTTCATACGTTGAATTAAGTTCTCTACGCAACGCTATATTTGAATCGAGTCAAGTGTCTTCTATAGTCCAAAGATTTGACATGCAGGTACGCAGTACATGAAGTACAGTAATACGTAGTATAACACATGTAGCTTTATATCATGCTGTTCAGTGCTGCAGGTACGTATCCACACATTCAAATACACACGTACTTCTATTTTTCAAGTATAAGAGGGGTCGGTTTAGCGTGCCACTTGACCGGCCGCATGGCGTCACGAGGTAATCAAAGCCCCATTATCCATGGGAAATTGTATCCCCTCCTCCTACCCCACCGTATCCTATACCCCAGTGTTTGTGGTAGTGATCGTTGCCTGCCGGTCCCTTTCGCCCTCATACAGGGCGTGGTGGAGTCATTAGAACTCGCGTTATTGGGGCGTACGTACAGTGTCAAATCAAAGTCAACCGCTGAAAAATGGCCCCTTTCGGTTCTCCAAACGAGTTTAGGGTCCGAATTCATACGTTATTTGCCGATTTCATCCTCACAAAGACCATAACAAACGTTCGAAAAGCTCTCTCGTAGAATGAAGAGAACAAGAAAAACGAAAAAATCCTTGATATTGGATAAAAATATTTGGATTGCGCTATTACTCGTTTTATCTATAAGCGTTTCGTACCACAGAGTCATTCGGATTTGTCGACAGACTCGAAGTAACCGAGCGTAGATCTACGTCTAGACAGATATACACTCATAGCGTTTGCACCCTGCATCCAACCCGCACAGAGTGACTTTTCGCTTACTTCTCAATATGGCAGACTGCTATTTGCTCCGATGTTGAATTTTCCGACATCCAGCCGGTGAGGCAGACCGTCAGATTGGTATTTCAATAGGACTGTGCGGCAGGCAACCCGCCACACCGAGCGTAGGTGAAGCACACCCGGTATACTATCTACCGCTCTGCACGAACGAGACGAGTCGAGCTCAGGGAGTTCGGGGTTCGAGTCCCAGCCCATGCATACAAATCGTTGTCAACCTAACAACGGCTAACCGGCGGCAGTCGACCCGCCGCTAATCAGAAAATCAGTGTCCGCAGACGGAAACCCCATCGGAGTTTCTGCTCGAGGGTTTATTCGACGACGCGTTATGGGCTTTGGAGGCTATACATGTATGTTGGTATAGAGATTGGGCAAAAGTATCCTCTTCTCTCTCTCATCTCTCTAGTTTCTTCTTATCGTTTCTCTCTCCCCCCCCCCCCCCCACCCCCTCCCCGCTCTGTCTCACACACTCTCTCTCTCTCTCTCTCTACAGCGTTATTACGTACCTACCTATCTACACGATGGCCTGACGTATCGGTAATTATCGGGTTAAATATCAAGGGGTTAACGACGCAATACGGGGGCAACGGTGTGTCATGTGATCATCATCCCCCTGGACCATGATCAAACATGTATAGATATACTCCTGATCTAACCGGATCTCATCCTTTCCTCTCACGGGATGCACGTACGTCTATGTCGGCGTATGGCTCGGGAGGTGTCTCCAGATTTTATAGGAATCGTAAAAATTGTTGTCACCAGCGATTATAATTTTCTTGCGAAAATTCAGGTGAAAATGTGTGTGTGTGTGTGATTTTTGTATGAATTACGACAGATATAAGCCCTCGAATCCTGCATGTAACATTTCCCATGAATAACACACATGCGCGCGGGCGTTAAGACGTATGCGCGTTTTTGTGTCTACGGTGAGGGCGGTAGAGTTTAGGCACACGCATGCACGCACGATCACGTGGCGGCACGTGTCCTTATAGTGTCCGAACCGCGGTCAAACCGAGGTTTAGCCAGTCATGGAGCCCAGACCAAATGAACAACGCTTTGAATAATGTTATTCCATAATCTTTTCACCGTCTACACTATACTATAATCGATCGAAAACTTCCCCTATCTACTTGATATTTATCGCCTAATCTGCACCCATTCACTGCAAACAAAGTATCCAGACCTTTCAGAATAGATTCGCCACCCAAGATATTCGCTGTTTGTCAGTCTATTCAGATGAAGTGTTACCATGATCGTGAATTTCAGTAGTTTCTACTTCCCATGGGAGATCGGTTAACAGAAAGACGTATTCGAACTAACAAACAGTCGAATGAGAAGAGAACCGTGCAACCACGCCGAGGGGTAATGTTGGTTAGCAAACGAATGTACGGAGCACCTCGGTCTGGTCAAGGTATCATTTCGCATGGTTGAACCAGCAGCAGGTATGTGTGTACACACAATAAATGGATAATAATTGGAGCCTGAAAATTGGTCTGGCAATTTTGCCACCTGCTTATTACACACTTTAGAAACTGGGGAGCTAACGACAGGCTGGTTTATCGGCTCCGAAAGCCTTCGGTGAACTAATGTACTATCCTCAAACATAGACGTTCGTGTCATCGCATGAGGTAGCACCAGAGATTATTCAGACCATAGTGCGTTGGTACATACGTACAAACCCCAGAGGCCGATTTCATATCAAATATTTACTTACAAGTGAAAAAATATTTGCAGTCCATGCCACGGCATTGCACAAATATCATCATTACCTCGGGTATATTTACATCGGTCACCATGGAGCATGGGTATGATAATATGATCATGGGAACAATGTGCCGGCGAATCTATAGCTGGGCAGCATTAATTTCAGCTGTGAAATAAATTATCAGGGATATGTGTTATAGCGCCGCGATTCACTGGGGAATAAGGAACCTCATTATTTTTCAGTTTTTATCGCTTTTCAGGTTGATATCGGACGTAAAACTACGGAATTCTTTGGCATTTGGATTGGTGCGAGGTGATACCGGACGGTGTAGAATGACGTGAAGGCGGATATTTGAATTCACGTTGTGCATGAAACAATGGAGACAAATGTCATAGAATGTTCCAACAACGATACGGCGATCCTAGTGAGACAGACAATTCCTCTTCGAAGGGGCGAAACACGGTTGTAATTTCCTAGTTTATACGAAAACGTGGCAAACGGGTTTGTGGTACTGTACGTACGAGCCGAGCGAGAACCGCAACGGGGTATGTATTCTATCCTATTGGCATTATTCGTTGGTGTGCCGGCGCCAGCTAGTCTCAATCCATACGGTTGCGCGTCTCCCTAGCGAAACTCATCGCCTGAGTTTCTTGAATCGAGAAGAGAAAATGAGAAAAACGGAATTTCCGCGGTACGTGACTGTCCACCGTCCCCATATTCTTATGCCGGCCAAGTCGCATTTGCCCAACTTTCTTCCTATTCCTGATTCCTCTTTCACTGCAGCATGAAGTTTGCTTCTCCTTCAAATATATACAAAATCTTTACTACCAAGAACTCGAAAAATCGGAATTTGAACGATTCGATTATTGCCAATTCTTTCGCCAGGATCGAAAAGAGTTGTCGTTTTTTCTGCCGAACGAATATCCGCCGAACATCCGTTCGGTAGAGTAGATTCAACTTTTCCTCTAACTCGGGGTAACGTAGCAATCCAGGAGTTGGGAACAAAATATTTTCAACGGCTTTCTCACCTGACTCAAGTCTTTTCAATAACGTAAAATCACGTTGAGATCCACTGAGTTGATAGATTACAGTTGGAGTCAGTCATGGAGCAGCTCTTGCGACAATTTTAACCCTGGATATAGGAGAGGTTTGGACCAGAGGGAATTTCACGGCGTAGGAAACATAGGAACGGCAAGTGGCGTGATACGATTTGACTGCTGGGTGTTAACTGCTAGACTTTATAGTCCACGGCGTCGTTCTTTGCGGCTATACCTATGTCCCTAGTAGCTATGCGGTAGATGTTAGTGAAAAGTGCGAATACGAAGTAGGTATATATACCTGTGTGTGTACATATAGAGTGGGATTGTCGCGGCAATAACAGTGACGTTTTTCATTTTTAAAACGCTCTTAAATTCTGCGCTAGCAGACAGAAAAGGAAAAATTGCAGCTCAAAGCTCTAAAAATATTTCCATTAAAAGGGCTTCAAGCTTGAACCGTACACGCCGCTTTACTTCATCCAGAATTCAATTCGACAACCTCCAATTGAAATCGGTCTATCGTCTGGCAGGAAGAACTTGTCACTCAGTTTTCATTTTTGTGCTATTTTTTCGGATCAGAATTCACGAGAAAATTTCTAAGGGAGGAGGCCTCGATTAGTTCGCACCTCGATAAGCGCACAAATTTAGTTCAATTTGGTTAAATTCGAAGCTCGAAATGGTATATTGGATCGGATTTAAAATTATCGGATTATAAAATGGTCAACTGGAGAACAAACTCAATTTTGGGCAAATGGCACTTGTTGAATTGCTAAATACCGCGAGGTTTGAAAAAATGATAAGACATTGTACGAAATGTGGTGGGAACGATGATGAACGCAGAAACGATAAGTAGATGCTTTTTTTTCTTAGAAACCACCCTTAATTTCTTGCACTCTTTCGCCTATACTCGAGGGAAGTGTAGAAACCGGCCACAAGGCTCTAAAAGTATACAATAAATAGAATCAATCACTCTGAACGCAACGGCGTTACCTGGTCGGCCATTAGCTCGTGAATAAAACGTGGGCGAAGCCAGGTTTCTTTTACATTATTTAGCGCCACGAGCAACAATGCTTCCCCTGATAAATTTATTCAATTATAAGGCTCGGTGGCGAGGTATAGCGCGAGAGGGAGAAGAAGACCGAAAGACGTATGGCGACGGTACTACGGGGGAGGGGGGGTGGTGAGTATCTGTCCAGTACGTAGCGGAGCGTTGAAGGGTGCCCATTCGCCGCCATCAAAATCGTCAATTGATTGAGGAAGACACCCGCTTTGCGCGCTTTGCGTTTCCGGCTTTCGGAAGGAGTCAGTTTGTCGTCATTCTCAATCGGCTAAGAACCCGATTCAGCGATTTCTTTGTTACGGAGTTGCCACGGATTGAATAAATGGATGAACGGATGAATGGACGAATGTCACGCAAATTTATGACGTAGATTATGACATTGTTACTTTTGAAGATTGACGCAATCCAACTACTCGGACATCTTTCTGAACCGATTCATCGTCAGTTTTGTGTTTGTCACGAAGTTCTCAAATGGTTTCTACACCGGAATTATTCAAAGTTGATGAGCCACGTATTCGCAGAAGATTTTCAATCCGTCTTAACAAAAATGTGGTTTTAGTTCGGTAAGAGAAAAATGGCGGGTCCCACATCTACGAATGCTTCTTCATGGCACACATGCCGATATTGTGTAATATTGATGAGTTGTAAATATGGAGTGGCAGTAGTACGGGTTCGTCGGTTGGTCAGGCACGATAAGGCTATTCATGGGTATACGTACCGATACATACATCAAGATTTTCTCAGGGGTCTTGGATCCGATTGATATATAGTTTTGCAATGCCCCCCAGATTTGTTTGATCTCGAATTTGAATATCCGCAAAAATTTACACGTATATATTCGATCTGTTCCTCTGAGGAAACAGGTGCCAAATGTATGTAGGTACATCTTTGGAGGGTTGTCCGTGGAATAATCTATCAGTTTTCAGACCGCATATAAGATTCTCGATCGAGGTTAGCATTGACATATTTTTTTCCAATTTTCAGCCTGACCGAATCAAAGAAATACATTTTTTCACTGGGTCCTTCCAGTTTTTATGAAACTGCACTTTATTTATGAAAATGTTTTTTGGGAGGATTCAACAGCCGTTGATAAAATTTTATGTAATAAAAATCTGTGTGTGTGTTTTTTTAACGATCTAGGTATGTGCACAAAATAATTTGACACGAAATTTCTATTTTCATGAAGAATGGAATCGTTTGGTTTTGATCGTTCAACTCTCTGGTTCGTGTTAACGGAATCAATCGTTGTTCGGTATCCGATATTATAGGGCCAGATTTTTTCCCTGGAAAGAAAACAAAAGTGATCGCGTGCTGCCGATCTTCTGCCGTCTGTTTGAGAATAGCAGTTGAAGCCAGTGGGTATATCGAAAATCGGTCTGCGGTCTATGGTCATATGTTTTTAACGGGGTTCTTGTTGAGAAGGCACAAAAAATCGGCTGTAGGATCGTCTCGTAACATATGCTTAATCGGCGTAGGTCGCCGCAGCTCGCTCACGTCTAAACCACACTATGAAAAAATCTGTTGAATATATCCTGATGGTATATTTCAATAACGTAGGTTATAGGCATATGTATATCTCGAGCCGCCGACCGACCGCTAAATATTGAGCACCTGTTTCAATTTCAACGTAATTAACTAATATGAAATCTCGAAGACCTGCAGAGCCATATGCGTCTAGGATAAAAGGGACAAAAAATCTGGTTAAAATCTTATGTGGAAATCGAAAGATATCGATATCGGGAGTAAAAATGTTAAGGCAGCTGCCGAGGAAACAGAAAAGATTTACTCCGCGGCAATCTTTCGAGCGTCGGTAGATTCAAGAAGGCGTCAGCAATCTCAATATTAAAATGGCGACATCAAACGACTTTGGGCCGTTTCAACATACATATCAAATAGATGGATCTCCGTGTCTCTCATCTGCGCGATGCGAAAGATTCTCATTCTTTTTTTTCTTTTTTGTTCTTGATGTCTCTTCGCTTCTTCTTTTTCTTTCGTTTCGTATCTCACGTATGCAGATACTTTGATACAGTATTTTTGCCAGCGAAAGCTCTGAACAAGATTTCTTCAAGACAGTTTCACTCGAACAAAATCTAAAGCTCCAAAGCTCTTCACTACAGATGAAACAAGTGCACCTGATACCAGCTACTACGTATCTTATGTACGTTTAACTTTTCAAACAACCAACAATCTCCCACTCCAGACGGCAAGGTACTAGAAACTGCTACCAGAATTCAGTCCACACTTTATTTTCAAGTGAGAAATTTATTACATCGTAACAGTAGAAAAGTTTTCTGCTGCAGAGAACGTCGACCGTGGTGGTGGTCGTCGTCACAACAGCATAATCCAAAGTCACTTCAGCTCAATTGTAACTTCAAGGTCTTTGAGGTAAATTCAAAAACTTTCGTTTTGAAAATCGGAGACATTGGTTAGGTAGAAATATTTCGGCTACTCACTTGTTTGAATTTGGGAACAATTTTTTCCTGTCACTTTATTCTGCGAAAGGGAGAAAAAAGGAAAAAAGGAAAAGAGAAAATGGAGAAAAAGGTATGAGAATCGCTGAAGAGACGTAAGATTTTCAACGATCTGGCCTATATTTGGAAGGGGAGAAGAAGAAGTGTTGGAAAGTGTTGAAGTTGAACGTGTAGAAGTGAAGTGGCAGTGAGAAGTGGTGGTGGGTAGGTGATGGAAGGGTGAGTTTATTTGCAATTCATACGGCGAAGCGTCTCTCGCGCACGTTCAAAGCACCTCCGCCGATATCATAGCTTCTCAAAGGCGTCGAAGCAAATAACAAATCCATATTTGCATATTGCGTTATCCCACCTACCTACCTGCCTATATACCAATCTACTACACACGAACAAAGTCGAGTTAAGGCCAAACTCAAAGATAAGCAAACCGTGTTGAATTGACTGTAGAATTCGCGTTCACGTTGTGAGTAATAGACCAAATTTTTGTCTATCAAAAAAGTGTTGACGACCTCGTGTCGTTGCTGTATATTCCATTCTTGACATTCAAAAATTTCGAAGCAACGGACATTCTATTTAAATTCAAATTTACGGGAGTCTAGATCGCCGTTCATTTTTCTTGTGTTCTCAGCAACGTCGTTCCTCCGCTTTTCTTTGGGTCTGACTAAAGATTGCGGAGGGAGACGCAGCCGAGGGTAAATCATAATGTATATCATTCGGAGTTTGATTTTGATTCTGGTAAAGAATTTCACGTGGTTTTTGAAATGCTACGCCCGTGTTTCCCGTAGACTTTACAGTAGGGGCTATGCTCGGAGTTGTTCATTTGAGTATGCAAATTTTCCATTCCCATTCCCACTCCCAGCCACTGTCGCCAGCCCCCTCACCATCATCTCCACCCCTTTTCACTAGAAGGTTATTTCATGAAACAACATGGCTCCGGTGCAGCGCTACGCGTGCCACGAAATTTCGACAATTTCAGGAAACAAAACTTTATATGAATTGGTGAATCGGTGAAGATTCTCCATTTCTTGAAATACAATTGACGATTGTTTCGTGCGAGCTATATCATTCTGATTGCGCTAAACTAGAATGACGATCATAAAAATGCTCGTTTTAAATCCATGAGAGGTGTATAACAACTCGATGGTATAGCGTATCGTCGTCACCGCGCCTTAACGCGTGGTAGACTAACAGGAATCAAGCAAGGATGTAATTAGGGACATTAGCGTAGTGGTCGTGCGGTTACCAGCCCCGACTAGGAAGGGAGGTGAGGCACTTGAATATATGGACTGGTCACGCGAAATCAAACCACCGTAACTTTATAACAAAAGAATAACGTGCCACCACCTGCCTGAATTCAGGTAATAATGATTTTTTTATCCTTTCGTTCTTTGACTTCTGCCCCCCCCCCCCCCCCCCTCCCCCGCCTCCACCATCCCTCCTCTTGTTTCATAATTGCAACAGCTACAGCATATTATAATTATTTATGCCACTTTGTGGCTTGTTATTAATTCGGAAAATAAACGTTGAAATAGAACGAATTTACCTCGCTTCGAACTCTGCGTGAGTCAATGCGGCTTCATTGGAACGGAGTAAAAAGTTATCACCGAAAAATTGCTTCACGAATCGTGAGTTTCATGCGGATTCATGAATTACAATTTACGGTGGGGGTCGAATACCGAAAGATGAAAAAGTAGACGGGCTGAAATTCGGAATTACAAAGATACGGATTCCGAAGTAACGAGACATCACGAAAGCGAAATTCTAATTTTTGATGTACAACTAAACCAAAATTCCGGAGAAATGATAAGTAATCGATTATTTTTCAGTACAAAACAACGAATGTTTTTCCAATGTCTCCTGAGTTTTCGCTTTTCAGACCCTTCCATTTCAATGGGTCTCAGAATGCTGACGTTCCGAGTTTCTGGTCTTTCGATTCAATGAATTCGGATTCGTTAACTTTCGTAACAAGCTTGATTCTGAATTGTGACACACGACTTTTCGATCGTTCGATATTTCGACAAATCGGATATCTTTATTTTCCCACACGTAGTTTCGCCCATTCCCAGGAATAACTTTCGGTATACATTTATTTCTATGTATTGGTGTTCTGCATTTTTTCTTCCCACTTCATAGCCTTTCGTTATTACCGCCTATCCACGTTTTGCACTTCCGGTAATTCAACTTCCGCAATCTCGGCCCGTCTATTCTTTGGTCTTTCGAAATTTCCACCCCGACCCCAATTTACTCCGAAAATCAACAGAGAGAATGTTCCACTAACTCGATAAGTGAGCTCGATGTAAGCCTTGAGAAATGAAGTGCTGCGAGTCCATTTTCTCCAAAATCGGTGCGATGACTGCAAAAACGTTCTGAGTTAGAAATCTTTGATTCGACTTCAACCACAAACGAGATATTTTCGACAATTTTCAACGCTTGTATCCCCAGGTACATACATACATACATACATACATACATACATCAGATGATGTGGGTATAACGGGTAATATATAACGGGTTCAATAATTGTTTGTAAGTAGGCAGTGATAACCAGGAATCTCTGTTCGCGTGTGTTGTTTTTTGCTCCGATGCCCAAGTAAGAGGTATAGCATGTAATACAAGCTACACGGTTTTAAATTGGTAAATAAGTTGTTTCTCGTACAAGTAGATAGGTATCCAGGTACTACCTACAAATCAAGTTAAGTTCAGGCTTTGGCGTTAAGATTTTCTCCTCAATATTCATTCTCATATTATCCACTATAGCAGTAGGTAAACTGAGGTATGTATTTCCGTATTTCAATTCAGGTTATCACGTTCTATGAAAATTGAACATATACTCACACTTCTCAGGGTATATATATATATTTATATTCATATGTAAATTAGTAAATAGAACTGTTGAAAGGACAATTCGTTGTACTTTTCGTTTTCCTTTTTCTTTCTCTTATTATCCTGTATATAGGTATACAGCGAAGACATGGACACTTAATCGTGTGAATAACGGATGTAGGTAATATATATATATATATACGTAAATAGCGTATATATCGTGTAATAAAGACCAAAACGTTCCGTTCGAAGCAAACAAATTTCAAGCGATTAAAAATCGATTCGACAAAAATGGCCACTTGACACGGATACCCTCTTAAAAGAGGTGACATTTAGTTTCCCCAAATAGAGCCATGAATCGGTCCACAACCTGCAGTACAAGGTGAAAGATACGAGAGCCCAGGGTGCCCTGAGGCCCGAAGAGACACATCGCGCGCGAGGCGTCTACTCAGCGGAGAGATGAAGCTTGGAAGACCACTCCGTTAAGATAACCAGAGTGCCTATACTAATATTGTGTCCAACCGGAGATAGGAGGTTCTCCGGGTCTCGGGATAGCTGTAGGTATCTCTTTTTTCTTCTACTCTCTCCTCTCTCTCTCTCTCTCTCTTTCTCTCTTGAGATGTCCTCGGAGGAGCGTGTACGCGCCATTACACGATTTCATTCGAAACTAAGAGGGAAAAATAACGAGTGAAGTTGAGACCGGGGTGTGAAAAGGGAGAAGCGAGGAGGGAGAAAATAAAGTGAAATAAAACAAAGACAGGAAAGAACAAAAAAAAAAAAAGAAGGAAATCACGGTCCAGAGTTTGGAGCTTGTCGAAAAACTCTCTTGAGAGAGAAAATATATAGGCATAGACGCGCGAGATGAAGACGATCTATACGCGCGGCGACCCATGCGTCGCGTGGGATGGGAAGTTTGTTGCCGGTGTGATTTATTCTGAATTAATTACCCGATAATCATTTAGATTATAAACCTGCAGAGGGTGCTGGACATCGCGCCCACTCACACATTCATCCTCTTAATATTTTAACTCATCTTTCATAGGCGGGTACTACACTCAACTCTTTTGGTTCAAATTCGAAATATTTTGAACGTCAAAATTTCCATTCGATTCTCACTTTATTCTGCAAGCTTTTCAACCCCCTGTCATTTGAGTCTGAAAACGAAAAACTGTGAAACAATACCGACCAAAAATATCAAAAGTGACTAAAAATTCTTGACCTCAAAAAGCACCAATTTTCAAATTGATTAGTGCAGTATTCAACGTGGGAGTGTCAGGTGGTTGCAGGGAGCTCGTCGCGATGGTCAGTAGCCAAGGTGATTGTGAGAATTGAAAGAATTTTGAGAATGATTATGGTGCCACCAAAATTCAGCCGGTTTTATTAATAGCCACGATTTACTTGGGCGTGAATGTCGCCGGGTACCGCCGCAGTGTGATCGAGGACCCGTAGAGACATCGTCGAGGATATACTACATTATGGGTGCATATGTGTTTGCGTACAGATATATGTATATATATATATACGTGGAGGTGAGGCCTGCAAGTCCACCTCGAAAAGATATCTTAATTCTCTGAACATTCCCGTGGATAAAGTCCCAAAGCGATTTGAAATAACTCAGAGTCTTGTTTTATCTCGGTCGCTGGTCTTGTAGCTAATTTATACGCATTAACGCGATAGGGGCAGCTGTTCACAAATTAAATGTCTCTATCGCTGTCTGTCCATCCGTTCGTCCATCCGCGTCCATCCGGTATAAGTGAAACTCACCTTTCCTCTCCTCTCCTCTCGCCGTTTCTTTCTTGCTTTGTATTTCGTGTAATAAACTTTGTCTCAAAAAGTTTCCAGCCCGTCACATTTCACCCTTCTACTCAGCTGCCATGTCTCGACGCCCTCTATAGGAGCCGCATGAACCGTAATCGACCTTCTTTTACTTCTCACACATCGTTGACAGTCTTATCCTATCTTTCTAACAGGTTTTACTAATTTTAAAACGCGCCCGGCTGTCTAAGATCGCGCTGCTTTATTGCTATAGGAATTTTCCTTGAACCTGGTTAGGACTATCGTCATATCTAAGACTATCATCTTGATTTTAAAACTTGTCGAACGATTTTGTATGTCCTGTAGGTATACTGTCCACAGCTCTGTCCTCCAGGAGAGCCGTGTGCCCGTCGGTGTTATACCCCTACGCTTAAATAGTGAAATCATGACGATAAAAAATCGAAATTAGTGCCTAGACTCTATTCTCGATCATTTGATAAAATGATACCCACGATATTACGTCTTTGGGGAACAGGCAAACCTACTCTACTCTCTCACACTGCGCTGGTCTAGGCTATCGCTCTGTTCTATCCTCGGAGATATAAAACCCGGCTACAAATAGTGATAAATAAATCGATCGTAACTATATCCTCCTGGAACGATCCGTGGAACCAGCTTTTTAGATAAAGATTCTATAGTTACGATCTCAACTCCGTTTAGAACGAACGAGGCTCAAATAAAACTCGATTCAACGCGAGTTTGCTTTTTCTCCGTTTCGTTTCGTTATAGGTATATATACATCTGCATACTATCAAACGGAAAAATGAATTCCGAGCACAAACTTGATCGTTATTGAGAAATATAGGTATATTTATCATACATTCAACAGCGATTGTGACGAAAATAATCACAACAATCTCTTGTGTCACAGTAACGAGATCCTGGAGGCTCCGCGGTCTTCAAACAGCTCAAACAGCTCGACCGTAAGATACACACGAACACGCACACGCGTGGCGTATACTCCAAGCGAGTATCTCTGTCCCAAAGCCCTTGTTCCTGATAACTGGTCAGCATCAATCATCCCCACTACTTGCTAGTAATAAAGACAAGAGTCCAGGATGTCCTCGTGGAAAGTTCACCTTAGCTGTTGATGGTTCCAGGTTGAAATCCATTCAAAGAACTTCGGGTGAACGTGGATTAGGCAGATAACAGATTACTGTGAACGAAGGAACAAATTTTACTAATGCAAATACGGAGAGGGTATCGTGTCCGGTAGCCGAAGTTGGGATAGAAATTCTCGTTATTATAAGCTGCATCGTATCTCTTCTTATACCAATGTGCGTAAATACATGTATGTATGCTTGAAAATGAGGAGTGATGAATAAGGAGGAGAAGAAGAAGAAGAAGAGGAATGAGAAGGATTGTGGCCGGTATTGCTGATTGTAAGTGTTATAATATTAGGAGGCGGAAATTGTTGAGAATTTAGCGATCGCGGTTGTATAACTACTCCGCTATAATATACCTACGCTGATAAATTTTACTCGAGTTCGAGCTCGGTCTTATATGGTCGGACTTGGATACACCGAACGCACATACAAGTGTGTTAACTATATACTCGGAGCTGAAAGCTTATCAAAGTGTGGAATCTCCTCGACCCTGCACAACTCCTCCAGTCCGCGCAGATTCTACTCTTATAGTTTCCATCCCGTTCAAGTTCGAGGGAATGCAGCACACTGCACGAGAGAATCCACCAAATGACTCATTGTCAGGCTCAATGGGCGCAGTTACAAAGGCGAAAAGCCTAGCCCGCGTCGTCGGTGGAAAATAATAATCGCGTATTTTGTGTGGATGCAGGTATTGCCTGCGGAGTAGGATTCATAAAAATTCGGAAGTGGAACGATCGGAGAATGTTGTATTAAAAGTTCAACCGGATTTCCAAAAACCGATTTTGACCATTAGCGATTTCGTACGGGATGCCGCACATCGTACGGCTGGTAGAATGACAACCGATTATTAATGCTCTTATTGCGGGAGTTTCTCGGCTGAACTGTATTTGTATAAGTATATTTCGTGATTGCACGTCGACGTGCAGATCGAGCGTGCGCTATCGCCAGTTCGATCGCCTCGACCTCACGGTTTCGAGGCTAATGCCGATTCGTTGAGTATAAGGAAATGTTTCTCTTGTTTTATCGGAAACGTTATTTGTCCAAGGCCGCAGGAGAACACACACGCACACACACACACACATATATACACACCGGTAAAAAATGAAAGTACGGAGGAAAGACGAAACTAGAATAGTAGAGCTGGAATACTAATAACAATCAAGTCGTGGGTTGGATGACAATAAATTTACATACATATGTATGTATAGTCAACAACTGAACACTGCAGTTTACATGTTTGGAACTTTTCCTCTTCTATATTTTTGAAATTATTAGGTACTGTTGAACATTTCAAATTATGATGATACGCAAGTTTCAAGGAAGTTCCTTCGCTCTGCGTCCTGTCGCAGTAGGTACCTATACATATTATACCTACTATTCTGGACGGTATTTTCGCGGCCGAGTGACCACGAACAAAACTGAAAAAGAGAAGAGATGAGGAGAGAATAGAGAGAGTGGAAAGAAAAAAGGACAAAAAAATGGAAATAGAAATAACACTGCGCGTCAAGATCCGGGATGAATTGGCAGTTTCGCTGCCCCATACCATATGCCGTGCGCTCGAATTTACCCCCTCTGCCAATAGGTAGTAGTACATCCATCCTGCGAAGCCGACGTCACTTCAGCTACACGCTCCACCTGAGCTTAATTGTCATTTAATTATCCATCAGACCGTTCACATACCATATTGCGGTTTACACGACTTACCGCGACTCAATTATTTCCGCAACCGCGTTTCGCCCATCCCCACTTTCCCTCCCTCTCTCTCAATATTCATCCGATTTAATCATCGCGTGTTCATTTCTAATCTCGTTCTATCGCATTTATAGCCAATTTTCACTCTTTAGGAGTTGAATCTTAGTCCGTTGCTCGGATTAGCACGATTTGGATTTCCAAAGACTTGGAAGGCGCGCGGCGCGGCGTGCAGATCACCGATGAATCTCGAAATTTGTTCAATTTGCCAGGTCACAATAACGCAGGACGAGGAACTTTTGTAATAGAAACGGTAACGGCGTCCCCTGCAATTACTATGCTGCAGCGGCAATGGAGAAGAATATAATTGTGTAGGTACATACATAGGTACCAATAGTTTCGAAAAGCGGCATAAATGCAAAAGTGGTGAGAAGTAGATGATTTATGACGGAGAACCACAGGCTTGCAAATTAACGTCCGTGACGTCACCCCTAACAGTGCAAGTTAAATGGCACTTGACTTAAAAGTGAAAAAAAGGAGTGGGCGTCTTGGGTAGAGGATAAGGAATAAGGTGAACCAAAGCGCGGTCTAACCGCAAATGACTTTTCAAAATTTGCCCTTAAATTTTCTCCGCTACCCGGATGGCAATTTGGTGATTTGTCGTTTAATTTTCTCTGACCCAAAACACCGGATGTTCGACGATTTTTCGAAAACAAGAAAAAAAAACTCTTCAATGGCGGTATCCCACTTAAAAAGAGATTTCGAAAAAGAGCCCGAGGGCATACCTAACCTATGAATTGAGAATGGGCCGAAATAGAGCGCTACAGCGCGAGTTCATGAATGAAGAAAAGTAATTGGGTAAAATTTCTTTGAAGAATATTTTCTATAATTTTGTATAATTCTTTCAGCCAGACACAACATACATCCCCGATTTTTTCTTCTCTTTGACTCCATTTTCCTATTTTTTTGTACTTCTTTTTTCATTCCTCTATTCATTTTCTTCTTCTGCCTTCATTATCATCTTCTACAACAATTCGGAGAGAAACCCGCTGTGACCAATTTCCAAATTCTAACTTCTGACAATGTGTTGATATAAAGCAAAACCCCTGGGCGCTATACATTATAGCTGCTTCAGTAGCTACCCCCCATAATGGGTTTGTACCTACTTCAGTAGTGATGAACACCAATTTGGTCGTAATTATATTTTCCCCCCCGAAAAAAATCGCGCGCCCCCCGTGTAGCGTTGAAAAATATATTACCACGCATAAAAAGGATGTGGCGTGGAAATGGTTATAACAGATGGCCAGGTGTCTCGACCATAACAATAATAATGACAAATTTACAATTCGTCTTTCCAAAATTAGAAATATTTGAGTATAATTTTCATTCTCTTTTCTACTCCTCCGTCGTCGTTTCATTTCGAAGATTTTTAGTAAAACCGGGATTGGAAATGAAAGATAAAACTGAAAGACGAGAAGAAAAGACAGGCATGAGAGAATCAAAATGGAGTTGAAACCACAACAATTATAACTAACAAATCCGTGCTGTTGGGCGTTAATGAGTGTCGGCGGAAGTCGAGGGCCCCCCTCCCTCTCCCCCCATACCGTCACAGCTTCCGGTTTGCGTGGGGGCTAGAGCTCTGAACACAGGGGACATAATGCATAAGGCAACACCGCTGTGGCCTGGGTTTCATGATAGTTGTGCGCCGTTGGCGTTCGTTGTCCCGGTGGTGATGCGATAAAATCAACTAATTGTTTCACTAACCGTGTGTGAATGGCTCTGCCCCCCCCCCCCCCCCCCCCCCCCCCCCGCCCTTGTGAATATAGATAGATGTATGTATGTGTATACTCCGTGGTATAACAACACGGTTAAATTATAGCGAACTGCCACTTCCGTTCCAGAAAAATGCTCCCGCCAACTCGCATGTATATGTATAATAGATATATAATATAGCCATACTGGATTTTTCATTATTTTCACACTTCTCGTATTTGGTACTTAACCTCGCGAGAGACTTTTTTCTTCTTCAGGTGTCATTGATATCGAAATTGTTGTGTAGGTTTTTGACGTGGATTTAAGGATGAAAACGAAACAAACAAATCCTCGCTGAGCTGTCAGGACCTGAGAAAATTCGGGAAGAAGAACGGATAACGATATGTTTATCGCTAGAATTTGCCTTCCATTAAACAAGTAGAAAAGTGAATTTGAAGATCGGACATTCGTCAATGATAATGCGCACTATAATATTTCAGCTTTTTCCCCCATTGGGCGCGGTTTCCACAGTTTCCACAGTTTCAACAATACGCGGTGTGTCCAAATTTTCTCACAAACTCTTTCTCAAATTAAGTCTTACGCAAGGTGAGGGCCTTTTCGTATCTTTGTGAAACATCGCCGGCTGAGTTCTTATACGCTTTTAATTAGGTGCAAACAGGCGCGCTTATGCCAGAAATTATTAATTAATAATGTACAGCGATAGACACATACACCTACCTACCTCTCTACCTACCAAAAAATAAAACAATGTATTACCTATTGTATATCATATTCTCCACGTGGTATGTACACCTGTACATACATACCATAGTACACAGATGATAGCAGACGCGCGATGAGTTTAATTTATGGAATGTAATGGCATAGATGCGCAACACGTCCAGTTGTGAGGGCAACGAAGCTGGACGAATGTATGTAGGTATACCTACGTATGTACATACGACTGCCACGGCGCGGGCGACGGATTTCACTCTACTCACACTAATGTTGCAATATACGTATAAATATATATCCGAGGTGTCGAGGTGAGAATCCTGGGCTGGTGGTTGTTTACTGCAGGTCCGCAAAGTAGGTAGGTATAAGATGGACCCGGGCCTCAACCCGTCGTGGATATGGATGGAAAAAGAAAGAAAAAGCAAAAAGCAAAAATGAAGAACGAAAAGAGAAAAGGGAAAGAAAAGGAAGGAAAAAGAGGTATAGACACTAGAGAGACGGAGCCCACGGACCTAAAGATCCATAGACACCTTCAGCCGTTATCTAAACACGGAAATAATGACCCCGAACGGTCGCCCCACCACTGTCTATCAGTTGCCGAGGAGGTAACAACTTCTAATTATGTTTCAGCTTCGGACATCCACCGCCCTCGACTTTTATATACTACAGCCCATACAGAGTCTACGCCTTATAGTCAGGCTAGAGCTTGAGAATGGAACTCATTTGATTTATTCCAACTGAAATAAGCGATCTCCAACTATCGAGATGCACGCGCACTGTGGTTTTATCCGATACTTATCTGAAGTAGGTGATGGTTCAAAGTTTTGATCGGGATAAACCTCGATTTTATTGAGTCACGAGACGCTCCGAAATCGGGGAAGGGGGAGTGTGTACAAGGAAAAATACTTTTGTCAGAGAAATGGGTGTCTCTTTCCTAAACTCAAATCCCCAATCCCCGATCCCCGATCCTCGGTCCCGGTACTTCGTTAAGTAATTTTATAAGTACCCGGAAATTTTCCTGAAGATAAAATTGGGAGAATAAATCGAAAAGGGGAAGGGGAATAGAGAGAACTGAGCATCAATTTATAAATATAATTTAAGGTCGTTTTAAAGCGATTCTTTCGAGTCTGGGAGACCTTGGCGATCGGTTGTGTAGCCGGTTCAACCCTTTTCCCAGGGTCTCGAGGTGGTCATTATAAAAATTAAACGACGATCATACGATTGATTATTGAAATTACGTATCAGGATTTCAACGAATCTATTTATTATGAAGAAAAAATGAAAGAGAAGACGAAGAAACGAGAGACGAAGGAGATGAAGAGTAGTGCAGGTATAGTTTGTAGTAAGTAGACGTTTTTCAGATAATTCACTGTATCAGTGTGTGTCATTTCTCCTGCTTCATGGTATAATAATTCCACGTTTCAAATTGCTTTGTATATATACATATTTATCTACGTATGTGTGAAGGATACAGGTATGTCGTACGAAAACCGCAGAACATTATAATATTATAGAACCTTAGTGGCGAGCCCAACATCGTACGACCACAGAACGTTTTAAATTACATTCATTCAGAGATTTTTTGGGACTGCAGCGTTTTCTTCTCCTTTCATTTTCTATCCCTTTTCTTTGTCTTCTTTGTAGCCTTCTACCTTTTTTCATTCAGACTATGTTCTTCCTTTTCCTTTATTTTCTTCTTATATTTCTTCTCTCAACGTCACAAACTCCCCGAGGGCCCCTACACCTAAGTATGTACAAGTTTTTGGGTTCATTCACTAAAAGTTAAGGGTCTCCCTCTCCTCTCCTCCTTCCACTCTCCTTATATTCTGTTCTTCTTCGTTTATATAGCCGCAAGGTGATCTCGAATGGGTCGGAGAGCAAGCTAATGTCTCGGAATTAGTTTCGTATACCTGTCCCTCGTCCAAAGGCGCTCATTTATCCGTGCAACAGTGTCCATGGAAATCCTCTGAGGACTACATCGGCCAAGTGCCCGTAGTCCTGTAGGGTCTTCAGGACAGTTTCTTCTTCCGTAATTTCAACCTTGGCGACGACTATGCCGGCGCCAAGCGGTGTTGCTGGCTCGCATTAGGATCAACTGTACAAATTGGTCCTCTGCCACCCTCTCTCTTCTCCACTTCGTCTCCTCTTCTTACACCGCGCGACGAAAACCCACGGCGACTTTAACCAAGAAGAAGAAGAAGAAGAAGAAGAACAAGAAAGGAAAAACAAAACAAAACAAACAAAAAACACAACGAAATGGGGCAAAGTTCTGTCTTAGGTTCCAATTAACCGCGACTCCTGCTCCTACTGATGTTGCACCAAAAGAAACAAAATTAATCTTCAACTCTCAACGAAACTGCTGCGGATTGTAGTAGAGATCTTGATCATGGAGGATCAATCGTTATAACAATCATCCTATTTTCCAGGAGTAGCTGTACGCTATTGTATTCCAAAATTTGACCCTGATTTTTTACGACGTTGGGAATAAAAGATTAATTTTGGGAGTGCTGGATGGAGGGATGAATCGTTCTTCTGACCTTGAAATTATGAGGATCGATTACTACTTACTGAGGTCTCGTAAAACGGTGATAGTCTACTCTCACAAATTTACCTCAGAACAGGTTTATCGGAGTAACATGAAATTTTGGAGATTCATCTGAGATGTTACTAAAATTCTACGGATCTGTTTCATAATGCGGAGTGAGTTGAACGATCAAATTATGAGTCCGTTATTGTTCGGAAGGAAATATTGCTCGCGAAGTGAAAGAAAGGACCATGAAATTCAAGGTCGATTGACTTGGACGGCGATTTGTCAGAGGTATAGTGGACACGTATTAGAGGAAGGTGTGCCCAGGGTTGACCTGGAGGCTTAGCTGAAATATAGAACAACCCGAGAACAATGAGAGGCTGCGGAATGCGCGGTCGAGGATAACAAAACGGCGATATGGATAGAGTATAGTGTACCAATGAAGCTGCATCATAGTGGATCCTCCGGACCACGGGTCCTGGTCCCATCCGGTAATAATGACATAGTGGTAGGTATGGGAGAAAAGCATCGTTCAAACTCCACGAAGGGATAATAGGAAAAAGAGGGATGAACCCCGTGCCGAAGAAGAGGAAGAAGAAGAACAAGAAGAAGATGAAGGGCCGCGAGGGGTGAGGAGCAGCGACTCAAATTAAATGCTATGGAATGAAAAAACAGCGTAATGATAGCCGCCGCTCAGTGGCGGTAACTCTAACCTCAAAGAGGGGGACCGTATGATTATACGCTGACCAATCACGATCTACAGCGGCCATCATGGTCCAGCCCGAGACGTGCAATCACTAAGATGCTGCGGATGGGAGATTTCAGACGAGTTCAACGAGGAGGAGTACTACACTCGTGTACGTGTACCGTGTCCGTATAAAACTACATGTATGTACAATGCAATGCAATGTACGTGCAATGCAGTACCTAGACTCTCTTCTGCAGGACTCTTCACCTACAGCTGACCCGGAGGATTGGCTGTGATCATTATTTGTACTACGTTGCAGCTCTTCCGAGTTCATAATGCGGCAAAAACACATCGTCGAATCCTGTTTTCTAAAGAATAGTCCACAATGCTAACCGAAGAAATTAATTGAGAATCATGTTTACATTCCATGTTTACCCGGTAAATGCTAAAATATTGCCGCTTGTTTACTAGCTCCTCGGATATTCATCGTTAGAATTCCTATCTATCTATCTATCTATCTATCTCAAGGAGTATGAGAGCTTGAGAGCGATCAGCCGACATGAAGAAACTCGGGTATTCGTGTATGGTAGTTTTCCAAATTTCTGGTACTTTCAATCGATTTGAAATACATATTCACAGCGTAACGACACCTTTTTCGGTATCCAGGCTGTAAAAAATTGCTCGTGGAACGGACTATTGCGTATTAGGTATACAAATCGTGGATACTTTTCTCAAAATATTACCTATTGCGGAATATTGTGAATCCCCTGAGAAGTTCGTACATACGAACTTCTCACAGTCGAAGAAGAGTATTTGTATTCTAACCTAGATTATCTCCTACCACGGGGCGCTCCCGAGTTCGCCACCAGGTGTAAATATGGCACTGGGTTCTACTCACGTCACATTCTCTCGCTAGATGAAAATTCGCAGTCGCGCAAGTGTACTTATCATAGTAGGACTCGTACGACTGTGAACAATTTGATAACGTCGATCCTGAACTTGTAGCCTCTGCAGATAGGAAAGCTTTTCAAGCTTCATACGAGGATCGAGCATGGTGCAATGTAGGAGTTGACGTAAATGTTACAATTTTCTGGTAAAATTGGTACTTTTATTATGCTCTGTGCGAGCATATGCAGCACTTTTCACATTTCTCATTGAACTTGAAATTTGTATCTTCTCTAGTTGTCTCCGTGACTGTCTAATTATAATGTTACTCACTTTTTACATGCCTATTTTCTCACAATATGATTGGGCAGAAGAGAGAATAAATTCGGAAAAGATAAACAGCGCATGCCTACGTGTGCGTGTGAACACGAATAGAGAAGTGTAGGTACAGAAATTTATATGTATGTGTATCCATGATTTATTTTTTCTTTATAATATAAGATGCCGAGGATTTGGTACATACTGTAGTTTTTTTTTTTTTTTTTCTCTCATTTTTACTAATACATACTAAGTTGTTCTAAGTTACGTTGCGTGTAGGCATACTATGACTAATATGTACACGTATTTACGATTTGATGGATGTGAGTTTAATTATTCGACTCTCTAAAATCGGCAGTGAATAAGATTGAATAATAAACCAAAAAGAAGAAGAAGAAGAAGAAGCAGAAAAATACAAAAAAAAAGAGACAGAAAAAGGGAGAAACGAAACGAATTACTAGCTCCACGTCCATGTCTATTCACTGACTAACAGTGCTGGCGTTACGAGATGTATAACCCGGGCGTGTATTGCGCAAAGAGACTGTATAATTGTCGCTTTCATGTCGTATAGGTTTTTAGTCTTCCGCTTCTCCTTTTTCCGTGTCTTCTTCTTCTTCCTATCATTATTATTTCATACAGTGATGAATGTTCTCTCATATTTGAACGTGTGGAGGAATGTACGGTAACAATAAGGTCGTGTTATCCGAGCAACTAATCTCCAGCGACTAGTAACTAGTAACCAGTAACCAGTAACCTGCAGTAAGCTGGAGACTTCATAACGCTAATTACGCAAATCAGGGGTTCTCAACCACCTAATATTATATTTTCAAGGGGCTTTCCCATATTTATTGTTACATATTAGAGACACAGTGGAATAACCTTTCCCCTTTCCTCCTTCATTTTGACTTTGGACACAGCTACGATCCCCTCCGGGCGATCTCACAGGGAGAATATTAAAACTGAGCAAGCATCGTCGAATTTTTTTGTCGCCATTACGAACACGTATATATGAGAAGTTATAAATAAAGTAACAGCGATCGCTCATCGTTTAGTTAATATATACCGCCGCGATATACGTATACCTCTCTCTTCCTTTATTCCATTCGTTTCTTCGAGTCAATTATCAGCCTCGTCAATTAAACTCCAAGTAGGTTCGAATGTTAGTTTTATAGACATTCATTTGTTAATCTGAACGATACGGTTCATGCAGTCAATTTCATTTTTTCCCCCCAATGAAATCACGTTACTTGCTACTTTCCTATTTTTTACACACCCGCGCAGGTGTGTAACTATAGTCGAATCACCTTATTATTATTATTACATACTCATATTTTATTTCATAAAATAAAAATGAGAACCGCAAGAATTATGAAGTGTGGGTAGGTGGTGGTTACATATTATATACCTACGGGTATAAGTTTTTGTTTTAACAATAACAATTACGCGGCTGGTAATTGCATCCTGTTTTTAGTCACGCAAACGGCGGTAAAGCTATTTTTTCTTTCTTTCTCTTTTTTCATCCCACCCCTCCTACTCCTCTTCCTTCGACCCCCCTTCCTCGTTTTCTTTTTCTCTTATATGACTATACTCCTTATCTCTCTGTATCGTTAAAAGATTTCTCTAGCTCAGGTATAACAACGAGTTGTGACAAAATAACGATAACATTTTGCAGGATTATAGTTATTGCGCCTCCACCTATATACCTATGTTCATTGTACATGTATTTGAGCAAATATCTCCTACTCCTGTACAGCAACGTAGTCGTCCCCTTCGCACCTTCAGGATTTGCCATATGGATGTTGCGGTGCAGGATGTAGCGATATTCTGAAGTAATTAATTTAGCAATCACACTCGACGGTGCTATTCGCTCGTGTGAAACTCCGCTACAATAGGTTAGCGTAGGTATATTGTAACATAACGTAATAAGAATGATAATCATAAACGCCAGGAGTTAGCTGCTGGTTAATAACTCGTTAATTATCATTTTGGGAGCCGCAATGATGATGAGGATGATGATACCTATATACGAAATATAGAAAATATACGTATTAATATGTATATACGTATACATACATACATACGGATCCATACTACGTCGACATGTGAAATCTAAAAGCGAGTTGATGTGCCTTAAGTACATATAGGAATTAATTTATGTAACTTTAATTCACCTTAATTTCTCCTTGCCTCAAATTTTTTCTTTTTTTTCTCTCTCTTTTTTTCCTGACCCCCGCACATACACGCGCCTACCTATGTGCCGTAAAGATTATTACTTTATTTTCGTATTTATGTAATTATATCTGCGGCATCTATACCTGTACCGACGACTTACTCCCTAGCCGTTTTAGCCGGTAATAATTGGTTTAATTATCTTTCGAAAAAGTTTATCATTATATACCGGCAACGGAAACGCTTCGAGAACTAACTCTCCTCCTTGACAATGCTTTTTTCCCGTTTCTTATGTCTTGCAGTAGCTAATATATAAGACCTAATCATCCCTCTGGGTATCAAGATCCTGGTGTATTTTTTTCTTTTTCAGATTCAAGAGATTATTCGCGCACATATTATGAATCCTTTTCCGTCATTCAAAAAAAAAAAAAAGGGAGAAAAAATTATCCAATATTTTGCAAATCCTCATCGTGGATGACCGATGAAATTTTAAGGTTGTGCATGGCTTGACCTGTAAGTTGCGGAAGAGGATAACGCGACGTGCGAAAGATATGAGAAGGACATTGGAGTTGCTTTGCGCTGCGTTGCGTTAGCAGTTAGCTCATTAGCATAGAAACAGCGGTAAACTTGGCAAGAGTCTAGCTTACCAAGTCAACAGGGTGTAAAATAACCGCTAAGCTGTCAGACAATGGTACCAAGACCCAACCTTGCTACACTGCGCCGAAGGCAGAGGCAGAGGTCTAAACATTGCGCCTATATATTATGAACCAAGTCTTAGGTCTTTGCCACAAGGTATTTCCTCCGACTCAGCTTTGGTTTCCAACGCCTCTAGTCGCGTCGCCATTGTCTTCACAAAGAGACGACGACAACGACGAGGTAATCATTTTGGGTGGTGGACTAATTCTCTTCCAGCAGCGTCTTTAGTTCGTCCTCTGTATGTAGAATTTTGATAAAATTTGTACAAATTTTTTTGTCAATTCAGTTCGCAAAACAAGGAAGTATGAATGAAGCATGTAGTAGAGCCGTTTCGAACGGAGTGTGACCCTCGTCCTCGAGCTTTCATTATTTGTCTTGATTCTCATTGTGTTGAAGTGTAACATTGTTCGAAAAAGCACTCATGAATTTTTTGGGTATAATTCACATTCTTCCAATTCTTGTAGGCGTGACGTCCACATATATACTCCTCGGGCTCTTCTTCAAAATCCTTACGCGCTGTAAAAAAAGAGATGAAAACAAAATTTATAGGTACGTAACGAGTTCGGTTTTTGGAAAAGCTCTTTCCACTGAAAATTTTGTTTGTTCTGACGTATAGCTTTCGCCCAAGAGAGGCGATTCTGCATACATGAAGATAGTTAGGCAGGTATAGGTACTCGTACAAAAGTATACTTGTATAAAACAAGAAACCCGTTAGAATTGTTAACCTAAAAACTCAACCGTCGTTTAATATGCAATTTATCCTCTCCGGGGGAGAAGAAAATTGCTCGAAAATCTTCCGCACGTTTTGACACCGGCGCGGTGACTAAGAATACATGATAGTCATATTACTCGGTAAAAAAATATATATAATGTTTACTATTGCGTCTTGACCTGCGGTAGAATATTACATAAAATATTGAGAAAAAATTCAAGGTATCGCATCGGAAGTGAAACATATTTTCAGACTTGCTCTCAACTGAAAAAAGTGCATTTGGAGGTCCTGTAAATTTTGTTTCTTTATGTCCTAATTCTGCGGAAAAGTCGAGCTCGATGGCGCAATTACTTTATTGTTACGTGAATTTTTTTTGTCACTACGTCACGTAAGGATTTCATAAGAGAAGCTGAAGAACGTGCATTATAGGTATGTGGATGTCACCTAAAAATTTGTGACCGCTTTTTTTCGAATAGTACCTACCTATTATCCTTGAACTCAAAAAAAATAAATGAAAAATCAAATCAAAACGCGGTGCAACTTCAAGTAGTTCTCATTCAAAGCCCTGCATGGTGTGATAATCTACATTCCGTGAAGATTTTCCCGCGAATGGGATAAAATTCTTACCCACCAGTAGGTATTATTGAATTATGCGTGCGAGGTATGTACCGAAGTTATGGAAGTATAATACGACTTTCGAAATATTTGTATTATACACGAACCTATCTATATATATATATAGAATGTAGGTAGAGTAAATTGAAAATTCAGCAACTGAGTAGAGCTATACATACAGCTTTACCTAGTATATAGATAACTACCTACTTACATACACGGAATAGAAATTTCCTGATTGAGAAGTCTCACAAAAATTGACCGTTTCAAAAACGAGAATTGTACATTTTCGCAAACGACTCGATCGGTTTTGACGAAACTTTGAGAATTGATTGAGTACGATGGCAGAAAGTGGCTTGTCAGTATTTCACTTTTCCAAAACATTGATCGGATTGAATGAAAAATAAATATTCCCTGTGTTAGCTAGGTTAGATTGCCACTGGCGACTCTAATGGCCTCTTAAGCACGCGACATATTTTCTGAGAAACTACATGGAATATCACTCTCAGCTATGTCTATAACAAACGAATAACGTTCTTCTAATCTATTTCCTAATTTTTTGTTCTTACCTAAATTTTGTTCACGGTTTTGAAACACCGGGAGGTTATGAAAATAAATAGTATGTAGTTTCATATGGGATTCTTCTTCCGACATTCAAGTGTAGCTACCTACTACTGAATAAATAAAAATTAATTATTGAATACAGTATAACTCCCGCGTTTGCTATAGACATATTTATCTGAATGATATGTATCAAGATTGCTGAAAGTATTACGAGTGGGTGAGCAGGTCGGTAGGTCTTATGAAACTACGGACATGAACAAAGAACTGAATGTGAAAATTAAAAAGGAATCCACAAAAATGAACGAGAATTTTACAAAACCGCAAAAAAGAAATTTTCATATCAAGATACATCTTAATAGTTTCGAAAATTTCTATCAACTATAAAATAATAGAAATGATGATGATAATAATAATGATGATAATGGTTTGGAATTAATTTAACTAATAATAAAGGAAAGGCGTATATTTATGTATATATGTGTGTGATACGCGTGTGTATTTTTATGTTCGGTGCGATTTCTAAGTTGGGAATGTTGCTATTACAGTAGATACCTACGTATAGCAGCCCGACGAACCGTCCATAATAGAGTTATATAAATTCTTTAAATCTGAGGATCGCAAGAGCGTGACTAGAGTGATTATTTTAATGGTTCTTAAGCAAGAACTCAAGTACCTAATGAGTAATAACGAGCAAATGCTAAATCACGGAGGAACGTTCTCATTACAGTTAGTATAGTACCTGTAGTAGAGAATTGGAATAGAAAATGGTAATAATAATGATAATAATTTCTCTGCATGCACTGCACATTTATATAGATCACATCCGCCATTTTTCAGTTTTTTTCAAACTCAGGTCCAAAAATATGGAATACAGAATTAGGAAAGAAGTAAAAAAAGCAAAAAGAGACAGATGGAAACAATAATCCGGCGAACAAGAAGATATTATTATTATTCGTTACCAACAGGCGATCACAGTCGCAATTTAGCCTAGCTAACATGGGAAATATTAATTTTTCATCAAATCCGATCAATGTTTTGACAAAGTGAAGTACTTAGCCACTTTCTGCCACCGTACTCTATGAATTCACAAAGTTTCATCAAAATCGATCGAGTCGTTTGCGAAAATTTGCGATTCTCTTTTTCGAAACGGTCTCTGTATATTTAAAATGGCGAGTCCTGTAACTCCTTAATAGGGGAGAGTTCAGGGGAAAGTGCGATGTATACAGTATATACAGTCAGTATGCCTTTTCATTATTTATACGTGTATTTAGGAAAGAGTGGTTTTTTCTTTCACCTTTTTTGATTGAGATAAACATCTCCGCTGGAACACGTCTGGTATAGTAATACAAAAACCGTGCGAGAAAAATGAGAATTGGTAGTATGTCAGATAAGCTACGCGTACAACTATTTCATATTAATACCATAATAATAATATAGCCATGAAACAATTACGCCCATTATTCGCTGGGTATGCAGTATACTCATACATACGTAGGTGGTAGGTAGTGTACTAAGTATAATTATCGCTATGATACGTACTGAATACATAAATAACAAAGTAACCCCTCCTGCAGACTGAATGGGTATAATTTCCCTCCGTCCCTCCTGCAGCTACCGCTCCCGTTATCGCAGCTTTTTTTCCCTCAAACGAACCGAATTTTAGGCACCTACTTACACACATATGTTTCACGTATCTCATAGTTTGTATACCTGCCACAACGTTGCTGTCACATCTGGGCTAGGGACATTATCCATCTCGCAACTGAACCCAATTTTCGGCCAACCGATTTCGATCTGAATCTCCTCCGAGTGAAGTATGTTTCGCGATACGTTGACGGTGCGAACGAACACTCACGCATTAAACGCTTCTCAAAATCCTATTCAAAATTCTATTGGGTGAGGAATAAAAAGAAACGGCAATTGTGATTTTTCACAAAAAGATACCAATTTATTTTACAGCCGTCATTCGTTCTCGACCTTTCTTCGCCATCGGATAATCAGATGCTCTATGTCACTTTGATATAATCGAAATCCAACCCGTTTAGAAATTATGCACCGAAGTAGGTATCTCGTATTTCGAAAATTGCAAAAAAGTGAAAACGAACATTCTTCGTTGAATAAATAACGGAAGGATTATCAATGGGATTACTCACAATTGCTTTTTTTCGTCGGCATGAAAACCCCGCAAAAAATTTGCCGAAATCTTAACAAATAAGTACAGAGTTCGTTCGGCCCTGAAATCCAACTTACTGATTGCATGTATCCACTATCGATGACTGATGACGCAGAATTTTAAAAATATCTCCGAATAATTGACTGATCCACTTACCTTAGCTTGGAACATAGCACACAACCTAAACGAAAGATCATATATTCATATACATACCTGTATGAATAAATATTGGCATTGGAATACAGGACACTCGATAGGGGTGAACAAATATGAGTATAATATAGGTGTGTGATATCTAGATATAGATTCTACTAGCATTAGGTATACAGTGGTGTTAAAAGCAACACCTGCGCAGGAAATCACTTCCCTCAAATGCAAATACTATCTTGATTGCCTGGTCATTATAGGCATCGAAAAACTATATCTTATGTATATACAGCCATGTAGGTATGCCCACCTACCTACCCTACGGCGATATTCCTACATTATACAGATATAGATATACCTATACGTAGATATAGATCTGTTTAAGTAGTCGCAGGTATAGCTGCAATGCAGATTCGTCGGACTGTTTATCTCACACCATATGTGTGTATATTTTGAACGAATTTGTTGTTAACGTGTTTCACACGATTCTTCGATATTCCTGAAATTATAAACCTGTTATCTGCAGCATGATCAATTACATGTTACACAATATATCCTGTAAATACATAAAGAGGAATATCGATGGTTTACGTTCGATAATAATCTATCATATTTATCCAACTATATATATACCTAATTTATTCACGCGATGGATCGAATTGTCCTCGATTGTGGCTAAGCACTTTGAAATTGAAATTTTTCATTCCTAGTTCAGAATAAATCGGACCGTGTTCTGCTACGAAGCCACGAAGTTCTGCAATAATTATCTGCATGACTCGTGGAATCGAGAGCTGGAGAAAATTCGGTTCAATTCCGTCGTATTGAATTTATGTGATACAGAATCTTGTGAATCTGACCAGTTCTCAAACTTTCAGTGAAGTAGGTATAGGTATCTACGTTGCACAAAAACTTTTCGACCAGCAATTCAGTAACGAAGACAATCTCCGACACCTCAGTGTCTTGCCTTTAATCTCAAAATTGCGTGGTCCGTTTCACCCGAACTTTTTCTACCTTGCATGAAAAGTATCCAAAAGTTACCTATCACTTCCCAATTCGACTAAAACAAAATTTGTAATTGCGAAGTGTACGATAATGATTCTGTGGAGAGATGTCGGAAGGCAGAAATCGCATGTGCTTTTCTTTCTTCGATCTTGGCGGTTAGTTTGAGCCCACCGGTTCCTCGGGCATTTTTTTTTAATTATTGCGTATAGAATAATTCAGGATACCTTCGCTACGTGTATACGCTTCTACTGAATTTTTGTAAAAAAACCTTTAGTTCTTCGGGATATCTATCTAAAAAAGACATCACATTTATGTATTAGGTATGCACATAGGTACCAGCTTTCCCGCTCATGTTACATCTAAGAGCCTCCATTACAGACGATTTACATTGATACCCGCGCCAAACTGGGTTTCGGTTAACCTCAAAACAGGGCTTTATAAAAACCCGAAGACCCAGTCGTCTCGGGTTTAAATTCTCACGGAGGGGTAAGGCTAGGCTGAAACAAGAGTTACATCACGAGTTAGAAAACAAAGGCGTCCTCATGAATGCTCGAATTATTGCATTTTAATGGCGAAGATGAATGCCTATGAACTTGTGCAGTCTTATCTCGGAGCATAAACGTGCCTTCGAGCGTAGCATACAAAAATTGATCATCTATCCATTTTTTCTCACTTGATTCATGTACAGACTGAGCTTCATTGGAATATATAACCCATTGGCGGTCCATAATGGTTGGATGTTCGAGTTTACCATAATACCATGGATCACGCTAATGTCGTATTAAATTATTGCCACCGTATCGGTGATATTCGTGTAGATACTACGCATTACATAGACCGCATCTGTACATATATACCTATGTACAGATATACATATATATCTGTATATATATGGGCGCTGTGAAAACGCGCATTACAATCTTAATGAGCACTTAGCATAACAAACGAAGATCAAGATCGAGTTTCTGAGTGGCTACACACAACACCGACCGCGCTTGGTCATGCGCATGCCCAAGCCCACAACTGCGAGGTTTAGCCGTTAACTTAACCGGCGTTTACCTTAATCTAAGATCAGTACGGCCCGCGGCGTGCTGTACAGTAATGTATGACGGTATAACTATGAATATGCATACATACGTATAGTTGTTGCATGTACTACCAACTATTATATACTATACTCCCGCGTCGCGACGTGAACGATATATTTATATGCACCCTCGCGGCAACGCTCCCCGTATATAGGTAATGCGCCGGTTTTCCTGTATTGAGTAGTAGACCTATACATATACATAGGTGCCATAAAAATTTACGTGTACTTTATATATACCTGCAGAATTGTTCTCATTTTTCAATTTTTTCTTTCGTTTTTTTCACCGTTTCGTTTCACTCCTGAAAACATTTGTCATATTTCGAATATTTTCGTTCATATTCGACGTACGGAGCTGCAAAACTTGTTCGTGGGAATTTGGATAGATTTTTATTCACCAATTTTTGGGAGAATTTGGAAATTCAAGTGCCATATGGTCGAGGAGAGATGTGGATCAATGCTTTTCGAAGGATATGCAGTAGTATAGCGCTGTGCTCGTTCAATTTGTCCAAATTAAATGATGTCACGCGTTCTACCCAATTTTTGTAATTCCTTTCTATTCCATCCCATTATCTACGTATTCGATGCGCCTAATTTCATTCTATAGAATTTAGGTAGCATACTCTATAGAACTTCGTCTGACTACTTGTAGGTATAGAATCGAGGGATAAAACGTAATTTTGGGGATTATTTTTTACTGAAGGTGGTATATAGGATCGTTTCAAAATTTTTACAGCTATGTTAGTTACATACAGGACCCGAGCCTATTGAACCTGATGATTGGGAGACATTATGAATATATTTTGAGATCGAAAATCGGCTAATTGGTTTCCATTTCTTGTGTTTTTGGTGCATCCGCTTCCACGCGGACATAATAGTAGGACCTAGTTTTGGCTAGATACCTCCGACGAGCAGATGGTGTCTTCGACATGCTTCATGGCTTTCCAATACGGAGCATGTTACTGCGGGGGGTAATTATTGAGAATTATCGCACGTGGGGATGTCTCGTTCCAATATTTCCCTGCTGGCTAGATAATATGAAACGAATCTGTTCAAGGAAATCAAGAATATCCACCAATCACTGCATTGCAGGTTGGAGTTTTCGAACCATCAAACTAAAGTACATGAGTCAATAACCGTCGAAGTACCATAAGCCGCGTATATTATTCCTGATTTAATGGTAAACCGCTTGTGCCGCCATACCAGCGCAAGTACAAGTCTCTTGAGTGTTCAGAAATTTACCGTGACGAAGCATTATTATATACTACAAGGCGTGCACCATGGGGGCATTGTATCTACCTACGCTTAATAATGATTAAACTTATCCAGGATGTAGTTAGGTTATATTCCAAATCTGAAAATTCTTAGAGATTTTTTAACGCTGCACCTGTACTTTCGGATTTCAGAAGGAGATTGAAGTCTCCGATGATGATTCTGTCCAGGTGGACCAAATTAAACCGTAAGTTATTTCCTGCCCTATGCATCGCATGCGCCATCGAAATTCATACGATTTTTATTCGAAAATTGTTCTCCTATCTGTAACAGTTCCCGAAATATTCACTCACCAAGTTCTCATACTGCAAGCTCCGCTCATAGAATACCTACGACGCAATACGAATGATCGATTGCACAACAAAAAGCTCTTCGCTCAGCCAATACAATTTAGTAGCACCGTGGCCACGGGGCATAACAATAATCGATATCGAAACTCGAGTAAGGAGTCTGTGGGTTATATTTCAAAGCATCTCAAAAGTCGAATTGTCATAGCTGCAATTTAGAAATATGTGTAAGGCATGAAAAAGCTGGGAAATTATTAATACCGATACTCAAAGAGAATTGGCGTTACGCCGGACCGCGCGAAGCTCAAAGAACCTGCAGAGAAACTGTCATACGAAATCTTCATACACCTACATAAACGTATGTACAAAAATGAATATGTAGTAAATAAGTGTACTATTCAAATCCCAGGTAATAATAGAGTAGATCATACCTATGATGTCTCCATCTTTGACTACTCGGATAATGTAGGCATAAACTACATACTCGTGTATGTATTCAAGTTTCCTCCCTCTTAGTGTCGCTCAGGAGCAGGAGCAGCAGCCAGCACCCCCTTGTATCAAACTATATAATGAAAGATATTAACTACAATTTTATATCGAATTACTCCTGTGAAACACGTTTCGAATTACTTGGGCGGCGCATTGAGAGAGTCAAGTGGTGTAACCCAGGCCAATGATTGGCTGAGTCATTAGTGACTCTCGCTGCAATTGGTCGAGAGCTTTTTACGGTGGGGATAAAAGGGGGCGGTTACTGCGCCGCGGTATGGCCGACCCAAGCGGCACCAAACCTGATGCCCCTTATTCAGTTTAGCTCAGGCGAGGGAGCTTATAGCATACTTATACGTTGGGTCTCCTCAAAGGTCTCTGGCCGTTACTGCATAAGCCGCTTCGATAAACTCGAATACTAAAAGTTAATTGGACGAAAATGAATTGGAGCTTGTCTTGACCAACGATAGTGTGAAACGGAAAAGTGTTTGTATATTTTTGGATTTTTCTGATTGTTGATAACCGAAACCTTGATAAAGTGTTTAAATAATTATTGTGACGTGACGTGGATTCTTTTACAACTTATACTTGCTCAACACGTAAGGAAGTTTTCGGGGATTTTTTCGTTTGCAAATTGAAACTGAAAGTGGGCGTTGTTGGTTGAAAAAAAGGTTTAGTGCCGGTTGGGGGCGGAGTCGTGAATTTTGATGCTGAGCAAAGAGAAATAAGAACGTCATTAGTGAAAATAGTTTCTGGAGTCAAACTTGGATGAATTTTATTACCTGAATAAATTCCGTTTCAAGATAACTGAGGCGTTTCAACGAACGTTGTAGGTACATAAACGAGAAAATTTTTCCTCGCACGAGAGTTCAGAGAGAGAGAGAGAGAGAGAGAGAGAAATAGAGGAAAATATTAAGAGCAATTGTAAAGTGATTACGTTTGCTTAACGCACGTGAACAAATAAGGGGCGGTGCGGTCTGGAGAGTAGTATAACAGAATTTGAAGCGGTGGGTAGCAGGGTACACCTCTCTTAGTACATTTGCTACATCCTCGCTCATGCATAATAAAAGTGCGAAACTTACACTGGAACCGCTTATATAAAATTAATTATAAAAGAAGAAAATAATAGAGAAAGAAAGAAAGGGGAGAAAAAAAAATGAAAGCGGAAATGGCGATTGCGAGCCCCGCGGTACGGTGATTATGTTAAGTGGCCAATTAGCAATTAGCGAAGGAGCGCGAAGCCCGGCTACGTACCTTAATTGCACATCAAGTTGTACCTGCGCGCGGCAAGGAAGTACTGCAAGCTCAGTTTCTCCAGCCCTTGATGATCAAGGACTACGATAGAATTGCCCAGGTACAACGTCGCGAAGAGACTCTCTGGTGAAATCATAAGAGTTTATGAAAGTGCTGCGGCATCGAAAGCAACCAGAATTCAGTGAAGAATTTGTTCAGCAAATTCGAACAGGAAATCACTTGCAGTACAGGAAGGAGCTTTCAAACGGAAATCCGGAAACCCGCCATCATCACAATCGGCAAAATTCTGTCACCCAGGTACCGGGGGAGTCCTGGGGTGGCGAAAGACGCACCCTCGGGTGTGCCGAGATCTGGTGTAACTAATACCGTGATGACGGTCCATCACCATCACAATCACCACGTGCCGACCCTGGGTGGCATCAGCGTCGGTGGCAACGGTTTAAATTTGAGCGGTATATCGGGTTTGGATTCAAGAAGGTTACAGGAGAACTTACTCCAGGAGAGAAACGGTCTTGTTGAACGTCTGGTGGGTGCTGGAAACGGGTTGGAAAGGAGTGGCCAGATCATTCAAGAGAGGAACAACGCATTGGACAGCAGGAACCACCTTGATAGAATGGGCGATGCCTCGACGACAATGCCCCAAAGGTCGAGGTTCATGATAACCGATATTTTAGCCGGAGCTTCAAGCCCTTCAAGTCCGTCAAGTTTACTTCAGAGTCAGGGCCCTCCCGGTAGCCCGCCATCTACACCTAGAGATCTTAGCGTCAGGCATCAGTCTAGATCTTCCCTAAATAATAGCACCCTCGATGAAGATAGCGATGAAAGTCACCACGATGCTGCGTCCGTTTCTTCCAATGGTAGGTGATTGAATATTATCTTTCTGCTATTTTTTTCCGGTCCTCATTTATGTCTGATCAGCGAAGTACTGCAGGTTCACGTGTTTGAAAGCATTCGTCTTTTTTCTTTCGGGTGCCACCAGTGATTTTGATTTTTCGTACCACCGGTGGCAAACAATGGCTCTTCGGGAGCGATAGTTCGCGGTTTTACATCCGTCCATTTTGTATACTCAATATTTTGCATGGCAAACTTGCGGCGATACTCCGATGCGATACCCTGAAAATGAAGTTTGGGGTGCCATATGAGAATCTATCCGCAATCTTTGAAACCTGGGAATGAGAAAATTTTGAAATTGCTGAGCATATTGCGTCTGAAAGATTAAGAGATGGCTCGTCGAGCGGCATGAGATATCCGACCGATCTAATTAAAAATCTCTATGCTCAGCGTAGTGACATTCAGATCCGATAGATTAAAACGGTGTTTCAACAGATCCATTAAGTCCACTAATTGTCTCCAGGATAAGAAATACACAAGCCCGAACAAATTTTCTGTATCCCGCCTCGAATTAGGGTCCGCGCAACGTATTAGAGTACGCATTTCGTAATTCGGGTTTGGTGTCCCTTATTAACGGCTCCGTAATTAGAGCGATAATGATTATCGATTTTTTGGTCCGAACGATTCTGTCTCCCATATCTCTGCACACTATCTACATATGATCTGCTATTAGGTGGTACATTTTCTACACACGTATAATGTATAAAATGTGCCTACTTGCATGCATCAAGTGTTTGCCGTGGCATATATTACTCCGCGATATATAGTGAACTATAGCGATAGACTATATAATTTCATAGGCATTTGTAACTATAATAATAAGTATTGCTCTCTCTCCGGGCAGCTTAAGCCGGTGTAATTTGTGAGTTGTGACCGCCAAGTAGGTTCGGGTACGCGGTGCTACACAACATAACACAACGAAACATAATATATAATATATAATACTTATACCAACCATCTAGAGTGGGTTTTTGTTCTTGAGATCAAGTCGAAACTCGAGAGTAGTATTCTCTGTCCGTAGGTAGTAGATACAGGGTACCTTGTCCCTAATGCCAAAGCATAAGTGATCGTTATTAGTATAATTATCAGACTTCATGATCGCGCTGCCGCAATGCAGTTTGCTTCGGCAATGAATTTCAAAAGCTTTTTCGAGCGTAGGTAGGCGAAGGTACTACGTTAGTATCTGAATTTAGGTACATGTGTATATCCTCGCGGCAAATATCACTTGTCTTCTTTGATAATAACGCGAAACGGAACGAAAAATTATTCAACGTTCATCGCTGGACATGATTTTTAAATTCAATATGAGGTTGAAATTATCATCGTCGAAGGTTTGATCAATCGAACAGACTATCGCACCGATCGATACGATCATTCAAACAATTAAAGTTTTAAACGCTGCTGTTCTACAACCCATTGGTCCGTTTATCTTTGAGGATCGTAAAATCTCAGAGGAGACTCGCGCTTCTGCAGGGCCGGGGCGGTGCGGCGTTCTGAACCTAAGCCCGAACCGGCCGTCGGCTAGGAGTAAAGTGGCTGTTCCAAACTTTGATATTATGGGCGTTAAACACCATGAGGATCCTCCTCATTTTCACAAGTGCATATCCATATGTATATATACAGATGCTATAGACTATGTATATGGTAATGATAATTGTTTATCAAATAGGAAGCATTTGCTTTTCTCTTTTGAATTTTTTTGTTTTCCAGTAGTTTTCCCGGGTGAGGCGGGCCTTTTGGTTTGTCGAGCGCAATATTTTTTTTCTTCTAAACTCTGAGCATTCATTTTCGAATTGTTTATGCGTGCGTTATTCTTGCGTAACATACCTACGAGGACCCCCCCCCCCCCCCCCCTCCCCTTAATTAACGACAAAAACAATGCGAGACATTGTAACGCTATTTTAGTCAGAAATTTGATAACGTACGCTGGAAATTCTCGTTGTTCATAAATTTTTCACCTTTTGTATTCTCTGCTATGGCCGTTATTTATTGTTATCTAATGTTATCTAATGTTGGCCGTCGTTTAGGAGGTTATATAGCAACTATATGCATGTCGGTATGTACTCATCTGCATTATAAAGTATGCGCAGTGTATTGTGCAAATATTGCAAGTTTGTGGGCTTGCTCAATTTACATAACCGTAACGGCGGTAATTATTATCGAAATATGAAAGAAAAGTAGGAGACCGAAATGAAATAGAAATAAATAAGTAGATACTTATCGCACATCGCGTTGCGAAGTATCCAGTATATAGTGTGATTAAAAAAACGATGAATGAATTATTACATTCTTTTATCATTCGCTTCTTATCTATCATACACTTTGACAATGTTCAGCCATTATTATGGGCAGCTCCTTATATAGTATGTATGCGATACAGGTTTATGCATGCCTGTATATTTTCAACCGTATATGGGTGATAATATACTCATTTTACTTATAACTACCGCGATAATGCACTTCTGTCTCTTTCTTTCTTAATGTAATGACACTAACATGATAATAATAAAAAAATAAGTAAAAGTTAAAAAATAAATTAAACTACAGAAATGCTCTACTGCACTCGCAATCATTTTCTGTTTACACGCAAATTCTGACGTAATTTTTCATACTTCTTCGGCGATTTTGACCATGTCATTTTCCTTCTCGTTCTTTGAATCGATGAAAATCAGGAATTTTCGATATTTCATACGGTCATGTATATTTATACGTACCCCGTCGATGTATTGACTTACGTGGTGAAGAAATTTCACACGCAATAGACGAAATTCATTGGCAAACTAATATATATATGCTTCCAAACGAGAATAATACAATTTTTTATTCGAGGATTCCAATCTACTAAATTCTTAGCAATTGCTGTAGTTCGAAGCTTGGTTTAGAAACGATTCAAATTTATGTTGGTACATAGGTACTCAGATTTTTGATACCTACATAGTTACGCAAGAATCGGTTTACATATATATAAAAAAGAGTATAGGTATGTACATACTAGATATAATGGACAATCGGGTTTTGCATTAGGTTCATATTACGCCCATTATCGTTAATCGAATTGAATAAAAGAATAGAAAGAAAACCGTGCACGAAAGAGGGAATATAACATCGCTTTAACAGACCTTGCTAGTTATTCCACCTGTCGCGTGTTTCAGATAATGAGGCATCAACGTATGCATCGAGGTTAAATATAAGGAATGATAGTATTAATTCTGATAAATTCCAACTCCTCGTTGCTCAGGCATAAACGTGGATATAGTACGGTTAAATTCTGAGCAATTTTATTGTTCAACGAGTGGCACGGTTTTCAAATCGCCGTTCAATTTTTGTTCGTTTAGATTTTGGTGTTTCTAGAAATAATTGATAATAGATGTTTTTTCGTATCTCTTGATATTTTGGAGCGAGATAGAATATCACGTATTTCTGGAACTATCGCGCGAGTATGGAAATAGAAAAAATGAAGAATACTATAAGTTTTGTACACAAAATTTGCAATTTCACTACATTATAAAATTTGTGATTTCTGTGAGATACTGACTTGATGAGACCATTTCTTTCCCATGGCTTTTAGAAAGAAATTAAAATAACACATCAATGACATTTCATGGATAAATTTGAACAAACGAAATAACAGCTTTCATCATTTTTGAGATTCCGAATTTTCAGTCGAGTCACGAACCAGCTCGTGAAAAATTTCAGACTCGTTTACAGAATTACCGATTCGACAGTTTAAGTTTCGTCGTCTGTTTCGTCGACTAGGCGTAGCGGTATAGTTCAGAATCTTCTGCCACGATAATTTGTTCATTAGAATGTTGTATTTTGAACAATTCAAAGTGAAAGTGTCGGCAAAAGTAGCCTGCTAAGCTGATGCATATTTTATACGGTATTGTATAGGTTTGTACCTATAAGGAATTTCTTTTCGGCAAAATAATTTCGTCAATCAAATAGTTGACAGCCGGTTTAACTCCGCATATGGCTCAATATAGTTGCCTATAAGGATTTCGTTTGTAAGAGGGTAAAAGATGTCGTGCAGCTACTGCACTGCAGTCAGTCCAGTCAGTCAGTCAGTACCTACAACAATATTGTATACCTACATTTATATTCTAATCCGAATGAGATCTAAACGGTTTCCCGATCATTTCCGGTCTTAGGATTAACCGTGAAGTCAGTTGGCTGCATTTTTGAGGCGTGAAGCACCTTGACAATCGACTCGATATAGACGATATTTCGCTTGTGCCCTCTGCCTCTGCCTCTGCCTCTGCTTCTGCTTCTGCTTCTGCTTTTCTGCTCCAACTCCTGCTGGTCGCTCCGGCACGGTTGCCAACAATGAATGAATCCGTATAAGAGGATTAAACCTATGCTAAGCGTTAATGCTGCAGTTGGCGAACGTGAAATGCGTGAGCCGAAAATTTTGACCTTTGATAATCGCAGGTATACAAATAATAGGTACACCGGCATTGAGTTTTGAAACTTGTTCGTTTCTTTTTTTCATTTTTAATTCTTTTTTCGTGTATCCAGGCTTGCTCATAGCTTGTCGAGGTCTCAATTGAATCGGGCTAAAGTTTATAATGTTGAGGTGCAACAAAATCGTGGAAACGCAATCTCGGTTTGAGATTTTTTCGGCGGATATAAATCTTGAGTTTCTCAACGATTCGACAAAAAGATTCTCCGTCATTGACAAAATTTCAACAGATATCAGTTTTTGTGATTTTGTTGCGCCTTGGGAGCTTATGAACGATTCGAGATTAAAGATTAAATCTGAAATTTATGAGAATTATAAAAAATAAGTTATGTTCTTTATGTATATTTTGGAACTTGCGCTCCATGCAGGTATACCAATAAAATTGTCGCAAGTTTCGCTGCAGAGTAAGACATTTGACAAGAAATGAATTTGAAATAATAAAAAATAGAAATGAGAACCGGATTCGTGATAAAATGACATAAAATGAATAGTAGGTATAACTCAGGTTACAGGAATTCTGAATAAGCGAGGCCAACCGCGAGTTTACTCGGGGTTAAATAACGTAAGAGGATTTGCAATGGGGAAATCTTGTTACGGAGGCGTCAAAAGCCAGTTATACTTACGAATCCCGATAAACGTGGTCTGTGGTTACTTTTATCAATCGAAACTATCTGCATGAAATCGAACATTTACACAAGTAGTAGTATCGGCAGAATTATTACCCTGAGTTTATATTATAAAACGGTGAAAAGGAAACTTGTCGAACTTTGCCCCCCCCCACCCGATATAGGTTATTTTTTCTTCATGCCTTCTTGTTTAATTGATCATATTTTGGAATCGCTTCAGCGTAAAACTTTGTAGAGACAAAATAAAATAAAAATTAATTGATTGATTTGACCTAATAGGTATAGACTCTTTCTGTTCCTTTTTTTTTCTTATCAATTTGGAACAATTCCGGGTCAAAATAGAAACAGAGAAAGAAACACATTTTTCATTCTTCGTCAAACTGTCATAAGATTTAAGCGCCCAAGAGGTCGCTGTTCACTTTGCGATTGCCTAACACGAGTTTTGCGTGACGAAAAAGCTTTACTCCGACGTTATACGTTATACCTACCCACCTAGCCACCTACCTATAACACAGGTACCGTATACTGCAGAGATATAGGTAAGAACAAGGTTCGAAATGCCGACAACACTTATAGAACCCGAGGATTTCCGTTTTTTCTGAGACGCTCCGCCCTTCACGCAGCTTGCTTGCTAAGTATTTTGATTATTCGAACGACCCCTCTCATCACACAGATGTATGGGTACGTACCTGTACAAGTATTCGTTGATACAATTTTGATCGTTGCAATATGCGTGACGAGGCTCTGATTAATTGTGAGAATATAACATAACAATAAGAGGATTTTTAGCCCAACAATTAGAGGGAGAAGGATAGAGGGCGAAAGAGCTAGGAGACAGTTTGAGAGAGATTTTCGACGATATACCTGAATACGATAACCGCGACATTAGGTATATTGCTGAAATGAAACAGCGGACCGCGCAAATTCACTTTTCATCATGTTAAACTAGGCGCGAAGAATGTTATTTCTCAGCAACAGATTCCCTCGTCTTTCGCACGAACTTATGCGATCTATCGCTAAGTCGAAGGAAACGGTTCACTCGACTCATTGTCAGCCATTATCCGCCGTAAGTGCATCAGAAATTGAGCAGAAATTTTCGCGAGCTAATTCGATGGCAGAAAAAAGACGTACAAAGAAAAAGTGCGTCAAGCTGTCTCCCTTGGCTGACTACTGCAGTACCTATAGAGGGGCGGCAATGACTGACGAGGGAGAATAAAGAAAGGGATACAAAAAGTAGAGGAGGAAAGATAGGAGGAAAAAACGGAAATGAAATCAGAAAACAAACGAGCAGCGAATAAGTGGTTCCCTGGACTGGAAGGAGAAGAGAAAGATGAAAGATGAAAGATGAAATGTAAAATATAATATGAAAATTGGTTAAGTTGTAATGAGAAATTGGGTTTGCGGTAGTCGCGTAATATAATTCCACTCGATCTTAGCGTACCTATATACATGGATTGTAGGTACCTGTAAGGCATATCCTGGGTATAATAATTTCTATTGCTTTGATATTACAGACAATGTGAAAGATACACATCGGGATATTATGGGCTGATTAGGATAGTATTATGGAATGTGAAATGAAATTTGAGAAAGATAGCCCTGTAGGTAGGTTACGAGTAAGTATATGCATAACAGAACCGAACCGAACTGAACCGAACCGATAAGTGAAACCTTACTCGTGCATAATTCGATACGACAGTGATTGCAATGATTCCATTTTTTCTGCTATAATATTTCACCTCGTATACCTGCATGTATATTGTTTATGTGCCTAGGTATATATCGCGTCGTTTACGGGTCGTTACGTGACATTCAATACCTATGTATACCTGTATTATAAAGCACACAATATTATGGAGACCTATTTCGTTGAAAGCGACAACGTAACTGTTTATCGCCTCTGCATAGGTATGACAAACTGTAACTATTCCAGAAAATTGATTATTCGGAGGTCCGAATGAGCCACCTAGTCACGAAAAAGATTCTTCTCCGCATTATGCCGATGGAAAAGAAAAAGAGATTCTTTTCGTCAAGTTTTACAGTTTTGATCCCCACGACCATGGAAGAAATGCTACGATGTGAAAAAAAATTAGCTTCCGAATAATCGTCAGATTCGATTTCGCCATCTTTTCATATCCGATTTTTTTCTACCTTGACGAGTAGCTATGGATCCAGTCGTAGATGAATACGACGCAGGGATCCTCAGCAATATAGATCCATACAATTCATAATGCGTTTCTACGCATGCGGGCCGGTTTTGGCAAGTTGAGTTCTTGACACGGTAACACAATGTGCTTTTCGGGTGTTTCCACAGGGTTGAGATTCAACCCTAAAGGCGACCCCCGTGACCCGTCCGACCCGAGGGATCAGCACCCTGTGCAATACAAATGTAGAACTATAAGTGGATACGTGATTCGGTGTGAAAGTCATATTTTGCTGTACATAGGTATAATAAAATTTCTCCCAAAATATCGCATTGATTACCGATATAGCGTGTAGGTGAATATTCGCTTTGGGGTGGGTGGGGGGGATAAATCAAAGAACAAAAACGCTCGTGTTTCATTCGAAACAATTATGGGAAGAAATAAATATTGCGGTTGATGATTGTACGTATATACATGCAACAAACTGATGTATACCTAGTCGAACACGCAGCACAAATTCATAGGCAGGCAAATGCACAGGGCCTGAAACTCTCAGCGTCCGCAATAAATTCGAATCAAAGCTCATGTATCTACTATAGTAGCTGGCTACTTTGCGAAAGTTTTATACATTGGTTTCAATTTTACGATCGGTCGTCGTGCAGAATTTCCCGGTTTAGGTTATACGGTTGATAGTATATCATATAATATATGGCGTACGGTATGTGTATCCACATGCATATACATCCGCGACGAAACATGCGAGCTAGGATGCAGTGGCCGCCATGATACCACTAATTGCACCGCATAATTGCTTAATAAACATCCTGTTAATCACGATTTTATACACCGGTGGTAATATCGCGCGAAAGGTAGGCAGGTGTAGGTTGATACGTATGAACTCATGGCTGTATACCTACAGACTTCGGTAGGCTATAAACGTTATGCAATTCTCACATTTTCACTTTACTTTTTCATATCACAATACATGTGAGATTTACGATACAGGTACAGGTACAGATACAGGTATAGGCGTACCTGCCCCTGTACACATGTCTGTGTTTTTACAGAAACAAGTCAATTCGCGCGAGCAGGTGGAGGTTAGTCGCGATTTTTATTCATTTTTTCGCGCATTCCAAAGTGCACGTCAATGAACTTCGGCGCTCGGAACGAAATGAAGAAGATCAATTGATCACTTTCCAGGTAATTTCCTCCTTTTTCAGATAACTGGAGCCGTTGTATCGCAAGCTCCGATCGATTCTCCCCACAAAAAATAGAAAACAAAAAATGAAAAAAACTACCACGCACACTTACGCGTGTAAGAAAGTTGGCACGGGGTGATTTCCGATCAGAGTGGTGGGGGGCTGCGGGTCCGGGGATTTGGGGTGGCCAAGAAACTTGGGGTGGTTCGTTCGTTCAAAGCTCCGCAAAAGGATGGACGGGCGGCGGACGCGGGTCGGCACCGATTGAGTTAGACCTTGCGAAAGCGAGGCGAAAGCGTGGGCTCTTAGCCGCGTTTGATCGGCCAGATTCGCTTGAACGGTTCACCGCCATCGCCATTTTACAAAATGGCCGACTATATCCCTGAGGAGGAACTTATAAGCGGAGAAGAAGAAGAAGACGAAGAAGAAGAAGTAGAAGAAGAAAACGACGACGAAGAAAAAGGAGCACCGAAGACGGCGCCGTCGCCACCACCGGAGGGTCGAATGCGCAGGGGGCTGGAAAACTAAATTTAGTATGTGATACACTTATTGTTATAGAGCGAAGAGCCTCGAGAAACCCCGCGGCGGTATGAGGAGAAGGACCAGAGTGGGAGGTGGAGGTCCTCGCTCTCTTTTTCGAGACACTTTCAAGACGTTACAGAAACTTTTACCAACTTTTCTCTCCTCCCTTTCTTAAGTGGGACGAGACCCCGTCCGCGTAAGGGGGACCCGCGCACTTGATGCCGCGGGAAGAACGGAAGAAGAAAAAGGACACCGTTCTTATTTTTCAACAATTTCTTCGTTTTTCTTTCTCTTACTTCCGGTTCCACGCGCCACATGCCATGAGTGCATAAATTTTCGGGACTCCGTGATGCTGCAGGCTTCGGTGAATTCGTATTTTCAAGCATGATCTAGGCATACATCCCTTATGAGCGCTACACATGAATCGGCGTCGCGACGTTATTTATCTGATACGCTATAAGGAAATATGGAATCCTGCATGTAATGAAAGAGTGATATTTCCGATTTTCATTAACGACTAAAGGACGTCTGCATGAAGTCGCGCGGTGCAAAGTATCCGGCAATAATTTGCATTCTTGAGAAATTCTGGGCGCAATGTATATATGTATATATACCTATGTATGGAGGTACCTAGATCCCTCCCTGCCCTTTTCGATCAAGCTTGAGCAATTTGTGTTTTCTGCGGTTGTGCGGCTGCGTGGTCCAATAACCGTTTGGACCAATGGCGTTGGCTTGTTCTGCGCAAGGGGTATCTCCGCAGCGGTATAGACGTCCATAGGTACCTATAGGTATATGGCGAAGGAAGGATAAAAAACAAAAGAATCGTGGGAGTGAATCCCCGCTTTAGGCGATCGTCGGCAAAAACTCTACTTGCAGAGCATCGATTTACTGGTTTGAAACAAAAGAAGATACACACACCCAGCCTATACTCCCCATACCTTATATCTATACCCACCACCGCGCAGTGCAGCACCGAAGTAAACTACGTGTAATATACCGTCAAAAGAACGTTGAAGCGAGGATTCTCTCGATCCCATCCCCTTCTGCAGCTTTTTTTACTGTCTACTGCATCTATAAGCTATAAGGCCATTTATCTCACGAATTTCAGAATTTCAACTGCGCGTTCGCTGTATGAGATATTATGTATATTCATTCGCCATTACAGTATCCATAATCTCGTGAAATTTCATATTTCTGTAGGACAACTCGCGGCCGCATGATCATCGCATTTGATCAGTGACCGCGCACCGCTCTTTGAGAGAAAATAGATTTTTCCAAATTTTAACAAACTCTTCTTTCTCTTCTGTTTTTCAGGCGGTAAAGAGGACGACCCAAAGGGATCTTCGTCGAGTTCGTCGAGTTCAGCCCTAAGCAAAAAGCAAAGAAAAGCTCGAACGGCGTTTACTGACCACCAGCTTCAGACACTTGAGAAAAGCTTTGAACGCCAAAAATATCTCAGTGTTCAAGACAGGATGGAACTCGCTGCCAAGCTGTCGCTCACGGACACGCAGGTCAAAACGTGGTATCAAAATAGAAGGTAAGTTCCACCTTGAAAATTGACTAAAAAATGTATAACATTCGTCATCATGATTCAAAAGAGAGTAATGCACGCCAATTTTTCTTTTTTTTTTCTTTAAATATTAAAACCATGATTTCCATAAATTGCCGAATTTTCTTGCTCCGCGATGTACGATGCTGCCCCTTCCCTGCGGCAGGGATCAGTCATAACGGAGCGTTAGAAAGGCGGACGCGGGATGCAAAGAAAGATTGATAAAGCAGGGGTCGAGACAGGACAATGCGGAACGTAGAGTAATGGACAGTAGGAGGCCGGATGACATGATTGTTGGTTCATGTTTGTTGTTAGTCGTCCACTTTACTCCAGCAATCACAGCAAGACAATCGGAATGCTTAGGTTAGCTCTTTGTCACGCGATCGTAGCTTGCGCGGGCAGCTCGTCACATTTTTGATTCACCGCTAACGCGCAGTCCATAAAGGTGCCTAATACAACGCTCTACCAATACATTCCGACATATTTTCCCAAAACTATATAATTCATATTACTTGGACGAATATCAAATGGGTGCCGAAATTCATTCGTCATGAGCTACAAAAAACTGCCAATCACAAAATGTTTCGTTTTTATTGCATCGCAGGCTCGACCGCGTGATGCCTACCCAGAAATTGCGAATGAGTTCAAAAACTGGCACGAGCACATTGCCAATGAATCCTCAATCTCCTGACAAAATTGCAGCCGAACCGGACCATATCGGTTCATTCGGAATTGCGAACAAAGTCATTTTGAATTGAGTGATTCGAAAATTCGATGAGAAAAGCTACTTGTGAATTGGATAATTGGCTCCTGGAGGAGAGCCAGAGGTGTTGAACATTTCTCACGTTACCTTGAAACCGCTGATCGTATATTGCTGCCCTACAGCTGAGAGTAACTTAATGCTATGAGAATGATCCAGTTGAGGAGCAGCGAGTATTTCTGTGGGAGATATTGCTGGCTGATACTTAACAGATGATTGGAGGCGCGTTCGCTTGTTTCGGTATACAGGCATGACGGATTGGTAAATGGAAGTAGGTAGGCATGTAGTATGCGGCTTTGAACAAAGCGTTGTTTACTACAGGATTACGTGAGTAAACGGTCTGCATTGTGTTGTGAAACAGAGTTTTCTGTGAATAATCATTTATACCTACGCGTAGCACTTGTACACGAAACTAAACGGTGTCACGTATTTCCCAATTGTCTTGAACGGAGCAAAAAATTGTTCGTTACAGAAATGCCTCGGATCTGGCCGAAACTTCTTTCCGTTTTTCATTTCTATGACTTCAATCAGCAGGATTGAGATTCGAGAAGTGTTCAGGATATCCTGGATGTCATTTTTTTTTCGAATGATTAAGAACCATGCTTCCCACTTAATCTGCCAATGGACGTCCTGAAGCGTTTGTCGATGAATCTTGCAGATATACATACATCAGTACTTGTAACAAGACTCAGGCTTATTCACGGGTTTGAAACCGATTGAGCTCAGTTAGCACGACGATCCGAGGTTAGATTTCTTTTTCCTGATGAGTATGGTTGACGTTAATCAGGCATGACCAACACCCAGCCTCCTGAAACAAGGGCCTCCTCTTCAAGGCGTGTGATTCGGATTTGTTCGCCTTCGAATTGCCCCGAAGTTTCCTTTTGAAGTTCAGTTTAACCGAGTAACCGAAGACCAAAGGGAATCTCGGGGGTTTAGCTATACTAGCCCGCGAGGCTAAAGCGGGCCCCGGATTACAGGCGCCGGTAGATGACGAAGTAAAATCCTCTGTGCGTCGTCGTGATGCCGCTATACACTTTTATGTACTATATAACTATTTCGATACACACTTACTCAGCTATGGGGCACAAGCGTCTGGTTGACTTTTGGGACCGTATCGAGCCGCTGGCCACTGCATCACCCATTACCCTGACTTAGCTTGTTTCTAATTATCTCTCACTCTACCGGATGGCCGACCGGATCTCCCTTCAGTTCTTTTCAATTTTGCCGAAAAAGCCGAAAGCGTGTAATGTTCTAGCTTTTTTCGAATCTAACTTGCTGTTAGAGGATTTCAGTGCATGTCACATTTCGCCTCTTAATTGATCATCAAAATTTGAACGGTACCTATGCTTATACGAACTTCTGCAGTTGAGAGCCCCTGCCGCGACATAGTTCAGTTATTACAACGTGATAGACCCTGAGGAAAAGGAGAAAAAAGGACGGGCCAAATCTGGATCGATCACCTGCTACAGTAGGCAGATCATAAGTAGAAAAGCCTACGAAGCATAACTACGCAAAGTGAATGTCTTCGGGCTAGAGCCGATAGGCCACGTGCTTCTGAGCTATGGCAACGACAAAACGGTCTGACGTCGAGGAGAGACATACCTACTATACGTTGGATCCTTATAGATTACCTTGAATCTACCCGCAGCCAATCTCAAGTATCTCATCGAGACAGCTTGAAAAATGAGGAATCTTATCAATAATTTCCAAGTTTGTAGGTCAAATTTGGGATTCATTCTCTCCCCAATCTTTCAATTTTGAACAGCAGTCAATTTTTGGCTCGCTCTAATTTTCGAACGAACCAACAGTATGAAACGAAGACAACTTCGACAGGGACATTTCCTGTACCCCAAATGATCCGGGGTAGATAAATCTGAGCTGCAAGGTCTGAGCGGTGGCGCCCAAGGTGTGGTCGGCGCCAAAATCGGTAAAGAAAAAAGAAGAGGAAGAAGAAGAAGAAGGATAAAAAAAAAAAGAAAAACCAGCAAGTCACTAACATTTAAGGAGAACGAATTAGACCAGTAGTTATCCTGCGCCCTTAAGTCGCTCGTTAAAGCGTAACTAATTTTTGTGCTTTTGCGGTAACCGTTTTTCATATACATAGTTTACGTTGTGCCACATTGCGGTGGGCCGATTTCTTTTGTTTTAATTTTGGGTCTCTTGTTTTTGGGCATGGACCTCTCCTCGCAGTTCGGTGATTCTCACTGCAGGATTTTATTCATTGCCTTTACCGGAGTTCCCTAGTCCTCCCGGTGGCCAACTGCACATAGCTGGGTAGGTATAGTTTGAACCGTTACGCCGTTACGGATTACCCACAACATTATTCCGCAGCTTTTGTGGCTTGGGTTTGAATTTCGAACGCCATACGGTCGCCGCAGGCTGTTCTTTATTCTTTTAACAAGCTAATCATCGTTTTTGAGGTTAAATAAAAAGCTCAACTTTCCCCCTTTGCGTTCACGAAAGATGCGTAAAATTTCGATCGACATTTATTCATTTTTTGTCAATTTTTCCCTCCCTCACGGTATCTATACATGTACGTCGAATGAGGTATATAATAACTATTGACCATTGACAAATTATTTGGTAACGTGCATCGACTGTCGACTAAGTAGGTATGCATCTGCATACATACGCTTATACCTATTACCTATATTGAACGTATGACGAGGAAGTTTTTGGTATTCAGTTTGATTCAGGCGGCGATCTTTTCAAAGAGAGTGAATTATAACGTGGGCTATCCAAGGGCTCCCGGGCTCCCGTGGTCCCGTGGTCCCGGAGTCCGAGTCGGTCCGGTCTGCCCGTTCAAAGCAACACTATGTGATTATATTGTCAATTACGGAGTAGAAACTGATATAATAACATACATCTGCTTTACTAACCCAGGAACTTAGGGAGCTACCTGAACTTTTCGTCCAGTGGCATCGCACTGCATGCACTACTATCGTCAGAGACGTAAGCAGGATTTATTTATTTCATATATCATATCGATACGGCTCTACTCTTCTCAAGAAAGAGCCACGCGTCTCCGCTGAAAAAGTTTCGCACCTGTGAAAATAGCTCGATAAATTGATCAATGAATTTCCAAAAATCAAATGAACAAAAAATCACAAGTCCATATTAAAAAAATGAAAAAATAGTGAAATAATGAGTCCGTGCGGTATCGACACTTGGAAGTACAGGAATCTTTAGAAATCCTGTAGTGGCTGGATATCTGCCAATTTTATTTCACAACGAAGGTATGAAACATGGAAGTTGAATTGTACCTACGTCGAATGTGGAGACACGATTGTAAGTAGGCAAGAAGTTTTCCGGTTCTTGTATATCAGCGGGTATCATTCGTTTTCCGTTTTAGTCATTTATAACACATATCTTCGGTTTAGTTGACTCGAGTGATGTAAGTGACTAGTAGTACACGCGTCACGCTAATCGAATTGAAAGTAAAATCGCATAGGATTACCAATAAACACACACAAGCTGTTAGTCACTGGTTTATAATTTATCCGGTCTACTATAGCCGTACATTCTCCAGTTATAAAACATGTATCAAACATGCGATTATCATTTACATTAGACACGTATATCTGACGCACGAGCGATATCTGTTACCGCCCAAAGCACCTGAATCGTTCACATATTATATCAAACAGAATTTCACTCACATCTTAGATCCATTCTTCACGAGAAAAGAGACTTATAGGCTACATGAAAAATATCGATACATCGATGAATCATAGGAAATGAAAAATTGATTGGATAATAGCAATTTACTATTTACACATCTCTGATGAAGAGAAAAAAAGAATGACAGCCGTACCCTGACTCACAATTAGTCGGAAGTTTAAATAGTTGTTACGTTATCCTTGAGAGAGCATAAACTATAGCTGCGTCGATGATACTTTACGACGTCGCGCGTCGCGTCGTCATCTCGTTAATCTTTTCTCAAAGTTGTTAATTCGCGTGATTAGATCTCTACGTATATTTAACTTCCTACTCAAATATCACGTATTATACATATACCTGCGTTCGTATTGGTGAATACTTGCTCGCGTCTATACAAAGATGTGTTGTTGAGATGATTTCATATCTGAGTATGAATGGTCAGGAAAGAAAGGAAAAATCAAACCCATTCCGCTTCAAAATGTCAATAAAATCTGAACGTGTCGGCCAATCTTGGCGATTTTTTTGCGTCTAACGGAAATTAGAAAAATTAGGCTCCCGTTTGACGTTTTGAAATAAAAAATATCTCCACCCAACGCGGTGAAAGAAGCAGTTGGAACATGAGATTCCAAACATAACCATTTCGTAGACTCATTCTTCAAACGCTCGTTTCCTTCCAACGAGCAAAGATTTTTTCGATTCTAATACACCGAATAGAAGTCTCATTTCTCTAGTTTGTGACAGAATTGAAAAAGAAAGAAAATAGATCGCTATGATTGGTCAACGGGATCGAAATTTATAAAGAGGTTTTGAAACTGTCGTCATTTTTTTAGCAACTTCGGGAATGACATATCTATTCGAGTATCGGTCGACGAGACACGATTTAAGCGGCCATTGGAGTCGCCGCTGGCAATCTAACCTAGCTATCATAGAAAATACTCATTTTCCATGGAATCCGATCAATGTTTTGAGAGAGTGGAATACTTAGCCACTTTCTGCCATCATACTCAATGTATTCTCAAAGCTTCATCGAAATCGATCGAATCGTTTCCGAATCTTTACGGTTCTCGTTTTCGAAACGTATTCTGCGCATTCAAGATGGCGAGTCCTATGCCACCTTGAACTTTCAATACTAACTGATATTGCGATGTAACAGTAGTTCTCCAACATAGTATATAAACTAAGAAAGTGCCATATCTAGTGGGTAGAAAACCTTGAAGGCAAGTTTTTATCGGACTACTCTCTCGAGAAGTCTTGGACTACGAGAATGAGGAGGATAAGCAGTGGCAGTTCACGAAAGGTATAAATCGGCGAGTTTTTGCTACTACATAATACTCTGGAATTATTCTCCGCATCCCTGAGGGCGAAATTCCCCACGGGCGGTGGGACTGCTCGCCTCGGTACCATGCCGGATGACCATGCTTAAAGGTTAGAGCAAGATGCGGATGAGCGACGCGAGGCAAGGCGAGGCGAAGCGACGCCGTTGATGCGTTATCCAAATGACGCGGCTAACTGAAATTACCTTTTTTTAGCTCCGGCTGAAACTAGTTGTCACGAAGCGGCGGAAAGGCGGGTACCACAAATCAGTCCCCGTATATTCTAAATTCCTCGAAATTCCCTTTTTGCTCGCTTAGACTTTCGGTGTAATACCTTTCCAAGTTTAAATCTAGACTTGTGTTTATACGTGTTGTATTGCATATACCGTTCGTATATAATACCTGTGTCCATTGCCCCGGGGGCAATATTAGCCCCTAGATATACTTTCCTTGCGTTTAAATCTAGATTTGCTAATGTCATACCCAGCCGCGCCATACTGGCCACTGGCCACTGGTCACTGTGGTAAAATTTTAATTCGCATTTTCACACGCTTTGGCATTTACTCCTGGCTCTTAGTTCACCGGCGCTCTCGAGGGTGTGTCCGGGTGAACGAAGTGGGTGAGATCGCAGATCGAAGAAACAGTTAGAAATTGCTTGGAAAGTTTTTTTAGAACACATTTGCATGCCTTCAACGATTCGTTACATTTCGATACTATCCCGTCCGAGGGTATGGTATACCTATACAATATGGGAAGGCGTCAATTAAATACACTTGAGGATAATTGGATCACTTACAAATTAGCCCACACGGACCGTGAATGTGTCGTGCCGATTACCTACCATCCAGAATTAAGGTCCTAATTAGCCTCGGTGCTGTAAACAAATTTAGATACTCATTCAACGAGGAACTTGCTCATCGAAAAATTCGTTCCAACACCCTGGACACACTGATCTTCAAAGAACACGATCCTAATTGACGAGCCTATCGAAAATAACGATTTAACCTTTGCGGAACACTCCTTTGAATCGGTTCCCAATCTACAATCCTTTATGAAGCCATTACTTCCTAAATTTCATTTTTGTGGAATCAATACTAATTGCCCGGTGTTTCGGGATGCACATTCCGATTCGAGGTCAGAGTTAGGCAATTTTCGAAAATTCAATCGGTGGAGTCAAAAATCTAGGCAATGTGTACGAAAATCGGTTATCAGGCGAACAGATTCTGATCTAAAGTTAAGATATGAAAATTGCAAGTGGTGAACCACATTTATGAGGATTTAGGAGGTATTCTAGGTCGTAGAAAAACTGGTAGTCGGGGCTTTCTGGTATCTCCAAACATGCGAGCCCTTCTTTCAAATTCAAAATCGGTGGTACCAAATATTCCATGTCGATCTCCAGTCGCGGTCTTCGGTCAACCCAGATAATTTTCGAAATTTTTGGTCTAGAACGTGCATGTAAAAACTACTACAAAATCATCCACCATCCATTCTCTCCAATTTATGTTTCGTTCCGTGTGTCAAAGTGAACAGAGTTCTCCGTAAGAAGCCGGTAGCTACAGTTGGCGGTGCATTTCTGGCCCAGAAAGACGGGGATAATGCATTTTTAATGTCATGTCGGTTGGTAGGTCCCGTATGTCTGTGGTCGGGCACAGAGCTACAGAGCCATGCACAGTCGCGGCGGTTACAAATGCACAACATGTTCACCGCACAACACCAAATGCCACCCCATTTGCCCAGGTCCTTGTGTCAATTTACAACTGCATCACCACCGTCGCTACTCGTGTACACTGGGGTAGATACTCAGGTAGGTAGGTAGGTACGTAATAAATAATAGTCAGGGGCGACAATTTGACATTATTATTCGCTCGGCTGAGTTCCGAACGTGTCATTATCAAATTCGTCTGTACGTTATTAGGACCTCGTTTCTATGAGGTCATACGATAGCCATGCGCCCTTTGAACATCACGGGCAAAAGTTTTCGAGTGTTAGATACGCATACGTTTCTTTTTTTTTTTTTTTGCTCAAGTTTGGTTCACAATCGGTGACTGTATGATGTCTCTCCGTGCCCTTAAATTGTTCCGTATCGTGGGTGCAGTTCGATTGTGCAGCAGAGGCACTATATACTTAAAACCTCGCCGATAACACCGTGAGAATTTCTTTTCTTTTCGTGAGCCGAGAAGTTCTTCACCGCGCATTGCGGAAGAGCAATGAAAAGCTAGCTTCCCACGCGTTATACACAACCTGCTTCATAACGGATCAGCGATACAATATATATACTCCCGGTGTCGCGAAATAGGAACGCTCGGGGTCGTCGTTCCTGGGCTGCTACAGTAGTAATCATTTACAACGTAATGAGTGTGATGTGGAAAAGTAAGGGAATTAGAAGGAATCTAATGGATAGAATATATGTACAGAGAATAGGGGCGAAGTTGAGCCTCTTTTTCTCACAGGTGAAACGGCATTCTGCCCTCCATGTGATTCAGCTGGATCTTTCCATCGATTGCAAAATTTGTGATGAAGATATACACCTACGTAGTTATTATACTCGGCACACAAGAGAACCGAAGTGCCTATGCTATAATGGACGCCGAATAAAGACGCGAGGATAAAGTATTACGGTTATTGTTAACGACCCTATCGCACCCGTGAAAAAGCCGTCTGAATCGACTGACGATAGTCGCGGATAAAACGGAGATTAAAACTTTTCCAAAATCGGTTAGATTCGACGCGATGGCACTGTTGACACCTGTTGATTTTTCACCATGCAGACGTGAAATTTGGAAAGAATCAAATTTTTCCTGTGATTTCTTGATCTTACAATTTTTTCTCATTTTCTTCATCATCTGCCTCGTGATCTGTTGTGAAATCACGTTATCCCTGTATTCCGGCGTTTCATCGAGAAAGTGTGAGCCGGCACTTGAAAAGTAAAATCCTCGGTGTTCTTCATCCGTTGAATCTTTTTCGAATGAGTGAACCGATTTCCCCCCGAAGTGCAGTACACGCCTTGACATAGAATCGTGTTTCAGCTCAAGCGGTATAACACACATGTCTGTGACTGCATGAACCTTCTACAATTTTTCGTATTTCCTCCCTTATCGGGGATGGAGTTTGAGGACTTGTGCACCCGTTGAATTCATTCTCAAACGAGAAAAAAGAGAATTGAAAATCTAATGCTGTGCTAGAAAAATCAAAGAGAAGCATCGATTTTTTTACAAGCTCAAAACTCACCGTGCTTTTCTTCAACGAGCGTATAGCTGTGCCTATCTTCAGCCAGCTGTGAGAAAAATGTCCAGGTTTGATATTGTATAAGACGCATATATCCTGATAGAATATATAGAGTAACAGGTTCGTCGTGCACTCCACTTCACCGGGGTGAAAAAAGAAAAGAAAGAAAACAAAAAAAAAAAACTGGGAAAGTAGGATTGATATCCTGCTCAGGACTCTCACCCTGAAGGCCTAAACGCTCGAGCCGAAGTGGTCGGACAAAAAAGAAAATGGAGGAAAAAAAAGGAAAAGGGAGCGATCATTAGCCCAGAAGTAAGAGTCAGTCGTAACAATGAAAACTGGCTGCACAGTGACTGCTGCTGCTGCTGCTGCTGTAACCGTGCCGAAGACGTTGTCATCATCATCCCCTTCCCTCTCCTCCCCCCCCCCCCCGTTTCTTCTTCCCTTCTCGTTTTATTTCCTTTTTTTCTTCACCCTTCGCCTCTTCTCTCGTTGTATTTTCTTTTATTATCATTATTATTATTATTATCATTATGATTATGATTATTTTTTTTTTTCAAATTATTTCAACAACCCCGGCGATCCTCTTCTGCTCTCTATAAATCAGTCATACACGCAGCATAAAGTGGGTACAATGCAAACACGGCAATTAAGGGTGTTTTAAAGCTCGCCTCCGTTCTTCGGGGCATTAAAAAACATTACTCATCGTATAATCGCGGGCTAGACAGCCGGCTCGCACGTCAGCGAAATATGAGAAATGATCTATCTGTTCTTCTCTCTTTCTATTCCTCTAGCTCTTCTTCTCTTTCTCTCTTTCTATCTCTGTGTATTTGTATATACGTAGATACGATCTACCGTAGGAGAGATTCGCGGGTTTCGATTCGGGGCTCCCAACTGTTTAAAATTCATGAACGCGATTTTATAACCGATGTACAAAAGGGTTTGAAATTTCGAGTGCCTGTATCCGATCCCAGTCACTACCACTGCCACTGCACATTCACAAGGGTCGACGAAACTCTTGTATAGAAATATTAATTGTCGAATTTTCCAACCGAATTATCCGAACAGCCATTAGGGTTTTATGTACCTTGCCGCACAATGCCCGGGCGTTATTAATTGCCTTTTCAATTCAAATTTCAAATGCTTTTTTCTTCCTATCTATACTTTGTCACCACTCAATTCTCATGAGTTGTATAGTACCTATTACGAAAATCGTATCATTAGGAAATTGTTATTTTCAAAAATTTGCAATTCTGTATAATTCTGTAAATTATGTCGTGAAAATATATCCAGGCAACGATCGTTCCGATTAGATAATCAAATTTTGAAAGCCATATATCGAATTGACGCTCTTTTATTTCCCGCGGAAGATGTTTGTGCGCGGTACGTCCACTCATGCAACGATATTGGGGAGAAAATACAAAAATTAGCGATCATTGGCTATTTCAAAAATCAAATATCTACTCAGAGCATCATGCGTCGGATGACATTCACAATTGCAGAAACATAATATCAGATTATCTCATTCCCAAGATACCCGGACGAAGAAAATTCGAAACCGTTGAGCTGACGATAACATAGAAATCTGGTTAATTCAATTTCGTAAAAGGTGATGAAAACTTGCGAGAGTTCCCGATTCCGGCGGAGTTCAGATACCTGTACTCACAACCATTCCGAAACATTTTCGACAAAACTTTACAATTTATATCGTTCAAGCTGATATATAATGTCGCGCATTAATCATCTTTTTGTACTTCTTCGATGGAGAAGATCGGAAAAGAGAAGAAACATCGGAGAAATCGACGAAGACGGTACCTAGCTTCACCATATTCTGAAATAACAGTACCAGTAGACAGTAATATTGTAATACCGGATAATTTGGACGATCTGAAGAAATCCCGGTAAGACATGAAGTTCCGTTATAGGCAGACCTACGTCTCGATATTTCGTAACGGAAGCATAATACCTAAACCTCAGGCCGAATGGTAATTCGCAGTGGCTACCATATAGGTACACACACATAATTCTTGAAAACCAACCTCTGAACTCGATCCATGATGTTGCTGGATGGATGGTTGTATGGATACATATACATACAATACATAGATGGATGGATTGTAGATACGATATGATTATCGTAGGCCAATGATACTACCTCGTTCCAATTGGCGGGGGAAGGGGAGGGGAAGGGGGGAGGGGGGTTGAACTCGGCAGTAGTTTTTAGCATAACAATCGCATTCGTGCGGCGGCTTTGCCGTTGCTGCTGCCGCTGTTGCCATTCGGGGAAGGGGCAGGGGAAGAGAAAAGGGGCGAATCACGATTTCCAGCTACGTATGTAAATCTCGATCTAGGACAATTACGCTAAAGCGGGTGGCGTGCCCCGCAGTGGTTAGGACCTCCCTCCCTTCATAACCTCAAGCCCCTAAAAACCTTCCTGCGCTGGTTTAGTTGCGCGGTTCGCAGCCACACTGCGGTACTTATTATACTAACAAATAGCCCGGAGAGAGTTCGCGGCCTAATCATCGCCTATCATGCCAGCGTTGATTCTCTTTTTTTATTTTTACGTATAATACAGAACACACTTCACTTTACTCCTACGCTTCACCTAGAGGGTGCGAGCGTCGGTGCGAGGGTTCAGAGTTGAGGGTTCGCGGGGCATAAGTCTGCAGATCCGATGCTTTTTCATATCTACGACAACGAGAAAAGGAAAAAAAAAACGTGATTCACCCCTTCAAAATTTATCGCGTGGCACGCGCCGCTCGCCCCCGCGAAATTGTAAAACGTATGTACTTATACTACACTTATGTGCGACACATATGATGTGCATACATACACCTACCTGCTTAGTTAGGTTTATTACCTACGCTGTGGGTAGATTTTTGAGGAGGAAAAAAATTACCTTTTTGGTTAGCTGTTGAATAATGCTGAGAAAATTGCGCCCTCAATTTTCTCGATTGTTGAGTTATACTAAAACCTGTGATATGTAGATAAATAAATTAGGTACTAAACCTCTGCGCGCGCGCTCGTGTCTGTGTAGGGTCGAAAAGCACTCGGGGGAGGGCAAGTCCCCCCACTGAGAGTGTATGGGAAAGCGGTTGACTATTTGCGCTGGAGAATCAGAGCGAAAGGAGAGGAAAGAAGGAGGTGTGAGGCGCGAAATTACGGGTGATTTTCTTACCCTGATAAAACTAAACAAATTTCCTCAATTCCTGGAACGTTGTTAGGTGGTGTAAGGTTTGTGGGGGATGGGGGGGGGGGGGGGGGCGGTTCTGATCGCTCCCGGTCTTCGTAACCTGTGTTTATATATAGACACGTATTTCCATCTGAACTACCTAAATATCATACCGGAGTTATTTTGAGGAATTATGTATTCCAGTAAGATAATGTTACCGCGCGCGGTGGTGTATCAAATTGTCGAAACTGTTTATCGTACATATATGCATATTGAACACACACGGAATATTAAAAACCCATTTCGGGTTTGTTTCTTCGATGCAATTACCCGCGAGACACGTTTTCCAAAAATAAGAAATAAACAACGCGTCGAAGTCTCCCGGATTCACTTTTTTTTTTATCCTTTTTTTTCTCGTCCCCTGCGACAAATTTCTAATAATTACATAATTTCAGCCGTAAGAGCTCTTATTTTTTCCAATTTTAATCAATTCTCGCCCCCTTCTTGTTGACTTGCAGAACGAAATGGAAGAGACAAACGGCGGTGGGTCTCGAGCTCCTCGCAGAGGCTGGCAACTACGCGGCATTTCAGCGTCTTTACGCTGGGGGCGTCGGAGTACCAGGACATCCAGCAGCGGGAGGAGCCTATTGGCCTTATCCCGGGGGTCCTCCGCCACCGCCTAGCGATATTTATTACCGACAAGCGGCGGCGGCAGTAACATTGCAAAAGCCATTACCCTACAGACTGTATCCTCCGGCTGCAGCGATGATGTTGGCTGGTCCAAGCGCACCGTTGGGCACCCTTGCCGCGAGCTCGAGTCTTTCTAGCCTTAGTAGCTACTACAGGGCGAGTCCTGAGACCGTTGATAACAGAGAAAGAGAAAACCTCGACAGATCTAGTCTGGGGAGAGCGTCGAGAAGTCCTGAAAGAAGTACACCACCACCGAGGGAAGATACCCCGCAGAGTATAAGGGCCGATAGTGACGATGAGAGTATACACGACGTTTAGAAGACGGAGATAAATTCAAATTTGCAGTATGTAAAAACGTGGAAATGGTGGAAAATTGAAAAAAAATAAAAAAATAAATAAATAAATAAACGAAAATGGACTGAAATGAACGTTTTGTGCTATACAGCTACTGCAGAGGGACACAGCGAATCGACGATAATTGGGAAAAAATCTGTAATCGAGTTCGGAGACACAAGTTTTACGGGAGAAAATTAGAGAGCAAAAAAAAAAACACAAAAAAAAAAACCAACGACCGATTTTAATTTCGTTGAATAATTTTCATCGTTATTAAAATTTATCACTGGCGCGTGTATTTTACAGTATTCATCGATCGTCGAGAGTGTTCGAAATAACAGAATACCGGAACAGAAAAATCACAAAAATCATAAAAATCATAAGAACGCAGAACTTTGGACACAGATGTATAATTAATTAATGACATTGGGCGTGTACATACATACATAGGCATAATATAATAACATTAACAGCTAAGCGAACGGGAAGAAAATATCGCGCATACGTCTCAAAATTGTAATAGGAGTAAATTATAGCTTGCATTAAGGACGAGAGATGACTTTGTTCGCCGCAATAATAATAATAATAATAATAATAATAATAATAATAATAATAATAATAATAATAATAATAAAAAGAGAACTATGAAATAGCGCGAGTCGCGTCGTTTCGAATACCTACATACATGATAATATTATACCTATTACTTAGATTATCAATCGATTAAATAACTAAATTCGCAGCAGGCTGCAGCGACGGTGATAAAACCAGAAGCTAAAATATTTGGGGGAAAAAAACTAGAAAACTGTGTAAAATAACCTTTTGCAATGTGAAATAAAAGTAGAATGTTATAATAAAGGATAATTATGGATGAAAGTCTGTTTGTTCATTGAGACATGAAGCGGTAAGTGGGCAACTGTGGGATTTCGGCGCGCATGTGCATACCACAGGTGAATATTGAACATGAAGTCAATGAATTTGAGCAAGCTCGGGGACATAGTTGGGCCACAAAGTTTTTCGAATCGTATTTCGTGAAGAAAAACTGGACTTTTCTTACGTTGATTGATATTCAGTTATTTGAAATCGATGGTACATGCCATTTGTTGACTACAGTCGATATCCGCAACCTCACAATCAATCGCGTTCATATTACCTGGGATACCGTTTTCAATGTATGAAGAGAAATAAAAACCAAAATGGCGGATAAATGGACGCAGACTCACGATTAATTCGATAGAAAATTTCGATGGTACTGAATTTCTTTTCCGTCCTCATATCTAGAAAACCGCGAAAAAACGAAGTATGGCTACAGACCAACTCTTCCATTTTTGGAGCGGTAGGAGGAGACTGGGTGATAATTCATTTGAAATTTTCGTGGTCCTGCATCGGGTCAATTCTCTTGCCCGAATTCAAATTGGTTGGATTTCGTTTATTGTAATGTTATAATAATGATTGTATAAAGAGCTGTCCAATTAGCTTGCCAATATTACGACATAGTACATACGTACTGTGCATTATTATTTAATTGGAGGTAAATAGTGTATTGCTGTATGATGTATGTACATATATATATATATATATATATATATATGAATACGATACGATACGATACGATATGGTATGGTATGGTATGGTATGGTATGGTATAGGTAATATATGATACAATAGGCATAGATATAAATAATTAGGTGATATACAAGGTTCGAATTATCTCTTTACTATAATGCATGTATAGTATGTACCTAGGTAGGTACGTAAATTGTATGATAGAATATAATTTAATATGTAATAATGAATTTCATTTAAACGACGTAACGCGTAATTATCGGTATACCTACATACACACTGATTGTAAGTATATTACGTACCTAGTAAATATAACTGTTGTACATACGTGTGTATGTATAAATATATATATAAATATAAATATATGTATGTATATACATATATATATATATATAGGCTAATAATTAGGATATCTATAGATATTAATAATTGATTGATTAATCGATTAATTTGAAACGGCAATTGTAATCTTACATAATTATAGAGGGGAAAAAAAAAAAAAAAAAAAAATGAGAATTATATGAATACAATATTATTACAGCCAATGAGAAATATTTGTATCAATGAGTATTTTCAAATTCCATAATACTATATAGGTATATATGTGTATGTATAGGTAGGTATGTCAACACCTGTACAGCGAGTGAGTGAAAAAAGAAAAAAAAATGGTCGATTTGAAAACGTGAATAAAACGTGAGCGCGATGACCGGACCGAGCGATTTTCACACAGTTTGCCAGAAAGCGAAAGATCGGAATCCGATGAATCAATCGATCGAGGCAATCGATTCATCGGACTTTTGAAATTTGAGAAAATCTTAGCGCGTTGATGAGAGAAATGCGTGCGAAAAGAACGTTACGCGACGAAGTGATGTCCGATTTACATAATTTCCAAGTTTTTTCGAGTAATTTAGGAAGCTGGTCGACAAAATTCACTGTATACCAATACCGCAGCTCGTGTTTTTCTGCATCACGTAAAAACTTTTTCGACTTCGGAACGCCGGAGGACGGGGCCTAGCTCATCCTTCCTGCAGTTTCTAAAAGAAATGAAAATCGCTCGGATCGTTTGATCGTTTGACAATCGGCCGTTCTCATCTACCCGTCCCGTATGGTTTGGAATAAAGGATGATGGCGAAATAACGCGGTATACGTATACATAGAAAAATATACTTATACGTATATACGTGAAATATATTTTTCGTACCCTGCAGCTACGTTCAAAATTTTATCGAAAAACAGCGAAGTCTCTACCCCCCCCCCCCCCCCCCCCCCCTCAGTCGCTAAATAAACGAGGATTTTTCACAATCTTGGTATATAAAAATTTCACGCAGGTATATATTCAATTACATACATAGGTAGGTACACATATGAAGAAGAAATCGAGCTGCAAAGTGCGAATAATAATCGAACGTGGATGAGGAAAGATGGAAAAACAGAGAGATAAATTAAGAAAAAAAATGAAAAATACCAGTATTATGAATGTGTGAAAAATAATAGTATAGAATGGATAAAAAAAAAATGGTGTCGTGAGCGATTGTCATGAATTAGATATATTCTATGAAAATTAATTCTGTTCAGCGATAGGCGAAAAACGAGAAAAACAAAATAAAAATGGAAAACAAAGAGGAAAAGGAAAAGCAAAAATTCCATACGGCTCACGGAGCTGTATTATTATATAGGTATATATAATGGCGCATTGAATAACGTACTTAATAAGCAAGAAAACAGAAAAAATATATATATATGAATAAAATATAGATTGTATGCTTTGTATCATATTATGTCTGTATAGCAAAAATTACGATTACGTATATACATATATATAGATATGAATATATATATATATATGTGTATATATTATATGGAAATATATTATATTAAATTTATATTGGCAAGAGTTTTTTTCGTTTCTCTTTTTTCGACGAAACAAAAATCGTTTTTTTTTCTCTGCCCCAATTTCTTTTTGCAAATTTCCCGGTTTTTTCTTTTAGCTGAAGAAATTGATGCAAAGAAATATATCTAATGGTATACCTGAAAATCCTATACCCAATAGATAGAAATGACAAAAAAAAAAAAAAATATTCTGAAAATGTCCTAACCCTGAATAAATTTTCCATCGCATATTTCCGGTAGCACAAGCGCTTCCAGGCAATTAGGGGCTAGAGAAGGGTTATTTTATTCCGATTAGGGTAATACTGGTAGCTGGCCCTCAATTACCCGAAATTAATTTTCTCCCCATTAGTGGTTAGCCTTAGGTTCCCCATAACGTTATATGTATGTATGCAGGTCCTCATAAAATACACGCAACGTTGTTGGTATCTATGACGTAGGTACCTACTATAGGTGCATACATATACATATATATATATATATATATGAATAGACATAAACGACCGTAACCGCTTTTATGACGGTCTGTCGCCGTACGTCCAACCGTAACTTATTGTCAGTATTATATTCATGTAACATCGTTATAGTTTCGCTCGACGAGGAAACAGAAATAGCAAACTTTTCGATGAGGGTGAGAAAGAAATCCGGAATTCCTGGTTCTTCAAATTCCTCTACAGAAATGATCATCAAATTTGCGTATGTACGTAGTACGCGCACTCGCTCGGGTGCCGGGAGGGGGGGGATTTCCATTCCACGGTTTTTTATACAAACTTTTGATCAGCTGATGCAGAAGAAGATGGGCCTCCCTGCCTACGGCGGGGAGGGGTTAAAAGAAAGGATGTGGTTAACCTGTGTTTAAATCGAGTCTTCGCAAGGGCTTCTGTTTCCTGAACTGGACAATAAAAGTTGATTCTTGCATGCCAGATTATGGGACAAAAAGAGGCAAGAGGAGGGGTCACGTAGCGCGGCATCGTGGATACCCATACTATACAGATTATGCGGTATATATGTGTGTATATAGTGTACGAGTTACCTTTACTTCTGCCTCAACATCCTGTCTGCAGCCTGTCGGTCTGTTTGCCTGACAGTCCATCTCTGTGCTACAGTATATGGAGGTATATGCATACATAAAAAACATCAGCACATACACGTTGTCTCTCTGTCCTCGCGCTGACCGGGGTTATTATTTTAAACGTCCGCGGTAATGTGGTTAACTGCAGTTTACCGGCGCTGTTTTCGTTCAAGTAAAGCAGAATTTACGAGAACAACATAGTTATAAAAATGAGTTTAAAAGTAGTGAAAATATAGGGTGCCCGATTTTGAAACATCTCCTACGATTGTTACTAACCAAAATATCGCGGTTCCTGTCCACGCTGAAAGATTCGCGAAATTTATCCTGAGTTTTTGAACGGTGGCTGGTTACGGTACCTACTGTACGCGCCAATTATTTATGTATTATTATGTCAGCTGTGCGAATGTAGATAAATGAATGAATAAACAAGCGGAGAAAAAGTAGTTTGAAGTGAAAAAAAAAAATGAAAAAAAACGGAGACTTTTTTCCGTCGCGGCGGTTATAAATTGGTTAAGAGAAGGTCATGCGCAGCGGAGATGCATAAATGGACGATAGTTGATGTAACTTCAATTTATCGCACATGTCAAGTGAACACCCGAATACTTATACCATTGCATTCATATTCACCATCGCACTACCACTGTATGTACATACATGGGACAAACGCTTTGTCGTTTTGCCGCGTCATGACCGCGCGTTTTGAAATAATTATAAAACTTCTTCAGCCGTAACTTGAAGATGTGTATTGCGGGTATTATAATTGCAATATGAAAAGGCAGCAGAAAATGTTACGTGTTATGCGCGAATCCAAGCGCACGATGTTATATAAAGTGATATTCCCTCAGTTTAACAGGATAATGACAATATGAATAAACCAAAACTCGGCGGTCCAAGGATCTCCATTTTCACACAGGTATAGGCATGCATATCTTTGCGGTAAAATTTGCACAGAAATTGATTCGTCGAACTCAGTTTGACGGGCATAATCTGCACTCCATATCTTATGAAATAAGAAGTGAAAATCATGTTCATAGACGAAGCACTCGAGTTCGGTCGATTCTAAGCGCGAGTTTAACTCCAACTCCGACATGTGTAACAGACAGGTATATATAGGTGCCTTTATCACGAGGATAGCGACTACTCGTATTTGCCCGATCCTCGCATGCGTGCAAGTGAACAGGAGAACCGGAAGTGAGTGCAATTAACGATATATGTATATAAGTGGTTCGTCTGTCCGTCCGGTGGTCTTTTTCAATGAGATATGATCTCACTAACTCGAAGCCTAGCCGCTAGCCGCACTTTTGTGCCACAAGCATAGATCTGAAGGAGATAAGTTGGCGGGTACCTACCTTACACCCAACTACTCGACGGGACAGGTGCCTGTGCCATGTACCTCTCCAAACGAATTATACGCTCTTATTTAGCCCAGTTGCTTATCTTATTATATTTCTGCCTCTTTATCCTTATCCTCGTCGCCCCCTTACGAGCCTATTAAAAATACTGCCCCACTTTATTCTTTGGGGGAGGGGGTGAAGACGCAAGCTCATTCCTTGCTCTTGACGATCGCCAATTCACTGTAAATTGAAAGTTGAGAATTACGATTGAAGATGCAACGTGCGGAACCTTGCATAATGCCCGGGAATATAGGAGAAGAATCGTCTGATTCTAGATTCTCAATTTTGGAAGAAGAAACACGAAAAAATCAATTTTAGTATCTTCGAAGAGCGAAAGAACTATATCACACGGTTTTTTTCAGATCAGAATTGCATCAGTCAAAGGATTCATAAATCTTTCGGTAAAACGTGAATTCAGCCAGTGGAATCATGGCACGTGACGAATTAGGAAACAGTTCCATGAATTCATAGAAATTGTTGATAGAATCACGTCGGGAGAGATTAAACGAGCAATTACAAGCCAATTAATTTCAGTAAAATTAGCTATCGCGCACCAAGCATTACGCACCTCGGGTTGTTACAGCCGTGGTTTCAAATTGAATAGTGTCACAGAAAATGGAAACAAAAGAATCAAGATTTTCATCCTCCGGTGCTCGGAAAACCTCGTATAGTATGGCAGTCCTTGCATGGCTCAAGGTGCTCTAACTGTTGTTAAACATACTTGTATTTCAGCGTAGATATGTGTGTAAAGTACGTTCAAATATCGAGCCAACAAGAAATTAATCACGGTAGGTACACAGATACGTTGGACTACTTTCCAAAAAATGATAAAGAGGCACGCGCTTATTGTGCGATTTGTGAAAAGAAAAGATGGCAAAATATTGAAAATAGGACGAACTTTTTCATGATTCTCATATCATGATACAATTCAATTGATTTCATTCACCTAAATCGGTATGGATGTACATACATCGCACTCACACACCTCTAACACAATTTTTATGAGCCCATCTACTTCCTCCGTGACTTTTTCCCTCTGTAGTTTTAGTTGGAACGATTCTTCGAATGCGCAATCGGCTACTTCAGTGCTTGAAGTAATTTCGGTTGTCGGTTGCCCTCAAAGTTGAGATTGTCGGTATAAAGTTGAATATAGTTAACTATGAACATACTTTCACGAATAGTCTGCAGTTGCTTATACTGCATACAGCATTGCCTCAGAATAAACGATTCGAGAGATGAAACGACCGCTAAACTGTAAGGACATTAGGCAAAATTTCGATTGGAATAACAATAATGATAATAATCGTCAGGTATCGACCTATGAATAGTATGGGGTGCGGTACTTCACTCACTACGAATCATTGGACAGATTTGTCACGCACTCAGCTATTACAGGTAACGGCTACGACGATGAATCGCTTGTATAATAAATCTGATTTTCAAGGTGACATTAGATCCCCGATGCAGGCGATCAAACACTTCTGAATATCTATTGCATTATGCCAGATGATTTGATGAATTGGCGAAAAGCACATCGCGCAGAACTTTCGAGACGAAGATTGGCGAAAAAATTGTGCTCGATCGATGGAATACAAATGAATTGGCACATCAATGAAATGTTTTCAACGAGTTCTGCAATTCGTTAAATCAGGTAATATCGGAATTATGAAACAGGAGCGAAAAAATGAAACGTAGCAAACGTGAGAAGGGTATCTAGGGGTATCACGCCGAGGTACTAGAATATTGAAAATGATTGACGATAAGGAACGAGCCAAAGTACACGCCTACATGTAGCTGATATAGATTTAATAAAAGTATAGGAAAGTGGCAGCAGGGGTAGGTACTGGTAGCGGCGGTTTCACAGGTAATGAATTACCGGGATCATGATAAAGGCCAAATGTTTAGCCAACAGTTTTTTTCATTAACAGGACGGCGAGGAGGATAAGTACACGGATAGTGAATCGGCGGATAGAAGCGGCGGGTAGGTAAGGATGGACGTGGGATATACACCCATAGCTAGCCAGCTTTGTACCCGAGGCTAACTTCACATGGGTCACCCGTACATATGCTGGTGTAAATTAAAAAATTTAAATATTGTAATTAGGAGCACAAGCGAATAGTGAGATCTGATCTTTCAACCGAGTTAGGCTTCCGACTCGGTTTTGGTGAACTCAACAGAAACTAAACAATTTTCAAACTCCCAGGTCTCCTCCTCCCTCCAAGGGTATTTCATTCCTGCTAGCATATGGCCCCCAGACAATTACCACGTAGGAGCGAACACGAGGGATAATGATTTTATCTCAACTCAACATCTGAACCGTTTTGGAGGTATAAGACCCGACTAACGCTTCCCTTTCCGTGTGAAGTAGTCCAACACACTACACTTCGATCTCCCTCCCCTTACTCCACAAACTTCTTCCATATGGAATGAAAAAATGGGGATATATTCGTTGGAAAATCTTCTCGAAATGATCGAGCAACCGAATTTTGTTTTTTCCTGTGGAGCGCTTCAAACGCAATGAATTTTGTACCGTATACCACTTGACGAAGGAAACGCACGTGGAAGGATCGGATCTTCGAAGTTTGAGCGACATTCTACTCAAGAATAAACGAGTTTGCGAAGTTAGCCGCGGTTGAGAACCTCTGCGAGGCTAGATTGTTACCTGCGCGCGTCCTTCCTGCGGACGCGGCAGTTAGTGAGCCTAAACGAATCCCATATTCTATGACTAAGTCGGTAACAGCTACGAAACCCGCTCCCTAACACCTTCTCGAGATACGACACGGCTCTGAGTAATTCTCGAATGCAAATGTAGTTACGCGGCGCGGCGCCCCGGATTGCAGGGATAAGAAAAACGGCGAAAGAGAAACCAAAAATGGAGACGCATCGAAATTTTGTCGACAAAACTTAAATTCCTTGTACGTTTAGGATGAGATGAGAAATTTGGATGGATATTTCCGTCGAGTTGAGATAGTTCATGATAATTTTAGTAAAAAATAAAAATGAAACAGAATTCTTGGGGCCCCCTCAGATCCGTCAAAGCCTACAGGAGAGGCCTGCGATGTTGGACAGAGTCCGGTATAAGATGGATGGAGAATCATTTAAGCAGAAATAAGGTCCTGCCGTAGGACTATTAATTACGACAAAGGAACCGCTCGAACATCATAAGCGGCGACTTGAAAAGAGCGAACAATTAGTTATTTTAACTAAATTATCTCATGGACAATGGGTATCGCTTAACAGGTGAGAAAACTTTTCGAAACTTCAAACTTCGAGGCATGTATAGTGCCCACGACTGTCGCTGCAGACGAGATATTAATGATTATCAAATTTATATTACCTACTCATGAATACTATTACCGAAAATTTTACCATAAAATGGAATACGCATTTTCAAATTTGATTCCCGTCTGCTCCAGTTCGATAGAATGATACTTCGAAAAATGTCGCCGCGGCAGAAGTGCTTACAATAATTTCGATTGATAATTACCACAATCAGGAAGATGGGGGCATTTTTCTTCCGTATGTAGAAACGTCTCTGCGAAGAGAGCTGACAAATAGGCTTTGAAATTTTTCCGCAGTAAAATCTCGACAAATTTTACAAATCGTTAGCTCTGAGATATACTGAATACAAAAATTCTGCAAAGGAGTGATAAAAAACGTGTCTTGAAGTGATGAATTTATGAGCATTAAAGTGTACTCGCAATGATGGAGTAAAAGCGCTCCAATTTATCGATATTGTTGTACATTGTCGTCGTGGAGAGGCGATGATCGCAGCGCATACTCATTTGTATTTTAAAAGACTGTATTGGTGGGGCTGAGAGCAGTAATTCCGTACGTCAGCACCGAATATTAATTCGAATTCCAGTCTCGGTTAAATATGGCGGGAACGCGCGGGGGTTTTTGTCTGGTAAATGAAATATCTTCGGTAGCCAGGTACCCCGTGGCTTCTTCTGGAGCCGCGTTCGATTCCGGGCTTTGTCCACTACGGATTCTTTGGGGACGCCCTGGAGCGGATAAGTGGAATCATTTCAACGAGGTTCCAAGCTTCAACAGTCGCCAGGGTGCCCTGCATACTACTTCGCTGGAACTGAGAATTTTTTTTCAACAATTCTTGTACGTCTTAACACGAGAGTCATTTACTTTTGAGCTGGTAACATGAATAAAATTGTACCATTTCTTCCTCCAATGATGCCGAAAGTCTGGAATACATCCTCTAAAAACTCATCCAAAATCACGATTAACGAATATATTTTGTTTTTTGTCTCAAAAATTCAGTTTCATTTCAAACGAATGAATACTTTGCCACGCAAAGATGAAGTCAAGAAAAATTTTGGAAAAACACACGGGCGAGAGTAGCTGTGGACTCGGAATAAAATGAGTGAAAAGTTCAGCTCTTTACGGGATTATTTTTATAATTAAAATATAGAACCGGTACCGGTACCGGTGCCAAATTACTCTCTAATATACCTTTCCTCCAGACGCGATGGTATATTAGTTAAGATGGCAGTGCTACCCATCATCAATATATGTCACAGCTTTATGTATTCACTTTATATAGAAGAAGTATAAAAGGCCGCGTCTACCGGCTACTAGCACATAAAATACACCCATAGAAGCTTAATTATCTTAGCCGCGCGCGTTCTTTTAGCGTGCCACCAGCAATCTTTGAGCATTTTTGGCACCCCGTTCCCTTAAAGTCGTTTATATACTTCTCACAAACGCTTGTGTACAAGTTTTGTGCCGTTCCACACTACTTTCGCTGAATCAGCGACAATGAGAGTTTCACGAATTTCTCGCTTTTCGTGATGAAAATGTGAAAAAAGCAAGATTCAATATTGACCGCTATCACGGAGTGGTCCATTTTAGCAACACTTTGCACGAAGTTCGTAAAGATGTTCAAGACTTGGACCGGCGCCTCATGGAAGCTCGAATTATAATTTTCCCGTCAATGAGGGGATATTGCAGTCTTGTGGAGCACATTAAACCCTGAAGATTGGAAGTCCGTTGAATACGGCGATACGTCAGGGCATGCCGCTGAATCGAGATACATAGCAGGTATGTATATACATACCTGTATACGCGCAGACATTTAATACCTACGCGATGTAAGTTTTCAGGCGCGATTAAACTTCAGATAAGTTTAAGTGAAATTAATTGGACGTTTTATCTTGAGAATAATTTAGCATATTGTATAAGGCGACGGAGGAAGCTCTTTATAAAAGTGTGAGAGAACGGTAGGTGGCTGGCTATATATACCTACCTAAAGTAGTCGGTAATATTACAGGCAGTGATCGTGCTCCCCGAGCAGGCGCGGTCCCGTACTAGAACTGAAACATTTGCAAGTTACTATAAGTAGAGCTTTGTACGTGCATACCTATACAGTTATGCATGGAAAGCACAAGGCGTTGCGCGGTGCAGCGTAGTCGCGGCAGCGAGTGTAGAACAGTGCCTTTATGATGCAAAGAAGGCTTACATTATATTAGTGACTAACAATGCCTTCTCGATCCCCCCCTCCGCGCTACTTACTATAGCCGCCTAGCTATCGTCGTTTCGACGAGTTACTGGCTTGTTAAAGTAATAACTCTAATTATACACCGTTTCGAACACCTACTCACCTTTTCGAACGCGGGCTACCTATACAATACAGTAACATGTATAAGTACGTGGGTATCTCGTGCACCGGTTTTCACGCGTTTTTTTTTTCATGCCGACGCAAACGAGCCGGAATTAGAAGAAGAAAGAGAAAAAAGCAAATTAAGAAAAAAAAAAATGAAAAACCAAAAGAAGTAAACGAATGAAAAACGAGCGGATCATAATTCATCTAATTACGTTAATTAGAGATTGATATTACGCAACGGAATACCTTCTCCGTGCGAGATAGAAAAAAACAAGCGAACAATGATGATAAAAAAATGGTTGAATCGCATTATACTTTTGGGTTGATAATTCTTAGAAAATTTATATTTATGAACAGTATGACATGACAATCTGCGATATTTCTCACGCGCAGAAAGGGGAATTTTTTTGTAGGTTTTTCGAATCCGTTTCTGAAAAGTGCATCAGTGTCCCAGTAATGACTCGATCAACTTGAGAACTGTCTTCGGAGATCGACGATCTGCAGATTTGAAAGGGGTGAAAAGATTTCCGGAGACGAGTGACACATCGATAATTTTTCATACGAAAAAACGTGCTACTTTACCACAGAGCTATGCTTTCGACGCTTTTTTCCACGGAGGAATATGCATCAGCCTAGTAACGTCTTCAATATGTTTTGCAAAGATATGAGCTTGTCCGCTCCATTAGGCGAGGTTTAGAATTTAAGACTACTGCTGCCCCGGGCAATGGAGACTGTACACAGTTGGTTTGACAAGCTTGACAAATTATTTCCATCATGTATACAACACATTTACATGTACAAATATTCCCAGCTAGAAAAGTCAACCAAGCCGTAAATATCGCGTTCGTATTATACGTACAAGCAACCCTGAAAACTACCGTCAAGTTACAACGTACCGTCGTGTAGCCGCATCATGGGGTAGTAGGTATTGTATTGTGTAGGTAATAAGCGGTAACCCACAAATGATTTCTTTACGGTTGCTACTCGATATAATTTATTATTTTATGGCCTCTTTTCAACCCTTTCCTCCTCCCCTCCCCCCGCCGCTCTTCGTTCACTATGGCAACCCGGAGGATGACTCTAATAGCGATTTCAGCTTAGGTTTCAGGTTCACCCGGGAGGACTCTTACGAAAGTACGGAACCGGTGGATCACGGGAGGAGACAAATGAACTGCGAAACAAAAGACGGAGAGCCACGGTGGTTTTTGGGCACTGGGCGTGCCGGGATGGTATTAGTGGCGCATTGCCATTGTCGAGGTTATGTTGTGTCGTCTACAGTCGTAACAACCGGATTTTAGTTAATTGGATTTAACGATTGTTTGCTCTCTTAGGAGGCTTTGGCCAAGAATATTTACTAAAAATTACCAGCTAGCCGTGAAGGGAGTAAGAAGAGGCTGGCCACTCGACGATATATAGTGTTGACTGCCGTATCACACAGTTTTTCATTCCATCAAGATATCCGCTATCCTGGTACATTACATTATGTTCACGTTTCAGTTACTGCTGCAGGTGTGTCACTCCTGTAATTGGACATCGAAGGTCTCAAGATAATCGTACTCGATCTTATATGTACTCGTGTAATACACATGCATACGTATTTATATAAACAGTTTGCAGTGAGCATTTCAAAGAACATGTTCATAATAATTGGTGGAAGAAAATTACAGCGGATTATTATACTCGGGTTATATATTAATTTTACAACGATTCAGCTCCGGCATAATGGCACATAATGCTTGGACCGAACTATTATGCCATTTCCGACGATGAGAAAATATACCTCGAGTTTCGCTCCGAGCCAAGTCACGAGGAAGTATTATACCCATTTAAGAATCGCAGAACGTTTTTGCGCGGCAAAAATTGTCAATAATAATTAGGAAATAAGTCATGGAATTTGATGTAAGCGTCACGATTGTCTTGTCAAAATCCTGTCTCGTCGCTAATTTCGTGAAAAATTAACAGTCTTCGATTCTGTTGTGAAAGATGTAGCTACCGACCGAGGCAACCAGCTGTCTGATTGTATTTCGGGAATTTGGTCATATTTTTTACAATTTCGAGTCATGAAGAAATCCGATCACGTAGACGAGAAACTCCTTTCAATACAGAAGTGTAAACAGGAAGGATCTTCTCTGATGCTGATTTCATGAAACCTTCTTCAAAATGATCCTCTCATCTTCTTATCCTATTGCAATGGCGCGGCACGTTCGCACGCTTCAATATACGAGCATAGAAGTAAAAAACCAGGACAACCGATGATGGTATGCGAAAATGAGGGATCATGTGGAACTACATATGCCTTGGTGGAGAGAGATGCAGGTTGGAGAGAAAATTCCTCGTTCAACGTAACCACAATTATTATAGTTCGCTCATGATCGCGTCGAGGGGTTTATTGCATACTGGCTGACCGAGGATATTTTTCCAGTGTGTTTAAAGTGACCAAAAAGGTTTGCTAGTCTCAACGAAAGGGAGTTGATACCACGTATAGGTATATGCTGCAGGATGGACTATAATCAGACACTGCAGCAGTCGTACAAACCGCAGCAGCGTTGGTATATTACTGTCATTTGAAAACGAAATGCAGACGACCCTCTCCACCGCCACCCTATTTCACCCCAACGAAAATTATTACTCGAAATTAAATGGACGAAATCGTCCGGTTATTAGGGACCATTACGAACCATCGCATCGGAATGAGAGTGAGCTTTTGGTCATAGCTCTAATACAGAGAACTTTGCAGTGGATCAATCTATGTAAACCGGGATACTAATTGATCGTTGACCATTGTTCAACATCAGATAATGCCGCATAATTGGCGCTTATCATTATTGCTCTTTAATGAAATCGGTGAAATTCTTTATTCTTCGAATCCTCCGGAACGCTTGAAAAATTCTAGAAGACAGACGACAGCTGCCGACAAAATCGTTTTCAAAAATTCACGAAATTGGGACATTTTCGGTGTTTAATCTCCAGCAAAATGCACCATCAGCGGCAATTCAGGAGCGGAAAAACCTTCGTGGCAGCTGCAGCAACGCAAAACCCCTGCCAATTACACATCCGAAGATCCACCATTCACCTACCCTATACTAGTCGGATGTGCTCTGCGCTCGAAGAGTAGAGAAGAGCTGAGGAGAGGAGAGGTTTAAGCTTTTCTCGTAGTAATGAATTGTGTTTCATTTCAGTTGCTTCGGAACGTGTAATTTCGTTCTCAACCCGCCTAATTAGGCGGAGACATCTGTAGGCAGAGGTTCTCAAATATAATTACAATTAATGATATAGGAGCGAGGGACATAGTCGAGGCACTATAAGACTTATTTTGAGGATCGTATGCTATCCTATCACCTCGCCTCACTTCTTCTACCTCCATCTCTGCCTCCACTTCTACCTCTGCCTCTGCTGAAGCGAATGCGTCTGTAGCCAAGGCACGTCCTCGCGTAGTTCTCTATAATTTTATACTAATCTTAGCTGCTATACCGACAGATCATATTATCCGATGTCTATTGTATCATAATCTTTCTATCTATTCCCGACGACCCGCGCATCTACACACACAAATACACGAATGCACGAGTACACAGAGGCATATATCACACGCATTCGTACCTCAATGAAATACAAGAATTGCTTTGCGTTCCGCGTCCGATTCAAAGGCTTGCTTCGATTCGTGCGATCATCTCACAGCTCCAAAGTTCGTGGAACTATAATGGCTAAACGCTGAAGCAAGAGCCGTTGAAAGTCGAATTCAATTCAGGTATCTATAATTTGACACACCGTTAAGTTCCAGCGGTTCGTTTGTCCCAGGTCGAACGAGGGCCCGAACAAAGAGCGTAAACTAAGTTATAAACATTATTGGAATTATCTTGTGTAGTTTTGGTTGGGTTAAACTATTGATCATTCGTTCAGATCGTTGCTCCGGTAATTTCTTACTAACATTTCTATGAGTCATTATTTGTTCTCAAATCACGAATTGAGTTACTTTATTACACCACGTAAGTTACGTGACTATGTGTTACTATTCCATGGAAAGTCACGGAATTGAGTCACAATTGATTACCAACAAAATTGCCGATGAGATGTAAGTTGGGTTCCATGAAACGTGACTTCACCAATTCTCTTAATAAGAGTAGTTTCGAAACCTGACGAAATTATTTTCGAGTGAGGATGGATGTTACCTTACACAAACCTAAGAATTTATGGATAACTAATGATTCGAAACTAACATATTCAGCCCCTGGAACTAGGAAACACATTTTCGTCGTCAGAAGAAAGAATCACAGTTACGACACAAATTTCTGTTTAGCAATCAAGTATATTCAATTTTGTTGACTTCGGACTAACTTTTGATTCGAGCAAGTCGGGAGTTTGTTTTCTTTTTTTTTTTTATGGCATCGAAGTAACTGCGGAGTCGAATGGGTAATCGTTTCACGAATTTGTTAGGTTACTCAAGTCACTATACTTGTGTCAGTTACAATACTAAACGTTGTTGAAATCTAGGTATTCTGCTCATATGAACCGTTAGAAATTATTCACTGTACGAAATACCGAAACTCGGCGAAGTTGGAGGTTCGAATCCTTTATTTGGTCAACAAGGTGTTGACCCCCGCGGTGCGCAAGATCGTATTTAGTGAAGAGTGCCACTCCCTCGAGGACAATTTGTAGCGCCATTAGCGCGGGGTCCGTTTTCACATAGATATAGCACTTTAAAATAGCTGCTCGCTACTAACTGCAGTGACTTTGCACGGTTTTACAATACCCAGGAGATTTTCTCGGTAAAATTACAATTTCTTACCGATTCGCGACGCTCGTATATACCGCGCAGTATTTGTCCAAGAAATTCGCATCAGCGTTCACTTAACTCAGTTAACGGCCAACTACCTACTTGAGCGTGGCAATTGCTGGAGACCGTGATTTTTTGAAGCGCCTTTATCGTTTCTTGTTTTTTTGAAAATCGAGAGAAGGTACGAGTAATTGATACCCATTTTCATCGAATACAAATTTGTTTGCGTTGAGAATTTGTTCGTAGACGTCACTATTAGACCCGATATCGAAGTGATCCGTTTTAACCGTAATCATTGGCGACAACTCGACACTTCTCTCCCAGGTTTTAGAAGTGGTTTAGAGAAGTGGTTTCTGGAGTGGGTCTTCAGTTGGCTCGTTGGATATGGTGGAAAGGCGCAAGCCAGCCATCAACGTAGGGAAAAGAAGATGAAAAAGAAGAAGAAAAAAGAGAGGAAGAAGAAGAAGAAGAAGCGCAAGATCACGATTTCGTTCGTTCGTGTATAGTCAGATCAACGCAGAGGCTCGTGTTCTCGCGTTACTCTTCAGGATGTCTCCTCCGGTTTGTCCGGGCGGCTTACGCGCCTCGTCGCACCCGAATTCGGCCATATCAAGCACGGACACCTTCACAACGAGATATTTTCCCCGTTACACACAAGCTCACAACTACATACCTGCTCTTCCCAAGTTGATTCAAACAACCTCGTTCAAATTACAAACGACGTTGCGTGTTCGATCGAACTTTGTCGCGTCGACTTGCTAGCTTGTTGGTTTATTCGAATCGACTGGTTTGCGGTTATGGTTGATATATAACCGTACCTACACTTGTATTTTGTTTAATGTGATAATTTGGGCATACGGGGATCGATTCAACGTACGTGTGTACATGTGTACCTACCCGCGGTTTCAATTACCCATCTATAAGCCCCGCTTTATAATATTGTTCCGTGATATCCCTGAGAAACTTGAATAACTATCACCAACTGTTACTCGATATTGAGAAATTTATCTAATTATATAAACGAGAATGGACAGAACATCGCGAACCCACGAGATAGAGAGAGATAAAGAAAGAAAAAAATCTGCTGGGAACGTTAACCCGGTAAAGTTGACAGTCTGTCACTAAATTATCCAACAACGAAATCCCGAATTGCTACCTTCCGCGCACTTGATTTCACAATTGTTTTACGCTTGGCCAAAAAGCTCAGTGCTTTAGAGAGCACAAATGGAACAAATTCCGTTGAAACCGGAGCAAGGGATCCAGAGATACTAAAATTTCCTTCGAAAATGACACATTTTTTATACACTTGGTGAAAAAGTTATCCGACGTATTCTTCTAGAATCCAATTTCCAGTCATAAATTTATGGGAATCGTCAGTTAATGTCAATCCTTCCCGACTGACTCGTGCGAATCTTACCAATCCATCGCACGGTACGAAGAAAGTCGATCTGCTGATGTAAAGGGAAGTAAAAAACCTGTCAAATAATCTCGTATTCAAACACGGATCGGTAATGGTACACGTGGTTTCATGTTTGACGTGGAAAACTCTCTTTCTGTATTTTGCTTTGCAGATGGCAGTGATGATCAAGAGGTTACACAAATGCTCACACATGGGAATGTGGAATCCTGCCAAAGAATACCTATTGACAATATGACAAAAGATGTGACTCAACACGATTGTAGTCTGATAAATAAACGTTTCAATGGTAAGGTTGGCATTGCGTGCGTGTGTGTGTATCTGTGTGTACGCTGGTGGAAACCTATGAAAAAGAACGTAGAAACGGTGGTTGTCGAGAAACGAATCGAAGCCTCTTACTGAGTTCCTCAGGAGCATCCCAGCGGAAGAGAACTTGCGGACCGCCCACGATGGCAACCCGATATCCGAGACGCGAGACCCGACCCAAGTGATGATCTTAATGTCTAATTGACCGTGCGACGCGCAGTGCGTTGATCTTCGGGGATCCGTGCCGTATGAACCACCTTAAGGTAATCATCCTGGACGTTGGACACATCTATACAGTATAATAGGCATCTATCCGAGGTTGGTGCATCATCCTGCTTCTACAAGCCAATAGCCATATCGCATACCACGGAGTGGGTCCTTACTTAATAATGCGTGAAAACTAAACACGCCCTTACGCGTGCTACCAAATGTACCTATTCAATTTTTCTCAATGGATTTGAGCAAACATTTTCACTCTGTGAGCGCCTGGGATCCAGCAATTACACAATTAGGCGTTTCATATTGCCAATTTCCGATCGCTCGTTCTATAGTTGTTGCACCGATTGACCTTTGGATGAGCCGAGTCTGAGAAAGTCAGTTCAGATGCAGCGTATTAGGTATGTCATGTCGGTAGGATCGGCTCGATCGGTCATCTACAGAAGCTGATGGGATACATAGCGGTAAAATTTTTGCGGTGACGTAAATTTAAGGTGGACCGCCTCAGAGCAAACCTCGGTCAGCCGCAATATTCATTCGGTGGGTTCTCGAGTTCGTGTAGGTATATCTTCACCTACGTATGCATGTGAAGTGTAAAGGGAGGAAGGAGCGGAGGCAATCTCTACTGAACAAACAAGAGAGCGCCGGCGAGAGAAGAAGAGAAATGGTAAAAAGGGATGTGGTGCGTTATAGATATACGGACGGAGAGGAGAAGGCGAGAGGGAAAAATAGATGAATGAAGGGAAGCAACGAAAAGAATGAAAAGAAGAGGAAAAGGAAGCTGAGAAAACGAAGAGAGCAACATTGATCGAACCTTTGTCGGCCGGGACCAGAGAGATATTTCAGTAGCAATCATATCAGTAATTCGTCTGCTGATTGTCCATGACCGCAGCAGCAATGCCTCGGTCGCTCCATGGATGGGTAACCCTCTGAACGAATATTATTCATACCTTATTTGGCCAATGATACCTTCTAATAGCTGAACCATCATGCCTATGAGAAAGACAAAGAGAATGTATAGTGACCCGCAAAAACGATGGATAAGGATAAGCGATCCAATCAACCAAATAATATGCTGAAATTGCGTGGAATTTGACCGTTGAAGGCTCTTGCGCTACCGTGTTCCCGGGAGCCTGAATAATCTTAATACCTTCTCTTTATTCTAGCTCGGTATCACCGCTTCGTGGGTACTCGTGGGTACGCGTACTACATCTCGCAATCAACGACACGTACTTTTATTCCCAGACGTTTAGAGGAGTCATAAAAAGCAAACTAATAATCTATAATCTATGAAAATAAATAAGGCACTAACCTCAGAATTTCAATCACAGTTATAACTCTCGATAGTACCGTTGAATTAGGCGAGATTACATAACAATTCTGAATTTGGTAAAAAAGAACGGCCGTCTCACACTCACACTTCAATTTCCAGTACACGATGCGACGGTTGGTATCAGTTCCCTCCAAAGACACAATGCCAGAAAGATCAGAAATCAGAAATTCAGTGATCTCGAGGTGCATTTGTTTCCAAATCCCACTTGATAACGGATTGTGGAAGAGCGAATATGCCCCAGCCGAAAATCAATGGGATTTTTTGGCTTCGAAATTGGGAATATAGTTTCAGTCGAATTTTTGATGTCCCGTCGTACAGTGAAGTCTATTTCTTCCACCCCTAAAAGGTCGTTTTTTATGCATAGTTTCTAGTCACCGTTACCGTAAATAGTAGGAAAAAAGTGAAGAACATATTTTTGACACATAATACTCCCAACCGCAACGTCTCAAAGCGGTTTACTCTTCGCTCGCGCGATCGACTTTGATTACATTCTACATAGAACGCCAGTGACGCCCGTTCTGTAATGAGCTTATGCACCGGGGTCTCCATCCCGCTTGTCACTCCGACGTAAATTCTTTTCATAACTTAAACCACGTCATCGCAAGGCTTTAACTTATCAAGTCGATCCATTAATCTGGAGTAATGGTCAACATTTTTATATTCATTGAGTGGGGATAGTTTAATCATGACAACGTCGCCGAAGTATTCTCCGTCGAAGGAAGGCACTCTCTGATGATTCGACACTGTGCTGACCGGCTTAAAACCGGAATCGATATTCAGTGAGCTCAATTTCGCTCCAAATATGGCGAAACTGCAAATTTCATTGATACATCAGTGAGTAACTGATACAATGACATTGTACTGACGTTAAGCTTGGTCACATCAGGATGACATTTGGTTTCGTCAACTGTTGTTTCAGCAGTATCAATTAAAGTGAAATGTTTCATTTCGTCCTATTGCAAACTGAATATGAATTCACTGGGCTCAATATCATCATGAAGTACCAGAATCACGGTGATATTTGGTTTTCCCAAAATCGAACATGTGGGTCTGTTATATTGGAGATGGAAATCTGAAATGCTCGGAAAGAAAATCATAATGTGGTACCAATACCACGATGTTCATTCGTATTACGATGATATGTCAAAGGTGTGACGTGACATCGGGGAGGATATTCAATCCTTTCCACTTTTGCAATACATCCAATCGTATACCTCACGAAGAGGATGGAAAAACTATATGATACCGACAATAATTAAAGTACCCGAGCTCGGTGTGTGCGGATATAGCCAATGTATAGCCTGAGCTTTGAAGATATCGAATCGCGTTATAAAACGGCATCATAAATGCAAGGTAAACGAATATAATACCGACAACCGCAACGTCTTCTGTAGCAGTTAAGGCAACGCGCGGGTGAGTTTGTTTCCTGCGATTGCTTCGAGGTTATGATCGACCAAGTGAAGTAGCTGCAGGCGAAACCTACAGCCCGTTGGCTTGCCTTCCAGCCCGCCTGCATACAGCATTATATATCCGTGTATGTACACGTGTACGCAGGACGACGATGTGCGTGCTATGCGCGTTGACAAGGCACGGCCAACACATGATACATATGGGAACGTTGAACATAGAGAGTCTGCGGTTTGAAGCCCGTAGCGTGTGCTCGACGGTATCGAGTAACTTATGTGACCGGACCTCACGAATCTTTACAAAGCATAAGCGAACTTGCGTAAGCGGTCTATCAGAGCGAAATGGATCGTATATACCGGTTACGGTTGATCTGTTACTTACTTATTACCACTCGTCGCGTCCATCGACTATCGCTATTCACTCATTCGAGGATTCAAGAGAGGGGCTAGCAGTTACTTGGCAGGACGAAGAAATTAATCCGTTTTTCTCTGCATGCAAGGTATAGTATGTGTGCGAAATTTGAAAATTCGCTCAGATTTCACAAGCGGAAACGTTCCAGGGGCTTTGCCAACGGTGACTGCCAATATATCTGAAGAGAAAATGAAGTGATTGAAAAAAATCCACAAATATTCGATAAACATTGCAATTATCATGAAAACTGGTTTTCAAGATTTTCCAGGTCACTGAACACGGAATCGTAGAGTTTGCCGAGTACATTCGAGATGGATGAATCTGCCATTTTTGATTTCGCAATGTTCAAGTCAAATTCGAACAATCGTAGCGTTCCCAAACTCGAAAAAGGAGGTTTGTGGTCAAATCTACGCCGATATTGCGCCTGTTGCATATAAAAATCTGCGAGTAGGTATATTACGAAAGCTAGATGAGTGAAAAAAGGATAATCGAATAGTAATTTTCGATAATATATCCATGAACAGACAAAGAGCTGCATTAATCATCGTTGAGAATTGGTCATTGGAATGGGACATAAGTGGTTGGATCTAGCGGACAGTGTTCATTGTAATGAAGGGAAAAAACAGGTGAGAAAGAAACTGGTATATCTATGTACCATACGGTTATGTGGTGTAATTTGATAAATCATTATTGAGATTATAGAAGTAAACAGTAACAGACACGACGCGGACGGCGACGCGTGTATATATATGTTTGTATGCATGCAGCGTGTGCATGAACGAACGTAATGCAACGGGAAAGTACACACTAATTGAAATAACAACAACAATGAACGGTAAAGTCATGAGCCGGGGGAGTAAGGGGTGAGAAGTTTTACGGATAGAGGCATGCAATTCAGATAATTCCCCACAATGGGAATCATCGTGGATCTTGAGGCTGGGCAAATCATTATTATTGTCATTACATGTAAGCGCGCATATCTACTACCTGCACCTCGCCTACTAGGTACATACCTACTATGAAAATCATTACATTAGTTGCATCCAGCTGAAACGTTGCAGTGAAGTGTATCTATGTGTGTATTCATTTATTTACACCTGCGTACTTCCAGCGTGCGTGATGGAGGTACATGGGTATCTACTTCAAGCAAATACAGGGATATTGTGCATTTGCAGAGGTTTTATTATACCTGTATCTGTATCCATCTTGCAGGTCTCCTGTCGGTCGGATCGCCCGCGCCACCCCGCCGTGGCAACTTCAGCATTCTATGAATGCCGCAATCAAACGCCAATTATATTATTGTACGTAATCTCCCCGCTTGATTCTTTTGATATAAATTTTGTTCTTTCCTCTCATTCCATCGCAAATTCATACAATTATTATACCTCCTGAGACAAATCCAGGAATATATCGAAGAGAACCGAAGCAGAGAAATTTTTTATTATTATTCACAGCTGATCCCTGCAGTGTCCAACTATACGAAATATCGCACATTTGAAAACCGTTGAAAACCTCTCCACGCTTTTCCGACGTGACGGGGTGGCCGCGAAACCTAGCCCCAATGGTTTTCAAAATTCACATATAATATCTCGTTTTGGTCCTAGAGGACGTGCATTTCGGATCCTCAAGCAAATCGTCTGCCGGACAATATATTTCGCTGTATATTACTGCATGGAACAAATATTGACGACCAAGTTGGAAGAATTCGTACCCCCCCCCCCCCCCCCCCGCCCCTCGCCCAAGAGGAAGAAATAGCATATGAAATTTGCGGTGAAAACGAAAAGTAAAAAAATGAAGACTCTCAGTACCCGCGGAGATAGAGGCTTGCGACGAGGTAGTTGAAATATTTCGGTAGCGCATCAAGCAGGTCTCGCAGGAGCGGACGGTTAATGAAGGTAATTAAGTTTTTTATGCTTTTTGGACGGGCTGCCATCACTTGATTCCCCCCGAGGACCCCGCGTCTCGTCGCATCGCGTCGTCGCGTCATGGCTACGGCCCTACGGGATCCTGTGGAACGGCGTGCATGATCGATGTCTTACCAGTCCCTGGTGGACCGTGAATCTGTCAGACGTTTGTGAGACACAATTCGACCAAATAGTACAGTTTGAGACTCTGCGTGGTGAAAAATGGTGAAAAATTATTATATTAGGTATATAGTCTTTTCGGATGGGCGGGGGGACTATCCGTTCTTTATTTTTCAGTTTTCCTTCTTCTTCCTTCTCACGTCCATATACTTATAGACGAACCTACTCGCCTAATTCCTTTCACTATACTCACGTTAGATGCCTCGAGTTCTTGGTTTAATGGCTTCTTTTAAACGGTGCATCGTCATATTCGAAACTCATCAACGAATATATTCCGTGTGTATATGTATGTATATACATACAAGTGTATCGCATACACCGCGGATCGTTTTTTAGTTTTCTTTTTCTGTTTTTACACTCAATTTTACCACGTGCATTGATATCATATTGTATCCTTGTTACACCTAAACTTTCCCCAAAAACTGTATAATACACGGTAAAATAACGAAATTGAATGAGAATGAAAGTTTGGTTGCTTTTTCTCTCGACTCCCTCGATCTTGGGTGTTTCAAGACGAGGAGAAATACGTGGTTCTTTTTATCCAGGCAAATGATCCAAATTTCAACTGCCACGGGGATTTCGTTTTCTTTCCGCATTATTTTATTGGCAATCGCGTTGATCACATATATTGAGAAAAAAGTAGGTCAAAATCAGAGAAAAAAAAAATGGGACAATTTGCGGTAATTTCTCCCTCTTCAATACTGCATATCGTAAAATCCTGGAATCACAGTCGATTACGAGGTGTGATTCGCGTTGAAAGGGACAGAGATAAATTGTTTGCTTGCCGTTTTGTACACACCTATCTACGTACACGCATCATGTATGTATGTCCTCTTTCTATATACCTATATCCACAGATATAGGCATATAAAGGGGGCATTCGCAATTTGAAAAGATGCGCAGATGCCCGCCCTGGGAGATACAATGCAGTCCTAATGACTGTATACCGCCGTGCCGGCAAAGATGTTTATTCTCTTTATTTTTTGTTATCCTATTTGATTTTATTTCTCAGCATGTAGCAGCGCGCATTAATTGTCAGCACGGTCCGCGGTCTGGTCGGTTCGAGACCACTTCAAGCCATCGCATCACATCAGGAATTACGCTGATATCTAACTACGTGCATGACCACACCCAGAATTTTCCTCGAGAGTCAGAGAGCGAGAAACAATAAGAGGCTACGCGTGCAATCGCGCCACTCGTTATACGGAACATAATCTTCAATTGTACCGCAAAAAATGAAATAATAAGAAAGTCAATATGAACAAGTATTAATAAGGCTGAGAATCCCGTCAACGTTGATTTTTTCGCAACTTTTCGGATCCCTCGCTGGACGCACAAGGAGTCGAAAAAAATGTTTGTTCGATTGTTGTTTTTTCCTCAAATACGCCCCCCCCCCCCCCCCCCCGCCCCTCCCCGAAAATGTAAAGAATGAAGACAAAAGTTCAGTTCGGTTCAGTACGTCCAAAATACGATTTTAGAGTAAAAAGTGAGATTTTTTTAGCACTCGCATTCGTCAGAGGCGAATAGCGATGTCCATAGAGATCGACGATCCTTCTCTCACCTCGATTCCATTCCAACTCGTACAGAGATCAATTGGAAAAGTGGATTGAAAAATTCGATTGAGAAAAAAGAACAACGATGACTAACAATAAGGTAAAAGGATGCCGCACGATTTTCACGTAATTGCGACATCAGCCAGGAGCGTTTGACAGGCCGTACACAGGCTGACAAATTTCCATAGATGCACAGGCACGTATATACCTACCGTTGAACTGTGAAAATTGGGGGGGTCAAATAGCGCGGGGAAATGAAATTTGTTAGCAGGATAGTGTTTAAGACGTCGTTATTCACTTTTTTCCTTTCGCTTCTTCGTCTTCGAGGTTTTTTTTCATCTTTTTCTTCTTCTTTTATACTGGAAACAAATGAGCTTCGAACAGACGCCGGTCAGGGCGGTTCTTTTGAACGTCTTTGACGTTCAGGAGCCGGAGGTCATCCACAGCTATTCACGGTAGCTCCCCGAAACTACGACCTCCTATCCCCGTATTCGGTACAACTGAACCATAGATATCTACCGACCGACACCTTATTCGTCGATCTCATAGTATAGGTAGTCACTAGAGCCACGGCTTAGATCTAATGAATGGGAGCGGACAGAAGGTGTTGGGATCTTCGACCGGGTACGTCGACCAACCTCTAACGTCTTACCGAGCGCTTCTCCGCGCGCGAAGAGTTAATAACCGTCTTAATTATACCTGATCGACGATCATCGCGGACGTAGCGTATAGCGTAGTATAGTATCTACATACCTATCCATACGATAGGTATCCGTGAAAAAATAGTTCAATAGTAGAATGATTGTTAAATTTTTCTTGTATTTTTTCACTTATTTATGGGCAAATTGTTAATGATAGAACTTCAATGCGATAAGCGCATACCTAGATGCATATAACAATTGTAAACGGCACTTTCCGTGAGAAATTTTTTGGGTATAGGTAGGTATCGCTATATGGGTCCTGAAGATTCATACGATTAAGAATAACTTACACGTAGCTAAATTGTTACATAAATTGCGATATTTTCACACGCGTTTCGTATAACTTGAATCTAATCCTAACCCAACCCGACCGTAACGTATATCACATCTGTGTAGCCATAACGAAATGATATGCGTAGGTATGTACCTATTGAAAAGGAGGCTGAGATTACGGGGAGCCTTCCACTTCCACTTCCACTTGTTCGCGCGATCTCGGTGAATTGTAATGATAATGCGGCAGCGGAGGAGGCGAGACTCGTATACCTATAGAATTAGGCGAGGATAAGAAATCTGAGGAGAGAATAACGCGCAATTAAACACTGCAATTAAAAGTGGAATTACTGCCGCGCGACGCCCTCTTCTTCCTAATCCGTAATTCTTCATTCTTAATTCTTCTATGCTCCGCTCAATTTTCGGCCTACCAACTGTGACTCGTATAGAGAGAATAGTGGTATAAACTGTAACAATGGGTCTGACAAAGCCTATTGTGGTTTCATATAATATTGATTAATTACAATCTGGAAGCCAAGCCAAGCCGCGTGTACGCGGCGTAGGTACCAAACGCCTCGAACCGCCACCGCCACCATCGCCATCGCCATCGCCACCGCCACCGCCACCGCCACCGCCATCGCCATCGGCCCGGCGTAATTATCAGAGCGTTCATTAGTGGTCGTCGTCATTTTTAAAACTGTGAGAACAAAAACTCGCTTCTGTATATCATCGATACTTTATGTTTCAGTGTTTCTATGTGATGTGTATAGTTCGCTTGCCACTTCGCGGAGGCCGCCCATGGATGCGTGACGCGGACGCGCCGGAATATTTTATCTGCAGATACATCTAGGAAAATATCTTGGATTAGGATTCGGGGACAGATTATCGCCCGACAGACAGGCATACTCGGTTCCGATTCGGTAACCGATCTTTCATCAATTTGATACAGCATAAGAAACCGAAATCCCAAAATCCCAATTGTTCCAGAGAATTTGATTGATCAGTCTTCCAGAAACTATGACACACCGTGTTTTGGTTTCCATTCTCCATTCCTGTAGGTACAAATCGCACGAATTTCTCCGCAACGCCGAATTTTCCAAATGAAAATTACACAGGTTCATCGGTTCCACCGAGTGTATAAGACAAAATTGACCGTTGACAAGGAAATTTACAGTGTAAATAGGTATAACACGATGATTTCTGGGGGTTAATCCAGATGTCTTGGAGCGGAGCTTACGTACGCGCAGGCATCGCAGGTTAAAACAATGCTTAATGTACGGTTAATATACCTACCATCAAAGTTAACGTACTGAATAGCAATTCTAAACCCCTTTTAGGAGGATAATAGAAAAGTTATCGACTCGGGGATACCAGCGCTTACAATGACGACGGAGTTGTAATTAATAGTCTCCGTCAATTGTGGCACTCTACTATTCGATCCGCATTGGCGTGAGCTGCGAGGGGGTTCATATTCGTGAACCAGTCTGTGCGGATTTTATTTTCAACCCAAAAGAAAGCAAAAGAAAAAAACAGAAACTTCTCGTATATTCAGGAGCGAATTAGTGCAGAAGACGTATAATTTCACCAAATGAAAACAGAAATTCAGAATCCCTGCTATGAGAGGAGCGAAATTTTAGAAATTGAGATGAGAAATTGGAAAAAGTAAGGAAGGAAAAAAAACTACATTCCGAAGAGGGAGAAAATTTGGAAACTCTAATTTCCGCCATAAAGTTACAAAGATTAGTGGAAGACGCGGCACGGCGTGCGCCACTGCGAAGGTCAAAAGTGGTTGGCAATTGATATAACGTAGAGTTCACTCCCGATCCCGTACCTTACCCCGAAGGGAATTGTAATTAATTAAGTTTGACTTACCGCTGGAATTACCAAGGCTCAAGTTAATTAATTGTAACTTAGTCCTTTGCGGAGGCAAAATGGAGTTTGCGAAAATTTGTCACCTTTTAAAACTGATCGATTCATGCACGCAGCTCGCCTTTAATTCAACGGCTCAAAAAGCTCGCCCCCTTCTTCTCCGCAAACCGCAGACTGACGCTGTATCAACGGAAAATAATTTAGCTGTTATTATCATTCTACCTTTACCTCCGCGTGGCTTCGCTGTACTCATCGCGGCTGCGTCTCTCTCTCTCTCTCTCTTTCAAAATAGTTGTCACAATTTCGATGTCACTGATGAATTTCTGTATACAAAATTCGTTGAAATAAAAGTTAAATTTGGAATAAGAAAGATCGTTCTTTGGTCTCGAACTTTGCAATTTACGAGATGAAATAATCGAATGAATATTTGCTATAGAAACGGGACACCCGGTATCCGTTTGTACGGTTGTTTTCCCCCTTTTTTTCTTTATTTTTACGTTCGGCGATAATGAATGCCCGCGTATCATAGCATAGTTTGCGTTCGTTGTTACCTGAAATTAGCGTGAGAACATCAAAGTAGCTAAGTTCAGGTATTAACGCCGGTTAACTTTGTTACTTCCGGCATTCGTTCGCAAACGAGTCTGCGGTGAATCGCTTACAATTAACAATCTGGAATAATCATTGCTTCACACGTGATTCGAAGTATCGTCCTTGCACATACCTCGTCGGTGAATCAAAGGTGGAATTTCTTAAAGTTCGATTGTTCACGCATCGTACTGATTAATTTTGCATGAAAATTACAAAATGAAGAATCCTGGAATATATGCTTACCTCTGTATGATCTGCAAGCCAAATTGAATCGTCAGGATTGAAAACTCATTCTTCGTTTCAGAAACGTTGAGATTTTCAAATCAACATTTTTCCGGCTTATTTTTGAGTGCACAGTACACAACTTACAATTCATTTCAAAGGTACTGACCCCCAGCTTTTGAAGTGTATAACTCGTAGGAAAAAAAATCGCAGAAATATGGGACAAAAATCATTCTTCGGTTTGAAGATTTCTACACTTCCTCGCCAAGATGCAATTATTTTCATCATTTCTCCGCTACTCATCTCCGCTGGAGTGAAAAAAATGCGTTATTTCAGGTGCTGCTTTTTCAAACGCCCAACTTCGACCGCTTGCCATTCGGTTAATAGTTCCTGAAAAATATTGAGATTTTCTCAGTCACGCACCGATTATGCAGGAATATTTCGCTGCAAAGAAATTCGTAATGTACGTCTGAGCTCTCAGATGTTATTAACGAATATATGCCGTGGTGCTATTTCGGCAACGAGGGACGATACGAAATCGTGAAAAACTGCCAATTACACATCAAGTACTCACTAATAACGTCCGCCGAACGGATAAACAGCAGCTTTCGTTGACTAATAGTAGAAAATTGTTCAAAGTTTTCTTCGCTTCGGAAGTGCGCCGCTCGAATTTTCCTGTTCAACCGAGGACCAACGACAGTGCCATCGAAATATTCGACATTGTCACAGTCCTCACCGCAGAAGCCGCTACCAGAGTCATCTTCAATGGTAGACATATTTTTTGTCTAACTCAAAGCGCCAGTGGAAAAAAAATACAATTTTTCGCCTGATTTGAAGTTTCTGAAATCGTATACCCAAGTTTCAATGCGATCTCTCGGACGTTGATATTCCGGTGACTTGAGAAATGCACAAATTTTTCATATAAATGTAATAATCTCCCAAGAAATTTGGGTGATGACAAATTTTCGATAATACCATTGGAAGCCCTTCCGGATTTGATATTTCTCAGCCCAATAAGAATTACTTCTCCGTGTTAGGCTCATTTTTTTCTAAAATACCTGGATATGCGGTATGTATACACGAAAAGCTTGAGAAGTCAAAATGAACATTCGAAAATTTGGAGTTACGTCGCCACTCCGATCTGATCGAGAAGTAGCTTACATGAGTTCTGTTTTGATAAACTTTCTGGAAAACTCAACGCGTCTAATTACTTTTCATGTAATTTGAGATTCGCCATGATCATTCGGGTCGATGAAATTATTGACAGCACGATGGATACTATACGCACCTACTAGGAATGATTTTTACATTTCGCACGAAACGTGTTGGGGTATGCCTGAGACATTGAAGATGAAAAGAGAAGAAGCAGGAAATAAGAATGAAATTCATCGAGCGTTTCGATAATTGCACTACTTCAGCCGCGAGTAAAACGAGACACCGTGTAACCAGGAAATGCTGTGCCCTAACAGAGAAATGAGTCAGAACGTGGAAAATATGTATATCGCATGCATGAATTAGCAATATTCGTGCGGTAAATGTTGTATGTAACAAAGTAGATCCTGTTCACGCGTCTCAATTGTAGAATAAATGGAAAAAATGAAGAAAATAAATGAACGTGAAGTAGAATAATAATGGTTCGGGATGAGGAAGGCAGGAAGGCGGCTTCCAGGCCACTCGAAGCAATTGCATGTGTGTTGAGAGAACGAACGAACGAACAAACGAACAAATGAACGAACGAACGAACGAACGAATGAACGAACGAACGAACGAACACCCTTTGTTTTAACGGCGTTGCCTAAGCTTTTGTTTCAGTTATATGGCGCGGGAGGGTACCCACAGCATAGCAAGCCAATAAAACGAAAAACCACCGCTTTACAATGCCACAATTTGCATAATTTCGCTTAATCTACGCCATTTTAGGTTTTGTTTCAACCTCCAGGAATTTATGGAGATGGTTTCCTAAGCGCGTAAAGAAGAAAATTTCAAAATTTCAAGGGGGTAAGGAACCCCACCTTATAACAACGGCACGCGAGCGTCCTCGCCCTCGTCCTCATCCTCTTCCCTCCAATTGAAGTTACGAACGGAATTCCTTTCTTTGCACAAGCGCAGATCTCTTCGCCACCTTCCTCACCCAACCTAACAGGACGTAATTAGCCCATTCGAGAACCTGCGGGTTAAACAACCGGCGAAATTGAAAGAGTAGATGGATACGGAAATTCACGAATGGAAGGGATGAGAGGAAAATGAAAAACACGAATATGACAGTTCGCCAATTGTTATGACATTCATGCTAAATCAACTGGTGCGAACTTTGTCGGTTCTTATTTTACCGATCTATACCCAACACTCGTTCAACGTGAATTATGCAGTTAGGAAATTCGATTCTATCGTTGATACAAACTATCAAGAAATCTAACCGTATTCCAGAAATTGTAGGTTTTCGTAAATTTTCTGTTTCTTGTTCTTGTTTCTTGACTATTCTGGATGTTCGACGAGTGCGATAGTGTGCAGGCGTCCATGCATAAGCTGTGCAATTGAACATACATATTATAAATTTCCAGATTTTTTGAGTTTCATTAAAAACTTCTTCAGGTGATTTTTTTGAAAGTAGAATAATAATTGCGCTACGCGTAGAACGGCAATATTAATGAAACATTATAGAATACTGTAGGCACTTTTCGAACAAATGAATTGTCATCCACTCTCGTTCTGCTTTGTTGATAGATAAGATAAGTTTACGTGAAAGAACGGTGATCAGGTACAGAATCGTGATGATTTGCAACACCGGAGATTCATGCGTGTCGTTGAGAGGTTACAAAATCGCGTATACGTACAAGTGCCTACATATCTTCATGTGAAACGCGACAAACGTACATAGCACGCGATGTTGTATCAAATTCTGATAGACTTGTGTCCCTCTTTTCAATGCCGGTGTTCACAAATATAGAGAAATGTATATGATTTCAAGAAGATTTGATTTCTACCGCGTTCATTTCGTGTGCTACAACGGAGCCGTTGCAGAATGGGGCAATATATCGGAAACCTATCATAATTGATCGAAAATTCGATATCGTTGTATCCGAATATCTAGGATCTTCGGTACGGAGAAAGAAGACGAATAAAAGCGCAAAGAATGATCTGAACAAATGATTAGTGTGGCATTTATACACATGAGAGGTAAAAACTAGTTAATAATAATTGAGCAAAGTAGCAAAATACGCTTACATATGCCAACGAACTACACCAACAACAGCAAGAGTGAGCCTACACGGGAACGCGAACGTAGGTACGTTAGACATTTGATTAATGACGTCAGCGCTCATTGGTCACGCTACTAATAAAGGAGCGTTCACACATATTAAACTTGGCGGCGTGGAACCGTATGCGAGCACCGTAATATATGTATACGTACACACGCACATACATCCGAGGTATAGATATATAGTAACAGCACAGGTAGGTGGGCGTATATACATACAGACGGGCCTGTAGAGTATAAATGCGTGGCTCTTATAACGAGGGAATTGCGTGCCCTGCTCATAATTGAGGCAGGCAGCTACAATCCAATCGTTTTTAATCATCGAATTCACATCTCGCGCGGCAGCAAAGTTGCCTACTCAACTTTGAGCCACCGCGCACGGTGTTTCGGGTGATTTTAGTGTTAGGTATTTATAGATTATAGCTGTATGGGTAGATTTCTATCGCTTGTTCCTCTCTTACGCCATTTTACGATAGACTCTCGCACCCCCGCTTGAACATTTGGTATGAGGCGGGGATTTTCTCCACCCAGATTCAGATTCGGGGGTTTAGTTAGTTGACGTAGAAATTCACCTTCTCTTATTCCAATCGATCGGAGGAAGCTGCCTGCCCAGAAACTGATTTATAAATCTCTCTGACATTGGATCGGTATTGAAATTGGATGAGGAAAATCGAGGCAATCGGAAAATACGTGGCGCGAAAGGATGGATAGACAGAGCAGCTATACGTTCGTTATGAGGATGAAAATTGATTCGCGGTGGGAATAAATTTAGTATAAATGGTTTCGTGATCGGGTAAATGATTTTCCCTGATATCCCCTGTTGTACTAAAAGATTGAAGATTCTTGTGCAAAGCTCGTACGGTCGTGAGCGGGGTTAGAGGTAAGGGTAACGCAGTATAGTACGAAATTGATAAATGGTTAATAATAAAACTGCGAATGATCGAGTATTCCATCGTTGAATTGACCATCTGTCGACATGTGCAGCAGCAACGATCGCGTGCTCGATTCCAAGGAGTTGCGCTTCGCCGAGTCACGAACGCGAACTATAAAGAAGAGGCCCTGAGGCGGGCCCAGAGCCCACAACCCAGAACCTAAAACCCTGAGTGTAAGTTTTTCGTTATACCTACGCCGCACGGTCCTGGTACGATTATTATGGCCCGGGGTTTACAAGAGAGCAAACACCGCGCCGCGCCGAGAAGCGATCAAAGAATATAACGATGTATGAGATTTCGCACCGTCGCGGGTCGTTCGTTTCCCTAAATCTGTAAAATTATCGCTGGCGTAAGTTTTTAATCAACTATTCCGTAATTTTGAAAGAAAACCAGCGGAGATTCGTGAAAAAGAAAAAAAAAAAAAAAACAAGAAGACAGGTGAAAAAGTGGGACGACGAAAAGGGAATTTTAATCAGAAACTTACCACCATCCACTTCTTCTTCTTCTTCTTTTTTCTTTTCCTTCGTTTTCTTCGTTTTCTTCCCTTTATGACGTTTGAAATTTGAATGAATTTTATATTTTTGATGTAATCTCGCATCGAGTTGTCTGAACGCTCCTCCGTTAAAAGAGATTCAAAGCGATGAGGAGAGGACAAATTACTGGCAAGTTTACCAATCTGATATTTCATTCCCCAGCCTTCATATCTACCTCGCCACATCGTCGCAGTTGCTGATAATCTTGGAAGGGGCTTTTTAAATTGGCTCCTTTGAGGTTATAGCGTTTGAAATGAGTTTTATTGGAATAATTTTCGAGCTCGCTCAGATTCAAAGTGCCGAGAAATTACCTGATTTTACACGAGAAAATAATACCAATACATTTACGATTTTATTTTTTACACGTGCATACTATTGCGTGCACGAAAATCTCGTTAACTTATTATCGCCACCGTGAGCCTATTCTCCGTGAAAAACTGAACCGATTTTATACAAGGTAAAAAATCGTAGGTCTGATAGTTCTCGAATTAGAACGGTCTAAAGTCGACCAATCGTCGAGTTCCGACGCGTTAACGGTTTCGGCGTTCGGCGTTCGGCAGCCCACGATTGGTCGGAACTCCGACTTGCTCTAACTTGAAAACTGTAGGACCTACAAATTTCTTGTTCGGACAATATCGTCTCAGTTTCTCACAAGGAATACGCTTCGTATAATGCCGATGTGAATATTCAACGTGTCTGCATATGATCTGAGCTTAGTACTCTTGTTCTCAAAACGAGTAGGGTTCGACTTATCGTTGGGAAAATTTACCGAGTACCGGTAGGGGAGGGGGAGGGGGGCGAATGTTCGGTATTACATTATCCTCTAGGAAAATATGAACACAGCCACATTATTGCTTTACAAACATACGTATCTATTAGGAATTGCGCGTGTTCGCAAACAGTCCGATAAACGTCCTCAAACAACTCCCACGAGAACCATTAACGTAAGTCAACTCTCGTTATCTCCGTTGGTAGGTATAAAATTGAAGTAATCGGCTAATAGGTGTCTTCATGAATTATTTACGAATTTTCTTGTTACCAGCGTGATATCGCGCTCTCGATCTGTTTGATTGTTTTACATTTTTTCTTCCCTTTTCTTCTCTCCGTTATTGATTAACAGTCATAGTAGGTATACACCCAGAGTACATATAGGTAGTACATGCATACAAGTACGTGAATATAATCACATCAATTATTCTTCGCCGTTGGAAATTTCTCGAAAATTTTCGACCCAACACGTGTACCATGCCCATTGTTCGATTCGACAAGAAATTCATATAATAAGTATAAATATGTACATGTTACGGGTGTGTAATATATGATCGGAGTTATTAAGCAATTAAAAAAATACATTTAATTAATTCGAATAAGAGTTGTTAATTGCCGAGTTTCTCACAAAGTAAACACCATGCTATACGTGCAGGTATAGTATATAACAACGATAATGCTAATTGTAAGAATTGAGCTTAACCCACGTTTCATATATGTATACATACACAAATCCACATACATACAGACGGGCCACGGGTACAAGGTATATAATATTTTTCTATAATATATCATAATCTCTCGCGCCTCATGACTATCGCAAAGAGCGATTTCATTTCCTACTACATAGATAGCCCTATATATATAATCGCGGTGAGATCTTACCAGCTCAAATTAACACCGCAACGCACACTTTCTTTTTTTTCCCCCGAGGTATGAGGTAGGTAGGTACATACATACCGAGTACCAGTAGGTACTACCTACCTAAACACACTACACAACGCAACATAGTTAATAATACAACCGCGTTACATTAAGATCTGGAGAATACTAAACTGTACCTACGCTTCGGCGTATTGTATTCATGAATGTAGATAAGACACATACATACGTGCATGATCTCTCCGCATTACCACCTACTGGATCTTCATTAATTCGTTAAAAAATCATCATGGTTTATTTTTTCTTCTTCTCTTTCATTATATGATAATGATTATCATTATTGTTATTATTTATCAATTGTTTTACACTCGGGAGGTTCTTACTCACTAGTCTCTCGTTTCCTCTTCAAATATTTCCTGTATACGATCGTACGTACGTATGTATACGTACCCCTATATACTTATAGCTACCGCGGGCGCTCTGCACGATCAAAACCGAGAGAATCAAAATGATTAGCATTTTACAACATAGAGATATATACGCATATATACGAGCAATACTGCTATTCCTGCGTTCAATGTATTATCCTTTAGGTGTACATACATATATGTACACCAGACTTCTTCTCTCGCTCGACGTTTTATTGGCTTGTCGTGCAGAGAAGCCATACCCGTCCGACTATATCCCAGCATGTACCATTCTCACCTTCACATACCTACATATGTATAACACACCGCACGTATAAAGGATATTTTTTATTTTCTTCATGCTTTCCTCTATTTTTTGTTTTTTGTTTTCTCTCTCTCTCTCTCGTTTCTTTCCTCATTTTCTTCTTCCACTTTGGTATCCCTTCGATTGCAGGTGAGTATCGGCGGCGAGGAGTGTGCGCCGCGATTATACAGTCATATGTGAAAAGGATAGAAGCGTTACAGGTGCCTACATAGGTAGTGGTACACTGGTATGTGAGTTGGACGAAGCGTGTCGCGGATTGAAAGTATTGGAAACAAGTGAAAATCCCATTATGTTGAACGACCGTTCAACAGTCAAGTAGAGGAATAGAAAATTTGTGAAAAACCAATAATAACGGAATCGAAAATAGAAGCGCAGTCATCGTACTCGTGAGTTTTATTTCAGACTCTTCTTTTTTCCGTTTCAATCCATCAATCGGAGATACTGACATATAAAATACAGATTTCAAATATATATCGAAGCTCTCCAATTTTCGTTCGAGAATCTGTAATTTTGACTGGCAAAAGTAATGACCAATCGATTATAGAATTTCAAGTCTACCTGCAGGGTATTTTTTGTCGCGGAGGATTGGGAAAAAAAAATATTGTTGTGATTCGATGAAACGTGGGAAACGCCTACTCGTGTGAGTTGGAGAAAAATAAAATAAATAGTTCGACCCGCGAAATAACTGAAATTTTGCGAAGGAAGGTGAGTAATGTCTAGAAGAAGTTGATTGTTCCTAAAAGAGGCTTTTTGAAGAGCAATTCAAGTGAACCGCTGAACCGCACGGTGTGTAAATTTGTAAAAAAAAAAAGGAAAAGGAAAAGAAAAAAGTGAGACCTTCTTCTGACAGTCCGGACAAATTGTCATTACAACTCGCGTCAAAACGCGCTTTCCGTCTGGCAATAAGACAGAGAACAAGAAAAAGGATAACCTGGAGAAGGAGAGGAATAAGGAGAAGAAGAACAAGAACAGTAAGAGGAAAAAGAAGAAGTTACTGCGTATACATATATTATACCTGCAGGAATGAGGTAGAAAGGGATAACACAAAAAATTACTTTTCCTTTGTCAAGGTCTGACGGTAATTTCGGTAACGGATCGACGCTAATTTCAACCGTGAAATCAAAAAGCAATGCGCGCAAACGCATTAAGTTCTGCACCACTGCAGGGACCGATGATTCTTTTCTTCGTAACCTCCAAACTATACATAATGTTGCTCTTTCGATTCTGTAGCTACACATATCGCCCGAAGATGGATAAGATTGAGAATGGAGTGGGAAGGGATGAAGAAACGACGAGGTGGGAGTGGAAGGGCAAGGGGAAAGGCAGCGGAGGCTTCCTTTTCCAAAACTACAAGTGTAAACGATCGAAAAAGTTGTTAACTGCTTGGGAATTGGTAATCACCCGGAATAATCGCCCCCTCTATATTATAACGGCAGCTCTATACGGAGGTTTTTTGTCCGAAACATCGTCAATCTGCAGCAGCCGCCGCGCCGCACTCTGGCTACATCAGGTGAACACCTCGCGGAAGCTTCGTTCCGTATTCTCATTCTTATTTTTAATACTTGTTTGCTTATCTATCGTTTCCCGCTCTCATTCAGTTCACACCGGTCTTACTATATACCTATCGCTTCGATTCTTCAATATCATCGAAAACCAGAGAAAAATTGAATCTCGATAAGCGATCGTTTCTCTTGCGAACGACGCGGCCTATACGTGCATACAGGAAACCGATTTCGAACAAATACAGGTTTGGTATAATTTTTCGTCGAGGCAATTTTCAGCTTTCCTTCTCGATCGAAACGGCAGCGCTCACAATTCTGAGGTAAACTAGGCACGAGAGAAAAAACACGAAGACTGAAAGAAAATTGAAAAATAGAAAGAGCCCGGCAAAAGATACCAACAGCGATCGCAATTGTGAGGTAATTCGGCGGTTTCGCTTGCACGATGCCCAGTACCATCCATCTTTTGCGAGGAACATCGTGTATAACAACACAAAGAAGCGATAATTAAATTAATTTAAATTGACCCCCCCCCCCCCGCCCGGCTTATAACTTTGATCCTCATTCGCCTATAAGCTGGAGAGCTACACACAACTACTTCGCTGCACTTTTATTTCCGAGCAATTTACACTCTCTCTACGACGCGTCCGCGGGATGTGGTACAAAAAATCAGAAATAATGCAACAGTATTAATCATGCCTCATGGCTACTCCCTCTGTTCTCTATCATCTCCACTGACTCTTTTTTCTTTTTAGTCTTTTTTGTTTTTTCATTTTCTTTGTTCAGTTGGTACGAGCTGCTGTAAGTTCCACTATATCGTCGGCCAATTCTGTTTCCATTTAGTTCGTGAATTGATAGAATAAGATGAAAATTAGTATAAAAATGACAAGATGAATACTTTTGGAACAGAAAAAATTAAAAAATTAAAAAATTTCAAGTGAGATATTATATTTATGTTTGCCCGAGACATTTATCAGCAAAGTTTTTCCCTGTCATGGTATTGATGTCAGAGCGATAAGCCTGCAGAATTTATCTTACGAACAGGAAAGAATATTCGAAAATTTCCATAAATGTTCCGATTCAAAACTCGAAAAATTGGCTGTCAATCTGAATCGTGATTACGAGTAAAGATTCAATTTTTCGTTTGCATTTACATGTTTTTTTTTCACAGATTTAATCACATCGCATGATAGTGCATATGACCGCAGTAATACCAGACGAAATGAAAAACCGAATTTTTTTGTCCCTTACGAATTTACTAACCTGTACTCTATATTTGAACGCATTGAATTTTAAACACGTTATTTCTACGATATCTGAATGACTGACGCGAGAACATAATAATTAATGACATTACGAGCGTATCTAATTATTACGGTGGAAAGTAGCACAAACAATTATTTTACTCCAAGGCAGACCTGATATGGACATACGTATATAGACATATAGATAATATATTCAAATATAATATATACAAAATTATTGACCATAAATTATTCATAATTTAAGAATGTATGGGCACCAAGCTACAAGCATCAGAAATACAATTATAATGATATTTCGACAAATTGTGATAATTGAATATCTAACGATGATAGAAGGTATGGTCGATATTTTAGTTTAGCTAACTCTTGCGACGAATAGGTAAATCGGTTCTTTATCGGTGTATCTTTTCTGTCATTCGTTTACGTTGATTGTTTTCACCGTTTTTTCCGGACACAACGAAACGCAAAGACACAAAAGAAAAGGAAAAATACTGCAGCATTTACCTCAAAGTTTCTTCTGTTTTTTCATCGTCTCCAAGCCACTGGCGTACTCGGAAGTATTGAGCATCCGAACCTTTTTGAGCGCCCCAGGTTTGGTTCCGGCGCCGCGGTCCTGTTTTTTCGTCAACACTTTTCTCGGTCTGCAGAAAGAGACAGAAACATACAGATAGAGAAGTTTAAAAAAATAATAAAAGAGTCAAAGAGTCCGTATAAATTGTCGCGTCGGTTTGAAACCAGCAATTTTTGGTAATTTGTAAGTAGCTGTAGTGTGAAGCGCGCCATGTGGTACCGTATGCCGACACTTATAGGTACCTCGGTAATCTATAGAATTGACAAAAAATGTCACGGTTTATGTTACGTGAAACGATGCAGTACCTACTACCTACCACAACATATGGAACGAGGAGTTAAAAAAATTTCGTTATCCGCATCTAGCTTTACGAAAAATCGGTTCAAGATGCCATAGGACTCGCTATGCAAAATGTACGGAGACAGTTTCGAAAACGAGAGTCATGGAATCTTGGCAAACGACTCGATGGATTTTGATGAAGCTTCGAGAATTCATTGTTTACGATGCATGGCAGAAAGTGGCCGAAGATTTCGCTTTACCAAAACATTGATCGGATTTGATGAAGAATAGATATTCCCCATGTTAGCTAGGTTAGATTGCCAGCGGCTACTCCGATGACTCATTGACAGGGGAGCAAAACAGGAAGAAGAAAAACGCATTCTCCATTCCCTTCACAGTTTTTTTGAGTCTCAAATTTGTATATATATTTAAAGCGTACAATCTGGTATTCGTCAATTAAATTATGCCCCGAATTTCAGAATACTTGATCTTCAACTTTCCAAGAATCAATCAATAAGAGAATGTACACGTAAGTCGAAAAATGAAAAGGGTCGGGGGGGGGGGGGGGGGGGGGGGGGGGGGGGGGGGGGGGGGGGAAGGGGGCACATACGCGCTTTCCTACGTACGTACATTTTTCTGATCGTTAATTCGATCGTCGCACATCTTTATAATACAACGAACACGGAACGAAAACGACGAAGAAAATCTATACCTTTCATTTTTCACGAATCACGAACTCGACCCATCGTAATGAGCACGGAAAACTAATTGTGAGGCTTTCGCTTCGATTACGAAAAGAGCATCTTTTCAACTTCCTGTTACAGCCAGAGCGCATCGGATGGCATGGCATAGCATGGCATCGTAAATTGTTCCCGAATCCCCTCCCGCCTAGCCGCAGCCCCCGCCCCCGGCCCCTGCGGCGGTGAGGCAGTCCTTAAACAAACGGAAACAGAACCGCGAACCGCGTACTACCACGGAAATCTACTGTATACACCTATGTGTAGTATAGGTATAGCTACATTTCATACACAAGCTGTGCAGAATACCGTCAAAACTGTCGCTCTGCGTCAGTTTGTGTCATATGTCATCCGTCATACGTCAGTTTGTTGTTGAATGTAACTTCTCGCATGACGCGGGTCGCGTCCCAGGTGTACATGTACCTATACATACGGGGCATTCCATGTGAAACCGACAGGCTAAAAATATTCAGAATCTCCGATCTACTCGATAATTATTCATTTCCCGGTAACAATTCCCGTGGAAAACTAACCGAAAATCCGAAAATCCCTAGCTCAACCGATTTTTCTTCCTTACGTTTCCGCAAAAAAATTCTTCAAATTTCCGAGCGTCAATCGGCGGTAGTGAAATTTTCCGAAACCGAAAGAAACCTATTGACCTAGATGAGTATCATATTTTTCATTCTCATCCGAAGATCGCACCGATCGAAATCGAAAATGGTGAGGATGTCGAGCTCGTCGAATGGGCATGCAACGCCCCGTACACTGCGGAGTAATGCAGCTCGACTAGAGCACAGAGAGAAATAGGCAGCGGAGTGAGCATTCGGTAATGGTGGAGTAAATTCATCCGTGTAACTACATACCTATATCTGAATCTAGAAACGCACACCTACAGAGAGAAAGCATCCACTAACCGTACGTATGATAGAACCAACGAGGAGCGAGGTTATCCACGTTATCCACACGTTTCACGTGTTTCACGTGGTATTCCCTGCCTATATGTTCCGCCGGCAGGTATAGCCGGAGGTCCACCGAATATATGTAAGCATCGGGGTTATATAGCCATTGTTCATAATTATACAATACGGCTATTAAACAGAATGATGCGACCGCTGTTTCCGCCGGTCGCTACCGCGTCTATATGACGTGTATGTATGCACGTTACACGTATGTAACTAGTATACCGATATGCGACGAACGTAGTTACGGGTGTACAGCTACACGTAGGTATACATACGCGCAAAGGCAAGAATACACCTATAACTTCTAAAAACAGAGTCAAATTTATGAAATTTGTCGACCATCCGAGTTATTATTTATCCCTGTATTCATATACGTATTATTATTCCGATTATTATTATTCTATATACATTATTAAAGGAACACCTGTCCACCGAGTTATTCAACTGTCATTCAACTGTCATTTTATCACACGATATACAGCTTATGCCGAGGAGACGGCCAGGCACAGCTCTTCTTCTTCTTCTTCTTCTTCTTCTTCTTCTTAGAGCGATTTTTAATAGGTGAAAGGAATATATACGGAAGAGTGGTGACGACTGACTTCAACGAATTTGTACAATGTATACGTGTATGATCCGGTGTTTTTTTTTTTTTCCACCCAACTTTGCCCCCTTTTTGGGGGGAAATTATTGCGTTCGCCAGATTTCTCGTGCATGGAAAATAGAGTGGAACGCGCTTATCGCCCGAGTCGCAGGCGCATGCTACTTCCGTATTTCACGTGTCAATTTTCGTTGAGAAAAATATCGTCTAACTATCCGTGAATGATTTTTTCGTCGGTAAAAAAAACGGGAGGATTATATCGCTTGTCTTGTGAAGCGGATACTGAAGTATCAATCTTGAACTGAATCGTTGTCGGGGAGATTCGCGAGAAGTTTGAAATTCTAAAAAATCGATCAACAGTAGAGTGTCCTCGATGATGCATTCGCTCCGAAAAAATGTCGTTCATCTTGTGAATGTCTATAAGCGAATGTCAATTATCAAAGAACAAACTGGTTTCAGCTACTTTTGTGGAATTTCAAATTTTCCATAAATGCGATTGTCACGAGTGAACTTTCTCTTTTTCGATTTTGAAGTTGGAACCGAAATTTCGAGACTACGAGATTGGAAAGACCGCATATTATCCGAACATCAAGTTCAAAATAAATCCATTAGATTTTATTCTATCAATAATAACAGAAAAGTGACTCACCTTTCGTTTGATAGACGATTGTTGTGGACCGTCTTCGCATTGTCTTGGAGGGTTTTTCCTATGCCGCCAATTTTTTGCGGCGGATCACGGAGACCGAAGCTTTTAGCAAAATGTCCTAAGTGGAGTTCTTTCCGGTCGAATATTTCCCTCATGTCTTTGGGGTAGCTGGCGTAGAAGCGGATCCAAGAAACATACGCTGAAATGAAAATCAGAGTCTCAGGCATTGTAACACGTTCGAAGATTCGAATTTACTTTACCTAATTTTCTAAGTCCACTAAAATAATTACGATACTTGGCGAATTAAAGTCGCAGAGGAAATTCAGAAATTTGCATTTCCCATTTTAAATTACAGCTGTTTCCAAAGATGTACCCTGAATTCCCCCCCCCCCCCCCCCCCCCCCCCGAGTTGTGACACGTAGAAAAAGACGCTCCGGCGCTGCCCCCAGCTGCGACATTAAGTTCAGACGGAGAAACCGCGCACGCAGTATCATCCTCTATCCGATGAGCCTGATAGATTTGTGGGAACGAATCGCAGAAAAATTTGGCTAATGCTCATTCGAAGCTAGTTTTATCTCCTTTGAAGCGACCTCAATCGTCCAAAATATGACACGCTCTATGTCCGTCACGGTTAGAAAATATTTCGATCGGAATATGCTTTTCTCCTTTGTGAAGCGCATTGCGCACCGCGCTCGTCAATACTAATTCCAAGGAATATAAAATATACAATATTCCGGTTTTCGAGCAAGATGATAAATAGTGTCACGTGGCTTGAAGGACATGGTAAGGGTAACGACTCGATACATGCCCTGATTAATTGCGGTTCCATTAGGATCGTTGTAGGACCTTCTGCACGGGGGAGGGCTACTCCATGCGGTGCTATTACAGGGCATTAAGGGCTCGAAGTCAAGTGCTGTTGCTAATAGTTGCCCTATACACGGTACACAGTACACACACTTTTCGGTTTCGAGCGGGGGCGGTGGGAACTCGTGGGGTTCTACGGTCCCCAGTGAACTTCACACATGGACGTCCTCCCTCCCCATTCCGCTCGCCTTCTTTATCTACGCCAAGCTTTCAACAACAGATAATTGGCATTGCAAAACGGAATAAATGAAGAGTAATTCTTCCCCGCAGGCTTCAGATGTTTCATTAAAAGAAACATAAACTTGAAACGAACTGAGAACGAAAAACGTTGAAGGAAGATCGAAGGAATGAAGCGAGTATCAGGAAAGAAAGCGACGTAGAAGAAGAAGGAGAAAAAGAATAGGAAGAAGACGGAGAAGAAGAGGAAGAAGGAGAAGAACAAGAAAGGCGAGCGAAAGAAATATTTTTCTCCATTTAGCACATAAATCTGAAAGGGGAAAGCGAGGGGCGGGTATTGTTCCTAAGTGATATAACTACGTCTTATTGTATTTGTATCCTGTATGGCTGTATCGCATTGTTAAGACTCTCCGCGCCACAAAGCGTAAGTGGTTTTGGCTGGCGGAAGCCACATTCAGTGGCTGGATTGTGTCGGCCTACCACCCTCGAGCCACCGGTGTGAACGATATCCTTTATTCGAAGTAACTTTCTCGGCCCTCTTAATCAGCCGCTCTTCACTTTCCATCCGAAGAAGAGAGAAAAAGCACGAAAAATCTTGATGAAAATATATTTTTCACTCGTCCCAATTACTGCTACCGCAATCCCATGAAATCGAAATCATTTTCTTTACTCGGCGAGTGAATGTTTCCCTTCTTCCTTCCTGATCCGTGGATCGATTGCGTGTGATGAAGCGCGAACCCTGCGAAATATTTTCCACCGAATTGGAGATCTTCTGATTCGAAAAAGATAAGAAAGAACGAAGTTGCGACAAACTGAACTTTATCTTCAACGGATAAAGAGAGATCAGATGAACTTTCGCCGGGATATTATTACGAAGAGACTATAGGCAGGGGTGCGAGGCATATACGACGGATAGAGTGGATGAATCTCTCAGCTTAGCAGAGGAGGCTCTAGCTCCCCCTTTCTCCACTTTCACCCTCTTCCGCCTTCCGCCTTCCACCTTCCGCCTTCCGCCTTTCGACGAACCCCGCCCTGCAAGCGCAAGCAAGATCCCTCCCCCTGCCCCCTTGGGTTGTCGTGTGTATGTAGCTGTAGTCACCGTTGAGAGGGTTGTTGAGCTCTATCGGGGTGATAATGTTACGAATTAGCGAGATTTCCACTTCTCCCGTTCTCGTCCACCGCCCCATTTCGCTGTACCCACGCATTATATTCTCTTATTCTCTACTTGGCTATTTCTCTTGCTCCTACGTATACGTACATGTGTGTACAGTGTATAGGTGGATAGTTAGATGGCATGAGCACCTACCGCCACCGCCACCGCCACCGCCACCGCCGCCGCTGCACGGCCACACCCGACGGAAATAAAATAAATTTCAATTCCAAGAGCAGACAAGTGTCTGCTAGGAACGAAATGAAAGAGGTTTAGGTATCTTCTTCTTCTTTCTACATCCACTTCTCTCGAACTTTAGGCACTACATCGCAAATAACCCTGTTATTTCATATTACGACGACAATTCTTATCGCTATGGGGACTCGTTTTATCGCGAGGTAAACTACTGGGAATCCACTGTTCAACGTCGTCTTCATTATCATCAGTCCCGAGGGGTCGACAACCAATTTCAACGAAAGAATCCAATTTTTTCGCCAATGTATTAGAAAACTAACGGTGAAAATCCAAACTCGGCGAAACATATCAGTGGGTCGCCCCCCGGCTGGAATTGCATCCGTAAAAATAGTCGAAAATTCAGAATCTCAGAGAATTTGGAAAGAGTATGAGTACCGCGATTGCGCGAACCGTGAGTTCCTGAATATTTCAATTTTTCCTTCTCTTCTCATACTATAAAATGCAAAATGAGAGAAAACGAAAAAACGGGTTTTCTGTTTTTAGCCAGAAACTGAGTAAATCACACCACGATCATGGAGATATTTCGGTAATCGTGGTTCGCGCTACGGAAGCCCTATACCCGAGTATGCTCTGCGAACTTCATTCGATAATCGCATATCAAGATTTTGATTAATTGGAACCAGCGAATGGCTAGAATTCTCGAAGCTTTTCCGTTTTTCCACTACGTGAGAAGTAAAATATCCGCTGCACCGTGGTCGAGTTTAGTTTTTGAAAAGGGTTTAGAACGACGTTCGAATACCTACGTCTCGGGTTGAATGAGTGTTCCTATTGAATTCTCTAAAGTCTACCAAAAGCCGAACTAACGTAACCTAACGGAACGAAACTAAACCAAAGCAAGTAATAAATCTTGCTAAAAGGCTTTCGCACGAGTGCTTGTCTGGCGTCAACTGAAGCTTTTCACGAAGGTTAGTCGCGGATTTGAAACAGTTAACGTGCGCGGTTCGAAGCTAGAACTCCGATTGCTACTGTGTAGGAGCCGATTTGACTGACGGTACACAGCTAGCCACTTGACCGTCCGCGATTGATCGATGATCTCCGAGAAACACCAGACCGTCGCGTTGTTGCGTCACTAATATTCGCTTTCCACAAACGCCGTCAATTTATCGACCTTGGTTAGAGTCTGGCCTCGAGAATTTAGAATCTAAATCCTAACTCTCCGGGGCGACGTCCCACTTCATTCTCCACTTTTCTTTCGCTAAACGAAAATTTTGGCGATTTGTTTATATCGTGCCATGTGGTGGGCTGGGAATATTTATCTGCTAGAAGAACGTCAAGTCACCGGATTCATACTCTGTTATCACTCTAGCGAAATCTACGAGGAATAGTGTATGAATCTGAAGGATTGGGAAAACAAACCCTCGAAAGCTGTTAAAATGAAAATTGGAAGGCAAACTATACAACAATATGAATGTAGAGGGAGAAATGAACTGCAAATAACTTGGCGTCATTATTGCTCTATAGTCTGCAAGGTATACGGGGTACGAGTATAAGTGAATTCGTGAAGAGGGGAACGTCCCCCTTTTAAATAAAATCACCCCAGTATTTTATACCCTGTAGTTTGGTGGCGGGGAGACACTGGAGAGTGTTCGAGAGGTTGGTAGAGTCGTATTTACATATTTACATAACTAGATATTTACATAGTCTACGATTGAGGAGGAGAAGGTGGCGGTGGTGCTGAGGGGATGATCTTGTTTGCTGTGGTATGGTTATCCCATTATGGCTTCCATTGGCACGGGGAAATATTTATTCGCTGCGATATAATAAATCCATTCGAATGATTCAAATTCTCCACAGGGGGGAGAGGGGGTTCGACGTTATACATGTACACATGATACAAGGAACATACATACTGGAAGAGCAAACTACATATACCCAAAGTATTCAACAACGCGAGCATGAACGCTAGAAAATTCCCAAACGACGAACCCAGATCAGTAGGTATGCATGTACCTATATCACCGAAACTGAAAAGAAGGAGAAATCGAAATCTCCCAACACGTCGGAACTGAGCATAATGCAAAAAATTGTCTACTCACCCTTGCAGGCCTTCTTGTGAATTTCTTTATCTTCCAAAACCAGATTTTCGAATTGATTTTGCAGAGCAGTAGCGGCGGCTTCGACGCTATTGAGTCTCGAGAGTGGTCCCAATAATTTATCCAAAATGTTAGTCATGTCTTCCTGCTGTATGCGGACTCTTCGGGACTCCAGCATTCGGACAAATCCAGCTTCCGGTGGGGTTAGAAATATCACTGCCGAACCTGACGACCCGGCTCTAGCCGTTCGCCCCACTCTATGTACGTAATCTCTTGCAGAAAGAGGACCTGTGTATTGGACCACACTATCAACCTTCGGAAGGTCAAGACCACGAGCCGCAACGTCCTACCAGAACAGAAAACACTTGCAATTTATTCAAATTGACGAAAAACCCGAATCATGTTCTGTTTTAGATTGGCGGACATTTTTTATTGTTCGTCTAGAAGTAAGACACCGCAGTTATGAACAATTTTGACTCCGACATCGTAACGTATCTTTATTTTTTAACGCAAAAATAGATATGTGAGTATTTGTCTTCGTCAGAATTCATGGATCGAATTGATAGGACGCGGTACCGGGAACCGAAACGTTCGAACTTATTAGTTCGATTAGTTGCAGATCGGTGATCGGCATTGAAACAAAACAGGCGGTTAAAGTTCGGTAGGCGAGCATCCCTGCAGTCACGATGCTGGTGTACGTATGTACATTCAGAGCCGAAATTGATAGCGGCGATTAAAATAAACGATCGTTTAAGAGCAGCGAGCGATCGGAGAGATCGGAAACAGATAGCCGTTCAAAACATCTCACTCCGACCATAGATCATCCCGTTCACGGCGGCGGGAGGCCATTCCTCGGGTTTCACCATAGGAATTAATAACGAGAAGCTCGGAGATACTTGCTACAAGATTCTATACCTTCTCATCTTATAGCTAGCTATCATCAGAATGCGACCAGAACTCTTATTTTATCAATGTTAATCAAACAAATGTGGGGCGGTTCTTACGACCAACAATTTCCCGGCTCACCCCTGATAATATCAAATAATATATTGAAACTCGTTCATTATTTCGATGTAGCACCGTCTAGGCTCTGAAATCAGATAGATTTGCAACATTTTGGTAGGTCAAACGTGAAAATCGTCCATAAAACATGCAAGCTATTCACCAATGAAGGAGAAATTGTCCATATGATCACCATATCGCATATTTGAGTGAAGGAATTCCGGTCGAGCTCCTTTCCCTTTATTTCTCTCCACCCAAAACTTTCCCCTCCAGCACCCACTGGCGGCCACCCGCCACCCGCCACCCGCGGGGTCCGACTCTGCTCATATCAACTCGAAATCCAAGTGCGCGTCGCACTAAATCATTACCTATCCAAACATAGTCGAGAAAGCGAAGCACGGACGCGTATACCGACGCTCAAACGCTCACCGCTGGAGTTCGCAGCGGGCGTTGCGGCGGTGGCGGCGCGGCGGCGGTTGGTTGGCCGATAGACTGGAACTGCCGGCCTCTGGTTGTTACGGCGTCCCGCACTTCTTTGGCAGCAAAAGCAGCGGCAACAGCACCGCATCTCAGAGTATCGCCCATGGGCGTCGTACTCGAGAATTCATATATACTTTATGTACTTTATGTATGCTTGTATGCGAGTACATCGTTGTAGCTACGAGAGATACCAGCTCAGTTTGTAAGACATTTGTATGATTAAGCGGCCACGCTCCTCCTGCCGCTGCATTGCGACTGACCATAGTAGGCAGGTATAACGAGAATTTTTACAGTTTTTGTTCCAATAGAATTATGAAACGATGCTTGAAGATTCGAGGAACAGAATTTCCAAACTCCGGTCTCGATTAGACGGATTAGTTGTCCTGCAGCTTTTATTTCCCGGATAATTCCCGACATATTTGGAGCCGTCGTAAGATCGTTATTACACATACAGCAAAAAACAACGGCGTTGAACGTGACGTGAATCAGTCGCAGCAGGTAAGCCATTGGAGAATTTCAGAAGGAATGAGGAACCCATCGTCAAAGAATACGAGCGCGAAGATAACGCGACACGGTTCAACAGCTCGGATGTCTCGATTCAAGTCCACAATAGAGCTATATATATATATATAGGATGTACATCGAGGAAAGTAAACCAGTTGAAAAACTCTGTATAGGACTAGCTGAAGCCCTATGCCTGTGGCAGATGTGAATGAGAATGGAAGTGATTTTGATGGGTAAAAAAGTGAAGTTGAAAAACAAAAACGATGGAACCAAAAATTTGTGTTAGAAGCGTGCCCGACGTTGGCATTGAGCTGCCACTGGCTGGCGGGTACCTCAATTATTTTTACGGAGCAAACGATTCCCTTGTGGCTAAAACCTGGTGACATAGAGACGAGCAATTGATCGGGCGCCCGTTCGTCCCAGCGGAAACGATCGAGATCAAAGGCCACAAGCCCATGGCGAATGGTGCGTAGCATGAAATACGAATCGGATTGATGAAATACACTCTTCCAATCGGGCAGACGTAGAAACCATGCACTCGGTTGGGTCTGTTATGTACGTTACAGTGAATGAAACCTTCACCGCGGGTTCCTGGATTCTTCTGCTTCGTCTTCTTCGTCATCATCTTCGTGTCCTTCTAAGAGTGATCGAGTTACTTCTTCGCCATCGACTGATCCGTCCAAGTATTCGTTTTCTACTCAGATTCATCCTTTCTTTCGTCCTTTTATCGAATGATTTGAATTTTCATCCATTTTTTGCTATACTTATAGGTACATATCGACTTGTCCGAGGAGCAGAGAACTAGCCGTGTCAATTTAATCGAACCAAATGTCAACTCCTTCGAACTCACGGATATCCATAGTATATCTAATTTATAAAACATTCTATCGGTAGACGACGATAGAAGAGATTCAACTTCGAAGGAAAAGAGCATGGAAATGTTGTGGCCGATTTCGTCAAATGCTATCAAAGACTGGCGTTTCTTTCGGAGTTTGAGTTATGTGCGCTCATGAAACAAGGGGCAGGCTTCTCTGGGCTGCTACTAAAGTCAGCAAATTTGGTTTTTATTTCCTACTATTTTCGATCAGTTTGGAAAGTTGCAAATTCGTTTAATGACGTATTAGTCACAGTTTCAGAAATATTTCCATCCGAAATGTAAATGAATTTTTCAGGCTTTCCCGAAAACGTTTTCGGTTCTTCAACCTTACGAAACAGATCCTTCAAACTCGCGCTGCAGTGCGTTCAGTTTTTCGATGAAAACGATAAAATCGCCAACATTTTACCGATGATTTTGATTCTATTGCAGATGTGATGAAGATATGAAAACGAGTGAGACAGTGGAGAAAAAGACAGTTTCGACGCGCGGTATTTTAACTAGGTGTGATTTTATGGATCAAACAAAATGCGGGAAAGAAAATAGTATTAGTTTACGCAATCTTATTCCGTCAGGTCGAACCGTTCAAAGTACAGGATAGTAGGTATCTAGCTGAGGTATTGTACTTGTAAATTGTCGCCGACCCCCCGCAGTCGCGTGGAATTAATCCACGAAATGGTATTTGTGTATTAGATAGTCGCCTATACTCGTACATCGAGCGTATCTAACTTGCGTAAGACGATAAAAAATTCAACACTGCCTAATAAGGACTGATGCCTTGTTGAGGAGAGATGTAAGGTATAAATGTGAATGAACGATGTAGACATGGATCGAGGAATGGATGGGTACCGATTGAACTAGGGATATCCAAAAAACTGATTTTCTATCACGATCGTAACTTGCGAAGACTTTTTTCAGCCTAATTTTTGCACAACTAATTGCTATAGAAGTGGTTTTTCTCCCGAGGGAGGTAGGGATTGAGAGAGACGGAGAGAGTAATTAACAGACACATTCAAAGATGAAACGTTCGTACCTGCATGCATGGATGTAGGTACGTGTTGCGTAGAAGAGAGACCTAATTTTTCCCCAAGCTCAGCGTGAAGCAAAGATATTAAATTTCATCTTGAAAGAATAATTCACGGTTTAATTTACAGCTTCGCTCGTCTGGGAGTGGCGGCCATATTTCAAATTTTGTTTTTTTTTCCAATTTTATTCACCTTTTTTTCTGGTTCTTATTTTCTTTATTTTTACGCTCACCGCGGAAGTGACGTCCGTAGCCTACTCGCCTTTTATTTACGGTCATGTCGACGCCCGATTACTCGCCTGTGAAAAAGTAAATTTTCTACCTAATTTATAACCTCTGACCACTTTATTAATTGGGAACTAGGTATTCATCCGTGTTCACTGTCGTCGTTCTATTCATTATTACTGTTATTATTATCTAACGATTTGCGCTAGACATTAACATTCCTGCCTGCTTTTTTCAATCCTCGTTTTCAACTTCAGCGGCCTTCTCGATGAAAATACTGTACAGGTCATGCGTGTCATTCAAATTCCTATAAATACCTCCGTTACACAATTTCATTTTGTCTAGACTACAGATAGTCCTCGACCAGTTTCGCAAGTACTTTCGCCGAACCCTCATCGGACAACAAAGATCCATCGTGATATCAAATTTCCAAATTTTTACTATTTTAATAGGTTTTCTTCGCAACAGACAGAGCCAAAGGATTTTGCGATGAACAAGCTTCCCACAATTGTAGGACACGAGATCAGATCTGAATAACGTTTTTTCGAATCTTATTTGTGTGAAAGAAACGTGAAAACTTCTCCGATAGTTGGAGAAGATTCTTAGTTTAGTTGGCGTCGGTCCTACGCCCGTGAACGCAGGTGGCACATAGGTATATTTTAATGAACTTCGCCTCTCTGAGAGGGCACCCCTAGCGCGTGCCATTGTGGCTGGTTTAATTGCGATTATTATACTAGAAAATTGCATTCACCGGTCACATAATGGGCTCGGGCATTGTGCCGCGAACTTCAGAATTTCTGGTAGCCCAATTTCTGAGATATAGGTAGGTAGTTTCGTTGATGATACCTAACAGCGTGGATATTGTATATTGACCGAGTTGGTTAGGCTCGAACGGGACTGCCCACTGATCGCGTAATGATCAAAGTCTTTATAGTTCAAGTTACTTTAGAGACATCTTGTTAGTCACTGTGATATAGTTGGTAACTTTTCCACGAAAGGAAAAAAGAAACGGGCACCGGTAGTGATTCGAAGCACGAGTTCCAAAGTAAATGAAACCGAAAGAATCCCCCCGGAATTATACAGTGACGTTCAAAAAATCGAGATTGGTTTTCAAATGTTTTTACACGAGGATAGAAACCGCGATGTTTTGTTAGCACGGAAATCGTGTAAAAAGAAGTTCAAGGAAAGCATTTTGAAACAGACAAATAAGAAGTTTTTAATTACTTTCGTAGGCATTAATTTCCGATTCTGCGTACGGAGGTAATGGAAAGTTGAAGATTTCTTACGAATTTTAGAAGGTAAATACTAAAATCTTACCGTGCAAAGTAAAACGCCGCTTTTGGCCGCCCTGAAAGTCTTGAATACATCGGTTCGTTCTTTTTGCGTCATGTTACCGTGAAGTTTGAAGAATTCCACGTCAACCAAAGGGTCGGAATCGTCGTCGTCATCGTCTTCGTCGGATGGCTTGCATAAGACTGAGGTTAGGATATCAGCGTGATAATCCACCATGTCTTGCGTCGCCATGAAGACTAGCGTCTTGTGTGCGCCAGCGACCTACGAAGAGAATTCCAAATTTTTAACTTAGAGGCTAGAATAGAAAGGGGAAAACATGTTTTCCACCTCACGGTCGCGTTCAAATATTCAAGAACTGAAAGCATGGACATTTTTCGATTGTGCCGCGAACTAAGAAGCTACCAACACTAAAATTCTCGACAAATCAAGCACTGCTCGAGCGAAATCGTTGTTCGAAGTCGTGAGGTGGCGGCAAATGATGTTACGGCGGCCATTAACCCCAAGTTTATTCTCTGTCTCCCGCTACGGCGCATTTTTGCCGAATAATCTCATGCTTTTGTTCGAATTTGTAAGAAATGCTAAATTGTTATGTTTATTTGAAATTCGAAAACAATTTCCATGGATATTTATGGTGGCAGAGTGAAGCCGAAACGTGTTTCAATTCGTCATAGAATTAGTTTGAATATATTTACCTGACATTTTCCGGCGATGAAGGCACTCAAGCAGACTAATCTCAATTTTGGAGGAGTTACGACGTAGCTTTGAGCCACGCTTTGAGGTACGATTAAATCCTCGTTTATTTCAGAAACACTACCACCCGCTCTCTCGAGATTTTCACGAGCTGCATCGACGACCACCGGATTGTCCATCGTTAGTCCAGCCAGTTTTTCTACTGCCTGAGTCAAGGTGGCCGAAAGCAAGATCGTCTGTCTTCTATTTGGATTTTCGGATGATATTTCAGTAGGTTTAGAATCCTCTTTGGAATTCATCTCGCCAAATTCTTCGTCGTCGCTGCTCGAGCCGTTCGCTTCCGAGTCAACTGTTTTAATTTTATGCTGTGAAACGATCATTTTCGTTTTATCCCGAACGGAAGCGAACGGTTTTATTCTTTTGTTTTTTTCCATTCTAATTGGGAAGTCTTGCGTTGCCTCGTCTGAATCGCTATCTGTTCCCGAATGATATTCTCTTTTTATTGCGAAATCGTCCTCCTCCTCTTCCTCATCCTCGTCGTCAACTTCCGAGTGAACGACGTTCAACGGTTTCGCTTTTTCGACATCAACATTCCCCGCATTTCCTCGTTCTTTCGTATCAGGTTGTTCAGAACCGGAAGCCTCTTTTATGACACTTGCTTCGCCACTTTTACTTGTTTCTGTTTCAATGGAACCTACTTCTTCCTCGGTAAATATTTTCTTCGCGTTCTGACGTAACATTTGCAATGGATTGTAGCCTGAATTGTCGTTGTTCTGAATTTGTACTGGTCTCTTTACTCCGAATCTAGGCAAACCTTTTTGCTCTGCTAGAGCCGCTACGATTCTGCAATTTTTTGATTCTATATAAAACTATACTCAGACTGTTCATAGACAGAAAATAATAACTAACTATCGTAAATAACGAATTAGTTTCGAATATGCAATACAGAAATTAGGAATTTAAAAACAAATCACAAGAAATCAAGCACAAATATGTTCCATCAAATTTGGGGCTTAGAGAAGATTATATATGCTTTTAGAAATTTTAAATTACCACAAGAGATTTTTGGCAATCTCCATTAATTTTGAAGTATATCAACATATTTCGAAGATCGAGGAATGAAACAATCTCAGAGATTCCAAACGATTCCTAACGATTTCAAAAGATTCACAGCTTGTAAGCGGTTCCCAGAGATTTCGGATCACGTCAAATTACTTTCAGTAATTTTCAAAGATTTTTAATGATTTCAGAATATCGCTGATAATCTCGAATGAATTCGAAGATTTGCAGGATTTTAATGGACATTAAGAGATTAAATTACAGTGATATGAAGTAATTTCGAATGATTACGTAGGACATCAAGATATCTCGGAGATCAACGCAAATTATAATATTTCACATCGTTTCCAACGATCTCGAAAGATTTAAACGACTTCGAAGTATGCTAATGATTTCTGATGATTTTCGGTGATTTTATGAAAATTTGAAAAAATGGAAATAATTTTGAAATGATTTCAAATGATTCCAAATAATTACCAAATTTTAGATGATTCCCACCGATTTTGAGGGAGTCGGATAGATGTCCGGGATTTTTATAACTTAAAAGTAGTAAATAATTTCAAAGATTTCGATGATTTCAACAAACTTCTGAAGATTACGTTTCCAAATTCAAATAATCTTGCAGCGAAATTGTAAAATTTAGTGATTTTGAAACCATATAAAACACCTCGGAGGGTTTTAAATTTCTAAACGGATTTCAATCGAATTTAAAAAATTCCGAATACTCGCACACGATCACAAAGAATTTCAAAGATTCGGAATGATTTCAGATGCAGTCAATCCCGTATGAGAGGTGAAAATCGACAACAGAGGAAAGCATAATATAAAGCCCAGATTTTTACACACCTAATCAGATTTCATGGTGTTTACGAATTTTAGGAAAAAAATTTAGACTTCAAAGCTCAAAATCTCAAGGATTAGATATTGACGAAGGAGATTCGATCATAAAAAATGTGAACCAATCGCACTGTCTTGCAACAAAAGATCCATATCTTTCTGACCGCAGCCCTTTCCCACATAACACGTGACTGAAAATCATTGATAAAGTTCCCTCCTTGCTGATAGAAGAAAAAGACAGCATCAAGAACTCACCCAGAAATATCTTTTTCATAGCCCATGTCCAGCATTCTGTCAGCCTCATCCAAAACAAAACACTGTACATCATTGAGCCTCAGCGCTTCGGTATGTTTAACATGATCCAACAGTCTTCCGGGTGTAGCGACGAGAATAGTACAGCCTCTCCTCAACCTGGCTTTTTCAGCCTTACGCTTTTCACCGCCAACTAAATAACCGGGTACGATCCACGTGAAAGACTACCAAAATCGAATAAAAATATATGAAAACAGATTATCCACGACGAAGAATAATTACAAATGCATGGAAGAGCTGTTCGAATGCAAATCCACCTCACAGATCTCACCTTTATTAATTTTAAAAAGCACTCGTATGTTTGTAACGCGAGTTCTCTCGTCGGTACAACGACTAAAGCTCGCAGTCCACTGTCTCTCGTGAGTTTGGGTCTAACTTTATGCAGAGATTCAACGATCGGTAAAGCGTAGGCCAGAGTTTTACCGGAGCCAGTTTGAGACCGTACGAGAACATCCTTACCAGACAAGATTTCTGGAATAGCTTTTTGTTGTACCGTCGTTAGCTTTGTTATCTGCATATTTTGTTCCAAGTTGGAAACCTGCGTTGAAAAAAAAAAATAAAATTACGATCCGTTATTCTGGGATCTTTCAGATTGATATTCGGACCAAAAACGAGATGAACATTCTGAATTTAGCAACCAACAAACCATAAAGGGATGAAGATTAAAGTCGGCGAACTTAGTGGCGCTAAAAACCGCCTCATTCACCGGCTTCACAAATCGCTGCCCCATGTTCGGTATTTCGGGATTATTTCCAAACAGGGAAGAAATTTTACCCGAACCGCCGCCTCTGGGGACCGATGGTTTGTCGATAAAGTTTTTTCCCCCAGGATTTCCGAAGCTTGGTTTCTTGAAATCCTCATTTACCACTCGTTTGTTATTGGTCGATGCATTATCGTCGAATTTGACTCTTTTGCTGCTTTGGAAGTCAGGTTTATCTTTGTAATCGTTCAACTTTCTCTTTGAAGGAACATCAGTGCCATTTTCAGGTTTGTCAGAGTTTAGAGATGCGTGAGTATCGGATCGCGGTGTTTGAAAATTAGTTTGAGAATCGATAGAATTTGCGTTTAAATTCTTTGAGAAGATATTCACGAGTGATTTTTTCTCCGAATCAATATTCTTGTCTCTTCTTTTGGCCAGAATTGTTTTTATTGTAGTTTCCTCGCCGGATTTAGCGAACGTCACTTGATAACTTTTGGGATCAGATTTAACGAATTCATGTCTTGATTTGGGTTCTTGAACAATATTCCCACCTGCTTTTTTTCCCGCCGCGACTGCTTCGCTTGAATTTCTCTTTGCGTCGTCAGTCCTGTTTATATTTCTTGCAACTATTGCTGCTAAAGATTTTTGTTTGATTCTCTTTGGCCCGATAGCGCTGTTTCCTTTTTCTGTTACAGATTCATTATTCGCCTTATCGCGTAGCGTCTTTTTCAAGTGTCTTTTGAACTGAGGTTTAAAAAATTCTTTTTTGTAACCTGCCGCCTAGACACAGAAAATATTTCGTTATTCTCTATGAGTAACTAGTTGAAATATCGCTGAACTTGATCTAACCTAAGCTAACCTGATCTAACCTACGAAAGTTAACCTCAAATCAATTCTTACCTTTTTCGATTTATTCACAGCCGGAGCCGACGATATGTTCAGAGATATATCCATGTCGAGAATAGTCATTGGCAATAAATTAATTACACACACTTTTCACACTAAAAATTGTTAATTCATTACTACGAGTTTATTGTAAATTACAGAACTGGCTGCAAAATCCGTTTGCAGACTTCAAGTCCACGTGCGATTCACAAGCGCAACGCACTGCTCGTATGCATATACATTCGTGTTCTTGTACACTGCGCGACTCTTATGCGCAGGTCGAAGCCGACCTATTTTCGCGGCTGATTATGAATCTCAGAAATAAGTTCAAGGTTACTAATCTGTTGTTTTAGTTATAAAGATGCAATTATTTGAGACTGAAAATGAATATTCTCATACTTGAAGTGTATCATTTCAGGTATCTGGCCACAAATTTAATGAAAACATGATTTATCGTCAATAATTAATAAGTATATAAATATCATTGAAATAGTATATCGGTACAATCCAGTGAACGATACATCAGTTTAGGTTCAAGTTACCCTACTGTATACCTATATTTAGTCCATAGTTTCACGAAATAGTATCTGAGATAGTACATAAGCCGATATTTACATTTTTTCTTTCTGGAATTTCTTCTTCCTTTGTGTTATTCCGTCTTCAAGTCTCTGGTTCTGATTCGCATGACCTCAGAAATAGACTAGTTCAGCTATTTAAGTAAGAGTCATACTCATCTGTAACATTTGAAGTGTTACAAAATACATTTCATTTGATAATAACAAGAGAAATTTGAATATCGAAGAGCACGTAAAGAGATCTTTCATTATGATGGACAAATTTTGTTGCATCAGTGCCACGTTAGCAGCTCGATTGATTGCAGCATTTGATTTGGTGAGCAGAACAGAAAAGGTTTTTTTATTCAACCGTTCATTACAAAGGAACTTTTACGAAAACACTTAATCAGGTAATATAGGGATCTAAATTTGAGATGAATCACTACAATACATCGTTTTTATTTTTACAGTCAACATCAATTCTTGCTGTAAACTTTATAGCAAGAGAGTTTTTCACCGAAGAACAACGGTTGATTTTTTTTAACGAAATCCAAATTTTCTTAGGGATGAGCTGGGTGAAAAGTACGTCGCTAGATTCACAACGAAGACTAGACCGTAAGAAATATGAAACATAGAATAGAACTAGAAATTCCTAATTATCGGTATCAGTGCTTTCAGACGTCTATTTATATAGGATGCATGAATGAAAATCAAAGTATTTTGTTCTCCGCAATAGGTACACCAATCAATTAATAATTCTTGTAAAAGCGATAGCTTTATATCTGGTACCAAAAAATCATTTCTTTCTTCCCGTTTAGATAAATGGATTCTTGTTTGCCTCATGGTTTATTCTATAATTCACCTGATCTGCAGTGCTGCTTTGATATTAGCAACAATTTTCGTAAGCTCTTTTCAATAACACTTACGACATTAAGCTCCAATTTTTCGATCAGAATCGTAATTGAAAAGTCTTTGAGTGTTTTAGAACAAGTCAGAATGTTGTTACGACTCTTTTCGACATTTTGCAAGCCTAAAATCTCTGATGAATGAATCGACCGATTCAATAGTAGATTTGAGTAATAACGAATAATATGTGTAATTTTAACAGAGAAGAAAGATTTACGCAAATCCATGGCTGACCTTCGAAATAATCAGCTTAGCAAGTCAGGCAAGTGCCATAACTGTACATATTTTTCAATATCGGTGTGCTGCAGATGAAATGGGAATAGCTGGATCTGCTTACGTGCCAATTGCCAGTTTATATTTATGTAAGTCCATACCTATAGAGATATCAACGATTTTAGTGTAGCAGTAGGTGCAAAAAGACAGTTGAAACAAACTACATGTATTTTATTGAACACGAAATCGAAAAACGGCTTCTCATATAATGAATACCATTCTTTTTTTTACAAGTTTTAGGCATGTACTTCTGGCTCATTGTATTTGCCGCTCAAAGATCATGGCCAGCCAATGAAATACCATCGGAGGTTTTTTCAGAAGCGAATAAATCGAATATCCTGGAAAATTCGCATGTGCTTCATTTGAATTCACCGAAAACACCGTCCTCGCGTGTTCTCCTAGCAAGTCGTTCAATGTTCGAATCTCCGGAGCCACCGATTTCGTCAAAATATTACGAACTTTGATCTGATCTGACATTACATTGGTAATTCTATGCTCTGACGTGCGCGACATGGAATAATTGATTATTCAAAAATTGAAAATATATCAGAAGTGTAATGAATCTATGTAATCTATGAAATTATTTTCCACGTATTAGAATTCGAGATAATCCCAGGTGAGGTAAAACTGTATTCACTATGTTTAATAAAATGGACAAAAAACCAGAAAATTTAGCAGTGCTTAGCTCTATTATTGATGAGAGTGGAATTTCAGAATTCGCAAAAGCCAACTATATTTTCAGTACAAGATCGAAACGCAAAAAACCGTTGTCTTAGATATGAAAATACAACATTTTCTAATTCCAAACAAATTTGACATCAGTCTTCTACCGAAGGTCGCAAAGTATACTACAAATTTATAGATTATTAGACATGCAAAGTTCGTAAATTGCAGCCATCGTGGCGTAGAGATGTTCATGTTTGAATATAAAAATAGCTATAAGCTTTTGAATAAATCATAGAAGATGAGGCTAATAGTGTGTATCAAACGAAACTCGCAGGAGCAGTAGACCGCGTCTTTATAGAAAAGATGACAAATGGTTGTGTGGTTACGTCAAAATACTTTTAAACTCCACAGATTCGAATCCTAGCGAGCATATTCGCGTCTAAAGAGAAGTAGAAGTGGACCGCGCAGTATTATACCGACTTGCGTCCACAGAACCGATTTATTTTCTACATACACCATCGCTTTGTAAAACTCGAATAATTCGTCTGATATTTTTACGATTATAGGCAAATTCCAATACCTGAAGAAGCACTTACACCCGAATTTATTGCAACGACGCATTGATCCGCGACCAAAATATTAGTATGGACGTATGAGTATATAATAAGAGTTCAAAAGACATTTCTCACTGCATGTGTAGAATATATAGGCGTGAACTACATTACAAAAGGTAGAAAATCATATTTTAATATTGTAATAAGGCTTACAGATTTTCATTTTGTTCACGAATAGAAGATCATTAAATTACTAAAACATCACAAAATTGTTCAATCTCAGATTCTGTTAATTTTATTATCCTCTTTCCATAAAGAACCGATAAAATGACAAATTTCACAAAATTCCGAACGAAATCTATCTGCACGAAGAGTCAATTCCAATGAAGTGGAAACGAAGATAATGACAGAAAACGCATACACATACTGTATAGAAAGAATTTGATTATGTAATTATTGCAAATTGTTGTAACCGAGATTAGAAACACTTCGAGAAAACTGAAAAATAAATCGCACGAATTATGGCTCAAAGTATTCGAGCAGACTGTGAAAGAAAAGAGAAACGAAGACTGAGCATGAGAACAAAACAAAACGAAATGAGAAGAAAGAAAAGTTGAAAGAAAGAAGTAGATATAGCCGTGCATGCTGATTTCCGTTAATTTGAAAGTTTTCTGTTTCCTCGAGTAAACATCTCTTTACCTTATTCTTCGTCGAAACTAAGAATGAAAAGAGAGAAAAAAAAACAGTGAAAGAAAAACGAAAGATAAAATAAAAAAGGGGGGAGAAAAGTCTGCAAATGAGATTTCGCTGGTTAAGGGATGAGGGAGGTTAGGAAAAAGGCAAGTTCGTTATATTTTACAATCCATCGGGTCTTGGCAGCGGCATAGCATTGCAAGTCGAGCTCTTGCGGGGCGAGGAGAGGAGAGGAGAGGAGAGAGGAGAGAAAGACAGAAGGGGAGGAGGAGAGGAACGCAAGGGGTGGAAACGGAACGGAGCTCAGCTTGTCAACTAGTGTTTTAAAAGTTTCCGACAGCCTACAAATTGGCTCGCTCAGTTCTTTTTAAAAGCACCAGCCCAGCCAACCAACCGCGGAGCAGCTACTACTTTTCTTTACCCCCCCGGCAAACGGAATGGGGGAGGAATCCCGGTAAGGGGTAGGTAATGTACCCAGCCATGAATTTTTACGAAGTTTAGATCTTGGATAATATGATCCGGAGGCCCTAGTGCCTTCCACTTTCCAGAAGCTTCTCTATATGATCATTCAAAATCGATTTTCATATTTTCCGGTTCCTCCCCGCCGAAAGAGTCTCGATCGTCATTCGTTCATCATTCGCTTCCAATTGAACAATTGAATCTCAACATTTCCTTTGGCTAGTAAATAGAAAATGGCAATAGATTTTTTTATCGATGTACTTTTAGACCGATAATTTTGAAATTTCAATTCAGATTCATACCTTATACTCGCGATGTTTGGGGTATTTGTCCCCCTTACGGAGATCGGAAATAACTGCCAATGCTGGAATTTTTCTATGAAAATGAAACAAGACGGCAGTTCTTACTCATTTTAATCTGCCGAATGGATCGGATTTGAAATTTTAGAGACGGAAAGTAAGGCTGAATAATGCTGGAGATATATTTCAGTGTACCACAAATATTGTGATATTCTTCGGTAGAATCCCTGCAGCGATAGCGGTGAAAATTTGAAAGTTGAAAGTTGAAAGTGAGCTGATGTCGATTTGGGTTTATTTTTCCAGACAGACAGATTTTATTGATCTGGCTTTAGCGAAGGACTACGGAACTGTGCGCCTCATAAAGCTAACCAATGCTAATACTTCGGCACCCGACAAAAGCGCGGACTCAGTTCCTTGCCCCGTTTCATCCCTTTGCTAATACCGTCTCCACGAAGAACGAACTAGACTACAGAAAGTCTGCGATGGTGACGCCAATGCGTCGGACCGGAATCTCCCATAAACGTGAAACCGAGTCTAATTCGTAACGTTGGCGGAGTCATCGCTCGGCATTGTTAGCCATGGGCGCCCTCGGCCTCCACCTATGTACCGTACCTAATTTTGGAGTTATCGCAGGAAATAGCCTACTAAAGTGTTATCGAAGGACGAGGAGGAGCCCACCGCATCATGATTTTAGTCACGTGCACAGAGCAAAAATAAAGAATCTAACAAAATCGCACATAGTTTTTAATCCGGCGGCTCTATCTATGTTATATCTACCGTAAGGAAACCAACCAGTACTGGGACTTTTATGAGCAGCGTTCAATTTTCCTGATTGAAGTAAAAAAAATGGATATCACCTAAATGAATCACCAAATATCTTATAAAACATAGCAAAAAAACGAGGAATAGTTGATTGATAGATAAAACACGATAGACGAAGTAGAATACGAACTGTATAATTTTTATCGTCTGCTGGTTCAATATTCAATAGTACCTACAACTCTATTAATATTTTATCGACTTTTTTTTAAACCAAGGCATCTTTCAGAGATTTTATCGAGACAGCAGTGAGAATAAAATCGGAATCCGCTATATAGCTGCTCCTTCCGGTCGTTATATTGACACAGGAAATTGACTTTCAAATATTTTTGGAATCGTCTCATGGAAGATATATATGTTATTCCATTCCGATCAATCGACTGCGAATGACATAATGAAAACAGCAAAATGATGAGTGTTTAAAAAACCGTCAGAAAGGCAATAAATTTTCCAATAAACGGATATCCGATTTCACGAACGATTACGAATCAACGTTAGAGAGGTAAAATTGGAAGAGCAAGTACTTAGGATGGAAAACGAGAAAAAATGAAGTAACGAGAAGTCATTCCCGCCCGTAAGTTCCCCTGAGCCTAGGTTCACGGGGACAAGAATTATAGGGAAAAGGCAATTACGGTGTAATTATTATTATCAATCAATTCAACGCGTGTGTGTCAATTGTTTTTGAAGGGGTTTTCGCTTAAGTGGGATGTTGTGTTGGCCTTGGGGTTACAAGCACCCTGTCATAAACGTGAGATTAATTGCTCTGGCTCGCTAATTATTAACCTTCCGCGTTACGTCTGTGACGTACAGCACTGACACAGCTACGTTCGCATGCATTATGTACCGCACATTCAGCAGACATATATTTGTGTATATATGTGTGTGCAGTTTACGGTCTCGTGCTCGCGCTCGAAGCACAATATCCGATAAAGTGCAAGAGTGGAAACGATTAATAACTGTAGCAGCTGAAGGAATTGGTAATTCAGAGCTAGTCCTAGGACCTAGACTCTTCCTAAAGGCTTCGGGTTTGGGGCTTGGGCCTCGGCCAATCGCTTGCGTAATCGGAGGAACCGGAAGTGAGACTACTCCGATGGATCCAGCCGTAAATTCTCGATTGAGTGAAAAGTTTGTTTGGCAAAATGCTGAGGCCATTATTGGGTTCGATCTTAGCATATGAATACGCCATCCCCCACCCTCAACCTCCCGCGTTGAAAAGTCTATTTTTTCACTCCCCCGTTCGCAAATACGCGCGCTTCGGTTGGATATCTTCCATACCCATTTTGCATCGATGTGAAAGGAAACCGAATTCAAATATATGGATATCTACGGGGTGTCCTGTTCTCTCGTTTCCTCGGACACGTATTTGAGCGTCTCCTCGACGCTGAGAATCCACCGTGTTTATTTTTTGGAGTGAAAATTGCCCACTTCAACCAACGGAGAATTAAATTCGACGCCCGACGAAAGAGCGAAAAATCACTTCGGTGAGTGCAAATTAAATCCAAGAATATTGCAACGGGGATACATGCGTGAGTATAGGTTCTTCTCGTCAGATACATGACAAGATTTGCTATCCATTCAACCGAATACAAAATTACTCGAATTCTGTTTTCAAATTATGTCCTGCTTTGATCCTAGTCGTCAATTTTCTGAACTAGGAGTATCGAATCCTTTGAACATTCAGCATGTGAAAACATCTTTAGATATCGATTACCGAAAACTCTCCAGAAATTTCGCTCAAGTTTGTTATCAGTAAACATTAACCCCCGAATTCGAATCTTTATCGTTTCAATTCCAAAGTGATTTCGGATCTCAACGAATCGTTCTGAGGTAAACTGCACTTGATTTCGGGGCTAGCAACAAAATGTTAATTTTATTTCGAGGCACGACTTCTGCACGATATTGGAACACAGAATTTCAAATAAATTCGAAGGAGAAGGAAAACGGTGTATAAAAGCTCGACAAAAAGTGGTCTTGGCGATTGAATCTGTTTTTGCAGATGTTATTCGTCGCAGCGCAGGAAACACGGAGAGAGATTGAAACAGAGTACACCCTGTAGATACATAGACATAAAAGATTATTTCCGAATTTGTCGGATTTAGGGAAAATGCTTGGAAGTTGTAGGTCTGTTAGAGGAGCACCTTCCATGAGCACGTGCGAGCCTTTCCCAATTCTGCGAGGGAGATTTTCCACAATGGAGAAAGTGAATTTGTGAACCCCATGGACGGTCGACACAATGGTTACATTTAATAGTACATTAAGCACCAACAGTAGTGACCCATGACCCATAGTGGTGACAGAGTCCGACCTCGCTCCGATACGTTTATGCGCGTTTCGTGCGGTGAAATAAATGTTTTGCCCTATGCATGGTCACTATATTCGTGACATTCGTACCTCCCCGGATTCACTTCATGCCTCGCTATATCGCAGAATGTTTTATATTATGGTCACCCGAGAGGCACAAGTAGTGCAGTGGTTCCACAATGAAGAGATTGCTCGTGAATTAAGCTATCGGAACTTAATGTGTCCGATTAAATTTTCTTTAAGGAGTTTCAGGCTCGTGTTTCGTGCCGCGATTTGGTTGACCAGCATTGCGCTCTAATTCCTAGATCAATTTGTCTCTGTCACTCGAGGCATTGCGTCGGACTCTGGACTGTTGTCAAATTTCTTCTATTGTTGTCGGAGGAGTCGCCTTGACTGATTGCGAGTGAAGAATAAAAGAAGAAAGCGAGCGGTGAGGTGAGGTGAGGTGAGGTGAACCGAACCAAACCGAACTGAACCGTAGTGTCCGCCATTTTGGTTGTCACGCAAAGTCAAAAGCAAAGCTCAGAAGCAATCAGAAGCTTTCGAATGCAAAGTAGTTGGGTGGGTGCTCCTGGTTCTGCACACTTTTACATTCAAATTTAAACTCGCAGAGTGCGCGCACGGGCTACAGGATTTAATATTTTACACCTCAAATGTTGGGCGTGCGCGAGATATGCAAAGCAGTTCGCTTTCAACTCAGATTGGATTTAAAACGTGCTAATTTGTTGAACATCCCCCTCCACCTAACGCCCTTCAGAGTCACCCTCAAGTGTACATCTAAATTTAAAATCTGCTTTGCATAACACGTCCGAATACTGTCTAGCTACGCACAGGCCCTAATCACGTTTGATTTCACCTTACTTCAGTTCACTTACTTCTCTTAAAACGGGCTCGTCGTTCGTGCACCGTAAGGCAAGGCTTACGCGCGGATCTTGCAAGGTTTGGAAGGCCTAAAATTCATCGATTTGGGGCAATTGAGCCAAGAGAATCGTTTCGAAACTCTCCAGTACACATTTTATTTCATGTTTCATCGCAATATGAAGTATGTTCTTTCGACTGGTTGCCACCAAAAACACCTGGCCTGATGGTAGAATGAATTCAGTAGCTAATAACGCAAAAGTACCGTTACCTAGTAAAGGTATGAGTAAAAAGTACCAGAGAAATTGATAATGCTAGAGAGTTTTGTTCAAAATGAACTGTCCCATAAAAAAGACCGCCATTTTGTCACTTTTCGATATCTTTCTTCATCCGTGGTTCAGGCTATAGCCACAGACGTGAAGACTGAAAATTTGAAATGCTCGTTCATTTTTATCAATTACACGCCGCTCGATCCATTCCACCAATCGACCGTTTTCTTCTGGAGGCATTATGTCCTATCAGATATAAAAATGGGTGACTCTGTATTTCACCTCGAAGATTTCGTTTACACAGCGTCGGAAGTTCGATTCCAAAATGTGTGTGAAATTGAGAGAACAAAATTTTGAAACAGTTCCTAATTCTTACTTATTTTTCATCCCTATTGGATAGCGACTGATTTGAAATTTCTCAAACGGGGAACAACCCCTTCAGGATACCTTTTCGAAGTTACTTTGATTTTTCTAAAATTATAAATGAATAATAACGAGTCATTATCGATATTTCTAGCCGGACTTCGCTGTAATAGATAAATCCATATGATTGCCTGAAGAATTTATATATTACAGAATAGTGAAATAGAAGAGGGATAATTATATCCGCGAGTTCAATCAATCGTAGGAAATGGTATTTATGGATTATACACGATAGAAACGATATAAGTACCTAGCCATACCAGTACCCAATTTACTATAACATTACAGTTATCTTTCCATAACTACGTGTAACTTTCCTATAACTACCGGCCCGGGCGGCGTTAAGGTCCGTGGGCAATTTCCTATGATAGATCGAGTCCGCAGACAAGTTCTATTACGTGGTTCTGAATTATTGAGCAGGCAATTCCTGGGGGCGACACACGAAGCCCTGCGTCAAAGTGTCAACGGAATTATTAAGCTCCTAAGCGCGGGGTCCAGGTCGACAAAAATTACGTCAACAACCAATTTCATAAAATAGCTTGACGAACCCCGCGGCTTGTTACCATACACTTCTGCGAAGAAGAAGGGTTAACACTCGACTCAACGGGATATCTTTATACTCGACGTCCAAATTTTGGAATAACAAAATACCATCAAAACTTGACAATGCTGCAAGGAAGACTAGATGTAAATAATTCTTCGTCTCTCTGTTCTTCGGTTTCCATTTACTCGGCGTGAATTTTTCATAAAATAGATTCGTTATTGTTGAAAACTACTTTGAAAGAGGACGCGAATCTCCCTCGAAACATGATATCCAATGTAGTACAGTCGCTTTCGAAAATGCAAGGCCAAGTATTATGACGGACGGAACATTTTGCCGAATTCCCAGAGGGCCTGTTCGAGGAGAAAAATATTTAGTGACAGGCTATGAGGGGTGGTTTTGTTATTAGGGGGCTTATTAGCTCAGCATATGGACCATAAGGGAGATTCCGATAAGATCACTTGTCCTTAGGTTGATCGTAGATACCACAGTTTGCTGTAACAGGTCCTATTTCAGGGGATTATGGATCGGTTTTATCTCAATCCAACATCTTATTCACGGGTCGCGAACCGCTCCATCAAACGGATCAAATGCAAATGTCGTTTATTGCTGCAGTTCATGCACAGTATGGAGTGCTGATACTTGATAATCAATGGTCCCATCGCCGGAGGATTCTTTCGCTAATCGGTGTACGATTGCCACAAAAACACGTCACCCGTAACAGAAAGTAAACGAAAGTGGTACCGCCCTTATTCAAAAGGGTTGATCGAACGGATCGAATGCAAGCATCATATTTTTTGGGATTCAAAATGGATATAGAATTACAGAAGGCGATGCTGAAATCAAAACGGATGATAGTTTAATGGGAGGAAAGGATATCGAGTATGAATTGTGTGTCCGATTCGTACAGGAATAGTTTGGACTTGGTTTTCTATGCGTATGACCAGGCGCTGCAAGTCGGATTTAATAAATACTCGACAACCAGGCTTTCCCCGGCTTCTGTTCAAAAACTCATGTTATAAAAAGGGACACATTAACGCGGTTCGAGTGTCAAGTAATGTTTTATTCATACACAGCGCTGTTTGAATAACTTGTATTTAGATGCAGAGCTTTACTCAGAACACCGGAATATATTAGCCTCTCGAAAACGTAGGTAGGTGAGTATATAAGGCACCAATTAGGAACACCAGGATGCAAAATTATTGTAAGTACAGTAGGTACGATGTGCCGATTATTTAACCGCCGTGCCACTCTTTGTTCATTAACACGATGCTTTTAGATGTGAGTGATTTCATTGAACCGAGAAATGAATTCGAGAATGAAGAAGAAAAGTCTTGAATACGGGAGCAGAGATGGAAAATGAACGATGTTATAATTTTAGGTGATAAAAATATCGTCCTCGCCTCATAGGCCGGCATCGTGGATTATGTACCGAGAACAGTGAGAGCTGGGCTGTCGTTTAAACGGCATCGTTAAAAGCATAATGATAGTATAGGAGCCATCCTCTGGCTCAGAGCGTCGAGACGCCTCTTCCAATGAAATCACGAGCTCGTCGTGGTCCCCTCATCGAGGAGAGAAAACCGTGCAGGTCACGCAGCCGCGTAGTCGCGCCTCCTCCGCCTCCTTCTGCTCCTCATCCTCCCGTCCTCATCCGCACCCTCGTAGTCGCGGGTGGCGCACGATGTTGGTAATGCTCCGTTGAGCGCAGGGTGTGAAAATGAACGTCCCAATGTGGGGGTAGCGAAAGAGGGAGATAGAGAAGGAGAGAGAGTGAGCGAGATGAAAGAGCGAGGGAGAGAGAGAGGGAGGAAATGCGCAGGGGTAGTATAAGGGTGAAAAGGAGGAAAGAGACGGAAGGCGAGAATCTGAAACGGCCGGGGGGTCGAAGAGGATAGAAGAAGCGAAGTGGAGAGAAGAGAAGAGAAGAGAAGAGAAGAGAAGGGGTTGGCATATAGATGGTCGGCGGGAGATGAGCCAGGAAGCTGAGTTGCCGGGAGCCGCCATTTTACAGAGGGGTCGAATCTGCATAACGATCAGAGACTAGCGTGTTTATCAAAGCTTTTCTCCCCGATTTACATAATTTTCAGCCACGCCTGACAGACTCGAACGTTCCAAAGTGCCCCGTAAACCCACCCGCCCCCGCCCCCGCCCCGCCGCCCGCGCCGATTTACCGACGGAGTCTCTTCTCTTCTTACGTACACATAGATACATATATGTATATTAGAGATATAGGCATACACATACATACAATTTTAATAGGAAACGCGCGAAATTTTACTCAAATTACAACGAAATATGGCAAGCATATCACGCCCTCGATATACACACGACTAGGTATATATACATGTGCCAACCGAAAACTTGATGACAACATTTCGTTCCGTTATAATGCTACCCTTGGTACACAAATTTCGATTAATAACGTACTCCTCGATTTAATGGCTAGAATGTCATTTTTTCGTACTCGGATGCTACTTGTTCATCGAAAATATAAACGAATTCACTGAACTTTGGATTATATCGATTTTTGTTTTGTTTTGTTTTTTGTCTTCTAGTATCAGGGAAGTACGCGGCGCGGGTGGGATCGCTCTATGGGTTTCAAAAATTTTTGTTGAGAATTCATGGAATAGTTTGAAAACGTGTGAACTTGAACCTCATCTTTTTCTGCAGTCTCGGTTAACCGGGCAAAAAATAATGTAACTGTGAAATAATGAAGTTTTATTCGGAAGAGAGCGAGAAATATTATATGTTAGCTATGAAAGATGAAAAGTTGAATTTTTCTGAGTAGAAGTACAAAAACTTTTCAGCTCGGAGAGTAAGCAGAGATGGGATTGGCCAAGACGAGAAGAGATCAGGGCGTGGTTCGTACCGACAGTGTAAGTTTTTTTCCTACCTATACCCGTTTCTCTTCTCTGACAGCGAACCTGTCGGACCCTCCAATTATTGTTTCATTAGCATCGCCGTTGCTAATCGCATCTTCCATCTTTCATTCACTATAAGCTCTTGCAGCGTGGTGCTCCACTCTTCATCCTCTGTTCTCTATTCTCTGTCCTCCATTCTTCATTCTAGATCGGCCATACATTCTGATCGCTAGATATTGTAGCTGAAATGTCTAGATTACGCTGCAGTGCAATATTTCATCGCATGTTGAAATATGTGAGCCATCTTCGTGCTGTAATGTCTCATTATAAAACTGACGAGTGCAGTGACATTACGGTGTAGGTACTAACGATCTCCAGTTATTGGGACACCACGACGACGATTGGATAATGTGTTATATGGTTGACAGGTGAAACTAGAAATTCTCTTGCTCTGTTGCTGAAATTTGAAAGAGTCACACCGCGAAGCCGTGCAGCAGTGATCCGATAATGACAACAATGATACCTTGTTTAACGAGAATTATTACGTAATAACGTAGCTTGAAATGTCCTGTACCATCATACGAGCCAGCGATCCAACAACAGAAACAACGAACATGGTTTGCGCGGACGCCTGTCCACTTGTATACTAGCTATATTCGTACACATTCATGCAATACTTTGCTGCATGTCGAGTTGTGTGCGATTCTCCACACAAAGCGGAACCAGCAGGTAACGCCGTGTTTCTGTGAAGGTACGCAAAGCCACGGTTGGTGTCTGTCCGTTCGGTACACATGCACGTTGGATGCCACAGGGGTACGTCATTTGTGCGTGGCCACGGTCGCAGGAAACAGCGCATCATGGTAATAACCGTCATCAAACGTTCTCCACTTAGATCTGAACCGGAATTCTATGGAAATTCGATGCTTCGGTAAATTAGGATTCACGTTGAGTACAGCAGCGATCATGCCTTTGCGAATACCGTTTTTCATTTTTCATGTCTCCAACTTTAGCTGCATTGTGTGATCACATGGTTCAAATTGTGCCAACTGAGACTATTAGGATGTTCCACGGAAGAAATTTGATTCTCTTTTCGTTTGATCGGGGGCTCCAGCCGTTAGAAATTCCGCAGTCGCGTGAAATAATTATAATGTCATGAGAGAAAAGTATTGCCGATTTTTTTTATCTGATTAACGCAAAAATCCAGACTGTGCTCTTCATTTTCCATTATCTTGGTTGCAACAGTTAATTCGATAGTATGTTTGGGTGACCAGGGGTTCTTTGAGCTGTCGATTCTATATCTGATGTCTCGAAATTCGAAATAAGCTAGAAGGCGCAGGATCCATCGAAGCGCGAGTTCAAATGCGAAACTAAATTCACCAAATCGAGTCGGCTCTTTTGAATCCCGGATTTTCGACCGTTAGCAAGTTCTGTTGAAATTATACCTACATTTCCTCTCAGAACTGGAGCATCTTGGCTATACTTTGCGACGGTTTTAGCACAGAAATGGCCACATTAATATCAACGTCCGTTGTGCCGATGATAATGCCCGGACTAGGCAGAATAAAATGAGAAAAAAATTGCATTCAATTGAAAGTCGAGTCAGGAAGCGGTACATTCTATTGTGAGGTTGTCCTGGCTGAGCTGACGAGCTAATATTCTTGTGAACTCGAAATATCAGGCATAAGTATACACAGATGTATAGGTATAAGTGATAGGTGCATACAATCAGAAAGGATTGACTGATCTTTCGCAATTATTTTTCACCTACTTACGGTACTCGTAAGTTGGAGGGGGCTTTCTTTTTTACTTTCTCTGCATCGATTCTTCGACGGAGGAGAATTCGTTCGCAGGTTAGATTCAGGGCTTCGACGATAGTGGAGATGCTAGAGTTCTATCCATGGTCGGAATGGAATAGCGATTCAAATATTCCTCGGTAATTTGTGACAGACAAAAGATGTTATTCTCCCACCGTAGCTCTGCGCCGCGCCGTAGCAGTTCCCCGACGTCGAGAAGTTCACAAACATCTCGGTTAATTAGGGTAATTGATATTCCGCTGATATCACCACACTCTAACTCAATTAAAGACTGCCTCTGATTGCCTCTTGTAACTTGAGATTCAATTACATTATTATCTGCATGCTTTGTGCATAGCATCTACACCTTTTGCGACGGAACTTCTCTTTTCTCAAATCTGTACTACGTATCTGAAACTCAACTACTTCAGAGGATGAGGAAAAAAACGATATAAGAAAAAGAACGAACCAAACCTTCGTGTCCGGCTGATATAAAATTCGTCCTCGGCATTCAATGTAATTGTTATTAACAAATTTTTATCTTCGCCCAGTATGTAGGTACACTGCCATACCTTTTTCAGAGACACGTGCTCTCGTATTATGAGCAATTACTTTGCAATGAGCGATCACGCGTGATAATATGAATGGACGTTATTATAATACATATATTATACGGGTAAAGTAAGCGACTATACATAACTATGGCTACATAGAAGTGTCTGCAGTATAAGGGAACTTCTTTTTCCAAACCACAGCGCAAATCAGCCTGTAGGCTGTGCCACGATGCATCGACACGCTGGCCTAATAGAGCTATACACGCCCAGTGAATTAACTCAAATGAATAAATATGATTTCTGAACAGTGGAAAAAGTAATGTCCATACTTTAAATCCTGGCCGTAACGATTTTCTCCTATTACGTAATCGATGGCGAGGGCGTTTGTTCGTAAAAGTTCAATATTTCAGGATTAATTTCAGAACTTTGACCGGAACTTTTGATATTTATGGTATTTTAGCAGGAAAACAAAATCGCCTGAGGTAATTCTACGGACAACACTTTATCCAAACAGAGAGACGAGGGGCCGGGACAACCCCCAATGCCAACACGACGGGATCCCATCCCTCGAATAAGCCACCCCTAGCTAGCTAGCTATCGAATTATTTTGATTCTGTGATAATTCACCCTCAATACTACAAGGCTCGCTTGGAAGAGCAGTCTTTTTGATGGAAATACGAATACGAAAACGAATCGAGGATTCGAGACCGGAGATTCTTATTTATTATCAATTTTTTCATTTTCCTCCAAAGATCCATTCAGCTTTTCATACCCCGCTCACAAACCGGATTACAGATTCTGGTTACGCCAAAATCCTCAATTGTTCGTGTTAACCGTCGAAAAAAAAAGAAGAAGAAAATGAACAAAAAAAAAAAAAAAGAGGAAAAGAAAACAACTTAAAAGCTAATGCGAAAACCATGACGAATGAAACAGTATTTATATATTCTATAATATTGATTGTATAATAACTTTTTGAAAAACTTACGTTAGGGGGACCAATGCAGGAAGCAAATCCGCCAGACAGCTTTATTCCTCGATGAAATTTCATTTGTCAATTAGAATCCACGCCTTTACGCTCGGCTGAATATCACTCGGTACTACAATGGCTTACGGGCAGATGCATGAGCCAGACTCGTACGGGAGGCATCTAATTTCACGTTCTACCTAATATCGCCTCGAGCCTAATTGACGCAAATCACGAAACGGAATCGAACACGTTCGTTAGATTCGCCTGAGCTTCCGGGCAATACATAAGTATGAGCTCACATATGTTCAATTAGGTTGGCAATTCTGGCCGAAAAATAGTTCACCATATCAATCACAATTGCGGACGCGTCTCTAAAATTCAAATTCAAACCACTGTTTCAAAGAATTAACAAAACCTGACACCTACGTTCCGATGGATCTTGTCTTGGTTATTTCAAGCCGCAATCTATCATATGATAATCGCTGGTATAGCGCACGATAATAACGCAACACAGACGAATGCAGGTAGTACATGTACGAGTACAAGCATACATTCATTAAACATGAACTATAAAGGGGTTGTTTCTTTGACTATAGTATTGCGTGTATCGGATGGAGTAGAATAGAGCGACCAGACAAGTAGGGGTCGCACTCGAAATAGATTAGCATTGTACCCCATTGAGGGCTCGTGAGTATAGCCATATAAGTTTGCAGATCCGAGTTCAACGATACGCGCATGGAGATGACCCCCGCATACAGTGGTGGGTAGGTATGTAGGTAGATATAGGTAGATAGGATGTAGGGTGATGACGATAGCTGAAGGGGAGACTGGAGAAACTCGAGCCAAATGTGCAGCTAAGTAGCTACTTTAGAGCCATTTGACGCGGGACATCTCTAGCTGTACTCAAATTTGAATGGGAGATTAAGTTAGCGGATTTGAATTTATAACCAAGAGCGCATGGGATATTATCGCAGATCTATTGTACTCCCGCTGAACGACCACCTGACGGTTTTATACGCGGCTTATTGACGCCGCACTGCTGTGTCCTTTTCGACTGAAAACCAAACCCACCCCGTCACTCACGGGATGTGATCAGCCTTGAAAATAAAAAAAGGAGAAGGAAGGATTGGGCAGTGATCGTTGGAGCTTAGAATCATCAAATCTTCATCAATTACCCAAGTCGCAATGTTATCAGAGTCCAGTAAGAAGCTAGCACATCGATCGACGACTTTCGACGAATTTCATCGATTTTAATCTAGCTTGTTACACAATTTTCGGATCTGGTATTCAGTTCAAGATTAATATTAATCGAGGAGTTAGGGAGGCTACCAAAATGCTCATCAAAGGAGCATCAATATCTCGGTAACTCGTTGTCAAATTATGATGAATTTTTTGTGGCTGGTACTCATCGAGGCTCTGAGATCGGTTGCCGAATATTGCAGAATTCGTCAATCGCAAGTGTAGCGGGGGCAGCAGTCTGATATTTTATTGCGGTGAAGCTGGATTGCTGGTTGCTGGTTGGATTCCCGAGGATCGAAATTTGAAGTTGGTATCGCGTTTCACCACAAGCAACATACTTTATCACCGACGGGGGTGGGGGGGGGGGGGGGGGGGGGGGGGGGGAGGGGGTCGGAATTACGTGAAAAAATGATGAAACTGAGAATATGGGAATTTGCGAGGAGAGAAGTTACAGATTATAAGATTAAGTCCTCATTATTACCGAGTATAAACAATTTGGTAAGCATCTCCCTCCGGGTATATTAAGGTTGAAGGTTGAAGGCTGGGGTTAGTTTTGGCAACAAGCAGGTAAGGCATGCCGTATACGTGACACGGTTAGTAAAGCCAATGCCAGCTTTGTTAAGCTTGAATTCGGAGAGCCTTTGATACGTGTACTTGCGCGCTAACTAAGCTAACCCGAAGCCCGTTCCTCCGTACATGCGATACATTTCCAACTTGCAATCCAATTTCCACTCCTAATTTTAATGCCATTGTGGCTCAGTCGCGGAGAGCCATGAAGAGAAGAGCTCCGGAGACAGAGGGGGACTAACGCACCGCACCCCCTTACATGTTTCAATTTCATCTTATTCGACAACGGAGGATGTTTCTCTGACGACACCTGCTCCGCGGCAAAGGAAGAGAGGCAGATTCGAACGAAAAATGTTGAAAATCTAGTGCAGGGCAAAGCTGTTTTGGTTAAATCAAAGATCACGATATTTCAAAAAATGATTATAAGAAAACTGCCCGCGAGAAGTGCACGAAATTCTGCATTTTTATGTAGCTTGAATGTTGAATCACAGTTTTTTTCAACAAATTTCTTCGTAACCGTGAACAGGTTTTCGAAATTCTCGAGATTTTCGATCAACCATTTCGTTTTCCGTCTTTCTCTACTCCTCTCTTCGGTTTCCCCTTCACTTTTTTTTTCTCTTTTATTCAAAAGTAAAAGGATTCCAAATATTCCGCTTCTTATTTTTATCGTACAATCCGCGAGGCAAAGTATATACACATATAAAGCATATATAAAGCGGAAAAGCTTCGGTATACAAAGCCCGGTGTCATAACCACTTAGGATCTTGAGAGAGCAAAGATCCTCGCTGGGGACGATAAGCAGCTTTGACTCATAGAGTGGCCGAGGTTATATCTTTATAAATGGATCCACTCAGCCTTGATATACACCGGGACCATATCGCTCAGCGGATTTGCAAAATTATGCCTTTGTTGGCTATAGCTGCGCTCTTCTCTCCATGAAATAACAGCTTTTCACATAAGAGCTCGAAAAATTTTAACAGCTTACAACAGTTATTAGGCATTTTCAATCCATGTGTTCGGTACTTCGGGATAGTTGTTTTTTTCATTCTTTCGTTTTGATTATTTGTTTACCAAGTGCGGAAAACAAAGTGTCGCGTCGTCGTCAGTATTATATTCATAAGCCGCTGTTTTATTCTGGCATAAATCGTGCTTCGATTTGTATGATGAGCCCCAAGTATAAAGGAGCACGCCAAAGAAGAGTTTACGGTATTCAGATAGGAGAAAAAAACTGCTCGTAAGTCGAGCAATGATATTTCCATCACATTGTAAGAAGTGAGAAAGACGTGAAAAAAAAATCGGAAGTATCGGCGGAGGGACGTTTTGCAAAATTGAATAACCTGTGATAGCATATGTGGATTTAGAGCGGAGATGAGAATTGCTGGCGCCATCTCTTCTTGAAATGGGAAATACCAAATGGAACATAGCCCCTTATCAATAAAACACAAATAATATTACCGATAACGCAAAGAATCTACCGCTGATAAGTGAAGCTCAAGGAATTCCTACCTCACCATTGAGAGATACTGACGATCTTACGGACAGGGGGCATCTTTTCTACTCTATAGATGTTTTTCGCCAGTCAAACAGAATTCGAACATGAAAAAAGCATTTGCAACATGTGGAGTGTTGGACCAGTGGATCCGTGAAAGTGAAAATGTTATTTTCGTCGAGTGGTACGTCAGAGTACAACCTTACCGATGTTTGTGCTTCCTCCAAGTTCCTAACGAAAGATACAGGGGTCAGGCTTTTCGTTAGATGTATAACTTTCGGCCCTTTCGGCAAATATAAAATGCCCATCGAAGCAGACCTCCGGTGAGCTGCTATCCTTAGAATTATATGGCGCGTATGTGAGTCACTACCGTTATCAACTCATAACAGTATAACTCGTAGAAAAAAAGTATTCTACCAAATTCGGTAAGAGACTAAACAGTTATGCTTATGAAATTGCGCATTGCATGAGCGTCATGCCGAAACCCGCTGCTGAGTAAAATTTCGGAGATATCGGTCCAGATAGATATACAGATATTGTTTGATTCAACCTGCTACCAAATTCGGGGGTAGCGGTTGGTTCAATCACGCCGGTAGGATAATAAATTCAAATCAGAAATATTATTGAAGCGTAAGTGCTCTATTTCATCGGATATTGAAATATGTATCAAACGACGAACAAAAATCCAAGATTACTTGGAAGCTGTGTGCGGTTAGAGCACTGCACCTTAAACTCCGGAGTTAACGGTGATCCAATCACGGTAACGAGCGATCTCAGTGTAAAGACCGGGGAATCCAGGGCGTGCACATCCGGCACTCCAGGATGCAATACCGGCCAACTCACCATCGATGGCGAGGGGACCGCCGAAGTCACCGGAGCAGATGCCACGACCTCCTTCGGTTACGCCGGCGCAGATTTCGTTTCCGGTCAGTCCTCCGAGGCTGCTGTAGGAGGAATTGCAATCGGACTTAGAGACTATGGGAATGGTGACAGTCTGAAGAACGATGGGTGAGGGTCCTTTATCTTCAATAGCACCCCATCCGGTGACAACGGCGAGGGCACCCGGAACAGCTTCTTGTTCAGCGTTGTATAGTCTGATAGGGGCTTGAGTAGAACTGAAAGTCATAGCGACCTTCAGCTGGACGAGGGTGATATCATTGCAGGGGATTTTAAAACTGTTGTGGCCATAGCCTTCGTGGCTGATGATCTTGCTAACGGCGGTGACGGTACCTCCGCTCATGTTGAGAATGGTTCCGGAGAGGATGGTCAGCCAGTCGACAGGGTAGCCCATGCACCGAGCAGCGGTCAGGACCCAGTTCTCAGAGATGATGCTACCGCCGCATATGTGCGCTCCCCTGGTTCGGAAAGATACTTGGTAGGGTACCTGGTCGATGGAGATCATCCCACCACCGACAATGCGGCCGGTGGGGCTCAGTGGCTCGTGGCGAGAAATGGGTCCCGCTGATAAGACAAAAACATTCAGATATTCGTGAGACTGTAACACGATATGTGGCATGAGGTTTATAGACAGATGCCGTAGTAATTTTCTGCATCAAGCTTCGGTTTTTTACTGTTCATCAGGTACAAAACATTTCACAGAGCAACGAAAATCAAGATCTAGCACTTCGTTAGGTCTGTGAGCTTTGAATATGAACTTGGAAATGATTTCAGCAGAAAACAATTTATTTCATTCCTCGGTTCATTTGACAGAAAATACATCTATTCTTCCAAGTAGCGTACACTCAGAAAAATGATATCTTGAATCAACCAAATTTATAGTCGAACAAATTTTTTGTCAAAATCATCCAATAATATCTCAGAAACGAATAAATTTGTAGGTCAGTCAACAAATTTTGAATTGAACAAATTTTTTAGATGAGTCAACAAAAAGTTTGTTCGACAGCTGTGGGACGAAGAATTTTTTGTTTAATTCAACAAAACTTTTCTGTGCGCGTACGTTCAGTTTGCGCATTACTCACCGGTAGCGGCAGCCGCGAGGGCGAAGAGAACAGCGAACTTCATCATCTTCGGACCTAATTTGTTAGTTCGGAAGTTGCATATAAACTAACTCGATTGCTCTAATACGCTCTTTATATACCACACTGTGTCGAAATTTTAGCTAATTGTAAGTACGGAGATTCATTGTTACGACAAAACGTGATGGTTAATCTTATCGATGAGCACACCTGTTGTGTACTCACGATGATTCGGTAGGCTAAACCCATGGCTTCAAATTTGAAATCGACAATTAATCGCCACAGATAAGTTAATCACTGAAGAGGTACTGATATGATGCTAGAAAACTGAATGGTTCGGTGACCGTGGGTGAGAAGAATTCATGAACATCAGAAATTCAAATATGGAAACAAACTTCTTAATTGTTTATTTGGTAGAAAAACAATGTACCTAATCATTTTTTCAAATTATTTTTATTTTCAATTGTTTTATGAATCGTTAGTACAGAAAAATGAACCACGAACGAGATTCGGTAAGATTACAATGATTCAGAGCCTGTTGGTTAAATTTATCCTCTGATTAGACCTCCAGTTAACATCTCAACTGCCAATCAGAGGTCCGGATAAGCGATTTAACTGTAGGTTAAATTCAACAGCCATGTAATTTTATACGCATACATCAAAGTCAGACCAGGATATGAAAAATTCTCAAATTTGCATCTTCAGCCTGTCATGGTTCTGAATGCCCTTCACGATTGATGAATGTGTTTAACATGTCCCAAAATACCAGCGCAACTCGGTCATATGTTGGTGGAAAAGTAGTATGTTGCATTTTCCACTCCAAATCAACGCGATGTAATAAAAGAATGAGCCTCGGTAATTTCATAAATTTTCCTATGCTATAGAATGTGCATAATTCACTCAAAGTGAGCAGCTGATTATGCAGTTGTCGGATTGGTTCGGATTTACATCATGAATTTTCGTTCACAGTCAAAATGGAGTAGACATTAGAAATTTGAAACCTGCGGCGGACAAAGAAAGGGTTCGTGACAGTAACAGACGATTTGGAATCCGTGGAATCAGAGCTTGATTCAACCAGCTCCCAAATTTGGAGAGGGCAGTTCAACTCCGCGGGAAGGATGATTATTAAATTCACAAATATTGTTGAAGCGCAAGCGCTATATTTCATTCGATGTTTAGATACCAGATATCGGAGGGGAAAGCATGATTATTTGGAAAGTTCATATAGAGTCTGATTAGAGTGCACCTTAAACTCCGGAGTTGGCGGCAATCCAATTACGGTAGGCAGCGACCTCAGTGTAGCCACCAGGGAATCCAGGGAGTGCGCATCCGTTACCCCAGGATACAATACCGGCCAGTACACCGTTGATGGCAAGGGGACCACCGGAATCACCAGAGCAAGCATCACGATCTGCATTGGGTACGGCGGCGCATATTTGTCCTGCGGGCAGTCCTCCGAAATCGCGGTAGGCAGAACTGCAATCGGACTTGGAGACTATAGGAATGGTGACAGTCTGGAGAACGATAGGTGAGGGTCCTTCATATTCAAGAGCACCCCATCCGGTGATGACAGCAAGAGCACCCGGAACGGCTTCTTGTCCAGCATTGTATAGTCCAATAGAGGATTGAGTGGAGCTGAAGGTCAAGGCGTGTTTCAACTGGATGACAGCGATATCGTTGAGCGGGACTCCAAAGCTGTTGGTTTGGTAGTCTTTGTGGTTGATGACCTTGGCGACCGCGCTGACGGTACCTCCAGCGTTGTTGAGGGTGCTTCCAGAAAGGACGGTGTACCAACTGACGGGGTAGATCATGCAGTGAGCAGCAGTCAGAATCCAGTTTTTGGAGATGATACTACCGCCGCATAAGTGCGTGTTCCTGGCCTGCACAGATACTTGGTAGGGTACCTGGTCGATGGAGGTAGCGGTACCACCAACAATACGGCCGGTGGGACTCAGTGGGTTCATGTGGGAGATAGGTTCCGCTAAAATATGAAAACATGTAGATATTCGCGGAACTGTAACATGATATGTGGCATGAGGCTTTTAGACAGATGCCGTAGTAATTTTCTGCATCAAGCTTCGGTTCTTCACTGTTCATCGGGTACAAAACATTTCACTGAGCAATGATAACCAAGATCCAGCACTTCGTTAGGGTTGCGAGTTCTGAATATGAACGTAGAGATGCTCTCAGCACGAAAACATTTGATTTTTTGGTTTATTTTACCAGATAATATATCCAACTTGCCAATTAATATACGTTTGATTTGCGCATTACTCACCAGTAGCGGCAGCCACGAGGGCGAAGAGAACGGCGAACTTCATCATCTTCGAACCCAATTTGTTAGTTTGGAAGTTGCATATGAACTAACTCGATTGCTCTAATACGCTCTTTATATACCACACTGTGTCGAAATTTGGGCCAAGTACGGAGATTCATTGTTGCTACAGAACGTGATAGTGAATCTCATCGATATTGATAGTGATCTGAGAAATCGTATACATCTGAGCATAGCTGTTGTCTACTCACGATGATTTGGTACGACAAACACACGGCGTCGAATTTATTATCGAAAATTAATCGCAACTTCATTGACATAGGTATATTGCCAAGTTGATGAATGCAGACACATCTCTTGATATAGATAACTTCTGATACTGGCGTGGATTTTTTGAGATTTGAAACTGGAAAGGGAGGACGGGGAGCGCTCATGCCACGTTCGAACCCTTCACGAATGGAAGTAAACCACGAATGATTGTTGCTTAGGATTAGATATGTGATTTCATATCTATATGAAAATCAGGAATCGGTATCGAATATTCTTAAATTTATATGTTTTGCCTCCCACAGATTTCAGTCAGGTTATGAGCCGTTGGCAAAAATTTGTAATGCATAAATAATCGGTGACGAGAACAAAATATAACATGTGACTGTTGTCACCCGTTTGAGCTCTACTAGAAATTCTTATGAGATCGTATCGTAATTCTTGATGGATGAGAGTGTACAGAATCAATGTAATTGGCACATCTACGTATTATATCGTTCTTCTAAAAATTGGAATAAGATCTGCTGAAAACGTACGAGAATTTCTAGACAACATAGAAGAAAGTTTTGAATAAATAATTTTCTAATTTTGATTTTCTACTGGTTTCCGGTTCTTTTTGTTCCCACGTGTACTGCTTAGCTTGGGAACGTCATCGAATGAGTCTGACAATGAGAGTAATGAACAATTGTCACACGATTATATCTATAGGGAAGAGAAAAAACGAATGAAGTAACATGATCGTACAGATTTTCAAAGTTTCGGTCTGATTCCTAGAATGGTGTGAAATTTTTTCAGAGAAATCAAAACGTTCGCTCATTGAGAAAAACCTGTTTCACTGCTTGAAACAAGAAAATAAATGTAACGTCGGTGTACAATAATTTTCTCAGATATAAGTACGTCTCAAACCAAACAAAACGACGAGCTTACTGTTATTGATATGTTTGTTTTTCGCCGAGTTAAAGCTATTTGAAATTTTTTAGGTGGACATTTTCGAAAAATTCAACCGGCGAGGATGGATCGACGTAAAAATCTGTAAAAAATCATGAACGTCACTTCCAACGGGTACAAGATGAATGAAAATCAGCGACGTCAAAGACGGTCGGGGTCAAAGATTGTTTGATTTGATATGGAATTTGCCATACAAAGTTACAACTACATAATTATTCGATTGAAGACATTGGTAGCTGCGAAAATATTTCCTAGAACCATATCGGTAATGATAATTCTCATTGAATATTTGATAAAAGAGTATAGTAGCACTTCAGGTATCTCAATGAATACTGACTACCACTCCACTATAGAATCTGATATCTGATTCCTATCATCTACCTGATTGTGGAAATCAGAAGCTTTTATTTGATTACAGTATAGCTGTCAATTTTCACTATCTGATTCAGTAATGGCCAACCAGAGACGTTGAATTCGGTCTCAATTACCTATTTGACCAACTCAAGTCCGAAGATCATGAATTTCGCCATTCTCCTCGCCCTCGTGGCTGCCGCGTCTGGTAAGTAATGCATAATTAAATTACATACCTATATCCATCACCAAACCGCGCTAGCCTGTGCTGCTCGTCTATCCATTGTCTCTCGCTATTTTCCACACAGTCCGGACAACAGTCGGTAAGAAAGCAGTGCCATCTCACGCCTATTCCGAGTATTCATGCGGCTATACACTGCTATACACCTCTATCAGATCAGTTGGTTATTTCGATACGTTTTCCTCACGGAGTACCTCATTTTTCTGAATAACTGAAACGTTTTTGCATTCGAACTGTGTATCCTATAATGTTGTTCTTCGTAAATACTGTGCCGTTGAACGGCAGAATTATCACAATTACCGTCATGGACAGGCTCAATGAATTTGCATGAGTATCAGTTCTATGATTGACGGAGTGTTACGAATCAACGTTTTCTTCCGATGAGCTGTTTCCTATCTCGTGCGCATTTCATGCGGTTTCGTAGCAATGTGTGACGCCTGATTTGCCATACTTCGGTATCTTATGGTTGAAAAGCAGTAAGCCATGCCTTAACCAATACGATGTACCCAATTCATCTCCATTACGGGGAAGACCATCCGGAATTAGCATGTAATACCGACTTTTTTCTACGTTTCGCAGTCGAGAGACGAACACATGCTTTCGTACCGCTTGCCCAAGAATTGTTACTGCAATTTCGAAGTGTGCGTTCGTTATTGTTAGTTTGATGATGTCGGGTTTTTTGATTGTCAGTCGTTTTATCTTGGAAAATATTTATGCAACACATTAGTTACACATGGTATCTCATATTTTTGGAATGGCTAACAACTCAGCGAAAAGAATTCATAATACATACGTTGTTTTACAGTACTAAGACTACTGAATATCACTGTCCGCTAGATTGCGGCACTATAAGTTCGGTACTGCGAAATTAATTATTTCTTAGAATTATGCATCATACAATTATATCATCAGGTCGATTATTCGCTAGTTGATTATTTTTGTTAATTATGAGTTCTTATCGCTCAGCTGATTCTTTATTAAGATTAGAATTGTGAATTGTAAGAACCGTGTAAGCGCCTGACACCTTCGGCGGGGGAAGATCTATACTGATTGCTAATCTGGTTTGATTTGATCACCATTAAGTCACGAGGATTTCATTCAAGTATATTGTGCATGCGTTACGTCAACCATATCGTGTACAGGTCCACCGCTAACATGACAGGGTGGCAGCCGAGCGGGAAAACCTGGAAAAACTGAAATGGCCAGGGAATTTTGTCGAGAAGGCAATGTCAGGAAATTTGTATAATTCGCAGGGAAAGGGGTTTTGTCATTGGAGTTCATCCATTGAAAAATTAGAGTCAATGCGCTTTACGCTATAGGTTTAAGCCAAATTCAATAAACACTCGTTCATCATATAGTATTCGAAAATATACTCCCATATTACCTTGCTAGTCCTCGCTGTTCAATCAATTGATATGTACACACAATATTTTTCATTATTTACATAACATTACGTTATACAAGAAGTCCGAGAAAATTAGAATTTGAACAGGTAAAAGTCAGGGGATGGCAAGGGAATTTTCATTTCAGCCATCTTGTGGCCCCCCTGCGTGATCAGTGAATTTTGTTTCATTCCGAACAGAGACTACGTGGCTGGTTAAATAATTATTTTATATTTGAATTGAGATCGAACAGTGGATTCTAATTAACGTAAGTTTAGAGAAAAAGAATGTTTTCTGTGCAATGCGTTATTCACTGGAATAAATCACAGCCTACGGTCAGTGACGCGGAAGTAGGGACATTGTACCGAAAACCAAACGTCACCATTTCGTTAAATACTCGGACGAGAGAATATCCTCTGTGGCGTCCGTAATAATTTCTGTCGGTATCTGAGTGCGGATCGGATGGTAAGATACAACTTTCAATTCCATCCTTGCCGAACTGTCAGCCATTACAGGAAACGTGAATCGCGCAGCTTTCATTTCGATAGCTGATACAGAACTCTGCGATCGCCGATAGAATAGACATGCGGCAAAACAGCCCACGGTAGACTTTCTTCGAGTTGAGTCACCGCGTCGGGATTGAGCTGACGTTCAACGATTACCATTCACCGGAAAAAGTAGATCCTACGGCGATGGTAGTTCTGTCGAGGGGGAATTTTGTGGCGATAATCAAAACACGTGAAAAATTCACCGTGGTAAAGTTCAAGGGCTGTAAGAAAGCTATTTGATTGCCAGAAAAAGTCGTTTATCAAACGACACATTCATTATTACGCACATGGTTCATAAAATGGTACATTTGATGCATGAAGAGTAACAAGTACATAGGATTTCATTGACCACTTAATCACTTCATGCAATGAGAGGTCCAAAATATTAGAGCCTGCGTTGGGAAGGAGGCCAAGTTTCAGGGAACAAATAAAAGAGAGTATACAAATGATTTTTATACGTATATAAATTATTATAAAAGTTGGTTTCAGAAGATCTATTCTTCGTTGGTTGTGATGACCCGGTAGTCAGGGTAGGCCCTCTTCAGGAGTTGTACGGCGACATTGTGGTCAGCCTTACCAAAACCCTGGAAATAGTGAAAGCAAGATTAATTATATCGATGCGCTGATCATTATGGCAAACCCCTTCGTCGGTCAATTACGTATCGAAATACCTCCGGCAAGGTAGACTTCTCCCGGAAACTCTCGCCGAACCGAGGGAAATCGAGCTTATCCCTGCCCATAGTAAAAGCCATGATATTCAATTAGTGATAATAATATAATCTCTGCGCTTCTCCAGAAGGCGTATACGGGTATATATGACTCCGAACGCTTACAGTATAAATTTTGTAATTTATTTTATGGCTTTAGATTACCGGGGTTCGAAGAACTCAAAATGGTGGATCAAAGATATTTTGAGCCCTCTTTTTCTCAAGTCCTCCGAATGAAAGTAACAATCTTTGCACTGAACGAGGCAGAATGTTTATAAAAATCTACTTTTCCAACGGAAGGGGAACTCCGTGTACCTAAATCTGGCCGGAGCACAAACTAGAAATATCAAATAGCTGCGATGAATTGTACGAACATTCGGACGATTGGAGGAGCGGAAAATAGTTTATTGAAAAGAAAAAGAAAATTCACCACACACACATCCTACAAGTTTCAAAACGACTATATATAATAGCATTGCCTCCAAGTAATGACTTGGTGAGAAGATGGTCTCAAAGTTTGATTGAATCTCCAAATTATGAAACATGTTTCCCCTCTTTTTTTTTCCAGTTACGATGAACCTCTTCCGGCGCTGCGATATAACTACGCCTGATCATCAGAGCTTTTCATAATTTCCACGCTATTACTATGCTCCAAATTCTTTGGATTCTTGGTTCCGGAATAAGCGAAAAAATCCGTGAAATAAAATCCGGAAATCGAATCCTTAGGAACTAAAAATGTATCATCACAAAACTTCAGTTCCAAAAGCGTTGATTATCAGCGACTCTGTCTAAAGTTCAGGGAGATTGACTCATTCACGTACTCATAGATGAGAGAGCATTTGTGCAAAACTGCAAGCTTTGCGAAGTGTGGTTGAATTGCGTACCGTTGACATTCACACCTGTTGCATTCGACTGATTACCTTAGTAGAGGTCAGTAGTCAGCAGTCCAGTAGTTATTCTCCTTGGAAACTATTCCCGCATGAGTAACGCGTTCTGTCAAATGAAAACAAACTTAGCAATACTGGACAGTCTCTCATCATCCTACCGATACGTTTTCACCGTGAAACTGTTCACTGAACTGATATTGCCACGAAATACTTCTTCAATCTTGTGACACTCGAACACTGAAGGTAACTCATAATGGCGAGTGCAAAGTTTTTTTGGTCAATCGTGGGTGCAAGAAAATTAGAACGCCTTTGATGAAAATGATCAAACCAAGGTGAGAAACTTCGAAAACATTCGGTAGAGCCTTTTTTGAGGTTATGAAAAAGTGCCTGAAATCTCGAGGAATATTTGGAAGAAGATACCCGTTATGCGAGCCTCCCGAGTAATTAGTTTGAATTCCGTACAGTCATCAAACAGCGAATCAATTCGTGTCAAAAGAAGGGATGAAAGAAAAATAAAAGTAACCCAACAGAGCACAAAATTCGCAAGCAAGAAGATGATAATTGGACACATGGAGGCTAAGCTCTGGTTGTGATCCTGTTTGTTCGGTCGTAAGACGTACAAGATTGATCGTTTCGAGGTTCCGGTTTAATAAGATAAGTAATTACATGACCCAATCATTAAATCGTAACAAGCGAGGGGTCGAGAATTAACATATATACCTATATACAGAGATACCTTCGGGAGTATTACGCATTTCAGAATTCAATCTGTGAGCCAAAAATTTATCCCAAATATAAGAGAACGCGAACATCGGTTGAAAAATCGGAATTTTAGCTGATCCAAGTTTGTAAGTTGTCACTTCCGAAAGCTAGAACCTACATGGAACATTTTCGACAAATGAATCGATAGTTTCACACACTGCATTATCGACAGCGGTAACTCATGTCGATAGGCAACCGAACTCACTGCAGCGTGTTCTCAGGAAATTTGCTGTAATATACCTTTCACGCCCTGGGAAAGGGCCCCTTTTCTACTTTCTGGGCGATTAAACCGACATATAGGTCAAAGAACATATCTCGCTGTAATGGCTCTGAGCGAAGATGTTCCTCAAAAAAATTGGCCATCTGGAAGATCTGATGGCTGTATGGTCTGCTGATCTGGTCGCTGAGTATAAGTTTGGCACTTCTTCTGATTTTTTTTTCCAATCAACATATGAATTTTGGAATCCGAGGAATTGTTCAGTTAGGTAAGAGGGAATGTTTGTAAACCTCATTTCGCCGTGTGGGAAGATTTGTTGTTTGTAGGCACGCCTACGCGCTCTTGTTTTACATATATTCCAAGTGTTGATGATCATTCACATGGGTAAATACATAGCGTGCAAAATTAATGTCTGAATATAGCAGAGAGATGATGGTGCAGCCTAGCACCACCCGTTGAGAGAATATATAATGGAACTAATCCCGAAACTATATAAGCCAGAATCGCGGTTTGAATAATAACAATACTATTATAATGAATAAGCCCGAAGCCGTTTTGGTCCCCTGGTGGTGACCATAACGCGAATACGGGGCCGTCGGAAATGCTACGGTAAACAATTTGAAAATCTCATTATTTGTTTGTCCACATCTTTCTATATTTTGATGTTATTGTGTTCGTTTGTTAATTATACCTACGTACGTGCTGAATACCTATTTCGCACCAAGTTTATTTCACTAAAACGGAATGAAAAACGAACATCGAATCTATTATATTATTCATGAAAACTGAATTAGAGAGAAAAAGAAAGCGCGAGGAAAAAGAAAAGGGAAGAAAAAAGGCGAAAAGCCAAGCAAAGAAAATCAAACAACCAGCTGTAGAATGAAATAATGGATGTTCGTTATGAAGAGAATCTGTAAGCCGAGAGTAATGAATTGCTATTGATAGTTTGTGAATCTGCTCCGAAGCGTACTATTAATATATCTGAAAGGATATTTGAGAGGTGACAGAAATTGATGAAGTAATATTTGATATGAATTTATTTTTCGGATAACGAATTCGTTTTTATAAATCAAAAGCAACTATAGACGTCAGCGAAAACTTTCTTCTAACAATGTTTTGCTGTCTGCGACACAAGGAAAATTTCGGTTCCTATCAAAATTTCCACCTTGAATAGACGCACAGTTTTTGGGTCTTAGAATCTCTACTAAAAGTTCATACTCATCCCATAAACCGCTGAATGGGCCTCCATTGTCCGAAACCATCCTTCAGGTCCGCGAACTCGCGCTCAACGTTACGAACTTCGGTGGAAATTCAATCTCAAGCTTCAATAATGTGTAATAATTCGTAAACGTATAGTTACGTGTGACGTACAACGTTGTACAGATCAATTTTTGGCTATTGTCAACAAAATAACCAAAGACAGCTATTGCAAATATGTGCGAAAGTGTGGCTGAATATTTCGTATTATTTTGTGAAACTTGGGTTTTCAGCCTAAAACTTTTCTATTCAAATATTTACATCACCGAATGACATTCGGTGAAAAGTTTACCAGGGATTCTCAAAGAGCTAACAAAATAGAGAAAAACAAACTTGAGTAACGTGGATCTATACATATTCAGCAAAAAAGGTACGCTTGGGAGAAAATTTTCATCCGATACCTATCGCTGGTTGAAATTTACCATAAAAATTGTCGACGCTTCTTAATTTACGACCTCGCTAGATCATTCGGATAATGGCGATCACCGAAACTCAAAAAGTTGGCGGTATGAGTTTTTATTGACAAAGTAAATATGTTACAAGGATTTTAATTTCGAAAATGATTACGTTAGCAAGGACGACTGTGTAAGGTATGTCGAGTGCAGAAGAGCACAGAAAAAGTTAGATTGCTTTTAGGATGATTAAATATGCCCGTGGCATTGAAAAAGACGAAGAGCAGTTTTGCTTGCTTAATTTGCGGTTGACCGAACGGGGAGCTTCAGTTGTCCTCGAAATGGACAGGGCGGAGCTCCGCAGGCCTGCAAACGTGCCTGGAAATCGGAGGGTTCGTAATTTCGGACTCAACAATTCGGTTTTTATGAAAGAAGGTTAGTCAGTTGAATGAAGCACGCGGTGCCCCTCCGATTCCCGAATTTATAATCGGAAGAGTACGTTCAATATTTGAGGTTAACGTACTAATTCAGAATTTGAAATAAAAAGATTCGCAGCTTCATGGCGTGATTCCAAAATGGGTTGATCCGTCGAATTTCAAAATCAGCCAAAAAATGTTATAGTTATTTCGTCACACATGATTTTACTTTTACCCTTGTAAAAATAATCCGTCATGCGTATATTACCAAATGGCAGAGCATTAAAAAGCTTTCTAAAGGGTTACAGCAAATATGAGAGCGAAAATGGAACATGGATCCAGGAAAAAGGAACAAAATCATTGAGAGAATTTAACGCTGATGAAATTTTAAAGGTGACCTTCTCATCCTTGTAGTTTAAGCTAGACTGATATCTAAAGTATCAAAGCTAGACATCGACTTGTTGATATCCAGACTTCGAGGTCAGCAGAATACGGAATCAATGCTTTCCTGCCACCAATATAGTACGTGTAGTCAATTGTTATGACTGTTTGTTGTGTTAGATAGAGCAAAACGGATGGAACGAACCCCGACATTGAGAACGTTGCAACGGAACCAAAGACAGCTTATAAGAAGACAGATAGCCCTTAATTTTAATAGCATAGAATGTAAAAACAAAGGTGAGCCAGGTGAGCCTGTTCCAATTATGTCCGTGAATTAGCTAGAGAACTTTGGACCGGAAAACTTGAATTTTGTGGTACGAAGAGCATTGTGGGAAAATCGATATTCGAAATCTAATTAAAATGCTCTCCGCGTAATGGACGCGAAAGTTCTCGGGTGAAACTTTCACGGCACATCTGTTTATGCCTTTTGAAGTTCACGTTGACGTGGCATTTTGAAAATTCGGTAATTCGTCCACTTACACAAATTATTTTGTGCTTCTGGGTGAATGGTTTATACAGAACCCTCTCGGGACAGAATCGATCACTTTTAGCCATAGAAAAGATCGGTTACGAGGGAATTCGCGGTAGATGAAAGGAAACGTAACCATGAAAAGAGCGCTCAATTCGCTACAACAGAGGGCATATGATTTAAATTCAATACTCTGAGGCCAGCCACCGCTTGAGAGCTTTCACTTATACTTGTTGATCCCCAAAACTACTTATTACTCACCATGGACCTTCCGTAAACCTTGAGCGTTTTCTCCGCAGCATTGTGCTGGATAAATCCACCCCCAATACACTCAGTTTCAAGTCGTGGTGCTGTATCTTTGAGGATTTTTTCTTCAACCTCTTCGTAGATATGAGCTGAAACGTGAATAATCGATTGATGAGTCAGAGTTGTGTCACTGACCTTTTCAAGAGATATAAACATCGAGAATAAAGTATCCGAAGGAATAGAGCTCGGTTATGCGTTATGTGAATCTGAACTAATGAAACTATTACAGTTATGGAAGAGATTATAGTCATATTATGGTCATAAGAGTATCAAAAAGTGAAGAACAAAAGTTTCCAATAAGTGTAAATCCCCGAGAAGGACATGGAAAAGTTCAAGTGCATCTAGAGACCATAGCACAGCGATGTGAATTAACCTTAAAATGTCAAGAGCCGTGCATGGAATATATTTTCCATCCAAGCTTCTATGGTTTGACTAGAAACTCACAGCAGTTCGATGGACGAGTAGATCCATTAAACAAATTTCATAGCAGTATAGGTGTGCAATTGTCGCTGATACTGAATTAGGAATGGTGAAGTTCCGAGGTTGGTTGAAAACAGAGAAAATTCCGCGGAATATCTACATTGGAAAATTCTAGTTGCAGAGCTCTAAGCATGCTCTTATGCATATCCATCCGAGTAGAGCGAGTATATCAGCTGGCTACCCGATAGCTAGCCATGCGTATGAGTTCCGAAGGAAACTCGAGAGAGAGAGAACACTTCGGCCAACAACGAAAATCTTGAGTACAGGATGATTCGGAATATGTTTGATAAATGAATGCGTAAAATGTACGATGAAACGAGTGATGGATCGAGGGATTTGCCGCAGATGAAAATTTTCAATGAACAAACTTTTATTCGATCTCAAATTCCCATAACGCATCTGGCCACCGCATAACCGCTGGAATATTCACATAAAGTATCGCAGTTCGATTTTCAATTATGAAATTACAAAACTTTTCGGATAACAACCGATCATCGCACGTCAGCATGATTTCTGAGCTCCTCGAGTTTTTCAATGATACCTAAAATTCAGGCGGCAGCTAAAAATTCAATTTTCGAAGTTCGCTGTATTTCACTACAATGCATATCTCTCATTTAAAATGATTGATAACTTCTAAAAGCATCGTCTTTAAAAACTGTGTCTACCAGATTTTTGTTGTTTTTTTCTTCTTCTTTTGAGACTGAAAAACCGTCAAGAAACTTTCATTCCGCAGATATCCGTTGAAATGGCGATAAACCGATTTGCCTTTCCGATTTAAAAATCAAAGTTCACTGCCTGAAACTTGGCCCACGTTTTCGAGTCGCGGTTTGGAGTGCAATCTCTAAAGACGAAATACAAACACCACGTGAATAAAATCTGGAATCCAGAGATCACAAGAGCTCGGCAGACGACTTGATTTCCGATTCGTTGAAACCGTAAACGAATTCTCCAAGCAATTCAGGATTAATTAAGCTCGGATCAAGGCCGCAGGGCTCAGGTCCACTTGATGATCAGCATTTATAGTGGCCCTATGCCAACGGCTGACCACTTAACATCCCTGACTCTGGAGTGAATCCAGGTATTCGGTTATAATGCTAGGTCGCTTGACAAGGATCGAGAAGCTCATCCAAGCATCCTTTGAACTGCGCAACTTTGAAGTCAGGTGTTGAGAACTAAGCATCGGAGATATCACATCACCCCTGATCTACCTGTCACTCAACAGGACTAAAGTTATGCCGAGAGTCAGCCAACGAATCAGTCCCAAGGATCATATTCAATATTCATGGTGAAAATGATCCTCGGAGTGGGAACATCGTTTTTCTGAAACAGTGTGGTATAATATGGGACAGCAGTCTTTAAACTGCAATAATCGCGATCCAGAATATGGGCATGTGAAGACGACACCGATTCTATTGACGTTCTTATAAGTTGTGAAGTGCTGATGAACACGGAACAAGTCGATGGCCATGGCCCGGAGAACTTTGGAGAAATTAACAGAAATCAATACCTATACGTTAACCCTTAGTGTAGTGGGGGGTGAACGCGAGGCACAGTGGGGACTAAGAGCCGAGACTAGTTTGTACTAAGTGCGAAATACCGTAAGTAGAAAGTGCAGAAAATGGCTCGAGAGTCGTCGCCATGTTGTATTACTTGTTTTTTTTTCCTCTTCTTTACGTGTTCTTTTCTGTTCTGTTTCCCCACTCAGTCTCTCTTTTCATCGCTATTCTCCAGTGCCTCTTGAGGCTTTGGTTAACGAGATTATTCTCCTGTTTTTCTTTGGCTTTCAGAGTCCTGGCGTGTCGTCGCAATATGTATGTACATAACCTGATCGTAACTATACAGGGTCGCGTAGAGAGCAAAATGAGATTCAGTCACGGAGAAAATTTTGTCATTACGTAGAGAAGATTCGGGCAGAATTGACTACCCTGCATAGAAATTTAGAGCAATTGGTTTATTTTCTCCGTTTTTTCTTCGAGTACTAGTCTGTCCTGGGACCCCGGCCAATGCCCGAAATACTCGAATGTCGTAGAGCTACTCTTTGCCACATATATTATTCTTTGGGTGAATCAACGAAACAGTTATAAATTTGCCCAGTATGTCCATATTTCCCCGCGGACATATTTACTTCGACTCATGTCTGAATGTAATTGACATCCTCGGAATTAACGTTCGGACAAAGTGAAGAGGGAGTTTTTACAATTCGGTTGACTCGTTTTTTTTTCTTTTGTTTTTCTTTCTTTTTGAGTTTGTGGAGAGAAATAAAAAATATTGGAGAAAATTGAGACAAAAATGTAAAGAACATCACGTCACGTTACTTCTGGGCGTACATGAGAAAAGTTTATTATTATCACATTTTCTTCCCTAGCTTTTTGATACATGTGTGCGTTCCATATCCAGCACCTACGTTTCTATATTAATCTTCATGGCAGGAGCTCAACTGCGATTTATACATGGAGCAGTCAAATTAGTGTAGAGAAAATGAAGATCGTAACTTTTTTGCTTCACTCGAATGAAAAACAAAAGCAATCTCTGCGTCTCGAAATATTTCACGTAATTTTCACCGAATGAATCTCAGGAACTGACTCCTCTTTTCCTTTTTCGCTTTCGCTCAAATAGAGAATACGATGATTACATAAATCATAACCAAAGTGCGTTTCTGAAAGCTCTGAGATGTATATTTAATAATATATTATTGAGAAAACAGATATCGCAAGTATTGCGAGAACTCTGGCAAAAATGAGTATATATATTTCAATTGTAACTCACGATATGCTCGCACAATAGTATAGGAATTGCAAGTGGTGAATTTTATAAATGTTAAAAGTTACTACACAGATAATGAGTTTTACGAATACGGTAGTTCCCTTTCAGAACAAAATCTACGATATCGTTCGAGTTTTCAAGCTTTGTCAAGTAAGCTGGCTTGATATTTATCGATTATTACAACCTTGATTGGGAGAGAAAAAGGCATGAAATATTAGAAGGTACAAAAATAAAAAAACAAAAGAAACTTTTGAGATCATAATTGACTTTCGACAAGGAACAGGCAAGTTGGTGACATAACCGGCTGGCGAGTGATGATCCCAGCTTGTAGATTTTGTCAAAATCAATCAATTCCACTTTTTACTTTTCAAATGAGCTGTATCTCTCGGAAGCTGCAACGGAGACTACTACTTTTAAGGGCAGGGCAACAAGCTAGAATTCCCGAATCATCCCACCGAAACAGCACTCAGTTCGTAGACACCCTGTATTCAGCTTACGAACAACTTTGATTCTACGAAGACCCTAAAGTCCGCGTTGCCTCCAAAATTCTGGAGTTCAAATTTGAGCAATTTAATAAAGAAACTATTACGCCGAATGCATATACTGTATCGAAGGAACAGAACACATCTTCAACGCGACGTGGAGGTACATACCTGCCTCAAGTGAAGCATAACGAGGTAGAATAATGTGTGTACGTATAGTTCTGATTCAATTCCATTTGGAAATAGAGGAGTTGACAGTTCATTGGTCTGTTGAAAATGTCTTTAACCCGGTGGAAATTGTAGCGCGCTTTGAAGATGTTGAACAATTTAATAACGAGCTACAGAGACAAGAATTAGTCGGGTCGTTAAAAGTTGCTAAAGCGTCCACTCTTCCTAGTTCATTATACATACAGTATCTAACTAGATGACATGAATATTCACAATTTGAATAGTTTCGTCGGAACTGCGACTAGCATAAACCCCGCAGACAAGAGATCAAGTCTGGAAATTTCGTTGATTTTTTAACAAAATTCATCGTTGTGTACAAGAAAATGTGTTCGTACATTCTGAAAAGTACATCAGTTTGGACTACAAGAAAAGGCTAAAAATATTCGGCAAGAGTAGGGTCTTTGAATTCATCCCTGCTTGGAATACGGAATGCCAGGTTTGAGAGGACACCTCAAGAGCGGATAATCCGGAGAGCATCGAGGAACAAAGAGCACCTTAGAACGTGAACCTTGCGCTGTATTCTGATGTGTCCGCATACGAGAATATTCCGATTCCAAAAAATCATATCAGTTTGAATTTTAGGTACCGGTTTTGGCGAGATAATGGGGCTACCTCGTCCGAACGAATCGATTATTTGCCAAATTGAGCGAAATCTTCTAAGAATATTGACAATTCTTATTAATAGTCATCGCTGTATTGCAAAATTACTATACCAAAACTCTGTTATCTAATAATCGTCAATACCTCAATAACTGCCTTGTGGAGCTATACTCTTTTATTTCGAGAGCTGATAATAATTTACGCTTACACTCATTGAACTCGAAAGCAATTCTCTTGTTTGATCGCTGATATCTATCCATAACTTTTCAGACCGACAATGATCGATTTCTACTCGAGATTCGAATGAACTAATACGACGTTGATGAATGAGAGCGATCGTGAAACTTATTTGGAATAGATCGATTCCGATTGATTCCGTCTGGAGATGAAACAAAAACGAAAACCCACCCCCAGAAGGTATATTACAATCGTAGGTGAAAGAGTTTTCGAACTGTTTCAATTTTTGTTTCAAACGTACGTACATTTTGCTGATGAAATCATGTGGTAAGGAATCCTGACGCAATTTTGAACAGTAATTTACATCAATTTCCCAATCTAGAAGCGGAGAATTGTGACCTCTGGATCTGAACTTCAATTTTGACACCTTCGAAGATTAATTCTGTGTTTATTCGGAAAGTCAAAATGACGAAAGCCTCAGAAGTACGATACGACCTGACTTTCTCACTCAGCAAATTCTTTTGTACAAACTTTCCAGCTGGCGAATCCATGAAATAAAACGACTTTCAACCAGTTCTGAATACTTTGAACTATGTACTTCTAACACAATGACTTTCCACCCGAGGAGGCACTGAAAATAACACTGTACTAGCTTGATCGAAGATAAATAGCCTGAAGATATGTCACCGGACTCATTTATTCGTTATCTTGAGCCGGAAACTGTCATCTACGGTCACCAATTCTCATACATGTATCTAGTATATAACTGTACCTCGGAAGGTTTAAGTTTATATACAGTCTGATCAGTAAATCCCGGGCGCAGTCCGGATTTGCGCGCTCGAGTCGTCTCTATGACAACCACGAATAGCTTGAACGGCATCTGTTGCAGCTTATGTATATACATGATATACTACTTCACATCCATATATATACCAGTGGCAAAACTGTACATATTTATGCCACAGGGTGGGCAAAAAAAAACCGGACTGATTTACAACGTGAACGAAATGCGAGGGCGTCGACCGATTTTGAAAACCATTTTCATCGTTGGCGTTTGAAAATCCGGAAAATCTTCATTGTGTTACACACAAGACGAAAGGTTTATCCTTCGCATTTCGAGCAAAAAAAAGTTTTTGAAAATCGGCCGAGGGGTTCAGATTTTATTCGCGTTTTAAATTGGTCCTGTTCTTGTTTTGTTGGCCCACCTTGTACGTTACCTACCGCGTCATTTTACCTACATGGTCGGTAAAATTTTTCCTCTTGCCAATATAGGTACTATATTTACCTATATAATCTGCGGATAAATTTCATTCGCTCTCGTACGTTGTGAATACCTATATCCGTTGATGAATTCAATTTGCGGCGAACATAGTTCCATCGTAGGTATACCTGGTTAAAGGCAAATACTGTTACGCAGGGCGCAAATGGAAGCGTTACAGTGAAAAAATGTTGATAAGCGATAGAAAATTCAATGATAAAGCTTCCTCCCCTCTTGACAAAAAGAAAAGTGTCGAATGAGTAGCAAGTATCCTGGTTTGCGGAAACGTCACGTATGTATGTACCTACCTACCGGTCCCCTGGCCCTTCGATCGAACATTCAAATCACGTGACTATGAATAACCATCAGTTGCGCTCTGAATTTTAACTTTCGAAGAGCCCAACTGTTTGCAGCTGTTAATCGCCAATTCACGAAGTTATAATTCCATTTCGCTTTACCCTTACTCGGTGCCGTGTTTTCCTTGAACCGTAGTAATACTATCTTTTGAGGGTAGAGTTTCTTTCAATGGATCAATTCCGTTGATCAAATATCGATAACGCGTTTCACTTCTCGCCTAATATTGATTCAAACTCGAAGAACTTGTTTGAATTCTAGAAAATTGAATACCGACGATTGAATTGACAAAAAAATCAACCAAGTATTCGTCTTCGATCTCTTGGAAAAATTCGAACCAGCATGAACATTTCATTTTCAAACTAGAGAGTCATCATTATCAGAGAATAGTATATTTTGTTACTAGTGCGGAAAGTAGCCGATCTCCGACGAGTGTGAGGTTAGCATTACTAGCCGAAGGCGAATGCAGCAATTGCACAAGTATTCGTGTGAATGCAGCATGAGCCGAGGCGTGTGCTGTTAACCTCGGACGGGCCAGAAATCGTCTACTCGCACTAGTCACAAACGATATTTCGTGTAATTCCTACGAAAGGAAGTTAGTTTTTAGGAGCAAATGAGCCAAATAAAACTCACATTATTTTTGTCGATGAAAGTCATTCACCGCACTGTTCGTAAAAGTAACTTTCCGCACTGGAGCGGAAACGTACTTTCCACACTAGGTGTGGAAATACGGTGTACTTATAATACTTTACGCGCGCTAACCATGATTCGGAAATCAAACTTTCCGAGCAGGTGTTACATTAAAATTAATTACCCATACGCAGGTATATATTTCCTGAAGTTAGAATGTCAAATTTCATGAAAGTTAATATTGCAAAACTCAGAACGAATTGTATGCTCTCTGGACTCTGGGTAAAGGGGGCTTAGAGTTTCATCAGTGAGATATAAATTGCCTAGAACTTCACACTTAGCGATACGCGAGTTATCCTCATAAGTTGATTCCGAGACGGCCGATAGGTGTGGCGAAACTCTAAAACTACTAGCATTTCGGTCGTCGTCGCGCTGGTAGATTTTGTTGGATATGACCGGGACGTAACGCAGTATCACGTAAATATGAGCGTACGTTGCGTATGAACAATAAACGAAAGAGGAAAGACGAAAGAAAAAAGAAAAGAAAGAAACGGTACTACAACCACACGGCCGGGCAGCAGGAAAACGAGCGCCCATATTTCTTCATTTAGGGTATATTTGCTCATGAAAAACAAAAACAAGGAAAAAGACAAACAAGAAAAGAACAGAGAAAAAGCCTGGAGACAGTGAAATGTGAGGGAGACAACTGAGAATGAATTTATCTTGATTACACCTGTTCCGGGTAGGTTTGATTCTTTTATTTGAACAAACCACTCCGTCGTGGACATCTGGAAACGAAATTCTACTATTTTCAAATACTAGTCATACACCTAGACGACTGGATGAAGTTAGTGGATCTGCACTGGCGACAACCGAGGATTAAAAAAGACATTCTATCACGAAATCATGGCGAATTCGAATTTACTGATTGATTAAAGTGAGCATGCACTTTTTACAAAAAGGCAACCAGTAGATTGCAGACGAAACAGTACCCTGATGACGCTAAAGTTTCTCAGACCGAAGGAGATAGAGACAAATTATTGGTAGCAAGAGATCCACACGGGGTGAGGCGTTTATTCAAATTGCTTGAGATCGCGGAGTTTGGTATGTATTTTAAATCATACAGATCGAAGTTTGAACTCATATGAGCGTGAAATGAAGTACATTTTCAGAATGTTTGCAAAACAACATGCAACTCTCGTGATACGATACCTATATTTCAATTCTTTCCTCGAATATAGCGTTCATTGTGATCTTGCAAATTGAAAGAAAAAAATATGCATAACTTTTGGACAACTTATGGCAATTCTCTACCGATTGCGTAGCTTTTGAAGATCATACATTTTTGTAAGCGCTATTGGCATGTTTTTCATTCGTATCAATATGTCGGACCAGTGGTCTATGTGAAAAGCGTAGAAAAATTTCACAATCTTAAGAAATTTGAAAGCGTGATCATTGGGAAGAATGAGATTGAATTCTGTTCGCATCATTACGAATAGGTATCTCCCCGCTACTTCTACACAGATCTTGGACAAATTTAATCTTTTAGCAAGTTCATGCAATTCCGCAGATTTTCAATGAGGAATCATCAAATTCGGTGGATTCGTTCAGAATTTATGCATACAATTTGATAAATTATTGGAACTAACAAGAAACGTGACATATTTTTTGAAAAACAAAGATCAAAGGACGTAATAAAACGATAAATTATTACACCGTGCAATAATTTGCAGATTTTAATACTATACAAAAATTGCATCCAGTTGTATCGAGACAGTGTTCAGTGGCGAGGGAACTGACGAAACGGCAGAAGGTAAAGAGCAAATTCAAAAGACGTTCATGAGAAATCTTGATTTATATACGGTGGAGCTAAAGTGACCGAAAACTGGACGTCAGAAGCTCATTCTTTGACATACGGATCACTAATCATTATCTTTGAATCCTGCGTCTAGACAGCTCTGAGGTAATTTAATTTTTACTGCATATTGATGGGTTTGAAAAATATATTCTGCGGGTGGCGTTCGACGGTGGAAACTTATTGCCCGAAAAGATACTCTGCCGGCATAACGGAATCTACAATGACGATATAATAGCTTCGAGAAAAAAAAAGAGTCACAGCACGAAGTTGTTCAAGAGGTTATTGCAAAACCTGTAGATGACGTTGAGCTAGAAAAACCGGCAAACGCGTACCCGCACTTCACACCAAAAACAAAACGAGTACTTTACTACGGGTGCAGACGGTTATACTGGATTGAATACATTAGGGACTACCTACACTGAAGACTGGTTTCATTCGTCTTTTTACCATTCCTCTTCGCAATCTGTAGTCGACATGAACCAGCAACAATTGCACATTGTAGAAAAAAGAGTTTATTATATCTGTCGCACGAAATTCAATGGGTTCCGTAGGATTGAAACGAGCCTGACTTTTGCGCTAAGAAAAAACCGACAATTTCTTCCAGCTGCAATTTTCATAATTCGAAAAATTCTCAACTAAAATCAGAAAACTGCCCCTATTTTCTCCCAATACTCTGTGACGACGGAACGGACGATTGCGAATGAGTATAGAGGACCGATTCCAGGCGGTTTATCGAGTAAAATGGAAGTAGGTTCCGGACAAAACATATCCTCGACGGATAAGCTTTTTTTAATTATTGATCCCCTCCGTTTATCCACATGTTACTGCAGGAATGAAAGAAAAGCTGTTGTATGACAGAAAGCTTCGGATTCAGGGTTCCATTTGTTATGACGAGGCAATCGAAGTAAAGCCTGGATATTCCGTTGTGTGGAAAAATGAACTTTCCGGAACTGTTTGAATAATTTCTGTGACGTCTCGGAAGAGTTTGACCAAAGTGATGGACGGAGCTCCGTGGAAGATGTAATCATTACTTCTGGGCCATTACCGGGAGAATAAAATTTCAGATGACGGCACTGTTGAACTATCAATGAAAATTGTCTAGCACAAATGTGACTATAAACCAAGTCGCCATGCTCACGTAACCCGGGGACGTGCGTTGTAGTTTTTATTACATTTAGTGAAAACAAACTTTACAATTTTATTCACTAACGACGATATAAAATTACGTCGTAAAAACCGGCGAGGATACAGACGAAATTACTGACGTTGTGATCGTCGTTCATCAACGGCTGATGAAATATTCCGAAAGTGGCCACCACGCAGCAATTAATTCGATCGAAATTCAATGAAAATTAATTTCAACGAGATACATATTATCGCACAGACTTTCGTGCTGTTTCTTACTGTTTCAAGTGCGACCGCGACGAATTATGTTGTCTGTTTAACAAGAAATTCATCTTCCCGGCTATAAAGAAAAGTCGCAACCTTTGCAACGTTGAAATCTTGATCAACTTCATAGTGCCGCGTTTCGCGGACGTTCATAGCCATTAAATCATTGTATAAATAGCAACATTCTAATATCTTCTGGCAGCATAACTTGTGCTCACGATGATCATCAACTCACTGCACGGACTTGGGAGCACCGCGGAGATTCCACTGAGATATTTACTTGTATCAAAGTCTCTGCAGTACTTCTCGATGAAAATTTTGTGTTTAAAATTCAGGGTTAAATCCACGATCCCCGATTATATTTCTAGTCAGTCACTACAGACAACCTCGCAAATTAGCTGAATGATGGAGTGATTTTGCATGTACGAAAAAAACTAGTTACCTTCCCATGAAATAACTACGAGGTGCGTGAGCAACGGACGTGTCATAATTCGTTGACCCTAATATATTTCAGGATGAAAATAGAGATTTGTGTTGAAAGGGGATGAAGGGTATTAAGCACCAAGACGGGTGCTATTGTCGGACTTTCGATCCCTGTGAGGCACTTTCATGTAACTCTGCTACTCTGCATTCGTTAATAGAGCACTGTTCAAAGACTAGGAAGAATTCTCAGTTAGTATTAATGTTTAACAGTCACGCCAGACGTGAAAACTTCCAACGATAACTGGATCGGGCGCAATAATTGCGTTGGCAGGTTGTAAAGTCTACGACAGCGATGCATTCGTTCGCATTTTTAAATCACACAAAAATTGGAGTTCTTTGTAGACAACGAAGAGTATAGTGTTCGTTCGATTGATTATAAGTAAATATTTTCAATTTCAATACCTAGTATGAAAAGTTTGAAAATTTCACGATTCTAAGATACTTGTATTTCAACAAAAGAAGAAAAAAGAAAAAAAGGTCAAGTTTCCTTCAGCTTGTTTGAAAAATATTAGTAGGATGTGATCACTGAGATGAATCAAACGTGAGTTATATCACGTTGTTAAAATTTTCCGCTCGACGAAACGATCGGCAGCTCGCCGGCAGCACTTTTCTTGAATGTATTCCTAAATTTGAGATCCTATTTTCCGAGAATAACAAGCGCTTTCATATTCTTCGAAATCTTCATTTCATAATTCTATAATTGGGATCATATAGAAACATGCGGATAACAAGTTCAGCCTGTGGTATAAATATTTGAGATAAAGAGTTCCGTTACGAAGCGGAGACGAGATCATACGATACAGCGATCACGTCACGTATCGCGTAATTGAAGTTACACCGGAAATTAAAAGAACAAAGAAGAGAAAGTGGGGCTCGGATCGGGGAAATACATGTACTCGCAACACTTCCTTTCCTTTTTTTCCTATTCTGCTTCCGAATCTCCAATTACTTCCGTTTTTATTCAATTATTATACCCGAATACAGGATCCATCAAAGATGAAGCCCGCGAGTAGGCATTGCAATGAAATTCGTTGTGTAGGTATATGATAACCGAGAACCGCATGCATTATAATTGTGTACATGAACAAAAAATATTAATGGGCCAAAATTCAGAAGCATACGGGAACTGATATTTCTCGGCTGTGTTTTACAATCCAACTTCGTATAATACCTGCAGTGAGAGAAACGAGTTCCTTCGGGTGGTTCGCAAATATTCTAAAAGTTCTACAGGTGTGGTAAGCACGGTTTTGCAAGCCCGTGGGTAACATTAGATACCGAGTAATTAGGAAAAGTAGGCTCTTTAGGTGAACATCCAAAAAGTAGTTAGCCCTAAGCCACACATTTTCACAGGCCGCTACTGGATTCCGAGATTAACAAGTAGATGTGTTTCGTGCGACGCAGCAATCCACTGTATAAAATGTAAATGCATTTCTTATTCTTCGGCACGAGCGAAATTTCGTACAAACATTATCCGTTTAATTCGAACAAATTTCGTTGTTCGTTGTATCCCACCTATCCTACGACAAAAAAATTTCTTCTCAAATTCTCCAGGTTAAGAAATACGTAATGTAATTTGGACACACCCCGCCGGCCGTATACTGAGCTTTAATGTAGGATACAACAATTCTGAGCTGTGTTTGTGCAGCGCCAGTCCATCATATCTCCCTAATGTACGTCGCTGGATTAATTAATCAATCAAATCTGCCCAGCTGTATAGCAATGGGTATCCTATGCGAGCTTGTTTCTCCACCTGAGATATCATATCAATTATATTTTCGATGAATGATGAGCACGCATAAAAAGATTTTTTTCGGATCAATATCATTCGGAATATTTCGAAAGTTTTTCAATATCCTTTTTCTCCATCCGGTCCGTTCCGTTCCTTTTCTTATTTTTTTGTTCCTTCTTGTTTTCATTTTTCTTCATTTGTTCTTATTTATTTCGCTCGTGTTCTTCTCCCGAATGAACTCTAAATAACTTCGTGGAAAACTTCTTTTTTTTTTTTTAACTTCCACTCCCAAAGTTCAACGACTTTAGGTTGAATTCCGAAAGTTCTTTTTTTGAATCGCCATCGAAATGACGAAAGTTCTGTATATCTTTTTTCATCAAATTTCTTACCAATGAATACGAATTATATATATATACCCGTGTTATATATATATTGTACGTGGGTAGACGTGCTTCTGAGATTCTGGCCTTCGAAACGGACAAAAATTATTCTGTTATTCAATTCGATCCGCATTTTGTATCGTTTATTCGTTCCAGCATGCGTGTGAAAGGATGTAAAATTATTTTACATATTTTTCATTATCTATAAGCCTGTTTAATATTTTATCACAATGTCTAGAGCGGCGCCACGCGGGCAAAACGTGCCTCTCCATTCACGATCCAGATGATATTTTGCGCCTGACAGTTGCAAAAAGTAAAACGAGAAAAAATAAGCTAAGCTAATTTGCCACGAAGTTAATTGAATTCAATTTAAGATTTATATCATATTCAAACCTGAGAATTTTATGGTGAGTAACAAATTTTTCGGTAATAATTATAGCGGGCGAGCAGCTTGACGAACTGAATGCTTCTATGAAGAGTTTACGCAAATATGGAGTAGGTGTTATGTTTTTGAGTGAAACACTCATGAAATATTCTCTTTCGGTGCCTGTGCGAAGATGCGAAGAAGATAAGACCAAAGGTTAACGTTGAATAACGACGTGACCAACTCAGAGGATAAAAATTTATGAAAATCAATCACATCAAAGAGACTGAGATGAAAATCAAAGGGAGAAAGATGAGGTTTCAATCAATATTATGTAATTAATATGAGCCTCGCGAGCCCCGAATGTCTAGCGCACGTCACGCTCGTATCGACGTCAACGCGAGGTTGAGAATATGCTTATGCTATACCTACCATATCATGAGAGAAATAATGAAAATGGCCGCAAGTCATGAAAGTGATTACCTAAAGTATGATGGTATAGATATAGGCTCACGCGCAACATCAAAATTTCACCAAAAATACATTTAATTTTCGTTAAACATGCTTCTGCGCTGTTCAAATTATTTTACCGCACGCGCGACGTGACGTATTTTACCCATGCCTGCACATCCTGCACGTGATTGTGAAAAATTAAAATTTCTTTCTTTCAAGGCAAACAAACGGACGAACAAGCGAACAGGAAAACGTGAGAATTAAATTGCCTGCAGATGTTGTCAGCCGCAGCAGATGGAGATGGAGATGGAGATGGAGATGCCGATGGAAACCAAAAACGCAAAGAAAGATATTTATTTGTATAATTTGCGAACCAAATTATTTAGGTTAGCGGGTTAAAAATAATTAAAAATCTTTCGTTGATTTCAGTTTTCCGCGATTATTCAACGAATAATGAATACCAATATTCAATCGCTATATTCTATCAAATGATTGCAATAAGTGTTGGGTTTCATAGCTTTGATAATCGGTTATCATTCATCGCGATGTCATTTTCACTATTCTTCCAATTTTACTCTGATCGTCCATTTGTCTCCAGGAACGCAGTGAATGGATTCATAAGATTAGCTGATTATCGAAGATATTTGAATCGCGGATAATCACTTGCCCATACTGTATTCGATACCCTATATTATACAAGAGCACTCTGGCTTATTACTTCATTCAGAAATGAGTTCACTTTGGAGAATTCTATTCTCGTTCAGTCCCCGCTTTACTCAAGACGCGGCCTCTCCTAACGACGCGAAAATATGTATGTACAAGGGAAGAACGTCGAGGAAGTGATGAAGGAGTGGAACTTGATGGGTATCGAAATCGAATTCTTTGATATCTACGTTTTTTGAAACTTGGTTCTTCAAGCTTGCCAACCAGAGGTTGTCTCGATGCTATGATTTTGAAAATTGTCGCAGTTAAATACTACTATTACTGTACTGCATCCCCGGATGTAAAAGTACTAACGACCGATAGAACAACAAAGACAGTACACTTCATTCGAGGCATCCATTTCATCCACCAACCACAATTCTCGGTCTTTAGAGAAATGAAGCTCTGAAAAGTACAGTCTTACTGCTCCCACACGCGTCAGAACAGTATCGATACGCAAATTTACACATAAATCCATAATACTCGAAAAACAATCGCGGCAGCACCGCTCACTGTTACTCCGCATCTTTCTTGCGTTCAGCAGAGTTTATTATTACAGTCGTAAGACATAACCAAATAACACCCTCAACATACACAGCAAGTGTCTAATTATCGAATAAATAGAAATGTGGGACGTTTGCGTTATGAAGGACAATTTAGAAAAAAGTGTTAGACAATGAAATAAAAAGAGTGACTATGATATGACTCGAGGAGGCACAAGCGTTATGAAACATTGCAGACGGAAAATTATAAGAAGTTTCAAGTTTCGATAAATTATCTTCCAGTAACGGCGTGGTAGATAATTTTTATCTTTTTATATGTGGTTCATAAGTTCGGTCTTTATAACATATCGAATTTCCATCAAGCTCCTCCATTGCGTTTTCATTTCAATCGAAAAAATTCACGTATAAATCTCTATTCTCCTTATTAGCCCGTTTTCAAATTACTAAATTTCGATATCGTTTTCCATAAAATTAGGGTAGTCAATTTCAATCAAAATAGGCTCGTATGATCTATATCTAATCCAAGAACAATCGAGAAAAGTTTCGTTAAAATCCTCCATTAAATCGGCCCACGCAACAACTACCTTAAGACTCCAAGACTCCAAAACACTTCTTGAATTGAAAGGACGTTAAAATACTTTGAAGAACTTCACATGATTTTAAGAGCGGTTACCTAACCTCTCGGACGTAACGGGGTATTTCATCAGGCTCAGTTCAAAGCACATCGTTCGCTTTAAATTTCGATTTCGTTCCATTGTTGAGAGAAATCTAGTCGGTGTCATTCACACGGGATCAAATAGGAAGCTAATTAGAACGATGCTATAGGAACCGAGGAAGTCGGTATTCCCGATAACCAAGATTGCAATTTATATAATAATTTCGAAATGAAAATACCAGACCAATTTCCGCTTCAGCATCCGATAATCCACAAAGAAAAATCGTGACTTAAAATCGTTACATTCCTTGGAAGTGGAATAACAATGTATTTTTACCTACAATCGCAGTTTCTCGATTACGTTACTGTTTTTCTGCTGGAAAAAAGCTGTTATCGATAATTCTGTATTGTGCAACAAAGTCAGAACGGCGCCATCTTCACGGTATCCGATAAAATGTATGTACGCTCGCGTCGGTCATCATGAAAATATATCAACTTCTCAGTCAGATGTGCCATGTTTCTATATTAGTCGATGCTTTAAAATGCAAAAAACAAAACGGAGAACTAACTTTCGTTCTGGGTCTCGATTGATATCAGTTTCCGGCGTCATTTCACCTATTTTTTTGTATAAAACATTGAACCCCAGAATGGAAGTTATTGTAATTTTCAACTGAGTACCAATTTGAAAACCTGCTTTGGTCGGTAAAGAAGAACTATAGCATCGTCTGAAGCGCCCACCATTCCGGCCATTTGGAACATCTTTTCCTTGCAAGATGCTGATCGCTAATCATTACAGTCTGGGTCGTTATAAGAAATGCCAAAAAAATCCAAATCACGATAAAAGAAAATCGACTTCGTAATTATTTTCAATAACGGTTCAAAAATTCGGAAATTAGGGTCCGATGGGGGACACTATGAGCTCCGGAAGTCAGGGGCAAGCGACACTCGAGGGAACAACTCCAAAGAGCAATTCGCGAGGGTCGAACAGGTCCTTCGGGGTGGTATCTTTTCGTTGCAAACCCAACATCCCTCGCGTGCTAGTAAACAGAAGTGAAGGTAATATAAAAGAAACGCACAAAAGGGGATGATTCGCGTGTAGGCCCGCGAGATGGTCGCCTACGATATTTTTCCCTGAAAGACGTACGACGCGATAAGCCCTTTTGTCAGTTGATACGTGATGATGTTTAGGTTTTCACACGAGGATCACGATAACAAGGGGAATCTGCAGCGATGTGTTTTTATCCCGGGTGTGCTTAACGGTCATTATTCATATCCCATCCCAATTAATTCGGCAAGAGTATTGTTCAGAGGGAGCTGTAAATGATTGAAAATCAACAAAAACGGATATGTCATTCCAACAGTTCATCACAAGAAGAAAAATGAAAAACCACATGTGATCCGTGCAGTTTTTTCTGCAAAGCTTTTAACCCTATCCAGACAATGATAAACTCTGAACAATATTGCGCTAGCAGTTCTCCATTAATCCGGAAAAACATTTCCTCTGTATACTATATGGAAATGTATCTGAAGATGCTGTAGCGTAGTGCAGAATATCGAATATCGATTTCGATGAGCTCACAATCACAAGGGATAATCGGCGTAATTTTTTCATCTTTACGTGGGATCATCGATTGTTATCATTATTCGGCTTGACATAATTTTTTGGGTGCCAATCTACGTTCCAAATAAGTCCCGACTCGTTTTCGGACTTTACGGCGGCTGGTATTTTTGTTTTTCGAGTTTTTTTCTTCTGGTTTCAAATTTTTCACTTTCAGGTATTGGATAAACTTCTATTGGGAAACGTAAACCTCAACAGCTGTGGTTCTTATACCACAGCCCGTCTCTAATCTTTAATAATTGTCTAATCAAGCCTATACATAGATTGTAGTTATGGCTATACACATATGCTCAATGATATAAGTGCCACAATTATACTCTAACGCACATATGGTACTGATTCGAGAATAGCAATAAAAAAATATACGCCTATACATTGAAATTATGTGTACCAAATTACATAATTTGAATAACAAACTGAAGATAGGAAATACAAAATAATAACCTAATTCCACACAAGATTATCTATGTGAGCCCAATCTCAAAATCAAAATATCACATGTTACGTGAAGAGGTGAATGAATTACCGATGAAAATGGTGATTATTTTGAATTCATCTGCAATCCCTGACACATCACTGTACGTATACTTTCCAATTGCCACACACACTCCACTTCGAGTGAGTCCACTTACGATGAAGAATTTTTTCATATACTCTCAAATTAATTTGCTCACGTTTTGTCTGGTAGCATGGAAGAGAGTCTGAGAGCAATGTCGGAATATGTACTGCCTCTCTACACACTAGTGTTAGAATAGCTGCGAGTAAATGTCAGATGGCTGGTTCGCACGAGTCGCTCTTTCAGAAACGTGTCCACTTATGAGTACCAACTGCTCTTGAGAGCTTTTCTCGCGAGTTTCACTCTCATGTGGACGGGCAGCTCGAGGGTTTTCCAATAGCTCAGTTTCATCAGTTTCTATACGAAAGTATAACGAAGTAGGTGTCGAAATTTTACCAACCATCGACTAGAATCTCACATTTGAAGCCGTTAAAAAATTACATAACATTGCAATCGGGTTCCATGTACGAGTATATCGGGACCATATACGATGTTCCTTTCGACGAGAGTGAATCACGTTCTAACGGATTAGAGAATTGGATTTAGGAGTGCTCGAGATAGACTTTTAATATCCTTCAGGAAACAGATGGAGGATACAAGGCAAATAGTACTCGCAGCAGATTGCAGGTGTTATAAAAGTGGAGGATAAAAGTGAACACTTCCTCTACTGCACGAAATATTATGAAGTAGATAGTACGAATTAGCGTGTTTGCACTTTGATAAATGTTTATCATTCTAATCAGAAATTTCAGAACTTTGGAATGATGGGGTGGGAAAGGCACACCGAAAAGGGGCGCGAGGTACGAAGGTAGTGCAATGGTTGTTCAAGTTAGTAGTGTGTGTAGTCACAGGACGGCAAGGGTCGTCGTGACGGTTCGCGTCGGCGTCGCTCAGTTGACGTCGAACCTTGCGAGCACTCGGACGAGCACTTGGCGTGCTGCTTGCCAATTCGTACAACTCGTAACTTCAACAAAATATTTTTGAGTAAACTTGTACATATGATTAAGATGATCTGAACTGGTAGAAAAATTGCTAAAAAATCGAATTAAACAAACGAATTGGACATCATACCTACTACGGCAGATGGAATTCTGAAGCCTCGATTTCTCTCGAATGTATAGAAACCTATTCAAACGGATAATGAATCGCGTTTCGTGTGTTCGTAAAAGATGCGCGTTAAGTTGAGTTAATTGCCGAATAAACAACACCGCACCGAGGTATACTGCTGGATAAAAAAACAAATCTTATACAGATTTCCAGCGACTATACCTACCTACTCTCATATCGTTACGAAAGTTGATCAAATACACGGTAGGTCAATTAAATTCCTGGGCGATATCATAACGATTCTCATTTTTACTTCAATACGAATGTCGCTCGCTGTTCCATTTCTCCAATGCAAAATAGCGCAGTGATTTTTCGAAGGCATGTTATATCGCGTGAATAGGTACAGTAGAATATCGTCAAAGATAATGGCCATAATGAATGTGCAGGACTGAAGTTTTGAGGGTAAAAAGGTTGGGGTCAATTTCATGGGGCCGTAATCAAGCGCGTTTCTTCTCTAAACCAGAAATTCACATTTATCCAGAATTGGAGGATAATGGCAAAACTTCTGCCGAATCCACATCGCTCAGAACCGCCTTTTCAACGCGAAACTGGATTTCCATTATACTCTTCAACACAGTTAGGATTGCAAACGATTTTATGTCAACCTCTCTCCATAGCTGGTTTACATTTCTGTGTTCTAGCTCTTCTGTCATTCACTGCTCCGCCGATATGTATCATGTGCGAGAGGCGTAACAGTGAGTTACCGCGGATCACAATTGTTGACCTCAATGTCGAGTCCTTCGGAAAAGTTTTGAAAGTATTTTTTATTCCCCCCCCCCCCCCCCCCCCCTGCCCCGCCACGTTTCGGAAGAGACTTTGTGTCGTTATTCAAGTTACGTAGTCTCGTTCTAGGGCAGAAAATTTTCGAGGTTACATGGCTGCTGGAATTTCAGGGGTAGCACATTCAGCCGTACGTAAAAAAGTCATTTTTTTATGAAAATGGTTTTCACAAAAATTTATACATTCTTGATCAAATGCAAAATTCAGCAATCTTTCCTATTTGGAGGTCTTAATATTGAGAAACACAACGGTTGATATTCACCATTCAGCTTCCATATTTCCATTTATTCGTGATTGAGTTGATAAATCAGAGTTTACAGTATAACCGTATGAGAGGAGGAGCTATTCAACAGAGAATATCTACAATGATTTGATTTACGTTATTGACACTCCTGCGAAAGCGTATGAAACAGGTTCTGAACGTCACTATAAACAATTTACAGCGTTGATACCGAAGCTGAAGTCGTATATGGGTATGTGTGCGGGAAAACACTGGATCGTTTTGAATACGAACTACCGTAACATGGCAAAAGAATTTTTTAGAAGATTGGGAGGAACAGTAGGATACCAGCGCACAGAATTTTCCGGAGATAATTTTTTCCAAAACATTTTCATACCGTTCTTCACATTCTGCCAGATGGAATCATACAATTTCCAAACGATAAACTTGTCAGGTTATGCCAAACTTTCCCAGTTGCTTACGGTTTTACAAAATCCGTTACAAAATATTCGCAATCTTTCGTTTCGGACGGTTGAACCTTAATGGTATGTCACACGGTTCCAAAAATGGAGATCTCTGATTCTTTCTTATAATCTGATGCTCAATTCTTTCACAACTAAACTACAACTTCATTGAACTCCAACTCTGGCGATTTCCCATTTTTTCGCAATATGAAAATATTTTACTCCCAATTCGAACATCAATGGGGGGGGGGGGGGGGGGGGGGGATGCATGAAGTAAGATGAATTAAAAGTTTGAATTCTGCATTCGGTCGAAAGAAACAAGAATGTACTTAGATACAATCTATGGGGAATCTTGTATCCACCGTCACAAATTGTCGAACTTTTTTGTAGCCAAAAAATAGTGCCAGGGTATTGGAATTGGTTGATCAGATGGGAAGTTATAAGCGATCGAAATCGCGTATACAATGAATGCTGGAACTGCATGAAATCTTAGGGACTAATTGATTCTCCAATTTTTTCTCTATCATCGGGTCGGACAGGACGATGCACATTGAATATGGATATTTACTCGGACAGTTATCAACTATCCACGTAATTGGATATAATAACCAATGTGACGGAGTAATAATCGAGAGAAACCCGCAAGCACCGTTAATAATGTGAATTATGCATGGAATATTATACTGCGAGCGGCGCAGTGCCTGGCGAATGCAAAGTGCTTGCGCAATAATGATCTGGAATCGCGTATAGTATATCGGTGGGTGTTGATGAACGAACGAGTCACGACAGAACACGCAGCTCGCTCGTGCTCGGTTAGTCTGACATCAACGACTGAGCTATGGTGCGAGATTCTATGTAGAAGCAGCGGAGCGCAAGCTGATTTAAACGGGAATAGTTGAACAGTATAATCAGAGAAATTTAGACGCTCCATATAGATGCGTGAGTTTCGTTAGCCTAACATCTACCCAAATCAATGTAAGCAAATTCTCTCTGCTCGGGGAGATCGTGTAAATTGCCTGTATGCGTTACGCATAGAAAAAGATGCTCGCAAGCATACGACGTCTTATAGAAAGCATGGATTATCGAGAAAAACCGATTTGGCACGGGTCGCCTTAGCCATCCATCTCCTGTAGAATTCCAAATTCTGTATTCACTCGCATTGCATTTCAAATGATGAATTATACAGCGAATTGTTGTGACACTGTGGACGACCACGACAATTTCCGTCTCGTACTCTTCCGTTGAATATTATAAACATTTATCAACTTCACGGAAAGCTATCGGCCTGCATGAAAATTCGTCAAATATCGGTTGACGCAAAGAATTTCAGTTCAATAAAATGTACGACGTTCGAATAGAATTGTTCGTCGTTTTTTTACGCAGACATGGAAATTGTACCGTAATGGAAATTACTAGCGGTCGAGCGTCGTCGGGACCAAAAGTTATGCGCAAGGGAGTAAAGCTATCAATGTGAAAGTGCATGGGCAGCATCCCAAATTTGCATGGGTACCAAAAATTATTGTCGTGTAAGAATTTGATTTGTAAACAAAAAATATGTATACTCAAAATCGTAAACAGGCTTCCGCGATGAATTGGATGTGATACAATATAATCCTTAGTAATTTCCGGTATTACTCATTGCCAATTTACCTTCTTGAAAAATTTAGTCGTCCTTATTTTCCCGCAGCTTAAAATGTCAGCGGCGTCAAGTTCGCCGACGTGATTTCTTTACTTCAGGTTTAATTACGAGAAGATCAACAGCCCCCAACGCCGCGATTGATCACTAGGTTGTGTAAATTGAGCCTTGTGACAAGGCTAGATCGATACGTAGCTATCAAGGCGTCCCGACGGCCCCGACGGCTCTGACACAATGTCGATACTCAAATATACCTGGCCAACAAAAGATCTAGGATACTGATTATCATTGATTTTTCACATTCCCACAAAAACCAACCATTCCGAGATGTCCTCGAGTACTAGAATCTCCCGATCACCTCTGCTCGGATAAATTCTACCATATTCTTCGATTAGAGTAATATCGAAGTTTAGACTGGCCCATAGAGTATACTTACTGAACATCTTCAATGCTCACCGAGGAGACTTTAGATCCTAAAGCGTGTTTGCTTCTGTCAAGAAATGCTTTGAACAGTGCTTAGAATTCATGAATCCCTCTGTAAAGCCCGCAAGTGCTTAAAGTTTGTATAATAAGTCATTCACGGAATGACAAGGGGAGGATTATTCCTTTCCCCGGGATTTATGCAGTGATATTTGAGGGAATGGAGGCTGACTCGCGTTTAATTAAGTATCTCATACCCGCGCCTATCCAGTATTGTTATTGCAGTGTCTGGAAACCTGAAGTTTCACACTCACGGTTTGTATCGAGCGCGCTTCAACTTGTACGCTGTTGATTAAGCTTTGTCTTTCTTTGAATGTAACGAGGCGGTGTTGAGGTTCTCAGTTCTAAGCACTCCTTCGCTTTCTGCAATACCGGCGTTCGAGTCCTGACAAAAAAAAAGAAAAAAAAATGAGGGGAATACATTGAATGGGAGGAATGCGACGGAAATTCCGTGTCCCCCGGTTTGCTTCCTCAGCTTCGAATTCCTCGTGTTTCTTGTGCCCCTTTCTTTTTTTTATTACGATATCAAAGAGCAATACGACCCTTCCGAAAGCCCGGTCTTCGATCCCATGACTGCTCTTAATAATATTGAAAAAAATTCATGCAGCGGAGGAAACATGGACCAGAAATCTGGTGATATTCGGTGTCCTTTATTTTATGGATACGATATTTCTGGCCGACGGTAATAATCCTGCAATTTCGATGCTGAAAACCACCGAGGCCGAATTTTTTGTTCAACAAAAACTAGATCGGATGTCCGTAGACCGTACGAGGAGGGTAGACCATTCGCCGGGATTCAGAAGACCTGTAAAAATTGTCATAAATGATCGTATAGCCGACCAGACAGACAGGTCCATCGGTGTCACGGTTTGTTCGTGAATCATTGCGGTCCGCAGTTTGACGAGCTTTTCGATGAGTCTTTGAATGAGAGGGAACAATCTCTAACGAGATTATCTCGTGATAAATACAATTTATGAGGGGTTATAAAACTAGGCCTGGACTTCGCCGAGTAAGCCCGAGCACTGTTCGGATTCTGCAATCATGAGCGAGAGTATACGGAGGCGAAAAACCCATCGCGGTCGCCGTATTTTCTTCCCATGCAGTGCGATATGTCTGTCTCTTTGTTTTTTTTTCTTTTTTCGTTTGTTTTTTTTGTTTTTTTTTTTGTGTTTTGTTTTTCTCTCAGTTTTTATCGACCTCTCGCGAGGTCGGGCGAAAAAAAAGGCAAAGCGCAGAAATAATCTTGGAGGCGGAGAAAACGAAAATGAAAAAGGAGAAAAAACGAAAAAGAATAAAAGTTGCGTGATGCCGCCTCGGTACCGTTACTCGGTCTTGAGTCGGTAGGTACAGCGGCTTCCCGAGCTACAATAATACCTGTACCGGCTTGATAAATTATCTTTCGCGAATAAAAGAATGTATCAAAGAAGAATCATGCTCGATCTCTGGTGTAATAAATCAGGGCACATCCCAGTCGCCTCGGTTCGAGCATGAGAACCTTCAAAGGTTGTCTTATTTTGAATTTTAACACGCTCGTACGTGTATAGGTAGGTACAATACAATACAATGAGGGGATAAAAAATTTACCCCGGTTTTTTCATTTCGTATCTATAATGTTTGTTCTTTATTGGGGAGGAGCGAATTTCGCGATGCACCGACGTGATAAATACGTCGTTTACATATTTCTGGGCAATTATTTTCGGCGACAAAAAGACTGACAACAATCGGACCGAATACTTTAGTATATCTTTATAATAGGCTGAATCGCTAACAAGTAAATAAGGCAAGAGCTTGTAGAATGTAACTGATGTGCTCGTTGAATATCACGCGCAGCGTAGGATCGGTGACATGGCATTAAATCCAATTTATTTTCCCGTGTAACTATTCACTCAGCTTTTCACAGAGGTTTATTTCAGATCCACACTTCCGATGCAGCAGCGATACAAATTGCGTTATAAATGAGCACCACGAGCCCGAGAAAAGCCCGACGAGTCGTTCCTCAAACGAATAACAGTCGTAACAGCTGAAGAAAAAAATACGCGGAATAACAAATTATCGTTGAAGTTTGAATGGGATAAAAATTGATATTCCGATTTCGTGAATTAAATGTGTGTGCCTAAGGACCATCCGTGAAACTGGATAAAGTGGAAGTAGAAATCCCGCTTTCCCGTTGCTACCTCCAGCAACTTTCCAAAGATAAACCTAAAGATATAACCATAAATCTAATGATAAAGGAATGAAAATGGTCTTTGTGAAATTATTGTAATGATTGGTGGTTGTGGCGGTGGTGGAGGATTCTTCCTATCAGAATTGTGTGCGTGATCGTGTATTGTTTCCTCGGCTTCTGCGTACGTCGTAAAGGTGAAAGTATGGCCGAGACGACGACGGAGACGAACCAACACCCCCAAGAAGATGCGAACGGCGAAAGAATCGGCCGAGATCAAGGACAAGAAATCGCCGATAATTCAGAAGGACAGACACAGCTTGCCGCCCAGGATAAGTAAGCAGAATAAATTTATCTAATTTTGTCCGTCGGTATTTTTCGCGAATATCCGAATATCGTGTACGCGGAAAACCGCATCGTCGGCGATGTATTATAACAACTTGAACCATGTAGAGGCAACGATTCACTCCATCTTAGTAATTCCTGTACAATATATCGATCATCGTCGCATTAACCGACAGAAAAGCGCAGAGTTCAAACCAGGAAACTTCAAGGATTACGACATTGCCGTGGGTTTGTCTTTTTCTTTTCTCGCCTAGAACTATACTATACGTTTGTAATTGTGTTTGTATTATGACTCTTGAACGATTTATGGCGTGCCCAGTAATTCCTTCCTCCGCCAAGTGATTTTGCTCTTAGTAGGTATAGATGTTAAGCGAAACACAAACGAAAACTCTTGTGGCTTTTGTAAGAGGGAACTCCGAGTTTTAGGCAGTTTGAGAGTGCCAAGTAAAGTTCCACTTCATATTTTCATCCCGGACGGCTTAAGAGGGACTTTTAGTAGCGGTACCTATAGGACCTAGGTATATTTCATAAGAAAGATCGATGCACACTAACCGGTTCCTCGCCCCACCAGCCCCAACCCCCAGCCCCCATTGCTGTCTAGGGAAATTCAGGCTACTCCACATCTCCGGGGAGGGCTCGATACCACACCGTCCGTGAGTGAGGTGGGTTATGCAATGTTATGCAAGGAGTTCTGGTTACTCAATGGAATGAAAATTTCACAGGGAATAACCTACTATGATTCCTACACATGAGTATATAACTACACGAACCAAAACTCACTGCTACGCTACACAATTATAATTTGAAATAGGATGACATTGCATATGACTACACGAATTTTTGCTTCGAGCATCTATTTTACTTCACGCTCGTTAAAATCATGAAAATCAAGGCCACGAATCTTTTGTCAGACCCATTTCACTGATCATAGAGAAAACCTCCTCCCGGCGTTGAACCGGCGGAGACAACAGAATCGGGAGCGTCGAACTACAGCAAATTAGTCGGCAACAGGAACCAAAAATAATGAGAATTATTTAGAATCATTACGATGAAAATTTGAGAATGAAACTTAATCCCTTTATTAAATTTCCTGCGAAACTGATGCGGAAATTGGAACCCTCATTCAAATGTATGGGACGGGAACCATTGATCAAACCGGAACCGTTATTTTCAATTTTTTTCAGTCCCTATTCGCGGGAGGATTAGTTTGAACAGATTTTATTACGTTGTATCCTCAATTTCTTGACAGCCGCGAAAGAAAAGAGGAATAAATGAAAACAAAAATTGAAGTTTTCAGAACATAAAACTATGCAGGCATTGCACACCTAACGAACAGCTATGAAAATAAATTTAAAATCATTTTTTTCTTCGGATATGGGGTCATGAATTTCTATACATACTACGCTGCACGAAAATTTCACGGGATCTAAGTTCGATCATGATGAAAACTATGATATTTCAATGAATAAAAATCTCAAAAATAATTCTCGAACAGCGATTCAAAGTAGAAAGCTTGAGCATTTCAATTTTTACAATTTTTGCCTCTCTCTGTATCTCGATCCGGTAAAGTTTCTCTTTATTCTGTTTCCTTGCAGTTTTCAGTCTCCATCATTTTCAGATTCGCGAAAAATGGAGGCGGTCAATTTTTCAACAAATTTTCTCCATTTTACTCCAAAACTATACGATTTCCAAAAATTTTCCACAAATTTCAATCCCCTCCGGATCAATGGCAGTTTTTGTTCTTGTGAAAAATTGCAAAATTCAGCCGAAGAATATCTGAACAACATTTTATACCACATATTTTTCTTCCCCCCATCTGATCGAAATACCAAACGATTAACTCATACTGTTTCCTACCAAATCCTCACGCTACTCGAGCTTCAAATTATTATTGTAACAAGATAACATGATTGATCAGACTGATAAAGAGCTAAAAAAAAAAAAAGTAAAATGAAAAATGAAAAAAAAAAGAAACGAAAAGGGTACATGGAAGGAAAAAGTCGAACGCCAATCAGCAAAGATGTAGTCTTAACAAGGGTTGAGTGATCTTTGCCTCTCGTCAATGCTGAGAAAGGCGGGTTCTCCGCATTTCATTGCATTATTATCATCTTTGATCTTAGATAACGGTAAAAATTCACGCTTTCAACCCTCGGAATGAATCCTCTCGTTTAAAGGGATTATTTGCAATCCTGCCACGCACAGAGTACGGATAAAACGTGCGTCGCCCGTGTCGGTCCTTCTCCATTCCAAAGTGAAGAGAGTAGATAGAATAGGTACTACTTGGCTCTCATTTTCGAGCAGGGAACCTTAACATTCGTGACTCAATTAAAGGCAGGCTGATATACGCTTTGCTCTAAATTCGGTGAAAATCTACCGACTGTACCGAAGTTAATTTGCGACCGAGAAAGAAAAAGACTCTTTGAAGTATATTGCTGTTATCGGCGCGTTTCCATCCTACACTAGAACGTGACTCGACTTTCAAGTTGACCTTACAATCATCACACCAAGAATTTTTACCAATCTTTCATTCAAAATTTCCTGTGTACTCGGTTGCCTACATGGGGGCGCTTGGCAAGATTTTTTAACCGGTGATATTTCGCGAGCGTGATTTCGCAGGCCACATGTTTCTTGGGTCGATTTACTCAGCTCGACCTCCTCTATTACCCTTATCATTTTTTATACTCAATTTTGGGACACCCTGTATATGTGACAGTCTAGGTGGAATAACACAGTCTCCCACGGACCACTGCGACTGTTTGATTAACTCTCCAAGATGATTGATGCACGTCGATGTGTATGTTATGGGTAACGTTCACTGTTTTCGAAGTTCAACGGAAATTGAAATAGCGCGGCGTGGTAGGGTAGTGGGGCAAACGCTGACTAATTTTCCCAGTCCAGCATCGATCAACGCGTTGGTCAACATCGCATCAGCCAGCGTCGATGGCCGGTAAAGGCATCGATGAAATTATGGATGATTGAAATTTCCCCGACGCTAAAGCTGCGTAGCGCCGTAGTCCTCCGAAATTGCATTTTCGGAGGACTGGCGCAGCGCGTCGTCGTCTGAAATAAATTTTTCAATTTTGCACTCTCGCTCTCAGGAGCTCCCCGTCAAAAGCAATTCAATTTCGGATTGTACAGTGAAAATCATTGGTCCGAGAACTTTTCACGTATCAATCTCTGTTATTCGAAAGGTAAAGAACGAGTCAAGAAAGGTTCGTCAACTCCGAAATAATTCCAGATATAATATATTTGTCATTCAATCATAGATATAACGGATCTATACGATCTATAAAGATCTATAAAGTGAACTAGGTTAGGGTAGAGATGCGAATGTGTGATTTCAGCCGTGTCGAAATGATCACACGAACTAACGTAAGTAGAAAGGATGCGAAATTTTCATATGGGTCGGACATATGGGTCACATGAACTGTTTTCTGCAAATGCTTTTGCAGATTTTGTTTGTAACGAAGAATTCATTCATCATTCATTCCAGTTTAGAGACTGAATGGAAACAACAAACTAGTAAAGGCGGTAAAAACCCAAAACTTGCCTAACCCTGCTTCTAGTCGAGTATATCAATTTTCTACTCCGTGAGAGTCCGCTGCCCGTGAGCCATCTCACCAATTTGGTTTATCGAATAGAAATCGGTGATATTCAATAAATGTGCCTATGCATAGTGCGTCGTTCTGTTCATTAAACAGGTTTAATTAACTTCTGTAAGTTTTGCTCAAGATTTGTTCTTGCCCGAAAACGGATGCTGCTGAAGGAGGTGGATGGTTACACAGTTTCTCAAACCGTCGTCACTTGCTGTCAGCCAAATTACCATCAACGACACCAAATTACAACTCGCGACCTAGGACTCGATGACTAGGCTCAGCTGAGTGTCACGTGATATCTTTTACAATTTGTAGAAGGGAAATACTATGTGTTAGGACACCGAGTAATTAGGAATATGGGATTGCAGGAAATGAGAATGAGAATGAAGAACAAATTCGACAAACGTATTCCCGACGAGGAACTCTTATGAACATAAGAGCACGAGCATGAAAGAGTTGTGAAATGCATTTACGCTTTTGCAAACAGCTGTATGTATGCACGAATTCAGTGGGATTGGTAAACCTACTGTCGGATCAAAAAGGTTTGGCGGTTCAGTTTGAGTGATTATAACTTCTGAAAAAAAAATGTTAGAGGGTAAATTCAAAAACGTGCGTGAAGCGTAGAGTTTTCTGCGTTCAACGATTATTCACGGGTTTCGGTGCAAAAATCGTGCGAACCGATATGGTCTCCGAAGTGTTAAAAAACGCAGTTTTTTCGGGGTACGTTGCCGTAGGTCAACTTTATATCGTCACTGTTCGTCTAAAAGAAGCGTTAAAAATCTGAAAAAATTCACAGTTATTCCCTGAACATTATCAAACGTCGTGGCATTCGAAATTTTGAAAAATATCACAAAATCTGGACGCCGGGTGCAAAAAAGTCCAATGTCGTGATTTCGGAAACGACTGGGAACAGGTGACACCGAGCTAGCTTAAAATTTTCGTTAAAATATACACTATTTGATTCTGTAATCACTTTTTGATTTGCGATACTGAGCCGACAGTAATAGACGTCGATAATTTTTTGAATTTACTACGGGCAATGTATGTGCGAGCCGCGATATTCGTCACTGCATTTTCCCCTTCACGCCTCCGCCGCATCAGTTGTTTTTCAATCGTCTGCTACGTCGACCGCGAGCAACAATTGAGGCGGTGGACGCGCGGAGGGGAAAATGCAGTAACGAATATTGTGGCTCGCATATACATTGCCCGTAGTAAATTCAAAAAATTATCGACGTCTATTACTGGAGGCTCAGTATTGCAAATCAAAAAGTGATTACAGAATCAAATAGTGTATATTTCAACGAAAATTTTAAGCTAGCTCGGTGTCGCCGCATCAACGTCGCGATGCGTACTGGTTTGTAGGCTCGTAATACGATGCCGTTAATTGTACCCAGAAATGGAAATGCGGCTCAATTCGTGTGATTAATTTCCACAAATGAACTCGCGAGCTCAGCCGACACGGGAGACTCCCATTTTCGGATGAGGAATTAAACACCTCGTGAAATTGAGATGGATGCAATTTCACGATGGACATTTTTTAGAGTATGTAACTGCATATTAGGTATTTTCATTTGTAATCATTCATCTTTGTGCACCAAGACAGACCTCGTCGTGGATACATGTATACACGTGGCGCATAAAAATGAATGATTATACCAAGAAGAATACCCGATTGGGCAAATTGATTGATTTTTTATTGTCGGAAATCGTGAAGAATGATGATAATATGGAATAAAATTCATCGTGGACGGAGCTAGAAAAATCGTGAATCGTTTTACCGTAATTTACTTCTTTTTCTATCTCATCGTAACTCATTCATAAATTTAAGCCGCGTGTCCCGCGTTGTATGCACCTGGTAGGTACTACGTATAAGCGAAAAAAAAAGCCGACAATAATAATCGCGGATACCTATACGTTATAACGCGCTGGGGTTCCGGTTCTCAGAAACGAACACAAAAGCTGCAGAGTCGGTGAACGCCCGAGCGGCGTGAAAGAGGCAAGAGAAAAAAACGGAAGAAAAAAAAGATTAGCGTAAATACATTACCTATGTATGTACTCTATAAATACTTACGATAGTCGGCATAGGGGAGAGAAGAAAAGAAAGGATTAAGGAAGAAAAAAAAGGAAGGGAAAAAACCGGACAAAGAAAAGAATACAATGAGGAGCTAAACGTTCTGGCTTAAGTAGTGTCCGGTATATCTGTATATGGACTAATGCAATTCTCGGTATACCGACTACTTACCGAATGAACTAATACCTCCGTGTCAATGAATCGCGGTGTGTATCTTCGATCGTAATACGTGTGTACACCTGACCTATGCTATTCAAACTAATACATATATTTAAACTGTGGTTTGGCATTGAAATTTTATAGGATAAATAAGACGTATCCGAGGACGCAGGAGCTTGACGATTGACCCTGAGAAATCTGTGTCAATGCCAAGCAAATAAATGTTGTAGTATAACGTGGAAGAGAAGTTTTTTTACTTTGGAACAGGACGCCTGCGGATTTTTAACGACCGATAGGTATCCATAAAATTTGTGAAAAATGTGCTCGCACAATTCATTTATTTATACAGAGTGACCCGGGATCGACGCCGAGATTCTTTGTCAAAATCGGAAATCGTAGATCTGCATCAAATTTTTTTCAAAAAAATCCATAAATTTCCTGTTGCGGTCGATCGAAGATTAGCCGACGACTCGCGTTCTATGAACGGGCTCTTGTCCACAATATGTGTGATACAAGCGAAGAAACCAAGGGGACGTAACCGAGCGCGCGACACAGTGACACTACTCCCGTTCACGGTACGCGCGTTATTGGCTAATCTTCAATGAACCATAACGAAAAGTCAAGGGCCTGTAATCAACACTCGCCTACTGTCGGATCAAAAAGGTTTGGCGGTTCAGTTTGAGTGATCATAACTTCTAAAAAAAAAATGTTAGAGCGTAAATTCAAAATCGTGCGTAAAGCGTAGAGTTTTCTGCGTTTAACAATTATTTACGGGTTTCGGTACAAAAATCGTGCGAACCGATATGTTCTCCGAAGGGTTAAGAAACGTAGTTTTTTCGGGGTACGTTGCCGTAGGCCAACTTTATATTGTCACTGTTCGTCTAACAGAAGCGTTAAAAATCTGAAACAATTCGTAGTTATTCCCTGAACATTATCAAACGTCATGGCTTTTGAAATTTTGGAAAATATTGACAAACCTGGACGCCGGGTGCAAAAAAGTCCAATGTCGCGATTTCGGTAACGACTGGGAACAGGTGACACCGAGCTAGCTCAAAATTTTCGTTAAAATATACAACATTTGATTCTGTAATCACTTTTTGATTCGCAATACTGAGCCTCCAGTAATAGACGTCGATAATTTTTTGAATTTGCTACGGGCAATGTATATGCGAGCCGCAATATTCGTTACTGCATTTTCCCCTCCGCGCGTCCACCGCCTCAATTGTTACTCACGGTCGACGTAGAAGACGATTGAAAAACAACTGATGCGGCGGAGGCGGGAAGGGGAAAATGCAGTGACGAATATCGCGGCTCGCACATACATTGCCCGTAGTAAATTCAAAAAATTATCGACGTCTATTACTGTCGGCTCAGTATCGCAAATCAAAAAGTGATTACAGAATCAAATGTTGTATATTTTAACGAAAATTTTAAGCTAGCTCGGTGTCACCGGTTCCCAGTCGTTACCGAAATCATGACATTGAACTTTTTTGCACCCGGCGTCCAGATTTTTTGATATTTTTCAAAATTTCGAATGCCACGACGTTTGATAATGTTCAGGGAATAACTGTGAATTTTTTCAGATTTTTAACGCTTCTTTTAGACGAACAGTGACGATATAAAGTTGACCTATGGCAACGTACCCCGAAAAAACTACGTTTTTTAACACTTCGGAGACCATATCGGTTCGCACAATTTTTGCACCGAAGCCGGTGAATAATCGTTGAACGCAGAAAACTCTACGCTTTACGCACGTTTTTGAATTTACGCTCTAACATTTTTTTTTCAGAAGTTATAATCACTCAAACTGAACCGCCAAACCTTTTTGATCCGACAGTAGACTCGTCTAATCATACGGTATGTCCATAGAGCGCGTCATTCCTCTCCTCTATCTACAGAGTATTTAATTTCCATTTCAATCCAAAGAATCCGAACCAAATTACTCCTCGTTGCAAGTACGTATACTACAGATCAGGTTTTACAAAGGAGATTGGACACAGCTACGTTATATTCATTTCACCATTTGTTCAAATTTCGTGCCAGTGCAGTGAATGAATTTCATTGCTGGCCACGTCCACAAATGTTCTGAATATCCTGAAAAGCTATGAAAAGTATTGAACATTTAATACCATGAGAACAACACGTAGAAGTAGAAATCATCGAATGAATTTGAAAAACTTAGTTCAGCAGCCATTAGTTCGACTAAATTTAACTGACTTGAAAACATGACTTTCCGTGGATCTGCGATCTCACGTAAATTGAGTTAAATTTTGAATTCGATCAAGTAACCAATTTTCCGAGTTGAGGGAAAGTGACTGATTCCCCGGTTCATAGTATACTCACGTCCGTATTCTTTCGTCATGAAATTTTAATCATGAATCATATTTTTCGAACGAGGCCAAAATTCAGGTGCGAAGTCTTACGGCTATACTATGACATCAAGGTAGCCGAGAATTGCCGGTTTATTTTCGCATCAAATTATCGTCGAACAATCAAAATTCGCAGTAAGCGTTTCCCTGAACAGTGAGATTGAAAGGCTTGATTGAATGCCCCGGAAGAAAAATTGTGTTCGAAATTTTACGGTGGAGCACAAGCACCGGACGTTCGGAGATTTGGTTGTGAATGGTCATGTCGAGTAGGAAAGTATTATATACAGTACGCGTAGAAGTTAGCTGTGATGACGAACGTCTAAAAGAGAATTGGCTCCATGGGTTGAAGGATGATGACGGGGGTCGAGTGTATTTGGTACGTGTATTTGGATTGCCATTGTAGGTTTAAGATTGAGGCGATTACGCAGGTCGTAACGGAGCAATTCTCATCTCCGATGTATGGCCATGGCTATGCCTCCTCGTTACTAAATGACATAATATATATTACTCTGAGTTCCGGAGCAAAGAAACGTTGCTTTCGCAACGACGATAGGACAAAAAGAAACCTAGCTGAGTAAATAACATGAAAATCACATTATTGCGATGGCAATAATTCTCATCAGTTATAGCAACGATCAAGGGTGGAACGATATACCTCATGCTACGTCTGTAGTCTCGTGCACAGATATATCATTATATACTATATATATATATATATATATATACCGTGTGGAAAAGAGATCTGATTCGAGCACGCCGATGGATACTAATTTATACTAGTCTTTTCGGTTTTCCTCCTAAGTATAATATAAGATATATCTACATGTGTACATACCCGAACACAATTACGTGACGAAGAGAAGTTATTCTTTGTATGCCAAAAAACACACACGCGCACGCGCACGTACACTTTTCTTTCTAACAAAAATTCTGCAGAATATATTGCGAAATATTACGTTCAAGTATGCTATGAAGATGCGATGAGAAGATTAGTAAGAAAAATCTGTTCCTTTTCAGCACAAGCTGCAGGGTCCTTTATAATGGCTATAGGTAGGTAGTGGGAAATAAATGTTGTCCCCATTTTTATTTTCTACATAGAAAGAAGATTTATGCGACAGAGAATTTCTATCGAAGGCCTAATATTTCATGTTCTTCGTCTTCTTTTTCTTCTTCTCCTTCTTTTTCCTCTTCTTCTCTTCGATTTCTGTACGTGGACTACCCAAATGTGACACGCTTGGTTACCACGACATTATCGAAGGCTCATTGAAGTCACGTATTTCATCGTATACTTTTTACAAGCAAATAATAAACTCCCCCCTCCCATTGTGATTTCTCCCACGGAAATATATATATCTTATTCCATGTTGAAAATCCATTAATAATTCATCGGCCGAAGTTACGCAGTTTTGGAAGTGAACGGTGTAGGATCAACGGAACAGATTCTTTTTGAACTCGCGGATATTGAAGTGGGTACACCGTCCCCCTCCGCCCTCGGCCCACCACCGGTTTATTATTCTACGAGAGAATAAATTCTCTTTTTTGAACTCCTCAAAGTGTCGTTTATCCAGAATGTTTTAGTCGACGGTGAGAAATATGTTAAGAATATTGAAAGATTGCGGATATTGATGTAGACCGTACACTCACCGGACACTGATTTTTCGATTGAATTTATCAAATGATAATTCGTTCCCACAACTCAAAACCTATCGGAATTCGTTCAATTTTCAAATCGTTAACCATTCAAGTTCCGCCTCGCTCGAAATCGGATTCGGTGGAGTCCGACCCACCGAGAACATACCAAGATTGATACTTCTCTTCAAGAAATCAAGTAGTTTTCAATTTTTGAGTCCTAATCAAGTGGACGCGAGGTGTATAACGATTCACGCGTAGTGGTACAAAGTAGTACAAAGTAGTACAAAATCAAGTCAAGCCATGAATACCAATGTTGGTTATCATCGGTAACGATTTTCAATTAGGTTTCTTGCTCGTTGGTTTAACCGAACTTCATTGTCTTGCTAGTTAACTCAACTGCTGTATATACATACAAGCCTTGGAGCAAATGAGGGGAACTTTCACCCGCCACGAAACAATGGAGATATACGTTGGTGAACAATGAAGAAATTCCGTGACTATAGTCCAAATAGCAAACACGAGATGATTCCAACCGACTACAAAAGCTGCCCGGGCGCGCAGCATAATCGCTCGAACTTTCAAACTTTCGCTATCCGCGTCAAAAACAATCTCTCACATTGAATTCACTGCCGAAGTTTCTCGTGACATTTTCATTCCTTCGCTGTGTTACGGTTAATTCTTCAGAGGTGGACCGTCCGGTTTCGAAATTATTAAACTAACGGATAAAATTCCTTCGTTACGATACGATCATTCGCTCTTTCAGCCAAAACAAAAATCAGCGCTGTACACTAACACTTTATCTTCTTCAAGAAGATTATTCTGTAGTCCGATTTTCGGAGCTTCTGATGCAAAGAAGCGAAAAAGGAAAAAAAGTATTCGCAAAATGAACGACAATTCCAGTATTTTTAATCGACGAAGTCAGGCTGTTCAATTGTCTCCAATAGTCCGCGGACCATCGTTGGGTGGAAAATTGGAAATACCTTGCCACACGCAATTTGATGATAAGATTGTTTCCACTAGGGAACTGCATCAAATAATACAGGAAATCAGAATTCGTCAGATCGCAGAACGTTTGGAGGGACTGGGGGAGTCTGCATATAAAAGATATTTCATCTGATTGTGATTTCCGCAGGGTAAAACCTGCATTCTTTGTCCGATATTTCTCTTCTCGCTAACCAAAGTATTCGCTCCATTGCATTTATTCGAAACAACTGGAACGTAAGCTGTATAAAGCAGAAAGGTTCGAAGTCTGTTGCTCCCGGGCTAAAACTGGACATCCCCGACCAGTGTCTGCAATATTTTGTCCAAGTACTACTGCTTAGGAATACGTGAACCTATAATAACTATGAACGTCTCTTCAATCTTCAATCAAAAAATCTCTTCTCCGAGTAAGAAACATTTGCAACATTATTATTCAAATTGACGCGCAGTTCATACACACAAATGGATATTTGCTCTCTGACTTAACATATTCCGGGAGATTGGTACCGAGACTGATTGATGAAACCGATTGCGAATGGAAGCAGAGTTGTATCGATGAAAGCAAAAACAAGAAAAAAATCAGTATACAAAATGAGAATCAATCACAATCCACTCTCTGAACAATAATGATGATGATGACGATGAAGAAAAATGATCCCCAGTGATAAGATTTATCCACGTCAATATATCGCGCGAATCGGATGATATTTTAGAGGGGAAAAAAGCTCATAAAACGAAACTACGTAGGTATACGATTAATTTTAATCCCATTGTACGAAAACAAGGGATACAAATTATAGGATATACGTATTGCAATATCGGTTCACCCTCCTCGTTTCCTCTTCGCTTGATTAATTCGATATGTATAGTATTTTTCATTTCATTTTATTCTTCTCTATCGGAACCAGAGGGAAACGAAGTATATTCGGATGTGATTCACTCTGTCAAGCAAACAAACAAAAATGAAAAAACGAAAGAAATAATCATTTCCTCGAGAATGAAAATAGAAACGGGAGACCCGAAACTCTGAAGAGTTATCAAGCAGCTGGCGCAAGCTCGCGTGGGCAATGGGTCGATAAGATCATACGAAGACGACGAGGTGTGGTGAGGTGAGGTGAGGTGAGGTGAAGTAAGGTACGGTAAGGTAAGGTAAGGTAAGGTAAGGTAAGGTAAGGTAAGGTAAGGTAAGGTAAGGTAAGGTAAAGTAATTAAAGCAGTACTGCAGTTTTTTCTATCTATAGCCTGAATTTGTGTTGGGATTATCGCCGAGCCGAAACTGGTCTTGTGTTTGATCTCGTAAACAATAAAATCCTATTGAAAATACGCGAGAACGATTCAGTTCCGTCGAAAACGCGGCGGTGTTCCAGTAGATACGGAAAATTTGTTATTAGGGAGGTACAGCAGCTCCCAGTTTGAAAATTTCCGAAAATTCGACTACACGGAGAATTGTTTTTGCAGGAATTCAAAAATTCAAAGATTTTAACATATTCGTTGGAGTTGGCCTCACAACGATTATTGGCAGGGCTGATTAATTCGAAAGATGATTCTTGAAGACGGTTTTCTTTTCTTTCCCTCGTCAAATTCAAACACTCGGTTTCCAACAGCTCTTTATTGTTATTAAACAATTGAGTTCTCGGGCGTGCTTTGATACGGACGCAAATCTAATGAGCAAATGTATAAAGCAACGTTATTTAGGAGCTCACAAGAGCCTTGTAGAGTCGAAGAGGTATAACGGTGTATGAGTATTAGAGGGTTAATATTTATGAGACCGGGCTCACACGGATCGTTGCGCTATAGTTATTCGTAAAGTCCTCCAGAGAGAAAGAGAGAGAGAGAGAAAGGGGAAAGAAAAGAAATAAGTAGAGAGAAAACTCGTCAGTAAATTGGTACAATTCTTGAGAATGCAATACCTACCTACGCCCGATACGGAAATGATTCGTCACAATAGAATTGAACTTTAGCGAGGAGCTTTGGTTACGTGGGAAAAGCCAACTTGGGAAATTATTCAGGTGCCAGTATATTTGGCCCAAGAAATAAACCAACGGTATAGTAGAGAGGTAGAGAAACTCGGTAGGAAGAGGAAACTGAAAGTTATGAAAACTCAAGACGCTTTGATGAAAGACGGAGAGAATATTATTCAGAGCCGAATTGCACCACAGGAATCCAAGTTGATAATTTTCAACAGCCATTTCACAGTCCCTACACTCCGATACTTCAAAGTCTCTTGGATTTGAATTTATTTGTCGTCAAATTTACTTCATTACGATAATTGGACAGTCAAAACAGCAGTAAATATCATCCCGCGATCGATCATGGGCCTGGAAATGTTGTTCGTTGATGCAGAAAAGAAAAGAAGAAAACAAAAAGAAAAAAGAAAAAAAACAGCACGACCTTGCGAGATAGTTTTCAACTAATTTTTGTACCTGCAGAGGTAAAGTTATAATAATATACTGAGGATAATACAGTTTGAAATATTTCCATAGGCACAAAGAAGAACCGCGCGTGGGTGGCTTTCTGCGCGTAGATAATTAATTCATTGATTAATCAATTATCGTTTACCCCGATTAATTATAATATTTATGATAAACTATGTTCAATTAAGCCAGACAACGAGGATAGAGTAAGTAGATCGAAGAAGTTTGTTGCAGCCTAGCCTAGCCACTCCTGCAGCGTCGAGTCAGAGGTATCGTGGACTGGAAAGTTTTCACGTTTTATTACCCACGATGATCCGAACGACATTTTAGATATAAAATAAGAATCGGCAAAAGTGTATGGATGTAGTACCTACGGGCTTTGGATAAGAACGTGCATCCCGATTCCACTAGGATCCCGATCGTTTCCATTTAGACGAGATGTGAGTCCCTGAAAATTTAATGTCGTCTACGACCCCTAGAGACCAGAGTTAAAACCCCGTAGCTTAGGACGTGCAACAACTGAGAGTTATATGTGCATACGTATGTATGTATGGTATGTGCAGATAAATATATCGTCCCTCGCATGCCCAGAGTCCCAGATCGATTTAGGATTAGGTTTAATCGGGATCAACTAACCGTGTAGAAATTCGTCTTCGGAATCTAACGACGTCTTTACCCCATTCGAATTTTCATTCTTCTTACGATGCGGTTCAGGAGGAAAATATTCATTTGTTGGATCACATGTTCTCGAAATTATACAGATCGATTGACATCGAGGGTTCTTTGTTCAACATTTTCTATATTCTTGTAAATAAAAGTGGAGGTTCAGTAGGTACCGGAATCCTTCTGTTGCAAAGTTGACATGAAACAAATCGGGCTATCATCGAGGAATCGGCGAATAATTTTCAACACATTTTCGAAACTTTGGAACATACGATTTAAGAGGCCATTAAAGTTGCCGGTGGCAATCTAACCTGGCTAACATAGGGAATATTCATCTTCCGTCGAATCCGACTCATATTTTGAGACAAGGGAATAATTAACGACTTTCTGCCATCGTAGTCAACAAATTCTCCAAGTTTCATCAAAATCGACCGAGTCATTTGCGAAAATTTACGTTTTTCCTTTTCGAAACGGTTTCCGTACATTCAAGATAGCGAGGTCCTATGGCACCTCGAGCTGCCCTTGCACATCGATATTTGTGCATAAGCTGTACGAATATGGAAGAGAAAAACGTAAAATTTGATAATGACCGGGGTAGTAGTTAACTAGTTAATCATTTTGTGATCGCGATGAATCGAATCACGTTCCCGAGTCTTTCGAAGGCGAAAATATTCACAGAGAGGAAAAAAAGAAGGGGAAAAAATATAAAGGAACGAATAGAACAAGCTTTCCAACGTAAAGAAGAAACGGAATTGATAACGCAATTTGGTGCTGATATCGTGTAGCAGGTGAGAGCCTTCCGAGCGTTTACTTTACAGTCAGGTTTTGCAAGGGGGATGTAATTATAGTTTTTAATAAGGAATGATTTACGGAGGATTGCGGTGGACCGAAGCTTGTTAAAAATGGCAACGCTCACCAGTTGCAGCGAGTATTACCCGAGCATTACTTGAAACAATAACTCATCGCTGGAAAGATTATCTCCGCAGCAAGGATATAAATTTAAAGCTTCTTTCTGCTAGTATAAAGAAAGTCTTAGCAATTTTTATATCCTGCCCAGGTTTCATCCACCTCTTTTACAATTTACAAAGCTCGTCATCCGGTTGAGGAAAACGGGAATGAAAATCTAAAATGCAAAAAATTAAACGAATGGAAATGACAGACGGCGAACGAGGCGATAATTCATGGCAATTGCTAATTTTCATCTAATGGTAAATATGCGGTCTCGATGAATCATCTGTACCAACAATATCACATTCAATTTTTATCTCAAGTAGGTAAATGTTGAACATTTCGTTCCATTAGGTATGCCTGATAGTAGCAGGATCAGTGAATAATGTATCAAGTTTTACTATGAGGTACAAGTTTTGAACTATTTCCACGTGTATACTATAATACAGCCGAACTGAACCAAGAGAATATATCAAGTTTCCTAATTATTCATAAAATTTACACGTAGCTATTTGCATTACAATTCTACCCCAAAGTTTCTCTCCCGGCTCTGTATACATGTAGCGGTCAATTTCAGGGTTGAAATTGTTGGAACGGCGAGAGCGAACAGTGTTCATGCTCGCGTATAATTTCGTAGGTAACTTTTAACCTCGTACGTTGAATTTCGATAATAGATCGATTGTGCTTGGCTGCTCCGATATGATCCATCATCGTTATTATTATTATCATTATTATCATTAACCGCCACAAACAGTTGATCGCGATTTCTAATTTTTGCCTATATCTGAGGTTCGAGGTTTCAAATATTTTGTTGCTATGCGTGGAGGAAAGATCGCAATTTTGATTCGAATCCCAGAGTTGAGGGCTGTTTACCGATGACCCCGCAAGTAATTTTAGCAAAATCGAAAATTTTCCAAAAAGGCCACGCGCGATAAAATCATATTTCAATCTTATATCTGAAAAGCATTTTAGAAAACGAACGAAAAATTCTGCCCACTCCTCCCGAAAATATTCGTTCAAGGTAAGTTTATTGATAAACGATTTTCAAGAATTTACAATTTTCTGCAACTGACTGTAACGACTTTTTTGGAAATTGGTAACCGAAGAGAGTTTCACGTCCCGAATACTATAATCGCACGGTCATTTCCCGGAGAGAAATCATTGAAAAGCCGGTTCGTTTATTCAATCTCACTCGAACGTCAAATTCAATTGTGGAAAAGTGATAAGCATTCGAATTTTTTTCTCATATGGTAGAATAATTGAAAAGTCTTTTCAATTTTTGCATCGTTATGCAAAGTAGAAATAAATAACTGCGGTCAGTCTCACTAATGCTCGAATGATTGGAAGTCTAATTGAATGAGTTATATTCAAGAGAGAGAGAGAGAAAGAGAGGGAGAGGGAGGGAGAGGGAGGGAGAGAGGGTGCAGGAAAATTTGTACTCAACGCTAGAGGATCACTGGTCCTGAGATAACGCCAAATATAAAAGCAAAGAGGCAAAGGAAAAAGAAAAGGAAAAGGAAAAGGAAAGGGCAAAGGCGAAGAGGCAACGGCATGGAAATCGATTAAGCGAGTGGAAGAAGAAGGAAATGAAAGCAAAAAGTTTTACCAGAGGAGCGAAAACCACGCTGCCGGACCTTCGTGGGGAAATTCGGCTGTTTGATGACGTTTAATTCTCGTTAAAAGGACCAATAATTTGAGGCGAATAGACGGAAAGAAGAATCCCAAATATACGGCTTGATGAACTAATAATTAACACTCAACTTCTTCACGAGGGATGAAAAAGTACGGCAAAAATAATACCGATATATAAACAGAGTGGTGACGGACGGCGAGAAAAACGATTACTGATGTTTTTTTTTTTTTTTTTCCAGCCAAATTGAATTTTTCCCCGACGAGTATTGCTAGTCCGCGGTTTCCTACACTCTCTTCAACAAATTCAAGAACGGCGATATAATTTTCAATTTTAATTAAATCATAATTAAGCTGTTCGTGAATTTATTTTCAGAATATATTTATACTATATTCTCTGCATCTTGCGCAACCAAAATTATACCAACGTAAACCGGGTCGCTTGCTTTTTGTCAAGTGTCACGGGGTCGGGTCAAGTTTTTATTCGAAAATTCTCGTTCATACTATCCTGCAATTAATATGCCTCATATAGGAGAGGACGAAAAAGTTGGGTCAATGATGTTTAAAATATAACAAAAGCAATAATTTTTGTTTTCTAACATTTGAAAATTGATAAACTACAAAATTCTATTTGTAATTTTCATTCTGTCGGGTTGAGAAGCAGCCGCTGGTCGCCCAGACGTCTAGAACTTTGGGGAACGCGGTCTGCGCGCGTTTATAGTGTCGAGTGTAATTGTAAGTCAGAAATCTAGCCTACAACGATTTAGTCTTGTGACGTGAAGAGTGGGCCACTTGAGACAAATTGAAGATGAGTTTCATCCAATCTATTTTCAAGGCTGCTAATCGACCCTGAATGCCGTCAGAATACATATATAGCACATAACGGCCAGAAAACTGAATCTTAAATATTCCATTGCACGTTATCATGTTCAACCGTTGCTTTCATTTAATCTCTACTACTATAGAGAACAAGAAATCATTAAACGGAGTGAAATTTCTTCCTCATTTCATTGTCAATGATGTCCCCGAATTTATTGTCACAATTTAATTGCAATCAATGTACGCCAGATTCAAAAAAAGGACCTGAAATTTTGCAAATCAGGTTATTATTTCGATCTGAAACGAAATGCTTATACCTATGAAAGAATAGCGATGTGAAAAATCAAGTTCATCGTTCAAATTATCACAATTATTGTAGAGTTCTCACAACTTTGAATTTGTATTTCATTTCTTCCGAAGCTATTGTTCCTAGCAGGTGAAAGTTGAGCAAACTTTCAAAAGTTCTGATCAAGAATTTCGGGGCTATGTGTCGACAAGGGCCAGACTAGGGCTGCAAAAGATAGTTGAATAGTAGAATGAGCCATTCCTCCGTACTCCCTCGGGAAAGGATTGATCCAAATGTGGATATTAGGAACTGGACTATGGCTAAAGATAGAGAAGAAAAGTCCCTCTATACCCGGTGGCAATGATAAGTTGCTAGAAAGTTGGGTCGAACGTTGAGGTGAATTTCCCATGAGGAGGATCTATTTCTAATTTCGGATCTCGGATCTAATTGAATTCCCTTACATCATCGTAATATCTTAGCGCCATAATTTATTGTCGCTCCGTCGAAAGTTTATACCCGAATATATTGATCGAAGGTAACATTTTTTCGACGTGCGGGAGACGCAGCCTAGGAAAAATTTGTAGATTTTTCAAGAGCTTATCTGGTCCTGCGACCGCAGTTTTAGATTAGAGTTCTTCATAATTGAACGAAACTTTAAGAAATTTTAACAAAATGAAAATTTCATTGGATTCGAAAACAAAAACTTTGCAGGTTATACGGTATATTTTCTACTTTGCGCACATCCCAGTTTCCAGCTATAGACAGATACTGCATAAACGTTAAATCTAATTTCGTATCTCTATACTCATACTGCGAAACTCTATGCATAGACGTACTGCCAAATCTATTTCAGGGTTCGTTGCGTTTCGGCAATTCTTAGTTTTCCTGTCTTTTCTCAAAGGTATAGAGGTAGCTTTTAGCTGGACGTTTTAGCAGCCCCCTGTATGCGTTTGCACGTGTGAATAGCGAAAGTCATTTCAAAGCGGCATTAGTGAAGAAACATCTGATTTTCAAAAAAAATATCGAACAAAAACTATAACTCCTGACTTTCGGAGCATTTTTCAATTGCCTTCCAGATCTGCTAATGTGAAAAATCTTCTCTTTCTCTTCATCAAGCTCATAGTCCAGCAAAAAATACGCAAAGTTTCAATTGCAAATGAATAAAATATCGAAGGGCGAGTTATGCGCAGTAGGTATGAAAGTTCTATATTTCGGCACTGAAGTCTACGTCTCCGCGGCCAGCCTAACCTACCTGTAAAATTGGGAAGAAAATACATGTCTGACAATAAAACGTTACACCAATCCGTTCGACGTAGTATACTATAACGGAATGACATACTTTTTACAACTTTTCCGACGAACCATGTTGAGGAACTAGGAGCCCCCAACCTTCGTTGGCAGTTAAACAATGAAAATTGAGTTTCATTGGAAGTCTGAATGTCGGCTAGTTTCTTGTACAACAAGCGATGTCTACGCTATAGGTATGCGTATAACCTGAACGCGTATAGTCATAGTCTGCTCCGCAAAGTGGAAAAAAGGCAATTTCAATCGGTCGTTCTCGAGTTCATTTACGATCAATAAATCGACGACCAATCAACCAGCTCCGTTGTTCAATTTTTGTTTTTTTCTTCTATTTTTTGTTTTGTTTTTTTTTTCACTTTTTTACTATTTTTCTTCTCCTCTTTTGACGGTTCTCTGGAAAGGTAGTTTACCTGTATAATAGATATTATACAGGCACTCAATGCGCGGATGGTAAAACCTGGAAAGTCAAGCTTATCCAGTGTCTACGAAGTTTTCGTTTGCCAATAAGAAATATAATCGAAAAATTTATGTATACCTACTATACTCGTATGTGGTACGTACGCACAAGTGTTGAAGTGAGGGAGAACGAGACGAGAGACGTTACAAGTAAGAATATCCGGTTATTTCAAACTTTGACGAACAACGAAGAAACCGGAAAAAAAGGAATAAATGAAAATCATCAGAGAGAAGAGTAGCCTGAAAACTAAACGATCGTGTCAAACGATGAAGAGATGGAGGCAGATGAGGTTAGATCGAAGAGCTTTGAAGACGTTGACGCAAAGTGAAAGTGCCCAGACTATTGCCGACGGGATCCGGTGAGTGGAGGGGTTGGTTATTTAATTTCCGCTTCAAGTTCGTACAGACATCGTTGAAATTCTGTTTATTTCTTATCTGTGATCTACCCTGATTTCTCCCTGACCGTCGTCAGGTCATACAATTTTTTCTGACGTTTTTTCCTCCGCACTATATATACAGCACGCATATAGATATGCACAGATCGGAGGCTAGGGCGGCGCGGCGGTAGAGATTGAGCGTTAAAAATATTTTGCACCGGAAAACTGCACCCCGACTTTGTTTGTTTTAAAAAATTGCCGAGCGAAAGAACGGCTAACGAATAATCCGTGTAGGTAGGTACCAGCCTACAGAAGTACCTGCGGGGTAGTTTTTCATATCGATAAAGTTGCAAATCCCATCTGACTGTTGGCGTTCGCTTCTCAAAACGAGGAAAGAGCGAAGTTTTCTCTTCTCATAATCGGTATATGACATTCGAGACAATGTAATGAGATAAAAAAGAAAAACTAATTTCACCCAAATTTTGCGATCGGAAAATTTCTGCAATTAGAAAAACCATTATGGAAAATTTCGTCACGAATATGGCTACCGGAATTGGAATAAAGAACGAAAAATGGAACAGAGAACAAAACAATGGAGTCTGAAATCGATTCGGGAAATAAGTCCGTTTTTCTTACCGTGTCACCGAATGGTTAGTAAAAATGGCAAATCTCCGAATCGCTGTTCAGTTTCGAAGTTAGTAGATAAAAATTCAATCAAGAAGAGTGTACCGATCCTCTTTGCCGCTAAATTTGTGGTTAACGAGCCCAGAATTCTAGCATCAACCTACCCTCGACGCATTAAACCCGTTATTTCCACCAATTCGGACCGTTGATTACGACAGAAAAACCGTTCTTATACTATACACGAAGACAGAATTAAACGCCTCTCTAATTGTTTCTTTGCCACAATAATCCGCACCTGGGTGCGTTTCATGATGAAAATTAAACGAATAGAAAGAAAACGAAAAGCGCTCAGACAGAAGGCAAAGAAGCTTGACAGGAAAAACGTGAATAGATAAATGAGTGATAGCCGCGCGGTATCTTCGAATATTCGATCAGAATCGATGTACTGATTCTGGTATAAGCATGACGAATTTTTATTTGTGGGGTAGGTATAGAGGGAAAACGAAAAGTTCAATTTTTCGTAATTTCTTCGCATTTTACGGATTTGTAAACTAATTGTTACAGAAATCTGAATTATTCTTTACCCAGAATCAAACACTCATTATACCAGGACCAAGGTTCGCGGCAGCGAATCGCCGCCAAGTTCCGTATGTTGCGTTGAGCTTCGTCGAAAGCCACTCCGTTTTACAATTAGCCAAATTCATCCAGCATTTATATTTTTCCAATCGGATGATGAGCAATACAGGAAAAAGCACGGGTGCTGGGAAATCGATTCGCATAACGGAGCAGAAAAAACCGCGATACCTAAAAGTGTGAATGTATAAACTCCCGTACACATAGTTCGCCGAAGCATCCCATTCCATATTCGAGTTTCCACTTATGAGTTGTTATAAAATTTTCCTCCAGAACTGCCACTCAGGACTGCGAAGTAGGTACCTACTTTAACCCAGATCCTACGAGGATAAATATTTTTCTAGCGTAGTAGCATTCGAATAAAATGACAGTTATAATATTTGAACAGGATTAAGTTATTTCAATTCAATCAAAAGTAAACCAGCGACAAGTTTTTGCCAAGTTTTTACGAGCTTGGAAAAGAGATCGTGGGGAGCTTTCACCATTATTTTCATAAGCGTTACGGTGATATCACCACGTGGAAGTGGGCTGCCGGAAAAGTACAATGGCAATTAAAATTGAAACAAAAAGGCGTGAGAACCGTGGAGAGCACACGAAATAATTGAATTTGTCTAACGACCGCGGTAGTATAACTGTAAGAAAATACAATGATAATTATCGTTCATTCGTCAAGCTTAACAAATTATCTTATAACGTCAATTGAGATCCTGTGATACGGAGTGAATCGTTCCAGGAAATAATCTGTAAATATTTAAATATGCTATTTTCCAACAAACTCAAGATTGTCGAGTTATTCGATTGATTCACATTTTTCATTATATGTTTCAGCAAAACGGAATCCAGCCCCGCAACACTTTCGGATGCAACGTTCAATAGCCAGAGGTAATATGCCTTTACATTCGTGTATCTGAAATTAGCTTCTCTTTTTGTTTAATGAATCGCAGATTTTACCATCCGCAATAAATCCAAGCCTCGAATGAACTGTATTCGCTCGCTTAGAACAACTTCCAAGTTTTCTAAAATCACGTTTTCCAAATTATCTCTGCTTTCGTTACAGCCGTTGAATGTGAACGGAAATTCAAACAACAAAAATTGTAAACTCGTGATCAAAGAGTTTGAGAATAAAGAAGAATTCAGCTGATTCGATATCATACCCGCGCACAGAAGATTCTGAGCAAGAATTTTTCCAGCCGCAGGACATAACGTGTTATGCTAAATTGGCGGTTAACTTGTTTTTCGTTTTATTTTTTATTTTATTTTTTCATCTTTGACAAGAAGTTTAAATTAGTTTTTAAATTAAATTTATGGTACAGATTCTCAGACGATGGTCTTGCACAATATGAAGAAATACTGGAAAGAAAATTGCGTTCAGATTTTTCCAAATTATGCGGAGAAAAGGAAATAGAGAATTTCATTATCCCAATTAAAACCTAGCTATTGTTAAATGTTCGAATAATTATCATTCATACGTAAACACGTGCCGATTGCCGATCACCAGGGAGTATAATTACTGATCGAACTAAAAAATTAGCTAAAATATCCCCGATTACATCTTCAACGTGAATGAATGGTGAGAATTGCCCGATTCCGTATTATCGAACCGTTGAGTTATAAGCACATCGAGTCCAAGTCAATCAATTATACATTTGATAAATTCAATTTATTAGCGATTTGTGCAGCTACCGATTAATTCTCCCTGAGCATTGCAACGAAATTACAAAATATAACCTGCCTTCAATTATAACCTCCAAATCGAATAATTTCCTGTGAAAAGAATACGATGATACAGCTCATCGCACCCGGTGACCGACGATCGTTTAATCACTGGAATGACAAGTCCGCAGGGTGTGAGATTTCACGCCGACAAAATTGAAAACCAGTGTTTCTTTCAACTCGTTGAACAATGAATTAACGTACGCCAGATAATTCATTATAACTGCAAGAATCGAGAAGTATAACAACTCTGTCGATCATCGAGCTTATGGATTTTGCTGATAATCGTTTTGGCAGCTCTGTGAAAATGATTGTATACTCTTTCCATACGATTTTCCCGAATTTTTCATTCTCAATCTGAAATAGAAAATGCCGAATTTGTTGATTATCTTAACTTTTGTTCGTCAAATCGGATTGGCCGTTTTGAATTTGATTTTTTTTTTACATGTTTCAAATTGCGCTCCGAAAGATTGAGTCGAGAAATCCAGAAAATGAGAGCGCAATGATAATGAATCATTATCACTAGGCGTATTTCGATGGACAAAGAAAAACAAAAGAGAGAGAGAGAGAGAGAGAGAGAGAGAGAGAGAGAGAGAAAGAGAGAAAACAAATAATTTGTGAAAGCGTAAATTTGAGTATATTGCTGTAGAAGGCGGGGTTCCTGAACAAACGAAGGCTTTCGTTCCGGAAGAGGAACGGAACGGAACGGAGCCTGAGTGTAATTTTAGTAGAGTATAATTTAAAATTAATTAAATCACGTGCACCGCGAGTTTACGACGAGTCAAGCTTCATTTGCATCGATTTTACAATCAGTTAAATTCGTTCATTGGTACACGGATCGGAACAGCGGACCCGAAGATGTACATCGAGCAACTCGTAATATCTGAAAATGCTCGGCTCAACGTTTCAAACAATTTTCCTCACCGCCCCATGACGTGGAATGGAATATTTTATGCTCATACACATACTTCCACCCGCCTGCATAGTTGAATACAATATTTCTCAACTGTCGTCTCGGGCCGCCATATTCCTGTACCATCTAGATTCCCACATGCTTTCTGCATTGAATGTTCTTCTTGAGCTAAACGTTGTATTAGAATTCCAAGATTATCACAGGAATGAATAACACTCAGTGTATATTGTCATTCCTATACGGTGAGCATCGTACTCTTCCAATAATCACAGGAGATCGGTAATTAGATTTTTTTAGTCAGAGACACGCATAATCCATAACATGATAGGAATTCTCAAATATACTGTTATACGTGATAACATCCCGACATTGATCCGCCAGAACGAGCGAAATCCAGTTGACTAATGGATTTAACAACTTTGGCCTCCAATTTGAATGATCCGACATTTTTGAAATACGAAATCTTATAGATTTACTTAGCCATTAAAACTATGAGATTCGAAATGGCGGGTCCAAAATAGTGAAGAAAAATTGAAAGAACGAGTGGGAAATCATTTTCTAACGAAATTTTGTCCGGCATCCTGAGTCATACATTTCTTGATTCAAGGATTGCAAAAACTGATTCGAATCGATTCTCATTGGAATCGAACATTTTTCCACCAGTTCGCGTCCGCCATTTCGAGATTAGATTCTATGCAATTTGAAATTCATAAAGAGCACCGCAAACGCTCGTGGAGCCTGAATTTTTGACAAAATCGATGAGGGAGTTCCCAAGATAAATCGAGATCTCTCCATATGGCGTCGGCCAGTCCACAAATGGTTAAATAATCATCTCCCACGCGCCGAACGATGTGATATATACGGTGATTTTCCTGTGTCCATCAACCATACACATAAATATTATACGTGTGACGTGATAAAAATTAAAGGCTAATGTCATACCGATTTATTTAAGCTTCCAATCGAAGTTCAATAACCTGGATGGCTTTGAGGACTGACACTCGTGATTGCACCTCGTATTTCATTGGATTTAGATTGGCAATAAAATATTGTTAAATGAAACCGACACCTACTGCTGAATATGAAATTGCGATTCATCATTACTGATCGTTACTATGACAGTCCTTTGAACTGACAAAACTTGATTTTTCGTTACAGGGTGTTCAAGAAATCGTCGTCGAACAACAAGCTAACTTTGTACCTGGCGAGCAGAGACCTGGTCGTGAGTGCTGGAAAAATCGACCGTCTCCAAGGCGTCCTTCTGGTCGACCCGGACTATTTGCAGGATAAGAAGGTAAGGAAGCTCGAGGAGAGGTGGATACGTGGAAGAATCGCTGCCTAATTAATTACGAGTCGGAATGGTTTAGCCCAATTTTTAATCCTGGCAAGTATAGTTCGATCGAATTAGAAAATTAGAGATTATGACTCAACCTCATTTGAAATTATGTAAATTAGGGAATTTATAATCAATGGAAAGCCCCTGGACTATATAAGCCAAGGAGAGCTTCTCCTCCCTGTGGAAATTAGGGAGATCAAGAAGCCGGGGAATTCTAAATCATTTGGGGAAATATCTATCCCACTTCCGACATCGCAATACGCCGGTCTTCGATGCTAAATTTAGCGATTGAAAGCTATTCCTGACGTCAGAAGAGATACGAGAATTACTATGTATCGTACCTACTGCGCATGTACTACATATAGTATGTATATCCGATAAAATTTCAGACTGGCCATTTTTTTTTCACCTTTTTCTATTTTTTTTTTACCGTTAAGCAGATCACTCTTCATGCCCTTCGCGCGAGTGTGTTCATCTCTTTTGCCTCCCGGGAACAAAAATACTTCGCCTTAAAGTCCCCGCGAATTACACATTCTGACGGTCTAGTTTGATATTGCAGTAGCATTAATCGAACACCGAGGCCAATCGTTGAGAAAACATCAAGAGATAACAGACGCGGAAGCCGTGGCGGCAAAAGAACGATGGTGGATACAAGCTCCTCTAAACAAACTCGCGAACCAACATCTGGACAGCAGCTTAAGCTTAAGCCCAACTGAGCGCGTTAGGATAAACGACTTTGCCCATCGATTTTTAGGGTGATTTAGTAAATCGAGCATAATAGATGAAGGAAGGAAGGATCCATATGTATGTATATACAAATGCCAGAAGATGTATACCTATCTATCTCCGACGAGTAGCTGCGACTGTTTAGAATACAAAAAATAGATACTCCTCAAGTCGTTGAAGCCCAGCGTTGAATATTATTAGTTCTCGAGGGGTGAAACATCTGCTGTTCAATTATCCAACGAGTTTTTGGATTGAAGCTGACGTTTTGGGCCGAAAATTCGTCTTTCTCCACATACAAATTGTCCAATTTCACGACGGATAACAACTATATAATAATAGCGATGGAAATATTGCCAATGGCACTCGTCACAGTGGAGAAATTCAGAAATATGCACCGAACAAATTGACGATGCTAATCCCCGTTGTGCGGACGACGGGGTGTAATATAATGGACTGAATGTGGAAAAGTTAAGTTCAAAGCGTACCTTACAGGTAGCCCAGGTATACTCATCTCCGCGACTAAATTTAACGACGAGGAAAAGGAATGGAAAAGAATCAGGAGAATAAGAATAAGGATGAGAATCGAGGCGAAGAAAAGTGGAATAAGTATCCTTCGAGACTTGTACACTGCTGTTTAATACGACTACCACTAGTACACGATGTAGGTACTGTGAGACGCGTTAAAGAAAATCGCGCGAGAGCTCGAGTCTCATGGACATAAAATTGGCGCTGTATGTATATAACGGGGGCGCAGCCGTGAGTAAATAATTAATCGCCGTATTAACAAAGAACAGATCCCCACGCCCGCGTATCCGATGGGTGGGGGTGCTCATGGTGGTAGCGAAGGTGAATGTGCAATACAAAATATTACCGTATTGCACAAGGCAGCTGCTCCTCTTACCACGCGTTTGACAAAATTTATCGTTTTCACTGTTTTGTTCTCCGTTTCTTTACCATACTATACTAATCCCGGTACGATCGTGCATAGAGAATAACTCCACCCGTTGTCTTCGTGCTTTATTTCTATCAAATTCTCTTCGATATACAGTTTATCCTCGGCGTAAACGAGTGTCTTTTTCTTGTCATTTGTCTAAACGTTCGGCAGTTAGTTTCATTCATTTATTTACTTCTTCTTCTTCTTCGTTTTCTTTACCGAATAGGAAGTGTTTCACTTTGAAAAGATCAAAAGCTCTCCGGGCATTCGGAATGGAAAAAACACTCTGAGGAGTTACTAAGTGGTGAAACCGGTCAGAGGTCACTCTAGTTTGCAATCTATTTAACATCACTTGAAATCGCTGATGATCACTGAAATCTCATGAAATGACAATGGAATAAAATGAAACCGTAGCAAGTCGCATGAAAACACGGAAAATCATCATGAATCAGTCGAGATCACTTGACGTATGAAATCTGCAAATTGGAATCACCTGAAACCGGAAGTCAATTGCGAGGGCCTTTCGAAAAGTAAATCGTAGGAGGCCCTCGGAGAGGTCGCTTCAACAGTGAAACTTTGAGCGAGAAATGATCTTTTTATTTCTCTTTGTACGAAAAGGAAGAAAATTGGATGAAGCAAATTTCGTCAAAATTAAATGAGACATTTGTGTTTCGCCTTCGTCCCTTCCCTTCCCTTCCCTTCCCTTCGCTAACGGAGGACTTTCTTGATAGAGAAGTTTCGAGCAATCGTCAACTGTTGAATTAATAACGAAATGAGGTGACGACCGCGCTGCCGGATCGTAAACTAGAAATAATCTCGTTGTTTACGAACCCGCGGCCCTGAAAATCTGAATTCATGATTCAGTGTAATTCAGGCGAGCCGAATAAGCAAAGAATTTTCCGTGTATTTTATTACATTGAACTTGAAAATATCCAGTTTCCGCATGTTTCCAGAATTTTCTCATCATTTCTATCCTACCGTTTTCTCGCTCGTTTCCCGTGACCATTCATGCACATGCAACTTTACAATCGTCATGCAGGGAGAGATTCAAATGTTTTACCGAAGTGATGCAGTGAGAAGTAAACTATTCTTCTCCTCGAATGTGAACAGTATAGTAATCGTATGCGAATTTCAAGCTGTTCCCACTAGTCTGTTTGATTTCAATGTTGGCAAAATAGGAATATAAGAAACAAGTAAGACCAGCGGCGGTAATAATATCAAACGATGAATAAAACATGTACGAAGCTTATCGTCGTTAAAGTTAAGCGTAGTCAAGACTTCGAGTATAATCCACTTTCATTAATCTGGGCCAGAGACTCTCAGGGTGAGATAGGCTAAGCGCCATTAGCGTTTTCCGAGGAAGTTCATATAAATTACAGTTTACAGTTTCTAAATCATGACAAAATTACGAGTTCTGTGAGATAGTAATTCTACGCGTTCCGGTTCCCTCAAAAACCTGACGCGAAATGATTTTTTGAGAAAATGTACGCCAAAATTTCTAGGGCAATTTTATTGATCACTGTTTCATATTTTCGCTATCTTCGTTGTCACATTCCGAAATGGTATTTTTTTTTTTTTTTTCATTTTTTCTCTTCATTTCACAGGTTTACGGTCAAGTTACTCTGACCTTTCGCTACGGCAGGGAAGACGAAGAGGTCATGGGCCTCAAGTTCTGCAATGAAGCCGTGATGTGTCTGGCTCAACTATATCCTCCGTATCCAGGTGCGGAACACCAGGAACCCAACACACCGCTTCAGGTAACTCTCTGACAATTCGATACTCGTATATTCTCCATGCTCCTTTGCGTATAATACGTTAGAATAATTACATACTGTGGGAGTTGATTAATTGTGAGGGTCGACTAGCTGGAATCCATTATCTACTCAAATTCCACCCTTGCTATTCACACGACAGAATATCAAGATTTTCGAAGCTCCTTGCCAGAATATCACCAGATTTTATGCATTTCGAAAAAATTCGTGAGAGATTTTATCGTAGCTCTGTGAATTCTTTCGGAATGTTATATACGACTCCGACACAATTGATGTCTCCGAAGGATATCTCTGATTTTTTTTTAATGGTAAACGATTTTCTACTCCAACGAAAATCGTAGCTGGCGTTTGCTACGAGTCCAATCACGCGCACGTCTCGGCTTTTCTAATTATTTTCAGCTGAGTTACGATACATCAAAGTTTTTCGCATCGAGCTGTGTTTCATCTCACATCTCGAGGGCCGTTTGTCGAACTTTTCTCCTAATAAGGTTTAATTCGTTACATCTGAGTCATTGTTCAATTTGCTTATAAAATTTCTGATTCAAACCTTTTCACCTTTCACTGGCCGACCGAGGATGAGGAATACTTTTTCTCGTTGGAGCAACTGAAGCGGGTTCAAACGAAAGTGAAAGAGTTACTATCGAGTAAAAGATCGAACCTTGCTCGAGCAGAAGCGGACGCGTGGTTTTCAAGATTTGTGACATAAGATGGCTCGGTGTGGCATACTTTGATACGCCATAACTCAGTTGAAAATCATTAGAATAGCAAAAGCATACGCTCCATTCGATTCCCCCTGACGCTAACTACAATCGAAATCAGCTACAAAAAATTGATTACCATTCAAAAAAAAGTGAATTTCATATCGATTTCCCGTAAACATCAGTTGCTGCTGAGAATCTAATATATGCCCACTAGATGTCCCCCTCAAAACCCCAAAATTTTTATTCGACATATTTGTTTCTACGACGCTTGGTATTCGATATATTCGCTTGTAACACTTTAAAAAACTACCAACCCACGTCGAAGAGAATGGAAATTGCTTGGATACTTTTTTCATAGTTTACTTGAAATCTTGATCCGGCGCGTGTTCGGGAATCCATCTATAATTTCACTCACACAACCAATTGGACATACTTCTTCAATTTGAATCTCACGTATCTAGGTATAATTCCACGGGTTTCAATGAGAATTCGATCAAGCGTCTCGCGCCGTTCTTCTGCTTCTAGAATTGACTTTTTTTTTTTGTCATCAAGTTCAACGTATTGTTGGGAAAGCTTTGCTCCCCAGAGTATGTATGTACAACGGCGCGACGACGCGCGACGACGTCCCGATTGGAAGTGTTGGTAGACATAGGTAGGCACGCAGAATCCCACAAGAAATCATCACGCATCCCACACGGATTTTCAAGGATTGCCAGGATTTTCATTTGAATTATGTATATATGTATACCTACAGCGAAAGCTCAGCTTTTCATCCTTCGGAAAAAATCGATCCGATAGATACAACCCGTCACACGTATTAGAGCAAGAATAATTTCAATAAAACAATCGTTTTGTCATTCTCATTCGCAATCAGTTTGTTGTATAATTTTTGTTTTCGGGGAGGGGATGTCTTTCGTGATACGAATGCAGTTTGGTAAGACAAAATAACAAAGCTTCTTGCTCGTATGACGAGTAAAATGATATCGGTTGAAAATAAACCTCACGAGGAAGAAAATATCAAAGAAGATCGCAAAATAATGATTATCTACGTACTACGTGACCATAAAAGCGCAAGAAACGATGTAATCTGGCGTTAAATATTCCTAAAGTCATGTGAAGCGGAACACATGCAGTATTTCTCAACTATTCGAAAAGCGGAGAAAAGGTTGATAGGGCGTATCGCTCGGAAGACGGGAACAATTGTTATTTTTGCTGATTGTTCCTAAGGGTGTACGTAGGTGGTCGTATCAATATTCTATTGAAGTAGCATATACCTATATCACAAATTTGTTCGGTGAAATGTGCTCTGAAAGATGTTAGCAGTAATAATAAATTGATAACGTCGTCGCCGGGTTATAGATTTGTCTGCTGTTTTTGCGTGAAAATCATATTCGACATGTTTGGCCGTACCAATTGAGCGTAAATATTGAATACATGAAAAAAAGGAGGAAAAAAATCGGCCTGATTACAAGATCCGAATTCGAGGAGTATTAGGAACGTCGATAGAAAGAAGTGGAAAGAAATCGAAAAAGCAGGCGGCTGCGAAGACAAAATGAACACGCAAATAGGAGCGAGGGTCGAAAAAAGGAGCAGAGGGAAAGAAATTCGGCAAAATAATTGACCGATTGAATTTTGTACTCCCTAATACCGGTTTGTGTTTCGCATGATACGATAATCCGTTGGAAACGAATCTATATATTCGATAATATTGGGGATTCGATGGAGAATTGTTAATTGGTCGAACCTCCGATGCATGGGGAGGTTCGACCACGGTTGCACGTCTGGATGAAATCGGCTATAACTTCGCTTTGAATGGACCAAAGATTATCGAATAATTCAGGTGCATTGTGCAGAGTATGTGTATATAATATACTTTTCAAGATAACGTACCGTCGGGCATGTTCGCGGCTCGAGTACAGGGATAAACAAAATGATATAAGAGAAACAGGGTCGAACCTTCCCGGTCTCCGCTACTCTGGGAAGAGCTGGTTGCATTGAGCTAGGAGGGTGAGCTAATATCCGGTTGGAGTGAAATTTTATCGCCCAGATATGCGGCGACGTCGCAAGACCCAGGGGATTTTGTTCTGTTGCTCAAACGAAGCGGGGAAGATAAATAATAAATATGCCTCCGAGAGCAATACACGTATATAATAGAGCTTTAAAAACCGATAACCACCAAAATCGGTACCATTTTCACGGTGTGCCGCGTCCTTGGAAGAGCACCGCCGAGCTCGACCACACGGCACTGAACTATAACATTGAATATTAATGGAAGCTCGGTAGTTATAATAGAGTAGTTCGTGATACTGAGCGAGGAGAAGGGAACGGTCAGACGTTCAAAGGGTCAGGAAAGTCGGAGGGATATCACGTAGAAATTGGTTACCGCATGCGGTAACGGTAACGAGAAATGGGGCGGAGCAAGTGGAAGACAGTTAATAGAACTGCTACCGTGCGATCGCTTTGGTCGCGTTCACCGTGTGTCTCACGACCACGCAATTATCTCGGAAGGAAGGAAGGGAGGTCGTTCAAGTTCAGCATAAATGTAAAGCTACAGCAAAAATTTCAAGAACTACGCGAGCCTCGACCGGATTGAAACGGTAGAATGAAAGATTCGCCACAGTGACAGCTGCACACGGCAGACATTACGTCGGTACATATTCGTTACAGTTTATAATGAGGTAACCAGAGTGAACTACATTCTCGCAACAGAGTTTTTGCACTTTCTATCGATTGAAAGCGGACGCGAAATTCCAGCGAGACTATAAGTTGCGCCAGCGAAAATGGTCCTGAGAATTTTTACGAATTTTTAGGGAAATCGGAATTTTTCGTAGCTTTCCACAAGAATCTGTAGTTTTCGCGTGTTTTTCGTTATAATCTATGACCGACGAAAACATGGAATTTTTCCACGGTGAAAAATTTCTGCTGCTACGAAATTTGACCAGAATTTCGAACGTTTTCTCAAGTTTTTTTTTTTTTTTTTACAAAATTGTAAGTACGAATAGTTTTCCATCAAATCAAATTATAGACTTTCGTTGAAAATTGTAGTATGTTGTGCTTTTTCGAAACGAAGAGTCGCAAAGTTTTATCGAAATCGACAATTTTTCACGAAACTATAATGCATCTCTACAATTTCGTATAAAAATAACCTGCAATATATTCCAATTTCCCTAGGAATTCGTATAAAATCGTAGAAATTCTTTCCATTATTATTTATAATCGTAAGAATTTTCAATATCCAATTGAGAACTACGAAAATCTACAATCCTTTATGACAAATCACGGGAATCTAAAAATTTTTGTGAAAAATTGAGAAATTCTACAATTTTTGGTTCAACAACTACGAAAATCTAGAAATTTTGATAATGAATCACCGGAAATGGGAAACTTTTTATGAAAAATTGAGAAGTTTCACAATTTGTTGATGAAAAACTAGGAAAATTCGCAATTCCATATGAAAAACTATGGGATGTTCCAATTTCCCTAGAAATTCATAAGGATTTGTCGGAGCAGAAATTTTCGCCGGGGTAGAGCTTCGATTCGTACGACGACGTATACTCCGAATAATCAGAATCGATACTTGAATATTAATTCTCGTACACTCTAATATGATATTTCGTCACCCCGAGCACGTCCCAGGTGAGATTATCTGAAATTGGTTATTGAAAGTATTGAAAACAGCAGGGGTCGTGTTTTTCCCCCCGAGACATTGAACACTTGTTCTCATACGGATTTCCACGTGACGCGCAGCCTTCTTTTCTGTCCAATAATTTCCTTCGGAATAGACAGACACGGTTATAATTTCAACTTCAACAAGAATCATATGAAGGGGGCATACAGTGGTTTTGTGGGCCGAATATGGGCTGCTAGCTTATTCGTGTTAAAGTTCGAATTTTTTGTCGAGCCATCTCCAGGCTCTGGATATCGCTTCGAAAAAAAGATGCAAAATTTAAAGGCCATACGTTTCGCATGAAATATGGACGCCAATCCACTTAAACGGGCAAAATATAAAACACGAGAAAACCTAGAGAAGATAAAAATGAAAATAAAAATTTACAGTGATCAGCAAAACGTAGCGTAACTTTCAAAATGACGAAAAATATATAAAGTGAGTTTGATGAACGAACGCGACGTGAACGTAGCGCACACGGTTTTGGCATTGATCTAATGATGCTGGGACCACGATTATTAATAAAATATTCACGTGATGGTGGGATATGTATAAGTAAGCATATACAAGTTGTCCTAAAACGACATTTACACAAATACACATGATATCTGATAATTAACATCGGAAAATATTTCTAAATGCAGAGTTTGTTCACGTAGAATATATACGCGCTCATAACTTCTACCTACTTACTTCTCACTTTTATATTCCAACTTGTGGGCTCCGGTCACGTAACGTCGAAGTCATGTAAATTGTGTAAATATTTAAGTTAGACGATACCCACGGAGCTATAGTTACACATGAGGAAAAGCTCGGACCTCGATAAACCGTACGCTGTGCCACATACATAGCTTCCTACATCAACGATCCATAAACAGTGGAAAACAGCCAAAGGCGATTGAGTTGCCACACATATCACCTGATATCATACGTTCGGATACGTCAACATAAAGCTGATATGTATGTATAAGTCGGCTATTGAGTTTAACGAATAAACGTCGAGGAGAAGGCCGAGCTGAATTTACGATCCGATCGGAAAAATCGTCGTTCGAAACTAAACTGGAAACAAGTTTGAAGGAAAATTTTATTGCTTCGGGGCGGAATAAGCGAGTCGATCTGATTCGGAAATCGGAACATTCGAGCCTCGATCAAAGAACGAGTGGAACTATCGGAAGCATGGATGAAAAGGCGCGGGAGAATTTTCGTCTCATATTTTGTGAAAGTAGCGAACATCAACTGACTGCCGATACTGGCTTCAAATATACGGTTTCCAGAACAAAAAAACAAAAATTGAATTGACGAGTTTTTATATCCTCGTTTCGCGACACAAAGCATTGTTTTCGGTCGCTTGTTGGAGGCGATGATCCTACTCGAAAGTCAAACCGTGTTTGCATCGCATCTATTTCACATTGGATCGAGTTTTGATGAAAGTTCGATCATATGTTTCGCATACAGAATTACTGTGACATCGCAGGCGAGTGGGCGAGTGAAGTGACAAACTTGGTCGTACGAAATTAGTATATTATATACTTGAAATTGACCTACAAACGGGTGAATTGATCCTGCACTTCCGAATTATACAAACAGCGTGTACGTAAATTCAGAATCTATTCACGGAATTCGAGCTATTTCAAAGATTCCAAAGCTCCGGTGTATGTTCACTCTGTGAAAACAGGAATGTAGTGTAGTACTTCCGGGGATTCCTACCTCTTTCGAAGTTCAGCTTGGACGAGTAATACCGTAGGAATTGTTGAAAGAACCGAAAATTTCAGCGAATTGTAGACCAATTTTACTCGCTTTCGACGAATGCTATGAAAATATATTCACGCAGGATCATTTGCAATTCATGATGAACTATTGTACAGATTTTCGAATGCCCTGGATTTATACTATGAAGAACGAAAGAGGTGAAGGCTTGTCGCTTCGCAGTTGCATGAATGAAACTTTTCTTTGCAATTTAAATTCCCTTTCCCGAAGCGGTGTAGAATCTTGCCCGCGGGCTTCAAGGATTCCGGTACGCCGTTAAATCCGCGTTTGAAATTCACTGTGAAACGTAAAACGAAGTCGCAGCATACGGTATATCATATTATATTCTGTAGTCCTTCGGCGATAACCAACAGAGGTATAGTAGGTACGCGTGCTCTATTGTGGATTTGCGTGCCGGCCATGACGTCAGACTTGGCACCGCCACCAGGATTTGACCCTGGCCTCTCGGCGCGGCTCGCGCACCCCCGTTGCCCCAGCTCATCGAGCCCCAGAGCTCGCGTTTGAATATCCTTGAACTCGCGCCCTAGTCTCATCGTCAGTTACACATCTGGGGGTATGGGCTGGCGAGATCTATTGCAATGCAGTCTCGCTCGCAATTGCTTTAATGGTCGCGTGCCTTGCACGAACTTGCACACCCAGCCGGCTGCAGTTTCTACCTACATTCAGGTATTTTACACCAAGGTATTTTCAGCATCGGTTTAACTTTACGCAATTGAATTTCGAGAGAAATAGAATTTGGAAACGATGCTCACCCTACGATTCTGGAGCTTTTGAATATGCCGGGTTTGCGGATGAGATCTTCATGCATTCAACGAAATATCCTTTACCTCGGCTCTGTGAAGTTGAAGTTGACCGTCCATTCTTGAGACACGCAATTTCGTCTTTTTTCTAAAATCTTCTTGAATAGTTCTAGAGATCTTCGACGGGTTCGAAGGAAAAGTCGCGGCTGACGAGCGATGGCCAAGAGAATCAATTCGATTTGGAGTAAAGCTACATGGGTTCGTGGAAAAAATTGGACCACGGTACTTCAACAATTTTGAGAAACAGAATCAATCGGTGAAGCGGCATCCGAAGACTTATCATTTATTTTCACCCTAAACAATTTGGTTCATTAGGAATTGAAAGCCGTAATTTTCTCACCTGACGACAGGAACCGTGTTCAAATCGAATTAGAACGGCAGCCGTCACATGAGCCGATAACGAGTGGGGTGACCCTTTGTGAAGTATGACATTCAGATATAGCTGATCCGTTGATAAATGATACATTCGTTAACGATTACGTGCGTTGCGTATGTTGTTCGTTAAAAGCTCAGAAAAGAGGGAAAAAAATCGAGCGCAGAAAGTCCGGCAGATCCTAATATGACTTTGGAGAAATAAATTTCAACTTATTCTCTATAGAAAATTATATGGATAACTGAAAATCTACCTCGGTCCAATTATACAGCTTGAACCAGCAGAAGTGATCACACCGGCGAGGTGAACGTATCGGAACGAATAAACAGCTAAAAACTTTCCCCGTATATAGAACGATTGGGTACACATGAAAGTTGTTGATCTTGTTTCATGGATTGTAATCTCAAAGTTGAAGACATTTTTTATCAAGACTTTGGTGTAGCTAACGTGATAAGAAATGGGAATATCATCCACCAAACAATTTTCAAGTTCAAAGTCTGAAAGGTAAAATATTTTGCGGGGTGATTGGTCAAAAATTTTACAAGAAACCGTAAGAGATGAAATCATCTTCTTCGAAAGTTGCTGAAACATGAATGAGTCCGGGCTGAATGAAGGACAAGGTCTATTTGAGAATTCGAGAGATAATGAAAAGGGCAAAGAGAGAAGAAATGTGTATTTTGAAAAAATATTGGGTATAATTGTTGAAATAATTGCATAGAATGAGTATCAAGGAAATAATCTATTTTTCAAATAAATTCACAAGCAAGAGAACAATTAGGCTGACCCATTCGGTGTAATTGGGTAACATCGTTAACCGACAACGAGTATATAACTAACTTTTAAATGTTTAAATTCAACGGTACATAAAACTTTACACCGAACTAAAACTCGATCACTTTTGATTAAATCTGCCGATCTAAACTCACAATTAGATTCGCCTGCTCAATCTTGCTAATACGATAGAATAGAATTGAATGAGGTACGTTTTACGAAAATTTGTTTACTCCCTCGAAGTACCGAAGTCCGAATTACAAATTATTCACAAATTATGTTAATTGAAGAAGAAAGTTCGTTTGTTACAATTATCATCATATAAGTATGAAATTGTCTGTTTATATTTCTCATAATTTATTTTCCTTGCGGTTTTTTTTTTTTTGCTTCCTTCGCAAAAGAAAGGTCGAGGCAAATTTTCAATTATATTTAACCGCCGAGAAGGCCCGCTTGCAGAACAAATTGCTTCAGCTTTAGCTTCGTTCAAGCGTTCGCAATAAGAAAACACGTTAAAGCTCTTAGCGAATAATTTTTCAAAAGGAATAAAAAAAAATCTAAATAAAAAGAGAGAACAAAAAAACGCGAAAAAGAAGAAGATGAAATTCAGATTCAAGTGATATTAAGCGATACCAGAAGAAGAAGAAAAAAGCCAATTATTATTCACTCAAGCAATTAGTCGGAACGAGCGCGTAGGCAAATGATCAGGTAAACGAGAAGAGAGAAGAAAAATTGCAATAAAAAAGAGAGAAAAATTTCTGTTCAATTCGATACGTCGGAAAAGTCAAGGAAGATCATACAGAATTCAATTTCCTATATATACTATGTGTTTTCGACGCTACGCGAATTAGGAAATTAAATATGAAAATCACGAGACGTTTTCGAATTCCTTTGGCGACTTTCAGATCAATTTTTTCTTTCTTCTTTTCCGTTTCTTGTCACACGCATGAAAAACAAAGTTTCACATATATATCGGTATTTCTTCATGTTTTGCAATAAGATAATACCTGATCGATTTTCTAGCCCAATAATTCGAGGATCTTCGCCATAGTTATGGGCTTGAAATATCGAATAGCTCGTACAATTGGCAGCAATTTCACCCCAAACTCATACCCGCCTATTTGCCACGTTCGCCATTAGGGGGGTAGGTACTGCGGATTCATTCGCCGAAGGCCACCAAAGGTTAAAAAGAAAACAATGACGGACGAGCAAAGTAGAAAGAAGCAGATTCCATAACATCTACCTATCCGTATAGTATGCAAATGCAATTTTACTACCGGCAATTGTTGCCTTACTTCAAGTCACGAGTCGCATACTATAACGGCATACACAATGCGCGTCCACCCGCTCATTTTTAGCAGGGTGTACGGTTATACCTACATAGTATATATACATCGTGCAGGTATACAGGTATACGCAGATGCATGTATGCTCTGTACATTGGTATGTAAATGATATGAGAGAAAGAAAAAAAAGATAGAAGGGAGAAAGCGAGGAAAATGGGAATGAAGGAGGAGAATATTAGATCTCCCCGAAAGAAAAATGGAACAAGGTCAAAGCCGTATTTTTAGCCGACGGGGATGTGTCTCCTGTCACACCTGCATTGAAAGATCGGAGACGAAAATCTCTGACCCATATTACGTTAATAAAAAAACGTCGGTATCCACCCAGACGCCTAAGTAAGACGTATGCGTATTTAATGGCTCGAATATTATTAGGCGGTATTTGCAACGAAACTGTTCATCCGTTACACGTCTGTTCCGTGCCAATGCTCCTTTATATTTGAGAATATTAGTTAGGCAGGCGCCTATGTACCAAGCAGAACTTTCACGTGCCAAACATTATACGTTGCTTGTATATTTTGTATTCACGATCAGCTGTACGTAGTTACGAGCAGGTATATACTGCGGATAAAATGGAACCCCGCGGAAAAGCTTTTGCGGTGAGTTTCGCACAGCCCGACGCTGCACGTTCAATCATTGTTGTCACCGTTGTTATTGTGATTTCATTTCATTTCATTTCATCTCATTTTTATTTTCATTATTTGTAGCAAATGTTTTGTGTGGAGCTTTGGAATCCGACCAAAGAGGCGAAGAGATTGATTGACAACCTACTTTCGATAATAATTGTACAACGAGTTTAGAATGTACTTCGTAGCCGTGATAGAATTCGAACCGCATTGTGTACTCTGAAAATCGATTCGATACGGGAAACACAATTCGTCAGAATCATGCTTTCAAAGTTGTTTTGAGAATCGGAGCTTAAAGACGATCCTCTGCTCGTAAATTCTTAAAGCCATTGCTCAACGGCCACGTTGCGAACTTCGTCACTCTACAATCTACGGGTGATCGAAGATCGGAACAAATGATGTGTCAATATTTCAAAGCGAAGGTCTTCCGCGTTAAGAATCCAAAGGCGTCGATTTTGGGGAATTCGAACAAGAAAAAATGGTAAAACCGTTTGAACCGATCGCATGCTTTTACCGATCGTTCGCAAGAAACAAATCTCTACCGCGACGGAGAGATCGGCATTTGGAATCACCATGCAAAACTATACCTACCCGAAAAAAAGTAACTAGTTCGATAATTTAACCAGATAAATTTTACTCCTTCTCCACTGTGTCGGAGCAACTTCCATAAAAATGTGTAAAGAGCTGCAAATCGATCGATCGAGAACTTTTCTATTCTCTTCTCCCCACATGAATAAGAAACACGAAGATATAGTTCGTTGTGAAAAAACCAGGATGAATTATAACGCCAGCTCGGAGTGTAAAAGTTGAGTAGATTTTAAACGTCGTATAATGTTAGAGAAGTTGCGAAAACAAATAAACTATGGTAGGTAGTACGTTGAAGTTGCGGGTGGTATACGTAGTACGTAGACGTATATACGCATATATACTTGGGTGGTTCCGAAAGTTTCAAACTCGCGCGCTGCTGGTGCTGTTGCTGGTAGAGAAACTGAACTTCGTGACTTATTTTCCCGGTTATAAAAACATCCCATAGCGTATAATTTATCGTTGAACATTTAAAAGCCAGCCACCTTCCTCCTTCATACTGCTTTACGGTGTAACGGAAGACCCGCGAATGACGAGCTAAAAGGGTTCAGCGATATTTATCAACAAAACTTTTCGCGCGACTCTGAAAAAGTTGCAACGTGAAGAGGATTTTTTCGGTTTCTCAAAAAGCTACGATAGAAGTGATTCTACACACGGTCGACTCTTTTCCCGTAATGTGAGCAAAAGTTTGGTAGAATTTTTCAAAATTTGTTCAAAATTGAGGAACTTATTTGTTGTTTACACGTGAAATTTGGACGACAGTGAATCTGCAGTGAACGACTGTCGGCTCCGTTTTACCCCGGAAAGCTTGTTCTCGCGGACTTTTTACCCGACGTTGAACAGCTACGAAAACGGTTGATGAGCGGAAGCGAAGGCGAAGCCATCCCGTACAAATATTTTACATTGTTCCACGAGGAATTTCCACGACGGTTGTTACCCGTCAATCTTCACGTCAAGTTGGCATATTTGAGTTTGAACAAGGGCGCCTAGGTCACGGCGCCAACGCTCTTTTCCACCCAACAAATATACCTACTCATAACACATTATACTACACAAAGACAAAAGATCCCCTAGTGAAACGAACGAAACGATGGAACCCCCGATGGAACCCGTATCGGCGCACCAGTGTTGGCACATACAACAAAGCTTTTGGTTAGTTCAGGCGCGATATTTTCTGGGGGTGAAAATGTGTCCTTGCGTTCCCCAACTAGAGCCAGTGGTACGTGAAAAGCGGAGGGATAATAAAGGTTATTCTACAAAGCTCAGTAGCTTGGCCGTCAGCGTTGCCTGAGCCCACACGTAATAAATAATCTTTTCAGTATGAAAATTTGGCTGTAAGTCATAATCTGATGACTCCTGCCCTAAGAAGGAGAATTTCAATGGTGGTGAATTCCATACCAGCCATTTTTTTTTCTTTTCATTTTTTTATTCCATTTTATTTTATTTTTTTCTTCTACTGACGTAGAGGAACGTGATCTCCTCAGTCGGCAGTTGAATAAATCTTACACTTACGATTAGACTATCAGCCGAAAGTGTGTTTAAAATTCGGAGCAGTGTGCTCCCCATAACCAATAAGGTAGAAACGTCTTGTCATTCAAGTGTACGCGATAAAAAAAGAAACCGGAGAATTCCAAGTTGATTGAACGGACCTTTTAGGAAAATCTATGTAGTACTATGCGGTATCGAGGTTTCTCCGTTTCCATAAATGTAGGCGCGCTAGTCTGCTGGTTTCGTGAAGAAGAGACAGGAGTCGAAGCCCCGCGTACATATCTCTTGTAGAGAATATTCTTTTCACGCTGAAATTTTATCGTATAAATTCTGGACGGGATATAAACACGAGCGGGCGAATCGTATGAGAATAAATACAGGGATGGGGGAATCGCTCGAACGGGTTAAGTAGCAGCATAAAACTTAAGTGATTCTCGATCAATTTCAGTATCGATGCAGGAACTGATTGTGAGTGGAAAACCCCGGCAGTTTACTTGGCTTGAAAAACAAACGGAACATTATTAGTGTAGTTGTTGTTATTATTATTATTATTATTATTATTATTAATATTACATCTATCGACCGGTATTACTAGTCGCGACAGCCTCTGAAAGGGGAAATATATCTGGCGAGAATTACGCTCTCGAATATCTAGTTGGTAATACGGGATCAGGTGATTCACCCTTACGCTGCGTTGCGGTCGTTATTGTTATGCAAACGTTGATGATCAAGTGGTGAAATTATACCGGGAGGAAGAGGATAAGCGAATCGGGTGGCTGACCTATGCGTGACTCGTTCTACTCAAAGCTGTTCGTATACGGCGAGCGAGGCACTCCGCAAAATAATAACGGCAGGCGCGCCGTGTCACAGATTTTTTTGGTATATTTAACCATATGTTCTGAATAGTGATGGAAGAAGACGCGGTGATCCCTTCGATTGCCAAAAAATTCACGTAATACTATAAAAAATAAATTACAAAATTATAAAAAGGGGTTTTCCTATACAAATATCAAGATCGACGTGAGCTCGACGTTCCGGTTTACCTTTTACCTTTGTCTTTTATCTTTGTATTCGCATTGAAAGAAAGAGAGTTAAGAATGGAAATAAATGTCTAAAGCATTGTGAAGAGAAGATAATGGCAAATGTTTCTGAGCTCTGCGTTTGACAAATTTTTTTTCCGCCATACCCATAACCTTTGTATATAAACTGTACCGAAATATTCTATGCTCTGGGAATCGCTGAGATGTTTGCTAATTTGTCGGACATCACAATACTCGACGAGCCGGATTTTAGTCAACTTCCTTCCAATGGGCTGTCAGCTCCAGCCTAACTTCAACTTCATATTGAATTTTACCACGGAGTTGAATCACAATATGCTGCGCAGAGCTCTGCGAAATCCAAAATCGACCACCTACCTCATTAACAATTTTTAAAACTGTTCAGAGGATTTTGAAGTCAGGGAAAAAAACGTTCGGCATAATGAAACGAAGAGAAACTCGCTCTTGCTCCTTTCCTACTTCTGCGGTGGTTCGGGATTGCCCAAGAAAAGTTATTTTCGCAAGAACGAAAGAAAAATATGTTAATTAGTTTTACGATCACTTTTCCATCGGCCACTTTGAGTATACCGTAAGATATTTCTGGCCATGAGACGTCGCGACGGTAAAACGACGGTCCCTTGCCCCGGCAGTTCAGGCAGTGTTTCATACGAACGGGAATAAATATTGCGCATAGTAGCAAGGAGTGACGATCGAGGAAGTTTTCATACAAAAAAGTATATCGCAGAAAGCAGCCCCTGCACTTTATGGAACCGGAACTAATATTCTAGCTATATCAATTTCTCAGCGATATTAAACATGAAACTTACATGTCCAGTTCGGGTAGAGTACAAGGTCCGAGTGTATTTGAGTCTCATACTTTCCCATGCCAAAATACTATGAAAATTGGATCCCCGCCAAGATCGCAACTTACATCAAGAACAACCTCGAGAGCGGCCCGGCCCCTACCTTCCTCCTGACTCTCTAATTCTCGTAACCTGTATATACTAACGAATCAGTTCGTTTCTTCGCTCTGACTAAATCATGGTGTTCGATGGTTCGGTAACGAAGGGAGTATCGAGACCGGATCGTTGGAAAATGCATCGTTTTATGCCGATCATTAGAATATATCCATTCAACTGACTTTCCATTGATGAAGAGCATAATTGTTACCAAACAATTTATGCTCGGCTCAAGATTAGATGCTGTCAAATTTCCTGCATGCAACGTATTTTCAATAGGGGCGAATTTAGCCGTTCGTAAATCAAAGGGAGGATCGGGATGATATAGGGATGTTGAACAACGGTATCGAGTATTCCGTAACATGTGCAGTTCTTTGTGTAAATCAATTAGCCGTAATCAAAGACTGAGTTTAGTTAACTGGGTGGGTTCACTAGAGTTTCACCATTACTCTGTCCTGCTATTAATACAACTCCGACAACAAATATCGTCGAGTTTAGAAGGTTAACCAAACCCGGTGAGGACCGCCGGCAATTTACACGATCAGTTAAGACGCATGGACAGTTATACTGGAATATTTGAATCTTGCGTATAGGTACAGGGTGTCCACGAATTCGTACATCCGCCTCTATTGACAAACCGCATCCCCGGCGAGCAAACATCGTTAAGTACACCGTCTAGTTTCGCGCCCCACCCCATGCGTAGTCTTCTGGTTCACCTATGAATTCGTGATCAGGACTCATTTTCCAAAGCCAAACTTGCGTTGGGTGTCATGGGACCAGAAACCGAGCGTCGAACAAACAATCAAGCAAATTGTGAACTTTCCCGAACTGTCCAATACTCGCCTTATGGACATAAATGATCAAATGTAATTTGAATGTTTCGGAATCCCATTTTAGCGCGTTGATCATTCCGTTGTACTTGATACGCCGGGAGCTGTAGGTATCTGGTATTTACCGAACCTGCATGAATATGCGGTCGAGCTTTTGTGACAATTTAATGCGTTTCCCAAAATGACGAACGATCGCTTTAGGGGAAGTTTAGATGGATACGGAATCTCGGTGTCCACTACCGGGAATCCGCAGATCATTATTTGATGGACGAAGGGGTTGATTGAAGAGCACCAGAAACCCTAATCACTTTCAGGGATGTGATTCAGCGGGCAAAGCAGCCGTGGTGGAACATTGAAACTGGACAAACTCCACTGTTTGCGAAGGCCGTAAAGTGCGAGCTGATCTAAATATTCAAACATTTGCTGGCCCGCTTTTCATGCCTTCATAATGCTCGCGAGCTTTTAACCCAAGCTTTCAAGCATACTCACAAAGTACACTACCTTTTGTGCTCCAGGAAACCCTGATAAAGAGACTGGGGGCCAATGCGCATGCATTCACCATGGAAGTGACACCCCTGGCACCGCCATCGGTCCAGTTAGTACCTGCTAAGGAATACAACGGTGCGCCAATCGGGACTAGTTACGACGTCAGGGCTTATGTTGGTGAGTTCTTTGCCGTATATTTAAGAAGAATAACAACCTTCGCAGACCGGAAGAAAGCAGCTTCGAATTACGTTACGTATCGGGTGTATCATTGGTCTGAGAATTCCGATCCGAGAACATAATGAAACCATCAAAAAGACACAGATCTATGAGGCAAACCGACAGTGGCAATTTGGATAATTTCGGTTGGAGGTAGCTCTTGTTAAAACTTCACGGAGCTTCTCGTTTATGAGTTGTCCGTTCGAGAGTTGTTTGTGTGAGACGAAACTATTTGCACTCCTAGAAATTTTGCGAAACAAGGTTGGAATATGAAAAGTAACTGACGAAGAACCGGATGATAAATTTATAACGGGGTCTGAATTCGACAGGTCTTTGTGTAGATTTACAAGTAACGGTTTTCATGAAACAACGAATCAAATATGTCGTTAGCCCATTCTTTCGTATAACCTGAGAAAAGGAGCCGCGAGATGAATACCTCTGCACCGTGATACCGAAGTTCGTATTTCAAATTAGACTCAACAAACAACTGCAACTGTCTACTTCAGACTCTGTACTTCCACTTGAGTTTGTTCAATTAATAATTGAGGATTCATCTACCTCTTCTCCCAGCTTTCCTTCTCTGATTATCATTAAACAGCTTTGTAAACTTTCGTTGCCTCCGTCGTAGATTGTTTTATCAAGTAAGTTGAACCGTCCCGCACACTAATTTATGTGCGGCCTGTAATTCTAACGAGATATTTATCCGCGAGATAAAAATCCAGCCGTACCACATTGTGTTATAACTTCCAAATACCGCATTACGATAAAATGGTTACAAAAATTCTTCGTACATCCGCTGCGTCTGTAGTGGAGACTATCGACTTGAATGAATCATTTTTTGTTATTAGAATGAATCTATGTTAAGTTTCAAGTGTCCGGATCGAAGCCCTTCGTACAGTCAGAACGGGAAAACATCGATAAAAGCAAGCCGCTTTCGTTTTGCAATAAAAAATATAAGAAAATAAATACGACCAAGCTCACGGCGAAGAAGTGAGAGAAAAAAAAACACCCGGTAGATTATGAAAACGGGCACTTATACAATTAGAGTGAATCTACTGTATTTTCAAAAAGTATACTCACAATGAACCACGAGAAGATTATTTTTGTGTGTACGATGCAGAAAATCATCACAGAATCGTCATCATTGAGATGATGATTTTGGAAGGCAATTAAAACGAGCACTTGAAACATCAAGGGTGGCGAGATAAGCCGATCAGGGGACCTAGCCCTGAACATATCAACTGTTTGTGTAGTATCCCATCAGGCTTTCCGAGGTAGGAGAAACTTTTACAGATCAACATTTCCGACGTTCACTTTCGACCCAAAAGACTAGAGTTTTTAAAATCCATGATGATTTTCGTCACCACGGGATGCCGGAAGCAAAGTGAGCCAAATGCAACTCCCTTAAAGGAAAGGCTCTTACGAATTACTTCCGAAGCTAGTAGACGAAGGTACAGATACTGGATACTATGTTCAAAGCTACTGATTCAGCGTGTTGCAGATACTCAGAATGAGAGAAACAAAATTGCCCATTTCAGATATATTTATACATGAATTAACGTAGGAAATACTACATAACTTAAATATGATAACGGCGTATAATCCCGCAAAATTTCCTATACGTAATTAGGAGAAAATCCAATGGAAATTATACCCACGGGATACGTGACCAGGTGCAGTAATTTGTTCCGAGTATTTATGTAGGTCCTTTTAGTTAAAATAGCTGTATGTGGGTACGTAATTTGATAGGTGGTTGTAATTAATGGTAAGGACACGCGGCCGCATACAGGGACTCTAATTGAGATAGAAGAACTGTAATTTTCGTCACGTTTCATTTTACTAGTAGGTATTATATATAATAGTTGCTTGTATAGTTTCTTACATCAACGTTGAGCCTGCGGTGAGTGAGTCTTGTTTTTCGTAATTGAACGTCTACGTGTCGAAACCATTCGCAATTCACTTCGATTAGCCGAAAATCATGGGAAACTTTGATTTTTTTCTGCCGCAAAAAGAGGAGCCAAAATTATCGTTGCCATTGCCGACAGAAGACGACCATAGAACAAACCTTGAAAAGAAACGAGAAAGAATAAGCGGACCCAAGATTTCATTCCTTTTCGGTAGTCTGTGCGAAACGGAGTGTAATTGTCTTCAATTGTCCTTGAAACCTGAAAGCGCAGAAAATGGAGCTGATGTTTTATTCCTCTATTATACGTCTGCTCGATCCTTGAAGCCCAATTTATATAGTAAGAGAAATGATTGGACGTGGGAAGGGGAGAGTGGTCGAGATTCGTTCCGAAAGAGAGTAAATCACGCCGTGAGTGATTCACATAATTGAACTTTTTCCTTAGCTGAGAAAGCGGATGAAAAATTACACCGGCGAACTATGGTTCGGATGGGTATTAGGGTTGTTCAAAGAAGCAGCCCTCCGCCTCTGCCCCTCACCACGCCGCACAGCATCCCAACAACTACTGGACCCTCTCTCAGCGCGTCTCTGAAACCCCAAAGAACGAAACCTATCGAAACTTCCAGTGAAATTATGGAGGACGATGGTGAGTTGTATGAGACTGTTTTAAAATTGGAAATAGAACGCTGCAGAAGGTTTGAATCGGTTCAAATGTTTCCGCAGCAAATGAACAGCCATCTTTTTCTTGGTTTGTTCCGTTGAAAATTAATTAACTTGTAACTTTGAGCTGGTGAACACACCTCTGTGCGAATGTTACCGCATGAATACTCTTCTCCTCGGGCACAAAGTGGATTGAAAATAGTAGGTAACGAACATAGAAAGAAGCACGTAATTTTCTCATCGACTCATACTAATACTCTGCGTACGCTTTCGTTATTATTACTTTGTTCATTCATTTATTTTTTCGTCTAATGTAATGATTCCTCGCAGAACCAACTCCGCCACACGCAGCAGTGGAGAAACCATTTCTATTGAGCGATGGAAGAGTCGGATTAGAGGCCAGACTGGACCGAGCTATATACTCCCACGGGGACCCGATCTTCGTTCACGTCAACGTAAACAACAACAGCAGCAAATCCGTCAGGAGGATCAAGGTATGAAGAAAAATTGCGAAATTTAAATTGAGGCGATGCAATACACTGCTACCTTTACCGACCGACACGTCATTCTCATATTTCGTCGCATTTATATGTATAAACTGATGAAAAGAATGGGGATCAGATTGTGACGGCACATACTTACTGTCGAAGCAAAAAAGGTTTGGCGGTTCAGTTTGAGTGATCATAACCTTTGTGAAAAAAATCTTGGAGAATAAATTCAAAAACGTACGCAAAGCGTCGAGTTTTATGCGTCTAACGATCATTCATGAATTTCGGTGCAAAGATCGTGCAAACCGACATAATCTCCGAAGGGTTAAGAAACGTACTTTTTTCGGAGTGTGTTCCCGTAGGTGAACTTCAACTCGTCACCGTCCGTCGCACCGAGAATTGGTGAATAATCGTTAGACGCAGAAAACTCTCGACGCTTTACGTATGTTTTAGAATTTATGCTCTAATATTATTTTTCTAGAAGTTATGATCACTCAAACTGAACCGCCAAACCTTTTTGCTTCAACAGTAAGTAGTCCGTATCGTCGAACAGTGAAAAGTCAACCGCATCGCGCAACTAATTCGAAAAATGTACAGATTAATCAGTCGATAAAAATCTGCGAATGCCGTCGAATCAGTCGGTAAGAGTAGACGTATCGTATCACCTTAAACCCGTCATCTAGTTTTTGAATAATGTCATACTCAGTGTCAAATATACCGGTGCTTCGTACGGCTGTATATTTTGCCTGAAAAAAGTTTGTTCAATAATTCGTTAGCCTTTGAAAGCAGGAAGGGTATTCTTCAACATTAAATAGAAGGAAGAAGTGAGTCTCATAAACTCGAGAGAATGGTCCGGTATTTGAGAACCTAAGGACGCGTGTAATTTTCACCCCTGAATAAAAGTTTCGGGTATAATCGTTAAATACAAAGTCTTCTTACGGGGAATGTGTCGTTTGAAATAGGACCTAAGCCAAACGACCGCTAACGATGTTGTTGGGTTCAGGAAGTTCAGTTCGTAGTGTCCCGTGTGGCAGGAATATATTTTTCACGCTATTACCGTTAATCTGAGTGGGCAGTTTCCTTTCGGATCGAATTCACAATGAAAACCAATCGAATCCATCGTACATTGATTATTTCATCAAATTCAAAAGCTTGCAAATATGAAGCGACGTGATTATGCATATTTTATTTCTAAAAAGCTTGTAATTCCTCTGCAGCGAACGGAGATTTTTGAATTTTCAAACGCCCAACGACAGCCTCATTATTTTTTTAATTTTTTTTTTTATCAAAAAAATTAACGGACTGGCTCAGTTTTCACACCACACGTTTCAAACGAGACCGCGGTTCTTTCCCCCACTGTAGGTACACTGATGATGCACTTTTCCTTCTTACTCTATTATTGTACATACATACGTACACATATTATAGTTATATTCTCTATACGAAATTCACCACCACGTCTATTGCGTGTTGGGAAACGGCAGAAGTTCAACGCTCCGTAAAGTGTCTAGACGATTTCTTTTTCATTTATACAGTGCGTGGGTACATAGGTGGTACGTATATCTACCCGTTCGAAAATTAGTGAAATGAATAACCTCTGGGGTGACAAACGGATGCAAGTTTTGCAAAGCGACGAATTATATGGGTAGGTGTATAATATACATATATATCATATGTATATATACAACATGAGGATTTTCGAGAGCAAATGAAAAATTCAGTACCTACGTTTGAAAATGGTGAGAATTAGAGAAAAGGAAATTTCACATGATAGACTCCACCTACATAGACATGTGGACGAAAATGTTGTTCTTGGAGGTAGAATAATACATTCCTCGCTGTATTATTCACGAGTAGATGCATGCGGAAGAACGATGCGTGCGTACATACCATATAATTTGATATTGAAAAAAGAGAAAGAGGAAAACGAACAAAATTATCTTCTCGACTGTACAAAGCAGCTTATATGTATATACATAGAACTCCCTGAATCCCAAAAGGATTTATTAACGAGATGAAAAAGGAAAAGGAAAACTAGGGGAAAAAAGTCATGATCTATTTTTCTCCCTTGCTCTTCTCTCTCTCTCTCTCTCTCTCTCACACTATCTCTCTGTCTTTTTCACTGGGGAATAATTTAGTCAATGAACTTTAGGATATTTCAATAAAACGACATCACAGTATCACGAAGCTGAATGATGCCGTTTGGACAAGAATTATACGAGAGAAAATCAATTAATATTCTGGTGATCTAATTTCCAGCATCTATAACTATCGTAGTAGACCATATTTCCTAGATGGAAAGTCATACCATAAGCGCAGGTACTAAAAATCAACGTCCCTCAGGGAAATTAGAAAGTCAAACTAAAAAGTAATTATACAAAGGGACAAAGGCTGGAGCAGGGCCCTTTTCCACACTGATGCTCTTTGCATACGTCGTTCCTCCATTTCTATTTGCCATCCCGTTCCCTCTACTTGATTAAGTTGACCTTCGTTAACGGGTTTTCCGGTAAATTATTCCCGCTCTTCACAGCACGACGCAACGCTCCTGCTATTTGTTTGATCTTTCACGTCCAATTAACCGATCGTATTACGCATCAAAGTACATATAATTTTCGTTAAGCTAACTTGAAAGCGGACTAACACTTTCAGACGAATCATTGAATGTTAAGGACGATCGTACATTGTCCGGAATAAAAATCCCTGAATATTTCACCTCGGTATATGAAATTGAACGGGGAAACATAAATCAACTGGAATTACATATTTTCCTCATAAATTGGGATTCCAAAAGATAATATATATTATTATACAAACATATATATATATATATATACACCTACGAATGTAAATTCGTTCCGAAGAAAGTTCAACAAGTTTAGCCTCCTAATCCGGGGACTCGTGATTCGTATCTCAAATTCTTAGCCACGTTCCACGTTTTGCGCCGCGTTCTGCGCTATACCTAATACAGATAGTATCTTCTGGTCGTGTAGACTGCGGAGTACATTGTATATACTATTCCATAATCTTGATATATCGTGACCGAAACCAGTCTCTGTATAGTTACGAAAAGTATAATGGCAACAATCTACTAAACGGCGTTACGCCTCGGCCCGAGCAGTTTACTACAGCAGCCCTGATGTGCATGGGCTGAAAATTATCCAAGTATTCTACTTACATTGCTAGAATGCTAGTTCAGTCGATCTCAAACTACCGCATTGCAAAGAACAAGGGAAACGATGTCCACTCTAACAATGATTCTATCATTTGTAGAGACACCTGAGTCATAGAATTCCCCCTCTCTAACGTGGGACGGAGCGGGTGTCGTGGAAGGCAAGAAAATGGTAAAAATCGATCGAACTATAGCCATCAATGAGAAAATGTATGGTCCACTCCTTTGGCAGAGGTATTGGTAACTTCAGCAAAATGTATGGCTGTAAGTTCTTGATACATTGATACAAAACTATATCGCTAAGTTATCGATGAATCTGTTGGCTCTGAGAGATTGCGAAGCCGGGATTGGATCCGCGGTCAGGGATATTGGTTGTTGGTAAAGTTCGATCCACCCTGAGGTGGTGTTTCGTGACTGTGACAAGGGAGACTGAAGCCCAGACTGGTCCGCCACATGCGAACTTGTTTGGCCATCAGTAAGTTCTATAGGGACCGTTGACACTGAGCAATATGCAAATACGTGTAGTTCCAGTATTTGCGTAAACGGTTCAGTTCGGTTGATACTTTGACTCTATGAGGAAACTTCATGAAGTAGTCATAAACTGACAATGAGCTCAGAAAACAACTTTTTACCGTACTACTTAGATGTAGGTATACCTATAGGCACTAAATTAATGAATGAACGTCGGAGCTCAAATGAAGAGAAAACGCAGTAAACTTTTCGAATACAACTCGCAATCAGAGAGCAACCCGCGGCGACATAAGTCATGTAGGCATGTTATAAATTGTGATCCGTAGCATCTACACATCTGCGAAACTATGATCCCAACAACTGAACAGAGAAGGCTACAAACCCACGCAAGATAATGGCCGATCGGTATGAACGTTTGGAAAACGAGGAGGCCCAGGATGAGAACGACAAAAAATGAAATATTTTTTATTTTTAGAATTGTAGATCCGGTGCAGTTTAGTTGATCATTGAGATGACGATTTTGAAAGGCAATCGCGCTATTACTTTTTCTCCTCAATTGCCAGAGCCAATGCGCGGCCATCTCTTTTTGTTATATGAAAAGTCTATTATTTTCAGGAGCCGGATCTTTGGCTTTTGCGATGGATTGTCTGCGTTTGAAATTCAAAAATTCCGTTTTTCTCGCGGCGGGAACAGGTCACAGTATATCTACAACCTACCCAACAAAGTGTTCATTGTGTCGAGAGTTTTAATCAGTAGAGCGAAGAAACTTTCTTAGCATGGTCTACACGTGGATGGGATAGGCACTGCTCTCTTAGTGTGAATTGATTAACAGAGTTCCCTTGTTTGACTTTGGTAACTTTTTTGGACCTACGTGTAAGCAGCTATGACATCGGGGATCAAAAGCATGAGCGATTACTCGTAGTCTGTACAATAAATTATCATCCGAAAAATGTCACTTTGATATATTCTTCGGCCGACTAAGCTGTATGAATAATTTTACATTTATCGGTCGTTTTGTACTAAAATATTCGAAAAATAACGTAGTTTTGTACAGAAAACGAAAAGAATTCATGGGCTTCAGAACTTTCTCACAAGATATGAATCGTGTTTGACAGTAATTTTCGTTTTCACATTAAATTTGATGTCACGGGAGTGAAACGATGATTTTTTGAATAATTTCGAAACGAGAATTCAGAATGAACTTCTTCTCCGAATTATTTCATCCCTTGATTAACAATTAGTGAATTCTCATAGCGATTCGATAATTATATTTCTGATTTGCCGCGAAGAAGAAAGAGATGAGAAATTGAAATTTTCGGAATTTCTTCTTCAACAGACTTATGAACTTGTGAATCAGTTCGAACTGTACTGGATTTTTTTTTTTTTTTTTTCAATTTTATTTCAAAATTAGGTCATGCTCGCCACTAGACTCCACTCAACTTTCATTATTTTGATCAAAGCTCGTTTTACCATGGCCAATAAATCATCAACCCTCTCCCACACGACACGCGCTTCGTTTCGTTACACTGAATTCTAAACGTGACCAGAATTAGGATAAATCGGAAAGCTGTGGTATTCCGCAACCCTTTTCAACCCATCAATTCTCAATCGAAGCCCTACTTTTCATCCTAAAAAATTCCTCATCCTCGATTTCGAAGTACGTTATAGAGAATAGCTCATAGCGCGCAAGTTTTTCGTATGTGACATATTTTTTGTTTGTTTAGATTTGTTTTTTTGTTTCTTTATCGTTTGTTTCTCGTCGGAATACCTACTTTCACACTCAGAGCCAGCGGGATTGAACGAAAAATTGTCCGCTAGTGAACTAGCCTCGATTTTGTGCTGTCGGTGTATCTGCAGACGACAAATTTTGTACAATTGATAAAAAAAACGAGTCCCATAATTCCCCGAACTGAGTATGCGTGATGCCGCACGTACGATTATTCGAAGAGAGCAAATTAAGTGCCCAATTCGACATATAGGTGCCGAAATTTGTTCATCGGAAAAGTCAATTTTTACGTCAGGCTTCTCTGACGTAATCCCACGTTGGCCGTGTGAGGTTCAGCAAATGCCGTCGATAGGGAAGAGGTTGCTCGCTACAATAATTATCCCGTTTCAACGTGCTTCCACCAGGACACACTACCGATCGAAAGCAAATCATTACGCCAAAATCGTCGGAGCTGGTAGCTACAGGTTGAACTTATCTGATACATGCGGGAGTAGCTAGTTTTATGATTGGAACATTGATTGCTCCCGTTGTTCAACTTCTGACCTCGCCTAATCTAGACCTCGAACGAGAGCTGCAGAGCGGAGCTGTGCTCAAATAAAAAGGCGAAGGTATACCTGAGCGTGGGTAAGTGAGATTAGGTAATAAAGGGACGAGGTAAGGTTCGCGGGTATTAGACGACGGGGGTTAAAACCGCGCCACAAACGTCACAATACAATGTTTCGACCTTGGGGCGCCATTGCTGACCCAGTATCGAAGAACGTGAATGCGCGCGCGCGCGTGTGTGTGTGTGTGTGTGTGTGTACTGTCCGGATGCGAACGACGTCACCGGGTGCGAGAGTCACACGACACCCGATAGGTTTATGAATAAATGAATAAGACGAAACACCGAAATAAAAAGGGCGAAAAAACAAACGCATAGCAGAGTGATGGATAACGAGCCGGGTTCGTCAATTTTCGTTCGTTTCGTTATCGTTTTTTTATTCACGGCCAAGATTAGACACTCTCGACAGTGTATAACTATGCTCCTCCCCGGCCCCCGCGTACTGCGAGGAGGATATGAAAAAACGAATGCCACAAATAACTCCTCCACTAATCGACGCCACGACAGGAAAATTAACTGCACGAAACTTCCGTGTATTCGAGATATACCGGGTGTTCCCTCCTCGCTCGCTTCTCAACAAGTTCGGTCGCCCGCGATCATTTCGTACGCGGTTTCTAGTCCTCGGTCGGTCAAGAGACAGCGAAAGAGAGACAATTGTTTGTATTGCGAACCGTGACCAAAAAATCTACTCGATTCGACTGAGAGCTAATTCGATAAGTTTTCGGCACCAAGGCCGGCGTCTTCGTTATTTTCGTCGTCCAGGTTAAACGCTTCGTAGTTTTTGGTATCCGGGTCGACCGACTCGTATAAGTTCTCCGTTTTTGGCTACACCGCTTCATATGTTTCGTCGTCCAGATCGATCTCTTCGTGAACTAACTGAAAAGTGAGCGAGGAAACACCCGGTATGCGTATATTTGCTACCTAAATAACGTCCCGAAGCAGGAAATATGAGTCTGCAATATATAGAGGGCAGAGTGCCTACATATCTACGATAGACATTTTTGAAAACGATTTTCCAATAGGAATCACCATTCTTCGGGAGAGGAGCAATATTTGTGGATAAAAGACCATTCGGATATTTTAAAAACTGTGAAAATTAGATGAATAATACGGTATAAAAGTTCGGAGATCCGCGATTTTTCGAACGGAAGAAGTACTGTGACTCTTGGATTTTGAAAACTTCTTGGCGCGCGTTCATTCACCACGACCGCGGTGGACAAATTTCGGTAACGAGCAGAAAAAGTTTTCCGGCCAAATAACGCCGACGGGGACGGAAACAAAAGAATAACAAACAACACATCGGAAGAGAACTCAACTGCACGTAGCGTATCCGGGAGGAATAATCCGCAGAGCCTTAGATTTCGACAAGTTAGTGTGCGGCGTGTAGCGACAGACAAGGAACCAGCTCCGCGTAATCCTATTTGCGAAAATTCCTCTCTCAGTCTTTGGCGGACGGGAATAGAGCTACCGCAAGGGTATACTTTAAACGAGCATAAATCACGGGGAATCCCGCAACCCGTTGTTTTATTAGATTTGCTTTTTCTCTGCTTGTTGCGTTGTACCAAAAAATCCAAGAGGAAGACAGTACGCCGACTCTTGCGTGGGTTCCTAAACGAGATATACGAGCACCTTGGCTAACGGCGAACGTATAAAAGGTGGTAGGAGGATCCCTCCTGAAGTGCATTGTAAAGTAGTTTTTCACGGGTTTGCAAGTAAAGAGAGAGAGGGGGGAAAAAAAAAACCAAACAAAAAAGTCAGAATCGAAGTCAAAATCAAAATGAAGAATGTGATAAAAATACTGCGACTATAGTCCTATACCTGGTTCAACAAGAACTCTGCCACACCCACCCCCTGAATCGATAGCTGATCTGGATACGTGACCCTACCGGAGATTCTACAAGGAGAAAATACCTTCTTCTTCTCAAATTTTGCCTCGCTAGCTGCCACTGACGTGTTATATTGCCCCGTGTCACGTCCGCGGATGGTAGATGTGGGCGAGTTATAGGTATAGGTTATCCGTTTGCGCATGCATGTATACATTGAGGTGGAGAACCGTTGCGGATGTCAGGAACTTTGGTACAAAGAGCCTTCAAAGAGCGGGGATTCCTTTCGCCATCCTTGTTCGGTGATCTAATCTACCTCTGAACTCGATACCTGACTACTATACCACACCGTACACACATGCTACAGGTATACGCACGAGCACGTAGTACGTGAAAGTATAGCTACTTTGAACCGAAACCCCGAAGTGATGTAGACTTCAACTCGCTACGTCGTCGTCAGTGTTCGGGGTTTCGGTGAGATCAAGACCGCACGATTATAATTACTCAAGGAAGATACCATCATACCCTGTGATTAAACTTTGAACATCCACTTCAAATATTCAGGGTTTGGAGGCGCGCGAGCAGAAATCATTTACGCAGGACTTTGTTTGCCATTTGTTGTTGATTGGGGAGAGCGCGAGCGGTACCGCTCACTCCCGATACAAGCCAATTGATCTCCCCTTCGTTCTACTCACAGTCAGCTGAGCATCCAGCACCCCGCTTATAGGCGATCGATTCATTGGATCGAAGTGCCAAAGAATGAGACAAAAATATGAAGTGGATCAGTAGTTAGTAGTACCTACCCGGAGGAATGAAACCCTGTAACAAATGCTGCCTCCTGCATTGGCTGCACATTTGCTATTGGAAATATCAAACATTCGAAGCTGACAACGAGCCGAGGGGCAGATGGATAAAGACCGAGGACTATAGGACGAATTTGCGCATCGTAGAGTTCAATTTTCTGCAATTAGTCTCCTGGATCTATTAGTCTGATTATTTGTCCTTCGTTGTGTTCACCGGCAAATGCAGGATAGTCTAATCACTACCGGTACACATCCATTCCAATCAACCAGTACTTCACACCGAGCTTCTAACTGAACGGACATTATACGAGCAATAATAGAATGGCAACTTCATTCGAAAAATGTCAGTACCTACTCCGCATTTCTACTTTCACTGCCATACTCTACTCCGAATATTTTCCGCCATGGCCATCAAGGCGGAGACTACTCCGATGCAACAGCTTTCCCACAATACGTTATAGTAATACACGTTACGTAAACTAGAATACGAAAGGCGGGGTGAGGTAAATCATAGCATTAGTTATGAATAGGAATTTAATCAATAATGAGCAAGGTCCGGACGTCAAGGATCCGACGAATTCCAATCTAGAATCATATTCATACGTAGTATCAGGCGACATGGAATGAAATATGAAGCGGTGAGTGTACATAGGTATATGGAAAGGGGCTGAGAAATTGTGGCCCCCGCCCGCGGAATTCTATATTAGCAGAGTCCGTTCTTATTATAACTTACATTAGTTTTGTCTTTTTCATCTAACTCTTGTGACATTATCCGTTCGTAAATCGCCGACACGGTATACTCTCTCTTTTCCTACTCCTGCTTTTTATGAAAAGTACTGCGATGATGTATCGACCTTTATTCGTTCACTGCAATAGCAATATTGAGGTGAGGAGATTTACGTCGTTGGAAAATTAATCAAAATGCTAATACGGCTCGTATGCGTATTCTGATTTATGTCAATTAACACGAACAGAAGGGTTGTTCGCTTGTCGTGTTCGTATTTTCGTTGCTTTTTTCCCGCCTCTTTCGTGTCTTTTCTTCTTCGTTTCCACTTTAGGTACTAACGTCCATAATACGCGAATTTTGTTCCAACGGAACGAAGAAAGAGAGTCGTAACCGCAGGCTCCGCCACTGGAGAAAGAGAGAGAGAGAGAGAGAGGAATATAGTCGTTTTGTTCCATTCGGCCGCAACTCCGCGGAAATTGAAAAGTGTAATACAAAAACTCGAGATATACGTTTTTGTTCTCAAACTGGGAGATCGCATTTTCACGGTAGAAAAAACAAACTGTGACGAAAGTTTCTACCGTGATATCCTGCAGCTCGTTAAAAAATTATTGTTACATTGCCACGCAGTCCGCAAGCGGATTACACATCAGAGGATGATGAATGCGATATTAAGGATTGGAATGTGCGTCACGGAATTTGCGCGCGAATATCCAGTCCAAGAAAAAACTAATTATACAACATACCTAAGCTTTAGCACAAATTCACCCCCCGCGTCCGTCCCCCGATTATTATTGATCCGTGTAGAGTAAGCGTACAGAGCGAAACCTCATGTATCATGCACCTACGTCGTCAGTATGATATATGGAGCGTGAGCCCGAAATCGAACGCAAATATATTTCTGCGGCGAAGGAAAAAAAGGAGAAGGACACCCCTTACTAAAATTAATACGAGTATTACAAGATTTTGACCACAATTTCAACCGATCATATGGTACAAACACATTTCAATGAAGCGTAATCATTGATACGTGTGTATGCGTTATGTGAATAATGACGAAACGGATGGATCAACCTAACCCGTCGCGTATAATCGGACGCAGACATTGGAGCCGGACGAATTTCAGTTTCATTTGATTTTCAATTTTTTGCTAAAATTCATTTAGTACATACGTGCAAACGTGAGGAAATTTAAAAATGGAAAAACGTTACGCTTCCGAATCTCTTCGATCAATGGGGGGAAAAAAAATTAGAAGGAGTACTCCACAATTATTTCACGTGTAAAATTCTCATCGAATTACGCAGATCATATGATGTTACCACGCGGACTATGAAAAGGGTGAAGAGAAATTTTTCGAACGCCCACACATGTTGCATGTATGTACAGTTCATTCGAAAAATGTTCCAGTATACAGACATCACCATTCCTATAACTTGCGGTTTTTGTTTCATGTGGAAAACAAATTCCGTCCCTGTGCACGTATGCGTGTGTAGTTAATGTATACTCATGCATGCGCGTCGAGCCATCTCGGTAGGCAAACTGCACGTATCCGAAAAGTATAAAATTCGATGTTCAGTAAAACATCATCAATTTGTACGAGTGTGGTGTCGTAACAGTAACGGTGGCCGGGTAGCTATGTATATACATACATACATGAAAAAGAATACCCTCACGATGATTCACGATATTTCTGTCACACTAGGGGTTTTATGCTCTATTACTTACGACGCTTACTGACAATGAGTATATACCAACCGATGGTATCGATGGTCACATGTGCCGAGTATGAAATTGTACGTAAATACATACATACCTACTAAAATTCGATGACGTATAATCACCGGCAGGTAATCTTCGTAAAGCGAGATGCCGTCTGGCGGCGAGCTATATAGACTAGCGCAAGTATGTGTGCAGCAGTTACATATAATTCTGGAATTCGTTAAGAATTCATCGTACGTTTAGCCCTAAATATACCGAATATGATGAAAGCGAGTCGGCGGCTCCTATGCTGCGGGGAGTCTTCCGACTTGCGGTATTTCTTTAATTCGCTTGAAACGATCAGCCGATTACTGCCTAATCGGCGCCGTAGGTATTCCTTGACTCCGCCGATGTCTTTGATCCTACCTAATAGATCTATAACAATACCCACAGAGAAAAGAAATATCGCACTACAATTAGCCGCAGCTAGACGTGAGAATGAGTGAGAATGGTGGAATGAGAATCCTTCAAAAATGGAAACGCTGCACCCAAAGAAAAAAAACACAGCCCTGCGGGTACGATTTGGGAAAATGTTAGATCGATAGGGTCCGGATGGTATTGTCCGGATGAATGATCAATAACGATTCCCACGGTAATGATATATTTTTCACTGACGGAAATATGGAACTTTGTTAATTTTGCGAGGATGCTCTCGCAATGAGCGAGCAAAGTTTTGACACATTCAACGTGTACGCCAACGCCAAGGCGATATATTATACTCACTCAAACCTGCAACGACGGCGACGTTGTCGATGTAACGTACTTCAGAAGAATTTTTTCCCTCTGTAAAATAAGTTTGGCTTTTCTTTTTTAATATTATTTCTCAGCCCCGAGAGAGAGAGAGAGAGGCTGAGGAATGAAACAGAAAGTGAGTTGAAAACTGAAGTTACCGAGTCCTCTGATCTTTTTGAAAATCGTAAGAGAACCAAGTACACGGGAATAAAGATTATGGGAAAAAAAGTATAATGCATCGACCGCGACGTCATTCCGAGTCATGGAAACGCCGAAATTAGTCATTCCTTCATCTTTTCATTTTGTAATTTAGAAACTTTATGTTTTTCGTCAGCGACTAATTGCTGTGAATAGGATAAAGGCTGTGATAAAACGTGGCGTAATTTAATGAGTGTTCATTCCACAATTAGTAGCAACCGACGTCGACGACCCGCCAGGTAACAGCTTTGACTTGTAAAACCGTCGGCCCAAGAAACGGCGCCAAGTCTGTTTCAGCGTTAAGCTCAATATACCTATACCTCGAGTAAAATGGGACCGCAAGATGCGGGTTGATGAGGAATTAACTTAGAAACTGTGGCGCGTGTTAGCAATAAGCTAAAATTATACTAATTGTATATTTATGCTGAATTAATTGTGCTGATTAGGAGTTTATTCTAAGCCCCGACTCTATTACTCGAATTAACAATATTTCGTAGGAGATATAACGCGGAGAGGGGAAATTGGACTCAGGTCGTTGCCAACTTGACGATCTGTAAAAGTAAAATCTTGCAAATTTCATGCGCACGAGATTAGAGCGTGGGGAAAAATTCAAAATAAACTCTCTCAGGTTTTATGGATTTCACGATCGGATCCATAGTATCCCGAACTCCAGAGCGGAAAAGAGGGGAAAAAATGGTGTGCAGAAAAGATCAAAGGCGGTTTGTAAGGCGTCAAAAATAAATGTAGTCCATGAAATTTTCGTACCATGAAATATTGGTTGAATATCAAACGAGCTGCTGCAGAACTTGAATGAGTTTGCGTTATAGCTGAACGAAAGACTGTTTGAAGCAGGACCATAACGTTTGACACCGCATTTTTAAATATGAATATCACGAAGGGAAAACGGAGTGTGGGAGCGGCGTGGAGAGATGAGGTTTGCGAAAATCAAATGAAATAGGTACACACGCGCCGGAAGAGCGTTGAATTATTATTGTTTATTCCATAATTTCTCACCGCACCGCGTTCTTCTTCGTCCGTTTTACGTCACCGATTCCATCCCTTTTTTACTATACCTCAATCCCCTCGTGCCCGTTATACGTATGCGTTGTGCGTTATGATTACTTACTCAATTTCCGCGTCCCTGGCGAGCGATAGACCCTTTTAGAGGTATGTACGTATACATTGCCGACAAGGGATGCCGATATCCATTTCTGTAAGTTTGTATTTAAAATTCTAAATTCACTGATCAACCGCGCGCAGGTATATGTTATAGACTGCAGTCGCTTTGAGAAATACGGCGGATGTTATGTCTGCGTACCTACGTTCGTAGGCATCTCGAATTCCACCAAATACAGGGTGAAAATTTTCGGCGGCAAGAATTTGATCTCGATGATATTGCAGAGGCTTGTCGAACGTAGGTACCTACCTAGGTATATGGCCAGACGATAGTCTGTGATGTATAAGAACCCGAGCTCAGAAAACCGCTGGGAAATACGATACTGAGATTTTTATTCCAAGCAAATCACGTATTTTTTCGTCGCTGTTCGTGGATCGTAGAGGCAAGGGGAGAGCGAGCAAGAGAAACACTGTTTTCCGTAGAATACAAATTCTCCAATTCTTACGATAAACTGAACATTTCCAACCGAGCACGCGATGCCGAGTATCAGGGTTACCGGCCGAAAATTATACCTCGAATGCTTGTTCTTTTCTTTCGCAGGTATTCGTTGTCCAGCACGTGGACGTGTGCATGTTCAGCAATGGTAAATTCAAGAATGTGGTAGCGTTGGTATCGTCGCAGGACGGTTGTCCCGTTGGTCCCGGATCATCATTAGCCACGAGTTACTCTCTGCGTCCAATAAAGGGTTCAACAAAAAACTGGATAGCGTTGGAAGACAGCTACACTAAGGCTGGAGCGACCCTGGCTTCGACAGTAGTGAGCACCGGAAATAGCCCGGAAGACAGAAACGTGTTCGCCATTTACGTGTCTTATTACGTCAAGGTTAGTTCCACTCCGCCATTATACCTTCGGATTATATAAATGAAGGGAGAATATCCGTGACCTTTTTCTTTGTCTGCTCAGAGTAAAACTGATCGAATTTATTGTGGACACTGAACGGGATTTTTATTTTTTCCAAGTGAGCTCAAGCATCACGTGGATCTGAATGCGAATGTGAGACTGGTCGAATTCATTCAAATTCTCGATGTTTTTCAGGTAAAGCTTTTGGTGTCTGCGATGGGCGGCGAAGTATCGCTGAAACTACCGTTCAGTCTGATGCACAATAACACAGAGCCCGACTTCCTGACGACACTTCCATCACCGCAAAAGGATCCGGCAAAACCGTTGGGAAATAAATTGGGGAACAACCAGCCGGAAGAAAATGAGATGAAGAAGGATAATACCTCGAACGAGTCGAGTAGTGGTCAAAAAGAGAGATCCAAAGGCCAGATCAGATCGACGACCGTGGGGAGCACGAAAAGTAAAGAAAATATGGAGGACGTAGACCTCATAGAACGGTGCGAAGAAGATGGGGGAACCTGAGACGAGGTTGGGGTGCGCAATTTAGAAGGGGTGCCCCGCCAATCGAGCAAAAATAACTTTTCGAAAAGCCTGAAAAATTCGACAAACAAAAGCTGCAAAGAGGGTTTCAGCATACATAGAGCTTGGTGCTGCTTCAGACGAGCTTCGTAGTCGGCGTGCAGTGCGGCTTTTTCACTGTCTTTTTAATAACCTCAAATAGACGTTTTTCACTTTCTATAAACGTAGGTGTACCTAACTAAAGGAGTTTTAATTGCCGTATGAATCACGATCTTGCATTCATGAGCAGCTAGAACGAGAATAACGAGAACGGAAAAAAACGAGAAGAAACATATTTTTGAGACAGCAAAATGTGCAGAAGCTTTCAAAATTGGAGATTTTGTCTTTCTAATCAACGTGTGCATTTTTATGACGAAATTTTCTGACTCCAGAGAGAATTCTGCTCGCGTTGTTTTTAGACCAAGAAACACTAAACCTACATACCCCATACGTACATCTAAGTAAAAAAAAAATCTGTTTTCAGGAGCAGGCACCTCGTTCCATCGCATTACATTTTTTACATAATCGATTCTTGATCAATTCTATACGAGCATAGTGAATATTTTATAACATCTAACTATCTACGATCTGCCTGAATTCAACCGAGCGAAGAAAATCATTAGATTTTGATAAAGTAGAAGGAAAAGAGTATAAAAAATGTAGAAACGAATGAAAAATAAATAAATAAGTAGATCAATAAAAAGAGTAATAAAGAATAAAAACGCCTTGATGAAGTCAACGAGAGAATCTAAACTACGATGTATAGGGATCGAAATCTCGATGGTGATAATTCATCGTCAGCCGAAATGAAATTATTGTAATTAATTTTACGTCGCAGAGATACCTACATATGCGATCGAATATCTCACCTCTTAATTGAAAGTTCTGTTATAAATATATTTGTGCTTATTGAAATTAATGAGCAATCCCCACACCAAATTGAATTACGATGATCCTGGTATATTTCGACGTGATCGATGAAGACGAACGAAAGAAGACAAAAGTACGGGTGCGGGTTGAATAATTTTCACAGCGAATGGATTTCATTGGTTAAATGAATTATAAAGCAAGAAGAACCCATACCTAATCATGGCTACTGGCATTTCAATTGCAAACCAAAAGTCAATATTGGAATAAATTTATATCTAATGAACTACTGTCGGATTTCCTCCTCTTATTTTTTCGATTCGCTGATCTTGTTGAGAAGAAGAAGAATATTTTTGAAACCGCAAAATGAACGAACTGCGGCTTTTTATAACCGAGCCTAATTGAATCTCGTCTCGTAGGTATATCGAAATACAAACACGGAATGTAAAAATTAACTAAGAAAAAAGTAAGATCGGTTTAGGTTGAAAGTTTACGGAATAGGTATTGAATATCGCCTATGATCCTACGTCCAGCACAAATTATCAAAGTTGCTTTCTTTCAAGCATTCACCCAAATATTTATTTTTCCACTTTGCATGTATGTTTCTTCTTTCCAATTACTATTCTCAATATCACATAAACACAAACGTATCCAGACACCAAGTATTCTGGGATCTTCATATACATATACCTATAATATATATTTGAAATCAGTTTGTCGCCCCCTCATCCATAATTCAATTGCATATCGAAACTACTACTGCCACGTTTGTAGCAAATCGTTCATACCTATATACGCGAATAATTCACGCGAATAATTTTAAGCCATTTACGTACGTGGTTACAGCGTGACTATGAGCATACTGTATCATGTAATGAAATAATAATCGGCGAGTCGAACCCCAACTACGAAGTCCCCTAGAGCGTGAAGCAAATTTTAGCCAACCAGATCCAACCAAACCTAACTAAATCGAACCAAAATTGTGGAAGAAGGTTTTCTTTTCCCTCGCAAATGACAAAAATGGATTTGTAAGTTGGGAGAGAATTGTTATAAATTTCAGTCTCATTTATAGATGTATGTATGTATACGTTGACGATGATCAAAATAATATTATAGTTTCTAATACGATCTTCTTTCGGCTTTGTCATATAGCTCTCTATTCGTTCTCGTCTGGATTATGCGTACGTATAGCAACAGTTTTCCATTTCATTCGAAATCTACCTATATATCAATCGATTGTTGCAAGAATAAATGATCTTATGTTTTTTCGTTTTTTCGTTTTTTTTTCTGTTTTGCTTTTTCTCTTATCATACAGTGCGAAAAAATTGTACAAATAATTGTTAATATTTTATTAGTAATATCGATTAATTATCGAGTGATAATGATATCGGATCAACTGGTCACCCCCACCTATACATATACATAGAAAATTTGATTTTAAGAAAAATTACAATAGCATAGTGAGGACGAACGAAAAGAAAGATGAAAGAGTAAAGGAACAAAAGTTATAAATACGTACACATTCCTAATTGTTGTAATTGTCAATTTTTTTACAGCGTCCATACTATACCTATCGATATTATCCTCGCTATAATGTACCGTAAATAACGTAGGTAGATCGCATACTGTACAATTTTTGTACTACCATACACCAGGCGCAGTCACGCGACTTTGCCTATACCTATACCGTGTCGGATAAAATTCTAATTGTAAATCATATTTTTGAATAATTGTTATTGTCTATGAAGCATAAATCTATGATCACCTGTTTGTATACCGTACTTACACAAATGAAAATAAGAAAAAAAAAGTTCAGTAAACTGTGAGTTTACTCACGACAAACAATTACCTATATATATGTATATATATATATATATACCAGCTGTTATGTTTAGTTGAAAATTGTGAAAAATATAATAATATTACGAATAACAATGAAAATAGTTATCCGTAATATAACTTAACTTTGAAAATAAATGAAAGAAAAAACAGAAAAAAAAGAAAAAAAGCCAACAACAACTACCTACTACCGACTTACGTTTAAACGATGGGAAAGAAGCACAAAAATTCGTGAGCGAGTATTGATTTGCCGTCATGTAGATAAAAAGGATAAGTAAAATGGAAAGAAAAAGTGTCTTTTTTGTGACCGTGTTACATTATATTTTATGTAAACCTTTCGAATGTACGTGTGTCTATGAGTAATCTAACTAAGTAAAATATTTATCCATGAGAAGAAGTGAAAGAGGAAACAAAAATATATGAATTGAATCGCTCCGATAGTTAATAACCGAAGTTAAAAATTTCAATGAGGCGTCGGATTCATTCGATATTGTATCACATTATCATTATTAAACTGCATCGCAACCAATAAAGTGGTAAGAATTTTTATTATAAGCACTAAAAGGAGAGAAAACTTAATGGAAAAAAAGACAGACGTGTATTATAATGACTTTGGAAATAAAGATGACTATCGTATACTATGTATTTAACCGAATCCTTTCTACGTAGATATGTATACATATGTCGCCGAATAATGAGAAATTATAATATTTCTGACATAATTGGCGGAGAAAAGAATTAGCTTTCTCCTCGGGTCGACTCTGATTCGTTACGACGAGTAACGAATACTTAAAATCGGTCGAAACTATCGTCAAGATCGTCGTATAATTTATGAAGAATAGTCGTTCGTCGAAGAATGTGCAATATTTCTCGGAAATTATCATGACCGGAATTACGAGGATAGATTTTTGAAAAGAAAACTACAAAAATAGGAATTGAAACACAAGAATAATCCAAACGAATCGAGAGTGTGCGCAGCGATAGCGTCTCGGTGTTTTCGAGATACAAATGAATCGCGGGAATTATTGATAATTCACTCACCATGAAACTCTCTGAGGTACCCTCTGAGGATTGTTTTCACGTTATCCTTGTCTCCGTCAAATACGTGGATCAAGATGTACTTGAATGTTCCATTGTCGTCGATATCTACATCGGGTATGGCGTCCAGCGGGTCCGACATCTTGGTACTGAATCCGTTCGATTAATGTTGAGGAAGAAAAATAAAAGTATGTAAAGAAAGAAGAATACGGTACCGAATTGAGGGTAAGCGAAGATTTGTATGAGTAAACGAGTGATCATTGAACTGGAATTTATGCAACCGAAAGCATAAACAAATAAAGTAGAAGTAGATTTTTCTTGAAGCGTGTTTCAGGAGGACGTAAGTGTTAAATACATGAGGCCGAAATTCACAACAAAATCACGGTCGATGCAAATCGAGCAAAAACCCGAATAACCGAAGAATTTCAGTCAAAAATCACTTACGATCAATTTTTTCGTGATTTTGTTACGTCGACGCTGCAAACTTCAGCCTCGTATGTATATGAAACGCCCGTCATATAGATATAGATAGATATTTCGCGACGAATATTTCCTGGGACATTTTTAAAGATCTTTGAGCGATAAGCAGATCAATATTTTTCGCACTCAATTTCGTTCGAATATTTCCATTCATTGAGATGCAGTTTGTCAAAGAATTAATTTTCACTCAAGTATTACCCATTTCAATTCAGAATCTTTCGAATACTTACTCAACTCGTTCACTTTGCTCTGTTGAAGCAGCATCGACTAAACATAACCTAAAAACTGAGCTGCCAAAGATCTAATTCCTTACCGCGAGGTGATAAAGGATAATGAATTTTCAGATTGTCCTGACATTAAATAGCTTTGGTAACAACGAACGTATTGAATTCGTTTCGTAAGTTTCGATCGATTCCGTATATAATTTGAAATATGCATGTGCGTAGGTATGTACGCAATACTCGAGATGCATACTCACGTCAGATACTCGTCGTTATGTATTTACAATTTTTGAACGTTTGGTCGTTCGAACGTTGTTTCAAATGATTTTGTATCGATGAATAGCTTCACGAGTGATAAACCGTTTCCACTGTCATTCAATAAATACATTATTTGGTGGGAAAATTTACCTTATTATGTTTCGCCGGGTGCAGAGATCTGTAAACAACGTCGACTCCAATTCGAGTCACACTTTCCCATCACGCACCGGCGCGCGTAGTGGTCCAGGATGCTACGGAATGTCACCGCAAGTTGCGCCAGCGCACAGACAGAATGAAGCTCAGGACCATCATCATATAGTATGAACTACGCTTAAGGGGCATTTGGAGACCCATGAAAGCTCCATTGTTACATATTGTTCAATGCATTGTCACCAATTATTGAACACAATGTGTCTCCAATGGCCCCTTAAGCATGGAAGCATGTGACCGGCCGGAAGAAAGAGATAGCGACTGGTAGCGGCCAAGTTCTGTCTCTTTCTCATTAGGTGCGTAATATAGGCACTCTCTTTTTCTAATTCCAGCGGACACTTTTCATAGGACTTCGATGCGAGTATCGCGTAGTCCATACTATATGTCGATGCCCAGGACGGGGACTTTATCAACAGAGATGACCACTGCCATTAAGGCGAAACAAAACACGTTTTTCAAAACCTAGTTTCTCAGCAAGAATACGTCCAATTCATATGAAATTGATATTAGCCATAACGGAAAAGAGAAAGAAGAGCGTCATGCTCTTCCCTCGTTCCCTCTTTCTTCATCGCTGAATTCAATTTCGTATTAATCGGGTGTGTTATCGCCGAGTAACTAGGATTGAAAAATTCCAAGTGGGACAACGTGTTCCATTTCAACTTAAAGTCAGAGAACTTCACGTCGGAAGCTGTTCGAATCTGCTCGAATCAGTTCGAAAGTTTGAATGTCTGCGCACCAAGAAATTGAGTCCGATGAAAGATTATGGTATCAGAAATATACGTACGGGTATAGTTCTCTAATTGTGAAAAAATTCGCATAAATTCTCCGTCAAACGAAAAATTTGTTCCTGGCCAATTAAAAAAATAGCAGATTCTTCTGTTTTTTTCCTATACTATACCTATGTATGATTTGCAATTACAATTCGAAACCGTTTGGGGGGGAAGGTCCGCATCCGTTCGAAAATCTCCCGAATACCCCGTAAACTAAAGGTCCCGGGATTTTCATTCAACTTTAGAAAATGTGGGCACCATAATCGGATCAAAATTCCGATGGAATTTGAAGGGAAACCATTCTTCGGGATATAAATTTTCAAGTTCATTACATACGTGTCAGCGTACCCGGAAAATGTGGTGAACATTATTTTGAAATATGTATGTATTTTACTTCCCGGTGTTATACATGATTCAATGATCGATATATTTTATAGAATCCATCCGTCTGATATTACTCATTGTTTCATATTCATATTCTTGAACATTGTCAATGGCGCTTAATACAAAAAAAGAAGTTCGAAATTTGAACATAAACTGCAGGATATTAGCTTGATGAGAAACCTCAAGATCTGCGAGGAACCGGGCGTTAGAGTTGTGGCATCAAAACATTCCGTAAGTGAGTCGAGCACTCAATTATCAAAGCCAGCATACAAAAATGATAAGATTACAGATTAGAAGATCAGTTCTTTATCCATACACAAATACAACCGTTATCGATTTTGAATCAACTCCCTAGCATCTTGACTGGCTGATTTTTAATTGGAAGTGATGTAAGTATTGCAATCGCAAAACCTCCCGTTGTAATCAAGTGAACGTTGTCGAGGTAAATGGTCCAACATTCCAGAATTTTCCAACGTTTCTCCTGTGTGAAAAGACCTGTACATTTTCCAACGAGAGAAAGAAGTATTTGTGAAAATATTTCATCAAGAATTTGCGACGCTTATTTCCGACGGTGTCAGAAAGACGAAGATAATTAATATTATCATTTGGATGAAATAATGCATTGCGAGCTCCGAGGCCTTCTCATTTCTACATTGAAATGTATTCGAATGAATCGAAATCGATCTTGCGCAATGCATGCAAATACGTAGTATGAATGAAATCCATAACATGATCTCGTATATCGGAGTGATTATATGTTCTCTCATTGGGATCCAAGCGAGTTTACAATCTCAATTGAACCTTATGCAATCCTTGCAAGTTGCATATCTCTATGAAGCCCGACCTAACAAAATACATAAGAAAAATTCGAGATTCCGAGATATTATAATACTCATGCCGATACGGAACTACGGGCAATTGAAGAGAAACACTTGAGAAATACCATTCCATGTAGTTTGGCAACCCTTTGCGGTAGGGGAAAACCAACCCATCGGCATACGAATTCGGGCCTAATGGCGCGGCATCTCGGCACAACATCCGGAATTTTGTTGGAGGTGGGATGATTCCGAGTGAATTCCCCATGATAGGTGCCCTAATGCTTCCCCAAAACCAATAAAATTGTAATGTGTCATATAAAATCTGATTTATTCAATTCCCACGAAATTTACGAACAGGGTCGTATAGGATATACAGAACATGATTAGACACGAAACAAACATGCTGCGGTTCACGACTGAATTTGACAGAGCCGCAGCTGTCCTATCCGGTGTCCCGGGCCGCCAGTTACCACAAGTTGGAAAACTTTCCGTAGGCTGAGCCATCTCGCTATGTTCTCCAACCTTGATAACGACTCCCATTCCCATATCTGCGTGATTTGATATGTGGCAGTGGAAGAACCAGTACCCGGGATTGTTAGCGATGAACCGTAAAACCGCAAATCCTTGGGCGGGTATCCCAACGTTATCTTTCAGCGGAGCTCCTACTAACTTTTTCTCAATCGACCCAGCTTCGTTTCGACTTTTAACTTCATCTAGAGATATCGTTTCACCAACGGTCTCCATAGCAACGACGTGGAATGAGTGGCCGTGCAAATGCATCGGATGATCATCGAACCGATCCGTACCTGCGATAAATATTCTGATTATATGCTACGGGAGAAGACTTCGTGAATCAAAAATTTCCCACGTTTTTCATCATTCCTTTGATGAGCTCTGATTCATTTTCATTTCGGTGAAACATGAGCATTGTCCTGCCGTCACATCGACGTAGCGTTGGTTATCAGGACTCGAGCACGTAAAGCGTGAATTGAAGGTTTTTTTCGAAACCAAACCACTAACGCGGTACTTACCCATGTCGACAATGACTATCTCCACCAAACTGTCAACGGCTACAGGATAGACGTACGGGCAAGTGCAGTATTCACCAACACAGTCTTTCGAAGCATCATTGTCCTCCGTACAATACATATCATCTGTTATGTCTCCGTGTTGAGTGAGGAGCGGAATCGGAGGAAATTCGAAGCTCGCATAGTTAATTTGTGGAAACGGTCCTGGAGAGTGGAATTCATCTGGAATTGTTGACGCTGATTTAGTCATCCTGATTTCTTTCTTTGCAAATTAAATTTCACCCGTTCTTCGGTCAAATTTTTATCCGAACAACTCTTGTTACGAAAATCTACGCCGATACACATCTGAAGAGAACTCCTGTGAAACTATGAACCAAAGTATACCATCTACTCACAGTAATAGTTGTAAGCATATTGTAAGTAGATTATGTGGTCCGGTGTTCCAGAAATGTTTGGCTGATTGGCCAATGTGTTGTTGAGGTCTACCAAGTGAATCAAAGTGTTATCCGGATAGGTCTGGTTCGCCACTTCTACCGGGTTCAGCAGCTATAATAGAAATAATAGAAATTACCGAATTGGAAATAAGAGTCCATTCGAAACTTGTGGACGATGATAAGCCACGGGCTCGCTGCCGCACCGACGATGAACGAAAGGGACGAAACGCTGGTTAGTGAACACAATCAAACCTAGAGACTACATGCTTCGGTACACTGCCCACTTACCACCCCAGATCTGTGAGCATCATCGTATTCGATTGATCCCGATGGATCAGTATCGGTTGCTCCAGCATAACGAAGTATAGCTTCTCCGTGTACAGCAGCTGTTTCCTTCAAGCAGTCACCAAGGCCACGATATCTTATCCAGTAATTGTCAACTTCTTGGTCAGCTGTGAGAACGAAGTCGAATCTCTCCCCTGCGTTGATCATCAGAGAATCCACTGCAATCGAGAGATAAATGATAAAATTTCGCGAATATCTCGACTGTCAAATCAGATACAGTTTGATGTTAATTGGAAAAAACCGTATCGAAGATAAACGCAGAATGATGCTCTTGAATTCGACTTCTAATCATTGCTGTGTCGATGGATTCACGATCCTAATGATAAGTCAGAGTGTTTATCACTCTCATCTTGACTGAATTTTCATGTATCATGAACAACTCACCTTTGACAGGTTCAAACGTTCCACTCTCGGAAGCAATTACTAGCAGCGTGTGATTGTCCACGGAGACTTGAATTGGACAGTAGAGCGCGCTGTTGTACATCAGCCGAAATCTGTACCTTAATCCCTGTTAGAATTGTGTTACATATGTATCATAAGTAGGCACTTGATAGAGTATCTCGTATTAATGTGAAGAAGAAATTCTTCCGCGTGTATGACGTCGCATGGTCAAACGTGTGACCAAACATCAAACGAGCATAGCACTGCGAATGGAATTACCTTGGAAACGGTAAACTCAGCTCTAGGTGTTGCATAAACAATGCCATCTCTCTCGAACTCGACCGTGGCAGCCAATCCATTGACGGTCAAACTGTAGCCAATTACACTGCCAAATTTATGTAGAGCGCTTCTGAGTACTGAAGCTGAGGATGAGTAATACCAATGCCAAACAGCCATGATGTGTTCGGGAAGATCATAGTCGTAATATTCAGAAAGCGGGTCATCCGCCTTTCGTACAATGAAAGCTCCGTATAGTCCATCAGCTTCTTCAAAACCTGTTCATGATTGCGCGAGGCGTTATACGTGATATCACGGTTAATTCGCAGCTCGGTGTCGGTGATTGTCTAAATGAGTTTACAGTAACACCTGAACGTATATCTGCAATGTCGCGAATCTTTTCGAAAAAGATTCTACGAATGAAAACACGTCGTACAAACCACTATGCGAGTGCCATATATGGCTGCCGGCCGGTTGGGCTGAAAAACTGTACTGGAATGAAGTGTGCGGCTGAATGGGACACTGCGTGAGATACGGGGTTCCATCCATGTACGGAGTATCCAATTGAAAGATTCCGTGCCAATGGATGGTTGTAGTTTCGCTCTGGAGCGTATTCATCACATCCACCTCGACAGTGTCTCCTTCACAGACCTATTTCGATGGAATAACTGAACATAAGCTCATGGTTTTGAGGACACTCTATGGATGATCCTTTTTCGTCGTATACGAGTTCGGGAAGATATCACAAAAAACGAGAAATAATATAGAAATGGATTGCTAGAGACCTGGATACTCGGTCCAGGAAGCTGGTGATTCACTAAAGTGACTTCACGAACATGACCCCCGGCAGTGATACATCCCGGATTGTAACAGTCGCTGATCGTGTACGGGCAATCGCCGCAAAGTCGGCTCATCGATGTGTATGAGACCACGGTGAAGCGATAGTTACAGATGCGTACATCTCCGTCAACACACGGCCGGTAGCAGCTGTGGTTCGGTCCACCTAAGTCAGGAAATGAACTGACAATGACTCACTTTATTGTCATGTTTGGAAGAATATTGGTCATTACGTATCCACTCTATTGGAGTGTATTATGAAGAGGATGCCCTACTGGCAATCCTCACCCCGAATACACGAGTGAAATTCCAAGTGGTTTTATCATTTGAAGAAATTAGTATTGCAAAATTCTACTGATGGGATCATTCTATGGCGATTCGACCAACAAACCACAAAATTAGACGCGTTGACATTGCCGATTACGATTGAATCATAGGACGTCTTGCGAGCCGTTTCAAATCAGCCCGTATTAAACCATTTTCAAAAAAGAACAAAAACAAAACATTTCCTATCGGAAGTTTCAAAAATCTGGTTTCGGACAGATTCTTCAAGGCCGGATTAGGCTACGATGGCATTTGTAACTTCAGATTAAAAATTGTTTTCGGGCTTCGACAAAAAAGTACTCTATCGAAAATTTTCCTGCAATTTGTAGTATATTGGATAACTAAAATGGTACTAAGAAGCTATCGGATGGAGGGATGGCGGTATAGTATATTATAGAGACTCACCCAACACTTCGGAATCGGTGCTATTTACGTCGAACCCTCGAGTCTAGGCGGATACAGATACATGCGGAAGGAGAAAATTGTTATAAAGCAGACTGAAAGTGTTATCGGTCGTGCAAAAGTTGGAGGATAGAAGGCGAGGACAATGAACATTTCGAGTAATTTACCAAAGCGGCAATCCTGAAGGACTGGTATGCGCCCGTCCCGCGGGCCGCAATTGCGACATAAATCGACAAACAGAGAACATGCCACATGTTTATCTCCAGGAAGACTGATGCTGAGTCCAAGCAAATCTTATATAAAACACACCCGCACTTGTCTTACGGAAAAAATAAAATCCACTTTATCGTAGGCAATTCTATCTTATCTCCGTCGTTAATTGCGAGGATCGATTGTGATCAGATAAACAAAACTTGCAATAGGTATACAGGCCGTGTTCCTTTTTCAACTGGGAGTACTGCAAGTTTTCCTAGTCTCTTTCTTGCGCCTGTAGGTTCGTGAATACGGCTATTTCTCTTTGACATAAGCTTGCAGTACTTCCAGTGAATAAAGGAACACAGCCGCAATATCTAGTAGTCACGGAGCTTGACATGGATTTAGCGTGGTTTTTCGATCACTGCTGTCCGCTGCTAAAAATGAGAGACAATTATCCGTGCAGTTTTTGTAGATTATCCAATAAACGTTGAATGGAATGATTTTCGGATGAAATTCGATTCGTGCGACACAAATTTTGTCTAAGCACAATAATAAAAGCTCCGGTATATGCACACTTAATTTACGTCTTACTCTCCGTCTTACTTAACTGATATACCAATTCAAGACATTTTATTTCAATTGATCAATACTATCCTTGTGATCTATTACGCTTTGTATTTTGAGTTGAAAATTATCGAAACTTCGAGCTTGACCTCCTCCGAAGCATCTCTGGACAGAAAAGTGATCTTTGCACTGGATCCTGTGAAAAATTACACAGAATACATCTATTTGGGTCGATAACTATAATCAATTATGTTGAAATACGAATACATTATCGATTTGGCCCCGAAGCCATTTACGATCGATGAACGCTGTCCCAGAATGTGATAAAATCTAGAATTATCAAAAATATAGCCACTGATATTTTTCTTACAAACGACTACACAATTATCTCCATCTTAGCATCTGGGATGTGAAAGTACGTGTTATTGGAGTAGTTTATCAGTGACACTTCGACCGGATTAAGCAGCTGGAATTGGGATAACGATATTATGAAACCTGAAACTTATCATACAAATCATTTAAAAATCTGGATTGCGCTTATTCTAGTTTGAGTTGAACTAATCCACACATCTCGCGCTCGGATCCAAATCTTTCTGCATTCTCCAATACGATGATTCCATGTGGATCCTTTTTGTCGGTCCTATCATAGCGAAAAAGCACGTCCCCGATACAGCGGAGTGAGGAGGCTCGCAGAATCCGAAACCTCCATATATCATCCAATAATTACTGATTTCTTGAATTGCTGTGAGAACGAAATCGTATCGCTCTCCGGCGTCGATTATTACAGTATCGACTAGAAGCAGAAAAAAAGGTATTGGCTAATGGTCGCGTGCTGTTTCAAATGTTTTTCGTTTATGTTATATCTTTCGTGAAAAACTGTACCTTCGATCGAAACTTCGACCAAGGGCCAACTGGCGAATTCCATGATATTCAGGGTACCTCGAATTCATGACTTATCATTACTCAAAAGTACAAACCGTAACGGAATTACCATAGTAGCTGTGCACTTAGCCCTGAGTGTCATGTAGACGTTACCATCTCTGTCATATTCGACAATTGCAGCAAGCCCATTGATAGTTAGGCTTCTCCCGGTTACCATCTCGAGTCGTGGACATAATGGGGTGGGAGCTGAGACGAAATGCGTGTCAAACGAAGGCCATAAAATCAAAAAGTACGCTTCGAAACGCTCTGGATCTGCTTGAAGATTTCAGAAATTATTAACAATCTTCGAATTGTACATAAAATTGCAGCTCATTGTCAGCCCCATGAGTCTATGCAAAAATTCTAACGAATGGCCAATCTGGTAGTGGGCAATGTATGATGCGAGAGTCTTTTACGATATTTTGTCGCCTACCTAGATCCAAATAGAAGATGTCAATTTGGTGATAAAGTCTCATAGGAGTGTTATATAAGATTTTCACGTTATCTGGCAAAATGCGTGAAGGAAATTTTTGAGACTGGAGGGGCAATGGTGAGGGGGGGGGGGGGGGGGGGGATGATAAGGACGTCTTTCTAATCAAATGTTCCAATCTTCTCAATCAAATTTCCACTCTTATTGACAGCATGCAGGTTTTTCATTGCCAACACGTTCGATTAGCCTGAAGTTCGACGTGTGGAATTCCCTTGCCATCGAAATTTTGGGTGTGCAATGCTCCTTCACACAGGCCACACAGTTTGCGCCGGCCTTGTACATAATGGAGGAATTTTCAAACAACTCCTGATCGCTACTGAGACCAAACAAGACAATGTGAAAAGAAGTTATTCGTAATCGTGTCATTTTCTAATGCCACAGTGCCTACTACAGATTTCAGCGTCAACGCGAACAGAAACTGTTCCAATATGTAGCGGACTCGATGGGAGGGGTACTCAATTTTATCAAAATCCTCCACGGAACAAGTGCGCTGATCCAAGCTGCTTATACCAAGTTCAGTTTATTATGCACCAGGGCTAACCCAGCCCCGCCAATTAGAAAAAGAATACAGTAAATTCATACACAGCACTTCATACATATAGAAATATGTAACAACCTAAAAATAAGGATATCTTATGAGCGCGAAGATGAGACGTGAGCAGATCATATTTTTTATTCTAATATTTACACTAATCTAAATATTTCTAATGTTTTACGTTTTCAGCCTAATCGTACGACGACGTGGAATGAAATTGGAAATCGACAGCGAACAGATTATGACGATATCGTAGATACAATCCAGAATATGGATCGATGAATATAGGCTGAAAAGAAATGGTTGAATCGATGGCTCGGAATATAAAATCTGTGAATGTGAAATCGCCTTGTGAATTGCGCATTATTACATTATCAGAACGATTCCTATGATTCTGGGGATTCACATATTTCCGAAGATAAGAGCAAGGGGTTTTGTGCACGCCATAAAAACGACGATCAGATTCATCGTGAGAACACAATAACTAGCGATCGAAGTATTCCGGAGCGAATACGATGAAGACGTACTCTGCTGAAGCTCTGTCCTGCCCCAGTTTCCACACTTTGGGAAACTGTCCGGAGCTTTAGCCATTTCCTCATGCTCTCCGACCTTTATCACCACACCCATTCCCATTTCTGCATGACTCGAAATGTGACAATGGAAAAACCAGTAGCCTGGATTGTTGGCAACGAATCGCAAAATAGCGAAGCCTTGCGCGGGTACCCCGATGTTGTCTTTAACCGGGGCTCCCTCGAGCTTCTTATTGATTGAACCAGCTTCGTTTCTACTCCTTACACTAGCAAGAGAAATCGTTTCACCAACGGCTTCCATTGCTACAACTTGGAAATGATAACCGTGCAGATGCATTGGGTGGTCGTCGAATCGATCCGTTCCTGTAACAATTATTAATTCGACGTATGTAGCAACCGATGAATCCGAATTTTCGCAAAAATATTCCTAACAAAAGGTACGAAAAATGGTGATTATCGAGAAAGGGAGAGATGGAACCGAATGTCGTTGCGAAAAACTAGTCCCACGTACGAAAGAGTCGTTTTCACAGGCGCAAACGGTTTGCATTGGAAGCCCAGTGTTTCGGAACCATAAGTACAGTGAGACGTACAGTCTGCACCTCATTCGAATCATCGGCAAACGACGTGAGAACCTGGTCCCAACATATTTTGTAATTCACGAGTTTCTCACCTTCGTCAACAACGACCAACTCCACGAGGCTGTCTTTTTTCACTGGATAAATATACGGGCAAGTGCAGTAGTTGCCGACGCATTCCTTAGCCCTATCATCTTCTTCGGTGCAGTACATGTCGCTTGTGATTTCGTCCGGCTGAGTGAGAAGTGATATAGGTGGAAACTCGAAACTTATAGAGTTTATTTGCGGATAAGGTCCCGGCGAGTGGAACTCCTCTGCAATTTTCAACAGAAATTTAGTCCAAATTTGTGTCTCTTATGGAAAAACAAAGAAGCAGCTTGCTCCTCTATGAAACTGTAGTCTCCGATTTAATCGGTCTTACGAAAACCTATATCTTATAGATATCGCAGTGTTCGAAACTCACTGTAAGCATGGTAGGCATACTCCATGTAGATTATGTGATCTGGTGTTCCAGAAATGTTCGGTTGGTTCGTCATGGTGCTGTTGAGGTCTACCAGGTGAATCAAAGAGTTGTCTGCCCAGCTCTCATTCGCTAATTGCACCGGGTTCAGAAGCTGCAGTGCGAAAAATCGTTCCATAACAATTTGGAAACGAGAATGAACACGAGCAATAACGAATGGCATTTCACTCTGCTTCGGGTTTTCATCCACTCACCACTCCACTCCTGATAGCATCATCATACTCTATGGATCCTGTTGGATCGCTGCTATCCGCTCCATCGTAACGTAAAATCGCCTCTCCAGATACAGCAACATTGGATGCCGGTCTCAAGCAGTTTCCGAGGCCTCGATATCTTATCCAATAATTTCCTACTTCTTGATCTGCTGTCAGGACGAAATCATACCGCTCTCCACCGTTGATCATCATGGAATCAACTGCACAGTGTACAGAATGTGCGTGCTCAAGAGTTTGTTGAATATTTCGTTAAGGGTCCAGGAGAAGCGGATACAAACGTAATTCAAAATGGCAATGATGGAGACAGAATGTTCTGACATTGCCATTTTCGATTTTCGTTCAACAGCCAAAAACTCACCCTCGACTGGTTCGAATGATCCGCTTTCGGACGAGATTATCAAAAGCGTATGATTGTCGACGGATACTTGGAGTGGACAGTAAACTGCAGCATTGAAGATCAGTCGAAATCTGTACCGCAAGCCCTAAGCGCATTTCGATGAGATATTAGTAGGTCATTATATCGTACGTCTCTGTCTCATATATCTCAATGTGATCTGCAAAACTTGTCTGGCCTACAATTCGTTGGAGGATTACCTGAGTAACCGTGAACTCGGCCCTAGGTGTGGTGTAGTTGACTCCATCTCTCTCGAACTCTACTGTCGCAGCTAATCCGTTGACGGTCAAACTATATCCAATCACACTATCAGATCTGTAGAGAGCACTATCTAGTACCGAAGCTGTGGAAGAGGGGTACCAATGCCAAATAGCCATTACGTGCTCGGCGAGATCATAGTCGTAATACTGTGAAAGCGGATCATCTACCTCCCTCACGATGAAGGCACCGTACAGTCCATCGGCCTCTTGGTAACCTATTCGCATTTATATAATATGAGGTGTTACAAGTGATATGATCACGGCTTCGTCACTGCCTGCTGACAATCACAGTCGATGAATCTACGTGAAATACTACGCGATGGATAGGTATAATTATCGTCTCTCGACAAAGTGTACCTTACCTTCCTGCAGAAGCTGTATTGTTTTTAGAACAAAATGGATCATGAATTCAAATCTGCTCGAAACGAAAAAGGACCGAAAACCCTCATCGTAAGTTTAACGAAGATCAATATGTCGGATGTGGAAGAATAGTTGATATTCCTCGATTCCAACATGAATTTCAATCAGTTTGAAGACAGAAAAATAGGACATACCACTGTGACCATGCCATATGTGGGAGCCGGATGGTCGTGCTGTAAAACTGTACCGGAAGGAATTGTGCGGATGAATCGGGCACTGCGTCAAAAAAGGAACCCCGTCCATGAACGATGTGTCGTGCTGATACATTCCGTGCCAGTGGATGGTCGTACTGTCGCTCGCGAGGGTATTGATTACATTGACCTGGACGACGTCTCCTTCGCAGACCTAACAGTTTGTGAGAGATTGGATGAGTGTTCTAAGATATAGAATTATTGCGCGATGTGTCCTAGCTCACGTCTGTTACCCGATTCTAGAGAGCGTGCCGTGGTACATCTTGTTCTTTTCAACTTAGAATGTGGGCATGTCACCTGTTCCAATCATTATATCGTACCCCTTACGCATCACCCCGCACCAAATCTGTTTCAGAAAGACTCAGATCGGCGATACATTTCTCAAAAGATGGGTTTTAGTTTTCTTCGGCTCATCGATTACAAATCTCTTTTGGAAATCGCAGTTTTTTACACGCTGCCATTGGGCAATTGCATACAGGTGAAAATACCGCGAATATTGATTCAGAGTCTTACGGATAACCTATCCGTCCGCCTTGCCCACTAAAAATTATGCATGGCAATGTCACATACGATGATATTTATTTCTAAATTTAAAGTTGAATCATGTGTAGATCCATCAAATACTGCTCGACGGAATTAGAATTTGAAATAATCGGATCTTGTTACTGAAATCAAGTGCAATCATGCTATCCATCATTACAGAAGTGTCGATCGAAATCAAGCACTTATATTGGAACACATGTCGATTATTCCTGATTACTTTGCAAAAACTGATTACTTGGTGCAAAATATCTGGAAAATCGAAAACGGATAAAATGCCCGGCGGACACTCTCTGTCGGCCGAAGAAGCCAATAACCGATGCGAAGAATATCACAAGATTCTGCAAATATATATACATATATATATTTTTTGTTTTTTGTTTTTTGTCACGCTACCTGTATGCTAGGTCCAGGAAGCCTGTGATTCACCACAGTAATCTGCCGAATGTCACCTCCAGCAGTGATGCATCCAGGTTTGTGGCAGTCCTCGACAGTGTATGGACAATCGCCGCAAAGGCGACTCATCGTCGTATACGTAACCAGAGTGAAACTATATTCACAGGTCCGTACGTCTCCGGCAGTACACTGCCTGTAGCAGTTGTGCGATGCGCCACCTTATTCGATGAGATTAACTTGTGTCATTTATCATTTCATCCGTTCATTAGCATCATCAGTAACTTCTTTGTCGTCGTCATTGCAGTAATTACTTTGTCAAAACTCATAGTAGGTCATTGCGAATATATTATGGGAGAGAGTCGTTGAGAATCCTTGGTTTTTCAATCAACGAAGATTTTTGTGGTATATACTTCAACGATAAAAAAAACCAAAGAAGCGGAAGAACTTTAAAGGGGGTTCCTGGACTGATACAGCCGTAAGAAGTATTCGTCACGGATGGCCCTAAGGTTTGTCCGCCGCAGTATTAACCAAGGGGCTTTTTTTACCCCTTTGCCATTTTTATCCCCTGATATGAAACCAACTATGCAACCCTCTGAGAAAGTTGAACCTAACTGCCACGTTTCGAATGATTTGTATAATTTTTCAATCTAGGGGACTCATTTGAATCTAACAGAAAAAAAACAACAACAAAAAAATGGCTCACCTAATACTTCTGGTCTGGTGTCATTCACATCGAATCCTCGAGTCTGAAATATAGAACATTACTTCATATCGTACTCATTCTCAGGGCCCCATATAAATCATCCGGAGGATCCTCAGTTATGCCATCGGGAAACTGACGACTATTTCTACAACCGAGTTTCATTCCCGAAATTATACTATTTCAGATTTGGTCGTAAACAAATAGGTAGGTATGTGATAGCTCCAGTGTGAGGATTTTATTCTTCCCAAAATTCGGTTAGTACCCGCTGCGCCGTGACCCCCCAAATAGAATGGAAGTATCAAATTTGATGTAGCGAATTACATTCATAATCCAAAAAGAAAGCTCAATCATTTACAGGGGAAAATGAGAAATTATTTTTTTATGATCAATTCAGACACGCACAAACAACATTACCGATAATTATCACGTGAAATTGGAAATTTACTCTGATATGAGAGCGCCAGCTGTATAATCAGTATAATCACGTGATATTCTGTTTTATTCATCTTTGCTCGCTCTCAAATTCATTCAGAGTTCCTTGATTTACTATCCATTGATTCACTAGCTAGCTCTCGCAATCCAAAATATTTCTTTCCATCTGATCCCGGCCATGCCAATGATTGCAGATCGAAGCCCTAAACGATGCGGCTCTCGGGGGCCCCCAACATTGAGCAGAAAAATTATTCTCTCTGAAGGAAAATTTAATTTTTGAACTTTTTCGAAAACTTGTAAGCAGAATAAACCTATTCCAACTGCAAATTTGTGTTCTCGTTAACTACAAGAAAATTAGTGAAGTACTCGTGTAATGTCATAAATCATTCATCTTTCCAGGAGCTCATTTCCGTAACAGGTTGCTCAGCAATACTGGACACTCGAAATCTCGGCGAATTTTTCAAATGCAGCTATGTGAACTATTTATAGGTATATATATGTATAACTCAATCGATGCATTGCAAATATTGCGAGTTATTGTTAGGCGCCACGGTGACTCCGGACAACGCTTCCCAGCAGGATACAAATTCATATATCGGCCCCAAATCGTCTCACTGGTTTTAGGGTAGCGTCTACGACTATATAATACTTACTTAATACCTTAATGATACTAATATATTATTAATATTACTTAATAATACGAACTTGAAGGAATGAAGGAGAAAAGATGAAAACACTCCAAAATAAACTGATCGAATTACATACCATAGCTGCAATGCGGAAAGACTTATGTGCACTTGTCTCGTAGACCGTGAGCACTGCCCAAAACATAAAACAGAATACGTGCCACATATTTCACGTTCGCAGGATCAGAGAGATTCCTGCAATCCTAGTCTATAGCTGCTAGTGAGAAGACTCAAGAAAATTTGCGAAACATATTCATATATACATCGCCAAATTATCGTCTTATCTTCGATATCGTAAATATCGACGTCCCAGAGAGACAATGTCTAGACGAAAGGATCACGTAACGAGTTGTTACGCAACCCTCCACATATTGGCAACGTGATGCCGATCCAGGGAAAACTAAGTAAATCACTACAAACTCTGGACTCTGAGTCATGCAGATGGACACCACACGTGCCCAATAGATTTGGACATATGACAAGAAGAAATATATGTACGAACCTTTCCCACCAATATAACTCACCCTGTGTACAGAGCATTCCGTAGAATAGTAAGATTCATCGGAGCTTGGTGAGTTCCTCGTCCATATCAGAGGGAGTGATATATCCCTTTTTTATGATTATATTCCTGACCATTGGTGTTGTCTCAATTCTATTGAAAATTTTCAGGTTTCCATGAAGGCTTTCAGGAATAACGAAGATATTGTAGCTAGCGCGTGTGTAGAAACGTCTCAAGATTCCGAAACAGAATGTCAGCCTCTGTCTATCGAACCAGGAAATCCGTGAAAATCTGCTGTGGCATGAAAACCCCGATTTTTCTGTGCCCCATGTTCTACCCGTGATGTGATGTTTTTTCCTAGGAGCTTGAGTTTCGTTACACCGAATATGTAATTTACAGATTGGGATTCAGGGCAGGTACCCCAATGGTGTCTTTGATCAAGGCTCTGTCTAATTTTCCATCAATAACAGCAGCCCAGTTTGCAATTTTCGTGTTATTTCAGCGTATCCATTTCCGTTCTTCGTGGTCACCCCATTGGAATAATGGCCGTACAAGTGGCAGGGATGATGGGATGAATTAGAAAAACAATTACATTTGTTTTGGTGGATATGGTTAAATTCGACTCCGTAGTTACTCCGACGGACGATGACTATTTCGGCCAGAGGCTACCGGTATCTATAGCATTCTAGATATACGAGCAGCAAGTGCAATAAGTGCCATAACATTCTTTGGCGCCATCATCGTGTTCCGTGCAATACATATCGCCAATGACCATATCGTGTTGAAGTGAGAGATAGAATGCGTGGGAGCTCGGAAGTCATACATCGTTAAATTGCGGGTGGCTCCTAGGCTGATTGGCCCCATTTAAGTATTATACGTAACGCCTCGGGAGGAAGGAAGTATCATTGAACGTTACGTAGCAGTATTTTTTCATTTTCATTTTCGTTGAGAAATTCTTCACTTTCAATGATCGCTGCCACATATATTCCAAATACCTGAAATATACTGAATGAAAGGGAATATTCAAATGGTCGAAGAGTTTTTAATCATGAATATTTATTTTTCGAAGCAAGTAGTCGCGCAACGTAACAGTTGGGTGGCGATTATCTTGTTGCTAGAGTATAGCAGGTATAGACCGTCGACGACTCTTCGACCGTCTCAAGTGGCTGCATGATTGGAATAATCAAATTACGTACAAACGGGACACCTATATACGGCTATATTTCGTTCAATGAACATAAAAACTGCTTATAAACGTAGATACGATGACTATTTTTGTCACCTGCGGAAGCAACCGATCAGCTCTGAATTATGCTCGTTCCAATTTCTTACTCACAACTCCAGATCGTATTCATTCCCGAAGCCAATGATTCCATGTGGATTCCTGTTATCCGCGCCATCATATGGGAGAATCGCTACAGCGGATACATATTATGTGCACAAGGTACAAGCCCGCGGATTCCCAAACTTTCAAATCTTGTCCAATAATTTCTCAATTTCTCGGCCTAATGCGAGGACGAAATCATATCGCTCTGCGAAATTGATTGTCGTAGTAGATATCAAAACTCGTGGAGTGGGAAAGGTAGGTATTAGCTGATTAGCGCGTCGCTTATTCATGTTTCAATTGGCATTTTCCACACTTTTTCAAGAACGCGTAACTTCACGCTTTTCTTGCCTTGTCAAGTTTCCCATGAATTTACCTTCAGTTGGCTTAAACGGAGCGCTATAGCCGAGGTGACGATCACCAGCATCGTGAGGTTGCATTGTCTCGACTCTGGTGAAGTTTCGTATACCAGGTAATTCCTTCGGCCGATCCACCGAATGAAAATCCGAGTTCAGGGTGCCGACTGTGTGTAACTTCGCGTAAATTCCTTCACTTTTTTTATTCTATTCGTGAATTGGCTTTAACTAGAAAACCGGTCTTTTTTAGTTAAATCTAATTTATAATTGGTATAGAAGGAAAGCAAAGAATGATTGATTGTGTTATCAGATATTTACGTCAGTCGTAAGTCATCTATCCTTAGAAAAACATCCTGAGTATCTTACGCGTGCGGTAGAAACCGTGATGATTGTATGATCGTATTCAAAGGTTGACTGTTCAGCTTAACGATGAATTAAAAACGATATTTTTCTTTCAAATTCATTCGTCTATACCAAAAGATGCCATGTTTCTCACATCTTTTGATTTTATTTCGATGAAATGAAAATGAATTTGTTCTTCGTTCAAAATTTTGGAACAAAAAACAACTAAATTGAAACGAAAGGAAGAAAATCTTGTAAATTTCTCAATTTTTTGCAGATGCGCGGTATAATTGAACCGTATCTCCTTATCACATAATTATACGTCATCGCATAATACTATAGTTTACGGGGATTGAATTCAATCGAAATTTACCGTTCAAATATACATTATTATTATTACTACTATCATTATAATCATAATCATTAATGTTTCCTAAAATAATACAATGTACAGACATTAATGTATACTGATAATTCAATATAATTGAACTTCCTCCACCTCCGCTGCACTACGTTCATCGATAGATCGTTCGATGACTAATCTTGAATTTCCTCATAGTTAAACATCACCGTATCGTTCCGAGTATAAGTCGACCCTGGTATAAGTCGATTTCTAATTCTAAGGTTTAACGAGAGACATTTTTTTTTAGAGGCTGAATATAAATCGACATTTACAAAGAAATTGTCATTTATATTTTGATTCGCATTTAATATTGCATTTGCTCGACATATTGTTTTTGCTAAATTTACAATAATAGTGCATGAAATCTTGTTCGCAATCTGTTTATAATTGCGAACGACGCTATCTAAAAAACAATGTATGTCCGAAACAATTGATGTTTGCAAAAATTGAAATTCGGATCTTCGATGTTTCACACATTACGCGCGCATGCGAATTCGATTGGCCGAACATACGATCAAACTTTTGATAAAAATCGATCGGTCGATGAAGAAGTTCGCCTAATTGACAATGTAAATTTTGCATATTATGCCGAATTTAAGTCGACTCCGCGTATAACTCGAGGGCGCATTTCCGGAGTGAGGTCTGTTTCTAAAAACCTCGACTTATACTCGGAACAATACGGTATTTGATTTCACTTTATTACGTTTCATTTCATTCAAACGATGATTAACACAGTTTCAATAGGTAATTCATTAAATTAATAATAATAAATCTATACATATTTATTGTATTTATCAACAAACAAGGAAATACTGGGCGATGGATAATCTGATGCGACGTAAATATCCCTGTGTGTAGATCCAAAGATACGTGTCTGTGTATATAATTCTAGCCACCCAAATCGATGATTTCGGCTATGTAATTGAATGCCATTGGGATTCTGATTCTCATCAGCTTTTACTGAAGTTAGCTAATTTCTTCTATAACTAATTCTTGTAATGAAATTATCACCATATCAAGGCCGAGAGGTGAGTAATTAAATGATATAGGTAGGTACTACTACGTACATTCTATAAATATGGAATTTACAATTGTCTATTAAAGGTATAAATTATTAAGAGGACATTATTTGTTTATTATATATGTTGCATGGTATTCATGTCACCAAAAACTCTTCAAATATTATCCGATATAGTATCAATATTTTTATATTTAATTATCTTTCTTCATCCTGTTCGAAGTCATTCTGTAGATTATAGAGTCGCGTCCAGGATCCATTCCACCGATGGTAACTGCGCATCGAGATCAATAATTATACATCATTTTTTTTTCTTGTTTTTCTCATTACTGATTATTTCCGTCAATAAATCAAAAAGATCTACACCTCTAGATACAGGTACACAACTGTTAATTTTATGTGAAATTTACGTTGATTTGAATGTAAAAAGGAAACAAAGGAGAATATAAAAACAAAATACTTTAAACGTGATCAAAATCTCAAGGCAAACGTCACGTTCCCCATCCCTAGTTACCTTCCTGTAATAATTAATTAGGAATATAAAATCAACATACTGCAAATGGCGATGAGTGAGAAGAGGAACGCTATTCCAAACCAGAGGAAGATGGTGAATATTACTGGATAAGTTTCATCGTAAGCTTTAGAGATGTGTAGCTGAGAACCCTGGAACAAACAACGCATTCTCTCTTCCTTAAATCCTTACTTAGTTATTCACTTACTTCCCCAATCGAACGAACATTTTCCAAGCCATCTTTACAATCCGACAAAATATGTATCTTCTTTTATACTTACCAAAATGTAGCAGTACCTACCTTCAGTACCTATAATTTTGTGTTTGTTTTTTTTTTTTTTTCTCTCAATACAGATGTACAATCTTCACAGATTTTCAAGCTCGAATAACTTTTTTCTAATATTATTGGACCGAGATGTTCTGGCCAGCTGAGAACTTTTATGTTATCAAACTCGAAATATTTCTAGCTATTTCATACATACCAGTGAGTAGTAAGATGTTAATTGTCAAAAATTTGAATCGAAATAAATTTGGTTGAACACAAAATATAGGCAGAATTAGGAATAGCGATAAGTAGTAGGAGTAGAAACTAACGGACATAGCGCGCTGATTAAATTTTCGGTGAAAAAATTCATCGGCACTGTGTTTTGAATTGAAACCGAAATTTTCCAAAATCTTGGAACCTTGTGAAAAAGACTATCGAGATTTCATGAGATTCCAATTTTTATCGGACTCAGAAGGTCGATGAATTTTTATCTTCAAAATTTAATAGCTCTGAAGTATTTTCAATGTTATAATAAACATGCACGTGGACATAATTTTTCGATTAAGGAACAAATCAAGATTCGCGGTAGCGAATCGCCGCCAAGTACAAAAAAAAAAGACGAGGAATATTAGTTTACTTGAATTCTGTTTAGAAATAATTGCTGGCAATTATCAGGTACATAATGGCAATAATAGAATTTACGAAGAATAAACCATGCGCCGTAGACTTTGCTTACGCTTGAATTTAGAAGAGTTTTGAAATATTTTAATAAAATTTAGAAAACAACCAATCGAAACGATGAAGAACGAAATAAAAATGCGTTTCAATTCAATGATTGAGATTGAGTAATATGATTTTAGAGGATCTAATGTGAATACAGTTGAAAAAACGAAATGTGTGAACAAAGTCGAGGCATATTTAATAGAATGTAATAGATAGAGCGCAAATATGTTATAAACAAAAAGAGCAAAGTAAGGAGTAAGAAGATGCTAGAAAATTTATTAGCCTGGATACAAGAGCGGCATGAAAATAGAATATTTGTTTGTTGGTTGTGTTTTTTTCATTTTTGTTAGTATAGTATTTGCCTAGGTAAAGAGTCTGAGATGGAAAGAAGACAAAGACGAAGTGAGGAGTGAATCCAGCCAGCCAGCTTTATCAGTAGCTTCTTCAAAAGCTGAAATACCACACCACACTTTGCGTCATTAACATAAATAGGCTTAGAGATAGGTACTATAAGCAGCCGATTGATTCCCCTTAGAAAAATCACCAATACATAGTAATTAGATAATTAGAAAACAAACAAAAAATAATAATTATGTTAATTTGTTTTCCCTTCCTGCCACGACTTGAACAATTACTTTAAGAATATGGCCTGAGAGGAATTCTCTCAAAAGAAAACACATCGTACCGCAAGTTTAGAAGGCGGTACATGTAAGAAGCAATCATTCTTCCATGGTACTCGAATAAGAAAGAGTCGCACATGAATCGCGATTGGTTACCTAAACTGGTACAAGATGATATGAAATAGTCAAAAGTTGCCACAATCGTCATATATGGTCCTAAAGGGCTGGGCATAGTCGCTATTGTCCAATGTCAAAACCAAAAATTGACCATAACAGTGTGAAATATTCCGAGCATGCCGAAAAATGTTTTTTATTCATGTTCTAAATAGTCAAGTGATCAAATATGGTCTAAAATGGTCATAAATCATCAAAGATTGTATATGCTCGGCTGAAATAGTGTGTAACTAGTGCAAAATATTCTCAAATGGAAAGATATTGTCTAAAAATCTAGATGCGGTTACAGTACCTTTGAAACTTGAGATACAGACTCCAGCTCATGCGAGAATTCCTTTCATGCCGTGAATTAGATTACCAACTTTTCAAATGGTCATAAGAGCATAAAAAGCAGTGTCGTACCGATTGCATGTAAATTTTTTCGTTGAATCGGCCTAATAATCTGATCCAACCATTTACAGAACAACGAATCTTCGAAATAGAAAAAAAACCATTGAAATATACTGACCGTTATGTTATCCAAGCGACCAGATTCGTCTCTTGCTGCACGTGTGTGACGATCATGGCTGAAGTCATTCGTAAAGACTGCGACTAGAACCTGAAATTGTGAAATGGAACAGAAAAAAGAAATTAAAAAAAAATGAGAATGTAAATCTTTCACAAAGCAAGAAAATAATAAAATATGATATAATTATTATTTCTACAGAAGAATTTCACATCCTTTGTAACAGTTCGAATTCTTTTCTTATTTTTTCTTTTACGAATTCCAGCCACTTAACTGATTCATTGTTGAAGATTTTCCTACTTAATTTATATCCATTTCAAAAATTTCAAGTTGCATACAATCATCTCAATATAAATTTCAGTTACAAAGATGTGGACAAACGAACAAACCTTCTCGCTGTAAACATCCATAAAAGCATTGCTAAGGCGGCCGAGAGCATCATTAAGAAGAGCACAGGCTTCTTTAGCGGCGGCTGAATCATCTCCGTGAACATTGAGAAGTTCCGAGAGTTCGGACAACACGAACCAATAAACATCTGGCTTGTTATCAGCCTTTATTGTCGATCGTATTTTCTTGGATATCGCATTCAGCAGCTGTATTTCTTCTACGAATTTTCTGTCCGCCTTAATCTTCATGCTTAGCGATTTTAACGAAGACTCGTCTATTGGTGTCATCTTCAATTCTCCTAGCGCTGATTGTCCCAGCTATTCAGGATTTCAACCAGCAAGATTGAAATATTTATTAATAGAGCAAAATAACGAGATAAACTTTGATTTGTGATTCTAGGAAATTTTGAGGAAATAAATCAATTTGCAATTTACATTTCCTCTTATTCTCTTGGGATTTGGATTTCATTTCTATCTTTCTTCGTTCTCCTACTTTTTTTCATTTAGAGAAAATTTCATGACTTTGATAGGGACTGGGACTATTCAAGACTTTGAAAAAACGTGTCATTTTGAGAAAAATACGTACTGCGTTGACACCATCGCTTAGATAAATTCTAACTAACGTATTCGATTTGTCACGTTCTTCTAAACGACCGCTCAATGCTTGCCAAGTAGTTTCTTCGACTTCGTCAACATCCAGAGGAAAATGTTTACCTCTTGGAGAAGCTATGGAATCAACACCTTCAACAGCGACACCAACAACTGCTTCGGGAAGCGAGAAAGGATCGGAAATGGCTATTCCCGTCCATGGAAATCTCTGCAAAAACAATTCCTCAGTTTTGCCTATGGTATTTATTATTTCCCGCTAGTTTGCTATAAAAATCCATGAAAGAAGTATAGAATTGGAATTTTTTATTGGAATCAGCTCGAACTTTCGGTATAATTCATTGGAACTTCTCAGTTCTTGGAAGAATTTTATTTAGCAGAAAAAAAATAAAAAATAAAGTTTGGACATTTTTTTCATCTCTTTTATTTCGAATTAGTTTGGTATTATCATATTTTATCAGTGCTGTTTGAATCTGACATAATTCGAACATGAAATGGAGAATATCTCGAACAATTTCACCATGGTAAGAAATAAATAATTACAAAATGTTCCTTGAAGGCCTAGCTAGTTTTAGTACAATGTCCAGGAGTCTGAGATGCAGATATTCAACTATTAGATCAAAGATTGAACCCTTTCTTCATGGAGAGAAATTGGAAATAAAATTTTTAGTCAATTTGGATAATTAAATCTTCTTTTGAAAGTCGATTTCTCATCATTTCAGGGAAACAAGGAATCCAATCTTGACTCCGATACTTGAATATCTTCATTACATTATCCTGAATGTCCTCGAAGTATCAAAATTGTGAAACTATGGTAGCATATCGAAATGCGCCTGCGCTTGTTATTTGATGTTTCGTCTTCTGAGGATGAAATTTTCTCAAATTCAAATAATAGTAATGTATGATGTAGATCAAATTTTTGCATTGGATTGAAGAGAAAAATTGCCAACTTTCTCAGTTTTCCCTTGAATGGATCTTGCAATATGCGAGAAAGCAGACCACCTTATGAGAAAGCAATGCACTTGGTTTTTCGCAAGAGAATTTGATGAGGTCTCAGAAATACGTGCCATGAACACGGATTAATCTAATCTACCAGAGTTCCTAGTCCGCTAAATTCTGCGATATCTGAATCTAGTTATACCTGTTTAGGAGTGTATCCAATGGAAGCACTCATGATCTCAGGTAGGAGACTTTGAGGAACTTCTTCATCTCCTTTGAACATGACGCTGTCTGGACTGTGCAATACGATGAACTCCCCGTAACCTTGCACTGTTATGAGAAATATTAGAAAATTGGAAGTAATGAGAGCAGAAGTGGAGAAAAAAAATCGTAAGATGGAATAAATGAGGAACAGAACTTGAGATATGAGTACAAGCAGAATCTAAAACCTAAAAACATATACAATTGCCACACCCCCTTTTAACGTTTCGTATAAAACCGGGGTAAAATAAATAGTGGAGTTCAATCAATTTTTATGAAATTTGACGCATTCTCTTACCTGTAACCAGCGCTAAGGAGAGGAATAATATCTCCGTAAACATGGTTCAATTTTTATTAGATTAGATGGAATAAATCTTTGTCGAGGAAAGAAACTACCTGCCCCTAACCCAAGATTGTAACAAATTCGATCATATGACACGATCGAGAATCGACTGTGGTAGGAGGCCTAGAAGCATCGAATATTTTATGTGCAGAAACGAATTCATGTATGAATTTCCGAGCCGCCGATTGCAGCGCCTCATACAGCAAATGTTGACGCTCCCGTCTAACTAAATGGCTAACTACTTTATTACTTCATATAAAAGCGCGATATTCATGGTTGCATTAACTCGACGGATTTGCTGTCGGCTAGAGAATATATTGTATACTATAATACATACATACATACCATTCATTACTTAAAATATGTTTCGTGTTGACCTTTTTTTGAACTATAGATATTCATGCGAATAAATATGGTCGTTGAAAATCCATTTACGATTCAGAACTGGAAATGAATTTATTTAATAATAATTAGTAATAATTATTGACGCATTATTTTATCGTTGCATTGTACACGGTTTACGTCTTTAAAATGCAATGTGAATGTCATGTGTGTCGACATTAATCTTATTATTGATAGCCCCCTCCTCAAATTCTGTACTTTTGCAGATTCGGGGTCCGGAGTTCAAAAATCTCGACAAATATAGAGATTTTAAGATCGCAGTTAAGTTTTAGTGTTTACGTGATACTAGAATGAAAAACTTTCGTGTGTGAGCAATCCTTTTTAATCGGGGCCTGCATGTAGTATTGTAGCATACTTTTGCTTTCCGCAACTATAACACTGATACGCCGATCTTCGCGCCTCAATCGCGGTCGACTTTGTGATCTGCATTTCAGAAATAATTTGGATGCATACACATACTACTAGTATACTTAGCTTACTAATAGTGTCTATAAAGTCCTGCGCACAGGTGCAGCGCGATACGCAGGTGCATCGCGCCACGCGCGCTCTTACTACGAGCAGTACGAGCTCCAAGCTCGTTATCGTTTATGACAAAACGATAGCTTCGCAAGCACTAATGAATTATTGCCCTCATTGCATCTTAGGAAATAGGAAAAAAGAGCACAGTATGGGAATGATTCGATTCATTGGAGGAAAGTTGAACTAATAATAATTTTCTTCTGTTTTGACATCACTTATAATTATACCTAAGTATGCAATAAAATTACGAGAATTATTATACTATGTAAATACTGCGAGAAAGGAGTGGGATTCGTCTTCTTATATGTCCGTATGGTCGTCCCAGGCTTGTATCCCGCTATTGTCAAGTCAAAATTGGTCAAATTGATGCTCAATTTTTCGCCAGCGCCACCTGGCAGCTCCAAAACCAATATTTGCAAATATTTCCTTTGCCATAAGTACGAGAGAGAGACAGAAAGTCAACGCACTTGTATGTATATACCCTCCTGATTTTCGAGCTTTCGGCTGCCGTACGATTCATCCATTTTCTATCCAATTTCATCTACGATCTACAATAAACGAAAACAAAAAATCCGCTCCTGCTCTCTCTAGGTCAAAGGATGTATTCCGGATCCGTGCTCTGCATCCCATTGGCCATTAAAGCTCGCGTGTATCGTAATTCATAAACGCTGTTACTAATTACATAGCCCAAGGTATACGTAACAGCTACATCAAGTGAGCAGAGTACAGCTTACTTACACGCGGCGCCGACCAATCACAGCAATGTGTGCGCGATTGCGACGCCTGTGGTGAGGTGGAATACGGTATATGAAAAGTTTGTACTCCCGACATCGTCTGAGCGACAGTTCTCTTGATAAACTATCACCGATTTCTTCTGGCTTCAATATCAGATTTTAAGAGTTGTGGTCCATGAATTTTCAAAATAAATGAAAGCCTAATAGAAGCTGCGACAAACATGGACCTTGCATCGCCAATGAAATTTCCATCACTCTCGTAACGTTGAGGAAAAAAGAATAAAACTAAAACTAACAAAAAAAAAAGGGGCGATGGACGAGAGCGGAGGATAGTACGAACGAAAAAACGTGGACTACCGGTGTACACAGTACACCATGCTACACCTCAGCTCCTAGCAATTCGTGCGGACAGATGGCGCTAGCTCTAAAACGTTTAGAATCGTGCTCCCATTGGTCGCCTCGAAAGTAGTCCCAGACATGTGTTTCGTTTCCCGCATTTCCCGCCTCCGAGGTTGTTGTTGTGGAAGGAAGGGAGCCCCTCTAGCCGCTAGGCCATGATCGAACCGCCGTTGGGTTGGTTCTTCGGTGCGGTGGCTCTGTCTGACTGGCGACGACCGTCCGTCCGTCATTCCCGGTTTGAAAGCAAGGCAAGGTTGCGGGGTTCTCGGGGAGTTGTTACGACGCAGCGGAGCGCGGTGCAGTGATATCTAGTGCGGTGTTGTATACGTTCTGCGTTTCTGCCGGCCATGGAGAAGCGGATAGAGCTTGAAAAGCGGGGAAGAGATCCAGGCGAAGTAAGATTAATACGTCTGACTTTATTACTGCTTACTTATTATTACCTGAATTCACAAGGCGTGCGTGCTTCATTTTCTTGCCAAATTATCTCAGGTGATATCTCTCAGTAGAGAATGAGAGAGAGAATCTGTGTGCCCTGCTCCTAAGGCCTAAACCACGCACTTACATACGATACCTCCACGCTACGTTTGTTACTCGACTTTTTATTTCTATTATTCATTTTATTCTATTCCCTTCCACTTTCTATCCTATCCGCGCATCATGGTCCGTCCGACAAAAAGTTAGCCTGAATATTTTATTTTATTTATTTATATTTTTTTCCCTTCCTCATCATTTTGTTTCGTTCTGCTAAATTATTATCCAACATCCAAACCAAACTTCACCAATTATCAGGATCGATAGACAATTTTATAACTTTTTACGCTGAAACTCTCTCTCACTCGTGTAATTTGAAGCGGCTAGCCTAATAGGCATGGCGTAGTTCTTCGCATCGAGTATCTCTCGTTTCGTTTTCTAACACGCTGGGTGTATATACATTCAACCGCGACTCTACCCCAACCGTGTGCATCGAGTCAATTTTCTATTTGGATATGATTATTGTACGGAAAGTACAAAAAAAAAATTAATACATGAACTTTTCAGATATATTAATTGTATATTCTTATTGCCTCGTGACCCATCCTCCGGGTAAATCTAATATATTTTATTTTCTGCCCCTCCTCCCCCCCTTCCTGCATATATATTCTCAAATTTTTAACAAATTCAAGTTTTACCTGTCCGCCTTGATGTTACAATGTTTAAACTCTTTCATATCAGTGCATATTATGTATAATGCCGTTTGGAATTGTTGTTTAATAATTTCACCCCATCGCCCGTTTTCGCTGCCTAGTAAAAGCAAACATATGTATGCACGACACTGGGTGAATTAAATTATACATGCCTATTATAATATACCAAACCGCATGTTATAATTTTGTCGGCGATATTCGGCGTGCTTTTGCTAACCTATGCTTACTCCCCAACAAAAAAAAAAAAAAAAAAAAAAATAAAAATGAAGCAGATCGCGAATGAAATCGATTCTGCATCTGAATAGAATATTTGAATTTCTGTTGTCCAGCGGCACCTGTTTTCATGTTTTTTCTCGTCTTATGTCTTCTCTTTAATTTTAATTTTTCTTACGAGAAGTTTATTTCGTGCATAAACAATGAATGAAAAATTCTAAACGTAGCACCGACTGTGAGCTGAGTTTTTCCTATACAGTACCTATAATGTATCGTCGATGTAAATGCATTACGTTGTGTTACTGTGTATCGGTGGTTGCAGTGCCTGTCAATTATTTTATTCTTTGGAACCTCGCACGCACACGCCACGATGCTTGTTGTTGAGTAATAATTAATCATACGTGTAATTCAATTAATGGATATAAGTGTGCGTGTGTGTATTGTCTCTGATTGAGGAAACAAAAATAGTTGGCAGGTTTTTTCGTTTTTATTCCTCCGACCTACTGGAACAATATAACGTGGGCGATAAATTGAATACGTTTTAACCGCTTAATTTCGATTTCACGGCAACGACGATAGTTCGTAAGTACACCTGGAGGGGGTGTGTAATTCCACCTAGCTACCTAGTATCTACTACCATGAGGTAAAGATGCGCGTGCTAATGGACGCCGCCATGGCTGCTTAGGACTGCCGCGCCGCGCCGAACACGAGGGCAGACATGTTTGTATCGTTATTCAGATTTAGATTTGCCCGCGTTTTGAACCATCTTATGTATACTACTATAGTTTGTCGGAAGCGTTGAGAATATCAAATCGTTCGATACGTTATAACCGCCTATCTATATCATTATTAGATCAATGAGATCCGATTATGGATATTATTCGATGATATGCTCCTCAAATGATAATATTCGTATTTATCTATGTACTTATATTTACTCATCTCCTTCTCCCCCTTCCCTCCCATTTCACCCACCTCGCCCCTTTACGAGAAAATGAAGCAAGCGAAAATGAAAAATGCCTCCGTAAAAAACACTGCATTCTTACGTTCGCGTGATATCTACGTCCGTAGGCATAGGTATGTAGGTGTAAATCACACTCGTGTTTTGGCGGCTCTAACTATCCACCGCCGGCCGGCCATCTTGGACGAGTCCACCTTGCTAAGTTCAGAGCATTGAGAGCGAGAAAGAGATAGGTCGAGAGGAGAGTGAGTAAGCGTGTGTCTGGCACGTAAGCAATTTGAAATGTCGGAGCAACGCCTCTCTTGTTTACACACTTTTAGAGTAGTTCCAAGATACTTTTATACAGTTGCTGCACACCGTTTTCTTTTCCGGTTGGATCCATGATATCTTCCGTTCGTTTGTAATATATATATATACTCTGATATTTCAGTTTCAGTTAACTAATGTGCGATCAGAATTTAGAATTAGAATAAAATCCTTTTCATTCCTCTCTACTTCTTTCCCGCGTATGTATTTCATTATGTTCCTCACGTGGGCGTTGAGCCTTACCATACTGTTCGTGAATGTGAACATTTGACGATCGTGAACTTTCGATCCCCCCCCCCCCCATCCTCCTCCTCTCCGGCCGGCTTTCATGAATCTGGTTATCGATATGCGCAAAGCCGTAAATATATTATCTCAATATATCGACACTTGCATATAACATATTATACGTCGTATATATGTTACTATCTGGCTTCACGCCGGACGCGATCTTTTTAATTGTTCACGAGACCCATACGTATGTATAATCGTGCATGGTACTGGTCAAGTGGGCATGTAATATCTTATGTTGGAAGCTATTCACTCCTACCCCCCTCCCCTCGATTTTTTCCTCCGTCAGTCGACCACAGATCATATTGTCCCATCAGGGTAAACCGAGCGGAAGATTTGGTGCGATGGAACGCCAACAACGCCGGTTAACGCCGCACGGCGTCGTGCCGCTTCGTTCGTTTACCATTTTTTTTTCTTGCATTTTTACTCTTTTATTATTCCATTATTCGACCGAAGCGTCGCGTGCCGCAGGATTCTCTGATGCCGCTAAACGTGACGCGACGTTATGCCGCACTCTCTTTATTCCGCTGTCCCTCTCTCTCTCGCTCTCTCTCTTTACACTCCGATCAATAAAATAGTCCTATCTTTAGAGTAAATTGATTGTAATTTGTAATATTCAAATTTTTTATCCGATACAGTATGTGTACGTAAAATTATTTAAAAGGTCGTTGTATTGTGATTGTGGGTTTATTGTTATTAATATCAATATTATCATCCAATAAGATAATCTGTGTATATTCTCATGTAGCATATTGAATGATATTATTTTACAACACATGCGTACCCGATGTACTACATACGTATACCTACACATAAAACACACCACAATAGACTGACAATGAGAGATATTTCGAGTTGATATACGGAAACGTCGTTGAACTTCTCATTTATCATTATCATTACCATTATTATTTTTCATATTAGTGTGTTTAGTTTGTATTTTCAGTCCCTGTTACAGAATATATATGATCTCCGACAGATGCCAAAATTTAGATTAAAAAATAAAATAATTGGTAAATATGTGACGATCTTTGTTCGTTAATGATGCGTCATTTTTATGCGATAATAAGTTATTCCTGTACAATTGTATTAAATATTATCAACTTCCGGGATTTGTTAGTCACACTATTATTTATCTCTATTTTCTTTCAAGAATGCTGAGTGTCGCCGCGGTTTTTTTGTTTTTGTTTTTGTTTAACGAATAATATCAGTAAAAATTACGAAATTTTGGATTACATATTTCAAAATTTAGTTTTTTTCATATTGACTAATAATTCGGACTTAGTAAACAAATAACAAATGACTAATAGCCACTAATGTTTATCTCCATGCGTGAGAACTTTTCATTTTGTTTTCCCAAAACTATTATAATACATTTTATTATAATGATTGTTTCACGTAGCATTGAAATGAAAATGTCGAAAAATTGAATTAAGTGTGTTAATATTTCGCATCCTCTGAAATTTTGTTGATTTTGATATTCATTTATTTATGATAATTCATTGTCATTTGTTATCTATCGATCACTAATAACATACTTTGTTACTTCTAGATAACAGAATTTGTCTTGGACAACTGTAGGAGTACCAACATCGTCGGTTTAACAGACGAATTTGTGGCTCTTAATACACTCAGTCTAATAAACGTTGGGCTCACGAGTCTGAAGGGATTTCCAAAATTACCAAACCTGAAAAAGGTATTGGGGACAATTGAAATTACCTTTGTTTAAAACCATATTATATTATCGTGTACTCGTCGTATTGAGCTAAAACCATATTATGGGGTTGGAAGTTTATAATGTTAACGCAACAATGTCCTCACAAAAAGTAATATCAGCTGAAATTATTCTTTGTTGAAAAATTTCTGCTGATATTATTTTTTATCACTTTGTCACGATGTTATAAATTTCAGCCAAATAACTTTTAACCATTCTTGGTCTTCTTTCATTTTCATTTTTTACAATTTTATTTCTGTAATTAGTTGGAATTGAGTGACAACAGAATCTCTGGCGGTTTGTCTCACCTTAGTACCAGCCCCAAATTGACTCACCTCAATCTTAGCGGCAACAAAATCAAAGACCTCGACACCCTCCAACCATTGGTAGGCTATATAATATGTAGTTTGTTTCATTTTCTCTCTTTTATTTTTTTATTTTCTATTTTTTTCTCTCTTAATAATAATTCTGAGGTGACGAATTTTGAATGAAAATGTTTGAATATAATTGAGAAAATTGAAATTAAAAGGTAAAACCAGCGCAAAGAAATGCAGAATAATAAAATTTGTTTGCTTGCAGAAAGATTTCAAGAACCTAAAGAGCCTCGACCTCTTCAATAATGAAGCAACACGCATGGACAACTACAGGGAGAAGGTCTTCAGCCTTATTCCGAGCCTACAGTATCTCGATGGGTACGTTGAAGGCTTGAGAACTGAATTAAAGACTCCATAATTTGGATTTTATTACAATAATCATTAATAATGGCGGAAAGGTTGTTTTATTCTTCCTTTTTTTCGTACATGTATTGATAATAAGCCAGTTTTCTCTAGAACCAAATTATGAGATGACTACGCATGAAAATTGAAGCTGATTGTTTAATAAAAGAAGAAACGAAAACGATTAATTGGGTTTTTTTGAAACAGAATTTAATCTCACACTCTTACTTGCTTAGGTTCGACATGGAAGATCACGAGGTCGACGACAGTGAAGGTGAAGATGATGAGGTGAATGGAAATGACGATATTGATGGCGATGCCAACGAAGACGACAGTGAAGAAGGTGAACATTGCAACATTTTATAAATTAGAGGTATACGGGTCGTCCAATGTGTTCAATCTTGTGCTAGAGACATTGAATTTATCCCGTTTATCAAGGTTCGAGAGTTGAACAAGGTTCCTTACCCATAATTCAAATTTTACGTGATCCATTATTTGCATTGTGGTACTAGTGGCGCTAGGGATAGAAGAATACAAAACTCATCAGTTGTCGTAAACAGTAAGATCCATGTATGAGGGATTTAGAATTTTGTCCGCCGCATTTGTTTGCAAGAGACCTCTCTATCCAGCAAGTATACAATTCTTCGATACCACATGTCATAGCGGTAGGACTTAAAAAAACAAGCACCAAGGATTTATGATTCACAATTTTTTTTGGTAACAAACTTCGTCGGTCATGTTACTTTTGCAATATTATCTCATTCTATGCTCATCAGGTGGAGGCAATGAGGACAAATTTAAAATCAGAGCTTTGATACATTTCATTCCATACAACAACCTAACGATTTTGTATTTTTCTATCTTCGGTACAACTGTACTATTACACTTCGAGTGATGGGTGAAGTAAAATATGCATTGCGGCGTACAAACCTTGCTTGATTTTCATCAATTTCTTACATTTTATCAGGAACCTGAATACAAGGAACGAAAATAATGTTTCTACAGCAATATTATCTCATTCGAAGCTCTGAATACATTATATTTTCTTCCTCTTTCCTCTAATTTGTAAAATAGTATGAATAAACAAAACCGTTCTTTGGATTTCAACGCTGAATCCAAATAAAGGAGTTTATATGAATATAGAGAAATTGAATGATTTTTAGTCGTTGAGTAGCACTGAATATTATACTGTTTACTTCTTTCAACTGCAAATTGGAATTTTTGTTATACTGTAGTTTCGGATGAGGAAGATGACGATGATATAGACGAGGAAGGTGTACCTCTGGACAGCGTATATAAAGATTATTCCGACGTAAGTTTCGTCTGATATTTGTATTTCGTTTCCCTTTTCATAGAACGTATGATAAATTCATTCATTCTATCCCAAAGTAAAATACATGATTAGAAAAAAGTAGATGCAGTAACACGATTCGTATTTTCACAGGACGACAGTGACGAGGAAGACTATGTAGGAGGAGAAGAGGAAGAAGACGCAGAAGAGAATGATGAAGACATCGATGAAGAAGATGGTCAAGAAGAAGATGAAGGTAACAACATTATTTTCTCTAACATTTTATCCAAAATCGTGTAATTATTTTTCTTTTTCTAGTCTTGCGATCCTTTAAAATTAAGGATAGGGCTTTTCTGCGAGAATGCTTACAGTTTTTATTCTATTTTTTTTTTCTTTATCGAATTCCTAAAATTTTCTCACGAAATACACAATTTATTCATGAATCCGAAAAACACACTTCTCTAAAATCTGAAGTACTACCTCACTCATAATTTTACATTTTCCTTATCAGATTCTAGGAAGCAATTTATGCTTCTCGTGTATTTTTCGTTTCGTTTCAATAATCATGTAACATTGAGGCAAGTGCAAACAAAAAACCGATCAGCAAGTTGAACAAACAAAAAAAACCGTCCATTGAATATCATTTATATTTTGTCGAATGCGATCTCTAATCAAAATTTGTAAATCTAAATGTAAATAAGTTATGATTCGAGAATTCAAAAATGTATTTTTTTTTCTCAATTCTCATTTAGCATCGTCTCCCGCAAGAGGTAAAAAAAGAAAACACGAGGATGGTGGCGAGGTGGGGAACTAGAATCTGAAGGCGTTTTGTTATAACGCCTTTTCATAAAAGAGAGTGTAAAATTCTTATAAATAATATCAATAATTAACAAAAACAAAAAACAAAATAAATAAAATAAAAGAAATTACGCCGCCGAGTGAATAGCTGGAAATCAAACCAATCAATCAATTGACCGACCAATGACGTAGACTACAGTCTTTATAGTGGTGTGAATATATATGAATATATAGTATATATGGGTATATATATATATATGTATGTATGTATGTATGTATGTATGTATGTATATACATATACCATCAAATAAATCATCGACTGTGGGTGAAGGAACAGAGAAGAAGAGAAAAGAAAAATAAACGAAAACCAATCTTATGTCTACGTAAGATAAAGCAAAAAACAACATCAAATTAATATGCACTGAGATCGAGATAGAGCAAACACAAGGAAAATGGAAAGCTGGAAAGACAAAAAACCGAAGCATAGATAGGGCTGCATTCCAGCTAGACCCAACACACGTTTTAGTTTATACTAACAATATTTTATATAGATTATATAATTAGAGAATTAAAACTGTTGTGAGTATGAGGTAGATATAATAATGAGAATATTTCGAAAATATTGAAAAAATAATAATTAAACAGAAGATACGATTATTGTCCGTTCATGAATTGAAACAGCAAGGGATGAAGGATTGTCTTAATAACATTCACGCAAGACGGGGGAGTAAAAGGGGAGCGTATTTGTCTGTTAGCTCCGATCGGCCAAAGGTCTTGGTCTTATGCTGGTATGCAGCCGTCGTTAATCAGTACTAAGGATTACATAAGTTACATTTTAAATACATTATTATTATTATCATTATTACTATTATTATACCAATATATTAGTTAATTATTTAATTAATTGATTAAATAAATAAATAAATGAATGAATAAATAAATATTAAGAATAAACGAGGAACAACTTTTTGTACAGGTTCACACCAACAGAATAAAAATTAATGATAAAAAAAAAGAAAAACAATATAGAGAGGAAAGAAAGAATTGAAGAAAAATTATCACGAAAATTTTCTGATCTCCTATTATTATTATTATTAACATTATTGTCATTACCATTATTATTACTATTATCATTATATGATATCGCTTAGGGCAAAATAACCATAAATTTTACGGAGAAAAAAAAATAATACAAGGAAATGAATAAATGAAATAAATGAACAGAAAACGGAACGGTTAGAAGAAGAAAACAAGAAACTCAAATCTACTCTAAATCACGCCATAGGATTATGATTTTTATTACATTCAAGTGGAAATGGAAATAATGAGAGTATTAATGATACCCAAAAAAAGAAAAGGAAAAACGAGAAATAAGTAAAGATGGGTACATGTCTGATAGACTTCATGGCAGCATATTATTATGATAGATTATGACATCTAATAATTGGCGAAAAGAGAATAAAAATCAGAGGATCGATACCATTGAGGTTGTTTTTATTTTTCGTCTAGTCTATTTTTTGTTTTCCATTTTGAGGCGGCTACGAAAACGGTTTTTCTGTATGTACTTTTTATTCTTTTAATTTCTTAATTACTGTTTTGTTCCAACGAAGAGTCAGACATCCATTACTCCTGAGTATGCGATAACAATAAATAGCAAATAAGTAATAAAATTGTGCCCATAGGTATGCATTTTCGCATATCATGTGATTCGAAAATATTCAAATTCTCTTATTCTGTTCCAACATCTCAAAAACTCGCATACTTTAAACTGATCAATTCCACATTATAAAAGTATAAAAGATAAAACAGTTTTTGTCGCCCCAGAATAATTCACCCTATTGATAATTATCAACCCTCCGGCTCCTCTTCATTCGAATGGATTACCTATTTTCCCAACGTTTTATTGGCAATAAGTGGAGGAGTTGTAGTTGTTATGTACTTTAATTTCTTCCTCTATAGTATAATGGGTAATAATTATAATAATAATATACACAACGCGTGCGCCAGCTAATATCGTTGATTATGCGCAATTCATAAATGCATCTAAATTATTACATGTAATGAATAATAATAATAATTATTATTATTATTATTATTATTATTAATAAATACTATCAATTATTATCATCATTCATATTATTATCATCTATGATTATTGATTATCAAATTGCGATATAAAAAAAGAAAGCAGAAAATGTAGTTTTGGCAATCGTGCTTCTTCTCGCACACCAAGTATGATGATAATATTATATCATATTATATCGTATTATAAAAGTTAAGAAACGAAAGTTTGTAATTCCGATCATTTGGAAACAAGCAAAAGAAGTATTAGAAGGAAAAGAAACGTCACGAAATTAAAATAGAGAAGAAGTTGATAGTTTTTTTTGTTCCCTCTTTCTTTTTTTCTCTGTGTGGAGAATAGTAACGGATTATTACACGTAATGTTAGACAGATTGATTGAATCAACGCCAAAACTCGTAACATTAGACCGATATCAACGGACTGTGAATGCTCTATAATTCACCATGCATACATAGTAGTAGGTATATTATTTCATACATATTTATTATGCGACTGATGATTAATTGCGAGCTGTAAGAGGGAAGATAAACTTGAAACAAAAATAAACGAATAAATGAATAAGTAAATAACGAAAAATTTAGAAGAATGTATAATAATTAATGATAAAAGAAGGAAATGGAAGAGAAAGCAAAAATTCAATCATAATTGAGTGAGAGAGCGAGTGAGAGAATGAGCAAAAGAGAAAGCAAGAATGAGAAAAAAAGGATTATGGGATTTTATAATGAACAGAAACAGAAAATAAACAAGGAAAACAAAATTTCATAAAAAATGTTTGAAAACTTGAGAAAAAAAGAGAATGAATAAATAAAAAATAGAATTATATGTATATCGTGTGTAGGCGATTTTGAGGACCTGGCTTGGAGAAGATAAAAAGAAGAGCACGTAAAATAACTCGACGCCAGATTGGTTTATGGCCTTATCCAGATTTTTCCAAGATTTTAAATTAAAAACAATTAAAATATACAAAACATTAAAGAAGAAACCAAACAAAAAAAAAAAAAAATGTAAAATGAAAAAACAAATTTATATTATATATAGGTAGGACATATTACATACCCCCTATACTATATGCTATAGTTTACATATATGATAATTGTTTTAAGTAAAATTGAGAAAAGAAACGAATTTTGAAGATAAAAAATTCCACAAGAAAAATTGAAACCACGGTTTATATTATTAGATGTATATTTTCTATTTCCAATTTGTAATTTTTGCGGCTCCCGCGGAATTTGATATCGTATGATGTATGTTATAATTATAGTATTATAGTTGAGAATTAAGAATAAATATTGGATTATAAAGAATATTAATAATACATGATACATGATTAATGATAGGTAATGATATTTCCGCGTGATCCGCAATACGCAAATAAAACTATACCTATATAGTATATAAATATAGTATAGTATATTTATATACCTATATACTTCTGGGAATTGTGATTTTGAATAAAAAAAAAAAACTCTGATCAATTAATTGGAAAACAAAAAATTAGTAAAATATAAGCGGAAATTCGTTCCCGTAGCAAAAGAAAAAATAGAAAAAATAAAACCACCCATCTGGTATTAATATTGATTGTAGTATATTAATAATCTTTGGGTCAATAAATCATGAATTGGATATTTAGGGGAGACCGGGAGAAAACAAGCCCACGGAGGCTTAAAAGGGGACCCTACAAATTACCTATGCATTATTTAGAAAACAAAAAACTGAACATTATTTTCGTAGGCTTGGAATAGAATTATACATAGAAATGGACCCGAAGGGTAACATTGTATGGGCTATCTGAAACATTTCTTAATTGTTTTACCGATACGTTGAAAGAATACGATAGTGTAGTACATGAGTAAACTTTGTCGTATGATTTATCATCATTATTTTGGAGATTAGATAAGAAAAGAAAATTCGATTCCCTGTAAACTGTTCAGTATACAGCCCATTTTGTAATTCGTTATCACGCCGTTAAATTCCGCTCTCCCCTACTTATAATACCTATATTATACTTTATTACAATATTATATAATATTATACGATCGTGTAATTGTCATTATTATTATTATTATTATTATTATTATTATCATTATTATTATTATCTAAATATCACTGCATTAATTATCTTTGCCTATACTACCTACTATAGTGCTGTTTATGTTGTTAAAAAAAACAAAAACGAAAAAAAAAGGAAAGAAAGAAATGAAATTAATTTTTATCATGAAGTTTGTTTATTTTTGAGCAATCCTCATCTCACAAGATTTAGGAAAGGAATAATAATTGAAATATTATACTATACTTAACAATAATGGAAACTAGATGGAAATGAAGACAAAGAAGAAGAACACACAAAGAGAGGAGGAACAAGATTGAGAAAGAGAAGTACAATAATGAAAATGAAAAAGAGAAGAAGGATGATCAAATGAATAAGAAAACTAGAGAAAAAAATTAAAAATTTATTAATAAAATCATTTATAAATAGAAAAAAAGGTAGATAAAAAAATACATTGTCGATATTTCATATTTTTGTCGATTGCGTTTTTTCCTTTTGTGTGTGGGGGGGGGGGGTCATTTCAAATTTTTTTACTTTCATTAGGATTTTTATTCTATGACCATGATAATCTAGAGATTGTGCCTTTTTTAATTGTTACCAATAGTTGTAAGTAGCTAGGTACTAGATATGTACTTCTAAGTAATTCACACGGTATACCTATATACTCTATATTCTCATGATAGATAATTTAGAAAATAAAAATACGAGTCAAGTTTCTAATACAGTTAGAAATGTCCGATCATTTTTCTCTACGTTTGTGGAGTGAAAAACAAACAGAAGGTTATAGCCGAAGAGAGGAGAAGATAAATCGTCACCGTACATTTGTTCTAAAATGAATTTCATAATCATTAGCTTAATTATCATCATGCAACAAGTAAGTTAGATGCAAATAAAATTTATTTCTAATTATAACCGGGTACACGCTCACTGACTCACTGCCTGAGAAATCCGTCAAAAAAATTCAGTAGTTTAGTAATATCAAAACTCGAGTGTTTCAATGAACTCTATAACTTTTGCATTGAGGAACATTCTTTCTTTTTTTTTTTCTGTGTGAAAATACTTTTTATTTTACGAAAAAAACGTTCTTCTGACAGCTGTGCAAATGAAATTTAAACTTCGCCAATTTAGTCTCATTCATACCGATATTTTAAATATCTAAATGAACAAACAAAATTAATAAATATTCGAAAAATAGGGCCTTCCTTTCTACGGTTCTCTGCCTTACGAGTTCAAATGACACGTTGAAAACAGTCACGAAAATACAAGCCGGGTAATGTTTGATTGGTTCGAATCTCCCGCGTTACCGATCGGGTCCGAACGTCTGCAAATATTGTTTACAATACGACTACACCCAAACGGTGACGTGGTGACCTCTGGACGTTCGAAACAAGAACTAATACCAAAATGGCCGTTTGCGCAGCCCTTCATTTTCAGTATTCGTTGTTACTTCCGCCAGTGCATTTGGGTCGCTATTGGTGGGATAGGGCCAGTCAGTCAGACGAGTTCGAGTTGAGTTTGTGATTCGTACAGGAGACTTTATACTTAATACAACGGTGATTATAACAAATATAAACAAATAAATAAACACATAACAATTAATCAATAAATTAAATAATTAAAATATGGCAGAAAGCAAGGGTGCGTTGATAGCAAAAACAGTCCAAAAACACGCTGGCAGAGCTAAAGAGAAGGTAAGGTTACATTTTATTATCATAGACATAGCTGTATATTGTCATTACAATACATGTGAAAGATTATCGTCGTAGGTTGCTTCAGTTTCGTTATTGTTCAGCCACCCCGCCAGCCAGTCTCGTCACTAAATAGATATCAGTTACATTCGTATCGCACGCGGACTAAAAAAATACAAAATTGTATTCGGCATTGGCTGCCACCTGACCGTGCTATGCTCATCCCTTCTAGCACTCACGTCAGACGGATGAAATAATTGATAAACTTGAAGTTGGGGTTCGAAATTTGTAGACTCGAAAATTCGGCCAATAGATTACGAACTAAAACTACTGATAAATTCCCTAAAATAGTATGTACGAGAACATTTGTTATTACTCGAGGTTACCTAAATGATGACCATATTCAGAGCCATAGGTGAGGGAATTTCTCAAGCTAGTCATATTACTCGTCGTTATTATCATTGCCACCGTCGTCATCGTCAAGGCTACAATGTAAACGAAGTTTGATTCGAATTTCCATTGCAATTATAAAGAAGAAAAAAGGAAATCGCAAAGTATGTAGGGGGATATTTTCTGCCCAGCTAGTTATTATGTAATCGAGGTATAGCTATAGGTGAGCGCAATTTCGCGTGCATACTGTTAAGTTACATACTATGGGTACAGGTTGGTCCAGGTTTCTCGCATTCGTTGATAATTCGCGTCAGTCTGTTTTATAAGCGAGAATTTCCAACAGGCAATTATCGTTCATTTTATTATGCAACAACGATAGCAATATACCGCCGAAAGATCATGAAATGCCGCGACCAGCTGTAACATCGCTCGTAGGTAGTACATGTGCCGCATCTGCATTTGCGTTTGCATTCTGCAGCATGCCTAGGCGCCTGTCTCTCCCTTTTTGCCTGCGCGCAGGAATTATACACACACACATGCTTATGTAGATACCTCGTGAATTAAACTAAAGGTCAGATGAAATGAAATAGAAGAGAGGATGATGAGGAGAAGGAGAAGGAGAAGGAGAGGAGGCAAGCAAGGTTCTTCCACTACTCTGCCTACTATAACTTGACGTCTATGTCTGTACCTATCATCTACTCTTCGGTTGCTTGCGTGCAGCGTGCAGCGTGCAGCGTGATCCGACACCGATCGCACAGACACAATTGTGAATTGCAATCGAATTTGAACCGCGGGCATTGAAGTATTCAGCGCTAGTAGAGCAAGAGCGGCGCTCCGCTTATGCACGTGACGTCAAAGAAGAAGAAAAAAAAAAACAATACGTTACATACATAGGTATATTCTGTATCCTCTGTATCGTGTGAACTAGGCGGCACATTTATTATTCGACTTTATTTCCAATCTTATTCCGCTCGTATCTCGAATAGTTGTATACCTGCCAACCTCATTGTTAGCTAGACTTCAGGGACTTGAAAAGTACACATGCAGGAAAGTTATAGAAGAAAGTTAATTTATTCTTGGCTCCAGGCACGGTGAATAACCATTTTTATTCCTCATTTTTTGGTCTAATTTTTCTTATCAAATTCTATTGGAATGATGTTTCAGATAGAATTCTCTTCACAAATAATTTTCAACAGTGAAAATTTCGTGGGAAGAAGACACATGGAACGCATAAAAAGCTAATTCAAGATTTTCATTTTCAATCGTGTAATGTATGATATTAGATTTCTCTCGCGGGATGAAAATTCAGATTATATCAAATCTCGGATCACTTGACCTTTGTTTTTACATACATATGTGTCAGTATATACCTACGTTCCGCCCAGACCTCACTATACCTACGTTACTGAGTTTCGTTTCATTCCATTTCATTTCGTTTCGTTTCGTTTCGTATAAGAGGATCTCAGATGCCCGTTTGACCGTTGGTAACATTACCGTTATATTTATATATACACGTATAATACTTCATACACACACATATGTATAGCGTAGGTACTACCTACTACAAGGAAATTTAACCCGAGCGGATCGTCTCTTTGATTCTAAAGCAAAACAAAATTCACAGAGAGAGGTATGAGAACGAACGGAAAGAAAGAAAGAGAAGGAAAAGGAAAAGAAAGACGAACAAAAATCTGTTGCTCTTTATCATTGGATTGATATTGTGTCTAGACGTTTACCCATCCCGCACGCAAATGCATTTAACAAATTATTTAACAACAGTCTACTTCGCGTACAGAGCTACACCATACCTACCATCGATAAAAACATCGACATACGAATTTCCCAGCTTATTGAATTTCTCTAATTGATGCATAAGGTAAACCCGCAGCAATGCCTATAATGCCTATATCGGCCCGAATATGGATTTTCTCCGATCGTCAATCGCCCGACACTCTTGGCGCGCTACTAGCCTGTAGGCCCTTTAATTCTGACCCACGTTGCTTTTTTCCTCTTTCCCTCTCTCTCTTTTTTGACTCTTGTTCTATTTCTCTTTCTTTCTCTGGTTACGGACGTCCACCACGTTCCGCGTACGGTAATTCGTCGTAGGTGTTTTGCTTCGGTTATGTGGCATCGAGAAGCAGAAAGGAGGATGTAAAGGTGGAACCGTAAAGGTAGACGTATATAGCGTATACAGCGTATAGAGTTAGAGTTATCTTGTATAACCGGTCTACCGGCGCGGCGCGGGGCCCTGCCTCCGCGCCACGCACGATGGTGTTGGTGCTGCTGCCGATGCTGCTGCATCGTTGAAATTCTCGCGGTCGAAGAGTATTTACCACTTTTCACGTTACATGAGTAAGGAAGCAAGAAAAAAAAAAAAGCAAACGAATGAATAAAAGGAGAAAAACGAGATTTATTATAAATTTGTTAAACGTCGAATCGAACGGATTGTAGCTGTATAGACACTGCAGCACCTCACTTCCTATGACTATACATAATATCTAAATTTCATTCGAAGCTTCTCCCAGTCGCGCGCGCTTCGTCCGCGTTACTGTAAATTCCTATGGTTTCTATAGATGTATGTGACGTAGGTACCTACATGTGGTAGCTAACTAACTATCTACCCACACTGCGCATCGATGGCCTTCTCCCTGCCCCGCTTCGCTTCTTCAACGGTTTTTACCGTGTACGACGCACATTTACCCATCCGCGCGCATATACACAGGTATACGTATAGAATAAAGGTACTACAGGTGATCATGGGTATAGCGAAGAAGCTTTACATCACTCGCGGGAATGCTCCTATATACCTACCGCCGAAGAGATTTTTTTACGATGTAACAGATCCCGCACCTCTACCTAGTCGGACAGGTATCATACAGTTTTAGTAGATAGATAAGCAGATAATTTGTTCTTTGAGGGGGAGCCCCCCTCCCCCCCCCCCTCTTGCTGTAAAAAATGTCGTTTTTTTCCACAATATTTACCTACCTGCATCGTGGATGTACGAACAAGTGGGGGCATCATTCCGCGTGTGAAATTATTAGACGGGGGGGAAAAAAATAAAAAATTCCAGTATTTTTCACGACCTTGTTGCGTTGTAACGTTATATTAAACTCCAGCCTCGTAATTTCGAACGGATCGACCCATTTTTTTTAAACATGCTACGTATACAGGGCCCTCATCGTCAGTCAGCCTCAACTCGACCACCCGCCAGACATAATATATCTTTGGATTTGAGCGGAACTTTTTTCACCGTCACTTTTGGACCGAGTCGGAAACTGGATTTTTGCCGAATTTTTTTCGCCCGGGGTGGGTGGGTGGGTGGGTGGTCGAGTTGAGGTGGGCGACACTGTATGCAGCGTGTAAGATATGGATGTAGGCTTTGAAATATTTTTCATATCTTCCGAGCTTCGGAAGATGGAGATTATCTCTGAAACTTCAATCTTCAAGAAAATGCCAAACGCGCATTACGCACGCCTACGCCACGGAATACAGATAATATGAAAGTAGAAAAAGCGATAAAGGTGAGGCGACCTAACGAGAGACGTACTCACGCGACGTACGAGACGTCTGATAATCCTCTCGTGAACTCCGAAAACTCTTCTTCGTCGCCTGATCTACCTACCACCTACCTCCTACCTGTTACTATTCTCGTCGCGACCGACGTTCGCGTCCCGGGCAACGCAATTCTTCGCCTCATACTTCTTTTTCTATTCCCCGATTGCTCCTCTCTCGCTCTGCAGATACTTATATGATGTGTATATTCCACGGGGTGTGTACATATAATTCCGCAGAAAACGCGATGATTCGCCGCGATCAATATAATTTACATACGAGTAACAAGTTCGTTGGGTTTTATGTGACCGGCTATCCAGATTGTCGAATCGAATCGCCGATTGTGATATCAATGAACAGAGTTCACGGCGCACGGAAAGAATTTTATCGAAAAATTCATGATCGTTTCATAGCAATTGTGAGATATACTTGATTGTGAGGTTCTGTCCTATACAGTTTTGGAAGCGGTGATACAATTCTGACCAGGTTTGCCACGAATCTAACATTCCTCTCTGTATTTCGTGTAGGACAGAACCTCGTAACCAACTATATCTCACAAATGCTGTATAGGTAATTATCGTAGATTTTTCTATAAAATTCTCTCCGTGCAAGGGTCTCCAGAGAGACAATTGGATAGGATTGAAATTGAAATTGAAAAATAAGGAACGAAGAAATATAGCATAGTCGTGAAATATTCGTAGTTTACAAAAATTTCGTTGAGTTCTTTTTTTTTTTTTTTTCTTTTCGTTTTTTTTTCTTCTTATATCCCTTGTCAAATGGATCTCGGTAATGAAAATCTGATTTTTGTCGCAATAAAATTTGATGAAAAGCGAACGAATCATATTTAAATATTAGATGTAGATAATTTTTGGTTTCCTTAAAATACCAGACTCGAACATTGAGCGTTTAATCAATGTCACGGACAAATTATAAAAGTATATATATATATGTATAACGCATGACACAACTGAATGTGGTGATAACAGATATTTCTACATTCGTTACGTATATACATGCTTGATTTTATTTTTATTTTTATTTTTTTTCAAATGACAACAACAACGTAGCATGAAAAAATCAAGGGAATGAAAATGAAATTATTGACAAAATCCAAACCTCTTAATAAAAATCGAAATATATATATATATATCATCTCTCTGGATCTACAATAATGTACGTGGTAGATTCAATGAACTGCCAACCGCGATCATTCATGATTATGAATTCATGTGACGCGAAGGTCCAGCGGAAGGGAGGGTACACACACCGGTTGATTCATCAGGTATAGGTGATGGAAATGTCTGCTGCACAACAGACTGACGTTTTGTTTTCTTGGCCGACTTTCTACATCGAAAGGAACCCACAGAAAACGGTAGAGAAATTTTGTCGTTTTTGGATGGTTGTCAATTTTTTTAATATCAAAATGAGACGTTACCATCACGTACCCGAATCAACGGGTATGTATACCCTCCCCTTAAACGCCTGCACTGCAAATGACACGAATTTTTCGTTTCGACATATCTGACCCAAGAAAATTGTACGAATGAACAAAACCACCAGCTGGCACGCTCATTCGCTCGTAGAAAATGGCGTGGAAACGAAGAGAAGAAAAGTTACATGAAAAATCAGGCTGTAGTTAAACAACGTTAACGCGACAATAATTAGAAAAAATGTCTCTTATAGGTATTCATTGACAGATTTCAGCGAAGAATCGCTTCAATATGTATATTTCCTGATACGTTTCGCGGTGTCGAGACAGTTGATGGCAATCATTTTTCTTCCGCATGATTTTCTCGCGTAACTCGACTTCGAACTTCGGCCTTATAAAATAAGAGGGTTGATGAATAGGTGGGCGGGTGGGTGGCTTGTGGGTAACAGATGACGTAGGTTTGCGGATTGTCTATTTTTTCACTCCTAACTCACGATGCTGGTATGTATATATGTACATATCATACGTATATGTATACACGACGTAAGTGTGAGATGTATCCGCGGTTGGATCAGGGCGCGGATGACACTATCCTCCTGCTAAAATTTTTATTCGATCTATCAAGTGAGTTTTCATTTTTTTCTTCTAAATTTTGTTCATCTTCTTTTTTCTCTCCGTGAATCTATTCATCATGCCGCAGCTGGTAGGCAGGCATTAGAATTTTGCGGGGTGGAGATTCGCCGACAATAATGCAGATAGTTCTGCATCGACGAATCACCGCGATCATACAACAGAAAACAACATTTTTGGATCACTTCTGGCTGGACATTCTTGAGAGCAAACCAGAAATACTTAATCATGAAGTTTTGAACGTTCAACGAACGAACGTCTACCAGACATCGTGACCAAATTTTCAGAACGCGTAGCACAATATAGACTGTATTGCAAGTCCTCGGCTTGTACAGATATTTGCAAGCCGAGAATAGACGAATTTTTTCCACATTAGGTGAAACAGTTCAGAAACTCAGTGATCTCGTAACCCACATGATTCTGTTTTATGAAACATCGTAGAACGATTCTTCAAGTTCATTCCGAACCCTTTGACCAATCGAAATCCACGAATCGCGTTCTACTGTATGCGATTTAAACTTCATCTACGATACAAGTATAGTATGATTTTCGGTATGAAAGTTCGGAAGTTCCATGCAGTGAACGTGGAGAGGAGGTATAGTACTCCTTTTCCTATCAGGAAAGTCGTGTTGTCGAAACCAGGGATTAAGTTTGCGTGGAGGGAAGCGCGAGCGAGGCTGGTTTCTGAAAATCGTGTTGTGAATTTGGAGAATTATTCACGGTGGCCGGGGTCGGGGAAAACCGGGAAATGCGAGAGAATTTCAAACTTGGTCAGGGATGAAAAAGAGATGTCCCGGGCACGTTCGTTCATTAAACGCTGGGAACTTCAGGCACGCGATTGATTATTCTAATTTTCACGTTACTAAAAGTTCGGGGGGGGGGGGGGGGGGGTCGATCCCCGTGACCCTGATCGATAGGTGGTACCTACGCCGCAAATTTGTAAAATACTTTCAAAAAATCTTATAGAATTGGGAGAATGTTGGGAAAAGGAATCTGTAGGAAAACGGTAGGGGATGAGTATAAACTGTATCGTGAGACAGAAACTTGAACAATTGTTTCGCGTACACATGTCGTTGTCGTGTAGCATTGGCTACTGTCCAGCGCTGCTGCTGGTCGTTACCGTGCGTATATTTATATACGGATCGCAATGGCTCGAAAGACAAATCTAGAGCCTTGATATTTTCTCTCTCTCTTTCTCTTTTTCTCTTGCTCCTTCTATTTCTCTCTATCTATCTATTCATCTATTCATCTATCTCTGCTGTCGTCTATTTATCTCTCCTTCTCTCTCCTCTCCTCACTTCTATCTCTATACCTTTCGCTAGACGAGTGTGATGACCGGCGTTTGAAAGATCCTCCTCTTGCAACTTGTAACGATTAGTTACGTCACGATCGAGTATATGGCACAGGACGGGCCTTTTCTTCTCTGACCGTTGATACGAAGTTTGTACGTACACATATCTGGAAAACTATAGGAATAGTCAGGGGACGGTCAAGGAATTTAGCAGAAAACGAAAAGAAACAAAAAATCAATTGGTTTTGTACGATTCTAGTATGAAATGCCCGTTTCCTATCGGCATTACATGATATATAGCAATTTTCATTAATTTGAAAAGCAACGTTGATTCATCCACGCTTCTTCGAAGTCGATCGTCGCGAGCACCTCGTGGTCCAGATTGCGGAGTACCGGTTGAAAAACGAATTGTCATTAAAACGGAAACGAGAATTTCATCGGAATAAATGCAGGAAAAGTCAGGGAGTTTGAGACTCGAAAAATGACAGGAACTCTGGTTTTTATCACGTGTAGAAAATATGGGGCAATCCGTAGATTCCTTTCTGGTAGTGGTTAAAAACTACGCTCAACGCGCCGCCGGGTCTCGCCTGAAATTTTGATCTCCTAAACTGATTACCCCAAATTTGAATAATTCCAACCGTGCGATGTTTTCATCGATTATGCTTTCACGTATTGAGAGAAATTGAAAAATTAAAAAATTGAACAAGAATCCTTGTTACTACGGAAGAATTTCACGTTTTGTAGTACTGATCACAGAATTTTTTCACAAACAGGTAAATAGTATATTAAGTAGAGATCTTTCACTGTTATAATAAATACTGAGAGTATCAACATCTGGTAGGTATATTTAATTAACGATTCCGGCGATGGTCTTGAGATTTCTAACATCCAACGGACTTCGGTGTATATAATTTATTCTCATTCTTCTTTATACCGTTTTAACCGTATGGTTTTGTACATATTTAGCCAAAAAATATGTTTGAAAACAAAAAAATTAGAATTAAACGCTCATATGTATGTATATGCATTATATAGTCAATCTAGCAAATATACATCGGCAGAAGCTCTTAACCCGAACGCGCGGGTCAAATTAGGGAAAAGTACGTTAAAACCACCGCTATATAATTTATTTAATTTAATTATTAATTTAAACTCCGGTCAACGACCCGTGAAATCCGAAGAGCAGAGTAGGCAGTGAGGCATTCGAATCTCTCCGTGCTCGATCTGAAGAAGATGGCAAACGCGACAGGACGTGACCTTGGCCCAGTCAAAGCCCCGGGCAAGAGTCGATAGTCGTTATGCATTATATATCTGGGCGCTAATTTCCTGTGTCCGAATAAATCAGTGTTTGTAAATTGTTTCTGTTTTTCGTTTTTTCTTCATTGACGATTTCAACGAGTATTTTTTCATTTCACAATACGATCTGCAGTCGCGTGGAATTGATCTTACCCTGCGAAAATATTTTGCAACGACGAATTCTACTCGGGTCTTGTGAAATGAAATGAATAAAATGAAACAAATAAATGAAGAATAAAAAATTGGTCCAAGTATTGGTCCAATACGTTTTTCGTATTGTATTTCTTCTATACCATTAGACTGCATCATACTCTCTTGTTTCTTCCTTCTGACTGCCATTCAAATTTGAATATACCTAGATACGAATGATCCTTGAATTCATTCAGACGAATGAAATGATTAGGCTGAAGTTTCTAACGTTGACGCAATGAATGAATTACCAATAATGAATATCGCGGGGTGAAATTTTGTCGATGCAGAAGTAACTAGATATTTGTTCCTTACGCGGTTACGGGAATTCCCAACTTCGAATTCGCAGTTTTCCGAAATCGCATAGAAACAATACAGATTTTTCTTCATCGACAAAATTTCACAAGATGCAGTTATTTTTCGTGATACAGCAGTTGCGTTGATTGTTTTATGATTTGAACTTCGGTGCCGCTTCAGCCGCCCATAAAATGGATTGAAACCTCCTCAAGTTTTATTCACGTATTTGATTTCTTTTTTTCTTCCTTTTTTCCTCGACAATTACATAAAATATATATCAGTGTTCGGAAAAATTCAATTCCAAAATATAGTTGAATGAAACGAAGCGTTTTATTTCACTTTGAAATATTCGGCACGCCAAGTTTCAATATATATATATATATATATACGCAAATAATTGTCTGTCGACCGCGGGTTTCAAAAGTGATTCAAATCGGTGGAATTTTTCAAATTCAATTCATTTCTGACGGCCGTTCTCTGTATACCTATATACTCTGGCCCTAGATGAAAAGAAAGAAGGAAATCGAAAATGGGGAACGTGCAGTATTTTGTTCTGCGCGCTCAGATATCGTTTAAATAAACGTTGATAATGTATACGAGTATGGTATAGGTACGCATACTCGAATGCTACGGGAGCACAGGTTGTCGTCGGAGACGTTTTGTGCCAACGACCTGCTGCCCCGCTGACCCACTGTTTGATGATGGAAAGAAAGAAGGAAAAACGAGATGAAAGAGGTGGGAGGGGGAGGGGCAGGGGGAGGGGGGCGGAAATAGTCGAATAATTTCAGAATCATGTTGTTGGATTATAATAATAATGATGATAATATAATAATCACCGATAACTAATACAGGTATACATACATACATGTTCATGATGATACATTATAACGAACGAGAAAATTGCGCGTAACGCGCACACATCTCATCTCATCATCGTCATCAATTTATATATATATATACTTTTTTAAATAGTTAGTTTAAAAAAATTTGCGAATGCAGATCGAGGAAAATGATAATGTATACAGTACACATATAGTTGTTCAGTGCGATTGCTATATATATATATGTATCTGAAGTGTGTAGGTACCTACATACGTAAACCGTGAATCTCTTTGGATATTTCGACCGACCCTGCTGCTACACCTATGCCCAGCTCTGCGGCTCTAGCCTCTAGCCTGTAACCTAGCAGGTCTAGCCAAAGACGGGAAAAGCCAAAGCAAATGGTGTCGCAAACCTGGGGCGGCGACCTAGTTGCGCCTTCGACGACGCGACGTCTTCCGCGACGCGGCGCGGTGCGGCGCGGTGTCTTCTATTCTGAGAGCGATCGTCTCCAGCACTCGTCGTTAGCCAGGGCCGCAAGGCTCTGCACGTTTGCAAATTAGAAGTCCCCGGGAAATTTTGATCCGATTTTTCTCGTTTTTATACTATTCTCGTCCTTATTCCTTCTTGTCCCTCTTCTTGGTCGATAACTTCCATGTATAGATACTGGGAGAATAATTCACGAACGATTTTCGGGTCGTCGATTACGAATCTTAGACTAGGATTTACCAACTTCGAAGCCTTGGTCCGAGGTGGTGGACCGGGATTCAAAGGAAAAAGTAGTTTTGACGGTAAAAATTGTTGCGATTTTTCGACTATACTCCATTGCCATTTCCGATCCATAATTTCGAATTGTGCAATTTTGTGGTCGGAATCGTATAATCAGCGAGTTTGCGAAACCTCACCCGTGGAGATAGATATATTTTAATGGAAATTATTGGTGTAATTTTCAATTTTCATCCGCGATCATGAATTCTGAAATTTTGGTTTTATAGATTCGCATTTCAGAGCACGAAGAATCTGCGTTTATTCTGAATTCAACAAGTTTTTCACAAATATATTCGCAACTAGTGAACTACTGAAATCAAAAACCAATTTTTACACAGATCCAAGTGCGACGGTAGAATTTCTGTTTGCCGTTTTGGCAAAATCGAAAGCATTCTGTATTTTCACGTCCGTCGTTCGGAATTTACATTCTAATTTTCAAGCCGTATTCGCATTCTGCAGCGAACTGAAAAACCTGCGCAAATTGATTTTCATGGAGATCGCGGTAGGTATAGGTATAGGTATAGGTATACAATATTGTAAAAATAAATCGCCTTGCCCGAATTGTCTTCACGATTTTTCAAATCGTGATTTTCGGCACAAATTTATATTCAACTGCAGTCTGAAAATCATGTGAAAATTAGTTTTCTTGAAAAGGAGGTGATTTTTTTTTTTCATTGCTGGTCCATCTGTTCGTCCGCCGCGGCGAATCTTCTGTACGTTGAAATTCACCATCCGAAACCCGAATCAGCAAAAATATTGAAAAAAAAAAGGAAAAAAATTACTTCCGTTATAATGAAAGAAATTTGGAAACAAAATATCACTGAAGAAATGAAATCTGTAAAATAGTTTCCGAAATGAATAAGGTCATTCGCCGTGTGTCTACCTCATAATCTGTATAGATATATATCCGTCGTCTCCCGTTCTTAAACGGTTATAATCATTCCGTATTATTTTGTAATATACCTATATACACATATGTATGTATATACATGTCACACAGGCTTTCAACGAAATAGTTTATCCACTTGTTGTAGTTTCTCCGTCTATTAGCTTGATACGTCAGTTCCTGTTCTGCTTGTGGACTTGAAAAACTTTATATAATAGGTGTATTATGTACTATATAGGTGCATATTATTCATTGGCTAATTCGTTCACCTTTCACCTTCTCCGGACGATGCATGAATGCGTCTCGTATAGGTATATTATAATAGCAGCTAGTTAGTACCTACATATTTTCTTTGCATGATAAACCCGATCGAGATGCTCCTCGATTCGTGTAACAAAATTTGCATTCTATTTCAGAGGACAAATTTCTCTGGCTCATCCGTCCGCTCATTATTCAATAGAGATTTTTGTAACGAGCCCTTTCTCAAAATCAGATCAATTTTTCTCATTCAAATTGTGAGGTTCCTTGTTCGTGCTTTCGGCCAAATTGCCCCAAAATCCGTTGCTGTATATCGAAACTATGAGAGAACCCTATCCAGACGGCACTGGGTTGAACAGATGATAAATTTATCTAGGAATAGGTAACGACTGACGGTGGAAATTCAGGATCGAGAGCCCCCGCAGACTTGACACTATTGCGTAACGTTATGTAACATACGATACGTAGGAAATATATGTAGATACATATATATCGCAGAAAAACGGAAGCGTTTAATCAAGCCTCTGTGCGAATTGTTGTCCTCCGTTTATAATACTCATTATTATATCATACATATTACACGCAAAAATTTATAACAAGAGCCCGAACAAACTGGTGGCTTGGTTCCTATATGAGAGATGAGGCCGAAGCACGTAACCTTAATTTAATTAGGAGAACAAAAAAAAATTCAATAAATAACGAACGAACGAAGATATTATACCTACGTGTATCAAACGTTTTTTGGCTGAAAATTTTCGGCCAAGAAAAAGTGTTCATTTTTAGCATCTTTTCCCTAATTTCGTTTCGTCGACGTTACGAACTTCCGCGGCCTAGTATGATATTGTAATTCTTTGACCCTAATGTGTCACTTAGACGATTTGGACTCGGTTTAGACTGCAGGTTTAGACTTTCAAGAAGAATTCTCAAGAGGCCATATATCTGTGACATGTTGAATTTGATAGACAGACTAGGCATTGCGCGGGCCTGGTATATACGTACCTATACGAGTTATTATTAGAAACATCCCTAATACTACACTATTGGTGTATGTAGACACCTAACGTAGAATTTACTTCTCGGTTCTTGGACTTAACAATCAGGCACACTGGCTCGATATAGATAACTGTCGATCGAATGCCGATCCGATCGTATAGCTGCAGCCCGCGGGGAACGTCGGGTATTAAGTTAACTCATCGATTAGTAAATCACGAATCGCCATTCCACATAGACAGTCGCGCCGGTTAATTGACATTGGTGAAATGGTTTCGAACTAAATATAAAGAGGAGGCTCGAGATTCGCATGATTTTCTTATTTGCTGTAGCAGAAATCAGTAACTAAGACATGTTTTTCTGTTAATAAACTACTCACGAGATCGGTCGGTGTATATTTGCGGTTATGCTCAAACCTCATGACATTATTATTTTTTCTCCATACCGCGCGCGGTTGACAACGAATTGTATTTTGCGGTAGTATGCACGTACTCCTCGTATGTATGTATCTATGTAAAATACACGAATGTCAGAAGACCGAGACAAACGAAGAAGAATTTCTCGCATTTCATTTCTCAAACGAAAAGAAAACAGAAAAAAAACAGAAAATGAAGTAAAAATGACGAAAAAGAGAGAAAATTGGAAAATCTTGTTTTGAGTAGAACACGAACACTGTAAGTCTGGAATAAATAGGCGCGCGGAGTGAACATTCTTCCGCAACGAACCAACCGACGACTAAAAACTCACTCGAAATTCAAAGGGTACGTGTCCTTGAAAGCAGTGAAAAATTGCACTGCAAGAAATCTGGAGAAAATTTTATGGAAAATGTAATGGATTCTATGTGGTACATATGTACCTACATTTCATTTGATTGATGTTCGAGGTTCGTTCGAAGCTCATCCATATCGTGATCGATGGATTATTTAATTATTTTCATTCTACTTCTTTCGAATATAGGTGGTACACGTATATGCTTCCTGAAATCGAAATCGACCTTCCTCGCGTACATACATGCTTAATTTATTCATCGTTGGATGTAATAAGTAAATGTTTACGTGAGAATAATACGTACGAGGAGGTAGAAAAACGCGTGGTATGACACGCGGTAAATTGGGTCATATATTATGCTATTCCAATTCGAGATCCGCGGATAACATGTGCACACGTGTATGAGAGAGAAGATGTCAGGTATGCCAATGCGTCGATTGAGGAGGTATAATCGTTTCTGTACAGTAGGTATTAGATCTAGTACCTACATCGGTATATCTACAGAATAATTGATATGATACACAGACCTATTATAGACAAAAAAAAAGGTGCGGCGCCTCGCTACGGTCCACGAGAATGATGCGGCGGCGCGCGTTATCCTGCGTACCAGGTATACAGGGCGATTCGTTTTCAACGAGTTGCCGCATTTTCATAGCAGCTTTAGCGCGGAAAACTGAGGCGAAATGTCCTTTGCAAGAAATCTGTGGGATGAATAGTTCCCGAGATACGGCAGGTTGAAGGATTCGACCAATCGATCGCGAAACACTCCTGTACCGGACCAAATGAGCTCCGTAGTAGCTGTGATCCAGCCAACTTGGACCTCATGTATCGCGGGAGCTATCGGTCCTACAAATTTTTCCTAAAGGACATTCCGTCTCAGGCTTCCACGGGGTATCCAACTTGGAAATATGGGCCGTTGAGACTGAATCACTCTGTATACATTATCGGGTGGGATGCAGTAACCACTGGAAAGTATCGCATACGTAACTATGTGCAACTATGTAACATCGGCCTGTTGATATTACATCGGTGTGTGTACGCTACGCTGATAGATGGATAATTATAATAACCTTCGCGGAAGGCGCGGGCTGCTTTACGTTTTCCGGCTCATATTTCATCGAATTATTAATAAATTGAATTATAGCTATGTTAAAACCGGAGGTTTCGCGTGCCTAGGTATACTACATGTGTGTAGTTATACCTATAACATATGTATAGTATATCGAGGGTGTGGATTATTTGGGAAAAGATTGGAAGAAAAGACGAATTTCCAAAACGTTTGTGAATAAGTATGAATAATGAAAAAGTAGAGTAACCGTTTTTTTCGGAAGTGAAGCGAAGTGTTCGAATATCCCATTTAAATAATTCTGCCGCCTAAACCAATTTGCCAATTTTGGCAATTTTCATTTTCGGTTTCCCAATTATTCCTTTCATATAACATTCCCAACTCGTTAGTGGTGCTTGTCAGAAAATTGTACATATTTTACTCAATTTCTGCTTTAGAAATATATAATATGTTATGTTGCCGCGAATCGTAGAACGTGCGTTGCTCCAATTTCGCTCTCTAAATTCTATTAATAACTCGCGCTGTTTTGAACCGTCGTCGGAATTGGACTTTGCTTAGACACTCGAGTGCGAATTGAAAACGGGATAGAAATCCGCGTTATTATACCAATATTAAATTACGTTTTCATAATTTTGTATACGTGGACATCGTCAACCTCTCAAATTCGAGTCTTGAATCAGAAGTAATCTCATTGCTCGTCTCATTTGAAGATAGATACAAATTTTCATTTATTATTTCCTTCACATCACAAGAGTAGGTGTATAGATGAAGAATCAGCAATTCTTTTTAAATACCAATCACGAAAGCGTTACGTCCCACTTTTTCGTGTGCATCCGACTTTGTATAAGATTATTTTTTGTTTGTTCCATTTTTTGTTCTGTTCTTTTGGCTTGCCTCACATTGGCCTAATGTAATCGGCAGAATTGATATTTCCTCCCTCAATTCCATTTTCATTTTCTTCAATTTATACCAAAAATCTGCTGCTGCGGGTGCCAAACACGCGGATTCGTATTAATTTGCTCACAGGTGCGGTTTAAAGATGTCGCGACTCGTGATGCGGGAAATAAACGACCCTGTATTATTGGAGATCCGGCCAGTTTGGAATATGCGGGAAAACAGGTTCGCCCACAAACCCGTCACACATCCTGCATTATCGTAAATACGGCAATGTCAAAGTGTATGACACGGCGGAACGAAATGCTGGAACGTAGATATCTTCTACAACTGAATAAAATTGAGGCGTCTTCTCGGCATGCAATGACCGTACGAACGAGTCGCCTGCGCTCTATACCTGCAGAATACTAAATATTCGCAATAGCACAGCGCTGCAAATTTTTGATCATTTTTCAAGAATTCAGGAGAAGTCGAACGAGAAGAAATGAAAGCTGCATAAGATTGCATATGGCGGAAAGACAAATTACTCTGTGAATAATTATTTCAAAAGGTAGGGGGGAAAAAGATCTCCGAATTCGCGACGAAGTTGAAATTTCAAATTGTTTGCAATCCTGTAAGTCGAATACCTGCCGTAAATATACAATCTTTTTACCGCTCCGGTACGATGAACTGATACTTCGCTCATGATCGTTTACGTTCGGATACTATTTCCAAAACGCTAATATAGGTATACAGACTTCTATTTCTAGCTATGAATCATTGATCACATCCCAGCAGCCGCTGCTATACCATTGTATTCAATTATCTTGCCAACTTTACCGCGAAATGTACACGGGGAATATTGATAAAACTCGGGATAAAACTCAACGAATCCTTATGAATAGTAGGTATAGTGATTATTAGACCTTATACTCAGATACGTATATATAATGCAATCTTTCGACGCGACGATGATAATATTATGTATAAGTATCGATACGCGCTTCCGTGACAAGTTTTCGTCGCAACTATTAGAAGTCGAGAATCAATTACTGTCTTCCAAAAAATTCTATCAAGGAGACCTCAACGAAGTCCATCAACTTCCAGTTGCACGTGCATACATACTTACGTCAAGTTTCAAGCACGACCGAACTTGGAGGGTAAAAAATTTGGCGAAAATTTGGGAAACATGAAAAAGAAAGAAAAGTAACTGCGTGTGTTTTTTTTATTCTCTTGTATATTTTGAATCGCTAAAATTTCTCCCACTTTCATACGCCACGGTGAAATCAGTTTTTGTGTCTGCCCCGAAATTTGGTAGCAAGGCGTCAGGTCAAATATTATTATATGTATAATCGTTCGAGACGAATACCTAACCGAATCATATTTCGCCACTTCAATGGTTTTGGAAATTGTTAATATCTATGCCCGTAAACGTAAATGTCGCGTAGGCACGTACATACATACATTGTTTTTATACACGTCATTCCCACCTGTTCGCAACGCTATCATACGTACATACAAGACTCCCAAGGTACATAATTACGAATGTATATGATTATTTAGGTAGGTAGGTAGGTAGGTGGGTAGGTAGGTATGTATGTATGTATGTACATACGTATACGCACATACTCACGCACGTATTTTATAAGACTTAAGGAATGTCAAACAGAAATCAAGGGCCTCGCGCACCAAAGGCATTTAAAACGGCGAGGCGAAGTTTTCGGGCCGTGTGCTCGTCTGTATACTCCTATCACGTTTATCCGATGTAATATGCGTAATACTCAGGTATACCTCTCTGGCTTAACATTGTCTTTTTCACGCGGGACATAGTTCCAGTGTTCAATTTTTGTCTCGTGTATCTGACACGCGAATTTGCAATTCAACAAAGGATTTTTGGACAGATTCAGTATAGTTTGAAAATGTGTATCGAAAACGAGAAAAAGATAAACAGCTCTTCTGCCGATCGTGCAGTCAGGTGTAAACTCCAACAAATCGTTCGCCCGATTCTCATGCTTATAATATATTTGTATAATTTACTAAAGCCTGAGCCTGAAAGCTGCCTAATGTAGTATCTATAATCATTGCGGCTCGTAAAGTTCCTCATGACAATGCGCACGTGGGTAAAGGCCGTATCGTACGTACATAGAGATCGTTAAATCGGTCTAATAAAGGCGACTCGGTTACTTAGCTGCATCGGTAAGAGCATCGCACCGAGCAAATGAAATGAATATAGGAAGCACTGACATTCGGAGACCTACGGTATAGTATACGGACTAACGTGCATAGTGCATAAACACGTGACCGCGATTCTTGGCAATTCTACTCCTGCACCGGTCGCCAATAGAGGTTATGTACACCTACTGTATAATCTACGGCTTTTGCACACGAGTAAATCGGTTCTGTATACCCGCTATGGGTAGATACGAGAACGTTGATTTTCTGTGTTCGTCGTGCTCGGTGGGCTTCCGGCTTTCGATAAGTATTGCACCGGTTCAGCAATCCCCAAGTGACTTGTTAGTAGGCGATTTATACTTATGGTACACCGATCCCATATGTGAAATTCTTGATCACACAGAGCAGATAGGTGTTAACGCTACGTGTGTGCACCGAACGACCGGAGGAGACTCCATCGGACATTTCGTACGCCACAGTGGAAGCACCTTCTTTCATTGTGGAGAATATATGTGCATCGAATCTTGAGCACTGAGGGAGGTGTCCCCAATTACTGAGCGTTTGGACCGATTTTGCATGAAATAAAAATAAAAAATCTCGTCAATCAGTCATCGAACAAAACGATATGCATAGATATGTTCTAGGATTTGCGTCATCCGTCGAAGCAAACTGCAACTCTTTTGGCATTGAATTTTGTTCGGAAAAAGCTATTTCAATGATGTGAGGCAGCTCTATGTCATCGAAATCGTCGTTGCCTCAGTCGTTCGGTTAGGAAACAGTTTGTGCTGGAACGTTGATATTTCGTCTGTGTCAGTATCAAATGTTACCGAAAATACATGAAAATATTATGCTTCACACTCCATTTTTTTTTTTACGAAAATACAAACCTGAGCAATCGGGGTACAGGTTTTCATAGCTGGTGCCTATTCCATGCGTACGAGCTTACGCAACTGGGATAATATATTCTCTTGTTCATTATTACGAACGTCTACTGCATTCTTCAGAATATTCTACGATGAGTTCTTGCAATTTTTACTCTTCATTAAATCGCAGTAATTGTGGTTCAATGCCTGCTGGGACGTATCAGTAATTGGGGCTCAATATTTGGGTCAGGCATGTTTTGCAAACCCTCAGTAATTGGGACACATGCGAATCCATCTATTTCAATTGATTTTCTTTCCATTTACAATTATTAATAAACTGAAAGAATGTTTATAGGGAAGTAAGATATCACTGAATATGAAATCGTAGCAACTTCAGGTTTTTTGTTTATAGATATAAGATGAAAAGATAATATGAGTGTCATCCGGCGACTCGACGTACGCACCTCAGTAATCGCGACACCCCCACCTTACGCAAAATTTGCGGGACTCCGATGATCTTCCGCGATATTGATTACTTTTTCTTCACTCCCTTCGATTCGAGAACCGATTAGGTTTCAAGATTCACGAATGAAACGGTCTCCCAGAAGTTCTTTCGAACCGCTGATTGTACGAGTTTTTGTCGTGATTCCGCTATTCAAATGGAAATCGGTTAGTTAAATCGTTGAATACGGATTTAACTCTATAATTACAGGCATAATCCCAAAAGAAGTTTTCGAATCACGGTGAGGGGATCAAAACGATAATTGAAAATTTACTTCGACCTTACAATCACTGATAATCGGATTAAATATAGGCTTCCGAGTTCGCTGATTACGAATCTGATCTCTGAATTTTTAAATTCCGAATGACGAGACTATTAAGGCGGAGAATAAACGTAGAAAAACTCAATTTTTCATCGGAATTATTCTTCGTTCTTCATTTCAATTCGCCATGTCGAATCGGAGTCTCAGAATTCTGTAAAAAGACTTCTAATTACATTGGCGAGTACAACGAAGCTTGAACAAGTGATGATTAGGTATATATCTACCTCGATTGATTGTTGTAAAATTGACAACAATTGAGCTATTAAATATGAGTTGATGTACTTATACATACGCGCTTATTATATATATTTGAGTAAACTGCAGAAAGCTGCAGCATCGCAGCTGCTTATACCTAGATATGAGTAAAAAGGAGAAGATGCATACGCAGCTCAGCCGTTGATCGTGAACACTTGAACTCCCATTGTTATTCTGTTAGGTAATGTAGATCATAAGTCTCGACTGCTGGACTTTAACTCATTGCAATAAATGCGATAAGGTGCGAATGCAGGCGGGACGGCGCGCGTGTTTCTTCTTCATGCCATTGAACGTATGCATGCGTCCGTAGTGATACGCTCACGGAAATATATGCGTGTGCAGTAGATACATCGCGGTATTCCTGAAACATTTTTAAACAAAAGGAAATACCAGAGAAAATTGTCTTCCACGGTTCGATCATTGGTTTTATAAAGAGTGGTCTACGCCCGAAATTGAGAAAATTCCCCGTACCTATAGTTTTTTTGCTTTTGTTGTTGTTGTTTTTTGTTTTTTCTTTTCTTTTGCTTCACAACATAAACCCACAGTTCGTGCAGAGAAAAGCCTGCAGTATAACGAAGATAGTTAATTGGAGATTTTCGAAATACATATACGTATTCCGCAAATTGTGTCGGATTTCGGTCAGATCAATGGATTTTTCACGAGGACGATGCATGTTTATATCGCGAAGACGTAGCGAAATCACGAAAAATGAATATGGATTGAAATGTATCGTTATTTTGTGTTATATTCACGTTATTCACCTCATAGACCTCAGCCGTCTCATGATTCCGGTTGCATAATTGTATAATAATTGTATTTATTGCATGTACTACCTACGCGGCGTACGCACGGAGTTAATAGATATGAAAGATAGTCAGATATATAGGTATATAGACGCGAGGTACATACATCGCATCACTACAATCGCGCGAAACTAATAGAAAGTAAATAATATCCACTTAGGTTAACACAGGTGAAAAACAGCCATTGGGAAACGTCGTTCGAAGTAGGTAGGCGAGGCAACGACCTCGTCGAAGAGAACAACGACGATAAGGCGGCCGGCCTCATGCCAAGCAAAATTTATTAAGGTGCAGAAAGAGAAGTAGCGGCGTCACGGAATTATACATACATGTATGTGTATATACATCTAACTTGTGTACATAGCATTCGTGAATACATACATTACAAACCGCGATTCGCCGAGAGGGACTCAATTCTCAAATATCACATACGTCGGAGCGGTCGTGAATGGATTTTCACAAAAACTGCAGTACCCGCAGCGATTGGAAAACTCAAAATTTCTCCCATTCGGTTGTTCGTTTGTCAATTTTTCGACGGCGGGGGAGGGCGGCGATACGAAACCCTGCATCAGCACTCGATGCATGTAATTGAGCTGAGAAAAAAGAGAAGAGCGCAGACAATAAAAAATTGCTGACCAATTTGAAAATTTGCTCGGCTGACTGAGTTGGCGCGGGATATATGCCCCGTATGTTGTTACTGAAAATGATGGAAGCACTATTGAATAAAGGTGGGCGAACTGACGATAAACTGTGGCGAAGAGGTTGATGCTCGCATACCTGTGGGCTAAACCTCCGCGGTATTATCCCCGCCCTCGCTTTACGACCTACACACATACAGGCGTAGGAAATTATGCGAGTCAATTCATTGGATCAAGCCTATTTCAGAATTTTCCTCTTCTCCTTCTTCTTCTATACATCGTATTATTGAGTCACACGCAATCTTCGAACTTCTATCGTCGAGGGACTTACACGGCGGTTCCACTATTCCCGTGAGAGCACCCTATTTGATTCATTTCCCCTACTATGAGCACTCTAAGACCGCAGGATTGCCCCAAATGTACCGCGAAGCGCACCTTTTGCCCCGTGAAATTCACCTGTTTCAGGCAGTTTGTTAGATTTTTGCCCTGCATTTGCGTTTTTCGACGTACGCGGTACTGGTTCGGCGAAATTTTTACGCTCGCGGAACTTGACCAATAAATTTGTTCCGTATGAAAATTGGAAGGATTATTTCACAACGGAGTTTATCATTGGCTGTAAAAGTCACGTTTGATCATCTTTACTTCCTATATGAAGTATACGAATAGGATATAACATAATTCCGTCGTGACCATTCCTGTGCATCTAATTTTGTTGTTTTCCTGTCATTATTATGCAAAAATTGTGTAACCCTAACATTCCCCTAATTCCACATGAGATTCGGGCGCCGAAAGATTTCGTCGGATTGCACGCAATTTTAATGTTTTTTTTTTTTTTTTTTTTATTCTAAATCACTGTACAATTCATACCTGTGTAATGAATCTGAATTTTCATTATTTTTGCATGTTATTCTCTTCTTCTCCTCGAGTCAAAAATGCATATAAATTCTAACAAGCGTTCTACGGTTTCGGCAATAAAAAAAACGGAATTCTATTTTCATTTTTCGTTTCTTTTTCTCACATAGCCGGTTTTCGAATTGAACCAATTCACGTACATCGACGTTTTATAGTCAAGGCTTCGAAAGTAGGACAGAGCAACAAACACACACACGCACACACGCACGCACACGCGCACACAGGATAGAGGAGATCATCGAGGGATGTGGCACAATAATAGCGGTGCAACATCGCCCCGAGAAAGACGACGACTAATCCTTTACGTCAGCCAGGGCGATTCGCTATTAATAAGACTCTTCGCTTCTCTTCTCTTCTCTTACTCGGATGCTGTGCTTCTCCATCTCTCAGCTATCTCTCTCTCTCTCTCTTTCTCTCATACTCTCCGTCTTTTTGAATTATGTTGTATGTACAGGTTTCCACCAGCTCGAAGCACAGAGCTCGTTTAACCAAAAATCTCGAAGTTTTTATTTATCGTGTAGGTATATGTAGTTTGGTAATACGGAGATATACATATATCGTATCCAGATAGCAGGTAAACCAAATATAGCATGGCACAGTGGTATTTGCATTCTATTTTATCAGATATATATATATATACGTCTTCGCGCCTGAAGATATTAAAAAATACGATCGCTCTTTTTTTTTCGTATAGAATTTAGTATAAAATTCTCTCGGTTTTCGTCTCGTTCTTCTCTTTTTCTCTCTCCTCTCTTTTATTATTCATGATTTTATTCAAAGAATCGGACTCTTGTTTTCAGAGTTTTGTAATTTCTTCAATAGTTTCACTCCAAACCTGCCTGCCAATTAGCGCTTTTCTTTCCAGAAGAAAGAAAAAAAACAATTCGGTAATGAGAGTAAAAATTTATAGGTGTACGTATAACAAAATCTTGAAAATTCAGATGAACGTTGCGTCCGACTATCTTCTTTCGTCGCGTCAGTCACTTTTTGAAAATACATTTTCAAAACGCTCGTGCCTCTGCAACGAGCGGAGTTTTCTTCCTTTCGAAAACGCCAAATTTTTATAGTTTTATATTTTTATAGCATTCTTTCTGCAGTTTCCGGAGGTACGACTTATATCCGCCCCGATTTATTGACGCTTTCGGATTTTATCCGCGTTCCAAAACCAGCCCGTTTTCCGTTTGCTCTTATTCTTTATCCATTTTTTTCTCTTCTTTTACCCGCCACGCTCACGTTAAGTATGTACCGCATAAAGTTGCGTAGACATATTATGTATGTACGTACGTATGCATACGTGAGGAAATAACGACGCGACGCCGCGACGAGAGGAGTGTAGGTAGGTAGGAAGGTAGAAAGGTAACGGTACACGCGCGGTGTTATTGCGTCAAGCACAGACGGATGACGGGGACGACGCTCTTGAAAAACTCCATTCTCGGGCAGCACGACGTCGATACTTGAATGAAAGAAGAACAAAAACTTAATAAACTATAGTGCAGATCGAGTATTGTGCCACCCTAGCGCACCGCCACTATACGCTCCTCCTGAGCGTCTGCAATTCAGAAAGTTCTGCAGCTTATACTGAAACTAACAAGAGTTATGGGAAAAGCGAGAATGGGATGAAAGCAGAAATGAACAAAAAGAAACGAAAAACCTTTTCTGCAGCTTCTTATACAATATCTTTCGAAATTTTTGGTCCTCGAGGATTTTTCACGAGTTGCGTTTCTTCCTTTTTTTTCAATCCGGATTGAAGATTGCCGATTCCACGATGGTGGATCAAGGTAGTTGGGGCTGAAATTTAAAAAATCGTTCAATACGCTTGAAAATCAATTCCGCGCGTTATCCGACCAGCTGGTTTTCAAATTTGAGTTAAAAAATTTGCATCGCACTCCTCAAAACGACTAATCTTTGCGAATCGCGAGAAAGAAAAAGAAAAAGAAATCAATAACTTGAATCCTTCGTCGAAACTGTTGCTGCGGTCCTGCGTCAATTCATTATTCTCGACGTGTTATATATACAGTATATCTGTACCCGTACCTAATCTTGATGCCGTCGTCCGTATTGCCTATTCCGTAATTATAAGGTTCGTAATCACATCAGAAAATCTCGAAGAAGCGAAAAGAAAAATGAAGAAAAAAACAAAAAAAAATCGAAAATCAAGTGCGTTCTCCTAAAAATCACTGTACGGAATTCCTCGCCTCTCTCATATCGCAATTACAGATTCGACCGACGTTTCACCCTTAAAGAATAATCAACGACGTCAACCTGCGAACGTAATCACGATATATTGAATGTATATGTAGGTACTTATCTGAAACCTGTACGTATATACATCTCTGTCGTCGGGGATCATATCAAGTGTATAAGAATAATAATAATAATAATGAAAATATCAATGGCGTTGATAATAATGATCTGTAATCGTAGGCATCATAGACATGAAAACAGCAGCACCTACCTCCTCCGCATACTGCACGTATATCTGCCCGCGCGGCGCCAGTTGAAGCTGCACTTACGCCATAGCCATATGTTTGCCTCCACTCGTTTGCTACAGTAGGTGCCATATACCAACTAAACTCAGTTCCGAGAGCATTGTAATTTATTTTAATCCTCCGTATTGCATGCAGCCCAGCTGTTTGCCTCCGCTATCAACTACAAGTATAGGAATACGTAAGCAGGTCTCGGTATGTCCTGTTGTTCAATTTCATGTGAAAACAACAGAACAAAACCTTCCTAAAGAACAGAAAAAGGAGGCCGATACGAATGGATATCAACATACATGAATTCAATTTATCGTGCCCGAATGATCGCTATAGATTTTTTCGAAAAAGCGACGAAACAGATAAATTTTTTTCAAAATTAAACAAACAATCGCGATATTGACTCAACTTGAATTGAATTGAATCGAATTTGTTTCTTCTTTCGTCTTTCTTCATACTACAGGTGTATGTACTTATACCTGGCTACACATTTTCAAATTTCGGTAATTCGGCATGTATGTACCTATATAATTGTTTTGTTCATAATATGAGAAATCGATGGAGGAACAACGAGAAAGGAACAAGAACATATGGAAGGAAAAATGAAGAAAAAAAATGAAACATGGTTTGAAGTTATCGTGGTTAAAAACTAACGGAGAGATCCGCATTTCCTGCGTTTTTTTTTTCATACGCACACACACGCATGTTAGGTATATCCGTGTATACGTATATGTGGCTGAATACATATCTGTACATATTGCAGGAGCGTTGAAGAAGAAGGCAAGCCGCTTTCCGCGTTCCACGTCCTTGCATTTCTCGCGAGCTGTTGCCAGTGCAGCGTGGCAATTTACACTGATATAGGTACGAGTAGGTATCTATACCTACCTACCATTGAACACGAGGCAGATAATTTGATAACTTCAGAATCTGGGAAAAAGATGACGATTAATTTTGGATTTTCTCTCTTTCCTTTCTTTTTTCATTTGTTGTTTCACTATACACAAATCAATTATATCTTTCGTGCAGATGACGGTCAGGTTATTATAATAATATAACCGATCCAATATACTCGAACTTATGAATAAATATTGTCCTCGTTATTTTTGTTAAGGTATGGTATAATATACCTGGATAAAATTATATGATTTTCACATCTCATTTCTCTAACTTCCGGATGCGTCTGGCTTTTTTAATTCATTCGTACATGCGATATGGGTACGGATTGTTGTACATGCACAAATGTTCTTGAATTGGAATGTGATCATAAGGAAGGTGATGAAGATTTATTAATTTCTCGAAGTTCTCAATCCTCCGTGTACAGGTGTCTAGTTGGATTTCGAAATTCTGTTATCGAGAAATACTGCAGTCGGCTGAAATTTGTCAGTGAACAAAAATCTTGATTTTTTATTTATTTTTTTTCTCTCGTCTTTCCCGCCTCCTCCAGAATCCCCGACGCCGCCGGGAACAATCAAGATTTTTCTTCACCGAAAAATCTCAGCCAATATTGTTCTTTATGATTCGTTTGCGTTTACGTTACCTAAATCTTCAGCTTGGTCCGCGGAGGCCTGCGTGCAAAGTTCAGAGAAAATTTATTGACGTTCAAAAAATTTGTTGATTTCATCCTCATCGTACATACACCATAGAGCCGGAAGATGTTACATAAATAACGTTTGTACGTTAAACAACGTTTTATTTTTAGGCAAAATGTAACTAAGTGCTACACCTGATACTAAATCGAACCTAGCGTACGTTAAAAAACGAAAATTCGCAAGATTAGGAAATTGTCCACAGATTTTTGTAGAATACCTACTTCTCTCCGTTGACTGGCCCAACACGAACATATCGAGCGGCGGTTTTATCAGTGTAACAATTATCGAATCAACGTGCTCCAATTAGTCATATTTTATAGATTGATCTGATTTTTTGTTTGTTTGTTTTGTTCTGACTTTTTCTCGGTTTTCCTCAAATTTGCAACGATAGTGACTTTTCGTGTAGACGTATATTCAGTTCGATGTGAAATATCGAGCCTACAGGTACATACAGTGACGATCACATGATTAATTGTTAATTATGAACGTGTTCGCGCACTCTGATGGACAAAATTGTTAATTAATTGGACGTATAACGCGGTAATTAATTTTGATATGAAAAAATTGTGAATTATTGAACTTGAAACTAATGAAAAAAAAAGAAAAAAAAGAAAGACAATTAAGTCATTGCTCGTGCAGTCGAGCGATTCAATTATAACTCCCTCGCCACAATACACGCGTGACAGCTAACAGCTAAGCATCAACTTTGTGGATTTACTATGTATATACAAGTACCTACCACACGGTAAGTTAATGTCGTGTTATGCGCAATTACATAAGCTTCGCGTGTCCCCGTCTCCCAGTGCAGGCTTGTGTTTCGTATTTTAATGCCTTCGCTCATTAGTTTCGTGATACATCTCGTTTTATATACGTATCAATTAACGTGACGTACCGTACGAGACACATTCCTTCCGCCATCCTTCGCAACGTGAAAATATCAAGTAAAAACACAAATGGAATATGTATGTATACAGTATATAGGTACATTGATAAAGCGACTGCACTGAAATTTTGGTTCCTTATCAAATTTTCAGCATTTAGTGCATCGTATCGTATGCTTGTTTGTATTGTATAATTTTGCAAGTATTGCAAAAATTTGCGAGCGCTACAAACATTTGTAAAATTGTTCGGCAACCGTTTCTGAAATCATTACATAAAACGTATTTTCCGTTCATTGATTACACGCATTGTGTTCTCATTCAACTATACTATAGTCTTCTATCTACGATTATACCAAATTTTGAGTAAACAGGCCACGATCCTTTCTTCTTAGGCTCAATCGCACGAGTATGCGCGAGCGCGCGTATACTGTGTAGGTACGGTACTTGCGTCAGTAGGATGAAAAATAATGAATTGATATTGTGCACTCGGTAAAAGTGTCACTCGCAGTATTGTACTGGTTATGCTATAGAGGTATAGAAATAAAGAAGTATGGGCGTTGTACCTGTATCATTTATAAACGAAAAATAAAGGTGCTGTCTTACGAACAGAGTCAAAGATACTCGGTCGGTCGGCTCTAGCGACTGCAGACCGACCGCGACGTGACGGCAAGCCAGCTAGAGCATTGAAATGCCTCTTGGGCACTGAATTAGTGCCCACTGCTGGGTTATTAGGCCACAATATATGCGGTATTTACTATATAATACAATATAATATAATATAATATAATATAGTATAAGTTATACCCGCGGAATTCACTGATATCATATACCCCCACACTGCAATTCTAAGCTATTATGTTACACATAATGTAAGCTAGGACGTTGAATCATTGTGGCTATAGACTATAATTGTAACACATTAGTACTCGTTTTCCATCCGTTTACTGAATTATATTATTATACTGAAATACGTGTTATTATTTACTCAGCTGTAGGTTATGTGTACAGGTATATACGTACGATGTATAGTAACGAAATGCGACGATTTTGTCTGTTTCGCAAATTTCACGCAGCTCACGTTCGCCGCGTATAGTAAGTAACTAGAGTATTATGTATTATAATATGCACCTACATCTATCGCCGTACCGTAGGTACAGATAATCATTCGCCCCGCACGTCGTGTGGCGTCTGTTCATTTGTACATAATATACCTATATAGGTGTAGGTATATATCATTGAAGTTGGTATTTGTAATTACATATATGATATGCATGCGTTGCTGGCTTGCCGGCTGGCTGGCTCGCGAATGCTCCGTATCCGTATAACTTACTATACCTAGAACGCGGCGCGGTAGTGAGTATGGCCTGATATGGAGATACAGGAGAGGAATCACTACATCGCTACTTTTCGAATCAACCTGAAACCACCTCACGCTCGTTTCCTGCTCAATCGCGCGCCTACACCTTCGCCAAGAATCACCCACGCCCTCTCCTCTCCTCCCCTTCCCTCCCCTCGCCGCTCCTTCCGATAGACTTATACCCTAAATACGAATTCTAATGCTAATTGCCCCTGCCCAGCATACGTACGTACGTAGATCCATACTTACGTACGCATACAAAGTGTATACATATTCCTATAAGTTCTATAACGTATGTAAACCCAATAACGTGACCAAGATAAATTTATTGTACATACGTGTGTAACCGTTTATACGAAGACGATGAAAAGCTGAAGAAAATTTTGATCAACGATGCAAACAAAACCTATCTTGGAATTGAGAATTTGGAGATTATCGGAGAGTTTCTTTTTTTTTCCCCGTTTTTGCGTTTGTGTGTGTTTTTCTTCTCTTCTGTTTCTCAAGTTCAAACCGTTCACTTTCCGCGACATTTCGGTGTCGAAACTTAGCAACCGATACCGCTGTACTGCGTGATTCAGCTTTTGCGTCAGCGTTGATCCAGGGTGTCTACGACCTGGAAAAACCTGGAAATTTCTGTCTTTTCCACAACTTCAGAATTGATTATAGATTGAAGATAAAACCTTATTTTGCTATCAGTTATATTCCATCGACCGGAATACGAAGAAGAATTCATTAAACTCGTGTGTCTGCAAAATTCATGGGCAAAAATGAAGCCGTTGACTAGATTGCTTGAGGTGGTCCTTGAATGAAGAATCATGTCACTGATACACCTGGAAGAATTGAATAATTGCGTGGAAAAATCTGGAGATCTGAGGGAATTTCAAATCCTGACTGTACACGCAGAGAAAAATTTTCTTGAATAAAAGAAAAATTGCTTTGTCTGACAGTCGAACAAATTTTTTGTTGAATCAACCGAGAAATTTGTTCGATTCAAAAATGATTTGTTAATTCAAGAAAAAATTGGTTCGATTCTAAGAAATTTTTCGTCGGTTTTCACAAAAAATTTGTTCGACTGTAGTAAATTTGGTTGAAAAAATATTTTTCTGAGTGTAGTAGACACCATGGTTATGAACTTCGGCTTCATTTCTTCTAACCCCCCCCATCTTCTTGTTTTAGGTGATCGATTACGAAGTTTTCGCAATTCACAAACTTCGAAACTCGATAACGAAGAGAACAAAAAATATATATCGACCTAAACCTTTACAAAGTTATGAAAAGGTATAGAAAGTTTGTAGTCTTTTTTTATTATTGTTTTTGTTTTTTTTTTACAAGTGAAAAAGGCAAATCTGAAAAAGTTTTCGGAGTCAAAAGTTCAACATGAAATCGTTACTCGTATATTATATATTTAGTAGGTATACGTATTACTGCGATATCACATGAAATTTGAAATTGACAAATGTTTTTCTCTTTTTTTTTGTTATAGTTTCTTCAAAATTTCGGTAAAGTTGACCGAACTGCGGACGATATTTTTGACGAACATCTACAAAATTTCACAAGACAACAAAATGCAGCTAACAGGCTTCAGAAAGAATTCAACAATTATATTAGGTGTATCCGAGGTGAGTTTTTGTAAAAGTACAATTATTATTTTTTATTTTTCTTCTCTGTAGGATTTTATCACCTCTTTGCGTTTCGTTCTGTATTACAAACGTAAAAAATTTTGTAAATAATGTTAAAGAACGTATTTCACGAAAACAAAAATCATCCTACAATGTTGATAATGATAATTAGAAACTATGTGCTTCAATTTTCAGAAATTTCACTTTACCGCCGATTTTCCTTCTTGTCTTTTCTTTTCTTTTTTTTTTTTTTCTTTGTGTTCGTAATACTAGATCCGAATTCCGGAGTATTTTCCATTCTTTTTCTGTTCTCTTTTTTTCCCCTAATTATTTTTACAGCCCAAATTCTCGACCTACAAAAAAAGCTTTTTATCGTTCTATTAATATTTACATTGTGATTATAGAGCAAAGATTGATAGTATATCCAGTAGACTAGATTGAACAAACTTTGCCTTTTATATTCCCCTCTGTTGGTTTCACGTATAGGTACATACATATATAATGGATATAAATTATGTATTCTTTGTATATAGGTATGCATACGTATATATATAGTATCATAGGTATGCCTGCTGCCTACGAGCAGTGTATTTACACTTTGATGCTCAAATTAACGCGCGCCGCATAAAACGTAATTAATTTCATAAAATGAGAAACTGGTTGTGAGCGAAGAAAAAATGGAATAAAATTATCTAAATTTTCCTTGCCTTCTTTCCTCCTTTCTTCCTTTTTCTTTTCTTTTTTCATTTTTTCATAACATAAAACTTGGACGCTTATTTTGGGAATGTCGAAGTACCTGAAGATTTATTCAAGTATCCTGCGATCTGTAAAATGTGATACAAAAAAAGGAACATTTCGTCGTGATTAGGAGGCAGGCACATGGAAAACCAGAAAATCCCGGAAAAGTCGGAGAATCATGTTACAAGAAAAAAAAAAGAAAGAAAAAGACAAAGCTAGATTTCTGTAATTTTGAAGTATAAAATACCCAATTTCGTATCTATACGTGGTCGAGATCAATGGTACCGTTCATCAATGGACGAATGAATGTTATACAAGAAAAGAAAAAGAGAAAATTAAGTGTTGTTAATTTGTGAAAAAATAACTGGGAATCTACTATACCGACATTGGTATGTATATATACATTTTGCTGTGGAATCCATGCAGGAAAAGTCAGTGAATGTAAGATTTCAGATATTACACAAACTCTGTGTAATGATCAGCCAGTATACTTTCTCATTCTCGATGAACAAATACTGATGTACTTGTATAGTATATCCGCATTTTTGTTATTACCACAACGTAACGTATATATATATACTTGTTCCATTGATCAAGTACTCTTGAAACAGCGCCAAAAGAGGCTGACTTATGTAGATCTGTATAGGTATGCATACTCTGTATATAGATGTATAGAATATGAACGAGATTTAGCTGTGCCATGATATCCATGGCTCCCTGTTATCGCCTCGGAAATTGCATGATATGTTATATTATTTTAAGAACGAGGACATCACTGTTTGTAGTTTCATTTAACGCACATTCGATGAACGGAGACGACGCTCGAAGTGACAACCGGCTGAAAATTACTAATGCATATAGCATGTTAAAAAATTAGATAATCAGGGCAGCGCGCCGCGGCGATGAACTGTGAAAACTGCGGGGGAGAGGCCGCATGTAGTTTTCTCCTTAACAATACACGCCAATACGGTGTCCTGGAAAAAGGACATGTATGCAACGATGAGAAACGTAGTGAGATATGAAATTATGAATTTGAATATCATTTCAGCCGTACAAGCAGCTTCGAAAACACTCATGGACTCCCTAAACGAAATCTACGAGAGCCAGTGGACCGGGCACGACCTTCTATACGTTCAGGCACAGAACATGGACATGCTGTGGCAAGATTTCACCCATAAATTAGCTGACCAAGTCCTTGTACCCCTCAACACATACCAAAGCCAGTTTCCCGAAATGAGGGTAAAGATTTGTCTACTGTCAATTTAGAAATAATTTATTATCGTATCATCCATGTATACGAACTTTACGCGAAAGCTAAATTGCATAGTTTACCGGTATCGATCGTCAGTCTTGCACGATTTCGTACTACTACTTCAGCTGACTTCGGGCATTTTCAAATATGATATACATGATAATTCTGATTCAATTCTGATAGTAATACGCGAAGAAAAACATCGCCGCGGTACATGTACACCTACGCAACGTTCGTAATTATCTAACTCCACGTTGCTCAATAAGCGTAAAGTACATTTACCTTGAACTGTAATATTTTATGCATGCTTGGAGCAAAAACCTTACAGGTTCGCAAGAACTTATAGCTTGTAACTTGTATCGACTTCTTGTCGTGGAATCAACGCAAGGCTTAGCAAGGAAATAATTAGTCAAAAAATGATCAAAAAATTAGAAGAAGAACTGGGAAGAAATAAAACAATAAAAATTCGAATTATTGTATCAGAATCGTAATTCCTGATTGGAAAAAACGTTATTCTTGAAACACAAAATGCAGCTTTGTCGCTAGAAGCGCCGCAAAAATTGAATGGAATATGAATGGGGAAGAATTAACTTGCGAACTTGTAAAAGCTCGATTGAACTCAATAATAACTGAGTGAAAAAAAAACTTTTGATTGTAGAAAAAAATAGATAAGAGAGGACGTAAATTGGTGGACTACGACGGTCAGAGGCATAACTTTCAGTCGTTACAAGGTAATCCGAAAAAACGAGATGAGCTCAAAGTCTCTAAAGGCAAGGAACAATTGGACGAAGCTAAACGTACCTACGAACAACTGAATTCAGAACTCCACGATGAATTGCCTGCGCTTTACGACTCTCGCGTTCTTTTCCTCGTCACCAATTTACAGACTCTATTCGCAGCGGAACAAGTGTTTCACGCCGAGACAGCGAAGGTGAGAAAATCCTATCATTTTATTCATTATTTAATCAATCAATTTATGTTCAACGGCTGTACAAATTTGTAAAATCCAGTTGAAAAACTTTCATATGGTTTTAGCTGAGTAAAACGTATAGAGCTACGAGTTACGAGTTATGTATAAAGCAAAAATATGTTTTATAATTAATTTAGATCTCATGTTTTTTATTCAGGTTTATTCTGAGCTGGAAGCGATAGTAGACAAATTGGCGAATGAGAGTCAGAGGGGATCTTATACATTGAAGAAAAACTCGGAATCCCAATCACCGAAATCGCCGAATGCTAATTCTTCGTAAGTTTGATTTTGAAAGACGTGGAAAAAAAAAATGAAATAATGAGATTGAAATGATAAAACCACTTCTTCCAGATTGATAATTAACACGCAACCGGCGCAGAACAATATATCTGCAGGTATGTTATCACAATTTGAGTTTATGTTGAAAATCGTATGTTTCATTTTTACCCCTTAAGAGAGATACCCATCAATTAACTTTTGCCTAACACCGTTATACGGCAAAGCCGCTGGAGAAAAAAATAGATACGTAAGAGAATCCAGCGGCAGAGGAGTTTGGCTTGGCTTGGTTTGATATTAGTGTGGTTTTATCGTGTTTTACAGTATTGGGTGAGACGACTATAGCCGCCGGAGATACTTCTTCACCCACGACTCAAGTAAACGGCAATTCTAACAGCAACGCTAACAGCAATGCTAATTCCTTAAATAACAAAGATGGACCTCCTGAAAGCCCGCCAATCAAATCTGCCCAACCAGTTGAGGAATTGTATGATATTCCAATTGGTGAGAAATACATATCCTCCTCCCATCGCAATCATCCACAAATTGGCCAGCGTCTGGCCTCTGACTTATCGCACATTCTATCTCTCCTTTTCATGCCGTTACTCAATTCATAATTCTATATTCACAGTTTGCGCAGAAATCTGTGAACAAATTTTAAATGCTACTCAGAGTTGGAACAATGATAAACGTCAGAGATTAGATCCCAAATTGTCAGAGTCAGACGTTGGCAAGGTGTCGCCACATGTTGATCGGCTTATTATACTGTCTGAATGAAACATAACTTGCTTCATGTCTCGCAGAGGAACATAAAGTCCGATATGGAACGATATTCTGATCATTTTCAACTTGTTATCTCTTGAGGATTCGCAAAGCAGAGTTTTCATGGATCAACAAATGTGATATTCTATGTTTTTTATGTATCTAACGAGTATAAAGTAGAAATGAAACGACATTTTTGAGTGAAAGTTTCATGGATATTTTCATAAAACTTCTATTCATTTCTAGAGTATAAAGAAATGGTTGATAATGATTTCGAAATTGATGAATCAAACTTAAAATTGCACTGGGAGAGCTCGACTGTGTCCAGTTGCAATAAGCATTTGAATTATTATGAATCGGCGCAAACAATGTTTTCGGGGAAAACAGAGACGAAGAGCTTCTTTCGACATTGTACAAGAATTCGGCTTTGCTGATAGTTATTTTCAGTTTGTGACAAGATTTTTTACTCATTTTCAATATTTTGAACTGTTTCATGCATAGACTTCGAATATTGGGATAATGTTTTACAGATTTCTGAATATTTTTTTCGAGAATTTTGATGAATGATCATATTTGTTGAGTGTAAAATGGTAAAAAAAACTTCAACCTTGATGGATTTGTATAGTTTTAATCATTCTGAGTGTCATTAATAGCCCTTAAGTAGATAGAATTAATAGTATCAGGTTTATTTTTTGTCTGTCAATTTGTGCATGGCGACTTGTTCATAGAGAGAAAGTAGTATAATAATATTGATAAATATTGATGAAAGAGTAAAAAGAAAAGGAAAAGAAAGTTCAAAGACACAAGAATATAAGAGAAAAACAGAGGCGCGGCACTAATGACAGAAATTGAATTATTTTAGACGTGGAATATCAAAATGGTACGAATTTATCTATAGGGGCGACAACGGAGAACCTGCCACCGGGTGTATTGTACAGGGTGAAAGCTACCTACAAGTATACTCGCGAAGATGTTGACGAACTTTCTTTTGATGTTGGTGAAGTCATTCACGTTATCGAATACGAAGACCCAGAGGAACAGGTTCGCATTATTTTATTCATTTATTGATTACTAGTCACTTTTTTTCCATTCAAAGGCTTCGATGAAAAATGATTACTACTGTAAGTACAGTAAGAAGATTCTAAAAATTCATTCAATCGCATCACGATCGGAGGATTACATAACAATTTATGACTATTTGGTAATAGAAAGAAAATTTTATAGCTATACTATAACAAACCAATGACGATGTTCACGAGTGTGAAGTATGAAACTGTTTAAAGAAAGAATGGAGATTTATTATTCTTTTTCATATGCAGGAGGAGGGATGGCTAATGGGAGTGAAAGAGGGGTCAACTGAGAAGGGTATGTTCCCAGCGAATTTCACTAAGCCGATGTGAGGGTTTGTTTGATGAATTGAAAATCACTGCGAAACGCTCATGAAAAAAAAAACAGCAATATATTCAACTATAAACTAGTTAAAAAAAGAAGGAAAAAAAATGAAATAAAATAAGAAGTAAAAGTGTACAAGTTGAAAAAGTGGTGAGAAATAGTCGCTTAGAGTAATCTGACGCGGAGGATGTAATCTAAGGCAACAAAATTTTGTTTTGGTAATAATTTTTAATTACGTAAGAAAAAGAAAAGAGAAAAAAAGAAAAAACAAGTGAAACAATAAAAAAAACAAAAAAAAAACAAAAATAGATCTAATAATAAATTAGGATGAAAATTACGTGGTATCGCTGGGCAAGGCGCCAAGGAATTAATAATCTACCCCCTTTACCCCTTCTGCACCTCTAAAGTGCCTTATAAAGAATGAAAATAAAAAAATCCAGCTACTACAAAATCTGTGCCAATCGACATTCATATTCGCTGTGTTCTTCGATCGAAAAAATGATAGAGAAAAAAAGTTAAAATAACAAAGAATAACAAATCTCTCCACGATTGAAGATGAATGAATGTTTTTTCTTTGTTGACGTTGTTGTTATTGTTATTGTTGTAGTTTTTTTTTCTTTTCTTTTTTTTCCTTCATTTCTAAATCTGACCATTGAACACGACGCTATACATAAAATATTAAATACAAATGATAATCGAATGAAAATAAATGAAGAAATAAATTTTAATTAATTAAAATAATATATTATAATATAGTATACAAAAAGAAGAAGAATTACACGCAATATTATAATATAATATAATATAATATAAAAAGAGTCTAACAAAGGAAACGTAAAAAAAAGTTAAAAATTAAAATAAAAATCGTTGAAAAATTCAAACAATCTCTGAGTACCGTTTATTTTTTATTAAATTAATATTATTATTATTTGGATGAAAAAATTGTAAATACGAAGAACTATCTATAGATCTTGATATGAAGAATAATGTTTTTTAATCGTAGAATGAAAAATAAAATTTTATTACGGGATGACATAAGAAATTATCGATAAGAAGAAGAAGAAACAAAATGAAAATATTGTGATTATAAAATTGTATAGAATTTTTGTGTTCTTCTTCCCGAATCTCTGTTTAATGGAAAAATTGTTAGTATAATAATAATAATTTTGTTCGTTTCCATTGCACCAAGAATTTCACAAATGCCAAATTTTTAACAGTCAGAAATGATGATGATAATAATAAAGCTAATAATAATAGATGAGAACCAATGAACAAAAATTGTATCTAAATCATCAAATTTTCATTTATTTAATTTGAACAAAAAAATAGACAAAAGAGAAAGAATAACAATCGAAAAAAAGTGAAATAAAACGTGAATAATAGATCCCATTCAAGAAACTAGATACCATATACATATCTCCTATATTGTTTTATGTATCTATCCGTCTTAATCAGACTTCTGATTAAAATGGCTACGTTTCGCGATCGAGAGCGTTATAAGGAGCTGTTCGTGCATTACAATTTGTTACAATTGTGATTCTGGCTTAAGCAGATGATCTTACAAAGTTTTTCTCATTTTTTAGAATCGTCCCGCGTCTATACTTCTAGTTGATTATTTTCTGACTTCTAACTACACATTAGGATAAATCGATGTGAAATACACACGAAGTATTTTATTATTCTTTTCTCCCTATTGGGATCCATCAATAAGGAAATAAAGTATTTTCATTTATCCAGATAAGATAAATCTAAAATATTTTGATCAGCATTTTAATATTACGAAATTTTACCTGCAATCTTAGAGGGGGGAAACAAATAATAAGAAATAGACATCTCTTTGTATAAAATTTTTAGCAGAAATAATGATTTTCTCGTTGATTTATATTTTCAATCATTATGCATACGAGATCCTGCCGTTTATTGGAAAAATACTATATTTATATGTGAACCGAAAGTAATACATGTATAGATATGAAGCGATCAAATAGAATGAGCAAAGAAGGAGGAGAATAATAATAAAAGTAATAATGATAATATTAATGATAATAATAATAATAATGATAATAATAACATGAATAATAAATAATGGTCCAAATTTTGCAAAATTTTCCTTTTATATATACACACCTATACCTACCTAGCGTCAGTGAATACTCATTTATCAATTAGTGTAATCACATGCATGATGATTATATTTTTAGTTTCAATCATTGTAATCATAAAATATCATTACTGTATGAAGGATCTGTATAATAAAAGTAATAATGAATAACAGAAGAATAAAAAAAAACAGAAATCACAATATTAAATAATAGTAATATATAAAAGATAATAAAAAAATATTAAAAATAATAGTAATGATAAGGATGATAATAATACAGTATATAGATATATAGGTATATACATATATTAGAATACAATCTTATTATTATACTGTACTGTATTAGCTTCTTCGGCGATATTTTCTTAGCCGTGTGTCGTTTGAGTTTATTTTATTCTACTTATTATGTCGATTGATCTGATTGAAAAGAAAAAGGAAACTGAACATGAAGTAAGGAAGTTGGATTGTTTCTTTTATATAAATTATATTAAATTATATTATATTACAATATAAAATAGAGAAAATATAAATATAAATATTGTTTATAGTTTTTATAGGATTGATCCATTGTCACACGAACTGCACAGAATTTGTAGAAAAAAACAAATTGTCTTTCTTCTTCTTGCACGTATTTATTTGGTCATTTTACTTGTTATGAAAAGATTTTTAACTCCCTATTTTCATTCTTCTCATAGTACGATATGTATCGAGTGGGTAATGGAGAAACCGACCAACTTTCGAACACAGATAACATGCGATCGCGCCGATCAATCTCGACAATCATTTCTTTTTTACAAACTAGAAAATATTGCTCCGAACGAGCATTTTAGAATTGCAAAAAATCTGCTAGTTGCTGAGAAACAAGTGTTCGAGGAATGTGTTTGGAAAAAAGTTGCTCTTAGGATAAAAAAATAGTAATGTGAAATGTGTCAAATGTTTAACTTTCATCTCAGCAGCAACTTTAGAAATACTCATTTTTCGAATGATTAGATCTCAGCAATGAGCAGAAATGTTGTTGATTTTGGAAAGCCTCATTCTTCTAGTTTCTGTAGAGATGAAGATCACGAGTATTCTTTAATGCATTCAAATTTCATTTCTGTTTCAAAATGGGCCATTTTTTTTTTGCCCACCCTGGATAAGTGCGCAAACACATCGGTAGAATTTCTTCTTCCTCAATATATCAATGCATAAATTGGTTTCATATCCATATCTATGGAGAACAAAACTTCTAAATTTTTTTCTATATCACAGTAATTTTGATATTCAATTTTGGAATAAAATCAAATTCTGAAATTCCTCATGACGATAAAATAGGAACTCTAAAACATTCTGGAATATTGTAATGCTTTTATTATTTCAATCTAGATTCATATTTTGAGCCACAAAAATTAGTCTAGATTCCGCAAAGACTCTAATAATTCATAAACATTTCTACTGCTCGTCTTGCTCGATGCTTTTTGAATGTAAAGTTATAAAACGATCTGTCCATATCTGCATTTAATAGATTTATCATTATCGTTATTATTTGAATATAAATTTCGTTTTTCTATAGAGGAAATCCATTTTGAATCCAATCATGTATTACCGATGTCTTTACGCCGCTACATACGTGAAAATAAATTATACATTTCAAATTCTCACTTTCTAATGAGTACTATGCAATATTGCAATTTACTTATTCTACTCTATGAATATAAATTACGAATATAATTATTATAGGTATATTCGAATGAAAATGAAACGTCTCTAAAAGTGTAGCAATGGCAATGGAACAACCCGTTATTGCATTGTTATATCATTTGTCATTTTTATGTCATGTTGTTTAATTTTACTGAAGCCATAAGTCATATCTTCATAACCATACGATAAAATAACATTATAACAATAATAATTATTACTTGTCTATCGTTTTCATTTATATACATACATCCCGCTTCCTTGACCCTATCTTTGAACTATTTAATTCAATGCAGAAGCTCTGACAACGCTAGGCCTCAGTTTGGCTCCTCTAAGGACATCGGAAAACTATATTTCCATGATTTTAATCATGTTTCAAGTTAAGTATGTTTACTATATCGTATCAAATACTCTGAAAATGATATTTCCAAAACTAGTTTTGCATTTACCATACTGGATAATGCGTCCCTTTGTTACTGTAATAAATTCTCATTGCTAGAACAGTAATATCGGTCACATTTATCATACTCGCTTTACTTCAAGTGCTTAGTATATGTATTTCGTTTCCCTAAGATTTCATGTATCATGAATTTTAGATCGAGGGATGAAATTCCCGCTTAAATACGTGCTGCTCGGCCTAGTTCAGAATAAGGAGAAAGAGAAGTCATGTCTAGATCGCAGGAAAGAAAATGTTGTTACAATCGATGGAGCGAGCCAATACTGCGGAGGAGATATTCTATGCACTTAATCCCAACCTCCGAAGAGGATACTTCATCAGTTAGAAGATCCAGATCATCGTCTCCACTGCTTAACTCTCTTCATCAAACTGTTACGCAGCTCGATGAAACTACCGGCTGCTGTTCTTGTCGTCTACAATATTGTAGCATGGGAAAAACGTCCAGGAGTCGTTCGACTAATATAAATAGTTCTAAGGCAAAGATCATGAATGGAAAAGAAAAAAAAAGAAAAGACACTAGATGATTAAAAACTATTAGAATTTAAAGATGTTTTATAGATTCTGAAACGGCAGAAATCAAGCGAGCTACAGCATATGAGAGAAAATCTGGAAATACAATTGGTCGGAAGTCAGGTGGAAGAAGCCTTGGCTGGGGATAAAGAAGCTGTGTTGATTCAGCATTTAGAGCTTTCAACTAACGCCCTACAAGCCCTAATTCAGCACGTTAGTTCGTTGCAAATATCTCATATGTCTGCACAGAGAGTCATTCACATCGCTCATCAGCTGGTTTCACCTAATTCTTCGACGGAGATCGAGTACGCAAGCTCTGTGTCTAGTGATTTGACTACTAGAATTCGCCAGGTGCTTAATAATTATAAAAAAAAATATTGAAAATGAAAGAAAATGTACGATTTTGTGAAAAAGTTTTATAATTTGTTCTCTGATAGGCGGAATCGTACAAAGAGAGCAGACTGCATTTACTTAACAAAGTTGCAGAGAATTGTTCTAAGAGTATAGTGGTATCAAAAAAATTACAGTCCTTGATAGATGATCATAAATTAAAGAAAGAAGACTTCGTCACAGCTGCTAGAAATTTTAAAAATTTATTGCAAAATTCTAAACTTACTATTTCGCAAATGGATAAATTGCAGTGGCAGTATCAAGCAATAATGGATGATTATAAAAAGAATCGAAGAATTTTAGATTTTGAGTTACCTAGGATTATCAAAACGTAATTATTGGCACAAAATCTACTCAATACCAAATCATCTGTATAAATTCCTTGCAGATTGTATTCAGATAATGATAAACCCTCTTTTATAGTCGGTTAGGCACGATTCGACAAGGCTTTACCATGATCGCGACTTTTCATCAAGATTTAGAATATTCGAAACATATTTCTGACCTGCTTGAAATATTGGGCCAAACTTTGTGCCAGAAGGAATCAGGTAAAAGACAAAATATTCGTCATTTATCATTACTTTCACGGACTGCATACATAATCGTGAAAAGTGATCAAATGAAGAAACTTGTTTTTCTTACAGAAACGGATAATAATAATCGTCATAATGACGAGGAAGCAAATGAGGAATTAGCGTACGAAAAATCTCAAGTAAAACACGAAATGTGTCAAAAATGCAAAGTAAATAGAATAGAGAAGAAATAATAGTATTATTCCTTTTGCCAATGCCATTAGGAATTTGAGAGGAATAGAGAAATTATAGGCAGTATGAAGCCTTATATATATTTTAGTACCAAATAATCCTCTTAAAACTATGTACCCAATAGGGCTTTGTTGGCCTCAGAGGTATAATAACATGGGGAATTTTACATCCGACAAGTAATTTGTAAAATAAAAATAATGCATGTGCTATAGAATGTTAACATTACGTATTACTATTACTATCATTATTTATTATTTCATTCAATTTGTTTCCACAATATTGTCCTCATAATTACTGTGAATATCGGGATGATTTTTGCCGTAGTATTATACATAATCTATCTCTTATAGGTATAATACAGCTATAATACCATTATCTACAAGATTATAATAGTATATGTATAATATTATCAATTCTCATGTATTAACAAAAAATATCTTTATTAAACTATCATTGATTTATTGCGATGTTCGATATATAACTCCTCTTTCTCGGGAAATTTGGATCTTTTCACCACTAATAGCTAGGATGCAATTCATATTCATCGCCGGAAAAAATAAAAATTTGAAACATTTTTTTCTAAAATTTATCAACATTTCCGGATATTCTCTAAAGATCTCTGCCAACAATAAATACCATCCAGTTATGGGTCCATGAAATGTTTCATTCAAAATATTGCATATCTTGAATTAGGAGGTATTCTCGTTAGCTCTAATCTGTTTATCTGTTGTCATGTATGACTGTTAATTGTAGTATTGTAAACGAACCAAATTAATTAGGACCGCAATATTGAAACAATTTCTTAAAATGATCATCGATATAACTTTTTTCTGTCTTATCAAAATATATATTGAGAATTTTGCAGCTCGAAGACTTATAAAAAGTCGCGTTTCATGTACGGTACGACAGTAAAGTTCCTAATTTTGTACACTCGCATCTATTACGAGGCTGCAGATTTTATTTTGCGAGAAAGCATGCAGCACAGCATTCACCACTAGTGGGAAGTGCCGAAACTACCCCGCATGCGATTTAGTTTGCCGAGGACAGAGTTTGAAGCCAACCCGTCCATCCGAAATATTTTAGAAGTATTTTATTTTCAATATTTCGGAAATATTTACTTCAAAATGTTTCGAAAACATGCCATTTCATAATATTCCAAGAAAATCGGTTAAAATATTCCAGCAATATACTTTTTCACTAATATTTCCGGAACATTCCGTTCTGTGTGAGAGTGGTTCTAATTTCAAATTAGCGGATCTTTTAGAGTGAATTGCAGAGGGATGATCGCGAGAGAACTTTTCACAAAGTAGTAGTTTACCTATAACTGTTTTATCAGTATTTTTCCAAACTTTGTAGATATAACGACAAAATATTGAAAGAAATAAAATAAAATAATCAACCAAATATATTTACATTAGGAAAGCCGTTCTAGTTGTATATTTCTTTGCCAAAGAGTAAGAAATACAATGAAGGGTTTGACGAAGGTCTAGATATAATTTCTTGATACATTGGATTTTCCGTAATTGTCTTCTTCTAACGAAAGCAGATTGATATAACATGCTAATTGTTGTATTTTTTATTTTGAAATTTTCGCGGTAGTTCAGAAGACTTTTGTTTGTTCCTTCGCGCAACCGCTGTGGACTGTTTGTCTTCCGCACGGGTTTTCCAGTTGGCTGTGTAGATGTGTGTAGTACGGATGCATGATGGGAAGTGGCAAGTGGCGCTGTAGCGGCTGTAATATTACCAGCATATAGCAGACAGACGATCAGTTAACTCAACTGGCAAGAAGGCAAGGTACGCCATCTTGCGATAGGCGGTTACTCCGACCCGTGTAATCGAAGAGTGGAAAAATAATATTCGCTCGTTATTTAACGGGTGAAAGTATATAGAGGTCCGGTGTGTAGTGCCCAATGGATACAATCATAGGATTATATAACAGGGTGATGGGGTTTCACCTGTGAATAACTGTGTAAGTTCGGTGTATTAAATCATAGTGAATAATAATTTAACCTTAAACGCCGGGCCGATCAGTTAGCCGTGCCCCATCCCACCTCACCTCCTCCCCCCTCCTTTCCCTCCTCCTATCCCCCCCATCCTCCCTCCCTACCTTATCCCCTTCGATTATACACCTAGGTCTCTTTTTAAGTTCACTACTCGTTATAATCATATTAAATAAAACACGTGCACATCCTCTACCAGTGGCGACAGGCTTCGCGAAATCTAGTTTGTCTAATAGGATCATTTAACGTTAGCGAAATACTCCTGTGCCTGTGGGGCCCCCCCAAACTCTCCCGGATATATAAGTACCGAGTATCGCGGGCGCGGCGCGAGTCGAGGAGGGCTGGTCCGTTGCAGCAGACGATCTGCGTCGTCGTCTACTGTACGCGTTACCACACCCAGCAGCCACCAGCCACCAGCGCGGAACCCTGCTAGGCTCTAAAGAGGCTAAACCACGAGCGAGTTGTGCGAACGAACGGTAACATCGACGGCAGAGACTGGAGCGGCTTCGCCGGAGCTGAGCGGAGCGAAGAACAGACAGGAACAGGGAGCCCAATAAACTCCCTGAGAAAGAGGCGGAAGAAGAGTGAGAAAAGTAGAAAGAGAAAGAGAAAGATCAGGAAGAGGAAAAGTAACAGAAGTCATAGGAAAGGCAATAATCGCGAACAGGGGCTGAAGAGACCGCCGAAACACGATTGAACGTTTTATAAAAAACGAAGTAAAGAGAAAGAAAGACATCCAAGTGTTGAGTTTCAGAGGGTTTCCCCGTTTATTTTTTTTGCCTTCAATTCCCATTTTATCTTTCAAAAAGTGAATGTGCATGTGTGTGTATTCAAGTTTTCGGTGTGCGTAGGTGGGGTGCGTGTGTGCGTGGGTTGAAGATCGACCCTGAGTGTCTGCTACGAGTTTGATACTTCTGCTACATACTTCTTCCTATTCTTTATTCTTCTGCTGGTGTAGAGATAGATAGAAGAGGCGGAGCAGCGGATAGAAGAGAAGTGAAGAGAAGTGAAGAGAAGAGAAGAGAAGAGAAGCGAAGAGGAGAGGAGAGGAGAGGAGAGGAAAGGCGGCAGCGTGCGTGTTCGTGGCGTGCGCGACTCGCTCGAGTTGTGTCGTTAGTTTTTTTTCTTTTTTTCTTTGTTCCGTTGAAAAAAATAAATAAAAGAATAATAATATCCTCGTGGCTATAATCTGAATCGAACAGCAGCAACGTTGTGTGGAACACGAACTTGAATTTGATTCCAAGGAAAAATAAAGAAAATCAAAACGTGAAAAATTTAGTGGTGGTTTTAATGTATCGTCGTCGCAGGCGATTTCCTAGAGGATCGCCCCGCGTGTGAGGGTGCGAGGAGAGGATTGAACTACATACCGAACTGGATAAGCTAGGGTTTCGTTTGTAACCTAATAGTCCAATTACGAAAAGAAAAAAGGAAAGAGGGAGAACATTTTTCGACTCAGATTCAACAACAGCGGGGATCTTTTCTTATCGTACCTGTGAAGCAAAACGGTTTTAAAATAAGATTTAGAATAGTATATGAAAACAAAACGGCTGCTGCCGCAATAGAGGAGGACCACCACCGCGTTCACGGTGGCTCGGTTTCCCCGCTGCAACAACACCGACGACACCGACACCGATACCGTCGCGGTTACTACCATCAGCAACAAAAGCAAAAGCAAAAACAGAAGCAAAATCGAAAGCAACATCAGAGGCTGGAGCAGAGGCAGAAGCAACAACGGGAAAAGATAATATCGGCTGAGCCGAGCTGAGCCGAGACCCGAGCCTACAAACTCTCGGACCGACCCCACAAACTCACTCGCTCCCTCTCTCCCTCCTCCCTCCGAGGATTTTGCCCTGAAACATGGCGTGCTGCCTGTCGGAAGAGGCCAAGGAACAGAAGCGGATTAATCAAGAAATTGAGAGGCAACTTCGGAGGGACAAGCGAGATGCGAGGCGAGAACTCAAGCTCCTTCTATTGGGTGAGTTCAGCATAGTATTATAGTTTAGTTTCAGTTCTACAAGCCGTCCCTTTTTCTCCCTTTATTTTTCTCACAGCTTCTCCTCCTCCTTTACACCCTTTTGTTTGCGTTTTTGTCAATCTCACGATATCGTACGTTTCTCTCCTCGTATTGTTTCCTGCTCACCTCGATTCTCTATACTATCCCTATTTATCCCTCGGTTTCCCCCACCCCTCATCATCGTCCGCGCGTGTAATCTCCTCTCTCCTCACCCCCCCCCCCCCCCCCCCCCCGAATATACATAGCGAAGTTCAAGTGAGTGGCCAACCAAGTGAGCAGAGTTCAACTCTATTCCTCATCTTCTTCTCTTTTTCTCCTCTCCCTTTCTATCTAGATCTTCACTTTCTTCTTCATTCGCCACTTCCTTCGCCGTAGTAATAAACAAAAACAACACGCTCCCATGCTGCATACAAAGATTAGATTTTCAAGATGGGATTAAATGATTCACGCAATACGTGTATGTGCATACATGTATTTTCTTTGAACATCGTAAACACTCAGATTATATCATCATTATTATCACAATTATCTTCATTGTTATTATTATTTTCATCACTGCTACTGCTTGCTGTTGCGGGTGCAGGTTCATCTTGAATCTATCCTAATTTATGACAAAGTTTTTCGTACGCACGCGTTTCGGTTTTTTTTTTCGTTTGTCTTTATGTTCGATCGTTCGAACGTTTGTCTTCTACTTGCCGTTATAGTACTCATTTCATAGTGTATGGGGTATATACTGACAGCTAATCAACGAGTTTTCCTTTTTTGTCTACTTCTTAATACCTAGTTGCAAGTTAGATATCATATTATCTTCGAATTTTTTTGGCTTACGCCATCTAGTTCAGAGTTTTGGATACTAAGACTAAGAGTTATCACGCCTATATCACTGTTCAAACGAATAACGCGAAATAAAGTAGAGTGGGGACGACACACACACACACACCCGCGCGCGCATTAACATTAACAACCGAAGTACTGCAGAGCGCGGGAGAAATTGAATCGAGAGAAAAAAATGAAAATTGATAGTAGTAGATACGTATATTGTAGGCATGTATACATAGAATAAGTTGAAAGATAAAGAGACAATATACGAGTATATAGCGAGAAGAGAACGAGAGAATAGAATAGAATAGAATAAGAAAGACAAAGATGGGAGGTTTATCTCGTTGATCGCTTTACTTAACAAGGATAACGTTGTAGTATGCAATGGAAATTCTCCAAAGAATTACTATATATACATATTATAAATAAATTAAACGAGATGAATGTTAGCAGTGAATGTGGTATTTTTTACCGGAAACGGATATGACTGAGCAAAAGTATTCTAAAAACAGACGCGATCTTTTATACTATAGTATATAGTGGAAGCGAGAGAGAGAGAGAGAGAGAGAGAGAGAGAGAGAGAATATATTACACTATAGGCAATTATGTGTACTGCATTCGTGCATACAAGTAGTGCATATACTACATGCAAAATATGAAAGATATTTTAGTTTATATGTATATTATAGCTGAATAAATGTGTTATACATTCATAAACGAAGCAGAATAATCTCGAGAATAATGAAGGCTTGCGTATATAATATTCGCGGGCTCCTCCCTTCGGCTCTTGTATTCTCTCAGAAAGTTGTAGTAAGTTTTCAATTTATAAATAAATATACCTCTGTAATCGTAAGAATCTGATCATACACCACCACCATCACTCTCACGTGACCGCGACCGAGTCGCCGCGTCGGTGCAGGCCGTCATATACGTATATATTTCTCTAATTTTCGAATTGGCATACATTTTTCTATACATGCAAAGAGTACCTATCTTTCCTTCATTCGTCGCGTTATTGATTCATTTTTTTCTCTTCATTTTCTTTCTCTGCGCTTGTTTTTTTTTTTTTTTTTTTCAGATTGATGTTCTTTATGCAAAATTACAATTATCTAGAATATTTATTTTGATCCCAAAAACGTTATCGTGCATCATGGAAAAACAAACGAAAAAAAAAGTTCATTTTTCTGTTTCTTTTTGTTTTCTCGCTCGCGGAGAATGAACTAAACATTCGACCACATAAACTGTGATTCAAATCGCAGGAACTGAATTCAATTCATGAATTATAGAAATACGCACGTATAAATCCTTCAGCATCTATATCCCAATGAAACAAAAAATAAAAACAATACATTGACTGATAATTTCGAATTTTCAATTAATAAGCTGTAGTGGAAGTAGCTCCCTCACTGTCGTGATACTGTATGTTGGTACCTACTATAAGCGTAGAAGGAGAATGAAAAAGAAATTGGTAAAAGGAATATCTAGATTATAACCGATTATGTTATCAGTTACCACCTTGGTTTTTGAACAACGCGTTTTCTCGTCTTCCTGTCCTGCCATGCTTCTCCTTCTCCTTCTCATTCTTTTACACTTGAAATAATAATATATAGGTACTTTGAGAGTAGGTATAAATATTATATTAGTCACGCATTTTCGTATTTATCATAATAACAATAATAATAGTGTGGTGAATAGCAATAATAATCATATAGAAGAAAGAAATAATTACACATGTAGTTACTATGTGTATAGAGTTTATAACAGGCCGAGACCGCAGAAGTTCATAACGCGATCGTGTATAACAAAATCACGAAAAATAATATCGGATGAAATTTGGAGTCAATAGAGATAATTTTGCAGCCTCATTATAGTTCAAAGAATTTCATAAAAATTGGGAAAATTTTATTCTCAGGGCTCGTTTTGTTCGATGTTACCTACCATTATTGTAGATACTTCATCCGATAGTGTTGGTTTGTTTTTTCCACTGGTTTGTTTGTTTTTATAATATTCATACCGTTATAATCTATTGCCCTTACGGAACTTAACACTCGGTTCAACCATATGTAGTAGAGATATTATTTCTGAATTGCACTATAGGCGGAAATAAACTATTACACTGCAGTTTCGTTATTATTATTAATATTATCATTATTTCTCCGTATAATTATGAAAAATGCAATTCTCTCTCCGACACAACACAACACAATACGATATTATCAATGATATTACGATACAAAATGACGTAGAATTTCTTAACCCATCGTCATCAATGCAAATAGATGTATATAGGTATGTATATATACGAGTTGCAAAGTCTGACCAGGGTTGTTACGTCACCTGGAAAACCTGAAAACCTGGAAAAGTCTGGGAATTCTGTCGGTCACTGAGATAGTCAGGAAAAGTTGAGGGAATTTCACGAATAAATCGGACATTTTTTTGTTATTGCCAAGTTTCACTATACGTAATTCTATAAAATTACCTAATGGACTTTTGTTCTCAAGATTGACAGTTCTTTCTTGCTCTCTTCATTTGTTAACGATAGACGTATCTCCAGCGTATATTAATAATTTGTTCACGCCTTATGAAGAATCCATTTTTTTTTTTTCGACTTCCATACACTTTGAAAAATCAGTGAATCTTTCTGGTGGCACATTGTGCTACCAGGGCGCGTTCAAGCTCATCGTCCCTGCCTGAAGATCACAACAATAATGGACATCGAAAACAGCTGGCGTAGTCAGGGAATTTCACGACCGGAAATTAGTATCAATCCCGTGTGACGAGTCTTCGGAAAATTTATCGCTCTATTGTATTTATACTGCACAATTGATAATTATTCCCAATTAATCGTTGCATTCACATCAATTTGAATTGTTGATAAAATCAATAATAATTGATAGAATAAAGGAATGATCATTTTTATGAACCTTTCGTTCGTTTGTCGTGCACTTTCATACCTATAAATGTCAGTTTTTCTATTCTGATTTATTTTCCGGCAGCAAAAACGTTCGATACAAACTCATCTAAAATATATGTATATTTTGTTCCATCAATTTCTATTCAAGCGGAATCGTTTGACCAACTTGTTTTCATTGTTGCTAACCCTCTCCAATTGCAGAAAAATATCGAAAATTCTCAGACTTCAAATTTGCCACATTTTTAGCTTTGAGAACTCTGAAATGGCAACCTGAATAATTCTGAATAAAAAATTTAGGTTCCGATTTAAACCGGAAGTATAGCAAGAGAAACGTTTCACTCAAATCCGGAGCTCGGGACAGGTTTGAGAGGGTGGTCGAGTTGAGGTGGACACGAATGTATAACTTTTTTTTTGTCTTTTGTACGAAACACAATTTTAACCTACGAATTCAGAATGCATCTTGAAACGAATGTGAAATTATCATCGACTCCTTTATCTTTGTTTGGTTTCACGTAGAGTGCATTTTAGATATGTATAAGTAAATTAACACAGGTAATTTTGTAAAACTTTGGGAAGCCATAAATTTTTAGTGGACCATTAGGCATATGTACTTACCTATTTGAATCGAGTGATGAATTTCTGCGGTTTTATGTATACACATACTCGTTAGCGCAATTTTCTGAATTGCGGTTCGATCCACAATGAAGTGGAACGAAAGATGTAAAAGAACAAGAGGGAGGAGAATTTATAAACGAGGCGAGAAAAAATGAGGCATTAGAAATTACGCTGGAGCGACTAACGTTTGACGTTGTGATTGAGAATAACCAAAATAAATCGAGATCATTGAAAGAGACCGAGATTATTGAATAAATCAGTAATAAAAGGATAGTCTGTGTATTATATCCAACATGAATCTAACATACTCATACGGGAAAAACAATATTTTGTTCACCCGAATACGTGGGTAAGTTGAACCGGATTCAGTGTGACCACGCAATTGATCGTATATAATGAGTTGATAAATAAATTTTTAATCGCATCATCCCTGCGACCACACTGTATTACACGATTTGAAACATCTATGTAGAAGAAAGGATAAACCAAAACAGGAAAACAATGAAATATGTAAACTGGGCCATTGATAGATTATAGAGGGAGGGAAAGAGGAAAAGTTTGTTGTATCCGTGCATCTTTTACCACAGTATTTAGTTATAGTTATTTATATACACGGGCCGCCCAAAAATCACGTAACGAAAACCGGGAAAAAGGCGTCGGGGGTGTGTGTTTAACTGGTGTTAAGTAAAACACACGATTTAATTGTTTTTTCCCGAGATGTTTGCCGGTCATTCTCCGTTCGTTTGACCCGTATGTTAAAGGACAGTAAAACGCAGCTACAGAATTTTCTGTCTCTTCTGTGTCTTGCAATGTAACAAATTTTTGGCATAAACTTTCAAAAATGTATTGGAAATTTTCTATGTATAAACACGGAATGGAAAATGTACTGCACACATTCGCTCTTGAATTGGTCAAAAAATACTGTAAATTAACTATAAAATTTGGTAAATCAACACACAATTTTGTTTTTCTTTTACACAAGTTTAGTGAAATCGCGAATTTGATTGTGAATTTGAAGAAAATGCTCAGTAAGGCACTTTCCATATACCACATTTGTATATAGTCTTGCAAGACTTTTCGCATGGTAAATGTGTTGTAAATTCAAAATCATTTTGAATACAGAGTGCAATGAAGTTATGTATAACACGCGGGGGAGGGACTCTGAAATACCGAAATTCATCGCGTTGCGTAATTTTTCAATGGTCCCGCAACAGGATGGCTGTATAGACCTGGAAAATCCAGGTAACCTGGAAAAATCGGTGAATTTCGATCATCGTCGGGAAAAGCATGCAGGACATGATTTAGTTAAAGACAAGTCGGGGAATTTTTATTGTGGTCATCAGAGGGAAAAATATTGAGCTATAATATCAATGTCTCCGATTATGACGTGCAATAATTAAATATCCTCGTATAATGGAGTGACTGCATGGCAGGGTAAATACAGAGTAGCACGCCGTCATCCTGCAAATGATATTATCATTTGATTGTAAATATATTCCGGTTTTGTGAAAGTATAGAGAACTCATATAGTAGATATACGGACGGTCTCGAAGTTATGAAGAATATAGAGAAAATTTGGGAAAAATCTGGGAATTTATTTGAAAGCATGGGGGAAAAAACATACGGTGAAGTAAAGAAAAATACAGGTGATTGATTCAGTTGAAGACAAAGAAAAAAGGAAACGAAACCCATTCGTATATATACGAAAATTGTAACATAATTGATGGTTTCACACGGAGAATGAATGCTTAATACTTGAAAGTAGCGTGAAATGAAAGCCGATAAAATGAATACCTACCACATGATATTCCATTCGTTAAAAATAAGAAGAATAAAAATAAAAACGAAAAGCTGAGTGGCAAAAAATTACAATCCACTTGATATAGGTATAGCTGTAGCTATATAGGTATCATATATACGATTTCTAAATTCACTCTGGAATTCTGAATTTGAAATTCAGCCATACTCATAATAAGAGAAGGTACTGTACGTAATGTCGTGAAAATGTATATATACAGGGTGATTCAGCTTGCGCGCGAAAGATTTTGTGGACATATTGTTCGAGAAGTTCTGAAACGATAAGTCCTTAGCCAGAAATTCCTGTGACCGACGGTTTTCAAGCTACAGAGGATCTAAGTTGACCTATCCAAGCTCGTACGCTCGCAAGACACGGCAGGCTTGGATGTGTGAGTGAACATAGTCTTTGCACACTCACATATGAGCGTTGTGATTGGTTAAATTAAATATTTCGTAACTTGTAAACTATCGGTCGCAGGAATTTCTGGGAAAGGACTTTTCGTTCAAAAATTTCTTGGACAATATGTCCACAAAATCTGTCGCGCTCAACCTGAATCACCCCGTATACTTGGTACATTGCCTTGCAGTACGCTTATACTTTATACTCACGTTGGCACACAGTTCTATTTTACGCTGTAACGAATGTTGTTTCTCCTAAAGTTCGCCGATTTGAACTTCTACGTAATGTAGACCAATAATTTGTGTTACATATTATGTGTGAGCCGACAATTCATTACCAATCGGTAAAAAGTGTTAAATTTTGTTCTATCCAAAAGTCCGATCACAAGCCGAGAATTTTTCTACATCGTGTTTCACGCTGTACACCTTTCCTTAACATTCGAGCGTTGCGTTATCTTGTTCCTGGACCGACCTTAGATATTAAACGAAAAATGAAACGGCGAGAATAACAAAAAAAAAAGGCATGCATTTTTGTGCGGAATAACAAATAGATGGTAACCGTTAAAGGTATTGAATACGCATTTTGGGCCTCTCTCTTCAACTCCCCAGTTCATCAATAACTGAGGTTATTATAATCATACCGAAAATGAAAAGTTGCATCCACGTTTTGAGGTCCGACTATTTTTTACAGACAGAGAGTTCTGAGTGCGCGCGTATGTGTATGTGTGATCGAATTGTTTTACCCCTCGCACGAATAGCTAGATTTCATCTTTCAATCGGCCAAACAATGCAGATTTGTGTCACTTGAAACTGATCAAATTTGGAACTTGATCGTCGGTGCCCGAGATGGAACGTAAAATAAAAACATTTTCACTTTACTATTATTATATTTTTCTCCAATTTTGGGCAAACTAGTGATGTAATCACATTATTCAATTGATGCTAGACATATTTCGATCGAGTGTTCGTAAAGTACGACTTTTCGGTTGTGTTAGGCAGCCGTAAAGTACGACTTTACGGACACGATCGAAAATTGTTGTTCGCACCACGGACGTAAGATTTTAGGCCTGGGTTGCCTACAGTTCGCACTTGTAACACAATATTCTATTCTCGATCGAAAAATGTTTGCTGATATTAGTCTCATGTTTTCATTCCGTTAACGTTATGAACTTCAGCCATATCTAAAATATCGGTGCTACATCCGCCACTCCCCTTCGCGAATAAAATAATAGTTTCACTATATACTCACACCTCGAGTATTCATTTTGTAATTTTCTTTGTGCGCGCGTATGTTGATTTCTTCTCTTTGGTACAAATTTTCAGTGTGTCTATCTACTATTAGATAAGACAGTAGAAAGTGCAGCACGCGCCCTTAGGTATAGTAGGGCCACATTCGGCGTGTCGGTAGACTTAAGGCTTTTGCCTGCGGCTTTGTGTGCATCAAGCTCTACGCCTTGCCTCTTCCTCTATCGTTGCCTACCTCTCCCGTATTAAATCTCTTCTCTCTCGCTCTCGCTCTATCGCTCGTCGTCAGCCGTAGGTTGAGGTTGTGCCGTGTGCGTACGGGTACGGGTACGAGCCTACGGAGTACGGGGCAGCCGGCTAAACACGGTCGGTCGGTCGTACTGTCGGTCGGTCGGTTGGTCGGTCGGGGCTACGGCGGGGTGGGGCTCGTCGGCGTCTATCGACCGACCCCGGCGCGGAGGACCCCGCCGCCCCAGGAAGTTTACGCTCTGAACCTAGGCGAGTATAGCGTGACTCCGTTCCGCGCTTCTTGCTTGCCTCTCTGCCTCCACCCCCGCCACATGGCCTTCCCGCCTCACACCCGCCGTAGCCAGCCTTCTTCCTTCTCGAACCATGCGATGCTCCTTGGCGAATTACTGTGCGCGCGGTGCGGGCGGGAGCAGGCGGGAGCAGGAGCGGGAGCGCGGATCAACCGTTTGTGGATTTTCAAATTTTTTTATATTACGATATATTTTTATATTACGCCGGGGTTCGGGGGTCGGGGTGTTGCACCTTGGAATTTCAGGAATGTAATTTGTTTTTTGCTCGATTGCTTGTTCTTATTTTATATAGGTATACACGGGAGTATACACTATAATTATTATCAATTCGAGTATTATGATACTGCTATGCAGCCTATCTTGAAACTGAAAGTATGTGGAGATAATTGCTAATATCCATTTGAACAGTGTGAACGTGGACGGGAGCAAAAATTATCACCGCAAAATTTGATTCTTTGAGAAAAATGTATTTTTTCCTCACGGTGGATTCTGAGAGTATACCGGTAAACAGATTCGACTAACATAAACCGAAATGGATGTTTATTAGAATTGATACACTAGTTTTCTAATGGATGTCGGATTTTTCAAAAACAAAACAAACAAAAATGACTAACATGATTCAGTTTGAAATATCATTACACTGTATTGTGAAGAATTTGCGGTGTGGACTTCTATAGATTGCATTCCGGTGTGAATTTAACACTATCGGAAGTCATTTGAACACTTTCAGTTCTATCCCGACACCCGTTGGCGTTGAATTTTCCATTTAGCCACAAATGTTGTCTATTCCAAAGTTCGTATCGGTACATTTTTGGCATACCAAATGTTTGCAGCGCTCGGTTTTTTTTTTTTTTTGTCCTACGGAGTAAAATGTTCTCGAAAAATTCAACGCTCATGTCTGCGCAGAATTATATATCGATTTTGATGAAATCTTATACTGATTATTACATCCTTTCAAAGTTGACGGTATTCTATTTCCTAATTCATTAGTTGTTTAATTACATTTTTTTCTTTTCTTTTTGTTCACAATCTATGAAAATTTAGTTTATTGCTTTAATTTTATCCGTAATTTGAAGGTCTTGGAGAAAAATAGCTAAAGAGAGAAAGCGAGGGAGAGAAAGGAGGTGGTGGAATATTATACCTGTGTAGACATTGTATTATGTGTATATTAGGACATGCGTACACATATTTCTATATCCTTTCTCTCAGTGATAATGACTCACCTATCTATACCTATACCGGCGCCGCATGTCTGATTTGCTGCTGCTGCTCATGCTGCCGCCCCCGGTGATGGGACTTTTATTTTTAAACGGCGCTACTTCTTCTGCTTCGTCTTCGTCTTCGTCTTCTTTATGCATTGAAATGAATTTTTTTGTATTGCTTCCGTTAATTTCGAGAAAGATATAAAATCGTTGGCCAACCAAAAAATAGACCCGTGCCTTATATACCGCGTGTCGGTGAAATTTTCTCCCAGTTATGCCGAACCTCGCGAATATTGACAAAATGATTGTTTTTATGGTATGAATACGATATTTTATGTAATACCTGCGTAGAAAGTTTAACTTTCCGCACCGTAAAGAGTACGCGGAATGCCCGATTCCCAAACGTTCCATACACCGTGCCGATAATGTAACAAAAGCGTTCGGGAATGTATATACATTCCCGCACGCTCTCACACATTATCACCGGGTCCCGGCCTGTTCCTGAATTGTCGACCACATCCGCGCCGCCCCCTACAGGCCTGAGAAGTCGAACCTCCTATCACAGGCTCTACATAGATTAGGATGTGCAACTCGTCGTGCAGCGCCAAATTCCCGCACTTGTTTCACAATATATATACTATTATAATCTAGATATCGATCTACAACAACGTCGTATAGAATTAGAAAACGAATTGAGAAAATGCTGGTCAAATGAAAGAAGAAAATTCAAAAACTCGATAAAATTAGTGAAAAAAAAACAACACATAAAAACTTATGACTTGTTTTTGTTTCGTTACTCATGCATGGGTGAAACAGACGGAAAACAGTGTAGCTCGGTGCAATTCATTTATAATATTAACGCTTTATCAGTATCCTTGATGACAAACAAATGAATTTCGTAGAGTTCCACGATCAAACTGAATGAAACTGGCAAAAATTTATTCTCGATAATATGACCCCATGCATTGTACATGTTTAGATGCTATATATATACGTTGAATACAAATTATTATATATAGCACCGAATTGATACGCGGGTAGATATCATACAGTAGTATCACCGCAGTGTGGTATAGTATGTTGGTTCGCGATTAATTTGTAATAATGTATAATTTTACGATATTTTTATTTCCTTTCCTTCAGTCATACCGTCTATTCTTGTCCCATTCGTATCGCATCAGGTATTTTCATTATAGGTATAAATACTTTCCAAATATTCTTCATTTTTATTATTGCAGTTCTGCGGGATTTTTTTTTTTTTTTCTCGACTACTTTTTGCGGCATACGATAAACGATCATATACTACACATATTTATATAGATATATGTACATACTATATACGTGTCTTTACAATACACTTACCTTCGTCTATTATATACCTACTATATAGGTATACATGTATACACGCACGTATGCATACGTGTTATATTATGACATAACTCTAAGAAGAATGTTGTGAGGAATTTATTTTTATTTGTTATTTCATTTTTTCATTCTTCTTTTTTTCGTTGTACATAAAACGAAATGAGAATGAAACATGATGCGTATGAGAATGGAAAAAAGATTGTAATCAAAATTAAATTTGAATGGAAAAAAAATTAGGAAAAAAAGTAAATAAAATTGAATAGAGAGGAATTAGAGAACACACATGATGATGCATATAAGTACAATTCGCATGTATGCACGTGTATTGCATATTTTATTATTTCCATATTTTTCACACTATCTCTCATATTCTTCACACGTCACGACGTTTATGTACACACATACTTATATATACTCATATACGAAATATGGCGAATCTTTTATTTTTCGCAATAGCTAAACAGTAAAAAATCATAGAAATATGCAGCGATCGTAGGTTGTATATGAATGAATGAATGAATAAATAATTAAATAAATAAGTAAATAAATAAATAAATAAATGCATAAATTGATACATTTGCAAACATGTATACATAGTATATAGCATATGTATTACGTATAAGTATGCGATAAAATGTATAGTTAGTGTATAATAATCATCTTCATTTTGCGAGCACACTCTGCATATATTATGTGTACATACATGTGCCGATAATGTACCGTCTCTATATGTGTATAGATGCAATTACACACGTAGAGGTAGGCACGCGTAATGTATATGCCCATAGCATAAGAAGAAAAATTCATACTATAAGAATTCTGCAGGCAGTTATGATAGTGACTTATAACCGAGGCACATCGCGCATACACGCATCATACACATGAATATCTATAGTATAGCGTCGTGTATGGCGTATACACCGGGCGCGAAGTACAGGGAGAGCATGTCCTCGCGCGACTCGGGCTGGGCTGGGTGGCCTGCCTGGCCGAGCCGTTTGGCTTGGCTGGCATGGCTCCCTCGGCTCGCGGCTGGTTCATTCATGCTTTTCACGGACAGAGAGGTGATACGGCGTCGCGACGGCACCTGCACCCGCGCGCTTGCGCTTCCCCCTCTCCCTTCCCCGCCCCTCCCTCCTCTGCCTTCGACCCCTACTTGCCCTCCCGTGCCCTTCCGCGGCGCCGCACCGCGCCTCTCCTCATACTGCTCCGCTTCCCTTTCCTTCCCTCTCCTTCTCTTCTCTTCTCTTCTCTTCTCTTCTCTTCTCTTCTCTTTTTCTCTTCATTCCTTTCGCTAGGTCTTCGCGTCGGCGCGTGGCATCGGCGTCGTAGGCGTCGACGTGTACCCGTGCCGCTGTGCCGCTGTGCCGCTACCGCTGGTGCTTATGATTCTGCCGGTGTGTGTGCTCTCACACAAATAATGTTGCGAATTTATAAAAAATACCGACGGTTTCTCTTTTCGTTGCGATTTTATTTCTTCTTGAATTGGTTTCCTCGATTATTAGCAATCATCACACTACACCTATAATCATTCGGGAATTAAAATATTTCATTTTTCTTTTTCTCTTTGTTCAAACCCTAATCTCTTTCGTCCAAGAGATTTTCCTGAAGAATTTTAGTGTTAATTGAGAGACTGATTGTTTTTTTAACACAGAGGATTTTTTCATTCCCTCTTGTATATTGCAACGATTATCGATCAAGTAGGTATAAATATCTCTCGGATATTTATTTATATGTATGAAAACAGACGATTTGCGAGAAATTTGTTCTTCCTCTAGATTCAAAATTCGAGTATTGTTGAAGTATTTTCACTCCAGGACACTTATTGCTTTGCATCTCTTTGTGTGTGTTTTTTCGTGTAAAGCTTCGGACGAATTTTATGAATCTCACGTTTTAATTGACGGTTTAAAAAATTCCGATAAAGAATTCAAAAATTCATACATACCCACGCAGAGCACGAATTTCTTTTAATTTTTGATGTTATAGTTTTACATTTCTTATGAAATTGTGGAATATGACCTTCTGAATTTTTATTATTATACAAATGTACCTGTATACCCATTTTAGTATAAAATCTTTGTGGTAATCAAGTTTCCTTTGAATTATGTATTTCATAATTTTATTACTACATATTTTTTGTATTCAGATTTGCCAAAATCAATTTTTTTTATCTCACAATACAAGATAAATTATACGGGGTGATATAGAGATACATTTAATTGTCGCCGCATACATACCTGCTATACCAAAATAAGGAATTTGGATCGGAAATTTAATCGAATATCCGATGAAATTAAAAATTTTTTTCTCGATCACCAATTAACGCCCATTTTATCTTTTCACACCTCACATGACATAATATAATGTCAATATCTGGTTCTACCAAAATTTCATTTTATTTTTTATTCACTAATGTATAATTAATTCTAATAGTCGCACTTGAATGTTGAATCATCTGTTTACATACAAGTAGATTACATGTATCTCGAAAAACATTATATAAATTGAAAAAAAAGAAAAAAGAACTGAACAAGAAGAAGAAAGGATTGAAGCAAACAGAAAGAAAAAAAATTATGAAAACAAACCACATACTATAACTTCCCTATTTGAACACCTACCTATATATATCTTTCTTCATTTAACCCAGATATGTATACGTGCAAATTAACAGTAATTTCATTACTACATAAAAATTGTTCAGATATTTGTTGAATAAAAAATTTCATGTAATATCTATCGCACAAAAACTTGCCCAAATGTAATTAAAATTTTGTTATATTACTTTACGCGTAAAGGTGTATAGTTTATCGCGTAACAGTTAAACATTGAAAATTGTTACGGTTTACTTTAAAAACGAAATCGAAATGAAATTTGAGCATTTTTATTCCCGTTTCAATCCAATTCAAAATCCTTCTTGCTCATGTACTACTCTTACGAAACGCGGTATCGAAAGCAGAGAGACTGCGAATTAAAGTTGTACAGATGTAGACAGTCAGTACCTTTGGTCCTACTGCTCTATGCATAAGTTGTTGTAGGTTCTTTTTTTTAATTACATCCGTCAAAGCGCAGCGACTCGGGATCTATTCAGACAACTCTACGTTGGGTATCTTGCCTTTGTACAGAAGATTGTATAAATAGCCAATTATTGTAACACTTTAATCGCTCTTCTGTTGAATTTCAATGAAAGAAGGCAATGCAGTTAATTAAGAACTATAACAGTCGAAGGACTCTGTTTGTTAGATAAATTAACTATTCTACATATGCAGACTTCGTATTATTTAGCTATGAAATATTTTCGTTTGGCTTCTCGCTTTTTCCTTCATCTTTCAAACTATCCGTCGAACAAATGGTAAAGGACATAAATTTTCAGTAAATAAATTACAAATGCCATTTCGTTATTTTTGAAATGCAATTTTTCTACATTTGTTTCGGTCAAAAATTGAATGAGGCTGAAAGTTTATGACGTTAATGTTGGGAATTAAAAAAATGTCAAAAAAATGAAGATATTTCTTCATCTAGGAATTTCAGCCAAAAATCACTCGAAAAATCCATCTTTCGCGATCTCGTTACGTTAACGTTATGAAATAACTTTTAGCCTCATTAAATTTTCACGTACAAAATTTCAAAGAATTTCAGGTACTTTGAAAGTTACGTCAATTCCATTTTCGGAGCCTATCCTATACTATATGGATTCATTTTCATGTTTTAAACAAAATGAGACAAATAGTTAATGCTTCCAATTGAATAATTAACAGGTACTGGTGAGTCGGGTAAATCAACATTCATCAAACAGATGAGAATTATCCATGGTTCTGGATACTCGGACGAAGATAAACGAGGGTTTATCAAACTCGTGTACCAAAATATATTTATGGCAATGCAGTCAATGATCCGAGCCATGGATCTGCTCAAGATCCAATACGCAGAGTCTTCAAATATAGTGAGTAGATTTTCTAATTTCATTCTTTTTTTTCTTTACTGTCTGATATAGTAGAAGTTAGAACAACTAAAAAGAATATTTTTATATTTAGAAGACAAAAAAAAGATAGAGAAAAAAAATTGTTTCTGGTATTGATGAATGTATATACATATTATTCTCTAAATTTTCTATCCACTTAAAATAGGAAAAAGCGGAGCTTATACGAAGCGTAGACTTTGAAACTGTAACGACATTCGAAAGTCCGTATGTGGAAGCGATAAAAGACTTGTGGGCAGAAGCTGGAATTCAGGAGTGTTATGACCGTCGGCGAGAGTACCAACTCACAGACTCTGCGAAATAGTAAGTACATTTTCTTTTGTTAAATAATTATCGAACTTTTGAGCAATTTTTCGAGCGGAGAATTTCGTCAAGAATCTCCAAAAACTAAATCTGGATAAGTTTATTACAGGTTTTTATTAAATGAATATCAAATTGGGAGCTGGGTCTGTAATGGCTGAACTTTCTTTTATTTTTTCCATTTTTCTTGATAATTCTTGAATTTTAATTTAGATCTTGGTGTGGATGTTGGACACAGTGATGCATCCAACAAAGCTTTTAATTTTTAGGGATACTTGATAAGATGCTGGTAATAAAAGAGAGAGAAAGAGAGAAAAACGAATAAATCTAGAGTTTTATTTCACATGGTAACTCGATAAGATCGTATCCATAAATAAAATAATAATCATGGGAAGAAAAGAGGGAGAGACTAGGTTTCCGCGCAGGTTATCACTGATAGCAAAGATAATTTTATACACAATCTTGACGTCATGGTCGTGATGCAACAGAATAGTAATAAATTTAAATCATGAAAAAATATGTCTCCGCTTTTCAAGATAACTCTCTTGTTTCACTATCCAAACAACGGACTTACTTTTATTCTTCTTTTTCTTGGCAATTTACTCACTGCGGACCAAAAATCACAAGTGTAATTCGAGCAATTAAAACTCAATTTTCGTTTCCATCTCTTTTGGGGTCTTGAACCTTCTCCTTCAACTCATTGTATCGATTTCTTGTTTGTTTTGTACATATGTATTTTCAGCGGTAGCAGAGACACTGAATTTCTCATTTCCGAATTTTCCTTCATCCACAGGATTTGATGTAAACGATATCATAATAAAAAGTATAGTAGAATAGAATAGTATGATGCAGGTATGTGCCGAGGTATTTAGCGTTAAATGTTACAGCTACCTCATGGAAATAGACAGAGTGGCAGCGCCCAACTACCTACCAACAGAACAGGATATTTTACGGGTCAGAGTACCTACAACTGGTATTATTGAATATCCATTTGACTTGGAAGAGATCCGGTTTAGGTATGTCCGTTTATGAAGAACAATTTCCAATGTGGACCCAAAGATCGATGAGCTGCCTGTCTGCGTCAAGCCCTATCTTCTGCATCGTGTCTGCATTTCGTTATTGAATGATTGCTACTAATTTCTGTTATTGATATTGTTTTGTGGTTTCTTTGTTTTTGTTATATGAAATTTTGATCACCGCCACTGACGCTGTCTCTTCAATGGACATTGAATCGTTATATTTTGTGTGTGATAATTTAATTGTTTATTATTTTTTTAGGAGAGAAAATTATATTTGATATTATAAGCATGTTCTTTCCGAGGTTCTTTCATCAACGTGAAGTAGAGCTGTGATATTGTTCAATTTTTATTTTATTATTTATTTATATTTACATTTGCATGGCATGCACTATCAACACCTGTGGCTTGGTTTGTTTTCCAGTTATCTTAGCGATCTCGAACGTATAGAAAAGCCCGACTACCTCCCAACCGAACAGGATATTCTCAGAGCTCGAGCTCCAACTACGGGAATTATTGAGTATCCCTTCGATTTGGACTCCATCATATTTAGGTACTAACATCTCAACTTATCTTATCAATTTAGTTTCTCATTGTTCATGAGAAAGAAGAACATCGAAGAAATTCTTTCTAGTAATAAAATCCATGTTTGTTAATCAAATAAAAAGAAATATATGAAGTTCAAACAGGAATCCATCCCTAGAAGTCAGCTTCTACATCATTCATTACTTGCAATATGTAACACCAGTTGTACTTGAGATAGAAAAACACAAAACGGATCATTTATCTCACAGAATGAGATCCATCCATAATTCGACTTACGACTTTGTGTCCCACAATTGTCCACAAGAGATGTGCCCATATCCGATGAGCATAGAATTTTCTCATACGTCAATTTTTTGTTGTGAGAATTAAAAAACAAGCACCAAGTATTCATGAATCACAATATTTATTTGCCAAGAAGTTGATAGCTCGTGTTACTTTTGCAATATTATTATTTTCTATGCTCGCAAGTAATGGGTGATTTGGAATGCACATCGTGATGGTTGAATCCTGGAGATTGACATGAATCTTTATCATTTCATTTGGAACCTAAATACCAGAAAAAGTAAAAAATGTTTGTCTAGCATCTCTGTGACCGGTTGAAGATGTGTTAGATAAATGTTTCTAGATTAGGTAGCGACTTTTCGATTCCTGATTTACGGTCGTTGTCTTATTATTTATTTATTTATGTATTGTTTTTCTTTCGTGGGTATTGCTTTCAAATTTATTCAGTATACTATACAGCATGATGACGAGGTGTGTGTTCGTGGTTGAATAATAATGATTCTAATTACACTGCCGATAATTAATACCTTGTTATTGAATTGAATGGAATTGATCATTTACTTGATATTTTATACACGAAAGCCGTTGGCCTTATTTCTGTCATTGGTGTATCCGATCGTAGCTTGTTGTTCTTTTTTTACAAACAGTTATAACGTTTTTTTTATACAATATATGAAAATGCATCAGGTACGATCTTTCAAACTCTTTGCTCGCTTTCATTGTAGTTTTCTATAGTATTGCAAGTATGTGAAAAAGCATGTTCTGTTTATTCAAACTATGCATATTGCCAAAATAAGAATTATCTCATTACTCTTAGCACTTCCGTTTATCTAAATTATATTTACAATGAATATTTCTAGTTTCCTCAAAACTTAGTTTGTTATATATCGTGCTTTCACTGCTCTTTATCATTCTTTGACAATTATATTCTCAAATCTGGTACCGTCGATTTAAATTTGCTAATTGATAGTCTAAATAATATTAATGATCATTCTTCTGGATAGATACCCTATAATTCATATTTTCTTCACTTTTTTTTTCATCTACATTCTGAAAATTCTTCAATTTTTCTTATCAACTTACAAATTTGGATTAAAATGATTAACATTTGTCTACAGGATGGTAGACGTTGGCGGACAGAGATCTGAAAGAAGAAAATGGATTCATTGTTTTGAAAACGTTACTTCAATTATATTTTTAGTAGCTCTAAGTGAATATGATCAAATCTTATTTGAATCTGAAAACGAGGTGAGTGATAGTATTTTGAATGCTTCATTATAAATTCACAAATTTTCTTACGAAATTAAAAGTGAATGCATATTAAAATTAATCGAATTACGAATTAAAGAATGAAACTAAATCACCAAAATAATACGATCCGTTCTTATCTTTGTTTGATTTTTTGTTTTCCTGCTATTTTTAATCAATTTTACAAATATATTCAACAAAATCTGATTCCTCACATGAATCTTATCCACAGAATCGCATGGAGGAGAGCAAGGCGTTGTTCAAAACGATTATAACATATCCATGGTTTCAACACTCCTCTGTTATTCTGTTCCTAAACAAGAAGGATCTTCTAGAAGAAAAGATTTTGTACTCTCATCTCGTCGACTACTTCCCTGAGTACGATGGTGAGTTTGAACAAAATTAAAAATTTATATGAAATAAGAAAAACGAAGAAGAGAGCTTGAATTAAGTTTTAATTTCTATAATTAGGTTAGATATTTTTATAGAAACAAAGCAACTTACCTTTCATTTGATCTATTTTAAGTTTTTTAATTTGTTTCTTCAATTACTCGTGCTCACGGTTTCTGTTACCCTTTGTTTTCATCCGGAAGTACGAATTACGAATTCTCTTCATCGATCGTTCTCAATCGATTGTTCGAAATTGGTTTCTTTAACAACTGATTCATTGATTTTGAGAAACTTTGCACGCAGCCAGACCCTCAGATCTAAGACAGGAATATAAGAGAGTAATATTTCTATCGATTGAACTTCATCTATGGAAATTGATGCGTTTTTAATAAAGAATTACTCCCATTACGATTTTTTTTTTCTTTGTCGAAGGAAGATTTTTGCTTTATATTGAAAGTTTTCTCACCAAACTTTCGGGGGTGACGTATCTATTCTTATAGACAACAATTAGAATCAGATGAAAGTCTCGTTATAGTAAAAGACTAAGTTTTGTGGGATAGGGCCTAAGCAGGATCACGTACCAGCCAGGGAATTCATCTTAAAGGTGTACCTCAGTTCTAATCCAGACCCTGACCGCATGTGCTACTCTCACTTCACTGCAGCAACAGGTCTGTTTTCTCAGTGAATGAACTCAAATATCTCGTTCTTTCTTTTGCTGGTTAGTGAGAGGCGGTCTGAGTCTTTGCACTTCTTCATTCTTATCCCCCCCCTCCCCCCCCCCCTGTGACGCTAGAAAACCTTTTTACAGTTCTTATTAGTTATAATCACATCTCGTATCTTGGCTTTCCACTTTCTCATATAGTATTATGTACGATCTATTTGATCTTTTCATTACTCAAAGTTGAACCGCTGTTATACATTATCAAGTTCTAATTGTTGAGTATTTGTGAAAAACCGAGTGATCCTCGTAGATTAATATATCTATCTATCCATCCATCTATCTATTCCTGTCTTCGGAGTTGCAAATTCTAAAGCTAGGGATGTTTACATTCAAATTGGGAAAATTGATTCATCTTTTCATTCACAAGTGTGCTTCAACCGTTGATGCATCTTCCTAGATGATATGTTTACCGAGAATGATGATCATACACTAGACTTTCAGTGTGCTGCATCACGGTCTTTCTTGTTTCATTTTATTTCATTTCATTCGTTCTTCTCCTTTTAGTGAAGATCGTAAATAAGATGAATGCGTAATACAGATTATCTTTGCACACGTAATATTGTATTAGAAAAATACCATCCACTTTCATTTTACTAATTTTAGAGAAATCTCTAGAGAGATTGTTTCGATGCACATAAACTCAGGACATTGTTTGGGCACCAAAATCACTAATTCGATGAAAATTCTTCAATTCATTCAGATTACGTTTTAAATAATCTGATTACGACAAATTTACTGATAAAAAATGATTTTCCTAATTATGGAGAACATTTGAGAGAAATGGAGAATCAAAAGCAGATTGGATAATTAAAAACACGCTTTTGAACAGAAAGTCGTTGATTTCTTCTAATTTTTGGTAGATTTCGTTTTAAGAAGTTTCATTGTTCTGTTCTGGAATGGATTCATTGATTTGAAAAAACTGTTTGCTTAGTTTCAAAATAGATATTTCTATTTAATTGATATAACTGAATTAAAAACCAGCTGATTAGTTGATGAGCGTTGTAACTCTACTTTTAATAATTAGTAAACAAAAATAATATTTTTGTTCTGTATTGATTGAAATTTGGATTATTTCTCAACCGTTGAGTTCGATTATATCGATCCTAAGGATTCGAAGGATTAAATTTTGCGAATTTGAAAATTGTATCACGTAAAAATACCTCGCACAATGAACCTCAGTATTAATGGTTTGTAACTAACCAGAAAAACCTTTCCAAAAACCTTATTTTGCGACACGTAGGCTACAACTGAAATAAAATTACCTGGTGATGATTTAGACAAGAGAAAAAGAGCATACCTTTGATCGTTTCGTTATCATGTAACAAATTTATAATTCATCCGTGGTATAACCTGAATTTCATTACGTATTGAAATATTCATTTTTGTATTGATTTAAATAACAACGACCTATTTTTCTGATTTTTGTCGTTTTACGTGATAATAGAATTACATATCGCAGAAAAAAAATGTGTGTCCATATAAGGACTTTACAGATGTAGCTGTGCTTGTGTAACTGTGTGATACACATAGAGACTGGGAAGAAGAAATATACTAGAATGGAATCCAATATTGCATCAAATAATATTAGCAGAATAGAATGGTTTCCTTCTGACTATTGCATAAGCAAGCAAGCTACTTACGGATCAGTTGGAGGGCATCACGCCAAGCGTCGCAGAGCTCTATTAAACTTAATTCAATAAGATGTCCTTCCGTTTTTTTTCTTCTTTTATTGTGTTAGATTTTCGAGTTGAAAGTTTTCAATACAAACCCAATATCAATGAAAAATAATTCAATTCAATTTATTCATTCTTTGAATTTGAAGATCTTTTTATTTACTGTCTTCCATTTTCTCTTTATGGTTTAAATTCTGACAAAGATACTTTTTATCCATAGTTTTCGATTTCTTTTTTTTTCCCCAAATTTGATTTATATATCAAGATCGTATTTTGTTCTTCCACATTTCCCTGTAATTTGAATTAATCTTCGATTTCACAGAGGTATAAATTGAGTATTTATTTGATTAGTTATTATATGGCTATTTTGATTCAGCTGCCTATATACACTAGATTCCATGTAAAATTCTGTAGTAACCACCACAATCCGTACCGCTTTTTCCAATTCATTCACAGGCCCACAAAAGGAGGCTACAACAGCTAGAGAATTTATTCTCAGGATGTTTGTTGACCTCAATCCAGATGCTGAGAAAATTATTTATTCCCATTTCACATGCGCAACAGGTAAGCGAGCTACGCAATAGTATTTTGCTCCAAAATTCCTCCTGCTATATCTGTACTTTGCAATCGCATGTTTTTGCTTGTGTGTTCACAGTATTTTGTCACGTATTTTCTTCTACTCGTCGTAGTTTCAGATGTGTAATAAATATTTTAGGATTCAAGTAATTTGAATCGATATTTCACGATTCAAGGAGAAGGTAAAAGAAAAAAAAAACAATCTATTTACTCGGTGGTAAAATTTCTGACAACATTTTTTTTCAAGCTTGGTATCTTATTCATTAGAAACATTGGTTGATTATGAAAAATTATAAAAAGTTTCACGTGATTAGCATTAGAAATTCCAGCTACGCACTTTATATGAATTGTATTTTTCTGAAATTATGAGAATTATTCCCACCGAGTGTGAGTATCTTTTTTTTCTCTGTTTTCTCATTTTTCTCATTCGCCACTAATATTTGTGTATTGTTTTGCATGCTGCATATACGTACTTATGGTTTCGATGGTGAATAAAAAATAAACTACAACAGACACAGAAAATATCAAGCTTGTGTTCTGCGCAGTAAAGGACACGATCATGCAAAGTGCTCTAAAGGAATTCAATCTTGCATAATCACAGCGAATCTTTTAATCAACTCGATATTATTGTAACATTCTTCATTTTCAAATCGTTCTTCCAATTCTGGCTTATTACCTTGTCATCATAATAATATAACGTATAATTTATATAGACAGATGAAAATAATAACGTTCTGCTCCGTAACTATATCGTCGAATATGATCGTATAGTGGTAATAATGTAATAAATACAATTTATACAGATAGAGAAAAAGGATATTATATTTGATGTGATGATAATCGTGAAAATGATTGAAAGTTTATCCATTTGTAGGAAAACTCAAGTAAAACCAATGGCTCTTTTTTCAATTTTTGTTTTCGGCTTATTTGCTCACATACATTCATAAAATGTGACTAGAAATCTGATTCTGGAGTATTATTGTGGGTGTTCACATTACGTCTGGCTTATCGATGTTTATTCTGGTTTCTTTTGAATGTTGGCATGGAGAATTTATTCTAATAAAAAAACACCACGAATTTTTCTCCTCCTAGTTATTGTTATTTGTTACTAAGTTTTTTTTCGGTTTCATTCATTTTTGAAATTATATATAGTTTTAAGGAAAACAAAATTCACGCTCTTAGCTTGTAAGCGCAATCTGATCAATAATATTAGAGTACATATACCGTATACAGGGTGTCCCAAAATTAAGTACAAAAAATGATAGAGGCAATAGAGGGGGTTGAGCTGAGTGAATTAACCAAAGGAATATGTGGTCTGCGAAGTCGCGTTCGTGAGATATGACCAGTTAAAAAATCTTACCAAGCGTCCGCATGTAGGCAACCGAGTACACAGTAAGCCTTGGTTAGAAGGCATTTTAAATCCAAAAACTCAATAACATAATCGAAATAAACGGATTGATGATAACGATGTACTCTGGATACAGCTTACCGTGAGTGAATGTAATTTCAATTTCGAAAGCATTTTCTATCACGCATCCTCGTTGTTGTGTTTGGCGAAACTTCAATACCAAGAGTGTTTACGTTTGAAATTCATAAATTTGAAAGTATTGAACAGCGTCACGCGCTTATCAACAGGACTTCTAACCGATGATCGCTGTGTACTCGGTTGCCTACACACGGGTGCTTGGCAAGATTTTTTAACCGGGCATATCTCGTGAGCGTGACTTCACAGGCCACATGATGCCTGGGTCGAATTACTCAGCTCGACCCCCTCTATTACCCCTATCATTTTTTGTACTTAATTTTGGGACACTCTGTATATGAAGTCAATACATACAAATTTCAGTGGTTTCACTGATTCGAGAATTCTTATTGAATTCATTTAACAGACACGAGGCTGAAGTTTATAACATCAACACGACAAACTGATAAAAGACAAAATCGGCTCGGATTTTCCTATGAAGACAAATTTTAGCTAATATTATTTTTTGCCATTTTGTTTCATTAACCTTATAAACTTCCAACACATGTGTGTGTTACATGAATCCATTAAGATCATAATGTCTGACTTGGTTGGATCAATCCACATGAAATAAAGAAAAGAATAAAGTGCAAATTTTGTTCAAACAATATCATAAAAAAACTTGCACATTAATTAAGATACAAGAAAGATTAGAGACCATTATATTATTCTTCATTGCTGATATCTTTTGCCACTATTTGTTATGTTTGTAATCCTTTGCGACAAAATTCTGCACACTTCTGAATAAAGTAAAATAATAATAATAAATTAAGTCACAAATGACTAAGTTTAAAAATTTTAGTTGTTATAACTATTACATATTGAAAGTGAACTAATAAAATGAAAATACACGAGAATATATAAACAAAACAAAAATTTGGACTTCATCTTTCTATCGAAGATTATTATGATCTCTGGTATTGTACTTGGTGTGAGACTCTACCGAGTCTCTTGATAAATTCAGAAAATATTTTCATATATTCAGACGATGAAAAAGTGTGAAAATATGAATATCTTAGCTTTTTCTTCTTTCAAATATCACCTAACATGTATGAATCACGTAATAAAAAATCTAATTACATTGCAATTCTATTTACAAATATGGATAAATTTTATGATCAATAAAATTGTCAAAATCTTTCTTATTCAAGGATGGGCATTCACATTTCACTCATTGTTAATTAGAATAGCTTCGCCCTAAAAAGATTTTTAATTTTTTGCTTCATAAAAATCTAACGCTTGCGCATGAGATGCAAATCCTCCGACTTTTCATTGTATGCATCAAACTATATTCATACAGGGTAAGTCTTCCAAACATACATACCTGGAATGAAATTCCAAACAATATAAATTATGGCATTTTTTGTAAAAATTTAGAAAAAACATAAGGTTTATTGTTGCTGATTTTGCAAATGAAAATATTGCAAACGCATGAAATTAGCTGTATATGAAATACGAAGGAAGAATTTTCTTAAAAATCTTTACCATACTAAATAATATTCAATTAATTGATTTGGTTCTATATTTTTATACTAATATCGTTTTCCGTTTTTTTCACTTTCACAGACACGGAAAACATCAGATTTGTGTTCGCAGCGGTGAAGGACACAATTCTTCAATCAAATTTGAAGGAATACAATCTGGTATAAGTGAGAATTTGTAGAGAAATCAGGATGGATAATATGCTGTTTCTTCTGGATACCCCGTATAAGATGAGATTAGAAAACAAGAAGAGATACGGATTTTGTTTAGCGATCGAGAAAGCGAGCGAACAAGTGAGATGGAGAGGGAAAATACAGAATGCGATTGAAGAAAATAAAGTATGAGAGAACGAGCGAGAGCTGAAGAGCGAAAGAGAGAGAGAGGGCGATAGAGAGAGAGAGAGAGGGAAAGAGAAAGAGGGCGAAAGAGAGAGAGAGGGGGAGAGAGAGAGAGTGTGTGAGAGAGAGAGAAAGAGAGGAGAGAACGAGCGATATTGGAGCATAGAAACACTAATACTATTTACTGTGTTGTGTCAGCGTCGTGCACGACGCATCATCATTATTTCTTCAAAAAGTTTATAACAACTTTAGATAGAATAATTATGCACGGGGAAAAAAACGAAAAAAAAATGGCTATCGACCAACAAAACCAAGAAACGAAGAAAAACAAAAAAAATGATGAAAAAATAAATAAATAAATGAATTAAATAAGCAAAAAGAAGGACCTAAAAATCTCCGAGTGAGCGCTATGTATTTTATATCGTTCTAAAACTATTTAATAACTATACAAACAAATTTTTTCACTGTCCAAGAGAAAATGAAGGAAAAAAGTAAGAAAAACTACAACAACAAGATAAAAAAATAAAAATAAAGCTAACATAAACACTGATCATTTAGTTTTCATACTTACACTATTTGTTGAAATTTGTTACCTTTTTTGTATAGCTTAGTTTAGTTGAATCAAGCACAGCTACCGGTTTACCGTGTGACATCGCCTGATTTTTTTTATAAATATATATATATCTATATCTATATATACATATATTTATATGAATCTATATAATACTATGTATGTATGTATGTATGTATGTATTTGAAGTATTAAACGTAAAAAAGTTCATTAAAAATAGATAAAATGAAATGAAACACGAAGAGAAGAAAAGAAATTAGGAAGAACTGAGAATAAAAAAACGAAAATACATAAATATACCTATATGTGTGTAAATATATGTATATTTATTTATTTGTTTGTTGCTTAAAGGTGAAAACAGAAAAAGAAATTGGGGAAAAAAGCAACAAAAACATAAAATAATAATAATAAAAATAAGCGTTTTACGGCGCACTACTCTGAGTGCCAGAAGAGTTTGTTCCGAATATTGTCCGTAATATATAATAATAATTATAATAAATAATCGAATAATTAGTTATTGATAATGAATAATAATAATAATGATAAGAAGTATAAGCAGAAGAGAAAAAACAGAAGAATAATTCGTTGAGGCGAATAAATATTATAATTGCTCGGCAATGTAGAACAATGACAATGACGAAAACAACAACAGCAATGATAAGATTCGTAAGAAAACAAAACAAAAAAATAGGAAGAAACGTGAAAGAAAAAGAAAGGACAAAAAAGTTTTTATGACGAGTATATTATTAAGTCGGCGGTGACACAAGTGAGAGAAATTTTAGTGCCATTTACTAATGTGGTGTTTTTTTCTTTTCTATTTTTCTCTTTTCTCTTTATTCTAACGCAAGTCCTTTGTTGTTTTATAAAAATAATACATATATGCAAAAAACCAAAGTGTGTGTGTGTGTTGATTTTATTTTATTTTTATTTTATTTTTTTATTGTATTCGTAGTTCTTATTTATTTATTTCTTTTGTTTTTTATCGTTTTTCTTTCCGTTCATTTATGATAAATCTTCTGTGCAGCGTGCGCACGCATTTGAAAGATTATTCCGAGAAATCCATTTATGCGACGATAGTCGTAGCGGAAGCAGGTGTATGCGATACGTGAATATTAAACAGAAAGAAAACAGACAGAAAAATCAAAAAGAACAGAATTTCAGACATGCGCGCGTGCGCCCTCTCAGATAAAATTCATGAATACATAAATATTGTTATGTATAATAAAAATTATGAATATAAAAAGAATAAGAAATAAAAGTAAGAATATTGAAAATAGTTGTAATAATATATGAATGAAAATGAAACATGAAAAAAAATAATAATAGTATCAGATGATACAGAGATGGGAAAAAAAAAAGAAACTGCAACAAAAATTTCAGGAAAGAAAAGAAGCAGAAGAAAAAAAACTTGACCCTTTCACAATGCAAAAATGAATTGAAAACAAACAAAAGAAGAAATTGAACAAGGAAAACGAAAATACGAAACTAGGGAAAATAATGGCATCTGGTCGATGCGATTCTTAGATAATTCAAAGGTGATAACAGACAGAATATGAGAAAAAAAGAATAATAATAATTCTGTAATTATCTGATGCTATTTTACTACGTTGCTTCAGCTCGGATGAAGTATTAGGGACTGCCCGGATAAGAGAGAGAGAGATAGAGGCGCACAAATTCTACACATAATAATAAGATAACAAACAAAAAAACAAATGTATGAAGAATAAGAATCTGAGATTTATGTAATGAAAAGAACACGATAGATAAAATGAATAAGTAAATAAATAAATAAATAGATAAATATCTCGCGTTTCTATCATATATATTTAATAAATAGAGAAGGAAGAAAGGGAGAAAAAAACCTGAATGAACAAATAAATGAATAAATAACGAGGTTCCACTTACCCCCTTTGGTGAAGCATTTGTTGATAATGCGGCACGTATTATGTAAGATGGAAAAAAGTAGATGCATGACGCTATTGATAATTAATCAATCTAATCAGAAGAATGAATGAATTGAATAATTGATTCGTGAAATTGAATCGAATTGAATTGAATTAAATGATAATGTAATCAGAGTCATATATCTCGGACGCAATGTTATTTATTCAATTGTATCCAAGAAGACAGACACCTATACAGTGTATGTACGTACGTATGAACTGCTCACTGCCCTGCTGCGCAAGCTGAAATTTCATGTTCTTCTTGATGCAGCGAAGCTCATTGCCGCCACCACTGCAGCTGCTGCTGCCTTTGCCTTCACCATCCTCTTCCCCCTGCCGCAAATTGATCTCTGTATACATACGCATTCTGTCTAATAACGTGTTGTATTTATTGATCATGCGTCAAATTTTTTCTCCATCTACGCAATTGGAACGTATACCTATAAATAAATAACAATGATAGATTGAATTATCATCAAAAAGATTAGATCAACAAAAGAGAGAAGAAAAAATGAGAAGAAAAAAGTAAACTCTTACCAAAATTGATTCTGCGGGCATATTTCGTAGAATTGGGATGAAAAATGGGGGAAAAAAAGGTTTTCCTTCTTTTTTTTTTCTTCACTGTTTACAGAGATTATTTGCCGGTCGGAAAATACGTATGCATTAGTAGTTTAATCAACTATAAAAGTATTGTGCGGTGTTTTGTTTGTTTTCTTCTCTGTTCCTCTCAACTATGACAAGTATATGAAAGTCGAATACCAACGAGAAAACTTCGATCTTGAATCAAGTATCCAACTACAGTTAAATGAGTATGGCGTTCAGTCATGTGCAGCCTGAAAATCGTACTTTGATACTGTACAGATATGATGGTATACGTGTAAAAGTATAAAGGGAAAAAGAAGAAAAATAAAAAAAATATAATAAAACGGTAACAACGGAATACTGAATCAATTATTTACTATTCACAATATCTGCGCGGGTGGCCGAGGGGGAGGGGCGAGAGGCAGCATCATCATAACATTTCATACTGTACCATGTGTCGTACATACAATTTCGGTTGAAAAGCACTGAATTTATATTGTATTGAAAGAGAAAATAAACAAAAGATAAATATATATGGTGTTTATATATATATACATATACATACACATATATATATGTTATAATATATGTATATAGTATAAACAAATAGGTATATACATATACATATATATATATATATATGAAATAATAAACATTGTGGATATAGTAAATATAAATATTATTGAAGAGTTCTACAAGGGAAAGAGGGAAAAGAGGAGAAAAAAGAGAAGAAAAAAAAATATAAAATGAAAAAAACCAGAAAAGAAAACAGAAGTATAATATTAAGAGATAACAACAAATAATAATAATAATAATATGATTAATATTAATAATAATAATAATAAATAATAAATAATTATAATAATATTAATTAATATTAATATTGAATAATAATAATAATAATAATAATAATAATAATTATAATTATGATAAGAATAATAAGAATAATACAGCTTGGTTTTCAGTGTGCGTGAAAGTAATACGAGAAATATAACTGAGTGAAAAAAAGGCTAGCGAAGAGGGAGATGACAAGAGAGAATGGGAGAGAGAATCAGAGTGTGTGCGTGGGCGCGCGCGTGCGCGCTCGTGTGTGTGTGTGCGCGTGTGTGAGTGAGTGTGTGTGTTTGTATGCGAACGAGGAACAATAGGTAGGGTAAGCAGCGAAGGGGGTGTGCGCCCGTTGGAAATCGTTAAACGTGAGGAGCCAAAAATTGGTGATCGATACGAACGAAAAATTAATAGATAAATGAATATATAGTATGAGCGAAAGAAATTTCAATGCGGCAGAAGAGGAAGTGATGCCCCATAGGTTTTGCTGATTGTTGCATAAACGAAACCAAACATAAATAAAAAAAACACAATGTAACGAGAGGATAATAGGGGAGCGAATGAATGGATGGCAACGCAATTTGTGGCTATATATAATATACCTATATACATGGTATATGGTATACATATGGTTCATTTGTAAATCATTTCTTGTCAAGAAACAGAAGACGAAGAGAAAATAAGAAAACGAAAATGAAAAAAAAAAATGAAAAACAGAAAAAAAACATTTGAATAAATTGAATAATAGAAAAAAAAAGCAAGACGAGGAAGAAGAAGAAGAAGAAGAAGAAGAAGAAAAAGAAGAAGAAGAAGAAGAAGAAGAAGAAAAAGAAGAAGAAGAAGAAGAAGAAACAGAAGAAAAAAAGAAGAAGAAGAAGAAAAAGAAAAAGAAAAAGAAGAAGAAAAAGGAGAAGGAGAAGGACAAGGAGAAGGAGAACGAGAACGAGAAGGAGAAGACGAAGAAGTAGAAGAAGAAGAAGAAGAAGTAGAAGAAGTATACATTTTTCTGAAAGCATAATATGTTGGGTATTCTTTCTGTGTGTATAAAACTGTAAACACTCCCCCCCCCCCCCCCCCCCCCCCCCACCCCCTGAAGAAAAAACAACCCAAAATGAAATCAATGTTTCTAACTTATTTATAATAAATAATATACATTAATGATAAAAAAAACAAGAAAAAAAAAGAAAAATGAAAAAAAATAAACAAATAAAAATAAAGGCAGTTTGTGACAGTAGTAGTTCGTTTTTTCCTAACCGATAACATTTTCTACCCAACACCAAATTCAATTCTTTCTGTTTTGTTATGCAACATAATTAAATCTATCTATTGTCAATTTTTTAAATCCAGGGTGGCGACGAGCCATCAGGACAACTGTTAAAGATCAGAATATTTTATGAGTCTGGAGAAGTGAGGCACAGGTAAAAAAGGCACGCTATATTTGAATAAAAAGGTGTATTATTTTGAATAGCATTGTGTCATTTGAATTTCATGTAAGTACAAATAGTTATTCGGTAACACAGTATTTCAAAGGAATATTGGAAATTTTCATTTCTTTAGACAAATTACAATGAATGATATGCAATTTCGAGATCTTTGTTGATGAAGATCGTGTAACATTATTTGGGTTGTTTTAGTAAATGTAGAGTTCAGAAAAAATGGCATTATTTTACTATTAGATAAAAACTATTAGATAAAAACCAGACTTCGATCGATCAAGGAAGTTTATATAAGAAAAAGGTGAATATAATATATTCCTGTTGTTTCTGTTTATAGGAAAATATGCGACGAAAGTCCTCCCACCCCGTGTCAAAGTATTGTGTGCTGATCCTTGAATATGATAAATTATATAATGCCGGAGTCCGAAACGTCATACAAATATCCACATAATGCAATATCCTTCGGAATATCCTGATTTGAAGAAATCCCAAAGATCGTTGTACAATTTTTATGTAATTGCATATATCTGCTTCTCCTCACGATGTCATCGCCCTCAGGGACATCCTGAGACGTTTTCAGGACGTTACACAGTGGGCGCGGGCTGGACAAAAATCGAATTTCAACACATATAAAAAAACACAATATCAATGACCCCCTCTTTTTTATTACATCCTAAACTATGTAAAACAAGGTGTAATGTTTTCAAATATTGCATATGTAGTTCAGTAGTTATTCAAAAACAATGATCGAATCGCCTTGCGCAACGTTAGCCGCATATTTTCGAATTTCATTCCAGGGCTCCCAAAGAGTCAGGAATACTCTGAGAAATATTCGCAAATTGGATCTTCATAGCTTCGAGTGTACCTCACAATCAACAAATTTTTCTTTCTCAATCATCGCAAAACATTCTTGCATTTATTGGTAGTTGAACCAAAGCACCGATTTGAGCGTTCGAAACAGAATAGGTATAACGTCAATTTTTCGTTACATGAAATAATACATGAGATTCCATGAGAGTTGATCAGACTGGGGTTAAACTCTTTCACAAAATGTCCTGAATGTTTACCAAAAGAATGTGTCTGCATTCGTTTGCGTTTACGATATTCATAAGGTTTCATACATTTCAGTGTAATTTGGTGCAAGATACGTGCTTCAGCCTGAATCGGTGTCAAGCAGTGGAAAAAGTCAGTTGCAGGATTTCAAAGTAACAAGTAGATCATTAGTTTTGTATGCTTATGAAATTCGTATTTGTGCCGCTAGATAGTGATTTCTCCTGTATGCGAAGTTTTACTTTCGAATTCTTATAAATAAAAATGGAGAGTGTTCATGCCGACAATACCTTGCAAGATAACGTACCATAATGTTGACAGAATACTTTTTCCAACACTTTCCATTGTAATTCACACGAAAGATTCATAATTTTCCTTTTCTGATAATCTGAAGCTGAAGTCTAAGATCAACGACCCATGAAACATTACTTATGTTTCAGACTGCAGTTCTATTTGAAAAAGAAATGATTTGTCTTCTATATCGAATTTGCTATTCTGAATTTGTCCCATGTTGAGTTCACATTCGGTAGGATTGGCCTACAAAATCTAGAATACCGACGGTCGAGCGATTTCCTTAAGAATTGAGCAAGTTATCGATTTTGTCCACTTTCTTCGGGTTTCTGGTCTTCCATGTTGGAACCACCATTTTTTGGGTAATTTCAAGTTGATATGTGAAATCAGTAACCCACAAAACATCAATATCAACTTGCATCTGCGTAGATAAAAAAAAAGATCTTTGTCGTCCATATTGGATCCGCCATTTCAAAATTCATCGATTTTGAGCTCAGAATATAAATAAACGGCCCAAAAACATTCAGGGGACCAAGTTTCAAAGAATTCTCCCCAATATTGAGTGAGTTATCGATTTTTGTCTATTTTGCCCAGATTTCACCCACTGTGCGTCAGAAAGATATCTCGAACCATATATCCATCGAGAATATCCTCAAAATGTCCGTGAATGAATGTCCATTTTTCAATTTCAAATGACGGGTTATTAATAATAACAGACGTTTGACATTAAGTTTGATATTATTTTATTATCAAAGCGTTACAGTTAATAAATGAATAATGCATTTCCGAATTCAAATATAAATAATAATAGTACTGTTAATAATACATCCATCGTTTATTGCAGCATACACTTCCGTCAACTAAATTGACTATTTACTATAAATCTACTCTCATCTAATCTAATATCAATATACTATGACTGTTTTTATTACTATTACAATAGGGAAGTTCCAATGGTTCATCAGATAACTAGCGTTTACATAGAAAACAGGATCGGTGTTTTCCATTAAAATCAGATTATTGGAAATAATAAAAATAGAAAAAGATGTATTTCAGTGCGGCCCCAAAAACATGATAAAAATTTCGCTTCTCTGCGCGTGAATGTTACGCAACAGTTCGCCAGGCGCTCGGGTAACACTAGGTCATAACGCGCAGGCGTAAGATATTTGAATATACCGTTCTCAAGCACAATTTAAACATCGCCTTTTTTTAATCTTATTTATTCGAAAACTAGCCGTAATGATTGAATGCGACTAATTTACGTGGATCCCAATGACTTAATCCATTGAAAACAAAATGAAAACAAATTATCCGACTTCCCTATTGAATAATATACCACCGTATTAATGATAACAACAACAATAATAACAACAATGATGATGATAATAATAATATACAGGTATACTACTCATATCGAGAGTGAACGTCTGCAATCTTTTTCAACATTCTATATGCATACGTATATCGAAATATCGTATGTAAGACCCAAGCGCAATATAATATACATATATGATATAACAATGATAGTGTAGGTTTAGGTATAATGCCAATATTATTGATGTCCTAGCGAAAAAACTACGAGGATATGTAATTAATGTAAGTTCATGTATATATGTATATATGTATCTATATATATATATATATACTATAATATTATAATAATTTTGAACACACAATTGTTCGTACAATATACATCAATTTTTCAACGATAAAGGCGGTTAAGGATATACATACATCATGAGATAATTACTATTCGTCTATTTCATATATTCTATAATTCATTATCATCATTATCTACGAGCAAAAATCAATTAATCAAACAATTATAATCCGCAGCGTTCAATCGAATATTTTCAACTTGAAATCAAATATAGATAATATATGAACGCAGGAAATTTATTCTAAAAGACAAAATAATTTACGATCTTGATGTAACAATATAATTATACGTTTTTTTCCTTTTTTTTTTTTTAACGCATTTCTGTGATTTTGTATTTAGTCAGCATGTAAAGATAAGCCATGCCGAATGAATTTCATACTAAAATCAGCTATTATACAAATTACAAGTATACCGACTTGACAGTAGATTACATAGGTATGTTATAGGTAAAATAATTATATACGGAATCATATTGCTACGTAAGGTAAAACTAATTTGTCTACCTACACCTTTATATTTACGTGTTTTTTTCTTCGCCATTTCTAATATACCTAATATATATATTACATCAATGTGATATGAAACATCATATAGTACGTAAAGCTAGCTTGACTAGGGACATAATAACCATTATTGTATTATACCAGCTATACTATATATTTTTATTTAAATTTGATTTTTTACTATTACTGACACCACAATATATACACCTATATATATATGGGGCATTCCACGTCAAGTGGGCCACTTTGTCATTTGGGTTTTTTGAATTTCATGCGAATTTTATGGTAACTTCGGAAGGCCTAAGACACATGTTTGAAACATTTGTTAACGTCTAAAGTAATACGGTCGCAGAGCTACGCTCTATTTTCGAGATTGACAATTCACCATAATTTTTCCTTTCGAACAATTATATCGCAATGGACCGGTAGAGAACAAATTGTTGGATGCGTGTATTCTCAAGGATTTTTTCCGTATTTCCACCTAAAAATACCTGTTTTGTTCCACACGGCGCGCGACATCGTGAAAATGTGGTTTCAAATTTTCAATCGCACTTTTTTCCCGTTCGCGCACTTCAAAATCCCTAAAAAATCATCTAATTCTTTCAAGTTCATCCCTCAAACGGAAATTATGTGCCGACGATGGGTTCTAAGTTAAAGTTTCGTTATTATTTTGCTACGTTATGACAAGTCGCCGGATCCGGGACTTTGCAAAATTTTTAAATCCGGCCCGAATTGGAAAGACGTGTAATGAAAAATTTAAAACCGCATTTTCACGATGTCGCGCTCCGTTCAGAACGAAACAGGTATTTTCAAGTGAGAGTACGGAGAAAATCCTCGAGAATACATGCATCCACCAATTTGTTCTCTACCGGTCCACTACGACATAATTATTCGAAAACAAAAACTGTGGTAAATTATCATTTTCGAGAATAGAGCGTAGGTCTGCGAGATTTTGACTTTTGACGTTACCAAGTGTTTCAAACATGTTTCTTAGGCCTTCCGAAAATACCATAAAATTTGCATGAAATTCAAAAAGCCCAACTGAAAAAGTAGCCCACTTGACTTGGAATGCCCCATATATGTATGCACATGTATGTATGTATTTATTATATACTATATTTGTATGTAATAAATAGTATGTAATACATATAATTCAAATATTGAATTTTTCTAAGCGTATTTCTGATATAATAATAATAATAATAATTATATGAATAAAATATTATTATCACCGTGAGATTATTATTAAATGGAAATCGTAATTTGTATGTACTATAAGTATAAATGTATGTATAATATGGAAACAATAATTTTTGCACGCGAAATTTCTTCTTTTTCAATCGCAACGACGGTGGGGGGAAGAAGTATTTTATTTTCAATGATATATATATAATTTGCCATCATTGTGTTTTATGTGATATATGAAATTGAAAAAAATCATTCATAATACTTTTTTCGTGTTTTTTTTTTCTTCGTTTTTAGTAAAAACCTTATACATGCTGTGAAAGCTCGAATAAAGCCTGAATAACATATACTGTATGTATCAGTATCATATGTATTATGTAATAGAAGAAATATTATAGTTCACAATTAGATATGTATTATAATAATGTATGTATACCTACATAGTTTAGACTCCAGAGTTTTAGACAGACATGGATAGAATGATATACCATATATAATGGTATATTGTGATCGTTATAATAATTCAATTGATTATAGACAACTAGATTGGTCGGATTTTATCCAATGTGAATTACTTACACCTGACGTATAGTGATACTTATTTCATCTTATTCATTCATGGCTTCGTATGGATATTGGTATAGTACTATTATATACCTATATCAAATGTTTATATTCAAAATATCCGTAAAAATGATCTTCATATAGGTACTATATGTATGTATGTATGTTTTATAGTATATACATATTATAGTATAACATATACACGAGATGTCCAGGGCCTCGCGTATCTTTTGCTTAAATCCATTTAAACAGTATTTTCCAAGGCTCCATCTCCATTGGAGAGTTTCTCCAGTGTTGCAGATAAGTACCTACTTTATTTCAGATAGGCAAATATAGCTGATTCAACAATATTAATATTCATGGTCATGGGCTCAATATAATGATAGCGCAAAGGTATAGGGTAGAGAAACTGAGGAAATAATATAGTTACATAAAAAGAAACAATTCGCTTTCGACGAGAAAATATGAACAATTGATGAAAAACTCTTTGAGATAATAAGATATGTTATTACACATAATTATCAATCCTGCAAGGAAGTCTTCAGTAATCGCATCGTCGAATTTTCGGGGTTTTTAAAATCGAAAAAAATCGAAATATAGCTGGATAAGAATTGATCGGTAATTTTCGATTGCTGGAACGTGCAGGTACTAAAAACTACATAATTTCCTGCAGGCAATTTCAGACGATTTCCATAACGATTTCAAAGAGAACTCAAACATTGTTTCAGGTACGCATACATGATTTTAAGTTATTCCAGACGATCCACGTGTAGAGAAATTAGCGTTCTGAATTAAATGCAAACAGCACCTATAGGGTAATGCGCTGAATCCATTGCCGATCAGTAAAGGCCGAGCCACGTTCAAACGCAAGCGCGTGCCCGAACGCAAACGCAACGATTTGACATCGCTGATTGGTTCAGAATCGAAGAAACTTTCTCGAAAACCAATCCGGAGTGTCAAATTGTTGCGTTCGCGTTCGCGTTTGACCGTGGCACGGCCTTAACTCCCGATTGTGGCTAAAAACCAGCAATGCACGAGCTATGAATTCAGACTGCAGTCTTACCAAGTACGTTTGATCAAAAAAGTACGTGATTTAAATATCGGTATGGATATTTTCTGCCCTATACCTACACGGATTACAGATAGCAGATCTTTCGGTGAAGAATGTTGAACACCGCTAATCTAATGGGGAAATTTGTGCCCGTCGTCAAGTGGGCTTTGGGATGTACGGTGCATCGATTTCTGTATTATCGTGGGAATTCCCTGTTCTCGCAGCGGCAATACTCACAGTCAATTTTATTTCCTCTTTCAATTTTTCCATTTAATTTCCCCATTGGGCTAGCAGACTTTAACATTCTGCCGTCAAGGCAGGGCCTGCAGGATGAGAGCGCGTTCTTCCTTAAAAAAATAAAACTAAATGAATACAAAATAGCGGGTTACTATCGTCCAGACTGGTCACTTCACTGCTTCCTCTTATGTGATGCCTATATAAGATCTGCAGATTCATTTAATAGTTGTATACCTAATACTGTATATATACCATTCACCATCCTTCGCAATTCATATACTATACATATGTGGCATATTATAAACTCGTTAAACACATTAGGTAGCCCTCTCATGCGTAATTCGATATATATGCATGACTATCAATCATCCACCGATATACTACTTATTATTACAATGATTGATAGTCATGCACTGATGCACACTTGAATTTAGTACACCGTAGTACATGCATACATTTTCACGCGTATACTATAGGTGTACACCAATGTATGCGAGTGTATAATGTACGAATTTTATACATATCATATCATACATACTAATCGTTATATATTTCACCATATTTATAGTATATCAAATTTACCTATACACATATTATACACATAATTCATTATAGTAGCATCTGTTATAGACATAGCGTTAATCTGACGATATAATTGAACTCTTCACACGCACAGAATTTGATCTCATCATAACGCCAATCTGTTACCAAGTTTTAACACAATTTTTATTTCCAATATCCTTTTTCTCGATTTATTTCGAGTGGGGTTAAAAGATGCCGAAAGATCAAAGAATAGACGGGCCGAGGTTTCGAAAGCCGAATTGCCGAAAGTGCAAAATGTAGAAATGCCATGATGAAGAAAGGCTATCAAGAAGAAATAACAAATTCAGAATACAGATACATACATGTCGACATTTCGCTCATGCAAGTTCTACCGTTTCTGAAGCTCTATTTTCAAAGAATAGAAAATAATTTGTATTGTGATAAATTTGATGAAAATCAGGAAAATTGCCTTATTGTGAGAAATGATAAATCCAATATTATGCAGAACAGCGGTAAGCATGCTCTCTGATTCGTCATTTTAATGGACAATATTCATGCGCATGTGAGTCTACAATTCATATAGTCTTATATATGCGTACGTAGCACATCAATTATATGTATAAAATTTCAAATCTATTATCAGTGCTCTCCTTTTTTCATTCCGCTTTCATGCTATTTCATATATTTTATACAATAATAATAATAATTCTTTCTTCTTCTTTTTATCAATTTTCAAAAAGGTGAGCACTCTGACTATGTATTCAATTCAAGGACATTGCATCACGGAGTAATATAGATCTCTGTTACGTAGAACTTAATTCTTTTCTTTTCTACGTTATAATAAATAACTTTCATTATTTCATGGTTATGGATTTATAATTATTCATATTATATAGTTATAATATAACATGTATAGGCATTCGTAAGTTTCTTTTATTATAATTTTGTGTCGTTTTTTTTTTTTTTTTTTTTTTGATTAGAAAAGTTTGTCATATATTATATTGATTTTCATCAAGTCACATTGTTTTGTATTGTATACCTATGTATCTTATCCATATAGATATAATAATTTGAAACAATATTTTCCATGCAGCTGTTGAAAAGAATAAGAACCTCATCATCCAACAGTATAACGACGGCGTTGATCGTTTATGAAATTCATTATTTCACGCCCTAGAGTTCGCGCGGTTGGCAGTTGAATTGAAATAATTGTCAATTCTTGTCGGACACTTAGCGCTGATTAAATTGAAAAGTAATGGCGAACAAATTTTCTCTGATACACTTTTTTGTCTGAGTTAATTACGAAGCGAGAAATTCTTATAGATTGTTCTTCAAATTTTGATTTAAACATTTCATATTTTGAATTTAAATCATTCATTCATTCAAGCTCCGGAATGTGATATATTTTAGCGTTATACGTTTACGTATCATTTCAACGACATTTCAAAATTTAAATATAAATTTGATCTCAACGTTATCATGAATAAAGGTATAAAAAAATATATTATGCCAGCGAAATTAAATCTTGCATTTTACATATGAAATTGATAAAGTAACCAGCCGTTTCATATGTGATTGATCATTTCATTTGCCGACGATAGATTTGTTTTCCAGCTGGCACACTTGCGAATATAGGTATAACACCTATATATAATAGATATATATTCCTGACTCAATTTATAAGTTGTACGTAAGTATTTCCTATCGTCAGTTCTGTTTAATTTTGTCTCTGATAGAGTTTTCGTGTGAAATACTGCATATATCGTTATCATTGTTCGAAATCGATATGATTCGTATGTATATAGGTATAATGACTTTTCTATACTTCTTCTTAAACAAAAATAATAATATACCTAGTATAAATATATGTACCATTGATTGAACAGCCACAAAAGCTTATACGCACAACCAACACTGAGAAGATGATTGAAAGTCATTGTTACCATAGCTATATCCTATTACGGATATCACAGATGCCGAACCGCCCGGAAAGCTTGAAAATGAAAATGAAAATACTTGATAATTCTTAGACAACCGGAAACTAAAATTGATGGGCAAACACTGAGGATTTATCGTTGGAAAGTCAACGTCGTATAGATGATACCTATACCGTCGATAAACGTCAGAAAGACACATTTGGAACATTGAATTAGACTCTTCGACGAACAAATTTCTGTCACTGGGACATTTATAGTTTCGTGCTGCCGAGGTTAATGTTCACAAAATTTTATTTTATTTTGATATTTCAATTTTTTTGTTCTTATTCGAAGTAGGTCAAATTTCAATGGGAAATAATAAAAGTAGGGTACCCAAACGCGTATAGGTACAAGTATTTTGAGCTTCTGGGATTCTAATTCTATGAGCGATTTCAGCATCTGCGAACACATGAGATTTACAGTACATGTATATAACAGTATAGAGAGAAAAAGAAACCTATATCTATTATATATTATACAGAACTATAAGATATTATCAGATAATATATAATAATAGTTTTGTATCTATAGGTAAAGTATGGTATGTACCTATATGATTTGATTAGCTATTTGATTTGAATGTGGAATTAGTATTTGATTATTATAGGTATATAGATTGGATAGATATTGCAAGAGCGCACCACTAATATCATCAGACATTGAAAGAATACCATTTTCGTTTTTCATTTTTTGTTTTCTCACAAAAATGGCTCATTTCGATTTCTCAATGTCTCATGAACAGTATCATATATTTCGTATTTTGATTTCGGGCTGTCAGCCATTAGGTACTATTTCTATATTTAATCGACATAGTCCTATTTAAACGCGTAATATTCAGAACAACACATGTTCCAATATAATTTTATCTTAACAATGAAATACCTAGACAAATATATTGTTTTACCACGGGACACTGTTCTTTTGCAAGCACATTTTTGTGCTTGTTGGAACCAAATAACATTTCTGATTCCGAAACGATTCACTTTTGTTTTTTTCATTATGGCGATTTGTCTACGAGAGAAAGGAAGGCAGCGACAAAAAAAACACAGGTTTGTATAAAATTGGTACCGAGGACCCGAATTTTTGATAAAATAAAACCAATATAGCTCAAAATCAAATCTTTTTTCGGGCGGCAAAAAAACGCTCAGATCTAATTCAGATCGAAATAGATCAAATTCTGTCTGATCAGATCTGAATTTTTTTACCAAATTTGACCTAGTCAGTTCTATCCATATCTGGCCACATTTGAGATCGCTCTGTCTCAGGTCTGAATCAGATTTGTTTGGTCCTAAAATTGAGATGTGATGAAATGAAATTATAGATCTGATCAGATGTCAAGATTTTTCCCCGTTACGCGCTGTTTGCTAGGTAATTTTTATAATCGAATACTATACGTATTCTTGTTAAAATTACGACATTGAAATTGAAATTACACACGTATTGACACATGCAACGATCACTTACAATTGTTCCATCATTTTAATTAGTTATACTGACCGGCTATTAGGTATAGTATTAGATTTCTGACATTCTCCGCAACGGCACAATTGTACGACAGATATTCCACATTTCTCGCTTGTTTATAGCTAAACTATACTATAAACTTATAATAAATTATTTTTATACTTGATTTGATTATATGATATTTTTAACCATAAAATCGAACAGCATGATATCCATTTATTAGATACTTAGTATGTATGTATATTTACCATGGATATGTCTCGTATCAAATGTCTGTACCAATATTAGTCTGTAATAATAGTAATTCGTGATTTATTCACGTGATGCGCGTTCGTATTATTATAACCAGCACCGTTTTCCCTCTTTTCTATAAATCCGTGTAATTTGTCATTCCAGCTGATTCTATAATGACTTTAAAAATTTTCCGAGTTTCGACGAAAGTTAAATATTCGTTAATAATCTTTTAGTATTTCGGGGCTACGCTTAGGGATCCAATTCTTTGTTAACCTATGCTGAATGTCTATAGTTCCGAAAACAGATATACAAGTAGATCAACAATTTATCAATTCTATTGATTACGAATGTGAAAAATTAGAATTTTTTCCCCCACCAATGAGCTGTTGAAAATCTATATCTCTTGGGAAGAAAACGAAGAATTGTTATACTTTTCAGGGGTTCCAGAAGTGCACTACAGATTTTGACAATTAGCACAGGGAATCAGCTGGCCAAACGTAGTTCGAAATTAATTCGACTGTAGCACGTAGTACTTTATAATCTATATTATAGATACATACTTTATTGGCCTCGCATTATTGGAAAAGCGTTTTTGCAGACATACATACTTAAATTATGTACTATACTCGTATCAATAATGTATAGCAAAGGTATTAGTTGTTTGATATTCCGAAATATCCGTTGTATGTACTATCTTATACCTTACAACCTACAAAATATTTAGTTATAATCTTAAAAATGTTCATTTTCATTTTTTCATTTGTGTTTCAGCGTTCAAACGGCTATATCCCAATTGATTCCACTACGTATGTATGTACATCGATTCAGATCACGGATATTGGAAAATGGAAACTATTCTTATAGAAGACTAAAACAATCTAAAAATCTTCGTAGCAGGTAAAATTTCTCATCACTTTTCGACAGATAAATAAACTTTCTGCATCCACTTTCACTTTGCTCGTTTATGCTGAAGTTTCAAACTCGAGTCCTCCCATTCATTCAACGTTCAAGTTCGCCGGTTCTAGTTCAGGTACATACATATACCTATTCCATCATCCAGCCATTCCACCAACTGAACATTTTACGGTTTCCATGCCTCTCATGATCATTTTGCCGTTCGAAACTTATGCTCTCTTGTGTTTATCTACCACTACCGAAACAACATTCCCCTATTATGCCATTCGGAGAGAGTGAGATAATACTCAACAGAATCCGATGATACTGTCTCAAATAGTACATTGTGCAACGGGTGCATGAAATAGGTGATTCTCGACGAGCGTCGATCCGGTGAAAATACACTCGTCGAAAATCACCTGAGCGCACGAGTTGCTTATACTATTTATTGAAACGTGTTGTGAGGAGTTCGATTCAAAGATATTGGTGAATGTTAGCAAACAAATGTTTTTGTATCGGTACTCGAACTCAATCCAAAACAAAGCTCGCATTACAATGGAACGGTGTGATAATGAACAAAAAGATGTAAGCGCAATCAGCGTCGGCGGGGCTCCGGGGGCGAAGCCCTCGCCTAGGCGTTGTGGGGGGCGGAGACAACCAATCGAACTTCTCACACGGCACCGTGTTTCGAAAAGCAATATGTTCTAGGGCTTCAAGTATTCAGCAACGACTATCGAGATTTGGGCCACGTCATAATTCCCATAAGCCATATTCACTGTCATTAGAATTCGTTCATAATCGTAGATATTAGATATCACAAGGGAACAAAAAGTCACGAGAGGCTTTTCGCTTCGCGTTCAAAGAGAATTGCCGGTGTAGAAGAGGCCGGGTTAAAAAAAGAGGAGGATCTATTGTACCACACAGTCAACGGGTACTTTCCACACATGAATAAATCGATCATATTCTCAAGTCTCTTCCATAAAGTATGCTGTAGACACGAAAAACATTGCATGCGTAACAATCAGATGATCCATCGGTAAGCGAAGTTTCGCATTCGTCAATCTCCGGTATCCCCGAGAATGATTTTTCCATATATATCCTGGCCTAATTACACGGTCATCGACGGTTGACCTTTGTAGTACGCAACGAGTACCAATGAATGCGAAGAAGTTGTAGGCAGACACCCCCAACACCAAAACCACGAATTATAAACTTGACTTGACAAACGCTCTCAGCCTGTACGAGCGTAGGCAATGAAACATTTATAAAGTCATACGTGGAGAACGGTGGAGGGGGTCAGGACGCTATGCTTGATCTACTTCGTGGCATACTTCCATGTAGTCTGGGTCGTGCATTATGGCTTTGATCAGATCCTTCAGAATTGTGTACCTCGGAAACATCGGATACATCTTCGAGTCGTTGTATTCCGTCTACGAAAATAAAATTCGTTTCTATTAATGTCGTTCCCGGGTATATATGGAAATCAAATGCCACATGGCGTTAATACCCCATTTATTTCCCTTGAAACCATATGTTGACCAATTTTTGTAGAATTTGATTTTCGAGGGTTTTCGATATCGCACTCTTTTTGGATTTGGAATCGAAGATCAAAGAGCCGCTTGATTGTCATTCAAATTTCTTTATTGCAGATTCTTTCGTCGTCTTTCAGAACGAAACTGTGAATTCAAATTTAGCCATTCGAATATGATTGACCAAAACTGAAAACTGTATAGTCGCTGAAAAACTATCGTAAAATTCAAGCATCGTAGTGTTCCAACATCCACGATCAGGAATCCAACATTCAAGATCAAAGTTCGAAAACGAGTGCGCTTTTCGCAGACAAAATTCGTATCCAAGGGATCTTGATTTCCTTGAATGAAAAATCGCAGATTCAAGATGGTGACCAAAAATTTGGGAAATTACAAATTTCTATGAAGGTTTATAGATGACGGGATTCGTCAGTATATCTGCAGCAATCTACAACGCCGCGGTCGAAACCTAATTTTGATGAAAACCGAAGTGTTTTTTTTTCATTCTTGACCGTGATCATCTTGGTCCCTTGAATTCTGAATCTTAAGATATTGACGTGATGAGAAATTCGTGTTCTGCGATTCCAGAGAATCTTCACTGGATTTCTGCCTCCCGTTTTGCAAAATGAATTTCGACGAATGAAAAACGTGTAAGATTCAAATGAGAAATATTAAAAAATAGAAAACCTGCGGACTCGGTCTGATACTTGGGAAGTACTTATGAAATAGAATTTATCCCTGGCAGAAAAACTCAATAAATCACGGTCTGGTGCTGGTGAAAATTGATTTTCTCTTGCAACCCTTATCTGTCCAATAAGTCTTACTTCCGTCATTCTCGAAGCTAATGCTCCCGTATACATGCTTTTAGAAAAGCGATCGATAACTTTCAGAGTGAACCTTTCTGTTCTGGAATCGCGCTGTACTAGGTAGGTACTATGTACTACATACACGTAGGTATACAGGTGTATATCCAGTGTATACCTTATACCTAAGCAGATTTATTATTCATACGATTACTATCGACTCACGACCGTATGATAATTGCTCATTACCTCGGTGGATGTGTGTGTGTGTGTGTGTGTTTATAGGTATATTTATATATAAACACATCATCTTAACCAATCGATACATCAATTTTCCGATACTCTACCGAATCCGTAGACTTGCCTATTTTTGTTATCCTTATTCCTATGATTACGGCAAGCGAAGTGAAATTACCTGGAGTTTTCCGTAATATAAGTATATAAAAAAAAGCTCATCGGAAATTGTAAGTGATAAGAAAACCAGAGAAGAGACCGATCGAAATCGTTATGGATCGATTTTCTATGTCCATATCTTTCGTCCCGTATTTCATTTCGGAAATCTCTATTTGTTTGGTGAAAAAGAGGAAACGTGGAAGAGCAGAATCCGCAGTGACCCCATACGCTACCACTTGGGAATTAAGTAAGCGATTTGACACCATAATCTCGCAGCATGTGGAATGGGCAATTTCATAACACTTAAAAGTTGAATTTCACGGTATAAGGTACCCTTCCGACCACCTAACTTCGTACCTACTTACATGGACGCGGTATTTTAGGTGCCAGGGTGGTATGACGGGGTGGTAACCAGCCATACTGAACCTATATAAGTGGGAAATTGCCTCGTAAAGGTAAGTGCCCGCTGACCTGGCGCAACCGGCGTAAAGCTACCATTATATCCGACATAATGTTATGATGAACAACTTCATTTCATACATTTTCAACCCTGTTGCAGTCGGCGTATATTGCACCGGTATCTACGTGCATAACACAACAATTCAAAAGTTTAACTGACAATGAGCTAACCGCGTTCTTCGTTCTCTATTGTCTGAATTTTTTTCACGGAGCGGATTGCGCGTATTGTTCCACTCGAATCGACCAACGGAGAGAGATCCGACTCGCAAAGAGTTGAAATTTACTTCAAAGGCGTGAAAATCGTGCGACTTCAAACGAATGGAGCTTGAAAATTAATTGGAAGAAATTTGGAAAGTACGTTTCCGAGGCTACAATCGACCGAAAAATGGTTCATCTACCTGATTTAATTAACGCAGACTTTCTACCTCCTATACGGACGGAGCAAACAAAAGATCATTTTCAAAGGGTGTCGCGTACGGTGACTTATTGTTAATTTCAACGAGGTGATTTCACGAAAGGCATCGTATCCCATCGCATATCGTATCGTACAGTATCGTATTTCCCGGGGTATCCGGTTGTATAATAAAGTTGCAGAAGAGGGAAGAAGTCGGCAGAAGAGATAATAATTAGTTATGATTTAGAGAGCCCGAGTGAGTATAATGAGCAAAGATGCCTGTTATTGCCGGCTGTCTTTACCCCCCACACCGCGAAATGATGAATACTTATTACACGGTGAATGGAAATTAGCGAAGACACCTGAGGCGAGGCTTCTCGGTTTAGTTTCGGTTTTATGTGTCCAGTATCAACTATTGCGGAAGTCAAAGACAGGCCGTTGCGGTTATAGGGTGGATTTTGTCAAACAATGGCTAATTCGTGCGGAGAAAGTTTGAGAATTACTTGAAAGAAAACTGCCTATTCCGTGACAATCATGAATGTTTTATGTAAGGCTGCGTATAAGGTCATACAAAAAATCTGTTCATAAATATAATTCTCGAGTACGTTCTCACTTTCTTTCATTTTTGGTATAGAAACTTGTTCGTTATAGTTGTAGAAGGAACTAAAGAAAGTCTCTTTCTTTCTCCGAATAAAGCATGGCAATGTAAAACGTTTTCTTACGATAGAAGCGATTATTGAACTAAAATTCAATTCAATTTCTACTCATTTTTCTCCAATTACCTTCCGGAATTGCGAAATATTGACGCTAGTCGGATGTGTCCGGTCAATTTTGAATAAAAAGAAGAATACTCCAAAACTTGGGACACGGAACTACGATTATGGGTTGAGAAAAAAAGATAGCGAAGAGAAGAGTTTGAAGAGCCCGGTGTGTAAAATATGAATGAACAAAGTATAGAGTAGGCATATCCGGAGTTAGTGACCCATGAAACTGTTGGGAAATCTCGTTTTAGTGTATCACGGTGAACCAGATTGGAAGGGATCACACATGCGAGAGTTACCACAAAGTGATTTTTTTGTTTTCTTTGTTGGTTCATTTTGTTCTGTTTTTCCTTTTTTTTTTAAGGGGGTGAGGTCACATGATCATTACAAACGAGTGAAATATTGATAAACTTCATTCATCGCACGATATTTTTTCCACTCCTTTGTCGCTCTTGAGTTTCGATGTAACTCTAGTTAATTTTGTTCTCTTAATAAAGAGTAATAAAGGATAGAGAGAAATTTCAGGAAACCTTTAACACTCTTATGAGATTTCGCAGTCCAGTGTATTTCTTGAGAAGTCTATACAAGTCGTTCGTCATCTGAGTATTCTCGGCCTCGATCTGGGCTGTGGTCATATCTGAAAAATAAATCCCATTATTAATGGAGAACTTGAAAATCGATCGATATTTCTGAAATCGGCAAGCATGTACGTTGTCGGAGCAAAAAAACAAAAAAAAAAAAAAAAGTGCCGGGAAGAAATGTTGCTTCAATTTCGAAAAGTGTTCGAATTAATGCAAAAATTCAAGTGCAGGACCTCCTCTTTTCCACGTCAGCGAGTACCTATACAGCGATAAACCGTAATTAAGGTGTGTGTACGAAATTAATATACCAGACACGAAAATTTTGTTTGCTCAATTTCCAAGATGAAACTTTTCACGAACGATCTCATCAATCATTTTGTCTCATCGGTTTTTAACGGCGGCTATATATGCGTCACGAGTTGACTCTCACAAGTCGACCGTTCGTTTGTCATTGTTTGCTTGCTGCTTAACGCTTCAATGATCAAGAATCAATTCGAATATCTATAATGCTTGATTGAGAGTTTGAACGAAAATTTAAATTCCATGTTGAAATCAATTGAGACGCTGACGACGGGACGAAACGCGGTCTAAATCGAAGTTAAATAACAGTTTCGCTCGAACTCCGTTTTGAATCATAATTCTTTATGTATACCGCGTGTTGCAAAAATTCTATAAAAATTCTATTTATCGACCCATATGATGTTTCCTCCCTTTTTTAAATTTGAACTGCTGCTCTAACGAGCGTACGAATGTATGTAAGCTTCCGTAAATCTTTTGCTTCTCCAACTCGAGACAAATGGTGCTCGACTATGGTATTTTCCGAAAAATTTTCAACCGCGTTTCTTCTCTGAAATACGAATAGGATAGTGGCAGGAGGAGCCATATTTCATCGGCACGTGCCTCACGAACGAAAGTGGAAAGTCTTGACTCGTCAATATTTACCAAGGTTTATTTCACTGTCACGTAGTCCCCCACTTTTCCTCCTCATCTCATTTCTCTCTCTCTCTCTCTCTCTCTCTCTTTCTCTTCATCTTTCCGTTTATTCTATCCCAAGCTAGCTCTCGTTAATCAAGAGAAGAATATGTGAAAGAAAGAAAGTGCGATATTCGAAAAAGTTATGTATTTATACTCTTTCCGTAGATTCACATATTTTCTTTCGTCTTCTGGGCAGACGTGAGTAATCATTCAACAGATAAATGTATGTACCTACATAATTTAGACCACGTTCAATCTCTGAAAAAATTGTATACGTGCGAAAAGAGGCATTTCTTCAATCTCGAGAAGTTTGTGTTTCGCTATATTCATCCAAATCGTGTGACTTGTTGATGTTGCGGAGAAACGATCGTCAGGATTATTGTTAGCGGTAAGCAACTCGCGTCGAATTTGGGAAGAAAATCCTGATTCGGTAAGAAGCTAAAGATTTGTGTAGTGTGCATTAAGGTTCCCAAATAACTATCGGAAACGCAGAAAGTGTTACAAACTCGAAGGCGAAACTTCGGACTCCGAAATTAATGCCTACGCTGCACTCTTGAAAATTGCATGAGTATGAATTTTAGTACTTACTCTCCAGCCGTTCGATCCGTTCCCTTTTAGTTTCCGCTTCTTCAGCTAGTCTTGCGGATGTCTTAACACCCTCGCCGCTCTTGTGGGTTTTCTCCATGATCGCACACGCCCGCAGAACGAAGGTTGGTACTGTCTCCTGTTTTTCTTGTCTAGGAATATCGACCAGGGTCCAATACTGCGTCTCTAGCTTGATCACATCCTGGATCATTCGGACAAAGAATTAAACAAATAGGGTGAAGCTCCGCATAGCGTGTCTTGGTCATACATTCAAAATTGAATTATTTCTCTTGTAAATTTTCGTACGCGTACCATTTTTCCGTTATCAGTAAATTCATGCGTTCCGATTACCTTTATCATAGATTTGAGGAGTTTGTATCGCTGAAAGATATTCCGGACTTGTTTGCTGTCGGTGTACTTGCACATCAGACCCACTAAAGCCCTTTTTGCGGTGTCGTAGCTCCCGTCGAGTCGTATCCTCACTGTCCTCAGCCTTTCGTTTGTCTCAATAACTTCCTCTTTGCTCTGGCCACCTTTTATAGTACAGAATAATCATTACTGAGATCCAGTGGAGGTTCTAGAATATTTTCATTCTCGATATGCAGTCATGCAGAAGATACGTGTTCGATACCATTTGATATTCAAAGCATCTGTAAAATGTATTGAATTTATAATGCGTTCGAGAGAATGCCGAGTATAATTTTTGCCCGATCAACGATAGAGCGGAGAAAATGAAAGGTTAATAACTGTACTATAGGAAATACGAAAAGAAATATAGTGGACGCAGAGAAGTGAAAGAGTCATGATTGATTTCAGATAGTGGCGCGGAGTCTGCAGAAGGTTTACGTTATCATATTTTATTTTTATCTCCTGTGCAGCCGGGTTCAGGTTAAGCGGAATTTAATTCAGCTTTTATTATCGCTATAAATTTTGCTACAGCTATTCTTATTCTTCTAGATAACCATGATAACAGTTCTCGTAGGCACGCTAACGCGGCGCCAACAATATCTAACAAGAAAAAGAGGGAATCATGCATACATATGTATGGATTTCTAACGATCGTGAAATATTTTTATACTGTATGTATACGTAAGCGTCTGCAATACGACCGGCGGGCTGAATTTTTCTCGAAACTGAAATATCTGTAGTAAGTACATCATATATGATCGTATACGAGTATTGAGGCGTTGAGCAATCAACGTTGAGTAATTTTTCCAGTAGAATAAGGAAACTTTTTCAATCTTTATAGTACATGAAATTATAATACGAGTTCATTTATCAAAGTCGACAAGCTACTCTAACTTTTTTACGAAATCAAACAAAATGACACGGAAAAATGGAGGAAAAATTGCGAAAAAATACTGAAAGCCTGATAATACCGTAAATTGTTGGGAAATTTCATATGGGTGAGTGAGATATTAGCTGGATGAATTATGGAATCCGCACTGATGACTCGCTACGCTCAAGTGGAAATAGAATATGGATTTTTGAATTTTGGAATAATATTGGGAGCCACCCTTCCCACCGACGTATTTTATTTGTCTGTCGATGTACATGCAGCACGCGACCCTCCCCGAGGACAGTCTCATAAATATGTTGTGTCAACCTGATGAAAATTTATAATATCGATGTTTTTAACTCCGGTAAAATATTGGCCGTTGGATATCGAAGTACACTGGAGAAATCAACATAGACGGAAGATGGCGGCTATGCATTTTGAAAGTAGATTCAGCTGGAGAAGAATATCAATTCTAATTTAAACAGCTAGGTAGGTATATAGGAATAATAAAATATGACAATCCTTACTCGATGTTCCTTCGTCTTTGACATCCTGGACGATTCTTCTTACGCTTTGTGTAAATTTTCCAACCAGGTTCGTGCTGGCTGAAACAGATAAATAATATATACTGAAAAATTCGGTTTTCTTTGTACCCTCCGGAAAAAGGACTAGATTCGCTCTTTTGGTATAATTTTCAGAAGAATATGAGATCCGTACCGCAGCCTCGAAGAAATTTTCATCAAACTTTCATTTCGTAGCATCACCCGTAGGTACGATTTGCATTTCAGTATTAAAAGCTTACGTGATAAACTAACGCGCTTTGTCAGCGATTTCAGAATAATATCAAGTACGTCTATACCGTACGCACGTACACATACGTATGGATATTTTATGGTAAAGCCTTTGCGCAATCTCGGTGTTGCAGCTAGACGACGTGATAAGCATTTATAACCATGGTTTTGCACCAATTTCATGAGCTATTGGTATCTAGCACCTCGTTTCGAATAAAACTGCGTTGATGTATTGAGTAAAATGGGAAATAAAAATGATGGACCGATTTATCAAACCTGGGGAAAATCATCTGTCAGTACGACTAGTTCCATGGTTTGCGGGGGAAGCAGCAGTGGGATCAGCCGGTATACCTGAGCACTAATCAACTCGCTTGATTGATTAGCAATTTCCTTTTCACATTAGGAAGCCAATGAGAGTGGAATGGAAAGAATTTTCCGACCGTGTTCTTTTGATTTGAAAACGTTGATTCTCGTTAATCATTAAACGATATAAAAGCGGGAAATCAGTGGTGTAGGAAAGTTACTACTCAAACTTGAATGCAGTACCTAGGTAAGTTCTGAAAAGTTACATACAATGCACGGCGCGTTGCTGCTGCGCTGGCTGGGGCAGTAGCTTTCCGAGATTCAACGCTACTCCGCAACGCTATTAACGAAGAATTTATCGCAAACGTATTATGGAGATAAAGAAAAGGTGAACAATAAGTCTAACTCGTTTTTTAAAAGTTGAATTCACAATAATCTCGCATTTACGGTGCGTAGCTAATGCCGTATTGATCACCTTCAAGTCGCCTTGACAGTTCCAAAATTTAATTTTATGTTTAATTTGAAGTAACTTTCGCTCCCGCACGAAAGTTCTACGGCAATGTTATTCTACCCCTCGGATGTAACTTTGCAAGATTTAAAGGTCTTTTTTAAAGACTTATATGTCTCAAAAGAATTTTTGAGTAACCCAATTCAATTCGAAAAGTTTCCCAGTCCTTTCAAGTATAATTAGGTAAAAGGTGGGAATTTTTATTAAACGCTTTAGCTGTGTAGTCAAAGTAAACACGACGTTGTTTTCTGAGGATTGAGATGAATTGTAGGATCATACCTCAACATTGGATTTTCTAATTCATGAGACACTGAACCTCACCAGATGAAAGAGAAGAAGAATGAAACTTTTCGTAATACTATGAAAGAATGATTTGAACATCGACGTTATTTTGTTTTCTGTACGAGAACAAAACATTCGTCACATATTTTCCAGATTGTTCATCATCATTCCAAAGGTACCCATGAGTTTATCATTCAATTCCAAAGTTTTTCAATCTCCGAATCACGTAGGTGAAATTTAAAATTGAACATTCCGAACGGCGGATTCTATTTGGGCCAGAGGTCACATGACTAGACATTTGATTCACTTTTTATAAAAGTTTGTACGCGTGACTCCTTTGGGATACTGATCTCAACTCTCCGAAGAACCGTGGTGCCTTTGAGTACCCACCCTCCTCATTTGTGAACATATTCGATCAATTTTAACGTAATTCGGTATCTAACAGTTTCCTGATCCGCTGAATATGAGCAAGAGTTGCAAATTTATTAGCATTTCGAAGGAAACGAGCATTGTAGGGTGTCTGAGGTTGCTGATTACGAATCCGTAGAAAAAAATTACGAAATGTAAAATGGAGGATTCCAACTTCTCATCAAACTTGTTCTATCGTTCGTAGACTTTTGTTTACGATCCTAAATCCGATACATTTAAATTTTCAGTCTTCAAGTTATAGATTCGTAATCAGCTTTTTTTCAGATGTTCAAGAACCTACGTTTCTATGACAAACTTAACGGTATTTTAATTTCGTCATCGATTTTGGATTTTTCAATTTTACCTCGAATTCGAAGTTAGCGATTCGAAAACCCTGAAAAAGGCTCTCATTCGTGATATTTTTATTAAGAAAAACCATCCGCTAACTGCAATGTGACAAATCGATGAATTCAAATCCTTGAAAGACTACGTCTCAAAGAGGTCTTGAAGTTCCTACCCATAATCGAAACCAAGAATCATTTCGGAATTGAATCCTTAAGATTCGTGACAAAAATATTACCGCCATTCCTGTGTCTCTCGGTTTAACGAGACATTTACAGTTTTGCATGAATTGAAAAATTGAGGAAAAATCCAGTGATTTTTCACGCGTCGTAGTGCTTGCAGGGCCGTAAGTATTTCGTCAGCCCGAGAGCAACAGGAATGACTACAATATTTTTGTTATAAGCTTCGAGGATTCAATTCCGAAATAATACTCGGGCCTAACTACTTAGATGCGCATTGAAGACTTTGAGACTTTTAGGAGACGTAGTTTTTCAGGATTATTTCGTTCTAGAAGCGTCATCAAGCAATTAATTAGCAACTAGTAGTCCGTGTCCCGACAAAAATATACCCAAAAGGTTCCAGCATTTTCAAATTTCCATTCAATTTTCTCCAAGAGAATCATGTGCGCAATATACGTTAATATGTAATTTCGATTGAGCGCTGTCTTTTAATTGGACACTTCGTCGGTTATTTGTGACTAGCACTGTGTTATAGAGGTAATGCGAATTCGGTATTCCTCTGGAATGCATGCAATTATATCGCAATTTGCGAATGCTTTCAGCGCCGACAAAGCGGGTTTGTTGGTTATTTTGCTCCAACTTTTATGTCGAGTATAGCCCGGAGTCTCTTTGATTAGATCACGTGATAGCATACTTCGTGTGAACTGAAGGATGCGACATAACGAAAGTGACTATTCTCTACAGAACATGCTTCTATCTTCTTCTTCCTCCCAGCGAGAAATTCACCTCATTCACGGTGGGAATTGGTAAGAAAATACAAAAATACAATGTTAAAATAATCGTATACCTGAGGCACGTAGACCCTGAAGAGATAATGAAGGATTGTTTTATTGCGAGGTTGAAATTGCCCGTGCAAAAGCTTGCGCCATTAAAAGCTGAAAAGGAAAGGAAAAGGCAAAGGAAAAAAAACACACACACACAAAAAACATCCGAGACTTTACGTTCAGAGGAATAAACTTGTGCTGAAAAGTCATAATTATAGAAAATTAGGAAATGCTCCAGCTTTGAAACTAGAACTCTCTAACACAAAGTCCTCAAAGCAGAGGTTCAGAGAACTGCATTGCTTTGGGAAATCTACGCGCGGCAGTCTTTAGCACATTTTCCAACTTAATGACACAGAGATTCGGGTCCCAAAGAAAAATTGTTCCTGCGGGTTGAGGGAGGGGTAGAAAAATGATGTCAACTCGAAGACACGTAGTACACTTCAAGTATTATGCACCACGATATAGTACAAATTGATCACAGTTCAACTGGAGGATTTAGGATTTTATTCCGAACGGTATAGAACAACCCTAAAAGCTGGAAAACACTACTATACCGATAAAATTCGATTTGTACGAAATGGTGTGAGAACGAAGCCCATCTGCTGGTAGGTAGGTATGTATGTACACCAGAGATATCACAGGAGTTTGGCGTTTGCTCTGATTCCGCACAGTTTGACATCAAATTAGCCGTAATGATTGTTACCGAGCAAACCAACCTCCCCTACCTATACTGCCGTGAAAGACTTCGATAGTTAAGCACCTCGGAGACCCTCGTGCAAGACCGTTTAACCAACTTACTTCTCTAAAAGGTATTTGACTAAGGGGACATGGATCGTTGAGTACCGCCGACGCATTAAAACATACTCAAGCCCTACTCGAGAATGATATTACAACTCGAGTAGTGGCACTCGTCTGGTTAGCAGAAAAGTTCATATATTTTGTTGTAACATTTGTTGAACCACATAGATTCCTAAACTACCGGTTTCACATGTTTCTTAAAATGGAGCAGCTATCAGCCTCAGTCATGCTCACAAGCGATATAATACAAAGGAAAAGGAGTTTCCATGGGATTTGTTCGCAGAAAGATATGATTTCTTATTTTTTTCCCCCCGCTGTTTTCTTTCTCTTTTTTGATCTGATACCGAGGGAGCCTTCGGTCGACAGCGAAGCAGGAGCTTAAGCTTCAAGCGTTTTGACTGACATGAGAAAAGGAAAAGGCTTTCGAAACACGGTACCGTTGGAAATTCTTGAGTTCTGCATAATTTGCGTCAGCGAAGAATTGCGTCTCCGTGAATATTCGAAGGATGCTTGATACGGCGTGATCTGCATGCGTGTATATCTATCTATCTGTCTACCTTGTCATGGTGCAGAGTCGCACGTGATAGTCGGTGCAGATATTCAGCTGATTCTAAACTTTCAACGACGACGTTGCAGAGTTTGCAAAGGATATATTCAGACAGGAATAGCATACTTATGTGGAAAAATCTGGTTACACGATTCTCGTACGTTCGCCCTACACATATCCTGACTTCGTATCTTCGGAAGAGGAACAATTTTCTCAAAATCTAAATTTCACTTTCGAATCTTTGATGAGTATCAGAATACTGTAAAAGACGGAAGCTCCACTTTGATTCTAACGATGGGATACCACACGAAAGTTTTTCTTCACCGTTAGAGTAGACTGAAATGAAGATTAGTGTTTTTACAGCGGATCGTTAACTGCGCGGTGAGGCAGTAACGATTGTTGAAATCTAGCTAACTCCCAGAACGTTTCATTCATAATTCCAAATGCGATCAAAGTTTGCTCGTTATCGCCAGAGTTCAACTTAATATCATTTCGAAAATCGATTGTACAGCTCTATAGCTCTACATCGGCTCGTTATTACAGGAAGTATTTTACGAGCTGCAGAATATGTGATAATACTCGCAGGCTTTGATATACCGCAAAATCGACGAAGCTCATATAACGCGTGGTCAAGAATTTTATCCTACAGAATGTAATTCTTGGCTGAAATTCAAAAAAAAAAAAAACTTCCCACTAATTTTCCAATAAATTACATTCCTCTCTCTCTCTCTTTCTCTCTCGTTTTCTCTTTCTCCATCTCTCAATTCTGCGGCTATCGGTATGCTTGCAGTAGCCCCAGGTTTTGGTACCGGAAATCAATTAGCGTCCAGAGATTGCTAGCCAAATAATTACGAGTCAGAGAAGGATAGAATGCTGGATAAACGCGCAGAAGATACTTATAGTCATAGTAACTATTTTTTTTTTTAGTATCAAAACTCGACCTCTGATGGCTGAAGATGTTCGTCATTGGAACAAGGCGAAATTGGTTTCCGGACCAATAAAACGGGGAGGAATTTATTATTTGGAACGGAAATCAATGTCGACAGATTTTGGTACAAACCAACAACAAATAGAGAGAATAAGAACTGCAAAAGTCAATGAAAAGTTAACAGGATTGCGGTTTTGTTCAGGGTTCTTCCTTATTGCTCTTGAAATATTCTGTTAATTTTTTTATTTATTTTTTTCCTTCCCTTGGACTATTAGTTATTTTCGAGGTGACGGCAAACGCTCATTTGTAATTTAATAAACGTCTCAGAGGTGAACGAACGTTATAACCCTGACTTTAGATTGCGCGAGGAGCGTGTGAGTCTTAAAAATGTTAATATTCCTGAAAGAAATTTCCTGCTGCAGCTATTCCAAGCTTCCCGCGAGAAAATGAAAAAGAAAAAGATTATTCACGTTCAAAAGACTCGAGAGAAGAATATCCGAACCTGTGGTTTCCACTTACAAGATACAATAAAGGTTATAATACATCGAGCAGTAAATCATCCCACTTCTTTTTTATTGAATCAATCATGCATTCCCCTCATATTCTAAGCTCGAGGAAAAGAAGGGTTTCGAGACACTTGTGGACTTCATCCATGACCCAATGAAAAAATTGTTAGATCAAATCAGATTTAATTCACATCTGATCCACATCTGGCTAGATTTGGTCAGATCTATAAACATCGTATAATTTCAGATCTTATCACATCGAATTGTGATGATTTTGTTATTTGCTCAGGCTCAGATGCTCAGATAAATTGAATGAAATGGGCAATACCACGTGAAATCGGATACGAGTTGACACCATATTTTTTAAATCAGTCGAAACTTCTATCGGGTACATGGCACGGTCGTGAAAAGGTTGATATGAATATTTCTTTATCCGAAAAATTATTTCTCCTTCTCAAAGTTACGCGACATTCAATTTTGTGCGGAAATAAGCGCACGTTCAGCTTTGGGAATGAATAGATCCTGGTCTATTCGTCGTCGGAGATGCAGGTAGGTATGTACATACATACCTACTTTGAAGCTGATTGGAAAAGTAGGAGAATGAATAATTATATTAAAAAAGAAACCTCACTGGTACATACATAGTAGACGAAAAATAGAATAGGAGATAACAATCCTCGAAGCCGACTGCGAGCTCATTTTGGCAGAAAATTGAATCTCTCATAACTTGAGCAGAAAAATATATGCATTTCGGATGAATAGGAAAATATCCGTCTTCCTTTCAAGACTTTTTTCAAGTTAAGAAATCGTTTATCCGATCGATTCGAAAGATAAGAGATACAAAAAAAACCGCAAGATCCAACCGATTCGGCGGGCGGTATGTGCCAAATTCGTCTTTCATCCATTCACGTGTGTAATTTGTAAAATTCGAGAAGCCTCTGGGCTCCGAACTTTATTGGAGGGTGTAAACACATGGATCGGCGGCTTTCCGTTAAAATATCCGATAGTCGGATCGGTCGCATGGTTCAGTGGAAGCAGTGGCCCATTGGCCACAACGTATGATCTCGTCTGTACACAGGAGAACGTATTGACCGTAGCTTTGTGGTTTTCAAACAATTAGTTGATCACACGTGACGCGCCACACGAGTGTCGTTTGTAACGAGGCTGAACTAAACCCCATTTTTTCTTATGATAGGTACGTCATACGTGAAATATTTTCTCTAGCTCCTTCTTTGACGGACGTGCAATTTTTTTGCGCAGAACGGTGCAGACTAGCTACGAGTTACATCTGCAGTTGGCGGAGGAGGAAAATAATATGTATCGCAATAAGTAATCTGCACCGATGTTCGTTACCGCGTTGTCTAACATGCAGATTTTCTTCTCTGTAATTAAGATCGTATGAAAGTAGAAAATATTCGAAGGAATTTATATAGTTCCAACACGAGAAGTAAACGCGAGATTATTAAATGTATTCAATGTACAAAGTATGCGGAGGTGGTTGGTATTCCTTTCACGGGTTCTACTTTTTACTACCTGCAAAGTAGACGGGTTTGAAGTACGTTTTCGTAAAACTTCTTTGGAAAAATCTGAAGATCAAAAAAGTTCTTTTGTTTTATACACGAGAACGAAGAAATGGAAGTGAACGTCGCTTTCATAGTATATCTTAAATCATGTGGGATAGGATCAGAATGAAATGAAGTGTCTGTAGGAAAGGAATCAAGATTTTTGCAAGAACAATAGAGAAAAGGAGGAGAAAATTGGATATAGCCACATAAGCATGAATTCTTTGATAATATTATTCACTTTTCAGAAGGCATCGTTCTCCTCGTTTCACGTCGAGAGATAATAAAATTGAAAAAAAAAAGAAGTTCATGTGACGTATAATGGATACAAGACCTCGAACTTAGGAAATCTCTGTGCCTGACGTGTATGTACGTATTTCTTGGCTGTTAGATACATTTCCTGCACTGGATCAGGTATAACATCATGAATACACTATGTTGAGTACAGAGTTATGCAAATGTCTTCCGATGGATACTAAAATGGTTTATGTTTGCGTGGTGAATTCACTACTGTTTTACCAAAGGAAGCATCTTTGACACGAAGCACGAAAACGTTACGTTGACGTTTGATATTCGTCTTGCGTATGTATTATATACACTACATATTGCGAATACATGTATTCACATGCATTCCATATCCAACATAGAACATCCAACAATAGAGAATTCATACGACGTCACGACATTGCAGACGTACTCAAACCGTCTGATTTTGCGGTGAAAGATTTCCATCTCGTTGTCAGATTCTCATCAACTTGATCAATGAATGAACAGTTCTGATCAAAGACGCATGCTGAAAGTATGTTGGATCTGAGATACGATTGGGTCTCCAGGATTATCTCCGAGTATTCAGTGATACCCCTCTACTATGCCCGTGGTTCAGGGATTCTGTATTACGGGGTTTCTTCTATTGATTGAACATTTGAGTTCACTGATTGGTTTGAGTTCAACTTATGTTTAAGTCAATCGAAAACTGAACTTGAAAACGGACTTCTTGCGGAACTCGTCGTTCCGCTGATTAGTCATCAAGTACCAGTCTTCAAATCTGCCAAAATTTATATCATCTGACAAAGAGCGATACACTATAGTGTACATACAAGCAAAGCGGATATGGATTATCGAATATTCAATTTAATGCATAGAACCTCGAGCTCTCCCGTGAAGTGATTTCTTTTATTGAGGTCATTTCACTTCTTGTTCTACCCTACTCTTCGGTGATCGGATCTGTGAATTAGTGACTATGAAAGATCTAGTATTCCCGTATTCTCGAATTTTCATTTTTTTTTTCATTCTTAGAAATTTACGCCAATATTAGTGAGTGGAAATAGAAGGTAAGCAAAATGTTTACGGGATGAATTTTCGATCAGCTACAGATTCTGAGTCGATGCGCATGCTTACGATGGATTGGTAGAAACCCGAAGTGTCCTACAGGACAATTCTGCAATTGCTTCACAGCACGGATAGTGTTGGATAGGTTATTTAGTAATAGGATTTCGGATCGTGCTAGAGTAACCGCAACCACAAACCTACTCGGACGAGTCGGGAACTAACCTGGGTCCAGTTCGGCAGGTTTATCCACCGTTGAAGCAACAATGTAAAATCTGTATTCGAGTAATGCCAACTAATCCGTGAAGCTGTATCGATAATTCACCGAACGAGCAAAGCATCGTGCGCATCAGGGTGGGCGAACAAGAATAAAACCAAAAACTCTGTTTCGTGGTTGGAAATTTGTCCTAACACACCGCGTAGCTTTCTCTGAAAATTGCAGCTTTTTCTCCAGAAATGGTAATTGAAAAAAGTGAGCTTCAACACAGACTTCATCATCAAACTGATAGATAATTTTCGAAGCGTCGGTTTGTTCAAAAATTATTGAATGCCGCGTAGAACTATTGAATTTTAATGTACCCCGTGGACAGTGAAATTTGTACAAACCACTTAAAAATTGATGAAACAAAACGGGCTCCTCTAGCCGGGGTTGACGTGGTACTTCCTGACTAATTATAAGCTCCAGTAGTTAATTTGAATTTCAATTTCTGCTGCGGTGGAATTGATGGGCAGTTCTGCGTTTCTATAACAGGAGGCCAAGTAGAAAATTATACATCCCGCTTTTATCGGTGGACGTATGACAGCGGGACGAGTTTTATTCAGCTTGTGAAAAGGCCACTGCAACGCTTTTCCGGGTCTACAATTTTACGAGTGTGTGAAGTAAGCGCGGACTAGTGTTTGTGGGATTGTTCAAATATTTTCTACCTATCCTATGTCAGTTGATCGATACTAAAACTGAAAATTTTCGTGAATCCTTGGTGTTATTTTCAACTTTCCACCTTTTCTTTTCATTTTCTCACCGCGCCTTGCTATTAAGCACTAGAGAAATCGTACGGGGTAATATGGAAAAGCTTTATTCCGATGAGCCGAACATGAGTTATCAGCTTCTGAAGTAGAAGATTGAATTCAATGCGCAGGACGGCGATGTTTTCATGGGTAGGTAGGTATAACTGGGAATAAGCTACGAAGACTCAGAGAGCAGCGATTTATGCCAGAACTTTGAAAGTCAATAAACTCATTGAAAGCTCGTTGAAACGATGGTTCGTTGAACACATGACTCCATGAACTAACGGGAAATTCTCACGATGAAAACAATTAATGCGATAGAAAAAACCCCAAAAAGCACCCCGTGGAAGGCCGCACTTCAATATAGGCTGTGTCCACTTCTCCCCAAGCGTTCATTGTCCGGCGTTTGCCGAATTTTCATAAAATAAGATTTTCGGGGCACACTGCAAAGAGGACTATACAATGCAAAACGATCATTCTTTGCTACCCTCTGGCTATTGGATAAGTTTTTCAACGCTTTCGCGGGTTCTCTGAAAAGGCAGAAGCTCGTTGAGGCACATAAAAAAACCGCCAAGTACCAGCATACCACCGCGAAGGTTGTTTTTGAATCGCAAGATTTTACGACGTTTTAGAGCACAATACAAGACTCGAAATACTTCAGCACCTCATTCAACGTAACCTCCGCTTGCGCCTACTATTTATATTCGAAACTCAGAATAAAACAAGAGATTTCGTGCCAAAATTTTCCCTCCATCTTTTCAGTCTATCGTCAAGTAGAAGTCCAAGTTCCGAATCTGTGTACTATAGCGATCCCTGTCTCCCTGACAAAGCTTTCGGGACAAATATCAACCACCAATCACTCGCTGCGGAGCATTTAAAGATTCAACACGAAAAAAAGGTGAACAGAGTTTTACTCGAATATGATACGTCTTCTACTCATATTTCTGTAATTGGGAAATATGAGGAAAGTAGTGCCTCGAGATTGTGACTTCAAGAAATAAGTTAACAGCCCCCACACTCTCTGACGCCCCGATACCTGTTCAAGCCAGAACGAACACGAAACGTAAGGGAGCATGCGAGGGCTAGGATTCACCGAAGGATTCACACTAATGTACAAGCGGCTACCTCCAGTGACTCCCTCGGGATTTAATTATACCGCGCCATTCCGCTGAATTGGCATTGTTTCTCCAAGATCTTCAGCGACCCTCGACAAAACGGGAACCCCGAAAGCTCATATACCTTCGTAACCTCGGTTGATTTATCTACCCGTTCGTCAGCTTCGCTAGAAATCATCATTCAGGTATTATAATTCATCTGGTAGATCGTGAAGCTACGAAATTCTACGACGCTGGGGGAGTATTGCGTGATGGAGCGAGCTGGGCTCCGAGGAAAGGGTGGTACATTCAAAAGATGGAAAATATCTTTGATTGCTCTTGTTTCCCTCAGCCGGGGATTGAAGATTTTTATATACTGGAAGTTAAAACTGCCCGATGGATAGTAGAGTCATAACCGATGAACAGAAGGCGATCCATACCTCAAATTTTCCCTCATCGAGTTTGTGGACCAAAATCTGTGGAAATGTGGTTTTTCATGGACCAATTGCTTGTCCATTAGGCGCCTTATTCATTTCAAATTTCATCGTCTATTGAGTGTTTTGCCACTTTGCCACGCGAACGCGAAACTTCCAATCCTCTCTTCTGTTGTTCTTATTAAGAGTATGCGCGTGCCGGGAAACTTTCCTCTCGATAAATACATGTATCCGACTCTCGCTTATCCTCGTTCTTCGCAGTTCACGGAAATTGGCAAAAAATATCTGGAACATTCCCACTTCAACCGTATTCGGTCAGACTACGATAACCTCGTGGTGAAAATTGAATTGATCTACAACCATAACGAAACGTAAATATTGATTCACCCTACCGTACTGTACCTCACCTCGCCTTACCTAACCGTACCTTATCTTACAGAAAAGCCGGGAACTGCTGCGTTGAGCCAACAGCGATATTTGCATAGTCAACCCCTAGGTTACATTGGAATCTATACGCGCGTGTAGCGTGTAGCGTTAAATACATAAATTGCACCGCATTTTTGTAAACTTAAACTAGCTACATCTGACTATATCAAATGAAATGAATTTCTTCTCGTCGATAATTCACCCCGAATTTTATTTTCAACTCTTCGTCTACGCGTGAATTAGTTGTTGAACCCTCCTAGCGTTAAATTTTACACTTCGACAATTCGAACCAATCCAACGAAGGATTTCGTTGTTAAAAACAAACCCCGGGGTAAGGCCCCAATAAACTATTCTGAAACGTCACTGTGTCACGGTTAACACCGCATGTTTTGTTTCGTGTTTTCATTATAATACCTCAACGATATACAGGGTGAGTCTTCTCCGGGGTCCGGAGAGGGTGTGGCCTGAATCGGCAGAGGCTCTGCCTTCTTCTATTCATACTCATTATTGTCAGGAAAATAATCTCCATTCAAGTACAGATACTTCTATTCCCGAATCTACCTATTATCCCGTGCGATCTAGATCAAATCACGGAACAGCCTAATCGCATATTGTATTATGATGACAGTGTAAGGAAAGCAATGATACTAAGAATAAGCCGTGCTATTGAAACTTTGATTTATTGAATAAGTGCCACATTGGGTGTATAATGGTCGGCTTCAGATGATAATTAAGGTGAACAAAGGTATTTTCGTGTCATGACAAGGCTACGTACATCTTATTGTGTTAGCCTATTACGAATACGAAAGACTAAAGCTCAGTAAACAGTAACTGACAGTGAGCGAGAAATAATATTCTGATACACTGAAAGAAAAAAAGAGTCACGCCAACTCTCTTGCGGAGCACGGCCAACGACGACTAGAGGAGTACGAGGGGGGGAGTTAGCGGAGCTCTGCGTTGAGGAGTAAGCCCAACTCCTCAACTAAGAGAGTTACGCATACACTCGCGATGCGGAGTTACGCGCGTAGTTAATTAGTACTGGCTGGTGTTTTATTTGGGCGTTTTAAAATTTTCGAGCAATCAAGATTATGGATATTCATCAAGTCGATGAATTTGTTCAAAAGTACCTGACTGAATGGAATCTGTCGGGTTTTATTCAGCGATTCGCAGGTAAATATATCCTAACCTCAAAATGACATGCTCAATGCTATAGTGTATAATAATTTTGTTTCAACGTGTGATAATTTGAGCATGAATTGAGATGGCATACATGTTTTTTTTTAATCTACGTTGATTATTACATATTGTTTTGTTTCTTGCGTTCTATATACAGTTTTTTTAATTTTCGTTATGCTTGTGCGATGTGATTTTTAACATTATTGCAGATGCCGGTGTAGATAAAGAAATCTTTCTTGAAGAATTAGATGGTGATATGCTCGATAATTTGTTCAGTACTTCTGAATGTGGTTTTAGAAAAAGAATGGAAAAAAAATTAAACAATCAAAAATTAAATTAAAAAAATTAAAAAATTAACACAACATGTTGTGTTGGTTAGGTAAATTTTGTTTTAAGGCGTTTAATTTTTTTTCCATTCTTTTTCTAAAACCACATTCAGAAGTACTGAACAAATTATCGAGCATATCACCATCTAATTCTTCAAGAAAGATTTCTTTATCTACACCGGCATCTGCAATAATGTTAAAAATCACATCGCACAAGCATAACGAAAATTAAAAAAACTGTATATAGAACGCAAGAAACAAAACAATATGTAATAATCAACGTAGATTAAAAAAAAAACATGTATGCCATCTCAATTCATGCTCAAATTATCACACGTTGAAACAAAATTATTATACACTATAGCATTGAGCATGTCATTTTGAGGTTAGGATATATTTACCTGCGAATCGCTGAATAAAACCCGACAGATTCCATTCAGTCAGGTACTTTTGAACAAATTCATCGACTTGATGAATATCCATAATCTTGATTGCTCGAAAATTTTAAAACGCCCAAATAAAACACCAGCCAGTACTAATTAACTACGCGCGTAACTCCGCATCGCGAGTGTATGCGTAACTCTCTTAGTTGAGGAGTTGGGCTTACTCCTCAACGCAGAGCTCCGCTAACTCCCCCCCTCGTACTCCTCTAGTCGTCGTTGGCCGTGCTCCGCAAGAGAGTTGGCGTGACTCTTTTTTTCTTTCAGTGTAGTAACAAGTATGAATGGGACGAGGCGGAGCATCGGCCAATTTGGGGCAAACACTCTACGGACCCCGGAGAAGACTCACATTGTATATAACATGCGAATAATTCGATTGATGAATACACTGGGCCGCTTCAATCTGCAATGTCCTATACAAATAATACGTAGAATTGAAGAAATCGTCCGGAGGTTTATTCACGTCGAACAATTTCTTTCCTCCCTCTGCTCCAAAGTACAGAATCAGGCTCAAATAATCCGAAGCATTCTGAGTGATACAGTTCTTTCGGTTGACCCTCTGAAGCACATTGATGGAAATTTTGTTCAAAGCCAGTATTCTCTAATCTTGGAAGGACTTTTCAAGGCGTTCAATTTATTCAACGGCATAGTTTGGAATTTACAATTCATCGTTGTACGTAATCTGTTCTATATTATTCTGATATAACTGCAACTGAAACAAGGTTCAAGTTCCCGAGGCTGCACTGTTTCATTCAGATCTCGAAATTTCGGCATCTAGAATCGCCGTAGAGGATGATCTTTTCACAAAATGTCCGACTGTGAGACTCAAAAACTAAGCTTGAACGCGATCCACGATGTCCGCAGTGTCCATAAAATAACATTGCATAACTGTGACTTTTTACTCCACGATGTGAACATCAGCGAAGACCGATCCGTGTCAAGGGGAATTCAAGGTCATGACATTGAAACCGTTTCGAGTGCTTAATTCAGAGGGTTATGTTTCAGTGTCCAAGATGGCAGACGATTCTCAAGTGCTTTTTTTTTCCAATATCATCACATCGCTGTGCTTGGATAAGCCATGGAGCTCCGTGTTTACGATGAGAACATCAGTTCCCTTCTTCTCAATCGTTCGTTCAATTTGTTGCAGATCTTCGTCGGCAGACTCCTGCAGTAGCAGGATATATTTTCAACTACATTTGTATGTTATATGAGTAGTATGCAACTTGACATAACAAAAAAATAAAAAAATATTCTGACGCTCGCCACGTTTCAAGAGGGATCCAGACTCTCAAGATATCTGGCGCCTTTCTGGTTTTTCCACAAGCTTTGAAGAGGATAACCATTGACTGTAGAGTTTAGTGGATAGAGCTTGAGGTAAAAAAGAGGAAGGCGCGATAGCATGCGCTAATGCGTTCGCGTATTACTGTGGATAGAGTGGCGAAGTATTGATAATATTATTAAATTTAGTCGAATTATCGTGCAAGATTCGTGGCAGGTATGTCTATCACGAATTAAAAGATTCCTAGCGTCGATATTCCGGACAAATTTCTATAAAAATTCGCGGGGCTTTCCCTCAAGTGTAGATACAATATGCGGTCGTATTTGATTCACAAAGTACTTCTGCGTTACGCATTTGTGCGTGTCTGAATGATAATGCGAAAGGAGCGCATGTACGTATATGTATATACGAGTATACGTTGCGGCGGGATATTTGAATATAGCAGATAGCTATATTTCTATTTGCTATTCATACTACACGAGCCTCGGCTCTTCCTCTATTCCCGCTGAACAAGATACTGCAGGGATTCTCTTTAAATTTATACTATACATAGGTATGTACATGCTAGTAGGATGTGGGGACGAAGGAAGAAGAGAACACGGGCGAGAGGAATCGATTCTCGCTTGTGAATTTTTCTGTTGATTTTTTTCTTCTACCGTTCTTTTTTTCTGTCTGGTTACCTCTGGTTTTATCTCGGAGCGGTTCTTCTCCTCGGAAAATCGCCTTCTCCTATACCTCCTTCCCATTCCCATTCCCATACTCTCTTCTTTTCTCTTCTTTGCGCTTCCCATCTTTTCTATGACCTTGCTTTTTTTCCCTAGCTCCGCTCACGCCTGAACATAAATTCTATATATTTACATCTATGTATCTACGTATTGCGGAAAAGCTTTTTTCCACTGCTTATACGCACCAGCACGCTTCGATACCCACAAACAAGAAACTCCCATCCGCATGCCACGATAACCCGTACTCATATATATACATGCAAATTTACACCTCATCTCCCCGCTCTCTCCTCCTCCATTCCCTTTTCCTTCTCCTTTTTCTCTTCTTCTCTTCATTTTTATTCTATATATCATTTCCCCCATGTAGATATAAGATAAGCGTCGAAGAATCTTGAACGAGACTAAAAGTTGCTGGGTTTTTACGCCGAATCAAGTTTCGGTGGCCACATTATACCTATATGCATCGTACGCCTGCATATTTTATGCAATTCATTTGCCGCCGCGAAATACTGTTCAATTCTCAACGGACGTCGTGAACGTGCGAGATAAGAAGTGAGGCAGGTACGTTTGATAAAATAATTGGGAATATCCCGTAGATAAGAGTTGCAGAAATTTTATTAAGCCCAGCAGTTAGATCTAGGTATAGATATATTTTTTGCTGTGTCTTCGATGGGTGACGTTACTCTGAAATTTCAGAATAATTTAACTTTTCCTTTATTCTCCTTTGAATAAAATGTTTTTGGAACTAGCCCAGAGAAAATCATTAGATCAAAATGAATCTAATTTATAGATCCGATCACGTCCGATCGTATAAAGAATTCAACAAACTAGAATCTGATCAGGCCTGTCAGTGATTGACATCAATTTTGATGTCATATCTGTGTCCTCATCCAGACTCATTCGTGCCTCAGTTTTTCAACACGTTGAAGTTGGCCAAACAAATTATTTCTAACCTGTCGCCTTTCTGTTGAAATTTTCGAAATCAGTAATTTGGGTCAACGAAGAACTGCTGTTGTATGTTTGCGAGTTTCTTGGAGAACATCCTTTTCCAATTTCAATGGAGCCGTTCATTTGAGATCTTGTCAATGACAAATTGTAATTGATTGCAACGATTGTGTGCTTTTTTTTCTCAACAAGGAGGAATCAATTCAATGAATTCTGTACCATCGGTAAAAAATTTTGAATGGCACCGTGATATTTTCTCGCAAATATTACAGTTACGATTTCGAAATTCATTTTTTTGTGATTCTGTTACATATAATATATGACCAATTTGCAAAAAGTAATAATGAAAGAATAAAAAATGGAATCGGGAAGCGTATAAAAAAATTATGATTTTTCTCGTATTTGCCATTTTACTCGTAAATAATCAAATGACAAAATCCGAAGATAATTTCGAACAGACGAAATATTGGGTACGTAGATCAGTTTTTTCTGGTTTGCCGAAACGTTCAATCATTGGGCAGGTTCGAAGTGAAAAAGTTTCGAATTGTGAAAAAGTTGTAGCTCGCCAGAAAGAGGAGTGTGAATCTGCAATTTTTACAGTAACATCCGGGTACATGAAAAATTACAATCTAATGAAATATTCTGTTATTTAAAACGATGCGGGTATCAAAAACCCGCGATTTTTCGATTTCGCAAAGCTTGCAAGCAAAATTTGTTTTCCACATACATCTGTTATTTCATTTTTGGATCAGTCGTCGCTCTTCCCAAATTCTCAGGGCTAGATAAGTTGAGAAAGCCTGATATATGACCCTGAGTGAATCTGTCTTTTGGTTTTTAATCATTTATTATACGTTGCAAGTAATTAGTGTTAAGTATAATGGCACGAGCTCGTCAAGATGGTGATAAAAAAGAAGAAGAAAAAACCACAGCTGCTATAGTAGCACTTTTATTATTGTCAGCTGTTTCCGATCGTGTCATTTTGACATTTTTAGTGATACATGCAAGTGAAAAGAAACAGGCTTGTGCCGAATATATTTATATCTGCGAACGCTAATGGATTTAATAAGTGGATTCAGTGATCGCGACCCGCGAATAATAACGATATTTACTTAGTTAAAACTTTTGGTCGACCGCCCGGAGTCTACCAAATATTTCGTTCAATCACGAAAAACCATACGGATTGTTTCGAGTGTCACACTAAATCAAAGGAAACATCTTTTTTAAATTTATAGGTAATTCGTGGATCGTGGAGCTGAATAACATATTTATTCGAATTTATGATATAGTATATATCGACGCAAATACGTAATTTTAACCAGCTTCGTACAACACTACGCCGACGTGTTGGATGTAACAACATGCGCGATATAGCTACCTATAACTATTAATACACATCCACCATCAATGACACAGCAGAAGGATGAAAGCAAACGTTTGCAAAATCAATCCTATAATAATTCTTGCTCGATAAACACGACCGGTTAAAATTTAAATAACTTCGTCATGGTTATTATAAAGTTCGTAGATTAGTGCGCGTCATATTTTATTGCGGAAATTCATAGATACATGATACATATACCACAGTGTTAGAATAAAGTATGTTCAGATACATATATGTAGGTATAATGTAGTATTCGAAATTAAAGACGTTACGCAATGATCGTTGATGAGAAGTATTTATAAATTGTTGAATAAAAACTCATCGGAAATTTCGAATGATTTTCGATGGTGGGTTAATAGTCAAATCTTGGTAACTTTGGATCCCCTGTTTTGGAAATCGGAAGAACTTTTCAATTTTGACCCCCGAAATGCACTCGTCAATCCAGAAAGGTCCTACCCGCGAGTGGGCTTCAAAAAATTGCATGTAGATATGCTTCAGAGGGAGAAAGACATACGTATATGAAAATCAACGGAAGCTTTAGATCTTGCTTTTGTAACCATTAAATATGATCATCGAAGCTTCGTCGTTCAGTCAATCATCGACCATATATTTACTGAATTTACTCGAGATTCAGTTTTCGGAGTTGAATTGCAAAATATGTTCAATTCAGAATCATGCATGCAGGTCATCTTCATTGTTCGTTTCCTTGCTGTATGTTGCAGAGAAAGAATCATGTGAAATAAATGCCGTGTTCTGTACCTCGGAGACGTATTTACGACCGGAATTTGGATAGCAACATACACATAGTATACTAAAGTTCTGAAAACGAGCGTTCCATACCGACAGCCAAATGGGATTTTGCACGCGAGAATACACTTTTAGATAAAATAGGTACCTTATATACTTTAGTCTATATTTTTGCTGTCTCTGAATCGGTCTGGTTGTACTTTATGTTCCGTACTACAATTCAGACATCTAGTTTCAAAACTTTATGTAATTCTCAACTTCTCGATTCTGATCTCTTCCACGGCATTCTTTCACGCGTGTTATGAACACTATTCTATACATCGATATCCGGCATTGAATTTTACTGAGAATCTTAATTACCATCAATTCAGATCTCAAAATCATTCAAGTGTAACATAATAATTATAACGGTTGAAGAATTCCAATCATGAAATCTGCAGAGCTCTATTGGAACGTGTAGCACTTAGACAATTGACGAAGGCAAAATCGTGTTCGCTCTTATTACAAGATGTTCTTGACCCTGGCGGACACTGTAATGGACGACTACGACTGACGAGATCCAGAGAGAAGTGTGAATTGCAAGTGACATTAACTGTATCAATACACAGAACATCCACGATGTGGGATATGTACTTGTAAAAACTAATCTAGAATAGAATCGACCATGAAATATCGTGAATTTCACGCAATTCTTGGAATAAATAAATCTGACCCATACGATACTCGTGTAATACGACTTTGGCACGAATTGATTTGACACTTGAGACATTTGTAGTAAATCGTAATTATTCTGCCAGCTAAAACAATCATTGTCCTTCTATCATTCTAGCAGACTCGAGGTTCACGCAATAATTAGAATTAATTGACCGCTGCATAATTACTACTTGTTCCATTTTCATGTTAAGTCACCGATGAGTACGTGAAACAATTGGTGGATCGCTATACGAGCAGTATATGCATCATGCTTCGCAGAATTGTTGATACAACAAATACGTATCTGTAACCTGTGCATTGTACCTAATTGATTGACTAATTACTTACTCTGCGAATTGAGTAGGTATATACAGCAATCCTGCTCTACTTCGCTGGCAATTTAATGGCGGAGAACATTTTTGAGAAACTAATCTAGTTCGCCGAATAATGGATTACAAAATATCCAAGTGAGTATTGTACACGAGTGCAAGGTATCCGTTTTCTGTTTTCAGAGTAGTATTAGCAAACTTCTAATAACTGGATCGCGCAGAACAGCACAGTAGTATACTTGATTGTTCGAAACTTTTCCTGATACAACTTATTAAACGTTAAATATAGTTTGATTAAATGCTGGATGTACGTCTAGAGAGCGCAAAGACCGTGAAGATCGCTATTTTAATTAGTATTCACAGAGACGTTGACTGAAGGGTGCTTGCGTGTATAAGTATATTAGTTGTGATGCACAAACTGTTTCAACTCTCTTCCTCCAAGATAGATTTCTCACTCGCGAGTATAACATACTTTAGAATCTAGATATATACCTACGCTCAAGGTGACATGTGTTTCCTCGCAAGCTTTCAAACAAGTTTCCCATCTTTTCAATGAATCTTTTATGTTGGATATTTTTTTGTTATTGCTTTTTTTACCTTTTATCTCCTCTTTTTCATCCTTCTTTATTGCACGCGCCATAAAATTCTCCGATGTAATTATTTACGATACGATAAAATGGAGGGAAGAGTAGGAGAGAGAGAGAGAGAGAGAGAGACGGAGGAAGAAAATATGAAAAACCTTCTTCAATCAAAACGATTTGAAAAAACCTTCATATAGCTGTACTACAGCACACCCACTCGCTAAAATATGGCAAACCTTTTATGAAGTTCGATAAAATTTTAATAATCTCGTAAGTTTTTATCATCCTGCCTTTTTATTATCCAGAGTTCAATATGGATTTCGATAAAGCTGCGGGCGTAACCGATATTTAATGAATCTGGATCGAACGATGTCATAGATTCGATCATAACACAAAACGTACGAACGATGTGCGATTCGAGAAAATGCGTTTTTTTTTTTTAAATTATTCGACGTCTGGCTATAATCGTTACCGACAACGATGTTCACGAATCTTCGTCCACCCTGGTGGTAGAAATCACTATGAATTTCCACGATTTTTTACGAATTTTCAGGGAAATTGGAACATTGCAAGCTGTTGTCGTGTACAGGGTTCCATCAAAAATTGTACATTTTAATAGAAATTTGTGGTTTATCATTGGCATAACAAAGAAAAACACAACATACTACAATCATTAATAAAAATCTATAATTTTTTATGAACAATTATTCATATTTACAATTACGTTCAAAAAATTACAAAAGTGTTCCAATTTCAGTAAAAATTCGTAGCACTAGATATTTTCACCAGGGCAGTACATCAAGCTCTTCAATATTCATGTTCCGACATTATACGTATAGTATGTCGCTCTCGCAGAATCAACGCCTCGGGAATAAAAATGAGAATAAAAATAAAAAAAACAACTCAGCCTTCATAACTGCTTGATCCCGACATGTAGTATACTGCAATGACGATCGAACGGGTATTTTTAATCCAAAATTACCAAGCCCGGGCCCAACTCCAACTCCAACGCAAAGTTCGATGCTTTAAAATGTTTAAATATATACGGTAAAGTCGTAATTGTAAGTGTTGAGCGGTAATGCGCAGTGAGGCTTTTTTTGTAGGTACATAGATATACCTACTGCTGCTGATTTCTTAGAAACTTTTTTCATTCTTCGTAGCTCACTCGACTTCGGAGAAATGAGCTTAGTGCCAAGAGTGCTGTCAAGTATAAGAAAAGAATTGGCCAAGTATTCATAGTAATTCGCATCTTCACCTATACCTATACCTAATCACGATGCGTGGGTAGCAAGTGAAGAACGGCTGTAAAGCGTGATGAAAGTTGACAAATGGATTTAGTTTGTCAGATTTCTCGTATTGTTGGACAATTTTTTCGTGGCTTCATTTCACTCCATCAATCTTGAAGCATAGTTCAATATTATGACTACGTCGATCCGAGGATCAGCAGTTACTCCGTTAAACCTCTTCTCAACTTTTCGACAATCACTATAGTGTCAATAGATTCTGTGAAGACTTCAACGTTCACGTCATGTACTCAGAGTGAATTTTAGAAGGTTAAATTTGTGTGATCCCACGTACTTTTGTCGTTGCAGGTAGTCACATCTACGTGATGCGATATAACAAAAATGAGAGTTGACGAGCAGGTTTCATTTTTCAGAGTTACAGAACATGTCGTCATTCGCAATGTTCAATAAAATAATTTTGCATCTGTCGAAACAAAAATTAACGAGTTTTCTATGATGTATCATTCAATGCTCTTTCTCGAATGCTCGCATTCAAATTCTCAATGAAATCCCACCAGGCAGCAGAACTTGAATCGAACTAATGCTCGCGGTACAGTGGCCGATATTTTCCACCATGCAGAATTCCGACTTAGGACGTGCCATTAAGTTTCTCGATCTTTCACCACTTTCAGTTCTAAAATAGTGGACTCAATCTTGACGAAATTCTCTCACTATGAGTTCCATTTCTCAAGATAATTGCATGAAGTTTGGAATGCCACAGTTTTCGAAATTCTTCCGTAATTTTTTAGCCTCAGGATGCAAACGAGGAATTTTCCCATTCCGAATACCGTGGACGGTTCGCTGGACTGATTTGGTCCACAACTTACACAGCATTTCAGTTCTCGTTGTCAGTTTGTTTTTCATTGAATCCAAATCAACCAGCAGGTTGATCTGGTGGATTGCCTTGGTTCGTATCAAAAATCAATCGGCTGCACCTTTCTCTAACTGTTCTAATGAATGGCATTTAATTATGCCGGTGAGATCTCGAGGCACCGTCTCAGCGAGAACATGACCCTGAAATTCCGTTGGGTTATTTTGACTTGGTCCGATTAGATAAGAGTTGATGAACGTCTTGAAGATACAACTTGGCAGCAGCTTTATTCGAATATGATTTCGACAGTTGAAGAGTGTATTCTGATTTCGATCGGCCACTGAACACGGAAGAGTAGATGTACCTCTTTTCGGAATTCGTTTATTCATGTCTCGAAACTACTCCAACTTTCTCCTTCGGCCAAGTCAACTGTCCCTTTGCTCAGATCACATTCGATCCTTTTCCTTTCCCTTTTTTCAGGATCCTATACATGATGCAATATAGATAATATATAGAAACGGGACTATAGATTCCGACTGCAGGGAGGAAATAGAACCACAGTGAGATCGGCAGTCATATTAAGTAGCCAATACATTATCCATGGAATAGGTTGTATATGTACTCGATGCACTATTAACAAATGGTATTCATACGCTCACATTATCGACAGAGTCTCGATTTATAATTCATAAGCTTACTCATTGCTGATTGGGTCCCAATAACATTTTTGCCTTTCATTGTATTAACTTAAGTATAAGAGTTCATGCCTTGAGGCTTGAACTAATGAGAACATGAGAGCTGAAGTATGTATGTAACCGAGTTCGACCATTACACATAGTTGAATGAATAGTCGCATACAGTGGGATGTGGTGCAAAAAAGAATAACCGTTTACATTTATTTAGATATGTAACCTTTTTACAGTTACAGTATGTATGTGTAAGGTACTGTAGAGCGTAAATCTGGCTGGATAGATCAGCTCGTATAAGATTTATTGGATCGCCCTTGAACTGAATAATTATAATATGCTCACAGCTCATACATAACATGCTAGTACATATTATATAGTCGAGATGTTATAGGTATAATTCTAGAATGATCCCATTGGCGAACGTGAATCGCAGAACAATAGAATTCGCGCTAGGCACCAGGCACCTAACTATATTATACCAAACAGCCAATCCTCTAGCAATTAGTAACCGACTATGTATGCATGTATGTATGTATGTATGTATGTATAGTACTCGTATACAAACATAGCTTTTAGCTATGACATAACTGGCAATCAATCTCTCCGCACCGTGACAATGACTTTTGCCGACACCGAAGCAACTATATTTTGCTATCCAAGAAGTTTCAAGAAGACTGAAGACATGCCAAGTGGCCAATGGAAGATTAGGAACTCTGAGGATCAGATCGGCCAGATGGAGACCGCAAGCACTCTATCACGGTCTGCAACTTTTGCCTTTTCAAATATCCCATAGTCGGTAAATGGAAAAAATAAGACGTCATCGTCCAAGTTTCGCCATAATTTGCAGAAATTCGAAGACCTCGAGTCATCGATTGCCTCCAAACCCTTATCCGTAAAGGATATTCGAGCTGCCGGAGACATAAACTATAATTTACTTTGTACATCACGTACTCACGTTCCTTAACCCGGACAAACATGATTTATTCGTTGAATTTCTGCGTTTAGTGAAACGCCAGAAACGGCACAGTTTACGTGGTCGATCGTTTCAGATGTTAACTGTACTCGAAACACTGTATACATACGAGGTGATATACATACGAGGCTGTCATTTACCAGCCGATCACAATTTTGATGCCAGTAGCCGTTGGCCAAGGGCTGATATAGTTATATCATTTATATAGTTACCCATCTTCTGTTTTATCAATTATAAGTAAATTACGAGTTGACAATCATATTTAAATGGACTTGTTGAACCTCGGAGTTCTTTCTGATCAATTTTTAATATTATTTACTACATTTATAATCATTCTGGATAAACGAGATTCCGCTGGAACTATCTACGCTTCGCAAATTCCACAGTAACAAACCCTTCAGAGTTTTCGAACGTGCATCAATTCACGATCGAGAAATCATTTTGGAGAATCTTTCTCAGTTTTTCGATCAATTCTAATTTCCTTGCGCGTATTCTCCAAAGAGGAATAGCTTTTTCTCGGAAATTCAGGTTAATTATGTTATTTCGAAAACAGCATCGCAGCCAAGGAGAATAATAAGGAGCTACAGAGTCCCGAATGACCGGAATTAACGTACGGATGTGATTCCATAGACCGAAATTGGCGGAATTTTAAAGACCTACAGAGATTTGTAGCCGATCTTTAGCACCCCATCCACTACGGCAGAAGTAACATAAAAAATATGTATGGTATAGATTAGTACATAAAAAATGAAAAGAATGAACGAAATGTATTCCATCGCACATATGCCGAGAAGAATATGCAGGTGATTAGGTATTTCCCAAAGAAGTTTAACGCACGAGGAGAAATTCGAACAACCGTGAACCGTCGAGTCAGCCCATTTGAGTTGGAATGACAACCTGAATTTCCCCGTCTATATTTAGTCTCGGAAGATCTTTGCTCGCAGGTTACATGCAGTATGTATATCCGATTAATGAGTTTTCGGTAATATTCAGCTCAATATCTGTCACTTTTTCATGTTTTGCGGTAACAAATCGTGTTCCAACTCGTAATTGGGTCCTTGACAACTTGTTACAGTGGGATAATATCGCTGAACTCTCGATGAACATTAATGATATTACCTGTTGCTATAAGAATTCCAGAGTATTCCGAAGTCTTTCGGCGAGATCGATAAAAAAGTGATTCAACATATTTTGGGAACCAGGTTTAAAAAATGAGATTCAGAGCGACTTCCCAAATTAGTTTTGCTGATCCAGTACAATACAATTAGTGACATTACAGTCATCGAAAAGTACATTTGTTCGGCAAACTTTTTCTGTTAGTTAATTTAGTTGAATTCTATCAAACCTACAGGGTGGACTTAACAGGACTAAATTGATCAAAATAATTGTGTAGAATTGAGAAAATTATTTTGCCGGATCAACCAACTCTGTAGACTCAGCGGAAATATAATTCGGTTCATTATGTACCTACCGGGAATATTTTCTTATCATTCGGAAATTTGTGTGTAACAATTCCCTTGTACCCGGGGCCAGGAGACTTGATTAGGACGTAACGCCAATTTGTTCTCATTAGACTCTGAGGAACAGGAACAGTTTCCCTCAAACCACGCTCACACGGACAGTCATACTCATTGTCAGCCTCAATATTACCGACTCAAAAATTATACTGTTTCACCCGATGACAAACTCTGGGCTATCATCAGTCCCAGGGTAGTTTAGCAGCGAGATAACTTTGACATCTGGTGATATGGGGAAACGAGTCAAGAAGAAAAAAAAACCGTTTTGGTGATCTCACTGGACTTTCAACGATAAAAGCCAATTTATTGGACATAAACCATCATCTTGCTGATTCCCAGAAATATTTTGTTCAGCCAATTGAAACTGCATCTACAGAATGATAATGCTTAATTGGCCCTCAATTGATATTAGTATGAAAAATACTGCCTTGTGAGTTCTCTCTACCTATAACGATTCGGCGGACACTTGGATTGAAAATACAATCAACGTGTATCTAATCATGGGCGATATTGGTATGAAGGATGCTATAAATAATTATGAGCTCCAAAATATGGGTATAAAAATTTTCGAGATCCCACAATTCCGTAACCGGTGGAGACTTGGATCGACCAATGACCTCTCGGCAATGCTGCACCGTTCCCATCTCCAAGCTATGGAACGGGAGATGATCATTCGACGTCGTAATTACTCGTCGTGAGGACGGCGCGGGCGAGCGGATTCGTCGTGCTCCGCTTGATGGGGTGCACTGCAGGGCATGTATCCAATACGTCACGTTAGTTGCCCCTGGTGCATTCGCTTGCATCGTTCTGCATCATATCAGTTCAGACAATGCACGTGCATAGATACGAGTACATGCAGCGGATTGGGGAGATGAGATCAAATTGAGTTATAGGTCAAGGTCATTTCAAGGTTATTGCTTTGTGGTGCAGTCACCCGCAATTGTGCAGGATTATCGAAAGATATAATGTGTTTAATTAATTTCCACACATAGAAGATACTGTGAGCGTACTACATGCACGCTGTTTCACGCTGATGTTTTGTTATATGGTAGGTAGCGACCGACGGAGGAGTAGGGATCCGAGAAGTTTATAGATATATATCTCGACGGTGTTCACGCTCAACGCAGTAGGGCTTCACTCCGGAGGCAAGCTAGTCAATCGGTCACTCGGTCATTCGGTCAATCGTTTGATGATCGGTATATTATATTAGTCAATAATTTTGGAGGTTTCAGTTCTGGTGGATTTGTCGATTGTTTATTTTTAATAATCAAGCAGTTCTGCTCGCCGAACTTTATAAACTGTAACTGTGGACATTGTCATCGAAGTTCAAAGTCAGTCGTTTCCCCATTTATTTCTAAATCTGAATCACTGCGCCGAAAACAATTCGCTAATTAATTGGAAGAAGCACTCACGGTTACAACGTGTAACCAAAAGTAATTATCATTATCTTTCGAGTATCCAGCTAGCCTTATGTCATCGTTCACCGGTAATGCATGCTTCAAAATACGAGAAACACGAAAAACTCGAGAAACAACATCGCCCGCATTTTTTCTAGTCACTAAATTTAAATCCCTGATCATTAGCGCCGCGGCAACTGAGATTGGCATTTCATAGCGGACATTGGCAACCTGGAGTCAATCCTACCTCCGAGGAATAGTATTTTTTTTCGTCTAGTTTGACCAACAAAAACAATAAATTTGTCCGAATAACTATGCGAATCTTCGACTTCCAATTAGGAACTACGAAAATCTACCATTTTTTATAATCGATGACGGAAGTTTAACATTTTTTCATGAAAAGCCGATCTAAAATTCTACAATTTTATATGAAAAACCACGAATATTTACAATTTTGTACGAAAAACTATGGAATGTACCAATTTCCCCAGAAATTCGCCAAAATTCGTAGTAGTAGAAATTTTTACCAGGGTATAGCCACCTGCGAAATGGGCACTACTCAAGCCTGATCGCGTATTTAGTTCACAGCATTACGAATCTAGGTGATGAACAGTGTCAACGTAATTTCAGTGATAATCAGTTATGAATATCTCGGTTTCCTCACGTGCAAGAGCTCCGGTTACGCAAGATGCCTTGTCATTTTTAGATTGAAAACTAGTCGCGTTGATTTTTGCAAGGCGTGGTACGATACTCGCAGGTACATCGGCCGCGGCGTTATTCAATTTTCTGCGATTATGTAGGTATTTATGTATAGGTGCCCATCATCATCATTATCATTTTGTAATCTGTTTTGTCCCGAACGAATATAACTGTACTGTGGCAAAATGCTAGTGACATTTTACATACTTAACAAGAGAATAGCTGCTGACTATGATTCGTGCGGTAATATTGACTTTCGAATTTTCTGATATATAGGTATATGTGTATAAATATTCTTCCAGCTATTTATTGCGAGAAAAATATTAGCGGAGAATTCAGGAGCCGGAGTATATACACATGTAGATATAGTTAGATTTTTGTTCATACACGTGGCTGTCAGGCTGTTAAATTCTATTCCCTGAGGCGAACATCTTTCCTGATGTCACATCGCCAGACATACTTTCGAGGAATAAAAACGCACGCAACTTCCAGAGGGGTTTCCAACGATGAAGGAAAACGATTTTTTTTCACTTTAAACATCTGTCGGTGCTTTTATTCTCTGAAGTTTAGTAGCTGCTCGCGATCATGACCAAACCACGAGCTCTCGGTTTTTCAAATAGAAAAGTAAAACCTCAGTCTTGACTCGGAGCCAGGAGGACGTCACCTGAGCTGCGAATTTACTGTTGCAGCTCGCAACTCGATAACCTATGCTCGGACAATTGGAACGAAACTTTATTCGATTTGGGTAAAACTCTTCTACCAAATTTTGTACCGATATGAACGAAGGTGTAGGGATTATTTATTTGGAGGGCGTTTTACCACCGCGGCGCGAAAAATGGCAGTTTGATTTTTCTGTTTCAAATTTGTTTTCACGGAAGAAAGTAACTCGACGTTACCAATTTCAAAAATTGCTGTTCATCATTCGTTCATTGAGGGACAAAAATTACGAGGAAAATGATTTATAAATCTCGTATGAGAGATAGAAACTAAATGTGGTTATATAGTTATGCTAATTTACAAAAAATAACGTAAACATTTCCGCAATAATAAAATTCTCCCGGAAGGAAGCAATACCGGAGCGTTTTTCGATGAAATGACACAATCACAAACATCAGATGTAATTTTAATTCGTAGTCAGTATGTACGTACACTTGTAGCTAAATAAATAACAGTCAAAGTGTCAAGGTTGCTTATTTTCGGTGTCCTATAATAAGTAGAGGTCGTTCACCTTCCTCGGCCGTTTCACTGGGTAACCGCGATATTATAATAAAAATGGAATTGAAAATCAAATGGTCGCGTTCTTCCATGAAACCTGTGGTACCGGGCAATTGAAATAGGTCTTTTTTCGGAATCGCTGTTCACCGGGTATCTTCATTTCTCCGAATATTGAAGACCTCATAGAACAAAATCTGCGATGTCAGGATGAAACGAAATCCCTGCACCAGTTAAATGCTAACGGATTTTGGATCGGTGACATCCGCGAAACCGCATTTCGCGTGTAACGGAAAAATAGCAAAAACAAAAGAAGGAATGCGATTGCTGTAATCAATGGTAAAACTGCGGTGCGCTTTCGGCTTGGCGAACTGAATCACGCGTCGATCAATCAGCGGAAGAAATTTCTATGAACGAAAAATATAGAGGGTGGGTTTTCTCTGGTACCGCACGAGGAAGGGGCTCATCGCGACGATAATATTGAATGAATAATATTGATTATACTGACAAACTGGCGTGTAGGTTAGTGTCAACGGCAGGTGAATATGAATGTGAGGTTTCGCGAGATAACAATAACAGGTATGAATAGAAAAAGGTGGGAGGGTCACGACGATCACGAGCCCCTTCCCTATGCGATACCAGAGAAAACTCACCCTGAATATGATGTGATATACCCAAACATATCAATACGAAGATCTGACTGACAATCTTCCCTGTAGGAGAATTACGTGAATCCTATGTATTATAGTGTATGAATATTTGTAGGAAACAACAGAATTTGTAATTTCCCTGTACCTGTTACCTATATGTGTGTGACTGCACGATCGGATACCGTATCTCGTCCTGCACCAGATTGCGCAAAAAATAAACGACACGAAATTTTGTATTGCCCGCACGAACAATTTGTTCTGGCGGTCACATAATCTCCGACTTGCTTATCATCACGGAAACGTGAAACGTTTATTTTTTACTTATCAAGTTGCCAATGTCTCCGAGCATGAAAGAATGCCTCCGAGCGTCACAAATTCACTGTTTTATTCCTCTTGCCTAAACGTATACTCGGCTATACAACGTAAATCTTGCTGGTCCCCGACGCGCCTAAAATACATATAATTAGGTAACATCTGCAGACTTTGCTAAGCGAATTCTTGAAAAACCTGAAAATTCAGACGCAGAAAAAGAGAGATAGAGAGAAAGAAAGAAGAGAATCCGTGATGTCAAATTTGTTCATCGTCGAACACGAAGAAAAAGAAAATTTTGTCCCTAAACATGCGTTTCTTTTTTCATTTCTCCAAAACAGTGCCTGCAGAGTGAGCTCGACGTGAATATATTATATCATTGGATCGGATCCTCCGCATCATCGACCCGCGTCATGGTGGAAAGGTAAGTTTCACTATATAAAATAATATTCTTTCCCACGCAACATACTTCCTGAGTTCCTCAATTCACCTGCTTTCGATGACATTGACAATATTGGAGTGAAAGCTCGTCTAACGACGGCAAAACATTGAATAAAAATTCGAATCATCCTCCGTTGAACTTGTCCGCATGAACGTCTGGTCGAGCTTGAACCAGTTCGTTCTAGGCAATCACTGTGCTAGTTAATCAACAAAATATTCCATAAGAGTGGCTCATTTAACCTGACGTAATAGAATAATGGGCCAACGAATCCTATATATACTATATAGTGTATAGTATACATTATACCAACGTGCGTTGTGTAGGTATTGCGAAGCCGAACTTATCTTCTTTTATCTGATTTTCCGTAGCCATCAATAGTCGTGCACATTCTACCGTGACATAGACTATTAGAAACGCAAATTTCGGAGGAGGATATCGGCTCAAGATTTTGTGTTAGGTAATTTGAACATTATTTTCAGATCAAAATTACGTTTCTCGTGTTTTATCGATTAGAACACTTCAGAGGGCCTACTGGAATATTTGTTCGTTTTGTTCCATACAGTGTCCGAGGCTTGATTATGGAATGATTCGGTATCTGATAGAATTTTGGAGAAAATTATGCTTCTGAAGTAATAATTCCGTTCCCTTTCCGCGTTCTCTTTTTATTGGGTTGTAATTTATCGTTCTGCCGTATATCACTATATATTACATACATTGGAGTGTATCTATATATGGGTATATATGTATGTATGTACTGCACAAGGAACTGCGAGTCTGATTTACGTGCGTACAAAATACTTCCATGCATGCATTGTATTATAGTGGTGTGAAAACTGCAGTCACTTCAACGTGGTGGAGGGAATGATATGTATGTTTTTCCCCCGGGTATCGCAATATTATTTATATCCCCATATAAATACGGGTATATGCAGTGTGCACATAGATCGCGGAGCGGAGCTCCGGAGAAATGAGAAAACAATAATTGTGGATGATATGAAAAACTTGAGTTCAATAATCATCGCACTCATTGCGAGTGTTGCTTTTGATATGAAGACATGTATACAGTGTATCGAGAACATAGATTTGAGCATGTTTTCTTCATACACCTTTTCCTCGCATACGTCATGCTATGTCTTTCACGTACGAACATACCTCGATTTATACTCTCGTAATTATTGTCTCCACTCTTTTTCAAATCACGTAATGAGGCGCCCAGTTACCGTACGGTTATAACATTTAAACAAACGTTCGCATGGATATAATTCACAAATTCCGCAATCTATAGGTATAGGTCTACCAAAATGAGACTTACGAATAAGTGTGAAGATGCGAAATATTCAGGTCGCTCCGATAATCAGGCTGACATTCATACACGTGTATATATCCCTCGCCATTGTCATTTTTATTGTGAAAAGACGCGATTGAACGTATCTGCATGCATGGATACACACACTAAAACCTACCCGTGCCTTCATACGGGACCGTATAAAGTTAGATGGAATCTGAGAGTGTGAGTCAGGTATACCTACTTCAAAAGTATTGAATGAGAAATAAAAATGAGAAAAAGATCGTTGAATAGAACTGATAGATAGAACTTTCACCACCCAACTACTATAAGTCCTCACCACCACGTCGGCCCTTTTCATCAAAGATCGAAGACTTATGAAATGTTAGGCCAGATATACTACATACCTCATACCTAACCATACCTGCGCTGGATGAAAGCCCGGCTATGTACTATATACATTATACACATATACATACTGAATAAAGTACGCGCTCAGGTGTATTTTTACGAGTTAATACGCATCTGCGTATTTTATTTGATTTCTGTTCGTATATCATGGTATATCATATGTATAGCCACCACTTATCTATATTATGAGTAATTACCTATATCGAGTCATGATGCCATTCTCTGCATCTACTTAATCGGACAACAAACGTATTTCATGTGTAGCTAGGTTTAACGGCACGAAAATGCTTCGTTCAAATAAAAATTTGTTAAGCGAGTCATCGTGAGGTGTTGTACAGTGTACATACATACATACTTTGCACGTACCTATATTTCATTCGGAATCCAATAAACCCACCAGAAGCAATGCGCTGTGTGCGATCTCGCGTTGTCCACACCAACAAGTAACAACGAGGTTATTTTTGAGAGGGGGGGGGGGGGGGGGGGTATCATCATCTCAAGTGGCTCATTGTCAGAAGAGTCATAATTCGTTTTATCGTGGAACGTTGAAGTATGTACTCCATGAAATGCGAATATCTTATAATATCTCGTTGGTATAATAAAAAAACGATAGAATATTTTCCGAAAGAAGATAGCTGTACTATATATAGCGGTCTTAAAAAAAGGCGCAATATCGTGTTTCATAATCACATCTCATCTCATATATGTATACTATATACTATATACAGTTGTTCAACGGACATAATGGTTTTCGTAACACGCTTTATCGATAGCATCAATAAATCGCTCCTGCTGAGCATTACGTGGTACGACTCTGAAAAAATCCGTGTCATTGGCAATCAACCGTAATAATAAAACAGAGAATCAAGTCTTGATCGAATGCAACTGATTCTTGGTCAAGGTGTATAATGATGATAGATTCCTGCGAAAGGAGTGGCAGGGTGGGGGGGGGGGGGGGGGGGGGCGCTACACCTATTCACCTTTCACCGTTTTGCCAGAGGCATAAGCCTACGAGGCACTGAGAAAGCCTGATGCGGATTTCTCAAGTGTACCTTGTTCAGATTTTGTAAGGGGCAGGTCATTGGGATCATTACATTGCTGTACGCACCGGACTGAACGGGATGATACGAACTGGACGCTATCGAAAAGTTGTTCCTCACAATTACAAAATATATATGTTATTTGAAAAAGCAGAGCTGATAATTGTAGACTCCATGTATAAGGTATATATTTGTAAAATTTTGAAATGAAGATCCACGGAAAACATTTCCAGCTTTCCGTTCAGATTTTCTAAACTGTTTCGTAAAATACTGTAGCGACCTTCACAATGTCGAGATGGATATCGTAAGTAAAATTAGGTTACAGCCGAACCGGCTCACGGTGGGACGTATATATATCGTCTAGTTTGTATATCGTAGATATATCTACATTCTACGGTATAGCGCACAGTATATCGGTACAGTATACGTTCATCGTTATACGAGTTGCACGAATCTTTTGATAGGATTTTTATGCCTTTTTCCAATGATCGAACCAAAAGAGTGAATTTTAAATCATGCTCATGGTTCCCTGCGGACTTTATTTCGTGCAGAAAGAACTCGGTAATGCGTCCGAAGATTTGCAATATCTCAGGGAATATATAGGTACAGATTCAGGAGTAAAAAAATATGCATATAACCAAAAAAATGTTTCGCTCGTGATGAAACGGTGCATGCGTTATACTTATTTCACTCCAGGTTACCGGTAAAATGTGGCGTAAAGAATAGGATCACCGAATAGCAGGATGAATGAATAACCGGTTGCCGAATACCATTGAAATTCACGGAGCTGATGGATAGGTACCTAAGTAGAATGCACGTTTGGTAAATGAGCTGTACGAAACGAACGACATTGAAAACCCAATTCGTTTTGGTTGTCCGACGAACCTAACCACCGTGTGGCACCGTATGGAACTCTCGAACACGGGAATAGGGAGCGACGGCCGAAAAACAAAAGAAATGGATGCAGGGAATGGCTATTTTTTACCTGGAACATCCCATCACCTGAGTCTCCTTTGATACGAACTGTAGGAGGCGGGAGGCGTGTACACGCCGCTACTAGATTAATGTTTGGGAAGCGGCTTATCGACAACCCTTGTCCAGATAAATAAATGTCCAAATGTGTTGGCAAATTTAACTCCGGTAACGGTCTGTAAAATTGACAATAAATTTACCGCTATATCGAATGTGAGCTCTCCGCTATCCGCATTTTGTATGCGTCAGCTAGGTTCGTGGAACCCACGGTGGATACATATAGCATCCCTCTATATATTTCTCACGGAAAAAACCTGAAGTCTGAATGGCAAATTTCTCACCTTCAACTTTTCGGGGTTTACTCTCAAAATTCAGGGCTTATACCACGGCACGGAAAAAACCTCCGACGTGGAGCGGACTCTGACTTTTGAGAGTGAATCGAACGAAAATTGAGGCAGACTTGAATTTGTCCCATAAATTTGGCGGGATTTTTTACGTATGGGATGGGGACCTCGATTCGCGAGCCCTCTGATTTTCCCTCTCAGCATCATTACGGTATAACTATAAACCGAAATTATCGTTTTTCACGTAAATTTATCTGACAATTCATATCCGTTGCGGGATCACGGTTTTAGCCATTTTCGTTATGTATCTACGGATCTATATGACGCCAATTAGCCTTCAACTGTTCGTGTATGCTGCTATCATTGAGAATCATTGATAAAGATATTGAAGGCCTTTGACGATGTACCACCAGGTACCTAAGCCAAGAGAATATTGACCAGAGGTCAATTGATTGGCAAGAATTAAACCGATGCCTCCGCCATTTGATCATCTTGATTAAGCATAATGAAATGCCTGCGTCAATCATGGGGCGAGGCTGCATCGCATCAGATCGCATAGCATTTCACGCGGTGCATAGGTATACCTATATAGCAGCATGATCGTATGTATGCATGCATATACATACATACACACGTACGAAATATTTGAAAAAATCCAGGTATTCGCTTGAAGCGAATTTAAAAGCAGCTGGTGTTTCATTTTATTCCTAAAAATCCAATATGCTCGTCACGTAATTGTCGTAACTACCTACCACTTCGTTATAATAACGTCTTCTTCCTTTTGCTCTCTCCCTCTCTCTCTTTCTTATTTCTGGGCAGCAGCTGGATCCTAATTTCAGGTAATAAGCAGTATCCTGCACCGCCGAATGAACGTTGAATCACGAATAAGGTATAAGGTACAAGGCACAGCGAGTAGTATATTGAACCAGCTCAGAATACAGGCTTCGAAATATCCTGCAGCGGCTAAAAGATACTTCTTATTTCGAAACTTTTCACATTTTTTAGAGACCATAAAGCCTTCTAGGTTCGAGATCCGCCTAATTATTATACACCATGTATGAATGAAACTCCAGTGCCGCAGTCGTCGTGCACTTATATAGTGTATCTAATTATAAATAAGCGTAATCGAGTACCGTGGAATTGTATTATATACTATCACCGCATTTCTCCCGATAAAGAAGTGTTATTGGCTGTAAGTTTATGAATAATGGCCGACTTTTTGTTTCCATTACAATATAGTATGAAGAAGGAATAAACAAATTTCCCTCCGACGTAATTGCGTAGTCTCATGATCAAACCTAGTCTCGAAATATATCGGAGAAATTTGGATTTTCATCACATTCTACCGTTTCGTTGTTTTTCAAATTCATTTGAATCGAGAATTTGATCAATCACGTGAAACGTGTGCAGCCAATTATCGATCACTTACGTGATTGACGGTGTTGCAATGACAAGACAGTTACAAACCACGTTCAGCTCATTAATATTATCATTATTATTATTATCGTATCAGGCGAAAGCCCAATTTTGCACATTTCGATAATCAAATTTTTGTAGGTTGTGTGACTGTTTTCCGTTCACTCGTCACCCGTTTGTTTCTATGAAAAAGCTCGCCAACGGCGTATATCACCGGAATATGGTATTTCTCATCATAAAATGGATCGATGTTTGACATTGCAGCAGATATTATGACGTTGACAAACGGATCTCTTTGCCGTCGACCGACACTATATGAATCCGTTATTATATTTCACAAGCTCGTATACTATTACAGTGAGAAGGAGCCTTCTACGAGACCAGAAATGCAGAAAAAGAAAATGAGAATGAGAATCGTTCTTCTGAATCTGAATTTGAACGCGTATCAAAAATTTCGGATGATCATAATTCTGGTTTTAGAAAATGAGCGAGAAAAAACTTAGGCAAATAAGAACGAAGATGCAGACGGAAAGTAATTAAGACCTGATAATTACGGCAGTATCAAGTTGCATGTAACGTACATACGTATATAGGTATGTAGTAGGTACGCGTGACATTAGAATTTCACCAAAGAGGTGCAATTAACGCCGTTACTAAATTCTCGGTTCTTGCAAGTTAGTTCGGTGTAGGAGAATATATCCAGTGAATTTACTCCGCCACGAATATATAAACCTGAGACCAGAGACCTGAGACTTCCGGTTCAGGGCGAAAACAATTACGCAATATAGGACGCATTACCTAAAACAAGGAGAGAATTAAAGAGATTTAAATGCTTCATAATTTTTCCTCGGTTGATTCAGCCCTCCTGCCCCGAATGGTCAACGTAGCGGAAAAGCTATTCTGTCAAAGAGGGTTGCTGGTAAACTGGAATCGTTTAAACAAGCTCGTAATAAAAATTACAGATCGATCGGTACCGCGCGTCACGTAGCCATACCGCTGGCGCGTCGTGTCGTATCGTTTCGAACAAACGGCAGAGTTTGGAATCAGAATTGAATACCCAATTCTCTCGTTCTCTGTCCACTGTACCTACGCTACTGTATACCTATGCGTATGTATTTATTTACAGGGTTGAAAATAAGCGCCTACTGGTTTAAAATTAATTACGTGGAGCCTGCGATTAATTATTATACGTTAACGTTTGTTACGTTCAGATAAATCCCCACGCAGCTGCCTGGCTCCGCGAAATGGTGAAATGGTAGAATGGTAAAACGGCAAACTGGCTCTTTGGGTCGTTTATAAGTATACGTATACATTCGTTGGGAGAGGGGAAACTCAAGGTCGTAACTGGCGTAATTAAAGCAGGAAAATTCGCGTTTCACGTGAACAGCGAGAAACTTATGCTGTTGTGTAACATTCTGATTGCCAATTATATTTATCAAGTCTACAATATCTATAGGTACTAGGTAGCAGGAAGGTACATGAAGGCTGGAGCAGCATCTGTTCGAACCGGAATCAAACAACTGAAATTCATCTTATACAATAATGTTTTAAACGTTTTTAGTTCATTACCGTGGTTTTTTTTTTTTAAGTCGGATCGAAGATGGAATCGTTAACCATGATTTCCCGACTGAATGTCTTATGAATTAATATTGGAAAACAAATGAGAAATCTGCTTCATAATTCGCGCTCCATTGCAATATAAAATTGTAAGACAAAAAGAGAGATTCGAATGTTTTATTTCAGGGAGTGAGATCCCCTGGGACTCAAAATGGACGAAATAGTAGAATGAAAGAAAACATTCGTGGGAAAGCGGAAATTATCGAACAAAGGCGCCTATAGCGATTGCATTCTCTTTATTCTCACGTCAGTGCAGCATCAAAACTGCTCCCACGTGTTTTTTTTTGTTTTTTAACCGTTTAGCGAGAAGTGGGTGTACGGGTACGCATACCTATGGCACGCCATAATTTCATCGTCGGGACGAACCGTGATCAACCGGCTGAGCCGCGAAATAGTAGACAAAATTGAACGAAAGAAGGAAAAAATAAAAAGGCAAGAAATAGATTATTTGATGAAAACTGCAATTGCATGGATATAATATTAGCGATTATCCTGAGTGATAAACTTCAGCGCTACGGATGCTACTCGAAGTAGCAAGAGAGAATCTCGTAAATTACGCGGCATCAACATGCGGACGCCGAGACGTGGTACATACAAGTGCCAAGCGGTTATTCGCAGGTACCCGCAGGACAAAGCAATCAACTCTTACCTCGTGTAATCAGATGGCACGACCGAAGACGTATAGCCTCGTGGGAAATGGTAAAATACGTTCCTTTCATTAGGAACGTACCTCCTCTAAAAATATCCGTTTTTATTATTTGCACAAGATTTCCGACGGTTTTATGTATTCGGTCTATAGTTTTTCCTATTCGTTTTCATTTTATTCTTTTCGGTACAAACGCCGTGGAATACTGCCAACTTTAATGTAAGATCTCACATTACATTTATTTTAGCTATTATATACCGCGTATCGATGTCGGAGAGAACAGCTCGGCTACGAGTCTGACAAATCTCTGTTTGTTGCTACAGATGAGGAGGACGTCAAACATGACGTAAAGTCCCAGCGCAAGACGAGACATCCGATCTTGCTGTAGTCTATCTCGATTGAATTGCAAGTGATTGAACGTTGTTATCAGACATCGAGTCTAATGATGTATAGATGCGATGTAGACGGGTATGGATAGCACACATTGTACATACCTATATCTTATCTTTGCGGGTGTTTATGTACAGGGTGGATTCCTAACGTATGCACACCCGGAGATACTGTTTAGGCGGCCGCGGATGCTGCGTCGTCGATTTTTGCCGTTTTTAGCCAATCGGAAAATCCGTAACCAATGACACAATTGCCGGTTTGGGCTCGCGGCCACCTCAACGCTCCACCGAGTGTTCATACGTTAGGAATTCTCCCTGTATACGGAGCTTCCCACCTCTAACTCAATAGAATATGTTTCAGCGGTCTCTGGTTCAAACGGTACATTTGTAAACATAATTAGTTCTCATGGCGAAGTATCTGCTCAATTGCATAAAACTGCGAACAATCATAACCCTGCTATTAGTGGTGCTGCTGAGGACCACCTCGAAAACGTAATTTGTAACCGCTTCTACACGACATAACCAGCTCGAATAAAACTTCGAGGATCGATGCAGTATTCTGGCAGGAAGTGGCCAAGTATTTCATCCCTTGGAAAAGTTCTTATGTAAGTTCAGAATTCTTGGATCTGACCTAACTAACCTAAAAATCGAGAGATTGTTCAAGAACTTTGATTTTCCTCAAGATTTTGGAGGAATGGAACACCCGATCTCGTTCTGCCAGAATACGGCATTATTCCCCAAAGTTCCACTCCGAGAGGTTATGCCGTGTGGGAGTGGCTGCAAAGTGCGCTTTCGAGGTGGTAACGATACATTGGACAATCGGTCACCATCGCGTTGAAATGCGCGTTCGGTAGCGGAATCCAAAAAACGATCTAGGGATGAAACAATTTTCAATTTCTTTCTTTATTGTGGTTCAAAAAATATGTTCGCCGCTGGCGCGGGCGGCAGAATATCTCTTCGATATTTTCCGTAGCGGAATTTAGAAATTGAACGAAAAATTCGAGACTTCAAATGAACGGGAAGAAAAAACAGAAAATGTGAAAACAAATTATCGCAGTGTTTCAAAATCGAAATTCTAACGTATAATAAATCACGACTGATGAAATTAAAGATGGTCGAGGTTTTTTCTCGCACGGTTTGACGTGAAATGCCCCATATATTGTATTCAAACCCTCCTGCCTCTGCCCACACAGGCATCGCACTATCTCTCTGTGAAATAGATATCCCTAGGGTTAGTTGAGAATAGATGGTGGTGGTGAACGCAGGAGTTAGTGCTCCCTCACATTGCAGAGAGAATTGTATATCTTGTATATATATATTCATATGTGGGTATGTATGTGCAGCTATGTACGATATAGTGTGCAATGATAAACGTTTGATTATACAGATTACTAATTGCTCGATTCAACGATATCGATCATTTGATACGCGCACAGCCGACCACCAATGATCGAATGGGCGTGATGAATGCTTGAAAAATGTATATATCGGAAAGAAAGATCCGTTTAATTTAAGAATCGCGATAGCGAAACGCTGGAGTCACAACCGCGATCGTCACTTTTTTTCATCATACATGTATGGAGCAAAAGAATAGAAGAGATTTAGTTTCAACACGAACTTCAAAACGTTAGAGAGAAATATACATATTCTCGAATTATTTTCGAATAGTTTCGAGGTATTTTTACTTCTCCTCGAAGAAACTAGGACATCTGCAAATTCTTCGAGTTGTCTTCAGCCGTTCGTGCATGTAATGCGAATAAGTTTCGAACGCGTGGGACGATTCGAATGGAAAAAATTTCATACACAAATATATTATCTCGGTTAATTTATAGATCTGACATTGAATCTCTGCTAAATGTATCCCACGATTTCGAAAGACTCCAGGGAATGAGGAATTGCGCGTTCTGAAAAAGTGATAATAATACCCAGCTCGACAGCTGTTTCATAGGAAAATTATCTTTTCATGATACTTCTCGAGGCACCGGATTCTTTTTCGACAAAGCGTAAAATGAAATTTGCGAATCAGGGGAGCACAAAATCAAAACTTCGTTGCGACATAGCTGCAGGATTGACTGTTGAACGAATTTCATCAGGATTTAATAGAGAATTACGGTTTTTTACGAGCAAAAATTTCCCCCATAGAAACAATTTTTACGGAGTGATAAACAGTACCTGTCAACTTTTTCAATACACGTTGTTAATTATTTATGTGAGAAAGGGCTGGTGTCGTATTGGAATTGCACAGAGAAATAATTACTCACGATTCCGACTCCCCATTCCCAGCTGATTTTAATTAACGGTTTTTTTCCTGTGGTTTTTCCTTTTTTTTTTCGTTTCACTGAAGCGTAGAGAACAGCAGTAGATTTTTACGATGGAAGTCAAGGTGCGACGTGCATGCTTAATTGAAAACAGAGTTAAACTTCGTTGATAAGCGGATGGTAGGTATAGAATTAGACTTCCTACAATTGTTGCGATTGCAATTGTTGAACGATGAGGGAAATACGAGCACGAACTATTCGAAGTCAATCTAAATCACAGTCAACTATTGACTGTGGCAATATGCATGCCATGTATGTACATCACTAAATGTGTACGTATACCTATACCTATACCTATACCTAGAGCAAGTTCAAAATCGTCAGCCGTATTTTCCACGCAGACTGTAAATTGGTGCAATTAATTTAATATCGTCAAGGTATGAAAATAATTACTCGACATGAATTACAACGTTGAAATACTGAATTGCAGAATTCAGAAGTAACTGAAAGAAAAATGTAGCAAGTTGCGTTCATGCAAACTTCGCGCTTGCGATTAATACAATTTTAGCATTGTCACCTCACCTACGTGCAATTATTCGTGACTGACAAGTACAGAAGTATGGACACGGGTCTGTGTATGACATCCAATTTATCACAGGCTCCAATTTCGAAGGTCAAGTAAGGTTTATTGAACGTTCACAATTGGGAGGCAAATTTTACGGTCTCAAAACGTATTCTCAATTACATATCATGCGGTGAGCTGTACAGCACAACGAATTTTGATTTGTAGAATTGTAAAATTTTTCAATTTTCAACCTATTCCAGCGTACGTGCCGAGTTTTTTTTTCTTTCTCCTTTTGAGATAGACACGAAGATACAAGCCACGTCGAATGAACTATGTTTCACTTTTAGTGGCAATATCATGAGATATTATTGCCGAAGTACATTGATGACGTAAAACTTGCTGAACGATCGATCAATTCCAAAGCCTGCAGGTCTTTGCTTGTCAAGTCTGAGGAATAGTCAGCTCATAATTAATCTATCATAATTTCGGAAAATTATTTTCATCACTCAAGTAGCAAATAAATATTGTATACCTCTTATCACCGGAAGACACGGGTAGGGATTTCGCAATCATATCCTTGATCACCTCCTTATGAGCACGTCATAGAAAAATATGCATTTCATCTTTCTCTGTTGCATGTAGATAATTTTCGATGGAATGAGATCGTATAGTGAATTATAGAAGCGAGAAGAAAATTAAGTCCGTCAATTATCTATCTCTACCAATTATTTCACATCCCTTTCTACACGTATATTAAGCGCATTAATCGTAATTTTACACCAACTCGGACTACGACTGCAATGTACAGTACTATGTCATATACTAATTAACTGGGCATGTCGTGACGGTGCTAGAATGAAGGATGCTTTCGAAATTATGTGAATTAAAATTCATCTTCATCCACGGAAATGGGGTTTTATGTTCCGAGTGATGATGCTGTAGGCTGGACGACATGAACAGATAGAAAGTTCCGAAAGTATTTTTTCTGAATGAAAAAATGGCCCCGTTCAGAAGAGGCGCGTGCGAGATTTATCGAGATTGTTCAATAGCAGTGGATGGTGAAATAGTAGAAGAAGGAAATTCAGCTGAAAAATCTTGCGAACAAGTCAGCGTTGTCTACCGATACATACAAAACTGACCAGTGAAATGAAAAACCGCTACGCCAAACGACACCAAGATTCGTGACGAATATTGCATTCAAATTTCACGTCCATCGGCAGCCCCATTCTCGGGCAATCGTGTCAACCATTTCGAAAGGCACAAGGTACCGAGAAAACCATTCCATGATTTTTGCTTTGAGTACTTGAGTAAACGCTTCACATCGGACGAATCAATTCTTTGGTACGTTAAATCGAAGTTCTGCTCTCTCCAGGGCGCTAATTATTCTTAGATCTCAAGACTACTTCAGGATGGAGCAAAAGAATGAAGGATTGAGAAATCGATTTCTCAAGATTCCGCAGTAACTATTCGGTGCAAGGAATAAACCAGAGTGTTTCATTCACCCGAGGGATGTACGAAGTAGGTACCACATGTGGGGAGCGGGTATAGTGGCATCGGGGGTATTCATGAATATACACAACATGGAAACTTTTGTTCGGGCATTACATGGGCGATGGTTATAATATATGCGACAAAATGTGAACACGCAAGCTATGAATAGAGCGTCATGAAAACCATGCGTCCGAGCAACGTGGGCATAGCTGTACAGCAATTTGCCGTTAATGTTATGGAAAATCTGTTTCCCATGAAGCGGATAGTGAACATTGTGTGAACCCTGATAGTAACTGATCGATTGAATTAATTTTTTCAGCGCACCTACACCGACTACGTTACATCGAATAGGCGCTTGCCATACACGCCGGTAACCAAAGCGTTCAACGAATGACAATCCTATGCGAAGGTTTTTGTGAAGGCAGGTATATACATATACAATTCAGTTTTCAATCGAATTGCAGATGAATTGGTGATCAGAATGTTACAGTTCTATGTGTTCTTATAAATTATGGAGACACATAGGTAGCCGCTGCACAGGCATGCCTATAATAAACTTGGTAATTACGGCAGAACTAAACGGTGGCCAAGCGGATGAAGCAAATAGTCGTCGTATAACGTAACGCAGCCTCACATCCCTAACTGCCGTAACCATTGAGCCCAGAGAGATGCAGCGTCGTCGAGTTAACGATAAGATTAATCTGGCTGCATGAGAGCGCCAACGGCAATGTCCCCTGCGATATGTACCAACTATACACATAGTCCACGTTCTTAAACCTCAGAGCTTACGGTTTATTTTCCCATTTTCTCTCTTGTCAGTATATTATATTCAACTCTCTACGTTCGCGGGCTAACGATAAGCCGCCTTATGCAGTATATAATAATAACCTCGAGAAAAATATAATATTATACATATATATGTACGTAGGTACACCTACCTACGTGTACTTTCTCAAAGAGGTTTACCGAACAAAGGGTGAAAAAAGGGAAACGGAAACCAACAATACTTTACATAACGACAATGTAAGCGTTGTCGGCGGATTTGGCATGAAACGGCACATACGTCGTATCCACATCTTTCGTCACAAAACAAACAGAATCGTTTTATATAGTTACTAATAGACAGATGTTTTAGATAAACATATCAGACCTACTTCGATCTAGATCTGTGTCGCGTGATAAGACAGTCACCGTAGGTGCATACATACACCCATACACTGCAGGTATTAACCTCATATGTTTCCAAAAGCTTTGAAGTATGTATACCAATATGTATGATGTCATAATGCGTAGCTAATCAAATAATTCCCTGTCTAACTAGTTTGATTGGGTTTGAGTGCCAAATCAGTAGGTATATAAACATCGACGGTCAGAATACATACTCGTATCAAGAGGGACGTGAAGGACTCATGGATTCATATTGATAAAAGATACTATGGACAATATAACGCCGCGAGCAATCACAATAACAGTTAATCTAGCCTCGCCTCTGGCGCCATAACGACGATGCGGTTACGTTGTTACATATATTGATAATTTTAGTTCGATTTTTCGCCGGTTTTACGCAGACTCGAATTGACGATAAATTTGAATTACCATGAAATTTCAATATCGCTTTTCGTAGTTATTTCGTTCTAATGAACCCATCGACACCTAAAGCATCGTTAGAACATATTCTAGAATGTGGCGTGATGAGTGAACTAGTCAAATTGCGGGCCGGGTGTGAGTCCTATTTTCATTTTCAATTTCCGTATCCTCACTGGACATTTGGATTCAGTCATCTGACCAACCCCGGAGTCAGACTTCCGTGCAAATGTGCCTGAGCCTATAATTTCTGCAATCTTTGTCCTGTATTCTAAATCCGCCATCTCGCATTTTGAACGTTCTTCAATACCAATCTCGATGTGTTCTGGAGTACTCAGTTCCTTCTGATTCATTTTGAGGCCCATCTTAGTCTGACCCCTGACTCTCCCCGCATTAAACTTCTCCCACATCCAGACGTTTCACGCTTGAAATTGAGGCATCGCGGGCGCAGCAAAGTATTGCTTATCTGATTGCCACATCCGCGTCTTCTCAAATATGGGAAGCTCCATCGCATCACATGGCATAGCATATCCCAAAATCTCCCGCATCTGTTATTTTGGCTTGAAATTCTCCAAGTCCTCGCCTCGGGCGCCTGCTCCCTATTTTGATCACAGCCTGCAGCCTCTGCAGCAAAGACATCCAGAATTTGGACGAATACCTTTCCCTCTCACGACGCAATTTCCTCCTGATCAAGCCGGATGGTATACTACGTGAGGTGATCAACGACCAAACTAACCGTGGTAGGTGTATATAAACGGTATTAATGAAGACCGCGGTACGTAGGTACCGAGGTGCTGAAGGGGCGAGATATACGAACTATGTTATTTATCTGCGAATTAGATGTGGCGATGAGAATATCGGACTGGAATAGACACGATTCAGGTCCTGTTCTACCAGCCCTCTACAGCGGCAAGGACCGTCATTATCCCTTCTACAACGAATTCAAAATAGTTCTTGTAATTGACTAACGAAATTTAAACGGACTTGAAAGATGAAAGAAGTCTACACAGACCTTCGATTAAAGCGACTTGCGATGCGCGACTAGTCCGTAATACTGGAAATTAAAAATGAAAATAATCACAGATGAGATAATTAACTGTAACAGTTGCCCTCGATTGGAATCGGCTGGCTGGATATGATTCATTAATGATCGAATTGAAAGAAAAGAATTCATCGTTCGTGTTACAGGTTCGTCAGTTCGTAATCATTCGCTGAATCGTTGACATATCTGAAATTCTAAAAACCCGTGAGTGACTTTAGTCTGAATTGATGTTGGTACCAGCAAAAATCGGGGGTCGACGTTACTGCTGCGACATGACCACTCTATATATATACTTCGCGCTTGGTTAACTCACTCGGCAAATTTTCCAAGTGGTTGTTCACCGACTACCAACTTAATAAATTCTAACAACCCTCAAAATACTATATTCACGAAACAAATTTCCGTCTCAGAATGTCGTTTCCCAATGTTCACATAATTACTCCCGAAACATATACAGGCAGGATTGAAGACTCGGAAAAGTATAAGCCTAAATGATCCCGCGATTAGTTCGACTCTTCGAACTTCGGCTGACGGAACCTACGGGCTACGGGGAACCCCTACCAGATACACCTGACAAAAAACCATCCGAGCGAGCATACGAGGCTTCCCAAACTTTCTTCTAGGTATATCCCCGAGATTGGTTTTTGGCTCGGTGATTTTTTGACCCAATTACATGGAATCTTCTGCCCCAGTTTTTCGAAATCGGATCATCTTTCTATCCCTCTTACGAATTCGATTATTAAGTGATTTTTGATTATGAGTTGAAATTCAATCGAAATGAACCGTCCTCGATGTCTTTTTGACCGACTGTTTGAGAAGATTCTTTGATGGACTTCCTCCTTTCTTCGAAATACAATATCGTGTCCGAGCTTTGGTTCAACCAAAAATACCGGAATAAATGATCACAGATTATCGTAGAATTCTTCGAATTTATGAGAATAACTGCGAAAATTGTCAAAAAATACGGTGGCAAATGGTTTTTCGTCAATTATTGTAAAATAACGACGAATTTCTATGCTAGAAATACGAACATTTTTTACTCTACCCGAAGGCGGAACAGTTTTTCAAATATACTCTGGCAAACCGTATTCTATAATCTCTGCCATCATTTTATATCGAGATACGACTACCGGTGTAGCCTCTGCGCCTGTGCAGCTTGAGCTAATATTGTAACCATGAAAATCGGTGTGAACTTTTCACATGTACCTATGTGGTTGTGTATTCATACATACATATCCATATTTCATTGAAGTTCCGCAGGTCGTAAATTACGTTGATAAAACTTTTGCCTCTGATCTTCTTGATTCCAGGGAGATTCGTTTCGTCATTAGCCTGTATATTTCAACACGAAAGTCCTACGCAACAATTTTCTTGTGGAAAACCAACGTCAACATTATAGTTAGATTACTTAACAAAAAAGATAGATATATCTTGTTGCTTCTTTCTTCACTGTTTCTGACGTAAGATATGTTGAAATATGTATATGTCACGTTGTGGAAGTTTCGTATAAAAGCAAGAGAAAAATAAACGTAATTTTCAACTTCTGTTTTCCGGCTAGTATGAAATATTGCCGTATAAATGAGCCGAAAACTTCCCCAACAGATGTCTCCGCGCGGTGCTCCGATTCAAAATGACCTAATGCACGTAACATATTTATGTATTACATACGAGAAATATGTATGTAATACATGCAACGAGTGTATACCTTTATTGTGTGATAATAAGCTGAGGTCGATCACGAAGACTGCAGCAGACAGAAGAAAATAGGCTGGTACAACACAAAGAAGTGGAATACTCGTCGTGGGCGCAGGTTACATAGAAATGCAAATGTCACCAGCGCTGAATAAATATGTCCTTTTCTCAAAAATTTGCATAAAATCAATTTGCCAAGGTACCACGACGACGCTACGGTCTCGAACAAAAAAATATAACGAATGCCTTCTGGTTTGGCATTCGCATTCACCTTCCTCCAGATCGCTTACTCCCTCTGTTCCAATTCTTTTGTACGTACCGCCTTTTCCAATTGTTCATACCCCCTACGTTTGTATTTATAGGTATATCTAAGGAGTATGAACTACTGTAACGTGCGTTTTTCCCCTCTCTTATTATACGAAATTCCTATGAGCCCTCGATGGTTTGGAATAGGTTTAGAATATCAAGAGAGCGGGAATCGAACTAGTTCAATCGCGAACATATTTGATCCCAATATTTTATATCGCAGACTTTTGGTCTGCCTTTGGCACTAGGAACTTAGGACTGCGTTCCGTTTCGGAATACTAATGCGGATTACCCTCTGACAGAATGATGTTGCCCAAGACGGAAATTATTTTGATTGAAAGTCGCATGCGGTTCATGGAGGAAATTTTCAGCGAAAGAGAATTATGCTAATGTGAAAATTGCAACGCTAACGTAACGCACGAAGTGAAATATGTTTCGCCAGACATTTTCATCGGGTCTTTCGAAAGTTCAATGGTAAATGAGAAATTTGCCCGAGAGTAAAAGTGTCCGGCATAACTTGACGCGGGTCGCGCCTTTCTTCCTCTAGACTATTCTTCTCGCATGAATATGTCAAAACGTGTTTCCCTCATATTCTGTAAAATGATCATACGCGCTAGTAGCTAGAGATATATTGATGCAAAACGCAGACAAGCATTCATTCATCTTTCCTAATACCTAATATATATCGATTGAACCAACATACGGATCTCGTGAATATCGAATCGTTATAAGTTTTGGCATAAAAAATGACTTTTTTCCAATGGATGTTACAAATGAATCTTGATCAGTCAGAACATTGGATATAGCTGGTTAGGTAATTGGAAAAATTCGTGATGACTGAACTGCAGTTTCTAATACACGCGCATATTGCGGGTAAATCTGATACGTAATTCTTGCGGAAACTCGACTTATTATACAATTCGTAGGTTCGATCAAGTCTTCAGCCACGACTTCAATGGCCCTTTGTGCCATAGCAGACAGCCCATAAAAGTTTTCCCGATAGTTGTTACATCACCACTGCAATTTATTCATGCAAGTGATATATTACATAATTTGATCATTCCCAATACATTATGTATACACACGTGCATCATCTCAAAAATAGGTTATTCACTATTTCGGATATCTTATCTGAATATCTTAGAGAAAAAATGGTCTTACATGCGAATAGCTAGTAACTATATTAACATGAAAAATCTGTTAATTGGTGATATTATGATGATTGGTTAAGATTTTTTATAGATCCAAATCGCTGATGGGCAGCATATGCTAAGATGTTGCCTCGGGCGTTAAGTATTAGGCGACACGTGTAACGTTCCTGTGTACATGTACAATAAATAATGTTGGTAAATAAAATCACGGACACCGGATAACCGACTAAGGCAACTTGCGCAACACGGCTTATTCAGCAAGTGGAAAGAATTCGGTTATTATTCATAGACACTTTCCTCGTTGAACGATAAAATTACTGGAACTTCTAGCCCCGAGAAAATACGGTTGAGATACGATTTCTTTGGAATGTTCCAATGCAATATTTCCATTGCGGAATCTGTGTTCTACACCAAATCGCGTAGAACAATACGTAAGTAGTACCTACGTTCACCTACTGCAGCTGAGTGTGCAACTCGTTGCGAATAACGAGTCACGTTCGCAATCGCACAGAAGCTTTTCTTTTTTATCTCTACCGTGGTTTTTCCGTTTTTTAATATTTTTTTTCGATTTTATCCCTATTTCCACGATTGACGGTTTCGAAAATCTCAAATATATTTCTCGACACGTACAATATATGAACCGCTGCCGCAGATCTGTCCATCAATCTCCTGCGAGTAGGTTAGGTACAACCTGCTAGACTTATATACCTACATTCCTCCCGAAGCAAATTTATGCAGATAGATACCTAACTTCGCCAAAAGCAAACTCTGACGAAAGTTCCGAACAATTTTTTCATCTTTTTTCTTTCGTTTCGAATGATATTGCGCAATGAACGCCTCTCTTATCTCTTCTCGTGCGAAGATTTCAATTATTTTTCGCCTCGAACATACCGTGAAACGAACTTGTATGCCCTTCAAAAATCCGTAAAAATTTGACGGTTACCCGCTCATGAATTTAGCTTCAGGCATAGGTATACCACCGTCGTATATCAATTAAAGCGGACTGATTCGGACCTTGGAATTACAGGACGAGGACGTAATACTGTCTGATCTCAGTGGCCAAGTGTTCTGATGGGTGACTCTCCATTCATATGGTATATGTATATATTTATGTATTGATAAACGGAGAGAACAGGGCCAGGCTCTTCAGAGCTAATTACGTACGAACCCACTGTTTCTGTTCAGAGACCGTAGCTAATTCTGTGATGTCGATTTATTGTAGATTGTTTAGCCACTAGAGCGAGGAGTGGAGATTATCCCTCCTCAGAGAAGAAGAGAGATAGATAGATAGATAGATAGATAGATAGATAGATAGAGAGAGAGAGAAAGAGAGATATATACATCTGTGTACGAAGAAACTTGAGCTTTCTGCAAGTTTTTGTATTTTATTCATTTATCAATTTCATTTGAAATCTCATAGAGACACGTAGATCGATATCGCAGTAGAACATTATTTATGACCGATCCATCCATCCATTACTGCAGAATGTATAGGTATTGTATATTTGCAACAGACATAGTGTGGCATATGAAGATTGTCAGTCGGCATACCGACTACAGAACAGAGATTATAAATAACATTTTGTATGTTAATAATATTCAAACATCATTCACTAGATCCTATCGCCTTCATCGACAGTTACAAAGCACCTTCACGATCCAGTAAATCTACTTAACATCTACTAAGTCGATCACAGGTAGTTTGAAAACATCTATATCTCCAGGGACTCGCGGCCATTGACATGAGCTCTTCAATCTACATACGATCAGGCAATGCTTCTCCAAGCGAATCGTTTATTTTCTTCTTCTTCTTGCACGAATTCGTCAACTAGTTTCCACTCTTGCTATTTTACACAAGATATTTGCTTCATAGGTATATACCCGAGCAGTAGATAAATGGAAATGATCTGAGAAAGAATTCGGCAAATGGTCGTATTCATTCGTATAAATTACCATTCATTCATTAGGGCGAAAGTCGTTATGAACAATTGGAGTTTGGGATCTGCAGGTCGATATTGTGGTCATATTGGAAAATGTATATTTTGTGATCCATCTGAGACGAAAATTTCTCCAAAATACCGGAGGCTCGTTGGTATTCGGAGAACATGAAGGAGGCATGGAACAAAATTGTTAATTTACGGAAAAACTGGTGTTCCGAATGACTGACAGAGTGCGGATATTGGATTCCTGGATATATTGAGGTCATCCTGGACCAGATGGGATGGTAAAGAACTTGGTCAAAGTGTACATCCTGCATACGACGGGATGAGCATAGGTACTAGTGCTGTACGGTTTAGCCGGCTAACAATAAGATGGCTGATTCGGCTAGTTAGTCAAAGCTAAGCCAGTTTTTGACCGGCTAAAAAATATCAACCGGCTAACCAAGGGATTGGACGGCGGCCAACATATTCTCACCGGCTGAACCAAATCAGCCGGCTATGTTCTGCCGGTTGATATTTTTAGCTCTGGCTAATGAGCCGAATTAGCCATTCAAGTCGGCTTAGCCGGCTAATCGTAAGCCGTACGGCACCCATAGGTACATAAATATACCGCGGCGCGACCAGAACTGGGCATTTAATGTACCGGAATAATTGTTTTAGCCTTCGTAACGGACTAACGGGGACAAAGGGCTCTTCCAAGACAATGCTTCGGGCGTGACAATAATATGACTACACAATATACGACCGTGTAATGTTGGACATAGTCGTGTCTGATGTGAAACAGTATGCACGTCTGGTGGAGAGACGGGGTTGGATGGCGGCGCGGCTGTGCACGTGTCGTTATTATTGTAACACGTTGAATGCCGAGATAGAGAGTGAGTACCTACGTGTGTACCTACGTACCTACGTACCTACGCACGCGTGTTAGACATAGTGCGAAATAGTACGCGTCGGGTAATTAGCCCTTGCTCGTCACTCCTAATTGAATCACATCATGCATTATCTTACGCGTTACTCGTTATCAAACACAAATACAAACCGCATCAGGCCTATGCCCACAGTGTTCGACCATTGAGGTTCAAAGTTTATTTGAACCCTTCGAGCTACAGACCTGAAATTGAACACCTCTCCCACCCCCTACCTATACTACTCTTCAAATTCAGATAGTTTGTAATTTGCAGCTCGATGCAGAAGAAAGGCCAGCTGATCTTCGGCTTTCACGTAAACTTAGTTAATACGGAAAAATCCACCGATCCACTTATTGTTACTAATCGTAAGTCGGGCCTAGCTGTTGTAGGTGTCTACATTGCCGGGGGTGTTATTCTCGAACAACATTGAAGATATAAATTCGATCGATTTTTGTCGTTCTAATATACATACAGGTATGATGCGTATAATGTTCCACGAGTTATGAACCGAATTGGAACAGATTGTTCAACGTCGTTTTTTTCCACCTGAAATTCATTAGCTAATTAATTCGAGTGAAGTTGAGTTCGTTAGTTGAATCAGTTGACCTGTGGCAGTAAGTCGACGTATTAATTGTGAGCTTTTTCCAATACTCGTTGTGGAACTTTCATGAAGCACACCTACCTACCGCGGAGAGTTAAACCTACAGCCAATCCCACGTCCACCCTCTTCATAGGCAGGTATAACTGCTGAACAATAGCCTAACGCATGTAGGTGGGAATTATTTCGCTCGTATTTTTCGTCCGAAACACTGTACTACTTTTATTGAATATTTTTTGTTCGCCAATCCACTATATGTATGTGTATTATTATACATATAGTAGCCTCGCTTCCGCCAAGCAGGAAATAAATCAGCTGTCGTTGAGTAAAGCTGTTCACAAATCATACTTATACAGTTGTGATTAATCGATCGTTATGCGTATACCATACTCAAAATGTGTACCTACATTATTTTTCGAAATATCAACCTGCGAGGAAGCTTCTTGGCATGTTGGTAATAATTATTTAACCGCGTATACGACTGCGTAGCCAAATTCTCCTCAGAGAGCAATTTAGGTGAGCAGTATTCATTTTTGACAAAAACTGGAAAATCGAGAAAGCACTTTTCTCGATAAAATTAAATGAATTCGGCATCTTCGTGCTTCTCTTGCGGAAGATTTAACAGTTTCATTTTCGCTACACACCGTTTTATACCTTGACTCTCTTAGCTCTGGCTGTTGGTGTTCGAAACTTCGTCAAAACCCCTCGATCCTGAATTCAGGATCGCTTGTTCTTAATCCGGTAGCTATATTAAAGGCTTTGGACGATGAATATTTGAAATTCTGAACAGTCGATGGAGCAAATTGCGTACCTCTGGGGAACGATTCAGGTATTGGTATACACTCAAGAGGGAATTTATTGGGTTTCACTTTTATAATACAATATGATGATTAAATCTCTTCTGAATATAATTTATCGAGGAATTTGAATGTCTTGCCAAAATTTTGTGGGACATCGTAGGTCTGGAATATCTATAGTCTCCATACTCTTCCGAAAAATTGTTCTTTCGATCAAACAAATCGTCGACACGTTGCGGTACGTTTGCATATAGGTAGAGTCGACTTATTGCGTAGTAATTACCGACAAAACTACAGAATTATATACTTATCCACTGGCAAAAATGAACGAAGAAAAAGAACAGGAACGATGTGCAGTGAATGGAATTTATTGAGAGAAAATTGAGGTCCGTGCGTGAAGAGAAAAAAAAATCAGAGATATAGTATATATAATGCTCATAATGGAGTTCCTATCGTCGGCAATGCAAATCCGATTCTACTTTCAATTCGCGTGGCAGGGCGCAAGTGGTCTAAGCTGATTAGACAAGCTGTACCCGGTTGTCTGTGCAATTTAAATTAGCTTTATATTGGTAGCTGCAGCAATACTCGGGGTAGGTAGTTTCCTTCGTCGAGAAAGACTAATCCTTTGATGCGAAATATCGATCTGTTCCTCAGCCCTCGTTTCACCTTGTTGCTTCTCCCTTTGCCTTTGCTTTCGGTCTTCGCCATCATACTTTTTTCCTCTTTCTCTTCCTCTTCTTTCGCATTCTGCTTTTCGTTTTTTGCATTCTTACGGTTGACTCTCACCGAACGCGGTAAGCTCTGTCAAGTTAAAATCCACTTGCGAAAGAGGGTGCGCGGCTCTATACAGCCCCTTTGAAATCTGCTACTTGATTTCGCACTAGACGATATAGGTTATAGGTATAGGTACTTTTATAAAAGTGGCTCGGCGCACTTTTACGTGGGAAAATCTTATTCGTCGAGAAAATTCAACGAATATCTTTCTTTTTCCTTCTTTCTTTCCCCGTTTTTTCCCCGATGATTATTGGAGGAAAGTTTCACGGGTCACGACCGAATTATAAGGGTCTCAAATACCAAGCTTTTAATATTGAAACTCCGGCATTCAATGTGCTTTCAATAATATCGGCGAGATTCTTAGCATCTTGAATTTTATCGTACTTTTTATTTATTTTAAGTACGATGGCAGAAAGTGGCCAAGTATTTCACCTTTTCAAGACATCCATCGGATTTGATAAAAAATGAATATTCCCTATGTTAGCTAGGTTAGATTGCCAGTGGCGTCTCCAAATACCCCTTAAACGTATCCTAAGGGATCCACTTTAAAAATAATAATATATTGGAAAAAGACTTCATAAAGTTTTTTTGCACGACTGTGCATAAATTGCGCGAGTGGAGTGTAATCTCGATGTGTGAAGTATGCTTTACACATCGGAAATTACACTTTCGCGCACTTTACGCACAGTCGTGCAAAATATATAATGTATGCAACTCGTGCGTAAATTTTTTGAACTCGTGCGATCTCACGACACTCGTGAAAAAAAGTTCACTTTGGGCACTAGTTGCAGCACAATATACTATTATTACATGAATTCTAATGGTTCTTTCATTACAATAAATTCAATCAAAAAGTATGAAAAATTTGTCGACAACAACACAATGAAAATGAGCAGTTGGGTAAGATTTCGGTTCATTCCCCCGAAACCTAGAAATGAAGTTAATTTATCGCATCGATGGATGGACTTGGCGCAGGTTGATCCTGCACGTCAAGAGGCCTCAATAACTTTTGTGGTAATTAACAACCGCGGGGGTGCGACTGTGTCTCCTTAACCCTGTCCAACTTTTTAAACGAGAATTTATATCGAGAGTGACCGGTTACTTGGTTCCCATGTTTCCTACTCTCTGTACTCTGTGGACCATAGAGTATATGGAGTATAGTTGGGCGACGAAATGCGAATTCTGCCGCCTTGAGAACAATAAATTGCAATGCTGCAGACGCGTCGCGACATGGCATCGTTCACAGCCAACGCTGTCGGATGGTTTGAAAAAGGAACATAAGTGATAGTTGATTTAGTCCGCGGTAGGTACAGGCTCAGATGTTTACAGGCACGAACGCGCGCGCCATATAAGGAACCTATGAATAATTTATCGACCATACTAACATCGGGGCTTATGTCTATAGGGTTCTACTACACGGACGCCATGACACTATACCACGAGGCTCTTTAAATCTTAATACTGAAGCGTCGCCACGCGCCCTTGACTTCCGTGAACTACTTCAACAAAGATTTATGCCAAGAGCAACTCTATCTCTTCTCTCGCGCGCTAACCTCCGCACAATGTCCAACAATTGCTCTCAGTTGATTGTTTTCAGTCTTTGAAATAATGCCGGCGATGCATAGCTACTTATGCATTTGAAGACAGATGATCGTTTCACAGTCTGGGCCTGTATTCTTGAATCCATGACCCTGGATCTTGCATGCGAAACTGTAAAGTGTCTGTGACTGCTACTATACGATTTTTAATGCAAGAGGGTCATGGATTCGAGAATAGGGGTGCTGGACCAACGAGATTCTGAACGGACGTGACAGGTTTCCTATTTTCCTACTTCGAGCTCGATCTCTCACTCGAGTTTCCGATATGAGTATTATACGCGGACACTTTCCCGGCGCGGGCCAACAAATGGAAAAAACGTACGTCTGCAGCTTTCAAGGGTTGAAGATGCTCAGAAATTTATGCACGCGTCTCAAGAATTGGCTGGTTCAAACGGGCAGCTTGCGAAGCCCCAAAGACCTCGCGATCTGAGGGGACAATTATAATTCTGAATCCCGAATTCTGAATCCTCGATCCTAAACCCAAAGTAAAGGGTCCATCGGCTCGGGCGCAGGCCCGTGACGTATCACAGACCCCTCGGCAGCATCTGTTGCCCAGATTAATATCTGAGGCTGGGGTTAGTTGGAAATAGGCTTTCCCCACCGCTCCGCTCATACCGGGTGGGTCTAATTATTTTGCTCGCTGGCTTGGGACTAACTCGATAACGTGGCGCAACACTCTGCCATGCCTGCCTGCTATGGGCTGATAGCGTGATATTAATTTATAATCACACCATAATTCATCAAGTGCGCGGGCGTGGTATAGCACAACGGAAATCTCTACTGGCGCTAGAACTAGAACTGCGTTTAACGAATAAGCGGAGTGCTTTCTTGTAAGAAGAAATTATTTGCAATCGTGCAGATAATAAATCCCAACGAAATTCCGCAGGTATCGTTTCCAGCGATTCGCACACTCTGCAATCCGGACTTGATACAAACGTTCATATAGTTTTCATGAATGATGTTGGTTATTTTATCAGAGCGCTGAAGCAATGCGCCTGAACGGCCTGATTCTCATTGAGAAGATTCATTTATCCAGTAACTCGGAGCGTGGCTCGCGAGAAGACAAATTGCAGAGCTATATAGGATGTAGGTACCAGCCGGTCGGTTGACGTCACCCAATTTATGTGTCAATACAAATGAATGAATCAATCAGATGAGAAATTCCAAATAGGCCGGGGGCCGAGTTTTCTGAAGAGACTAATTTTTCATCACCAAAGTTTCGTCGCCGCCATACAGTAGATATAGGTATACGATATAGTTACGTCTCGCAGTATTTCGATGAGCGCGCACATTGACTGAGAAACCAATAATTTTTACTCCAATTTTCTGTACAGAGATTATTTTACGTACAGTCTTACAAAAATCTGAAAACAAGGAATTTCTCCCCTGTCGTCTCTTCAAGTTCATTGAATCGTATGAATAGTTGAATATAATAAGAATATTATAATACATACTGCGATCTGATCGTGGTCGAGAACAAATTCTTTTCAAAATTTTGAGGTCGGTTCGATGAATAGTGTGAAGTTAATTCATCATCATCGAACTAGGGGCAAATGAATTTTCGAACTCCTCTTCAGCCCAGATCAGATCCCCTTCAACCAGCAATGTTTTAACAAATAATTGGGATAAATGCTGGTCAAGAGATTACTGACTGACTGGTACAGGTAGTAATTATTTGAACAAACGTTTTCCTCGTTTCCTCAATTTTGTTCAAATCGATATATACCTATGCATGTATGTGTATACATCCATACATATACCGAAGTTGGGAATTCCGGGAGGTGAAACATCTTTCCGGGAATATCAAAAATTTCGTAAAAACTATAGCGAACATCGGATATCCCGGACTAATCGAAGAAAGGAACCGAAAACAAAAGAGTAATACTATGTAGCGATACACATGGGCGCCGTCGGAAATCCTTGGTTGGTAAAAAATTACTCAAATAGTTTATCTCGGCAATAAATACCACGGTCAAATATCCATTTCAAAGTTAACTACTATTGGGAAATCTTTAGCTATGCCTAATTATACATATGCCTGCCTACGTATACCTCGGTATAGGTATACATATAATCACGAAATTATTCATAATGGATAATCATAACCACTGCACTAGGTCAAACATTTATATTGAAAAATATGTCAATATAACTCTGATTTCATGGGCTATCCAGAAAAGATGACTACATCAAAATTTACAGTGAAGAGTAAATTATACGCGAATATGAACGTTTCCAACCATTTTTGTTGTTGTTATCGCCGATGAGAGTTCAATGGTCCAATTATATTCTTCTGTTTGGTAGCACCCTTCACTTGGAAAATCAAAACGGTCCTTTTTCCTCGGTCTCGATCAAGGTTCCAGAGCTCTGAGAAGGTAAACAAGTTTTCGCGACGCCTTCATCTCTACCACATAGCTGTATTTTCCCTTTTTCATCGTGCTACACAGTGCTCCCAGAACTGCGTAGGTATACGAAAATAATCGATACATTTCAAAGACAAAACTGATAGGGTTTCCTTTACAGTTTTTGTTTTTTACCGTACTATAAGGCACCGATGCAAGCTCTGTCAGGGAAAAGTTATCATCAGACGATTGTGTTAAGAGCTGATGTTCACTACACAGCAAACACGGGGGTTGTGTTCCGAGTTTCACCTCAAGTACCTATGTACTGGAGTTACAAGAGGAGGGAGACGGAACTTACCGCAACGACCGAACAAAACGAGAAAGACACAAAAGCCACTTGGAGTACATTTCGGAATACCAACATTCTACGCCAATTGATGATTCCGTGCAAGATTTGGAAAAAGGGCCGAGTTTCTGATGAAAATAGAGAGAAAGAAAAGAAGCTGGTGGCAAATTTTTGACAACATGCGACAAAATTTTCTTCGCTGCTCGAGGGTTTTTTCTTCTACTCAGGGACCGATTGAAGTTCTAAGGACATATATACACGAAGTGCTGACAATTATATTTTACCACCGCGAAGGTATACGTAGAGAAAATTTAATTAGACGATGCAAAGTCTGCCTTTTGAAATCTGGAATCTTCACTTTTCTCGGTTTGGGTGGAGAAGCTCTCTGCGGGTTCTTATCTAAAATTAACGCGTCCAGTCCAGAGTAAGCGCCTGGAACTGGCAAATGACGATGTCGTAGCTATGTATGCATGTATGTACTACATACATGCAAACCTATGTTGCCTCTATATTCCTCCCATTTTCTTTCTTTCCTAACATCATATGCCTCCTCTGTGTGCCCTCCGCTTTATTTTTTCTCGGTAGAACCAAGCTGCCCGAGAGTATCTATATATATCGCCATGCGATGTTCTCGAATCCACTTTTCAGGCGTTTGAGTGCCTCTGAAACTCCTTTTCGTTGTTAAACTGACTGTTCCCTTCGCTGCTGCAGACGTGACCTAAGTATCTTGGTATGAATAGATGCCGGCATAGATCCTCCGTGTCTCCTTTCTCGGTTCGTTTATACCTGATACACCTAGACTATACGTACCAACTACGTATATTCAACCCCATCTCAGTTGGCCTTGTGTCGCAGTGTGTACCGAGAGCCAAGATCCCTAAGATCCAAGATTCAGAAACGAGGGAGGAAGCTGTGATGAAACACGTCTGGCTTCTCCACAGTCGCCTTAGTAACTACGTCTTCACGTTAGCCTGGCTCCCAGAACTCCGAGTGAATTGTAACGGGTAAACACAATTAAAACAAAGAGAGTAAAATACACAGGTGAAAGCTATAGAGGGTTCTAAATCACGAACATACAGAAGGTTCGGAGGGGGATGAAGAATCAAATTTCATCAATAAATTAGCATTTCATTACCTTTTACTATACCTAGGTATACGGAAAGCAATTTTTTTGTTCCTTACACACAAAAGTCGCAACAAGTCATCCGAATCTTCGTTCTCAATCAATCTCTGGATAAATTTTTGTGACTAAATGCGTACGTCCAGATTTTTCGAAAAACGTTTCTTCTCGGTGTGCTTATAGTATATTCATGTATAATAATCCAGAATTTCAGCTTCAATATAATATGTACGCACGTATGCATGTACATACATACATGCATAGATAGATAGATAGATAGATATATGCGTCTATACACGTAATCCGCATGATTTCCCCCGCGTATAATCCTCACGTATAATGCACACGCTTAAACGTAATTTACGCCTGAGCTGAGCCAATGGCCAAAAAAGTGAAGTGAATCAACTCAAGCCGCGTATTATAACTACAAAACGTCTGTTTCGCGAGGGAAATTATACCGTTACACGTAACAATAACATTGGGTTTCCGGCACCCTCACGGTTTCGCCCGAAAGAGTCAATGCAAGTTCAAGTAGTTGCAGCTTTTGCCCCCAGAATCCTGAACGCTGCAGTGAGGTATTATTCGTCCTTAGACTTACTACACGCGAGTTAATTTGACATTTTTCCAAATGCGCCAATATTTTTTTCCCAATCATCGATCACTCGACTTTAGGCGAAAAACGAAAAGAAATCAACACTCCGTCCTTCCGATCGAAATATCTTTATCCAAGCAAATTGCCAATTTGTTATACGATTTATCGGAACGTATCTTCTCGCTGGCCAAATTTAAGTTCATGAGTGACATATATATAAATGATTTCGCTTAACTGTCATGCTGGCTCTTGAACCACGAAGAGGGGTAGCAATAATCGGAGCTGTTGCTGGGGATGACCACAGACTGCAGTTCTACATCCGTAGAAATATCAACAGTTTCTATTATAGATACGCCTGTTCTCACAGACCTGCAACGCTCTGCGAGTCTGACTCTAGCTACGGAATATTCATTTTGCTCTTGGTTGGTTATAGGTAGATGCGAGTTGAAAAAGTACGAGTAGGTACTTGCTTGGAGAAGGTAAGGTAAGTATAACGTAGTCACAGCCAAGGTTCTCGAATAGTCGCGTCGAGTTCCTCAGCCGTTCGCTCTCATTTCTGCATAAGACATATGCCACACCCGTTTGATACTTGCAGGATAGGTATATATTCAAGGGATAGACTCGTCGTTGAAAATTTTACGAGGCCTATTAAGAGAGTTACGACATTCGAGTGCCACCGCGTACGAGAACCGCTGCGTAAACCTCCGCTTCGCCATCGCAAGGAAACCTCGACGGTCCCGGGCAATGCAATAATGTCAGGGCTAGCTACGGAGGAAGTCTTCGTTTCAACAAACCGTACCTCAACGTTATAGGCACATCCTACTCCGCGGCGGAACAGAGATTCCGGGTCGAGGAAAACAAAATGTTTTCCAAATTTCGATCGGACGTCGAAGGAAGTGCCGGAAACATTGTTTCATCACGCCTTCGGCGCCCCAAAATTCATCTCAAAGTGACCTACACGACCTGGCATTTTGTGACATTGAAAAACGGTGATTCATCTTAGCAGATTGGAATTTGGTATAAAATCCAACGAGTATTCATGTTCTCTACACAAGCATCTCTCTCACAGTAATACGAGATGTAGTACCTATAATAAAATAAGAAAAGAGTTCCATGATTTATCCTCCAGAAAGAATATATAATACATCTACTACTGGAAATGAGATTTTAGTCCGCAGGCTTCCCAGCGGCACTAGAAACGTTTTATTGCATTTTCACCCCTGAATAATCCGCCTATCGTCCTGCAGCTTACATTAAGATGGATTATTGCCCAACCAGGTTTTTTGGTCTTTTTTACAAACTCCTTCTCTCTCCCCTCGTCGTATCTACTCAGCTTTTTATGTTATAAGTACATGTTACCCCTAAACTGTCGAGATCCTTTACAAAGGCTGAGAGGATCGTGTAGTTTATGACTTTGCGGACAACCAATCTGGTGAAGCGTGTATTGTTTATGGTCTGTCTTTCGAGAAATACAATTCAAGAAGAAAAGAAAATATGTAACTATATGATACATATATTTCTTATCGTTCCAAGATCGAATAGAGCTCAAACCGTCTGCCTCTTTGTCGGGACTTCAGAGAAAAAAGCTCATCAAAATTGCAACTGGCCATTGCCATGAAATGCAACTGTTTCGATTCTGAGCGCAAAGTTCACTGTCACAAAATACTCGAATATAATCGATGAATTTGTTTTCGGAAAGTACATACGTTGAAATACGAAGAATTCGATGCGCGAAATGTATTGATAGAAATTTCAGAAATTTGCAAATATCGAGAAATTCATAGCTCGCGAAATATTGATAACAATAAAATTTTGACAAAATATTGGCAGTATATCAGCACCCGATGTAATATGAGAGCAAAGAAAGCAAAAAAAAATCGGCAACGAAATCGAAATTTGAGGCGACTGCAACAGCGTTGACACAGAATGCCCCGTATATGACAGGCTACCCGGAGTTGTAATGCCAAAAAAGAACCATTACGCGAATCGTAAATATATCATTTATTAACAAATTTAATTGCGTCTGAAGGGATGCCCAGGGCTACACTGGCAGAACGTTAGGCGTTACCGGCGTACTGTACAGGTACATTAGTTAAAAAAACACTTTGGAACCGCACAGAGTGGATGAACATATTTATCAGTGCTACCAAAGGGGATCGGAAATTTATTGCCATAGCGTAAAAATATGATAAATTATTGAATTTTATACGCGCAGTTAGAATTTTGTGCCCGACTCATCTCCACCGTTGCATTATGATTTAATACGCACTGACCTGTATAGGTGGGTATATTTATCATATACAGTTATGACAATTACGGAGTAATTGCTGCAGTTAGGGCAGACATGCTCACATACACACGTGTATCGGCGGTGGAGAGATATTAATTTCTAATTATGATATTGAATCCGTTAATTTTCGATCGAATAGACTATATAACCAGAGTCCAATTACTGCCGCTACAGTAATTACTGAGACAGCCAAACCTGCTCGATAAATCTGCTTGATTAATTTCATTCAGCGTAGGTACGTACACACATGCATACACGCCTACTACACTTCGAGGCATGATAATATATCATTACACCATTTCAAGTGAAGAACGCTTGTGCCAAACTCCATGCGGTTTCTTACAGAGAACATGGCCAACAGTGTTTCATTAAAATTGGCCTGGGATCAGTCTGACGTTGCTCAATTTATTGGAAAAAATGTTACCTTGTAATTATATCGTTTGTTCATCAGCGTTTGTACGCGGATGATTCCCGTCGACTAATATAATCAACCGCAAAGTAGAATCGGATTGACAGTTTTTTCGTTTCTTTGATGATTCCTCTGAACTTTTCGAAAATCACCTCAAAGTGGCATATACTGCATGACAAGAAAATATTGCCGCGGAACGGTACTGGAAATATGCTCACGGACTCGGAATACGAGTATTATTTGTACGGAGTATGAGCCTAGCACAACTATATTGTTGCAAGAATGAAGTTGCAATAAATAGTAAAGTGGGTCCCGAGAGGAATAAGTGGAAACGTAGACAAAATAAGATATGTCAGGGAAAACGCGTGTATTGAGAAATACGTGTTATCGGTTTCACGCCTGAAACAAGACCGTTTGTACAATAATATTGGTTCAGCAGCAACAGAGTTCATCTGAATTTCAAACACGTCTTTTATCTTAGAGGGCTACCAGACCTGTGTATGATGAATGTAAGGGCGATTTAACCCTTTGTAACAATATTATAGATGCGAAGAAATTCATGATTATTATCAATCAAATCAAATTTTCAAAAAGTATTGGAGCGTATTTTCGTACCCCAGAAGAACTACTTTGATTTTCGAAGAGGGATTTTTGAGGAAGATCAAATACATACGACAAACGTTTGAATATGCTCTGAGCTGGAAGCGAAAACGTAGCAGTATTCAGTAGCAATATCGTGTTATCTCGTTATCGGGCTCTTAACGAGATGCGTGATTCGATCCTAGAATCTAAGCTCGCCTTGAAATTGGTAGAGAAAACGGCACCATGCCAATCCGTAATAGATTGCGAGGCCACGACCAGACCTTCGGTGGAGCTCGTGTCTGTCGATTCAATGAAAGCTGATTTCCTCTGTTACCCACGTTGTCTAGAACTCTGAACTTCACTTACATACATGTGTATATATATATATATATATATACATATATATATACACATAGTATAGATGGTACGGAGTGGCGCATATCTTCTCTGGTGTATAAAAGATAGAAGTAGGTACATACTGCTTCTAGGTTCTCCTTTCTTCCCCTCGCAATCTCTCTGCGCAGCAGAATTCACCGTGCCTTCTGAAACTTGAATTCCTTTTCTGTGGCTAATTCCTAGAGTTTCATTTGCTCTCTTCTCCACTACCCTCGTTCTTGTTTTTCACTCAAGTTTTCTTTATTACATATTCATTTTTTCTTCCATTATTATTCACCCACAAAGACAAACCCTCGGCTGATGTGGTTAATCAAACATTTGGATAACAAACTCTCGCTGATGCAGTCAGCAGATAAGTAAATTTCTCATAAAATATTAACCCTCGCAGTGACTCTTGGCTCTGGGCCAAAGAAAATTGAACAAAGTCGAACCATATACTGTATCGACAACAGAGCTTTAGCTAGCTTTGACTTTAGACCTGGAATTTTGTCGCACGATGTAACGTGTGCGAAGGTAAAAGTTCGTCGAGCTCAAGTTTCATAGACTGTGAACGATACAGGGAGTCCAATGTGTACCAGACGCTAAACTCTCGAGAGAGTTGTCAAATTTCAAGCCGTTTCTATGCCGATGATTCTCTTCTCTGCGATAGGCACGCGATGTACGTGGACATGAATGAGATGCATTCTGTAAGTCAACGCGAACAATAATTCATACTGTTTCATTATCAAATAATGTGGCTATCTTCTGCACCTGTAGCAATATTTTACACGTATTTCTGATCAACTTGAGAGCAAGTTTCACGGCTCGAAACTTGAGTATCAGATTTTCTTTTAACTGACAATGGGATAAAATTAATCGTGGAGTGTCGAAGTTGCTACATAAATATCGACCGCGTACTGAAAACTTCTTGGATTCCATATAGTTGAAGTATAAGTATAGGTAAAGGTATAGGTATAGGTACTTATAAAACGCCAAGCGAACGACGTGAATGAATGCCAGGAGTTTTTTCAAAGGTATATGATTGCTAACATTGTTAAAGATATTCGATTGCTAATGACTGTGGAGGGACCGGAGGGGTGGATGGAATAAAAGAAGGAGAATAATCGTCATTGTACTTCAGCAAAAACGCGTATCTTTGCAGGAGAATACGATCTCAGATCTCGGATCTCAGATCTCGGAGTCGGACAGCCTCCGGGGTAAAACAGCCTTCCCAAGATACTTATCTGAATTTGAAACGGTGCAGCTTTACCTCGTAATATTTGTTTCACGTCAACATGTTAATTCGTTCTTGCTGATCCAACTCACGCTAAAATCTGATCCAACTGAATTGGGTGGAAAAACGAATTCTTCATCCTTTTCACCCCCAAATTGCCTGTGATTTTTTTTCCTTTTTTTCTTTTCGAAACTATCTGTACACATCAATTTTTCCTAAAAATATCATTAGCGTGCGTTTTAGTTCAGGAAATTTTTCAGTTCGCTATAATTATACCAGGGGACTTAATTATTTTGGAAAGAAGCAAGGAAAGTAGACACCAAATTTTTTTTTCAATGGCACGGAACCGCGGTCGCTGCGAGATGAAATCTCTACATAAAGCCACTAAAGACCATAACTGAACGCAGCCAACAGTGTCGTTTCGCATAATCGTTGCTTCCTTAATGCACACACACCAGTATTGAAGCTAATGCGTGTGAGCTCGAGCCTTCTCGTGATTGTGAAAAGCCCGAATAGGATTAGCATTGAACTTAGCATTTCATTGAATAATTCAAAAGTCCAAACCTTGATACTTAGCCAAAAAGAGAACAAAAATTCACACACACACACACACACGCACGCTTTTATTCGTCAAGTTATATGCGTATTAAAATTACAGTTCTGTTTGACGTTAAAATATTCTCGTTCCAATTCATATTGTAATAAACAAGGAAAACAAAAAAATATGCAAAGGAGAAAGAATAGTATTTGAGTAATAGGTTAAAAATACAAATAAAATAAAAATAACGTGATCGCAATGCTACTCTACACTCGGTGAAGCTATAAAAGACTGAATTGAGAGCTAGAGAATGAAGAAAGAAACTGTTGCTACTCCATTGAAGAAGGGTGAAGCAACGGGTGGCCGCAGGCCAGAGATAAATTAGGTAGCGTCGATTGTTGAGACGCCGATTACCCTCCAGAGGAAACAGCGATGGGGGTTGAAAGTGTCCTCAAAGAAAACTGTAGTCATTTCCGACGATTTCTCTGACGGAGCCAGATTTCTTTGCATTGCCTTCGAATTTTTGTTTCCAAAGTTATTAGTTTTTGTGAACGTCGGTTAGTTTTTCGTGTATCGTTATGTTTCGCGCTTTTTCCCCTTTTTTTTTTTTGTTCGATCGAGGCGATGGATGAAAGTATGAAAAACTTTGAACGATTTGTAGGATGGAAATTTGATAATGAAAAATAAACTATGCCGTTGGATTGCAGGATGATGAAGCAGCGGGTGGAAGTAGTCCTGGCCACGGTTTGGTTAGCGTCGATTGTTGGGGCGTCGGTTCCGTCGGGAGAAACAACCGCCTTTTCCACCCCCCGCCCGCCTGGCCCCTCGCCCGATCAATACACCCCGCTGCTCCGAAACCCCCGCTACTATTCCCAGGACGATTACGGCCAGGACTGGATGAACGATGAACCTTCGAGGATAAAAGTTGCAAACCGCCGAGAAAAGTATGGCCATGGGAAAACACCTATAACCGATTCGGACAGGTCACTGCCGATCGCAACACCACCTGAAGGTTCGTATTATTTTTTGATATGCAAACAAAAAATGAAATTGAAGAATGATTAGGTAAAAATCACTCGGAACCCCGGAGAATAAATTAGACCTTGCGTTTGTCAATTCTACAGTTTTCTTTGCAACTTCCCTTCTATTTTCGAAAGAAAAAATTACGGTCATCGAAAGATTCTCCAAAGAATCCATTGAGGGGGGTATGATCGTTTGAGATGAGCCCATGTGCCCTCCTAAGAATACTCGTGAAATTATTTCAACAATGCAGATTATACTGACAAGAAAAAAAATCTACTTTACAGGGTATTCGAATCGGAAAATAGTTCGTGCCGGCGAAAGTCCCCCAAAACCATATCATTTTCAATCAAACGATATGAAAACACCGAGTGAATTGGACAAGGAAGCTATGCGACTCGCGAGTTTCAAGGTGGCGTTTGACGAGCCAATTGACTCCGAACTATCGGACGGAGATGATTGGATCGATGACGCCGACTTTGACGAAGACGAGAAGATGCAGCAGGACGGTGGTTTTGTCTCTGATGATACATTTGAGGATGAAGGTCCGGGTTCGGTCGAGGTGTACAAACTGGATTTATACAAAGACAGATCGATCCTGAGTCCGAAACTACTCCCGAGAAAAAATTACTTGAAGAACAAGAGTAAAATACCGAAGAAAGTTGAGGCTGTTGATCAGTTCATTTGGAAGAGCAAAGATCCGGAAGAGACGAAACAACATCTACCCAAAACGACTTCAAGGTCTCATCATCATTCGGATGAATTTTCATCCACAAAGTCTTTTAAAGAGAGAATCTTCGGCGTAGGCGGAGTTCCGGAGCTTCAAGTTGGCTGTGAAGGGGTCGAAGGCCCCTCCCAAAGAGAAAAGAGATCCAGCTCGGATAACAGTGACGGTGTTCATGCTAGTCAACCAGCCCGTGCTACTCCGGTGTATCTAGATGCCGATTACGACTCAGACGAAGAGTCCGATGGGACTGGTGAGACAGATGAACTGTTCAAGCTGCTGGCCGAAGGTAATCCGGACCATTCACCATCGAATGACGAGAACCGCGGGGACATGAACCCGAGAATCAAAACACCGGCGGATTTGGAGGTCCACAAAGAGAAGCTTCCGCTGCGTGGAGACCTGGGACCATCGGGAGACCCGAATATATTGAATGGCACCCAAGCTGAGCAAGATATCCCGAACGGGAATGAGTCCCAGCTGAAGACTCGTAAGTTACTGTCTCTGGAAAGCGAGATAGCAGAAAATTTGCGGACCAAGCGAAATTCGGACTGGGGATTCCCGGAGACGTCGGATATTGAGATGAATAAACACGTGGATCAACGGATCAATGAATCACACGGCCACCACCGCGGTCGTTTACATCGACAAGAGAACAGAAGACAAGGCCACGGGAAGAAACATAGACGAAGCGAGAAAGGAAAGAGAAACGGGAATCAAATTGGAAAGAAAAACAAGCCTGTCCACAAAAACAGGCAGGATCACATGCAAACAAAACGAGAATACGATACCGCTGGAAGCCAGTCTGCCAATTTGTTAGGTCAACTGCGAACGCGGCAGGACAGGAGGAACGAAGTTCATTCTAGACGGCAACAGCGTCACCTAGGACCTAAAAGACGTATTGAGAAGTTCAGTATGTCCGATGAAGAGAATGCAAGAAGGACACAAGCATACAAAAGAAGGAACACGCCGATACCACACAGACGTAATCCTGGACATAATCGGTCGGAAAAAGCGCAGCATGCGAACCAATCCCGTACATCCAATCCATGGGATCGTGTACCAGGAGCTTCAAGTCTTCGTGTACCCCCGGTTAATGATTATCAACGAGCAAATGAGCAAAGACAGCCGCCACCGGGACATATAAACAGAACTTCAGTTGAAGTACACCGGCAATCTACGAGAAGGTATAAATTGAGCCTCTGATAATTCTTTGCAAGATTCTTTTCGTATAGCTGTAGGTGTTAGTTGAAAAATTAGGGAAAAGAAGGAGTCGACAAGTTACAGATTCGTACTCTGAAATCGAATATCCACCTGACTTGGGAGCCTAAATTGAAAATTGTGATTCGAACTGCCCAGAAACAAGCACGAAGCATGATACGTATGTGTGCATGTACGTTGAAAGGTAATTTAAAAAAGAACGTGACATGATTTGTTTTACGAGTTTGAAGTGAGATTAATCGAGATATAGATCCACGTAGTCCAAGCCAGTTCCCCCAAGTTGACTTGAACTGAGCTCGGACGAAAGTTTAAACGAACGTATGTAACATACTTTGAACCAGACTTAAACTCGTCAAACCTACTCGAAACGAATCTAACTTTGAACTCAAACTCTGCAGACCGAGATACAGTCAAACATTTTCAAAATAATTTACACCTAGGAGTCTGCAGTTCTACTAAACGTGACTAAAATATTGCCAACCCAATTCAATTGAATTCAATTCAATTCGATTCAATTCTCGTTTCAATTTTCGTCCGGCTATAACGAAATTGTTTGCAAAATTATGAAAGTTCACGAACGGAATTGCCGGTACTCGATATGATCAGCCCCCCACCCCGAAAAATAACGAATACTGCCGATTATTCGCGAAATAGACAAATTTCTACTACGTTGTACGGTAAGTGAGGCCGCGCTATGAGGAAGGGCGACAAATTCGTGAGTGTTGTGCAGAATATTTTTCTTAGTGCTGTGTGCTGCTCCGTCGACGATAACTCGTTAGTTTGTTTCGTGCGCTTCTCCGCGATAATAAATCTTAACTGTCGTCCTTTGTTACCTCACAGAAGTTTTTTTTTTTTCTGAGATGTTTTATTGCCCCTCCGGGTTTCAGCTTGTTTTTTAACACACTTCACAGTAGGCGTATGAAACTCGTCCACCCATATAGCTATGGGCTGTAGTTGAATTAGATTTTTCGCTATACCAATTCGAAAACTAGATCCTATGGGAGTCAAAATTGTTGATTTAATTGAACAAGGCTCAGATCTGTCATTGTTCAACGTATCGTACTTCCCATGAGAATTTTCACAATCTATCGACCGTCATTTTCACTATAATGGTGAATTTCACTGTCGAGTCAAGTCCACTGGGGGAATCACGAACGATGACGATCCCTGCGATTGACAGCTGAATCAAATCAAAATCGATTATCACAATTCTCCGGGTTGCCCGAATAGAAGGAAAAACACTTGGAGGGAAGAGTGGGTTTATAATTAGTACTTTCATGACATAACATACCAAAAAAGTATAGTACAACGCGATTACAGCAGTAAAATATGGACCGCAGTTCAAGACACGGTTGGAAGTTCAGCTGAAGAATGTATTTTGATGTTCAAGTTGAAAGGACCGCAATGGGTACACAAACAAAACGTGGCATATTTTGATAAAAGATTAAACTCTCTTTGTGCGCGGGCCTAGTAAATCACAACCAAGGCAACAACTCTTCCTGGAATTGCTCTCTTGAAAGTTCTTCCTCGCAGTACCTATAGTAGATTTTCGGAATAAAGACCCTGAGCAAAGTTCGGCCCTTTTTCTCCCTTACAACAGTCAGCGATTATAAAAGTCATGAAATGCAAACGAAAAAAAAAGTTACTCAGAGAAAATATTTGAGCCAGGACGCGAGCGCTAACTCGTGCATGATGCATTCCGAACTTTGTTCTCTTTTTTTCCTCAATTTGACGGAATCTCGTATGCTTCTACAGACCAATGAGCCAGGGATCAGGTCGAACAGGATTCCAGCCGAGGAGCCCAGAGGAAATAAAAAGGCTAAATGCACTTCCGATCCAGGCTCGGATCATCATCAATGATACAAAATCCACAAACGAGGTTCCCACTATAGGGTCACGTTTCGGGGAAGACCCAGACGTCACATATCAGGTGAGTCAACAGTATCGGGAATTCAAAAAATCCGATATCGTTTAAAAAAATACATATTATCGGACCATAGAAGAATCCTTTGTACATTTTTGCAAGCTTTTCAAAATTTTACCGACGCTTCAACTCCGTCTACTTTTTCATGCGGTTCATATTATTCCCATTCTCTTTATATTATTTCAGGGGCTAAATCCGTCATCGAGTGGCCGAGAAGTCTCAGGGTTCCCATCCCTAGCTACAACGAAAGCGCCTGTCATGGGGCCATCGCCATGCGTTTGGGCGGTGATGACTTGCTGTTCGAACAAAAAACGTTTAGCGACGTGTTTCGAGGCGAAGGGATGCTTTCACGGATATTGGGACGATCCATGCAGCCAAGAGAAAATGGCTGCTGCCATACGGATGATCACTAAGTATACCGTCGGCTAGCCGAGCCAGCTTATGCCTGCATTTGTTATAACGATCATTGTTGTTGTTTTATTTATTAGATAGATTACAGTCGAAAGTTTGAGATTTGTTCCTCCATATATCTGTTCTCTGAACATACAATCAAATAACTGTTGTTTTTTAACAAGAAAATCGTACAATAGCGAAAAAAAAAAGAGGAAATCTTTCGATGCCCGAATCTTGAATCGTTCGTAAGCAAAAAGTGAAAGAAAAGAAAAAAGGGAAAAAGGGCCTATGATGTACTGGCCCAACAGAAAACCACCGGAAAGGTGTGAACAATTTCTTTTTTTAACGAATCTTTGAACCTATGACTAAATGCGAGCTTTTGCCATGACTTTTTCATGCGAAAAGACCGAAGTAGATAGTAGCGGTGATACGTACGTACGTAAGTCGTGATGAATATTTCATTCCTAGCAAAAAGCATGCGGAGAACCTATGGATTACATACGTATCGGTCGTAAGGTTTTGAGGGATGAAAAGCGACGCGACGGTTCATTTCTTTGATTATTCTACATTGCAACTAGTTTCATATATATTTCACAATTTATAGGCACTTCACCTGTCTATTTTCCAGTGTGAGTAAATCTGCTTTTATGATTCTACCTTTAACCCGTATTTGTATAGGTATGATAAACATTTTATGCTTTCTGCACCTGCAGGCGATCATTTGCATTTTTTAATTCCTTCCTATACCGTTACCGGCGCATACCTATGTAAGTCGATATTTCCATAGATTTAACAATTCCAAAATCAATGTTACTCCCTAGCCAATGATGTTTGGTTGCGTGAATCTTTCACAAACAGTTTCAGCCCGTATGATTCTTGTTTTCGTAATATTTATTGAACGTCATTATAGTATATACATGGAAACGTCAAGCCCACGACTATAATATTATAGTTTTCGCGTTAATTGAACTGTGGCATCGAATCGAGGGCCAGCTTACGTCTACGTTTGATTTTCATTTTTCTGAAAATCATAGAACGTATATTTTTGTTTTTTTTTCTTCCATCTCCCCGGCATGGAAAGAAGAAGCGCGGTAACGAAAGTTTCATATACGATTTAATTATTGCTGCCAATACTTTTTTCTACTTGTTTTCTTAAGTATTCGTCATATTATGCTTATATACATGCATATGAGGTATATATTTATGTTACTACAACGTACTATAATTATATATAGACATTGAATAAAAACGAAATGGCACCCATCTAATTTAGCTGCGTAAGGAGGCAGTTATGTATATCTAATCGATACCTAATACATAATGGAAAATTCGAATGTCGCACAACCCGTATTGAAAATCAAGCAATGTATTAAACTCTGAATATTAATAATAATAACGATAATACTAGTTGAATAGTTACCATTAACTATTTTTATTTTATATTTCTACTATAGCAGGCTCTACAGCTTTTGTGATATATGTGTATGAATATCTCGTAGCTATAGAACGTCTACAATAAATAAAGAAATTGAGAAAGAGAACAAGAAGAGAAAGGCTCACATTATTAATGAATCATCTTTCGCGTACATGCCTATACTAATATGCTTCGTATACATTAGGATGGCCCTTATTTGGGGGTCGGTGGAATTTCGACCACGACCCCCCTAGATCGGTTCGAAATACATAAATAAATGAAAATCTGGCTGAATTTTGAGCTCTGCAGCTCAATGGGAAAGGGTGCCTGTAGGACCGTACTTTTGCCCATTTAATTAACACGGGATTTCTCAAGAAAAAAATGCATAATTTTTTCCCGTGTCTGTAGCGCGCTGAAAAAATCCGCCATTCCGTCACTTCGCTGCAGTTGGTAAGTATCTACAGATTTATCCAGCCATCTGGAATCATGTTTCACAGAGTAGCCGCCGCCGAAAGATTCTAATTTTGGAAAAACTTCACTTTTTGTCGTGGTGAAAATTCCACCGACCCCAAAATAAGGGCCACCCTGGTGTACATATAGGTATGTAATAAAAATATTGTGAGCGTCAATGAATACGAGGTACGCCAAATAGCTGATGCATATGGTAGGTGCTTTTGGACCTAGCGCATATGCATCGTTGTTCCTTTCTGTTTGAAATATGTGTACATTTGCTAGAATCTTTCCCATATTTCTCGTAGAATTACGGAGACTGTAATAGGTAGGTACGTACCGCTTCTCTACAGCATGATAAATGAATAAGAGGAGAGTATATTTATCATATAAAACAGGGTTTTTACGTACATACGTTGTCTGCGTGAAATAGCTAAAATGGAACACATAGACGGATGTACGTACGGGCTGATGTATATTTCTCAACGATCGACTAGGTTTGCGAAAATTATTAGTACCAGAGATTTGTATACAGATCTGTCTGTGACAATATTCTTCTCATATTTCTTTTCCAAAAATTTCGGTAAATAGATAAAATTTGAAATATCTATCGGTAGCGGTATATGATGAGCTGAAATCCGGATGAAGTTTATGCCTATATTATATCCGCGAGGGATATGCCCCACAAATCATCGCAGAATAAAATAACGCTGAGACAGATCGATAACAAAGTAAGGCTGAGCTAGTATATCTTCTCTATCCCATGACTCGGGATGAGAAGACGAAACAAAAAAAAAGCTATGAAACTCGGAATAAAGAAATCGGTAGACGGTCCATCGAGCAGAACAAAAACTGAGGGGTAACAACACGCGTTCTATGTAGGTATGTATGTGCAGTGTTGTGCCTCTCTCACTCCCGAACCGACAAACCCTCGCGGCAATTAATTGCTAAGCACATATAAAAGCACTGGCAATTTTCATTCGACTTTCAAGTTGATCTTGCGCTGAGCATTCCAACACAGACGCCTGAGTTTATAAGAAAGAAAAAGAAGTAAAAACAATGAAAAGGGTGTTCACAGTCCGTATAAGCTTCATGATTTTCACTTTTCAACGTTTTCCACTCTCAAACGATTTAGGCTCATGTATTCCCAAAGAGACGTTCATTGGACGCCATAAAAAATATTCATTGGCGATCGCAACTCGAAAATTTGTTCATTCTGTTAAAATTCGAAATTCGCACCTTAACGTTGCCGAGGGAAAATGTTTTACCCGTACAGATCTACATTGGTATACGCATGCGTTTTGGTACAGGTACTATATTCAAGAAACAGAAAAGAAAAAGGAAGAAAGAAAAAAAAACAATTGAGAAATGCTTCGGGTACTTGATCATTTGGAGCGGAATACGAGGAGCATCCCGCATAGACGTACGTCGTAATTCGTACGTGGATATCATTATTATGCATGATAATATCTCTCTGCTTGAGAGTTCATCAGAAAGGTGAAAGATAACCGCGTGCGTTGAATTTCAACAGCCGACATAATGAGGCAAATGTCATCGAAGATTGGTATCGGTTTGTATCAAGACGGAATTGAGAGTGCAATTAATATTCCTCTGAATTTGAAGAATAGTTTGTGACCGAGTGAGAGGCAAAGGTAAGACCAAGCCGAGGAGGCGGTGGAACAATTAATGGCACTGCAGGAGCAATTTCGAAGCAGATATACTTGGCACAGAAGACAATAGCGCGATTGATTGCGTAAAAAATATTTTGTAGAGACCCTTAGTAGAGCCAGATCACCGCGACTGCGAAGGTTGAATAGCATCGTTACGTCGGAATCACAACCGATGAAAATTGGCGAACTTTCTAAACCCAGATTGTTGCTATCGTTATTATTATCATTGTTATTATTGGAATTGCAATTTTTGCTGCGAATCTTTGCAATTATATGTCCAACAATTAATCGGTACAGATCATGTGGCAGAAAGTCTACCTAAGACAGTTTTTCAATGACTATATAAATTCGAATAATTTCTCAATCTGTCGAAAACGGCATTTTCTGCGGGAAAACTAACTTCACGCCATACGTGATTACGCTCTTACGTCACGAAGTAGTTAGAGGATTAGACCTACACGAATTGGATAATATTTATTACAGCAGCGCGTGTGTGTGTGTACCTCAGCTGTAGGTATCCATCGTAATCCTTTTCATACAACAAGAACACTAATTCAGAGCATTATTTATCCCAGCAATGGTAACTGTATCACATAAATATGTAATCCTGGGACAAAATCTGCGAGCATTCAAATCACAATGTATGTATGTATGTATGCATGTATGTATGTACCACTACCTAGGCCTGGCGAGATGAAATCCTTCGTAACAATTCCAGGGCTAATTCTGAGCTAGAGAACATCATTATCCCTCATCATTCATTCCTCCGTAATTACTTATTTGGATTAAGCACTTCAAATATTGATACAATATCGTACATGGGGGCAAATTTGGGTGGGAAAGAAACGTAAAATATAATTAAATGTACTTCCATGGATACCCCGACTCGGAAGTACATTTCACATGCCTACTCAACGCTAAGCTCATCAAATTTTGGCGTATCTCAATCCCGTAGGATTTTCACACCCAGAGAATATAAAATCGTTAATTTGGAGAAACATCTGGTGGGGTCTTCTGTTTTTTGATCTTTTTTGTCATTAGTCTTTGGCAGTGTCGTACGTATATGCAAAGGCATTTGAGAAGTGTGTCGACCGTATCACGTTTTACCTAAGGGCACGCTAGGTGCAGCTATGTCCGCAGAAGCTCGCTCCTATTGTTAAACTTATCTCATTGTCTGCCCAAAAGGCAAGTGAAAAGGGTTTCACGAGACATTGTTGCATCTTGAAATCTGAGACGCCTTAGGCTCAGCTGGGGGAATTCAAACTATGGACAGGTGGATACTTGAATATGCATTCAAAGTTCTAGATTACTGTATGGACTCATACTATATAATAAACACGCACTTTGTAGAAAAATGGGATCAGCAAAGTGTTGACTATTTGTGAATGGGGCGTACGGTCTTGAGTATTGGCTAAAAAACGAAAGGGATAATAGAAATGAAAGTTCGTAAGGTGTTTAAGCCCGTGCCTAAAAGCTAACAATTATGTATACACCTCATGTATACGCTTTGGTTGATCAATACGATTTTATCGCTACAGGTTTGAGATAATCCCCGCAGTAGTTCAGCCGAGGGAATCCGCGAATATTAATAGAAGCTCATTTGGCCGAAGCTGTAATAAAGAGTAAAATCCTTGTGGATTCGTCTGGAAAACGTTTAAGTTGGACCCCACGAAATTCGACGCAATTATAATTGTTCCAAATATGAGTCATTATTGTTAACAAATATGATGTTAACGTAGATGCAATCGAATGAACATCACTCCTTCATCTCTTCCTTTCCAATTTCGAACCTGTTCATCAAAATATTATGCACGGCGGAAGAAGCAAGTTCCGAAAAGTTTCCCGTGCCAGTGAACGTGGGTATTCCGAACTGGAAATCATATGTTTACTATTTCGATAGCTGCTGGAATAGTGTAACCAGTGTAACCTTCTGATCGAGAGCTTTCAAATATCGGACAGCCGGCGCGTTGGCGTTGACCTGCATACCCGGGAGTTTCCTGTGACGTCAAAGGGAACTTCAGACTTAGTCACCATACGAGAGGCGGACCGATCGGTATATTGATCGCGCTCTTGTATTTTACCAATTCCGCTTATTCAAAGTCACTTTTAATTCTTACATCGCCAACTTGGCCGTGTGCAATCGTTCGTCGACCAATAATCGAACAATAATTATCCGAGGAACAAGTCTTTCTTGTAATGTTTCGGTACTTGCTTCGTGAAATTTGTACGAAAGAGGATAAAACCGTAAGGAAGAAGGAGAATAAGTATTTCTTGTAATCATATCCTACACACATCTAAAATACTTCCTGGAAACAATATAGCTACGCGTTTTATCTCCTATGTCGGGAAGTCCTCTAATATTGGTTTATAAACTTCTGACCTTATAGGTATCTGTATTGTCCCAAATCCAGTAAACTAAAAAACTAGATCTAGCTCGATCACCGTTTTCTGTCTGTAATGACTTTACTTTCATAGACACAGTTATAGTGTCCCAAGAAACAGTTTATACCGTTTTGAGAGAAAAATAATGACGGCGCGACGCATGGCTCGATCGAGCGGCTGTAAATTCTTTGAAATATAATTTTGTGGAGAAAAGAGACAGTATAGGTATGTATGTATTCGTTCATCTTCGAAGTTCGTTCTTTCAAAAATTGTATACGAAATTTTTGTCAAATCCAAAAACGACGGTGACTATCATCCTCGGTCGGAGTTTGGAGTAAATTTTGAGCTAGCGCCTTGTGATTTTTAATTTTCTCACGGCATGTTTCACAGAGGAATTTTTGTACGAGTTAAAATTGCTTTTATACTACTTGGATACTCACCGTCCGAACGCTGAGCTATACTCCTCTTGTCTCCTTTTCCCATGTTTTATTTCTTCCTCGAGTTCCCACTTCCTTATTGTGTATTCATTGCCTCATCTGAAACTGAAACTATATTTATGAAAACGACGGCAGTGTCCGACCTTTCGATTAATAATTCATTTTTACCCCTAATCTTAGAGATTCTATGATTTTATTACTCCGATTTATTCTCACCGGAGGAAATAGGGGCGGAAAAACCTATACATATATTTGTATTATATACATAATAAATTTATTCATCGTACTAATCAATTCTATGAGTCGAGTCCTCGCACCTCAGGACCGAAAAGAAATAGTAAGAGAAGAATCATGTAGAACTTTCACGCGAAAAGCATTGATCGGGAGAATAACGGAGTTTCCCGAGTTAAGCAAACGGGAATTCGGTCTCAAGAAAAATTCGGTCACGTTTCGTTTAACTTTCCTATTTCGGTCTAGTTAGTTTGATCGAATGAGCTAGACTCTGGAGATAGTTAATTTAATAAGAGGCTTACTTATTCCAAGTGAATACCAGGTGTGGCCATGCATTATTGAAAGGATCAACCATGTAGCGCGGAAATTTATTGATATTTTTATTTCTCTATCGGCAGCCGAAACTTCTAACTATAGCAACGTCCGGATGAACATTCAAAAAATCGATAACGTTTATAATACGTTAAAAAAATGTCAACTGAATCGATCCTATTTTGAATGAAAACCATGATATACAAATTATTTGCATATTTTCATTTTGCAGAACTTGTTCTTGCATGCGAATAGATGTGCAATGGATAAACGTCGATTATGAGCCGATTTCAGACTTTCTATAAGTTCAAAGTCGTTTATCTGGAAACTATACGTTTTCCTTGGCACCGAACCAGAGATCTCAAGACCACTTTCTTCTATCAACTTGAAATTCGGTACGGGTGTAGTAGGTACATAACATGATAGCCTATGGAATGTCCAGTCGAAAGCATCGTCGCGACCAATTCCGACTCGATCAAAAAAATACTCAATGTCATTTTGTACAGCCTCCAATTGAACATGATTTCAGGACTCGATTTGCGCTAACTTTCGAGAAAATAATTTGTAGCGCATGCATATTTGTGCTGTTTGGTGAATACCGTGACGAATTCAGGGGGAGTACTTGAGATCCAGGATCAGTTGGATCACCTTTTTTCTAATACTCTCTGCGTAAACTTGCAATGGGCTGATATGTGTATGAGGGATCTGGGAAAAGGTCACAGAGTTTGTAAATCGCAACTTGAGATTCGAGATAAGATGGCTACTTATTTCGTGAAACTGTAATGTCTTCGGTTGAAAATTCCTATTCTTCTAGTTATCTATAGTAGGTACGTATACAATAACTGGTGCAGGTTTCATTTGAAGCGCAAGCCGGTGTCACGGAGCATGCTGGAGGTGCGGAATTGTGAAACGTTCGTCGTGCTTGCGAGTCGAACATAACGCCCATTGAATGTTCAAGAAATCGTTGGATTCGAACAGATATTCTAAAATTCTTGATAGTGTCACAGCAGCTGGTTGCACCTACCCAGCTGTCTTCTGGAAGAAACTATTATTCGGCATTACCCACCCTCTCCGCAAAAGAGATACGCTAATAGCTGTCATGCAGATTCTGAAACAGCCACTACCTATTTTTTCACTCCTCTTCCCATTGAATCAAAATTTGTACTAAGAATCAGACAAATTTTCGGATGGCGGTCGAAATTCCGAAAGACCGAATTATTGGCATGCCGAAATTCCGGAGATCAAATTACCGCAAGTGCAAAATGTAGAAAGGCCATAATAGCGAAAGGCTATCAAGTAGAAAGGAAAAATTCAGATCCCCAAAACATAGAAATAAACGTATATGAAAAATTATTCCTCAGAATGGGCAAGACTACGAGCGGTGAAAATCCAGTTGGTCAAAATATCGAACGGTCGAAAAGTCGTGTGCTCACAATTCAGAATCGTGCTCATTACGAAAGTTCACGAATCCAAATTTATTGAACCGAAGGATCAAAAACAAAGAATTCCGAAACGCATTGGAAGAGAAGGGCCACGAAGGTGAAAACTCAAGAGACATTAGAGAAAACATTTATTCTTTTGTACTGAGAAAATGATCGCTTACTTGTTATTTCACGGAATTTTAGCCTTTCGAAATTCTGGTCTTTTGACATTTTGCTTATCGAAGTTTTACCGTTTCTGAACCTTTATTTCCGATCTTGTTTTCTTCGGCTCATTGGCTGATAGGAACGTTAGCCGCTCAGAATAGAAATATTCATGTTCCAAATCTGGTCAATCTACGCTTCGTTCGATCGGAATGTAAACTATCTGAAAGTATATTTTCGGGTGAAAGCGCGTACAAGTGAACAGGCTTCCTATACAACAATCATTCAATTTAGTAATACATGAAGAATGAAAATTTCGCTTTCGTGATCTTTCGCTACTTCAGAATTCGTATTTTTGAAATTCGGTATTTCGGCTCGTCTACTTTTCCGTCTTTTGGAATTTCGACCACCACCAAAATTTTCATAAAATTATTCAAATATTTCACCAGATTTCGAATGATTCCAAAATGTTCACTAAAGATTAGAAAAAGCTGTTGAAAGGGTGAAAAGGTTTTCTGCTTTCGTCGGAAGCATTTTGATCACGTTTAAAATATTACGCATACGGAATCCTTTGTGCTATACTGGGGATGACCATTCTGAGGACAAAATTCTTACTGATTATGACACCGGCGCAGATTCTCTCCGCCGGAAAAAAAACTGTCCTTAAGTTCCAGCGTCTAATGAAATTCTGATCCCTAAAGGACGCGGTCATCACCCCTCGCTCCTCTTCTCCCTTTTTATCTATATCTCTCGCACGTACTGACTAGAAGTCCCCGAACAACGCGTTTTATTTGCGAATTGCGACAAAAGGTAGGTCTATGTATATACACAAACGCGGTGTACACGAATCTATTCGAGTCCTCTATTTTCCTTTTATATTTCTCCTCGGCACTGCTGTCCAGGCTGGTCGGTTGACAGAACAGAACGAGAAAACCTTAGCTCGGTCCAGGTCAAGTACGAAAGACTCGCGTGCGCTCGCTGTGAACTTTTGACTACCTTGGCCGAAACTCTCAAAACTATATGTATATGCGCTGGTCTGCACCTGAATTTACTTGGGTCCATTACGCTCTATGGAAAATAAAAGTAAACAATTAGAATGTGAACCTATACCTATACAAAAACGGATCAAACGTTAAATTTGAAAAGTAGTGCAGTAGAAGATGTGCGATGAAAAGAATCGAACACAGAGCACTCGCAGCTGAAAATTTGGGTAGACAAAAGTAGAAAAACAGAAAGATCGGCGCAGGCGATCAACGAAAAACAGGCGCAGATCAAGGAAACTGAAGAAGTACATAATTCGATAGGGTGTTCGATACATATTCGTTCATTTTGGACTCTTTGGTTGATTCTTAACAATTTGTTGATTCGGTAGGAAGAGCGGTTATCAAGATTGACACACCGAATCTTTGGAGACCACCTTTTCTGTAAATATTATTATTCAATCATTAAGGAACTGTGATCAGATTTTACCTCTCTTTCCTAATAATTCGCGCTTCTGGCCTGGTACGTCAAGCAATTGTATGTAGCCTCTTGGGTAATATTTGAACGTCATTATTCGTATTTTTCTTCAATTTTACACCCGAGCTTTTTCTCGCTTGTTACAGAGATCGATAATATTGATTTATGCATAGCTACATGTAGACTCGAAAAATTTGTATGCGGATTCACAGAACCCCGCACGTCCACACCGCGAGAAAAATGACCGGTGAATAACCTACCCCGAAAAATCCAAAGGTTCGGAAACAGTTGAAATCCCTACGCGGAAAGATTTATGTCGATCCGAACCAAACTTTGCGGCCAGAGTACATACAAGCTGCGTAGGCCTAAAGAGTTTACCTATTCGATCAGACATGATATTCTCTAACATTTGAATGATCGTTCTGAATTGGATAATAATTGAGAGAGGAAAAGGTTCAATCATCATGTTCATTGGAGTGCTTTTGGTCGAGTACCAAAAAAGTTAGACGAAAGAATGAAGGTGAACGAGCGAGTCGTGTTCAGGTAGCAGAGAGACAATCAGCGTGTGAGATCGTTAGAAAATTTTCGAAGCTTTCACCAATTCAGCATTTTTCTTCTGAATCTATTGCACTATTCATGCTCCGATTAGAGCCAAGTGCCTCACGTTCAATGTGCGCAGCGTTTGGAGAAGAGACGAGAAGAGGAAAGAAGAAAGAAGAATTCGACCTCTACACGGCCTGGACAAGGGTAGGGGCGCCCGCCGCTGTCGTGCGCCTAATTCTGGTTAATACGAAAAGTTGACTTATTATACGAATCTTAGAGACTCGGAGTCCGAGCACGTCTTATCACCCCTTCAGGCTATACGGCACTTGTAATAATAATATCGAGGAACCTACCCTCTGGAATAATCAAGCGTATCCCGTGGGAATCAATTAATTAATCCGAACTATCTATTGTCTCCCAACAAGATTATACACATAGCCGTGAAAATTTGCCACAGCTTATTGCAGAAAGAATACTCGTGAGGAGATATCAAACTCGTGGCAGCTACAATAACCCCGATAAAAATCACGAGTGGATACGGATATAGAAAATCACAAAACTGCACAGATAGAAACGGATAGGACCTATCCGTTTCGAACTGCGACGTCGAATCAAAATTTTGACAATTTTCGAAAGAATTTGCCGCCGAGAATTTCCCGGATTGCATAATACGGAGTACAAATTCCCCACTAATTTGAATGGACTGCTTCATGATCCAGTTATCTACAAATTTCAATCAGAGAAGGAAGAAAAAACGGAGGTAAAGGTTATTCGACGGGTGTTTCGAGAGTTACTTTTCTACCCCTAAGAATTTGGAGAAGAGCACTTCAACTTCAGCTCTTTGAGCATCACATGACCATCTTCAGAAGCATTTTGCGTGGGTTCGAGCCGGTACAAACAAAATATTGTGAAAAGGAAATATTTGGGAATGTTGAATCCTATCATGCTTCGATTTTCTGTCCAAACTCCAGCCTGTGCATGGATTAAGAACTTGATCATGAATTGAAATATGATCCAATTCCATGTAGATGCAATTACACGATGAATGAATCCAACAATTTGACATTCGATTTCTCAAGCAGTTTCACAATCAATGGAAGAGACAAAAAATATATTGTCTGTGAAATGATACGGCTGTTGGAAATTTGAACTACAGTACACATGCTTTACATAAAAATCTGCGAATGAGTATATTCATTAATTTCCTTGATTGCTACCAGACTTACCGGCTCATGTCCCAATGATTGTTCACCACCGAATTTCTGTGGTGGAAACTGCGAATAATTTCAAAAAGGAAAAAGGGCAAAAGTTCATATTTATTTCGTTGAACGTGATTAATCGAATGACTTGATCGAGTCCGGTACACTATACCGAAGAATATGTTCCTAACTGTGTGACAGCGGAGAGGCAAGAATGAATTCAATCTCGTCGAATAATATTCGCAGTCTAACTGAAACCTCAAAGATTTTTCAAATTATAATAATATTTCTTCAAAATAAAACCATGGTCGGTACCAATTTGATAGATATTACATACACCTTTCCGGGGATTTGATTGTGACGTGACTGAATACCGACACAAACTGAACGCCTGGCGAACGGCGACTAGCAACACAGATACGATGGTCCGCCTCGGCTGACTACAGCTTGACTGTTACTACTGCAGCGCTTTACGACAGGATCTACGAAACTCTGTTGTGGTTCCGTTGCTCCTGCGCCCTAAAATCCCGTTGGTTGGTATCCGCGCCAGATTATCAACGATCAACAATAGTCGATAATGTGGCCATCTTCTATTCCGGTCGAAGAACCATACTCATATTACCATTCCCACGATCTCAACCCTCGATATATGTAGCTTGAGGAGCCGATGAAACGATAAGAAACTGTGATCAATTTTTTATCAGCGACTTATGATTTATAATCAAATTATGGAGGCCCACATTGGTTTGGAATTTATTTTTTTGCTATACTTTTCGAGTAAAATTATGAAACTATTATTTTTACATTGCTCCTAGATTTCTCAATAACTCTAATTTTTTCTAATTTCTCGTAACGGTATGCCGTAGTTCAAATATTGTATTTTTCTGTTTTCTAAGTACGGCGTACCGTTACGAAAATTTTGAAAAAAAATCCGAGTCATTTAGAAATCTATGCGGAATGTGAGAATAATGGTTCAATAATTTTGCTCGAAAAGTATCACGGTGAAAAACAAAAATTGAAGAGGAAATAATTTCATTGATCATAAATTCGCTGACAATGAGCAAAAAATCTGTCCATTGTGCCTATAAAAGCTCTTGACTCCCTCAATAAGATATTCAATTTAAAAAAAAAATCGGTCAAGCCAATTCTGATAAGAGAATTATTTCAAGACCCAACTGAGATCGAAGTATGAAACTTCTAGGATCTTGGTACTTTAATAGTATCTACTTATCCATAAACCGTCATTAGGATAATTTCAAAAGGTACGTATTTTTACCCCACTTATCCCCATACGGTCCTCAGTATTCGAGTGCATATTTCCCAAAATAAACGGCGCAGTACTTGTTGTTCATAGAAAAGTGTACATTTGTATAGTTATTTAGAAAGATTCATTGGTTTTGTCGATCAAACTAAAAACTACGAAACGTTCCGGTTTCCCCTTGAATTTCCCTGAAAATTCGTAGAAATTTGTGGGAATATTTCTACCGCGGTGCAGATGAATGAGATTTATCTGTATCAGCCCTCATAAAAGTATTTTTTTTTTTCTTTTTTTTCTATACTCCATTATCGTCATCTCACGCCAAAAAGCGTTCACTGTACCGGCGCAATCTGTGGTTAACTTGGCATATCGGGATCCCCCATTGAAGATACAAGATACCTTCATTCGATGCCGCCTTGAAAGCGTCGTGAGTTACTTGCCGGAGGTAATAGTATCGAAAGCCGTTCTGGTGCTCTCCGCAGCAGGACAGCACCGGGTTGGCCGGGTTCGCTGTCATCTGTGGCTCGAAGGAATCTCTGAATAATTTATTTTCATGTATTATGTTTATTTTTGAATGACAAAAGCCCAGCAAATTACTTCGTTTCATGCTTCAAGCCAACCACCGTAGTACGTCGGGACGTTGTGGTATTAGCAGGCATGTGCGGTGCGAAATTGACGAAATATTCGAACGCGTAGCGGTCGGCGCAGATGCTGCGCGAGAAGGCAGCATATACATATTCGATCATTCATCGATTCATACTGGACCGCTTGTATACGCATTATACATTACGTAGCGCTAATTATGTTTACAATATATTACTGGGCCGATCCTAGCGGCACTGCAATGCTAGGCCAACCCGCGGCAGAGCCGGAGCAAGCCCCAGACACTCCGCCAACTTCCAAAAATCAGTTTAATATTCTGGCTCCGCAATGCGGAGCGTATCAGATATTAAGCTGATAAGAACAGATACTACACTTTGATCTTAGCCAAGAGGCCGAGAAGCGATACCTATCCATGCTTTTGGAGCATACATATGTTTAGAAAAAGCATACTTTACTCGCGAGAAGGTCGCGGAGCGTAGCGGTGACGGTTCGTACCGCCGCACCGGATCGGAGGCCATCCACCGCTGACCAGTTATTGGTAGGTAAAGAAGAGACCACTCTAGTCAGATCAATAGTGGAATGAAATAGCGAAATAATATGGAACATGCGTATGTGTTTTAGATGATTACAGCACACAGGCTCAACTAGGTATAAAGAGCAAACGACAGCCGGATCACCAATGCGTAGGAAAGTATTTAACTTTAAGATTTCTACGGTGCAACTATATACGTATATTCATATACAAACGATATGCAATATCACTCCATTCATTCCCAGTCGCGTCAGATTTTTTGCATCAAAAATCAAAAACATAATGTTAAAAAACGGCCGAAACCCTCTTTCCGTATTGAAAATTGCCTCTCCTACTTCTCGATCTTGTATAAAATATGCTTCATTTCAATTCCCACAAGCCAGAGGAATAAATTCAGTATACAGGTAAAAATATTTCGAAAATATAACAAAACCTCGGGCATGGGATTCTTCTGATCGTTTATTTTGCTGTACGAAGTCTCAATTTCCTTCAAATTTTCACAGTATATACTTCGAAATTATCGATGGTTACAGAACTCTTTCAGGCTGACTTAATTCGCACCTGTTTGTAAATTAGACCCATAGTAACTCAGAATAGAATTCTACTGCGTTATACCGATATAACTTCAACAGAAACTAATTAGAGCTCATATAATCGTTTAGCATATCTGCCCAACTATACCTATACGTATGAAAATATATTGTGTTAATATTTCCAAAATGCCCTGAACACCATAATGCGACCTCATAATTGGATTACTGAAATGAAAAAATCGTCGAAATTCTAATTTGTGTACATTCAGACACATAAATATACGTCCAGACTGTTGAAATTGAAAATTAATCGACTACGGCTAATCGTAAGAGGTCGTATGTATGGGATAGCTATATACGACTTTTTGGTTTTACCGAAGAGGTTTTCCTATGATTGTTTTGCTTTTCGACAAAACGTATGAATGGTGATAACCCGATCGCGAATTTCTGATTGTTGGTAGGCTCGGGATTTTAAGAAATACGAATTTATTCTGAGGTATACCTGTACTATACCTGTAGGTATCGCTGTTCACATGATCCCAGGGATTTTCGAAATTGTTCACAGAAACAAACAGCAGTTATATCTTCTATATAAGAAACGCGTGCGAGTACACAATACTATATCGTGCTCTGGAATATAGCCGTGACATAATAAAGTGAACTGGTAATGGGACTTCTGCAGTCAGCAGTACACCTTGAGAACAAAAGTTCCAAATAGGTAGGTGTACTATAAGCAGATGCGAAGTTTCGTGCAACTGCATAAATATGAATAAATACCTACACCTCGAGCTGAATATGATAATTTAATGGCATACAAATAGCACCAGAACGATACCCTTATATACATCTGTGGGGAACAATATCAAATATCGCATAGCTTCGCAATGCGATGATATGGAAAGGAATTGTTCGAGGTGAGTATAGCAAAACCATGAAATCAAAAGTGGCCGCGACCGATCTACTACAAAAAAAAGGGGCCAAGGGAACTATACTGCACAAACGAACACGTTATATTCGTTCTCTTCTCCAAATACTGCAATATACGCAACAATTGAACAATTAGTTACTGTTTTTCGATATCTATGACAACCTGTGGAATTGCCGCATTTTCACGTTCTATGTGATCGAAATTATATTACATTTACGAGAAACATATTTCGTGAACAGATACTATATAGGTACCTATATATATAAATTTTGATAGGGCTTTAAAATATAGTGAAATTTGATTGCATAATCAAATCAAATAATTTGCCTAGTAGTTGACAAATTTCACGAAATAATCATGAATAATAATATAAGTATATAACAGCGTAATCCAAAACTATCACAAATTACTCAATTTAAACTATTGATCGAATAGAATTGTATACAACAATTATAAGAGCTTGATAGACTTGGTATACGTATTGCAAATTAGTAGATTCGAAAAGGTCTGGATAAATAGATTGTATGCTGCGAAAATATTATTATAACGTGCGGTATTATACAGTATATACGTATGTATATTATGTGTACAGTAGAACCTTGATAATCCGATCCAATTGGGACCGGGCCTAGTTTGGATAAGCGACAATTCGGATAATCGAAACACGGAGAACGTGCGCGGGACAAGAAAAAAAGCAAGTTGAGGTTCGGATAATAGATGGAAAGAGGAAATGGGTTCAGATAATAGATGGAAAGAGGAAATGGGTTCGGATAATCGAGGTTCTACTGTATGACCTCAAAAACATACACGACTCATTGAATATAAATTACAGCTAATTACTGTTCTAATATAATTGTTTTAATATATATAGCTGTTATTATCCCGTACCGAGCTACGCACTCCTCTAGCTTTGTTCTCATACCGCATAATGCACCAAAGCATAAGACTATATGACGACCTGATGACTTGACGAGACATATAATTATAGAAGCGCGTGAAATGCTTATCAACTAAGTCCAAACATAATTTATAAACTGGAACCGAATCGATCTTACGAATTATAAATGGAAATTGCGGAAGTTGGAATGCCTTGGGAAAATTTATCACAGCGATTTTGACATATATTTCTTTATGTCATATTGCTTGCAAGACTAATTTCAGTATCCTCCAGCAGTGTATGCATATTCGAAATGGCATTTGGGCTGATAGAACTCTGAGATTTTCTCGGTCTAATTAGATTCGTGCGTATTTGATAACACGCGTATCAATTTGATTGGCATGGATCAATTTGTTGTACAGGTTTCAAAACTGATCAACTTCAATTCTTGTACATGCACATGGCACACACAGTACTGGAATTAATATGTTCAAATAAGAAAACACATGTGTAATCTACATAGGTCCATATTGTTACAGTGGAATATAGTAAAATATAATAGCATTTGCAGCACTTATGTATATTGCGTTGCAATGTTATATGTCCTACATGAAGACGACGGAGGCAATTCAATAGTAAATTAATGTAATCATAATGCATAATCGTCGAATAATTGTACACGTTTCAATGCGCACCCAGCGCACTCGGCCCGACTTTTCCGAAGACTCTGAATCGAAATCAATAAAAGAGGATTTCTTTCACCTCCGATCTAGGTATATGCGTGCACATTTTGTATTTTATACAGCACAAAAATCATATGTTCATAGGCATACGTGAGAGGTCCGGGGAAATTTTGACCCCAGCTGAAAAATTATGTACATTTTTTTATGAAAATGGATATGACCTCATTATATTATAATGATAATTATCACTGCAGAGATGCCGCATCTATGATAATTGCGAATATCAATTTATATAATCGAGAATGAATATAAATCATAGATGAAAATGTGAAGCAAAATCGAGATGGAAAGCCTCCGGCTCGGCCGAACAATGATCTTTTATTAAAAAATATGAAAGTTAGAAGCTAGTGAAATTTGAAACAATTACTTATTCTGTACGATTATAGCAGGGCAAAATTTTACCGAGTTTTAACAATTTGAAAAAAAGGAACAAAAACAGGTATGGAAATGTTTCGGGCCCCGTATTTTGCCTCGGAGCGCTCATTTCGCTCATTACTGCTCCCTGCACTTATTACGTACACAAACAAGAATTATTAAAATAATACTTTTGCTGTACATTGTATCTGAAATTGTGTAGAGTCTATGGACTAACATAAGATAATTAAATAATCAATCCATCGTTAAACATGATTATGAAAAGTAATTTGCTGCGAGTCAACGACAAGTCTCGGAACTTGCAGGCTTTGGTAGACTTGATATAACGCGTAAATGATGCAGTTCTGATTAGATGCGCGATAGCGAATCGCCACCAAGTACATTTAATGTTACTTCTCACGCCTGTCGATGTTCCCCATGTATTCTGCAACGTATTTCACACTATAGCGTAGCTGATTCATAAGCATCACTGGCATCAGTGATAGGCATCATATTCGCGTGACACGCACGTCATTTATTATATCACAGCGTCACGAAGCCGTCACCGAATCTAAGATCGGAGGCGATAAGATCCGTAGACGAAAACTTATGCAATACCCGGCAATACCGTATTATCTCAAATTCCTAATTAACTTATCTATAACATCAACCGCATACTATACTATACTAGGTTGGTTTCTTGGTGTGGAGAAATTTTCACAGCTCGAATAGACGCGCTTTCGTATTGCGTGATAATTCATACCGAAAATAAATACTAAAGAAAATATGAGATAACGTGAAATACCTATGTAGTGTGTAACATACAATGAATAAGACAGGTCCGTAGCAACATAACACTTCGACGTTCACTTGCGACAGAACTACTGTACACTCTCTTCGCTACAGAGGAGATCTTTGTTATGATCCTGTTTTGTTTTAGCCGCCGATGAAAGATCATTTCCACGAAACGACAGCTCGTAAAAGTCCCTAAAGTTTATAGGTATATAGTTGGTATATAGTAGTAAATTTTCTATTGCAGATACATATCTCGGCTAATTTTGCACGAATTATAATTGGTCTTCCGGGCACAATCGAAATCGAGCTTATCGACATTATACGTATGTGCGAGTTGAAGAGGATATTCGCATGGTTATTGATACGTTGTCAATAAGGAAACGTTCGGCCTTGAATAGGTCAAATATTATCTCGCCAAGTATACAATAATGTTCCACAACGTATAATAACAGTGCATTAATCAATGAGTGTAGATATAAATATACAGCTCTTTATTTAATGAATTAATTCGAAATTTTTTTAATGATGTTTTTTTTCAATTTCATTCTCAACTTTTTTGAATAAAGAATATATCATGCCCATTTTCCTTATCAGGCGCACAATAAATTTTATTCCTATTTAACGTGCGTAAATAATTTCAACCCTGTGTAACATTGACAGTACACACGTGATGATATACATACGTCACTGATTTACAAGTTAATTCGCTGCGAAAGCACAACTCGTTATCGGCGCTGTGGTCGCGCAACTTCTTTCAGCATTTTTTTCCTCTATGCGCGCGTCGAGTCAGTTATGTGAAAACTCGTGACTGACGGTGTGACCGACTGATCGATCGGGATTCGGTTAAAGTCGGTATTCAGTATACTGGTTCGGGGGCTCTCGTGTTCTATTCATATCACAAGTTAGCTATTCATTCGATCTTCGAAGTAAGAAGTGTTAGGTGTGAGGTGGGCCGAGCAATTTGTGGAGCGGTGTTGAGCAGTCTTGGTCCCTGCCAAACTTGGTGTCAGATTAAAAAGCGCCGTTAAGCTAGAGTAATTTAGTAGAGAGAGGCAGAGAGTTTTATCCTGCAGTAATGAAAGTCTAGATTCCTACGACGCGATAATATAAGAATAATTGAACCAAAGTTACAACTCTCTTAACCGCGGTTGTTCTCTACACTCCAATATAAAATGGGATCCCTTTTTCGAAGCGAGGAGATGACCTTGTGTCAGCTCTTCCTTCAAAGCGAAGCAGCTTATGCCTGCGTGTCCGAACTCGGAGAATTGGGCCTCGTTCAATTTCGCGATGTAAGTTTTCGTCGATAGCTATATCTTTTTCATAATCACATTGAAAACCTCCAGGCTCGAAGCTTCCATACCGTATCTCCATATCTCCGACACTTTCTTATTGATTACTCACTCTGACCATACCACATATTCTACCCACAATCATCCATATTTCGATATTCATTTCCCTCATCGATCGTTCATCGCTCGTTTCAATGCCGACATAAAATTATTCCTCATTTTAAGAATATTTTTCTTTTTACTTGCCAGTTCTCGATGTCTTACAGAATGTGAAGAAAAATGAAGTATTTATTAAACCTATTTTCACTTATTGACTGAACATTTTTTTCAATATTCACGTAGCTGAATCCTGACGTCAATGCTTTCCAACGTAAATTTGTCAACGAAGTACGAAGATGTGATGAGATGGAGCGCAAACTGCGCTACCTTGAAAAAGAAATTAAAAAAGATGGTATTCCGATGCTTGATACCGGAGAAAATCCTGAGGCGCCTCAACCACGTGAGATGATAGATTTAGAAGCAACATTTGAAAAACTTGAAAATGAGTTGCGTGAAGTAAACCAGAATGCCGAAGCTCTAAAGCGTAATTTCTTGGAACTTACGGAACTTAAACATATACTGAGAAAAACTCAAGTCTTCTTTGACGAGGTAAGAGAATCACATCTAAATTATCAATTTATCTCATTATCGTGTTATTGAGATGATTGAATATTTCTTTTTTCACATTCATTCCATCTTCTTATATACTGTATATATACCAATACGTATATATATATAGGAATATGTAGATATTTCATTAACAATGGTATGGTAACAGTAATATGTATATGAAAGAAATTTAATTTCAAATCATTGTAAAATCATTAACTATATTCTATTAACATAGTTATGAAGGATGGGATATCATGGCTGTGGATTTAAGATTTCATTTAAATTGAAGAACAAAAAAAAATAGTTATAGCGATTCAATACTCGCCAAATGTGTGGAAGTAATAAAAAAAAAAATTGAGGAAGAAAAAAAAGAAGAAAATTTAGTCTTTTAAAACACTTGAATACTACACTTCCGAGCCAGAATATTTAGTCGTAATAATTATATGATTCGTGCAAATCCAGAATAGAAAATCTCGTGTGTGTGTACGTGTATGAAAATTTAAGAGAAAAGCAGAGACAGTAATTGTGTTAATTTTGTTTTTTATTCATTTTGGTCAAAGAATATTGTTATACTTATTTCAAATAGTCCAATAAGAACAACATGAACAATGAAAAAGACTGAAAAAACATAATGACAATAGATAATATGCAATTTGATTTTCTTTTATGATTTGCACAGCCATTTTATTTGCAATTATACTAAACCAAGTTTATAATGCATGATCTTCTGCTGGCAAATCTTATGTCTTTGGAAATTACGTAATTCTGCCGTTTATTAAATGGCACTGTTTTATGAATTCCATTGTACGCTAAAAGTATATTATATATTCATTGACCATCATTGGTCATATTTGAAAAGAAATTCTCAACAAGCTGTACAATATATTGATATTTATTGCACAGACTTCTTATACAGAATTATTATTCACACTCTTATGAGTCATACACGATTGTGTTATACATAATTGGCATCACATAAGTATCTGAATTATGTAATTATCTGTAAATTTTATGGGCGCCTTTGGCTACGGTAAATACGAGAAATTATATTCATAGGATGAAAAGGCCCAGCGTGATTCAAGAATGTTTTTTTCTCATTAATCACCATAATAAGCATGCATGGAAATATTTTGATTATGAACATCGCAATTGCACCACACACAGGGTTGCCTGGATAATGATAATGATGATAATAATAATATTGCTAGTAATTTTTTTGTCTCTGTTGCTTTGAAAATCTTAACTGAATGCTATGGCACTACTTCAATACCACGATTGAAAATAATTTTACTACTATACATGTATGATATATGTAATATATACATGTACAAAGAAGAAAACGAGAAACTAATACACAAACCTTATTGAAAACAAGAAAAAAAGACACAAACAAATAAGGAAAAATAAGCCTGTGACGCTGTATGTCTGGGTTTAATGTTACTAATTACTTTTGTTGAGTGATTCTAGGGATGTTTATGTCTCATTGTTGCCAACTAACAAAGTTGCAGCCTCGCAACGGATACAAAAGTCACTTGTTATGCTCTGTCTCCCTGTTTTTAAATACACTCCAGAACATCCTTTCTCTCATCTTGTTCTTATTATTATTTATAGCAAAATTCAGATCCTACCTGAGGTTTCTTTACATTGGTATGAAAAATCTTTTCTTTTATTCTGTTTTCCTTTCTTTTTTTTTACACCATGAAATAAAAACAAAGAACAATATGAAATACAATCAATCATCGTACGAAAATTTTCCTAGAAACCAGTGATCATCCCTGGGGTTTAAAATTATCTCTGTTGTGTACGTATACACATAATTCTGTCCTCTTGGATTAAAATGCACGAATAAATTGTAGCGTCTCCAGCTTGTGGGTTTTACACCGTAAATTTTGACAATTTATTTGAATTGTTTATTTTGAAGCATGTAGAACCATTTTGTCTTTTCAATTTATTATTTTATATCTGTATGGCATGGTTCATTGAAATGTGACTGTGGCCTGTACATCTCTTTGTAAGTCTGTTTTATCTGTATATTTGTTAGCGTCCAGGAAGTGTTATTTTATAAAAATGAAAATAAACGTTTTCTTTTCTGCGATATCTTCGAATAAAAGAAAACAATATACCAACACTGGGTGGGAATATGTAGATTTATATTTCAGTAAGAAGGTTTTCATTTCAATTTGATCATGGTAGTATATGAAATATAGTTTGTGAAGATAAGTTTGCATAAAAACGTCATATTACATTGAGGAAAGTTTATTTGGAATACACTATACGGATATATCATGCAGAGGTATTCTCTGTTGATCGGGAATGTCAAATGCAGCATTGATAGTTGGATAAATGATAAGATATTATCTTAAGGCTTAAAAATAGATCAAATATCACAGCCGTTCTGTGAATGCGCTTTATACTCCTGTCATAATCCTTTAATCATAAAAGGGAAGATCGATTAAAGAAGAATTGAAGATCAGCCTCTAAACATTAATCACATTCCGATAACACTATCGTCTTGGATTAATAGTAGATTACCGATAAATTTCACCGCCCAGTTATAGTTACTAATTCGTAGCTACATAATTGACTGAAAGTTATGATTACAAATTCTGAATATTCCCAACAAAAATTAGGATCTGAATGTGCATAATTCGGAAAATGAATTTAATTCAACCATGATCATTCATATTTTGGTAGTTTTTACTCTCGAATATGTATTTGTCATTCTTTGAACGTTGCCAACCAGTAGAAAGTAGGCGGTGATTTGACCTTGTCTTGATGTCACATGCTAGAACGTTATATGTACAGAGTATCAAGGTTTCTCTATCAAGAGTCTCTACCTAAAATATAAACATACTCTGACTGGAGTGCTTATAGTAACAAAAAAGTTTAGCATGAAATTTGTTATTGTTGTGTATTATTATGGTTGAATATTTCGATTTAGATAACAACAGCAAACATTATTGCCCACTGTTTCATTTTCAAATAATAATAAATTTTTGTTTTTATCCAATATTTAATATTCAATTACTCTCTATAATTAATATTCTATAATAAATTGGCACGGAAAATTTTTCTTCTTTATAAACTTTCAGCCTCCTAACATGTTGAAGTTTGAATTGATTTATAATTATTAATCAAGTAATACACTGGGTAGAAATAACGTTGAAACCACATTGGTATATATAATGATCCAATTCTTAAATGTACATTTTTGGGAATGTTCTACTGCTTTTGTAATTATTTTTTTACACATTTTGTTTTTCGTGCAATTGTAAATGCAATGACAAAGCTTACAATTTCGACAGATGATTGCGTGTTTTCAAGAAAACTTAACGTTTAATCAAAATTCAATATTGATTTATCTTATCTCCCACTGAAATGAAACAACTTCATGATGGATCAACGGGAAATTTCATTGATTGATCACCTCATTGGGCTATGGTACATTTGAATATTATTCTACACCGAGTTATGAAGCATTTAGCATTTATGAAGCAGCAAGGCAACTATAAGATATTGAGTGTAATTGCTATCGAGATACCTGAAAGTCTTGAAATTCGTACATAATAATAGATTTTTATACGATTGAACTTGATATTCTGGTATTAGGAAATATTTTGAAGACTAGTATAACTGGAATCTACAAAACTCTTGTTTTCCTTGTCATACATGTACATATACCTTATCAAGAAATATAGTTGTGTCATTCATAATGAGTAACACTATAGCTGTGTATGGAAATTCCTGAGACCGTCAGTAGTGATAATATGGATTTACAATATAATGAAAATACGGATCCCTCTTTTTATGACACAATTACAATGTAGCATCTCTCAAATTTGGCTCATGAAAAGCTTCTATCGTGCATTATTTGGCGAATTTCTATTCAGAATACCATTTCGGACATTAAGTATAAAAGTTTTCTACCTCATTCATAATTTTTAAAAGAGTAGCTTTATAATATGATACCCACATGTGTCCATCAAGCTTCTTTAATATAAATCACACGAGATTAATTTTTGCTCAAGATGTGTGCTTGTGTGTTTAATTAAATTGCACGAACCACGTATTTAGTATATGAAACAAGGTGTTCAGTGATCTTGGAAATTTTAGGATCATGGCAATCTCAGGGAATTCTGATCACTGTTTGGAATTTCCAAGATTTGAGCTTCCGAGTATCAAAATTCAGTATAGTCTAGAAAGATTCACTCGGTAACCATTTCGTGCGCATTTTCAAGGCTCAAATTCACCAATATCAGCACCTGCTGCGTGGTATACTTCTAAAAATGCAGAGTTGCAATCGAATCCATAAAGAATGCTTTATTTTTTGCCAGTTTCTAAATTTATACTTGTTCGTTTTTGCGTTATCGTCCATTCGAAGTCGATCATGAAAAATGGAAATCCTAGTCGGGAAAACCTGGATTTCTCATAGAATTTCGTACTCATATTAAGCTGGACACCCTGATGAACAAAATTCGTACAAATGATATAAATTTCACACAAAGAATCTGTTTTTATTGAGTATTTTAGATCCATGTAATGAAAGATCACATATATTCACGCTCCAATCTATAATGAGAAGTACAAGAATAACATATAATTGGAATTTTTTTCAACCAGTAGCCAGATAAAATCTTGATGATTTTTTTCTCTAATAAATTGAAATTGCTCTACTCAACCCATCACAGAAGTCAGATCTCTTTATTCCATTTTAACACTTGAAACAGTCTGATCTATTCGAAAATCTTTACTGCGATATCACAATAGCTATTGTGAGCTACATATATATAATTTATATATTGTAATGTTGGCATTTTTAAATTGATTTTTTTCTTTTTATATGACAAATTTTCGCTTACTAGGATCCACTTAGATTGCAGTTATAGCTCTGCTGTATATATAATTAGTTAGCTAATTGATGTACTATATCTTCACATATTTCTCTTCATGGAATTAGCAACACTAAATGACAAAGTGGGCTTCTGATTCCGTCGCACACAGCATATCCAATATCAGTATGATATTCAAACTTCTCTTCTTCATTTACGTAACTAAATGCTCGTCTTGGAGATGTTCTTTTTTTATGTTCAAGAATTTTAATTCGTTGCTAATCTTATGAAGTTTTTTTACTGATTCCCTCCTACCCAAATCCCTTTTGAATGCAAAATGCAAACATTCATCACTTTGGTGAGCCGAGTTTCCATATCTTGGAAAAAGAAAGAGCTTTGTGGGGAGACAGGGCATATGGAGGGGTGACGTGTGTCTGTTGCCAGGCTGAGTACGGAGGTGTCGTGTCGCAGATGGCAGACCCGAGCCGCGAGGAAGAGCAAGTCACTCTGCTGGGCGAAGAGGGCCTCCGCGCTGGCGGCCAGGCTCTCAAGCTCGGGTAATTAATTGCGGCGTAACACTGCACAATGCAGAGCGCAGGGTTCCAAAAGTTTCTATGTTGACCATGAGATTTTTAAATGCACTGATTTTTACTAAAATTTTGTTTGAGCTTTTATTAGAAATATGTTTAATCTAAGAGGATATCCATTTCATGGCATTTCATTTCGTATCTATGTCGCAGATAGATCTCACTTGAAATATTCTTCGGTTTCTGAGTGTGAAACCACTTGTTTACGCGGTGAAGTTTTTCCTCCAATATTTAAAACAATCACACAATGAGAGAAGAAAGATCTCCTAATTACGTAGCTGTTATTGGATATGTACGTTCATCAACAGCTAACAATGAACCAGCTATTTCTTGTGAATTTTATTCTCAATTGTAAATAACAGACATGTTTTAATCATTCCAAGGCTAATACAGCACTGCCAATACGAGTTAAAACATGATGAATATCACTTAGTGCCCTAGAAGCTTTGTATGAACGTTATGCTCTGCACTTTAGATACAAGTGACCGAGGATCATAAACTGTACAATTTGCATGTTCTATTTATTTTCTTTGTTAATATTTCTGTGCTACAAGCACCTCATGCACTGTACTGCAAACATGGTACTCGGATCATTGAATATGGAATGATAAACGCCAAGAGCTTAAAATTCAGTTCAGACAGGTAGGCTTGTCATTAGATTGCTAAGGCGAGGTGATACTGCTTAGAATAATGTCATTCTCCCAGTTTTTCAATATTTACAACTGGGAGAGGCGTTGACATGAAGCGTTTAGTTGAGAGCAAAATAAGTCAGTGTGTTGTGTGGTTGCAGCACCTGTACTGTGTAGCAGACACCATAGGAGCGCACTATAGGAATCCCCTCAGGCAAGCTGTTATCAACCGTTATTTGCGTTTGCACAACTCTGTTTTTGCTCAATGTTTGCCTGTAGCTGGAATTGAATTACCTATGCTCCAAAAAAGTTACCAATTTCATATTTGTTAAAGCACTCATCACCTCCAGTCAATAATTTCCAGTTAATGATTCTTATGAACCAGACTCTTTCTGAAGCATGAATCAACTTCCAGTTGAAAAGCCAATAGTACCATACTGTACATATTCCTAAGTCAGGCTGAACCATATAATTGTTGAGTTAAAATGTGGCTTAGGTACAGATGCTTTAACATTTAATGATGCTCTCGAACGACAAACACGACTGTTTGCTATTGATTGTTGAATAACATTCTGTTTATTTGTTTTGAAATCAGATAATCTATTCATTGAAAAGTAAATCATTGAACAATTCATTGACTTATATGACAGTTGAATAGAAAAAAACATGTCAATATTACGCAGCACAAGATATAGTTCCATTTAATTGTAGAACTTTATCAAATTATCAAATCACATAAACTTTCATCAAATGTAAATAATATTCCGAACTAAAATGTAATCTTGTGAATTTCAAATGGACAACTCAGTGTGATAACGAAATTTCTTACTTTCTGATGTATGTATATACCTAATTTAACTCCATCACGTGATATTATATGATAAATGTATTATCCAGATCAACATGTAGAGACATGTCATGTGAATAACATTTAAATGATGATGGTGTGGCCATGGGTATGTATGATCATGTATTTCTTTTAATATGCTATTTAGCAGCACTATTGCTTCATTCCTACATTGGTTTTCTTAGATCACTCCAAATTGAAACATGACGACAAATTGCCTCATTAAAAAGAAAAAAAAGTGATAATAAGAAATATAATTTCAAGCACATATTCAATAATTCTTGACATTGAATAATATGATCTTCAATTGGGTTAACAATTCAATTTCTTCAAAATAAACATTCGATCCCATTACTTTCCAATTATTATTTAAAAAAAACCTTGGAAACTTTTATAGCTGTATATAACTAAGAAAATAAATGCTGCTCATGAAGAGAGCTTTTCAATATCTCGACAGAAATGTGAATGGAATTGATAGTGCATGAAAAAAATGTATAACTTCCGAAAAACTGCATTAGCAGGTATATACTTTCAGGGTTTATTTATTGAGACCTTATTCAACACAGAAGAAATCTTTCATCTGAATCGAGACATTGAAGAGTGTTCCTTGTCTATCTTAAAGCACCATTAGAATATGCATGCTGTTTGATTGTTGGTTTTAATCGCTATGCTATTTTCTTTTGCTTACCCCTTATTTGTGTACATCACTTATACTCACACGAGAAACAATAACTAACATGAACAATTTTTTCTATCTTCTGGTTTAAACCATAGGATCTAGTGTATACCATTACTTACAGGTTTAATACTCTACACATATCGATAGTATATTCTTCAACTTACACTTATAGGTGTTAATTAATTCGAATGGTTTGATTAAATTTAGGTAAAATAATTCATTTGAATTGAAGAACAAGTATGTTTTGTAAATTGTCAATTAATATTATTTAATCAAATAAGAATTGCCAAGTACATTCCTAAATTCATCAAAATTTTTTACCCAAAGTATATGAACAAGAAACATATGGATATGAAGTTACTATTTCAGCAATAAAATGGCAATTTATATTTGGCTCAGTCACAGTGGCATTAAATTGCCCTTGTATGAACGTGTAATATCAAGATTTTCCTTTCCAAAGATAAAGTATGATAGCAAACACTCATTATTGTTACATAGTAAATTTACATTACATGAGAGGATCAAATTTGAGAAATATTATAAACAAGATTATCAGAACCGCTTTATTTTCCATAGTCTCATTTACGTAATGTGAAGAACACTGTTCTCAGTAGTATTCACACACTGTGAATCAAAGATCTTAATCCTTAGTAGTGCATCAAGATATTAGTGATATTACCAGTAATTACCTGATTGAAATAATTTTGTTAAATATTAAAAGTCAAATCATTGTTATAGTATGCAAACCATCCAAAATATACTGTTTTCTCAAGTATATATCCATGTAGCTAATGAGTTTGGCTTTAAAACGTACAAAGTATGTTCAGTGATACATACACAATGAACGCCAAGCACCCATGTTAAAGCGGAGTGGCGTTGGAACATTGTGGTCGTGTATAGTGTGCTAATGTGGTTGTGTCTTGTCTGTTGTGTCGTCAGCAAGAGCACGCTGGCTTGAACCCCACCGAGTCCATGACACGTGCACTGATTAGTGACGATAATATCGCCCGCCAGTCTACCCTCGGTCCTGTACAGCTGGGGTACGTACCTAGATGCCTCCTCAACTATTTGCCCTTTCCCCCTATTTCTAACACAGGTGCTAACATCTACTATTTTATCCTCTACTTACTTGCCAAGCACATTATTAACATTCCTTAGATACATGAATTAAGAGTCGTCATATTTGTCTCTTGGTTCTCACATGTATATACATACCTGTATACTTTGCTCATTTGGTAAAGCCTTAGTGCTGTACTCTCAGAATATTACAGATCTGATTCTATATTTAATTATTTGTATGATCTTGAAAGAATGAATCATATCATGAGGGTTGGAAACATACCTGTAATAGAGAAGTTCAAGTAGCTAAATTGTGGATTGTCAATTTTTGAGTGCTTCAAAACGTATTCTGATACATACCTTATGATCACTTATCAATTCGATTGTAATCATACTAGTGCCAACGATAGGATATTGCTGACTGTCTACGATCATAGACTTTTTCCAACGAATTATAAGTCAAGTGAACATTTTGATTGAAAATCATTCGTTAGATATAGACTGTTGATATTGTGCGCATACTCCTTATCTCCTAGCATTCTATAGTCTCAAAGTTTCATTGTAGTATCATGACTTTCTTATGCCTTGGGACTCGCACTCGTGGATATCTGCCTGCCTATGGAATGCTAAGTATATCTCTCCTCTCTCATAAAACAGAAAAAGAAAACGCTTGAAGGCGTACATATGTCATCCTATAGGTCTTAACATGTATTTGCCTCAAATCCTTGTTCCTCTCTAACTATTAGGAGTAGTCAATACAGTACTATATAACCCATGAAAACAGCAGACAATATACAAATAGTTTCTTCAATAGTTGCGTATACCAAATACCTTTTTCATGTAGCATTATCAACTGATGAGTATAAATTTTATATTTTTCTTTTATACAAAATGTGATATGAGTGATAAATTAGTTTATTATCCGTTTACATAACCGAACGATTTTTTGAGATCTGAGCAACACTAACACTAAGTAAAGAAACTAACTTTCAGTAGCTGAGATATATTTCACATTTTTTTAATCTTTGAGGTAAATACCAACATGCTTTCTGATGTATTCAGCTAATTGTAAAACTCTGATGATCAACTCATGTTCGTCGATAAATCTTTAGAACTATATACTTGATTAATGCATAAAACATACCGAACACATCAAACACTATACAGAACTGAAGCCAATTTAATGATTTTCTCATGTTCATTGAACGAATCTTGTCACATCGTAATATTTCCCGTAAGTGTTTGGTTTGCTATTGTTGTTGTCTGAGTCTGAGTGTTATTGTTGTCTTTTGGAAAGTTTTTGTCGAAAATTAATGTGACGATATATGAAATATTTCAAACAAGAAATCTTCAAGGTATGTAAGCAACCATGGCTACAAGAATCATCGTCCTGCTGTTATACGCAATTCGACATGGTCTCCATAAGTATTTAATTACATATTTTTTTCAAACCAATAATTTTGAACATTTATTTGATTGAGTTCTAAGAATCTTATTTACATTATTTGCAGAAAATACCACATATCTTACACTGTTCGAAATATATAAGTGAGACAGATTTGTATATTGCTGCCGTAAGATAATTGAGTTTACAATCAGATGCGCTCAGACAGAAAAAATATTTAAATAAAAAAAATATTAATCCAATTGTTTCTTGAAGTATACTACCTGGGGCTCAATTCTCAAATCAATGACCCTAGACCTCGCATGCGAAATTGTATCCGTCAGAGATACTATACAATTTCGCATGCAAGATCTAGGGTCATGGATCTGAGAATACAGGCCCTGTATTGTGAATAAAAGTGTATAGCTTAGACAAAAAAATATCATCCGAAAAAGTATTTTTCAAAACTTGAATACTTAGTTAACCTCAGTATATAGTTGATAGATATATCAAATATTCCTGAATTCAGTTTATCAGAAATTAGTCATCACTTGTACAATAGCGCTATCTTATTTACTTGCTATATCAATAGCATCGCCGTCCACTTGACTAGAATTGAATTGTAATGAGAAAACGATATGATAATGGTTCTCATGATTTCTAAAAACCGGTTGGCATTCATCAGCAAAATAAAATATTACTTAGAAAATATTTTCTATGAAGCAGGCAAACTAAAAATTACTAATAATATGATATGAACTATAGATTAGTATAGCTAGGCCCTGTATATGTTCAATGTATGTTACTTTCCCATTTTGTCACATGTATTTTAATGAACTCTCCTAACAAATAGTTTCGTCGCGGGAGTCATTCTCAGAGAACGTATACCAGCCTTTGAACGCATGTTGTGGCGTGCGTGCCGCGGAAATGTTTTCTTACGTCAGGCTGAAATTGAAACTCCACTTGAAGATCCATCTACAGTGAGTATCAAATATCCCACGATTGAACAAATCTCTACATTTTTTTGTATAATATTTTCATTCTGGTGTGAAATGTATCTCATTCTTTACAGGGTGACCAAGTTTTCAAGTCAGTTTTCATCATATTCTTCCAAGGTGATCAACTGAAAACACGTGTTAAGAAGATCTGCGAGGGCTTCCGTGCCACCCTCTATCCATGTCCAGAGGCTCCTGCTGATCGCCGTGAAATGGCAATGGGTGTGATGACCCGTATCGAAGATTTGAATACCGTGAGTCATGTTTTGCTTGTCGGGTATACAACAAATTTTCGTTTGTATTTCTTCGAATTAAGATGGTCACTTGCACAGAAAAGGTATTTTCAAATTGAGAAGGGTGCGGGTCCGCGATCGCTTTGCCTGAATTTCGTCTCAAACATTAAATTTCTGTGTCATGTTTTTTTGTTTAGATATTGCTTTTCTAGAGAACAATATAAATACTGTAACATTGTTTCCCAGGTTCTTGGCCAAACACAAGATCACAGACACCGTGTCTTGGTAGCAGCTGCTAAGAACATAAAGAATTGGTTTGTAAAAGTGCGTAAAATCAAAGCCATCTATCACACACTGAACTTGTTCAACTTGGACGTAACACAAAAATGTTTGATCGCTGAATGCTGGGTGCCGGTACTCGACATTGAAACTATTCAATTAGCATTGCGTCGTGGAACTGTGAGTGTGTCTTCAACTATTATTGAACCACCTCTTGATTTCAATCTTAGTATACCTGCCTTTATCACTTTTGAAACGTTCTGCTCAAGAAATATTTGCACATTTCTATTATAGGAACGCAGCGGAAGTTCAGTTCCTCCTATTTTGAATCGTATGGAGACCTTTGAAGATCCTCCAACATATAATCGAACAAATAAATTCACGAAAGGTTTTCAAGCTCTGATAGATGCGTACGGAGTCGCTTCTTACAGGGAAATGAATCCTGCACCCTACACCATAATCACTTTTCCATTTTTATTTGCTGTCATGTTCGGTGACTCCGGTCACGGGCTTATAATGTTCCTTTTCGCTGCCTGGATGGTTCTTAAGGAGAAGCCTTTGGCTGCCAAAAAAACTGACAATGAAATTTGGAATATAATGTTCAATGGTCGCTATATCATATTCCTTATGGGGCTATTTTCAATTTATACAGGCCTTATTTACAATGACGTATTCTCCAAATCTTTGAACATATTTGGATCTTATTGGGCAGTGAATTACAACTTCAGTACTATTCACACCAATCCAACATTGCAATTAAATCCTAGTACCGAAGATTTCTCACAAAGTCCTTACCCAATTGGTATGGATCCAATTTGGCAATTGGCCAAAAATAAAATCATATTTTTCAATTCATATAAGATGAAAGTCTCTATCATCGTCGGTATCACTCATATGTTGTTCGGTGTAAGCGTTGGACTTTGGAATTACTTGTATTTCAAGAAACTTGAGAATATCTTCACTATCTTTATACCCCAAGTTGTGTTCCTTTGCTTCCTTTTCCTGTACATGGTCATACTCATGATCATCAAATGGATCATATACGGACCTGTAAATGGTGAGCTTTGGTCTCTAAAATGTTTTCCTTTCATATCCTGAATCTTCTTCTCGTGCATGTTCCAAAAATTATGCTTATTATTAAACCATATATTCACTTTCATATTGAAGAGACCAAATATGGATCGAGTTGTGCTCCCTCGGTGCTCATCACCTTCATCAATATGATTCTACGGAAAACAGCGACATACCCCAAAGACTGTGGCGATTGGATGTACGCCGGACAAGAGGTGATTCAACCAATTCTACTCGTTTTTGCGCTACTCTGCATTCCCTGGATGCTAATGGCAAAACCAATACTTATTATGCGCCAACGAAAGAGGCAGCACTATCAGGTAAGTTTTTGTTTTATTAATCCAGGTTATTTTATAACAATGACGTTTTTTTTTTCATTTTAGTTTTTATTATTATATTTTTTTATTTCTTCCATTTAGCTGAATAATCACGTGACCGAAAATGGAGATGTAGAAGGAGGCGCTGCGGCTGCACCAGCAAATGCAGTTGCCATCCAAGGTGGACAGCCACATGAAGAGGAAGAAATTTCCGAGATATGGATTCACCAGGGAATTCACACCATCGAATATGTCCTCGGCAGTGTATCACATACAGCTTCTTACTTACGACTTTGGGCTTTGTCGCTTGCCCATGCCCGTAAGTAACTTTTTGAATAGATATGTAATCATGTATAAAGTTCACTTCCATTTCTGTAACTTCTGTGTTATCATAATTTTGTAGAATTGTCCGAAGTACTGTGGGAAATGATATTGAGAAAAGGATTAGCCAGAGAAGGCTGGGCCGGCGGTATTATTCTGTGGGCAGTGTTTGCCGTCTGGGCTGTCCTTAGCGTCAGTATTCTTGTACTCATGGAAGGATTGTCCGCTTTTCTTCACACGCTCCGTCTTCACTGGTATGATAAAATTATGAAACTGGTCTTCCACGGGCCTCAATACGCAGAACAAAAAATAACAAATTCTGAATTCTCATTTTCAATATTTTGGTATCTTCTTCCTTCTCCTGTATATTTATAAACAATTTTCACTATTTTTTTTTTTGTTTTCTCCAGGGTGGAGTTCCAGAGCAAGTTCTACAGCGGTGCTGGTTACAGCTTCACGCCATTCTCGTTTGAGATAATATTAGATACTGCTGCACAAACAACAACTGAGGACTAGAAATGTCCCAGTTTACTTAAACAAACCTTATTTTCCTTCTTTCTATTTTATGAATATACTATTTACCTATTACAATGTAATTTCTCGATAGTTTTAATGGTTGAGTACGCATTGCATACTTTCAGTTTGCCAATCAATGTTGAAATAATGAATTTCTGAAAATCACTAATTAATATTATCAATAGACAGTAATGCATCGTAGGTCCGATATAAGCTGATGAACAATATAGAACGAAGCTAATGTGTTTCAGTAATAATATTTAGAATTCAGATAATGTTTTTTTCAATATCTCCATTCAGATTATAAAAATAAAGCACACTCTCATGAGGGATTGCGAAAATTTGTCTAGAACTAACAGTTAATGCACAATAAAAAATAATTAGAAGTTGGAAATTGAATTTTTCTTATAAGTAAAGAAAATTTTGTTTCAATAACTGCTGAAAGCTTATTAGGATATATTGAACTATGAATAAATGGCAGTAACGGTCAGCCTGGTGTTCTCCAAGGAAAAAGGCTTATCATTTTAGATCCGCGTAATTGAGTAGTAGATAATCTATGTTTATTAACATCATAGTTATTAGAATTATTGATATACTAAGAAAAAAAACGTCTTATGATATGTATTCGTTGGTGTTTCAAATAAATATCACATTTAGATTCCGCAATTGAAATGCTATCTATTGCAAATTTTTACATCTTCGTCTGCTTCGACGTATTTAAGTTCATATCTTTTTCAAGTGGGGCTACACCGGCTGCACTGGTATAGTGTAGCGCGCTGTGTCTATTTTTCCGTCGAAGGAAAGAAAGAGATAGAATGATCTACACTACGCTAGTTCAGCCCAGCGTAGCCCCAGTTGGAAACGGTATCAGTGTTTCGGTTTTCGAATATTACTCAATTGTGAAGCGGTTTCGAATATTATGAATGATCATACCCGAATCCCGACACCGATTTTAAAGATTCAAGTTTTCGAAATGATGCATTGTGGGTGAAATTTCAGGCACGATTTTTCATTAGCATCTTAACGGGACGTTATGATTGGCCCGTTCCTATCAATCAATTTCTGACTATTCATCGCCCGTTAGGATTTTTCTTGTCATAAATCACGAATGGATCAAAGAACCTCGGGTTAATTTTTTAAAAACAAAACCAGTTGTTTTGTAACGTTCACGTGAGGCAATAGGTGAAATTTGAATCTACGTAAATAAGAACGAGGTAATTTCGATTGGTAAGGCAGGACTATGCTATCATCTTCAAGCCTAGTTCACATTGCGAAATATACATCGCAAGCACAAAATTATGTACCATTATTGGTTGTTTCCGTCAGACCCAGCCAATCGTATTACCGTATGCTACTGTATACGTCAGCTTCGATCCCACTGTTGACGATGTGAAATGCAGTCAACAGCGCCGGCCGCCGAGGGTGGCGGAAGAGAAATGTGAAAGGGGTTATATCAGGTTATATTATGCTATGACCAACTCTACACAATTAAAAAACGAAGATCATGATAGTCTCAAATCCCGATATTTTGAACATTTCAGTATGGGAATTCGATATGAAAACTCCAGCTTTCAAATATTGGTTCAAAAGCCGAAGCCGCCACAATTTATGTATTTATCTGCAAAAGGAAAACAATCCTTCTCTTCTGTAACGAGTATTATCAACTTTTCTGACCATCGAAATCTACTCTCATCAATTATTGCATAATCTAATAATTTATATTGGTTCTGATTGTGAAGGCTGAAGTCTTTCCAATATTGGCTCCTTCGGATGTTGAAATTGGTTGAAGCTAACTGCTGTTTAGACTGAGCAGTGGCCGCAAAACTTGCGTACTGTAGGCATTAGTAGCGCTGTACCTACATACCTATAATTTATACTGTAGAGTTTGGTATGAAAAAAACCATCGCAAAATCGAAGGAAGCCTTATATTTCACTCTGTTTTCTTTAGATCATTGTTGTTAAATCTTGATCGTGATAACATACGAATATATAATGTATAATCTGTGTCTAATGAGAGAAATATACGTACGATATTAAGTGAAAGAGTGTAACAATATCAAGAAGCCACATCTCTAACCAACATCCGCCCACGGATTAAGAACACATACATCTTAAAAAGGATAGAAGCAATTCAACGACGTCTCATTGGCCGAAAGCAGAGCGGAAAATAAATTATTTTCATCGAATTGGGCGTGTGAGATTCCGCAGTCTTGTCTCAATAAAGTAACATACATAATTAAAATGCACCAAACCTTATAACAATATAAGTGACTACTGTTTGCTGCGAGACGTATGTACGATTGATAAAAAAAGGTAAATGAACACGACTATAGATTATATATGTATAGTGTAATGTTCAAACAGCTGTAGCTGAGAACCCGAGAAACGTATATTACAAATTTATGTCGTTGATATATCTATGTATCGTTGCTAAAAGTATAAATATAGTGTTTATATCATGAATTGGATGACGGCGATGGGGTGGGACACATGAATATGTATTATGAATTACAGTATAGTATAATGCCTACATAGACCGAGTGTTTCTTGTTTCCAATGATTTTCGGAGTGATCGCGAATCCTGTTTCGAACCTAATTTTCAGAATCAACCTACTTACGGCGAGTAGCAATCGACTGTGTGTGTGATCAGGGTGCAGAAGCCAATTTTACAGTCCATTCCCACCCCAATTCATAATAAAAATATAATAATTCTTCTATTTGAAGAAAGAAACTGATTATCAGTATGCCTGGGTAAGCAATGCTATAATAATCTATTTTTAGCATTGACTTCATATCATCGCTCTCTTTTAACAAAATTTACATACCTACTTATGAGCTTTATCACTTATTCGAAACTCGTGTAGTCTTCATATCCTATACGTGTCTTGATATCCCAACTAAATCATAATTATACCCTCAATATCAAACTTTTTATAAAATTGACTGACTTTGTACTTATATAAATGCGATTTTTCGGATTAGAGTTCAAGATAATTGATCAAAACAAAAATTCCACCTTTCAGATTTTCGTCCATGGCGAAAATACATGTCTAATTATTTTCCCAAGAATTTCATAATAACTTGAAGATATTCTGTGAAAGGCTCCATAAACTGTGATTATGTCCAAATTCGACATTTCATAATTGTTGACAAAGAATTTGGAGAACGTTTCCATACATTTTCAGGGTTCCAATGAGATTTTATTAAAAAAATATGCAGATTTTAGTAATTTTCTCTTTTTTGCTTTCCTACAAATTTTCCAATAACTCGGTATATTATTTCAGAGTTTTCCTTCTTCATATTCTCAGGATTGTTGAGAAATTTTGTAAGAAAATGATCCAACACTTGTTTTTTGCCAATTTGTTTTTCGTTTGATATAAAAGCTGAAAAGCTGAGTCAGCTGTTTTATCCGTTACATGGGTAACTGAATTCATTTTCAGTGTGTTACTCACGTGACGATTAGATTGTAGCATGGTATACATGCATTTGGCTGGGCGTATTGTCAGTCAGCGTTAGTTGTTAGTCTCAGAATATATTTTGAGCAAAGCCGGAGCAAGAAATTTCATTTTCCAAACAATATTTGTCCACTGTATACTATAAGAAACTAACGATCTACCTGTATACGTACTCTTATCTACCTGAAAGTTTTATCTATATTTCAACGTCGGCTACCATTAGATATCATATCAATCTACACACATGACTGAAATGTTCTGAATAAAGAAGTGGAATTAGCAAAAAAAAAAGTGGTTTTATGTGTGATTGAAACGTGCCGGGGAACAAAGGATCTGAATTTTTACCATAAATTTAATAGTATATTTTTTTGATGGTCCAACTTCTTCAATCACAATCTTTGATTTCTCTAATCTTTTTTTTTTTTTTGCAATAATGGCTCAAAACAGTGATACGCTCCCATTTCCCATGTCTCTATCGTTACAATCGTTAGATAACAGCGCATTGTATAACAGGCGTGCAGTTTCGAGAGAAAATTTACTGTATAATAATAGCGAGAATGAAACCAACAGCGAGCGATCATCTACCTTTGTATGTGATTATGAAGAATTGGCAGAATGGACAGATTTTAATATACCTCCCAAACTTCCTCCTAGAAATTTCAAAAATGCTTACATGGAAACCAACGATTCAAACAATAAACAATTTACAAACGGAAAATCGGGGTACATAGAAAAATCTTTTCATATTCTTACCTGAATCAAGCACTCGATTTGCAGCTCAGAACATCCAATAAAAAAAATTAGAAAACGTGAATAACTTATATAGTTAATTAAACGACGAAATTAATTCATTCAATTTATACATACATAATTCTTCTAATCTTGTACCTTTCATCACCCTCAGCGTAGATCTTCGCATTTACTAATAAAAGTTTAACACTGAGACGGGTTTTGACATTGAATTTTTTTACAGAGTTACAGGAATGTCGCTGGATCATATGTTCTGCTCTCGCTGTCGTGAGGGCTTCGAACCTCACGAGAAAATAGTCAATTCTCGAGGGGAATTATGGCATCCACAGTGTTTTGTGTGGGTAAAAATTCTCAAACGAATTGAAACTTTCAGTTTTCAATTGAATTTCAAACATCGAGATGTTTTAACTATCACTAACTCCTACTTTTATGTTCATAGATGTGCACAATGCTTCCGTCCTTTTCCCGAAGGTATTTTCTACGAATTCGAGGGTCGTAAATACTGCGAACATGATTTTCACGTCTTGTTTGCTCCTTGCTGCGGAAAATGTGGTAAGTAGTCCATGTGAAATTTATTCTACAGCTCACTGTACAAAATTTTCAACACAATCTCAGTGAGCATGAAAAACAATTCTTTGATTTCAACAGCTTCTTTCAGCAACTCATGTGATGTGAATTTTTGTAGTCATTAAATATAACTGGAACTTTTGCTTCAAGTATTTATTTTTTGTCGACTTTGGCTTCTAAATTAACTGATTCAATTTATGAATATTATTATTCCAGGCGAATTTGTTATCGGTCGAGTAATAAAAGCTATGAATGCAAACTGGCATCCGGGTTGCTTCCGCTGCGAAGAGTGTAGCGGAGAGCTGGCAGAATCTGGCTTTATGAAATGCCAGGGTAGAGCTTTGTGTCACACATGTAATGCTCGTATAAAAGCTGGTGCTCTTGGAAAGCATATTTGTCATCAATGCCAGTGGGTCTTTTTTTATCTCTCAATAATTTTTTGTCTTCTCCGATTTATTGGAAATTTTGTTTCCTTCTTCAACTGAATATAATTTGATAATAAAAATTGCTATTTCTATAGCGGCGTAATCGACGACAAGCCTCTACGCTTCCGTGGCGAGGTGTATCATCCTTATCATTTCAATTGCACTGCTTGCGGAGTAGAATTAAATGCCGATGCTAGAGAAGTTCGCTCCAGGCCTGGATTTGCTGCCAATGAAATGGTTGGTCTCAATTTTACTTTATGTGATCCAGGGAATAGAAAACCAGAAAAGCTCCAGAAAACACGACCGAAATATCCAAATGATTCTGCCGAATAATCAAAAAACTGTATATCTCACCTTATCTTATTCTGTTTTCTTCCCAGAACGAACTCTATTGTCTGCGATGCCACGACAAGATGGGCATACCAATTTGTGGAGCTTGTCGCCGCCCTATAGAAGAGCGAGTTGTAACAGCTTTGGGAAAACATTGGCACGTTGAACACTTCGTTTGCGCAAAATGTGAAAAGCCGTTCCTGGGTCATCGCCATTATGAGAAAAAGGGTCTCGCCTATTGTGAGACTCACTATCACCAACTTTTTGGAAATTTGTGTTTTGTCTGCAATCAAGTGATAGCTGGAGATGGTAATTTCTGTTCTCACTGATTTTCGAAAGTTACAATATTTCTTGTACACTTTTTAATCCTCCAAGAATCTTTGTGCATGAGGATTCTTACAGTTTTTAGTAATTCAAGACAATCGCCCCGAATTTCCGATCAAATTTAATTTTATATAACTGCAGAATTAATGTGTGATTAACAACTTTCATTTTTCAGTTTTTACAGCGCTGAACAAAGCATGGTGCGTCCATCACTTTGCATGCGCATATTGTGATCAGAAGATGAACCAGAAGACAAAATTCTTCGAATTCGATCTAAAACCAGCATGTAAGAAATGTTACGAGAAATTCCCGCAAGAATTAAAAAGACGTATGCGTCGTATGTATGATCTTAATCCAAAAAAAATTCCTGCCTAAATGAATAATGGGTATCAAACAAGATAAATGGCTTGCGAGCCAGATGTGTTTCAAAAAGTGAGTATATATACTATATCATACAAATGAACATCATATATGTATTTATTTATTGTGCTTTATTCGATGCCTTAAAAATTTTATACCCCGGAATATTATTATACTGTAGGAATATAAAATTATTCTTCGTAGATGCAAATATTTACTATCTTAAATATAATAACCAAAGTCAACAAAAATATATATAATATTAATCAATTAATAGATAATAGTCCTTTCCGCCTCATGGACACAATTTATCATTTTGAAATCGAATTTATCATTTGTAAATAATAATAAGTTGAAAAAAACATTAATTTCCAGCGATAGCTGGATACTGTATCTTCATTATTATTATAAATACGTAAAGTTTAATATTGTCTAATTGTTTGAAATATTTCGATTTTATTTGTCAATTTCATTGCCAAAATTTCAAACCGGTATTCTCATCATAGCTTCCAGTTTGAAACAAATATTTCTAGATCTTTGTGCCTTATGAATATGTTAGGTTAGAATATTAAAAAAAAGATATTTCACACAATAAAAAATGAAATCCCTATAGATTATATTGTATATCTTTCATAAACATATCGTGCTTACAGAACTTTCAAATAGTTACTATACCCAGGTAATTAGGTTTGTTTCACGTTTTGACTGAAACTTGTTCCGTTATACAGAATCAAGTATACAGAATTTTATATTATACATACCTACATATACACAGAATAATTTTTTACATTATAAATACATTGCCCATTATAAGATACGGATTTTTGCATACCTAATGTTTATGACCTAACGATTGAATCGAGAATTTCAAGTGATTCCTTGCTGGTGCTTTTCTACTGTAACTTTAATTATAATACACGAATAATAGATTGAAATTTATGTTATTGGTATAATAATCGGTAATTAATGTGGACAAATTACTAACTGATTTTTAAAATAGACTTCATTTCAATTGAAAGGGTAAAAAGATGAAGATAGAAATAAAAAATAAATGTCAAAATTTGTATAATAATGTTATATTGTATTAACAAAGAGTTTGAAAATAAATTTATAATCTTAATAACGTTGAGTTTCGTTATACTTTTATTCATCTCGCTTGACCTGGGCTACAAGATAAGTATAATGAAAGGAAGGAAGGTCATGCTAGGAGATACGCGACCAATAAAGAAAAAATAAGAAAGCTGGAAGAAAAAATTCTGGTGTCAGTAAACATAACTTTATATACCTCACTTTCTTCATGTAATATATTATAATACAATGGCTCACGTGTATTAGGCATATTTGGTGTATCACTCTGATAAAATACATGCAGGATATGTAAAAGTGAGTTCGCCTAAAGTTTCATACGTTCAAAATTGATGTTTAAAAATTTTCCCTCAAAAGTAATGCCTACATTTATTATCTTTTATCTGATAGTAGAGTAATATCCAAACGGTATCTGTCAGGAGTGGCTGATAAGGTATCAGTTTTGTAGGAGACTGAGAACCAATTTCTAGTCTGGATTACTGCACTCTGCTCAAAGAATATCCTCCTTGACTTTCTCAACGTATGTTTTAAACCAGCAAAACAATTGTTTCGCGCTGGAAAAAAACAATTCCGCTCTAATGGATGTACGATTGATATAGTGATTATTTGTGATCAGATTATTGATATTTCAAAAGACGCTGTAAGTTTATAGATATATCTTCTCTCATCATATAAATATTTTCGTTTATTTTGATTACAGATTCATTTCCTCATATTCTCGCTCTCCAATACTTTGTTCGAAGATTGAATGAAATTCTTTTATTCTAATGTCTATATCTACTGAAGCATGCGAAATATCATATTTTTTGATTAAACTTGTTTGAACCTTTGCCGCAAGATAAGATTAGTGCAAGTTATTCGCAAACGATAATAATTCGCATGTAACAGTATAGTGAACAATGACTATAGATAACATATTCTAGTTTTAAACTATATACTCAAATAACATAATTAGGAATTTCAATCACTCATCAAAATTACTGAAATACAAGCACATCAATACATGTACTCAGTAAATATTCAAGACGCAACGAATACAGTAGACTGTTTCCGACCATTATCTACATCTATTGCACCCGTAGGATTTATGTTGTCACGTGGAAATCCATGCTATCTCTTCACCACTGTCTGTATTCTATGCAACACGTCAGAAGTTTTGCACTGAAATTTATTATTAAGATTATTCAGCCTAGTCACTTTTTCACGATGGAGCAAACATACTAAAACTGATTATTTTTTTTTCTCATCATAAAATGTTCTTTTTCAAACAGTTATATGCACATCTTTGCATGAACGGTGGTATGCACAAACTATCACAAGAGCAATTTGATATGATATTTCTAGACACATAGCTTCATGAAGTTTTTATGAGTAATAAAGTGTGAAAATGTTTTTAGCAGCATCGGTTAAAAGTAGTAAATTTTTGTACTCCGTTTGAAATAACTAGAATATTAAAGAGTTGAATTATTCACAATGAATCATCGGTAGAAAAAAATATAGTATATAATCTGGGAGGCATTCCATATAAGTCGACTGTTTGTCTTATCAGCTGACGATGAGATGCCTGCTAGTCTTAATAGCTGCATTCATTATTTCTGATGGAAGATGCGTCCGACATATAAAACAACACATCTGTCCTAACAGTTGACAAATAAACCATTCCAATTTGCTATTGAATACCGAGTGTGACAATAATTTGTAAATGTATAATTTTGTGTGGATATTGTATGAGCGTTTGAAAAAATTAATCAAATCATACCATAGCGCTCATTTAAATATGGAATAATAACTTGTGAAGTTGATTTCACGTTTCTTCTTCACTCTTCATATATCATGTAACATGAAAAGAGATTCTAAATTTCAAACAATTTATATTTAGATGCTCTTACACCGGCTATAAATTCATCAATGTAAGACGGTGTGTGATATAATACAGTGAAAAATAATAATCAAGAGATGATTCGGACTACAAAATACCATTGTGAACAAAGAACTGATCAGTTAATACCTTGAATATATTTTCTACAATGTCTTCCTCGCCAGACCACAGTTATAATCGTCTCGATGGAGCAGAGAGCATCACAACCAGGTGACATTAATGAATTTACAGTGAAAAGATAAACTAGGTAATACATTTGCACGCATTACTTTGCACTTCGAACTCTATCATGAACTATGATCAGTTTCGGAATTACTTTTATAATCACTCGGCTTGTATGTTATGAAGATAATTGTCCAGCTCATAATTCGTAACAACTGAGTGAGTAGCAAACCGTTTTTCGAAAAGGTGAAAGTCGAATTGAATAACTTTCATTGAAAAATGAATTAGCAATCATTTGAATATGTTTGTCCAACATATGCATTCGAAGATTATAAATAATTAATACTTTATCGTAAATATGACGCTTACCAATTGCGTGTAACATTTTACTCCGAAATATTATTAATGCTTGCATTTGTCCTTGTATGTACTATCAGATTTCTCTATCAGAGATGCGTATCAGTACTCATTATTTTACTTGGGTAATTTAAAGACCTGGTGTTAACAGCCTGCAGGATAACAGTAGCCTTTCCAGACCACTCCCGAGTAATAACTATGGTTACAAGTACAGCTCTACATATGTTCCTCATAATCGACTGTCCAGATATGCTACAGCGCTTATTAATCTGGTACCTGTTAGATTTAGGAGGTATGCATAATATTGTAGAATAATTTTTCAGCTCTATTACCGATATCCATTATGAATCTATTTCTTATACCATGCTCCTAAAACTGGGAACTATACGTTTCATTCTGAAGCGCACAACTCAGTGATGCAGAACTTTAAGATTTCACAATTAACATGATGTAAAATGTACATACTTAACTTAGGTTCCAATCATTAATCACTTTTCACACATTGAATGATAGAATACGTAGAATTTCAAGTCCAAATTATAAGTTTCTTGCACCTACAGAACACCAGGTTCGGAATTACCACTTGACAAAATCGGTTTGTTTTCGAGCGTATCATTCAGTTGGTTGAACGAATATTTATACGCTGGCTATAAAAATGGAATGAGGAATAAAACGCTGCCTACATCTGCGGATCAGGATTCATGCCAAGTAAATGGTCCGAGGTAAGCAAATGAGAACGTTAATCCCGAAACAAATCAGATCTTTGATTAACCTTGGTGAAAACATTTTTGGAGGACATCAATCCACGTATTCAACGAATATAATAAAATTTAATACAGATTAGATGGATTATGGCATGCTCATGTGGTAGAACGTGGACAAGCTGGAGCGTCCGTACCTCGAATAGCTTGGAAATTTGTGCGCACGCGTGTCCTCATGGCATCTTTGATCTACATGCTAGGCATGCTGCTTTCTCTGTTAGGTCCGGTGAGTGATCCCATTCTGATAGTTTCATTAATGATATTGGAATTATGGTTTAATATTATAAAATAAATTGCTTTCTCGTCTAATGTTTTAGATTTTCCTCCTACAAGGAATTATTTCTGCTATATCAGATAGAGATATGATATACAATAGTACAATTAACGATACAGCTAGTATTCCAACAAATAATTTTTTACCACCTGACAATGGACTATTGAATAATTCAATTCTAATCACATCTAATGCTTCGTTAACAACTACAACTCTATATCCATTAGCTGAGGATGTGATTAATAAAACACTGATCAAACAGACAAGGGTTTCTATCGGTGGAAAACTCATACACAATTTACCACCCTCAATCAAACACGGGATCATGATTGACGAAGCGATTATTTTCAGCAATATTATAATACTTATACTTGCTGAAATAGTTTCGTATTTCCTAATCGCATGGAGTTCTACCATGAATCTTAGGTGGGTTTTCTTCGTGAATCACGTTGAAAAAAGTAATTTAATATTTATGAAAATTCACATTTTTGTAGAACAGCAAGTCGTTTGCGGTCAGCCTGTTTGGCATTAGTTTATAAGAAGCTCATTCACTCGTCGGTGAGATATCGAGCTTCGGCTTACCAGGTAAATTAATGCCTCGATAAAGTTTTCTCAAATCCTTTTGAGCCTGCCATAAAATATGAGTTTACACATAATATTTCCCATCCCGTTTCAGACAATAACGTACTTCGTCCCAGACAGCGATACTTTATATGATTTGATTACAAATGGTCCATTAATTTTCACAGGGCCAATAATACTAATATTAATATCACTTTTTGTATGGCATTTAATGGGACATTGGGCTCTAATCGGTATCGCAGTTCTACTTCTGTTTTATTCATGTTTGGTAAAGTAATTTGAACCATACGCTAATAGAAGATTTCAATGCAATTACACAAGGAAAAGAAAGATTACCCCAATCTATTTTCATTCAATATTCTTCTAGATCCTTACGGCATATTTAACGTCTGTTTTCACAACCAAAACAGTGGATTATTCCTTGAGGAGAATGTCCCTGGTCGAAGAATTTGTTAGCAATGTATATCTTGCCAAAGTTACGCTATGGGATAAGTTCTTTAAGAACAAAATAGAAGGTGCGTGTGAGGAATAATTTATCATCATCAAGATTATGGAGTTTTACACAATTCCTATAGCATTTGAAAGTTTCATCTACATTCCACAAATCAGATTGATCTAATTGATCTATTTTAGAAACACGAAGGAAAGAGTTGGTTGAGATGCGCCTTGGGGGACTGAGCGAGGGCTGGAGTTTATGTATGGTACATTTTATCCCGGTGATAACAGTGTGCACTACCACTATAGCGACCTTGCTGACTATGAAACACATTGAGCCAGACGATGTAAGATTTCATTTTCATACTCTGTACGTGGTATTAGAAATTTCGACATAGGAAGTCAGTTGAATTAAGCAATCACGTAATCTTCAATTCCATCTTATTTGCAAAGTCGCTGTGTTATAATTTACTTTGCAATCAAAAAAGACATTTGAGTGCATCTCGTCAATTGTAAGACACCAGATAAAGTAAAATACCACTCCATATTCAATAATTGACTTTTCCTAGCATCCTATGCAATTTACATTAATTTGATCTCGATTTCAGTATATGATTATACTAGTGATTTTATTAGTCAACCTCAAGCAGTGCGTGCGAAGTAGTTGGCTAGCGATGAGTAGCATATCAAGAGGCATTACATCGCTCAACAAATTGAAAGTGAGACACAAAATATTAATTATTCAATTTATAGGTAGTTTAAATTATCATACATTTGTTGTTAATTTGTCTTCAGGCAGTTTTAACATTGAAGGAGGCAGACAGATACCCTGACAAGCCAATAGACAAGAATTTAGCAATTACAATAAATCGAGGAAATTTCAAATGGGTTCAGGATAAACAAGTCATTGATAGTCCAGGAAAACGAACTTCTCAGTAAGCTCATTTTATTCCTACCTAAATTGGCTTACAGTCTCAATTCATCTCTAACCAGCGTTGAAATTTCAAATATTTGAAATATTTTACAAGCATGATAAATTTTCGCGCAGGTTTTACCTAGAAAATCATGATGGGGTTCCAGTTCGTTTCAACGTATTATCCATCACGGACACATTAACGGATATTAATTTTTACGCGCCAAAAGTGGGTGCCGTAAATAAAATGAACTTTAAATAGTCAATTAAGTAAACGATGATCACGGATTGTGTTCAGAATGATGACTGTATTTTGTTTAATTTCAAAGGGCAAGTTGATTGGAATTTGTGGCCAACCAGGTTCAGGAAAAAGTTCTCTTCTCCTAGCGCTGATGGGGCACCTAAATCATATTAGTGGTCATGTAACGAGGGATGGAACCTGCGCATACGTTCCTGAGGCGCCATGGTTGCTCAATGGAACATTGAAGGAAAATATACTGTTTGGAGAGACATTTGACTCGAACAGGTGCGTACGTTGCTTGATCATTAAATTTCAGTCATGATTTTTATGAGGAAAGATTCTTAAGGAATAGTTCCTCAAGAATAAGATTCACATTTCCGATAAATATCGCACATCAACAAATGAATTCAATGTTTCAGATATTTCAAGGCAATACATTCATGTTTATTGAATGTAGATATGACATTATTACCAGCGTCAGATGACACTGATCTAACAGAAATAAATCTCAGCGTTGCTCAAAAACAGAGAATAACATTAGCTAGAGCGGTGTACGCAAGAAGAGATATAAATATCCTTGACAATCCGCTCGCCGATGTTATAGACGTGAATGAAAGTAATCAAATATTTGAGAGATGCTTCTTAGAAGCAATGGGAAGGAAAACTATCATCATGGTATCAGAAAAAATACAGGTACTACTTTACGGTTTCATATACAGATTGGCGTTAATGTGATCAAATATAAAAAACAACAAATGCACTTTCTATTCAGTTTTTGAACAGATGTGATACTATTTACGTGATGAGGCAGGGCCGAATTGTGGAACAAGGAACCCACGAAGAACTCATTCAATGGAATAGTGAATATACCAGACTAATCCGATCGTACATGAAAAAGTATCAAAGAAAATACTACAGGTGAAAGAATTTAGCAAGCTTTTCATCAGCCATTCTTTGTTCCATTGTTTTCTATAATCCTCAATTAAATCAATATCTCAGAGACGGTGAACCGATAAGTCCATCTTCGGCACAGTTATTAATGGTAGCTACTCCAAGAGGGGTTTTAAACAGTTCAAGCACAAATGCGTCTTTGGATAGCATGCTAGATGACGTTGTGAGTATAATACATAATAGGGATTACATTGACCATATTCTTTACTTGGAATATTAATTGAGACCGACAAAACGAAAATGGGAGAGGACATACGTACGAAGATGAGGATCTAATTACGTGTCTGACTATAATATTCTTTAACTTTGAAGATTATATAAATATGGAATTTTGTTATCACAACAGGAAGATTCAGTGCCTTTGAGACACGAGCTCAATTCTGAATTCCCAGTGAAATTCTCTGCACACGCTAAAAAGCCAGTCGTGGAATATGGAATATACGTAAAAAATGCTGGCGGATGGTGCATGGCAATTGGAATATGTATAATGTCCATGTTTTGCGCCTTTTACATTGCTATCGCACCCTTATTCTTCACCTACATAGCGCAGGTAGAGACTAATTTATATTAAATTTGTTTTTAACATTTATTTTATACTTTTCAGAATTTGGAATCTATATATAACAGTTTGCGTACGTTGATCAATTCCTTTTTAATGCTTTGCAGAGAACTATCGACAATAATATTCACATTATAATCACGTTTGCCGCAATGGTTGGTGCCATTATAGTCTTTGGATTGATTCTAATGATTCTCTACAACAAGGCAAGTGAATCACAATCTCATCCAATTCTTGAAGAGAATAAGTTCCAATAAATTTAATAACACCGCCTTAAATGATTCTTTACAGGCTGTTTACAGAGCGGCTATGGAATTGCACAACCAATGGATTGACAGTCTCTATGGTGCTAAAATATCACTCTTCACAATGACTCCAATTTCAGTTCTTCTTAACATATGCAGTTTAAATTTGTATGAAGGTATATACTGAAATGCAATGAGGTGTTCACCAATTTTATCAAAAAATTTACATTTCCGGAATATTATTTTCAGTCGATTCCGTACTCCCAAGATCTCTAGTTACTATTTTGATGCACATAGGGATTAGTGCATTCAGTTCAGCAATACTGGGCCTCATTTCGCCTTGGCTGCTCATACCGGTAGCATTGTTTGTTATTGCTGCTATTTCGTATAGCATATATGTTCGGTAAGTTGCAAACAAAATTGGGAAATACAAAATACAAGAAAAGATAAAGAGATAGCACGCATTATAACAGAGTATTTCTGTTTATAATTACAGCGGTGCGATAACAGGATTGTACGAGGCAAAAGTAAACTCTGTTGTACCTATGTACAATCATGCTTTGAATACTATCGAAGGAAGAACAACTATTCAAGCATACCACAAGGAAAAAGACTTCAAGAAGAGGTAGATAGTCTCATTTTATCGTTCTTAGACTATTATTGTTTTCAATCTGGCCAATTTATATTTCGTTACAGGTTTTACAGATACTGTGATCACAATTCGACCTACAATTTTATGTTACACTCGATTAAATTGTGGATGGAGTATAGAATCAAGTTACTTGGAGGTGAGAGACTTATTCATAGTAAACTATATTATAGTATTAGGCTCCACTGCCTGAAAATGAAAATTAGAGTTTTATTAATATTTAAAAATAGCATCGATTGATTATTTTTGAAAAATAATAACGGAGCATTCGATGTTACAGCATTGACTCTGGCAGCAGTAATATTAATCTGCGTCCTCCTGACTCGTATAAGCAATCGATTCGAGCTAATGGTTTTAGCCACAATCTGCACAATGCAGCTAATTGCTAGTACTGTGAATATAACGGGAGCTTGCACAAGTGCTTATACTAGTTTCATGGCAATTACCGGATTCGATTTTTACGTGGAGGTAAAAAGATGAGTTAATAAAGTTTTAATATAATTCGGGAGCTTGTAATGTTTTAAAGTAGAATGCATCTCTAAAACTGTTCGCCATTTTTTTTCCTCAAATATCGAATTCCGTTAATCTTCACAGAATATTTCCAAAGAAAAACTAGGAAATGCAAGTCTACCCACAAATTGGCCTATAGACGGTAGCATCAAGTTCGATAACGTTGTGCTGTGCGTAAGTCCCGACGTTGATCCGGACCTAGAGATAATAAATTTTCAAGTTACATCTGGGGAGAACATTGGTTCGTACCGATTGAACTACAGTATTTCAATCCCAGTTTAATTGTTTTTTCACGTGATTTCTGATCCTTTGCAGCTTTAATTGGTCCGCAAACGAACAGCAAAATCTCGATATTATCCGCGTTATACAAATTTATAGAAATTGCATCGGGAAGGATTTTTATTGGAAATACAGACATTAGCGACGTACCAACAAACAAGCTAAGACAGTGTATCACTTTTATACCGGGTGATGCGTTACTTTTTAACGGCAGTGTAAAGTGAGTTTACATCACTGAATCCACAACGTACATGGAAATTTGAATAGTTTGTTAACAAAAATTTGTTCACCTTCTAGATACAATTTAGACCCGGCAGGAAAAATACCTGACAAAGAATTAATGGTCGCATTGCAGAGAGTTTTCCTTTGGGAAAAGGTTTCCAAACTTGGAGATAAGTTGGAAAGTGACGCCACAAATTGCTTCACAGCGGGCGAACGGAAATTAATGTTTATGGCACGAGTTATTCTTCGAAAAACCATCAAAGTAGGTAGTAATAAAATTTTTGAGTATCACTATCGCTAATAAATAAAAGTTTGTATAATCAACGCGATTCTTTCATATCCAAATTGCAGATAATAATTATCGAAGAATCTATGACAGACTTGGGTGCAGATATGGAAAAAACTATAGAAATTGTATTGAGAGATGTGTTTTCTGAGTATACAGTTATTGTGCTCTCTACTCAAAAAGTTCGCTATTGCCAAAGAACGCTAGTTCTAAATCAAGGAAAGGTAACATCAACTCACTCACAATTATTATAAAATGAAATTTCAAAAGTTTCATAAAATTTGAACGATTTTCCACTAATTCCAGGTAATTGAGGGTTCAAATCGTAAATCATCGTTATCACAACAGAGCATAGCGGGTTCGGAAGTATTGGTAACGGCAGCTGTGAATAACGTCTTTGAGACAAGTTTCTAAATATATTATAGGAGATTTCAAAAATAGTAAACGAACTGTTCTTGTGATTGGATGCGAATTGAATTGAATGCTGCCGTTATTGTGAGATATAAAAAGAAATTAATCTAGGTATAAGATTTAATCATTAATTTACAATATAGTATAAATATACACATAATGTATATTATAAATGAGAATTCAAAAAAGATTTATTTCCAAATCTACGTTATCTAAAGTCAATTCAAATTATTTATTCATTTTCAATAGCACCTTTATTTTATATATTATTTTATGTTATGTACAGGATGTTCCGTGTCAAACGCACGGTTGCATAACAGCGGATTTCTTGTGAAATTTTGGACTGAAATCGCCTTAGCGAAAATTATCAGGGTAGAACTGTTTAACCGTGAGAGCTGTTAAGGTCGGCCTAACCACGAGCTCATATGCACTTAGGCCAGTGCCACGACAATTACAGCGCAATGACAAGTAGCCGCTCGCGCTACAAATGTTTCGCGGTCTGTATCTCATCTGTCATGAATATGCCACGCACGCCTGGCTCATAATTGTCACGGCACTGGCCTAGCTGCATATAAGCTCTTGGATTGGCTGACCTTAAACAGCTCTCATGGTCAATCGATTCTACCCTGACAATTTTCGCTCAGGAGATTCAGTCCGAAATTTCACAAAGAACCCGCTGCTATGCAACCCTGCGTTTGAGACGAAACACTATGTGTATATATATATATATATAATTCCATTTATTAATAACTTTTTTTGTATAACATATGATAAAGAACCATGTGTACGGGTATAATAATGCATAGATTTAGGTATTTGGATTTCGATACTACTCAGCTGGTCGATAAACGCCTCATTAGTAATATCTTTAATTATATTATCACGTATGTAACTGTGGTAACAATTTGAAAAATAAGTCACTATTTAAGAAAAAAAACGAGGTTTTTCTTTAAATCCATGAGTTTCGCGACACACATCTTTGGCCATTGCATTATAGAAAGGAGACTATGAAACCAACGACAATATTTCTAACTATTCAGGTAATATAAATGCCTATGGTTCACTGGCAAACAATATTAATAAGGTGTAATTTAACATCCAGAACTGATTTTTCCATCCGCAAATAAATTTCGAATGAAATCTTTTCCCTAAATTTAATTCATACCAAAATACAAATCCATGAAAATTTTCGATGTATAGTAAATTATTTAATATGTTGGCATATAAATTATCATTTCAACTCAAATAACTTAAATTCATGTATTCTGCACGATTCCGCAAATGGGAATTTATTCCAACATTTTTTTTACCTAAGGAAACAACAATGTGGCATCGTAATAAATAATCATGGATAAATTTGTAGCAAGATGTTAACAAAATGACTCACATTAAAGGTGGAAGCACGTAATTTCTGGATTAACGTAGTATCCTGCGGAGGCAATATAGGTGATATTCTCATGATTCTTTGTGCCATTTTTTTCACGTTTACCTATTTCAGATCTGTTTTATTTCCCCACTACAATGTGGGCAGCACGCTATATTCGGGCAGCTAGATCGCGATGGGAGGAATAGTTGACCTCCTACGGCTACTGCTGCTCCCATAACGGCGCTGCAGGCCACATCTTGTCTTCCAGATAATAACAAATTTGGACTCATTAGTAGCTAGAATCAATAAATCAAAGAATGAGTCTTCGAAGAGCTGCTTTAAATATGATAGGAGATGAAATTCTCAAGTAATGTCAAGCCTTTGGATGAGAATGGTTGTGAGAAATATACGCAGAATCACTCATAGAGTTTGACGAGTCAATTATTCAAAATGAGTACGTCAGAACCCTCGATATAATTATTGAGTTAGGTTTGGAGGTATTACATTGAGAGATGCCTGATTCTATGACTCACCTGTTCGGCGTTCTTCTCAGCAACAGTTTTCATTTCCAAACCCACAACATTTATTTCTTTGCGAAGATTTATTTTATCCAAGCCACCTAAAAGCTGTACTTTGAGAATTTCGGTAAGCTGACAAGAACCTTCAGCTAAATCGACAATATTTGTACTAGGTAGTTCGTGTCTACGATTAGACATCGTTCCAACAGAGTCAAAGTTTTCTCGAAGTATACTCAGTGTCCTAATGATAAGTTATAGAAAAAAGAGAAGGAGAATCGTATATTACTTTCTTCTAATCTGAATTTGTTTAATCTATAAATTTATTAGTTTGTAAAAATATTTACGATTGAAATTATCAGGCATGAAAATATGACAAGTTGAGCTTATCCAAATTTTTGTTGATCATTGAGATAATAAGAACTCGAAATTCTATTTTAGCTTGTTGTAGAACGTTAGAACTGTACCTATATGTTCTGAGAGTAGTTTCTCTCACTTTACTCCGTTCTTCTAGCAGTCTTTTTATCGCCTCCTGAAGGTCGGTGGTTCTCTGACAAAGCGCAGCTTTCCATCGAGCAAGTTCTTCCACCATCAAACTAAAAAGTTATAGACAAAGGTAAGCAACAATTTCATATCAATGAGTAGTTGGATACTGCCAATACTTTTTTTTCAATCATTTTCAAATCATGAGGCTTCAGATTTAGATGATAAAATAGTACAGAAAATCGTAAAACTTTTACAATATTACGGCAAACAAGAGAAAATCGTTGCCCAATTTGGTAAAAAAATAAAAACCTGTAAATACAATCATCACCAATACCTGCTGGCTAAGAATTTGCTTCTCCAAACTTCGCACTGACCAGCAAGCCATTCTGTTTGCTCTTGATGCGTATTGAGATTTTGAGCAGAGTTGAGCAACGCACGAGCTAGCTGAAGCTTATCTTCAGTAAGAAGATGAACCTTAGTTTCAAGATCTTCTCCCACAGCTGCGACCAAAAGATTTTTAAGCTCTCCATTGACCTGTGTGTTAAAGAAACCAACTAACAATCCCTTTCTCTCTTTTTCTCTATTTTTCGATGATTTTTACGAAGTTTTTTACAGAACAAAGAGAAAAAAAATAGTTTCTTACAGAATAATAGTAGAGAAAATAGTTTCTTATACCTGAGCTTGAAATTTCAGTTGACTTTCCAGCTGAGAATTTTCTTCTTTGAGTTTCTGAATTTCATTTTCATAAGCTTTTCTTTCCAGACTAGCTGCGTCTAGGATAATATCTTCACTTTCATTCTCTTTTGTTTTAATACCAGTCTGATTCTTCTTTTCTGCGTCGTTTGCTTTGAGCATAGCCATTTGAGAAACCATTACGTTAATATCTAAGTTATTTTTTGAAGCTTTTCTGGTCTTCTTTTGGTAAGGAATAATCGGATTAACTGCAGCCTTGTATGGTTCGTAAGGCACAAATTTAGGCTCTTTTGATTTCAGAGAACTCAAAATATGCTTCTCTTTTTTCACTTGTGAAACGACGCTCTTTGGCACTAGATTGACTATCATACCAACAGGCGTTACAGGTGGTGTTGAATTCGACTGTTTTAGATTTGTCGGATGGTATATCAACGTATCTCCTAGGCGTACTTTCGTCTCCTTTTTCTCTAATTTTTCGTCCGGTATATTCTCCATACCGTCGCCCTGCGTTCGCTTCAAACAAGCCATTATTTCCTGCTTTTCTGTACCAAGAAAAATTAATTTTTTTAAATATTATCCTCATTTTGAAATCGTAAGATTGATATATGATTATAAATAACGGAATTAAATTGATTTCGACGAAAAAACATTTCTTGCCTTCAAGTTTTTACTCGAAATAATACAATAAAATTGAGAAAAAAGAAAAACATTTCGTAGAAATTAGCAAGTTTAACCTCAATTCGTCTGAGAAAATGATGAAAAGGATAGGAGGAACCCTTGAATCGTATTACAGAATGTGAAAAACCATACGAGGATAACTTAAAAGAGGAATAGACAGTCACAAACGTTTGAGACCCGATTGTTTTGACGTAAAATGAAGAATGAATAATAATAAAATTGAAGTGTCAGTCAAACTAACCTTGAGAGCTGTTGATTTTGACGCTGTTTTTCCGTGATGTAGAAAAGGTAGCGACAGTTTCGGGTGTTTGATTTATCGAAGATTTCAAATCCATGTTCAAGAGTGTAGAAAGATTTATTACGTTGTCACAATTTATGAATAAATTTGTACTTTCCAGACAATGAAGGAAAAAACTGTAACACCTGTAAGAGCTGTCGATCAGCTGTTAATGTCAACTGTATTTAGACCGGAAGTTCATTCGACGAAAGCAGATGCGAACATGTATGAGCCAATGGGAAATCATGGGAGATCAATCGACTGTAAGAACCGGGTTTTGATTGGTCGGTTTACGAGCAGCGTGGTTTTGGTTTTTGGTATTTGCGAATGTAAATTGTGATGGCGTCAAGTCCCGATCAAGTTGACGGTCGGCGTATTTTGAAAATACGCAAAATCCATGCTTTTTAGATTGTTAAATGAAGATGAAACGATCGAAAATTGACATAATCAACGCTACTGTAGAATCCTACTTGAAACGTCGTCACTATCAGGTAAGTTTATCGGATAAAAACATTCGAAATATAAATACATCGTCAAAGTACGTACATACGTTAACGTGTTTCCAATTTTTCTATACATAAAACATAACCTCTGACAATGTTTACTACCGTTAATAATATAAATAAATGTCTCCATACAGGAAAGCGAGGTTTTTCGTAAATCTGATAAATCCCTCTGCCAGACTAGCCAAGAAATGACTTTGAGCGCAACCATTGAATGCACTACTTCGAGAGATAATTCTATAGTGTTTAGCGCTATCACGAATGATCCAGGCGTTGCTGATCAAGCATATCACAAGTGTGTAATTCAACTATTCCTAAATTTAAGCACTCTTTCCTCATTCTTTTTAAATCCATTAGGAAGAGTCTCTTTGCTTTCCAGTGGTATGGATAGCCGAAATTCTATTTTCTAAAAAATGGCTAAATTCTTGCGTTACAGATTGAAAGTATGGGTTCAAACAATAACCAATGAGAAGCTGAGAATTGAACTCCAAGGAGTATTGTATCCGATATTTTGTCATTTATATTTAGAGATGTTGCATGGTGGTAACAGACAGGCAGCTCTTCAGTTTCTTAAAATGTATCAAAACGACTTTGTCTCTGATACGGAAAGAGATTTTTTAGAAGAATTGTCCAGCGTTTTTTCAATACAAGATATAGAACTCAGGCCGCTGGTTAATGCCTTCAGAACTAGAAAATATAAAGTCGATATGTCGGACGATGCTCATTTATGTCTCCATAAGTTTCTCGCTAAACAAGGTCACGTCATTCTGATGCAGGTAATTACCAAAGAATTCAAAGTTGCACTTTTACTTTCACCGTTTTCTTTATAATGTTCTAAATGTTCTGACTAATTATGAATGTTCTTCTTCAGGTAATCAACACGCACTTAACGATTATAAAAAAACTAGCCGAATTACATCCAGACAAAGATGGTAGCAGAGATTATGGATCGAGAGGTGAATTTGGAGTGAACGGCCACGTGGAGCAGCCCTCTGGTACCGGTGTTGATCGTGAGATGCGCGAATTGCAAGAAGCCATTAGATTGATCCGTAGCAACATTCATCAACCACTAAGAGTCTACACTGTTGACAATGCCAATGAAAAGTAATTTTTCATATGCTTCACACATTTTTTGAAGCAAATCTTTTTCTTTCCAAACTTCATGTGGGAAATATCTGTATAATTCTAGCGCCAGCTGTGGATCCGTCACGCCTAATATAGACAGGCTAGCAGCAGGCTTTAGCACTTCTGAGATAAGACTGTGGGGTATAGGAGACACCGTACTTACTAGGCCGAGGCTTAAAACACCACAGGTTACTTTTGCCTGTGACAATCCATCAACTAGTAGAAGTTTACACAGCAATGATCATATGTGAGTTTCTTAGAGTTACAGATAGGTTTTCCTGTACATCACATTTCAACATTTTATCAATTCTAAATGATTTCAGAAGATTTGTAAGGATTTGTTGGATCTCAGATGATTTTGAATGGGAACAATTCCACGGCATTTTAAACAATCTCTAAATATTTTCTATGCTTTTGAATAATTTTTCAATGATTCAAGACATGTCAAATGATCTCTGAAGATTTTCGAAATTTTCCATTAATTCTGAATAATTTCAACAGATTTTGTAAATTTCGAACAATTCAGGTTATGCTACATGATTTCAAGAGAATTTGAAGATTCCAAAGATTTGTAATGATTTTACGCTGTTTCCCTTTAATTTTTATGCATTTTAAGTTATTTTAGATGATTCTAATTGATTTCAACGGATTTCAAGAGATTTGTCAGACTTTGAATGATCTCTAGGGACTCTTGGGGATTGCAAGTGATTTTAAATGATCTACAAATAATTCAAATTCGTTTCATTTGATCAAAAAATTTCAAATAAGATATAATCGTGTTCGATTGTCATGTTCGTTTTATTTGATTTAATTCATGATAATATTTTCTATTATTTTCAAAGGGACGAAGACGGGGCAATTGTGATGAGAGGTCACACTGATGTGGTACATGATTTGAAATTCATACCCGAAGCAAACATTCTCCTCTCTGTATCAAGCGACAAAGATATGAGGGCTTGGCGACTTAGTGACTATTCCTGTGCAGCTATATACAAGTATGTAACAGCTCCTTTCTCTCTATTTCTCTCTTTTCAATCTCAATAATCATTATGTCATTATTCTTTTGAAATACCTCAGTTTTCATTGATAATACTTTACATTTCAGCGGACATAATTATCCTATTTGGTGTATGGATACGAGCGTATTTAATATGTATGTAGCAACGGGCTCGCACGATCGCACTGCGAAACTTTGGTCTCTAGATAGAACTTTTCCTCTTAGAATATTTGCCGGTCATTTTCTGGACGTCAATGTAAGTTTTATTACTGCATAAATATTTGAACTAACTATTTACTTCACAAAAATCGATAACTTATTTCACTGCTATTCAGAATCTACGTCGAATTTATTATAAAAAATTAAACAAAAACTTTTCATCGTTACGTTTTCCAGTGCGTCAGATTTCATCCCAATGCTCGGTATCTAGCAACTGGTTCTGCTGATAAGACTATACGGCTTTGGAGTAAAGATGACGGTAGCTTAGTCAGAGTCTATGTCGGAGCCCAATCTACAATTTATAGTCTCGCCTTTAGTCCGGACGGAAAATATTTAGCTGCTGCTGGTAAGTTGCTATCATTTTTTTCTATGGACATGATTTGGAAACGTAATTTTTTTTTCTCCATGAATTTATTGCAGATTTGTAATATTAATAATCTTCTTTAATTCCTTTGCTATTCTAAAGGTGACGACCGAACCGTATCCATATGGGACTTAGCAACGAACACACAATTAATTGAGCTTAAGGGTCATCAAGATACTGTAATGAATTTAGACTGGAGTTCCGATGGCCAGTATATTGCTAGCGCTAGCATAGATGGAGCGGTAAGACTCTGGTCTACACAACAGCACATCAATACTAGTAATGGGTAAGTGTAGAATTGAATTTTATGAATATCCTTTGAGTTTTTGGATCAGAAGCAACGTTTGTTTTTATAAAAAATAACAATTACAAACATGGAATTAGGATTTTAGAAACACAGCCTCAATAAAAATTTTCAATAATTAAAAAAAATGCAGAAATAATGGATATATTTCAGAGAGAATGCAAATTCACATGCTGGGGGAGAGAAATCGCAAGTCTATCCAACAAATTGCTCAAGTATTTTGTCGCTACAATACTACTACAAGAATAACTCGCTTGTTTGTATTGGAACGGTATAGGCTGAACATTATGAATTATTGTAGCTAAACCAGCAATTATTTATTTTATCTCAATTTCGATTTGATTGTATGTATGTATGTATGTATGTATGATGTATGTATGTATGAAAGAGAAACAGATAGGCATGATGCATAATTACATAACTGTATTATTTTGCACTGGTAATGATTGAAGGTGATACTTATTCTCTGTATCTTATTACTCAACAATAATAGCAATACGAAAATCACCTTACTCTTATTATCTTTGGGCAGAAATTTCATTTCATAGCAATAATCTTAATTTATATATTTTATAGGTATGTGGTGTTTAGTTAAACTTCGACTGATATGATCAAAAAAACATATATTATTCTTATACTCTTCTCCCTAAAACGTTACAAATACATCGATGAAGAAAGATCCATATCTCTTTTTTTGTTGCTTTTGACAGGTATAATAACTTCATTTTTCTTATTTTCCTTTTTATCACCCATCCGCAAGTTGTAAATAATGTATTTACATTTGATATAGCACATGCTGTGAACCAAATTATTAGACTTGTTTCAATAAGTGTTGACTGCGGTCTTGATAACAATCATGCATACAATGTATGTATTGTATTATATACAATGAATATGGACATCAAATACTTTTATGTATGCTTGCTATCCCTGTTTACAACTCCAATAAATTGTACATATATTATAGCAAGAGCGGGGCGGGGGGGGGGGGGGGGGGATAAACGATGGAAAGCTAAATTCTAGAAAGTGGTCACAAATTGTCTAATCCATATAAAAATAATTATTCATAGTACTGAGAGGTGAGGGCTCGGTGAGAAGAGCTTCTTCAAAATCTGTTGGAACTCGTTTTTCACACATTTAATATATCTAATCTCAATTCTTCGTTATCGATATTGTAAATTTGTGAAATAGAAGAAATGCGATTAATTTTTGCAACGAATTTGATTATATTCTATTTATTCATCTTTCGGTGAAAAATATATATTTTTTTTTTAATGTAAGATAATGGTACTGTTCAAGTACAAGAATTTCATATTGAATGGTTGTGGGGTGAATAATTTCCATTTATTATGTAATATACGTATGTACCAAGTAGCATTTTCCCTCCGTAATCAAACTTGTTCAATTTTTTTTTCTTCCTTTTATATTGTTTACTGTATACCGTTTGTAATACTGGCTCATCGATATAATATTTTCGTCGCGCCAAGGTAATATGTGATATTTACAGCTTTCTCATACATCTTGTCTAATAACAATTTTCAAATGTTCTAACACTGAAAAATATTGTGTAACGAACCGTCGATTACAAATCTAGCCTATAATTATCTGTGTCGCTAGGTGCAGAAATGCATTATTTTGAATTGTCGATAAATTATTTCAGTCATATTCCATATTTAAACATATTCAAGGCCTATGATTACATCTCGTTTTGGATAGAAATATTTCGAAGTATTGTTCTGAAATCATCATTTGCCAATATTCTGCATCGTATCACGAAGCTCACGAAGCCAAAATCACAATTTAAACAAATATTAAGACAGAGAAAACACTTTGAAATTATGGATGTGTCCTATAATTATGGCTCAGGTTCGAAAGTACCAATTAACGTTTTTCTACAATCAATAACTTCCCAGTGTGGAGTTCGTTCACCGAAATTAATAATTCATTACCGATATTAATACTCAATGTAAATACTAGTATGTTTCAATTTGATATATTTTATTTCCTTGAAAATGCTCATTGTGCTCGATGGAAAATTCATATACTTTATTACTATTGCTCCAAGTTAACTAGATTCATAAAGTATTAGGTACGAATATTTAGTTCATTAATTCAACTTTATAACTTGAAATTATTCATAAAACCAAAATCAAGAAGAAACTAGAAATTAAATTTGTTACAGCGATGTATAGTAGTGCATAGATTATTGCACTTTGCTATTTATAATGAGGCTCAAAATCACCTTTTGTGTATTTTTACATAAAACTTTCGATTAAATATCTTCTGAATTATTAATATTATTGGGTTCAAAATGCTCTTCGGTATAAGAATCAAGAGATTTTATATTCTGACTAAATATTTTATGATAATCTAGTAGTCTGATTTTTAGTTATTCTCGTTCTCTCTTTTTCTCATTGTAATAATTAATGATATTTATCTATTAATCATGAATATTTGCAGTATCACATCACTTGTTACTCCGTTAATATTTATGGCTTGTTGAATTGCCTAAAAATAAACCAAAGATAGTTCTTATTTTCATTTAAACCATTATTTACAACGATCAGAAACCCGACACCTTTCTAACATCGTTACTGAAAAAATAATTACAATTTATAGATATTGCAGTTAGTTATCGAATACTTACAGCAAGTTTCGTATTTCTTATTCAGTATGCTTAAGCGGTAGGGGGGAAAAAAATAACATTATTATTCTACATGATTAATATTGCATTGACTATATGTTTTATGATCCGTTGCATATGTAGAAAGGCTGGATACGTAGTATAACTTCATTACGAATACGTAGATAAGGTAAATGAGACAGACAGGGTGATGAAAAAGCACGGATGAAAAATAAATACCTCATAATAATGTCTAGAGCGCAATTAATCTTTACTCGCATGTTGTATACGGAACAGTATATTTCATCGAGCATAATATTGAATGTGTCATTATGTACTACGTAATTAATTAGATTGAAATAAATAAACTTTCAGTATAGTAGGCGTAAATTATATTCGTTCGGTAAGAAGTGAATGTGGCAGATGAGTAAGTAAAAGTGAAAAAAGATTGATTTGAATCCTTTTCATTCGTATTTGGTATTTTGTCATAATCAAAGAACATTTAAGTAAATACGACCATTAGAATGTATATTATACATATTTAAGTTATTTATGGATTAGGAGGAGACCGAAATCGAATGGCAGGAAAACATACTATACATAGCTACACATAATATTGATAATATAGTACCTGTATAATTAACAATTAGGAGAAAACGAACAAAAAAATTATAATAAGAATTTCATACCAGTATTTAAAATACAAAAAAGCGTCTTCATTCAAATACCTTTATTCGTTTTATCTTTATATAATACCTAATATACTAAATATGCATACCACGTGATCTACTGGTAGTTCTGAAGGATTTGCTATTTCAATTTCAATTTTCACTATTTTTCATGATTTATATACTATATAATATTAATAATAACAACATATGAACGAGCCACGCCTATTTTTTTTTTTTTTTTTAGTTATGTATATAAACCACATGCTGTACATACATACATTGAATACTACTCTTTCTTTTTTTGTTCTCTACTTTTCATTTTATTATTTATTACTTCATTTCTTGCTCCTTTCCTGTATTCTCTTTTTTTTTACCGTGAAACAAAAGATCGGAATAGTGAGAGAAAAAAATCAATATCATTTATAACTGAGAAATCTTATCGTACATATTTAAATTATGTCTTCATATGAACGGTTTGGATATTTTGGTCATTCTTTATTTCATCTTTATGATTTTTTCCTTTTTTCTTTTTTTCTTTACGTCAAACTTTTGCCGAGAGAAGTAATGACTAAACATTCCTGAAGACACTGATATCTATACTTTATAATAAGTTTTTGTTTTTATAATCTTAAAATGAGATAAATTATACTATGTGATATTACATCCAATTAACAAAAAAAATGCTTTCTACTTTTAAATATAGGTCATACATATTATGCTGTATGCAAAGTGGTAATTAATTGAAAAGGTTAAAAGGATCCAGTTATATTTTGAGGAATAAATTTTTTTTTGTATATTAATATGAATAATATTACTTAAGTGATATCAATAACAAACTGAAATTGAGTATATATAGGTATAAGAAGAAATATAACTTGCGCTCTTTTATTTAGTATAGAATAACATAAATTGGAATTATCAGTTTTCTTAGCCGTCTCAAATTCTTTTCTTTTTCTTGTAAATTTGAATAATTATAGGGAGGTGTCCTATCGTATACATACTCCTATCGCATGAATATAGTTCTAGATCGCTATGATCGTAGATTACCGATAATTTGTCATAATAATTGAAACCAAAAACAGAAACGAAATTACACTAAGAATAATAATGATAAAACTGATAACACAACAAAAAGAATAAAATTCTACATAACTATATTAATCGAAGAGTGGGGAGAAGAAAGGTTGGTATAATAACAGCAACTAGAATGAGTGTTTCCATGAGTCACACGCATGCAAATTGACGTGCCTGAAAAATTCGGCAATAATCATGAGCAGTTTTATAAGAAGTTAAAATAAGTCATTTACAAACAGATCTTAACGCCGAATGGATTATCATTTCATAATTAGATACCTAGGTACCCAAATTATTCATGCTGGGCTGTACGAAGTTACATATGTAAATTATGTGTTCGCATTACTAGTTAATTCTGTCATCTGGATATAATAAAATGGTTATATCTGAAAATTCAAGGCAATCATATTCATACTGAGTTTAACTTATAGCAAAAATGTGCACTGGGTGTGGTGTCCCTAGATTTCCCATTTTCCTTTTGGCCAAACACCAAAAAATGCAGCACTCAGTGCTCACTTTTTCTTCAATTCGAATTCACCATCAGATCCGGAGTGAACGAACAAAAATGACAAAAATTATCTAATATAGAAGGTTACATTATTATATGTAGAATTCAATTATGACAAAGCAATGTAAAAAATATTCCTGTAGACAGTAGCGTGTAGAAACATCCACTTACATACTTACTTGTTTACTTATTTACTTACTTTATAGTCAGGAATATTAGGTATAGGTATATGTTACAAATACAATTGTTACTACATACATATATATAGTATAGATCCATGTTCGTTACCAAACATAACAGATACAAAAAAAAAAAAACAAGAATAATAAGTAGGCAAATTTATACTTATAAATAGATGCGAGATATTTTAGTCAATGATGTAAAAAATAATAATAAAAAGTTGTCAGAGTTTTTCTTATTCCTTTAAATAGAAGGATCATCGCTTAGCAAGTACATGATTTGATCAGAAACAAAACGAAAAAAAGCCTCTTGAACCTTAAGATTTGGCCACGAATAGATTTTTTTTCTTTGATTTATGGCAGAGCATTTAACTACCTATGTCATATTTCTATGTAGAAACCATTTCATGTTTCAATGTGTACTAGGTATAAGTAGGTATGTATAGAATTTACTATAAAATGAATAGATGAATGATCGAACAAATCAATCAATTAAATATCAAAATTGGATACTGATTTCTTAGACTTACATATGGACTTGGAATAGATTGAAAGACAAGGAATAAATTGTAATAATACATTGATAAAAACTGAAACGGACAAACAAAAATCTTGATCCTGGGTACTAATTTGAAGAATTTTTGTGATGTAAAAGAATCGTATGATGTAAATTAATTATCTACTTTTCAGTTTCGTTTCATTTCTTTTTTTTTTGTTTACAAGATTCTGTCGATCAACAAGTCTGGCAATTATTTATAGATCCCTATCTTTTAAGTATAGATACATGATTTTTTATCAGTAAACTAAACCAATTGCAAATTTTTGCGTGTTCCTTTTCCTGTAATTGACCGTTATTCTTGTATTTGTTGAGTATGTGCTGCACAGCCGTACGATGACATAGCAAGTATCTCATCAACTCAATCAGTGAATTTCCAGTAAGCAAAAAAAGGAGAAAAAACAAACAGAACAAAAAATTACTATTTTTATTATTTTCCCGGTAAAAAAAGGAAAAACCATATCTAATAACGAAACGAGCCTAGTATGCAGTAATTAGTTTATGAAATTTACAGCATTTCAATTTTCCAGGGTATTTTATGATACCATATTATTCACCGAATGTTGTACCCTGCACGATTTCAACGAATATTAATCTGGTATGAATTACTTTATTTAAGATACACTATCGCTTGTATCTTCCTTTGATCAATTGTAAAGCCTTAGCCATTAGTGGAGCTTTCGTTTTCTTCACCACGCTTGAAGCTGGAAATTAAATGAATAAAATTAGATTCGAAAAATGGTAGCGCTTGAAATTTCGTAATCATAAAGAAGTGTGAAGTAATTCTGCCCAATATTAACAAGCATCCACATTCTATCGTTTTCTGTGACTCTTTGTTCCATTTACAAGGGACCGACAAAATTTTCTATCCAAAAGTAATTGACAATATATTGGTTGTGAACAGCAGAAAGTTTTGTGTAACGACAAGTCCTCGTAGATTTCTGTCACTCCATACTAGCAGTGTACAGATAATTGAAAAAAGTCCATCGACAAAGATGTTGGGTACAAAATAAATGGAGAGTAATGAATTATTTTTGGATTAACGTGACTGGAATAAATTCACCTATAAAAAGCCCAAGCTCCAGATGGTTATTCTATAGAATTACATTTGCAGTATAAAATTACTACATACATGAAATTCTTGATCTCGGCATAGGTGGTGCAGGAACAGAAATATTAGTAGGTACTCCGCCGCCAGATATGAGTTTATTCTTAAGGTCGGAAGCCGAGGAACCAGTACTCCGTGCCGTACCATACTTTGCTTGTTTACGGAGTACATTTCTTGGCGGTTTCACTATATTGTCAACATAAGCAAGCTTCGTTTGTCTCACTGGAAGCGACTTGTCTATGGACTGCTTTATGTTCGCCGTCAGAGTTTTTAACTTCGCTTCTTGCTCATCTAGGCAACGCTATTTGAAAAAAAGTAACAAATTTCATTCTACAGTCTCCGTTTTTGATCATTTTCTCATTCTGTATGTGTGATAGAACTATAAAAATGAATTCACAATACCATGTACATCTCGCGCCATGTTTCCATTTCTTCACGATGTTTAGTCCTAAATTCTCGATTACAGTGATACTGCCATAACGTATCCGTGTCCTCAATTAAATATGGATTATGATGTTCCAGTGAAAATAGCTGATCAGGCGTTGCTCTTTCCAAAACAGGTTTAATAATATCGTATGGTACTCCGCCAGTGAATTCAAGAGCTGTAATTAGAGCGAAATTAAATTGCATTCATTTCCGATTTGTTCTTAATACTAAAATTCATAACCTTCATGTGCCATATCGAGCATACCTTCGATATTTTCGATCAATATCCTAATACACATGTCGTAAAGCGTAGGAACATTGGTATAGCCAGATTTATTTCCTGAGTAAACTTTAGTTCTGAAAGTTAAAACCAAAATAGGATTAAAATTGAACTATCGACCTTTACATTAAATACAACAATGTTATCATTGTATAATTAAGATTCGGCCTGAAATTTTCATTCTGTATTCGGTATGCAAATTTTACGTGAAATAGTCACAGATGAATTTCATTCACCTCTGATTCTTGGCATAGATAACATTGCTAAGGGACACATCTTCCTCTTGCCTACGATGTACAGGATTCACATATGGCAATGGTTTGTAATTCGGGCTTATTTCTGGTAAAGTTGATGCCAAATCCACGCTTAATGGCTCGAGTTTAACATGCGGTGATAAAAGAGATGGTGGCTAGGAGGAAGAAGTAAAAACCTTGTAATTAGTGAATCATAGAAGAAGAATACAACAATATTTAAAGCAAATCATGAGAAATACCGAATTGTCGCTACTGGACGAGACTTCATTTGCAATTCGCACTGGCGATCTGCTACGTGACGTCGAAGAAGTACTTGGTTCAGTTTTTATCGTCTTTACCGGAGATAAATTTGGAGAATTGTTCCTTTTACGCGACGTCGATGAAGAGAAAGTGCACATTCCAAGCGCCTCGGCAAAGCTTGCACCTGAATAGCAAGAAGTGGAATGAAAGCATGAAATAATTAAAAAAAAAAGGAATTGCAATTCTTCAGAGGATTATAATCGGTATTGTTGAGATTTCGAAATATTTTCAAAACGTACCAGAGTTGCAGTCGATTCCGCCATCTCCATTAATTTCTTTCTTCACTTTCTTTTTTTCTTTGGGTTCTTTGAAACTGGACGATACTTTGGTATCCTTTGAATTGGTGCCAGATTTGTGTTCCTTTTTCTCTCTATGTTTTTCCTTATCTTTATCTTTGTCTTTGTCTTTTTCCTTGTGATTACTTTTATCCTTATTCTTATTATCCTTACGGCTAGAGACACTAGAATTATGTTCTGACTTAGAAGATTCCCTGTTTAAATCGTGCCCGTTATTATCTTTTCGTTTTTCACTTTTTCTGTGCTCAGTTTTATCTACAAACTTTTCACTTTTTCTTTTGTCCTTTTCTTCATCATGTTTTGTTTTTTCGTTGCTACCGGATCCTTTGGATTTACTCGAACTACGATGCTCTCGAATTTTTTCCTTTGTGTTTTTGTTGCAGTTTCTAGCTTCATCATTACCTCGAGAGTTGTCTTTGTTCTTTGGAGGAGGAGACGGAGGTTCAACTTTGATTTGAACATTCGAGATTTCATCGTCAGACTCAGACTCCCCTGACAATGCTTTAAACATTTTTTTCCTTACTTCTTCAGAGGTCGCCGTTGAATTTTCTTTCTCATCTTCGCGCTCTGACTCTGAATGCTTTCTTTTTTTTTTGTTCCCACCCTTCTCGCTATAGCTATCCAATTTACGTTTTCTGTGATTTTCCTCACTGTTTTTTTCTTCCTCTAGAGATTTACTGCTGGAAACTTTAAAGGAAGAATCTTTTTTCGAATCGTCGTTTATCTTTCCCCTGTCTTTCTCCTTGTTTTTACTTTTCTCTTCCTTTCTAGATTCCCGCTTGTAATCCCTCAAGTCTTTATTATTATTTTTTGATTTCTTCTCAGACTTGGAATCGTATTTTACTTCTTGTCTATCACCCTCATTTTTTGATTCGTCAAGTGACTCAATTTTGTCTAATTCAGTTTTTGACTGCTTATATTTTTCACTACCGCTACTGTGAGATATACTATGATTATCTTTAGACTTAGACTTATCTGAGGAACCGTTTTTTGAACTGTTTTTAACAGTCTCATTTTTGCTCAATCTACTTTCAAGTTTATCTTTTGTCAGTTCTTGATCCCCAGGCCTGTAAAATCAAGCAACACGCTCTGAATCTAAACTCAACGATAACAAAACACAATCACGAGCCGAACGAAATTTTATAAACCAAATCAAATTCTGACACTTCGAATCAAAAGATTCAGAATCACATAAGCGGTCACCTAGCTGTCCGGAAAGAGGTAAACCACGAATACAGGGTCTCAAACGAAGGTAATCTGCCAATAAACCAAGCTATATATGGAAAAACCTTCGTTGAACACCATGTGTATCAATACATGATGGTAGCAGTGAATGTATGAAAATGCTTCAACTTTTACGTATAAAAATGTAAATTGATTTTATTGAAAATATGTTATTGTGTATATAAAATGGAGACAAGGTCACTTTCAACATCTCAGATGTCTTATTATAATAAGGCCCATATACCTTGATTCCTTCCTATCATCTCTATCGTCGCTACTATCCTTTTCATTTTTTCTGTGATGTGAATTACTGCCGTAATCGTCTGGGGGTTCAGAAATATTTGCTTCATCGTCACTGCCTGCTTCACCGTCGCTAGACTCCTCGTCGGCAACCATATTCTTCCATTTAGCTACCAAAGCCTTAGCCGCGTCTCCTACATCTCCGACATACTTACGCAGAGCATTCACTGTCCGACCTACTCCTGTCTCTTGTAAATGCTGCACAGTCACTGGCAGTCTGTACAACTTCCCAATGCAGTATAACATCTGTTCAACAAATTTGGAGAGAAATTTGACTCAGGACTTATGTGATTTGAAGTTATCTTATCTAGCTACAATTTATGTGAATTACAGCGCCGATGACTAGGGCCAAGAAATTTGGGGATTTATAAAAATTAGTACTCATGTCGAGAGAATTTTTTTCTGAGAAATCTTTTTATTCCAGATTTTATCACAACAGCAAAATCTGGCATAATGAAGATAAGAAAATTCAGAGTTGAATCGTTTTTGGTGTAGATCTTTTAGTTTCCAACAGTAAATGTCTGGAGCAGAGTTAATACGATTCTTCTAATATAAAATTTCTGGAATTTTTCCTGGTATTCTAGTGCAGAGATCCCAGATATTTCCAAAGTAATGCACAACTTGGAATTTCAATTTCGGCTAACTCACAATACTTGCGCGAGATGACCAATTCCCAGGAAATTGGTAAGAATGCACATTTCAATTCGAAAAAATGCAGTGAACTGCAGAAATAAAAAATTGGTATTTTATTCAGAAGTCATGAAAATCTCCTGGCTGTCGCCAGTTTTCCAGACTTTTTCAGTACGTGTCAGCAGCCCTGTGAATACTTTTTTTCATTCTGTGAGACCCAAAAATTTGTATCTCTTGAAAATAATAAACAATTTAAATACCGAAGGCCAAGATATTTATTTCTTCAAGAATTTTATATGATGTTAAGGAAAATAGGCAAATGTTGCACAGTCTGCAAAAAACAGACAAGAATGAAAGGTCCAGTAATTTTATCTTCAAAATATCTAGAAAAAAGTGGAGTACTTGGAAATTCAGGAATTGTTAGTTCAGGCATTCTTCAAAAACTTTTCCAATGCAAAAATACGAATTTTGCTCTTAAGAGAGATGGAGATGAAGATGAAAGAATGTGTTGTGTGAACTGGATGAACGGATCATAAGTATAATTTTCAGATTATACTGTGTGTTTTCCATTTTTAAATATCTTTGAAACTAGTTACAGAACAAGGACAGACAGTGAAGAACGGCTCTTTTTTTCAAATTAGACAAATTGTGCTGTAAAAAACCTACATGCTAGCCATTTTAGCTAGCACATCCATAATATGGGAAAATTATGGACTGAAAAATCGAATAATTAATAGAGAGTTAGTTGCCAAATTTGAAAAGGATTCTAAGTGTTGGAAAGAATTTGATGCTACTTTGAAGATTCCTGGATCCTGCTAATATCCTGAAGTTTATTCCAATATGACTCTGAAATCTTTACTAACAATTTTTACGAAAACATAAAAGAGGTGATATCAATGAAAGGTGATATTAACAATATGATAACAATTACATATTTCAATTCACGAATGATAATTTTCAAAGGACCATCTGTCCACAGATACCAGCATATCCATCTGCTTTGAAATTTCATAGGTGAGGGATTCCACCGAAAGTACAAAGTTTCAAGTTTATTCAATGAATAAATGAACGCTATTTATTTTCGGTGAATTGCAGTGATTGAAAAAGGATTGTAATGTATTCAGAATCACTCTGGCCTCAGTCCTAATTTCAATTACATGAAATAACAGGAAAGAAAGTAAATTTTATCCTATAATCTAAACACAAAATTTCTTGGTATTTTACTTTCAAAATTTGCCAAAAATTGCAAAACAATGTCTACCAAAGACCACCGCAGGTCTCGTCAGATACAAAACCCAAAGAATAACACAAGATAAAGAAAGAACCCAAATAAATTCTGATCAAATACATATGAAAATTCTCATCATATGTCATATGAAGCATTTCAGATTCTTTTCCCATCCACTGTATATGAAGATCTGATTGAAAGTCGGGCGTGAAGTTGTTCAAGTCACATAAGTAAACGATAATTAAATTCTTTCTATTCCACAAATTGTAATAAATAAAGAGATATTTGGCAACTTAATATGACCGTTTGGCAAACAGATGGTAACCGAAGATTACAACGGTGTACTAAGTGAGAAGATATCAAAGAAAGTTATTGTCGGTAAAAAAAGTGAGTTTGTGACTAAAAGGTCGCTCAAAATTCGTGTTACCGAAACGACGTGCGCGACGTAGCATCAAGTGACATTGACAAGTTACATCATTTGTGAATGAAATATACAATTTGGGTATATTTTGAGGTTATGTAGATGGTATATTTTTTGGGAAAAATATACAATAATAAATCTCTAATACGTATGGTAAATGTAACTTTAAATAATTTCTCAAACGGTTACACACCCTTTCTTCGTTTCCTGAACATTTTTCTATACTTCGTTGATAGTGTTGAATTATTTCTACAACCGACATGTTGCAAATGCCAGCTGTTATACCACTGAGGTCAACTCAAAACCAAAGATGGGTGCTCGCAGCTCGTTCCTCCGGTTTATCATGGTACCCTAGTATTTTTATGAATTACATTGTCATCACAATGATATTGATTCTATTGGAAATAACAAATATTCACGGATGTCGCTACTCCAAATTTTTGAAAAATTTCTCAAGTTTATCCGACTTGTTTTATAGGTTGACGTATGTATGTTACCCCATATCTCAATTGAAAATCCGTCAAATATCACTATATTTTAAATTATTATAATTTCTTTCCGTATGGCAGTGTTGTCATATTTATTTCAGAATTTATTACATTGCGTAGTATGCAGTATTGAATATAAAAATTAAAAAATTAAAAAAACAGGCTGATTCAGTTTATTTGCCATTCTGCGCGGTTCTTTGAAAGGACGAAGAATCTCGAGTAAGCAAACTTTTTTATTTCAATCCTATACGTTCGGTTACACAGTTTGCCCAAGCACGAGACAAAATGAGATTGATAACAAAAATGTTGTCCTACCTATGATACATGTGCTTCCACTGAACTCTATTTCTATTTAATATGCAGTATAGCAAAATTGTACGAAAAACTGGGGATATTTGGAGCCGCTTAAGCGGTTAGAAAGAAATTTACCTTGCCGACCGAAAACCAATCTATAGCTGAAGCCTAATATGTCATTGACGTATTTAATGATTTCGCATAGGATGTTTGTACTTGGAATAGAAATCTCGAGTTTGAATATTCATCAAGAATAGTTGGGATCCTCAATGTTACGGCAAACGGAAGGTCTATTCTGGGTATATTTTCAACGGCTGCTAATTAGGGGACTCAACTTACCGACAGAGAAACAATTCACTAGACTCCAGAATCTAGTTATTTATTTGGCATATGATGGCGATCCGTAACAATTTTTTGGCTATTTATGCCACCGACAGGTACTGTGAGTGCTGCAGTCAGCAGGGTTACTTCGATCGCGGAGTACGGTGCGGTTTTTAGAATCCTCTCAATTTGAACTAGGATTCGGTAGTGCATTGCGTTACGGGTTTTCGGTTCGGTTCTTGAATTTTCGAATTCGCTTTACTGGCTGTTCAAGCGTAGTTGTTTAAATAGAAAAGAGAATGTTTCATCTCAAAACGTTAGCGAAAACTGCTGCATTAAAACAGTCTGTAACGGACATAGGCGTTCTTGCAAGAGCCCTCCCATCGGCTTTGCAGCATCATCAAACACGCGGTTATGCGGATCATGAGATACCGGATCGTCTGAAGGATGTGGCGACCGCACCGAACCCAAAATTCTTCGACATGGTCGAATACTTTTTCCATCGAGCATGCCAGATTGCCGAGGATAAATTGGTCGAAGATCTTGGAAAGGGCTCTAAATTAACCGTCGAAGATCGCAAGAAAAAGGTCAAAGGCATATTAATGCTTATGCAAAATTGCGATCATATACTCGAAATTAGTTTCCCACTTAGACGCGATTCTGGCGATTATGAAATGATTCAAGGCTATAGAGCTCAGCATTCTACTCATCGCACACCTTGCAAAGGAGGTTAGTCATTTTCTGTTCATTTTTATTTCATCTTATTTTTTACTTTTAATTATCGATTATGAACTACTACCTCCTACCTTGTTTTTCACCCTCCTGAGTCCTAACTCCAATCGATGTAATGTGCGTATATCACTATCATTATTATCTCGTCGATGTTGGAGACGCGAAGGATAATTTGAATAATACTGTTCGAAGCGCGCCTGGTACGATTTTCACTCCTTTTGTAATCAATATTATTAACTAATCTCTCGGAGCGGCAGTGGAAAATCTAATTTAACTCTACGCAGTTTCGTTCGATACGCGAAACGGACGCATCCTGCAGCCTGCAGATATATTTTCAAGAATTAACATTTTTTAGACATAATATTTTCCTGCCCGGATTCACGTCGTGATTAACAATTGTATTTCTTTATCGTGAGACCGCTTCTCCCTGTTTCAAATTTTATGTTTTGTACATAAATAATTCATTTTCCCTGTGAGCCACCCCACTAGTGCGGCCAGCGTGATAAAATCACAAGGTTACAAAGATATAAACAGTATGTCTACGTATACATGATAAGTTTTGCTACCGCGGTTAATACAGCAAATATACGCAACTGGGAATCAAAGAATTCGAGTTAAAGATATTCGATTTTTCATTAAATTTTTGTTCGTGTTGTCGAGTATGTTATGTAATATTTTCCTAACAACGCTGAACAAACGGGCGCATTGTATATCAATTATTATTTCTACTCGTAAAAACGACGAAGATATTATTATTCTTTTGTCCTTCAACGTCCTCGATCGCCCGAGCGCCCGATCGAGATCATTAGATTGTTTTTATTCACTGAATAATTCGATCAACGTTTCACGATGACGAAACAAGAATGAATTTCTTTTCGCCCGGGTCTATGCAATAATTCGTCTGAATCAATGGAGTGAACACAATTTTTCTGCTCGATCATGTAACTCGGCTCCTTATTCTTTCTCCAATAGTTACTAACATCGAGGGCAACGATCTATTAATTTTAGCTGGCGGGCGGAAAATTTGAAGATATAACTGCCAAGGGACTTTATACAATTATACCTAATACGATTTGATAATAATAGTAGTATGAAGTATCGAATGTGGCGATGAAAATATATAGCGAAAGTTATAACTGCAAAAGTGTTTCTCTGTTTGATTATTCTTTTGGAATGAAATTGATTTGATTGAACGTTGATCATTGAAACAAATACCTACTTCGTGGATATCATTTAGGTCCAAGATTACCGCGTCCTCCGTAGATATATGTCAGGAGAATATGTAGCAATCTCGTTCTTACGTGGCGAAAGATGGATTGAACGGCGACATTATATTGTAACACAATTTATATTATACTCCATAAACTGTACGTCACGGAAGTTGTGTCTGGCACCACATCATCATGACGATAAATTGAATCTATTGCGTCAAAAGACACTCGGCCTCAACGCGATACGCGTGGGAATTATACAATCAATTATATTCTCACGTTATAGTGCTCTGACATAAACGGTTCCCTTAGACTTTAATGCTGAAAAATATACTTACCGTTATGTTAGTTATGGCTGATGGTTTTTTCACTTGCAATACGTCGCTCTCGAACAGTAGGAAACATTACGTAAAGTGATTATCAATTATAAACGACGAAAATTTCGAACCCCGACAGCTGATGATTTGAACTTGACTCAGGCAAATTTTCATCAACGAATACAATTGCAGAAAATTTTACGCTGTGTAATTGTTCGCTGTAAAGACACATTTCTATTTCTTTGGAAAGAATTTGTTTCTCGGGTTTTTATATCGCACAGCGTGTAACTAAACTATAAGCTTTTTCAATTACGTCGATGAACATATGACTTCTGGATAGCGCGTGCGGCGCTGCGTTGTGATCGAGGTGAACGCTAAGCCGGTGTTACATAATTGCGAAAGACACGCCTCCTGAAGCCTATGAAGTCATTCGATCTCCGAGATTAGAGTACGATGCCCCCTGCAACGAAACGTATATATTTATGCATCGCAACCGTTTCGTTATCAGATTCAGGTGACGATAATTATCAGCGATCAAGATTTCATGAGGTTTTTACGAAACGTACGTTATTTTACGTGTCTGGTATTGTCCATTTGGTGAAGTTTCACTGACACTAGAATCACCATGAAACCGACGAGCTTTGCTCTTCAAAGTTTCCCAATAAATTCATTCGGAAATTATACTTTTATCTTATATAGGTATAATACTTTTTCAATTTCATATTATTAATTATCACCGCGTTATTCGCTCTGCGAAATTACCATGAATGATTACAGCATCGAAAACCAATATCAAACCTGTGACTGATATACTATTCTCAAATCGAGTTTTACTGAAAACCTTCTTCATAACGCTCGCTCATCTGTATTAGGAATTTGACGCTGTGTACGGAAATCAGTTCCAAATATGCATGGCATATTGAAACAGTGCGAGTATTTTGGCAGTAGGCTTCTCCCATTGTGTGGATATTCGTTTATATAGAAAACCTCTATACTGTAGAACGTAAAAAACCTTTAAAGAATTTGCAGCGAAAATATTGACAATTCCGATCAATTTGTACGAACACAAGGTCGAACACGTTAGAAAATTGAAATTTGTATTAATTCCTGATTACCTGAATTATCAGAAAATTGAAAATACGAGTTTGAAAAGCTAGGACTATTTGTTCATGTGAGAATGCATGTATTTTATGAACTTTTACATGTCATGTGTTTGCCTTACAAGAAGGAAAATACAGTTTGAATGGTACTTCTACAAGTTGATAAAAAAGAATTACACGAGTCCTTGTCCGAAGTACACATTTTCACAGTCTCATAAGTTGGCAACCAATATCTGAGATTGCACGGGTTCTAGAAGTGTTCGGAATTAACACGAACTCCCCGCGTATATGCATATAAAAAAGGGGCTGAATCCGTTGGAACGTTGTCGAATATGCAATCGCCAGTATGAGTAGATAAGTTTACAACTTCTTCGGATCCCCTATCTCGATGACCAATTGAGAAATTATCTCGGATCTATTTCAAGCCTGATGACACTTGTCTTCTACTCCTATACCAGGTACTTGAACTCTAAAACAATGAGCTAATCAATGAAGGCAAGGCGCTTGATGGTAATCCCTCGATCAATGTAGTTCGCGGGACTAGATGGTATATAAAGTTCTATTGTCCATATAGCTTCGATCATGAGAAAATTGAACCGGTTGAAGAAAGAAAAAGGTTGAAAAAGAATAAATTCTGTATTTTTCATCCGCTTACCGAATAGAAATACATTACGATATCCTTGTCTGTACTATTTCGATGAGGCATATAGAAAAGGAAAGCGTGATCGTATTCTGGTTACTTTTAAAGTAGTAGAACTAGTTACTTATCTTTCGAAGCACGCGACGCGACGTGATTGATTAAACTTCGGTTTGGTTTTTTACACAAAATCGTGACGACAACGTTCGCTGTTATGAATATATTATATTTCAATACGATAATTAGCCGATTAAACACAGATCATGCATATCAATTATCTCGTGACCTCTAATGAAATATTATCCTAATCAATACTCGATCTAGTAGTACATTATGAGTGTAATAAATGCCATATCTACGATCTGATTGTATTGTCTATATATATATAATATATTCAACATCGAGTTCGAGGACATGCCCTATTGGGATTCGGCAGTTGCAGCTACCTCATGCGTTTGAACTACTGCATCGGGTCAGCTGTCACTGAAAAATTGATGCCACAATGCATATTTTTCATCATTCCAATCATTAACAAACGGACAACAATGTGGGTGACCCGATTGCATCAGTTTCGAATCTACGGTGGCGCCCCCATCCCAAATCCCAAACACATTACGTTGTAACAGTCCGCATATATCTTCAGGCGTACGTGTATAGCTTTTAAGACGAACCGAATCATCTCAGGGCTTGACTCTCATCCATAAGACATAAATACTTACATATGTATACCTATAGCAGTTGGAGGCCCGCCTCTATATGTGGCTATTATATACCTACGGATACCTACTCCACGAAAGATTACCTCAGCTTCTGTAGTATACTATATTTTTTGACGCCGCGGCACCGCGTGCAAATTCTTTCGTTCATGTCACGGAGCTTTTCTACTACTCTAATATCTAATTGTTGTTATTATTATCATTATGATGCTGAAACAATACGTAGATGAATATCTACGCGAGATCAGCTATATAAAAAGAATTATCGCACATATTGATTCTTCGACGATTTCGATGCACATTCATTCTGATATGATAAATATCCTAACACCTGCCCAAAAATGTGTAAAAAAAGCAATAAGATGCTAGGGATGAATTGAAATTTTAGTACTCAAGATTATAAAAGTATGTAGCTGATGCTCATAAGTTATGCTCGTAAAGCTGGGTACACACGTGTGCATATTTGCGCGCACGAACGATTGTGCGTACGAATTTTTCAGCTCGCACGCACAAACGTTTGCGCGCGCAAAAATTGTGCTCCAGGCGTTCGGGGCACCGTGCGCGAGATGGTCCTTCGGGAAACACGTCCAAACTGAGCACTGCTCCGCACACAAATCCTTTGATGGACCGACAAGCGACGGATCGCGTTCGTATGCGTAAGACCGTGCGCGCACGCACAATACACCACAAGCTAACGAAAAACACTCCGGAGACAACATCGTTTATGTATGAATATACATACATACATAGGTAATTTGATTGGAACAGCTTTCGAGATACATTGTTAATATTGCAGAAATTATGGTCACGAGTCGTATAGCGACGCTAAACTCGGCATTCAAATCAGCAGCAACACGATACAACGATTTCGGAAAATTCCAAACGATCTCGATCAAAATGATGTATATATAGAGAAATATTTATATCTTCTCTCATTTTTCCTTGCCTTCAAGCTCCACGACCTACATAATAGAACTACCTGTGGGGCTTGGGATTGTTTGGAATAATATGCTCGCCTGAACGAATTTTTTGTCAGTGATTTTTCTCCGCCTTATATCAAGAATCAGCGTAAAAGAATCCTGCCACTCGACTCAATCGCAGTCACTTAATTGGGGAAATTGTCTTATATATCGTTAGATCAAAATACGGTCATGTAATTGAGGTGCCATCCCTTTTTTCTTCACCAATTTTTCAGAATAACACTCCACCTTAGTCACTTGCCGCCTCGGCAACAACAGTTATTTTCACGTGAATTGGTGCCGATAATTATACCTCGGGAAAAATATTACATAATAACGTATACTGTATATATATATATCGCAGTGAACGTGGGTAGAAATCATCTTCCCCACTAATTCTTCGCATATGAATTTACAAAAAAAGATTCACAATGTTTGTATTGGATTTTGAAAGAACCGCGTTACATCTGTTTCTATGCCATAGCCTAATTAACACGCACGTCGTTTTCATAACGTATAATTCATTGTGCCATCATAGCATGGGAGAAAAAATAAGGCAATATAATATTATAGATGAAGAAACAATCAATTTGCGAGTTCAGTGTCAATATTTGTTTTCTCCTATGTGTGCGTGTACAAATTGGTGCAGATGGTAAATAAGTGCGATAGGAATATTGAATATTACTACATCAGCTATGCGTCGTCAGGTTGTTGTCGACAACATTGTTTGCCATGTCTCAGTCTGCAAGCTTGTGCTACCTCAACTTAGCGTCCAGAAATAGCACCTGGATGTCCACCACGATTCTTGAGGCGCGGCCGCGGCTTGAAGTCTGTGAGCCAAGCTATAAGACGAAGCCATTGCAAGTTACGCGCTGAAATACCAGCCCAGCTGTTAGATAAACTTATTTAGAAAACGTTATGCCTTACTTTCTGGCTATCAACTGGGTCGTGATAAAAAATTCTTGTTCCGAGAAGAAAAAATTTATCTGCAACATGGCTTTTGCCGCCAATTAATTTTATGTTCGAACATCTCAACATTTGCGGTGCAGGTTTGGGATCATTACATTTTGTGAGACGTTGGGATAATTTTGGGAACAGAATTGGGTTCTCAAACGAAAAGAAGATCGGTTTTTCTAGATTCCTCTCATTTTAGCCGCTGTACAGAGGTCTCTTTCGACTAATCAATTAACAACGGTTCATACGGCGTTCTAGCTTCTTCGTATAGTTTCTCTCTACGCATTCTACGTTTCGTCGCCGACATATAGGTACCCTCGATTTCAAAGAATAATGGAAATGGACATTCGAGGCCCGGACAGGGTTCTCTGCAGTTTTCCTTGCCCCTGTACGATTGCTTAGTATCGAGTCGGCTGCTGTAATGATGGTTATCGACACCCCACTCCCTCGGCCTTACAAATTTTCAGTATAGTTTCTGGTGACATACCTTCGGGTATGGCGGGTTGCGGGTATTAATTTTTATATTGTCGTTGTTATTATCATTGTTATTATTATTAATATTATTATTATACATATTCATAGCAGTCGGAATTGGATAAGATAACACTGTGAGCTCGGTGGTACGTTTATATCGTTAACGACATTACGGGGGTCATTTCTAAAATTAATATGCAGAAGTATAACAAGTCTTTCAAGATTTACTACGAAGGAATTACGTTTTGATGGACGTCGTGGTCCACTGAAATATATTACATCAAACGTAAACGAATGTATGTGAAATAATTTGAGTATTCGCACTCGTTATTATACAATTTCAAAGTGACGTACGATTGAAAAATACAGAATCAATTTCCAACTCCAGGAATGACCGCTGTACAGTATACGTATAAGCGAGGTACTTGAACCCCATGTTCTTCCATCGCGGCTGTAATACGCAAGAAACTTTGTGCTCATGTCAGACAATGCAAATAAAAATAATGCTAATGCCGGGGATAAGACTATATTCCTCCATTTGTCTAGAATCCAAATATTTATACGGAACAATATTAATACGGAACAAGTTATTTAATTTTTTATTTCTCTGATTTAAAATCACAATTGTAGTCATTGTTGAATCCTGCTCAAAGTGGTAATCTGCTGGAAAAACCGGCAAAAGTCGGGGAATTTTGGCAAATACGGCATGAAATTGTTCAATTAGCATATAACCTGGACAAACATCGTTTCCGGTCCATGCGATGTTGAATATTTTTTATGAGAAATTCAGCAAAACAATTCGGTACGCTCTCCAATCTCTTTCGAATATGGTGCAGTCGAAAATTGAATCTTTACCCAAAAAGTTATTTAGTTATATCGTATTCCGCTTAGCTCGTGAACAAACTACTTCATTTTTCGAAATCAGTCGAAGACCTTCCATACATGGGACAGGGGAAGGTCAGGGATCTTCATAGCTTCTTTCAGGTGGTCATCCCCTGCCCGTGCATTCCAATATAAAGATATGGGTATTTCTCGATAAAAATCTGAAATGGTGTAAAAATTAGGATTTGCAATAAGTGATAGTAATTGACAAACCAGGTGTTGCCACTGGTGTCAAACAGCTGTCAAATATAGCACGAACAGTAAGGAGCAGATTCCGCACCAAGCACTTGAGTTAAAACGTGTTTGATAATGTCAAGACCAAACGTCGCCATAAGGTGTGAATGTAATATTTTTCTGCTATGACTATATGTTATCAGCTCTTCTCCGCTTGTCCTTGTGTATTAGCACATTCTGCAAACTTGTTTGATAAATACCTGCCAATATCTGTCCGATTAATATCCTAGTTGAGATCCTTCACCGTTCCGGTATTATAATTCTCTTATTCGTGTACAGTAGAAAATATAAATTTTGTTTCGTGGCTTTTACACAGGTATTCGTTTCTCGATGGACGTAACTCGTGATGAAGTCAAAGCCCTGTCTGCCCTCATGACTTTCAAGTGTGCCTGTGTTGATGTGCCATTTGGTGGAGCCAAAGCTGGTATTAGGATCAATCCGAAACTTTACTCTGAACATGAACTGGAGAAGATCACTAGAAGATTTACCCTGGAACTCGCGAAGAAAGGATTCATTGGTACGAACACCTTGCATTCAACATGCCTCCTTCATATCTATGCTCTTTGAATTCAGCTTGAATGAAAAAAGGAAAGCCGAAAGAAGTCGAGCCATTTGGAATTTTTCAATCATTGAAATTTAGATATTTCTACATCAAATATGAATTTTGGTGAATAAACCTTGGGTTTCTTGAAAAACTCTATAGCGATCTCTTTATTCACTCGATTTACTAGAAAAATTTCATGCTTATTTCTGTTGTATTATTTCATAAAAATAATGTTTTACCTCAGAGAAATGATAGCTTAACTTTTGTGAAACCGTACCTGATATAATTTATCTCAAATATCAGCGATGAGAATTTATGGACAATGGGCCAAGGCTCAAAATTAATATCACAATGAGCTTAATGGTAGTTTTGTACAGGGCCTGGTGTGGATGTACCTGCTCCTGACATGGGAACTGGTGAACGTGAGATGTCTTGGATCGCAGATACGTATGCAAAGACGATTGGTCACTTGGACATAAATGCTCATGCATGCGTAACTGGAAAGCCAATTAACCAGGGAGGTATTCACGGACGTATCTCTGCTACTGGACGTGGAGTTTTCCATGGACTTGAGAATTTTATTAACGAGGCAAATTACATGAGCATGATCGGTAAGAATAGCACTTTTCTATTTGGGGAAGAAGCAGGTATTGACATTCCATCGATAAACTTTACACACAAAGGGATCCTTGGAGACTAATTTCCAAGTTAATTGTAATTTCAAATTGCTAATATTTTAGGAACTACTCCCGGCTGGGGTGGCAAGACTTTCATTGTCCAGGGTTTCGGTAATGTGGGTCTACACTCAATGCGTTACCTACATCGTGCAGGTGCTGTTTGCACCGGTGTTATTGAACACGATGGATCTATTTTTAACCCTGAAGGTATCGACCCAAAGGTGAGATTCATTCTTACCTGGTACTAGTTTTCTTAGACAGAATTACTCAAATTATGTACTTAAGGACTACATTTCCGACTAAACTGATGTGATAATATGGAATTATCTTTTCTTCTAGCAATTGGAAGATTACCGCAACGACACTGGCACCATTGTCGGCTTCCCTGGTGCCCAGGCGTACACCGGAGAAAACTTGATGTTCGAGCCTTGCGACATCTTCATTCCTGCCGCTGTTGAGAAAGTTATTAACAAAGATAATGCTGGCCGTATCCAGGTGAATTTGAACTTCAATAATCCCTATATAGAGAGTTACAAGCTTAGCTTTCCCAAAAATGAAATTTAAGATTTTACTCAGAGGTTTTAATGGTTGGGAAAAAACTACTGTGCTAAGTTTATTTTTTCTATTTCAAAATCGTATTTCTATATTTCAACCCAAGAGTGAATGATGATCTCGTTTATTGGCAACAGGCAAAAATTATCGCTGAAGCTGCTAATGGTCCTACGACCCCTGCTGCTGATCAAATTCTCATTCAAAGAGATATTCTCGTTATTCCTGATCTCTACATCAACGCTGGCGGTGTAACAGTTTCCTTCTTTGAATGGCTGAAAAATTTGAATCATGTTTCTTACGGACGTCTTACTTTCAAATACGAGAGAGAATCCAATTACCATCTTTTGGGTGAGCATTTCCTACCTTCTACGAACTGCCATGAATCTGCTTTACGCACGTTTCCTCTGACATGGTTCAAGATTTGATCCCTGTTCACGTTGCTGAAGGTTGCTGGTGATTGGCCAATTCCAAGTCTGAACCGAGATCAAATCTTGATCCATGTCAGAGGAAACCAGCATTAGTTATTTCTTATATCAGACACAGAGAAAGCTGATCAATTCTGGTACATTTTTTTTGATTTTATAGAGATTCAAAATTGACATATGCGTTTCTAGTTTTCAGAATTGAGAGTTTCATAGCTCCATACTTCCCCCAGTTTTAATTTAACTTTCTGTATTCCAGAATCTGTTCAGGAATCATTGGAACGTAGGTTTGGACGTGTCGGTGGTAGGATTCCGGTAACACCTTCAGAATCTTTCCAGAAACGTATTTCTGGAGCATCTGAGAAGGACATTGTCCACTCTGGTCTCGACTACACCATGGAGCGATCAGCTAGGGTGATTAGAAAATTTCATGAATTTATTCTTTCCAACGTGCTTCAAAATTTTTTTATTGTCAAATGTTTTATATATGAGATAGAATCACGATTGATATCAGCAGCTACAATTACATTTTCTTGTTATTACTAGAAAGAGTAACGAGAATAGTATGCCTTCTCATATTTACGTTGCTCTTTACAAAGAATTTGGATATTTTTTAGGCCATCATGAAAACTGCAATGAAGTACAATCTTGGACTCGACTTAAGGACAGCAGCCTATGTTAATTCGATTGAAAAAATCTTCACAACTTACTCCGAAGCTGGACTCGCTTTCTAAGCGCTTATATATTATGAAGAAAATATCAATTGTACAAATTGAGCAACAAGTTACTAATCAGAACGAAAGATAAACAGCGGAATAAATTAGCGGAGGCGATAAAATAACTCAGTATTTCACGTAAATTCTTTGTAAGCCAATGTTGTTGGTATTTATTCACTTTTATTCAATATTATTCGCGAAAAATGCCATAAGAAAAATACATAGTTTGGCATATATTTCTTATACGCTTTTTTAAATACTGCGTATAAATCGAATGATTTTAAAACCAAATAAAACATTAAGAATGGCAAAAGTAATATTTTAACTTCATCTATAACTTTTACTCGATTGAAAGTTCCGGAGAAATATTTTTATTCGTTTCTATTCTATTCCAGATTTTTATCATTAATTTGTGGATGCTTTATCATTGTAAATTTGTTTTTTCTCTATTTTTTTGTCGTCTGATTATTTGAAGATGCATTTTGCTATTCTGGTGGTTATCCAGAAAATTTTTGTCTTTTTTTTGTTTGTTTTTTCAGTTCTTGTAAAAAAAATGAATTATTATTTACATTCATTGATTGTACTTTAATGGACACGATGTATTATATGAACAGTGAAAGATGTAACAGTTGAAGTATCATGTTAATAAAATGTACTACTCTCTCATAAATATTGTTCATTGCATTTGTGGTTCAATCTACATTTCCCGTAATTGGTTATCACCATAACTACGCAAATCATAAATTACTTACAATCTACATATGCAGGTAGTGTAAAGTTTCTTCAATTTTGAAATGATCGAACGCTGCTTGATGAGTGACGGATGTGAATTATATTGCCAGGGCATTACGATGCTTTTTTTAGAAGTGATATATCTGAATTGTTGACTCCATTTTAAGAATGAGTGGAATTTCAATAAAAATTTTACTACACTTCCACAAAATTGTGTGAAAATTTTAAATGATTATTTCTATTATCCTCTAGATCCATAATCCTTAAAAGTTCGCAATGTTTTTTTTTTCTTCCTTATTTTCGTAAAGTTTCGTATTCCTAGATCCAAAACATGTACTGATAGAACTAACAATGGTTTATATATTGTTTTAAATACTACAACAATGGTGAAATTCCATGTGATTTCTTAAAATATTATCTTATTCAGATTTTTTCCGTGGGACCTGTATTATATTTACTACTTGCCATTATTAAAGAAGGGTTGATGGGGTTATTCGATATGAACATAACAAAATCACACCTTTTTTCACAATTTCTCGTTTTCAAGTATTAGATTTTTCAGTCGGTCTATTTTTGGTTCAAAGTATGCGAAATAATTTTTGGGATTAAAACATTGAGATACTGAGATTTTGAAGAATCACTGCACAGAAGAATCGCGCATGTGGTTTGGAAGCGTATAACATAATTTTGGCACTAAAAGGAACCCAAAAATAAATCAAAAGTACAAATCAATAGATTTACAAAAATTATTCCTGCAAATTTCAGAACGATGAGAAATTTCTGAATTTCAAACGAAATGTAGTTTTCGTTGAGGCGAGTGAAGTGAAATTAAATGTACGGAAATATTTATACTATACAGATACACTTAACACACTCATGCATCGTACCGCAATGAGCCATATGTATGTGAATGTAATGCTCATACATTCCCATTGCAGTACCATACTCTTTGGTGGTGTCTGTACCCAAAGTTGCTAGGAAGTGCTTATTCCACCGTGGACCCCTGCTATTGATCTGGTTGAAAATCTTTCTCACTTACCTAGCATGACGTGGCAAGCTCGTAGATGCAACACCTGGCGGTGGATGGTCTCCGATCCGGTGCGGCGGTACGAATCGTCACCGCTACGCACCGCGACCTTCTCGCAAGTAAAGTATGCTTTTTCTAAACATATGTACGCTCCAAAAGCATGGTTAGGCATCGCTTCTCGGCCTCTTGGCTAAGATCAAAGTGTAGTATCTGTTCTTATCAGCTTAATATCTGATACGCTCCGCATTGCGGAGCCAGAATATTAAACTGATTTTTGGAAGTTGGCGGAGTGTCTGGGGCTTGCTCCGGCTCTGCCGCGGGTTGGCCTAGCATTGCAGTGCCGCTAGGATCGGCCCAGTAATATATAGTAAACAGAATTAGCGCTACGTAATATATAATACGTCTACAAATGGTCCCACATGAATCGGTGAATGATCGAATATATATATGCTGCCTTCTCGCGCAGCATCTGCGCCGACCGCTACGCGTTCGAATATTTCGTCAATTTCGCACCGCACATGCCTGCTCAAACCACAACGTCTCGACGTACTACGGTGGTTGGCTTGAAGCATGAAACGAAGTAATTTGCTGGGCTTTTGTCATTCAAAAATAAACATAATACATGAAAATAAATTATTCAGAGATTCCTTCGAGCCACAGATGACAGCGAACCCGGCCAACCCGGTGCTGTCCCGCTGCGGAGACCACCAGAACGGCTTTCGATACTATTACCTCCGGCAAGTAACTCACGACGCTTTCAAGGCGGCATCGAATGAAGGTATCTTGTATCTTCAATGGGGGATCCCGATATGCCAAGTTAACCACAGATTGCTCCGGTACAGTGAACGCTTTTTGGCGTGAGATGACGATAATGGAGTATAGAAAAGAAAAGAAAAAAAAAAATACTTTTATGAGGGCTGATACAGATAAATCGCATTCATCTGCACCGCGGTAGAAATATTTCCACAAATTTCTACAAATTTTCAGGGAAATTCAAGGGGAAACCGGAACGTTTCGTAGTTTTTAGTTTGATCGACAAAACCAATGAATCTTTCTAAATAACTATACAAATGTACACTTTTCTATGAACAACAACTGCAGGGTCTGTTTCATTTATTATGCGCTGAGTACCCACGAGGGTCTTGCATGATCTTCGACACTGCCGTGTTTGATTCCGAATAGAATTCTGACCAAATCTCATGGGTTGTCCTCGCCCTTTTGCTAAACTAGTCGCTGTGGCCCCAATCTTTCTTGATGAAGTCCGCAACTCGCTCTCCGATCATCATGGCTGGTGCCCCCGTGTTACCGGAAGTGACCTGTAGACAAAGTGATAACGAGATCATCTGACGATTGTTGGGCGTCCAGAGTCCGTATCGTTTTTAACTAGATTTAACTTTGAGCCGTAAGATTGATCGCGGTCTGATGGTAACTTCCTATACCCCGGCTGGCGATTTGGCTTTGATCAATCTTCTATCGCAACAGCGAGAGAGGTGCGTGTGAGCCTAGGATATTAGGATATGAAACTCTCAAAAAAAATCAGGCATGTATATAATGAACGTAAAACTGACCTTGGGCATGATCGAATTATCTGCGACACGGATATTCTTGAATCCGTGGACAAGTAGCCGAGGATTAACTACTGCCATGGAGTCGGAAGATGGTCCCATTTTGCAGGTGCCAGCCGGATGAGAGAAAGAGATTCCGGAATTCCGACGCACCGCGCAAGCCCAATAATCTGCGCTCGGGAAAGTGTATTTGGAACAGGCTTCCATCGGTACAAGTGACAGGGTGTAGTTGTGAGCTCGTAATGCTTTCGTATCGGCCAATGATAGACCGGTTTCTATGGCGTAGACTAGCACGTCAACGTCGCTTTTTTCACTCAGAAAGTTTCCCCAGACCACAGGGTTTACGAGAGGATCTTTTGAAGCTAGGCTGATTTTTCCTGAAACGGTGAACATGAGAACACGTATAATTGCTTCTTCATTTTTGTTTCTCTGGCGATGCGGCCTGATATGTCAATCCACTCAATTATCTTACCTCGACTCTTCGGATTAATGTTCGCAACACGGATTCCGACAGTCCGTTGTCCCGTACTATGCAGTCCACCGATATCTCCAGGCGCGCAACTTTCCGTATAGCCAAAGAAGTTCAAGACGAAATCCGTGGATCCAAGGCTCGCTGCCTTAGACGCTAATCTCCCCATCACCGAAGCTAATCCAAGACCAGACAGAGGGCCTGTCTGGTTGTGAAAGTACTCAGTAGCAATGGCCCAGTCGTTATCGTATTTGTCAGCCTCGTTGATAGTGAAAGTGAGAACGAAGTTTACGTGGTCGTGGAAATTTTCGCCAGTACCGGGCAAGTTCTTGACCACGTCGATTCCCACTTCCTCTAAGTGCTCTTTCGGCCCGATGCCGGAAAGGAGCAAGAGTTTGGGTGATTCTATGGTGCCTGCCGAGACGATGACTTCTTTCGACATATGGACTGTCTTCAACTCACCGCCCTGAAAGAGTATTGAGGGGTGATAGTTCGTTTATTTTGATCGACGTTAAGAAGTAGGAAATTCTCCGTTGTCAAAGCAATTGATATTTGTAACGGAAAGTAAGATGTCATTACTTTGTAGAATTCAACGCCAACTGCCCGTTCATTCTCGATTATCAATTTGGTAGCACGTGAGTCCAGGGAGATATGGAGATTCTTCCGGTCTTTAGCCGGTCGTAGATATGCTGCGGCGCTGCTACGGCGCACTCCGTTTTTGGTCGTAGTTTGTAATATTGAAAAACCCGAGTACTGTTCACCATTTAGATCCTCACTGACATTGTAGCCCTTCTCGACAGATGCAGCGAGAATCGAATTCGCCAAAGGAGGCATGTAAAGAAATCTCTCAACCGAGAGCTGCCCCCCGGTTGCGTGATAGTGTTCTCCGACTCTTTTGATTTCGCCATTATCTTCTCCCAGCAGATAATATGGTAGCACGTCGTCCCATGTCCAGCCGTCATTACCGCTCGCAGCCCAGTCGGCGTAGTCCTTGGGAATGCCGCGATTATATAACATTCCGTTATGAGACGTGCTACCCCCCAGCATTTTTCCGGTTATGAATGGACACGAACCATTCGATGCGAGACAGGCGTAGCTTTCGTTCGTCGTTGTATATTCCCAGTCGACTACCCCTCCTGTATGAAATGATAGGTAGTATGAGACTGAGAGAACAGAACGTATCCTCAATCTCCAAGTACTAGCACCTACCAAGAAGACCCCCATCGAATAATGGAATCGCTCCAAAAGCAGGTTCATCGGGACCAGCCTCGAGAAGCAGGACGTTCCAGTGAGGATTCTCGCTCAGTCTTGCGGCCGCTACTGCACCCGCGCCGCCGCCTGTGATACAAGATAATTTTGCTTACTTAATCGATGGCATACAATGGTTCTTTACTCATTCATTCATTGATGACTGGACGGTTTATTTGTTAGAGTTCTGTGTTTCCCGTCTGTCTACGCTCATTTGGTATGCATCTGAGCTTGTCCACACAGTCGATTTGTAGTGATTTCTTATTTGTACGGCATAATACGCGTATTTCCTACCCGATGAAATCATTGATCGCTGTACGTGCATGAGTGGTCCACAGTCCGTTTCGTTAGAAAGTATTAGGCCGTCTCTCAATCAATCATGGATTAAGGAAGGGGGGTTGGAAGCCAAGGGGGCTACAGCCCCGGCCCGCGTAGCCTACGAGGCCTCCGGTGGCCCGGTTTTCTCGGCCTTCGCACAAAAAAATGTTCCCACAGGGACTTTTCGGAGGCAGTAAGCCCCTGGTCCTTCTACGTTCCTAATCCGGCGTCGGTCTAAATTCACCCAAATGCGAACTCACATTTTCGTGGTTGCGTGCTTACGAGCCTTTTGTCCAAGCGTAAAACGAGTACGCCAGTACGAATGTGTGAGTGTACATTCTTGTGAATTGAGATACGGCTTCAGAATTCTCTTTTTATCTAGAAAGACAATTTACCGCCAATAACGATGAAGTCATATTTGTCTTCCGGGGTTTCAATTGGCGTTATTCGATCGCATCTGCCAGATATTTTGTCATTCGTTCGTATTAACTTTTCGATGAAGGACAGGAAGAGCACAAACGTTGGAGCTCCGCATACGTCTGCTAGTCTTGGCCCCGGTAAAGGAGCGGTGCAGGCGCTCGCCGAAATATAGTCGTTCATTGTCCTGGGCAAATAACAAAGAAAGTACCACATACATTATTTGATCAATCCAATTATAGTGATCCAGGTTTACCGCACTGCACTGCGAGGGTGGACTCTACGTGGAATACTGAATAAAAATATCATTTACCAAAAATGTCCTAGATTAATACTTTCCGAGATACAAAGGTTTAAAGTCGTCCAATCAGAGAGCGGCCAGGTCATTCTCCACATAGTTCTCCGAGAACGAGCTGGCCATCGAAAATTATGGCGAGCATGACCTGGACATGGAAAACTATGGAGCGGATGACCTGGACATGGATTACATGGAGCGGGTGACGTAGGCAACGGCAGCATGCCATTGAGTCCTCGACCACGATTCATTTTTAAATACTCAGAATTTAGATCAGGGCAACTTAGTTCATTTCACTTGATTCACGGCACTGCTTTTCTCGTGTACCCGCTCTGTGATTAGACGACTGCAAACCTCTGTATCTCGGAAAGCACTGATCTAGGACATTTTTGTGAAGGTCTGTTCTATTCAGAATCCCATGTAGAGTCCACCCTTCCAGCACAGTGCGGAAAAACTGGATCGATCTGTAGTGTACAGAACAGAAGTGTGCATAAGTTTATCATTCAACGCTAAGTGGCGAGATAGAATCTTAGCCTATTCGCTGAGAACATAGTGCATGGGATCTCAGCCTGTTGGCTGAGAAAGTAAAGTGTATGGGATCTCAGACTGTTGGCTGAGAACGCAGAGTGTACGGAATCTCAGCTTATTGGCTGAGAACATAGTGTATGGGATCTCAGCCTGGCCGAGAACGTAAAGTGTATGGGATCTCAGCCTATTGGCTGAGAACTTGGTGTATGAGATCTCGGCCTTTTAGCTGAGAACATAGTGTATAGGACCTCGTCGTCCTGGCTTTATCCGCAGTGTTTTGGATCCGTTCATCATAATTCGTTCGATCCTAATTCTACAAAAATTAATATCAGCCTTCTGGCTAACATCCCAGTGTGCGGAATGTGTGACCAACAATTCATACAATCCTTGATCGTGCAGGCAGTGTTTCAGGAGTACCGCTTTTCAAGTACAGCGACCGGAAGCTCGTGATAATTTACTCACTCACTCATATAGGCAATTGAAGAGCAAGCTTCATTTCATGCGAACCGTAAAAAGCTATGACTCTGAGAATATGTGCATGTCCACAAATTTGAAGTTCGGGCATTTCTAGCTTTTACAGTTTGTATTCATTAAGAATGAAATACAAATGTTCGTCCTATTTCAGAGAATCGAAAAAGGGAGCAGTAACTCCGCATGCAGTCGTATCTCAGATCAACGAGTTAGTTTCAGACGCGTGTTACAGAATTGAATCCGTAAAAATGAGCTCAATATTAAATAGAATGAAAATAATTCAATCTCCGTGTCAGATTCTATGCGGTAGTATCATCATGAACATATACTCCTGCATGCTCAGGGTGCATATAGTAACCATTGTCCTACTGTAGCATATAGGCACCGTGTGAATTCACAGGTCCGTGACTATTATAGTATAGCGGATTTAGTAAACTTTGTATGGCAGTTATTATCATACCTTCGTGAAGCAACGGCCAACAGATAATATTCTTCTCCAAAGTGCGGAATAGGAACCACTAACACTATACAAAATTAAGGATACTATTTGAATCTCCGGTCGAAAAATTATACTTTCAAAAATGATTTCATTCGTCATTAACGTACATAATGAATGAAACAAGTTTCCTACGGCTTTAAAGAGTGTAATTTTAATCGATCAGTGTAGAAATTGCAGAATATTCTGAATCTATTACAGCAGTTCAGTAGACTCATTATATATCAGGCATATTCAAGTTGAATCCACAAATATCATTCACTTGAATATACTTGCAAAGTCTAATTAACGATTCATTAGACTTATTAAGCATATTCAAGTTGAATTTACAAATATCATCCGCCTGAATATGCGAAGTCTAATTGCAAAGTCTAATCAACGGTTATGATAGAGGCAAGATATTCTACAATCTACCCAGGGCACACGCGTACAAAACTATGCTCTTTGTTCAGCTGTACCGATTCATGTGTTGACCCATAACTTGAGGTATCACGTAATTGGAATTTCATAAATTTTGCAACACAAGTTCATTTCGATATTTCATCCAAGTAAATTCACAAATTGTTATTACAAAAATTGTACCGTATTTGACCATTCATTATTCATATCCATGATCTTGCAACGTAAACACAACCGTTACGCACTTGATTCGTATCGAAAATTATAGCACCTGCTAAATCTGCCTCGCGTAAGCAAACTCATTCTATAGCTCATAATCTGCACTCATAATGTTGACAGACTGAGTGTATCTATATCAAACAATCTATCGTCCAATTGCGTATTGTCCAACAAACAACATATGATCCGTCTTATGGAGTAAAATGGGCTATACTTGATGAAATAATGCTCTATCTTCTGTAGGAAGCATGCAATAACGAAATTTTGCAATCGTATCCTTATCGTATTTCATAATTATCCAACTAATTGTTCAACTAGATTCTCTTAGTATTCCGGCAAGCATTTGGGAGATGGAACACCATCTAAAAAAGTTTTGAATGTTACACTGCATATCGATCATACCCCATAGGTATGTTACAATGCTAGAATCCGAACTACGTTTTGAGATTAAGCGGTGATAATATCAATATCAATGTTAGAATTAATGTTATAATATAAATATTAATGTTTTGACGAAGAACTATCATACGGTGTGACGTTGCACCCGGAGTGCAAGTAACAATAAACCCCAAAACCGTGGGGAAGACGGTAGACACCTATTCATACAAATGCACGCACCAACGACACCCGACAATCCTCACATACAATGTACTTGATTCTTTATTGACCGTTTCTCGAGCTCGCTTCTTCCGATATATAGTCACTACACAAAGTGCTCACACGTGATGCACACGCATCCCTCTTTCACTCGCACCGTCGTTCATATTGTTGCTGATAGAGCCCATGCCCTCGCCTCTACGGTATATCGAGTGTTTGTAGCAAGATTTATCAAAAGATTTACTAACAGGTATTAAATAAACTATACGTGCCGTCACTCAGACGCGTTACACGTAAAGAAATTTCGAACATGTTGTGTCTATGTGTAAAGTATCGCCCCATTGTAGATCTGCACCCTTAATTCATTCGTAGAGTTACGTGGTATTGAAGTATCAATTTTCGGCCACACTTTTCAATGGCTTCCATGCCAGAGTATGAATAAATACTAAACTGCGTATGACGGAATACGGAATTTTTGACAATGTCTCAGAATATGTATGAAACTATGCTCTCCTATTTCATACGTGGATTACCAGGCCGGGCGACCTAGGAATGAATGGTATGGGGAGTACTCCACATACCGGAAATTTGGCGATTTGAGACAGTAATATAGAATTTTAATGAGAGAATGCTAAAATGGAAAACACAAATGGGAGGAGACAACAAGACGGGAAAACCATCAAATCTACCACAGGCGGCGATTTTTGTATGCGGAAGGTGTGGAGCACTCCATATGCTGAATACGCACCGTGTGGAAATTCTACACCCTGAAAGTCTTTATTCAAAATAGAAAATTCAGAAATATGTTTTCGAAAGCCCGGCATAACAGAAAAATATCCAAAACTTGATCCAAAATTGCTTGCCTGGCGAAAGAGTTATGCAGACTGAATGTGTTTAGTTTTGATGGAATTTGGCAACAATTTTTTCGAAATTTTTTGAGTCCACTGAAGTGCTGAATATGAATTCTGTGATTTTCATGTACACACATTCGTTTCACAATAGAGAGGCATTCTTGGCTCCTCAAATTTTACTCAATATCATAAAGAATCCAACTAATTTAGGCTATCGAGCAACAGGCCGATGCAATTCACGGAAGTTAGCGAATTAATTTTCTCCAGTGAAAACGGTAATGGTTTATATGGGGCTATAGCATGGATTTACTATGGGCACAAATAATGTAATCCTCTCGCTTTGGACTCTGATAACTCTGGTAAAAAAAAAATCGAACATAATCGGGAAGCTTGAGTTAGTGAATTAAATACGTGAGAATAGATACTCTGTGGTCCGGTGCGGCGGTACGAACCGTCACCGCTACGCGCCGCGACCTTCTCGCGAGTAAAGTATGCTTTTCCTAAACATATGTATGCTCCAAAAGCATGGATAGGCATCGCTTCTCGGCCTCTTGGCTAAGATCAAAGTGTAGTATCTGTTCTTATCAGCTTAATATCTGATACGCTCCGCATTGCGGAGCCAGAATATTAAACTGATTTTTGGAAGTTGGCGGAGTGTCTGGGGCTTGCTCCGGCTCTGCCGCGGGTTGGCCTAGCATTGCAGTGCCGCTAGGATCGGCCCAGTAAAATAATTCAAACACAATTTATACATTCAGTGCGAATTGAATCAATCATGCGATTGCTTCTATCAGATTTCAGCGAAGTTAGCTAATAATGTCGCAGAATTATGACGGGATGTTACGCGCTCGAATAATAGCTGGTAATCGTCCAATTCGCACAGACGAGTTACTGCATTACGTCAATTACTCGACAATGTTATTAATTAGCTTTTAATCTGTGAAAGAAATCATTTCGGACAAGTATTGCCGAAATCAAGTCATACAGTATACAGCCAGGAGAGATTTCGGAAAATATCAGTTTTATTCGGTGTGATTACAGTCTCATTATTTATCCCAATTTGGAACCGGGGTTCCGTTTTATTATATGAACCACAGAAGTAGTTGAATGGCTACAATTACGTTACTTGCAACATTATAAATACGATAGGAAAAATGAGAACACGTAAAATTCATCCATTCAGGAGCGTGAATGATCGATCTGATCGATAATACGATACTTAAACATTGCACATATGTATACCCTCTACATAATACAACGTTTCTGAAATAATCGGAAATTTTTATCAGCGCTCGTTTTGATATTCCTAACGTGGGCGAACAGGATGTATTTCACTCTTTCGTGATATCATAGTTTCCACTACAGGTAGGAAAATTATTCGGAGCCCGAACCATTTCACTGTGCTTCCCAACCTTCAATATGGCTCCCATCCCATTTTCGAAGTGCATAGACACGTGACAATGCAAAAGCCAATATCCAGGATTGTCAGTGACCACGCGTACTACTATGTATCCGTTCGCAGGTACCCCAACGACGTCTTTGAGCGGCGCTGTACCTAGTTTCCTGTCAATTTCCCCAGCTTCGTTCCAGGCTCGTACCTTAGATGTAGTCATATCCAATTTATTCGTAGAGTTTGAAGCTACTACTTGGAAATAATGACCGTGCAGATGTATGGGGTGATCTTCTGCCATAAACGGTGAACCTGAAAAAAGTATTCGTAAGTAAAAGTAAACCCCTCGCTTGGTATGACCACTTGTGGCTGTCAGCATGGAAAGGGTGCGCTTTGTGGGTATCGAATCGTGCATATAGGAGCTTATTTAGGGCTGGCTTACAAAAAATTTGAAGAAAATGCGCTCCCTAAGTTGAAAATGGGCAGAATATTCGCTGTTCGTATGGTCGTAAGCTAGTAGAATTACCTAACGCCAAAAAATCGACGGTGTACAGTATGTCAGTGCTACGGATGTACGTGAAGTGAGGAAATAAGCAGTGCGAAATTTACGCATTTTCAATAGGAGGAATTCAACTCACGGTGAGATTTGGATTAGCCATTTCATTTCGTTAAAAAAGCCTAAAGTTGCCGATTCTCACCTCTCCCTGGGAAAGCGCAAATATCTCAACGACTATGGTTGACAATCGGGCCGTTTCCATGCGGACAGCCACATCGTAGATAACTCCGTCTGAAATACTATTATCGAACTTATTCTATTTCTTACTCATTGGAAGTGTATAACTACTCAAGACTTCGGCTGTCAAGAGGGAGAAGTTACAAGCGTTTCAAAGGCTTTTGATTTCTTACGGCTGGAACGTTGGGTGTACTTACTTTCTGAAACTATGAATATCTCAACCAAAGTATTTTTTTGTATCTCATAGACATACGGACAAGTACAGAAATTATCGATGCAACTCAGACCGCGTAGATGATGTGGCGTGCAATACATATCATCTCTAATTTCTTCATTCTGAATGAGGAAAGGAATTGGTGGAAACGAGAAGCTTATATCATTGAATTGAGCATACGGTCCTGGCAGTTGGAAGGAACCTGAAATGGTAAACACATCAGCAGCCACCTACTTCACCCCAAATATCAGAACCATATGACATTATTAGTCAGCAGGGAAATTACTAATAAATCAATTAACAGATGGAGGTACTGATCGACAATATTATGGGACTCTAAGTCGACTTACTATATTTGTTTAAACCGAGTGTTATGTAGATTGTCATGTCCGGTGTCCCTGAAATACGTTGCCCGTCATCATCGGCATTTTCAAGATCTGATACTCTAATCAAGGTGTTGTTTGAGTAATCCTTTAGTGACTCTGCAACCGGGTTCACAAGCTATAACAGAAATTTGTAAATCCTACCTAACTATGCGAGGAAAATATTATCTAGATGCGATGTTTGGAAAATAATAAGAATTCACATCTGTCCTGGGATTTATAGAAAAGAAAAAAAACCAAGAAATCCAGACTTCGTGGAGAACAACTCAGTCAATCACTGATGCCACTCACCACTCCAGCTCTGTTCGCATCGTCATAATCAGTGGTTTCCGCTGGATTAGTGTCGTCTGCACCCTCGTAGTGGAGAATAGCTACCGAAGAAATCGTATGATGCTGCTCTCCGCAAACTCCTAAGCCTCGGAATCTTATCCAGTAATTTTTGACTTCCTGATCTGCTGTTAGAACGAAATCCCATCGTTCCCCGGCGTTAATTATGAATGAATCGGCTGAAATGCACACAAAAATACCTTTAGTTGAATCAGCCATCTATGCGACGTCAAGATGATTGACATTCTCAATTCATCCTGATCAAGCGATGTAGGTACATGCCTCAGGCGTTACATATCAAACCATCAGAAATTCGTTTTCCACGCCACTTCCGATTTTTTTCTATTTTGTCGAAGTTCTGGACGTTTAGGTGACAGATTCCTCCGATTTATAAAAATTCTCTCTTCCATATGAAAATTTGTGCCATCGTTTCTTGAAATCGTGATATTTTTAAGACGATATGTAGTATTTGAAAAATTGACTTACTAATAATACAAAATTGTGTCCTTTCGTGTAGTTATCAATGGCATCTCGTGAACTGGCATAAATAAAGAATCTTTTAATCGAGTGTCCGTAAAGTACGACTTTTCGGTCGTGTTTAGCAGCCGTAAAGTACGACTTTACGGACACGATAGAAAAATCTTATTCGCAACTCTGCCGTATCTTACTTTACGGCCAAGGTACGAAAAATACTATCAGTGGTGTAATATTTCTATGTTAGTATTCAGGAGTGAAAATGATAATGAATAATGAATGAAAGCAAATTTCATGAAATTAGTCTTGTGCCGAGTTTTGGACTATATCATTCTACCTCGATCTCTGGAGATTTGTGTAAATCTTTTTACATTCAAAAATATACCTTCAACTGGCTTAATCGATGCTCCATCAGTAGCGATCATTGTCAGCCGGTGATTGTCTACGGAAACTTGAACTGGACAGTAAACTGCAGAGTTGTCTATCGTTCTAAATCTGTACCTGGAACCCTTAACATATTTCAAGAACGTTTAGACCTACGATTTCCATAAGGTGTCATTATTTCCGGAATATTTGAATTCTGGAATGTACAAATTACAAGCAAGCAGTATCAATGCGAAAAGCATGGGGGCTGCACTTTCCTGTAACTCTTGTCATACATCACTTGCGTCATACAACTAGAATTATAAGTTCTTTAGTCAGATTTTACTTGAGCAAATGATGGAAGAAGGATCACATCACAAAACTAATACGCAATTCGGCATATGAGCAGAAAACAACATGGTTATATACCTGATTAACTGTAAACTTAGCTCTAGGCGTATAATAGTCTGTATCTCCCCTCGTATATTTCAGTGTGCTAGCGTATCCATTGACGGTGAGACTATAGGCGGGTGGCCCTTCTCCACGCAATACCGATGCTTTTACCACAGTGGAGGTACGTTCATTGTACCAATGCCATATCAACATACGGTGCTCTGCGAGGTCAAAATCGTAAAGATCTGCATTCACATCGTTTGGTTTACGGATGATCAAACTTCCGTGAAGTCCATCAGCTTCTTGGGAACCTGCATTTCGAAATGGTAAGAAGTGTTGAACGTCGCAGAAGTGTATTTGAGGGTTCAATTCAAAACGCTAATTATAACCGGAGTCGATTCACTATTAAAGTAGAGTCGTTTTCAACTTTTTGTTTTCTCTATGTAGTACGTACTTAAAACTGGGTTCATGTAACTATTACATCAATGGAACGGACATTTTGATATTGAGGATATGTATTTGCTACATTGTACTATCTGGGATGGTAAGTAGAGGGAGTCGCGCATACCCATGTGAGAGTGCCACATGTGAGTCCCAGCCGGATAAGCTGTAAAATTGTACAGAAACGTAGTGCCCGCGTTGATCGGGCACTGAGTGACGTAAGGAACGCCATCCATGTACGGTGTGTCGATTTGAGACATTCCGTGCCAGTGAATAGTTACACCTTCACAGCTGAGCGTGTTGGTCACATTAATCTGAATGATGTCTCCTTCACAGCCCTAGAATTAATATCGAAAGAGTTCAAAAAATGAAATAGCGGGGCTATTGCTAACTATTAGGGTTGACCGTATTAGCAGGCTATTTTTCGAAATCAAAATCGCCGGAGGGCGGAGGGCGGGTCGAAGTTCCAAACTTTAAAGATACAAATTCTAAAGTAGCGAAAGATGTAGAAAGCGAAATTTTCATCTCTGATGTATTACTAAATTGAATGACTGCTTCACCGAAAGGCTATTCACCCGAACGCGCTTTCATCCAAAAATATATTTTCAGATAGTTTACATTCCAGACGAACAGAGATTGACAAAATTTGAAAAATTAATATTTTTAAAATCGAAAATTGAGAGCGGTTACTGTTTCTATCAGTCAATCATCCAAAGAAAACAAGATCGATAATGGAGATTCAGAAATGGTCAATCTTTGATAAGCAAAATGTTGAAAGGCTAAAATTCCGAAAGATTGACAACCAATCGGTTATTTTCTCAGTACAAACCAATAAATGTTTTTCAATCGTCTTCTGAGTTTTCGCCTTCGTGGCCCTTCTATTCCAATACGTTTCAGAATTCTGACCTTTCGGGTTTTGGACTTTCGATTCTATGAATTTGTATTTATTAACTTGCGTAAAAAGCACAATTCTGAATTGTGAATACGTGACTTTTCAAGCGTTCGATATTTTGACCAATCGGGTATTTCATTGCTCGTAGTCTTGCCCATTCTAAAGAATTATTTTCTGGTACACATTTATTTCTATATTTTTGTGTTCTCAATATTTTGCTTCTACTTGATAGCCTCTCAATATGTCATGGCCTTTCTACATTTTGCACTTCTGGTAATTTAACTTGCGGAATCTCAGACTGCCAATAATTTATCTTTTGGAATTTTGACCCCCACCCAAATCGCCTATAGTACGTCTTAAACAGTCGTGTGGTCCATTTAGAATCAAAATAAGCGGTAGAAAATTGACGTAAAGCAGCACACGTAGACGCGTCCGCAGCGGCTTAGGCAAATAGTGGGAATGTCGGAAAAATTTAGAAAGATCATTCAACAGTCTGCAGTCATGAAAGTTCAGAAGAACTGCGTTTCATGAGAGAAGACTTTTTGGGATTGCGAGCCATCAAATTTGAAATTTTTGATATGTGCTTGTAAACGACCTCCTTAAACGAGGGGCTATATTCACTCAGCAATTGAAGGAAATCATTCTTTGATTCCCGATGATTTCCCTTATCCGTAGGTAATTTTCATAGATTCCCAGTGATTTTCAGTTTGTGGGAATCGTGGGAAATAAAATCTTAGAACCCTGTGCAATTCGGTAGAAGTCGAAGAAAATCACAGGAATTCCCAAGAAATCAGTAGAAATCGTCAGAAATCATCTGTATTTCGGATTCCAATGATTCCTAACGAGTTCTCATTCATATGTTTGCGGTTTCTCGTGAAATTTCGCGGTGATTCATCGAATGAATAGCCTTGCGTTCCCAAATGCTATGAAATTTTGATAACATACATGCATATATGTATGTTAAACAATTAATAACCATCATTTTACGGAGTTTCAACGAAATCTATTTTCATCCTTTGGCTGAACTTCCTGAAATCAGTTGGGCGATGAACATGTCATAGTGAGGGAATAGGAATACAAAATATGGTCGCTATACCTGGATACTAGGGCCGGGAAGCATGTGGTTTGCCACGATGACTGTACGACGGTCACCGCCAGCAGTAATACAGCCTCTGTTATAGCAGTCTTTCGTCTTGTACGGACAATCGCGACAATGAGTAGTCATCGTCACCCATTCAACTATGGCAAATTCGTAGTAACAGGTTCGTGTGTCATTGGCGACACATTCCCTGTAGCATTCGTGCGATGCACCACCTCAACCAAGCGAAAAACCTGAATTAGTTTACTAGTGGATGACGAAAATACAATGTACCTACAGCAACCAGAAGTCGGTTCGTAGATCACTATGAAAAGTGTCTTTGCGAAATGCTATCGCACCAAACTCTAATTCCTTTTCACACAACCACACGAAAGTACTTCTACTCGCGTACTTCGGATAACAATATATGTATACTTTGTATTGACTCATTGTGAGTCTGGAAGCTCACAAAATGAACCACAAAGAGTTTACCAAAAAAAGACTCACCCAATACTACCGAATCGGTGTTACCGATGAATTTTCCACGAGACTAGAACAGACATATTATTATACTAGGATAAAGCAACTTTGCGATAGGCGTCGTCTTCTTAAACGTAATAAAAGCGCTGTCTCTAGCTCGACAACGGTCGCACATTTCTCGTCATCTGTCTGCAGGTTCTTACGGAATCGATGCAACCGTCAAAATATAGAGGCATCCAAGCTCCTCGAAGATTATTTCATAAGAGTACTAACATTATCTAGAGAGCAAGAGGAGGAAAGTTATATGTACCTGGAATGCAGCTAACCCGAAGGACTTGGACGCTATGCATAACGCGAAGTAAAGTATATTCCTCATCTTCCTCACCGAAGCTATTCGTCACCAGTAGAGCTGTAAATTATTTTTCAGCGGTTGTTAATATGCAAGGCATTTCATTCCGGGTTGAAATAGTATAGATTTCGAAGCTTACAAGTTCCCAAGTTTAGAATACCTCTTGTTCGAATTATAAGGTTCGTGAGGTGGTTATAGTTATCGAATTTTGATAATTTTCCAATGAAAATGTGACTTATGTAACATTAGGAAAAGGTGGTGGGAGCGAACTTGAGCGGACATGACAACCGAGGAATCCGTATCAACGTGGTTGAGTTAGATATTTTCTAGAATCTAACAGTGCGACTTTGTTGTATATATAAAATACGAGACCTGATCGACTATCGAGAGTCGAGACCTGATGACTCGCTGGATGACGGAAATTGATATGTCACTTCTAGGTGCTGCTTAGCATATAAAGATAAATCTTCGTAGGAACGATCAGAGGGGTGGATACTGTTTGTACACAAGTAGTATAAATTGATCTGAAATCTTTACCATTTTGGCTTTTACCGTCGATATACCTATAAAATGGACATACTATTACAACATACCTATGTATAATTTATAAAGAATATGAGAATCCAAGAGATCAGAAATGACTCGATCAAACTGAATGAAACGTGCAACAATTTGACCCGGCCGTGCCCATCACCATTTTAAATTTTCTCCGATATTTAATATGTAATTTGTACGATTTCTTTCATATTTGTACTCTAAGTTTTGTGCTTTTAGTAATCAAAATTTGCAATACCTCTCCAAAGATATAGTCTTACGTATTACAATTCATATATGATTGTTATGTTTATATAGAATTTGGTAGTAGGTACGCAGTGCTATTTTAGCATGTGCTACAACATATTCAAAATTAAAGAACATCTTCAGCAGGGAGAGTAACAGCCGGGTTAATTCGGCATGGAAAGCCCGATGTATATTTTTCCGAAAGGTGTATATGACACCAGAAGTAAGGAAATTTCGTCAACAATTAGGCGTGACAATTTCTGTTTGTTAATGTTTATATATAATCAACGCAATGTTCTCTATCATACGCGCTCTCTTCGTATGTGCTCATTAGGTACGATTGTTCACCGAATTGTATGTACACCGATCAGGCGGGACGGAGTTGGTTAATCTGCTCACTGGTAACACTGTGTGCGGTAAAGGTGCCTTTTGTTGTCAAAAATAATTATGTGAAAAATGGTTACCAAGAAAATGACAAACGGTCCTAATTTTTGAAAACTTGGATTTTCGTGTTGAATTTTTTATTTTTTTTTTAACCATGACGTAATGGATTGTGGAATATCAGGTTTGTAGTAAAACTCGAAAAGTGCTACCAACAGAAGCACGCATGCTATTGATCCGAAAATGAGTAAGAAAAATGCACGTAATCCCGATTCGGGATTTATAAATCCTAGTAATCCAGTAGCCAATCACGAAGTCACATTTGCTAATATCCATGTCGACTAGAGCTCATCATATTTTCCATTGGATTAGTATGTTCAGTGAGTTAAGTTTTTCAATTCAAGAAATCTGATGGACGATTTGAGAATCGGCTTAGGCAGGTAAATCACGTGCATAGGCTATAGATCCCGTGAGTATGTGACGATAACTCGATTGACATCGGCGGTTCAAGTTTCAAGAGAAAAACCCTACCTGATCGGCAAAAAAAACGTACACGATTCACATAATTTCAATGGGACCATGAAAGATATGAGATATATGTATATTACCGCGAGCAGAAGATCAATGTAGCGAAAACAGATGCCTTTTTCCCCGTGATTTTCGTTTTATTCACCAGGCAAGTCTGTGCTGATTGTGTTCACCAAACGCGAGTGGAAGACCGATTATTGTATACTGGTCGAACAATTTGAAGGGGCGGCAGCTATTGCGACTCGTCGGTATAGTGCCGTGCGAAATTCCTTCTTCGTGATATTACGGTAAGAGTAAACAGTATGATCGGCCACCCGCCCACAATCACCCGAAACTGTCCGAAAACACGTGCGAAATTGCAAAAAAATGTGCAAACCGAGTTTCTGTTTGTGGTGATGCAGTACTGAATTAGGTAGTATGCAGCCACACAGCACAAAACTTGCAGACACGTTGCAGCAGTATTTCTGAAATACTGTAACAGCTGTGAAACTTCGCAGTATAATATCGCTGCCATTATCTGTGCTATATAGCTACCTATATTAAAAATCTTCTTTTTCCGGAATCATGCATCCCTTAATAACTGCATTCCAAGTTTCCGATTTATTCATGGAACGATGAGAAAAAAATCTATCTCATATAGTTCATTCTATACGTAAGCGTACTGATCAATATGTTTTTTCAAGATCACGTCTCATGTCACTATTTTATGTTTCATTATTTCAGTGGATTAGCATGTATGGCGGGGGCTGCAGCTGTGCCCATTATGAAGAAGAGCTAATTATTGCTGACAGTATGTTTTCCCACAGCGATCGAGTTCGTGATATAGCTATACCAACAAAGTTACGTGAAAATTTATTGATACCCAAATGTATTCACTCGGTACATGTTTTCGTGCCTGCGTACTCCAATCAAGGTGGGGCTCTGAGTCTGTTCCTCTCTTAAGGTATGTATCCTTACGGATATGATTTTCTCAAGATATTATTGCATCTTGACGAGAAATTATTCGAAATATGACATTGCGGTGAATGGCTTTCGGATGAGTTCATCGAACCCATCTTCATCATCCAAAAGAATAATGTACACCAACCAAATAAAGCTGTCGTCCACGGCAGAGTTTTCGCAAATTTTCAAAGTTTAAATTCGCTGCTATTCTGTTTTATGGTGAAAGGAACCATTCAACAATTAATTACATCACGCTATTCTCAGCCATTTCAGACACCCCTCCCCATCCCCCTCGCCCTTGTGGCAGTGGTCGGACTTGAGTCCGTTGAAATGTATGTATAGGTATGTACACATACCTGCTCTGTTCCTGCAATGTTTCCCTTACGGCTTGTGGTGTGATATTTCTAGCCTTCCATTACGATGTTTTTGAAAAGTGACTAAATGTAACGTTCCATTATAGTAAAAAGCACTTCACGCACGTAACTCTTCTGAAAGAATTTGATACCGCTAACTGCACACACAAAAAATATGATGCAAAACACCGAAAGAATTTGGTCGGAAAAATGTATGCGTGACGAGGAGAGAAATAATTGGCGTTACATTAACATAGGGCGAAACAATCGATTTGAATAAATTTATTGCCAATCATATCGTGGGGGGTGTCAAACAAAGAGAATAAGTGTAAATTCATTTGAAAATGATCCAATGCCGATGACAAAGCTTTGTCTACGTGTGCCGCAATATGTATACTGAAACTGCAGGGACACAATGCGTACAGTTATACATTTTATTTATATCAGTCGATTATTATTATTATTATTATTATCATAGGATAAATCTGCGGCTTATCGTATTTGCAGTCTGTCTAAGTAAGACGGTGAATAATTTGATCAGTTGCACAGGTTGCTGCTATCGCAATTCCCACTCAAGAAGCAGTGAAATTATTCGTAGGTTACAAAAGTATTATACGTAGGCATGTATTGTATACATAGCTAGTATGCACGTTGCAATAATATTACAATCTAGAATTCCCTCGCCAAAGTAATTAGAACCCCTTGGTTCAATAGATTATTAGTACATGCGACAAGGATAGACACAACACTGACGAAGGTAAATGGATTGGTCCAGGTGAATCAATTCATTCGATAACTTCGAAAGTTCAAAACTTGTACTTGTCGGTTCAATAATACCATTACGCTAATATTGCTCCGATAGTTTTGGAGAATTAATGCGCAACGTAGTAAAGGCGACGACCATTCAGAGCTTGCCTTGGTCTGTAGTTCGCCTTCTCCGGCCATTTGTTACTTATCCTCCTGAAGGACTCCATCTGCGACACCGGAATGGAAACTTATTGATGAAAACATGGCTACACAAGATTTTGCACTTTACATCCGCAACAGCAATGTGTCTTAATGTTTGGAACACTGTTATTGCATTCATCTTTTATTACAATCGATATACGAACCTGTTTATGGGATATACTAAGCGGGGTAGAGGATACCAGCCACGTGACTATCTCACGGCACGGAGGAGTCGTCAGTGATCCGATATAAGATGCATAATCTTCATGGAATATGAAGTCCAATAGTGCCAACGGGTAGGATTTCACTGGAATCCGTGCTCCCGGCTTGTTTTGGATCTTGCTCAAACTGTCTTCGAGTAAGTTAATTCCGAAATTGACGTTCTCGCTTATCTGCAATAAGCATGTTGAAGTATTCATAGTGATGAACTAATTGATTATTTTGTACGTATGCTGATATGTGAGCGCACACATACTCCGGGAACAATCTTGCCGCAAGGAGGATTTACTTATTATAAGTTGATCATAATCAGAGTATGAAAACGATGATGTGAACTGGAGAATGAAGAGTGGAATGATGGGAATCGTTTACCTCGAACAAAAAGGCGGTCACTGCCAGACCATCGTCGTGTTTCAGTGCATCATCGAGCGAGCCGTAGTCTTTTTTGTAGTGAACCATATGCATTTCCATTGGGAAACTGTGCATAAAAACACGACCTTTGAATTCAAGAACATGAACATTCGGTGCAACCTTAAGGCTGAACACGTGAGTCATATTATTCAATCTTCATTGAATGTTGTACCTGGTATTGTTTATTGTGTGTTCACTGCCAACGGAGTCTTTTGTTCCCCAATGAAAGTGAAGTTGCGCAAAAAGATAATCGCCTTCGAGTGGACCTCCGCTTATGAATGGTGCCAGCTTCTCTTCCCATGTCCCCCTTAATTCGACTGCAATATGAATTCACAATCGAATATATAGCGGGAGGCTCGGAAAAGTGGGTGCCCGGACCATTCTGCGAGACACCTTCTTACATACTTAATAGGTACAGATACTGTAGGTAGAAAATTCCAAAAACTTTTGATTTCGGAAATGTTGAGTTCTTTTCAAACTTCGGAACATTTTATGATGACTGTATGAACTCGTACGTTCGAGCGCGCGCACTGAGATTAATTTCGGGATGCTCATACCAAAAACTGTGACAAAATTGATATACTTATTCATTCACAACAAACCGATGATTGATATGTACAGTTATATTGCGGTTCGTGGGTATTGAAAACTTTTCTGAATCTATAATTACGAATCACTAATTTTCGGTTCTTCTATTTCTGCTTCAGGATCGAAACTGAAATAATAATAGCCATTAGGTTGCCAATGAGAAATGAATCTTCATTGCAGATACTATATAATGATCAAGACATATATTAGGTCGAGGTCATTTCCACGAGCACCTCTCCTGTTGCAGACAGCTTCAGACACGCAGGCTTTAAAATAATATTAGTTTTAACGACGTGAATGGATGATGAACGTAATGCGGATTGAATTCAATTGGCTAATCATCGTCCTCGCGTCACCTCAAACCGAGTTCTTTTTCTGGCGCTCCAACTCGTTGTTAACTTCATTAGGCTAACGCGTCACTACTGCACTCAAGAATCTACTTTCTGGGCGACGACATTGTTAATGCTTACTGCTTACTTAATACTTACTCGGGGATCATTATCCAAGATTTCAGCATCTGGTCCCCCTCTCTAACATGTTTTCTAGATAATGGATAGACCATTCTGCCAGAAAATGAGCAGAATTTGGCTACCACGCTGAATTCATACTCAATTTATCGGAAGAGATCAAATCAAATATAAAGTTTGCACGAGAGCGAATTTCATATTTTTTTTTCTCCCATAGACTTATGAAAAAATCATAGAATTGGTCCGTGGCGGAAATCCACAAATATTGAATATGTAAGCAAGCATGTGCTAATTAGAAAGATCCCAGAATAGTCTTTCAAATCGAAATATGATTTGATCTCGCGTCACTGTAATACAGAGTACTAGTCAAAAGACAAACGGAGATGACAAGATCCAAATCATGGTTAAATATTTGCTAACAACATCTAAATGTAACAGAAAAAGACATATACGTATGAGTTCACCTGAATGTCCGGTGTCAGTAATTGTCAGGGTTTCCGGTCGGTTCCAGTAGCCCGTCCAAATCAGACTCGATGGTACCTCGAGACCGACGAGTTTTTCAGAGTCTAAATTCACTGGGGATTGAAGCCGCCCGGAGCACTCAGGACTATCGAGCGACCATTCTTCCGGATGAATGTACGAAAAATGCGAAGCAGCAGGTCGTTCCACTCGAGAAATGAGTGGACCATCATCTGCCGCCTTGCTGTCTGATTGCTTTTCTCCCGTTTGCTGTCGATCAGGTGCTTCAAATTGAATTCTATGAGAATTCGGGTGCTTGAATTGTTCCAAGTTGCCCCGTTGCTGCGGTCCCGGTGAACCGAACAAATGCACTTCCGGTTTTCGGTATCTTTCCTCGTGTCTTCTTCCATTCTCTCGTTCATAAGTTTCGCGCTCTTCTTCTTCATACTGCTCTTCGTACTGTTCTTCGTTTTGCTCCTCGGGTTCTTCCTGCTGCCATGAATCCTGCTGTTCCTTGCCTTCTTCTTGATCTCCTCTTTCTTTCTCCTCTTGTCTTTCTACTCCCTTTGACTCGTGCTCTTTCCTTTGGTGAGCTTCGAATTTAGTTCGTTTGTTCGGCGACCGTAAATGATGCGAAAATCGTGTTTCAGGATGCTCCGGCCTTCCCAACCCTTTGAAATCGTCTATCAAACTTGACAGTAGCCGGGAACGTAGACGATCGTCGGCATTTTTAAGATACCTGATCCGATCATCTCGCTCCAGCCAAAAGTTTCCCGGGCTCAACGGTAAGCCGGATATCAGTTCATGATCGGTATCTAAAACGCGAAAAATCATACTTCGTGTAATGTATGTATACCTGATGTCCGAGCATTAATCATTCTCATATGCATAAGTAAGCGTAGAACGAAACTGTAATGCAATGAGCAATAACGATATGTTTTTTGTCCTATCAAATTGTTGCAAACCAGTATTACTCTTGGACAACGCATAATATTAGTAGCCATACTTGATGCCACACAGAGACACGGGCCGAAACTAGTTGTCATCGCTGAAATTTTTGCGGGAAAGAGACATGATAAAACCTGACAGAGTGAGAAAGATACAAGACTGCTGATTGTATACTGCCAGCTAATTTCGGAACGCACTCGCGGTTAGATATTTTTTTACTCATGGCTACTTTCTTCAGAGCTACGACCAGGAATTTCAAAAATACCTTCTGCACTCTACATTCTCTCTATACGCATATAACTAAAGCAGTTTCGCTGCGATGCACCGAGATCAAAACTGTCATATCTTGACTGTTTTCTATGAATGACTAGAAAACATACCTGTCGGCGGCGGAAGTTCTCGCTTGGTGAGAGAATGAGCATGGAGGAAAGATGGTGTGTGCAAAACAATTGCTAACAGAACATCAAGCAGTCTAACCATTGCGGCTTTTGGACGAATCTGTAATCAATGAAACAACGATCACAATGTTACGAGGTTTTCCAAAAATACCTTCGAGTTCAGGTATTCGCGTATTATTGATCTAACCATGTCTGCAGATAATGGTTTTGCATTTTTTCTCGACATTCAAATCAAGACTCCTGATGTATTGACATTCGCAACAGCGGAAGCATTGGAGTTGGTAACGCAACTTTTTTCCAATCTTTCCGCATCCTCACTTCCTAATCTCAGTAGTTACATCTCAGCTACAGTAATTGACGGTTAGCTTCTGGACATTATCGCACAGTTCACGTGAAATCGAAATTTTTCAAAAAATTCATTGCAATATCACCGCTCCACGTGTGCTGTATATTTTTGCCAGAATATTGTTGCATAATAATTAAAATCCCATTCCTAAGATAGGGGAATAAAATATTCAATTCGTGCGGAGCATTTTGATTCACCATTATTGGATCAATTGGAATGCAAAATACACAGATGTATTTAAACCTGTAATAGTAAATAAATTTACAAGAAGTTCGATCATCGCGTCAGTGTAAAAATAGTATATTTTTTCATAATAGCTGCCACATGTAGATATAATGTCATCGACCTTCTGAAACCCTTCCTGTACCTTGGGTTCTCACAAATTATTCTAAAGATCACAAAACCGGCTGCTGTTTCACAGCCGATATCCGCAATTTTTCTCATTCGTCGCCGGTGAAACGCGTGTTCAATTCCATATAAATAATCGAAAATATTGTCAATTAGTTTCTACTGTTTGAAAATCAACGGTTTGCAAATTACATCTGCCAGCTATCTGCAGCGAGTAAACTTGTGTTTATTCACAATGGCACAAGGGCAACTGCGCGATGTACGCAGGGTTACGCAAGACATTTTACGTAAATGGGTTATACTTTGCGGAATGATCGTATCGGCAATGATCGCCTAGGAAGTAGGTATGTATACCTATAAAAGATCGTATGTCGAACCAATATGTAATACAGATTTGCATGTGTCAATACCCGAATAATGGCCACAGTGTAATAGTTTACTCGAATTATGCTCTAAACCGATTTCCGTTGCTTTCGAAGTAATTTGACAATAGGGCGGGGTCACGCATGCTGATATTCCAGGTTTTAGTACTATAAATAAAAGAATGAAATAATTTGAAAAGCATCACACGGCGCCCAAATAGATTAAAACTCCGCAGGTAGATCGAATTGAATATGCAGATGCGAAATTTGATTGAATACATTATTCTAATTTGCACGTAATCTACATATTTAAACTCGATCTTTTTTTCGATGAATCTTTTTGGTAGATCGGCATTTCTAGGCAAACTGGTTATAATGCGATTATTTATATACAAATCTAGTATAGTAGCCTTCGGAATGTATTTTCAAATCTTGACAAAAAAATCAGATGTGTATACGACGAATACTTTTGTCTACCATTTGAGTCTTGACTATCGAGCAAATCGGTCTAACAGTGTATAAAATCATGTACGCGTACTGTTCACAACTCGCTTGATCAGAAATCGTCATCGTTGCTTTAAATTGCGTGAGACGGCAATTCACACAAAATTCAACCTTTCGAAAGCTTCATTTGTCCTACAATCGATGGGAATTCTCCTTTCATTTTCGATCGTTTTAACTTTGTTCAATCCTGTTCGGTGTATCATCCACGGAAATGAATGTCGCCTGTCATTCATGACAGTCCTTCACTGCTCAACGCGGTTTGAATTATGCATGAACTCTCGAATTGAATATTACTTCGGTTAATTAACAATGTTTACTGGCATAGTTCTTCTGAAAGGGGTCCTTATCCGTTATACACAGTGGATTCGGATACATCAAGTGAAAAGAAAACTATATACATATGCGTCTTCAGCTGCCAAACATTACATTTCAATTTCAATTTCACTTCTGCGATTGTGAGAGCAGCTTGGATTAAAATCAGCAAACTTACTTTATAGTTCAGGCCTTGAACGGGCGAAAACTGGCATAAGTGTTAGTCGAAATGACAGCTCGAGATAATAAATGAGATTATTTCGACACAAATGGGAATACGGTTAACGACACTTGATGCGAGTAAGCCATATAATATAAGCCTCGCCAGTATTTTAGCAGTTATGCTTTACTCAGTCGAACGGACATGCTGAAATCTCAATACCTCAACACGATCATGAATACGAGAGCCAGTCAAAGCCATTGAGTAATATTAATGTTTAATTACTGATCTATAGACGCGCGGCGAAATTGTTGATGTGAGGAGCATCTCAAAATAGGAGACGCTATAAACTTTGAGATTTATAATCCTGTATATTTATACCTATATAATTAAAGTTCACACTGGTAGGTATCTCGGTTGCGCATGTTTTACTTTTTTATTCCGCATCAATCTTGTCTCTTGACGAAAATTTATGCTATGATTTTCATTCCCAATTTACATAGGTGTACAATTTACATAGGCGTATACCGTATGTATGTAGATACGTGCCGATGAATTTTTTTACTATTCGGTTCCGTCGTTTGTTCATAGAGTGTCCGTTTCAAATCCCTCAGGCGGATATCGTTTTACTGTTTACATCTCGGCAATGATTCCGTATGATTAGCATTTTGAAACCGTTTTGAGAGGAAGCATCTAGGATTAAAAAATTCTGTCTGACTTATCACTTGCTCTTTTGACACCACACGCTGTGCGGAAAACATGATATTTCTGAATTGTTGCAGTATAGAAACAGTCATTTTCGTACTCGTTACTGAGCAGGAAAATCTTCATTCTTATGGTCGCCAAAGCCACCCCAGTTGACGGTAAATCCTCTAGTTTCCTTTACAACTCTCGAGGATAGGCGTAGCCAAGAATCGAATATAACATTTCGACCTTTACCGATCGCTCAAGACATCTGGATCCTTGTTTCATTCGTGATAATTATCCAAACATATGTTATACCTTTTTCCGTTCACCATTTTACTCTTTCACCTTTCAGATGAATGAAAACTGAGACTTCAGTGGAAATGAAAAACCCGTCTTATGGGACAGCCCCATCCTGAATGGAAAATATTCAGTGGAGCTTGAAATATTGGGAATGAACCAGACCAGAACTACGCGATACAAGCGTCTAATAGTTCAGGGAGATCCATTAGAGGAATACGAACGATGTAATGCTAACCGTCGCGTCGGTGGAAATACGCTCGTCGTTTACTCGCGAGCCCAACAAAATATACGCCAACGCGGATAGTTGAGGGACATAAGAACAACATGACACGAGCGATAAGCGTTCAAGTGTAAGTATGAAAATTCCGAGACTTTTGATGGACATTAACCTTCTACCTCCTACATAGAACCTGAACTCACGTGAACCAATGTAAATGATGTGTTCTCAATGGAAATGAATCTAAGCAAAATAGGTATAGTAATATCAGCAATGCTGTTGGTAAGGGACCAGCGGCTCACTCAGTTGCATAAATTATTAATCACTCAAGGTTACTAAGGCTACTTGAGACATTACGCTCATTTATTATCCATATATCTACAATCTGGCCGATAAAGACTGGCAAACCGAAGCACGATCGTTCGCATCCTAATTCCTAATTCTTACGTGTTATTCATTTACTGAAATCTTTCGATATGTATAGTATATATATAATAAATAAATACGTGGACCACCCGGACGAATACATGATTCAACTATAAGATACAATTTGAGCGTAGTTATATACTTAGGCCGTTTACATTTTCACATCTTTGAGTATCCGCAATGGGTCATTAATTATGAACAAGTGTCTCATCTTCGATTCACTGCCGGAGAGTTGATCAATCGTTAATATGCCTAAATTTGGATCCGATACTCGTGAGTGAAAAATTATTTATAATTCTCACGAGTTTCACTGCATCTCGTAATTGATCATCGCCATTCGACTGGTGAGACAAAATTTGACTGAGATCCGGTGTGAGGATTCATGAATTTTGTATTTCATTATTGATATTGCCACAATTAAGAACAAAAATAATCTTATCATATAACAATGGGGTTCTGATGATACGAGATATGTAGTACTATATATACTATATGGATACTACCGTATTGATTTAATCAAGAGAAATTTTCTTGCTAGGAATAATCGTCAGTTCGAGACCTGTCATCTGGCGGCGACGGTTAAAAACAACGGTGTATGGTAAATTATTCATAATACATTTTGAAGCAAAAAAATTTAATTTCAATGCCGAACATATGGCTACTCTGACAGATGTTAGGCAATAAAACGCTAATTCGTAATTCTATAGGTTGACCTAGAATATGGAATTACAACATCGCGAATTCGCCAACCTCGTTACTGATTTTTGTTCTACAATGCAAATTTCCACTCATCTAGGTGAGTTGATATATCTCTTCATCGTATATGCTAGAAACGCATACCGCGGCGAAGATCGGGTAGGTAACCGCTTCCATATTCCTCCTGCTTGGACAACTATCTCATTATGTAAGAACAGTACTAATCATACGACACAAACAGCTCATGTTGGTAATGTATTTGACTGAAATCGATTATTAAATATTGTTGTACTGTTGCAATAACAAGAATTCTAAGTCCTTGCTGAAAATATACATATTCCAAGTAGAGCCTCGATTGTATAAGCTATCGTAGACCGACCCTGGTTCGGATGATTGGATAACTCTGATAATGCGAGCTCAGCTCTGCAGGAAAATAGTCGCAGTAGTATTCTGGGTTATACTACACTTTTTACAATTTTCAAGATGTCTGCATGATTTCGGGCAGGAAATCAATGTGGGTAAAAAAATCTGAGTAAGTCCTTAACCCAGGATACAAAATTCTTACCATAAACTGAGAAGTTATTGTGATAATATGATAATTTTTTAAATATGCGCTACCGACAACTGGACTCCAAGCTGCAAGTTCCGCATCGGCCTCCGACTTACGTGTGACCGCGGAAGTTTGATGCACGCAATCATGTTCACCTGAGCTGAACATTTTTTTTACTGATTCCTCAAATGTTGAAAGCGGATTTTTTTCAAAATTTCTTCATCGAGGAACAGTTTATCATGTCTGGGATGCAAGAATTAAAGAAAAAAAAACAGATAAGATCAATCGATTCGAAAATTTGATTTGAAAATGGAAATAATGATAGTAATGATAATACTGATGAATTGAGGTGAGTTTCGCAGTATCCACAAATGTATGACTTTATCCGTATACTTTGCTGCTACACATATTTTTTCATGGAATCACACGGAGTTATTATACGAGGCAAAAAATAAGTTATCAGGTTTGTTCAGGTAAATAAATTTGGCAGCTTCTTGTCGCAAACGTCGTTGTAACGATATCGATGAATCAAGTATAATAGGTGCGCGTAAGCACATACCTATACCTATGCTTATCCAGCTGTAACGCCATTATGATCATTTTACAAGATGTATGGATATTGTGTGATTAACTTAGCAGATTCAATGATATTTGAAAACAATCGTCACATGATAGCACACACTGTCATGAGATATGTTTTAGCCAGCCGAAGCTATTTCCTTAGGCGATGAAAGGAAGGAACTCTATCCACTTATGCATGTGGATGTCTGATAATGTTTCAGGAATAATTATATAATTGTGGTGAGGCTTATGGTAATTTTTTCATTCAATATTGGCGTCAGGCAAAAAGGATGAGGTTATTAGAATTTAGACAAAACGTTGATACTCTACAAGGAATCAAGCGTACGCCGTCAACATGGGCAAACCGGGGACATAATTGATAACTTTTTGTCTCTACAGCTCCTATATGTACACTGCTGCACATTAATGGTTTGGCTCTGAAGTTAGCAACGCTTGTGTCGAGTCGCTCCAAGGGTAAAGCAGAGACCAATCAGCGTGACGCATTTGAATAAATTCAAGATTCGTCATGCTGATTAATCCCTGCTTTACACTCAGAGTGATCTTCCGCACTCATAGCTAATTTCAGAGCAGAATAATGAATCTGTCGCAGTGTACAAGTTACATAGGTATACATGGGGCTGTCGACCTCAACTCAAGCACCCTCCAGGCCTTATCGCTTTCGATTTTGTCTCCTTTTCACATCGCTCACTACTCATCGGAAGAACAATTTTTCATCTTCAGTTCCAGGAGAATACCAAGTTAAAACTAAAATCCACGGTCAACTGGAATATTCGCGAGCTCGGATAAAGCAGGCTCAGATCATCGAGGCTTCACTGTATTCTGATAGTTTTCTCATCATTTTCAAAATAACTCTGAAAAACTGTGAAATATTCTGTGAAGAGTTCAATTATCTCCGAGCATCTCTGAAGAAACACTTTATGAACGTCAACAGAAGTTTCACATAAAATGTTCATACATTTTTAGTGTTCTACGGAAATTTCAGAAAATAGAGTATTGTCGTACAGATTTCTCGGGGTTTATTCGAAAATATTAAAAAATTCTCCAGACAAATACCGTGAATCATTTTTTTGTTTGTTTCTGTTTAGAGTACTTTCCTCCCAAAAAGCACAAAACTTACAGCAATATTACTGTAACATCGCAGCAGTGCAGAAATATTGTTACAATTGTCCGCGCTGTACGGTAAGTAGATAATTTCCACTATTTCTATGGTAAATCATTCTTTTCCCTGAAACTACATGTTTCGATGAACACTGAATAATCCACGCAATAGATCTTCTTGCAAATTCGAATTTTCTTAGCAAGATTTTTCATGATAATTATAAAGTGTACGAATATTGAGAATTCTTTCCGATATAATCGAAGTTACTTGAACTTTCCACAGAATATTCCAGAGTTTACCTGGTTTCAGAGTTACTCACAAACTTTTTAGGAAACAATAAAAAATGCGTTTTACACAAAGAAAGTGATCACAAAAAAAAAAAAAAGAAGAATTACTCTGATCGGTAATTGAGCGAAATGAACTACAACGCTTCGTCAATTCGAGACGATCAAATATTGACGTTTTAATTACGGCTTACAACGTTACAACGGTCGTAATTCCTTACTGAGTAAACCGAAGGAAGGGAGCAAACACAGAGGAAGATCATCGAAATATTTACTGATAATCACAAACCGATCTAGAAACAACGTTCCTAAAATTAGGAAGTGAAATATCAGAGAGTGCAGATGAACCATTATATATAATGAAGTGTTCGACTGAGTATTCATCATTAATGAAATTCGAGGTGAATTCATAGCTATTATAGTATACTCACCGGATCCAATGATGCAGATGTTCAAGCGTAATAAAAAATGTTTAAAATTTCTTCCCGTGGTGCACAAATATTGTTGATGGTTTGAACTACAAATCTAGCTTCCATTGATCCACAGGAAGGAATCAGTTAATTCAGTAGCAGTAGCGAGTAGGATAACTAAGTCGATTCTGCGAGACTGACCGAGCTTGGACTTTCATATATATACTTAGGAGTTGGGACAAGACCGCCTACAAATTGACTCGCCAACGTGGCCGAAGATCAAGTAAATCTACTTTACGATAAGATTGATGTGACGCATAATTATAACCGAAATTTCTACATTATTTTTGGCCTCCAGATTACAAACTGGAGTCCTATACCTACCATCATTGTACTTTTGGTTATGGAGAAAGACTTTCACCCATCTCCGCAAAAATGAAAACATACCAACTTTGTACAACTCACCTACCCATATACCTATACCTACCTATATAGCTGTATTATACTTCAGAATATGCCGTGTGTAGTTCAAAGGAATGAATTAATGCAGGGATATTGGTGCAATATCTTTTTAATGACATGTTCTTCAAATTCCAGAAGTAATTAGTACTTATACTCCTTTCATATGAAACCATGTTTCCCGCGTGTTCATTATAACGACTCGACACATTCAGATAAATCGCAAACGACAATCACGATTTCGCAAACCTCCGACTACCTGAACGACGCGACTTCTTAATTGCATTATTCATTAGCAGTTCCATCGGTTATACAATATGCATTCGTACAATACACTGCCCGTGTACATGGATAACAAAAATGTGAAATTTACATTTGCAGTCATGAATATATGGACAGCACAATTGCTTGGAGTAAAATCTACAGCAATTGTGTTGCGATTTACAAAAAATTTGGTCAGAGTTACAACATGTCATGTTGAGTTAACCACAATCGGTGCAGATTTTACTCCAAACAAATGCTGTCCATATATTCACCACTGAAGATGTAAGTTTGCAATTTTTTTTCCCCGTATATACGGGGGCCGAAAATATAAATCGCTGTGTCTAAAAAATTACGTAAAAGGAATTAGGCAGCCAATATTAACCCATTATAGTGAATTCCTTGCTTTTATATAGACCTTGAATGAAGTTTTGTTCATTATTGATGTGTGGTGTCATTCAATTTGGGAAATGGTTTTGTTTTCAATACCTTTCGTTATGTGTATACGAATTTACATAACATCGTTACTACTCGTCTGGACATTGTTTACTGCATTTATAGCTGTACGAAGCGGATTCGATTATTAATTGCACTCTCAAGTGTTTCTCCTGAAGACTGACCCAGACTGCAGTAGACTGATGCTGAACTTGAATTTCGATACCTTGCATAAACGCGTGAATTAATTGAGTAGAAAAACCAATTCAAGTGTTAACTGCGCTCATAATCATATAGTCATATAGGTGAAGCACAGTATCTTCAGTTTATGTTATTGTATATCTGTTGAAGAGGAATACCTACATCAGAATAATTCTAAAATAATGAACGTAATTTTGATGAAAAATTGATGTATATCTCGTACGTTTGCAGTCACCCCGAGATCCACGATGAACTAGTCGTGTTTCTCGGTCATAGGTATGTCCACCGATTGGGAAACTTTGGTAAAGTCAACTTGAACGCCAAGAACGCATTTCTACACGGCAATTGTACCCGATCGATGACTACGGTCACCTATTGCGCAGGATAACGAAAAATTGAAGACAAACTTCGCCAGTTTTTATCGACAGCTCATAATTGAAATCAAGGATCCCAGAAGTTGTAACAAAATCAGACTTGGTGATGCCAAATCCGTGCCCGATATTCGGTAGAATCACCCATACGATGTGATACATTCGATATCCGAGTTGAACAAATTTCTAAACTATAGTTAACCGGTAATAAACGATACATGAAAGTTTCTGAGTGCAGTTTAACTGTTTAATACCTATAATAGCATCAGACATGAGCTAATATTACCGCTATTATCAAGCTAATATATTATATTAATATGAAACGTTAGATTATAGTGCAGTAATGTTCGATCGTACAACAGACACTTACGTCAATACATCTATGCGGTTTATAAAAAACCACGAATACACTGCACTTGTTTGAAACCTCGAACTACAGCTTGGATATAGGTATAATAAGAGATATCGCGTGCTTGAGCCGCCCTTCGAGGAGGATTCAAAACTGTAGTGACAATCGGCTGTGCTATACCTGAAGGCGGAGACATCTAGCCAATGGATTAGCCTCGCGAAGCGGATGTAATCGCTAGTAGAGTACAAGCGGAAGTGTCTGTATAATACCACTTATGTATGTACATATACATAATCTGGGAAACTATACGAGATTGGTTTGACTGATAGAACTCCGCTACACACCGCATCAGGGCCATCAGGGCTTTGTATTAGATATTTGCATTTTATAGTTTAGCTATAATATCTTCTGCATAGGGCGACCGAGGTAAATTCGTACGTTACGTTCCAAATTCGAAGAGCGCGTTAACCGCAGAGTAAATGTTCCACAGTTATAATATTTTCGAGGGGCTATATTCACTTGTGGATTGAGTCACGTCGAGCGACTTCAATGACTCCAAGCGATTTCACGTTGCACATATATACGATTTCAAAATTTCTACGCATATTTTTCACCGCTTCTCATGTGAATCATCCGGAATTTGCCTCATTCTTTGGCGATTTAATTGTAAGCGATTCCGATTAATAAAATCTTACATCTTTTTCATTGATTTCAAGTTGATTTCATCAGTTCTAGCGATTTCCACGTCGATTTCGGAGTCATTTTTCATTCATAAAATGCAGGCTTGCTATTCCAGCAAGCGAATAAGCCTCTCGTATATTTCACTGGAACGAGATCCATGAGTGCTTTAACGCGCGATTATATCCGTTTTCGAAATGGCGTATACGTGAAAGGAAATTGGAACAGTCCGTGCACAATTACCATTAATAATTATGGCATTAGTGGTCCCAAAATCTAGTTGACTAAGCGCAAATGACTCATATATCGTGTTTCAGGTGCCCTGACCAGTAAAACAAAAATAATTTAAAAGAATTGAGCATATGATCAAAACGGAATCAACACGAATTATAACGAATTAAAAAGAATTGAAGTTACGAGCTCAATTCTTTTTCTTTTACTGGGCTCGCAGTAAGCGCCATTGATGCTCGGTAGTGTGTTTTGTCTTCATGTGAATATTTACAGCAAAAACTTGAAGATATTTTCAACTCGATTTAGTTACCCGGAGATTCTTATCGGTAGTATTCAAGTGCAATGCTTCATATTTTCCGCTGAAATTTGCCTGACTATATTTATAGGCTGTTTAAATTCGCACATATATGGCTCGTTGGTCTAGGGGTATGATTCTCGCTTCGGGTGCGAGAGGTCCCGGGTTCAAATCCCGGACGAGCCCAAACTCACTTCAATTTTTGCACTCACCCTTTAACATCCTAGATAATAATATCAATCTGTCTGTGTCTCGAAACGAATACTTCAGTATTCATATTTAAATTTTCCAATTAATTTCGTTCGAAGTATGAATATACATACATACGTAAAGTACCTTTTTTGTATACATACCTAACAAATTATTTATTTGGACGTGAGTCCGCGACATGCGGTATAATTGTCAAATATCATTATTATTTCGTACAGTGAAAGGCTTCTGCTGCCTGTATTGGACACGGTACATCATTTCCGATATAATCTAGTCGTATATTACCCGTTTTTAGCCGTTGATTCGGGAAAAAAATAAGGAAATATTTATAGTTACGCGATACATTTCGAATATCGGAATACCACAAGCAGCTACGTTCACTCGGTCCAGATATTCGATAGTGTAATCGACTTGCGAAACTGAACAACTTAACACCGCAGGGCACACCGATACCGACAATTGACAAGTCAGACAAGTGTGAACATGGCGCTCGCGTGGAGTCCTGAAAAAAAACACAGTGATCCCGAAAGGTACGATTTTGTAAATATTTCGATCCGAAAGCTAGAAAAATATTTGATGCATAACCGTTAATGTATTATTATTCTTCATCTGTAATAATCTGACTGTCAATCCATTCGATTTCAACCTGCCATCTGTGTCATAACCTCCAAAACTTGTTTTGACGTGAATTCGTCCGACGTGAATTTATTCTTTCGTTTGAACGATTTGAATTCGTTCCTCAACGAACTGAGATAATTGATTTGAAATATCATCCTCTTTTCCGTTCTGCGACACGTTGAAGCAAATATCTGCCTAACGTTATTTCTCAAAGGAATTAACTTTTACCACGGACTAATAATCTGCTCGAATTTCAAGTGTTGTTCGGTTATCACACTACCGAACATAGAGTTCAGTTTAATTCGAAAATTTGAATATTATTTAATTGAGAATTGACAAAACCTAAAAAATAAAAAGACTTGTCAAACATTTCAATTGAAAACCTGAATCTTGAAATCTCGTGTCTACTTTTTTTCGTAAAAATCTAGCAACTTTAGTGATTAAGTATTTTTACCTGATCGAAACTCAGTGTTGACATGATTATGGTATTGACATTCACTCATCAGATAATTTACAAGTGATTTTCTGTATTACTGAAATATACAAGGAAAATTTATTCCGATTGTATTTTGCAGTCGATCGAAGGTCAGATTTGGAACAAAAGTTGTCTCACACTAGGTGGACGAATGTCTTGAAAATATCTCATAACAAAGTAAATTTGTGCTCAGGAAATTTGAAAACAGTCCAAGATCTTGGTTTATGGACATTAGGAAAATATTCTGAATCGACAATCGACAAATTGACTATTGACCAAAAGTTACACAAATATTCTGCAGTTTTGGAATTTGTCTGAAATCCTATGTCTTGTTTCAGATGGATCTGCATCTATCCGGCTTATATAAACAGCAAAAAAACATTGGCTGAGGGTCGCAAAATAGCGAAGGACAAGTGCGTCGAGAATCCCACGCATCAAGAAATCCGTGACGTTTTATCAGCAGCCGGACTGAGAGTAGGGGTAGAGAACAAGCTGCATCCAAGGGAACGGAGCAAAGAACTATTATATCGAGGTCGCATAAGAGTTCACCTAAAAAATGACGACGGTACACCAATAAATCCCGTATTTCCGACAAGAGATTCTGTTCTCATGCATTTGGGGGCTACTATTCCAAAGTTGAAAATTCGCCAGACTAGACAGGCCTCTGGGGATCAGTCTTCACAGCAATCCTCGTCTTCTAAGAAAGGAAAGGGGAAGGGGCGAAGATAAAATTGTATTCTTATACTTCGTGTCTACAGGAATTTTTGTTTTTGCTTTTGAACGACTTACGAATACAGACTACTTGTAAGATATGTAGCTTTGATATCACAAACCAGCTTAAAACTGGGATGAACGGAGTGAAAAGAATATGATAACAAAATTCGAGCACCGAATCACAGACCAATAATGTATCGACAGAATCAAACCGCTCTGTTCCCTCATGTTAATATTAATATAAGATGAACTGAAAACCATAGTTCTACCAGAGAAATGTTCCATCATTATGAAGCTATCATTTTGGTGTATTGAATTAGTATAAAACTTGTTACTATATTTTATGAATTTATTTAGCAATTTTTCTATTTTCTTAATACATAAAATTGCTCATGATACAAAATGAAAAACCATACACGTTCAATTCTTCATGTATTATTTCTCACACAATCTCATTCTATGTGTGAATTCTACAATATACCCTGACTAATTAAACAACGTAGTATCTCACTCAAATTTATAAGTATAAAATGGTAAAAACAACGATTTTGTTAACGGTTCGTTCCTCATTGAGCATCAACTAATTTTTTGATAGTAGGTTCAGACTTAGCAGCGCTTTCTTTCGATCTAAATTTGCTGACTCGTTGCCTTATATTCTGCTTCAAAGCCTTGAATGCTGGAACCTTTGTTTCTTCTGCATTTTCTGCATCTTTCTCCGAATTATCGGCACTTTGTACGCTGCCTACGACAGCTTCTGTATTTTTCCCATCAGCACTCACTAGCTCCTCTGCTTGGTTGCCAGAATCTGTATTTCCTGTGGCCACAAGACTTGCTTGTGGATTTGGCGCTCCGACCTTTGCCTCCTCTTCTCTAATAATCTCACTAGCGCTAACTTCTTCCGCAGTAGCAGCCGAATCTGAATTTTGTGGGTCGTTTGCTCCACCTAACAGTGTGGGGTAATTGTGCAGGGACGAAGACCCATCAAATGAAGGATTCTCTGCTCCCGCCATAGAGTTATAGCTGTACGAGTAAGATTGTATTGGCGATAGTACTTGAACTCCGTCATGTGACTGGACCAAATAGGGTGTACCAACAATGTATGGGTAAGGTGTCCCAACTATTGCTCCAACTGAGTGAGCGCTGTTTAAATCATTCGTAGAATCCGTCATAGAATCCTGATGTAGTGAAACAACGTAAAGAAAATGGGTCAACAATTTGGGGTAATCATCATGAAATAATCAGTTTTCCGATAAAAATCAAAGGGCCTAAACAAAATTAGGAAAAATACTATTAGCTATTTTCGGGCATTCGCGAATCCCCGATCGTCAAAAACGAGAATTTGTTTTCATCAAGAAATATCAGCCAAAATTACAATTTTCGTGAAAACGTTTAGATGTTGAAACAGCAGATATCATTTTTCCTAATTTTGATGCATCAACGCTATGAACATTCGGCCTCATATGTAGCAATCAGTCCTTACGAAATTTGCTCGCGACGAATCCATTGCATGATTCTGATACATCGGACTCGACATTGAACCGTGGTCCAACGGCTGTCCAACGAAACCCTGCATTCCATTTCTCATGGCCAGCAGAGTATTGGGATGTAACCATGCAGCGGCTGCTCCCAGTAATGGGTTCATTCCGACGGATTGACCAGAGATTTCATTTGCACCGCCGAAAGTGTTGGGCGCACCTACTATAGCTGCTGATTCCGTGTCCGAGATGCTCGAACTGCTTGGTGATTCGGCTCCAACATTTTCTGCTGCATGGGAAGAATAAGGTTCCTGAGGTTTTGATTCCCCCTCGTTCTGTAATTTCGATGAACCCAAAAGCGAACCTAAACCACCCAAGCCGTGGCCCATGAAGTACTTGGCAATCAATTCAGCATCTTCTGTAGAATATCGTATTGAATTAGGTAAATGTTTCGGCAGTTTGCTTTCGTTTTTTCTCTGTTTTGAATTCAACCAGATGGTGGGGGAGGTGGTAACGAAATTATTTCGTAATTGGGCTGAACTTCACGTGCTTCATACTGTCCTGTTATTCAGAGCAGGACAGAAATTCGAGTTTATTCAAATGGGTTCATTACCTCTACTTCTGAAGCGACGGAACGGAGATGTGATACATCGGGCAGGTCGATCAGCCTCGGGGTTAGCAAGATCGCAGGATACCACGTCCAATCCAAGTTCCGCTGCTCGTCTCTTCATTCGATAAATGCATTCGGCTCCTGTTGAAAAAGGTAAACGGCCAAGGTTTGTATTGGCAAATTGTACGCTCAGCCCAAGGTGTGGTCAGTGTAGCGTATGACAATGATCGTATATCGATAATTTGGGTGTATCATCACTAGTAAGTGAAACGTGCGGTCGAAACAGGTAATTAGAGACTTCACAACTAAAAAATATCTCTAAGCATCCGCACTGATAGATCATTGATCGGTATAGAATCACACAAAATTTAAAAATAACAGGACGGAGTTTCGCTGATAAATAAATCACTCGTAATACGTATAATACCTCGTTGATTGTCATCAGCAACGTGACACTCACAGCAATCATTATCCAAAGTTGCTGTTCCTTCGCAACTTTCGCAGAGATCGATGCAAGACTGTTTGTCATTGTCATCTAAGAAATCGGCAGTACCTAAAATGCGATACAATATTCACATAGTCTGATATAGATTCAGGCTTTACTGAGCGCAAGGCGGTCTACCTACTCGTAGAATTCGTAGACTTTATAAGTATACATTCTTTCCAAGACATACCTGTACTTTGTAATGCTATTATTCCCAATAAGGCGAAGAAGCACCGCGGAAGGATCATGCTGATGCTTGCAGCTGTGTTATAAATTAATTCTGATACAACGACAAAGACACGAGATCTGCCAATTTTTTCATAAATGAGCGCATCGTAATGCTCACTTATAGTTTTTGTCGCTCAGGAATCTGCTGACGAGTAGCTGGTATACTTGGTTTATTCAACGCATTGCTACACTCCGCATTCGACGCTGTGCGGTTCGATCGTGTTTTTGTTTTCACAGCAATGTAAATATACAGTGTAATTGTGCTCGCTATTGTAATTAATTGAGTAATAATCGAAGGATAGCCAGTAAAGACAACGGCAGATTTGAAAACAAAATTCACGATAAACAATACAGTAGGCTTTCAATTATACGATAAATTCGATACATCTCGCAGTATTGCACCAATTCATAACGTGAATCGCTTTCTTCATTTTCTATGCAAGCAATTTGCGTAATTTTTGGTTGCGCTACTTAATTTGGTTGGTTCAACATGCCCACGGGATATCATACACTGCGAGGTATCCCATTTTTCCATCCTCATTCAACCCTTTTAATTTGAAGCATGAATCCAATATACAAAATCTAAAATTGTAGAAAAATACACAGTTTCACAATAAAGTTGGGGTTCGTTGATTCCAAATCAGAAGCAAAAAATTACCATTTTCAATACCAAATGGACGCAAAAATCCTCGCGGGTATCATAATTTTCCTGAAGATCATAGTCCGCGATTATGTATGTATGTATACATATTTTGAAAATTTTTATATTTCAACTTTAGAATTAGCAACCCAAAAAAACTCCACAGATAAATTTGTACCAAAATCAGGTAGACGAAAAATGTGTTGAATAAAATCAGAAAAATGGCTTGCGCAAAAAAATGTCACACAAAATTCTAATTTCCTAAGAAATAAGAATTCAAAGATCTTGGCATGATGGAGAAATACTTGCTTCAGAAGTTACGATAAATTGAAACTCGGAAGTGCGGAAATTCAGTGTATTTTTTCAAAGTTTTAGGAGCCAGGAACGGTGCGAACAAGAAGAATGTCACCGAAGACTATAAGAGGATGCTTATAGTTTATATTGATAGGATGCTTTGGTTTTTGGTTGTCATTTCCGGAAGCTGCCGCTACGAGTATATCCACAAACGTGATCACTGTTTCGGTAAACGGTAAATGAATCCGACCTGTTATAACTGACACGAAGGAGTTTCTTTAATTCAGTGTCAATTTTCGAGCTGTGTACACCCAACTGTAGCACTCAAAATTAACAATCGAACAAGAAGAGACAATAGGTTGGTGAATAGAAAAAATCAATGAGAAATTAACAGAAAAAAATTACCTTCACCGTGACAATGTTATTACACATTGCCGTGACCAGGATTCGAACCTGGGTTACTACGGCCACAACGTAGGGTCCTAACCACTAGACGATCACGGCTATCGAAGGACTTGGTTGTCCGTGAAATAAGGGAAGATTTACCTCGAGTATCATTCATAACTACAAATGCAGATGTCTGAAATCAAGAAATTGATCAGAAACGTGCATATATTCATCAATTTCTGGGTTGAAAGATAAATAACAGCACGTCAGAAAGTTGAATAAATTATACCATTCAAAATAAAATATCAGATAAGTATGAACTGAATAGTGTATACTTCAAGCCTGCAGCTGTACAATTACTGTTATTGTAGGTGAAACTGATTATAAGTTAGCATGATCGTATCTCTCATGCGTAGTTATCAGCTTCCTAATGAGAACACATGGAACATACCTGTGCTGTATCGTATGTTCACCTGTTTCTACAATACATTTGAAATGTCAAGTACTGTTTTCATCGTCTAACCTAATGTATAGCTAATACATTTCTCGGGCAATCTCTACATATTCTTCTGTTTCATATAGTCCTGATAGAATTTACTAGATTATTTCATCAAAGTAAGAACTCTTTTTAAATTAATATTACAATATGTCGAAATGTTTGTACAAGGGGGCGTAGCTCAGATGGTAGAGCGCTCGCTTAGCATGCGAGAGGTACCGGGATCGATACCCGGCGCCTCCAAGTTGCTTTTTTGCAATTGAATCCCGCTGATGAATGCACGAATTGCTATTTTCAATCAGACGCCTCACAAGTAACGGCTGTATAATTTGAAAAATAAACTATGCCAAGAAGACTCAGTATACCGGGACGACTACAGCGTGAGAATCCAAATTGCACCTATTATAAGAGGGACAGAGAGGAGATCATTGGCCCATAATGGTATATTTAGGTAATGATACCGAGATGAATTCACATTTTGAAGAACTATTTTTCAAGATGAAAATCAAAACTACCCCTAATCAATTGGAAATTACAAGAATAAAGTATGTAGTGTACACGCTAAACTGTTAGCATCTGTACTTGTCTATCTATCATACGCGTAGAGAAAGGTCCACGACTATCACTAGCGAACACTCCTGTTTTCCTGAACAAAGCGGGGCTCCAGCGACCGCCGTTGCTACCGCGGCGCGGTTTCTTCTGCGGCGATATTCCCCCATATCGTGGTACCGCGGATACCGCGATGGCTTCGGTAGGTATACATCTCTGCTGTAGGCATCCGCTACTTTTTGCTCTCCTGATCCGTTGTGCTTCCCAGAGAGCCTACCCCAACGACTTGCGGTGGATGAATCAAATGCCGATCTACTAGACTTATAAGTAGTAGAGCTCTTCCCTTCAATGATCTAATGCCCAGGACCAATCGGAATATGAATGTATTAGTGTAGGTCTGGACGTGTGAGCGGTTTTTAACAGTTGACTTTCTCGATTTTTATATCGCAAAACATATTCCTATGATTGGAATTGTTCGAATTAGGTATTTTAATCATCAGATTTACCTTGTTATAATACACATCGTCAACTCAAATTCCACGCACATTCATAATGGTGCAGTAATAGCTGCAACAACGAATGAAGTAGATCACTTGTTGTTGAGTTAAAGTATTGTTTATAAATATATAATAGAGAGTTGTAGATGGAGGGAAGAATAGGGCACAAGGTCTTGTGTGGCATATATAACATGCGATCTCGAATCGTAACGCTCAGCTGTCCCCAGTTCATGAGAAACTTTGTGAAGCGGCTGATCTCCTGTTGCTGCTGTTCAAATAATGCAAATTCACCACGGACGACCTGATTTGCACCCTTGCTTACTGAGCTGAAAATGATTATCATTTTAGCAGTGATCACACACAGTATGTGTCTCGTATATGGGATGAACGCCAATGTAGTCGCGCTCGTATTTCATTCATGTAAATCCTGATTCTGTTTGCGGCATCACACGGCAACTACTGCTCCCCTGGTATCAGGATCTCTGACTGCTAGGTCGGGGCTGCGAGCTCCCGTTCAGGAATTTACTACAAATCATACTATCCTGCTAGTGGTGTCGACTATTGAGCGGAATAACGACAGACAGCTGACTAGCAAAGAATATATGAATTTGAGCCATACAATCTTCTTCCTTTTCTTTTCAATTACCGTAATCTGAACTGAACTTGCTAATTCTGAATGAGTATGGACGAGAGCATCATTTTATTATTTTAGTTTTCAACTATAATCCCCATTGAATCACTAAAAATATCCCAGACCTTCGTTATACGTACAATTGATTAATATTAACTATGCAAACGATGCATTATGTGTCCATTGTTATTGATCTATTATGTTATTGTATTATACAATTTTCAGATTTATTTATCTCCGCGATATGTGTGAACCACGGAAGAAATCTCAAAGATGCAGAGGTTATCGCGTTTGAAACGAATAGCATATAATTCATAACTTTGATTTCCCAACATAGCTACGCTATACGTATTGGAATGATGGAATCCATTTACGATAGACTACTTCATTTTTCGCCATAAATCTTAATCATATTAACAACGAAGCGCACAGTCGCCGAATTTGACGCGCTTCGTTACTAGGACAACAGAACTCCCAGAAACATAGGCGGTATACCTATACAATTGCTACGGAGCCATGCACTTGCATATCCTCATGCTCAACAGGTGAAAATGCTTTTCGAATTGGTCCAGCACAGCATTAAGGCTGCAGAGCATTCAAGTACTGAAGCCTCTAGTCCCAAGACCGGCTAATAACGAATAACCGTCAAAGGCTATATACATTTTAGACCGAAGAAATTAAGAAAATTCTATTTTGACCATAGGATTGTGCGTATCGCCAAATCTAACATTTTTTGGCCATTTTTTCACTGCAAGCTTCATCTATACACCAACATTCACTCATGAATTTTTGAGATCTTTTCTTGCTTTGGAACGGGGTGAAAAAAATCGAACCAAGTTTGATTTCCTAATACAAACAATTTTGAAACATAATTTTTATTCCTCATTTGCAATTTTCTATCGAAAACATATATCAGTGATTCAATTGTTAGGAAAGTCATGCACAAATTTTCTCTAACAAATATATGCATCCTAAGTAGTTGAATTTTTCACTAATATAAAAATCCAACTCCCCGAAGGCTGTATGATATAATTTATAGTATAATATATGAACGTTTGTCTCACGTGGAACCCATATATATGTTAGTAGCGACAAGAATTTCTTAAAAATTATGATATTTCACATCGAATTTCAAGAATATGGCCTACATATGTACGAACTCACATTACACAAAAGGTAATAAGGGTTTCTCCGTTATGATCGAAATGTTCGGAATAATTCAAAATACGCGGTTAATGTCGAGACTTGCGTATTTGCGTTCGCTGAACTGGCACGCTAGATCGGCTGAAGCGAGCCGAGTCGAGTTGGTCGAGAAATCAAGCGAGATGCCAATGGATGCCAATATACGACGAAGTTCGGTTCTGGATGCCATAACCTCGCAAAATTAATCGACGAGTATGTTTTTGAATAATTATTGGCTTTTTATTTTAAACTCTCCATGAGATTCCCGTATTTTGTTTACAACCTGTCGATGTAAAATCGGTGTCCTTTAAATCTTAGCCTTTGTACATACATTGTTTTCTGGAATTGTCTTGACGCAAAACATTTCTGCAGGTTATCGTCAGCCAATTACATGAATCGTAACTTTTTTTCAGAATTACAAATAATAGAATGGGTAACTGGCAATTGGAAGTTGCTAAAATGGTAATGTACATGGCATTTCCAGTTGGTTTGTTCCACTATTTTAACCAACCAGGAGTTTACGAGAAATGGACAGTCGAAAAGAAACGTGAAATCTATCCTATAGTAGATCGAGAAGAGGAAGAAAAGGTCAGGGCAGCTATACGAAAATTGCGCGAAAAACAAGAAGCAAGAATATACGGCGAAATGGAAAGTAGTTTGAACAAGTAAAATAGGTACTTCTAATTAGATATTCATTATTTACATTCTGTGAGTACGTGCTGGAGCAAATCCATCGTAGCTGATAGAATTATCAAAATTTTTAGTCAACTGTTTCAAATTCTTAACCCTCTACCTTTTCACGTGTTAACAACGATTAATACATTGAATGCCAATCGGTAATTTTCAATCAATTGTATCAAATGATCATTGCAAAAGTGTGTAGGAATTATTGTTGAAGTAATTATTTGCTATGATATCGATGTTGGATAATTGTAGTCATACGATGACAAACACATTTATATTTGATATGAGATTCAGAATCTATCTCAGTCGCTTCAAGAAGGAGTTGTATGCATTTTATCAAACGTTTACTTCTGTATCACATGCAACTATGAATAATAATAGAATATATAGGAAAGATAGGAGTCGGTAGAAAGAAAAAGAAAACAGAACAAAAACTGTGTAACATTATTGTAGATCGTAAGTTTGTACATACATTAGACAAATATAATACATCGAAGTATTTATTCTTTGTATCTCTCTCACTATTCTTAGTCATCCTCAGAACTGTGAAATAGCTTCATTTGCAAACGGAATCAGTCATTCTAGACGATTTTAACAAACTACGAAGAGTTTAGAAATTAAAAGGAAAAGGATTAAATTTTGCAATCGATTGTCTCAATAAGATAATGCAAATACAATACGGATTCACGGCACATCCTATTGTCATCCAGAACATCCTGCTCAAACCCCGAGTTATACATATATACTATTGTTATCTGTGTAACAGACGTCATTCAAAGGAGTCTATTGAAAATGACCAGTCAATTTGGCTACAGTACACCAGCAGTAATTAGCGCATATACCAATGTATGTGTGCTGGCAGCAACTAGTTTCAAGAAACTTACTTGGTATATAAACATTTCATATATTATAAACAATGGATAGCCTGCCCATAAACCTACTTGACCTTATCAATAATTAGAAGAAATAAAAGAAATGATTCCTGACTTGACCGGATCGATTTTCGTCCAGATATTAGAAAAGGTAAATCCGATATTTTTTATATCTAAGTCCGAAGTAGTTTGTATTTGGTATCTTAAGAGGATAAAACTCTTTTGGTACAAATTTGTAGAATTTGCTGATCTACATTCCCTTCTCTTGTTGTGTCTGCAGCTTGTCACACAATGAATTTTAGGTATTATTATGTTTTCAACATCCTCAAACACTACGTCAGATATGGAAAAAAAGAAGGGGGCTGGGTTTGTAGAATTTCTTTTTTGGTAAAGAAACAATTTCGCCTTACCGACTTTTTTTTTATATCCCATGTCATGTTTGGAATACTAGAATTTAGGGTTTTTAATGGGAAAATGACTTCTCTTTGCCATATCAGGTGTTGGCACCTGATGAGATATCGTACAAACACAGATAAAAATTGGTTCAAGGTTTTCGAGATCAGCAAATACAACATGCATTCGTAAATTTATGACGTTGTCTTTTCAAAATGAATGGTCTCTGCTTTCAAAATTGAAGTATTCATAGCTGCATAAACAAAGATTTGCGGCATCTAATTTCGATTGAAAAACAACATACCTATTTCGTCGGTGATCGATTCGCCGATTTGAGGTACCACTATCTGTCCAATTTGAAATAGATTGCGTCCTTCATTAAAAAATTCGTAAACATTATTTGTTGCCTAATTTCATAGACCGAAATGATATAAAAATGTACAAGTACGTATATACAAACGGAAGAATAAATTTGTGTCTACATGTGTATCTGTGCTGGAATTTCATTCAACTTTGTTTTTAATGGGTTCGTATGTTCTGACCATTAATGACACAATTATACCAAAGCTAGATATGATTATAGATAATAAAATTGCACTATTTGTTCCATACAGATCTCCCATAATACCAGCGAGCAGCGGAGCTACCAGCCGTGCGATATTAGATATACTATTACCAGTACCAACCAGAGAACCCCTTTGAGTTGGAGGGCATCTGTTCAGCACCATGTCTGTACCAGCTATTCTCAACAAAGCGCTACTTGCTCTGAGAGGTACGGTCCAGACCATAAACAGCGATAAAGTTGGGGCAAAGAAAATACCCATGTAAGATACAGTCATAACTATGAATCCGTGCAAATTACGTTGCGTGAAACTTGAGTCATTCTCATACAGCTTCTGGTCAACCCAGCCAGCTAATAAGCCTGCCAAGGCTGCTACCAGACCCTGAAAAGATATTGTGTATCCTGCCCATTTGGGTGAAACTTTGTAAGTCTCCTGCACATTGAGAAAATAATTGGCAGTAAATGTGGCCTGAGAAACAGCCATTAAAAACTTGAGTGTAAATATATCCCAATATATTGTCCAGTGAATGTCAGCCAGGTGACGAACTACATGTATTATCTGTCCTCGTAGACTTGGTTCTCTACAATTATCTTCAGACTTTTCAGTTTTGTCTGAAGACTGCAGTTTAGGTGGATCATTCAGAAATAAATATGTAATTGCTGAAAAAAACATGTTACATACAATCATCTCAATAGTCATAAAACAGTATGAGTTCTGCTTCCTTGAAACAGTACACAAGTATGGTAATGAATAAGTAGTCAGTGAGTTATTATCTGTGCCGATTGCATCTGTTTTGCTGCGAAATCTCAGGATAATATGTCTGGATTGATCACTGAAGCCGATGTATAAAATATATATAAAACGTACCAATGTTCACAATAAACAACAAAGCAGTGCAGTAACAGAGATAAGTAAATCCATTTGACAGTTCTGTTAGATGCCCGCCGATTGCTGGCCCAAGAATAAAACCTGCACTCGAAAGCGAAGACAGGCGACCAGAAACTCTGCTTTGTTCCTCTGCCGATACTTGATCAGCCACAATTGTCCGTGTCAAGACTTGGATGTGCTTGAAGACCCCTAGACACCGAATATCAAATTTTATTGTATGTACCTTCCATAAATATGACAAAAAAACGCAATGAATTATAATAGACCGTCAAACCACGATCATCTACACCTAGTAATCGCATATTAATATGATAAATTACCCAAAGCAGCTCTGATTACCAATACCAAGAAAAGGGACTTGATTGTGCCGAGAAAAACGTAGCAAATAGCACATATTATCAAGCTGATCAATAAAATTACTTGGCGCCCTTTTTGGTCGCTCCAACTTCCCTGGAAAAATAATTTCAACGTTGGGACAACCAAGAATGGAGTCTTGCTACGAGAAATTAAAAAACTACTCACAACAATAGGTCCACTAATCAGCTGGGAACCAGCATATAGCGAACTGGAGAATCCTATTAGAAAATGAGATGCTCCCAGAGACTTGAGATGTGCAGTTAGCAGAGGTATAGACAGACTAACGGCTAACAAATCCTGGAAAATTAATTGAAAACAGATATTAGAATATGAGATATTCTCTGCATGGTTGAGATTAAACATGTTTGTTCACATTTTCGTACATTTTGTTTATTGATGTGTGCATGTATACGAGGATGAAGTGGAATGTACATATTTTTCGCGATAATAATTAATGAAGAGGCTCTTCTCGCCAAATTTTCAAATCAGTTATCCGTTCCCGCCAAAAGTGTGAGAAACATTAGTGGCGGAGAAAGTCATCATATTCGCAACACTTGAGAAAGTTGTAGAATGAGTGATTGAAATAAGTGGTAGTCTTAATTAATTACGGTTTCGTAATTTTCTGGTACCGGCATGATTTCCAAAGTTATGCAAAGAGCATCAGAAAATATCAATTTCCGGAATATTGAAAAAATCGTACGGAACTGTTTGTGCCATGCTTACCACAAATGAGACTACATAAACCCAGACAGGATTGAACCGCATGCTGAATTTGCGTAATTTTGATGAGTCCGAAAACGTACGTTACCGATCAAAGCGAAGTGAAGGAGAAAAAAAAATGAGAAATAGATTAACTGTCAGCTCATATTCCCCAAGCGATAATCGAGCGATTGTCTATGCAGGTAATTCAGTTACATCGTAAGGTTCTTTTTAATTATTCAGCCGATCGTCTCTTCTAGCAACTATCTACTATACTGCAATATTAGAAATAATAATCATATACCATCATTATCGTAATACCAATAACAATGATAATAAATATAATCGTTCCGCTCAGCGCGGCGGACCTGCGTTCACGATTTCAGTAGGACAATTTGGATTTTGGTGATAGATTTTGTATTGATCAATTGCTGGTGATTGTTGGGTTAAACAAAAGAGCATCGGTTTTCTTATTCTGGAAAGATAAATTTTCGCATGCACAAAGTTAGCCGGACTTGGCCGGACTATAACTGTCATGGAGTATCCTCGTGCGAGCGGAAAATGTTCTGTGTTTTGGTGTATGCATGCATGAATACGTATCGTTAGTTACTAGAATTCGTCTGCTTCGTTCCGTTTTTCCGTTCCGTGCCCACATGGGGATCCTCCCTCGTATGCAAACCAGGCTTTATGCGCAATACAAGAATGGAAATAGGTGTGAGGTGCGCAGCCCGCGCGCACGTGTTTCGGATTGCACTGGGGCTGCACTAGGGCTGTAAATTACATACTAGTTCGGTTATCCGAGAGTGCCTCATGTCAAGTGTTCTCAGCCAATCACGTTAAGCGTGGGGCAGAATTTACAGCCCTAGTGCAGCTCGCATGTGTAATCAAACAAACCTATATTGCTAATTGCTAATTCAAGGAACATATCGGTTTTTTTTTTGCTTTTTTATATGCCCATCAATTGCTCCTTGAGCTGTGGCGCCAAACATTAGGCTTGCTTTGACTAGACGCACTTTCTGCACTCTCATCAAATTCACTGAAAATTACTAGAAGCTTAAGCCCGGTTTACAATAGCCGTATCTGATGCGTAACACGACACACGCCCAGATAAAATATCAGTGGTTTGTATAGGTATACATGTCAGATGTGTGATGCTGTGTTACGGATACGGTTACGGATACGGATACTGCTATTGTGAACCGGACCTAACATGTCCTATTGGGTATAGGTGCAACAGGTGTACAAAAAGTGTAAAAAGTGCAGTTAGCGAAAACAAATCTGATGTATATCGTGAGTTAAACGATTGCGCATTGATTAAACCCGCGATATATACATCAAACACTGTACTAATGATCTTACAAAACTGATAAAACGGCTGACTTCACGCCGCGCTACGGCTTGATCCTCGGTGATCGGCGTGTGTCGTCTTTTAAACGTGGTGATTGCGGTTTTATATGAATTATACTGCAACAAACATTCTATTCATTGCAATCAATCCAACAAACACCAACAAATGAGTGATAAAAAATATATTCAAAAAATCGAAATTGTCCGGCTAACTTCACGGAGATGTACCCTAGTAATTGCGTACATGTGTGGTGCATGCCACTAACCAATCGTAAATCCTAGGAATGTTTTGTTTGAGTTTAGCTCAGTAGCATCTTTAATTTCTGGCTTTACGGCTTTGATAATTGACTCCCGTCTCGTTTTAATGGGTGCTTTAGCGATTTCTAGTTTTTGTTTTTCGACCGAACTTTACTATTTCAGATAATGGAGGCTTTACTGCCGTCTGAAATAGCGAGATTAGTGTTTGGTAAGTTTGTTCATTTAGCCTCGAAATTGTCATCGCTAATACCCGACGATTTTTGGCAGGAATATCAACATTCCTTGTAAACAATTATTAATATCTAGTTAATTATATCCCCGAATATAGCTATTTAATATACTCTTCACTACGCTTTTCGTTTAGAATTACCTCTTATCTTGTATTATGTATAAAACGGTGAGATTTTAAAACGTGACATTTGCTATGAAGCAACATTAGTATTCTTCATATATATCTATATGTACTATATTCGGGCTTGTGATTCAAGTTGAATGAATATTAGGTTTGAGAATGAACTATAATACGTTAAAAAACAGTCTACAGCTTTAATCTAGTTTCAATATGTGACACTTTGTCCGATAATATTAATATTAGAAGTACCATCGACTCGCAGGTGAAGACTCATCTACTGCCTGATTGTGAATTTTAAATTCAATTTTCCAGGATATCTGGAAGATCAAAAATGTGATGATGCTGCTAGATCATTTTTGGAATCATCGCCACACCTACAAGAGTGTCGTACTGCTGTATTAAATGGACGACGATTTAATACTCGTGTCAATGGATACACACTTGTAGATGTATTTGACAAATTTTCCGCTGCTCATTCGCTGGGTAAATAGTTATAAAAAAATAGTTGACTCTGAAGATTAAACTTTGTAGTATTATTTGAACTGTGAAAATCAGATTTTATCCCACATAAACCATTCTTTATAATCTACGACCTTCAAGCTTACAAATTCGCTGAAGTACTTGCATGTACTTCCTTCAATTGTTAGATGCAGTCAGCGGTTTGCTCTAATATCGAAGCACAAATCTTGCATTGTGTTGTTTGTTTTTAAGCGAGTTCAGACTCGTTTTGTTTTGAACTGTTGGTGAAAAGATTCATTCAATTCTCCAAACTAGTTGCTATTGAAATACCCTTATATACTACACCACTTAGATCCGACTATATTAAAGTAGATACATTATTTATTAAGTAAATTTTGTTCCACAGTGCAGGAAAGATTGACCAAAGTTGGGGGTTGTGAGCAGGTCAGACAATGCGGAGATTTGTTAGAACAGTTGAGATTTCTCATCGGGGGATCTAGAGGCCAACGTTTTGTTGTCAACATCAATGTTCCGTCACAAGTATTCAATCCCTTTTGTTGCATTCTTTGAGATATGAAACTCAGATTAGAATGATTCTTCTCGAAACTGAACATAGAAGAAGAGGATTGTGTAAGACCCCCACCAAAAAAATAATCAATAAATAACTTGCAGGCAAATTCTCAGACTTATGGTGGATCTCCGATAATAACAAGCAGCATACGTAAGAGGCAACATAGCGGCAGTGATCGTGACCGCACAAAACGTAATCATAAATCATTGCATCAGTTATATGAAAAACAACCGGAACCAGTTACCAGTCAATGTACGTGCGGCCGTTTTTCAGTTTGGATCATTTGACAAATATATTTCTGACATTTTTAACTATTCTTCGTGAAATTTCGACAGTGGGATGTGACACTGTAGAAGCAACACCTTTGGAAAGCTTACCTGGTCATACGAATTCAAGTACACCTCATCAGCATGAGCACGCTGCAACTCAAGACAGTGACGGTGTTTGCTGTACATCAACCAAAAATGATTTTTCCGATTGCCCGCCGCTCACGGAATTACAATCTACTTCAAAGCAGATATGTCATCATCCAAGCTTGCCCCAACACCGGGGAGTGGAGCAGAACAATTCAAGTAGGGTATTCGAACAAAAAATGAAAACACATACTTTGTGTCTGCCATTTCGGCTATTCAGCTTATCCATGTATCTAAACATTTATCTCCCTTTTATTTAGTCTTTGATTAAATTAAATGTATGCCGTAGGTGGAAGATCGGAGAGGTGCAGCGCAGTATTGGTACTTGGGAGAGAGAAAAGAGACATGGAATGCATTGATGTTGAAGAAAATAGAAATTCAGTAGGTAAAGGGAAGACTATGGCCATTAGTACTGACCAGTTGACTACTTACTCCAGCATAGAAGTGCAAACGACTCCTTATGCGCTTTCTGATTCTGAATCAATCGGGCTTGATGACGAACCAATCGAAAATCTGAGTGTGAGTATCTGTATCTGTGTACTTTTGATTTTATCCCAATTCATATCATCCCAAGACAACATGGTGTTTCGTAAACAAGATTAAAGATTGACAATACTTTGTGAAATCATAAACAAATAACAATTCAGGTCGACTTGGGAAAGAAAGATCATCAGATACATTTTGACTATATTAAAATATATTTATATTAAATATATGTTTTTTGGCTATTGATAAAAAAACAATCATATTTAGATGAAGGGTTTCAACTCTTGAAAATCTTTTTGGTAAAATCTCACAGTTTTTTCTCACGAAATAATACATCTGCGGCATTCAATGTCCCCGCAGCCACCTGCAAAGTTCATTACATCCCTATGAAAACGAACTGTTTCATTCTTATTGGAAATATGTACTGTGGTTAAGAAATAGCCAAAAATTATGGGCCCTCTTCCTTTCCAAGGACATCTCGAGACGAAAATCATTTGTCACTTCTTACTTTTGATGGTTTATTCTATCCTAGCACCTAGAAAATTTGTAATTGTTTGAGAATTTATATCCAGACATTCATCGGAGAACACAAGTATCCATAAAATAATATAACTTAAATTTAAAGAGATAGCCCTGGTAAAATTGAATTACGAAAAATTACAAAATGTTCGATATTTTTCAAGGAATTACAGATACCTACAAATTTTTAGAAAATTTTTGACATTTTGTAGGTTTTTATATTTTTGCGTGATTGATTTTCACTGGAAAATAATTTTGTTGGCTTGTCAATCTGAGTTCGTATTGCAGTGAAGGAATGAAATTCGAAGAGCATGTTATGATAATAGCTTGAAAAAACCAAAGTATCTTGAAAAAAAATGATAATCAGAAACTGCTCCATATCTACTTACTTTTCTCTTCTCTGTTACTTATTAAATTTTATAAAATCTCAGTTACTGACCAAAGAACTTCTTAATCGGACGGAATTACAAGAAAGAATAGCTGAAAATATAAACAAAGCTATACTTCCCATAGAAATGCCTTCTAAAGATGAAAGCATTTGCGAGTCTATGGGTGGCGAGTTGAACACTTCGATTATGGCGGAGCTGAATAATGCTATCAAATCTATAGTCACAGCAACAGAGACGGATCCAATATTTGAACATTTCTTGGATGAGATCATAGGCCCAAACATGGACACAGACACAAGTCCGGACGAAGATCCTGATGTCAGAGCAGCTTCAGAACCTGCTACAAACTCTAGGTAATTCAAGGCTTCATAGCAATGTACGAAAAAGGAAAAAAACATTTCCTTATATCGTGAAATATGATTCTCTCCCAGTTTGGCAGGCTGTTATTTCCTCCATAACTGTCTGAGCACACGACAGTTGTTTTACCATCAATTGAGAAAAGACCTGTTTGATTTTTTGTTCAGAATTCAAGATGAACCATCGAATACTGTTGTTGTTGATATGGACCTGGAAGAGGAAACTGCTGTTATATCTAACAAAGGTCCAGGCTTGCGTGGCACTCCTACTGAAGTGCCTTTAAAGCAGAGATTGCGAAGTTCGTCCAGACAACAGAATAACAAACACGAGGAAGATGGAGACAAGGTGAAAGAAGTTGAAAAAACTGATAATTCTCTTGAAGATCACAATGCCGCGGCTATTATGAGTATTATTAATGCAAATATCGTCAGTGATAAACCAGTATTAGAAAAAGCTTGTATGACTGGAACTAATGCGGTAGCCAAGCCCGCTGTCACGCAATCCGCTGAATTCTCACGGGCTGCATCGATTTCTTCTGAAAGTCAAGCTGCAGACAGCACGGAAATAGTTGAGAATGATCATGGGGATGGTAAAAATACTGAGAAGCAAGTCTCGAAAAAGATCATCTGCACAAAATCTAATGCCAAGCCAAAAGTCGATCAACAAGAATTCATCACTGAACAAGAAATGATGGCTATGCCTACATTGATCGTTTCTTCCCAAGAGGAAATGCGGAAGTCTATGAATCTGGATACTTTATGTAAGCATTAAGCTGAGTCTCATAATATCTGAACATGGAAAGAATACAGTGTTCTTGAATCGAAACATATTTTTAATGCTTCAGATTCATTTGGGAAAGCTGTACCCTGCTCTGAAGCCCGCTTTGTTCCTATCGCACCAAAAGGTAAGTCGTTTGAGCAATACTGACGAAAACAGGAAAGAATCTGTGGTTATTTATTCACAGTAATTGATTACTGTAAGTTTATGTCTATCTTTTCATTACTTAGACATAGATGTATTTTTTTTTGTTAGGACCTGAAGTGCTGCAGCCAATTGAACCGATATATCTTCGAACAGTGCATGTGCCTGTAGAAATACCTAAGAAAATTCAGCCTGCAATGAGTAACACCAAAGTCAACTTGACCAAAACCAGGCCACTATCTCCGCTGAAAGTTTCAGCCACAAATAGAACCCGTAACCGCAAGGCGACGAGAAAATCCAAAAATTCTGTGCCTAGCAGGCCTGTTCAATATGTTCCAACGAATGTTGTTGTAGAAACTGAATCTTCATTGATCGCGAATAAAGAACCAACAACCAGCACTACAGATTTAGAATCCATAACGCTTTATGCAAATGATAATAGCTTCGGTACAATGATTGAGACTGGTAATATGCCAGCCATAAATCTGGACGATTCTATGACCTTAACTGGAACCGGATTATCTCCATATCTGAAATTCAATGACAACAAAAGTTTCATACAACCTTCTGAGATACCACGTGAAAAACCGAGCAATGAGGTTCCCATTGCAGAATTAGACACTGATTCAAAAGCTAATGTACCTATCACCTTACCTCATACTGAGAATATTTTAATCACAAGAAGAACTCCGAAGTCATTGTTAAAGAGTAGATCTAAAAACAATAGATTGAGTCTGTCGACTCCTCGACGACGGAGTAGTCATATTAGAGCTTTAGATTTTAATACTCCGCCAAAATCCTCAAGTTCTGAGCATAAATCAAGCACGAATAAGAGCCAACGGTTTTCATCGAAATCATCGAGACGTGCGAGATCTGTTTGCAGAACAAGCTTGTTTAAATCTCCACCCTTTTCTAATTCCTTCAGTACATCAGAAAAAGCAAGAACTCCGGTAAGAGATCGTCAATTGTACAAGGTTCCGATCGCCACTAGAAGTCCTGCCCCAAAGTTAATGGGAGGCTGGGATAAATACACAGGAGTTGGAATGATTCTCGGTGGAACATCTCCACATCCTAGTTCCTCCTCTTCAGTTTCTGTACATGAAGAGCATCAATTGCCTGGTAAATCATCGTCGTCGTCTACAGTAAAAAGAAGCTGGGATGCTGATCTCAGACAAGCATTACAAGAGTATCAAGTGCCTGCGGGTTCGACATCTGTACCTAAGAAGCCACCTGCCAAAGTTAAAGGTAGAGCTTCGAAAAACAGTAGCATAGATGCAAAAGATAATATTTCGAAATCTGACATCAGCGAACAATCGAATCAGTCGAAGCATGATAAGATCAGCAAACAGCAAGGGATTGAGACAATTGACGTACAAATAGTTAGTCAAAAAGTTGATAATGTGCAAGATAACGCTGCTGACACTTTCTCCGGAGCACAAAAGAACTCGGAGGCATCAAAAAAAGCGAAATGTAACCCCGTGAATATAACTGTAGAATTAGAAACACAGAAAGACGAACAGGTTGCTAATTTACAAACACAAGATGGACTTACGCCAAAGGGTGACACAGGAATTAGTACAAGCGATACGAGAATGAAAGAACAGTTGACATCTGAAATTGAAGATTCAAATAAACCGAAAGAAAAGTCAGTGGTGAAAAAATACGCAAAATTGAAAACCTTGGAGACAAAGATTTCGAGGTACATTAAAGCACAAATAATCGAAAGCTCAGCTTCAGCCTCTGCTGATTCTAGTCAAAGGAAATGTAAATACTTAAAAATTTCACCTGAAACTCAAAGTCAACCGAGTCACATGTCACAAATGATTGATCTAGAAACTCCGAGAAAGTCTGATCACTGTATTGGGATTCCTCCTACTCCAAGATTACTCAGCCCAAGCAGTAGCACTATAACTCCATTTACCAAAATTGCCGAGGAATTGAGTAAGGTTCATAGTTTTATTAGCACACCAGATTCTCCGCCAACACCTAGCATAGCATTAACGCCAAAAGTCATGGGAGAAAACACGATAGATGCTATTAAGAAAGGGAATTACGGTACTTGCTCGCCTTATTATCAACCTAGTGCTGAGCAGCCAGATATTTTGGAGAAATTGATCAGTGGTTCAAATAACTTGAGAGAAAGTGCGGCAGAAGTTCCGCCAGTGACATCTTCTGTAAATATAGACTCTGGCGTATTGAATGAGAACAGAGGTGGTGTAGGTAGCGACTTCAGCTTGATTACATCTAGTAGTAAATTAGAAATAACGCAATTCGAAGTAATTAAAGATAATTTACCTAAAGAAGAAGCTGATAGGGAACTAAAGATCTCTACTAACTTGAAAAGTACTGATGAAACATCATCCAAACTGGAGAATCCTGCGTCTAGCATACCTCGAGACTCCACTGAGGCAGAAAATAATATTAAACAATCGTCAAATCATGAAGACAGTAGTTCTTCAAGCGGGAATGAGTCCAGTGATTCATCTTCATCTGACACTAGTTCATCGTCATCATGTTCGTCATCTTGTAGTTGTTCGAGTATAGCAACGACATCCACGCCATTCAAATCTGTAACTAAATGTAAAACAAGATCTAATACCTACCGAGAGATCACCAATGATTGCAGCTCGAAAAACCCACCCGTTACAATGATTCATCACAATTTATTGAATGATATTTCTCCTATAGTATCACACGATGCGTGTGCTGCATCTGAAAATAACAAAAGCCTTATTTCAATGCAAACTGTATCATCCATCGCAAGAGGAGAAACTTCGCCTGTGAAATTATTACCGTTGATTAAAACTCAGGAGGAAGTAGATGCTACTGCAAAGGAAACGCCAGCTAAAGATGAAGCTCTACTTTCTGAAGCTAACATTTCGGAGACTCCTAGTAGTTCAAAGGCTGGTATAGAAAGTTTAACCAATCTGAATTCAAAAATATCTGCACTTAACAGTCCTGAGGATCATGGTACTTCCAGACACGTCAATCCAGTACATAAAGTTCACGGTCTTCCGCCTACAAAACCGAAACTAAAAATCGTTGCTGTGCAACACTTGTTGCCAGATGTTTCTGTCGCTTTAAAACCACCTTTGGTATCCGAAATAGTAACTAGCACAACGCAACTGTCCAGCAATTTATCCACTTTGTCATCCACTGCCCTAGATTGTAAGCTCAGTTCCCATTTAGAAGAAAAACGACTACGTCTAATGGCTAAATTCAAGAATAAATCTGAGCCAAAAGTAATACCTCAGAAAGTGAAAAACAGATACAAAGAGAAACATGATATACCTAAATCATCCGGTTATGCACGAAAAACTTGTGGCTCCCAAGCAACGTCCCGTAAAAATACCAAAATGCGAACAAAACAATCAACCGAAAAACCTGCCGACAGTAAGGGAAAAGTTATACAGCCGAAAGCTACTTCTGACAGATTACCTTCTCAAGAACGAAAATTTGATGAATGTAGTACACCTCAAGTAGCTGGTAAAAAATCAACAAATATCGAGAAACCAAAAGGTTCTGAGTTGGAAAAAAAAGACGAAGACCAACTATTGCGGAGCAAAAGAATTGAACGAGTAGAAGATATACAACCAGTAATAGAAACGACAGAAGAACGTCGTTGCAGCACTGAAATTTCTGACAAAGGTATTCGACCACAGAAAGGTGACCTAATAATGCAAAAAGTAGATTCAAACCAATGTGGAACCGTGGCACCAGTAAATAGCATAGAAGTGAATGAAGATCTCAAAGTTAGCAGTAGAACAACCTATTCTACAAATTTGATAAAACTCGCATCTAATGTTTCACAGAGGCGTGATTCCCTATGTAAAACAGATGCTGTTGAGCAAGCCAACACGGTTGAAGAGCGAGTGTCGAAAGCTCTACCGAGTCACAACGAAGACAAAGAAGTTGTAATTCCTCTAAAGAAGAATCAGGCAGTTCCGATGTCTAAGGTTGACCAAATAAAGAGGGATCTTTTCAGCGATGAGGAAAATAATGATCAGAGGACAACTAGGTCCAGAACTAGACAATTATCGGATGCACAAAAAAATGATCCAGTATTACTTCCCTCGGGATCTGTTCCTGAAGTTGAAGCAAAACCTTGCCAAACTGTGCTAAAAAAGCCTAAAGAAGAATTGGCAAACGTTTTGGAATGTCTGAAGTTGGTTCCAGCGAATAAACTTGAAATAGTTGAGAAACCAAGCTGCAGCCCAAAGTCGAGTATTATTAATAAATTTGCCGAATATGAATTTGTCTATGACGATTCGATACCAATAAAGAAAAAAAGACTGAAATTTAGTAGTAGTAATTTACAGTATGTTATTAATGTTGAACTTCGTGATGAAAACTACAGAGAATGCCCAAAATTAATGACATCTACTAACTATGAAGAAATATTTAACATCTCTCCGAGACCGAAAAAAAGAGTTGTTACGAAAAAAGGGGCCGTGAAAAGTACAAAGTCTACAAAAGCAGAGGCTTCTAAAACAACAACTAGTATTGGAACGATATTGAAAAATGAACTTATAAAGCCATTGGCATCTACATCTTCACCTGTTAAATTAAAAACAATATCTAAAGTTAGTAAGAGTACTACAAAAATTCAACACAAAAATTTGAAATCAACTGACAGAGATGATAAGAAAAAGCTTAAAGGTAAGAATTACTCACACCTAATTTGTATTTCTGAATTACTTAAAGAAAACTTAAAAGTTAATCATAGTAAGATTCCATTCTCAAAAATAAATATATTTCAGCTAGAACATTGCTGGGTATTTTGGAAAATTGGTTCATTTAGCAGTTTTCAAATTCCTTGTTGTTGAGAATGTAATTATGAGTTCATTTGGTATATGTTCTTTCAGATTCAAACCAAGTGTTGAAGAAAAGGAAACTGACAGAGTCGGAAGAAGACCAATTGGTAGGTTGCAAAGTTACGATGGAGATGATAAAAATCTGTTCATTATTTTGAATTTAGGTTTCATTAGAATTATGTTAATGATTTTATGACATGTGAAAAAATGTCACGAAATGAACAAGTCGGGTGGATGACAAAGTGGAACACCGCATTCATACACTGTATTGGTTTTTCTCAATTCTACGTGTAATACTTTTCCAGGGAGAAAAGAAACGCCGCATCGCTGACCCACAGACTCTATTGAAAAAATTGGATCTGGATAGTTTTTTGACTTCTGTCCATGGACCAATTTGATATTAGTACGTTCACTGCCTCTCAGCATTAATTTATAAAATCAGTGTATATAATATTGTTGAACATTGTGGAAATATGTTTTTTTTTTTATGTGTAAGATGCTGGACATTGTTATTTATTTTTTAGTACATGCAGTGATATGCTTCCGTTTCAGGATTACAAACAGTGAATGTTAGGAACGGAATGAATTTAATAAATACACACGGATTTTATTTGAAAAAAAAAACATCAATATTTTAGGATCTAGATTTGTTTGTGAATTATGTGATCTGGATATATGGTACAGGTTCGTGATTGCTGACTTACTTTGACGGTAAATTGTATTTAAAGAGAATAAAAATCTTCAGCACCCACATAAATATAGGTAGAATGTCATAAAAAGAAATTTTATTATTACTCAGCATGTGAATTTTTATACCATCAGCTAATTATAACTTGTAGTACAAACTCAGAAAATTGCATTTTCCCAAGCACCGCAGGTACATAAATAGAAATATATAATGTAGAAGCATGCATACACAGAAAAATAGTTTCTTGATAATAATTGGGCGGAAAGCTTCTTGTTTTGGTATTCCTAACGTAAAAGTACCAAAATATGAAACTGAATCCCTAATCATTTGCGTGCAATTCTCATCGTACGAATTTGCACTAGGAAATTAAATTACCAAATTATTAAGAAAATTCCTACTGCAAACACTGAAACAACTGTATAGTGCTTTATACTCATAATTTGCTTACTATACTTTTACTTGTAATGATTGAATATATCGGTTTATATTCCAATTTGTTGTCTAAGTTATATCTTACATAATTCAACATTTTCTGTTTTTTTCTCTTACCTTAAACAATTTGAAAAACGTGGTACAATGAATAAGCCGAAACGATTAGCCATGAATATATTATATTACCACATGTTTATTATTTGAAAATGATTTAAAATACGAAGTTTTACAAAATTTTCCTTTTATAAGAAATAAATCACATGTTATTAAAATTAAGACTTATCCCCGAAGCTTTAACACTTAGCTTTAACTGCTTCATCAACATCTGAAACGATGTCCATGAACTTTCGCCACTGTACCATATTCATACAGATTCCTGAAAAACAGATGCATTATATCAGAGCAATCAATGGATTGATAACTGCAAACGTGCAGAATTACACCTCGATAATTTTTTCTATGATCTTGGAATCCTTATGCAAAACTGAGAGAAGAAAGAAATCAAAGTGTATTTTCTACCTTTTTTTCCTGGCTTAATATCCCCATCTTTATCGAAGTACATCTCTCTTACGTCAACAAATAATTTTCCTTTGAACTCTCTAACTGTTACTCGACGATTGTTTCCTAACTCCCAGACACTCTCATCTGAGTCATTCTTCTTGGGTTGTTCCTTTTTTGCTTTTTTTGATTGTTTTGGTTCTTCCTCCGAAGATTCATCTCTCTTTGATTTTTTTGATACTTTCTTTTTTGTCTTCGGCTATAACATAACAGAAACACACATTACAGCTGACTTTCTCATCCACATTACGAACTCATTTCTTCAGTAGTTCTATTTTTCCATTGAGGTTGAAATTAAAGCTTACCTCAGAATCGCTGCTATCGTCGCTAGATTCTACATACTGTTTTGACTTGGGCATCGTGAGATTACTTGATACAGCGCTGCAATAGGTTTGTTTCTGCCAGAATAATGATAGATTTTGTCATTCAATGATATGAAATTCTGTTGCAAAATTAAGAGTGTACACCCAGTGTGCTAGATTGTGACCATTTGAAGTTGCAGCAAATTTCAAACAAAAAATTGAAAGGTTGGCAGATAACAAAATTTTCAGCGTGATTTGCAAAGCGCATCGTGATTGGCTAGCACACTCAAAATTCCCCTGTTTTCCAACCATATTCGTCTTGTTTAAAAATTCGTTGCAACTTCGAGAGTTCACAATCTAACACGCTAAGTGTACCAAGACTCTACTTTTCTGATTCCAATACATGCTTCATAGTGACAAACAATGGGCTACCCATAAAAACTCACAAAGATAAAAATTTGTTTCGTCAAGTATTGTTCTATTCTTTGATATTAATGACATACCACGAAAAGCTATTGGCCGAAATAATTGGTTTGTTTTCGCTAACTGCACTTTTTACACTTCTCAATAGAATGTGTAAGTTTCTGGTGATTTACGTATATGAAGTATAAAAAAAAGAACGAGCAGCAGGCGAGAACAAACCTAATGATAAATCTTCACAGAAATTTTGTCAACATACGTCAGAATCGCGGGCATAGAAGCATTTATAGTACATTTGTCATAATTATTATTCTATTTCAAATATTTCATACATGTTTTGTAAATACCGAGGTAAATACATACATACACGGGTATTAGGGCGTATGAAATGGAATCGAGAGATTGAATGAGGGATTCATGAAATGCAAAGTATGCAACACGGAGATCACAAATGAGAATCGACAATAGATTTTCATCACGAATTCGATTTCCAGGAGCTCCGAAGGAATTAACAGCTACGGTAGATCGCAAATTTTTTATAGGCAAAAAATAAGTGAAAATGAGAAGACAAAACATTTGATGACTTGCCGAGCCGGAGAATTTATATTCTGATCAGTTAGATTACTTATAGCGTACCAAGATGTTTGTACATTTCAATAATTAAATGCGCACTAATGTGTATAAATGAGTTTTTTTTGTTTGATATCACATACCTACGGTATTGAAAGATGCCAAAGCATCAACGGTCTTCAAACGGCAGGATAATTCTTCATCGGTTTACACAGTGCTAACAACATTCGAATTTTGAATCGGTTGTGTGACGCCTTAAACGGAATTAACAAATATATCTAGGAACTGGGGAATAATTTAGAGCGCCAAGTTTGAAAAGGACGCGCCCGATGATCTATTAATGCGCTAAAATTCAAACTCACATATGAATATTTATAACATGTGACGACCATCTGAGTTCAGCCAACGTGGTTGATGAACTTTGCGCACTGCCAGCTGAAACAATTTTTTATCTCGAGAATATAAAACTCCACCCCTAATTCTTGTTCATAGGGTTAATATACGCCACTTCAAAGTTTGTGTGTTATTTTTTCAGATTCGTTCTAGCTGCGGCACAGCCTAAAAGAATATCAAACAAATTAGTTTTCTTGTTTTCTTGAATAAACGATTGTAAAATCAAATTTTCGTGAATTCAGGTTTTTTGCTTTATTGACGGTTTTAGAATTTACATAAAGATAGAGCTATAGATAGCGGTATGCATAGATATACATTTTTTATGGCTGGGTTACCGGATTTTTCATACAGAAGCGAAATCTAGATCGTGTAAACTCTTATTAATTATATTATTTCTCCAAGAATTCGGTTCTGGTTCAGGAATGAATGCATACGGTCTAATAGGAGGACACTCCAATGAGGGTCTCCGCCTGATCGATAAGAGCTTCGATATCAACTTTCACCTGGAGCACGAGCTGTTGGTATTCAGGATTTGCCTTCAACCTCTGTATGAGGCTCTTCAATTCAGGAGACTTGAGCCTAGCGACCAAACCTCGAAATTGAGGAGAAGTCTTCATCTTCACTATAAAAAGAGCTTTGATTTTATCGAACGGTAGGACAGACGCGATGTCCTTAAAAAGTCCGCTGACCCCTCCGGTTATCGCCTGGTCACAATTCGGAGCAGTATCAGCTGCAGCTGCCCGACGATCTCTAGAAGATAAATCTGAGGCGACTTGCGACCTATAATTCTCTCCGACATCAAGGCCTAGGAATGTATCACTGAGGTACTGATGTAACTGAAATACAAGAAAAAGTGCCATAAAATATGCGCCGAGCATAGCATATTATGAAATAAAACCGATGCTAGTAAAAGAATAACAAGAACTGCCCTAAAGTCGAGTCAATCGAAACTGAACATCCCATTCTTGTTGATTTTTAGCCCAATAGTGGAAGCAGAGAAGTATATAAAACATGTTTAAAATTCTTCTCTTTTATTCCGCTAACGATCAATGACATATGACGAGTCCATTTCGGTTTAAGGACACGTTTCACATGCGAACCCCTTTGGGATATCACTTTTGGATGCCAATTGAGATCAAAGAGATAGTTCAATTTAGAATCCCCGAGAATATGGATCGCATTGTATGTGATGGCCGTTCGCCGAAACAATTTGAGGAATGATATAACTAGATTAATACCAGCTAAGACGACGGCTAAAATTTTGTGATCAATATAGGTATGTCATATACCTCCTGGACTTCGGGGATGTCGTTATACGCTGAGTAAAGTTCCCAAAACTCGTCGGACTGCACGAATGCAACAACAGCGCGGACCTGTTTGTCACAGGATACATAGAGCTCGTTGATTTCAGCAATCTGCTCCTGAGGTAAAATGTCTACAAAATCTTTCAAGTCATCTTGAAGGGTTTGTGTCTGTAATTCAGAAGGAGCACCGCTCGTGAGAGCTGCTAAAGATAGCAGAATGGCGCACACTTTCATTTTCCGGCGGCTGAATATTATTCTGAAATTTTATAATAATATATTTTCAAAAACATATAAACCTATAATATATTTAGTGTTATAAATATATAATAAATCCGCGCGAGTATCGGAGTTTGGTGGGCATATGTAACTTAGTTAGGGCGTGCATGTTTGAAGGACCATATATATAGCCTCACCAGCACCAAATATTTCTGAATATTTAAGACGTATTTCTGAAATATGTCTATCTCCGAATACGTTTCCGAACCGTTTCTGAAATTTATGTGACCATAGCCATGAAATGTTTCCGACGCGTTACAGAAACATTGAAATATTTCGTGCAGTCTGGAAGTGTATAATTTCTAAGAATTTGATAATTTCCCCGATACTCTCTTGAAGTATGATAATCAATATGATGAACTCAGGATGTCGCATTGTCCAACTATCTATCATGGTATAAAAGGCCAGAAGTGTAATCAGAGTAGGATATACCTATAGTCATTGCACAGATTTATTGTAAGTATATTTATCCTTTTAGTATATGTATGCATACAGATTAATTACTGCAATGATTTATGCATCATTCTAAAGAAATTGTTTTTTTTTTCATGAGCACGGAAAACCCAATCACAAACTTCGGCCACAAATTCTTCCACGAACTTGGTGATCGTGAATTTCGATAGGATTATACTTATACAGCGATTTTTCAAAAACTAATGTGTATGTGTGAAACTTACCTAGCGGATGACTAGCGGGAAAAGAGTATATATAGTGTGCTCCAGGTGAACACGTAGCTATTACTGCATAAATGGCCTGTGCGTCAGTATTTATATTATTATGTACTTGCACATCCGAAGCTGCACTTAATTGAGTCAAGATTAAAACTGATAACGATAGATGTTTGATTTTCACAAGTTTTTCTATTTGCCTCCGCATGTTATGTCAATATCAGTGAGATTGAAAAGCCATTTTTCTCACTGATGTTGCCTTATAATTCGCAATTCCAGAAATATCATTATATTTATACTCATATATGATTCCACTCGCAATCAGAGACGGGAGACAGAGATTTGATTTATCTAACAATTGTAACAGAAAACACTTGAGATAATACATCCAGGAAATGTTTACACAAAATATATTGTTGACATACACCATCGATTACAAGTGATGCAGAGAATCAGTGCGGTCTAATTGTTTATTTATGAGTTCTTTTTTTCCCCTTCAAAATCCGGGTGCAGTCCAAATTTATAGCTGGCAGTTCAAATTATATGACCTCATGATGCGCTGAGCTATATGTATAATGGTCATTTTCGATACTAGTGCGTAAAAACCTTACGCACGCATATCGAACATAATATTGTTCGACATTTTATGCGCAAAAGAGCGATTTCATGCACGCGAATGTGGGCTAGTAAAATACGATTCTATACATGCAAAGGCGTACGTAAAATCACATTTTACGCACACAATGTCGAAAATTCATTATTAGATTGAGGAACAGCTTTTGAAGATTTGAAGAGGGGTGCAGACGGTATATAATTTCATATAGAATTCTATGATCTATCAACCGTCACTCTGGTGATTTCAGATTTCCCGAAAACTGTTCGTGGTCGAGTAGAGTTAAGATTTTTTTAAAATAAAATCGCCACTCGATCGAGACAGTATTCAAAAGTCAGAAATACCTTAAGTCGCGTATTCGAAGCCACACATCGATTACCCACCAACCACCACTGTGATTTCAGTTTTTCGAAAAATTGTTCAAACTCTTCGAGTAATACTAGATAATTATTTGAAATACTCGTATATTCAAACCATTCTATGTTCGAACTATAAATTTTAAACCATTGCATTCAAATATCTGAATTTGTCAAACTATATTTAAATATTAAAATTATTTGATTCGATTTCTGAATCGAATAGAATTGAAAAGCAAATCGAATAATTCGAATATTTAAATATAGTTAAAAGAATTCGGGAATATTCAAATGGTTCGAATACAGTCTGAATAATGTACATTATTGCATGTTGTTGAAGAAAGGTACGCATACAGTCAACTATTTTCTTTGATTTATTTCGAGAATATGGATATAGTTTCATGGAACATCTGAGACATATTATGTAATTCTAAAGATATGAGCACCTGTGTACTTTTCGTGACACTTCTCAATAGCAACTTCTTTATATTCATGATAAATATTTGAAATAAATGTATGGTTCCGCAATATTGCTCGGATGATTGAAAAATAAACCGGAAGCGACCTGAACAATGTATAACAATGTAATCAATAATGGGTAACAAGGTGTGTCTCATTTCCGGTTACATCTCCCCTTGTAGTTACCCAACTATACGTAGTTTCCACGCGCCGCCACATCCGTGAACAATGAGAAAAAAGAGCTCCATGCGCCAATACTAAAGATGGCCGCCTGGTCCAGCCTGGTCTTGGAATCGTTCACGATCATGGACGTAGGAATTATAGGGACGGAGCATAAGGTTGCGGGGCTGAAGCCGTTGCGGGGAGGGTGCGGAGGTAAATCCGCCATCATTTGGGGCCCAGATTCTGATTCGCTGTGACGTTGCGCGTGCTTTTAAGAGCCCATTGGATATAGTCTGTATCACGTTTGTATACAAGCTAGGTTAGATTGCCAACGGCGAGTCCATAAAAACAGTTGACATTTCAACTTAATAAATTTGTTTTGAAAATGCCGTTGTGTTTTGTGCCTTCCTGCAGAAACAGAACGGGAAATCGATATCCTCAAAAGGGCTCTATTGAACACGAAAAACGAAAAATTACATTCCACAGGTGTGAAAATTATGTTTTATACTTAACCCTACTTATAGACTACTGACGGGCCAGCATGAGAGTATTTTGGATGTCTGATTCAATAAAAATAATGAGGAAAATAGAGAAATATTCAGATAAGCAGATGAGTTTCATTCAATTGAACGTTCAGAACTTCAGGCACATAATCGAGTATGAATTATAAACTTATTATTTATTTTCATTGTTTATATTATCTAATAAAACATAATATTCACCCGAACAGCAATTTTTGTATTATTATACATCATGTAGAAACAATATGATGATTATTTAACGAATACCATTGAATTTACGCGGCATTGGCATGCGCAAAAAGGTAACCAATCAAAAAGTGGGCCCCAAAAGATGGCGGTCCTCCTCTTGATACTATACTCAACACCCCCTCTCTGTGGCTTCACTCCCCTCGTCCATATACTAGGTTTATGCTCCGTCCCTATAATTCCTACGTCCATGTTCACGATCCGTTTACATTTCCTCAAATTGTAACAAGTCGCGCCAGCCAGCTGAATAGCGAATGGATCATAGGTATCGTCGACAAGGTAAACATTTCATAAAGTCCGTTGACAAGTTGTTTTCTCTGCGTTACAGTAGACGTATGGTATAAATTTGTGTCCATGACCTTAGAAATGTGTGTGTATTGATAAGTATGATCAAAAATAGAGCTGGTGGGCATTCAAAGTTGTGGGAATTTGGTTCCGAAAAACTGTTCAATTGTCACGTGACAACGCAGTCCGATATAATTTTGATAATTGTTTTTGTAAGATGCATCTGCATCGATGAAATAGAAAATGATAATTATCGGAGAATCATCAATGCTTCGATGTGATATATTTTGAAAACGAGACCTCCAATTCATGCATTTTAGAGACATAGTTCGAGTTCAATACGTTACAACATCAAAGTAAACAGAAATCTGTTTAGCCACAAAGAGTTTTTCATGGAAGTCATAGATAATTCCTCGATGAACAACGGTGAAAGGCAGTGGAAACGTATTGAAATACTTGGAGCAAAATATGTAATATCCACTACAACAGTTCAGAATTCTTGGAAGATATTCTTATCAAATCTTATCGAAATCTGGACAGAGACTATAACTCAGGAAATTGCATTGGAACGATGTCAGGTATAACTTCCTCTTTCTCATCGCTATTCCAAAATTAAACTTTTATCATATTATAAGCATCTTGTAAGACTTCTTTGCTCAGTCACAGTGGCCAGTGGTCAGAGAAAAGTTAGGGAATTTTTCCATCTGTCAGAGAATTCCAGCGGTTCAGAAGGAGAAAGAATAAAGCATTCCCAATGAAATAGCAAAATTTGAAAAATAATTTTTCTTTGATATTTCTTCTCACTGTTGGAAGTGTAGCACAGCAACAATTGTTATATTATATGAACCATGCAACAAAATTCTGAATAAACCGTGTTAAAAAAGATTTCTGTAAATGTTTTTGAATTGAAAAAAGATAATTGCCGTAATTGATTTTTGTGGTGCATCAAAATTATCGCCCATGAGGATTGAATAGCTCATAAATGTGTTCTTTAATACCTACAAATTCGAAGCTTCATTTATTAGACACGAATTTGCAGTATCAGTTCGAATTCTAGTTAGGGAAAAATTATAATTTGGTCAGGGACTTTTTCAGACTATTTTTAGTGGCCAACATGTCATTTTTCATTTCAACCGAACAATATTCATCCAAATGAAATTTTCATTTTTAGTCTCTGAACATGCTGCTAGATGTAGAGTCATTTGACTTCAGAGAAACCCTTGATCACATATTGAATGATTTACCAAAATATGCGACTGAAAAATCTCTCGATGAGATCAAGCTTGAAACCTGCATAGATGGTATTGCGTTTAAATTTACTCTAAATCTAACAAAAGGAGGTTCTCAACAGCTCTGGGATGAGATCACAGTACGTTTGTACCACTTCTCAATGGAATTGCAACGTAGGCATGAAATTTTGTTAGATTTCATAAAAAAAAAGGACGAGGAACTTTCAGAATATAAATTGAGCGGCGCTCGATTAACTAGAAGTAAGTATACTCTACCAGCAGGAATATCTATCATACTTTTTATCGTGATGGAAAAACGGAAGAAACTGTAGCAACAGATTTATCCCACTAATGGCGGCCGCTTGGCGAGTCCTGAATTGAAATAGTTTGATTTTTCATTTCATTTGACTTGAATTATTGGCAGTACTCGATTGTTAGTGTTCTTTTTAGTTATGAATTATAATATATCTACATTCTCTTCTAGAAAATATTGAAACATTACCTTACAACGAGAACATATTTGAGAATGAGATATCCATTGATAACTCAGAATCAGAAGACTGCGTCACTGCATTTCAATCCCTGATGAATCTTTATAATGAATTTAAGCAATGTCGGAAATCGGAGTTAACTAATGATCAGAAGTCTTTGCAACAGAGCGCTTGGTAAGCCGGAAGATTTGAATTAAAAAACTTATGTACGTCATATTCTAACTGAACTTGATCGCCTGCGTAACACATTTCCAACAACTAGAGTTCCAGAATCATCTGAATTCGTTTGTGCCTTGTACAACGCAACATGATCGAAGTAATATCATTATATAATTCAAAAAGCTCACGAAGTTGAGCATATAATCGCCTTTGAAAAGTAGATGGTAAATTTCATCGAATATTGTCATAGTTTTCGGCGGCAAAAATGAGATTCCGATAATATAGAAGTCGCATTGTGTATATGACTCTACGAGAGAAGAAATTTGATTTCAAGATTGGGGATTGTTAAAAATCATCAATTGTTATCAAAAATTTGTATCTTTATCGTAGTTGGCGTTCCGTGCCGTTGAACACGATTGGTTTATAAACAGAATTGGAAAATTTTCCACAGAGATCAGTATTTTTTTCGTTTAGTTTCTCGGTTTGATGATGAACAGAGAAAGAGAACAAAAATACGTGGCTTTTTGGCACAACCGGAAAATTTGATATTGCATTAGTCTGAGGATCTTTGAGCTAAAGACCCGAAATTCGACAGATTGTCGTTGATCTCTCATAGGTACAATAAAACCCTTTGTTTATATCACACGTAGTCTGATGTTCATATAATTTCCAGTGATCCAAATCATGTGGAATCTGATATAGAACAAAAAGCTGAAAATACCAAGGCCGTTGAAACGACGTTATCTAATGACATTAATAACGACAACGATGAGCAGCAGCCTAAAATTGAGGTAGCGTCCATTACAGAACACCATCCCATTAGGGAACGCAATCAATCCGTTACTCCCAACACTGAAGTGAGTAAACAGTATGGAGCCGTCGAAACAAGACCATGTGCAAGTGAGTCAAAAATTAATTTGTGGACTAAGAAAGATCCGAAAAAAAGATTAACTATAATGAATGTGACGAACTTACCTACGACTTCGGTAGAACAACGGAGTGAAAAGTCTAAACGACTCAAAGTGAGACCAAACATTTATGATTTTATTGCGTAGAGGCCCATTATGCACAGCGAAGACCACGAATGTACGCTTTTTTGCCCATGAGGCAAAAGCGTAGTAGAATGCGAAACTGGAAGCACATTGTGCCAACAGGATTCGATCCTATGTAATAAATTATGTAAAAAGTTGACTGCATGTCAAATAAGAACTTGCACTCGTCTTCTTGTTTAGAAAGTGATACTTTCCTGGAATTAGTATGATCATAATCATCGCTTTGAAACTATATTGGCGTTTGAATCCTCCTGAAAATCGTACAACTCTTATTGGGTACTCATTGGGCATTTTGTTTTTGCGTCATTCAATTATCCAGGTATCTTTCTTTTGAGATAGAAAATGCTATAGTATATTAGGCATTATAAATATTAAAATGAAAGAGTACTCTATTTTATATATTATTGTTATTTCTATTATTCAAAGATGTCTTATAAATATTTGTAAATAATTGTATTGCTAGTGGCTCACTAATGAACGATGTCCATAATAGGTATGTGTACATCAGTTTAGATTTTACAAGTGATAGGCCTACGTCGATTTTTGCTCTTTGAGCACGTATTATATTTATTGAAAATGAAATTGTAAATAGATATTGATGTAATAAATTTGTACATTTTTTGTTGGAGAAAGAATGAAATTTATTCGTGAAATTTGTTCCACAGTTTATCGTTGTATTGCTGAAGTGAATTTTTTTTTTTTATATATTTTCTCTTCGTTTGCGATTTATTAAGTTTCAAAACGTTGTTCCCCTGGTTCAAGAAATATGATGAGGTCTTTCTCATATCTTTCTGTTATTCACTACAAAAAACCATTAATTACTGTGCTCCTCAAAGTATTATTCGATATTTCTTATCATAATTTTATTTTTCCTTCTTTCTTGGGCAAAGATATGCATCGCGTCAGCTCTTGACACAAAATATTCTGGAAAAAAGTTCACGAACTAAAAAGGAATGGTTAACTAATTGTGATACAATAATTCATAAAGCATTATTTGTTTTCATCTCATACTCTAAATTGTGTGCAAATCTCTGATCGTTATCCAATAACGAATTCAATGTAAAATATGTTGCGCTAATCACCTACCTGGTTCATTTCTGGCCCTTCTTCTGTAGAACATTGTCGAATTTTGCATTCGGTACAAAATGTTCGGAAATTCAGAGCCTTGTATAGACAAATTCAGAATTTCGTTATTCCAATAACAGAACATGCGAAGTATTTACAAAATCAGATATGTATAAGAAAGTTTATATTTTGGGCATTCCACCTCGAGATCTGCAGTTCGAAACCTTGTTAATTATCCGAATGTTACCAATCAAGCTATGAATCGAATAAGACCAACCTATATTCATGTATTTTAACGAATCGAGCTGCAAGTCGTTTTGGTACAGGTAAAAAGTGTGCTTCTTTATTTATCATCCATTTAGACACCAAGTTATTTATTCTACAAATAGTTCAACCAAAACGTCACAAACGTATGCGGATATTTCAGTTATCGTAAAAATGTGCCGATGCATTTTGCATCTACGGTTTAATTGTATTAAGTTTGAAAAATCAATCCTTGTAAACTGACCAAGGCTCACCGAATACGGTCGTTCTAGTTGTCACAGAGTTGACCAATTGATCAAGTGATATTCAATCGTTGCAACCACATCGGATGTAGATTGATCAACAGCCTTATACCTATACGGACTTTCTTGTCAGCTGTAACCAAGCAATCGCCGACAGCCCGCGGCTGGATGTAGGTGAATGATTGAAAATCATTTAAAGAAATACAAGTCTGTGGAAATCAAACAGAAACTCTCATAGTACTCTCTTCTGTTGATTCAGTTCAAGACACTCGGCTACGTGACGAATGATTTCAGATAAGTGCTTGTATCAATTGCCTAGGATCTGCAAATACGTAATTCGTAATTGATTGACGCGATACTTGATTGATAGAATAATCCTAAAAATGTTTTCACGGGCATCCGTGATCTAAATTCATCTGGGAACGCTCGCCGGGTGTCTCATCCGAATAGAGAGACTATACACCTTTGCCGATGAGCCGTTGGGGCTGTGAAGATATGATTTCGTGGTCATAATGTACCACAATGGCGTACATACATCATACGCGCCATGATAAACCAATTGGACAAAAAGGTACCACAAGCAATTCGTTTCAATCCATACTCATGATGAATGGTTCCATAACCAGACACTTTACCGAGTAAATTAATAGCTGCGTGTAGATAACTTCTTATTCAATACGAATTCAACGCAAGCTTTGCTTTTAATGCTTGAAATACGCTGATGATGCAAGAAGTTTGAAGTCAGCATTACTGCACAAGGTATTTCAATTTGAAGTCACGGAATTCGAAACTTTCATAAATTTTACAACTTCTGTAATAGGCACCAACTTTTACGATACCGAAAGGTGGCTCGTTCACAGCGAACATCCAAGGGCAAAAGAGGAATTTCAAAACGCGATAGGTACACGAATCATAGGTACGCGTTTCAGAGTTGTGTAGTGTGTACTGTACGGCTATAAATATCCACATTTTTATCAGCGATGTTCGAATAGTTGACTGAATCATTCGAAGATGTTTCTCACAAAACGAGTGAACAATTCATTTTTGTGTGATGCAGCATCTCGAGCTCCCTTACGGTAAAAGCACTCAAATCTTAGGGGTAAACTCGTGTTCTCGAATTTTGGGATTCGCCCTCAAGATGAAGGTTTTTTTCCACGCAAGTATGCAGGGAAAACTCTGAATTTTTAGGGTAAACCGTCGAAAGTTGAGGGTGGCAAGTTTGCCCCTTAGATTTGAGAGTTTTTCGGTATGATTTTTGTTTTTCAAATACTAGAGCAATTTTGAAGTCGGCGTCTATGACCCATGTATGTACGATGAACTATGGTAAGGGATATCGAAATGTAACGTGACATAAGAATCAACAAATTTCTAAAAGACATCTTTTAATTCTCTTCAAAGACCAGCTCAAGAGAAGGATAATTTACGCACGGGGCGGAGGTAATACGATCCAGCGTTTAAAAAAAAAAAAAAAAACGAAATATAAGGCATCGTAAATAACGTTACACCACTTTGAAATTTCGTACTCAGGCATAACGATCATTTTCCAGCCTATGAAAATCGCCATGACCATTTCACGTGGATTACATCGTCTGTATCACATTTCATTAATAAATTGTGCACAAAGAAAAATGATTATGGCATGATAACAATTCATAACTTTCCTTAACTTAAATATTATTTTATAAACAACACAGCCGCCCCAATTTATATTTAATCATATAATGAGCTAAGAACGCTTAGCGGATAGAATATAGTAGTTATAGTATCTCGAAGAGTTATACAAATTGCTGTGAGTTACAAATATACAAAAGCAACAATAATACGTTATTTCGCGATGATACAAAGCCTTTTAAAAATGTAGTTTCTGTGCCAATTCATGAATGGATCAATGTATGTTACATACATACATACATACGTAAGCTCCACAAGCAATTGATTTATGATCCGTTTCGATTTTGTCCATAATCGAATATGAATGAGCAGTTTCATTTCAGCAGCTACGACATAGTCCTAATTTCACATTTTTAAGTCTTTCTCATCACATTCATGTAATTTCCACAGAATCTTGTCATTTCACTTGCGTCATTTAAGTTATGATTTACTCCATCTATACATAAAGCAGCTTACTTTATTTCGCTTTATTTTTTTCGTTAATAGGCACAATAAAGGCTTTTTTGTTTCTGCCAGCAAAAACGAAGATTATAAATTGCAAGTACTGTCCAGTGTCCATCCACTCTCACGTCAATCGGCACCAAATCATGATTCTACCTGTATACGCGGATATTAATAATTCTCCGTTCTATGCCCGTGACGTCTCTCGTAAACCTTGCGCTATAAACTTTGACCTGCGTCACTGTGACGGATAATTCTTGCCTATAATTCAGAGTGGTCGGTAAGAGATCAAGCTAGAATAGCACCGTTACATGCAACACTGATAATTTTACGATCGAGGCTATTTCCCCGTATTTTAATTAGTTTATACCCTAAATTTATGTCCGAGAATATTGGAAATTGAGATCAGAGCCGTTAGAAGATTATCGACGAAAATATACAAAGAAATAGCCAGAAAAAGTCAGAATTTATGTTATTTATCGTCAAGACAATTCATCAAAATACTCGCTCGATCATTCGTTGGTGCACTCGCTCTCCATACAATTACCATTCTATGAATTATCCGTCACTTCATGGCTTGGCCTATAAGTAATATCAAGCACGTTAAACTTCGTTAAGGTGCCATCAGAGACGTCGTTCAACATTGGGTAACCATGCATTCAACAATGTGTAACAATGGGGAATTCCATGCGTCTTTAATAGCACCTTGGATGATCTTCTGATTTCATTTGTAGTAACGCTATGCGCCGTAGTATCCCTACATCCTTGGGTACCAGGTGACCTGTTTTCAACAACAAGGCTACAACAAGATAAATAATTTATTAACTAACGGCATTATTTCAATAGCACGATTCTTTTGTGGTAATCACCATGAGCTTCGAAACTTTGTGGTTCAGATGCACATAGAAGCAGTGCATACGGATGAGGATTTTTCTGGAGTAGATGCTTCGAGACAAAAAGTATGTCCGAGAGACGATAAGTTCCAATGAACATGAAAATGGTGCTTCATCGGACGCATGAGATTTTTGAATACTGGATACGCTTAATTATAATCTTGCTTTAGATTATCTAAACAATAGGTGTGTACTGCTGCAATGCTACTATCGATATATAACTTGCGTTGGCCTTCGTTGATCAATTTATTGTTCGTTCCGATCTGATCGTGAGGTATATAGGTACTACTTACCTCCGTAATTCTGGCAATATGGGCATTTGTTTGAATTCATTGACCGAAATTACCTATATTGCATATCTGACAGAGGTATTTGAATAGAATTAACTTGCACTGAATCATATACTATCTATATTTCACAATCAGAGTCAATTTCATATCGTCCGCGCATTCGTACGCTAGATTGGTCAAACGAACATTGCAGGAGCACCTTGTATTTAGTTACCTATGTATGAGTAGTTTGATTTCGGTTAAAGTATTCAACAGGTGGTCAAATTAGGCCTTACAAAAGTTTTAAAAACGTTGTATAGAAACATTCTGAGTATAATATAGCGACCACAAACGGCTGTCAAACCAGAGAACTCGACCATCGAGACATTTGATTTGATTGCACAACAGAAATATTGCTACCAGGTATAATAATTTCGATCGTGGCGAAGATAACACTGACGAAGTAGATTTCTTTCACCGTGTTATATAGCTTCACCATTCGCTCGTATTGTAATATTGAGACCCCGAGAAGAATGTATCGTTTCGGATACTCAGAAGAGTTAAGTATCCGTTCATGTAATTCTAATATTCGAAATTTCCGCCGTCAGAATTCATGCCACATGAGTTACAAGAATTAATTTCAAGTCTGGCATCCGTAAACTATAATACATGCGGAACTTTTACGTGCAGTGATCATCTGGCGATGGTACACATATCTTACAGACTTTTGAGGCATATCATATATTATATCAATGAGTGGTTTTTCAAAAAGCAGACAGGTAGCCAATATTTTTGTAGCTCTGTGTTCTAGGATATGCTTGCATACCGTGAGAAAGGCCCCGCCTCCTGCGATTTGTTCAGGATTCTAAACCGCTTAGCTCTAGCACTCTCAACAATTGTAATAATAAATCCCGAAGACGTTTAAAAACATATTTCTTTTTACACAGGGAACGCGGAAACTCTAATCCAGAAAAGGTTTCATGTCGTGCGAGCCTATACTCCGATATTCGGACTTTCATTTGATTGATCGATCATAATTGGCCGAATTTAGAAGAAATAGCCCGCATCAGTATGAGGTAGGTATTACCAATTTACTCAGTCATGATTTGATAGTCATCATTCTTCGTCATTCTCAAATCAGCATTAAATATTTTTTAATAGTTGATCGTACTGGCCTGATGAACGATGATTGAAGCGATCGCGTAAGAATATATACGTTTGTGGTAGATTCTATGTCTTTTTCAAGGTATGCCAACCCATAGTTTAACTATAGTTATAAAAATATGCCCCCCCCCCCCTGCCCCCGCCCATGAGATCCATGATTGTGTTGGGTCTTGCAGGATAACACGAATGCGGAGTAAAAGATGCGCATGAATTTCAATCGCAGATATTTCGGAGCCATTTAGGTTTTACATAATCTAATGGGTATATAAGTACATACCGAAGAATATATGTTATATAGCGGCAATTCTACCGTAGCCATCCCACTCGAGATTTTTTTGCTTAGAGTGGAGAAGAGATTATCGCTTGAATGTAAAATTGAATTCGCTCAAAATGTGAAAATCCATTGAGGTGTTGCCCGTAAGCCACAGAGGTTCAAAACTTGGTCACGAATTTTTGACATCGTAACTTGTACATATAATACAGTAAGAGGTTAAAATTACAGATAAACCAAAGATTTACTGCAGAATCCTTGTCGTTATACTATAACTAGCGGGATTGCGGAATTGCATAGGCCCAGGTGCTCCTAATAGCATTACCTGCCGTTTCAACGTACCTTTGAACGCTCTCACCACTTCTGCATGTCTACAGAATTTGAAACCGCGTAAACTAGCTAAATATATCTACTTTCTTATAAATCAACCAATCTTGCATTTTGTGTCCCATTAACTGTTTTCATAATTATTAACACGTTGCCGTCAGAAGTGAACTATTGTTATTCTCACTGCATATACTTGTGTAATCGCAAAGAAAGTTCAACCAGATGAGTGATAACTGCAATAAGCCGTGTAAATCCTTTGGCAACATAATTTTGTTCGCAATTTCATTTCGTGTGAGAATAGCTCTTGCCCACTTTCGTCATCCTACATTCACAATACATACCTATTATACTAGGTGTTTTAGTTTTGAACGAAACCGACCACCACTGTCGCCTAGTCGTAATATTACCTTGCATTGCTCCAGCTATGGATAGACTTGGCAATGGCCCGCGGTTTCGTTCGAAATTCACGGTATGTATGTGTTTATAAAAGACGTAGGTATTCACCAAGCCTTATAGGAATGCACGAACGTTCCTAAGATTAAAACCTTAATATCTCAATACTTTGTGTATAATTTAATTATAATAATATTGATGAGCTTTGCGTTATAAAACCATACCACCCCTTTCGAAGATCCTCCAGACTCTCTCTTAGAGAACCAGCTACGAGACTAAACCTGGCTAACAGGTGCATCGCCAGGCATCACCCTGCTGCGATGGCGACTGGGCTGTAATCACCGCGTCCGCTCCTTCTCTTTCCGAAGCTTCGAAGAGGCTCGCCTTTTTACAGGAAAAAAAGAAAACCATATTGGCGAATGTATTGCAGGTACCGTATGAAAATTCTTTGTGAAATTCATTCAGAATGCAAAGTATCGGCGTTTTTCGACTTCAAAGATCCGTAACTATCGAACGTATTTTACAGCATATTGTAAAATAGTTGGATACACAAAGAGATCAAAACTGGACAGAAGGTGACCGAAAACTCCACAAATTTTTGATCATCTTGTCGTGGACGGATTTTTATCTCGATTTTTTCCACCTATAACGTGTCTGCAGGATGCCTCTATGATTCATATTTTGTGAGCGTTCCGTAGAACCGTTGGGGAGACAAAAGATTTCTCGAGCATTTCGATTTGAAATTCGGCAGTATTGTAACTTGCATGAATAGTGACTCACATACAACTGTATATAGGTACAAGTGAAATCAGCTCATTCAGCCCTGAGCCAGAATCACCCTCTTCATCCGGCTATACCCTTTCAGGGCAAGACTAACTAACTGATATATGTCGATCGAAAACCCTTTCACCGGAAACGAGTCTATATAGGTAGTACGCGGGTCCTCTTTCCGGAAATGGCCTCAATTAGACTCGAACCAATTCAAGCGTTCAATGCGGAGCGAGAACCCAACAATGAATGAAAAATGGTATTATGGTAGAAGAGCTATGGTCGTCCACATTTTCCATATATGCAACACTAAAATGCCATATCAACCACAAAATAATAATTACCAGTCGCAAACTGATGACTCCGAAATACTCGATGGATGAGTACCTATCTAACTAATTTCTTCTATAATTGATCGATTATAAATCAAACTACAATCCTCGACTGCGTAGCTGTGAATAACTGTCCGAACTTCTTAACGAGAAGCTAGCATCACTGTGAGACTGTAATATTATACTGTCGCCCAATTATGGCACAGGATACAGTGGCAGTTGGATTTTCAATTCGGTTAATAATTTTGGATTTATAAGACCGTAACGGTATCAACAGCTATGATTTTTGATAAGATTGGTCGGGCCATACGCTAGTCTGTAGCATCACTTCACAGAGCTAAAACTCATCGAAAGCGTGGTGTCAGCCGTAAAGGGTGACGTACATACAATGTGTACTACTCACGGAAACACCTTTATCGAAAAAATAACGTATTTGTCGAATGTCCCGAATATCCGTCAAATCTTCTCGTTTGAGTAGGAAAGAGCGTATGAGGAATGGAACGATCCGCGATTCACTTTGAAAGCTCGGAAATAAAGCTTTTCAATCAATTCGATGAAACGATAGAAAGCTTACCCGACGGCCTCGTTGCTCTCGTATCCTCCTAGCCAAAGTCAAGAATGCTTCCTCGATGTTAATATTCTCCTTGCAAGAAACCTCGAAGAATGGCATGTCGAAGTTATCTGCAATTTTTTGTCCTCTGACAGCGTCCACCGCCCTATGAGTGCTAGCGTCACATTTATTGGCTGCTAATACTTTAACCACATCCGGAGAGGCATTCTGGGACAAAAATATTCGACATCCAATTTTCATCGGGTCTCATTTGACGATAACAGACAGATGAATTGAGAAATATTATATTTATATTGTTATGACTGACCTCTTGAATGTTACGGAGCCAATACGAAAGATGATTGAAACTCTCCATGCTGGTAACATCGTACATCAAGAGAATCCCCATTGCGCCACGATAGTAGGCCGTCGTAAGAGTTCTGAATCTTTCTTGGCCAGCGGTGTCCCTGGGACACGAATTGGGAGTGAAATTAAAGACCGTTGCAGTGACCTGCAGCTGGTGATATATAATGTCATTGAAAAGCGATTGTCGGTACGGTTTCGTAAGATATGTATAATATCGCGAACATCGTTAATCTATCAAAGGTATGGTGAAGAACGCGTTTATCAAGCCCTTCGAAAACTGAGGGTGGTTTAAATTTTAGACTGCCGCGGTGTCCGTCATTACGTGAGATGTTTACGAATCGAATCACAACGAGAGTCCACTTTCATGAGATCATGAGTTGATCTTGTTCCGTTTTATTGTGCGAACTACACATTTCTCGATCTACGAAGCCCATTGATTGTGAACATTACGAGCACTTACCATATTTGTAGCTTGATCGGAGTTCCATCCAAGTTAATTATTTTTTGTTTGAAATCGATGCCTGCAGTGACATAGAAATGAAAATTTTCAATTTCGGTCCAATAGACAACATACACACATAAGAAATAATTCATTATTGAGAATGAACATGAACACAAATATCGTTTGATTTTAACGTGTTTTCAGTTCATTCCGATATGTCTGATATGCATGGGTTATCGTGAAGTTAGTTGAACTCTTGCGGCCCATGAAAGTCAGACAATAAATATGGATGTTACCGAATTCGTTACATTGGGCCTATAGCCATTCTTGCAATTTTGCAAGTGCTGAGCTTCTAGATGCAGAATCAGACATTCGATCTGCCATGAAATATAATTCGCCATGCCAAAGGTGTAGTGGCTTTCTGCAAGTGAAATCCGGCTCGAAAATATCGAAAAAGATAAAAAAATACTACAGTTAATTGAACAAATGAACTGTTATTTTGTGATGCGTCCATACGCACAACGTTCCCCCATTGTAACATTAATGCATAGCTATAGCTGCAACACCGATAACTTCATTATTACTACCACTTACTCACACCGGATTTTGTTTATATTCGGAATGGGTAATAACTTCGATAAAATTCTGAATAACGGACCATAGCTTATACATATTCAACTCATATTCGTTGTTCCAATTATTTATTTTTGCATGAGAACTATGTAAATACCCGAACCAGAGAATACTATTGGTACTTTCTTTTAGATTATAAAGCAGCACCGTGCTTCAAACTAGTGATCGAATATCAGGCGGGCTGCTATGGAGAAATTAAACCGCAGCTTTTTCATTTTCCATGTGTAATCATATCTTGATAAATATATCTTTGAGAGTTAATTGATCATGTAATTACATCCCTTTAGACAGAGACAGAGGGTAATTTTTGCAAAGGATAAATAATTTTCCTGGCTATAGGTAGGCACTACGGATACACACGAATATATATTGAAATGAGCAGATCTGTATTTACATATGAGATTGCTGATAATGTACGCGATTTGCGAGCAATTCATCTCGCATTCTGGCGAAGAAAAAATGTTGTTTAACAAAATTTCAAAATGGCGATATTTGAAAAGACGACAATGTCTTTCGCGATAGACAGCTAGACGCCGCGAAACTTTACCCTGCAACATTGACCCATCCACAGCGGTATAGCTAGGTGATATACTCACAAGAAAATCATTCCGCGGAACACGACTCGAGGTAAAGAAACTGTCATCGGGCAAAAATCATTCATACTAAAGATAAACAAGCACCGGATATGTTTCTGGAGTGGAAATTCAAATTCAAACTACGGAAAATTAAATTAGTTCCAACTGCAGTAGTCAAAGTTTGAAAACCATAACAGGGACTCACCTATGGTTGATATGTAAGTGTCATAATATCGCTCATCACAATATCGATGAACGATGCAAGTCTTGCCGACGTTTGAATCTCCTAAGACAAGAACCTTGTAGGTGGCTGCGAAATCTAGCGCCATATTTACGATTTTATAATTCGGAGATGCCGTTCCTTGTCAAGATGAGAGCGACAATCTTTCCTTGCCGCTCGTCGACCGGGGCTACTCACTCCGCGTCTTTTCAGAGACGATGAATCGATTGGGACCTGCGCCCAGCCCGGCTAAAGGTTCGCTCACAACGTTGAACCTCATACCCTGTATGTCCTGTAGGCCGGCGGACCGTTTCAGCGTTGAGTGTAGAAGGGTATTCAGTATCCCTGATATGGTATGTTGCACAGGTTAGTGCGCAGCACATAGCTCCTCTTCAATGAAGATTATCACACGGGAAGAACGGCGAGGCAAAACTTCGGATGTACTCGATGTAGAAATTGGGATAGGCCGCATAAATTAGCCCTCAATAACCGGAAGATGAAGACCTTCGGCCTTTCTTTCTTGTAAACTGCAGAAGGTCGAGGCATTATGTCGATTCGAAATACCTTGGCAGTTCCATTCAATGTTGCGTCAAACACAAATGACTCGGTTGATGTTAACCGCGCTCATGCATCTTTACTGATGATTATTTCGCGTAGAGTTTGAAATTTATAAAATCCCGGGACGAAACTACATTCGCTTAGGTCAGACTTACAAAATTGTGACGGTATCTGACAATGTACGATTGAAGCTAATTAGTCTTCTTCCTCTGTATCAATGAAGTGTTCAAATTTCCGACAACGTTTACAGAAATGCCTCGAAGTTGAAAATGAAAATTGTATTTATCCAGTATTCGATTTTTGAAAGTCCTGTGCCATGGCTCGCTCAATTTGGAATACGTACAACTTAAAGACCTGCACTTTCGAGTGAAGTTCACTTCTCATCTTGGCCTTGCGTGTGCCTCGTACGCTTTTCATTAATTAGCATTCTGCATCCCTGTCACGCATCTAAGCAATGTCATCGCCACAAATCTGAATGGGAATCTTGGTTGAGGACTTACAACCGCGGAATTCTGACGCCGGAATTCTAATTTTACTTTCGATTCTTACTAATTTTACTAAACGAAGAGACCGAAACAAAATTAATCCAGTTGTCTGTTTTGTTCTCGTTTTTTTCTTTCGAGTTTGTTGATTACAAAACTGAGATAGAATTCAATCGGCTTCTTCGGTGGTTCGGAACTTTGGAAAATCGTCTTGTACCTCTCATTGCGAGGAATCATTCGACATAAGAAAGCCGAAGTTCTTCTCAGAGTTATTCGTCGGCACACGAACTCATGCGGATTCATTATCCGGACTGTTCGCCCTGACTGATAATGTCCGGAGTAGAAATGTCAGGTGAAGGTGGTCCCATATGCCATGTACCATGCAATAAAGGCAGAAGAATAATGCTAAAACTCGGATAATTAGTCGTGAGAATTACGTAGACACTGTCTGCAGCCTCGCCCATGAATCGCAATACTTATAAATTACGTGAAAGAAAGAATTTACCGCAGTTGGTACAGACTGAAGTATAATATGCCTTGGAAAGCGATCCAACGATCAATTATCAAACGAATCTTCCCCGTTAATAATTCGACTGAACAGGAAAAATAAAATTGATAGGTATGTGCCTAACCATAACTGTAAAAGTTGAATTATGTGTCGACCAACGTTTTACTCCTCGTAAAGTGCGTCTCGCCAATTTTACGGGCGATTATGTACACTCGTATATCGGGTATAGTAGGGTAGACCGGGGTCAGAAGTAACAGGGGTCAGTTGTTACATGGCGAATATCTCTCGAAATATAATTAGTATGCATGTGCGCCGCTGACACACGAGGTGGTTGGTAGGTCGGAACTTGCTCATCAGCACGCCGCACTCGGCCGTGTGAAGCTGACGTGTTTATATGAGTGGATTTATAATCTCGGCTCGCAAGTAAGTATTTACGCCTTCAGTTTATCATCGATATCTAAATTTCTATGCTATGTATCTCAAATTTTCTCTTTTTATACGTTTCCTTGAACACTTTTGTGTCAGCATTCATGTATTTTTAAGTCTTTGATTTGAGAGAATAATCTAAATTTGATTTATGACGTTAAAAAAACCGTCTGGGGTCAGTTGTAACTGTTTCCCCGGGGTCAGTTGTAACAGTTTGTTTGGAGACATTGTAACAGTTTTTCTGGAAACATTGTAATTTAATGAGAGACTAATATATCATTACAGCTAAATTGATGTGAAAATATTTTTTCTTCAGTTTCTTTGTGTCAGGATGCCTCGAAAAAGAGAAAGGAAAACGCAACGAGCGCTCGTCGACCAGGCTACATATGAAGAAGCTTTTGCAGAGGTTTTTAAGTTTTTAAGTTGACTTTGAGAGTTTGATTTTAAGTTTTTATTTCTAATAAAGTTTATCAAATATTGTTATAATTGTTACGGTTCGATGATCGACGTTTTCAGCGGAATGTAATAATCTTTAGAAGTCCAATGTGTTTACTATGCAATGTATCAATATGTATTTGTTGATTTAAAAATTTGTTCCTTTTAAAAATGTACAAGACTGATTATCTAAATATTAATAAATAACGTGATTTTGTGTGCAAATGTTGTGTTACAACTGACCCCATTCATTGTTACAACTACCCCGGGGTCGGGGTCAGTTGTAACAGTTTCCCGCATTCCGTTTATAGGCCTATATTTTTTTTTCTATATATACTAGAGAGTCGCACCTAGTACCAATTTGTCGGCAATTGAATGGCCTATACCAGACGATACTTGGCGTTTATGTGACCAATGTAGATTCGGTGCAGTGAGAGCAAAAACGCAAAATGTTACTACTGACCCCGGTCTACCCTACAGCGAACGGGTGATGTGACTTCGGTCAAAGAAGCGTTAAAAAACGAAATTATGGGGTAGTACGTGGTTTAATTAAGGCTTTTCGGGATGAGTTCTCAATCCAGATCGCCGCGTCAACGTCGCGATGCGTACTGGTTCGTAGGCTCGTAATACGATGCCGTTAATTGTACCCAGAAATGGAAATGCGGCTCAATTCGTGTGATTAATTTCCACAAATGAACTCGCGAGCTCAGCCGACACGGGAGACTCCCATTTTCGGATGAGGAATTAAACACCTCGTGAAATTGAGATGGATGCAATTTCACGATGGACATTTTTTAGAGTATGTAACTGCATATTAGGTATTTTCATTTGTAATTATTCATCTTTGTGCACCGAGACAGACATCGTCGTGGATACATGTATACACGTGGCGCATAAAAATGAATGATTATACCAAGAAGAATACCCGATTGGGCAAATTGATTGATTTTTTATTGTCGGACATCGTGAAGAATGATGATAATATGGAATAAAATTCATCGTGGACGGAGCTAGAAAAATCGTGAATCGTTTTACCGTAATTTAATGAATTTTACTTCTTTTTCTATCTCATCGTAACTCATTCATAAATTTAAGCCGCGTGTCCCGCGTTGTATGCACCTGGTAGGTACTACGTATAAGCGAAAAAAAAGCCGACAATAATAATAGCGGATACCTATACGTTATAACGCGCTGGGGTTCCGGTTCTCAGAAACGAACACAAAAGCTGCAGAGTCGGTGAACGCCCGGGCGGCGTGAAAGAGGCAAGAGAAAAAAACGGAAGAAAAAAAAGATTAGCGTAAATACATTACCTATGTATGTACTCTATAAATACTTACGATAGTCGGCATAGGGGAGAGAAGAAAAGAAAGGATTAAGGAAGAAAAAAAAGGAAGGGAAAAAACCGGACAAAAAAAAGAATACAATGAGGAGCTAAACGTTCTGGCTTAAGTAGTGTCCGGTATATCTGTATATGGACTAATGCAATTCTCGGTATACCGACTACTTACCGAATGAACTAATACCTCCGTGTCAATGAATCACGGTGTGTATCTTCGATCGTAATAAGTGTGTACACCTGACCTATGCTATTCAAACTAATACATATATTTAAACTGTGGTTTGGCATTGAAATTTTATAGGATAAATAAGACGTATCCGAGGACGCAGGAGCTTGACGATTGACCCTGAGAAATCTGTGTCAATGCCAAGCAAATAAATGTTGTAGTATAACGTGGAAGAGAAGTTTTTTTACTTTGGAACAGGACGCCTGCGGATTTTTAACGACCGATAGGTATCCATAAAATTTGTGAAAAATGTGCTCGCACAATTCATTTATTTATACAGAGTGACCCGGGATCGACGCCGAGATTCTTTGTTAAAATCGGAGATCGTAGATCTGCATCAAATTTTTTTCAAAAAAATCCATAAATTTCCTGTTGCGGTCGATCGAAGATTAGCCGACGATTCGCGTTCTATGAACGGGCTCTTGTCCACAATATGTGTGATACAAGCGAAGAAACCAAGGGGACGTAACCGAGCGCGCGACACAGTGACACTACTCCCGTTCACGGTACGCGCGTTATTGGCTAATCTTCAATTAACCATAACGAAAAGTCAAGGGCCTGTAATCAGCACTCGCTTACTGTCGGATCAAAAAGGTTTGGCGGTTCAGTTTGAGTGATCATAACTTCTAAAAAAAAAATGTTAGAGCGTAAATTCAAAATTGTGCGTAAAGCGTAGAGTTTTCTGCGTTTAACAATTATTTACGGGTTTCGGTACAAAAATCGTGCGAACCGATATGTTCTCCGAAGGGTTAAGAAACGTAGTTTTTTCGGGGTACGTTGCCGTAGGCCAACTTTATATTGTCACTGTTCGTCTAACAGAAGCGTTAAAAATCTGAAACAATTCGCAGTTATTCCCTGAACATTATCAAACGTCATGGCTTTTGAAATTTTGGAAAATATTGAAAAACCTGGACGCCGGGTGCAAAAAAGTCCAATGTCGCGATTTCGGTAACGACTGGGAACAGGTGACACCGAGCTAGCTCAAAATTTTCGTTAAAATATACACTATTTGATTCTGTAATCACTTTTTGATTCGCAATACTGAGCCTCCAGTAATAGACGTCGATAATTTTTTGAATTTGCTACGGGCAATGTATATGCGAGCCGCAATATTCGTTACTGCATTTTCCCCTCCGCGCGTCCACCGCCTCAATTGTTACTCGCGGTCGACGTAGAAGACGATTGAAAAACAACTGATGCGGCGGAGGCGGGAAGGGGAAAATGCAGTGACGAATATCGCGGCTCGCACATACATTGCCCGTAGTAAATTCAAAAAATTATCGACGTCTATTACTGTCGGCTCAGTATCGTAAATCAAAAAGTGATTACAGAATCAAATGTTGTATATTTTAACGAAAATTTCAAGCTAGCTCGGTGTCACCGGTTCCCAGTCGTTACCGAAATCATGACATTGAACTTTTTTGCACCCGGCGTCCAGATTTTTTGATATTTTTCAAAATTTCGAATGCCACGACGTTTGATAATGTTCAGGGAATAACTGTGAATTTTTTCAGATTTTTAACGCTTCTTTTAGACGAACAGTGACGATATAAAGTTGACCTACGGCAACGTACCCCGAAAAAACTACGTTTTTTAACACTTCGGAGACCATATCGGTTCGCACAATTTTTGCACCGGAGCCCGTGAATAATCGTTGAACGCAGAAAACTCTACGCTTTACGCACGTTTTTGAATTTACCCTCTCACATTTTTTTTTCAGAAGTTATAATCACTCAAACTGAACCGCCAAACCTTTTTGATCTGACAGTAGTGGCAACCGCAGGGATCTCTCAGCTTGTCAACTATGTTCACGTTCGCGCGACCTTTGTGTATGGGATTGGGGCGAAGAGAGGAGGAGTGACGTCATAGGACACCCACCGACGCGGGTCAAGTTCACGACGAGGTCATAGGGGTCAGGCGCGGTCGCCGAAGGACGCAGACCGGGAGAACTGGGTCACAGAGCTCCAGCTGATCCCGAAGGCACGTGGGAAGGCTTTATAGGCTTCCGATGGGAAAGGGACATACAGGCTGACACAGGAAAGCCGAATGGAAATTACCAATGTGCGCAACTCTCCGAATAGTGATGATATAGTTAGAGCAAATTGCTATTCCGGGCTCGGAATCTGCACCCGACGTCTATTCTGTTTCTAGTCACTTTTTGAATCCTGTTACTTCTGTGGTCCTGTGGTATTATTGTACCTCACGATGTAATTTAATGACGATTCTCGCAAAAATTGTTCTATGGCATGATAGTCCTATATATTCCCGCAAGTGCCGCCGGAAATAAATTCTTGAATACTGTGTAGGCGTGTGTACAGTCGCCGTTCCAGGATGAAACCCAGGATGACTATGATATCAGTTGTTGAACTGAATGAGGTCCGATAACTCGACACTCGTGGATATAATTTTGATAATTTACCGGAACCGGAAATAGTAATTGACATTCACATATATATATCAACTGATAGTACGAACTACCATTGGCAACCGAAAAACTCGGGCATTATTTTCGCGCCCAATTCTGTAATGGAACGAGAGCACGTTTTGTGTTAAGACGTTTACGAATTCCATTTGGTTTCTCGGACACGCTCGGATAATGCGGCTTACCGCCCGCCATAGATCGGATAACATGGATCCATACATGCCAATCCGATACGCGTTCGACTAACTGTGAACTCGGATGAAGCCGGCTCACAATCAGATAATCGAAACTCTACTCTAACACCAACTCGCCAATTTGATTAAGAAAATGTGTGTTACATGCTTACTTCACAATCAGTTAGCAAGGAAAAAAGGAAAATTGTCTATTATAGATGTCTTGTGGATAAGCGATGTCTCAGTTTTTGTCGGCTGGCAATCATCTTTCGGATATACGGCCGCTTTCATAAGCTGCAGCGATATAAACCAAAACGAATTTATGAATCTCATTTTTTACGATTACGGTTCGAAATTAATCGAATCAACGAAAATCCAGAGTATTCTTAATCCGTTTGCCTCACGATTCCTGCAGGTCAATTCGTTTTGGTTTGTGGAATGATGGATTTTGGACTTGGAATTTAACACTTTCTGTTATCGACTTCGCAACGTTCGGGCAGATTCGAAAACGTTAATAGAGCATGTCATAGTATAGGATACCCGAACTAATTTCAGGAGAGGATTCATCTGTTTCGGCGAAAATGAAAAAACAACCAGACAAACAACATATCATTGCAAAGAAACTTTATTGCGAGTAACAACAAATTTCTGTATTGGCATACCTACACAATGAATTGAGAAAAAATAATTTGCTAAAATTACTTGTACGAGGGGCTAGCTACCCGCATCAAATGTTTGTTAGCGCATATTTAACATTCCTATACGGACCTATGGGTATCGTTAATGAAACACAACAATACATGAGCACGTTCATAGTTTTTACGGCACCATCAGATCTACATAGGAATCTGATAATGTGTATTCCATATAAATTAACTACGCCAATATCTGCAAATTGTTGATCTAAACTGCCTTACTCGTTGGGCAGAAAGTGGTGGAAGTCCATTTCATCGGAAATTACAAAAAGAGGAACAATATATGATTTTGTAATGTTGATAAAAATGCATTTTACTTTTTCCATAACTTTTGATAATTCTCAATTTTCACCACTTTCATTCTAACGCGCTTAATAATCTGAGAACCGGTAGTTTTGCCTACATGTACTAGTATGAAGCTGTTCTTATAAACTAGAAGCGGGTAAGAAGACGCGAACACTATTCTATCGGTCATTGTTTGACAAAAACGTTATTCAAACTATTTAATAATATTCTACTTATATTATTGTATCGAACGAATTAGCGTACACAGTATGACAATCCGCTGGATTTACTTTCAAGGTCTTCAACTATATGTGTACGTAAGTACACCTAACGTAGTTGATTGTGACCCCTTTATGTTTGACTACTATCAAATTCAGATGGTAGTTCCCATTTTATTTTGAAAGTAGTTACACGCCAGAGGGTCACAATCAACCACGTTGGGTGTGTATAGATACTACCTATATACTTCGATTCTTAATACAATGCAAAATTTCATCAACATCATTCGCGCCTTGTATAATTGCCAACATTACTATAAGGACAATGAGTGATCCACAAAATTTTTGTCTATAAAATATAATACAATATCAGTATTAAGATATACAATTACACAGCATCTTACTACGTACCTATATGCATATTACTAGGCCAAAGTTTGTATAAAACAACAAAAAAACTCTAAGATATTCTGGATTAAAAATTCACGTAAAAATTATAGGGATTCTTTTTTTTCATTAACAATAACGTACATAAACAACACAAGTTATAATATAACGAGAGGCACTTTCAAAACTTTTATAGCCTCCATTTACACGGTTGATAAATATTTGATCATTCGAATACTATACCACTGTTCATAAATCTACCCTAAGTACTTATTTGATATCCAACATGACTACGTATAAAATATTTCGAATTTGGCGGCCCACTCAGATCTCTGACCCATTTTGTAAAACACCCGACAATTATTCATCCATAGGTGGAATGCATGAACCAAAAACGCTTCTATAATGTGATGATGTTCCCAGATAATTGAAAGAATTTTTTTTCTGGTGTTTCTTTTCCATTCACTTTTGGTATGGTATACACAGATTCCCTTTCTTCGAATCAAATTGTTCAATTTGCTATCCCCACAATCACAGAGCGGATTATCAATAGGGATCTAACAATCTATAATTGAATGTCATTCTCCCGATTGTGTCACAAGATTGCATCGTCTGACTGGAAAATGATGTTTCATAACTGCTTTCATAAATTATTGGACCATTATACAAAGATACCGTGATAACAGTTGATGACAAACTTCGATAGATATTGGGTGTGTCTCTTGATTTTCTATTGAATCCTAATGGCGAAAAAAACTCTAGTTGGATATTCTATCCGGAGGACTGCCATTTTCAATTATGATTGCATTAATTTTCATCCACGTATACGACGGGGTACCACACCCCTTGCGTTTAGATGGGGTCGTTATCTAGTGAAACTAGCAATAAAACATTGAATAGGCAGTTTTAGAGTCATCAGCGAAAGTTGGAGTGGAAGACTGAACTTGAGTCCACCTGTATTTACCTGGAACTTGATAACGCACGGTCGATTTCAAGAAGAAAGTTCATATCAAAACTCATCAGTCGATAAATATTTATATTATCTTACGAGTCACTATGAACCTAAACTAGTAACTACTCACTATAAACATCACTTGACTAGTTCTATCGCACATTGTTTGTCAAACTAATGATGATCCAAGTTTGTTTATCCACAGATACCTATTAAGTTTTCTATGATTTATCTGATGACATCTGGTAAAGTGCTGGCAAGGAAGATAGTCGATTTGAATTTCAATATGGAACAACTCACAAATGTTTTGCTGTGCTCTATTAACACAGTTCAAAATTTCTAAATGAAAAATTCACTGGCCTAAGGACACCCATGAATCAAGAATTTGAGGATGCGGGAAAATTAGTCCCAAGACCTGTTACTAAAGAAGATGATTCTTTAAACTACAATCAATATTTGTGAATGGAGACACTATGAATATAATGGTATTAGTTATACACGCGTAAATAGTACACTCAGATTTCTATTAGAACATATCCACGTCTAATATTGCGTGACATAAAATATGTATGGTAATGGAAAGTAAAACCCTCCATTGTTCTCCGTCTATACTTTTCTTACTGAGTACGTAGTATTGAAATTAGTGAGCCCGGTTGGACATAATGTGTAGAGGTATTTGCAGACATAGTTCTATATTAGCCTGGAACACTACATACCTATATTATAGTATATTATCCTGATAATTCTTTGGTAATATTAACAGTTGTGACTTGCATCAAATGTAAATGCAGGTAATTACGCTAGCGGTGAAATAATAGCGTAGCATAAGGCTTGAACTCAGGTATCTGTAGATACACAGGCCACAAGCAATTGGCTAAGAGTATTATGAAGGTTCGTATGTTGGAATACATATATAAATATTGAATAATGACTAGCTTTTGATAACAGCCAATCAACTGGAAAGAACAAACCTTGCAGCATCGTCAAAATCCTTGCCGCTTGTAATATTTCTGAGCAAATTGTAATTAGCGTAATTAATTCAGTTCGTCTGATAAAAATAAGTGTCCAGCCTGCTTCTTGGTATATTAGAATAAATAATGATCAATTAGATAATTAACATACGCGACCGAATTGCTTGTTGAACTAGCTAACAAGGCCCTTCTCATGCTCCTTCTGTATAAAACGGATGATTCTCGGTAACAATAATTCGTAAATACGGTCTGCTAAGCAGCTTACATATTATTGTACATAAATATCTCAAACGATTTGCTGTCCTGTAAATACAACTTTTTTCATAAATTGGGCACATCTGCATAAAACTAATAGATTCCAACAGCAAGTAACTATTAATTTCTATCTACCTGTCTTAAAAACTTGCTATTTTACCGTAGCCTCTTTGGCAGCTGAACAAAAATATGAAATATAACATGTACAATTTTTATACGTACTATAGATGGCCTGAAATCAAAGTTTTAGTTTTTGGAGGGCACCTGATACTCTAAAAATTTCTTAAGCATGTCAGCAAACAAACACAGAAGAAAATAGTCAAAATTTAAATATATACAGTATTCATAGATTGCTACCCGAATTTGGACTTCGAGGTACTCAGATCTTACGTATACAACAACACCATCATTATAATTATAATTGAATATGGTAATGCTCCAATTCAGTTGGGTAAGAATATGGAAAGAGCGCACCCAAAGAATGATGCCAATCTCTAGTTCTGGAAGTTTGATGAATCGATACAATAGAACATTCATAGTTCTTTATCTCAGGAGACACTCATCTCATGAAATTAAGGCGCGCATGTGACACTAAAAATACTGCAGTTTGCTTTACTTTTTCGTCTGAGTTTTTCTTATCAGACCTCAAAGATCCCAACGGTGCGACTTAAATTTTTTTGAAACGTTGATTTCAGGCTACTGTAAAAATTGTACGTTCTAACTCTCTAAAAATTGTCTACAAATTAACGGCTTGTTAGTACCTAATAAATATTTTTCAAATCTAACAAAATATCGTATAATGCGTATCATGGCTAGCTATCATCAACTTTGTACAATCACGTTTGTGTAAAATAGTTGTAGAAAAATTAAAAAAAATTCTATCACTAAACAGACAATCGACATTTCAGATTATATTTTTCATTTTGAGCTTAAATCATCACTCGCTTTTCAGTGCACGATGTTATTGTAAACATTTAGCTTCTCTTCACCATATTCTTGAGTTACTAACATTAGTTTTGTACTGTACTACTACACATGATTCGATCACTAATAAATCTGATGATTTGTTTTCCTACATAGAAGAATTTGAACTGAGATGCCATTGTTGGTATTAGGTATATCTAATGAGATTTCTACTGAAATTCATGGAAAATAGATTATTGTTTTCAACGGTTTTAAAGACTTTCCGCGTAATGATGGATCACAGTAGTCACAATCGAAACTTGACTCCAAAGGCACGACATGTTTAACATTACTGAAGGAATTGTGCGAGACTGGTATCACTCCTATTTCCTAGATGGAAATGGCTAGTTCTGAGTACGTACAAATGCATGCACTTTTTTTTATACAGAGGTGGACAATTTCGTACAAATGAAAGGAGAATCTAGTCTTTTTTTTCCACAAGGTTCCAGACTTCTGCCTGGTGTCATACGAAATTCCACGATCTTTCTGGATTTTCCGAAGACAATCCAACTTCCATAATGGAATATATAATGATTAAGTTAGAATTTCTGAACACTTGCGCTATGTGATCAATTCTCCATTCAGTTTATTAGCGGTACATATATGAATTTCAGTGAAAATCAAATCAAACGATGTCTGCAATATGGATATTCAATGAAGATCTATAGCCTTCCCTGCCCAAAACAACTACGGACGGTAAGGCTGAAGACTCACTGACATTTGTCTCATAAGATATAAAAATTATTGTATCCCTACAGCTGGATAATGCATACTAAGATAGTGAGTGATCATTATTACAATACGTACATCTGCTGCGTTTGATCTGCTACATGAAGTCTTATAGGCTGCAAATCTCATCGTGCTCAAATGTAACCAACTTTCTGAATTTGCAGAGGAAAAGGGTTGGCCTGTGGAAAATATCAAATTTGTTTCAGTCGGCGACTTAATGCACAATAGATAGTATATACAATGAGCTTGTGAATAAACTCTATTATTTTTATTGGCGTTATCAATTAGTAATTTGTGGAAAACAGAAATTAATCTTGGGAGCTATTTCAAAGTGCGTTAATAATTCGTACCTGTTATGGTTGAGGGTTCCTTTGTTAACGATCAATGCACTGCCCAGTTTTTAAATGAGCAGCTGCTCACGCGCTGCTGAGGAAATTGTTAATCCATGTATCATAGCGCAGCACAGAAGCACAGGCCAATGATAACCAGCCCAGATATACATGTCAGGTCACGTTTCAGATTCCGTTCATTGGAACCAGATCCAGGTAGACTATGGGCGCTACGCCACTTCACGGACCACAAAGGAATCAAAACGTGGAGGATGTCAGGAATCATGAATCCCAAATCTCGAATCACCTGTTGATAATACTTTTTTTAGCCCAATAGTTCATTGTAAGAAGATTTGAACAGATTTACCACATTTGATGTGGATAAACGGGAAAACAATGGAATGATAAGATCGCCAAGTTCACCATGGGGGAGCAATTGATCATGAATTGATTTATAGCTGTAATGAGATGATACTAAAAGTAATTTGATTTACATGGCTCATTTTTCACCATTAATGACGTAGACTTCCAGCATGTGAAATGGTTTTCATGAATTTTAGAAATGTTGTGTACTAATTGGTGGCAATACAAAAATTTTATTACAGATGCGGATGTTATGTACCTGATGAGCATATCCCTCTCCTTTAACAACATTAGTGATAAATTGGTCCCAACTACCAGCTAAAATATGCATAATTGCTATTGCAGCAATGGAAAATGCTTTCCTATGCGTAATTGGATTTAGGTTGTCGGTGAGATGAATGACGAAAATAGTAGATAACAATTCAGTTGCAGTGAAAAACAGTTGATGGTACCATTGCGAGTAGAACTCGTCATTCCAGTAATTGATGTAGACCCACCATGAGTAGTAATGAGAAAATACTGCGCTCCAAAAGAGTATTAGCATACCAATTCTAAGCCGACCATACAACGCTAGCCAAGTTAAATGTTTTACACTTTCGTAAAATGTGACTATACCAACAACTATCATGAGCCATATCTTGACTGTGTTCGCTGTAGCATTGAAGTACATATGTTTGTAAGATGCGACACCAGATTCATAAGAACCTGAAATAGAAAACACGGTTTACCTCAGAACATTCTCATTTCAATTTAGACTTCGATCAAAGATTCTATTAGTTGGAAGCTCAAGGATCTCTTTTTCGAGACTCAGAGCAGACAGAATTGAGAATGAATCTATAGTCACAGCATTTCGGAGACTCTTTGAAACTGCATGACTTGGTCTTTCTTCCGCTACCAACAGTTAGAAAAATATGTTTGTGGACAGGTCAAAGTCAGACATTAGAAACACTCTAGGATTCTTCAACTTTGTTTATAAACTGTTCACATTAAGCTGTAGCGGAGCATGTTGCTTACCCTTGAATACAGTGTCCCAGCAAGAACAGGTACAGTAACGCTTGTCAACATCGCGCGAGAATTCTGGCCAAAGATAATAAAGCACAGCTATGTGTGCAGGTGGAATGGTCAACGGTGCTAAGATACCCGCAGCTTTAGAAATGCAAGTAATTGAACTTGGAACGAGCCGGTTTAGCAGCATTCTGACGTGCTTCTTGCCTTCTGAATGAGTAAATGCGGTAGAATTTTCACTTTTGGTTGATTATTAATAGATGTGCCATTGACCATCTCCGTCTAAGAATAACAGTTCGGATTATTTGACGTAACCGAATTTCTCCGTGTACCGGTGTATTCTCTTCAATATTCATCTCTGGAGACAGGCGAACGTTTAATTGGATAATTTTCCTTCAGGAAGCTCATCACGGTTGACGATTCCAGCGACGTGAGTGGTCGAGACTGAGGAATTTTGAGCGTTTGACTTGGCTTAATTTACGAAAACCAGAGTGCCGACACACACGCGAGCGGCATTTATTTGTGTAGAATTACATTATGACAATGTAAAGCCATTCGGCTGAACGAGAGGCCGGATATACCCGCGAGCACCTCCAGACGGTGCGTCGCAAGTAGAGTTTCCAATTTCCACACCATAATTATCACAATAAATCAATATTAACATCGGTGCAGAAATTGGTGAAACTTTTGACATAGTAGAAGAGCAAGGTGATGTAGACCAGCCATTTGCCTGCGGCAACCATATTTGTTTATTCGTTAATATTTAAACATGGCGATGGGGCTTTCTATCTGTGTTGTATGGTACATACGTACGAAAATGTTCCACTCAACGAAGCAAGAGAAAATTTTCTCATAATAATATGCTTCTGAAATCCCAAATGTGTTTACGTGATCGATCGACAATAAGTAGCAAACCAGGAATCGTGTAATCACAGTTTCAGCATGCGCCGTTTTTAAACCAATTTGAAAACCACTCGTTCTCAGGTTTGGATTCAAATTTTGAATTACAAAATCGAATACGGTTATTTGCGTAATAATTAACAATGAAGAGATGAGAATGTATTCATTGTTGCTTTTAATTCATTAGAGCGCAGTTAGGTATTCAGCACCGGGATTCTGTACATGTATGAAATTCGTTATAGCTAACGATATCGTTAATCAACATGCAGCGAATTGCAGGGACGATCTACCGGAAAGGCGCAGTGCCCATAGGATATCACCGTTGAGTGTAGATACCCTTCTACACTCAACGATATCACGGTGCAGATCACGGAAATCATTGAATCTGTCGCGGCTGCGCCCAGGTATTGCGCATACGCCGACGTTCACACATGGTATCGAATCAAGTAAACTAACAAACTTAACCTAAAATTGCGACGTACGTAACGCTGTACATCTTATTGAGGGAGAATATAAATTCTTGTGGAAAGAATTTCACGGTGAAAAGCATGGAAGCGAATCAACTTCGAGCTAAAAGCTGGAAGGAGCATAACCGTATACACAAAGAGCAACGGAAAAAATGGAGAGAAGAGAGGTTGATAAAAAAGATAAAGAAAACAGACAGCGAAAATCTCGCTGAAGAGGTTAGGAAATCAAACGAGTCAGAAAAAATAATAAAACGGAATGTTTCAACCGTCAGCATCGCAGTGCCTGGTTCAATTTTGGATAATGCCCAATCACCAGAATTGCGCACATATCTTGCTGGTCAAATCGCGAGGGCTGCTTGCATCTATAAAGTAGATGAGGTGATCGTGTTCGACGACATGGGGGAAGTTTTAGAAGAAGAAAAAAGGAAATTAAGACGTGATGAAGTGTTCGGCGAAGTTAGAGTAGGATGTTTGCAGCTTGCTAGGATATTACAGTACTTGGAGTGTCCGCAGTATTTGAGAAAATATTTTTTCCCTATTCACAAAGATCTCCAATACGCAGGAGTTCTCAATCCTCTGGATGCTCCTCATCATCTAAGACAACACAACGAGGCCTTATTTCGCGAAGGTGTTGTGACAAATAAACCAATTAGGAGTGGAAAAGGATCACAAGTGAATGTCGGACTATTGAACGATGTTACGGTCGATAAAGTTTTACCAACTGGCCTCAGAGTCACAGTTAAAATACCCTCACAACAAAATAACCCAAAAAAACTTAAGGGTATCGTTGTACCTCCGAGTATGCCTAGATCAGAGAACGGAAAGTATTGGGGCTATACCGTCAGAGTAGCAAATAACTTGACCGAAGTTATTACCAAAAGTCCTTATAAAGAAGGCTATGATTTGACCATCGGAACATCGGATAAGGGAACTTCTATCGACGATACCACTTCAGATAGTCTTGAGTATGACCACGCTTTGATCGTCTTTGGCGGCTTGACAGGATTGGAAGCTGCGTTGGAAGCTGATCCACATTTGAACGAAGATGACCCAGCTTTACTATTTGATAAATATTTGAATATATGTCCAATGCAAGGGTCTCGAACAATCAGAACTGAGGAAGCTATTTTAGTTTCATTAGCTGAATTGAGGACAAAGTTACTACCAAAAAATCCTCCCCTAGAGAATCCTCAATTTGAAATCGCAGATGAAACTACAACAAATAATTCCTCGCCAAAGAAAGAGACAGACACCCAAATACAACGAACTTATACATCAGATTCGAGCGATTCTTCGGTGTAGATGACGAGCAGAGAATAATTTCAAAAGTTGTTGGCACATGCGCTCCAGAGGAATCTTACAGCTGATTGTGAAACGTACCACAAACCTTCTCAAAAATTCACATTTATTCTGTACAAGCATATTTAATGGTTTATAGGTAAGAAATATACATATAAAACATACAATATTCGGAATGATTGTTATTGATCCAACCTAGTAAACAAAAGAAACTTGCTTACATATGACGATGCTTATTTAACACAGCCGTCACCGTATCTTTTAAGGATGTGATGACTTTTGTGGGATCTTTAGCACCAGTCACCGCAGTTCCTGAAACTATCATATTAGCACCAGCCTGCAACACAATCAATAGCATTTATGCTTTCAATGTTTAATTGAGAATATGAATTTGAAGGAGTCGTAGGTATTTAATAGGGAACAATGTTGATATTTAAACTCGTAGTCTTTTTTGACTGCGAGTAGTCTATATTCTGCAATTTTTAGCTTTTGCAGATAAATCAGTTCCCTAGCAATCATTGGTACGAACATAGTATAACTGTGTCGGAAACTTACCTCTGCGCAAGAGTGTATAGTACTTGGCCCAACGCCGCCGTCAACTTCAATATCCAGAGTGGGATAATTACTTCTGAGCCATCTAACCTTCTCCATCATGAGTTCCATGAACTTTTGGCCCCCAAATCCTGGCTCCACAGTCATTACAAGGACCATATCCGCTAGGTCTATATAATCGACTACAACGTCGACCGGTGTACCAGGCTTCAATGCTACTCCCACCTTTTTATTCAAAATATTTGTCATTTCAAAAACTTTACACTTGGAACCTGATCATTATCAAAATAGATAATAGTTTATCATATTGCTGAGTTAGTGCTGTGATACTAACAGGAAGTAAGTGACTTCAATATTTCAATGAAACAGCATTGCAAAACTTTGATTGGAGCATTGAGAAATATTGATGAAATTTACGTATCCCTGACCGTGCGGCGCAATTGAGAGAATGTGAAATAGTCATATGTCAGAGCTATGTTCAAATACGTTCGTTTTTCATGTCATAAGGTTTGCAGTAATCTTACTCGCTACATCTGGGTAGTACTTTTAACGTACCTTCATTCCTGCCTCTTTGACTTTCCTACAAACTGAGGGTACGTCAATTACGGGCTCAACGTGAAATGTATATTGATCTACTCCTGCATCGAACATTGGTACGATCCACTAAAAAACAATTGAATGCTGTTCAAAAGAAAACAGTGACAAACATTATCATGTGTATGGAAGAACGTAAATGGTTGTGCGACTCACTCTTGTACAATAACTTTGATAATCTTTACTCTTTTGTCATTATTTAAATAGTTTGTTTCCACTTCTCAATTTTAGAGCCTGTATTACCTGTTCAGGGTTCGAAACCATCATGTGTGTTTCAAAAAACGCATCTTTTATTTTGTTACGGAGGCATTTTACCAACGGATGACCAAATGTAAGGTTAGGAACAAAATGACCATCCATAACATCCAAGTGTAAATAATCTGCTCCGCTATCCAGCAGACGTTGAGATTCGGTATATAACTCTGATAAATCCGCGTTCAATATTGATGGACCAATTTTCGCTGTGAGTATCTTCGCCATTTTCGTAATAATTTGTATTAAAATTAGTCTCTGCGGACTTTGCACTGTGGTACGATTCTTGGGCCGTGTTCCTTTTTTAACTGGCAGTACTGCGAGTCTTCAGTTTCTTTCTCGCACCTATAGATTACTGAATACAGCTGTCTCTCTTTGACACAAGCTGGTGCAGTACTGCCAGTGAATAACGGAACATAGCCTTGGTCAGCGTTTTCGACTGGGCTTACACCGGCTGCACTGGTGCAGTGTAGCTCTCTGTGTCTCTTTCTCCGTCAGAGGAAAGAAAGAGATAGAACGATCCACACTACACTACAGTGTAGCCACAGTCGAAAACGCCGGTAGTGAACTTCGGAATATAGGTATACTCGTGTATTGCATCGGCGCAGTTTAGCGTTGGTTTTTGAAATTGCGCGCGGGAAACTAATTTGCGCTAGTGGACCACGTCCGATTTTTTTTTCAACCATTCAAGTATCTGCCGAGACGACCATGTCCCAACCTACGGAATGATAAAAGGAGAAGCATAATCGCTGAGGCGCTAATATAGATCTTTATTGGTGACGATGAATCGTCGGACTCATGCGTTCTCATACGCGGTTCGGCAGTAATGACGTAAAGGTTTACATCATAGCATTCAACCCCGGAGAAACGGAGTAAGTCATGAATTGATTTTCTCAAAAACTGGGGGAAGGACGCGAGACAGAAAAATATCTTTTCGACGATGAGAAAGATATATTATTCTTGAGAAATTTATAATAATATTTGCGAAAAACGGAGTTTCACCACACTTTATTTTGCGGGGGTTCTTTTTTTTTTGCAGACATTATTCCCATTATACGCGAATTGGCCTCGTTTATTACTATATTTATATATTCTTCGATATTTTGGTTAATGAGTTTGAAATTTTGATTTCGTAGTCTATTTTTATCATTATTGTAGCGCTGCGATGGAAACGAGAACATATTTAGAATAAAAGCCTAGAATCATAACTTATTTTTATATCCATTTGTATACAGTATATCAGTATACATATACACATAAAGTATAGTTTTAAGAAGTAGTAACAAACTCGGAATTGGCACATATCTTTTCCATTATAATATAATATATGTATAGTTATATAACGTACCTCGTAAATGTCAGACAGTAATTGTACTCTATCAATATATTTTTTTTTGGGTATACAATGCAATCGGGTCACCGTTATATTTGGGATAATCGCTATAAATTACTATATATAGTACTTTTCGTCAGTTATTCGGAATATTCATAGCATGCAATAATTGTATAATTGCATGAAATGTATAAACACATAATGACAGAATATATAGTATAATTGATGTGCCCAACGCTCGTAACATAAAAGAAGTAAATATTACCAGACCTGTGCATTTCATTTGATCTAATCAAACCAAATGTTACTTTACTATTCTCTCGTTAGACCATGAAATTCAAACATTAAAAATATATCCCTATGTGTATAGTTCTGAATATACACAGGTTCTGATAATGAAGCACCCCAAGTATTGGGCTATGTATAATTGAGGTCATAATTAAACATTATAACCCGGCTACTCATCAGCTCTCACGTTCAATTCATGAATTTTAATCTTTCAACATTGCCGTTACAGAGATGATATTTTAATGTTAACACATAATTTGTCATAACAGTTTCTCTCTATATAAATCACAATTTCTATATTGTTTGTCAATACTCTGGATAATGCAAATATCTTATAGCTATATATATGTATGTATGTATATATTAGGGTGTTTCAGAAAAGAACGAATTTCGATTTTCCAACAGGCCGCACCTGAAATAGTTAATTTAAGTAAAAAAAAATGTCTGTCACAAAACGAGCATTTTAGGTCGAGTGGAAGATCCGGCTCATTTGATTTTTTATTTTCATCGAATTTGAGCCGGATAATTATTGGAAAACATTTTTTTTTCTCCTTCAGCCGTCTGAATGTCAGATTGCGTCCCGAAAGAGATATTCTTTGAATTTTATCATTCTAATTCATGTTTAAATTGGGTGGCATATGAATTTTCACTTCATTATTCCACTATTTATAAAAATTATTGTTTATTATTAAGTGAAAAAACCGTTTGCGTTATGGGTATCACTTTAAAAACTGAATAGAATCTTGAATAAACTCTTGTTAGAACATTTGTTTACTAACAATTATCCATCATAAATTCGATAAAAACGAAAAGATGGAAAATTAAATGAACCCGATCTTCCACTCAACCTAAAATGCTCGTCTTTTGACAGAATCTTTTTTTCCGCCTAAATTAACTATTTCATGTGTGGCCCGCTGGAAATTTGATTTTTTTTTTCAAACACCCTAATGTATATGTACATAGTAATAGTGAAATTCAAATGTTCACTCATATCTTCTGTCAAATGAATACCATATTGCGCCAACTATAAGTTGACTCCTCTCCCCTTCTCCTGAACGGGTTGCATGTGCTTGCGACTTTGCATATAGGCATACGTCGAAGTGTGATTTTTTTGAGTCATATTCAGGACAAATATCCTCAACCAATACTGGCAATAATACGATATATATTGCAGTATATTCTATTTGAGCAGCTTTTATCATGTGAATACTGTGGCACAAGTGTTTAATGAAAATTTATATTAAGTAATTTTGGTGAATCAAGTAAAATTCAACAGTTATATGTTTCTGTAAATTTGAAAAGGAATTCTGTTCCAAGACAATTATTTTTATGTATAGTAAATTGTGACCATTATTTGGGCGGATGGATTCTATTGACACGACAACGAAAATTAATTTTCACAATTTTTGTAATCAATTATGATAGAATATATTAATGACATTGTGATATCCTTTGAAGGGATTGCGATTTCTTTGACGATTAGACATCTGAACGGACGGTCCTTCTTTGAATAGTCTCAACATACTATAATTTTTCTATCTTTATTCTGATACTGACTCCTTCATACTCTTGAAAAGTATCATAGAACTGTTAAAACTTGATCTCTGGAGGCGATGACTTGTCCCAAAGTTGTCAAAACCATCGTAGATTTGTTTTACTCGATCATCAAGACCAGAATCAGTGTCTCTATCTGTTGAGTAGTAATTATTCGTTCAACGTCAATCCTTCATTGCAGTTATTTGTCTCATTGAACTATTATACCAGAAAAAACAAGGACATAAATATTTCATGTATGAACTAGAATATCTGAGATAACGCTCGAAAGCTTGTGTCATTCGGTATTACTACATCAACACTAAGCTATGATTAATGGTTAATGATAAAGCTGTTACAATTCGTTGTAAAGCTTATCATAATGATAGAATACATGTTCCCATAAATATGTATATCAGTGTCATAGGGTGGCATTGCTGAAGAATGAAAAAATCTTCATAAAAGACACAACTGTTATCAGTTCCCCTCAGATTGATGTGAGAGTTGAATGAAATTAGTACCATGAATTGATTAAATCGTAAGGCTCCTCATACCAGCCACTCTAAATTGGCACCTAGTATCTATAAACTGTGAAATGTTCCGTAACATATATTATGCCCCACTAAATATAAAACACCTGCCAACCAAGAATTTAACCAAATTCACACTGTTTGAAAACGTAACTTATTTTCATTTTTTTTCTGTTCACATAGTAGGTAGTATGGTTTCAATCCAAATGATCATTAATTGAACAGAGAAGTAGAAAACAGAAAATGAAAAACAGAAAAAAAAAAGAAAACACATTGGTAAATTTTATTTACTCGAACAGCTTTTCTAATATGTACAGACTTATAGCGGTGGATTATAGTATAATTAACAAATGCATAATGCTTTCAATTACTTTTGAAATATTCTTACAATTAAAGTGTTAAATCGAAATGCGTCAAACGATTGATAATTTCGTAGAGCTTTGTACATGCCAGTCATGCATATTCTCCCTGCCCCTGGGTTCGATCACGTCAAGAACAAAAACGAGCCATTAAAAAAATAAAATTCACCCAACAACTCAAATAATATATAACTATTGAAGCAAAGTGAATGAAGTTTTTACTTTCATTCTCTAACAGAGATAATCATGAAATGATTTGTAAAAAAGCGCATACAAAAAGTCATGTAAAAATTACGAAACATATTACTTCATCAATCATTTTAACTATATGAGTATAAATATAAATGCAATATTGTATTGAGAAAGTTATCGGAGAAATACAGGTAATTAAATGCAATTCTTTGGCATTTATACATATTTATGATCATCAAGATATAATGAACAGTTTTTTTTTTTTTTTTTTAGTATAATTACATCGACGAAATTAATTAATGAAAATCGAAATCTGGCTGCTGAAAAATTATATACAACTATATGAGGGCGGTACCATAAATTGAACTTTGAGGAAGAAACAAAAGAAAAAACCAGTACAAGTATAGATGAGTACATGGATTTTTAAAGAGCAAGGTAAAATATACTAAAAGTCTCATTCCCATTTATCAGACGAATGTGAATAATTTTCGTTTACGAGAAAATATTTCAAGCTGATTATGCTGGCACATACCTCATAGTTGAGGCGATAGTTATAAGGAGAAGAAGGAGAAGCTGAAAATAAGTTGAATCTGACCTCGATTGATAGATATCCTAGATGGCAAATTTACCGGGAAATCTACATCTTCGATGTTGAAATGTTGAAAATATGATGGATCAATAACAACAAGTAGTGTATGTAACATACATGTTGAAATTACACTACCAGTTCATATTATTTCTTGGATCAGTAATCTGAATAAAGGTCAACTCATGGTGCCTCCCTTGTATTTAGTGGTAATGTAATGGAAAGTGCAGTCTTGTTTATGTATTGGATGATGGCTGCGGTGTACTAGCAGAACAGGACCAGTTCATTGTGTCGTGGATTGCGAAATGTTGTTGGTTGTTTCGAGACTGCTCAGGTCATCGCTGGATCCACCCTGTACCATGCAACAGATTAACATTCTCTATTACTCATCTACGTTGCAGACAGTACTTTGCATCTTTTCATGCACAAGGACTCGGACATGCTTTCAATGAATCTATTCACTTCAAGTATTGTAACAATATTGTACATTTTGCATTTTGCATACTGATGCAGATTTTATACATTTTTAAATTAGAGAGAAAGAACAACGTGCAACAGTCAGATGAGAACTTGAATATTGGTAATAAATCCTTGGAGTTTCTTTTTCAAGTCCGTATCTTTTCATTGCAAGAATATTTATCCTATTGAAATGATATTATAGGCAGCATCTATGATGACAATTATTATGAGTTATACGATTTGGGTGAAAAGAGGATTGAACATTATTCAGTTGTATTGAAAGAAAAAAATGCTTTACACCTGTACATCACATCCCTTGCACCAAATTTCAATAGCAAGATAGTATTAAAATAAAAGCTGATGATATCTTAGTTTTTACCGATAGCGTCAAACTACCAAGCTAATTAAATATAAGAAACATCATGCGCCTTCTATAAATGGTGAAATGTTCATCTTTCAGTATGTGTGTCTAACATGCATTTGAAGACAGAGAAATATAAGCTTTGTGGGCCAGCCTTGTGAAAATCAATTACAGAAAAACTGTAAAAAAGACTATAAAATGTCGGAAATTCTCAACAAATTCGTAGATACCTGTGATTTTTTAGCAGATTATAGACATTTTGTAGTTTTCCGTAATCGATTTTCTTTAGGGCTAGTTAATTCACGAAAGTAGAAGATCAGATTTAGGGATGAAATATAAAAATCAATACATTAGATAACTCAAATACTGTTAACTTTATTTTCATGTTTATTGGTACTTTCTCTTTCTTTCTTTCTTTCTTTTCGGAATGGTAATTCATCGCTATCCACATATGTTACAATTTTATTTACAGGGACATGAAGGATATAAGTTAAGTATGTAATTACGACTTGCATTGTTAAATATTTCCAATATACCGAGAAGCTGTATAGTAGGTAAAAATAGAGGTAACAGGGAAATTGAACTTCTAGCTACAATCAAATACAATGATTAATGAAATATAAATTAATATATTTTGTAAAAACAGGGTGTTGATAGTTATGATTTACAGGAACCAGTGGCTAAGACACTATTCAGACTAGTCAGGTATAGGATAATTAGGACACAAATAACTGAAAGCAAATATCAATATAATTTACTATCAAAACGATGTATTCATTTATAAGCTGATGTATCAGTTTAGAGAATAGTTATACTATATGGCGTTATTAGTTAGTATTATGAAAAACAAATTGGTTCTCAGATATAGATTAAAGAAATTATTTACAGACCACCTGCGAATTATTGAGCAATGTGGATCATGGATGTTATAGTACCATGTACTTTAATAATAGTGGATCCATATTCACTAAATTTATTACAATAATAATATTTTTAGTATGTATGTATGTACTTCTAATACGAAATACAACTGTCTGATCAAAGACAGTTTAATCTTGTTTCAAGACATGAAACTCGTTAATGGCATAATAGGCTCTCAATCACACTAAACTTCTCTAAATATAGTTAGTTCATTTGAAATTGAGAAAAAAGTTCTAGAGAAGTTTTCAGTCAAGTCCATTCCAACACATTTGCAGATGTAGCATCGCCTTGTTATAAGCAAGGAAATTTTCTTTGCAACTCAACACATAACATTTAAAAAATAGAAAGCACAGATGTTTTTGTCACTCTGTAGTTAATATAAAATCAGTAAATGCCGAAATTTTTCCATAGTAATAGAAATATCGAGCATGCAGCATATTGCTGTGACTCAGCATTCACCACTTCACTAGCACCTGTAAACATAAGAAAAGCCTATATTTTATTAACTATTTCAATAAATGTAGGCAGTTGCAAAGAAAATCTCCTCGTTTCCGATACCACAACCCAACGTCTGTGTACTGTATAGATTGGGATCGACTCCTGTACTACTTTAAAATACAGGTTTGTATAAATTACTATCAGGCGTTTCATGGCGCTTCAAAGTGTATTGTACGAATATACACATCAAAGTATAGATTGATACGAATGTGAACGATAGTACTACTCAATAGGGATATTATAAATTGTAAAGAAATTGTGTAGCACTCATAATTTACTATGAAGAAGTTAACATCATACTTCATTTGTTACAATGAGATCCTAAGGCTTCTATAAGTTACTAATATCGATCGGAGATAATACTCCAATGAAGTTACATACCTACCTACAGAATATACAAAACCTATACGTTCTGTTGGAAATGAGGGTATTTTTACCCGTATGGAGTCTGATAGATTCAGATCAAGAATACGGATTGAACATACGATTCTATCCATTTTTTTTTAATCTGAATCTTCTGCATCCTACCCGGCTCATCTAATCCCATTTAATTTACCATCACGTGAAACTAAGGTAATTTCTGCTTATAGAGATGGTAAAGTCCGTGTATATACAATGAAAATAATTCGTGAAATGTGGGTATGTGCTATGAGTCATATTAAATACCAGCGGGCTAATTCACTAACTTGACGCTATACATAACTGCAGAAATAACATCAAATTCTGACGTTATATGGCTGCTGTCAATAGAAACTAACGATAATTCAACAAATCAACAATGAAATTGCGCTGTTGTTTTGCAGTTATTCTACAGTTATGATTACGCTCAGCACTCAAAAATGGAAATTGAAAGGCAATTTTAATTTTATAATCTCCAATGTTATGACCGAACTCGAAGTTCGGTACTGTTGTATGCCATGATTTCATTTTATAGATCTGTGATCCTGAAATATGACTAAACTTACTGGAAACTACTTCATGCCAGATCATGCGAAGGGTGTTACCTAACTTGAAAATTTGTATGTCAAATAGACAGATATTGTGGAAAGTAAAGCTGATGTTACTTGAATCTTGATACAAAAGATATATCTTATCAGGCTGGTAGGGAAAGAATTATTTCAGAAAGAAGAACAGACATACAGCGTATCCCTAGGTTACTGCTATTGGGCATAATAGACTGTTTCTATCCGTCTTTCTGAGACATTGTTTTTTTTCTCAGACTCGATCAATATATCCACAAAATGGGAATCGAGTTTTACATGGAGAATGATGTTGTATTTTAAGAAATATTAAAACGCAGGATGAAGGCGCCAGAATTATATGAAAACGTATGAGAGAAATTTGATTTTACCTTAATAATTTCGATACTATAACGGAAGAATGAGTCTCTCAAAGCATCGTGCAAATAAAAAACAGTTATTAGTTCAAATATAGAGTAGAATAATGGAAAGATTTGTAACCACTCAGTACATGGCACCAAATTATGAAGTGCAGAGAATATAAGTCACCATTAAACATAGAATAGAAAATATATCAAGTGGAATAGAATAAGTATATTCGGGAAAATTAGAACTATATTATAAATATTGACTTTTTGTGTGTTTGCGATTATTGAGAAAGCACGAAATTCCAAAAGACGAATAATAATAGAATTCCGGTTGTGATATCATTTTTGATTTAGCATCGTAATCTGAATTCGGATATTAGAATTGACCGGATGGTGGATGAGTTAATATTCAAATAATTCAAATACCGTAGGAACTAATGTGAAGGTTTCACAGTATGTAGGTATGGATAATATGTATATAACATAGGATCTGAAAATCACATTCCAGATATAGAGCTTGAATACTGTTCAAGCAATGGGAATACGAAATGATCAAACTAAATAACGAATTACAGTAATATGCGTGTAGAAATGACGTACTTATATGGAACAGATATAAAATTGTTGAAATCTCTACACCTGAAAATGAGACTTTGGTTGGAGCTTGTGCATTTGTGGAAGTTATCCTATTTATAACGTTATACCTTAAAAAACTCTCTTTATTTTACACAAAATTGTTCGAATAACATCAATGTGTTTCTTGTAATTGACTTGAGATGGGGATGCGAATAAATATTATTGAATGAAAATCTGAACAACAAATCAACATCATTTATAGATATGAGCATTCATTATTACATTCTAATGGTAATAAAAATCTAACAATGCTATATACTATATGTATATCGTTTATTTTCATTTCTATTTGGAATCAACTTTCTAACGAAACCTAAACAACATTGTACACACTGAAAAATCGTATTAAATTAGTAAATATGAGACTAGCAGCAATCTAGGATAACAAGAAAAAAATCATCGAATGAATTTAATCACAGGATTAAACTATCCGTCTATCGCTAACAGTTATCGATAACTGACTTTCTAGATTTTCATTTCCATGATTAGAATGCAGTAGAGCCTCGATTATCTCAGCTGTTCTAGAATGACTCTGCCTTGATAATCAAGGCTCGACTATATTAGTTTCTTACAGTACATTGGGCAAGATGTAAGCCTCGATTGGAAAGTTCATCACAGTTTATGAATAATTGATTAGGTATATCATAGGGTTGAGAATGGAGAGAAACCTCTTGTTAAAAACCCTTGAAAGTTAGTGTGAGACAATGCCAATTCGGTGTTAATATTCAGAAGTTAGTTTGCCAAGATTTTGCATTTGCAAAGTGGCCATGAAATGACTCAAAGATGTGCTCAAATGTTGAAAGAAATTTTAAAAAGTGTTATCAAATAGCTTGGGCAACTGTAAGTAGATATTAAAGCCTGGTTGACAAAACAATCAACTGGATATTTACGGGATAAAAATGCTATTGAAAACTATTGGAACTTATTGAAATTATAATATCTACTCAAACAGTTTTTAATGCCATATTCAGGCTCTAAAATAATTCTTTTCGGTTGAGCAAAGTTCTCAATAGCTGAATACGTGAATAAGTGAGCACAATATGTATAATAAACAGCATAGAGTTTTATCTTGTACGAATGATATTAGAAGTCGTTAGGCGAATTGAGTTATAAACTGTGAATTATCAAAGTTATGACATGAGATCATACGACATTTATGACTGTTAGTTCACTTCGGATGTGTCGAGAGATTTTGACACAAATAGTAATAATGATAATAACACAAAGAAATTCATTTCCATCCATCAAACTGTATTTACGATATTTATTCAGCCCGCACAAATACGGCATCGATTTACAGACGTAAAGTGCTCTTTTTATTCTACCAGGTGCCCACAGTTTGGTGCTTTTCATCTGTAACAAAGACATCAGGTGCTCTGAAAATGAGCTACATCTGTTGAATGTCACCATAGGAATGAACTCTCTCTCTATTCTCAGCTCCATGTTGAATTAGTCTCCAAATTTCTTTCAAACATTGATTAATAATGTGGCGGTCTATGTGTATGCAAAAAGGTAATACTAAGAAACACATGCCGAGATGAGACCCATTACGCGTCAACCAACATTACCCCCACAGTCTTGGCCATCTAGTAAATTGCGATTGTAAATGGCAGCCCTGTAACTATACCTATTTGTAGGTAGCCGATCCGGAACAGGCGGAGGCACGAGCGCGACTTCGGCATTCACCAAGTTTCCAGCCCCCTCGTCAACCTCGCCGATACTGCTCTCTACCAGGGAAGGCTCCACGTCCGTAAATGCCAAACGTGATCTCAGCAGGTATGCATACGTTTTATATTTCTTCAACTGAAAATAGTAATAATATTACTATTAACATTCACGTCAAAGACAAAAAACCGTTATCGGGTCTCACGCACTGGCAGGTATGATCTTCCGCTGTACCTGTATAATAATAAAAGAATGTACCTCGTAATGTAAATATGCATCTTTTTCTTTATAATTCTGTACAGCTAGAGCCTTGGCGTTTCTTTCAGGTGGATGCCTCCTATGTTCATCGAGATCCGCTTCCAGCCTGCTAACAATTTCTTCATGGTCTTGCAATTGTTCTCTCTGTAAAGTGATAATAGGACTTTAAGGGGTGAGTTATGAGAAACTATTATAGTATTCCTGTAAGAGATAAACGCCAATAATCTGCAAACGTATTCAGACGCATATTCGGGTGAACCATATCTTATGATTATTCTTTAAGAACACACCCCCGAAATTGATCTGTATAAATTGACAAACACTCACCGGAGATAATTTCGTGTGACTGCACGGGAGCAGAGGCCTTTGAAATTTTCGTTGCGATCCGACTGCTCCCGCAAGTGGTTGACAGGAAAAACTGGCGCACACAAAGTTGATAGTGTCTATCCACGACTGTAGTTCTTTGGAATCACTGTAATGTTTAAAACTAATGAGCAATTTAATTACAAAATTAAATGCTCTTGGACTGAGATAATATATCCTTGAAATAAATAGCACGTTTCCGATGATTGCGAGAAGTTAACGAAAGAAACATGTCCTCCGTATAATCAGAAGCGCGGAATACATTGGCAATTCTACGTATATCGTCATAATTTATTATCGTGACCTAAAATGGGTTGAAGATAAATAATTTTAAATTTAGTTGAGTTAATATTGAAAATGGAAGAAAAATTGGGAACATGGTAAGAGATCATTGAGAATTCAATTAATTGATTGATTACCTTGTTTGGAAGAGATACTCCGCTTGATCAGCAGTTTGAAGTCTGAAGACATGCTGCTTTTTCGTGTAATCAGCAGCCTTTGTTGCTAATGCATGATGTATTCTTATGGCATTATGTAAACTGTCGCTACGAAAACTGTGTTCATCTTTGTGCAAGTACAATACCAGTTCTCGCAATGTACAATAGTACATTTTCCAGCCTCTTTTACCAAACGGTGCTAAACATAAAATTGTTCATTTATTTTTTCCAACATATTATTCATAGTTGAGTTTAGACAGGAAATTGTATCTGATTTTATTGCATTTTACACCATTACCATTTCAATTTCATCATAATCCTGGCACCTTGTGATACATACTCGTGATACATATGACCCATATTTTCTTCGTTTTCTCAACATCATTACTTATCCTTCGTAACTCTTCCCAAAAATGTTGATGTTGCTCAGAAAATTAATGTGTCATGACGGATAATTATCTCAGGAGATTGAGTGATGTTGAGAAAACGGATCAAAGTATGTCGTATGTGCTAATACTGAACGGTGCTAAAGTTGCTCCAAGGCTAAGTAAAAATGGTTGGAATTCCACGTATAGGATATTTCACATCAAATCACACAATCAATACAGAACTTTACAAGAAATTGGAAGAGAAGGTAAATTTTTCTGTCTGATTTGACCTGAGAAACCCCATGCATCTGAATTTTGGGCTACATACTTTTTTTCCCGTTTGCATCATAACAACATTTCCTCATAACGTATCCTTTCTTGAATTCTGTAGCACCTGTTACATTTGGAACGTCCAAGAATGGATTGCCGGTTCCAACTAATGTTGGGCCATCGCCTTGCTGCATTACTTGAGACGCTGCATCGTCACCTTCATCATCTCTGAATAAACACACTTTGTTGAGTATACAGTTGCTTACAATCGTGATAACAGTAGTTTCGTTAAAATAGCGTGATCTATCAACGACTTGTCAGATTATTGAAAATTATAGTTATCGATACAAAATTCAGTCAAGGTTGTAAGTGACTTAGATAATGCTATTCCACTCACAGAGCCCATTCCAGAGGGAATGATTTTATAGCATTGTAAAGTTGCTTCAGCACCTCTCTAGGAAAATTATCACCATCATTGAGTTCGGATAAATTTTCAATGAATTCCGAACATGACATTTTACGGCCAATATTTTGACCATGCAGATCAGTGTTGAGCAGCATTATGGCACACGTTAAAGTGTGAACAGCATCTGTAATAAAATGAGGTTTTTTTTTATCTCCAAATGGTGCATAGAAATTCCATTATTAACATCACTGGAGAAGTGTGTATCACTAGAGGTATACCTAATTATAATTTCACCAATAGAAAAATATGAAAAAATAAAATAATGTGAAAAGTTCTGTGCACATAAGATAGTATTTGGTGGTAAATTTTTACCTTGGGAATTGAATGTACCAGGGTTGCAGTCCAGAAACCTCTTAGAGAAATGAACAAGGACTCGTTCTCTCTCCTGAGTTTCACCAGTCAATGAAAACTGGGCAAGGAACTTTCTAAGAGCCACGTCCAGCGTGTCCTGCTCAAAATTAAAATACCTCAAGTATTCCTCAGCCACCGCTCGACTGAAGTCATTACTGGAATTGATCAATGCAGTTGATTACCATTACGCATTTGACTGTTTCGTAGAAATTATAACAATATGTTTATGTTTCGACAAGAAAATATTAAAACTCCCTCGAACTGAAAAGGAAAAGAATTCACAAATTTTATCTACACTTCACCAGAAGCAAAGTTGGATAAATTTCTCTTGCATCTAGTGCATGTGCACAATGTGAGTTTACGAAGTCAAGAATAATTCTCTACTTTCTTGTACGGAGCATAACTCAGTTGTAAAACACATATGTATATATATATATATATACTTTTTACTAAGATGTCTGGACACATCAGACTTCTTGAAGCCATCAAGAGAGTACAATCTTTTAGCTAATCTTATAGCAGATGGAAGATCAACAGCTTTTGGGCTATAATGAAAGCTGTGTAAACTCTCGATGTCGCTTTCTTCATCTGCGGACTGTGGTGGGGACGATCCTTTTCCAGGGTATTGTTGCTCTTCGTAATCGCCCATATTTGGTACCTCTCTCTCATCCTCGCTTTCTTTTAGCTCCTGAGTTGAGATAATGGAAAATTATTTTGTCAACGTGCGTTCTTAGCATGCAAGCCATGCGAAAGCCTACAGCCTCTTTTTCCCCGGAGCCAAAATACAAAGAGTAAGTCAAGTTCAGAAAAAAATTATGACTCTACTTTTTGGACCGCAGCATGAACAGGCACCGGCATTGATGACACTCAGAAAGAGAACAGCTGTTGTATAATGCTCTAAAGGCGGAATGTGATATTTTTTTGAACAAAATCGTTCTGATAATTATGCAACGACCCAACAATGCAAGCTAGCGGTAAAGAAGTATATACACTTGGTTACTTTTTACCCATTTCAATCAATTAAAATTCTATGATCCACTCGAATACCTGATATCCAGCCAACTCTGGCGTGACGTTGCCTGAACTGACGGTGGACTGCGACCTCTGGGTGTTTTGAGGAAGAGGAAGAAGCTCCGACGTGTTAGTAGGGTTGCCTCGTCGATGGGGTTGGCGGGGGCTATTGTTCCTGTTGGTTGAGGGTTCCTTGTCGGGTCCCTTGACTTGAATAACTATCCTATGCTCACTACCTTCTTGGTTAGTTCCGTAACTGGGGTTTTTAAGTCTCCTCTGAGGAGGTTCACTCGCAAGTATCGTGGAGTCACTGTCACTCGGGTCACTAACCATCATAATATCACGCGCACTAAGTATGTCCATAGTTTCTTCGTCGTTATAGTCCGGACTGGACATGTTGCTGATGGCTTCTGACTGGCTAAGATCACCATTGGTAGGATGAAAGCAACCACCAGCCCCTGGGACGCCAGCAACGCCGCCGCCGGAGGGTGTGCCATCCCCTGCCGGACCTGGAGGTACACCCGAGGCAGCCGTTGCCAAAGGGAACCTGCGGGAGCCAGAATTCGAGGACATAACAGAGGAAGATACAGAGGTTGGCGAGGCGGGGGATAGGGAACGCTGAGGACTTGTCCCTTCAGTCGAAGAACGAGAGCTACTAGAAGACTGGGACGAGCTGCCGTTTTGACAACAAGAAGTCCGCTCAGACGCGGAAGGTGAACTAACGGGGGCGTTGTAAGTCCAGACGATTCGCTCGCTAGATATCCCTTGGCCACTATCAGGTCGGGTGTCCAGCAACGTGTTAAGACTCGACGTAACGTCGTCGTCAATGTCAATGTCCACCGCGCTCATCGATGGATCCTTTTGGAATTGCAAGTGATCCTCGGACCTGGACGTCCGTACAAAGCTACTCGAGTAGCCGAAATTCGAGTTGGATTTGTTATCGCCACCTTGGCCCTGCCCACCCTCGCGCCTGCTGCTGATACCGACGGGTGAGGTGTTGGCCGAATTCGAGCCAGCCCCACCCTTGTGCATTCGGTGGCTCAGCATTTCGTTCGGACTCGTGGGTACCGAGTTATGATGGTGGTGATTGTGGTGATTGTGATGATGGTATATGTGATGATTGTTGTACCTCAAGGAGTCCACTTTTTTCTGATATTTTGGAAGGAGCCCGGTGCTTTGCTGCGTCCTGGATAGGTTCAACATCAGATCTCCGGTCATCATGTAGGCCTCAAACCTGAAGCGCAACGTGGATTATACGATTGAGCCACGAGAGGTATTGTATTCACATTGTACCCACAATGTACGAAGGGTACTATACTAGCAGACGAGCAGAAATAAAATGTTCGCTATTATATTATAATAGTGAGTAACATTCACCTGGGGGGATTTTTCTGACGATTAAATTTATCGACGGAAAGTGGCTCCCACTGAGCGCGTTCCTCTTCCTTGAAGCTGTCGGCCTGTGGGAGAAGAGCTTCGAGCTCCGAGGAACACGAGGCGTCGCTGTATGACCCGTTGGTGCGCGTTGCATAATGGGCGCCGATCGGAGCCTGCGGCGAGCCGACCGCCAATTCCGGCGACCCTGACTTACGATGGTCCTTCACTTCGCGATTGCAGGAAGACTTCTCCAGAGAATTCGTGTCAGAGGCTGACCGGAGCACGTCTAATTCCTCGCAGACTGGATGTCCAGGTGAGAGTAGTCGGCGAACTCGGGTTTTTATGGCGGGATCTGGTGGAAAGGTGTTTGAAATGTTGTTAGCAAATTCGTTTCAACAAATTTAGACTAGCTCGAAGTTTGAACATAGAGTAGGTATAACTGTACTCTAGAAATGCACCGACTTGAATTAGTTTTCTTCCCCAACTCCCGCTAACAGTAAATCGTGAAATTAGGAAGTATGTACAACGAGGACGCTTCGGAATGTAAGCATAGCTTTCGAAACAACACGCTGTTCAAATCGGCATTTGCCAATTGCTGTATACCCTTCCTGGTTATCATGCCACTCATCCAACAGGATCATATCAGTGTTACTATATTATTGGCGAATGAAGCTTGATGATATGAACTACAGCTTCACGTAGTACCGTTCGAATTCTTATGTAACATACTGTTGTATGGACATGGCGTTCGAACTGATGAATTTCAATCCCAACGTAAGCTTGAAGTTCTTCAGATAATTGCATGTGAACTACTACATTTATAACCGAAACTCAAGAGGCAATCAAAATTCTCACACCGTTCAAAACTTTTACAAACTCTGAACATCCTTTGTACTTCAGTTTGTGCATAAGTAAAATAACTTGAACCCTGCAATCATAACATAGTCTATCGAAATAACCGTTATAGAGTATAGAGCGACTCTACTCCGTCAAATAGTATAAGATACAATCGAACGATTTTCACCGTTAATAGATATGGGCACACACGATTCATATGAGCTGTTGTATCTGATTTATATTACCGGTAACGATAATCACATTCATATCTTGTCGGAGAGTTAACACTAAACGATATGAGTTGATTTGTATAATCAGGTACTCAATGGCGACTTTTTATTTAATTTACTGCTTGTTAATACGGAGTAGGCAAGCTCATCGTCAGACAAAATAGAAACACGTCAAATGTCGATTCTTGATTGGAAAGCTATCGTATGTAAATTCGCATTAATGGGTACATCCTTTTCGGTTATAGCCAAGCACGCACAGGTGGCATGTTTTGAATCGTTCGTGAGCTTGATTGAAGTGCAGCATGAATTTGCATCCATCGTGAGTTTACACGAATGCGTCTGAGTGAGTCTGAACAGCTTACTACTATCTTAAAACCGTGTTACTAACCCGTTCGAGTACGCGTATACGCAGACTTACAGAGTGTCCCCATTTTACTTTCGTGGGAAAATATTTTTGTGGCTGTTGAAAATACAGCAATAATTTCGGTGAATTTTTGTCATTGTTATTATTGTTATATTTTCGAAGGATTCTGACATTTCTTCTATGAATATATTTCCACAGGATAACGTTAAAGAATGGAATCCAGGAGTGATTCGTGATTGTGCGTAAACCCTGAGAGAAATAGTCCTTCAACTTTGAATAGCAAAATTAATGTTTGCATAAATACGATTCACAAGGACTATCTCTGTTTATCTTTCCTGAATTTGAACTCGGGGCTGCCAATGACACCCCGCATAAGCGAAAGAACTTGGGAACGATGATTTTCTGGGCGAAATAATTGGCCGTGAAGTGACCGAAATCCTTTAGCACTCAAGCATCAACTGCACTCGCAAAGCATTGATTGATGAAATTATTTTATATGGCGTGCGGTGAAAAGACTGTTCATTTCTTGTCGGGTGGTATGTATCTAATTATGGATACAATCATGTTATGCGAAGTAGTACGAAATATTTTGTCATTACGAGCGATCGACTAGCGAGCCGGGGACCTGTTCATACGAAAACCCTTAAAATCGTGACTGGCGCGTTTTTCTGTAACTACCGATGCTTTTGGATTCAAATTTCAATACTGAATGAAGCTTAGGGCGTGAGCCCTGTAAACTGTATTAAAGCGTGAATCAGTGAGTATAGATTAGTTATTGATACCTGGCGTAATAACTAATTGAAAGTATATTTGCAGCAAAGTTCTATTCCCGATGTAAATAAAAACAATTTATGCTGTTTAGATGACATTCATCACCGCTTACCTCAACACTTCTGGGTGTAAATATTTAATCACCAAAGGCCAACACCTTACTCTGTTTGAACAACGTAACAGCATCCGACAAATGAACAAACGGATCGGCGCGGACCGTAGAATAGGTACATACCGAGTACTACGAAGCCGTGAAACGTTTTTTCATTGCCGAACTGGTGTCAATCGGTTCAAATGGCACCAAGTAAGCTTAACACAATTTCAAATGACCCTGTGCCGTAGATGAAAGTGACTCACACAAATCCGCGTGAAAAGCCATTTATTCTAACGATTTGACGAGTTGAAGCAGAGGAGATATTATTGGACGGCTTTTGATTTAACTTCTATCCACATAATCGTGAATGCAACGGAAAATTTCAGTATGATTTATCAGAGCTCTGCAAAATATGACGGCATCGCAATCTTTTATTAGGAATCCTTGCCCCCGAAGCATATATATACTTCGCTATATCCCATTGGAAATAAGAGACCAAGAATAACTCGATACGTATATATACACCACCATCGCGCACACGGTCCTGCTCGAAGTATATCGTGCGAAGAAAGATTCCTCTCGAATACATCTTCTTCCAGAGGCGTGCAAATAATTCAGACCCCGGTGCAAATATCTGCGAAGTACATACATCTCTATCGAGGTTCATACGTGTGAGTTATGACCTTAGCGAGTTTAGTTTCAGGCACGTAGCTCCGATGGTTGGAGTATAGTTCTCATGTAATAAAAGAAGCAAATGCTTTCACTGGATTTTAATATTAACGCAACAGCATTTCGAGTGATTGGATGTTTGAAAATATGTCGTACTCGTTTCTGCGATCCTCATACTCAATAATTCTTTTTTCATCCACAAGTTTTTGATTGGCCAGCAGGTTACACCGGAGTAACAATATCTTTCCTTCGGTTTGTTTTTCGGAAAGTAAATTGGTTTCTAATTAATTCAAACTACGAGTTGAGCAAGTATTAGTACTACTTACCCCTTCGCAGTTTTAGAGTGACTGGATCTGACGAAAGCCGGAGACATTTTAGTACTGAAACAGATGTAGAAATGTTTGCGAGGGAATAAGCTGCGGCGTTAAGTTAAAATTGAAAATAAAGAGTTCGAATGGTTTCGAATTTAACTTTCGATTCATTCAGCAGGTTCATGAAATCGGTTTTATATTCATACACTGAGAGAAGAATTTATTTGTAAATTGTAGTCGGTGAAGGTAGGTAATGTTGGATATGGCGAACCAAAAGTTTTCTCGCAACAACAAAACGAGTGTTAACTGTAGATATCAAGTCTTATTAAACTGAAGTTTGCGTTGTTCCGACCTCACTTGCATAGAATAAATATGATGATAACAGTTAATGAGCGTTTTTTAATGTTGCAAGAGAGAATTTGGTTCGCCATATCCAACATTACCTCTATTAACTGTAAATCAACTTTTCTCCCATTGTATGCAGTGGATATACGAAAAATAACAAAATACAAGGAAAAGTGCATTGTGCAAGGTTATGGAAGGTTATCTACTCGTGCTTCATGTACTGTTGATCGAGTTAAATGTTTCAAGTCAAAGCAATAACGTTCAACTGATGAAAAATACTGTCCGTGACTATGCCGCAGATGTTTGCTCTTGGAATAGATTAGCGATTGTCGAGATCGCCCTTTATCGCGTTGTTGGGAAAAACATATAAAATCAGGTAGGGATTGACGTCAGACTATTTTCGATACATTATAATACTACCAAGATAACGATTAAATCGGTTGACAGAATCGATACTGGCTAACGAATCAAGCACGTACATACATACATACATACATACATGCATTATTGACGCAAAAATGTGAGGTTCTTTCGGAAAACCTTGCTTGATTCTGAATTGATTGATGATCTCCTTGATCGTGGCTTTCACAACTTTGTAAATTTCCCCTCGCGCCGCTATAGTTCCAAACTTGCCGTGAAGTTAATCTATGTACGAAGCCTGGCAGAAATTCTGACTCAATTTCTTCGCTTGCTTCGTCTCGAAATTTAGGCACTAAAATAATTCGCTGATCTCAAAAAATCCGATTGTTGAGTACAAAAAGTTTCGAAACGAAAAGATGTCGCGTGCGACTGAGGTCAGCAGTGATAGGACATTGATAAATTTTCCACTGGAAACTAAATCCATCCAATATATTCCAGTTTCACCCCATGTGTGCCTAATCACCGTGAAATGGTGTACCTTTCGTATGAATTATTTATCATCGTGGTATGATAAACCATGATATGGTTGAATAAATATAATTTTGAAAATGTGGCCAACTTGTGGATGATATTCCCTCGCGGAAGAATTGGTCGGAGAATAACACAGTTTAATGAAATTATCGACAACCCGATCCAATGATTACCTAATGAATATGCTTCAAGAATTAGTCCGAAAACTCCGGAGTAACCTCTACGCACGGATTACGAGCGATGACGATAATGATTGAGTCAATATTTGCTTACATATTCTATTCTCCTTTGTGTTATCCAGTTCTATTTCAACAGCCATTTTTGTAATGGTTCGTGAATCGTTAACAGGTTTCGCTAATACAGTTAAAATTTGAAATAAAAAAATGCATTTCGTGAACGTTTCCGGAAAATGGTTAAATGAACAAATTAGGGGTAAAACAGCAGATGACGGCTTGAAAGAATCGACTATACTCAAAGGCTAATTTCGTGAGAATGAACGAGCGTAAGATTCGGTAGAACAATTAACACGCGATTCTCGAGTTTCCTATAACATAAAAGTCACTTTTCGTTTGGCGCCGATCCAACCATCCGTTCCTAAAGGTTTTACAAACTTCAAGCAACCACATGCCTTCCTCAAATAGAAAGTGCAGCAACTATAATAATATCGTATCCGTGCCGGTAACGAGCGAAGAATACGCGACCACAAATCGCCTGAGAATGCCGGAGAAAAAGGATCATTGGCCGAGTTCCGTATCCCCTGAATAATTAGTCGTCGTTGAATATTTCTCTTTCTTTAAATTGGTCAGCCCTCGCTGCACCCCGCGGAGAAACTGGCGCAACTCACATTCTCTTGAAAATGCGATGAAAAATTGATGCGTGAATTTGGCCGAGGCTTGTCCACGTAGAATTCCGCCAATTTCTCAGCAGTTGGAGTTATTCGATGAAACGATCCTGTATTTCAAAAACGTTTGCAATGGCTTCATGAAGATGGCCGCCACGATCTCCTATTCAATCTTTTGACCACGCGGACAGTTATCAAACGCGAGTACTTCAGGCGTAACTCTATTAATAAACTTTGCGAATCACGTTGCATAGAAAGAAGTATGACATAGTATGAAGGTGCCATGGAATAGAAGAGGCCTATTAGAACTAATATTATCTCATTATTTCCATAGCCTCCTCCCCTACGTCACCCCCATCTTCCTTACAGACATTATATCCACGTGGATATATAACATGTGCCAACTCGAGTTATAGGTTGCATAAAAATAGCGCGCGTAACCTTTGCCATTTTTCTTTTCTATAAGGTATGTAACATTAGATGCAAAGGTCGATTCTTTGCGTAACCCAATTTTTGCCTAGTTAGACGGTCAAGATCCCTTATTGTGTCTGCGCGGGTTGGATCAATTATCATGAATAATCGAGCACTCATATATCAATGATATATGTATATAATCATTCTTTTCGAATTTCATGAACAATTTTGAAAGATGGCGTTCACAACGTTTACTCTCACTAGAGTTGACTCTATTACTGTTCAAAGAGTCAACGAGTACCGGAAGTGAGTTAACTCTAGCTAAAGAGTAAACTTTGTGAACGCAACCAAGGGATAGAAGACAAAAGTTGACTTTTGCCTAGGCCTTTTTTATGGTACTAGCATTGGTTCCATTCCATTTTACATTTGTCAACTGATTTACTGAAAAAATAAGAAAGATACAATTGTAATAAATGGATCAATCATTCAGATTACAATCAATTTGTGAAAGATGTACTCGAGTTTCCTGGCGTGAGAAATATTTGAAATTGAAGGAATCGCATGTTTTGTGACATCCGTACTTGTTCGAGAAGATTTACGTATTCGACAATTACTGTACGTACGTTTATTTAATTTACGTATATACTTCTTATAATTCTGCAATAGAAAGTAAAGTGCATAGTTGTGAGCCGATTCCGTACCATCAATTTACAGATAGCCATCGTGGCGCGTTCGAAACTTTCATTTGACGTTGATTCGAGCACGGCCTATTTCTCACTGCGGAGAGAACCCAATTTCTGAAAGAGCGGTAGGTTTAGCAGCCTGATAATCCATTTCCAATCCTAATTCTTCGGTTGGGAAGATTACGATACACTACCCTTGTAGCTGTGTACCTAGAACACAGACCTTATACGCGGTGTGGTGCAGAATCAATGAAAATGAGTAATAATTGAGCGGATTGATGAATCCCGGCGATTTATTCAGTTTTTGCCAAAGACTGGAAGACTTGGGATTCCATTTGGCTCTTTGAAATCGTAGAGTTCTCTGTCTGTACTACAGGGAAGCACGAGTTTGACAAATCTCGAGTTTGCGAAAGGTTGCCCATCAATTATTACGTTTTTACTCACGATTTCAAGGCTTGTATTTCACCGACGTGAGGATGTAATTCTCAAATTTTTATCATATATCTTAGCTTGTATATATTTCACAGTGTGAGCGAATACGTTATTTCGCTTCACTGTTCGGATGCCACCCAGATTTGTCTTTATTTTCGATTCTAGAGGAAACGCTTCCGAAACGAAACGGTTCCTCCGCAACAGCGGGCGGAGGGGACCACGATTCCCGATTACTAGATGAAGTTTTCATTTTTATAGGTACAATTTCTGGCAAAGAAATATCTCTAGGATTATTGAACGTGTTTGGATGTTCATCACGTTCATAAACTGACTGGCTTTTCTTTAGCCACCCTGTACGTACCTTGAATTCTATCATGAATAAAGACTGAGAGTACGCGTTGCCTGTAATATTCGCTCCAAACATGATCATTAATTAGCTTATACAAAATTTGCATATCCGACAGCAATTATTCTGGGGAGTGGCGCTCCAGTATATGTATTGTAATAAATGTCAACGCAGATCTGTCCCTCATGATCAGTTATTGTCCTACAATAAACGGAGGTGCAAGATAATTTCTACGTCATGCAAGAATCCATTGATTACGGAACGAATTCTACGGATGGTATGATTCAACAACAAGACCTCCACCGCATTGATTTTGACCATAGCATTAATAACTGTATGTATATATACATATAACTACTTATTAGCCAATACTCGTTCAACTAGAACGTTTAATTGCTGATAATACAATATAACGTTGAAGTCACAAGGCCTACTCGATATTTTCTGTAATATATTTCAAGCGAATGTAGGTATGTACGCTCGTCCAAGAGATTAAAATTTTTATCGTATCAACGAATATTTTTTACACGACATATTTTTCCCCTAAAACTTTATCACCGTGGACCTTGTAATTGCTCTCATCGCAGTGCTATTTGTTTTCACGTGTTCCGTATAACAGAAGGTTTGCAGCCCCCAGTACCTCATCAATTTTTTCCATCACCCCAGCTGTCATGTCGAAAGGTATAAAACCCCAAGTTTTATTTCCATATAACATCCATTGTGATTGTGGTTTATGTATTCTCTAAAAATGAAATAAAAATGCCAGAAATAATGACCGAAAGAAATTTTGTCGTTTCTTCTTTCTTTGACTCGACTCGATCGGATACCTCTCTAAATGGAAATCGAAAGGGCAGACATTCAGGAATGAAACTAATGAATCAATTTAACGAATCAGTTTCTTCAGGAATAGTAACTGTTCGTACATATCCCAGTGCTACAGTTATATCCATCAGGAGCGACGACATTTCAAAACTAAACAACGGTGCTATGCTACCCCACCTGGGAGTCTACTGGTATAAATGGTAAAAATGGCAATGGTACAATAGTTAGTATGAGGTTAATCAGTCTACGTGTACGTTAATCAGCGGCGTAAAGGAAAAAGCTGATCAAAAAGTGATTGCGTTGGAGAGGTTGCGTTGAATCCTCAGTGAATTATGGTTATTGTTCACGTCGTCACCATCGGCATTGTCGCCGACGTTGTCATTGAATTGCGGTGCGGGATGAACCTTGGCGGAAATAAGACGCATGCGGTTTGCTCTATGCAAAACTTTATGTTGAAAATAAAGCCGGCGTAGGTAGTAGTACATACCTTCTTTTGTGCTGAACCTGTTTACGTCAACTTCATTCACCCTGAGAATAACGTCGCCAGCTTCAACCTAGAAAATGAAGAAAGTCATATTAAGAGAAAGAAATAACAATGACTCATTCTTAGAGAGACCAATTGTACGGTTGGAGAGGTATACCTACGACATACATTGGCATCGATACCAAACTCGGTCAATTGCGACGATTCTGGTTTCTATCGTTACTTCTGGCTATATACGAGATATAACCGAATCGGAAAGATATTTGGAAACAGTGAATATATTTGGCATTCCGAGGAGAAAATATCTCGAATATCTCACAAGTAGAGCTGAAAATAAAAATGGGGATAACCGGTTGAGAAGATTTTCGAGAGTCATCAACCCTTTGCCAACAGCCAATAAATTTCAGGAAGTGAGATGTTCTAGAAATATGTAGTACCTATCATCAAACCTGACATCGGCATGGATATGCTGCTGCTGTGATAATTATAGTGTATCTTCATGAAACTTGATGTTTTTCAAACGCATGATTTGCGGTAGAACGGAGATTGCTTTAATCTCAATATATATCGAACGGGAGCAGCTTCCTTGATCTTCTAGTTTTTCACGAGAAAAAGGTTCACCAAGATCGTTAAACACGCTCGGAGTTTATTGACGTTTGCAAGCTGTCCGTATTTTTGTTGCCACCGAGAATATGTATATATCTGTATTGATTATATTTTTTCGTCACGTACATCAAGTACCTATTTAAACTGAAACCCGTGATCAAAACCGGCAAATCCCCAAAGTCATATGTGAACCAGAATCAATATATAGTTTCATGCGGAAAGTCTGAATCAGAAGAATTATTGGACCGTCTAATCTTGCGAAAATTCTTTTCACTTTGATCAATACCTACCTATATAACCCCAGCGAAATTCTACCTGACCTGTATCTTCTATAGATTCAATTTTGCGTTTCGGGGCAGGATGATATCGAGGAAATTGTAATGCTGAATTGAAAAGATCAGATTTTGGCAAAATAAATCATCCCTCAATGTGTAATTCCTGGCGTCTTCACATGCTAAAAGCCAACATAATTCTCCCATTTATGGGTATATTAATTCATTAACTATACAGTTATTGAGTACTGTACTGTGGAGTACTGTATTATAGTTGGAAGCCGACTAACTTTAATCGTTAACCGAGTGAAATGAATAAACAATTAGCGCCTATCCTGATTTGCCCGGATTCGATTTTTTAAAACCCATGAATTAACTCCAGGCGTTTCTCAGGACCAACAGCAAGTCCGGAAGGAATGGCGAAACAAGTTTTGCGTCCGCCTTGGAAGGGGATGTCATTAGAGGACGAGGGGGACCCAATGTAATTTCTCCGTGACCTAGTTTTATCGGAGTTGCAGTTCACTGAGCCTTTGAAACTTAATCAGATAAAATCCAGGATATATGAGCCACCTCCTCAAAGTGAACGTACTCTCCAGGGTTTAGGAAATTAAGGAATACAGAGGAAGAGGAATTCGTAGAGAATGAACAGCCGACCACTCAAGTCATTTCTTTACTATCAAAAAGCGATTGCGGTTCATCTTCAGAAAACTTTTAGACAATGAATTCTGAAATTTAGACAACAGCTGTCCCGAAGCCTCATGATAGCGGCTGTTACTTTGACTGCATCTAATTATGCGCGGCGATAACAAGTTTGACTGACTTTTACTTACCTCAGCATAGTTCGAAACGCTATTCGGCCAAAGAATATCATTTTAGAATAGACTAGTGCGTCGAAAATACTCCTCTGAACACCATACTCGATCGAATCCCCGCCCAAACGTGTGTAGCATTATTACCGGGTCACCGGGACCTGAGATGCGTACATCACAATACAAAAACAGACTGCCGCCGTCATGTGATGATTTATAAAATATGTCCCAAGACATGTAGAAAGATAGAATTGGCCCTACGTCAAGCGGTGAACTAGTAGCGCCTTACTATAGGACAGAACCTCTCGAATTATAAAGATCACATGATTTCTACTAGTAGCGAAATCGACTTTTTTTCCACCAAAATATCGAGAATGCACGCACGACGTTTACGCTGAAACGCGGTCGAACATCGCCAAACTGGTGACGGAAAATTCCCTCCAGTGGCACTGACAGCCGACAACTGAATGCTCCTGATTCTAGATACCGCTTTGGATCGTCGTTCCGCTGGAATCACGACAAATGACGTCGATCGGGGTCAGTTACCTTGAAGATTACACGACGATCACGACGAGCCGTGGGCGTCAAGCGACGAAGTACGACTCTTAACGTCTCGAAAGAGCTACCGGGACGCCGCGGCCGGCGTGTAGGAGGTCGCGGTTCCCGCCGGTCAGTAAGTTTGCATCGCGGTCAGGGCGACGGGTGGGAAGGACTTCGATGTTGATGATGATGCCGGCCTATCTATATGCCTGGCGCCCAATTTACTCCTGGCTCGAATGCGATGCTGCGGGTATTTCGGTTACGGAGGCCGCCATGACGACGTCATTGGAATGAGCGACTGCAGCGGACAGGTGAACAAGAGGCGTTCAAGCAGCTTGAGAAAGTGCGACTAGCGCAACTTCCGAGACTCCCGCCACTTTCGGCCACCGTGGCACCGCGAGTCCGCGGACGTTACTGCAGGCGTATCCGCGTATCGATTCGCTCTCCCGTCGTGAGACGGGTTCTTCCTCCGCCAGCGGCGCCGCGGCGCGTCCACAAATCGTTATCATCCAGCCTCTACGCAGGACGAATGACGAAGTGGTACTGACCTAGATCGTACGCGCCGCCTGGCGCCCGGCGACTGCCCATGTACATTGCACGTACGGGTGGTCCGAAGTAAGTGTCCCACCCTGATCTTTGTCTCGAATTTATACGATGCGTGAAAAATATTTAACAGGGGTCGCCTCTTCTGATTGTTATTTCATAGCAATCGCAAAATTATTCGATTTACGTGAAGTAATCGTGAGATTTGGAGAGATAAACGTGAATTCCTTCAAACCAGATGAAAAAATTAGCCGCAAAAGTTCAACTTGAGATTCCAATATTTGCGACAAACGGAGAATTTTGAAGTAAGATAAACATCAGGATTCGGGATTCAGACTACCCCTTGTTTCAAAAATATTATATTTATCAATGCAAACTTCTCGGGCCGATTCTAGGATTCAATGTCAAGAGATTCGCGTTGTCTCTTCAAATATCAGATCATTTTTTCCTCACGATACAATTATTTTGTGATTTCAATGACCTGATCAGCACAGGCCGTTGATTTCATCGTCGATTTTGGGTCTCAGAATCCTGGTGGAACCCAGATAAATCCATAAAATTTCTTTATTTCGAGTTGGGGATACAGGAGAGTTCTGCCAACGCTTGTCTGGAGTGTATCGGGTTTCGATAATAGTTCGTCCGCTTCGTTTGTTGCACTTATATTTTATCAAGATATATGTGATCGGCTGCACCGGCATGGGGTCTCTGCAGTTTCCCCTACCCTTGTGCGAATCCGGTGTTCCTATAGGTCATCCTAAGTCGGCCTGCAGCTCCCGCAACCAGGGCTTATTGTTAGTTATATCGCAAATTGTGCAGTCAGCTCGGGAGCCTCAGGCCTATAGCTTCATGAGATTACTGGAGGGATCCCTCCCTTCATTTCTATAGTACATACCATCGGGTATCGTGAATTTCAGCGACACGGGTAAATTTATTTCAAGCGAAACTATTAATCGTGTACATTGATCCTCGGGTAATCTCTAAATTGTTTGAATATCTTTTCAGAAGTCATGTCTACTGGCTATGGAATGATGTCGTTGAGAGACTATAGTTTCGCTCGAATCAAGAAACGTCAACTGGTTTCCTCAAAATTGATAGATCACCAGAGAAAGAACGATCTTTCGGTTTCTATCATTTTGCAGACTCGTGTATCCGCAATCATGAAAACCGCCTCAAGCTAGACCCAATCTGAAGCATCAGCATTAGCATAAATCGTTGAGGGTGAATGAACGTGCGGAAAGGACACGCATGCATAATGTGTGTATACGTATGTCATGCACTCCATGTGAACAAAGTCGATTTTTTAGACATCGACATTCAATATTTCAATAGCCTTGGAAGTGATGTAGGAATTTTCTAACAGCGGGACGCTTTTTGCAATACTGAATGTATAAGGTACTCCATTTACGAACAGTCGTGCCAAATAATTGTGTGCGGCGGAATGCTCCTTAAGTTCTGCGACAGTTTGAATGGCGCACGAATTTGGACCGCGCGACCCTGACGTCAACTCGATGCATTGTTGGTCGTGGCACTTGAACAACTCCGAAGAAGCTGCCAGCATTATTTTCATTTGGACGTGACATTGACTTTTGACTATTCTCTGCACAGTATCTGCCCTACATCGAGTTGCTTCGGGAGACGACAAAATTACCATCTTTCGTCTTTGTTTTTTGGTTTTTTTACAACCCGTCAAGGACTCCTGCAATCATAATCAAGTGCAGGATTTCTCTCATACTTATGTCTGCAAATATTGAAAAAAAAAACCATGTCCCAATAAAGTGCATATTGTTTAGTACTCCGGTTGCTACACACGGGGTAGATATTTCGGGAGGACAATACCGGTGGGTACAATCCCGAGGGAGAGAATTTCTCCTCGTGTATTATTGAATCAGGCCACAGTATTTGAGGATAAACAAGCCAAACAAAAATACATCGATCGACGGTGACCACATGATACTGTCGGTTTGCAACGTTTGCCAATATTCGTATGACGAATACGAGCATGGTTGCGACTAATCAGATCAGAAAAGCTTATTCGGTACTTCCCACAAACCAAGAGATCTTTTGATTTTATAACGAGGGAAATCTTATACGATTGTTATTATTATTCGTATGTTATAGAATATATCTGCCTATTCTCAAAATGCCGCCCGCCAGTTGCATATGAAAACTAGGTATATACTTCCACCCAACCAATCAGATAACAGAAATCGCATAAACTCTCAGGGTTGCCTGCAAGTTGAACGTTTCATTTTCGATATTATACGTTGATTTTCCGACAAAAACGGTACAATGCGATCCTGTTGGCCCCATCGGCGATTTCAACCGTATGGCGTTACCCTTGAAAGTCCTTGTAATGTACTTAGACAATTTTTGTTCATATTTGACTCGGTTGTTTTGTGTCAAAATAGTAGACATATGGGAAGAATTTTGAGAAAATCCGCAAGCGACGATCTCGCCGTAATTTTTCGACCCCGGCGTACCATTTCAGGGTGGATGAGCCAAAGTGAAAATGAAATAGGATTCGTGGCGTGAATTGAACAACAAATAAGATATAATTTAATGAAAAACGATTTGCGACTGCAGTTTCGTCGTGGACTGAGAGTATTAGGTACTTAGCGTATGCCCATCAATGTTTTAATTAAACACCGTTATTGGGTAGATAATAATTGTCATCCGCTGCGTCTCGTTGTTCGTAAATCTTCGATATTATTTCGCCCGATTTGATTTCACTAATGATTAATATGGGCGGTATTCCGAGATATTGCGAAAGTTTAATTAAATGAAGTGATTACTACGAAAGTTAGCAGGTATAAGCAATAACCGTTTGCAGTAGAAATAATTCGCCTTCGCGTCAGACCTGTATAGTTTTTGCTACGTAGAAAATGTTTCAAGTTTTTTGTTTTTGTTTTTTCTCTTCAAATAATGGTAAGAAATCCCAACGTTCTCAAGCGTTCCAAGCGAGCCCAATAATTACTAGCCAATGCTCAATTGTTCACATAAAATACTTATTCTTGATTTATCAACAAACGCAGTTCAATTGTTCAAATGTTTATTGCATTCTTTTTACAATCAATAATCAAACTTGAGCAATAGGTGTCTAACGAATGTGATTTACAGATGCCATGGGTCCCATGTGTTTCCGATTTGCTGACTACCTATATATATACATACAGGCGCCGAATCAGATACAAGTTACAAAAGTGTTACAAAAGTGTTACATATCAGAGAGCGTTAAGTTTTGTGCAAACCTATTACTATTTTGTTTCACTTTTCATCTCTGATCACTCCGGTCGCGATATAGCTTACGACATCTGTGTTAAACTTGTTAACTCTTATGAACATGAATAAAATTACTCTATCGTTTCATTCTATATGATCTATGCGAGTATGCATGGAGGCGTTGATTATGCCTTGTTACGAACGATTACGTGACAACGTATGTATCTACATACATACCTAGTTCAAGGTCACGTGCTTGTTGTTTGACGAAACGAGCCGTAAAATAAACGCGGGCTCCCGCGATATAGGTATAGGTGGGAATGCACAGGCGAGGGGAGCGGAATGAGGATTGAGGAAGAGGAGGGGGCGTTCAATCGACAGCCAAGCGACCCCCCCGAGTAACGCGATATTCCTACCGAGCTTTGCATAACGCAATATGTTAACTAACAGTTTCCTACCGACAACCACAAACAGGAGCGCAGGAGGCCTTTCATTTTTTACCACCAACGCTGCGGCTCGGGCCGTTTTAAACGGCGATTGAAATGTAGGAGAGCTGTAAGAAAACGATTCTAACAAGAAGTAGAAAAACAAAAAAATTATACGTAACCCCAATTCATTTTGAAGAACAAATTGAGAAGCTCAGATCTAGCATGGAGTTAAATGAAAATCGTTTATGAGTTAAATTCGTGGGATTTGATGCGTTAAACGATTTCCTGATGCTATTTTCTTTCATTGAAAATCCAATTCCGTCATCATGCATGAAGTGCGCATGTTCTTCATATCTGGGCTAGCCGTTTCAGATTTGGAATAGCCGATTTGTTGCTTTCGTTTCATTTCCCCCGGACAAAAGTAGCTGTAATATTTTCGGAAAACGGTTGATTTTGTCCACACGTTCCCGCGCTTCGGATGTGAAACAAAAAAAAAACATAGTTCAAATAACATAACACGAAGACCAAATAACTACCGGAGCCTCTGGGTCCAATTTCTGAGATCTCGAACTGAAAAAATAGAGCTAGATAACATAGACATCGAGGAAACGAAGCGTCGGTCCGGAGAAAGTATAAAGTAAGAAAATTGGGAAAGTGACAAGAGATGGGAATGAGAAAAATGAGAGAAGAGAAAAAAAACTATTGCGATGTACGAGGGTGTTGAAAATTCTGTTCCAAAATTGATTCCTTCGTCACAGATCCTTTTCTTCTGCAACGCATTCGCGAGGTGACCACCGCGTTATCCGAAGGCTTATTATAACTCTAGGATAACTTTGTTTATGAACCCGAGCATGAGAGTACGCCATGGTGTATACCGCGGGGGATTTTTTGATCATGTGTATCTCGGACAATATCTATATTTCTGGTTGATACCTAGAGGTATTTTTCTGCTAGCCTGAAACATCGTATTTTTGTCGCAAGCCCTTGATATTGATCTCAGCCTTTGAATTGTGTGAGGGCGACTTGAGATTTCGTATACAATTCGCCAAGGAATTGAAAAGCCCAAGGAAGAAAGTAAAGATGATAAAGGAATTCTGCCAATACGTAGCTGTACACGGAATATTTCAGAACTTGACCGAGCAGCCACTCGCGTATGCTACATAGATATAACACATGTTTGTGAATAATGACAGACGTGGAGGATGAAAATTACCGAATAAAATTATTACCACAACTATCACTAGAGTGATAAATGCAGTAATCAATGCGTCTCTATTAAGCATTAATCCAAACTAAGTCCGGTCTCAATATATGAATCCCAGATTTACACTCATTCTTTCGTAAAAATATTTGTATTGGAAAATTTGCTATTGAGTTTATATCCTGTCCCCAAGAGAAATCACTCGCTTCATCCGTGTATCAGAGGCACCAATCACGGCTACCCTGCATTCAATAGGTCTGGGATTTCTCTTATATCCAACGAAATAAGGGAAAACAGTAAAGCACTCAAGAGTATAACGAAATTTTGAAGTTTTCGTGCACCAGTATTATATGTGGATTCCGGACCTTGCGCATTTCAAAATGCGAAGAAAAAGCAAAAAAAAAAAAACTGATTGCAAAATCTAGTTGCGGCATTACCTGACTTTGATCATAGTTTGCATATTTATTCTCATTTACGAGCTTTCACACCGTTTCGGAATTAATTACCTAATTTAAGAGCAATAGTATCAGCCGTATTTTCAACTGTATAGAGAAGCAAGCTTGTGAGGCCATAAATTAAGTAACTTCATAGACGGTGGTGTCTGTAGGGCGATCATTGCCACCTGCAGCACGTGTATTGTTCGAAACTAGCAATCAAACGGACCACACACAAGAGTACACGTGCGCGAAACATTGGAGACGCATGATTAAAGCAGTCTGCAGATGCTGAGTAGATGCCGATCTGCACAATCACGGCGACATGTCAAACAAGTATACCCTGGCCCCCTGTAACGACTTCCATTCCAGTAGCACGATAATGATTGGCATAACGCATTGGGCATTCGTATAGGTGGGCGTCGGTATTTTTTTTCGAAGATTTGTAAACAGAAATTACATTCTATAATATCTGTAGCCTATTTAAGGAGTTCGTTACATACTTTGTGCATTGGGAAAAGCTCAACAGATGTAACTCACAATGGACAATGATGAAGGACATGCAAGTTTAAAACAGTCTGGATTTCGCGAGTATGCAGGTACAAGTCTGAAAATTGAATGACGAAGATCAAGGAAACAATATGAAAAATTGAAGATAACACGGTTAAAGTATTTTGGATTGGATACTACACCCAATCAGTTCATCGCATAGCACTTATAACAAAGCGAGGAGAGAAGATGAATAAGCTATCACCACGCTGATATCAAGGGTGTCATTGAACACAAGTAATCATTACCAGACAGGTAGGTATGAAACTGCTTTTACTTGGCAGTAAAGTGTGTTCCTATCGCTGGCAATTTGTCTCACGTTCAAAAAAACTGCTGTACTATAGTAGCGTATCTTGTTCATGAGACATGAGACATGAGTCATGACTATCGACAAAAAGGACGAGGGCAGCACGCAACGTGTGCCACACACGTCTTTTGCACACGCCATTGAGGAAAAACCACCGACATTTCATTCACGTATCCACCAGCCGAGAGTTGGCGGTTGGAAAGCTACTACTGGATAGTTTTGCATCCAACCGGTCACGATTCGGTACATCGTACGACGATTAACTGCATGCAGAGACAATCGTCTTTGAAGGTAATCGAACATTTCAATGTTGGGATTCAAAATTAGCCAGGCAGAGCTAGATTCTTGAATGAATCAAGATCTTCGAACGCTTTGGAAGCTTGGCCAACTTCTAGTCTTGGAAAATTAAATTTTCAGTAACGTATAGGTATGCATACGAGTATGGGGTCGAATAATGCATGAAGTTCAGAGCGGTTGAGTCATTTTGATATTTTCAATCCGATTTCCGGAGTTCAGCGGCTCAGAGTCGGAAGCGTATGGCCAAATTTCCGTAGGAAAATTGGGCGCAGCGAGATGGTCGGTTTGTGAATGCTTACGATTGAAATTCAGCGACAAAACTCACCCTCGATACTCTATTATCGAAGCAATCAAAATGAAACCGTTTCTATGTGATTTCTATGGAAGTGTATTTAAGTATACGGAAACCGCCCGCAGGGCGTAGACGCGGTAATATGACGCTATATATGAAGCTGTACGGCAGCAGCCACTCGATATGTGTACTGAAGCAGCAGCCTCAATAACGCACAGAAAGTACAGATATGACGCTTTCCTATGAGCATAAAGTTTGCCCTAACTCTGGTATCAATGACTATTTCTATTTCTGGATGCGAGCTGAATAGAGGTATAACTAATATTTGACTCTGTTACATTCAATTTATTAGAACCTGCGATATCCCGAAAGACCTGAACTCCTGTGAATTCAGCTCATTCGTTGGTTATCGATATCGATCAACCAGCAAATGAACAAATGACGAGAGCCAGTATGGGAGGAAGTTGAAGGAAATATTTGTAGAAAGTTAATAACGAATTTGTGAGGGATGCGTACGACTGAAAATGATAAACCAGCACGAAGTTGATATGTTAATCAAGTCATACGTCCCGCCGCCGCACAGGGCAGAAAGAACACGAGTCAAGTTGAAACACGGCATAGCCAAGCAAATCAAGTTCCGTTGTGATTTCCCATCGACCCAAATGAAGGTTATGCTGACCAGAGGATGGGTTCAGGTAAACTGATAGAAAGCGCATAAATAGGATTCCCGCTGAGCGGTTAGAAGGGTCAATTAAGTTTCTCGGACTGGTCGGTAATCGATGAACCGACAATTATGTCTATCATATAATTGCGTTACTCATCTCTCACGAGATTGGACAAATCTTGTTTCCTGCTTTTAGCCGTATGCGTATTTTTTGTTATAAGTGAACTCAGATCGAAAAGAATGCTCATCGAAGAATACGTGTGCTGTAATATTTTGAAACGTTATGTTTACGCAAACTCCTTTATTTTTTGTATCATTACATGTATTTGCAGGTCAAGGAAGGCGACGAAGATATCACTGACTGGAATTTATGGTGGTGCGAGATAAACGAGGTACGATTTGCTCTGGACAATAAACTTGATGAGCGCCAGAAGATTCCGCATTTTCGCAATCATTATGAACTAACGCGGAAGAATTACCTCTGTAGAAATTTGAAGCGATATAAAAAGCTCCTGTTTAAAGAGGGTAAAACATTGGAAGCGAAGCTCTGCGAATGCATGCCTGTCACGTTCGAACTGCCAAATGAGTACCATATGCTGGTGGAAGAATATTATCGCCGAGGAGGAACTTGGATAGTAAAACCAGCGGCTGGGTCGCAGGGAAAGGGAATATTCCTCTTTCAAAAACTCAAGGATCTCGTTGATTGGAAGCACAAAGACTCCGATCATCGAGTTGCTGGAGACAGTGGCAGCCTAGAGACCTTTGTTGTTCAAAAGTACGTCGATGATCCTTATCTTTTGGCAGGGAGGAAGTTCGATCTACGAATTTATGTCCTGGTGACTTCCTTCAATCCGCTGAAAGTATGGCTGGCCCGTGAGGGATTCGCTCGATTGTCCGGTGAGCTCTTCACCCTGGAGAAGATCGACGACACCAGAGTTCATCTCACCAATATTTCGATTCAGTTGAAGGTGGACGCGAGCACGAAGCAATCGAGCAACTCTGAAGCTAAACAAGGATGTAAATGGGCGCTCCGCAGTGTCAGGGAGTATCTCACGGCAAGACATGGCGTAAAAGTGATCGACAACCTTCTGCAACGCATTGCTGGTAATTAGAAAAAATTGTTGAAGCGCCTAGGATAGGAGATCTATAACATTAATGAAATCGATTGCACGATAGAGCCTCCTCGCCGGGTAACTTGATAATTCATTACCGAAAAAAGTTTCCCATAAATTCACGGTTAGTGTTGAATAATATTCAGATGAATAAATTGTGGATAGTGACGCGGTGTCGCGGTATGCTCAATGGCGGCCCTGCCAGAGATAATTTGAATTCGATTTCATTAGTGAAGTACTGTTCGCTGTGGTCGAGGGAAGGCATCGATTTTACATGCGATAATTACAGAGGGTCTCGACATTCTTTTGATAACCATCGCGTAGGACGAATACGCGGCGGTGAGTCAGGAGTGTCGGTGATGGAAAGTTACGAGTCCTAATTTATGACTGTACCAAATGAGACATTGGTAGAGCAAAAACAAAAATTCCCTCCTTGTAGACTGTAGGTACTGGAAGGGCGATTTTAGCTCACCCACCTTGTTGCAGTTGTGCCACTAATCACCCTGTCGCGTGTAATCCCAATCACTTAACAGCAAGTTTAAATGCAGCAGCGGACATTCGGAACACCTGCTGTGTTAGGACCTAACATAGCCCTCGGGTTCAACGTCAGTAGCAATACTGTATTATGTTGGTACACGCATTGATTGGGACAGGGAAAACGAGGGTCAAATATGTACAATGAGATTTCGGTGAATCCTAACATTTGAAAATGTTGACTGAATCGAAAGGGTATGTGTTGGTCGCTTGTGAGCACGAGTAGAGGACATCCTCTGCTTGGATTAACTCAGACTTCATTATCTGAGGATATTTTGCTTAGTGTTGAACCACTGTTAAACGCCAATTGTTGAACAGCTGGTTCAGTTTTCGAGTTTGACTCTCTAAAAAAAACGGAAGCGATGGGATTTTCGGACTAAGGATTTGTGATCGACACAAAATGTGCATTTGGAAGCGAGGGTTTGTTCAAATCCGGGTACTATGAATATCGCTGTTTGTTCAAGGTGTAATAATGGCCAGCCTACAGTCCGTGAAGATGGTAATTATGCAGGGGAGAAATTCTTTCGAGTTGTACGGTTACGATGTATTATTGGACGAACATCTGACACCCTGGTTGCTAGAGGTAAACGCGTCACCGGCCCTTGCAGCGACCGACAATGCGGATTACAAGTTGAAGTTTGACTTGTTGGATGACGTGTTGACGATCCTAGACTTCGAGAGAAATTTGACTGGCCGTGAGACGAGGGTCGGCGGATTCGACCTTTTGTGGGACGACGGCCCTGTGTGGACAAGCGGCCCAGGTATGCCATCTTGCGGGTCGAAACCTCCCGGCCAATATCCTGGCTTGAAGAGGCTCAACATATTCTTGGGGAGCCACAACGACAGGGTATCGCAGTTACGACAGTTGCGTGAAGAGCTAAACTCCAAACGTAAGAAATGCGCCTAATTTGATAAACGGCGGTAAACCAGAAGCGAGAACAACCAATCCAAATTTTTGGGAGGCACGCATATAATGACTTTAATTGAAAACCAAAATTCGATGGAATTAGGGTCACAAGATATTCCAGAAGTTCACATACGTATAATATATTAGGATGAAATTGAAGTAATGGGATTTTCGAGTATCACTTCAGTGGGGCATCAATAAATACTAATAGGAATATGAACCTACTATGCCATCTGGAGGATGAAGAAAATCATCGGAGACGGTGAAGGTCATTTTACACCCAATCAATACAATGCGAGCTTAGTAATAATTAGACAGAAGCCGGATCAAACTATGGATTGATAGTCAGACATGAATATCCGCCGCATAGCCATACCTACTTGAAGTTTCGTAGAGCCTAGTAGGGAATTATACATTGTTTCCAGTTCAACCCTGATATAATCACAGGCTATGGAAATTAGAAGCAAATCTGCAGCTCAGAATAATCTCAAAGGAATAAGTGTGCAGGACTCTGTGTTTCATGGTGCAGAGAACATGTAATCTACGGTAGATTGTGTTCCTGAGAAAGGAACCGGAATTTACTACTACTAGAGCACACAATGAGCTCATGAATATGTATCACGTGCGTTAAACCACACAGCTGGTGTTCAGTTTGGCTTGAATTTGGTAAGATAAATTATGATGGGCTTCGCGCAAGTATTGTATTATAAGTTGTACGAGTAGAAAACATAAGTATAAGTTGCTGTAAAGTAGAAAATGCATGACGACGCCGTCGGCAGCCAAGAATAAATAAAGTGCGTAAAGCTGGCTTCCCTCAGACGTTCATCTCCGTTGATCCTACAGCTTTTTCGTCAGCCATGGTTTCTTGCCAACTTGTTTTTATCCGCAGGGGTGCACCCGATTCCAGGGGGCTTTCATCTACCTAGAGGGCTGCAGATAATTGATTTCCAGATTTTTACAGTTTCCAAAAATTCAGGGGCTCGATAGTGTTTCGACAGAATTTGAATTAAGCATTCACAAAACGGACAAACACACGTAACTCTCTAATCGAGGTGAAGCGTAGGGGATTCGGCCCGAAATAAACTGAGACTTTACCTACGAGTCTTTCTCAAAACCAAGTTCTCAGATTCGTCAACGTCGAAAATATTTTGGAAACTAGATTCGGTACTAGATTAACTCTCATGTTTTGAGACATTTTGGCGTTTCGTCGGTTCCTGTAAGAAGTAAAAAGTGCGTATGCTTTTCGTAAACCGGTACATCTATGGTTACATTTGGTGTCAGTAGCTACATTTCAGCAACTATCAAAAAATGTTTCATTCATTAATTGCAGAAGCTTATGAAAATTGGCCCGTTTTTCAGTCGCTCGGGTAGACGGGCTCTCTTCCCACTAACTATCACACCGCATCAATTCGAGTAATGGGCTACCTAAGTTACAGATCGATGCCATGAAACTTGGCTCGCAATCATTTTCCGCAAAGTCGGGGGATATTTAGTTTGAAAATTTGAACAATTGACAAAATTCGTCAGGCGCACATCGACATGCACATAATTATCTAATTACCCATTCCGAAAATTGACTTGCTTACCTACGGAGTGAAACGGATTGTAGAATTACTAAACAAACGGCATTTCCTTCCAACACGTACCGTGGGTATAAGATATCATACAAAGTTCTGGTTGGCCCAGGAGATATATTCAACCTTGAAACAATTTTCACTGAGTGGCATCAACAGCCATAATCAAGTATTTGCCACGCGCCGTGGAGAATACTTGAATCTCTTGAGAATTTATATAGGTATGTAGAAAACGATTTCAAGTGGCCTATACGATTTTATGGTCAGAGTCCAATAAACCGTTCAGGATTGTAGTTAAAGAATGTGTGGATCGCATGGTATAATATGGAAACAAAAACTGGAATACGTGTTTGTTGCCCGTAATTCTAGTCAAAGATTACGTTTATGGCTTATTATCATATGATAATATATCGGATCGCACAGTTTTTGTGTTGACAATGTCAGAGCGATATAGTACGATGGTCGATATCTCGGTTATCAGAGTCTGAACCTCCTGCGGCGATATAATATACGAGAGGTACTACGTTGTCGGTTCCCGTTTTCTCCCGTCTCGTAGTTTCTGGTCGAGCAAACGAAATGAGTGAACCGAATATTTACAGTTTTCCGAGGACCTCGTTAAAATATAAACTTCTTTCTACATGGTAGTGACTGTGGTCGGACTAGCCGAACCAAAGTTGCAATTTTCATGCGTTTCTTATTGTCTTTTTACTAAAAATTACTAAAAAGTTTTCAAAGACTGTCTCTTCCTGTATTTTCAGTCTTTCTAAGGTTAGTAAGCTTCCACAAAGGAAGATACTTTCCTTAGTAACTTAACACTACCATATCTATAATTACTCCGAACGATGTATTCACCACATACAAAGATAAACTTTTTTCCCCGAATAAGAAATCGCATGGGTAAGTCGTCCATTACTAGCATTGGAAGAACGTATTAGAATATTGCCATCCTCTTGGAACGCCGCTTCGAGGCATGGAATAGAAGAACGAACTACTCACCTACATACTAAACCAAGCTACTGTTACAAAATTGACACTTCGCTGAGAATTCATATGAACGAAGGCGACATATGACAGGTGCAGAGGCAATTATAAAAAGCAATCAAAACCAACAGCTAATTCATGAATGCTTCGATTGTATCTATACCGTATGCTGAAAATTCATTCGCGGCGGTTGTGCGCGGCACAAGTTTCAGCCTTTCTAACTCCCCTCTTATTCTCGTTTCGCCTCCGCAACACCCTGTAGGCAGAGACTAAATATAAACCGGTGGGGGTCAGATAACTCGGCGTATAAGCGCACTGCACTGCACCCTGCAAGGTGGGCACGAGTGCACTTTGTACTGCGGTGCCTTTGGACTTTCAAGTCCGTGCGACTCACCCTCAAGGCCTCGACTCCCAACTATAGCGAGTCATCGTCGTCCGAAATATTCGCATGACACTTACAGGCGCATGACACACACAGGCCACAAAATATTGAATTTAGGTCAACTGCAGGAGTTTTCGTGGAGGTCTCAGATATAGCTTGATAGTTCGCGCTTCAAGACCGTAAGAAAGAAAGAATTACCGCCCAGCAGAAAGGGTCACTATTATAGCAGAGCGTAGAGAATTCACCAAGCTACTGACCGTGAAATGTTTGACTAATTCGTCAAAATAATGGCGAGTGTCATAATGACGCTGAAACTATCATGTAATAGCTAGCAAAATACCTCGATCTGATGGTTTATAACGTTTTGCTAGAGGTGAGCAAACGACAAGACACGGAAAAATTGCCCATAGAACTCCTCAGTGTTATTTCCTCGTTTGCTCACCCTCGGATAAAAGTTCTAGCCGTTCAATAGTGAAATACTGATATTTTCATCCCCTGCCATCTCCGGGCTTTTATCAGAGGGTGAGCGAACGATAATGAGACACGAGATACACGAGGAAACGTTCGGTGAACAATTCTCCCGAGTTTAATCGTTTGCTCACCCCCAGCAAAAAAGTTATAAGCTATCACGTCGCGTCGGTACGACATCTATATTACGCGCTAACTATTGCCTGGCTATTAGTTTCAACGTCATGGGAATATCTAGGTATACATCACAGAGAATAATTTTTTCATGGTATTCGATGTGCTCTTCAATATCTTTGGATCTTATAAAATTTTGCATAAAAATTCATAGTTCTTGAGAGAGATGTATTTGTTCGTTGAGAGTTACAATTATTTTGTAAAATAATAAGAAAAAAAGCCCGCATTTTGTGGGTTCCCCAATTTTTCTCGTATTTTGACCGGACTCTGTACGCTATTTCATCAAATCATATTCATTTTGTTCGCTACGTTCTCGTAATTGCGTCAAGAAGTTTTACCTTCTCCTATATAAAAACGTTGACCCATATCCATCCGTTCACGTGTGACTTGCAAATCGTCGAACAGTATGCGGGGTAGTAGATGGTGTTGCGTTAATCGATCGGTAATCAAATTTGAGGCAAGTATGATGGTTATATCTAGCCCATGGAGAGCCAGTGAAGTAACAAGTTTGTAGAAGGGCCTAATACTTTTGTAGGTATAGTATCGAAGTTGAGCTCTAATTCTTTGAAATATGCATTTTTCTCAAATCGCGCAAGGTTTTTGCAAATTCATAACTCCCCTCCCAACTTGTTGTCAAAAAGTTGCAAAATAATTCATGGATATCCCTGTGAATGAAGGTTACGGGAATAAAAAGAACACTTGATTTTCAAATCGGTAGAGGTGAGGGCCGACGGTCGGTTGCAATTCCATGGAGTACCGAAAATGTATATTGTCGCCATCCTGCAGCGAAAGTTGGCCAAATGCAGAAATTTAAAAAATATTCAAAAATGTAGTGATAGTGGTGAAGAGAATACAGTCTTTCATCTCTCCCGCAAATATGCTGCATTGCGCTGATTTTATACGTGTTTATGTATATGCATGCGACCGCTCAAGATATACGTATATATATATATATACCGGAGTGAAATAATTGAGCTACGTACACACATACATACGTTGCTGCGGTTGGCAATTGGAAGCCGCGGGGCACTGAGATTTAATGCGGCACTGCGGGGGATACATTGGAGTTGTCGGACGCATCGTAGCGGTGGAATCTGGGTGACGGACGCACCCGTTCGGTACAAATTTAATAACGCAATATTCGCTAAGCAAGCCTGGCAGTGTGCGTAAGATACATACATAGAGAATATACGTGCGCGACTTCAGACAACTCCGATGCCTTTGAATTCATATAAGGAAAGCTAGCACCGCATTTTGTATTTCATTTATTTGTTATAGTGCTAGATGCTTAGCCCCTGCGCGCTTTGCATGTCAGTCTTACTCCGCGCTGTGCACTTCAGTTCGTTTGGAAAGCACGGACAACCGAACCGATGGCAAAAACCTCTGTTGACTGAAATTACATTCTGATCCCATCGGAATTTTGAATATTGGCCAGTTACTCAGCAAATTGAAATATTCATACCTATATTTTTCACATTAAGTGGTAAATTTCATTCTAGAAATACCCAATTATATTCCCCAGTCTCCATGACATGCCTCACAAATTGGAGTGAAATTTTAATCCAATATTTCAAACTCGTCGCCTGTTACGTCAAAATTTATTGATCGATCAATATGCGTTTACGAGAGATTTAAAAAACGTTCTAACGCTCGGAGTACAGTATGCACCCATGAAACGTCGACATGGCGGATATCACTTCTGAGGTTCCTTATTTTCACGAAATTCACTGTAGACTAGTTCAACGTAAAACGTGATATTTGATTTAGGATTTGCTCACATATGTGTTTGTTGGTCATTCTTTTGCCCGACGATGTATTCAGAACGGATGAACGGACTCGAAATTTTTTTAATCGATTCGATTTCACCCAACTTATGACAGATTTACCATAACTTTCTCCAGGATGGGAGAAAAGCATTTCAAGTCATTCCTGTTCTTTGACTTTCCCGCACGTACATAGCCTAATGCAATTGCTTATAAGGACAGAAAAGAGTAACACAAAACTCCAGAATACTGGAGGCAGAGAAGATAATTTCTCGCGGGTAGGCATGAGCGGTGAATGGAATACGAGGCTGCTAACGCTCGCCGGCTTACGGTACCTACGGGTATACTTGGCGGCGATTCGTTGTCGCGAATCTTGATTGCTCTGAACCTGAATCTGAAAACAAGTACCTACAGGATATAGAAAACGCGCCGAATCCGAAATCAAATCCATTTTTTCTCAGCATCGTCGAAAGCAATTCGACTCTTATGTCAGGGATCGCGGAGATGGCACGCGCCCTACAATTAGTTCAGAACCGTTGAACTGTGTAGATATACAAGCGGAGAAGATACACGTCTGGAACTACCGAAAAATTCTTCATCGCCATAAGTGTAGTGTTTCCAGCTTTAAGTACGCATATTCGGTCTTTGGAGCCCGACAATAATTGTTTTCAATTTGTCCCTTTTGCATGGTCTAGTCACTCTGGAACATCGAGAATTGAACTTTGGAAATATTTTAAAAGCTTTGAAATGGAATCAAAATCCACCCCTTTTGTGTGCGATCTAATTGGGATTTCAACGGGTTCGGGTTCACCTGAAGGTAAATATGTTACCTACCCGTCTGACACAATCCCCTGCATGGATGGGCGGGTGAATACGTCTATACGTGTCCCATCACTGTAGGTACACAATACTGAACAGTATACACTCAGGAAAACGCTACGCTCGCGGCGGGATTATAATATAATATTTACATTGTCATAATACAGTATATCCCAAGCAAAAGAATACACAAATGCAATACAGCCCTGTCACGGGTATATACATACACGAACCAGATCCAACATGCCACATTATGTAATGATCATGAGATGAATTGATCCCGGTTTCTTCGTAAACTAAATTATTCACTCGTATAGTGCAATCAAGGGCAATTCGACCGGATTCGACCCCAATAAACACAAGCAGAACAACTCCGAAGATTCCAATTATTGGAATTTATTCCTATGACATAAGTATGTAGTGAGGCTATTCCCAAAACCATGTCTTTCAGCTCTGCCGGGGATCGGAATTTACATGAAACAATATATAAAACATACGCATCTATACACGGGGAGATAGTAGTAAGTGATACTTGAGCTTCAGCATTTCATGTTCCTTACGATAACTTAACGCGACGGCAATGATGTATCGTGAATTCGACTCAAGATAGAATCGATATTGATCTTTGCTACTCTGTAGTGGAGTGGTAATTCGGCACGATCTCCATTAATGGATATTTCAAGAGGCCAAGTCTGATAATCAAATACCTAATTTCGAACTTGCCTCACCCTGAATAAACGTCAAACTCGGAGCACTCCGAGGATGCCTAGACAGGGAGTTACATGCTAGAGTCTGAAGCGCTGTAAGTGCTGCAAACAATTTGAATGGCACAGTTTCTTGAACATTCGGTTGAATCTTGCTATACACTGATCTGAATACAAGAAGGAAAAATATGGTCGGATAAGAATGAGCTTTCGAGTCACTGATGCAAACGTATTTTCATGCTTGTCTTGACCAGCTTGTCTAGAGATATGCTAACGAAGCATCTCTCCGAATGCACTGAACATATATAGTGACTCATTAACGGCGATACTATTATGAGAAAATACAGAATTTAGATGTAAATGACGCTGGAAATAAACTCTACTCATCTCAAAACGAGTGTAGGTACACGGAGCTACAACAGCTGCCATACACGTCGAGCGTTCCACACCAATTTGGAAAAAATATGAGACTGCTTGGTACGGAATAAGTTTCACGGTTATTAATTGTCGAATTCTTTAGAAACTTTCAGTTCAATCCGATATCAAATTTTCGTCCGTTTCTCTCTTTATATCTGTGTATGAATCTGTGGAAATATATTGTTCAGAACAAGAATACTGACTGAGACAAGTCCGTACACAAAACATGTCTGAGTAAAATGGCATTACGATCCAATGGGTGGATATATCTCCGCTCAAATCATGAATGACTACGTGTTGATCTTTTGGCCATCGAGATATCCACCATGCGTTGGAGTCGCGGCGAAAAATTTTATATGACCGGTGTCGAATTTTCGTTTCTGAAGGAATTTACGGTCAACGTGATACATCGGATGTTCGGATTGAGTTATATCACACGTCTATATTCATGGGGTGTTAATGGAGAATTTATATGCATATATGGAAGTGTGGCGCGGTTAAAATAAGGAAGAATTAGTCCTTGATCCTAGTCCATTTTATGACGAGCGAGTATCAAACTCTTTCCAGTTGAAGTAGACCATCGTCACACATAATTGATAGAAAAAATTCCCATCAAAGTCCTACGATATCGGATGAACTCGAAGAAAGACGAAAACAAAAAATAGAATGAGAGTAAAAAAAAAAAGCCAGACGAAGGAAAGAAACTTTCAGAATCGCAGTGCATAGAACGAAACATATAATAGAACAAACACAAGTGCTCTAATCTTTGTATGTAGTACGGTTCGCCGAGTACGGTGACGAAGTACAGTACCGCTCAGTAATATGGGACCACTCGCTGTTGTTACCGTTGAAAATAACCCATGACTCTAACACTCAAGAAGAGTGCTTGCGACTTAGGCGAAAGAGCGTTGGAAATTCCAAACTATTGCTGATGGACTGAGTTCCGTGCATATAGGGTGGATTCCTAACGTGATTTCAGTTTATCGGGTGTTAAGACGTCGAGTCGAAACTACGCGGCTGCGAAGTGGTCTTCGACATTTTCTCGCGCTCGTCTTATAGATATTCAGACGCTCCGTAGCACTTGTCAGAATAAAATAATGTTCGCGAAGTTGGCTCCGCTATTTCGGAGGTCCGAAAAGGTAATAGTTGTTCTAGATTGGTGCTGTTCTGTCCCGTTCCATCAAACCTCGAGAATTCGTGGTTTTGGAGAAAACGAAATGTCGTATGACTTTTTTTCAACTTCTACCGCCTAGTATACAAACAGCTGTAGGTATTGGTCGCGTCACGGAAAATCTTTGTCCCGGAAGTGATAATCGGGAATACAGGTACGTTCGAACACAATTGTTTTACTCGGCAATGTTCGAAAGACAAACGCTTCAGCGAATAGTAGACAAATGAGAGACCGGAAAATCGAAGCTGCCTACTCCCGAGGTATGAGTCTATAGAAGCTTGTCTTCCGGTAGGTACGCCATTACCCACTCCCCCACTCACCATGCCTTGAGTTGAGCGTCATCGTAATAAATGGATGACGCGCACCTCTAGCTGCACTCTGAAAATGGTACACGATTGCATCGTTGCAAGTGAACAATATGTGTATATTACCGTGCTGCTGTACGCATTTAAGGGCGAGTTTGGCACCGCCGTTTGTTAGAGGGTCTCGTTTACCCCGAAAAAGTACATTACATCTACGCCATTTTCGTTTTTTCAATTTTAGGAAAATGCGATGTCAGGGCAAATCGAAAAACCCAACTAATAGATCTCTGATATTATCACATCAATTCTCGTTGTAACTATTTTCACAATGAGAGGAGAATATATATATACTTCGCAGTAGCTTCCAATTTTCGAGTGTAGGCATACATATAGGTAATGTGACATCAGAATAGGAATTCTTTCAGCGGAACGCGGACCGTGTAACGTTGAATGATCTTCATATTATCTTCATAACTTTATCAGACTCGCATAACAATATGGAAAGTTTTTGTATCTCGAACTCCCGGCGTTCCCGTTGTTAGTCGAATGGACGGCGTCAGTCAAGTTACCCCTAGATCCATATCCCACAAAATTTACGGCGCGTCACTTAATACATATGTTGCGAACCACTATCCATTTAATCACGATTCGAACCTCAATACAATATTCCGCTCTTGCGCGGAATACGTATTACGATATCGGCAAAACTTCACTTACCACGTTCGGGCATTTAAGAAAGAAAAAAAAATTATTAATCATCAAGAATAACACCTATTGGCTGGCCTAAGGGCTTATACGGTCGTGTGTCGACTCATCAACCATTTTTATGAATTCATCTACCCAAGAGATCGTACAAACGTTTGGAAATTGTCTATTGGATGTTATAGAACGAAATAAAACCACAATCATTATACGGTCTACTCGCACGAAGCAATAGAGGAAGACCATTATCCAAGGGTTTTCTTTGCAGACGTAAAAGAACATTCGAGGATGATGGTACGCTCCTGCGGGGTCCTACTATAGCTCGATAGATTAGGCGCCGAACAGCCGCGCCCTTGCTCGTGACAACGAAAACGTACACGTGTAAGTATGTGTGTACACTTGCGATTCAGCGGTTCGTTTAACGATGACTTGCTGTATCTTCCGGGTCGCTATACGAACTCCAGATTCGCAAATTCCCAGGCACGTTTTCCAGGTCTTGTTGTTGTACAGTATAACTTTCGATTTGTGACGGAGAATGATATCGAATATTAAGAGAATTAGGTCAGTAGAAATGTTAGGAAATAGTGCCTACAGCCTGTTATCTAATCCAGGTAGTTCTAGCGGACGGTATTCCGGTTGTTGTACTATACCGTACACCGATTTTATACGCAGTCACAGAAACGGAGAAATAAGATCGGATACAAGTAACGAGATCCGAGCGACTCCCTCCTTTCTCTCTGCATTCGCGTGCACATTGCGACCGGCACCTATCGAATATTCATATCATTTCAGAGTATGTATACACAGTTATCTATTTCATATCGATAAAATTGTGAAAAAATACATTCTAAACAAATAAGCAAGATAGGGTAAGCGTTTTTTTCAAAAGGAGATCAGATCAGTACAGGATTAATTTTCTGTACGTAAATGCCATTTCTCCGGTCAGTCAACGTCGGCTCTGGCTTTTCAGCTTTTCTCGTTGACATCCGATTCTTCTTCTTACCGCCAAAAAGATTCTAAGTGAGATTGAGCTGAGCGCGAATATAATAGCATCCAGACAATCGTGAGTTATCGACTACCGAAGTAAAGAGATAAATTCACCGTGCTGCAGGTGGCGATTTGGACTTGGTAGTTCAAAAACCGATAACTTATACTTCACTCCTTATTCGAATAATAGTCGATCGGATTCGTGCTCGAAGATCGATTACTGTGGTTGTGGACGTTTTTCGAGGGCGAATATGACCGAAGCTCGAATGTCCATGGTGAGGTTTCAATTTTCTAGTATTCCTTCTGATCAGACTATGATTGCTAAGTTACGTTATTCATAAAGATATGTTCCCATGTGACTCTTCGCATAAATTATTTTCCCTTACTTTGCATCTTTCGTAACTTATAGATAGAAGAAGTTGGAGAGTTTTGATTTTCTTCAATCCTGGAGACTGGTGTCTTCATTCCAGGCGCTAGCTTCAATTTTGTGTAGATCCGGGGAAAGAGTAACCTTTTTCTCAGCATACATTGTCGTGTTTTGATATTGACAGACAATGAAACACATATACATTTCGCCTGGGACTCAAGGCCCTGTGCGTTGGACAACATACATAGAGTGGAGCCGCAGACAAGGAAATACGTTCAATAATTCACAAGATAACAAAATGCAAACAAAACGTGGAATAGTAGGTAAGTGGAAAAGAAACGTAGAGATGAGGAGATTCATTTCGTAGACTGAATTTGCTCGATCGATTGATCGTTGCATATTGCGCCTGCAATATACAAGAAGGGTTCGACGCGGTACAATAATTGTCAAATATTTGTAGACCATTCGGTCCTATATCATTTAAATTTGTCGCACATCGCCATCCAAGTTTGCTTTTCCATGCGCCTGTAACAGTTGGCTTGAATCGATTGCACAGAGCATGTGTGCAGTCGAGTAGTGGAACACTGCCAAATGCTTTTTTAGATTACTCTTTTTTTTTAGCCCAAATTTTTAATATCATGTAATATACTTTCACGAATCTCAGCTCCCAGCAGCAACCGAGAAAAGACCAATTGGACAAGAAGCGAAAGAGAAGTCGAGACTGAATTTAGTTTTCCATCAGTCAGTTAAACTGTAGTTACGAGTCATTGAAAGCCCAAGTCTGCCCCTTGCTTTTCGTCCTATTCCTTTTGCCATTTTCCCATTTTAAGAATCCACCTGCCTTTCGGCGCTCGTTAGTTTTCAGTCCAGTTCCATTTCCATTTCCAGCGATATTATTATACCGGTGACGCCGTTGAAAAAATATTGCAAGCTCTTCAAACGAAGTACTTATACTCTTGACGCCGGGATGAGAAATAAAAGAGTAACGGACGATGATAAAAGTTATTATTACCTAAGCCCTAAGCCAGCTATAATAACGGAACGGTCCGGGATCGAAGATCCCGCGGTATTTCTCCGAGAGCACCTTCCACCTTCTACACTCAACGCTTCCACCTTCCAACTACCTATTGTCTCTCGTTAGCTAGATGAATTTGGTGTTTCCGGAGAGTTAAAGGCTGAAACACATGAAACTCCATACGTCATAGGCCGAGACTGCGGGAGACATTCTCTGCTTATGGCTTATGCAGTGTTTCATGTTTCAGCCCGAACCGTGCAGCACATGTCGTATAATAATGTCTCGATGCATGTAATCAGAGTCCAATCCTGGTCGAAATCACATGAAGAATACTTGCGAGCAACCAACATTATCTGGGATGATGACACAGATTCACTCCACGACATCCCCTTCTAGAAGGCTTGTGATTCTATCGCTCTATTACCGAAAAATTGTAGGGATAATATCGACGTATAATAATGGTGAAATCTATACATATAATAGACGTACGTATCGCAAGTTGCAACACCCATCTTGGCTGTTATGTTTGCTCATTTAACCGTATGAGCTGCAATTATATCGATTCGTTTAAGGAAAACACCGCAGAAGTATGGATATAATAGCAATGCTGCACGCAAACCGCATCTTATCTTCATGGCATCTTGCATTGCTGCACTGCGTTGCATATGCAGCGCGTCTGTCGTAACCGAATCACATTCTACATTTCTGGACAGACCGGAATGGATGAAGATGTTTGAAAAATCTATGCGAATCGCCGACGCAGACGACGTTATAGGATGATAGAGATTGCACAGATTTTTCAACGGGCCGAATAAATCCTGTCTGCCCACGGATAAATTTACATATACACGGATTTTCGTCTACTTGACCTACGCCAACCTCGCCTGATCAGCCCTCATAATTCACGCGGGGATTTCCCTGAATAACACATGCTCATACCTGGCCAGCACGCGCCTGCCATGATATCGTATTACTTTGGCAGAAAATAAGATTAGGCGATAGCGTTGAAACATGCAGGTCGCCTTCTACAATTTTTCAACCAATCTAAATCGATGAAAATCTTCTAACAAGAGCAGATAACTCACTCTGTTGGCAACCTCTTCCGTCCGATATGGATCACCTGATTATTTTCTTGTTTATGGGATAGAAGCACGAGAATTTCTTTTTGATTGTAGATTTTGTCGTTGTGATTTCGTCGTTGTGATGGTAGTAAGAGAATCGATGCACTCATATGGGAGCGATCGCTCTAGAACGAACTCAACATGCCGGACAGTTATTCACCGTAAGCATGCATAGCTACATATATATATGTTCAAAATGAAATTCAGACTATAATCCAGACGGAAGAAAACCGATTCATCATCGGGCGTTGAGAGAGAATCCACTTGCATGACGGCATGAGCTAACCGATTCAAAATGTTGTGAATTTATTTTTCAACGATCATGAATAGATCTTTATACGACTTAACAAGCGGCTGCTTTTGCTGCTACTGCTGTATCGCGGAGACGTGAAATGCGATGCACCGTGGCGACCCGATAAGATGCAATGTAACTCCGAGTACGGTGTAAAGCCGGGAGCAACGCTTTTTGGATGTACATGCGCGCATAAGCGCCTGTATTTAACACATATGAGTGATCCCCGAACCAAAAAGTGCATGCTCCAGGGTCATGGCGGTCGCGCAGCCCAATATTGTTTTGTCAACGAGGTTATCGAGCCTAGCGATGCGACGATCAGATCAATCTCCCCACACTCTTTTTATGTCTATATCTGTTAAATTTTGTACATACATACATACATTATGACACCGACTATATCGTTTCAAACATTTTACAAACAGAAGCTGAACTCTGTAATGGAACCCGATGTACAAACTTCACTGTAAATATATGATGAAGTAGGTCAGAAATGTTCGAAACTGAACAATTCACCTAATCCATACTGTATAGGTATGTATGTGAGGACATCGGCGTATGGTTCCGTAACCTCGTTGGAAATTTAATGAGGCTGAAGTTTACAACGTTAACTCAACGAAGAGCACGAAAAATGAAGGTCCTTCTTCCCGACAAAATTCCAGCCGATGTGAATTTTTCGTGATTTCCGTTGCATTAACGTTAGTCTCGTCCAACATTCACTCTCTGCGAGATTCGCGACGACAGTCACGTAAGTTTTTGTCGTGGAGTGAATTGCCGTCTGGACGACTGATGTGTCGAATAAATGTCATTCTCTTCACAGATCCATATATATGGGTACCGTTTTTGATTGAACGTGAAACGCTAAACGCTGGTTATTGTACCGACAACTCCATTATCTGTTTATTTTTGTCATAGGTTGAAATAAGTCGGCTTCAGCTACGAAGAAGCAAGGCAGACAGTTTGCTATATACCTACGTGTCAGGTATTCCGCCGCCTACCACGTTGTCATTTGGAGAGAACAATTGGTAACGATGTCTCATAATTTAATTTGCATGATTATCGCATTCACTAGTAAGTGACACAGTGAGACGACCTCCATCTATGACTCAATCTAATCAAACAAATTGTAACATAAACCACATATTATCTAGAATGATTTCTGTCGTGTCATTCCTTTTCTCTTTTTTCCCATTAAGACGGCTTAGCTATAGACGAAAGTTTGTTAAATCTTTACGAGTTCATACGATGTATATATACATATGTAGATGTGAATTAATCCATTTCCGAAATCGGTGTTGTGCGGTTACTCAAGCGAGCCAGCGAGCAATAGTTGATTGCTACGCGATTGCATGCAAACCCTTCTCTCCGCAGACTGATGAATGAATGTCGATGTCCACCGATAGGAGTCTACTTACGCGTGAAAGCAGCTGTCGTCGAATTCTCGGACGGGGACATAATAAGTATATTGTACAAACACGCATGCTTCCTTCCTGAGAGATTACGAGGCGCGTGGTGGTATATATGGCATTAGTCAGAGTGACAATCATAACTTGTCACATTTATTGAGTGCCGTTTGGCGTGAAGAGGAAAGACCCAGTCCATGTAGTACAACGCGTACCGAGATATATATATAACATGGACAGAACAACAACCAAATAAGTTCGCAGTGGTATCGGTGAAAAACCGCGTGACTGATGCCATGTGATCGTAATCACGGAAAATGTGCTATTTCGAAGCGAGATAATGATGGTCGTTGTGTTCTTCCCTTCGCGAAGTATAGGCTTTGCCTAGGAAATGATACACCAATGGCGAGAAAGAAAAAAACAAATTTGAAAGTTAATAACCGTAAAATAGGGTGAATAACGATATAATTTTCGACCTTCAAAACACCGCGTATAATTCGCAATCGTCAACATATTCCTTGAGGTCCTAGGACTCAAGCTGCAAATCGCGTGTGAAACATCATGAAAACAGAAAAGAGTTGGAAACTTTTTCAACTATTTCTCATTTCACGCCGTATTGCGGTACGCCAGAAAAGTGGAGTACCTACTAGAAATACGCATCGGAGTCAATAAAAACGAGCGAGCGGACGATGGAAGAACAGATATTTTCTAATTTCAGGCAATGAATAAAAATGAAGTATAAAATCAGAATGTTTTTATGAAAGCGGTACGAATACGAGTATACCTGTATACCTACCTATACGAGATAGAGAGGAAATTCATTTAAAACGGATCTTCATTTTTCCCCCCTTTTTTTCTTATCGTACGCATAATTTATCGACCACAACCACGCATTGAATGTGGAGTAAAGAAATTGAATGTCTTCGAAATGAGTGACATATTTTTCCAAAAAAACCTTGGCATCAATAAGAAATAAGAAAAGTAAAACGGTTTATGAATCAACTGTAATGCCTACTGTATCGGTAGGCAGCAGCTATCATAGCCTAATTCTGAACTATTCATCACGACTCTTCCCTCAATTTTTACCATTGATAAATATTCCGAATATTTGACGCTCTTGTATTTCAGTAATTATACATGAAATACCTATTTGTCGCCCTACTACATAACAAGCACGAAAAACCTCCGATGAGGAGGAAGAACATTTATAAAAACTTGTGCAAGAACACTTTTCCCGATAAAGTGTTGCTATTCGCCCTGAATATGTTAGCCTGCAGAGCAAAAGGTGGCACCCTCCGTCAGTATTTAGTACCATCCATTTACCCACTAATCGATCAATCATTAAATTTCCTGATTTCTGTCCACATGAAAGCATGCCGCGTGACTTCTGTCAGGGTTATTATGTGGAAACAGTCAATTACAGTGAGAATAAAGATTAGAAAAACAAGCGCCGTGCGCCGTCTCCGACAATTGAGTGAAGAACGCTTTACTGCTAGCATTCCGAATGCAACAGGATCGTCATTTTCAATATTACTGTTAGTTCATAAGTATTACATGCCTACATCTACTGAAAACCACGGTGACGTTAATCGCGCCGATCGCCCGCCGTATACGTATACTTTGTTGGTATGTACATACGACGAGTGACGACGATTCATTCATCAATAAATAAGACGTAACTTTCCAACGGCGAGTGGAGATCCGCGCAGCGTATAGCTATGTATCAAGAGCTTCGCTGCAAGGATCCGCCGATAAGCGGATCACTGCATGCGATCGCAACAAAAGGAGTTGTTACAGAAGAAAGTTAGGTAACGAGAGATGAGCCGAGGGATGATGCTCTTCTCAGGTAGCAGGCTACTGCCGCCGAAAGATAGACAGAGAGACAGACACATCGGAATGCGCCCGTTAACATTCCAATCCCGCCCAACGATCTTGCGGAAAGTTGAGTTCACAGGCCCGCAACAACGATACGTATAGACGCCTGTGTGTACATCGACTACAGTTTGTTGCGGGCGCGGGGCGTTGATGAGAAAACACAAAGTCCAGGGTGGAGAAAGAGAGATGAAATTATAAATTGTTTCATATGATGTGACGCGCGACTGGTGTATCGTCTGGGAATAATCTTACCTTGCCGCTTTCAGCCGCCGGCGAATTCTCAACGATGTCATAAACGATGTGTGGAAGACCAGCCGTGCCGAGCAACGAAAAACCAAATCCCGACGTATCGCTCCGGTTTAAGGTAACCAGTAACTCCTCAGCCATGTTTTAGCCACATTGATTTCACCACTGCCATTTGCTGCACACCGCACGTAAACTAACACGGATAAAACTTGGAAAAAACCTCTATGTCTCACAGTCGGCTACTTGCAACCGTAACCCCGCAACTACTTTCCTCGACCATCAACAGATGACGGAATGTAGCCAAACGCCACTCCTGCATACAACTGGCGCTCAACACGCACATCACACACGCGCCACAGTGACAGCTAACAGTGGCAAGGCGCACGGCAGCACTGGCGCCGGCGATTCCGCGAGTTCCGGACGGTGCTGCCACCTCTGAAGCGTCTCTACGAACCTCTGGGGTCCTTCACCTTTCTACGACGCTAAATCAGCTTTCGATTTCGTGTCTTCTTGGACCTTCGAAACAAGTGCAACTAGCTGACTGTCCCTTTTTTATGTTTCTCATTCTTATTATCATGTATTTATGATGAGCGTTCGAATTTTCATCCCTCGGATCCCCCTGAATTATCTCGTTCATGTTCAATGCTCGTTATTGATTTCACTGAGGCCTGCAATTAGCGCTATAATAATTGCCAAGTATATATTCGCACATAGGTATGTTCGCACGTATCGATACACTTTATACGCTGATGTTGCATGTAATTCGTTTTCAAATCAGTAGTATACGGCATCTCACGTTGTCCTTTGGTGAAATTTGACTATGATCATTCCCTATCAGAAATGAAAATTGAATGCGCACTATATTCTCAATTTTTTTGAATTGCGCGAGTATTTAGTATTCAAACTCGTATAGTCGCAGCTGTAAAATTTCCGAGTGAAGTTCAGCGCGCCTCGAAAAACCAGCAGGAATCCAAACGAGGAAAATATAATTGTTCTTTGATTAGTCGCGCCTTTAAGCCTTTCAGATTCAAACCATAGGTATACATGAAGTTCCAGCAATCGCCTTACTTTGATAATTAGGCTGGATTTCCATGGTAGCATATTGCTGCAGCAGTAAAATACTACCGCGACGTCATTGGCTCTTGTCAACCACGTGATCAGTGACACGCAGTATTTTGTTGCTGGAGTAATATCCTACCATGGAGATCCAGCCTGAATCGATTTTTTCTGTGTGGCGAGGCGGTTTGTCTTTCCGCGCAAGGTTCGTTCAATCACGTCTCTCTGTCTCTGCGTTCAATGCCCGAAATATCTTACTTGACGTCAGTGGTTGAGCTTATGGTAGGTTTGGATGCACACGATATCGCGGAGCGCGGTAGAGCGCGGACCAATCACAATTCTTGAAATTAATTTAGCGCGAATTTAAAGAATTCTGATTGGCCGACACTCTACCGCGCCCCGCGATTCCGCGCGCAACTGAACCCATCGTAAAGATTGGATCTCCGTTTAAACTCGGATTTGGCCAATCACCAACGACCTTTAGCAACTTGAACAGAGTCAAATCTTGAACCACGTCGGAGCGTTGACTCAACGGTCGGAGGAAACGGGCGTCAGAGGCCTGCTAGCGGCAACTGACCGTACTCATGTAATATATATATCTATCAGGGTCACGGATCGACCGATCGACTTAGAAATTAGAAGAAAACATGGAGCCCATCGCACACCTTGTCAAAGTTTCTGTTCCCAATTATTTGGCAGGATTACCGATTCCAGATTCGATTGGAGGATGGTTTCGACTCGGAGGTATTTTACCGATTATTATTCATCATTCGAATCCGTCAATAGACGAACGTTCTATAAGTGTACATACAGATTATCAAACGGAACAATTAACATGCTCTATAGCAGTGTGATGAATGAATAAATGGGCTAACAAGTGTTCATACAGTGTTGCGGGAAATATGAAAGTTGGAAATATATAAATATTTTTATTTTTAGTACGAGATTGGCTATCGCTAATACCACCCACCGCTCTGCTGGCTGGAATTGGCTACGTCTCGTACAAGGCGTTTTATGAGCACACAAGAGCTCATGTAAGTGATAAATGGTGAAAATATTTCATGCAATGGGTGTATAATTTCTGGCTGAAAGTCAAGTTACCTTACATTCTCCTCGATCGTCTTGTTCTCGTTATGTAACCTTGATCATTTTGCTTTCTAATGTCTGCATAGAACGTTCACGTTTCAGGCTCCTAGAACCATAAATCCAAAGATTAAGAAGGACTGCAATAAGGTCGTTGACTCCATCGATGTAGAAGATATTACTGAAAAAGCTGTCTTCTGCCGTTGCTGGAAGAGTGAGAATGTAAGTATGAGTACATCTATATCAGCTAAATATACCCGACAGAGTATGAGGCCAAAGTTTATGACGTTAACGCAACAGAAATAACAAAACATAATATTCGCTGAAATTTTCTTCATCGAAAAATCAGCCTCATTATATAAGAACAGGCGGAAGATTCTGAGCTAAATCCTCTATGGATTTTCTTGTCTCACAATTTAAACTTTCATTCGAGATTTTTGGCGAATTGACTCGCCTTGATTGGTGAAAACTAGACATCAAGTGGAAACTGGTAATAGTGGGAGCTGGAACAATGACTTGCGAATTGCATTCGACAACAGAAGTTTAATTCTATAATAAATGAACATGATAGAATCATTGATCCATAAAATGAACGCAAGTCAATGCAGTATTATAGCAGATTTTCAATCAATTAAGATTGCGAAGATATCATTTTGTGCAATGAGCACCATGGTATCTACTATTGAGCATATCTTGAATTGATAATTGGAGCAATATTCACCGGATAGCTTTCCAAATGGTGGCGCTTTCGACATGTTATTTATTTTATTTATTTATTTACAATCTGATATAATGTATGTATGATGTAGTGACATAGGTGACTCTCTCGATAAGCCATATAGATATAAAAATTTTACTCGGGATAACGTATGCTCTGCTGTTGTGTGTTATGTAACTTTTGCGCCCACGCATTTTTCTGCTTCTTCAGAAGACAGGTATGAATGTTGTTGACTGATAACCAAATAAGCTATCAGATGCAGTGAGCGCGGTAAATATCAAAACCAGAACATGTTAACCATATCACATAATGCATTCAAGTGAAAATAAGGAAGATAGACAAGTGAGAGTAATAATAACTTTCATTAACTATTATACTCATCTACAACTACTTTGTATTCTTGTTCGTTTCACATGCTGCCTCACATCTTAATCGAATTTTTTACCTCGTTTAATTGCGTCTGAATGGTTTCCACAACAGTGGCCTTACTGTGACGGGGCTCATGGACAACACAACAAAGAAACGGGTGACAACGTTGGACCTGTTGTGATCAAGAGAAACAAATAATATTTCCTCACAATGTATGGAAAACCAGGCTCAGAGCGTATAGGGAGAAGCAATTTTATTGTATCGTTAGTTGAAGACTTAGAATCATACCTCTTGCCTTTCATGCACATACTATGATATATGCATATGTCAACTCAGTTATTGATAACAATTAGATAGAATTCGGAAAAAACTGGTTACCATATACAGGGTAAGTGTTATATTTTATAGATGAAAAAATATTCTGCTGGCAGATTCATTGCGGGTTGATTAGAAATCAAATATTCTGGCAATGGAGGATACTTATTATGTATATTGAATAATTATTAGTTCATTTAATGGCACTCTGTGCCAAAATCTCTACCGCTAAGAATATCATGTTCGTAAAATGCCTCCGGCGTTCAAGTGTGTAAGTTTTTTAATATCGGTTGTCGTTTGATATTCATTATATCTTATAAATATCATCCTTGTAGAGTTTTACGATATATTTATGATGAAATTAAATTATATGCAAAGGGTTTCGGGTTGCGTAATGAAAATAATTAAATTATAAAAATAATCTACTGCTTTATTATTCATTATAAACCTAATGTATTTACGCCGAATCTTCTTGATGATTCAAGGAATTAATGAAATTGAACATGTTATAGTTCAATGTCTCCCTCAACCATAACTAACGTAAGCAGTTATCATATTGAGTAACAATTGTTAGTATGTTCTTACATCCGATATCACTATGCGGTGTAGATATCATGGTCTCTGTATCCATAGTCAATATATACATATACAGATTCAAATGAGCGCTGCATGAGTCAGAGTTGAACCATGTTAAGCTGCGAGAATTTTGAACCCATTCATGAAATTGCCACTCTTGGAAATACCTATTCATACAATAATTTATTCGCATGCTCGCAATCATTACTAAACGGTGTTCTATCGGAGCATGAAGCGGCTGATCGAGTCTGTGTAGGAAAGGAACAGAATCATACATCTTTGGAAGAATAAAAGGAATCAGCAGTATCTCCAGATCGACATTCCAATTCCATCTTCCTTCGACACGTCGTTGGCGTAGATAGTATATGTGTGCAAATAGGATTTTGACTAAAGGCGATTTATAATCGTGAGCGGCCGCAACACCGGTCGTTGTCATTGAGCGCGTGTGATTCGTCCATAGCCTCTTCTACACAGATTTTAATTGGCTGGTGGACTACGGACACCTAGCGGTCCTCCGGGGTTGGATGATTGGATGCGCGCATTGCGCGCTGAATATTGGACGGAAAAACGTCTTCTGCCAAGTAATGGGGAAGGGACGGGCGATAATTAGGAGCTGCCCGGGCATTCATGAGAAAAGAAAAGCAGCTATCCTTTCAGGGAGTAGAATCATGTGGTTGCTTAGCCCGCCAGTCGAATACTTGCACCATTTTGTACGGTTCAAGCTCGAGAACAATGCACAGTATTCGTAAATGATGTCTTCGCAGATGAATGAGGTCCGGAAAGAAATCCGGCGTTTCTGGTGCGACTACCAGTTATTGTATTTAGTTTTCCAAACACGGTGGGTGAGAGAATCACATTTCCTCATTCAGACTTTACAAGAGATTATAGTCATTTTGGTGGTGAAGTCTTAACTCTTTACACTCGTTGAAAAATGTGGTCCATTCCGTTCAGATGTCATGGTTTCCTGTCGTTATAGCTGAAAATCATAAATACAAAATGCCGATTAGTTATAACGATTCCGAGTCACCTTTCTACATTATATGTGCTCTAGGATTCAGTATGACATGTAATCAATGCGATTAATATCCTTCGCGTGGCATTTGTTCTGACCTCAAAATTACGTAGATCATTGCCATCCAATTCCAGATCGTTGACGAGTAACTCCCTGTTGCTATATCGGTATCTGAAATAGCATTACGATTTTACTCAACTGTTGAAAAGTCGAGAATGCTCACCTATTCGTAATAGGTCGTTGTATAATTTGAACGCGTTTTTGAACCAACTAATTGTAAACAGAAATAGATAGTACGAAGACAACAGTTTTCTAGAACATGGTCTTGTAACCAATGTCCCAATTATTATCATCTACTAGTCATCTTCCTCTCGAAAAGATGTCTCTCTTACGAAGGGTGACTTCCATCTCACAAAACCTGGGGCCTTAGATGCCCATAAGATATCTTTTACGCGACTTTTACCTTCTGTATTCGTGTTGTCTATGAATATACTTTCATGCAATTGCCGTGGTTTGTTGGTATTTTCCAATCGCATATATTATTCGGTGCAATCGAGGAACAGATATAGAAAGTTTCATGAAATGAAAATAAAAATTGATCCGAGCCGAATATTGTTCGTGATAATGTTTCTCACTCGAGATATCGCCTCCAGACAATGAGACCGATGTATGCGGCAACGGCGATGATCACGAAAGTGACGATCGTGACTAGGGCGACAACGCCGCCGGGCATCCCCTGCCCCTGACTTTGGTTGCTCAATGTCGTGGCCACGGCATCGTCTGGCCGGTCTGTTAGTGGTTCAGCAGTCGCAATCGTCGCCGTCGTCGTAGCTTCGGTCTTAGCCGTCGCAGTCGTAGTCGTCGTAGTCGTCGTGATCGTAGTCGTCGTAGTCGTCGCAGCTTCAGTCATAGCTGCCGTAGTCGGTGCAGCTCCAGTCGTGGTTGGAATTGAAGAGATCGCAGGAGAAGTTGAATTGGCGGCCACAGTGTCGATCGTGGTCGCATTGCCAGGCTCTGATGCGTTGGAGACGGTGCTCGAGTTGTCGGAGATCGTTGTTGATGCTGGTGCAGCTGGTCCTACCGATGTACCAAAAAAATGACACGTTTAAGTCCTATAGACAGATGGATCCTATATATATTCTTTCACGGCAACTTAGAACCTTTTCGAATGCGAAGAATACATTACGCGATTCAAGGCGCAAGTTTCAGTCCATGTTATTAATTGATTGACTAATTAATTGATACGATAATTATACACAAATTCTTAGAAGGATTTATAAAGCGACTCTCACTTGAACCAAAAAAATATTGAATGATCGGGAACGACCCATTATAATTGATACGGGAACCAAACTGAAAATGAACGGATAGTGGCATTTGATTGAAAATTGATTCATTCTTGTAAATTCATCTCTTATTTGTAAAGCCATTCGACTGCTTATTCTGATGGAAATCTTTTCAGTATTCTCGAACAAATCAGGCAATCACTTCGCCGGTCGTCGACTACCCATTTCTAAACTTCATCGAATTGAAAACATGAGGGAACATCTCCAGGTTTTGGACAAAATACACAGAGCGATAGTTTCTGGCTCCCCAGCACTATTACCACTGAAGATAAGATAATGTGTGTGGTAAATTTCGATTTGATTCGTTGGAACGATTCGCGATATATTCGAATTATAGAATAAAGAACATGTTTCCCGCACCACGAAGTATGTAACGGTCCAATATAGGTATAATTTTTAGCCACGCTAACTCACTTTCTGTTGATAGATCTCCTTCGGGGTCTAGGGCATCATTTGCTATGCTTTCACTCGAGTTCTCCATATCAAACGCCTCTGACTCATTCGCGAACTTCCGCCAAAAGTTTTCCTTCTGCTCTGAGGTAGCAGTTGCCAAAGAAATAGCTTTTGACTCGGGGAAGACAAGCGAAAGTTCAGTTACATATTCTGTCGCAGGTTTCTCGGTCTGTGCCGCTGTAGGTACTGTTGATGAACTTTCAACTGCAAGAAATATCACACGCGAACTTATAAGTACGAACATAGTCATAGAAGTATGAATGTTGTTAATACTCCACGTAGTCTATGATACGAAAATGTTTCATAAATCTCAACCTTCCATTTGAAAAATACTGCAATGCATTAGGTCGTGATCTATGAACGAACGACTTGTCGCGTTGAACCTCAAACATCAGAAACATATATTATCTGCATAAACGAGAAAAGTCAACTTCTGTTGTGAGAACTCTTAACTTCTCGTTTATAATATCGCCGATTGTAATGGGAAACAAAAATTTGTTAAAAATACATTATTCAGAAGGATCCTGCGCTCCTACATTATTCTTGATGTGTCTCCTGAAATTCTAACAGTTTTTCCCTACGAAGACGTTGCTCAATTCACATCGCTTCTACCATGAGCCTGTGTAACTTGAGTTGCAAGTAAACTAAGTTAAATGTCGGTGGCTAGTTGATCCGAATTGGAACGCTCTATACATGAATCGCATAAACGTATGCATGATATATGATTCTTGTGGTTCATGCTGTCTGGGTCAAACCTAGAGACTTCATTAGGCTTCGGACGGAAGCAGCCGCATAAAATGTACTACATACTCGTAACTTCACGTTAATGTGGGGCATGTTTACATGGAAAGATATGCAGATCATCAGTCGATAAAGATGACCACTCACTAGTACAGCTGGAGAATTTAATAAGAATCATTTTTGAGTAGTGACTATACGTTTGATTTCCAACACATATGTCGTGATTCGTTCATTCATAAGATTTAAAGATCTTGAGCTTACTGTCACTTCACATTTGTTGTGTTCAACAAAAACTTCAAAATTCGAAGCTATACCACAGATACGATCTGAAAAACATGACAGAAAGTCAGCTTGATCGAAGGATCGAAGCACCAATGCTTAGGAGATGGTCAGTTCAGCTGAAATGACCGATATGTTTATCTCAGAATCAAACATTCGCTAAACCTTAGTCATACTGATAAATCGTGGCTATTTGTTGCCTCGAATACTGTCACTAGCAATACACAGCTCCGTCCAATGAAGATTCACCGATGTAAATGTGTGTAATATGTCAAAAGCTTTGATGAATTCTCTATCTTCGTTCGAGCCCGTTACAGTGAAACTTTGATCGTTTCAAGTACATTTACGAGTACTAATGTATGTACATACGAGCACGAGCACGAGCAGTACCCATGTATGAAACCTTTATGAGCGTGTGATTATCGTAGTAGGAAGACGTCTTCTATTTATCAGCCGAATTAGTAGTACGGATTTGAGAAAATAATGAATCTGAGAAATGATACGATAAACACAATTGGACCATAGAGATGAGGCGGAAATGTGCCGCGTCGATTCTATATGGAATCATAATTTATTTTTAGTCCAGCTTGTACTGGATGATAATTAATTAGGACATATATGTCGGAGGGCAAACTTACCAAATAATGATAGAATCAAGAGTGACTGTATCAACGACAAGAGAACACCAGTAAGCTCGAAACCTCGTGACGACCGCATCTCGCTTCCTGACCTGTTGATCAAGCGATCAAAATATCTCGAAAACAGTTCGACAGCTGACAAATACTGGACGTCAGGTAGATGGACACGAGAATACACAGAGACTAGGTATAGTTTAGCAGTTAGTTGGCGCAACTGGTATCACCAGGCGGTGCTGCGTATCGCCGGCTGCGTAATGATAAAGCCTGAAAGGAGAAGAGTTTACCGTCGTAAGATTATAATATCCAATCAAAATCCTCCGCTTTTGATAAGGAAACACTCGTGATGAAAGCGATAACAATTTATTTATCCTAATCGTACATTTGAATAGCTTATTTGTGATACAATTCAAGTTCATTCGACCAAATTCCACTGCAGAGAGATAACTATAGTAACCCTCCGTCGATATGTACAAGTATATGTCCAATATTTCCATTCCCACCGAAATCTTGAGAAGTTTCGTTATATCTCGAGTGGACATCTCGCGTAAGGCTCCCTAGTTGGGTCTTCTTGTATTTCAAATAACGGCTCGAGTTGCCCTGGTTATGTTCCCCAAGTGGCAAAGTGGTTGAGGGGCCGTTCATATATTATGTAAGACGATGTTTGCTCATCTCCCGTAGCTCCCTTCCCAATAAAAAAATTGATCATTTCATTAAGCCATCGATTTTGCTCCGATATATTTCACATAATCTTCCAGAATTGTTTTCAACGAATAGAATTCGAAGATTTCGCGACTCGAAAAACTGAGCGGACTTCATTTGGCCTTAGTTGATGACCTCCGATCGATACGAACTTTCCTAGTCTTTTGCGAATTCAAATAGTTCCTGCTCACTGATCACAAATGTCAATTGTTTCTTAATTTTACGGAAGACAAAAGTTCCCTGCTGTTATATCCTGTTGGAGGCACAACATATGCGTCGCTTCAGGTGCTCAGGTGACCAATTTGTCCTAGTGTCGGATGAGATAACCTACGCGTCTGTCTGCATGCTAGCTAGCTCTTTTCTATACGTGCAGCTGACCTTGGCGGTACAGGCTTCCGAACCATGTCATCAGTTCCGAGTGTGAGAACGAATTCGGGCGAACTCCCCCCATTCACTTCTGCTCCTTCAGCTCATAGCTGGCTATGCAAGATCCGATCATTGCTACATGTTCTCAGGTTGTCTGGTTTGGCACTTCGCAAGTAGTGAATATGCTGCGAGAGTCACCACCTAAGAGACGTGCGTGGGGAGTTTCAGTCTTTATTTTCAATCGTGCAGTCGTGCATACCAATACCATAGCACACACGCGTGATCCGAGGTATATTAGCGATCGGGAATGCAGCGCTATCGTCATCAATGCAATGGGCATGTGACGCATTCCGTGGGTGTTAGTGAACGCGGTGTAATGCAGCAAAGTAGGTGCTACATTGCAGAGATGTGTTCTTGTTTTTTCATCTTTCGATCTGCACACGGAAATTTCATGTTGCTGTTATGCAACTATTTCGAATTTCATTTGAATCCACTAGATGATAACTGCCGTTTATACAGTGCTGAAAATCGGGGTCATCCGATGATCCTCAGATGCGTAATAATACGTTTTTTCGAATTTTCCGCTTCCGAGAGGGGGGATTGTCACGCGTGATGAACGCTGAAATGAAAAGTCGAAATTCTACTGTATCCACTGACGGAGGTGTGATCATGACCCCAGAGCATTTCTGCAGGAAATACATTCGTGTGCGAACGATTAGTTTCCCGGCTGAGATGCATATTTTGAGAACATATCAATGCATTTCACTTTTTGTGTGATTAATTGATGCCGCTCCAAGAAATTTGAAACTGATTAGCTTCTAGAAGCATATTTTTACTTGCACTCGTACTCCGCGAAACGCATAATATCTTAGGTTTTTGGACGTCTCCACTGATAAGAAGAATGAAGGCACATGTTGTTAATTTTGAAAATTTAGCATAGAGAATCCAATATAGTAGGTTAAAATTTCAAGAAACTAAGTCAATTTGTTCAAAACCGAGTTTCACCAATGAGGGATTCTCGGCGGGGTGATCATGATCGGAGTTCGATGTAAAAGAGTTTGAAATGGCCTGCTGAAAACTCAGTGAATACGTCTACTACTGCAAGTTGTGAATGGCTGCGTACTTATTTATCAATCGATACACTTTGACCCAACTTGGATTTGAAACTGACTAGAATTAGAAAGCAAACGCTTCCGTAGTTATGTTGAAACAAAAAATGAATAATTAACCTCAGTATCTATATATCCGTTCTCATTTCAAATTTTCTCATAATTCAGGGCTAATATGGTATACACCCTGAAGATAATTTCGTTGAAGTTGTTAGTTATAACTTATAATGGATATCGTTGATTCAGTTCGGTCACAGGAGGTTACTCATATGTATGATTTCCAAATGTATCATTACTGTTAGAGATTCTCGTTTTCACTTCTTCAATAATTCCACTCCTCTCCTCTCTTCTTTCCTTTCCGTGGACACTGTTTATACAGTGTAGGTGTCAATCATCTGCGCGTGTGTATGTGGTTGAATTAAATCAAATTAGAGTAGCATGACTTCGTTAACTTCGAGGCTACATTGACATATCGTGACTTCGTGGAGATGACATTGGCATATCGTGACTTCGTGGAGATGCGGGGGTTCAAATGTATGTATGAAAACACACAAGAATTTCGTGACAATCCTTTGAGAATCTTGATTGAACTTCTACACGTTATCGCGAGTATCTCTGCCTATCGTTCAGGATTGCGGTGAACAACAAAGTTCCTAGAAAGTTATGGAATTTTGCATATTCTGAATTGAGGATCATGAGATGCAGTCAATTATTGAATAAATCGTATGTTTATTTCAAATTTTTCGAATCGCAAAATACGCCAATTCAGACAAACATGACCATCGCTGTATCGCGCAAAGAAAATTTCCTCTGAGTTCCTACCTGGAACTTGTTCGAGCTCAACGTACGTATGACACAAACCTCGTAAGAGCTTTACGCAAATCCTTCACGCCAATGTTAACAACGTGCGTGCACGGACAATGAGTATGCATGCAGCTCTTCCGCGTGATCGCGAGTGGGAAAGGAATTGTGTAGATGACGCACGTATGTGTAACGTTCATCGTGAAACAACAGCTATTCACCAGATACTTAATATTCTATCATTATTAATTATATCGTCAGAAAATAGTCGATCACTAAAATCAACTCTATACAACATACTTGGCTTAGAGGATATGCCGCACTGAATTTCGTTCTTATTCTTCTCTTTCACGCCTGAATAATGTCAGATTCGTAACACAAACTGCCGAAAAATACACCAACGGTCAATAATTAACATTAGCTTAGTTAGCGGCCGCGACGCGTAACCTTGACCCAAACCGTGCTACCGACTCAATGCACTTTATAGATTACCGTCAATTTTATATGTATGTCAAGGTTTTACAATATTCGAAGGAGAGTTTTAACCGGTAATGTGCTGCAACCAACGTGAACACCTACCTCGCACTGAAAGGATACCTCCTCGCCGACGCGCGACTCTTCGCCGTCAGCCGGGTCGACCCCATCGGCGTAGTAGGCACGTCGCCGTCTGTCGCCAGGGCGCACTTCCGCGCGATGCCCCTCTCCTTGAAATATACCTGTCACCTTCGCTGATTTACATTTATTTTTATACCTCCTTATTGGATCTTGCTCGAAGAAGCCGGCTTTAAAGCGTGACGTTTTCACGTCGTTGTGACGATGTGTGTTCGCTGACAAAATAAGAATAAACAAATTAGGGCGCCGTAACCGAATAAAAGCTCAGAATTTCTTACATAATCAGAGAAACAAGCTTTGGAGACATACCTGTATAAAACGGCAAAAACCAATACCGTCGATTTTTTTTTTCATTCAGATATATACTACATGAAATTTCTGCGCAAAATTTATAGGCTCTCTCCGCATTTTGAGGCTTCGTAATTTTTTTGGATTACACCTAAGAAGACCCAAATCAAATGGTAAAATTTTACGAAGTTTGTGTGAATATCATGGTCAAGATTTTTCAACAATTTACTGAACAGTATCAGATTTTTTTCCTCTTCGGCTCCAGCACTCTCATCCGCGCTTTTATGGCCGATCGTATCGCGGCAGTTCCTGTTTATCATGGAAATTTTGAAGGTGTCCAGATTCTGAACTTTAGACCGTGCCTACAGGCTTCTTCGACATTGGCAGTTGGTAATGAATCCCGAAGGTCGTCAGCGTATCTTAGCAGGAATTCCTTCGCAATGAAGCCACAGCAAATCGCCGCAACGGCAAGTATGAAGTGGGTCGGCCGTGATCAGAGCTGTGCTGTTATTTGAAGAGGAAAAACTAAACGAAAATAGCGGATGACCATTTAATCTAATCAGCAGAAAGGTCCAGGAACTTCTACAACCAACCTATTGACACGGGCTGCTCTTTCGTTTTACAGAATATTGATTCAAGTCACGAGTCTTCTGTTAATATATAAAGTTTCAAAGGTCGAGATGAAATTCAATCAATGAACCTCCAAACTCTGAACTGATCGAGCTCAATTCCAAACAATATTCAATTGAATATCTGAAGGCATCTATCGTTTGACATATACGATCACTCATTGCGGGATAAAACTCGTCGCTCAAATTTTCAGGGTCCATTCAACTTCGAATTCTGATTAGTAGGTAAATAACAGCTGATAACCGTGATCGACATGGCACCAGTTGGGCGACTAGCAGCGCTTTGTGTTTGGCAGGTTTTCGTCAGGTTGCACATTTGATCTTTAGTTATCGAGAATGCAAATGGCAAACAATATGTCGAATTAATGGTCAGCCCGAAAGAATAACAGCAAATTGCTATCTCTTCGATAGTTCGATCATGCCATCACTATCCGCCTTTAACATTTGAACAACATGTGCTAATTGGTACTTATGTAAATGACGAATGGACACCAAACTGAGGCGTTGTATGGCCGCTACGGCATGTGTATGTAGTCATGTAGAGACCGTATAGTATTAACGTATTTGATGAATCAGACTTTTTACATCTGTGTGTCCCAGAAATGCAACAAGAATTGCATTATTGTAGCATGAGATGCCGAATAAATTGCACTTCACGCCGAGAAGAATTTGTGTTCTCTGTATAGAATAACGATGATGATATGAAGTTGAGTTGAAAGTGGGAAATTGTGTCGGATCAAAGAGAACTAAATTTGACAGATTCAACGAATTCTGGATATCAGACGTATGAATCGTGCGGCGGGATACATCACGAGTTGTTTAATTCAATTATGAGTCATTGCAAAATTACCGTGGGATTTTCCAGCGTAGTGAGAACCTAGCGACTTCTTTGCTGTTCGTGCGTAGAAGATCAGACAAAAAATGCAATCTGTCGTGCAATCAGCACCGTAAGACGGAGTTAGATCATCTTGTACGTAGAATATCCATGCCAATTAAGTATCAATCATATTGAGTCTATACTATACCTACATTTCTACTTAGTACCAATACTGCCGATAGTGATATCGAGTTAATTCCATCTCGTGCATGCTTGCTTGCACGTCCTTCGTTTCTTGTTCGCAGTGTATTATTATCATTGCAATGGTTTAATGACTAGTATCTGTTCTTCTAACTATTCTGATGCTGATCCTATTGATCTGTTGTCTACTGCAGATCAATCTTTCGGCAGAGAATCGTCACCTAGTACTTTTCTTCAGGCTTCAGGTGACCGCCAGCTGGGAATTATATGTCTGAGCGAACTTGCTATATCAACTTGTAAGAGAGCAAGAAGTGGCATCACATCTCTGAAATGAGAAAATATTTTCCGCTGACATTCGCAGGGCTTTGGCCCCACTCCACGGAGTCTGACCGTTCCAAGGAGAAACTTTACTGCATGAAAATCAGGAATTGTTGACCGTTTAAGATCCCTACGTGCGGTGGGGACTGTGAAAAGCTTTGAACGAGTTAAAAAAATAGTCGAAAACGGGTTCCCGACTCCGATTTGTGATTGCGGCGCCAAAAAATTAGCTTCCCTCTTCGAAAGCGTGTATCCGAACCACAGAATCAAGTTGTCCACAAAAATTCACTGCGAAATGCAGTATAATAATCCACGAATCGGCTAGACCAGAAGAAAACTTAATTTTTGACGCGTTTCATAGAGGTCAAAAATATATCCGTATGTATATCGACCGCGGAAGCCTATTATCCATTGTGCACGTGTGTGATTTTCGCATGCAACGGGGTCGATGCAAAAATAGTTCCGCCCTGGTAAGAATTAACCCCGGTTCCCCAACAGTCAAAGCGCGAAGCCCTTTCAGTGTTTGTAATTCAATATATACAGGGTGTCGGAAAACTAGTATCAGCAGGTAAGTAGTTGGCATTGTTACTTGTGCAAAAACTATTTCACTGGAAGTGCATACCGCAGTTGACAGTGAGATACTTCAAGGTTCACGAGTCAGATTGCATAAAGACAAAGCCAATATCGACGATCTAATATAAGTATGTATGTACCTTCGAAAATGTACGTACTCACTTTCCCCCCTAAAGTTTTTTTCAGAATCAGGAACACAAGCTACTAATTATTTGTTTGCAACTAACTTTTCTAGACACCCTGCAAGCATGCAAACGGCATTATTCGACGTAACTAGTACTGGCGCACGCGGAATGTGGCACCTACTTGCATACAGCTGGGTTCATTCGTATGAATATAATACCTCTGGCATACGCATGTATGCAGGTGACAAGTTGCAAGAGGAACCTGTTCCAGGAAAGTGATCCGGAGTACGGAGTAAGGGAGGTCGCTCGTAAAGTTGGTTATATTTAGCGAGTGAGGAAAGGCAAGTAGGACGACATTCGCACTGCAACTGTATGGCTGCGCTGTTTTATTTTAGTTCTGATACCATGGCTCTGGAAAATGCGGATTACCGCGGTACCATAATATAGTAGTTTGTGCGGTATGCCCGGAAACGAAATGTTTTTAGGCGAGGATAATAATTTCAGTTGCGAGCTGTAGGCGAGCCGAAAGCGAGAACTGAAATTATCATTCGAGCCAAAAACAGTTTACGGGCAAGTATTTTTTCCGGTAAAGCATGAAAAGTCACTTTGACGCCAGTTGAGATCCGAGCGTTCGGCCCGCGCAACAGAACTCAGAACTGCCGCCGTATAAAGTCTTTTTCACCACACCTCGACGGAAAGTATCTCACTCATTTTTGCCCTGTTCGAGTAGAAAATATCGAACTTACCGTTACAGGTGTGGCGAAAAATAGTATAGGCAAACGGGGAAGTGAATTAGACCGTCCCAAACTGTGTATATCTCATACATAGTTTAAGATAGTCGACTTTTTCCCCCTAGTTGCGTAATATACTGTATTGGGCAGTCCTGCAGTCAGCGGTATGAAGTCGCACTTTATGGGTCGAAAACAGGCGTCAAAAAGTGACTTTTTCCTGCCTGTGCCGGGGGAAAAAAAGAGCGGGGGTTTGGAAATTCATCGATACGGTATTGTCCGGTCAACAATATATATACTTGATTTGCATGAATCCACGCGTATACACTCTTCAACTTTGGTTTTCATCGTCAACAAACAAATTGAACAAATTGCAACCACGAATAATTGAGAGTGCGTAAGTATAATCCGCGCGGAAGTTAGAATAGAATAGAAGGAGACGAGTTGAACGTTTGGAAAAGGTTCGATCGTGTTACATACTATACAACTCGCACAGAAAATTGGATGAGCGAATTGAAAATAACCGATGTAGATAAGAAAAATTTATTAACTTGTTCAACCAAATTTCAACTAGAATAGAATAAATTATTATGAACTCTGAGCCAGAGTGTAAACATGGTAAAGATGATAAACTTGTATTATATGTAAATCTATAGATGTATATCGGGCATTCCATCCAAACTCTACAAGCGATTGACCCTGACCATTTTTCATGTCCCTGATTTTTTTCTTTTTCAAGCTAGCACCCAAACCCTGAATTTCTCGGACCGCGGATCGCAGTCCATTGATAAAACTCCTGTGGAGTAGCTATTTGTTTATCAGGAGGCAATTGCACACTATTCCATCTAGCCGATCACTAGATAAAAGGATAATAATGCATAATAATGAGTGATAATAAAAACCTTAACTATATGATACCGTGTTTCTCTCAACTTCCACTGGCATTGAACCAATATAATATGACATTACATAGGATGACGTATGGGAATTAAACCCCAGTTTTCAATCTTCAGATGCTGATAGAAGTAAAATGTATGCCAATCACAGAATAACAGATTTTTTTCAAACAATATTGGAGGTGTTCCACTTTGAGAAGCAACTCGTTTCTGATGCTAATTTACCACAGAACTGTCGAATGTCATTGAATTATTTCCGATATTTATTTCTATAAAAGTACCACTCAAGATGAACAAAATGGTATCCTTGCTTTTGTCGATATCTCTCTTTTTGAAAAAACATTTAGTAAAACAACAAAGTGGTCAAAACTGGCCCTAAATCAACCGCAGTAAGTGTATGTATATACACATGTACGTTTGACAAAGCGATGATTCTTATTTTGTACATTGGCTCAGGATTGAATCCTCTCCATGAGAATACGGTATCATATAACCCAAATGTGCGTTATCATGCTTAAAAAAATACATTTCACCGCTACAGGAAGTTTGAATATATTATTTGACAGTACACGCTGGTAAAGTTATTGACATTGGATGATAATGATAAAAAAGCACCCAATGGAATGTGAACAGAATCTTACTATTTGATCATGAATATTACGCTAGAGCCTGGAAATTGTTAGCGCTCCGGAGCCCATGCTTTTGGCTTCAAAAAGATCTCCGTGAGCTCTTTATATTCCCAATGTTCATCCGAAATCTGATAAAAAATCACGGGTGCTGGTTTGAATAGATACTAGAAGGTGAAAAAAAATCAGCGAAATCCAAAATGGTCAGGGTCGATCGCTTGTCGAGTTGGCATGGAATGCCCCATATACATCTCATTATCTTGTGGTAAACTCAAATTTTAGCATACCACATGAACTTGTACCTGGTCGACTGATAAAAAGTCCATTAGTTAATATAAGCTTGTAATTAGAGTTATTGGTGTGATTAGAAGCGTGAAGCCCAACGTGCGTTTAGTATAAAAACTAGATGCAGCTGAAAATACAATCGAAAGTTATGTACAGTCGTGGCCCCAGTTTATAAAACATTTATAAGTAATATAATAATAAATATATTGTATCTAAAGTACAGCTTTGTAATAGCACTACTATGGCAGCTAGTATACATTCATTTGCAATGTATGTATATGCTCACCTAGTATAAAATTTGGATACCCAAAAATGTGGTATCACATAATTTAAAAAATTAGACTAATAACACTTTTAACAGCCAAATGTAAAATAACGTTTACATGACGAATTTCACAACAGAATACCATTCACTTGGGCTGTGTTTCGTAAATCATGAATACAGATATTTGTATCATAGTAGTAGCTGTGGCGAATTAGTTATATAATTTGATAGCTTTTATATTTTCATTACACTACTATGACTTTACGAATAAATGAGACTGCATACATTGAAACGCTGCTCACAAAGCTTGTAATCGTACGGAGGAAGTTATTGATGAATATTTGCTATCGCAAATTCGTGCACGATTTGTAAAAATATTGTCTCCATTCGTCAATAGACTTGCATATATATATCATGCGAATCGATAGAGAAAGTGCTTCAATATGTAGAGCTAAAGCTAGAGAACCTAACTGCATATCATCTTGAGTCTGCGGCTAAACTTATCCTTACTCATAAAACTGACTTCCAATTTGGTTGGTCAAAGATACGAGGCAACACCTCCAGGGTGGAGTTCGCAAAAATGAGGCACTGTATAAATCTATTTGAATAGTTTGTCTTTAGGAGGCCTAAAACAAGTCAGGCGTTCTTTAATAAATATTCACCGCCTTACAATGCACCGTAGACATTAGACATGGTGAGTTCAATTACACAATATGATTTTTTCTTGTGGTGGATCCCACATACAGAATTCGACGTGAGTATAGATAGCAGGTTTTTGTAAAAGAAAAGATATTCAATGATATTCAGATTCTCTACGTTATGTGGAATAACTGAAAAATGCACTCACAATAAGAAATGCTGTGGAACTACGCACTAAGAATTACGGAATCGACAATTGAAAAGTGATTTCAATATCACAAGAAAAAAATTACAAAGATCATTATTTCAATTTATTGGACTCCTAGATAACTGTTTATGTCATACGACTTTTTCTCAATAAATTTGAAAATCGGGTATCTATACTCACGCGAAACAGTTTAAACATGTACGAATGGTGGTAGTATGTATATACATACATACTTAGATGTACACTAAGGTGGGCCAAAATGGAGCAATATTTTATTTTTATGCTTCCGCCCCGAAAACAGTGAGAGTAATGCAAAAGAAAATACTTACCACTAGGAGATCAATGTCGACCAAGATTTAGCGGTACCTCCTCAATTTTTAAGCTTCTCTATTCGATTAACTCAACTGGGGTGGCTACCACACAAATCTCAAGGACATGATTGTGTGTCGAATTTAATTCTCTGCAAAATAATTTCCGAGGGCCTAATCGATGGATCTAGTATTTCATTACGTATAACTAGCGAAAAGTAAAAAATCAAGCGAAGTATTAACTGTTGAACGGCTAGATTCATCGAATTGGTTTTCAGGACTGTTTTTTACGGAGAATTCAATCCTGTGCAAAGTTATGTCCTTGAAATTTTCCTAGTAGTTATCCCACTGTACTTCCGGTGGGAGTTTTCTTTTGCATCACTTTTAACGGTTTTTGGGGTGACACCATGAAAAAAAAATTACTCTTTACTTTGGCTCATTCTAGTGTATATATTATTTATATACCGCCGTCTATATATACCTATACATAAATATATTTATAAATTATTTATTGTTATTATAATTGCATACAGTCTACACGTTATTCAGGCTTTGTAGTGATATAAACTACGTATACAAAGGTTAATATCTAAATATTTCTCTTCATCAAATTCATGAAAAAACACTCAATAGAATTTATTCCGTTGGATTGCTCATAATATATATTTCAGGATTGTTATATTCGCGTTTAGGGATGAAAAATCAAGTTAAAATATGCATGCCGGATTAATTATTACCGTTATCTTAGCCCAAGCAGCTATAAATTCTCTCATATTCATCATAAATAGTTCTCGACTATCCTTTCTGATCTACTCTTCGAGAAGCAATCCATCTATTCATTACAGTACTATGTTTTGTATCAAGATTAGGCAGGTATATTGTACTGCCACAATCTCAAAAGCGAGAACGAGTTGGGTAGAACCAATTCAAGCTAGCAGATGAAACGGAATGTATGTATTTGCTACATTTCTACTTTCGTAAGTCCACCATTTTTATCACAGCTGTTGAATCCAATTTACAATGGTTCGCTGTCTGTAACATTTAATAGAAGAGCAATATAATCTTCAACACTGATTGTAAGTATAGTGATTCATTTGTAGGTGCTCAAAAAAGGGTCGTATATTGATTCAATTACACGGAAATCATTTTATATCAGCCCTGTCTCGTTTTCTTTCTATTGACTCAGTATTTCCCAGTAGAATTTCGCAGATTATTATTATTTCCAGCTAAACATGACTAGGTACTTAATATTCATACATACCGTGTAGAGTGCGGGTTGTGTCGGATGCGGATGAAACCCGGGCATTCTACAATTTGCGATAAAATCAAGACCATATTCTGGTGTCAAAGTGTAGAATCCAGTGCTGGGAAAACGTAACAGAAACACCACATAACTATTTTGAAATTTCGTCAAAAAATTACGGTCCAAGTTATATGTATTAATTAATATATATTTTCAGGAATGGAATGTAGACCTACTCTTGATATTTTGGTGCGCATACCACGGCTATTGCTTCAGGCATCATGAGTTGGTAGGAACAGTGAGTGTGAAGGTCTACACTAGACAAAAAAGCTGTCTGCGTAGGATGGGTCTGGAACAAAAGCCACAAAAATTGGACGGCATAGTCGGAAAGTAAATCGTCTCTCAGAAACTTAAAGATTTTTCATCGTCAACTCACATGAATCCATCCAAGCGTAATGAGATTGTGTTGATCTTGATAATCAAAAATATCCTCTTCGTTGTGCGTGTTACAGGAATCTGGTGATCCCGTTTGTTGAGGAACCAATAAATGCGTGACAAGTAACTTGTTTCGCTCTAGTCTGCCAGCCAACACTCCACAAGTTTCTTTGTTCTGCATTGTGTTACGAGAAGCGAGTAACAAGAATTCAGACATTGTATGATTTGGCAGAACCACGTCTCTCAAATCGTGTTTATCCAGTAGCTGAGGTTTTGTAGAACGATCGACTTGAGGTGTGTCTCTGAAAACCAAGAAGCGAAATTGAAGTAAAAATAATCTATCGATTTAAAACGGTTGAATCATAATCACAGGATCTTCTGATGCATGATTATCGTGTAAAACTTTGGGAATACCTTGACATTATAGATCTATATTAAAACTTTTGCATTATCATACTTTGAAATGTATGAAAGTACATCGGTTCAATGTTCGTCAGCTAAAAATTCCTATCTCTAAAATAATCCGCTTACTTTTCTTCAGTACCATAAGGCTTCACGTCTTTGATTGGAGACTTAGGTCTGACGGGCGATATATATTTAGGAACAATATCTACATTAGATACAGATGGAATTGCGTTCGGTATAGCTTTGCCGATCTTTGCAGCCGCTCGAACTGCTGATTTGTTCTTCCTATCCTCTTCCTCTTTTAGCCTGTTGACAATAACAACTGAATTACTCTAAACATTGGTTCTTGATGGAGCTTAGCGCCACGCACAGAATAAAATTAATTCGCTTATACAGCTAATCGATTTCATGAACATGCATAAATCGAAAGGTTTTAATGAGTTGTAGATGCGAGTAATAGCTTCACCTCTGTTCCTCCTCCCGTTTCAATCTCTCAATTTCAATTTTTTCCCGTTTCTTGGCATCCTCGAGATACTTTGCTTGTTCTATTTTATATTGTGCAAGCAATTTCGTTTTCAACGCTTCAGCCTTTGGTAGAATTTCCCTCAACTTTTGCTGATTTATTGCCCGTTCCTTCAACGATACTGTTTTATATTGCGGATGATTTCTTATCCGTTCCAAGAATATACTGCAAATATAATATTAGCTGCTTAATCCTTCAGAGTTATATAAGCAGAATATACAGGCACTCACATTTCTAGTCACATCAGTGGGATGCTTCGGTTTATAACGTTATCGCAACAAGATGGAGAAGAGTAATATGAGCTCTTCCCACATCGAAACTCGGCAAAAAATATGAATTTATTCTTTGTTATTTTGTTGCGCCAACGTTATGAACTTTAGCCTCACATTTTAATGCCAGAAGGTCATATCCGACAAATTTGAACAATTGAAATGCTCACAAAAGAAAAACGACACACGTTTGAAGCACTGCTTCTCTTTAGCCAACATACTCTAACGACTTATTCATTCCTATTTCTATTTCTATTCAATATCACTTCGTATACGTGACCATAAGCGTTGATTATTACATTCTAAATCTTGTATCTTACGTCATGAATTTCATGAATAAAATATAAGCATTTTCTAAGCTGCCTTCCTCCATGTATACATTCGCCATCCTAATCATTTCGACTCCAGAACGATAGTATCTGAAACATTTAACAATCAGAGTGATATATTCGGTTTTGGCTCTGCAAAAATGCAGAGTATTCGAGCCTCGATTGCGTTATGAATATATCTCTGAAATTTATAGCAACCTAGAGAATATAGTTTGCGCAGAAAATAGCAGCAGGATTAATTTTCGAAGCGTTATTGACTGCGAAGCATTGTACCTTCGCGGTGGAATGTTGTGATCTATGTCTACAGCGGTACCATAATCAGCAAGAGTCTTGATACGTTCTTCGGGGTCAATTAGCCTGATATCTTTAGAACCGGTGTATTTAACGTTCTTGTAATCTGCCGTTTCCTTGTCCTGATCCATCGCTTCTTTATAGGTTATGATTATACGTCTTCAAGGCATTCAGTTACGAATTCTACTTTTCCTCTAACAAAGTTACTCCAGAATCGAATCTACAGCCTAATCCCGGTGATTACTCATTGGCTGTACGTATGCGTAATAAGAGACAAGAGTATTGAAATAACACACAGAATGACAGAATTATGCAAACTGATGTATGTATGAGCGGTACCGTGGAGGGGCAGCGTAGTGTAGTTTTACAACAGTGTTGCCAAATATCCTGCTGTCAAAGTTGTTACGTCGTGTCGGCTTAAGATAGATGACAATCGGTATAATCAGTTTTCACCACGTGTTTCTCGTCCATGTCTTTTCGAATAATTTTGTTTTGTTAATATACAATTGTAAATTACGCGATTATCACACTCGGCAGTTGCAGATCATTTCATAATTCTATGGAGCAAAGTAAACGAGGTGAAGATGAAGCTGTTTCACTGCCAAAACGCACGAAAGTTGTGTCAACACTCGACGGTAGTATTTGGAAATTATATTAGTTTGAAGCTAGAGCCAGGATTCCGATTTCGTTTAACTTCTACAATAATAAGTTAAACTCATTACTATTTTAAACGCTCGTTTATCCACTGTGCAGTCAGTAGACACTTTCGTCATTCTCGAAATACTTACCAAGTTGAAGCTTTATACTTCTAGTCCCTAACCAAAAAAAAAAAAAAAAAAAAAAAAAAAGATTCAAAAACATCGACAGAACTGCTTTTCGAATTCGGATTTTATCGTTCGTGCAAATATTTGCCTGGTTCTCTTTCGCGAGGGTGACGATAAAAAGAAACAAAAAACATAAGGCGCCAATTGATAGCCCAGGTTTTCAACGTAACAACTTTAATTTTTATCTCTTTCTGCGGCGTCCGCTCTACAGGCAACCTCAAGAAGACGGAGTTAACCAAAGAAGATTTGGTGCAGGATAATGCAGCCGGACCATCAAAATCAAGAGCAGGGCCAAAACTGAATGCCATTCTCGTCAGTCCGAAACAGGTGCATTGAATTTGGTTCTTGAGATTGTTTGGGAGATTAATGAGAAATTATAGCTGTAGTCCGAAGTCTACTCAAATTAGAACGAGATATCTCCGGTATTGGATTCTCTATCTAAAAATATGAAGATCCGGTCGCACTTACTGAGATCTTCGATGATTTTCAGAAAGGAAATCCGCTGCTCAAGTCTATAACCAGTGTCCCGTGGGAATATGAAGATATAGTTCCGGACTATGTGATGGGGAGAGGAGTGTGCGCTTTATTTCTTTCGATACGTTACCATCAATTAAATCCAGACTATATTCATGACCGGCTCAAGTCATTGGGCAAGGCTTATGATCTTCGTGTTCTTTTGGCTCAGGTGATAGCTCAGGCCATCTAGAATATCATACAATCTCGAACAATGAGAGATTCGGTTGTCGTTATCCTGGGCAAAGCGGGATTGATACCTTTCTAATTTTACCAGGTTGACGTTGCCGAGCCGCATCATTCCCTCAAGCATTTGACGCGGATATGTATTCTAGCTGATTTGACATTAATGCTGGCCTGGAATGCAGAGGATGCTGGAAAAATTATCGAAACTTATAAGATCTATGAGAACAAACCTCCGGATATGATCATGGAGCGAGGCGATATATCACCACATGAAAAAGTGAGCAAAATAGTAGTGTTTATTCGAACAAACTTTATACTTCAGCGTTGCGAATTGAAACACTTTTCAGTGTTTCTCAGCGGCAGAAAATTTTCACCTAATTGCCAACAAGTGTAAAAAACATCGACAATGAGTTTATTTCCTTCAGATTCCTTCGCAAGTTCCTTTGCATGGATCGATAATCTGATATCAAACAATGCTTGCGAATCATTTGTTACGCCAGATCAATATTGTTGCAGCTCATAAGTGCGTTGACATCGGTACGATCGGTGAATAAGACTGATGCAATGACTCTTCTGTCGACGTTTGGCACTATGGATAAAATAGTTAGAGCTTCAAGCGACGCGCTTGGACTCTGCCCTGGTTTTGGGCTCCAGAAGGCCATACGCCTGCACACAACGTTGCATGAACCTTTTTTACGGGATCCAAGACTCAAGCCAAAGAAGGGAACCAAGGCTACAGAGTAGTAGAAATCGGAGCGGATATTATTGTAAGCATAGTTCTGAATACTCCGCAATTCTTTATAAGTATTTGTTTTCTGCTGATGCACACCAGTACGTATTATGCTGCGCATGTCTCACGATCTCACGTCTGGATCAGTAGAGCGCAAAAGAATGAGACTTTTGACGGACCAGTTAGTTGTTACAGAATACATTGCAGCTGTGCAACTCGTTGTTCCATACGTAGGTATATTAGTTATGATTTGGCTCTAGTTAAGTTTGTTTGAAATGCGGGGTCTCCAAGTTCAGTCTAGCTATGTGTTGCAGTGCTTTTCAGAGTGCACTGATTCATGTGCGTGATTTTTCACCAGTGGTCTTTAATAAAGAAATACTATATTTTTTTATAACACCTCGCTTTAAGCGACATCATTTTTTGGTATCTAATAGTCGAGACGAGAATTAATTCATTTCCAGTCTTATTTCGGTGAGGCATGAGCTTCCGATTCGTTGATTCATCGACGAAATTGCACGGAGCTCGAAGAAACCTGGATTGATTGATCAATGGCGCAAGAAACTATTGAGAATAAGCATTGGATTGTAAGTTTGGCTTTGGATGAGCGAGCAGAACTAAAAAATTGAAGATTAAATAATGATCGAGATACTGTGTTATCGTCTCATGTCAGCCGGGGAGGGACAGTGGAATTGTAGATAAGATCACGTTTTCACTTCTAGTTATTTATTTGTCTCCGGTGCCGAGGTACCCTGGAGTTCCTAAACAGCGCGCTGGTGGTGCCACATATCCAATCTGTACAAATTATACGAAATTACATTGGTATGGCTCGTGAAATGGTGGCGGCGGTAAAAATGTTATAACATTATTCTTTTCAATTGCCACAGATCAAGTCAAAAACACGTGACGGGCTTTAAAAATGAAAAAAAAGCAACCACCACAAAAATATTTGTTCGACTAGCATCCCTGTTTCTGATGTCATTATTGATCTCCATAGCTCTGCGCCACAGCTCTGACTTCCAAGACTTTTCCATTTCAAAGTATTACTAGCTCCAATTGACTGATATCGAAAATTGAATCCCCCTCCTCTCGCCTCTTCTCGCCTACTTAAAAGCTCGCATTTGAGGCGAAAAAAACTCAAGTTTAATTTTTCAAGCGACGATGACTTCTTTGGATGATTGAGCTTTTAGAATATGAATATTCATTCTACATTTTCCCAGTAATCTCGTCATCATTAATAATGACTAGTCTCATAACGATACATCTTTTTGCTCATAAATCATCCACGATTGGAGTATTGACGAGCAATATGGATAACTACAGTATACTAAGAGATTGTTTCGTGTGTAATACATTGATCATTTCTTCGGCCGATGGAGAAATCATCAAACCGGTGATTCCCTTTTCCCTCGAACTCGGTAAAAGATAATGTGCATGCACGTGTTTATTGTTTCATACGTAGTTCGACAAATCTATCGAATCAACGAGCAGCGATTTTAGAATCGAACCGCTTCATGGTTCTAAATTGCAAAAAATAGCTCTTCGTTCATAATTTCCGAAGACAATTATGCCCATCAGTGTCTGTACATGATCAGTACTTCCATAGTATAGTCACGTTCGTACAGTGAAGCGGGGCGATCGAATGCGCGCTACGTCGTGCCGATACACGCGGTAAGAGCATTTGGGATCCATTTTGATCCACCTGTAGAGCCCGAGGGTCCAGAGGCATGACTATCGCTGTGCAGTAACTCGCACTCGGCTACACTGATCCACCACAAATTGAATGTTTCGAAAAGTTTTGCAAATACCAGAGAAAGGAAACGGCAAATCACTCGAAACGAAATATGTAACTGAAATTCTGCATCGCATTTTGCGGTTCACATCGGAAGAACGTAAACGTACCAGTATCAGGAAACTTAAGGCCAATACAGCTCGTTTTCGTCAGTACCAGGGCACACTCGACCAATCGGGTTCGAGGAAATCGTCCTGGTACTGGTAGCAAATTCAGTTACTGATACCTGTCCTGCTACTGGTAAATTTACGTTACATTTTCATGGATATAATTTCGTCTAGCTCGTGTGACAGAATCCTCCCGGTGTAAAGGTACTCAATTCCCGGCATTTCAACAATTCTTCCGCAGTACTAGCTTGTATCGAATGAATAATTTATTACACTAATTCGCTTCACTATAAACAAGGCGAAGACGGTCGATGGCCAGAGGTATTAACCAAAGATATAGAGCTTCGTAATTGCTACGCGCTTGGTCTTTCTGCCTGATCCGAATTCCGAATTCGATATGTTCTCGAGCCTGGATTACAGAGAAATCTACGAAGTGTCTCGAAAGTCGAAATGCATCGGGAACGGAAAAGAAGCTCGTAGAATTCGGATAGTAAGAACACAACGCTTATCGGGTGTTGCTTTGTAGGATCTCTCTGACGAACTGTGCAGAAACGGGAGCATACTTTCCTGAAGTTTACAGATATCTGTGCTAGGAAAATAAGCTCGTGGAAACGGCCTATCCATGTTCCACGTCAGCATATTTACTCATTGTTGGCGGGGACAAGATTTGATCGGCGATTACAATCAATTGGTTCATACCTATTTGTTGACAAATTCCAGTTCAGTTGAGGGACGTACTCCGTGGGTTTGGTGAAAGATCCGAAGCCATCAGGTGAAAAGTGAATAATTTATCACGGGTGGGTATTTTTGACGTTGTCAATCGATAAGCAAGTAATGTCGTAGAATTCAGTATATTACATTGTGTCATGGGTTCGATATTTTGCTACGGTTTACTCAGGTCTATATAGTTTGTCATACGTGGCTTTTTCCATTCGTGACCATCCATCCATATATCGATTATTTCATTGGGGGTCAGTATAATAAACTAGTGTCCAGTCTGACAACCCGCCGCATCGCTACTGTTTCTACTCTCTCTTTCTACTCTGCTCTTCGGCTGGATTTGTTATACTGAGACGGACTGCTGATGACAACTGCTTAGAGTCTTTGGGAAATGAGTTAACGATCGTTTCATTTACGCAATAAGGTAAATAAGGAATTTTACCACTTATGTCTTTACTTATTTAGTTATTTACGTGCCCCGACATCTACATACGTTCAAATGTGTAAAATATATGCTTTCGGGGAGTTTCGAGTAAGATATGTTTGAAAATAGCAAGCAGACGCTATTCGGATATTCGACAGATCATTGGTAACAAAGAGGTATCGTATCGTTGATGGTTTGGAGATTCGAATATTTACGTGCTGGCGAACAAAAGTGCATGCTTTCACTTTTTCTTTCTTCTACTGTTTCTAATTCGAATGATATTTCTCTCAGAAAAATGAATAGTTTTCGTGGATTTCTGAAAGCAAAAATACAAAATTCAAACGTGGATTTGTAATGTATTTCTGATTCATAGCAGCTCCGCTCGACGTATGCAATTTGTAAAGCAGATATATTTCAGTCGCGCTATATGTATAATGTGAAATTTCTGACCTTTCAAGGTCACGTCTATGCTATAATTGATATAATTTTTACTTTTTCCATCCAGCGTTGTAGACAAAGGTGCTACGAGTTTCACGACCTAACATTAGGGGCATTATGTGTTATTCAATGTTAAATGCTTTCGATGCCAGGTCCAGAAAATTCTATTTCCTTTTACCAAATTTCATTTGGAAATTATGATATCTCAAACGGAAGTATTTTTCCTCCGCGATGATGGTTCCACTGAAAGGTTGCACGAGGTCGAAGACGACTGAATTTACTGTAGAATCGTTTGAAATATTTGAAATCTCAAGATCTCGAGCACTAACACTAGCGAGAGGGTTTGTTCTACTGCTAATTCGTAACTTCCCAAGTGCCATATTCCAGTCGAATCGGGTTCATCGTTTATAATGGTACGAGCATGTATGTAGCTGAGCGCGAACCGGGAAAACGATAAAATTATCTTGCTTCAATACAAACATTAGTAAACTCATTGTCAATAACATTCGCGTGCATGAATGCGATTGAAGTTATTCCTTACCAGAGTTATCGTACAAATTGATGGTTTCTGCTCTTTTGGAGTGATGGCCAATCCATTACTCTCGCACTAAGAATCATTGATCCGCGTATCACTTGACGACGGTTGAAGAGCTCAATCCATAAATTATCTGAGCCTCAAATGTGATTGCGAACAAAATTTGACAGTAATTAACTTCAGTACGGCAATTTAATTTCCGTTACATGGATGTTCAGCGTTCATGCTCCGCCCTGAACGTTGCAGAATTGTTGTTCTTTATTATCGGCAGACTTTTGATTTCGGCCCAAGTACTGATCACGTATTCATTTCCTTTGCATAATGGTCGAGGTCCGTACGTCACTAAAACTTAAGTTTGATTCGTTGCCGGGTAAAATATGGTGAGTACAAGTTCTGTTTATACCGTGGGCGCACCTGCATTGGCATGATACTCAGCAAATCCGATGGATATGCCATCGGTGCACAAATGCCAAACGCTCCACCTTCACGAGTATAAAACAAGAATTAAATCATACAAATCAATCTCCGGCCTAGTATGTACGTACGTGTTTCCAACATGGGAACTCTTCACTGTTCACAATGCAGTTCCTATGGTATACCATATTAATGTAGCACTAATTTGTAACATTAACTCGTCGCCTGTCTTTACCTCATACATATAATATCACACATTCATATGAAAGGACTTTATGCCAAAATTAGGGCCCCCTCCCCCTACTTCCGCCACCCAACAATTCGTGGTTTTGCTACATATATTCAGAAAGCAACTTGATGTGTCTCCACAAGTATAGGCAAACAAATTATAATATCGGCTACCTGAGATGAAGACGGTCAAGGTACTCCAAGTTGATTGGTGAAACAGAAGTGCGGAGATATTCCGGCCAAAGTTATCAGCCTAGGTACAATATGAGTGTACATACATTCAGTATTATCATACATAGCTTATTGTTAGTACTAATGGCACTATACTTGTGCATAAGCCCGCACCTAATCGCACAGTAATCTTTTCACCGTTGCTCATAATATAGCGATAGAAATGGAGGCGAATGCGTAGTAACATGTACCGTCGTTCAGGTTCTGACGGAGCTCGAAATGAGCCCGCGAAAATACTTGTACTAAAGATTCTAATCAATTTCTCTGCAGAATGTCCATCAATATTTTTCTAGACATAAACGTGGAAAATATTTGACCGAAGTAGCTAATTATTGTTAGTGTAACGCGCAATCCTGTTCATAGTACTACCCACAAAAATTTGATGCACGTTGCTCGTTCATATTAACTTCGTATATCTTCCGACCCGTTTTCAGAAGCTGATAAAATTGTCTGATCATGAAGTACCAGCAGGTGTCCGTCGATTTGGTGAATATGATGATGACGGCATTTTCCTACTTGGCATTAGCTGGTGCCGCGTGGATACTTCTCCGTCTTCTCCAGGCATGCTTCTGGCTGCCACGGCATTTTAGGAAACAGAATAACGTGCAGAGATTACTACAGGACAAGGTACTAACTGGTCTGCAGTGTCGGAATTTGTAGCATTGAATCATTAGTAGCGAGGAATGAGGTACTTCGATTCTCATTTCCCTGACTATTGGCATTAGTATCGAATGTTGGCTGCACTGGTAGCTAGTAGTAGCCATCGTTATATTTTCCAATAGTATAACTTCGCAATCACTGTTGTAAAGAGCAGGGGCAAGGGGGGCCAATTTTTCCTGCCCTGGAAGCGGCTGATACTGAAAAAGTACTTTTTTCTACCGATGATAGGTGGATAGCTATGAAAAATACCTCGCAGATTGCGAAGCGAGGGACAAGCTAGAGGGTGTCGAGTACAACCTGGAGGGTATTGACGATGATTCAACGGAGATCGGTGCCTCCGGAAATACTGACAAGTGGCGTAAGCAGAGAGAGAGTCTAGAGATGCTGAAGAGAGAATTGGACAGAGTCCGTGATGGCGTCAATGTCACCGACTGGGACTACCTGCTGGAAGAGAGTCAGAAAGAGACTATCGAATCCGAGAACGACAACGTGACCAAAAGTGGAGATGGAAAGGACCCGAAAGAGAAAAAGGTAGCAAATACGGTGAAACCACAATTAGAGAAAGAGGAACTAGAAGGAAACGAAACTGATGGAAAGAAGGATAAGTAATTGGTCAACCGGTGCAGTTGCCATCAGGATTTCCTAATCCTCGCACACCCCACGATGATCTCAATATATAGAGCTACAGAGATTAGACGAGATCTCAAATCAGGGATGTATCCGTTTTGGATACGAAGTAGTAGTTATCATTCTTGAAGTATGTACTGCTACAATACGCGTTTGGATGCTGCCGATCTCTCGGGTCGCATAATATTTAACCTTGGCGAAGCTTCATTTCGCTACTAGCCATTTAATTTCGCAGTTTTGGTGGCACCGCATTAATATCCATGGTACTGAAGTAAAAAAAAAAAAATTCACACGATTTATTTTCCAAGTGATTTTCGATGGATCCTCGTAATCGCACGTGTGCATGTATGTATATATATACATACAGACCAATGTTTGATGTGAATTACTCACAGCGTGGCATGCCCAGGTAGCGCAAAATCCGCTCTGCCTTATTCCAGGCCCAGAGACGACTCGAAGACGCCTTACAGTCGCCGAATGTCCACTTTTAAGTCAATTAACTTTCGAAGCGGACACTCGGACACTTTTGGACTCGCGTCTTTGAGTCGTACCTCAGGGCCTAATATAAGTTCAAGAGGATTTTGCGCTACCTGGGATGTGTTAGAGTCCGAAACGTGGGCATCAGGTTTCCCTTCCTTGCCTGATTTCTATCGATTTTTCGTACGGCAGATAATTCGTACCCACTCATTCAATGCCAGCATGAATTGACACATATTTTTCACACGAGATTCTGCAATGCGGATATCATTTCCCTGCAATTGATTATCCCAAGTAGCACACAGTAAACTCCAGGTGGACGTATTGCCGTCGGAATTTTGCCTTGACTATTTCCTGACGAATTTTTGCCCAGAGAAGCTTCACCGTCACATCACACACTCGCTCAGTAGGATTTGACTTTGTTTTACCCAAGTACAAAAGTTCAAGACTTGGCTAACTTTTCTGTAACAAGCATAAAACGTTGAAATTTTTCAAGAGGAAGAGAACGATGCTCACATTGTGCGAACTTTGCAACACCCATAATATCGATGTGTAGTCCTGTTACCTCATCACGATCATATCACCGATGATGAACTGAAAATATTGAAATTCTTTCGATCTAGTTGTAATCCGTAGACGTATATTATTCTAGAGAATTTCTATTGAATTTATTTTCGTCGTTCCTACGAGTAATTTACATGTGTATAATAATATGTAACTATACTATATAATACACAATAAATGATAAATATTATTGTAAATATGCGATAATATTCTGATCACTCTCCATTCATTCATCTTTCAATTTTGCCACCTTCAATTCAATTTTGATTGGAACGAATTTCTCCGAGTATCGAAAGGAAAGTGCAGAAATCGCAGAAAACTGTGACCACCTGTACTGTACAAAAAAATACCTCAATCCTCCCAAATGATTCGTTTTGTAGTAGCTTTTTCTTTGCGTGAAAATTTGTTTCTTGTGAGAAACAAATCCGACGTATGTATATACTACGTACGGTGAAGTCGGAAATGTTTTCGAATCCTCACGACGTACCTACATATTCGTACACTTTCCAGTTTGTAGTTTTTGCTCTCGCCGTAAACTCGGATATTGTGAAAAACCACTCCGATGGAAACAAGTTGTTAGAAATCTCTACCGGAAGACAACGACCCGAACAACATATTGATGAAGTGTAACTATACCAATGGAAGGTATGAAAAGCGTAGTTCCGTTCGCCGGTGGTTCGCGAAGCCTTCGCGATAACCGACAGTCGACATCGAGCGGCCGTGCGCGCTCCTGAGCAGTGTGATAATGTAGACATACCCTGGTCATCGGTTAAATTTTGCGTCAAGGTCAAGGAGATACCGGGGTCAAATAATTTAAAGAAAATTATGCCAGGTCTATCGCCTTTATTGGCTCGGCTCCAGCTTCCGAATGGAGCATTTGCTGCTGCCTATCCTTCCTTCCAGCCTTCGTGTCTAAATCTTTGTATGCATTTTCTTGCACGTGGAGTTATTCGATTATGGATTATATCTGTGCATACACGTTTTACCTGGAGGCGGGACGGAATTGTTTTGTTCTGGATTGTATTGCTATAGCTCCTGGAAATCAGATGTTAATTAATATTCGCAATCATTTTCTCATGAGCGGAGGTTCGTGCGAGGTCATTTCCCGAGGCCTTACAGTATAGTACCGCATTCCCGTTCACCGCGATGTCTCCATTCATTTTTCTTTCTTTCTTCCTCCAACTCCATATATGTAGACGAACTGAAATATCGGAGATTGAAGAATCTGGGTATTCCATTTGCAGAAAGATATTTTTATCCAATGTAAATGGAACGCGAAGTGATACCGGGAGTACATACTTCGTGTATGTACTGCATACAATTCCTGGCGTACTGTGATCTCCCAACCATATCTCGCAGTATGCTCTACGATACTGTTGTGACCGGAGATCTTGAATATCGATGTAATATCCCGTGTTCAAAATTCACAATGTCCTTCGTTTTTTGTTATCCAATATTTTGTCTCTTGATGCTGATCATTAGCGGTACAAGATTGACGTCCCAAGTACCACGAAACACCTATTGACTCATTTAGTTCCGTGAGACGACTGAAAGTTGACGAGAAGACGTCCAATGTCCGTTTTTAAGTTGAGACTTAAAAGCGGACATTGGTTGACTTCTAGACGCCTTCTATTGTTAGTCGTCTTGTGGATTCAAAGGAGTCAGAAAGCGATCTTGTGCTACCTGGGGTAGGAGCTGCTTATGTCTTATCGTTCACAGTATCATAATTCGACAGCCAGTGGTCAGTAACTTTTCATCTTATGTGTGAGTTACAGCTTAGAATAGAGTTTTGCATTTTTTTCACTCGTTCTTCGCTGTACCTCCGCAGTGAAAAACGAACGACATATCCGTCATAAGAGCACAAAACAACGCGAAGCATCGCATATGTTAGACAGGCGACATCTCCTCAACGGCAAGCATCGATTTACGAAGGAATAGGCATGATGCGCGCGCTACCGAATCCCAGCACCCCAGGATGTATCGCAGAGGGCGCACTCTGGCACCGGGTTGAGCTGTCCCGAGCTCTTCGCGAGTTCTGTAAATTAATTAATTAGCTTTCACACGTGAATATTTTTTCTTATTCATGCAGTCTTCCGTATTGTGGTGCTCAAGACTCGTCGTTCCTTGCCTCGGCTTCAACATGGGGTCTAAGTAGAGCTCTCGGAGCAGCTCTTGGGCAGTGGCTCAATTTCTTACCGAGAACTATGGCAGATACCTGTTCATGGCTTTCGAGGGTCTTCACCGTGAAGAAACATCGCTCGAGCTAGGGATCGCGGCAGCATGTGAGTTGCATTCAATTCCCGATGTGCTTCACGATTTTCAGTTCCCGAAAAAGGCAGTTGAAGCGATATCGTTTAGTAGCTGATCAATCGACGCCATTGAATGGTCGGAATGGCGATCGGCTGTTTGTCAATAATTAATTTTGCGCGCGTCCACGTGGGTCTGTGCAATAATGACTGTTCTATCTGGCAATGCGTCGTTATGATCGTAATGACCGTTTTCTTTCAGACCTAATTAGCCGTTCACTTTCGAGTTCGATGGCTTGATCGTATATATCCTTCTATCCACCGAAGTCATATAGGTACACCTTCTTCATTGGAGATTCATTGCTCATTGAAGAATGAAATTAAATCATACGAAGAATAAATAATGATTCAAAATATCCATCTGCGAAATATCATACAAGTCATTTCAGGAAGTGAAGTGTGAATCACTTCGAATCAGTTTTCTGAGCATTGTTTAGTCACGCAATGAGAAGCTTACCTATGTCAATGTTGGGCATTTATAACATCTTCTCGAAATCGAAACAGTCGGGTGTTGACCATCGAGTATTGCTGGGAATTAGCCGTCTTTTTGTAGCCAGAGGTACTTCAATATTGGGAATATTCCGAATGAAATACAGATTAGTGTACGAAACGATCAGTGACTCTCGGTATAAAAATTAAGGAACGCGATTTTACCCGTAAATAATTTATACTATGTGAAATAGATTCTCGATATTTTATTGAACACTTCATCATACATTATGCAAGCTTCTATCGAAGTATCTAGTCGGAGTATTATACTTGTGCAAATATTTCTGCCGAAGTTCGTGAACTTCTGTTCAGCGGCTCATACGAAAAAATTGAGATCAAGTGCGGTATTCCTTTTTTACGAGGTGACATTTTTGGAAAGTCCACCGGTTTCGTTCAAGACTCACATTAAAAGCATGTGCGTGGAGCTGTCCAAATGAAAGTGAACACGGTTTCGCTCTGATCCCCACCGATCTGACAGCCGATTTTTTTCCTCATCCTATACATTATGGCTGAGCTCTCTGCCAATCGTTGCAGAATTTCTCGGGTATGTTTTTCCCGACTCGACGACTCGAAGAAAAGTCGGGTGCTTGATAGTCTAGTATAATATGTACCGCAGATATTATGGAGCAAACGTGCTCATAGTCAGCCAGTCCAGGTTTAGTGGAATCCATGAAATTGGAGTAACTTAAATCCAGAAAGAGAACCGAAGGATGTGCAGTGTCTCCGAATAACATTCATGAATAAATTTCTCCGGTCGATCAAAGAAAAACCCGAGACGTCGCACCAGAACCCATCGCACAGAGGCATTTTATGCCTAGAAGAAGATCTCGAAGACATGCGAACTCATTTATCAAAGTAACTAGTGATAAACAGCTTGGACGTACTATTTGAATTGAGACGGTTAGAGATATATTTTGACCTGTAAATCTTATCGTTAATTGTAACACAGCGTAGGATGGATTCACAAGCGGAACCACTATGACAGAGAAAAGACTTGAAATTGGGCAATTATTTTGCCCCTCCCTTTTCCCGCTACTTCGCTACCGAAAAAAACTCACGAAAGTTGGCAGTCTAATTAATGTGCCTGCGACGATTACATATAATTACGTTCCAAAATACAAGATAAAAGATTATTCTCGAGAGAACTCGAATAGCATGAGTGAGTGTGAGAGGATCTTTATCTAGCGACAAGCACTCCAACTACAATTAGCCAGTAGCGATTATTATACTCGCCTAGTGACTACAGCGTGTCAACATCTAACCCTGTCATATGCGAGAGAGAATCCCCGAATCTTTATCTTTCCTACATTTTTTGCATTCATTGGTCGAGAAAGAAGAGAAAAAATACCAATGAATTATATCATGGCAATAAAATGTTCCGATGTCAGTTCCAATTGTTCAGCAATTATGCTATACTCACTGCTCCTTCTCCTCCTCGAGCCACGTGAAGAGAAGCTAGTCAAAAGAGAAATATACAGTCCCAGAAAATCATCCGATTTTCAAATCGCCTGCTAAGACCTACAGAACACTTTTCCTTGTCAGGCTTACATTGACAGATAGGTATATCAGCATGAGACGCTTGAAGAAAATCACCCCGTTTCATAGTCGTAACTTCATTCGAAGTAGTTAGTCGAACATAGAAGTAGTGGTCGCATGCTATGATTTCAGCAGCGTAATCGTGAAATATAATCGAGAAAATGCACTCGATTGTGCCATTTCAGCCAATATGCTCTCCAGTTGAAAAACAACTATCGAAATTACGTTTGAAATACGTAGTCGAACTCATCTCGAATTGCAATGAGTATAATTGAATGTGTACTCAATTACATAAATAATATACTTATACAACGGATCTGTATATATTTCGACGACGTCTTGCTTCGCGCGTGCACGGCTTTGCTAGAGCGGAAACAGTGTCAACGTTTTCGAAAATTCGTGTCAACTGTTTCGAGAAATGCGATTTTACGCTTAAAATTTGATGACATTAAGGAAGTCTGTTCAGAAGCGAATCAAATCTGAAAGTCGCTATGTCGCAATCAAAGACGGTTCTGATATCCCTTGGAAATAGAGAAAATTGGATAAAGCTCCTACTCAGTTTTCTGGGAGGATTTTATCATACCTAAATGCCAAACGAATTCCCCAAACAGTTAAGTTCTTCCACAGTACACTTCGTGATAGTCGACTCGATGACTGACATCATGATTACAGATAAATCTTAGTGTCACTTGTAGTCTGCTCAAGTAAATCATTACTGGCCTTTCAACTGATGTGACGGCATTCCTGATCCATCTGCATTTCAATATTATACATATTTCCGCAGGTCGGAGGCAATAGATCTGCAACTATCCGTTACGAAATCTTTGAACCGAGCCAGAAGGTAGATTTGAGGGTATAGCGATAGGTGATATGGCCGGGATGCCTATATACATCAGCATGTATATACCTGTATATATATACTATTGGAGATATGTGTATATATTCATGTACTCGAAGCAGCTTTCACAGCCGTGTATCTATGTTTCTGCAATGTCTGTATCTAGAATCAGGAGATGAAAATAGATATACACAGGCATTGTGAGATGTAGTCGTATATCTTCACTGTGAATCCTACTACACGGGAAGCCGGCCATTACGCAGCTCCGTTTTATCGATCCGTTCCAGCCTGCAGGCATCCTCCATCCTCACACACTTTCCATGCCACCCTCTTCATCTGTTTCATGACGTCCTCGTCCCTTGTGTGGTCCAGGTTTATGTATCTCCGTCAGAGATATGTTTCAACGAAGTATTATCATCGCCTGCGTTAGATTCACTCGGAGTGAACTAAACTACAAATGCCACAGTATTCGATTTTTACCGATAAATATATGAGTAGGTATATATGCTGGCGTCCTGCACAAACTGTATTGCCGCACGTTACCCGATTTATCAGAAAAATATTCCAGGTGCTCTTACGCCATACGTCGATACAGACTACTCTTCGGAATGAATACCATTCCACGAACCAGGTCAATCGAGATATAGAGACAACGATATACACTTTCGGGTGGATTTGGGCTGTCGAAAATAATTTCCTAATATGTAACCGATCGCCATTGTGCCATTTTCTGTTTCGCGAATGTCCTTAGAATCAAGTTAGGATTCATTAGCAAGCGTTCCTCGTCCTCGTAACTGCGAACACTTGAAATGGGAGCGCTTTTTCTGTACATGTCCCATCTCAGTTGCCACTGCGATTTCAAATGATATCTACAATTAGATCTGAAATTATTCAGAAAACACACATCTCAGTTCGATACATGAGCGATTTCGTGACACGTTCATGTTTTTTTCAACGGTTATACAATGTGTAACTGTTCGAATATGGACTCTCTTTCTCTCGTCAGCGTGTGAAGCGTTGTATACTCCGTCAAGCGCGAAATGAATTATTACCAATTAAAATATCTAATAAACCGATCTACCTCTCTGTGATCCGTTCGTTACATCACGATGGCAGGGAAATCGTGCTTCAAAAACCAGCTTAACCGAGGAAACATCTTCTTGTACGCTAACGATGATATTTCATAATTAACGAGATAGTCGTTTCACGTTCACTGCCCATGATTCATACACCAGTGAGTATTATACTTTCTCAATCATGGTTTCATTCAATTTTCCAATGGCTCAATGTTTTTGCAGCGTTGCAAATTATTGAAACGTTTGAGGGAAGGTTTCGCTGAAATTGACAAAGTTTTAACTCAGACAATATTTCGATGTACTTGAAAATGTGAAAAAGTACAAGAACAAGGTTGTGAAACAGAAAATTTTCCGGTGCTTCTGGTCAGAAATGGGTTCCTACTTTCTATTTCCTACACTTCAGAGCGATGCTAACAAAATTTCGATTTCGCTGTTCAACGAAAATTAGACATCGACCATGAGGTTGTTAGGTGTTTTTAAAACCCCGTTTCCGTACAAATATACCAGAAGATTTCTCGTGCGGCGAAATTTTTATCACATTTTTGACTGCCAAAGTACACGAGAAGATAACTGTTTACTTCTTTGTCGACAAATATCGAGTCGGAGGGCGAGCTAGATGGTTTTAGAGTGAGCTGAGAATTTTCTCATTTTATTGAGCTCGGGTTAGATTCAAGTTACTGATTGGTACGATGGCTCGTTGATTGCGATTGATTCTGGTTAGTCTGATCTCGTGTTGGAAGTAGGTCGGCGTACGTGCTCCCAGTGAATATGAGTTCTACTAGCCGTGCCCGAGTCTGGGGTTGAGGATGTTATTTGAATGAAATCTGCGATGGTAACCTTGAGATAACAGAGAACCGAGAAGTCTGACTATATGGGCGTTCTATTCATGCGATCCTTCAGGGTGAAGGGGTTTGCGCTTGGCTTATGTGCAGTTCAAACATCGCCGAGGCCTTTCAAAAAACAAGTCACCCTTTTTTCTGCTCCTGTAATAAGTCCGGTTGACTTTACTCAGGCCTTGACCTTAAGCCTCGACTGCTAACGGTAGTAGGTATGTATGTACATACATACCGATAGCTGAAAAGAAAGCAGCATCACAGCGTCACTCTACCGTGAGTTTTCCTGGGGTCATCATAAGGTCCAACGTTCTTCTGGTACTTTATGTGATCTATTTTTAGAAACAATGTTACTGGCTTTCGCAACGTGTACGAACAACGGGCGATTCATTGGTGGTGCTTGATAAAACCGTAATCGAAAAGTCTATATAGCTTCGACGGGACGTGATAAAGTCAGGGTCGTGAAATGTGCCATAACTTTTTTCGAGAACTACATGATATTTTCTTCTTCAGTTGTGAAAGTGCTCGGCCAAGTGCCGGGCAAAAAGCTTCGGTGAAATTGTGACTTGCTCATTGCTCCGTTGTATGTATGTATGTACAAACACATGTAAAAACGTTTCGAGCTCAGCGACATTTATTTTGACGATGCACAGTTCATAAGTTTCCACGAAAAAATGCTCGGGCTCCTTATGGTGGTCTGTTCAAAATTCTACGCGGTGTTTACCGCATCCAATATCTAAGTGTCAACAAGAGTTCAGCGTTCCCTTGTATACAAATGAGATTCATTCTACCTGACAACAGGCTGCGAGCCTGCGGCTGCTGTCGCATTTATTCACCTGGGTGAACAGAAATGCAAATGCCGTCTCAAGGCGGTAGACGACCTCTTGTCGAATAATTGAACTCACTTTATCTGACAAGTGACAGCCCTACATCCGTTCTACCTGACGCTGCATAATCATTATAAGTATCACTTGCTTTCTTGCTTCTTTCTTTCGCCCAACGTAATCAGATTCGCTAATCACCCCATTTTACTTTGTCCCGACAGATATTGCAAGTTTTCCAATTGCACTCCGTTAGTCCAGAAAGAATTTCTCCATTAAAACTACATACTGACAGATCATCCTGCTGCATTTGTCACTCACTAAACTCGAGTAGGCTTATCTGTTATTTCGAATAGCATGATACCGAAGACTCGTTGTATTTCAGTCAACTAGCAGACGGACAAAGTTCTTGGTTTTTGTTGAACTCCATGCCATCGTTACAATTAGCGCTGTTGATAAGATGTAGCCATGTAACGTAGAGCGACTGGTAATACGGTATCGGAAGGCTTCTGACAATTCTGTTTATGGGTGTAGCATAATCATGAAGCACCTATACGCAAAGTTAGTTGGCCATTATTCCGGTCTGGTTATCATTAACAAGCGATGGTATCACGGAGTTGTGATAATTGACCTTATGCTGGCTTTCATAACTTCAACACTCCCTCTTTTGCATCCTTGGTCACGGAAGTTCTCTGTTCAGATTCCAATTCCTAATTAGTTTGTTTCACGTATATCGTGACATTCACGAAGACCTTATGAAAACCTATAATTACCTGCATCAGTTATCCCGAGGTAACGCTACACGTCGCTTCGAACAAAAGCATTTGTGATACTCTCGACTAGCGATAACCAATCGATGTTGTGAAGAATGGATTGGCTCAAGACTATAACTATGTGGGGCGACAAGATGCACAGAAAGTTCTTTGCACTTCCGAGTCTTACTGTGCAAGAGGTTGACATTGAAATTGAAATTGGTGTTGGTTTCGGATATTGGTTGATCACGTCGATTTTGTAATCCCGTTCAGTCTAATTCGGGATATACTTTCGGACTTCGTGACCTTCGACGCAAAGCTGTTAGATAATCTCAGGCGACGATGTCTTCGTCGAAGCTTGGCAGCAGTCCGTCGTTGGTTGGTGGCATTTGCCACGGATTGAGGTTAGTTATTTGCGCGCTTCTGCCGAAGTTTTAACTACCAACAATGGGAAACATTTCCTCGGAAGTTCGTGAAGTTCGGGACTCGGTGGCGATGAAAAATATTACGGAACAATCTCTGTGGAAAGAAACACAAGACCAATCGCCACTCGTGGCCGAAAATTTGGAGCGAAAACCTCGTCATATATCGCGACCAATTACTGAAGATATCCAACCGTTTTTGGCCGGAGCACCTAACTTACTTAAGCTACTCCAAAATATTCCTGCCGAGCACAGCGTCCTGGGAGCTATATGTGCCATAAACAAGCTCGTCTTTTTCTACTTCGTTATAAAGTGGTTGAACTCTCAAGTATGGGTTCGATTTGGTGGAGAAGATTACGCTATGCATTTTCAGATTGATGCGTAGACTCGGATGCGACTGATTGTGATACAGATATAGTCGAAGGTATTTGGACCTTGAAGAACCTGTACTATAGCATGCTGAGAGTTCACGTTGGTGAATAATTCTGAGCTTAAATATATCGATCACACAAATTCGACTAATTCAAGTTTTTTGACTCCCAATCAGCCAAAGACTCTTCTGAGAATCAATTTCCCGACTTCACACGAGAAATCTGTTTAAGCCGTGTATCTCCACTCCAATACTTAAGTTTGTTAAATGAAGAGCGAGACATTTTCTGAAGTTCATGTCAGCACCTATAATAAGCATTTGTGATATAGGTATTGTTGACAAGTTTGTCAACTTCAATTTGTCAGCAAACAACTGATCAGCAATCATACTGAGTGAAACCGGTTATATATTGAAACATTTGTCAATTTTCAGTCGTTTTTGGTAATTGATTGAATATGATCGTTATCGATTTCTGGAACGAAATGAAGACGGAAACAAATGGGGGGGGGGGGGGGGGGGGCACTGCAGCCTGTAATTCTGAGTGACGAAGATAGTCGTTGGAAAAATAGATGGGTAGAACATTTATTATGTGTGACGCGTGATCTTTGACGAATGAATTATACTAATTTGTCGGAGTTATTAGAATTGCTGATTTTTTTCACCTGAAATACCTACCCGTTGCAGATTTCTGTGGTAAGAAAAAATTTCAAATGATATAGGTATTTTCGAAGAACCAGTTTGTCCGCGAAGAAGTCGCCAATTCGGCTATCAAAAATTAATCATAGATTGGAGTTGATTTTGTTTTTTTATTGCATAATTTTCCATTCCTGACTGTGAGCAAAAAGTAACGTACCTACAAACACGACATTCGGTCATCCACTAGATACTTGTTTACTGGATAACTATTGTCGATTCACAAGTTTGAAATTCCATCAACGGTCGATTTGCATCCTCACGACAACTATTTACTCTGTCGAGAGACTATGACTCACGAATTCAGAGTTTTGATCGTACACCTATACTTTGAAAGACTACGGGAAACTCTTGTGCAATAAAATTTGTTTATTGGGTGGTACATACGCATGTACACGAATTGAATGTTTTCTTCGGTGAATTTTTGGCACGTGCATCAAGTGTATGCTGAATAGTGATGCAAGCAAATGCTCATACTCCAGGTATCAGGTATAAGGTATACGGTTCAACTCGAAAGCAAGTACCAGCAATCTTACCCCAAATACTCAACTATGGAGTATTTGTTTTCATACATGTGAATAAAGTTGAGGGAGTTCTTGCAGAAAATTCTATATGCCATCTCATATTTGAAGCTTTCGAGCTGCTTCCGAGTACCTACTGATACCCCGCGATTATTTTGGGTGTATGAATAAGAACATTCGAAGTATACGAGCGGTTACAGCGGAAGCTCAAACCTTGTGCATGAAGCTCGTGCGGGAATAAAAGCATTCGATGTATATGAGCGGTTACAGTGGAAGCTCGAACTATTGGCTTTTTATAAATATCACCTTGATAATGCAAATATGTTTTGCCAGCGCATGAGCAACGTTCATCGCAAGCACGCATGCATGGTACTGATTTTTCGTTGAGAAACGTCATACTGCAACGCGCCTTTAGAGGGTCAAATGTCGAACGAACCGCACATATGCAAATGCGAGAAGCTTCTTTTCATTTGCTCATTCGCTATGCTATAATTCGATGATTCGGTTTACAGACCACTCCAGTAGGTACTCGTCCCTGTGAGATAAATTTACTGATTCATCCGTTGACCCAACAATCCATCTCTCTCGGAATGATGCAACGTAAACTCGTAGGCATACGTAACCATTTGTTCAGGGAGGGGATAGAATACGTCTGGAACGTTTATTTTGTTGGAAATAAACGAACGCACTTGTGTTTGCGTAGGTCTCGAAGGAGCGTGAGTAACGGGTCGACCTAACTGCCGAGTAACTAGCAGTAAGAAAACTGTATCCAATAAACGCTGCACTGATCATAAGGACGCGGGTTGAGCTCAGCGAAAGCCGATGATTTCTTGGTAGACATGTGTGCCACGTAAACCCATTGCTTTAACTCCGAATTATGTAGAATCAAAACACGGATTACGCATCAGTGTTTTCTCTATTCCGTAGAAATCACAGCTGACTGTGAATTCACGGAAGAACGCGCGCTGTTATTTTTAACACCACCAGCGCAGTTGGGCATTGCCTCCTGGATGGTGCTACTCCGCGGTGGGGAGGCTCGTTTTAGAGTGACTCCGAACGGCCGGCTGCTGGGGCTTGATATATTTTGTAAATTTCTTCGGAAATTGTTCATTTTCCGAACTGTATTCCAGCTACACGATATTTCAAGACAGTTTCCACATGCGGACCTTAATAGTCGATTCACCATTCAGACTGAATCACTTCCAAAAGTAGAATCACGAGTGAATTAAGGGAGTGCGTAGGGTGTACAGTACTCTTCTTATAATGTGTACCATTTGCAAATTTGCACATTTTGTTGCTAATTCTAATTTTCTCTTTTTCTTAAGTAGACAAACTAGGAAAACTTGGTTTTCTCTCACATCTTGAGCGATTCTGTTTCTAAATGAATAAAAGCGATGCGACGAATTGGTTTCCGGTGAACTGGCGTGTTACGATTGGTCAAAAGTGTGACTACTTTTGCATAACTGTATCTATAGTGCCTACTGATCAAGTTCATGTCACGGAATTCATGTACTACTTCCGCAATCGGTGTGACCATTCTGACCGTAATGCGGCGTGCATTATTCAGCAAATCACAGGAATGTATGATATTTCGTTGACTCCCAAGTGCAATTTGCCCAAATTCTGCCCTGATGGAATTTTTAGGTCCTGGATCGTTAATCGTCATAAATATACCGCGGGGGATGTCTGGCCGGATCGTGAATCCACAGTAATCCAAGAATTTGTCGTATAGTGTTACCAACAGCCGAGTGTGCGAGCGTATGTGTATAGAGTGTAGACTGGTTGGTATACTCGAGCGTCGTCCCTACACCGTAGATCCGTATTCGTATGACATGGATTGATGCAGTTGTCGCATTCGGTGTGAAGCATGGCGTCGAGGGCAGTGCACTTCGGGCGAGGCATCAGGCAGTAAACATCAAAGACCTCGTGCACCATACAGTATTTATATACGAAGGCACAAACTTTGGTTGTGTGCCGTGCGGAGTCGGGCTTCGCGTACGTTGTAGCCATCCACATTATACGAGTTCAGCTGGCTCCGGACTATGCAATGAAACTCGATGAACAAGAAACAAAAAAGCACCAGAGACACCACAGAGTGGGACAGAAAAAGTCCCTGGATACATGTAATGTGAAACGTATAACAAGTCGATGCATATGCGTCTCCTAATATATACTGATGGAAATCGTCAAGAGCAAATAGAAAGCTTCGCGATGATGTTACACGCGAGGCCTGGAGCAAACACTTTTCGGATGCATGTATACCTGTACGTCGTGCGTACATAATCGTACACGGGACCGTCGATGGTCTGATTGATCGGTGTCGTGAGCAAGTGATGGTAGCACGCCTGTAGGTGAGCCGAATTGAAAAAGCCCATACTGCTGGCTTGAGACTGTGAGTCTTGAACCATTGGTTCATGATACCATACCGAATGCTATTAAATGTATACGGCTGACGATGGTTGATCGCAAATTATAATAGCGTAGGTATACACCAGAGATGCGGGATTTCATTTTATGTACAATACGAGTATATCCTACAAATCATGACGCGTAAGAAAATGATCCGAGTGGATTCGATGAGTGGTATATAAAATTGGATGGCTCTTAAAGAACTTGAGTTGAACCTGTACAATGTCAGCCGATTGAAGTATAAAATAGGTAAACGGCATGACATCTATATCAACATCACACATCAGTCTTCGAACTTGTATCCCGTCGAGCTCTATAGATTTCTCATAGGCTGCAGTAGAGTTATAACTATAATTGTATGAGTTGTAGCTGAGTCCTCCGCGATTGTATGATGTTGTGATTCTGAATCTAGGTGCTTATTTAGGCTTGAATCAGTCATGCGCAACCGATTCAATGACTTTCGCAAATCGTTCCGCACTCTTGTACAGTAGTTATAACCGGAATGAATTAACTCTTCACTCCTCAGGATGGACGTAGTCAGCGCTTCCGTTACTGGAGGGTGTTCAGTCACAGGGAATACGTGTCAATCAAACTTCCTGTGACGTCACCGCAGCGCACTTCATACCGTCATTGGAACACCAATGCCCGACGCATTCGCTGATTAGGATTCGGAACGTATACATCCGAGAACACTGCGTCCTGTTTAATGATTGTCCAAACTAAATCCTACGGTCTGTACTTTGGGATGTCGAATGACGGATCTCTGAGTTCTTACCGCCACTCAGGCTCGGTAGTCGGACACGTTCCAGCAGCTAATTTGTCCCAGTACCCAGACGTTTTTCTCGAACGTCAATGGTCGAGTTTTTTTTTCTACGGATATTGAACAGCGTATGGACAAAACGTGGCGTGATCTGGTTGTGGTACACCGAAATGATCAGTAACTCGCTTGACATGACGTCAATGACTCGTATCTAGAGGGTCGACTGAATTGCGAAGGGCTGATACGTTGAGCTTTGTCCCAGCATCGCAAATGGCCGATTTTCGACCCCTTTCAATAGTAGCGAACGGGGACGTGCCAGAGTCCCTTTGTGATTAGGGGGTCACCTAAAGCCTCTAAACCGAGGCTAAGCTTGGCAATATACATCCCAATGCCGAAGTATATGCCTGTACGGATAGACAATCACAGGGGGAACTTTCGATGCCCTAGTGTCAGGTTAACGAGTGATGTGAAGTTGACAACTGGCAGCCCAGGCTCGTCGCCTCCATGTAAAAGTCGGAGCAGTGACAACCGGTGCCTTGCGTGACAAAAAACTTCCACATTGAGCCCATTCGAAGTTGAAAACCTGCCAGGCAACTTCAGTGATTATGGTGCCCAGGGGGTTCAAGGCCACTGCGTCGAGCGCTGACTCGCAGTGAACTTCATTCTTATCGTTAGAGGCCTAGGGCTGGATTTTGGTGCAGTGTCGAGGCCTTCAGATTCACAGGACGAAATATCGCCGCTCTCGAAATCGAGAGGACATCTCTGCAATGAAAAACCTCGTAAGATATTTCGAAATTTCCATCGCATGAGGTAAAATCGATCAGGAGCATTTCAAAATGTCTGAAAAACTCCGCAATGATATCGAGTTTCTTTTCAAAAAACCAACGAGAACTGTCGTCGAGGTGCGACGTGAATCGATTAAAATTTTTTTTCGAACGTTTGTCGAAGTCACGTGAATTGTTGAACAGTTTCCAATTGCTAAATTTAATCTGGGTCACGGTTGTATATATTACATTCACTCAGCCATGCACTATTGATCCGATCATTCACTGACTCATTAGTTAATCCATCAGCTCGAAATCTCACATTTTCCAGGTAGTAATCAGTAATCTGATGAATGTATTGACCACTATGCGAAACTTCTTAGTTCGATAATGGGTCTGTAATCCATTATCCGTTATGTTTTAATACTTATAGTAGGCAATGCTACTGCAATCCATTACCTTCCATCTGTGCTCTCGAATGGATAATGCAGGGAATGTAATGTGTACATATGTAGATCGAATGAGCAATACTATTTTCTCGAGGACTTGTCATGTTTCCGAATAATTTCTATGTTCAAGAAGGAAATGAAACATCTTCTCTGAATTATATTATAAGATATACCTGTGCGAGTCATATTGTTGACTCCATCTTATCAATAATCATTCAATATTTTTACGTAATTGACGATGACGCGGTCTATATGTATGCGCCCATATGTTTGACTGAAATAATACATGCAAATTTCAAAAACAATATCGGTTTTCTCATTTGGTATTACTTAAGGTCCTATTAAAGACTCACAGCATTCAACAATGGGTAGCATCTGGGATTTCATGCGTCTTTAATAGCTCTCTAATATTTCGTAAAAATCATGATGCCATGTACTGTTCGTAATCACGAAGGTTCGTTTAGTTCAGTTCTGGTTCAGTTATAGCGTGCAGTATTTGCACGCTACATGCTAAATCCGTACTATCAGACCAATTATTGTAAGTGAGTCGCGTATGCGCATGCTTGTTCATTGCCCAACATTGCCATGTGTGTATGAGCATAATCAATAAACTATCTATCGGTCTATATCCGGATGATCACGGTTCTGTATACAGCGACTAGCAAATAATATCCCAATATTTGATTCCCTGATCGTCAGAAATTTTTCCCATCAAAAATTTGCAATCAATTTTCCAATTATTGCAAGCACCTGGAAGTGGGAGTTGGACCAAGGCGTGTAGGAATTAATCGTTGCCGTATGTCGTTGAAATTCGTATCTGCATGGAAGCTGGAAGCTCAAATGAAGACCGAAACGCCCAGACCAATTTTCTGGCTAATACGTGAGCTTTACCACGCAGGTATTATTTTTCATTCTGGATTATCCGAAGCCATTTTCTGGTGCAGCAAACAATTTTGCTGTGTAAGTCGCATTCATCCGTGCTTCCAACTTTTCTCCCAATCAGATTGCAAATCCCCAGCCAGGTATACCGAACTGAAATTTCGCGTGCAGTGTTACGAACGCAAGCTTCCAGATCAATGGTTTCGATTCCGATGTAAGTCAGATCTGCTCTATTTCTGTGCCGTGACTTATGTCTCAAGTAACTATCCCCTTCATCAAGGTGTAAGGGGGTGACTCTATGGTTGAGTGTTGAGCTTATTTTTGACTTTATCCACTCTGGCTTCCGGGAATTCTATAACGAATGAAGATCGAGGTGTCATCTCTTCCCTCTGCTGGTTTCACCCACACCATCTTCCGGCCCGGCTTGTTCGAGCATCCCATCTCATCTCATCTAATCTCATCTCGACTGAAAACCGTGATCGTCGTCGTGGTCGGCGCCGTCGAGATCCTGGAAACTCCGTCCGAAGCGATGCCTCGAATGCTTGTTATTTTCGTGCCAGGGTGGGGGTGGAATCGAAGCTCTCCCACAGGCCACAGCTCTGAGAGCCAGTGCGCCAGCAGCCGCGTTTCGAGTAGCACGTTGCCACGGCCTCGGGCACGATCGGCTTTCACCGGGTTCTCTCGTGTTTGTGTTCGGGGTTCGACCAATACATTCAGCTACAGCATCATCAGTTCAATACGCAGTAGAAAACTGGAACAATCATTGCGTGCTTGTGATTCACCAACTTCCGGAAGACATCATATTCTCCAAAGATTATCACGTGTGTTAAAAGTGCCAGTGGATTTCCACCGTACAAATTATACCCCCGAAGTTTCGAGTGTTCCCACAGTTCTCTAACTTGAAGTGCTCCGAATTGAGTGATCTTCATTTTGGAAGATTCAAAGGGTGAACCCACACCAAGAAAATTTTGGACGTCAGCGAGTGTAATCGGGAGTCATCACCATTCCTACTATATTGCGTGCAGTGAGCGAAATGATGAAGAGTCGTTCGATCAGCTGACTATCGGCTCTCTTCGGTGACCGGATGGGTGTCGAAGCGAGTCAACACGTTAGGTTGAAGAACAAGGAGCGGAGTCAGCAGCAGACCTGCTCCATTATGACGTTCAGCTCGGCTCTGAAAACCAACAGAGACCACTTTACCGATGAAAAACCGAACCGGTAGGTTTCAAGTGTTGATCGTTCACCATTGATTCGGAAGTAATGACATGTCTTGTTGCCAGTAGAACTTTCAGCTGGAAGGTTTTCAATAGCTCGTCACAGCTTTTGACGAGGCGGAACTTTGTGGATACGTATATTTCCTGCTCGTTCAAAGTCCTGTTGTAATTCATCAATGATAACGGTACTTCGACTAGAGATGAACACTTTGTTTCCGTTGCTCGTACGACATCGAGTTGCTTGAAATTGAAAATATTTCATCTGATGCCGATGCTCATCATTTTCTATAAATTTTGTGATCACCCTTATGCTTCCATTCGTTGTATCAATCGAATCCCTTCCACTATTTGGTGAGGTTGATTGCACCGTTGCAGTTGGGCAGGTTCTCCAGAATCCCTTTGTCATCTGAGAGTTCGAGTTCAAGTTTGTGTTTCTTTGTCCGGATACTGGCGGTAGTGGCTTGAAACTCTGTGCTTCAGTCGCAAGCTAGTTTGGTCTCCTAGAACAGTTGTGAATTAGTTTTTCACTTAATCATTACTTCTGAAGGCACGACAAGTGCTAATCGCCTGACGTGGGCGACGTCGAGTATCTAATTGCCGTCTGAGTGTAACTTTTCGAAGTTACTTTGACTGGTCAGTTTATTGAATGGACTGGATTGAAGGCTTGTCCGCAAGTACAGAGCAGCGTAAATTAATTCCTTCGCTCTATAACGAATATTTTCAACTGGCCGATAGGTCAAGAATCAACAAAACGTCCATCATTTGTTGACGTTATGGACGCAACGATCAGCGCTTTCTTTAAGTTGCTAAAAGCAAGGTTTCATTAAGCTGAAAGTGGACGTGAGACTACACTCGAGCATGATAATGGAGGCGAGAATAGGGCGGATGAAAGGAAAAGAAAGAGCAGCAGATAATAGCATCACAGTTTTCAAGCATCATCATGAAACTATTGTTATATTAAACTTATTCGATTATTCGATCCAATTACTTAATAGTCCTTGTTCCTTCTTTATTCCTCCGAGGGAATGGCTCTTTATCGCCATGGAGTTACGTAAAGGGACTTATTTCTGACCACGGCTGGTTCCCCTAAGTCTGATCAAATCGTTATTCGTTCATTATAATGACTTAATCCGTAACGACGATCGTTCCAACGTCATTTTAACCGTGAAAGTCGATACTGAGGCGCTCAGATTGTTTGCCCAAATCAAAGTTCGATGATCATACGAATAATTTTGATCATAATTCTTTGTCCTAATCTGCAGATATTAGAGAAATTTCGTATATAATTGACAGATGATCTCGGGCCATCAACGAACGCTCTGATTACTTTCAATTTTGGAGCTTCCGGAGATGGTGAATTTCGGAAACGAATAAGACCGAGGAAAAAGAACTATCTCAAAACCATAGAACTACCGTAACATGAAACATGTTTCACAGTTTACAATATTTTCCTATCAGCAATTTTATTCAGTGATGAACCGTTGCTCCGAAAAATTGGAATTTACAAACTGAGAAACAGATATTTTGTTCATTTCGAGTATGGTGAACGTTAGGAGAGATAGAGCTTCCATTATTGTGGAATATCTAATCACGAGTAGTGGAAAATTACTTTCGAACTTATTTGAATCTGTAAAACGACTCAAAAACGTCCAGAAGTCAACGAACGTCCGCTTTCCAGTCTTGGTCCAAAGAAGGACAACGGGCGTCTTCCCGTCTTCCTACAATCGTCTTACGGATCTAAATAAGCCAAAAAGCGTTTTGTGCTCCTTGGGAATAACTTATTTCTTACTTTCTCACAAATACCGGAATTTTATTCATAACTCAACTTTTGCTTGCATGAAAATTTGTGAGAATTAAGAATTCATGATATTATGAATTTCGATGTGTAGATTTACCGTTGAAGTTGAGCGTCTGGATACTCACATATCCCGAGATTAGCGGAATCAAAGTTCGCCCGCGTCATACACGCATGTGTAATCAGAACTAATAGAGATTAAAATTCACTGACTTCTGAGCCTTAATTCTAGCGCAGAACGAGTCATTACAAGTCTTATTATCAATCCCACGAGAATATATAAGTGAATAAATAGATTAATAAATGCCATTCTGTATCTTTATCTCAAATATTACGAATCTCTCGAAAACTGCACGTAACGTAATGATGTTTTCACCATGACCATTGCGCTTTCGTATCTTTTCTTCTACATCTCAATTCTTGATCAAATAAGACGAGAACGCGATTTTTTTACATTACGAAGAAAAAAGGGTTCTACTGTAATCAAAGGGCTATTGGATCTGCGTTATGAGCACTGAAGTATAAGGTAGAATGAGACAAACTGAAATCGCTGGATTTTCCGATAGTCTGAGACATGTGCCAGGTATGTCTGTTACAGATATAATTCCGGTTAGGAGGTTATTTTCCTTTTATAAGTAATACGTATGTGTTTGCGAGAGTAAAATCGTTACTATACTTCCGGGCTTTCACTCAATGTCCAGAATCATAAGAAATCACATGAACCATCAGCGATTTGAAAACAAGTCACGTCATGATGGAAGCCTCAGAATATCTCAGCGGTGATTGACAATCAAAAAATATACCTAACCGTCAACCAAATGTCTTTAAAACATGTTCATCGTGGAAGTGCTAGCGGAGACTTGAGATGCGAGCAGACTTGGATTATTGGCGCCTGGGTGACATACGACCAACTCACGACCGGGCAATAGTTGGCTGCAGATTACAATTCAATGATCGAATTGCGGCCAACATAGGTGGCAAGGTGAATCTTATGGATGTGCAACAGCAACCACAGTCCGGTTTCAATATACATTCACCTTTCAGACCGCAAATTTTGTGCCCGGGTTAATGATAATCGTTTTGGCAATTCCGAATTGGCGATATTGGTAGGTAACTGATGGTTCGAAAACGGTGAAAACATTACCGTCATAAATGTGTATTTCTAATATAACTTTACGTGTCGAGCGTTTGTACAAGTACAGCTCCGCCGTCGCGCCGTCTCGCAGCGAATCACTGCAACAAATGTACAATTTGACATCAGAAAGGATTTCCTCTTAAATAAACGTCAAATACAATTCATGAAAGTTGAGTGTTAGAAGAGAACCTTGACTTGACTATGAAAGAAAACAAAAAATGTGACAGGAAACCATTACGGCCTCAGTACTTGATCAGTTTTTCATACTGTTGAAGGCAACGCCGAAAATAAATAACTGCATTCGGGTAGTGAATTGGTATAAGATAACTAATCATTTTCTCCGAACCTCCGTTGGCAAATGAACTAGAGATATTTACTACAGTTCGGGTTCTCCGTCGATGGAAAATGAAAGAGAATAACAAAGATTAGAACTACGCCAGAGGAAATACTGCCATATACGAGTCCGAGTATATACGATTAGAACATTCATCAGGCAATTAGGCCGCAAGTAAGTTAAGTACCTTCACAGAGAAGAGGGCTGGTACCTAGAGCAGGTAAACTTGCGTGCGCATAGATTGCATGCACACGTGTCTACTGAAGGATGAACCCCTACCTACTTGTAAGAATATAATGAAACCGGTTAGCAAGCCACAAAGAAGTTTCTGCCTCGTCATCGTGGACGAGTTTTTGGGTATTCGTTCGGGCCACCGGTTTCTCACTTGGTCTTGAAAATCTCACTGTTGCGTCCAGCTCAACGACCGCTTCAATTTTATAGCATGGATCACTGGTGCGGAGGCATCCGCCGTGACAGTATCTCATTTCACGTTATTTCACGCAGCAGCAATATCGACTCGGTCCGTCGTTATTTTCAGTGGCAAAAGTTCCTTAGTCTTTCGGTTGTCTCTGATCGGCGATTGAAACGCGTGAATGAGCGGCGAATGATCGGCCAGATCGTGGAGGCGTATGATATTAATCCCGGAAGTCCTGGAATCGGAAAATTAACGGAAAGCTTAAAGAATTGCTACCGACTGAAATTTGGAAAGAAATCGAAGACCCATCGCGTCAAGAAGTTTTTAGGACCCATGCTTCAATTTTTATGGTTCCACGAGTTGATGAAATGTTGTAATTTTCATTCGAAGTATCAGAATTTATTGAATTGTTTTTTCGCGTCTGAAACCCACAAACACACACGAAATTTCAATTTTTCCATCAAATACGATCGAAGAAACTTGGTTATCCACGAATTCATGCGGGTTCCACATTCCGTTGTACAGTCGCAATGTTCACAATTTTTGTTACGGATTATTACTCACGTGAGAATATCATCTTTGCTTGAACACGTACATCTTCGTTCATGATATCTCATGTCAGTTGTATCTTTGGTCCTGCAATTATGTATAGAAACACTGGCTTATGATGCGGAACCCTCTCGCTTGTACATACGTATCATTTGCGAATCGCATTAGGCCAAATAATTCCGGGAGGTAGTTTTCTCATTAAAACGATTTGAAGTAGCCGAACCTGTCGTCCGTTGCGTAGTACAGAACCGAACAACTGAAAGATCACATTGACTCTACTGAGGTTAAGGTTATTCGAGAAGTAAAGTGGAAGTTTGCGTCGTTGAAGACAGTTATATGTAGGATACGACTCCGAATTCCAAGTTACTACGAGTATTGTGCTGTTGGAATACATTGCAGGAAGTTTCGTCTGACTGAATCCTAATCGGAACCTGCACGTTCTGTTCGATAATATCCTGACAAGATAATTCAGGAAACAAAATAGTATACATACAGCCTTTCTCCAGAAGTATACATAATGACCAATTGGATCGATTCGTCTTCCGTCCAAACGATATAAGTATAGTCATCCGGCGCACAGCTCGCCGAAAGCACCTTCTCCTCTTGGTTTCCACCGACGGAGATTGAGCTCTTGGTACTCTTCTTATGAGCATATTTTGTCCCATACCCTGAGGATTAACTCCTCTCTCTCTCTATTTTTGTTAGTTGAAAGTACCTCCAGGACTTATGTAGTCGGTTCTCTGAACAGTACTGTGTTATCGCTAGTCCGAAACTTCGGGCTGTTTTTCGTGACTGTGTCACGCACTCAATGGCTTCAAGCTGTACTTGTTATGGCTGAAACAAAGAAAATCATATCTTACGAATTTTATGAATGTTATTTCATGGTAGGTGTGAATCGACGAGAAGAAGTCTAAAATTACAGAGGTAAATGCCAATTTCCAACAAATTCCCGATTCCTGATGCATGTCTTGCTCATTCAAGATCATGTAATGGCGTATGGCACGATTGTGCTCGAAAATAATGCTGCCAAGGATTCTAAGGCTAAGAATAAAACGAGAGTTCGTGCAAAACGTCACACTTGGTATTGGTATGAGACTTTATCTAGGAGATTCGCTGTGTAGACACTTTTTCGCCGTCTAGATCATCCTTCGAGATCCTTTCGTATGCTATGATTTTCGGTTCAGGTATTCTCACCATGTTCACGGCAATCACAGCAGACTGAGGGAAACTCACATACGTCAGATTACTTTTTAGGTGGAGGTACAGTTTCTGAGAAGGAGGAAAGAACTTCTCAGTCATGGAGAGTTGAGGATCCAGGAGTCCAGCTGCAGGATTTGGACATTTGTTCTTGCAATCTAATGCAGCAAAGCGCGATTTCGCGATCGCTACGTAATCCTGGCTATCATTATACGACTGATTAGAAAATGGAATGAAATTGCGGCCACGCGAATGCGGAGACAAGGTCCCTGGGTGGTACATTACTATGACCTTATTATCCAAGCCGTTGTGTCATGCCAACGACATCAGTGGAAACAATTCTGGTCTTGTCCGCAATGCTAATGTTCAATGGCTCAAATATTGATCGAGGCATGAATGCGATTGGAAAGAATGTGGATATACTGCTTTCGTGGTTCATTATAGATGGTTACAGGATTCCCTACGGGACAATTCAGTCTGCACCTCTGCAGTGCCCCGCGAAGCGTATTAATGATAATCGTACATATTTGTAATGGCCGACAACTCACACAGGAAGCCGGTTGAATAATAAAGCGAGGTAGCGATCCCACGAGTTTCCTGCGTCGCGTCGCAGCGTAACAACCTGAGCGAATCATCGTCCAACGAAACTCATGTATGTATAAAGTCGTATGACGCTTTTGAACACATTGCCAGGTCTGTTCGAAAAATATATTCCAGAAGCCAATTAAGATTATCTTAATCATAGTCTGAGCGGATACGTATCTTTTCAATTCGAATTTCGACAATTCCTTCCATTTCACCTCTCATTCAAGTTGTTGAATTGTTCAAAATTCAACTTTTCTACATGACTCTATCTCTAAGGTGACTCACTCAGCCAAAAAGTCACCGAGACAACATTTCTTTAGATTTCATTCAATGCCACGACGAAAACACGTCGAAGTTTTTTCTCCAGTCCCCCAAGTTCGCGTTCACGCTATCCAAGTATGCACGAAAAGTCGTAGGTCCTAAAACTGCAATTTTTTACTTCGTTTCTTCAATTCCTCGAAGAATGTCGCAAACTTCAAGCTACAGTGGATGGTGGCGCGATTTCTTGTTCAGAAGCTACAGCTCAATGGATAATTGTCATTCATCAAATAAAAAGCCAGAAAGTTAGGTCAATGAAAAGAATTAGAACCCCGCGAAAACGCGAATAGTAGTAAAAGAACGATTATTTGCATGCATTGATCCCGTGACCGAGGGGCGGATGCTGCGATGAAATAGTGCGTTGACGACAATGGTCAAGCGGGCGAGAGGCTACGGTTCATGGTTCTCCCTCCGTTTTCGATCAACCGGACCGGTGACCGATTGTTAGGAAAGGATGAAGCCAATTAGAACCCATCAATGGTAATGATTAGCTCATTTTTCTTCGCCATCATTGCGTACTTTTCGTACCAGCAGCGTGGTGAATGCTTGGCGTAAAATTTTGAAGGTACTAGAAGATATATTCATTTTAATTGTCGACAGCAAAGCAGCACTTTTCTCTAATGAGGCTCACATGATTCATATTCGTCTCCTTTGTGTCTACTTAGCACTAGTTCTATCTCTGCGATTGCGTGTTATTTTCATTTCTAGTTTCGTCGGCAATACCGGCGTCGAATCAATTGATTTACGACTCGCTAATGAAGTATTGAAATAGCAGATCTCCAGGATAACCAGTCCCTTCCTGTCCTTCAGCATGCGTTTAGCTCCTCGAACAGTACCGCCACACATATCGACAATCGATATTTGGTAGAGACGATCTTTGACATTCGATGAATGATCCATAGTCATATCATTATCGCCAGGAATATTTCAACGAGAAGTATTTACTCAGAGTGGCTTATCCGTCCATTTTCTAGGCTTCGCACGCGTGAGTTACTCTGATGTAGTAAATGAAAAATACCACGCATATTACGAGGTGAGTAGTTTTCAGTCAAACCGAAAACTACTCACTTCACAAATCCGGATATTTTTACTGAACAGCTTATGTTTTATTTATGTTTCTATTCATTCCAAGTTGTACTCTAGTTGATTTGAATGATTATACATAACTTCGCCTCATCTACATACTTGTTTGGAATCCGTCTCCGATGCCATGAAATTGGTAGGTCGGGTTTTACAGCTGATTTGATATCCACCTGCGGATGCCGATCACCAAAAACTTGATAGTAGGATGATGCAGTTCAACGGTGGCTCGAAAATCCACTTGAGTTCTGACTCAGACCCAGGCTCCGCTTTGACTGATTCTTTGTTTGTTTTCTCCGCTTTTCAATATTTCTATTCTATGTTCAACACACACCTGGAGATTTAGCTATCGTAACGCCACCTAATACGGTGTGTCTCGCACGTGACGAGTAGCTGTATAGTTTTATTCACGTAGTTTGGAGCTACATGTGTCAACGATAACGGAGCCACGTTCTTGATCTCTTCAAGGACGAGTGATTATTCTTTCTTTGCCTATTCATAATGTCTCTGAAGTAATGGCGGATGGCGGATGCTTATCTTACAAATATTTGGTGTTGTATCGCGGTCCTCTGTCAAAATTTATAGATCATAGCCTGTATTGAAAAACACTATGCTCATTTATTCCAATACCTATATATTGATGAAATGCGTGGTTTATTGGTTTCAATATGCGAAGACTGACGGACAGAATAGCAGACTTCACATTCCTTTTCAAAGTTGGAAAAAGAATATGAAATTATTTCCGAAAATATCTTTGTTCAATTTAAAGGACTTTCTGACCGACGTTGCGACGATGATAGTGGTTTCACATTTCGCAATGTGAGCAATGCGCCAGCTTTGCGCTTTTCATCCTTTTCTATAGAAAAGGATGAAAAGCATCTCGAGCATGCCGTTCTTTACCGTCCATACCATGACAAAGTAGCCTTACAATGGTATCAAAAATGGTGAAGTCAGTTCTGAAACATCAATACCGTCCCCACGCGCTACCAATGATTCTCTCTTTGTAAAAGTGAGGCAAGAAACGTGATGCGGAAGGGGATAGACGGGAGGTTGCACTCAAGGCTGTAGAAAGGCATGCGGCATGCAGCTTGTGCTCGCTGAGTCTGGCGATGCTGTTTTGGGTCGTCGACCTCACAATCAGCCCAACACACTTCATAGATTTGTTCGCAAGGTCGGGCATTGCTTGGTCCGATGTATCATTCGTTGTGGGCGTGTTTCGCCTTGGGTCTCCGAAATCAGTGGCTCCGACAGAGCCTCCCGCGAGCTTTGTGCAGGGTGACTAACCACTATGTATCGAAAAAGTGAATATGAGAGCTGCTTCTGCAATATCAAATAGTTGTAATACCAGCTGACGAGTCAAATTTTCACTCAAGAGTGACAATTATATCAGTGGCAAAGCTATAATAGTGTTTGGTAATTTTCGCCATTTTGGTTACTGATTTTTGTATTTTTGTTCATACATATATTTAGAAAATTACCAAAAGAATTTCTATGGACGTGGAGTACCCTCTGTCGAAATTTGTAAATTTGTTCCCCACGTGGCGACCGCGTGGCCAGCACTTACCGCGTTTTAAAATAGATTGATGCATAATATATGTGTACACTTCTATTAGCGTGCGGGGCGGTGGTAGCCTACATAATTGTGCGAGATGCGAAAGAAACCTATTTATACAACTATTCCGAAATGATTAACCGGTTACTGAAACACTGTCTAACGATGAGAAAGTTTTTAGAAGAAAAAATATTTGTCAGTAGTCAGCAAGGTACCGACATATCTACAGTATACGAAAACCGAGCAGTTCTGTATGTTCCCCATTCAAATTGTTCCCGCCTACGTTTTTTCGAAAAATTTCAATTTGCAGAATCCATTGGCCCCAGCGAAATGCCTTTTTTGCGACAATTGCTCATTAAAAACTGATGGAATATTCATTTTATCCGAACAGTTTTACACAGCTTTGTTCGTCGTATTACGCTTCATTTAGTAGTTCTCGAGATTTTTTGATTTGTTGTTTGAACTAGATAGCCTGTAGGTATTATTCTCGAAATGGTTGTAGGCACGCTTCGGTGAGGCAGAGTATATTTTCACAGAAAGTCATCGAATTTGAGATGATTTAAGTTGCGGCGACATACATAGACACTGAACACACTATGATATTCGAATTATTTTCCTCGATCATCGTAGTAGCCCGAAAAAAATTCCAGATGAAGTTATGACAATTTATTCGAGGTATAAATTTCTTGGAGCATCTGCTTCAAACGGCTTCTGCCAGAATCGAGTTTTTCATAGATCAATTGCAAATTGTTGTTCTCAAAACTCCTGAGTCTCTGTTTATTAATAGCCCGAAAATATCGTAGGGCGCCGAAAATAATACACTCATACTACATGAAATACGAGAAATCACTATTTTTGTCGAAGGCCTTGATCTTGCATGCCATTCACCGATCGTGTATTTGAGCCGTCCGGTTTTGATCATGTACCACGCTTAGGTATCTATACATATGTGGTTGCCAAATTGGCACAAATTTTTGGTATCATCACATCATTAAGGACTTGGGAGGGATTTTCACAGACATTTTACAAACATTAGTGCGCTTAGACCTTGTCACGTTGTGTATCTCTTATACGGAGTAAATTGTGGCAAGATGTTCAGGAGCTACTAGAGTGATTTATGTTTTGTAACGTTTACTGTTAACTGATACGGCTTGGTCCACGATTCGCCCACGTGGAACGGGTATATTTATACTCAAAACATAGATTAGTTTTTTGCTCGTTTTAGTTCGTGTCACCCCGCAGTAGTTGGTTCAGTTCTTAAACAAATTTAGACGTCGCGGGGGGTATATGACTTGCAATTATAGACAGAACAGTAGGCCTATAGGTTTACTGATACAAGCACCGCTGGCGAATTATATATAAGCCTCAAGAAAACAGGATCAAGTTCGTAGTTTCAGCAGCTTTGCGCGTAAAGAGGAGCGCCGGTCAATTGCCATTACTATTACCATAATCTATAATTGCCAGAAATGTTCATAAAATGCTCAAATTTGATTTTTCCTAAAAAGTTAACAAAATTTCCACAATTCTTACTTTTGGGCTTACACTCACTCACATTGGAAAATGAATCTTGTATTGTAGTGTCGCTTAACCGGCTCAACAGCAGCTAATAGCCTGGCGACATCGATGAATCGTGCAAAGCTGGTGAATCATTATCTGAAACTGAATCACGAGAGTCACGGATGCGAAAATACAAGTCTGATCCTCCGTGATAATTTGCCATCTGTGGAGGCCAATATATGCGTGTATAATGTAATGTATCCCCGGCTGAATTCATACTGATTATGGCTCAATGACTCTCCATCAATATGAACTCTGACCTTAAAGGCTCAGGCATAAGGTCGTCGGCAAGGATTTCATTTCCGTGATCAAAGCGCCGTCGTATTAGCCTAGTTGGTTACTCAATCATGTACGTGGTTGAGGACATGTGTCAGAGACATGTCGTGTTTCATGCACGTTACAAGTTTAGTAAGCGAATACAAGATCTCTTGCGTTGTTAAACAGTAAGAGTAATAACAAAGCGACCATTACGCGTGGCTTCTATAACGCATATAATCGATTTCCTTATATTTTCGATCGAGGAGGGTAGGGGTACCTATACGTGGTCACGATTGACAAGGCTGAGTGTTAATGCGTATCTAGACCACGCGGCAAATGAAAATGTTAATTGAATACTTAATGTCGAGCAAGTCACGTCCAAACGCCGATCGCTGCTGTGAACAATAGATTTCTCTGTTTCTCTTGAGAGGAGTGAATGCTCATTAGCCAGGGAATGGTGCAGAAGAATCATTCATGCAGACCTGATGCTTCTCGATTATTAAGCGAAAATTGTTAAGACTGGAAAAACGCTTGACGTCATAGCCAGGAGTGTCAGTATGCATATGGTCAACGTACGTATAACCAGGAATTAATGCGTCTGACGAAGTTCAGCCACGTAATACATACAAGACGTAGTAGTATCTACTTATCGTGGAGTCTGTATAGTTATTAATTATTTACACACGTGCAATGCCTGCGAAAATATCTGCATACCTACGATCACGGCGGCGCAGCGTCGGATTATGAACGCTGTTCATCCTTAATCGATCGAATATCGCGCGTGGCTGTCTTTGCAAATCCATTACTTCATTATTGCCGTATTATAGCAACCTCTATAGACTTGATCTCGTCTTCTTTCAGATATGTGTGCTTCTCTGCGCGGTTTTTTGAACTCAAACTTCTTCTCAAGATCGATGTTTCGGCATGTTATACATATACTCTATTTTCGGCGAGGTTCTGCTCACGCGAATAAGTATAGTCTTCATTTCTACTCACCTGCGTATGCGAAACTGAGTCTGAGCTCCGTGCTACATGCTCCCTTTCAAATTGTATACCAAACATTATCCGTTATCCCAAGAATTGTTGTATTGTTCGCAACTAGTTCATACTTGACGTATACGTGCTAGCCCGGATGCTCATCGATTGATTAAGCTCATCTTTGAACATAGTTGTGTAATAGAACTTTTCAATCCACCTATATGGATACGTATGCGGTGTATAGAATATACAGCTGTATGCGCGGATATGTGGAAGCTCGAGCGTTGTATGGCATCGTGACTCAATTTGCAGACGAACAGGAGGGACTCGCACACGATAGCAATCCGATTATCACGGGATAATTGGTAAGCCGGCGATGTTCCGATGAACATATACTATACATAGACTATAATTATTACGTGTCCCTCCGCAGTAGGTATCTCGCACCTGCTTACATCTAGCTGTGGCGTATAAAGTCTGAGCCAATGGCGGTGAAAATCTAAAAACGAATGGTAAGTAATTTAGCATCGGCACCTGCAATATTCGCCTGGATAACGTAAATCGCGGACACATATCCTGTATTCTGATTGAGGAGTGGAGTAGACACATGTTTTCCCCCGTCGTATGAGAATGTGTAATAGTTTCTCTTTCTATCAGCTATAATTGTGAGAGTAAGGTCGTTCTTGTGTCGATCGGAACACATTATCGCTTGTTATACTAACTATGTCTTCCAGATTGCAACTGAAATTGACACCTACGGCGACCGTTACCGCCACCATTTGGACCTCTTTGACACTCTTATTCTTGCGATCTAAACCCCTTCCTTTTCCTTATACATAGATGTGTAGGTATATTCTGCGTAACGGCTGGTAAATTCGGATTTCCGTCGTCACGATCAAGCATCAGTTGCGATGGAACTTCATCCCAGAATGTGCGTTATAGATAAAGTATTCCGTTGTCTTTCAATTGGCTCTTATCGGTGCAGGCGTGAATGCTCACAGCTTCGGGTAGTTTTCCGCGATTATACCACTACGCTAATTTATGAGATGCGCCGCGCCAGTGCAGTGGTAGGTATGTACTATTTGCGAATGATATATTACGTGCCTACCGCATTTAGACTGGATATAGAAATTAAACATGATAACGTCCCATCTGGCGCCGCCTCGTGGTTCCATATTAACGTTTGCTACGCCGTGCACCTGTGTATGTAGACAGTGACTACACTGTGATCTGTGCGGAATTACGGCTTCGCTGGATAGATCATACATTGCTCGTGCATGTGGTCTGGTGTAGATGTTTCACGCATTATGTGATAATATCGCATGAGGTGATATACGTGAAGTGAAAACGAGGTGGCGGGGAAGATCGAGTTTAAAACTGCGGAGCGATTTCCAGTCAACACTGGGTCGCGCTCTTCTGGGGGTTCAGGGTGGGCATTGAGGTATGAGCTCGAGTTCTCATGTTCAATCGGTGAACGCCATTCCGCCGGGGAACTCATCATCCATTGTTCATCTACTGTGTCCACCCCTTGTCGACTCAGTCACGCAATAATTCACTCATTCACTCGTCCGCTGCACGGTTCTCACCGTGTTTATAGTATACCGCGGTATTACAAAGTTTGGAACAATTGGGCGGTATGGTATACGTTGAGGCGTCTACCGGGTGATTCCATACCGTTTTCCAGCCAAGTTTAGTATCATCAAATCACAGTGACCGATTCCCTGACCATGAAGGATCCGGGAGTGATCTTCTACGGTTGATTTTCATATCAAACTGTGATCAGTGTCTTCATCTCCCGAGAGTGGTAGGCGGATGGACTGCTCGTGTAGAGTGTGCAATCGAGCTCTGCGACCGCTACAGCTTTCGGTAGAGTGGAGGCCGTGTCCTGGACTGCCCGTACATATTATTTGACTGAAAAATGAAGGGCATGCGAGACCGCTGTAAAGAGCAATGGAAACTCCTGACGTAAGTGCAATTATGAGTGGCAAGTGGTTGATGGGTTTACCCGATTCTCAAATATCCTTTATTTTTATCCTCAATATAATACGTCACGTCGGAATACACACGCTACTTGCGAAAATCAGTATCCAGTCAATCGTCCGGCAATCTTCTAGCAAAATGATGTGAAATCGTTCTGGTTATAGTTCAGCCATCCCAACCGATTCTTTTATTACTAGTCTTATTACTTGCAGCTGGCTGTTGCATATGAAAGTGTTTTACCGTCTGAATTTCGCAAACATCACATAGCCTGCTTCACGATTCATAGGCGTGCCAATACATGATACTGCTAATCGTACAATCCTCTGAGAAATTTGTTCAACCATCATTTCGACTCTACATCCTCACATTTCTGAAATTTACTTCGGATTATTTAATTAGGTGATTCCGCACAGTCCTTGGTTTCGCTGACTCATCAGTTCTTTCCCACATAGCACACGTAATTGCACCACCATCACAGCGATATTCCTGCACTTTTGTAATATTGCGGAAATATTGCTGCAATGTGTCTACAAGTTCTGTGCTGTAAATAGAAACAAGACTAGCAATATTCACCAGTCACGTCAGTAGTCAATCTTTACTCTACCACAGTATCCTCATCTTCCTATTTACATTCATACCATTCTATCAGTAGGCTTGTTTTCTAGAGGATTCTTAAATTTCATCTCATTATCGAAATTCAAGAACAAATAAATCACGGTACAAACGCAATGTGTACCTACTACGTTTCCCGTGATAAACTTGATTTGTAAGTTAACTCGGCAAGAGTGGCTAAAAGTAGACTTTTGCGCGCCCGTGGCGGTTACAGGATGAAACGTTGTTTTTTTAGTTCGTATTTTGAGTAGTATTCAGGAGAGCTGTGTTGTGATTGAAAAGGGCCCTATATTACTCGGCGTTGTATTAGTTATATTAGTTACTGGTGGTCGGAGAGACTCTTCTTAACGATATAAGTTCTACAGGCTTGACCTTTTTTGCTTTGGAGCGAAAAACGTTTCCAAAATTATTAGTGCAGCGGATTTCTAAAATCTCACTGGCACTGAACCATACGAAGTCAGTCTCTCTTCCGGGGCGAAAGATATGTCATTATTTGGAAATATATTTTCATCTTCGACACAAGTGTAGTCGTTCTAGGTATCGGCATATTTAGTACTTCACTTCGGATATTCTAGCCGTGCATAGTGTAACTATACTATTCGACCGCTTTGAATAAAAATTGCGAATAGCTTGCCACGAAGTCGAAGTCGTAAATTTACTACGGATCGAAGTCATTTCCAATCCTGAACTTTCAATCCGGAGATCATTGGAAATTGCGGAAAACGGCGGAGTTGACTAAAAGCATTCGCTTCACGGGATCGGTAATTTGATCCAGAAAAATGACTCGCAACTTCTCATTAAAGGATACGCGATTGCACGTGCTCAATTAAATACTATGTATACTAATACTAATGGCCGGTGCTTGCAATTAATTTCGCTTGAAATGCTTGTGCACGTTGGCAGATTGAATTTAACGGGTTGGAGCACCTGCACCCCGCCCATCATACTTCTCAGCTCTACAAACCAGCCTCACTAATGGTACGTCGTGCAACCCAACGAGCTTACACGGGGATTAGTTGATGCAAAGTGAATCATTATAACTGTATACGTAGAAGGTATTGCCAATGCCGTTTACGGAACAAGAATTGGACACAAGAATTTCACGATTTTCACGTAGAGTACAGATTTGTGTTATCTGAGAACGATTATTGTAGCGTCTCGTCAGTTGTTGCAGTTCAACGATTTCATAAAGCAATGAACGCCCCTGTTGTGATTATATTCGGCAAGGTTTCGACACAACAAGATTTCGTACTTCTTCTTCATAGCAAATGTCTTTATGAGGGGTTATGGAGTTCTGCGTCGCCTGGAAGTTTAGTTCTGACAGAGCCACATCGATCTTCCGGTTCAAATCAACTACTACTTTGTACAACGAGTATGAATAAGACCCACAAACTGGCTCTTCATCCGAGTAGTAGTAAATTCTGAACGGTGATACAGCTGTTTAAAAAATGTAATATAGTCATTTGTGTACTGAGGTAGACCGCAGGTATATGTTCTTGCCGAATGTGGATATTTTGTTATCAAACTCAGCTTTTTGCCGCGGAAACGCTTTAAACTTATGTTCGCGACGCTATTCTTAGACACGCGAAGATAATTAGTTGGAATCATATTGTTTCGATTCTCATCAGAATCTCACAAGGTTGGAAGCACGTCAGTAAGCGTATTCTCGGATAACAGGCGCCTGTATACGCGATAGCATATATTATGTACATAACGTTGCTAAATTCGGTAAACATTGCGACACAATGGAGTAGCCGAAAAACTCCCGGACTTTACGACGAAAAGCAAGACAGAGGAAACGAAAAGTTTATGAAACATTCGAGGAGATAACTAACAACCTTCATCCATTTCGCCAAACAGTATACGAGACTATAAACATCGCGGCGTCTGCCTTCCTTCGCAGCACCCAATAATATATCAGGCACATAAAACGGTAGTAACGTTTCCTCGAACTTGAGGGCAATCAGTCTCCTCGGAGATGACAGTTGCCTAATTGTTCTACCCAATTGTGCTTTGTAAGCTTCTGTAGAATAACAGGCGAAACTTTGCTACTCCAACTGCCAAACAACTAACTAGCAACGAATGGGAACATTTCGCATGTCAGATGCTGGACAGACTGGAACTGTAACCAATACTAAGTTCTAGTCTCAATTCCCGCCCGTATATAATTCTACGCAGAAACGAGCTTGGATGTTCGTCAGCGATATCTAGAGCCACGGAGAACGCAATGGTAAGCATTGCCGAAGGCATATTAACGATGTAGCCGAACATATTATGGAATCCGCAATATATAGCTATGCTATTCCGGATCCACTTAAACTTACTGCTGAAGTAGCAATATGCCCTTTTATACATTCTCGTGCTCTATTAGCGGGAAAAATATCCCGTGAGGTACGTAGACTGGAGCCAATACGTTCCGCTTTGCGCAGGACTTGGTTCCCCGGCGTTCGTCGGATGGATCGATGCGAATAAATAAAGAAGAAAAAAACAAGCTTGTAAAAGCGCCTATGGACTGTTAGCTCTCGATACCATTTCGAATTGTTATCTCTCGAGGCAAGGGCAAATGTCCGTTCTAATCTTCTACGGAAATCCGATCTGGCATAAGATTCGTGAGGGTCTATTGCGTTGAAATATTATATCGAGCAGTTGAGGGGCATTTAGAGTCACCGGTGGCAATCTAACCTAGCTAACATAGGGAATATTTATTTTTTATCAAATCAGACCGATGTCTTGAGACAGTAAAACATTTAGCCACTTTTTGCCATCACATTTAACGAATTCTCAGAGTTTCATCAAAATTGGTCGAGTCGCTTGTGAAAATTTACGATTCTCGTTTTGGAAACGGTCAACTTGCGATATAAGACGGAGAACTGTAGACGAAAAAAAATCGATTTCTACATCTTTCCCATGTCTTTCTTTCAGCCGGTATTGGATTTGTCAATTTTTAGTCCCATGCAGCGCGATTTGATTACAAAGTAACTGCTTTATATACCTGTGACAGCATGATATTTTCAATAGAAGAATAACATATTCACATTGACTAATAATATTTGTGTGACGGAGGCAAAGATTCACGAGGATTGTGTATTAATTTATTTCTCAGTGACGTTGTAGCTGTGAATCATCGATGCATAATCAGCACGAATCTTTGTACTCATCCGACGAATCAGCATTACCAATAAACGTGGATACGATCCAATATCATTATTTCCATTTACCTGCATGTTGTCGACAGAAAGGCTCTGATGGATTGTAATCGTCAAATATAATTTGCCAACGGAGCTGTATTCCGATGCGGCTCAATTCCACCTTGAGTAGGTATCTATCAGCTGCATCGAATTCTAGATCTCATGGACTGTTGAGTGAGTTGCGCAACGAAGGTATAACGTTCAGAGATCCATTGAAAAAGTTTACAATAGCAATATTGTGGACCAATTCGAGCGAAGCTTCCATGCTATCATGATTCACGAATTATAAACTATTTCAATTCTTCAGACCTATCATAGTAATGTTCACGGTCTTCCTTGGTGCTCATGGATCAATGAATGGATCACATTCCTGTTACTTTACGTTTCCATGTCAACCCAGTTTGAATCTTATCGTTAGACTTTCATATTTCGTTTGATTGAGTCTTATTGCTTGCCATTAAGAAATGCCTAGGGGCAATTGTCTTGGCTAGTGCGTGGGATAGCCCGGAGACAAGAAAACAGAAAACCGAACGTCACTGCCGTGAGGAAGAAAGGATGGAGACTGACGAAACGGGACAACTTGGCGGAATCTCGGAATTTTCAAGAAACCTGAAACCCGCGGGAACTCCCGTGTCCGTGTTTCGTGAATTGCTTCATGGAATCCTGATACCTTGAAAAATTTTACAATCTCTTCAGAAGCGACTATACTTGTTCCCGAATGAGTTTCACAACATATGGACATGTTTCCGTAATTGGTGGAGGACTGAAAAGATATTCTTGGATATTTTCAACTGTCTGTACTAACCGACGAATTCTATGCTCAATGTTTTCACCGCAAATCAAAACCCTAGTGAGACCGGATCGAAATACACACATCGTAAGGCTGGAGAGTCATCACTCGAAAAGAGAACTAAACCAGCCCGAACAAAAAGTACAAAGAATTCAATTTCAGAATATGAAATACGTAGTGCTTTTTTCGCTCTTAGTATCTTCGAAAGAAGGCGATATGACCACAGTGAATATGTGAAATGTATATCGGCTCAATGGTCTAGGGGTATGATTCTCGCTTTGGGTGCGAGAGGTCCCGGGTTCAAATCCCGGTTGAGCCCGGTTTTTTTTTTCTTTTCATCTTTTGTATCCATATGAAGTTGTTTTTATTGCTGTGACACAGCGGGACTCACCTTCACGTTACTTCCGTACAGGTATAAATTCATCTTGAAATGTTATATGCGAGTTAGCATACATGCATCGCTTGAATACCTACCTATGAGTAGAAACACATGCATGCTCATACTTGTGTCACACACATACATTGATATTAATTATCATATTGCGTAACTGGCATCACTCATGTTTCATAATCGAGACCAGTCGATAAAGCAGAAAACGAGCTTATTACTTGCCTATTATAAGATATACAAGTTGCTGGCCAGTGTGGCAGGGAACGGTGTGTGGGGGGGGGGGGGGGGGGGGGAGTTCATGAAATGTTAATCATTACGCGTCGGCGGCCGCATATTTGGCTTAGAAGATCAATTATAAAGGGAGCGCATGAGATGAATTCTCGCGTACCTATACAGGTCGTTGTGATTGTGCCTGCAGCGATGCGATGATAACATATTCGCTGAGATCAACGGTGCAGACATCCGGATATATTTTATACGCGTACCCGTGTTATAGCACAGAACATGCACAGACATATTGCAGCAATATCTCTGCAATGTTGCTACTGCAGTGCAGATATGTTGCTGCAATTAACCGTGCTGTATACGGGATACGACCCCGTTACGTTTTACGCAGGTTTCTTTTATTCTAGGTCCATTGGAATCCTTCCTCTCATTTAGATGGCCAAAAGTTTCCATGACTTTCTTGTCTTTTTTTAAATAGCTGCGATAACGGAAGGTGATAGGGATGGGCGGGCATTTTCACGAGAATACGATCCTCACTGATGATTTTCACAGTAACCGTTCCGTCCGACCCCGTATAACGGTACTCCAACATGTACCTGACGCATAACTGTTGATTTAAAACGTAAGCGAGGCGTTAACCTTGACGGTCACCGGCGGAAGTCGACGTATGTCTTCGCTACATTCTGAATAACAACCGAGCATCAAATTGGTAGACTCATGTGAATTATGATTCATCCTAGCGATGAAAAATGTCTAGATTGCTCATTCAGCAAAAAGCTATTGAATGGAGACAGTCGCGAATACCGGCAATATATTCTACCATGAAATTCAGTTGAATCCTAATCAGGAAGCTTGACTGTCCGAGACAGCCGATGATTAATGACTGGCAATTTGTGTAGAAATCATGTTCTTCCACTTCCAATTCATTTCGCCATTCCCCTCTGATTATAACTTGTACGAAGTTTCATCGAAAAATTACTGATATGACACCGGGAAGCAATAGTTCCTGTGGTGGTTTCAAGCTCTAATAAGTTCCTATCGATCGATGATTTCAGGCCCAGCATGGTGTCGGCGGAGGAAGGGATGCTGGGCTCAGGACTAGCAGGCAAATTGAAATGCCCAGCGCCAATTTCTCGGTTACGAGTAGAGAAAATCGAAGGTGGCCTTATGGTAGCTGGAGTTGTGATTGCTGCCAACTGCCAGATCGCCCTACCCGCCTTTGGATTTCTCTTCATGCTGGTCGGCGCAGTACTTACAGGTCAGTACCATCACTTTTGTTTCTATCTTCATATTCATCTTCGAGCAGGTAATTGCCAGGACAATTGTGATCGGTATAAGGATTTTTAGTCAAAGTGAGAACCGTGTTAGTTGAGCAATTGTGCCGATGCACGAATTGGGTACATCGGATGGCTGTGGATTATACTTCTGGTACATTATATATACGTGTCACAAAGATATTGTCGAAAGACGAAAACGTGCAACGTTTTCCTCCGTGACACGTTCAGTGAAAGTCTTTCGAGAGAACGATGCGTGGGTTCAGGAGCGACGGGATACACGACCGCACAAGATTCTTCCGCACGCTGGCGACAACGTGGATCTTCTTTTCCACAGTCATTAGCTTAATTAGCAGCGTGTACCAGGTCTGCGAATACGTCTCCTGATTTTCAACTAACAAGTAAACCTGAATGGACGATCTGTAGGTAGTAATATAAAATGACCTCACTGGGGACGATGTTACGTCTTAGCAGCTTCCTCCACTCGGAAGTCTGTCACCAACTCGCGCTTCTCGTTCTAGGTTCTCGCTTATGCACATGTTATACCGATGGCTTTTACTTATCAACAGTAATGCAGGAAAAGAGAGCGTATCATGATAGAGAAAATGCTTTCTCCAATCTACTTACTCTGCGCCCAGATACGCGCCTCTCAGCCGAGCTGATGCACCGTTGACAATAAGTCACAGTTCTTCAACCGCTCTATTGGCTGAAATTTCATTCCGTGAACATGGCAAATTTTTCCGGTTTCCACAAAATCAAAATTTGGATCGATATAAGAGCAGTCAGACAGAAATTTGAGACAGCCCCGAGTCTTCCCGGGTCGACATAATCTGCAAACTGAATAATGTGACCTTATTGAAAGAGGAACGTTCTTCTCTGGCTGATAATCTCTTCGGAATCAGATGGCGCCGGGGACCAAAAATAAGGTCAACTGAAACAGCTCTGGCTACGGTATAGACAGATTGTACAGAAATGGCTTCGACCCAGAATAATAATGATGCCAAATAACTGAAATAAGACATAATTGTACTGTAAATGTTGTACTTTAGAAGGTGTGTTATAGGGTGTGAATTATTAACACATCATTTCTGCTCTACATATGTCTGTATGTGATCCATGAATATAGCGCGGAATTTATACGGTTTCATTGGAGCTATATCAGTTATACTCGCGCTTTTCCACTGACACATCATTCCCACTTGTAAGCGAATGCATGGCATTCTCAATACCTCTCAACTGGGTGATCGAAAAATTCAGAGTAGATTCTGAAATACATGTTTCCATTACATATAGTAACTATCAATCCCAACGCCGTTTTATAGTTTTCATTGAACATGTATGAAAAGAGGTTTCCAACTCGAAATGTTGAACTACCATTTTTCTCACAAAATGGTAGTTTTTTTTCGGTGATTCACGAAAAATAATCGATTCGCAATTCGGTAATGTTGAGTTATTCGATTAAACTTTCGAAATGAAAATCGTTACAATACGTCACATGAATTTACTGTGCAGCTGGCACGATTATACATATACTAACTTAAAGATTTCAAATCTAGATACAGTCGTCCCTGAGAATTCAGGCAGCTGACGGTAATGTCAGGTACACGAATATCAGGTTCAACGTGTGTCCATGACACATAGTCAGAGCGAGTACAGGAGCTATAATAACAGACTGGGCAGGCGACTGGTTCCGAGTGCCCTATTCTCCGTTCTTGTCAACCAAAATTTGTTTCATTCTTATTTTGAAATAATAATACGAGTTATGATCGCCATATCCCGGGTGTATTTGAAATGAGAGCTATATACGTATGCCAGGATTTCGGGTCAAGTTATTTGAGATCGTCATCAAGTAGGTAGCCCAGATCAACGAATGTAACAATTTTTGCTAAGGCCGCTGACATCAGCTCTCCGGCTCAAACTACAATGTGCTTATTGCCGGAGTATTGCCTATTCTCGACTCCGTGTGCGATATAATCGAATTAAATTCTCAGGTTTTGGTGTTCAATTTATTTATCTGTTTCGACTGAGCCGAGGCCAGCCAAGTTCAAATCTAATTAGGAACTAGAAGCAATCGTGATTCGATTAATGTCTAACCCTGTGAAGTAACATCGGTTGATCGTTCACCATGTTATTGACTCCAAGAGCCAATAAAAGACGATAACACACTGAGCTAGTAATTGATGCTACAGGCGGAACCTATGTGAACTCCACTCATGACCGTGAAATGGTGAACCACTCATGGGTTTGTTGAGCAGTTAGAATAACTTCCAGTGCGCAATATCCTGTTTCTGCACTTGTTATCATAAATGGCTCAGCATCGAATTGTAAAACAAACTTCGCAGCTTATGCAGTGACTTTAGGTAGGCTAGTATCCAACTAGCCATTCAAAAATGAGAAAATCCTATTCTTAGGATACATGAAATCGATCGAAATCGTAAATTTTTCATTACCCTGCAGTCTACAGTGTTCAGAATTCATCTACTGTGGGAATAGATAGTCCAATATTAGCATAAAGTATTAGGATTTGATGGAAATCTAAAAATATCAACTACATCACGAGTAACATAAAAATACAACTTCGACTTTTCATTACTCACTAACTTGTTACCACCATTGCATACATCTGTTTCGTAATCTAATGATAAGTGAAGCCGTCGTCGCGCAGCGTGTAGTAGGTATAACATATTGCCGAGCGGGTATAAGAGAGAAGCCAAACTTTGTTATTGATTTCCTGCGATACTTACATCAGAGTAACAGAAAGCCACTTCAATCTCTCAGAAATCACTGGTTTTGGAGTAAATTACGTAAGACGGAAAAATATCGCGATAATACTTAGATATCAAACGGTTTTCACGGATACATATGCTCGTATTAGCTCGTCACGTTGCGAATCAAGTTCAGTTAGCGATCAAGATGACTCTCGCGTCACGAGAGTCACGGTGAGAATAGAAATTCATGTATTTACTGAACGAGATTCACGCAGTCTCCGCATAGCTCTTGCTTCTGAACCAGAGTAAATGGTTTGTCAAGGAAGATGGAACAGCGAGTATTCAACGGATTGGGGAACGGTTTCCAGAGATTGATGTGTGCTTGTGTCTTATGCTCTGGATATTCTATATTACGCATCCACTGCGCCGCTAGAAACTATGAAACATTATGGTCGACGAGTGGATTTGTTCTGAGTGAGAAGAAAGTTCCGCTTTTTCTGAAGAGCCCGAGGCCATTCTTGTTTATTTCTATTTGCGTTCACAAATTACAGTCACTTCAAAGCTCGGTGTTTCCATAAATAAGTGCACTGCGTTCAGGTCATCGTCGTCAATCAGGAATTTTTTTCAGAACTTGAATATGCAGTTTTAGAGGCTCTTCAATCCATATGAGTCATCTGAGCGTACGAGCGCTACGAAATTGATTAACCAAGAGTTACAACAAAGTAAACATTCTGCGCTAATTTTTTCCGGTGTTCCATATTGATCATAAACTATTTATAGATCTGAGGGAAATGAGGTACTATTCATGTCGAAATTTGTACGACTACGCTCCTTCATTTGTTGTTGCAAATCATTAACAACAATACCGATTTGTTCTGAACTGTAGATGGAAATTAGTGCCGAAAGATGGCAATTCGATACTTTTTATAGTGTGTCAGGTAACTCGCACTATTAATCATAACACCTTCACATTTGATCTGCTGATGATTGGTAAACCAACCGATAAATCGAGTTCGTAAATTATAAGTCTCTTCTACTTTCTCGTCCACTCGAGATAATTGATAGAAGTAGACGTCTACTCGTGTAATCAATACATACGCATAACCGGGATACGTAGACCGGTTGGAGAAAAAAATAAACGTTGACGAAGCACAATCGCGTGGAAACAAATATCGGTCCTAAGTTTGTTTGTTATCTTTCTCCTCCCTGGTGTCGTCGTCTCAGCCTCATCATACGCACTTCCTGTAGGTTCAGGGAAACGTAGACGATAGCCAATACCATCTGGACGAAAATTTAAGTAGTGTAGTGATGGAACTGACACTCCAGACTGAAGTTCAACTGTTGGTCGCCTTCAATTCGACTCGTTTCATCCGCAATTATCCTTTACCTTAACTTTTTAGTATTGTACGCAGTACGTTTACGGATGAACATCAGTAACTGAGGCCGGAAAATAAGTCACTTCTACACACAGGTGGAGCAGTAAGAAGTCATTTATGTTTCTCATTCTCTTGATAGCTTCGGTTATTTTGTGGTCTAAATTTGATCGGAATAGTCATGGGTTGATTTATATCCAGTATCTATCTCCGAAACACTCCGAATTCCAGTAAGAAAAATGTCTCTTCGGAACAAAGGATCGTCGGTCTTCCTTACTTTATGCTGCTCGATTTTTAACTTACTATTGGCTATATGGTTATGCTACTTACTGCCCTTTTGTTCAGAACGTGTGAACAATAACTCACTGATTGTGAGTGAAAGTGCAAACACTGCAGTGTTGATGCTAATGGTATTGAGATCATTGCATGCGTACGCTTGGACATACGTATAGGTATCCTATTGAGTATTTGAGTCTGGGAGTACGGTAGATTATGCTCAATATGGATTTGCCGAATGGTTCAACAAATCCAAAGTCTGTAGATTCAACAGTTCAGAAGTTATGGACGCTCAAAGTTTACTCATTTTCTGCTCCGGGCACAGATAACGTCTAACGATAAATTCTTTGAACTACAGACTTGGCTTTAACATTCTCATGTGAGATTCAATTACCTATAAAATTACACTCTGTAAAGTTCCTCAAGAAAAACACTGCTCGAGTCTAAGCAAAGATTGACAAAGACGAATATTCTTCTATGCTGATCGAACAGAAAACTTCAAACTTATTGAGCGATCGCCAAATAGTAATTGTCAATGTTTTCCTTCCGCAAGGATTCGCTTCTTTCTCCATAGTCAGGGTTCTTTGGGTGGGAGCAGAAAAAAACAGATGTTACCATAAAACTATACTTCTCGTCTCGCTGCACACAACTTTAAGCTATTTAAAATTTGTGTGCGAACATCGTTTTCTTCCAGTGTATTGATGCTTCTGATGCAGCTATCCGATGAGCATAGAACTTTATGATGCCAGGAATATGACTCGAGTCATCAATTTTCGAACATTTGAGTGCTCGTTTCTCCATTTTCTCAGCCAAACATTGAGATTCCAAAAAGTTCTGTGCTCATCGATATAACGGATAAAAAAATCCCAAACCTAAGCATCGATGGGTCTGATTCCTCACGATGACTGGATGATTTCACACCTTCTCTATCTTCGGTGTTTCACCCATCACATTAATTCAAAGCCTGCTCCGTTCCCAACAATATAATGTTACCAATTTCGTCCTGAACCTCAAAACATTAGAGAAGGATGATGTCTCTATAAAAATGTCAATCGATTCAGAGGGCAACATTTCCTCTTATTCAAAAATCCCCGTTTAAGGAACAGGGACGCGAAAAAATCTAGCTGACTGTTCAGCGAGTAGATACCCGTTGAGTATTTTTCTATGAATCACATATCGAAGTTTGATCTACTGCTGCACCAATCTGCAGAGTGCAGAAAGCTCCTTGGGTTATGGGATCTCCTGCAAAAAGCAGAATGAGAACCTCTTTTGGAGGGCAGCGACCCTAGCAACAGCGCAACACGCCCAGGGCGCAGCAGCTCGGTATAGGCAGCTCTCTGCTGATCGTGAGCAGTGTTGCCTGGAGCCGGTACAATAATACCGTATGCTCACTTTCGTTCCAACTGACTCCACATACAGCAACTACCAGAACAAGGTGCTTGTGATACTCAATGATACGTTAACGGTCTCTTGGCTCAAGTAATAATGCGAGTTTCAAAAGGTCGAAATAGCGACCTTCAAGATTCCCGCTTGTCATGAAAGATGGATTGAGAACCAAGTCGAAGCCAACGAATCCTTTATGCCTTCACTTCAAAATTCTAACCGGTTACGACGGAGTTTTTTCTCTCGATAGTTTATATCGATTGGTACGATTATTCCCGGCTATTTCTCATTTTTTTTCTCTACCATCGAATGAATTTCAGACTCGTGATCACCAATACTTGTTCTAGTTCGCTAGAACTTTAACGGCATTCCTTTCGAAACATGGTTACAGTACAGCCATTATGCATAGTCCCTCTAAGCACATCGAACAATATGGGCTAATATTTACCGTGAAGAGAATTTCGACCGTACTATTGTACTTTATTGAAGTAACGTGGCGCATGAACCGTAATGAAAAATCAATAGCCAATATAGAAGACGACGGAAAAGAAGACTGTACCCACTTCTACCGAATTGCCGCTTTTCGCAAGGAGACGGCATGGCTTGATCCTTATTGTCGTTAAAACGCTCGAGATGAGAGTATAATCAATTTCCAGTTCTCGAAGGCATGAAAGAAAATTGAAAAGATGAAACTTGCGCAGCGCCAATAAATTTTCTTACGCTCCTGTCATGAGGAAAGCAATCGAGGATCTTCTTTGGAACAAACAAATCACCAGCGAATTTCGAAGTTTCCCAACGTTTGTTGCTTTTTCATTTTCCGCTTCCATAATGCAATCTACTTCCATGGCCTTGCCTTTTGTGGACGACGAACGGTCGGCATGGGCCAACACATCCATACGAGATTAGATTAGGGCTGGCTGAACTTCGACAAGACGCTATACGACACAAGAATACAACACTTTATCACTTTGCACGCAACGTATGAACCCAGATCACGTAAAAAGATGTCTATACGTACGTCAAAGTCATAGCGAACATATTTACAACTGATCAGAGCCGAACTCTCGCACGGAACGATAAAACGAGAGCTGCGAGTTGTATCTGTAAAAAGACGCCACACCATACATTAGATTGGACATAGCTTAAAATCTGTGGCTCATTTTATCGGCTTCATCGATTATCCGCTTTATTATCGCACCGGAGAATTTCAAAAATACCGAAGTAGACGGATGAATGAATGAACATTTGAGTTGCAATATAGTTAGTTGATAATGTGATAATAGTTTGAAAAGATGCGTCATTAATTGGCATTAATTGCACGCGTGTGCAGACCAGGCATCATCAATGCATGCAAATAACCGCAAATGAGTGGTAATCCTTCCGCCGCGCCGCATAGGCTGATCACCATTACGTAGCGTTGAAATGTAATGGGTGTTCGTAGCGGAACTGTCACGGTGATGTACTGTGAACCTGTATTGGGAATATACAGCCGGGCTCCTCGCAGCTCAAGTTTCAAGGCATCCAAGCTGGAGTTAGCTTCAATGAAGCACGTAACTCCTGGATCACAGGGGGCTCGCTATTTTTTCACATTGCTCTCCGAGGAGTTTCAATATTAGGCATTAATTACGACGGCGAAGATCAAAATGGGTGTCACTGTCATCTATTGAGAAATGATGCCAATTATACGAGTTCCGCGTGAGCTGATAGCCCCCGTAATTTTCTGTTCTACTAGATAAATACTGAATAACAGAATATTCCGAATTGTATGGATTGTCCACGAGAATTTTGAAATAATTGATGAGAAAATAACGATAATATATATTTTTTTTTAATTTCAGCCGCATCCTATCGGGGTCCCGGTGAAGACGAAGATAATGATTCCTACGCAGCCAGGATCGCCTTTACAGGAAACTCTCGAGTCCTGGGTCCAATATGCATAGTCGTCGGCGCCTTGATGCTGGCCCTCGGTATCCTGCTCTGCTTCCTTACACGACGTGCTCGTCGACGAGAACGCAGAGTAGGCTTTCACTGTCCTCTTCACGGTGACTTTTATCCTCTAAGTCCGGTCCAGGGCGTCAAGATGCTGGGTGAGTACTCATTCATTCATTCATTCATTCATTCAAATCGTTGATTCGCTGCTTTCTCCGCGAATCACTTTATCTCGCGTTCGTACATCCGTAGAATTTTCTCCCCATTCTATATGCGAGATCTCCAGGGCTCCGTGGGCTTTTTGTATGTATGTACGAGGTAGTGGCTATACGTTCGATATTATTCCGCGTCGAATAAAATGCGTGATATTACGATGGCCTGGGGCTTTCATCCGATGAAAACACCGCATCGATATGATCGAACGAAAGCCAATTTCCACGGAGCATCTACATTTCTTCGGAAGCTATTTCAGCAGCGTTTTATTCCGCATTCAACGATATTCCGATCGACTCAGGTGACGCGGTACTGACAATGGATCTGGTTTATTTCTTTGCTCATTTTCAGGAGAGACATTCACGAAATAGACGTTGTACACGTCAATACAGAATACAAGATGAATAGTATCTCGAAGGTGCAAAAAGTTTCGCAGTATTCCTTCGTAAAAATCTTCCAAAGCGGAAGACTGATAAAATGTCACAATACCATTGCCCGTACAGCTCTCATCTTTGGTTCCGACCGCAAATTGTGAAAAAATCTCTGTATTTTTCTATATCCTCTTCCTTTGCTGAGCATAGATCCATACATGGCTTTCCACGTCGCCCAATTATTCATATGATTGCAGTCATCGAATTTCGTGTGCTCGTAATGTGGTAAAAAACTTCAGTTCAGACTTCAAAGTTTACCCGCGAATCGAGCGACCAAATATTTCGTTAATACGTGGTTCTGATGAAACGTGAGGTATATGAGAATACAAAATCGCTCGTGCTGATTATCCGTGAAATATAGGTATACCTATATTATTATTACTATACATATAACGTCCGAAGAATGATTGCGTCTCTTTGTGCTTCTGATCGCTCAACAGTCTTCCGACGTGCAATGGCCTTAGTTTGCAACCGAGCTGAGTACACAAAATTCTATACGATCGATCGTTCAGTTCTATAACAATACTCCGCCTTTAATCACAGCTCACCTGAGCATATAAGAATTCTATATTCGTAACGCGGCATGTACGTCGCTTACGTCACATCTACGCAGGTTTCATATAGCCAACCCATGAAACTAGGTTGCATAAAGTTTCCAGCGATGTAGGTACTAATGTAAAAGGTCATTTGATTGACGAATCAAATTCGTTTGTTCAATCTTTATGCGGGGTCTGCGAAATGGCAATGGACATTCAACTATCATTGAGAAGCCTTAGTCAGTAAATGAAGTCTACTGAACGCGATACACCTAATTGTGTAAATACTTGTAGATTTTCCACTGATGCACACACGGCGTATTTGTCAAGAAATAAATGTTCCTCAAATACAAATTATCCATCAGTATGAATATTTAGATACCATTTATGCCCAATTCTGTCATTGCTAGTAGCCTAGAAACTATTCTCCAAGACAAATAGGCTTCGGGGAGCGTCCATAGCCTTTCATCTGCCGTGAATTTGGAATAAATCTTGATATTCAGTAGTATACCGGAATGGAAACTTTGTTCTACACGACCATTGAATCAGCGCGGTAGACAGCTATGCGGATAATATTTTCACACAATTTTCATTCCAACAGCCACATTGATCTCGCGTCATTGTAGATTGGTCGATTTGTTACCATAAATTTACACAAGCACCGACAGCGTCCTTTATTGTATCTAGACAAATATCGAACGATTGTGCAAACGTCACGAAGATCCCTGATACCATTGTGGTTGGCACTTCACGTGCGCATGCAAGGAAATCATGTGAATAAGTTATAATTATTCGTATAACTATACGAGTACAGAAATTCTCACGATAGATTAAATTACTTGCTCTACTTCTGCTACTATGTATCCGACGCGACTGCGCTCTCAGCTGAATAAGTAGGTATAGGAATATCGAAATTGCATTCTGTGCACTAGGACGAAAAAACCTAGAACCACAACTCTCCTCTATAATATTATTTACTCATCGGTTATACTTTTTGAAGTTGGTCTTGCGCAAACTTGCGTTCAGACGTCATACTGTACAGAGCTCGGAAACAAGCACGACAAACAATCATCAATGACTTACTCCCTGAATCGTTACCTCTGAAAGGACGTATGGCTTGTATAATCTGGAGTAAAAATTTCAGCGCGCTCTCGAGCCGTTGAATTTAATAGGATTACCAAGCCACACCTGTTATGCAAGTGTATGGCGCGTAGGCGGATGGATACACGTAGAAATGTAGACATAGTCGCCGTAGGTATTACGCTCAATAACCACGGGAACGACATCCCTGCACATACGTCGCGTCGCAGGGAAGTCTGCCAAGTCTAACGCGATCAGAGGCACGGTTAAATAAAATTCTAGTTGGTTTCCTAATTCGATTAGAGAGTATTTTTGTACGTATGAAAAGATGACGATCTGTGAAGTTTGAGATCTGTTACGGCACAGGAAACCTCTGAGAAATACGATATTTACCCACCATGACGTATTGTCAGAGAATTCGTAGGTGACGCGTACCGTAGCGATTTTCCGGTTTAGTCGCCGCGTCGCGGTCGCGTCGGTACAGTTCCGGATAACTGCTAAGCCATAAAGTGGTTTGGCGAACTTGAATACTTAACCACAGCGACCATTCCGGCGTGGGAGTACGGTATGTTACTTACGCTCCAAGAGGTCAGAGGAAATGGATTTGTTGTCAGTCCGTGGCATCAAAGTGTCCTCTGAAGTGGTTTGCCCCCCGGGAGAATTAAGGTCAGATTGTAATCGATAAACATTTATCTCACAGAAATATTCATATGAGCCGGGTATCCCGTATACCCTGAAACTGCGACTGGTAATAATGTTCCACGGATACATGCCACTGTTTCTGGAAGGACATGTCCGATGTCATGTGTACTGGTTACAAGCTCATTATTATTCAATAACTAGAACCGTTTTCAGTCTGCATTGGATACTAAAGAAGATACTGAAAATTGGATCAATGAGTTAATGCTGAGAATTGAGATACTGTACAGACTATTGCAGAAGCCAGATCCCATGCGGACACTTTGACAGACCTACAATCCTTCAATTGCATCGTTATGTTTTTTCCAGGAGCTTCGGAAAAAGATGAGCGTGGATGGCCCAGGATACCATGCCTCAGGAGCAAGGCGAACGTCGAGGGCGTCGGAACGCATATTGGTCCACCACAATGTCCACATTCGGTGATCAACAGTAACCGCAGCTCAGTGAGCAGCTCACCTCTCAGTCCGTGTCCAACGCCAATGCCATTCCTAGTCACGTCGAGTTCCGTAAAGTAAGTGCTGCAGCAGGAAATACCTACGCATCGGATAAATTCGCGACGTGCATCGTGGTAGATACAAATTGCCCTTTTCATGCTCGTTCATTTTGGTTACGCTGTGCGGACAATGGCCGCCTTTGAGTTTAGTTGACATGTATAGGTAAATTTCGCACGACCACGAATGACTGATGGAACCGCGGGTTTGGAAATATGGAAATTAATAACTCAGTGTAGCCACATACAGGATGCGGATCAGCGGACGGACGTGACCTATACAATATTACACTTCAAATGCCTCGCCCTGTATAATATGTCTCGAGGTATCGGAGTATTTCTTGAATGCGGTGTCGTAGCTTTTCCCTCGCGCAGCCATAAATGTTTTCACTATTGTTCAGGTGCATACGAGTGCATACGGGGCGAGGAGTATGTAATGGCAGAGTCGTGGAACGGCTGCACAATCTCTGAATAGGGGTAATGGTAATGGTGGCTCTTTGCTCGGTCATAAAATCTGACTCTGGCGCTGTAAAATTCTAAAATCTTTCAACACCACGTGTTCTCGTATACCATATGAACTACGCGGTTGCCACAATTTCAGTAGAATCGGCGGAGACATCAATTTTGTTCGAGAATCACCGATGTTTTCAATATCCATGAAGCCACCTTCGCCTTCACCTGACTTCACAATTTGACCGTTCAATTCTCGTACCGTCTGACTCATTACTCGCGGGCCAAGTGCATGTACATACATCCATCATATTATAGGTTCATTGGTAACTTATGAATAGCATGGTACCCATTGCAGACTAAAAATAGTGTAGGAATCGATTACCGTTATCTGTGTTCTGTTAGTTTGCATAAAGGTTGCTCATCACGTGAATCGTCAGGTTTAATGGATGTATATACGGTTAATGAGATTTTAATGAATGTGGAGGCTGATCCAGATGTTCATATTCTCACGTCTCGAAGTTTGTACAATTTTTTTGAATATATAAAATCGTTGCTCGCTCAGTGGATTTTCGATTTCCACAATCATCGACTGATCATAAAAATGGTCAAACCGAAGAGCTGGAACTAAAATTGAGATAAGCCAAAAGAACAATCGAGGCGCAAAGGACTTTTTCGGCGGGTCATTATTTCCGTCAGAAAGAATTTTGATAACAAATCTCCAATTAGTATCTGTCTACTGAATCTCTAAATTCTCTAAATCTATTGAGAAGCATTAGTTGCCGGAAATTGAAAACTGCTGTCAAACAGTTATCAGACTACTAAACGTGTTGAAATGTCATCAAAATCCTCATCCGCGTATAACACATCATGCAGAGGGTAATGTTTTGTCATGAATTTTAATTCCACGCCCGTTATTCTGCACGAGTAAACTTTCGGCGAGTCGACTTCAGTTTGAATTTTATTTCGGGCCCACAGGCACAACGCGCAGCTTCCTGATCATAAAAGTTTCCCTCGAGTCGTGACTATATATATATATATATGCATATGTATGTACGCGAGTCATGCGTTTATGCGGTGCAAAAAAACGGTAGCTCTTTGCAAATAGCTCTCGTTCCCCGTACAAGTATACCTACAAGTAATTCGACACACCCGCGAGAGAATTTAACCGAGGTCAACGTGTCTATCAAGTCCCGTCGCGTATACCAGCCTTTTTGAGAACGTACAGAAATGGCTTTTGTAAATGATTAGCGCTAAAAAAACGCGAGTTTCGCCGATTTAAGGAATACTATATCGCATAAATTTTCTCCCAGGAACGAACTCGTACCTGCCGTACGAGTAACTGGCAAAGGTCCAACACTGTTACCAAATTAAAAATCTTTGAGGCTCCGCATTTGCTATTTGCAAAAAGGCAGTTTTGGCGATCGCGATCGCAACTGCAACCGCAGCACTCAATTACCCTAATTAATAGTATATATACCGAATTGAACGGTGTCCAAATTTTATAACGCGTAAACAATTACACCGAATATTACTTGTTAGTAATCGATCATGTCGGAATACGGTGAACGTATGTATGCACATACAACTGTATGATCCACGCTTACAAGATATACACACGTACAGGTTATATGGGAAATAATGCAATGTGTAATTGGCAAAGTTGATTTGCCTAGGTGGCGTTTCCGCCGTGAAAGTGCAATTGAAAAATGGTGGGAGAGCGAACAATGGTATTTCTCTCGAAATATGGGTCAACTATGCCTTTTTTGTTCTAACACTCGCAATTATTGCGGCCGTATAGCCCAATTTGAAATAAAAATAATGAGATCGAAGATATATAGACCATTCACAGCTACATGAATATTTTTTGAATTATAAATGTGATATGGCGTTTACGGAGTTTTATTCACACTTGTTTGCCCTCTCGATGTTTTAGTAGCGGACTAGTGCCGAGTGTTGGTGCTAACTTGTCGCCCGATCAGACGTTCGGCTCCATCCGGTCGTTATCTGTGACACGGGAAGTGGCAAGTTTCCCGCTCTCGCGCACCCCGACACCTCCGCCACAGCATAGGTAAGTTTTACCTAAATAATCTGAATTTTGTTAACAATAAGTATTGTAATGGGAAACTCTCGGAGGCTCACAAATTACGAAATAATACTGCGATGCAACTCTCATGGTGGGCAGTACTATCGATCGTCGCAAACATGCAGTTCACCAAAACACTGTCACCAGTTGTTCCAGGAGTTTTCTATACGATTGTATTCTAACACGTCTACCAATTTCTCATTCTTTTCTCATGCTGCGACGAAAAGATCGAACACTCGCGCTCTTCTCTGTAATTGCATTGCTTTAGTGCCTGATCAGAGTAATTACGTGCAAAATTAATTATTCAATGAAAAGTAAGACTAGGTACGCTCGACTATTTGCATCATTAGCATCTACTAGCATAGTGCTGTGTGGCGCAGAGCTTGCCTCTTCATGGCTAATATACAAAATTATAGAACGGATGTTTATTGGTCTCATTCTCGTGGATTTTTTTTCAACTTGCAAACTGGGCCTGTGTCATCCAGTAATTCTGGCATCCCAACGCTCAACAATTGTACCTATCTAGTTATACTGAAAAATGATTTGCAAACGCGTTTCGTTTCATTCCGTCAGTCTATTGCCTGAGAATCTGAGACGTATCATTAAAGTTTGTTCTCTCAAATTCCAGATCTGTAGCCTTAGGTGGCTGCGATGAAAATGCCGGAATCGGCAGCCCCATGAGGGAAGCATCGCCAAGACCGGAAGTCCGCGTACTGGCACCGTCCCATCGGCCACCATCGGGGCCCACCTCTGCGAACAATTCCGTGGCCGCGGGACCGACCCGGAAGTCCGTCAGCATCCTCCTGCCAGACAATGTAGCCGGATGACCCCAACACGGATTCGTTCACCGTTGTAATGCTAGTCCTCCATCCATATGAAATCACCACAACACAGAGGCATTTCTTCTGACTAGTTTTTCTACATCGCTAAATAGATCATAAGACCAATTACCAAGTATCGCCTCGGCCACCCTGGTTCTTCGTGTACACACGACTGGTTCGATCTCATCCGGAAGTATACGCGCGTGCAAATTCATCGAAGCTATTTATTTCTATCCCTCGATCGTTTCGAAGGGAATTTGAGACTAGGATACCAATAGATGGACGATTATTCGCAGGATAACCTTGCGATGGCTCAATTACGTCGATAACGTGGCTGTGCCCTTAAAAGTGGTGATTCATTGCCGACTAAAAGTGAGCTTGATTTGGCATAAGTTTCAAGCAATTCCAGTGATTTCATTCAGACCGTCGTGAACTGGAATCGATAGTTAGTTACGTGTGTAATCAAACTTGGTTACTCGAGAGTATAACTACTGCAGTTGTAACGATATGTGTCCATAGAAAATGTATGAAAACTGCTGTTTCATTTTTAATTATCAATTGAAATAACAAAGAATCTAGGTCACTGTGATGAAGTTGCACTCTGCTTCGCTAGGTCGAAGTTTTCTAACTATTTTACATGGAAAACTTTCTGCGGTGGAACATGCGATTTACCTACCCGAAACTGAAGTTATGGATCCGACAAAATGATAACTTTCAGAAAATCGTAGACAATCCAGTTGAAACATAAAAGTATTAAATTTTTGCGGTACGTGCCTCCTTAGTTGGACAATTCCAAACCCGACTATCACCGAGCAATAAGCGTGACCTGTGCTCAACCTCCGGTCTTTCAATCGAGCTTTTGACATCAGTACGACAATCAAATGCAATCCATGTAGCTGAAAGAAAATAGAAGTGTGCGAGAGCACTGGCCTAACAGAATCATGGCGAATACATTCGAAATTCAAATAATTGCCAATCATTTTTTAGATAAATGCATAGAAATACTAACTGTCGACGTATTCATGCGGTAACATAGTTTCAACGAATCGGAACCCACTTTTACATTCCTTTCAAGAACTGCTCGACATGGGAAAAGCAAGCTGCGTTGTGCGTGATAGAAAGAAAATATCGAGAGCCTTCGGACGGCTCTCTAATATGGGCTGCTCTTCGAGTTTGACATATCCTCATCGACAGTCAGATTGATCGCAAGTGAGGACATAACTCCAGCCTAAGGAACGAACTCATCGGCACACATACTAGACTTACGTCAATCAATGGAGGCATAATACGTAAATACTACGATAATGGAGGCCGTATGCTCTATTCCGAGCGCGTTTGTAATCGAATGAATTGGAAGACGCATGTGAAACGTGAATGTACACACGCGTCAACGCGCAACACGCATTCTAGGTGCTTATCGATGAATAATAAGATAATTACACGAAACCAAATGATCTTCCGAACTATGGCCGATTGTAGAATGTCAAAGTCCATCTCGGGTTATACTATGCAAGAATTGATTTATGCAAGAATATCAGTGTCAGCGGATAATATGCTGGAAAAAGTGAATGTTGCTCACAGTCATCTGCCGATACGGTCTCTTGACGTGAATCGCGTCGAGTTGACACCGATTCGATCACTAAATACAGGGGTCGCGGTTCAGATCTTTGTTCGAAAACGAACGAAACAAATGAAAAAAGTTTTGAAACTCTGCTTCAGCTTCACTACCCTGCATTCTTGAGTTTTTGAGCTTAGAAGAGATGTTCATTTGCCCTACGCAGTATGTATATGAAAAGGGCCGCAACCGTCCCCGACATCAAATCACAGACACCGCTCTATGAAAATTCAGGATGCCAAGGTAGAAGTGCCCAACGAAGTGCCTCGTGTCCCCAGAAGTCACGGAATAGAGAAAAAAAAAAAAAAACTATTCGGTCATAGTCGAAAATCACGATTTTCCTTCGAAACGTGTAAGAGCAGAACAGAGATTATTCAAATGTGTGATCGCACGAAGGTACTGCACTGCATGCTCTGAAGCGAAAGGCGCGTTATTGAGATCATGTTAGATTCAATTTATAGATCAAAAAACGCATAACGATGTACCAATTCGCTTCGTTAGTTCCGGTCAGCTAAAGTGAGCATTACAAATTTTACATCTAAGATACGGAGGTACTTATATACATACATTTATGAGAGTATAGTCTTCTTCTGTCGTATGTAAGTAGACCAGGAACGGAATGGCCAGTCATAAAAGGAGACGACTCAAAGCCTCGAGTGAACGAAATTTTTCCCAATAGTTTTTTTGCCCAGTAGATACCCGATGGGTTATTATATTTTGAGTAGATTCACATCGCTGTCTGGCGATGATTATCTGAAAAAGCGACAGAGAATGTTGATGTTATCACCTAATCGCATATGGTAGTAAAAAGTCCAACATCTTTAGGGAAATAAGGGCGATTGGAGATCGGCTTCGGTAAGTTGTTCAACTAATGAACAACTTTCGGAAGCTCATCCTAGTACTAAATATCGTATAGGCAGCTGCATGAAGCAGTAATCTCATGATGAGGCTGGTGGCACACCAAGTTGACAAAAACTTATTTGCAAAATGGGTATCGTTGAATTTTCTGTGGTTACAAGATATCGACTGTCGATTGAACAATAAAATAATTATAAGACAACGCGCTCATTGCTAGTTTGTTTGCCCTTCGTACGTATCGGATGCAGATACGGATAGTTTTTGATTCAAAAATGATTGGATCAATGTTCAAGGTATATCTAGATTCCAATTTCAGTTCAGCCTGGTATTATTAGACAGACATGCCGTCGGCGACAAGAACTTTTGAACATTGTACGACACGATTTTATAGGAGGCCTAAGAAGCGCGGACTTCATATTTCACATTACAATTCGTCATTATGCACGTGAACGAGAATGACGAAATATTTCCAGAAAGTATTATTCGCCCTGTATCATTTGATAGTGATTTATGGCGTGGAGCGTGGACGAAACCATGCAAGCACAGATTGCAGAGTTCCATCGTGACCATGCGTTAGCCAATATGCTTTTCGCATATGGAATAATATTGTGTAACGAATACTGATAATTATAATTGTGATGTTACTATTATCGCGGTTAGTAATATCTGTGTAGTTAGGTACCCAACTGACACCAGCCGCTCAACGTGTGCCAAAATTGAAGTTTTCAGTAAAACGACCCGACGAAAAAAAGCGTCACTTGGCAATTTTCGTTCTGATTATTCATCGTTGTTTTCACATTCTTGCACCGATATTTCTTGCAATATTCCAAGTGAAACCGCATCAGTCGCTCATGGTTTCTATCGGAATGAATACCCGTGTTACGATGATAGTTTCAATTAACTCCCATACATGTATATTACGTATTCGTTGGAATATGGCCAAACATCTTGCGTCCCGATTGCACCGACATTAAATCTCACCAATATTGTATACAGAAACCCACCAAGACCCAATGACCTATTCGAATTGAGACATACCAATTGTGATCGTACCCACATACGTACGGCGTATGTTCTGCACGTATGATTGAAAATGATGGAAATGAATCTTCAATAATACATCGATGACCTTATATTGTATACTTGTTCAAGAAGTATCAAAAATATTACTGAATACTCAATTTCAACAAGGATGCGTTCCGGTTTTCTATGACCTTAATTATAGACATATTTGTGATAGTAAGTTTAGATTAAGTAAGCATTATTTTCAAACAGTACGACTTAAAAGGAGAAAGATATATGTATATTGATGTGCGAGTATGATAGTTTGACCCGATCGAGTGGAAACTTGAAAAGAATAAGTAAGACAGAAAAAAAATGAGGAAACGTAAAAAAATGAATTTGCTTCCAAATGTTGCGACAGTGGGCAGCGAAACAGAGTGAGAAAGGAAGATAATGGCTCGCATGAGAGTAGATGGCACCTTCGTACTGTACTACATCCAGATCACTTCTATAGTTGTTGATTAAAGAGGCTGATTAAGTTTAGATTATTCTAATATACTCGATATTTGATAACAGAAATAGATATTAAATTATTATTATTATTATTATTATCATCACTGAACATTAAACACTTACGCATCGGTATGTATATTATGCATGAACTATATACACACACTGTATACATGTATACTATATATATGCTGTGTAATACATAGATACGAACACTCATACACGGATACGTAATGTTTAGCGCGTACATGGAAACATGTCAGTTGTGAAGAACGATGAATTATTGATCAATAATTGAATGATAGTATACCGCTGCAAAGAGATCGCATGCATACTACTCGAGGATGTATGGGACAGATAGTCTCCTGAAATTGGAGCCACAATTTCATTCCTCTTTCAAGCGACTAGGTATGCGACTACAATGGGAAACTCAAATCAGAAGTTGCTGTTCTTCTTTCAATTTTGGAGGGCTATGCCCGTCCCGTATGTATATATACCATACATCCTTGAAATAAAGTGGTACCTGCGTTGCTCCGTCGTATGTTCATTATTGTGCAAGACATTGAGACATCTTTGCCCGCTGGACCGTGAGGTCATAGAAATGCGAACTAAAAACAGATAAAATACACTCCGATTTTGAGAATTAATTATGCAGCGATATCATTACGCTGTATGCAATTACTATATTGAAATACCTAATCTCAATATTCAATAAATGCCGTAGTATAATTCCGAACACCATTTCAATAGATTCGTACTTTTTAAGCAGCGTGTACTAGCTATAATTATGTAGTTATTGTTACGATAATTATAATACTGTCCAATGAATTTGGGGACTCATTGCGCTCCGTGATTCGAAAAATGATTCTCCCGAAGGTACCGTTTTCCTGCTAATAACGAATCCAGCGAGTCAATGACAAAAATCGTATTGGAAAACGCCGGTTGAAATTCCGGAATCGAATTCCGCTCCAGCACTATGTTACCCTACAAATAACGGAAATCCAAATTTTTATGACAATATTCGCGTATGATTTTTCTCGAAAATTGAACGTTATGGAATTTTGCGAACTGTGGATTCATAATCAGCGACGAAACTCCGTTCAGAAATGTGTGCAGTGTTCGCACTACGGAATGAAATTCGTCAAACATTTTTTGGACGTTGTAATTAATAATAATATTAGATATATTCAATCAATATCGGTATACCTAATTATAGGAGTCAAATTGTATAAAGTAATTTTAAGAAAAACCCTTTTATCCAAGTATACCTACCTATACATATTATTACGCTATCTTATGTTTAGTCTATGAGTTATTCTGTTATATATCCGTTAATTATGCACGTTATAATGATATTCTTTTATATTTACTGTTGGAAATTGATTCTGTCAATGAAAGAAATAAATCGAAATTTTAACAATTATTTCATAAACTTATATGTACGTATTTGCGTTGGTCATTTATTCACTTTTATCCAAAACACGTTAGTTCTGTTCAGTTCACTAGCCCGAAGCGTTGAATTATTATTATTATTGTTATTATTATTATTATTATCATTATGACTCTGACATACGCTCTTAGTCTGCGGGAAAATAATTACTCCTGACTAGATGCACGATCATGTCTGATCGGACGTGAAAATTGGTCAGATATCTGATTGTACATCACGGCCACATGTGGAATAATTTGGTATCACTGTATCAGATTTAGAACTATCATAATACGATTAGATCTCGTAAACTTTCACTTCACGTCTGATCAAATGTGATTATGGTCTGATCAGATGTAAAAGTTCCTTTTCGGGAATATCCATTCCTTTGGAAATATTATAATTACAACCCCCGGCCACGAATTCACTATAACAGCAAATGCATTTGTTTTTTATGAAAATATTGAGCGTGATTATAATTATCATTACATACATATTATCGAATAAATAATTATGTCCTTTCTGAATCAGTTGTAGTACCTCTGATAACTCCCAGAAATATCTATACCTATAAAGACGTGATACAATTTTAGGGCCGAGTGGTTTAATGATTAACTCAAGAGTTACCACGCTAATCAATTTCGGAATAAGATTAGGTTTCGGTTCAATTACATCCCAAATAAGCAGAGCAATTGATTTGAAAATCCCCGTTTATTTCCTGTAACTCAAAAATTCCTGAACCAATGAAATTCAAGATCTGATTACAGTTTTACGATAGTTATAAGACCGTATCGGTCGATACACAAGTGATTAGTAATTTTCAAGTCAGAGGATGTATTAGTTGAACTTTCAGAAATCCATATCAGCTTCCCCGTTTTCGGTTTCTGGATATAGAATGCAAATTTGGCATCATTTTTTTGGAAAAACTGATTTGTATTAAAAAATGAGTAGATCATCTTTCATTCTCTCTGTCTAGTATGAAACTCGGAGAACGCGAGACGGTTGAAATTCGCGAATTCTCTAAAAATTAAGGATCGCCCTCCAGTACTTCGTCGCCTGAACCTTACATGACCGATCGATTCACACCGAGATGGGTCCTCAACGATCAATGACCCAATTCTCTGAAACTAAATCAGAGGATAGCTAACGAGCTGACGCTCGAGAAAACCCCCGCGAGACTTGAAAACTCTTGCCTTGCTAAATTAGAATCTCGTTTCGGAAGAAATAGAATCACGTAGAATAACTTCATCAGTCGACGTATCAACTGCTAAATAACTTGAACTTTGAAACTAGTGATCGTGAAACGATTTTATCCGTCAAACTCGTAACTTCGAACTTTTGAACTCACTGAATCGTCTATGTATGTCTATCTAACAATGAGGTACTCGAATGTGCGAACGTGATTGAACTTCGAGTTTAAATCAGATCCAAATTCCGTTCAACGAACTCGAAATGTTTAACTATCAAAATGATTGTGCAATAAAACCCAATTTAATATAATTTGCGAATAAAGTTAACTAATCAACGTAAGTACCGTTAGTAAACCGCAGGCTGACAATTATGATTGAACAAGCATAATACACGTTGATTTGATAAAGGCTGAATCAGGAAACTCATCTTGATTACGTTATCTACGCACAGTAGCGCGTGTTGTGCAGCCACACTCACACGTACAACTAGAACTGGAGCCGAAGCTTTCCAGAAATCAGAGAATCTCATCACCGCTCGTTTGAACTTGAAATCTCTAATTCTGCACAGAAATGAGTAGGTAAGTACGTCGGTGTCGATTTAGGACTGACAGTCGTTCAGTCTGTCATCAGAATCATCGAAAATCCAGTTGTAACAGTTTACTACTTCAAACAGATCCCCTCTCCCCGAGTATAACCACTTTTTACCCTGTTCATCTTTTCGTATCTTCGATACCAATCAAATAATCGAAGGTGGTCAGTATGAACGGGGGGACCATGTATAGTTTGTCAATTCGCTCCGGTACAAATTGTACAGCTTAAGTGGAATTTGAAGTTACCGCTGGCAATCTAACCTAACTAACATAGAGAATATTCACGATTAATTAAAATCGATCGAGTCGTTTGCATAAATCTACGATTCTCGTCTTCGAACCGGTTCCTGTGCATTTCAGACAGCGAGTCCAAATTAAAAACATTCAAATTCAATACTAGTTCTATGTTATAGAACAGGGGAACAAGTACAGTTCCGTGATCATCGAATGGCGAAGACAACAACCAACAAAAAATTTCCTACCGACGAGGATGGGATTCGAACCCACGCGTGCAGAGCACATTGGATTAGCAGTCCAACGCCTTAACCACTCGGCCACCTCGTCCTATGAACTTCGTCTTACAATAATTCTATTATATATCGATTACTTGCAGCGATTAATAACTCAATTTGTTATCGTTATCAACCTGAGCTGATAAGTGAATCCGGTGTGGGGGATCCAGTTTCCGAAGTTAGTAGTAGTAATCAGGAGAGGCGTAACTACTGATGGCGAAGAAGAAAAAAGAAATAAATAACAGAATGATGGGCGCAGCAGTGTATATATATCTTTTCTACAATGACATTTGTCAATGATTTAACCGATTTCAGTGAAATTGGCCGTTGGTGTGGCATTCAGGACGAAAAATAGAAAATAGATGATTGTACTGCAGCGATTTGAATTACCCGCATGAATATATTATGTGTGACCAATAACTCCGCAGAAGCTGCAGGTAATCATTCAGCAACAGTTATCATGACAGTCAATGGTACGAGTCTGCTTTTATAATGCGCGAACGCCATTCACTGAAAATTTTACAAGAAAACTTACGATTCTAATGTTGCAAACGTGAAACATGCTTGTGAAATGGTGTTCAGCTTAAAACGAGTTTCGAAAACTTTGTTGCAAGACGAACGAAGTTCGTCACAAATATGCGAGTTTTTCTCACATAGATTTTGTGCGGGACAGAATTAACGCCATATTACAAGTATGCCTCACGTTTGCTATACAAGTATCGTAAGTTTTCCTAGAAAATCTTCTCGCGATCAGTACGTACGTACTCTCGGTGTGCTTGTCTCCCATTTTCGTGTTCTGCCATGAAGTGAAAAAACCGCGCCAATCGTTGTCCCAACAGCAAATCCAGTGACAGATTCACCGCATCGTGGATCATAAAAATGATGGAATCACATCGTAGCTGCCACCGCTGTTCGACCAAAGTTGCAGTTGGTGTTTCCATAAGTTGTAGAGGCTCTCCTGTCAATTTTACATGTAACATGCTTCCGAGGTTACCGAGAATATCAAGCTCTGCACCAGTGACTGTATCACTTGTTTTAAGCGCATAGCAATTTTCAAGCATCGCCTTGAATATTGGGGTCACCAGGCGTAGATCACGTGCGGCACCCAATATTTGTGGAATAGTCCCAACTGGACTTGTCAATTCCACCGTTCGTAGGATATAACGAAACCAATTTTCCAAAATCTCATAAGGCCGCACAATCGGATGATTGGCTTCGATCCACATTGCTTCAAAAAGTGGAACCCCATCTTCGAATAAATGGATTGACTTCATTTGACGATTGGCATCAGCGTAGAATGGATTTTGCAGAGTAATCTCATACGTAGCATAATTCGTACTCAAGCTACGTAATGGATTATTCCTGTGCTCGTGTAAGACAAGCTTCATGAAATCTTCCATCATAGAGCTAATTGTGAAAATTGCGTCTCCGTCCACACAATATTCCCGATTCATGTAATACCATAGTGGATTAGCTTCGCTGTCTGCTGTTTCGCCACTGCTGGTCCAAACACGATTCCGAATGGTAGTGAATAGCATCAAACCGGATGTCCCAGTCACCCAGCTAATAACTGTACGTAACAAATTGTCGAATGAAATGAATTTCTGTGTATGTTTGTTACTTGGTATGTATAGAGGAGCGGTCGTCGTGGGAATGAAACAGTGTAAGAAAGAGGAATTTGAAATGTTCTGCAGGCATTGATTGGCCACGTCACAGAAAAATAACCGGAAATACATATTTCCTTCTTCTAATGAATTCAATCTGAAAGCTGAGGATCGCGTGGTAGTGATCAATGGATTCGGAAAGCTCAAATAGGTGGACGTCTCCTGCCTGGTTCTAAAATGTGGGACTTCTTGTCTAATCCTCAACCCATTCATATCTATAACAGTTTGCTCTTCTTCCGCCAGATTGTTCGTTATTGTTAGCACTACTTCTGATGATGGCACTCTTTCTTCTGATTCAATTCGACTGAGGCGAGGTATTTTTTGAGGCACTGGTGTCGCAGACGTAGGAACAAATGATGGTAATTCACTGCCCGCAATTGAAATGGTAGATTTCGTGATCGAGGTTGAATTTGTGCTGATAGATAAAAGTTTAGACGATTCATTTGACAACTTAGTAATAGAAGGATTCGAAGCCAATGATGTACTCAATTCCTTGACAAGCACGCCATGAGCACTGGATATTACTGATCCTTGTCGAGGTGACCACGGAGTTCCATATTTTTTTAAACTTACTCCGTCCGCATTACGCGACGAAACAAAATGTTCGGACAAATTACATAATCCTTCTTCTAGATGTTCTAACGGCGAGTATGCGGATGGCAGAACCTGTGAATCAATTTCCGCGATCTTATGCAGACTTGCACCTTCTTCATGAGATGTATTGGCGTGACAAGATCCGACATCGGGCATTTCAGATGAATCGGTTCGTCCGGTTGGCGGCATTAGCTTATTGAAAGAATCAGGCGATTCTGGGATTTCTCGTACAAACAAGTCCTGTGCGTTTGATGGTCCTGCTTCCGGTTCGACTTCTTTTTCATGTGAAGAAACCAGCTTCAGGGATCTCATTACATTGGTAATCTTTTTCGGTGCAGGTTGGTCACTTCGTTGCGGAACTAAACTCTTATTTGACGTATTCGAAGGGTATTGTGATGCATTTCCTTGAGCGTATGTATGCACCTGCACAGAGGATTCGTGAACAAGTAAATCACGAGATACACTATTCTTAATTGGATCATCATTCGCGGGCATCTTCGGGTCGTTCAAACCAGAATGGAGGCTCACTATTTTTACAGACTGCTTGCCATCTTCGTGAATAGAAGTTGTCTGACCAACATAAGACGATGGCGCCTCCTCCTGGTGTCGATTCTTATTTGCTATTACTTCGTTCAATCGGTTGAATTCTTCTTCTGGACTGATACGGACTTCATTGTTGAAGTAAGTTGATCCAGTGCCAGTTCGAGGCTTGATCATATCTTTCTGCGGTTTTACAGCTTCTTTCAGAACCTTTTTACTCTGGGTTGGGTGGTTTCGTCTTTTGCCTGGAGTGTAAGGATGATCTCTTAAAGTTGACCTTGCCACAGTTTTATCATTTTCATGGAGTTCAGTAGGTTCCTGGCCCCATGTATCGGGGATTTGAGGTTTAGAGATCCTTGGTTTAGGCGGCTTGGAGCCAGTCGCACGTGAGTTATATACCCGGGAACCTTTACTGTAAGCGATGGGTTCGTATGGTTTATGGAACGTTTTATTAGTTTGAACAGGCAGATTAAGTAAGGCTTTCGTCTCGCGTACCGGTGGATTTTTAGATTCAACGACTGGAGTGAGGTGCATACTCTTGTACTTCGCGGCGATCATCGGATGTTCTGCATCAGTTCCTCGCGACGGCCCTGCCCTTTCTTCGCTAGGCACTACTCTTCCATATTCACGGATCTGTTTATTCGTCGAATTGCTGTCATTACTCGGTTCTCTGTCACTCAATTCGTCGGCTCCTTTATTTGCGGGAATATCCTGACCCCTCTTGTATGAGCTCATTTTGAGTTTGATTGTTCGAGATTTGCATTTCAACCCGTAATGATATGCCGCGTTGAAAAATTACTGTCACGATTGAATGTCGTTGCATAAAAATCAGAACCGAACTACGCAGCTTACTTTAGGATTATCCTTGACGCGATTATGTTCCACATACGTGGTCAATATGTTCAATGCTAGCTGATGACTAGCATGATTGTTAGGTATCACTGATCAATCTCATGATTTTACCTGACAAACAAATCCTTGCCATTTAACATGTTCCGAATGGCGACGAAAATCGATAGTCGTAGTAGATTATAGACTCGAGTACTGCAACTTCAAAGAATGAGTCAAATATGCTCAATTTCCAGGAGCCAAAGTTCTGCCTTAGGATATATTCTCTTGTATCAAAGTCAATGGGCTCATGTGAGAACCTATCGATTCTTGGCCTAATTTGCAACAAATTCTTCTTATTCGAATAATAAAACGAAAAATGTTCCGCCGAGGTCCAGAGTAATCCGTCCGGATTATTCCGGCGGGTTCACGAAGTCACCAGTCGACTTGGAATGGTTTTTACGGAAGTCACATTCTAAATCGATCCACTTTAGGGTTTATTTTTACCACCAAATTATATGAGTATAAGTCTCGAGATGTATCTTCATTTTAAAAAGTCGAATTGCTCTATATATATTTCAAATTTCAAATACGAGTAAATAATCGCTCAAACTCCATCATGACGGCTGTGCGACTGTTTTTTCTTGTCTCTCATTTGCTCATCTTTTTCCTGTGTTCATGCGTGCAGTGTGTAGGTGTCTTTCTCTTAACTGTCGACTTATTCATTCATATGTACTTCCGAGTAGATAAGATTATTAAAAATTCAAATCGCTGGCTAATGTTAATGCCATTTCGAAGCATGGATTAAGATGAAATTTTGCATTTCAGTGTGACCTGAGTCAGGGCCGTGGAAGAACAGAATCGAAGATATTTGCCTGCGACGAAGGAATGAAACTGATGTGCAAAGGTGTACGATAGTGAGAAGGAAGTATAGTGTCACCAATTACTTTTAATTTGATCGTTAATGGCGGGTGTATGGTTACTAACTCGCAGTTAGCAAAAAGAATGGACATAATCAACAATTTTACCGTGCTTGTACCAGGGCAACATATCGACGAAGAACGTCCGTCTCACAGCTTACGGAACATCTCGATCCCTTTACTTCTCATGTTATCCGCGGATCGGAAAGACATAATTTTGAGCAAGAGCCCCACGAGCCCAAGCACCTCTGTGACGTGAGCATATACCATTGGCTCATGAAGACCCGTTTTCATTTCCTATTGGTTCTTTGACTTTCAGAGAGAACCAAATTCGGCCAAAGAACCACTCGGATAGATTCGGAGCGAGATCTGAACGTCGCGTCAGTTTCCCGTCAATACGAATCCGTCTCGAGGTTCGAGAAGAAAATCGTACCGTAGGTACAGACACGCCGCAAGTTAGGAAACGTCTGCAAATAACAAGACAATAACACTGTTTTCCTCGAAAATAGAGTTTAACGTACGTCACCAAGGTTATCGAGAGTCACAACTCACAACCATTCGGTCACGTGCGTTTGCTACGCCTGCTGTGGGCTTGCCTGTAGCACAAACAGCATGTCGAGCAGGTACTTCACGACCATTCTATGCCCAAGCCGCCGTTCATGCACATAACGAAAATTAACCTATTATTTCTAACCTTGTTTTCCCCAAATGCATTCCGCAAACCTAAATGGTTCTTTATGTTTCCTGTTTCTAGCTTGTGTGCAAGTTGCGGCGATCAGGTATATTACCACCACTGTCACTTAAGTGTCATGTCGGAGTTCCAATGGTTGATCACATGCGTTCCTGTTGAAAAAATTCCTCACGGGCGAAAGTCGTACTTCACCGATGACCGAATATTATAACAAGTCTCGGCACCGCACCTTCTAATAGTCTTGCGCTCCTGGTGCGAGGAGGGGCCGGAGCAGACAGCCCGCGCGAAACACGGTCGGACAAGCTTACCGGACGTACAACCAGCTCAATATGTTCTCCTGGTAAGATAGAGCTCGTATGCGGGATGTGAGCACGCACCGTGGCACGCTCTTATGGATACGGCAACAACCGGTTACCGGAAATATGCATCTCACAACCAAAGCAGCCCCTGCACGTCATCATATTTCCAACAAAGGTCAGGCGAACGACTCCGTTGCCAAATTCGTCATAACTGACAAATAATCACCCAAAAAAACTGTTGGGCATTTCGGATCACTGGCCTTCGAAATCATTACTTTCCGTCGTAATTGAAACGCTTTTGCAGACGCTGCACGTCATCATATTTCCAACAAAGGTGAGACGAACGACTCCGTTGTCAAATTCGTCATAACTGACAAATAATCACCCAAGAATATTGGGCATTTCGGATCACCGGCCTTCGAAATCATTATTTCCATCACAATTCAATCGCTTTTTTAATTACCTTTCTGGTTATTTTTCATATCTGTAGCGTTGTTTTCGAACCGTAGTTGCTTTTCGCCCAATTTTACATATTTTCGTTGATCGTTCGATACAGAGGTTAGTCTCAACGGCATCATACCTATGGCAGTGAGCTTCTGTCCCTATGCAGAGAGCACTGCACCGGGCTCCTCGTAGACAAATGACAATAAGGAGTGAACTCCAAAAACTTCGGGCACTTTCAATTCGATTTTTTGCACCGTTGGAGAAAGATTCGAACGATTCTGAAAAACCAGAATATAGACGCACTTTTTATCCTCAAGATAAGTCCACGGGGGCTCGATTATCTCAAAACACGTCGTGGGAAAATTGAGTTTGATAAACGTCTGCACGTGTTTGTCGTGAGGGGGTGAGCAACCTGATCGAGACGATATTGAGCATGTCATCCATTGTAATGTTCTCAATAGCAGGTAGCAAGACTAAGCCGATAAGGTAGAGCAGAGACTGCGGATTGACAGCCAATGTGCGCAATATGCAGGCAGCTTCACGCGCTTATGCCTGCCCTGGTACCTTCTCCCAATGCTTGTAAATTGATAACCATGTGGGGTATCCAACGGAATACCTTTAATCGATAAAAATTGGCGACTTTAGCATCATAACTATTGAAATCAACGAGTTTGATTGGTTGTCGGTATGCGTAACTTCATATTGGATGTCTCCGTTTAAAATTCTACGGAATGGCCACACGGAAAAAAACTTCATTATTGGAGCAATAGTAAGTACTGCCAGAGGCGGTTTGTCGGGTTTTGTTGAACAACCGAGTCATATTGATTCATCCAACGGTACGTTGAATTTTCAATGCAGCCAAGCGTATTGCCAATATTCAGCAGTACGCCGGTATCAAGAAAACTCATTGCTGAAATAGCGAAAAGTATTGCTGAGGAACGGAAAAGTTTTCCCCGTGTGCAAAAATATGCTCAATAAAACGCCGTTACAAGCTCATACTAACGTTACGTTACAGTAACGGTGTTACTGTACTGGCAGTAAATTTCAATCTGATTCAGCGTAGTTTCAATACGTCCGTGGTTTGAAGTATATTTCGAACTCCGATTTTAATCAATCAACCAATCAATCAATCAACAGTTCGTCTGTATTCGCTATTTTTCCTTAGAGGATCCGAAACATACCTGACATAATCCTCAATTTGCATAACTTATTATTCAAAATGCTGTGAGCTTACCATTTTGAACAGATTGTAGAGTCGATTCATGCGAACATAGCGTCTTGCACAGCTGCGGTTTTAATTTTGGAGTTGGTTCAATAGCCCGCGGTAAAATGCCCCGTTCAAGAATGCATTTATCAACTGCATGTTCAAGACTCCGTGGCGCAACGGTAGCGCGTCTGACTCCAGATCAGAAGGTTGCGTGTTCAAATCACGTCGGGGTCAGGTTGACTTTTTTTTATTTGTACACCAGTGGCCCTATTCTAACCTTATCAACACGCGATACAAGCAAACCGGCGAAAGAGCCTAATACCTTTTTATGCGCATGTGTAAAGTCCAATGTTTCTGAATTGCATTGCGTATTGCAGCTGGAAAACGCATGAAATAGCCAGATATATGATTTTGTATCTGATCTTGTATGTACATCTTCAGTACCTGATACTGTGAATGCGTTTCATTTGCCATTCCCAACAGCTTCTGGGATGAAAAGCTTCGGGAAGTTGCGCAGACAAATGGGCTTAGGAGTTAGGTATGAACAACGATTTTAATTGCAGTACTTCTGTGTCTGTTCGTGATATTTTCTGCTGTGTCGGCCGAGTGCTTTTATCTACGCCACCACGGATGTTGCCTTATATTTGCCGCAGATTGCGCCACTCCGGCAATCCTATTTGCCAAGGCTAGAATGTGAACTCGAACTAACGGTTCGGCGCCCAGTTTGTCAAGTTGTTCGTGAGTGTTATTGCGCTTTAACTAGAATTTCTAACACGGATATCACTGTCATGCCAATTTCATCATCACCTTAGTACCTATAGTCTGGAAATAAACACCGGACTCGTGAACTCTTCCAACTGTCGAGGAACCGTATGAGTGAAAAAATTCTGTCGGTTCTGACATTACGTCCAGTTACGTCACTGCGTCGGTATAATAGGACACGCGCATGTATGTGTATACGTGAAATCGAGGCACTGCCGTCGTATTCTTGGCCTGACCGTGAACTCGCTATACGCTCCGCAATAGTATACCCGCCCATCACAGCACATTGTAATACGTATACATACATTAATTACAAATGTACCCAAGTATAGTGTTGTGAGTGAATGTTATTCAATATTGTACAAATAATGAGAAACAAATTTAGTATGAGCTTGTTGAGACGATTTGGAGGATCCAAATTCTAGATATTCATTAATTGTTTACCGGAATGTATGTTATTCATTCGTGAAAACCTTCCATATGCATCATAGTTGAAAAAGGCGACGCGCACTATCCGAAAGCGCGCCGAAGCGTAGCGCGCCGAACCGCGCCGAAAATGACAGAATATTTTGTGGATCGGAAATATTTTAGCGGTTCGGTTCGCAACCGCACGATGCATACTCCCCATACAGAATTTCACCTCGAAACCGAGATATTTAAATTGGAATATGCGATCATATAAATCCGCAGTCATTAGATAATCGAATTATTTGTATTTAAGGCGAAAATTGACAATATTTTGAGCTACTGTACTATAAAATGTTTTCCATGCGTGATTGAAGGCTATAACGTCTGAACGCAAAGTACAACGGTGCCTTATAAAGGTCTCAAAATGGAAAGCCAGGATTACTCCTTGTGTTGTTGAAAGCTCTGAATTCAGAAATATTGGTGAAATTTATTCATAAAGTATCCGGCCAATGAACTTCCGACTTTACGTCGAATTGGCAAACAGAATAATAAATATTACAATGACTTTAGCCAATAGAATCTGAAACTCAGTTTTCATCCAGGGAACCGTCTTTCTGTCTGCAGACTCTGATCAACGTGCACAATTATCCAAAGATAATTTCTCTGGATTCTCTGCGGAATTCTTGCCAAAATATCGGCAACGCACGAATTATATTTGCCACAGTAACGAGCGAACGTAAGATCCAACGATGGGAGTTAAGAAATTCGAAATCGTGTTGGATAGTCAAATTTATTACGGAGGCCAGCATATAAAAGGGAAATTGATGGTACATCTTGATAAAGCAGTAAAAATGAGAGGTGCAGTTGTGGTTTGCAAAACTTTTCTGTTGGCTATGCGAGCGTAAAAATATGAGTGCAGATGATACTCGTCTGAACTCTTGCTTATTTGTGCAGGAATTCGTTTGAATTACTGTGGCAAAGGAACTGTACGTTGGTCCGAAGGTTCCGGTAAAAACAAAAGGACATATTCGAGCAGCGAAAGTTATCTGGACTTACAGCAACTAGTTTGTGGGAGTAAGTATTCCGAATTGATCGGATACGCCGCCGTTTTCTTCAAATAACTCGAGAAAATATACGCGCAATCTCGATCTTTCACACTAGGATAGCTACATACGAATACGTGCGCTATTCAACAAGATACACAAATCCTTTAACTACCTCATTCCAGGTTACGATTCCGAATCCGAACTCGCCGAAGGCGAATACGTGTTCATATTCAATTGTGAATTACCAATTAATTCTCCGTCTAGCTTTCAAGGAACTTATGGGCGTGTGAAATACTCCGTGAAGGCGACAATGGATCTTCCGTGGAAAATTGATCCTGTTGTAAAACAGCCGTTGACGGTTGTCTCAGTGATGGACCTGAATAACCTTCCCGTCGCAGCAGTAAGCGGGGAGAAATCATCTGGGAATACAATACGTTGCAATCTGGTTGAGACACCGATCAATATTTTCTTTACTTTCCCAGGCGCCAGTCTCGGAAAAAGGCGGAAAAATATTTTGGGGGCAGTCTCGACCGTTGAACATATACTATGAGCTACCCGTCCGCGGTTACGTTGCCGGGCAGGTAATCCCAGTTAGAGTACTCATGAACAACGAGTCCGACGTTGAAGTGAAAAGCATCATCGCCGAACTGAACCAAGTAAGTTACACATCCGATTATCCGACGCGTTTCAAAATAATTTGAATTACACGTTACGAGCGTGATAGATGATCAGATACCACGATATGCGGAATGTTCGCGAGATATTCCAGAAATACTCAATCTGAAGAATCCCTGGCGAAGTTAGGATGTGGAAAAAACTTGAATTGGAATAAAAAAGTGGGGCAAAAGCGTGGAGGGAACGTGAATCGTTCCCATGTACGTCCATACATTTCCATTACGCCTATTCCACGATTCATTTTCACCAGGGATTGAATGTTCAAGAAATAATATCGCCGTATCCACGAGGACAGTTCATATAAAATATTGCTGAAACATTTGAGAAATATTTTATGAAATATTTGGCGTGCCCAATACTAATCGTATCGGAGCCTGCTATGGAATGATATTTGATCAACCTTCGCTTCGTTCGCTTATAGAATGTGATGTTTCACGCAACTACGAAGTCGAGACCCGCGCAATCGTCCATCGGCTCAACCGAGTTCCCTATCACCGAAGGTCTTGGTAGAAAGGAGGTTTTCCTCCGTATCAAGGTACCACCGCTGCCACCATCCTATCTGGAGTTCTGTAAAATTATCGATATCCGGTACCATCTGACCGTCACGGCGGTAGTCAGTGGTCTCCATATGGATCTACAAGTTCCGACGGAGGTTCTCATAGGCAACATCCCGTTGATTACCAACCAAAATCCGGTCGCTGTGGGTCCCCAGCTTTTGCCCGAGCCCATAGACCCCAAAAATCCCTCGCCCAGTCAGTCCTCGAATTATCGACCGCCACCTTACATTGCCCCTTCCGCCCCATCCGCCCCATCCGTGCCCTCCGCCCCGCCCCTGTCATCTATGTACGGAGATTTACGTGAGTACAGCAATCTTCGGGTGATTCGTTGTTTATCCCATCGAGCGGGAATGGCCGATTAAAAATGAAATTGCATTGATTTCCAGCGCCCCCAACTTACGAGCAAACTATGGGACTCGTGAAATCTGGAGAAGAAAAGTCTTCGGATGACTCCGAGAGCGACTCAGACGCGAGGCATTATGCTCCTTTGTATCCGGTTTTCAAATTCGATACCTTAAAAGAGTAGGCTTGTGTTATGCGGCGTAGGTGTAATTATGATTTATATTTTTACCTTTTGAAATAATTTGCCGCTATTCCCACAGGTATATTCTACCGTCGCTTCTTATCAGTGCCTTACATTTACTCGATACGCTAGGTGATATAAAACTAGATACGTGAAAACTTAATACTTGTAAGTTGTAGTCGTGTAGTAGGATGTAGATGTATATGTACGCTGCTAAAAATGATTTAGAGTTCACAACACATTCACCATCGAAAACTCTCACGAAATTACGGATGCGCCGTAGCGTAGTGAATTAGCAAGCATGTTCATCATTTACGTAATTTCGATAAACTTTTATAGGAGAAACACAAAACCGTGTGTTTAAATTTACCAAATTCTATCGTCAATTCACGTATTTGTGAATTCGTACTGTAGCGAATTTTCTACTGCGTGTACGAATGAAATTTCCAAAAATGTGTTGGAAGTCTTAGTCAAACTTTTTTTCGGTGTACCGTCGAATCTCAGGGACCCTCAAGATTCGGAGTTACTTCTCCCTTGATTTGGTACTTAACTATCATTGTATCCGATCGAAATGTTCCGAATTTATTCACGGGTGCGTCGTTTCAGGGGACGAAATCTTAAAAATATGTATTCTGACTCGAACTGTCAGGTTTGTGTAATAGCTTACAATAATCGTGCAGATAAGCCGGAAATTACAACGAAACACTTTTTCTCGCCAAGATTCCGAAGACGTACTTGCTGACGAATCGGGGATACAGATTCCACGTCTCTTAGAATTCTAACAGAAGTTAGATTTTTGTGTTTATGGTCAATTTCATCATTCACTATGTTCCGCCAAACGTGCGTAATGATAGCTCCTGCTACGATTCCGAAGGATAGGTCTCATCAAATCTTCTCTCACACCCGAATTGGTATATATGTGCAGCTATGTAATTCTTCCGTAAGTCCACTCTGCATAGGTATATTCCAGTCACGTTTGTATGTCAGCACATCCATACACTGTACGCGCATACAATACAATATTACATTGATATACATATATACATATATACATATTTTTTGAAATATTTTAATCTATAATAAAATATGGGCCGATTGATAACAGACTTGTTGGTTACGGCTGATTTCTTTAACCCGAATCCAACTCACATTCATACCAATATAATCATAATGAGCATGATATTGAACTATGATAATAACTTGTCTTCTTTTATCCACATTTCGATTTGTTTTCAAATCTGATGCATTTCAATGTTACTTTCGACTGATTGTAACTAACTGAATACTAGATGTAAATACTAGACCCAGAACATGTAATTCAAATCACTTTGTTACTGCCTTTCGAGGCTTGGTCCAATAAGCACCACGGAGAAAATATTACAAGTTTTATTCGGATATGAGTAAAACTTGTACTGCAATGGATCACAGACTCATGTTTTATACGACGATTTTATTACCGCATCGATAAATTGATACAAGAATAAAAAGTGCGCCAACAACTGGATCATACGTACAATTGTACGAAACTGGGAAAATTAAGTTTTAGTATTCAATGACACTTATCAATTGAGAGATACATCAAATCAACCTGATATTTTGATGGGTGCAGTATCATATGACTTTGGATGACATGATAGCATGATAATGCATTGTTCCCCTCCCGAAGTTTTGCTGCATTCATCACTGGTCCTTCGGTGGGGCTTTCATAGTGAAGCGATCGGGGATTAATATCTCACAAATTGGTTCACCACCCTCGGAAAGCCAGACAGTGCCAGATTTAGCTGATCGAATGATGTGCACCATGCCCTGTGCCACATTATCCGCCCTGAGAAAGAAGAGTCGATTGAAATTACGACATGCAATTCCTTGAACCGAAGTTCAGTGATCACTCCTGGAATAAGCCAAGGAAGCCCGATAGAACGTATATTTACAGGAAAGAGGAGATGTGATAATATTTCTTGTCAGTTTGTATCATGATTGAAAGGTTTCGAAGTATGGACAAATTTTTCGGGAGGAAAATTGATTCATCGATAAAATACAAATAGCCGAAGACTATTCAGATAGAATTTGAAATTAAAGAGGGGATCAGAGCATTCACAGACATCTAACTAATTGTAAGAGGCAAATATTATTCAACCATTCACGGAAAGTGCGAAAATTTTGCTGATGAAAATGCGCCCTCACGCTCTCCTCCATCTTTAGACCGTTCGAAAAATAATCTGCGAAGATCGTTGATCAACAGACTAAAGAGCTTGGAAAGAAGAAGAAGAGAAAAAAAGACGTTATTATATCTATAACCACTTAATTGAACTAATTTCCTCCGGTTCACTTGTTTTCTGGTTTTTTCATTATTTACTAACTTTTGTAACGGGTAGGCCTGGAGCGCGGTGATAGCCGCTTCCGGGTCTACGAAGTCCAGCAGATTATTACTGACTGCAGATACTAATGGTGTGTCTGTAATTCCCGGGCACATAGTCAGTACTCGCACACCTGTCCTGTCGTAATTATACGGCAGCTGAAATACAATAAATAAACGTGTGACGTAGACATGATTGTTTGAAATGTTTAGAATTTCCGAAGGTGTTCGATATTGCTGTTGGTTTGACCTCAGACCTATGACTGGTGAAATACAAAAGGAAGAATCTAATACTTTTAAGAACAAATAATGGAAGTAATGATGAACTATAACTTCCAAAAAGATCCTGACATTCCAATCCCTTCCGGTGGCCTGCAGATGAGGAGTTACTCAATTTGATCAATTGTAAAATGCACCAAAATTCAGGAGACCCAACATTAATTGTAGCTGGTGAATTTTTCATGTGTTCAAAATAACATTGTTGACCAACAGTTGCATTGCTTCGTTGATGCTCCAATTTTTCGACGAATCAAATATTCAAAAACGGGCCAACATTGATGGGCAACTTTGAGAATTGTGTTAGTTGAATATAAAGAATATAAAACTACGCAGTGAAACAAAAGTGCCACGCTCAGGACACTCCTGACCACAAATTGTGAAAATAGCTGTCGTGATCTTACCCCCATGGATCGACTGAAACCAGCTACGGCATGCTTAGTTCCATCATAAATCGGAAAATAAGCCACAGGATCTAGGCCAAAAAGAGAAGCGATGTTGACGATGACGCCGCCATTGCCGCCCTTATCCTTGCCCATATACTGGAGACCCAGCAGCGTCCCACGAACCACGGCAGTCTGGAGGTTTGATGAAAGTTCAGATTTCATTCATGGTCCCAAATACTGATCTATGCTCTGATATACACGTAAGTAAGAATTTTTAGGCACCAAAACAACTGGCTTCCGAACAACAAAAAAAGCACACAAAACAATTATCTCAAATATATGAAGTACGAGTTTGTACTCAAAGCCTAACACGTCAATACTTACGTAATTGATAATAATCATCAACTCCCATTTTTTTTCATTAAATACACCGGCATTATTGATTACGATGTCCAATCCACCAAATTTGTCGACAGTCTTTGCGAATCCATCTAATTGACACGAATTAGAGTTTAATCGGGATTCGTATGCTCCGAACAACAGTTTTTGGAATGCTTATACCTTCGAATTCTTCGGCTTTTGTAACGTCACAAGGAACGAAGATCACTCGTCCTTCACCAAACTCCGTGTTCCATTCCTTCGCTACTTTTTCACCAGCGGAGGTTGCCAAGTCCAAGAGGGCTAAATTCTGTGGAGGACGCGTTATAAGTGAATAATTATTATTCGGTATCTAATTCATCTTTCACCTTATTAAAAAATTATTAATTCTTTCCCTGTCGATATTGAAAGTAGAAGATTATGATAACCAATTTTTGTTCACAATTGTCATTGGGAGGAGGGGTAGTGACAAACTGTAATTTCAAGTTGTTAGTAGGTTTGTGAATGTACTAACAATCTTAACCGCGAAAAGTATCGTGCTATTTGAGAACACAACTATTTCTGTATCAATTTTCTGGGAGCCGAAGCTACAAATTTGTAACGTTCGCTTGCCGTCCAGGGAAAAGTGTTTGGATAAAATCAGATATGATTGAACTCACAGATCAGGTCAAAAATTTTCCCATTGCCTAATGATCTGATATAGTCAGACTTGATATCGAAACAGTTCAATTCCAATTCTGTATCTATTCAGCCCGACCAAGATCCAATGTGATCGAATCAGTTATAACATCAGTTCTACTCGAATCTGAACAGATTTGGTCACATCTAAGATCATATGATTTCAAATCTGATCCAGTTGAATCAAACATTTGGATTGGATTTGATCCAGATTCGATCAGATTGATTGGATCTGTTCATACTTCATCGGGTGGGCCGCAATATTCAAGATACACCTGTAATATAATGATGTAAAATGAATTTCAATTCCTGGTGTACGATAAACGTGCCGAATTCATAGCGTTGGCCCCCAAAAAAAGAAGATTATAATATCACAGGACTTTTAGCGAAATATTACTGTGCGATAGTTTGTTTAGTAATCGGAATGGCAATATTACCTATATGTATAGATATAGGTACTACAATACCACGTGCTGCGTAAGCTGAGTAACTCGTCGCTTGATAACGTGAAGAAAAATATTTGTCTTCCAAGCTATTTCTATCGAAACGAAAGCATTAGTGCGCACAAACACAGATTATAACATCGTAGATGTCTCGAAGGGAACACTAAAGACAATATCCAGCTGTGCCCAGCAGCCGGCTAAAACTCATTACCAGAATTGATTCGACAAAAACAAAGCAAACGCGGTGATAATAGATATAATCAATATATAGTGACGCTTTGGATGTAAATATCGAGTATGTCAGGCTCGGATACAGCTCCGTTCGAATTCTTCAGAAGGATTCTTCATAATTCCGTCTGATTTTTATTGTAGCAGACTAATTTGCGGATAAATTTGCAATCAGTCACAAAGCCAAACATTATTCAATGAGTTCTTTTCTCGAATCGGAAGCAGTAATGATACGTGCAATTTCATTATTCGATGTAATGGTCAGGTGGGTGTTAAAAATTCGTCAATTGTCCTGTAATGTATCCCACTCATCAGTGAAAAAGTTATGCGAATGCTAACTCCCTAGCTACTGAAAAATATTCACGAAATCACATTCGGCAATTTTGTATAGTATCACGTCACGCAAGTAGAGCTGTATCTCTGTCCAATTTTTTTCAAATCAGTTATATAAAAATGCTGATAAGGAATCGTGACAAACAATAATATAATATAACCGAAACTGATAGAAACTTGCTTTGACTCCATTGCGTAGAAGTTCTTTTCCATACGCGAATCCTATGCCGCTAGACCCTCCAGTCAGCAGAACAACTTTACCTTCCAAATCCATTTCTGAAAATTATACACATGTGAAGACTATGTGATAAATCATACAAGGTTTACAGTAATGATTGTCATTTATGGGTAATGGTTTTTTCAGGATGCATAAGGTTTCGTCTAATTGTAAATGGAGAATATAATAATAACAAAAATATTTTTTCATCCCCCAACAGTAGCATGCTACCCCAATTGCTGGAATATGCTGCTGAAAAAGATGAAAATCATCGAATAATAGACAATTATGAGTTTGTCAACATTTTCGCATACGCCGCTTTATTGCTGAAAACGAATTCGCCGCTGATCCAAATATCAGAGCCCATTTACGCAATTGGCGGAGAATATGGTCGAATCAAAATATATGATAAATCATTCATAAATATTTGATGTATAATCGAATCACAACGGAGTCACAAAATCTTGTATAATATCGTGGAAGTCTCCCAATCCAAATTCCACGCGCTTGTCTTGTGAACGTTGATGATAATTTTGATTCATGTCGCCTCGGAAACAACAGGGCGATGATGATGATATGAATTAATGTTGACCGATTGAATACGTGCGTGCGATAAAATAAAAAATATTAAACATGCTATTCGCCCGAAGGACGTACAAAGTGCAGTATGCGAAATTCCACATCGATTCAGCCGGATTTCACGGCTCTCTGACCTACTATTTTTAGATCAATTAAAACCTCTCTTGCGTGTAATAGACATGGAAAAATTCAACATAGCACATATATTGCTATATATTTACGTAATCGTCCGCAATATCTATTCCTACAAAGTTTTGAGGTATACAACTTCCGACGAAATTAGCAATTGGAATTGATTTAGACAACTGCAGAAATGTTTAGCAATTCTTCAAATCCTGAAAAAAATGTCTTCTAATTCTTCGATCAACTCTGTTCGAGAGAATTGAAAATGTTCCCTATTATTTTCGTCGTGCCTCGGCACAATCTCGACAACAAGCGCAGCCGTGGCGCCTCTATCACCTCCGACTGATTCGTCGGAGCTCCTCCGACTCGAAGCGAAGTGAATGTCCGATAACTTTCGAATACCAATAACTATTTTTGACGTCTAATTCCGCAATTTTCTTTCGGAAGAGTAATAGAAATTGAAAGAATCTCTCCAAAAGTTACTCCAAAATTATGAACTGCAGTCTTTGATGTTGACAGCTTTCCGTTTACGGAGTTATTTTGCGTTATGGTTGGATTATCCTGTCGTCAATTTAATTTCTCCAGTTTAAAATTCCTTTAAAATGGACACTTCAGGTAATTTTCGTTATCCGAATATTTGCCTTTGCGTCGAATAAGTAATTTGGTATTTGTAAAATTATAAAACCTTTTGAATTCACGTGGATATTTTTGATACTTCATTGCCCTGTTCGCGCATAATTTCGTCCATTATTTCGGACAATTGATGACAGCAGAACGGGCTCTGATACGCTCTGCGTGTACATCCGAGTCTCCTCCAGTATCTGAATCTGTTCGCAATGTATGACTATGTTTTTTACCAGGCAAACTTGAAATGGAGTCAAGCAATCACGTACAACGTTCGAGATGGATCTCCCTGTTTCAATCACAAATGTATGTGACTCTTTAATCCCATTTCGACTCTGACCGATAGAAACGTAGTCGGTGACACGAAATATTGAAATCTTGACAAAACAACGAGCTTCTGTAACGCTTTGAATTAGGTCAGCAATTCGATTGTGAAACTATTTCTGATTGACCGCATGATTGAGAAAATATAATGAGATAAGATGATTGATATGATATGATATGATAGATTGTGATGAACAGCTCACCTGAAATCACCGATTCGTAACCACAGAACGTATGAAGCTCGAAAGGCTCGGGAGAATTAGCAGCAATATATTTCTAGCTGTTGGGCGCCTGCGACTACAGCGAATGAAGGTTTCCAGTTTCCATGTGCGGTATAGGCTTATGGAGAGTCAAGTTATTCTGGCCGATTGTGGGGGTAATTGTGAGAGCTCTGCTAGTTCCCCACTGGCAAGTCGTATCATGCCTTAATCTTGGTGTACAAAGTTCGTCAAACACGGAGTTGAAGGGGAAGGAGTCGAAATTCTGTAAGACTGCAAAGTAGAAGGTCCAAAATTACGAATTTCAAAAAATCCGAATTCTAAAGTAGCGAAAGATGAAAAAAGCTATTCACGCGAACGCGCTTTCGTCTGAAAATGTGTTCTCAAAAAGTTTACATTCCAAACGGACGAAGCGGAGATTGACAAAATTTGGAAGATCAATATTCTTGAAATGGAAAATTCAGAGCGGATAAGGGTTCTATCAGCCAATGAACCGACGGAAACAAGATCGAGAATGAAAGTTCAGAATCGGCAAAACTTTGATAAGCAAAGTGTCGAAAGACCAGAATTCCGAAAGGCTGAAATTCCGAAAAAATTATAATTAAACGATTCTTTCCTCGGTACAAAAGAATAAACGTTTGTTTAATGTCTCCTGAGTTTTTGTTTTATTGGCCCTTCTATTCCAACGCGTTTCGGAATTCTGACCTTTCGAGTTTTCCGCCTTTCGATCCAATGATTTCGGATTCGTTAACTTTCGTAATAGGCCCGATTCTGAATTATGAACACACAATTTTTCAATCGCTCGATATCTGCCCGTTATGAGAAATAATTTGACATTCGGAATCTCGGCCCGTCTATTCTTTGGACTTCCGGAAGTACGACCACCACCTGCAGTTGGAGGTGTAAGATATTGGGCGGCTGATTGGTTGAAGGTGATTGTGAGTGAAACGTTACGCGTTCATCGGTGATCCATTACGATTCCGACTCTGAAATGAATTCGATAATAATCAGTATACATTGGTATGCCTTTCCTCGAAAAAAGTTATTGTTACGAACGATGTTGTGACGCAATTTCCGTCACCGCGCTTCTCTGCGATGCATATTGGCTGTTGCATCCTGCAATATCGCTGCAAATATCGTATTGGTATGTGCAACTATGTAATTCTTTCGTAAGTCCACTCTGCATATATTCCAGTCACGTATGCATGTAAGCACATCCATACACTGTACACACATTCAATACAATATTATATTGATATACATATATACATATTTTTCGCAATATTTTAATGTACAATAAAATATGGGATGATTGATAACAGACTGTTGGTTACGCCCGATTTCTTTTACCCGAATCCGACTCACATTCTTACGAATATAATCGTAATGAGCATCATATTGAACTATGATAATAACTTGCCTTCTTTTATCCACATTCCGATTTGTTTTCAAATCTGATGCATTTCAATGTTACTTTCGACTGATTGTAACTCACTGAATACTGGATGTAAATACTAGATCCAGAACATGTAATTCAAATCACTTTGTTACTGCCTTTCGAGGCTTGGTCCAATAAGCACCACGGAGAAAATATTACAAGTTTTATTCGGATATGAGTAAAACTCGTACTGCAATGGATCACAGACTCATGTTTTATACGACGATTTTATTACCGCATTGATAAATTGATACAAGAATAAAAAATTCGTCAACAACTGGCGCATACACAATTGTACGAAACTGGGAGAACGAAGTTTTAGTACCCAATGACACTTATCAATTGAGTCGTATGTAAAATTAACCTGATATTTTGTTAGGTGCAGTATCATATGCCTTTGGATGGCATGATAGCATGATAATGCATTGTTCCGTTCCCAAAGTTTTATTGTATTCATCACTGGTCCTTCGGTGGGGCTTTCATAGTGAAGCGATCAGGGATTGTTATCTCATAGGATGGTTCACCCTCTTCGGAAACCCAGACAGTACCGGTTTTAGCTGACCGAATGATGTGCACCATGCCCTGTGCCACATTATCCGGCCTGAAAAAGAAGAGTCGATTGAAATTATTGTAATTCTAGTTGCAGATGGTAGTTGAACATGCAATTCGTTAAACAGAAATTCAGTGATCATTCCTGGAACAAGCTAGGGAGAACCGATATAACGTATATTTATAGGAAAGTGGAGACGCGATAACACTTCTAGTCATTTTGTATTGTAATTGGAAGGTTTCGAACCATGGACAAATCTTTCGAGAGGAAGATCGATTTACCGATAAAAAATAGAAAAAGCCGAAGGCTATATGCAAATAGTATTTCAAATGACAAAGAGGATCATGAGCATTTACAGACATCCAAATAATTGTAAGAGGCAAATATTAATTAACTATTACCAGAAAGTGCAAATATTTTGCTAATGAAAACGCGCCCTCACACTCTCCTCCCTCTTTAGACTGTTCGAAGAATAATCTGCGAAGACCGTTTCTCAATAGAATAAACAGCTTGAGAAGAAGAAGTTAAAAAAGACGTTATTATATCTAACTACTTAAACTAGTTCCCTTCGTTCCTTTTTTTTTCATTATTTACTGACTTTTGAGCTTCGTGGGGCGACTGAACCGCGCTTACAGCCGCTTCTGGGTCTATGGAGTCTAGCGCATTGTCACCAACAGTAGATAGCAATGGGGTGTCCGTGAAACTCGGGCACATAGCCAGTACTCGCACACCCGTCCTGTCGTAATTATACGGCAGCTGAAATACAATAAATGAACGTGAGACGGAGACACGATTGTTCGAAATTTTTAGAATTTCCAACGGTGTACGATATTGCTGTTGGTTTACCCCTCAGATCTATGACTGGTGAAATACAAAAAAATGAATCTAATACTTTGAGGAACTTAAGTAATGAAAATAATGATGAACTATAACTTTCGAAAAGATCCTGACATTCCAGTCCCTTCCGGCGGACTGCAGATGAGGAGTTACTCAATTTGATCAATTGTAAAATGTACCAAAAATCGGTAGACACAACACTTGTAGCTCAACATTGATAGGAAAATATACTAATTGTGTAAGTTGTATTCAAAAAATCGGACTACACGGGCGAAATAAAGTTGCCATTTCCGCGACACTCCTGATCACAAATTGTGAGAACAGCTGTAGTGATCTTACCCCCATGGATCGACTGAAGCCAATTACGGCATGCTTGGTTCCAACATAAATCGGCAAACAAGCCACCGGACCCAGGCCAAAGACGGAAGCGGTGTTAACGATAACGCCGCCATCGCCGCCCTTATCCTTGCCCATATACTGGAGACCCAGCAGCGTCCCACGAACCACGGCAGTCTGGAGGTTTGATGAAAGTTCAGATTTCATTCATGGTCCCAAATACTGATCTATGCTCCGATATACACGTAAGTAAGAATTTTTAGGCACCAAAACAACTGGCTTCCGAACAACAAAAAAGCACACAAAACAATTATCTCAAATATATGAAGTACGAGTTTGTACTCAAAGCCTAACACATCAATACTTACGTAATTGATAGTAATCATCAACTCCCATTTTTTTTCATTAAATACACCGGCATTATTGATTACGATGTCCAATCCACCAAATTTCTCGACAGTCTTTGCGAACCCATCTAATTGACACGAATTAGAGTTTAATCGGGATTCGTATGCTTCGAACAATAGTTTCTGGAATGCTTATACCTTCAAATTCTTCGGCTTTTGTAACGTCACAAGGGACGAAGATCACTCGTCCTTCACCAAACTCCGTGTTCCATTCCTTCGTTACTTTTTCACCAGCGGAGGTTGCCAAGTCCAAGAGGGCTAAATTCTGTGGAGGACGCGTTATAAGTGGATAATTATTATTCGGTATCGAATTCATCTTTCACCTTATTAAACAATTATTAATTCTTTCTCTGTCGATATTGAAAGTAGACGATTATGATAACCAACTTTTGTTCACAATTGTCGTTGGGAGGAGGGGTAGTGACAGACTGTAATTCCGAGTGGTTATAGTAATATGTGAATGCACTAACAATCTAATGTGTGAAAAAGTATCGGGCTCTAATGTCCAAAAAAGGTATCCCGCATCTCGAAAACACAACCAATTATGTATCATTTTTCTGGGAGCCAAAGCTTCAAATTTGTAACATTCACCTGCAGTCCGGGGAAAAGTGTTCGGATAAAATCAGATATGATATCGAACCCACAGATCAGGTCAAAAATTTGCCCATCGCCTGATGATCTGATACAGTCAGACTTGATATCCAAACTATTCAATTTCAATACTATATCAATTCAGCCCGACCAAGATCCAATGTGATCTAACCAGTTAGAACATGAGGTCCATTCAAATCCAAACAGATTTGGTCACGTCAAATATCATATAATTTGAATTCTGATCCAGATGAATCAGACCTCTGGATCAGATTGATCAGATCTAATCATATTTTATCGAGTGGATCGCAAAATTTGAGATGCACTTGTAATAATGATATAGAATGCATTTCAATTTTTGATGTACGTTAATCATGACGAAATTATATCGTTGGCCCTTAGAGAATTAACATTATAACATCACAAGACTATTTGCGAAATATTACTGTGTGATAGTTTGTTCAGTGATCGGAATAGCAATATCACGTACTGCGTAAGCTGAGTAATACATTGCTTGATAACGTGAACAAAACGATTCATCTTTCAAGCTATTTTTATCGAAATATGGATATTAATTCGCACAAACACCGATTATTACATCGTAGATGTTTCGAATGGAACACGCCAGACAATATCCAGCTATACCCAGCAGCTGGCGAAGACTTCATTACCAGAATTGGTTCGGCAAATCAAATCAAACGCGGCGATAATAGATATAATTAATATATAGTGACGCTTTGGATATAAATATCGCGTATGTCAGGTTCGGATTCGGCTCCGTTCGGAATCATGGAAATGATTATCGTTATAATTCCGTCTGAATTTTATTATAGCAAACTAATTTGCGGATAAATTTACGATCAGTCACAAAGCCAAACATAATTCAATGAGTTCTTTTCTCGAATCGGAAGCAGTAATGATACGTGCAATTTCATTATTCGATGTAATGGTCAGGTGGGTGTTAAAAATTCGTCAATTGTCCTGTAATGTATCCCACTCATCAGTGAAAAAGTTATGCGAATGCTAACTCCCTAGCTACTGAAAAATATTCACGAAAACACATTCGGCAATTTTGTATAGTATCACGTTACGCAAGTAGATCTGTGCCTGTGTCCGATTTTTCTCAAAGCAGTTGTATAAAAATGCTGATGAGGAATCGTGGCAAGCAATAATATAATGTAACCAAAACTGATAGAAACTTGCTTTGACTCCATTACGTAGAAGTTCTTTTCCGCACGCGAATCCTATGCCGCTAGCCCCTCCAGTCAGCAGAACAACTTTACCTTCCAAATCCATTTCTGAAAATTATATGTAAAGATTATATGTAATAAATCATACAAGGTTGTAAGTACTGATTATCATCCAAGAGCAATGTTTGTCAGGGTTCGTAAGGTTTCATCCATAAATATAGTGACATATTAATATTCGGAATATTTCTTGAATCCCCTGCAGTAGCACCTATTGCTGGAATATTCTGCCGACGAAGAAGAAAATCTCTAAATTATAACGGCAACTATGAATTTGTCAACTTCTAAGCATTTCTCGCTTCATTGCTATAGGAACAAATTACCCGCGGATCCAAGTCACAGAGCCTATACTTACGCGATTAATAGTGATAATACAATTATATAATTGAGACAAAATGATAAATCATTTATGAATCCTCAATGCATAGTCGAATAACAACGCAGTTACGCAATCTCATATAATACCGTGCAGTCTCCCAATGCGAATTCTATGTGCGTGCTTTGTAAACGATGACGATATATATTTCGATTCATATCGCCTCGAAACCAACAAGGTGATGATAACATGAATTTATGTTAGTCGAATGAATATGTGCGTGCGATAAAATTGAAAATGTTACACTTGCTATTTGCGTGAAAAACGTACAAAGTATATGCGAAATTCCGCATCGATTCAGCCGTATTCGCGGCTCTTTGTCCTCCTATTTTTGAATCAATTGAATCCTCTAATTGCGTGTTAAATGTCTGATAACTTTTGAATACCAGTAGGTATATTTTCCACGTTTAATTCAACAGACGATCAACTATAGAATGAAGATTGTCGCTATTTTCTTCCGGAAAATTGATAGAAATCTGATGAACCTCTCCAATCATTCACCTGTACATCTTGAGTATGATCTGACATCTCTTTCAGAAGCGACGTGATCCCACGCAAAGCTACCGCAAATAAACGGTCTTTGAAATTGGCAACTTTCTGTTTACGAAGTTAATTTGCGCTATGATTCAATTATCCCGTCTTCAATTTAATTCCTCCAATTTGAAGTTACTTTAGTGGACATTTCAGGTTTTTCTTTTATTACCTGGATTCTTGCGTTCATGTCGAACAAGTAATTAATTGGTATTTGTAAAATCATAAAATGATTCTCCCCGAATATCCGACACTGTATACAATATATGACTATGTTTTTCACCACGCGAATTCGAAATGGAGTCGAGCAATCGCGTACAACTTTCGAGATGAAATTCCCTGTTTTCTTTTTAAATCTGATGTGCGACTTATTAATCCCATTCCAACTCCGACCGGTGAAAACGTAGTCAGTGACTCGAAATATCGAAATCTTCACAACGAGCCCTTGTATTGCCTTGGATTTGGTCAGCAATCACATTTTGTACTATTTCTGATTGACCGCATTATTTAAAAAATATATTACGATGAGATAATATGATATGATAGATTGTAGAGAACAGCTCACCTGACATCACGGATTCGCAACCACAGAACGTATGAAGTTTGAATTAATTATTAACACTATTCATAACCGCTGAACGTCTGCGATTACACTGCAAGTCGATTGTGGGGGTAATTGTGGCAGTCCTGCCGCCTTCCCGCTAGCGAGATCATCATGCCTGGATCATGCCAAGATCGTATCATGCCTTGAGGTACTATTAAAGACCCATTTCCACCGATTGTTACTTATTGTTCAAAGTATTGTTATCATTCGGAAACGCGATTCGTCGCCACTCCTACACCACATATCCGATTTGGATTAAACTTTTTCAATTGGATGCAGTATTTTGGCAGAAAGGGGCTAAGTATTTTATCTCCACGAATTGTGGGAGAGTTCTATCAGATATTCCAGTTTGTTCAATCTCACCTACGAACAAACCTGACCTAACAATTAGAAACTCCCTAAAACTTTGAATTTTCTCAAAATTTTAGCGAGATGAAATAGTTAGTCACTTTCTGCTAAAATACTGCATCCAATTGAAAAATTTCATTCAAATTGGTTGTTTGGTGTATAGGAGTGGTCACGAATCGCGATTTCGAATGACAACAATGCTTTCGACAATGAGTAAGAATTGGCGCAAATGGGTCTTTAATAGCGCCTCAAGCTTCGCGCACAAAGTTAGTCAAGCAGGGAGCCGAACTTGTAAGATATTGAGCGGCTGATTGGTTGGAAATGAGTGTGAGTGGTCCATCACCAGCGCCCGGCGCTAGACAATTTTGCGCCCCGGGCAGTATGAAAGCATATGCCCAGCCCCGCCCCCCTCCTGCCGCTGTAAAATCGCATGAAAAATAGTTATTGACCGGTTTTATCGAATGAGAGCGTATATTTACTGTTATTGATCGAATACACAATACAGAACATCAAAATTAGATCATATCATGAAAAAGGACGTTAGAGTTCCTTTCGAGTGCTTACAATAATTACAAGATCGGTATGAAACACATTTCATTTTTTTTAAGCTTATTGCCCGCCTCAATAGAAGAAGAAACCATCGTGGATTTCATTTTGTTAACTTGGATTCAAATGTTCAAAATAGATTCACCCGAGATATGAGTGCTCTGGTTGAAGTACAGTTAAAAAAATGGCTAATCATCGGAAATAATTCATATATGTTCGGCTCCATTCATTCCACAGTTCAATCGACTAAACTCAATTGTGTGTGCGCTTAGTTTGAGGATTTGCAGAAGATTTTTATACTATGTCATGAGCTAAGCAATAACAACGACTCTTACATATCAGATAAAATTATATCATGCAGGTAATTGGCATTTAAATGGCGATAACTGCTGGCCTGGCTGCCAAAATTTCGAACAAAATATTTTACTGAGTAGAAAGATATTACTCGAAATATTGCAGATACATTCCAACAACATCGTTATGCTATCCCTATATTCGGTTCAGATATAAGCACTATAAACTTATATAGTGATATTAGGATTACCAGGAACCATCCTTCGACTCTCACGAATTTTGCTTTTACCAACAAGTCCGGCTTCTTACGTAACATGTTTTCAATAATATAGGAGGATATGAAAAGGCGTCAACATCCCTGTTGATTGATTCAAACGAAAAATGCGAACGGCGACGTTATACTGTTCTGGCGCAGCTGACCTGTAAGGACTGCAAGTTTCACAAACAAAATGAAATATAATAATCATTCCTACTGCACAAAAGAGATTCATCCATTGAGTGAACTTTCTAATTGACAACCAATCCAGCCTTACGTACGCCGCCGATCTTCCAGATCTTGGTACAACACGGGGCACCAATCAATATTTCTAAAATATTCTGGAGTAGGTGTGGGTTGTAACATAATCGGTGTGTTTCCCTATCGTGTCATGTATTTTATATCACATTTACTACCGAAAATTGTATCGTGTTTTTGATCGAGTTCCCTCTCATGAAACTGTGACTCTGTGCAAATTTTGTCGCTTGCTTCGCTTGCAGTACTTGCAGTCAAAGATTAGCTCATAGCCATGGTCGGTACTTCGAAAAACTACACTTATCTTCAGTGGGCCTCTCATATGTCAAAATAAACTACGAATGACTCAGGCCAATTTTTTTGTCGGGCTTACATTGAGTCAATAGCACACGATGACATTAGATACATTCAGCAATCTGGTTAGCTGGATCCAACAGAAGGGACCAATCATCTCATCTTTCATGGTTGGAAATCTCCCTTTAGCATTCTTACGTTCACGGATCGGGGATCCCCATCCGCTATCAGTAGGGGGACCCCCCCCCCCCCCCCCCCCCAGCGTAATGACTCGCCCCATGAGCAGCCATTCTTTAGTCGACACAGCATACACCGAAGAGAAAGTTGTCGGAAATGAGTTTGAAACAATTTGAAATAGTTTTTGATAGTCCCGTTTATTACGCGGGACAAAATATAACTGGGAGATTGCTGGTAGAAATTAGTAAGCCAAAAAAACTGAAAGGTACGTATGTACTTCGTATGGTTTGTGGAGCAAGTTTTACGTTTTTCTCTGATCGTCACTATATGTATACAGGGTGTATATCAATTAGCCATACAAAAGTATAAAGTGCTATTCTCCGTTCGAAGGTTAGAAGATATTTCGTAGCCCGAATTTTCAAAATACAATAGTTTTCTAGCAAGAGCAATAATGAGTTAGCCAATGGGTGTCCAGTTTTGGCCAAAAGTGAAAAAGAAGTTGCAGTAGGTATAGGTATACATGCACCCCTCGCTCATTTCACATTAGAGACAGCGAGACTCGCGAAACAAACGCAACATGAAATGAGCGAGGGGTGTTCAGCAACGACTTTCGCACTTTCGGCCAAGACTTGACGCTATTGGCTAACTATTATTGTTATTGCTAGAGAACTATTGCACTTAAGAAGATTCTGGTTGCGAAAAATCTATTGATTTTTTGACACAGAATCGCGGTGTGTATTTTTGTATGGCTAATTGACCTACATCCTGCATTGCTATGGACTACGAACGAAAGGGTCATGCACTGCCCGCTATGAACGACCGGTGCACGCGAGTATGGTGAAATTTTTATTTCACGAAGCCCACGTTTCCAGGAATCCGTTTGCATTATTTCGGCATCGGAATTGTACACTGGGAGGATGGGAGCTTATTTTCGGGTCCCATGAGCGCGAGAAAGTATTTGGACCTCCAACAACTACTTTTTGGGGGTGAGCAATATACTTGCCTAACAATTTGATCTCTTGTGGTCGAATAAGGACAGAAAACATGAAACAAGCGCCTATCTCTGTTTGAACGGTTTATCTTGTTTTTTTTCTCAAATACATAAAAAAATGAAGCGTGGATTCGCCAGACATCCGTTAGATCATACTAGATAAATTGCACTCAAGTTCCAGAGACAAATCCTGAAAAAATCTGTTACAGATTACACTGAGGAAAGCGAGCTCGCCGCGGGTAAACATGTGTTTATTTTTAGTTGCCCATTGCCAACAAATCTTCCGTGTAGCTACAAAGGATTATACGGGCGAATCGGATATTCCATAACAGCGACAGCTGATCGACCTTGGAAATTGAATTATGTAACGAAAAAGTCAGTGACAATTTTGTCGGTATTTGACTTGAATCTCCACCCTGAAATAGTGGTGAGTATAATCAAATCATCTGCTCTGAAGTTCGATCGAAACATCGATCAGGATTTTCATACCCGATCAATGTCAGGCACCGATCTCGAAAAAAGGCACGAAAACATTCTGGGGGCACTCAGGTCTGCTATTCATGTCCATTGATCTTCCCGTCCGCGGCTTCGTCTCAGGGCAGATTATTCCGATAAAAATATTCTTAAAGAACGAATCCGAGGTCCAGGTCAAGAGCATCATCTTCACTCTTAAACAGGTTTTATATGGCTTTGTATTATTTTCGTTCTCACGTCGACAGCGTTTCATTGCCTTTTTCAATAATTTACAGAAAGTCGTCTTTCACACGAAGAAAAAATCTAATTGGAATAAGGTATGCCTCTCAAAAAACGTGGCTCCCATTGAGCAAGGGTGTCGGCGCAAAGAGGCTCTCTTCAAAATTCAGGTACCGGCGGTACCACCATCGTACTTAGAATTTTGCAATATCATTGACATCAGCTACCGTTTGAATGTGGAGGCAGTCGTCGGCGGCTTACACACAAATCTGAAAATTACTACGGAGATCGTTATAGGCAACATTCCAGTGATGGAATACCAAAGGCCATTACCTGGGGTCCAACTTTCGAACGATCCTTCGCGAAGTCAATTGCAGGATCATCCACCGTCACCTTCTTCAATTGGTTTCCCGCAATTAGCAGCATACGGGAATTTATGTGAGTACTCAACAACTTCGGAAATGCTTCGGAATCCATTGACCAGACATCGCGTAGACTCCACACTAATCCAAAATTCAACGATTTTTCAGCCTCGCCAACTTATGAATTAGGTGCTGGAGTCTTCGGATGGAGAACCCCCAAAAATCCTCTGTATCCCGTATATAAGTTCGGGACAATTCATAAGCAGGATGATCCGAGGGGTAATCGTTAGTCTGATAGGACTATTGGACAACGGCGAAGTTAGACAGCTCTCTCTAGTATTTTCATTTTTATACCAAATAGTATCGCTACATTAAAAACGGCGTCCGAATTTTGAGATTAGTTTGTTAGTCGTTGTTTTAATCCATCGTGCTTGATCATCAGTGTCTTACATGTTTAGGACCATAATTATTACTTGTAGGTACTCAAATACAATTGAGATTGTACTCATACTTTTTCAGCAACAGCAACACTGCTCTCAACGAAAGATATTTTGTCATCAAATGACAATTTTGAATCATTAATAATTCACATAAATATGTGTAGGTATATATTTGATATTTGCGTGCGAAGAAATATCCATCTATTATCGCACTTCATATTTCGATTTTACATCTGTATTCATAGTTGACAAGCTTCAATAAATACTTATATTGCTGATAAGAGATGGGACTTTTATTCCAACATCGTAAAAATTGATTGGCTCTTTCATGAAATTCTCCGACCTTTCTCCTGTCACATGAAATTTCCTGAATTTTCCCAGTTCTCCATGGGCGCAAAAACTTTTAATTCAGATTTGAGATCCAAATCGTTTCTGCACGCAATTTTCCAGACGTACTTTTTCATTCTTATTTGTTTGGGGTATGAATGTTCGTACGAATTTTTAATTTTTATTTGTTCATGCGTATTGTTGCATTCAAAATTATCTTGAAAATACGGTGAAATATCTTCCATTCGCCCGAAATCTCACTATTGTATAAATGTGTACAGCTAGGTGTATTGACAATTTGGAAGGTAAGTAGGATGTTGATACAATAAATAACTGATACCTAAATAAGTTTCGTCTATGCACTCAACTGGTTTTATTTCTTGTAAATTTCACATATGTGTACTTTTTCGTACTCATCGTACTAATTGGATGAATATAAACATTTCTCAATTTATAGTTTATTATATATATTCATAGTTCTACTGATCTCTAAGTTGTGGGGGGCCATACATTATAATAAGATAATAACAGTTATTCAATTATCAAATATGAGCCAAAGAAATATGAATAAACAAATAAATTCGAAAGACGAATAATCATAAACTTGCAATAATTTCAAGATGCCGAATATTAATGAGTTCCATGGCTCTGGACCATTTCCATATCATTGAATGTACGCAGCCGATGACACTCTGCATTTTTCATTGAATAAACAGATCACAAATCTAACTAAGTAAATCAGTGTAAATCGCGAGCTATTTATTGGATCAAACAAGTTAAACGTAAGTTTATAAAAATCGGATCCCAATTCACGGATATTATAGACTCGCGAATAAATCGGTGACATATATATCAGAGAAAAAAGTAGAAACTATTATATAAGAAAAACCAGTTGAAAAGTACAACGCTAAATTCAAATTGCATCGTATGTTAATTATAAATTGTGAAAAAATTTTCAATATCATTCTGTGGACAGCTCATACAATATTATTAGTAATAAATTGTAATTGTCATTTATAAAATGTGAAGGAATTGCGGTGATGCTCAGGCTCGAGGAAATTTCCAACTTTACAAGCCAATCGTTTAATAATTTGCAATTAAACTGAGGCTGGTAATAATAATAATAATAATAATAATAATAATAATAATAATAATAATAGTAATGATAATAATAATAGGGCAAACATCGACGAGGGTGCCGCAGATTTATTACAAATTTATTGTATGTATATATATATACATATATATATCATTCAACGACAGGTTTTTCAGAGAATGTAATATACATATGTATATATATAAATAGGCGATTACTGCCACATATAGTATTTATAATTATTTATAATTATAATTATGGCGAATGAAAAAACCGACGCGTAAAATTACTCATCAACGTAGATAATAACATTCTTATTTTCCATTGAAAAAATATGAATCCTTTCCTCTCTTTATCTCTCAATTCGGTAAATATTTCGAAATTTATTAATATTTTGATCATTTCATGCCCTAGTATATAGTCAATCAATTGTATTCATCATACGCACATCCCCTGCAGCGATGCGAGAGATTATTCATTTCGCCGTTACTTTATATTATATTATACATATAGTATGACAAAATTCTGAACTCGCTTTCATACTATGGCGCTATATTCAATTTATTTATACTTTAATTCATGATTTCAATTTCAATTATTACAGTATACACTGACAGGCATCAGCTAAGCATGCAGAGTATACGGATCTAATAACTACACGACTAAGGCTGTGTTCCAAACAGATCACTTTTGTTTCAAATATATACTCACTCTTACAATCGCCCTTCGTGCGAATTATTTCAACATTTGGGGTCGCAGTGACGCCATTTTCAAAGATGGCGTTATAGCCGTAAAATCAAGAAGGATTTATCATACGTTTAACGGTCGTGTTATTGTATCAAAGTAGACAAAATCAGGGTTATTGTTATCATGCCAGGAGTAAGAAAGTGACCGATGCTCAAATTTTCGAAAACTAATGCATCGTTTACCAAATAACTTGAGTCAAGAATGCGAGGTGGATCACTAGTCCGTCATTGTTTCCCAGAAGGAGATATGATATCGTTTATTTACGAAAAATTGCAAGGCCGTGAATGTTGTGACGAAAAATTCTCTGCTTCACGCCATACCTTATATGTGAAACTAATTCCACTGGTTCCCCAACGCGATACAATTGTAACATATTATCATATGATGGCATGAATGTCATATGAAGGTTATAAACTGCGTTACAAATTTTGGTACAACTATGAGTACAATTGAACAGATCAGTTAATCGAATCAGAACAGTCGGCGAATAGAACTCATTGTTATGCTCGCAATTATGAATGATTTCAGATACCTACATGCAGAATTACAGAGGTAGCGTACCAGTATGCTGGCAAATGAATACCTCAATCTTTTTTCGTCTTACAACAGCTCTTCAACAAATTGATAGTGATTATATTTTTCATTTAATTTTCAATACCTCGCGGGTAGGGAATATATTTTCAAGATATCAATGAAGCAGAAATCTCTCGTGTATGGTCACAAGATCGTGCGTAAATTATGAATAAATACGACGTACAAAAAATCACGTGTAACAGATACTTCACAAATATTTCCGTCATCTTCTTTTTTTTTCCAACTATCGCCAGCGACAGTTTATTCAGCCTTCATTATCTAACATCTTATTCTTGATCACTGTACTGATCGGATCTCATATTTTCAATTGTAATTTCGGAATACATGTTGGAAAGATATTTTTACATAGTGAAAACACGGATGCTTCCGAGCTTCGCACTGATCAATTGGATACAGCCCCCCCCCCCCCCCCCCCACCGCATCTAAACGCAATAATGTGTTACGCTGTTAATTACAAAGAGGTACGGCATCGTGTGACGTCAAACACGATGATGAAACTCATTTTGCAGATCACGGCCATATAATGGTTCGAAAATAAGGCTTGTGAAACTTTTTGGACTGTGCAGCTACTGGAAATGTGGCAAAACTCGAATTCTCGACAATCGAGCTAGTGCCCAGAAGATAACAGAACTCAAAGTCACGAGGTGGACACAGCGCTGCCTGCCTAGTTGTCCGCCATTGCATTATATTTGTTTCACAAAGAAATAACCCGAGTTTCTCATTAGTTTATTACATACTGTGATTCAACGTTCACCAATATTTTATTGAGATAATCGAAAGAAAGACCGATCATATGAAAAAAGTAAATAAATAAAAAATTACTAAACTCGAATTTCATGAGCGATGCGCTTCTTCGTTTCTGAGGTCACGAGGCCGTATCGTAAATAACCTTGTAATCGTGTCTTCGCGTGATTAAATCGTACATTCTTTTGAATATTTGAATAAAAATGAAAAAATAAATTGTAAAAACTAATAATGAAGGAACAAAGACTGGTGTAAGAGTAAGTACACAACACTGTAACCAATTTGGCGCCAGGCTACAGTAAATTCAAATTGGGTCCCTCTACAATTATTCATCTCATATTTCAGCGTTTTTATAAGTATGCTACATTAGTAATTTTCGATACAAGTGTACAAAGGCGGCAATTCCTGTGTGAGTGTGAAGGCGCAGCACAAGCCCGAAGGGCGTGTGCAGGCGAGTGTTGTGTCTTCACACGAGTTAGGAATTGGTGTCTTCGTACATGTATCGAACAATATTTTTAATCACACCGAATTCAAGAACTTGATGTTCGGTGCCTCATACGTGACAAATCTCGTTTGCTAAAAGTGCGCATGTGCAGCGACGCACGGAACTTCGTACGGGTGAAACTGCGCGTGCGTAACGATGCGCAAAACCTCATACTGGCGAGAATGCGCATGCGTAGCGGTGCACGAGCTCTTGTGCTGGCGCTTCCGAAAACAGTGTGCCAGTCACCCATTTTTGTCACGCATCACAGGCATCAAAAAACGAGTTTTTGACGCAGGTGTGATAAAAAATAACGTACCTATTCTAAGTACGTACACGGAAGTTATTCATATTTATCTTCATCCTCGTCGCAATGAGGACAACGAATGGCGCATTCAAATTATTACATGTTTCGCACATAATAATTATATTGTATATTATCCATCGAGCATTTCCGGGTTTTCGAACATCAAACTATACATATTACTTTTCCTAGCTATTCTAGCTCTACGCTGCGAGCAAATCCTAATTACTAGTATATTGTAATAAGTATCCATAATTTAATATTATTTTATTATATTGTTATTATTATATTCATGTGCGGACTACACAAGAAGACAATCAAATCACTACAATCTGTGGACGTAATCGAAATACGTATGAAATCTCTTCACGAAAACCAAAAACCGTTCACAAATATCATAACTACCCAAACATCGATTGTTACGACTAGACCTCTGCCCAAATTTTTCACATTCTTCTAGAGCAGATGCCAAATTCCTGTTTTCTCTATGAGATTTCCATTTTCCTAATGAAAACTAGACGTGATTACAACTGATCCTATGATTGATTGATTATTACTGAAGTTTTTGTTGATCGGTTGTTCGAATAATAATTAATACGGATCAATTTGAATTCGACAATTAACCCAATACGTCGGCTGATCGAATAGTCGGGAATACATTGAATCACAATTTCGAGAAATTGATTAAAAGTTCGATCGAATTTCAAAAGATAAGAGTCTGAAGAGATTTCGCGATCAAATCAAATGAAGTTTCACACAGTAGATTTTGTTGCTCTTCACGCGAAAAGGGATTCCGGAAAAACCAGAAGAGAAAAAAGACACACAGAGAACAAAATGTGCTGAAAATTCCACGAACGTACAGATTGTAGTGAGTGATCTCACGTCTCTAAAAAATAATATCGCCATTCACTAACTTTAGTGTTTTCATTATTATTGTTACTAATATATGTTCTGTACAAATTCATGAGTCGAGATCATTACTCGCCTGATTACGACTAACGATAATTAAAATACATTTTTTTTTCCAAATGGGTGGGTGTAGAAGTAATATCTGTGTGATTTAGATTAGACTTATGTGAGGGAAGGCATCAGGGTAGTATGGGGCATAGCCATAACAATAATGAAAAATTCCAACCAGATAATCGGACCGTTATTGCGCATGTACTGAATTGGTGAACAGGATTCTTTAAGAAAATCCACATCTTTTTCGTTACACCCGAATGTTGAAGAGCTGTTTGAACATCAAGTGATCGATAAGAGCATCGATTGTTTCGTGCGGTCAATTGTTTTTTTACAATTCTCCGATATCGTCAATCAATTTTTCAACAACAATGTCGAATGATCGGTTAGTCGAAGAGGCAATAGAATGTCGAAAGAGAGGCCGGTGGAAAATGAATTGAATTGATCGATTTAATTACTCAACCCTGTTGGAATTGGGCGTGATTATTCACATCAAGTGTTTCCAAAAATCTTGAAAACTCATTTGGCCATATTTCACTCCAGTACATCTACCCCGATTCACATATTTTCTACCCCTCGCTGTCTGTAGCAAATACCTATACCCTCTAGCTAGCTTTTACATGTAGTCTTTCTTGCTATATTTCAAAGCGAATATTACATACATATGTATAATCATCATATTATTGAGTATACCGATGATGTATCGGAGCTGATAAATTTACGTGTTTTATGTACATACATACATCAGTTAATCGGCGCCTACATAACATACTATATAATGGTCTCCTAATTGTACATCGAGACACGCAGGACAACAACGATCCAAGTTCACTTGATGTAGAAGCTCGCTCATACGGACATTACAGAAGCCGCACAGATGAATGTAATAAATACACTGCGCAATTCGGTAGATAGTACCCCATAGGCGTTTTTATCCGGGGAAATTGAAGAAGAAACAAACAAAACAAATCAAGAAACGAGAATAAAACTTGGGAGAGATAGATAGGTGCAGTAGAGAATGATAATAGTGTTAAAAAATTGACACCATATTTTGAATACTACTATAAAACTGTACTATTTTTTCTTTCACGGTGAAGTATTTCTCGGAGAGAAATGTGTAAAATTTGTAAGTTCCCTCTACGGTACCTTTTCCCCTCCCCTTTTATTTAGGATTGTCAATTAAGATCAAAACGATAAATAAATATACCTATGTATGGTATCTAGATAAACGAGAAACAAAGCGATTTATCGGCGCAGAGAGCTGAAATCAGTCAGTATAGTACCACGAACGAATATTCGACGTTGCACAATCTAAAAATAATATTTGATGAATCACTGGAGAGTTATCGATATTATTATTATTATTCATATATTGCAATTGCGGTTCGAAAATATAATCGCGTTGATTATTCGCGAACCACTTTTTGTATTTTGTTGTAGCAATTTGTTTATTTTTCCACTCCGAACATACTACCAATAGTTTTTCTTTTCAGTATTCTCTTTCCTCCTGTAACAGGAATGAAGTAAAATTCAATTATGTCTCTCTTCCAAATCGTAGATTGATCAATTTCGATCCTGACAAATAACAGAAATTATAAATCGCACGAATATCATATAATCGCCGATGTGGTACTCAATAATTACGAATCAAGATGATTAATTACTCATCTCAATACACTAGAAGAAACTGGAGGAGACTCAAATTCTCGTAGTCAATTTTCTAAAAAAAAAAAAAGCTCTGAAATTCTTTCAGACAGCAAAGTCTTTATTCTTTTTTTTTCATGCCGTTTTTTTTTTCAGCGTAAAATGAAATTCAGAATATAGTAAATAACGAATAATGCAAATGTAATAGTTTTTACTTCACGTGATCTGGAAAGAAACGATTCCATTTATCCGTACTCGACTCTGCATACCACAATTTTTTATTTTTATTATTAGGCCATGCATCTACTAATAGTGATGATAATAATAATAAATAATTATGATACTGATAAATGGGAAGTTTTCAAAACGCTCTTCAGAGTAATTCTATGGCTAGAGAATCATGAACCGACAAATAATGGAGCTTGTTGATTACGTTTCTCATAATTTTTGGATCGGTACATAAATAATGAAATTTGTCCAATCTTAATGAACGAAAAAAAAAAAGAAACCACCGAATGTTGCCTTATAGTTTTTGAGTAACGAGAAAAAAGTAAATGTTTCGAAGACAAAGGGAATGAGGAAAGAAAATATTTTTCAGGTTCCTATGAACGAGGTAAAAAATAGAGAGATTTTCCGATAAATAGATAATAAATTGATATTTTCATTTTGTTTCTTTCAAGATCCACCGACGCGGAATTTCCAATGAACCGAAGTGCGTCAAGTCATCGTGAGTTTTGCAGCTTCATTGTAAGGAGAGAATTGAAAAGAAATATAAACAAGGACAAACAAAAAAGATGATAACATGATCAACAAAAACCCACGAACATTTCAAGAATATTTAAGTTGTAAATTATTATGTTTTCTTTCTTTATGTTAGAGTATGCTCTTGTGTCACGAGAAATCAAATTTTAGATAATCAAGTCGTGATTTATGTTAGGAAGAAAAAGAATCTTCAGAATAGCAGCAGTATAGCAATTAATGATTAATAAATATATAGGTAGTACATCTAGATAAATAAATATGTACATTGATTGAAAAAATTGCATGAGGCTATGAAGTATATGACGGTAACGAAAACAAAATTGCGAAAAAAGTATTTTTAAGCTATTTTCATCCGAAGTTTTTCGATAACAGAGACCTTTTTACATTTTCGTGATTGCCGGAACCTCCCGCCCCCGACGTCGGGGGAATCCCGTAAATTGAAAATTCTTCTACGTCGAAATATTTCAGGCTAAAAATCGGCCAGAAATGCATTTTTAAACATTTTTTGTTCGTTAATGTTATAAACTTTAGATCGTCATAAAATTGGAAATTAATATTTTCAATTAATATTATAAATTATATAGTTTAGCTCTTTTATTTTCACCTGCACAGAATCGCCACAGTTGCTATTTTATTAAATAAATTGTATGTCATAGTGTTATTTGTTTCGAGAGAAATCGGAGCCAGAAAGAAAAAAAAACAATAACAAAGAAAGCGATTCATAAATTTCTATTTATTATCGAAAACCAATTTATATCGATATTGTTGTTACTGTTGTCTGTTTGTCTTTCATTCCTTCCAATATCTACAAACTACTGCAGAAATATCTTGAATTCTCTCTCGTCAGACTTCGAATAGAAGAATAAATAAATACAACCAGGAACAAAGATAGAGATTGGTAAATTGTGTGACTGAGGAGAAAACACCTATTCTCCCTAGTCACTCACGATATTTTTTAATGCGCATGCATGAAAAGATGCCGATTTTACAGGCCAAATTTTCGGAAAGCAATCATTGCAGGGAGTAAAATAGCGTTTTCTTTCCATTCCCTTGGGGGGGGGGGGGGGGGGGGGGGGATGAATACTGGCAAGGTCTCTTTACGCCCTTGGTCAGTAAACTGCTTTCACTCCATAGGCGTGAAACCCCGGCTTTTTCGTGCATGTGTGACAAATATTATTTCCTTCTTCAAAATTGAATTGTTTTGTTTTTTTTCTACTCTTTTTTTTCATCGCTGAACTGGCGATTCTATTATTTGAGATAAAAAACAAAATTCTTCAAGAGAGATTTAAAATAATAAGACACAGAAAAGTTTTTGTTTTTTGTTTTTTTTTTCTTTTTTTTTTAAGTTCAGTTTTTAGAAATATAGTAAATGGTATGTATATAATATAATTTAAATTAATTATAAATTACACGTTGTACAAGATAAATTGAAGATTTTTCTGCGATTCTAGTTTTTCTTTTGCTCCTTTTTTTCCTTTACCGAACATAAATTCTGCTCTCACGTTATTGTCTTTGTTTCGATTCCTTTCTTCCTGTTTTTTTTTTATTGTTTTTTGTTTTTTTTTTCATTCATTTCGTTTTCTTTCTTTTTTCCACTTTTACGGCAAAATCAATCGAATGAATTATAGAGAAAAGATGAGAAAAAATTAAAACAAAACGAAAAATAGGACAATTAATTACAGCGGTTGTAAAAATATCTACTCAATATATCACAGGTAGTTGATTAATGTCGCAACTGTGGCAAGTATTGATGCACAGTGTTTTGGCGATAATTAAAGAAAACTGTAACTACCTATGTATGAAAAAAAAAAAAAAAAGAAAAGAAAACCAATAATTTTCTAAATTGCTCCAGAGCAAATACTTTTATGGCGTTGGAATAACTCATGCTCTCGTTTGGTGATTAAAAATTGATTACGACTTATTTATTTTCTTTAGATTTATTTTTCAGGGGGGCGTGGGTAGGTGGGTAGTGCTCGGTGAAGAATGGGGAATTGAAGAAATCTTATGATGATAAAACGATTAAAAAAGGCGATCATTTCAGTTGATTAAGCCAAGGATGTTTCAGAGACTCGGCTGCTGTTGCTCTCTTACTAGGATCAAAGTCTAACATTGGCGTTAGGAACTCGGCAAATTCTCTTGCTTCGCTCGGTAACCAGTCATACTTTTCCGTCAGTACTTCGTACAGTCCCCAAGGCTTAAGGCCAGTTATATGCCTTAATTCTCCTTTCTTGTTGAAAAATATCCTAGAATGTTTCCCAGAAAGTGCTATACGCCGAGGGATCTCACCCAATAATTCTATTATATGGGCTAGGTGATCCTCGTCTCTGAAATTAATTAATTCAAGCGAATTAGGTTGAAAAATTTCTGTATGTTTATATTAGCGCCGAAATGAATGAATTTTTCAACCAATTGTTGGCTTCTAAATTTTGTGGCAAAACAAAGTCTCTAGTTTTTGGCGACTTCGAAAGTTGTTTACCGTGACACATTGAAATTTCAAATTTCAAATATATACTTGCTTCAAATTTTTAATAGAAAATACACAAATAAAAAGACATCTTCAGCGATAGATTCATCTACTCAAAGCTAGTCTTTTTCTCACCTGCAATAATCGTCGCCGCTATGAGGTTCAAAGAGATAATCTCCGGTGGCTAATTCGAAAGCCATACAAGCAGTGGACCAAATATCTGCCGAAGTATCGTACCCAGCTCCGAGTAAAACTTCGAGAGATCTATACTGCCGTGTTTGAATATCTTCGGTGAATTTTTTATGAACCCAACACGCGTTTCCTAGGTCAGCTATTTTCACTTCGACTTCACATTCGACTATTGCAGGATCCAATGGAGCTACAGATGCTCGTTTAATCTGCTGCTTTGTCTCGGGAGGATTAGATATCAGCATATTAGAATCCAAGGCATTACCTAAAACAAATTGTTGATACAAGATTCTAAGCAATCAAAAATTGGATCCCAAAATTTACAAAAAAACTGAATTGAATGCCGAAAATTACCTTCGCTGCATTCATCCGTATCTTCCAAATCTTGGGGTAGAGCGCCTTCACCACAGCTTTTTTCGACATCGCATAGAGCGATGTCATCTTCAATTTTTGGTTGTTCATCCGTAGTTTGAATCTCGATTTTTTCTCCACCTGCTAATCCATCGACGCCGTTAATTCGTGGCGTGATAACAGCAGGGGTGTCTAATACGTCCGAAGATTCTTTGCTCTCTGTATTATCCTCGATACTTTCAGCGTTCAAGTCTTGATCAGGGCTCACAGTTTCAATTTCTCCGTTTTCTACAGGATCTACAACGAGCTTGCTCTGCTCTTCAATCTCCTCTATCTGCTCCATCTGCTTTTTCAATAATTCGTTTTGACGCTTGGCCTTCTTTTTCAGCTTCTTTTTTTTATTCTTAGACATTTTTGTGTTCGTCGTTGGCTCCTGGAACTCTTTCGGCGCCGTCGATATCAATGATACTGGCAATTTTAATCCCAACGAGTGAAGCTCTGTCGCTTCTGATGCCAATTTTCTTATATATGTTTCGTCAACGCAGATTAATACATTCTCTGGTTTGATATCCGTGTGGATTATTTTACCTATAAAGTTAAAAATTTAAATTCTGTTATTCAGAGGACTAACGTTTGGGAATTTCAATCATTTGATCGTATTTTCATCAACCCTACATTTATTATGGAGGTAATCCAAGCCCTCAAGGACTTGTCTGATGATGCTTTTAACATTGTTCCTTGGAATGCCTCTGTAGTTTGATTTGATGATAAGTTTGAGTAGATTATGACCAAGGACTTCGAATACCATGCAAACATGGAGACCGTTAATACCACTGATTTTAAAATCGTTTAGTAACTGAACAGTTTTGTTTCTCTTTGGGTCATTCGGATCCGTGTCACGGACATCTTTTAAAAGTTTTATTTCATCCAATGCTGTTTCCGTGAAGTGCGACGCCGACTTTACTACCTTTAGTGCAACGAATCTCTTATCCTAAAATTGAAAGAACATCCGCAAATACATAAAAATGAATAAATCAATACATAAAAGCCCTACTAGCTGTTTCATTTATTCTATTGTTTTGCATTGTCATCAAAGAGATGCAATATAAATACCTGTAGATCCCAACAGAGCCAGACGGTTGAAAAATGTCCCCATCCAAGCTTACGAGTGACGTGATAGCGGTTCAAAAATAAATCCCCAATTTTCACGGGGTGGTATCCGCCCTTGCAATAATCGCTGCTATCTTCTTGCTCCTCGTCGTCGCTGCTGTACACTTCATCATCATCCTCGATCGTCTCGTTGCTTGAGCTGTGACAAGGCTCCAACCTGTATTACCGTTCGACCAATTTGGATAGATTTTGAGGGCGGGAAGCGCAATTTCCACCGAACACAAACAGAGCTCCAGAAAATTTAATTCTCATTTGATAATATTAAATGATTCTTGTCTTTATTCTGGGTCGTATGCTAAGCAGAAACATTTCTCCACTACGAATATTAAGTTTGTCTGAATTGTAACGAAGAGATTCGTCTATTCTAATGAACGAATTTGATTTATTTGTCAATATCGTGCAAATTTGCCAACACCCATATACGATACTTTCTTATTCTTGATTCATGCAAATGAATCGCTAGCGTGGATTAATTACCAAATTAAAAGAATCAAGAATGATGATAAATTTTTCAGTCGTTTCTGTATAAATTATTACGTTTTTGAGAAAATTTTGTACCCTACATCTAAATATTTGATACAAAATTCTATCATTTGTTTGATTATAAGCTGCGAGGATACTCGATACATTGACGAGTGATCAATGTTTTATAGAATCTCCTCATTTATACAAATGGAAAGACTATTGTAACACACAATATAATATATTTGTTTCCTTCAAGCAACATATGTGTCTCTACATGGTTACATTGATATCCCATGTCGAGCAGATAATGAAACGTGAAAAGGAAACTGATGAGAGAACGGAGGGAAAATCTAAAAGCCGACGACAACTACCAAAATCTTGACTCACTCAGTGAGCGCTGTCGTCATGTGGAGAAAACAGAGATTGTGGTTGACAAACATGAGATAATATATTATGATGATGATAATCGAAGTAACGTCAAATATGGAATAGTAATAATTATAATAACGAATATTTGTAAATAGATGAGAAATTTATGGAAAAATGCAGATAGATTATATGGGTCAATTAACTCGTTATTTATTTACTCTGAATGACTCAATCTAATTCTCAGACTGAACAAAATGAGCTAAGCCAACAGAATTCTAGAGAAAAGGTACAATATCCAAGAATACGAGCATGGCACAAGAATTGTGAAGAAAATCATGGAAGTAAGAAACCCGTTTTGATTAACAGCTACAATTCTCGACTCAATAAAGCACACTGTCTAATGGTGTCGTTTTTTTCAACCATTGGAGAAGAAAATTGCCTGTATTTCTCATATAATATCCAAACAGTCTGAATATTCAATTGCATAATTCAGGACTTTACAATTGTGTTATCACATTTGTCCTCAGAATCCCATTCTTCGATTCATTCATTGTGGAAAAAAAGTGTTTCAACCAATGTCGTTGAGAAAATGAATCCAGACAAGAGAATAATAAAATTTTAGGACCCGAAACTCGGATGTCGAATTCACAGACGACAATCTGTGCGTGCTAACTTCACCGAAATCCATATTCTGCTCAAATTCATAGATATCAGAGGAGGAAAGGAGGACCTTCAGTTAAAACAATAAAAACTACAAGCGACTAGAAGCGCCGAATACCCTGGGATTCGTATTTTTGGACCTGAAATTTGGTTCTAAAATTCCGAAATCTACCCCGCAAAAGCAATTCCACACTTCAAAAATCATTGAAGCCAATGTTTCGGGCAATCCTAAGCTAATCCTAAAATGGAACAGATCTTTGACTGATTAAAAAACAATTTTGAGGACAATCTGAGACCATTTTCACAACCATTGTGTAACATTTGTAGATGCATTTAAAAATAATTTTAAACGAGAGTGTCTTTCCAATATCAGAAGTGACTCTGAACTGCGGATAAAAACCTTGGCAACAACAAGTCCAACCCTAAGTACATTGATCTGTGTTTATAATTCACTTATGTATGGGATTACATGTAGTTATATTGAATATTTTTTTACACGTGTCGGGTTACGAAGACGTGGAGCTACAGCATGTCGAATAGATTTGATCAGGCATCTTCGACGAAACTATGTAGTAAAAATGAACAAAAACTAGATAACCCAGAATTTGGAGAACAAAAAAAATCGGGTGCCTCCAAGTCTCGACATAGACATTCGTAATTTAATAAAAGATAATGAATGATGATGATAATAATGATAGATAGTACGATGAAAATTGTTCACAATATATTGATAAAACTTTGTTGTGAAATTTGAATAATCGCTTAGTCGGAGTACATTGAATAATTCATAGAACCGTGGAATATATTTTTCGGCGTGAATTTAGATACACGTTGAACACGGAGATAAAAGAAATAAAAAAAGGTGAAAGGAAAAGGATTCGCGATAATATACCTGCTTCCATTTCCACCAGAATAAGGACGTGAGCCGGTGTTTTCCTGGACTGATGAGCCAATCTTAGAACCACCCTGAGGTCCGTTAGACCCCGGTGTCTCAATATCGCCGGACGAGCTTCCTTTGCCCTTGCGTTTTCCTGGCTTGTGGCGTTTTTTCTTAGCCTGGATAGCCAGGACTCGCCTATTCACGTCGGTTTTAGCACTCATCGGTTTACCAGGGTAAAAATATTATCACAATGATGATGATGATTATTAAATCAAGCAACTAATTTTAAAACTTTTATCACGCGCCGTTAATTATAATGACACTCGGTTTTCTTTTTTTCTTGTCACGTTGTTGTTTTGTTCGCTTTTTTTTTTTTTTAAGATCACTGAATTTATTTTACCGGGTTTTTTACAATTCCACTAGACTATTTTAATTTTCCAACTTCTTTCTTCTCTCTCTCTCCTCTCTCTCTCTCTCTCTCCTATCACACCATTTCTTCATCGCATTGCGTGCTACTACTATAGCTGCTGCTGCTGCTGCCGTTAACCACTCGCATTCGCATCTCGATTTTATATACGTTAGGCAATTGTTTGAGTATGGCCGACTAGCGAACGAACGAGCAAATCGTGCCGTGGCCCTCGTTGTTCGGTTTGGTTCGTTCAACACACACGGCACGGGGACTCATACGCCGTTCGGGGTTTCCTACTGGCTACCTAATTTGATTTCCTTTCCTCCAACTTTATAATTTTGGGAAAAGCGCCACCTGCCCACGATTTGCGATTATTGACACTGTTATATATCGACGGTATGTACATACATAGTTATATATTTCACATTTTTCGAGCCCTTTTATCTGTTAACTTTGATATGCATTTCATGTGGTTGAAAAGGAATGTATACACCTACCAAACACTCGCTGACAAATAACGATGCGTTTCTTACTAGTGCAAAATGCGAATCTCCTCATACCGCACACACACTGCACACAACTATATTCGCACTTCTCCGGCGATACGTTATGTACGGTCATTCCATTCGTTACGATCGGGTGAAGTTTCGTTCACTCTCCGTAGACGGAATATATTCCTGTTTTCGATACCTCTTGACGAGAATTATTTGTTCTAGCTACTACATGAGGTTTACTACGAAATTCGTCTCCTGCGACGGCTTCCGCTTTGCACTAAACAGGGACGTAGATACACATCGTTAATCCCTGTGCTTACATCATGTAAAATCGTTAATTTTGGACTCTACTTTGTTAGAAAATGCAAGATTAAGAAACGTATTAAAACAATGAATTAATAGATTTTCACCATACACAGATACTTTGCAAGAAATAGTTGAATGGTCAGCACCGAACGTCCTCTCTATTTCTTCTTATTTATGATTTCAATTTTCAATCCTGTATACGTATGAATAATCTGCGCTACCGGCGATTAAAATTCATTGGTTGCAGATAGTTGATAATCATCAAATCGAACAATAAGAAACTGTACTCTTATCTTTGAAATATGAAAAACAATGCTATAATGTGGTCTGAATTGTTCTGTGGGTACACTGTTATGCAAAAATAAATGGATACAAAAAAATTTGGTATTACTAAAGAAACATTGTCTTCGATCGCGATCGCCCCTTCAATTTTCACGGCCCTGGTGGCTGCGCTTACTCAGAGGCAGGCTGCACCGGCTGCGTTCAGAACGTTCGATGCACGGCCTCTTGGTTCGCGCTACTGCTGCCGTCTACTGACGGTGATTTGTTTACGCGCGAAAAGCAGATAAAGACGCGGGCTTTTATGGTAAACTATGGAGTAACCTAACGGCCGTTCTTTGGAGTGAATCAAGAGTAAATAAAAATAAATTCTTCAAAGTAGAATTTCGGGTTAAAAATCGTGGTGAAAATAGTGACGAAAAAAGAAAGTATTCTGGTATTGCTACAAGTTTAAAAAAACAAACAAATATCGCGACGAAAGCAAAATAATGTCGCAACAGTACGTAGACGCGTATTTTAACACTCGAAAACGAACAGCTGCCGACGATGCCAGAACAAGAAGCAAAGTTTTAGTCCTCGACGGAGATTCAGCGACTGATTTACCTCCCAATGCTATTAGTGGGTTGAAAAATGAGGCTTTTAATAATCCAGACGGTTCTAACCAACAAAAATTGAGCCCAAAGGTGGTTTACGCGGTGGGAAAGGACGTCGAGTCAGATTTAAAAACCGAAGCTAATAACATCCTACGGCCAAATCGCGTTGTTAGAAACATCCAATTCGACTCACCCCGAGTTTCTGGCTCCCCAAAAACTCCGAAAGCAAATCCTAAGCCACGCGGTATTCGGGGAAAGAAGAACACCCAGGAAGGTCAGCCTGATATTCGTGAGACGTTTTTTAAGCTCAATAAAGACGGAGCTGATCCTCAAATTCTAAAACAGAAGAATAATGTTGTATTTGAAAAACGAGGAGCACTCAGTCCGACGAAAAAGGGATCGGTAACTCAACAAACACAGAGAATTAATAACGTCAAAATTGAAGCTCGTCCTGTAGAGGAGAGACCTGCCGCAGGGTCATTAACTCCTAAAAAGTCTTCCATCATGGATACTTTGGCGAAGAAAGATCTTAGCCTTGAGGAAATTAAGGGAAAGATTACTAGGTCTGCTAGACTCGCCGAACTCAAGGCGTCTATGTCTCGGATCAACAAATGCGCTGCTAGATTGGATGAGATCGAGGCAGAGAAAGAGAGCACACAGCAACCGAAGATCAGGAAGTTCGAAAAAATTGAAGTCGAGGTTCCTGTCAGGTGAAAAATCATTATTTTATCTCAATTTTCACAGGGTTCTCATGAAGCATGCAGCATTGATAGCTAAAGTCTTGGAATTAAGTTGGACAAGTTCGGAGAATTTTTGTATAGAACAGACCATAAAATTCTAAATATTTGATCTACGTTTCGTCAGAATTACACAAATTTTAAATCTTTGTTGTCTGAATTTTGATGCATTCATTCCGAGATTCAAAAATTCATGCCCATTTACATCAATCTTTGGAAAATTTCTCGCTGGGTATGGAGTAATTCAGATTGTAAATGAACCAGTTAATATTACAACTGAATTGTGATTCTGTAACAATGTGAATTTCTGATCCAGCGTTGGGGAGGGTCAAAAATGCGTTGTTGTTAATTTTTCTCTTTGAGAGAGTATCGAAACATTTACATCTTGTATGAATGTTTCTCTCTCGCAAAAAATCATTCCACTTTCATATTCATATTTCAATACGAACTACAATCTGAAAATAATTATTTCCATTTCTCCAAAAGTCCGCAGAAAGCATTAATGTCACCGAGGAAGAATCTCCTAACGCCAACAAAGAACATTGATCTTCCAAAGAATGCGAGTCCTCAACGTCGCTTGTTGTTTGCACCGAAAGAGAGTTCTCCGAGTCCAATTAAAGCCAGTCCAACAAAGCTGGCTGCGTACCAGAGATACCAGTCTCTCATTGAAAGTGGAACTCCGGCACTGACGCTGCCCTACAACTACCGTTTCTTGGCGGAGATTTTCAGATGCGTGGACACGGTATTGACGCCAGAATTAGTGAAATTTTGCACACGTAATATTCGCTCTACTTCTATAAGTAACAAAAATATTACTCTGGGTCTTTAGGTCGCGTCGCTGCTCTTCAATCGGAGGGAAGTGATAACATTGAAGAAGCTGAAACCAGCCGTCCAAGAAATGCTGAGGCGTAATTTTACTTTGGAACATTTAGCTCAGATTAAAACGATCTTTCCTGACGCATATGTGTTCAATCAAGAAAAAATGCACAACTTTGGATCATCCTCTAAGCAAGACAAATACGAACTAGTTATTACACCCATGGTTCAGTCCAAAAATGGGCGAAACACTCCCGACGCCGATAATGTACTTAAATCTGCCTCGGAGATGAGCATGTGTCCAACAGTATTGCTGCAGCGAAGAAGAGCCTTCTACAACACGCTTTTAGGTCCGAATAATTCAATGGCATGAAAAACTCAACATCTTGTACAAATCTAAAGCAAAGTTTATGATTCATTTTTTTTTTTACAGATCTCGTCAAAGATCACCATCAAAAGTTCCTTATGGGCTTAGAGCCTCCGATGATTATACCCAAAGAAAAAATAACCCGATGGCATGCTGAATTTGACGTCGAAAGCTGCCCTGCTATTGAGCCATCTGACTTACCTCAGCCCCCTAGTGTTGAGAAGGTCACGACGGCCAAAGACGTCCTTCGTAAGTTGAGAATCTCTTCCATTTTTTATATTGTCTGATTATTCATTGTTAATTGTACTCAAACAATCATAATATATTGATTGATCAGGTGATTTGTACAACTTGAAAATTGCATACGAAAATGATCCATTTTTTTTCTGTGTCACGGTTGCACTTGAGGTCTTTATTTTTTCTACGGTCAGCATAAACGCTGTGACACAGTTATGAAAGTATTTAGAGACATTACGTTTACATTGAAAAGCACGTGGCACAATTACATGCAGAAATTGATATAATTTTCATTATTTGCCCCTGCTTTTGCAATATTAAAAGGAAATCCAGGTCACACATCAGCAAATATATATTTGCTCAGCAGTTATAAACCCATTACATGACTTTGAATTAGGCATAATGTGTCTGGCTTCTACTTTGTTAAAAATTTGATTTTTATTTCACCTTCAAGTCTGTTACTTCTAGAATTCTTCAATTCGTTAATCTATAAATTATCTAGGAAGTTTTATAATTTCAACAATTCAATATGCACGCCAAAATTCCCCCTCTTGTTAACGGCTTCAAAGTTTCCATTCAGACGCACCAAACGTTAGAAAGAATCAGTACGTTCTCGTGATTTCGATTCAATAATTTCACAGTTTCACGAACTGTAATTTAAATTTCGGGAAACAGATAAAAAAGAGAGATACAAATTTTAAGCATTATTTATTGATTTATTCCAATATTTATTTATAGAAAAAGCTAAAACTCTATTCAACTGCAACACACGGATGGAGAGAGCTCTGCAGAGGTTGGCAGAGACGAAAATGATGTCCAATTCAGAGTCTCTGAATTCTACTCTGGATGCTATGACTCAAATAACTGAACCAGGATTAAGGAAAGTTGAAATTTCTATTGTAGACACGCCGCCGGCTACTCCCACCACAAATCACAGCTATCTTAGCTCAGCTTTCAAAGGAATTCCTAAGGCTCTGCTAGAAAAGGTTCGTTTGAATAATATTTTCGAATTGAGAGATCGATCAACAAAGCCGTGAGAACATTTCCTATAAATTTGTCCTGGTTTTTTTTTTTTAGGTTCGTGCAAAGCAGGCAGCAAATGCGTTAGAAGCAATGACAAGAACACCCAGCGCAGATAAAGAGGCGACACAATATTCCCGTTTGCCAGAACTGGCGAAAATATTACGTAACATATTCGTAGCAGAGAAGAAGGGGGTTTTGACAATGGAATTCGTTATCAAAAAGCTTGACAATTCTTACCGAGCTAAACTGACCAATAATGAAATAGAGGGCCACATTAAACTTCTCAGCAGACTTCTTCCGACTTGGGCGAGCATTCATAATGTGCGAAAAATAAATTACTTAAAATTATCCAAAAATATTGATATCAACAAAGTTGTTAGAAGACTGGAAATTATGGCTAATGATAAAGTTAGAGCTTAGCGTTTATTCATTCATTCTAAATAATTGCAATTTGCTACTATCTAATTTAGTTCAGTACATTACTTATTTGGATTCTTTTCATTCTCAATAATTATCATTCAATATCTGAAATTGATTTAGATGGAATTTATTATTTTGATGTTTCGTGCGAGAATACAAAGGTGAGAAAATAATTTTTTTTCAATAGCAGCTCACATTACAAAAATTTTGTTTTATTATCAGTCAAGGAAAAACTTCCAAATCGAACCTTTGTGACTTTGATCACGGAATTGAACGAATTGAAAACACTAAAATAAAGAAAATTTCTTTCTTACAATTATTTGAAAAATCTTATAAAAAATATTCTGGATTTTTAATTGCATTTCATTTATTATTCTTCGTGTTTGAATTCTCAATTTCATTGTAACAACCAGGTAAATAATTTCTGTCTTTAATATGGAAAATTGTTGATTATTTTTTCGAGCATACTCTATCTTTTTTGCTGAGCTTATTCAGCCGATCAAGCAGAATATAATTTACGCGATAGTTTTGTTTATAAACTTCTTTTCTGTACAAAATTACGGAAACTAATATTCCCTATGTTTGGAACTATAGTGTGTACGATCCACCTTCGTAAAATTTGTAGCTTAAATGCTCATTTGCCTTTTCTTTGATTATAATGAATAGTACCTAATAATTGAATATTGGCCATTGCCAGACTGTATAATCTAATAATAGTAATATGACCTAATAAGATTATTATTATTATTATTATTATAAATTGAAAATTTTCTCTAAAAGATTGAAAATCGAAGACTGCTGTACTTATATCTAAATCTTGGAGAATGATTAATTGGATGTTGAAGTATTCGTCACATAGTTTAGTATCTGATATGTATAATGTTTAATTCTAAGCAAGATCAATCTCTTCATGAGTTTACTCAATCCTTGATCCTTCTTTACACGGGGAAAAACGAGTAAATGAAGAGTGAAAAATCATTAGGATCTAAAAATCATACAATAAATAATGATAATAATAATATCAATAAAACAAACAAAGAAAAAATGTTTAAGTTTTCACATCATACCAGTAAACAACGTAGTACAATATGAAAAATGGACTAGGTACTACTGATGGACTTTTATCAGTGACCAAAAACTAGTTCGTGCTATCGCTGACGATGAAACAAGGTTTACGAATTTTATAAAATTCGATGAATTTGAACGGTAAATTATAAAAATATATATGACATCGTTGCGTGTGAACTTGGGATTGAGTTACAATTGGATTATAATTGTTTATTTTTTTTCTCTTTTTCTTTCTTGGATAATCAAAATATCCCTAAAAAAAATATGAGCTAATTCGTTTTTTTCTACTCATGAATGTTGATCCTTTTTTTTCCATTATGTTACGTTTTGTATGAACATGTGATTGTGAATGCAGAGGTTGCACAATAAAGCTTGGCGCAGATGGCACCGTGACACTACGATCTGTCGTAGCGACTCACTAGCATGTGCGAGTATATCAATCACATGGAAGGTTCAATAACGTAAAAGATGTCTCTCTTTTCGTCAGTTTCAAGCGCTGTAGCGCTGGCTGCGATGAACTTCATCACAAAACATTCCCATACATGGGATAATAGATAGTAGTTAATAATTAAGTGACGCAATAATATGGGGAACTGGAATTTATGTAAAATTTAATATTAGGAATTCGTTACAGTAGAATAACAATTCGAATTCATTTGAATTCTAGTAATCAAATAATTAACGTCATATAAATCTACTATATACTATATCTAATCGTAAGTATCGTATCATATGGTATATTATTTGTATACTAAAATACTAAATTTACATATTTGAATGACTATTTATTATTACTATCATCATTATTTAGTTTTCATGATTTTTTGTCGTTCATAAAAAACCAAAACAAACAGAGAACTAATAACAACTAAATAGCAGACATCGGTGACAAAAAATTGAAAAAATTTGTCCATTTTCTTCAATAATTTTATAAGCTTTTATCACTAAACGAGACAATTTTCGTTTTTTATTTTCTGCCAATTTAGGTGAGAATAAGATGCGGCTGACTAGAAGAAAGCATATTGATTGCTCCGCTTGATGGAATTTTGTTTCTTCCTTAACTTGAGAATTCGTTCGTTCGGATAGGACCGAATACTTCTTTATTTTGACAGGTTCGCGAGGTTCTTTCTCTCAGTTTTATTTAGCTGCCAGAATGTTTCTTCGTTCGTAGAGTATGTTCACTCATAATGCAAATTTAAATATTCAAGTAAAAATTAGTGCGCGTATTAATAAACTATAACAGCTGCCTATTGCAGAGTAGAGATATTGGAATTTGAAAATTGATTTCGCTCAGTAAAGTTTTTATTGAGTACAGGCATGAGCGAAAGGCGATGTGGAAGCCAATTCGTTTAGAACTTTATGATTGCATTTTGTTTTAGGTACCCTATTCCAGTACGACTAATTTTCTTCTAGTCTACTCTTCTAATCGCTCGTTATTCCTGACTTCTGAGGGAACAATCGAAAAAAGAATCCAAATTCATTATACCTACATATCCACAATAATTTGGATCATTTAAAACACTGCAGGCAATATTCGGATAATGATGTAAGTACCAAGTTTTTATAGTTTTCTGATTCTTTGGTTCCATTTAGGTATTTGTATTTCTCAATATAGTTTGAGCTTTAAGAAAACATAATATCATTTGATCATTATATACTATTCTACATATTTAAGAGAGTAGGTATGAGATTGCAGACGTAGGAACTACGGTGTTATCAAGATTAACTTATCCCTAAAATCCGTCAAAGATATTTCGGTAACTGTTTAAGAGGCAAAATTTCAATTTGAGGATTCAATCAAAATGCCTGGTTACACTTTTAAAATAATACACCACTTTCGATCAAATCAGATCGGAAGAGATCACGATAGCCGCATGACGGCTATATTTGTGATCAGTATTCAGGTTTTGGTAGCGGTTTCTGATGAATCTAGCGATTATAGTCGAGATTTTCTGCAAAAGAAATTGATCAAGGACCGGACGTCGAAGTTTCGACAGTTTCTCTCGTGTCTGCACGACCTAGATCTGTCTGTAGCGTTTGTTTGAACACAAATATACGACCGTCACCACTGATGTGGACGCGGAAAAAATGAAAAGAAATGAAAAGAAAAGACAACTCACTACGTAATCACTGAATTAGGCTGGCAGAGTACTAAACTGCTGCTCCATCTCGCTCAGCATGTTGTACAATCTTGATTTTAGACTGTCCGGTACAGGGGCTCTGGGTAAATGTGTTAAATCACCAGCTGGGTTGGCACATTGTCGCAGCATTACAGCTAAAGTGCTCGTTGTATGTTGGGACATAAGTAAACCCGGAATTATTATCGTTCCTGATAACGTCCATCCCAAAAATATTTTCTCGCATATTATCTGGAGAAAACGGATATCCACGACTGATTTAGGTTCGTTGATGCCAATGCTTAATTCCATCCAGAATCAGAATCTGTGGTCCATTTTGCTTGGGCACACATTACAGGTTGTGACAAATAATCGATTTCAGATTCTGGGAAATACTCAAAATCATAGAAAATGGACCGCGGATTGAGATTTCGTGTAAAACATTATAGATGAGTGATTAAGTTGGTTGGCATTAACAGTGATTCTTCGATATTGTTGTGTATAGGATTCTAAAAGCCTACCTGAAGATTATTGTTTGCAACCGGGGATTCACACTTCTTACGAACTGAACAGAATGACCTGCAGTCGAAGAAGTCACAGTCCTCATGTCTCTCGCAGGATCGTCCATCCCCTACAATACGGCCAATTGCAGTTTTTGGGAAAACAGCATCCAAGTCCAGGAACTTCAGTCTCTGCCCACCCGAAGGAAGTCCAAAGTGATTGATTTTCACATCGCATAAATGAAAGGGCTCCGCAAAATTCGAGTCAAACTCTTCGAGGAGATCCAGAATCATCACGGCTAGCTTCAACCTGTGTATGCCATGGTTATCCAACGAACAAACAATGATTCGATGATATGAAAAATAAGTGAAAATTGCAACTGATAATGTTTTCAAAGTGATCGTTCAGTATTGGATCGCGAATAGCGATTGAAATGTGACTTTTGTTAGTCCCACTGATTACTTCGGATTACTTGGGATTCTACACGAACTTCAACGGAAGTGCTACCTCGACGCGTCCTAGTGCTGATACTAAAACGTGTGGACTTATTCATTGATTGAATTGCAATACGCACCTTTTGGCCCACTCTGGCTTAGAGTCCGAGAGAGCTAAAATGGTCGTCGGAGTTTGAATGGGTTTAACATATTCGACGGCGAAAAACGTCCCGCAAGTTCCGATTAGTTGTGGAAATACGTCCCTGTCCTCGTAGAGAATCGACAAGATGTATTCATTCTCCTGGAGAAGTGGCCAGACATTTTCCATTTCAATATTACGTCGGGTAGGATTTGTCTCGACATGATGCCTCCGGAGACGGCTCAGACGCTGAAGTTGATGGCTAGTGATTGTCACATTCAATTCATTTGCTATTCGATCTTTGATCATGGTTATGAATTCTTGTTCTGAAGGAAAATGCTTGTTGCCACTGGTATCCGTCCAAAAGAGGGCCTCCGATTGATCGGTGGAAGATTGGATCCTGAAATAGACTGGATTCAAATGAGACATTTTTGGAAACGGGGCGGTGGTTGGACCCTAATAGACTTGAGATGTTTTTTGTACATGATGCAAATGGCTGCAGCTAGAGTTCAGAATCATTCCTGAGGTGGCATGGGTACAACTTATTTCGCAAACCTTTTTATACGCAGGATTCCATAAGATTCCGAAGCATTTGTAGAGCATGCATTACAAAAGCATACCACTGACCGGAAGACCAAAATTTCATGGATTTTATCCAGATTTTATGGGTTTCAATGGGGATTTCATGGTTTTCATCGTTATTGGAAGGATTCCCCGGTGGGTACGTTTTTTGAATATTTTATAACGTGATTCAATTTTAGTTCAAGGTACTTCATCATCTTGTGCTTCGAAGAATATCTTTGTTAAGCTATTTTTTTTTTCACCTGGATGCCTTGAATACAAGCCTCGTCGTTTCCCAATGTGCGGAGAAGACGGCTTCTTTGCCAGCATGCAGAGTCTCACAGGCCAGCGAGTGAATTCTTTTTTCGGAGCAGAGCGGTCCGCATAAAATTCCCGCTGCAGCTCCAAAGTTGTGCATAGAACACTGGGCATTATAACCGAATAAAATGTCATTAGGTATACACGAATAAAATTATGGGAGTTGTCACAACTTCTTCGTAATCATGTGTCATTGAGGATTGTTGTTCCGGTGTGATTGGAATAATTTCATGCTGGACACAGAAAACAAATCATGTATACTAGCCTGCTAGTTGTAGAAATGTTCCGGAGAACAGTATGTTATAGCAATTAGCAATTACTATGACTATGGTATGATTCATTCGATTTTACCGCTGCTTTCATGCTCGAAATAAGCTACCTAACAGCTTCTCATTCAACCTTTGAAGTATTATCGAATCTGATAAGCCCTAATGAGAATATGTATACCTAATTATATGGTATTTCTGATACTCCAGTACAACATTGGGATAGATAGTGAACGAAGTTATTAGGCTGGTGTTTTGATTGTTTGAAAGTTTGGAGAAAAATTTAACCAGCTAGAGTGACGACCAAGTGCTCTGGAAATCAAATCGAGAAGTAACATTATTCTATAGCCGAGTTTACAATATCTGGATCCGTATCACGAATACAAAAGACAGATAAAATATCAGTGTGTGGGTTTGTGCATGTGGAGATATGTGGTGTCCGTGTTACGGATACGGATACGGATACGGATACGGATACAGATACAGATACGGCTATTTGAACCGTGCTTATTTTTCCCATCCGGTTGTATCTTTCTCTCTCTTTGTTCGAATGATTTGAATGATTCGCGGAACGCGTCCCTCCGCGCATGCGCGGACGCTGCGGATTGGCGCAGTCCTCACGTGACTGTCAACTGTCAAGAACGGGATGCGGTGCGCACCGCCGCATAGAAACATAGCGTGTTATATACTCAAAATCATCATGAAAGAACGAGTTGGAACAATACTCACAACGGTTGAAACATGTTTCCAGGCCTCTAAATTCGTGCACATTATTCCCCAGTGGATTAATAAGTAGACAATCGATGTAATCAAAAGAAACACGAACAAAGAAACCACTTTGTAGTGGTACATGAAACCCGGTACGCGTCGGATGTTCATTTTGGGAATTATTTTCTCTCTGTGTTGTCATCTGCAATTAGGGAATTGCTAATGGCTCCCGACAGATTTCAGCATCTTCAACAATGATGCCTACGAGCAGGCACTTTGTTGATGTTTCTTGGAATTCACGTTGTCATATGTAATGTGAACGCTTGCGCACATTCCGCATGTGAACATTTCTAGTGCACCTGTCGTCTGTGCGCCGTGCGGCTGTGGAGTGTGGAGTGTTGATTAGTGCTGATACGTGGAGCGATCAAAGGCGTTTGAGCGCCTCTCGTGGATCTCAACCACATAACGAGATGATTTTCTGGGAGGAACCACAGATGGAGCCTCCATTGTCTATTTTGGGTTTCCGCGAATGTACGGTTTCAAAAATTCATGAGCGCCAAGCAGGGCAGCAATTCGGTAGCGTTTGACTAGCAGAGAACTGTATTTTACTTCTGATTGAGAACGACTGATTGTGAGTGATAGTTGATCGTTAATCACCGACTACTTTCAAGATTGAGGATATATCCCCGATTTAGGGAATATGCCTTCAAACGTTGAAGGTTTTTTTTCTTCACCGGGGATTACTTCTTCAAAAACTACAGGAAACATTTTCCATGAGCTATATAAACATATGTTTCACGGTGAGAAAATTATCGTAAAAGCTACCATGACAAGTATCGTAGTTCGAAGAAGAGGAAAAAAATGGAAGGATCCCTCATAGTCATTGATTCAATGCAAATGGGTTATGAGCTGCAATACACTGTATAACAAAGACTCTTCATCGTAAATCTAACATACAATATATAGTGAAACGATCAGGGATAAAGAAGTATACATGCAATACTTTGTTGCTAAAATGTCTTTGAAGACATAGACCAATAGACGGCAGTTGGTAGATACGGCAAACAGTATTCAAATAGTTCGATAGTTGCCCTAAAGTCCAAGGGGTTGTTTGCAATTTCTATTTCTCAGGTTCTCATACTATTGTATTAATAGGTAGCTGATGTGTGCGCGGCAGTATGGCTGGGGGAAATAGAAAGACCGTCATGCATCTTTCTTCTGCAGCCCTCTGTATCTAGCTATTTTTATCCCCCATGCTCCATGGTGCATTCTGCAGTAGTTCTTTTTATTTCAAGAGTTTATCTGTTTGTAGACAAAATCCAAATATTGCAGGGTTATGGAGCAGCAAGCCCGTATTTGCGTTAGTGTTGCGTTATTCAGTTCCAATAACTTTGTAAAAAGTGTAAGTTTTGCTATGACCTCGGTAAGGCTTTTCCTGTGTGACTGTAGAGTAAATGCTCGTGACGACATGACCGATAATACAAAACTAAGTCTTTGAAAAGGAATTTTCTTTCATTGCACTACTATGAATGAATTGAATACATTTTCATGTAGTTTATCAAACTGCAGATACTGCCGGGCGAGTGTAGAAGAAATCATGAATGGTATTACATATGTATTATATTTGTATTGTATTATTGTATATGTATTATATGTATTGTTTACAGTACCATCACGAATCATCCTAATTGGCTCATTAAAGTCTTCATTTATCATCTTCAATTTCTCTATTTTTTTCAGTTATGTTTACAAATTTTATTTTCATGACAAAGTAATGCTAGGACTATTATTCATATCAGTATCATACAAATTTCATTTTCGTGACAAAGTAATGCTAGGACTATTATTCATATCAGTATCATACAAATTTCATTTTCGTGACAAAGTAATGCTAGGACTATTATTCATATCAGTATCATACAAATTTCATTTTCGTGACAAAGTAATGCTAGGACTATTATTCATATCAGTATCATACAGAATTTTTTCGTATTTAAGTTTGCTCTGAGTCGAAGGAATGGATGATCGATTGCGTCAAAGGAATCGGAATCCAAGTCTTCAATGGCGTATCATTGACAATTTGAAACGCTTTCTTTCGAATTGAAGCAACGGGATAGAAGAGGCAAATGAATTCAGATTTTTCTGACGCATTAGTTACATAGATGATGAATTTGATCATTTACAAATAATTACGTTCGACAAATTGATGATGGTCTCAACGAATGTGAACGATTGCAATTTATCCTGCGCGTGATTTTCCGGCACAACCAGGGAAGGTTGTGGTTATTGCAATGTCATAGTCAATTGACTTCACGGTCATAGTTGTTGTCAGTGATCGTCACTAATTGTCACTCGCCAGCTAGTCACCTCATCGCGCTACGCCGGTAGTGCATACGTAGGTCATAATGCATTCCCCGCGGTGAGCTAGCCTCGTGGTAGTCATGTTATGACGTACGCACTCGAGGCGCGTGTCTAGTTCATAAATAGCCGCGTTATCGGAGCACCCGCGCCTGGCAAATGTGTATTTATGGGGCATGCTAACACTGTTACTTTCTTTTAACTGTACAGGGTCATCCAAGAATGATTCATCCGCTCCGTTGTACCTCGCCTCAAGTTTAACACAAAAATATTGACTCAAGACCTGGATGGATTCGGGTGAAATAATTCATATGAATACTTTTGGTTACTCATGCAAAATTGATGGAACTACATTTTGATTGATGTAATCAAATTTCTGGAAAATCTTGAGCGTGAATAAAGTAGTAACACAGTAATGAGGTGCTTGTAAACCTGCTTCAGATTGTTCGTGAAACTTGATGAAAATTTCAAAGATATGATAAAATTGAGACTTTTCCGAACCGAATCAAATGATTTTCGAGACAGGAATTTTTCATTGAATATTCCTCACGCAGGGCTTCAAATTTCAACAAATTACGCGAATCACCCTATGATAGTAATCGAAAAGTTACTGGGAGTTGAACAAAATTGTGATCGACTACGATACTGGGATTGTGATTGATTTTCACATCGACTTTTCGTCTAGACGTGTGAGAGGCTATAGATCTCAAGGAAAGAAAAAATGGCGCCGAGGGTGTGATATATATGCGTACAGATGGTTTGTTTATAAATAGATTTGACTTTTTGCGAAGTTGGCAATCGGATGTTACAGGGAATGATCCAGCGACCGAGACTTAAAGAGGATCGAACATTCTACACTCCAAATTAGTTCAGATATGTTCGACTGACCTGTTATCGCAGGTATGAAAGAGTCTCATTTAAAAGACTGCCAATCTTGCTATTAAATAGAGCATAGAAAACAGAGTCAGTAACTTTCAGATAATTCCATGGTGTGCTCTCAAACGAAAAGGAATCAAAACGTAGGAGAACGAGATACACAAATAAAGCAGGAGGCAGCAAACAAAGCCAGAAATATGTTTGCGAGATTTTTACAGAATGAATCATACATGCGCAAATCTATAACGCTTCATATACTTCATCAAGTGAACGAAAATCACCAGGACATAGAGGCTCCATATCGCCAAAATGGGTACAAAATGCGCCCGCAGAGGATTGAAAAAGAACTCATATCTTCAAAGTTTCAGGGGAGGAATTTGCGCAGGGAAACTTAACTGTTAGGTCCGGCTAATTAAAGAAAGCTCATTGCGCCTCGGAATTAATTTCAGTATGATTGATGTCAACCGAGCGGTCAATCTCTCCAGGATAGTCGCGGTCAATTTTCAGATTTCAGGTGATTTCAAGAGTCCCGAATGATTCCAAGGGATATAACTGACATATGATCCCGAGGGCTGAAAAGATCGGACTTGATCTCGAGGATTCCAAAAAGTTTCCAATGGTATTTCAAAGAAATTGTAATGATCGCAAAGTTGCCGAATTATCTCATATGTTTTTGAGACTTCCGAAAGCTTTCAAAAACATTTCAAACAATTCTAAAGGCGCGGGCTTCACCCCAGACTGTATAATCCCGCTCAAGACCCTTGGCAAGTGGAACTCATCGATCCACTACCGAAAACTGGTTTCAGACTGGATTATCGAATGCTCGCTCACCTTGCAGCTCATGCAAATATGCGAAAAAACTAAGTCAAGTATTCGAAAAAGCTGAACGGGCCAAAACCAAAAGTTGCGATCATCATCCCATTATTTTTATCCGCGCATTTTGGCGGGCTTGGTTGGGTCCGCGCGCTGCATTCTGCAATACCGTCGCGCTTGCGTGCCCGGTCGGCGCGTCGTAGTACGAGGCGTCCTACTCTGACCGCGTTGGGTGATGTTGGATGTTGGATATTGGGGAGTCTACGTAACTGCGTGCGTCTCATGCTGCCGTCTCGCGGCGCCGTCCTATTTCAGCTTGGCGTCGGTGCACATGCGATTTGTGAAGAACCGCACACATGTCTACCTGCGTACGACGCGGCCCCACGACCTTCGACGCCCTTGTCACGGTGCCGGCGTCTCATTTTTACAAGTTACGCGCTCTGATCGCCAACCGTTCTCGCAGCAGAGTACGGTCGAGTCCTTTACATACGTCCGTACGTCATCTTACCGGTAAACCGTGAAGTGTCAAGTGAGTGCTGATAGGGAGAGGGATAACAGAGCGAGTAATTCAACACAAGGTCACATCACTCGGGGAGAAATTTTCCACCTTTTGGAAAAGATTTCGATCTCAAAAGTAGTGAGTTATTTTTCAATCAATTCCAACTCTACTCACTCCCGCAATCGAGTTTGATGAGTTTTTCACCATTTTCAATATCTAGGTCATCAATTTGCCCTCCAATTAATTTTCTCTCAATTATTTCACCTGCTGTTGGTAATTGAGTAAACTCGGATCAGCTGTGCGTGTTTCACCTACACAGCCCCCATGAACTCAGATTCATACATCAATTTTCACGTTTCAGTTATAGTGCAAACTGTGAAATCATCTGCTTTCAGAATAATTTCAATGATTTATCAATGCGTTACTGAAAGCTTTCGCGACGCTTTTTCAAAACGCAAATCACCGAACCGTCGAGTCTCCTTTCAAGTCTAAACATAGTCCCGATCATTACTTTGCGTAATTGCTCTGGCCCTGGTCCAATTATTAATTTTTCTTCCCACCTACTCTCAATCAGTGGAGAGAAAATCTTTCAAGTTGAAACTATCCCATTTTCTACGAGCCAATACTTACATCCAAATTACTCATCTACGAGTGCGATTCCACTCCGTCAAATTTCACCCCAATATTTTGTTTATCATCGACGAATACAAGCGTTCCTTGGTGATCATTTCTTGGCCTACATAACATACTTTAATTTTTCAGAATTTTAACAATTTATTAAACTGGACCGCCTGTAGTCGCGTTCAGGCATTTGTTTAGCGTCTCGTAAACGTAATTAGTTAAGTAGTTGTAATTGGGTTAATCAGGTCAACTATCAGAGCGCCACAAGCTCGCAAATATGAACACGTAGTAGTTGGACCAAACGGGATGAGGACGAAAGGTAATTCGCGTCTGGTATGTCGAGATTATTCAATATCAATAATCATTCATCATAGCAATCATGTTTCTCGAAAGTTTCTTGAATTTGAAGAAATTCGTTCTCTCCTCCGTTTTGAGTGATTTTTCTTGAGAGGAGCTGGCCACATTCCTCCGAGCCGTGATCAGAGCTTTCTCGGTCACCTTGAGAAATAGGGAGATTATAGAGAGAAAGAGAAAAAAGAGAGCGAGGCGTGAACGAGGTTTTACTCGCTCTTCAAACAAAACGAACATTTTCATTCACGTGCTTAGCGTATTTATGTCCCATCGCAAGTTATATAAATTCTGAAATACGCCGCGGATCTTGAATCGTAAATAATGACTGCAACCTGATGATAATAAGCATTATAATCGCGGCGCTGTATACGCGTACACATACACGTTCATACCTCACCGCTCCGATACCGGCTGCGGTTGCAGACGTATACCAATATTGGTATATTGACTATTGGATTTTTTGATTTATTGTTCATTATGTGCAACCTAATTACAAAAATATACTTCTCTTATTTTTATTCATTATATCTACGCTTATTACGATTATCGCAGTCCCGTTAATTAAGCATTTGAGTTCGCAATCTATTCGCTCAAAGTCTATAACCTCGAGCAGAAATCGATCTCCAATCGTCATCCAAGAAACAAATGTTTTCATCTATCAATAATCATTCCGAACCTACGTTCTTCACAAATATAACAATTTTTCCTAAAATATCATGCCCTCTGAAATTGGTATATTTTTTCTACATTAGTCCGTATTTCCTATCGGAAGGAAGTGTCTACGTATGTACCTTAATATCCGAATTATCATTCCATAATTGCGAACCAATAAACAGAGCATCCTTTTCATTCTACTCGAAACGAATTGGGGAGTGTTCAGTCGAAAACCTTTGGGTTCCAAAATCGAGATTTACAAAGGTTCGAACAAATTATAATAAAAGTTACGTCTTATCGATATCGATTTGTTATTCAATTCATTGCATGAGATACTCAATGGAATTCTCTCTCTTGTTTTAAAAAACGTAATAAACAACCGGATCGTGTTTATGTTCCGCATCAAATGGCTCCGTAGATTTGAAGGATGTTTTCGATTTTACAGATCTACCCTGCACCCCAGAATCTTACCCTCCGCCGACACCCAGCGTAAGATAATTGAAAAGGGTCATGTGTTGGCGTGACTCAGGTTGTCACGTGATCACCGATATTTCCCTCTTGTTATTGTAATTCGAATTCTCGTATATTCTTTCCTCATATTTTTATCACCTGGTTAGATATGCACGCATTCAAGTCCGGTACTTCAATGCAAATATGATGTATACGTACACAAATACAAGAAAAGAAAATCACGGTAAAATAATGTCCGGTGCCGAATATTGCAAGCACCTGCAGCATCACGATCTCTCAATATGCATATACAGTTGTTCATCGCCAGCGTAAGACATATTTGTTCATTTCATCGTCAGGCCTCAGACAATAAGCTCAGAATTCACTTATGTTTGCATAAGCTTAGTGCACGAGGTTATATTGTTCTGAGCAGCACTGCTATTCATTTCAATTATTACTCCGATGATTGTCAAGTTGTTACAGCCTCGACTTTTAGCTTAGTTAATTTCCATACGCCATATTTTCGTCGGGTTACAAAATTTCGAACGTCATGGAATAAGTCAGGATGACGAATTGGCAAACAAGGGCAAAAAACTCCATAACATTTTCTGAAAGATTACCCATCTTCTGATAATCGTAATTCTATTGACCAACGATGACCCTCGTCACATCGTGAAAATGAACTCAAGATTTGACAGAATTTTGCAGAAAGTTTGGCCTAGCCACGAAAATAAAATGAAAACCATAGAATTAGTATGTCTTCAATAGACATCGCTCGTTTCGTAACAGAAATAATAACGCAATTTGAAAAACTTGAATCGTCGGTAACTGATCCATTAAAAGTCAAATTTTCTCTTCACTCGAACGAATGTCAAGTGACACATTTAGCGTGAGAATGCGAAAGCAATGAATTTTCGATAGCCAATTATGTCAATTGGAAAACAACTGTAATGTCGGATACCGACAGTTTAGTCTCACTCGGTAACTACCGAATACCGTTGCCTTAAGGCGATTCCGTACGCAATTTTTATCACCCCAAAACTAATTACGAAGGGGCGTAACCAAACCAATTTTCCCTTACAGATCAGATCATGAACGGAACAATGGGAACTGATAGGCTCAAGAAAATTATCACAATCGATAATAAATTACTTTTTTGTATCGTGAATGGTGGGTGTGTCACACATTTCGATTTATATTTGAGCTTAGGCATCTAAAATGAGCAGAAGGACACAAAAGCGCAATTCTGCACAAAATTCCGAACACATACCGCCAAAAATATCCTCGGCTCATGCTAAAACGAAGCCTGCGGGTGAGGCGAATACTGTGCACCGGAAAGTTAGGGTTCTCGGCATTGCTTCCGCTGGTAACAGTATCCGCTGAGCCGACCAAGCTCATCGTCAGCGGAGAACTCCGACTGACTCTGATAAGAATGGCTGTCTGGCGATTGTCAATCGCCGGTTATTATGTATTTTCCCGGTTCGGTTTTCCGGCTTCGTTTTAGCATGAACCGAGGATATTTTTGGCGGTATGTGTTCGGAATTTTGTGCAGAATTGCGCTACGATCCCTCTTCCTTCGTTCTTGATGCCTAGGCTTGTCAGATATAAATCGAAATATATGAGACGCCCACTTTTTACGATACAAAAAAGTTATTTTTCAACTATCGTGATGATTTTCATGGGCCTATCGGTTCCCATTGTTCCGTTCGTGATCTAATCTATAAGGGAAAATTGGTTTGGTTGCGCCCTTACGCAATTAGTTTTGGGGTGATACAAATCGAGCACGAGATCGCCTTAAGACCGATCTTCCGGTCTAGATATCACGGGGTACAGATTGGCCGAAGTTGACTAAAATGCTCTACAACCCAAAGAAACTGTGAAAATGATACCTGCGCAGAGAGATAAATTGAGTCATTTTCATCACAAACATCTACACGGCATCCGTGCTCAATGATAAAAAATGTTTCATGTACACAATCGCTCGCATACGTGCGAGTTTTTCAGGATCTCCTTCCTGTCAACGATTTATACATTTCGGTCGCGATACTCCTCCCCACGCTCAAAGGTCACCTTGGGATAATCTCGCCCGATGGCATCTCCCTGTAGAGATATCCTTCGTCCCCGAACTGAACCGACGCGACGTAACTCGAAGCTCTTAAGAACGCTTACGGCTCGCTCCATAAACTTGAATGTATATTCCGCGTGTGTATATGTATTACAGACACATAGCTCGTAAGAATTCATGCCTATGTATAGCGTTCCGGCATTTAGAATGTCACCTTCGTTACCATTGACTTTATTACCCATTCGTAATGGGGCAGCGACCCGAATCATGTCATGATATATGATATCTGACAGTACAACAAGTACTACATATGGTGGATTCACTTTTAACGTAGCCACTTGTTTCAATTGCGTCGTCAATCTAGAAAAAAATTTACATTCGTATGGTTGATAAAAAAAAAAAACTAAAATCAACATGAAAATGAAACTTTGCATGCTGAGTATTTTCAATATAGGTGGAATAAAAAAATGAAATTACGATGATTTGAAATTCTTAGTGACCATGACAATGAGTCGAGATAGAATGCCTCACATCGCAGATACCTATATACCCACATATTCCTATTGGGGGACAGAAATTTTATCTATATCTACGTCGATTTCCGACTTCTAGCTTTCATGTTTTCATTGGCGTAGGACTACATACTATTGTTGTGTCTTTCTACCTAACAGCGATCGATTGCAATCCGCTCCGCATGCTTCTTTACCTGGGGTAAGGAGCATTCAGAGTCACCGCTGGCAATCTAACCTAGCTAACATAGGGAATATTTATTTTCCATCACATCCGACCGATGTCTTGAAGGAGTGAAATGCTTAGCCACTTTCTGCCATCATACTCAACGAATTCTCGAAGTTTCATCAACATCGACCGAGTCGTTTACGAAAATGTACGTTTCTCATTTTCGAAACGGTTTCTGTACATTTAAGCTAGCCAGTACAAGTGCCCCTAGAACGAGGAGAATATGACGCTCTCAGAATCTCTGGGAACGAAAATTTACCGTGTTTGAGGGACATTTTTATATTTCTTTTTCCATATCTCTTCTGCAGAACTCCAAATTTGCAAGATAAATATGAAAAAAAGAAACCGCATTCAGCTGTTTCAGGAAAACTGTTTATTTTCTGGCAAAAGGTTGGACTCCCCTGTTTCATATCCTGACGTCAAAGATCTTCTGAAAAATCGACATATTTCGTATAACACCAGGGAGGCTAGAGTCAAAATCCACTGACAGAATTGTTCAGTTTTTATCGGGAAATTTTTGTCTCAATTTCAGTCCAGGTCAGTGAGGTCGAGAACAATATTTCAGACTTCTGTTTTTACCGCGTAACCTGAATCAAATCGCTTTCTGTACACTGTCCCGGCATTCCAGTTTCGCTAAAGACTGGATGCAAGGAATCAATGCTATGTAGCACTATAATGGAAAACGGCGAGGGTGCACCAAGGCTGAAGGCCCCGCTGTGACGGAAATCATGACATTTCGAATACCACTTGTTGCTCTTCGCTACACAAAAAATTGCACTTTCAGAAAGCATCCGCGAACATTATAATAGACTCCTTCTCCGCTATAACGTTACTGAATATAAACAGAAAATTTTGGGTCCAGTTGAGCTTTCTTCCAATTATCTGATCCAATTCGTACGCTCAGTAGATAAGCTGTCATTCGATTCCCGTTTATCTGGTCTCCAAAATTATTGTTTGTGTGTCATAGAATCGGTTGACACAAGATAATTCCTCAGAGTTTCACCCGATTATTAAAAAAAAAAAAAAAACCTGAGGTAGAATAAATATTCCATAATTTCCCATCCATTGAATCTGAAATTCATTGCTGCTTTTCACCGATTATATTACTGCTGTGTATTTTTTTATTTTTTATAATGGTCCATGACGCCGTCGCCGTGAATGTTTTCGATGCTGTGCCTGCTGCTGACTATCTATATACGCCTGTACACACATATAGTGAGGTGCACTCGAATTTAGACCGACTAAACGACACTGTGAAAAATGTTAAACCGAACTATTTCCAGCTGCGGATTGAAGCCTAGCTGCAAGCTTTGGCAACCGTTTGCGAACCTGTTTACTGCTGTAAGCTCACGCAACTTTCTCTCCAACATCGTATGATCGTACGATCGTATGATCGTCTGGAATTTCTGTAGCTAGCTTAAGACCTGAACCATTATTGAACAGTGTACATACCTACCTTCCTCGCATCCACATCTCCCTGCGTCAACCGACTATTATTATATAATTTTCTTTTTTCTTCTTTTCTTCAATACATTAAATAGCTAATGAGGAGTCTCCAGGCTTCAGAATTTGTCATTCCACGTGAATCCGTCTTTGATCTTTAGTGATGTCGTTGTAGGTCATCAGCATCATGATATCGTAAAGTTTATCCGCGATATAGACTCCCAGAAGGGTTCAACGAAATGGCGAGTGGATATCGTAGAATTAATTGTAAATTTTTGATCACGTTTTAAATCATTCGAAAAGAACCTAAACTGCGTTGTTTGGTGAGTGATAATCATTCGAAACGAAGTGTTAGGAAATTCATCTGAGAGTAAGAAAAATTCTTCGCTGTGTCGATTTGCGTTATACTTCCCCCGTTGGATAGACATCTAGATATATAACAAATTGCATTCGCTGCGATAATAAGAAGACGAACAATTACTGTTTTCAAATCGCTTATGACGATTGTTATCTCTATTGTTATCTCGGCGCCTAGATAACCTAATGGCTAATATAATTATTGACCTCAGATATATGACGAAACGTATGTTGAATAATTACATAATTCCTTTATGCAGGGTATTTGGTGAATAGAATGGGGGAAAACGGTTTCACACATCGATTTTCACTGAGACAGGATTGGCAAAATTTCCTGCGTTGAATTTATCACAACTTCTCAAGATTACGTTCAAACTGAATGTGCTAATCAGTCTACATTTTAGTATCACAGTTGCACGTGATAAATAACTTGGAACGTGAGACTCTGGAAGAATATTTCCAAGATAAGAATTCCGCTCGATAAAATCCCGGAGTGAATAAACGTTGTGAAGATATCGGCTGCTTATACAAAGTCGTGAGGTACGCCCTGTAATTAGATCTTCGATTTGCGGTAAGAATGTTCTGGAGGGGACTGAGAATGCTAATTCTAAGATACATGCTGGAAGCTGCACGCAGCACCTAGGAGATTTATCTGCACAACAGGCAGCCTCCGTTTATCTATATCTCCCTGGAAACAAGGGCCAATGACTTCGCTAGTCGACTGAGACTGAGTCACAAGCATAGAAGCGAAGATAAGGTTAAGGTCTGGTTCAACAAGTACTGCAAGAAACGAAAAGAAGAATGGCAAATGAAGGGATAAGAATATCGGGAAAATCTATCGCAGATATTCCGAAAGGAAAAACTAAAAGGAACTATCACTTTTTCGATTTATCAACATTCTTCTCTTCCAAATAGAATATGAAATTTTTCCACTTTTCGGTGATATAGGAATTGTTATTCTACTGTGGAGTAAAACTACGGTTTCAGAAGTGTGAAAGCAGTGTCAAGATGGAGGAAATGAAGATGAAATTAGCGAATAAAACAAAAATAAATTAAACCGTCAGGATTTTCTGGAAACACGAATTTTTGTCCAGTGATCACAGGAAGATGATAAGGTATCTGAGGACTTCGGTGCTATCGGTTTTTTTGAGCTGTGGATTTAAGGATTACACGATGTCGAAGTTGACGGCCGAAAAATCTGAAAAAAAACCGATTTAAAAAACAGCAGGATCACCGTAAACATAGTTTCAGCGTGAATGTGAGTTCCAGAAATATATATATTATGTTCCTCCGAGAATTCTGTATACGATAGTTTTTATTTCACTTATTTCAGATATACGAATATATATACCTATAGTTAACGATTGTGCTGGGTCATAAAAGATCGAGTATGAGAAGGGAAAGTTATCGAAGAAGAGCGAAAAGTTATCAGCGCAATGCCAATAAAACAGTATTGCTGTATGTTGTTGATACATACTTCAGGTCAGAAGCAGTTACGTATCTAATACAAATTTTGAGGTCCCGTTTTGTAATAAAAAGTAAACACGATATTTTCCGCTTTTCTTTCCGCTCTACTCTTGTGTAAGGTTCACCATATCTTGAAATTCGGTGTGCGCGAATCGAACTATAAATTAAAATTTTTCTAAAATTCAGCCAAAACTTTCTGCAACTCTCTTAGGCGCACTTTCTTGCTGCTAAACATTCAGAAAAAGCACTGCGGCTACAGCATACGAATCGAAATTCAAAAGCGTTAATTTTATTCCGAAAATCTCACGCAACAATTCTACACGTGAAGAGTATAATAAATGACCTGAATTGTGTCAGCATAAATAAAAAAAACGAAACTGTGTGACATTTGTCTGTGGTCAAAAATTTTGGAAAAATAATCAAAGCAGTGCAGCTGTGAGAAAAATCGAATATCTGAATTCGAAGGAATATGGATCCATGAATGGATGAAACCAATGGCACCCTATATATCCGCCATTGCTACAGGGGTGACAAGTAAGCAAAGAAACCTATGGTCAGTCACAACTCTTCGTCAGTCGGTACCAGATCATCTTACACTCCATGTCGATCGAGCTGAAAAGTTGGTCGAAAGTTGTGCGGTGAAAGATTGATGAAATAAAAACTTAAAATTGTGTTAATCAATCGATTACAAGTTACCTCGGACGTGATCGCATAAAAAATTTCTTATCGCTGGACAAATCTTTTCGCTAGTATTGAAACCGACACTAAACAAGAGTATATAAGCCGAAAATGATACCAATCGGATTGACTGTAATAATTGCATCTACATATCGATCGCGATTCATTCATCAAATATACGAAAGTAATATACGTTGAGGTGCATATTTTGAAATTATCGATTTGTAATCGAATTCTTCACCGAATTTTCAACGTCCCGAACTCTTATTTACTAAGTCTTAGAGCTCATCGATCAACACAGTATAAGCTGATAATCGGTAATTTGTAGATGCGTGCATTTATGTACGTATGTACAAGTGTTGTATTTTTTAGCCTGTGAGATTCAAAGGAGATTGTGATAAAAAGATGAACGATTTAGTGCTGGTTCATCTGACCTTCGGTAACCTTCGAATGGTTGAAGATGGGAAAGAAGATGAATCGGAGATGCTGGAATAATCAATAAAGCATTCTGATCGGTGGTATAATTCTGAAAATTGCAGGAGCGCTCGAAGTGTGACAGATCATACTCTGTATTGGGAAACAGTGAAAGATGACGCAAAACGAAAATTTTTGGTCCACAACAGCAATTGGCCATAAAATAACAACGCCAGTCCAGATGAACGGTCATAGTCCAGTGGTAACTCGAGTTCATAATTCTCAAAATTAAAATATCATTCCACGATTTAGGAGAAAAGGACGTAGTTTTTTTTATACTAACGCCCTCGTGATGGAAAATCTATTTGGTTTTCTTCGAAGAAAATCCACGAGACTTGAAGATCTTTCGTTGCTTTTCAACATATTAGTCTCGGTTGTTTTCATGCTCAGCGAATATTAAGTGTTTTTTCAAATGCTGCGCTCATGCATTGAAGGTACTTCTTTAATGGGTGACAATAACAGCTACTGACAAATGATATCGAGGTGCAGACTGGGGGGACCGCGAGCGAGAGCTGTACGGATAAGAATACATGATAAAAAGACGCCGTATGTCTGTATCTGCACATACATATAGCCTTTAAACTTTTATATGCACGAACAACGTATGAAGAAGCAATTGGCAATTTGGAACGTCAATTGATTTATTTACAAGCCCAAAGTAACGAGAACGTTTATCTTTATATTATTTCAACTATAATTTACGAGTGTATTAGGCACAGAATAAAGACTGCATCGGAATAACCTTCATCCTCCTTGTGCGGGATATATTCTTCGTGAAAAATGGTGAAAACATGGTCTTGGCGGCAAATTAACCAGTCTAATACTTTTCAAATGGGATAGAGTTGAAACTCGACTAATCGTGGCTCAACGTTACCGAAAAGCAACGGTCATCTGCGCGCGCAGCTGGTCAGGTGCGCTGTGATTGGTACAATTTCAACTCCTTCCTATTCAAAAACTGTAAGGCCGTCGGCTTTGTGACCCAAACAATTTCGCCCCAGTTTTTCACGAAGCACACACCCAACGGGCACAAAAATGCAATGAGCTCGTTCTAGCTGGAAACATATTTATATAAGCATAGAAAATCGCTTTGTAGATGGAAACGGTGCAACTTATTGATGGCAAGGCACTCAACTGTCTGAGAAATAGTATAAACCGTTTGTAGATTTACTATCGATTAACATCCTCTGTTATTATTTACCAAAACGAGAGGTTCAAGGTTAGATAAGTGTCTGTGGTTCACAGCGCACTGTTCAACAGTTCGAGTGTACTAATTACACGATATAAATGTCGTGTAACATTGCATACACTCAGGCACTGGTCTATACGTACATACTGCATCAGGCCATAAATAGATCTTCGCGTTTAAATAACGCACACCATTATAACGGCCAGACAAAATGTCCCTCGCATCATTTAACATGCTTACACACAACAGACGACAACACAACATAACGCCACGCTTAACGCATGACATGCTACACAAACTTCAGGGAAGAAACCAAACATTCATTCACGCGCCTTATATGATTTATGAAGTACAGTATGTATATAGTGGCTCTGACCTTATAACAAATACATGAATCGCACAAGTGAGACTTATCAATATTACTAAAAAATTGCCTTTTCATGTACGATAGAAGTTTATTTTCGGAACAAGTACCTATGTAGATCCGCCAGATGCAAGAAGCGTTAAAACAAAACAAGAATTAGCAAAATGTTGTTTTGGGTAAGCTGTTGAATGTGGCCGCCTATGTAATCATTCGATATGGATTTTGCGTTCATACGGTGCTCCGTATGAACGCAAAATAATCTTTTCAGCCTTCGTCTGCAACGTAGTAGGTGGGTATGATCCACACTGCGTCTTTAAGACCGAAGGAAGAGGCAAGTCTGCTTGTGGATTATCTTACATGGTGCATACGTATTTCATTGAACCGTAACACGCAAGATCGTTAGTGCCTGAGCTATTGAATGGACGAAGCACCCAGCAGGCGTTGCGATTTGAGAAAATACTGACGTATTGTAATATGCCTTCACGTTATACTAATTCTACGATATATTGCAATACTTTTTGATATTAATAGTGCCTACGTCGATGTTTTAACAGTTTAAGATGGAATAAATTACACGACTATTGAATGCTCATTATTGCTCAGTTCCGAAATCAATCATCGAGTCCTTTCACACGAATTTTACAACCGATTTCAAAGTACTTACGAGACTTACGAGGTTGGATTGAAAATGAATAACAATAGAAATGTACGCATAGTGAACTAATTCCTAATTTCCTAATTTCTCTACATCTGGAGCTTACAGTCAATGGATTTGAGGTGCTTCCTATCGATTGATCGACGAAATTGAAAAATTAAAAAAATACACGGAGCGACATTCGACGTGTGATAATTTTTGTGTAGGTAGCTAGATTCAGTTGAAAATTTGTCGACATATTCTGCAGGTTCTTGATAATGTGAAATTCGACTGCAAGTGAGAAAAGAATGAGCAAACTAATACCAAAAATGTTTTTCTGTGCCACCTCTCGTCAAAAACTCGACGATCATGGAACTTTTCAAGCGCTTTACGCAATTTTGCACTCACCTCAAAAGTCTCTTTTTTTGCGCCCCTGCCACACAAATAACTCGTCATTCTTATTTCTGTGTGGTTATTATTATACATATATGCAAATACAGCTGGCTGCTAGACGACTGCAGACTTTTATCTTATGATCAGGCGACTACCACTTTGCATTACTGACGTTCGTTTTAAGAATGTCATGAGTTAACTATAATTGCAATTTTGTTTAAGACTTCTTAAATCATTTAGATCGTATGACGAATGTGCTTCAACCTTCGGCCAGACAGTTGTTTACTATATGACCTAATTCTTGTCTTCGTTATCCATGCATTACTATAGACATTCTAGAAGAGAATTTCCATTTCGTTTTTTATCGTTTCGGATTCTCCATTCTGCATTGCGTTGGTGCATAATCAGATACTCAGAAAAACGGTTCGTAATAAAATCATCTTACCAAAATAACGAACACTCGCCCGAAAAATCGGATAGGACTACAAAAGTTATGGTCCAAATATACTAAAAAATCTTGGAAATATTCTGAGATATTTGCATTTCTGGAACAATCGGATATTCCAAAATTCAAGGTTGAAATTCCAGGAAAGAGGAAACCACGAAAAAGACAGAGGCAGATAGAAACCGCAATCCAAGCACGATAAGAATGTTATCTTCATGAATGTGGTTTCTGATCCTGGTCTATTCTAACTCTTCAACAAATTCATTCTTATAACGCTCTGTAACTATCTTTGGATACCCCAATTCTCTCTAGGGGATAGAAATAACCTGGCTCGTTGTGTAAACTGTGAAGTATTCGTTCTGTTGGTCGTGCTCGCGTATTGCACCGTATGCATGTTTGTATGCATGAGTATATACCTTCATCAATTGCTCATGATCTGCAGTGACAATTCGTTTTCTAATTTTGTTGCAAAGAGTTTCATACTAAGATGGACGGCGGGTTTCTCAAATTCCGAAACCCATTCTCACCTTTTCGAAAAACATTATAGTGTCTTCACTAGTGGTATACGTTTTCTCGAATTTGGGATTCTAATCTTCGAATGTAGTACGGTTTCCAATGTGTTAATTCCTCGCATTCCGTTTCTCGTGTCATAAATTTTCATTCAAAAAGAGGAATAATAAATCAACCTCCAGCGCATAAAAGTCTGTGTAGATGTTAGACATTACTAATATCGTCGAATAAACGTAATTTTAGCGTAACGAAAATAACTAATATCAGGTCTGTGGTCAGCAGTTTCTGAACTTGCCAATTTCAAAGCCCGATCAAAAAATTTGAAATTCAAAGAACCGCTTTTGTAATCGATTCAAGATGCTCGAATTTGGATTCCAAATCAGTGACCAAATCGTACAAACGAAAATTTGAAGGAAAAAAATCATACCTGAAATGAAGAATGGACACTCAAAAGGGTTCAAAGACTGAAACTTTCGTTTCATCACTATTGCAATAAGTAGAAGCACATCGGCATTTGTACAGACCAATAGTCGTTGATGTGGAAAACCCCGTTTTTCATTCATTTGTGTGTATTAATTCGTTCATTCTCTTATTCGACTAAGCAATCCCTTGTTTGTTTGTTCATTCATTCATCCATCATCCACTGGCGATTATGTTCACCCTTGGAATACCATATGCCTACATAAATTGCATTCATAAAAGTACGTACATGTATATTGATATAATTTTCGGGTGATGTGAACATGCTAGGTCATGTGCAGGTACACCTACTCCATAGTTAAAGAACCTTCCGATGAAAATATCGTACATTGGATTACGATAGTCTCTATCTGTTACACAAATGTCTAGACTTTGTAATAATCCATCATCTCTACTCGTATTATCGACTATAAATTCTTGTCCTTTTGCCCTGAGCCGTTAGATAACTTGATACTATTATTATCGACTCCATTTTTGATACAAGGTAACTCAATTTACACACACGATACCTCGGTACTTATTGCATGAGTATAGAGACAGTCAATGGCGTTGAACGACATGATGCACGATAAGTAAAGTATGTCAATGAGTCAGTTGTACAGTGGACATGACCCAGCCACCAATTAAACCCGTTGACAATACTTAATTGTCAATGAGAACAAGATTTTGACAGATTTTTTGGTACTGCAGAAAATCTCCAGTTCGTGGCCGACACATTTAGACCGTTAAATCCTATGCCAATATCGCCTGCAATCGTTGCCGTTCTAAGTAAGATGCCAAGAATATTATTAGAGCGTCTCGAAGAAAACTGGGATGAAAAATCTGCTGGCGCATGGCGTGGGAAGACCATCCGCTCATTACTAGTTCAATCTATTGCTCTCTCTTTCTCTTTCTCTCTCTTTCATTCAAGCTCATATTCTGATGAAACGCTCTTCTTTTTCGATCCCATTATTCTATCATTATGATATTCTAGCACGTGACGATTTTTTCTCCAATGTATCGTCTTTGGCCCTGGAGAACTATGCTCTCTTGTCTGATACAACTTTACTCTACTCGACACTCCATTATCTCTTTCTTTCACAGCTTCCAGTGCATAATGGTATCTTCGTCTCTCTTTTTGGTACACACTTGTGTTTTATGGAGACCCTGCATAAAGAACCAAAAAACGAGATTTCAAAACAATTCGAATTGCCTCACAGATAAAGTTGAATAATAAGATACAGACTTTTAGATACTCATTTCTGTTCTTACTCTGGATGCAGAGTTCACTCGATTATAATAAGTTTCAAACGTCATCTACTCCACGGGTTTGGTACATAGTCTATGGTTGAGTTTGTTGGGCTATTAATAATGGAGTACTATGTACAGATATTCTGCTCAGGGCGTTGGCTTCTAATGAATTACATAGCAACGCGATTCCACGTGTCATGTATCTAAATTTGATTCTTCTTCTTTTTATATTATTTAGATCTATGTAAACATCGGAAACTATATTGACGCTTATTTTTTATTACACTGACCTTTACGCGACTTTCGGAATGAACTTGCAAACTAACAAAGGTTAAAAGATGATCTATATCCAACTATGAATCGTCAACAGATCATTTCAGTAGCAATTGTAACCTTTTGAAATCTGGACCGGCATAACATACTGAAAAGCTGTATAATTATTCGAAATATTGTTTCGTCCGTTGAAGTCGGATTATTTGAAATCGTTGGAAATGTTCTGAAATCTCCAAAATCTTACTAAAATCTCGTGAAAATATTTCGAGTATTCCAGATTCCATTGGAGTTTGACAAAAGAATTACCTCAAATATTGTGAAATCTATGTACCTATTTTTGGATTTCGGAAACCGGGCGAACAGTGTATCCAACGAGTTATGAGCGGCTGACCCCTTTGCAGCGTCCGTGTTCTAGTTCATAACTTCACAACTAGCCCAGATACATTTGCAGTCCATACTCAATAAATTGAATTTATTGTTACAGACAGGCAACGAGAGCCTGAATCTCGTTGCCTCGGCCTCCCACGTATCCGACGACTCCGGAATTTCCGGCTCAGATCTGCCGCCAATTGTTATGGGCAGTACGGACGCCGGTGGTAATACTGCAGGTGGTCAATCCTGCGGTCTGGTAAGCTCCTTATTCCCGAGCAATTGCCGCGGACGAGCGGAAGCATTTGCGCGACGTCTTCATCATCGATTAACGAGTCTGGGGGGTGACGATGACGAGAGGAACCTCAGCGCAGACACAACCCCCTCAGAAACCTCTTGGCTCCATTCAGGGGGTCCCACTTCATCCCGCAACCAAGTACTCGAACGGCAGCCCAAACATAACTCGGACTCTGATCTGTACTTTGATTTTGACATGGTTGAAGATGACGTTCCGGGGTCCCCCGCTGAAGATGTGACCGTAGCCGAGCTGGCTGGACTTCTACTAAACCCGGAAACCCTCGCATCACATCACATGGACCCATGTCATTGCCCCTCGAAAGCTAAACCAATCACGAATCATCATGGACCAGAGTCAAGGTGTATATTTTCGTCACCAGTGACAGGAACGTCCCCGGAAAGTGATTCCTCGGATATTTACTATGATCCGGAGAGTTCAGAGGGGGATAGATTCACTGACTCGTTCTATGACCTCGACACATCAGAAAGCGAGGGTTCCAGTTTCAGCAATGGGCTTATAGCGAAGGTTCTGGCGCACAGACACGGCTCTCCTCGTCCTGAACAGTCGCCAAAGTTAGGAAGAAAGGCGATTATTCACGATGGTGAGTCATCGGAGTCCAGTAGTGAATCGAGTGGCACGAAAACCCGAGATTCTCTTCTTTCCAATCATCATTCATCGAAAATCGATCCTCCCACGGACAAGATGGGACCCTCCGTGAAAGGTAACGACGCCATAAGACATGCAACTAGCTCAGAAGATTCTCTGAATGGCCGGAGCTCATTGGACACAACATCACCCAGCCACGAATCACTTTGGAGTACTTTTGACGACAGCACGATCTCCTTGCAGGACGAAAGCCCGGCTAAATCAGTGAACAGCTTAACCGTAGATCCTGGATGCGTTCACAAATCCCACTCAGACTCAGAGATACCGGTGAATAGAACTCGGCGTGCAATTTCGGACGCAGGAATTGACGAGGTCGATTTCGCGAAGTCTAAGGTAAGCGAAGAAAACGGCAAAGGAATTTCGGGAAACTCTAGGAACCAATCGAAGAAATCGGGCCTATTAGATTGTAGCGAAAACCTACGAGAAACATCAAATGGCACGGTGAACAAAGCTGGACAAAATGTTTTCGAGAGAAGTGAGAACAGGTGGAACAAAGGATCAGATAAACCTAAGACCTCGATCAACCGTAGTCCGCAGGCGCCGTCAAATGATGACATGCAAAGTGACACTGACACCGATCACTCAACTTACAGTAGTACCATAAATATCCCTGGAGCACTCACCTTAGAGTGTCCTTCCGGGGCAAGAGTCTCTCTAGCGGACGAAAATTTGGTAAAAAATGAAATTCAACTTGAGATCAAAGATGGAGCGGTGACGAATGGGGATGCGGAGAAAATGACCGAGCTTTTGAAGCGTCTTGGAGGTGGTGATGTGATGGATGATGATGAGGCTGACGACATAATTGAAGAGGAGGAACAGAGGCCTCAGCGAGTGAGGCGCTGCTCTTCATTGAAGACGGGGAAGACGCCGCCAGGAACACCAGGGAGAAAAAAGATAGTACGATTCGCTGACGTCCTAGGCCTTGACCTAGCGGACGTTCGAACGTTTCTGGATGAAATACCGAAGATACCAAACTCTGCTTACTCGGATCTAATCTATGACGATACGTTGCTGAAAGATGGCCCGGCCCAGCAAAATTGGCATATGAAATATTTAGATAATCAGTCATCGGCAAATTCTGCTCGACAAAAACCCGACAAACTTTTAGTCGCGTTGTTCCAACAGCCGGGCGGGCTTCCAGATTTCTTGGATAAAGTTAGAGAACGACAGGTCTGCCTCGAAAATGTCCTTGTTCAAGATCCAATCAATTTGACTCTCGGTGGTACAGTGAGAGTTAGGAATTTGGACTTCCACAAATCAGTTCACATTCGTTACTCGCTTAACGGATGGCAAACCTTCAGTGATCTTCAGGCAACATATGTGACTAATTCTTGCGATGGTTTTAGTGATAAATTTATATTCACGTTGTACTGTCACACGTTGAACGTTGGTCAAAGAATAGAATTTGCGGTGCGCTATCAGTGCAAGGGGTCGCAATACTGGGACAATAATGGCGGAGCCAATTACTGCTTCCAGTGTCTACTTGCTGTACCATCTGTTTCGTATATTCCCATTACTGCAGCAGATAACGGACCTCGGGACTGGGGAGAGTCCGCTTTTTACTAGGACCTTTATTTCCGGACGTGCTAAACGTTTTACCGGAAGTAGAAGCTGGGAATGCGATTGGACGATTTCATAGAGTAAAACAATACTCAGAATGGGATGAAAGTTGGATAGATGTACCGTCGAACGACCTTGGTTCCTGAACTCAATGGAATAACGTCAATCGGCGCTTTTCTGGCATTTCTCAGAACATTTGCACAAGAGAATCATGTTGTCATATTGATTGATGGGCCCTCAAGCGAAAATCTTGCTACTGTGAGCCAAGATATATAGATTCTTTTCTTACTCCATCTCCTATCACTTTTTATATCCATTCAAATTTTGGGCTTCGTTGAGGTAATGTGGTGTCATGATGATCGCTGAAGAATGCTGAGATGTCAGATTTCGACTTTTGTGCTCTCTTAACAGGAACCGTTTTCCGTTAACTGACCAACGGACTCGACTGATTCTGCGATGAGCGTAATGAGCATCTGCATGCATCGGAGGTGAAAATGGATCGTGCGATGAGCTGTAGTGTATTTTTGTTCTTTCTTTTCTTCACTTTCTTCGGAGTGAACAATTTCCAACAATTTTTTTAAACACATCGGAAATACTTCCCGAGTCACAAGACGTCACAAGCCTGCCTCGTACAATAAATTGAACAAAATATGAACAGTACCTTTATCTATGCTATAGTATACGTATACACATGAATATTTTGATAATTAAATATTGTACCGTCGTCCTGTTGCAGTTGATAAAGTTAAATTAATAAGTCATTGAGCTAGTATCCAAAAAAGCAATAATTACGAAGTATAGTATAATATGACAATGCGGCGAATGAGAAGGCCAATTCATACCTGAATCTTGTATTTTTCAAAACGATTACATTACATTGATAAATGAATGGCTTCAATTTTTTTCCCGAGGTGTCGAGTGCGAGATGAAACTGGTTGAGAGAAATGAAAGAACAAATATAATTTTCAAACTCCGTGAAAAAATCCAAGTCTTACTGAAAGAAAAGGTTTCAAACGGTTACTAAATCGATATGTTCTGCTCTCTGTCCCAAATACGATAAAACCCACAGGGAGAAGAACGAGAGAATTATACGAATACCGATTTAATCTTTTTATGCAGGTTCTCTTGTTTTTTCTCTTTTCAAATATGTACGTATGTAAATTTCGTCAAAGTTTTATCTTGGTTTTATATTTTTATCAAAATTCTCCGGCCAGCTAAGATGGCGGAATGTCATTGTGCTTCGACTGTATTAATCATGAAAATTCGACGTCTAGTGTTATAAAGTAAAATACGAAGGAGTAGCTATACCATGAGATATTTTTAGTTTACTATGTTATATTATATATGAAACAAAAAAGGAAATCGTAAAAATGAAAATGAAAACGGAGGAGATAAACTATCTGGTTATATCGATGAATCTACATATTCGATAGTTGGCAGCGATGGAAACCGACAGACTGAATTAAATTGGATGTATGAAGAATGAAGCTGATTAAAGCTGTAATTAATCGACAAAAAAATTTCAGGTATAATCAGAGGAAGAATTGTTAGAATCATAATTATTATTCTTATGATAATAATGTTATTTAATTATTGATTAAATGGACTTTTTAAAGTGAACAAATACGGGGGAGATCGGGGTGAATCGGGCTTCCGGGACAAGATGGGCTGCCCCGAAAATATTCTAAAAAATTAAATATTCTTTCACCATAGAATGTCCCGCTTTTTTTTATATTATTGATGTCCTCGCTAATATCCGGTATAATCATCAATCATACATTAGGATTTATATTCACATACCTCCATATAAGTATAATTATTATTCCTTTGAGTTATAAGCGGAAAATAGTTAAGAACTTTTTCCGGTATACCGCATATATTGCTCATTTGCCCATGGAACTGATCAGGTTTTTCAAATTTGCGTTTTGTTACAATGAAATTTGATGCGGTGGATAATTTTGCCCCGGTCTCACCTGAGTCGAGTGAGTATATATTTTCTAGATATTGAATATGTGAGTATACTACATCCTATACGTTATATACATAGTATAGCCAAAGAGGAATAATTCTGTTACGTTATATTAGCGTTCATCGTCGATTAACACATATAATATGTATGTAAAAAATATATATACCTTCTGCAGTAATATACACGTATTGTAATATTAAAAAAACGTCATATTTTCAACCTTCATGCATGTTCAACTGTTATTCTCAATATTCGTGCTGCTGCACGTATGTTTGAAAGAAAAAAACAGAAAAAATTCATAACGTAAACTGCACGTAGTTCATCTATAAACTACATATTACATATAATACATAAAAATGATGAAATCTTGAAAAAATTGTTCCGTTAAGTAGCATACTATCGATATCATCGTCGAATATATTTTATAATTCTACTAGGGGTAGGTAGGTATACGACTGATAAGATTTGGTGAGAGAAATTAAGGCGATGCGATACTCTTACCTTTACCGACTGGGATACGTCATCCTTATATTTCGTCTCGTTTATAAACAAATGGAAAAAAATGGGCTGAAATTTTGACTCGCGGTTGCCTTTCCACTGTTCGGCGGTATAAATAAAGTGAAATGTCTTAACTTGAGCCCATTCTTTTCATGAGTTTAGATATGAGACGAAATATACGAACGACCTATCTCCGTCGGTGAAGGAAGGAATTGCATCGCCTTGAGAGAGAGAGAAAAAAAAACAGACAACAATAATCGTCACCACGGAGTGTATGTACATACAGGATGAATTCCTAACGTCTGAATACTAGGAGTAGGATTTAGGCAGCCGTGAAACCTGCGACGTAAATTTTTTGCCGTTCTCAGCCAATCAGAAAATCGGAGAGCACTGAAACAATCAATTGATTGGCTAAAAACGGCAGAAAATTGATGACGCAAGTTACACGGCCGCCGCAACGCTACTCCGAGTGTTCGGACGTTGGGAATTCACCCTGCATGTCCAGTCTCACGGTGAAATGTCTCCTCTGCTTTATTTTGTATACATAATTTACACGAAGAAGAATATTGTAGAATAAATATATGTATTATCTCACGTCAGTGTACAGCAGAAGTTCGTTGTATGTATGTATGTACGTCTGCACAAAATTTACACTACACCTACTGTAACATACGTTAATATGTATCTCATTTTACATTAACTCAACTATTACCTCGTACCGTCGGCGTCGTACCTAATATATGTAATGATGACTGCACAATTTATCATCTGCTGTGAAATTGAATTTGTTCAATACAGAGATTATTATTATTATCAATACCAGAATATCTTGTATATAAATAACACCTACCTATACCTACCTATACCTACCTAACTACCTACCTACGTGACGACGCGACGTGGCAAATGATTGTACTATTAGGGTGATAATGAAAATATAGTAGTATACATTATAGTAAATAACATACATATATAATACAGAATATAATGATAATAATTAGTATATTTTTCTATGTATTGTATGTACATACATATATACCTACTTTATCTCTAGTCTGTGTAGAGTTCCTTTCTTTAATAGAATGAATAATCAGATGGAGCCACAAGAACAATGAAAAAAAGCCCTCGGACAATTAGAGAAATATTAGAGAAATTTGAGGATGAAGAAAAAAAGTGAAAATAAATCCCAAATTACATTTTTCGAAGATCGTGGAATTGTTAACGGAAGGAATCCCACATGTCATATCACATCTCGATGTATCACAGCTTTTTAGCTGTAGATATGAGTAAGTTTTTGCATACAGTGGAACTCTGCAATAGTTCGCTTGGTGAAACGCGCTAATGGGGAGTAATGCTCCGCAATAGTTTGCGCTCCCGTCACAATATTCCTCAAACGGTAGCAGTCTGTGTGGACAAGAAATAAGAGAGGGGGGGAAGCAATCACACTGCATTATGGAGAGAGACTCGTTGGTGTACTAATGCGAAAAAAATTCGTAGACTATTGCGGACTGGACTATTGCGAAGTTCCACTAGGTATAAATGTGCCAATAGAGGCGGTATAGCGCAGAATTTCATTCGGTGCTCGCTCTATCGTGAGATGCAATACGTGCAGAAATATTATTTTATTCAATGAACAGCATCGAAGAATTGTGGAACTAATTTAAAAATGAAAACGTGACGGAAAAGAAGGAACTTTAATAAAAAGAATAACGGTTAGATTTCGGCTTGAGTTTTAAGAAAACTATTGGAGAGATTCGGCTGTGATAAGATGCATCATTTTATTGAAAACTGTCAATGTGAACTATTGCCGAGTGTGACGTACATACCTGTGACGTCTCGATTGCCAATTGTTGCAAATTAACAGAAATTTAAATTATTTTTAAACCAATGTAATAGTTATACACGGATTGAAATGGTTGTCATTATACTTGAATTACGTATGATCAGCTCTTATATTTTTACCATATACCATTTGTAAATAGAATCGCATATTGTTTTCCGAATATTCATATTTCCGACTTCCAATCAGTGTCATGGTATATAATTTACTGTTCTGATACCGAAAGCTAGGCTCTCTTACATTATTAATAAAATTACAAATTATTTCAGAGGAATTGTTTCAAGAACTTGCTCTAATTACTTAGCGAATTGAAAACTTGGCCAAGATAATTACGTAATCACCTGATGGGATACAAATCATCACCTCGGTGAAAGAATTTGACATTTACAAAAATGTGTTTACCATATAAGTTATGTAAGAATGATGATGATAATGGCGATGATAACGATGAAGACGATAGAAAATGGATATGAATCAATGAGCGATTGGAAGCATTATACAATTATGAATATACGAGTATATAATTTGTGAGTATTGCGGTGGCCTTTAGCAATAATAGTTATACTACGGAACAAGCCGGTAATCACTAGTGAATTATCGTTCGGTACGTAATAATTCGAACGTATCTGGAGATGTTCGTAATTATTGTCATTATAATTGTTGATGGTGTTATATTGTTATTGAATTATATTGATTCTTACATTTTTTCCTCCTTTCGTTCGTCAAATCGATCATGTATCGAAGGTTATGCTACACGCAATAAAATTGAAAAAAAATGTAGAAAAATATATAAATGTATATACATGAGGCCGGTTATTTTTGCGGTTCTCCGTTTCTTTTTTCTATTACCTCGTTAATCGTCGAAAAAGTGAGTTCCTGATGTTGATCGCAGCTTCGTGGAACGAGAGCCGGTAGCTCAATTCAGAAATGTGCCGCACGCGGTTTGAATTTTTCCCATCTGATTGCCACAGGATTATAATTGCGATACAAACACTCTGTAATCAAAATATCTCAAGAACCATGTAAGTTGGGAACCTGTTCTTGATCTCATTTTGTAGGTAATGAAATTCTCTATGCAAAGGGTGGGAACTTTGCCACACGAAAAAATTCATCTCGTACTCATTACTAACGTTATAACAAATATATATATATATATATAAGAGTATATATACCTATATATATACACAACTATACATAATTCTATAGATATATACTATAGAACGTACTACATACATATTATAACATTAATCCCGTACCATGTCACACCTTATTAGGTTATATTATAATATATGTAACGCGTTATTCTACATTATTATATATACCTACAATATAATATAATATTATATTACGATGATGATAATAAATTGTTTTTTTAAATAAAACATGCGCAATAATTACAGCTATGCATGTATAACTATAACTATAGTTATTTTCACCCGGATTTGATAAATTGTTATTATTATTATTGTTAATTTTATGGTCATTATTTTCATTATTATCATCGGTATTATCATTAGTAGTCGTAGTAGTATTAGTATTATTTGTCGACGAATAATATCTAAACTAATTCTCCACTTTCTTGATCAGCTGCATAAAATATATTAATACGATCCGCAATATTAAAATGCGAATAATCAATTATCGGTTTTTACATATCGAAATACTCCCGCTGACGACCTTAGACCCATCGATGATTAACGATCGTGTTTAACATTTTATATACGACATGGAGACAATTATTGATTGTCTATTGGTATTTCCATTGCAATTAATTGTAGTCTAATATCATGAGGGTGGAAATTTTTTGTAAACTATCTGTATTCGAACATATAATATATCTCTACCTATATATGATATCGACTTCGTAGAAGAACCGGCTATTTCGCAATTGAAATTTTCTCGCCGCAAATTAAGTTGGCAGCACCGTCGCGTCAGGCTGAATATAAAACTGTGCAAAACTGAAAGTTATAAACGTAATAGAAATTAAATAAATATTTAACGTTTTAAAAAATTTAATCGTATAATTCTATTTAATGTCTTGTTTGAATAATGTCAATCAAATCTTATTGAGCAAAGTTATAAAAAAAACTGAATGAATGAATGGATAATAAACATCACGTATTCAACATTCAATAATTCGTTAGATATATCATTTTTTTGAGGAAAGAAATTTTATGATAAAGTTAATTTTTTTATGACTTCATTCAATAAAGTTTGTTCGAAATTATCCGAATAAGGTATCAATTGGAATTATACAATGGAAGTTTTTTAAACTTTGAACTTTGAATGTTTAATATCTATTGATGAATTATTTGAACGTTTATAACTCTGGAGTTTTCCAGAGTTTTATATTCAGTCCGACGCGACGGTGCTGCCAACTCAATTTGCGGCGAGAAAATTTCAAATAAGCGAAATAGCTGGTTTTTTCCAATTTAGCTCGTAGTACATACTATATGCTTGCTATGTTTCATTTTACAATTCATTTTCAACAAATTTCTTTATTAACGTTAATTTCATGCCAAGATAATGACAATTGAAAATAATGTAACGTATAGTTTTTTTTCCTTTTCTACTTCATCGAGGAGATGACCCCGATTCTCTTTTCTTCGACGTAATCGCGGGTTCTGTTTTTTCTTTTCTCTTCTTTTATATGCATGTATATCGATTTTCGGCTAGATGTGAAAGAATAGAATAGAAAATCGAAGTCTTCTTTTTTTACTCGTTCTCCTTTTTGCCGAATGAAATTTTCGACCACGACGCAGCGCAGACTACGGTAGCTGTTCGTGTAAACAACGGTCATCTGACTTTGGTCAAATCAATTGATTATTGTTTTAATTTATTTGCCATTCAAAGGTCACATTATTTTTAAACAGACATTCTGAGTTGGCATAAAAATCAAACGTGCCATGATCTTCGGCCAATATTTCAGTCGATCAGTTGAGCAATTCATACTATCTAAGGTGTGATTTTGCAAATCGTTTATTCAAATAATAGTGATCAGCCGAATCATCACGTTCCTTTGATTCTTGACTCGGGAATGATTGAACGATCCGTCATCATAATATGACGACGATTATCAATTAAATATCTCGATCGTATTATATCGATTAAACACATTTCATATTCTCAATAGATCGAGTTTCCTCGCCGCTGAAATCAATTCGAATGCGTATGGAAGAGTAATTACGAAGTATCGCGTACGAGCAGATTGACGAAGACGGGAGAATTGAAATGAATAAAGCTTACATTTACACATGTAAATGATGATTTCTTTTATTACAAAAATTACAGTACAAGATACGTACAAAACTGAATTTCGTACCTTTATTCATAATTATCATCTGATCGTAATTCTTTTTCTTTCCGTATAATAAATAATTCGTTATGAATCTCAACTTAGTTTCATATAATAACGATATTCGTACCACATTTTGCCGTTCATACTCGTGCTTCAAGCAATTATGTAGCTATAACCCATTTTCTAATTAAATTCAAACCAAAGATAGTATACTTCATAAACTCCGATCATGGATGAAATCTAATGGCTGTAATCATTATATTGGTAATTATACGTATTGTTCATCACATGCAATACGTAATTTCAAACATTACTTCCAATATCCCAGTTCTCATTGATTAAGTTTAACGAGATTTTCATCTTTCTATTATACGTTGAGATTCGAAAATTCGTATTTTACTCATCCAAGTGTGTCGTCTCAAATTATATCTTTTTTTCTTTTGTCACCCTATAATCAGAATTCGAATGCATCGGTCAAATACTCAACGATACACGAAGACGAAGTTCTTCCCCGATCAAAATTTATAAATCATGAACATTCCTTTTCGCGAATTATATATAGCCCATAGAGTAAGTTTCTCAAATTATGTTTCGCCCTGTTCCATTCGCTGTGCCGAATATTAAATTGCCCGTTTTCATTTTGCTTTTGCAAGAACAATTTGACACGAATTTACGGCAATGAGAATATTCGATCGATCTCTCGAATAGTTTGCTTCTTCTGACTTAGATACATACGATATAGCTAGATCCAAATTTCGGATCCTTCAATAGTATATTGTCGATCGAAATCATAAGTACGTGTAACTAAATTTGTCATGATTACAAGCTCGGCTCATAGTATAGTCGCATACACACCTATATCATATTTTTATTATATCTGTTTACATTCGTTAAACACAGCTTTATGGTTGTTTAATTATTAATTAAATTTTATACTCGCACATCTCGAGTTGTCGATATGCGTATATCGGTCGAGATATGAAACATACATACTTCCATTTCGATGAATAATATAAATTACGAGGTGACATTTTTTGCGAGGCACAAACGTCACGTTACAAACATTATATACTAACAGCTAAATTTATATAGATTTATATTATATACCAGTAATTAGAAGTTTGTAAATGACTATAATACTAATTACCGCGAATACTAGATACGAAACCTAACTCTCGAGCTACGGATTACGTTTTTGTAAATTGTTGATACATATATTATGCAAAAATATGTATGAAGTACATTTATTGAGTAACGTGCTTACGCGAAGCTGTACTAAGAGTTTGATGAGCAGGCCGCGTGACCACATCAGCTAATCATATTCATATAATTCAACAGTGAAATTAGATTTCTGCCTGCGCGAAACAACTCGCAATAGTTCGAAAAACATACCGAAAATACAGCTATTACATATTTTGGGACTATAATATCTAACTTGTAACTTAATTTTAACTCCTAATTTCGCTCTTTCACTCTATCTTTCTTTCTCTCTCTTTCTCTCTGCATGCATACGAGTAATTTCAATTGCTAGAAATTCACATTTTCCTGTAACACGTCGTACTTCGCATTCATTCTTCATAATTCAATTTTTCCAATATTCTCTCGCATACTAATTCCAATAAAAATGAAACTATGTCTATTTTGATAATCTACGTGAATACTACACCTGAAGCCTACTATCATTTTTTCATACGGTAGGTATATTCGAACCGTATTACGTTTCATCACAAGTTTTAGTCAAATCGTCAATACATGGGCAGTCGTTAGAACTGATCATTTTTCATCTACTCATGTTCATCTTTTGCAATACTGCTACTGTCAAAAGGAAACCGAACAAAATCAAGTACTGGTACTCAAGTACACGAGATTCTAAAGAACTGAACTTTTTTTTACCAAAAACCATACAATTTTGTTCATTTGAAATTCAGGTAATCTTCGTTTTCATATAACAATTAGTGAGTTTCAAGCGAGAGCTATCCATTGAATTTTCGTTTCTGGATGAAAGACCGACGAAACCGTCGTGCGAAGGGATTTCTTCGTTCGTCCAATTAATGAATATTGAATGTTTTACAACACGATGATCAGAGGTCATTCTGCTGTACATGAGAATTAGACATTGTTATCGTTTTGACTTGGCAAATTAGTTAGACTTAAGGCTCTAAGTTGTCTGTGGAGTCGTTGACGGCAAAATTGATAGAATTCTATTTCTCTGGTGAAATTTCTTCGCACTAAATCTTTTATTTCCTCGCTCACTGGCGGTTTGAAAAAATTCCTATTAATCTTCGAGAACGAGTTAGCTTCATCTGAAAAAAGGGGGAAAAATTAAAAACCAATGAAACTAACGAAAGAATACAGATAAATAAATTAACGAAGAACATTTAACAAATCGTTCTAACGTCGAATCGGTTTCATCATTTCATAAATTCATAAATTCATAAAAATTCATAAGTCAATTCAAACATTTTTTTAGAAAAGAAGAAAAAATGTATCGTTTATTTTTATTTCCAATATTTTCTCACTGTAGGCCCACATAATTTTCATTCAACATTCTTTCACACGATCGTCTCAGTCTGTCGGTAGTAGGTACTTTAAATCGAGGCTCTCGGAACGTGGGTTGCCACTCGCAGGCGCGCCAGCGTACATACATACATCAAGCGCGTGATGATAGTATAAAAATACGAATGAAATCTGAGAAAATTTTGTTTCGAGATCACCAACTTTCGAGAAGATTATATTTTACATCATCAGATGATACATGATATTGATTGACTTGAACTATTAATTATAGCGGTTGAAAATTTGTCTTCCATTGATATTGAATTCCGATGTTTTCGAATAGTCCGATCGTCTAATCGTATTCTTATTACAAAAAAATTGGTAATCGTCCAGAGACCGTAGGTGTATGCATAATGTAAATTATGTAGGGTCGTGATCACAGTAGTGGCGTCGCTCGCTGATTCGTTTTGAATCTAATAACTGGATCTTGGAATCAGTAGAAATACTTCACTTTTTCCTTTAAAATGTCTAAAGCCAGTTTTTGCTCTTCAAATTTATCATACCAGATGCTAATTATTGTCTGATAATATGAAATACATGTATATATTTTTTCCCCTCTCCTTTTTTCTACACTTTCACGATTAACTTACCCCAGTAAACGTCCGTTGCTCCACGGAAAAACTTTGGAATGTAGTTCTCCAGGACTGTTAACGTGCTGTTTATGTCTTCCAAGACACCAACCACAGCGTAATGCTTCTCAACTGCAAGTTTTGCCCTCTCTAAAGCACCCGCGGTATTGAATGGTCTGTAAATTATAGAAAGATGTCAGTTAGGATCGATGAGACGGAGAACCGTTTACGTGCAGATTGAAGATTGAGAAATTCGTTGATCCCAGGAGATCATTTTTCCCCTTTGTACGCTACGTCAGTGGATCAATGATTCCAGATCCGAACGGCGACGGGCGCGAAAATTTTTCTCACTTTTTTATCGATAAAATCTTCATATCCCTGACATCTTTTCCACAATCTATTATACCTACGTGCACTTTTCGCTGTGGCCGCAGAAGAACAAGGTCTGTCTTCGATGGTCACCGATACCCTCGTGGGTTTCGCCCTCCAAGTATCTGCATTCCCGGTCTCCCCTGAGGACGCAGGACTCAAAGTCCTTCTTCAACCAGTTTGGGTCCGGCAAAGGTAGGTCCGGGAATATCTGCTTACGTTCTACGTAGTACCATGGAGCTCGGACGTAGTAATACCACGAAATTACACGTTCGACGGGGTCTCGTACGAGGTTCACGTAAATTGGTTCCGGTAAATTGAATCTACGAAAATATCACGGATTTACACCCTGATTGAAAATCCGCGGGTTGGATTAGGTACAGATTCGCGAGTAGTACTGCGTGCATCGTACACAAATTGATATTCAAGCCCCATTAGCGATATATCACAGCTTACATTCATTGTTTGTTCAATTTTTGAAAGCAATCTGGTAGCCGCAAGGCTCTGGGACAATTCAGGAGAAAATAGTGCTAGACTTATTCGACTGTTGATTCGGTGCGTTATTGTAGTTATACTCACTCAGTGAAATTCGTGAAACAGACGTGCTTGATGTAAACGGATGGTTCAGCGTATCCGGAAACCATCGAAGCCAGTTGGAGCTGAAAAGCACCAATGAACGGTCGATGAGGAAAAACTCATGTCAATCCCGTGAAAATTGATATTCTTCGAGATCCTTCAGAATAATTATGCAATTTCCGATAAATTTTTTCGTAATTCACAGTTAGTTCTGTTTCATCGGTGGCAATTAAGTTTCGAGAATAGAGTATCAAATGATATTATGTATATTCCAAAGTGCGTAGGTATATCACTTCACGAGATGAAGAGACGCACTTTCAAATGTGGGAGTGTGTTTGTGTTTGTCTTTCCCTTTTCTTCTTTTTAGATCGGATACAAAATTTGAATACCTGTTCAATCGGTGCCAATCGAATAGTTTCCACTCTTTGAACTCTATCTCGGTTGAATGAGAATCCATTGGACAGCGAAAGTCTTCTTAAAAGTTCCATGAAAGTTTGAGATCCAACTTTCGGCACACGGTTGAAAAATATCACCTGCTTACGGGCCCTGCGAGTATTGTTCAATGCATCGATATCAAGAACCTGTAGATCGTCGTACTGAAAATATACATATGAGGAGAGCGTTAACGTTATCGATTGGCTGAAACATCTTGGAAGACAAAACCAAGACAGCAAGGACTTCAGTTAGAGATCCTTCGTGTCCCGTGTCGGCTTTAACACCAATTAAAAACTGAATCTTGTAATTCATGTAATAAAATATGATAAATAGGGAAATATGGAAATAATTGCGCGAAATTATACCCGCGTGGCTTATGCACAACATATTGCATACCGCAGCTGTGGGTTCAGCGCATTCTTGAAAAGTCACTTTTTTTCTCACTCGACTTGGTATAGTTCGAATTGCGACGAGAAGAACTATATATAATTCCATGGTCTTAAAGTTGCATATTACAAATTAAATGCTACAAGTTCTTATGATTATTATCGGTGGTAAGTATACGCAGATGACTTCCTCGTCGACATGTAACTCAGGTAATACCTACATACGTTCGCGTGTACCTGGGGCCTACCGTCTATAGACTCTATCTGCTGCGCCCTCGCGGCACAAGGCAGTACAATAGCTTGAGAAATCATGATGCTTCATGCTCTCTGCAAGAATTTCTTACCGCGGTTCATTCTGTGCATGCATTAAACGCATATACCTAGCCAAACGTATTTATTTACGTACGTATGTACATGCATACATACATGCGTATGCACGTAGTTCAACCTGCGGGTTGGTAGGTATAAGTCGCTGCGGCATCTTGCGTGGTAATCAAACTTCGTGCCTCCTAGTATTTCATTCGTTTAAACAAGGCTATACATATATCCATTTCTTCTTACGTTTACAACGCTGAACTCCTTCCGTATAGTAGAAGTAAATACATGAGATATTACGTCGAACCTACTCGCATTATACTCGTTTCTGGTATTCTCAGTATTCATGATGATGGAATGAAACGTAATTCAGTTGGACAGGCTGCTTGTCACGGATTTCTTCAACATTGGCATAAGCGAAGCGACTGAACCAGGGAATGAATAAATATTATTTCATTTTGAACCGCATGGAATCCAAAACTTACGCTATTGTAACCTGATGGAAATATCAATGATTGCCTCAGTGATTATCTTTGCCATTCAAATAACAAATGATTTTTCTAAATTTTTTCAGTAGAAAAATTCATAGAAACTATCGTCCATTCGTCGGTCTCAACTGTGTTCAATCACTGGTTCAGTCACCCCGATAACTTCTGCTTCCTGACGTGAAAAAGAGCCACGTACTTCTCCGGTTTAACCAACGTATTTTCCTCGTCAATTTATGGTCATTTGAGCATTGACGGGTCCGCCATAATAATTTAATTTTTCTTCTTACTCAGGTATGTCTCGTAGTTCGATCCAACCACCCGATGAAGAGATCTTGTATAAATTACAAAGATGACGGTAGTTTTTCTTGAAAACTTGAAAATCGGTATTCTCAAGAAGAAAAAAAAACAACTATTTTTTGTTTCTTCGACAGTTTTTAGGTCCTACGAATAGAGTCCGCAATCTGTTTCTGTCGAACCAATCCCTGACATGGAAGAAAAGTTTGCCTCATAAGAGAGAAATACCGTTTTTCCTTCTTCGAAAAACTAGCTAGTGACTATGCGCTGTAGAAACCGAACTTGTTCAGTTTAAAAATCCGTACAAAAATTATGTCCTGCATATTTTCCAAATCGTTTTTCAAACATTCACAAGTTCTTCCATTCAACGTGGTTAATTATTACCTGATCGAATTCGGTCGAAACCTATTCCCACATCTGATTCAAACTTTCCACGTATTTCCAAAAGCGTTTCTGAAAGACGTGATAGATCTCTTCCTCCGTACATCCGCATTCTTCTACCTCGGAAACCCGGCATGCAAATTATAATACCGTGTCGATCTTTCAAAGTGTAGGTACAATATAACGAGATGAAAAAGAGAGTCCAAGATTTTGACAAATCTATGCCACAAATGGGTCTTGGCGAGATGAACAATATACGTACACGTTGACCTACATACACCACGTTAATTAACAGTTTGCGCTATGCCCTGAGTGCCTACATCACTGGCCCGTGAGAGTTTACGTGTTTCGGTTCGCTTAGAGCAGAACCAACAGGGCAATACAGGGCAGTCGTCTTATTTCCATACATTTGTATAACAGACGTGTACTCGTGCGTATTCTGAATCGAGTAAAACTCATTATTTCATCGGAGTTTATGGTAAGTATATTCTATTCTAATATAATTTGATACGCACATCGTCGAGCTCAATGGTCATTCGACTTTGACTATTAAGATTACGACTGTGTTTTGCTGACTGACCACACTACAAATTGTGATCCACATTAAATCATAATCTAGAACGATCTTGCGAATACGGGCGAAATAAATTACGCCCGAGCTTTGTCTCATACTGTGCAATATTCGTCATCAATATTGCAATTCGGTTCTACGCTAGTACCGTGCATAGAAAACGAATTCGTCTCTGACATATTTCATGTCAAGGTTTTAGTTCCCAGTTCTAACGGCATCGGAGGATTCGAATTTTGCTCCACTTCCATCAAGTTATTAACATTCAGTTTCCGGTTTGAGTTTTGGTCATACCGAAATTGAAATTTTCGATAGGAATTTTACCTCTGTTTCGATTCAATTCAATATTTTGTCAAGGCTAATTGCAATTATTCCGGTTTTTGTTTCGATAAGTCTGAACAAATTTTAGTGAATAATTGTGTAGTTCTCGTTCTTCGTTTTCGATTTCGATCCGAGTTTCATATCCGTGAATGAATCGGTATGATCGACCAGCTGTTGAAAGATGTTCTTCCTCGAAGGGGAATGTGAAAAACAGGAATAAAATTGTCCGATCTAGTTAAAAATTAGACTAGAGCGATAGGATACTGCGTGGCCGATGATCGAACGCGAGTTAAATCGGTAGGCATGGAGTTAGAGAAAGGAAAAAAGAGAATTTGTCTGATATACGTTTGGGAACTTTCAGATTCTACAACAAGACAAAAGAATTGAAAGAATTGAACCCGAACCTACCTAATCTGAACACAATTGGTGAGTGAGAAGAAAGAATTCACTGCCGGCATGTGAAGCGCGCTAAAGTAGATCAACAATAATTGCTACATATAACTATATGCTTATGTATATACGTTCTTCTATGAATAATTGGCTTACCGATTCCGTTAACCTGTGACGAATAGTTGAGTAGTAATGTACGACGCCGCTGGGCCCGGAGTCTGCGCGTACGGAGGTCTGTACTCCTTCTGAAACAAGGTAATAATAGCCGATTTCAATTTCTCGCGCCTTACGATATTGTGAGTATAATACACAATACGTAATACGAGTAGACTGTAAAGTAATAGCAATAATTAATCGCACAGACATGTGATCGGTGGATCGGCGTATATTTAACGTTTTACTACTCCAAGCAGAAAGAACTGCGTGGCGAAGAAGAACACGAAGAGTTACGATCTACCAACTCCTCGTTAGCTCTTCGGTTTACCGATCTCGCATTTTCACTGTAAAAAAAGTACGAGAGGCAAAAAATTACAATTTACGATCCGTTTTACGATCTCCTTTCCTATAGATGTAATAAAAATGAAAGGTGAATTACGGTATGCAGGCTGTAAATATTAGCCGGTACAAATAGCGAAAGACGGCTGGAATCGAAACTTACTTTGAAAATCTTGAACGGTTCTCGATAATTCTGTGATTCACTTATCGGTATGATTTTTTCAACTTTTATTTTTGGCTACCTCACGTTTTCATAGCGTCAACATCAGATAATCAGGTTCAAAATTACGTTCCAGTAGTTGCTACAGTTATACTCTCTCTCTTTGGAATTCGTTTCATAATTTACCTAACCGATATACATGATTATGCGGACTAAAAACTTCGTGAAGTCTTTTAAATCGGACAAGAAAAGATCGATCTGGCTAAAACAGTGGAAATTAATGAAATTCATGTATTTAGGAAGAAGCTGAAGTACGCAAGTAGCTTCCTAACGTATCGTGATATCATTACGTTGAATCATTAGCATACAATCGCTGGAGGCTTCGATTTATTATGATAATCTGATCGTCAGTGTATTCTTAAGGAGTTGATTTATCGCCGAAACGAGAGATGCTATTCCATCTTCCGAATTGACTGACAATTACAGCAACCAGAATCGTTCACAGCCATGAGTCACATTACTGTGCAAAAATATGTTCCTATTTCCGTCTATTTTCAGACATTTTTCGTATGGATTACAGTTTCAAAAGTAGTTAATTCCTCAATTTTTTCAATTTTTATTTTCCAATCGATCCCAAATCTTTCGAAGATAACTGTTAAAACTGGAAACTAGTCACGGAAAGCATCCGAAGTGAAAAACAAAGAAAAAAAAAATAGAGAAACGCGAGCTAGAAATTACCATATCCGAAATGGATCGCCACTTTTTTTCGTCGTTGAAAGAGATTCTAACGACTTTTCGGCGCGGCATGGACCGCAGCTCATAACTTCAAGGAAAAAATTCGCAGACTGATTACGAGAGAATCAATTCGTCAAGGTCCTTAATTTGAAAACCGGTTTCCGAAATTTTTCAACGATTGCCATCTACAGGGTTTTTTTTCAAAAGCTATCCTCCTATCTGCGGTCAAGAACCACAATACAGATTTCCGCATCGACTAAAATATTGCCAATCAATTCGATTTGAATTTGTTTGTATCGGTATGAAAATGGATAGAATCTAATTGCGATACACCGTGAGGTTCGTGATCGATTTAATGTGAATGTATTCACATTAAATCGATCGCGTTGGGCCGTGATCCAAAGAAGAGGTCGTATATTGAAGAGCCCAAGAAGATCCCGTACGTATATTGTACCTGCACATGTGCGGAAGGCTTGAGCCACAGTTAAAGTCAGTGTCTTAAATTTTTTCCTCGCGATAACAGAAGGCAGGAGTTATTGAACTTGTGTAGCAGTCGTATAGCAGCATCAGGCAGCAGGATCAGCAGCTAGGGAAGGTAAACGGCGAAGGTCGATCTGCCGCGGGATCGTTCCTCGCCCATAAAAAATCTCTGACATCTCTATTGTACGCGGGAATTCGTGCCGCCAAGATTTTATCTGTAGCTGGAAGGTCTCTAACGCAAGTCTGAGGCCACGCGGAGTTTTGTTATCCTCCGCAGATTCTAGCTTCCTGGTGGGTTCTTGCCTCCAGAGCCATAACACATCACATTAGGATCAAGAAGTCTTACAGGGATCCGGGTTCGCATTTTTCGGTTGTTTATCAGATTTTGCATTTCCTACAACACTGTGCATCGTATTACCGGTATACAATTTCGCTTGGAATAGTGCCCAGTGAAATTCTTTCTCCTTCAAATCCACTCGAACATTGTTCGACTGAACTTGGAGAATATTTTCGATATATTTAACAAAATGAAATTCCGAAAGATTGGTCGACCCTCAATTTTTTCTAACAAAACTCTGCGAGCCCAAGAAGAAAGAAAGAATCCTTTCCTCTCGTGTCTCTAGATTGAACCGTAAATTGCGGATAGAGAAACAACTATACTTGTAGAAAGTATGTCAATCTTTTAAGTCCTCCAAGAGATGAGATAAAAATTTTCATATAGTTCAAAACGGCCTGCGGTACAAAAGGATGTCATGGAACAAAAAGGACAAGAAATCAATCCGAACACTTACTTTACAATTCCCTATGGGCATCGTGGTATTAGGTAATGTTAATTTCATCCGAACGTCGCGCAACACTGGCTACTCTTCTGGTTCACTCATTTTATTCTAAAAAAAAAACTAGAAAATTATTTACCGTTCTGTATCCGAGCTGGATAATCACCTGACCGAAGTCTGAAGGGCTAGATGTTCCGGAATCATTATATGAGTGGGATATAAAAATTGATCAAAAAATGGGAATAAACGAATCGTGAGAAATCGGAGCAAGCTATACCTATACGTATAGTAGAATCTTCACGATTTTCTATACGTGAAGATTATTTCTACTGAAACGAGCTGGAAAGGCGTTGCACATTCGTCGATAAACAACTCATTCAACGATTCTTCTGGGAACGGAATTTCTCTTCGGACATATACTGTACCTCATAGGAAGTACATAAGTACGTGGATGAATTCCAGCTGGACTCGTCTGTGATTTGAATAGTCAAATAATTTCAATTCAAGTTTGAATTTGCTTTTAGTCCGCGGAAGAAAGAGAGATCAAGATTGAAAATTAGGGTATGTAAAAGCTAATCGGCCACTTCTGCTTTCGCATTCAACAAACTTCTATACAAATTGTCAGACTTTCGTACACGTACTTAAAATAATCGTGTACTCGAGTACCTACATGCCTCACCTCACGTTCTGAAACCTAAGGCAATTATTAATGCTCTCGAATATACGCAAGCACACTAACAGTTTGAATAATTCATCAAGACAATTAACATTTTTTATGGCACTAATTGGACTCCTCATTGCTTAGAAATTGATCAGTTTAATTGTCAGGGCTGAATTAAAGTAGTCGAGAAGTACGAGGTTCCGGATCCGATGAGCTTGTTGTCACGATTTTAGACTGCAAATAGGTTTCACTATTCTCCGCAATAGTACGTTTTACTAACGATAAGTACAGTACAGCACGCATTGCCCTATTTTACAAGGATTTTCACGTTCGTGAGACTATTTTCAGTATTTTTTATCAATTCAACTATTTTCGTAAGCAACGAACAGTTTCGCGTACGCTATATTGATTTTATTTTGTTAACCGAATTCTGCGAGAATTGTGCATATAAGTACGAATCAACACCGATTTAACTACTGCCATTTCATTTCGATAGTACAAGTTTTCGTATGCTTGTACTAATTAGAATATTTCATATAGGTAAATCGTGCGGTACCAATGAAAAAATGTCGAGCATGCAACTTTTCAACGTTACAAATTGCACGTTCTACATTATCAACCATTTGTTTGTACGAGGTACGGTCTGGTCTGGTCTTGCCCTGAAAATATCTTGTCCATGCCATTTTCTACCTCGCGATGTTGGATCGCTTCCGATACATATTTGTTATACATACTGCAATAAATAATAACGGAGGAACAAATTTCTCGGCAACGGCTGAACCACGTCCCAAGAAAAATGTGAAAAGGAAATGTGATGATATAGCCAATTTTGTGGAGCGCGCACTTTCCAGTCTTCGGATAATCAACGTATAATATCGTTCCCGCGATATTATAGGTAAATTGTATAACTACTGGACAGGAGAGGATAGCTCGTACGAGATACGTAACTGTAAGAACTCAGGAAGACGTTAAACTTTCATTGATAACTATGTATGTAAATACATAAATGTCGGTTGAACTGACGAAAAGGAAAAAAGAAAAGAATAGTCCTTCACTCTCGTTGATTCTGCAATCACGCAGCCATGCCTCTCTGTGCGGGTGATCTCAATATTAGAAATATTAATAATATCCGTTGTTACAATCGTTTGTGAATTTTGTAAGTTTAGAATCAATTAATTCTTGAATTTTCGATATAGACAAAAACTGCGATATTTTGGTAAAGTGAAATTATGGAAGAAGTCTTCAAAGATAGAAAACAGGAGCTTTTATATTGATTCTTTTCGAGTTTCCCTCTGACTTTCATCAGCCAAAAAATATTTCAGCTTTTCTCCTATCAGAGAATTTGCACTTCGTAACTCGATTTGGTTTTTTTTTTTATGCTATATTACTGTACGATCAAGTATTCCCCATATCCTGGGGCAAAGGTAATAATTTTGCAGTTCAGTTTTGCATTTAAATCATACGAACTATGATCGTAAACTACGTTGCTACGTTTATTGCCGATGCATCATAGTTTAAGAATGTTCTTCCGAAATAAAACCTATGGAAATAAGAAGGAAAACAACATTATCTCTTCAGTCGACATACACTTAAAGTCGCATGATACTGTTAGAAAGCCAAGATGATGTAGCGAAGAATGTATATCGAAATGAATTAAAATTAATAGTTGTTATCCAGTTTATTATATTATCGTCGCAATCGAGTTTTCTCTAGGCCTCTAATTGGTCCACCTGTTATTACATCATTAACTAAAGTGGATGGAATTCTCATTTCCGGGTTTCCTAATTAATACTACCACCACTACGCGGGGCTCGAAGAGATCGCAACTGATCGTGATCCTCGGACACGACGTTGGTCACGTGCTCGCCAAGTACCATCTCATGAAGATCGCGTGATGCGATTCTATCGACAATTCTGTCAAAATGACGGAAAAAAGGACCGGATAACCTGAGGTGGAAAATGAGGATTGGAAAACCGGTATATCGGAAGCAAATCTCAACTTGGAGACGTTCAAAGTTTCAATAATACTGCTCAATTTGATAAATGTCATAAGAATGTGCCTATATATTCGTCATGAATTCAGTGGGCAGGATTCTAGCGATCAAACGATGAACTATTATCTATATGTACAAGAAGTATGAGAAAATTGGAAATCCAAAAACTATAAGGCACGGCAATTAAGGGCTGACCATAAATAGCCGAAGTTTATAACGGTTATTGATCGGGAACGGAGTCGTTGACCCAGAACTTGGGAAAGTCGCTTGGAACTGGAAAGGCGAGCTAGCTGCTCTCTTTTCAAGTAGCTATATCATAAGCATTATACACATATCTATAGCGAAGAGATTATGCTCTGATCTTTCGCGATCGTTAATTTTCTCCATCGTGATCCGTATCGCCAGTGAGTAAAGTACGAAACTGTAACGGAAAATGATTCTGGCGACTCAATTTTCTACCAACGAAAACTATCGCTATACCGATTCCACGAGATTGAAATAAGCGCAGCCGGTTCATTCAAACTTCGGACTCAGTTATGGAAATCAGCAATTAATATGGGCTAAGAATCAGTCGTCATGTCTCAAATCGATACGTCATAACTATTCAGATATTTCGACCTGTAATGAGGAATGATCAGATAACTATTAGAAGAAAGAGCACAAGGAAAATCGATGTAGACGGGATGAATTCAGATGTAGATGTACAAAGAAGATTCTTAATAAAACTGTTTCCATTGGATGGACAGTTTGTGGTTTGAGGTGACGGATTGAAGCGCAGGTCACACAAATTTACCGCGGCCCTGTTCAATGGTTTGTCCAATGTAAGATACGGCATGATGTCTTGCAGCTGAGCAAAAAACTTTGGGAAATGTTGAACACTCCAGGAATCAATAGACTTCTCATCTTATTGAGAAAGCGAAGAAATCGCCGTCTCGTTCATTCAATTCTTCAAATGTCTGATTTGCCGGATAAATATTGCACGATGCACACTGCAGAGTGCAACCTGGATGTCCACCTCGTGATCTACAGTTCAACTATAATATTAAGGTGTAAATTGAGCTGTAAGCAGTTCTGTAAATGAATCTGGTCACGCTGCAGAGTCAATTCTGAACTCCGGTTCATTCATCTGGTAGAATGCGAACAACATGGGAAGTGTTTGCTTGTATAGTATATATATTCGGTCATCGACTGCTGGCCCAGGAAATTGAATCAAATTCATTGCGAGTCGGTTTGAGCAGGTATGTACTACATACATTATATGGCATGTGTATGCCGTACATATACCTACTCCCGGGAAGTAGGTCGTGGGTTTCTGTTTCGCGATAATTCACTCCAAAGAGCGTCGACACGCATTGAGTGGAACGCGCGTAACGCGGAGAACCTGCACCAGATTCAAGGTTCGTTGGGTCAATTAACTCAATGCACGACAGTTAACCCCTCACACAAATTGTTGTAGATATGTGCGTGTGTAGGTATGATATTGGATGCACGCTGATGGAAATGAGGTGAAATGTGATTGAAATCTGTATAAAATTGACTCAATCGTGAGATTTTGTGAGGCAACTGGTAGGCGCGATTTTGAATTTGGGAAGTCTTTGAAATTCGTGTAATTGCGGAAGATCTAAAATCTAACTGAAAACGCTGAGGTCCGGGAAAGACTTGGATCTTTGACGTGTTTGAATCATCATTGAAGATTTTGAAACCCCTGGAGGGCTCGCGATTTTGAAAATGTGAAATCCGTTGATTCTGACATCCGTGACACGGGGACACGCGTGAAACTTGAGACATCGTTTGAATACGTGGAATTTGGAAGATTCCCAAGATTCGGACGTCCCTGAGATTACACAAATCCTCGGTGAACTTGAATTCTGCAGCAAATGCTCGATACGCCTGAACTCTGGAAACTCTGATCCCTGACATGCCTGAGATCTACGATAGCTCGGAATTCCTGAAATTCTTGAAATTTCGAGACCGTCGAAAATTAACCCAGGAATCTTTGGAATCTTGAAATCCTTGCGATCTCTGAAATCCTGGAATCCCTGAAATGTTGAAATCTTTATTTAAGGCAACGGACCGCGACAGCTCGTGTTGTTGTACAACTTTTTGCAGCAGAAATTCCTCCAGCAGCTGTAGATATTCCAAGTGCGGACGACGAGAATAATTACAGTTACATAGCAGATAGTTATACTTATAATAGAGTAGGTTAGGTACAAGATTATGTGTAACGTTATAATACCTACCGCACGGAATATAATCAAACCGCGAACGTCCTCGCTCGTTCTATGCGGCAATATTAGACATTACTACTATATGAAATATTATCAAACCAAAACATAACCGCTCATACAAAGTGTAACCGGCAAGCCAGCTTATATTCTAACTTGTGCAACTTCAACAAGGCCGAAGAACAGAGATATGACGGTTCCTATTTTTTAACTCCTTGTAAGGACGCAGCCTGCGAGTTTATCCGCACTGCGAAGCATGTTACGGATCTCTCGCGCCCACGCAGGTCTTGACCTCTGTCCTACTTACGCAGTTCATGTAGGAAGTAGGCAGGTATAGGAAGTCTCGGAGAAAAATTTATGTATAATTGGAAGGCGTGCAAGTTTTCATTAGCGCGCTATTGGCGTTCGTTTATTTCTTCATTGTATAACCAGTTTCGATGATTCTTTTTGGGTTTCTCTCTCAACCAGTCAGCCAGAAGTTTTATGGGCCACTGATTTTGAGTCTGGGACGAAGACTGATGAATTTTCTCCACACTCAGAGGCTTGATCGAAAATTTATTTCCACGCTTCTAGCAATGGCGAGAATAGAGGAAGAAGAAAAAAGAAAAGGAAAACCAGAGGGAAAAGTTGCGTACCTGATTACTGGCTATAATTTTACGGTACGTGTTACAAATTCGCTCTCACCGTTCACGAGATTACTGCTCATGCGAACATGTATGTATATGTACCCATCTAACATAATCTAAGTTAGCTCGAGGCTATTCTGCTAGACATTTGCATTTGCATGAATCGGTCGTACGCTCGAAGCAGACTTAATTTATTCAAGTTCAATGTCTCGCGTTCTCCATCAACGTGATATAATGAAACGCTGACAGAATGCAGCTCGCGGGCTTGAATTTCCCACATTTTCATCACCTTGATGAATCTTGTTATTCGAACGACATACGATTATGACATTCGCAATCTTCTCCTGTAACGAAACTGCAATTGAAAAACCGATACATCCAGATAATTGCAAAATTCTTAGCTCGATTCACACGTGACGAAATGCCACGAATACACGTGACTCGGGATACAATTGTCTGCTGACGAATCGGCAATGCACAAAAAGATGTACGAATTATCGTTGCCCGAAGTTTTTGAACAAAATCGAAAGAATTCGTGACATGTGGTCGTGACAATAGAAGCCAGGTTCTTGGCTGAAATTTTCATTGTAAAAATATACAGTTTCTATTGTCAATTGTAATGGACTTACAGCACAAGCGTGGAAGAGACCGCGTGTTTGAATATTAACGATAGAAACTTTGTGAACAGAATTCTTGATCAATGAATGCAAGTCGAGAAATCGGTCGAGTTTGCTATTAGAAATGAAAATGTAGACGAGAGGAAAGAGGGATTGGCTTTTTATTGTTTTCTTGACCGAAAACTTCGTCCCATATAGAGGATTAGAAAATAATTAATCAGGTCATCGACCTTCGTCTCAATTTTCTGCCTCCGGAAGAACGTGCCTATTCCTTTAAAGACGGAAACTAGCGCGTTGGAAATGAGGTAGAAGAAAAAAAAATATATATGTCGTGCTTGATTACAGGGAGGAGAATCTCCTGCCTTTTCACACGATCAACGCAACATGAACAAGTAACCAGTAAGTATATCCACTCAACAATGAGGAAGACGAAGTAGAAGAATAGGAAGAAAAATGATTTCCTTTCCGAGATCGGAAACGGTACAAGTTCTGGGCCACACGCGCTTTTCTCTGGGGATTGCAGATGCCGATACGTATTGAATGAGGTCCCAAGATCATAAAATTTTGAAACCCGAGTCAGACGAAACTGCTATGAAAAACCGGAATGATTTGCTATATTATAGGAGCCGGAATTTGAATATTCCGCGCATGAAATTTATGAACGACGTGTTTTGGAAAGAGTTTTTACTCAATTTGTTATTATTTTTTTATGATGTCGTATTCTGGCGATGAAATAAGACGTTATTAATAATACGACGCGCTGGTTTGGAGGGGGGGGGGGGGGGGGGGGCGTCAGTCTTTCACTCCGGAGTGAAATTGGTATGTGGTATATATTCAGTATATTGAATATGTACGTACGCGCAAAAAAATTCAATTTTTTGGTTCGTTTTATTCTTCTTTACGCATAACTTCGTATTCGAATCTCGAGTTAATTGATGGCCGTGAAACCAGGACCACGGTCATGATCGGTTAAAAAAATCAGGCGAAACTTCCGCAAATCACCCGAGGCACAAGAACTATTCGAACTAGCACCAGGCCCAGTGACCTACAGTTGTTTTTTACAGCAGTAGAACACAGACTTAGAACGAGAACTTAGTTATTTATAATAGCTTGAAGGAATAAATCGACCAGTCATGCTGTGAGAAAACTTCGAACGGACGCATAACCGATCAGAGAAAAGAGTAAGCCTGTGGATAATGAATTGAATAGTAGGTTAGAGTTAGGTTAGGTTGCAACAATTGATAATTTTTTAACGAACGTTTCAATCTTTTCGAGAGATAGGATACTTGGCCACTTCCTGCCAAAATACTCCGTCAATCCCCAAAGTTTCGTCCCAATTGGTTGTGTGGCGCAGGAATGGCTGAAAATTCCGTTTTCGAGGTGGTCTAATAGCACCTAAGACGCACTCACCGATTTTACAGATCTACTTCCAAATACCTACGATAGTCGTATGTATGTTACTGTAGTATGGAGATCGTAGCATGCGGAAATATACCGTTAAATTTAGTGTGAGGAAAGCGAAGTGTAAAAGAGACAAACAGTAAATGGAATCGATTACGAGTAAATAATGCTGATAAATTGAAGCAGTGGGTATGTATGCGCGTAGGTATGCAGGTACGTAGGTATGTTCTTGGATATGTTAGGACTAATTAGAAAGGATCGTGATTCCATGCAAATGAAGATTCTGAACGACCGTTAGTCTCGCCTTTTGCTTTGGTTAGATAAGTATAAGATACTCGGGGATTCTCTGACTCCTGTTATACTACTGTTTCTTTAGCCGTTACGCGAGCATTCTGTAATTCTGTATTTCTGTTCCTGCTCGACTCCTACCCTCCTCTTTTGGCCTCCAATTCACGTCTGGCCTCAACCTCTGCACTTTTACAACTGTCTGCATATCCATGAATCTTGAACTTCTAGCTACGATGCTGCTGTGCTGCTGCTGCTGCTGCTGCTGCTGCAGAGAACCGCTATTCTGGTTCCTCCGGAGTCTCGGTACAATTCCCCGTTTAATTTCTCAGTGCTCCGGTCGTTTCTACTGTATTTCCCATTAAATTTGCTTGTTTCGACTGATTGTCATCTACCTACTAATTGGTCGAACTTTGTCACGCTGTGCGCTTTTAATTTATTCTTCTCCCCAGTTATACGGCTATCCATGATTTAGAATTCTAAGTTTCCACTAAATAGGCGGAATGCTATCGACATTCATTCCTATTAGCTCTTCATCAAATCGGTCACGTTTGAAAAATAGTCACGTATCTATATCCATAGAATAAAACCGACCGCGTTCGGTCTATCCATGCATCAGGAGTTGTAGAAGAATTTGGAATTTAGCAGTCAAGGTACAAGAAACAATCTGCTCATTCATTTACGGTTTTCACGTTGACGACTCTTTCCATTTCCTCTAGCTAGGTTTAAGAGTTATCGTTCAGTTTTGAGCATGGCGCATTGTGGATGCAATAAATCCATTAAGAAATAAGAAGGGAAAGTTCCAGAAGAGCAATTCCAAGCTTGAAATTTCGTCTGCTTCAACCTACACAACTATTTTTTCACGATTATTGTTCACCAAAATATCGCGGTTCTTTATACTCATCGAAAGTTAGAAGTTCCGACATCTCCATACAACAGAAATTCAAAATCATAATATGAATAATCTATGGGAATAATTCTCACCGGAAGATAGTTGATTAGCGGAAAGGCCTTCGTCGTCACCTGGTTGAAGTCGAACTTCCATTTCTCTTAGCCGAGAGTGAAGATCTCTTGTGTGAAGAAAAAGGAACAATGTACTAGAAAGAGCGATGAGGGCGATGAGCTCGCTGGTTCTGCAACGTGAAGATCAAGAATTTACCTTACCATTTTACATGAAAAAATTTAATAACTTCAAGCCGATAACGGTTCTATGAAAAATGGGTTTCGTGTCAATGCACTCGGATACAAGACAGATATTAATAATAATTTATAATTTTATTCATTTCTTCTGTCAATTGTTGCAGATATGATGTGCATCGCCTGCAAATTCAAGCCGATGACGTCACGTTCTGACTATTAAATATGTGGACCGAGGCTGTTGAGCAACCGGGACACATCAGGCACTCACTCAGTCACTCAGTCACTCGCTTCCTTCACAGTAGATTATTTTAATTATAAACAATATAGATATGTATGCATGTACTACAATATTAAACACTCTTGAAAGCAGATATTTTACACGCGGCCTGGTTCCGCGACAATTCAAACCCGTATTCATTGTTCAGTTGGCGTAACTCTCAACTCTCAACTCTTAACTCTGAGTGCCGAGTTCGATATCCTTGATATTATACAAATTAACTCACGAAAGTCTCCATAAGCTCCGGAGCATACACTCCAACATAGAATACTGAAGGAAGTGCGGTCGGAATATGGATTAGTTTTCGTTCGTCAGTCGTAACTTCCATCCTAGCTCTATGACTTGTTCAAATTCGCAGGGGACCAAAAGACTTCTGTAGGAGTCAAGGAATGAATGTCCGCATTTCAGTATCAACTCAAAAACGGTCGAAAATGCGTTTTGGTCTTGAGCCAAAAGCGGACATTAGACGATTTTTCGTCGTCCTTCAGTCATCTTACGGATCTGAGAAAGTCAAAGAGCGTTTTGTGCTACTTGGGCATGTTTCGTTGTCAAATTGGTAACTCTGAATCTTCGGAATTTATTTCCGTTCAAAGCCTTCAATCCGAAGCCTGAAAATTCCAGTTCTGAAAAACAAACGTATTCGAAAATGTTCGTGGTCATTCGGAGTGCGGAAAAATCAAATGGAAGAATTTTTAGAACACGCCGATTACATGGAGCATACTGCTTTTCTTTCATCCGAACAATTTTGTTCGGCAAATCATCCGAGACATCGGAGTAAGCTTTTACAGCAATCTGATAATGTAATTTCAATCGAAAAAAGGCTATATCTAGTTGTGCTCGGGAAAATCAGGGAATTTTCATGATTCTTTTTAACCACGTCAACACAATTTTATTCAAATACACTACATAATCTGCTCCCCGTGGGTTCGAGGGAGAAGGGAAAACTGTCAGTTTAGGTACTGCAGGTTTATGCGTAGCGGATGGTAATAATTTTCAACTAGTACATAACCTGAACATCCATGTAGTTTCGTATATAATATCATAGTGCAAACAACGACTCGACGATTGTTGGATAATTACATGAATCTGTGAATTGCCGTTTAGGTATGCCTATAGTCTCACCGGAAAACTTCGAACGATCGGTGTGTGTGATATAATCTTTTCCAGAATACACGCTAGCTTCATTCTCGTAATTTTCTGCTTCCTCACTCTCATCACTCATGCTTGACTTTTTGTTTTTCATTCTGTGTTTTTCTCTCCTTCGACCAAAGATCACGAACGTACACGCATAGTAGACATTTCTGCACTTTATCATGACATAATTGTCATACCTGCGTAGCATAGGTACTACTTTCGATACCGATCACTCTTTTTATTGTACCGATCGCAACTCGACCTTTCTTACTCTAGAATTTATGTGGCTCGATAGAATAATTCTGAACCGCTTGTTCACGGAACGTTAACAATAAGTCGCAATTTTTTGCAGCTCAATGTTTTCCACACATTTATATAACGCCGTTACATACCATTTGAAAAACTTTGTAGAGATCATGAAATAAATTCTGAGAAATCGTGTCTGCTACAAGTTTTTCGACATTTCCTATATCCTCAGATCAGTTTTTCCGTATTTTCACCAAAATTTGGGCAGAAGTACTCGAGTAGTATCACAAACAAAAAAAAACTTGTTCTGTCTTATTCCGGGCCAGAGTCTGTCCTGAAGGATCAGAATGAATGGAGACAGTGCTGATACAATAATGAGTACCATATGATGGATAACAATAATCCATAATAACACACCACCCAGAGGGCGTTTAATTCTGTAATAAATTCTGTTAATAACTCGATGAAACTTTCACGTGCAGAATTATTACCATCTCGCGGTGAACAACACTCCACGACGTAGGGTATAGCTGGTAGGTATTACGATATTCTTCTAAATAAGATTATTTTACAGTAATAATTTCCGTGACGCAATTAGAACAAGGAACTTCGAGAACAATTTGAGCACGTTAAACGTTTGTCATAATTAAAGTAGGTCTATGTAGGTATAAATATAGGTACCTGCGTATATTTCTGTATATAATTCACTCTAAATTGAATCCATTTTAATTGCATGTTATTTAATCGTATTAATATTCTTTCACTTTTTAATGTATTCTTATATGCATTATACATGCATATACGCGTCATTTTCTCAACTCTACATACTATAGCCAGTGGTTGTGCTTCAAAGGTCCGTGATTTTGAGAATTCGTAATATATGATCCGTAGTCTATACAGAATATTCAAATTCTGGCATTTGGCGTGCCCAGAAATTATAGGCATATCTATCATACCCAGAAAAATTGCCCGAAAGTTGAAACAGATCCGAAGATGATTCGTAGGGTCCGGTCGCTGATTACCACAAAAACTCAATTAGGTATGTTCTACGGCTTTGACCTGGTTCCCCAAATTTTGCATAATTTATTGTATAATTCATCGCGGCATCTCCATCAACTATTTCGCAATTCGTACATTTTTTGTTACGTTTTTTTTTTTTTAGTCTCTGCAGTCGGGGGCACGAGGATGTTGCAATGTGATTGAATTGATTGCAGAATTTCAGAATAATTGCGGTTTTATGACGAAAAAATGATCTCATCTCAAATAAAAACTATTTCAACCCGAATCTCTTTCACCTGCGCGTAACTATCCAACCCGACATAATTTGGATTCTCGAACCAAGAATCACTTCTGAGAGAGACACTTCGAGCGATTCGGAATAGCCGAACATCTTCTGAATTCGGAATTGTCCGTGCCTCAAATTCACGAGTATTGAGCTCAGAGATGAATACTTTTCTCGCCATTATCATTGGACACAATCGAGAGAATTGCCGAGCATCAGTTCATCGGAGGAATGGAATTTTGAACAATGAACCGAAGAAAAATGATTTTCTTTGTGCTTCAAATTTGGTGAAATCATACGCAGGATCGCAGTATCTGTAATATGCCCGTCTTCAAGGGCTTCGGGAGACTCGCGACGAAAATATTTCTGTTAAATCTTCGGCTGTCCAGTTTTTATAGCAGTTCTACATTCACGAATGAACAATTTCCCCCGTAGCCGGAAGGCTTTTACTTCACCCATGGCTGCCATGGGGCTCACCAAGCAAAGTTTCAAGGGCGTAGTAAATTATCGCTAGATGGATGGGAGCGCCGCACCGCGAGGTTACGTCAATTTCACGGCACACGCTCGCTGCTCGTATACCTTTACGCATGTACTGCGACGAGGTATAAAAAACTCTGAGACTCGTGCGTGGATGTATCATGTTCACAGGAAATGATCACAATGAAATTTCCCCAGCCTGCTACAATTCGCACCAATTCGTTCGCCAATAATTATTCATCAGGTATCCGCTCATCTCCCAAAGTTCAAATGCCGTGGGTAGGTAATCGAGAAACATCTCCAGCTCCTGAGGCTCTCTGGATTACACAAAAAATGCTCCATCTTGATTTTTATACAAAAAAACCAGCTGATTCGGTATAGAACATTCCTGACTAGAATCAAATCAATGAAGTCTTTCTTGACCTGGATCGAGAATATACGAGTGATAGCAGATGCTCCGGCATCCGCCCTTCGCCTTTTTCATTAACAATTTCAAGCTAATGAAGAAGCTGAAGATGAATCCATAAAACGACGAACTACTTAGATATAAACATTGAACGTTGATTGGCCAATGAAAAGCTATAGGTGAAAAATGTAATTAGGCATCGCTATGGAGCTATATACCTACGCGGCTTCAATCATTCTACAGCTGTAATACCTCAACATCGTTTGACATAACTTATCTAACGTAAGTAATATATCCTTTCCTGTATGGAATTACCTCATTTCGATTTGCACATAAGTATATACAATATGGACGAGAGAAGGAGGAAGTCATCGAGTAGTTCTACTGTCTTGAAATGATTACCATGAGATAACCGCGCCTCGTTATTACAATATTACAGCTCTGGTAACCGGTAACCACTAACTAGAATAAGCCACACGCATCTGGGAAACTGGATCCAGTAGCCGCAGAGATTTTAGTTACATGTTGCACCATCGTACGAACTAGACCAAGGATGAGGGAGTCGGCGTAGGGGAGTAGGGAAATGGAGAAGCGGATTGGAGTGGTAGAGAAATGTAAGAGGAAAAGAAAAACTGCGGGAACAGGAAGCACGAGGAGAATTGGAAGGGAGGGAAGGGGAAGGAAATGATTTATCATTAGCCGCTGAAGTATAGTAATCCGTAATTCAGATTTTACGAGCAACTAATTGAAACCTGGAGAAGACTGAGGAGCACCTGACTGTAACACATCAGATCCGTGAGATTCAGGATTCCCATGATTTTAGTTCCCATTTTCAGGAGCGTCTCCTTGCGTACCCGTGTACCTCATCTTTAGAGCGCTCCAAGATTCCTCATTCCAGCTCACAGAGAAACTGGTTATATTCTGGAGATCTTTGAAGATTTGAAAATACGCTGAATAATCAGTGTCGACGTGGTTAACTGTAAAGCCGATATACATGTACAGAAGTAGTCTGTGAAAAATGGTTCGTTTGAAAAAATAAATGGAAGAAGAATCGAGCGTAACGTTAACATCAATCCTTGTTGTATCTCAGCCTCGTATAGTATACGAGTGCATGATTATCTATTCGTGAGAAACAACGAGGAGAGCCCACCCATCCCCGGGAAGACGAAAAGAAAAATAAAGAATACAAAGAGGAGGTAGGGAATTCGTTGTGGGATCCTCCGCGCGGTGTCTATAGGTAACCGGATCACGTGCGTGTACCCGATTTTTAGAAGATCGCCCGTGAAAGTGAGCCGAACAAGGCCTCGGGATAGTTCTGAGCCGTTCTTGTATGGGCATATAGTAATAAAAATTCATAAAAACTCGCATTACAGTTACTCAATTCTATAAATATTTATAAATATATGCATATCTATATAGCTATAGGTGCAGGTGTGTGTTTCCATTAATCGTGATAATTTCATTACCTATAGGTGTCGAACTTGATTTACTGCAATTCGATTTCATATTGATTTTTCTCCGTATTTAATATACCTACTATATATACTCTCTCCTGATTTCGTTCGATTCTCCACAACAATTATCCTCATTCTATCATCCACCGATGATTATCACGCATGAATTTCATTCTCAGTTGAAATCATGATAAGTCTCCGGAAACAACCGAGTTTTCCAATAATTATTGTTCATCGATCTACGACCTCGTTTCGCAGCGAAAATAATCAATATCTAGGCATCGGTAGAATTTTCACGAAATCGATCTTCACGCTTTTATCAACGGTCTCCAGGTTTGTATCATTTGGTTCATGAACTTTTCCTGTCGATATAGTTTCAGGTCTGTGGCATCAAATTAGGAATTGGTTATGGTCGGGATTCCGGTTCCGTTCGAGAACCGGTCGATGGAAAAAAACCCAATTTGAATCGATGGATGATGGACATTACCGGTGGGGAGAAATAAGTAACAGGAAATTTCTGTTTCGGAATTAGGTATGTACGTCGACGTCCTAAAGCTGAAGTTGCATACAAATAGTGACTGTAAGTATTGCGTTTCTCACGAAAAATTGTAGGTGTTAATTGTGTACTTAATCCTGATAGTGAAAATAGGTAAACGGTATGCTCTCGGGTATGCTGTTGATGTTACGGTAAATTTCTAAATTTATACATTTTTAAATAATGTCGCGTCTTTGTAGTTTCGACTCTGGACCGCCACTGTTCGACCCGATGATTTTTTAGTTCATTATAATTCAGTCATTACATAATTACCCGCATGAAATTGAATGCTGTGTCCGATTCATAAGTTTCAAACCTGATCGAATGTAGGTAAGGATGAAAAATGGGTGAAATAAAAATGGAGAAAACTTTCCTGCGTACGCGGTTCTACGAGTAGATTTTATGACTGAATTCATGTTTTCGAATATTTTGAATGGTTGATATTCCATTTTATTCATCATTCCCGCGAACGAACGGTCTGAGTTTCACAACTCAATTATTTATGCCATTAGGTACAACAACATCTCATTATGATTACTTCTGAATTGATCGTAATTATTTGCCTGTGCATATCGGATACGAAAATTGGAATTTTCAATTATGATAATTGGACAATTATTAATCACCGTCGCGTAATCAATGGTGTTGCATAACTATAGTTGTTGCACACACACTCGTCTTCAGACTTTGTAAAATAATGTACAGTGAAATTCATTCCATATTCGAAATTACGGAACAGGAATAAAAAGAGATGCAAATAATAATCCGATCTGCATATCTGTGAATATCGAATTAATTATTTCTTTCTTTCTCGGTCCGGAATATTGCGAATGCAATTCGATTTCAATTCAAAAGACATCTGCAGCACGTACGTGGTTGAAAAGTTCAGAAGCTACAGGTTACTTCTCCTGACAATAAGGTCCTAGAAGGAATTTTACCGGTTTAAGAATAACGAACTCTAGGTCTGGGAACAGCTGCTGAGAATCACCAGATATCTCTGAATCTCCACATCTCTCAAGTCTCGAGCCTCAAGTCTTCTAGTTTGTCTATTCGACGTTTTAAAAGCAGTGACGAGGGACGTGACCGTTACAATGATCGTGGCATGCTTTTTTTGCCTTTTTTTCTTTCCTTTTACTCATATTTTGATATGCGTCTAACTTTTTTTCGAACGAGTCGCAAACCTCAAATAACAATTCGAAACGTCATTCAACAATCATAAATCTGTGTGGTACTTGCATACAAAAATTAAGGGTGAAAAGCTGATGCAATTATTGTTAAGAAAATTTTCGGGTCTCGTTGTGTAATTACCGATTTTTATGTTTTTCTTGTTTGCGGATGTATAAGTATAGTAGATGAAAAAGTGGGACTACCGCGAGTGAATTGTGTTTCAGAATTTGGAAGTCCTGAGACTTCAGAGCATCGCACATGCACGAAGAAGAATACGAAAGATAGTGAATTAATGCGTACATTCGGTCTCGCTACCCAGGAAACACGCTAAATGTTAAATATTTACATTGTACCACAAGATATTCACGCGGGTTATTGTATGCAGATATAGACTGTAAACACAATTTGCTTTCCTATTTGCCATCGTGCGAGTAATATCCAACTATGACTCTATAGGTATGTATGTACATACATACATACCTCGCATCGTAACATCACAATGAAATTCAACACATCCTAAACACACAGGAGAAGTAACAAAAATATTGCCTGAGAATTACAGTTCCCAATGAAATTTTGTACGCGTACAACAATTGGAATGGTTTTTGTGTTGAAGGTGTATTATTTTTCGTCACTAATTATATGTGTAAGGAAATCTCACGGTTTATGATTTTCAAGCGGCGTTCATCACTCCGAAAAATCCTGAACCCCGCACTTCAGGGCCACAACTCTATTTTACATAGGATCGCAGAGATTTCCTTCATTGTCAGACTTCACAGATCGCACCTGACTGGAAAAGATTTCACGCCACTTTGTGAGTTTAAATATTTCGTGGGGACTTCGTGGATTCGACTTCAGACTTCACAGGATCTCGATGAATTTTCATATGATTTCGCGGGACTTCATTGATTTACGTGAAACTTCGTAGTAATTCATAGACTCGACGGCCCTAATATTAGGCTAAACGGTAAAATAATACTTTAGTTTCGTGGTGGAGGCAGACAATTATCGAAGTTGTATAGAATTTTAGAAAATTGGTGATTCGATATTAAATGTAAACGGGTCGTGAAAACGAAAAAAAAAAAACCGAAGAAAAGAAAAAACGATGAGAAAAAAAGAAACGATATGTTGAAACTCCGAAGACTGAACCCGAAGGTGGTGGCTCCGTGCAAATTGAACTAGGATCCAATTATTACGAAACGAATGATTGTGTAGACTGGATAATGAAGCCCTTGAAACGATTTGATTATGTAGCTCACAGAGAAAAAGGAACAAAAGTGACAATGAGTTGTTTGACATCGGCACGTGTTTACTAATATGGATAATTTTAAGCTGTAAAACCACGAAGTATAAGTACTCACTTAGATATAGTATAATATCTAATTTCAAGTATTGTTATCGAAAATCGAGACCCAAGGTTATAGGTACAGAAACAAGAAACTAAATGGGACGCACGTCAATCTGTAGCTTTTTTCTTTCTTACTTGATCCGAACAACAGTTTTATTGGCATCACGTGAAAATGACTGAAAGAGATCGAAAGGGGTTGGAATTTGCAAAAAAATATGAAAAATTAATCAATCAGAATGTGAAAGTCGGAATAGCGACACGAAGAGAAGAAAAAATAGGTTCTTTCAAATTTACTCCAATTCCCTTGATTCATAATTTGGAACATTCTCAACTTATTAACCGCTCAAAAGATTTTGTTCGAAGAAACGCTGTCCGCAGGAAAAAAACACTTGGGAGTTGACGAAAATTTTCGGTGCGCTTCGGCAGGTCGGAAATTGGGGTTTCATTTACATTGTTTAAAAAAACTTGACGCATTTTTTTGGGGATCAACTTCAAATTTCTAAAATTTCCTGACTTCTTATCGTTATTATATGAGCCAGCTATCAACAAATTCTAGTTATGTATGAAGTTGAAGTTGAAAAAATTCTTCACTGGATTGAACGACCTAAGTTTATCCCTGGAGAAAATAATTCTACAATTTTCCAAAAATTTTCAGGAGAAAATTGAAACTTTTCGTAGTTTTTCCATATGAAATTGCATGATTTATTTTCTTTCTAATTTGATAGACAAAAACTACGAATTTCCAATGATAGCTACACAAATTGACAATATTCTCTGAGAAACTACGAAAATCTGCAATTTTTATTTAACGACAAGTCACGGAAACTTACATTTTTTCGACGAAAGTATTGCAATTTCCCTGACCGATCCATAGAAATTTGCAGTAGTGAAAATTTTCGCTACCCTGCGCGGTGAAAATAATCCTACGGATTTCTACAACTTTTCAAGGAAATTGCGTAATTTTTCAAATAAAATTATAGTTTTTCCTGTTTTTAGCAACAAAAACAACGAACTTTCGTGAACAACTGTACGGATTTGATGATTTTCCGAATTCCCGCGAAAGGTTGTATACAGAAATTCGTCCAAATAGAAATTTTCGCCAGGCGAGAAACGGTACTTTTTTTTTCCTGTTTAGGCAAGAAATCTCATGAAACTGAACTTACCTCTTTGGAACAGCCAGCCTTCTCTGTCTCCACGTGTTGTCTTTCACGATCATATTTACACGAGCACTCTAAGCTGCACTCAAAAGAATACGTCGAAGAAGTCTTCGTAGTTCGGGGAACAATATAATTTCAGACACTAAGTCACCACAAATTTTTAGAAAAATTTATTATATCAGTATTACTACTATGCTGGTTACGATTATTATTAATTTCCATGAAAAGCTGGTGATTCTTTACGAGAATAATTTTTGTTCATAAAAAATTCTCATTTACGCACAAACTTTGTAGAAAATATTATTAAGCATCGATTTCAACGTTGAAAACAATAATTTAAAAATCATATACGACGCGAGAGACGTAACAGTGATTTATATGCCGACTATCAATTCGTGTTCAATTGAACAATAAAGTCTCTTATATTACTTAAGTACATAACACAACATCGATTGCGTGTTGCCGGTGAAAATATCAATTGGAATCTTTAAAACGACACGTCCATACTTCGATTATGAATCATAATTTTTTTCCTATTTTATGAGTTTGTTACTTTACTGTTAATTCTCATTCATGGACAAATTAACAATCGGTTGTATTAACTGTCGTCGATATTTTACAACTCATGCACGAATTACTGTCGAGTCGATTGAAAGAAAAAAGAAAAAACTAAAAGACTGCTCCAAAAAATCTTCGGTGAAAGCCAAATTCATCTTAAATTACCGCAAGCTGTGCATTTTTTGTTGTTGTTTATTCTATTTTTTTCTCTTCTTCTTCAGATACTTTTTTCTCTCCGAGCTCAGTTCAATATTCCAATTCTTCGTCTGAGATATTATAGAAAACGAAGAAAAGAATAAGCGAAAATATGAAACAGGCTCTCAGACTTGGTCGAGTTTCCGCCGGACTCGTGTGAGGGGCGGTAAGGTCCGCGTGCGACTGACTGAATTCTGAAGGTGTACACTGGGTGAATCCACGCTCTCTCAGTGCCGCCGCAATAGTAACAGTAACAGAATTTATACTGCAGTGAAGAGCGCGTTGAACGCCGAGCTCAGAGTAGAGCTCGCGATGCGATGCGACACAACGAACGCGAACGCGACGCGACGCCGCGGACGCCGATGCCTGAGCACTAACAAAAAGCAATGAGAGAAATGTGGAGCGCCAGCTCCAGAAACGCGGGGACCCCGCAGTAATATTCAATATTGTCGAATGATGTTCTTTCACAAAGAAAAGCGCACCATTAAGCTTCTGCTTGTTGGATGGTTTCACAACGAATGATCAACCTCGACGTTCTTCTTTTTGATTCCTGATAGAAGGTCTGACTCGTTTGGAAACCGGGATTAACTATAGCTACCCTCCAATGAATGTTTCTTCCAATGAAATACTGTGCCGTCGTATTTATTGTGTCAATTGTCTTCAGATGTCAATTTATTTCTGAACAAACCAATCCAGCCAATTTAGAAAAATTTTGAAGTTCCTAAAATCGGTTGTCGCTATACCGTATACTTTTTGATCGCAGTTTATCTCAAAAAATGAAGCAGCCGTGTTTCCCAGTCTGGAAAATGCTCTTCAGATATCAATTCCGAACGAAATCGTTGAAGATATTTTTGAGAAATTTTGAGACAATCATTCAGTTTAGACATTCAAAACTGTTTTGAATGATTTTCCGAATTCGTCATTAACTCACGAAAGACTAAGCCTCGCCATAACTTCGAGGTCGAAATTTTCGGAGATACCAATACTGCCTCCTCAAGTGAAAAATACACAAGTGAAAACTTGGTAATTGTGAAACTTTTCACAATTAGTTCCAAACACATTTTGTGGATTTTGGCCTGACTATTGCATGGCATGTCAATATATTGAACATTGCAAGAGTTCTCCAGCGGTTTTCATACCACATGAAACACCGAATGTTTGAAAAGACATGACATGCGCGTAAATTTTTGTATTAGACACGAAATGCACACATGCGTCGCAGCGCGGTCGTCTAGCAACGGGATGAGTTAGTACTCACCAGATGAGGAAATTGGGATTGCAGGATTTCTTCCATAGCTGCAAATACATCATATACCTATACAGTACATCTTATGCAATTCGTAAGTCTTGACAACTGCGTTGACAATAGCTATGCTATGTTGTATTCTATACTGATTAAAAAATCCATCATTTAGTTACAAATCATTGTTGCAATGTCCTCGTTGTCTTTCTTGCATGAGAGATAAATGGTACGACATGTCACTGTTCAGTGTATCGCGGTTCATCTCCGGGCTTGCGGTTCTTTCTCGGATTACTACTCAAGTTGTGGATAATGGAGTCCTCGGTGTAATCAGTAACTATTATGACACAAAAAAATAAATGTCAGAATGTGAAACACCGATCGTAAAACTTGACAGACATATGCGCATCATAAATTACAATACATACACGAGACTTATGAATCTGATAAAATTCCGGTGGAGTACGAACTACAAACTATTGTTCACTTTGTGGAAAAAATTCGTTAAATTAAGGTCAATTAGGGATTATCCTATAAAATAACATACATTTTTCCCACATTTGGATATTTCGTAAACTGGATACGTATACATCACTTGGTTTAACTTGACGTTGAACGTAATGAATTCCGCGCAACAAACTTCGAGGTTTACAAAATTTCGAATTTACGTGACTTGTTGAATTTTGTTCGCTTGCAGTTATCGTTGGAGTAACATCTCCGAAGTGAAGCTTCATCACTCGTCCGTCGCGGTCGGCCGTTGCTTCTACTTTCTTATCGTCGACAAATGAACCTTGCAATTCTAACGGATGCTCGAAGAAATCGTAACAAATTGGAGTAAAGTAACCAAACATCAAGTTGACTCAAATTGAATGATGAATTACGACACTTGGGTATAATTTTAACCTTTCGGAGACTGAAGTGATAATAGAGCTGTTCAGCTCTTTGATTGATCTTCATATAATTCGCTAAAAAACTTTGACTTTCTTCGGAGTTCCTTCCCGGAACGAAAAAAATGAAATAGCACTTTCGTTCTAAGGAAAAAAAAACTCATAGTTCTACGTCAAACTTCGTAAAAGAGGTTCGTACAGTCTACGGTATATGCGCAGTGCGTAATACAACGCCTAGACTTCTTCTTCCCAGTTCTGAGATTTACCAATAAAAGTGTTCAATAATTTCGCGGTTATTGCTAGTTTCATTTGCACTCGATCCGCGCGGATGAGATATTTTCGGAGCATCGAAGTTCAGGCCGAACCTAAACCTGGAAAGGAAGAAGAACAATGGAATATAAAGAGCATAGAACTGGCGAGAGCGCGAATAATTCTCACGAGCAATCTTTGCGTGCTCGTGTGATGCATGCGCAGGCTAGCAACGGGGTTATAGTACCTGTTACTACACATTCCGATCTGTAATGCGTTTCGAAAAATTGTTACGATAACGCCTATTTCAGTTACGACCTGGAAGCTAATGGGCGATGAAAGATCTGAGGAAGATGAATGAAATTGGTGTGGAGGTGTAAAAAGTGGTCCGTTACCAAGGAACAGTTGCGTTCCATAAAAGAATGTGCCTGTACCTACCTATGTGTGCACTTACATACGAACTACCTATAACCTGGAAGAATATACCGCGGTAGCAAAGAATCGGTGACAGAAATAAGTATTTGTTACTGTACCATGAAACTGTACACTTGCTTCGAAGCTTTGCTTTGATGTTACCGCCGATCTAACGTAATACTGTAGTAATAGTCTCGACAATATCTATTATTGATGGTGCGGAACTGACATGACGGATCAGTAACCTACGTAGCAACGCTACGTCCCGAGTAGCATCCTCCTCTATTCGAGTTTTCAGAGAAAAAGAGAGAAAGTAATTAGTTATCATGGGGAATCAACATCGATCACAATCAGCTTCAAACACATAAAAGGGGAAAAAATCCGATACCGAAATTGGTTTCTTGCGGTCAATGTCCTCATCACATATTTCTTCTTCTTCTTTTTTGTTTTTTGTTTTTTTTTTTGTCGTGTGTGTGAAACAGAACGATCCCACATCCATGGCGGAAATGACGAACAATTATAAATGTTGAACAAAAGCGAGAAAGGAAATTGAGTTGATATTCTTCATACATTCTTCATTCTCCAAGATTTTCGATGAATCTGAAGACGACCAGATTTTTGTTTACGATTTCAGTACCGAAATTCGTCATCTTTTACAGTAACACGATCTGGTACTATAAAAATGATCCAGTTTCCAGATGGTCCGTGTAGCTCCGGATGTTGAAGATTCTCGTCAATGATCACGATCTGAAGAATCATGTCATTTCGTTTATAACCGTCTTCAAATAGCGGGATTAAGAGATTGTAGAATGGCAAGATCCAGAGGCGTCCGTCCAGAATTAATCACTATGTCGCGCGTCGAACGATCGGAATAGAAAGAAGGAGAAAAAAAAAATCAGTAGCGTACATCGGTTTTTTAAACGAGAAGAGCATAACAAGAATGATATCTAATCCCGAAATTTTATAGATGTGTAAAGGTACCGTTGAAATCACATTATACCGATGGCATACGTGATTACTTTTCTAATCTCCGACAAGGAAAACAACGGTGATATTTTGGCGAATCGAAAAATCGTAGAGAAATATTTGAAAAAGCATTTTGAAGCAGAAACGGGAGCTTTCCAATCGCTTTTTACTCATATTTTCTAGACTTTTCCCTCAAACGTTGCCTGAGTATAGTTTTAAAAATAGTTGTTGTTTGTAACGTTGTTTTAGTTTGCTTCAGTCGTTTCTAGATTTAAAAAAACCAAATTGCTGTGTCAAAGATCAAGAAAGAGAATTTGAAATGAATAGAACGAACTTTTGACTTCTCCGTTAGACATTTTTCTCCATTTTTTTCCACGAAGTTATGGACTTTAGGAGACGCGCTGCAGCGCCGCTCTAGCGGTTCTCGGTCCTCGCGTGTGGAAATTTTCGGTAATAGATCGTTTTCTTCGACAGCCCATAACTCTGGGCAAAAGAATGTGAGACAAATAAGAAAAAGAGCAATTTAAAGCCTGTTCATTCCACCTCAAAATGCTCTCGCAAAATGCGGTTCTGCGAGGCTTATTCACCGAAATATTGCAGTTCAAAAAATTTGAAAAGCGGTCCCAGATTTTCGAACAACAAGTTTTGAGAGAAGATCGTTATGAATATTCTGAAACTCTGCAATGGTGCGAGAAAACAAACCGTTATAAGTTCAAGTCGCTTTTCGCCCGTGAGAATTTTTTAAACTTAAGACCCAAGTGCAGCTGACGAAACGAACGCTTCTGGAATTTCTGCTAATGCGTGTCTAATTTCACTGGCTTATAACATTCATGTTACAATAAGAAACGCGAGTACCTTATAATTCATATATCATGACGACGAGGAATTAATGCCACTTGACATACCTATTTATGACCGAAACAAATATCAAACCGATACAATACATATTATTCGATTGCTGAACACGAATGATAATCGGAAATCGCCAATCTGCCCGGCAAATGGATACCGGACTAGCATAATTAGGAATAAACTCTGAAGATTTCAGCCGCAGAACCGGAGTCTCATTCTTGAAATGGTGAGAGATAAGTGGTGACGTATAGACTCAACCCAGAGACCGTGTTTGAGCAAGAATTTTAATTTGCTACATAAATTTCTAATCAATCTTTGCTTTCATCAACATGAATTGTAACTTTGTGAAGTCTTAAAAGCAATTTTATCAGCGTTAAATTGGTCCAGACTCTGAACTCCAGACTCCAGACCGCAGGCTCTGAATCGGTAGATATTCCACGTGAAACGATCAAGGGGAATAAATTTTATTCCACTTTCTGCGTTGTATATATTTCAGAAATTACGTCTTCATCTATTATGACAATAATTATCGGTGATCAGAATCAGCAGCTCGTGGACTTTCGTCAAATTCTACGCGACAGGTTCCAGAATTTGTAGAATTATCATTAACGTGCCAAAAAAACCAACAAATTTTATACACAAAGGATATTCTGACGACTACCTATAGGCAATATATAATGAGCTTTCGTAACTATTACGAACACGCCTCGCGCCCGATGAATTTTTTGATCAATTTTTTCGTTTTTTTTTCATTTAATGTGTAAAGTGTAAAGTTATATACAAGCATCTAGTCCTTACGTAATATTGATTCCTCTACAAGAGGAATTTGTTTATAATTATAATCGAAGTGTATAGGCGGTATAAAAAGTTCGCCCAACGAATTATGGACATAAAAAATGTCCCTTTCTGAAAATTTTCGTTTTTCCCATTTCCCATCCAAAGCTGTTACGGATTTGAGTTTTTCCGTGACCAAACACACGATGCACTGAAGTCAAGGGACCTCTAGAGGATTTGTTCGCCGAAAGATTCATTACGAGTTAAAACACCCTGGGGAAATTGATCTAATCGTGAGAGAAAAAATGAGAAAGTTTACTAAATACAAGCATACTTACTGTAAGGAAAATCAAAGTAGTCTCAGAAATTGATCATTAGATTTATGTAACTGTCTTCAGTGCTCGAGATCACATCGACCATTGTCAAAAAACGTTGAGATGAAGTTGTTCGAAAATGAGAGAATATATAGGTATGAATTTCGTTTATATTCAGATTTGGCAATTTTTATCCAATTCGAAAACGGAAAAAGATCAAATCTTCTGAAAAAACCAAACAGCTGGCGAACTGAACGACTGGTCGCTTAATCTTCGCATTCATTTCATGCTGGACCATCGACAATTCACTGATCACCGTAATAATTCCAATAATTCAATCCCTGAATATTCAGACATGATATTCAATAACCATACTAGTTTTCATTTCTGATTATAATAAGGAGATGGAATATACTCTTCGGAAACGGGAATGAATGGCATTGTCATTGAAGGACATGATAGTAATCATTCAATTCTTTCATAAAGTAAAAATAAAACATGTCATGTGATTTTTCATCGGTTTTTTTTCTAATATTCTCCAATTTGTGGCCTCCCTTGAAAGCAGACAGAAGTTGCACAGAAGAGAAGACGCAATTTCCGAAGAATATCTAGGATAATATCTTGTCGAAGCCACGCGTGATGCGCGACAAGACCAAGACTGCAGCCTACTCAGATGAGTCAAACAATGGAAAAATTGCCTCTCATTTGTATGAGCAAATTTGAGTTGCTAGTATATTTCCTGTTATTGTGATGTAATGAAGATTCGTTTCATGAGCGTTCGATAATGTCCTTCGACGCGTTCTCGAATCATGTAATTTATTCTAACCAGTATTTTTTTTTTCTTTTATCCTGAAAACTATGAATATATCAGATCCCAAAACCGATTTCACAGTTTGAGGCGCGATGTTTCATCCCGAGCTAAGGGCTTCGTGCAGGTACGATAGTAGAAAGGCAAAAGCGAGGTATATACCTACTTCTGTCTCAAAAATTCCGTATATTGCGAACACAAAATTTGCCGATTTAGAGAAATTTACACAACGCAGAAAAAAAAGCTCAAAATTCATTTTGAATATATTCAGTTTTTCGAAACTTTTGATATCCGCGAGATTTAGACATTTGGGAATCATGAATCAGTGGAATTCGAGATTTTTACATTCTATGAATAATTCAAATCTGGAAATTTGACGTATTCCAATTTTCTGAACTTCCAACTCCTGAATTGTATACGAACGCAAAATTCGTTTCTTCGTTTGTCAAGTGATTCATTTTCCGCAAAGTAATAACATTACGCGTACAGACTGAATACTGATGATACCCCGAGAGTATGTCACCCCCAATCGCAACACCTTCAGGAGAAACAGATAATCTCTGTCCAATTACTAACTTCACCCCCTGGTGTCATAAAATACGGTAGTAGAATACTGATTTCTTGGTCGCTTTCCATTAAAACGCTACCTGAAACTGACAAATCGAATTCGCCTAATCACGAAATATAATACGCAAACGATGACTTCTTCAAAGACGTGTGTATGTATAAAGATTCTTACTTAACTTGAAATTAGAATGAAACGAAGTCGTTAGTCTCAAACCAGGCGCGCTCATAGACCTCGGTGTAAAATTTGAACAATTTAAGTTAGATTCTTCTTAGGGATTACCCAAAATTGAATATCTGTAGGCGCGGGAACGGCACGGTTAAAGGACTACAAAGTTTGCTGAATTTTCTCCCAGTTTTGGACAAGTTCGCAAACACCATGAAAAACAACATCACACGGATGTCATACAGAGACTCCGGCGTTCTTCGATCTTCGTGGAGTGTAGATGTCAAGTGGCCAGTTTGAAGATGCTCCGAAGAGAATCTCGAAGATAGACGACCATAAGCTGCCAAACATTCAAGAATAAATCAAGATTCTTCTCAGGAATAACTCAAAGTCGGATAACTGTCCTTCCGCAAAATTAAATCACACAAGTCTGGAGGACACCGAATTTTTTTGTCAATCGAGGTTCTCGTATGTTTAATCTCAAGGTTATACCGATTGACCGAAAGGATACCTACCGAAGAGATCATCAATTCAGTGAAACTACTTTCATCATAAAAGCCTAGCTACAGACGTGGAGAAGGTCGATTACAAAGCGGAGGATGCCGTTGCCTAGTGAAGACGTTTCATAATTCTTCGTGTGCATCGGTCCATTCGATATCCATCACCGATCGCTTGACACTGCAACTATTTGCGGGTGCGGCAGTCGCGTTTATCGCAGCACGCAGAGGTTGGGAGAGACTCAAGACGGTCCAAGTTCGGAGAAAGTGAAAGACCTGCAGCTGTAACCACAAAGAGACAAAGAATTGGCCCTGGTTCCCAATCTTCCTGCCGATGCGCTTTCCGTTTCTGTGATCGGTTCGAGCGCGTCGTCTGTAATGTTCTGAAGGAAACTATGCCACGCTATACTTATCTCGAAGTACCGCAAAAAAGCAGAGGATATTAGGTAAAATCGCAATTAACGTAATCAAAAAACATATTACATCTTCCTGAGATTTGACGACATAGGTCTCAGATCTTTTCAAGTTACATATCGAGGAGAATGGCAAAAGCGAGACTCTGCATTCAAATTGAAACACCCTGAAACATTCGAAAGCTTTGACAGTGTTCGACATTTTTGGGAATTCAATTACCAGATTGGAGCACGGAGCTTTCAACAGCAGAGTGGTTCGTTCGCCGGTTCTACGATTTGTTGGGGGCTCGGTGGAAGCCGCCCTCCCAATAGGTATGTTATAATTCTCTTGAAGAGAGTACTACGAAAAAGATGTTGGACTCTTAAGTTATGTTCACCATAGGAATTCAACTTCGAGGCAAACCTCAAGAAAATTGGCTCCATAACTCATTTGGACAAGAAAACTGGAAATAATTAGCGGGCACGAAAGAAGAGGATTCTTTATTGTCCACTAACTGCTTTTTACAATGAGTCAGTAATTCCGCGGTGATTTCTAGACTAGCTTGAAGCACGGTATATACCATTCGATCATAACTTTATCTGCGAAAGAAGCAGCTGGGAAGTAGTCATTGAGTCAATCGGCGTTGCACGTATGTACGTTCCCATGTAACAGCAAGCGTACAAACACTCGCAGTAGTTCAATAACTCGCCGCGATGGTCAAGCGGGGGGAAAGCTCTCCCGCAGGTGAATCAATAAACTGCTGACTCGACAAAATGATTTACCCAAGAAGCCACGATCAGCCTGATTGAATAGTAAAATCCTCTTTTGAAAGGAACGACTTTCAATACAGTGGAGCTGCAACACCCGTGTGAAAACTGATTAGCCAACTTCAATCTGAGAGTTTCCATTGATGAAAAAGATACTAAACTTGAATAGGATTAGGACAGACATGAACTTTTCTATTGGCTTGCGGCGATCTCCTCCACGTCGATCATTCATGCTCTCTGCGAAAAACCAGTTTTCTTTTTGCACTTGCTGAAGTAGTTGTTCTGGTACAACCGGTCTCCAGTTAGGAATACGAGCCAGGGCATAATCTGTGCAGACGAGCATCCCAGCAAGCAGGTACCGAAAAGTATCTGATCGAGAACGACGTGCTCCGATATTCAATCGAGTTTTCTTCGTTACTAGCTTACAGTGAGCGTCAAACTGTTTTTACTTCATCTCGAAGTGGTTTGCGGTGCAAAACGAGCGTTCGTGAAGTTCATTGAGTGCATGAAGTGATACTCTAATTGACCAAGACTGAATGAGCCACGTGTGAGGATGAATAATAGTGATCGGTAAACAAATGCTGCTGCTCGCCTGTCCAGTTTTCGTTCTGCTGCCGATTGGATCATCCGAAAAGATTCGAACGAATGATTACGTGATGAGCTTTCACCAGGGAGTTCCGGAGTCCTTCGAGTAACTTAAATACACTGAAGAGCTGGGGATCTGTCCAGCCGAGGGTTACAGAGAATAAATGACGTCGTCTTCGGTAACCTAACTTTACTGATGATGGACGAGAGTATCTCGGCACAGGTGAATTCTTCGGCGACTGTGGGCACGAAGGCCTCGAAAATCTCGATCCAAAATCATTTGAAGAAGAGTTAATCCTGGCTACAAAGACGATTGAAGGGTAAAAGGTTGGGCTGCAGATGCGCTGGGAAAAGAACACCTTTTTTCCGTTGGAGAGGCGATTGTAAAGGATATCTACAAGTCGAGCTACAGGGACGGCAATGAACGGATAATAATCTGCATGGGGAATTCGATAATGAAGAAGGTCGGGAAAAGGAGAAAGCTCTTCTTGCATAGCACGCAACCCAGCCCGGAAATTGTTCCGATATCGTCGGTGGATCACGCTACGTATACCGTTGAAGAATCGAGAGATTCGTGCTGTAGCTAAGGGATGATATCAGCTGGAACAAATCCCCACAGCGTTCAACGATTTTTCTCACAATAATCTGGCCGAGCTTGGACCAGAGCTGTTAAACGACCTGCCGGGAAACGTGAAGGTGGTCGATTTGAAGGAAAATCTGATCAGGGGAAACCGGAAAGATACCTTCAGCAACGTTGATCAGCTTCGAAGTGAATCTTCTCGAAAGTGTTGAAAATAGAAGCGTTGGATCGGGCAATCTTCAGGGGTTGTATATCACTGGGAATAAAATATCAGCGACAAGATTGATCGTATTCCGGATGGAATTTTTTCTACCATAGAAAATATTGTGCAGCTTGACCTGAGCCGGAATGGGATCACGGAAATACAGAGGACCGCATTCAAGGGACTCAAATCTATGGATTTTATAGATTCAGCGAGTAACCGGATATGAAAAAACGAATCCGGTGCATTTTTGGTCCTCTAAAAATTGAAAAAAAAATTGCCCTTAGCGTTAACTTGATGTCGTCATGCGAAGATGGCACCTTTGACGAACTAGAAAATTTGACAACCCTTCGCCGTGGTTCCAACAAGTTCAAAAATATCACAAAAAGTAACTCCGGTAGACTTTCACAGGCTTTGTTAATATCGATCCCCAGGGAAACGGAATAATCGATGTAGAAAGTGGCCAGTCCGAAAACTTACCGCAGAAAACCCTGAAGTTAAATGGCAACAATCTCCCCCTTGTCAGTTCAGGATCGATGCACTCGGAGGTTTGTACCTCGAGGACAATTGGATTGCCAAAATAGAGGGACATTCTTTCCGGGGACTACTGGCACCAAACAACTGTCGTTTGTAAAATATGTACGACGAACCAATGAGTCAATTAATACCTCGGCCATTATAAACTGATAACCGGCGATCACGGAGCCATATGCCTATACATATACATGAAGATGCCTTCTAATTCACATCATGCCTCATTCTATTTTATATTCGTTACAAGCGGCTAAGCTCAGTATAAATGCTCGTGAGTGGTCGCGGTCATCGGAGCGCTCAGAGGTCAAGAGAGACGCGAGCCATTCCAAGATCGGAGAAAGTGGAAGACCTGCAGCTGGGACCACCGAGACGAGGGGAATCGGTCGCTGCGGTCAATCTCCCCCTCACCGTACTTTCCGGTTCCCCGATATCGCGGGTTTGGGTTCATTCTCATCAGTCCTGCACATGATCATGCTAAATACTTTGACGTACCACGGGAAAGTAGACTAATCAATGAATGTCGGATACTCGATATCGTCAGTTTTACTTATCAACGTTTTGCTATCTTCTAATTGTTAAACATCGGATCTCATGAAATTGTGACCGCGCTTCACGTGGACACGAGTTTACGGTGAACGTGTTTCTGGATGGACAAAATATCCGATAGAAAAAATCAAGATCGATCATGAACGAAAACATATGTCGCTGTTGCGTAAACCAAAGACTTGATCAATCAAAGGATGTTATACGTAACTATCACCTCTAATGTAAGATGAAAAACCTGATCAATTGGCACTGATATATGTTAACCATGATTTGTCAGCAGCAGATAGAGATGAATCATTCACGTGAGGAGTAAAATTCCAATTTTTTATTTAGTTGTACCGATTTCTTCGGATTATCGTGTACTCTGCACGGTGTTGGAAAACGTAGTTTTTCAGCAGAGGTTGGCTTTTCATAGGGCCAGTGGTAATTCTCACATTTTTGTCGTAGTCAGGCCCGTGAAGACCTCCTCGGAATTCATGTCCAGTCTACTTGACCATAAATCAAGGATTATAATTCAACTGGAAATTCGCGTTCCGGGGTATTTAATAGGGCTTGACAGTTTGCCGGACGTCGAATCGTTGCGAAAGTTTTTTTTCTTACGGATAAATCACAACCTGTCCTGCAGCTTTCCTTGAGGAGGAAACAATCGAACGCTGTTCTATCGAGTTCCTGGCCATTGGGTGGTGCAGAGTATATAACTATAACTATAACTATATACACACAAGACAAGAGAGCGTGTACTTTCTCGGGACTTCCGGTTCTCCATTTCTCGGGGAGTTATTTCGAATTCGAAAGGCAGAGCGATGATCAAAATCACTTGAGAGATCGGGGTCAACTGGACGCGAGACGCACCAGAAACAGTGAAAGACAACCCAGCGAAGTATTTTTTTCTTCTTTCTTGCCTTTCGAGCAAAACGTCGCTGCTGTAGCACATCAATTCGAGTTCTTTAACCCCGTACACACCTCGTTGAGGACAAAATATCTCCTAGATGCAGATATTTCATACTCCTAATATTTTTTTTCTCTTTTTTCTCGTTTCAAAAGTTACGCCACGGATCCAACTCATCGAGTAACCTTTTCGAAAGAGAAGGTGCTATATTTAGAGTAATTCGATTAGCGAATGAAACAAGATATAAAAAACATCACTGGCACCTCGATATGAGAACGTTGTTACGAATTATGCTAGTCGCACGTAACTCTTGCATATTTTGTACTCGTGACCGGGATTCGGTTCACGAAAATAGTTGAAAGTTATAAGATACTCGCAAGACATAGAATCATAAAAATCCTGCGGCTGTTGCACTTACCACGAGTTATAAATTATTTTCGTTCATACTACTTATGCATTAATTTCGCTAGCGAAAGGTCACATATTTCGAATATCGACAACTCGGAAGATCAGAGATTCTGTTGAGAACAACTAGAAATCTGTAAACGGACACTTTTCGACGTTAGAATTTAAGAAGAATGCAAAACATTGAACAGATCATTTATAACAAGCTAAAAGTAGTGTTCCATTATTTCTTGGTGGAAACTAAAATGCGTTATAGCTTTGTCGTTTTCCATTCACAACTCCCGATACGTCGCACGGTAAACGAAATTCGTTGATGAAATTTTGAAAGCGGTTCTTATACCTGTACGATCGCATTGTGTACTCAAATGATGTTTTCAATAATCCCGAGTTACATTTCAGAAGCTGCCTAATCTTTCTAAGTGCATATTTTGATTGAGTAAAAGTCAAGATTTAGCAATCGCCTTTCATAGTTACGTATGCGTATACGTTCAGAGTAAGAGCAGCCTCGTGACGACACAGATAAACCGATGCTCGGAATTTGAATCCTGCCGATCTTCGTGCGTAAAACTGTGTCAAGATGAACAGAGAAATTTTCAATGTTGTAAGAATACTTTAGGTGCTACTAACAATATGGCCTCTTCATCCTCAAGTTTCAAATCGGTAAACATTACTTATCCATATTCCCAAATCTTCTAGGACCAATGTAAACACGTTGAAAAGCTCACTCACTATCTCATCGAGGGCTACTTCTGAACAATTTACAATTCTGTATTCAACAAATAATCGCTGAATCAATTTGTACATTATATGGCAGATATATTCGCAGAGATTTCGCACGCTACATGCATTTTCTTCTGATGGAATCCTTGAGATAGATGTCTCACGATTTTTTAACGGGTGAATTCTGCAAATTCTTGATATCCACAGTCTTCGCGTTTTCTTCGTGAAGAATATCACTCTCTTTCCGTTACCTCGCACGTGCTGTGTTCATCTCATTAGTTTGCACGTATCATATCCATTAAAAGAAACAGCGGGTGGCGTAATCGAGGTTTGACACGCGACGTCAAATCATGCAGATAGCAATGATGGCTTCATATTGCTCGCCTAAAAGGCGGATGACTAACGGGCATTTCTCACCGTAAAAGCATGATTAGTTTCAGTTGATTTCCATAATTATACTCGAGCGAAATCAACACTCGCTTTTAAAAATGACCTCAGAATATACTCGAAACGATAATGCTAATAATGATGATTATTCATCCAAGGACATGGGCAATGCAACAATGCAATAAGACGATGTCTTATTGCCATCATCAGCGAATAGCGGGGAATTCGAAGTTGAAATTATCGAACGAAAGAAAACTCGAGACTGCGTTGGTCACGGGATGAGCGAATGACCTGAGCATCTGAACTTGCATGTCCCGAAGGTGGAAAGAAACTTTCAGAACTACTTTCTCGTTGCTATGCAGTAGTGGCCGAGTTCCTCAGGATCATTAATCAATACGAGTTGCTACTCGTACAGCTGCCGCCCAATTACCACGCCAACCTACCATACAAATCTGTACTATTGATCCTTGATCTTGTTTCCTCCAATTAATACATGCCCAATATATAGTGCGCGTATTCAAATTTCTGATCATAGGATGTCGTCTTGTCGTTTTTATAGGGAATTAACGATAATGACTCATCCAAAAGTTGCTTCCTTCTATTATTTTGATATATATACATATATATATCTGCCTACGCAGACTCCGTCACAGAATCATTGCGGGGTCATAAATCATCAAACGTAAATTGAACGGCAAAAACGTTGGCGAAACGTCTTTTCACTTATTGGGTTTCAGTTGAATAGGTATTCCTTTTTCTATCCATGCAGATTATTCTGTACCTATAGTTTGAGCAAATGATTCTCTGCGAAAGAGAAGAATTTACGTCATTTAATGGAATAAAAATGTTAAAGTCAACAAAAACAATGAATAATTTGAGTAGATCTTCTGCGTCGAATTTCTATTTCGTTAGATAGTTATGCGTCTGCTGTACTTCAAATTGAAAGCAAAACAAGACATTTTGTGCGTTGCATGACGCACGAACTTTGCAATCCTCAAACTTTGCAATCCGCTTTCACTTCTTCATGTTCAAATGACGAGCGATAACCACAAGTCATACGTTTCGCCGATTCTCACCCCAAAAACTGAATTTCAATTTCTTTCATTTCATTTTATTCTCGTATTCCGAATCTGGCCCGTCAGGGAAACACAAATGAGGCGAGTGCTTCCGCTCACCACAATCTAGCAAGAGAAAAATCGCAGTGACTTTGGAAAGCCCAAATTCGTTCACTCAATCCTAAAATGGATCGGCGAGTGTCTTGCAGACTTCCAGTCAATTTTATGGCAAATCTAAAAAATTGATTTGAACATGAAAGATAAGACCGAGTGAATCTGACTTCACCAAAAAAGTTGAAGTTATACAGCAGAATGGAAAGGCGACTAAATTTCCCGCGGATTATTTGTACATCCGTGTTAGTGTAGTTTGGGCAACTTGTTTCTATTATTGCAGTGTGTGTAAACGGTCGATCTTTCCTTCGAAATGCAAATGACCTAGTTTTCGAAATAAAAACCTTGAAGGTATGAAATGATATGACACAGACTTTACTCTAGGTGAGAAGTGATTGTGACAATAATTCGCTCCTGATAATAGAGATTCCTGGTGTGGAACCTGATAGCTGTCACCCCATACTGCAGTAGCGAAATGACGAAATGATTATTAAAAATGGCATTGGGTTGCGGTGAAAATGAAAAGTTGTTGTCCTTATTAGAAATTTGACACTATAGCATAATATTATTAACAATAATAACAAGAATAATCCAACGCGTTGCAGATTCATACTTATCGCTATTCCATTGCCTAGCAAAACCTACCTGGCCGGGAGGTCTTGTTACACGCGCAACACCATGTCACTCGAGATGTCTAGAGCAACAGGCATGCAGTTCGTTGCAACTGGCATGATATATAGGCATGAATTTCGATCACGCAAGTGTCATGCAACTTGTATGTTCGCGTACTATATCGATACCAATATCCACAGCAGCGCGGCTATTTGGGACACGCGTATATACACATACATACGTACTCGTAAATCGAAAAATTCAACTCGTTTGCATTTTTAGTTTCGTTTTATAGAATGCTGAAGTGCCCATACATATTTCTGTTCGAGAACATGTGTAATTCCCATGTTTCCCCCCCACCGAACATCTTCGTGTCATTGCTTTCATGCAAAGCTGTACGATTATTGAATGCATGTGTGTATGCATGTATGTATATACACACGTACGTACGTACGAGTACATGTGTATTACGTATTGGAGACTGATTATTATTATTATAATTATTATTGGTAATGGAATGACATAGCTTCCGCGTTCTTAGCCCGTCCCCCGTTTACAAATCTATGTGCAATACAATTGATCGACATATTTTGCGGCAATGTATGTGATTTTTAGTTATTTGGAGTTCGAGTTGTGGGTTCGAATCCGAATTCTTCAGATTCTTCTGGTTCCACGTAAAATCCATGCTCCGCACTGGTGGCGATTTGGAATGGGATTTCACATAGTTCGTAGGATTTCAACGATTTTGTTAGAAATTGTATCTTTGAATGCGATTCTGCTACAATGTGACCCCGTTACGATAGCATCGTAATTGAAAACTGATACACCCACTTTTACGGAAATGGTATGAATCGGTTATACAAGATATTTGAGGAGAAAGTGAAAGCGAAATGTGTATAGCTGCCTACCGTTTATTCCTTTTTACAAACAGAAATGATAAAAGTATAATTATATTACAGAGGAGATAACATCTTACCGGAAATTGGTTCTTCAGAGTTATCAACTTGGGCGTAGGTACGTACGTATATACATACGTAGGTATGTTCGGAGCAATTTAATCGACCGATCGTCTGCGTCTCACAGCGGAATTGTGCGGCCGATGAAAATAAATTGAAAATACAACTGGAGCAAGACGAATTTGATGATTCTAAAATACCTACGTTACACATATTTTACGAAACCGTCGCCAATGCCTTCCCCGTTCTCTCCTGCCCTTGAATTTTGCATTCAGTGGTGCTATTTGAAAAATAACATTATCCGATTGTATTTGAGAAAGAGACTCGCAAACGAAACCATTTTTCATTCCATCCTTCAAGGATAGAACTTCAATCTTCGTTTTCCAAATTTTACACATCCGTTTGACTCTGTAATGCATTTATCTAAGGAGACACCCAAATTTTTGAAAAATGTTTCAATCCTTCCCTAACGTAAAAGTCTAGCACTCACGTACGATTTTTACCGTCTCATTTCTCTTATTTACTCCAATTTTGCCTTTCGGGAAAAGGCGACGCGACGCCTATACATCCTCATTGATAATAGGTCGTTCAATATTCACGACCGACTGTGAATTCCGAAGGAATGACAAATTTCTCAATCAACACAGTCTAGTTAAGAGGAAACGGCCGCACGTTTCTTCTTCACGGGTCCCGTATTTTTCAAAAAATTGTGAACGCCATGAGCCACATATCTGTCAGATTAGTGGTGGCTATCAATGGTTATAACTGACAGTTATGTCACATATGAAAAGGTTCCTAATTGCTTTTTTGGAAAATATGGAACCCACGAACGAAAGATGTGCGAGGCGTTCCCTCTGATCCTCAGCATGATTTTTAGCGACTCATAAATAGAGATATACAAGCTTACACCTCCCGATGCACCAGGCTCGTGTTCGTTCCATCATCCGTTGCTTGTAATTATGTAATGACATTAGAGCGACACATCGATACGAGATAGATAGTTGTACGTAAGTCTACGGGAACCGCCTCTCTTGATGGAGTCATTGAACCTTCGTATAGCGATTGCTCTACTGACTACACAGTCTAGTCATCTAGACTCCTAAAGTATCGAGCATCGTCAGCGAAAGCTGCGAGCTGCTAGCTACGAGCAATAAATGGAATTGTAAGAAAATTTGTTTGTACACAAATTTCCGAGCTTTTCCGATCTTCGTTCAACAAATTCTTGAAGAAAACAGTACATGCATGCCCCGCTACAGAAGAGATCGACATGACTGATCGATCATGGCTTCGATGTCAGTAAGCTGCGAGCTGTAATCATTTTGACCGATTTTTGTGGCATACAAAGAAATTCCGACTTTTGCATCGTTCCTTTATCCCTTTCATCGCTATATGGTCAAAGTCGCTTCTGATATCGCAGAATAACGAGTATCGTTGTTCACCTTGGATGCAGCTGTTGGCGCTAGATACCTTCGGGAATAAAAAATAAGACGCCAAGCCAAGACACCGGTGACCGACTTTTGGATAACGGGGTTTCCTGTCGTCATGTTTTATTCACTCATTGATCCACGGGGACAGATAAAATGCCGACGTCACAGTCGCCATATAACCAATTATATAATTGTGTCTAAACGAGCCACGTACATACCTCGCAACTTCGAGTTTGTATAATCAAAGAAGTTTGGGAAGAACTGGTTCCTCAGATGAATCGTTGCAGGGACCATTTTCTCCTTCAATCTGTAACAGCTTCGGTAGTAGCACCTGGGGAATCACTGGTTGAAAGTACCATTGCAAAGTATCCAGGACAAAAGTTTAGTCTGCAAAATATTTGAAATTTTCTAAAACGCAAAAAATATAAATACCAAAAGCGAATTTATACTTATTTCTTGTGTAATGTGTATGCAGTATACATGAGCCGAACCAAAAATGAAGTCAAGAAAATTCAACCATATTTTCAAGGCGAGATAGATGACTGCCGAATCGTATCGATACAACTGTCGTTAACGATTATGATGGCACAAGCATATGTGCTCTGAGAACTATACGTATAATGACTCGAAAGTTGGTTCAATATCACTGTAACCATTATGCGCATTACTTGTCAGGTACACTCATTTATTACTCTGCATTCAAGTTCACTTTCGTTCAAGATGCTATTAGCTATTAATTTTCGACCGTACGAACACTGGAGAACTTTCGTTACGCGAATATGACGCATTATATTAGGCCGCGTAATGAGTTAATGAGGCATAATCTCCGTAATCATATTATACAGTATTGTATTACAATAGTGTAATAATCGGCATGATCAATTAACGAGGCATGAAATTTTGAATCTTAATACAATATCAGATATTATGCGCATGTTATTAATACTACAGTTTGTCGAAATTCAACCACACGAATAGAAGAAAAGAAAGTGTCATTATTTCTCGCCGAATAGTGCAGAAGGTTAACTAATGATTGATTAACTTATTTCATTTAACGCATGAAATAGAAATTCATATGGCTAGTAAAAATTGTCTTACCTTCGTAAGCCTGAATCTATATAAGTAGTACCTACTTGAATTGAAATTGAAGATCAGTGTCTCAATATTATTCGAACTATCAGTATAACCAACTATAGGGACTATAGTTCTCATATTGATGTAAAATTTGGTAAAATAATTGTGGCGAATAGTATAAACACTAACGAATTGGTTAAACCTGCACGCAGGGTTACTCTGCGTAAAGAAATTTGGCGAATTTCGATTACAGGTTTCCTGAGGAGGTATTATCTGTCCTCAGAGACTTTCAGCGAATGTTTTTCAAATCTTTTCGGAATGATTGTGATGATTGTACTTTTTCCGCCAGTATTCACGAATTGGAAGAATTACTCAACTGAATGAATTCTTTTCACGATTAGTTCACTCAGTTTATTGGTTTACATATAATGGTTTTTCTAAAACTAAACACTAATATTTTCCAAAAATTATAATACAGATTGATTAATCGATAATTATCATATACTATTCATTTGCTCGTAAGTATCGCTTTTCCTTTCAACGCTCCATTATAGATTTTCATCGTAACAGTTTATTGACACAATCTATAACATCGAAAGAACTGGATTTACACATGATATAGGTATTAGATAATTTAGGAACAGAATATATTCAACAAACGATCTTTGAACCATATGCTATACGTTATTGTGAGTCTACATGAAATTCATATAGTTTTGGGATGTGTAATTTGTCAAATTTGATACGTCGGCATTAGTATTTTTTAGTTCATTATAATCATTTATGCTATTACTACATTTTATTTGTATTATAGCGCCTACTATACCATTACTTTTGTTGTAATATCTAAAATTTTAAGACTTCGTACCTGCCAATCATCGTACCGATTTTTAACATTTCTCTATATCTATGTGATATAATGCGTATGAGCAGAGCAGTTTCCGGGTCTACTTAAAAATGATAATTATTATCATTAGCATTACCGTTATTGTTATTATTATTATTAATATGATTATTATTATTATTATTATTATTATTAATTCTAGTGATCTACTATCAATTGAAAATTAACCTTATCGTCCTAAACATACATATATATAATCTTCTATAGATTAATATCTTAATCAATAATATTCTGCAATACAAATGCAAGTATGACTACACTCACGAACACGAACATTACCGATGGCGGCGCTGTCGTCGTACCGTCATGGCGGCTGGAAGGAGAAGTTATCTATCAGTTCGAACTTTTTTTCTCAATGAAAACAGTTACAGGACCAAACTTTGAGCCGATGATACGAAATTTGAGTGACAAATCTGTGATAGAAGGGTTCAATTATACCTTTCTTCTATCAAAACACATTCACGTGTGTAACCTGATGAGCCTGAAATATGCCATAACCTTATCACAAATCATTATAGTGTGAATTATGAACTTTAAATTATATGAATAGCACTCAATATTTGGGGAAAATTAGTCATAAAAACAAGGTGGGAATATACTTCAATTCCCTGATTATACTATTGGATGAAAATATGCATCATTGAAAATAACCTCGAAGTTTCGATCTTACCTGTATGCTCACTTACGTAATATTATAAGTTTATCTGATACGAAAAATTGAAGTGATCAGAGAAGAAGAAAAATGACTATAATAGATAATATATACCTATATATAATTAGAATTATGAGGTACATACAAAACGTGAACGTAAAAACGTATCATTATGTGGAAATACCTAAATGTTGAGTTAGCTCTTGAATGCAGAAGCTGCTCCATGCCCGACAACACTTATGTCCCTCATTCTCGTATCATGCAGATGTTCATGGTGGTTGGGGACTACTTCGATTCACAGGTTTCTCCTCGGGTTTCCCATTGATTTTGAACATGTTCGCAATTTCCTTGTTAGGAACTTTTTCATTCTTCACTTGTTCTTCTTCTTGTTCTCGTACTTGTTCTTGTACTTTTTTCTCTTCTTCGTATACTTCACCCCCTTCATCGCCTACTTCGCTGGCTGATGCGGTCGATTCTCCACCTACTGCGAGCGTTAATTTGCGGATTTTCTTCGGAGTCGAAGGTACGACCTGTTCCTGAAAAGATATTCATGCTGTCTTCAGGTCATTTTTCACAAATTTCATATCGGAAAGATATTTTCGTAACTATTGCATTCATAATTGTAATAACCAAAAGAATGAAAACACACATACGTACCTATATCAGTCAAATTTGATTAAGACTTAATTTAGGTGACAAAAGTATAAGAAACTTACGTCATTGTGAGAGGAGCTCAATTCTCGTCGTAACAGCTGTGTGATTTCGTTAAAAGTATTGTCTAGAAGGTGATTTTCACGGTCATCAAATTCGACTTGATCTTCATCGCTGCCGTTAAGCTCGTATTCAACAGCGTGAAAATGCTCTTGAGAAGAAACAGTCCAATCGTCATTAATTTTGAAGCAATTTTCTGGCTGACCTGTAGAATCCATACGAAAACGAGAGAACAAATTAATTGAAATAAATCATACAGAAACGTATCAAGGTTGTAGCTCGATTGATAAATTCAATGAAAGAAACAAGATCTGATAATCGTGATTCATAAAAAGGCTGCAGGTTTCCTGGATGGCGAAATAGACTAGACTGAGAAGTTTCCTGAATTCTAACGAGAAAGAAGAAAATAAAAGAACAAGTAGCTAATGAAAAATGTCCACTGATGTAACATGTCAGATTTTGAAAACGTGAAGAATGTATAACTATCTATGTACACGATAAAATATTATACCTAAGCAATTATTCTAGCATGCATGTAATCTTATAATATTCGCTTATCAGTAGTCATAGAAATAGAGCTCTCGGTACCATCTACGCTACATGTGATGAATCGTGAACACGAGTTTAATTAGTGCAGAAAAATATCTTCAGTATATCAAATATTGAAGAAGGAAATTTTTTGTAGTTGATTCGTTAATTCAATTATTTCAAATACATGTGTTCTCGCAGTTATCAGTACTTATTCCCATAATTTCAAGACATTCAGTATCTCAATTATAAGATTGTATCTTTTATAAGAATTATGAGAATCGTACAGAGAAACTCAAAAAAGTATTCCGAAGTAGACGAAAAGAGTTTTGTAATCAATTCTCGTTTATGATTTTACAATTTTTTCCCCCATTACTCAGTTTTCAATACCGTATTTTCATAGTCTCCTTCCATCACTTGTACAATTGAAAACGAAATTAGTGCAGAAGAAAATTAAACACAGGTATGATTTTCAGGTGACAGTACAATCTCTAAATCAATTCCTTTTTCCGAATTTCTCCTCCACTTTTGGGCTACCCGCCGAATTATGGGATGCCGAAGAATTAGGCCCTCGAGCAATTCTCGAGTTCTAACAAATATTACAGTTACTATTCTCGCCGAGAAATCGAAACGCGATACCGATTTTTTGGGTGACGTCATACGAGTCGAAATGGTATTCGTCGAAAGTAACGGCATTGGTGGTCCGTCATGCTCGTGCTCCGCATGCTTCGTCATCACTTCACGTACCGAATCATCCGGTTGTTTGTTCATGCCGAATTTCTATTCGTAGTTATCGTACTTACCTAGCGGGTCGTCGTCATCATCGTCGCTGTAATCATTACCGCCGCTCGGTATATAGTTTGGATCAGCTAGCAACAATCTACAAGCTTCGTTCAATCCTCCATTCGGATATGATGATAGATCTTCCATTGCAGATGTGATTTGCTCCGATTACCTGTTTGCAAAAAACGAAAATGGTCTTCATATGATCGTGATGATAGACGAAATGATCATGAATGACGGTAGAAATTCGTTGCAACGAAAATAGTACTAACAAGTTTATTTTCTGCAATTTGTGCTCGGACTATTCTACATGAATGAAGCATTAATCGTTTTTATCCATGAATTCCAGCTCGAAATACTATTATAGATCTGTGATCTCCAGAGTGGGATCCCAACGGGTTCTGATGGACGATCAACCAGTAGAATTAGCGAATTGATATTTGTCGCATCAAAGTCTAAGAGTTCAAGAGACAATTTTTGAACTGAAAAATTTGTTATGAGAAATTATCGATTAGTGGGATTGTACCTCAGAAATCACCATTCTCTAATATCTCAAGCTAAACAAATTCCCACTAAGAAACTACGTATACAGATGGACGCAATGTTTCTCAGTTGAACGTTCGATGAACGGTTCTACGTACGATAAACGCTCACGATCAGCCGAGGAACGTTTCGTCCATTTTTGAAATTGAAACGAAGAAGAGCTTCAAAGATCGATTAGGGAGTGAAAAGTTAATTTTTAAAGCATTCACAATTGTCTGTGGGGTATGGCAATAATTCATTCGAATGTGTGGAAATTTTCGCACGAAAATATATAGATTGTACTGTTATTCTCTTCATTTCAAGCCGTTGAAACCCCGATAAAGATTATCCTGAGCTGTTATTATTACTATAATAGCTTATTGATCTGGCTGTTTTCCTTTCAATTTGTTTGTTTGTTTGTTTCCTGTTGATTTGACAATGTATGAATCAATAGGCATGCCAACGATTGTAATTTCAGATCAGTCTGAAATCAAGCTCAGAAAAATTTATCGATATAAACTGATCAGATAAATAATGAAATAGAGGCTCCGGGTTTCCAGCAAATAGAGTAGAATATACTCGATATAGCAATCTGTATGGCAATGTGATATGGCAATTCTCCAAGATTATGATCGTAGGGTTTCCTTAAACAATTCGCAGATTGAAATCAGCGAAGAAAAAACGGAGTACAAAATTTTGAATAATAAATTCCACGTTCATCATGCTTCTGCTAATATATTGTTCGTCTTTTCTAACTCTTGTGTTATCTGGTTATTACATAAGTGAGGCGCTAGCTATGAAATCATATTCGTAATAAGAATAGGTAACCGCTCAATGATAAGCCACCGTTGCATCAGATCAAACTATATGAACCTATGTAGATGGGAACGGAAATTGAAGGAAGTCTGCTCACCGGGTAAATTCCACTGCGTGAATTATTCGATGGGGATGACACTGAGTGAAATCAAAATTGCAATCCACACCAATTCGAATTGTTTTCAATACTCCATTACTTCCTAATTTTTTAAATTCTTGTTCTGGCTCTCTTTTCCAACAATCGCCGAAAATCAAATTTCAGAGTATCACAACGTGGATGACTAGTAGCGGGAGAGCTGCGCGATGTGAGATGCGCGATACGCACTACCTGAAAGACAACGTCGAAATAAGCCGCCTAGATTCAAGAGCAGTTCGGGGATGCGCGCGCACAAAAAGAAGATAGAAAAGGATACGAAGCACACTGTACGCGTGATTACTGACGTCATCAATAGTACTCGAGCGCCAGCAGCCAATCGGGGTTTGGAGACGCGTAGCGAAGTGCGCGAATGAAATTTGAACTTGGATAGACTAACTGTTTTTCGTTTTTTTATCAATTCACTTGTCTGTACGTACGTAATCCATACATACCAATCTTTTTCACACTGTATCATGAACACAAAGATAAATAAATGAGTCATCAAACTGGGTATGACAGCCGAAAGGCCTACGGCCGCAGATTTCTGAGATCATCGTTCAAAATAGGACTTGAAACTCCGTGGATATAACAACCTGCAGGAACTGGATAATTACTAAACAGCGTGTGATACGTTCAGCTTACCTGATGAAAGTTTTTCAACACACTATCGAATTATTGAATGAAAAATAAGATGGCAGAACAACCCACTCAAACAGCACCGAATATTTGGGAAATATTTTTTTAATATTTTATCATCAACATTTGGTCTGAATATTCCCGATACTCGAAACGAAAGATTTTCCAAATTTTACTGTGAATGAAATATTTTATAAATTCTTCGAGCAATGTTCCAAATCAAATATTTTACACAATATTCCTTACGAAACAGGTTTTTACGGACCTGGAAATCATTCTGAAATATATCATGAAATGGTTCACACAGATTCAATGTTTCCACTAGAATATTCTTCGCTGTCTGGTAAAGGCTCTTGGACATATAATTATTGTACATAATATCATTATTATCCTAATTAAGTCATGATGTACTTAATATGAATTAAAAAAATTCATTATCAGAGGATATAATTAAGGACGATTTGTGGGACTTTGATAAACCAATGACGTGTTTTATTTTCTTGAAACATAAAGATAGGGAAAAGAAGCTTGTTACAATAATACAGATAAGTAAAGTGTCCATCACATATTTCCTAATTAAAAATATTACATGTCATTAAAATATACACAATATGTATACCTACATATGTATAATAATAATAAAGATCGATTATTACCCGATCGATCGTGCTATGCGTTGTAACTTGTAAGCACCCGTTTAATAATTGTCTTCGTAGATATTTGTTTGCTCAATTTTTTCATTTTTTTTTTCCTATTCTTGTTCCGTTTCTCACATATCCGTTTTCCATAACTATCATATGTTGATATCCCCCCGGTAATAAAGCGCCACTTATGTTAATGGACAATATATTGCGTATAGAATTTCCAGTAATCTATATATTTTGTAAAATATTGTCAAGAACTACAATATAATTAATTCATTAATTAATTATGTGTATTGATTATACATCGAAAGTTTATTTAATATTATTATCATATATATCACTCTACGTATTAGATATGCCTATAGGAAATTTGTTAAAACATATTATTACTTATTTATTTATTTATTTATTCACTTATCTCTTATCAATCATTTCCGCTTCCCTCTTAGTATTTGATCTCTTCTTTTCAGCTGTACAAAATTATTTAAAGTATCACTTGTATCCATTTTTGTTCATTATATTTGTATTAATAATATTACATAGTATAAACAACGAAACTTAATTATATGAATATTCACAATTCCGAATTTGCAGACGTCTATATATTTTGAAGCAATTCGTCTCACAATATTCGTGAAAATGAATTCCGTTACTCTCTTTTCATTTTTTCCCCACAATATTTTTTATTCATTCTTTTTTTTTCAAAAATAAACGCTAATATATATAAGTACATAGGTATGTATAAGTAGATGTATATATATGTGTATATAATAATATGCGATATACATACATACCACTATAGTAGAAAATTGGTACTTGATATCAGTAACCTGTTCATATTTTTTACGAGGAACATAAAGAAAGAAAAAAAATTGAAGATTGAAAATCAATAATCAAAAACTGTGCGGATACTTAGGGTACATAATTTATATAATACGACATTTTATATAAAATTTCCTGCTCAAACTATTGTGTAAGATAATCATTTCAAAATGCTGGCTATAAAACAATAACATGAATTTATAATAATTAATCATTACCTTCATTACATACATACAGCTGAAGCGAGGCTGTACCTTCAATTAACTTTTTTACCTTGAAGTAGTTCTTCCTTATTTCCGATCGTCAAAAAATCGGATATCATCAATACTGGCGCTGCAGTCGTAAGTCTGCTTAACATGCACAGTTGCATGCGCAGCGACGTACACGCTTCCCTCGGCGAGGAGAGAACGGTTCTGGAACCGAACGTACCGAACGTGGTTGAACGTCTGTGAACACACAAATTTGACATATTTGAACCTAGAGTTTGGAAATCAAAATCTCACCCTCTTCTGCACAATTTACGAAAGAGGGGAGTAGGGTTTCACATTTTTTTATTCCCATTTGCTGGGTTCAGTCAAGTTTTTTGGTGTCTGATGTAATTTTTTGTTCTTCGGAATGCCGAAAGTCATTGGAGAAAAATTATTCAATAATCGCCACGAATTAATTGAGCCATGTGGTATATCAATTTGTAATTTATATCATATTTACTAACAGTGTGGATGCATTTTCATTTCCTGTTCATGTTCGGGTTGAGGTTGGAGAACGAGAGGTCCTGGATGCTGACGATGTTGATTCTGATCCTGTGATTCCTCCATGGAGTGTTCTTCGGTAACTTCAGCGTGCGCCTCCACCGGGACTTCAATAGACTCGACTGGTTTCATGATAGCCCGAGGTGGGAATCCTGGCTCGGAGAAAGCTGGCCCTTCAAAGATCTGTTCAAATTGAGAATAAACGATTTGAATTGGAAAAGAAAATATATCAAATAAAAGAGGATGTTTGAGCCAAAGATGACGAAAAAAATAATTGGCAGCGGTGGGATTCGAACCCACGCCTCCGAGGAGACTGGTGCCTTAAACCAGCGCCTTAGACCGCTCGGCCACGCTACCTGGTAATAATTTCGAGTGGGGATAAAATCAATGCTAGATCGGCCATCCACGAATCACCAAAATAGTATTATGACCCATGGCCGTACGATTTTGTCGAATAATAGACGTTAGGCAGACGGTTCCGTCCTCGCGCAGGTAATGAGATCCCGGTTATAGCTTGAAATTTTCGGAAACTAAGCTTCGTTCAACGGAATCGGACTGCCAAAATCCGAAGTGGACAATGGCGGCCATATTTCTTAGCGGAAAAGATTTCGGTATGAAATACAGAAAAATGTCAAACTCTATCGGAAACGTTCTGAGTAATCTTCCAGAGAAGTTACACTCTTTGGAACTATCTTGAATGATGGAAAAAAAATTGAGAATGCCATGGCAGTGGGTATATAGCTCACGTTTCCTCAAAATCTGAGAAAAACATGCCACCCGCAACCCGGCAATATTTTACGTTTGCTGTTTTACAAACCTGGTGGATTAAGTTGCGGAACCCGAGAGGCACCTTACTTTCTCCGTCCTCGTCCTGATCTTCAGGTCCTGGGAAAGGCTTGGCATTCTGTTGCTGTTCCTCGCTGTTATCCGTCTCCTGTTCCCGACGACCTTCGATGTTGCCGTGTTCCAGAAGATTCCTAACCTCAATTGGAAGAGGGAAAGGTCCTAGGGGAATGGGACGCACACCTTCTGGGATTGGTTTGAATTCCTGAACAACCTGGAATCATGGACACAATAGAGTTAAAACTCGAATCTGGAAGTTATCATCAGCGAGCAGATTATCATCGCTCTGCATTACTCTTGTCGATAATAAATATCTATGCCATTCTTCGAATTTTCACAACGTCATTTCCATAGTGCCCATAAATTGTACAAGCACAAATACGTCCGGATGGAAATTTACTTACAATGAGTGCACCTTTCGTCACTTTCGCATAAACAAAAATTACGTGGAAAGACTGTTGTCTCGTTCGGCTAAAGCGTTATACTCCCTCAAAACAATTCCCAAGTAGTACAAAAACGCTCTATAACTCATTCACGTCCGTAGAACGAGTGAAAGACGTCTATAGAAGTCAACGAATGTCCGCTTTTCAGTCTAGACTCAAAAACGGACACTAGACGTCTTCTAATCGTTCTCCAGTCATCTTACAGAACTTGATGAGTCAAAGAGCGTTTTGGGCTACTTGGGATTTTATTCTCGATTACGTACCCCTCTACGGAGTCCTTCGGGAACTTGGGATGGTCTTGAGTCGCTGGTGATATGTTGAATGATGTTCTTGATTTCGAAAGGAACCTGTTGAATAATCCTTCTAATTTCAATGGGAATGTTTTGGAAAGGTGATTGAGAGCGTTCAGCATTTGGAGGAGGCGACATCATCGGAGAGCGTGGTTTTTGTGGTGGCATCATGGGTGGAGTGTGTTGCTCCTGTTGGTGTCCAGCAAAAGCGAAGTGAGCATTGGAAGGTTCATTTTCGTGGTGGGGTCGCATTATGGGTGACATCGGTTGCTGAGGACGGAACATATGGATTGGTTGATCACGCGGTGGCATCATTGGTAGTTGTTGCTGCTGTTGTGGCATCGGGGGCGCGCCGCGCATCGGGTCCATTGGGAAATGACGGAAGTCCATTGGGATCTGACGCATTTCCATCTAGAAGTGAAACCATGATTCGAAATGAAACATCAGTCGATAAATTGATTGGCTCTACTGACATTTCGAACATAGTACAGACGACAATGTCCTTAAGGTTGACTTATGGTCCTTATGTAAACATGGAATAAAAATGTTTTCTCGATACCCAATGATATTGTCGGAAATACCGTGACTTGGGTCTCATAAATCGTGAAACATGTATGACCAAGTGTGCAATCTTACCGGGCCACCCATTACGCCTGCTTGTGGTACAACGCGAGGTGGCCTCATGTCGACTGTAAGTTGAGGAAGTCCTCTGAATGCGGGAGGCAAAAGACCGGCAGGAATGTGATTGAGTCCTCTAGGATCGCTTAGCGGCAATTGTTGCATGTCAGGTACTTGGTACCCTGTGTGGACTTGGTACTGGTTGAAAGCATTCGATTCTTGAGGGTTGAATGGAATTTGAACAGTTCCTAGAGGGACTATTATCGGTGTCATCATCTCTTGGTCCTGGGATCTGCGTGGAAAAGACCAACAATTGTAGAATTGCGCGGTACCCGTAGTTGCAAGATATTTGGAACACATTTTACGCGGCGGGAGCTCAAGAATGATCTCTGACGTCAGACTTACTCCTGCTGCGGGTTTCCTGATTCGCAGAATATCGCCACACGTTCCCCACTCAGTTTTTGCAGCCGTTGAGGGTCTGTGCTATTATCATTGGCATTGTTGTCTGTGGATCCATCAGCCATCTCGTCAGCTCGCTTACGTTCGACGACGCAAGACAATCGGTTACGCGCCTGCTGCAACAAGGTCTGCAAGATGAAAGAAAATACCCGAATTAATACGAATCGGCACTGAACAATGTCAGCTTCGACACAACTGAGAATATATCATTTACCCCAGCGATATCGTCGAGGTCCAATTGAAGAGGTAGTTTTATATGTACGGGTGGAAACTCGTCATCGTCGTAGTCATCTTCTTCGTCATTGTCATTATCGGTCTCAGATTTGTTCGTGTCTTCCTTCTGGATTTTTATGTCTTTGGTATCAGGCTGCACCTCCTTATCAACTGAATTGGACAGCGACTGCAGTGAGTCCGTCTGCTCGACGGGTTCCTGAAAAACACCGGACTATCACGATACCTATACATACTGCGCGTTTCCGAATACTCCAAACGATAAATTGTCATTTAGTATGGGTTGTGAAATTGGCTGTCACATGATGATACTGCAGTGGCATTATGTGACCATGTTCAATTCTTCTTCGGCCGCTTTCCATGCGGGCAACTTTTCGTTTAACGGCCAATAGCATTGGTGTTTTTCGACCGATTTCAACGACTCAGATCTCAAAATTTTCCCAATTTCGGAATTCATAAAACTGGTTAAAAGAAAAAACCAGCGCATTGACAGACACCCGCGATTATTCGAGAGCGAAACATCGAAGGATGTTTTACACAACGATATACCAGCATCATGGACCACCAATGTATTTGTGCTAGAGGAATTTCACAATTAGAAATAATCGTAGATTATGGAATCGGCTCCACTTTGTCTCTTATGTAATTCTCAATACAATAATCGCAAGCGGACGTATCACTGAATAATTGATTCACGGAAATCCTTTTATACGTCTTCGTAACACCGCGTACATTGAGAACTACAGCTCACGATTATCTACAGCTTTCACTCCAAGGCACAGAGGCAGAATATTTCTTCTACCACTTATACAAAACGGCATTAGGTCGTGATTACGAAGATGGTATCATAACATATGTGTACAGGTTTAATAATGTTCATAGAATACAATTTATATAATAATCATTGATCAACGGAGTTATCCGCCGCATAATCAAATCGCGGGTCACATTATAAGGACTTCCGCCGAAGACACCACGAGGTAGGTACGGTATAATAAAAATAACGAAAGAAGTAAGATAATATTGCGATAAAAATGTTTTCTCTCTTTTTCTATCAGATTGTCATTCTCTTTCGAGTATTCTATACAGTTTCTTCGCTCGTAAAATACATTTATTATACCTCCGCATTTGGAAAAATAGTTGGTTTGTTATAATCGAGATAACGCGATGCAATTAAAGTTTCGTTCGTGGAGGACGAGGAGGAGGAGGAAGAGGTAAGGGGTGAGAACGTACCTACTACCTATACCGACACAAATGATTGCGTGACGTGATTGCCGAGAAAGGCGGTTACAGCTTCTGTATTCGTGTTATATGGCTATATAAGAACGTTCGTCAAACGAGTATGAGTGACAACTTTCCAGTTAGCATGGCCTCTGGGTCTCTGCCAGTCACTGACCTCATCACGTTGTTCTTTTAAACTCTGGCAGCTAGACTCTGGCTATAGGTAGGTACTCACCGCGCAGTTGCCTCCAAGCGTTTCAACAGCACCAGTAAATTAATAGTTCTAAAATTTCCGATTTATCCGCCTAATGAATCCGTGGATTAGAATACTCTTTAGCAACGAAAGTTTTTCTACATTTCGAAGCCGGCATGTAATGTCATATCGTCATCGGGCATACGGCGAAGCTCGGACCTGAGAAATTATTCGTCGATGATCATACAATATTATCAGGAATTGGGGCTCTGGAGTTTTTTTGATTTTTTTTTTTTTTACTCATGTTCTACGTAATCTGCTAGTGGATCCTCGATTCTACGTTCAGAATTATAATATTCTGTAATATGTACCAACTGCTTCGTAGTACATAGGTACTGTTATAGGGGTATTATAGCTATTCTAGACGTTCGTGGTTATCGTGGAGTGTAAATTTCTAAAGAAAGTAATAAACGTACTATGTAGGTATGTACCAGCCACATCTACCTACATAGGTAAGTAAATCGCGATACTGTACTTCCTGGCTTTTTGCGAGTTTTCTCACACAATTGCAGCAACAACTATATTCATTGTGAATAGTAGCTAGTAGCCAGTAGTATCAGATACTATTCGTAAGATAACTGTTATTAGTTATCGTTAGAAACTTCTTACTCGTCAGTTCGCCACGCACTCTTAATATCGCCGGTTTCACAAGGAGAGAAAAACGAAGAAAGAAAGAAAGGAGAAGAACAAAAAGTGGAAACTACGTTCTACGATTTACACTCTGGCGTACGTACGTACGTATTTTATTATCCAAACTACATATTTATCAAAGACGAATAACTTGCTAGCTTTTAATTTCAATTTCATTATTCTTCGAAGCATGAAACTGTCCAAAAACGTGCACAAACGCGCTCGGAAATATTTCTCTTCAGACGAGAAATATCTGCCCGGCCTATTGAAGACGAATAGTGATAATGACTTATTAACGTTCGTATTAGACCCATTCAGAGTATAATTGTCACCGAATTGGTGACCGCAGATACTAGTTTGAGCTTTCGGGATGTGAAAATGCAAATTGAATATTCAAATTCCCGTGCCGAAGAATGTAGGTAGCTTTTATTGATTTTTGGAAAAAATGTCAAAAGCTGAACTGGACATGTAGTTTGGGATCATGCGCCCTATATTCATTCGATCGTCTGGAAGATACGATCACCGGGCAATCTGCGACATCATGCTTTCTATCATACGTGAATCAATAAAGCTACAATTAGAACTAACTTGCATGCACATCATGTCCAGTGCAATAACTATACATACGATTCAGAGCGATGTCAGTGACGCGCAGGTCATTGAATGGGATATTGAAGTAGGATGAATGTATATGAATTCATATCCATAATACACATCATCGTCAAGTTTCACTCGGTGAAAATCTTCGCTAAAATATTAGACACGTGAATATGGAGTACCTACCCTTTATTACATATCACAAACATGCGCATGTGCTATGTTCTGCATAATGATGATCGCGATACTAACGATCATTTGTGAGCAAGTATTATAAGCATGTAATCAAACAAATGATCATTGTACATATTATGTACCCAAACGTAATATATACCATACTGCATTCATGTCATGAATACAATGCAGTATACACAGTAGATATGTATAGTATAATAAAATATGCTGGATGGAAAGTTATAACTCTCTCGACATTTTCGCTCACGCGTTGCACGATGGGTATAATGTTGGTGTAAAGTGTAATGAATGTAGATATATAACGTAGATACATACATACATACATCCCTACATACATACATACATACACACATACATAAATTTGTGATGTACGTATTCGAAGATGCTGCAGTGGCGGGCGTTCGAAAGGCACGACTTTAAACGCCAGAAAGTGGGTTACTGCACGACTTTGCGGTGCAAAGTGAACGGTTTATTACGTTTTCTCTCCTAACCTAACTGTATCGCTTTATATACGACATACACAAGCTATTCATCCATCTAACTACTGAAACTCTACAATACAGCCAAGCCGGCAGCTATGCCGATGCTATTGACTATTGGAAAGCTATTCCGTATAGTTCACACCGCGTACCTATACGTGATTCGGTATGACAATTATGCAGAAAACTGTAGAGCTTACTTTTCTACCTATACGTATCTGCATGTAGCTATTCTATCGGGTGTGCATCATTCTCTCGCACCATGAATACAACTCTGCGAGTATTCAACTATATGCTCAGATACAGTACTTCATTCAATTTGAATAACAGTATCATACTATGACTATACAGCGGATTAGAAAGTATAATCTAGTAACGCTCGCAAGATAATTATATACCACTTTGAATTGCGAATTGTGCTCATTATTATAGTTGTTTAGTTATAATATAGTGTCGCTTATAGTCACTAATGTCCATCATTTTGTTTGGAGATCTTAAAGTAGTTTAGTTATCAAGTTATTCTGTTATTCAGTTAACTAATTATCCATTCGTTCATTGGTCATTCAGTGATTTAGTTGTCATCACCTATCCAACTATTTATATGTTCCGTTAGTCGGAATAATTTCATTACGTTTCTGCAATATGATTATCAATTGTAGTTGTCTAGTGATTCAGGTATTCTTCTGTTTAGTTTTTACTAATTCTCAATTCATTCGCTATTCGCATGACGATAAAATTATTCAGTTTTTCCAGCTATTTGGGAATTCATTTAGGGCCTACGACTCTGAAATACGATCGATATTCATAGTTTTTTACTCTATTGTTCATCTAATCAAATTCATTCAATGAGTCAGTGATTTAGGTATCAGCTACAACTATATTTTATCGATTATAGTAGCGTGTCTTTCGGTTATTTAGTAGTTGTCCGCAATTTCCATACTTCTATAGTCAGTTTGCAATTGGCTCGAAGATCATTACAGGATCAAGTCAATTTAGTTATCGAGCCTCGAGATCATCATACTTGTATAATCAGTTGTAAAATACAATTGAATTGTTTAGTTGCTCATAGTTGTTCGAACATTTTCTTGAGGCTGGAACATTTTTAGTTACTGGACCGAAGGTTATAACGTATGCATGTTATATCCTACATTATAACGTCCAAATAAGTATTATTGGCAAAATGAAACACTCTACTCTGGGCTCGTGTGCAATGATCCTGTCAACTAATACACATCTGGCAAGTATAAAGTACCTTTATGTACATACTTCTACGCATTACGTAATGACCACGGTTGTGGTTCACCTTGGGTACAAACTGGCACCTCCAACCATTTCTGATCACAATTATATTCATCTGTGAAGTCTGATATACCCTACATTTGTTTATTCATATCATGTGTCTGTGTATAAGCTGGACAAGATCGTTCGATTCTAATTAAAAAAAAAAAAAAACAAAAAAAAAAACTATTATACGTAAATGACAATTTAGGGAAAAATGCGTTTTTCCATCACTTACTGTTCTGTACAAGTATCGACATTTGTAATCTTGTAAATATGCGAAGCTGCGCACCGCGATCGCTTATTACATTTCTGTCAGCAAAATAAGTTAGCCAGTATGACCTAACAGATTTATTATTGAATCTCTAGGTCAACTTCCTGCACTAATGTAAGCCGCAAGGTAAAGTGTTCGTTCCTTTTTTCCTTTTTTCAGTTTGCTTTACTCATATACTGCGGTTTCATTGCTGATTACCAGGTCGATGTATGTCATGAGCTAATAATGTGATATGTAGAATATATGTACTGTGACGTGAATCCTCACTAATTTGTTTTTTAGGTAATTAATACTCGGTTGCTAACTGAAAAAACAAGTGAACTATGGAAACGCGAATTCGAATTCTGAACACCGTTAAAATAGATGAAGAATAATCCACGATTCTTCATAAAGTTGACGATATAGTCAAATTTCAGATGAAAGATTCAAAGTAGAAAAAACAGCTTTTTAACCGACTGTTTTTCGTACATGTACTTTGCAAATTTTGTTCACACTCTGCATCTAATTTTGGAAAGAAGTCTTCTGCCATGTGCGGGTGTGTTTTCATTAGATTATTCAGAAATGAAGGTAGAAATAATCTTCCGGAAGGAATATCGCGCAGTAAAAAAATAAACCAGGATTTGAATTTTCTCTATTTTCCATTTCGGTGTCTTCATCTTTTCTCTGTCTTATTCTTCTGCTTAAGAATTGTCTTTGACATAGAAAGAGGAAAATTATTTCTGACTCACCTGCACTAGAGCTTCAGGTTGGAGATGTTTCAAAAACTCTCCCTGCGTTTGCGCAGCCTGTTGCTGATGCTGTTCTAGCTTCATTTCAGCCTGAAGAGCAGCGATTGCTTCAGGAGTGCATGAAGCTCGTGCCTGAACGTATGAGGACGCAAGAATAAAGCTTCCCAATACAACAGACATCGCTATCAAAGTCAGAGCCGCAATACGAGCGATTTGAACGGCCGTACTTTTTCCAGCCGGCCTCATGTATGCCTAGAAAAAAACAAATGTATCCAGAATAAAAGAACCCATTTTGAATACGATTTTATGAAAGTTAAATCAACTCGAAATATCATTCGTGACCATAAAAAAATCCCATCTTAAGAAGTAGACAGTTCTCACTCTTGTTCTGCAACATTCATCAAATTTGTCGGAATTAATTGATGCTCCGAAGAGGCAGGTATTTAATTTTGTCCGCTGAAATCTCTCCGAGAAATACAAATGCAGAAGTAAATATCGAAAAGCGCATGTCTTTCTTGAAACTTGAACCTGAGCTGAATTTTTTTTCTCCGATTTTGAGATCTTACAGTGGATCCAGCACTCTTTCTCAACTTTCTGTGTGATTGTTGCCTGATGAAAGATCTTGGCTTGTTCAATTTCTCCGGAAAAATAGACAGAACATTTAATTTGGTTTTAACTGAAAGAAATGCCCTTTCCAAACGCTTCTCACGGGACAATACTCTACATAATATAAAATAATAAACGCGATTTGGTTGGGCGTAAAAACTCGAGGAATGGATGAGAATACTGCACTGAAATCGTTCTGGACAATTCGATTCGTCACATTATTGAGCTTTATAGCTAAATCCAGTCCCGAAATATGAGCGAGAAAGTTAATTATCAAAAATTTCGGAATGAACAGCTCTTTCGTGACATGGTTCCACCCAAGATCGTTCGTACTGGTCCATATTCTATTCCAACAGTCCATCGAAGGAGACGAAGATGATGAGGAAAAGAAAAAGGAATTTTGAAAATTTCGAAAACTAACTAAAGGAATCGAGACCCATTGTATAGCACCTTCTCAGTCTTGAATACATTACATCAGCATTAGTCTCTCGACAACTTCTATAGCTATTCTAACAAGGAGATATTGTATTGTTACGTTCTGACGGGGACAGCCATGCAGTTGTCACGCTCAATACACAACTGAGCCGAGGTCTTCGACTATAACGAATGTATATACACTTGAATATGTACCTATTAACGCTTGGTTGTTTCTCAAAAATTAACTCGATTCACTTATTCTCATTTCAAAGACACAGATCTACTTACAACTAACTTTATAGCTATGAAAAATCATTGAGAAAAGTGAAAACAACGCGGGAAATAATAAAACCTTATCCAACTTTCTCACGAATGAATTGCAAACTCATGTTCATCCGTGTGTTTCCTAGCTATAGTCGTCAACGCGAATCACACCTCCACTCAACTCAGTCTCGAACATTGATCAATTTATCAATCGAGTCTGTTCTACGACAATAATTTGTGGAAACTGGGTTGATACATCGAGGGTTCGATCGCTGATGAAATCAGAGCTCCACCCTAACTTTGTAGTCGATTTCGAATCATTCGAGAATTGATTCAATTCGAATCCCACAATATCCTCCGGATTCATGAAATCACCGATGACTGTGCATTCGAATCATCTTCAGTCAGTTGAAATCATTTCAAATCCATGTTGAAAGGATTCACCGGAAATCGTACGTCGATTTATTCAAAAGGCAACACGATAACTAACAATAATTCAGGTCGCGGAGTATCTCTGTTCGAAGCTAATCGACCGTTGATTATAACTTGAGGCTCGAACTCCCTCCTCGTGTCAAGGTGGACGTCGAACAATCTTCCTCGGAATCAATACCGATATAAACGATTGCCAAATTATAATAACATTTTCATCAAACGGCGCAAATCTCAGTAGCATGTACTTATATGTACAATTGCAGCGGCAGAAGAATTGCTCAATTTCTCAATTACTGTACGTTCCTTCCGTCTTTTTTATTTTGATAAAACTCTGGAACCCGCAACCAACGCTGCTCAATTATTTACAAACATGTATTCATATATGCCTCGCAAGTATGTGTACGCAAGTATATGTGAAGCACAGCCCGGGTTTGTTAATTATGCAATTTCGTCAACACGCCTTACGTAAGGTCCTCGAACGCTAATTACCGTATTACCGCATTGCTCTTTGTTGATATTTTAATTCTCGCACATACTGTATACACGTCACATAGGTGCGCACATCAAGTGATACGCAGAACCACGATCGTAGTGCACAAATCAACACTGATCCTCTTCAAATTTATTTGAATATTGTCAGTAGGTCCGCACGCAATGAATCATCGTTCAACAATCTAAAAAAAACTGACAAATGGAGAAAATCATTCAAAATCCTATTTCAGTTGAAATGACGTACCTACAGTACAGAAAAATGTACAAAGGCGACGTTCAGTCACGCGTTCACCAGCTGACCATGTATTTGATTCAAGTACTTGTTGGCGGAATCATGGATAAGTTATCCGCGATTCACCTGCTGGTTAATGTCTGTACAGGATGCAGTGGTACACCGTTCACAGTTTCCGGTATCAGTTATCCCCGCCGTATCACATAGTGTTGCGGCCACCGGAATATAATCCTATCGAATGAACGCGAGAAAAGTTGTACCAGAACCGGAAAGGGTGAAACTCGAAACCGGAAGAAAGGAAAAGTTTTGTTTTTCCTACCGATCGCGAAATATCTTTTATTATGAACAGATCGTACGACAATTTGAATTTGAAGCCACCGTTTTGCAACTAGTTTGCAATGTTTGCGGGTCGCCGTGGATAGAATTACGTAATTCAAAACAAAAAGCGCACCGGTCGTTATTTACAGTCAAGTTTATATGCCAACAAACATTCTCACAAAAGGAACACGTTTACACGACTCCGAAATGATAACTTAAAAATAGCGAGGAGTCATCTTCTCAAAGCTGCAAAGATTTCTCGAAAAATATACGTATTCAAGTACTACGCATCAAGACAAAGACTACAGTGAATGTCCCCTGAATTCTGAATATTTTTAACAACTCGAACAACGGTTCAGAATTCAAGGCACAAAAATATGTACATGCATGTTTTAGTACATACATACATGTACTGTATGTACTGTTTTATGCTAATTGTGAAAGCGTCGCGACCGTCACGGTTTTTGGAACCGTTAAAAGCGGTGAACTAATAATAATGAATATTATTTGACTTGCTGCAGTTCAAATAATGCTGACGCCAAATGAACGATTGAAAGAAAGTATATATGCTTCGAATCCGGTACAAATTCTGACTCGCCATATCCGCGTACTATATAATATATATCTATATCTATAATATATTGTATATAATAACCGTTTGGGAATCGGCAAGTGAGCAAAAATATACATAGCTACCGATTTTTGAGCCAATTTCTGTTCACTTTCTAACGAATCGATTATAGGTAGGTACTACCAATTGCAAATACGAAATTTGAGTTTGTGCTGACGAGCAAATAGGATATCAGTCAGAGATAATTTTGGTTGAAGCTGAGGGTACGCTCTGACCGCGCCTAAGCGCGACAGTGCGTCCAGCTTCAACCACAACTATCTCTTTCTCAGTATACATCAGAGTTCAGTCATCATACATCAATCTTTCGCCGATTTCTCGAACAATCGATGGTGCAAATCAACAGATCGAAAGTTGCAGAGCTATAAAAGTTTTTTGGTAAAGTAGAAACATCATGAGGTTCTGCATAATCATAACTATACGGATGAAAGTGTCTGCATAGATAAATTGCCGGCATGGATATTTTAGTAAGTATATTATTATCGGTTTTCGAATAAACAAAAAGGAAAAAGTATCATCAAGGTTTGTGGTTGAAACTACGTGGAGGAGGGCAATGATCTTTGCGCTGTACCTAAAACATTTAACAACCGTCTGATGCAGTAGGTGTTACCTGCCGATTTCGAAAATTATCTTCTTTGACGCAGCCTGTAGACACGATGGAGATCGGCAGTCAATAAACAGGCATTTAGAGGAATATGGGTCCCTCATTAGCGAGGAAACGTCAAGTTTCGATGTTTACGCAAGTTAGTTTAGATTCAAGGCAGACCAAAACAAACGTGTTCTTGAATTCACGAGTACGTTCAGTTTTCTGTGTATCTAGATAGATCGTTAAGGTCAGCGATGACCTGTGGTCAGGAGTTTTTTGTATGTTTCTCTCTCTCTCTTTCTACATGTCGTAGATAAGGTATCAAATAGGAATATGATCTTTTAGTTTTCGGTAGTTTAGTTGAGCAGAAAATTCGTCCTGCACGTTTCACTACTTGTACGTGATGGAGATAAAAACGGTTAATAGCTGCTGCGGGTATAGAAATTCAGCGGGCGATGTGAAATCACGTAGAAAACCAAAAAATTGAAGAAAAATTAAAAATACAAATAAATGTGAAATTTCACCGCGTGATCTAATTGCAAGGAAAAAAGACAAGAAAGAAGAGAAGAAAAAAGAAAAGAAAAGAAAAGAAAATATCGTTTTCACGCTCGCGAGCCGCAAAATACGATCTATTTCGCGATATTCAGTGCAGTGATTTATTAGTCAAGCCTCGGGAATCGGCGTAGGAAAATATAACAGAGCGAAAGAAAGAGAGGGGATTCCAGGAGGGGATAACAGGAACCGAGGAAGGGAGCGATGCTTTGAAGATGACCTACTATCTCCCGCGGGCCTCCAGCTAGCTCTCTTACACACAGACGGCTCTTCAACATCGGGGTCAGTCTACGATCGTAGCGATGTAAAACGCTGCAGAAGTACATCCAATAAATCACGCGATAGCTCTCTGCAAACGGATTTTCACCGCCCCCGCATTCATTCGTGGGAATTGAAAATAATCACACAAATTACAACTGGCCTCAACACAATAATTGGGGATACGACGAACATGAACTTACAACAAGATATCGGTTCAGGTATAGGATGCTAGAAACATCTCGGCAAAATCCCACTGCACCCATATAGGAGTACGACGCACGAAATATACCAGAAATATACTACAGCAATACTGGAAGTATGCTAGAATGACGCCAAAAATATGCGAGAGCAATGTTGAAAAATATCCGACAGATGTGCTGAAGCGATGCTAAGAGGATATTGGAAGCGTGCCAACGTGATGCTGGAAACTTGCTAGATAATGCCTTGTGAGCATGATAGAATGATCCGAGAGACCGCAATGAATATGCTAGACTCACGATCGACAGGATCAATGTCAGAAAACAATTAGTGGAAGCATGCTAGAGTAATGCTATGCAAGTATACTGCACGGTCTCAGGACGATGTGTACGAGAGTGGCAATAGTGAACAGAAGCCAGTAAATTCTATTGCAATGAATATCTGGCTGGTAAATTAACTGTTGACAAGAATAGTGTGTCCTTTCGAAATCCGGAATTAACGGTATCAATTGAAGCCTGTGGGGAATTCCCGAGTTTTGAGTGTTTCCGGGCACTGGGCACTTAAACATTGCGCTATCATAGTATTTCGCAGTTTGGAAAATAAAGTTTCTAGCATCTTTCGGAAATTATTGTTAAGCATCGAGAATAAACCTCTGGATGGATAAAGATGAAAATAATAAAAAGAGCAGCCACATGGCCGCTCAATTTGATTTTAGATTGGAGCATGGCAGGAAAAGATGATATTTAGGATTTCAGAAATAAGGAAGGCCGTTCTGAGATGTAGAACAGGTCTTCTCAACGTGCGCAATCTCTCTGTAGAATCTTGAATATTGTTATTTTTTGTAAGACATGGTCACGACGCGTCGAGGTGGGGAAACGTGATGGAAAGTACAACCGATGAGGCAAGGCTGATCGTGATTCATGAACCGTGGCTTTGAGCTTTTCAAATTAAAAAAACGCGAGACTGGAACGAGAGTTTTAGTGATCTTGATACAGATTATCACTCGTCAACTGGCGACGTTTATTCGATTTACGATTTGTTCCCAATATTTCATTGTCTGACATTCACCGAATCTTTTGTCGGTTCGTTTTACCCACGAATTCTCAATTACCTAAAGCCAATCTAATAACGATTAGCCTAAATACGTAGCTCAGGTCTGCATGCTGCTGTGTACTTTCCAAAATTACAGAAAGGTGATCATGCTCCACCTCGAATGTTCTCGAAGAGCTGGAATTCGCGTACCAAATTCAAACCCAGAATTAGGTACATACGTGCCTACAATACAATTCTAAGTGAAATCTCTGACGGACTAGTGTCTGTGATTGAGAGGCAAGAGAAGAATGAAAATGCGGCTAGAATTATACAATATGAGACTACTTAAGACTGATATGTAATGTTCAGGCGAAATTATTACTGCAATGAAATTTTCTCTTTGCAGATTTGTCACGGATCGGTAAAGCCCAGATGACGAAAACGAAAACACAAGGGACTCTGTAATATACACAATTGCGAAGATAATGTGGCCTGAAGTTCCACTCCCAATTCTACCTCATAGCTGTACTAAATATCTTTCTCACGGTACCAAGTACGTATTAAAATCACAGCTTTCATTTTTTCTTCTCTCTGTTTTGCGTTGCTTAGAGTAAAATTAGGAACGTTTCGAAGAACGTTATTGCGGAGACTCAATTACCCGGACTATGCTCTCCGGCTTGAGTATATTTACAGCTAACAATAAGTAGGTATAATTTTTCTTTGCAAAAATATCTTACCGGAGGTGGTTCCGAAGTGGAGTAAGCTTCGCTGGGGGCATAGTGACTGTGAGGTGGTGGTATTTCCTTACCTCCCACAGCAACGGTGGCCAAGGAGTCAGGTTGATCCTTTTCCATCTTTGCAGGATCTTCTTCTTCTTCTTCTCCTCGAAAACTGTGATTCTCTCGAGATTCTTCTTATTTCTTGCTCTTCATGCGCAGATAAATTTACGACGGCGAACTGGATGCCCCCAGACGAGCAAACCACGTTAATCAAACTTCAGTCGGAATGGATATTAAAAAATGGTGAAACTCTCAACGAATACGGAAATGCTGTGTACGTATGATATATGAAAGGAAATTGTTGAAGTCTGTACAGCAGTCTGGAAGTTGATTGCTCGATGATTGGGCGAGCAGTGTGATGCCCAACGCTAACGGCCTGCTAGCCTAGCAGGCCCCTTCACCTCCCCCACTTTGAGTCCCTGTGGTTCTTCCTTCTTGTGTTGTTCTTTGGGCTGGTGGCCAACCGTTGCACTCGGTGATGATGGTACCACGACGGTACGCCGACTTTCTAAATTCACCACTAACACAACCAAATACCAAGATGCTAGCACAAACTTGAACGCGTTATACTCACGAACCAACCTACACAAGCACGAGTAGGTATATATCACGTATTTTATTTTATACGCAAGTGTCAGACCGGCGTTGAACTCTCATCAAAAGTTACTGCAGTACGTATACCGTCATTCGCGGTTCAAAGCTCCACGGGATATCCTTGGAAATCTGGATCTTCAGAGACAATTTGCATTTCTGGATGCTCCGTTAATATCCATTTCTTCTCTCTTTTCTCTTTTTGGACATTCAGCGGTCGACATACGCTCGATGCTAGAATTTGCCCGAATTCACGAGTTTATAACTGGAGAGGATCGCCCTCTCAAAATTGTTGTCCTCCACGCTCTCATCGTCTCCCATGATTGCAACGAATATTATTTTCTTCTATACGGTCAATTACATTCGCGTGGGAATATGAAGTAGATTTGAAATTTATGACATATCCTATAGCTGCAGTAAATGTATACCCAGACTCGGCACCTTCCTATATGTGTATATGGGTGATATATTGTATACTATATACGTATTTGGTTGAAGAAGTGCAGGCACGGAAACTGGCTGTTTGCCTTGCGGTGATATCCTATAGATACCTGTATATGTACGTATGTGCTCGGTCTCAGTAAATTGTTACGCAATTCTAAATAACCCTCTAAAAAAAAAGGAAGAAACAGACAACAGCGTAGCCACGAATTCGACTTCCTAATTCAAATGACTTGGTGAACATTTTTGAATATATTTCATAACAATTGGATTCAGAGGGAATCCTCTTGGAACAGAAGTGAGAATCGAAAAACCGATAATTCAACAGCATACCGGATCCGTCAATCTTTCGTTTTTTTTTTTCGTTTTTTACCTAGTCGAAGAAATCTGAGCTTATGAGCTTAATTTTCAGACGAAATCATGTAATCGTAAGAAACTGTGGAGAGAGGCGGATTTCTACTATATTCTTCTTTTCCGAGTTGAGAAATTTTTCTGATCAAGTTTCATGAAACGATTCCTCCGAATTCAGAGTTCGCGGAGCAGATAAATCCAGAAAACGAATCAGGATTTCATTCGAGAACGGATTCGAATACATAAATTTGGACAATTTATTCACGTAAAATTCGTCGAAGTTGGACCAGGTCTATCTGACGACCGGACACCTTGTATGCAATATATGAGAGTTTCGTGTCATTAGACTGGAAATTTGTGAAGACACACGTCTATGTGGCTAGGTATATGGATACGCGATTCTCACCAAAGTACATGAAACCATACGAACATGCATACATGCCATGTACCTATAATGTACGCTATGTATTTGTATAGTAGATAATTGCAGGTAGGTATAGACACGTATGTACCTACGTAGCGCATATACTATATTTATGCGGCAACGAATAAACCTGCCGCGCAGAGTGAAATCGTTAAAACCTTTTGGACAAAGCGTGAGAAAGCATAATCACGAATTTATCCGAGGTGCAAAAAGTTTTTTCGATCGTTCATTCGTGCGGATAAATATTTACCTGTCGTAGCACGGTCCTTACTTAACGAAATTTACTCGAAATTCTCCCGTTCTGCCTTACAGAATTGGATTTTTACCTTCAGTCGCTTCGCATTTCGAACATTAAACAATATTCTCGAACTCGACTATCGACTATACCTACATGAAAACAAGATATAATTAAAATGTAAAGGTACGACTCTCAGTATGAGAGCTTTGTGAAAATTTGGTAAAAAAATGCAATATCATATGAGAATGCATATGTATTCGCGCGAAATTTTACTGTATATACAAGCACAATAGCTGGATCACAATTTTGCTGTGCATATTCGTTATAGGTATGCATACAAACTGCGGCAACCGCTGCTTCGTTTGATGATAAAAAAAACACTTTTCCCTTCCTCCAAACCGAAGTTTAGACACAGGAATTATACTTTGCGAATGAAATTGAGGAAATAAGTGGTTCGGGCCGGCAGAATGCGGGAAACAATTATGACATAACATTTGCATTACAATATTATCGTATTACTGACTTATATACGGTCCTATCTCGCGGATTTAATCAATCGATGATCCGTTACTCATACATATACGAATTACAAGCACATTGCATGCACCATTGTCGATGAATATGCGATACTATAATTATAAATTGAAAAGCAGCTCGGAGAGATGAGCAAAACACTTTCCCCAAGATCGCATTGTATATAGAAACGTACGTATGTAGTACGTACCTATATATAGTATATCTATACCTATGTAATACATACATACATAGGTTGCCAACTTGAGCATCTTTCTTCCTCACCCATTGTTCAACAGCCATATATATGAAAAACCTGCGAGCTGCAGTAACTCTGACAATATAACAGGAGAAACAACGATAACAAAAAATTGAGAAGTAACATATTCTGAACTATAATACCGTAACATACGAGATCTCGGAGGAATGTACCCATATGCAAACCTGTACGATTGTCAATAATGTGAACATGCGAAATGCATATACTTGACTCGTAGATGCGGCGTTTCGGATTTATCTGGGAAGGTGAAAGAAAGTTATACGCACGCAATTACCGCTGAATGGCATATAGTACCTACCTACCTGCCTACCTATATATCTATGTACCGTGTTACACCTACGATGCTTAAGTACTTATATAGCGATGTCTCATATGTGATCTGTGCAAGTATATAACCATACTAACATATACCTGAGTATTTTCACCACTAATTGTAAGATGACATGCAAACGTCGCTAATCTAGATTCTAGAAGTTGGAATGAGTGGATACAGCTACCCGGAGAAAAGAGCAAAGATGTGTATGCTAATACACAGAACGCGGAAATGATAATTTTCATCATTTTTCAAACTTTTTCTACAATTTTGAAAGTGTTGGAAAATATCTTCTGTTTCGTAGGTTCATCCGCTGCGCAGGCTCACACCTTCTTTACGTAGAAAGAAATGCCATTACTTATGTACCTACATAATATCTTCGCGAAATCGTGTTTCCATCCACTAATTGTAAGTCAGTGCAGTTCGGCAGTTCCAATATAGCGACTGGTATAATTGTCGTAGAGAGTGGGATAAAGTGATAAAAAGTAATGAGTATCATTCAATTATGACAATGAAGGACGGAGAGAACAGAGAATCAACTTTTCACACAGTTAAATGATTTTTCTCGCTAATTCACTGCAGCATGAAAGGAAGATCTTTGTTTCTACTTGGCCGGACGTAAAGGCCGTTTCTCGCGGACGTTAAGGACTGGATATCCGCTGATCCTTCGCGAGTTTCGCATCCTGTATATATATACGAGGCGGGGGATCATAATTTTTATAACATTGGGTATAGGTACTACAGTCAAAAGATTAGAATACGTACTTATCACATACCCACATATACGTTATATGCATGTACTAAACACGTATTCTAATCTTGTTTTTTTCTCTTATACGCGTCTGCCTCGACGTACCGCAGTCAAATTGGGCACGGAAAGCAATTATATTATCATTAACTATTGCCAGGTTTATTATACTATACCTATTTACCTGCCATTTTAGCTTCGTTAATTTTCTCGTTTTGTTTTGCGCTCACACATATAGCATATGCACATGCATAATGGAGAATTCCACGGCAACTCAACCAATGACATACCAGAAAGTCTGGCCACTTCCAATTTGATTTATAATTCGTCTCAAATTGATCTGCGCATATACCTTGAATTTTTACAGAATTTCATACATGCCTGAAACCGCCTAATGAGATTTCAGTAAACGACTGATGATTTGCCTGGCTAACAGCTGTTTTTCGACCAACTGTTATCTAATTGTGACCCAAAGATCGTACATTGGCAAATGCATGAGCACATCAAATTATTATCCGTCTCAATGCATTCGTGTATTTCTAGAATTGGTTCGTTCTGAGTCGATTGCCTTATGTGTACATGCTCAAAGATGGTAAACCACCTAAACTAACGATAGAATGAAACAAAAGTAACAATTTGTTCTACCACTTCTTATAATATAGTCACTGTTCAATCGATCGATCTCGATCTCAATCGGAAACTTGGATTTTAATTGTTTAGATTTCATATTTGCGGGTCGTTTTTATCTTTCGAAGGTCTATGTTGGCATACATTCTAATTTATGTACTCAAACAGTTTACAATATAGTATTATAACTGTATTAGAAATACGTGATGATCTGTAATTGGAACGGCACAATCTGAATCCTATAGTCACTATTGTGAATGTAATGACTATAAACCGTGCTTGAATTGTAAAATCCCGCCGTACTTATTCGTTTAATCTTACCACACTGCAATTGAAATCGTGCGGACTATACAAAATATTTCAGAAAAACTACGGTGAACTTTGTTGGGTTTTCTTGTTCTATAAGAGAAAAGATAAAATAAAAAAATCGAATTTTTTCTATGAATCGTAGTACACTCTACACGCAGTTTTGTACAACTCTTTCCGAGCTTCGCTTTCATAAATCAACGGCATACATGGAGGCTGAAAGCTTCCACAAGAAGTATCCAGATTGAGAGATGAGTGGTAGCAAGTTAGATTGACCGTAATTATCCATCACTTTCTTGAAGATATGGTATATAGATATGAAAATGTCGGTACTACATTATTATTTTACAGTTACATACATTCACAGATATACCAGTGTCTATGCACCTGATTATAGTATACAGGCATACCGATTATATGGGGCAATTAACTGTCTTTACTATGAATCCTAGACCCAGCAAAGAATCTGACGAGTGTTCGAAATCCGATTTCGTCATTATATTACCAGTTTCAGTTACCTACGCATATTTAATTGAAGGACTGATTTGCCATGCTCTAATTTCAAATATCCTACCGCGCAAAAAAAATTACTCTAATCAAATTGAGACTGAATTTTGTTCAATTTGTGAGTGGCCACGATCGATTGAAAAATAAAAAACTAAAAATAATTGTTCACCAGAGTCAGAGATGATATGTAATTGATATATATGTATGTGTTCAAATGCTGAAAATTTCAAATTCACAAATTGTATGAGTATATGAATAGTTTCTGAGAATGAAAAGAAATTGAAAGAATAGAGAAAACAGCCTTACGCACGAATCTATGCACAGGTAAAATTCGTCGATGAAGATAAAAAATATTGATTTTATCTGAAGAGCTCTAAATTTTCACGATTTACGTGAAAACAAAAAATAGACATAAAAAATTTGACGGATATTGAAATATCTTATTATCAATTAACACCAACGATGTTCTTTTTCTCCTTCGTTTTCTTCTTCTTTTCACCTATACTTTCATGACGTTCAGACTAACTGAAACGAAAAACAAACATAAACGCAAATGATGAATAATAAATTTGATTTTGTGTATGTTTATTAACAAAATAGTTGTACCAATTATCAAAAAGTATTTGTCTTACTATAACCATCTTACTATAACGGATTCCATTTCATGTACTACACGAAAATCCGAAATGCCTAATAATAATAATATTTATAAAGATTCACAAAATCACCTCTCTGTTATAGGATAATCAAACTGCGTGTTTTAGTCAACAATATGAATAAGTAGGGTATAAGTAGAAATGTATGTATGTGTGTATATACATCCATTGAAAGAAAAATCAATAAATTCTATTATTCGAGAAATTTTCTTCGCTGTCAATCGAGTTTCTTTCATTTTTAATTCACGCAAATAAATAATTATTCAATTCTCAGCCGTAACGATTCTGTCCACAGATTTAATATGGATGAGATATTCATTTTCTTCACTTTTCCAATAACGAGAATTATACTATCAGATAACTAAATTCCAATAAATTTTTCGTTCTTCTGCTGACACTGACAGCTGCAGTAACAATACGACGTCAGAACGTTTTTAATGTGGTACAATAGGTGGAAAAGCTAGATTCATTCATTATTACTAGCAGCTACTATTACTTCCACCTCGTTTGCTTTTTCTTTTGCTCTTACCACGAACTAACACACGAATTAGTTATGCCTAGTTCGTCGTGCTACGAGATTTAATCATCCCATATCAATTACAGCTCATAATACACGTATGTATATACATACGTGATACTCGTTATAATACATCTGTGCGGTGTTTGTTTTCATAAGTTGCTTATTCAAATAATATAATTTGAAAGAGAATTTTCCAAAGAATAAGGGAAAAGAACAGAGAAGCTTCAATCTTTTCTAGATATTAGAATTACAACAAAGATAACAACTGATTACTAGAAAAATACAGCTATTTTTTCCTTTATTCTACTCTCTTTGCAAGAGCTTGTAAAGTTCCACTTTCCTTTTTTTCTATTTTCCGTCGTTATTGTTCGAGATAAGCCTTTTTTTTTAACAAGAAACATCAGAAGCGAAAGAAACGGAAAAATTGGAATATTTTCCCCTGGTATTTGCATATAACCAATGGATCGGTTTCTCGGTTCGGATTCCTTTTCCCATTAGTTTCTATATCTAATAGTTTTCTTCATTTCAGATCAAATTCCGTTTCACTCGTAGAAGAAAGAAAAAAGAAAACTAGCAATCACAAAACAAACGAAGAAGGAGACAGAAAATTAAAAGAAAAGGAAAGAATAGTTCAACTAAGTAAGCATATTGAATATTCCACGTTAAAGTTCTCAGAAAACATAAGAACGTAGGTGAAATATGAAATAATAAACAGAATATAAAATGTTTATTAACAACACATGTCTTTGTATACAATTGCTATCAAACATGCAGTATGTATAAATATGAAAATGAGAGAGAATGAGAATGAGAATCACAATACTCTCATCAGTTTTGTTTGAATAATATTTGAAATTATAGCGTCGCCGATAATGAAGAATGAACAGCTAATTCTTCGGTTATAAATTGATTAAGAAAAAGCAACGTTATTAAACTTCTTTGGATAATAATACCTATTACAATATTGACGATACAAGAAAAAAGTATTATTATTATTATTATTATTATTATTATTACCATTTATTATATTAATTTTATTCCCCCTTTTTTCTCAATTCTCTTTTCTCTTCCCTCTTCTTTCTCGGTGAATTTGGTTCAGTATATTATTAATATTTTAATACTAGGATTGGACAGGCGTTACTCCTTTCTTTATATCAAGAAAACACGCGCCGTTAGCAGCGTTGTTTTGTCCACCGAATACAACGCAACCCAATCCATGTATCGCTGTATGATTCCACAATTTTTCAACCCATTTATTCACAGATCTAAAGGTTTTTTCTATATTTTCATTCCTCAATTCTTCTTCCGTTACTCGAATGTGGCACAGAGTGAATGCGTGCTCCATAACTATATTCGATGCACGTTTTATCGCGTGTTTATTATCTTCCGCAACCACAAGACGCACCTGAGAGAGACATTACAATCTTTGAAATGTGAAGAGAGATGGTAGAATTTTGTCGAACAAATACAAAGAAATAGAAAAAAAACTTTAAGGATTTAATGAAAATATTATCAAACTTAATTAAAAACTTGAAGATCTCATCTCACCTGATCATCAGCGTCAAAATTTTCATCGTCCATAATGCTAAGAGTTGAATTTTTCAAATATCTAGAATACTCGTTCATAATTTCTTGGCTTCCGACAATGGCGGCAGTTTTTTTATCTTTAGTAACATGGTTGAAAATAGACATAGCATATTTTCTGAGTTCACATTTGTCCACGGTTTTAATAGACTTTCTTTTTTCAGCACCCATTTTTAATATCTCCATATCTCTGTGACCGGTCAATACTGCGTCCCCAAAATCTACGCTATTCGCTAATTTCAATTGTGCTAATTTTAACGACGCCATTGAATCTTCGGCTGAACAATGGCCTCCCCTTCCTTCTTGGATTCTTTCAGATAGGAATTCTCTCGCTAGGGTTTGAAGCTTCGTTTTTCTATACCTTTAATTTCAAATTTGCAAATAGAGTTCGTTATCGAATGTAAAATCGTTACTTACAAGTATATTTTAAACCAAATTACTTTGTTAGGAGATTGAGTATTGTCCCGAAAAAACTACAGAACATGTAAATGCTTTCAATTTTGTTCACTCACCTATCCCCGGTGATATTATATATGACAGATGTATCGATAATGTACGGATGCATCATCTTCAGCGTGTGGAGATCAGAGTTCAAACTTTGACCTACTAAAATCGCATCCGGTGGTAATAATTCTCTCAAGGCTTCTTGGACATCGGATAAAGTTGTCGTAACATTTTCTAAAAGCTCTTTAGTTATCCCACTGTATCGAGTCAGATAGTCAGTAATCTTGTTCTCCGGTTTTACTAGTTTCTCGTATATTATCTGTGATAGGTTATCAGTAAATATCAAATTTTTAATGATTGCTTCCTCGAAAATGAAGTCTTTCAGACATTTGGAATCAGAATGATCGTAAAGTTTTGGATAGTTTTATTTCTATGACAAACTTTCATCATTGTGATTTCCTGCCTTGATGTTTCGAGATCTCAATTTGAACTATTCTTCTCTTTGTTGCTAACACTAGTGTTGAAAACAGTAATATTTTTGTGTTTTGATGGGTAATGCTCGTAACAAAAATCTGAACAAAGCAAATGGAATTGAAAAAACAGGCTTGAAATTGCTTCTTCATGAATTCGCTCTCGATTTATATTCACAACATTAAGAACTGTAAAGAGAAACGCTGCGGAGCTATTTTCTAATGGTTTTTCATACTGTGGCGTTCTTCTTACAGCCTATAATAACTTAGTGAAAATAAGTCGTTGAAGAATGTTAAAGAGAGACATTTTAAGCTCACTTGCTTTACATTGAAATTCTCATACAATTTTTCCCCTCCAAATTCTACTTTCTTCAATGAAGATTACATTTTATCATACACTTAATCTTTTCATTGAAAAAGTGAAAACCTTGTGGTTTCATAGCCCAGACTAAAAAGTGCAAAAGAGATTGTGTTCTTACGTTCATCCTTTCGTCTACAACAGATATCCTAGTTAATTCAAGTAAACTGGTCGTTGTTCTGCACATTTCACAGTCTAAGCCAAACATTGGAGATTTTGGTGTAGCCTCGATGTACATATCCTTGGTCAAAATGTACGATTCGTACCTAAAGAAAAGGAAATGGATCTTCTATAAGTTATAATCATCGATTGAAAGATTGAAAGGAAATACACAGATATTTTATCATCAAGATTAATTTCAGACTTTCACAAAAATTCAATGCTACAATTTAATATTTACATTCGTTTTCAGAAAGAAATTTGAGAGTGAAAAGACTCGCAAAGTATTGAATTTCAAATTTATTGCTTTTTTTAAATTATTTTAGAGATTTTAAAAAGTTTCACAAAATTCCTCATAATTATTCCTGTGTACGAAACAAAATAGTGGAACACAAGAAAAAAAACTTGATAAAGTCAGTTTGTCAATCTATTCTCAGTGTTTCTTACTTTTTCGCCAATTCCCCTTTGAGAGGGAGGGGATAATTTTCTTCGACCAATTGCCAAGGAGAGAGCAAGAGCTGAGTTCTTGGAAATTTGTCCGTCGCAGGCAAATCTTGGTTTAAAGAGAATTTTTTCCCATCGGAGGCTTTCGCTGGTCGCATGGGAAACACTGTTTTCAACATTTTCACAAGATCCCCAGTGCTCTGTAAGGCAGCTTCCAAAGAACCAAATTCTGAAACAAGCCAGTTAACTATGGCGTTTAGAATGAATTGAATTTATCTATGAAATTTTCTTCTAGCTGTGGATCCTCAGACACGAATCTGTGCTTTAGAATTCAATCGACCAGACGTCAAGCTGCTACAAATATATCTTTCAGAAATCCACGGTATCGAAGCACAAAAACAAATCTAAACACGTCGCTGCATTCATTGCAAGATGAAAAAAACTCAGTTTTATTTATTCTTCCCTTGAATCAGTTGCTAACTTTGTTAATCCCTTAACCAGCGTCAAGTATTTTATGTCCTCAGTTTCTCAATATTAATGTAAAGATAAGAAATCAAACTGGGAATAGAAAATATCAGCTAGCTTGTTCACTTCGTTGCTGAGAGTGATTAAAAAATGGGTTCAATGAGTAATATTCTTTAGATTGTAAACGAAAATAATAAAAATACTCCAAAAAATAAGACTTGTGCAAATCAATACTAACGTTTGATTAATCGATCGCTCTGAGTCCCAGTGAGCGGGACAGCGGCGAGTTCTTCAATGACTGAACCACCATATACGGCTGGAGTAACAAGTTCAAGTCGATAAGACATGTTGGTTGTAATGTGAGAGAACATGGATTCGTAAGCCATGAAATGGTACAGCGAGAGGCCCTCGATGACGAAGACAACAGTGTGCGTTACCTGGATGGAAATTAAAAGAAAAACAATTAAATGGAAGTTTGACAATGTTATTTTCAATGGTTTTCCTCTTGTATTTCAATCTTTTTAATCACCTTGTTGTATTTCTCAAGAAAACACCATCTGGCTGGTAAATAGGGCGAATGATGGCCCAGTAAAGAATACATCAACAGATGTTGAACGTCACTGAGGAAGATTGGAATCCTATCTTCACTTTTGATGTTATAATTTAGACTTGCATTTTCCCCAACGTTTTTCAAACGAAATCGAGGAATAGCTTTGAGTCTTTGTTTTCTTTCTTTGAGCTCTTGTTTCATCTTCAAAAACTCCTCCCCGCTGAGTCTGTTTTTCATTTAAAACACGGCATTCAATATTCTGGAGAATACTTAATATATGAATTTTTTCCAATGAATCGATTGAACATTTAATTATTATTACCGACCTGGGCTTTTTATTCGTCTGCAAATCATCCACCTCCTCACTACATCCTATACTTGGTTCTAACAGTTCAGAATCAGGTCTTTCTGAATTTTCAATGGCTTCTGAAGTTCTTATACAAGGTCTCTTTCTGCTGGGACTTTCGCTGCTAGAAGCTTCGCTACTGCTGCCGCTTTGATCGATTGATAAATTCATCTGTGCTTCCTCCTGCTGCTATTCATTATGAGGAAAAAGCTCGCTTTATGTTTGTTGTGAGAGTTGAAGAAATTTACGTGAAAATACTAATTTGTAACTGATCACTTATTTTTCTTTTGCTATTTAGTTAGCAAGATTTATCAGACTCACTACCAGTTTCAGAGCAAGTGCTTTGGCCTCTCTGTCCTTGTCGTTGAGTTTAGTAATTTCCAATAAAGCAGCCATTTTTTTACGTTTCTTTTCAATTCTCTGTAGCTGTTTACCTGTCGGTGTCTTCATGGTATCGCAATGTACTTGAAGACCCTAGGCGCAATAGTATCCAACTCCTAGAGTTTAAAGTTTATAATATAAGGAATGGATGTGGTGTTTGAATTTATGTAGATTTTCCTCATTTTCTCCATTTTCCTAGAGGCTAAAAACTCTGATATTCTTCAATGATTGAAAGGAATAAAAACAGAGTTTGAACAGAGGATTTTTAAGCAGAGAAACGAGCTGTTCAATCGTCTTTAGTTCGCAGTCATACAATTTTCCACTTTGTCTCTGAGTAGTTTTAATTATATTCATTTTGTTGCGCTTTGATAATTTTTCTTCGCTCGTTTGTGAAATTTGTAACAATAATTGTGGAAGAAATCCGAAATGAGCAAGCTGAAGTACATAGAACAAACTTTGAATTGCTTCGTTCTGAATTTTTACACAACAATTCATTCTCACGGAATGAGCTGCAGAAGGACGAGCTATGAAGTGCTACTGCACAAAATGTGACAAAAAATTATCAACGAATTCCGAAAATATTATTTGGAGCTCGTAAATTCTCCCTTAAAACACTGTTTTGTAGTACATCTACTATTTTTATATGCCGATATGGAAAAATCACAGTTTTTCTTGACATCCACGATTTGGGAGGTAATGAAAGAAATTAAAAGTCAAACAGCGAAGCTGCACCACAGTTTTCTCTTAATTTGCAGGAGATTCTCAAAGCAATATTTCAATCAAAGAAAGAATAACAAAATGAATCTGCTAAATTATAGTGAAAGAATAAATTTAAAAGAGTTTCTTAGTAGCTAATATAGCAAGTTACCTGTGAAAAAGGTGAATCTCGAGAAATAAGTTGTGGATTTATTGTAGCTGATTGAGAACATATTAAAATTATCCGAGAATGTGAAAAGAATGGAAGTTTACAAATTGTGCGTAGCAAGAGAAAGAGAGGTTCATCAAAAACTGGAATGATCAAAATTTGGGGAATACGACAACGATGGCGTATTATCGGGTATTGAAAATCAATGACCATATGTACACGAATATTCTGGATATTTGGGCGGGTGTTACAATTTCTTGTTAGCTATAGCGACGTGTCTCCAAAAACTCGACCGAACCACTCTTCCAGCTGCTATCGTCACTCGGTTACCACCCATCGTTGATTTACTAATTAACAAATGAATATTTCGACTAGAACATATCTTCATGCTTTGTTTTCTTCAATTTTTCACACATTATACAAATTATAGGGGTGTGCGTTAGAAGCTCTCACATTGAGGAAAAAAATCAGAACTTAGAAATAGAAATATCGGAATAGTCCTAACGGGGGAAAACATAATACCGATTGAATCATCCTATATTTATCTTAGAGATACGTTTGTATACGAATTTGATCCATATACAAATTGTCGTAGTTTGGTTATGACTTAACCTAAAATCATGTGCCTACAATGAAGGTAACAGAACCTCAAAAAAAAACATTTTTTGCATTGGATCGAAGTTTTTTCTGTTCTAGTATTTGGAAAAATTCGATTCGTGAGTTTTATGGTTAATCTTAAATTTATAACCGTTATCAGTCACCGAATTCGGAATAAATGGCTTACCATCTTACAAAGTGTGGAAATTTTTGAGGTTATATTGTATCTATTGTCGATGAAAAAATACGAGAGCACGATAGAATCACAAGCTAATGCGCATGCGCATGCTGTCAGGATGAGCGAAAAGATATATCGGAGTTCAGAAATATCGAAACATTTTTCCGATACTCGATACGTTGATATCGATATTATTCTTGCAGTCTATGCTATTGCCTATTGAGCTTTCCCATGAGTCCACTTATGATAGGCAACCAAATAAACTGTGAGCTAACCGAGTAAGCACCCGGTAGGTGAATGAAACTGCAATTTTACATTTACATGTTTACTCCAATTTTCCAGAATCCCATCCCATAGCTCAAACATTTCTCATATCTTTCTGAATATTTGTTATCGTTACTGAAAAATTATGTGAGATTGCTGACAAGTAGAACAGAAATTTCTACACCAGGGCACGAGGCAATTATGTAAATATCACATCTATATAGTTGTTTATCATATCCTAATTATTATCACCGTCCTTTATTTCTGAGCTATAATCTGCAATTACGTATTCTCTCCATTGATATCATTTTCGTGAAACGAAGGAACAAGTTGCGGTCTTCATATGCTCTAAGAGGCTTCACAACTCGCTCACTGCAATATTTTTTTAATAATAATATCGACCTTACTCCAGGCACGCCTGCTTTGTGATGGTACTTGCTTAATAATAGGTAATACAGAACACAAAACATACTCAAACATCGAGGCTGTTTAATTGATCATTGTTTGTATGATAATTATTATTCTTACATTTCTAATCTATCATATACAATCTTTCTATGTACATTTATTTCATATTCATTAGATGAAGGAGTTTGTTTCCAGGCGCCATATGGTCTCAGAGTCCTTGTTACTTGGAAATGCGATTTCACACCAAAAGATACTGCTGCAGGAATTATTTCTAAGTGATCACTCTCTTTGTCCCTGTCTAGCATTGTCTTCTTCTTCTTCTTCTTGTTCATCCGAAGATAGCCATACTTCTTCCTTTATTAAAACAGTAGTGATTGTTTCTGGTCTTGCAGTCTTATTTGCTATTTCAGTTTTATCAGGCGACCTGTGAACACTAGATTTTGCTATGGTGTTCAAGGGTCGATTCTCTCTGTCATTATGCAACACATTAAATTCCCGTTCTTGGTCTGGAGGCAATAATACTTTTTTCGTTATCAGAGTAGCGCAGGGGATTGCTCTTGACTCTACTGCCTTGTTTCCCATAAAAGGTAAATAAGGCGATGGCATCAACTCCTGAATAGTACTTGATATTTCCAATGATTCACTGTAGTTTATTGTGGAGGACAACAAAACAGGTAACATGTCAAATTCTATAGTCGTGTCATTTGAAACCATTGGATCGGTGAGATCAATGGATTTCTGTCCCAATATTTTCGATTTGTCATGCACCAGGGTTTCAGGAAGATGAAGCGTTGGAATTGCATCAGACTTCAACCTTGACAGTTTGCATGTTTTAAACCATGAATCCGGTGTGAAGTGTCGATGGCAAACGCCATATTGTCTTTTACGTATTTCACTGTACAGTATTTCATACAGATGTGGATTACGCACTGCGTCTACCCACATTCCACCCCTACATTCATCTTTTGGAAATGTATGGGTCTTTGATTTCGCTTTGGGCTTACATCCGAGTACTACGCACCGTTGTTTGAAACCCATTGTATATAGAGCATGTGACGTAATTATATCTACAAATTACAAATTATATCACAATTATGGTACGAGATATCCGAGGAATAGTCGAACAATATGTAGTTAGGGAAGATTTGTAGGTTATGGATTCGTTTTTCCGTCATAGTAGATCACAGTTAACATTTTTGGATAAATAATTATGATAAATCATTATCATAGACAGAAAATGATATGATATATTGAATAATAATGTCTTCATGTACCTGATCCGAACAAGTTTTTTTTCATAAAAAACCGATACCCAGCAAACTTGGTAGTAATTGGTTGAGCGTCTGTGGATTTTAGTGGATTATCATTTGAGGCATGAATTGATCACCCGCTCCATACGAATTGGTCACCGTCATTATTGAGAACTACCATAAGAATTCGATGGGTCAGACAAGGACAGACAGCATGTATCCCAATCATGGCGTCGCTCGTACACAACATGGCGATACAATTGCCATCTAGCGAGAATACAGAGCAACGAAGAATTGCGGTGATGTATAAAAACCTATGAATTCTCAACGGCCACTTTAAGAACTTACTCTTGAGCGGTTTTTTTTAGGAAGGCAATTGTTCTTACTTCGCACGAAAACATCAATGAAGAGGTGAACGAAAATTCAGTGGTACTAACCAATTCTTTAATATTTAATCATTTTCCATTCCTAGTATATCATTTAGTAATAGACCGTCGGATACATAACCCCCAAATCTTTTAGAACCGTGTATTTTCCCACTCGATTCATCATACTATGGTTATGTGTATCTGTGATTTATAGGTTTAGACCTAGATACACTCAAAACAAAAAAGCATGCTTAAGCAACGGTGCACAGTACCAGGATGCAAGACGACCCTAAGAAAACAGTGCCATGTACTTCCAAAATGTATGTCAAGAGGTATGTTATGGCTGCAGGCAGTGCGGAATCTGGAACTTAATATGTGACATATGACCAAATCCGTAGATGGCGGTACTCTGTTTGCTACACACATTTTGTAGCCGATGTGTAGACACCAGCCTCACAATCATCAAGGTTGAAACCGAATGCTATTCCGACTCTTCATCTACCAGATACTCAGATCAAAGTTGAGTTAATAGTACAGGAGTTAGAAAGATCCATTGATCTTACTGATACAATAATTGCACAGAATGTAACAATAGAAAATAACATTCTACCTGCCATGGTGTCTCCGGTGAATTACGGTGAATTACTGTTAAGTGAAAAACCAGTTACGGAGGTAATGACAATGCAATGTTTTTCTTCATGGCTTACTGAGGTGGTAAAATCAAAAGCACAATTTTCACTGGTTTACGAAATGGAGAAGCATTGTTACCTCTGAGACAGAAAAGAAGAAGTCAGTTTGTTCGATAACGACTTACGAAAAAGTGGACACTTGAATACTGTAACACAATTTACTAACATCTGCAGGCCTTTATGGTGAATTTAGAGAAGTGAATGAGATAGTAGCACCAGAAGCAGTCACTACTGTTCTAATAAAGGAAGAAGTATTCCTGTCTGCGGATGAACATGCAGAAGAAGACACAATATTAAGCAACGATGGAGAGAGTGATCCTTTCTACAATGGTCCTCAAATACAATCTTATGGTATTATACCAAGTGTCCAGGTAGAAAGAAGAACATATGCAGGGCAAAAACGCAATCGTTCATTTTATGAAAATGGAACAAAAGGAAAAGGAGATTGTATTTATCAATGAAAGAATTTAAAAGCGACTGATATAAAAATAATCGAAAGGCGTTGAAGTATTTTTCTTATACTACATTCACTATTCTGGTGTAACCACTACTGTGAATTTGGATCTGAAAGATTATCCACATGTTGAGATAACATATATTTTTCTATCAGCCAATATTAGTTAATTGAATAGTAGAGGATCCACGTCGTACATGTAAAATAGCTGGAAATATGAAATATATATATCCACTTCAGCGAATGAATAGATAAATACTTTAATGTATATCCAATCCCTCAATCATCGTTCTTCAGAACGATTCCTCCCGAAAATTCTCGTAGCCTCAATATACCTTCATTTGACTTGAAGTTATTTCCCATGATTTGAATAAACAGTGAGCTTATTGCTTGAGCGCAATTAGTCGCTTCACATGGTCAAATGATGAATTGCGGTAACTTCAATTTGGTCTATAATGGGCGGCCACAGGGCACTCATCGTAACGGCATGCTTGGGAAAACTATATGGCCGGAGCTTTTTCACGCAATATATTACAAACCCATCATCACTATAATTTATACCTATAGTCTCCCTCAAAACTAGCCTGAACAATTTGTGATATGCAATTCGTCTGTCATGAAACCCAGTATAACTGACAATGAGGTCGCAATCAACAAATGTGCAACTATAATACTTGACATGACTTTATAGACACTACGTGCCTTCGAATGCAGACTATTCATGCATAATGAAAAATTTCATTGAAAATATTGAGTATAATTTCAAAGATATTTTCATGCCCATAATTTGAGGGTACGATTCGGGTAAAATATTTCTCGAGCATTCCGTGTTCTGTATAAATTAAAATCGCGTGTTGATTTATATATCACTTGAAGCGAAACTGTGGAGAATCTGCATAGATCCAAAATATCGCTCGGAATCAATTGTAATACAATGAAAAAATGAGACGTGGTTAGCAATGTGAGTAAAGAATTGGAAAATATATAATATATCGGAGACGAAATACCTATGTACCACAATATTTCGAAAATCAATTGGGATATGATTATTTGTGAAGACCCTGTTCACCATCGGAAACACAAAAAGTTCAAAGATACAATTCAGTTTATCGTTAAATATATTACTTTCCGATTATATACCTATTTGATGCGTATTCATCACCTAACTGGAAATACGTATCCAATGGCAACGGCGAGTAAATACCCTGAGATCTTTACCCCAGAGTATTGAATCTTCCTGAGAAACGTTGCAATATAAAAAGTTTATACCTATACAATGAAACGAAGAAACAGTTGATTGAATATCTGTTAATTGTGAGTAATAATTAATATCTCTGCAATAATCAGTAGGATCGATACGCTTCGTTTGCATTATTGCGGAAAACGGTACGAATCGTGTAAACACCCGCAACCCTACATAGATCAAATTTAGGTATGTATATACATCGATAACGTGAATGTGTGTATCATTTAGTATACAGCTATAAACTTGTTGACAACAGACGATACCCATGCCATAGTTCTCGAGGTATACTAAATTCCACAGTTTTACACTACAATAGTAGTACACATTACTTCCCCATGTGTAATATATGCGTATGATACTGTTATACGATCAGTTAAAAATAGTCCTGATATTTTGGCTGCACGATGTATATCGATAGTCGACCGCAAATATTATATTACAATATAAACTGTTTTCCGTTATTCAATTTAATTGGTCGGCCATCAATCATTCGCGATCATACAGATTATTGCCATCACGATTAGCTCGCAATTGTTCGCCATTATTTAATCATACGAGTGTTTATTGAATTGTTATGAGATAATTTCAGATTGCAGCATATGATTACGTCAACGAAAATGGATGCCATTTTTCAACGTCTATAGAGTGGAATGAATCAGAACGAGTTCAATCGTCCTAAATTTTAATGATACTTTTAATTGCCGTTTTGGGGAGGCCCACATGTAGCTGATCTTACAAGTTTCAATAAGCAACGCATATGGCAAAACAATTGCAGTAACATTGCAGCAATGTTCCTGCAATATTGCACCGTTGTAGAAATATTGCCGTGATGTTTATACCGAAATTATACATGCCCCGTAGGGGAAATATTGATGTCTTTCTCATAGTCGAATACGTAAATGAATTATGCCAATTTCTTATGAGTACAACACTTTTCCTTCATTTTTTCGTTACATCACTTATGTACAAAATAATGATTCATTTTTTTTCTCTCTCTCTCCTTCTTTCGCAACCAACAGCTCCTCACACGCAACGACCGAAACTCTATTAATTCTGTGGAAATAGTTAGGTACTGAATTAATTAAAAGTTGTTTTACTTTTTCGAAATTTGAACAGAATCCTCGTCTCCACATTTTCAGTTAATTTTTTTTTTTTTTTTTTTTGCCATCAAAACTTTTGTAATGTAATGCGCGATCGGATAATCACAGCCGGATGCTACCCTAATTGTGAAGCATTTTTACCCTTTACAGTGCGACTTTGCCCTTTGATACAGTACTATGTCGTTTCAATTAATTCGTCTGCAAGGTCGAGGTCGCAGATTTGAATGTGCGACTTTTTTTCCTTTTCATTTCCTGAAAACCTGTAATATAAAGTATACGTAGTATTCATAATACATGTATCATATTATATGGGCAATAAATTGGCTGAGGAATATATTCAAGAAATATTGACGCGGATGGTGTTCAGTCTTCGCGCGTTATAGTTCTATATATCGTTATATACTCGTTTGTATCCACCACCAGACATTGCCGAGTGTCTTTCTCTGCGCAATCCACTTGCGTGTCGAAATGCCAAATTTATACAGTTTTTCCCGCAGCTCGTCTACTATATTTGACAAATTTGATTTATGTCACTGTCTTTTGCGTGTACTCATATGCCAGGGCAGAATTTGCGGAACCTAGACCCCACATATTCTACAGAAGTATAATTATATATATCTATACGAGATATGAACTTCACTATCTCTCAGGATACCTAATTCCAAACTATCGATAGGGGCTCGATAAATTTTTCCCTGAAACAGCAAATATCGTTTCTTAAATATATAGATTATGCGCCGAATCCAAGTAATCAGCAAAAATTATATATTCAAACAAGGGAATTGCTCAGATACATATTATTCGATTCAACGCAGGCTCTAAAATCAATTTACAAAAAATAAGAAAAGAAGATAGAATGTTACATTGGTTACGAATCATGACTTTTGAAATCCACGTGATTTAGCTGAAAAATCTACACATAATGTAAGGTATACCTTTGTTCCGGATCAGTTATAGACAGGTGAATAATTATTTGGAGGCGGGTTCACTCAGCTTCTGGATACGCGACTGAAACTGACGAGTTGTTTTGTATACTATATATTTCACCTGTATAGTATTTGTATATTCATATGTGGTCTGGATATGTATAGCATAGATATTGGTCGTGTTTGATAAGTGAGTCTCGAACCCTGAGCATAGTTGATACGTGCTAGCGCCGTCGTAAAGATATCAGGTGGAATAATCCAAATCGAGTTCATACCTATACGAACAATCATGTATATAAGTGTAGTACATCATATGGTCGTTATATTTGCAAAAAATTTGCATGATGTTCTTTTTTCCACAACAATTCAATAGTCTAATTCAACATCGCAATAATAACTGCATTACCTATAAATACCTATACTCACGATCAATAGTTATTTTTCGAAACCTTAACAATTTCCATCGACTTGTGAACTGCACAAGTATACCGATCCTGCACGTATGGATATCCTGGTGGGTTCATTATGATTACGAATATATGTGAATATGAAAAATTAAAATATATATTCAAAAATGTAACTTTGATATTCTTAACTTTAGCGTTTACTATTTATAGTAATGCCAGCTCTGTTGATTTTCATTTCAGACGTATTATAATTCAGTTTCTTATACAATTTTATCTGATTTTCGTGATACGACGTCTAGTATATATTTATGCACTCATGTCTATTTGTAATTGCATGTATCTGGTGTATAGGTATGTATTTGATATCATTTTGTAATTCAGGAATTGAGGATCAATTTTTTGTTGAATTATTCATTTGATAGACGTACATAGCACATAGTCCTTCTTATCCCGCTCCTGAATATTAAGCGACCAAAGAAAACGAGCTCATTCGGCTGATATGGGCTCAATTATGCAATGGGTAAGCGCTAAAACTTACCGCTCTTTCGAGCTCAATTATACATAATTATTATTATTTCTCCAACTCCAACAATACTGGATCGATATATTCCGAACGAATCTTATTATAAGTAGTTGAATATATCGACCAAATAACAAAAACTAAAGGCAGGAAAATCGAAAAAAAATTGAATCAAAAGATTGAAGACATCCACAATAGCTCGGAAACTAGCGACTGAACGAGTTCGCGTAGGATATTGGATATATGTTAGTTGATGTTCACATTCAAAGTTCTTGATTTAGAATATATACTTGATTGATATAGAATATTTAGGAATATATACTGTACAACTCAAGTTTTATGGTCTAATTTACGCTTTACAATTTACTATAAGAAATTAGAGGATGACGGAGTTCAAATATTGATGACATTCTTTGCATTACAATCTTGCAAGGTAAGATCAAGGGGTGTAAAATTGACTTATGTACGCGACAAAAAAATAGATGTTTAATTAGATCCATTGGTATTGGTTCTAATTGAACTATTGCGGAGAGGAAGATATATTCACGGTTCGTAAAATTATAACCGAAGAAATTTCATAGTTAGTTATACCATAGTAGCCGTTGATGTTATAATTGCCACCGCAGTTTTATATTTGATTATCAATTCATTTACTTTATTTGCTTACTTTCTGCTAACATATGATCAGTTATTGTGATTTATCGTATATAGGTATATGTCGAATTCGTATATTTTTTCAACGGAAAACTTTCGAATACTAAACGGAAATGAAGAGATCAGAAAATATAGTCCAATGTCACGAGATCGTAGAATCGTTGATTCCGGATTATAAAATAATATACTTCCGCATGAACATTTGCGCAACAAATTCCTATTTTTAGAAGTGATCGTTATTATAAATCCCATTTATGTCCCTTACACTAGTTCCGTGATCGATTTTACTACCCCGATTTAGAAAATTAACTAATCGGAAGTGATTTATTTCATGCCCCGCATAAAACAAAGATAAGACGGAAAACTGTCGAGAAGATATTCATAATTTGCAAAAAAAACGATAACTTTTATCTTTCGTTTATTCCGTTGGCATCAGTCAAGTTGACAGATTTTTCACTTGGTAAAATTGAACGAAAAACGGTCGAAAAAGTAAACGAGCTTATAGGACTAATTTTCGAAAAGTATAATCAGTACGTCCTTATTTTTTACACATCTCTGCTCACACATCGTACTACTTTGCAAATAAATAGAAGCGTTATATTTCGTACATTTTTGTTTTCAGCCTGGTGTAATGAGAATTTGAAATATTCCTGGATTCTCCATAATAAGTTGTTCAAAAACTTTCTGGAATCACTGCAGTTCAGAACTAATTCCAGAAACTTCACGAAGTTACTATTAAGAATAAATACCAAAGACTGAATTTTCAAAAAAGAGAAAACCAAATTCTAGCTAAAATATGTGCGACAATTTTTATCTCACTACCACCTTTCCAACGTTTTTTATTTTCATCACGTTCACTGAACCATTTCGGGAATGACACGTTATTCTGAAGAACTATTGATCGAATTTTGTTAGTATTGATTGAAGAATGAAGAGTAGAATTTATCAAAATTTATTACGGCCTGAAATAATCTGCAGGCTTACTACAACATAATCGATGTAGGTACTTTATCCAAAGTAAAGTTCTAACATCCATCGGAGCATGGTGAAAATCCTAAATCCTCCACTTTCCACAGCACTGCATATAGCGCACTCCTCCATAAGATAATATATAAATTCTCCGCTCATTTACCTCCAAGTCACAGTCACGGTTTAAATAAAACGTAACATTGAACAGATGCATAAATAATTACAAAACCACGAAAATTTTACTTAAACCGTAACTGTGACTCGGAGGTAAGCGAGCGGAAAATTTTTAGACATGATTTTCATCAGAAATATCCTGAATTTTCAGAAAGAAAATCCGATTTTCAAAAAACAATGGAGAACATGGTGAAATTGACATTTTAAGTTTCATTTTTTGAATTTCGTGCTAAAAATGACAAGTGAGAAACAAATGATCATCATTTTCAAAAAATCCAGAGAATTTCCGATAGAAACCCATGTTTTTAATTTTTTTACGCATTTTTCGAACCGTTTAATTAGATTGAAAAAATTCGAAACAAAATCTAATAATTACGAAAACCCCTATTAATTGAAGTCAGAGATCTTTTATACTGAGAAGTCTTTTCGTTGGCACCTAAATAATGTGAAGAAGCGAAAAAAACATCAAAAATTTTGAGGCCGGATTTGCACACAGGATTTGGTGGAATGGCCCTTATTTTATTTATCTAGCTTCAAACGATCGGGGAGCGTAGCGGGCCGGGCCGGGCGGCCGGCCGTTACGCGATTTATCGTTTTTGTTCCGCAACATCAATTACGACCCCATTATGTAATTAAGGGTTGGCAACATTATCTGACCCCCGACATCCCCCTAGGCAACGATAGGCCGTAGCCCCAGTAGTTACTTAGCTATTGCCATCAAACTATAATAACTATATAATTATATTTCGCGATAGTATTAGTGCAACAAACTTCGCTAATGCTTGACCTCGCGTGTCCTTCGGATGTCGTGATGTCCCCGTACTCCTGAACCCTTACAACAGGTTCAGGTATACCTACTTTTAGGTTTTGTTAAAACCTTGCTGCAGTTTATCCCCGGCCATCGCCCGAGACAGATTTCACAAAATTATAGTTATCTGAGTTTCATATTTCGAATTAAGCTGCGAACGTCTTAAACCACGTTCATTGCGCAAATACCCAAACGCTGGAGATCTACTGTAGTGGATTATTCAAAGCAAAATGCTCGGCAAAAAAAGGGTGATCACGATTTATTTCTAGAACTTAGCTCTGTACATATATGATGTGTAACATCCTGCGCATACACCGCGAAATCTTTGCGGGATATTTCGAAAATGAACTATTTTGTATTGCATGCGGGATAGTTAAATCATCGAAATTCTTATCATCGGAAGATTCAGTTCCTCAGAAATATCTCAATGTACGCGAAAGATATAAAATGCTTGGTTATAGTGCGGGAAAATGTACAGCGACTTTTTCACATATTAGGCAGCTTTTTGCACGTTCTAAAAGTCTGTACAATTTCTGCAATGCTTGTGACGGAGAATTGACAAAATTTCGTTGTGAATTGATTACTGACAATGCGTTATATTCATTCTAAGGCAAATATTGTAATTCATGGACTTATGCTTTTCAAAAGGGTGGAATCAGTGCCGCCCGTCGAATGGCTAAGAAAAGCGCTCCTGCTGCTCTTCAAACGGAGGTTAACACCGATGAAGAATGGGCGAAGATTTTAGAAAGAAAGGGCCTAGTAGGTGAGACACTAATAAGTCGGTCAAGTTAGTTCTAAACTTTGAATCCAAAAACTGAAGTGACTGCAAAAGAGTGGATGCGAGATCTACTGGAAAACAAAAATTGAAAATGGAGTAAAATGTTGACGAAAAGATATTGGAACTGCTGATTTAGTATCTGTCAATTTGAAATCAGATTTCTGATTCACAGCTGATCACAATCCCCCAAAAACCAATTTCCAGTTTTAAAACCTCGCATTGTTTTTTTCGTTTTCGTCTGCAGCATTGGAACCGCCTTCCGAACATTTTTTCATTTCGATTTAAATTTGTCACAGTGTATACCACCAGGATGCGGAAAATTCCGTAAACTTCGATTCCGAAAATTCTTAAATTTGGTCCCATTTTTGCCCTCAAATTCATGACGGATGTACGATGTAGGTAAAAAATTCAGTGAAGATCGTTTTTAGTCGTAGACGTTTATTCTGGATGGAGTGGACCCTGTGCAGGGATGATCGGTCTTTTGAAAAAAGTTAAGATGGAGACCGGTGGCGATTTACTGAGCTACGCTGTTGTAATTATGACTATACTGTACTGTAATTGTAATTGATGTGATGCAGATATTTGACCGCAATTATATACGGTTAACACTGCTCTTCTTCTTATTCTTATAAAAATATATCAGAACGTACAATAGATTATCGTTCCAGGCCAAATGCGATGACATTGCAGACCTGGAACGTTTTAGAGGGAAAAGTGAACCGACTTGGATGTTTCTGCACGTAAGTATCTATCACGAGCATCAATTTATTGGAGTCATGTATCATCCAACGTCCTACGCTACGTACCGGCATATTATTCATTCTGTCATGAAGTTTAAAACCGTGAAGAAATTTTTGGCATCACTATGATGTGAACGTAGCTGCCTAAAAATTATTTTATTCAGAATGGACGTATGATTAATTTGCTGTTTGGAGCTGATTGCCCGGAACTACAAAGAGTCCTGAACGAGGAACTCCAGAGACTACAGACTGGAGAAGCTCCCGAGTGAGTTCATATATCTCACAATAATGTACGCAAAGTCGTGAGACTGAAGATCTTCTAATCCAAAGATTAAAAAAGCAATTTGAGCATAGAATTTTTCGAATAGATTCTCAATGGAAGTCACAGAACGAAGTCCTGAGGAAGAAAAGAGGCTGAGGATCCTCGAAGACACGAGACTAGCAAAGGAAGCCGCGAAAAGAGCGCAAGAAGGTTTTATCAATATCCCACGACGTCTACTCCACCAATTTCCAACTGATCAATGAATTTCTATTGTTTTATCATAGAGGCGGAGATAAAGGCAAAATACGAAGCGGAGATGACGCATTTGACGAATGCACTTAGCAGAGAGACATGCCTGATACTTTTCCCCTGGATATTCAAGGACGAAGAATTTCACAGGAGAGACAAAAAGTCCAGTCCACCGTACATGGAATTAATCGAAGAATTGTTACCGGACAATTACAAAATTGCTGAAGAATTCAGAAAACAATTAGACGAAGTCATGATCAATGACATGCTCAAAGAGGTATTATTATATATTCGCATTTTAAACTTTTTATATATCGACGGATATTGCTTTATCATTTTTATTTTCGACAGTCCGATTACGAGATGACGGAAAATGCGAAGAAATTATTGCAAGATGGAAAGTGCATGTGCATGCGTTTGAAAATAAGTGATAAGAAACTTGAAATGGACGTGGAAAAATATTTGCTCAATATTTTATTCGGGCAACCCTCGCATCCGAAACCTGACGAACCTCCTACCGAAGGGTGGTAAGATCCGTGAACATCTGGAAACATCGAATGTCTCCGAAATATTGCATGAAATAGTTGAAAAATATCACTAAAACATTCCGTGCTATGTGAGATAATCACGTGAGTATTTTGAATTTCACACTAACTCTTTGACTGCAGCTACGCGGAACGTCATCGGCCCGCATTTCCACCGCCTTCTAAAGAGGATTTTTACCCCGTAGTTTGGGCGCCTCCGAATCAACGAAGTAAAGCTATAGTTTTTCAAGTAATATTTCGAAACTACGTTGAGAAAAATTATCCGGTGAGTTCATGACAATGATCCTTAATGTGATGAAAAAGTCAGTCAGACAATTATTTGTTATCCAAATTTCATACAAGCGTTATTGAATTTTCTTCTGTGCTATAGTTCGAGCACGAGATGTCTCGGCCTCCTGTAATCATGTTCAAATATGACAGCACGAAGAAAAACGATATCAAAATGATTCTGACCAACTACAAATCGGATTTGATAAATTTTGGCGTCTTCGAACGAGACAAGCCTCCGGAGGCTAGGCGCATTGCTACGTCAATGGACGAATTCGAAGAAAAAGTCGAGGAAAGAACAGGGTTTGCATAATAATTAGATAACTATTATCACGTAAACTATATAATAATACTCTTCAAGTTCCTCAGAACCAACACCAACTCGAAAAAATTCAGAGAATGAGCACCTAAACATTATTAGACTCATAGATATTCTTCTTAAAAAAATACTCTAACAGAGTGTCTACTACTGTGCAAATAACTGGAAAGACGAAGTTTTTCCAGGTAGTACGAGACACCCTGTTCAACGAATCTATTTGCGTCTAATCCTGAAATAAGCAGATTTACATTCCCAAATGATCATAATTTAAGGTACGAAGTATTTGTATGCGTCGTCAAAAAAATAGACAGCGAATCATTTCTGGCATTTGCTGGTATCGGTCCATACCACGTTAGCGAAAGCCCTGAAAAAGCGATCGATGAGGCAGCAATTTACTTCCCGGCTCCTGGCCTTGTGGAAGAAGTACCCTCTGACGATGAAGAAAATCCTGAGGCGGAAGACAATCCTGACGGTCTAGTCGAAGGCGTGGAGGGTGTACCAGAAACAGTCAGTATTCAAACTTTGTCTTTGGTCTCCGAATTATTGATATTGTTCATTTTATCGACTAAGTGAAAACCAGCTTATACATTATAAGGCGAACGTTGCAAAATTCAAATCAAATCAAATGTTAAAACTACCATGAGTAGGTATCTTTCATCATTTGTTTTTCTCAATTAGGCTGCCGCATGATTCTGAGACGGCCATTACAGCAAAACTAAGAATTTCGACGAGATGAAGGATTTCGACAAAATAAAAAAACATGAATTAAGCGAAATACTTATTTGTCGATAGTTATCTGTACGTATTGGCAGTGCAAGATCAAGTCACCACAATGAATTGAATCAATTGATGCTCAATCAGTTTTGAATATCAAATGGATACGAATAACAAACTATCTTGAAATTTGTCTCATCTTCATCCCCAATGAGCTATGCATGTGCTACTCGAATGAATACGACTACCAAAACAAAAAAAGTTACCTAATGAAAATACATTATAAAGAGGAGAAAAAAAATCTCCATAATCAGGGTAAAAATAAATGTTTTATGTATTCCGAAGTCCACTTAAAAATTTCGATAAATATAGGCAAAAACGAGAAATTGTTGACAATGAAAAATATCAGCCAAAATTGGAATGAATTGGATGGCCAATTGAAATAAAAAAAAAAAAAAAAACCAGAACAGAAACACCATTATTAGCCGTAAACACCGACATTTATTTCGCACCATTTTTCTAGTACATATTCGGTACACACAATGGAAAAATACACGAAGTATTGAAATAAAATGCTATAACTTGAATTGAAGAAGGAGAAGAAAAGTCTTGTTGGTGGCGATACAAATGACGATGGAAGTAAACGTCTGACGATAGTTGTTTTTTACTTCTTGTAACCGCAGCTACGCCTGCGACCTCTTGCACGCTCGAATTTGCGTCCCTTTGAACGTACCAACGGCTTGGTATGAGAGTGTGGCACTCCAGGTGCTGGCCCAAAGTGTTTCACTGCTTCGCGAGCATTGCGGCGTCCCTGCATCAAGACTGTCTTCTTTCCAGTTGGCGCACGGAGTGCAAGTTGGTCAAATGTTATCAATTCACCTCCAGCTTTCAAAATACGTCCTCTTGCCTTCTCGGTAACACGTAGGGCACAAACCTACCAAGGAGAACAAGGAAATTGAAAATTTGTAGATAATTCTGGACCTAAAATGGAATAATTAACAAAGAAATGAATGTTTTTCCAATTTAGATGAGAGGGAAGCTTGAAACAAATCGGAGAAAAGATGTAATTTTTCATTTCGTTACCGTTAGTTTAGGGATGTTGAAGATCCTGGCGTCGTCGGTGACAGTACCAACAATGACAGCGATGCGATTAGCACGCCCTTCCTTGTTCATGAACCTGGTAATACGGGCCAAGGATATTGGCGGTCGGTTTATCTTACTCATGAATAAACGCTTCAGAATGATCTTGTTGAATTTGCTATTTGTACGTCTCGCTAAGTAGCGGTACAGCTGTTGAAAAGTCATTAATTCTGTTGTAATTTGATTGAGGAAATCGCACAAAGTTTGAATTTTGGGCACAAAACTTCTCCTCTCATTTGGAAAGAAATAGTCTTATAGAATATTCGAAATGCGAAAAAACCAGAGAATAAATAGACTGAAGTTTCAGTGGAATGATTCAATACAGTAAGATTGTTTGATTGATTCATGATTCATGATTTTTTGTATCGACCATTATAAGTAACTCTTGACGATTTAAGCCAAAAGCCTGAATAGGAAAGTCGAAGTAAATCTTCTTTAGCGAACATTCAAATTGAACCAGCTTATGGAAAAAAGCTGACACAGAGTGCGGTTCGCAAATAGATTTTTTTTCCATTCCTGAATCTTCATCGTTGGTTGGTTGGAGGTAGAATTCTAATCGTTGGGTAGAGTTTTAATTCGTATTGACGAGAATGAGAAGGGAAGGAAGATGAGAGAGGAACTACATACAGATTTGATAAAGTTACCGGCTGATTGTTCAAGATTGTCTGAAGATGCGGGACGGAAATTGAAAAACATTCCAAAACATAATAATCGGTGAATATATTTATATTAAGATTGCTGATTGTTAATTTGTTCAAATTTCTCAGTGCGATTGTGATTTCGTCTGAAATTAACTAAACGAAATTAAAATAGGCCACAGATGAGAATCTCAGATTCTAGTAACAGAGAATGAGCTTGTAGAGTTCAAAGAAATATCAATATCCAACTTATGATGCATATCTTTTCTCTATTGATTTTGTGATATACTTTATACGATTTGTAGTCTCTCCTGAATGAGGACTATTCTTGAAATTCGAATGGAAAAGGAGGTGAAAGACAGCGGTATAACAGTTTTCTCACGTCTCTTGGACAGAGTACAAACATTGGAAATTATGGTTGATGTCTATGATATGAAAAAAATGTCCAATGAAAATAGGAAAACCGTTTCGAAGTGAAAGCCCTCTGTCAAGCTGATAGCAGTAGCAAGTTCTGTTCGATAGATCCGATGAACACAAAAAAAAAACGTGGGTTCACACGTTTGGCGTACAGAAAAATAACTCATTCGTCAAGATTTTCAACAGAAAGTAAACATCACTCGCTGACGGATTATAATCTACAATAGCAACAGTGAAAATTGATTCGGATTCCGCTATGTACTGTGAGGCAGTTCATACAAATCCGCGTTCTAATGCGAGGCTATTTAAATAATTCAAAATTTGAGGCTCGAACCACTAATAATAGCGAATGTATGTAATGCGATTTCGGTCATCGGCGAATGTTTAGACACGTGTCCGACGAGTCATAAACAGCGTGCAATTACGAGCTATTGAATGAAACATAACCTAGAACTCAAATATCAGAGCGAAGAAAGAAAATCAGGGAAACCGTAGTGGAATCGAATCAGTCGATGAGCGCGTGAATAAAATTTGAACGCGAGCCTCTAACAGAGCCTCAAAATGATAAGAATGGGTTAAATAAACGAAAGGGTAAATTACGATGTATAAATACCTTAACGAGCAGCCTGAGATACACGTCCTGGGACTTGGGCTGAGTTCGTCGAACCTTTCGGTCATGTTTGTGGTTGATGTCGATACCCTGTGCACAAAATCCATATGATTAATGCCTGTTCTACGGTATCACTTAATTCGCGAGTCTCGATTTAACGGGAGTCAACAGATGTATACGGATTCTGTTGGCCGAAATTATTTTCTCCGACATCTTACCATTTTGACACACCGGAAAAAGAAACCCCCAACGCTGCTTAGCGTGAGCGCTGCTCGTTCGGAAAGAAAACTGAATAGGTGGCAGCACTCAGGAGTTTATTCGTCAAGAAACTACTTCCGGTCAAAGCTAGTGAGAATCGTTAGTAGAGGACGTTATATTATACGCACGTAGAACGGATTTCTTTTGGCAATTAATTGAATTTCAATTACTACTTCTCGTATCCAGTATGGTTCGTCTCAACACAGCTATTCACCAATTGAACCCGATTATAAATTTCGCGTTTCTTACCGTTCGAACGGGAAACCATAGACCACGGTTCGACGAAGAACCGCGAGAGGGTATCTAGTGCGCTATTTTTGCCGCATGCGGTGTATACAGGGTGTTTCAGTATGAATTGCGTACGATTAGAAGCACACAATAACCTTCGTCTATTGATGGACTGAAAAGAATATGATCATCATATCATTATTATGTTCATCAATGATTCTTGTGAACCAGAATCCAGACTTGACTGGTAAAGACTTATGTCAGTAGATAGCTCTAGCATGGCCCAATAGGGAGCGCACAAGTCACAGCGTTCTGACTTCGGAGCTTGATCCTCTCTAGCTCGAAGTTCTCATCGGCGGGCTGATGCATGAAATCTGCAATGAGAAGACGAGAAGAGAAGAGCGTGCATGTGTGGCAAGTATGAATGTGTATTATGCTACGTATGTATGCATGTATATACATCAAACATGACATAAGTGGTAAGTAGGTGTGTAAATTGCACACATGCCCAATCGAGAGGGCGACCCCACATACTGCAGTGGTATTCCGCACGAAGGTGGGGACGGAAAGAAAAGTGGGCGGGCAGGCAGGTGGGAAGCGAACAAGCGCCGAGAAGGATGGCAGGAGTCGAGAGATTCAGTAATTCAGTGGTTCAGTGAACGTTGACGTCGTGGGTTGTGTCACGGTTCATGGCGCGAGAGACAATTAGCGCACCGGTTACGGAGTTGGCGTTGAATTAACACTGAATTTCATTCTGTAGATGAATGAGACTGCCGGTATTTTCTCTGCCCATAATTTTCTCTTTTCTTTTTATAACGTAATCATTAAATATGGACATTAAAAATACGAACCCCCCGATGTAAACAGTGGTGTAGATACGACGTGATCTGTAATATGATTTTCGAAGACCATACGCATACTACACTAATCTATTTTTATACATTTATTGTAACTGGAATACATTTCAAAAACTAGACCCCAGGATTGCCTGATGCCACATTTGAGATTTGGCGACGAATAATACATTGATAACCGTTATCGGTGTCATTGTTATCACCAGATTTAGTTCTCAGATGAATGTGATCTGACATGAGTGTGTATCACACATTTACGTATCATTGAAACATCATATGTCTGCGAGTGGCGTATCGAGATAGAGTACAGTTATGATTAACTCAACCGAAAATGATGAATTAATGAATGAAAAGTTGAATCAAATTGTGTGAATTTAACACTGTGATAATCGGTGGTAAATGAATCGCTCAAATTCGCGAGAGTAAAGTAATAGGAATAAAATATACGAAATTGAACTGTATTCAACCGAAAACCAAACATGCTCGTGAATTGCTCAGTCGGTAAATTTCCGGCGCTTTCAGATTTCAGTGTGGTAGAAACTGGAAAGCCGGTGATTGACATGAACGTATAATGATGATAAATGTTGGAGTGAACAGATTAATTTGACTTGAAAGTTTGTGCCAGTCTTTGTTTTCTCTCGTTCTTTATACTTTCGCAATGGAAGTCGGCGATGCGCAAATCAACGGGGATCCACTTCTGGAAGAAACGTTCTACACAACCTCAAAGAAGAATACATTTTATCGTGTTAAATTGACTGAGAGAGGTCTGAGCCTGCGTAAAGAGAGCAACGGATCATCTAAAACCGAAACAATTGCTCTCAGCGATATAATAGGGTGCCGATGCATGAGATCCAAAAAGCGGAATGGTGGTTCCTGCGTCTGTCATCCTGGAGCTTCAAGAAATCAACTCAGGGCCGTTGAATCGAATGAAAATATTCAACCGCATGACGAACTCGATACCTCCGTTTACTTATACATCTATGCATATCCGATGAAAAAGCCCAGAGTCAAGGGCGCGAAGAAAAGAGAGAGGAGCACCCTCACACTTAGGTTCAGAAGCTTCGATAAATATGAGGACAATCTCAGAGAGGCTAGCAGGTGGCGACTGGCCATCAAGTGTTTAATCGCTAAAATGCCTGTTCCTAAACCATTGCTCAGCCCGATACATGCCAATTTGGAATCTCTTCTAAGTGGTGAGAGCAATTATTTACATTTGTGGGGTTTAGTTCGTAGGAAGTTAGCGACAAATGAGTTTGTTGTACGTACATACAGTACAAAATATTCATGTGTCGTGTTCACGGAGGTCGATGAAAGGGATCTGATATATACTATACTGATAACAGGTTTTGTATACACCGCATTCTGAAATCTTACGAAAGATTATATGGCCTCGAATTTTCTGGAGCGTTTATTGTAGACAGAGACTTCAAGATATTTTGATAGATTTTTCGAACATTTCGAAAGACTGTCAGGTTATTAAGATTACAGATTCCGAAGCCCCCCGCGCGTGAGAAATCTAGTCTTATCACGTCCAACGTAATCGACATTATGAGGTTTCTTCTTGTTTCGGAAGGCCAAGAATCAGTAAATTCTGGGTGATTGAAACAAAAAAACACTATCACGCATCGATGGCAGTTTTCATATTTCACGCACATTTTCCTCGATTCTCCAACAGTGTGTTCGAAAACAGACATTTCTAGAATAGAATATCGCATCAGTGACTTCTCATGTCTGGTTGCGCATGTTGCCTCGAAGAACATGGATTACGGGCTGTTGGTAGAATGAATCCAGCAACCCGTTACTGATGGAAACAATAACAAGCAAGCCTTATGAATCGTTCATCTGTCTGCCTGAGGCTATAGTCTGAACGAAGGACATGTGAGAATGCCGAAACAACAAATGCAAATTGATCTGTTTTGATAGACCGGCAATTTTCGACCAAATCTTCGGATATTGCTCTAGTCAGTCATAAAATAGATAATTGAAAAGGTCTAGATGCTCATTGTTCACCGTCACAGCCACCGGCTTACTCGAGATTGAGATCACAAGACTTGTCTGGTCTGATCAATTACAGGGTGCTGGATCTATTTCATCGATAGGCCACATTCTTCTGGACGCGAGCAGCCATTTGAGCTACTGATTGTATATTTGACCTGATCAATTGGTGCTATAGGTTTTTTTCTTTAAATTCCAAACGTTCAGCTCTCCTTTTCGGCTCTCTATAAACCCGGATGATTATCCTTGAAGATAATTTACACAGGACAAACAGAGAATAAGAAATTCGCTAATGGATATCGTGTTATTCGTCAACTATGAAAACTCAGAATATTCACTTAGCGCAAAATTTTTGTTTTTATCTTGCGGCTCGACTACGTGACTTTTTATTTTCCTCGATCTCATACTTTCATCATCCTTCAGCTGAACATAACATCAGCATTCTTCGAACAATGATTGTACCCGAAATCCTTGGAGTGTAGAAAAAGCACGAGGCATGAAAGTATACATATATGCAGTATTAATAAATGAGATCTTTATGAGGCTGAAGTTTGTGACGTCAACGTAACAAAATCACGGGAAATGATATCAGCTATTTCGATATCGAAACGTCGGGAAAGGGATGCATCGAAATTTTGGTAATAAATCAGCTGTTATTAAGTATTTTTCGTAAATTTGTCTCGTCAATGTTATGAATTTCTGTCTCGTTAATTCACTTACACGGCCTAAAACGTTTCTGAAGATTCATCATCGTCATTTCAATTGTTAGGCTGCATACTTGAATTTCAAATGTCCGTAACCACGAGTGAACTAAGCACGACTACCATCACCAGTGAATACCATCATCTCGTCCCCAGTTCGCAAAATTGCAAACCCAGTGGGTTTTTCTATGTCCTGAACTCTTTCGAGTGCGACAACGCATGTACTGTAAAGGAATCAAGGCTGGTGGCGATCACATGGTCAACATATTATAAAACACTGGAATAATCGTGACAAAACATAAATATGTACATACAATTCATTCAGCAACTAACATTATATGACGTAACGTACGTACTCCACCATCAAAACAAGATGTCATCAGGACAGGAATCTATTTCGCATCTGGTAATTGCAGACAAAGAAGAAACACGAAACACAACATCGAACAAATGTTAAAGATTAAATTTCCATTGCACCATGATCCCAAAAAATATCCATTAAACTCTCAGTGCTTTGTGGTTTTGAATACCAGATTCTGACGTTCCTCGTTCCATGCTTGCTGTTTATGTAGGTGTATTTCTCTGACTCACAATTAAGTACGACTGCGTTTCGACAGTTTACCATTTTTAGTCCTCGTACTATTTGTTATGGATAATGCAACGTCTCAGGGACGAAGTCAACCTATTTTACTCAAAGTTGAAATTGTGATCTTTCATGTCCAGTGATCTCTGCTGGCAGAATCACTCTCAATATTTATGAACTTGACTGCGCTAGGCTCATTATAATATGAATCTTCCAAACGCTGCGAATACCTGTCCACAACCACATTGTGGCCAAAATCGATCAGTTTCTCTTTTTTCGATCATTGGTCATTACCGAATACATAACCGAGAAAAAGTTGCCGTCTACTGGGTTATTCCTATGCCCGTTCCTACGTAAATACATGGGGACCGTAAATTCTCTTCATTTGCAAATGCCTGCGGGGCGAGCTGCAGGGTCATGTATATCGCAGTAGAACTCACTCTGCCATTCAAATACATAATACGAAGTGGTTGAATCGCCTATTAGTGGAACTAGATCAAACTAACTCCAAGTACGTACGGCCAGATTAATTATTTCACCTATCCTATGATGTGCAATAATATCTGAGGGCTTCATCGCCACATCATTTGTCCCGTTACCTAGCTCACCATTTGTTATGTGTGTATACGTATGGACTCACACTAGATCCTAGGCCTACAGTAATTTTGACGGAAAACGTTACCTCTCATTTCGGAGGGGGAGGGGGAGGGGGGGGGAGGGCTACGTGTGCTACTTTTGGTGAGTGAACGTTACAGGATTCGAAGTTATCATGGACATTACGATATGAACAGGCTAACACGCCAATAACAGGGTGGCCGCTCACCTGGAAAACCTGGTAAACACGGAAAGTCAGGTAATTTGAAAAGGGTCATGGAAAACCTGGAATTGTCAGGGAACTTGGATGATGGTAATGCAAAAAATCAAAGTATCATATTTCTTAAATCGAAATTTGAATTGGTTCTTTGCGATGACAAATTGACTTCTTTCCGTAAAGAAGAAATCGAGTGGAGGTCACTCATGCACTTTTATTGTCATATCTTACAAATTATAGGAGGTGTAGGAATGATATTCGTGAACGAATGTATGCATGCTTCCGATCACTTGTTTCTTAAATACGTATTAAACCGGCTTGGTCATTGATTTTTTTGTTGAAACAAAAAATCGAACCAGATTTTCCTGTGTGGTGGCATATGTATCCCAAAGAGCGTAATCTTCAGGCTGTCCACGGTCTCAGTATCGTTTGTGTGCTTTTCTCTCTTTCGCTGAAACGGGCAATCCATGATGTCAACTAGATTTGACATATTCGACAAGAAAATTGGTCCTTTTAAAAATTCAAATAACCGATATATGTTTAATGATAAGTGTTTTCTGAATGAATGCGGATAGAATTTATTTATCATTCATCATAGCTATGTAAGTATGCAGAAGTCAAATTTTCTGAACCTTGTTCATCGCGCAAGCGCGTTCAATTACCAGACCCATTGCATAAGTACGTGCGTACATATACCTATGTATGTATAATGGGAGCAATTTGATATCTAGCCGAATTATACATCCATGCATATACCTATAGTAGAGTATATTGGATAAACTAGAGGTCGGAAGTTAACAGACTATCGGTAGATCGAAAATTGTTTACAAACTGACAGCACTTTACCAGGCGCCATAGGTTGACAATTCATCGACCGGAAGGCGATATGCATTGGCCAAAATATGCGCTCACTAGATAATATTCAGATAACGGAGCGGTGAAATTTTACAACGCACCCTCCAGTCGTAGGAAGGCAGAATGAATCACGGTCGAACACAGGTTTTTGTTTTCAACACTGTGAATAATTATGAGAATTCCTTATACGATCACAAAAGAGGCAATTCGAATATTCAGAAAAACAGATAACTTCACATTGTGTATATTTTGTTGAGTCATTTTTGCCGCGTCTGATCGATCGAGCTGTTACCATCGGCGTTAAAAACAGAGCGATGAAAGCACATGAGCTTATTACGGTAAAAATATTTTTAGACGAAAACAGATTACAGTAGATTATCAGGATAAAAGATAAAGATGAAGAAGGACGATAAACCGTGATCGATTTTCTTGATATACACATATCAGTTGACACTGTACATTCACAGACACAAATCGTGCAGAATATAACATATTTTTTAAATGTAGATTCTGTGAATGTTCACTGTACCAAAATGCGGCCGGGAAGCACTGCGAGATGCGAAAAAATAACATAAAAATTGTCAGCGACAATGCAAGTTGCTTGAGATGATGTGGAGACTACCGTCTTCACCGTTCATAGTTTGCGACTTAGGAAGTCAGACGTGGTGAGTTTCGTATGAGCATGCAAGTATCTTCTAAGATACAAACAGCTGATTTTGGAGGTTCATAATTAGAAGTAACTGCGAGTTGCATCATAACCTGTTGATCCTGAATACTGTTCATGGCCACAAAAGTTGCTGTCAAAGATACTACCTCTTGTATGGTTGATGGTCAAAGAGAGTTTGGTGCCGAAGTTCTCCGGTCTGGAATAGGTACCTATGTGGTATTTGGAGTTCTCTCCAAAGTTATGCCTTCGCAGTTAAGTTATAAATGCGATGCAAAGTTACCTGAACTGGACAAATGACTGGAAAAATTGGTCTGACGTGTGTAATTTTTAGTGAATTTCGTTGTTTTTTCATTGACTGGCAGGCTGAGAAATCATCTTTTTTCTGGATAATCGAGGCCATAGGGAGTTGGAAAAATGTAATTCAATTGACGAAGGGTGCCCCAGTGGGCAATTGAATATTGTATATTCGATGGTATTACACCATTTAGTTTCGGGGGTGCATCATGTAGCCTGCACAAGCCTCTGCTACTGCAACTTTCTCATGGTCTCGCAAAATCGATGCAGCTCGTATAGGTACATAGCGATACATGAGGAGGACCACGGTACATACATAGGTATATACATGGCGCAATGAGGTCAATGGCCATGTTACGTAAAAGTGTGTATATGGGTACACTTGGGCATAGTAGAATTCTCATGAGCTCCTTGATTCTCCAACATAGTGCAAATTAGACGTCGAGAGCATTTTTCTCATCTCTTAAAACTTGTCACGGTTGTGCTAAAAATTACTCGGATATAAGATTTAGAAAAGAGGGGGAAAAAATGCTGTGGCATATTTCATTGTTCATCTATTATCACGGAATTCTCTAAGATTTCACGGATTCGCACAAAATTTTCACGGATATTGTGAATTTTTTACGAAACTTCAAACATAAGATGTATGTACCGGACTTCCATCCGAAGGAGTTCTGTAAATAAGATAGATATTTTACGGACCACAGTCATGCTAGATTTGAGGATCTCTATTGAATTTCAATGTTTTTGCAGCTGTTCTCGAGAAAGCTACGACTCTGCTCTAAATTTGAAGTATTTTTCATCACATCTCCATGATTATGATGTATAATTGCAATGGAAATCAGCACGGACTCCCCTGTGGTTCAAGTATTTTCTAAATAATTTGACGAATTGATTGGTCATACTTGAACTAAAATTTGATCCAGATTTCGTATGCCATCGTAATTTCGAGCGTTGTTATATTATACTTTATATTCTCTCAAATTTGTTGCCATATATCATCGTCGCCATACAATCCCTCTAGAGTTTCTACCCGGATTGGAGTTTAATTGACGTTGAGCTATGAACGAGGAGAAAAATCTTCGCTTTTTCTCAAGTAAACCCTGTAACATTTTTATCGCGCAGCAGATAGGCAGGATCCGTGTGAGAAAGCACAACGCTGAAAATGGAAGTGATCTTGCATGATTTGCTGGAAACAATACCAGTTATTAATCAATACACACGTATACATACTTTTCCTTGATTTATTTTTCTGCAGTTGCGGAGGAATATTCCACCTTCGTTTTGCATACAATAACAACTTTCTGACACTTTACTGAGAGGAACAAGTCTAAAACTGCAGTATACGGTTCCTTATTCAATTGTTTTCTGCTTTTTGCTAAAAACGAACAATTCATCACTAGCTTTTAAGATGCTGACAATTCTCTATTAAATTCATTGGACAAACTTCCGGATCCACAGTCCGAATGTCATATTGAGTTAAAGTCCGGAAGTAGTAACGATTTCACTCTCGCAGGCACATACTTATTACTCTTAAAAGGAAAATAACTTGATAACCGAAATTATATCTGTAACAGACATACTGGCTCGTATCTCAGATTATCGGAAACTTCAGCGATTTCAGTTTGTCTCATTTTACCTGCTTTAGTGCTCATAACGCAGCTCAAATAGCCCTTAGATTTCAGTAAAACCCTTTTCTATCTTTCTCATGTGGAAAAAATCGCGTCCTCATCTCGTTTGATCGACAATTGGGTCGTAGAAGAAAAAATACGCGAAGGTAATGTTAATAGGAAAACTACGTTACGTAGAGTTTTCGAGGTATATATGCATATTTTTTTGAAAACGGGTTACAGATTGGCATTTATGAATTATTTTCATTCACCCATTTGTTTTCGTGGGACTGGTAATATAACTTATAATAAACTATTCCACGCCAGGATTAAGGCCCCAGTGCAATCAAAAGTTCGTGAATTTTAATCACTATTAGTTCTGATTGCAGAGGCGTGTATTACGCTGGCGAAATTTGATTCCGATTATCTCGGGATGTCAGTATCCAGACTTCGAACTTTGACGGTGAATATACGCGAAAAAAAATAATATGGTCGATTCACACCCGAACGCAAGTAAAATGATTGGAGTTAAAGTAACGAAAATTCGTGTCAAAATAACAATAATTCTCTGTTCAAATTACATTCCATTATGTGAAATACACATTTTTATTGTAGTGATACATCGTAGTAAATTTTACGCGCTTGACGGTAGCGTGAACGGCCAACGTATGTAAATTTTACATTCGCGAAAGTGATTTTGAGTTTTACAAATGTTACAGTAAACACAGTAGCCTGGATCACCACTCAATTCTACTACAGTACAGTTACTATAATAAAATAGTCAAATTCACTGCACACAAGTCTTTTGTCCAAACAATTATCGTCGATTGGAGTAGAGTAAACTGCGATTGGTGTTAATTTTACCGGTTTTTCCGTGTAAATGTTTACGAATTCATGATGCTTTATTTTTCACAAATTTTCATACGAGCAAAAGTTGGATTATGGCTAAAATACCGGTATTTGTGAGAAAGTAACAAACAAGCTATTCCCAAGAAGCACAAAACGCTTTTCGACTTATTTAGATTCGTACGACGATTGTAAGACGACGACGCGCAGACGCTCTATGTTCTTTTTTGGACCATGACTGAAGAGCGGATGTTCGTTCGCTTCTGGACGTCTTTCAGTCGTCCGACAGATTCAAACACGTCGGAGAGCAATCTTGCACGACTGGGATTAGATATTCCACAATAATGGAATCCCTATCTGTCCTAACGCTCAGCAGATTCGAAATGATCAAAATATCTGGTTTTCAGTTTGTAAACTTGAATTTTCCAGAGTAACGGTCCATCTATGAATGAAATTACCGATAATAAACTATTCCTGCAAAACACGTTTCATATTTCATTAACATATCACATGTATTCTTATGAATTGACCTGCTGCCAACTTCGATACTGCAGTCCAGCCGGAACAAGAAAATGTCTTATCAACTGAAAACAAATTAGAATTACCACTCGTTAGTAGCGTGACCCTTCTCACATTTCGATAGCAAGTGTTGCCTGCACTTGGTGAGCTAAAATAACTAATTGCACCGTTCCCATAATTGAGAAAAGCGTGCTCAAGCAAATTATGAATATATGATATGTATGAGCGGATTTTGAATTTGTATCGCAGAAAAATATTTTCGAAGTTTGTATTGGTATGTAAGTATTACAATTCAGAGCAATGCGATGTTAATAATTCAAGTGTTTTCCTGTCCCAGGATTTTCATAAATGACGAAAAAAATAGAAGGATTGTAAGAATATAGTAAAAAAATTAAGATCCATTGAATATCTGAATAGTCATATACTATATAGCTGTAAAAATGGAACGAAATAACATTTAATTATTTGTGATTGAATATCGATAATGAATCTTATTTGAGCCACATGATCGACGCAGTTCTTGTTTTCTCTCCACTCGTGAATGTAATAGGTATATATGTTCGTCAAAATTTCGTGATAATTTTCCAAGTATTCCGAGACACTGCATGAAAGGTGTTTTGCATGATAATTATCACCTTTGTCTGTAAAAATTGCAAACGTGCGACGATTATCTTCTCCTAGTCCACAGATGAATCTATTATTCCGCAATACTGGTATTGTTTTCGAAGTGACATTGTTCATTCGATTGAGAGCAATATTTTGCTAACCGGTTACCAGTATGAGTAATCCTGGTAAAAAATAAATAAATTAGTCGCATCGCGAACAATAATCGCTCACAATGACTATTCAGAACCTAAATATTTCCTAATGAGTTAGTGTTTCGAATTCTATATTTCGTCGCCTAATTTTATATGCGATTGAAGGTCAATGGCAACTTATAGATAGAATTAGAATGATCATCTTCTCCCAATCGATTTCACAGTATAATCGGAATATAATCTAGCGCCATTACGAAAGTATGGGAATGATGATAATCGGCAGACGTATGTGCGGAGCATGGTGCATAACTATTGCATAACTTTTTCATGATTATATAAACCTACGTCAATCGCTAACAAGGTACTGGAACTACGAATTATCATAGTTGCAGGATATGATTAGGCAACACTTTTACCTCACGTCATATTTTCCGGGTCTTCGAAGCCACTGATACGAATCTTACCTCAAACTTTGGACTCCAATTGTAATCATCGAATCAATCTTCTAATACTAAATTGCATACAAATTGGCTCACGAATTGTTCATCATGAAAGATTATTATATAATCACACAATCACTGTTCCTCATTTCATTTTCCTTCTACGTTTTCCTGATCTAGTTTCAAGCGTTACCTATTCGCATGACTATATCGGCAAACTGGAAAGTCTCATATGCCACTGAAAACGAAAGTAGTGCCAGTAGTTATGTTCCTGTGAATATGACACAATGATGGCACTGGTGTATACAACGTTTACGCAACGAAATCACGAAGAATAATACTGACGGCTGAAACTTTTCGATGGAGAAAAATCTTCAGATTTCGGTGATTCACCGACTCCCAACAGTTTTCGTCGTCGAAAAATTTCAGCCAATATTGTTTTTCATGATTCGATTGCAAAAATATCTAAATCCCTTCGTCACATATCTAATCGCTCTATAGTATCTGATCTCTATTTTGAACACCAGTCACCGGTAGAACTGTGAATAATAATACGAATAAGGTGCATGGATCTTTGTGCAATATCGAGAATAGAGCATTCCAATCTTCTGCATGCAACAGAATGATTTCAAAACTAATTCTTGTAATATTTTCTCAACAAAAGGGTGTTGATGTCGGTGCTTACCTAACTCCTTCATGTTCGGTATAAACAGTAACGTCAGGAGTAAGTCATATGTATGTATGTACCTACGTAGGATACTTACGTAACCCCCGTGTAAGTAAAAACCCAGAAAACATGATTTCCAACACATACTATACATACGCGATAAGTTCGTGTATGAAACCGGGAACGGAAAATAAGCGCATATCTTTATGCAGATTTACAGGTTGAATGACACATGCGCCAATTCATCATATATTAAAATATTGCACATCACGTTCGTCGATATTAATATATCGAGCTATTAGACTGTATTCAGTTATTCACACGGTAGGGTCCGGCTTGGTTTTTTTCTCGTATCCGTCATAGTGTTCGATTCTCCAGCTATCTGCAGTGACGCAAAACCAGACAATAATTATACCTATGATGTTGAACACTGGGAAGACCAAAGAAAAGGAAAGAAACGCAAAGAGTTAATGCAAATTCTGAATTAGCATGCACATTTGTTCGAAACCTTGACAGTACTTCGCACACACACACTTGAGTTTATAACAGCAATATTTCTTTGTTTCAAATTATGTCTTATGGGCTCTGAACGTTTTTGCTTTCCGTCAACTACTCATACGACATTGGAAACATACGTGAGAGATAGTAGATTACATTTGCTATATCTTTTGTCGTCTGAATAACTGAATGCGCTCGTTTATCAAACGATAACTACTTTTATCTTTGTTAACTGTATCATATGGCAACCACACAGCGTCCATTCGCCACGTATGAATGCGCAGGTGCACTTCTTGTGCAACATACAGAAAATGCTGGAGGCAATACGGGGACCACCTAGCAATCCAACACTCGAGCATCAAGAGTCAGATAAATTCGAAGCATTGTGAGAGGTCAGAGGTTGAAGGTGCCCAAAAAATATGGTAGTGCAGGCCAACGAACTAAAAAGTGGTCCCCATATACATTACCATACATTGAGCAATGCTGAGTGGAGCGGTGAGTGACGTCTTGTCAAAATTCGTTAGTTCTTATCGAAAATTTATAGTATATACGAGTATTGTGTGCAATATTATATTGCGTGTATTTGTAAAATATTGCGAAACATAAAGAAGGACGACATTCGCGTGTGGGATCCTAAAATTGTTGAGAATGTAGTATATATTCCAGGTACTCATATGTTGACATTTCGAGGAACAAATATCACCACCTGATTGACAATAAGCTGCCATTCGGCTGCAAAAATTGGATTTGTTCATTATCTTTGATGTTTTTGTATCGAAGTTTTTTGTTTTGTCAACATAATGCATGTTTTCAATCTGGAGAACTCGTGCAAGCATGCACTTTCAACTTTCTTTCCGATGATGCAGAGACGCCGTGCACAACCTGCAGCACTCCTCCATATCTCTAAATACAAGGATTTTCTATTTTAATGTTCTTACCACTCATCCCTTTGGACATAGAACGGACATTCTTCACACCGGGTGTTCAGGGTGGTTTTGTAGGAAATTTTTTGGTATATTGTAACATATCTTCAGGAGATTTCGTTTCAAGACTTCTATTCGTAATCCGTTAAAAAACCGCAAGTGCTCCGATACGACAATATTTCAACAGTCTTTCATACCTTCATATGATTATGCCTTGCGTAATTGCATAATACTATTTATCGCCGAGGTGTGTGGTAGAAATGGAACTGGGATATTCGTTTCCAATAAGACAAAGTCCAAGTTGGTATAGATGGAGAGGTATTCATACACATAACTATAGCGTACAAAGCTCTTTTACACGCTACAAACACACGTCTAGATGTATATACATTGAATTAATGTATCGAAATGTATCAGGATTGCCACCTTGTTGTTAATAACTCCGTTGATAATCAACCTTGACTTCTATATGTCAATAGATATATTATTTTATAAATGCGAAGAAGTTTGTGATCATTTGTTCGAACGTCTTCGGAGCCAGCTGAATACTGCTTGTAATTATATTGCGCAAAGTTTATTCCGTTCGACATACTTACGTGCATGATGCACTCCGTACCTGTAATACCGGAAGGAAAGCCGTGGGGATGGGGAAAAACGTCCGCATTCCATGATGGCAAAATTCATAATTAATGAGAGTCACTTGCTCATTCATTTTCTCAGATGCATCTCATTGGCAGAAATCTATGCAGATTTTGATTGCGCAGTTTCGGCAAAAGCAACGTAATCCTTGTATCTAAAATAAGCATATAAATAATTATGCATTTCAGCAAACAAACGGATGCCGTGTCCACTTTGACGTTTTCTTTGGATTAATCAATTTTATCGCGTCCCAACGCGATTTTCGAGTATCTGATAATGAATTTAACCGTTTGCAAAACATTTTCAGTTCACTTTTACTCATGGTTAGACCGTCTGGATCAATATTGCCACATGACTCAACATCGAGGTGTTATGAACGGAAATGTTGCATCGATTTTCAGATCAAACTGATAACCACCGGATTTTTTCCGGGTATTAAAATATTGAAAATTCAAAACTGCAGCTTTCGTTCAATCTTCGCATATACACAAAAAAAAGTAAAAACTTCAGAAAAGAGAATATACCCGATTCGTTGACTTTTTTTTCTTACGAACCACAGAAAAACGAGTGGTATTATTTCGTATACGAACAATGACGCTGTTTCTAAATTTCCTGACCATCCATGATGCATTTTTTGAGCTGTACTGTGCACATATCTCCGTGAGTGCCTTTTAGCGTGCGTGTCGAGTGTCTTTAGCTGATATATTATCTCCTCGTTCAAGTGACTAATCAACCGCAGTAGTGAATTCCTCGGCGTTCAGTTTTGCTGTGTGCTCAAACATCTTTAGCTGGATTCTAGCTCCAAGCCTCATCAGATCGGGTTGATTCTCTACTTCTATTAGCTCATATAATCCAAAGTCTAAAACAATAAAGCCACGTGAAATGCATAATTATCGAGATGATTATCGTATAATACCAATTACCGTAACACGTGGCACTTCGTGCTATCGATTTCCAGATAAGTTCGAACAGCAGGAATAATAAACTATTAGCGATTTCAAAAGCAATTTTTCAGCCGTTTGTTATACCTACGATCATGCATATATTGTTCCCAATACTCTGTACAAGTATGTCGCTCATTAACAATGATCGATTCCCTTGAACTGCTGCGTTCTACCACAAACAGTCAGTTAAACGCTACAAATTGATCGATCGATTGATTATTTGACTGCGGAATATTAACACTTCTGTCCCATTTTCTTCTACCCCATTTTAAATATAAATTATTGGCTACAATGGAAACAATGTTCGAACACAGTAACGAACGAAAGGGTTTGGCTGACTTTTCTTTGCACGAATGTTTCAGAGTAGCTCATTTGCCTCTGTCTCCCCTACCTTTTGTGAAAACCGGTGGAAACCGAGAAAACGCCTTAATGAGCTCTTGTAATTAATCTCATCGATTCGACCAGCAGCTTGTAATCTTCTGACTGATCATTTTTCCAGTCGGTTCTTACTCAACCTGTTACTAAACTGAACTGCTGGACTTTTTTCTATTTAGATAGCACACTTCAGACTTATAAATCGCCTTCTAACTTATTGAATAAGAGAAACTTATCTCTCACTCAGGACGCGCGGTGTTGATCTCGGAAAAGCTATCTACCGCGCTGAAATAATTTCCAAACGAACAGTGCGTGATACACAAACCGTTCTTTAATCGGTTTCACATTCTTCAAAGGCACTTTCTGAGGTATCCATAACATCGTGGATTCCTAAGTCATTAATTTCAATAGGTTGGTATACGAGCTCGATTTGTGATGCCTAATCAATTCTACAATAGCTACTAATTCGTTGTGACTTTGCTCGCGTGTTATTTTTTCGGATTTATCATTGATCGATTATGACTGTTATCAGAATGTTTTAAAAATGAACGTCATAATTGCGAACTGTTAGTCACAATTTTTCATTTCAAATCATACTTTCATTAACGTAAGTGGAAAACCATGCGAAACATTTTAAAACGAATTGTGGAAATCTGCAAACATATTTAGCATGTGAACAAGATAGAAAAAACTACGTTTTAGAACCTGCAGACTAGAAATATGATCGATGAGAAGTGAAATTCTTTTAGATGTAAAGAATTTTAATGAGGGAATAGACAAAAGGAACAAAAATACATGACGAAATGTAGAACAAAAATTTTTCACAAACTGTATGAATAAATATTTGTAAACGGACATGGAATTGTTCGGACCGAAGCTCTCAAACTTCTAACAATTTAGGAATGAAGAATAATTTCATGTTACATGCGTGCAAAACCTGAACCCGTATTTTCATTCCTATTTTCCAGCGTGCCCAGGTGAGGAGAGAAAATTGCTAGTGCTTCTGAATCCAAAATCGGGGCCGGGAAGAGCGAGAGAAACTTTTCAACGTAGGATCCACCCGATTTTATCAGAAGCTGAAAGATCGTATGACATCCATATCACGAAGTACCCAAATTACGCGAGGGACTTCGTTAGTTCTAAGGATATTTACCAATGGAGCGGATTGCTGATGGTTGGTGGAGACGGAATTGTTTTCGAAGTTGTGAATGGTCTCTTCGAACGGCCAGACTGGGAAAGAGCCGTACAGCAGTTACCTTTGGGCATTATTCCATGCGGATCTGGCAATGGACTCGCCAAATCAATAGCTCATGGTAACCAGTACGTATACTTCATCTTCTCTTACTCGCAAGTCTTTCAAATTTCGATTAGAAACCCTTCAACTTTGCGCGAAATTATTCCTAAACTCCAAATAACTATGAATACAATCTTGTGAGATCGCTTATGAATTGCTTCAAATCCATCAAATATTCGACAGATTTTTCATAATTTCACGAGTTGTGTGAAATTATGAAAAATCTGTCGGTTTCCCTTGAAATCTAGCCTATATTAGATTACCCAAATTATTAAGAACGTTTTGGAAATTCCAAAATCTGGGGTCCATGTGAGGATTCGAGTAAGTCCTGCGAACGAAATTTTTTGCTCAGAAAATGAGATTGAATAAATTGAGAACATGCCAGATTACACCTTTAGAATTTCAGAAATATCACAGCTTTGCATAATTCCTGGATATCTTCAGCCTATGCAATCGACAAAATTGTGAAAATTTGCGAAACGACAGCTGAAAATATGATTGGTGGTCATATAATGTGCGTCATACCGCAGCTGCGTTAGTTGGGAATCCCGGTTTCGTAGGTACTTTGTAACTTTTTGGCTAACGATAAGCCGGGCGATCGTGGGGGGCAGGTAATACCCGGTGTAGTCCGCAAACGGGTCTGAAGGTATTGTTCCCCTCCGCCGAAGACCACCGGTGGAGTGTGTAAAATAATTGAGAGGTAAACGGTACAGATCGGCGATATTCTCAAAAATATCAATATATAGTATCGATTCGTATCGGTGTTCATAATATCGATACGTTAAAAATATCAGTGCTGAAACATCGATACTCGATATCCGGATCTATGATAAAGACGTGAAAGTGAATAAAAATCACGGAGGAATGGGAGGAGTGATGGATTTTCTAATTTTATTGCAAGCAAAGTACCTACTTTACGATGAACTTAGATTAACTTAAAAAGACGCAATTTGTTGACTTTTCAATCGAAAAAAAATATTTCTTGAGCGCGCCGTGCGCGCAACACAGCCAGCAGAGCGCATAATATCGGAATTCCATATCTGCAAGTTCAATATCGATACCACAAAAGATCGGTGACTGAAGTATCGATACGAATATTGATATTTTTGGTTCCAAAATATCGCCCATCCCTAGTACACAGGCTTTTACTGTACATGTTCGGTAGTTTTCGGTAAAAGTTTATAATCCTTTCGATAAACGCTTTACCTGCCAATCAGAGTAGGTACCCGGTAAAGCATAATTACCTTCAAGAAGATAAACTTGTATTCGGTGGTAGAAAAATCGGTCCTAAACGTTACAACCTAATGATATGCCGTGTAGTTTGGAGTCCTTTTTCATACCTGCGCTCATTTATAAACCGGTTACGTGACCACTGCAAGGTCACTTTGATTCGCAGTTCCAAGCTAGTAACATAAATTGCGTATGTTGTGATCGTTGAATATGAATTCCGCCGAGGAGTTTGAAGTATTTTCGAACACTAATAACTTAGAGCAACATACATACAGAATTTTGAATTGTGCTATCGTTTTCAATGCAATAGCATCGTTTTTGTTGTGTAACAAATGCAACGGCAAAGTTACTTTCGGTGAAACCGATGTGCGTGGATTAGGCTTCAGGTTAATTCTACGATGTGAAAAGTGCAAGGACAGAGTGATAGCAAATTCATGTCCCATGGTGAAAAATGAAGAGTATGAAATCAACCAGAGAATTATCTTCGCAATGCGATCAATAGGCGTCGGCCCATCAGGCCTATAAAAATTTTGTGGAATAATGAACCTCCCAGGGTCCATCACTCTGAAATTTTACACTAGAATAATAAAGTACATCAGAAATGCTGCCGAGGCTGTTGCAAAAGCTTCAATCAATCGTGTTGCAAGACAAGAGATACTAAAGACATCGGGATCCATGCATGGTGACGAAGACGACATAACAGTGTCAGGTGACGGAACATGGCAAGTCCATGTGGGGTCTCCATCTCTGCATGGTGTTGCCGCCCTGATTGGAATCGAGACGGGGAAAGTAGTAGATGTTATTATAAAAAGCGCGCAGTGTGCGAGCTGCAAAACTATCGGAAAACAAGATCCAAAAAGTGTTGAACACCGACGAGAAATCCGCCGAAAGCAATGCTTGAGTAATACTAGCACAGGTACTGGTCGAAAATTGGTGATTGAAGGCGTTGTCGAAATGTTCGAAAGATCGATCGATCTACACTCTGCAAAATACCTTCACTTCATGGATGATGATTTTGGTATTCTAACTTTGAAGGAGGTGGCGATGGCGAATCTTTATGGTCCAGACGGTTTGATTAGGAGGAAACTAAGCGTCAATTATTTGCAGAAAAGAACAAGAAAAGAATTCTAGGATATTGTGGAAGCTAACCCATAGCTGAAAACACAGGGCAAATTGACAGCGAAGCTAATTGATGAGTTGAGTTGGCCACAAGTGTCGGATGTGTTATAAAAAGACATTCGGATTCAGTGGAAAATATGAAAAAAGCGATGTGGGCGAGATTTTACCACGAATGTTCAACTGACCGGAATCCTCAGCATGATTACTGCCCTCAAGGATTGACGAGTTGGTGTTCATGGCAGAAGGCTAAAGCTGAGGGTACAGAGTTGAATACTTCAGTTCGTGATCACGAAGCTCTACATCCTGATGTCCAAAGTGCAATAAAGCCTTTCTATAAATTATTGACTGAGGAACGCGTTCTTGAACAATGTGTCGGTGGATTTTTGGGAAATCCGTTGGATTTGAATGCTGAAATATGGAAAATTGCACCAAAGAACGCTTTCTGTGATGTTGAAATAGTACAAATTGCCGCGTACGTTGCCGTCTGTTTACACAACGATGGCACATCAGGCATAGTACAAATTTTAAGAGAGATGGATATACTGATCGGCCCTGAGACAATGAACTGGTGCAGAAAAGCAGATGCGGAAGCAGATAGTGCCTCAATTATAACTCAGGATGGGAGTAATTCGGGGGAAGCCGGACTGTATAAATTCGACTGAAGCCCGTGAGGATTAATGACAATGCAAAAGGTGAAAGAGAACTGCGCCTGAATTTCAACATACGAAAATGTCATAATATTAGCTGCAGTTTTGTTCCATTCGTCTGGTTTTTGATATTGAAATAATCCGAACGGAAATAAACTGCACGTTTTTCGAGTCACTGCACATTGACCAATAAACTCCAAAACCTGGTGCAATGTGTTAGATGAAAATTTCTTTGGAGATGTGAAGAGCAAAAGTGAAGAAAACGGACATTGTGGAAAATTAGATTGAGAATATTTTAGCTACGAAATAATAACTGACAAGAATGATATTGTATGAATCTCAAAATATAGATGAAAATGCAGAGCAACATTTTTTCAAATTCCTCGGGGTAGAATAGATTTAAAAAAATCATGTTTCGTGCTTTTTCCAAAGCAGTCATCGGCCGATTTCAGTTCATATCTGGCCTAAGAACCGATTAGTTGATTATATTCTAGACATAATACAAAACAATCTCATGTAAAAGCTATATATAATCAATGTTCAAGGAAGTGAATTGGAGTATAATTTAATAACATGAGCATAACTCCTGTCCCGTCTTTTGATATGGGATAAAGGAATTACATTTTTAATAAAATGAAGAATAGGTGAAGAATTATCGTTTGAAAAATATTAGGTTTTCGACAAAAATGCATTCTGTGGTGCTGTTTTCAACGGAGACATATCAATAGAGTTGACGATGAGAGGCCATAGAAAACCTGTCCAATCTATTCTCTACAACTTTTTTATTTTTCCTACAACAACTCCTACCTTTGTGGAAATCGAAATATATTAGGTCTCTTCTTTTCAGAGAACCATTCGACCTGAATCCAATGCTCATCAGCACCTTATCAGTCGTTAAGTGTAAAAGAGAACCAATGGACCTAGTGCGGGTGGAAACGAGGAGCCAGGTAAATAAATTTATTGCACGCCAATCAAGTAGTGACTAGTATTCTTGTTCAAGGATTTCTTCATATTGCTAGAATCCCACAAACCCCGCTCTACAAGCCTTACGAAATTCTCCGGAATTCTCGGAGTATGTACTGCATACAATTATTTCAATTTAACGATATTCCTACAAAATCTTTTGCAGCACAGTTTGAGTGTATCGAGAATAACGTGAACTTTTCGGAACGAATTTAACAAGTTTTTTCAAACTTCGAGCCTAATTCTCTTTCATGTGACAAATTTTGCCAGGATTTTTGGCGAATTTTCACCGAAATCACGTGGATTATCATAGAATTGTACTCATATTTCGACGATTCGAATGGGAACAATTCTCAAAATTTTAACCATGATCTCGTAAGCTTACCTATAATTTTTTCTCTTCTTGCAAGGAATTAACTAACCTTCGTATAAAATAATCCTGACTGTAACGTCTTCATTCCTAATTAATCAATCAATTGATTGAGATAATTTTGTGTAATGTGTAATACGAACCTGTACTCGTATAATTACGTGTTTCAGATAATGTTCTCATTTCTCTCCGTTGGCTGGGGCTTGATATCGGATATTGATATTGAGAGCGAACGACTCCGTGCCATCGGCGGTCAAAGATTTACAATTTGGAGCGTCGCGAGAATTATTGGACTCCGAACGTACAAGGGCACGGTGTCCTATCTCGCATGTGACAAACCTCCTTTGGTAGAAAACGGCACCAACGCAAATGGCTTCCAAAAAGATTGTCTTCAGGCGGATACGGGAAAGATTTCTCACTCGAAAAGTTACGGGGACGACCTTGACCGGTAATTATGATTAATGATCCCCGAAGATGAAAAAAAATTCAAAAATTAGAACGAAATCAGACCGCATGAAACTTTAAATTCATAGGGAAGCAGTAAAATATTATCCCATAAGAATGAGAAATCCATATGATGCGGTCTGCATGATACAATTTCCATTGATATATTCTCGAAAATCAATGTAGAATCTCGTGAAATCTAATTCAATTTTCGAATTGCAGAATGAAAAATTTATTGTAAATAAAACTTCCGCCACGCGAATTTGTTCCACTCTTCTATTTTCGTTCGAACTTCTTCACGATATACTTTTCTTCGGGAAACAAGCATTCTTTTCTTTTTTCTTTTTTTTTCCGGTTTCTGCTATTTGCTGCAGCGCATATTTTATAAAAAGAATTCGTGGGAGAAAGGAGAAGACGTATTAGATATCACTTAAATGTTTGATTTTCGAAACTTATTTCCCCTTCACAGATATAGTAATCTCTGCGAGTCTAGGAGTTACCACGACACTTTAGACAATGAACAATTGAACAGCGCTCAGGATAGAATAAACAACCTAAGATCAACCGAAGATGAAGTTATCACAGAGAGTTTAGCTCTTGAAACCGATACCCACAGTAGATCGAGATTGGACAGCTTCTATTCTGCTACGTCTAGAAGATCAACTTACTACAGCGCCGGAGGTGTTTCTAGTTATCAAAGCTTCAACGACTCACAAGACACCGACTTAGGTATTATAATAGTAATACTCAATTAATATATACAATAATATGAATATGTCATCTAAATCTGGTAAATCGTAAATTCTGATATGAGAAATTTGTCATACTTCAGTTTGCAATGATTGTAATCGATAATTATCCAATCGCTGAAAACCCCAGTACGCCTCTTAGCAAAGTGGAACTATTCTATTCATACCGTTTGTGACAGGTTTGTTATTGCTCATTTTTTAGGAAGAGGAAACGGAGATACCAGAGTTATGTATGGACCTGCGTCTAATTTGCCAGCATTAACTGCAGCTCTACCTTCGACATGGACTCAGATCGAAGGTTCGCATCGTTACATATCTGATATATATTGGTGAATAATTAGCCAAGTTTTAAGGAACTGAACCCAATTTCGAATTCTAGGTGATTTCATAATGGTTCATGCTTCCTATCAGTCCCACCTTGGTCAGGATTTCCTTTTTGCACCTCGTGCCAAATTAGCTGACGGTATAATATGGCTGTTAATTATTAGGGCAGGAATTACCAGAGCACATCTTTTGCAGGTAATTATGTTCAAATATCTTTTTTATTTATCTTTCATGAATATTCTACCTCCATTTTCTATTTCTAAATCATTCATCGTCTTGTGACGAATCTCAGAAAAATCTGTCATCGCCACATTCGATACACGATCAAGAATGATATTGATACTTCAAAGTCTCGTTCAATTGAGGAAACAAATCCCTCAACATTCATGAAATTTACGAAATTGGTCTGAAATTTTTGTCCTCAAGGTCTCTCAGAAATACATAAAAATTCACAAAATTATCTCCTAATTTGCAAAATTTCAAAGAATTCCTGAAATCTTTGAAATTTTCGAGGTAATCGCAAAAGTTTTCATTATCCTCTCAATATCAAATTATTTGGAAGTAATTGGATTAGCTTGAACAACCTTACAAGTTATAATTTACCGTAATACATGGGTCTGCAGTCCTGTATTATTCATTCTTCTGGCCCAACATATGGAGCATAAATTCTGGATGAAAGAAATTACTAATGAAGATAAAGTGTACTTTCTTTGAAACAAATTGTCGACAATTTCCTAATTTTAGATCCCATTCCTTCTATTTGCAGTTTTTGCTAGGTTTAAGCAACGGTTCCCACCTCACCTGTCCAGGGGTGGAAATGATTCCAGTAAAAGCATTTCGAATCGAACCAGCTGACGGTCAAGTTGGTTATTTAACAGTAGACGGAGAAGTGGTCGACTACGGACCTCTTCAAGCCGAAGTATTCCCATCGTTAGCTAATGTCATGAGTACTTGATTCACTATCTTGACTTGTTATAAACATATAGAAGAAAGTATACAAATGGCTCACAGCGGGATCCGCGCAACGTTTATTATATTTGTTGTAGAAGAAATGCAAATCCGTTTCGTTTTGTTTCTTTTTCGGGTTGCGAGAATTCCGGTTGATTTTCCTAAGCTTTCAAAGCTGGTTATTATTATTATTATTATCATCATTAGGCTGTAGGCTGATAATCAATTTAGCAATTTATTCCGACTACCAAGATAATCAAAACATAGATGATCAATGGCCCAAATGACAAAGAGTAAATGGTAGTAACAATAATCTTTAGATATTAGAAGAGAATAGATTTTCAATAATCATCGTTCCTGCTTCTACGTATACTGAATTGAAGCTGTAATTTTCTTCTTCCGATATAAAAGTTAATCAATTCCAGACGAAAAGTACGCTCAGATTGCGAATAAAATTGTGAAATATCGTCAATGTAAGTCACGTCGTTGTATTATAATCCATTTTATTAGGGTCTGATTATCTGATCGTGTTATTAGACACGAAATTATGGATACTTTGGAAGATAAAGAACTCATGTCAAGTCAATAAAAAGAAATATTCATGTGGGTATGCCCGTTAGAAAAATTGAGAACATAATGAAAAGAGGGCTTGGAAATTGAAGTATGCACCTGGAGTGAATGGATTATGAATCAATAATATGCAAGCGTTACACATGAATATGTTATTGTAATCGTTATAATTCAAATCTTATAATACAAGCCATTATTTATTCAATCGATGAATTGGAATTATATTGACTCTTTATTGCGTGTTTGTTAATATATTGTTAAATATCATATTTTTTTCTGAACAAATTTTTTACCGAATGAAATATTATACAAATAAAATAATGTAATAATATAATCATAATGCGTATTGTATTGTTGCAGTTGTTGGGAAATACACATGTATGTAAATTACAAGTTATAATGACAATTAATGTGAATATATGGGTATAATAATGTTATCGATAAGATTTAATAAATAAGAATAGAAGAGAACATAAATTAAGCTGAATTATAATTGAAGTTAATTAATTAGGAGCTGCTGCGATAATCATAAATGAATATAATTTATAGCTCAATTCCTAATTTTTAGTACAATATATTATTAAATGGTAGCGCGATATAAGTATTTTGATTATGAAAAATGAGAGTTACTATCAACATTCCGAGCAGCAGTGAGTTTAATTTGGCACGAGTGTAGCGCAGGCAATTTTTCTGCCAATTCAATGAATCCGAAAGCCAGAAACCACTGAAACAATTAACAACTTTTATGGCCATCTTTCAATTAGGAAAATAACACCATGGGTATTTACGATTGATTGGATAACTACTCTACTCATCTCCTTTATAGTTAGCGGACATTCATTTTTCTTCCTCTAATTTGTTCCAAACAAAAGAAAAAATGAAAACATAAAATAATGAAATTCAATGTGAGAAGTATGGTCTCTGATCGGTGATCAGACAGTGTCAGACGGCCCTATTTATGATCATGCGTGGTTTTATTGTGGTAAGATTTTGATTGTTGAAAAATTGTTGTTGTTATTATAAATCTTGTTGTTAATAATATATCACGTTTTATGTATTACGTACATTGTTTAATAGCTATTTTATTTTCTGTCGTAGGTATATTGATTCTGATAGGTAGAATCTTATTATAAACTCGTTGATTTGATTGGTTTTTTTTTTTTAATGTGAATGAATGACTATCTTTTATAGATATAAGAAATATAATTCCAATGAGAAAAAGCTATCAGTGCAAAGCCGTGATTCCAAATTCAAATATTCCATTAATTGAAACATTATAGGTTTATTGTGAAATTACAAATTTTCTATGAGTATGATATGATGTATCGTCAGAATTTTGTTAATTTCCCATAAATATCTTATACATATAATGGTAACTGTCTCTTATGTGCATGGGAGACGAAATGTGTGAAAAGTGAAGGAATGAAGAAAAAGTAGCCATTAAAGAATACGATTTTTTGCTTGAATTACTATTAGAAAAATGATGTAATTAATTAATATACGATGATATTACCTAATAAGATTTGTACACGTACCTTGTTGATAATATAATTTCCGTGCCAATTGATTAATGTTATTATCGTTGTTATTATTATTATTATTATTCTTATACTAAAACCGTGGCAATATAGGGATAACGATTGCTTGATTTAGCGTATGATGTAGCTGCGTTTAACAGCAGCGTTTAATTAGGTATATAAGATGATCAAATTAGAAATGAGTTACTACTCATGTATGTAATTAGAGTATTCATCAACGAGCTTGAATTCCAGCCAGCTATCAAAAATAAATATAAAATATGATCTCTACTTATTTATTTATTTTGTTTTTGTTTCTCTTTGTTCTTATTTTTCAATGCAGTATCTAGAACTCAACAAAAAGTGTAGATAAGAAACAGACGAATCACAATAACTACATATTTTTTAACTTCACAAAAAGGGGGGTTAGGGGCAGGGGAAATTGATAATAATTAGTTATAATCAAAAGAATATCGTAGTCGTATTCGAATTATATTGAAATGAATAAATATCACAATCTATCTTTTTTCTTCTCTGATTTATTTGTTCATTTACTACAGAATTTCGAGTTCAGACGAAAACGCAAGAAAAATAGAATAGCTGGCAAATGTTTTAGCATCGGAAAGACAAAAAAATTATTGCAGTCAGCTGAAATTTCAAATTTTCGTTTTCCATTCCAGTCAATTATCAAAAATATATGACAATCTTTCTTTTTTTCATGAGAAGCATATTAGTTTTGTGTGGCTCTGGATTTGAATATACTGTGTAGAATAAATTATAATAAAATATTAATGATGTTTTGTTTGATGTGCTATTTTTTGTTTTTTTTCAAAATTTGAAGAAAGTTATTAAATAAATAGAAAAACGCCATACAGGTATACATATTGTTATACCTATATAGGACTGTATTCAGATTTGTATTCGTGTTGATATGGTTCATCGTGACCACGTATTATTGCCGATAATGTTATCCCAATTGATTATTATTGAAGTAAGAAAATAAATTAATTGAAAATTTCAACATAATTCAATATAATATAATGTAATATATACGTTGTTCATACATACACATAGAATTGTTTTTTTTTTTCTCTTTTTCTCTTATAGTTAATCTCTATTGATTCTTCACCCTTCACATAGGTATATAGTATTTATACATATATTATCATCTTACAGATATACTCTTCTTATGATTGAAAATAATTGAATTGATAAAATGAAATAAAAGAAAAAGTCACATATTACAGCAAATTCTGAAGAACTTACAAAAAAAAAGAGGACACTTTATAACTTTATTATTGTTTAGCACAACTAAAATCATAACACTTCTTGTCTTGTTTATGATCAATGCAAATTTAACAAAACATCGAAATGCATTCATTCATTATTCTTGTACTGTATTATTTGATTACCTCTCACATGTGACATGTAATTAAAATAGTACCACCTATAAGATGACAATTTCAAAAACTTGTGAAATGTTTAAAAAATCTGTCCAATATTTGTTTATTGACTGATATATTTGTATTTTTAATATTTTTTTTCTTAAACAATCTTTTAACAAAAAATGCAATGAGAAAGATAATCGATCATAATTACGAATATAAAGAAAAAAAAGGACGAAATTCCACTATGTACTATAAATTATCAAAGAATTAACTATTATTTATTATTTCGAGTTTAAATTTCTGTATTTTCAAAAATTCTGATAGTATTTTTATTGTTTTTTTAATTTAATTTTAATTTTTGGGTTTTATATCAATATACTATAAAAACTTTCCGTTTCGTTGGATACCACATTCTTCTTACGAACTATAAGAAATGAATGATAATCGGCGCGTATTACCAATTCGAAAAATGGTATGTATTTATTTTTTCGTCTTTCTCTTTTCTCTCACGCATAGGCCCTAGAACAGGATTTAGAAAAAAAATTATACACACTCATTTACAGGTAAAGATTGCTATTCACGATAATATAGTGATATAATAATTAATATCTAATTACAACAACGTTTATAATTATTTAGATCGGATCATTTGATGTCTATTATGAAGGATAAAGTAAATTGCAGTACCAGATGTATTATACCTACATCGATGAATTTTGACTTTCTCGCCATTTAGATGAAGGAGAAAGTCATGCATAATTACAGAAATTGTATACATTACATTTTTGCAAAAAAAATAAATAAAAATCATACAATATGCAATATATAATATAAAAATCGAAATTACAGTAAAAAATAATAATCAAAATCAAAATGAAACTATAGTACAGAGCTTTTGAATAATGATCCACTATATTATAGTAATATAATAATGAGCAAATATTTTTTTTATTTATTATTTAATAAAACACTATGATAAAACAAACAGAACAAACGAAATTTGCTCTCCCTTATACATAATATTTTTTTGGCGGTACATCCCTCGAATATACGCGACCAGGTTGTAACGCCAATCCACCAATTACCATGAATTATAGATATATTTTCATATGTACTACGAAGACACAGTGCGAATCGTTATGGAATATTATACTTTATGTTTAAAACTATAAATATTTAGCTGTGATATTAGGTAAATTCACGGATTAACCAACTCCGATATCAGAATAGCATTGCATATTCATGTGCCTGTCCGATTGTATCGATATTTTAATGTCTGTGATTTTCCTTTTAGTTTGTCCTTTGTGATTCTTATGGATGTCGTCTTTTATTCATGGGGCAGCAGCACCAGTGATTACTAACGCGATATAATAATTATTGATCAAATATCAAAATGCTATGATACTAGCTAGTTACCTAATTAATTATAAAAAACTAGAATTAATTAGCCCAAATTATTTCATACTCCAGGCCACATGAGAATCGATAGTAATGATAATAATTCTTGAGGAAACAATTATTCTTTTTATCATAAGTCTAGAATAGCAAAGAAATTAAGAATTCGCTTAATGGATATTTATAATATTTGGGTATATACATTCACGTTGCAGTAGTTTTATATTGCTACTAACTTCGGTCTACCCATCTATATCGTTAAACTATTACTCTTTAGTCCGTTGAGCTGATTATCATTTTCAGAAGCAATTATACCTGTGTGTACGATGTTTTTATAAAGACTTAACAAGATTAAATTTACCATTTTTTTTTCTTTATCCTTCTATTCAATGTATACTACATACATAATAACAATATTTACTTCATTTCAGATTTCAGTCGGATCTCTCCCCTGATTTATTTATTTGTTTATCCACTTTTTTTTCTATCGCAGAATGAGAAGAATAAATTTTATGAATGTAGTTCGTTTTATAGCGCAGCGTAATACTCAACGCATTTGTATCATCGACGGAATATTACTCAAATAATAGTAATGATTACTCTTATTATGCTTATCGTTCCATTTTTGTAAGACAGTCTCATTCTTTCGTAAACATACAATAATATAATCATTTCTCTAAATTCCTCTAACTCGTGAGACTGAGAGAATCAATATTAGCCAATAAGTCCCTAACGTCACCCTGAATTTGATCTGAAGTACTAGATAAAGATAAACGAGAACAAAATGTGCTAAGAGCTTCCACCTGCTCTCTCGCATCTTTCTGTCTTTGTAAATACGCAAGAAGCATGCTAACAACGTTGTGTACTTCTTCTTTGAACCTGCCCATATCTGAACCTTTGCAATTTTGTAATATTCTCAATTTTGTTTGTGCTAATTGTAACGGATTGTGACCGTGAAGGTCAGAAGAAAGAACGTCTGTCCCTGCTTTTAATAGAAGAGTTACAACAGCTATTTTACTTGTCACAGCGGCTAAGTGGAGCGGCGTATTTCCTAGACAGTCACGTTGATTCGGATCTGCTCCATGTTCCAGTAAGAGACGAACAATCTCTGTGTAGCCCCTAAATAATTGAGGAACAATATTGTGGATTACTGACTATCAGTTAATCAATACTCTGTTCGATTTGCCTTATTAATTCGCTAAATTGAACAACCTGGAGGAAGCTAAGTGCAGCGGCGATCTTCCTTGATCATCATGATTATTGGGATGCACACCATTTGTTAAAAGCCATCTCATCATTTCAACATTGTTTGTCGCTGCAAATAGACGCATTTTCCTTTCGTCATAAATCCCTCTAAAATCCTGCCATGTTTTGCACTTTGAATCTCTTCGCACCGTCTGCATTATTCTTCTTCTATTCTTTGATGCCTCCAGACCTTCCAGGCAATAAAAAGAAGCTATTTTTCATCAACTATCGATTTACGTTCATTCGGGATGTATGTTGATCGACCTGTATGCTTATGGTAAATTTCAATATGCTCTAGAATCAACGTTTTCAATTAAAAATTCACCGAATGCTTCGATCCAACTGGAATTCAATGAAATTTCTTCTCATTTGATTTTCTTCACGGTTTTTGACCGGTAGAAAGACTGGAACCTAAGTGCTCAAACAATTGAACACTCTCATAATGTTGTGCGCACAAATTTAATATGAAATTTTTGTCAAACCTCAAACGGGTTTTCGAAATCTTATGCAATCTCTTGAAATCTTCAGAAATATACCAAAGTCTTGAGAATCATCGAAAATTCTGTGAAGGTTTTTGACAATTTTCTTTAGAATTCTATGAAGTTATTAAAAATCCGATGGCTCATGGAAAATTATTTGAACTTCTAGAAAATTCGGCGAATTTCTTCCCAAGATCTATAGAAATCTCGGCACTTCCAGTGAATTCTTTTGAAGTGATGTAAAATCATTGGAAACAATCATAAATTTTTGGGAAATCTATGCAGTTACGCCGAATAATATCTTGAAATCGAACTATACTATGAGATTTTTTGTAATCCCGTGAAAACTTATGAAACGCCTAAAAATCATTGCTATCGTAAAAAATGTCAAAAAGCTAAATTCTAAATTCTGAAAATATTCCTAGGAAGTTTTTAAATCTAATGTGTGATATCATTATTTCAGATGATGAAACCCTTCTCGCAAATTCTTGAGCTTTCAATTTTTTCTTCTCAATACATTCAATATTTATGAGCTTATGGTTTTGAAAAAACAAAGATTCTTTCTCATTGAAAAATTGCGGCCAAGAATCACTGAAAAATACATTTTCCGTGATTTTGTTGAATCACCGTTATAACCTTCCGCCTCATATCTATATTTCTATTCTTTGCTCATATGGTATACATGTCTCATATAGTATACTCAATGGAATTATACTCACCCCTTCTGAATACTTCCACAGGTCTGTTGGGCAACTGACTATTTGATCCATGTAGAGGCTCAATGTAAATTGGCGGAATGCGGAACTCCAATACCTGTAACACCGATGTAAGAATGATCGCATGTAGATGGAGGAATTCAGGGAGGCCAAAAACCGTGACTACCAATTTGAAAGAAATAATGTATACACAGGGTGAACTGCAACTACAAATCTGAACCTGTAAGGGGAATTTGGAGTCTCGACTAGCAATCTAACTTGGCTAACATTGGGAATATTCATTTTCCATCGAATCCGATCAATGTTTAAAAAAAGTAAAATACTTAGCCTCTTTCTGCCACCATGCTCAACGAATTCTCGAAATTTCATTAAAATCAATTGAGTTGTTTGCGTAAATCTACGATTCCCATTTTCGAAACAGTTTCTGTACATTTGAGATAGCGAGTCCAAATTCCCCAAGATTACTCAATATTTAGATTTACCCTAAACAAGTTTGTTCCTTCTTTTTAGTTTGTAATGGGCAAGTTGAGGTCTAGCGCGATGTAGTATTATAGAGAAATAGGTAGGGAACAAACGTGTGCTTCACAAATTGTCAATTCTTTTGCGAGCTACCCACATGAAAAACTCTTAGGATTCCATAAAAAGTGATGCATTTTTTAGCTACGGGACAGTAACGAATTTTGAGTTTCAGGTCTGTTTTGGAGTCTGTGCGCCAAAAAATCTGTAAGCACCAAGGCTGACTTCCCATTGATTGTTTAATACAAACTAAACCAAAATTAGGAGCAGAGTTTTAACTTCCAGCACGCTAATCATGTGGAAGACCTCATCTAGCCAGCTGCGGCAACCCTCGGACTTTGATGGCAGCACTGTCTTTATGTGAAGCCCATTACTTATGAGTACTTCAGATTTTTTACGGTGGGAGTTCGAGATTTTTAACATCCTGTTGTGGGCTCTGGCTCACCGAACCTTCAATTTCATGCTTCATTTGCGTACCTTTAGATTATAGACTAGTGCGAATCTGAATTCTATTTTTCTTTTCTTCTTTCGAAAGGGCATAATTTTGTAATAAAATTTGGAATTTCAAATGTCAATAGGGATTTTCGGTCGTAAAATTTGCCGGAGAGTCCGTTCGTAATTTTAAAAGCAGGTGGAGATAATGTTTTATCATGAGAAAATTCGTTTGATCAAAGAAATGTTTTCACTAAGTAACAACATTTTGACGATTCCAAGATATCGGTGTAGAATTTAATGATCGATTTCCATTCTTCCTTTACATTTCTTAAAATATTTCTCACCTTTGTGGATTCAGCACTGGAGTGTAAAACCAAAGGCCCGGATGTGCTGGGTAGCGAAGTGCTTTGAGCCTCGGTATTACAAGTTACAGTTGCGCCAGTCGTAGGATTTTGTGTTTTTTTAAAAGACGATTGGTAGAATAGTTGACTGTCTTGATCTAAATTACAGATTCTTGGACCTGGAGTTATCGAGGCAATCGGTAACGCCAATGACTTGTGGGGTCCGGAGTAATCAATGTTCATATTATTCGTTATACTCGATCCTGAAGCAGCTACTGCAGCTGCTGCTGCTGCCGCTGTGGCTGTCCCGCCAGCCGCAATTATGTTATTCTCATGAGTGACTGAGCTATCGTTAGAATCGTTCCCAGTTTCAACTCCAGAATCTACAGACGTCATTTTTGCGCATTTGCATGTATGTTGGGTGTGTGTATGAATTTGAATTTTATATTTGGTTGAGTTATTCGTATAGTATAACTGAGAGTTTTTCTTTCAAGTTCTCTCCCGATTATCTCCTCCTTTCTTTTCTTTGTTTTCTTTGATTGTTTCTCCGTGTTGACCTTAAGATTGCAGATATCTTTAATGCTCACTTAAAAACCTCGCAGTATTGCGATGGTGACATTATACGTCTCACCTTGCGTTCAGGAGCGAAACTCTAATTTTCTACGCAAGTAGGTAAATTTTATTCGACATTTAGATCAAAATTCACTTTACACCACGCACAGAAATAATTAATAACGAAAATAATAACAGCTGTGAAGCAGGCTGCGGCAACTGTCAGTTATGAGACCACAGCTGACCAAGATGATACACGAAATATATTACTAGAAAATGTCTCTAGTTTTCTTCCTACAGGCTCGCCAGCGTTGAAACGCGGGGCGGGAACTTACGAAATTTTGAAACAACCAAGTTTCTCGCATTCATTGTAGCTGTCACTAAAGATTGTTTTTCGGCTGTGCCAGTTTTGTACACAAGTGTCAGTGAATTACCGTAGTTTCGAATGGTAGAATCACAAATTTTGTAATAGATCGCGTACATGAGTGGAAAACTTGTTGAGTTTTTTGGATAAGGATATTCCATTTGATGAATAGTCATATTTGATGTTCAGGAAATTTCCAATTTCATGCTATCCACATATTTATATTAGTATATTATCGTGTAAAATGAATATGTTCGAATACTGATGTTTCTACGAAAGGGTTGAAAATAATTACACGCAAATTCAGAAGTCTTTAAATATTATATAATAATTGAGATCAAATATTATTTAATACTTATTAATTATGTTACAATGATAAAATATAGAGCTTAATAGAATATAAGCAATATTTTTAGACGTTTCTATCAAAATACATGGCTTACAGAACTAACAAAGTAAAAAAACAAAACAACAAATATTCACAATGCGTGGTATATCGTGAATAAGTCTTTTTTCCCCAAAAATTATTCTCCCCGCAGAGTTCAGTAGAATAATTGACAATCAGTTTTTAGTGATTTCCTGCGCCTCCGCAGTTTCATTTCTTTTGTACACCTCTTTGTACACTAACTCCTGCATCTGGATCCTCAGCCACATTCTTTTTTCCGCTGGTAGGGTCCGGATGTGAGGAAGTAGACTCATTAGGAAATAGTAATTATCATCGCACCGGACTCCTTCGAGAGGATCAACCGTTAGACTAATATTCGAATCTGATCCACCCATTAGTACTTGTTCAGGGGAAATATTCTGCAGCATCATTTCATTCTCTGCGAAATTTTGCGTGACGTTTTGAAATTCTAAATTCTCGAAACTCTCCTCTGGTTCCTGTTTCACTTCAATATGACTAATTGAATCCATTTTTATCGTATTATTCGCGTCCATTGATATCATGTGTTCGGAAAGCGACTCTTGCACTTCTTCTTGCAATATTGTATTTTCGTTCTCATTTGTGTCTGCGTCTTCTATGTTTTCTCGTGTATTTCTTTCCCATATTGGAGGGCGCGGGAGCATCTGCTCCTTCAGGAATTGAAGGCTTTTGTAATGTATCCAGACTGGTCTGTTTCTGTGATACTTACTCTTTCTGTAAACTTGTTCTTTCTTTAATTCTGCTCTAAACGTATCTCTCAACCCCTTCCACTTCGCCTTCAGCACTGGTTCTGCTAACACAAGAAGAATGAATTTTTGTTATGTTAATATCCGTGACAAAAAAGAATTTTACTCGACAATTAAATAGCGAACATTGGGGTGAAGTGGGCCTCAACATCTACAGGGGAAACGACGAGATATAGCTCGAAACTATTTATTGTTTTTACTTATAATCAGGTTTTATCTCCAGGAACAAATTTATTTCAACGGAATTATCATTTTCATGTGCGATATTTCCATAGTTTGAGCTCAGGTTGTTCTAGAAGCAAAATCTGGATATATGTTGCTCATGTAGCCTGGTGAACAAATTTCCAAAACAATGTTCCAAAACTTCAGGAAACTGTGAGACAAATTTCGAACAAACTATATATGAGAGATTTTTTTACCAGAGTAGATCGTTCATAACATGATCCGATAATACTACTACATCATGTTGTAGCCCATTTTGTTTTTTGGTACTAATTTTGTTAGCGATGTTTAATTTTTTCTGATCTTCCATAAGTTTCGGAGTTTCCATGATCTCATCTCATACAAAATTTTATAGTTGATATGACTTTAGCTGCAGGAGCTGCAGACTTTTTTTTTATTGAGAACAGATCGGTCGATGGGGATATTCCCGAAGATCGAAATCTCTGACGTCTGTCTACTTGGGAATAAGCATTTCTAAACAAGTCCTCTATGGTTTGGGAATTATCACAATCATAGCTATATATCTATCCAATGTGAAAAGGACTGGATCGTTGTCGGTCGGTTTAACATGTTTCCTAAAGTGATTGGTCCGGCTCGGAGAAAAAACATATATCAGTTTCAATTCAATCAGGAGGATGAAATATGTCTAGTCCTTCGGAAGGCGATCCGTTCCAGAAACCTTTATTCATAATAAAATTAATTAAAAGAATCGACACTTTTCTAAACGACAATTATTATCTGACTTATTTTCCTAGTAAAATCAAAGTATCAAATAACTGAAGAAACATACAACGGTTAAGCTAGTTTCAAAGTGTTTGTATCTTTTGCTACCAGAGAGCAGCACAGAAACCAATTGCATATGGCATGGCGAATCTTGTCTTCGCGTGTTATGTGGTTTGGCGTGTCGCAGCGCTCGCACTCGCAAGTTTGGCTAACTCGAGCCTCGAGCGCTGAATCGAATCTGTTCGCTTAAATAAGAGGTTAGAATACTGGCAATATTATTGTTTTGAATCATAATAAGAACCGATTGAAACGGGGAGGCTGCGTTGTTCCGCGCATCGTGATCTTTACTAATTTGTATTTGAAACTTGGACAGAAAATTCTGTCAATACTGCTATATGTTAAAAGAACAGTAAACTCTTATGATGAGCTATTGTTCATCAATTTCGTTGTAGTAACACAGTACCAATGTCTGCTTCTGCTGCTGCTGCTGCAGGCATTTGGCAAGTACTGGATTCCATGAATCTACTGTTTAACATCGGAACAACGATCCTCCTTTCCCCCTATAGACATATTTTTGTGTTTTAATGTGTTGCCAGTCTCCTTCATGAAGCGTATTCGCTAGACTATTCCGCTACTTCGTTTCCACCGGCATGCGGGAGGACTAAGACGGGGTTATCCAATCACGTATAAAGATTTGAGAAGGAGTCTGATACGTGATTGGTGAACTCTCTAGTTTCGAAACAAGCTGTGGAAAATACTAGCGCGCTCGATTACTCCCACCTGTACCCACTTCCTCGAATCTCAATTTACTCGCTTGACAGACGCTTTCATTTTGCTTCTTTGTTCCAACTGTGAAAGCTAGTTTAACAACAGAGTTCTCAACTTCGATTCATTCTTCAATCCCAATCTCATTCACTTTATCATTCACAGATGCAGCTAGATTATCGTTCAAATTAAATCAGGTAATTCGTTCATGTTCTACGGTCAATATTTTTTGCACCGTAGAATTAGCATGAATTTCGGTCAAATTTCATCTACTGATAACAAATCTTGCTCGCTAGTTTTCGCCCCTTCATTCACAAATTGATTGATGCAGCACGTTTTGGCATAATGTTCTTCCACCTCCGCTACATCAAAGAGGTAACAATGGAAAAAGTAACAGAATTATTTATTCGTCGCCAAATGAAACCATTCCCTTGATACGTTCACGAAACTACAAACTCACGGCGTATGTCCCTCCTATAATATGTAGCTATCATCCGATCGGTCAATATGACATTCTTACTATATTATATATATGTATATTAATGATACTAATAAAATAATAACCATCTCAATGTATCAAAATCATCGCGCCTCTCGAGTCTCGTTCTATCATCGATACTCGTATCATGAGCATACGAGTTTACGAAGGTAGGAGCGTTATTATTCAGGGCTCCTACAGGGACCGGAGCAGCATTGATATGTGGGATGAGCGTGAGGGATCGCGACGCGCGTCATGGGCTTTCGTAGTTCTCTGTTTTCTCTATTCAGTATTGTAGCCAGCGGAGACAGGTATGCAGCAGCAGTGCGAGCGACTGTTATAAATCAACAATGGAAATTCAGGCTTGACTACATATGTATATGCCGTACGTACGTGGAAGTTTAAAAATCGTCGCAATCTCCATCCAAACGCGGTTAGTTACTTCGCGGTTATGGTATGAGATGTGTCTTTGGTTCCATAGCGCGGGTCTCTTGTAAACTTCGGCTATTAAGCGATTCGCGTCCATTTTCACTTCATCTCTCATCTTTTTTTGCTTATTTTGATTAAGTTTCCTCCTTTTATTACCACCGAGCTGTAACATCCATATAAATGTTCTGTACTACATATGTATCAAAATGCGAAACCGGTCCGAGCGATGCACGGGCGAATACTAGCTAGCCAGATAGCGGCGGGATAGCGATTAGCGCGCAGGACGCCCAGTAACGATCGATTCGCCCAACGCTAGCGCTAGCGAGGGGAGTTTACTATAGCCATAGCAACTGCGCCAGGGCCGCGAGGTTTTTTTTCTTTCGGGCGACAATCCGGGGACCGCGAAGAATTCACAATGAAGCATGACTAAATCTAGAACAGACATTTTTGTTCATATGTGATTACTTAGTAACCTCTAGAGATTTTACTTTCTTGGAAAAGTAAAATTTTCACGGTAAAATAAATATGCATTCAGAGTCGCGAGGTGCATGAGCAGCATTACATCAGAAGCATGTCTGAATTTTCACAATTGTTCTATCAACAGCAAGAAAGATGGGTCAAGAACCTCCAACGATTAATGGCTTTGAAATGATCAAACAAGGCGCTGAAGCCCGATTGTATAAAGGAACGTATTTAGGACGACCCGCTTTAATAAAAGAAAGATTTGTGAAAAAATATCGACACCCTGATCTAGATACGCTACTGACCAGAGAGAGAACTAAAGGCGAAGCTCGGGTGATTGTTCGTGCTAAAGCTGCTGGTAATTATCATATTAGCATGATTCAAACACAGAAACGTGTTTTTTTCCAATTTTTGAAAAACATTTGATACCGAAAAACAAAACCAAATTAAGAACCGTATAAATTTTTGCGTCACCCTTACATAAAATCAAAAACAATAGAATACGGTGACGAAGTATCTGTCAGAGAATATGATTCAACAATGAATTCCATGCAGATGAAAATGTTCCAATTAATCGCCAAATGAATAATTAAAAATAATAATTAAAACAGGTGTGAGAACGCCGGGCTTATTTCTGGTCGATTTCGATCGCCGTCGTATTTACATGGAGTATATAGACGATGCTGTAACATTGAAAGATTTTATAGACAAAAATATATCTGATAAAGAAAATATGGATCATTTGATAACTGGCCTAGCAGATGAAGTTGGCTCTGCTATAGCAAGATTACATTCAAAAAATATAATCCACGGGGACCTCACCACTTCAAATATGCTGTTGAGAAATCATTTCGTAATAACAGAAAACGAGAAAGAAAAATTCAGAGGTGATTTGAGTTCTCATAGTTCTCTGATTTAAAAAAAAAATTTTTTTCGAACCCTAGATTAATTCTCGAATATAAATTCCAGGCTATCTGAATAATGAAATAACGAAGAATTGACAAAGAAAAGTGTTTGTTTTTTTTAGGAGAAATCGTTATGATAGATTTTGGATTAGCCCACGTTGAATCAACAGCAGAAGACAAAGCAGTCGACCTTTACGTTCTTGAGAGAGCATTGTTGAGCGCACATTCAGAGGTTCCAACTCTGTTTGATAAAATTTTGAAGAGTTATCAAAAATTCTGCACCTCAAAGGACAAACGCGATGTTTTGATTAAGTATAAAGAAGTACAAGCCAGAGGGAGGAAACGTCTCATGGTTGGATGACAAACTGATTACTTTACTATTTCTTATCGAGTTCAATAAACGGCACTTGCGTGATTTCATGCCGACAGACATTGAATGCTTCAAAAGGTGTATGACAACGATTATTATTGTTAGAAATTAAATCCGATCGAATCTGTCCATGCATAATGATAATAATAAATAATTTTCACAGATATATCGTCATAAATTTATGTCTCATCATCCTATAGTATCACGTTTCGAAATCATTAGTCAATTGCTCATGTCAAATGATCAGATTTCATATTATTTATTTTTATTCATTTTGCCATAAGGGGGATCGAGAAAATGAGCAGCTTATCATTATGGTTTTGATGGTCAATTCACAAGGTAAATATTAAAACTTAGATAATGGAGTCGTGTTTATTTGAATTTTGTTCAACATTCATACTTACTTACAAGTAACTAATTACTTCACTTACTCAATTATTAACTAGCTCGCTCACTTACAGAGGTAATAAAAATGCTTGGCTGCTTATGATAAATTTATAGCGAATATAAGTATATGATCGTAGTCATAACGAATTTCATTTTACAGCTTGTACACCACTAAACTACACACTTCTCACTGTTGGTTTGGCAGGTTATTGAGCAGCTGTTTTCTGTTTTTGTAAATGGAACATTGTTTGTTATATTCGTCAGTCAAAGTGCAGACCTGAATATATTATTATCCAAGTGACCTGGGGGTGAAAAAACAAAAAATTAAACGTAGAGCAAAAGCATCCTAGTCACTTCTGGTTGATAGATGCATTGTTGAATGATATCATGATTACGAAGGATTTCAAAGCATTCCTATTTCTTCATTTCACGTAATCATATGAACTGTAAATAACTTCAGAGAAATTTACCAAAAATCCAGCAAACGATGTCATAAAACCTTCTTTAGTCAGTTCCCAAGCACCGCCGTATTCCTCCTCATCAACTTGTTGAAAATTACTAAAGTATATGTACATTACTCCGGCATTAACTAAAAAAAATCTGCAACAAAGACGGAATCTCACTTTCTTAAGTATCTTCCAATTAGTGAATATAGGCAAGTAGACTATCCTGGGATGAAAAGTTTTTCTCTATGAAAAGTGACTGTGGATCTATTCATATTTCATGCAGCGAAATATTCGTTTCAGGTGAAAATTTCGCAAAACTGTGGCTACTTTTTAGGTTTATTATTAAAAAATTCAGAATATATTTCTCACCTAATTGGAATAAATTGAATAATAGGTAAATGAAAGTCGTGATACAAATTCTATAGTTATATCGAATAATAAGAGAACAGATCATCATCATAAGTTTTAATCTAAACTCTGTTGCATGCCGTCTCCATTCCGAATTATTAATTTGCGAATACAGCGCCGCCATTGGGAATTTCGGAATTGCGAATTTTCGCCGATTCACGGGGTAACAAAAATTGTTGAGCCGTCACTGCGAGTGTGACAAACAGTTTGTAGTAGTTGAATAACGAGTTGAAACAAAACTGGAAATCAATTTTAAACTGTGATTAAATCATATACATACAATAATAATGCTACGAATCCCTTGAGCGGAATCAGTCCCCATCCAATTCCGACGATTATTCCGATCGCTTGTCTCGACCAGTATATTACATCGAGAAATTCTTCCTGCAGAATTAATGAATAGTTTTTTTTTTTTGTATGTTTGTAAGATTAATCAAATGAGTAATCAAGGCTTTCATTGATGAATAATTGAAGCAATAAAACGAAAAATGAAGTAAAATAAGGTCAATTACGATACGTGTGTTAATAAATTGTGTATTAGTTTTTTTTATGTTAGTTTGATCTTGTAATGTGTCACAAGCATAAGCACCTTGTCCGGCCACTCCGAATTCGCTGTAATCGCGCGTGTCCAAACACTAGATTCGGATTTAGGAGTGTTTCCATTTTTGTCTGACTTTGTTCGTGACATAATTATTACGGCGTAATGTTAAGCTAATAATTTATTATTTCGAGCTGTTAAAATCCTAGCTTGCACTCATAACCTAATTAACATCTCCCTCTCAGCTGTAACTTATTTATCACACACGCCGATACACGTCACGAGTATCGTAGCATATTTAACGTGACGGATAGTAATCTAGTTATCTGATATTCCGTATTCGGGCCTAGGGATATTGTGAACAAAGTGAACATAGCGGGAGAGTACGTATAGTTACCTCCACGCAGTTCAACCAACCGAATGAAATTTAGAATTTTCTTCATATTTCCCGAATTTAAATTCTTTTGTGTTTTAGTGTCCTGTTCTGTGTGTTTTGCTCCAATTAGTTCCTGTCTACGGAATTTTCCACACTGACTTCCATAGTTTTCCACATCCGGGGTTATCGATCATGTCTAACTAGATCCGGGATTTTAGTTGTGAAGTCATTATGGCCGGAAGGAAGCTACAAATTTTGAAAAGTCGGCACAAACTAATGATAATTCAAATTCAATTCGACGAATAAGCAATCTCGATTAGAATACTTTATTTTGAATACGGAAAATACCTAAAAACCCCATATCACATTGTTGAGTTACATGCTTGGTATAGTTATAAGTATGTATAGTTAGACGTAGAATATCCGTTCTATCATCAGCAGGATACAGGTTTGCGAACCAAAGAGAATGTAAAAATTTCTAAAACTAGCGGAAACGAGAAGTAATTTGAATTTGAATCCAGAGATAAGAATAATAATATTCCAATAAAAAACAACGTATTCCAATATTATTCCGATAAAAAATGACGTATATTAGAAAACATCGGAATCCTTCCATAATGGATAGAAAAAGAATGAAATTGCCTATCGAATTTTAAAACGTTGAAATCACAGCTAATCCCTGTATTGACCAAACAAACACCTACGAGTGGTATGATGGACGAGCCCCAGAGAAAGTCGATGTTGTATTTTATTGAGGGAAACAGGGCATCTGAAATCTGCAGATTAGTTTATTGCGCAAAGATCAAAGAGCCCAGTGATACAGTATTAAAAGCCTTCGGTCTAGCCGCCAAAGAGTTTTCATCGGAAGCAGTTACAGGATTACTTTTAGTTTACCCTGAATATATAGTGCATTTAATCGAAGCACCTGAAGAGGAGATTTTCCAATTATGTAGACATTTTATCATCAAATGCTCTCACCTCATAGAAAACACAAGGTGTTTTCCTGTCCAGGTAGAAGTAATTGGTAGATTTTTTGACAAATGGTACACAAGGAAATCTTCGCATTACAATTTCGTTCTTGATAACAAAAGATCTTCTGATGAAGCTTCATTCCTGGAAGATAATTTTGAGAATGCTTCTGCAACATACAGAGAGACTATCCTTAACTTATACGAATTTTACCGTCAACTCAGGCAACTGAGCAACAGAAATCGTGTAAGATCACCCATCAACTTATGGAGTTCTATTTTTCATTGTTTCCCCGCAATGTGAATTAGTCGTAATAGTGATTGATCTTGATTTATACGGACTGGAAATCGAAGGTCAAAAGTATAACGATCAGAAACATAATTTGAACTATCGACATCTTCCAGACACTGATGGTCGAGTTGTTGGAGTTGCTGAGTGAACATGGTCATCAGTTGCTTGCCGAAAGAGCCACGATGGAGTTTATTTTGAATAGTTGTTGGGGTCAAAGTTTGGAGGAATTAACAGATCGATTTATGAATCCAATATCCATTGATCCTAACACAGCATGGCCATTTCCAAAAGTAACTTTACCTCGAGTTGATTTTAAGAAGATGGAGCAAATGAAAGATTAATTGAAAATGTGTGGTATTGTAGAAACAGGTCCAAGTAATAAATAGATTGAATAATTTTGTGTTCCCAAAGGTGAACAATTCATTTGTTGCATTCTTTAGGTTGTAAACATTTTTCAATCTCATCATTCCTTTATTTCTCCAGCTCTTTCAGCAGTTTTCATCATTTCAGGTCGAAGTTTAGCTAATGTTATAACTTCATTGATCTCTATTTCAAGTATGTAGCTTCAAGAAACTTTGTTGGAGTCTCAGTTGACTGGAGCTTTGTTGAAGTTGGTTTCTGTTGTGCTGAAGCTGATAGTACGTGGGATCAGACTGAAATTGAATTATAAAATAGGTTCGTTTACAGTTATGTATAAAATCTTGTTAGTTTTCAATACAGTGAACCATAAAGATTATCGTTTTAAAAATTTTGAGGTTACGGTGGGTTTCTTCGAGTGAGGTTAGAGAAACACGTATTTGCGCGGGTGAGCGAGTATTGGATTAAATGTTTGTATCGATGTAGCTCAATTTATCTGAATGAAGAATTCACATATTGATGGTTATAATTATCATACAATAATGTTGAAAACAAATCTTATCCTCACCTCGCAGGTCTTGCATGTTGACTTAGATGGCAGGAGTAGAGCTTTTGGTAGTTTTGTGTGGTTTTTCAGAGCCAAGTACCACGTCCCGCGTGCCTCAAACGCTTTTTTTTATTATGTAATGTTTGATTCCGTCATTCTTTCGTAAACAAGTGCAAACAGCGACAAATTACATTCGGCAACGACCATACCACGTTGAAAGCACCGGTTCTCGTCCGATCACCGAAGTTAAGCAACATTGGGCGCGGTTAGTACTTGGATGGGTGACCGCTTGGGAACACCGCGTGCCGTTGGCACCAATTTTTTTGTCAATTTTTAACAATCTCTACCGAATATTCGCGAATAACTGCGAGCAGCCCCTCTCGTCATTCGGCAACGACCATACCACGTTGAAAGCACCGGTTCTCGTCCGATCACCGAAGTTAAGCAACATTGGGCGCGGTTAGTACTTGGATGGGTGACCGCTTGGGAACACCGCGTGCCGTTGGCAAAAGATTTTTGGTTAATTTTTAACAATCTCTACCGAATTTTCGCGAATAACTGCGAGCAGCCCCTCTCGTCATTCGGCAACGACCATACCACGTTGAAAGCACCGGTTCTCGTCCGATCACCGAAGTTAAGCAACATTGGGCGCGGTTAGTACTTGGATGGGTGACCGCTTGGGAACACCGCGTGCCGTTGGCACAACATTTTTGCTTAATTTTTAACAATCTCTACCGAATTTTCGCGAATAACTGCGAGCAGCCCCTCTCGTCATTCGGCAACGACCATACCACGTTGAAAGCACCGGTTCTCGTCCGATCACCGAAGTTAAGCAACATTGGGCGCGGTTAGTACTTGGATGGGTGACCGCTTGGGAACACCGCGTGCCGTTGGCAATAATTTTTTGGTCAATTTTTAACAATCTCTACCAAATTTTTAACAATCTACCTCGTGTATCGGCAACGACCATACCACGTTGAAAGCACCGGTTCTCGCAAACTCATTGAGAGAAATTTGAATGGTTGGCTGACAATGAGACCGCGTACCGTTAGCAATTTTCTTTCATGACGTATGCAAATTATCCGGTTACATGAATTGGACCAACTACCAGTTTGTTTTCATACACGCACTCACAATTGAGTTGTCCAATTCCAAAATCGGCTACGTCCGCACAAAATTTTATTTTCCCTCTCTGTAAGGCCCAAAATGCTTGAATTCAAAGAGTTGTTCAACCTTTACAATTATACTGAAATTGTTTCGTTTCGGGACACGACCGATACTGGAAATAGACAAGTCAATTGTTCACATTACATCCTTTTAACAATAGGTCGATACCAAAATATATTTATATATGAATAGACTGATAATATTAGTGTACGAGCACTAATCAAGGTAGTGATATTAGTTTTCATATATTTGTCGTTTTATAGCACCGCGGCCTGTACACACATAGGAATTACCGAACTAACTTATGTAGATTGCAAATATGATCACAGCGTCACACAATCTCGTGCTAAAGTGAAAACTAAATTCCAACGGATCTTTTATGAAAAATGGATAAAATAACGAAAATAACTAAATCTATAAGTAAGCTTCGTACCTGGACATGACTTCGAGTCGTGCTTTCTCACTGCGGAATGCATCGCCTATAGTCTAGCAATGCCTCACATTACGAAGAGCATTCTGTTTTGCATCATACTTACGTCCTCAGGTTTTGAAACGGGATTTGTGTTATACGCAGCCTAGAGATGAGGGTACCATGCGGCACGGCGCCACGTTGTTGAGTGGACCCGCGAGGTATTCCGAGTTTGTCCAAATATTTATAGTATTCAATATAATTGATTTGCCAACGTGTATCGTAATAGTTATTCCTCTTTCTGGCTGTGACTCGTCAGCTTTAAATTAGAATAATCCTATAATCCTAAGAACAGATCCCTGCAAACAAAAAGCGATTGATAACAATTGGAAAAAAGTCAATCAAAGGGGAGTTGTGAACAAAAGACGTGCGTAGAGTTTCCTCGTGAATTCCCTGTATATACGAAATAAATAAGTTTCTATAAGTTTCAAACACATTTCGTGTACTTTTGCTTATTTTCTATCAGAATTATTGGGAAATTTTTATCAGGGTTGGAATTCAATTTGTTTAGAACTTATTACCAGAGCACTGTATTTTAACAATTAGATCTTATTTCGGTACCTTTTACAGTCAGCTCAACATTAGAACCAATTCGAAAGTAAGTTGAACCAAAACATGAATCTTCAATTTCATATTGATTCCGATTAGAATTGAGTTTTGGGTTACACGCATTCAATTCAATTGGTAACCAATAATGATCTTCCGATTGGGTCTTTTTGGTGTTCTCTGAATGTTATGACCGATTACAACTTATTCACGAAGAATTATATTAAAACATGAATAGTTATTTCCATATTAATCCCAATTACTGTTAAGTTCAAAAATTAAAACACGAACTGTCATTTTAATATTGATTTCGATTACACCTTATTTTTGGATTACACGCATTCAGTCGAATTGATAACCAATGAGAATCTCTCGATTTGAGTCAATAAAGAACTACACATGAACAACACATTGAAAACTATTAGGATCCGATTCGCATTTTCCAATTAAGTCTCCTCGATATTCTCGGATAATTGTCGCTGATTAGAACTTAGGTATTAACAAAAAATTGTGTTTCTTCAATGGAATTCGATATCCGCCTGAGTCTGGCGGTCATACAATTAAAAATTATTAAGATTAGTTGAATATCAATACGCAAATCGCTTTTAAATACTATTCTACATTGAAACCAATGCAATTTTATTCAATGTCTATAGGAAACAAATTTTCTGTACGATTAAAGCTATTCAAAATGATTGAAAACGATTGTCATTCAATCGTCATCAATCATTTTGAATCGACTTCTATTACCAGGGATAAACTGATCGGACCCTTCTGATATTGGATGTAAATTTTCGAATGATTGATTTCTCCAAAACGGTAAAAGTCTTGGAATCAGTTATCTTATGAACCGCGTTATTTTTGGGATGGAAATAATAGACATGAGATCGTTGAGAAAGGCACAACAGGTTTCAGTAGAAAGAAAAATGAAAAAATAAAATAAAATAGCAAGCTATAGATAATTCAAAGTCTCCAGAAGAGCAACGAACATGAAATCATATTTGTAGACCGTAGGAGTAGAATCGGTACCGGATATTTTAGTTGCGCCAATTTTTTTCAAATCAGGAAGAAATAAATTCCGTTTCAGTGAAAGAATGCACGATTTTGGATAGATTTTTGTAGACTTTGAGTTGCAATATTGTAAAAGTCTTACATATCATCAAAATTGTTTGCACTGTACGTGCATGTGCTTGTGTTAAAAGAAGAATGGATTAGATTAGAATTATGTGAACCATTCCGTTTTCTTAAGAAAAACATTTTGCGGATGTGGCATTTGCAGACTGAAATTATGGCCAATAATAATTCGGAGAAAGAAATTTGCATTCTTTGTGACTTTGTCAACGAACCAACAATCGACGTTGGATATGCTGAGTGGTTGACACCGAATCTGTCGAATGAAAAGATCGAAGAAATTATCAGGGAGAAGGGTGAAGTTGTCATCTATTGGCCAAGCTGTGACACTGCTTCACCAGATGCAATGAAAGTGCGATTGTCAGAAGTTAGTTGTACGTGGAAAAGGCAGGTGACGAAAATCATCGCACAAGGAGGTAAAACGACGCATTATTCAACAAAGGATTACACGTTTCAGCTATTGTTCACTTTCAAAAAAACGGTCTATAGTATTTTTCAGACCGTTGTTAGCATAAATTTCCATTCAAAATTTCGCTTTTCTTTCTTGGAGTTAGAGAACCTTTTCCACAACTCGGGGAAATAATTTTTGGACATGTTCGCAGGGTGGACTGAGATGTGTGATCGGTTGAGGAATTACATCAATTACAGTATTACAGAATCGACAAAATGCGGCAGAAGAAAGTTGAAACGGAAGTGTATGTCATCGGACGATTCCGACGAAACGTATAATGGGTCGATGAAAATTTTGGTAATTCATCCGCGAATTTGTCTACATCGATCCACTCCATGGGCTCTTCTCCCAGTCAATTTATAGGCCTGTCCAACTCATAATTATTATACAATTGTTTTCCCGCTTTTCGTTCATTTATCTTATTTCTACAGAGAAGAGCATACAAGAAAAGAAAGATGGAAAGATTCCCGAGGAAGAAGAGAGAGAGTTGTATCCAGCTCGTCAACGACTCTAGCTCTCTAGATGAAGACGATGAAGATCTACAACGGTATTCCATAAAGGATCTTATGTCCACGATTGAAACCCTCAGAGAAGAAAACAAGCGTCTCAGGGCAGAAAACGCCCGATTTCAGGCTTTGAAAAGTGTCAATGACGGTACTGCCCCATGCTTTTATGTAAATAAATGCGAATCTGTTTTCTGATGACCACTCGCTCATAATGAAATTCGTTACTATGACTTAATATAATCCATAGATCTTCCCGAAATGAAAACACTGAGCAGTGACATATTACGGAATTTGCGAGCAACGTCGATGTTGGTGGGTTTGTATTCTCCGGCAGACTCACGGTGTAACGATCGGGATAATACTCCAGAGAAAAAGGACGACTCGTCGACATCGCGGACTGCAACTTCGATAGCCGCCGATAAGAATGACGCGAGCTTCTCTGGACAGATTCTATCCGACGTAGCCGAAAGCACACCGTCGATATTATCGCAGGATCCGTGCAAAGGATTGGAAATAAGCTACATAAAAACTGAGCTACCGATATTCGAAGAGAACAGTGATTGTTTCGACGATCAATCGTCAGCGAATGAGAACTGCAGCCGGATGTCACCGACACCAAGTGTTCACAATGAGTCGAAACCAATTCTGGACCAGGAATTCTTAGCAATGCACGAAACCGTTGCGGGGAATGGATATTATCTCCAGGAACATGAAAACCTGACGGTAATTCTTGGAGCCCTCGATACCGTTTTCGAATTCTGACTTTGGCTTGCGCTAGATGGAAATCTTCTTCTAGTTCCTAAATTTACTCACACTCCTTATCCATTGTTGTTCCCCTCATAGGAAGGTATTGTCGATCTGGGAGCAGGCTGTCTGGTTGACGCCGTACAGCTGTCAAATTGTAGTCGAAAGAATGCGACAAAGTTGACCTGCGACTTGTTGTCCCTTGTCTTCACGCGAGAAGAATTGGCGACGTCTTCTCTGACAGGGAAAGTGCCAAACTCGCTAAAAAAAACAGGAACTGCCGCGAAAAAAAAGCTGAATCCGGCAAAGGTCGCCGCTATATCAGGTAGACTTTATGCTTTTTATCTATGAATTATTCATGCAAGTGAATCCCTCATTTGGGGCATCCCCAATGGCGTTATTCATCTGCTATAGTTCAGAGAACAACAGTTTAGAAATTTGGCCGTGTAATTTTCAATTTCCCAGTAAAAAAGTACCAGAGTTTCGACGCAACCGGTCTTGTCCCAAAAAGACGGGCTTTGTGCAAATTCTCCGATCTTCCACTTTTCATACATCGAAGAATATCTTTGAATGTATTCATTTTCTAACTCGGCGTTTTCAAGCTCCGAACTCATATTCCGTGAGGTCAGATGATCAAATTGCTAATTGGAAAGTGTGAAATTTAGAGTCCAATGAACAAAAAGTGCTCCACATTGGGAGCATTTACGTACACGATAATAAATAAAATAATTCAAAAAATCTAATTTTTCCTTTTATTCATGCAGCCTTCATCACGAAGGAATTTACCGCGCTGTCGACTAGGGGGGAAATATTAACAGCAATAAAAAACAAATGCAACAACACTGCCAAGGCCCTGCGAAGAGAACATGAAAAATCAGGTAATCCAGTATTCCAGAACAGTAGTGTAATATAGTCATATTGTACTAATCATGGGAATAAAAAATGCATTTTTTACATTAACTTGCCAAGTTTTCTCACTCCATTACCTCAATATGGTCCACTGTATCAGAGATTGACTTTTCCCGCCCGGAATTCTGTTACTTTCAAAAGAAATTTGATTCCGATACACCCATGTGGAATAATTTTCACTATTCAATTCTGACTAAGTTTACAAAATAGCTCTTTTTTCGTAAATTCTAACGAAACTGTGAAAATGTATGGACATTTGTTGTAAAACCTGATGCTATCACTCATAAGGTGTTTGAATTTTGAAAATCTTAATGTCGATCGTAATCGTTAAGTTATCCGAACTTTCTACATAAAGTACTACAGAATTTTCCCGTTTTCAGAGTTATTCCGAAATTTTTGACAAAATAGTCAGAAATATATTGTCAGCAGGATATAATACTCAGACACTTCTCTCGCGGTTTTTAACAGAGCTGGATAGGAAGAATGAGGAGTAACCAGAAATACTAACTTTAACAAAAAGCAAAAACCAATCGTTTATAATCAGACAGGATAAGTTCATTCATGTCAGTGATTTACGAAAATCATTGAATATCAATAACCGTTGAATAATTGAGCTTTACAAACAATACACGAGTCAGGTGCTTTCAAAGCTCAAGTACAAATATCATATTATGTTGATTTCGGCTTTGCGATCTGGACAGAAACTTGGAAGCAGACGTGAACCGTGTTATCGGAGCCGAGGAGGGCGAACTCAATTGGTACAGCGATAGCCGGAAATATCGATAAGATAGACATCTTCAGGCCGTAAGTAACCTCCTCTCCTTTATCCAGTGGGCATTCGGCGTTCGTCAATGTTTCGCAGGCGTTTTTTTGCCCAATGTTATAAGGAATACCGATCGGTCCGAGAAATGCTTTAACGCGGGGTTTCAGGGTCTTCGTGTCAGCAGCTGGAATGAGAAAGACGCAATTTCGTATGAAAAGAAGAAACTGGTAAGTACATGAAACAAAAGGAAATTTGTGAAACCGTTCACGGTCAGACTCAGATTCGTTGCTTCCTGAGAAAAAAAACCCAATTACATTCGACCAAATAACGTAACAAAAGTATCAGTACCGGGGCAGGTACCAATAGTTGAATTTGTCACAGTACCAGGACGGTTTCTCCGAACGTTATTCTGACCGTGAGCGTTCTAGGCATCGTGTACTCACTAACTTCGAAGTCCCACTCAGCCTTTGCGACGTCACCCTGATAGAGGATACAGGGAGGTTCTGTGCATCCATCCATACGAAAGTCAATTGGATCTTTGGCAGGGCTGCATGATGTGTAAGAAGTCGAAGCCTCGAGGCCAGTCGCCAGACAAAGAGTGAAGATAACGATAGCTGTGAACCAAAATTCAATTGCGCTTGATGGATTTTCAACATCGATTTATTAGCGGAGTTGTGATTGAGAAAGATCGAAAGTGCAATCGTTTTCGAAATAATGAACCGTGCAGAAGAATACTGTTACTATCAAGGTCTGGAATATAGGAGGATTGGCAGATTTCCAATTTGATCAGAACACAAAAGTCATGATTGTGCTTCATGTTTGTACATACACCTCGACCGGAATAATTGTTACCAAAGTCTATCGCAGTGCCCAGGGTTTTTTTTGCGGGCACCGATTCCAAATCTGAGGTCTAAAATTCAAAATTCAGAAAGTTCCTCTTGTGAAATTCATTATTTTGCACACAATTCTGCACACACGCTTCACGTCGAAAACGAATAGTAAATAATCGAAACTGAAACCTGGGACCGTGAATATAATTGAATATAATTACCAAACGACATGGACGCCATGCTGATTTCCTATCTTGGAGATATTTGGTGAAATGTTAGTCGGTCAGATCAATGCCCGACCTGTAACTGGCCATTGAAAAGACTACTCTGTATTTATATAACGCGTCTAGTAATATCAAAGTAAACACCTGTTCGATAAGGAGGATAAGAGACTCTAAATCATAACTGATTGCAGTTGATTTCTGGCCACCTGCGACATGAAAAAACATTTTTCAACCGTTGTCAATGATTATTCAGTCCCGGCGGCTCTCAGACACTCTGTCTCGTGAGAAATCAGATCACTGGAAATGAATTCGACACATTAACAATTCTGAGTTCACACGGAATTCGGTTGCATTGCACGTGGCCAGAAAGTTGCACCTCCGACCTTCGTTCAGGACACGAAGAATATTATTTGTTATTGACAATATCGACATTATTGAATAGGTGCTCGATTCGGTATTCCAAGACAAGAATAATCACGTGAGGTAGTCAGATACGGGTCTTATCGTTAGCACTGATTCCACCGACCAAGATCGGAGCCCCACATCGAAGGAGGCATCGATATATTATCCGTATTATCATAAGTTGCTCACAACAAGCTCAAGACGGTCTTCACTTTATGTACGATAAACCAAAAACTGTCTCATGTTATCTTCGGAATGATACATAAGCGAAATTAATCGATTAATAATGTAAGCGAAGTGTTTGGAAAATGTGCGGATTGGTGAAAATTGCGGTATTTCGGAAGACACTACATTACGATGAGAGGTGTAATTTCCAATCTCTGCTGTGACAATGCTAGGGTATGCCCAATCGATACAAATGAACTCAAAGTCCTTCGTGACATTCGATTCTGAAATGAGAAATCATTATAAATCGCCCCGAAAATAAAAAATTGAGTTTTTATTCGATTGAATCATCGCAGAAGGAGATGGAACAGCGCATAATCCGCACATAACAAGGAATACACGCTTCAGCTATTTGAAGACTAGTAGCTCTTTTCAGAAAAATGACGAATAACGGTTTCAGTCCGCTGTATCGTATATTCCTTTTCGAAATCTCAATTTTTTCGTAATGGCAAAGACCGTATTCCACAACTTGGAAAAATGATTTCCAAACATGTTCACAGGTTGAAGTGGAATGTGTGACCATTCGAGGAATTACATCAATTATAGTATTACAGAATCGACGCAATGCGGCAGACAAAAGTGTATACGTCTGACGGAACGTGTAATCAACCGGCAGAAGATTCTATAATTTATTGGTCTAGACCGTTTGGATAGAATCATCGATGTGTATAAATTGATTGTGAAAGAAGAGAGTAAGAGAACACAACTTTGTGTTCAATTTATCGACGATTCTGGCTTCCTAGATTCCGCGGTGAAACTCTGAAAATCTGAGAAAATTCGCCGCAAAATTTCTCATCACTCAAGAGTATGTATGTGTTACAATTTCAAGAATCTCCTCATAGATAATCGGAGCGATTCGAATTTTCTACAGAGTGTTTCAGAGTTTGACCGTTTTCTGTAGAGTTATTCAGAAATCTTCGGGGCAATAATCAGAAATATATCTTCAATAGGTTGATTTTCGTTTGAATTCCCTCATTGCTTCCAACTTCGGACACTATTCTCACGTTTTTGGGGAAAACGAGGGAAAGGGAGAATGAAGAGTATAGTTATAGAGATATAACTCTTATACAAGGGAGACTTTTTCAACGAGTCGCGACAAGTTTTATTGCAACAATAATCTACAGAAATCTTTGAACGCCAATGTAACTTTTAGCTTCATGAATAATACGTAATACAGTTACACATGCAGTTAGTATCGTCTGTCGTTTATTCTTCGATTCTCATTTTTACAGGAAGTCGGAAGCAAACTTGCTTACTGCCGTCATCGCTTTTCAGGGCTAACTCGATTTCTGCAGTCATGGTATGATATCCCCAGTAAACAGGTATGGTCATGTTGTAGGTAACCACGTCTCCTTTATGCAGTGGGCACTCAGCGTTCACCAATGATTCGCAGGCGTCCTTTTGCCCGATGTAATAAGGCATACCGACCGGTCCGAGATATGTTGTGCCGTGGGTCTTCAGGGTCTCCGTGTCAGCAGCTGGAATGAGCGAGACCCACATTTATATGAAAAGAACAGAACTGGCGAATACATGAAGTAGAAGTCATCTTGTGAAACCACATATGGCCAGGCTTAACTTCATTTCTGGCGAAACAGGGAAAACAAAAACGCACGACTCAATTACATTTGACCAGATAGTTACCGATCAGCACATTTTCTACTTACTTAGTTGGAAATCCAACTCAGCGCTTACGACGTCACCCACATAGAGGATACAGACAGGTTCTGAGCATCCATGCACACGTAACTCAATTGGATTTTTGTCTGGATAGCATGATGTGTAAGATGAAGCCTCGAGGCCAGTTGCCAGACAAAGGGTAACCAGAACGATCGCTATGAATCAAAATTCAATTGCGCTTGATGGATTTTCAACGTCGATTTATTAGTGGAGTTGTGATTGAGAAAGATCGAAAGTGCAATCGTTTTCGAAATAATGAACCTTGCAGGAGAATGCTGTTACTATCAAGGTCTGGAATATATGAGGATTGGCAGATTTCCCATTTGATCAGAACACAAAAGTCATGATTGTGTTCTTCGTGTTTGTACATACACCTCGACCGGAATAATTGTTACGAAAGTCTATCGCAGTGCCCAGGGGTTTTTTGCGGGCACCGATTCCAAATCTGAGGTCTAAAATTCAAAATTCAGAAAGTTCCTCTTGTGAAATTCATTATTTTGCACACAATTCTGCACAGACGCTTCACGTCGAAAACGAATAGTAAATAATCGAAACTGAAACCTGGGACCGTGAATATAATTGAAGATAATTACCAAACGACATGGACGCCATACTGATTTTCTATCTTGGAGATATTTGGTGAAATGTTAGTCGGTCAGATCAATGCCAGACTTGTAACTGGCCATTGAAAAGACGACTCTATATTTATGTAACGCGTCTAGTAATATCTAAGTGAACATCTGTTCGAGAAGGAAGATACGAGACTCTTATGATCATAACTGATTGCAGTTGGTTTCTGGCTACGTGCGACATGAAAAAACATTTTTCAACCATTGTCAATGATTATTCAGTCCCGGCAGGCTCTCAGATACTCTGTCTCGTGAGAAATCTGCAGATCACTGGAAATGAATTCGACACATTAACAATTCTGAGTTCACACGGAATTCGGTTACATTGCACGTGGCCAGAAAGTTGCACCTCCGACCTTCGTTCAGGACACGGAGAATATTATTCGTTATTGACAATATCGACATTATTGAATAGGTCCTCGATTCGGTATTCCAAGACGAGAATAATCACGCGAGGTAGTCAGATACGGGTCTTATCGTTAGCACTGATTCCACCGACCAAGATCGGAGCCCAACATCGAAGGATCCATCGATATATTATCCGTATTATCATAAGTCGCTCACAACAAGCTCAAGATGGTCTTGACTTTATGTACGATAAACCAAAAACTGTCTCATGTTATCTTCGGAATGATAGATAAGCGAAATTAGTCGATTAATAATGTAAGCGAAGTGTTTGGAAAATGTGCGGATTGGTGAAAATTGCGGTATTTCGGAAGACACTACATTACGATGAGATGTGTAATTTCCAATCTCTGCTGTGACAATGCTAGGGTATGCCCAATCGATACAAATGAACTCAAAGTCCTTCGTGACATTCGATTCTGAAATGAAAAATCATTATAAATCGCCCCGAAAATAAAAAATAGATTTATACTCGATTGAATCATCGCAGAAGGAGATGGAATAACGCATAATCGGCACATAACAGAAGAATACACGCTTCAGCTATTTGAAGACTAGTAGCTCTTTTCAGAAAAATGACGAATAACGGTTTCAGTCTGCTGTATCGTATATTCCTTTTCGAAATCTCAATGTGTGGAATGTGTGACCATTCGAGGAATTACATCAATTACAGTATTTAACAGAATCGACGTGATGCGGCAGACAAAAGTAAGTGTACGTCTGACGGAACTCTTATATAAATTCAAATTCATTCCAGGCCGTTTTGATGTTGTCCCTGAAAAGGTAGATTGTACTTATTGATATTTATCATTATCACGATTTCTGTTCCCCGATTATATTTCCACGCCGAGAGGGATGAAGTTTAGAGTTCTAGCAACTAATGCCAAGTTCTATGGACATACATATACTTTACGCGTATGACTTTGAACACAAAAAATTAGAGAATAATGATATCAGTACAGCGGTATTTACAAATGAGTCAACGTGCTAGTCAGGTTGGTATCTCATACTAAATATTCGGATTATGTACTATTGTGCACTATTTGGTACACGATCTTGGATGGCAGAAAGTACTGTCAAATTGAATAATAACTCTTGTTTACCAACGCACCATATCTTGTGGTATATTGTTTACCATATGAACAGTTTTCATTAGCTAACTACGTCGATGGAAAACGAGCCATACGGAAAATAGACTACGTTACTAAAATAATTGGCGTGTCCCCCAGCTGCCATACGAATCTGGGTAATCAAAGCATAAATTCGGACTTACAGTGCTGGGAAATCAAACCTCATTACTCTCACAATCAGTGTACCGCAGAAGTACGTAAAGATCACGTGGAGCGAGTCAGAGGAATATTAAAATTAATCCATCTTTCTCAACACCAATGAAAGCGAGAGAAAATAAATCTATTCCATCTGCTATCGTTAGCATCATCATGAAGAGCTCGATTACAAGAAATGGATGATAGGTACATAATTAATGTAAGTTCATGCAGTAAAGATACGAGATACTGATATTCTGACGCATGACGGTATGAATGTTGTCGCACTATCAATCCTCTGCAACTGCAATCAATTAGCAATCGCACAGTCTTCATGAAATATGGCTCTTCGACCTGAATACGTATTCCAGAATACCTACTACACAGGATCATTCTACGTATCCGCATATGATTGTAAACAGAGCAAACATAATCATTTAACATTGCTTCTGATATACTAATTCATCTCTTCGCCCTATAAAGACATATCGAACGACACGTTTGAGAGACGTATTCGCTGCGCCGGTTCAGCATATCATATGTTTATTGAACTAGATTCAAGTGGAATAAATATGATTTCTTCGGAAGTAGCTTGCGGTTCAGAAGCCCATTACTCAGCCCTACTGCGGAACTCTTGGAAATCAAGGGGAAACGATTGCTTCTGATGTCCGCTCCGGTTTCTTACTTATTCATTATTTAAATTATGGTACGGTTGTATTAGAAGGTGGACAGATCGCCAAATCGGGAAATGAATTTTTGACCTGTTGAAGCCAAATTATGCTGACGAGTGAATCACTCGCACTAATAGTGTATAAAAGAAAATCACGATTGGCCCTAGCAATTCTGTCTGTAATTCAATTCGAAGGCTTCGCAGAGTCTCGTTGAGCACTTCGAAAAGAGTGAAAAATAAGTAAAAACGAGACATTGCCCGACAACCATGAACATCCAATTCTTGTATACATCTCATTCTTGAATATGTCCGATTATACGGAAGCGCTATTATACCTATCGCTGCAAAATAAAGTTCGAATGGACGGCAATCACATGATAATTTTCTGTATTCATTGAGAACCCTAGACTACGCCTGGGAAGGATACGCTATTACCGCATTAGTCACGTTGTTTCTAATAATGTTAAAGCCAAAAGGTCATATTCTCTAGCACGTATGACCTCTGGCTTCAGTGAATCGGAATAGTCAACCAATTTCCCAAATTCAATGTTGGACGTATTTTTATTTGTTTGAAAAATAAAAATTGAAGCGACATATATTTTGAGCTTTAGCGAAGCGAAAAGGCCGTATAGTGTTGCTTGTGACCTCCTTTCGTAATTAGTCACGCGATATGTTCTCGAATCGGAACAAACCGAATGCCAGTGATAAGAGAACCGCGATTTGAAACCCATCATCTGTATAATTTCTAGGAAACTGTCTTGTCGATGGCTGTGCCAGTTATGATCCCAGCCGCGATGGCGTGATTCATTGCAATTCTTACTCCTACTCCAGCTCCTCGATTCCAGCTTAGGAATTAATCCGGTAGAGTTCCAGTTTCATGTGTCGGTACAAAGTTCGAACTATCAACCAACTGAACCATCTTATGAGTTTCGCAATAATCGGAATGTCAGTATCGAACTTTGAACATTCCGTATGACCAACACTTCAGAATTCCCAAATTATTCATCAACCACGGTCGAAAGTAATAAAGTATATAAACACCGAACACACTAAGCATTGGACTATAAAAAAAGAAACCCACGGCAATCGATGCCGCGCTCGTTATTCTTTCATTCGTTTTCTCTCCTAATACAAATGCGAATGCATATAGCTATTTGCACGTCAGTAGGAGTTCTTGGTGTTGTGCTACGTTCTCGCGATTGAAATTTGAATTACATCACAGGTCACATCGTTGAGTGTAGATACCCTTCTACACTCAAAGGTCACACAAGCCAGGTGCTGCACTGTCGTGGATAATCTTCGTCAATCAATAGCGAATTCGTCACAGTGATATTTCGGGTTGAGAAAATTCAAATGTGACATTTGCACGATAACAAAACGCGAACATAGTATACCTATACGAAATTGAATATAAACTGAAGTGGTTCAAGAATGACATAACATTGATTGCAAAGAGAATAAAAAATAATGTTTTAACTAATTAGATGATCTCTCGATCTGATACACGCAACTTAACCTCAAACTATTCCATTTTACTACTGTGAAGACACGTCTTTGTGTCAACAAATATAACGCTAAAATGGCATGGCTAGGTGCCATAGCCAACAATTTGGTACTCCGAAATATTCTCGGAACTGAAAATCAACCTAATAAAGTTCTGGAAGTGAAACCAGAGCAATATGGAAATCGTATGATATACTGTAGAGAAGATGGAATCGTTTTGTACGGACCTGCCGATAAACAGAACAATAAATACGAAATTGTTCTGCACAGACCGTGCACTGAAACTCTTCACCAAGCTTACAGGTTCGTACCCAATTCATAGCGCTCGAAGTTTATCGTTGAATAATTCAATCATTTTATGTATAGAACATTCTTTTTCTTGAATTTCTCTCCCCTTCGTTTTAATACGAAGCTGGTCAAATAAAACACCCACCAAAGCGCAGGATCCTTGGTGCTAATATTTTTAATTAAATATTTTCAGTCTTTTTCGATCAGATTCGTTGCAAGCAGGACAGGAACTGTTCAATATTTACAAAGACAAGGTCCCTGTTCTGATCCAAATTTCTAGAGAGGTAAGAATCTTTATCTCATTCGGATTTGTAATTTGAATGACAAAGATGTTGTTTATCTTGCATTTAATACCTACTATTACCTTTAACAAGTAATCCTAGTCGCTCCTGATGTCAATCTCTCAACTATTCGAACATATTCGCCATTATTCTGCCTACGTGTACCAATATATAGACAAGCAAACAGTGCTGACAAAAGTTAGAGGGAATAATTGATGTGGAATTAAACGAAATTTGGTGCAAATCAGAGTATTCAAATCAAATCTCATCGAATTTCTCCTGTTTTCATGACTAAATCGTAGTTTTTTTCAAGCTCTAATCATTCATCTGAGTTTTTTTAGTTTTTCGAATATTGAAAAAATAGAACACTCGCATAATTCTCATATTTCACTAGTTGTGCAACACAAACGGAATTCGCAAGCTTTGCGACATCCTAACGGACCATCCAACATGGACTTTGGCTCATTTGGCGGCGCATCTTTCGTTGTATGATGCATTCAACTATGCAGCAGTCAACAGTCATTTAAACAGCAGTGATCCAGGATCAGGAATGTCTCCACTGCAGGTAGCAGTACAAACTAACAATTTGAGGATTGTGCAGACGTTGGCGGCGGCAAAAAGCTCCCTCGAGCATTTGGACAACAACGAAAACACTGTTTATCATTATGCCGCTAGTTCGAACAGGGATATAATTTTGGCGCTAGGTACTGGTTTACCAAATAGTTTGAATAGTAGAAACGGTAATGGACATACGCCTTTGCACGTCGCTTGTCTTGCCGATAAACCAGAGTGCGTCAAGGCGTTGCTTCTCATCGGAGCAGATGTAAACATTCCGGCAACAGAAGGTCAGCCAACGAGCCCTGGATATGTCGGTGACTTCCTTCACGACAGACCGAACGCACTTCATCCACAAGATATGAAGTTTGGTGGAACTCCTTTGCACTGGTCTTGTAGTAGGGAAGTTATCGATGCGTTGATAGAAACGAATTGTGATATCGATGCTCTAAACTTTGACGGAAGAACTGCTCTTCATATTATGGTAATGCGGAAAAGACTAGATTGCACTGTGGCCCTTCTGAGCCACATGGCTTCTGTTAATATTGTCGATAAGGAGGGAAACACTCCTTTACATCTTGCCGTCACTGGGGCTACACCTGCAATTGTTCAAGCTCTGCTTGGTTTTGGGGCAGACATAGATGCGGTGAATCACAAACAGGAAACGTCCAGGCACCTTACTCCTATGGACGCGAATGCAGAAGGAAAGAGAATCCTTTATATTCTTCATGCTGTCGGTGCGCAAAGATGCCTGCAGGGGATGGAAGGCTGCCATATAGGTTGCAAATATGGTGAAAATTACGACGGAGAAGCGCCGCCCGAACCTCCGACCTCAGTTCCAAGAACAATTTTAGATCAGATGCTGTACGTTGCTGGAATGGAGAAACTTGCTTCTCGAGATAAAAAACGAGTCGATGGTGGCCGACTGCTCTGCCTCGACGGTGGGGGGATTCGTGGGCTTGTTTTAGTACAAACTTTGCTCGAAATTGAATCTGTTCTCAATAAACCGGTAATTCATTGTTTCGACTGGATAGCGGGTACTTCGACCGGCGGTATATTGGCTTTGGGTTTAGCAGCTGGTAAAAGTCTGAAAGAATGTCAAGCTCTTTATTTTCGTATGAAGGAAAATGCTTTTGTCGGATCAAGGCCCTACGCTAGTGAGGGACTGGAGACTATTCTAAAATCCGCTCTTGGTACGAATACAGTAATGGCTGATATCACAGAGCCGAAATTGATGATAACGGGTGTTTTGGCTGATAGGAAACCAGTGGATCTTCATTTGTTCAGGAACTATGAGTCGCCGAGTAGTTTACTGAAGGTTCCACCCAGTGGCAAGTTCAAGGAGACTTTTTGTCCGGCAGAACAGTTCCTTTGGCGAGCTGCCAGAGCCACTGGAGCAGCTCCTTCGTATTTTAGAGCTTTCGGCAGATTTCTTGATGGTGGTTTGATCGCGAATAATCCAACCCTTGACGCAATGACGGAGATTCATGAATATAATTTAGCTTTAAGAGCAATTGGGAGAGGTGAAGAAGCTAAGCCTATATCTGTGGTTGTTTCTTTGGGCACTGGACTCATCCCTGTTTCGCTGTTGAAAGAAATCGACGTCTTCAGACCTGAGAGTCTTTGGGACACCGCTAAACTTGCCATGGGAATATCTGCCCTGGGTACTCTGCTTGTGGATCAAGCAACGGCGAGTGATGGTCGTGTTGTGGACCGCGCTAGAACGTGGTGCTCCATGATCGGCGTTCCGTATTATCGATTCAGCCCTCAAATGTCGGAGGAAATTCCAATGGATGAAAGAAATGATGAGACTTTGGTCAAAATGATCTGGGAAGCAAAAGCTTTCATGCATGCTAACAGAGATCAAGTTAAAGAGCTAGCCGCTGTTTTAGGTTGCCAATAAAGAAATGTTAGATTATTGATAAGATAGGTTGAGAATTGGAGGAGTAAAATGAATTGTTATACTAATTAGATAAGAGGATAGCACATAAACCAGGATCGGAATAATTTGCACTCGTTAGTAAAATCGATGTGATTTATTCTGTATGATATTTATGTGGCGTGTAATTAATCTTGTGATTGTATAATTTATTGAACAAACTTTTTTATGCTATGTATTGTTTGTAATAAATTATAGAGCCTTCTACTAATTTGTCGTAAATTATAATTATGAATGTGAAATTAATAAAATATTGTTGTTGATGAACTCCTGAGTCTGTTATTTCAGTACGATCTATTCATGGGGTATGCCATTTTATCAGTTTTGCCCATCAAAGACGTCCGGCAGCTTCGGCCACTTCTCAGCTGTGCTCCCACGTGATATTTGCATTTTAAGGCGTCTCAGAATAGATAGGAAATTGTGTATAGACCGTGGAACTCATTAGTTTCTTGGGAACGCATTCATAGCAACTTGACGGTTCAATAATGACAATAATGGACCTTCCAATAATTGTCCCAGCCTGCACGTTGAGGACTTTTGAGCGTCTCTGAGGAAATCCCGAATTTGGGTCAGTGCCTGCTGGAGATTTTGAAGCCGCGCCATGCCGCTGGCAACCCAATTAACATTACCTGTTGATCTATAGAGAGCGGTAGAATCCGACGTTAGCTAATCGGCGTAATGGAAATGTGATGTCGATGAATATCCGAAACTAGGAGAATGGTGCCAGCGTGGAGATATTCTTGAGAATATCTTTTCGATGGTAGTACTGAAGAAAAACTCGTATTCTACTCGACATGGTACGGTAGTTGCTGGCGAAGAAGAGGAATATCTGAAAAGCCAGCTGCGGAAAGATAGAAAAAAGATTGAGAATTGAAAAAAAATCTGCCAACGGCACGCGGTGTTCCCAAGCGGTCACCCATCCAAGTACTAACCGCGCCCAATGCTGCTTAACTTCGGTGATCGAACGAGAACCGGTGCTTTCAACGTGGTATGGTCGTTGCCGAATGACAAGGGAGGCTGCTCGCACTTATTCGCGAAAATTAGGTAGAGATTGTTGAAAATTGGCAAAAAATTGGTGCCAACGGCACGCGGTGTTCCCAAGCGGTCACCCATCCAAGTACTAACCGCGCCCAATGTTGTTTAACTTCGGTGATCGGACGAGAACCGGTGGATTTTTTGTTTTTTTTGTTTCTAAGATCGTTTATTGCTGCCATAAATTGTATATTATCATTTACAAAAATATATCTCGAATGGATTCAAGTCTTCTCTCACAGAGTTCGGTAGCTTAGAAACTAACGCACTATACACTACAACGTACCATAGTTATATAATATTTGGTATTGGGTTACATATTCATTTGGTTTGTATAAAATTATCTTGAAAGTCAAAAATTAAGATCCATCCATCATTTGGATAGAGCTTGCACGCTATCTAGATGCTTTTTATTCTTTCATCCAGAAACAGGCAGTATAAAAACTGGAAGAAACGGTATTCTTTTCGCTTATCTACCTTAAAATTAATAGGGAAAGAGGGGTAGGTGATGTAAGTACATTATTTACAGAAGAGTTATGCCAGTACGGAAATCCTCTTTTACAAACCCAACGTTCTTCTCCAGCAACCCAAAAACCTCGGTGTGAGGAATTTCAGTGAGATCGTATATCAAATAATGAACGGTATGATACGTTTTTCTTGGTCCCTTCAATGTTTGTCCCAATTATAGTTGATAACCTCATTTCTATTCGTTTTGTCGCATCCTTACAGCGTGTTTTTCTTCTCAAAGTGGATTCTTTTTCGCATGGTCTGATCATGTTGAGCTTTACAAATGATCTGTAATATATGGAGTTTCATGAAATGACCGAAAGAAATTCTAACTATTGCCAGTGGCAGAAATTGACATGCCGATGGCAATTTATTACCCCGAAGTTCCGTTCTCGGGTTATCTGATTTATGACTTTCTTGTATGTGCTGAGACTCAACAATGAAGATAGCACGTGCTGTATTGTAACTACCGTACCCGGTTTTATTTTCATTTCTCATGTATTTGGTCAGAAGAAATTTGCGACTGTTATTTTTGCCATCGTCGAAAGCATGTATCAAGGACAAAGATCCTTCCTAAGAAAATTGGTTGGATAATAATTGTTCTGCCTAGACTCTAGAGAATAACTTTCACGATATCCAAAAATCGTAGTAAGTAAAAATCAATGAAAATGACATCATCAATACATGTATTCTTCTTCTCGCGAACCGCAGTGAAGAAAGGTACCGTAATGGCGAGAGATTCTATAAAATAAAATGAAAAAATAAAAATCTTGTTACAATTTTGAAAAAATCGAAGATGTTGTACGACAATTTCCTCCTTCCGATCCCGAATCGATATCTGTTTTGGAGCGTTTTTCATAACTGCGGAAAAGACCGTAAAAGTATTGTGAATCACTGATGCAAGGGGAATGGGACATCACATTCTTCTACAAATTCTCACAATTCCGGATATTCGGTTTCAGAGATTATTCATCTCTCAACACTCAGAGAACCCTTTTTTACTGTCACGCGGACATCAGTGCTCCGATAATCTCATACGGCACACGCTTGATACAAGGCAATTATCCAGCTTGTGGTTTGCGGACCACAATCATTTTCCCACATCCACATCCCCATACGTAAATGGTGTATAAATAATCGTATGAAAAGTCATAATACGAAGAATGGAATATACAACACATTGATCTGCGTTTGCGTATGCGCAGAGACGCGTGATTCCTCTCTTTCTCTGGCCACCCTGACCGGGTAGGTAGGTACACGAACCAACAGGTGACGAGGGAGACACTCCCTCGAACAACATCCAGGCTCCCTGCAGTCCCGAGAGCCCAAAACATTCAAGATTTTTAATTTCATAAACTTATCATTCTATGATTTACCAATATAAAATTTTCCTATTCGACCTGTACGGCCAGTTCCACCTGTGAAAAGGTTATAAGAGTAACAGATAAACTAATGAAATAGCAGATACGCGTGCAAATCTCGGTGCAAAAACGAATGACATCTAAAATAACAGAATCTGGTTTACTTGACCAAACAAAGATGAAGGAAAATCAAAACTATAAGATCATCGGAGTGTTTACCAGTCAACAAAGATAATTGTTGATTGTTAAAATTTAATTCGTATTCGTTGATCTGTTGGATCCATCTCAATTTTTGTAAATTTTGATTGTTTCAACGACTCTGATCACGTAACTGTTGAGCTTGACTTCGTTCATTCAAATCTCAATCTTTCGTAATATCTATTCTAACACTTCTCCAATTTCGATCAATCTTTCAACGATTCGTTTCATAGCGATATGTAAGATGAAAACATGAGTAGAATACGGATGCGTGTGTGCCATAATAAATTGAATAATTATGAAAGAATTAGTCTGCTTATACAAAAGTGACCGTGCATTGTGAGCTGTGAAAATTTTATACTCAAATTTGATATAGATATGAAAAATTAGTTCAAAAGTTAATATACCTATATTTAAAGAAAGGAACATAAAATTACGTACGGATCGTAGCAATGACAATTAGATCATTTGTCGTAACGATTATCGTTAAATTTCACTCGAAAAAGAGATCGTCCGAATTAAATTGGCGTAAAGCATTCACATGAATTCACCATTCCTCCAATTCTTCTCAGTTTCTTTATCGAATATTTCCGCGAGTGTATGAATGAAATAGTGAATATAATTCAGAAAGATTGACATATGGGTACAGAAAATGCCTACGGTGTAGCATTGTATTATACATATTCACACAGAATCGTGTGAGATTAGCGTGTGACGAAAATTAATTGGATATGTGGGTCATAAATTTATGTAATATATGCGTATATTATACACGCGAAAGTTCTGACGTGCGCGATATGATTCGATAATATATAAGTTGTATGAACATAAGATTGTGCAGAGATTAGACGAAGAAGTTAGCAGTCTCCAAAAGCGGTTCAAAGGTAAGTGCTACCTATTTACACCGCAGTGTTAAAGTTCACATTAATTTCTCTCCATTTTATCATCTCACATCGCGTTATCGTTATAATCCGAAATTCACATTTAGTATGATGTTTATAGGTATTATATGTATGTATTATGTCTTCATTGATAGAAATGATGCGCCGTAATGTTTAAAACCAAAGATGTCCATCATCTGCAGATGATGTCTCATACCCATTAAATCCACAAATTAGAATGAACGCGGAGCTGATAACCGAAGAGTCTTCAATCAAAAACCTGTTCCGAATACGCGACTCCATGATTTGTGTTCAAAATTTCATCCTCAACATTGAAAAAGTCATAAATTTGCCACCTTCTCTAAGTCATTTGGTAAGAATTTGGGGAATCAAGATCCCGAATTATACTTCGACGCTTTTTCTAAATTGGAACCGGCGAAATTATACTACTCTACCTACATCGATGAAGATCTGACATAAGAGCTTTTTGAAGGATAAATTAATTAGTCTCGTAAAAAGTGTATAGAATAGTTTTTATTTTTCCCTAAACTGCTCCTCCCTTCCTTTCCAAATTGTAATTTCAGATTTTCCGACACATTTCAATTTTCGGAAAAATATAATTCTGACTGCTCTAAGCTATTATTCTTCGAAAAGAATAGGAATCGAAATTCTTTGCCAGTTTTAATTTAAATTTAAAATTTCCATAATGGGAGGAAAAAGAAGAAAGTTGATTGAATCTGAAAAATCAATGAAGTCAAAAAGAAGATGAAGAAATGGCTCGAATTCGGGAAGTCTGCATACCGCAGAGCCGCGTGGCGATCAGCGAATCAGTATTCTTGGAACTGAATAAAAAAACGTTTGTTAATACGATCGGCACACGTTCATCTATAATAAATCGTGTCGATTCTTATCGACAATAAAGAAGTCAGCGGACTGGGGTTCATTTGTGTGAAAAATAGACCGAAGCCTGTTTTATAGAGAACGGAGATATAGCACTCGCTAGTTATTATTAACCTGTAAATTTCATTTTCGTGTAGTTGTATCCGAGCCGAGCTCAGATCTGGACGTCAATTTTATAAATTCTTCTTTCATTTTTCTATCACGATTTTCAAAAGCGAGTGTAGAGCGTCGAATTATTATGACTATGACGTATAAACACGTTAGAAGTCCATTATTTTGAAACGTGCTAATGTTGGACTGGATGAACAGATATCAGTTTATTATACAGTGCGATTTGATTTTGTATTCACTATAATGCCATAATGGATCTAGGGGGGATTGAACTCAGATTGATTGTGTTATTTTGAATAATGCAAGATTATCCCATGTACCACGCCGATCTTCAAAGAGAGTTTTACACTCATTTCAGAAACAAACAATGCCCCAAGGAGGAGTTCATTGGCAGGGAACCCAAAGACGTGCATGTGCTCCTGGTGCACATTGGAATGTTCAGGTAGATATCATTCTTTCATGTGAATCTTATCTCAGAAATAATATAGCTTGTTATAATCTGCATGCTTGTGGCTTCGATAGTTGGGGAATATATAGTACTCCAGAATAGTCCACAAATGATCGAAAACTGCCAAGATGGGCAAAATGGATGAGACTGGCATTCATCAGACATTATAGGCATTCATAGATAATTAATTTCCCGAGAATAAGGAAGACGATCAAATTAGTTGAATACAATCTGAAATGCCTAAAATATAATGACCGTGAAAACCGCCCGGAATGGCGAAGAATAGTTTGATTTTAATAAATGTTTCAAAATAGTTGAAAATCGGTTGAAACAATCACAAGAATGGTTGTTCAAATAGTTACAAATAATAGTTTGAATAATAGTAAAATTATGTAGAAATGATCATCAGATTGTTGTTGGCGAGAAGAATAGTTGAGAATGGTTTACAGGCAACTGAAAAATATGTGCGGAAGAAGTATAGATAGGTGAAAATAATAATTATCTAACGTGATAGTTGCGTCCGTTGAACAACATTCATTAGAAAGATATCGCGAATGGAATTTCAATCCGATGAAATACAAATGCTCCAACAATAGTTGAAACCTAGCATATAACGAACAAGAATAGTTGTGAAATAATTGCAATCATATTATAGTTGAGAAAAGTGGATGAAGCTGTAGAAGATAAAAATTGTATAGATGGATGCATAAAATATTTGAATAATTTGAAAATTTATCCGATCATGTGTAGATGATTGAGTAAATGAAATGAATTGGGTAAATTAACCTGCATTAGGTAGAATTCTGAGCTTTCATTTTAAAACAAGCCCGAATGTAGGTCTATACTGAAGTATAGAGTTATTGCTGCAATTATATCGGCTCAACGAAAGCTCATGATTACTAAAGAAGTGTAAACTTCGGCTGTGTAAGGTCGGGCATTATAGTTTGAAATAGCAAAAAAATAGTGCTTATAATGATAATAATAATAATAATAGAAATAATAGTGATAGATTGATAAGAATGGAAAAAAAACAGTCTGCGAACATAAAAAAAAAGTCCTCTGAAAGTTTGAATATAGAACCTGGTTCGCAGCAGTTAGAGGACTGGAAAAGCGGATCAAGAGTCCCAAGTAACAAAGGCGAGTGCTCGAGAACGACGAAGGACTAAGAAGTAGCCCCGCAGGCTTTCGTTTTAGAGGCAATGATAGGTCGATTTTTCGCTGAATGTCTGTAATCTCAAATACTCAACCTTCATAAACGCGTGGGTACTTTTTCGGGGACTTTTCTTTGACGGATCAGTAGAAGTATAAAATTCGGACAAAAGAATGAAAATGAGAATAATCGGAACGCGGATGTGCAGTAATGTCATTGATTTCCATTCACAGCTTTGTTAGTTCTTAAGAATCTATATACGTGACAATTTGGTACATTATTTCATATATGGGTTTCGAGAATTTGAGTATTTAAATCTATCAACCTGCATTCGTCTTTTTCCTCCACAATTTATTCCCCTATACGAATTTTTCACGAAGTATTGGTGAACACATGGAAAATTTGTAAGTTCTTAATACATATACATATATATGTATTGGGGTGGTCCTTATATAGGGTCTGAACTAAATTTTATGTTGGATCCCGTCGAATCGGCTCCGGATGGTAGAAAAAAATAGCCTCATTCTTTCAGATTTTTATTTCATTTCCTTCGTCTTCCTGTTTTCACTTAAAGTACAAAATAAAATTCACGATACATGAAGTTAACATTTTTCTTAATCTAGGAAAATTTTACGATATACACTGACGATTTACATGACGAACATTTTTTGATCTTCGTTTCGCGTTCGAAGATTGTCGTATTCGGCAAACAAATGGACCGAAAAGAAAAGAAGAAATAGAAAAGAAAGGAAAGAAACATTAGATGAATATTCGAGAACATGGGTTGTTTTGCCCACGATTAACTTCGAAATAAAGTATGTTTTCGAATTATTCGGAAATTCCCGCTTGAACAGGGACACGATGGGAATGAAATAAAAATCTGAAAAATTTGGGTATTTTTTTACCATTTAAAACCGATTTAACAGGACCCAACCGGAAATTTTTGTCAGACCCCAGATAAGGACCACCCTAATATACTATATATATATTATTATACGTACATTCGATAAATTTCGTTTCATATAGCAAATAGATGAAACGCACAAAAAAGAAAACACGATACATGCAGTACGCTACAGGTATGAAGTTGTACCCATTCTGTGTTGAGCAGCACAATAGCCGTTTCTCGGTTATCTCAACCTTTTGTGGTTTGGCATAATAATACCAACCACGGAGCTGCCTTTGTGAAGCTCTTTACATCACCGAAGCTCCGATGTGGCGTACAAACATCAACCGCGTCAATTGTCGATACCGCTAAGAACCCTCAACAAGAATTCTGAAGTTCCATAAAATCACGAGAAATTTGGTGAAGCAGGCAATTAATTAATTCACGATAATGATTATAAAACTGGGTGAGAAAATTATAATTTATAATGCGAAGAATTCGGCAATGTTACATACTATTCTTCGTCTCACGCTTAGCTGCAGCTCACAATGCATTTTCAGCTTCCAAGCACACTGAATCTTATTAGAATTTCTCAGTAGACTTTCAGTCTAGAGATCGAATTAGGATCAAGGATAGATGACGGGTTTCATATGATGTGTGCGAGGAGAAGCAGTTAGTTTTATATCCAGACTGTATCTAACATGCAAGTTTTGACACACAAGAATCATACAAAAGTAAGAACTAATAAGTCTAAGTCTAGGTCAGCGGTGTTTGTGTTTGGTACCTGCTCATTGTACCGAGGTTGCCGAAACGCGCAGCTGGCAATTATTGTCACCGGGTCTGAATCTCGCGTTAGAATCAATCGAGTAATCTTTTACATGAAAAGTGATTTCACAAGAGTGAAGCTAATTTCAACAATATCGCAAACTTAAGACTACCCAATGACAAAACAAGCATCTTAGGTTCGCAAAAGGAATTTGTTCTTTATTTAAAACGAATCGTTCTTATTCTTGAAGTTCTGGAATTTCTCAATATGTTTGTTTCTCGAACGGACTATATTAGTTTATTAATTCACGACAAACTTTTCGAAACGTTTCCAAAACTCTTCTCTATGACATATAGTAGAGGATGCGAGGTTCTCCTTCATGAGAATTATTACTCACGAACAAATTCTCTGAATGAATTCCATTTGTCGATTTCAATAGTGATTTGAGAATTAAGATATAGCTAGCATATCGGCTTGGATAATTGTCGAATTATTCATACGTTTCGCAATTGAAATCGCGTGTGAAATCTTTGTCACTGTGTTTAAAATAATTGTATAGCTCATCATAACCCATCGAGTAAATTAATTTACTCGATCAATCTGTAACCCCAAGGATGATTAACATGAACACCATAATATATGTACTCATTTCAGCTTTGCACAGCTTACACGTATAAGATATTTGCAGTTTCGGTCGAATAGAAAGATACAACGATACTCATTTGTTATTAATTATCCCAAGAAGTACACGCATCACATAATTATAGCAAATGGATTGTCGATTCTCATTTTTGAACATGGCAATATCTATCTAACTAAAGAGTAAAACGGCATTGATATTATTCATTTGCCAGGTTGTTAGAGGAAAGGTAACGACACGCTGCTTATGGCACGCTTGTAAAGCTCTTGGCATTGGACTGTTACTGATGCTATTGGGAGCTTGCATGGCTACGATAGGTAAGGCTTTTACATCACGGCTCATTATTATTATTACCGAGTTATTTATACATACCCTTCTTATATTTCCTATTTCTACATCTATTGATCTATTATAGCGTATAGATGGGGGCGAAATGGAACACCCGATGAATGATCGCGATTCCTTTGAACGAGTGTTCCGCTTATTTTTTTCTCTCTCATGCTTGAAATTTGGACGAATATTTGTAATATTTTACGCTTCGTTGCTTTTAGTTTTGAGCTTAATGAACATGGCACTGATCTCTTAGATATTATCTACTCTTTTGAATATTTTCAACGAAATTATTGGGTGCATATCCCATTTTGCCCCAGTCTCCCGCCTCATATTGTTTCAAGTAAACAGCTTTCCGTCGAGCTATTTTCACTTCCATATTCAAGTATTTTAAGATGAAATACAATTATGTCATTTTCAACTCTGAGTGGATTCATTTTGACCCCAAAAATTCAATTATATTTCAATCGAATAAGGATGATCGATAGGTATTATTATTTTTCCGTTATTTCAAATGTCGTTAATTTTTTTTTCACGCAGGATATTACGCTGATCAACTGTCAATGGCGCAGGAAATAAGAGGCAACTTAACAGTCAGAGTGAAAAACGAGTCTCGGGGCTTTCATCTGAACAACTTAAGCTACGCTGGGCCTATTGTCATGGGAGTTGGAGGTAACAATGGAAACAAAAGAGAAAAAAGAACGTGGCAGAGAAACAAAATTTGAATCGCAATACGCCCCAGGAAAAATGAGAACAATTTTTCAGGAGCTATAGCAAGAAAAGCGTAAAATAAGAAAAATTCACATACGAGTGTCACGCAAATTTGACAAATGTCATGGATTCCACTCTGGAGAGTTCACACTGTTGCGATCTTTTTCCTCTGGTATAAAAATTCCAATAATTATATACTAGTGTAAAATATCTCTTCCAGAAAGGTCGATGCTTTTACAGATTATGAATAAAATTTCAGACAAAATATTGCGTATAGCCTTATGTTGAATAACTGTCATTACAATACAAACATTTCCAAGCTTTTGACGTCAGGTACTCTTTCAGAACAAAAATTCCCATTTCCAGTAGATGCAAAGGTTTGAATTTTGTAGGCGGTGGAATTCTATCAATTATAATATTAACCAGACGTGGGATCACACCATCTCGGATTCTTTACTTTAGTTTCATGCTTCATTCGCAAATCGATCCATTTCACTATTTTTCTAGAATGCGAAGATGGGGAAAATCAAATATACATATAATTCAAGTATTCACTTTTTCCTCCAGAATCGATTTTTTATACTCTTTCTCAACTTTGATTCATCTTGAATTTCAATTGTTAACGTAACATTCTGCTTGAAATATAATTGGAGAACGCCGGTTTTAAGAGTCGGTTTTAATGAAGAAATCAATTATTGAAATGACTAAATCGATCACTTCAATCGTGATTTTCCAAGTGAGAGTCTTCGTGTACAATGATCGCGCTAGCAGTAAGAACACTCAATATATCCGAAAGATCAATTGATAGTTTTCTGGTTCGTACAGTTCACTGCTATTTTGACTTACAAGAGTAAAATATAGAAATAGGAAATTGAAGTTGGGGAGTATAAGACACCGATTATGCAGGAAAAAGTGCTATTCAGGCTATTCTCATCACTTTCGCCCCTAAAATAATTGTTGGAAAGACCGATTCGCAAAGTAATCATAAAAACGATGATTTCGATAAAGCATTACCGGGGGTCGAGGGAAAATATCTAACAAACAGAAAGGGTCCCAGAGGTTGGAACAAAATCGAAGATCGTAAGACTCTGAACCTGGTTTACATTTGTCAGTCGGCCAGAAATAGGTAAAACTGAAAAATAAAACTACACACTTTCTGACGAGGCATATTATATAAGCTGTATAATAAATTCTGTTCTTCATTCATGTGAAGTTAACACTCGTCGTATAAATTTTTGAGGAGAGGTTTTGATCAATCCAGTCAAGTCAATAGTTCAAAAACGTTAGCCTGACGTTTCGACAGTCATGTACTGCCCTCATTAGAAAAAAACACAATTCGCAACTAACAATAGGTAAAAAAATGTAAAACTAGAAACAATTGTATTTGTTTCCAGTTTTCTAGTCGCACGTTTCTAGTGTAACAAATACAATCATATTTGTTCTGAGTTTTTACTTTTTTTACCTATTGGTAATTGCAAATTGTGTTTTTTTTCTAATAAAATAGCCTCTGACGAGAGCAGTAGTACATGACTGCCGAAATGTCAGGCGAACGTTTTTGAACCATTGACTCGACTGGATTGATTATGTAAGTACTTTTCTCAAAAAATAAATTCTGATCGACAGTAGAGCCGAAATTCTTGCAGCCCCAGCTAGATGATCGAAATAAGATACGGTATATGTAATATGTACTATATAACATCGACCGCAGACTTGTTAACTGATTGCTTTTCGCATAGGTAGGTCTAGAGTCTAGACTTCAGACTTTACTGTATAAATGATTAAACACATCGCAATATATGCTCTGACTTATATGACATCGTTCAAGGTATTTTGCACACTTCAAACGGTTGTAATTGCATCGAATTCGAATCGAAGCTGCTTAAACGACAAATTTTGATTACGCAGCTCGACAGAAAGCGTTACTAAACAAAAACTTGCGGAAATAACGATATAAGTGTTCCAATAGAACCAATTTTGGAGATAAAAAAAGCTGCCCCCAGAGAGATTTGAACTCTCGACCCCTGGTTTACAAGACCAGTGCTCTAACCCCTGAGCTATGGAGGCTATACAATCATTTAGTAGAAAAGTCTTTACTTTATGTACAGAAACGCGAAGAACCATATTTCTGATCAATTGATCTCAAAACGCTATCCCTGTTCATTTCTCACCCCTTTTTTCTCTTTTGCTTCTTTTCGTTTTTTTTTTCTCAATTTTCGATGCGTAGGATTTTACGGTTTCAATACGATTCTAATTCACCATGTGATATGATACTGATAACAGATCGTGACTAATTCTGTATCAAGAGGTTTTGAAAAAATGATCAGTCATCATCTTTTTGTTTTTATTTCCAACTCTAATCCGATTATAACGCATACGAAATTTGTGCTCGATGTATTCAGTAGGCTAGGAACCAATATCCCTAAGTCGTCTTTTCTTGTCCATAAAATACTTTTTACCTATTAGAAATTGAGAGAAGGAATTAATTCATGATTCATTTTTGAGGTTTTATCGTGGTAGCAGCCTGCGTGATGACATTCGAGGCTCGAGATAGCGCGGCAAAAGTAGTTCCGGCTCGTTTCCGTTTCGCGCAGAATCCAGCGTGTAAGAATAGCAAGCAGAGAAGTCGCCGGTCAACGTCATGTCAGACCACACGATGGGATCACCAATTGGGTTTATTCAGAGTTCACAGGAGTCCCAGTCCGTCGACTCACGAGGTATCTAGGAAACAATTGACCGCTGAGTTGATGCAATTCTCGAAGAATCTATGCGAAAAGAATAACCTAGAGCCAATTAAAAGAAGCCCGAGCGCACCTAATCTGGTGATAAAAAATTCTCCGCGTAAGAATATGAAACCCAATCGGTATACGGGCTGTGCGCTCCTGAACGCTGAATTGTTGAAGAGGCATGCTATGTCAGTCGATAATTCAGGGTACGATCCTCGAACGAGCGGCGAGAGCCTTGAATACAATAAGATTTCCGAAAGCCAAGTGTCCATGGCCATGGATTTACACATCCCGAACAAGGGGCCAGTCACGTTGAAGATCAAGGATAGGTCAGACACTGCGCAGAGACATCAACTTCTCAGACAGACAAAAATCGACGACGACGTTGAAGTCGAAGTGAAAAAAGCAGCCGCAATTAAGCCACAAAAATTACCGAGCTATAGTAAATATCCGGACGATTTTATATCCCGGAAGAGAAACTCCGTGGATCTTAGAATGTTGGAAGAATTAGAATTCAAGAGGAGCCCGAAGGATTTCCGAAAAATCTCATCACCTAATTTCAGGAAAATGTCTTTAGATCGCATCGGTATTGATTTGAGAAAATCGGAAAGGATTACCACCCCGATTGGCTACAGAAAGGCCAGTTTGGATTGTAGAAAATCCCCGGACTTCAGGAAAAAAGACTGCCGGAAATATTCGATCGATAAGTGCGGGACGTATGCTGGATCCGGAAGCGGTACTCTTCAAAATCAGCCGTTGATGGATCCGGAATTCAGGCCGCGTGCTGATACCGCGGAAACTGGGCGGAGATACCGACACGGAAAACAGCTCTATCATTCGAGGAGCGATGACAATAGACGAAGATCGTTCGACAAACATAGAAGCGATTCGCAGTGCAGCAGATTTTCGTTGAACACACATACTCAGGCTGTTCTTGAGGGACTCGGCACGTATGAGCTGAAGTATTTCACGACGAATTCCCTCGATACCGACGGAAGTAGGGCCGATGGATCAGACGATAGCCATGCCGTCGACATGGAAGGGAACGCTCAATCGATCGAGGGACCAACCGAGACTGATGCCCTGCTCGAAGAACCGGAATTGGAGAATCTGACTGAAGTTGATATCGAAACTTCTGGCGATGATATTGATGTATCGACTGAGTTTGATGGAAAAATTGACTCGGAGGATAAAGCAGATGATCTACACGGTAAGGATCCGACTTTTTGTATTTCAAACATTGATAGAGTATAATCTCTGCAAACGTAATCTGTAGGTGAATTCTTCAAGCTTCGTTATCACTGTCCCAAGCGTTTAGGGACACTTTATTCTTCGGAGTTAACAGCATTCACATTGTATCTAGCTGAATATCTGTTTTATCGACAATGATTCGAAAATTTAGGTGCTTCCTGATTTATCTTGATCTTTTCTTAATTACGCCAATTTTTCAAATAGTCTTCTACGATTTGATTTTTCATCTTTCAACTGCATTCGACGTTTATTTGATCATTATTTGAGAATATGATTGATGAGTATTTAATTCACAATCGTTGAGGTTTAATTGACGTTTGATGTTTTTCAGAAGACGCGTAGCTTCTAATATTATTTGGGCAAAAAAAATGAATATTTTCATCGTATGGGCATGAAGTGGCAGAAATCAAGATACATATTTTGATTACAGAAGAGGAGAGATTACAGGGCCGAGACGAATACTTGTATTAGCAATAACAATTGATATACATGATAGTTGTTTTCGTTTAGACATTATGTATATAAATACTTATGAGATATATTATATACGCATTGGGCATTCCAAGAATTTGTGGAGGATTGCGGACCCTCGAGCCTCCATATTTCGAAATAAATTGTCCCTTCTACTGTAAACTTAATCTGATGGGACACATGAATTATTCACGAATTCTTTCAATACCGAATGTGGAAGTTTTGAATTTTGAAAAACCCAAAGATGCGAGGGTTGAACGCAGTTCGAAGAGGAAGCTGGGATTCGTTAAAAATGCCACGAACGATATAGCTGAAATTTTTACTCGTAATTCGGGGAGAAAATACTGAGCCCCCGAAACGAGTTTATGTTACATAAATGCGTATTAGACTGCCCAAAATTTCGTTCTGTGATGCAGAAGTTAGAGTGAAAATTTCAGCACGATTAAAGCGGTTTTTTGTAATCCAAGAGTTTCACTTTCTCGAATAAAAATATAGACCAAATTTCAAATTCGGTTAATTTTTCCATTAAAAAGGACGTTCCGAGACCCGGAATATTTGTTGGAACAACATTCCACGGAGGATCTTTTGAATTGCGGTAAATTCTCTAATCCTCGGATTCTTTAAACCCACGAAAACAAAGACGTCCTCGCTGACGTTCGTCAGATGTAGTTACAAGGGAGAAAATTTATTCGCAAATCGGAAGGGGTGAGGGTCCGTCGCCAATCGAAAATTTTTGGAATACTCCACTTACGACTTACGAATTATACCAGATGCTCTAAGTATGTAATGAATAAATATGTACATTTTATCGAAACATAATAAGTATATAAACTGAGACAATCAATTTGTTAGTCTGAAATACGCGAACGATGACAGGGTCTTTTAGCATCGACGAACCAAATCATTATCATTGTTTTTCGTTCTAGTTGCGATATTGAGCTATACAGTTAAGCTATACATGTTCTCCTTTATTTTCCATTCTTCGTAATACACTTACCGGCCGGAAAAAGTGAACGAACATCGAAACGATTGTTCGAATGAGCGGACACGTGAAATCATGATCACTATCCGACTGTCGCTATATCATGAAAAATTGCATAAAATCATATTTCCGCATAATTTATACTTCGCGCACCTGCAAAAAATTCTCATCATTAACGCATCATCTAGCTCGATCAATGTGACGATGTTTAAATATATGAATGTACCTAACGTTCTTTTGGAGAATAATTTCGGGCCTACTGCTTTTATATGTTATATCTATCCAAAGATCTGCATACAGTTGCTGTGCATTATTGTTAGATCAACTGACGCAGGGTGAAGGATTTTCTCAGGCAATTTCTCTCGAAAACCACACCGCATACCGCAGACTGGAGACACAACAGTTGAGTCCGAAAATTGATGATCAATCAAATTGCGTGAATGCTTATGCTACAGGTTCGCTTGAATAAAACCGCGGTATAGAAATATTTATATAATTGTAACGATCAACGTATTTAATTTATGAGAAGCCAGAATCGAATGCTGTATCAACAAGGTCAATTTTTATTGATCCATTAGATTATTCTTCACGAGCGTATGGTTATTCCACTTGAACGATTAGTTGTAAGAATAATTATTGAAGCACTGAAATAGTGATTTACATAGGCATAGCTCAGCAGTCTACTGATAAACTCAAGTTCGCGAATTCATTAGTCGGAATACGCGTAATTTGATTAGGACTGATCGACAAGACGACAATCATCGGAAAAGATCATCTACGAGATAATAATTCATAAGTAAGCATGTATTATCATTTGCTTATTCATGCATTTTTCGAATGATATCGTACATTCGCCCTAATCGTGTGAGATTTCGTAGTTGTGATTATCAACAGCGTTTTGTATAATTCTGCAAATACATACATGTAATAAGTATGAAGCATATATTTATATATGAACTATGGATAAGAATGATGTACCTACTCACTAAGCATGCAAGAAAAAAAGAATTCAAATCGAACAAAAAAGAACATAAAAAGCTGTGATCAACGTGCGTGTATTGTTTATTAATCATAGTGTATAGTTATATGAATTTTGACGAAAATATAAACCAAGATGAAGTGGTAACTTCAGAACAGTTTGTTAATCAATTGCATTTACGTACATTAGTAAGAGTTATCTCTTTCGAGTACTCGAAATTGAATAATTATGTATTTATCAGCCTGAATTTTGTCGAGTGTGTAACATATCGCACATAGTATGTAGGGTGATTTGTTTCAGGACCAAATTTTGTCCACCCCGCTCCCACTTGAAAAACTTTCAGAATAAGACCACGAACGACGAGTTCTCTGCAGAAAATGTAGAACACTGATAATTTTCCATATTCAGAGATCGTTCGGTAAATCCGAGAGTTTTTCATCTACCTAATAACATGGGATAATGATCAGCTTCTTCCAATTTTTGTCATCTCGACGAGTATCTTTCGTAGCGAATTCCCCGAGATATCATTTTGTAGGGAGCGGGATTATTCTTCGCTGAAAATGTACATGGAGCCAACAAGTCCCGTAGATTGAATCTGGGATGCTTTTAGCGTGTGAAATGGCCAAACGGTTTTCAACCTACTGACTGTGCTCAATGAACATTTTTGGAAGAGAATTCAATTCCCGATTGCCAAATATTGAGGAAAGATCATCATCCTTCTAGAATGTTGATTATAAATGGAGAACCTTTAAACCAAATGGGTAACCTGTAAATATCAATTGTGAGTATCTTCTCTTTCCGAAGATTTGTTTTTAGTAATATTCTCACGGTTTTTACAACCGATATACAGTTATCACTATGTTACAGTCATTTTCATATTCATCCACGTGCGGATCATGATGTATTATATGAAAGTCTCGAAATTTTATATGTCATATAACATAGATATACCTACAATAAGTAATATTAAGACATTATATCGAATATTGATGACGATGTTGTAAAAAAAACTAAGAAAAAAGAAAAAAAACTGTGATTCATAATCGTTGCATGCTGATTGTTGTGATATATCTACCAATGAATATATCGAAATTGAAAGTTTATCTACTCTCTTCGTTTTTCAATATTTTGTACCAGCCCTCGATACAATTTACAGAATAGTTGAAAGTTACTCTATAGTAGTACCAAAAATAACGGTTTGTCAGTCAACACTAACCCGATAGTAAGGCCAGAGGGTTGAGACTTCACGGTGCAGAATGCAAATTGTTCTATCATAGTGAGTTAACGAGCGTGCAGTCTTGATTCTATCCCGAAGGCACAGAATCGATACGCCCGTCGAGAACGTGCGTCAAAATGACGTAATGGACGGATTGGGATGTTCGTGAGACACTGATCTACTTGGGAAAATTAGCCGCCGGTGAGTTTGTGGACGAATGACTATAAACGAGGTTTTGCTCAGCTCGACTCGTCGAATCATCGGGAGTGATGACTTCATTAGAAAAGGTGTCCACTCGCGCAATTTGAAATTTGTTCATTTCTCAGTTATAATTACTCATGTTCGGTAGTCAGGCTCGTACGTGATTTGGCGAACGCCGCGAGGAACAGCACCCAGCTCAGTGCTCAGGAAGCATTTCAATTTCCATAAAATAGTTTATGGAATGAGCGTGTGAAATCATCTTTCCACAAATATATCAGAGTTATGGAAAGAGCTCCGATTGATTTCAGTGTGGCGATTACTTTCGCGATATTTAATCACGCGAGTAGAGTCTATTCGTCCAACGTATGAGGGCAGAGCGTCCCATCATTATGAACAGTTTTACTTATAACTTGAACCTTGAAAACAGAGAAAAGGAAATAGAAGTTGGTTCGGTTTCGTTGTTTAAGTTATCATAATTTGAATACTCATGAAATACCTATTTCATTTTGCTGATCCCTGAATAAAATGGACAATTTTCACCGGTACATAGCTGCCATTCACGATTTTTAGTTCAAAGTTCAATGATGCGATATTTAATATCACCAAAACATTTATGTGCAGACAAATGACTGCTGATGATAACTATCTCTGCTTCCATAGAATATTCGCAATCTATCTATAATCGATCACCGCCTAACACTGCATGTGATGTATGTATATAGAAATAGATTAGCTGATTTTATCAGAGACAACAGAGTCATTCCTAAATTAAACTACACATTATGGCACGAGGTGCTTACATCCCTTTTGGCTCAGACTTGCAACCAATGATTTTCTCTATTTCCACGTCGTACCAGCCGGCGTCAACCTCTGAAGTATAGTCAAGGTTTCATCGTTGCCAGGGTGATTTCAAACAGAAACCTACCGCAGAATTAGCCTGTGTATGTACATCCTGAGGATGATGCGGACGTTTTGAATACGTCGTTCGAATAGTCTGCTGAAAAAATTCACGAAATTCTAGTGCGGCCCATTTTGTTTTTAACGAAGTTCCAGTACCTCTTTCCAATAATTTGTAAATTTCTATAATTTGATGGAATCCATATCATGAAGGTTTTATTTATCGCCGTGCATCCTCCTCCAATTTCAATCGAGTAAAGATGTCTGGAGTAGGAAAGCCCACTACTTGCAAAGACGCTATTCGAAGATGGGAGGAAGCTTCCGGTCTCGAAGCAGCATCGGCTATCGAAGTTAACCTCAGTTTCCAGTGGCCGCCGATCGAAAAAATGGACAACGCTTTTTCTGTGCTTGGAAAATGTGAGAAACTATCACTGTCGACAAACATGATAGAGAAAATAGCAGGTGAAGATGACAACACGTGTGAAAATATTATGTACATTAAAAAAAATGAGACGAAAAACGAGCAACAGAATACGATTTTACATGCATGAACAAATTCAAGTCAGTACTTACAATTAAATACGCTACAGGAATATCAGCGTTGAAAAATTTGAAGATTCTGTCCATCGGTCGCAACTTGATAAAAGCTTTTTCCGGGCTTGAACCAATTGGAGAAACGCTTGTGGAATTATGGATTTCATATAACAGTATAGAAAAAATGAAAGGAATAAATTGCATGAAGAATCTCCACGTTTTGTACATGTCCAATAATCTCGTGAGAGAGTGGAACGAATTTTCAAAACTCCAAGAGCTTCCGAACTTGAGGGACTTACTCTTTGTCGGTAATCCTCTCTGTGATGGGCTTGAGGTATGTTGATGACAGATTCATTGTACCTTTGTGTACTATATATGAGTTCTCCGACTTATTTGTGTGTCCTTCTTCGCCAGACTGAAGCCTGGAAAGCAGAAGTAGCCAGGCGATTACCAAATTTGGAAAAACTCGACGGAGAACCAATTATCCGTACCGAAGATGCTCCCTCAGGAACTATGGCGAAGACCGATTGTCCACCGTTGCCTAAATCACCGGAGCAATCTTCAGGATGACGCGAAAAGCGGGCTTTCCTCATTTACTATTATTATTTTTTGTGCTGCTCCGTGAACTATCCCATCATCTACCTGCATAGCGTGTTCGAATTGAAAAAAAGACATATAAACGTAATTTGCTTCTTTTTTTTGTATGAAACTGTGACGGAAAATTGGTACAATTATATCTTGCTGCTCTTTTGCTTTGACACTTGGTAAGCTACTCCAGAATAAAGTTCACCGTCGAGAATGTATATGTATAAAACATCTAGTTATTTCTGTGAAGTTCTCTATAAATCAGATATCAATTTGTATAAAAAATCGTTGACGCCATTTTCAAGGAATTTCAAATTTCCCCAAATTATACCCTAACTGATTTTGAGGGTATGATAAAAATTTCAATCTCACCATTCAACGGGAGGGATTAGCACCCATGTATAAATGATATAGTTTTATTTATTCAGTAGACGGAGCCAAAAACCTTTTACATATGCACAGAAATATACATATAGACAGAAATAATATACATTCATATATAATCATTTATTCGTCTCATAATACAAGATATAGATCGTACACAATATTTTTTTTTCATTTATAATTTTTCTTTTTCTTTTCGTTCAGTTGAAAAAAGGTATAGTTTTTATATTATATATACTGATGATTTATATTTCAGTATAGATATTTTCTATATATATATCTATATATATATTATAATCGATTACATTATACGACCGATTCGATGGATAGAATAAAGTATAATATAGATGAAGATCCAGAGTGATACAGGCGGGCAATTATATAGTTATATTAGTTTAAATTTTAGACTTTAGGTTTTTAGAAGTTAAAATAAGGCAAGTGAGACGCTCGTGACTTTGGTGCGTGTTAGAAAATTGACATGTGCGTTTTTCTTTTTCTTTTTATTCTAATTAGTGACTCATATATAGATGCGTGCGTTCATAGTATAGTGATTAGTATTCGATTTCAATAAAGATTTTCCTTCTTTTTTTTCCTTTTCTCTTCACCGTGTTTATACATACTATATGATAATAATAATAATAATAATAATAATAATAGTAATGATGATATTGTTATTAATATTATATTTATAATTATACACTGCCGTGAAGTAGGTATATATTTATATATATAGGTAGTAGGTACGTGTTACGATGTAACATGATCGAAAAACTTGCATTCAACATATAAATGATATCCATTATACAATCAATATATTTATATGATATATAATACTATAGACTCGTACTATATGTAGATGTATATATATTATTAATGTTCTTCTCCCTCTTCCACCTCTGCTCCTTCCTCTTTTTCAGTTTTGCATTTTTTTTTTCCTCGTGTATAATATATATTTTTGATTGTACAAACATTTTGATATTATAATTACTATTGTATATATATATGTATAGGTATATATACATATATATGTATATAATTTACGCATATATGGACTATATCCGTTTACCGCAGCAGGTTAATTCTAAAAAATAAAGAAAGTGAGAAACAAGAAAACAAACTGAAACGAAACACAAACGGACAAGCCAATTTAGCCGTAACTCAACTTTACGTTAATAACTATATCGGTGACTGCATCTATAAATTGAATAAAAAAAAGTCTACGTTTCACTAACCAAATTTATTTTCATACCAAAAATCTACAGACTCTTCATTATGACGTGGTCGAACGAATATTGACACTTTTGGTAAGCTCCAACCGTCAAAGTTTTAGAGTTAGGTAAGTGAAATAATAAGCTCTCCGCACTAACGGACGCGGGTTCTGTCTCACCAGAAGAATCGAATTGTGCTCCTGATTGTTGCATACTTTGGTCGGAACAATTTATACGGAAAATGTATGTCCGCATTGGTGCCCATGCAGGGGATTTTTTCATAACGGTTTCCGAATCTGCGGTCTAGTATATTCAAAATTCAAAATGGCGGACTCAATGTGGGAAGCAGCTTCTCACATTCCAGACCATTGTATGAATTTCGTCAATTTGGAACTTGAATTTAAAAAATTATATCACAGATTCGGAATAGAAAAACAAGAAAAGAAACCTCGTGGACCAAGAGAGATTTTCGTACGAATTTTCATGGCCAGGATATATTATGTATTACATACTTACAAATATTGAGGAGACAATTTGGATTTGTGTGAGTGAAAACTTTGACCCAATGAAAAGTGTTTCAATTGAATTTTCTCGAACACGGCTGTTAGACTTTAGTGACGCCGCTGTAATTTCGTGGGGTTCATTTTTTCCGTAATTTCAGAGTTCTTGACGGTTGTGAGGACAAAGGAAAGAAAAAGAGCGAAGCGGGGTTGTCAATTTTTTCTAGTTCCACCCTATATACTCTTTATCATGCAAGGAATATATAGAAATCAAACGCCCTGATCCACACGATGACACGTAAGAAAAATATTATTATTTACCACCACACCGTGATTTGATTATCGCTATTTATCAAATTTGTATACAAAATGATATCTGTCCGTTTTTGATTTTTGTTCCCCTCCGCTTTACGTCGTCTGGCTATTTCTCCCTTTCTCTAGTATAGGTAGTACATACACAGGTTCTCCTATTCATTTACCCTGATTTTTGATCATTTATTTGGTTTATTTTCTTTACCCAAATCACAATCACAGCAAAGGGCGTATTCTGAAATTAAGCCGTGGTTACGGTTTCATCATTGCGTCTTTATTCCCGTCGGATTCAATAAACAAGGACAAAACGATGCAACCGCGTAACCACGGTTAAATTCAGGAATACGGCCTTAGTCCCATACTTGTTTATCTGTTCCATTATATTTGTCTTCTGAATAAGAACAATCAACGTAAGATACATACATATATTATAAATAGCAGCATCAATTCACGTAATAATTTGTATATATATATAGGTGTAGACATTCACATAATAAACCTACCGTTGGCCAGTTAGACCCCACATTGAGTAGTTTTACATACGTTTTCGACATCGACACAAAAATAGTTGTCCAAATTTCCTGTCTCCGTTATTATTAGTTAATTGATTAATTTTTTTTGTTTTTTTGTTTCTTCGTGATATTTCTCTCAGGTTTTCTATTTCCTCTCTTTCTTTCGACGTATATTATGTATACCTACGTGTACCAATATATATATATATATATATATATATATACACGGTTAGAAATAATTTGCGTAAATGTGAAATTTTTCGCATGTTAAAATTATTGTGTCAAAATCAACCCTATTTAATTTCGTGTCGGTTCAACATCATCTATCTATGTTGAGGCCATGGAAATGTCGAGTTTCAAGCTTAACATCAAATTCCCAAATTTCAACACAAAGGAAATGTGAATAAGCTCATACGCGAAAAGAAATGTCAAATTCGCTGTTACTTTGCTGTCCGCGTTCTCCACCAGAGGCGTTCGGACGCTAAACTTTCTCGTGATTGAAAATGTGCAACGTCGGAACAAGAAAGTGTGTAAAATCCAAAGTTTGCGATTACCGGATCACCCAGAAACTCCGAACGTGAAACAAGTCAATACTTGTGTACGAATTTTCAATTTAGTCACCGGCCACATGGAAGCCAAAGTAAAAAAAAACATAACTCGGTGTTGTTTAAATTGAGAATTATTTGTATATTGAAAGTTGACAGTATGTATGGGAAAAAATCTGAGGCAAATCAATAATTATCTGCACAAAAATGTTAATGCCTGCCTGGAACATTGTTATCCGGGTGCATACATACATTATTTCGACGTTGAATCAACTCTCGGAAGATGTGGTTATTACGAAAACAAGATGTTACCTTCGTATTGAATCTTTAACATTATATTCAATCAACACTTGACACTAATGTTTCATGTTGAGCTGGGACATGCAAATAATGTTAAATCCAACATTTTTTTTGTAACCGTGTACATATATATATATATAATATAATATGATATACTATATATTCAATTTCAACTATGCGATGTACGATAATTAAAAGATTGGCGTGATATTTCTCCTGTATTTCGCTGTTAAATTTGCCATTTTTTTGTGGTTTTTTCCTCTTTTTTTTTCTCATGTTTAGAATAATTACGTGTAGGTACATATATATACTTTGCATATCGTAGTGTGTGTGTGTGTGTGTCGTGTGTGTGTATATATATGTTTATATATATGTATAGTATAGTAACAAAGTAGACAAATATTTATATCGATCAATGATTATCGATCAGTTTTACAATTTTATATATCTATATGCATACCTCATGTATCGTAGATGTGTATATTGTCTATAATATTAATATTAACCGAATAGGTTGCTATTATATGATATATATCTATATTTATATATGCAGCATAAACAGCGCGGAGAGAAATATAATCTTATATGACCGTTTATGTATGTAGAAGGGATGGATTTTTTGATTGGTTCTTGATTATGTATAATATTGTATGTACCGCATTACCCGCGAAGCCCAATTATACACGATATTCGAGCCGCGCGTCTCTTTCAATACATCATTTTTATACGTCTTTCTCTTTTCTTGACTTCGAAATTGACTACGTCGTTGCAAAACGTAATTTCTGTTTCTTCACAAAGTCCAAAGCCAACTTGTCGCCTACACGTGATTCTAGAATTTGGAGAATCGGATGATCTGAAAATAAGAAGTTTTTTGATTTCACTTACTTTAGTTCACTTCGTAGATGCTTATCAATATAGTTGAATTCTGCAATGAATCTCATTCGTCGGAGGAACACGAAAAACCACATTCGATAGGGTCCAAAATTGGAGTAATCTATCTTTACTACATGTGCTTTCGGAAATTGCTGTATTCGACCATTATTACGAAGCCCTCAACGATCATTGGACTAATTATTTCGCAAAGACAAAATTAGGATTCTGCCCAACTTCGAGCCTGAGAATGCAGTCTTTGATCATTTTCAGGCCTCGAAATACTATTTTGTGCTAGGTCCAGGCTCTGGCACTGATTTATCTGGATATTTTCTTCTCTACTGTGCTGGACGAAGGATTACTCACTTTTATTTTTTTGGTGCATTAGAGGGAGATCCTGGTGTTTGAGGCCATGAAAGTTGTCTATACTGGCGTTGGAGTCAGCGACGCCTGGGATGCTGCTCAGCCCGAGAAAAGCTTCGCCGGCAAAATCATTTGCTGTCAAAACGTCGTGGTCCATTACAGTGAAGAGTATCATGGCGTCGGGACTTCGGCACTGCTCGACGCTCACGGAACTGTGCAGAAGGAAAAAAATACCGATGAGCAATGATTTGTGAGAAAAAGGATTTGTGAATTCATCTGATCAATGAGAAACTAAACGTTACATTAAAACACAATTTCTAGTTTTCTTGCTAAACGAAATCGTATGAACGAATTCCTTGCCTCAGCTTGTTCGAATTTGTGTACTCACAACTCAAAACACTCGTCGAACATCGGATGCAACGTTCTCTTTTGCACGTTGGTCTGTTGTTCAGCACAATGGGAAAATACCCTCCTGGGTAAAAGCTCTATGATTACAAAAGGATCGCTAAAACCGTTCGGATCAAGCGGGATCACATCTCGGGCATTCAGGACCTCCACGCAAAGGGAATCGTGGTTCAGGTACGCCCGGACAGAAAGGACACCGTATTCAACACCATCAGTGTTCAGTTGGTCCTGCAATATCATGTCAACAAATCAATAAAATCCCACAAAAGATGAAAATATGAACTTCGTTTTGAATGTTTCGTAACTAAAATTTTCTTTGATTGACTTTTTTGACTTTTTGATTGACATTGTTTAAAATGTGAAGATTACCTGCAATCTTTGCTGGTAATATCTGTCTATAAGTAGGGCAGTCTCAGTCTTGTGGTACTGTAGCCTTTCCTGGACATTGAGAAAACTTTCACACTTCAGGAGCTCGTAAGGGAGACCCTTTTCCTCCGCGTAGAAAAATTCCAATAAAAGATCCAGGGCTTCGTGGAGTCTCTCGTAAAACACTGCAGGCTTGTCCTGCGCATCATTATTATATTGTTTCAAAGCCATCGAATGAACTGTCTCTCACATACGTTTTCATAATTCCTTTCTATTTTTTCCGACACATTTTAAATTCGGTCTCAACGATGGAGGCAATTAATTGTCATAAAATTTTACACCGCGATTGAGAAACCGGCAAAGGGGAGCCCGTAACTTCGGAAGAACAAAATTCAGGTAAAATTTCCCTGGCATACCCGCAACAAAATTGTTTCACAACTCACCCCTGTGCTCCCGTCCATCTGATTACTCAATTCTCCTAAAACAACACCCCAAACGTCTTGGAGGACTCTGTTGAAATTTGTTGCTAAGAGTGCAGAATTCAGGGCAACTAAATGGAGGTCGAGATATTCGAGGAGAGGGGCCATGGCTTCTGAAGTTGGAAGTGAGTCCGGTGACCATGCGAGATGGAACATGGTTTTTTTGAGCGGGGCTCTCATCTAGACAAAATGGAAAATGAAAAATCAGCCTTGACAGAATTGTGCAGACCGATGCTTTTGAGTAAGATTTTCTTCAATAATTTTTCAAATTTGTTCAATATGGTAGAAAAGTTCATACAGCCTTCGTGGATATACCTTTGCACCAATTCGGGATATGATTTGATTGATGAACAAAAGCATTTGTCCTGGTGTTTGGTCCAGAGGTGATATCAGTGCGTTACGCCACTGGAGTCTGACCGCTTCTCCAGCCTGACCTTCCAGCGATTGTAGAACTCTTTCCACGCACAGTTCCTCGCCGAGACTCAAAAGCCATCGTCGAACGTATTCCAGGCCGTTAATTGCAACGCACATCTGTACATATGGACTTAAAATTAAACTACTTAGAAATCTTACGGTGAAATCGATGACAGACCAGAACTGTTGTTGGAGTGGGAGAAATTATACGATGTAGATCAATTCTTTGTCCAGTGATTTCTTATTCGCTGATTTTTTGAAAATCTGAACGGATTCGAGAATGATTTCGCAAGGAGTTCACCAATTTGACGAACTATCCCAGTTCGTTATAGATTTCATGGTGATGATTTCGACGGGTCTTTGAGAGTATGCCGACATTCAATAGGAATTTGATCAGATCCGTGAACTTCAAGGCGATAATTTCGGAGAGCATTTCATGGAATCTTACAACTTCATTGGATTTCACAATAGAGATTTCGAATTGTTTTTCAAAACCGTAACAAGATTGAACAACGATTTTATAAAATTAATGAAATTCTATGAGATTTTGAAAAGCGTTTCATGAAATTTCACAGGATTTACGAGAGTTTTTGAAAGGTATAGTCAAATTTTCACCTCTCAGTGGATATCGTACCTTGACACGTCTTATTGCGTGTTCTTTCATTTCCAATGTTTGCCTGGATCTATATAATCATCTATAACTAATTTACCTGCGTAACTATGCAATTTTACATCGATTCAAAGCTACGGATGCACGCTGCAGTGATGTATACAATTTTAGAATCCATGATTTTTGAGCTCTGGAGATAGCTGAATTAAAGTATGTAAAACTGTTGTGAAAATGTTGTAATTAATTTTTACGGAAACTTATAACTGTTTTCTAATTCCATTATCAGATTTCTGAGCATACATCTCGCAAAGTCTAATAAAAAATATCTGAATAATGGTTTCATGAAGAGGTGACTCAATCCGATTAAACTAAATTGAAATTTCTTGGACTGCACAAAATCTATCAAATAGATTTCTCAAGGCGAGTTTACTTCCACCTGAACGTAAACTGAAAGCTTGCGATGCGCCTAGGAACTAAAATTAGAAAAGAGCACATCTCACAAATCTGCACAAATGAAATTTCAGCAATGCCACTTATTGTTAGTTATAGCTGTCTGCGAAAAAGCTCCGCTCAAGTGTGTATATACCTATGTACAGGTATGTATTTAGGTATTTGCATGTTGTGTGTACGTCGGTATGGGCAGCACTGCGCTCTCCTAATTAAACTTTCGGAAGCAACATACAGAAGCCCTCGCATTGCATTTGGCAGCAGGCCAATTGGTGTTCACAGTTAAATGTAGCTGGACACGAATCCGTCTGTGGAAACTTTTGCTGCGCATAACTTTCACGATGAGCCTCATTAATTTTTACGAAAACACTGTCTCAGTGTTTCGTTTTTACTATGTGGAGCAGTTCCGTGTTCAGCATAGAAAAATGATAATAATGACCCCAAAATAAAGTCTGACGGGAATTTCGGTGTTATGCGGTACGGTATATTTACAGGACATACATATAGTGATCAATATCTAATGACGAATACGCTAAGCTGCTGATCGTTAGTGATTACAATAGCGAAGCAGTATCTACCTGTGCGATTACCTCATCAGTTGTTTTATATGGTATTAATTCTTCGTAGTATCCACTATCAGCCAATTTCTGATGCGTCAATTCTGCGTAGTAGGCTGCGGCACTGCATATCGCCTGTTGCCCGGAGGCAAAAAGAGAATGAAAAAGAGAAGATTTATTTTCCGGAGATCGATTCGAGAGGGGAGAACTATCGGCAATGGACCATTTTTTTCTGTTTTTCGTGTCGAGCACAAAGAGACGAACAAATTCCATTGATGGATTTTCCATTTTTGGAGCAGCGAAACACTGGATAATCATTTTTGAAATTCAATGTTTGATATCTGATAGCTACATGTAACACCTATACATGCTTAACACGATATCCTATTAGTGGACGGAGTGTTAGCTCAGCCGTGAATTACTAAACTTGAGGATACTCACGTCAATGATCTTCAGAACAAAATTGTATGAGCCTGGCAGGTCCGGCCAAGCTAATTGCTTCCAAAATTCTTTGATCTGAAAGTCAAAGCTGTGATTTGCTGGATGATAGAAGAAGAAAGGGATCATCGGAGAAATTGCCATGAATCTTGGTCCTGATCACGTACCTGATAAAAACATGCGGTCGCATCAACAGCAGACGTGCAATGTTTGACGATAAATTCGCCAGTGCACATTCTGTCCAGGTCAGCAGCTCGTCTGATCCTTTGCATGGCCTTGAGCTTTGCGAGATCGAGCCATTTGTCGACTGCAGGTTCAAACCACTGATAATACGAGTATATGGCTAGAGTCTTGTGGTCGGATTGTGGAAGATGGTCCTTCATGCTGGAAAACGAATCGGTCGTCAGAATTTGGGAAGACCTAAAATTCACTCGACTTCTTTGTCTCTTTTCTCAAACTTCCTTACTTCACGAATTCCTGCAAAGCTAAATACAGCTCGAAGATTGGCGTCCCGATCTCGGCCCCAGGTGGAAGAACGTATTCTTCGTCACGACCTTGACCATGGACTTCAAGACAAGCTGCAGTAACTCGAGCACCAAGTTCATTGTGCACCTGATAAAAGCATTTTCCTTCAGTTCACCACGAAGAGCTCACGTAGGTATAACATTGCAAGCCGGAATTTCTCCGTTAAAAAATTGGCTAAGAGATTTTTCACTGATAAGCGATGGTCCCACGGTCATAAACAAAAATACTGTCATGAGTGAAAAAATAGTAATAAGAACTGGCAATGTATTAGCAATATTGACTTGTTCTTCTGTTATACAAGTATAGAAGGTATTTGCCAGGTTCAATGTCGATTGTTTCCTGACAAGGTTTGCTGTCCGCGATAGATGACAATATAGAATAGTTATCACGTGGCCATATCTCACTGTCCGTGGGCATATAGAAATTTTCTTGATGATTCATCATCATCACCAGACCAGTGAAAATTGAGACAAACGAGTGGACATAATGAAAAGCTTTGAAGCGATCTTCGAGTTATTTCTACCAGAAGGAATACAGTTATCCTGAGAGCCTGACAGTACGACGGAGTGAGTGTATTCTATCCACGTGAAAAAAGTTTGGACAGGAACAGGGAAGGGTGAGAAAAAGAAGACGGGTGAAAAGTTTCTTCGACAAACATTTGTCGTAGACAATGCTGAAATAAATGTAAAAAGACGTTACGAGGGAAAGAAGGATCTTATCGAGTTTCGTGTAACTAGTACGTAGTTAGTTAGACGAATAAACTCTCGTGAAACTTCTGTCCCGAAGTTCATACGACGGACGAAAATAACTTCAAAGCAGATCTCTTGGTTTTCGCCATTTCTGTTTCTGTTTTTTTTTTGTTCTTTTTCCCTATTTTCTGGCTTCCCAAAATCTACGTCCTCAATAGTCGATGTTACTGTGTGTACTTGATACTTCGTAAACGGTTTTAAGAGGCTACAAAAACATCGAGGCGTCTGTGCGGCATCGTAAAGAAGCATCGAACGGTGCTAGAGAGACGAATACACATATTTTATACAGTAACTTGCAAATGAAACACCGTTGAGAATTTCAAAAACGTATTACGGTAGGTACATTGGTCTGGAAATAAATTATGGCTGGAAAGACTAGAAACTAGAAAAAAAAGAAGAAGAAAAAAAGGATATTGCGAACGTGTAAAAATGACAAAATCTCGCATTTCTTTCCGCATACAGCAATCGAAACGAAATATTGAAGACATGTTGAACCATGCAATATGCTCGGATCACGATAGCTCTCATTTCTTTGTATACATACCTATATAGCAATGAATCAGAATTTCGCTAACTAGGACAGTAACGAAAATATATGAAATATATATATTAGTAACAGTAAGCAAGCATCATGCAGCTTTTGCATCGCATAACATTGTATATTAATCATGTATTTTAATGTGCCTGACATGCCGTATATAAATTTCATGTGCGACGAAATAGTATAGCTGGCAATGAATAAGATTCTGATCGCTTGTACACAATAATAATAATCGAAATGATAATGGCAATGATAGTTTTTGTACATTCTCCACGACATGGATATAGGTATATCTTTGAATATGCCTATATATATATTTCGATCTCATCAGGATACTGATAGTTGTAATCGAAAGGACTGAACATGACATCATGCATTTGAAATTGAAAAAGTTTGGTCATGGAGGTAACAAATGGAACAATGCTTGGAGCAGTGTGGCGTGTATGGGTATAGTAAGTAAAGTATAGCAAAGTAGAGGTACAGGTATAATATATGCGATATTTAATTATAGCATGATAATAGGTCGATCGATGCTCGGTACAGATATTATATAATAAAACAGTATGAGAGGTGTGGAATAAAATAAGGGGAGGGTAACATTTGTGTGTGATATAGAAGTACCTCTGATGTGTGCTCCATGTGTTTCGCCACGTATTCCGCCAGCTATGAACAAACATCTTGTGTACAGTAAAAGTCGCAATTATATTGCATTTTTAGCAACGATACGATGATTTCAAACGTCGTGTCATTTCATTTATCGAAATTATATGAAAATACCTCACATGAGAATATTGCAATGTTTCATTGAAAGACTTGGAAAATATCTAAGAAATTTGACAATCCTGTGCGGTTAGATGAATCTATATGTGTGAAGCGGTGTTCCTTGCAAATTACTTCAATTTCTCTACCTACTCCGCAATTCACGAATTGGCATGATCTCACGCGGCGCAAAATATTGCTAAAATTATATGCGCTATTGTGGAACCGATACGATCGCCGTTGTTCCATGAAATGCAGAATATCGATGAAACGAATAATATATATATTTGAAGACAAGATTTTGCAGATACAATTATATAGTGAAAGAATATTATAATGTATTTGAGTTTGTTGTTGCGCAAAAGCTGATCGACGATCACAATTGGTTGAAAGCATATAAAGCCAAACAGAGCACATTGAGCAACGAGACACTGAACTGAAACAATGCTGATTGTAATTAATAACAATACACGTTGTTCATCGAATCTTGCGAATATAAATAACGATATTCGAAACTGATTGTCTTGAAAACGATTCATTTGTCTGCATGGGAAAATCGTTTGAATACACATCCGAATGAATTAAGACACTCACCATTTTTTCCAGCTGCTTGTAGACCGCAGAGAAGTAAGGAACTCCGGTCATACTGGAAATGGTAAAAATATCAAATCCTCAAAGTTATGCCGTATCCTCCCCGTGAAAATATCCCGTCCAATGAATTTTCGCCGTAATCGCAGATGATCAAGATTTTGCGACTTTCCGAAAGTGATTAAAAAAGCTAGTAAGCCTGAGCTGTGTGGACTCCGAAGCTCTAAATCAAGTGAAAAATTTGGTTTCCTCAGCCATGTATTTTAACAGCCAGAATGACGCCCATTACCACAGCAAAGTCTGTCTCATACTTTGCACAACCCCATTGAGTAAAGAGCCCCGAATAAATCTGGATGTGAAGTTCAGTCCCGCAATACTGACGCAAGTATTCAACGCAGTGGTTCACCGCGCCACGAAGTTTTGCGATCTGTCAGACACTGCAGTTGGTAATTAAATGCTCGTGCATTCAAGAAACTGGAGCCGTAGATGTATATGTATATGTATGTACATTTACTTCTCGGTTTTGCAATTCGGCCTGCAGAAAAACTGCGAATTGTTAGAAGTGAGAAGCCGTACGGCGCAGTACTAGAGGCTGCGCTCAAGTGCACCAATTAGTTTTAAGTCTGGTAAAGCTACTACAGTGCTACGAATTGTTTGAAGCTGAAAGGACTTCTAAATTGGAGTCATTCATTTACTGAGCGACTCTGCGAAGGCCGTTATCCCTGTATGGGCATAAATAGACGCCACAACTTCGTGCTTCCGTTAAAAATATGAACAAAACGAACGAAAAAATGATAGTAGAAAACGGGAAATCATCTTTAGTCAGGCTACTCACTCTTCAAACAGGGCATTGTAGAAGTGCAGTCCTTGTTCGAGGTCCACCAATAATGTGGTAACGAGGTTTGTATAGTCCTGCAGGATCCTGTCGGCGTCTTGATCGGGCTCGTGGTCGTAGTATATCGTCTTGTTCATCGTTTCTTCGTACCTGAACGGGGACATCGATGGACGTCGATTAATTTCCATTTCTCTCATTCTTTGGTTGCCTCTGCTTGTTTGGCTGAACAAATAACTGCGCACTGACACTCACCAATCGTGAGTCCCCTTCCTGAGTGCAGTGATGATCTCGCCTCTGATTTCTCTGTTGAAAGGGCAGCACTTCCAGAAGGCTTTCATGTTGGCCAGCAAGCGTAGGCACCTTGGAGGGATTGAAACTATTTTGTCAGACACGAGACGCATGCGACTTTTCGAAGAGTTTTAGACACGATGGACATTTTCTTACTGACCTCAGCAGATAGTCAAGTTTTCCAATCGCTGGTCCGTGGAGAGGCGGAAAGAGTAAACGGTGCTGACGAATCTGGTTCAATGACATCTCTAGAAAGACGTTGAACGAGTCGGCTAAACATTGCTCTTCATCTCGGGAGAGAGTGTCTGTTGGCCACAGCGAGTCCAAGTCCTGCGGAATGAGAAAATGCTTTCGGAATCTGTTGCGAATTCTTCTACCGGATGTCAAACTTCAGGGAAATGTGATTCTCCTGCGAGAAATGCCCGTGTCGAATTGTCTCGGGTTCAAACTCACCTGTAACAAACGGTGCAGAATTCTAGGGTCGACGCCAGGCTGCCTAGAAGTGGCCATCCAGCGAATTAACGCCTGCTGAAGTTCAGTCACGTCTCCTTGCACTGCGTGCTGGTGCAAAATCGTCAGCGCCGTTTGTGGCAGTTCTCCGGTGAACTCATTCTGACAGGAAATTATAATATAAGTGAAAATGAACCATCAATCCTTAATTCGTTTGTTCAAAAATCCACAGATCCTAATGCAAGGGTCATCGGAAGGAACCGCTGCCAGTGTTTCAGATTCCACTTATCGAAATATCTAGCTATTGCGTGATGGCAATACAGCATTGAATGAAACTTGGCTGAGATCCTTTCGGAGCAGATTGATACAGGAAATCTTATAGATGTGCCGCTTTCGGACTGAATAGAAGTGAGGGAAACCCTTTCGAGAATATTTCAATTTATCGGTCAAGTTGGTCGAATTTCCAAATGAACCAACCAACTTCATTTATAGTTCGATTTTTCATTTTTTTTCATCTTTCGAAGCAGTACGATGCAGTCCGTGAACTCTTACAGAGAGTCCTTTGAAACGAATGGAATGTCATGAGATGCGTTGTGATCTGATGAAATCCTGAAATGTCTCATAAATTATTCTATGAGATTTTGCGGAATACTACAAAAAATCCTACACTTCAACACAATCTGAGTTTCATGATTGACCATCCCCCTCCCGAACACGTTGAAACGATTACCTACTGGAAGTGCTTTTCCATGTTTCCCTTCACCCTTAGCAATGGAAACTATACTATACGGTGAGTATTTGATTCAAGCCAATTTTCCATTTATCCTCGTCACAAAATTACCCCTTGTTTGCTCAATTCGTGATTCAGAAATACAGTGTAGAGACGTTCTTGCTGTCTAAGTTCACCCCAATTGTCTTCCTCGGATGTTCCTCTATCCTCGCGAGTTGAGAGCCAAAGCTTGAGTCTGATTCGGCCTTGGATGTTGCTGCGTTGTGTCCGGGCTTCAAGTTTGTACCAGCAGTCGAGTCCTGTGCTCGGTATATCCTGAAAATTTGTTCAAGGATGATAGATGGATTAAGTTTGCAGGATAGGACGCGTGTAGCTCGTAATTTGGAACTGCTTGTCCGTACCCGCATGTGACGCCGAAGACAGCACAATAATATCACACCTCGGATCCCCCGCGATTCGTGAATCGCTCATGCAAATTAACTTTGGTAATAATAAACAATAAGAAAAAACCTACGAGGGACTAGATGGCGGCGAGAAGGAGGTACTCAGGGTTTCCACAGGTCGTAAGGAGCTCCCTGAACGGAGGCAGATGTCGAGAAAAACCGATAAAGATTTTAGGTAACGAGCTTCCGAAATGAGGGTGTCGTTTCGAGCACGTTACCAATTTTTTTTTAAACCCGCTAAAATGCTGCGGTGCGTGCTGCTAGCCAAACGACGCGATGCGCGTCTTCTACGAGCACGAGAACTTTGAACCCCAGATTGCGCGCGTCTACCCTTTTATCTCTTATATGACAATCGAGGGGGAGGGATAATGACGTTCGTGTCTCTCACCTGCAGTGGAATGTTCACACAACCTAAAAAGTCGTCCTGACTGCCAGTTCTCGCGCTCTGGGCAATCTGCTTGAAGAATCTTCCGAGTCCTTTCACTCCACGAACTTCGTTAAGCTTGCTCACGGCGTCAAACACCGAGGATTCATCGTCGTGGTCCCTGTAACCATGTCTGTCAGGCACACAAAGCTACCGGCATTTGAAGAGAAGCCATTCACAAAGAAGATCATGGGGGGGGGGGGGGGGGGGGGGCGAAAGACTGCGAACGTTGCTTTCGAGGGAATTGCTCTGACTGTGGTTGTAGCCAAAACTAGAAAATGTTCTTAGTCAGAATTGTCTAAAACTGCTTGATGCTAACATTCAGTGAAGTTACCTTCTGCCAGGGTGTAATCCATTAATCAAGAACGGTAGGTTCGCAATGGGGATGTTGAGGGGCGGTTGTTTTGTCAGAAAGCAAAGCAACAAGCACGTGCAAGGAATTCAGGAATAGTATCGAACGAGAAAGTTATGCTACGGTGAATGGGCATGAATCTAAGATATTGCCCGGACGCGTTGGGAGCTTGCAGCTAAGATCCTATCCTTTTTCTACATATTCTCGAAGGAAAATACCGAGGTGTCCCAATCTCAGCTGATATGAAAAATACGTGTTTAATAACGTAGACGCCGCTAAATCCATGCAAAGTTTCATCAAAATCGGAGCCGGACACCTCGGTTTGTTCTTCAACTGAAAATCGTGACGATCGAGTTCGACATGACCAATGATTACTTTGTATGGCAAATGGAGTTAGGATTATCAATCTATACTCACCATATATCCAGGTGCAGGATGTCGGTGTTTATGTCGTCGATATCACTGAAATGAGAAATGCAACATGAGAAATTGACTTAAACTGATACGCCTTACTTTCAGAGACTCAGAACTTACAAGCGGAACTTCTCCTCCCATCTTGGACTCAGGGTATGTGGTTTCACCGAGGTGGCTCGAATGTATTTAGCTGGAACCGCTCCGCCGAGTGAATCACGATGTTCACGTCGGTTTCCCGGCTCCTTACGCTTGAATGAAAGCCTGAAACTGTTCAAAGATTTTCATTCATTAATTAAACTACAATACAATGATTGAGAATAGTCATAGAAGGGTCATTCGGTGTCGATTCGAACGAAGAAAAAGTCAAAATTAGACATAGACGTCTACGATTATGCCACAGTTGTATGGAAATGTCGTAATCTCGCGGTCGTACCAAAAATCACCTCGCGTAAAATTGTTCTGTGAATGCTCCACGGAATGACCCATTATTAATCGTGAATTTGCAATAGCGTGAATGTACACATTCCACGTCGAATATCTACCTATGATGTTTTCTCAATTTTTCATGATGAGAATTGTCGTTATCACCACCGTCCGATAATGCCCGAGTTGTTTGTCGAGGTGAGGCTGGAGGTGTGTGAGGCGAATGTGTGCTCAAATTTGGTTGAGGACTGGGCGGAGCTCCACCGTTTCCAGGTTGGATACCCAGCATGCAGTAGGGGTCGCTGAAGCCTGAAGATAATTTACGATTCAAGAAAGAAACACCTCCGGACTCTTTTTTCTTCGTTTTGTTTTGTTTGCGAAATTGAAAATTTGTCGCTCAAGAATAGCTCCGCTCCATCAAAATTTTAGTGGTCTAGAAAATCCATTGGATTCCTTCACCGAACACAAATTCTCGGAGCTTTTGATTTTGTTTCTTTTTCGTGCAGGATTCGTTTCGCTCTGCAGAGAATGTTTGATACCTCAACCGGAGGTACGCGGGGCTAGCGGAAATCTCGGCGAGGATCGCGGCGCCAGAGGAACCATGATGTTTGTACGTCATAAATATTTTATCGAGGCAAACAGTTTACTCCGAGAATATCCTCGATCTTACTATATGATACATCGTGGTTTCCAATCTAGCGTCGGATACGGCGGTTTTGTGGCTCGTAAAATCACATGATCAGTTTATCGAAAACAGACAAATTGGTACGCGGTCTCTCGAATCTCGATCAACGGTGAAATTCAATCTACAAACATCAGAAATACCAGCTACTGAATTCCAGAATTTTCTTCCGAGTCTATCGACTCTCCGGGCATGGATAAAAGTTTCAGCTTCAATAGCAAGCACTTCAAAGGCAATTCCTGTAAGGTAAAGTCAGTTAATTTGAACCTCCTCCCGAGGGGAAATAAAAATTACAAACTAACTGCACTCTATGTATTAAAATAAGATCTTAAGATAAACTTCAAAACCTCCCCGAATTAGATTAACCTCAATAACTTTGGAAGCATTTTCAACGGTGTACCAGTTACAAGATCGATTGCTGGAATATTTCCTTCCCGAAGGAAATGCTCCGCTCCCGATACCCGACTTCACCTTTATCATACATGTACCTATAGTATGTATTATATATATGCATATATTAATCGAAGAATACTTTCCATCTTGGATCGAATCCACTGTCATTTTTCCTTCGTCTTCTCCTTTCGTTTAACATATTGAAATTATTCAACCATCGGAACTGAATCACAGTATTGTATTCATCGAAGTGGATCAGAATTCCTCGGTGTTATAACAATGGAGTATAATAACTTGGTTCAGTGTAGCATAGGTATGTATCGCGGTATTTACTGCCCGACAACAATCGACCCGAGGTCTAATACTCTTTGAATTGACCCCTAACGTACAGTCCGCATATCTACCGCGAACAGTTCGCTCTTGAACTCATATATATTGGTTTTTTTAAGGGTCGTAGTCCGATCAAGAAAAAATCCCAAGGAATCTGTTCTGTCCACATGTGCCGCTGCGACACTCCACCGTCGAGAGATCCTTGTCAAATTCACGTTAAACTTCACCGTGATCAATAAAAAGGACATCAATCTCATCCATATATACCTATACGAGACACTCTACTCTGTCCTCTAAGTAACAGCTGCCGGAGCCTCGAGGAAAGTAACAGATGAGAAATGAAACAGAAACCAAAAAATAAAAAATGATAACAGAAAGATAGCAATGACGAGTATAAAACTGTGCACGATTTCTGATCGGCCAGCTTCGCAATTTATTCATTCGTAAGATATACTGTATTATGAAATTTTATTCACCCCGAGAAACATAATTAGAGATCAAAAGCGAAATCTAGTAGAGTATAACTAGACATGATTTAGATAGCTGTCCCATAATTGACTCGGGCAACAAGCTACGGTGGTAGACGACGATATGCTCCAACGTTTAAACGTTGAACGTTGTGTCAAACAAACGGTATTTACCAGGGTAACCAGATTATCGTAAGGGTCTAACCAAGTTACCTCATTACTGCCTGCAGCTATCTTTGTTGACGCCGGCCGACGCTCTTGGGAGATATTTACGTCAGAATATATGTTCGCAAAGTGACGAGAGACGTTAAACAACGACAAACATGTTAATATCTGGTAATAAGCTCGGGTCACTTAACCACCTGAGTCATACGATCCTATTATACATATATTGTGGTTGTCGTTTGTTCCTTGAGCACAAATCTTTTCTCCCACGAATTGCAATATTTAGCAACGATACAACCCCTCACGTATTGCTTCTTCGTTTCAAAGATTACAAGAATATTGTCGTGTGAGAACTTTCCACCAACTGTTTTTAGATCCAAAAAGATTGCAAGCTGGTGTCAAACCAATCACAAACAATCCTACTTTTGGTTCGGAGTCTTGGGAAAGCGTGAGAAGGGGAAAACTCTGGTAATTTATGATTTATTACTGTCAAATGATTGCCTGACTCGACAAACTCGATGGTTGTGTCGGAGAATCTGGAATTAGAGGATAGTTACTGCCAATCTGTTTATCCTAGATTCTGCGTTCTCGAGGATCTTGTAATGAGCTTGACTCTACTTAATCCGCGAGAGAGAAACGCGAGTATCGGCGCCCGGCGGTGACGCGGTAAAATTCGTTCGTGATGGAGCCTGCGGGTTCTGGTGAGACAAATTTCGAACACTGTACGATCAGATTGACAGGAGTGTAATACGTAATAATCCAGAATAATGTCAGGTTTTGATTATCTCGTGGAAAAAGAATTGACGCAAACAAGACAAAATTGGCTTACCATTAGCGTCTTTCGCCTCGAGTCCTTCCGCTTCAATGACGACAACACTCAGAACGACGATGGGTGGCTGTAGGAGAGAAAGGAGAAGAAAAATAAGATAAAATAAAGTCAAAGTGGGGCGAAGGAGTAGTAGTCGCGAGAGACAAGTTGTTTCCTCAACGGAGTAAGCACGCACAAAAAGAATTTCCAGGGCTCGTTAAATCGTGCTTGAATATACCAGATGTTTTACTTTACAATCTCAACACAAGGAAAGTTGATTAATGACGGTAACATGAAAGACAAGGCTTTGTAATATTGCGATAAGGAAATTACAGCTGCGATATTACAATCCTGATTTTCATCGGACTTGTGTCATTTTAACTTCCTTAATGTTCCAATATGGTAAAACTCTCCGACAAAATATTACTGAATTACATCAACAGCGTATGAAAAAGTAACAACAAGGATTGAAGCATTATTCACAAGTATTTTGCACTGGATAAAAAGGTAGTCAACCAAGAGAAGACTTGATTGGATAATTTAAGACACTCTGAAAAACTTGAACTCACGATTTATGCACCGTTAAAACTGTCCCTCGAACCATAAAGATTGGAAAAAATGTCATCTTCTCATTACCAGGTTGATAAAAATGAATTATAGCATTACCTTCTCCTCGGAAGCGATGCTGAGACATCGCCGATGCTGATCTTGTGGAACGACAAAAGCCTCCTGAGCATATCTGTAGAGATCTTCTTTGTAGTGAGCGTATTGTCCTGTGCTTGCACCGACTGTGTTAGCAATCGTGTAGAGGACTTCGAAATACAACTGTTCCATCTGAAACAATGGGCGCAGTGTGACGTAACGTTACTTGCGCTCATAACATGCTTGATGTACCGGAAACATGGAACCCGAAGCGTGAACAATATGTGCACACATATATGGAGCGCTCCACGTTAACAGAAAATTGCATTTCGTCGCATAAGGTAGAAATGGAAAAGTCCGAGGTACGTGTCCCCTAATTTTTAATGGAATATTGGATGGATTGGATGAAAAAGTGGTAAAAAAAAATCCGAGATATGGAACGTTTGAGATCGACCGATGTGAGTGGACGTAAGCGGTGAAGTGCGCTATAATAGACGACGTTGCTGAAATTGTGGAAGACGATTTCATCGCCTGGTTATGCCCTCAATGCCGCGTTTCACCTCGATCAAGCACTCGCTAGTCTCTCTACTTGTATTTACAATGCACAGGGAGCTGTAGTCTCATTGTTTGAAATCGTGAACGTGGGTGTAGGTACTATTGATTGACGTATTCATTCAACTGTCTTCCTCGGGACGAATGTATCTGCCTTATTGTTACAGTAAGTCGCTCCATAAGAAGACGGGACTGACGGCTAAATGAGGGTGAGGTTGACGGTAACGACGAGGGTGAGAGTCATGGCGCGGGTGTCGGCGCGGGCGAGGAAGAGGAACTTTCGAGGCTGGTGAACATGAAATTCTTGTATAATCAGGACATTTTGTCAGCTCGAAATTCCGAGTCTCCTCTGAAAGCGAGCATGAAGAACCCGGGAAAAAAAGAGACCATACGATTTATAATAGATCAGAAAAGGAGAAGTGACTTTATAATAGATCACTCTGCCCCCAGGTGCATCCCTCGCCGAGGGAATAATCCGCTCGCTATTTTCACCTCAGCAGAAGCTCTAGAAGCTCATAGAAAGATGTTCAACAGTCTGCTGAACATATCCCGCGTACTTCGTTGGATTTTTTATTTTCCAAGACATCCTCTGGATTTAAAGTTGCCCAAAATAACGGTGAATGACATTTTTCTGTGTCTTGAAGACGTTGTATTCAGGGATATTCAGGTCGCAAATAATTCAGTGGCCAGTGGAAATAAAAATAACAATTTTTGAGCAATTTCACGTTTATAATTACCAACTGTTTTACTTTTTTTGCTTTATCGACAGCTATAGACCCCGAGTATTCGACTGAAATATTGGATATGCGGGATACGGCGCCATGGGATTTCACAATTTCTGGACTAAACTCGATTCTCAATCAATTTTTAATTACCAATTAATCCTACGGGAACTGCAGGTCTAACCAGTTGAAAACTATATCGCAAAAATAGGAAATAATGTTCAACTCTTTACCAATTAAAATTCCTACCTTGAGTATCGATCAAAATAACGCTCCACAAAATTAAAATTTCATTAGATTGCATTTTGAATAATAGAAGAGAATAAGAAGAAGTAAAACAGTGAATGTTCAAATCCGTGGTCAGCAGTTGAAGAAATTCTGATACAAGCCCCGTGGAAAGCTTCACGAGTTTTCACGTTCTAATACCTAGTATTATAAGAACTTCAAGAAGAGTTTGAATCCTCCTCACTTATTCCTGCTTCAGGCTGTACATCAAGCTCCACGATCATCCTTCGGAAATACATTTAACATCACGTACATACATTCATACATACAGTGTCTATGCACGCTAGTCGAAATCTATTTTACATCGTGCTTCACCGCCTAGCACAAGAGTCTGGAAATTTACCTATCTTGTATGTCACATGGAGCAGTCTGAAGTGTTGTTCGAAGCTTTGCAGCAGTTTAGCACTTGGAACTCACGGGCTATATCACAAGTGACGACAGATATCCAAAGTTAGGTTGTTGAAGTTACTGGGAGTTTAAAGGTCAAGATAGGTATCTCTTTGACGAGCTTTCGCTCCTCTACGAATAAGATGTTTCAAGTTTTCAAAGTGGGTACCTATAGCCCAAAAATGGGGAATCCCATGTCGAGTTTCCATTATGAAACTCCCGCCATTTTTTTGTCCAAAAAGAGTGTAACCATATCTTTGATTTTTTGCTATTTTCGATCTGGTAATTCATTTTCATTTTACAGCTGTGTAAAGTTTCGGCTTTTCCACAAAACTAATAATTCGAAAAATTGACATACATGATTACCGCGAGCGCGATAATCTCGTTGTTAGCTTACGATGAACAATCGCATTATCGTATCCATGAACCTTGTCGGATAGATTCAACTATCCCTTTCCTCTCTAAGGATTATTGAATAACTTCTGCAAGATTACATAGCTCGCCGGACGTCTGCAAATTAAGATAACTCGGTACATCGAGCTTTCCAGTTTGTACTAATGCCGGTGGGATGCTTTGGCGAACAATTCTTGAGCTCAGATTTGATCATCTAGCCGTCGACGAACTAGTTCGTTCAGAAAGCTCGATGAAATCTTAGTTTCACTGAATTTTTGAAATTACACTTTTGAAACAACTACTTTGACGAAGGCTGTCAAATCGGAGGTGCGCGGATCCCAAAGATTGAATTGCACAGAAAACAGAAAAATCGTTTCCATTTCGGCAAATTTATACCGAACCTTTAGGGGGAAAACGCTGAAAACGACAAATGGAATTTGTATTATTCGGTACGTAGAATTGAACCGTGCAGAACGAATTCCGAAAATCTTCGCCCTTTTGAATTAATTTGTTATTTTTTTTTTCCATGTATATTACATGAAAACATATGAAAATTAGAAAATTTTCGCTATGTAAGTACTACAGGACTATCTCCAAAGTATTACCGTAAAATATTTCGGTGCCTACTCATAGTATGGCAACTTATCAGGAGGAATTAAAAAAACTCAAGTTAATTAGTGGGTGGGTAAAACTTTGAAGATGAGACTCTTTCAAAGTAGATATGCAATGAAAGAAAGAATACAAAGAGAAAAAAAAAGAATTAAAATTCAAGAGAGAAGCGTTTCCCCAGAGGAGTCTACTTTGCTCAAAGTCTTTCCTCCTCATTTATAGCAATTACAAGGTATCATAAAAAATGCTTTTCATCCGGAGGCCAGAAGAAAGTCATCTTTTCGAAGAGAGATAATTTCACGACATTTGATGGATCTTTGATATACCTACCCGCCACAATCTCACGGATGATAAGTTTTTGCTGCATTTTGTCAGAGCGAAGTCAAGATGTGAAATTATGGGAGTATATAGCGGTCGTGAGGCGTGAGAATCGGTTGGAACAGTGACAGCGGAATACGAAGGGGATATCTAAGCGAGAATTATTGATTAACCATCAGCTGCGTCGTGCGGCTATAACTTCTTGGCATTAATGCTTAATTCCAAATGACCAGCGAATCATGAATCAGAAATGATTGTGCGGACTTTAACGAGAAGTAGAGCCGAGAGGAAGAGTTTGTCACTGGACTTTTTCTTTTTGTTCAATGACAAAATGATAGGAGAGAAAGAAAATGTAGAAGAAAGAGAACCCGCGGTCGATCACCTGGGAATCGAAGACTCTTTACAATCTTTGATGTCACACAGAGTTGCTATAAGGTGGTACCTGTAACGACAAACGGAATATCTGGTCGATAAACGAGCCGTTGTAACGATCTGACGCCGAGTTTTCTGATGCGTGGGAATATCAAAGCTCCGTGGCCATGATTGCCACAGGTGAACAAATCCTCGACGGTTGTTTGTAATTTGAGAGGAGGAAGAAAAAGAGACCGAAATAAAGAATTGGTAACGGTATTCATTTTACCATGGAACATAAACTGCGAAACGATCGCGCAATATAAAATAATTGGATTGATTCTCAGAGCCTTCAGATTTCTCTCTGAACATTGAATATCATTGATCTTTTCACTCGAATCCTGAATGCAGGGTCACGGTGCTGGTACCGAATACAGCGGCATTCGATGGCCGGATTTCCGCTGACGTTTTGCCTTGAAAAACGAAAGTCACTGATGGCGATTCCACGAGGAAAAAAATTTCAAAATCAACTAAATTAACGGCAAAAAATAAGCTACCCATTTTTCGGGGGATCGGTGAATGTTCCTCATTGATCACAGAATTTTCGAGAATTCATCATCAAGCAATAGTCGATGGATGAATTCTGGAGAAGTTCATGCCAGTTTTCAGCAATGAGCTAGATGTTTCTCATTTTTCAAGGTAGTCGCGCGCGCCGGTTCGGTGCTTTGCAGCATATTTTCGAAAAAATCTGATCCGACATTTTTCGATCTAAATCCGAATTGATGCCAGGGTTGGTGGAGCATATGCAAATACATAAGACGGATCGTGTGAAAAAGCAAAAACCACGAGCCGATTCCATCCTAGCACACCACCGGAGTGTATAAAAGCTCAGCATACAAAGGTTCAACGGTCCCACGACGTTTACCTACCTCTTTCTTGTTCAGTCTTGTGTAGTTCTGAACGGCGTTTAAACTCTGGTTTTGTGATGACGGGGGTGGAACCTCCGCCCGTCCTTCAACCTCCTGCAAAACCATCAGCCGTCGGTTTTCCTGCTTCCATGACAGCGCTGTGAAGCTTTCGAAAAATGAACCGTCCGTCTCTTGCACTCTGAAACAATCGAATTTTCATTCACAATATTTTCGAGTCCTTTGTATCAAATATTTTCACAATTTTGCTTTCTTTACAGTTAGTTTTTCGTTTTTTTCCGTTTTTCCCGGTTCTTCTCTTTTCTTGCAAATAGTTTTTTGATTTCGTTTTTGGCCCTTCATTGCTCTAGTATTTTATGTACGAGCCTATGAATCCAAACGAAGAAAAAGAAATTTTGGAAAATTAGTAGCTACCCGTTTGTTAGTAGATTTGTACCATAAAAACGGTGAAAGGAAGATTGAGAATGTGAATTATTAACAGAAGACCAAGAGCAGCTTCTTGCTCTCAGCACTATGAAAATTTCGTTTTCGCCCGAGGGAACTTGTGTTTTTAAAAGTAACCTACTTCAGCCTCAAGGCTTTCTCGTAAGATATTCTTTCAAGAATATACGAGCAGAACTTATGTACCTACATTCACAGAGACAAATAAATACAAAAGATATGTTTTCTCTTTTCTTTTTCCTTTTTCGTTTTCCTGTCTGATACCGAGATCCTCGACTTCACGGAATTTTTCCCTCTATTTCACGAAAGCCTCCAGGGCAATTGGAGTGGATTTGAAAATACTTTGGATCGACGTTATTTTCAGTCAAAAAAACAAGTTCTAGTTTTGCGGTCACACAGTTTTCCGTGTCGATTTCATCAAAGCTATATTTCCCACTGCTGTGGAATAATTTCTTCGTCTAATCTTTTCACCTAATTAGTAGGTATCCACTAAATGGAAAATCTTTATGCAAATTTGAAACGGGTACACGTAACTGGCGCCACTGGCAATTTATCCAGTTAAATTTTTTAGTCCATTAAGTAGTACGACATGAACATAGTAATCCATACTAATACGCGGACTGCTGCGTATGACCCAGCAGGTTTATGGATGTCCACTGGCCGTTTTCCACAAGTATACCCTTTTACGATAATGTCAGACACAAGCGATTACACCAAAGACATTTTACGACTTAAATATAGACGCCCCCGCACGGTGCGGTAGTTATGAGTAAGAATTTAACGACTTTCAGTCGACGAATGATGTATATACTTATGGAACATTATATTGAGAACAAAAAAGGAAAATGGAACAAGTTTTCTACTTAGTCGCTGGATCGATGCAGGCATCTGCAAAATCAGAACGCAGAAAAATGGTGTTTGATCAAATTTTCTGTTTTTCGTACCTTCGTCGCAATTGAGTTTTTGACTGCGCTCATAACAATTTTCAATTTACAGCAAATGTGCAATTTGTTTAGATGGTTTTCCCCCGTTTCATGGGGCAACGAACTACAAAAAACTAGGTTCAACAATACTTCCGAGGCTAAAACCAGAACGGTTTGATCAATTTGCCTCGAATTTTGTAGATGAACACGATTTGGCCATGCACCCAGCTGAAATATGAATTCTTGTTCGAGCCTCGAAATTGAGAGTACTTTACTGATTGGCGATTTCGGAAAATTCTAATTTTCCTGATAGTGTCTATATATAATGATTTTCTTAAGAATTGATGTCCGAACAGCGTTCGACAAGATATACTTCCGCACAAAGTTTCACGTGCTGAACAATATGGCAGTAATTTTTCGGAGAAAAAAAGGAAATAAAATAGAATGAACACAAACTCATCGATCGGAGGGTATAGTTTATTAATGAGGATGTTGATTAAACATCGCGATCGATGAAATGAGAAGATGTGGATGGGGACCTACGCGCGACTCTATCGGACAGTTTATTTTCCTGTATGATAAATGGCTATCCATGGCCTTTGTGGTCGACCTACTTTTATCCCCATATCGATATTGTAGAGCGGAGATCTCTCATCTTCTATGTAAACCCGCTGGAGAGATATTACGCTGTTTTCATTAACTGGTCTACTTTAATTAGAATGAGCTCATCCACAAGCCGATATAGGTACCTACACATAATAACCCTGCCTTGCGGATAGCTTTGATGTTTTCAGGCACTACTGAGCGGAAATGCGTCAGTTGAACCTTAAACACTCTTTGAGGGTGCGTTGTCCTTTAATTTTCATTTGCCCACGCAACACCTGACTACTATCCTCATAGTGTGTATCTAAATCCAGACACACTACGGTATTTTCATTCGAAAAAAATCGATAGATGATTAACGCGTGATCCACAAAAATGTACAGGGAGGATCGCCCTGGACTTGCGAATAAAAAATGATTCGTGAAACAATTGATAAACATAGAGAAAGTTACGAATCGAATGAGTTACTCAATTTCGGACTAGTTCTATTTTCGCTGACCAAACTACGATTGATTTCAGTCGATATTGGATCTCGGAATTGCCTGAAATGGATCAATTCATTTTATTTCTTGTTGAAAACTATATCGTATAGCATTCCTATATTCCTGTTTCCCAAATTGTTGAAACGGATTGTATGGTGTCAAAAAGTAACTACCGTGCCGAAAATGGCCAATGTTCTGATATGATAGATGAATTTTGAAATTCTATGGTTGATAAACATACGCCCAATTTCCATTGGCTAGAAATTATTCCGTATTCCTTCCAATACCTGCGTATATCTATATATTCGTTGCGCTTTATGTCACGTCGTACAAACGATAAAATAGGTGGGATAACAGGGTGGAGTGGAGAAAGGGGTAATTGGTTTAGTAATTACTTGGGAACATTGTTATATTGACGTGGGCGTCAAAGTTCTGGTTGATGAAACGTATCACCTGCCGTAGGCGGGGAGAACAAGCTTTGATAAGAAACGAAAGTTCATTATCCGATGTAATAATATGTTAACAAGAAACCGAAATAGTTGAACAACATAGAACTATCGGACGAAAGTGTAAGACCATTACAAGTACGTGTTCATTTATTCGTACTTGAAGTAGGTATGAAGTTTCACGAAAATTGCTCAACTCTGAATCGCAGCCTCATTTTTTTGATTATTTTTATGCCTTTCGTCGAGATCACTCAAATTTTTAATTCATAGGATTTCAGATTGATTTGAAAAAAACGAGGAACAAGCAGCCTGCGACAGTCCGATTTTTCACAAAAGATTTGAACCACATATGAAGTTGTTACTCCACTTTAGCCAGATGCGAATTTGACGCAAGGTGCACTCGGTAGTAGAAATCATATCTCATGCGGAAAAGATTGTTAGAAAAATTCCAAATATGCAGACCAACAAGCTTCCGAGGACTGACGAAGAAACTTGAATGTTATGTGATATCCTTGAATTTTTGTGAAGTATATCATTTCGTGAAAGTAGGCCAATTAAACGGAAAATATGTGATATCTGTAAAGAATTTCAAGAAATTGTCTCTTCTAGAGTGCCTTTGTATGGTTTTATATCGATGACTGAAGCCTGCGGATGAATTCACGAGGATTTGAGACCCTCCTAGCTCTCGTTCTCTTATACACTTTCGAGGCGGAGTAAAATGACAAGGGACAACATCAACCCTTCCAAATCCCAAGTCCCGAGTCTCAGTGTCTACCTATTTCTGACATGACGGCTCGCAGTATAGCTTACCACTCTGATACCAGCTACAACGTTTTTTTCACGTTTCACTCACCTCTGACTCGCGACTCATATCATTCTCTAACCCCCGGCCATAAAAAAGAGATGGAGGTACGATTCCAGACTGAAATTGATTCTTCTCGTTCGAAAGTTATTTGTAAAATTTATCTCCAAACTCCCGAGAGATTCGGAGATGTAAAGTAGGTTCTTGAAATTTCTGGCTTTTATATCACTATTGCAGGGATGGATGCCGTTCGCCCAAAACTCGAAATTTCTTCGTGGCTGTATATGAAATAAAGGCTGAGAAAAAAACGGGTAAGAAATTGCATAGCTACGACGAAATTTAATAATCTTGACAATTTCAATTTATCATCTTTCGGGGGGGAGAGATCAACTGGTCGCAACAAACAATGGACTTTCTTCGAGAAATTCCTCAAATTTCTTGGGCTAATGAAATCCCTCTAAGTATTTGTGGGATTCGCTATTTCCTTGGAGATATCAGAGTCACACGCAAGGATTGATCAACAGCCAAGGGTGTGGGTAAGGGGTGGTCGACCTAGGCCGCTAGATATAGCGCGGGAAGTTCGATAAGCGGTGGATTACTTACTTTATCCTCGAGCTTCCAGGGGTAGATAGTAGATATATCTAGGATTCAAGTTTTTCCAACTCTCAAGCTGAGCTTCGACAGCCAATCAATTTTAATTGAGAACGTGCGAGAAAGAATCGTGAACAGAAGCATGTACACACACATATTTTCAATTTTTGTTCCTCTCCAATTTCCTCGATTGCTTCTTCTCATTTTTCATAATCAATCAACTTTTTATCTCTCACGCGTTAATTAGATTATGATCGTTATCGCAGATCTCGATGTTATCCCTCCCGATTCTTGACTCATATTCTCTCTCAACTTTTGCAGTCCGATTGATTGAAGTAGCAGAACAAGAAAACTGCGGGAATATTTCAAAATTTACGCACATAAGTTGGCCACACTTTTTGTTCTCTCTTTTTTTCGACAAATTTCTTGACCAAATTAGACGCTCAATCGAGCTGTATGTAGAACGTTCTGGGAGGCCTAAATCCTGTACTTTTTTGTGTCCACTATAAGTATAAAGTAGAGGACTCTGTGAAGCGGTTCACGGAGAGATTGTTATACCTTTACTCATTCTGGTCTACGAAGCGTGAAGATTGTCCGTTTCACGTGAATTAAAAGCGAGACTGTATATCTTGGGGGCTAAGTATACCGAGCCCCCTTTCACCCTCACTTACGTGATATTCTGGAGCCAACTGTCTCAGATCAAAAAGTAGCCTTAGCATGAGAAAAAAGGGAACCTTAAGGGGCATTAGAAAAACTAGCGTATGTCATAAATTTCGCCTTTTCATAGCCGATTCTCTTTCAATATTTCAAGACGAAACGGTTCTCAGATAGATTGGAGAACGGTATTCTGTAGCACACGTGAATAGGAATTAACCAGCCATGCTGAAAGATTGCTGATGTACAGAGAACACTAATTTTTTTTGGGTTTGATAATTTTTTTCCGTGTACAAAGCTTCAGCTCGTTCAAACTCTTTCATAATGTTGTCCGACAAAATCACGGGTTGTGGAAGAGGACGTTGTAAATCTAGCCGTAAATTTAATCGTACTTCACCGTGCTCTTCTTTGCTCCACTCTGTTTTGTTGGACAAAATTGTAAATGGATTTCACAAAGAGTGATCCGAAGCTCACTATTTCCACGCCGAGATGCTCGTGTCAAATTTTCCTTGAAATCTTTTCAATTTACCAAAATATCACACCCTTCGTCACCGCCGCACCGGAAATTCGTAAAGCGATCCTAAATCATGGAAGTGACCACTTTCGAAGCTATTCTCGAAGCTTAGAAATTTTTCGAGCGTTGACTCCAGGCATGCGTCATCTACAGTATGTACATGCATAAAAACATGTACGTAAGATATACCGTTTATGTGAAAGAAAATCTGCATTCTGACGTCACAGGAATTGGATATTAGATGAAATACGTATATAGGAGGGTGGATCGGTGATCCTGTGCTGTATAAACTTCAAGAATTGTACGCATGTATGTACGCGTATAGGATGTATGTTGGTACCGATATTGCTCAATGGGAGGGTTATAGTCTTGGCGAGGATAACTTCTTGCACGCTTCGTCGTAACCCAGGTCGAGTCAACAAGTGATCTCCGCCATGCTGGTGTGAGCTACATGGGCATGGAATAAAGACACATACGTCTACTCTGTATAGGTATACCTATGTCTATACACATTAACAAATAGCATACGAGACTGACAGAACCTCAAGCTCCTCTCGGAAAATACGAGCAGAAGAGACAGCGCGGGAGGGGAAAGAAGAGGATAGGAGAGGAGAGGAGAGAAGAGAAGAGCAGAGCAGAGCAGAGAAGAGACGAGAGAACATGACTGTAGAAGATCCGAGCGTGGGCGTGAACGTGGACGTGAGCATGAACGTGAACGTGAACGCGAACGGCAACGCAACAGAGATGCGCGCGGAGGAAGAGAAATGAAAGGACTAGAAATAGACGGATCGATGGTGCGCAACAAGCTACCCCTTCCAACAACTGCAAATCACATCGAGCATTGAAATTGGAACGTAGTATAGTTCACACTCCTACTGTTGTTCAACTTTTATAATTAGTAAGATTTAGTAATCACGGGGGTGAGTGGTGTGAAAATGGGGTAGTTCGCTAACCAATACACAACACCACGCAACGCTGTAAATTCACCCGGGTAAATTTATGTATGTATTTCTCATGGATTTTCGGAAGCTGAATACAATTTGTCGAATGGAAATCTCAAATTCGATCAGAACTTACGTTGTACGCAACTATATATCCAAATGGGGATTCAAATTTGAGTATCATTCACAATTTTCGAATTTTTCAAACGATTATTCGAAAAAATTGGACCGTTCTATCCCTGCCGATTCCTCCTTGAGCGCAGATTGAAATTTCGACTTTCAAGTTTTTGGTAAAAAAAGAGAGCACTCGATGATACATTTTCGGGATTGTTTTTTTTTTTTTTCAAATATAACACAAAGCTTTTTTCGTGGACGATCGAGAAGTAGTGGAAATCTCCGACTCTCGCGTACTTCGTTTTGAAATATTGAAACATGTGATTTCATACGATGTTTTGGATAACAGATGAGTTTTCTTTTCGTCTTTCAGTATGCAAAAACGTGTGAAAAATTGTGAGTCTGCTTCAACTTAAGTCAATTCAGAAAGTGATATTTTTTTGTGAAGTCTAGCTTTACTAGAAGACGCGGATATGAGATTACAAAAAGGGAAAAGAAAAACAGAGAGAATAGAATTGATTTTACTCCAATTTCGTCAGTTCGTTACATCCGTCTCGAGGGGTTTTGACTCCGAAAATTCTAGAGCTCCACGACTTCTGGCTCGCCGAATGAAATCAGATATGAAATTTATCTTCTTCTTTCGAGTAGGCACCTACTAGTCCCATCTTTTCGATTTTCTATAGAATTCACGAGAGGACGTAAAATTTTGCCAAATAACAAAGGTGCCCAATGGTCGAAGTATTCGCCGTTTTCCTAAAAAAAATTTTGTCATACATTTCCGATCAAATAAAAAAGAGCAATTCAGAAAAATATGACGTGATTTTGTTCCTCTTTCCCATTCTTCGATTTCTTCTATTGTTTCGAGTTCGAAATTTGTAAAACTCCAGAATAGTCAAAAGAACGTGAAACATCGAAGAATTATATCGTAACTTCTCCATCGTTGCTTTTAAGTGTGAGATAAAATGATCGTGAAACGAGTTTCGATTTCAAAATATACCCAGGTAGCAGTTTGACAGTCGATTTAACTAGGATATAACATTTGTATATATTAAAATGCCCGCCACATTGGGAGATCAGTTACATCACGGGTACTGTGACGTTCCAGTGACATCCCTGTGATGTTGATGTATATACCTGTGATGTAACTGATCTCCCAATGTGGCGGACATTTTGATATCAATGTTATATCCTTGTTACATCGACTGCCATTTGTTACCTCGGGTATATTTCGTTCTCTTTGCCGTTTTTGCCTTGCGAAATTCTCGAATTTTTCAACTGAAACGGGGTTTATTCGTCTATAATTCAATATTTTACGCTGATTGATCTCGTTAAGATGGAAGATCAAGAGAACGCGAAATTGCAACGGAGTATCCAGAAAATCCGGAATCTGCCAGGGTGAGGTATTTGTTTTATTGTATTTCCCTAACATACACTCAATTTGACGATTTCGTAGAGCCCAGAATCGCGGTGCCTACTGAAATTTTTTACCATGGTACGATGGTATCAAGCCAGCTGCAGACTCCCACGATCAATCAATGTCACCTTACTTCAAAGTCTAAAAATTCAAATTTTTTCAATTTTCCGTCGTACCTCATGAGACACGCGAAACTTTTCAAAGCTCGCCGATTTGATATCCGAATGACTTCACAAGCTTAATATTCACGAGATATATTCGACGATCTGAACAGTCCACACGAAACGCGAATAAAAATGTTCCCATCCTATTGGTATATGTCATATATTTTTTCAATAACTATACCTACCTACGTAGCGACCAATGATTATTAATCAATTACTGCGATATGAGTAATATTGTCGAGGTTATGGACGTTGTTGAAGAGATAATAGAGATTAGAATCTGTCGATTTTACCTTGTTTCGAAATTCTATTTTCTCATTCCATCGAACTGAACGGGAAATGGAATTACGTAAAAATGATGAAACCCTTGGAACGGGACTCGAAAGAAACTCCATTATAAAATATTATAAGGGGGTAAGTATACATACATACAGCCAGTGCTCATGTTCTGCTGTATTTAAAACAGCTGACTGAGTAAATATTGTCCTTCAAGTTTCAATATCATGGTCTTCTTTGGCGAAATACATAAGTCGCAGAGAAATGGAATCCATATTTTATATTATGTCATCTCGGATATTTATTACTCGAAATTTTCCCCGGAGAAACTTGTATCAATTTTATGCTGTCCACATCTCAAAACTATAACAATTGTAGCTATCATGGTTTTATCGTCGAGTGCTTTCTCCTCCGAAAAACGAGATAAAAGAAAAAGAAAAAATGAAAATTTAGTGTCGAACGCGGGATTTGGAAGCTTGTTTATTCTACTTGAGAATCACATTTTTTGAATTTGTCTTCAATTTTCATTTACCAAAATCAAATCGGAGTTTTTATCCGCTGAGAAAATTTGAAATATGACAAATTTCATCGTGAATCAATTTCCGAGAGAAAAAAACTTGCGGCAGATATGTGTACGTCTTCAGCCTGATGATGAAATATTCCAAGTATGATGAACGAGAAATTATAAATGAATTCGCGCGGGTTGGATGATAGATCCTCGACGGAAAACAGATGTGGCTTCATCCCCGAGTTCGAAATGAAAACGAGAATCCGACGGGACTATACCTATATGCCGGAGAGAATGAAGCCGAGATGATATTCCAATTCAAAAGTTAGGTATGCTTGTGGTCAAAGATAGGGAGAGGAATAGTGTTACACATGGAAAAAGTTTGATCGAGAAGGAAGGATTCTCCGTTGAACGATATACTATATATGAGACATCAATTCAATTTCCGGAACCAAAATACTGTCAGTACGTGAAATTTTGAGAAATTTTTATCTTTCTTTCTTCCCCGCTTTGATGATAACGGAGAATAGAAAAGCTCTCCGAGCTTTATTCGCCATTTTCCACTCTCGACTACAGTCTTAGTTTCATCCGCTCAATTTTTCGCTTTCATCTCTTCACAGCAAGTTCTGAACGCTAATTCTCCTCTATTCTAGGGCGATTCAATATCCTATTCTCAATGTCTGGCGGACTTGAATCTGGCTCTAACCATTTTTTTCTCATTTTTCTCCTAGGATGTATCATAGGCGCGTTGTAATATCATTGAGAATCGTAGAGCGAGCTTTATCGCGGTTATTATGTATCGTCCAATTCGTCGGTATTCTGTACTAATTCTTCTCAGTTTCCACTGTTCCACTGTTCAAGAATCCAGAATTACATGAAATAGTGAACTTCACATGCGGACAGCTTTTTGATTAGAGCCTCAGACGAACTACTCTAACCAAGATTAATGATAACGGAATAGATAAGTTACAGGGGGTCAAAGAAAAGAGGGTGGAACGGCGTATGAGAGTGTGGAAAAGTTGTGACAAGTCCGAGGAAAAGTCAAACCTTGTAGCTTGCTGTAATACGTAGTGAGTACACAAGGAACACACCATTTCACGGACGAAAGAAGATACCTACTGGCCACAAGAAAAGAAGAAGAGAAGAAAAAGAAGGGAGTATTTTTTTCACTCACATTCCACATTAATCGTTTTCTGACAGAAACTTACTGACAATCGAACAAAAAAGATACACGAGGGTAGAAGTTGCTGGGAAGGAAGAACCAATCAGTTTACGTATTTATTTATTGTATATGTATGTAGGTACATACATACCTACGCACGAGTAGAGCACAAATGCTTTGAAAAAGCAGTGCAACTTATTGAATGTCGGAGTTTTTTCCGAACTCAAAAACGTCTTCTTTTTAGTTCCTCGGTGGAAACGTTAGAAATAAAACAAGGATGGGAAAATTCGTGAAAGTTGAGTTTTATTGCCCCGAGGGAAAAATGAATTAATGATAATATCTCAAGAAATTGGGTGAAGAACAAGAGGATTGTCGAGCAACTAACTGTAACAATAAAACGTCAAAATACGACACACATAAAGAGAACTTTTTTTTTAGAAACAAACCAACGCGACTTTGCAAACTTCACCTCGTTTACCTTCCATGCTGCTGAATGTTCTCCCGCTAATAAAACCTGTGGATATTCAATTCATAAAATTCACAGAAGGGTGCCGTTATAGAAATTTTCGAGAAAACTTTGCAAACAAAACATGACATGAACGATTTTTTTCTGTCAAAAAATGGTTGAAAATGAATTTAGGGCCAGCGGGGGATGTAGAGCGTGGCGTCATAATGTACATACTTTTTGTTAAGAGAAAAAGTAGGTACCCATCGCAATATCCGGATCGGAGATTTTGTTCTCGCCGTAAAAACTTTCGTAATTTTTGTTTGATCCTGTTGTCCCTCGGATAAGTGCCCTACCTTTTTGTTTCTTTGAAATGGGTCCAATTTCAAAGACGTGAAGATGCCAAAAAAGCTATTTTCTGTCGCGCTTGTATCTTTCTTCGGGAACAAATTCAGAGGAAAAAAATGGTCCCTTTTATCGTGCTCAAAGTGAACATCAGGGCTCGACACGGAAAGGATCTAAGTGCGCTTGTCGTACAAGCTACTTTGTTCCCCATTGAGGAAAGCTCGGAGTAAAATGAAGAGCTTTGTATTTGCACCGCTTGAAGGCTTGTCCGATGTTCAAGGACTCTTCGACGAGAGCCAGGTTGAGCAATCGATGTTGGGCGCAACGGGCGAGAGGCCTAAAGGAGCGATTATTAAGCTTGGACGTGTGTTATACATTTGAGTGCTTCAGCACCCGCCACCCCACCGTTCTAGTCCCAGATAAGTGACGAGCAAAAAACAAAAAAATGAAATGAAAAATGCCTACACAAATTGATTGTCTGTCATATTAATGATCGTACCGTCACGATGGTTCAAAAATCCCGGTTACATCGCCGTGTTTTTGAAAGAAACAAAACAATGCGACAGAAAATCGATGAGAAATGTTGAAATTCAGGTCGAATTGTGAACAATATAGTATTTTTGGTTTTCCTGAATGCTGTTTTCTGCTATTTATCTCTGAAGATATATCAGCAAAGAAGCGAGCCAAATGCTGGTATTAAAACTGCGGAGAAACGCAATTATAGAAGGATCCTCGACAGTGCTTGGTGAGCGCGAAATCCCCTTTGTCACGTCTTTTTGATATGGGTAGCGGCACACAGGGACTTTGTGTAGAAAATGGTTACCTCAATCCATGATTCATTGCAATTAAACTTACGTATTCGCGTGGTTTGGTAAAGAGAATCTTTTGAAATTTGGTAGAGAGAATATCTTGCTCCCTCGCTCCGTCTATCGGGGAAGAATATTGTTCGCGATAATTTTCGAATCAGTGACTATGCCGGATAGCGGATTTTGAAAACTGGAACTCCGCGATTATTTGAGCATCCGTATATCTCTTTTGAGTTTCTCACCTGAATGAAAAAGTTCGAGAAATCGAAGAAGTTTCGGATGACAAAATTGCTACTGTCGCGGTCGCCGCGAAATCGGGATCCGTATTCTTAATGACGAATCGATCATAGGCTAAGTTTTCTGATGACCGACAATGAGCTTTGAGAATCGGAAATTCCTCTGCAATGGGCCTCGCGATTCTGTTCAAAATTTGAATGTATCTCCGCAGAACTTGACGCGATGAATATGATGTTTGGACGGCTCCATTTTTCGATCGAAGCGAGGGAAAGAAAAATCGCTGAACGGACGCTCCCCGTTGCACGAGATACTGTATTGTATAAATACGTGATATACGTGCGGTCAAATTATGCATTACATGGTTCACCGATCGGGCGCGGCTACTTGCTACAATTCAATAAAGGGAGCTTAGTGGATATTTAGATATTTATGCCATGGAGCACCGAGCAATGTACATAAGAGAACAGAGAATAACAACGACCGCGACACGAGGCAATGCCGCGATGAACTCTGAAGCCAAAGGGAATTTTGCATCTACGATTTGCCCCATGCTCAGCTCCCACCACTCCTATCTTTATATTTACTAGACACAAAGGAGTTCGCTCGCTATTTCCTTCGCTCGATATCCTGGGACGGAGCCACGTTGATAGAAGTAGGTTATGTGGGCGCAATAGCATGCACCTGGACGGACTTTTGTGCAGGTCTCCATTTGACAAAGACCTGCCAATTTTCACATAATTTTTATCCTCCCTCTGTTACTCAGAGAACGTGATCAAAATGCAAAAAGATAATTAGCGAGAGGCATTCGAAAGCAAAATTCAGAGAAAAAGGAGAATGAGATATATATTGCTGCCCGGAATCTAACAAATGTCATTTCTCGAAAATTGATTTTCAAGATGTTTCTGGGCCCTCGAGTGCCACTCGAATCCCGTAATCTCACCCAGCAATTTCATGCGCTCTCATGTATAGCCTGCGCTGAGTATCGTGTGAAAAGTCTCTCTAAAAATTTTTCGAAAATCCGCACGAGTAGGTAGGTACTACATAATCCTTCACGCAAGATTTGTGAAACTTTCCATAAATGCGCGGATAGTTACTTGATACCATATTGTGATCTTTGCGTGAATTTGTCCTTTTATTTTCGCTCTACTTATCGAGAGACAAAAAGAAGACAAAGAAAAAATGAAAAAAACCAAAAACAAACAATCTAGAACTGGAACTACGCCAAATTTTTCCTTTGGGGGGATGTTTGTGTTCTTTTGTGCTTTTCATCGGCTTATTTCTATATCAGGGAACTAATTCACTTCAAATTCCAGCCGTAGCCATCTGCCACAATAAACTAACCGAGGTGAGTTATGATATACTCCTAAGCCAGGAACGCAACGATCGATATATACGCGAAATTTGTGAGAGTGATGAACTCGAGCCGCTTGATGGGATTTATTTTTTTGGCAGTTATCACCTGGTCATAACGCTACGCTGTATATCTGATAGGACATTAATAATTAGCATACATTTTTTAACATTTTTCATATTTTTTGTCCTCTTTTGCGGGCAGACACGTATTTTGCAAATTGAACGAGGCACGCCAAGCCTCGCTTAGCCCACACGCCAGATTTCATACGCGCTGTCGAAATGAGACGGAAAATGAAAATGACAAGGCGAAACGTTCGGCAGAGGATGGCGTTACGTGATATCATAATTACGTGAAAATGTAATAACAATTCCGTTTTATTCCTCGCTATGTTACCAAATGAAGCCTTTCTTCGTCACACCGATAACCTATACTTATTCGGTGATTATTATTGCGGATATATTATTTATCAATTTTTTCATTATCCACGAAACTCGTTCAAAATTGATTTTCCATTCTAATTTCAAAAAGCGGTACGACGACGTAAGTAACTAGCTTTGAAAAAATGAACAGGTCTTCAGAAAGACGAGATTCCCTGTTTTCTGAGTTCTTATTATATTTCCTTTTTTTTTCTTCATCTCAAGCTCATTTGACAAATCCTGAAAGTAAATTTTATATTCATTTGTTCGCTGTTCTCTTGTTTGTCATATCTATCTCTCACCCCGGCCAAATTTTGAATTCTGTTTCGGTTTTTGTTCGTGTTTTGTAATTTATTTGAAAATACGAGAGGTACAGAGGTTTGTGAACTGGTAAGTTCGAAGAGCGATGTATACAGCGAGGTGTAACATTCGTCATTCGTATTGAATTACAGATGTTTTTTATCCCAACGGTCTCCTACCTCAGCATACACATATATCATATACATGTATTTTCTTCTTTATCTTGTTTACTTTGGGCAATATTTTTTTCCCGCTTTTGCTTTTGCTTCTCTTCATTTTTTTCTCCTTATCTTCCCTTCGCTTCGTTTTTTCACTTTGATGGGAATTCTTTACGAATTTTATTTTTCCATCTCACATTTTGTCCGTTCACTGGCCTCCGATATTACAAGAGAGACGGGATGAAAAAAGAGGGGAAAAAAAAAGAAGAATAAATAAACTTTTCCATTACCTTAATGCAGTTTGTTATACCAACTTACTCGTATGCGTACGAATTCTGTAAGATACCTCCCGAAAAAAAAACGAATACTATAGAAAGAAAGGCCGTGGAACAAAAGGAAGCCCGATGGAAATCTAGTCCCAAGACCAAAGAACCAAAACAGGAAAACCCGAGTAGACATTAAGAGGAGGAAGAAAATAGAATAGAAATTGTGATGAAAATCGAGTCAATTAAATTATTGAGCCAGTGTTGAAAGGGATTCGAAATTTTGCACCCAGTTTTTCACTCAGAAATTTCACACCTATTTTGATCTGCGTTTGATATACAGATTTTTCGTGTTTTCTCAGCCTAATTTTCTTATTTTTGATATTTTATGATTTTATCACGACGCGTGAGAAACTCCCACTAAGAAATGAGTATAAATAGGTGAAAGAAATTTGGTAAGCTCGTCTGTGACGCCCGAGGCTAGCGCGCAGCAGCCAGCAGGGGTGACATCGCGCTTCGAAATTGGGCTGAAGGCTGAAGCTACGCTATAAACTGAAATTTACACGTTCTTTTTTCCTGCTTTTTTTCGAGAGTACATAGTATAGTAGGTAGATTTACCATAAAAAGTAATACACCTGCTGGGATCATCTGCATCACACTATATACGCTCGTGGGACTACCTTATCATGCGAGCAATAGGATATACACAGACGTATGTACCTATACGTCACATGGAATTACAATTTTAGGGGAAATTTTGCGATTCTATATCGTCGAGTAAAATGACCATGCTATTATATTCATCGCCCAAGACACGTCCTGGAAGTTGATTTTGAGCAAAATCGTTCGAGAAGCTATTGAGAAATTTGAAATTCAAACCTCGGTTGTGAGTAAATTTTCTCGAAGAATTTTCGAAAATTTCAAAATTTGGTGGTCATCGTTGGACGACCCTCGATTTTGAGGCGAGAATCAAAATTTCGATCACTTCCGTGGTACGACTACATAATGTCGCCATTTGAAATGAATCTGTTAAGCCACTTTAATGAAGTCGGAGAGTATTGAATAAATGTAATAATAATCGTGTTGCGCAAAAACGTTTTCAGCAGGAGCTAGTCACAAAGCACGAGTCCTCAATTTCAGTAGAACTATACACGATTCTGTGCTCCGAAGTGCTAACAAGGATACCTTGAGATTTCCACAAATTACATAATTTCTTTCGTTCATTCAACGAGTGAAAATCTATCGCCTATTTTCTCCATTTCGATTTCTGTTTACTCTTGTTTTGTTTAACTCCATTCTCCACAGCTGACAGAAATTGATAATTTCCAAAAATCTTGCCGAGTTCTGATAAGTTCTTGAGCTTTTTTTAGGACCTCTTTCTCTCCGATTCTTGTACACTTTTTGTTGAAATGCGACTGAAATAACATCGAGGCTCCTGGCTACTATGTAGTTAGGGTTGCCATGTGTTGTGAATTTCTTATAACTAACTTTCGGCAAGCTATAATGAAAATGTGCCTTCCTGGTTCAGTTCCAGAATACTATTTAAGCTCCAAGTGCTTGAGGACAACGAGTTCCTTTGTGCTTCTCCCTCTCTCTCTTTCTCTTTCGCATTCTCCTTTGAATATAACGCGTTCTATAATGACTGAAGATTGGTTGATCGATTAATTGATGAGTCAATTAAATAGGGAAAAAGACAGTAGGTTCACGATCGTTTGAGGAAGTGAAAGGCCCGATTTTGAGGTCCCAGAATCCAGTGTTCTTCTTTATTTTTTATATCATTTATACCATTTGTAAAATACTAGAAAAAAGGGGAATTTTTCGACCGATGATAATCAGTTTCCTAGCTACCCTCAGGGTTTCTGAAAGCTGAGGGTATAGCAGCAGCAGGGGATAGATTGGATAGCTGAAAATGTTCTCGACGTCGTTCCCTCGTCCATTTTGAAATTGCGTTCGATCAATGAGATAGAACGATGTGAGAAAACGTTTCGTGTGTTGGAGGAATCAGTTAAAAAATTGAGGCGCAGCAGCCCGCGCAAAAAAGCGGGATGATCAAGAAAAAAAAATAGTCTCGTTGGAAGATAGAAATATTCTGTGCTCGGTATCACGATTTTCGCTTTTGAACGTGAAAAGCATAATCTTTATTCTTTCTCTGTTTCTGATGAAAAATTTCATGTTGTTATCTATATTGCCGTGAGGCGAACAATTTCAGGGGAGAAAAGCGTCTTTATATCTCCCCACGAATATCCTGATCCAATATTGCAAGATTTCGTTTAATTTATTGAGGAGCTGATGATACCTGGTATCAAACGTTGCCCGGCTCCATTTCACACCGGTATCTGAAGCTACGCGTCCGTAGAAGGCGAAGCTCTGTACTTCATTGAGAAAATGGTAGGAAAAAAGTTTCCGAATTTAAAGCTCAAAGTTTAATAGAACAGAACGGGAGTAAAATATTGCCAACCATAATACGACGAGGGTGCGAATATGGCGTCAATATAAATCAAGGGGTGGTATAACCTTGTGACCTTTTTTGTGTAGGGTGACTTTTACTCGATCCGGATGTGAACGGAAGTATAAACATCCAGAATTATCAGGACTCACGTATTTATTTTTAGATCGAGAATATATAAAAAGTATATGTATAAAAGTACTCTGAAAATTTTGCTAGTTCTTCGATTTCGATGAAGCCTTTCATGTGGGATCTTGCGTACCGCAAGCCGTAGTTTCGAATTACAATCAGTGTCGACAATTTTTGATAGCGATGTTCAGCTACTTATTCCGCCTTCGAAATATTTATCTATTGTCAATTTCAGCTCTACCTCTCAAGACAATATCGAATTTTGCGAGCGATAAAAGATCATGATAATTCCCTGGTCACAATTTTTGTGCAACATTTCATAGCAGTATGTCAAGTGGTGTATTCATGAGAACAAGGAACATGGAGTATCCTGATCCTGGGACCTATAGAAGCCAGGAGACGATCTAATTAATTCCGAGCTCTTAATATAGCCATGCAATGGCAGAGTTCAGAATGCTTATACCGAGGTACTCAAAGCTCCACAGTAGTGCTCACTCGCTCTGACGAACCGTAATACTATGGAACGCTTTCTCCGGTACCGGCCTTGCTACAAATTATGCACATCCATAGTTCAATTCATGAAATTCACGTTTCAACTACCATCCATAATGAGGTCATGTGATCATCCGGTTCAGTTATGTCTTTACTCCTATGATGTCGCCTTGTATTCTCTTCGCAATTGACAAATTATGATCTTATAATCGCATATTTGGTTATCAATAAACGTGGAATTTTCCTACTTTTTTCTTGTTGATCTATCATTGTACAATCGCCGATCGTTTCATTATGCTGGATCGAAAGACCGCAGAGCACTCAACTGATTAGGATTACTTCTGGCTGGTGCGGAAAACTAGCAAAGTGGTAAGATAAAATAGTAGCGAAGAGGAACCGGAAAGGCAAAAGCAATGGTTGGTTGATGGTTGCTGCTTGAAGCTTCCCCAGTTGCGAGCCACGAGAAGACCGTCAGTCTTGGATGTTTCTTTAATATGTTGCACGTATTCACGAGCGCATGTCAACGAAGACACTGTCTCCCAAGAAGCCGTCAATTTATCACAGGGACCCTGCTCTCAACGACTAATATCATCGTGCTTTGGCGCGGTGTCCCGTGAAACCTCGACTATCTACTACTATTGTAGCAGATTTATTTTTCTTATTTCCTCTTTGTATTCATTTCTGCAGATACGATACTGCCATGTCGGAGAAACGGCGAATTTTCAAGCTCCGACGCTAAAACCTCTGCTACAATTTGTCTATGCTGTATGTTAGAGTAGGTTTACTTTCTGCTACGCGGATATCCGAACTCGGATTATAGATGCGGTAAGCTTTCAGGGATAACGGTAATTTGGCGTCATCGAATCAGCCGAATTTTTGCCAAACTTTTGGCACGAAGTGATCGGGAATCGGAAGCTCTTTCTCTGGTTCGAATCACAGACATGACGGGGACAAAATATGTTGGGCTCAAAGTATTTATTTCTTATCTTGGCACCTCCGTATTCATAGTAAAAAATTACGATGAAACTTCTGTTGCGAACAAGTTGTAGGTCTAATAGTTTTCAAACGGAAGCGATTCTTAGTTTGGGAGTCTAACGGTCGAACTGTTTCAGGACGCCATCGGTAGTTGGCGCGCGCCGCGCTCGCTATTCGAATACGAGCCACGGGATTGGTCCGCAACTTTGAATTGCTCTTGCTTGAAAACCATCAGCCTTACGTAATTTTTGCTAAGGGAAGATCGTCTCGGTTCCACACAAAGAATTAATCCCCCGAAAGGACAGCGTTTAATTCTAATGAAGAGTAATTTCGTGTGTGAATATTATTATATTGACTTACCCAGAGGTGGCTTGAATGTCAACTTCTGGCCAGGATGGTCTCCTCCGACAAAACATTAACGGCGGACGATCCGTAGGAGCAGTATTTCTCCTGAAGGAGCCCACGCGTCTCGGGGAAACATTTCCTCCCACCGCATTTGGATGCACAGAAAGTCCCGGACCGGATGTACAGTCCAACGTGCGGCGTCGCGTCGATAAGGAACGCGCGTGTGGAGGAGTAACAGTCCCCGGCGGCGGGACGACCTGAGTAAAAAAAGAAGGTCATTATCTAAACGTCAAAAATGAAGGACAACAAAAAAAAAAAAAAAGGCTGTGCGAAACAGACGAAACGGTAAGAAAATACAAGAGGTAAAGTGACTTTCGAAACAAGTCCATAGAGTTTGTTACAAGATGGTCGTATGGTAGAGATTGAAAAAGAAAATAGATGTCGTCCACGTTTTCTTTGAAATTTATAAAAAGTTTCATGCCGGCTCTCTATGAAACGTTTAACATAAAATTTGTACGTCTGAGGAGTTCAAAGTTCAAAGTACGAATTGAACTAGGTGAACAGAAAAAAAATGTCTAAGGTGTAGAAAGCATACAGTAGATAGAGTTATAAGAGTCTGAGATGAGGGTGGTGTGAGGTGGAAAACGCAATAAAAAGATGAAAAATAAAAAAGTGTGGGCAATTCCCAGGGTGTCGACGATGGGTCCTTCACCTTTGGAAACCCGTGGGGAGTCGTCTGCTGGGAAATGGTATTGGTGTTGGTAGTCGACGTGACGCTCCCCGTTGATCCGCTACGCCCAGGACCGCCCTGGGTCGAATCCTCACGGCTGAACGAGAACCTTTTTGGGCTTAAGCTCAGGCTCGCAACGCTGTCGCTCACGTACTGTTGTATCGAGTTGAAAAAGCTCATTTTCACTGATTTTTATCACTCAATTAATTTTTTTCTTTCTCTCTCTGTTTTAATTGCCTGATGAATTTTCACACTCGTTCCGTCTCACCGTACATTTACATAAATTTTGATTTATTTTTTATTCTTCTTCTTCCCTCACAGCAACGTTGCATATATATATATTTATGAAGTTTTAATTTTTTCGTAGTTTTTCATAAATTTCAAATCTCGAGTGTAATTTTTGCGCACGCTCCATTCATACATGCGTAGAAATAAAAGACATTACGTCAATTGTTTTGCCAGTTTTATTCTAAAAGCTCTGTGAGCTTGTGAAAAATATGAAATCATCATTGTACCTTAGCATATTAGTGAAAAAGTAACTGCTTTCTTTTTGTTCTACCAAATCCACAATTTTTAGCCAACGAATTTTTAATTAGCTTGCTCTTCTTCTCCGTCTTTTTCTTCTTATCAATCAATCACCAAAAATATCAACGTACTGTATACTCAGCACACTAATAATCACCACTTTTGTATACCTACATACGTAGACTTTGATCACATTATTTGATCAGCTACTTTTTTTCTCATTACATCTACACTCATTAATTATCATTATCATATTTTTTTGTTTCGGTTCTCAATTGAATTATTGATTCACACTTTTGATTGTTTTATAACACGTGGATAACGCGGGCGAATCTCCGATCATCTGAAATTAAACAGACAGACAAAACATTTACAATTAATTATGCAAGTAATTAAAATAATGATCGAATGGATTCTAACGAGAAATACATCAACGGCAGACGAACTCAACCCATTCCATAATGGAAGCTAGTTGATCAGTTGGAAAACGGAGCACTGATAACTGGAAGTACGTAGGATATCAGAATCTGATCAAATTTTAAACTTTTCTTGATGATACACAGTTTCATAACTGTACATACGTTCATATCAATATTTAAACTTTTTTTCAGACTGATTTCTAACTCAAATTCTCTTCTTTCGAATTCGGTTTTTGTATAGGGCTGGAAAATAGCCTGAAACGATGAGCGAGAGTCGAGAGAATAAACGGACAGATCTGACGTTTCAACATTGGTGTCGTTAAAAAGCAAATTCAAGGATCAATCTGGTTAAATTGTGAAAACGGAATTCGCTTGACTGCACAAAGGATTCATTCTTCAGCATTGGGGCCATGCCACAGGCTTTTTTAACCCCGAGCAATTAAATTGCACAAAAGCGGAAACCTACTACGGTGGAACAAAAATCATCCGGGCGTAATGAAAAAGAACAAATGAAAACAAAATGGAAAATAAAAAAGGAAAGCGTAAAAAACGAAACAAATTCAGTGAAAATAAAGATAATATGATGGCAACTGCCAACTTCCGCTGGAAGATATAATTACGTCGAGTATTGCCCACACTCACTCGACTGGCAAATACCTTTCAAGTCAATCGAAAAGAGAGAGCAGCTTTATCTTTGCTGCTTATGTTGGTATTTTGACTCATGTATGTACATGAATTATTCCGTGAGGCTAGAGGGAAATGGGAATCATAAACACGAGTGAGAGAATCTCATCAGTTCAAGCTGAAAGTACTACATATTCCTATTAACAGAGCTAATCTAGGATCTCGAATCTGTGCAATGCTCAAAATTTCCCGTCTGTGCTAGCAGAAGAGCCGAGCTTTTAATGGAAAATATCTTTTTTCAAAAACTGCATATCTTGAGCTTCGAGCCCCCATATTGAGTCAACAATTTCGCACTTCCAGTTCAGACTCAGATTCAGATTCAGCGATCCAAGATACATTGGCTGAGTTAAAAAGTTCGAAATGAACGTCTTTTCCTTCGGTTTCCGGTTGAGAAGAAGAAAATTCACCATTGATAACATCTACTAGGAAAAGAAAAGTAAAATTTCGGGAGGATGGGTGATGGAGAACCGGCTGGCGATCGGTCGCGAGAGTAGAAGAGAGGAGATTGAAGGGGTTGACCATGAGTAAACAAACCTTGGAACAAATTAGTTTCCGAACAAATATTGACCGGTCCTCAACCCTAGCTAACTTGGTTCGTGGTTTACAACTAGTGCTCTTAACCCACTCTGTTCAATGTTCACACTCTTGATGGTACGCACACGGTGCACTTATTCGTGTATTTCCCGCCAGCACCTCGGTAGGTTGGGCTGCTTATTTCCTGGCGCTTCACTATTTCCACCGGTAAAGAAGTTATGAAATGCGGTTTTATCGCCGTTCAGCTAACTCGATCGTAGAAAATGAAGTCCAATGGATATAAATGAAAAAGTTGAATGTTGAACGGGAGGAAGAAATTTTCCGAAGATTGAATTGCTCATTTTCATCGATCAGATTGCAGATAATTGGATAAAATTCGATACCGCAAGATACCTCAAAGTGATAATTTCACGATTATTTTCAATCAAGAAAATTATCGACGTTATGAGAAACGGCCGTGGGGGGATCCAGCCTTATCCAAGAATTCTGTTATTTTGTATATTCTGAATCCCAAGGCAGCTGTGTGGACTAGTTTCTTCGCTCAATCAGGGATTTCGGAGCCTGATGAATTTGCAACATTTTGAAATATCAGATGGTCAGATAAACCGCGAAACGTGGAAATCATAGTTGATAAATGAATAGTGGTGAAACAGCAGAACGCCTGAAAATGAGCAACTCAATATACTGCAGCGGTTGTTGGGAAACGCTTACAATTAGTTAATATTGACGTACATGGCACAGAGTTCCGGATATGCATCCATGTACCGATCCTTGAACAACCCCCTCGGGCTATGCCTGAAGTAACTTGCGGAAAAGCCGAGGTGCAGCACATGTGTACAAACATGTTGCAGCGAACAGCAAACAGCTCGTACATGGTGTATACCGGACGGCAAGCGAATTCTAGGCAAACGTAGAAGTATGCGTACACATCTTTCAACGGGTGAAATAGTACCCAATTTCCTGTACAAGTATTCAAGAATCAGTTCGTAGAATAGCTCATCAAAGTTGGTGGTTACTATTACAACAGTTTTGTATCATTCCATTGTAATTTTCTTCTCTTTTTCCTCTACCTACGGACGCAATGTAGGAAAATAGGAAAGTTTCAAATCGCAAATGGATCAACTATTCTCCCGTTCAAAATCACCTCCATTGAAATATAGGTAATGGAGTTTTGTGTCATGGGAGAAGTAATCGTGAAAGAGTAGGAATCCTCTTTTCACCTCCAGCGGCAGGGTTTAGTTAATGTGAATAGTAAGTAAGAAAAAGCACAGAATATGTCGAAGAACAAGAAACGCAAACGGAAAAATGAGTCCTTGGGATGTTGTTTTCTTGCTGATGAATTTCTCAATAAGTGATCACGATCATAATCAATCAGCGACGAACGGGATAAAATTTTGTCCGCTTGTCACTGCAAAAGCTCATGCAAATGAGCTTTTTAATTACCTACAGATTTATAGATTAAATATCTCTTTTGAAACGACACAGCGCGAAGTCCAACAAGGTAAGCTGTCGTAAACAGCGAAGCTGTATATCTCTTCATAAGAATTAGTTGTTATAATTAATTATTCACCCCAAAAAGCTGGGGTATAAACAACACGGAATAAGCTCTCTTCGTCCTCTTCTTCACTGTATTTTTACCCGCAAAACTCGTCTGATGATTAGTCCAATCAAATTTTACTTCGGCTTCTGCAATTCTCTCGGATTTTTTCGGCTCCCTTTTCAATTAGTGATGTTCACCCTCAATATCCCGCGCCGGATTAATCTCTCGCGAGATCAATTATTTTCTTTCGATGCTCGAATTTTGTACGATCTCAAAGAAAACCGGATTGACATCTTCGGTAGGTACTTATGGAGCATTTCATGCCCAATCGACGATTGATATAGTCGGCAATTCTTCATTTCGACGTTCTACCTTCGGACACTAATTGTATGGCTTTTCACAAAAAAAAGGACTGTCCAAGAAACAAGGTATAACATACAATTATTCCTGCTTCAGCAGTTATCCATCAATACTGTATCGCATAATTATCCTGGTTGTCGACGAAAACTATCATGTTTGGATACATAAAATTCGTACCCAGGATTGACAAGAAAAGCTTTTCAATCGTTTTGTAATGTTTGTGTAGGCTTTTTATCCGTCAAATTATGGCAGCGGCTCTACTTTCGTAAAAATTCAAAAAAACATTTCGAATGTTCGAACGATCCTTCATAAATTAGTCAGAAAACCTGAGATTTATAAATCACGAACTGCGTTCGGCTGTTTTGTCATTTTTGGATAAATTCCGAGTTATTCATATATATGAGAAGCTTGCTTCAGGCATGTTCGGTTACAATTTCTCTCAACTAATTATACCTTTCCCTTCTGACGTGTCCTCGTTAACCCTGGTCTATTAGACAGGGGTTAAACTTTCCCAAAACTTAGCTGATAGTCTAGAAGCTAGTCTCAGTCAGCAGGTAAATCAAGTTATGGGAGTTACTATGGACTACATAATTCGTTTGAGAATGAATAAAGCACAGGTTGGTTCAAAAAAGAAAGAACTAATTGGTCGAGAAAGGGATTCTCGATAACGTAAGATGAGAATTCACGGGAATTACAAAATTTCTGTTAAACAACAGAAATTATTACATCAAAGGATATACCGATATAGTGAGGTAAAGCAACAAAGCTCTTTCTCTTTCTTCTTCTACAATATCTTCAAGCTCCTCGTGAAATAACAAGCAATACAATTATCCTAGTTGCGCATAATTTCACACTATGGAATATTGTGAAATATTATTTCTACTTCGAGCGATACTCATTTCGTTTTGTTTCCTTTCCTTTCGTTTCGTTTTTAATCTCGACTCGGAAGGCTCACAAATTGTATGAATTATAATATACGTCGGCGAATCAAACTGTAAACCTAGATTTATATTGTGTACAAAGAATCTTGACGTTAGCAAAAGATCAAAGCTGACAATCTAGGATATTTGCAATAACGAACAATGCTAGTGCTAATCAAAATTCTAGGACAATAATAATTCAGGAACAGCTTGGCAATAACGCTTTGCTTTGCAGCTTTGGAAAATTGTTTAAAAATTATAGAACAATATCGCTGGATGGGAGAGGTTTCAATTTATTGAAATCGTCTGCAGATTTAGACGTAGGTATCAATAATTAACGATCATGAAACACATCCTGCTCATTAAAGTCTTTCGCTTGAGCTATGCTATGATTTTTACTGAGGCGCAACATGCATCGAGATACGTGTTAAGCGGAATAATATGTTTCACAAACAACTGCACCCAGTTGGTAAGGTACAAAACTTTTAATCATGCCTCTAATTGCCGGTGGAGATAGAGAATAGTGAGGAGAACTATCATGTCGCATGTAGATATATAATCCAAGTGCACTGAAGAAAGAGACTTGCTAATCAACAAGTTGGAGTAGACGGGAAGCCGGCCAAGCTGTTGTTCGATTCAATTAATCAGAATAAATTCAAAGATGGAATGAAAGTCGATGGCAGTGTTTCTGTAAGACGAAATTTACAACAAACAACGAAGACAATACAAACCTTCCCCAGGCAGATAATACGAGCAAAAGAACAAAATCGATTTATTACTTCACGTATTCATTACGAAGATTACCTTTGATAACTCTTTTCTTTACATTTTGGAAATAATGGACGGCCTGAATAGAATAAAGCTCTGCCTCTCTAACGATTGGTGAGTTCGAAGTCACGTGCGAAACGTGTTGCTTGCTTGAAATCGAATGGTTCGATTACAGCGAAAATTAGATTTCAGTTGAGATTTATGATTTTCTTTTGGTTATTTTGATCAAATCGGCACGAACAACGATAAATCGCTAATCTCACAGACTAAGAAAGCCAGCAATCTTGATTAAACATTAATTAAGCCTCGAACTTACTGGATTTCAGTGGTTATAAAAAATCAGAAGCTTTTCAAGTGCTACTGATTACGAAGTAATAAATATAGTAAACGGTCTCAGAGAGTTGCGCACATTTTGTCGTCTGCAGTTATCAATTTTCGAAGAATTCGTGAAATCTCATTTTGAGGAATATTTAATTTTTCAACTTCGATCTTGATTAGGCCGATTGGTTTTTCGACGCCCTCGTGGAAGACAGTGAAGAGTTCAGTTCTAAGCTATTAAACGAGAATGAAATTCGTGAAATTCCAATATCACCATTTCAAAACAGGCGACGAAGATAAATCAAGATAATTACCAGCGATCAAATAGCTCAAGCTAGACTAAATGTTACGGCTCGACCTAAAAAACGAGTAACATAAACCTGGTGACAGCGGTGGGATAGGGTTCGGATCCCCCGGAGGAAACGACAAATGAATGGTGCTCCGTAACGTACTTTGAATACTAAGACTGCCTGCGGATTCCAACACCGTCATCTGGCTGTAATAAATCCTCAGCTGATCCTCTGAAGATGCTTATTAAATCGCATTCTGATATTCAGGGTTGAGTGCTCGCTTAACCAGACTAAGAAAGTTGAGGTAAAAGGTGGGAGCAGGTTCTGCGGAGGTATGTAGCCGCGCTACCTTATTCTTCGTGATCCATACGTGCGGATATACAAAACACGCAAGAAACCGAGAGAGACGAGACAGGATGGAGAAAGAGGGTTGAAAATGAAAGTGGGGTCGAAGGGTTGGATTTGGATAGGGTGTGATGATAATCTACGAACCTAAGCTCAAAGCAGGCCTCTTAACGATACCCATTAAGATAGTAACTGGGAAAAGTTAAAGCCAAACCACCACCACCAGCATCCGCACCCCTAAGCCACGCTATTTTAACGATTCCACGCAATTCTTAGTCGCCACGGGTGGTCGTGATGGATTTCCGAATTTAATTTAGGCCACAAATAACATCGCCCAAAGCAAAGGCCACTCCATCTTCATACCTCTACGGGTCGGTTACATTTCACGTATTAAATTTATTCAAGCTCTTTGATAACGCGACCAAGGGGCTACCAGATGTTTTCTTCATCCCATTTCAGACCCTGGAATTTGATTATCGTAATAACAAAAATTATCACTAAATTTCAAGTGGTAATGCCAATGTTTGAGAGTTTCTGTAAAAGTAGAAATAGGAATCGTCAAAGTATAGCGATGTTTCACAAAATAATCTTTTGAAAGCGTTTGAAGGCTTTGATAACCAAACTAACCTCAGAACTGTCAATTTCAAAATGGTGGATCCAAGATGATGAAAAATAATATAAAAATTTCGTTGTTTCGGTCACATTACGTTTTCATTTGAACACTTGTCGGGCTTCTGAGTTTTGTGATCTGATTGTAAAACCCCGATGGAGATTTTGAATATTTCAATTTTCAACACAAATACGTAGTGTTGTGATCCTGAAACAAATTTGAGAAACGCAAACGTTAATACCGTTGATCGAGGCTTTTCCGAGAGCTTTTCGAGTATTTACTGTTTCATAGGAATATGAGCGAAATTGTGTTTAACATTTTCCGATTCGTATTTCTGTCTTTACATGTTTGATATTCTACCCGCACTTTCGATAGATAATTGTGACATTGGTACAGCAACCCCTGCTATTAGTGATAAGTTAAGGGGTTGATTTCTGTGGCACAGATGGCTCAGTAATTTCCTCGTTTCTGGAAACAACATACCCTAGTAGGGTCTCGTGAGCATATATGCGAGCTGCTTTTGCGGTAAACTCGACATTATGCCGTTTCGACGCCTCGACATCATCCATGAGTCCGTAGGAAATGTCAGGTTCATTTCCCAACCACTCAACGATCATGACTTTGAAACAGGACTTCGAGGAGGAGCAATATCTCGAAGGATCCCCTCGAGACTATAGAATTATTTATTCATGCGTACAAAATTTGCAAGAATTTCTCTTGTGCAAAATATTATTAAAAATCGTCAAATAATTTGTAGACGTTAAACTCAGAAAGCAAATTATCTTTTACATATTACGGTCCAAGTGTGTACTCGAAGAACGTATTGACGACCACAGAACAATCCTTGACATCTTATACACGAACGTGATTCAAGCTCAAATCGAGTCGGAAGTATTTCGATAATTCAAATGAATAATGAAAGAGAAAACATCGAGAGGAAAAGCAGGTAAGGTAACGCCCGCGTCGGATGGAGATGCCTTCAAAAGATATAAAGGGAATCGAAAGAACACGACACAGTTATCTAGTCGATTACTTCGAATCTTTGTATAAATTTACGTAGCGGACACAATACATTCTGATTTCCCAGGGCGATTATATCTCGAATTAATGAACTCTCGGAGAAAAGCTTTTTCGTTATAAATAAATTCTCCAGTTTGAATGGGGGCTAGATATGGTGAAAGTTTATTCAAAGCTATCATCTTACGAATGGCAATACAATTTTTCTATATTTCAACTACCAGGTATTCCTTTCCAGCTAAAAGTTGAGATAAATGACAAAAGAACGAATATTCAAGTTCTGTGCTCCGGTACTCTTTTTTCGCTCAAATTTGTTTTAGTACGTTTCTAGTCAACTTTCAAGTAGCATCGTGTCACCAAATTATCTTTTACTTTGTGTTTGTTTTCAATTTTTTAATTTCTGTGAGCAAAATTGAATGGTACTTCGCGTCTGCTGCAGAAACTTGCGTCACTCAAATCCTGAGAAAGAAGAAGAAAAAAAGAGAAGATTGAAAGAAAATAAAACAACCTAAATTGAACTTCATTAAATTCGATCAAATTGCTGGGGGTATCGCTGCTCAGTGTTCCGTAACTACGCTTTAATTACGCGAGCACGAGGATTTGAATTTAATTCAAAGCTCTCGAGCAAACCAACGCAAGTCGAAACCACACTAATGCCTACAAATCTGTCCAGCGACCACACACCATACGTCTACGTAGGTATATACATTTGAAACTGTAATTGCGCGGAGACTTGATGTTTAATTTAATTCATACGCGGATTGCACAAATTTACCGATACCTGCTCGCCGAAGTGGTCGACCGTTTCGTTGATGTTCAGTTCCTTGTGAATCTGAGGAGAAAATTAACGATACCGATCTAAAATCACATGGATAATCCAACTTTTTTCCGAAATTCTTCGCAGATTCAAAATCAGTTTGAAACTCGCTCTTTTACTCCACTCGATCGCAGGGGTGGAAAATAAATTGAAAAGCTCGAACGTACTCGGCAAAGTGATGGAAATAATTGGGGACGGATTTTTCAAGTGCCCTAATCATCCCCTGAATGAATTTTTTCACCAATCCATAGATCCATGTCAAGGATCATATTTTTCTGTACAATATCCTTCGAATCCTTTGGAAAATGGAAGGCTCGCTTTATTCCCATTTTGAGGTGTTTATGCGAATGTATCATATCGTGGCTGAAACGCCCTTCTGGTTTATGGTTCGTGATATTTTACCGTATTAATAATATACGGTGGATATAATGGCGCGCTGAATTTCGAGGGTAGTTCCAGTGGCTCACTATCTATCTACTCTAACACCAACCGATGCATATATATTCGTCTCAGCCATCAAGAGGTAGTACGATGCAGTTAACCGAAGAACCTTGATATTAGAACTCAACATACATACGTGTCTTGAGTAGAATATTATTGTTATGTTTCAGGATTTTGTCTAGTTTGTCATCCTCTACAAATATTCAGTTTTCAACAAATCGCAGATAATGGAACTGAACGGCAGTTTGAGTGAATGATTTTTGAGCTTTTGAACTTATGGTTCATTTCAGCGAGTGCTTTAACGATTTTCAACAAGTTCCGAAAGATTTCAGTGATTCTTGATCGAGTTTTAACCTTTATCCCTGATTTCAGATGACCTGGTTTATATTCTGAATATTTTAGGCACATTTTAACTTGTGTTTCCAAATTTTAAACTGATTTCAAGTCGCGTTTGAAGAGCTTTGGGTAATCTTTCCGCATATTTTACCCTTTCTAAGCCAATTTCAACAGTCACAATCAATTTCGTGTTTCATTGAATCCCATCTCTTCATATAACGTTTCTCATGCGATTACCACGATTTTATATCATTTGAAAATTAACATTAATCAAACATTTTCGGTGATTTTAGCTGAAAATTGATTCCATTGGATAACGAATTGGGTGTGACGGATTCACGAGGAATGTAAAAGCGAATCGTAAGGTCTAAATGAAATTTCATAAGAGTCGGCCAAATTTATAGTGAAAATATGAAAAAATAATTGCAAATTTATTCATTAAAATGCGAACAAATTCACCGGGTCCGCTTTATTGATCGAATTCTCAAGCAGGGATAAAAAAAGTGTGAATGTCTTGCTGCAGGGTTCGTAAGTCCTGCATATGGCGTCTTTGATCCTATTTTATTCAGTCTATCATCAGCTGAATGCAACTGGAAAAAACTGGATAGGATAAATCCTAGATACACGAAGGAGTTGCGTCATATTCCGTCTGTAGAATTTTGAAACAGTTCCAACGTCCGTTCCTCGGTATCTAATATAGATCTAGATGGATGTGATATACAAGGTTCACATTTTCTGACATCAGAGCTATAGTACGAAGTTCCTCAGGCTTCACTGCCTCAGCTCTGCACTAATCCTCAGCACGCGACCGAAATAAATAAAGAATAAAGCGTAAGAAAGTGAGGAGAATTCCAAAAGCTTTGAAAAGAAAGAGTAGCGATGCGTGCGACGAATAATTTATTACGAAAAACAAAAGAGGATCGATAAAAGAGTTCAGTCATTGGACCAAAAATCTCACAATTTGTTCTATTTTTCACTTCCTCGCAACTGTTGATAGCGATTTGTAAGTGTACCGTATTACAATCTTGAAGATGCATTCCTTTGTTCTACTATATTGCCGCAAATCGTCACCGCGCCGCATTCCTTCCGATTCCCAAAAGTTTTCCACTTCTAGACGTCGCGGAGACCCCTTCAAATTAAATAAACGAATAAAAAAGGGTTTGACGCTCGGAATCGCTTGAACGGATTCGAATCATCTCTTTCTTTTCTTATATCTTCTTGTTTTAAGGGTAGCCAGACGGTTTTTTTTATCTGGCGTATTGCATATTCGAAAAACTTTCAAGTTTTTCATTTTCAAATGTGAATGTGCGGCTTGTTCGCACTTTCTTTCTTTTCTTTTCTTGCTCGGCTCGTGACTTTTTGTTCAGTTTAACTTCACCCAATTGTTTTGGAATATATTTAATAAACGAAAATTGTTGACCTGGTTCAATTCTCAACCTTCGCGCACACATACGTGTCGTAAAATATATTTTCCAACATATTTTCCAAACTCTGCCTTGGGTATACCCGGGAACCGTTGATTAGTTGAACACGCGCGTACTGTACAGAGCGTTGAAAACCTGCGGATTATTGGCTGCTCATATCACGGTGATTTCCAGTAATAGAAAATCAAAAGAACGGAGTAAAAAACTGGAAAATCCTTTCTCAATTTCACAGTGAGACCACTTGTTAATCGGAAAACAAATTCTCCGGCCCACTGAACCCCACTAGCGCTATTGGAAATAATTGTCATTCACAACGGTTGATTTATCTCGATTCTACATTCACAACCGAATCACCAGCTCCGGAAATCCGCCAATGGCTGTTTTTGTACTTTTATGAATTTGTGACAAGATGAAGATGACGAAATTAGAGAATCGGAGAAGGAGATGAATTAGCGTGGGAAGAAGAGAATCGCTGATAATTATACTTGGAAAATGTGAAATAGGTAGTTCGTAACAACCTTTGGTACAACTATTGGTAAGAACACCGTTGGATATTTTGGTAAATGGAAATTGCAAAATTATTTTCCGTATAGGATTCCGAAGCGGAAGGTACGAGCTTCAGATCACCTTTCCGACAACAGAGAAAGCTCGTTCCTTTTGCTTCGAGTTATCGATGGTGCTTTTTTGTTTAGCTTTTGCTACAATTTCTGTGAAACCCATTATGAGAATTTTCGTTTTCCTCGAAAATTTCAGAAGCAATTTCAAAATTATTAACCTATTATCTCCGTGTTTTCCTCTCCTATCGGTCTGCTTGCAGGCCAGCGCCAAAAACTCACCCCCATTGGCCATTGCCCGAATTGAATCAATAATTTATCTCTGATCTATTACACGGGACTGGACGCAGTGTATGTAGGTATGGGATGTAATTGACCCATCCAGAATACGTTTTATGCTAAAATCCATTGTTAATGAATCAGCTATCCATCACGTTTCGCGCATAGACGGCCCACGTACTGCACGTTTATAATCCAATCAATATACGTGTTTACCAATATGATTGTATACAGGCATATGTGTACCTTAATACCTGCAGGCGTGTTTGTTTCAGCTAAAACACTGTCCAATACATTATGGATGTAGGGGCGTCCATGTTAAATGTCTCTTCTTATATTCCCACCATTTAAAAACAATTTTCATTTTGCTTGTGGCAATGGACACTGAAGAAGTTTGAGACACGTATTTATCTATCTTACGATACGACGGTGCGTTTTCATTCTTAAGCCGAAGTTTCGCAATTTTCCAAAAATTGACTCCTATCTCAAATGAGATTCTGTTCCCACAAAACTATTCGCTTCATAAAAATATTGTTCGTAACCGAATTTCTTTGATTTGAAAAAAAACATTTGGCGACGAAAGATTTTGTTGAAAATATTTTCACCGTTTAGATTATGCGTCCCGCGGTAATTTGACACTGTAGTAAAAATACTTCACCGAGAAATCGTAATTTTTGATGTTATTTGAAGTATTCTTTATTTTTCTGTACGTTTTTTTCACTCTCTTGTACTGGAATTACACAAATTTCGAGCTACAGCGAAATGTATTTAGATGGATTTTTTCTTTTTTACGGAGTTTGGGCTGATATCATAATTTTCTTCGAATGAAAAGTCGATTGAAGATTCGAATTTGCCATACAGGAATTTCCCATGCGCATGATCGCACCTACGAATCTCCGCTCTGTTGTATTCCACGGGAATTAAATTATTCCCTAGTTGACAGCTGGCACTTGTTTGTAGTATAGTTCGCTATGCGCGCATTGGGCCATTACGCAACGAGCAGGATTAATCACTACTGTATATATTTAACAAGTAGGTATACCTTCGCCTGCCGATCAAACTCACGATTCAGAGCTAGGTTGAGCGGTGAGAGGATTATCGAGTTTTCTCGCATTTCATCGCAATAATAATATTTCTTTCTTTTCCGATTACTCGGATCATTTCATTATCAGAACCAACAATTTTTTGGTTGAATGAGAACAAAAAAATAATAACCCAAATGGAACTTGCGCCTACTACAAAATGTGAAGAACAAACCAAAATTTAAGCAAAAGTCTGACGCAAACCCAATTTCTGTTTTCACTCGAAATTGGAAAAATGAGAAGGAGCCGATGGCACCTTAGATGGCTATCTCATGGATGATTGTTCGAAATTCTGGAATTTTTTCACGGAATACGAAGAAAATAAAAGTGATGATTTCACTAGGGGACGTGAAACAACAAACAAACAAAAAAACGACTTATCAAAGTCAAGCAATTTTGTGTGTACATCATTGATAATTCATGAGATGAACGAATCAATTATTCGTTTGCATTCTATATAGGGCTGAAAATTTGATCAACTCTATATGAATTTGCTATACAGTAAATACTATATTTCTTTCTGCCTTTTCTTTTCGTTGCATTTAGCTTTTTGTACATTCAATTTTTAAGTCTGATGTCTGCGTTTTTCCCTTGTGACCATTTTTTTTCTTCAGCGCTGAATAAATTTGAATTATTTTACAAGTGATATTGAAAAAGTTTTGTAAAAATGATTGAACAATCCGATGGCGAAGACGCAAGGGAAAAGGGAGAGGAAAAAGAAGGAAAGCTTGAGTGGAAAGAGGATTAAAGACAGTTTGATTGCAGAGCTGTTCAACTAATTTAAGACAGTACGCTGATAAAACACGTAAATTATATCTTCGCCTGTAATTATGTAAATAAAGATTTTCGTGAACTTTTTTTTGTATGTTATAGGTACTTCAAGCACGCTACAGCATTCACCCGAAGAATGTGATATATTTTCTCAACAATTTTCCTGGTCATGCATAATGATCGTATATTTCACGTCCCCCCAAATATAGGCTGACCTTTCATCTGACCTATACCACGCTCGGGAATTGCGGCGAATTATTCCCAAGCAGATGGCTTCCAAAAATGTTTTTTAAACGGCCCAGAAACTAGGAGAACAATTATTATTATCAGGGATTCAATTAACGTAGTTTAACCTTATCAGGTTAGAAATTGCTCCTGAATTATCATCATACTTTATGAATTACCAAAAAATAGCGATAGCATTTATGTTTTCCATAAATTTTGTCTCGTTGCTTTTCCAATGTTCCAAACTTCCAAATAATTCCCAACTTATGTGATTTAACTTATTTTTGATTGCATCACACTGGATTCAAACTTTGATTATTATTTTATCAGCTCGTAACGTCTGATTATAAATTGTATCGCGACGGAATAATGATAGTAGTGATAAACAATTTCAAGGAAATGGTGTCACCTGGCTACCCAAACATTTTCTGCTTCATTTCTCTCCGTTTGCGATGACGCACCCGTCGTCAGTCGTGCAATATAATCAAAATCTGAAACCACAATCTACGAAAAGGACGGCCGCGGCAGCGGGGAATCGAGGAAAATTTTACAACGAAATTTTAAAGTTATCCATCACCCAAAACGATAAGGGGTTAACGAAGGGGCTCTGCTGAGCTTCGCCAGTGCTTTCACCAGGATGATATGTTCATGTTACAGTATCAGCTCGCATCTGTTACTGCCAGGCTATCACTGTTTGGTGGTATTAAATACGAGGATCTATATTAAATTCACAGCATGCGTCAAAAAAAGAACAAACTTGAGTATCAATTTTTTTTTAATTTCGACTTTCCAACCCAAACGAAACGAGACAAGAACAAAAAACAAAAATAGAACGAAAAGGCGGGAGTTCATTGGTTGTTGCTATATTCGTTTCCAAAAGTACATTTTGAACACGGAATTGGAGAAAAAAATAACACACGAAAAACTGAAGAATAAAAGTTCTTCAAATATCTTGGATCGTAAGACGGTGTCCGCCTAATTTCACATTTCTTTGAAAGTTTTTGGAGTGTCACAAAAAAAGAAAGATAAGACAAAAAATTGTCAATTTTGTTTTTCTGGCAAACTTCGGCAGGGATGAATGTATACATACCTTACATACATAGATACTTGTTGCGCGATTGCATTACTATAGCGGAGATGAGCCCAGAATGGATGATCGATTCGTAGATGAGTGCAGGGTGCGTTGATCATAGGGGATGGAAATACAGGGCTAGGATTACGGATATAATTAAATATCGATCGTTCGCGTTGTTAAACGAACTTGATTATACCGTAGGTATGTACATACGCTTCGCACTGGAGTCCGGGAGAAAGTAAAGATCGATCGGGATTAATGACGCCTGAATTACCTACGTACGGATAAACCGGTGAGAAATCGGTGACTTCATTTTTTAGCAAGAGATATAAAGGTAGACGGCGAAGCACCGAGGACGACAACGCCGAGGGTAGAAAGCTCTCTGCAAATTTATTCGAATAAACAAAATTACGGACTCACTCGGTTTGCATAGGCCTCCGTCAATCCAGTCACGCCACAAATGAGATACGTGTCGGTCCAACCGCTAAAACGTATACTAACACGAATTGGAAATTGCAAATTTTGAATTATAAATTTTGAATCACGTGAGGGAGGCGTTAAAAATCGTTGGTGCGTCTGATTTAAAAAAACTGTTATCGTTGAGTCTATAGTATTTTTTCAGACATTTTTCTCAGATAAATAACGAACCGGTGGGGAATTTGGATTTTTTGTTCCTTTCTCATTTTGAGTGGGATCCAAAAAATTGTGTTTATAAAATTTGAACTGTACATTGCCGGTTCAGTTTTTGATGGGTTCTTCTCTCTAAGTTCTGATTAGATGGGAAAGTGTGGTTTGATACTCCTCTGCCTGGGGATCGGGAATGACTTTCGAAAATAACGCGCAGGTAAATAGAGGTGGGTAGCATACGAAGCTACGCGGGTGGGGATTCGGTCAATATGGGGAGGAAAAAAAGAATGAGGATACAAAGCGGGCAGAAACATAAATAAAATGGAGAGAACGGAGGAACGGATAGACGGAAAAGAGCAGCGTCGTAATTAATCTCGAATTGTATAAATAATTATTCCAGTTTCTATGTCTCCCAATTTTGAAATTCATCAGCAACCAGTTTGATGAAGTGATAAGCAAAGAAAAAATATAGAAAGCACACGATTGGGGAAGAACTTTGACGATAATATATCATATTTTCATTTGATTTGTCGAATCATAAGATGGGGTGTGAGATTGCTCTGTCGTTACCGCGAGTACTCGAAAAATTAATTTGCTCAAAATAGCAGTATAATTTTTCTTTCGCGGGTATAACAATAATTGTCCGCTGAAAGATAACAGAAATTGTAGAGAAAAATTCACCAATCACAAAAATAACAGAAATATGATAAAATAACCAGAGATCTGAATATAACCGTCACGATCGAGAGCACATCGAAAACTGAAAAAGCTATTCAAACTTCGTTTATTTTTTCTGCACAATAAATTTTTTATGTATATATAAAGCCCTTGTGGTGTGATTTTCAAATCTGGAGCTATCAGGGCCAAATCGAGTTTTCAGAAATTTCGATAGCATAAATTGAAAGGTGGAGATATATTCGTATGTTCAAATCTTGCCACTGCTTGGATATAGATGCTTTGTAGTGCAGAGAATAATTACAGCGTCATAGAATTATTTACCCGCAGTTCCAGATACACATAAAATATCTATGCTCAGAATATATTTTTCGTCATACCTGCTCGAAAAATTTGCTTTCTGAAGCATGTTTAGCGTGCGTAAAGTACAGTATTCTCGCACTAGTGTGGAAAGTACTTGTCCGCATACTAGTGCGGCAAATGACTCTCATCGACAAAAGTAATGTGAGTTTTACGTGGTTTGTTTGCTTCTCAAATCAAATTTCCCCTCGCATGAAATACGAGAAATATGGTGTGTGACGAGTGTGAATAGGCGATTTCCGACTCGTGTGTGGTTAGCAGCACTCGTATTGGCACGAGTGCAGCACCTGCCTTCGTCTCGTGATGCTAACCTCACTTTCGACGGAAATCGCCCACTTTCCGCACTTGCAACACAAATATACTATTTTCAATTTTTCAAATTGCCGATTATCATTTCAATTTTCATTTTACAATTAATTCATGTCTTTGCCACAATCCGCACTCCAGTGGTTGTATCAATTGATGCTATCGAATTGAAATTCAAACTGTGATTAATTTTTCACCGTGTTGAAAATGTGCTTGAATAGAATTTTGCAGTTAATTTCAATTTTCGAGCAACAGGCGCGATAGCAACGTCTATATTTACCTTTTCGTTTCGCTGCTATTTGTATTATGAAATTACTCTGCCAATTCGATCAATTGTCCGTATTTACATTTTATGTGTTATCAATTGCAGATCCCAAGCCAGATTTGTTTGCCCGGTGAAAACAGAATGGGAATGTTATAACTATAATTCCAATAACTTGGTGGTGTAGCTGTGCATCGTTTTTTATTTTACATTCCCAATTTTCTGGAGTCCTACGTCTTTTTCGTCAGATTGCCATGCGGGTATTCATTCGTTCATTTTCTGTTCCATCAAATTTTCAAATGTCGTCAAAGAATAATATTACAGAAAACAATCAACTGGTTCTTTGTTTTCTACTCTTCCCCGCGTCAGATGAAAACATGTTCATTTTACTGCCATATGATGGACAATTTCAAATAGAACTGTGAGAAATCGTACGATATGAAGCGAACAAGAAAAAAATGACGTTATTGCCCAATACCTCAATATCGCCTGCACCATTTCAGGTACCTCTATAGCTTTTTCGATCTATATTCCCAGCGTGCTGCACCGTTCTGTACAAATAGATAGATAGATAGATAGATGCATAGAGAGAGTTGTCGAACAGCGAAGGGACTGAAAGCTCATCAGCAAAACATAGAATCTATTTCAGAGATAATACTTACGAGAAGGCAGGAAATTCGTATTCAACAAAAAGATGAATAAGTAATATAATAAACATTCAAAATTGTTTGATGCTACGAGTTGATTGTAAGAAGAGATGAGAAATTGAAGCAAAGTACAGAAAGTTGCGTAAGCAGGATTTTAAACGGCAGAGTTTTTGTATAATAAAATGTACCGAATAAATTTCCTCAAAATCCAAGACTGAAAGAATGTATATAAATTAATAGTAAAAAAACAAACTTCGATACCCTATTCTCTGATGAAGAAATCTCAAACTTGTATAAATTATTTGATATTATTTGGTCGGCGTATGATTTCATGAATGATTATGCATGTTCTGCAATTTTGATACTAAACCCTGCAAGCACGGTATTAATATAATATTTAGAGGTTTGAGTAAGGGTACAATAGAACGAGGGCGAAAGCTGTACGCAGGGAAAACTTCCCTCGCTTGAAGACTAATTCAAAAATTGATCAAGATCCCCGAGAATTTAGGTCCGCGCATTAACATGAAACTAGTGTCAGCGGTGGGATATGAATATACGAACGAAAAGTACCACGAGGACCGTAAATCTGAACGCATCAGGTTTGTGAAAACATAAATGTAATGATGAGTACATCTCGAACTTCACTTTGGGTGAACGCCACGGAAAACAAAAGTTAGAAACGAAGTAAGAGGAAAAGAAAACAAGAAAACATATAAAAATAAATGAAAAAACGAAGAAGGAAAGAAGGAAAAATATACCAAGGGGGGTTTTATATTCTACCCATTGTTTGCATCATTCTATTTGCTCAAATTCAGCAAAGGATGACGTGTCATGCATTTGGATTCAACTTAGGTCGCGTACGTATCTCTATACACACTGTGTACATAGCACATGGAATATCTAGGAGCTATACCATGTACATATACCAACCTAGCTAGGAGCAACGCGTTATGCATTCATGATTTACAACTTTCGCGACAAAGTCGGTGCACATTTCAAGGGCTGCTACCCCCTATTCGTTGCAGTACTGTGAATCAATTTGAATTCACGTTCACAGCTCTGTATGTTCTTTTGCCATTTTGTTTTTTCACTTGTTTTTTCTTATTCTCTCTTCCCTGAAGTACAGAGAGAGAGAAAAATTATAGATCGGCTGTATAAAGTGTGTCTATTTTTGTCTACCTGCACGTACCACAAAAAAATATCATTTCTGTACAAAATCAAGCTCAGGAAGACGATAAAAATGTATGAAGTAATTCGAAGACCTCAGTTTTTATCGTGAAATACACGGAATCGGGGAATCGACTGCACTGGGAGTAAAGATTACCGATACGAGACAAAAAATGAATATACTCCGAAGAAATTCCACGGTTCTGGAGAATGTTTCGTATACTGGATAATAGTATGTGTATCGTGTTCGTGAAAATTTAATCGAAAGTTCAATCACAAAGTAGCTAAGAATACTTTACAAAATATTTCACAGTTACAAAACATATTACAGGAATTATTATCACTCCGTATCAGAGTTTAATATATACACTTCTCACTTAGCAGTCCTTTTGGCAGAGCAAGAAATTGTACTTCACACCGCAGTAGTTTTCAAAAGATGTTTGGAAAGTGAATGAAACAAAGTCTATTACAAAGTTTTCTAGTATACGGAGGAATGTAGAAAGTAGTTAGGAAAATCACCGTATTATTTATCATGAATCCTCGATCACGTATCACGCTCTTTTTGTGGTCTACGGTCAATTTTGCAAAAAAAAAAAACCAAAAACTGAAAAAATTTTCAGATTGAAATTTACGTTTTTATTTTATCCGTGCATAATTCAATTTTGGAAACGTATTTCAAAAAAGGGGGAAACAAGATGTGGGCCAGAGATATAAGACTGTTGTATTGACAGGGCTGAAAGCCTTGGGTTGGGTATATATATATTTTCAACTCAAATTAGCATGATATCTCCTCGGAGAGGAAGCGGTAAGAAACGGTGCGAAATGCAAATTGAAGACCGTGCTGGAACTCGTTTAGGTGAAAATATGAAACTCGGGGAAAAAATATAGCGCCTCGTCGCTGCAGGTAGATAGTGTTGAGATATTTATCATGTTTAACGTAATCGACGAAATTTTTCATTTTATATTTTCGGCTGAGAGCGCGGGATGAATGCTGTGAGAAAAATGTACGGGAATACGAACAGTAGAAAAAAATAGAGCATGAACGAGAGAATAAAATGAAAGTGAGTGGATTATTTTTACGTCAGTACCGATTATCGATCGTGTGAACTGAAAAATGACGATTTTTTAAGTAAGTGAAATTTCGGGCGATGAATTTCTTCTCTACCTACTCTAATAGATACTAAAATTTACTCAGGAGTCATATATACATGGGCGAAAGTTTTTATTTTGGGCTGAATTGCGGTTTTTGCGCCCGAATCAAGAATCAAGAATCAAGAATCACAGCCAGCCGTAATTGTTTTAAACATTATTTATTAAACAGGAAATCTGAAGTAGGTATCAAGCGTATAGTTCTCGAATGAAAGTCCTTCCGACGCTGAAGCTGTCCGAATTATGTCAAATATACAATATATCGTGTTTGTGAGAATTTTTCAATTTGTTGATGAAGGCTGATAAAAATTGAAAACAAATATAAACAAAGTGGTTATGTATCGATTATCGCTGTGGAACATACTTTTCTTCGTAAATGCTTTTCATGCTTTTATTTAGTCATTCAATCGACAATCCTTTACCCCCTGATCACTTTCATAATGATTTTTCAAGAGGAAAATAATTATTCCCTGATGTGAGTATGCCAATTTGAAAACTTACTGAACTAAAACCAAACTAACTAAAATTTCAACATTTATCGAGCACGAAATTTTCGGGCTCAACATTCTTCACATCTGCACCTACGATGAGAATTCAGAAAAATAATAAATCTACATTCTCAAAAATATCAGGCAGTTCTTTTTTATTCCCTATATTTTTCGATCCCTTGCTGAAACGCACTTTCTTCTCTGGCCTATATATTCCTCTAACAATTTACAATCAACAAAAATGTGTAAGGATCAGCTCTTGAGATACTCACCATTGCATGAAATCAGGATCAGTTTTTTTCACCTTTATTTTCATTTTTTCATATTCAACGATGTCAAATTAATCATGACAAAACTTATCTCACATTTCGAAAATGAAGGAAAAATAGAAAGAAAAAGATATGTCGACAATGATTTGGTACTGAAAACCTGTCTACGAATGAACTCCGTGTATCGGCAGTAGTATAAACGCAGCACTGATCAGACAAGAGAAAAAGACCGGACGTACTTCGAGCGAGACCACTTGTAGCTCGGCGAGTCTGCGGCGCGCGTTAGCAAGACTGGCTGGCAGGCAAACAGGTGAGAGCGTCGTGACGCTCCTCACTCATTTACCCTCTCTCCTTCCCTCCCGCTATCTCTCTCTATTTCTCTCTCTTATAGTCGCTCGCGAGGTTTACCTGCGCGCGCAACTCGCAATCGATCTTATACGCCTCACCTACTATATTACGCCCAGTGTTGGGAGAATTTGTAATTGGCTGATTACTAATTACCAATTACAAATGTAATTAGAATTTTCCAAAATTCCAATTACAAAATTACACATGCAATTGGTAATTGAGAAAATTCCGATTACAAATCAAGAATGTAACTCGTATTCGAACAAAATTCCAATTACAAATTATGAGTGTAATTGGTAATCGAAAAAAATTCAATTACAAACTACAATGGAAATTGAAAACTCAACTTGAACAAGTTTCATTCCTTAATATCGCTATCTCTGCAAGAATAATATGTGACTCACGAGGAGAGTATCAAGGCTCCGGGTAACGGATTTGGATCGAACTGATGGAGGTGTTTACTTGGGCCAATTATGATCGCTGTGATTACATTGGACTCATTAACAATACGAAGTTAAGTTTTTCATTGAATAAAGAAATTGTAATCAGTTCAAATGATACTCCTAATTACTGTTCAAAAATTCAATTGCATCGAAAGTGAATACCAATTACACTTGTAAATTGTGATCAGAATTTTTCCAATTACTAAATACTATATTGTAATTCGTAATTGAAATGTAATTAATCATAAATTGTAATTGGAAGTCCCCAATACCGATTACACCTCCTGCGTGCTACGCCCTACCCTTCTACGTCCTACTTTCTACGCTCTGCGTTCTACGTTTTACGACTTTCTTCTGATTGCCAGCTTTGTAGACCGGTTCTTGTCGGGTAACTCATCTCTCTACCCTCCTCATTGTATTCTAGTTCACACTGTTCTTCTTCTCCTTTTTCTATTTCATAGCAGTACTTTGTGATAGAGCTAGATCAATCTGTGCATCACAGAAACTTTTTAGGGCTAGTCTGCTACGAACAGTATTACCAGCGACAGATATTGTATCCTTTAGACTAATCCTAGTGGATATAATCCCATGATTTATATTTCGAACGTGACTTCAACTAGTGGTAGTAACGCGAGTATATTCGCAGGGTACAATATTGGCTAGGGGGCGAGTTTTAGTTTTGGGCTAATAATCGCGGCTCCTATGCGTGCCTTGAGTTATTTCGCTCGCGTTACTTTACTCGCGAGAAAGTCTGATATCTAGTGGTCGCTCCGTAGGTAACTTCCATGTTTTATGGACGATTTAACCATCTGACATCTCAAAATGTTGCAAATTTATCTGACCACAAGGTCTGGCAATCTTAAATAAAAATATTGGAACATGTAGATAGATATTCTTCAATATTTGAGGAACGGAAAGTTAAAAAATCTTCCCGCGAATGTTCAGCATAATATTTTTTGCACTTGTGTTTAAACAATGTTGTTCAATTATAGGTAAATGACTGCGAATTGAGAACTACTCAAATTTTCGTTCGAGCAAAGACATATTCGACGTGATTGTAACGAGGGCATAGCAGCGGTATTGTAATCAGCAAAATGTGCGAAAATGTCGTGGGGATTAGCCTGAAGACAGGGAAACCAAGGAAGGAGGGAAAGCGTGATAACTGCGAGCAATTTAAGAGGAGGACGTTATTCACGACACTTGAACTGTTATACGATTAGGTGTGAACGGCACTTCGGTACTTTACCCCCCTTTAATTGTCACCGGTATAAATTAGGGCAATTTCGGTACAGTTGCCGTGCGTTTACGCAGATGTATTTATATTTAGCATTCGAGTCTTGCCATATTATTCGCAAATAACGCGAGCGATTATTTGCACACCGATTAAGAGTCAGTCGAGAAGAAAATTTGATCGTAGCATAAAAATTTTGTTTCTTGATAAAAACAGGAGTTCAAAAAGCAGAATAAAAAAAAAAAAAAAAAAAAAAAAAAATTTGAAAAAATAACCGTACTTTGAGAACGTGGAAATATTTGGAAAACAAATTAAATGTAATAAACGTATATTCTGAATAATTTGACGAATTTTGCGAAGTATTATAATTCTGAATATACATATCTTGGGAGAATAATTTGTATTTCCTCATAATTTTCGGCAACCCCTGAACCCTACGGAACGAGGAACAGCTGTACGCTTTCCCCGTCGAGTCGTCAACATTCTAAGATTTTTGAAACATCTGTCCACAGTCCGAATTACCAGGCAGGGTATGTATATTTCGTGAGCAGATGGAATTCAGCCTCTGCCACCTCCGTCTCCACCCTTATATTTTAGTCTTTCAAAAACTTTCTTCCCCGGTACGAGCTCCGTGATTATTTTTGACGCACGTCACCACAGAGATGAATATAAACGACGTTAAAAAAAAAGTGCAAAAAGAAAAGGTTCCAAAATGGAGGCAATTTTAATGAGAATCACAAAAATTCAAAAAACTACACACACACCGCATTGACAATAGTGGAATTTTCAACAGTATCTGGTGACGATGATAACGCCGCAAATTTTGAGTTGCTTGGAAGTAATATGGCGTATAATTTTACTTCCGTTTTCCGTTCCACGTTCTGTTCCTTTGAACACTTGCCAAACAAAATTTGTTATCCGTTATTGATTTATCCCATTTTTTTCACTTCGTAAACTTTTGCGGTGTCAGAAAGTGGGGAAAGAACGAATACCTATCTCACACGATTAGCTTATTCGACTATTTCCCCGCATCGAATCGAATTGTGGTACTTGATACACAGCCTACATGTCTCGACAGGGAAAACTTTTGCTCCACTAAACGAGATAACTTTTCCAGTCTAGAAACTGACTTTGATTGAACAAACCCTAACTGAATCGTGTCGTTGACCTTGTGACCTCAGGAGCTCTTTCCGTCAAATACGTGGTGTCAGAAATGAAGGAGAAGGGAGATAAAACAGCTTTTGATTACGGAATGAGATTTTTCACTCTCCATAATACGGAGGAAAACAATCAAGTAAAACTTTGAAACAATAATAATTATGTCATTTTTATTTCCTTACTTTTTGCTGTACAATTCAAAGCTTATTCCGTCATATTCTTCCAGCTGCGGAAGAAAACCTTTCTACCAACCTGCCATCTGACCCATCGCGACATTGAGGCACTCGAATTCTAATTATCATCGAATTTTTGTCTCCTGGTTTTCGGCAACCGCGGCAATTGGTAAATGATTAATCAGATGGCGAGTGAAGGTTCATCGGTTTGAGTGAAGGTATGTACATATCAACGCTGAAAAACATTCGCGATAAGGGATGGAAGTAACCGAGCGATAATCGGCTTATCGGCATTCAATTAAGCTTCGCACATATTAGCCCATTAGCGTCTGCGTGTACTGGTGTATGTATATTGATATACTTTTTCTATATCCGTGTAGAATCCAATGAATACGAATTTTCGAAAGGAAATGCCTTTATGGGGAACAGATGTACAACTTGCGAGGAGAAATATTCCTAATTACAGGCGAAGTATACTGACCTGATTTGTGGAGACGAGTGCTTATCCTGGAGAAAAAGAATTTTCCGAAATTCTTCGTATTTTCTTGTAAAATGAAATTACGGTTATCCCTCAATTCAATCGAGAGTTTTCTGGAATGTATGTCCGAGAAATTTGGAGATTCAACGGAATACTAGGATTCTCTGTGACATTTCTATTCTGAATCAAGTGAAGAATCTTTGAATCCTCGTTTTTCCGTTTTCGAAGAGAATTTCAACGACTTGAGGAGCAGGCGGGACATTTTTTCGAATCCTGTCTCAATCATTCCCACCCACGCAGACAATTTATAATAACTACGTTGGAAATGAGAAATTTTCGTCGAAAATTGGACTTCTGCAGTGAACGCGTTTCCGAACTCCGCCAAATCCCAATGCATGAAAAATTCCGAGGAAAATTTCTACTCGGGTGAAATAGACCGCAAACTTCGTCGGATCAGTAGCAGCCCGCGTGTTAGAATTCACACGGAGAATTCACAAGATCATTCTTCCGCGCAAAGGCCAAGAGAAACATCCACAATTAGCTGTATTTCGCACTCTTGGCATTTGTATTATTAGAACGACTCAATCTTCATCGCGCTCGTTGTAAACGCGGCTTCATTCCGCGATATTGGTTTTCCCATTGTTCTCTTTCTTGTCGTATGTACCTCTTCTTGTCGCCATTGCGTTTTTCCATTTCGTTGTCCGCTTCTATTATTCGCCATGGTCCAACTGCCGTTTAACAGACAATGAAAAAAACGTGCTTCGATCACGATTGATCTTTCTGCTCTGTTTGTGGGCGGTGGTCCCATTGTTTAAATTTTCTTTGTCCTTTACACTAATTACCTTTTCGTATTATGTTTATATTTTCCTTACTTTCTTCACGTTTTCTCATATTTCATTTCCCTTCATCTTACTGCATGTCACTTTCCTCCCATTTTTCAATATCGCGCGGTAGCAACAAAATTCATACCATTGATTTTACAACCGCGAATTCAATTCTGCACCCCACACGAAATGAAAAACAGGCATAATATTCAAGTGCAGCTCTATTATCTCTGAGTTCATATTTCCCTCGTAGTTTCCTGATGCCACGCTATTTCAAATTCCCAATTCTTCGATGACACATCGTTCGATGCCCTTTTGAATCCTGATTTTTCGTTTTTTTATCCGTTTTAGTGAACGTTCGATTTGTCAATTCATTCCAGAGACTCCGAAATGACCCCGGTTTCGTTCCTGATCCTTATTCAAATCTCGCGAAACAGAGAGGATCTAGAAGAAATTTAGTCGGAAACGAGTAGACCGAAGAAAAAGTGAGAAAGGGTGGGAGCAAGACAGGGCGAGGGGAGAGAATCGGAGTAAGTGGTACCATCAGAGGACAATAAAACCACGAACCACTACGAGGACTACAAGCTCGGTAATGGGTAGGGGCAGACGGTTGGCATGGGTGAACGAGTCAATTCGTATAATCTAACTACCCTATAAGATAGCCCCATAAAAAATTGCAACACGCGTCGTGTCGTTTCCCAATTTCCTAGGATCTGAGGTTGAGAAGAAAACGACGGGGAAAAAAAACGGAAAACGTTGATATACTAATACGGTTAATTCTAAAGAGACTTGAATACTTTCGGACGTGGGGCACTTCGATTTTTTCTAACTGGAGGATATTGAAATACGTACATCGAAGAAGGACTCCTGGAATGTTTACGGAATTTTCAATACACTCGTTTCAATGTGCGCCATGAGTATTGATTTTCTTGAATTGATAAAATCGCCACATCGGAAGCTAATGCCGATGTAAAAATACATACCTACTGTACACGAAAAATTGTGACCTGTGCATATTCCCGGACCGAGAAAATGGCTGGCTTTTCAAAAGAAAACATCTTGAACCTGTTCATTCGCTTTTCACAGCTAAATGTATGTTGCAACAATTCCAAATCAATAGATGTAGACATTTTTCATTCGATCTTACCACGTTTCATATCACGGATATGAGATTAGCGGCAAAATAAAACTTTCCGTGTTTGCCATTTTCCGTACTCATCATTGAAAGATAGAAAACCGTTTTCGCAACTGAAAAATCTCGCTCCTTTCTGCATTCTGTTTCGTCACGGGAAAGAATGTTCCCTGGCGATACTATAATTCTGATGATACAAAAGTTCTCGCGAAATTTGGTCGACAGGAAACGTGAGAGAACGTGTACCTATGGTATCGGGTACATACATACGCACGTGAGGCAACGTGAACCCGTCGGCGGATAAATAGGACTTGAAATAATCGCGTTGAATTGGCAGGAAATAGTAATTACGCGCAGGTGTACATAAAACAAACTTTCCACGCGAGTTTAATTCAGTTACTTTCGAACTAACTTTCGTTTCATTATTATACCTTTACCGTTGAAACAACGCAAGCTTATGCCTATACCTATACCAATACCTGTAAGTATACACCTCCAAGTCTATACCATTTTCAAAAAGTTTTATCAAACATTATTCCGTCGTTGAAAATCCCGGCGAAGGATACCTAGACTCGCACGGCCCAAAAAATGGGATAAAAAGGAGAGAATTTCCTCATCGGAATCAGGATAAAGTTGACGAGAAATTCATGTTGCAGGAAGGGTACAGAAATTTTGTTGCATAAATGTGAAAGAAACGTAGAGTTGATAGGAATTTCTTAATTTCTCTTTTCTTTTTGCAACGATGGTGATTCGTAAAGTAGACAAATGAAAGAGGAATAGAAGAAGAGAAATCTGCGGTGGATCTCGCCTCGAAAGGCAAGTCTCGGGTGATTAATCGAGGCGTGACCATTAATAAAATTTTCTAAGGACTTACGCGGAGGCTCAAAAAGTCGAGATTTACTCTAGCTAACCTGAACAGGGAGAAAAATCTCAGGGAGTTTAATTGAAACAAATGAAAGATCGCCTACGTTAGAGAAGGACAGAGGAACAAAAGCGAGCTTACTAAATGAACAAAAAAATGAATGAATAATGAAAAACATAAGAAGAAGAATAATGATAAAGCTAGCTAGTGAACTTAACGTGGAGAATGCGGCTCCGAAAAAGGGAATTGAAAGGTGGGAGCTCCCACCCTCGTTTGCAATATGAATTGCCATCTACAGTAGATAAATATTTCCGGAGAAAAATTTCATAACGTATGATGCGAAAATTGGAGAATAAAAAGAATAAGAGAAAAGTACGTAAAAATAGAAAAAATACCAGCAACGGGGAATATTCATAAATATATCTCTCGAGTTTTGTTTCTTGAAAAAAAATTGGGAGGAAAGCCGAAAGATACAGAGGGAGATAACAGACGCGCACGTATGTGTATCAACGTATCTTCGAATCTGATCTTCCGGTGTTAAATTCTACCGAAACCGTAAAGCGATTTCTGGAATGGCATTCGATGTCTGCGAAAAAGGGGAAAGAAAACAAAATTCACTCCATTGTTCACCCTTAGCTCATTTTCGATGGGCACTTGCACCGAATCGCTGAGTAGCTGTAATTCTCCCCCATATATATGCTCTTTTCCGCGGACTTCGGCTACATTTTTTTGTTTTATTTCTCTTTAAAATCGAGAAATATTTTGTCCTTCGTGAAGCAGAGAACTTCTTCTGCTTCTTCTCCTCTTCCTTCTCCTCCGGCGGAAGACTGTGGAATAATTAAATACAGAATCAAAAAGAGAGAGGAGAAAGAAAAGAAGAAGGGAAAAGAAACGAGAATCTTCAGTGACCGCGGACTCCTCGGCAGCTGTTTTCGTTGATCCTCAAAAGAGCGGAATATCCCGCCGGCGCTTTCTTAGCTCTGTGATCTGATTAAACCTACTTCGAGTTAAACGTGCGGTTCTGCGGCGGTTTGGCAATCGCATATCGTGAGAAAGGAAGGGCTATAAGTGCCGGTAAAAAGAGTTTTTTTTTTCTCATTCTTCTTTTCTCTTTTCCCCAGGATAAGGGCGGTGAGATAGATGCGGGCGATTGCTGGCTGTGTGGGATACTTTAATAAATTTGCTTGCTATTTTTCTTTTTTCTTTTCACTCTTTATTGTCTGCCTGACACATTTTCATTCTCAAAATTGGAGGAGGAACAACTGTGAGAATGAAAATTCGGATACACCATATCTTCCCTAATTCACGAATGATTAAAACCTCCAATATATTAGAGCGTGAAATCTCATATCTGGTTTTAATTTTCTTCATTGAAAAGCTCTTCAAAGAAATTCGAAAATTTTGCATTATTATTGAAGGCGATAATACAACGTTTACTCATTTAACGGCTACTTGAATCGAAATGCTTCAAACCAGCCGCAGGAGAAGCCATTCAACAAACGACCTCAAGCTGCCCTTGACTCATTTTGGAAGCGAGTTTCGATAACTTGGAAAATGGAAGCTCGGTGGTCTTGGAGCTCTTGGTGAAGGCCCAGCTGCGCGTCCTGATAGTGAAGTAGACTTCAATTTGTGAGCGGAAACAGGGATCGGAAGTTTGTAATTAAGTCACGCGAGATATATGCCCAGTTTCCGGGACGCATTTGTATGTGTGAGTGTCAGGTACACAGCTACCCATTGCGATATCGCGAAACAAAAATTTTCTCACAACTTTTTTTTCCCTCAATCTCGACTTTTAATCGGCGGCACAGTATGTACTACGACTATGATCAATTTCGTAACGAACAAATACGAGGTAAGTGTGTCTTCAGAAACAGTACAAATATTGCCTAATTATGATAAAATTCCACTAGGATGATTTTATGATTTTCAAACTACAAATTGAATCTGGAAGGTCACAGAAAATCGTCGGCATTCAACGAACGAACAGGAAAAAAAACTGCATCATATTCTGTCCCGAAAAATTCACGATTTCAGAATCCAATTTAAAGAAACAAAAAAACGAAAAAAAAAAGTCATAATTTACCGATCCATCGTTAACGTAGAAAATGGCCATCGCATATTGGGACAATGACTGCGAAAGCTGAAAAAGCACGGCCGTTGTCAGAATTCTGTACCTCCTCTACGTAAAAGAGAATCGATATTTTCATCTGAACGCCACGCCATTTGCGAATCGTTCAAAATTGACGAGTCGGAGGCGTCCTGTTGAGTAATATCGAATGCTGGCACAGCGTGAAGTCTGCACCACCCTCGCCCTGCAGCGTTTCATCAACAATTTCACCTATTCACCTCCACACGCCGTCCTAATCTGGGTCACGGGGAGGTTTATGGGCCTGGAAAATTAGGCGCCAGATCTCACGGGGCGAAGATAACACCTTAAATATATTCCAGGGAAGTGGAGATCTGGACGTAAGTTTCTACGGGACTATTTAATACGAAACGAAACATTATGGAATCCCTGCGGCGACCGCCGAACCGCTGGCGGGTAAAATACAAGGCTTATTTAATCGTAACGATTCCGAAACTGAACTTAATTCTTAGCGCGAAGTTCAATCCTCACGAAGACATTGGCGAAGCTGAAATCCAATTGGAGCCAATTTTTCACCGTGACCTTGGATCCGTGGCCGTGACTTCGGGCTTGCGGATGCGCCCGACGCCGTCAAAATCGCTGTTGCCGATATACTTTAAAAGGTAGAACCGGGCGTTCATAAACCTCCTAAAAACAGGCTCCCTCAAATCTTGGGATCAATACGCCCAGCAGTCCTAACCGATATGAATACGTCTGCGTGAGGAGGGGGAGAGAGAGGGTGCAGATACCTACCCGTCAGCAAAGGACGAGGTTGTACTACACTCTAAGCTCTCCGTCAATGCTTGCCCTGGGCCGAAGGGAAACCCTCTTCTACGAAAATTTGATGGGGAAAAGGTAGTGGAGGTGAAAACACGAAAAGCTCTCCACAAACTGGCTTTCCTAGCTACGTCGTTCTGCCAATACAAATCACGAAGAGATGAAAAACAACAACGAAAAACCATGAAAGTGAAGAAGAAAACAAAGGATTCCTCAGAGCATTCATGATTTTCGAAACTGCCGACTGTACAGTGAAGTTATATTCTAACAATAAGACTTTTTCCGGTGACTTGATCATTTTTGGTTGTCTGATAATAAATTTGTATAATATTGTAATAATATTTGTAATCAGCAGATATTTTGTATTTTGTATTTCTATTTTTTTCTTCTTCTCTTTCAAAACTATCGATGAAAATCATCAAATAGAAAGCTTCAAGCTTTCCTCAAGCCACTGTAATTGAGTTTTTTTGCTCCAACTTTCCAACTAATTTTATATTTCTATTCGCCTGAATTTTTCTCCCCCTGTGACAAATGGGTTATTCTTTAATACTGGAATCCTACATATACATATACATTTTACCAAGTACTTTACGTATCAACGTGTCAGCCTTGAGCTCTTCATTAATGTCACAAGGTATGGAGCTCCGAGGTAGCTATGTAAATGTAAAATACCCGAAATGAAGGAAATAAAAGGAAAAATTTTTAAAAGAAAGAAAAATGGTTCGCTCAAGGGAAAGAAAAGTTAAACATCACTTAGCGCAACATATACCGACTGCGAACGCGAGGAATTCTCTATTGAGAAATTTCTGTGGATGCTTCGCCCAAAGCAGATTCATATTTTCGCTCAAAACTCTTTATTTGAACATAGCTGGTATGTATGTGTTTAATATCAGAAAGACGTGAAAGGTAAACTGTCTAGACTATCTGCGAAATGCGATGTTCAAGCATGTATAATTAATGGGCATGAAGAATAAACGATCTAATGAAGTGTTTGAAGGAAAGTTTTACAGAACGCTGTGGGCACCTAATTCCAACGTTGTACAAAAACTGGGCGTCTATGCGTCTTCTTTCTCGTTTCATGTAGCCTGTGATCTTAGATTAAAAACCGCAACGATGTGCTAACATTGCATCGAATTTTGTTTCATAAATTTCTATAATGTATCTTCGTATCATTCGTCAGGTGGAACATTCTACAGATATGAGTTTTCAGAAAAATCATTGGGAGCGCATATTCCAGAAATTTGGAATGACCGAAAAACGTTCGTGAAAAAAACGAACAAAGCTACTGTTGAATTGATGTCTCGTAGAATAATTAGTACCTGAAGCCTGAACTAAACTGTCCTATACATCGTATATAACGCTCCTGATCCACATATTCATTTCAAACAGAATGGTTTGCACCATTCTGGGAAATGTGAAATTTTCAAAAACCGGTAGTCGACAAACAGCCCCGAATTTTGAGGCCCGAAGTACAATTACAAAATATAGAGATACCAAGCCCGAGGTGGATCCATCGCATCGTTCCGAACCTCGTTCATTTTTCCGTTGCTCAACCAATAAGACACTGGAAATCCGTCATATAATGTTTGGGTGGAAAAATTTCGGGGTTTCAAATATTTTATCTTCGTAGATGAAAAAAAAAAAAAAAAAAAATAGAAAAGGAAGGAACCAACCGAAAAATGTCCTCGTGGCATACTGTATTAGTGACTGTGATATTGTTTTTGGGGCATATTGTGATCCAATGATAACGTTGATCCCATAACTGCAGGGTGGGATCGCACCTCGTTCTGCTCCGCAAACTGGTCAGTGTTTCAATCATTTTAGAGATCATCGGGAGTAAGTTGTGCATTCTGATCGCTCCGCCGGATCAGTGTAGCCAATGATAATGCAGAATTTAGGTCCGACGATCTCTTTTGAGCTGGAGGCGAGCTAAAAGCGACTGCGGAATACGGGCCAGTCTTTCGATGTACTCGCAGAGCAGGGTATAGGTTCAGACATAGTTATATACGTACCCAGTTCATATACCGTACGCTATACGGAGTAAATTTGCCCAATTAAGATAGAGCAAAGGCTAATATTGGGTTAGCGTAGTAGACGCGGCGGCTGAAATATAGTCGATTACGGTTGGGATCAGTTTAGGTTGGGTTTATACAGCTCCGGAATGAAGCACTCATGCGCAAGTTACGTAGTACGTTGTACGTGTTATACCTACACCTATACCTGTACCTATATCTGTACATTACCTACCAACCTACGACGGAATTGGGAACTAAAAGAAGGATGAGAACTTTAGTCCTAGAGCATTTTCCGAGTTGAGTAAATGGCCTGCCCCTACTGGGTCTACGGGCCCCAGGCTCTCAGTAATGGCTAAGCCCTCACCAGGCAAACATTTGCTCAAATATCTTAGCTATTTGATGTAGCAGCCCGGTCATAACCCTTCGGCACTCCTCCCCGTTCTCCTGGTCACCTACTGATATCTGCTATCCTTATTTTTGAAGACTTCAACAGTTTCTCGCACAACCTTATTTCATTTCATTTCATTTCATTCCATTTTATCCAGTCATTGGAACATACACTTATACTAGATTCGAAAATTGTTCATACGTCTTTATGTTTTCTCTTTTTTTTACCGTTTGGTGCGAAAAGTGTGTTCACTTTTCTCTCTCTCTCTCTCTCTCTCTCACGTTTTACTTCGATACAGGACAAAAATAACTCTGGGAAATTCACGTCATGGAAATGAAAATTTGTTTTTCATTTTCTTTCTCCTCCGCCTCTCTCACTCTTTCCAGCTTGGGATTCAGTTTTTTCATTCGTTCATTCATTTTTCTAATTTTCGCTTTTCTCGACGTCTCTTTTCGTTTACTTTTTTTTTTTTTTTTTTTTTTTCTTGTTTTTGTTGTTTGTTGTTTAAATAATGAAATTCTCTCTGCTCAGAACCGCGCGAGTTTATAACCGGAACTTGATGCGTACGTAGGCGAGGACCAGGTGTTGGAAAAAATACAAAAAATAAAGAGAGTAATGGAAGCTCGGTTTTTTCTGCACGTATCGTATTGTCACCTGCTGGCCAGCTCCCACGCCAGGTGAGAATAAAGGAATTAGTGAAAACCCGAGGGACGTGGTACCTATCTATATGCCACGGATAGGACAGTGGTCGACGGAATAGGACAAAGAATGACGCGTTCAAAGTATCAATGCAAACAATGTTCTGGATACAGTACGTCCGTCGCAACGTATAATTGATGGATCGCAGACGAACAGATATACATTAGAGTTTTAAGTATGCAAAGACAAGTAGACACACTGTTTGGTCGCATTCGGATGCGGCTACGGTTATCGCATCGAATTGCCACGATGTGTTCTACCTCGAAGTTGATCGAAGGAACGAAGGGACAGCTCAATGCTTCCGGAAAATCGGTACCAAATTGGATTTCACTTACACACATGTGTGCCTACGTACTCGTATGCGCACCTATATGCACTGGTAATATATTCGCTAGACCCTGACCCATGCAAACGTGACTTTGTGTAGACAGGTACGAATTTCAGAGTAAAAGGAAGGAGGAAAGAAATGAAGAATCAATTAATTTTTTTTCTGAGCGCTAACTCAGAATTTCGTAGAGTAATTTGATTCGAAAGATTAGACTTTCCGCCGGAAGAACTGCACTATTAGTCGAGATTTCAGAGGCCGCTGGAGTCGCCGCTGACAATCCAACCTAGCTAACATGGGAAATATTTGTTATTCATCAAATCTGATCGATGTTTCGAAGAAGTGAAGTACTTAGCCACTTTCTGCCGTCATACTCAACAAATTCTCAAAGTCTCAACAAAATCGATCGAGTCGTTTGCGAAAAATTACGATTCTTGTTTTCGAAACGGTTTCTGTACATTCAAGATGGCGGGTGGTCCTGTGGCACCTTGAGGGTGGCTCACCGAATTTCAGCCTGCGAGAAAAAGATTCCAAGTTATTCGTCGTCGTATAACTCGAGCGCTATAACTATATACCACGAATATACCTCGGGGATGAAATTTTCCAGAGAATTTCATACTCTACGGGGGAAAAAAAAGTAGATCCTTAGAGAGAATTTGATGTGATTTTGTTTCGGGCTAGGCTGCAGCCACTTAATTCAATTCTTGTCTTGTCAATTTGCGCTGTAGTCGGCAGATATATACATACATACATGCCCATATACTCGTTAGAACGATTGTATGATGGTCTCTCGCGGCAAATGTAACTCCAGCACGAGCGCGCGCGTTTTGGCGGGTGGAATTTCTGATATTACTTTAGTAACAAATATGACGCGCGCGCCAACGCGCTCATGGAAACCAAGGGTAAGTAGCTGAGTAATGGCAGCACTGCCGCTGACAATATTTCGGCAATTTGAGTTTCATTTTTCGATCGGATTTTTTCCTTGTTCAAACTGTTTTTCCTAAGAACAAAATCGAAAACCACAAAACTATCCGAACGATATGCTAAATATAGACATAATAATCAATACACACGTCTTTCGGGCGAAGTTTGAGTCCCGGGCTAAAAATGTTTGCAAAAACACCAAATGTATCAACATAATCATCGCTGAATGGAACTTGTTATTTACGGTTCGTTCCAATACATCCAAGTGGATTTCAACACAAACTAAAACTATCAGGTTCGGTCTACTTCGGAATACGATGTTATCTTCCGGTTCCGATGATGTCTGACGAGTGACGGAACGTCATTTGGAAAAATGTCGAGCGAAGATTAACTCGTTTCGTCGGATCTTCTAATGAAAATGAATTATCGTCGTTGCGTCGTGCAGCCGACTTTCAGTACAAGTAAATCCTTATCTTGCGTCGAGGGTGAAGGGGAGATTTTCTGAGGAAGTTTGAACAACTCTTTACAAAAATGGAAGGAAGAAAAGTAAAGATTGATGAGGTGCGGCGGGGCGGGATGGGACGAGCCATAACTGATTGTTGGAAAAGAATTTAAATATCAATGGAACTTGCTGCCAAACGCTGTACCACTGAATTTTTGTACTGCCATTTTTCAATCTATTTCGTAAAAATATCAGTTCCATCGATATTATACACCCGAAGCTTATGCTGTGAACGTATCGAAGTTTACACCGTGTGAACGTACGAATATCGTATTCTCTTTCGACATACAAGACATCTGAAGCAGTTTCTCATAGTATTCTGGATCCTGGTCGATTCTCAGTCGCTCCTAGTGCCGAGAAATGATATTATTATATTCGAAATCAAATTAAAGGGAAATCACAGCCCAGCTCTGTGCTGCAGGGTCAATACACAAAACTTTTCACCGTGCGTCGTGTCACCCGAGGCTACCGGAAATAGGTCAGCCAGAATATCACAGTGTGCGGGAATAGTTAATTAATCAGAATGAACGGCACTATATAATTTGGAGATGAAATCTCTCTACTGGGAAACAATCTACAGCATGTTCGACGTTCGCACTTCATTTTTGGTAACAAACAAACGAACAAAAAAGAAAAAACCAAAAAAAAAAAGAAACAGCCAGCAAAACCGTATTTTGAATAACTCGAATGACAACGATTGAAAACAATTCTTCAAAAATGGATGTATATTATAACACAATGGATTGTGAAAACGAAAGGGGTAAGGAAATAATAATGAAAACGATGAGAAACCATTTTTCAATATGAATTTTGAATTATGAATTATGAATCGAACGGATATTAAATATTGTCTGTATGTATACAGTACAGATGCCTCAACTTTTCATTCGCCTGAGGACTCATTGCGGCACCCCGCGGACTCAGACAATGAGGTGAAATTAATTGGTATAGAATTACAAAAGCAGCGGCACCGAGAGATCCTGAGCCCTAACGAAAACAGGAGCAATGGTAAGGTGCAGGCTTAACGTTTAGACCTTTACTCGGGGAAAATTTAAGGGGAGAAAATTAATGCGGCATAGGTAATACGAAACTCCGAACTTGCGGAAGGTATTAAACTATAGGTACGTATACATGCCCATGCAGACCGCCGAGCTTTTATTCAATTTATTCTCGGTCAGGATCGAAATTCACCGAACGAAAATTTTCATATTATTATTAATGAATAAACATTTGAGACACATCAAAAATCCATCAATTATCGTTCGTATACGGATATTTGAATAAACGCTATTACTCGTTTCCGAGGCTCGATGAGGCCTCTTCGTCCTGCAGAAGAACATTTCAGAGGTCCATTTGCGTGATGGATTCGTGCAGCATTTCATTGAGAAAAACAAATGAGTCTTATAAATTCATGATCTATGCATGTAAGTACCTCTGGCTACAGCCTGAACCACCAGCGGTAAAATATCTCGGAGCATTTTTTAATAAAACGACTGCTGAAAAATTTAGTGAAAAGAGTCAGTCTCCACGAAAATTCGCCGCCATTTTGTCATGTATTGATACATTTTGATATCCGTGCAGGCTTAGGCTGTAGCCACAAGTATAGAGACTAAGAATTTACAAGTCACGTTCACTTTCGTGGACTTCAGGCTGCCGAATAAATCCCACCAATGCCGTAAGTCGTCTTGTTTGCAGTTAAACGGCAGCCACGGTTTACGATCGGGGTCATGAGCCGCGAATTAACTGCACCTGCAGCAGCATATCACTTCCGGAGTGTTTACTCGAGGAGGTAGTACATCTAGTTATGCAGTTGTATGTACATCACTACATCCAGGGGTATCGACAAGGGGTATCTACGTCTGATGTGAATTTATGAAAGAGACAAGAAGGAGAATTGATCTTCGGCAAAACAATGCTTGGGTTGGCTCTAGGCCATACCCAGGTTACCCAAAGTCACGTTTCACGTTCCAACGATCGATTTTACACCTCCTTACTAGTCACCTATTCCTGGGACGAATATTTGCACGATCCTTTATACCAACGTAACGTGGTTAAACTGAGTTATGTGAAATTTCTATGCTGCAGGAAAACGGAAGTATGAGTCCCCCTGGGTATTGTTAAAGTTTTGTATATTTGCAGTGCATACTGACCTACAGGGAGGAATGCATGAGGTAATGCAGTTTCGCAAAATTTGATGCACTCGCGACAAGATTACGATGCCATTGCAATTTTTGCCACGTTTTTCATTCACCGCGGTTAAACAATTCTTCAATGTTACGCAAAATCACTCATATCCAAAACTCCGAATCTCCCGTACAGTTTCATGAAGGGACAAAACCTGCTGTATTTGGGGGATTAGAATCCAGAACGGAATTTGAAGAAAGGTTTTGGTCAAAAACTCACACGAAATTTATCGAAAAGGTAGTTCAAAGCTCATCTCTCCCTCCGTAGGCGCACTCTCAATTTTTCTACATTCTTTGTTTTGTATCTGGTAGAAATATCGCAGCGCTTACGTTGCCGATATCTTCGTGAAAAATTCGCAAATTGATTCGTCTCGACGTCACGTGAATAGTGAATATATGGTTCGTAATCTCAGCTCCTCGATTGTTTCTAAAAATATATAAATCTTCCGACATGTTCCGACATCGCGGCCGGATTTTTTCCTCGGCGTTTCACGTTCTTCTAGTACTATCTGGAAATGCATTGGCTGAGCGAAAATTCGATGCTGAACGAAACCTCAGCCGCCGTGGAATCGGTACGATAATTTATCGCTCGAAAACGAGACCCTAAACGGAAGAAGCTTCGAATAACAATATGTGGAAAAAATAAATAAAAATTAGATAAATACTCTGCGTTACGATTTTTTCAGGTTACTTCTGGCACGTTTCAGATATATTTTTCGACCCAATTTATTCACCGTTGGGAGCCCCGGAAAACGGTGAGTTACAAAATCGTATAAAAAATTCAAAATTATATCGCAATATGAAAATTGCGTGTAGCGATTCCGATTACAGAGTCATATACATCTTCTCTTTCCCTGTATAATCAGCATTCAAATACGGAAAATGGGAAAGAAAACTGGGAAAAAAGAAACAAAAAAATTGTGCTATTTCGAAACATGTTCTCGGCCTGTTTCTTCTACAGTTATGTCAATAGAATACACGATTCATATGACTTCTACAGATTGTCATATAAAAAACGCAGTGAACATTACAAGGAATTGCGGATCTTTCGGGGAGCTAGGAAAATGCTCCGGCTTCGGATTAGTGGAGACAGTTGCACGCGCGATGAACTCGACACGATGGAAAACCGAAAGACCAGAATTCTGCATTTTCACAGGGTTGGTAAAAAATTACATGATTCAATTTGAGATATTATTTTGCAGAACGTGTGGAATAAAAATGAAAATTTTGTTCAACTTCATAGCTACAACAAAAATTGTTGATCGACAAATCGATCTCTCGGCTTCTTTCGCTATTCATTCACCATTGTTACAAAAAAATAAGTAAAAATTAAACGATTTGATAGAAATCTTCAATGTCCGAATCTGGGAAATGGGGTGAACGGAATTTCCGAAACCACGAGCGCATTTATCACCGATATCCAAAACGCTGGTTTTGTCAACGTCTATCCGAGTTATGGATGGTACGACTATCACCCCTACGGCCACCATCCCCTAAAGTTAACCGCCCTTTATGATAAATTGGAGAATCTGCTACGCGAGCAAAAAACTAACTCGTCAGTAAGTTCTGGATCGAATAATTCAGCGAAGGTCATATCTAAGATTCTTTTTGCAAACAGATCCCAGTTTTCTGTCCTGTAGTTCAGATGGAAGGTATTCGATCCAGTTTTTGTTTCATTCGTAAAATTTCTCATCAAATTTGGGAAACGTTTCATCGTCATTATTTCTATTTTTGTTTCATCATGTTTTGTCAATGAGTTTCACATTCGTTTCTTCTCCTAATCTTGATACACGTTTTCATAGGAAAATGAAGAACGAGAGAGAAATTATTCATTTTTCGTGATCTATGATCGCTGCAATTAAATAGAAAGATGGAAAGCTATACAAATACACAATTCCACTCTCAATATTCTTAATAATTCATTTTCTTTACTATTTTCTTTTCTGCAACAGCAGATACATGTTCTCTCATGGAAAATCCTTGTCTTGCCTCGCATTTGAAATTGTTTCAGATTCTCGGTGAGCTTAGTCCAAAAACCGGATACTTTTCCCGCGTCCTATCACCCGAAAATAAAATTCGTATAATAGTAATGAACACGAATTTTTACGTCAAAAATCACATCGCTAGTCGACTTCCTGATCCAGCTGGACAATGGAAATGGCTTAGAGATGAACTCGAAGAATGTCGAATGGCTAATCAAAAGGTCAGATACTCAACTGCTTACAGATTTTGACACAATAGTATCCTGCTTCCGAGGAATCGAACAGAAATATTTTACTGTATTAAGTTTTTTCAACTTTGTGCCATTAGAAATTTTCAAAATGTAATTTTGCGATCACAGATAATCTAGTTAGCTGTAGTTCGAGAAAAACTGGTGATTCCTCGATGAATATCATACAAAAATCCCATCAACACACCAAAAGCAAATTCATTTGATTAGCTCTTCTTTAGCACGATTTTATTTATTTTTTGGTTTTGACTCCTTTTCAATCGATAGGCTTTCATCGTGATGTCTGTGCCCCCGGGCGTTCATCGAGGATCGCATGAACTAATTGTAACTCAAAAGAATCGAGGAGATGATTTGGTATGGACAGATCGACACAATCGTCGTTACGTTGATATAATCGACGATTTTAAGGACGCGGTGTCTGCGCAATTTGCTGGACATCGACACGAGGATAATTTTCGTTTAGTATATAATAGAATAGGTAAAAATCGTTGGACGAGAAAGTTTCTGAACTTCTAGTTTCCTCCATTAAATCTTAGCTATCAATTTACGGTTTTTATGACCTCATTCGACTCTACCTATACGACAATAATTCTCATGTTATTGATCTTTGATTATTTGTTGATTTTTTCCCGCACAGGAAAGGCAGTTTCGGTTATACTACTGGCTCCGCCGATAAATCCTAGGTTTGGCAATTATCCTGCGATGAGAATCTACATGTATGATAAAATGAATGGCGAAGTAAGTTGAGTAATTACTATTCACTTACCTGCGCTACTGTGTTCAATACTTACAAACTTACAGTGCGTGAAGAGAAGATGATTTTTCAATTTATGTTTATCCTCGTGAGAGTCGAAATGAAACTAATGAGTCACAGCCGATTCTTCCCTCATTTTCTATAATTAAACAAAACGTATTTATAATATTTTTCCAAATATTTCCAGAAGCCATTCCTAAATAGCGGATTCCTTTTGGTTTTTGCCCGCGAAGTATCATTTCTACTGACTATTCGATCATAAAACATAAATTCATAGATTCGTAGGCACATACATTCATAGACATTCGTGAACATTCATAAGCACATAAACTAATTATTTATTCATTATCGAAACTTGATAAAATTTCTTCATAATTTATAAATCGTAGGAAATCGAAAGCATAAGTTTTTGAATCTGAATGCTCGCGCAGTTTTCACCTAGATAATTATACGTTCGGAATACATTTTGAACGGCAAGTTCTAGTAGCTTCGTACTTTCTTTTATTATTTGAATTTTTTTTGTCTCATTCGTTATTTCAGTTGCTGGATTTTGTACAGTACTACTTCAATTTGACGAGAGCAAACTTGGAGGTTGATACGACAAGACCAGAAAAATACTGGGAAGTTGGCTACTCGTTTCGAGATTTTTACCTGCTTCCGGATGCCACAATATCAAGTTTCGAGAGACTAATGAAAAACTTTCGGAGAAACGACGTTTTATTCCAACGGTGCTTCAAGAATACTTCCGGGTTCTATATCATGAGCAGAACTGCGATATTTTGATCGACATAAATCCTAGGAGCAGCTAACAATGAAGATGAGCTTTTTAGAGCAAAAAAACAAGCTTTTCAACCGATTCGGGTTTATATTTCAACGATTTGTTTCTCCTCTTCTAGCTAGTTTCGATAACCGTTTTCGTTTGCGTTACTCTCATTATGAGTTTCCTCCAATTATTTGAATAAATTTTCAGAAATTCCATCTACAAGAGAGATGAATGAAAAACATGTTTCGAACTAAGAAAAAACATGTTTCGAACTAAGAAAAAACAAGCTTCAACTTGATTTGTTCAAAATTCTTCCAGCATTCCAATTCCCAAAGTTATCGGCTGTCGAAAGACTTCTGCTTTTACGCCCTGCTCTAGCGAGGACCCTGGTACAACCCTGGACCCTGGCAGCGGCCTCACACAAGCCGCATAACTTCGCGAAAAAAATATTTCATTCAAATTTCAGAAGATGAAATTCAAAGCTTGTTATTTTTGCTCCGAAATGCTACTCTGAAACGTCTTCTACGATTTTTATTCATCGAGATGTCGGAGCTTTTGTCCCCGATAAAAATCTGAAAGTTGGATCAATCCAACTCCAGTTTATCGACCGAATTCTTCGTCATCAGGTACTACAGAAATGTTGAGGGTATTAGCCGCCGGAAACAGACGTGCGAAGGTCCCTGCAAGCTCGCTTCGTACTGCGCGATGACAACCTTAGACTCCGGGAGCTTCTTTGAGTGCGTTTCCGGTGAGATGACAATGCGCGAACGCCATATTCGGCGGTCCCAACCGGCTCCGGAAGCTCTGCGGAATCGACTCCTCCAACGCAATACCACAAGATCCGTTTCCGCGTCCGGTGTAACCGTTTTACCGCCTTCACCACGTGATATAATTGTAGTAATTTTCCATTATGTCGTAACGCCACTTCTGGTTTTTTTCACATAAAATAACAATCATTATGAACTGAATGCGATTCATTCTCTAATTGCTTTTTCTTCGTTTATTCATAGTTTGTTTTCCGTGTCGAACTCACTTTGCTCTTTTTTTTTCTCTCTTTTGACGCTGCTGAATCCAGAAAAAAGTTTTCTGCGCCGTAGCAAAACCGACCACGCGATATAATGCACGCGTCATCACGCATGGGTTCCGTGATTGAGCTTACTGCATTAGTCTGCAAAGCACAGAAAAATGTAGGGTGGGGGAGAGGGACGTGTGAGGAAAAGGTGAAAAAAATGGAAACCGAGAAGCAAGAGTCCGTATAAGTACTTTCGCATATAATATGCGTGTGCGATGAATTGTAGCAAGTGTATAATTATTATAATTCTGTTTATGCCCCGGCGATCGTGTAGCTCGTGGCAAACTCGTGACTTGCAGTAGGCATATTTTTTTCATTTTTCATACAGAGAAAGAAAAAAATAACGAACAGAAAAATTGCGACGTGGGTATGCGTGCGATGATGGCAAACTCAAAAGAAAAACGAATACAATACGGAAATGGAACGTACGTTACATTCCTATACGTGAGTACGTATACGTATACGTATACGTGTATTGTACTATGTGATACGGAAATTTCCGTGCGACAGCGATCTCCGTTTTATTTTTCCTGATGTTCGGCTCTTTCCTTTTCCTCTTCCTTTTCATTTTCTTTTTCTCTGATTCGACATCGTCGGTTGGGTACCTAACGTTGTTTCTCGAACGAAAGAGGGTGTAACGTATATATCAACCGGTTACTCCCACAGCCGTGAGTTCTGTAGGTCAAATTCGATTCATCCGGTCCAGGCAAGAGCATAAAACTAAAAAGATTCCCTTTTTCCAACCATCCAACTTCCGCGGTGCCTATATTCACTGCCATGCCATGCCATGTCATCGTAGTGTAGCACTGTAGTGGCCACGGCACCAGGGAAATCCCAGAAAGGACGAAAGGTTATCCAGTCTGATTTATTTGATCGAGCTGAACGCGATTTTTTGGACACATCGCACTCCCTCCTCCCATCTCTACACCTACCGGTTTACGGTACAGTAGAAACCCGATAAACTATCCCACTCGATAAGTCCCCTCTCCCCCGAATTCCAAATTTCAAGCATACAAATTCTGAAGTAGCGACAGATCAGGGAAGCGAAATTCTCATTTTTCATTTATCACTGAATTGGATGAGCGTTTTATCGAAAAGCTATTCACCCGAACGCGCTTTTATCCGAAAATGTTGCAGCTGCTGCACAATTTGGATTTTTACGGGTTTTCGAAAATATCCTGTGAGAATAATGTGATACTTATCTGACGCTAGTAATTGGTGAAAATGTCGTTACCAGCTGCGGTTGCCTAGCTAGCTAAAATATATCATGGACATTTTACGGCTTAAATCGATCGCGGTTAATCTGCGCATACTGTACATTGAACAGAAAGAAGAGAAATTGAATTAAGGCGGGCAGAGTAGATACACACGTGAGCAAACCGATGCTGGAAAAAAATGGAAAAGAATCATGATTTATGATGGAAATATTTGAACCGCAGGTGTGGTGTGGGCTTATTGTTCTCCTTTTTATTCGACTCAAAGAACTGACCGGGATGGGTGTATTATCGTACTCGTTCAAGAATCGCATCCGTACCCGAATTTCAAAATCCAAAATTCGGCAAGCATAAGACGCATTTGAATTCGAAAATGAAGAGAAACTTTGTGATACAAATATTTGTTGAAAATATCTATGGCGTGTGTATGCATACTATAACTATGACTTTTGAAAAGAGAATATGAAATTCGTTCGCGAGTCGCAATACGTCGCATCACACTCAAACGGATGATCTTTGGCATTGATCTTCTAGAATTAGCTACAGGTTATGCGGTTCATTTAAGTTTTTTCACATGTTGTCACATTTTGCCACATTCTGCTTCCCTCTTATTCATTCGAAAGGACTGCGAACATTTCTTTGACGTAAGGCATGAGTGCATGAAAAATCCATGCCTATACATACCTATATCTATACTACTGAATTTTGCATGCATAATGCAGGTAGTTATAGGCATATTTAAATCCCTATACTCCGTTCGCGTGACACTGATCAAAATTCAACACACTTCCGCAAATCCCCAAAAAGATATACGTTCGTCACACGTTATCCGTCTCCATTTCTGTACATCTCCTTTTTACACTGCAGTACGAATATATATAGGTAGCTACATAAATGCCTATGTACAATTATTGCCTTAAACTCATCCTACCAAGCTTGACGTGTGTATGGAGCAATTTAGCGGCGGACTTAACTTTTTAATTAAAAATTAATCACCCCACACCGAGCAAACGTTGACCCGAATATTATGGAACTGGGGCGGTCATGCATGCTTCCGCAAGCTTCTGCAAGGGCAGCTCTTGATCGTGTTACGCATTGGAAAGATAATGTAAATGAAAAACTATTCTCATGGATTATATATGTATATAAAAAGAGAAGAATAGAAAACAAGAATTGCTACCAATTAATTTCTGAAATTAGCGTCATCATATAGTTTGCAAATAAACAAATTAACAATTCAGTTGCCCCTCTTCATCGCAGATTTCACATTACGAGATTCAAATTTGAATTGGAACCTCAGAATCGGGGCCGTTCTCTGATGGCCGATTTTTCGAAATTTCATGTCTCCCTGAAATGGCGGTAACGATTGCGAAAAATCTTTCGGTCCGTCGCGTGGTCTGAATTAATGGAGCGCCGCAGCGTTTCACAGTCTGAGTCCCGAGATTCTGGTTCAAGCCTGGGCTGCAGAGGGATTTTTTACATGATTCACAATCAAATGTTTCTTTTTCGCTATTCGTCAATCTATTCTCGGTGAAAATATTTTGAAAAAAATCGATGACCGAGAGCGGAAATGTGCTTAGACAATATTTGGAAGCGGGTGCTTGTGGAAAACAGTGTGACCTGAATTTTTCAGAAGAAGGTCAATGCGGATGGGATTTTATTGATGACATATTTGCATTCACGAAAATATTTAACAACTAAAATCTTTCCAGGACAGTTTTCTTACGTTGAAACCTATCATTGTCCCATGCTATAATATGCGAAGAAAATATGTAGTAAAAACTGCATCAGACACACAGTAATACGATGCTACGATGGAGTCAGGCGTCTCGGCGGTAGCCAACAAGATTGTAAGTTTAGTTGGCAGGCTACTAAAGTGCTTGCAAACTCCAACACTGTAACGTACCATGATATTTACTATAATATAGTATCTACGTAGACGCGCAAAGGAAAGCATACTGTCTATACGTCTACGTGTCTCTGGGCATCAGTTGCAGCGCGCTAGAGAAATGGGGTGCAGAAGTGTATAGGACCCCTGCGGACACACAATGCGGATAACGAATTGACGTGCACCAGTGATATTAAGTTGCGGTCGCACGAAATTTCCAAAATTATACGCAATTCCGCATTATTTGCTATTTTTTCATCCGCGCCTTGAACTTCCCTTGAAAAGGACTATTCCTCTTGCACCCAGACGAACTGGTGTCCCAGATTCAATCGAGCGTTGCGAAGAGAAAAGTGCGAAAAGATTTTGAATTTCGAAAATTTACGACTGCCTACTTCCTGGGATGAAAAGGTCAAAAGAATCTATTTCCTTTTTATCCTTTCACCCTCTTCGAGGGTCACACAAATTTTGCAATCCCCTTTCCCGGGTTTCTCCGGTTCAATCCGTTTCTCGTTCGTCCAGAATGTATGGTCAAGAATGATGCGTTTCATAGAATTCTTCGAGTTCTAACAGGGGCTTAACCACAGGCTTTCCCATGGCGAAGCACTTAGCACGGAACTCAAACACTGATGGTATAGTAGTAGGTTCTTACGGTGGAATAAAGGGAGATCGATATAACATATAACACACATAATATGTAGGTGGAAGTAAATGGTAAATGGTATGAACCCTGCCGTGAAAAAGTGCTACCGTTAAGTATGACGGAATCCATTCGCGGACGTGCGCGTATGGATTTACTTCGTTGGTAGGTATAACTAGCTTCATGCATACACACATGCATGCATACGCGAGGCTCACGAATGTAATAAAATATACGCTCGATGTCAAGTTAAAAGTAACAAATTTCGCCGAATACCTGCCGCCATGGTTTTTGACGCCAATTATATATTCCATTTTGATCACATAATAAGTATGTATACCTTGCACATCGGGTCCTGAAGTTGAGAGTCAGCCGTCTTTTGTTTTTCAAAAATCACATTTAGCGTGAGGCAATGATCACAGTGATTTGTTCTGCGGAATATATGGGAAAATTTTTATGGCCAATAGCGTTGTACTCAGACAGTTTTCTTTTTCAGTTTTACGACACTTGAAAACGACAAACGAAACATTGTCCAAGTGCAGGACGTTTCGATATCTTCCTCCGGAACTATGCAAATCTCCAAACATTTTTCTCTCTGTTCTGCAGAGGAAGACTCCGGGTATTCGGAAACATTTTTTTCACAATTGTCCGTTTGGTCCCGCGATAACAGTGACAAAATTCGTAAAACAATCGCTGATAAAAAGTGTGAAAAGAGAAGAATTTCCAGTTTATATTTTTCTCCATAAAGGCACATTAATTACCACGAAAATGCCTCAAGAATCAATCCGAATTGATGAACAGTTTCGGAGACATGAATTTTCAAATGGAGCGCTGTAACGGCACTTTTCAAAAACCCAAGTCGCAGTAATTGCGTAATTTTTGAAAATTGTCTGGAACGCTCTGGTGGAACATGCTTTCTCCCGTAGTACTAAAAATTTGTGGAGTGACGCGAAAATTCACGACATGACGGTTTTTTTCTGATCGGTTTGACGTGAGTGGCTCTTTATTCTCATTTCCGTTAATTTACGTTGCTTCCAATTCCATATTTTTTTCCATTCGTTTGTTGTTTGGATTCGACCCTTTTCATCCTCATATCTTGCCATTTCTTACATCCAGCGTTTTATCTGTTTATATTCATCCATTTTTTCTTCATTTCCTAGTTTTTCTTTGCTTGTTCATTCACTTCTTATACTTTTGTACTCCACATATATGCATTCTTCTTCTTTTTCTTCTTTGCCTCCTGTTTAATTTTTTTTTTTTTTTTTTTTTTAATCTCATTTCAAATCGATAACCGTGACCTGCGGTAGGTAGATATATGTTTTTCATTCTACATATAACATACGTACTACGTGTTCATAGTCCAGGCACAAGTATCTGACCGCAAACACGTAGACATAGGCATAGTATTATTATGCGTGTATAGCTACGTATCCATATAGCTACGAATATATAAACCGGGTGACTAATGAATAATGATGCGAATACACGAGCATTGCAAATACAGCCGACTACTCGCAACAAGACCGTTCCCCATCATTTTCGGCCGAGCAATTCCCCCACCGTCGATACTCAATTGGGCAGCTATTTGATCCTCATGCCGAAATAAGGCCGAAATTTGTCATGAAAAACATTGTAATGGTGATGGGGATTGAATTGTCCCGAATTTCTTCTTCTGCCGGACGCACGGTCTTGTCGCGATTCGACTGTACCTTTGTTATTGGGCTTATATTGAATATGCGACGAGGTGAATCCGTAGATCGGTACGAGGAAGAATCTTACGCGAAAAAGTCCAACACCCCCCAATTATGTTATCATACAAACCCCGAGCATGCGCAACTTGATAACGGGTTTGAAAATAAGCAAAAATGAAACAATGGCGGTTAATTATATCCCTCCATTAACCGATTTGGAATTAATGGCAGTTCTTGTTATAAAAATTAAGAAATATCTAAGTTTCTTTTTCACACTTTGGCCATTATAATATTTCATCGTGTGGGTTATAAAAGTTGTATTCGATAACGAAGAAGTTGAAGGTGGTCATCATGAACTATAAAAGTAATGTCTTATTTTTCGCTTATTGCCAGTTCCTAACCGATTGCTATTTCGCGCAAAGTCGGAAGGGTTGAGGGAGGATTGTATCTCGCAGTATCGGCAATACACCAAGCACTATGATATTACCAGTGCGCTAATATCTTCAGTAACCTAACTATTGGTATCAAACCAATAAGCGAAGAGCTTATCTCAGCTCAATAATTCGAGAAGCTATGCGAGGCTAAGACCAGTGGAGCTGACATCCCAGACTCTGACTCGGCTATATTCCGTACATTTAGGATATTGTCATGGTACTTCATTAGCGAGAAATCCGCTTCCCTTATGGCCTCATATATCGCAATATTGGATGCTAATCAAACTGAAATTCGAGAGCGGAAGCCGCGGGCGTTTTCCCATTGAATTCCATCACGATTTCGAGGAACAGTTGAACTTTGAAAACAGAATGAATAATACCATTGCGGTTCCGTCGAGTTTATTAATCTACTTAGATTTTTTCTCGATACTGCATATTGTATCTCATAGAAGAAAAATTACGCTTGATATTTCCCTGATAACCATTGAAATATGTCAGTGTAGTTGATGGCTCCACAAACCCCAGGGTATCACGATTCTGGATATTCCGTATAAATATCAGTCGCAGAAACCAATGTTCCGCAAATCTTCATACGAAATAAGCGTCAACAGTGACATGAAAGGGGATAAGAATACAGAAAAAGATTTGATGCGTACCCTTCAACGAATTCATGAAGTTCAATTGAGGAGGTATTGCATCTTTTGGACACTGTCGTTACGTCAATAGTTAACGATTATTAACCACCTCGAAAACGCGACCTGCAGTTTCTCCGAGACCACACAAACAATCGGAAAGAAGTTTTGGAGACTGATGAAGTATTCGGGCAGAAAGTGCCCAAGAATTTTAATTTTCCAGAAGATTGGTGAAACTGGTAGGGGATGAATTTTTTCTATGTTAACTAGGTTACCTAAGTCATTTGTGATGGTAGCTAGGTTATGTGCGACACACCTAGTTAACATAAAAAATATTCTCTCTTTCAGGATTCCACCGGTCTTTCGAAAAAGTGTAATACCTAGGTACTTTCTGCCAAAAGGCTGCATTAATCTCCGAAACTTTCTTCTGACCGATTGAGTGGCCTCGAAGAAACTACAAACGGTGTTTTCCATGTGATCAGCGATCGCTATGCTAGCTTCAGGTTCTCGAAATGATGAAGATAATTTCCTTCTTACCGACTGTAAGTAATGAAGAATGTAATGAACTACGTGTACATCATGTTAGTGGTTTCACTGTTTGATGGCGACCCCACACGGCGAATGACCGCGATGAATTATTAGTGATGGCCGTTCAGTGGGGTGGCGATGGATGTGAGCTGTCAAAGTGGTTTCGGTTAAATACTTGATTATAATCAAAATTAGATTAACCAAGTTAACCTAGTTCTTAGAATTTATAAATGCCTCGATACTGGTGATATTCGCGGTTAGACATCTGCGTCCTACACAAAAATACAATAACATCAACAACATAAATATCCATATTTTTATTATACCATTCCGTTTATCCCTAATCTCTCATCTACTGAAAACATCTTCGACGATGTTGTCGGCGGCTGCTAATACAATGTCGAACAACGGAGGTTCTTACAGCAATGATAGACCTTCCAGTGCTGGTGAACCAGAATTAGCTACCGATGCTGCTTCTGGAGGATTTTTCCACTCTGATTACAAAAAGTGAGCTCTATTTTTCCCCTATTCTCGTATTCACACATTCGTGTTTACCGAAATTTAACCTCATTATCATAACCTCGATTCTCCTCCTTGAACGATATTCTTACATCTATAGGTCAAGCTCTACACAAGGTTATCATTTTAGGTTAGAATGTCATTTTGTTATTGGTTCAGGTTAGAATTTTACGATAAATTGCCGGATCTGGTTAGAATCTCATTTTACATTATTATTTGAGGTTAGAATCTTGAGATTAATTCCTAGGTTAGGTTAGAGAAGTTCAGGTCAAGTTATTATGTTGGCTTAGAATTCTAGGTTCAGTTACCCGGCTGCGTTAAAAACTTCGATTGGGTTATCAGATTTCATCAGAATGTTAAGTGAAATTGATACTTCAGTTTAGAATGTATTTCATTTGTTATATAAGGTTAGCTTATGTATTGTTCCTCTTGGTTACCTTATTTTATGAGGGTTTTATCCTGACTTTTTTTCAATAAATTCAGGCATGAAGATCTGAAGCAAATGCTAGATAGTAACAAAGATAGCCTCAAGCTGGAGGCTATGAAACGAATAATCGGGGTGAGTACGGAAAACGGTGATATATTATAATGATTTACGTCATTTCAAGAAGAACCAAAAAAAACAAACATATCATTCACTGCAGATTATGTCTTGTGTAGATAACGTTACCTCACACAATTACAAAACGAATTTGTCAACTCTCGGCGTTTTATATATCACATTACAAAATTTCGCCAATGAATAACTTTCCATATCCCTAGATGGTGGCAAAAGGGAGGGATGCATCGGAACTATTTCCAGCTGTAGTGAAAAACGTAGTATCAAAAAATATTGAAGTAAAGAAATTAGTGTACGTGTATTTGGTGCGTTACGCAGAGGATCAACAGGATCTGGCCTTGCTTTCAATATCAACATTCCAAAGAGCTCTCAAAGATCCGAATCAACTGATTAGAGCAAGTGCCTTAAGAGTATTGTCTAGCATCAGGGTCTCAATGATAGTTCCTATCGTAATGCTGGCGATAAAAGATTCGGCAAGCGATATGTCACCCTATGTGAGAAAAACGGCAGCTCATGCGATACCAAAACTTTACTCGTTGGATCCCGAACAAAAAGACGAACTTATTTCTGTTCTGGAAAAATTATTGTCCGATAAAACAACCCTCGTTGTCGGATCCGCTGTTATGGCATTCGAGGAAGTTTGCCCGGAGAGAATTGACCTGATTCACAAAAACTATAGAAAACTTTGTAACTTATTAGTAGACGTCGACGAATGGGGACAAGTAGTTATCGTCAATATGCTCACCAGATATGCTAGAACACAATTTATCAATCCCAATTTGGATGTAAGTGATTTTCGAAATTCGTTGCTCCTGTTACCTAAAACTGAACAAAATTACAAGGATAATGAAGAACGATTTGTTATAACGTTCACAGGATCTAGGGGAGGACGAAAACCGTCCTTTTTATGACTCTGATTCAGATTCGTCGAACTCCAAAAAGCCAAAATTTTCTCTTGACCCAGACCACCGTCTGCTTTTGAGAAACACAAAGCCGTTACTTCAGAGCAGAAACGCGTCTGTAGTAATGGCTGTTGCGCAGTTGTACCATCACGCAGCTCCTCGAAGCGAAGTCATGATCGCCGCTAAGGCTTTGATAAGATTATTAAGAAGTCATAGAGAAGTGCAGAGTATAGTTCTCCATTGTATAGCCAGTATTTCTATATCCAGAAAGGTAGGAAGAAGAAAAAAATTAAAGAATATCAACAAAATGCTGTGAAGCATTAATCGGAATTCCAATTTATGCATTTTTAGGGAATGTTTGAGCCTTTCCTAAAGTCTTTTTTTGTGAGAACATCCGATGCGACGCATATAAAGTTACTCAAGCTTGATATCTTGACCAATTTGGCCACTGAAACTAGCATCGGTGTTATTCTGAGAGAATTCCAGACCTACATTTCTAGCAGCGACAAAGAATTTGTCGGCGCTAGCATCCAAGCGATCGGCAGATGTGCTAGCAACATCAAAGAAGTCACAGACACTTGTCTCAACGGATTAGTGTCTCTGCTGAGTAATAGAGACGGTGCGTTTTCTCAACACTGATATAGCGTTGTTCTTTCATTGAAATATTTTTATTTCTGCAGAGGCTGTAGTGGCGGAGAGCGTAGTGGTGATAAAAAAGCTTTTACAAACCCAGCCGAACGAGCATAAAGAGATTATTGCGCACATGGCCAAACTGATGGATTTTATAACCGTCCCTCAAGCTAGAGCGTCGATCTTATGGCTTCTGGGAGAATATTCGGATAGAGTGCCTAAAATAGCGCCAGACGTATTAAGAAAAATGGCGAAAAGTTTTATAAATGAACAGGACATAGTTAAACTTCAGACTCTGAATCTTGCCGTCAAATTATATCTGTCTAATCCAATTCAGACCAAATTACTCTGTCAGTATGTCTTCCAGCTCGCTAGATACGATCAAAACTACGATATCAGAGACAGAGCTAGGTTCTTGAGACATTTTATTTTTAATCAAGACGGTACTGCTGCTCAGTCAAAACTGTCACAGTTTGCCAAGAAGATTTTCCTAGCTCCTAAACCTGCGCCGATGCTTGAATCTAGATTTAAAGATTCTCAATTCCAGCTGGGAACTCTATCTCATTATCTAGACACTCCTTGCGTCGGTCATCACATTCTACCTCCTTTTCCTGACGTCGCTCCTGATCCATCAGTCAGGGATGTAGCTGAGCCTGTTAGCGCGCATGAAATTAAAGACGAAAGGCACAGCAGGAAGGACAATAAAAGAGACAAAAAGGGAAAGGAAAAAGAGAAGGAGAAGCAAAAGAGTTTTTATAGCGAGGATGAAAGTAGTCCTGCCGAAGTTTCAGAGTCAGAAAGTGAAGACGAATCTTCAGGGTCCACAGACTCTCAGGATGATTCTTCTACTTCGTCAGCTGACGAAAGCGAGTCGGATAAATCAGAGAGTGAAGAAGCTAGGAAAGAGAAGAAAAAGAATGTCATTAAAAAATCTGAAGATACCGCGAGCGAATCTTCGTCCGAAGAATCTGAAAGCTCAGAGGAAGATTCGGAAAGCGAGGAAACCGAAGAAGAAGAAAAAGGAAAGTCAAAATCAGCCAAAAAAGAGACGAAAGTCATCGAAGAAGTGAAAGCGACGCCGAAGAGCAATTTGGACCTTCTTTTAGACCTGGATGATGGTACGATGTTGAAAAATATTCTTGGAATGAGATAGAATGGTTTTGTAATGTCCGTTTTCATTGGTTGTTTCTATAGTACTGCCAATAACTCCGATAATGACACCGAGTCTTGGAGGATTTTTGACTCCGATGAATACCTCAATGAATTTTAATGGCGTTACGGAAGTTGCAGCGAGCTTCATTCCTACCAAAGCTTCTGAGCTACTGAATAAAATCAGCGGTAAAGGACTGAGGATTGATTTCAGATTCACAAGATCTCAGCATCTTGTCAGCTCGGCCATGACAAGCATTGAATTAACATTTTCAAATGAGAGTAGCGATGTTATAAAAGATATCAGAGTTGCAAGCAAGGTGAGAGAAGCATCTTCAACTTTTTCTCCTTTTTATCTCTCTGAAGTTGGTTTCAAAAATTATCTTTTTTTATTTATTGCTTTTTGGTTTTTGTTTCACAGAACTTGCAGTCTGGTATGCAGATGCATGATTTTATGCCGATACAAATTCTCCAGCCGTCTACAACTTGCTCTTCTACTTTGGGCGTTAATTTCAACGATTCTACACAGCCGGTCAATTTTAGTATTGATTTTACCAAAGCGGATGATAAATTGTCTTCTTCAGTTACAATCAAAGCTCCCATAGGAGAATTGATGCGATCCGTTATGCTACCGGAAAATTTATTCACTACTGAACAGGCCAAATTGAAAGGAATGAACGAACATATTTTGAAAATTAACTTTCCTGGTAATAGGAAAATTATTTCACAAAAAGTATTTGAATCTGCTAATTCCGCGCTTGTATCTAGCGAGGACAACGTCTTGAGGTGAAGAAATTGAATTTACTATTATTATTAATAATCCATGATAATCCAAGTTATTCTGATCAGCCTGTGTACATCTGCACTCCTGATTTGCTATTCTTTTTCCACTGACGTAGTGATACAGTATGCACCTCGGGAATCGCATCTTTGTAAATTACCTATTAAAAATTCATTTCATCCATTTCCAATTGAGGTACGAGTTATGGAAATTTGGACTTTTTTTCAATTCCAATATTTTCGAGTAATTCCATCGCGCAAAGTAATGATTGCATCAGAGAGTTGTCCCTACAAAAGTTTCGAATTATCACACCACTTTTTCGTCTTTTGGAAAAAATTGTCCGATTTTTCTGAAAGATCGAGCAGTCAATGCTAAGAAAATACTACGGCGAGTTCTTGAATATTAACCCATCTGCCAGCTGAAAGTCCAGGCTTGTTAGATATCACTACGGTAGCTTGTACATCAGCTCCACTTCTATCCTATACTCTTCGGTCTTCAAACCAAGAAAGTTGAACCAAATTCTATGAAAATAGGCGATGTAATAACATGAAACTTTCGTCTCACTAACTTTTCCACACAATTATTACTTCATGCACAAACAAACAACCCCTCCGCCGCCGCTTGGCAATGTTAAAATTTCAAGAAATTCAAAATTTTCAAAATTGTAAACGAGCAAACAAACCTTCTGATAATTCAGACGTATTTTTGTGGACGTGCATATTTCCTCACATCAGAGGAAAAGAGATACCAAATCTTCACAAGGACGTGAAAAAGCTGTGGGTGGCTGGATCAATTTTATTAAAAATCCGAATATCGTGTTTTCTCATAAATTTTCTAATCATAAGTTCAAGAAACTGTGACGAACTCTGATTCAATTATCAAATGTAGGTCACATTAAAACGGAGACATCGTCGGCTATCCGAATGAATTCTTGATTTACATACTACGATCTATAAAATTCGTTTACAGATTCGCAGCGCAGACATTGGCTTCTAAATCATTGGTTCTAATAACCATAAAAATAGGAGAAAATGATCATTTGGAAGTATGCGTTAACTGTGAAAAAATGGTCGTTGGATCAATGGTGCTCAACGATCTCAAGGGTAATTTGAAATAGGTAAATATATTTAGTATTATCATTATTTTGGTTCGTTTTATTTTAGTTTTACTTTTTATTAGATAAATATATATATATTTATATATATATGTATGTTTTTTTTTTGTTTCTCGTTATAAATACCAATATTGTACGATTTTATATGCATACAAATTTATCGTATGCCTAGGTATACCCGTATGTCAATGAATTAATTGCAATTTAGTAAAATTATGCTCAATTTATCATCAATGTTACTTGGCTCGGATCTTCAATACTTTTTTCGATTGAGATTTGAGTTTATAATTATTATTATTTTTTTTTGTTCTGCTTTTTTTTACGATCTTGGGCGCTTTATCGCGTGTATAAATCTTAATTACAGGGAACTCATTCCACATTGTCTTCTTCTAATAGTCAATCAAATTGTCCAATAAATTGAATATAATATCTGTATAAATGTCATAGACCGAAAATTGATGAAAATTGAATAGAACTTCGTTCAAGAAACTGTTAAATATTGAATCCAATGATTGATATATATATTGGTATATTATATCCTATATGAATTTATACAATAGTATATACATATATATATTCGGTTCGCTATTTGTTTTTTAATTTATGTATAATCTATCATAACAGATAATACTTCACACACCTATATCAATATTATGCTATATGTATATCATGCTACATACCTACCGAATTTATGTCGTTATGTGTATTGATCAGATTTTTTCTTTTTCTTTTTCAATGTAAACCAAACTAATTTACGACTTCCTTCGTTGCCGGCATTATCAATTTCCCAAAATTTCAAACGACTAGTTTTATGAATTGTCAAAAATTTATCCAATACTAAAATCATAGAAATATTGAGAGAAAGGGAGGGGGGGGGGGGGCATAGACAGAATAAAAGATAAATGAACGAATGGAGAATAAAAATTAATAAACACTAATACGATTTTGTGTGACTTGAAATCCTTAATGCATTAAGATTAAAACTTGATATATACCTGTGCTATCAACAAACGAGAAAAAATAAAAAAATGAATAAATGAGAAGTCGAATGACATTTCTGAATTGAAATTAAAAAGAAAGAGAAAGAATATCGGTAAACAGTTTAAAGAGAAGAATCAACTGAATGATTAGGAATTGTTCAAACCTTTCCACATCCCCGCAGATATCGGACGTGAAAATCCAATGTTCTCGTTTGGGAACATTTCCGTTATGTTCGTCAATATTTCAATGCCTATCCCACGATTTCTATATTCTGACCTGATGTAGGCTGTGTCTAACGTCGGCATTGCGTATTCTTCGTTTGTTGGTAAAATTTTTGATCCTAGAATATAGAAATTTTATTTGATTTAAAAAAAGTTTTTTCTTTTTTCTCGTATTTGCAACAGAAGAATTATACAAATTTCAACAAAATCGAAGAAAAAATTCATTTTTGGATGGTTGGAAATTCTTTTGCTTTCGGTTCATTTCGTGATTGCTTTTTATAGATGATTTCGGAAAAGAAAAAAAAAATAAAAAAAATAAAAAATAATGAAGTATCACAATCAAATGAGTCTCTCAGTTGAAAAAATTTCATTGAGTATTCTTCATTTTTTAATTATCTATTTCTGAATAACGAATGAATATAGTATAGATATATCTGTACCTTTTAGTTTAAGCGTATAAAAACCGATTGGTACGCCGCATTCCCATCTTAGCATAACTAAATCTGTTTGATCAGCAAAATCGTACATCGACTCGTATTTTTTGGGATCTGGTGTATCGTATTCAGGGTAAATGATCTGACTCAATACATAATAAATGATTTTTTCATTCGAAGTTTTAGCCTGTAATTGTATATGTATATTAAATTCGGAATTATACCTATATGTATAAATAATTAAGTTAATTATCAATAATTTGTGTATATTCTCTTTTTTCTCTTTCTCCTCTTTTGTTCTTTTAATCTTTAATAATACAGAAATTTCTAAACCTCCTGCCAACAATTCTTTCTCATCTTCGGCGTCTCATTAACGCGATCGTAGTTATCGCCGATTTGAGTGACATCGTTAATATTTGTTATAACGTCTTTAACACCGTTAACTGTAGAAGCTTTAACGGCGATAAAATTGTTGCAGACTTTGCAATCCAGTCGCTCAATATCTCCTTCTACACCGTCGATTTTATATTTTGATAAATTTAACCAAAGACTCTTTGTTGGCCTGATTTTATCGCAGCTAAAAATAAAATCCAAGCTTATAGTATACTATACTTAAGTATATTAGAACAGTACACATCGTATAGGTATAATGCTATACAGTGCATTCTGCACCTCAATTAAACGACGAATTTCCAAACTTCCATGTCTACAATCAGACTTACAAACTTCTGTGATTTGTCGACTCTTTTCCACGGCCGTTTTCAATGATTACAAAGAATTTTGAAATTTCGCAAGTTTTCAAGTCTCCAATGGTTAAAACAGGTAGATTCTCTCAATGACACAGGGATCCGAAATCTGTACTATACGTATTCTAGATTGAAAATATATACGCGGTAAAATTTGCCGGCATTTGGATGTTTCGGTTAATCGATTTTGAAATATGGTTTTTTCGAATGGAAACAGCGAGGATTTTTAATTAATAATAAAATAAAACGGAACTCCGATACCGATTCGTCTGATTTTTGAACACAAACAAAAACTTCTCCGTCAAAATACGAAACTATCAAGACCCTGTGAATTGAAGTATAGTATACAGACGGGATTTACAAGTGGCGATCGATCGATCGAGAGGCGTCACTGAAATCCCTAATTATTATTCCAAGATTAGAAAAACAATGATAATTATCAATTCGGTGAAAACTTTTGAAATTAAAAAGCGGCGGGGGTCCGCCAACGCGTTCGAAATTTTTTTTATCCCTATCCCTGTACGTATAGTGTGTATACGTACGCATAAATTTATATTCAATCTGGTGCATGATTCATCGACCGCTGCCAATTTCAATGAGCATCTAATCTACCATACTGTAGGTATAATTCCGATTATTACAGTTGCATCGGAAACGCGGTTTCGAAATATACCACGTATATATGTACCGCGTGCGATATCCGGTACATATAGGTATAGCCATAGGCTTGTCTATGGGTATAGCACATACAGTATACGCATATGATTGTATCACATGATATCATTATTATGATTATTATCATACGTGATATGAGCTCCCGCATGAAAAAATTCATGTATAAATAAAATATTCGTATTACGCAGATACGGTGATCGAACGGAAAGCCGAAAAGACTACAGTAGTAGTATTATTGGGATGAAAGCATAGTTAATACGAATCACGAATGTCAATGGAAGTGGGAAATATCACCTTGAGCATAACATTGAATCGGTTTGAAAACGACCCTGTGCAGGCATCGTAACAACGTGTGAAGGCTTTTAACAGCTTTTTCCTCTCTCTTTTTCCTCCTCTCTCTCTCTCTCTCTCTCTCCCTCTATCTCTCTCTCGCTCGATCTCTCTCTACCTCTGTTTCTCCGTTCTCTGATGCAGCAGTACACAAATATCTCCAGCCGCCGTTCAGTAGGCCACGCGGCATGTGGGGGCGGATGTGGTATGCGTGTGCATTACGATCTACTACACAGGCCTACTACTGCAGTCCGTGGATCCGATCATTGCTATAAACTAAAACTACGATTGTAATTCTCGATGACCGCTTATGGATTTGGTTCAATTTAATGTTCGTATTTCGTAAATCGTTCTGTCGTTTTGCCAAGATCGCGATGACGCAGCATTCTGTCTAGCTCGCTCTGTTACATGTATTCAATATATAGGTCTGGTTAACTGGTATGCCCTATATATATATATATACGTATAGTGGCTTTCCCGCGATCTCGAATGTTGATTGAAGTATAACGAAAAACAAGCGTATCGCGGTTGAAACTCGTTGAACAAATCTGATTTATTCGAAAACCATGATGCATTTTTAGGAAAAATGATGCAGAGAGTATGAATATCAAAGACTATAGCACATCGAAATAGCTTATAAATAGCCGCTGATTCTTCAAAATTTGTGCAATACAGCTCATTTCGCTCAGATTATTATCCTGCAAAATTAAGATATGATCGTGTTTTTACGACGCCGCAGAGTGCGCAGAATTCTCAAGGTTTTCTTCATAATTTTATGATCCGCATGAAAATTTCAATTGTGCAGGGCGGTGCGCCTCTGCGACCGCATGATACTTGAGCTAGATGCACTTCGTGTAAACAGTAGAAATCGTCGGTTTGTAATGAAGTTGCGAACATTGAAACGCGCTGCTTTGCTTATAAGTATGTTATATCACGATGTGTTTTACAATTTTTTTAACTACTCCTGTAGTTTTCCGTAAAAATGCATATTATAGTTTGCGAAAAAAGTAATTTCATCGATTTATTATGAAATTACATTAATTGTCTTACAGTGGAAAAGAAGAAGTCGTGCTCGGTATGAGACAGATTCAGGCCTTTTTCATTTGTTAAAATTCTATGTATTTTTCAACTGATTTTATAGCGAAAATCTGCTTTCCTTGTAATTTGTTTTTTCTCGAGTCCAGGTCAAGTTCAAGTTGAAAATCGAATCAGAATTAAACAGAAGGAAAGCTCGACCGAGGCGCCAATCGTCGGCAAGTGTTTGAAGCTCACAATCAGTAGTCAGCAGTAGTTATACAACATTACCATGCGATCTTGTATACGTTACCTTCACGAATTATTTTTCGTATCAATAATTGCGAACATACTGCTCGATATGTATCTCGGGAAGGAACACTGCAAACTTGAGATAAAAATATCGTGAAAAAACCACCGGCGATTATGACAAAAGATATGGAAACAATGTCGGAATTTTGATTTTTAATTATTATATTGTACCTAGCGTATTCCACTATGTCACAAAATACGAGCTGGCAGACTCCACGTCGACGAAAACGACTCCACGCAACGACTTGACAATTTGCCCGCTAGATGGGGCCACGGTAGTAAAAAAAATGTCGAAATATCAACCTGCTTGTCTAGTTCCGAATAAAGCAACTGAGGGCTCTAGCTCTGACCTCTCTAGACTTCCAGAAGTGAGGTGAAAAGTGAAGAGTATTATAGAAACAGCGACTACGCGACTGCGAGCAAAGGTAGTTGGTTGGATCGAGTAGTTGTGTGCTGGCAAAATGGCCGACGAGGTAATATGAGCGTGTGACATTCCGGGATCCCCAGTATAGTAGTAATAATCATCGAGCAAGGTGTGTGTTGTGTGTACTGTAGTTTGTGACTTGTGTTCGTTCGTTTATGAGTGCCCTCCCTCAAAAAAATCACTGGATATAGTGTACTCAAGACCAACAACAACAACAACTGTGTTTATTTCATCCACAGGAGGAAATAAGGCAAGGTAATAGGAGAAAAGAGAAGAATAGAAGAATAGAAGATATCAGCGTTTATTATTTCAGCAATAATAATGAACCGATGATATTTATATGAGTAAGTAAGCAAGTGAATATATACCTCGATCGTAATTTTATAAAACTGTTTCAACTCTCTCTTTCTCTGTGCTTGTATGTATAATATTATACTCACTTTCGCACTTTTACTAGAATTTAAGAGGCTGGTCAGTCGGTCGGTTTCTTCGTTCGTTCGTTCGTTCGTTATTTCGTTCTTTCGCGGTAGGTAGATCTGGGTAGAAGTACGCAATGTAACATCTCTCTCCATCCTCGTTTTTCTTCTTCTCTCTCTCTCTCTCTCTCTCTCTCTTCGCTGCATACCTGACAACCGACAACTAACAACGTATAATATCTAATGTTGTACCAGGTTACAATAGATTGTAATTGATATTCTGCGTGTCGTTCAGCCTCTTCTTCACCTGCCTTCATCAAGCTTAAAACTGCCCCGAATGTTTTAGCTACAATAATTTCTGGAAGTGAAATTCATAATATTCGTAAATTAGAAATGTAATATGAGAAGGAGAAGAAAAACGCAGTGCGAATTCCTTTCCTTTTTCCTTTCCATCTCTTCGAATCCGTAGATTCAACTACGACGATACGTATGTGTGATCTTTTTCTTCTCTTATCCATAAATCTGTGTTGACTGAAGATAAATCTTCCGTGGAATAGCAGTAGGATAATGTAGTGAGAATCATTCATAATTGTTCATTATCCTCGTCGGTTGCTGACGTTCTTCGATTATCTTACAACTATCTAATTATGACATAACAATTAACATTCATACGCAAATTCAAAGCGCAGGCTCTCGGGGTAGAAGAAGTAGGAAACGTCGCAAGACATACGAGAATCTGTGTTTAGTATTACGAATCGTCAGTTCGTCGGTTACTGTGTATATATTTTTGAAAGAGACTTTGCATGAAACAGAATGAAAGCTCAAATTCACGTTTCCCGATCTTGCTCTGTGGACACTGGAAGAAAAGATGGTTTACAATTAGTAATATCGATGCGGCATAAACTCGATGTAGTAACAGTTCCCTGATAACTCACGAGGTATTACGTAGGATTTTGTAGGGAATTAAATTTTCCATCAGAAGTATATTTAGTCGTTCGGATCTTATCGAAGATCTTATCATAGACGGTTCGAGTCTACGGGTTCGTATTCAATTAAAATAAATCTTCTGAATGTCTTAACTAACTGAAAATGAACCACGAAATATGTTTTTTCATTGAAGAATGAAAAATTCGTGCATCTCGAGACGGAGCTTCAATTTTTCGAGTCGATATTCAATGAGGCCGAAGTTTATAACGTGTGCCAACGGAATAACAAAATCACGAAAAAATAATATTATAAATATACAAAATTTTCCCCGATTTTATTGCATGTGTATGATGTACGTTAACGTTCCGTAGTCACTTCGGCCTCGCGATATCCATATCCCACGTTGCGGCGAGGACGGGATCATCAATTTCGGAAAACAATTGAAAACAGAAAAACTGATGGAGGGATAAATTCGATAAAAGTTTGAAAATTCCGAAAATATCAAGTCTACAAAGAATCTACGTCGATCCTCGAAATCGCCGTTTTTGCTGAAGCATAATTTCTCGTTCGAAAATATCTGTGATTCAATTTGTTTTTTCTTTCAAGTTCCTGTTCAATTTTTCACGAATTATCCTAGATCACAACCTTTATGCAGCGGTATACTATATATCACACGTAGATGTATATATATCCATCACTCGTGCGAACTCTTTTAATTAGGAATCGTAGTGGTGAGCAATAATCTGTTAATTATGCGGTTAACGGAAACTGGTGGTGTGGTAGGTAGATAGGTAGGTAGGTTCGTCGATCTACACAAGTATATATATGCATCGCCCAGTACCTGCGTCCCTATAACGTATTAGCTTGCTCGCGAGAATAATAAAGAGTTGAAGCATGCTGCAGTAGGTACCTACCTATGTACTACCTTGCTACATATTATTATCCGCTATCTACATGCCCATGTATCCATAATATACCTTATACCCACGCCTACGTTACTAATACGCCCGATTCTACGTCTCCATATATCACATGTGTATGTATAGTGAATACAGTCTTATGTAGCTACAGCCGGCTATTATATCTGTTAGTATAATTCGGTTAGTTAGTTGCTTGCTGAGTTGGTTAGTTAGTTATAGTTAATCAGTCAGTTAGTTAGTTTCCTGCTCTTTCGCGCTCTCTCTCTCACTCACTCACTCACTCACTCATTATGCCTGCTAAAGTCGGCGATAAAAATGATGGGTACCCACACATACGTGTACTCTGCTAACGAAAATCCATGATTATAATTGAGATGAGATTGAACGGTTAATCGTAAGGATTCCGATCTCATGTAGCATTTCGTTTTGTTATTGGACGCTGAACAGAAGGAAAAAGCAAACAAATGAAATGGCGAAAATAAAAAACAGCATGTAATTTTTCTAACTGCAGGTTGAACAAATATTATGTGGACAATGAATGTCTGTTCGTTCAATATAGAATCGGTATGTTTTTTCATGTATAGTATGTATGTAGGTACATATATAGAAGTAATACATATTACTCCGGAATCCTGCGATACGATCATTTATTCCATCCAGTGTAGATATAACGTAGAAATCGTAAAGACGTTGTTCGATCCAACGAACATTATTCGTTCGTTCGTTCAGTTTTTTGTCGACCTGAAATAGAGCCTGTTAGAAAGTATTTCACTGCGGAGGATCGGGAACCATCGGAAAACCAAATATGTTAATATGCAAAAAGAAATGTTTTTTTCTTTATCTCACTATATACTCTAACTACCATAACGCGTTACGTTACGCCAGATGGAATACGCTGGGTCACTGTACAGTAACTTGTACTGTTAGGAATACCGAATTATAATAAATGAACGAATGAATAAATGAATGAGTGAAAATTCCTTCTATTCCTTCATTCCTGTGTAATTTGTATTTTTATCAATTTTCCTCTCCCACTTGAACTGTTCTTTCCTTTCCTAAACCATTTTTTTCTTCCGTTTTTCAATGGCAGATACCTGCAGTGCTGTACGGCTATAGGCCGGCCAAAATGGCTAATTCGGCTTCTTAGACGAAGCTCAACCGGCTAACATGAATTAGCTGGCTATTAGTTTCTAATCGGCTGAAAAATATTATGCCGCTCAACATAGCCGGATAATTTGGATCAACTGGTAAAAATATGTTGGCCGCCGTTGAATTTCTCGGTTAGCCGTTTGATGTTATTGCGCCAATTAAAAACTATCAGCCGGTTAATCCGTATACCTACAGTATTACAATAGATACAAAAATTACGCTATCTGCATGCAAATTAGATTTTTGAACCAAATTTTAGCTCTCTTTCTACTCCAGTTGTTTTTTTGTTCTGCTGTAAACCTTGCTGGAGACTCCAGAGTGAAAAGAAAATAAAATAAATAAGGAAATTAATGCGATGAATGTAAAAATTTCAAATTATGCGTCATATTTGTTGGTAGTTTTATGCGCCAAATCCAAAGGCTCGGAAAATCCTCTCTGATCTATTTCCGATTTGATCGGTGATTTTTTCTTTTATTTTCATCAATCGATTTCTTCAACCGTTTTCGATCAAGTTTTCGAGCTATGAATTATTATTCTGTAATATTGTCACTCAAAATTCCGCGCTTGGAGATTTAACCGATTTATTCGAAAAATCGTTGAAATTTCGAAAAAACTATATTTATGGCACGGAAACAAATTTCCGAAGAGCAAAAGACAAATCGGTATAAGTTCGTTTTCATTTTGTGTTTGAAGATTTTTTCTTTCTCTTTCTTCCTCAATTGGTCATCAATCTTCCCAATTCATATAAATGGAGCAAAATTGGAATATAATGTCAAACAATTTAAAAATATAGACAGAGAGATCATGAAAATTCTCAGGCTGAGAAATATACCTATAACGTTGAGGGAATGCAATAGAACGAGAAATTCCAGCCGATATATTATTTCTAGTGATTTCGTTGGATTAACGTAATTTTCACGAACTTGGCTTGTCTCGAAATCGGGTTTTCAACTGCAGAAGTCGCGTATGTCTCCGCATCCCAAATTTCGTTCTGAAACCGCTGAAAAATACAGCCACATTTTTCGTGATCTTGTTGGATCAACGTTATAAACTTCAGCCTGATAGTTTTATCGTGAAATCTAGCTGCAGCTCGTTCGATTGAGAATTTGAATTCTGTATAATTTTGTCTATTAGGCACAATACCCACCAGCCAGGTAAAACCAGTTTGATGTATTAGAGTGATAATTATTCATGGTATATATATACAGCTATGTAACATTAGAGTGGGTCGAATCTGAAATCGATCAGGTTTATGTGAAATAACTTGACATGAATAAACACCTACAGTCTGGTATAAAATAAACAAAAATTTATCAATTTGCATGAAAGTTTGCATTAATCGATAGGGAAAAAAACCTGTCTTTTTTTTTAACTGGCTATAAAGAATGAAAAGAGGAAAAAGAGAGAGAAAGCAACAAAAATTCGAAGTATTTTCGGAGTATTTTGATAAATAAATCTCTACAGTCTACGCTCGAGTCTACAGCTATAAAGCCGTACCATATAACTTGATTTTTTGTTGTTCTTGTTCTGCGTGGATCTAACATTCTCGCGGAATGCAATGACCAACAATAAACTGCAGCCGTGCTTGCGCCTGCTGCGATTCTTCGATCTTCTTATTTTTCTCTTAAAATCCAACAAATTTTAAACGTCAACGTCGAGCCTCAGCGCTTAGTGTATCTCAGCGAGTAATCCTCATCTGAGATTACGTAAGGATGATTCAGATATTAGTATGTCATACTGCAACTATATGCCACCTACACACGCGCGACGATAATCTTTTACGCACATTTGTGATCCGCGATCTTCCTTCGGCGTATGTAATATATATATATATATATCTATATACTTATGTACTACGTAATGTTACATAACTGCCGCCCAGACGTCACAACATTAGAGTTTTACCAGAGTACAACTTATAGCATATATCTATAATACATATAGGTTATGTTCTATGCATGCAGGCGCGTAGCCAAGGATAAACGCTGTCTTGAATTATTCAATATATCGTTCATAGTCACTCAAACATTTGTAATCTCTAGGCGGGTATGCGATATCTGGATTTTCAATGCGTATAGATAATGTAAAATGGTTTTCTCGTTTTTTTCAGACCATCGATACAATTACACCTATTATGTCTTTTCAATTTACTTCGCGTTCTTTCATTATATATATATATATATATATACTTTCGAATAAATTCTCAGGCGGATTACTCATTAAAATCCGTTAAAATCCAAGAACAAAGTTGATCCATTGCCACAAATTCGAGACCCTCGTAGCGATTCTTGAATTATGTGCTGGCTCAAGAGTCTGTCTTATGGGGGGCCGGGCCTCGTGTTTTCCATTAGAACCTATTCTGTAAATTGAAAAAAATTATTGGATCTTCGGAATTTCGATAAAGAAATTTTCGACGGAACGTTATTTTTAGTTTCTCATGAGATGGTGTAGGTATGTGAGATGGTTAGTTGCTGTAAGCAATAGTAAGCGTTATGAATTACTGAGATGGATTTTTAATTTTATATCGCCTGTAGTTTTCGTTCTTAGCGCTATTTCAATATATATATATATATATATAAACTGCAACTAGCCCGCAATTTTGCAGAATTTGATACAATCTGCAGAGTTTTCAATTTTATTCTAACAATATTGAATTCAGCTTCGTAGGTAGAAAACTAGGCTTCAGATAGAGACACTATATTGTGGAGCATAAATGCATGTATACAACGTATTAGCACTTCTTCCTTCATCTACGAATATCATTTATTTATTTATCTATTTGTTACGTTCATCGGATGCAATTAATGTAGTACCCATACATGTGCGGATCGATGGATCATGTGATACATGAGATAGAAAATTCATAAGATTAATTGGCGCTTTTAGTTACACATGAGGCGATTATTTATTGTTTCTATGTATGCACACCTATATATCTACAACAACATTCCAATATACTCAGAAATACGTGTGTAGGAGGTCGTAACGACCAGTCCCAGTAGCAATCACGTTTAGTTTTGCTGCGCTGGAAACTAAAAATTACTGTATTGAGTATAGAAGATATTAAATCCTACGCACTACCGCTTTGATTGATGAATAGATATTCCATAATCAACTAGATAGAAAGGTACAGAGGAGGAGAGAGAGAGAGGGAGAGGGAGAGAGAGAGAGAATGGATGAAAGTATCGATTCCATAAACGCAACAAAAGAAGAAAAAAAACCAATAGGAATAAACACACAAATAGACGAACTGGAAAATGAACGATATCTTCGTATTTAAATCACAAAAATTATCATGCGATGCATGAGTTTCATCTAAAATGAAACATAATTATATATATATATATACATACAGGATGCTCCGTCAGAATCGTGCGCGTGTTTGAAACCGTGACTTGAATAGGTGCATTCTTTGTTGAAAACCACGACGAATTTGCCTCAGCCGAATACTAGTGGGATTAGTAATTTTCAAATTAGAGCGAAATGAAGATGCGGCCAATTGCAGTACTCCGTTTCAGCGCCGTCTGGCGGTGGCGTCATGCAGTAACGCGATGGTTAGACTCATTGCACGCGCTGATTGGTTTACACTTCGAATTTCCTTCATTTGAAAACTATTATACTCTTGGTTTTTCAGCTCAGGGGACTTCCTGTTCGTTTTTCACGCAGAATATAATCTCCGAGTGATTGTTTACACTCCTGTGTAAGCAACAGAAATAAACCACAAACAAAGGAAAATCTAATATACGTACATTCTTTCTGATTATATTCTCGTTCCATCTTGAAATTAATTACAACGATTAACGGTGAAAGTAGCCGTGTAGGTATTCGAAACTTTCGAAATTATGTATAGGCATGTTTAGCTATATTTTCGTATCTTCCTCCTTTTCATTTCCCGAGATCGATGTTAAATTAGATAAATTGGAAACATGCGATGTATATATTATTATCAGTTGTGTAATTCGTCGAGCGAAGAAGAGAGTTCCTCATTATTTGCCTGCGGCTAAATTCAATTTATGCAAGATTTATTAATTCTGTTTTTTGTTTTTTGTTCTCTTACCATATGTTTAAAATCCATATTATATTATGCGACAGATAATATGTCGATAATATGCCAAGTTATTAGTCATCACTCTCGACTGGTAATAATAACATACACTCTGTATGTTGAACATCCTCTCTTGGTATAAGCATGAGCTTTCATTAGACTTGAAAACGGAAATGAATGGATCTAGATGTAATGATTGATATGAGTTTCACTTGGCATTTATTAACAGCACTCTCAACAACTATTTTTTCTCTTATTCCTCAATTAATAATAATTTCCAATGGAATTCAACAATCTCCTTATGACCTTATTTTCTTCTTTGTCGATTGGAACTCTCAGCTCTTGAAAGAATTCGCATTTTTCAAACTACGCGCATTTCCTAAATCGGGGGCTGAAATTCATGGGAGGATTACCGTCGTGTAACTGATTAGGTTTGAATTAATCACTATATTTCGAGATAGATTGATCCCCGCTGTGGTAATAATAGGCGAATTATCATCACAAATCAAATCCTTCCTGCGGACTGGTATTGAACAGGTTTGTTTTATTTTTACAGATAATGATTGCCCATTAAAATTATCCAGTATGAGTCAAAATCTACAAAACCCGACGCTGGTGAGTTACACTGGATTCAAATTGAATCCAATGTTTGACAATCTCTTATTTTCACCAATCAGCAAACTGAGATATTGTATTACAGAATTCACGAATACTTCTGTCAGACTCGGGGTCCTAAAAATTTATCCTAAAAATCATTAAAAGGTTTCGCTCACAGATTTCTTTTTCGTAACTCTATCGCCAGAGCAGAAGCCTGTGCGGCGAATGGAAATTTGCTATTTCAAAAGTGTGACGAGATGCATAATTCCATTTCGTCGTATACTATCATTGACGCGAGAACGTTATTTCCGTAACGTCATCAAACAACTTTGTAATTCTCAATTACAGGGGCTGATCCAGCCTGCAGTGACGCCGACGTATCACACTACCGGCGGTGGCTATCCGAATATATCGGCGGCAGCTCGTCAGTCGAAACTTGACGGGAATCAAAACCACCATACCATACCTTCGAGTTTAACATCTCATTCATTGACACAAAATACCGCCCAACAGCATAACTCTTCGGCTAATTTACACCCCGTCAATATGACGCCGTTACCCTTATCGCCAACTATGACCTCACACTCAATCCCTGCCAATGTTGCATCCCACAATATTTCATCCCATGCAAATTTACCACAATCAACAGTCATCATACCTTCGAACCCGGCAAATATCTGCACAAATCCTACACCATTAGCGAACAATCCAAGGCACGAGGTGAAACTGAACGCTATGCCGTAAGTGGACAAATTGATATGACGGAAATATTTCGCGATCAGTGTGAAAAATAATGTATTATCCATTAAAGTGAAGGATGCATAAATGAAAATAATAATCATTTCACAGCTGGTTCCATGGGAAGATATCTAGGGAAACTGCAGAGCGTTTGCTTCGTCCAAGGGAAGACGGTTTGTTTCTCGTCAGAGAATCGACTAATTTTCCCGGTGATTATACACTGTGCGTCTGTTACGAAGGTCGCGTGGAGCACTATAGAGTCAAGTACAAAAATAATCAGTTGACGATAGACGACGAAGAATTTTTCGAAAATCTTGCCCTCCTCGTTGAACACTATGAACAAGACGCTGACGGCCTCTGCACCCAGCTGACCACATCGCTTCCCAAACAAGGTAAACAAGATTTTTGCGTTGATCCTAAAGCGTTCGTCGAAGCGGGATGGGTGATACAAACGCATGAATTGGAATTGAGGGAATGCATCGGAAAAGGTGAATTCGGCGATGTTCTCCTCGGAGTTTATAGAGGGGAAAGAGTCGCCGTAAAAATGCTCAAAGACAACAGCGAAGCTGCTCAAAGATTTCTGGCTGAAGCGAGTCTCATGACATCTCTCATACATGATAATCTCGTCAAATTACTTGGACTCGTTTTCAATAATCAACACATGTACCTCGTCACCGAATACATGAGCAAAGGTTCTCTTGTCGACTATCTCAGATCCAGGGGAAGATTACACGTTTCGAAAAAAGATCAGATCAATTTCGCCTTGTAAGTATATGTGCAATATAGTACGAGCTTAATTCCTATCTTCTTTCTCGCCGAACTGATCAGATAAAATAAATTATGGAATCAACGAAATTGCATTCGAAGGCACAAAATCTTCCTTTTATGTTACTATTTTTGAATTCTGCCTCTGGCAATATTCTACCGAGTTATTTGGCTTTCGAGTGATCGCCACAGAAAAAAAAAGAAAACTGGTTTCTTTTCCGTAAAAATTTCGGCGATCACTTCGTAAATTTGGTTGTTCGTTAGAATGTTGTCCAGGTCTTTGTTCTGTCGAAAAATGAAATTTTCTCAGTGAAATTTAATGGTTCATCATTCTCAAATCTTATTCATGGAATTTGCTTCGTTTTTTTTCTCTCGAAATCTTTCTCGAAATATGAATAGAAAGAAAAGAACCAATTTTCTTTATTCACAATAGCGATACATGCGCGGGGATGGCATATCTGGAATCTAGACATGTCGTTCACCGAGATTTAGCCGCGAGGAATGTTCTCGTCGCTGAAGACAATTCGGCTAAAGTATCAGACTTCGGATTAGCACGTGACGAAAATTTCACTCTAGATGCTGGAAAATTGCCGATTAAATGGACCGCACCGGAGGCATTGAGAAACAACGTTAGTATTTCGGAAGAAATAATTGGAAATTGGTTATTGGACGAAAAATGGACGGCCGGGAAGCAAATTTTCCCAATTTTAGAAGATTCGCGGAAAAACTGTTTCACAGGACGTTTGACAAAGTGAACGAAAAAAAAATAATAATGAAGATCTAATTGGTGAAATTTATGGACGGGCCTTTCCAATTTTCGTCATCCCACTTAATTACAATTATGTAATCTTCTGTTATTCGTGTTTAAATGCTTACAGAAATTTTCGAATAAATCTGATATGTGGAGTTTTGGAATTCTTTTATGGGAAATTTACTCATTTGGTAGAGTGCCGTACCCCAGAATTGTGAGTATAAAAAAGATCGGAAGTTCGGTCGAAGGTTCTTTCAATCCATTCAATTCGATTGTTCTCCTTTTTTTTTTCCTTGATTTATTTCAGCCGTTAGCGGACGTCGTGAAGTGTGTTGAAAAAGGATATAAAATGGAACCACCGGACGGATGTCCTCCCGAAGTTTACGAAATCATGAGACAGGTACTGAGATAAAAACGAAACAAAATTTTCCAATTTGTTTTTTTATTTTTTCATTTTTTCTTTTCTTGCTTCTATTTCTTCCCATGTTTTGTCGAAAGAAATATTTGGCCTGTAATTCCTTCTCGATTTTCATGAGAATCGCAGGTATCTATCTAAAATCGGGCTGAAACCCAATTCTTCGATATATTTATTTCCTTCAGAAATATTCACAGATTGGTAAAGAAAAATTACGATTTTCGGTTTTCACCGGCTCGACCGGTAATGAAGAGTATAGCATAAAGTTTTACATACGATCCTGAATTTTGTGTGTTATTTTTGTTGAAAACAAAAAATCGTCACTACTAATGAAAAATAAATATAAACGAAACGCGCGTATTTTGATTATTTTAAGTTGTTTCATTTGATCTTACGAAAGGCGCATATTCTTTATTTTTTTTCGATGCATTACACACCTATTTATGCTGTATCCAGAAAAGCATCCGATTCTTTCTCGCATGAAAAATTTCAAAATCATATGACGAGGACATCACATTCCCTTGAATTGTCGAATTCGATGTTATAATCAACTGAAGCTTCGATTTTTTTTCAGGCTTGGGACCTTCAGCCGGAAAAAAGACCAACTTTTCATGACATTAAATTAAAACTTGGGCAGCTTAAAGTGGAGTATACAAAGTGTGCGAATTGAGAGATACTGATGAACTGTAAAACTTAAAAAAAAGAAAGAGAAGGAGGGGGGGGGGGGGGGGGGGGTAGCGCTAAATACTCTACAAAAAATATATAAGTAGACGAAAAATTAGAAATTCAATCCTCTTTTACTGTAAATTGTATAAACGAAAAAATGAAAGAACGAAGGAGAAAAGGAAAAAAAAAAAGAAAAACAGAAGAACGATGAACAATGTTTTATGTTTATTATATCGCGCTTGTATATTTATTGCTATTTTTTAATTATGTAGTTATTATTATCTGGGATTTGTTAATTTTTATACAATTATCACTTATCGGTTTACCTATACAATATTATTAAATTTTACATTATACATAAACACATAATACATAATATAATTTTACATAAAATACATAAATACCTAATATACGGAGAACTCATGAATAGTATACTAATAATAAACTAACAATATGAATTAAAATGAAATGAAATTTAGAGAAAGAGGGAGAAGGAAAAAGAACAAAAAACAAAAAAATAACATTTCAATGATCGCTCAATCTGCATCGGTTGTGCCTTTCTTTTCTATAGTTTTTAATTTTTGTTTTCGATTATTTTGTTTCGTTTGATTATATTTAATAATTTAAATTGTCAATAAGTTAATTATTTAATAATAAATGCAAAGAGAATAATACCTACTAATTATAGATCTATTCATCGCAAAGCTCGAAAAGAAAGAAAGAGAGAGAGAGAGAGAGAGAGAGAGAAACAAAAGAAATTGCCAAAACTGCGTCTTCATTCGATAATAATTTTCTTCAAATTCTTACTCCCGTATTTTTGTTTAATTGATTCTTGTTTTATGTATATACCTACTTTTATTATCTTGAGAGATTTCTTTTCCACATTTCTCTTTCGGACGTTCCTGATCACGATATGCGAGTGAACACATTTGTCAACCAATAGAAACAATAAAAGGTGAAAAAACAATCACCTAATTAAAAAAACAAATAATGCAAAAGAATATGATTTTGGCTACGTTCCAAAATGAGCTGGCGGTATAGCACGGTCGTATACACAGGTGCGGAAACTCCTGCGGTGGGGGTAAAGCTCTTATTGTAAGCAAAACATTTGTGGAAACTTGCCACCGGAGTCAGGGCGCTGCGATCTAGTCGCGGTAGTCTATTCAAACAACAGTGCACCTAACGACACAGTATGCCTATACTAACATAAGTAAAAAAGTGTTAGTTCATTTATTTTATAACCACGTACCCTATTACATACCTAACGCATTATAAAAATCAACCTATGCATATGCGTACGTACATTATTGTACAAAGAAATATCGTTCTGCACTTGTATCTTCACAATTTCTTTACGTACTTTGATAAAACAAACTAATATTCAGATGCTTTGTGCTTAACGGAAGCTAATTTTATTTGTCGGTCAATTTAACGTGGAGATTGCTACGTGAAAACAGAAAAGAGAGTTATTTGCACTGATATCAGTCGTTATTTGCAGAGATCCTTCATTATTCTGACACTTTCTGGTCGCCACTCGCCATATTTGCCACACTCGACCAGATCGCAACGCTCCGACTTCGGTGGTAAATATTTTGATCACACTGAGAGCTTTACCCCCTCAGTGCGGCACAGTCAGCAGTCTTGTAGCTTTTTCACTCTATCAGGTTTTCAATGAGCGCTGTCTCTTTCCCACTGAAATTTCAGCGCTGACAGCTGATTTTGAAATCTTTTTCTCTCTCATAATAAAATATTATTATACGGTACAAGGATCTCTTGAAAGATTCTATGTTTCGAAGCGTATGTGCTAGATAATTCGAGAAAACTTTTTACTGTTGCAATTATACCTATCAGTTATCAAAATGAAATTGAAAAGGAAAACCTCATGTTGGAAAAAATATAAAAGAAAGATGGAAAAACAAATTATGAAAAATATAGAGAAGTTATCTAAAATATTATCAAAAATTTATGATTAGAAAATTGATGATGAATTGGAATCAAAGATATAAATTAAACTTGTACCTACCTAACTTCGTTTTATTGCCCATAATGAATTTTTATCATCTCTGACTCGAGTTTTATTGCGACGGCAATTTTCAACTGGGTTCTCGTCGTTGTTCTTTTCTTTTTTATGCTTTTCTCTCTGTCTTTGTTATATTATTAATTATAAGTATTCGAATTTCGTATCGAATGTAGGTAAACTATCTCTCTCGCTTGATGTATCTCGATGGAACTACATTCTACTATATTCTATATTCTAGATTATATTATAATATATTATATTGTATTAATTATTAATCGTGTAAATGTATCTTGTAAATATTCTTGTATATATATATATACATATACCTATAGTAGATATTCCATATAGATATATATATATATATTCGTCCTTTGTCAAATTTCATCCATTCATAAAGATTATTATATGCGTAGTGTTTAGCTGATATAATTATTACTGCGGCTTTTGTTATGGAAACGAATAGCGAAGCGAAAGCGATAATTTGAAGGTTCAAACTAATTTTAATTGGCTATTTATAATATTTGGCAACAATTCCACCATTTATAATACGTGCGAGTATACTTACAATATGTTAACGAACCGCAAGAATAGGTAAATATCATTTTAATTAAGATCAGACTTTGTAGTATCGCTTGAAGAATGAGTCCCGCAGGTTCACGCGAACTCAGCGCATCTCTAGATTTTAGCTTTTACGCTTTTACGCATCTGGGTAATGTATGTATGTACATACGTACAAGCGAAAAATCTAAATTACAGACAAATCACAGTCTCAAGTTACGGATCGTTGACATACGGCATGTATTATCAATTCACGGAATTGTCAAAATCAGGTATAAATAATATACTCCGGCGTACGCATGAGTATATACCTACCTAAAAAATACACCTTCATTTTTCTTTCTTTTTCCGTAATTTAGCTAGTTTTCTCTCTCTGCCGCCTCTTTTTCGTAAATACCTGACGATTTTCCTACAAGCCTGTTCAATTTTTCTTCTTATTCTTGGCTGGGTTTTTTTTTTTTTTTCTCTTATCAAATTTCTAATTCTCCCATACTCTTTCCTCTAAAATTATTGTTATTTATTTATCTACGTTCAGGAAACTTTTGTCTTCTTCCTTCGCAAGTGTAAACACAAATTAAAAAAGTCAAAACCCGAGTTACGATTTTTATTGTTTAAAATCGATCGTTGCTATTATCATTAATATTATCATTATTATTACTATTATTATTATTATTATTATTATACATGCAATAAATGTTCTACTAAACACGTAATCATTACCATTTTACGTCTGCTGCTTGATTAAATATTAATTTGCATTCACATAATCAGGTGTACTATAGGATTTGAGATTTGGACAAACAAAGTCAAGTCAAGGCGTTCTGGCTTCAAGAATTCAAAAGTTCGTTTTCTCACAATCTGAGAAGGGCATTATTATGTATTGTTCTATATACGTAGATATAAAAAAACAATAATTTCTTTAGTTGTTTTCAGGTCTGTCGTACGAAGTCGTTCGCTTCATCAGTTCCAAATTGTATATTTTATACCATAATAAATGCGATTTGGGAAGAAGGGATATTATCCCAGTCGCAGTCGATATGTTTATATCGTAATACTTAAAAGAATAAATGACGAAAATCACGATTCATCTAGAAAGTTTATCAAATTTCATTGCGAAAATCGACAAAAAGAGAGAAGAAAAGCGTATAGTTTTGATTGTCGAACGTTGTAAGATACTAACTAACTAGATAACTAACTAACTAACTAACTAAGGCAAGTATGCCGAAAGAACCGCAGTTTTTCAGAAAAAATATAATAAACAAATTCTTATTTTTGTTATTATTACTTTGTAATAGAAATTTGTGTTTTATCATCTATCTTATGAAAAGAAGGAGGGGGGCAGAAAAAATAAATAATATGATATAAATATATGAAACTTGATGAGTAAAATTATAGTAAAATTATTCAGCTATGATAATAAATATAGTTTGAGTGTATATATATATATATATATATATATATATATATATATATATATATACGCATATAATATTATTATTATTATCATTTGATTAATCATCTTCGTTGGTTTCATTTTGTTGTTTATTTTATCTGTTTATTCGAATAATGATTGATATATATATAATATCAAGTGATAATATCAATTCAATAATATTTTTAATTGATATCGAATAGTAGGTACATACCTATATAATTTCCGTTATGATTGATTATAGCTCTTTGTATATACGTTGAAATTTTCGTTCTTTGGTTCTCGTTCTACGTATTGTATAATCCATTACAGAGGTAATTAATTCGTTAATGATATGTACATAATTTTATACATATGTAATGTATATCGTGATCGTGGTATAATATTTACAGCCGAAGACACATCACGCAGTGAAGTGATTGGAATTATATGATTTTGACAATTTTTGAATTTCGTTTAAAACACGATTTTTTTTTCGTTCCTTTTTCTCTGCAAAAAATTAATACGATATGAATTATATGAATGAATAAATTTACATGCTGGTATGTATTGTAACCGTTCCGTGTCCGAGGCCGCCCAATGGCGACCGAGGGGCAGCCGAGCACAGAAATTAACTACGATTTGACCGCAGCCGAGACGTGCGGATATAAAAGAGGCGCTCCAGCGAACGCGGAAAGAACAACCTCACCGACTTACGACTAGGAAGAGCCAAAGCGGCGTTCCTGCAGAGTTCAACGCCGGATTCAAATTCAGAAACAGATTCGCGGAGTCCAGCTGGAATTTGCTTCTACGTGTCGAATCTTCAAGTGAACTACAAACACATCGAAAAATTCCAGAACTTCAGCGATGAGAAGGATAATTCATTTCGAATAAAGAAGAAATACCTCGAGCGAATCTCTTAGATCGCCCGCTGCTCTGCTGTTGGGTAGGTATAGATACAGCTCCGGCGAAACTCTAGTTTCTGTACGGGAGTCATGTAACAGCCAGCGCGTATCCGACGAGAGGTAGAGACATACAGCCAGCGGCGGCTGCTGTATCACCCTGAAACCCCGACCGATTGAATTTTCAGTAGATGGAAAGTCTATTAGAGAGAGAGAGAGAAAAAAAACCAATAAGTTTCAATATACCTGTGATGGGAGGGAGTATCGATATACCTACTGAATGCAATAAATGGTTTCTTTTCAAATTTCTATGTAGGTAAGCTATCTTGTTCGAATTCGTCCTCGATTAGATTAGAATATTGTAATAAATATGAATACAAATATAAATATAGTGAATATTTATACAAGTTAATAATGTTGATGGTTGAAAGAATATTTCTTGATTTTGATCTCGAATCTTCTCCTTTATATTTATAAATAAAATAAAAAGAAACCAATCATTATCGTATTCAGATATTATTCTTATATCGTCGAGTCGCATCAATAAACTTCATACCCTGCACGTGAAAACATTCTATGTAGGTAGATGTATGATTATATGTTATCAAAAAAAGTAAAGAAAATTCGAGTAAAATAATTTTGAAAATATTCTGGTGAAAAGTTTCGTCGACTCCGATCGGCTTCGAGAAGAATCTCGTAATTCGAATATTGCGTACTATAGATATATAACAAAGATTTTGTGGGTAAAAATCTTGAAATTTTCATCGAACACTTTCGGATAGATTTCTTGAAAATTTTTTACCGAAAATAATGCAAAATTCCTTCTCTCTTTTACAAAATTGTTTTGATCGTTTTGATCAAATTTCAGTGAAGTTCTCTGAAAATCCTTGATCACCGTTATAAATGGCATTTTTCGAACAGCAATTGAAATCTTTTAAAATATTAACATCAATATTAACATAGTTTTGAACTCCATTCTCAATTGATTATATTTCCATTCTGAGTTATTTATTATAAATGAACCAGAAATACTGTCCTGCAGAGTTTGATTGATTACCTTTATTAATTTTCTCTCCATTTATAATTGACCAAAGTTCTTGAATCCTCTAAACGATTCTCCTTTCTATCTGTTTTTTCTTCTCACAACTCTCTGCGCTTTATTCATTCGCTACGGTTGAAGAATTATTAATACTTTTACAGACTATCTTCTCTAAAGCGCCGCTTGTCTTAACGTTTTCAAAATGCAGTTTGCCGCGATTTTTGCCCTGATTTTGGAGAACAGAATTCCTCGTAATGATTTCCGAACGCAATATCGTCCTCTTTCTCGTAATCGTCGCTCACATGATGATGATGCGCTCTTTGTTTTACTCGATGGTCGAAGAATCAAAATCCTTTGCGATCTTTTGAAACTGATACAAACTCTGAATCGACACTGTCCATGTTTACCAAAGTTCTACGAGCATAGTAGCAACAGTTACTTTTTTTTCTTTTTTGACGCTTCGAGACTTAATAGTTGTCTCTGGGTTCCGTTACGCCTCCGCTCTCATCCGCCGGAGTTTTTTTTTTGCCTTTTAGAATGGTTTTTGGTGCAGATTTTTTCTCTTCTTTTTGATTCCGTCGTCCATGCTCCTTATCTTCGCCATCCGAGCTTCTAGATGAAATTGAAATTTCTGAATCATATGTCGAATCGCTTGGAATAGACTCCGCTGATTTCGTTTTCACGCTTTTCTTCTCATTCCTTTTTGTCTTGATCTTTATTTCCTTCAATTTTTTTACATCCTTGTCTTCAGCTTTAGATTCTGCCACTTTCTTATCGTCGATAACGAAGATCACCTCCGGTGACACATGAACAAACTCTCCGACCTTCAATTCTTCGAGGCTTCTCTTCTTCACGCTCAGTTCTCCCTCGTCGTCGATATGGATTTTAAGTTTTTTTATACTCTCGGTAGCAGATCCCGTTCCAGGGTCAATAGCTTCCCTCGATGGTGCCGCCCCTGCTTCAACCTCAGCACAGCATTTTTTATTCTCGCAAAATTCTTTGCTGTCATTCACGCCTGAAGCAAGACCTCGATCCTCTAATGATTGACCATAAGTCGTTTGCGGTCCCCCGACATTTGGCTTCAGGTTCAACCGCCTCGGGCTTTGGACTTGGACCATGAAGGGGCTTGGGGATTCAAATGCTCTGTTACTGGCATCGTTCGTCTGGCTTGAATAAAAGCTTTGCGTACCATTGAAGTGCGATTCCTGAGTATTTGGAATAAAATTTCTTCCCGCGGGAAAAGACGCCTGGTTATGGAATTGGCCGGTGGAATAATTCCAGGGCATCGCAGCTGCCCTTCTTCTCTCGATTTCTGCTTCCACTTGGTGTATCTTGTTCTGTAAATTTGCCAAACGACTTTCAGCGATGACTCTTTGAGAGTGATAAGCAGCATAATTGGTATTCACCCTCTCTTCACACTCCTTTTGTCTCAGTGTAGCTAAAAGCTCTCTGATTTCAGCGTCGGACTTCACAGATAACATCCAAGGTTCCAAGATCTGGTTTCCATTGGCTCCAATGCTCTGACACTCGCTGATGCTCTTGTTGACAAGATTTTCAACATGTGCTTTGAGGCTGTTGACTTTGAGCTGAAGCATCGTCAAAATCGGGATTATATTCTGCGGTGGATTTGACATCATGTGAAGATTTATCAGTCCGTTAACCTGCTGGGCATTCCTCGCCTCGCTCAAAAGTTGCTCCTTGTTCAATGAACCGATTGATTTTTGAGCTCTATCCATTGTGTCTTCTACAGTCGTGGTGACGTTCGAACCCGGCACTTTCCTCAAAACTAGTCTCGTCGCTGCACAGGGTATGATCCCCTGAAGTGACAATAACTGAGAAGCTAAAGCCTGGAGGTTTATTGAACCGGGGCAATTCGGTTTTGTGCAAACAGTGTCATCGCTTCCAGGACAGCAACGATGCGCTTCATTTTCTTCAGAAGAATTGGTTGGCTGCGAAGTCCCAGGGTTTCCAGTCTGTCCTGAATGATGACGACCGCCATTATTTCTGCGACAGCAGTCGCACAGATTGGAATTTCTCTCAAACTGTGATCGATGGTTTAGGTAATTCTCAATTGGCGGGTTACAGAAGGGTAAAATTGGCACGGGAACCGGATAACAGGCTGGCGATGAAAAAATTGGATTCGGGCCCACCGCAGGATATCCGGTTCCGATCGGAGAAGGGTAGCCGCCGTTCGGCGGAACTTGGTGCCCAGGATTTTGCCCAATTTGTGAAAAAGGCTGAGCCTGAATTGGCTGGCTATTGGGCAGGATGAAAATCGGAGTTGTATTTCCAACGCAAGTGCGGATTTGATCGATGATGTTCTGCGGCAAATAATTGCTGCATGGAACTGGGCTGGGCTGTCCAATTCCAGGCGGACAGAAGCAAGGATTTCCAGATCCCGATTGCAGATTTTGGGCACAAGGATTTTGTTGTTGCTGCTGATGTTGTTGCTGCTGTTGATTGTTGTAAAAAAATTGATCCTGCTGCAGCGGTTGGCCGAAAGGATGATCCTGCTGCAACGGTTGGCCGAAAGGACGATTCTGACCATACGTTCCTAAAAACAAGAAGAGCCTTCACTAATTCCAATTGCCATTTTTCAAATTGGTGATAAAAAAACAGAAACCATTTAGAAAACGCTGAAAAAATTGGAAAACGATCGAGGTTAGAGTTTCTCTTAATTCGTGACTCGCCTTGCTGATTCATTCCGTGAGAATTTTCAGAATTTCGAATATGATTTTGGCAGTTTGGTAATTGATTTTGGGCAAATCCTGGTTCCGTGTACCGAATTTGAGTTGCAGTGGTGGCTGAGAGTTGTGGAAATGTGAAATTCGAATTTCCTGGAACGAGAGTCTGACCCACCTGCAATTACGAAAGTTGAATTAGGATTTTCAAGGGTTACTTTTGCGAGGTTGACTGTTGTCGCAAGTGTTTTTAGCATATCTTCGACCTCCCTTCGTATTCAACCCACTGCAATTTTTATCCATTTAACAAAAATTTATCTTTCGCCTAAGGCTGCATAGAGTTTCGCCGAATCTTCGACTCTTGTACTTCACTGACATCGAATTTTGAAATGACAGAATTTATTCCGGGTGATCCACGAGACGTGCACGGGGGAGAAGAACAAAAAAGAGAGAAGTGTGCCAACGATGCGCATTTTGACAAACGAATGGATACTCGAATGAACTGGAATCAGTTTCGGTTTACTCGAATATTCTCTGCTCTCTATTTTCAGCAGACACGTATGTATACCTATATTGTACTACCTTGTCGTGTTATTATTATCTCACAAGTTCGGTAACGGATTTTATGCCCAATTAATCTAGCGTGATACATCATTTGCGACAGAGGCGTGGAGCTGAGTTCTTATCGCACGTTATCCAAAACTCTCGTCAGAACCATAAGATACAGTGCAGAGATAGTTGTTCAATTTTTTAATCAGCGGAAGAATAATCAGCTCCGAATTCCTATTTCTAGTGAAAAATCAATGGGACTATAATCGGTGGCCACATACGATCAGGTGGATAAAAATTGAGTCCTAAATCAGTTGGTTAAAACTTCTGTAATTAAATTCAACTTGGTCAAACATTTTCGGCGAACTATACGTGTACAGTATGTGACCAGTTGTATGTACCGAATAGTAATTCATGCTCCGCTGTATGAACACCGCGAACAGACGTCTGCTTATAACTGAGTGGGGGAATCCATGTGTATATTTGTATAATACTACATCGTGTCAAGGTTGCTTGTCTCCTTGGCTGTTGATCACCGCAGTCGTGAAACAAATTGTGGGCCAGCCGTTGGAGACATAAGTAGTGAAAGATTAAGGCTGTTAAAACTTCGGCTACAACGATTCCAATTCCTCCTGAGATTGGCACCGCCGTTTTTCTTCGTGTGACTCTTACCAATATTATACTCAGTGACTATGAACAAATAATTGTTGAAGTTCCTGACCTGGTTTTCAAAAACTTGCGAAAGGTGAGTTCACGTCGGTAATAACAAAGATAAAGAGAAAATCCACAGCGAAATATGAATTTGAGGTCCATCACATATCTACGTCTGTTGAGAAATGTTCATTCGCATTCGTGATTGTTTGAAATATCTGATAACGGATTCTTATTCCGACTACAGTCATTGATTCATCAACTACATGCATTGCAATCCCTGATTGTGAAATGCAGGCACAGTTGATGAGCATTCGTGGCTATTAGATTATTTATCCGTTGAATCTGAGGACGTATATTAAATTCAAAGACAAGGTTGACCGCATGAAATAGCTCAGCTATTTAGTTCACTGTCGTTTCGCTGCGTAACGAAATAGATCGTATCTAAAGCTCAAAGTCGACACATTGAGCATGTTTGTGATAAATTTTGCCGTTTGGTTTTTTTTTCTTGCTGAGCGACTGATTCCATACTCCGCGACAGGAACGACACGAAAAGTACATAATACAAGGAATACATAAACAATGGTGCTCCGAAAGATATGACGTGTCCTTTTATGTCTTCCATATGCAGACATTACTCAAGCGGTTGTATTATCATAACAGATAACTTGAGAATACGACATATATAATCATCCTGGAGTCTGAATGTCTTCGGAAGAACACAATTTCAAGAAACTAAGAACGTTTCGAAATTATTTTTGTTACGCAAAAGTGCGTCCTGCAGAGGACTCGGAGGACTCCGGGATGAGCTTCTGTTTTTTTTTTTTGTTCCAATGTCCACTGTGTCTTAAAGAAAGAATGTTTTTTTTTTTGGATTACAGTGCGGTGATATTTGAAGATCTGTGATCTACTAGTGGCTCAAGAACGGAAGAAAAAATGCCGCGCTCCTCACGCGACAAGAATTATGGATTTATCCGTCAGCTGGTTTCCGAAATGGTGCACAATCGTTGTTTTTGTGAATCTGGTTCGAGAGAGTTCGTAGAGTTCGATTCTGTGCGGGTAAAGCCGATCAGTTTTCCGGATAAGATACCGGTAAGCGAAATATATTCGGCTGAAGTTTGCGTGAGATTTTCCGGCGAGCCGCAAACATTTCCAGTGGTGATCAAGCTCCTGCCAGAGAAAACCGAGGTGGCAAACGCCGTCGAGCTTTTTCAAAATGAGGAACTGTTCTATAGTAAAATTGCGACCCAAATCAAGTTTTCGTATCTAGCCAAGTGCTACGTGGCCGACCTAGGCCGTTACGGAAGGCCAGCCATCGTCCTGGAGAACCTAAAGGCTCAGGGTTACAGAGCTGTGGATAAAAAACTCGACGAAGAACACCTCACACTTTGGATAAAAGCTATGGGATCATTCCATGGGAAAGGATTGAACATGAAGGAAACGAATCCGTCGGAATTCCGTGAGTTTTATGCCAAGCTGCAAGAAGCTACGTTCAATGATGAGAACACGAACGCCATACCGAATGTATTCCTGCAAACGACTCCCTTCAGGGGAGTCAAATACTTGAAATCTCTTACTGAACCAGACCTTGAATTCATTGAAAAAATTGAAACCAGGCTGGGGGAAAATCCTTACGAAATCACCAAGAATCTAGCCACTGAAGTTAGCCAATTTTCAACCCTCTGTCACGGTGATTTGAGCAGAAATAAACTCCTCTTCAAGTACGATGATCAGGGAAAGCCTGTTGATGTGAAGTTCATCGATTGGCAGACGACCAGATATTGTCCGGTCGGAATCGACCTGGGGCCAATTATATTCACGAATCTTGAATCCGAGGATCGCGTCCCTAAGGTCAACCGACTGCTCGAAATTTATCTGGATAGTGTGGCGCTCGAGTGTCCAATAATTTCGATAAGCGATCTCAAGAAGGACGTCCTTGAAAAATTCCTTTTCGCCTACAACGTCGCCTCATTCTGTGTTCCTTACGTTGACAAGGACCTCGTTTCATTGGAGAAACGGGAAACCCTGGAGCAGTTTGTCGAAGATGTCTGTTTCCTCGGCGGCGAAGAAGCTGACAAAGAACTTGGACTGATATTGTACGATCTCAAAACCTTGGGAACTTTTGATTAACTCTCGATCTCCGTTCCATTTTTATATCATCTCTGATCTGCTTTTCCACAGGAATCGTTCGCATCATACATGCTTTCATTTTGTATTTTTACACTTTCGTGCATCAGCCATCGGCATCAAATCCACTATAATGCTAATAGAGAAAGAAAAAGTGTCCTATCTCAAAACTCTCTCCACTATCCAGCGATTTTTCGCACCTTTGGCCAATAGCCAATTTACCATTTGTCAAAAAATGAACATATTTCGGAAATCCGCTGTATATCTGTGCGGGCTCCGTCAACGCCAATGCACAATAGACGAAGTAGTTCCGGTTATAAAAATCACCCATGTATGAATTCATTACAAAATTGCTAATAACGTGTTTCCGATGTAAATTAGCAATGTATACAAATTAGTCAGATGACGAATTAATCTCGCGGATACATTGATACATGTTACATAAGATGCTGTGTTCAAATTTCCGTGTCGGTCGATACGGGATATTCTAATTCGTGCTATGTATGTATATACCATGGAATTCCCTTCATCGTACCCTCATGGGACCGCCGATTGTTAGTTCGTTATGGCGAAAGCCCTGCACCCCGTCTAAAGTCTGAACTCTCCGGCCGCGTGCCTAGATCACGGTCTAGTCCTAACTATCTTCTCTCGCTACCCTACTATGACCTCCAGAAGTCATAAGGCAAGCAGTGCTATTGTCTCCATACACGCGAAAACGCGGGAGATTGTCACAGCGATGACTTTCTCTGGGAATACTGTATTCAGAGGACGAAGAACTCCTCTCTTTTCTCATTCTATTTCTTTCACTTCTTTTCTTTTCCTGGTTACACTCATTCTTCAGTCATGTCGCCGGTCACATTTCTGACCGACTTCAAATTCGGGAATATATCGTAATTCCAAAATGCTCAACATAACGCTTTCCGACAAAATTCCAAACATGATCGGCACCTTGAAGGAAAAAAATGAGGACGATCGTCAAACAGAGAATTCGATTAGTTGGAGGTGAATGTTTTTTACGATCAGAAGATTTGACGTCGACATTTTTTATTATGTTACTGTGTCGTTCGAATAAATGTGAAATGCTCGAATATTTTTTCTCATGCTTTCTCATCTGATTTGAGGTATGCTATTCTTCAGCGCTGTAACATTTCTAATGACACTTTTGGGGAATTTGGAAAAAAATGCTGGTATAGCTTTTTTTTAAATACTAGTGTTATCAAATGCTATGATAGTTTCATTCCCGGGAACTTCTCCTGAATTGCATGCTCTGCACGCGCTTTCGCTGCGCTGCAACGTAGTATACCTCAATTAGGATACCGAAGAAATTCAGTAAAACTTCCCAAATCTGAATATCGTGAAGTGTTGAAGTGAAAAGAAGAGTTTTAGAGCGGAAAAAACGGATTTGAATTACTTTCTCAATTCCTAATTCAGAAATTCGCTAATGGTTGAAGAACAGTATGAATAACATACCTATCTATAGAGACGAGGATAAATTAGAAAGCGCATTCAAATGATTTCAAAAACCAGAGACGGAGTGGGAAAATCATTGAAATGTGACCATTGAATGATTAGAAAGCTCATTTTTTCTACTTTGAAATATTTTTTTTGAACCTTCTTCCACGCTTCTTTCCTACCAAATATTGCAGTTTTTGTCCTTGTGTAGTCGCAGCGCGTCTTACTGTACATCTCATAAAATTTAGAAAATCCAAAGTTCTGAAGGATTTATTCAACGATTCATTGAATTCATTGAAATATTTCTATTAGATCTCAGCTTTCGAATCCCAGAACCAAATTAACAATAGTATCTGTCGGTTTGGATGCCCGTCGCAGGAAAAATTTGACCTAGCTTTAGTGAGTAAAAAAAAGATTAAAAATTTTTCGACGAAATTTGTAAACCGTACGTTCATAGCATCGCTCGAGCTAGGTCAATAAAAAGAAAGAGAAATTATATTCTCGATAGAAATTTGGAAAATTTTCAAATCGAGTAACCGAACAATAAAACCAGAAAATTCTCACGGAATTGGCCTTTCGGATTTTAGAGCACACACGATAACTGAAAAAATTCAAAAATTCATTTCCGAAATCTGCGAATAATGAGGTGCAGAGAATTGCGAACGCGTTCGTCGGTAAATGAATATCAGCAAGAGGTCCGCGTCGGCACAACAGAATCCACTGGCCTCTATCCGCATTGGTGTATGTCATTGCCATCAAATATTTCAGCAGTCGATCACGGAATATGTTCACACTTCCTTCGACCGATAAATTTCACTTCACGATAAGATACAATGAATACCGATGGTCAATAATATATCTACAAGCTCTATCCAACGCAGTGCAGTGCTAAAATATACATTACCGTGAAAAATCTGCGATGTGGACCCCCGTGGAGAAAAATTTTGCGTGAATTTAACACTGTTTGAGGTGATTTGAACCCTTCAAGTTTCTCCAAGTCTCGTGGAGGCTGAATTTTCAATTTAACCACAGAAATTGTAGTATTTAAAAGTTGTTATGAGCAAGTTCACACTCGTGAATAACGATTAACATCGTTACAGTGATCGAGGAAATTTATGTAGCCAAGGAAGTTTCACATCAGCATTTGGGTTTAATTCTGGTTACACTGCTCACCATCATATTAGAGTAATTTTTCGTGGAAAAAATTTACTTCAATGCTCTCTGGCGATATATTTTCTTGAAGATTCTGCCATTCCGTTATTCCTCGTCCTGTTCGACGCCCCGTAAATCCCTTCTGTCAATTGGTTCTTGTCTCGCAGTGTCCGAAACCAGGAAAAAGACAACCAGGACGAAGAGAAGTAGAATAATGCAGACCAAGAGACTTGGTTTCGAGCATTTCAATGCCTCCTGGCAAATTGGGACAGCTGCTTTTGCCGAGCATTCTGCTAAAGTTGGCTCAAAACGTTGTACAGCTGCTGTAAGTTCAGGTGGTGGTGGTGGTGGTGGTGACGGTGGTGTAAATGCCGCCGATTCAATTCCCGGGCAAATTACCTTCGGAATAATTTTTGCACCACAGGGTATTGGCGGTGGTTTAGCAACTGCAGATGCAGAGGGATTTTCACCGGAACAAATCCACCCCATTTATGAAATCAGAAAGACCGACTAGAAATTTTGGAGAACTTTCAATCGCCGAGGGAGAAAACTATCTGCTCATTGAAGTTCGCTACGAGTGGATAAAACAAAAATTTCGATATCACACATTCACATGGTTGAATGTTGTATGACCGAATATGAATGAATGTAGTCTTTGGCTCGTGTTTGGTGAAAAAATTTCAGTCCAAAGTCGAGTCAGGAATTTTTGCGAGAGAAACTATTCCGAGCTCCAGCTCGATTATGGGCGAATATCTTCTTCCGTGAGTACGGAAACAGCAACACGAAGTGCCACGAAAGTGCGCGCTATTTTCGTACGAATATTTAAAAAGTTTGGTTTTTGAAAATACGTCATTCCAAAATGGTAAAGTTTGTGGTGAAATATGAGAAACGTCTGCAATGGAATTCCCGCGGCGGGAATTATCATGCATAGAAGCTTGTTTACAGAAAACTTGATGTTCTCTCTCCTGCACCTATATTCACTCCCTTAAATTATCTCTCGGAAGTAAACTGAGTATCTAATTCCGAAGAGAAGGTTTGTTATTCCGACTTCTTCCGTTCCCTCGTCTCGTCCCTCTGTCCTCCCTTTTCTGGAGTCTGCACCATCAGGACAGTATTGTAATTTCTATTGAGAAAATTTACCGAAACCTTGTTGCAGGAGAGTCGAAGAGGTTGAAGGAGGGCAGAGGAGATTCTAAGTAGGGGAGTTAAGCCGATTTGAAAAGTCACAAATCATCTATTCCCTGATGGTCGTTGCGAACCGCCTTGAAAATCTTCGCGTGATTAGCATATCAACTTAATTCATTCTCGAAAAGTAGCTGCCTATAGTAGGAGTACCGTCGTTACACGGTTTCAAAGCTAAAAAAAAAAAACAGAAAAAAAATCCCTCAGCTTTTTTCTGCTATTCGGTACCACCCCACGTAATTTCCTCACCTTTTTTCATCGTGTATCGTCGTATGACGAGGGTGCAGAAATATCCTTCCATTTAAGAAATGTCCATCATTTTCGACTTTGAGAAACTCGAAAGTTATATTTCCCTCCCAGATTTTCGTTCTTCGTGAAAGCTAATAATTTCGACCTGCAGTTATTTTTGATCCACTCACTGTCCTCCATTTTCTGCAGTAACGTTGACGATACACGGAGGAAAGTACCGAAACAGAAACGACACGAGAGTTAAAATACTCCTTTTTTCCTTCACTGTCGTCGTTTATCGCAACGATCACCATCACGATGATAGCGAGGTGGATTGAAAGCACACCAGACAGAATGTGGAACGTGTATTAATGGATGAAAGGGCTCCTTTGTCTGCCTACTTCTATTCGCTCTGTCTTGTCAATATTTGCGTAGGCACCTATGGATTCCGATGCAGAATTCTGTGCCGATTACTTGATCGTCGTTATTGTCCTGTACCGAGTAACGAGCACGATACCAAGCTTTCGACCGTTTAATAAAAAATATAAGTTCTTTCGACAACTGCCAACGAGGAAGATTCGCTCATTTTATGTATACATTCAGACTTTTTCCTTATTTCTGGGATACCTATTTCATTCGAGTAAGAATAAGGAAACTCGGTTGAGAAATCATCACTAAAAAGGTTCCGATTCTCTTATTTTATCAGTTGATTTGTCAAAACGAGACCTCGGATCTAATTTTAGATTGGACTCTGAGAAAATTATGAAAATTGTATATCCAAGTCGGGGTGTCACCGTAGAAATTGATTTTTGCAGCAAAAAGTACAGCCTATAAATCAATGAGTTGCGAAAATTTTGCATCCAAGAGTGTGTGTTCCACGGATCATTCATCCTTCTTTATATCCACCCCTAGAAGTATATCGTTACGAAAATTGGCTGCAACCAAAATGCTAATAAAAAAATGCCATTCTTGGGACCATTTTTGCGTGCGATATTTTTCATAAAATTACGAGGCTTAGGTTCGTGCACAGAAGTTTGAGCAATGAGTAAGAGGTCGCAGCATAAGAAGAGACCGATGATACCGCGAGCCGGGGACACAAAATGCGGGGGCCCACTTTGATTTTAATTAGTTTTTCGCAATTTCCAACAAATTATGATGTGGGTCCCTAACTTTGATGTTCTTTGGATAGGAGGTAAATTTCATGAAATCCGCAGGTACATGTATGTGTATACACGCATCACGCCACCGTATATGGGACGGAGTTGCGGTTTAGTGCTCGCTTTACCTCGCGGAAAGGCAATTTTGTTCTAATATATAATTATACGTTATGAAGCGCTCTGACTTTCATACTCTTGTATTTTGTAGTACACATATAGGTACTATACCGAAGAAAAATCGCCGGATTATCCTTTGCTCCGTGTTACTATAATAGGTACCTACTACGTAGGAGTACCTATCCTCTGAGCAACCAAATGTTAGAAATAGTTGGAATTGTTGTTTGGCTGTGGAATTGCTCGGATTACCTACCATCCGAGTTTAGTTTAGAGAAGCGTGGATGAATATTTGTGGCTTTTCACAAGTTCTCCTACTCGTCTAAACCGGCGAGGCGCAGGGGGGTCACAACTTTATTACACCACACAGGAAATCATAAAATTTTATGCCTCGAGATGAACTATTTGCAAAACAGATGAAAGCATGAAATTGAACTCAACGAGGAGCTCGCACCACGTACTCTTAATGTACCAAATTGATCAATTTTGGGGAATGGACTTTTTCTACTTTCGAATAAAAAAAGGCGAAAGTAAACGAATAAATTACCAACTAAATGAACAAAAATTGCGTGGATTTTCCGAGTTTATTTATCTGAACTTTTCCCGATTTTAAATTGAGTTTGATTTGAGTTTACTTTTGAACAGATTTTTCATCTTCTATTTTGATTACTCATCGAATATAATATGGAAACAGTTGAACTAATACTAATATTGAAGATAAACATTTTTCAAACGTAGTTAGTTGAAATTTTTGCTTCACCTCCCCCATAATTTAACGCGTTCGTTCATTGCTAAAATATTTTCAGTTTATCTATCGGTATCTGAAGATTTCCACGTCGCGTCTACGTCCGAAGTAATTATCTTGAAAGCTCGTTAGCTTGTATACATTGCGAGCTTCTCGCCCTCCTCGTGAACGCCGGGAATTTACTGTCCCAACACAGTACGTCCATTAACGGTCATGCTTATCCCCCAAGCTACTTGACGACGTACGATTTTTTCCTATTAAACTTAAGCTCACAACCGGATGAGTTGCGGGTTCGATTATATTCCAGCCCTAAGATTCTGGAACGCTTCGAAGATCACGACGAAAAACGTCTGGTTGCCCACGTCTACGTAACTTCCTGTATTCCTCATTGATATCCGTAAATTATGATAAATTGGTCCACGCAAAGTTCTCCATCCTCACGATTTTCCTGCGTTAAGATATATACGAAACGTATTGTAATGGTGAAAAATTCGCAGGTTTTATTACATTCTTAGTCGTTTTTTGCTCGATCAGTGGAATGAGCAAAGATGGGTATCCTGTCAGGGATTCAATCGAAATTTGGCATCCGAATATTACGTGGTCACGCCTCAAAGAGGAATCGGAATTTTTGTTTCAGACTCAAAATTAATGGCCCACGGCTGCGGATTGCCGATTTTTCTTGAATTTAAAACTTCTCAAAGATCTCCTCCTCATTTTTCAAACATTGCTTCAACGATTTTTTGAATTCCTGTTTGAAGAGAGTTCGACAAGATAACTTTCTAGTTCTTTCAGAAAAAATATATAGTCCAGGACGGTTTACTGCTGAGCGATTTTTCGAAATTTCAAATTTCTCTGTACAAAACTACAACAAATAATGAATATCTATGGGATGAACAGGTTTTTTTTCAATCAGATTTTTATTATTCTCTTGTATTTTTTTCTGTTGTAAAGTACGTATAAGAGCTGTACCTGTTTGAGAAAGCACCGCAAAGCGGAAGTGCACTTAGCTAAGCGGCGAAGAACTGCGGAAGCAGCTGGCTCGCGAAGAGTTCGGCGTGGCGTGGCGATGGATATAGAAGTAAGTGTGTACACACGTATGTATGTATATACATACATAAGACGCATCCCAACTGGACCCACCGGGTCGCCGAGTTGAGAGTATAAAATCTTTTGGTTTTCCTTAGTCCGGCTCTGAATTTAGATTTCTAAAGTGAGTTTCAGATCGGGGGGGGGGGGGGGGGGGGGGGGGCAGTTTCGACTGAGAAAAAAATACTACGGATGAAAAAAGAAAATGGACGTTGATATATTCCAGGACTGAACTAAACTGTGAGGAGAGAGAGCACAAGTAAAAAGCCAGAAAATAGTGCTACTCGTTTTGTAGTGAAATCGCGAGTATGAGAATCAACAAAGGGAGTCGATGAAATATGTTATACATACAGTATACGAGTATGTGTTTAGTTTCTATCCGTTAATTTTTGATCCACTCTCTGTTTTACTATGTACATTACTTATCCAATATTGTTATGGATATGATAAACTCTATTCCATCCCATTCTACATGCTGAATTTCGAAGCTTTACTCGATCTCCCGTCACAATTGTCTTTTTTAAAGTAGCAATGGGAGGAATAATGATGACGACGATGATAACAAGGGAGAATATCGTAGGTATTGAAAATCTGTTGAAAAATATTGCGACGAAAATGATTCTAGAGAGAGAGAGAGAGAGAGAGAGAATATGATATTGATGAAACGAAGAAAGAGGAAAGTGAAGAAAACTTGGAGAATAAAAATATATGAAAAGCTCGTTAAAAAGTATATATTTCTACTTACGGAAATAACTAATTTACGAAAGTTCAAGATACTTCCTATTTCTCATTATAATTTTCAATGATCATGCAGGTATGTATAGTACATATTATGTACACACTACGTACGTCACAAAACGTTAATTAGAATTTGATCGACGTTTCATTATTTTTCACTGTAATTGGAAAATTCATCTGTTATGAAATTAGAGCCGCTCGGAATTGAATGATTACGCGGTGGCGGCTTGCCAAACCCTTTACGGTCAAACCTCCCAAAAATAGAAGAAGAAAAGAGGGAAAGTACGGGGGAAAAACCAAAAAAATGAGTCATGTGTATGAATATATGAAAATTAAATGAGCTTTTGAACGGGGTGGACACAGGTATACACTTATGTATAATATGCAGTATGAAACGACTACTGCGCGGCATAAAAAGTTCAGCAGTCTGAACGCCGCGCCGCGCCGCCGCGCCGCGCCGCGGCCGGGTCGTAGGTAATATCGGATCGTCTCCAATATACTATAGTCCGAATTACACGGAGCGAGTAAAATCGGTTTAATTATTTTTTTACGACTAATATCTCCGCCGTACCTTTCCGCCCTCTGCTTTTCCATTCGACCCAGTGCCCTCGTCACCCCCTTCGAGTCTCGTTCATACGTGGGTCGAGGGAGACTTTATGAAAATGGGAAACTAGTAAACGCCGAATTATTCTGTCCCATAATCGTTAAACTTTAGTTGCCGATTTCGGCGGTTGTTCTACACGCACAATGGCTGACATGTGTTTGGTTACCGGGTGTTCTGCGCACCAGGAATTGGTATTGTCACTCGGCTTCTCCCCTGTTCGCCCATTCGCCCGTTTTATGATGAAATCGGCAGAATTTGTCATCGTCAGATGGGCTTCCAATTCCCGTAGTCGAAAATTACAGCGTTCAAAATACTCGCGATATTGCCGACGAAAGGACATTCGTCCCGAAATTATACGCTTATGGCAAAGAGTGCTGTGAAATTACACTTGTTTCGTCTGCAATCGTTCGAACACTACGGAATCTGTCAATTTGTTAATTTTCGGTAAAAGGAATTGACGAATATCAACCGAAATCCGAAGATTTGTACATTTATCACCACAAGTACGATCGGGCCTCACAAAATTTTTGCATTATCCGAGTAAGGAGTGGAAAATGGCTGGACCTGGAAATCCAAAAACGATCGAGCCGTTGTCTGCAATGAACCAATGATCGTGAATTCTGTTTATCCCCGCAGTCGGGCTATTCTTATTTTGGAGATATTCGATCGTGGGTAATGTGGATTTCGGGTGGTAGATTTTCATCAAGTTTTACGCCTCTCGATTTGATTGAAAAAACTGGATCATGTGTACGGGGGGGGGGGGGGGGGGGGGGGGGGGGGGGAATAATAATGCAGATGTATGATCTGCGAATACGATGGGTATTAAAAATGTTGTTTGCCTCGCATATTAAATCCATATTCACGGAGGAACGGGTTTTCAAATTTTCATTTTATTGCTTCTCGGTATGTATGCATGTATGTATGTATGCATGTGGGCATTATACATATTTGGAAGTTATTACGACGTTACGAGGAACGCGTGTTCTAAAAATGTGGGATTATTGATTTCTTTCGGAACTACAATAATCTTTTCAAGTTTTACGGTAAAACAGAAGCACCCTATTTTTAAGACTTTCATAAAAATTCCACAATACTTTTCCTCCGCAGATTCTCCCGCGTTTCAACGATACGTATACATACCCAGATACGTACAGGGGCGGGACGTCGCTCGTTATCAGTCAAAATATAATTTTTTATTAAAAGAAAAAAAAAAAAAAAAAGGATTCGCACATTTCGTACAGCAATACGTCATTCGAAAAATTCAACAGAGAATAATCGCAATCATTCATTGTAATTTCACTTATGACATTCCGAATTTTCGAAAACACGTGCTTATGAACCTTGTGGCGAGGTGTTCCTTCGAGTTTTTCCTCCAGAGAAAGTCTTCGCTAAATTCTGGCATATATTTTTCATTTCCTTTCACTCAGAACGGCTATTTCGTATTTTCTTTTTTCGAACTCTGATACCAATGTAAGTTAATACTGATTGAATTTTGCGCAGTAATTTCGAAGCTGGCGAAAATATTAGAGAGAATTGATAATTTGAAGAGACAAAATTAGATAAACTGAGGATACATGAATAAATAAATGAATATACAAAATTTGAGGAACTCCAATAAAGTTGAAACTACCACGCGCGTACAAAATCGCACAGACGTATTATATATCTCGACGTTTAGCTCCAGTTGAAAAATTCAACCCTCTACTTATATATTCATATATCTACCTAACAGTTACGCAGGTTTCTGCTTGGAAGATATATTATTACCTACTTTTATACTCGATGAAATATATCGCAGTCTGCGATATGTACAGGGTGTCTTAAAATATAACCAAGAAATCGATAACACACATATATTTCGTAATAATTCAACGACAAGTGACTCGTTTCTGAAATTTATTCTTCTGTCTCTAATGAATTTCAGCTGCAGTTTCTGAAAATGAATAAGATCTGAAGAACGCGGCGATAAGGAAGGGAAGAAGAGACGCTATCTTAAGGTATTTCGGATATGAAGAAATTGGGCAATTTCTGCGAGAGGATAACAATTTTATATCCCAATCGTAAAACGGGTGAAGAATATGAGCTGACCACAAAAAAGTGATCTCTGTGATACGAAGGAGCACGAGGGTTGTTTTTTTTTATTCTTTGTTGCAGTCGTTAATGCGCTTCTGATGGTTGTAACCATTCCGTGTGTGTAGTTTGTGCCCGCGTTCATTTAACATGTGCGTGGATAATAAACCGTCGTTTATCTAGACCTATACCTGCCGGCCGATACTCGAATCACTACAATATCAGCTCTTTCGGAGATAGGTATATATTTGCTTTGTACTGTATCCTAAAAACGACCATGTTATACTGATTGTGAGCGTTTTTGTTCACATGAAATTCACCGGCGTCATTTACACCCTCGCGCGCCGCGCTGGTCGCGGTATTCACATCAGCCTTCCCAAACGACCGAATTAATCACCAGATATCATTGAGCCCGGGATAATGTATTCACGAGGAATGTTGAACGGCAAACGTCTGAAGTTGGGCGGAAACGATCGGAACCGGTTTCGGTAACTCGAATTTTCCTCATCGGGGTGACATGACCTCGAAAATTTGCCTGACATTTGAAAAAGTTGGCTGAAAACGATGAAAACCGATCACCCGTCGATTCGAAATTTAGTTTTCAAGGTAATTTGACTCAGAAAAGTCGTCGGAATTTTCTTTCCGGGACGAGATGTGGACGAAAATCCGTCCGTAACTGAAAAAAAGCTTACGAAAATTTCATCCAAGTGGTTCTATGGACACGAAATTTGTTTTTCGCAAGCGATAACTAGGCGGAAATTTGTGTGAAAATGGAATACACTGGCCTAAAACAAACGGACGTGGTTTCACCGTCTGAAACGCTTCTTTCACGGCAATTGATATACCCCCGAATATTTCGCAAAAAAACCTCGAAGAACCCGATTCAAGCGAACAAATGTTGACCAGAATTCATGAAAGATTATCGAATCCAGATAAAATCGGTAATTCTATCATCTCGAATTGAAATTTGCTGAGTGGGGTGATTAATTTTCTTAGGATAATGAACATTCGAATCCCGCCGTTGAATTCGATCCGATCAGAGTGATCACGATTTTCATAAGCTCAGAACTTATCTATTTCACACTTATGAAGAAAATTATCATTATCGATGAGGGTAGAGCAAACACGAGTAATTTCAATCAACATCCGGATTTCGGAGGTACAAAGTGCGACCAAACGCTGAAAAAGATGCAAAAAAAAACTTCTAATTTTGAAGCCTGGATGCCTCATTGGTCGAAGATTCCAGAATCTCTTGGTTTGGATAAGATTTTGTTTTTTCTTTGAATCAAAAATCCGACCCGATATAAATTTCATTTTCTCTCCACCAGGTATACGTACCTATTATATATCTATTTGAGCCCGCGGTCACAATTTATTATTAATATTCGCTAAAATATCGAGGAAGGATTCTAGGCCACGTTGTTGAGGGGTGTGAGGTATGTAATAAACGCATTCCTTTTATCGTTCAGTGGAATTTCACGCGGTGAGATCATTTCTGCATTACAATTAGTCCTGCGCTTTCACTTCTCATTTCCATCTTTATATCCTTCGTGTTGATCCTCGTCAAATACCGCTCAAATATCTCATAAAAAAGATCACCGCGGTTCTGTGACTTCTGGTAATGACTTTTCCCTTCATATTACTCACCGAAGAACCTAGGAATTGATTTTTCGGTTCCCCACTCGGGAAACTAGAGGAGAAGTGGAGAGAATACGAAGAAAAATTCAGCTTCGAGAGTTGGAAATTCGAATTTGGACTTCATTCGCCACAATTTGTAATTTCTATGCGGTACTCGCAGAATTTGCAAATTTCCTGGAGCTTAGAATAAAATATTGCGATACTTTGAGAAATATTAATCGCAGAAGGAATTTCAAAGCAGAAGGAATAATCTCTGAATTGCTCGCTCTCTCTCTTTCGCTAGAATATTTTTCCAATTTTTCTACACCATTTTATGGTATAGTACCTATGTAGAGGAAGACGGTGAAGTATGCGCTGTTTGTTCTCGCTGCGACAAAGAGCCGCTAGTCCTTTTAGCTTTCACGGTCTGAAGCTGTGTGAGAAAAAAAGTTGGAAGAGAATTCTGAAAACTGTGTGTTCCAAGCTGGTGCTTCCCTGCTTCAAAATTCTCTTTTCAAACTCTCACCACCATAATTTTTCACAAATCTACAAGCGATTGGAGAGACTTGAGTAAATCGCCAAAATCCTCTTCTTTTCATTGACAAAACTAGGCAGGCATGGAGAAAAAATCTGAAAAATACTATGTACCGAAAAGCTAATTTTTCACATTTTGAAAATGTTTGTACCGAATTTTTTCTCACATTCTTGTTTACTAGAATATTTTTGCCCAAATCGTAGAGTTTCCGCTACCCCCTCTTCGAGTAATTTTCAATCCTGCATTCAGTCACAATACCTTCTACAAAAAAAGCTTCAGCGTAATTTCCCTCGAAGCTTGCGTCTTATTTCCTCCGCGAAGCATCGGGGTCGACAGGGTTAATCTGTAATCCCATTTTAATTAATTCTTGATCAGTTTTTCCGCGCCTACACCCTGATTTCTCTATCCTTGCGGAATGGCGTTCAATCTTTTTTACCCTAATCACCTCCTCTTTCTCACTCTTTCTTCCCTTGTATTCTTTTCCTCTGAATGTGATTATTAAATAATTTCCATATTGAACCAAGGGAAGGAAAATCCGTTGAGTTAATTAAATAAGTTTTCATTCTCTCCACTAAATTCTACTATTTCAAACCCACCCCACCCCCGCATCATTAACCTAACACACGTTTTGGATATAATATCTCGTGATTTCGAAGCCGTTCAAATTTCTTTCTACACTTTAGCTCTGAGGTGTATTTTCACAAATTATGGGGTCTCTCATTTCGAGCATGAATTGCCAATCACTTTGCATAATGGTAATGAACCCCCACAACTGGGATTGCATGGTATATGTATATATCGTTAGATGTGTATACATGTACATAGGTACATATATCTATATATCTATATATATAAAATATACACTGGGTACAGGCTCGATTATATAATACACATATATATCTCCCCATTCTCTTGCCCATACTGTTATGCTCTGTGAGTACATGCTTACGCATATTGTTTGCATACCATTTAAATAATTTGTTCGATAAACAAGTCTTAGGAAAAGCTTTGTGGTATGGCGGGGGAGCAAGACCGTGTGAACCAACGGGACCCCGAGGAACAACGGAATGAAACGAGGTAAGGGATGGTAACGATGTAACGTCGTTCAACGGTAGGCTGAACCAAGTTTCCAGCCTCATCTTCCCCAAGCCACCAAAATTTACCCCATTTTTCATTTTTATTTATTTTGTTTCCGTTTCCACGAGCTTTGCTACGAAACAATTGCAATTTTTTGACACTCTTAGGACTTTGGGAACTCTCTATTCATCGTTGAACATTAGTCCGCACGCAGAATGCTTGCCGATTCTTCGCATCAACCTGTTGAATGAGAGGACAAACAAAAATTTGTCGAGCATTTTTCATCGTGGATCTTTCGTTCATTCCTGAATTCGACATTCATTTTCGAAAACGTCGGATCGCATAGATTCATATTATCGCGCGTGTACGGTATACGCAACGCCGATACGCTAAACGGCTAAAGCCTAAGTCTTTGCAAAATTTGAGGATGTATTTATTCGAGAGAAAGCTTACCTGTGCGACTTGGGAGAGCTGGTGGAAATAGGCCTGTCCTCGAGCGAGAAACTCCGTGAGCCGCCTTAGCAATTCCTTTGAGTCTGAGAATAACATTAACAACTCACTTTGCCGCGAAGTTTTGTTCACGGTGCACAAGTAAATAAATATGTATCAGTTGGTTTTCAGGTTCTTGTTCTACTTTCGAACCAATTTTCGCCGAGCTACGCGCTATTCGATACACAATATATCACGCGTGGTTATAAATGTACGTATTTATAGAAATTTGGTTCAGTTTATGGCCCTCTTTTTGACTGCCAATCCTGCGTAGTCTCTGGCCAACATATTTTCTTTAGCAGAATTTCACGATCCTTGAACTTCTGCGTCGATGTCTTCGGCAGATTTGAACATATACCCGGAAAGTACCATTTTCGATTCAGTCTTTTTTCAGTGCAGTAGCTCACTCACACCTCGCATTGAGCTCCGATCTCTGATTTTAAGATTCTGGGGTCGAAACACGTCGGATACATCGGTGATAAATTTCTCCTATACTAAAGTAGCACGCGATTTTTCATCACTTTAACCTGTTTTACCATTTTTTATATCATACAGAAACTTGACGTCCCATGGCAGTTCTCTGCTTGCCTGACTCTCTCATGTACTTCTAACATAATGTTGTAGATTCTGTATTGATTTTCGAGTCAGTTTCAATATGGCTCTAATGGTACCCTCCGGGAATGTCATCTTTTATGTAATTTCCTAGTTCCCCAACACCCATGGCAAAGCTGTCTCAATTATTGTTTTCTAGTTTACAGGATGAATTTACATCAGGTGTAATTCCGCGGGGCCATTTTCACTATCTACACTCGCAGTATTTCATGAATTCAACGGTTGGTGCCATTTATGCGTAAAATATTTGGATTTTCGATCTTCTTTCTACGTTTAACTGACAATGAGTATTGAAGATATTCTCAGCAAGTGCCATTTCTTGAGTACAGCATTGTGACTCCCGTATCACTGGATATGCCTTGGAAATAGGCGCTAAAGAAGGTGTACATTTTCTCTACGGTCCATATTTCTTCGTCCCATTTTATCGCCAATCACTGGAATGTCTGTATAACAAAACAGTACAGGATCGCGTGTGAGTTGAAATTTCCGTAGCACGTAGTAATCCGTTCTTCGTTGTCTACGGTAAACAGTAAAGCAATTGCAAAGTGAAATGGAATCGTGTCCTCGGTGTTTATCTTCCTCGATAACAATACGATCATCCTATCACACCGTAATACCAACGCGATCCCAGATAGTAGGTACCTCTATAGATACCTCTGCAGGTATCTGGTATCAATCCACTAACAATAAAACCGGATATAGGAGGACATCGGAGTATGATGGACCATTATATTTGTCAATCGGACCGTTCAAATTCGATAATTATTGCTGTCGTTTTCCCTATTTTTTTTACTCATTCCGAGAGAGCACTGATTAAATTTTGAAAATTTCGGACATAGGCGCCATCACTGTATTTGAAATTTTCCAAACACTTCCATGTATACCGTTTTCAAATTCGTCGGAATACCTTGGCTCTCAGTGAAAAAATGGCAAAACTACCGTTTCAATGTGCCCGTAGGTGAATACAGATTTTTCTAGATGCAGTATAGCTCATCAAATATTCAGGCTCCGAATATTCATCATCGTTCCAAAGAAATCATCGACGGGAATATCAGCTACAGAGGAAAGGTGACGTTTATCTTAGCTTACTTTTCACGGAATGTACGAGTTACGCGAGCCCAAAGCGAGCAATGTGACGTCAACACGTATGATGACGATAGTGAATTCGATGCCGAAAACCTCCACCTGTTCACATGGGTTAGATTTCGTCTGGTACCCGGATTCCGCGTGCGTAGATGCCTGGAAATTTATCCGGGAATCCATGAACCTGAACCCGTAGAATTCTATGTGTACGTTGGTATAGGTGTGTCTTCAATTGGCGTGCTTGCGGAGTGTTGAATCGCTGCTCAGCGCTCCATTAGCGTTTGATCGTTCGGTATCTAAGGTGGTAGTTGATTAATTAATCTTACACAAGTATCTTGTTTCCGAATTGAAACTATACGATAGAAAATCTGGGCTGCGAATAATCTCGGTAGGCCAGCTGGCAAGAAAAGGGTCCTAGCCTTCGGGTAGATAAGCAAATGCGAAAATTTGCCCGAAAGCTTTTCTGTTGAAATTTGAACCTATATAATACATGCTTTCGTCATCGGTAAAGGGAAGTTTCAACCCTCTGCCGGTACTAGTTCTACCGCCTGCGCTAGAACTATTGTAACAAAAAGCCAATTCGAAAATGAAAACGCATTTCCATTTTCAACCCCAATGAATATCTTCTCAATATTTGGGGGTGCAGTTAATCTGGATATCAAAAATCGACCTGCATTTGGGTAGGAGGAGCGGGGGAGCTTTTCTATCGTTGGGGCGAGGCGCGGTCGCGTGACTTTTGGAAACGATATTATCTCCGGCGTTTCTCCCCTCCATTCTCCATTCTAAATTTTCCCTTCTCCCTCCACCCTCCACCCTTCTGCCTTTTGCCTTCGCTGCTCAGTTCCTTAGTCCGTTGGTCGCTTCGTCCCGTCATGTTGTCGTCGCCGTTCGTCTTCTGCCTCCGAGGTGCCCCCGCCGGTGGCCTCTTCTTTCCAACACCTATATAAACTTGACCCTGCTGTTAGCGTTTGTCGTCACGCGTCACAAGCACGTCCGACTTTCGCAGGATCGAAATCGATTCTCAGCAGGCGATTTTCGATCCAAATCGAGTCGCCGAAACACACTTCTTCTAGGGGAGCGATAGTCCGAGTAATTCAACGCTAATATCTCATTGTACGAACCGAGCAAAAAGTCTAGGAAAAGCATTCCAAAGAACAGACGAGCTTTTCATTCTTTTTTGATTACACTTACATTCTGACAATTTTTTCCTAAGTCCGTAGCCAGTTTGAGGATACTTTTTCTCGGGTATCTCTTCGTTCTCTTCAATCGCCTACAGATTTTCGAGAAATGATTGTAGATGGGAGTTTAACGCGTCATTGGAAAACAGAAAGAACCAGCTTTGAACTGCTGCTGTTCGAAATTCCTTTAAAATTTTTCTTCGCAAAGCTGTATACGTTGTGGAAAAGACTGCGCCCTCTTGATTCTTCGTTCTGCGGAGTAGTAGCCTCATACTTTCAACACTCTATAACTTGATGAAAAAAAAACGTAGAAAAATGTTCACGAGCTCATTTCAGAGGTTGGTTTTTTTCTGTTTTAAACTGCTTCCCGCAGGAAGCTCGTTTCACAATTTTTATCAACTTATACACCGCAGCTTTTTTCGAATCACACCATGTCCAGGATTTCTTTTCACTTTCGCCAAACTTTCAGGAATACAGTTTTGTTCAGAACCTTGATTCTCTTTTCTCTAAGCCAACAGGATCAAAGTACAGGGTTCGATACTCGCGGCGACGCCGTGAATCCGCGAACTACAGTACACACCTGAAATTTTTAAGAAGATGGCCAGGAATTCGAGTCACGTAAATCACCGAGCTTAAAGATCGGGTGGTCACTCGGTCTGGTCGGAACCGGCAATTCCAGCAAAAAAATAGAAAAGAGAAAACAGCAATTGAGCTCTTTTTCTTCTTCTTCTTTCTTTCTTTCGTCTTTGTATTTCTTTCAATCCCTTTTTCTTCAGTTTTTCTAGCGAAGGTTTGGGAAAAGGTACGCAAAGAGGGAAGGAGCGAGAAAGAGAGAGAAAATTACTCTTTAATTTGTCAGCAAGTCTCAACTCGATTAAGAGCAGGGGGTGTTGGAGGGGGTGAAGCAGAGAGATGGGAGATAGCAGATGGGTGAAAATTGATTGTGCAGGGAAAAGCGGAGGACGTGCGTAGCCCGGAATTTGAGCCTTCGGAAGCCTTGGTGCTACTATAGGTATTGGCCTCCCCTAAGAACCGAGGCTCAACGATCCACACAAGGTAAGACAAAAATTGAATTCGTATTCCCAAAAGCAAACGCTTCCAGCACACAAAAAGCTTTACTTTACTATATTTGATTGATTCGATCAATTTTTGTTTTCGGAAGCGAATCAAATATATAATGTACCCTATATAGTACCCTTACCCGTGACTTTCTGCGTCACAGTAATTTAGTCGACAGAATTTCACTCGCGATGTACATACATACCTTTGTAAGACATATTATTTCATGTGAAATTTTGATTTCTATTTTCACTTCGATAATAATTACGATTTGATCGAGAATTTGAAAACTCCGTTACAAGAGATTGAAAACATTTCGAAATTAGGGTGTTTGGAAAGTTTTGGAATGGGGAATTCGACATGATATCATACCAAATCCATAGATCCCTGATCTAAGAATTATTCTGGTTTTCAACTTTTGATAAAAAATAGGCCTGTAGAGACATCGAGGGATCGTGGGATTGTATAATTATGCGATGAAACTCACATGGCTTTGGATGTTGAATAGCGTCGGGGTTGAACCTTCGAACGATCTAATCGCGGAGTTAATAATTTAAGGATATTAATTAGCTGGCTTAAAGCGTTTCGTGTATCCATTTAAACCCCCGTTTAGATCAGCGATTTCATCTTAACCTCTAAACACTTGTATGTACCTTATAAACGAGGCTCATTAAGCTCGTGAATAATCATATTCTAGGTCAGATGGAAAACTATCTGATGTGAAAATTTGGTAGGCAACAAAATCCGAAAATGAAGACTGTCCAAGGGTCTATTTCCCGAAAAATCAGTCTCAAAAATTGAAACGGCAGTTCATCAGAAAAGTGTTTTGTATTTTTTATCTTCAGCCAGAACTGTCTTTGTTGGAAAAATTCTGCCTTGCATTGCGAGATTGTAATTTCGAAGTTCCTCTTCACAGAATTTGGCAAATCTGTCGATTTTCCTTCTACGACTTCCAGTTAGAAAAATCGAAGAAATCAAATCGAACCTTTTTTCCGGAATTCAATAATCTGTGAACAAACTTGCGGAGCTTTTTTTCTGACTTGTAAACTATTTAGTTAATGATTCTCATCAATTATCGATACATGAAAATTTCGAGATTCATATTTCGAGTAGGTGCGTATCATGTTTCATAAATATATTTAATTTGAACATCGTTGAGCTTCGGTGTTAAATGCGCTGTCGCAGGGCTTCTACCAGTTGGATAAGAATTAATATCTCAGACTAAGGTAGCGAATCATGGTAGAGGCAGTTGGGATGCTAATACCGGTGAAAGGTTGATCACATTGAGCCCAAAATTAACGGTTTGTGGGTTAGGGGTAGCCGGTAGTGGGTTGAAACTATTTCATAACTTTTGTTCAACCTGGAAAGCAATGATTGAACGCAATTAATCCAAGTGATTAAATGCTTTCTCGATGACCCCGCACAGAGAGAGAGAGAGAGGGGGAGAACGAGAGAGAAGGAGAGGGAGAGAAGGAGAAAGAGGAAGATGGAGAAAGCGAAGGAGTGAACCTTTTAAAGTGATGCGTAGGCATTCCCTGGCCAATTTATTTACTCATACCGCAAGTTCCTCGCGAATTTTATTACATAATTAAATCACAATTCGTAGGAGGAAAGATTTATTCATCGATAAAGCAATGAATTGACGTAACGATAAAAAGTCCTCTAATACATTCGATTTTCATGTTCGATGCATCATTATTCCTTTATAATTTTTGATGGAGCACGAATGCTTCCTCAGCCTTTCAATTCGCTAGCGAGTACTGATCTACTATATATCAGGTAAGGAGCAATATTTTTAGACCGTGACAAAATCAGGCCACCATTCATTTTCTTCTCAACCCGAAAACTCTCTCGACGCTGCTATAATTTTCGTTTTCCTTAGTTCTTTTCTACCGCACATCGATAAATCGATAATTTGCATATAATTATATACAAGCGGACTACATTTTTCAGAGTGGGAAATCAAATTTAGGTTCGTGATTTTCTGAATCTGTTCTAGTTTGTTCTATCTTGTTGGCGAAATGCAGGTCTACAGCTAGTTTCCGGACAGCGCGGTGCATTACTTGATTAAATTTTATACCACATATCTAAACTAATGTAAAGCCCCTGGCAAACATAATAAAACGCGATCTGAAAACAACAAAATTTTCGTGAAAGCTCAGCGAAATTTTACGAAGCGGACCAACAAACAGATGAATTCACAATTTGATACATAAAATAATATAACCTAACGGTATTCATATAATAAACGTATACAATTTTTCCTCCCCCAATTTCAAGCTAGAAGCTTCAATCTCGGACTTCATCCTTGGCTTTGCCTCTGATCGTTGTGTTTTCAAGTTTTTCGAAGCTTCCCTACGATGATTTTGAATCTTACAGCAAAAATTGTTGAGCCTTAATTTTCACAAGGTTTACGTTCGGTGAATCGTTCAAAAAGCTTTCCTATATATATCTTACGCATTTATGCTCAAAATTTGTTCCGATGATCCATTGGCCTGTAGCAGTAGATTGCATGGTTGTTGCGTTCAAAAATTTTTTCGAGCGTTCTCAGAAAATTGGTTCCGATTAAATTTGTCGGGCTTTTTCTGGATCCTTGAGCTTGTTAGAGCTCTGTTACCTTTAGGCTTTTTCAACCGTAATTTCACAGTCTGTTTGAACCTTGATTCAAACATTTTCCGAAGTTTTCTTCGAGCTCGGACTTCAAATCACGATGAAAACTATTTTGCAACTTTTTTCGGCGTTTCGGAGCTTTTTTCCCGAATCCATGTCATTCTTCATCTGACTTAACAATATCGTGACAACAGGATTCTCCGATCGTGGGGTTGTTCACAAGTTAATGAAACCGGCCAACACGTACCTGTTATAGTGAGAGAGTTCATGCACGTAAAGATACGGGGAAAATGAGACTGGGATCAAATTTTGAATCTCAGTTCCTGCAGTCTGCTCAAAAATAACGAATGCTTGCATATAATAATATCACGTTACGTAGTTGTAATCGTCGCGAGGTAAATAGCGGAAAGAAGTAGAACGAGGCTTGTGGAAGGGACAGTGGGGGTAGAGGTTACGAAATTAAAACTCCCTAGCAATTAACTCGAGATTCGCTAAGAGCGGAGAAATTTAAAAACACAATTAGTACATTTGGGGTGATGAAGTCGCACAGCCCCCAGACTGCTCTGCCCTCGAGCTGCTGCCTTGCCTCACCCGCGTCGCGCCGCGCCGCCCGGTTCTACAGTAAACCGCATATTTATGTTTCTGGAAGGTATTTACTCGCCAAGTGCCTCGCAAATTACACTGCCCACAAAACCTAACATTTCGAATTTGAGGGCTCCCTTCCTTCCACCGAACTACAAGATCCTCAGACCGAAGGAGAAGACGTCTACGATGTCGAGGGGCGGAAACCTTGGAAACAAATGGAGAAGAAGCAACTCAAATATAATCACGAAACTATTTCAACTTGTTCATCTTACTGAAAATGTAGTAAACTTTAGATTATTTGCAATTTAAAAATTGCCATCCCCGTCACCCACAAGGCTCCACGGTCGCGTATGCTAATTTTATAACCGCGTTTATTTATCTAGGGGTTGGTGAGAAATCGGGGGATAGAGAGCCTCGGATTTTAGGATTGAAGGTAATGATTAGAAAGCTGCGATTTCGAGCTACGGAATGAGAAGGTTCTTCTCCGCATGCTAAGTAGAAAGTTGCAGGTGATTGTTATTCCGTTCGAATACCGCGGATAATCGTTCCTCACTTCACTCATCGTGGATTTCATCTCGGAGCTACTGCTGTTCAGGTTATATAGGTATGTATAAGCCGATTATTTTGTCTTCCACAGTATTTTAGCGAAAGTTCAATAAATTCGATATTCAGTCCCGTGTAGTGGGGACCGCGTATACCTACGTAGCAGCCCACAAAATCGTGTGTGGTCGTGTGTATCTTTGTTCTTTTCAAATTCACGTTCGTTGCGGCGGTCAATGAAAAACGTCGATCGATATTTAGCAAATTTCAGAGACCCGAGTTCAAAACATTTCGGAAGGTTTAGAAAGTTTTTCAACGATTCGTTTCATCATTTCTTTCCAGACGCGAAAAGATTTCACGAAATCTTGAATATTGAGGTCAAAACGGTTATCGGATCGATATTTCGATTCTGTCGAAGATTTTTCGAAACTCGTCGCTGTAACAACGAATTACGTGGAGTTCAAAATTATTTCACCAGATTTCCGGGAATCACGCAGAATTTTTACAGGATTTTCAAAAATTTGTTCAGTGTTTTTTCATAGTCATCCAACGCTTTCATCGAGTAAGCTGAAAATTCTTCACACATACGTCCCACGTTTCTCTGCAGATTTTGGAAATATTCTTGTCTTCTATGAATGGCCGCGGCACAGGCACCGCTTGACGTGAAGAATTCGCTGAATATTTCCAATACGATTTCACACGTGTGACAAAACTTCCGAAGATTTTACCCAAAGGTCTTGCCCAACCATGAAACCTGGGGATGCCTCAAGGCGGGGGGGATGGAGAGAGCCGATGCCGTCCGATATATCAAGTTAATGCTTCTGTAGCTTATAGAATACTGTTACTCGGAAGTAGCTTGTCCGCAATAGCCGAGGATTGGCAAGTCCCACCCGAAGCTCGCTCATTGTTTCTCTTGTCACGTATGTAACAGTGCCTAGGCCTTCATGGTCAGTCATGGGGCAGTGTCGGGTCCAGCGCGTCCCCGCCTGACTAATTTATGTACCTTGCTATTAATATGCGAGCTGTAACAATTTGAGCCGAGGGCGAGAAGGGGGTTACAGTTGGTAACGCGGGCTGCAGTGTGGGGTGCCATTTAATTACCAGTTCCATAAAGGCTGCTGCATTTGTGGGAACAGAGAATCCGCACGCTTACAAGGCTACAAGAGCCTCGGGGATTTCATTTGGCAAAGTACCACAACCTAGCAGTCGGGTCTAAGATTATGGACAGGTTTCTTCGACACGAAACACGTCCGTTTCTTCTCGCTTGGACGGAGCCAGGTGATTAATTAGAGGAAAAAAGATCTGGAGCAGCACTACCGCTAGGATCGTAAAAATCGAGGGAAAGAATACAAGAAAAAGAAAAACCCCAAAAACTTTCAGTAAAACTCTGTAGGAATTCCCTGTGCAGGCGTTCCGTGACACACCGCCACGTAACAAAGCCTCAAATTCAGATATTGCGGAGAAATATTTCCGTCTTTCCGTTATCTGAAGCGCAATGGAGATAACATTAGGCAAATTTCGAAATCGAGAAATGCAGCACAAATATCCGGCAAAAATTTCCAATGGAATATATAGCTATTGCTGAAGAGCAATCGATCGAAATAGTCAACTTCTTATGACGAATGAAATATTCTCGGATTATTTCGCATGCAATATTTCTGCAATATTGTGATCAGATTGTTCCATGGACAATCTGCGTGACATATGTTCGTACGATATTTTGAGAAGCTTTCCCGCTGTCCTGGAACAGTAGAGTTTCCCTTCGAATTGCCTCTGAGTCGTGTTTCTATAGGGTGATAATTACGTTTCGTCAATAATTACGCGTTCACGACATCGCGGCAGCGTATCTCGACGAAAGTGGGTACCGCGTCGATGTAATCGTCGATAGCTAATGTTGCTCACGGTTGCTCGGGATCTGCTCGAAAAATTAGCACCTAAATTTCATTCCGGGTGAAAAACGTGATAAGCTTTTCTTCGTCGCAAAGAAAATTCGCCGATGGTTTCAGGCTTGAGAACCGAACTGAACGTTCGAAAACCAGCACTCAATATCACAGGAGCTGGGGGCTGCAGCGGCTAGATAGGTGTAACGATGTCGCATCGTACAATGAACGTCGCCACATCGTTTCAGCGTCGTTCGACACATTTTCACAAAATGCAAACGGTATAAGTTGGGGGAAAAAAAATTTGTTTGGAAAGTTGCGGATGACGAGTCACGGAGTATAGGTAAATGGACGAGGCAGACGCGGTATTGTGTGAGCCCGACCCTCTCCAGACTGTAACTACGCGATGATCGTTATTTGCATGCCAGATTATAATCATGTACCCGCCGTCGTAACGTCTTCGCAACGATTCATTGTTAGACTTGACATCAGATCGGACATTCTGAGTCGGATTTTTAAATGAGGAGAACGTCTGAAGGAGTAAGAGCTGGATTCCGAGTTACCTGTTCGAAGTCGTGGACAGCCGAAAAAGCACTTTTTGACATACGACAGAGCGAAATTCGAAATTCTCGGGTGCTGAAGTACGTTGGAAATTTTTGTTTCGACGTTCTCTGTGAATCGGCAGCACGTAGAGACCTGTTCAAAAATTATTAGGCTTTCGGAGCTCACTTTTTGACCGGGCAGGTACACGCTCTATACTGCGAACGGCTAATTTATTCAGTTTCAAGTTAGCGCGAAAACGGGCATCCCGTGTGCATATTGTGTCTGGCTATCTACCCGCCTACGCGTTTCAGTTCTAATTAAGGCAACAAACGAATAACGAGTCGTACAAAGCCCGGGAGTTTGCCACGTCGCGCGCGTCGCGGGCGTCAACGGACATATGAGATGGGATGAAATGTATATGTATACCTGCATATATAGGAAATTCTCATATCCACATTCCGGTCTCTCTACTGGCTCTCCGGACATCCCATCAACATTCGCTGACACGTGTTCACCTCGGAAAAAGGAATTCAACGTTGAACTTGGACTGAATTTTCACCCGTCCTCTTCTGCAGCGCGGTTATCGCTCTCGTCAGAGATATGAATTATTCATCTATCCGCGCTGTTGGCGCTACGTGTGAGGAAGACAAGACGTCACTTGAATTTTCGAAAAACAGAAATAATTTCATTCCTCCCAATCTCAACACTTCGGATTCGGATTGGAAACGGAATGTTGCTTACTGTTTCACCTCGTCGGAAAATAAGAGTTAGTGAGCGATGATAAGAGGAGAGAGCAACGGTTCGCTTGATATATATCGTAGCAAAAATATCTGTGCATTACATCTGCAACATTGCTGTTGCACATCGTCAACACATGGTGTAATTATTGTAGATCGGTATGTACTGCTCCATGCCGTGTTCTGGCTCTTCGTTATCAATGATATTATCGTGTCGCTAATTCTTGGTGCAACAAATCTGCTGTACTCCACAGAGACCTGCTCGCGATATTGAGCGAAGTTATTCAAAAATATTCTCCGTCGTTACCATTTTGTGTTTCTTTTCCCGATCTCCACTCGCATGACCGAATAATGTTCCGTTGGTCAATAGGTTAGCCACTAAGTGTGGAGCGTGTTCACGTTCACGTCAGTCGAACTGCGAACCACCAACTACGTTCTCGCCCTATTTCTTGACGCGTTTCTCTAAACAGTTCAGGTAATTCTATTTCCTACTTGAAGACATTAGAGCCACCGCGACCAGCTTAAGCTGATGGTTACCGTGGCAACGAGGAGCGCAAGGTTGTAGGAGAACGAGAGGTGAGTTCAGCGGCAGCTGATGCTCTACAATCTCTTTTCCTTTCTTTCTTCCTTCCTTCCTTCCTTCCGTCCTTCCTTCCTCATTTTATTCCTTCCGTGGCGGTGTTTGTTTACACCCCGTTTCCATTCAACCGCTTTCCCCACCCTCAACCCCCTTCCCAACGTATCAGCCACCTGGAAATCGCTTTTCATTATCAAACTGCAATTCGCGCACCTATAGCAGACGCGCTCATACCGAGACTGCGGAGAATCCGAAAACGAAGGAGTGGAAAATGTCAGAAGGCGACGCGTTTTTCTTTGTGTTTCTCGCTTCCGTTCAATTTTCGAGTCATTAATACGCAACCGCGTGAGTACGTACGTGTAACACATGATCCAGTGCATTGCGAGAATCCGTCTGAGATCCCGGATCCGAAATGGCGGATGAAATGTAATCGGTGAACATATGAAGAGTTCGTAACCGCGCTGGATTTCGGACGGTAAGAGATTACAGAGAATAAATGTGCCAAACTGCTGACTCCTCAGCCTGCAGCAACTGTGTTCACACGAATGCCAGATAACGTGCTGGAGGGGCGAGAAATTCAAAATATCTTGTCAGTAATAACTCGCAGTGCTTTAAGCGGCTGCAACGAAAATGCTCCCTGGAGAATCGGGGTGGGTCCCATTTCTCCCATTACATACATACAACGGGCCATTAGGCTGTAAGCATTATACGACCGATTGCCGGACGGCGTAATGGGTCTAGGGGAGGATCATAGACGCCAGAGGCACGCTTATTCCACGTCAGCTTGTACCCGGGGTGAAGGTAGGTAGGTACGAATAATTCGGCTCTTCACGGGCCAGGAAATTATCCAAACATACAAAATAGAGGGCGGGCAATCGGGGATGACGGGGTAGGAATCCTGCTGCTGGATTCTCCACGCGCCTACTGCGAGCGACAGCTGAGCCTCGGAATCGTGGCGTCGCCGCGTCTCGTCGTCACGCCTTTACGGAGGGTTCCAGTGGATGTGGGCATGTCACGGGAGTCCTGTCCTGCCCTGCTTTGGCCTGGCCAGTTCTGGTCTGGTCTGTAGTTGAATTTTCACCCCTGCGGAGTACCAGCCCCAGCTAAAACGTTCGGTGAACAAATATAGACTGACTGCTGTGAGAGGGAAGAGCTACGTGCACCTACCTATAACAGAGCTACCAAAGTTCTGCTTTATTGCGTCTAGGGCTATTTTTCTTCGTAATTTGAATGGATGGTACTAATTCGAGGACTTGCAGGACTGGAAAGTAATCACGTTCACGTTAATAAATAATGTTACCAACCGCGATTGTCTTTTCCCGTTTCTGTTTTTCATTGATCTTCCCTCTTCTTTCTCCTCTCCGTTGAACGGAACTAATTGCGTTACATGCCGCAGTACTTCGTTCGTTACATTCATGCGTGAAACATGTGCTGAATTCGCGACCGGAGTGGAATCTTGGAACATCGTAGATCCAACCACGTCCTGCAATATTCACAGTATTGCAATATTCACATCGCTGCAGATACTTTGTGAATTTGATGTTTTCTTGACTAACCGTGTAGTCATGCGGAATCCTGACCTACCGTCAGCTACACAAGTCCAGAGTCACGCGCGCCCTTTAAAACTGTGATCAATTATTGAGAAAATATTGCAGCACAGAGATCCTATTCCTGCTGCTATGCACGATGTCGCACGGCATCGTTAACCGCGTTCGAGTTTTTCATCATAGAGTACATCCGTTTCATGCAATATCGCAGCTAGTTGGATGCAAATCGCTATAGAAATCGAATTAAAACGTTTCCTTGCGTACTGAACGAACGCGTTTCCAGAGATCACGAACATTTACTTTGGCTGGAGCGGCGGCTGAATTCGGCGATCTACGACGATCTACGATGTAACTATTCCGCATCATTGAAAATTTCACCGAAAATTAATCACGCTACGGTGGAACAGGATTCTTGGGCTAATTATACCTAGCAATTTTCCATGTCCACACGCCGTGGCTAAATTTACACCGATTGCGATTCGGTCGCAGCGTAGCATGTCTCATGAATTTGAGGCCAAAATACCTGACGTTTTATACGTTGCATTTGAGTGCCACGATGTTTGAACCATACGTTTGGCCGGTCTGGGTTTCAAGTATGGAAAGATCAGCGTTTGTATCTCTCGTTTCGTTTTCCCTGATCGCCGGTCGCCTAGCGCAACCTTCCACCCCCGTTATGCAAATTTTTCATTTTGTTCTTCTATGCGCCGCACCGCGCCGTGCCGATAAAGCCCGCGGGGTTAATAAGCATTTTTATAAGATACTCATAAATTTTTCAAACCGTTCTCTTCTTTGAAAACAGTCTCCCCTCTCCCCACTCCCCGACCTCTTCCCTGTTTATCATTGATCTCAAATATGCTGGCGCACAGAAGAGGCGGAGCAGCTTCTATGATCTCGTCGATATAATCTATCGCTTCTCCTTATAATTGGCAGGGAATTTTCTGATTGAATAGATAATTAATTATAGGATGAATTTTATTTTCACTTCTAAAGAGTTCACCCTCCACCCTCCACCCGCCATTCTCGGCCTCCCTCCCTTTCACCTCTTTTCTAATTAGTATAGAAAATCATAATAATTAGCAGGTGAGTTGCCACGCCCTTTGAACCCTTCCGTGAATACCCGAGTCTGCGAGGATCAGCGGATAGTTTTACGGCAACATCCGATCATGTAATTCCTCCTGTAATACCATTCAATTCGTGATTTCCACTTCCATTGCCAAAGAGGGAGTATTGTGATTCCAGCGTTCTGTTCTACGGGAAATTCGAAAGAGTGCACGGATGAAACTTTTCTTTCTGCCAAGCCGAAACGGTTCGACATATATTCATGCCAAATATGATATTCATCTATTTCTCAAAAATGGTTCCAACGATTTTCCTCAAAATTGACATACTCGCCGAGCTTTCCGTTCCGAGTACAGTCTCATGTCGGTAGTTTGAATGAAAATGGATCTCTGACTAGTTAATCAAAACGTTCGATAATTTGAACCTACGATGAATGTAGAATGAGAAAATCCGATCTTCCTCTCGTTTCACTATTCTTTCCTCTACCAATTACGAAGAAGATTGCCGTACTACTCGGGCACCCGTTAACGGCAAACGCTGAAAAATAAGTCGTTTCGAATATTCATTCCGCAGAGATCAGAAGCGGCCTGTTGAGACACTCTAATGGAGGGGATCGCGATCAGATTCATCCGCCGCAATTTCTCCAGCGGTAGAATCGTGTAGCGTATGTATATACCATGCACCTACGTACAAACATACCACATACGCTTTACTTTGCTTTGCTCAGCTTAGCTTCGATGCTACTTCCGTTCCGGAAGTTATCTTGTTGTTGAAAAGGGATAATTCTGCACCGTTCGCAGTACGTACGGTTTGAGCCATTATTCCGATTGCCTGGTAGTAACCGCGAGCACATATCTATCGGTAGGTATAAACCTGTATGTATATGTGTCAATAGACGCGTTGGCACATACTAGGATCACTTCTGAAATCCGAATATATCGAATGCCCGAAGCCGAGCCCCTGAACTGGTTGATTGAATTGGATCACCTGTCTCATTTTGTAGAGCTCTAATTAACTACCGTGTACTGCTCGAAGGCATGTAGGTCGGATCGAACTGTAATTTTGATTCCCAGACCCGATGAAGAAATAAATTTTCCAATTATTGGCTCTCCCATCGACATGCGAATTTGTCAAATTGGCAGAAGCTGAAATGCGCGTCATTAATGCGGAGGATCTTAGACAGGACTGTTGGCTTCCAATCGTTTCCAGCTTGCGAAATCCTCGCTGAATGCATACAGCGCGTAGAGAAGTGCTCGAAAATCGATAACCAGAATTAAAAGAGCTTTATCTAGTGTTCTATTACTCAAAACTGAAGATTCCTCCTACGAAATTTCTCCGTTTTCATATTTACCATCCCAAACGAAACAGTTTGGAATATGAGAAAATATGGAACGAAAAATATTCCCAATATAGTTATGATGTGGGAAATGGTAACGGAGAACGACCTGCATTCAAGATTCGCAACGATTCGTCCTGAAAGATGATGAAGAAACGAGACAAGCTGAAAATTCTCTTACAGGGTCCGATAACAGAAGGAAGAGGAAGAGAAGGAGCCGGGAAAATTTGCTCGGCCTTTACGGATCTTCGTTATTTATCTCTTCTTTGATTTCCTGAATCGCGGATTGACGTTCTTGTTCCATTCTTTCTCCCGGCCTTTTCGTACCTACCTATGTATCTACGTTGAACAAATAAGTCCACGGTACACGCACTGATTGAGGGGTTACAATGTTAATAACGCTGCTAGGAATTGATTGTAATCAATTCTAGGGGCATAACGATCGAGCTGTCAATAAAACGCGTGCTGCATATGCATACGTTCGATTTCCGTTTCAAACGGTACAGGTCGGTAGAAAGGTACCAATACAATACGATACGCGTGTGTATATCTGTCCAATACCGACCATTCCCGTCCATAACTATCCGTCTCTTGGAACACGCATAGTTTGACATTATGTGTAAGTATGCATGTATGCGCGTGCGTGCGCTCGCGTGTGTGTGTTTGCGTGCGTGTACAAATGCGAACTTGTGCATAATACGTAGATAGACGTGATATACACGTATGCATGCCCGTCTATTCTCTATAGGCGAGTACACGGTCCAGGTAATAGGAGCGCTTGTAGGTAGATTCGGGGTGTTGTAATTGCTAACCAAATTGGCAAAAAGCTGTTTCGCATTGGGGATGTGCGGTTCAGTACAATGCAGCGGTAGCAGCGGTAGCTGGAAACCAGGTTAACATAACATAACACAACATAATGGCAAATTGCAGAGTGATTTTGGACACAAAAGATACATGCCTGGAGTATACTGTATATAGAGGTATGTATAACGAGTGATGAGAATTAATGGTTCTTATCGTTAGTTAGACTTTTTTCTCATTATGACCTGCTGAGGTTGACTGAGGGTTGTTTTTCCAATTTTTTGATAATCCCTTATCGCGTCCCGAGGAATATTACAGAGACGTGAAAAGTGGGGTGTCGGTGGGAATGCCGAGAGACCAAGAAGTAGACGGGCAGAAATTGCGAATTTTTAAGATACGAATTATAGATTATAGCGAAAGATCAAGAAAGCGAAATTTTCATTTTTGTCGTATTACTAACAATTGAATGACCGTTTCATCGGGAGGCTGTTCAGCCGAACGCGCTTGTAGCCGAAAATGTATATCCAGGTAGTTTACATTCCGAGTGAACGGAGCGTAGGTTGACAAATTTTTGAAAATTATTATTTTTGAAAAACTGAAAATTTTTAGCGGCCCATCAGGTTTCTATCGGCCAATGAACCGAAGTAAGCAAGATCGAAAACAAAGGTTCAGGGAAGGTAGAAATGTCGAAAGACCAGAATGCCGAAAACCTAGAATTTTGAAAAAATGACGAGTAATCGATTCTGTGCCCGGTGCAAAAAAATTAATGTTTGTCCAATGTCTGAGTTTTCGCTTTCTCGGCCCTTCTATTCCAATGGGTTCCGAAATTCTGACCTTTCTGTTATCATGGCCTTTCGGAAATTTCTCCCCGACGGCAAAAAAGCAAGCGTAGGGAACGTAGATTTGTGGATTTTGAAGAGAATTGTCCAAGTTCAAAAATCCAATTTGATATTCGTATAATAGACGTGCTTTTTCCAGGACGTCAGGGAATCGTACATTTATTCTAGAGGATTCGGTTTGTGGAGTAACTGGCATGCGTCTCTGATATGAGATAAAAATTACGTTGGTATTCCATATTATTACTATTGAGCTAGCTAGCTAGCTAGCTAGTCACTGTTTAGTTTATAGTTGGAAATGAAAATAGAAAATATTGTATGAACATATTTTCCTTTCATATTTTGCAATCATGTACATCATGTATGTACATACCTATACCTATACAACAAACTGCAGCATATTCATTTGCAGTTAGCTCATAATTGGGCCTGGCGTAGCGCCGCGCCGTGAGCAATTCAAAGAGAAAATACTGAACCAATTAGGGGCTTCATTTTGATCGTGGAAAAATTGAAATCCCATTCTTTTCCCTGGTCCCTCAGGGCGAGGATACAGGTACCGCCTACCTGGATCATATAAAATACACAGGATGGAAACGATTTATAATTGTGGTAGATTTTCAGCGAGGAAATGCGTTTCTGGTTTCAAAAAAGAGGAAAGTAAAAGAAAATGAGAAATGAAAAACCAAGTAAATAGAACAGGCGAATCGAGAAGTTGGAAGGATCGTAACGATTCTTTCTATCTCTTCATTACACCGGCATTTCATGTGGAAAAGTACAAGCCGTAGAAAAAAATTCGACACATCGGTTTCGACTTTGAAATTTCATTGTCGCCAGATTTCTCAGATCCAGAGCAAACGAAATGTCGTTCCGATTGCGAAAAAACACGTGGAAATTGGAAGAAAATTTCTGGCGGACCTGAAAACTGAACTATCGTAGAAGTCTAGATTACCTTTGAATTCAAAATTTTCAACTTATTGCTTCACATTGACTTTCCAAGGCACGGCGATCGTTGTTCCTGGGAAAACGCAAACTCGGATATATCACAGCACGAACTAAACCATTGTGCTGGAAGAGAAGGCAGCGTCAGTAAATCAGAGTGTGTACACGAGAACGCAATATAAGTTACGGTACAAAACGGGCTATACTATAGAATATATGGAACACAGAGTGCGGAGAACAGAGTATAGGAGCGCAGCAGGAGCGTAGGTACAAATTTCACTAACAATGAATGCATTTCCATCCTCCCATACACTTTGCAGAGAGACCTGAGACCGGGGGGCGAATGAAAGAGAACGAGATAGACGAAGACGACGAACCCAAAATTTCAAAGCAATCGGTGCAATGAGCGAAACAATAGTGAGCCCAGGCACGCCAACTTTGCGCCCAGGCAACTTTGCCTTCATCGCTTTAACTGTGGATTACATGTGGGACGTAGGGTGGAAGGTGGGTACAGCCGAAGTAGAGCCAACGCTAACCTCCGCGCTGTGAACTGCAAGCTCTGTACATATCTATACCTACTTACACCTTCGCCGACTTGGAAACGGCCATAAACCTTAACCTACTGCTCATCTTTGAACGCCTGTACGCCTGTTATACTTACGCTCCGTTTTCTCCCCTGCCGTGATAAAGTGTGAACCGTATTTGGTCAGACGAGCAAACCGCGAGCTTGAATTTCGCAAGATTTTGGAAAAACTGTGCGACCTCGATGTCAGTGAATGATTTGGCTTTCGCTCGTTCGCGGAGAATCCAAAGCGGACGAAATAACGTGACGCTGATCACGAGAATTGCTTGTGCTCCTTCGTTTTTCAGTTTCTTCCAATTTTCGGGTAGTTTTAAGTCTAGCGAACTGAAATTGGGACGTGTGCGGGTGAAACTGAAGTGTGAGTGAGAAATGATAGAATTGTGGATTGATGCAGAACGTGCAGCGGCGTGAACAATGTCATTTTGTTTTTTCGTTCGTCGAAGGCGCGGTTTTTGAGCGAGAACTGATTAATTTTGAATCAACGGCTCAAGATCGGTTCGGGCTTCGGACTAGCAAAACAAGAGCTTCTGGAACATGGGTTTTGATATTATTTTCAGATTTCGATACGCTGAATCCAATCGCGTTGGCAAAAAACAATGTTGGTTTGCTTCTTCGGTGTGCACAAAATTATACGGACAAACGAGAGGAGGCTCAGCGTTTTCTCACGGGGGCGGAAGAAGAAGGAACGAAAATCAACCGAGAATTTATCTTGAATTATACTTCACACAGGTGAGATTTCATTCGTACATTATACCTAACAATTTTGGAAATTCGGTTAATTATTCATTTGTTTATGTTTCCTTTCACACGCATGAGTGGCAATTCTTAAAAGCGTATCTATATGTCTGTGTGGGCGGCATACGGCGGAATAATTTATACGATGTCATGATATTCATGGCTAATAAATATCTCAACTCGTGGAAAATCGTTGAATGCTTAATTATAATGCGCGTAGAATATACCTATGTATACATACATAGAGATACGTGTATCTCCGAGGTTACAGACGTACATAGGCAGGTATAGTGGAAGGTATGTACGCGTAACACCTGAAGTACGCTTACTGCGGTTGTTCGGGCAAACTGAAACGGAGGAAATTAGGTTTTGCTAAGCAGATCAAGTCCTGATAATTTATAACGTAATGAGAGCTTTGGGTACTCAAGGAACATGGAAATCTCTTGGATATATACTTAGTCACGTGTGTAACTCGAGCCAAAGACTCACGTTGAATTGTTCCGAAATGAAATCTCGTTTTCACTAAATTATTAATGGTTTAATAAATACCACTGATATATTTTACTTCACGTTAAGATTTCATCGATCGTAGAATATACCATAACAATGCGAGAAAATATGGATTCCAAATTGGAGAAACTTACACGGAGAGAATTTTATGAGAAATTTCACGATAACTTCATAGCAATCGAGTAATATACTGGAGTACGAGGCTCTGTCCTATACGAATACAGAGAGAAGCTATATTTGTGGTTCACCTCGTCAGAATTGTCGCAAGCCTTGTCAGAATTGTATCAACCCTTCCAAAACTGTACTGGACAGAACCTCGTACTCAAGTATATTCCACGATTGCTATGAAATTATCGTTAATTTTCCTATAAACTTCTCTCCGTGATAGTCGGCGGGGTCGAAAAATTTTGCCTCCGATCTACTATGCATCCATTTCATCCAGCGGATCATTCAAATGATTTGAATAGATAAACGGTATTTTTGCAACGATGCAAATCAGTGGTTGGGGCAGATAAAGCTCAGAGCTTTTAATCCATGTCCCATGAAACGATTCCGTTCGGCAAGTGTAATTTATTGTCTGGGAGCTCGCGGCAGAGCTTGCGGAGCTCGTTGTTAAGCTCTGCCAACGACGACAATAGGTGGACAATGACCACTGACTATGGCAACGCGCGCGGTACCTCTGCAAAATATGACCACCGCCAGCCATTGTCAGAGCTTTTAGTCTATTAGGGAATATAGATGGGCGGTGCTATTAATTTGAAATCCCCAAGGCTAAAATGGCCTTGAAATTTGACATCCTAGTCAAATTTCAGGATGTGGGGATAGAGAGCGCGCGGGGGGACCAGGAAAATCGTCCTCGTAAGTATCATGATATCCGGAATATTATGCACACATACATACACCTCTATCCCCAACACTTTGATCAGCGATCTCGACGTATCCTCGCGAGGGAAAACGGGAGGCAGAGAAAAAGAGAGAGAGAAAGAGTCACCACGATACAAATCCTCTCCGGTATAGTCTACTAGCTACTACGCTACTGGATATCCATAAAAAATTCACCGAGCGGCGCGGCGTCGCCACTCAAATGAAACCGATGCTACTTTTCTGTCAAAGTGAGAAAATAGAGGAGGAAGAGAGAGAAAAAATATGGAAAAATGGAAAAGATGAAAGAGGGAAAAGACGAAGAGGAATATCCGGACGTACGATTCTGGAATCAAAGACTTGTATATACGAATTTCGTATAAAATCATGATAGCTTCGTAAAAATTTGGATATTTTGGCTCAATGAGCGCCTCTCGATTTTCACGTTTCTCCGATTACAGATTTGTATTCGCAATTTCGATTCGAGCGTGAACCGATTTCCATTTTCCACGCAACTTTTCGAACCCTCTGGAATGATTATTCCGGAAATTCGAGACGCTTTCGACGTTTCTTAATTATCTCAAGGCGATTTGAAATTTGAAAATTTTCAACGACACGAAACGCTTATAATTAGGATTCTTGTTCAGAATTCATAGCGACAGGATCTCAGAGATAATTTTGAGCAATTTCATCGTAAAATTGTAGAGAATCTGTATTACATCCCTATCATATATTTTCCCAATTTGATGCAGAATAAGTGTTGGTTATTCAAAACCGACCGAAACTTTTCACTCTGCAGATATATTTGCAGTGTCTCGGGGTATATTCACGAAGCTCATGATGAGATACTCATCGCTTATTATTAGAAATGTCGTCAAAACTTTTCAAAGCCTGCTGCCGAGATGTTCGAAGCATCCCTTTTTGTAGAGTTCGAGCTCTTCTAAAGCAATCGCAATCGCGTTGATACGGGAACCGGAAGCATTTCACTAATTCAGGACTCGTTTTAGTCGTTAGGAGACTGCAGAAGGATATAGAAAAAACTTATGTACGAAATTTTTCTTTTTCTCCGTTCGAAAACGCTTTGTGAAGTATTTCGAATCATAATCATTCTGACGGATAATTCGAATTGCATTCATCGTTTATTCGATGATATCCCCGTCCCCGGCGGAGTCTGTTGAATCTATGTATCGACAGAAATTGTATAAGAAAAAACAGAATTCAAATACCTTTTCCCCGTGTTTTTTCGTCTCTTTTTTCTTTTTTCGTTGCGCCTACATCGGAATTTCAGAATTCCGTAAAAGCACCGGCTTTTCGCGCCACGTACGTAATTAGAACGAAATAAAGACTGGCGGGAGACCCTCCTCACCTAAGTATAGATATCGAAAAGACGCGTTTCTCTCCCTGTGTATATACTTTATGCTCATTGGACTCGAATTCCCACGACTCTCCCGAATGAGTTTCTGAAGAGAAGAACGCGGAATCTGGTAGAAATACCGGTTGAAATAAGGTTCGCAGACAGATCGCAGACACTCTCTGATCCGCCGAAAGAAACACCCAGATCCTTCGTTTTCTCCCCGATCGCGCAATCTTTCGTACAAAGAAAGTAAAACAGAAAGACTTCAACTTGGTTTACAAATATCGCAGAATAATCTGTAACGAAAAATTTGAAAACTGGTTATCATTTCTTCCGATGCTTATGAACAAAATTGGGAAATTTCTGTTGCCGATAATTTTTTTGTTCTTTTCCGTTTGTTTGTTTGTTCTCCCATTTGCAAAAATTAGGTTTACAAAATTGCCTCGAGCTCAGTTGAATTTTCCATTCATTTTTTGCTCTGCCGATTTTTTGCTATCTCTTCTTTCCAATTGTGAGTCCGCATCTTGGTATTCGTCGCGGTTGCAGTTACGTCGCATAGTATATCAGTAATATGTTCGATGGCGTCTATTTACTAAGAAGAGTTTGCTTCGAGAGGGCGAGTGAATATTTCATTATGCGTAGGCCACCTCTTCGATTCCCGTTTTCTATCCAGGTTTTCTTAGATTCAAACCCTTCGTTGGATAACTCGGATGTTGGATGTTAGATGTTGGATGTTGGGAAGGGATGCGACTCACGCCCACGCAAAGCGTATAAAACATTCACGGAGCTTCTAATGGACCAGTGATACACGAGAGGGTGAAATTGACGGGAGATGAGAGACGCGGAGAGATAGAGAGAGAGAGAGAGAAAGAGACACGAATCGAGTTTCAGAAAGTCGGGGGAATTTCAGAAAGCAAATAAACAGCTATACCTACTCACCTTATACTGCAGGAAAAATTGAAATAAAAATGAAACGCCCCAGGGAAACGCACGGCTACTTCATTCCGACTTATTGACTGTAACTTTTAATTGACGAACGTGAATGCCATGAAATGGATTCTTCTTTCTTCAACGTGGGACTGTTGAATTATCGGACAAAAAAATTATGAATGAAGTCGCTCAAGCCCTTGTCGAGTTTCGTACTGAATTTTCGATTCTCGAAAACAATATTTTGATCCGAGGCTCGAGATCTACGGGAAAATGAAAGAAAATAAGGGATCATATCTTTATCGGTCACCTTTGAACACGGTGATCCCTCTTGTGTGGCTCTGAGCCTCCGGCATCGGGTTTTTTGGACCCGAGCTAAATTTCTTTTCCTGTCGTCCATTAGAGGATAGAGGAAAAAAAATCTTTCAAAACGGGGTAAACTGCTTTTCTTTGAAGGATAGTCGTGAATCTGACGTTCTATCGAGCGGTAAATTTTTCGCATCTTTATGCCGAATTGCGTATTTCGAAAGTCCAGGAAACGTAGATATGAATAAATATCCGTGTCATAGAACCCCGGAAAAAATTGTGAAAAACGAAACGCTGGAAAGCGAAATTTTGAATAACTGATAAAACTTGTATGAATTATATTATAATCGTACACATAGCTTTGAGTTTCGAGCTTGGAGCTCCGAGCCGGATCTGTCAAGTACAGAAAATGCGAGAAGCTAAATAGAAACAGAAATTCGTGTCTGTGATATGATATAATTACAATTTGAAAAATTACATTCATATTCAGCATTGAAATGAAAGGGATGTAAATTAACCACGAGAGAAATTTCTTTCAAAGTATAATACGATAAACTGCAGAGAGCACAGACTAGAAAAAAGAATGAACAAAAAATTGAAAAAGTAACCTGACGCTTTTGAAAACGAATTTCCGCGCTTTCTTCTTTTGACTGTATCTGTATTCAACTTCCGAGTTAAGTTCAGTCAAGGTACGTCACGAGGTCCGCTGCGAGCTTCAACGTAACGTGCAGGATTATAGCTCGCAAACTCGCACCGAGCTAAGGAGAAAAACTTCACCAAGTTGTTATTCTCTTTCAGGAGATGCTTATCTCTGCCCTTACATCAAGTGTTCAACTTCACCACTATTTTCCATATTTGAATTTTCTGTTTTTTCGTTTTTCGTACATTTTGTTAGAGGAGACGTTCGGACACTGAATTAAACGGTTTTCAACATGATCGGATCTCATCCTCTTCGTTTTTCTCTTAATTTCGTTTTCTCTTCGGGTCATTCCATTCGCTCAACGAGCTTTCATCGTCCTCAACGTTTTTCGGTTTTCTACTGAGGAAACGGAAAACCAACAAAAAGGCTGAAAATACAAATTTTTTCATCGCTCTTGAATCTGGCTGTAATTTTCATTTTTCGGAACAAACATACAAAACCAAAAGGAAGAGGAAAAAAATAAAAGTAAATACATACGATGTGAAAACGAAGAGAAGAGAAGTCAAATTTGCGTGTGTGGGATGTGAAATTGTATGAATTATTACGGCATGTATGGTGAGCCATACCGGGTAGCAAGGCTCGCAGGTTATTTGTCTTTAGTTAGTGAAGTTTTCGCGTGTACGTATGTACATACATACCTACCTACCTCGTAGAGTTGAGATCCGGACTTTGCTTGGCCGCAGGATGTTTATCCTCGTGTCAAAATTTTCCCTTCTAAGGGAAACGGGCCATCTGCGTTAGACGGGGTGCTTCTAGTCTAGTCTCTCTCTCTCTCTCTCTCTCTCTCTCTCTCTCTCTCTCTCTCTCTCTCTCTGGTATCTATGTACCTTTTGACAAGCCTCTAGTGCTTGTGAAGTCTCGCGTCCCAGGGAATGATAAACAATAGTGGCTGGCCGCACCCGGTCGATGTGTGTACTAAACGAACTTGTAATAGTTTTCAAGTGTAATTAAAGCCCGAGGCTATATCGTTATATCGTGATCAAATTTTCCCTCAGCTCGCAATAATTCTCGCTTCACACAAAAGTGATTTCGCGATTTCGTATAAAATTACGGTACGATGATGAAAATTGAGCTGCAGTTTTTTTTCCAAATATCCAATATACGAAAGAAGGAAAATTAAATACTTGGGAAATAAGTGCCGTTTTAGAGTATTTATGCATTGAATATCAATCGCGTTCATTAAGCCGTCAAGTATAACATCAGCCCTAAGAATTTGCGAACGAAAAATCTCGAAATTATGATATAAACAAATATTCAGATATCAATGTTTCATTCCGAAGGGCTCTGAACAAAATGAAAAATCAGTCAGACTTGGTCGGTTTTACTGTATGCGGGTTTAGTTGGTCCAGAAAACTATTACCTAAACAATTTCATCATCGCGAATTTTCATTTCATTTTTTCATAATTATGTGAAAGTAATTGCTATTTGTTGCTCAAAATTAATGGCAATGTAATCCTATAGAATGGAATAGTCGGACATAAGACATCACGAAACAAATTTGTCGTGGTGAAATTGTAGCTAGTTTTCCCTAAACAAACTGAGCTCGTATATATAGAATAAAATCGACCAAGTCTGATAGAATTTCCTTTTTGTTCCTACGCCCTTTGTAATGAAACATTGATGTAAAATCTGAGCATTCGTTTGCAATATAGTACGAGATCCCCCGACCGCACTAATTTTTTTTAATTAGGTGGGGATCGAATTTCCGAAAGACCAAAAAGTAGGCGGGCCGAAATTCCATATTTCAAAAATACGAATTCTAAAGTCTCGAAGGAGCAGGAGAGCGAAATTTTCATTTTGGATGTACGACTAAATTAGACGACTGTTAGATCAACTGGCTATTCACCCGAACGCGCTTTTATGCGAAAATATATTTCCAGATAGTTTACATTCCGAATGAACAGATCGACAAATTTTGGAAAACTAATACTGAAATTTGAAACTGAAAATACCGCGCGGCTAACGTTTCCATCGGCCAATGAACTGAGAAAAACAAGATCGGTAATAAAGGTTCAGAATCGGCAAAATTTCGGTAGGTAACCGAAACGTCGAAAGACCAGAGTTCGGAAAGACCAAAATTCCGAAAAGATGACAAGTAATCGATCATTTGCTCAGTACAAAAGAATAAATGTTGTCCTAATGTCTCCTGAGTTTTCCTTATCTCGACCCTTCTATTCCAATTGGTTCCAAAATTCCGACCTTTCGAATTTTTGGTCTTTCGATTCAATGAATCCCGGATTCATTAACTTTCGTAATGAGCACGATTCTGCGTTGTGAACACAGGATTTTTCAATCGTTCGATATTTCGCCCATTCTGAGGAATAATCTTCGGTATATATATATTCCTATGTTTTTGCGTTCCAACTTTGTTGTTTGTACTCGATAGCTTTTCGTCATTATGCCCTTCCTACATCTCGCACTTTCGGTGATTTGACTTTCGGAATCTCGGCCCGTCTATTCTTCGGTCTTTCGGAATTTTTACCCTCACCCCCTCCTGCATCTATATAATTAATTTGAGACTAGAAACCACTACACACACATACACACTCACACCCATCCTCCCATCCGCACACGTATCACGTGCCTCGACACGCTGGGATGAGGTAGCTGGTAGGGTATAAAACGGAGCGAGTGATAAGAGGGAGAAGAGTAAGCAGGGGCAGGGATGGGATTAGGGTAGAATGTGGGTGGAAGAAAGTTCCGAGGTTGTCCACGGGGCGTCGCTGGCGGTGAGGTGAGTATCGTCAGTCCGCAACCGCCTCGCGTCGTGGCCGCACTTCTACCCCCGAGCCACGTTGCTCCCTCGCGCACGTTCAAAATTCTACAATTACGCGTAACGACGCGCTGAAAACAAGAACAGAAAAATAGTAAATACAATGAATAAGAAAATAGAAGAACAAGCAACAAATCCGCTAGATCAAAGTAAATATATTCCGTCCTCGTCTTGAAACATGTCGTGAGTGGGGCTTGAAAAAATCGAGGATACCTATAATACTATCGTACATCCGAATTGCTGATAAAAAGAAAGAAAAACACAATAACAATAACAATATTAATAATAATAATATGTAACAATAAATTTGTTCTTTGCTTCCGTTCTTCGTCTTCTCTCACTGCTGCCGATAGTAATAATCTTCTGTTTGTCAATATCTACATATTCTTCATTCGTACTCACGCAATGAGACTCGGATGTCTTCCGTAAATACGTTGCTCAACTTCAAGCGAGGGTGACAGAGAGAGAGAGAGAGAGAGAGAGATAGAGCGAACAAAAATAATATAAAAGCCGTGAAAACAAAAATATCGAGATTTATTGAAATCATATATTTTCTTCGTTTCGTACAGAAAGAGAAAGAAAAAAACAAATATCCTGTTAGAGTGAAAAGAACCAAAGTTTTCGTTATTGTTCCTATCGCTTTTCGTTTCACACATTTTTCCTTCCGTTTCTCTTTTTCTCGTTTCTCTTGAATACTAATTTCAATCAAAGTCTCCTATACATAATCCCAACTATATATCCGTACACGTAGTATATATCTGGTTTGATAAAAATGCGGGTTTCGAAATCGGTTGAAAATATTCGTAAAACAACAATTATTATACTCCGCGGTTCGATATTATAATCTCAAGATTAACGACGCGGACGCGGTGGTCGTCGTAACATGGCCAGACGGTGATCAACGTCCGACATAGTTCAAGGATGATAAATACCACAGGAACCTTTACTATTGTTATTACTCCCATCAAATTGATCGAATTGGGGTTTCGACACTCGGCTGCGGTGTATGCAGGTGCGCGCGTGTAGTGTGAAAAAAATAGGAGAGGGCAAAGAAGAAACAGTGTATAAACTTCCCGATCCGTAATCGTCGACGTTGAACGCACAGATTGACATCAACCTTGAGAAACGGCGAGAGAGAGGAAAAAAAATAAATAAATAAAAAAAAAAAAAAAAAAACTAATCAACGAACAAGTGAACTTGAGTTAAGGAAAATCGAAAGTGAACTGTGTACGCAGAAATAATAATAATCGTGGAATAGTTTATTGTCCGGATAGCGTGCGGATCAACGTTATTTTCGTAAATTGTTATATTATATGTAATCTATATATATATACACGTTCTTCTCCGATCCTGCGGCAGGACGAGCGTTTGGATATCCGTACTCTCGCATCTTGGTACTATTTATTATATCCCCGTCACAAACAGTTTTCAATTCGAACTATTTTTTAAATAATACGGACGAATAGCCGTTTCTTTCGTCGGTGTGTGTTGACATTTTCGATTCATAAAACTGAGTGTCTGAACTAAGTTTGCTCGAAAAAGAGAACAGGAATTCGTAAGTGAAGAAAATCAAAACAAGTTTCCCTTCGAACGTTCCGTCGCGTCCAGTTCCAAGGTTCCGGCGTCACGTACGTTGCGGCCAACTTCAGTTTGTTGACGATCCCGTTTCGTAAGGATGAATTATCGTCGTTCCGATTACCTTACACGCGTTATTCGAGCGATTGTTTAAAGTTGTAACGAAAAATAGATAGATGGATAAAAATTTCTATTGGATTAAACATTTTTCTGCTTAAAAAGTGATAAGCAACGAACTGATACCGTCGTAAGTGTAACAAAATCAAATGAAAACAAAACTAAACGAGTGAACGAAGAAAAAACTAACGAACGCGAAGACAGTATATTTTTATCTGTATTTTTTCACTTTTATTTTTGTTTTCGGTCAAAGAAAACAAGCGCAACGAGTCACAGAGGCTAGAATACCTCCTAGTCTTCGGTTCTTCAAACTCGTTACTGCAAAGTGATGAATAGTGACATCGCGTGATAATAACAAACGCTCCCGAGGCGACTATACTACTAAAGCTCAAATTGCGATGTCGGACTGAAAAAAGGTATGTGGATTAAAGGGATTAAGTGCGTTGTACTCTATAGGTACGGAATTATATAAATTCTTCAGGTTCACGTATATACCTGTGACGATCGTCAAGCTTCCTCTTTTTTGCTTTTTTCTTTCTTTTTCTTTTTCTCACTTTCGTTTTGTTTCTTCTTCCGCGCGACCTCGCGGAAATCTCGCGGAGCAAATGTTTTATCACTATTATATCATCATCGTTATTATTATTATTATTATAATTATAATATTCTTCCGTTTTCTCATTTATATTTCATCGGCCCAAAGGCACGATTTCGATTTTCTTGAGGAGGTTCTTCGCTTTATATAGACGTTGAAATCGCATATACTTTCGTAATCTTGATGTTATGAGAAGCGATGATCGCACATCATGGGTATTTATTACACAATCGTATAATTATTCGGCGACTAAAAGAATTATTGGCCACGGAGTCCCGGAAGATTATAGTAAAATGTTGATAATTATGAACAAATGCTCGGATATATCAATCTATCGTTACAAAGTGCTTTGAAAATATGAAAAAATTGATCGGAATCGGCCGATTTCTTCTAAATTTCGCTCATCCCGTTCGGGGGGAGGGAAAGTGTTCCCTACAATTTCAATGCGATATCTCACCCGCCAAGCGAGTTAGATTCCAACAAAAAAAAAAACCACAAAGAATCCGTCGCGGCCGGTGAATTTTTAAATCGTTCAAACAATCCAGCAGCCCGATGTGCGGCGACGAAACCTTTTTTTCACACTCGTCGGCAAACACTGTAATCGAAATCTTACGCCGCGCCGCGCCGTAGCGTCAGTGAATTTGCCGAAACTTTTCTCGTCCTGGGGCGGCCGAGCCCGGCCGCGGCGCCTCCTCTCTGGAAAGCAGCTAGCTCGCGCGAATAGCTTCGGCGTCATGTGTTACAATACGTGAACAGAATTAAGGGGTGCGGTTGCCAAAATTCGATGTATGTGGGCACGATCGCAACTAGCGAATTCCCAATAAACTGCAGTATATTGTGTATAAAAATTGAAAAAATGTTTGCTGAAAAAACGTATGTTATACGCGTCGCGTATACCTACGTTATAGTTGTTCGATGGGAAAAAGTATTTCTCTCGAGGCCAGGTGAAACTATATACTCGGTTGCGTTGTTGTTTCAGCCGATTGATGTGTTGATGGTGTTTCCGTATGCACGGGGTACCTACCTGCCGGTAAAGACAAATAAAACTTAGGCTTGTTTCGAAACGTTAATAAAATCTGAACGCGTCAATGTATATTGTCCCAGAGACTAGAGAAGTGAGTAAAGTAGGGATATGCTCGGCGTTTGAAATAGGTAATTCATTTCCCAAAAAATCGCCGATAACGGCCATGAAGAGAGGCGATTTGCGGTACACGCGATCGTGTCGCGGTAACGAGTAACGATATTTTTCCATCACGAAAGCTCGAACCAATGTTCCTTTCTTCTGATCTGGTTTTTGGAAAAACAATGATCCCGGAGATCGACGGTACCGTTGAATTCTAATTTGCCTTTTAATAGTATGTAGTAGCCTCTTTATTTGCAAATTTGCAATTTCTCACACGCATTCGCTACGCGCACCTACTATATCGCACCTCTGTGCGTCGTCTATTTGCGGTTGGTCACAGAGCGTTGTGACGTGTACCTACGTACGTACGCAAGTATGTTCGAACACGAAGAAAAGAAAAGGGGAAAAAATCAATGGATGAATTAGGAAACTTGGATAAATATGTTAAGAATTGTGAAATATATTCCATTCCATGTATAATATACTTACTTACCTAGATACATCCGTGCGACAGCGTACAAAAATTGTCGTACGCATATTTTTATGTTGTCTATTTTTTCACAACGTATGCGAGGAGGACCGGCTAGATTATTGATGGATGTCCTTTGATCGTACTATTAGAATGAATATAGGTATAAGTTGAGGTGCCTATCTATCTATAACTTCATGCTACGCCCATTCCACTTCGTTCGTATCGGTGTATTCGTAGTTATTCGTACATACATACATACAACTCGCATACAGGACTCGTATGTGTGTACGATGGAGCTCTATGTATTTCCGTCGGTAATATGATCCGTTCTATCATTCACTCAGTGATAATATATATGCCTCAATATAGATTTGATATGTATATATATACACACAGATACGTACACGTACAGGCATATATGATTTATGGTACAAATAAGCGATAGAAAAAAAAAACAGAAAACGAGGAAGAAGAATTAGGCTAATTGATTCGGGTGATCCATTTTTTGTTTCAATCGGGTTATCGAGTTCCAGCGTGGTCCATTTGTGTTTTGAATTTAGCTCCGTGTCTGCGAAGCTGGCGCCTGATTTCTGAAAATTTGATTCTTTTCTGAGAGTTCTGTGATCTTTCCGAGTACGTGGTTCCGGAGTTTCCTGATAGGTATGAAGAACAGTTCCGGTTGTTCGTTTTGCGAAAGAAAAAAAAAGAAGAAAAGAAAAGATGAAAACAGCAGTATTTTGTTGAAAAATGAACAGCTATGGAATTGAACCGCGGAATACCATTGGTGTAGGTACGTGTTACAAGAGATCCGACGGGGACAAAAATGTGAATTCATTCAATTGTGAAGAGCCAGACACTCGTCTAAGTGAAATTTGAGAAGCGAACGAGGTTTCGATGAAGTGTTTCATGAAATAGTTTATTCATAGAAAACGTTTTCCCAAATGACCGCGGATTGTGAAACTCGTTATCCATTTTTTTTTTCACGTTGTCGACGTATGTATACATGGGCATTCGCAAATGGGTTTCAAAAATTGAGGAAATCGACAGAATAACAAAAAAATTAAATGCACAATTTTGTTTAAAACTATCGAAACCGTTGACTATCGGGAAAAATTATGCCGTTGTAAAAAAATGTCTGTACATTATTATAAAAAAGTATTTCTGCAGACAAGTTGCCCGAAAAATGTCCTTATACTGCCCGCATTATGCAAAAATTCGATTTCAGCCATGGCGCTCCAGTTGTAACGACCCATTTTCAATTCAGAATTCACTCTGAGAACAGATTTCATTCGATTTACTCTTTAATGTAGAGAAAAAAAAAAGACAAAAAACTGCTACGACATGCCAAATTTAACATATTTTTTTGTTTTATCACAAACGAACGGCACAGGACTTTATTTTGTCATTAAACTTTGCGAAGCTGTGCCAGCGACACGGACGGTAAGGAAATTTCAGTGACGCTTGGTGCGATAACTTGTGTAATTTCTTGATTCCGACTGCATCGGCTGTAATGTATGCCTCCCGTTCAGGACCTTATGAATACATAGTCTGTTGATAACAATAATTTGTCATACTTCATTCTTTTAGTCCCTCAGGCTTTTTCAAGTTTCATTTGGAAATGCCCGTGTATTTACTTGTGCTACAAAACATATGTAAAACTCACTCAACTCAATAATTCGCTGATAATTGTACGATATTTCAAACTCTTTCATAAATCATGCGTCTACTTCCGGCAGTTTGACATACAGGAAATATCATCGACCAAAAAACGTAGTATAGAGGAAAAAGGGAAGTGACAATATCCGCAAGTTTTATAGGGTAGTTCACGTCAGTTATACGCTTCGAAAATAACGTATTACCTCCTCGTTATATTTTTAATATCTATGTATAATTCATGTGCACCTGAATATGTATGTGGCACGGTATATCGAACAGACGATAAATTACCGCACCTACTCAAATTTCGGTAAGAAAAGATGCCTTTGAACAATTTAATCGAATACAATTCGAAACAATTCTGTTCAGTAATCATCCCCTCGCCGAAATTCAGCTTCTCTTCAACCGAAATTTTAGCATAAGAGCTCGCGTCTTATTCCGTCTTGACTTATTAAATAAGACGCATGAGAAATAGAATCTGAATATCATTAACCTGAAAGGAGAACCATATAATTCGTAGCTAGTATTTCGAACGTATTCAATTTGTACACTGCAGTCTTCCCCGTCCTCACAATCCGATTCACGCTGAAAAATTCTCATCGAATTAGAATCGTAATGCTTTTACCAGTTTTTATTTGTTGTTTGCAATGAACCTGGAATGATCAGTTTTCGTTTTATCTTCCTGCCTCCAAAACTCAAAATTTCTCTCTCTCTCTCTCCAATGTTTTAGCTAATGAAATATCAGAATATCACATGCATATTTCTAATACAAATAATTTGAACAATTTTCATTCGGCGAAATTGAAAGCTCGATTTCTGTTCGAAGGGTGAGAAATGAAAGTATAGAACGTTGATTCCAATCTTGCAAACGCGGCAGGCGATAAAAATTGTATGATATATATAAGATTTGATCGAATTTCGTGAGTTGTTTTCTCCAATTTAAAAAATCAGAAGCAGCACGTTTCTTTCGTGACTGTTTTGTTAGTGGCATCAAATTTCCGGCATAATTAAGTGAAACAGTCAACACACTACGCGGTTATAGGTATATCCAAGTATCGACCGGATCTGTACAGCATATTGGACACTCTTTGGCTCTTGGAAACGATAATTTACGGTTCGAAAATTATCAAAGACCTGTTAATTGTGTTTTAGATTCCGTTCGGCCTTGTGGATGGACATGAAATGTCGGATTCGAATAGTTATATTTTTTAACACTCTTATAAATCGGTGAATTTGTTCAGTACGCGTGTATCGATCACTCGAGAAATTGATACAGCCGAATTTCAAAGATTCTCATTTTCAGAATGAAGAAGGCGCTATTTTTGTGAATGGCGAATTTCTCTGAAAATATTCCAGATCTTCGGCGATTGAAATTTGAATTTTTGTTGTATATCACGGAATCCAAATGTTCTTCACGTGCGAAAGAACGATCATCTGTAAACTGTTGAAGACACTGGTTCGAAAGAAAAAAAGAACAATTAAAAATCACGTAAATTTCTCAATCATAAATATATACGGCGAAAACACTGTTTTCCGTCAGATATTTGCCGAAATTGTTTGAGAATGAATATTACTCGAAATAATCGTCGCTGATTGTATTTTCCTATCAGAATTTCCTTTTATCACTCTCTTCTCTGAGATATTACTCCTGGTGGTGGAGAAAAAAATGGGCTCTTTCACGAAAGTAACTAGCGAGTTTCATATTGTGCATAACTTTTCATAACTTTTGCAGCGGAGAATGACGGGGATAGGTTTCCATTTTCGAAGGAGCGCACTCACAATCAGTTGCATTTCTCGAAAGTTAGGCCATCTACGACACTTCTCTCATTCTCGAAACCATGAAACTTTCGATCGAAGATTCACGTTACTCGCGGTCCTGAAATTTATAGCCTTTGGGATATTTCACTGCGGCTCGCTTAAAACGAGCCCCACCGCGCCGGGTACGCGTGGTCTGCAATCATAGCATATTTTCAGACACCCCTCACGATTTTCACAACACCCAATAGATTTCATGATTGAAGTAGTAGAGCTTCCAAATCATGCAAAATAAAGAAAACAGTCATCGCCTACGTCCTACGTTGTCGCACAGCTTTACGTAGGTAGGTACTATCCTCTATCCTAAATTCTGCTGCACATTCGAATATTGATCGCGAAAGATTCGGAAATCAGAGTTGATTGCGATTTTTTCTGTCAATTACAGAATTTCTCTGTTAATAATTATGGTATACCATACGGCAACGCTGTCGCTGAATGACCGCAAAATGTTATTTCTGACCATTCATCTATTCGTCACTTAATTTTTTCGCCAATTGCACTTTTACGCGGAACAAATGAGAATACGTTTGTTTGTTTTTTGAGGGTTTTTTTTCGCAGCCATACTTGGTCTACCGTCTATTGTTTTTCAATTTTGAATATAGGTTATATACCTTTGTCCATTCTCCGCGAATTTGGAATAGCAGACCCTCGATAAAGTGAAGAGTAACGCGAACGTTGCAGAGAGAGAAGACCGTGGAAGAGATGGAAAAATGCAGCATATTACAGAAAGGAAAATAAAAAATGAGAAGAAAACGCCGATACTTGAGTAGAAAAGGAGAGAGAAAAAGACCCGGAAAAAGAGAAAGAAATAAACCATCAACTCTGACGTTCTTTCAATTCAACGTTTATATAGGAAAAATATCGTTGTTTCTTATCTGTATAAGATGAATGTACACCATTTGTTCATTATCGACGTTGTTCGAGGCGACGCGACGATTGGGAACGATTTTTTTCTTTTTGCTTTCGGTTTTTTTTCCCGTATTTTTTCGTCCTAGCTTCTTATCGATGTGTCATTAGCGATGAGTTCTGTCATTTTTGTTATTGTTTCTACTTTTTCTCCTGACGATCGCAGACTGAAAGAAATAAGGTGAGAAAGATAGGAGAAAAAAGAGACAGAACAAACAAAGAAAAAGAAAGAAACGGGAGAAGTTATGATGTTAGGGTATACATACCTATAGGGATGGAAACTGATACGTAGGTTGTAACGTGGCAAATCGCCTGTGGGCAACTACCCGCGTTACAAAGTCTCCCGAATCTCTGGCCGAGCCCCGGGGAATCAGAAATTAAGAAAAGATCGAGTATGAGTATGCCTGGGCGTGAATGAGTGAAAGAAAGTCCAGGAACTGCTAAAACTTCCCTAAATCGAAAGAAACCGACTCCGCTTGGGTGGCCGTGACCGTTTTAGCTCCTGAACTTTTCATTTATTATTTCGTTCTACTTTTCCCTCCTATCTCTGAGGTATTACTGGGCCGAAAAACCCAAATTTGAACGAAGCTCCTAGCCGGCCTACGCACGGCCACGCGATAGTACAAACGTTGAGTGTAGAGAAGGGTAGGTATGTATAAACACGCCGTATCGCGCCAAAGCTTCACCGAGGGACCCACTGGGAGGACCCAGGACCAGGCTAGCACCTCGCCTCGGGTAATAGAATGGCGGGGCTGCGGAGGATCGAGGAATACGGTAGGGGATGATATTCCCGCTGCCTCGAGAAACAAACGGTCGAACCCTACTCCACGTCGTGGCGTCTGGGCCAAGTACCGCTTCCCGCCACCAGAGAACGCCGACTCCTGGCCTGCCACACCACCGCGGCGCTGCCTAGTACTGCGAACTAGATCTATGGATCGATAGAGTTTAAATTAGGTAAATGAGAAATTAGCACCGGACGCCGCGCCGGACGTCTCCATGTGCTCTAGAGATGGGCGTTGTTTGAAAAACACCATCGATCTTGAAATAATCGATGTATAGACAAATCGATGTTCCATAATCGATTATTTTTCGAAAACATCGATCCAATGATCTTATAAAATAGCGTGCGCAGGCCTTGAATCCGAAAACCCATGCAGGGCAAACGAGAAAATTAGCCGGCCATCGTGGCGTGTCGTGCTATCGGAAGACGGCGAGTGCGAGCCCTTTACCTTACCATAGCTGGCTAGTCGTTGTTTTACTATCCCCGCCATCTTGGTTTTTCCGCACACCTGTTGCTAGAGCTAGCTATCCCCGAATTTCCAGTGTCTGGTCGTGGCCAGAGTCCAAATAGCACTGAGAAAGGGAGCTATTATTGATAAAAGTCGTAGTTTTGACCCTCCGGGGAATTATCTGGTCCGGGGAGGATATTCCGCGCCTGAAAAATCAACGTTACGGTGGCTAAGCGGCGCACCGGGGCTGGCCGTCCGCTATGTTGAGTCGTTGAATTTGAATCTGTCATTGCAGTGTTGAAGTTATCGGGAAACAGAGTCCCGTAGAATAAGAATTGCAAATGTCATGTATAGAGAATGATCGCGAATCCCCTCCGGGAATCGAGAAGATTATTACGGGTATTTATTGAACTAAGTAGTATAAAATTCCCTTGATCCTTTCAGGGACGTATTGTTGAATCGAATCAGTAATTTCAGCTTATCAGGGCAGTGTTATTTAAGAAAGCCATTGCCGTAGCCTATTTGAGAATACTATTGTTTTAGCTATTCAGGGCGCTGTTCGTAATTATCTCGGAATTTATAAGAGGGAATGTAGGATCGCTGGCGCCTACGCGGTGTATCGACTGGGTACCCTCGCTTGACGTCTGCTCGCTCCGACCTAGATGTGAGCATTTCCTTGGCCGTATCTAAGCCTCGGTGTCCCCGTCCGTTGGGGTGTGTAGCTCCGCTATTTGTTAAATTTCATCCAACTGCCAAGATAATTGCTTCGCCGGACTCGGTGACAGGTCTCCAGGCCATCGTTTCCGATAGTTATAGCTGCAGCCTAGCGACAGTATTGCTTCTGAGGAAAATTGAGCTATATAGTGTTACCCTCCGGGATGAGAATCGTTGTTAGTTGGACGATTATTGTGATTATTTGTAGAATTGTAAAATCCGAGCTAACCTCGGCGAGGCGCTGTGAGCTGCGAGACACTTTCGGCCTAAAGTTTCGTTATTTTACTCCAAACGGGACAAACTCGATATTTTTTTCTAGCGAGGGAGGTTCGGCCTGGCCTTCGAATCCCTGATTGAGCTTTATTTTCACTCCAGTTGGGTCAAGTACCCGGATCAGTACTGAGTCAGCGGTTTTAGCCGTTGTGCAACGAAAAAGTTACCTGTCGTATAGGCCTCGCCGAGCGTAGTCTGACGCTGGCCAACGTGCCAGGAGAACGTATCCTGGTGAAACTGACTTCACCTGGCGCCCTAACCTTTCCCCGTCGCCCAGACCTCCCTCGTTTCTGTGCCACGTACGACAGTCTCTGCATGTAGCCTGCTACGAGGGTGTTAACCAAAGAGTACGTCGCAGGGTGTAGATTGTATACTGTAGAATATAGTTGTGTTTCATTCCGATTTCCTTAGTCGATCACTCGGAAGTGGCACTTCGTACTATACTATCTCCTCGTGCATTTGACGGAAGCAAAAAATCGAACGTTTTCCATTTCATTGTTATTATTTTTCACTATTTCGGGTCACCGTCTTGCGAAGAGCTTGTTCGTTTTCATTCGTTTCATATTTTTCCACCCGCCGAGTATTTTCCGTTTAATTATTCATCAGCGATCTCTGATTGGAGGAATGTCTCTGAGAGATGAGATTGAAAAATTGAAAGAAAAAACAATTATAATGATTGAATATCGAAACCGAAATTCAGACTACGGTGAATAGAATTTCTCACACCTTCGTACGTTTCCGATCGATTACGAAAATTGCCAAATTTGTAAGTTAGAAATAGTTTTTGGCAATTTGTACGGATGCATGGTGCATGATTAGCGAAAAATTTGTCTTCAAAATTTTGTCTCGAAGAAAAAAAGGAGAGAAACAAAAATTAAGGCAATGTAAGACAGATGTTTATTATTTTAAACACAATTTCTCGCAATTGCGTTATTTTTCTTTTCTGATCAACTGTACGAAAATTGAAAAATTTCGATCTTTCGAATAATTTTGATAAAATTCTGTAAAACAGCTATTCGGGGAGTTTCAATTATTTTCCGATGGGGAGAGTGAAAGTGAATGAATAAATGAACAGATGAAAAAAAATGTAGTATGAAAGGATGGGAGGAGGAGGAGGGGATAGTTTGAAAGGACTTCGGGATTTCACAAGAGCTCAATTTCGCTTCTGAATAAAGTTGAATTCATAGAGGAGGTACGTATAAGCTGAAGGGGTGCGTGGTGGCGGATGGTGAGATATCTCCCTTTCAGGAAGGGGGCGCGTTTTCACACGGAGCATCACATGTGATTTGAATAAATGGCGTGTCACGGTTTGGTATAGAGCTAGAGCTAGAAATGAGAAAGTGTGGAAGAGGAATAGGAAGCGAGAAATAGAGAGAAAAAAAAGAGAAAAACAGAGGCCAAGGGGATGTTTCTTTCGTCAACCCCCGCGCGATGCCCGGCTGTACTTCGCTGTATCGTATACCTCAGACCTACACTCGGCCCCAACGCCGCGCTGCCTACGCGGCTATCTCAAGGCAAGACCTTTACCTCTGACATGACATGACATTTGAGAAGCTTCCCGAAATCGCGAGACGGTTCCGTATACCTAGCCAAATTTGTCCTCGTAACTTTCCAGGGGCTCAACATTTTTGTCACTTTCATTTCCCGGGTTATATCCCGCGCGTTCTATAGGCATGTGAATCTCGGACCACTGCGCGGCGGTAAGGCTCGAGAATTTTGAACCGCTTTTCTTATTTCCGAAAGAGAGAACGAGAAAAGAAACTACGATATTGCGATTATAAAAATTAACGGACTCGATTGACTTGCGAATCCTTCTTCGGGCAGTTTTAATCGTACAGTACATAAAATATGACTGGAAACTACGCATTCTGCTACGTCCTCTTCTGAAGTCTGAAGCCCGTAGACGAAGTCCGAGAGAAGAAATATCAAGAGCTTGTTTTCGAGACTCGGAATTGCTGTTTGAAAACATCTGACACAATTTTAATTGCGCCGAAATATCGCGGTGTTTGTTATAGCTTTGAAAATTTTGAGTCATAAGAAAGTTTGCAACTCGGAATCTGCAGCTTGCCAGAAAGTTTTTTCTGCAGGTTATCTTTCTCGAAAAGCGCCTGAGAAGGGATCAACATGCATCAGGGCAAATTAATTTTTCTATGTAATTTCTTCGTGAAATCCCATGAGCCTCGCAACCCGAGAGCTCTTTCGAATGGAAGATCAATATTTCTACGACATCCTAGAGATGAAAATTTCGAACTTTGTTAGTTCACGTCATACCACGGAATTTTGGGAGGTTCTGAGCTGAACGAATCAGAAATGTGAACTCTCTTGTTTCAAATCAACAATTTGAAAACCCGTATGAAAATTCACGTCTGTTTGTCGAATACATCACACCCCTGAAATTCTGCAGCCTGTGTCGAAAACTTTCGGCGACAAGCGAGTTATTATTCGCTTTTGCTGTCGTCAATATCGTTGACGCGTTAATTAATCGTTGACTCGATATGTTGGACGGCATCAGCCGCAACAAAGCTCGAACTTGTTATAGAATGAAAATCATATAATCTAGGAAAAATTGAAAAAGAAATCCGTGCAATTTTGAACCGAAAAATATCGTCGTGGGAAAGAATCTGGCGGCAAAATCAAAAATTCAACTAAATATTCATTTTATCGCCGTGAAAATTATTCTGACATAAGCTCGTCTTTCTCTATGTTTCAGATTTGTCATCCACTCGTAATTACAGTGAAGGTGTGTGATATTATGTGAGACTCATGAAAATTTTCTTCCTCTTGTAATATGAGTGTATCCAAAATCGGATCTACGATGCGGCTGGCCGGCGTCGTCGTCGTCGTTTTTGCGGTCATCAGCAATGGTGAGTGAATTATAAAAATTATATCTGTACATACACATTATTATAAATATGAGAATTTTTTACTCAAATTTATCTTCTTCGGTTCTCCTCTTGCCTTTTTCATTCTCCGTTATTTGTTCTTCTCTTTCTCTTACGCATCCGCAGGCACCTTATGTCGGTAGCTACTAATTGACCGAGATACGTTTCATCGGCTTCATTTAATATGACTGAATAATGCGATTAGGCAGATTGCATCGGGAGGCCACAGCGGAAATCGAGTCCACAACTGAATATCATTATTATTGCGTATCTGTATATCGACAGTGGTCATGGAAAGAAATTCTATGAATATCTATACAAATATTTCGAGAAATTTGCACAATTTTTATGTAAATCCACGAATTTCCACGTACTTCTCTGAAGATCTACGAATTTTCACGAATTTAGAGGAAAAATGGTAACATTTTGAAGAGAGAAAAAAAAAAAAACCCCAAAAACTGTGTAAATTCACAATTTATCGTGGAATTTCATGAAAATTTACAATCTTGTAAGAGGAGGCTACGACGATCCACAATTTTTCGTGAAAATGTTCCAATTTCCGTAAAAATTCGTAGTAACGTAGAAATTTTCACCACGGCGCGGCGGTTTTACATACCGATGAGGAAAATCGACGGGCATGGGAGAGATTTTGATAATAATTCGGAAAACAGTTTTACAGAAAACAGTCCCCTGCACGAACCACGTTGTACTCGATTACCTGCAATGAACTTGAGAACTGATTTTCGAAATTTCATCGTTTCGTGAAGTATTTTATGACATCGGTCATAAAATTATGCGGAAAATATTTAGTGTACCTACTCATTTTTCGAATTCTACTGAAATTATTCAGCAAATACAAGCCAAGAAACGATTTTTTCCTCTTCACAGATTTTCCAAAGTTTATACGATAATGTTTGCGAGTATAAATTTCCAGCGACATACTGCGGAGAGCCGCCGAATTCTCTTGGTTTCATAGTTACGAACAAATTATCGAGATAATCATAATCCGAGAGATATATATATTTTCACCGAGGGCACGGTACAGGCACATCTCGTCATACCTGCCTACATCATCATAAATATATACGAGGAAGTTATAAAATAGTTTACGTTTCATGTGGGGATCCATAAGTAATTCAAAAGTCGACTTTCAAAAGCGGTGTAAATCAATTAAAATGTTATCCGTGATTGGGAGCTGGTACTATATACATATATATAGGTATGTATTTTCGAGTGCGGCAGGTATGCACGTACTGTAGTTACACGAATGTATCGGGAACTCCGAGTGGGAAAATAGTTCGTCGGTATCGTGCCTGCGGGGGATCTACAGTATTCTGCATAGCTGTGATGGAAAGACTCGGTTTCGGACGTCACGTGCTATATTATTAACGAATCGATTATCAATATGCGAAGGGGCGAGGGAGCGTGGGCGGGAGGGAGGGAGGGGAAGTGCTTGCGCGGTATCGAGCATACCTATATATATAATTATGTATTTACACAAAACTGGAATCTGGTGCTCTGTCCTACGTACGTCAAACGTTCAGATATACCCAATTGCTGTCCACGCGTGAACGAATATATACGAGTATTGGCTAATATTGTATTATTAATAATCGATGAACATGTCCTCGATTGGCTACGCCACATCAATTCAAACACGGCGAGCTAGACGTGTCTGTATAGATCTATGCGCACGATCTACCTACGTAGGAGGCATTCGATGCGAGATAAATTATTCCGAAGCCAACCTTCGTCGTCTACGATTTACGAACAGTGATTTTCTACGAGATATATATATGTATGATACCGATATTCATTTTTTTTCAATTAACGTGCAATTGTATGCTTTCATTCCCGCGCAAATTCCATTCCATTCGTTACAATGAGGACGCGTAGTAACGATTCGATTCGACGGGTTACGTGAAACTCGGGAAGATAAAATAATGTGTAGGTAACATTACGCGGCGAATTTTGTTCTTTCTTTTTTTTTTTTTTTTTTTTTTTTGTTCTTTTCTCTGCTTCAAATTCGCCAACAAAAATTTCGCCGTTTCGTAAGAATTTTTGTATCTTTTTCACTTTTGCGACATGCAGTTTTTGATGGGAGGATAGAATTATTAATTGACATACAGCGGTCGAGTGTGGGGAGATTGGTATGGTAATTGATTCATTGAAACCCGCAGGAAGCACCGCAGACTTTCCGGTCAGAACAATATCGTTGCAAATGCTGATATTAATACACAAATCTTCATATAGGTTATGCGTATGAATATCTCCGCGTAATATCGATAATCACAGATGTACCTACATGTATTATCTATAACGATGGAATCAACTGAAATATTGATGAAAAGAAAAAAAAAAAAAGCTTCAGCCAGTCCCGCGGAAAATATATATGCAAACTATGATTCTTCAACAATAAGTCAGATTTCAGGTAAAAACGATAACGAGATGTTTTTCAGATTTTCAGTAAACTCGTTTTGCGGGGAATTTGGTTTTTTTTTTTCGTTGTATCGTGATTTCAAAATTGGAAAATTCGCTGACAAAAGAAGGGAAACGAAAAAAATAAAAATAAATAAATAAAATAAAACCAACCAATGGCACAAATTTGTCAAAAATAGAGACTCTCTTTTCGGAGTGGTTTTTTTTTTTTTGTCAGGCTGGTCTTTTTACCTTTTGCTTGAAAAATTTGCCAACCGGAGACTTTTTTTTCTTTTTTTTTTTTCAATTTCTCTCTCTCTCTACCGCCTCTAATTTTGTCGTCGGCCTTGATTTTCGCGTTACGGTGACAAGTTCCCCGGGGCTGGGGGTGGCGGTGCGAAGGCGAAGACCACCACGCGAGGCAGTACTCTAATTCCATATATTATTCATGCGCGATCGTTGATTACAGTGGTTTTAGTTTACGGTTATACGTCTCGTTCAACTCTTGTGAGTTTTTGCCGCTCGAACGTGTATCATCTGCAGGAGACAAATCATACATATTATATATTTTATCGTCGTGAGGCCGCCGATGGAGTTTTAGGATCAGGATGAAATTTCGTACCCGCTCGGTCGGTTATTGTAGAGACAATTATACGAATTATCGATGATATTAGGATGCAAGAATTTCGTGAAATATTTGAAATTTAACATGCGAACCACGAAAGAGAGGGGAGATAAAAAATTGGAACAAACAAACGAAAAAACCCGAACGAAGGATGTGAGGTAAAACTAAATAATGATAATGATGATAACGATAATAACAATAATAACAGTATTAAGTTCACAATTTACCTCGCTGCAAAAATGAAGAAAGGAGCGTTTCGAACCGGCTGCCTGCTCCGCGGCATGTATAACAGGGGCCGAGGGGGCAATGTTTCCTCGCATGGTTAATTTTTATGCTCATTAGTGAGAACCTGCAGGTCAAAGGGAATGGAATAAAGAAAATTTACGCGAGCAATACCTATACATATAATATAACAAATGTTATTATTATTGTATGTACGCATAGCTATATGTACATACCTATAGAGATGTATGTATATACATAGCTAGGTACGTATAGATGCGTGTGCGATTCAGTACCTACACACATGATGCCTTGTACACGTACATATCTACGCGTGCGCGGATCAAGGCTTAACGGCGGGGGAGGGGTACGGAAGGAAAGCTTCGCATGAGAAGAAAAATTATATATATATATATAGATATAAGCGCAATAATTATTATATCATTTGCCATGACCGTCTCTGAAATTGTAAACTGCGACGAAAATCTTTTACAATTGGAGTTTGGGGGGCCGACGAGTGCTCTGCATATAAAAGGGAAAATCTTTTGAAATGCGGTTTAAAAACAGAGAAAAATTTGTCAAAGCTGCGAGGCTTTTTTTGTTTTTTTTTTTAAGCTTGCTTTTTCCTATTGCTGTACATATTATACAGAGTAGGGGGTACCTATACCGCGAGCCGCGAGCTGCGAAGACCCGTCGACGTCTTTTTTTCAAACCGCTGCTTCCAAGTATTTCTTTAATTTCAATTGGGGATTTGAAAACGGATTTTTGCGTGAGGCTGTGATAGCTCACGTGAAAAATGATTTCGAAATCAATATTGTGTCCGCTTATTGAAATCGTGAAATCCACCTTACATCAATGAAATTGACGCGCGGATTTCATGCATTGTATTCGCTTGTGATCGCCGAAGATTTAGCTAATTCGGATTGCAGACCTTAAATACATGTGAGAATCGCCGGAAAATGTGCATAGGAATCTTGAAATCGCATATGATACGGTCCGCGCTTTCGGAATCATGTGAAACCGTTGAAAATATTTTCGGAATAATGAAACGAAAAATAGAATAAAATGAAAACAAGAAAAACGAGATAATTTCTAAAGGCCGACAAGAACGTGAGAAAAGCAGAGATTTTCTACTCGAATTTTGACCCGAAAATACGTCTGTGATAAGAGAGAGAAAGAAAGATTTTTTGAACGCAAAGTAGCCGATGGATTCTGGACACATGCATCGTTGATTGAAACATTCAGGGAGCTATAGGGCTTGGAATGAACTCAACTTCTTTTTGCCACGGTATTTAATTTTTACTTTTTACTTTTTCTTTTTTTTTTAATATCATTTACTCGGTATTTTTTTATGTTTGCTGAATCGGAGGGAGAATGAGCAAAAATGAGAAAAAAAGACAAAACAAACGAAAGAAAAAAAGAGAATTGAGGTGGGTAACGAAAAATTTGTCAAATGTTTACCGAGGAACAATATTGAATTCTGTGTTGTACGTATGCATACGTATGAAAAAACTGACGGACGAGTTTTGATCTCTGACGATATAAATATGTCAATTTATTTATACCTCGAAGCTCAACGCTCGAAGGGTTGACACAGGTAGAGTTCGAGGTAGAGGTAGAGGTAGAGAATTGAAAATAATGATAAACCGCGTGGTTTTGCGAATAATTCACAGTAGGAATTTGCAGTATATACCTACCTACGTGCACAATGGTACAATACCCGGGAGGTTTGCTCAGATTGAATGAAGTGTCAAAACAACGGGTTTCTCTTTGAGGCCGATACGTAGCCGGCGGGAATTAACGGCCTAATTTTCATTTTCTTTCTCGTGGATAGTCTAAGTCTATATACGGAATATATCCGCTGATACAAAAACACAGAGATGACGAATCCCCGATTTTTATCTCGCTTATATATGTCCCTCTTCATTTGATTATAGTTCTATTTTCATATATTATTATATAATAATATTGAAAAATGATTGCTATTGGGGGAAAATAATGATCAATGAAAATGAGGGAAGAAGGAAAATCGAATTTTGTTCCCCAAGCTTTCACCGACATACTGCGAAATTACGTGATATATCGAAACTAGTAGAACGACAGCCCCGCGGTTGAGAAACGCTTTCTCTCGATGTGTTGCCGGTATTGTATCGCGAAATTATAGGTCCGATTATTTTACACTTTACTCCGGTAGTTTTTGTTCAACTCGGAGAAAATCTGAAGGTTTGGAAATGATTTTACCGGAGCATTCGCAGTCGTCGTGAAAATTCTGGAATCATATTGTAATCTCAGGGAATTTTGTATTCTGTCTGGAATTTCTGAAAATTTTCGCCTCCTCGCGTATCAAAGTTCAATGAAGTTTCGAGAGATCTGCCGCCAGTCATTCCTTAATTGCCTATTTTTGAGACGCTAGTCTGGGGATATCGGTGATGTCACCTCCTGCCAGGTTCACGAATACACTTTTGGAAATTCATAGCTGCGATCGCAGCTGAGAATGAATGGTTTCTTCATTGTACGCCTCTGAATCTGTAGTTGCGTTATCGTGTTGTTGTGTACTCGAAGTTGGTCGTGAAAAATTCAAATTTTAGTCTGGAAAAAACCTGGATTCATCACGAACTCACGTATAATTCATATGAAACTGGACAATGTTCTTTCTCCGGATTTTCCGAAGAATCGGAATAATTTGGAAAGAAAACAAACGCGGAGGAATATGAAAATTTTATTGAAAATCCTCTGTTTTTACTCTTCGAATATGGCTGCAGAATTTAGAAAAACGTCGATATTCCGGTGAAATTTTTGGGAGAAAATTTTTCACCAGAGCATCGCTGTCCACGAAATCCAACAGTCAGAGCGCCCCGAGGGATTGGCAGCTTTTCCGTTTCATGATTATCACACAAAAGTGTAAGATCGTGTTCTCAACGCTTAGTGCACAGGTATAAATATATCTCTTATTGTTAACCGTAAAAATTATAATTCTAAAGTTCATTCCGGTTCCCAGTCGTCTTTCTCTCGATCTTCGATTCCGAATCTGGAGTCTGAAATTAAAAATTCAATATCGCTAGTCCACTAATTTTGCGTGCGGAGTGCGACAAATTGTCAGTCATAATTCCAGCCCACTATTTCGAATTTCAGATCCTACGTTGGACCTCAGATCTTGATTCTGGTGCATGAATCAGAGAGAAAACCGTCCGAGACATATCGATATTTTTTTGCCCCGTTGAATAATTATAGTTTACGCCATCGCTGATTTTCCGAAAGAGCTGCGATCTCGACGTCGCGTCGCCGAAACGAGCGAGGTTATACAGGTTTTCTTTTTGTTTGAACAACCAGCCTATAATGGAATAATATGTGTGTACGCGTTGTCGTACGGTAACAAAATTATGTTGGACGATGAAGAAAGCTTTTATCCGTGTATATATTTATTCAGTCGACGACAGATATATAGCACCGCACGTCCCGTTCCCTTCGCCTCCTCGGTGAGAATAGACGTTTGCCCGTGGTCGAGAGTAAGGTATATGTACCCATTCTTGCATGTGCCAAGCTTTTCGAGTCAGACGAGTTCCATTAAATTGATTAGTTGTTCCCGTGGACGGAGAATTTTCCCAAAAGTATGTATGCAACGTACGCTGTATACATAATATATTCATGTATGTATATAAATACGTGTACCGTATATCGGTGCGTGTATCGGATAGATTTCATGAATATTTTCACCGTACAGTTGTTTCTTTTTCTTTTTTTTTTTCATCTCATTTTATTTTCTCCATTTTCATACATTTTTCACTCATACCGACCGCCGCGCGATCTCTCGGATCGCATTGATGATCAAACGAGGGTGAGGTGGGCGGGGGCGGTTTTAGCAGACCCAAAAATATACAAGAGGATGAAATTTGGTCGGGTGATTTTTACTATGATATTTGTTATCTCTCCATTGATTTCCAGTAATAAACCGTTTATAATTCGTTGTTTCAAATTGGCAATAGCTATCCTCTAATCAACCTGGGAATGAAGAAATGTAATTCGAAAGTATCGTCGTCTCAGGAAGTACTTCCTCTTTTTTCTTTCTTCCTCTTTTTTCCTTCTCAATTGAGAATTACGGAAAACTGAACTAATATTGTTTGGTATATTTTTTCGACAAAATTCCCGCAAGCTCAATGTACCTATATGTACTATGGCCTTGGCACGTACGAGGGGTAAGAGATGACGCGAGGAAAAAATGAACTGGAAGTCAGTAAAAAAAGCCATTGCAATCGGAGTGAGGCAATTGCCTGTAAGCACTCGTGGGCTTACGTGATCAGAACTTGCAATCGTTGGAATCTGCTCTCGCCTTCTTCGAATTACCGCTACTACGTTTTTCTCTGATATCCTTTATTTGAAAAGTTTTCGGGCAAACGGTTGCCTCTCGGGATTTTCATCTGCATTTGTTTCATCGAGAATTTTTTTTTTTTTTTTTTTTTTTTATCACCTACTGGTATTCCGTCATAGAATTGCCCGGTTGAAATTCAATGTATATATACAATCGCAGTTGTCTCGAACGAGCTATACATGCTGCCCGGAAGAAAAACGCGCTCCAATCGTGTCTCATGGATTCAGAATGCAACGGAACCCGTGGATCCTCTTAAGTTTATATCTGTAGAGCTTATTAGACTGAACCAGGATAATCGATCGATCAGGGTACCTTCATTGATTTCTTCGTTTATCGATAAAACAGTGCTCGAAAATTTTCTAGATTGGGATTACATGCCTAAAGTAATAATCAATTAAGAGATCCTACATTGACCCGATATTATTTTGCCTCGGAATATTTCCTAGCATACCTTTCTAAAAATTGTCATGGATATTGTCGTGTCCGGTATTCATTTATACGATAATTTCCTCTCGTTACTTCATCGTCAGTATCTATACATGTCAACCTGACGTATTTCCGTACCGCGTTATGTTAGTCGCGTTGTCGGTTAACTCGAGGGTGGGACGAGGGAGGCGGGGGTGTCGAAGTGTAACTACGCTAGAGATAGAGGATGTCACGGGGGGGGGGGGGGGGGGGGGGGGTCAACGTCGTGTGGTAAGTAGGGCGGGAGTGGCTGAGAGAATTTAAATTTTAAATCCGCTGATCTAGCCGCGAACAGAGCCGTAGCTCGGTTTTTTCTTGAAGCTTAAATTTTCGTCCAGTTTTTGTTCTTCTATCCCCGATGCTTTAGTTGTTTGGTCAGGGTTTTGCCACTGTACTGAACCCTAGGTTTCTTTTTACAAATTATTCAGGACCCCTCAGCAGGAAGCTGGAAAGACAATTTTCCTCTTTTTATGTTTACCCTGCGGATTAGAATTTTTCCTATACCCAACAGAGAGTATAGGCTCACGTTGATTAGATCAGTTGTATGAAAAATAGATCAATGAATGAAAGAACGAATATGCTGCGCGGAAGTGTGGAAGAAGCGTATCCTACAAGTCTTAACATCGTTTTCGGCGAGGACGTAGAGCCTACGCGCGAGCTCTGTAATTCTGCCTGGAGAATTGGGTGGGAATCAGCCATTTGAATGTGGAGGATCTACTGTTTTCCGGGAGGAGTTCACCGAAATTGTAGAAAACGTTCGTTGATTGGCGGAAAATATGTTCCGTTTATAGTCAGTATACAGTTCGGAAAGTTATAGCCTAGAAATTGTGGAATCCAGCCTTTCGGGGTAAAAAACTTTCTTCTAATCACGTAGAATGTGTTGTGTTCCGTAAGAATCTTGATCCACCGATTCGGGGATGAGATCGCGTGATCAGGATCGTTGGATATGCGCACGTTTTCACTGGAGTACATACAACAAATGGCATGAATTCGTGGCTTTGGTAATCGAAAAATTCCGTTTTTCATTTCACGCTCCTTTCCCTTGTGCTCCCAATGATTATCATCCATGTTTCGTGGACAGTTATAGATATAGATTTCGTTTTCGTGCACGCGGAGTCATGGACAGACGAAGGCATGTTGGATCCGCAGTGAGCATGGAAATGAACCGGGGAAAGGGTGTCGTGGTACGTCGCGTCGTGGACAGGTGATACATACGCGAGCCAGCAGCAGCGGCAAGCGTGACAAAGAATTACGTGCCTCTTTCATACGGCACACGGATACAGAATCTATGCTATGCTAGCGCAGGCAACTCTTGAGAACGGTAAGGACGCGGCGCGGCGTACGCTCAGCGTTTCTGCATCGAAAATTTCCGTTCCCAATAATCTCGCGATTGTCGTACAAGCGCAGCGCTCGGGCAACCGTTCTTCCAACCTTCGTTTCACTTACAATTAGACCCTGCAGTTCTCTGCATAACACCGATCCCATATTCATATATTTCTGGTAAAAATCATATGAGCTCGCCGAGTATTCAGCTTTTGCGGCGAGGGATTCATTTACAATCTGTACAGGTCTTGCTCTCTCGGATCAGTTCAACGATGTTTCCATATTTGCCGCCTAACGTTACGTTTCACGATTTCACCGCAAAATGGAACGTGGCCGCCAAGGACGATAATTCACGAAAAAGTTCTCTTCACACCGTCTCTCTGGGTCTGTGATGCCATTACACTCGAGTATATAAATGTTAGAGGAGAAACCTTTATTAGCGTTTATATTCAGACCAATATAATTCACGCGCGAATCGCACCGCTCCTCTCAACTTTTTCTATTTCTTCCGTAACTGCCACCGTTACAGGTCTAAAAACTTCGCAAAATGTAGTTTCTAATCGCTAAGCACTTCAGATATTGCCTCTCGCATACTGCGTGTGTTTTAGTACTTAGGTGCAGAAGTCCTAACTCTTGGCTACTATACCGGGGAGAGAGAGGCAGAGAGAGAAAAAACATACAACGCGGACATCAACCGAAAGGTCAATCCTTGAAATTGATATGTTAAATTAATGTCAAAACCTTGCCCATTCAGCCTGAGTGCTGTTGATATTCGCAACCTACATTTCTCTGCTATATCCAGCTCCAATCATTTACTCGTTTGTGAATTCAATATTCACAAGACATGTTCTTGAGTGTATCATGGAAATAATGGATTGTGATGCGCCCGGTGAGTGTCGGGCGTCAAATGAATTCGGAATTCGGAATTCTTCGCTTATTCTTAGTCCCCGTCTTCGCTTCATTTCCCATTCATTATAGGTATCAAGTTTCCGTGCTTTTCGACGATTTTTCACATATGATTTTATGATTTGAATAAAAAATAGATTGTGCCCGCCAATTGGGTATAGCTTGTGATACGGAATCTTCTGGAATATGAACACGGTAGAATGTTTCTAAAACTTTTGTAAGTCGCTCGTGACATATGCGATTATACGTGAAAAAATATATCAGGGCGATACGCTGTGGCGTTTCGTACCACTACCACTACCAATTCAAATTTGTTTGTTTTGTACCTATACTGGTTCAAACTAGTGAGTTTAGCTTCTAATCGTTGGGCACTTCAGATACTGCCTATCGCAAACTGCGTGCATTTTGGCAGTTAGGAATACGAGTGCCAACTACCATTGCAGGGGAAAGGTCGGGCATATAAATTGATACATTGGCGGAATTTGAGAATTCCGGTGAGTTCACCGTAAGTGTAGTTGATTGTCGAGCTTTAGTTGAGTATATACTCATTTAATATTCGGCACAAATTGTTCACCTTTTATACATTATTCGTAATATATACCATATTTCCGTGCCCGTGCGTCATGGAATGATTGGACGGACCTGAAGATCGATGAAACTTATTCAATTCCCGAATAAGTTGCAGATAGTAGCCTGGAAGAGGGAACGAAATCAAATATTACCAACTGGTGAACACGCATTAGCCGAACGTTGGTATATTGCGGTGAATGGAATAAAATGAGTTTCTAAACACTACGGTCGTATCATGTAGTACTATTCCGATGCTACGGAAAGTTTAGTTATCTTCGCGTATTATCATTCACATCATTATACTTTACACGCCTCCGCAAAACGAAGTTTCGATTGTTCCGGTGCGGTGGTGACATTATATTGTCTCCGGCGGAGGTTGGATCGTGTCGGTGTTCACGCGAGGATCTCGAGATGGGGCGCGGTGCGCTCGGTCGTATCCTATATATATTACTGTATACGTATAACCATCTCACTAGCGATTGCATTGTTGGGAAGGTGTGCATTGTTTGAGCGGTGATATGCCAGCCTCGGGCTACCAATCAACGCTTGTGCTAGACGTGCCTTATCGAAGATTCCTCTCGCTGACTTCCCTCGACTAGTATTAAGGCCCTCGATTCAATGACGGTGTTTAGGTACGTGGTTCTCTACACAGGCTTATCCCATCAAGGACCGAGATAGGTCCGAGGTCAAGGAGGGACTCAACGAAATGATACATCACTCGAGAATATGTATAAAGTGGCATTATTTTTGTCGATGAGAAAAATTTACGCCTACGACGGTGTTTCGATGGCAAATATAATACCGTTCAAAATGAATTTTCGTTATCGGAAGCATTGAAATGATACGGAAATCCGATGTAACTTCGATTGAAAACAGGAGCCAGAAATTGGGAGAATGATATCGATAATTTCATGCGGTTATACGAGGCAAATACGGACGATATAAATTCGTACAAGTCAAAATGTCGAGGTCACATTATAGTTTGAAAACGAGAGACCGAATTCAATTCTTTGGCCAATCATGCGCTTCCTTTTCGGAGCCTAACGGCCATTGGTACTCTCACGGTAACACTAGCTGGTGACTAGAGTTCTCATCATAGACCTCGAGGTAGACCTGGTCCGCGCAATCCCGATCTTACGAGGCTCAGAAAGTGCAGGTCATGAAAAATATGAAAGAGACAGAGCTTCTGAGTGCCAAAGAGTCTAATACCTACTCTTTCGCCCGTACAAGCTCCATCTCTCTCACTTTTGACGACTATAATCTAAAAGCGCGGATTGCGCGGTCCAGGTCTACAGGTCTATGGTTCTCATAGTACAGAGTTGTGCCAATGCGTGGCCATTTTTCGGCCTCAGCATGCGCGCGGCATTTGATTCTTGAATCGTTTATTTGAAGCGTTTATCTAAATTCTCGCTACCATATCTCTAATTCCCGCACATCTATAACAACTATTCTACAACGATTAACGACCGATGAAAATTGTCGACGCATTGGTACAACTCTGCGTCATATGAGTACTCTATTGGCTACAAACGTTTGATCCGACTTCAACTGATCGCCTCACGTTCGATCGCTTTGTCGTGGTTCTTTTTCACGAAATACATCCATATAGTGCGGTATTTGGCACTCAGAATTCTTGCCAATTATTTTCACAGTATTTTCTCGCACGGTATTAAGTACGATGAAGATATGGATTAATATTAAACCAGATTAAAAGTCTTGTGATATTTTACGACGCTGTATTCTTTAGGAGAGGAGACGCTGCCCCGCCATTACAGCGTAATAATCCGTGATGAAATTTGTCAATTTTCTTTCTAACTCAGTGCCAAAAAGTTTTTTCCTCAACTTTTTCAACTTTCGCCGGATTTTTCGAGCGCGTAGTTGATAAGGCTTCATTACGCTCAGCAGTAGGTAGTACGTTCGGTCGGATTCGTGAGACTGGCGCGTGAATATTAACGAAAAAGTTTCACAGCGCGGCTGGGCCGGTGCGACGGTGTGAGTCTACATGAAGGTAAATAAATTTACAAAAATTAACCACTTCCACAACACGTACAGGGGGGGCCTCGAAATTTCCGACTCTATAGCGGGTGTTTGCATGTTTTATAAAACGCTATAGGTACCCGCTAGTATCTCGCTCCAGTTCTCGCTTGTTTATTCATTCATTTTATTTCATTTCATTTCATTTCATTTCATTTCATTTCATTTATTAGAGAATTATATTTTCTCTTGGTAAAAAGCTCGCACCAATGTTCAATATTCAACGTACTGGCTATACGCTCCGAGCAAATCAAAAATCTTTGGAATGACAATTTTTCATGGGAAAATTCATCGTAATTTAATTCCTCCCAATAAATTTTCCAGTCGAATACAAAGTTTTACAATCCGTAAAACAGTCTATAAGCCGGGAATCAATTATGGCCTCACATAATCTCTCCATCTTTCATATTCCTTGGGTCATGAAAATGAGATTGTTCTGTGAGGCCGCTTGACTCAATAATTGACACGGAGATAATTCTAATTGACATCGCCGCCTTAACATACACCTACCTTAGAGTCCTTCGGCTTCGAAAATTCAGCTTTGAACGACCATCAACTATTTAGAGAAGCTTTTCGAGGCCAAAGCAAAGTGATTCTCTGGCCCGTGACGAGGTGCGTTGGAAGGGGAAATGCGAGAGAAGATTGGTTGGTTCATTAGGGTGTTGAAACGGCAAGGCCGAGTGACGTTCCGGTTAGTATACAGCGGCTATACATTAGATATGAAGTGTATAAAGTAGAGGTAGCGGATAGGTATAAGGTAAGGTAGCAGATGTCGCCAAAACACTTTGCACTTATAACGAATGTTCTACGGTAACCCTCTGCCTATCCCCGAAAAACGTTGTGTCGGTGAATTTCCCAGTTGACGGACAGAATTTCATTTCGTTTCAAAAGAGCATCAATTTTTCACACAGCCCTTTTCTTTTCCGTTCTATTTCTCTCTCACCACCGCGCGTCTACCGATTTCTCTTGCCCGCCGCCAGCTTCCCCCTGTCTCCTCTGTTACACCTCCGTTATACTCACAGAATGATAAAATCAAGATCACTCCGTTAGCGAGTTTCTTTTTTTTTTTATCGCTGAATCTTACCCTCGAATTACCGGTATCTGCTGTATAAAACTCGTTGGTTTTCATTCCGTTCAAATCCATCCTCATTTACCAATTGCTCCTCAATCAGGAATCCATACGGAGTGATGAGAAACTCAATTTAACAAGTCAAGGGGTACTAACTACATTATGACACGTTTGAAATGTTCGATTTTCTCATCGGCCACGTTTCAATGTTCGCATTCATAATCGAATCTGTTGTTCATCTTGGAACAGCTAATCGCACATGCGAAATCCAATCGAGCATGCAATACATGTTCTACCATATGTAACGTCTGCCATCGATGCTGCGACATTAAATCGTGTCGGTCGTGGCTCTTCAAACACCCAATTATGTATTGTACGCGTGCAAATGTCCAATCCCATAGCAAGCGCGCATGCTACAAAGTTTACTGGTTCATGTTTCAATTGACGTTACGTCCAATTGTACATGTTTTATGTGTTGAAAAGTCAGATTCCACATGCTGTGCTCGTTGCAGTGGCCTACATGTTTCACGTGCTTCGATCTCTGATCGGACATCTTGTACATGTTTGAATGCTCGATTGTATACGCCGTACACGTTGTCGTTCATAATTGCGCGCGTTGGGCAGAAGAATATACGCTTTTACTGCGGAGATGTGTTTATAGGTATTCATGCGGACGATCCACTGGGGCATGAATAGCATTGGGATGCAGCATTCGAGATACCGCGATTGACGGATCCCTCTGTATGCGAATGTTGCTGTTGATTCTGGTGTTCTGAAAGGCTTTGCTCGTAATTCGCCCTTGAATATCCGGTCGAGGGTTAGCTTCCGACGACGAAAGTGATCCGAGTGATAAAATGACGGGGTAGAGGTATATAAAATTCACCGTAAATTTCAAAGGTAAACCTCTACCCCGACGAATTCGTCGACTCTGGTTGTGGGCTGCTGCTATAACGTGCTATATAGCTCGTGCCCATGAAACTGGTAAATAAAAAGTACACACAAAGGTAGTGAAAAGGGTAGAAAAAGGCTCACGTACAAATGGCCAGATGATACGATAAAGGAATACCAACCCACGGTCATCTACACACTCGAAAGTTATCGATAATTCGATCCATATCTCGATCCATCGCGCGAATATATCCTTCGTTCGAAATTCAGACGATCGCCCGCGGTGAAGTTTTCGCTTGGATAATTATGTCGTCATTTTTAACGGAGAATGCGATTCTGAATGTGATTTGTCGACCGCTTAACTTCGATTACACTTCACCTTCATCAGGTGCAGTGCGTATCCAAGAGCGAACCGAATGCTCCTCTAAAACGTTTCGGAAATTGTGACATATCCCAGGTTCCAACGCGATATCTGTTTTCTGTTACGTCAGATGTCGGCGGAAACGGGATGCTCGAATTTTCCACTTCTCTTCCGAGAGCTGGATAAGATATATATACTATACCTACACATGTACGACGTATATAACTTGAGAAATATTTCAGCCGTGACTGACATCGGGCGGACATGGTTTTACCCGTCACCTTTCACAGCTTTTCCTCGCCAACAGGGTCTCTCTTGGGGTATGTTTCCTCCGCTGACATCGTTATTATATATTCATTCATTCATTCGTCCACTCGCCCATTCAGCCATCCGTTCATTCATTCATTCGTTCATTCGCCTTTTTTCACCACCTCGTCGCGATTTTTGATCCGCGCAAAGAAAATTTTCTCTTCACTTGACATCTCTGTTATACTCACGTGAATTACACACGTCTACAATACGAATTTCAACACGTTTCAAACATTTGAGCATAATTTTCTTGTCAGTTGTAATTCCCCTTTCTGCTTTTCTCTCTCTCTCTCTCTCTCTCTCTGTCTCTCTCTTCCGTCCGTCAATCTTTCATCCAACATTATTTATTCCTCTCTCTCCCGCGATTTATTTCTCGCATCAAATTCTTCGTACATATTCGCGATTGGACACAATTTACACGTCATGAAATCTCACAGCGAAATCCTACTGTTCCTGCACCCGTTTCTCAAATTTCCTTCTCATTTTCGGTATATTCCCTCGCCTCTCTCAATTCGCAAGATCTGAAATTGTAGGGTTGACTGCAGCTGCTGTTGGTTGGTCTGGATCAAAAGTTGTTGCTTTGATTCCCTGGAGTTGAGTTAACCGTTGCTTAAAGCTATAAATGAAGTTCCAGTTGGCACGTTACGGCGTCGCGGTATTGTACCTACATGTTGGTGTACAAAGGGGCTAGGAAAACTATTCTGGGTGGGAGTGAGCACAGCATAACTAGGCCTAGGGGCTGAAATTAAGTAAATTTATCTCTCCCTAACCGCAATAATCAGACGCCGTTAGTTCAGACTGGAACTAGTTCCGTCCGCATTCCCTCCTCCTCTCTATTCCGCTCTTCTCGCGATTCCTTTCCTTCCCCCGGGAAAACGACGCCGGCAAAAGATGCTATCTAGTACAGGACAACCCCCGGAACGTCTTAATCTTGCAGCGAATGAATTTATACAGACTATACGTATATGGCCTGGACAATTGTTTCAGGCGCGTACGTATGCGAAGTTCGTGCGTAATTGAATTACGTTCGACGAAGAAACTTCGAGATTCTGATGCCTATCCCTAGTTTTCCTTTCCCTTCTGCTTCTTCTTGTTTCCGGAGCGGCGGCGGCGGCGGCGGCGGCGGGGGGGGGGGGGGGGGGGGGAGGGGAGGAAACTATTGTAGCTGAGCAGATTTCGGCAATAATTTAATAGAGAGCTTCGTGTCGCTGTCGTGTCATTTCATGTGAGAAATTTATTTCACAGATTATTTTCCGAGCCATTTTATAATTGCTTTATGAGAAAACGTGTGAAATTTTCACGCTCCATGGTGCAGGCTACGATCTGCGTGATACAATTTTCAGCTCGTGAAAAAAGCGTATGAAAATCCCGATTCAGACAATTTACATCTGAAATTGCGAAACATTTTTAGGGTAGGTGATCAACTAAATATATGTATAGGTATTTTATTTTCGGAAAGTTGACGAGTTTTTTTTTTTTTAACACAGAAGTATGAAATTTATTCACATCATAAGTCCGTTTCTGTACCTATATGGTTCAGAATGCCTTCGTGAAAAAAGTAGGTACAGTCGACTCTCTTCTTTACTTCGGAATTCTCAGCGCAGACTCGAAATCGCGGTGTAAAAAGAGGGAGAACGAAATATTTTCGATCTTATCGTTTTGAAATTTGCAATTTTTTCACCCGTTCGAAAAGCAGGCACGAGACCCTGATCATCGTACTACAAAAAATGTGATATTTTTTATCCAATTTCAGAGAACTAGAATGGGGAAAATTTATTGTAGAATAAAAGGTGAAAAATTAGTGAGATCGGAGTGAAATAAAATGTCCCGAAAGACGCGATGTCGGAAGAATATAGGCTGTGCCGACGCGTGTGTGCAGCCTCGTCCCCGGCCTCCGCGCAAACTTTGTTTGAACGAAACAAGAAACGAAAAAATAAAAGGAAAGAGAAAGAACAAAAGAAAGAAGAAAAACAAAAAAAAATGGCACACGGTTCCATTGCCCGAGGGAAATTTTTTTTAATTCCGAGAAAAGAAAGAGAGAGAAATGAGAAAAAAAAGAAAAGAAAAGGAACGGCATGCGGCATGGAATACACGTGGGAGAATGTGAAGGAGAATGGGGAATCGAAGCGGGAAATATTCAGCTATAGATGTTAACGCATTACTATGGAAAAGCGGCGGGGGGGGGGGGGGGGTACATACATACGCATATATACATATATATATACACACGCACAAGCTAAAAGCTTCCCGTTCGTTTTCCCAGTGACACTTATCACCAGCTTACCGTCCACGTCACGTACGTATATATCACATGTAATTTTGAAGCTGAAAAAAGTAATTTTTTTGACAAGAAGAAAGATTGATATATTAAAAATTCACGTGAAAATTTCAAATGCCGGCTGACAAATCGGAAGATGAAAAAAGCAGGGGAAGAATGAAAATAAAGGGAGAATACACAAGCGGATGAAGAACGAACAACTCGGCTACAACGGGTCTCGTGTTTCAAACCGTCTCTTTCCTAATTCGAACAATTTTTGTAATACACTTGAGATAGCTGACTTTTTCAGAAAATGCAAACAGCACAAAATATAACTAGCGAAATTGTAAAATTGGTTGAAAATTTCCGTGAGGTTTTACGATTGATCAGATCTGTAGTGATAAACATCTCGAGCATGTTTTTATTGTCGTGAAGAAATTTTCCATTTTCCATGCGCGAGTAAACGAAACGAAACATCCGGAATTCGGTGAGCGAAGATGAAAGTTGAACAAGAAAGGGAACCTAATGATTCGAAGATCAGGAACTTACGAAACTGGTATTATTATCATTATCAATGCCGGAGGGAAATTGTCTCATCTGAATTTCCAAATTCTGCTATTCTCTGAAAATCTATTCTATTCTTTATTTTTCATCTTTCATAACGGCAGGTTCCAGATTTCACCTGATTCCCGGCTCGCGTTTATTCTCCTCGGTTCATTTTTCGAGGTCCTGACAACGGCTGAAGTATTTTGCGTTCGTTTGACCTATAGAGACCTGTCTGAAGTACGCGCAGGTTGGGGAAATTTGTAACTTATTGGGCCGGCGGGTAGTATAGAGGTCACGGCGGGCCAAAGACAACAAATGTAAGGCGTATACGAAGGGCATATATCAAGTGGTTTTACTTTATCTTTCTTATAGGTCCGCTTGCAGACAAATGGTCACATTTACATATAGGCGAGCTCAGCGCCCTAAAAGCATTCCCTATACTTCGTTCCAATACGACTGATACGTCGAACTTCTACGGCTGTTCGTTTTTATCGAGTATTTCGTGCCAAATTCACAATCTCAAAAATCTTCCCAACAACGTATTGATACAATACGTATAATTTTTTACACGGCGCGGCGGTACCTGCACTCCTGGAACACTGACGTGATTTTTTTCAAATTTTCTTCCGCAATCGTTTTTCAGTTACTAATTTCCTAAGTCAAGATTCGTCCCCCCCATCCAATTGGTTCGGATAGATTGTCATGAAAATTGTTGGCAGCTATTCCGAATACTTTTCAATAAACATTCATGTTAGCTCAGTTTTTTTTTTTTTCTTCTATATATATTTTTCTTCAAGCGGTTAACGTTTTCTTTCTTGAAGAATTGCATAATTTTTGCAAAATTTTATTATTAACTATTATAATAATCGATTGGTACGATTGTAGCCTCTATAAATTTGCGTTCGTTATCGATCGGTTATAGTCTCTGAACGCTAACTAAATCATTGACTACGCTTTTCGAGTGAAAACAGATTTGGAATCGCTGGAACGAAATGAGGCTCCAGTTTTATTTTTGTTGAAAAAAGATATGGAATCCAGTCTTTAGAAAGACGGAAATTTTGTCTGGAAAATTCGGTACGGCGGGATTCCGAACTGGAGAAATTTATAGCTCAAAAACGGTCCCAGAATATATTGCGAGGTATTCGAGCCCGTTGCTTGGCTTGGCACGGAATGCCTCATACGTACAAAATATACACCGAACACATCGTTTTCCGGCAGAGTGTTTTTCTTCTATTCTCTTATTTATGTGTAATACAATTCTAAATCGCTTGGCAAATTTTCAATGTCAGTAAAAACGCGCGATATTTCGGGGAGCCAACGGCGTGGCCCTCCACCACTTTCTGGATACGAAGGGATAAAATTTTTCCGAAAATATGTATGCGATCGCAGTTCGATTTTTGTGCTCTGGAACGCGATTTGAAAATTTCTACAATTTTCACACATGAAACTATAAAATATCAAAGTTTTTGTATTTCTCGACAACAACGAAAGTAATGCTCAATTTTTGAACGGTACCTTTACTATACCATGGCTTCGAAGCTTACTCATCAAAACGCTCGTACAATACTTGTAGGATTTTGTCAAGTCTAGAAAGAAATATCATATACACGCATCTGACATTATTCCGTTTGAAAAGGCGCAATAGCTTTCCTCGTTTTGGCATACGTACATACCTTTTTTCCTTCAAATTTCCTCTCTCCATGTATGTACACATTTTCTTTGGCAATATATAAGCAGAAGCAAAAGCAGAAGCAGAAGCAAAAGCAAAAGCGCAAGCAGCTCGCTGCGACAGCTTTCCCGTTGCTAAACTATATTTTCCTATATCATAAGTAGGAGTAGTCGTAGTAGAAGTGGCGGAAGTAGCAGTAGCTTTGCAGAAATTGGGTCGAACAAGGGTGCACTGGAAAATGCAAATATTAAACGCAACCTGTCATCGTAAGCTGCGACAGCTACTAAGCAAATAAACATACGCCACGTAGTTTCTCCTCCCGCCTACCGTCTCCGCTACCTCCGACCATGCACCTACCTCCTTCAACCCCCCTCAACCCTTCGCAGTTTCTTCTCGGCTACACACCCCGTTTCGTGTCGCTCACTTAGCTCCAGACATCTGCCCTCAACGAGTACCATTCCACCGTGACCGAGGCAAGATGCTACAATATGGAGAAACATGTATTCATCAGGAGGAAAAGAAAAACAACAAACAGAAACAACGAGGATGTTCATATACTATATGTACTTTGTGACTTTTGAAGCTGCCGATAAATTTCTGAACATCAATTATTATTCGTTAAGAATTTGAAAATTTGTTAACGGCATATATAGTTGTAGATTTACAAGCAGTGGCATGGAGATTTCGTTTCAATATTTTCGCGAATTCGCTGGTATAGTACGCCGAATCTAAATTTTATCGTTCTATGAAAAAATAAGCAAATATTCTCACCGGTGCCCAACTTTTCCGCAATAACGAATCATATACAATTCATTCTTAATTGTCACGAATTCACGATGATAATTATATGTTCGGACTGTAAGGGAAATTTCGTTACGATCAATTTCAGAGATGATCATTTCTACGAGTAAATTATAGAGAAAAGAAGGAAAACAATCGTCAAATATTTCGTAGATTTTGAATTTCGAACTGGATGTGATCATAATGAACGAAGCTCACCGAGGCTGCAGACAATGAAGAAAAATGAACAGACAATCAATCAGGCATCGTTTAGTCCGATAATAATTTCCAGAGATGAAAGGCCGATGAAAGGCAGCAATGGGGAAAGGGGATGGCGAGGGGCGGAGGTCGGTGCAGGAGAGGTTTTCGAAGTAATAGTGGTACACACGACGATATTTTACTTTTTATCTTCACAGTTTTGCAATATTTTCTTGTAGGACGGTGTATCACAGTTATCTATCGGAAAGTATAACGCCAGGGAGCTTCAGCGGGGAGGGCAGGGGGGGGGGGGGTTAAACTTAGGCGAAACTCGTGAGATAAGGAGGAAGAAGAGCGAGGAAAAAGACGCGAAAAAAATAAAAGTAGGAAGGAAAAAAGGAAAGAAGGGAGAGAAAAAAAACGGGAAAAATGAAAGAGAAGAAAAATCGCAAAATACATTTTTTTCCCTGCCCCTCGAACAAACGTACAAAATTATAGGCGCTACGTGCAGCTGATAGAGAAACGAGGAGAAATATCTGACAGCAAGAATAGAAACTTGGATTTTCTGTGAACGATTTGTACATCCGTGATATCCGAGATTCACCAAACGGTATTGATAAATTTATAGAAAAGCTTTCAAACTTTGAAAATAAAAAATGCGATCGGCCCTCAAAATTTGGGCAAATTTTTTCGCCTCACCAATTTGCGAATTTCCCATTTTTTTCGTCAAATATTTTCGAACAAAATTAGCAACTGTATGTTGTAGTGGAAAATTATTCTGGGCAATTTAAAGGAAACGAGCGACATCCGGCTGCGGCTTGTCCACTTTCGTTTCGTTGTGTTATTCTTTTTCGTTTTCCGGAGCACCGGGACGTGCGTTTTTCTTTATTTCTTTATTTGAACTTGTTATTCATTATTCAGACTCGGATTCTTCCGAATCTCTTGTCACTAGATCTCGGACACAGCAAAATATGGCAGTATACGTGGAAAACGTGACATTTTCGTGAAAAATTGGATATCGTTGCAATCTTTTTTTCTTCCAAATTTCAACGAATAGCCAAAATCATACGGTATGCAGAGCTTCGGGTAATTTTTGGGAGAAAGTTTTCCATCGGGGGCAGAGATAACTCGAGACCTTCCGTTCGCAGCGTTCGATATTTGATTCGTCCCCATTTTCCAAGAGCTTTTAAGCATATCACGCGGTCGAATCGCACGTACTCAACGAACTTTTTTTATCGGTAAGTTCATGCCAATGTATAACTCGATTAATTATTCAGATAATTTACAATGATTCGTGCGTAAGCCTGTCACTTCTCACATGGCATATATATCTGTCTCTCCACTGAAGGAAAACCAGTAACATGAATCTGGTGCTCCCAAAAAATGAGAACGAAAATAATGAAAAAAATGCATTGATTCTTCGCCCCCCCCCCCCCCCCCCCCCTCCTCACTTTCTTTTTTTCGAAATGAATCCGTTAATCAAAACAGAAATCGAGAAGCTTACAAATGTTTCTGCGTAGGAACCGTCCTCCGGGAAATTTCGCAATTTCCACAATTGACGATTTTTGTTACTATGCTAGCGCGAAAAATTGTGACTCATGCAGTTACTCGGTCGGTTGGCGTGATTATACTCAACTATTATCGAAGTCCCTAATGTATAATAAATCGGTACGATTTTGGAACTGGTATTACGCCGATGCATATTTCATTTAATCGCGATTCAAATCATACTGCAGCATGGAATCTATACCTACAGCGAAAAAATTATCTCTCAAATAGTAATTGTTATATTTTTGATTCCATTACTTCTCATATTCATTGCGACTGAACTTCATCCATGAAAAGTGGAATTTTCATTTCTACGGAGCACACTCGTCAAAAGATTTACAGCTTTTTCTGCGTTTCCGAGTCTGGCCACGACTTTCGTTCAATCCAGTTGAATGTTCGGGGCGGTTGTTATCATCATCGAACAATAATCAACGGGAGTGCTTCGCGGTATTTCGTTACTTTATTCAGAAATATCAAAAAATTTGTATTTCTTTGGAACGAAATATGTGATTTTTTATAGCGCTTTTTTCAGAAAAATCGAGATTTTATCAACAATATTCCATAAACGTTGTTTTGTGCACGAGGAAAGAAACAGTAATACCAGCAAGAGGAAAAAGAAAATAACTAATTGATCGAAGATTTGAGTATTTTGGAAAAAAATCAAGGAAACAAAAATCGACCCACGCCGTTTCACGAAATTAAACGTTCCGTGAAACAAAGATGATAATGATAGTTGATCTTGGAAAATGAAATTTGCGTTAATCGCAAGTTGGCAAGTGAAGCTCTGCTTGGACTGCGGACTGGTTTCTTGAATTAACAGAGTGCAGGCAGGGAATAGGTTTCCAGCTTGGATGTAAATTTAAATAATAATTATTCATTTCCTCGGTGTTGAAATTAAAATACAAATCGAGTCTTGGCACTGGAGAGGTGTAATCCCTGAATTAAGGTACGACCCGGTCGGCCTGCGTCCTTCACGGGGGATGAAAAACGGGTAAGATAGGGTTTCGGCCCTCTGCCCATGGATATAAATTGTTTTAACGCTGCTCTGATGCGATTAGACGAAGAGGAAGCCTAGCTGTTCCCGTTCCCGTTACCGTTACCGTTCCCATCTCCGTCGTCGTCTTTACTCTGAATAAGTAGGCCGGGGGATTCTACCCCCCAAGACGCTGTCATTAAATGAAGGACTTCGTCCCAAAAACAGACGCCAACGTCTCGACGGTCCTCCAAATATTGTCTACTTAATGGGTACAAAATACTGCCCCGAAGTTCAGCCTATGAAATTTGATAGAAAAAATTCACGTTTTTTTTGGTCCGTTGCCCAACGGACTTCCGTATTCCACCACCGTTCAATTATCGCCCACGAATCCCCGAAGGGTGGTAATCTGTTTTCGTTTCAGGGATGATTCCTAATTTCGGAATAATTCTGAAGATCATTGAGATAAGGTCCAGATGGACCACTTTTTGTTTATTGGTCATGAATTCGGTGATACTGAGGCTTTGTTTCACGTCAGAGTATTGACGATTTAGGAAATTCATCAGACCTGAAAGCCCGATGAAAATGACCGAATGGAATAAATAACGTCTTCGTTATTATTTTCCATTACTCGAGTAACGAAGAATCAGACAATTTTCTGAAGGTATGAATAATTCGGACGACCTATTCTGTAGCAGCTCGTACGTGGATAATCTTGCTGTTCATTTCGTTTGTTGAATCGCCGCGGAGTTGCCCGTGTTACGGACAGTGATAATTTTCGAATTCATTTCTGACAAATGTGGAATTGAAAAACATCGTTGATCTACAAAGTATGTATTATACATAGCTCTCCATGAATTCCGTGCATCATAAACCGACCGTGTCGTAATATTAATCACGCAAGACTCGGCCCGGATAACTTGTGTTCCGCGATCGCACTGGATTTTTGTCCGAGCGAAAGCTCGCTCTTCATTCCTCAACTTTAACGTGTGCTTGGTAATGACCTTGGCCTGTAAAGTGGTTCAAAAACTGGGAAACTTCTTCTTTATACTGCTAGAACAATTCAAACCAACGCGAGGCAACGATTCAACGAGGGTTTCTCTTTCACTCTGAACATCAAACTTGTGTAAGTTGCAGGTACTGATCCCCCGCTCTTTATCCACTGCGGGAATTCTTCCTCATTCTTTTACTACTTTCTTTCTTTCTTTCTTTCTGTCTTTCTTTTTCGTTCAGAGAAGGTTTCCTTCGGTCCGTCGCGAAATGTATAAACTCGCTTCATCGGACATACGTACGCGCGCGCGTATACGTGTAACTCGAACCTCGCGTGAAATTGAAAGGGCCAAATTAACTCTCAAAATTCCTACCTGATGGCCATTTCCTTAAGTTGTACCCTCCGACTGGCTTTAACCGGCGAAAAAAGTATCCGTAGAATTTGAACTCCGAAAATGTTGCTGTAACAAATAAAAGAAAGAATGGAAGCAAGAAGAGTGCAAAGAACGTGAAAATAAGGCATGAAGACAAGGCAGGACCGATGCCACGCCGTTATTCCGGGGTAAATTCTACTTTCCGTTCCTCATTCCCCTTATAATCTGCTGTTCGTCCGACACTCGGAAAGAGCATTACGATAGTCTCGAGCTACGGTATGGCAGAGAATTCATTTCAATAAATTTGCATACCGAGGAATAACGTCTGCTCTTATTTCACCCCAACCCCAACCCCAACCCCTGCCTCTTCTTTTTCTCATTCCTAGATTCTTCTTATTCTTTTTATTCTCCCATCACCTCGCTCCTTTATTCATTCGTTACTTTTGACGCTTTTCTGAAATGTTACGTTAGTACCTCCCCCCCCCCCCCCCCCCCCGATCACTAACCGAGCGATTATTCCTCAGGGTATACTATATCCGAATAACGATCACGGTAATCCCTCAAGATTGAGAAATATCATGAAATTCATCCGGCTTGATTTGAAAGACTTGACAAATATATTCTGCCGTGTTAAGTATAGGTTACATTACTTTCACTCATTCATCTTCGGTACAAAAATTTCGACACATTTTCTCTCCTAAGCGTCAACTTCTCGAAACTTTCCGTTTCTATTTCCATCAATTTTCCACCCCGCAATTAAGTAGCCAATTACGTATACGTGGGCTTCTTTTTCCGTTTTCTTTTGCATATGATACTACACAGCTTTCCCGTTTTCTGATTGCTTCCCTCCGTTACACAAACGAAACAAGAAATTTTACCCGCGTAAATTTAACTGGCACATCAATTTTTTAACGAAATTTTTCAAAACCTCATTCTCACGGTGGAGTGAAATTTTTTTGGAATTCGGTTGCATCGATAAAGTTGAGGTAACAAAAAGAAAAGAAAAGGAAAAAAACAAGAAAAAAGGACGCGTGGGTTCAAATCACGTCGATTTGGAGTTCGTGTGGTCGCAGTACCAACCTTGGCCCGTGGTGAAAATTGCACCGAAAAATTTAAAGCACGAATTTGCACCCACCACATTCGTGAAGATATTTGAGCTCTAGCTGGAAATCAATTCACCGGTTAGTATCCCCAGTCTAATTTTCCCTGTCAACAGAATAGGAGGAAAAAAATGCATTCATGTTTGTTCCGCTTGTAGTAGATAGAACGCGTGAAGTTGAAAATTTACGGTCTGTAGATTTACGTATCAGTTTGAATAACATTAACAAATATCATTAAATGTTGAAAATAGTGTCTGTAACTATCCGTCCGAAAATCTGTTCTGGCATGAACGAGAACAAACTATCGTATCAATGGAATTTGGAAAACGTTTCTTAGGAAAATGATGCGTGCTATTTTCGTTACTGAAAAAGGACAAAAGCTTGCAAAACCGATTTTTTCGTGCAAAAATCTCGACGTGTTTTTTTGGGGGGGAAAAAAATCGAATAAATGAAAAACACCATGATACTCGAAACTGACGTTTTCACAGTCCGTAAGACGATCTGGATTTTTCATCCTGGATTCCGCGTTCGCCTGGAATCAAGTACACCATTGACCGACGCACGGAGTGCGTACAACGTTCTCTGTGATGTCAAATCTCTCGAGCTGGTATAATGGTGACTTTTATTTGTCTCGGAATGATTCTAATTTTTGTAGTAATAAAAGACCTGGAACACAAACTTCTCCCATAAATCATGGATTCGCAAGGGAAGAAGAACACAATATTCTTGCTTCAGTCGAACAATTTTCTCATGTTACTTTATTCCGAAGCTTCGGTTTTCAGCAATCGCGGAATAAATTCTCGAACTACCATCAGATATGATCCAGAAATGAAGAGTAGAGCGGTCGTACTGAAGTGGGGGAGGAGTGGATTCTATTCTGAAGCTTAACAATAGACACCATCTTCGGTGGAGAGGCAGGGCAGAGGATGGGAAACGATGGGAGTGATGATAGCCGGGTGAGAGGAAAAGGAGGAGATGAGCGTTATAGTAGATACGGTATTGCGCAATATACCGAGTGCGGAAGGAGACTACGATTGGGATAGTCGTACAAGCGTGTGCGTTATTTTTATCCCCCCCCCCCCCCCCCCCCCCCCAGTTCGGTTTCTCTTTTCCGTATGATACAGGAAAAAAATCGGCGAGTATAGCAATTTCCCTCAGTCGCTGTGGACGGTTGTTTTTTTCAACATTAAAATGATTTACTCTTACACGGTCGAATTTCGATCCAACAATTTTTCGACCCGATTTCTCTGCGGGCATCATATCCAACCTCTCGGCTGGGGCGAATACCGATTTCAAAGATTTATAGACAACTTTATACTCTTATGGATCTAGATATTTTACCTCACGACTGAACGACGCTTTATTTGTCTTCGAATCTTTCTCCGATACCTGGGGTCTAGTCTTTCGTCTTGGGAAATAAAATTTCCTCCAAATATCAGGGGGTGAATATATTGAGAAAAAATTGTTCGCATCAACATCCCCCCCCCCCCCCCCCCCCCCCCTCGAGATTTTTTAGTTCAGACATTGATCTCTGCGAATTTCTTCCGCGACATCCAGTTGCCATTCTTTTTCCATCATTGAATCTATATAATGTTACAGAAATATTTCTTCCCGTGAATCGTATGATTATTGATTCATCGTTTCAATCAGATTGCTATAAACTTGATCGAAGTATCGGTCCGCAATTGATTCCCGCTTCCCCGTCATATCTCCCGATACCTCACTTACAATTAGATCATCAATCGTTTTACCTACGGTTCGTGCGTTCGTGATTAGTAAACGTTCTCTGATCAAGTTCTATTGACGGAAACACCGTGAATATAGAGAAAACCCATAGTTATACTACAAACGGCGATCGACGTAGGTGATTATACTGCAGAGTTCGTCCTCTCGTTCAGATGGAATATTTCAAGCGCTACTCGAAGGTCTAGTAGGCATTTAGGTAGACGGATACGTGGGTAGTTATATACACGTATATATATATATATATATATATAAATATATATACATACACAAAGCATTGCGTATTGTCCCGCGTACATTCGAGTCTGCTCAACCGGACTATCGACGTGTATCTTTTATACGCTTTCCCCGGTTCACTCGCCACGTATATACTGGTACATATAATCCGTACATAGGTATGTATGTACATCGGGGTATGTGCCCACTGTGTACCTATATATCTGCATCCATACACGCGTGCGCCCATGTACACGTTGTGTGTAGGTACATAGACGCCGTATGTACTCGTATGTATACGTATATAGGTATATCTATCTCCTCGATTTCACCCTGCCATCCAACATTCTCGGTGATCAGCTGGCACGGGCAGAGGCAACAACGTCACGCGATTTCAACCCCCACCTCAACCATTTCGTCCGTTACACCCATTTCATCCGCCTCACCCCATTTTCCTAGCTGTCACATAGTTCCCTGGCGGAAACTAAAAACGTGAAATAAAACAATAAATGATGTAGATGAAATAAAACAATGGATTTAATAATCTACCGGGTCCTATCTATCGTCGCATTGGTTACAGTAATTAATTGATACAGGCTTTCGTTGTGCAAGAAATGAAAACGATTCGGAATGATTCAAAGGTTCCTCTCCAACGGAAATGGATGAAGGAAAAACTGGAATAGCTGTTCATCGAATTGCCGTTTCGTAGATTTTTATGAAATTACGGTCACGCAAATATTTTCGTCAAAAATAGACGCAAAAGCGAAAAAAGAAGAGAACTAAACTAAAAAAACGAGGAACAATGAAGCGAAATCGTATGAATTTTCATTCTATACTCCATTCCGTTTTTCCGTTCAATCGTTCACAGAATTTTCAAGAAATTCGCTTCACGGTCTCCAATTAATTTCATCACAGCTTAGATACAGTCTCTCACCTGTTTCTGACAGAAGAGACATAATGATTTTACGATACAAAGGAAAGGGGGTAGAAAAGAGCGAAAATTGTGAAACTGAATGAAACCTAGTTATCTGATCCTCTCTGCAGAGACTTCCTCCACAATAAAACGGACTTCTTTGCCATGGGAGAACAATTTCCTAGCGCGGGTGTGATCGGTTCAATTAAAGAGCTGAATCTTCTTCTTTTATTTTCGGCACAGGTGAACTCCGGAAGTTCGCCTTGCACGGTACCTACATACTCATTCTTCGTTTATTTTTCTCTTCCCGTTCATCCTTCGTTGACGACGTATTGGCAGATCATTTTATGAGTCTTTGATTCGCATTTGGGCAAAGTGTGTCGATCTTCGCATTGAACGATCTGGAGCACAGATTTTTCGACCACCGGCAATTGACGACCGTGACGACGTTCGTCTTTTTCGTGTTTTCAGAAGGTAATGAAAAACAAAATGATGTCGCCAATCTGTACGAAATGTCCCGACCGTACCTTCTTATACTCGACGGCTAACAAGTTACTGCCGAGGGATGCCTAATGTCAGACTATGTCGAAATGTTTTTCAGTCCCAATATCGAGGGAAACGGGGAAACGGCGCGCGATGTGCATACATTCGCTATTTGTATCATAGCGAATGTAATTCAAGCCTTTGATGAAGTTGGTCTATGATTAGTTTCGAGGGTGAAAGGTGACTCGTTAACGGTTTCTAGGTACCACAGCGGTCGACCTAGCCCGAAACCGCTACCTCTGAACTTAAATACAGCATCATCAACAGAGCTCTTTACCATCTTGTATCCTTCTAACTACCTTGGAGGCTTCCAGGCACGATGGAGAATAAAATACCTTCTGCCGAGTAAGAGATGTGTGCGTATTTAGTTGACAGAGAAAATCGGTTGTTAAGTGTAACGCCAATTTCATTGAACGGAAATAGGCGTTCTTCAGAAGCATATTCGATCGGATCATATCAATATGGCAACAGACGATCGGTTACGGTCGTGACATGGACCACCCATCGGCATCGAAATGTATGAAGCCATTCAACGCCCGACGTACAGATTCGATCCCAGATACTTGCCATGGAAAAATATCGCGGGAAATTCCGTTAGCTCGAAGTTTTCACGCGGAATTCTATGCAGAATGGCCTCGTAAAGCACGAAACGATGTGTATGTTCAAGGAAGTAAGAAAAAAATCTGAAGATCGTTGATATCGTTGCTACACGAAGCCCTTTCAGCGCGCGGCTATTCATGCGATGAGCAAATGTGCGGTGTATCATTCCATCCAGATTGTGAACAAGTTAGGGAATATGGAGTATTTAGACAGAAAGTGTATAGAGTAGCGGGCAAGGAAAATGGCAACATCTAACGTAAGCGAACAACGAAGAGAAGAGCTCTAATGGCTGGTCGGGGTTATGCCTGGGGTCCTTTATCGAGTTAGCGAACCGATTGTCGGGTATAGCCTCGTCGATAATCGAATGAACCTGGTAAAATCACGCTCCTAGCTCTTCCGACACGCCGACACGCGGGATCCACTAATATCCTTCGTTGTGTGTTTAAACACAGCACTTATGCTCCAAGTACTGTGCGCGTAAGAGAAAACCGAAGGCGATGGCCAAGGCAAAGCCCAATCTGATGGCTCCGGCGATGGCTATGGCTGTGGCTGTGGCTGTGGCTATGGAAGAGGCAGACGGAAAAGGGAAAAAGAGGAAAGGGAGTTGCCTCCTGAGTTATCTCAAAGGCCAAATTCTCGCCTTTAACAAATCGATATCCAGGACCGCCTTCACAATGCCGTCGAACCCTTCCTTAATTCCTCGACTAACTGTGGAAGGCCGTGGATACAGAATTAAGAACGGCCGTTTGAAAAGCAGGAAAAAGAAGAAGAAAGTATTCATTAATCCGGGGTGAAAAAGAAGACCGAAAGAATTTAGGCTGATGAGAAAAAAGACACTGAAGATATCCCACGCAGCACAAATTTTACCGTGCATGTTGTCTCGCCCTCACTCATTCCGACGACGAATTAAAAATGGTTGGTACTTTTCTTCATACTTTGAGCCTGTAGAAATTTTCACGGGATAATATCCCGTGCATTCAGACCTCGTTAGCTGAGAAATGATCTTCTCAATACCGTAAGATATAGGTACAGTAGGTGGTACAGGAAAGCTCAGGATCTGTTTGGGAAATGGCACTATCTGAGATTATCTTCAGTTACCAAAACCAAGGAATCAATTCTGAGAATAGAAGGTGAAAGCTGAAATTATCCCGACCAAATGTATCTGGATGAAAGTTTACCGGTTATGAAAAAGTGGCGAAAATGAATTCAGCGACTTCAGCAGCATATGGTTATGAAGAATTTGGAATTATCATCGCAGCTTCGTTTTCTTGGCTAACAATTTTTGCCCAAGTTATACCTCGTGGTTGTATAAATATACATAATGTAACTATGTTCTCGTATTTACCAGACAAACAAATCGCTGTAAAAAACGGGGCGAGGCGGTACAGACACTCCCCGAGACTTGTAGATAGTTGTTAGACGATCTTGGTCGCTGATTTGAAATTATTACGTGGGACTTTCTGTGTGGGCGACTTTCTGCTTGAGTTCGAGTCAAACGTTGGAATTCAGTGTGCGCTTAGGTTGGGCGTCGTCGGGATGTTAGGGCGGCGGTGTCTCTTAACCTGATAAGCAAACTCTTAATATCAATTAAACAAATTACTGTGAGAGTAAAAAATTTACCACATCGATTTTTAAAGTGCAAATTTCGGGATTGAATTCTCAAATCTCGAGAAAGAAGAGATTATTTGAATAATTGAATAAACAATGGAGCGGGGACGTGCGACGACTGTTATTGATGAACAGAATGACCTCCCTCCCACCCTTCGCCCTTATCTTTGATTTTTAATATTATTCACTCACTTATTGTTAGCGAAAAGTTTAGCGAGCACTCACTCAAGTACTGCTGTTCTAACAAATCAATGGTCCTGAATAAATTCTTGAGATTTCCGATAATCGTCACTCCAATTTTCTTTACTTATTACCGAGATGAAAATTTATCACAGACGCTATATAGAAAATATAATTTTGTTTATGAGCTTTGAAAATTTTTAAACTCTGGCTGAATACTGTCAATTTTTCTGAGAGTAAGCAGAAACCAAAATTCAAAATCGTATTCCAGAAGAATGATTTCGTTTTCTATGAAGTTTTGACTGTTATCTCGTCGCTGGAAAACGGGATATTTAATTATAATAATTACCTTGGAAAGAGGTTTTCAAGTTCGTGATTTTACATTCGCCAGAATCCAATACAGTTTTGAAGAGTAACGGTTATCCACGAATCTCCGTGATGACATTTTAGTATTTATCAATTTTTAGGTTAGATTCACAACCGGGGTTCCCAAAAACATTTTTGGGAGCAGTTTCCACGAAAATTCGCCTGAATTTACTCACTTTTAATTCGCTGTTTTGAATATTAGTCTACCCGTCGTTTTTCAATTCGTTGAATCAATAAGCATCCGTGAGTATTAGAATCTCGCATTTTCCATATTCACATTACATCCGTGTAAGATTTTCGACATTAGTTAATCTTCTTTCTGAAAACTTTCTGTTTATCCGCCACAGAGACCACATCTTGTTGAGAAAAAAAATGTTAACGTCTGGTATCTCGAAATGTTAAAAATATAATGTAGCTGTCTTAAAAGCCCCAAAATGCTGGATCTAAATTTTCCAGATAACAAACACCGTTGAAGATATTCTCCATTTTTTCAAAGAGTGCTTCGGCGTAGATGCGAATAATAAGTTTTCGGTATAAAACTCAAACTGTCGTCTATAACTTGTTTTAACGTCGATGAAAATTTGTGCCGAATTTATCTACCCTGTTTATTTATACGATAAGTTGAGGAAATGCATAAATCCTAAGAGCCACGGGCTCAAGGGTGCGCGGGAGTTAGGTGGGTATAGGTATTGGTACGTATATCGACGTTAGAACGTTTCTCAATTCCCTGGTACGAATTTATCCGTGATTTCACATCCCCTGCAGCTGTTTGCGCAGCTCGATGAAAGTAGTAGGTACCTAATTTCGAGTTTAAACAGGTCACTTTTCATTGATTATTTTTTATTCATCTCAAGCTTTTCCCTTTTTTACTTTCTCATTCTATTTATTTTGAAAAAAACAAAAATTCCTCCCAAGTTTTCTCTCAAGTTTTCATATCCACAAGGCCGATCCAACCACCGCACCATTCTCTTTAATTCTTAAAGGGGTTCTCGGGGGTGGCGGGGGAAGCCGCGAGGGGGGGGGGGGGGGTGCTTGCAGCGAATGAATTGAAAATATTTCCGGTATCGTGCCTGATTAATTCAAGACTATCGATACGCAATTTTCGCTTCTGAGTTCTTTATCCCCTTCTTTTTAATTCCAATAACGCTCGTATTTCGAAGGAAATGTTCTTGGCCCTCCGCATATCTTGAGCGCACAGAAAGGATTCCAGTTCGTGATTCTCCCTGAATTTATAATATTGTTGTGATAGTTAGTTTCGTTCTCGACACCCCTAATTGCATTCGCGGTTTTTGCTCTTTGTTTTTTAAGCCAACTACTACGGTACTTCAGCTCTGTCACACCGCGGTGTCCCGAAATTCACGTTTCTCAACGTAACGTAACGTAACGCAACGTAACGTAACGTAACAACGTATTTTCCACCCCCTAACGACCGTTACACCGCTCGCCTATTCGTTATTCTCTTTGTGTTCGGAGTTTGCTGGGGTCAGCAGAGCCACCGTCGACGTAAAATAAAGATTGAAATATTCTACACGGTGCCGCAGGAAGGGAACAGGACAGAAATGGGACAGGGCATGACGGTTCCAAACGACACGGATCTGTTAAAATGATAATTTTCAAAGAAAAAGGATAGAAAATGAAAAAGGAAACGCTTACCGTGCAATTTTATATGCTCCGCTCTGCGTGCGAGGGCGTACGGCGGCGAATGACAAATTATAATTTCACTTTTGGTTTTGGTTTGTTCAACTTTTTGTTGTATAGTCGCCCGGTGTAGCTATCTGGAGCTGATATTAACCTGAATATTGTCTTTTTGTTTGCTGCTCTGCGCGTCCGTTGGAAGCGTGGTTTTTGTTGTCCTCGGTTTGAAATATGCAGATTTTGAGAAATGAATAATTAAACAAAAAGTGAGCTTATACGTTACGGCCGACTTCATCTGCGAGAAAGCTGAGGATAATTTGTATGGTAGACTGCAGTTATCGGGAATTCAAGTTTACGAATTCTAAATTATAGGTGAATATATCAGTAATTTCGAACGTTCAGAGGCTCGGGGAACGAAAGTAATGACGGAAGATGCGGAGAAAGAATAAAAAAGAAGAAATTTTGAGAATGATGATTTTTGGTTTCCGGAAAAACGACGAGATTTCCAAAGATTTTCATTTCATATCAATTTCTTCGTCTTCATTTGCGAAATCTGATAAATAATTGACGGAGCGAAGGATATAACAGAGGGAAAGAAACAAAGTGGCGGAAAATTGGAAAAGAATCGATGTATCCGAAAAAATGAGCTGAACAACGAATACGACCAGAAGATTCCGGTAAATTCTAATTTTCAAATAACCAAAATCCGATGTATAATTCACGATAAGAACGAAGAAAGGCAATGCGGCAAGAAAAAACACGGAATAATTTTATGAACAAATCTTTCTTGGTGTAAAAGAGGAATAAAGAAAGCTCCGCATTCGATTTAACGGGAAGAAATTCGAAGTGATTTTTGAAATCATTTTCTATCAATATTCTAAACCTGAAGCCAGCTTACCTACGTATGTAGGAGATTTTGACAGGCAGTCGATAACCCTGATAAAATACTGCAACCCCCCTCCCTTCATCTTATCGGTTCTTGAGCAGTTTGGCGCCAGGGGAGACGCCGATCGGGGATGAATTTTTTTGTCCGCGTCTTTTTGAGTGCAGGGTATAGTATAGTCGCGGGCTACCCGGGGGAAAGGTCGAGATAAGCAATAGAATCTCTGCAGTAGGTATAGGCACTGGGGAGAGGAATATTATAGTACGAGAATGAAAGAAGATCAGGATATGAAATTGAAGAGAAAAAATAAAAATAAACGTAAAACGAAAAAAGAAAAAAGGAAAGTAATCGGACTGATAAAAGAGAAGAGCGGGAGAAAGAGGAAGAACAAAAAAACTGCCAGGCGCGTCTACTTCTATCCGGATTGATAAACGAGGTTTCAATGACCACAAAACCCGGAAATTTATTGGCCATGCATTTTTCGATGCATGTGGCTCTAGATAAATTGAGCCGGAACCAATGCCAGGATTGATCAACGTATTCTGTCAATATGACATGCACGTAGGTAGCTCGGCGGACGGATATGTAGGTACATTTAAGCGGTAGCTTTATGCTCCGCAACTACGGTGATGGGGTGGCTCTTCCGAGCTTAAATATATTAATCATCCCTCAATTCAAGCGCTCGCGGTACTCCAGCTGCCCCACGTACTCAATTTCATGTCACGCTTATGTTCGCGTAACTACGGCTAGGGATGCTTTCCGTCTGGTTGCGCGGGCTATACGCGCGAATAGAAATATCGTATACCTACAACTGTCATTGAAGCAGCTTCTTTGATTAGCGTCAACGTTCGTTCGTCGTCCCATATGGTTGGGGTATACGGGGTAGTTTTAATTGGAGTGGAGGAGGAGAAATACTTGCGGTGGTTAACGCACACAACGTGTTTAAAAACGCAATCTGTTTATCTCCTGTCCAGGGTGTTTGTTCAGAGCAAACTCGTTCCAACACTTGGATATATGTGGGTAGGTATGTGTATCTGGATAGCAATTATTTACACAGGTTCGACAAACGGTGGTATTCTGTTTAATGGGCCAATCATTTACCTAATAATGTTTCTAAATCGCTGATACGATCGTGGCGTGGCGTACGGTCAGATGGTGCATTTGGATACACGAAAACCAGCTGAAGGAGAAGCTCGGAGCATCAAAATACTTGCACCAATTTCTTGGATCGCTGCAGCGCGGGGGCGCGGCGGCACTGAAATTCCCAACAATGCGACCATAACCCTCGAGAGTAGCTTGGAACGTCGAAATACTCGCGCGAATTTCTCTATACGGACTCTACCAAGTGGAAATAAAGATGAAACAAAACAGTTGGTACCGTTGAGAGCAGATCAAACCATGATCAAAAATACTTGGTCAAATACTTACGAAGAAAGAATTTTACAACGCGTGCTCAATTGTACCGTTGACTGCACTCGCGAAACGTGTAATAACACACGGTGTACGTACATGTGTGCATACGTACGTACGACGCATAAAACGCGAGTCGGATTCAGCTATAAAGATGAGAATTCACCGTGAAATATACGGAAACGCGTGGGAAAATTAGTTCGGTCAAGCTTGCTTGCTAATCTTGTTGTCTACTGTCTGATCTCGTACTCGCTAATACCTACGTACCGTGAGACACTCGAGACACGTTGAGCCGAGATGAAATAAAACACTTTGAGCACGCGGTGAAATTAGCTGAAAAAGTCAAACGAATCACCGGGATTCGGCTCCGAGATATAGCTGATTAAATACTTTGAAGATAAATTCTCGTCGTGTATTCGGACGTTCGAAACCCCACGAGAAGGAACTAAAACACTTTGAACACCAATCGAGCTGGGAGCTGAAAAAGTTCGACTAAAATGCCCCCGGATTCTGAGATATATACTTTTTCGATCGGTCTGTCTGGCTTCTGTTCTCAACGTCGAGTGGCCTAGGTTGTTTCTTCTTCGTTCGAAGTTTTCGATCCTCCGAACGTGACTGCACTTTCTCCCGAGAGTCTTCGTTCACGATTTCCTTATTACTTATTTATTTATTTATTCATTCATTTATTCATTTTTCTATCTTTTGGTAAATCAAATTTCATTTCAATCGTTTCGCCAATGTTACGGAAATATAGTTGGCCGTTATCCAAACAGAGGCAATCGCATCACGGTGCAACGATATACGATGCTCCAGCTGCTCCAGCTGCTCTCTAAAATCTTAAATGTATACATACATACATACATACATACATACGTACATATACATAGGTATATGTATTATATATAACTTTTGGCGCTATTTGAACACGATTTTTTCTATTTTTTCTTCCTCATAAATATCGCCGGCCGCCGCTTGTGCCACGAGAAAAGAATTATCCTCGCGCAATATCTGGCCACGTTATTAAATCTGCGGACAATTTTTTATCACAGCCGAAATATGAAGTGGAATAAATTAATGAAACGCTGCACTCGATATGAAAAATCTTGAGGAATACCCGCGCTACCGGACAATATAAAATGCCAATGAAATTGAAGTAAATCGAGGCACATATACCGATAATGTACCTACTCGGTCACGTTCTGTTCGTGTGCTTTTTTCCCCTACTTTCGACTTCAGAGCACAGAGCCGTATGCTTTCTTGAGTAATTGAGGTACGTCGGGTCGCGTCGTCACGCGAGGTCAAGACAGAGTTTTTATATTTTTGTATCGCTTAATTAGACGTAGCGAATAAGTGAAATGCGATGAGACGAAACTGCGGAGGACGACTCAGGTGGCAAGAAATATAGAGGCGGACAGTTCTTTTCTGGCAAAAACTATTTTATTTTTTTTGTTTCTTTCCTACTTTTTGGTTTCTTCTCTTCCGATCACTAATTGTTTTTTTCACCTCAATTCGTTACCGCGCTTCATTCTTACCCTCCGCTTATGAAAAATGGTTTATTACGCTCAGCTGATTTTCCGTGATCTGCAGCCTCCGTTGCTAGCTCTATATGTAGGTATACCTATATTCTCGTAGAATTTCTTTCCTTTTTCTTTCCGTTCATTCTCAGTGCCGACGCCATTTTCTATATATTTGTAATTTCTCCTCAGAATCCATCGAACTGTCGGCCACGAGTGGCACACGCAATAGAAATTCGAAATTGATGAAAATTTGATACGAAAGTTGTTTTCTTTTTTTTGATAATCGATAACGATTTTTCGGTTTTTTTTTTCTTCAAAATTCCAAGGCTAGGTCGAAGAAAGACAATACTTTTCGTACGAATCTTTCTCCGATGGGAATTTTTCTCCGGGGAATTGGGAAATAAACCGGAATATCATTTGGTTGTGTGAGAAAATGACAAGGCTTTCATCCTCTTCTTTGAAATTCTTAGTTTCCATCGATCGGCGAAAGCTCTTCGAAATTACGGAAGTGTTTCCGCAATTGAGGCATACGTTATGGATCCGTTTCCGCAAATTTCAATGGCTTGAGTTTCAAACGCACGATTCCTCGCGGTGCGAAACTGCTCTCTCTCTCTCTCTCTCACACTTTTTGCTTTGCCTCGCTACTATCTTCCGCTTACGAATAACGATTTGGCAAATATGGCGGGCATCTTCCCTTCAGGAACAGGATGAACAGAAATCCATTTTAACCCCATTTTATCCACGACATTAATCCCTCGAACGAAAGCCGAAAGTTTCCCCATTTTGGTAAAAATATTGATTCTAAGGTTTCTCTCTAAATATCCGATTACATATACTATCCAAATAGGTACTTGTTCATCAAATTTTTCAAAATCTTTCGACGATATGTATACTCCAAAATAATTCGCAGCTCTGTGTGAAATTATTTTGAAAATTTGTGCAATCTGATGGAATATTGACAACATATATACCGAAATCATGCGATTCAATATCGTTCACGATATAAGCTCCGATCTTGGAAATAGGTTTTGCAAATTAACTATTGATTAAAATTAATTGAACTAGTTTTTCAATATCGGAATGTTTCCGAGACTCCGCGTGCGACTAACTCGAGGAATCTTGGATCTTGGAATATCTCCCGAACGATCTACGGAATGTTGTTTAAATTTTGAAACTTTGTAGCGCACGGTTGAAAAATAATCAATAATTAGGGAATCCTTTCGGCCTGTGAAATGAAGAAACCTACGATAAACAGCTAGATAGATTAGAATTCTAATTAGTTGTACGAAAATTTGAAATTCCAATTATCCGGATAACTCGTATGCCATATCCCACGGTTATTATTATAAAATTAATGCGGAATTTAATGTCTAAGGTAAACCTGTACTATACCATAGAAGACTGCTACCTAGTCGAGTATGGAACAGCTACGGAAGTGATAATTTTTGGCGTTGAGTTTAAGCTGAGAACCGTGATAATTTATGATAGTTTGCTAAGCCTACTATCGTATGCCGGCCCCGATCTCTTGGACAAACATACCGGCGAAGTCGACCAGCTGTAAGGTACTTGGCTCTAAAGCCCAAACTCATCGTCCTATATAAATAACGTAACCGAAAACTATGAAAATAGTAGCTAAGCTGACTCCCGAGCGCTTTGAACCTCCCCATGGCTATTGTCTCTCTTCTGTACCACCGGCACGTACGCTCGGCACTGGCAAGAGGTAAATCTGTCAATGGGAAATCCTGTGCTGCTACCCGATATCAAACACACGTTCCGTGATTGCAATGAGCGCAGAAGACGAACGAAAAGAGAGAGATAGAGGGGGAAAAAACAGAAATGCAATCGGTAGAGGGAAAGGGGTGAAATTTTGGGAATTTCATTTTTCTCGCATATTCGTACGGAATACAGCTATACGAAATATTTTCGCGGATACGACGTTACGTCGGCGAGAATCTGTTCTGTTGAAGAAGATTAGTGACTGGAGACTATAATCCTCGCGGTTGGTTGGCATCTCCCGATCTCCGAGTTATAATTACATTTAAAAATATGCGGAACTTAATTGGGGAATAATGGAGAGAGCTTTCAACTATAGGCGGGATGGAGTCTGGCTGACGCGGTTATGAATATTAAAATTCCTTTCCGAAAGTGCACACGCTCTATAATGTACTATGTGTGGAGTATATCTGCCCCATACGGAGATGGTGAGAGAGAAGTTACGTGTATACCTATACATACTTACTCGTCAATTGCGAATAGATAATTATGATGTCTTGTCAATAAAGCTCCGCTACTCTTCGCTTAAACTCATATCCGAATAGAGCAGCTTTCGATACAGACGATGGAATGTTCCTCCGCAGAAGAATTCACGTATTGCAAGTTTGAACGCGAGTAAGCGAGGTAACGGGACAGGGGGTAATTAATTTTCATGAAAAATTGATTTCGCTTTCATATCGATACCGTGAAACTCTCTCTGGATATGAATTTTCGAAAAATAGTTTCCGCTAATTTCAAGGAATGCGAAATTTCCAAAGATCGACGATCGCTGAACTGCCCTCAACTCTTAGGTTAGAATACAAATTCTGATTCCTTGCGTGGGGCGTGCACACGTAATATATGAATATGAAATTTGAACTTAGTGTATCGATCCGTATCGGTTTCCGAATAATAACAATCAAAAATTCATCTCTCCTCGATGCCTCCTCCAGCTCTGATGCATTGGGAGAAGAAGGGCCGATGAGATTCAGCGATAAAAACATGCCACGCGCTTTGATGAACCGGCGGAGTGTAAGCACCGAGAGTAAACAAGGAAAATATTGTTTGATATCTGTATAGGTGTATATAAATGTATATATATATATGCAGTTTGTTGAGTAGGAAGCTGCAGTTAGGGAGTTATCGATACCGCAGCTGCGGCCGAAAAATTTATGTCAAGATATTTTGTGGAGAATTCCGAATTCGTTTTGTAATACTTTGCAAAAGGGGCTCAAAACTTAAAATCCTCCGTGCATCGGTCCGCGAGTTCCATTTCTGTTTTTCTGCAGGACGCAATTTAACAGTCCGTTTATACTCTATAGAAATACGTAATATAGGTACTGTGTGCCTGCGATAGGAGGGATTGCGCGCGTGAATGCGGAAACTGGACCACCGGTTAACACGGGCTTGTATCCAGATACACGTACGAATTTACGTCACGTCGTACCTATACACGACGATATTTCCAATTAAAAATTTATCAGATTGGCCGATTCCCAAGAGCTCGAAGACGCTCGATACCCACTCGATGCTCGGGATAAACTTTTATTCTCTACTCTGTAGCTATAGGCACCCACGCGGTGCATGTATACGCATCGGAGAACAGTCGAGGATTCGAAAATCTGAACACATTCACTTTCCTGAAACTCAAAACCAGAGACGGTCGAGCGGTCTATGGGCGGATATCTTTGATTTTCGAAGCGCCAGTCTTCGCCAGTAGACTAAAAATTATTCCGCAAATCACTTTTGCCGTGAATAATTTACGCGAAATATACTCAAGGTTACTTTTTACCCGTTTGAACACCACCAATGCAGGGTTCTAGGCTAAATTGGGTTCACAGCTACGCGTGCCCGAGTACGAGCAGTGTGAAAAGTCAGGCCACGACGGATTTTTCGATCCTTCAAAGCTGACGAAAGACTGCGATTCCCTTCGTCGATATACATATAAAGAAATGGAAAACTATGAGATAAGAAAAAAATTGATCATGTTTTGTCACCGTTATGAAAATCCGGATAGTTTTGTACCGGCTTTTATCCCCTTCGGGCCGTTTTCTGTTGAAATCGATAAATCGATCGATATCCGTGCTAGAATATCGGAAAAGAATTGTCTAATTTTATAGTCTTTGCGGAGAGCGCGAGCCTGGAGCATATTACGTATCTGGATTATGTCGAAGTTCAATTGCCTCAAGAGTTTCGGCTCTGGTTTCGAGGACTTCGACACGATTGTGAAAAGTTTGGGGGACTGACTTTACCTCTTCGGGTATTTGCAAGTTTTATCAGTGTGTGTGGGAGAGGACAAGTTGGGTGTGGGGTTCGTAAATTCAAACGTGACTGCGTCAGTGATACAAAGGTGTAACTCGCTGCGCGGCTGGCCTGACCAAGCTGAACCAAATAGAGAACCATTTGGCGTATGTCCAGACGGTCAAACGGAGGATTCTCTGGTTAGATCCTCGACACATCACCACTTTTTCACTTCGCACATATAAATATATTTACACACATAGGCGCCTCGATACTCCTTCGTGATTTGGGGCTTCATTCATTCTATAGCCTGCAAGCTCACGTAGTAGGTATGTCTTTCGGTCTATCGCCAACTCATCCCACTAATACCACGAGACAACGACGTGTGTCTCCCTTCTCTTCGCGAAGCACCTCTAATTCCTGTGGGAACTCTCGTAATTCAGCCTTGAGAATAAAGGACAACTAAATCCTGACTAGCTTTTCCGCTTTCAGTGAAACTTGGGACACGCGAACGAACCGTTAATCAGTTTTTCTTCCCTTTTTCCTCTCTCTCTCTCTCTCCTTCTACTAATACTTCGCTGCTGAAATTCGTCTCTTTTACTGATCAGTGAATTCCAGATCCTGTTACCATCGAGTTATATTTGTTCGATCAGGGGATGAAGGAGCAGCGTTGACCAGAAGTTGAGAAAAAATTGGCAAATTTTTGGGAACATCGTGCTGCAGACAAAGAACCATCGACGATTATCGACCATTTTCACTCTTGGCAATGAAAAAGTCGAGCGGGATTTTTCGTGATTTTAGATCCGATTGCTAACCAAATTGTATCGAATTAACTGAGTGATTGGTGATAGCGGTTTGGGATTTCAGTAGAGGGGAAAATAAAGAGACAGAGAGCGAGAGAGTGGAGGATAGAGATCGAGCGGAACCGCCCGGAATATAAAATGACGGGAAAGTAAACTGACGTGAGCCAAAATTGGAGAAAATAGTAAAAATCCTCCGACTAGCTATCGCCAGTGTCTACATTATACGTATACCTATATGTTTGTACGTTGGTCCCGTATGTTTGCAATCTGAGCTAGGCGCGTCGTCCTTGGCAACCTAATTCTACCACGCCGGAATCTATTGGCGACTAAGTAAACTGGCTTCGCAGACCTGAAACGTTCTCTCGCTCGGAGGCTCGTGGTCGAGGAAATAATACTCTGGATGCCTCGATGGTTAGAGACCGCGCGGCGGTGGGACGGAGAAGGAGATGGAGATGGAGATGGAGATGGAGATGGAGGCTAGCGCGTCGAGGAGTTATTTAATTTTCGGAACGGAGAGCTGACTTGGCACCGCGAATTGCGGCTGATTCTTGAAATGGATCCTCACCCACTTGCCTCATTCTAACCACCGACCACCGATCTCCGACCACTATCAGCCGTGAAATGTCAGAATCGGTGGGCCGAACGATCTGGATATCTTGAAAACCGATACCCAGGTTGGAATTCGATGTTTCCTCAAGATTCTTTTACGTCGTTACCCCCAAACCGCATCATTTATGAATCGATTATGTCGACAATCAGTTTTGAAAATCCTAAGCACTCGAGTCTCGTTTAATTTGAGATCTATCGGAAATAGAATGGGAGGACGACTATTTCACGGAATGGCAGAAAGTTTAATCACATTTATGGCATTTGACTGCTTCTGTACTATTCCGTTTTCCTCCTAATTCTCCCGGACGGAGGAAAACCCCTGAAACGCAAAGAGGAGCTTCGTGGGCCTGAATTTTCTGAGGTTTTTTTCACTTCTTGTAAATTGCTATCTGATTATCCGAAGAAAGAAGGAAAAGGAATAGAAGCGATTTTTGATCAAATGTAAATGAGAGTTGCAATGCGGATAGCCGATATTTTATTTCAGATTTATGCGATAGCAGGAATAATATGTCGAGCAGCTCTCCTCTCTTCGCAAGTCATATTTCGGCGACATTTCTATATCCTGTCGAGAATCACATATAAAATAATAAGACCGGATGGATTTTTGGCGGATTGGCGTGCCAGCTGCAGACTCACTTATCTTGATAATGTTGCAATTCTTCAGGGTGATGTTTGGACTCAATTCGCAGTCATCGTATGCAGATAATATTGATGAACAACTTGGATGAGTGAATCTAAAGGGAAGTTAAATTGCGGTGGAAATTTATTGAACCGAATATCGACAACGATAACCGTTGATCAAAATTCTTATTACGGAATTAAAACACCGAGAAATCGGTAGCCAGATGGAATCGCGGAATGGCAATGAATTTTTATGATCCCGAAAAATCACGAACAAGGCCGTTTATCGATAGTCGGGAGGATTCGAACCGTGCATGAACGAAAGAAAAAAGAACGGAAATATCACGAGGAATTTCAATGAAATTACAGAATTTCAACGCAAACCGTTACTCTGCATCGTTCCGATGAATCATCGAAGACACTCAAATGTCACAGTAATGTTGACGCGACGCTATTGAGCCCGAAGCAAAATCATCGTCCAATTCTGAAAGGCACAAACATATGGATACCATTACACGCAATGCAGAAACATTTGAAATTGGAAAGAATATTGAAAAGGAATGAAAATTGGAATGAAAATCGTTGATAAAGAATGATTGTTATCAAGGATTGAAACCAACGTTACTTTTTTGGATCCCAGTTTTCATTGCGAGCAACACTTCAACACTTCTGGCGTTGATGTTAGCAACGATTTTTCATCCGTTCGCGAATCGAGTATTTCTAAGCGAAATTGGAGTGAATTTATTTGAGTGCGTTATAGGGTATGTATTTTGGGAAACAAAATGTGTTGTCCTAAAATAAACGAATTGGGTAATAAAAAAAAAGTCGGATTTTAGCCCGCGGCGCTATGTTCGGAGGTATAAACACGTGCGGATTTCGGACGAAACCGTAGTAAACTAACGGAGTGAAATAAACCGATTGATTTAGCCATATCGCGTCAAGAAAGAAACACATTTTACCAGATTCACCAAATCCACAAAATTCTATCTTCGAATCTACTGGCGGACTTAACGTCCCCGTTATTTTATTTCGTTTCCTGAATTCACGGTCATGATTTTTTTTCTTATTTCTACTCTTGCTTTCATCTTTCACTCCACTTCGTTCAACCCTAACCCGATATCTTTCACCGTGTTACTTCTCGCTCTCGAACTATTATTCGATTTCTCTCTCTCTCTGGCCAGCTAACTCAATTTTTTTCTCAAATAATTCGAGGTCCAGAATCTAGACTATCCTCCTTCTTCTTCCCTGCCTTAGCCACGTCGCGAATGGTCCCAATGCGAGAATTCGACGGAATGAAAAAAAAGAAAACGTTGCCTCATAGGTGAGAGCAGTAGGCGTTGTCAGTTCCGTCCCAAGTCGAATAAGAAATTCGTGTTACGAAGAAGAAATTCAGGTTCACCTCCACGGTCAATCGTTCTTTGAGGTAGAGGCATTTTCTCTACACCTTTGTACGGTTCGAAATCTTTTTCTATGTTATATTCTCTTCGTCATTATTCTAGTTTCTCGTCAGATGCGAAAAGCACCTTGAGAAACCATGAAACGAGGATGGCCTGGTTCTCTGACTACCGGAATTCCATACGGAATGAGGAAGCCAATCGCTTCGAGTCTGATCGTAAAGGCGTGCGAATACGCGAATACGCGACTACGCGGCTCCGCGAATACGCGACTACATTCACAGTTGAAGGGGAAGAAGACCCTGATCCTTAAAGGAGGTAAGGTTTGTGCTGTGGATTTGGTTGTGCAAAGCGAAGCGGTTGGCGAGGGTGGGGTTTCTCAATGTTGGCAAGCTTGGTTACACTAGAAAATGGGGTAACTCCACTAGACTTTCGTACTACACGAGTATACCGCGTACAAATGTGTGCTCCATCAGATGGTGTGTAATTCGGTATATGTTCGTGTTGAATGTACGTGTGTCTACCTACCTATCTATACTATTCTTGCTAAAAAGAAGTCCATTAAGGTGACGGCCGTTAGGGATACGAGGACCCCTCATTCTCCTCATAACCCCTATGCCAAACTGGGGTTCAGCCTTACATACTACGTAACGTGAAACACGAGGCGGTTAGAAAAGGCGAGTTTAGTTGCAGGTTTGGCTTAAAGCTGATACCCCGAGGCACGCGTAGCTTCGACTGGGCTCAGCTCTCCAGACTTTGACCGCGAATATGAATCCGCCAAGCTACAGCTACAGTTACCGTCTCACTCAATAATGCACAACTTTTCAGAACTCTGTTTGAAAACGTAGGTCGCAGGCGAGGGAGGACGCTCGTCGTCCTTCTTTATAAGTACAGAGAAACAGCTCCGAACCTCTGAGCACCGAAGGGCGCAGGCCTTTGCGCTGCGGGCTACCCAAGCTTATCGTGAACAAATTTCCTATTTGCGTGCAAATTCAAATTCAAAGAACTTCAACGATTGGTTGCTCTTATCGCGAGCCACGAATTTCCAGTTCCCAATCGATATTAGCTCGTCGAAGTTCGCTTCTTCCTACGATATATGGCGATACTCTTGGTGCTACTCTTTCAATGATCCACTAGATCGGGCGAAACCGAATCTGCAAGGCAATAATGCGGGTGTAGTACTATTTTGAGAACAGCTAGACCATCGGACGTTAATAGTCAGTTTCCCATCGATTTCCCACAGCTTCAGTTTCACGATTCGAGTCGACTATGAAAAATTTCCACGAGGCACTAGTACGGCGATATTTTGGTGCACGAAGGTTGTAGTTCCCTGGAGCATTCGTAGGTTTCAGCAACCAGGCTGGGAGCGAATGAAAGAAGCGTTTAAAAGCAGAAAGAACAGTTTGTTGTGGATGCAGTCTTCCATAATCTTTCTCCGATTTTTTTCTACAAAGTGACGGGTTTCAGGGGTTCCAGGAGGCGATATTGCAGGGCTCTTTCACAGCGATGCTCGTACTGCAGTATACTTATCTTCCAAGTCCCGTAACTTTGCGACGGAAAATCTTACCAAAATATACCAAAACTTACCAAAATTTTTCAGCTCTTATTTCACCGAGACAAATATTCCATTTGCAATCTTCGTAGTTCTGCTTCCAAATATATCGCACCATCATTCGCGGTTCAAAGACGATCAGCATCTGCAGTCACGAAATGTTGAAGGTTATACTTTAATCAATTGACAACAATAACGGTCTGCCAGGGATAGTTCAAGACCGTTGGTTTCTGTGGGGAGGTCATAAGTCTCGTTCCAGACTCTGGGACGGAAAATCATACGCCACGCTGGTCGAGTCCAGAGCCTCCGGGGCTGGCTGAGAAGGTGGTGTGGCTTGTTCGAGAGACTGGAGAACAAGCGGTGGAAGTGAGGGGATGGACGAGGTTAATGGTAGCCGGAGGCTCTATTCGCATCAAAAATGTATGGCCACTAGTAGTCCGTGATCTTAGGAGGATTTTTTTTATTTTCTTTGCTCACAAGGCGCGGTATTAATTATTGTATTTCTTTTCAGCAATGTCAATTTCAGACTTTGAGCAAATATTTGGATTTCGAAATGGTTTCGTCTGAATTTTTTCTCCTCCCCTACCGTTGTTATACGTTCTTTCGTTCGGTGTGGGTTTCTCTTCTCATTATTTTATATATCCACTGCTGCGAGTACTTTTTCATCGCTAGCATAAAGGCTTACGCCACGGGTTGTAGAATTGGGATGGAGAATCAGCCTGGGGCAACGAATTCATTGCTTTAAGATTAACGAATGAAAAAAAATTTTACCAGTTCGATACGATAGTGAGGAATAAATTTTGGCACTCAGCCCGTCGGGGGTCTCTACGGCAATTAAAATAAGAGTAATGTAGTATAGTTACTTGTTTCTTCGTCCAACGTTCCAAAACCCTCGCCATTTCACTTCCCCTGGATTATCCATTCGCCTCCCTTCTCCCTTCTCCGTTCCCTTCCCTTCCCTTCCCTTTCCTTCTCTTCGCTCGTCTCTAATATATTTTTGGTTTGTTCAGTGAATCACATTCAATCCGCACATATCGTGGATAGATGCACATGAATTATTGATAAGACTGTAAATTTTGTAGCGGTGGATAATTCTGAACTAAAATTCATCGTAATTTTCGCACAAAATTCAATTCTTCTTTTTCATACTCTATCTACTCATCGAGCGTTCATACAAAGAACTACGGTAATTAGGTTTTCTTGTTTTTCCTTCACAAACTGGAACCCAGAGGCCAGGGCTTATAGATCGAACAATTTCTTCCCAAAGCGGAAGAAAACCAAGAAACATGAAAGACGAATGTAAGGAAAAACCAGTTACAGAACTTCTAGTAATTGAAATTATAGTTGAAAATAAGGGTCGCCCACGAGTTGCTTACCGAACTTCTCATCTTACTCAGTGAATTAAAGAGAAGGTATATGAAGAAACTCGAAACTTGTGGCTACATGGGAGACAGAAAACTTTCACGCGGAGCAAATGAAAACTCGGAATGTAAAACTATTGCAACTCATGGAATTACTTGAAACAATTGTGAAATTTTGTTGGGTGTCCGGTTTGCCTCGCTTTCTATCCTCCTCAGTTTTCCTGGAAAAGTATAAGTCGAGCCTCATTTAAAAACTGACAATGCACACGCCGAAAGAAAATAATCTCGTCTCCTTCGTTGACGAAAATTCGAGTTGGACTCAGGTTGAATCTTGAGGCATGCTGACGCGGGATCGGTGTGATTGAGTTTCATTCAATTCGAAAACTAGAGCGTATATCGGATCTTAGGATGATTCCATAGCTCGACCACAAGACGATAGAGTCCAACGGTGGATCAGAGTTCGGTTAAAGTAAACTTGTTTCGACTGTAAGCTTGAAATTGAACTCAAATTGAACTGGAGTTTAATTACTTTCCGTTACACGGCGCAAGTTTCGCGACACGCGCGCACCGGCTCTGGGCTCTGCTCTGTGTCTGGTTTGTTATATCAAATCTACTTGTGTACCTACCTATTTCTAACCAACGCTTAAGCTCAACTGCACCCTAAACTCTCGCCGCAAACATGGCGATCGCATCCTCGTTATCACGATACCTAATCCAACCGAGCTTTAAAAAACACGAGAAATACAAATTTGGAAAGAAGATGATGAACGTTGAAAAATTACCCTCTAGGAATTATTCCCATAAAATAGGACAATTCATCAATCTTCTGTATCATCAATCTGTAATTTTTGTTAAACTTTGTTCAGGCTCGTCGCACATTCGAAAATCACTCCTTCAGTTTCTTCTGAAAATCGAAACGAAATATTTTTGTTAATTTTCAGCTGCGAATAATATTTTTGTTCGCAACATTTGCTCGGAAAGTACTTGATATTCTGAGCATGTCCAGCGTGCGTGAAGTACCGTATTCCCGGACTAGTGTTGAAAATACTGTCCCGCACTAGTGCGGCAAATCGCTCCCGTCGACAAAATTAACGCGAGTTTCACTTGGCTGCGTTTGCTTCTGGAATCTGGAAACTCCCTTCGCAGGAAATACGCAAAATATGCAGGTGTATTGTGACCCTTGCGAATAGGTGATTTCTGGCTCGTGTGAGGTTAGCAGCACTCGCCTCGGCTCATATATACTGCATTTACACAAATGCTTGTGTAATTTCTACGCTCGCCTTCGGCTCGTGATGCTAACCTCACACTCGTCGGTGATCGCCTGCTTTCCGCACTTTCAGCACGATGTACTATTCTCTGAAGGAAATCCTCGCAGGGTCATCGTAGAGGAAACGTATTCATACTGTTGTTGGCACAAAAAACAGAAAAAAAAAAAAAAAAAAAAAAAAACTATTCATCTGCATAAAGTACGCGGATATGGTTAGTAGGAATATGAACCGGCGTTAAATCATTTTTTTTATTTTAATTACAAGCCGACTGGAATAGTCGAAACAGATAACGAAGGACGTGGTATATGTACGCGCTTGTATCATATAATACACAGCTCTTTCCGCCTATCTATATGTTCAGGGCAGTTGTGTTTAGTGGAAACGAAACTCAGCTTATTCGTCCGTTGAAATAACCAGCTACGCCAATTCATTTCATTATCTAGATAGAATCTAATTTATTGTTTACGGTTTTCACGGTTTGAACACACCTCAACCCCCTCTACGACCGTCTTGTTTTTTTCCTGCTACTAAATCACACGCTTGCTTTTTTGCTTCGTTTCAACTTCATTTTCATAACTTCTTGCCTCACATTCGCATCCGCCCTTTATGTAACACGGTGTTTTTAGTTTAGTTCTTTTCTGATTCCTAATCGTCACCCTCGAGTTCATCAATCCCGGGATGGTTGAAAATTTCAAAAAAATGAAAATAAAAACGAAGCTTCGAAGTTTTTGTACGATATCTTTGATATCGCACAAAACCAATGATGCGAATTTTTCTCGTGATATATTGTCATTTTTTTGAAATTACCGTCATTGGCGCTAATTGTTAATCCTTTTTCAAGCGCAACATATTGCTCAACAATTGAAATTGCGGGTAATCGGATTCAGATGTATATGAGCGATTGAAATATCACAAAAAAATTCACTCGAGTTTAGTTTAAGCAGGCTTTTGGAGTGGTCAAATAACTCAGAAGTTCTGAAAGGATTCGATAGTGTAGTACATGCTCTGTAAGGTATATGGCCGGTGCACACATATACGTACAAACTCGATATAAATCGCATATTACTTTACTCCTAGTTTCTCGAAAGCCGAAGGGTGAGTCAAGGCATGCGGCATGTACGCCGTAGAATGGGAATCCGAAGTTGGTCGTGCCCTGCTTTGTTTTTAATGGCCAGGACCGATAGAATCTTCACCGTTTCACCGTTTCACCGTGGCCCGAATCTGGGTCGTATTCTTTTTTTTCCCTAGAGATCACAACCCGCGATATATGTTTGGTTCGGTAACTTCGTTGATAAAGGCTTGCCACGCAGACCGGGAGAAATTAAGGTAGGAAAAAATAACGGGAGTAAAGATTGAGGGAGAAAACTTTCTTCGGCTGATATATGTATATCGAATCTTTGTACGGAATTCATTGAAACTAACTTTTGCAAATTGGAAAAAAAAATCCAATGATCCGTTCGCAAAATCATTTTGCATTGAACGCGTGTTTTGATTCAATGACTTCGCTATCGCCTCACGGTTTGTCATTTCGTATTGGAGAACGTACTACTCGTTATTGTTATGAAATATCGATTCCCGATACCCACACACAATTATATCTCTTCAACATCGCGGCGGGACTAAAATTGTTATCATCATAAGTATGTTTTCAGATATGAAGGATGTAAGTATATATATATCGTAGTAGAGCGACACATTGCACGGGTCGTTATCTATACTACCTTCCCGAATTCCATAAGCTCCTGAACGAGCAAACTTCCAGATCGATATTTCTACCGATATGCGATATAAGAAAGCCCTGCCCCTTGTCTCATTCCTTTTTCTATTGTCGTGAGCTAAAGCGGGATGAATTTCTTCACGAATAACAAATGTCTCTGCGAGGTCGCTCAGAGAAGGAAAGATCACGAATAAACACATACCTATCGTACATCTGTATCTTCTTCGACAAATAACTACTGTGCACATTTTTTCGTTCTCTTCATCTTCTTCTATCTCTCTGACAAGGTTGCTCAGCTCAACAGTAGTATATATATAGTTAAGGGGACGAATATGGTAACAGAATTCTTATTAGAAATGAAATTTCATAGTATCTTGGAGTAAATGACGTTAATTTCAGTAGGTCGTCGGTAAGTTCTTAAACGTAACTTAATGCTTTACGACTAGTTCGAAGTTACCTTGAGAATTCCAGTTTTAAGGCTCCAAAGTTCCTCTAATTACGGACTTTGGATCGTGACAGACATTCTAGTGAGGTTAGTCCGTGTCACGGCACTACTATATGTTCTCTTCACTCACTTCATTCCGTTCCTGAGAAATTGGTATGCGTTTCGCTCGCGTGATGAAGAGAGAACCTTCCGAGGTGAGGATGAAAGAGTGAGAGAGGGAGAGAGCGAAAGAGAAGGAAACGGACAAAGACGCAAAAAAGTAATGACAGTGAGATGAAGAAAAAAGAAAACTTCTCCAGTCGAAAGAAATTCAATTATTTCTAAGATCAAGAAATTCTGGAACTGTTTTCTGGTTGGATTTGAATCCTAGTTAAATTTCGATGTCACGTTACTTCACGCCATCGAGAAAATCTAGTAATAATTATTAATATACGTACAGAAGATGAGCAGCGTAGCAGAGACAACCATCTGGCTCTACATGCCACACACAGCTGTGTCTCTCGAAATCCAAAACATCCTCGAAGGTCTTTTGACTCGGTTGAAATTCACAGCTTGCACACGCTTCCCACACTAGTGCCAGTTGAAACATTGTCACACTCCACGTGTTCGCTATGTTGACGTGGTTTGCTTCGTTCTCAGTTCAACGGCACTTGTGTAACACGAGTAGATCAGTACATTGTACGGAATTGTCAGTGCTGAGCAAATCCTTCTGGATTTCACTCAACACTGTTTACATGCGGCTTTTGAATACTCGGTACTTCGTGGTTGTATGAGCCGGTGAACTCCAGAGAGATTTTGAGGAAATATTCGCATGATCAGAAGTAGGTTACATATATTCATTGAACTTCGTGGAACTCGACGCAGGATATTTGATCAGCGGAAAAGAGCGAAGGCAGTGAAACGAGTTCTGATCACGAATGTATTGCAATCAAAGAATGTCATTCTGATGATGAAATCCTCGGACAGCATCATTTGCTCATTGGGTAAAGCGTCACGTGCCGTTAGTTTCAAGTGTCGGAGGAAGCCGTGCGGTTGTAGAGTAAGGTCTGATCCTCAGAGATGAAGACGGTGACGCAGAGCCAAACAATTAATGATGGATTGTCGTTCATGGTACACCCACATCGGAGTTCGTAGACGAAGGCATTTGCCAATAACAAGAATAAGGGGCGCGGATAGGAATCCGGTATAAGTACGCGCTGGCATCTTTCGGGTATATTGCTTTACCATTGGCTGAATGTTGGATGGGAAAATTCGCGGGATCTCGTTCGAAGTAATGGGAAAACTACGGCGTCGCCCGAAGAATCCGCCTTGCCACTTTCCAATTTCTCTTAGCCCTTACCTATTCACATTTTCCTCAATACAATTATTTGAGTGATCAGTTTCAAGTCGTGGGTAAATTCCAGCCGACGTGTTACATGCTCATCACTCATAAGGCAGCTCGTAATTTCAACAACATCCGCCATTCTTTCGAGGAAGCTTATGACGATGGTTCCCAATTTGCTCAACAGAAACGATCGACAGCTAGTATCTTTTCCTCTCAATCCTCGCTCAATCCTCTATTTTACTGTGCATCGTGAATGGACAAATATCTTCATGGTGGGCCAGATAGTAGCACATTTGGCAGGGCAATATTGGATTGGCAATGTAGGTCACTTCCCAAGTACTAATATAAGCTCCTACCGCATCCAGGGTATTGACAGTGTTCGCCATATTGCGTTCCCGATAGCCACCTTGATTCAACGAGTAAGTATCTGCAGAGAGGGTAAACGAGTCCACCGCCATCGAATCTTCACACCGAGGTAAAATTTTTGAACTTCTACCGCACCCCTCAATTCGGTGTCGCCCTCTCCTTCTTTTGACAAAAATGTTTATGAAAGGCTGGGCTCGATACGGTGGACTTGTCCTTCGTATACATAGAACGGGGAGCTTTGCTGTGAGGATTCGTTTGAAATGGTCGAATGAAAGTGAAAAGTGAAAAGTGAAAAGAAAGAAGAAAAATTACGATGTTCGAAATGTTCTGGCTGCTCTGTACCGCAGCGTCGGGGGCGGGGGGCACATGCTAACAAAGCCTCATCGGATGAATTAACGTTTAATTCGATCCGGCCATTTGGGGGTGGCTGAAAACTCCGAGGCATGTTAGAGAGCTGAGAATATCCCGGCGTACATCCATCGTCGGCGTTTATGTATGTAGGTTATACATGTCTACACCTATATAGTATATCATACACGCATGTATGTATGAATGCGTCGGCTCCCGTCCGAATGTTAATTCGCAATGCCAACCGTATAAACCAACGGTCGTCCGCATCGCGTCGATCTGCCCTGATTTTCCATCCTGCATCCTCCACCGTCGCTATAAAATTGAAAATATTACCCTGTTCTATAACGGACCAGCTGCCGGAATTTGGCCTGTTCAAGGTTTCGTAATTCCTTTCCTCATTACCCTCAACAGGATCAAAAGGGTTAGTTAGGCTGGCAGAGATAATATCATTTCAGTCGAATATATGTATACATACATACATACACACATTTGTTTCTCAGGGAATTACTTATAGATACATTTCCAAAGCTTTTGCAACAAATGTACAGAGAAATTTGTGACACAGTGAGTTCAGAACTTCCATCTGTTAAATACTACGATCGCTGTTGCTTAATTTGATGCAAATTTTATACAAATTGACCTACAATTTCTACCATTTTCTTCTGCCCTAGTGAATTTCAAAATTTTACATATTTTTACTTCCGATTTCGAATCAGTGTCCCGAAAAATTCACTGAAGTGAGTTTCCAGAAGAACTGGATGCTGGGGAAAAATTATGCACGAAAGGGTTGGCACACCAATTTTACGCAGGTCGTATTTGTCGGGGGTTGAAATATTATGCGCTGTACGAATTAATGATAGATGGCACATGAAATAACATTCGAAATCGTCACACGGACGAAAAGCGGACGCAACGTATCAACGGTGGTGATCCCAGCTACTAGTATCATTAATATTGAGAATACAATCAAGACATAAAAAAAAAAGGGTTGGATGGGATAGTAGCACGGAGCGGATCTGCCCTAGGCGACTGTCGCAACGTAGGTACCTAATTTCGTCCCCCGGTGCTGCTAATTATCTATCCCTAACGTGGGAACCGGCACCTACTACCTCGACCTCGTCGTATCCTGGCAAATTGATATCCACGTCGCCCAAGCTTCTACCATCTCAGAGTTCGGGCCAAGGCTGAGCCTCCCTGCTATATAGATATATCCTGGACAACCTAGAGTGTGAGCAAGGGAAAAAAATTCGGGGGGGGGGGGGGGACAAAACCGAAGACCAAATTAGTACAACGGCTTAGAAATTCTGGTATGGTAACTCGTCACCAGAATCGAAGCAGCGGATATCAAAGGACTCAGCCCCAAAATATGACAGCAGGATTTCTTCTATTCTGATAGGGAAGAAGAGACAGCCTACCTGACACTTTTGGGAATTCCTACATATTCTTCGACCCCACCTGTACATGTTGAGCCTGGTTCTAACTCAAGTCGTTTTTATATTCAGTAGGTTATTTCCCCTCTGTCAACGTTGTCGTCGTCGTCCTAGCTGGGCTTCCCGGTCTTGCCTGTTTTGATATTCTGTAAATTCGTTCCTCGCACGCAGCGCAGCGCAGCGCAGTCGAGGTGGTAGCCTGGGCGACCGCCTACGCGGTATACACTGAAACGTGGAAACAAGTGGAGCATAATGTATTCATAGCAAAGTAGAGCCAGCCAGGGAAGATCTCAGGCCTCATGTACCTGCCTACCTAGCCAGAGTTGATGCTCGGGGGCTCTGGAGGTCCTGATAAATTATTAGCCCTTGCTAAGTGGGCCGCGAGAAGACGGTCCTGTTTTAGTCGTCCCAGACGGGCCTCGAATCAAATTCCAATTTGCAAACTCAACGCGGAGCCCCCTTTCGACCTCTTCCCGTTGCCCCTCCTTTATGGCAAACACAGGACCCTCTCACCCCTTTCTTGTACCAAATTGTCAAGGATCACGCGCAAGATCGCTAATATTTCACCCTCGAACCTTATCCCTATTTACGCATATAATATAATCCTCTCAACATCCGAACTTCTTGTCTCATAGAAAATGGCCGGAGAAAACTGGAAGCTTGTACCTCTCCGGTACTCCGTGGTCAGCCAAATAACTAATCAAGAACTTCTGATAATTTCCGTGAATTGATCCGCTACTTTCAGCGGTTAGTTCCGACTCTGCAACACCCGGACGAATTTTCTCAAATTTTACTCGTCAGGAGATGAACAATTTGAAGTTTATTCACTTGAGCAATTCAGAATTCTCCCTGTACTTTTCAAATAACACGCGGTGCAACGGTGAGAACTAAGAGACGTATGTAACATGATTGTTCTTTCGAAGAAATTCTGCACGAATGGTCAAAATCGAGCACACTTTGTGTCGGTGACTTGGTGGAATTGGAAGAAAATAAAGTGGAACCGAATAAATTGCATATCGTTGAAACAGCCGGAGGTTGAGATTTTCGATTAAAAGTTTACCCCCACCCTTTCTCTCCATGGTGCAGTATCCTGCTAAACCAAACTCGTTGAAGAAGCAATGACCAGGCTGTTTTGCAATTAGACAGAGAAGGAATAAAGCGGGAAGATAAAAAAGTTCAAATTGAATGAAAACAGAGACGGTATAGTCGGGTTAGTATGTATAGGCAGGGTGTACTATGCGATGCAATCTATACTGGGCATAGTGTATCTGTGCGTACAGGTTTAACCTGCCTATATACATGCACGAGGGAAGATAAAAATAACAGTGAAATAAAAGTGAAGGACGTAGACAAAAAGAAAGAAAACGACGGTCTTCTTATCTCCTAAGGTCCTTAGTCCTTGGTCCCTGGTCCTTGGCCCTCCATTTCTTTGGCGTTTTCATCCGGCAGGGCGATTGAGATTTGCGAATAGGAGCAGCGGCAGGAGAGAAGGCTGCCAGATCCTAACCGAATAGCGAACAGCCTCCTGACGCAGGTCCGGAAACATTTTGAATCAAATCCGGTGATTTTTTTCTTCCTTCGACCTCTGCTGTCACGCTGTCAGTATGACAGCCGCACACGTGCCGATCCTCAAACAAATGACCGCCCGTCTAGCACCTCATAGTATACGAAAAGGATGGAAAGGTGGATGCGGAACTTCGATTCCCGGTGGGACCGACTCATGTGATGGATCATTATTGGACCTATCATCTTTCCTCGTAGAAACGCTCGAGCTTCGGAGCTTCTCTGACATTTTCTCCATCCAAAACTCACCCTCCGAGCCTCGGATACCACAACGTGCTCGGGAGTTCATTCTTCTCGCTTCTCCTCTTAGGATACGACGAAAACTTGTTAATTCTTCTTCTACACCAAGTTTGCTTAGGTTATACCTCTGCCGCCTATCTTTCCCCGTGTTTTTCTCAGGACGATAAATTAAAATTACAGAAATAAGAGGAGAAAAAATTCGCTTGCACTCTAGTCAATTTCTTCTTCGCTATCGTGTTTGCGGCGGGGTCGGGTGTTCCCTATGTTCAATCATGCTGATCAGTAATCAGTCGCTGAAATTTGTTCAGGAGCTAGGTCCAGATCACATTCTCTTATGATTCAACTTTTATCATTTATTCTTGAATTCGTACTCGGAACACGGTTCCAGTTGCGTTCAAAATCCAGTTCAAATATGTTCTCCGTGGACTTCTTCATCTTTGTATACCGACACGAGTGAAAAATTAAAACCCGTGGAAAATTTCATTACCACAGCTTTCATATATCGGTGAAAAATTATACCTATATGTTGGAACATATATACAATGACGAAATATGAAAGCCGAGCATCAACAGAAAGAGAAATTGGAAAAAAATTTGGAATAATGCTTTCAATTTTATCAAGGGTTTCAGTTGCACGAAAATTTCGAACGAGGATTTCGAGTACGGTGACAATAGCATGAAATTTCGAAAATCAAATTCCATCCCGATCACAATTCAACGAGAATATTTATCTCAATGAGCTTTCTCTTTCAGCTTTGGCTACATTGATATTTGGAATCGTAATTTTTCAGACAATTGGTGATTGGAATTCTCATCCACGAACAACAGAAGAAGAGATCATAAAGTATTTCATCTTCCATAAACAGTATTCTTTCACTTCAGTTATTCACACCATTTCCAATTCCAACCTCTCGTCCCTATTTCCTTGCGTCTTTAATTTCCGAGCTTTGAAATTGCCTAAATATCTTATAGGCAGACGCCAGTGGCACGAGTGAAGTGCTTCCGTATAAGTTATTGAAGCTGGCTAACGCAAGCAGCACCAGCAACAAAGCACCGCGTCGCGTCGCGCCGCGCCGTGCCGTGGTGCGGCGAGGCGCAGCATGGCTCTTGAATCAGGGAACTGCTGGTGCTGCTCCTTGGGCAGAGAACTTCAGTTTCGCTGATTTTGCTCAAGCTGATGGAAATGCGTGTTTCCGCGGCACGGTGTTCGGATATTTGTGATATAGTCTCGCCTGCAGCGTTCACAACTTCACAGCCATGCATATCGGGGGCGAGTTACTGCAGACCAAAGCTCCGCGCTGTGAAGAAATTCGACATTCCATTTTCCCCTCTTTTGTTCTCAAAAACCGTTATACTGACAATTCTTCAAATTTCATTCGATACAATTGCTTCGAAATTTTTGTATAGAAATTCTAATTCATATTCCAGCATTCGCTGTGCGCTTGAACGCTTGAACTTGAAAATCACAAATAAACCGTAAGGAAACGAGCTTTTGGAATTAATTCAACCCGTTGCTCGGTGCAGCCCGTTGCAACGGGCCGATAAGGGGGGGGGGGGGGGGGGATTGTGGATGAGCAAGTATTTTCGACACATGGATATTTTGTTTAAAATTACAAACTGTTGAACCAAATTCGGTAAAACCAATTAATGGAGGAAGTTTGGTATAAACAGCTGAGTATCAAATTAGCTTAGGAGGAAGTTTCTTGTTGACAATTTAGTAAGATTCAACGTCGTACTGCGGTATCTAATTATGTATCCTCCCGTCCCGCAAGTCGAACAAGATCCTAAATATGTATTAATCCCGTAATACGTTCCCCTAGGTGGGAATGTACTTGCGCCGGTATGTATTTCTGGCCCATGACTGTGATCTCGAGACTAGATACTCACGCTTCGAGAAGATGGAATTGGAGGTTGAAGCGAGGCTATAGATATCATATCTACGTGTCGGAGTACGTAAGCCTTTCAGTCACTAGACACGCTATAACTGCATATATGTTATACGTATCATGAATACACACGCGCAACTATATATATTAGTTTGTACTTTCCTTTGACGATATTCGCGTGTAACTATATATATCGTAATTGCCCATAGCGAGTACTGCATACATATCTCATAGGCGATACGAGTCCACGTAATCCCGAGCGTTTCGATTACGACGAATGTATGTATATATATATATATATATAGCTGATCTGCGCAAATTCTGTGACAATAATTAGTACTTGGACCCAATTTTCGTGGTATGCGGAAATCAAAATTTAGCACATTTTGAAGCTCGGGCAAGAAGAGTTTGGGATCTATTTTTGAGATAGTGCTGCTGGTGGTACAGGTGACCTTCGGATTTTGGGTTCAGATCATTTCGTGACGATGCAGACACAATGCAAAGAGTTGATTTCCGGATCGATTAGAAGTCCAGTTCTCAGTTGGTCCGTATTTCTGCTTCCATCATTCGCCGTAAATCGCCAGTGGTTACGAGAACTTCCGACGAAAATCCGAGTTCAATTTCTCCTCGAATTTTACCGGCGGTTCTCGAGCCGTTGCAATTGCTTTGACGTTGACCCAGATTGACGTTGACACCCTAACAAGACCACACCGATAGCATAAAACTCGTATAAAATCCCCCAGAGACGATGCGATGTTACGCAAGGAACGGGTCCCCGATCCTATAGCTACATACATACATACATACATACAAGTATCTAGGGACCAACATACTTTGGCCAGATTCGTAGCAGTAGATAGCTGGGTACGGGTCAATAACCAGATATTCAACGTCAAATCCAATCGCCTGACGTGAACAATAGTTTCCAAGATTCATCCCACCGGAATCAACGACTTACGTAACTCTGGAGTTTAACGTACCTACGTCTACATAGTATTCCTATAACAAGCAATCAAAAATCCAGATTCTTATCACGTATATAAAATCCGATATAATCATCTTCGCACGACTCGCTCGTGGTTTTTATCTTCCTTACCTTGCTTGCCGACGTAGTGTGATTTTATCGCAAGAATTCTCGTCTGAAGGAAGCGAGTGATCAAGGCAAAATTATTACATATAAGTTGCGCTATCCAAACCTCGGAAAATCTGCCACTGAAAATTGAACGTCGGATTCAAATGAGTTGAGTGCGTCACCGTCGCAGGACTCTGCTTTGTGAGAACGACGAAATGTGAAGCGACGTGATTGATCCGAGGTGCTATGCTTTGTCAGAAATGAATCCGAAATCGCTTAGGTAGAAATGACGAAATCAATTAAATCGGTGAAAGATTCTTCCGCGGCGAAATCGCTTGAGATCGACAAAAATTAAGCAACTTCCGGCTGGTTTGCATGAAAGTCGATGGGAATCCATTGAAATCGTTGGAAATAATTGGCAATCGTAATCGGATGAAATCACAAGAATCGTTTGAAATCTACCGTCACTCAATCCGCAATTCAATAGCTTCTCGGATTAATCCATAGAAGAAGTGAGAGCTCCGATGTAAAATAATGTGAGTCCTCAATCTCATCAGAGTTGTGAATAATCCTTTGGTCGGTGAATTCCGAGTAAACAGTCCGGACGTAATTGTATCAACGACAATTTCCTGGGATTCATAGTTTTTCGATCAGAGGGAATTTGAATTCCGACCAATCAACGCGGTCGTAGTCAATTTCAGACAGGACTAACGGCCACCGCGCAGCAGCCCCCGATCGGGCGCATCTAATTCTGCAGTTGTCCTACGGTTGAAGGTGCAGAGCTGCGATTCGCCGGTCTCAAAACATCCCTAGTTTGAAAATTATCGCTGCCGGGAAGCTTATGTGAGGGGGAGTTTGGTCGCAGATCTTCACGGAGATTGTGCCTCAACATCGGAAGATTCGATCATTTACAAAGTCGGTCTACACGGAAGAAAAAAATGTCAAATTTACATTTTCGGTGGTAAATATACGGACATCACTCAAGTTTGGAGTAAAATCTACAGCAATTGTGTTAAGATTTACTAAGAATTTGGTCAGAGTTACAAAATGTCATGTTGAGTTGACCACAATCGGTGCAGATTTTACTTCGAACAAGTGCGCTGTCCATACATTCACCACTGAAAATGTAAATTTGACACCCTCCTCCTTCCTCCCGTGTATTTTTGTACATACAAACTGAGGAAATAGGTATCGTATCTGTTTAAAAATTGCCTCTCGAATCGATTGATCGCGAGGAATACTAGGGGTGCCGAAAACACACGCGCGCGCGCACACGAATAAAAATTTTAACGAGCTCTTTGGCCCCTTTTTCGAGCGCTGGCTATGACATTAATCCGAAAATACGAGTACCAGAATAGCAGCCGCAGTATTTTTTCTCGATTTATCGGAAGCAATTGATTTAATTTCAAGGATTTGATGTACGTACGACCGAGTGATACACTTCGAGGATGCTCGACCGTACGTGGGAAACAAGGGAACAAATTGAATGGGAAGAAAATATAATATGGTCGATATAACCGTCGAGAGATGCGGAAAAATTTGTTCAACGTGTAAAACATATCGCGGAATTCGTGTCACGCTCTACGACGACTTGCCGAGCTTTTATCTTTCCTGCCTCCTCGGCGCCGCGCCCGGTCAGCAGCTCTAGGGAAACTTCGAGTGAAGTCCTCCAGGAGAATAAAATGAAAAGACAAAATTTAGGACTAGCAAATCCTACGTGAATCGAAGCGTTGAGAAGGAAAGATGGAAAAAAAAGGAAACCTAAAATAAAGAAAAGGGTACGACAAGCTAATCCGCTGTCAACCCGCTGTCACTTTTCCATCACCATTTTCACCTCTACCAGAATCGCTTGACAGTTTTTTTTTTCTTTATTGAAGAGTGAAGAATACAACATGAAAAACAAACAAAAAAACAAAAAATTTTTTAGAGCGAAAGACCCGTTAAAATGGTCTCAACGACTGTTATACCGCGCAAATCGAAGAGTGAATACTTCCCAACAGGGAAAGTGATAAGTTCGTTTTTTCTTCCTATTTTTCGCGAAATGAGATAGATATATTCATTGGCCAAGGATCATTATATTCCTTTGATTTTGTCACGATGAGTGTAGCTGCAGTAAATGAAACGGTTCAACAGAGATGAGCGAGAGTTGATCAAAAGAAATTATTCGTGTTTCTTGGTTCAAATACGAATACGAATGGTCTAACGAACGTAAAATATGGCTAATTAGTACCTTCGGCGAGAGTTGAAATCTGCGGGAATCAATGCGGACCTAATGCAGCGAAGGCGCAATATAGAGTAGCGTGGGTAAGATTTATACATGTTTTCAAACCCCGAGAATGTTTCCTCATTCTCAGCTGGCGATTTCACAGCTGGAAGTAATCGCCGATAGTTATTTTACGCACGTGCATATACCGAGTCGCGTATGCGGTGGCCCAATCGAGAATGGATTTGCATTATTTTCACCAAAGAACGGAAAATGAATGCTATCCCACTAATTTCATCGGATTGGAGATGAAAGAGTCGTGAACTTACGCCACGATCTGGTATCAAAACTTCGAAGCATATATTCTGTACGAAATGATTGAGAAAATATCCATAACGTACAAAATTAGAATTTTGAATAGGAAAAATTGAAAATTGTTAAATTTCGATAAATTTTTCTCAACATAGAATCCCAAATTTCTTCTTTCACCTCGAAACGCAATTTGATTGAACGATCAGAAAGATCATTGTAGTTTGCTGAATAATTTCAAATTGATCAATCGAATTCATTGAAAATTGTTCGAAGGAAAAATCCGTTTTTGGTTGTAAGTTATTGCATTGGCTTTTTTGTGGCCCTTTTCGAATTTTCTAGCAAATTTTCAAAATCGTTCGATCAGGGCTAACATTTTTGTAGGCGATTCTTTTTACAACTTACGGAAAATCAAGTTATCCAACATCGACTAATTATTGCAACCGGCTGATATACCTGTAATCAGAATTCAAAATGTAGGATCGGAGGGGTGGCATCGTATCGCGCGATAAACGTAATTTGATAAACCCATTTTCAATAGAGTCTCCAGAAAATGGGGCAGGAAAAAGTTTGGGAGCCGGTAGTCGTCCATTTCGTTTTTCCTCAAGTTTCTCATTCGAAACACACACGCGCATGCATAGGTACATATAATACAGTCGTGCGAGGATAGATTTTCTCTAAGTTATATCTATACCTATGTAGTATATATATACCTACTGCATAAAAGCCAATGGACCATAATGGTGATCTGGCTTTCCCTGACTCCTGGCTTCTACTTATCCAACAGTTCAGCTATTTGAAATGCATTGGACGTTGCCTAGTCGGTTGTTGTTTGCCCTGTCAACCAAAGGATAATGGATCGACGCCAAATAAGCTAGCTAGGCTACCTGACCGAGAGATGATGCTCGTCCAAGAGAGGAGAAAAAAACAAGAAGAAGCAAGAACAAAAAAGAGAAAATATATATAGCGGGGAAACTCCTTCGGAGATCAGTTTAATAAAGTGATCGGTCAATGTGGTTAACCCTGTCAGGAGCCACGCCTAACTCTAGCTCGTCCTCCAATCTCATTCTTCGTTTCTTATTTCTTTCTCGATTCTTGTCGGTCTTCTCGATTTTTTGCAACTTTGCAAAACGAGAAAATCATTGGTAATCTAATAAATTGTGATTTTCAATCGTCCGGACAATTAGATTCAATTCTTTTTTTCCACGCTCTATAGGATGACGTGAAAAATATATAAGCTGAGCGTGGTACGCACGTACACACGTATGTACATACGTACGTACGTCGTTGGTTTTTTTTTTTGCATGACGCGGGCGACGAGTGGGATTAAAAGTGTAATTCGTCAAGGCTCGTTTTCGTCCTATGCTTCTTTTATCTGATACTTTTCTTCTCTCTTTTCACTTTTTTTTTTCCTCTCTCTTTTCATCCGAGCTTTTTGTCAGGGTATAGGGATACGTCGTCTGTCTTGAGGTAGAGATCTGCTCGCGGGGTTGAGGGGAGGCTGGCTTGAAAGGCAACGCGTTTTCAAGATTCGTTAAGCTTTGTAGTTTTTCTCATTGGAAAGTATATTTCAAGCTTTGCCGCCCGCTTTCTACCTATATCCACGATTAAACCCTGGGACGAAGAAGACGACCGCGGGCGGATCGCCGAAAAGGGGAAGAAAAAAATCTAAAAAATGAATGACGAAAGAAAATGTTGAAGGACGAGCAAAAAAATTAATGGTAGAGGATGAAGAAAGGAGTGAAAAAATGGGAAAGTCGAGTAACGAACAACGCGAGGACGATATATGAAAATCAGAGAGGATAAATAATCCCAAATTTTTAATTGAATATGAAAATATAAACGCGAGCACGCAAGAGACGGAAAAAAAAATTCAATTCTCCGACGAAATCTCAGAACCTTGTCCATTTTTCGAGAAGAGAGAGAGAAAGAAAAATACAATATGAAAATAAAAAATACCCAGACCAAAAATTGAATTCGCAAAGTATCGGTGAATTTTCATGGTTTCATATTAAAATTTCGTTTCAAAGCGTTGTTTTTATTTCTGCGTTTTTTTTTTTCTTTTTCTTGCTTCGTTTTTCGTTCATTTTGTTTTCAAAGCGGGCGGAATTTGAGCTTTAATAAAACGTCTGCCGCACGGATGGCGTCGCAAGCTCTTCTCTATATATACCTATCAATATTATACATAGGTATATAAATATGTATATATGCATGTACACTATACATATAGGACAGCTTTCCATTGACTTATATACCTACGTATTTATACAATATATTATTCAACGCACTTTTTGCCATAGAAATGCGAGAATATGAGAAAAAACAAAAAAATAAATAAATTAAAAAAAAAATACGAAACAGAAAAAAATAAATAAGCGAAACAAAGGCGACGCGATATGAAGAGGGCAAATATTTGCTGCGATTCCCGTTCCTCCCTGTTGTGTCTCATAATTTATTTCTATTTTTGTCTCTTGTTTTTATCGTTTGCAACGGTCAACAAATGTCGCAGGGTATGTATCAGCTACGAAAGTATGTATGGATATGCCTATCCCTTGCAAGTTGCAAGGCTAATAAAAGGCACAGCCAGCTACCAGCTTTTCTATTTATATCTATTTGTATACCGTGGTTACCCCCAATAAACTGAATTTACCTGACCGTATCTAAAAATTCTGCGCAATTAACCGCGAAGAGATTAGAGACACGGGGTACGAGGCGAGCGACCGCGACGCGACGCGGCGACGACGACATTCGGTAAGATTTTGCGCGCCTCGGCATGGAAGTATTTTCGAAATATTAACAACAACAAAAGACACAAAATGTCAATAGCTCCGGAAGCTCCGGAAGACTTTCGAAGATTGTAGGATCGTCGGTATTTTCTGTTTTCCGATCACGATGCGAAGAGTGCATGAATATACTTTCTTCGGTACCGAATGTCTCCGCCATTCCGTTGTTTTTTTTTCTTTTTTTCTCGACTTTGAGATATCGTGGCTTTTTTTGTTTCAAAATATTGCAATTTTAGCGAAGGAGAAAATTAAAAAAACAAAAATTTCGTAATATCTGGTCACATTGTCGCGAACAAATGTTGGAAAAGGTATATTCTTTTTATTTATTTTTTGATCCCCTCCAGCTGACAAGTGAGCCCCATTGTCAATATCTTGAGGTGCTTTTTTTTCCATTCCATTTCGAAAATCACTTTTTATCTCTATTTACTCTCCAGTAGTCGTATTGACTCGGATACCTCGTTACTATAATATTATAGACCCTGTGATTCCAGTAGTTTTGCGGGTGTTCGGCCGGACCTTTCTTTCGGTCGTATCGCTCCAGATATATAAGCGGTTGGTATACCGATGGCCAATGATTTTCCAAGATTCTGATCTCTGAGGCTAGACTACGGTCAATGCGTAATTGTGACGCAAAAAATGTCCTCTTCGGCAGTATATCCAACCGCGTACACGCATCTACGAGCACGACTAGCTCCTACATTCATAGACCAAAACTTACCCATCTATATCTTCAGATTCCACCCTCGGAATAGGCAGATCATACAAGGAGTAAAAAAGCTGAAGAGTGCCAATCCCGCGGGGGTATCGAAATTCAGGCAAAATTGTTTTAACCCTTTTCCAGCCAAAAACCACCCGCGGTATCTTTGTGAGAACGGGATCGTGCCTCTGCGGAGGGATACGGTAATCTTATGCAAGGCCAGGTAGAGTGGGGGACGCTCGCACGGCGCAGCAGATGTTGGCGGGAGGGTTGAAGATTTGAAAATGATTGAAGAGAATTAGATACTCGTTTACTCTAATTCGAAATTACATTTGAAAACATCTGACCAGAACCTAATTCATTCGCGGAAATAAATACGAAACAGAGAAATAGTTTGGTTTTGAATCTCAGGGTTAGATTTTCTCAAAAGCTTTTCCAAAGCTCTAACACGATGCATGAGATCTGCACGCGTAATTCCAGTCGAATGAAATGACACAAGAATAGATAACTAAGCCAGGCGCAATATCTATAATCTCGGTGGAGTAATTCCCTCCTTCAAGAGACATACGTAGACATGTAGATAGATAGATGGACTACATCCACAATGCAGGTGTGTACCTGTAAATAGATGGCGTTAGTGTTTATATTGATCGATGGCTTGTCTCGTGCAGCTTGTCATTAGGCGACTGGTAATAACAACCCTGGAGGAGCGTAAATTTCCTCTCTCTCCCCCACTCCTCCCGCCCATTCCCTTCCCGTCCCTGCCCGTCCCTTCTCCTTCTCGCGATCACCTTTTCAGGTCCCAACGCGCGTGAATAAAAATCGCCCCCGCAAGCTGGGACACGCACCGGTGCGGTGCGGTGCGGTGCGGTGCGTTAACGTGCTACGTAATTAAAGTATAACCAACAACAACAACAACAACAAGAACAGTAACAACTAACCGACCGACCAACCACCAGCCGGCCAGCCAATCAACGAAAAGACCAACTTTGACCTGCGAGGGCAAACGAGCTTGAGAATAAAGAAACGTGGAAAAATCGAACCGATCAAAAGCCTCTTTACTTAAGCCCTCCTGCAAAATAAGCCCCGGGGCTCCGCTCGCTCGTGCAATAAATTATTATCACGAAATAATAATTGTCCTATCGCGTGTAAAAAGTGGGCTATAGTTCCGTCGGCTGGTTGGTACCCCAGCACCTTTTATACGATACAGGTACCTCGGCTGCACAATTTTTTACACGCAGAATTACCTCTTCACCTCGGCCCCAATCGAGATATATTCACGTACATACAAAGTTCAGGTCAACGACTGATTAGATCTGATTCTCATGATCGTTAGAATTTGAAATTGAAACTTTTCCACCAATTCTTGGACGATATTCTGAAGGAAATCGACTTTTTTAGGTTATGGATCTGCAAAATCCCTTTTATGAACACAAATTAGAACGAGTTCGAAACCTTGCTCAGTCAGAATGAATTCTAACGTGAAAATTGGGATGAATCGAATACTTCTTTCGAAATTTCGCTCCACAATCTTTTATATCGGAAAATGTTCACCCCTCGATTGTGGCCGATTTTCTGTTTTATCGGTTCGTCGAAAATTCATGGACGTTGCAGTATTGACGATTTTCGTTCAGTGTTTGATTTTGATTGAACGTAAATCGGCGAAAAATGTATTGATCGTTCATTTTCATTCCACGATGTGAAACGATCCTTACCGATTCTCGAATACTTGTTCGTCAGTCATTAGTAATAACGAACGGAGGAACGAAACAGCTTCAGCATAGAAAAAAAAAAATATCGGAAAATGTGAGTGGAAAAACCGCCTTATCATTCGGCAGACAAAATCGCTGGGCATTTGGGTTTCCTTCCTCATCATGATCGAGGAACCTGTTCAAGAATTCTGCAAACTCTTCGAGATACAGGTCTCGAGGTACATACTATGTATATATACAATCTTTTTGGAACGGGGCAATTGCTTTTCTTGCAGATTGATGAACTCGGTTTTACCAACGAATAGACAATGACAAATAGTTGAACTAGGTAACACGGGAGAAAATTATGAGAAGGCGGGAGCTTCGAGTCGCGGGGGTGAAAGTGATCATGATAATTAAGAAGTAGAATTGAAATTAAAATCGGGATTAAAATTCTAATAAGAGGTAGCAGAACAGAGGAATACGGGACGATAATTTCGTGCCAAAACTTATAATTGGAGATTTCTTTAATTACATTCTCTTTCGTGCTACCGGTCGAACTACTACTTCATTATACTTGAAATGAATTTTATCACAGAAAAGAGTAAAAAAGAAGCTCGCTGGTTATTTGTCGATTGTTCAATTTTTCGTAAGACGATCACAAGCCTAGTTTCTAGATTCTTTCAAAACATCACCCTGCACTTATTTCCCCGAATTTTCTTTCCGTTTTCGAGGTTGTTCGGGTCGAGAAATTAGCCATTACCTAACCTCAAAAGCCTCCACGTGCGTTCCAATTTTTGTCTGGGTGTTACAGACACAATACCCGGTTTCCTTGGTGTCTACGTTTACTTAAGTTCGACAAGTTTGACAAGTTTAGAAGCTTTGGTGGTAAAACATTCTGGTATTGTGTGCGTGGGTAGAGAAGAGAAGAGAAGAGCAGAGTAGAGTCGAGCAGAGCACAGCAGAGCAGAGCAGAGCAGAGAAGAGGAGAGCTGATGCCCGGCCAGACCCGGGAGTTACCCGGGAGCTACCCGGGCAGAGAAGCACCAAGCACAAGAATGTCAAGTGTGTTTAAGTTCACAAAGCTTCAAGTTTCCTCATAATAATGGCTTCAGCTCTCCATTCTATTCCCCGTTATCTACCCCTTTCTCTATTCGGTTCACTCTATTAATTGTTTTATATTGGCAAAGTTTATACTTAAAACGTTATACCTACTGTATGGTCGCATAAGAGAGAGAGATACCAAGAAAGCTTGCACAGTTTTCATTGCGCCCTGACATGACTGCAGAAGATTTTTTTGAAATACATATTTACCAATAAAATTGAAAACTTGTATAAACAAAAGTCGCGCCTTTCTCCCTCAACTTACGTTCACCTATATCTACGTCATTGTTGTACTTTTTTGACCGCGGCAATTTGATGCAGGTCTATAGATTATCATCTCCTAGAAATATTATGGAAATGGGAACAAAAATTTTATGTTTACTTTCCATATCCTGCACGCGATTCCTAACACCTCTGAATTTTTATCTGATTTCAGGTGAGTTTCAATGACCTATACATACCAGATGAAATGCCGTATCGCTGATTTTTCAACGTCGTGAGTATCAGATTTGCGATTCTTTGTTTCGAGGTGAATTCCGAAATATCGACAGTTAACACTGAGTTTCAGGTGTAAAAGTTGAGTGTCCCCATCAAATCTCAGATGTAGTATCCCGAAGAATCTTGCGGCGTTTGACTTTAGAGTAATACTGGTGAATTTTTGGGCTCGGATACCATAGAAATCAAATTGCCAATAAAATTCGGAATATTAACACCAAAATCGGACGTGTTCACGCTGCATTGGGAAGTAAAACTTCCAAGTTGAGAATGAAAGAAAGAACCAGAATTTAGAGTTTAGTCTCCATTGCAAATGACAACTAATCAATAGTTCTAATTGAACACATGACTCGGGTTAAATTTTGTAAAAGCAACTCGGGAGTATGCCTGTATTCAATAGCTTTGCGAGCCTCTCCAGAGGCATTACGCGGGCGTTTTCCTTACATTTTGAGCATCTTTCGGGCTTTTCTTTCGGTGAAGGGTGCATCGAAATTTTCGAAACGTTCAGTGAATTGAAGAACTTAGCCAGTAAATTTAATCTCTTCCCCGATATCATTTTAGTTGTAAAACGATTTCATCGATTGCCACGATGATTAAATATAGTTTCCGTTTTCTGCGGACGTCCTGCTCTCTTCCAGCAGTATAAGGTACTAGAAATAAGACGGAAATGCCGTTGTGAGCATTTTACGGAAGATACGTAATATCCATACGTAAACTAATGCCGATTGAAACACGAGCAGGTAATGCGCAATGCGGAGTAACACGATTAGATTCGCTCCAGTGCTACGGTGCTTAAGCTAACGCGTTTCCGGGTCAATTATATTAAAGAGAATTATAACGCAATCCGCGAACTGCATTCTGTTTTGCACTCTCGGTTCTCCTTCGAACAGAGTCCATCTGAATATTCTCCATTATTCATAGTATGCATGTAAATTGTGAAACATTTTTAGTTATTTCTATATGAAGTTGGTACGCAGATGTATACTAATGGGACTGTGCAGAAATTCACTCATAGAATCGCAACTCACGAAATAAAATGAAAACTCGATGAAACGCGAGTACCTACATACATGTGCAGGTATTACGTGTGATTTTCATATCTTCAACGCAAACATCACTGTTGAAAATTTTATGTTCAACTTTACGCCGATACAATTCTATAGAAGTCCAATGGGATCCGTTCAGCCTCAGGTCTCACAACATTTTATGTGAAAACGACACCAAATAGTATAGATCTTGTGGGCAACATCGTGCGATCTTACATTGAGCACCAAATGGTGTGAACGAGGATTGCTTGTCCGTAGATAATTGTTAAAACGATTCAGATTAGTTCAGAATCTTTCATTATAGTCTGCGGCCACTCGTTTCAGCACATCGTTAACTATTTTTCTCCCACTTACAGCGGACTCAGCTTCTTTCAGCATGTTTCAGCAGCTTTTCAGTCATTCCAACGTCTGCTTGAACGTTGTGGTTTCATAGAATTATAGGTATATTACGGCTCAAATATTTTTCAGTTGATTTCAGTGTCTACTTTTAATTTTTCATCGAGGTGCGGCATTAGCTTACCGCGTTTCGCCTTCTCCTAGCATGCTTCAGCATTTTTGTACCATTCTGAGTATCCGCCGAAACGTTTCGTCTATCGAAATTTGAGACAATCCCATTGACTTTTTGTTGATCCTAATGTTTTTCGTAGTTTTTTTGTTTCATCAGGTTTCAGCGTATCCTGACGCATTTAAACTTTCGCCAGCACGTTTCAGCATTTTCTACACATTTCGACACCTCATTGAACGTTTCATTTTCCGAAATGACAGACTGACGATGTCAGCATCTTCTCATCGATCTCAGTTGTTTTTGTTCTAATTTTTCATCAATCTTCAGTATTAATTTTCGAAAGCATTTTATAGATTACATCAGCTTGTTTCAGCGTCCGTCCAGTGACTTCGGCGCCTGCATGGAAATTGTTTCTAAAAAAATTATAGCTATCGAACTTCAACGTTTTCAGCATGGTTCCGGAATTTTTTTACTTCAATGCACTGGACAGAATCTCTCTTGCTCCGTTATTACTACTTATCACGCTATATATAACTGTTTGAATGAGTTTCAATGAACGAGCGAAATTGTCTCGATAAATATAATCATAGTTACAACATAGAACGAGCTACGAATATATATATATATATATATATATGCTCATCTCAACCCACCGCGCCGCGCCGTGTGGCACCGGAGCTGCCGCGATGGAAAGGACAAATTACCTTATACGCCGCGCCGCGCTGTGAGGCAAATAGTATAGCGAAGTAAAAAAAATTATGATTACGTGGGTAAAAAGATCTGGAACTCCTCGCGGCTATTTACCAAACGGGGCAATCACATAGAAAGACGCAAAGAAAGAAAGAAGAAAAAAAAGAAAGGGAAAAAAAGTTAACGAAAAACGTGAGCCCAAAAAATTAGTGAAAAATCTTATCTTCCGTCCCGCGTAAGTGTGTTATAGACTCGGGGACTACGATATTGAACATCTACGATGATGATTCAATCATATTATTGCGGGGAAAAACATATATTTCAATTTGCAATTTGAATTTGAGAATAAACAATTTAGAGGGAAAAGAGCAAACTGCATAAAAAAATTAGAAAAAAATATATAAATAATGAAAGCCAATCTTTTTTATCTTGATCGTGGATAGGTAAAGATAAGGATAACGACTTCTACAGACAGGTACTAAAGGAAAAAGCTGACCATTGCGTGTCCAGTTTTATACCCACGAAACGAAACAGTTGTATTGCTATCATTTTCTAGAGGGTTGTAAATGCTCGCGTAAGCCACTGCCTTTACAGGGGCGGAAAATTACGAGGAAAGGATAGATACGTGGATAGAGGGATAGATTATGCTGCGTTAAATGCCCTCGAAGTCTAATCTGTATCGATAAATTATCGACGAAATCTTTCGAGCTTGGGGTACGAATTGAAATTTATACAATTTTCTAGAAGCTCGATTGCTCTCTCGGCCTTTTCTCTTGATTAATTACATAGATCTTCTAGAAGAAAAAGATGTCAGTTGTTATGTTCTCCCGAACACCGTGATCCATGTACGCCTATGTAAGAATACACGCTTTGAATTCGTATGTAGGTATGTGGTCTAGCATAGTCCCGCGAATATGACACTCACTCGAACTCTTTGACGCGACTCTTCCCGCTCCGTGATCTCAAATTTTCTATTTATATTCCTGGTGCGCATTGGAAAGAGGGATACGCAATCGTAGATCCGGGTTCCGGGTTCCGGGTTCCCGGGTTCCCGGGTTCCCGGGTTCTGCGTTCTGAAGTCTGATCGTGAAGGGAGCGACAGCAGGACGCCACGCCAAGCCGCACCGGGTTCGTCGTAGTTGCCGGTGGATATCAATATTTCATCCACGTTTCGCCCGGGCAATAGTTTGTATCGTTGGCTCGCGATATTTCAATATTTTTCGCCAAATCCATACGGGCAGGCGGTGCCAGTTCCAATTTACCATTTTCCACGCTTATTATACAACCTGGGAGACGGTTACCTTTATTTCCTCGTTACGATATCCGCCCTTTATGAAACCTAATTTGACCTGAAGCCACCCGGGGATCTCTCTACGCTCAGAATTATTTAGACTGGCTCCAGGTCTTGCTGCCGGATTACCAGGTCCTCGTGTTCTGGACAATGGCTGACGTCGACAGGACAAAACACGAACCTTCTCATCCCCCTTAATTCTGGCTTCTACTTCATTCTGCACCTCGTCGACCACGGTGCGCTCTATAGGGTGGTTTTCATCGCGAGCCATTTTTTGTTTTCTCCCGTTTTTTCCCACAGACATTCCAATTGCCGTGAGAATACTGGAAACTCGTTTGCCTCCAAAAGTCGTATCAAACACTGTACAATTTTCTACATTTGGATGAAATAATTGCGGGGGATACTTACGCGATATTCGGAATTTCGTTGAAATGATTAACGTGAGCAGATTTCGAATTATCTTCATCTCAGGAGGCAAGGAATTAACGCCGAAGTGGTCAAAGGCACGGGAGAGCCACAAGAGCCGCAAACTAAGGTGACAAAAATGGTACTTTTTGGAATTCGTAGATACAGAGTAATGTATGGATTGAAATTCCGACTTGAAATTCATGTCAGAGTTTGAGGATATTTCGCGAAAGTTGATTGGAAGAATTTGGTAATTTAGGAATTGCCGTGGAAGAATGGAAAACAAAATGATGACGAGTGCGGAAAGTCGTGAGAATTGTTCCGCGGAAATTTGAATTCGGAGATCCGATCCCAAGAATGAAATAGAAAACTCTTAAGAAATGCCAACAGACACAAACGAGTCGAAGAAGCTGGAATGATCGGTCGAAAAATGGTACTTCCCACTATATTTCTGCAATCGACTGAAATAACGACACGATATTTTTGCAGCATCAATTTATAATGCGGAAATACTACGGGGCATCGGACTCGTACGCACAGAAGCTCCGAATTCCGATGAAAAATTGGACAAGGGGACATTTTTGAGAGATAAAAAGTCGCCAGAGAAATTCCGCACAGCTGTAATTAGAGTATTCTCAATCCACGAATTCGGAAAATTTTTGATCGAGTATCGTATAAGTTGCATCGTATGTGGTGAAACGTGAAAAAATTGGGCACACAATGAAGACGGTACTTCTTTGAGAGTGTCTTCGAAACTAATTTGGGTCGCGCAGTGCATCGCGTAGTTGGAGGTGGGATATCTTGGGGTTAAAAAGTTGTCTTTCTTAGAGAAGACCTACTTTTTCTTGCTCTTATTTCTTCCGTTCTATGCGGCTGAAGGCAGTCGCCTCGAGAGGGAAGCTGTCCCGAGCGTAATTTAATGGATAATTGCAAATGCCCTCGGGTAACTTTTCGAATGTTCGATAATTAGCATTCACCTTTTACCCTCGCTAAGTCCCGCTCACCTCGCTCACCGTAATACGCTCTGCAATTTTTCATCTCCTTGCATTTCCCGCATCTCGAAGAATTGAAATTGGCGAAAATTGAGGAACAGTGGCGGTCCCATCCGTGTCAAAATGGTATTCCACGCACCTTGTCGAGAACTTTTGTAACAAAGCTGGCCCTCCATTTACGATTTTTGAGACGACGAACGGACATATTTCGCCAGAAATAAATCATATCTTCAATTTTCGATCGGTTTTTTCAAAATTATGAAATTCTGGAATTAAAATTCTGCACCCTCTGTGATCCTGACATCTGTATAGCTGAAGTACGTATTTTCCTTTTGTATGCAAAACCGGTATAACGAGTGGGACAATTGAGAACACGTCGTCGCGGAGATATGAAAGATCAAAGATCCTGTCTACAGAAATCCAATTTAATTTCCATGGCTCTAACCTCGCGATCAGTTCTATGAACAAAAGTTCTCCGGTTCCTGAATAAATGACGGGTCATAGATTGAGTCTGGAGAACGTCCTTACCCTCGGTACCTACTTTGCATATCCGTTTATCCTCGCGTTAGAATATTGAGGAATGATGCATGATTGATCAGTATAGGCGATGGGTGGGTGCTTCTTTATCCCACAAGCCTCAGTGAATCCCGTTATTCTCGGGCTAGTCCGCAATCCACACTTCGGAACGGACCCCCATACCTCTTTTACCCAAGACTTTAAAGAGCGATCTTTTCCCAGATGATCTGCCAGCTGAAAGCATTAGCGTGTCGTCGTTAGAGAACGGCGACTCTACGGCGGATAAACAAACTCACAATCAGTATAGACGTATACATAATATATGTATGCAAATATATATATATTAGGGTGTTTCAAAATATGAAAAATTTTCGATTTTCCAACTGGCCACACCTGAAACAGTTAATTTAGGCGGAAAAAAGATTCTGCAGAAGATACATTTCTTTTTTTTTTGTCACTTTCCACATCCAACAACTGCGGGATCAGAAAATTGTAAACAAATTACGAATCAAAGATTCTGATGCCTGTCTCTCCCGCTCCGGAATGCCTTCCCGAGAGCTATTTCACGATTCCTATTCGCCAAAATATCGTGGTTCCTTGTCATTGACGAGAATTAAAAAAAAAGAGAGAGAAGGTCGTGTAGGGTCGTGTGTAAATTGTATCGACGTACCCCTCGGGCATGGATCATTTAAAAGTACGAGAACATGTTGAGAGGTAGAATGAACCCTTGCTTCAAGTGGGAAATCATCGCGGGATTGGCACACGAACGAACAACCGAAGTATGGCTAAGGGTGAACTAGGCTAGAGATTCGGGCCGGGTTCGGATCGAGCGCCTTTGAGAGAAAAACCAATTCGGTGTGTTCTATATTACGTCACGTGTTTTTATTAGATATCCGCCTTTCTAGTCTGGCCAAGCATATCGCCTACTTCGTCATATGACGGGGTAGGTGGAAAGGTACCTACGTACGTCTGTAAGGGTCGTGAGTGTCACATGCGAGGGTTGTAACTTACGATATAGTGCCTTCAGCGTCTACTCCTGGGATTTAATCATTTTTTGAAGCGTGCGGTTCGGAATTATATTCGCAATGTTAACTCGGATGGATAGAATGATGAAAAATATTTAAACAATTAAGTGGAAGGTCTTGGAAAATGTAAGCTGGATTTTTATTTGCGGATCCATGAAAAACCGTATGATGAAATTTATTCAAATTTATTCGACATTTTAAAACCCTGAGAGCCAAATATTCCCGTATCAAAATAGCTTGCCTTCCTAAAATTTCTTTGTTTTTCTTGCTACGATTGTTCTTTTTTTCTCTCTCTCTGTCTCTGTCTCTCTCTCTCTCTCTTTCCCTCTTTCTCAAAAGTTCGATTCAGTTCGGTTTCTCTTTTCGAAACACGTAATATGGGTATTGGAAGTTATCCGCTTTTGTCTGATTGCCAATCTGCTCGAATTCGTAGCTTTCCTATACCTAGTGGATGAAACTTTTCGTCAGAACTGGAAATGGAAGCTCGTATACATATACTGTGTTCTCGATTATATATTATAAATTCAGGATCTCCATGCCGTAGATTCTAGATATCCGCGGCTATAGTTCCTTTAATTAAGGTCAGGCTCGAAAACTCATGTACATAGGTACTGGTATGGTATATACATATACACGTACATACATAGTACACATAGTATATATAGTATGTGTATAGTATATACGAGTATCCATAAATTTCCTACAAAGGTAGAGAGAAATATTAATTAATTAATTAGCGAAGTAGGTACCCGACTACCCCGCCGGACTGCGTATACTATAATATAACATAACTTCTGTGAAGTCTGCAGCTTCTCGGCGTCTGATTTTCATATTATTTCAAAACTTTTTCTCCACAATCATCTTCACCTCTACCATCGCGCATCGCCACCGTCGCCACCATCGCCAGACCGTTTTTTGTTATCTGTAGTTCATTTAATTAAATAAATCTTCCATGCTGAGTAGGTATCCGAGAGGAAAGACAAGAATTTTATACATTTTTCATCTATGCAAAGTTACAATGAAAGAGAAAATTTGATCAACTATTATTATTTAAACAGTTTTAGTTACTCTCAGTTCGAATAATTTTCCTCGATGGTCAACGCTTGATTACACTATGAGGAAAAATATGTTCAAAATCCTGAACATCGCGTCAGTATTCTTTTTCACCGGAGTTCGACCAGTTCATGTTGTACCAGATTCGGCGGCCTGTAATTGATCGAGTAAAAGACTCCTGACTGTGTATATTCCTGATTTGTAAACCTGCGGCTATAGCCTGAACCGCAATCATCACGATCCTCGTCATATTCTTTCTTTTTTTTTTTTTTGATACTTGAATTAGTTGGGAAAATTTAGTGGCTCAAAAACTGACCGCCATTAGTTGATTATTTTCATTCATTCGTTCGTGGTTCAGGACTCATAGCTTCAGGCATGGTTGTGATTTTGTTGTTTACTAAGTTGTATGTGATGCGAACACGGCTTGTGAGTGACTTTGCCTCTTCCCATTTCCATTTCCGTTTTCGTTCCACATCCCAGATTTCCCGCGGGGCCTAATTTCTTTGATACGGAAAATTAAAATACGTACAGAGGTATTTTATCCTCCCTAATCTGACTCTGTACGAATGGACAAACTCTATTCCGCGATAAATTACAACCCCTTATAACAAGAAGACCCCGGTACTGTGACTACGCGCAGTAAGTATGCCCAGTAGAATTGCGAGTTAATTGCCCGTGGCGCTGTCAACTTTTACCACGAAATCGCATGCTCCGGAGAGCCCGGGTTATGAAAATAGAACAGAATCAAACCGCGCGGTAAATATTCCTCCGCAATAACTACGAGATCGATAAAAAACCGAATGGCACTGAAGACAGAAGACATATGTTCAGGGTATTTTGCGTCGCAATTTTGTGCTCGCTCGTGTAATCTCATCTGTTCGATTGGAATTCATTTCAAAATAATTTTACTGCTCGTGGAAGGGGCAGATACGGATGTTGGATTGTGTTAACCTCGATATCAAAAGGTGGAGAAACCTCAAGACGTATTCAATTTTGAAAATATTTTTGGTATTTGGTTATACCGAGCTTGCAGCAGTTTCAGAATCCTCTGAATATATAAGCTGCGGCAAGTAGTTTCGTAGGAGCTATCGGCTGGTAGATTGAGTGGAAAATATCTGGCTCACAACTTCGCCTTCGCCTTTTTCGTCGTCTTCTTCTTCTTCTTCTTCTTCTTCTTCTTCTTCATTTTGTTCTTGTTCTTGATGTTATTCTTGTTCTTGTTGTTTTTCTCCCTCTGTTTGATCCGCGGTTCCATCAGTTGGTACTTACTTCGGCGACAAGTGAAACTATTCAGAAACTTTTATTATTCTACCGTTTTTTTACGGTCCGGAATTCTTACAAGAAACACTTCGTACTCGTATTTATGTATGCATCTTTCTTCCGTTTTCGATTACTCGTTAATTGGCCTCATTTCGTTAAATTCTTGTTTTTTTCAATTATATTTGAAACAAAATGAACCACCCTTGAGGGCATTCATTTTCTCGAATAGAGACCGCCTCCTCGCATTTGTATCGTGAAACTCTTTGCAATTATCAATTAGCCAGAATTAAAGTCATTCGAAAAAATCCAGGGGCTACTCCAACCTTTCTCAATTTCATGCCAAAAAGAAACCGCTGGCTTTCAGAAGAAGAAAAAATGTAGTTTCTGGTATAAAAAAGGTTATTGTGTTTCGAAACGATGAGATGCGAACGATGAACGTAAATTTTTTGGTAACGGTATTCAGGGAGATTATTTTCGGCTGCATCGCTTCCCTACGAATGAGGCGCCACACGACGAAACGAGCTTTTCTATTGTGACTGGAAACGTTCATTTTGAAATAATGAAAACGGGGTTGAATATTCAAGGATGGCATTAAAACAACATCTGCAGATTCTAGTGGTGGGACTTTCCTATATAACGGTATAACGGCGATGGAATAGAAGCGCTGGGAGTATTCACAATCAGATTTAACGCTTTTCCGTAGAGCTTGCAGTGCAGTAAAGCCTCTCTTCGACTCTCCAGCTTCCACGTTGTAGTCACTGGAGGAAAATGCGAGGAGGAAATACTATATTCGTGCAAGCCAAGAGATAGTTGTTGGGGTGGTAACTCGTAAACGGAATTCGATTCGTAACTTGCAACTCGCCATTGCCTATTGCGGCACGGCGCGGCCCTCCCAGTCCAGCTGAATGTGCTTGAAATCAACAGTCAAATGTCAACGCCAAAGCCCCCAGCCTCCGAGCTATTTGAAATTACTACATTGGCACTGTGACCACATTTCACCCGCTTATTCTCATCCCGGCGTGCGGTTACAGCCTGAATTTTCATTCACCATTGCAAAATCGATCCTAGCTCCAGGAAATGCGACAGCTTTTCGAAAGCTCGGATTTTTAATGCCTTCTCGACGGTCCAAATTTCTACATTCTATTGTTCGATCAATCGTTTTTCGAGAGTTAGGGTATTGTTGTTCAGGGTGGAATTTCAACGTTGCGTTGCACTCGGATACGATGTATAAGTGAAAATTCATTTTTCTGAAAAGTTACTACAGATGAAGTGAGAAGTTACTACGCGATGAAGTGAAACATTTTTAAACTGGCATCTTCGGTGCTCCGAATGTCTTTCAAATTTTATTCCAGGTTTTGGAAAAAATCGGCTTTTTCGCGTATCAAAGTAACGTAAACTAATTTTGTGCTAAGTCTACATCATCTCATCTACATGCTGACCAAAAACAAAGTGGAAAAATGAAATGGGGGAGATCAAATCCTGGCTGATGATATAAGATAAATTTTCAGCACGAAGTGGGTGTAGGATGAACGTAGCTAAGAGCAATTCGCGTGATGTAATTCCGCTTGGCTCTCATCTTAACCAGAGTTTCCGTTGTAGTTGTATCAAAGACAATTAGAGACAAAGGAAACGAGAGAGGAGATAGAGGGAGAGGAACTGTCCACTGGTTTGGAACAGCTGAGAGCCTGAGAACTAAGAGAGATGGTGTTGTAGGGCTCTCGTGTTGCAAAAAGTAGTGATACCCTTGGTGCAGAGAATTTAATCTAAACTCCTGCAGGAAAGCTGGAACCTGACATCCCTTTGCTTTGCTATGAAGAGAATTCCCGTCTAACAATCCATCCGGAAACACTTTGTCCGTCCACAAAACTGTGCAGATGTACCGAGCTCGAGGTCCTGCATTTTGTTTCTCGTTTTTTTTTATGTGAAGAGTTCAAATTTGTAATGGAATTTGTGAGAAATTATGTATCGGAGTTATTACGGAGTTTCATTCGAGACGGGTATTCATGGAATTAGTTGGAAACTTTTCCACCATTTTCATTCTCTTCTTCGTCAACTTATTCACAATACAATTTATGAAAAATATCCGGAGAAAAATGACAGTTCAACTGTTGAGCACCAGCGAGTCGGCGTTCTAGAGATGGCAGACGAAGTGACACAGATGATGCCAGAATCTGCCGAAGGGTGGCAAAGCAAAATTTGAAATTTTATTTAGGTACCTGGGGTCATAAGAGAAACGGAATCATAAATTTAGTCTATTTTTAATAAAATTCAAAGCCCGTTCAGCCCTCTTGAGATACCGGTTTTCATCTTTACGATTTTTTCAATCATCTTTCGAGCTCCATAGGCCAGACCATTCCAACCGTACTTTCAATTCAACGGTAACAATAAAATTGGTGATTTCCACGCTTCGTGGAAGGCAAAGCTGCTTGACATATCGAATGTCTATCTGCCTCGCCAACTCGCTCACCGCAGTTTTTCCTCGATAAATATTTACTCACACGAATAACTTCTATCGTTTATCTTCCATCCTGCGTGAATACTCCGGGTTCTAGAAGGTATGGCACATAAATACGAACTACGAATTCACCTCCGATAAAAGGGTATATCTACCGGGGTAGGTGTACCTCGTACCTGCATTCTTTTTCCTTCATTCTGTTCTCTGGAAACAGAAATTTTCTTGCGAAAGATCAGAACTTCTGTCATATTTCATCTACCTTTTGGGCAGATTTTTCCTACTGAGTATGATATGAGGATGGTATTTACGCAATCGTATTTTGCTTGTGTGAATACGCCGGAGCAGCACGCGATGGGTTGAAAGTGAAAAGTTTTCAAGCTGAAAACAAGCATGGAAGAGATTTTTTCAAAAATGGTTAATGGTAAGGATAATTTTACTCCAACTCAACGTCAACAGGTCAACGGGAAGTGAGAACCTACTGAAGAAATAATATCGTGCAGTGCGAATGGTTTATTTTATGGGAATGAAAGATAAATGAAAGGCGCTTACAAAAATGGTACTTTTTTGAAAACTTTTAAAACTGATACAAATAATGATAATGTAGTTTCAGAATCGCGTCTCACGTTGAGAAACAAAGCTGAAAATAATTCTTGTGATTTGAATTTCACGCGTTTTGAGTTCTTAAACAGTAATGACCAACGACGTAAATCGACAAGGAATTCAGTAGGTGGACCTTCAGGCTCCGGAAAATCTCGGATGTGAATAAAACGGAAAAGTTTTGTTCATCCAGTTCGTTGGCGAGTTTTGAACACGCGTGTCAACGCGAGCCTCCACCAGTTCAGAGGATGAAGCCTGTTCAAGGATGTCTGGAATAACGTGATACGCGAGGTAAGAGCTTGAGGTGAGAAATGGGAAAATAAACGTAGATATGTACCCAAGTGAGAGAAAGTCATGGGAATGCGTCGAGTTGGGCTGAATGGTGAATATAAAATAACCGTAGCTTTGATATGGCATAAGTTACGGTAGAAGACGGGTGGCGAACCGGCGAATGCGAGCGCCAGTCCAGGAGAGCTTGAAACACTTGAAAAAGTTTCGGGCGAAGGAACAGGCTGGGGAAGCGAGGGGTAGGCTTTATTTCAAGCACAGGGTGAAACGACGGGATGGCGAAAGCTGGGCCAGAGGGCGGGATACCAAGCCTCCTGCAATATCCTATGATTTATTATATGCTCGAAAAGTTCCTCGCGGTGATACATAAGTTACCCGCAGATTTCACTCCGCCGCCCTCTCTACTTGTACGGCCAATTAACCGTTTCGTCGCGGCTAGACTACTCGTGAGGATTATTTTCGGCCCAGAGAACAAACGTCCATCTTATTTTCGAGGAGAGAGAAAGCCCGAACTTGATAAAAATAAAATATAGCCAACCAGTCGTACGGAGTGGAATTTTTTGACAAAGATTCGAGCAGTAAAATAAATGATGATCTCTGATTAATTCGCCGCCAAATTTGTTCTCAGACTCTACGATTAGTTGTGTTTCAATCTATTTTACAAATCTTTCCATTTTCCATTTTGTTCGCGCAAGACCGCAAACATCGTTGTTTGTAGTGAGGCATACGGGACAGAAATATACAGTGGGGATGAAAATTGTCCATTTTTTTCGTACCCTTTACTGTGCTCTATCATTCATGGGGAATATGTAGTACATCAGTTTCCGATTCGGATGATATATTCTTTATCATACGTCGGTTTGTAAACAGATCTTCAACGAGTCTGGAAATCAGGACTGGGATCTCTGATTGTGATTACGATTATCCTGTATCTCGGGTTGTTATTTGGAGCGAAAGATAAACGCCATACCGAAAAACCAAGAGGAAAGCGAAAGGTTGGAAAACAAGGAAAAAATAATCTTCAAGTATCTCGCCTGGCTTTTGTTTCTTTCAATATCGCTTCCGTGTTTTCGCCTTTCCGACTCGTCAAAGGGTTCATGGTTGACTATAAACGACGACGTCTGCAGGTTTTACTTTTGTTTTGACATTTCCGTCGCTGTTTTCATTCAACGTAGCAATCCGAGATTGAAGAAACGGAATTTTCGTACACTGTTTGGGTTAGGATAAAAAGGAAAGTAATTTCACATCTTGTTTCTTCTGTTTTCAATCAACAAATGTAATGAAACGACCCTGGAACGAATTCTTTTTGTTCGCAGGAACCACCGAGCCATTTATAATCATCTCGTAACGTGGTTTTCAAGTATGAATTTCGGATAAAATCGTTGGAGTTATTTTAAAAAAATTTTAAATCTTCTAAAACTGTTCATGAAGAAACTAGCCGAAATTCTTTCGATGGCATACAGTTTCAGCTACTTGCTAGATTACTCAGCTCATAAAACACTCAGATCTGTCATAATCTCGATTACGAAAATTTTGGTTAATGACTGTAAGACTTTTTTCGGTGACAAACTGGGGGAAAAAAATGAAAAGATAAAAAGTTGAATCCTATTTTTTCTCCAGAAAATTTTTCATGCCCTGAAATAGCCGGAGTTGAGTTTATTTTGTAAAAAGCCTAGCGCGTTGTGGTCCCCCGTTTCGGTGGATGAGAGGAGGATGAGCCCTAATTTACCGGAATGTCACCAGTGAGGATAAAAATGCAGATTTTACTATCGCTCCGGGGTAAAAGGGAGAAAACACCCGCGTACGAATACGGGGCGATTTCGTACCGTCAAAAAAACTGGGGTAAACGTTCCACAATCGAGCGGGAAACCCGGTGCGTCCGGAATGTCCTCGCTACGAACGACGCGACGGTTCGAGCCGCCCGAAGCTTTCGTCAATCCCACCCAAAATCCCCTAAATTCAGATCTTGATGTTCTTCTGCAGATTTTCTACCCGTTCACCTCAAATCATGCGGTTAATTCTTTCAAAATTCTCGAATTCTTACTGTGACAGACGATCGGAGCTCATTTCTCGTGAAGGCTCAAAAAAGCTATTCTGAATTCCGACTGTGATTCTGGCTTGGATTTCCAAAAATCTTTGGATTCAGATTTCAATTTCCTCAATTCTATGTTCTGGTTTTGCGAGTTCATGAAATTTCATTCCACGTGTGTCATGGTGTGAGTATTTCGAATTTTCGCTCGATTATGTGAACACCATAATGTTTTCGGTCCAGCAGTGATCAGAAATTCGAGACTTTACCTCTAATTTCGAGATTATTTCTGACCAAATTTTGAAAAATAATTCCTGATCGAAATTCGATTCAATGTGGCACTATAAACTTCGCGAAATGACAGATTTTCGCTGCAATTATCGGTCAACATGTTTTCGGTCTTGATTTGACAGTGAGATGCGTAATCTCAGATTTGTTACACGAATTGATTTACTCAAATCCTCAAATTCTACTTGCTCTCATTTTCTCGTTAAGATTCCAAAGCCGAAGACTAAACTTTTCCTCTCGTTTATCTTTTCGCTCGGTATTCGACGTGGAAGAGAGCATCGATGGTATCAAAAAATTGGCTTTCTCTTGGCGTCCAGCGCGTTCGTGTATCTCTCTTCGTTTTTTTTTTTTGAAGTAACATAGTCGGAGTTTTAACGGGTGATGATCATAGTCCATCTTCGAAAGTAGAAATTCATTGGATCCTATTTCATTCGCATTCTTGCCAATTAGAAACTACATTCATACCTATATGAGGTGAGAAAGGTGTGTGTGTGATCCTATGGCACACTTCATTTCTCCCTCAATCTCCACTGCCTCTTCTACACCAGTACCTCGTTCACCCAATACTGGAATCCGAATTGTTCAGGCTATTTGAAGCTCCCCGGAGTAGCCCAAAGTGGGCAGAGCTCTACCACGAGGGAATTTTCGACCTTTTTTTTCCGGCCCAACTTGCCGCTGCCTCAAACCACCCGCTCGAAATACGAAAACGAATAGCAGAAAACAAGTGCTGCCCCGATTTCGAACTTTTCAGCCAGTTCATTGCTCGCTTTCGAGATCGTGGATCTTATCGAGAATGGAAGCTGTACTTGCACCAAACTTCACCTACGGGATACTATGCCTGCCCTAGACCCTCAGCTTTGCCACGCATTCCAAGATTATATAATATTCTGGATAAAACAGTCTTTTTTCTACCTGCCAAAAGGGTGAAAAAAATAATACGCTCAAGTATAAATCACGCTCTCTGAATTTTGATCAGCATTATTTCTGCGGTGCCGGAAATTCCGACGAAGATCGGTTATTCGTCCCACTTCGCCCACTTTTCCTTCGTCTTCTGCTCTCTGTGCTTCCGTTTATCAAAAATGTTTTATAATTTTGATAGTCGATTCCGAAGTCACGTTCACGGTATATCCGAGATATGAAAATATTTTCATTCGCATCACGTAGACTCATAAAGTTTTTCACAGAAATCGCTTCCTCGTCGGAAAATAGTTGATTCGATGCTTGGCCCCATACCATTGTTACCGGCAATGGAAAACAATTTGTAACAAGATCACTCGAATGCATCAGTCATAGAAAGAAATCCCTCCAGACCGAAGATATGGGTTGAGAATCTTTTCCCTTCTTATTTTATTTCATTCTGCAAACAAACTGAAAACCCTATAAATGAAAATCGGCGGGCGTGGTTTTTGACGAGGATACAAAAAAAAAAACAAGCAAAAGAATCTCCGATTTCATGGTTGAGTATAGCTACGCGGGTTGGAGGATTTCATAATTCCCTCCGGCAATTCGCCCGTTCGTTAGGCAGGTACCTCTTTAAACTGGGTACGCACCTTTTTTGAATTTTCTTTATCTCGTGGTTATTTAGCCCCGTTATTTATGAGTCCCGGCTCGGTTTGGTCCGCGTGGGGCTAACCCAGCAGATATTGTCCGCACGACGAATATACCATGTTGGGCAAAGATTACGGAAGATGAGGAGGCCGAATTTGTTCCTAGGACAAATTCCAACCTTCCACTTCGGACGTTTCGTGGACCACATCCAACTGAACGCGCCGCGGCGCGACAGTACGTTGGCGCCTATGTCGCCTTGACGAATTATACCTACTTCTGCGTCTAAGTGATAAATTCACCACTTTGGTTCACAGACTTAATAAGAGATAAGAATAAGAAAGAGGACATGAGAGATAAAGAACGAAGAAAAGTATACCTATGTATCTCAGAACGTTGCGTGAAACTTGCACAAAATTTTAGTACCTACTCGATCCACTCCCGATTACATAGAAATCTGGAAACCATGCGGTGAACTATTTTTCACAGAGGATAGTAGAGTACGGCACAGAATTTGGTTCGGAAATGCGGTCGGGCATTCTTCATCGCGTCGTGATTCGGACATATGCGATTATTTGATTGAACTTGCGAAAATAGTGTTCAGATCAATCTCTCAATCATCCATTTCGTCGAAGTGGAGACCAATCCAAGGGATTCCACTCGGGCTTGAAAAGAAGGCTGAACCTTCGACCTTCTGCAAACGGCAAACCTCTTATTCGTCTATTTATGGTCAGATTTTTGTTCAGATATAACTTGTTGTTAGACGTAAGTCGGAATCGTGTTTTTAACGCAAAGTATTGAAAAAACTGAAAGTGCAATGTGAGAACAATTGAATCTTTTTCAAAAATGGAGGCTCATGTTTGCTGATCCTCGATATTCGAAGGTCGTCCGCTGCATTGGCCTGAATTCAGTCTAAATTCCTAGCTGAGCGTTCCGTGCGGTTCTGTCATCGGATTTATGTCACCGTCGATTGTTAATTGCTAATTGCTTGACGCCCATTGAGAGATTTAACGAGCAGACTGTGGGATAGTATAGCCGCTCATAGAAACGCGCCGCGCAATGCATCACCTGCGCGAAACGACTGCCGGATCATTTTCCTTCTACGGATCACTGATGCTTTTCCAAATTCCTAACCTTTGAATACAAACACGCAATTATTTTCCATGGATTCTATTCCCTTTCCAATTGCTCCCCTGAGCCTGGGTCGTTGAAAATCGTCGATCTGATTTCTTCAGATTTTACAACACATTCTGATTTTTTAGTAACGATAAAGTGTTGAGAAATTCGATGAGAAATTGAAATCTCATAATCTGGAATGCTGAATTCTAGAAGAAGAAAAATGATTTCATGTTTTTGTCATTCGTTTTTTGTGATTGGCACCGGTTCAATGTCCTAATTAGGCTGAGAATTACGCTGATATTTCACGATTCTATTGCATTGGATGGGGAAGCAGATTGGTTCGGTTTATCTAAGTTTCGATTGTCGGCCGTTATAAGGAACTGGGGCTACAAACTTTACCGCTCCCGACAACTATCTACTTACGATAATTAGCTCGCTGTTTACTCCTTCTTCTTCTTCTTCTTCTCGTTCTCGTTCTCCTTCTTATTCTTTTTCTTCTTCTTCTTCGTCTATTTTTTTGGTCTGTTTGCCAGTTTTCCACTGTTTTTCTCATCGGCTAAAATAAGATAAGATGCGATTGTATCTGTGGACCGTATATATTTCAATTCATTCACCTGTATACTATACATTGTATCTCATTATCCTTTCATATCTTGCTCGATTAATAGAAACTCAAAGTCTAGACGACATAAAGTTGGCTTATCAACATTTCAATCTGGGTATTGTACGGGCGAAGTGTTTAACATTCTATTCAAGTGTACACGGTTTTTTTCTTCCAATATCTCATCCACGGAATTCTGGAAGAAGTAATCAACGGTTGAAGCAACTGCGCGTTTGAAGACTTACAAATTTTTCACTCTCAACTTCACAATGGAAGATACCGATGTGAAATGACAATTGTTCGAATACTAAGCTCCATCACTGAAATCTCTCGTTTCTTTCTGAATTCATAAATCTCATAATTAATGTTAGAAAATTCCAAATTCGTTCATCAATGTTCCGCCAGAGCGAGGTTACAGTGGAATATCGTTTGCTTCAAAATCTAACGGGGTGTGTGAATCTAGATATTGAGCATCCATCTCTTTCCGTATCGCGAGTAACCGATTTCTGTAGTTCCTAGACGTTACATCCCACCCATCGTACACATTTCAACGGCTACATTACAGTCGGAATACAGCCTTTATTTACACGAAACACCGTTATGCCCGCGATGGCGTGATGTTTCCATGTCCCTCATACAATTTGATGCAGGCTCGAAGCTCCCTAGTTCCGCGCACCCCAACCATCAGTGTCTCAGGCTTCCTTTAACAAGGGATCGTTTCCGGGCAAAGCCAGACCGAAGATGTCAACGTCTTTACCTCCAGAATTACCTCCAAGACACCTCACTTTGTTTGACTCTCACTTCTCAAAAATAACCAAGGCAAAGACAGTGATAAAGAGAAACATTAACGTTGTGAAACACGTTGAGCCCTGCCAAGGGTTTCGTAGGACAATGCAAATCATACAAATGGCTTAATTCATTAAACATAATTATACAGTTTATTGTAATTGAATTCAATTTCGGACGCATTCAGGAGAAGGATCATCATCGCGTGAGGCGAAAATATTTACGCCCCGTCGTCATTTGTCTCTTGGTCAGCTTTCATTCCTATTCCGACATTCTGAAACTGTATTCTGAGCGGATCAGACGTAGAAAATAGGAAAAAGAATACGTGTAATCTCTTGTAGGATTGGGAGTACAATTGGAATTGGAGTATGGAAAAATACAGAGGACGAGAAAAGTTTGCGGACACTGCAGTGTCCTCTGTATCATAGAAATATGGAAGTACGTATATACATATATACGTATGTACAAGCGCAGTGATCATGTGGTGCGAAAACAGAGGAGCTTTCCGCCGGTGTCGAGAGATGCTTTCTTGCCTCGGTAGGTACGCCACGTAATTATTCAGGCTTTCGTCCGCACTCCACCGGGTCCACAGGGCTTCCGAGAGTTAACCGAATCCTACAACAATGTGTTTCAGAGTAATGACATGCGTACGTAGCAATTTACTGAAAAGCTCCATTCTCACCCTCGGGCGGTTTTATACGGGCCTAGAAAAACTGCAGGGGTAAACGTTTGCCCGAAGAAACAGCAAACGGTCACATAGATCCTCTATCAACAAATGTCCAAACTTATGACAAATTATGACACTATATAGTATACGTAATCTTGCAGACAGTACAATTGCCAGTTAACGATTGAGGACGTGTAAGAAAGATTTCGAAAATTATCTAATTCTGTTCACTCTGATGTACCAATCCGTCGTGACAACCCCATGGTATAGCGGTTCAAGAAAATACAATCCGCAATAAAAAAAATCGTGAAACAGGAATGAAAAGTATGAATCTTCATTATTTCCTCATTATAAATCATCATAATCGCTTACCGTGATCGAAATCGTGCAATAGCACAACCTGCAGTTTCATCAATCTTTTTCAACTCGAATTCGTTTACGGTCATGATTTCACTGCTGAAAATCATAACTGCAATTTTTGAATACTGATGCAGAAACGTCGCGCATTCGGTCGTTGCATTATAGTTCCCCTGATGTAGATAACAATTGAGACTTACAATTTGGTACATTGTTGTAAACCGAGGAGAGAGAGATTCGGTTTGGAAATTTGTTGAATTGAAGCTGGATAGTATCTCGGCATATCACCCACAAAGTTTATCTCTAGATGGTACAGACGTAGATTTATTCGTAATAAGCGAGCGTAACAGAAACCACAAAATTATATTGCATGTACGTATACTGTCTGAATTAGTTTGAAGATAACGCGGCGATATTACTATCGCTACAACACTCTGGAATTAGTTGACATCCTCTTCACTCGGAAATCATGCTGGAGCGAAGATACGATTCGATCACGGGACAATCGCATCATCATTTTCGGAAGAACGGAGATGCCCGTTTTTTTAGAAAAAATAACACACACAAAAAACAGGTATGAACAAAATGACAGGGGGACAAAACGAATTTTGAGTTCAAGAGAAGAGGACGGAATCTGGATGTATCATGAGAGCTCGTTTTTACGGCATATATATAGGTATGATATCTCAGGGATATTCTATGCTTTTGACATCGAGGCAAACTGGGGCTGATGTGGCGTGTGCAGACGTACGGACATGAAAATCGACAGTCATTCTATCATGAAAAGTTTCTTCTTCATCCATATATTTGCGATTTTTCCATTTTACTTAGAATGTGCCATCTGCCACGAACAGCCGATGTTACATTTCTCACAGTCAATCGACTACACCTACGCGTCATACTGTATAAATTTACATTTTTCGTCGTAAATGGATGAGCAAAAATTTGGTGAAATTCGAAAAGCTCGTGATAGCCAACGTGTTTCTCGCGTTCAACAGTTGAACTGTGTCTTTTTTGTTCACAAATTTGCAATCAGAAGACAATTTTGATGATTTTTCAGAGGCCGATTGAAAATCTGTTGAAGAATTTTGGTCAACCTTCGGAGCTGTAAGGGTATTGAAAATTTGTGATCATATCTTACGAAAGAATGTGGAATAATGGAATAGTAGCCGTTGAATCGCAAGGCGGCACCACAGAGACGCGTGTAGTATGTACTATACAGCATACAATACGAGGCAAGGCAACGTGCTGTATCTTCGCATGTGCTTTTGCTCATAGTAATATAGTATAGCTCGTCGCATGTCTCGGTAACAGAGATTTGCATTTCACGGAGAAAATTAATGTACAGCCATTCTACGAAGGCTCTGTGGCTTCTTGCGCGCGGCGGAGTAAACCGAGGGGAGTGGAGGAAAAGAGAGACGGTATTAGAGTCGCTGATCAAACGCCACGATAACTCGGCAAGCTCTGCTCCTCTCCGTTCCGTAGCTAGGATGAGCTTTCCTTACCACGAATGCATACATAATTTTCATTTCTTGTTTTTCACTATTTTGCCTTCGCGCCTTTACTGCTTCGTGCGCAAACTAGAGACAATCTCTCGTGAAATTACGCGCTAAATACGTTACTCGCGTATTTTTTCTCGAATATTTGTTAAAAGAAAACGCTCTGCACGGAATCTAAAGAGTAGTCAACTATTTCCCGTTATATTCTTCAATTGGAGCACTCGTATTCTTATTCCGACTGACTTTTTTCGATGGAAGACTGATCTCGTCGGAAAATGGTTCATCTTCTTATTTTTCGTCTGTTGCACTGCTCACGGTATACTTGTTGCCGGGGAAACAATATTTGTTTATGGATTCTCTGTATGAATTTCGATCTTCAGATTTGACATTCGGTTTGACAAACTTGATTTTCACACTCGGTGATGTCTCGGATAAACTTGACTCAATCAATGGGTAATATGCTTACGTCATTGGCTCTGGGTGGATTATTTGTTGATAAGTCAAAAAACGATCGAGTACCCGCTTTCGAAACCATTGGACATCTTTTTCTATTTTTCCATCGAACCACCGCCAGAGGGATTTTTGTTTGCAATTCTGCGAGGTCTCGAAACTGAACTTGGAAGGACAATCGTCGAAGCGCTGGGGTAAATTTATTGTAGGTACACGAAGTTCCGGATTTCACTCGAAACCGAAATAAGTGAAATCCTATGACGAAGAGTGTGATTTTTTTGGAATAAGATTCCCAGCTGAGAATACAGATGTTCGGTTTCCGAATGATTTGTGAAATCACCGCGTCCTAGTTCTGCTCTGGAACGTGCCGTGGTATTTTCCGGGTGATAACATGAAGTTACAAAACGGAGGAGCAGGAGAGGGCGAGAAAAATAGGATGAGGAGAAAGAGGATATGGTGTAAGTGAAACAGGCAGTGACATAAATAAAATTTGCTTCTGGTAAAGTAACGAGCCGCCAAGATAACGCGATACCTATGTAGGTAGCTGCTGCTCCTCCTTCTTCTACTACCGCACCGTCCACGGATATATACCGTTCACCGTCGCGTTGCAGCCATGTCCTGTAGTCATATGCACCTGGTTTGGTTCCATTTTCTCTTTGCGTTGGCCTCTTTCAGGTGAACTCCATCTTGTACACTTCAGACCAATAGTTCATAGTCCTGGCGGACGCGTGCGACAGTCTCACTCTTTCTCCTGGCAACTCGTATCGTTTACAATACGAAACGACAACGAGCCGTTGGCCGTATAGGTACTTACCTCTACCTAACCTCAAACTTTGATAAAAATTGATACCATTTGTAACGAGAGTGAAATTTTTGATTGCTCCAATATTCGAAGTTCTCATTCCATATTCAAATTCGAGGGTGTTCAAGTATCGTGATAAAGAAACCGATTTCAGTGAATTTGACATTTTTGCACGAAATGGCACGTGCTTGCAGCGGTTTTGTTCGAAAGTGATATTCGAAGATCGTTTCGCAATACGAACAAGTCCATCCGTTGGGGTTTTCGGAAAATAATTTATCTAAGAGCAGTTCGCTGATGACCGATTTTCGGGAAATTTGAAATTTCTCCGTATTTTGGAAATCGGTTTCTCCTTTAGTCGCTTTCTGATGGTAGAGGGCCGAGTAAAGGACACGTTGCTTTTCTTAGCGAACCGATTGTTTCGAGTATTCGATAGTCTGGGCTGCCCGAAGGACCCTCCGCGTCGTAACAATCTTACGCGCCTCGAGGCTCAGGCTTAAGCCGATTGGGACGACCTTACGTCTTCCCGTATCTCGTTTGAGATGTCAGCGACGCCTAACCTCTCCACTCTTTCACCTTTGAGGATTGCCCGGTGGGTGTCCCCTGCTTCGTGACCGCAATATACGCAGTACTCAATGTATAATGTCATACGTGTGAGCACGCATAGCGAATTTCCTATACTATCAACGATATTTTCCGAAGCGGAAATAAAGCTGGGCAGAAATAATGGGAAATGGGAGATGCTATTCCATTCAGAGTTTCCAAATATTCAAAATCTCAGAGACAATTGAACTGAACGAGAACTTTGTTTTTGTTCGACATTATTTCGATTCAAAGCCTCAGGATGGATTACTCGTTCACACTTTTTGTAGAGCGTGAACGGATTTTCATTATTATTTGAAAACTTTGTAGCCCATATTCAATATCTCTTCAAGCTCGTCGTTCAAATTATCAGTAGTACCTATATCCCATTGAAACATCAACGTAACGGGCTTACATAAACTTTATAATTCGACAATACTTAATTCGATCCATGTAACCCGCAGGGTACAATTCGATATTTCGATAATTCGATAATTCGATAATTCGATAATTCGATAATTCAACTCGTGACCCTTCTTCATGGAATAATAATAACCGACCCAGAATTATTATCGTTGGCGAGCGTATCGCGGCACACCGCACCACTATATTCACCGGCTATCCGGAAATTGCGGAGCTATTTCCGATTTTACGAATTTTCCAACCATGAGACCCATTTAGCTTCACAGTATACGCCAATCGACGCCAGTTTTATAATATACCAAATTACCTGCCACCGTTAACGGGAAACCCTAATAATTTAACAACGCCGACGCACGGTGGCCGGCCGTTGTTTATACTTCGCCTCGTAGCTGCTATTCCTCTCTATATAAATAATATCATGACATGTGATTGTAGTACACAGGCTCTTCTCCAAGACTGTCATGAGGAAGTTCTTCCCCATTTTTCTTGGTCCTTCTCCTCGATCTATTTCACAAAAATTCTATCTCTCATTCTTATTCCTTTTCTTTCTTTTTAAGTGAAAATCAAAACTCTCGTAGTCGTAGAAAAACAATATTATCGATACGTTATAGTATCTGCGTCATGTGGTCAGGCAAATAACTGCAACCCTTTTAGCAGTAAATTTTGTTCAGTAAATGCTAGTTCAATGATACGGGGCAGCTCTGTGCCATCGAAATCGTCGATGCCTTATGCAATTAGTCATTGGGTTAAGAAACAGTGTGTCATGATGGTACGTTGATATTTCGTCTGTGTCAGGATCAAATGTTACTGAAAATATATGAGAATATCATAGAAACACTCCACTTTGTACACGAAAATAATGAATACGTGATCGAGCAGTGTTTTTCACGAGAATAGGAGCCTCGGCAATTGGTACAGGTTTTCATAGCTGGATGCCTGTTACCGATAGCCGTTCAAGAAACCGAAAAACTTACCTATGTAAGCTAACGCAACTGAGATAATGTTTCCTCTTATTTAACATCATGAACGTGTACTGCAGTTTTGGAAATTTTTGGCGATCGGTTTTCTCGATTTCTACTCCCCCTTACAAATGGCAATAACTATAAGATTTGATGCGGTGAGTTTTTGGCATACTGCAGCTAATCCATCAACAAAAATGTACATTCGTTGACATGACGAGCTAATTAAGCTGCGGTTATGGCTTTACACGGCCGATTAGGCAAACCTAATAAGTAAACTTGAGCGGTAATTTGTAATAACCTGCAGCGCCACAGGTCGATGGTAACTATACGTCTTGTCGCGAGCCTCAGAGCCTCAGGTTGCAAGTTATTAATGAATCCGGGGTTACCCCTGGGCTCAGAGAGAATGCTAGAGTAGGAGGAGAGCAATCGCAATTGAGAACGGTAAATTAGACGGGAATTAACCCACTTTGTTCCATTTTCTAAATCACGCGCTACCTACGCCTTCGGTTAACGAGCTAGAGGGAATTGTGTCAGAGACATGTGCCATATGTGTACGTACGTATATACGTATGTATGAAGTACCTACGTACATACAATCGCATGTGCACATAAATAGATGCCTTAATTTGCCTACAATTTTGAATAAATTCACACTGGCTATCCGTGAATTTGCTCAGCATTTTTTCCTCGGTTCTCCAGAGTAGGTTGAATTTTGTTATAATTGTGGCATTTTCCGGGCAATAATTTTCCCAAATTTTTCAGCTCCTGACTCCGAGGTTGAGCCCATTTTCTTTCCAGAGAAACTCCTTCCGACCTCCTTACGAATCTCTGGCAGCAAATTCGATAGAAATCGAGCCTGAAGTGAATTGAGCGATGGACGTACACTTTTCTTCGAGTTACAAAAGCTCGTCGTCATTTTGTTCAACGAACGTGAGTGAATCAAAGAGAATCGATAAATTGGTTGGGTTAACGCTTTCTAATAAAAGAGACTCAAAGAAAATTGACCACTGCACAACTGATTTGTGCTGAACTGACAATGAACCAATGAAAAGTGATCTATGACTAGAATTCAGTCTACCGTATATATTCGTATCCTCGCTGCTAAAAGCTCTGCCACGGTAGCCTGGTTGAGCTCGAAGCTCCCAGCTCCCAGCTCCCAGCTCCGGGCTCGAGCTTTGAGCTTCTAACTCGCTGGACAGTGGGATGGGAATCGCAGTAAATTACCGCAAATTACAAGCGATGTTACAATCCGAAATCACGAACTGCATTCTGCGGCACGGAAGACTTCGATGGTTCGCTTGGTTCTCTCAGGCATTTTGTTGAAAGAGTCATTCTGAGCCGGGCGATTCTGCAGCCCACATTCCTCCGGAAATTAGATTCAAATAAAATGAAATCGAATCGAAGTAATGCTGATATTTAATGATAGTTCACGTCACAACTAAATAATTATTCGACTTATCTTACGACAAATCGGTAAATCGGATCTTTCTCGTCTGGTGCTGTACGTTCTGCGTTGATAATATGAAAATGGAAGACAATTCATTTGGTCGGAACTAATGATACGTTCTTGGGAACGAACCTTATGTAATGATGACCTGGTAAAGATAAAGTATATTCTGAGCTCAACAAGAAATATGATTGGAAGATAAATGGTGTTAATAGCAAAAAGATATCAACTTTGATGTGACCATCAAAGTTGATTGTCAGAATGGTCTGTCGTTGGAAATTTGTAGACGAGTAACATCAAAGTTATAGGATTTTGAAAATTGATGAGAAGAGAAAAATCGGTTTCTGTTAAACTTTATAGCTATGTACGATGAAATTTCAAGGGAATAGTTTTCGAAAGAGAGAAACTATTCCGCTGAAATCAGTTCCTTGTGGAATACTTGAGAAGAGAAATGGAAGATGCGCCAGTCACGAGACATAAAAATAGTACTTGATATCGGTTTCATGACAATTTCCTCCTTCTTCTGTTATCGTACTCCATTAATTTTTTTCTTTTGAAAGAATACACGACTGATTCCGAAGCATCTGAGTGAATCGCGGGATAGAATTGTTCCTTAATCGGTGTGCCAACGCCAGATTTCGTCTTCAGTGGTGCGAAGAAGAAAGGAAATACTCATTTCAGTCTTTTTTTGTATGGGATTCTTTTTTTGTTCGCTGCGTGAATCTTCTCAACTTTGTCTTCGAAATTGGATTTGACTGATTCTCCAGTTCCTAGATCCCGTGGCCTGTGATCTCGAGTACCTACATTTATTCACAATTTTCACGAACTTACGAACGCTGAGTTTTTCAGCCTCTCCATTTATTTCTTTACAACTCCATTCTTCGAGAGTTTCGTCATGCCTCCATAATTTTTTTACTTGGTTTTCTCCGCTATCTACGTCAGTACCGCTGTGTGGCATTCCGCAGTTAACTGAGCAGCGATAAAGCTCATGCTAAAAGCTCTAATCGTTTTCCCATACGCTCACCAACTTTACCTCGCATTCGGTACCCTTCCCATATCAAGCGAAGTATTTTTTCTCCTCCATCTTTCGATGCTCTCGGTGCTTTGAAAGATGAATAAACCAAAAATTAACCGTTGACACTCATTTCAACAGCTTGCGATTTCCTAAGTAAATCCAACAGTTTTTAGGCCGTTTAGATTCTTCTAAACCTTTTTCAATGGTAAGAATCAGTCAGAAAACAAATATTAGGTGTTATTTGGGGAAAAACGAAAGATTCACGGATCGGATGTTTTCCAAAATTCGTATCTGCGAAGAACAGACCGATCAGTCTATATATATATCATGAATTTTTTTCATCTAAACCGTACAACTTCTGGTCCAGGTAAAATTTTCACACTGTTTCCTGATGGATGCCGAGGTGGATCTAGTTTTCATTCCAAAACATTCATCTGTTTCTTCAGGGCAATAAGATTTTGGAATAGAAATATTTTTCTATGTTTCTAACAACGAATTCGCGAACAAAAGTAGATAGAAAGAAGGAAGGGAATGAAACCGAGTTGTTATTCCGATTGAAACAGGCTGTACAGGCAGGTAATTTATCGTGGTTTCCTACCGCACGCAGCTAGATACGTAAATACCTACCCCTACCTATAATGCATACATGCATGAAATGCGCCTCGCGTAACTCCCTGGCAATGGGGCGGGTAATGGGGAAAAGGATGAAAACCGCAGGAGTGCGGCTAAACCGGGCCAATGTAAACGGGTTTCGGCATTATATTATTGAAAATAATTTCCTACCCTAGCTACTATTTTATTCAAAAAAGCAATACTACTAGGTCACTAAATTCCAGTTGCTGGTACACACAGCGACTACTGATAGCAGCAATACGCCCTCCGTTATACACACGGTCGTGTCATCTGGCCGCGTGATTTTATTCACATGAAATACTTTTGAAAAATGTTCAACATCATCACAAATCCGTTTTCCAAATTCTCGAATGACGCAGAAGAAGTACCTACTAGGTACACGAAAGCATACCGACACGATATTTTGGTACAGCAACATTTTTCCACACATATTTTTTGCTGCACTCTTCGTTGATTTCGAATTTCGTCAAATGAAGATTGAAATATGCGATTGTAGAAATTTGAGTCGGAGAAAGGCGGCATGTTAATTAAGCCTTAGCTTGATACCATATTTCATTGCAAGCTTAGCGACTGTTTTATTGTAACCCTACCCGGCTGGAATTTATATTCATGCGGATGCGCGTATACCTATACGAGTCGAAGGGGTTGAAAAGCGGTCGGTAGATTATGTTGGTATAGAGAGTGAAGTGGAGTACAGGTACAGGGGTGAACAAGTGGAGATTTACAACTGCATGTTTTTCGGCGGTTTTCTTTAGCGCCGGGAGCGTAGTTTTACCGGATCGCAAAACCAGATTAGGCTAATTAAGAGAAAAGCTTCGAAATGTCAGCAGCTTAATTATAAAATACATGTAGAGAGTATATAGCTACGTGCGTGCTACTATTAACTGCTGCTGCTGCTGCTGCTGCTGCTGCTGCTGCTTAATACTGAGATACATTCAGAATTCTAGTTGCAGGTAGGAGCAACCGTTCGAAGTAGTGGTCGTGGTCGTGGTTGTGGTCGTGGTCGTGGTGGTCGCATGGCACCTAGTCCCGAAGTGAAACCTGCAGTAAGTTCACCTCGTTATTTAACTCGTTCGCTGCATCATGCAAGAATTGTAATACCTACGATATTTTAACAAGTCTGTGCAGCTGCGCGTGAACGTATGGACGCGTAATTGCGACTACGTGCAGAACCTGAAAGCGATCTGTGTTCATTGCACGACAAAAATTCATAATAGGAGCGTACAGTTTCCAAAAATTCTTTTTTTTTGTTCTCCTAAGTCTTCTTCACCGAAGGAAATGAGTTGAACTGATTTGAAATATCAATATTTCGTTGTCGACTGAAAATTTATCGTCTGCTGTCGGATCGTTTTCATCAATTGCTTCATCATACCCGCGAATTCAAGTCGTTCTATTGAGATTTAACGCTCTTTGACATTCGCATGTAGCGCTACTTACCTCTAGCCTCGTACCGGTAGCATGTTTACCAAAGTAATAATATAATCATCATAAACTGTGTGAAGTTCGCAATTAAGATACAGCGTCTTTTTAATTGAAACAAGCAAGCGTTTCGTGCCAAGGTTCCGTGGTCTTTGGACTTTGCCAAAGTTCTAGTACCAGAAGGAAGTTCCAAAGTTTTGTGCCACGCCATTTTGGCTCAATCCAGAAGTTATAGTCGGCAAAAGTCTCACTGAATTTCCTGCACTCCTTTTTTTACGCCCCCCCCCCCCCCCCCCCCCCCCCCCTCCTGTTTTTTTCCTTTGGCCCTTGCTTTCAGGGACACGTCTGAATCGGTTGTGAGATTAATTTGTCACAAAAGAAAGAGCGAGAGAAAACAAAAAAGAACAGTTTCAACGTCGTTAACCTTGCTTATTGTTATTTCGCGATACTTTTCTCTGTCTCGAATAAATGATCGGTATTATTATTATTAATATTATTATTATCACTGTATATTATCAAATAAGTGATCTAATAATTGTAATTGCTCGCTAAACTTGTACACGTATACACAATACTGTCTCGTTGTCAGAGAGATCGAATATCATATGTGATACGGAATTGCTTTTTTTTTTCGTCGATATCAAACCTATCTCCGTTTAAAATCCTGGCATCTATGTAAATGCCCGAAGACTACTCGTGTATATATATATATGTGTGTGTCGTACGTTCGTTTCCGATTTGAAATACGTTTACACTGGAGGAAACAGGCTGTTAAATGTTTATTTATCTTGCTTGGTCACGACTCCGGGGTGTAAACCACCGGCAAAAAGTATTCAGGACTCTGGACTCGGAAAATATTACGGGAGAAACGTAAATAACGATTTTCTGTTTTTTTTTCTTTTTTATTCTCATTTTCGTCGTCGTCGTCGACGGCCTTTGTTTCAACTCTGTAATGCGGGTATGCCTGAGGGAAATTCAAATCACAAGAGATATCACCGTGTCGTATCCATATGCTCGACGATTTTTGAAAAATGTATCGAATGGATGTGTATGCTTTGGATTTTTTCCGCGTACTTTCTCTCACCCGGACAATATTTACACTCTAATTTTCCATAGTACTCGTTCAGCTACTTATTAGAAAATTTATATCCAAAGCTCGTTCCTCCGGCCATTCCGTGATTTTTTCGTTTTTCTTGAAATTAAAAATTGTCCATCTTTCGTTTATTAATGAAGCGAAAATCTTGTAACGAAGAAATAAACGTTTTCGGATGGCGGATGTGCATGGATAACTATAACCATCGGCGTACGAACGTACGCACGGTCGATAGTTATCTCTACAGTATGATACTGCGAAAATTTACAATTACTATCTGAAGAGAGCTTTTGAATTATGCAAAGGAGGACGCTTTTCCAGGTCGTACAAGGCTTGAATGTTTTCCGATTCACTGCGATGATTCACCGGCTTTCCAACCTTCGAGATTTCCTCTTATTCTCCACTCCACTCCACTTCTCTTTTTTGCATCTGCCCTCGATGGAAGAAACAGCAGCCGTACCGTATATTAATCACTGAATTGAAAATCACGCGCCTCGCCGTAGCGACTGTACCTACCCGTGCCTACCCGTGCATACAATTCGTAGGTATGTTTGTTCTTGAGAATATATATACTAAGAATCGATGAAAATTGAGAGGATATTTTGATTATCAGGCCCTTTCGACGTACGTGTAGCTTCAGAGAATAACTAATCAGACGATCAATCCAGAACTCGCTCGGAAATGAGATTTCGGAAACGGGAAAAAAATCGCAATAATTGGTCTGGTAAAATCGAATTTCAGGCAGTTTTATACATTGAAAATGAAACTGCAAACTGCAACCGCGAATTCACCCCGAAAATGGCATGAGAACCTCCGTTTCTCATCACTTTCAAGTTCCATATCGAACGTTCACTTGATTTGTAATTTGAATGTGGTGCCATTTGATCATTCAAGATGCGTTTCGACTCCATTGTATTGTGAAACGAGCTGAAATCTAAGAGTTTTGATGTCTGACTTTTGATCCGACGTCACAATGCCTGCAAGATGGGATTAAGGGAAGCCCAACGACGTATGAAACGATTGAATTATACCACTTCCGTAGTTTAATAGCATAAGATATCACATTGATCAAAGTCAGAGGAGTGAGGCGGGCGAGCGAGCAGCAGCTGTTCGCAGGCAAATATATATATATATATATATCAAAGTGGGAGAAATCCGTTTCCTGAGTGTCACGGACCGGATTGTACCAAAAATATAAAGCTCCCATTTTTTCTTTCCTCCGTGTGTTTACTCTCTTTGGTTTTGTTTGTTTTTTGTTTTGCTTTTTTTTTTTTTTTTTTGCTCGGACGTTTACGACAACGAAGAAACAAGCTTTTATTACGCTTGTACAGCCTGTCGCGTTTACCTTGACACCAGGCCAGACATTTCTATGATCGTACGTACTCGTCATGGTAGAAAGAAAAAAATTGCAGCTTCTGGATAGCGCGTGAGAAAATTTTGGGAAAAAGTGAGAGCTATACCTACTTCGACGGTTAGAAATTTTTGAATATCCAAGTCTTCCACGAAGCTGTGAGCCGGCCGCTCTTCGTACCTCGCGCATGCTGTTCGGATTCGAAAAAGCTCCGGAACACAAACTGATATATACGACCCGAAAAATTTTTTACGCGTTTTCTCACATATTGACTGACAAGTAAAGTATGCGGTAAGCTGACGACAAAATTTCCAAACATTCTTTCAGTGAGTTGAAATTTGCACAAGTTGACTCGTTTCGAGTCTTCTAATTATTACGAAGCCCCTTCCACAGAACTTCGCGGCTTTAATAGCCAGCAGTACGTGAATCTACCAGAAGTGAGTAGACGAGTGCGTGGATACGACGTATACAAGGCGGTGTAGAGGTAGTTGGGTGTAAGGTATATACATATATCTTACGGAGGGAAAATGAGGGCAAGAGTACGAGGAGAGAGGAGTAGGTCGGAGAACCGGGTACCCTAGTATCTACAGAGACGGTAGGCCACCATCCGCGCGCGGTTCACCCCATTTGATTTAATTGGATCCGCACCCGCTCGTCGCAGTACAAGCTATACCGTACCGTACATTTGCTAAATTAAATGTTTTGCGCGTTTCTGGTTCGAAATCAGTGCTTATTGCGCCTCTAGACGTTATCGGTGCTGTCGCGATGCGGTAGAGAGAAATTGACGAGGAATGAGACAGAGAGGGAGAGAGAGAGAGAGGAAAAAATGAAAAAGGAGAAATTGTTGGAAATGAGTAAAAAGGGAAAAAGAAATGGAGAGGCTAGGGAAGATGGAGAATCCATCATCCATCTCGTTCAGGGGGATGCAAACTTGGAAGAATACCTACTTTCAAACTTTGACTCACTCTTGTTTGGTTTAGCTGATCCTGAAACGGACTGCCGTTACTGTAGGCGACAGTTTTTGACATATGAGTCTTCTGAAATTCATGAAATTATGAATATGGATGACGGGTGGAAAGAATTAACGGAATTTTTCTCTCCGCCCTTTTTTGTCACAAGAAATTTATATCAACGCTGCGACGGTCGGACGGAATCCCATATTATACTTTCTCAACTTATCTATCACAGTTTTCTATACCAACGCGCACGGATGAATCAACCTTCATAGAAATTCTGCTTCTGCTTCTTCTGATCGACAGGATCACACTACATTCATAAATCGCAATTCTCCTCAGATGTCTGTTCTCAACGAGAAGATCGTTGGAGCGGCCGACGAGAATTTGTCGAATTTTCAGGAATTATTTGTCTTTTCCAAATTTGGATTTCTCTTCGAGGCACGTCCGAATCATATTTGAATAGGAAATTTAAAGTGCAATTAGTCGCGACGGTTTCACCGTAGGCTCGAGTACAGAAGGAGAGAATCGTAAAATTCACTTTCTTTTAGCTTCTTTTACCCCATAAAACGCCAATATCCGTGACAGTCTTGATTTCAAATTCTCCGCGATTGCAATACTTTCTCTGAATATCTATAAATAAGGGAGTGAGAGAATGAGGGAGGCAGGGAGAGAGAAGTAAAATTATATGCGAGAAAAGCGGATCGTTCAAGCTGTAGCGCGAAGGAGGGGGCCGGGTGGTCGGAAACGTACTCGAGAAGAAATACGAGTATACGGGGAGGGAATGGAATACACGATTGCTAACGAGGAAAAAAGGGAAGAAGAATGAAAAGAAGAAGGAGGAAGAGACAAATTTCCAGCCTCGCTTTTCACCTAATTAATAATTTAATAAAAATTTAATTAACGTTCAAAGACTGCGGGAGAACAGATCGACGCGAGACGCAGGGTTATCGAAACGCGTTTGCTAAATATCGGTTAACCCTCGATTAAAAAGAAATTGCATGTGTATCGCTCTATACCTCTCTCTGCTTCATCATTGGTTTATTATAATCCTCCACGCCGCTGGTTTGAAGATAAATGCACGATAATTTTTTTGCCTTCGTTAAGGGTTCAATTAACGAGACATTATTGTTATAAAAAGAAAGAGAAAATACATACTTCCAAACCATAATCCACCCGTTTTACCAACGCGAAATTTCATACTCTAAGTGATTAACGAAAGTTTCCACCTTAGACGAAATCTTTGAATTCCGCGAAATCAGGGCGAACGAAATTGCTGAAATTCGGCGATGAAATGCTCCTTCGCGAATTGAATTTAGACGAGCCGATTCCCCGTAGCTGCCCAAAATGTGCTGATAATTTAGTAATTTTTAGTCGTATTTTTCGATACCTCGCGTTAGTCTGAATATTTGGAATTTTTATTCATTTTAATTTACTATCGTTACGATTGTTATTATCATTCGTTATTACCGGTCCATCAGCGAATATATTGTACGCTACACAATGTATTGTAATAAATTGTGAGAAATATATTCCGCGCACCACGCCGCCCGTACGCCGCGATGTTATATAATAGAGAATAGCAGCAGGAAAGCAACAAATTATGACAAACGAGTTACGTTTTTAAAAAATATGATCCTACGTGCGCCCCATCATTAATTCAAGGTCATGCCGGAGGCTGCAGAGCGAAGATGGAAAGGATCTACCAACAGCCAGTATTATATCCAGACGTTTTTATATTTTCTCTCCCTTGAATTCCTCTTCCTGTATCTCACCGCAGAGCAACAGCAACCTTCAGAAAGCTTTTTCGATTTTCCAGAGTTTTCTTTGAGTCTAGTGCTTTTCTTCAATTCCTCTCCCTTGAGGTAAAAATTTCTTTGAATTTCGTCGAAACATAGTAGGCAGTACATACTATAGGTATATTTTTCTCCGATGTCCGTCAAGCGTGAGCCATTTTATCCAAAATATAGTTTTTCCAGATAATCTCCCGTGAAACGGAAATTTGTTCAACAATATTTGTCAACATGCATCCGCGTGAACGTGGTTCATGATCCAGACTCAAATTCTGATCGTTAATCTCTCGTCACGGATGTTTCGTCGCGTTATACCGCGGAGAAATGTGATAATTTCGTTGAAAAAATCGGATATTTTGGTGACGAATCAGACATTCGCGAAACCCTTTCTCTGCCTTTTGGTCTGACACAAGTTTCCCCGAAATCCGAAAACTATAGGAAATTTTGAGGACAAATTTTTACCAAGGCTGCTTCTCGGTTCTCCACTCTTCAATCTTCACTTCACTCTCTTTTTCTCTGCTATTGCCTTCACCCCTTTCACATAAAATATAAGGGTGTATACCGGCTGATATCTTACTTGCGGACGCGACAAGGAGAATAACAAATGTGTTTTAATTACTGAACCGTGCAGACTTTCTCGACGTAGAAGGAACTGGGAACTGGAAACTGGGAAAGAATGGAAGTTGGAATAAAAGAAGGCGCCCCTATTTCACGGGGAAAGATGCATTCGTTGGACTCCGGGGTCCCTCGATCCCGGGTACACCTAACGAGGTCAAAAGTTGCAAAGTTTCAGCCAGACTCCTACTACTTTGCCATTCGACTCTGTCGCCTGTTTCCTTGGTGTATATTTATTTCCTGCAACTTCAGCATCCGTACCCTGTACCTCCTTACATACACAAGGGAATATTACCACTGGGATGGCGCGGGATGGAAATCGAATAAGCTAAAAAATTGACCCTTCGACCTCTGCTCCAGCTCAGAAGCGCTTGTCCACTTTAGAGAAGAATATAACCCAACAGATTTTCACAAACTTTTTCGAGAACATAATAATTGGACGTCCCGGAGCTTCGTGGGGCTACTCACTTGGGAAAAAGAGCAAACTAAATTCCTCACGAAGTAGAGTAAAATGAAAGAACTTAGGGCAAATTTTCTGCAGTTTCAACCAGCGCGGCGTGATTGAATTCACGAAACTTCTGATTATGATCATTCAATGAGGAAAGACGATAATGCATAATCTCAAGCATATAGTTTAACAGAATTGATTTCCAGACCAATATTTTCCTCCCTAGAAATTCTTCGCACCGAGGATTTTTTTCTCAAAATCTCAATGTGAGTGCAGTATTCTATCGGAAACGGAAATCAATTAATCATTTCCCTTATAACTACTGGGCGACACTCTGCCCCTGCGCCCTTTGCTCGAATGCAACTGTGTTAATTCACCTCGGTCCAATTATGGCCATTTCTCTTCGTCGCCTTGTATCGCCAAATTTAACCCACGTTCGATGCACTCAAACCTATATTAATTACCTCCACCTATTGCGGTGGTCAGCACGATGCAAGGCACTTCCGTCGAACTCAACTGCATGACAGTCAGTTTGATGGTGATTCATGAATGTAATGCTGACACAACAAAACCATTCGTCGAGCGTATTCGGTTGGAAATTTGTCCCGCTTCTGTGGCTCAAGTATCTAATTATTATAATCGCTGACGGGAAACGTTTAACAAAAAATCTTGTATCTATATTGGTTTTCTGCAAGTATTAAAAAATGCTGGTTTTTCCACTGGTAGAACAGGAAGACTTTATTGGTATCCTTTTCATTTTTCGAACACAACTATACTCTCAATTCGTAACTCGCGGCTGTTTTCGGAAATAATCGTTGAGAAAAATCGTTTGACAAATTTTCAAGATAGTGCAAATTTCGCTATAAAACCGATCATTGGTGAACCATCGGTAATTTTTAGACCGGAATGAAGATTTCAACGCTGTCTATCTCGACATATGGCTCCACGGCATGTGAATGTTCAGTTCAAAGTAAATCTGCGAGAGAAACATTTGATTGCACAGTTTCTCGTTTTTTGGCTGTAAAATCTAATTACGATCTATAGTTATATCGGTGAAAAATTACCACGATTTGTATAATTCCTCTTTGTGAGACGAGCAAGTCAAAATGTCTCAGCAACGTTGTACTCACATGCGGGAGTAAATGTGACGTTTCGATTCGTCATGGAGTAAGTTGCGTATTTTTCAGAATTCAAAAGGGGTCAGCGATTAGCGGATGGTGAGCGACGACGGGGGTTTGCTGAGCTTGAAGTGGTTATTAAGGTTAGCTTAATGTCACCTAAATACCGGGCAGCTACTCCTCGGTGTGCCTGCACATCCCTTCCGTCCTATATTCCCTCGGTAACCCTGTAAGCCCGGCCTAACCCGAGCCGCTATACATTACACGTGATAATGCAAGAGCAAACTGCCGTGAAATAACCCAATTACTTAAAAACCTAAATCGGGCTCCCAATTCAATTCCCTCGACCGTCTGGATTGCAAATCTAACGGTATACTTTCATTCCAGCTATGTATTTGTATTCCAAATTGAAGGTCGAACATCCCTCCCAGACTAAAATTACCATTTCTCGCGTTTGAATGTACAAATTGATTGCACTGAAATCAGGCTTTTTTCAGAAACTGAATAAAAATAAACTGAATACTGATTGCACATTTCTAAACAGTTGAATAATTCCAGGGGAGCAATAGTACGAAAATGAAACACCAAAGTTTCGGTTTTCATATTGAGCAAATTTTTCCATATGGTGTTATCATTTGTAAAAGTTCAAGCAAAAACATTCAAAATGAAGATTTATTTCTCCTTCTTCATGATTTCCAAGTCGATGAAGCCTCGAAGTAATTCAACATTGCAATCTAACGAATGAAACTTTATTCTCAATCTGAGAACAAATTTCGTTCCATTTCGGTGGGAAGGTCGAAAGTAATCGGTTAGAAAGATTGCGGTACAGATGAGGTAAAATTTTACTGCCAGTTTTACAGCCGTCGTGGGTGGGATTCGTGCTCGTATTTTGCCCGAAGATATACTCTGGCCTCGATTTCTTTAGGAATGTGTGGATCTGCCAAATTGAGAAGTTTGCATCTTTTGTACGGCGAGTTATTACTGCATGCCCTCCGTCACCCCAGATGTCTCACTTTTAAGGTTGTTCCCAGCGTTGTGACCGCAGCGCCACGCGTGGGCCTGCGCATGCGCAGAGGTTTAAATTTTCAGCGAACGCAGCTCACGGTAAAAGCCTGGAGCCCGGGTAATCACAGTTTTTTGCCCGATTCACTAGGGATAAAAAGGAAATAAAAAAGCTGGTATAATTTCTAGTTCATAATTCCTGCGAGGGTAGTTTCAGGTATGAGCTGATTCGAACTCGTCACGAACTCCGCAGAGCTTAGATAAAACTTTATACCAACTTGCGGGTAAATTTTCTGTCGTAATTAACGGCTATTAATTATAAAATTAGCGTTGATTAACGGGCTGCGAGATGCACGGGAAGATTTTAGTCCGCGTAAAAAGATATGAATTTGTTGGACCAATTTTTCAACCGATAAGCAAGAATTCTTCGGAGAAATAATTATTTTTCAACCTGTCTACAAAGAAAGGCTTGTTCCCAAGCAGATTATTCAGACGTTACTTGTTTCGCCTGTCAAATTCTCACGTCAATTCCAAAGGCTGTAAATTTGGGAGGATAAAAATGAATAGCATCGGAGTAGAAAACCAGGACGATAAAAAATGTAAAACGCTATTCTAAAGAATTGTAATTCTTCTCGTAGTTAATTCACTAGAGCTAATTATTATTCACTGCGGGATAATCGGGAACCGCAATTGTTCCAGCGGTGGAATTTATCGTTTAAAAATCCCGGCGTTAATTAGGGGAGACAGTTTTATTTGTCAGTTTTATGCAGGCGTTTAGGAACCGGCAATAAAGCGTCAAGTTTTACTTCCCACTCGTCAATCTTGAGGGCACAGTTTTAACGCTTAGACCGCGGGTAGTTACTTTCGAGAGTTGCGTAAAAAACGCTCATACAATAAAAAGAACATTATATCATCCACCTGCGGGCGCATTCTACTACGCATTCGATTTTGATGTGAACACCGCAGGAGCTCGTCGCACTTTTCACGGCACCAATCGATAGAGACAACCTGCTTTCGCCGTCAAGCTAATTTTTGTCAGGACTACTTCCTACCCAGGGATAAATTACCGCAAAATTTCCGGAGCTCAGTATCAGTTAATAATGCCCATGAAAATCGCTTATATTTCATACTGCCAATTTATTGTTTGGTGAGAACCACGCGAAAAATGACTTGACGAAAATTTACACAGCCTCGTTATTAGACTCAGGAATAGTACGAATTACTCCGAGTTGCAGTTGAGAGTGAAGAGTGTGGAGTGAAAGAAGCGCCGGCTCCCGGTGGCTTTCCAAAGCTCCGTGGTTCCGTTAGAAATCGAGGACGAGCAGCGTATTGGCTTAAAATTTGAATCGATCGAATTTGAGCGGGTTGAGATTTGATTACTAAGAAATTTCAGACTGTTGGTTAATTGGGAAACATATTGTCCAATACAATATGGATCGACCCCGTATTCTGACGAGGTTACGTTGCACGCGGGAGCAGAAATTGGATCGCTGAATAACTTTTCTTGATCAGAAACTTTTGATCTTGATCTTGATTACGTTCGCCGTTGCCGCCATGGTTAGAAAAAATGAGCAAACATATGAGGAAGTAAGGCTTAACATGGAGTCGAGCAGTTTACCGGAGTCTTTTTTCTCGACCAGTTGTTTAGAAAATTTTTGATAACGCAATTTTCGTTCATTGTGATGTGAACATACTCGAGTGAAAACAAGAAGGAGTTAGGATTCAGTTCCTAGTTAATATCTCTAAATGAGTCGAATCAAATACAGGGCAACTAGCCACCTGTAGCATTAGCTGAATCAACGCAACGCAAAGAGAGAAACAGAGAGAGAGAGAGAGAGAGAGAGAGAGAGAGAGAGAGAGAGAGAGAGAGAGAGAGAGAGAGAGAGAGAGAGAGAAGCTAGCCAAATGATATTACGAATTCAGAGTACCTCGAGAATGGTCTCTTTCAGGAATTCCATTTCTTTGATCATCTGACTTATATCGCCTTTGCATTCGACCCCGACGGGGTCACGGTAATTCTGTTTCACCACCGTGACCTTCACTGGTTCCTGAATGTCAAGGACGACTGCAGGGTTTTCTTTTAATTTTTGAAAAATTCTCCAATCCACGTGTCTAGAAGGGGAACGAGGAACTGAAATTCTACACAACGCTATATTTGAATGCAGGAGAGTGAAGAAACGGGAGGAGAAAGAAAAATTGCCCTCATTCTTATTGTACACGGGAAATGACACGCGGCCACCTTTCCAACGGATTTTTTTTTTTCATCCGAGGTGGAATAATCATGGGAAGCGGTCGCGAGGTGGCTGAAGGTTGGGCCTCGGAGTTGGGGGTGGGACAATCAAACCAGCCATTATTCTTGAGCTACAAGAAAACCCCCCTTGGATTCTTTTCGCAAGCCTTAAGAAAAGCGCGGAGGAAACGAGCCATACCTGCGACGCTGCCGAGTGTATTTTACGAACTTGAAATCTGAAATATGATTCTCATGCCCGAGGGCGCTCCCAGCTGAACTTGTTCGCCTCGTCGTAGCTTGTACAGTTGTGGATTTTGTTGCGCTGCTTAGTACCTACGTAGAGCATCAAGTAGCGTTGAATTTATGTAAACTGCAAGGATTTGGTGCAAATTTTGCCGTACGGTAAACAACAAAGTGACGAAGCAATCTTCATATGGTATGTATTCGGGCTAACATCCTCTTCTAGTGAAAAAGGAATACTTCGAACTGAATGAAATTCTGTCTTTATAATTGATCACGAGCTGGTCCGCTCGTCTGTGACTTTTTATATGGCTCATTCCGAGTCGATGAGACCAGACAAGGGGAAAATTGGATCAAAACCTTACCGATTATGACCGAATTGTTAAGAGTTCCAGACGAAATCAGCTCGTGTCGAATCTGCTTTCTGTGGAAACTCGGTCGGTTTCAAAATTTGCAAAAATTTCATCTCGCTCTGATATCTCGGGAGGAGAATGAGCTACAGGGTTCGTCGAGCACTCACTTTCAAATTAATTATTTATGCTATCTTGAGTTTCATAGATAAAATTTTTGAGAAACAATCCCATGATATTTTAGTACATTTTGGATATTGGAAACGTTTTTGTTTTTTATTACAAACTAACCCCTGTCAGATTTTTTTTGCATCGTTCTATTTTCATTTTTGTTTACGAGAAGAGTATTCGTGGCTGTTTTGTATCCGTCTATACACACGAACGATAGGATCACATCATTCGAATATAGGATTTTCAATCCTGGGGTAGGCTGAAGGTATATTGTTGCAAATCGATAGAAACGGGAGTGAGATGTGTCGGGTGTTTCAATCACTCGCCGATTTACACAGGCAGTGGAGGATAATTGCGGACTCTATAGCAGACCGTATCCGATCCATCCATCAAACAAACAAAAAATACAAATCTTGGAATCGAACTGAATGCAAAAAATATACACAGAAAGAAACGGGAAAAAAATGAAATACAAAAACTGAAACAATGTACATCAATTAACCGAGCTAACAGCTATTGTCCAATTTGGATAATATAGCTACCTGACAGGCTGCCTCTCGTGGAGCGAAAAAACATGCATGAATATATTATTATTCACTGCGGCGAGTTTTCTTTTTTTTTTTATGACAGTTCAATTGCAAATATTGTTCAATTGCAAATTGACTTTTATTCGATAAAAATTACCTCCGATATCCTGGTATTTATTATAGGTAGAACTTGTTGTGGGTTATACTTCGTGCAGGGATGGTCAGAGTCGCTGACCACGTTCACAAGTTTGCCGCGAACTAAATAAATGCAGAATGGTTGAGTAAACAGAAAAGGGAAATATGATAGATAATTTGAACCAAAGTATTCCGCAACCCGAATGAAATCTGAATGCATAAACCAATTTCAGCGGCATTTCTTTCTACAGAAAGTGAAAAAAGTGCACTTTCATTTGGTAGTTCAGAATCGAAAAGATGTTCCGTACTTATGTACCTGCAATTCCGTCAGCGCCACCTTGTAGTTTGGGCGTCCCCACCAAAAGTTAAGGCGGCTCTTACATGCGCTTTGTTATACATGACATGCGTAAGAAGTACGCGACTGGCCTATTACGTATGTCAGTAAAGTTACGTGTTTGTAGTCGTCACTGTATGATCTAGTATAGCAAAGAATATCATTTAACCTCGAATATTGAATGCCGTTTGTATTGCTGTTTCATGAATAAATAGAGCTGTTACATACAGTTCTGTAGTCTATTTGTCATACTTCTAATATTGACCTAACGTCAGACTCACATCAATAAATGCCTACTACCCTGCCGTTCTACTCACCGTACAAATACACTTCATCAGTTGTATAACCGCAACTTCAACAATGATCAATTACCAGTAATTGACACCGTTCAATTCATTATTCAAACTACAAGATTATTTTTGATGACATGCACCGCTTATGATGAACGAATATTCATTTATTTTTTCAAAATAAATTCGAACAAAAGTTCGTTACATCCTTCGGCAGATGAGAGCTAGCTATTGATCATTTATCGTCAATGTTCCAAAAGAATGATAATTTGAAAGAAATTCATGAATGGAAAAGCTTCGAATTCGTTTTATTCGGATGGAAAGTAGAAAATTCTATTTTTCCGGAAGCGACGTTTTCACACACTTTACAGTTGTTCCGATCTTTTGGCCATATTTTGCAGACGAAAAAATTCCGAAACGGTAATTTTTTGCTTCTCGTAAATTTTTTTGTCGAAGAGTTCCAACGAAATACTGTTCGCCCAATATCCATATACGTATATGGTTGGAAGAATTATCGACCATATTACCCGACCGTGGATAGATTGATTAGATTAGTGAAAATGAGAAGACGAGGTGGAATGACGGAGAAGAACATTTTTTTCGTTAAATAACGCCAAAGTATGTGAGATGAAAAATTCCTTTCGGAATCGAGTGTTTGCTAATTTGATCGACGGAAGGTTTTGCGTTAGGAGTGAGCAGGCGCACTGCTAACTTCAGGTTACAGGTTTCTCCGACCCTCATCCTGCTATCTATCTGGATTGCCCATCTAAATTATCTCGCTAATTTCGCTCGCGTATCGATTGTACACAAATTGGGATTCCCCACTATCTTCTCTTGGATATCTTAATTGCGAATTGGTTGCGAGGTTAGGTCGCAGAAACTTATGGCTCCGATTCCTAACCACTGCACAACGACAAATGGGAGGAATCCAACTCCTGCAGCTTTACCTACAGAACTTCGGAAATCAATTTTCACTATCTATTTATACCGATCTCAATTCCCAATGCACTTTTCAACTGCAAGTGGCTCAGCTCGATTGTGAATTTAGAGAATTATTCTCCTACTTCATCGATTTCAGAATCGATAAGAAATGATAAACAGTTACAGAAATTTTTTGCATAATAGTGGAATGCTGAAGATAGGACGAGAGAATTCCAACTGCGTGAAAGAAATTAGAATGAAATAACGATTTTCTGAATTGTTTTTCCACAGCAGCAAGCTGGGAAGGTGATTTTCTGCCAAATGTTCATCGATTCGGTACGTTTCGGCGATTCTCTTGTGAATTTTGTGGCGAACTTAGTGCAAGCTGACTTTAAGTTCGATACGATTCGATAAATTATTCGAGGAAGAAGAGACGACGCATAGGGATCGTTTCCGATGCGGTTATCGGGGGAAAAACGAGCTGCGCTCGAGGTACAGGTGCCTTCAATGACGTCACGTACTATCCAAGCTAGCGTATAAGTGGGGCGCATGCTTGATATCACAAATTCTTAATGATAGCTTTCCATAACCGGCTTGCCTTTCAACATCAGGAGAAGAAAACATCGTTTCAATTCTTTTTCTTGTTAGAAAGTTATAATGCAAGAAAAGTTTGTCAATCTAATGAAAATTGAAGGGGCCGTTGTTCGTGGGGGACTTCAGTCACTCAAAAATTTGCTGACTCTATGATAAAAGGCAAAACGATGAATGCGATGATGAATGTTAAGTTCTCTACTCTTTTCATAACCTAATATTTCAATCAATAACAATTATTTCCGTGGCTTTTGTAATCGCGATGAAATTCTCCATTCTGGTTAAATAACCGCTGGTATAGGTATTCTCTTGAAAGCCATTCGCTAATCAGCGTTTCACGTACCCCTGGACTCGGTTGATCCAGGTTCAGCACACGAGATCCGAAACGTAGTCATTGGCATGGATTAGTTCGGGGGAAAATCAGGGCTCCAATTAGCAGGTTCAATGGGGAAGCCCTGCATCTCTGATATCTATGATTTCACGTCCAGTAATTTCCGTAGCTCGAGAAATCGACTATACGAAAAACTAGATGACAAATTGTTCACGTGTGTACACACATTGCTTAGAGCTTTATAATCCCTCCTTCACTGAGAACGGTACGCAATAAATTCTGAGCATTGATTTACTCCTGGTTTTACCTTCCAGGCAATAAAATTCATTGTGAAAAACGTGAACGTTTTCTCCTGCGAGTGTCTGTTACATTCTTCAAATTATTATTATTATTAGTTAAATCCAATCCCCCTCGCAGTTCGAAAGTGGAAATTGATTTTTTACCGGATGAAATTGAGAATGATTATAATTAAATAACTCAAATTACGGCGAAGATTAGGGGTATCGAATAAATCGCGTTTAGATTTACCCGATAGCTGATCAAATGGTGATTTAGAGATTTCCATCGGTACAAAAACGAGTAATCGATCGTTGAAAATCCTCTCAGAATAATTCGCGACAGTAATTATTATGGATTTATACTGTTCTTCCTTTTGATAAAGCAAAACGTGACTAATGCTGAAGTATGGAACTTTCGAGCGGTTAACGTGACTCGATAGTGAGGAAGTAGACGGACAGACACGGTCTCCGGTGGTTCACAAACATCGCGTGTGAATATTCCGAGTAGCAGATGAATTCAAAACGTTTCCGAATTTCCACTTGAAAATTATGTCAACAATAGTATCTGTGAGCTTGACTTTCTATGGAAATCCTGATTTTTTTTTATCCTTTTTCATGTTTCAGGTAAGAATTCGGACGGTATCAAATCTGAGGTTTCGAATTTGTATGTGAAAAATACAGATATTTGAATCTAGGTTGGAACGAGATTTACAGGATCAAATTGCCCCCTTCTTTCGCTCTGCAGAAAGTGCTTGGAAAAAGGTGAATAAATTTTTAAATCTACGGAATTCTTTTACAGCTTACAGTTTACATTCTACGTTTTATCGCCGGAAGGTTTAACCGCTTTACTCTCTTTCCTATATTTGCTTACCACTCTGTTATTCAGCGTTGCATTCCTACCTTTTGACCCTCTTCCAAAACCCCCAACCCCCAACCCCGAATGTTGCCTGGCCGGTTTCAAGCCGCATAGGTTTATCTACATGAGAAACCAGAACGACCAACATGTCGCACGGTTTGTACTACATGTCGCGTTGTAAACGTATAACGTATAACCTCTATTCCTGTATGCACCAGATGTGATTAGTATGCAGTTTGTTCTCTGTCGTATATATATCTCTCTCTATAACCAGATGCAGTATCTGGGTATATGTATGCTCTAGGCTATACAGCTATTTTACTCCAGACTCTACTCCGCTACAAGCGTCAACGGATACAATATACTACTTAGTTCGCAGCTCTACGTATATGTTTTTCTTCGTCGCCACCCAAAAAATTTACGGAGTAATGCCAATTAATCCATTTTGCATCGGGAGAACATCACGGTTTAAGATTCTGAGGTGGCTCATTGAGTTTAAAGATTTCTATTTCGATTAACAGCAGAAAACGAAGAACGCATTATTTCACGATCTTCGTCGTCATATATAAGTGAACTAGTGTAACTACCATGAAAATCCTAATGACATCATTCCGCAGGGAACTGAATACTGTACGAAGAAGGTGCACCGAATCAATTTGACAAGTCTAACCGCAGGTAATAGTCATCGCTATTTTGGTATTTCAATATTTTTCAATCGCTATAATCATTAAATGTTTCAACCTATCGAATCTGCTTGTTGCGGACTCCATCTGCGAAGAGTTCGATCCCCTGCATAACGATGTGCTCATGATTTCTATGGTAGTTTACAACACCATTCAATTTATGCGGAGGACATTAGAACAGAGTGCCCTGAATTTTCTAAAAATTCAAAAGACCGGGTGAAGTTGATTACTTATTCTCCATGTAATTTTCACGCCTGAACTATACGCCCGCCCATTTTCAAAATAGGCTTGAACATTTTTTTTTTATCGGAGCAATTATGGCGTAAATCAGGAAGCAATCTCTAACGTTCAACGGAGCCTCTCGTTGATTGTGGTATTCCGCCTATAACTCGGGAGATAACTTCAGTATTATTCCGTGCCGTGCTACAGGATATGCGAAAAAATATGCTTGGCTACCTGCCGGAAGGCTATAAGCCTAAGAAACAGAGAGAGTCGAAAAGAATCGAGATAAATACGAGATGGTAAGGGTCACAGCCGAGTAGATGCCTTGGATGCCCGCTATGGATACTTTGAATTCTTGAAGTGCTGTTTCAGTATCTGGATGTCTTACAAAATTATTCAATGGAAGTAAATGTACAAAAGATGATTACCTGCCGGAAAGCAGTCATTTTCTGAATTCAGGTGGATATTATACATTGAATTGAAGCAGAGAGTAATTATAATCGGGATGTTATCACATATTTATAGAACAAACACACACATTGCATGCACGTACCATACTGGGTTCAGAGACAGGCATAAAGGTCATAGAGGTCAACAGCAGTGGCTGGTCTACAGGCTCGTCCGGATCAATGAAACAGAATTTCATCGAGCAGCAGCCATGACGATGGCAATGGATATGGCGATGTCGATGTGGCCGGGTGCGTAAATACGGAAATACATGGGGATACGGAAATAGGGACGTACATACCTACTGGTACGTACTCGTGATCGAATTGCCGTTATAGATCGAAGGACATGAAAGACATCAGGGTGACGTCAATTATTCTAATCCACGTCGGAAACTAGATTAAACCAATCTTTTGATACATGATCGATTCTCCTGGGGAAAAGGGCTTCGACATCAGGGTTTCAAACGTACTAACTAAAATGGGTTTTCCAGCTACTTTATTGTGAATCACGTGCTTTCTAGAGGATTCTCCCCATTCTGTTTACAGTGCAGCACGAAACTCGTGGTTCGAAGAAAAATTATATGCTTCGAAAAACCGTTCAACGATTTTCGCAAAGACAGTGGCTTTTTGTCAACAAGTTTTCAAAGGATTACCCATCAACACGTGTTTCACTTTTTGTTTTTTCGGAAGCAGACTTCGTTTTGACAAAAAAATATGTCAAAAACGTAAGATGGCTTCAGAAATTGGCAAATTGTAGGACGGTCTGAAAATGCTTATGTCTCTAACAGCAGAGTCAATTTTTGTGTGAATTGTTCGAAAAAAATTCGGATTTTTGCCAGCACGGGTGAGCTGCAACCTTTGATTTTTCACGATACTATAGAAGGTAGATAACAATTTTCAAATTATTTGATTCGCGGCTAATAAGAGGCACCGAGCTTGAAGATTTTCATTTTTTTTTTATCATTCATTCCGCGAATTTCCCGCAGACTTCTATCCCCGAATATCGAGAGACAAACGCTGTTAATTAGTCCGCGATGGTTTAGAATTAATTGGGCAGACACGCTGCCTCGTCCCCCTTTCCGATCGTCAATTAATTACACCAGCGTCTATCCGAATCAAAGTGATATTCTCCGGAATTATATTATCTCGTTCATCCGATTCCTCAAATTAATGTCCCCCAAAAAATACTGTCAGTGAAAAGTCAATGAAAAATGGAAAATGGGAAACAAGAAGGGAGGGGGAAAAAAAAGAAAAAGAAACAATCACTCATATTTCTTTCACAGGGAACATAGGTATCACACAGACGTTGGTACGTGATACATCAATATGTAGTACATGTATGTTGCTGGCTGGCTGTCGAGTTCATTCCGTCGACGACATTCGTCACGTCGACATTTCAGTTTCGTGTCTCGAATTTTGGTAAAAAAAACGCACTAGCTAAAACCGAGGTAGAATAACGTAGTTTAAGAATCGCGATTCGTCGAGAAGCGTTCCGAAATTCTTTGATATAAATTGATTCTCTCCATTCCTTTTTTTTTTTTTTCCTTACTCCAATCGTATAATTTTTCGCGCAGCTTGTAGCTCTCGATATTGAGTGACAAAAAAAAAAAAAACTTTTCTAGAGGTCGTCTGCTGCTCGGCCGAATCGAGCCGTGTAAAACCACTGGATTCTTTTTTAGTACACAAAGAATTGAACAGGATAAGCAGACACTGCAGTGATAAATAAACACTATGGCCAACTGTTGAAATAATGGCTACTATTGTCTGAATAATTACGAATTTTCAATTGCCAATTATTTTCGTAGAATTTCGATTCCTGTTCTTCATTTTTCATTTCCATTTTGTACCTGTCAATTTGTATAGCCCTTCATGAGAAAAAAAAGACCAGCATTAACTTCAAATTTCGAAAGAAAGTATCCAAACATTGGAGATAAAGATTTTACCGCTTGGAGTTGAGGGTTTTTTTTCGGATGAAGGGTGGATAGAATATATAGATCCGAATTGAATTCTTAGCCAGTTTTCGAACGTAGACCATCTACTGAAAATCGATCTGACATTTATTAACGCCAAATATCGGCGACGAATGAATGTACCGAAAGTGAGAGGTAGAGGGAGAGGGAGAAATATAGTGAGGCTCGAATTTCTGTATAGAAGTTCGGATCTGTCAGACAACAAGTGGCAAATCCACTTCAGTGTTCTATAACACCTTCCGTCTCGAGAACGAATGACGATCGATTAAGCCTGAGGTCGTTGAAAGCAACTCTTCTATATTATAGATATAGATATGTTCTGACGGTTGATTCGGTAATCTACCAAGCCTTTGATTTTCTAGTTTATCAATTTTTCACAAGATTCATCCTCGATGGAGAGACCACATAGACTACAACCTACTCTTGAAAAGAAAGAATGGATGGTTGATTCTAGACTCTTGAGGTTTTGGTGGTTTACCCTCAAACTGCCATTTTCTTGGAATCTACCTAGAAACCATGAAACTCTCGGAGCTGATCCTCAGGCCCTGAGCTTTCCAGAGACAACTCTCAATTTCTCCACCTTCAGGGCTTCACGCCAAAATTCTAACTTTTACGTATAGTGTTCCATCGAAGTCAGAGCTTTTTGTTAACGGAGTTGAGCATATCACGTAGCCCGAAATATTCACGTATTGGTTTGTACAATATCCAGGATTGTCCGGAAACGTAAGAACCGCTCGAAGCTTCAGTTAGCCGAAAGACGGAATGTCGTTAGTATAGAAAACAGTCTTTCGCAGGAACGAAATGAATCGATTAGATTATTGCCTGTCGGATTATTCCACAGTTGAGGTAAGATGATCGGTCGATAAAATTTTGCTGATTATTATATGTCTCCTGGTAGATGTGTTCGGCGGGGATTATGGAAAGACTTTGTGGGTGAATGTAAGAGATAAATAACTAGAAAATACCCTGTAGGGTTGCCTGGCGTTTGGTATAATGTTGATCATCGTTATTCCAATGAATAGAAAAATCTGTCTCGTATTTCCTGGGGAGCTAGATCTCAACATACCCAATCCGAGCTGGATCAATTCCACCGAATTCTCACATCGCCTCTTCATTAGTCCCAGATAACTGATAGCGAACACTTCACAGTGGCGTGAATCGAGTAGTAAGCCAGCGAAAAAAACAAGAACACACACGCACGCGGGCATTCACACTTCTATAAATACGTGGAATGTATACCTACGAGAATGAAAACGTCGGAAAGTCCCTCACTCTTGGCCTGAATCGTTTCGCTATTAGCCCTGAGTGCTCACTTGTGTCTTGGAGGCTCCTGGTTTCGCCTGAGGTCACGTGATCCGGTCGTTACATGGTGACAGCGGTGGGATAACGTGCTGGAAAGGATACATACAGAGAAAAGGTAAATACGTAGAGGAAAATGAATATTCGAGACCAGGAGATGAGCTGCTTAAGCCAAATTAGAAATCACCGTAATTGGAGTTCGTCTGCACGCTATCGACAGCAGTTAACTAGCCGAATGGCAATTTCAGTCATATGTATCTGGTTTTTTTTCCCCATTTAACTATTTGGCTAGAGCTACGGCGTTTGATATGCGGTCGGTGATATGCTTTTCGGAAAAAGAACGGATAAAGAATTAGAGAGAATTTTTTTGTTCGAAAATTTGTTGGAAAGCTGACGAACAAAATCTGCATTTGCCACAGCTATTCTACAAAATCTTGAGGAAGAATATCTGACGAATAAAATCTCCTATTGAATTTTCGCGGGCAAACCTGAAAACCAAAGTAATATACTTACGACGATATGACTGAACTCCTCTTACGTTTGCATCGACACAAAAAGTATTTAATTCTGTTCGAATCGCAGTATTGCGCAGGTATGCGGATGCCTGAAAATGAAATTCAGGACTATTTTTGGAAGGCGCTGATGCATAGTGAGAAGGGAATCAATTCTCTAAGGAAAACATAGAGGAAAAAAAAAAGAAAAAAAATGCCCAAACCAGAGCTTTTTGTATGAAAAAAGTGGTTACTGCTTTTTCCAGAACTTCTCGTACATCCGGCTGCTTAATTAAAATAACGTCGAAACTAGGGCGAACATTGAAGCTATCCCGAAAAGAATGATTATTTCCATTTCCTCCTATCACAGTAACCCTGTGAAGAACTTCTCACAAACCCCGAGCTTTAATTTGAATTCAGAAACTTCCTCTCTTTTGATAATCTGAATTCTTTGGGAATTCGCTCCCAAAATGTGTAGTTCCGTAGAAATTCCGAAAGAAAAATCCTGACGTTATGTACAAGCGAATAATTTATGAATGGGTGGATGGAACCGTTCGGTTCAATGATTTCACCTCCTCTCGGGGATGATCGTGAGCGATAATTGAAATGTGGGAGAATTCCGCCACACCTTCCTTCCCCCTTTTTAGAACGTGTGTCTCGCTCTTACGTATTCTGCTTGGTATTTAGCCAGCTAGTACGGATTCTCAATAGCGAAAGGAGCAGCGCACTTGGAGCAGATTGCTCCATAAGAATACCCAGCTAACACGATAACTAGGGGATGAAATATAGATCCGGCAAGTTGCTCCGATTCAAAATGTCCAGCTCCAACGCCAGTATATACGATCTTCCACGCCGCGCCACTTGGACCGTTCATTATCGAGGTTTGGACAATAGAATATTCTTGATATAGAAGGTGATCGTAAAACCCTGCAGAGTGTGATGCACGGATAGATGTTCTGCCGTTGAATGCGGTGATCGATGGAAACCTTCCGAAGCGATTCATAACATATATGGCTGTCGGCGGGCTACGGTTTACTTTAATCCTCGTGATATCATGCAGCTAAGAGCCAATTAACTCACGGTCATGAAAAAAAAACTGCTGAGCGTTATGAATCAAGATTCGCGATCCGCTCGTTGGACACGTGGATTTAGTACATCATTTTTACGAGCACCGAATTTCCGAATTCGTTGATCACAATCGAACATTCGCTTCATACATCACGAGATTTGTATCATTTACAGAAATCGAGTAGTTGATTCCTCCTCTTCAGGCTGGCACTGAATTTTATATCCTATCAATCTGTTTTCACACTCGAGTTGCAATTTCTGAACATCTTGCAACGGGTCATTGAAAATCGAGGACTCAGGTTCAATCAAAAATTCTTTGTTCACGATCTTTTTTCTCTCAGAGACTATATCGATTGATACAACGATCATTTCAAGCAGTCGACCTTCCTTCAAATTAGGGCACACAACTTATGAATTGATCGTTAGATTTCTTTCGATTCGTCTCCGAGAATCGAGGATTTTTTTGTGAGAAATAAAATCGTTCAACTCAATTTTCGAATAGGTTGATTTCCATGAAATCGCTCATTCCAAGAGCAGAGTGACAGGAGGAGTCCTGTGCTCAACCAATTGAACCATCTCGTCTCCAAAGTCAATTAGTCCGTCAAAATGAAGAATCTGCAGTTTCAAACTCCGAATTCCTTGTTCGTAATCCTTTCGCTTATAGATTACTGTGATACATCAAAAATTACTGGACTTTGTTTAATAAATTGGGGGAAAATCGATTATCCTTGTACCTTGATTCATAAATTGTATACAAATCAGTTATTCCCTGACGTCATCATGCATATCGTTTGAAGGACAGGATTAATTTTAACGATATTTGTGAAAATCTATTATTTTAGAACTTTGTTTCATAAATCGTGTCATAAACTTGGATTTCAACCCTTTCAATTCAAAGTACACTAAAACTAGTCGGTGGAAAAAATATATATCCGTCGATAGATTGTAAAGGAAACGATTATTTTGATTCTGAACTGAATCCACTGTTCCCAGTTATTATAAAAATGTTCCTCCGAATTTTATGCCCTATTCCGAACGCGAGCAGTCGTTATAAAGACGGGGATATTTCCTCACATACAGCAATTAAAATGAAATAGATTTATTTTTCATTTTTATTCCGTTACCATACCATGCGGAACCGTTCGCCACTGCAGGCAGAAAATACGAATTCCGTAAATGTAAATATCAACCTCAGTTCGTGCCCAATTTTCTGTTGTTTAACAAAGTAGTTTCGGATACGTGAAATCTTGGCTTACAAAATTTAAATTCATGACGCAGCGTAATTCTCTCGGGGTGCCTTGCTGAGAACCGACTGGCTCTTGATTCCACTGATTCAATTGTCTTCTGTATGCGCTTCTACCGCCTTGCGACTTGAAATCCTCGCTCATCCTCATTTGGCAACTTCCTTCAACAGAGAGAGAGAGAGAGAGAGAGAGAGAGAGAGAGAGAGAGAGAGATAGAAAAAAAATCGAGATAGAGAGAGAGAGAGAGAAACAGAATAAAAAACAAGGACAGAATACCGCACAAAATTTCCTCTGTCAGTTTATAGTCACTTTTTTTGCGTTCGTTGTTTTTGCCTACAGAATATTAACCACGAGTTTTTCACTTTTATAATCATTGCACGAGTGGCTTCGTCGGGAAAAGTTTTTCTTACTGGAATTAGTTAGTCGTTTTTTTCTCCCTTGAATTTTTCCACACAGCGAAATAGAAGATCTCCGCTATGGAATATCGGATTGAACTTCATAAACATAGATAAACAAGTTGGAATTAGTTTCGAAAATCTCTTCGCCGTTCGTCTCTCGCAGGACCATCTGACACAAAACTGTGATGTAAAAGAAGTGAGAAGAAAAAAATCAATAAATATTCACATAAAATATAATGGCAAAATTGTAAATACACTGCGACTCGATATTTTACTATCATGTAGTTTACGCAGCTAGCTAGAGGGAATAAATCGACAGAACGGTGGAACGGTGAAACGGTAGAACCTGGAACGAAACATCGTCCAATTAGGGGTTGCGCTGGTACAGGGTAAAATATTTCGCGCTATATCGTCCCTTCCTCGTACCGTAATTCAATCTTTGCTTCTTCGTCTTCCGGCTGTAGCTTCCGTTAACGAGTTTCTCTAGTACAGAATTGGAGACAGTTGTAGCTGAACAGTTCTCTTCAGTATTTCTATCTCCCTCCTACTGATTCTCCTTTTCACCACATTTCGTCTGCACGTTTCTTCAGATTTATATTATTCAAGTAAGAAAATTTATGCTCTAATAATTGAGGCGAGATTGCATGAAAAATATGTAGTACAGTCTCTTTTGCCCGTAGTTTGATGACGACAGCAATCTTGAGATAAAGTTGAAATTTTCATGGAAATAAGTAACCTGAGCAACCTATTACAAATTCAATTATGAGGTGATCCATTTTCCCTGAGAAATTCGTCATTCAATTATTCGCCCTCTGACCATATTCACTCGCTCTAACGAATAGAATAGGAACTTCCACCGAAGGGAAGAAGGTTATGGAGGATCTAACGCGAAAATAATGAGGCGTGTAACTACGGTAACCAACTGCAGGGGAGGTAGTCTCGCTATCGAGAACGTACGAACATGATCTCACGTGTAAAGGCCATTCATTTCCACTATCTGTGGCCAACTTGGCCAACCAACGACCAACTTCCCGTGCTTTATACTCCCAGTGTCTTCGCGTTTCGATGGACACACTTCTTCCCTCGATAAACAATTTCCCAGTAAATAATGAAACACCTAAGGTTCTTTCTTTCTTCCATCGAACTACGGCGGTTCTATAATCACATGTCGTTAGGGGTCGGATAAAAGATTGGAAGAAAATTTAGCCACAAGATTCTCTTGATCGTAACTGCAATTAAGAAAATTCGGCACCAAAATTGAATTGGGGAAGAAAACTTTAGCATGAAAGTCGAATGGGGCAAAAGTATTTTGCATACTTCTTCCTCTTTCACCGTATAATATGATGCGAACTGCAGCAGACATTTCTTCCATCCAAAAGTATAAAATTTTGTTTCATATTATATGCTCGAGAGGGCCGTGAACGCTGGAAAATGCGTACTCAATTTTATGTTTCATTGTGTTTAGTTTTATGCACAAGATGAAACTGGTATAGTGGACGAGAGTTGTTATTCAGGTAATCCAATTTTTAGAATGTCGAAGCCCCCAAGTGTACCGATGTGTGGTATCACACGAGTGTGTATCGTAGGTAGTTGGTCGAATACGTCGATAACCCGAAGCGGAACGACGAACCACTTTGGCACGGAGCACATAACATGATGTCCTCATGTAGCATCGTATCATAGTCACGTGGATTGTTCTTTTCTCGTAAAATGCGTACCTTGAATTATGCATACTGCTGTATCTGTATAGCAGGCATATAACATAAACATAAACAGAAGAGATTGACATGAAAAAAAACCCTGCAAGCTCCTCGTCCCGATTTTCTCATCAAATTGAATACGCACCATGTTTACTTTATCCCCTTTATTGGTATCAGAATGTACATACAACTTATCAAGGAATGAACAATATCCTAGGCGGTTACCATTTTTGTAAAATGCATCGTCTGCAATTTGAACATTTTCTCTCATTTCGATGCCGTTCACTCTTCTGCGTAGATAAACCGTTCCGAAATAGTTCCCCGATTATCACGTTGGCTTATGAAAATTGAAAAAGTAGTCTCATGCAAAGATTCCGTAATTCCCACTATCATTTTGTATGATATAATAATTGAATCGAGTCAGTAATAGCAGCTTACTCAGTACATTGCTTATTATTCAGGAATTGCCACGAGGGGATTGAAAATCCCTAATACTACTACATTATGATCTCTAGTATCGTTACCACAGACACGAGCTGTTGTTATCATTACAAAAAGTGGTTATTCAGAGTCGCCTCGTGCGGAAGAGCAGGTCCAGAACGAAAGAGTTTTCATTTCGATAGAGAGAGCTGATTTGCAGATGAAAATTTGAATATCATCATCACCATCAAATTATTCATGGTCGTGGTAGAACTGGAAAGCCAGTTGTGAAAAGGTTCCAGAGTTTCCATGAAGACATTTTTTCAGTACTTTTCACTGAAGTCTAACTTTATCGAACATTAACTTTCACGTCTTGGGAAAAGTTGACTCTGCACACTGCACTGATTAGGGGTGAAGCAATATTTCCAACAGTTAATTACAAGTTTCTCCTAGATGTGAAACTGAGTCTCAATGAGGTAGAGAATGACGCAGGATCTGAATGAGAGAATGATTACACGAGTCAAATTCTTTTATGTAACTTGGTACAATTACAACATGCATAATAAATGATGTTAGCGAGCATGGCGTGCGTCTTATAATTATTCTATTCTGCTTCCTCGTGAACGTCAGTTACGTATGTCTCATATTCTCTTATTGCTCATAATTCTACAGTACACCATGCAAACTATGGAAATTAGCCTCGAGATTAATTAAACGGGAAGTTGACACAGAACATATCACGAAGCAATGACGAACGAGAAATTATTTTTAGCCCATTTCGAGAAAATCCTCCTCATGCGAAACTGGACGTGAGATAATAAATGTTGTTCGATGAGTTTCAGAGAAGTATATCATCTCATTGAAATTGTAGGGTATCAATTGTGTAACAAGATGAAGGAGAACACTTCTGTTACATTGACGAAATTCGCTAGAAAAGAAACCTAAAAATTTCGTTGATATTTCAAATAAATACGAATACGTCCAGAACTATTGCAATACAATACGTAAATACCATTTCGATTCAGAGAACAAAAATTCCTTCAGAAAAGGTGCTGTCCACTTGAGGCTACTCAGAGTCGAATTCACTTCCGCTCCGAGAAACGATTCTGAATGTGGCCACCCAGCGGCGTGGATGCGCACTGAGCAAGAAGTCAGTCCGTAACCTCAGGTCTTTGATGACGAAAAGTTTATTTACCTTGTCAAACATCGAAAATAGATTGAAATTATGAGAATGAAATGACAGAAAATAAGCCCGGCTCGTCTTCTTTTACAAATCTTCTTTTTCTTCCGTTCTCATTCGACAAGGATACTTTATAAGTTCCTTGTTGGCTTTTTCCTTTTGCTTCAAAGCTCCTCCGAACTCATTCATTCCCGTAATGGAAAACATTACGCAAGTAAGCATTTACAAAAATGGGAGTTGAGAGTCTGAACCGTTAAAAAAGTTGAGCCATTACGTATGTAAACGAAAAATAAACAACTTCGATCGGTAGGATACACCCATCTACGCTTATATATGGGGCATTACATGCTATGTTGGCAAGCTTGAAACTCTCGCCATTTCCGATTTGATCGGTAACCTTTCCATACGATATTTAGTGCCCCTAAAAATCCCTAAAATTTTGTTCTCTCACGTTTTAGAGAATTCCATTGATACAAGCGTCTAATGGAAGATCAGAAGATTTGAAAACATTAAGTGACGAACCGCTTTGAGAGAAAGATTTTAGAAAAATTATGGAAGTATTCTAGGGTTGGTACTTCAGTTTAAAATATCACCGATCAAATCGAAGATGCTGGGACTTCCGAGCTTGTCGATTTATTGTCGATTTGGCATTGAATGCCTCATATATAGTGAGCACCAATGAGCAACTGCGATAACCTCCAGCCTTGGTCCTGCTTAGTCAAGTTTCGGATAGGCCAGAGAGATGTCTTGAAGCAATTTCCATGTAAATTCGTGTAATCGATTGATACCACAACCAAACTACGACCATGAAGCCCTGCTGGTCGTTGTTATCAAAATTTATACCCCCCTCTCTCACGCGGCACGTGCTGCCCTTATTTTTCTAATGCCTGATAAACTCATGGATTTAACGGCGGATTCGACTCACATTATTGAACCCCTGTTCCTAGCAGGCTGGTATAAGGCGGTATGTGTCCGTGGATCTAATCCTGGTGAGACCTAAATCTGTCTTCAGCTAGTTTGACAGTTCAATAGGATGTCCGCTTTTCCAACCTATAGTCTTTTAAGCTGTGGACGATTTAATGCGATCTAAGGAATTCACACTTCTGCAGATTACACAACATGATGCTTTGTCAGCTAACAAACTTCACGAAAGAAAAGACGCTTCAAAGCCGGCGCGATGATCCCTGACGGCTCTGAATATACCAATATAAGCGTACCGCATCGATTCGATTATACCAATTCGTTCAAACACAAGAAAATTCTTCAGAATTTTGAACAATTTTTTTGCTGTAGCATTGACCTGGGCGGAAAACAGGTAAAATATGTGCTGGACCGGAGAAATGAGGAATGAGAAATGAACCTTGATCGGATTTGCATATTTTGAAAAGCCAGTAAATTTGGTAGAGACTGTTCTTCGATTATTGAGAAAACTGACAATCTAGCAATGACAAATCTGAAATCATACCTATCTTAGCAATGGATAAATTTCTAGCAATTATTATCAGGCCTCGGACAAGTCTGTAATTGATTCAGATAATTATCAGTGAGGCAAAAATGAATGTTCAGTTATTAGGAAAATTTATCGTTTTCAGTAAATAAGTTTCTAATCATGGTGATAATTAATAATTTTCCAGTGATAAATTTTCAATCAGTGGACAAAATAATGGATAGTCGACCGAGCAAATTACCCCTTTTTCATTCGGACCCGTTGTTATCTGGATAATATTTGTTAATTTGCCTTTGAGCATATATTTTCGCAAAAATATGATATTTTTTAATGTGTCTATGCACTTATTCCTCCCCGATTATAACTTTAGCAAATAATTAACGACCGATGTGCATTCGACCGGACGTGTATTGATTTTGGTGGGGTTACTGAAAAATCAGTCACTCATTTTTGAGGAATCAATGATTTTTGAGTAATTATTAGTATTTCTTTTCTTAGTCCCTGGCCTTATTTTTTTTCTTGATAGCTGTAGGTCTGTGGCTTGCTATTTTTCCTTCCTTCGTCATTGAACACACTGGTAGAAATTTCTATAGAAATCCATCTGGTCGGTTCCAAAGTCCTAATATATAATCCAGATAGAATCAGCTTTCATCATTTAGAATGGTGCAGATTTTTCGGCCATCGATGACCTGCTTGTTTTCACCATTCTGGATTCCCACGAACGTTAAAACACGAATTATTTCATGTAGCAAATGTGTTGGCCTGTATTTCGTGCTTGCGGTGCATGTTTTTATTCATAAATTCACATTCAAACGTTCATTTTGTATCTTTTTCCTTTGCATCATTCGTTACTATATTCTCCATATTTCTGAATCTTTTTTCTACTGAAAGCTCCGCTCCTTCGAGCTTTCTCTCAATTTACTTACAACCTTTATTTACCATGCCATTGTATCTCGATTTCGTTATACCATTGCTCCGAGAGAAATTGGTCCTAGGTCATGACGAGAACCACTACTTCTACTGGAATTAACATGACACCGTAAATTTGTAATTTTCGCAGGAATATTCCTATCTGACGATAAACCCTCTTCAAGGTATTGAAATTCAAGCTCATAATATAACATGATCTTGAGACGTTGAAATGGCAATTAGTAATGAGCTCGTTATGTGTGAGTAGTACCTTTGAAAATTATTGCCTAATTATTGCCTAACTCGAACCGTATCTTATTTCAGTCATGTTATTGTACACATGATCATTTGGCTGCCGACTCTGATTCCATGCCTAATGATGATGGCTGTAAAATATTCTCAAGGTACACTGAAAAGCTCTGAATATATCTTATCCGTTATCAGTTTTCTGTCGACATGCAACGGGGATAGCAACAGATCAGTCGCAACTGCAGTCTGGTAGATCGATTCATACCTCGCCGTACCATCGCGTAGCTGCGTGTGTAGGTATGCTGTGTAACATCCTAATGATCATATGTATACTGTGCTACATCGCATCGGCAAGACAGGATGTCCGTCAGTACACCGAATTGTCTAAAATTTGAGTCATACCTGCTGATAAATCTGATCTGAACTATTTCGAGCTAAAATGTTTCTAGTCCGAATAATTCATAAATACAATCATGATAACGAATGATCAAGGGTCGAGTGCAGCTCAGCTGTCAACATTTCTGATGTGGATACGTCAGGATGTGTAACTTGCAAATTTGCCGTTAGTAGCTCTCATCAACAACCGGTCCTGGGGAATTGCGCATGCGAACACATTTGTGCGGATGACGCGACGTAATGACACATGAAGCGTGGAGAAAATTTTCTGCTGTCATGATGCAGTTTTTTCGATATCTTGAGGAGCGGGTTTTTCAAGAATCCGGAAAAATATCTCTAGGACGCAGTTTAGAAAGATTATAAACGTCAGGCGATTTATAGTTGTGTAAATCAAATACATTGAAGTGAATCATAACCTTTCATACTTCTTTAGGAAGTTCGTAAAACGCGATACACGTCTCAGTTACTCTTTCGCACAGTATCGCAGTACTTCTTGCTTCCGCAATCACCATCAATGTCACCAACGATGCACGTCGCGCCACCAATAGCCCATGAGCAGTCCACCTACAATGCCACCTACCTTGAAGTCCTCTCGCAATTCCCGTTACAGTCACCGCATGACTTCATAAACTCTTATCTGTGTCTACAAATTTCCGAATCCAAAATATTTTATCGTATTGCACACTGCTAGAGAAAAATCTTAGCCACCAAAGAATAACCATCATACCTGGGAATTTTGACTCTTAAGTTCGCTGTTCATTCATTCGATTGGCCGTTTGAAGCACACACTTTTTATCAAATCCAATTTTTGCGAGTCGACTTGGAGGGGATTATTTGGATGGAGAATAACGGAATTTGGTGTCAAAATTGCAATATCTTCCGAAGTGGAAACGGTGAACTGGAGTCTTTACAAATTGGGCTTGTTTACACGAAATTTAGTATTTTGGAACATAATATGAGATCACAAACACAATTCCATCGACTGTGCCACGGAAAATTTTATAGTTTAAAAGTTTGTAATTCATTTGTTTTTCGTTAATTGAGTACTTGTTTATCATTATTTGTGTTATGAGTGTTGTGAGTGCTGCGATGGATCAAGTTTTGAACTACATGCACTCACCGAAATATCGTATAGAGAATTGGACGAACGCTATCTTATATCCATAGATAGTGTTCACGGAAAGTAGTGTGTCAGCGTTGCAGTTAGCTCGTAGCATATGATTGGAAAACTGTATACCATGACACAGTAAATACTACTCGTGTAATCTTGTTGATTGGAAATATTTAGTCTCGCGTCTACAAACAATGGTTAATGGCTGGGATCGTAACACCAATACTTCAGCGATAAAGCTCACATTCAATGCCATGAAGAAAATATGCGCTGCTCAGAAGGTAGACGATAGAGCTCTCGGATTCGCTCCCTCAGTTGTCTGTTGTTCAACGAATAAGGTCGTTTCAGTATTCGAAAGAGTGCTAGAGCGTCTTTACAGTTTACAGTGCGGTGTTCAGTGGCACGCCGTTGAGTTTTTGAAAGCTGAAAATATATTTTATATTAAAGCAGAATGGTTGACGATAAGCCTGAGATAGATCATTCGAAACGAATCTTCTGGCTGGAAGAGGAAATTGTTCCAAAGATCGTCAAAGCAATTGGAAAAGATGGTGAATATCTTCGTTGTGCGATCAAAGTGCCGAACGACGGCTACTACGTATCCGGAATCTACATGGTAGAATTGATCTTCTCTTGCAAGGGTAAAACGGAAATTGAGAGAATGAGGCTAGTGGTTAAAATACCACCAATGGATGAGTTTACACGCGCCTTCTTGAGCACCAACATCCTTTTCGAAAATGAGATTATGTTTTATGAACATTTTGGAAAACACTACAGCGACTATCCAAAGTGCGTGTTTATATCTCCAGAGCCCATCACCAAGGCGACGATAGTTCTGGAAAATATAGCGCAGTTTGGGTACAAAGTCATGCAACCGAACGAGGACGTGGGGATGAAACGAGCCCTGGCAGCGATCCGAGAAATCGGTAAGTTCCACGCACGGGGCTATGTCATGAAGGAAAAAAATCCAGAAGAGTTTTTCAGCGTGGTTGGCAAACTACATGAACATCACGACGAATCAGCCCATCCAATCATGATAGAATTTCGGAACGCAATGGCGCTGAGGCCAGTGCATTACCTGCGTTCCGTGAAGTACGACCCAGAGTTCTGCGATAAAATAGCAACTTTCATGAGTCATGCCTACGAAAATGTATCTAAGAAGTGCATGCGTCCCAAAGACCAACTGGCGGTCTTCTGCCACGGAGATTTCACATCGTATAACGTCCTTATGAAAGAGGTAGACGACGACGAGTTTCAAGCGATGTTGATCGACTTTGCACACTTTCATTATGGATCACCAGCGAACGACATTTCCACATTTCTTTACCTCAGCTGTGAACACGAGATACGGATGAATTTTTCCATCCTCTTCAGGGTCTACCATGATGTGATCATTCAGTACCTTAATGAACATGGCGTTAAGAATCTTGAAAAGTATTCCTTCGAGGCTTTCTTGAAGGATTACAAGAAACACGCAATTATCGGATGTTATATTGCTCTATTTTTCCATTCAGTCATGAACTACGATGGTCCCGACGTCATCGATGCGTTTCGAACAAATAAATCTGAACATTTTGAAAACATGCTGACCAGCGGTGGAGAGGTAGTCTCGAAAAAAATAGCTAATTTATTGATTGAAATGCGGAACGACGGATGCTTCGATCACATCTTATGAACGGTTACGACGAATTCTAATTATCTGATTCTTCAAGGCTGCACCTACATTTGTAGCCATAACAACAAAACTTGTTTGTCGAATTATGTGTTATGCTTAAACATGGTAGAAAGATTGTACCAAATGTTGACTTTGTATTATGTTTCGCATAAACAGTTACTTATCTTTGGAAAGTAATTATCACGCTACGACCAACATTTAGGTCACATTCTTTGCAGGATAATAAAAATCATTGTATTTATTGTGTTTCAGATATTTTTACCTACCGGTACCTACTTCTAAAGTATTATCATATTGTTCTGTCTACTGTTCTTGCTGAATTTTTCTAATTGAAAATCAAACCAGACTGCTGACTGTCGGCAATCCTCACGATACATACACAGAATTCGTGATTCAGGGGCTGCCATAAACCAGCCATAACTTTGGACGGAAATGTGACGTATGTGCCAAAGATACCCGATTCCCGGTGTCTTTCCAAACGGCGCGGCGCGACGTTCCAGCTGAGGAGAGAGAGGTGGCGCCCTTATATGACCGGGAGTGATGGCCTTAAATAGGTTTATATTGCTCATAAAACCGCCCCGCTGTACCCTCGCGCGAAAATTAAACGTCCCCTATACTCTGTACGCACTTCTATACCTATCAGCACGAAAGTCACACAGCGGGGAAGAAGCCCGTCGAAGGAAAGCGGGCAGGTAGGTAGGTGTAATGGATTCTGATACCGCCACGCGATTACATCGGGCGTTATATTATATCAGCCGTTGCATGGAAACAGTGCACGAAAGGGAGAAATTCCTTGTTCAGGAACTGTGAAATAGGGGGATATATGGATCGTCGGAAACCAAAATTTGTTACAAAAGATCTGTGCGAAAATTGATGAATAATTGACGGAAATCCAGGGGATCTCCAGAGTACTGAGCGTTCTCTCGGTCTGTGTAATATCATCACTCCGGTACTAGATGGAGGTAATTAAATTCGGAAAAAAAGAGCCAACAAAACGTGGGCATACCTTATTCTACGCTCGTTTACTCTTCCACATACGCATTCCCCTTCTCCTCTTGTCACGATTTGGTTCCTTTGACGTCAAAAGCAGCCCTCAACCCCTCAGTACTCGTGTTCGCGTTTGTGTTCGTTCTTGTGTGCATCGTTCACCATCCACTACCACTTCTCCGGTCTCTCTCAGGCTTTTCCTTCTTCACCCTCTTCATACCCTAGTCACTCTCTTCCCCTCTTATTCTGTACTAGCGAACCCAGACAACGTGAAGAAGAGATATCCACGTCACCCCCCGCCCTTGACTTCTTCTTGCTATAAACAAACAAACCCTATATAGGTTGTCGTTGAAATTATTCTCAGGCATGCCTACTCATTGTGAACTCTGAAACCCGGCTCTAAATCCTCTACTCGTAAATAATACAATATGTTTCGAAAACCTGTTTCATGAGATTAAAATGTTTCGCGAAATTTGTGTACGAAGTATCGTGCTCAAATTCAGCAGCACCAATTGTTGATTCATCGGAGAAAAAAACTGTGACAATTTCCTAAATGAATATTTCCCAAGATAATTGGAAGAAAAATAGCATTTTCCAGTATAGACGTGACAGACCTCTCGATTTCGATCTCGAGACTTTCGTACTCTTATGCTTTAACGATTTTTATTTTTGATTCCGTGTAGCTAGTCTCGAAAATGGATACATTTTTCTATGGTTAGCTCCTTCCTCACTGTTTGGTTCTACACTCGACAGTTTGATGAAAAAAGCAGAGAAATTGCAAAATTTTGAACACTATAATCCGGAGCTTGACATTTGCAATTCGGTGCACCCATGAACAGTTTTTCTACGTGCATTTCTGTGAAATGCACAAATGTCTGAAGAAATCTATGGCAAACACAAAAACAACTATCTATTCTCAAAACTAGCAAGAGCCTGCAGAGCACTAAATCGTAAACCTTGTATCCAACAGAAACTGAAGAGCTCATTTCTCGTGCTCCAAAATCACCTGTTTGAATTTTTTGTGCGAATTTTATAGGCCACAATATCGAAGACCTGTGTCCAAGAATCATCGAACACAACTGCATGTCTAGTTATTTTCAAAGTAAGTCGAGTATACCGTCAAACTACTACATAGATGTAAACAGCGGATGTTGGTTCTGTTTGCATTACGTTGCACCAGTAGTTCCACACTCATACCAAAGTATAACTGGATTATGGAATCGTTTCGTTGAGGAAATTATCCCACTGGGTATTTGACCTGCAACTACTCCAGAGATTGCGACTAATTGTGTACTGCATCATCATCTAGTCTCTGGACAACATTCATACGTATCTAAAGCAAACTTCCACTTGGAGGACATTTAGTGAAACAGTTTGAATCCAAATTTTGACGTTCTATTCTATATTATACAGAGTGAAATACGTTGATCATCGATTTGAACGAAGCGAAAGAAAATGAAAATAGAATGATTACGAAAAACTGTGATAAGCATCAGCTCCATTCTGGAAAGGACGAGGCAAAGCTTTCTAGCTTCTTCGAAGCGAAGAAAATTCCTTCCAAAGGAAATACCTATTCTCATGAAATAGAGACCGCGTTACGTGTATGATATTAGTCTTGGATAAATTCCGCTAAACTAGGTTGAAATCCAGCTGACTGAATAATTTAGACGGTCCGAGGTTGGTCGCGTGTGCAACGCAGCTGTGCAGTTTATGCAGACTCATAGATTTACCCTGAAGCCGATCGATAGAGTTTACAAGCTACTTTGCTATAGCTAAAATAAATCTCTTGTAAGCGATTACCTTGCAGGCCTACACTGCCAATTATTTCCTTCCTCAGTCAGCAGTGAGGAAGAGAAAACTGCACAAAGGAAAATGTGGAGGCCAAACGACGAAATAAAACGAAAGTGCAGGAATGAAATACAGTCAAACGGTGGAAGCACGCTTTTGCAATTTGCACTTTTGCGCTTTGCCGTTACGAATGCGTGTACAGCCCAGTCCAGGACTCCATTACATAGTGAACTGCTTCATTTCGAAGCGAATTTATCGCCCTGTCACTTTGCCGGATGCACGTGCGCACGTCCGTCGAGTTTTTCATGTTTTACTAGCCGTGAAATAAAACGGATGAGACAATTTCGTTACGAAATACATATACCCAGATTCAGCTTTATCTCGTTAGCTTTTTGTGTGCTTAACTCAGAATTAAAGTTCTCGCTCTTATACTATTTTGCACGCTGTACGGATAAACTTTTTTCACATTCTACATCACAGTTTGTTCGTATTTTTTCTAACTATCTCTTTCTACCCCCGAGGAAGAAACCGGAGTACACGTTCATTGCTAATTCATTCTTTCTTTCTTTCATTCTCAAATCTGTTCCGCATCTTCTTAACTGATGTGTGAATTTGTTGATTTTACAAGAACGAAGAGAGACGAAAACACTTGAGAGAAAAAGACACGGATCGGTAAAGAATTCTATTAAGTCCCCCAAGTCTTTCTGGTGACGTTTCCTACGTCGACTCGCCTCTCCCTTCCGGTGGGGCAATGATAGAAAAACAATACGCGAAGCCCTATCAACGACCATGTCTCCCTACGGGGTTGGCGAAAGGGGTGAAACCAGATATAGGCTAATCTGAGCATCGTCGGGCTTTCATTTTCTCTCTTTCTCTCTCGCTCTTTCTTTTTTTTCGTATCCTATCGTTTCTCTTTGTTTTTTTCTACGTCTTATTCTCATTTTACTTCCCACTCTACACACACAGAAAGTGTTCTGATTTTCGACTTTGGAACTACATATGGCAAAGCTCAGTCAGTGTTTCATAACTTCATCAGGTACTCGAAAAGCTCATTTTTTCAGATAGAATAATTTCAAGAGTGAAAATTCTGGAAAACGGCACCAGCAATTTTATTCTAAATTACATAGTAATTTTTGGGACTAAAATCAAAGTATTTTATTCGCGCCTGTAAGAGAAAACTACAAAAATCGGGGCGACTTTACAATACGTTAACTCGATGTCATCGTCCAGTGAACTTTTCGTCAGTTACGTAACTGCCTACTGTATGTATTATTTATGCAGACTGTACAAGAACATGAATGTTTGTATAAATTTATGTATGTCACTCTGCCGAACGGTTGCCGAACAAGTTCTGATAATTACGAGTCGTCAGTAATGTCGTTAATCCCTGTTAGGTTTGGTTCAAGCCAGCTAACAGCAATAACAACCCTCGCTGCAGAGCATAAAAATCAAACTAATTTCTCCGTCCGGCGAACTAATCCCTTCCGTTCGACCCTATACTCTCTCATTTATTTATCACTACTCCCACACAGAAACACGCAGTACATCTTTCGCGCGCACGTCAACCCCCTCCTCATCAACGATCTTCCATCAACCAGAAGAAGAGAATAGGGGCGGAAAAGGGAAACTATACTGCGTGTATCTTCCAGCAGCCCAGATCCCAGGCTGTCATTGTCTTTTGTCTGAAGAAGGAACAAGAAGAAATTTGTCAAAGTCACGGTTAAAACTGTAGCAAAAATGAAAAATCGAAATTCATCGGCGTTCCAAATCATTTCTTTTGGAATCGGGAGACGATGGGAAACAAATTGTCATCGTGGTTCTACTTTTTTGTCAGATTTCTTCAAAGTCTTGTGCAACACACAACCGAATATCCTTTAATTAACAAACTGTCGATTGATGTTAGGAGGCATTCCCAGATTTAGGATGGTTTCCTTCTCTGTTGTCAGTCATAGAACAGGAGCCGAAACTGTCGTATAAACGTTCGAATCGAAGGCTAATCGCTCTGAATCTCTAAACATGTCAACTTTTGTCTGAAATTTCATGGGATGAGTCAAATTCTGAAAGAAATTTATGTGCCTGGTGTTCTGAACGTTCAAATCAACGAAAATTATCCATTCATTCTAGAAATTAACTAGATATGTTAAAAATCTACTTCTCATCTACCTTGGCGCTAGTTGGTAATGACAATCAAAAAATTGAAAATTGAAATTTGAAAAATCCATCGGAGATTTCTCAATTTTTTTAACGTTATTGCGCAATACCAATCCTGTACGCAGTCCTTCGGATGATTGTATCCTGATAAGGACTTCGTACTATGTGTATGAAACCTGAAGATGAAAACAAAATCAGAATCAAAAAGTACTTTTTACTTTTTACTTAATTACGTAATTAAAAATTTCGGAATCTTGAATTTGATCCACCTAGCTGCAATATCAATTTTCTAAAGTATTCCGTCCGAATTGCAGTAATTTTGGAAATAGATATCTGAATTTGCGTTTCCTGAAAAATAGGAGAAAAAAAGTGTAACTGGACCGAAAATTTAACACCCTATATAAAAACACGAAGGAGGTAAAGAATCGGGGAGTGAAAAGCTGGGCTAAAAAATCACTTGGAAGAACAACTCTTCGTTATCGAACAGCGCGAATATATATATATGTATAGTCGAGAGAATCGCGAAGCGCTATAGCGAAACTCTGTGCGAGTTCGAAGGGAGGTTTCAGGGATGTTAGGACGGTACGGGATTGAGGGGGGTTCTGATATCTGATTATTGGATCCAAGTACCTTACTATGTCTTGTATATTGGCTCATTTTTCATTTCGGAATAGGCGAAAGCCCCACGATTCATGTATTACGCCAGTCGTTTCGTTAGAATGATAAGCACACATCTGAGGGAGTATTTAAAATCTTTAACACTGCCAAATGTTTCAGATGTGTAATTCCATCTCCGAATGAATTCTCTCTCATAAAAGCTCGTAGGCGTGTTTTCCTAATCAAATATCGTATGTTAACCGGCTTCACATTGCTCTCAAAACCCGTGAATAGGTGTTTCCGAATTCGTATCTGCCCCTAGGGCATCGAGAATATAACAGATCTGAAAGCAGATTTGCCTCCGGAGCTACCCCATGTCTTGATCCGAGAATCAAACGCCCCCCTATTTTCTCCCGCACTGATTTTCTACCCTAATTTTATTCAACCCTGACTTGTGAGAAAGTTTGTTATCGAACTTGAAGTAGCGTCGCGAGATTCACGCCATTATTTAAACCGCTAAGGAATAGCATTGATCATTGATGAAAATTTACAGTGACTTTCAGCTCCTATTGTCACTTATTTGAATAGAAAGGGAAAGAAGTAAGAGAAAAGGAATTTTTTTCTCTCTTTTCCAACCTCTCTGGTTATCCATGGTTAAACGTGAAATAATTTTTTATACGATGAATAAACTCTAGCTTTTCATAACCGCGGTGAGCTTCGTTTTTTGGTCAACTTTTTTTCACAAAGTTCAGAGAAGCTCGAAATATTGTAATAATTTGGCAACTTAGTTTTTCGTCCCTGCGCTCGTGAAACTGCGAGTGAATTCCGAACTGCGAATATGCATACTACTGGAACTAGCTGGACCGTATTGGAAATTCCGACCGATTTTCCTAGTTTCTCCGAAAAATTGTGAACGGGGTGGGGGGTCGGCTTAAAATAATATGCAAATTTGTTGCCTCGAACAATGTAATCCTTAGTTATATTCTGTACCCGTTAGACCAACGCTATTATCTCAAGCTGACCGTCGTTAGCGAAACTAGGTGTACGCGCCGCCTGCTTAACAATTACAACCTAATATCTATTCTAATTTCTCGAGCGTACAAATCCCCCCGCCACCCCCTCCCCTAACCCTTGGCCACGCCCTAGCTCAGCTATAATGCTGTAATGCACCCCAAAGACATGAGACTAGATAAAGTAAATCCCAATAAAAGCTAACAATAATTGATAGAGCAATTTTCATGTGTCGATCGGGTATCTCAACAAATTATCAAAAGACAGAAACGAAAGCAAACGTAAGAGGGAAGAGTGGTCGCTGAAGTTGCTTCCAAGGAATTACCAAGATTGCTTATTTTCAAAATGAAATTGCATCGCCCCATAACTTGTTGGCCTATTAGTTGGTAGTAGGGGCTTGGCTACTTTTCTCATAAATCTCTGACGAGGACACGTATCGAGGAGGATAGGATAGCAGGGTGTGCGATTCGGCTGAATGCAGGGGCTGGTCGAGGAAGGGGGATGGGGTTTCGGGTCCAGCGACAATGCGTACGGAAGTTGCCAGGAAATACGTGGGCGTGGTACCAGCGCCAAGATAAACTCTCCCCCACTTTATAGTCGCATGTATACTTTACCTATACACTCCGTTATTGTTACAGCAAAGTTCGCAGCTTCGAATTTCCAACTTCTATCATCAAAAAACTAAAGTTTTGCGGTAAGATCGTATAGTATACCCATCTTCTCCTATATACTCGGAGAGAATGAAGAATTTTTTGTCATCAAAAGCTGTCTCGTTAATGGCCTCTCCTCCGTATAAATAGTTCTACCTGATAGTCGATCATTACCGTGAGCAAGAAACTATAGGTACACATTATTTTCATTTTTGGTTACATACTTGCTCTCGAAATACTCCCGTGAAAATTGTACGAGAAGGTTTCTCATCAGTCTTGAACTGAATTCAAGTGTGTAAAATCGTTTGGAAGTTACGAATCACTCTTTGAAATTTTCCACCTGTCTCTGGCCAGTTTTCAACGTTGTTATAGAAACAGTAATGCGCTTGGCTTACTTCGATGCGAATACTGCGGCGTGATTTCCCGCAGCCGATACATTCGCGAGCAGAGAAATGATCGTGGGGCATTTTTGCACGAAGCGGCTGGAAGCTCGTTTTGGCACTTTCAAAATACTTTTCTGAAACTTGCCCTACGATTTGTCTTCACTGAAATGTCGTGGCTTATGTTCTCGTAATAATTAGAAATGTGATCAAGGAAATATTCGAAGATACTTCATACTTGGGAGAACTTTTATATCAAAAACTGCTCCACGGATTGTTTTTCCTGAAAGAAAACGTAAGGCCAATGTAATATTCGCATTATTTTATACCGAGTATTGGAACACAGTCCTTCACAATGGTGCGGAATCTCTTTGTTATTATACAAATTATAAAACTTGCTGCGAAAAGGATATTTGTTGAATTTATAGTAACCTTATATTGTGGATTGTTCAGTCTGGCAATTATTACGGACGGAAAACGGACTCTCCCTTTCTTTCGTAAACTAATATCATTTCATGCGCGTCAAGCGAGTAACGTTTGATGAAATTACTCACGTTTTCACAAAGCTCGCCGCCAAGTTGACAAGAGAGCGCGGGAAAAGCGCGATTGTTTCTTGCCTATGAAGAATTCGCGACTCTCATTATAATTAACATTCTCATGCCTATGTATATACCTATATACAGAAATACTACAACTTAAAGTGAACAAATTATTCTTGTTAAGAAATGAATTAACTTCACGAACTTTCTACAAACCTTATTCTGATTATATATACCTATACATTCATATTATAGGTCATCGAAAAAGCTGCAGCCTTACCATATTCTCTCGGTAAATTGAAAAGAAATTGCATAGAACCTACATTCAACATGATCAATCGATAATTTCTTCTACACTTCGATAATTCACTTTTCTCACTATTGTTCTTTTCATTTCCATACGATGAAAGAAAAAATGGAAAAATCATTGAAATTTTGAAAAAATCAAAATTGGTTCGAAACTTTGGGTCTTCTATCGGGCCGTAATACAGAACTTTGACTCCAGTTGCAAGATGAAGAATCCATTATTCTTGGATTGAAAAATTATTCGACAAATTTACCACACTCGCGAAATTCGTATTCAAACATAACATCACGCGTCACTGGAATAAGTTATACAGAATTCTTCGAAGATTTTATGAACTGTGGAACCGGATTCCCTGAAATTCCGAAAGGTTCCCCAATCATATTTCGTCGCTGTTCGGCAGCTTGGAATTATTCAAATATGGAAAAAAATAGATAAGAGTTGAGAATTATTCGAATGATTCTTCAAACGTTCGGCAAAATCTTAACGTATCAATGAATACTTACATCTTTATTCGAAAGACAATTTTCCACGATTGTACCTCATAAAAGATTTCACGAATCACAAATTTCCCTGGCGTAACTCGGGTGATTGTGATTTCTCGTTTCTGAACGAGGCGCGGCGGCGTCTTAACATTGAAAGGGTCTGCTACTCAGCTTTTTACGGGTTCAAAACTCGAGCTTAGCTGCGTGCTCGAGCTGGGGTGGAATTATTCCCGGTTGTGAAATCAGGTGAAAGTTTGAAACTTGTTTTTTTTTCCGTCTGTTTTTTCCCCAAAAATATACAATGTGCGGCAGTGCGGTATTACGCACACGCATGCGTACCTGTAACACACGGACGTGGAAAATTTTAGGTTTATTTAAAAGGCAGATATTTCACGACACTCTGGCGATAAAAGGAAAACTTTATATTCTGTTTTCACTTTTTTCTCTCCCGTTGTCGTCGTCTTCGCGGTCCTCGGCGTCGTCAAATGTCTTGAGAATTTCGAATTTCAATCACGTGGAAAACACACAAAACCCCCGCGTCACGACCATCGCTGCGATGACGTCTTTGCTTTTACATCTAAATTTCATGTTCACCCACCGCGGTTACACAATGGCCCTCGCTCATTTCTGGACAAAGTAAATTTCAGCTCCATTTCAGGCTCTCATGTACCTACATGCATACATACCTCTCTCAACCTCGGTTAGTATCACGTATCTAACTCACCTTCAAAAAGGGTAATATTCTCGCCATAACCTTTTTCTCTGGTCCAAACGTTGCAATACTAGTCCAACGAGTATTCATGAATTCACAGTGCTTTATAGTAGCTGGCTTTCAGGAGTTGAACTTGAGTATTTGCACCCAATTAGTATACGGAATCGACAACGCGAATTTTCTATTCATTTTCGTAATTTCAACCCGGCATCTGGTTCAATATTTTCAATCCATCGTGAGTATTTCATTCCGATCGGGTGTAGATCGCAAGTAAGAATTCCTTCTAGTAGTTCAAAATTAGAATTAGGTTACGTATTCAAAATTCAGACTCATTCTGATATTTTCTATCCATCATGCAATTCCGTAGTTTCAATTGAGTATTTGCTTCGGTATAGAGGTTTGAAAGGATGTTTAGGATAGTAAGTCGCATTTAAAATTTATCTCAATTTATAACGTAGTTTCAGTTCGTTTACTATTCATCATTTAGTTCTGTAGCTTCAATTTAGTATCTGCAGGTTCATCGCCAGTAGCGTTTCGAAAATATTTGGGATAGTATAAGTCGCATTGAAAATCTAGCTGAATTGGTGAAACTTAGCATAATTATGAAGTATAGTTTCAAGTGAGCATTCGACTCAGTAGTTCGAATTCAGAATTCGGCCAATTGTTATGGATTTAGCATTCGTTCGAGTATTTTCAATTCGGTATTTCGTTCAGTAGTTCGGAGGTATTCGGTTAACTAATAGAAATTCAGCTTTCAGTTAGATTACCAGTTCTATAGTGTGCATTCGAGAAGTTTCATTCAAGTATCTAAGTGAGTAGTTTAAACTAGCAATAAGTTCAACCAGCGCGAGCTAGTAGATCAAATTAGGATTTAGTTCAGTGATTTAAATTCAGCATTTGTCTTATTAGGCTAAATCTAGCGTATTGTATAATTATAACGTATGATATGGCCCATAGAATACTACTATTCTAATTAATTTATGACATATTTGTATTTTCTGATTTCGAGATTAGAACTTTGAGTACATATATATACATGAATTATTCAATTCAGAAAGGCGGTTCCCTATTATTTGGTAGCAAAACCTGCGTTTGCAAATATATATGAATAATTTTCAGTCTGGAAGCGAAAGAGAAATATTTACCCTGAAATAGTTGAAACAAAAAATGCTTTTTCGTCTCAATCAATAAGCCATTGGAATCTTTGATCGTACTTGAAACCTTCCATCTCGTGAATTGATCAGTATTTATTAATCCTCCGGTCTTCGGTGGTTTATAAAGTGAGCCATTGCTTCACCCGCAGAAGACGACGTATACCAAACCCACGAGCTTATTTCCATAAATATGTAACGCGTTTGCATCTACCATAATATTTACTGTCTCAAATAAACTTCAAATACACGGACTATTTGCAAAGTCTGCAATTGCAAAGCAGTACCGTAACAACATGAATAACTTGTTTAAATGCTTCGACAAATGCGCAGCGCGTTCTTTACTTGTGATACGCATATGAGCTGGCTATAGTTGACTCGTCATAAGCGTATGCAAGACATAGCTCACTGGTCATTTCGATAGAACTATGGATGTGATCACAATGCAGGAATGGAACATCGATATCATGCCACGTATACGAAATCGACAAATTCGGTAACCAATAAATCGGTGACGGTAGGGGCCAGAGCTTGTCGATTCGGCATTGAATGTTTCATACGCTTCGAGCTCATCTTAGCTTTCGGAAATTCACAGCACTCTGGTGATCGCGAGGGGAAGATCCTAATGGGACAAAATTCCAGGTATTGTTGACAGACATGACAGTGATTCTACCCCGACGATCGCGTACACAGAGATAACAACAGAACTGATTACGACGAGGATTACTCCCAAATAGAATGTCTAGCGGAGTGAAATCTCCATCGGGAACACTATACGTAGTATAGGGAGTTCCACGTCAGCCGACCCACTTTCCGGTTCAGGCTCTGTCAATTTTCGCGAATCTGATGTAGGTATGTTTTGGAATATCGTGAGAGCGAGTGACACGCCACGCTGTTCGATTGTGATCATGCATCAGCATTTTGAGTCGTATGGTCGAAGAATATTCTGTTTTGTATGAGATGGCTGAGAATCGAGAAAATATATCAATTAGTATAATATTCTTGTCAAGGTGATCAGCAGGAGTCAGAATCATTAGAAATTAGAACACAACAGCCAGTTTCCCTGAAGACGTGATTTCCTTTTCAATCGTTGGAGAAGGAAGATTCTTTTTGTTCTTTTTGTTTGTTTGTTTTTTTTTTGTTCACTCAAAACATCGTATTCCTTGTTCAATTTTGTTTCTACTGCATCAAGAGAAAGTCTGATGAACAATGAAGAAGAAAACAGTTAGAATGGAGGAAAATTCAACGTTACTAAAATCTCTCCTCTCCTTATAAATATCATTTCCGAACGTTGGCGCGTTGCTACTTCTTCGTGTATGAAATTTTGAATAATAAAATACTAGCAGAGATCCTGGGATATATAATGTGGCCCATATACATACCCCCCACTCGGATATATTTTCGACAGCCCCAATCTTGGCTTGTACGGTTGTAGTATCAGAATACTTGCCAAGGTCAAAAGTTTTCCAACCTTATATTCTCCAGTCGCTTTTCGGATCGTGCGTTGGTTAGTGGGTCAAAAGAATGGGTATGTTATTTACATATATTAGACCGAGACGAATTTATGGTTTGCAAGTCTCTCTGCTACTTCATCCCCCGTCTCTGTATCTCCTTTCACGTTTCCGTACATCCTCCTCGCTCTCCGCTCTCCGTGCCCTCTTTTACGTATATCTTTCGTATTCACGTATTCATCCCGCAGTGCACGTACTAAATATATGCGACGTGGGGGGCAGTTTCGAAAAATTTAATAAACAGCAAAATTTTCCGAAAATTTATTCTCCCAGCTTGCCGTATCTACGTAGTTTCGTTCGTGCATCATCTTTCATTTTCTCAATGACGGAGCATTTCTTCAAAGCTCCCAACACCTCGGAATAAAGGTTTTGCTCTTTTCTTGTTTTCGCATTTATTTCAACGTACTTTGATCAACTTACTGAAATATCAGCTTCAAGAGTTACCTTCGGAAGTAAATTCGACGTTTGACTCATCCTCTCAAGAGGGATTTACCTCATTACTCGTAAATTCTCTCTCGTTAGATTTTTCGTCACGAGGGGTTCCGTCAGTTATCTCCATACTGTACATTCTCTATCGAAATTCACATCTATTATGAGCAAATAAATATTTGCGGATCAGAGTATATGTCAGATGATTTTTCGTTATTTTTGTATTTTTGGTCTCTAAATTTTTTCAACTCCGTGAACAGATTTATGCAAAATTCGTATTTTTTTTGTTGGAATTTTAGTTCAGTTCTTACATGTTGACTGTACAACAAACCAACTATCGTTGCTTTGATTTGGATTTCTCTCATCGAGAGAACTCTGCGTAGATAATACCACCAGCTACGTAATTTCTGAGGAGACAACAAATAATTATACGGTGTTTATTTACAAGAAGATTATTTAGCTCAAAGTGTACACTAATTATATCAAACGGTAGCCAGAAGACTCGTGTTTTGTACAGAAACGTTACACAATTCGAAAGCCCCGACGTACATATATATACCTTCAACGACACGTGACAAACACGTTCGTTATCTAATTTATACGTAAATGATCAAACAGAATGTTTTCTCAGAGTACAAAGTACGTGAGACAAAAGACAAAGAACCTGAACATGACGGGAGCGCGTTGTTTCCAGCATCCGTGACAAATATTTTCGTAACTATAGCTTCAGACTTTCGTGCTATGAAGAAAAACAGTTGTAGTCAAAGTTCAAATGATTTTTTCTGAGGATATGTACATACTTTACGGTCGACAGCCGATTCCTACTCGTAGTTAGTAGTTGAGTACCACGAAAAAAAACAAAAAAACTGTTTTGTTCAACGTGAAAGTATCACTTCACGATGTCGATGAAACACAAAAAGTTTTTGTTCTCACTCAATTTGAAGATTTGTCGATCATTGAATGAACGAAATCATTTCGTAGCGACGTTCATTGGACTAGAAGTTTGCATGCCGATTTCCATGACCGTTTATTATTATCGACTCATTGTACTTTAGTTACGAGAAAGTCTTCGCCACCTAGCAGCCCGAGAGCGCTGAAAACTTCTGGGCAGCTATGACCGTGTGACTAAGAAGTTTGGCTCAAACTGAATAGATAAAACAGTTCTTGTCCGCGGAATAAAACTCAGGGAACAAATATATCGACCTCGTACGTTTCCGTGAATCACAGTATTACCGATATTATCTGAAATATCGTACCGAGAGATTAGCAATGACGATCGAAAGCTACTTGCTGCGTATACATGTGCAATAGGATAAATCGATACATGCATATGGTCATTCGAAAGTAATATTCGACAGAACTTCAACCACAATTCAGCCCAGGAAGTATTTCAGTTGATTTAATGGCATAGTGAGTATCCATTTTCACAATGATTCCTCACATTCCTGAATCAACACAAGACTGTATATACTTCGGTATAGTAGATAGTATATCGAGCAAATACTTTGGGCGATAGAAATATATTGTTGTTGAATCAACAATAGCAACTTCCTCCAGCGCTCGCTGGGCTCTACTTGTGAATTTAGTTAGTATCAGAAGAAGGTCGGAAATGGGAAATGCAGAAGAGCTCTCCTCTTGATTCAGGCGAACACCTTACAAAACATCATTTATTTGTACACGTATCCACACATAGACTGGTACCGGGATCAAACTTCGTTTACTCATATCTGCAGGTATGTTTCCATGTCATTTATGATATGGATACGCCTGCCATCGCGGTGATGAAATCGTTATTTTTTCGCTTCACTTGATGCACAATTTTATGGAAGTCACGATCGTTCGTCCGTGCTTATATAATCATTCATATCGTGCCCATGTATATATATATATAAGTATGTATATATACACGTGAAGATACTTGGTGCGTCAAGGACTGACGCGTGTCCTGTGCCCTTGATTATTTTCACAGCATCAAAATACACGCATACGTAGACACGCTGCAATGAATGAGGGATGGGAATGATTAAGCTACGAGAGAATAGTTCACATTGTTCCTAGATGTTGTTTCTCCGGCTTCATTTCATTTGTTCATAAAAACAATTATGAACATAACAATTCGGGAGTGAAATCGGTATATGTAAAAATTAGGAGACGTCGGGCTTGGCTCAGAGCTTGAGAGAAACCAGATGTACCTACTTGCGCATAAACCTGGTCAGGAGCTTGCGGTGAAGAACAATTACTTACGCGAATTAGTTATAACAACATGTTTCACGGTTGTAAGCAGACCTTGCGATATGAAAATTGCTCAGCGTCACGTAACACTGTTGAAAATTATTTAAACATTTTTGAAAACTAAGCTCTCGTTTTTAGGGGCTCGTTACCCTAATGACAGTTTAATTTCCGGTGTAACATTAGTAGCTGTTCTTATGCAAGGAGGATATACACGCACTCCAAATGTTACATTAGTGAGCATTGAGGTAGGCATAGTGAGAAATGAAATATATCACTGAGAAGATAAGACATCCTAGAGTATTCGTGCATGAATAATCATTCGGGAAAATTGATTGAACTCAAATGAGACTCAAATTTTGGATACTTCAATTCACGAGGATGTGGAGGAAAATTTAGGAATGTGAGGAAATATTTTCAGAAACTAAATTCCCCAGTTTCCAATTTGGCAAAAATCTCGATACACATGATCACAGATTCAATTTCACTCCGCTTTCTATATGCATAATATGTATGGAAAACGTTATTCTTAGAAATTTATTCGTTACAGTATTTTTCTTTTCATTCATTCAGCTGCATGAGATTCGCTTTCTTTCTTACTCCACGAGTATAATAAGTATACGGCCATGGATTTATTATTTCTTGTTGTTTCCGCTATTTGTGCGTGACGCTAAGTGATAAATAGCTCGAGCTGAAGAGCTAGCCGGGAGTCGGAGTAAAAATTAACCCGATTGGTTCGCGGGAAAATCAATGCTGTGATAAATCTCAACGAACGATGAGTTATTGGATGGTAGGTAGCGTGATTCTTTCTCACGCTTCTCGATTTTTGTTCTGACCATTCTGAGAGCCCAGCCGTGTGTGGTGCATGGCAGGATTGGTGTTGTATGTACATTACATGGAGCATTTCGTGCCAAATTGACAAAATCGTAAATTTCAATGTCTCCGAGCTGACCAGTGATTTTTTGAAATCAAGTAATACCCCCACTTCACAATTTTTTGCAAAATTTCCTCTCTAACTGCTTTTCCGTTACATATTTCTTCAATTCGATGTCCCAAAGCTCATTTTTTCACCTTCTGCGGTTTTACTTTTTTTTTTCATTCACAAAGCGTGACAAACGGTTATCATTTGCTTCTGAAGTGTTTCCGTCAATACTATAGAGATATGGTTTGCTTTTCAGGAAGGCTTCAGTCATGTAAACTGAGAGATTTTGAATACATGTATACGATAATGAAAATTGTGCTTGTCCACAAATAATCGGTTCTGCAAAGCTGCGAAAACTATCCACGAAAAATCGCTGTTCGCTTTTCAATTTTTCATGGAAACCCCATACGGATACGGTATACGATCGCTCGCTCCTGGCAATCCTGGTGTGAGAGTGGTTACTCTGAAAGTCTATACAATGATATATGATAGCATGGTCAGCTTATTTATCGAGGTAAAAGCTCGATCCACCCTCGTTGAACGTATATAGGTATCATATACCTAGACTACTAGCACTTCGTTCAAATACTCGAAAGATTGTTAAAAATTCATGAGTAAGGTCTTGGGTTCTGTATGAATGGAATGGTATTCTGTATTTATTTTCACTTCTTTTTATCAGGCAAGATCTTTTTTTTCGAGTCTGCTGAACAAATTCCCGATTTCTCTTAAAAAAAATCGTCAATGTATAGCGGATGATCTCAATATTCATTGAAAGCCTCTGCCAAATACGTAAAATGGTGCGAGAGTATGAACCGCTTTTTTCACAAATCAAGGTGAATAAAATAATACAGACCTTGATATCAAAAATCACATTCTTTTCAACACTTGCTCTAATTTTCATTCGAAATCATTACTTCTGCCGTTTTATTTTTCAAGGTTTGAGGTTTATAGTTTGCTCGTTTTTATCGTCGAGAATGATATTTGACTGTAATAATCATGAAATGTAATGAATTTTTTGAAAATCTGAATGTGATATTGTGCTGCAAAAAATTGTTCACTCTCTGTTCGAATTATTTATAACTTTCTAATGAAGGATTCGAGTCATTTTTCAATATGTTATTATCATGTCAATTTAATGAGTAGAGCTCGACCCAAATATAATTAAAAATATGAGTTTCTTTATTGGAATATGAATTGATACATCGTTATCAGAGACTAAAAATCCATAAATTCGGAAAAAATTTGAGCAAATCAGGATTTCTTTTAATTAACCAAACCTCACGGGGCACATCATTCTATGAAATTTCGCAGACGCGATATTGTAAAACGAAGTCGGATAATTGAATTAACACCTCTAGAAGTTTGTGGGAATAACATTTTTTTCAATACAACGGTTTTCGTCGTGCGTAAAATTGTCGAGGAAAGAAAATTTCGTGTTAAAATTTATAAGCATGAAAATGAGGAATAGGGCCGAAGAATAGAACGAGGAAAAAACATTTGACGTCAAAGTGGAGTACGAAGCACCTTGAAAAGGGGGACAAATAAAACGGCAAAAGAAGAAGAAGGATGAGGAAAAAACGACGAAGAATACAAACTTTTGTTAAAAATACAAAGTTTGGGGAAAATTGGATCGAGAGTTAGTCCTTCGGCTCGGTGTATATATATACACTGTATACTCGAAATAATGATTAAGAATTGTGTGCATGCGTATATTTAGGCACGTGAACATAAACCTACTACGTATACGTACCAGGTTTATGGAACGTCAACGTCTGCGGGGATACGAAGAATCATAGCGGCGCGGCGCGGCGGTAGCGGCGACGGTACCTCTTCCACTTCAGCGACCTGGCGGCGGTACTGGCTAGTTTTACATACGTCCTACAAGATTTACCTACCATTTTCCGAGGCTCCATCGTCGTTCGCCCTGGCGCGGGCGGCCGTCGTTCTCGACGTTTAAGCAAAAGTTTGAAATTTGAATTTTAAAACAGTGTGGAGGTTGGGCTGTCTTCCGTAGCCCCCCGCCGCGCCGCCCCCGCAAGAGCCCCCTCTTTCTCTCTTTCTCTCAACGTGTATTAGATTGAAAGATAACTCTCCTTCGCGGTTCGCGGATATTTTATGAACCAGGTCCGCAGGGTTGAGAGCGTAAAATCAGAAATTTGAAGGGTGGAAATATTCCGTTTTCTTTAAAACGCATACTTCCCTTTTATCGTTTGATACAGACTTCTGCAGTGTTTGCGGAAAAGAGAGAAACGTGAGAGAATTGAAAATCCTGTGATTATAGAAGCAGGAAATACTCTGCAGTCATTTTGAAATCAGGATATTATATCTTGTTTATTCATCCCTTATGGTGGTTTCGTATTTTTTTCCACCCTTAACACTGATTTCTCTCTTTTCTTCCAATTTTTCTTCCACGGCCAAACGTGACGCGGTGAAAACTCGTCGGATATAAATGTTAATTATTTATAAATTGGAACCGCGAGTTAAGTTGATGGAAAAATAAAGTACATGTAAATTTATACTATTGGACCGTTCGGATGGCCGACGAAAGTTTAAATGACATTGTCGGATAGGCTACTCTCCTAGCGCGACAATTATGCTCGCGTAGCGAAAGCCATGACGTCGAGGAAACGAGCAAGCCGAGCAGACGATCGCCATCTCAAATTTAAACGAGATATCTGCACGCGGTCTCGTCTTGACTTTAATCCACTACCTCAACGTCTCGCTATTATACGCTGTCTGGAATTGCTCCGTTTCAGGAAATGCTCCGGAGTCACGATTCAAAAATCAAGCAACTCGCAGTAACGCCGAAGCGGCCGGAAGTTTTATAACGACCTGCTATAACTTCTATTATCCACGCACCTGCCCCCAGCACGAAATGAATTGCGTTTGCAGAATTTTTTAATTGCACAGATCATTTCTCGCCAGGTGATACCGATTGAACACTGGCAATAAAATCGTTAACAATTGAACCAATCTTTTCGCGCAACAATTCTGCGACAATAAAACTATCTAGGGAAATATACTGCAAAACTATGTTGAATTATGCGTCGTATAATCCACTAGCGGAAGCCTATTGGCCATCGAATCATGGGATGTAAGGGATTTTTTAACTTCATCGATAATTATTGAAACTTTCGATCTTCTGAGAGTCTAGCCGCGTGTATGATTTGGCTTCCAGAACTCCAGCGACATCGAAAATCCACCCAATCTTCTCATCTCGAATCGGAGGTTACGTTTTCGCGTTGAGGCGATAATCTTTTCGAAATTCTCAAACAGTTCCGCATTCAAGTCTGAAGAACGGATTCAAGAGCAATTACGAAAGCTCCGCTTCGCTTAGCTGGCCACTCTCAACGAGAACATTAAGAGTCGGACTCATCTTTGACGAATATTCGGAACAATAATTGTGAAGACATTTAGCCAGATTGATCAAAAGCTGAAAGAAATGCACGCCAAATAAGCTCCGTGAAAGCTCAAACACGATTCTACTTCCTATGCGATATCTCCGGACGTTGCGTATCGATCGACTCGATCTGGGGCCACTTCGACGGGGTATTTTTCTGCCTTCAGAAGTAGTATCGGAATAAGTTCTAATTACGATTTCCCGTGCAATTGTTGATCGAAGAACGCGTCTATGCTTTGTAGTCGATCATTCACCTACGCGAGGCGGAAAAAAACTACGTTTTTCAAATTTAGACGTCAAGTGGATCTCACCTAGTCGACAAGAAAACCTCACCCTATAGACGAATAACTACCCTGAACATTTGAACGCTAGGCTCAAAATTACGGGGTATAGTTCCTAGTGTCTGAAGTTCTGCTTCCTACAATTTTGCGTTACACGAAAGCTCACGAAGCGCTTCTTCTCACACCTCCTACCTCCATATAACCTGCATTTTCTTAGACTACAAATATGGAGGTAGTAGGTACGTACATATATAAATACTGCCGGATGTAGCAGCAGGTGCTAACGCCCGAGTCAGTGTTGGAGCTGGAGCTGGAGCTGGAGCTGGAGCTGGAGCTGCTTCCCTCCACAGCAAACTAAGTTACCACCCCTAGGGCAGAAGTTCGCTTTAGGAAGATCGCGATAGATAACAGTTATGAACCGCAGGCCTCTGCAATAAATTATTACATTTTGTAGCCCTTATATATTCAGCTATGACGCAACAAGTTATAACTATGAATATACACCCCTGTTCCATAGACGCATAAGTTAACCGAACAAGCTAGGGAACTAGGATAAGACATCTTGAATTTAGGGGACTACCTAGAGGATCATCGAGAAACAAATACCTACAGTAAGAAGGAATGAAAATGGATGAGATAATTTTTGGGAAGCTTGTTAGAATGAAACATGAAACATAAGTTTCAAGAGTACAAATTTCCCTCCCATATCGGTGTCCACTTAAAAATCGAACCCCATTTTCCTAGTTCGAGCTTTTTAGCTGTATCTGTCAATCCTTCTGTGTTTCAGCATCAAGAGTGCAAGGAAGTGGCGGTAAGAGTTCGGAGAGTTCACAAAACACTCTAGACAATGGAGGAGCACGTCTAGGTCCATACTTCGACAAAGCAGCATCAAAAAACGTAACGGCTCTCTTGGGGAAGACGGCATATCTTAATTGCCGCGTGAAGAACTTGGGCAACAAAACGGTGAGTGCAAATACCCGACTTTGTTCTTTCTACGAACTTGCGGCGGCGCCGCGCCGCAGTTTTAGAGGTGGGTCGGCGGGGGTCACATTGGGGGAGAAAAGTTGTATGTTGAAAAAGAAAAGAGTAAGAAAAATATGTACCCTTCTATATCGAGCTGCTGGGATAGAGAAAAAAACAATCAAACGAGAGAGAAAGAAACAAGAAAAACTCAACATAAAATAACGGAGAGCAAAAGTAAATAAAAAATGGAGAGAAAAAAAGGTAAGATGAAAACAGACAAACAAAGGTCGTCTGCTTTGAGCTTTTCAAATGCATCGCTATACTTACGGTACCTATATACTAGATACTCACCTCTCGAATACGAGGCGTGGAACACTTATTGTTTGGAAACAAAAACAAAAATCTACATCTATTAGCCGCGGGTGAAAAAATGTTCGAAATTTGAATTGGAAGGAAAATTAATGAATTATTAGGAAAATTAAAGCTCAGGGTGTTCCACTTAATATGATATCTACCCTTTCGGAGGATCGCAGCTGTGCTGTGTCTATATCCTAAAATGAGGAAATTGAAAATTCAATATCCTTTATATACTTGGCTTTATGTACAATCTCTTGCTTTTCACTTTCAACCTTTTAGCGTATGTACCTGATATGAAACATACTGCGAAAAGATTTTCGTACGTGTATTTCAATATGAAATCTTGATTTTATACGTTCCTCTGGTGATCTACTGATCGTTGGAGTTATGATTTTGGAAAAATGGGGCAAAACACCGCTTCCATTCAACGACTTTTTCTCAATTGCCTAATTTTCTGTTTTCGTGTTTGTAATGAAAATTTGTTTTCAGCCAATTTTTCTTTCATTATGTAGCTTTTGATTTTTTTCATTTTTCGTTTCGGTCAAAGGAAATATTTTATATTGTGTCACAGCTCGGGGGATTAAAAACCTCAGCCCGATTATACCCGTTCGGGACTTTGTACAACGGTGTATCATCTACGCTGTATTGTATCGACGTATCCGTTTGCATGTACATACATACATACGTACATATACATATACATATACATATACGTAGACATAGATCTATCTCGGTACACACAACTTTTGAATAAATCCAACGAAACATCTGGCGAATTGGATGCTGCACGGAGATTGGGCAGAAACTCGATCGAAAAATCCTGCGGAGTAACAAGCTGGCGCCATGCTTAATTCAGGGCATAGATATATAGACGGAAAGATATATATACATATATCTATCTACACACACACACACACACATACATATACGTATATTTTGTATCCGTTGCTAGAATTCCGAATTTATATCTGGGTCGGTACATACATACAACACACGACCGGTTTTCCACGATTCTCATCTATCCTGTTTATCCTCGCTCGGATTAAAAATCGTGAAAACGACTGCGTACCTACGTGCAGTAGGTACCTACCCATCGTTCGGAAAATTTATTCTTTACCTCACTCCATGTTATTTGTTTTTCTTTTTTTTTTTTTTTTTTTTTGAATGAACTAGCAATCCAGGGCTTCTTATTTTACTTGTTCGAAGTACTTGTCAGGCATTCTTTTCTAGAACGAAAATTTACAGACTTTCGAGGAACTTGAAACAAGCTGAGAACTAGAACTGAGCAAGGACAGAACTGTTTTGAAAAACTACCTCCGTGTAGAGACGAAGAAGAACATCGTGATAATATAAAGTGAAAATGACGGGAAATTTTGTTCCTCCGCTTCGGGATCCTTTATTCGAACTTCTTCTACTGTTCTTTTGCGCTGGAATATCACATTTGTCATACGCTGAAAAAATTCCGAATACGTTTGTATGGAAACTTTGTTTACTGACGAAATTAAAAAAAAAAAATGCTACTATATAGAGGCGAAAACATCTTCAAAACTCGGACTATGGAGTTCGATTTCCCAGAGTGCACCGCACGGAAGATATCGAGTATCAATATTTTACGAACACAATTATGGCACCAACTGTCTCAAGCACACCAAAGGTACCCACTCTAGGGAGTTCGGGGTTTGGGGGTTGGGGGTTGCGGACGGGTCAAGTGCCAGCCCTACCTCCACTCGTCTTCCTCGTCACATGTTAATATTTAATATGTACGTAATAAATAACTGGTTATTGATTGTCACTCATTGTCTGCAGCGTATATATATTGCGGCGTGACAGAATTGACCTTCGGCGAAAAATCAGGAAACAGAAGAGTCAAGAAATCGAAAGATCCAGATTCTGAATAAATCTAGCGAATAAATGATCGTGAATTTTCAAGAATAATTTCGTAACTGATGTGATTGTAAGAACGATCATTATTTTCGAAATTCCTGTGAATCGGAGAAAGAATCAATTAGGAACAACCGCCAAAAATTATCTGGACGAAATTGATAAACTATAATGCGTTATCGTCGTAGTAATGCGAATCGGGTTAGGCAACAATTTGGTAAACGGAAAAAGCTGTACTTGATTAGATAATTTTTTCTCTCTTTTTTTTTTTTTTTGTATCCGTCGCGAGCAGCTTTCGGCGAGAAAAAATGGGGCAGAATAATACAGTAAGTATGCGTACTACGTTTAATTTCGTTTAATTTGGTACTAATGGCTCTTTGATTAGCTGTTGATTACCGATCTACAATAATCGTTCCCCCGTACCGACGTCATCCTCTGTTTAATATCGAATAATTAATAGGCTACGCCAAGCCATGCCTACGTAAACCTGAATAGGCGAAACCACAATGACAGCAGAGACATTAAAGATCGATGCCCATGTACTAATGTAAGTATAATGCACAATAACCAGATAGTCGATTCGGGCAATTAATCAACGTGAAGAGATATAGAATGCAGAAGTAATTGGTTGATATAATGTGAAAATTACATGGGAGGCATTCCGGGCAAAATCGGCGTACACGAAGTCTTGATGTTTATGAAGGATACATTTCCGGTTCCTGGTTTCTTGATTCTTCTCTAAAATATTTTGTAGTCGAAAGTAGCTTATTGATCGAACAGCGGTTTCCACGCTTTATCACGCGTTCATCACGATCGACGAATTGTCAAAAACGTTTACTAGACGAAAACTCGATTTGCAGAGAAATTTTGTAGTCCATCCATTTTTTGTTAGAGGATTCACCGATTCAGAGTTATACTGGCCGCGAACACGAGCTGGATTCGCCCCAAATCGCCGGAGTTTGAAAATTCTCGATTCTCGAAACGAAAACTATTAGAATAGGTATACCTAGACACGCTCTTCGGTATCACATGATAGAAAATGATTTAGGGAAATGCATTTAGTTCAGGCGGAATGCCATGTAGATATTTCTGAACCAATGGAGTCTCGTGGTCTGATTTCGTTTTTGAGAGAAATGAGAATGAGGTGGAATAGGAAACTCTAGAAGCAGGACTAAAATTTTTGTTAAAAGCTGTGCCAAGAGTGGTTCATTTCATGAGCAAATGATGGAGGCGGGAGGAGGGATTGGGGTTGGGAGTGCCGGGTTAAATCGTTCTGGTAATTTCCATCGAGTGGATGTGAAAATTATGCTCAACTCTCTCAATTGGCAAAATTCCGAGATATTGACTGGGCAGAAAGCGAAGAAAGGAATAAAGAAACGAAGATGAAAAGGATGAAGGGAGGAAGGGAGGAAAAAACGAACTGCGAATCGCGGTAAATGCGAACCAACCGAAGCATGCCCGACCCCTTATTTGAACAGACGAGTACGAGGAGGAAAAGAAATCAACGAAATAAAAGTGGAAAGAAAAAGAGGATATGAAAGAGGGAAAAAGATATAAATAAGCCACGAATGGCTGTTAGTAGACGGCGTAGAAAAGAAAATAAAGAAAAAGCATAACGTAGCCTATGAATTTTTTTGGCTCACAGCGAAATTTCGTTCATTTCATTTCTCTCATTTCAATAGGCGAAATTTTAATCACGAGCTAACTCGATTGTTCAATAGAAATACGATATTCTTCTCTGTGTTCGAATCCGCGGAGCTTTCGGAAAAATATTCTTATACACATTTCATGGTAAAAATGAGAACCTCTACATCGAATGAAGGAGTAGGTAAATGATCGGAGGAAGAGGAAAAGTCTGACTCACTGGGCAATATATATACCTATGAATATATATATATACTATATATGTATGTATGTGTGTTGGATCCGCCGAGGCAGCAGAAGCTGGGGTGCTTGAGTGCGGTTACGGAATAAATAAACCAGCCCATCGAGTTAATTTATTATCGCAGTTCCAACGGACGACGAATGATGTCAATGATCCTTGACGTCAAAAGCATAGGAAATTATTCAAAATCTCCATCTCTTCCTTCTCGCCTGCTTCATTATTCGTCATAGCAGTTTTATTTATTTATTTATCATACTCAGGTAATACACGGGAGAGAAATAAATTTGATATTTCGGAATTGTTAATTCGGGTGAAGTGATGAGATACAAGTTCTCTTTTCATTCAATGAAATTGGCTCAGTTTCATTCACGATGTACATTTTCCAGTTCATGCGGTTTATTGGCATTGAAATTCGTGAAATTTGTAGCAACATTGACAGCTGTCTGGAGTGTGATTTTTGGAAAGCAAAAGATGAAGGAGAAAAAAATACGAAAATTCTGGTCGATCCAATCCGCGCTTGTCCGATTAAGGGTGAATGTAATTCATCACTTTCCCGTGCTAAACGAAGCGGGTGCTTTGTAGGTACCCACTTTACGTGTCGCTTTGGATTCATTCATCGCTTCGACGGAAACAGAATACAAGAGATAAATAAGATTGTATTTTACGCATCGGGAGAAATCGTGAACATCAAGTGGAGGTGGAGCAGGAGGAACGAGGAACGGGGAAGGGGGAACGGGGAACGAAGAACGAGAAACGCGAGGAACTCTGGCCAATAAAGATCAGTGGCTCGAATCTCGAAATGCGAACAGCAATTCGACTCGAAGAAAAACAGCAGAGAATATTATCAGCCCCTTTCGCCTCCACCCAACTTCGCTCCGCTGCGCCCTGGCGAAAATTTATCTCCTTACTGATAATCAGTTCTTTCGAATTACAGCTGGAGCAAAAAGCTCTCCCTGTTTGCGTTGTTTTCAGTTTTGAAAATATACTCAAAAGTACGATTTTTTAACTACGTTTTTATTCTGTTTCGCTCTATCGGATCATCTGTTACCTCAACGCGGTTCGATGGCCCATCGTTTTCCGAATCCGGGCGCCAAAATACGCGAGGAAACCACTCTTCAATTTTATAAAACCACTTTGCTGCCATTTCCAATATAAACAATCGCTTCCGCTCTCAGAATTTGCATTTTCACCGTTATACATATCTTTATACGCGGGACCGGACTTCACAGGTCTCATATATCGACGTTTCGTTAGATCTCAGAGACATTCTTGAAAGTACCATTTCTTAATCTTGTGTTCTGGCTGCTCCCCTAGATCAAGTGTATTCTAAACGGTTCTTAAAACTGAATTTTCCGACTCTATATAGAGATCGTAGTACATCAGACATTATACTGCACAATTATTTTGGCGATTTTCGATGTCTTCCGGAATTCTTTGTGCCGTTTTTCAGTTTCAAAGTTCCGGATTTTCACGATTCTCAATGATACATACTATATTATATACTTCTTCAAACATCGATACTTTCTTCAGTTTAAGAGACATCCTTCGAAGTAACACTTTCGCACGCACTGTCGTTTTCTCCGACGCTTTTATTGTGCCGCGCAAGCATCTTGAATTATCAATTTAGAGTTCTTGTGATCATGTAGGCCATGATCTACCTACTGCACTACAGAAAGAAAGGATCCGAAAAGCATCGATTTTGCACAAAAAAACAAAAAAAAAACAAAACAAAAAACAGAAAAAAAACCCCTGGCAAACTCGCCATATTTTAAGTCGTTTGACTGGGCAGGTGCTGGACAGCTTAGGATAGCCATAAACCTACTTACCGTTTCTTACCGTTTTTTGCTTGTAAGCTTTTAGACGGGTCGAAATGATGGAACGACCCTAGCAAGTGCAGTGGTGGGGTTCGTAAGTGGCACTTTTCGCGCTGGTCCGTCAAGACTAACCACCTACAGCGGTGCCTCAGGGTAACTTTGTCCCTGTCGAATACTTGCAGCTTCTGTATATCTGATCCAGCCGAAGAAGAACAAAAAAGACAACGGGCGGAAAAACGGCGGAGGTTGCGGATAGAGGAAAAAAACCTGCCGCGGCATAAGTAGGATCAGTAATTTTTCCCGACACACACTCATATTTTTGGCACTGCTGCAGAGCGCGTATGTTATACTGACTGATGTTGTTATATTGTATTGCTCGTGCCGTGGAATCAGAGGCGAAAATTTTCCTGAGAAATGTTCGAGGCTAGGGTAAACTACAGGAGAGAGGAAGTCCGATTGGATATATATTTATTTTCTGATCCCAGGCGAACCCTCACTTCACAGGAGTGTTTTCCTTACATATTCTCCACTTTCCCGCGACTACGGTGAGTAGTAGCTACGCTACGGAACTACTCAATTCCCTTGTTTTTCTACTGTTTTATTTAATATAATATAACAGGAGAGCCACTGCGGCACGTTTTTGTCAGGGATGAAAAGTGTTCCCTTTGTAAATCTCGAAACTGAAGTAAAACCGAATTTCGCCTTCACGAGCAACGGCTTCAGATGCACAGGTGACGAGAAAAGCTCCTCGAGAACGTTTAAGTTTTGACTTTCATCTTCCGATTGTCAGAAGAAAAAACCCTGTCGGAAGGGAATCGAATCGAGGTTCATTGCCAGGGCAGCAGAATCGAGAGAACAAAAAAAGAAAGATGGTGGAGGAAGACAGTAGCCTCAACCCTTTCCATATATTAAACTTCGTTCAATTAGGACTGTTTTATCGTCGATCTCTGACTTGTTCAAAAAATGGGTTAGGTTTCGCAAACTCTAATTTGTCTTATTAGATTTGTGGTGCGGTGGGGAAGCATCTAAGCATCGTGGCATTTCTCTGGCGATTGTTATTTTTCTATAACTCATGGAAAGTTTCTCTCCGGCGGGGAAAAAAAGATTTGGAGAGAGGGAGAAGTGGTTAATTGAAAGTTTGCCGGAGCGAACGAAAGCGTCAAATTTCGCTTTGATATCAGCAAGAGATTGTCAGCTACTCGACTGATTAATTGGCAATTCTGGAGATCACTCCGTCAAACTGTTTGACTAATTGCAAATCACTGATTTATTACAAATAATTGGACCATTATTAACGGACTAAATTCTCCCAGTCTGTAAAAGCTTAATTTAGATCATACATGCCTAAGATCGGCTTCCAACAAGTTCGCAACTGGCTCTTAACAATCGGGGAACCGACCTTAGATAGCAAAGGTGACTATTTCGGTTTGGAACCCAATCCCTTTACTGACAATGCATCAGTGGGCAAACACAAAAAAAAAGCGGACTATGCGCATGATTACGCATCTTGTACATTTTTCTCCCCTGATTTTTCGGTCCCTGCAAGATTTTCCATCTGTCTCCATTTTCCTCAATCATTCTACCCCCGTTTTCGTTCTCCTGAAATTCTACAAAGCTATCTGAAATGAGAAATAATAACTATTCGGCCTTGAAACTGAATGGAAAAATAACCGAACGTGTTCTCCTGAGAATAATGTGTATCCTATTCCACCTGGTTTTTCTTTCGTAGTTGAGTTTTCCCTTGACCTGATTCCGTCCCCCTTCGACATACATCCCCCCCCCCCCCCCCCCCCCGCCCCTCATTTTAATATTCCTAAAATTCTGAAACCCGACTGAGTACCTATAATACACGAGAAAAGCTCTCCAATCGCTGGCCCCTACACGAAACTTGAGAATCCTACACGCCTACGAACTTAAAGGTAAAACCAAAAGTGGTCGCCAATCTAATATGTCGACGGTTCTTTACACAAAACGACATAACCCGACGTCCTCTGTGTACTATATCCAGCGTGTGGGATTGTGCCTTTCGAGTTCTGGATTCGAGGGTGGATTTCGTCCATCCCTTCCTCGCCGCTTTTTCTCTCCCGTTTACTCTCACTTCGTTTTCCTCGGTCTTCTGGACGACCACAAGGCAGTAAAATCCACCCCGCCTTCTACTTTACCGAAGAGGAAGATTTTCTTGCTTTTCGTTCTCTCTCACTCTCTCGTCTTCATCCCTTATACCAACAATTCGTCGCCGCAGGCGTTTCTCCTATACAATAATACAAGCTTACTCGACGAGTTACTACGGCCCAGCTGGGTCAGAGAACATGTGGGAATTTTCTCTTCGACGGATGGCGTTGGCATGGCTTGGCCAGGTTGTAATTATCGTATTTTCTCCCTTTATTTCAGCCTCGCGTTGCCGTCTCCGCTCGCTCAAAGTGACAGAAAGGTTAGGCACAAGTTTTAGGATATCTCGTTGTGTTTTATCAGTAGCAGAACTGAGCCAGTACCATCCAGAAGTATTTTTTCTTCCATTTTTCCAGTTCCGTAGATTTTTCTAACAGCCGTGTTATACCGCCCGGCCTCGAATTTCCGTTTTCCGGTCCTCTTTAGCCGTTCATTTCCACTTCGTTATATATAGAAAAAGAAGAAGAAGAAGAAGAAGTTTGCTGATGATCGAGCCTCGACGTTTCAAATTTCTGTTTGAAATCACTGCGAAACAATATTCTCGAACATTAACATCAGTGTCGAGCTCTACCGGATGAATATAATTCCGCAGTAATACTATGACGAAAAATTCAACGATGGATAGTTCGCTTATGTCTGTTGGCTTCGTTTTGCTTCTCGTTTGTTTCGAGATTACACCATTCCCCGTTATTTTCACTTATTTTTCTTCCAAAACTCGATGAAAAATTTTACATACGAAACACTTACTTTCCAGATAATTAGACGTCTGCTCTAGAACGGGAGACTTCATTAGTAGATGGATGTTCTTCGAGGTGCAGGTATGAGACTGCATAATTGATTGGTGCTCGACAGAGTCGCTAAATAATTTGACGAAGTAATTATCGTTATTAGAAAACATTTTCACATCGAGAATTCGTAACAGGTACCATCGTCATCAACGCTAACTAACTACTCGATCGGAAAGCTGCGCTCTCTCTCTCTCTCTCTCTCTTTCTCTCCGTCTCTCTCCTACTCTTGCTTCCCTCCATCTCTCTCGCGGCCGGTCTCAAAATGATAATAATTCAATTTGCAAATCAGATATATATAAATTTATTCACGCGATGTTATACTTGGCTAATAATTGTGATAGATTCGCAGATATTATACTTGGTGATTAGAGATATCATGATTATATCTCGCGGTAATTAACTCTGACTCGCGTAAGTCGATTCCCACGCGAACGGAAAATATATGAGTCAACTCGTCGCGCTTGGGTGCCGGTGAACTTTCTCTCTGACGCGACGACTCTTGCCAATTATTCGTTACCTCTACCATTCCGCTCGGTATTTATTTCCCGTTGGCAGTCTCGAAATTTATTTTGCTTTCCAATTTACAGAAATTCAAAATGTATTTACAAAATTTCACGATAAAGAGATGAGATCTGTATTTTCCGCTGGAAAATTCATTCGCGAATTCGCGGAGGCGTTCGTTTTCTTTCGCAGTTAATTAATTTCGTATTCAGGGGTCATCCCCGTCCGCTTACACCGATCGTCGAAAATGTCAGATCGGAAAGATCGTGCTTATAGAAATTTCATTGATCGGTAGTATGAAGCCTGTCAAAATTACCGGAAATTATGAATATAAGTATGGTACAATTTCGAAAATTGAAAAATTTCCGATAATGTTGTCAATCGTCACCCACACAATCGTTTTCTAGTGGGTAGGTAAAAATCTTGAGAATTATTAACGTCGCGTAGAAGATCATGTTATTGATTATTGCAGCCAAGAAAGCTTCGAGAATAGTTGACAAAATATACAAAATCGCCTATGCGGATTCCAATAATGAGAAAAATCTAGAAAATTTGTGAAATTGTTGACACGGTTATTCGGCTAATTGGAAAAGTCTGAAAATCTGTACATACATTATGTACGCAATCGTTTTACCAAAAACAACGGCCAGGAAAATTTCACCGATATTGTAAAGGAGGTACGCTGGTATTCGACTAATTAGGAGAAACTGCGGAAAATGTTCCATCGTCAAGCAAACAGAAAAAAAAAGAAAACAAAAAAAAAAAAAAAAAAAAACTGAAAAACGTGAGTGAAATTGAGCAAAACAGAAATAAGGAAGAAAAAACAAAATTTGAATGAACGTATACTCTTCTAATTAAAAAAGTTCCGTATAGGTCTGGAAAATTATATTGTAAAAATTATAAATTAGATCAAAGGGTGAAAATCTGGGTAAGTTGGAAAACCTTTGGTCACTTCAAGCCACGGCTCTATGAATGCAAGCTCATGACGCAAAGAATGTTTCTTTTTTACCATATTGCTCGGATATTTCTTGCAACAGCAGACACATCAAGCAACGTATTGAAGTTTTCGGGAGTTCTTCAAGCCGCATACACTCGGTGGTAGAATTTTCGTTTACCCGTGGAATAGATTTGCCGGTTTTTTTGTGAGCTGAAGAGTGATTTATTTGTCGAAATTGTAAAGTGGCGCATAGAATATAGAGGTCGATATTTCGAATGGAGAAGGAGGGAACAAGAAAGAGACAAAGGGGATGAGAATGAAATTTAGCGATTCGCCACCCTCGTCCTCGTCCCCGTCCTCGGTTCTCGTCGGATTGGTAGGTACGCGATAAAAGAACCTGATATTCATCATTTCATTCTCAACCGAATTTGCTTCGGACTTTCCGTTGCGCGTACTGGAGCCTCTGTGTGAGTGTGTAAATCATGGCTGTGGATTCTAATAAATTTTCAGGTACCTACTGACGATGAGTTGAATCGGGCCGTGTCACCGCACTGCGTATCGCGTATGGATTGAGGCAGGAGTTTTTAAAATCAACATAGCAGGTTCGTTCGGTATATAAACTTACTGAAAGACTCCCCCGTATAGCCGGGGACGGGATGTTTGCACGAATAATTTATCGACTATCGATAAATTCGAAGACAAACGCAAACAGACAGGAAAATTACGTGACTCCAGCGCATACTCATGAGCCATTAATTAATACCAAATAACGTCTGACCGACTTCTTAGGGCCTACTTCATCCTGCACCTCCACCTTCTCTCATTTTAACCCCAACGTAATTTCAACTCGTATAATAGGTGTAACGAATGATCGCCATAGATCGTAGCACGCGGAAGAACGAACCGTGGGCGGCACAAACCTCGTTCTTCGTTCCTATTTCTATTATGCCGGGGGTAGATTCTACCGATTGGCGGAAAAGTTCTTCGTTTTCATAATACGATCAAAGAAATTTGATGGGCAAATTTTACGCGCTGGTGCGTATCCGCTAAGTTTATTCTGTATAGTGAGTATATTTTATTGTTACAACTAGTAGTTACCTACCGAGGCTCCGAAGATACTATCTGCGTAAATATGGGGCGTGGAATAGGGAATATCATTCTTCGTTCAGGGGTAAGGCTCAGTTTTGAATATAATCTTAGCCCAGTCATAAATCAACCCCTTTCCATAGAAATGGGCAGCCTGAAAATTTATCGCAACTCGCTCCCGCGAATTTCCGAATGTACTTTTGCCACGAAAGTTGTTAGACGTTATAGGAAAGGGTGTAGGGGAATGAGTTGGGTATAAGGTAATGCGGGCATCTGTCTTTCCGACACTCCGGGTGGCTACCCGCCCTCCATACCCTTCGCCGTATAGTACCCGTTGCCATTCGCCTTCTTCACCGAAACCGTCATCTTGCTCGTTGCTTCTATCGGCGCTACGTGATAGTGAATGATTACCTCTCATGGGCCCAAAATTTCACCTGTACCGTATAAAACCCCCTGAAATTAACCCGAATATGGGGTGGAAATTTTCGGAATATCCACAAAATCTCGGCGGAAACAATGGATACATGTTCAGCAGATATGCAACGCAATAGCTTAAGCTTTCACCGAAGAAGATCCGTTTATGAAAAACCCGGTTTCCTTCGAATACGAGTGGATCTACTTCCGCGACGGTGTGATCGAGAACCATTTTTAGATTCAGTATTCGGTAATAGTTCAGCGAATTGATCCACGACATTGAATCTGCAATGTTTCATTTTTCTCGTAATATTGCATGACGAACTCGGCTGCGGTATCAGATCGTCGTTGTGTTTTACCGTTCTGAAAATGTTCTGAAAGAAAGAAAGGTAGAAAGTTGCTCGCAATATTGTGACTTGGAATGAAAAGGAATGAGTCATCGCAATACTGTTGTAGAATGTATGTAAGTACCGCATATTATAACATAATTGTCTTTTTATGGTGCGATTGAAAGGAAACTGAATCCGTATGTGAATATAGGTATATGTATGTGCATGCTGTATGCGTGTGTGGGCGTTTTGATATTTTCCTCTAATTACATTCACGATTCATGCATTTTTAATTGATTATTCAACCCCTCTCAAGATCCCTCATTGATTATTCGTTTACATTTTTATCAAATCCATTAAGGGGAGGTACCTGAGTGAATTTTTCAAAAAATCGATTTTTTTTTTTTTTTTGTCTGCTTGTAGTTTGTAGTTCAATGAACATTGTGTATAAATTTCATGTAGAAATTCGCAATATTGTAGAAGTTGTGGGTTATTCTGCGAAAGGCGGCAGAACGTCGAGCGCGGCCGGTTGGGTTTGCAGCTGTCGCGCTGGGGCCTTTTGTTTGAGCGAGCAGGTATTCAAGGGTAGGATGACTCCGGGGGCCTGAGGTTGTGTCGAAGCGTCAGTCTATCGTTCATCCTACAGGAGTGAATAGTATTTTCTATTCCGTTGTTCGTTAGTGAAATCGATAAAATGAACCGTAAAGACCAGCGAAGTAAAATCTCAAGAACGGATAGAGCGACGCTCAAGATCCGTAAAGACAAAACTCCGAAAAGAAGACGTCCGTTGAATCGCCATGAATGTGAAAAAGATGAAAGTCAAGTGAGTGCTTCTGCGAAAAAAATTCGGAAATCAATCGATTTAGAACCGAGTATAAACCACAGTATCGAATAAGTTTTGCTGAATTTTGTGACTGTTTTTTCTTTTATAAGTGAACACGTGAAATGTAAAGACTGCGGACAGACAATTACCATCACGAAAACCTCCACTCGTGGCCTTGGTTTTAAAATAAAAATAGAATGTCTATCCTGTGAGCCCCGAAGTGTATCCTCCTGCCCATATATTTCAAAAGCGTACGAAATAAATACGAGATTTATTTTCGCCATGCGAATGATTGGAATTGGTCTGAGAGGTATGCAAAGATTTTGTGGGCTGTTGGATTTAGCACAACCAGTTGTACAATGCACGTATGATGTAATTGTGAAGAATATTCTAACTGCGTCAGAATCAGTACGTGAGACGATTTGTATTTCGAGTGCGCAAGAAGAGAAGGAAAGAACGACTGAAGCAACAGAACGGCCCAATGAAGGATTGACCGTATCTGGCGATGGGACATGGCGGAAACGGGGTTCCAATTCGTTGGTGGGTGTATCAAGTGTCATCGGTTATTACACTGGCAAAGTACTTGACATAAACGTCAAATGCAAATTTTGCCAGGCATGTGCGAACTGGCAAAACAAAAAACATACTAGTGAGTATGAAGAGTGGATACAGGATCATGCTGACCAATGTAAAGTAAACCATGAGGGTTCTTCGGGGAAAATGGAGGTAGATGCAATGTGCGAAATATTTGCAAGATCCGAGGAAAAATACGGAGTGAAGTACACAAACTACATAGGCGACGGAGATTCGAAAACCTATAAGAACATAGTCGATAGCGCACCTTACGGGGATACGAGAATAATAAAAAAAGAGTGCGTAGGGCACGTTCAAAAACGAATGGGTACCAGGCTCAGGAACTGTAAAAAGAATACGAAAGGATTGGGAGGAAAGGGAAAATTAACGGGCAAATTGATTGATAAGCTTACGATTTATTATGGCCTCGCCATCAGACGCAATAGTGATTCTGCCGAAAACATGAAGAAAGCTATCATGGCCACGTTTTTTCACAAGATTTCAACGGATGATAAGCCACAGCATGACCAGTGTCCACCAGGAAGTGACTCCTGGTGTTCTTGGCAGCAAGCAAAGGCTACTAAAACATTGAAGGACTATCACCATGAGCCCGCTCTACATTCGGATGTTGCTAAAGCCATCGAACCAATATTTAGGGACCTAAGTTCTGATGATTTACTACAACGCTGCGTCGGCGGATTTACACAGAACGCAAATGAAAGCTTCAACAACGTCATTTGGAGAATAGCTCCCAAAATATCCCACAACGGTTCAAATGTTGTCAACATTGCTGCCAATATTGCCACATGCGTTTTTAACTGTGGGGCAAAATCCTATCTCCAAGTGATGGATGCCTTGGGAATTCAAGTCGGGAGAAATGCTGATAGGCAATGCGAGATCGAGGATGCGGACCGCATTGCGAAGGCTGAGATTCAAACTCGAAACGCGACCCGTGAAGGGAGAATTCAGCGCAGACAATCGAGAATTGCAGCTGACGAAGCAGCGAGTACTTCGGAGGGACCGATGTATGGCCCTGGGATTGCTGATTAACGGTAAGGTAAAAAATATCTCTATCATGTTGAAATTCTGCAATCGCCAAAATTATACGGAGAATTTACCGAAAGATCATGCAGCGGCCCAACGGCCGAGCGCGTCATTTCTTTACCCACTTTTCAAACGCGATTATCTCGAAACATAGTTTTCAAAGTCGGTGCCAGATGTATCTCGAAAACGGCTCGTCCGATTTTGTTCAAATTTAGATACAATATTCTTCGATAGTTTTTCTCGTCCGCTACGTAGGGGTTTTTCATTCGATTGAACCATTGCTTCTTTATGCCAACACAATCGTCGGAAATTGCGAACGAAAAACGAATGTTAAATTAAGACCGTCGCAATTCCGCCAAAAATGAAAATTTCAACAAAATCCTACGTAGCGGACTCCTTTGTATATTATATTTTGAAAATCCGTTGCGTTTTCCTGTTTCAGATCAACCGACTGCCCGGAATCCTTGGCACCATAAGCTATGTCAACGAACAGCAAGTCTGACGCTGACCACAACAACGGCGCTTCCACTCAACGAATTTATTTGAAAAAATTCCTCAAAATACCTCAATGTACATATTTTCCAATAAAAAAAACCCAGATCCAATCGAAACATTAGTTTTTCAGATAAAAATTCCCGAAGTTTACCTGTTTTTCTTGCCGTCTACTCAGGTACCTCCCCTTAATCAAGCCCCACTGAAGTTCGTGCCGGATGACTATGCTCGTGTTTATTCCAAGGGGGTTGAATTCCATGAGTGGTACCTGACACCCGCAATCTTAATCAATAATGACAAAGCCGATTGTTAGCCAAACCTAATTAGCGTTGGCGGCACTCCCGTGACACTTGACCAAGTGAACGACGCGATACGATGTGCCTAAAAGCTTCGATGTTCTCGTCGAAACAAGGGGGAAAAAGGAAAAGAGGGAATAACGAGTATGTCTTCCGTGTAATATCAGATTACCATTTCTCGTAGCATTCGACTCGTGACGGAGGGTTTTCTCCCTCCGATTCCAGATAGGTCAGAGGTCAGAGGCTCGCTCTAGCCGATGGACTGAAGTATTCGACTCTTTCGCAAGTAATAATTGTCTCCTCAAGAGCCTGTCATTTCATTTCGAAAAGTGAATTTTATTCGAAAGTCGCGACCGACTTCTCCCCTACCGAATTTTAAAACGGCTTCCTCTTATCGGAAGAATAATTAACTCGTCATTACTTTCGGCGCGCGAGGTGGACTGTCCGATAATTATCGGTATATTTTCAAATTTTTCAAGAGGTTAAAAAAAATCGGGTAATTCGGAAAATAGTTATCGCGTAGTGAAATTTGGAAACGGATTTCGCCGTAGAAGGAACGAGCTTTCATCAATTGATGTTGATTGTGTGTTCTCGTTTCTATAGATAAATAGTTTTTGATTGCTTTTCACAAAGTTATGGGCAGTGTGAAAAGGAACAGGAAAAAAAAGAATAAAAATGTACAAAATTGGCTCTAGGACTTTTCCGGAACCGCGCATGCCGTTCGAAATTCAGATTTTTCAAAATGGCTAAGTCTGTTTGAAAAAATGAGAAAGATATTACCATGCAGGTAACTCAGAGCTCGCTTGACGGTTCTGCTTCGAAATGATTGATCAAAGTTTTCTCACCGATTACGATTACACAAATATATATATATGACAGAGTTCACGTTTTTATTGAGGATTTCGAAATGTGATTCTGAATTTTTGGATTGTTACGGTATATTTGATAATAAAAATACCATTTCGATAAATTGTATCTCTCGTCTCTGGTTTTAATGCTATCCATTGTTATCATCATTTTCGTGTTTCCATGTACAGCCACAGATATATGCAGTACGTTCGCCATATTCAAACAAATGAATAACAGAAGGTACATACACGTTCTGCATATTGTGTGTAAATATGGTAAAACCGTGAAAATCGACTAACGATAAGCTATAGTCTCCACGCGGACACGTAACTTCATTTACCATATTTCTAAAGCTCAGGCGAAAATATTTCGAACATTATCTCTCTTCGTAATGAATACAAAACAAAAAATTGGAATTATATTCGCCAACGACTGTCGTAATTTGGGCAATTGAGATCATATAACTTCATGATTTCCAGAATTCGACTTTTTTCATGTACAATTTTTCGGTGCCGTACCTATTTTAGAAATTGAATCGTCTATTCATTTCGATATCGAGTAGCACTGATACGGAAACCTGATGTGGTTCAAAATTGCAGTTTCTCATGCGAATTGCATTTTTTCGACAAATTTTTGTCCCACGAGCTCAATTCTATCTCTGTTTTCGAAGGTACTACATCCTAAGAGGGGGCCTCTGGAACACAAAGAAAAAAAAAAAAAAAAAACGAAGGAAAGAACACGAAGAGAAAAGGAGAAGAAATTCTTACAGCCAGTACACTAGCTAGCAAGGGGTTCATTTTTATTTACCCCTGAGTTTCTTTACTTAAGAAACTACCGAAACGTGAGCAGAAATAACACCTACGGGCTTCTTCGTTTCATGACTGCTAAATACAGTATCACCTGCCAGCTGTTCGCGTCGACAAAGTATGTTTGCACGAAATGTTGAAGTAACGTAGCTTTATGCTTACTACTTACGAACGTGGGTGGAGCATACCTTCTCATCTCATTTATTCACGTTTTCACTCAGCAAATTTGAATGAACCACATACTCCTCATTGATCTATTCCTTTCCGAAGAAGATCTATGAAATTACATTTCTGCCATACAAATATCACGGTGAATGGATCAGTTTTCAATCAAATCTTCAGAACCGCTCACAAGTAATTTAGAATTTGTCAAAATCGGTCCCTGCAGTAAGCTACCCTTTTCCATGAGCCACAATGTTGCTTTTCCATAATCGTTAGCGCCCATAAAAGTTTGGGATTCGTTGTTCTCAAAATTTCGAAAGTTCTCGCGAAAACAATCCCTATACCTATCTGTACGTTCTATGGACGATAAAACGAGCAGAATAGTCGATATTTCACCAAAATCCTGGCGACAGAACACTTCAAACAGTTTATGAGTGGTTTTTTTTTTTTTTTGTTTTTTTTTTCCAAGTTGGTTCTCTTTTCCACTTGTACAAAGACCAAGAGCATCTAGGTTTCATCCAGGGTGGTGGTATCATTGATTTTTCATTACAGTCTTGGCATCAGAGCACCGTAACCACCCCCGAGTCCCATGCTTCGTATCGGTTCATCGAATACTTGCCTAAACTTCACGTTTCAAACTCAAGATCCAATAAAATTCTTCCGCAACGTTGAGTCGTTTTCGCCTAATATCACGACTTGAGAGTCTGCGCTCGAGTGTTCTTCTCCTAATTAGGTTAAAACTTTGCCTGAAGAAAAGAAAACGGAGAGGAAAAATGAGAGAGAGAGAGAGAGTATTTCACATTAGTTGTAAATGAAGTTGGGAAAATTATGTCATTTAGATTCTCACCCCTTTCATTTTCTGTACGCATGATAGAAGAAAAACTGTGATACCTTGCTGAATGTAGACCTGCCGCCGTTGTGGAAGAAATGTGAAAAGAGCATTCTCCAACAAAATAGACATGGTCTTCGAATTCCTTTATTCGCAATTGTTCTATACGATCTTTTATCACAAAGTTATCGGCTATCGAACAGACCCACGCCCACGCTGCGGTATGAACAATCGGTAGAATCGCGCTGCGGTGACGTTAACTTTCTGCAGAATAATTGTGAGAGTACTCGCCCAATGGACGAACTCGAAGCTTGGTTTTTCCGTTTCGGAATAGCTTTTCCACACTTTTTCTTGTACCCCAAACAAGCAGTTGAACAAAATTAGGTGAAATGAAATAAGAAACTATTTTCAAAACTGATGGCTACGACTGAAGGCAAGGATCATAAGTATGTAGAAAAAAAAAAACGGTTGAACAGCTTCTTCTTCCGACCATGAAATACTTTTTCGGAATTTTTCATCAAGAGATTTCCATTCACCGAAATATCGTATAGTTTTGGGCCGGATAAAAATTTGAAAAGTGGAATTGATTATCATGAAATTCATGAAAATTAACATAATGAAACGTCGGTCGATTATTTTTCCGGGTGCTCGAGGGTGGAATTAAATTTCGGGTCTATATTTGCAATAAATGTTTTCTGTATTCAAGAATCGTATAGATGAAGCCATAATGAGTTCAAGGCGGAAGGTGAGCGCCCGACCAATGCGGATTATAAAGGCAAATATCTTTATTCCGCCTTAAGTTCCCTCAAATATCATCTTCTATTTGCGTTATCATGATTATTAATTGGTCTAAACTCCGAGTCGTTCGTGCCGCGCTAACAGAAGGGGGAGTAAAACGAAAGTCAAAGTCGAAGCTGAAAGTAAAGGCGAAAGCAGAGGCACAGGCAGAGACAGAGGCGAAGGCGAAGGCGAAGGCGAAGGCGAAGGCGAGGGCGAAGGCGAAGACTTGAAACACAACATGCGCTTCGCTCATCGCCGACAAAGTAACTTGGTGAACTAATAAATCAGCAAGTAAAATATAGTTTAATTGAGTCCAATGAACGTGCGCTAGGGAAGATGGAAGCTAGCCCAACAATCTCACCAACGAACGCCGTGAAACTTGGTGTAAAACAAATTAGAGAGTTATCATTAGTAAATGTAAAGATTGGAATCTATGCGAGTTCTGAATATTGAACATTGCAAATCATGAAGGTTCGTGAGTCAAAATCGAGAATTTTGGAAACGAAAATTGAAACGGAGAATGTTGGAATCGAACGTGGAAACGAGAATTGGAAGCTGGTGCCAAAAGAAAATGGGGAAAAAACCCCAAAGGATCCGGAAGTTCAATACAATTTCAGCAATTTGATATTAGTCATGATTAATTTATTGAATTTGCGATTAAATTTGGACTCGTTGAATAAGAGCGAGGGGTAGAATTAGGGGGTGGAGCTGGTCGTTCGCCCTGTGCAACTGAGGGCTAAGGGCGGTAATGCGTCACGTGGGGCCGTCTAGTCTAGACGGTAATTAAATCAATTTACGAGTGAGTCAAATCGCTGTAAACTTGGCTCGACGTAAAGCGAGCGTTAATCTAGAGAAGACACGCAATTTCCCGGTCGCACTTCTGCCAGCTCTTTCTCCACCCGGCAATCTGAAAACTTTCTATACTTAATACAGTCATTTTACGTCTGTTTTATCCTTGTACGAAATCCTCTTCTATTCTAGTTCTTCGCCGTCTCTGGCGTTGCTTGTATATTGAGAAGCCGCCCTAGCTGCAAGCTGCAATCACTCAACTATCGATCAGGATTTGAAAAGAATAAAATGAAATAAAAAACTAAACCCTCAACCAATTATTCTTAAGGGATAGAAGAATTCTCGCGATTCACTTGAACAATTCATTAGGAAGTTGGAAAGTTTGAATTTCGTTAAAAATAATACAGAAGAGGAATAATAATTATTCGTTATTTGCTTTAAAATATAGAATTATTCATCTGGGTATACTAATGAGTGATCAACCTAATGAGATCATTCCCTGAAATTTCTACATTTTTAATGGAAATTCACATTAACTTATAATGACTTGTGAAGATTCGAGATCAATTCTAAAATTCTCTTCAGGAAGAAAAACTACGATATCTAAGAAAATGAACATCGTTGGCAAAGTCCAAAGGAAGCTTTAATGCTTCAAATTAGTCTGTTTGAAAACTTATTCTTTCCTTTATCCTCCCTCACAGAGTTGGGTATATTTTGTCGAAATATATGCTGCAGACAGACCGCCAGATTTCTAGACAGTCGGTACTATCGCGTCCTTTGCGACAGTCTCTGACTTTTTGAGAGGGAATCGCAGACAAGTTCTAGAAACGCCAATTTCAGGTTTCTATTTTCTCCTTTGATGTTCTTAGCTTACTTTTCTTCTACGGCCACCTGCAAGCGATTGGAAAACGCCAAAAGAACCACACGAGAAGAAAGAGAACAAAAATCGGACACTGTCTTCGAAACCGCAGGCTAAGATCGAAGTGAAAAATCGCACGAACATGAATCAAAGATGGCTGAAAAGCTCCCCTGTTCCTTTCTGAAATTCTTATTTCGAACCTCCTCTACGGTCTCAAATTTTCACAATAAAGCAGTTCTCGTCTTTTTCAATAATCCAATAATACTCAGATACACGTATTATGTCGATTATCACACCAGTTATCGATTGGAAGTCCCTCAAGCGTAACATCAGTCTGTTAGCTATCCGTATGATGAGTACCCAAGATCTATGTACAAAGCTGCTCACGCACACGCGTAGGTGTGCGCCGCCTATGTGTTTGATGTGAAGCATACATCGTCCATGACCGGGGAAATCGTGGTGGCTGTACTGGTTTTCGTTAACAACCATTACGAGCCCTCAGGATACCCGGGATTATGATCGGGCTTTGACAAGATATTTCGTACCCGGCAAACATACTTGACTGTGACGGTAGTTAGCTAAGAGCAAATCCCAAAGGCGAGGGTGCGGTTAACGGTCCTTTGGTAACACGTCACAAGTCGCATGACGTATCGCATATAAATAATTAAACATAATTTTACGTGATGCCAATTTCAGCACGTGATCTATATCGGTCGATTAATATGTGCAAATCATGAAACTCATGTGCTGGAAGAATTTGCAGAAGAAATCCAGGTGCTTTTTGTGAAAAAGTAAAATGAAGCTTTCCAAGTTTCTGTGACCTTTTTTTCATTGCATGAGGACTCGTTGTGACCTAATTCAAGAATTTTTTCCGGCTGAAGATATTTCGCAATTCAAATTGTTCAATTTCAACTATTATTCTTCTTCGGAAGTTATAATTTGTGTTGATAAATTTTGGTAGAATATCGAAATTTGGGGGGAAAATTGGCGCCTAAGTGTGTCTGAAGAATCGTTCCAATAAAAATTGTTGTTCTTTAATCGAATTTCAATATTTCCTCTTGAAGATCTATCAGAACTTTTGCAAAACGAGATTTGGAAGTCTATCGACAATTTATGAAACAATAATTCAATATTTTAATCACCTTTAAACGTTTTTTTTCATGAGCCGATTTTTCGAACTTTTTGTCCGAAAGCAGAGATCCGCAGAGTCTTTAAATAATTGTTAGAACAAAAATTTCTCAACTTCAATCGGGTTTCAACATTTCATTATTAGAAGAATTTACGAAGACTTACTCGAGAGAGATTTTCAATATTTTCCCACGGCTCTCGGGAGAGGATTCTAATTTTTCATTCGGATTTAAACATTATTTTTGTTCGAGGGGATCAATTCTGTTGCTTTCTTCAAATTTTATGAAAGTGAAAAATTTGTTGAGGCAAAGACCGTCCTGACGAGCTTCCCAACAATTTTACGAATGAAATTTCTTGGCTTCAATGACATTTTAATCTTTCTTCTCCAAAATTGATGCAACGATACTTCACCGGAGATATCCACTGCGTATCGGTTGAATTCACTAATTCTAGTGAGCTTTTAATATTGCATTGACTTTCAATTTCTTTCAGAACCTTATGTGAAAATAAAGTTCCAGCATAATTTCTCTTTGGAAATTGATCAGAGCTTTTTGAAACAGAGTTCAACCGTTCAACAACAACATATCAATTGGAATAATGCCAATATTTCGTTGTTCAGGATTTCTAAACTATCAGTTCTTTTCTGAAGACGGAAGTTTCAGAGTATTTTTTTTAGAATTTGTAGAGTATTTGAACGAGGGCCGAGAGAAAAGAAGAAGCCACATATAGGACGAGGGAAGGAATTTCATCAAAGCTCTTGACGTAAAGGGTTTGATAAAATTAGGGAAAAGTTGTTGATGGGAAAAAGACGTTGGCACATGTATTTACCCCGCTTAGGTTTTCGCAAGAGGGTTGATCAGGGTTTCCTTTTCTTTTCTCGGGGCAATACAGTATCGGAGCGAAGCTTTCGCCATCATCTTGTTAAAAGCCGTTTGAAAATTCATCGAATCTTTTTGAGAAAATTGGTTAGACGCACCGTGAAGAATTTCAAGGGAATGGGAGGTGAAAGGCTGGGATAAAAGAAGGAGGGTGCAAAGGGAAGGGAAGAAGGTTACGCCGTAGTCGTAGAGAGTAAGAAAAGCAAGAGGATACGGCAGGCGTTTAATAAGATGAGAGAAATGGATGGATGTGCAAGATGGAGTCGCAGAGCAGATTGGCGGATGTATAAATAGAGAATGAGACGACGGAGAAGGAAAAGAGGAGGACCCGCTTTGTCTGCCGGATTATAAGCAGGTTTGACAACGACCCCGATCTCCAATCGCTCCTTGTTATCCGATACTTTCGCTTCAATCCATATCGAGCCTCGCGTTTCGGGAGATATATTCTTTTTTCATATCGAATACTCCATCAGTACCTCTTGTGCCGAAGAGATCCTAATGAAATGTGATACTCCAGACTCGTGCGAGGTGCGACACTATCCCCCGCAAGTCAGAGTTCTTTCATTTTCTTATCGGAGAGTAATGTATGGTACATATATGATATTATTTTATAACAATTGTGCAGATAAATTTTGCAGAAATTTCTTTTGAATTTTTTGAAACCCGTTGTGATAACCTTCATCCAATTATTCCAACGAATTGTGTACCCTCATCTCCGTGATCTGATACCAAAATGTGACAATTTAAAGAAAAAATTATTCACATATTTCTCTCATGAACTGCGGGGGATTTTTTTTCTAATCACGCAGGGTCGACACCCGTCGTTCGTTTTACATTCGTCCGATTACTCGCGAAGCTCGTCCCGTCATTTTGTGGATAAAATTATACGTGTGAGACATTTCTCTAAATCTGCAAATCATTCAGAGCAGTACACAGAAACGAACATTTTTGCAAACGGTTCATTTATCCGCATCCGAATTGTTTAGAATTTCTGCTTCTTCAATTCTTGATTGGATTTTTCACGTTAAAAATTTGACATTTTTGTCGGTTGTTTGATGTTTTCAATGAAAAAGTCAGATTTGATGCGACCTGTTTCTTGAATTTTGAACGTCAGGTTCTATGTACTATATTTCAAGCTTGGAACGCAAACCACTCAATTATACCAGATACAGTGTTTTCCACAGGCTAACCGCGCTACCTGCACCGAGTGACGTGATAATTAAGCTCCAGTTAAGCTGCACTAAGACGGAGAACCGCAATTCCAATGGCATTTTGTATTTCGAGTACATTATACCATGCCCTGGTTGATTCAAGGTATATAAATGGATTAACGATAAATGGAAGCAGCGCAGTCATGAAGAGTCGCAAAATTGTCTTCCAATGCTTAGCTAGTAGCCCCAAAAGCTCCCGCATTTCAAAATCCTCGAAGCTTTCTCCGACGGTTAAATAATCTTTAGAAGAAACCGTTGCAAAAACTTCTTATTTCACGGAATTCTTGAAAATCGACTTGTTTTAAGCCCACCGAATCCGGAAAATCCTTTAAACGCCAGTGGAATCAGGACCAACAGTCTGATGATAGAGACGCTGGATAAGCTACTATCACATCCTTAAATCAGACTCGTTGGATTCTTCGTGAAAGAAATTTTCAGCCGTAAAGAAACCCGCGCAAATGTAGGGCTGCCGGATTCGGACAAACGGCGGCGTGGTATTCTTTGACAGATGGAAGATCCAAGGATGAGTAGAGCTTTAGCGAGACTCTTTTTTCGAGGCAATTAGCCAGAAGCTTGACCCTAACCAAAATCCTTCTCCCTTCTATTTCTTGCTCTGAATTTTTCGCGCTGTTTTTCCCATCGCCGTACTACCATGAACAGCAAAAGCAGTAGAGCTGGAGGAATATTTCTCCGGGGGTAAAAAATTGCAGAAACTCGACAAAACTTCGAAGCGAATTAACAGACGCGTGAGAAGGTATAGTTGAGAAAAGTGGGCTGAGTGTTACTTTCGCAGTTATTCAAGTGTTCACTACAAAAAAAGTTTACTTCTGTAATGTTTTCTCGTTTATTATTGTATGGCCGTGCAGAACACGGAATGCAATTTTCCATGTCGTCTCCATGTTCTTCTTTTTCCAAAAAAATACTTCCGATTATCGCGTGCATTTTTTAAATAGAATTCGGTCAGGTCAATTTTTACACTGAGAATCAATTTTTCGAAACTAGGTTCAAGCACATGTAAAATTTGCTCGATTTATCGATCTTTTCCCATTTTCGAAGAGTAAAGAGAGTAACGATTCTTGCAAAGCTTGAGAATACTTGGACGGATATTCAACTCTGCCTTCATACAGCGGAAATTTGTACTCTCCGTCGAATTTACGTTACGTTTGATCCCACTGGCGTGTACCTGCATGAGCAAATTGTCACACAATTCATATTACGTTACATTTTCGGGAGGAATAATTTTTTGCGGCGGCAGAAATTTTCGGGACCATAACGCTAAGCTGGTTTGATAAGAGGAACATTATCTCCGATGATCCCGGATCGAATAATCGGTGATAAACCGAGGATCGTGAGCTTTGTGGTTGCCCGGGTAGCTTAGAGCTCAGCTCAAGCTTTTAGGTGATGCCCTCGTTAAAAACAGAAGAAATGCACTAAGGCCTGACGGCCGCTTGGAGGCAGCGGTGTACGTACTTACGAACCACGTACTACGTACCGACGAACCTACCTACCAACCTACCTCCGTACCCTGTGCTTAAAAAAGCTTAAAAAAACTTGGAGCACGCCAGAGCCATGTGTTTTCCTTAATGGTTGCGGCAGTGAGCCGTCGTCGTTTCCTCCAAGCGCTACGAGGAGCTGTAATAGCGTACGAGTGAGGAAGCAAAACACGAGAGAAAAAGAGAGGGAGAGAGAGAGAGAGAGAGAGAGAAGCAAAAAACAGAAAACAAATAACCAAAAGCATGAAAAACGAGAAAGGAGGAATAAATGTGCATGCACCCTTAACAAATGCGCTGAAATAACCGCTACCGAATTCCGCATGACGGACACGATCAGATTTCTGCTAGGAGTAGCTCAAGGCTAGGGTTGAAAGTTGTAGGGCAATGCGTCGTCCATTACATTTTTTATTAGATTAAGAAACAATTAAGACTCAAAAAAAGCAGAAGGAAAATTGGAAAAAATAAGGAACCCGAAAATTATAATTGTTTCTTTTTTGCGTAGTGATGGAAATTTTTTAGTTTTTGGGGTTGAACCCGGTGGCTGGCTATCAGAAGATTTGTGTGAACGCGTTGACGCCGATTGGCTGGCTGTTGCTATGCTGCTACTTTTATAATGAAACGTGATTTATCGTGCCGGAATAACAATCCCCTCGCTGAATTATGATTCAACGAACTTTTCATCACGCTGCGGGGTCAGAAGCTTCTGACGTCTGATTAGCCATGGAAGTTTCATTGTTATTCATTGCGTTTAATTACCGAATACTGATGGTAAAAACTTAAAAAGATGAGTCGAGAGGGAATGAAAAACTTCGAGAATTCCTATAAGGAGATCTGAACTTATTTGACATTTTTGAATTACGAGAAAAGAGGTACGAAACGGTAAACGAAAAAAGAAAAATGGTTAGACTGAAAAACACTCGAAGGCATTATACACGCACAAGCATTTATAAACAAACAAATGTACGATTCCTCGAGCTTTTAAGTCGATAATCCTTGAACAAACGAATTCGAGATCTTGGGCGCCTGTGACGCAACAATATTCTAACCTAAAATTTCCAAGCAGTACTTATTCTCCTTCGGATCATTTGGAAAGAAAAGATAATTTTCACCGCCGTGGAGGCGGTGTTAATTTATTATATCGTTGTAGTAAAATGATCGGTCAGGGTTTTACGTATCCAATATTATTCGCACACCTTATGACAGCTACTGGGGAACAAGGGATGATATAAAGTTCAGGCATGTTCTACGCCGGAAAACTCACTTAGTTAGCCTCCGCGAACATCCGCTTTCCACTGACGTAACATCCGGTACAGTAACAGCTGGCAATTCGAGGCTTCCTCTTCGTGTACCAAATTTCCGTTCATTGATTGTCGACTCGCGTTATTCCGCGGAAGAGGCTTATTGTCATCTACATCACGCTCCAACTCTTCCGGATGACAACACTCCACCTGATTCGTATGGCTCTGGGGTATGCTGCAGCGCCGTTCGGTGAATAAAAGTCATAAAAAAAAGTTTAAAAACAACATTCCGAAGCAGTAGAAGCAAGCTCCGAGTCACCTGTTACGTGATTCTTATCCGATTCTTCGTCACGAAGTTAAAGTTACACTAACGAAGCGGTCGCAGCAGAATCGCTCGAGTACCAGTTTGGCTGCTTCTACAGACCATAACTTTGTGAGAAAGATCCGGAAACAAATTCTGAATGGAGTAGTAACTACAAGTTTGTATTTTCCACTTTGAAGTGCTGTTTTTATGGTTTTCTTGTTGTTTTTTGTTTTTTTGCAGTCTTTCGTCAAAAATATTCAGGCACTTGGAAGAAATTGAGAAAAGCTCGGAAAGCAACGATTTTCCAAACTGCCTGGAGAGCGAGAGAAAGAAATTGTAAAAATGTCGACGACAGATAACTGGAGAGCTTGTTGTCTGTGCTTTTGAATTTATACTTTGTCAGAAATTTCCCCAAGTTTTGTATTGTACCAAAATATTACTTATTATTCAATAACGAATGCTCAGGCGCATTCCAAGGATATGGACATGCATGGTCGAGTGCTGACTGAATTATGGCGAACGGAAATTATCATTTGAAGAAGCAAATCGGGGGTTAAGGGAAACGAGATCCGAATACTGTGAGGAAAATATGGAACACGAAGATAAAGTGGGAGGAAAAAAGCGCGAAAAAGAGAAATGGAAACCATCAGCTGGTGAATAATACGCGTGAACTTCCGCCCAATTAAGCTCCACGAAACAGAAATTTCAGATAATTTAGAAGAAAGATGTTAGGTATCAATTGAGATCGACGAATCGATAGCTATTTGTTTTTAATTTTCTCAAAATTTTTGTTGTATTACTTATATTTTTCGGAATTTATAAACCACAGTCAATCGTCGTGGAGTCAGTGAATCGCTGAGAGGATATTCAGGAAATTTCAAGCAAATTTCTGTGCTTTCTTCTCGCTCAAGCTCCCACTCTCATCTCAGGCTGCAAGCATCTCTCAACAACCGCTCGGCTGCTCTCGTACTGAAGCGAGCCGAGCCCGTTCATTTCAAACGAAACGCTTAGCACGTTATTTCGAAATATGAACACGACGATAAAGAGCTGGAGGAGGATGAGGAGGCGGTGGAGGCGGCGGAGGAAGGAAAGTCGACCTAGATCTAGCCATAAAGTGACTCGGTTATTTGATCCTGGTTTTCAAAATCTACGTAACTTGTAAATCTCCATCTCTCCAGCTCTTCTATGCTAACTCGTTCACCCCACACACGTAATCCCGTCCCCTCCCAACCCCACCCTTCCACCCCCGCCCCGCAACTAACTAAACGTCGGAGTGCATTTATTACTCGTTTTAATAATTACAGGAAAGCTCATGTCGAATATTCAGTACGAGAGCTGACGAAGATTATTAATATTTCAAATTATTCTTCGTTCTATTTGTCTGTTACGGTTCCTTTTTTTTCTTTCTCTCCATTTATTCTGTCGTTTTGATACGAAAATTCCATCTTCTTTTTCTTTTTTATGGGGGTACCCCTCAAGTTTCATGCAGGTACATCAGCTTTTTATTCATTTCGTCATCCCTCGGGCCTCGGCAAATTGATATTTACTTGATGAACCAGCGTTCTGAAATTGTGAGCGGAAATTCGGAAAAACATAAATACATTAAATAAAATGAAGAAATGAATAAAGAAAATGAACGTAAAAAATCAAACGGAAACGCACGTCGTTAATCGAAAACATGTATCATGTATGTATCTACTTACTGCGGTTGATTCACGGACGGTTTTGTCCCAATTGTTTTCTGGTTGGTCAATTTCAGACAATTTATTTTGACCACCACTGAACGCTGACGGCAGCGCCGGTTAAGTGCCAGTGAATGGAAGTAACTGCACGATCTTCTGCTGTCCAGTGTCCGATCTCCGAGTCTCTGATGACAGTTTAATACCGATACCTAACCTCGTAATTTATTTCGGCAAATTGAAAGTTGTCATTCGAAAGTGATAATCGTTCAGAAAATTGTTGCTCAATGAATAATAAATACTCGTTACACAGGAAAATACAGCTACGAAATAGATTACGAGGTTAGGTATCGGTATTAAACTGTAATCGGAGACTCGGAGATCGGACACTAGACAGCAGAAGATCGTGCAGTTACTTCCATTCACTGGAACTTAACCGGCGCGGCGCTGCCGTCAGCGTTCAGTGGTGGTCAAAATAAATTGTCTGAAATTGACCAGCCGGAAAACAATTGGGACGAAACCGTCCGCGAATCAACCGCAGTGAGTATACACGGCTCTTCTGTTTCGCGGCAGAAATGGGCGGGGGAGTATATAAATGAATATTTCATTAAGAAAAATTGAGAAATCTCATAAATTACTGTCAACGAATACATATATATATATATATATACCTATATCGCAAGTAAATTATTCAAGACCCGAGCCTTCTCTTGAATTATTGTTTGTTTCACTTTTTTTGTTATTACTATTTAGCTGAAACTGTAGGTAGGTAGGTCTAAGGCCTTTCAACTGCTGGGAGCTCGTTCAAATTCGTTCTTGTACACATGCAGAGTGTACTTATGTAATTTTCCGAGCATACTCTAGTAGATGATATTTCTCGGTCGCTATTTCTGTCTTATAAACTGACTGAAACAAAAATAAATAGAGAATGATAATGGAAGAAAAAAAAAAAAAAAAAAAAGAAGAAAATAGTCGAAATTTTTAAACGGCCAGCTAAAAAAATGCTGTTTTCTCTCGCCGCTCGCTCAACCCCCCAAGTGGGACAATAATTTTACAGACATGAGCGTAGGTATGCAGGCGGAGTGAGGCAGGCGGATTCACGTGTCGAAATATTATAGGTATACCTACATAAATGTGATAATGGAACCTCGCTCGTTTTAACATTCCAAATCACGGAATTATATCATTATAACCTCTCGGGCGACACTTTAGTTGTAAATTAGTTAAGCAGACTTGAACTCCACAGCTCCTGCTGCGATGCAAAATTACGCAATTATACATCTAGCTGGTGATATAGGTACATACGTACATACATACAGAACTCGTGAATCTCTATAAAATTATATGCGTAGTAAAGTCTGACGCCTCTATTTTTTACTCGAATATACTCGAATTTTCGACCGAAAGACAAATATGTATGTACGCGCTGTGTATATATTTTTGGTTCTATTGGTACCAAAATATAATAAAATGTGGAATCACATTCATTTTTGGAAATTCTTTTTTCAACTTGTCGAACAAAATTTGATATGGAATTTATTTTCAATCTAATTTTGCTCCCCGCCGTGAAAGTAATCGCAGTATCTATTCATAATAATGATCATACCACGAGGAAGCGAATGAAAATGTTGTCAATCGAAAGCTCGGAATTACGCCGAGGATCGCCGCAGCCTTTGAAAAATCGAACGCGCGGATTGAAATGTTGACGAAATTTTGCGGCAGGATACTCACAGCAACGATACGATACGTAGCTTTGGAGTGAAAATAATCACTTCAACATCCAATTGACAAGATATTAAAAGAGGATCGGATCGTGCGTGCGTGGATAATTGCCGCTGATACTCTCGCTTCAATGCGAGTCGATATAATACGTCATATAGCAATATACACCTACGTAGTAGGTACGTATTACGTATGTACCGATTTCCCATGCTTCGCGGTGAGAAATACCTCCGCGCTTTCCACCCTTCGTACTATATATCGCCTAGTTTAGTGCGGTAAAAGTAATGCCTTTTATCGTTGCGAAGGAAATGTTACAGTGGTTAAACGTAGTATACATAGCTGCTTGTATCGAGGGAGAAACATTTCTTTCGACGTTGCACTAAGAGGCCGCAGAGGCAGCGGTGGACTATAATTTACGCGAGTAAAAACTTGAACAATTTCTGAATGTACACGCGGTATTATGGCGTATAATCGACGCTGCGAGACTGAGAGTGCTCGTGAAAGAACGTACCGGAAGGAAAGGAAAGCAACATTTTATCCGTTACATGAACCGTCGAATCGACGATCAATAGTATTCCAGATTTTCTGCATCAGTCTTAACGAGTGTGGCCAATTGTATGACGAACAGAGCTTTTAGCTCCGCGAATACCGGCGGTAGCGGGCTATCTGCAGTATCAACCTGGACGATCAATCCAAAAATACGAACGCGTTCTAAATCAACGGGAGCTAGTGAGTGTACACGGTTATATTTACGGTGGGAAAAGCTTTTCGTATCCTAATTCCTGCGGCGTGTGTGCAGGCAGGGGGGTGAGACTTTCAAAGTTATTCCAACCTGCTCGAAAGATTATCCAATGAAACAATGAAACAATGGAGTCAGGGTCGTGCGGTATGAATATAACTAGAAGTTTTAGGTCTAGCTGAGTAGGTTAATTCTCTACCTCGTCGGGTAGAGGACTATGAGAATGCCAATGGAGAAAATTCAGAGGGAATATATATGCAGGTATACATGTATAGCTGAATGATCTTCTCGAGCAGCGGAAAAGCTCGCTCTATATCCGCGTTCGTATCTGAGAAATTTTCTGTATAGAATATCGCGCGCCACGCAGAATAAAGCTGCTCTATGTCGCAAAAGCATTTCTGCGATAAAGTCTTTGTCCGTCTATATCTTTCTCTATCTCTGTCTCTTTCTCTTCGGATTCTCTCCTATTCCGTAGCCTCTTCTGTCTTCTGTGGCAAGCTCGCTCAGAAAATGTACTCGAGTATATATTCCAGTAAAATAACGAGCTACGGGAAAATACTTGTAAAACTTGATGGCCCGAGGTATTGCATGCGAGCTTTTTATCCCTATCGTATCCATAAATCTGACTATTCATCCGTTCAACTGCAAACACACGCGTGGAACTCACTTCGAATCTTTTGAATTTCATCCTTTACACTTCCTCGGGTTTTCAGGCTACACGTGTAAACTTGAATTCGCGATATGAGTTTATGATCGAGTTCACAGCTTACCAGACTGCAGAGAAAAAAGATCGACTCTCGTTCTCTCATCTTTTTCCTTTTATTTTTACGTGAAGTCGAATTTCCAGTTATTGTTCAAATCTCCGGTCGGTCATCAATCGCTGTTCATTCCGCGCTTTTCGATCCGTGCCGGAAATTTCTCAGATCATTAACTCGCAACGAGCAGAAGAAAATATGATTTTACTTCTGTCATTGATCAGAAAACTTCGTGTGTGAATGGCAGGAGAAAATTTGATGGGGCTGGATTTTGAGTTAAAATGGTCTGTGATCGAAAGAGAATCGAAGAGATTCGTCAAAGTATTTCGGCAAAGTTCCACTGCTCAAAAATGAATATTGAGCTCGTCGATTTGTCATGGAAGGCTCTATACCTATACACGCGTGATGAGCAGCTCTCTGTGGAATTTCATTAGGCATCGAGGACTCTAGAACTGTCAGTCTTGCTTCTATTTCATTATAGTATTTGTTGGAGTATCAATTCCACACTAGTTGGATCGCTGATGGGTTAGCACGAACAGAATCTTTGCGGACGTATTCAGATTGGTAGGTACACAAAAATGGGAAAAAGGAACATCCAACGGTAGGTATGTACATTCAGGCAGCAGGGAGCTAGAGACCTGACTAAACCTTGTTAATGAGAGAAACTCGGGTTCTAAACTAGGATCGGGCAGAACGTGAAACCGATCAGAAAGTACGTTTTATGTTTATCGGCAACAATTGCCACGATTCCAATGGAAATCTAATCAACTTTACCTGCCAGCTTCATTACACATGGACCTATAGTATACCTCGCACCTAGTACCTGGAGCAGCTACTCCCTTCCCCGAAGGTAAACATACGATGTTGAAACGTTGAAACGATTAGTGTAAATCCACTGCAGACGTTCGATACTTATGTTCCTAACTGAAATTCTAGATTGAAAATCCTATTCAACGTGAGGCTTTCTCGTTTCGCCCATGCCTCTCATTCTTCCGTACGGCTTCGCCAGAATGCCGTAAGTCGGAGGCAAGAAATATTTCATCCAATTTGCTTGCGGCGACGACGAGAAAATGAGGAAACAATTTTTATCGGATTCAACGTCGCGGTCGTTTCGGAAAGAAGAGAGACGATTTTCTCGGGTCATTTTTGCCTCATTTTTTAGTTTCTTCTTCCTTTTTCTCTACATCTGGGATGCTCGGTATAGAAAAATGGACATTAATTAGATGGAAAGTTATAGTATGCGCAGAGTTCTGACAGTCCTCGGTATCTATTCAAACGTGTGAAATCCACTTGGGTAAGGTGATACGAAAGTTTTATTATAAAATAACAGAATTGTACGGATCCGGATCCGCGCTGCGGCTGCAGTAACTAGAGCTGCAGTTGATTCTCATGAAAACACGTTTTATCCACTTCGCACTTTGCATTCGGAGAGTTAAAATATCAGACGTCATAGAAGCGAGGGACGCGAAATGATTCTTGAATAACGTGAGCGAAATTGTGTTCCGTTATTATCGAGCTATAACATATGAGTTTACGGAGAAAAAATGGCCTAATTCCTCGAGTGAAAATCTCTGTGAATTTTGGAAAATCCGTTACAGAACGAATACAGAATACGATCGGAAATGAAGAAGCTGAATTTTTTGCACGCGCACTTGCTTCGACTTTCGAAACATCGGAAAGAAATTCCCAAACCGTGGATATCACGGAAAAAAGCGTGTACGATTTTACAAATTCACGAAGCTCTCCCCTTAGACCAATCGACGAAACTTTGTGACGGTTTTCTCGGTTCAAAAGCTTTTCTCCGAAAAGCTCTGGACCAGCGTGAGTCAGTAATTTGGAGTAGATAAACTCAGTCTCTCGTCTTTATTAGTATCTACATATAGCTACTATGAAATTTGTGTAACAAAGGGAACAATTGTCTCATCGTCTGCCGTCTTGTTTCGTCCTAGAATACGGCGGAGGAAGACTCTGCAATGGTAGATGTCGGTGTGCACACTGAAGCTTTCGCGAGCTTCTGCCTAGGCACGAACTGTAGAATCATCTGTGGGATATTGGAACCCCATTACAGCCTGGAGCTGTGTAATTGGCAATAGTTATCTAGCACTGGGTTGTGCTCTGCTAACCCTGCCGCGGCCGGGGAGACCCATGGAGACCAGAACTGCAGCTGCAGCTGTAGCTCGCATTGCTATTTCAACTCACATCGTCGAAGCTTCCACGGTAACTAGGGCGGGTTGATGTTTCCGACAATATAATTACGCTTTTGCGAATCCCAGATTGAACGACCTGAATTGCATTCACTTCATATTATTACAACAGGTGCGAATACATCCGTGAATACAAAGCGTGGAAACAGCTTTGAAGAAGTTTTTCGAAGCAGAAAAAGCAAGCTTTATACTCCGCTTCGGTTCAAGTCTTCGCGATTTTTTGTTGGTCTAGATACTAGCCCAAAAACTTGTAGTTCATCACAGTTTTTTTTTTTTTTTTTCGTATTCTTTGGTCGATTGAAGAAAATTATTGTACAGGACAATTTTAAACTAAGTACGCCAAAAACGAGCTTCAATCTGTTGTTTCTGAAATAATGTCTACAATCTATTGAGCATAGTTCTGGGGTTTGGAGGAGGACCGTGCTATTTCGGTAGTTCTTCATTCCGCAGTGTCCGTTTCTACACCCCGAAGCTTTGTGATATTAATCGTAGAATGACTCCAAAAATGGCAACTTCGAGCTTCTTCTGTCTACTTTGCAATACGGTTTTGAATTCTGACTGTGATTTTGATTATTCGAAAAACTGTGATTTCTGTTCGCGCAGAAAATTTGAAAAATTCCAGCTCGGATCACAATAACCGTTCTGAATCAATGAAGAAGAGTTCTATATATTTGCCAAAAGCGGTAATTGATTGAAGAAATTGTTCACAATGTACGAGGATACGGAGGAACGAGTCCGGAAATTCAGCTTACACTACCTGGTGCAGTGCTATAATATATTAGAGGATAAGATGAACGAGGAAACGATCGAGGTAGAAATAGGGTGAGAAAATGAGCGTGAGAAAGATTGCGAGAGGCAGAAAAACAGGGGTTCTAGACAGAGGGTGGAGTCTCAAGGGAAGAAATATACTCCCGATGACCTTTTCGGCCAGTCTCACGTCAGGGAATGGACAACAACTAGAAATACGACAGTATACTATACCTATGCCGGAAGAGAAATTTTCTCGATGCTAATTCACAGCCCAAATATTCTCCCGGACAAAATACCGGGGCTATAGTTCGCTTTCCGAATGATGCAATCAAACTATAACGACGGAAAAGAAAAATTGAATATTTTTCTGGAAAACAATTGCATCGCTATGTACGAGATTACAAATTTGAAAAATTCGTAACTTGAGAAGGGTCGAAGAAAAAACGTTGAGAAAATTCACGAGAGTCATCTATGGGTAGTACTTTAGTGTAAAAGAATCACCGCTCAAATCAGAGATGGTGGGAATTTTGAGCTCGTCGATTTAGCATAGGACGCCCTGTACGAATGTAGGAGGTAGGTAATTTAGCTCGCGAAGCTTTACAAACATATATTCCACGCACGTTCCTCTGTTCCGGGTTCACGTCCGAATTGCGGGATTTCAGAAAAAGAAATGAAATAAAAGGAAAAAAATAAATACATACGAGAGAGAACAGAAAATAGATGCCCCGAGTGCTCTTCTAGGGAAATAAAACATTTCCTTCTTAGTTATTCCACGGAATTTTAACCATACCTACACTGAAATTTTTCCTCTCGACGAAATACGAATATTTCGCTACATCATATCATACGTCAATCGCGGAGCAACAATACTCGTGTCGTTTTGTTCATTTAATTTTGTTGCTCTTCAATCGGAACATTTTTGAACACCTTTCATATCATGAATCCATCCAAGGCTGGATCCGAAAATTGGATATCTGCGGAACAGTCTTCGGTTGGTGTTGAAATGTATGTAGGTTCACTTCTTCACACGGAAATGTACCGCTTTTTCATTATTTTATGTTCCATTTTTCTCAACTTTGAGAGCGCGTGAGACTGGCTTCCTGACTCTGCGTTTTTATCTCAGCCTCTCTTGGGCCTCCCATCTTATTTGCCGTGAAATTGGGCCGAAATTTTCTTCTTGCTCGGCTCTTTTATTTATCCCAGGTAATTGTGCGGGCAATTCGGTAACGAGGGAAACTTGCGGTATGGGGCAGGCAACCGCCGCGCTGTGAGAGGAATAAAAATTCCTATAGTGTGCCAGCAGCACGCTGCTGTTTTCTACTTGGACGAAAATCCTCAACTTTATCCCATGGACTATACGATACATGTTCTTATTCCTAGGGACAATTGTTTTTGGCCAAGTGGCTAGCAGGAAACGAGCCTTTTCCTCTCTGGCCACGTATTCGTTATACGATATTTGTTATACAATATTTTTCGAGACCGGAAGTTACCTCGACTCATTCTTATTTTCGGGCCTAGTTCATGACTGAAAGTCTCAATACCTACGTGTTGCACGTGAAACTTAATATTTGCATTTGACTTGAAAAAATGTAGAAACTTCAGTTTCTCGAAGCATCTATGAACGTAATTTCGATAGCAGAGAAGAAAGAAAAAAACAGAATGGGGAGAATTCGAATTGTTCTCAAAAGTTGAATGTCTTTACGGATTTCAATTGCATACTTGTACTGGTGAACAATTTTGGCAGATAATTTGTGTCGAACAAATTTGTTTCGATTAACATGTTCGACACAAATTTATTGATTTTTTTGCTCGTTTTATGTTCTTCTTTTTCATTTGGGAAGCTCAAAACAACGGCCACGGAAATTTAAACGAAAATGAGACCGAATGAAAGGTCGAAAAACGGAAACGAAATATTTTAGTCAAATTTGAAATTGTTAACTCTAGAATTGAAATTCCAATTCACTTGTCCCGCTGCCTTTTTTCAAGTTCCTAATTCTATTATATATTCTGTCGAACAAGATCTTCATTCTGTATATCAAGACGAACTTTACGATGCATACTATAATACGAGTAAAATTACCTCTGAATAGAAAAGGATCTTGAGATATCGTCGGTCGCCATAGAGAAAGCGAATACCACCGACTTTCAAGTATCAAATTGGCTTATCATATTATACATCGTTGGACTTATCTCGATCCCGTCTGAGAAGTGATTAACAAAAACGATGCAAAATCAAAGCCGAGGGATTTCTCTCACAAAATTCAAGATCAAGTTCGTAACGTATTTAAATAATATTTGTAAGAAAATCTCAAATCTCATCTCTTTCGATAGATTAATCTTTATCTGAATAGTTCTCCAATTGCACAACGAATTGCCCAGTTACATACCAAATCTGGCAATTATACTCGCTGCAAAATTTTTTTCAAAACGCTGAGTCAAAAGACAAGAATTGCCACTGTAATAAGACTGAAATTGCTAGGCATCTCAAACATTGAGCCAATATCACAATCTCGAGCGAACCTCATAAGAGCGCACTTCATTGGAAAAATGTTGGGCTAGAAATCTCTGTAATTATTCAATTATTCGCTGAACTTCGATGACTACGGAATCTGAATGGTGGATTTCCAATTCGTGGCATTAAAGATGGTTGTAGATTGCAGTTTGTAGCGTAGTCCGGAAATTCGAAGCGGCGAAGAGTTTGTTCAATGAACTCCAATCATGACCTATAATTATTGGCTACCTTTGTATCCAGCTAATCTATACTCGCCAGTCGGTTATTATTTCCGAATACTTCTCACTCTCCTGAATATAGAGACCGATGAGACCCAGTTTCGGTTTGTTCGTATATACCGAGGCATTCCATGCCAAAATAAAAAGCTCCAAAACCTCACAATCAGATCAGAAGACAAAATTCACGGCGTTTTTCATTCTCGTTAGAATCGTAATCGAATCCAAACTGTGCTTCGGCATGAAAAAAAGAAGAATAAAAGAAACGGAAAGCCTATCTTGCCGCCGTACAAAAAGCGAATCGCTTGTCGCTCCCTGAGACCTATTGCCGGCTGATCTGAACGAGTTATAACTATCAATTCAGTAATTCTTAAAAAACGAAAGGAATTTCAGCATCCGCGATCGAACCACCTCTATCTATATGTAACGCTGAACAGCGACGTGGACCAAGACCAATTTCTTGAGGGATCACTATACTAGGTACATAAATTGACCATCGGACATTGGCAGCATTGTGGTTGTTCCATTCTATGGAATTGTCCGCAGCATGTCATGATTAAGGGGCAAATTGTACGGCGACAGCTAGCGAGCATTCATTATTCAAAGATTAGCTCACGTTCGCACAGTATATTCTATTTCTGAGTTTGATTGTACCTACCTCAATTTCAGATCTGAATAATGAATTATCAGCCAGTGGTAAAGTACCCGGCTACGCATACCCCGGTGTCGTCCAAAAATATACGTCCACCGACGAAAATAGTTGGAACAATTGATAGCGTCAGCAATGGCCACACAGCCAATTTCTGCCGTTGAATCGTCGATCGATATGGAAATCGCGGTAGGTTGGGTTCGAATGGTAGCAGACGTGATTTGAAAAATGGCATCGAAAGGGGAATAAGAGATCTTTGAAACTTTGGAACAGACGATTTTCCGAAATGACCGTGATATCGAAGAAACATATTTTCTTAACAATTTTTTCGACCAATTTTCAATTTTCAAAACTGCATTGGAATTATTCACTCGTGATCACTTTTTTGCAAGCTGCAAGCGATGGAAAGTGAGACATTTTTGTCTCGTCTTGTCTATTTTTGATTATGTTATCGAAATGATCGGAGAGTAGATAATTTCGGCTGTAACTCGGTATAGTTTGATTTTTCTTCAATTCTTCGATCATCATTCTCGTGAAGTTTTCGTACATTTTGCGAGCTGCTTACCAGCGACTGGTCTCCCATTTTGTAGGCAGCGGACCTAAGATGCCAAGAGTTATCCTATACAGGTATATATGCGAAAGGGAAGAAAAACTCTGAGAGAAAACACGGAAAGGGAAAACAAAGACTGTTAGCTGTCATATTTATGAGTGAAAAGAGACGAGAGTACCAGGGGTAACTGGCTTCCTGCTTGTTAGGATCCCTTGGCTACAAAGTGCGAGTATGTTTACACGTCGCAACTCAGTCAGTCTAATTATCAGGCCGGAGGCTCATGGCTCTTTGCTCCCTCGCGCGCTTCTCGCAAGGGGCTACGGGGCCACGGGGCTAGGGGACTAGGGGCAGACTTTGAGATAATATGCAAAGTAGTCCTATTAACCGGAGATAAGGACGGGCGTAGACGTGCAACTACCCTTTTTGCACAAGGGGATCACATCGCGATTAAACGTGCGGACTGGACTTTTATACAATACGAGAGAAGGAATGATTATGTTCCTTCCAAATATTTGGATAATAATGATGATAATGATAATAATCGTAATAATTGTAATGCGATAGTGATATTTGTGAGGAGTCGATGGCTTCGCTGCACAGCAATCGTTATTGGTTGAAGAAATTAATTGGTTCCATTTATCCGTTTATTTTGTAATTCATTTGAAAGCGGAGACAGGAGCAAAATTGTACTACATATATCGTATTCATATAATTAGCTCTTCTGTTTTTGATGTGTTTCGTTTTATTTTTGTAGGGGTAGGTATGTCATTCTCACAGTATTTGTTTCATGCGCTTTGACGTACTTTGAACAACCTCCTCTTCGTCCCCAGCTCTCATAACAATGACTATCAAAGGCAATTCAAAGCTCAAAAGATATGTACAGGCGACCCCGAAACATCCTCGGATTTCGGTATTGTAAAGCTTCCGAAATGGCGGCTGAAATGGTGAACGACTCAATTCACACTCAAAGAAATGCTTTGGATGTTTGTCAACGGCATTCTGAAGTGCATTGCTCTGGATATGCACATTTGGAATTGGAGTTTGTAGAATTTTCCAGCGACTTGGAAACATGGAGAAATTTGTAAATTTGCGCAATTTTGAATATCATTGGAAAGAAATGGAATCAGAAAATATTCGCACCGCTTGGGAATATCAGTGAAATGACCTCAGAATATTTGCGAATATATACATAAAGAACCGAATGGGAAACTTGGATACTGATTCGGAAGATTGAAAATTTGAAAAGCTTAGAGCACTTGGAGAAAGAACGGTGGAATTCGAAAAATACAAAGAACACCAAGGAAATGAGGAAATTTCAAATTGTTTTTGCACATGGAAAGTATCCAAAAATTTAGGTCAATGAAAACTGATGAAATGGAGAACTCGAATTGAACAATTCGACAAATTCGTGAAATTTTTGCGACAAGAGTCAAAATTAGAGAATGGACGAGATAAGAAGATTGGGGCGAACTGAAAAATTGAAAAATTCCAATTCGTTCGATAGATTGGGGGGGGGGGGGGGGGGGCATGTCTGGGGGAGCTCTGATCATGTTCACAGATTTTTCCAATGCAATTTGGGACCCTCAATAATTTATTCTCCATCTCTCCTTCATTCCAGATGACGCTTCAAGTGTCTTGGGTACGTCACAGAGACATTCACCTTTTAACAGTTGGTCGTTACACTTATACAAGCGACCAACGATTTAGAGCAATCCACCAGGCTCCAACGGATGACTGGACGTTGCAGATAAAGTATCCTCAACATCGTGACAGTGGGATATATGAGTGTCAAGTCTCAACGACGCCGCACATGAGCCACTTTGTCCATCTCAACGTTGTCGGTGAGTTATTTTGTATTTAAATTTTTTCCGAATTTTTCTTTCCTTTTGCTTTCATTTTGAATAGAATTACAACTGAGTATTATCCCCTCATTTTGGAAAGGAAGCATCGCTCTGCCTGTCATTTAAAGAATTTAAATTCTGGTTAAACATCAGCGGTGTGTCGAGAAATTGAAAAATATAACAACAGAGGAACGTTGATGATGAAATAATGGTGAAAATTCCATCTCGATATACAAAAGTATATATATATTATCTTTTCGTTTTCCATTTTCCGTGAATTTTATCTCCGTGAATCGGAATCCGAAATTATCACACTAAAAATTTGTCTGATGGGTGCCCAATCCCCGGAGCTCAGATATTTGATCAGCACAAGTGAGTAATAATTCAGCACGAATAATTGTTGATTGGCAAATACGAATTCTTACACTTTGTGGCATGAGAAGTATTTTCAAATGTATTTGGTGACAGCGATTTACCTACCGAAGCTATGCGGACAGCGTTTTTACATTAATTTAAATTTGTACTTGGCACTGAGCCGCGGGATTCATTCTTTGTCACGTATTCTGAAATGGTATCACTTTCACGGTGCGATGCTATCAAATTAATTCAATCAACCCAAAAATAATGCCAATTTCAGACGTTCCGTGTTTTTATCTTACACTTCGCTTTCGGTGAATGTTTTCCAGTCATTTTATTCCGTGGTAGAGGAACAGCTTTCGCCCGTTCCATAAAACCCCCAGAGTGGTTTCTCTATCAAGTTTCAGTTAATTCTAAATCCACGAATCAACATCCACGTTTTTGATGATCTTAATCTACCTCAGCCTGAGTTCTCAGGTTCAAACTACTTTCAACATCTTTTTCAGAACAGTCCCAATCGATTTTTTCATTCGTGTTTTACAGTTTCGACCAATCTGGTATTTTCAACATTCATCCCGATTTCTCCCGTGTAATTTCCCGTTTATGGAAAGTAAGTATATCGATAGCGGAATCAATCCAATCTTCGGTCAACTACTCAACCTGACGTTCCATTCAACAAGTCGTACATGATATGATTCACAAAGATCAGTCGTCTTATATATCTAGTCAAGCCTCAACCTAATTAGTAAACCCATTACTGGAAGAATCGATATCGGTAATTCCCTGCGCGGGTTTAAGTCTAAAATATTTCGGCCGGATGAAACCGTGGAAGGGTGAGAGGCAGGGGGGCCGACCGTGGCTGCAAATTCAAATATTTTGATACCTTCAACAATCCCATCGTATTACTTCACCATAATTGCATTAGCATAATTTAATCCTACGATAAACCGCGACTTTCAACCGCCTAAACTTCCAAGTCCATGCGGTGGTTGAAAGCCACATCGCGGTTACGTATGGGCCATTTCAAAAATTTCCAACCCAAACCAACACGTTCGAAAGGAAACTCGTTTTCTTGTCTCTACAGGTTTGAAAAATTTAGAATAATCATTTCTAGAAAAATGAACAATTGATGAGCAACGAATTTGGTGCTATTCCTTCTTCCCGTACAGTATACAGGTCTCACAGATTTCGAGTCGAACGACTTGAACGGCTATTTTCACCGGAAATTTCGAAATCTCGAGGTTCCTTACCATGTAAACGGTATTGTGAGACACATTGGGCAAGAATTGTATAGAGGAGGTTGTTTTTCCAAGGACTATATTCGCCAAACCGAAACAAATAAGGAAGAAAAAGTCTTCACTTGGTCAGGTACCGAAGGATTTCGAACGCGTTGAGTTGACGTCGAAAGCCCCATGTAGTCTTATGCGGTCTACTAGCTCTGTCCGTACGAAGGGCGAAGGTCGCACTCAAGGTTTTTTTGAACCTTGTGATGCTGATTGTGAGTGGTTTAATATTCGGCAAATTAAACACAGTGACGTCTTTGTTCGCATATTCGTTCGTGAAACTCGTGCGTGGTTGGTAATTCTGTTATGAATCTTTCCACCGGAGTGCTTTTGGCCGACTAGAGCAACGGAAGGGGGTTAGATGAGAGGACGAATATATAGTATAATGCATAAAGTCGTGGGATGACCAAGCGACATCCCTATTCGTTTTAACAAGTTATAAACTAATTCTGTAAGCTCCGGAAGCGGAGAGGCGGAAGGGAGGGTTCCCCCGTAATTCTGAACGAAATCTTTGACCCGAATTAGACGAGGTTTCTCGTAGCAGAAGCTATAGGAAATGAAAAACAAACAAACTTCTACGCCGCGAGAAGCGCTACGTATGCAAAACTTGTATTCGTTCAACACAGTTTTCGGAGTTTCTGGAATGTTCGTATGAGTAGTATTATAGGAATATAAGCAGGGAAAGAAAAAGAACAACTCGAAGATACATTCGGAGAGGATATTTCTGCAGTCTTTACAAGTAGATATATATACCTGTAGGTACATGTGTAACGAATTTGGAGATAAAAACGAAAGATATCTTCGCACACGAAGTTTATCTTCGTTCGTTCGTTCTTCTTTTTTTTTCTTCACTTTCTGTTCGCCAAAGTGTGATGAGGTTATCGGTACCCATGTAGCATCGAAATTTCATGCGTGCATCCCGTTTGTGGCGCGTACTGATCGATAAATCCCAAGACAAATAGTTGCTGATTCGATTTCTTGGATTTAAGATAAAAATTGTCATCACGAACGAAGCTGTGACAACTATGAATGCGATGTCCAAGTACAACTTATGTTGGTACGATGACGAACTCATACAGAGAGCTCCGCAGCGAAATCACCTCGTTGGTATCAAGTCTCCAAAACATCCGAGGGAAAGTGCTTTCGCAAGTTTTCCGTTATTTTATGTGAATATTTGGACTTGAATAGATCGACATATCTGTTTCGTTCATACGATTCAACTGGTCCTTTTAGCCGCGGTGAATTGATTTATCAATTCCCGGCAATATCTAAGGTGATCGGAGAATCCTACAATCAATGAATGAACTTTTCTTTCGTTTACTCCGACAGATTTCAACCCCGATTTTCAAATATGAAGATTTTCTATCCTCAGTCAGGTTTGAAGCATATACCGGCGCTTTTGATTCAGGTATCCCATTGGATGTGGTTTAACTTAGTAAACCTCGTGCTAGCTCTTCTGCTCGACGGTCTATACCTACCCCTCGTAAAAGTATAAGAAGAGCTTTTTGCTCTTCGGTTACAAATTTTCACCGATATCCCTACTTCGCGGTTCGCCTCTCTACCGCAGCCAACCTACTCATGCTATCCCCGATTTACTGCTCAATAAAATTTTTAACACCAAGCTAGACGAGACCAGGTATATATCTACCTACGTATAAACTACCTACCTACCCACCCACTCTCCATCGAACATCAATGCGAGCGATAAATAATGCCTCTAATACGTCGCTGTTATTAAAGCCTAAGAGGTTTCCTATTTATATCCTGGTCGGTACAGTTAGTACGAAATTCTCTGTTGCGGTTCCAGCGGGTTTTCTAGGTCGCTGATCCAGAATCTGTGACGTGAAATTCAGAATTCTGAATAGTGAGTCACAATACGGTGAGCAAAAACATAGAAAGCTTGAATAATTCCGAAAGTGGAAGCCCGGAAGAAATTAGCCGCCCTTGTTGTCACTTACAGCCTTCAATATAACCGATATGGTAGACCATAAAACCTACATTGTAAAACTACAATGGGGTTAGTTTATGCTGCGATGCATACTGCCTTCGCTACAGGTCGCAGAGCCAGAGGGACGGCGCGGTGCCGCGGCTATTTGGACGAAGCCGAGTTAAGAAGAGTCTCGCCAACAGTGACCATCAGTAACCAACAGGCCCTTTCGTATATTTCAAGTGGCATCTTTCATGCAAGTCTGCATCTTTCTCCATCGAATATTCCCTTTCTCGGTCAATTTATGCGCTATGTCTGGCACTTCTCGACATCTCTTCGAATTTTCACCTTTCCATATTCTCACCAATTTTTACCATTCGTTCCTCGAGAGTCAACCCGTACAGACGGGTCCGCAAATTCTCTGCACTTGCCACAAATTATATGTTCTCAGCCCAATTTCACATTTACTGTAACCGTTGTTTGTTAATCATTATTGGAATATATGCGTATAGCGGTGAAATTTTACAACATCTGCGATTCATCCGTACAAAACTAACGAACGCCTACAATCCTCGAGTGGTAATTGGTAGGAGTTCTCGACAGCCGAAGCTGACGCACAATCGCAGGGTTATCGTGAACAGCTTAGTTCCGGATGAACCAGTTCCCTTTGAATTTGCCAGCTTCTCACTTATTATGTATTAGCAGGTGCCAGCACCGACATCTAACCTCAACTTTTCACGATGTTGGTACCTGGGTAATAATTTTTCACGTCGTTACATGTAGGTATAGCGAATATGCCCTTCCGCAGTTTTGCGACCAGCCTTACTTTCCAGCCCCCCGGGGCGTCGTGACCTCCCTACCGCGACCACGGGTCTACGGTGAGTATGGACCCGGTCGGTTTTATCTATTTCCACCGAGCAAATATTGTCGAAGTTTTTACAGGATGTATCCAGCTCTTATCTCCCGTACCTAACTACGTTATACGTCTTGCCTCTTGGTGCTCTTACTCTGCGGGTTTTTACAAAACGATTTTCACCCCCTAGACACGCAGTCGCATATAGGCGTACGTGTACATCGCGTAAGCGTAAATGTACACTTGGCGCAGGCACGGAGCACATCTGTGCGAGCTTTCAACTGCCACAACTCACGCAACGCTCTTGCTGTTTTACTCTTTATATTGTTGTACAAGCTGTGAGAATTTACATGGCCATCTGAATGTCCGTCGCGTTTTATGTCGTCAGCTGGAAGAGTGGAAGCAGAAGAGCGCAAAAAAGATTATGGCTCAAACACAATATAGTATCGTTGGAAAATTCTGCATCACTTTTCGCATTGTTCGTTTAGTAACGAAAGTGTGATATTCTGATCAATGGGTAAATGATGAAGCTTTCGATGAGCTTTCAGAGCAAATTGAATGGGCTTCAAATTACGGTTTTCCATATCCTTTTACGGTCTTTCCTACGCAAAATTATCACGGATGAAAGAAAACGCCGAGGTATTGCACACCCGCGACAAACAGCCTCTAGAGCAGCAACGTAGCATTCTATTTTACTGCCCATAACTTCGTGAAAAAAGTATATAAAGAAATTTCTCACCATGTACTTTGAAGCCTGCTCTTTCTGCTTCGCATCGATTTTTCAATACTTTTTGTTTCAAGACACTTTGCAGAATCTGCAAGCGGTTGAATCGAGTTACAGGAATTATCGAATTGAGCTATTTCCAAAATTTTATCTCTCTCCGCAATTGTATAACAGTTATCTACTATCTATGAGCTATACTGAATTTCCTCGAAACTCACTCAATCACTGTTTTCCTCTACGAATAGATACCGAGCTACGGGACAAGCAAGGCCGTACACTTATTCCACCGATCTTAAATATATATGATATGATTGCAGGGGTGAAATATGATGAAATAAGAAGCAGCAGCAGGTATTCCGTTAAATTCCGGGTATATTCCGGGGGTCGAGAACCGTAATAGCCCTAAACTCGCCACGCGATCGAACCAGACTGCATAATAACTGGGTAAAAGTTTCCTATCGCTGCTGGTTAGCCGAATTATTATTGGCTATACGCAACCCTAACCTACACATGGCCACATTGAATCCTGGATAAATCGCCACCACTCCCTCACCTGCCAACTATATACATACGAATTTATAACTGCAATTGCCTAACGTCACGCTATGTTTATTAGTACCTGCCCTCCTTCATCCCCATCTCCTCCCGCACCGCTCCGCTCCGCTCCTCTTATCTTTTCTGGTTAGCGATCGAGTAGAGAATAAATTATTTCTCCAACGTTGATTCGGAAATGGTTTATTATTATCGAGGGTATTGATAAATAATTGGGGGATAATCTTTTGTCATTCTCATCATAAAAATACAACGGTGGGAATAAAATGGAGGGAAATTTGCATGAGATTCCGTTCGGTACTCCTGCATTTCTAAATTTCACCCCTCTCTGAAATTTATTCATTTATTTAATTTTTTCATCGATTCACAGGGTACCCCGGTCTGAATACTTGAACCGGAAATGAGATAGGCTTGAGTTTCTTCCTCGACGTAGATACGTGGGAGGGAATGGTAATTAACCCCGTAGATAGGGGAGTCAATCACTCGACAACGAACGTAGAGTGCTTCGAAGCTGTAACGCGTGAAACTCGAACCGTTTCCCGAATGGTAACATGCAACTGCAAAACACCTCTCCGCAGGATTTGACTCCGACTTGCGCACCGTAGCCAATTAGCTAATCGTCGAACTCTACGACCTGCATGCGCTTACGTACATTACTTACCAACCTATATACCTATACCAGATACCTCCACCCTACCTACATATCTCGCTCGACCGCAATCCGCTTCTCTACGTTCCGTCTGACCGCGATTTAAACTTCGAGGTGTTATCGCACGATATGCGGAGTTATAAGCCGGAGATACCGGTCAATTTATATTCATGGTCGGCCGAAATGTACCGAGCTCTTTGTTATTTTCTATTTTCTCATCCCTCGGAAAACGACATTCGCTGCTGCACTTGGAAACTCGTGAAAATCCCGGCACGTGACAAGATTTCGTGCAATTGACGTGTGGTCTGACCCACCCCGCCTTTGATTAATCCGAATGGGCAATTTTTCGGCATGATTTCGTCGCAATTTAACACCGCGCGTTCGTATTCCAATGATACCTTAATGTCACCTTGTTAAGAGTCAATTTAACAGCCCTCGGTATTGATTGGCGTTCGCAATTTGAGGCAATCTAACACTTTAATTTCAAGCCTATTCGACGATAGCTTTGTTGGGGGAAAATTCAACGCCATTAGATAGCGATCAATCTGTATTGGATCGGGATTCGTTATTCGTTTGTGACCGTTCAACACCATTCGGAATGTGCCAAGTGGCGCTTTCTCCGTGCCAATCAACATTACGTAGCCCAAATTCAATACCGTATATTATATTACCACCGATATTCGGTGGTAATTTTGCCCAATGACAATCCACCTCCGTGGGATATAGTCATTTGTCTTTTTGGGGTACTTGTCCATTGCAGACAATATTTCGTGCCAACTCGCTGGCTGTCAACATCTGGATTCAAGAAACCATATTTTCGGGAGCAAGTACTTTATCGTACAGCGACAATTGCTCCTTTTTCGCTCAGCAAGGATCAGCTTTCCAGAATACTGAGTGACATACGAGATTTACTTGATCCCAAGATGAAGTTACGATTATTATTATTATTCCGATTTTCCCCTCTCTCTTTATGTCTTTTAGAAAACAGAACCTCGCTCATTCTTCGGAGGGATAATTTGGAATCACGAATTTTGGCCGGGTTCATTTTATTCCTCGCACACTCCCACGGGTGATAATTGATGAACTACTCTCAAACTGATATTTTTCCACCACTGGTTTGGCCTGCTATGTCACCTGTCCTTCAGAAAGTTGGCTGCGGTTGGAGTCGTAAAGAACTGCCTCGGTGTGATGAACCATAATGATTTTTTTATCCCGGAGTTTGCTTATCTCCGCGGTGTCACGCTGGTGAACGCATGTACATCTTTGTTAACAGCCTATAACAATATCGTTCAATTATTTTTTTGTTACTCTTAGCGGGTGTAGTATATATCTCGGCACTGCGGTCGAAGGTATAATAGGCCCTATGTCCGGGTAGGTTCCTGTTGGCCCAGTTGTTTTTAATGAAGTCTGTGCTGAGCTTTAGCTCCTCCGCATGTTCATTAATTGGGTTATGAAAGCTCTTTGCAGGCGAAACTGCGCGAAGGTGCGGGAGGTCATAATACAGTAATATTAAATTTGTTCGTACAACTTTGTTCGAACGTTGAAAAAGACGTGAATATTACCTTCCCCTAAGTTGAAGGAGCCTTTTTGTTTTTCAAACCAACTTCCTGTTCTTTCTACAACCCCAACGTTTACGAGCCCACGCTTGATCCCGAATCCTTGCCCAAAGCTTCCGAACCTATTCCTCCCCCTCCCACCCCTCCGCCACCCCGGCCCCTCTTTTCACAGGAATAATTATGTTTTCGAATATCTGAGCGCAAGTTAAGACTGAAAAGCTGAGATAATCCACCGGCTTTCATTTGTTATCGTTGCAGACTCTCGTTCTCCGCTTTCATACGCATCCATTCATAGGAATACATTGAATATCTTTCATTATCCAAATATCAACTTAACGAGGGGCCTTTCCGTTCCGTAACAGCGATGATGCGCCGATTTTCAGGAATTCCGGAGAGAAAAACTCACCGGTTCCATTTTTCCTCTTCTCAAATTTTTATACTTTCCTATCGGTTTCACAGCGGGATGTGGACAGACTTTTGAGGCGGATGTCAAATACATCATTCTCTTTAGGAACTGAATTTTTCAAATTATATCGATGAGTTTCAGATCAGAACTTTTTTTGAGCCATTCTTCAATTAACTGAATTTGAAGCAGGATATATAGATAGTACTCAAACCAGGTGAGATGAGAGTTGGTTAAATTTCGATCCCGCCTTTTCTGGGATCATTGGGTACAGTTCGTTTACAATTAAAGCTAAAGACATGCAATTCAGCGCTTAATTTCCCTTTCTGACTTTCTCAGCTCTCCTCATCTGACGTCTCGACCACTTCAGTCTATGGAAGAAGAATAGGATCACCTAACTCTCTCAGTGGTATTAGAAGTTTATCTTCATCCTACCTCAATCCGCAAGACACTCGAAAGAATGCTCATGATCATTTAGATTCTCGAGAAAATTGAATACCTTTTACATGATTCATGTTGAAGAAAAATTAATTACGTTCAAGCTTCGGAATACAACATCAATCACTCCAGCCCCGCGAGATCTTTCATCCTCATTCTCTGCGCCCTCCTCCGGATGATGTTTAGTGGCACAAATGAAAAGACGAAAAATTAATAAGCGTATTAACAGTACTAGAGAGCGGGGGCGGAGGGAAGATAATGAGTGTGCCCGCCGAGTACCAAGCTCTTGGAACAATCTTTTTCACCTTGTAATCTTTGTTGGGATACGCACGATGTGCGCTCGTTTAGGACGAAATTTTGTCGATTTCCACCGACGAATAATTGCTCGCTTGAAATTTGAAAAACTTGGCAGTTTCTCATGAAAATAGGGTTCTGAAACACCTTTTTCTTCGTTATTTAGAACTTCAACCTCGAATCTTGAGAATCCGTATAGGCAAATCAAAGATGGTGGAATAAATAATATAGAAATTTCAATTTTGCATCGATACCATCGCGCCGCAGTGTTCTGAATATTGAGGTTAAGTGAAGATCAGCACACTGAAAAACCCCGTTTCAGCGACCCCTAAGCCCCAAATGGAAGATCTTTTTCATGAAATTTATTCTATGAAAAATAGCCCGACGCGGAAGGGCTGAAGCCTGTACTGGGTTACTTCCACTCTGCATGCTCCTTTACATCACTATCTGAGCAATATTTCCAATTCACGTTAACTGAAAGCTCTACTCATACTTGCAAGAGTATGCGATATTATAGTTTCTCAAAGCTAACGCTGTACGCCGTATACGCCATTCCGCAGTGTAACATACTATAACAACGTGGAGGTCTTATATTACTCTCATAAAGTGCCATAAAGATGCTTTAAAAGGTATCATCGTGGCTCTTAAAAAGGCGTTATTATTCGCCGACAGGCGGACAAGCTGGCGGGTAACAAAAGGGCATGGCTACAAAAGGGGGTGGGAGGAAGGGAGTGCGAGAGAAAGGGACGAAGAGGCAGAGAGGGATAGGAATGGAGAGAACGTCTCCTTTCTATGTCTGTCCTTCTCCGTAGGGTGAGCTCCAATGTCTGTGGCGTTACTCCCTGACTCCCTAGGTGGCGCATGCCACGCGAAGGTTGTCTAATTACGTCACGATTCAGACGCCCTTTAACCTTCCACCTCCTCGCTTCTCCCCGCCACATTCTCTCTCTTCATCCTCTGCCGCCCGTCCCCTTCCTCCCATGATGTATCTATGTAGGTGCTTCACAACATCTTGCCGCGTTATTAGATCCAGCCATGAGAGCTTTAAAGTCACCCTTTAAATTGAACCTTTACGCTGATCGAGCTTGCCGAGCTTGAATCTCGAATCCTGAAGTGCGAAGCTCGAAGCATGAAGCTCGGAGAGGTTGGAGTCAGGCAATCTGCCAGCTATCGTCTTCGTCTGGTTGGAATGTTGAAATTATATAGTTCTCTAGGTAGCTGCTTTCAGCAGGAGGTATATCTATAGAATAAAAATGTCCGTGAGGTAGGTACTTTGCGTGCAGCAAACTTTACCTTGATCGGAGCCGATCAAAGATTACCATTTGAAAACCATTTCATATTATGCGGAGATTGTGCTGGTGCGGTTTATAGTTGTGGAACTACGGTACATAGCCTCGCGCAAGTGTAGGGATATTCTTTTACCATTACAAGTAACCGAAAACCTGCAGTGGTAACGTGAGAGATGCAGGACACGTCGTTTTCCCCATGACCAGGGCACTCTTCGTCATTCACGTCCGCGAAAAACGTCCTGGTACTGGTCCAAATTCAACTACTTATACTGACAGTACCAGTCCCGTCGTTGGTGCTTCTACGTTGATCAGAAAATCGGTTTTGGATTTCTGACATTTCTGCCACACAAATTGTCGATGACAGGAAAATTACCATAGAATTTTTCTTACCGTGAGTCATAGGAAAAATACTATTCTACTATCCAAGCATATCGCCCACACTATTGACTGCAGGGAAAATGCTATTGAATCATTCGAGCCGCTGAAAAAAGGATTTGTAACGGAAAAACTATCATTAAACAATTGTATTTTGTGTGAGAAACAATTGGCTACGGAAGAGGTACCGCAAAACTATATAGTATTTATGGTTGTTCAGAAAACCACTGATAACGGAAATACTGCTATTGGTTCATCAAATAGCATGCCACGGACCCTGTTTCCACAGAAACCATATTAGGAACTCAATGAGGAAGTCACCGACCAGAAGAAAAAGGAGAAGAAGGTGTCAACAAGGGAAAACTATGAAGCAGTTGGATCTGATTGGGTAGATTTTTGGATTTAGAAACCTCACACAGTATTTTTCGGATCAATGAAGAAGAGAGTAAGAAGTCAATGATAATATCGATCGAGCTGGATGAAGCGGTTGTTGCAGGGTTGGCACATTGACTCCGAGCCGAACGGCTGTCTTTTTTCTTTTTTTTTTTCTTCTTTTCAAACACATATTTTGCTGTCCCCGCTCTCAACCACTTTCCGCCCCACTTTCTATTCTTATTTCCGCAGCTGTATCCAAACGGCAGTGAATGTTGTTCGCACTGTCGCTTCTGCAGCCGCGTTAATTTATAAGTCGTATTTTCTACAACCAGAATCTAGTACTTAGCTACCTCTGCCAACCTACCCTGCAACAAAGCAAAGGCATCAGCGCGTAATCGAGAGCTTAATTAGCTAGCAAGTACATCGTAAAGTTAGGTTAGGTTCGCAATAAAAAGTAATAGTTCGAGATTGCCTTTTAAACGCAGTTTGCTGCCTCTATTATCGCACGAGCGAACGATCTGGCTACGTGTATATTTCTGCCTGATTCCATTTACCCGTTTCGAGTGTCGGTTCGCTATGCATCACCTAAACGGTTCCAACATTGATATGAAACTTGCGATAGTTTTCTATTTTCGGTTCTTGCTCTTATCCGTCTTTTTTCACATTGATGATCGGAAATTTGATTCAATCTCGACTCACTGAAAATTCGTTCAAAGAAATTCATTTGCCATTAAAACTTTTAGCGGTACGAGATCGCACAATTTATTTCCTCGGCTTTGAGTATCTCTGCGTCGAACGGAAACCAAAAAATTGAGTTTCGGCGGGATATAAAATCTCTTGAGAAATATTCGCGCAATTTCGTGAAATTCTGGCTACCTTCGACAACTTTCGTTTTATATTGGATCTTTCGACGTTAAAGAGCATAAAAAAATTACATCGTGGCGTGTTTATTTATACTCAGTTTCTTATGGCGTTTGATATTTATTCTTCAATGCAGTCAACGTGCCCGGTAGAATAAAACGAGCTTTTTCGCCAAAAGTATTCCAAAACAACAGACAAAGCGATTATGGGACGCCACTACTCGTGTGACGCAGTTTCGTGCCGGCAATTACTTTCAAACGTTCATTATGAACATGCAGCACGCTACTTCCTGAAGTGTATTTTTTCTCCAAAATATTGGGTAAGGAAACCCCAGTACTTTCCAATCTTTGTAAAAGTCGACTCCAAACCGTTTTTCAAATGGGCAATGAAAAGCTTGTCCATGAAATTTCAAAATGTGGAGTGGAAAAGGCCATAACGACAAAAAATTATTTAATATTGACATTCTTTGTAACAAATTTACGCTATTTCGCTTGCTCATGCCATCCAGTTGGATCGTCACTTTGAACATCGTGATTTCGAGGTTAGATCGCCATCGTAATCCGAGAAACGCGCAAAATTTGTTTTATTTTACAAACTACTGACTACATTTCTCATGGCCCGAAGGGGTTGAGGAAAGGGGCGGGATATCCAACTCTGCGCACAGTATATTTGCATCCAATTTGGTATTTTTTGACTCCCTACTGACTGCAGTCTTCAAAAGCCACTTCAGACGTAAAACCAGCTTCATTTTTCTCTCTCTATTTTCTCTCTGTCTCGCTTCAAATATACTCGTACACATGAGGATGCTGCAGTGGCGCATTCGCAAGAGCAGCCTGAGACGAGAGCCAAGCAAACAAAGACTCCAACAATCTGATACTCAAATTACTCCAGAGAAACGACTACGCTATCCCATCTGCCCTCCGGGCAGTTGCGGAAGCACATTATATTATATATCTATATTCGCATATATATGTATACAATATGTGCATGCATACTTTCATATATTGCGTTACTCCAATTTTAAAAAGTGCTATTCATTATTTAATGAACGTCAGGATATTTCCGTTGTTATTACAATATCCCAATTTCAATCGAGGTGAACAGTCGGGGCGGATTGGCGCATCCTAGATATCAGCAAAGAAAACGGAAGAAAAGGGATAACAATGATGAAAACCAGACCAAGAACAACTAAAGGAAAATATTCTTCTTTCCAATACCGTAAAACATAAATGCGTAGAAACTTATTTTCAGGTAACTGGCGGCCCGAGTTCTTGAAATGGCGACGGTGAAAACAAAATCCCCAAAAATTGTTGATCCAATTTGAAAAGCGGCTGCGTGTAAACTACAGTCACAACGAATCCATGAATACTCACAATTTTCATATCATTATTATTTTTCTCTCTCAATGGCTGCTATTTGGATCCATATCAAACAATTATCGATCAATCGATCAAGTCTCTCTCTTTTTTCTTCTTGTGACGACCGCAAATTTTGTAGTTCACTTTCATTCGTACCGCGTACTAGTGGATATCGAAGATGAAAATTTGTCGGTTCGTGCAGGCCCGACGGACGAGACTTCACGGTTCGTTCGGTATCAGGATGTTCCGGGTTTTCCGATTCGAGGGGGTTGTGAATCTGCCAAATGACGGTGTCAAAAAACATTTGGCAGAGACGAGGCATTATAGTTGTAAAGGGTGTAGTATAGGTTAATAATGGTCAATTAATTTCACAGCAGGGACCTGCAATAATGATATGAACGTAAAAACAGACGCCCGCCCAATCGACTGTCGAGGGTACGTGGGGTGTAGCGGGAATTCAGACAGCGCCTGGATGACGTCCCACTTAAATAACCCAATTTCAGATTCGCCAACCAAACAAGGAATGGAAAAATAGAAGGATAAAAGATGATAAAAGTATAGTAAAACCAAAAACGACATTAGAAAATGCAAAATAAAAGCACCATGGAACACACGGCACTGCTGAGCTTGCAATGCTTTTAACTTTACCCATAAATTTATTTGCTTTCTGTGATACCGGTAAAGTTTCGTCAAGAAGTCCACGCGGCCCTTTATTTTCTTCTCTCTCTCTCTCTCTCTCCCTCTCCCTCTCCCTCTCTCTTTCTCTGGTAAACTGGCCCGTATTCGCTCTCGTCGCCGTTTCACTTCCTTTCTTTCGTTTTATCTGACTCGACGGCGCAGTCTGGCAGAGATTTTACTAGTAGACTGTTCGAAATATGTAATTTTAGCTATCGGTGACATCTCTACCTCTACCCCGCTATTTCTCCCTTCCACCGCGCGTTACTCGATTCTCGAGAAACTGCAGCAGCATCGCTTATAATGGATTCATGGATATGTACGTGTACATGCATACAGACATCCGCGTAGTACATACCTTGCTATTCATCGGACTCCAATGAGAACAGATTAGTTCTGCGTGACTAAATCACGTCATGTAATATCAGTCACGCTGACATGACTATATATGATCCTCTCGAATTTCGATAATTTCTATGCAGGGTTAGGTGGAGCGCGCGATGAGCCTGCCAGCAAATGCTTGGAAATTTTGAAAATCCGGAAAACTCGATGAAAGTCATTTTTCAGCTCCACTAATTTCCCAGACTTCTTGAATTTTGTTCTCCTCTCATGCTTTGTTCGCTCGTTTGTTAAATATTCTCGCGACGCGGACGGTAGAGAACACAAAGAATTTTTCACATCCATTTTTCATGTATGTATACGATAAATCAATTTTCCTATAGCTCAGTTGAAGGAAAACGTTACGAACGGAATCGATACTGCAATTCGATCAATCGATTTGATCGAGTGAAAAAAGTATAAGCGAATAGTTTTCTAAAATGCGATCTCTATACTTCTAAGTCGAGGTCTCCGTAACATTAGGATCGAGTAACGCGGGAGTGGGAGTATTAATTTTCATCCAGCATCTCGAGAAAGTTCCTTCACGCGTTCGATTGCCCGTGGTATGATCGGATTAATAAAAAAATTCTTGCAATAAATTCCAGCAGCAGAATCCGGTGAGTCAAGAAGTTTGACCATGATCATCCTGCAGCAGATGAGCAAATATCCTTTGCCTCTACTCCGTTGATCAATTTTCGTCCCACGAAGAGAAAAATTCCTCGACGTTTTTCAATCTTCCCCTTGTTTCTCACTCCTTTTACCTTTTTCTTTGTTCACCTCGTGACAAATCATCCCCTCTTTTATACCTAGGTAGGTACGCTAATGGGATAAAGAGTTCGCCTAGGTTCTTTAGTTGGTCGATTAGTTGAAGTTTGTTATCAATAGTTTGGTTCAAATGAATCGATCAATTGCGAAACAGCAAACCGATCAATGAATTATCGGCCCCGTTCGTTCCATTATGAAGGCAAGAACAGATGAAAAAATCAAAAATTTTGAAGTACAAACATGAATTTCGAGTCTCTCTTTCAGTTTTTTATATTCTCACTTTTTCAACGATTCAATTGCAATGTACAGGCCCGAAAAACGAATAATGAATACAATTTGTTTTTCCGCTGTTGCGCCACGTTGGGGATAAATGTATGAATTATGTGACCAGCGTTAGGGATACATCGTACCGATGAGTTCTTCGGGGGTGAAATTCTACGGGCGCATTCCTGTCACCTCGAACGAGACAGCTCTATTTGTATCAAAATGCGTAGAAGGTAGAATTCGTGTGGGGCGAAAATTGGAATTTTCTTTGTCTTGTGAAGACGAGCTTCCCGAAAATTCCTCCGGAATTGACGAGAGCCTACAATCTACAGAGCTGTTGATGAACAGAAAATGAAGTCGCCATATATTGACCATATATTACGTATCGTCGTCGTTTCACCGCAGTATTCCTTTTTTCTTCCGCACCTTCTGTGTTTGTTGTTTGTGCGATTTTTCAGGTATTGTACACAAACTGTGCACCTCGATAAATTGTACTTTGGTGCGAAAATCCTAAACTCTCGGATTTCAATTTTCCTACATCTCGATGTATGAATTGAAGGGTGTGTCCAAAGCCCTCATAGGAGATACTCCCAGAGACGGGCTATCAAATTTTGCGATACGTAAACTTGTTCAGTTGGTTTTATTTCGTTTCGGTTTCTTTGTCGCCTTCGGGCTTGCCAGCGTAGAGAAAGGCATATCATTTGCGCGTGTGCGGAAAGACAGGAAGATGGGAACCAACTCGGCTGGGGTTGGTGTTACACGTCAGTTTTTTTTCACCAACACCATATACCGCGCGCATATATTATATCGTCGACTTTTCACGGATCAGAGAAAACCTTTACCCTGTATATTTGGGTTGGTATCTGCATACCGGCGACGATCCTGTTTTTCCTCAACTTTAGAACACGCAACATCTATCTCGTCCCTGTCATAAGGGAAGAAGAAGAGAAAAGGATAAAAAAAAGAACCACCCTCGAAATGGAGAAGGCGAAACCCTAATTCGGTACCTTATCGCAGAGTGAATATAAACGGAGGCTTCTCTGATATCTTACCTAAAAATTTTGTTGCAGAATTATCATCATCATTCCGGGACAATGCAAGCAAATATATAAAATATCAATTAGAAAATGAGCGGCTCGAAAATATGCCCAATCGGATCTGATTAGATCGGACTAGAACTGATCGGATATAGTTATATCGGATGTTCAAGTGCTTTTATAGATTTGTTCATTCTACATTTTGATCTTTGGAAAAATTACTGTTCAACAGAGCAGATCACGGATATCCAGAAAGATCGATTGGCGTATCATTAGGTGGAAGAGCAAAATCTGGGAAGCCTTTTTTCGGCTCGATCAGAACGATGAGTCGGAATAGTCGTAACCGAATCAGAGATGCCCCCCCCAGACCATTAGTTGTTAATATTTGTCAGACTCGCCGCTATCGTTATGACGATTTTTTGTCTTCCCATAGTTTCTTTGTTTCACATTTTTCATAAACTTATTACTGACAAATTGAACGCCTTGCGTCTACAGCGTTGTGTGGAAGAAAGGCTTGTAGCAATGGGGCTGCTATATATGCCGGTAATTAATTCCATTACGAGCCAAGACTGAACTGCCAGTTTGAAAGAGAAAATTAAAAAAATCATGAAAGCGAGCAAAAACGGGTGAGATTGCGAAAACTAAAAAAAAATCAACATGCAGAAAGAAAGTTTTATCTTTTGCATGAATTTCACACAATTTCTCCCGCCACTGCGCATGAAAATTTCGAAATATATTTAATTTATTGATGATTTAAAAGAGAAAGCCAATTGACTGATGTAAGAACTGAATCTAGACTATTGAACAATTTTCGCCCCTCTAATTTACTGCTCGAAAATATGTCCTCGGACGAACAAGCTCACATTTTTTAGCACGTAGGTGAAGTTTTTTTCGCAATTCGAATCCTGAAGAAAAAAGAAAATATCTACTTTTCTTCCGGTGTGATCGCGATGAAAAATAAAGAGAAGAAAAAACTAAGATCGAGAACTGGAAGTCCTGTACAGAGGTGTTCAAGGTCCATACACCTACGCGGTAAAAAAAATTCTTGAGCAAATCGAGTGAATTTACGGTTCAGAGTTTAGACTGTAGCTGCAGCTGGTGTATAACTATATTCGACTGAAAATTTCACAGTAAGAGTTAATAAATTCCGCGGCGTATTCGTGGCAAATTGAACCGTAATTCCTTTTGGGGTTTTGCGCTCCTGCCCAGAGTTTTCAGAAGGCCTGCCTCCGTAAATGCGGGTAAATTTTCAGTGCTCCAGAGTTTTGCTATCTAGGTATATAAGCTGCCACCTGAAAATACACACCCTGCCACTCCCTCGCCCTCTCTTTCTCTTACCTCCGAACGAGAGATAGAGAGAAGGAGGAAAAGGACAGATTATAGGTCTCATTAATGGAAACTAAGTACTTCGTTGGGCAACTACATCGCCCCATTTCGAGATAAAGAGACCAGAGAGCGTGACGCGTTCGGAATTTACCAAATCGGGACTCTCGAGGGAAGAAAGAGAGCGGAGCCAGAATAGAGTAAGAGCAAGAGTAAGAGAAAGAGAAAGAGAAAGAGAAAGCGGGCGCGGTGGAGAGAGAAACTGGGAGAAACAGAATTTGTATATCTACATAGGGACTCGGGAAGGCAGGGGACACAACGAGAGAGCGGGGGTGAGAGACAGGGAGCGGGAGAGGGAGAGGGCGAGTGAACCGGAGCCGGAGCGGTAAAGGAAGAAGGAGAATCGGGCACGTTAGTATTTAGGGGTGTTTCAGGGGTGTGGGGTTTCAGGCGTGTCTGTATCCGGAGATAAGGTTTATAACGGCTATAGAGAACCAAGGCTGAGTAGCATTCAGACTAATATTCAATGAGGGAGAAGCAAGGATTATATTCCAGATATTAGAGCTATGTAGGTGGGTACCCATATCACATCTCTACATATCTATACACATATTTGTATACCAACTAATATGCCAAACTCATCCATGAGATTCCGGGTTCAATTTTCATTCGAAAATCTTCATTTTCTTTCGTTGCAATGAATTTTCCAGGCGTTATTTTGGACCGGAAACAAGCGAACTAGAATTTCTTTCGTTTACGATCTCCTAGTTTTCTCCATTTTCAAAGACAATCCGAAATTCTAAATCTTCGACTCAATATGACGAGCAGCTCTTCACATTTCAGCCCCAATACATCGGATTCGCAATGAAGAACTTTGCATTTTTGAACAGATAGTGTTTGACACCGACGAAAAAAGAATACCTGGCCTCAGCGACAAAATTGAGGACACATGCTAACGTGGAAGAACACAATCCAGATATTTTGTTTGTGTCAGTCAGGTGGAAAATCTTGCAGTGTGATCAGACACTTGTTGGATTTCATTGAAAGCGTTGTTCCGTTTTCGGGTTTCATTATTTCGCATTATCTTAAAGTTCTTGTCAGTAGGAGATTGAAACAAAATAAAAATCAGAAACAAATGTATGTACGTACATCCATCCGTCAGCGTGCTAATCAGCACGCCCTCGTCTTGAATTGTATAATTCTGCACCACTCATGCGCTGTAATTTAACTTCTAATCCCCCACTACCGGGAATATTGATAAGCTCAATACAATTATTCCTCAACTTTGAAGTGACAAGTTCCAAACTGAACCACGAGGATTCATTGTTTCACTGTGCAATGGAAATAGATGGGAACTTGGGACTTTTGACTCGAATGAAGACATAGCTGTTAGTCATCGCAGTAGATTTACTAATTTCAAGTCGAGCACTAAATGAACAGCCACTGGCTTGAAATGCTACGTATCTTTTTTCTCTTTGTTCCAGACTTGTCTAATTGAGCCGCAGACATTTCCAATCAGGAATACATTAACCGCGCAGCAGTTGCAAATTATGTGTCCCGAGTCAAAGACATATAAAAAATTAATCTCATCAACTATTCTCCCTAATTCTTGTTTTTTTTTTTCTCTTTTTATCACAAATTTCACTCGAGTGAATTAATTCTATTCGCCAAGCTCTTTCCGATGGTGTGCGGTCAGCTGTTCCACGATACATTATATTATACAGGATTTCCTCGGCGGATTCCTCCTCGCACCTTTCCCCGTGAAAATATGGTCTTCGATTCAAGTTTAAGACTCCGTAAGCCCTGGGGTCACCCGGACAATTCTTTAACGATGTTGTACGTACCTAAGCGCGAAGTAATTTCGTGCCATTTAGTTAAGTGGAATCGTGCCATTGTGGTATTACCTACGCTGCAACACACCTCGAGTGGTATAAATCTGAAATCTCATTCGATTCGTCGCGTCTAAGGAAATCCTGCGGGAGTTCTATCGATCCGCCCAAGAAAGTGCTATTTCATATTTTCTATTTCGTTATTCTTTGTGGTTTCATCCTCGAATCATGAAAATTCCGACGATTTTCCGAAAACTTTTCTAATATCTTGATCAGTTTGAGTCGTTGGTAGATAAGGTATAAGAGAAATCTTCTTTAGATTGCAGTGATGGCCGTTCTCGCAAACATGCTGCTTTTCACTCAACAGATTTAGCGAAAAGAGGTTTTTTTTTACGGAATCGTGATGTATTTTCTCACACCACAGTATAGTCTAGTACATGATAAATGACATACATCAAGCGTAATATAGAACGATCACCGATTTGTACAAGAGTTTACCTAATTGCAAACTGCATTCACAAAGAAAACTAATATCGTGAAGTTTTTTAGATACGTTCTTCCTCCTTTCTTCCAGAGGTTTAGTTCGATTTTGACATCTATACGGATACAGATATTATTTTGAAGTCGCGCACGTCACAGGGTAATCGAAGCATTGATTCCATCTGAAAAATTGGAATTAGGTTACCGATTTTGGCGAATATTTTCATTTTTCAACGATGTCTGCAACGGTTTTCTTCTCAACTGTAATCTGAAGTGTGTTTGAGTTTCCTAATGAAAGTCAGTTGAATAATTCATACGTGGGAAAGTTCTTCGCGAGTTGAATAAAATTACACAATGGATGAAAAGCATGAAAACCTTCATTCAGGCCACCTGTGCTTTCGCTAACCTCGTAAGCCAAGAAACATGGATCAAATTTTACCTCTACTCGCAAAAACATGCATTGGGATCGAACGATTTTTCCTGCGGCGAGTTTTAATGCAATTAATACTTACCCGCTATCCGAGTGAAATTTGCTGACGAAGTTTCTTAAAGCGTGGAAAAAGAAAAAAACAAACGTGGAGGACTGAAATCGAGATTCTGTCACCGATCGTGGAATAAATTTTCCTGAGAACCACAAGCGCGGGCCAGACAGCTGGGCCACAGGGGCAACAGGGGCAACAGGACGGGAACGATTTATAAAATTACGCACGCCTCTTACCCGAGAGAGTGGTGAGACCGGGGTAAAAAAGTGAGCTCCGTAACCCTTCACCCTCCGCACTCCACCCCTCAACCCTCCGCTCTCGCCTCCCTAGTCGCTCAGCACTTTTACAGATGAACAATTAAACTTTCTGTTAAAAAAGAGTTTAGATTTATAATGACCCCTAATTAGGTACCTCGGCATGGCTGATCCCTAATTGCCGTTGAAATCTTCTGTGCAGGTGTCGAATCACGTTTTCGACATTATTTTATTTCTCTATCTCGCTCTTTCTCGTTCACGATTATTCCATTTTTTCCTCTCTACCACATTTGGTCCAGAAATTTCATCCCCGCTAGCTGCAGGTTTGATTACTCATTGATATTCAAAATCCATTCATGGTTCGTGGGACGAGTGAATTTGTTGCCAAATTTGTCATTTTTTATTTTTTTAGCTTTCTTTTTTCACACACTAATCAATCTTCATTCATATACTCATTTGATAACGAGTCCGGATTGTTGTGAAACTCGGAATGAATTCCTGATTTCAAACAAATTCTACACCTATATTTGACCCTGAAATGAAAAAAATTCCAGATTTGATCAACCTACTAATACCTACCTGGTGCAAAATGCATCAAAAATACATGATGTTGGGAATTTTTATCGATTTTTGATCCGTTCTCATGCCCGGAACGAAGGATTCTTGAATTAAATTAATCTTGGATTTTTTTTTTCTCTTTCTCTACAAAAAGTAAAGAAAAATTTACGATTTGAATCAATCGGTGAATATAAACTTGCAGTATTAGTGGTACCGCTGCTATTTGACAGGCTGATTTAACGTGAATACAGATATTTAACATCGTGGCTCATGCGGAGCTGAAAATTGATGGCATAAGTCGTACAAGAAATTTCAACCATATAATTGCGATCGTTGGATTTTATATTTTATCATAGTCATAGACACAGTCATGTAGCACTTATTATAGAATGGCCGTAAAAGATTCGGAATCAATATTTTTTAATTACCGATGGAGAAATGAAGTTCAGCGATTCAGAAGTCTCGGGCTTGGAAATCATTGGACGAGTACGTCTAAGGAACGCATTGCGAAGCACAAAAAACGAGCCTGCAATTCAGTACCCCAGAATGGTTCTTCGATTTTCTTTCACAATGTTAAACCACGTGAGAAAAAAGCTGCATATCATGAGCTTGGAGAAAAATCTGCCAGAGCGCACTCGCAGCTCTCACTCCTGCACGTCATAAACTTGGCAAAAAATTTTGTTCAAATCTTTGAAAATTATTCAACGATTTCTTGACGCACGTTAATGGATATAATATTGCTGTGGATATGCCGCGATTTTGAGATCGTGGTCAAGATGATCAATCCGTGTGATTGATAAAAACAGTCGAGCAGTTTCGTAGACTCTAATAATAATTTATTATTCGTGTCAGCCGGTTTTGTCGATCCGCTGTACCGACTCTTTTTTTCGGATCGTTTTTATCCTCTGTTTTTCATTTTCTGCAAAATCGGAACTTTCCAAACTAATGAAAATAACAAATCGCAACTTGCTGCCGAGCTCGAGATAGCCATTCGAAAAAAAGTCGCATGGGGTAAATTCGGCATTGGGATTCCGAGTCAGTCTCCACGATGAAATAACCACTCTGACGGTAAATTTAATTCCCTGGACATTGGAGGACGCGGGCAGCGAGACAAAGCTCGAAAGCTCTTTGCCGGGGAGGAAGTTACTCCATACTTACACGGACCTGCATAGGTGGAACGAGAATAACGAGTCTATATCTTCGACATATTTTATCACAACAATTTCTAGTAAAACTAAAATTATCACAATTAATATAAAAATCATATAAGCGGATTTGTAATTCTTCTGGAAAGAATGTCATGCCTCGCTAGTCCCGGGAGAGAAATTATGAGTAAAATTTTATTCCATTTCAAAAATAGCGTATGCTCGGTTACGTTTCCGCAATAAATTGATTCGCGATTGATCTGGAGGCTGGAAAACCAGATGGTCCCGGGAGCCAGACTAGAGTAATAAAACATCTCGCTGGTACATCGGATGACCTATGGAACAAATTGCACTTTTATTATCGCAGATAGCGCCCGGAGCAATTGGCAATTTACGATAGCGTTTGAGGAAGGAGTGGTAGGTACTAGTTTTCTCTTATTTCACTTCGACTCTACGCAATTAGATGTCACCTTCTTAAGTCTCACGACTTAACACCCCACTTCACATTATCTTTTCTTTTCCCTGAAAAATTAATCTCTCTCTCTCTTTCTCTGTATTTCCTCCAACTTTTGCAGAATTTTCTATCGTTGAACTCATTATCCCGCCAGTCTGAAAGCTTCGTTATATTTCTGAGCTTGCAGTTATGTCATAAAACGGTCCTCTCCGTTCTCAAGGGCGTAAAATATGATCATCATTGGTTTTTCAGTCTGCAACTATTCAGAACTCTATGATAGATCAATCTTCGGAGTACAAAGAATAGGGAAACCCGCGCCGAAATTTGGAGACTTTAACTATTATGTCGAAGCGAATTGACGTAACGCTAGGAATTATCGCATCATCAACGAATTGATGAAAACCGACTGAATACCATGAAGAGAGAAAAAAAATGGAAAATTTCTTAAGGATGATTTCAACCGATTATCATTACTTTTTGAACGCATTTGAGAAGGTATTAGAATGTCGTAGCGAGGCATAATAGGCTGCGAAAGAAAGTCGCAGAAGAAAGATCGTTTTTATTCACCGCACGATGTATCTTTCCACGTCATGTCGTTGTTATGTAATCCATCCAACATTGTTAATTTAACGAGAGAGTGGCGTGGGACGGTGACAAAAAGATCGATAAAACTACAAATTAAGACAATTATGTATTATGCGAAAGAGAATAAGCACCAGTACGACAAGCGCCTATTCCGAGGCTCATAGATCACTGAAACAAACAAACCAAGAATATTTTTAGCGGATGAATCTCATTTTGTGCCACACTTTTCGTCGTTTCATATCTATTAAATATTTCACGAGTGGAATTTGCCCAATACAAGTTGTCACCCGCGAAAAATGAAGATATGAACAACCGTTTTTCGAGTTCTCCCTTTTCGTTACTCATCTGTTCGATCGTTACTTCGATGATGTTGATCACGGAAAGTTGCAACTCGTACCTTTAGCATGCTGCGCTGTATAGCCGCGAAAACTCAAAGTTCATAAGGCTGCAAGATGAATGACGAAATACTAATATTTTTCCGCCCAAAACCCAGGGTGAACTCTTGAAAGGGATAACGAATATAATGTTAGCGTCCGAAGTTCACCGCGTTCTTCTAAACCCTGTAAAGGAGCCGCAATTGATCATTACAACTGTTCGAAAACTAACCGAGTAAGTGCAGATAGCTCGTGATATAATCGGAATGAGGATCTGTTGCTGACTGCAATAAGCGCGGATCAATTCACAACTTGTTTCGGAGCATACTACAACTTCATACGGCTCGTCGATTTCCGTGTTTGCAGTTGTCTTTAAGGTAGCGACGTAGCGTTAGAATGACTGTTGGATCCGTGTGCAACCTGTAAGAGCCAGGATTAAGGGTGCCCGCGCGTTGGTGCGTGAATTGCACGAGCTTAGCAATTGTGGTCACGGAGCAGGTGTGCAGTTGAAAATAGAAATCGGGACGATATTATAAGAAGAGACGTGAAAACTACTGCCACGGTGAACTATTATCGGGGATATTATCGTCGTAATACGGTTTGTTTTCTCGTTGCATTGCGGAAGAAGGAAAAGAAAGAGAAGAATCAGGTGAACCGTGTAATGCATAGAAAACTGAAAACTACAAAGCGAAGGCACTTTCGACGGCGTTTTCCTATCTTTTCTTTTAAATTTTCTCGCCAATTTCACTCGGCGAGTTAACTACTTCTGAGATCCACGCTGCAAGTGGGAAACTCTTCGCCAAGTAGTTATCGCTCCAGGGTCGTAAAACCGCAAATAGCTATTCTAGCTTCTTTAGATATTTCTCTTTTTGCCATTTTTGTTCTCTCCCTCTCTTTCTCTTTTTCTCAGTTCAAGTAGGCATATTATAGATTTTGCACTGGCTTTTGTTGCACTGGCAAATGGAAAAATTTCGTTTCTCCAACAGCGGAGCGAAAGTACTCGTTTTCGCTCCGCTCGGGAGGATCGGCAACGGGTGATTCTTGGTCGGTGGAACGCACGTTTTCGCTCAGCTCGCCGTTTCCGCGCCTCCCGAACGGATCGAAAACAATCGTTGTACCTTGTGCACCGGGAGCGGAAACGCCCGTTCTCACTCTCGGTGTACAATAAACTATTCTACTCTTTTTCCTTGTCCACTAGAGATCTACTAATGGGGGATTCGACGTTAAATCCCAAATTGCTCACTATTCTCAATTTTTCGTTGTTTTTTTAATTCATTCACTTTATTCTGCGCCGAAAAAACATGGATCCGTGTCTTTTCGTTCTGCGATTTAACGATGTTTTTTATTTGTTACGACTGGTTCAGGTTTTCGGGATATTATTGGTCTATCTATATACGTTACTGAATAGCTATAACTGAAAAACTACTGGCTCTACAAACAACACGACAGGGATAAAACTTGGGTAGTTTTAAATACATTTTCCGATAAAAATGATCTCGACGTTTTTCAAACTGTCGAGCTATTTGTGACAATTTTTTTTTCATCCTGAATTTGGAAAAGCCAGTTTTCAGAAAACAAAAGAACAAACAGACAACTCGGAGTTTTAATTTCTCTTCGGCTTTCGATTGCTCTGAAGCTTTCATAAAAAATTGAGGTTGCGACAATTTGTCGTGGAATTTTCCATATTCACGGCCACCTACATTTTCATCACGTGCGATGTTCAAACGCCTGTGTTTTACGTTTTCCGAGAGAAATACGCGACACTATATTCACTCCACCGCGACGTAACGTTCGCGTTCCTTGACTTTATGTCTCACTACACAAACCGAGAGAAAATGGAACAAGGACTTTCTATTCATTCGAACAGTGAACGTGATGAAAAAAGTTCAAAGAGAGAAAAACAGAGGCACGAATTTTCACGGTAGCAAATTTAGACGTTTGAGGAAACCTATTCACGTAAACAAATTTTCCGACTCAGGGATACTCTGATTGAAAAATTAACTAAATCATCAAGCCGAGGGGCTTTATTACCCTGCAGATTGTTTTTCACGTTTTCCCACGCTACGATGTTGTCGACAATTTTTGTCCTAAATCGTAAAAATTACTTGAAATTTACAAAAGACTTCATCCGGCTCATTTGCGACAAAAAAATCTCAGTGAATCGAAACAAATTTTTAGTTCATTGAATTGGTTTTCTCCTTATCAACTGAACTGCATTCTTCGATTAATTTTCCACGTTGTATTATGAGTCCCTTCGTCTCTGTGAATTCGTTTTTTCTCGTATTCGGTGAACGGAAAATTGAAATTTTTAATGACAAAATCTGCAACTTTGAATAGATCATCGTAAATCACGAGTCATTTACTCAAAGACACAAAACCGTAATTCGGGTTCCCATTGTTTGTGGTAAAAAAATGAGGGGAACGAAAATAAAGGAAAATTGAGGGCTGCGGTTACGACGCTGTTGGCCGCCCACTCCCACCCTCACCACCGACTTGAACCCCAGCAGGAAACTAACGGTCGAACAACTCGCAGAACTTTCGCCTATTAAATCGCTGTTAAACATTTATCGGAAGCGTGGACAGCGAACTTTTTTTTCCACGACAATCAGCTTCAGCAGCGGAATTTAATTCCCCGTTTCTATACTACTTCGGAGACGGAAAAATAGGGCATAAATAACGGAGGTTACGTCGCGGATATTGGATAAGAAAATTGGAATCCTGGTTTCCACATGTTTTGTACTTTGTTTAATGTGTCTTGAAAATTTTCGATTTTTCGTTATCAACCGTACATTTCCGTTTCCAATGAAATTGGAAGTCTTTCGATCCTAGAAATTTGCGAACTTGAGATTATGTCGGGTCTCAGTATTTTATGAAAGAAAAAAATTCAATCATAGCTGACGAGTGATCGACTTTCAAAAATTGATCATCCTTCAAATGTCGCACCAACGACTTGGTTCAGAATTGATTTTGTCATTAGAATTCTACGAGATAGATATGATAGCACGGTCATTGGTCTGGAATGATGAAGAAGAAGCATTCGCTGATAGGAAGTTCATTGATAACCGATATTCAAAAATCACGATTTCCTGATGTGGATGAACAAGCTTTCGAGTTCAATCAATTCAAGATGTAACCTACGTGCGTCAGATGACGAAATAGCATTGTACCCTCAGTTTTGAATAGTTTCCCGAAGTTTTGATGGTAGGCTTATACTATATTGGATGAAAAGTAAGTTGGGTTAACCAATAAGAATAGTTAGCTAAGAATGCGATTATGCCGTCAAGAACTAAGGTACGTAGATGGGTTGGATGGTTGGTAGGTATAGGCTAAGCGGAGAAGAATTTCATTCGCTCCTCGAGCTCTGGTCTTGTTCCTCGAACAAAGGTTCGCTCCATGTATTGACGTGGCAGCTAGTCACAGGATGAGGATCGCGTGACTGCCTCATATAAAGTGAAATAAAGTCTGTGGAAGGCTCTCCCCAGTCCCCGGTATACCTATCCCGCATTTTCCCGGCATCTTTTCTCCCTGCTCGAAGAAACTCGCGGATTCTCTCTTCTCAAAAGAAATTCAACATCGACCGTCGTCGTTGCCGCTGCCGCCGCCGCCGCCGCCGCCGCCGCCGCCGCCGCCACAACCACAGCCTCGTTCGAAAAATGTCCATTTTCATCCCTGCCGCTCTTTTTCATTTTTCATTTTTCATTTTCCCCTTTTCTTTCCAACTTCTATTTTTAGTTCCATTTTCATTCTATTTCATTCTAGCTCTTGGCACTTTATTTTTGTATTCTATTCTATATTCTAGTTCGAGGTATATACCTAGCATATGCACATGCATGTACGTATACCTATCCACCTACTGTACTTTCGCCTCAACTTTTCTTCGCCTTACCTACACCGTACTTTACCTTTTCTTCGCCCATACCGCAATCCTTACTTTCCTTTGAGAGGCTAAGAAACTTTGTAGAATCTTCGTCGCTGTTGTGATCTTCGAATAGAAATATTCCCTGTATAGCTAAGCTCTGTACGTACCTACGCGACGCAATTGCGCATCCTCTTCCATATCCGGTCTTAATTTTGAATTCGGGTAATCTTGCTTTTGTGTAGCACCCGTTTCATCCTTCTCCATTTTTTTCTTTCTTCAGTGCTTACCTTCTCAGTGTACTGCGCCGCAGAGAATTGGCAATTTTTTCTAATTTCAATGAAGTCTGAACTTGACAATCAATTTCGAAAATATTTTTCTATTTTGTGGAAACTGAGGCTACTTTGCAGAAATGAGGCTTTCATTTGGCGTTCGAAAATCAGACACATTTCTATTTGTTATAGAAAATCGAAAGTTTGAGAAATCTGTCCTCATATTTTCGGAAAGTCATGCTGCAAGGGACGCTTACTTCGTATTTTCAAAGTCATTCAATAGAATTCAATATATTATTTCCGCATTTCAGTCATTTCAGTCGCCACTTCCTTTTTAATCTTGGTACCATGGAATTTTTGAAAATAGCCTTCATATTCCAAACGCCATTTTCTCCCGAACGGTAAAAGATTTTTGTTATTCTAGCACACCAAATTAAAGCACGATTTATCCGATTTACGGCAGAATAAGAATCCCGGATATTGATTGAGGCAGTCAGATTCAGATTTCATTCACATTCTGAAACCAAAGAGTGTTGATTTCTATTCTTCTTCAATCGATATCCCGCAAGTGTGTCTCACTTTCGAAATCGTTTTTCGACAAGTATCTTCACAGCGAATTACGGGAAAATAGTTCAGCAGTGACGTATAGTGTCAATCACGTGAAGGGTCATTACAAATCGTGGAATGATCTGACCAGTATAATAGAAATCGTGAATGAGAGGGAAAGCTGTCGGGTGGCTGTCGAGGAAAGCTGTGAAGGGTGAAGAAAGTGTACACAAATGTAGAGCATCAACACTGTATAATGTACGAAAAAAAGCTTCGACCAATTGTACGTGTGTGTGAACTCGATGTACGAGTGTATACGTACGTACTACATTGTGGATTCAGGTGTTGATGTGAATATATTTATAATAATAGTTGATGTATAGGTGAAGGAGGCAATTTACAGAGCGACCCTTGCCCGGCATTAGACGGTCGATCAATACACGTAGATCGTAAGATTTGCTAATTCCAAGCCAGCGATCACGGCACGGCATGGTATTCCGTATTTTTATACCCACTACATGTACGGAAGACTGCAGTGTTAGTCCTGAGTACATGAACGCCGTTGTCGTAGGTTGGTACTTATACGGATAACGTGACTTTCTTTCATCCCCATAACAATCACATCGCCATTTGTCTTCACTTTTGATGATTATCCACTTGGGAAAACAGAAATATTTGAACTCCGATTACTCCTACATTTCGAAAATTCGTTGCTTCATTCTATTCCGGCTATCATGCGCGGAGGATGCATTTGCAGGTACCTTTCGCAATGGTTCGAATCTGGGCCATTCTTGGATGTTGTGCACCGAAATTCATACCGGAGTATCGTCAAAACACGAATTCTCACGCGGATGGTGAATAGATGTGATAAATTTGGTAGTTTGATGGGATAAGAATTTCGAAAAAAGCCTCCTTCCGACCTCCCACTTCTAATAATTTATGTGAATAAATATTAATCTTGAGGTTGATGAAATGGAGTAGATAAACGTGAGGGGCAGTGGGTAGCAGAAAAAGGAAAAGTGGCGGTAGTAGATATGGGAGAAAGATGTGGAGCGTAATTTTAGCCGGAGAAAAACACAGCCATAGATTCAAGTCCTTTATCTTGTGGGGAAAGAAGTTTTATTTTTCTCTACTCGACGGTGCTTTGCGCATGTGGGGTATGACCTACCCAAGGTACGATTCAGTTCTCTGAAACTACCGCAGCGAATACCGAGACTTCCTTTTTCGAGGGTCAGGCCTTCGGACTCGTGCTAGTGCCCACGGAGCGTTCGAAATCTGCAGTGTATAAACTGCAAGTAGCAAAAAGTTAGCAAAGCTCTGGGAACGACAGCTGGCATTTTAATTTCAGTCGGGGGGGAAAAAAAGAGTTTTTCCATTACTTATTCTACCGCAACAGTATCAAACCGGGTATCGCCGTACTAGCGAAGGTAGAGAAAGGCAACTTTATTCAGGAATTCACATCCCACTGGGTACAAACCAACGTACCTCATACCTATATTCTAAGTTATAGAACCACCAGAAGTCACCAAAGTATGCTAATTGGACAATCAAAACTTTTAAAGTTACAATTAATACACCAGTCACTGCCGCTTCCGCCTCGAGCTCAGCTAATCCATTTGGCAGACTGTATTATTATACCAAACGGAAAATCTTCTAGAAATTTTGGGAGCCCCAAACAGCAACTATCTATAGATCGACGTGAAAATTTGAGTTGATTTCACACGATTTATTGTTTTTTTGTTTTGTTGCATCGTATGCAAATTTTCGGATTTTTCGTGTAAACCTGATTCCAAGACGAATCTAAGGCCATAATTGATAGCTCGGGGTATTTTCGTATGCTCGAATTATCATTGTTGCATCGGGAAAATCTGGTCATTCGTCGAGACTTGCCGTTCAGTATCTACACTCTGCATTGCTGCGTTATTCAAGAAAGCCTCAGCCCCTCTGGCTTAAGCTCTCGTTCATCTATCTGCCTTTTTTATACAGTAATTTTGAAACTCTCATCCGACGCCCTGCTGTTGAAGAGTTGAGCAGAGCTTTAATTGTGATCCAAAAGCTTAGTGCGGACACTTACAGCATGGAAGCTGAGCTACTAGATGGAGCTAGGTGGGTTCTAAGACTCGTGGAATTCTACTGCACCAGGAGAAAGAGCTTGGAGAAAGCTTGGTCCATCCTCGTAACACATTAGCTGACGAACTCTTCCGGGTAGACAATCCAGACTGTAATGTTTATACAGACAACAAAATCTGCATGAGAAGAAGCCGCATGTATCGTAGGTATAATAGGTATACGGTTCAAATTGAACTTTATTCCTCGCGGATTAATTTTCTGCCGAATGAAATGGCTCTCGAATTTCATCACGAATTTCGAAGTCCCTCGCCGTTTAATTGGACGGAGGATTTTGTCCGCGTTGGCCATCCTCCGGCTTAACTACATTCCATCAACGGTGTAATCTAACACCGCGTCTCTCGGACACAAAGACAATGTTATTTGATGTCCTGAATAAACGTTCACGTAATCACTGAAAACACACGGCTCTTAGTTTTTGGGTGTAAAGATAATAGTCCCAAGAATTAAAAAATCTGTTTCCGTTCAACAACGAGTGTTAATTCAAATCAAGGAGACAATCATGAAGCGAATAAGTCGGAAATACCGATGGAATGAGAGCCTTCATTTTACGTGTCAGTTTTCAATCGGGTCAAATAATTTTGAAAATTTTATAAACGAGCAAAAACTTACATGTAGCTAATATTCCGGAGTGAACAATGACAAATAATATAATATGGGTTCGAAAATTAATGAACAATTGCCTAACCGTTTTCTATTTGAAAAGTTCGCGAGCATGCATGATGAGGCAACTTCACAGGATTTCGCATAGCCATTGAGTGAATTTGAAGAATTTCACACGAAATGATTGATGGCTTTGACAGACTATGAATTACTTCAAGTGACATCGAATTATCACTCCTTTGAAATTCGAACGACCCCAGACTACTTGAGATAACTTCAAGGGTCTTTGAATGACCGTGATAATTATTGCAGTCAATGCCGTCGAATGAATCTACGTATGGACGGAAAAGAAGTAAGAATAATAAATGACGAATCAAAGGGAGCATAGCCCGTTTGAGAGTGATTGAACACGACGATAAACTTTGAACAAGAAATTCACCTATGAGCCGATCTATCCTGTGATATATTTGACCTGATTGTGGGCGCATTTACCTACGTGCGAAATAGCAAATAATTATTGGGTAATTAATTGAAATGGTGGTAGGTTCTGAGCTGTAAATGAATAGACCAAAATCGACTGTACGATGTGAATGCAGCCTCGGACAATACCGGAGCATTAGGTGCTGCCTCGTCTAGTAGAGTAGTACATACATGCATTTATGTAAATTTGCTGTGAGATTGGTTTCGCCAAATGTGATAAAGAGTCGCTGACTGATAGTGGCGCGGGTTCATCAAAGCACGCCAAACAGTCTAGGCTGTTACTTGGGAAATTAATTTCCAACGGATTCATCCACGGGGCTATACCTTCGGACTTGGTATTGGTAGATAGGTTGAATAATTCACGGAAACGACTATATTCGGCACCGAAAACCCACCTGTAAGGCTCGGGATTTATTCTACGGAGTAGTATACGCCCTTTTCAGATCAGACAAATCACCCCTCTTTCCTCCAGGCATTGTTTGAATCGTTTCCCTCTCACGGACCACGGAATGTATATGCCCGTGACTCCATTTAGGCTTCGTTTTTGTCGAAAATTCAAAAGGAACCAAACGATAAAAAATTAATTTTTCACCACCAGGTACCGAATTTCGATAATTATCGTCAATCTCACCAGACGTCACAGTAGTAATTGTGCCGTAATGTGAAACAATTATATGCAAGCTCTTTCGAAGCTCGTGAGTACATTCTTCCGGATATTTGAATGAAAAATCAGCCCCGCCGGGAATAACACTTTGTGGAGTAAAGATGGCCGCCTTGTAATATCCGGTACACACGGCAGTGACCACGTAGTTTCAAAAGACCGTGAAACGAAGCCGACACACTCTTTTGAAGAAAATAGAAATAGAACAAAATATAGACCACGACCTGCTGAGGATCAAAGATGCTCACGTTTACCTACAAAGCGGCGAAAAAAGGCAGCCCGTCGCCGCGCCGTATACAACGTCCGTTTATTTATCCATAATTGTGACTATGCACTGCTTGCTGTCCTACAAAAGGATGATAAGTTAGCCCAAGTTTTGACCGAACTGATTTTTGGCAATTCAGTTTAAATTCGAAACTAAGCCCGGTAATATGCTCTGCATAATTTCGGGGTGTTTCGACCTTATAACTGATTGTCTTGTTCCATTGCGTACGCATAGAAACAGAAAAATAGAATGAAAATTGAAAAAATGTATTAAAAAATTGTAAAACCGAAAGTTTTCTGTTTTTGCGTTCACGGAAAATGATTCTTCCGAAATCTTTTTCCGCTTCCCAACTCTGTGCTCGTTCGATAAATTTTGATTCCAATGCCACGAACTAGTTGAAAGCAATTGAATTGTTAGAGTATAACGATAAGTGAGGAGCTGTCGCAGCTTTCAACTGTAAAAGCTTAAATTTGTTCAATGTTTTACTACGAACGTATGCCAATCAACGATTCAACGTCAACGGCCGAATCTTTACGGCTCTACTATAATTTCAGACAGTTTGATGGTTCTGTGAAATATTGTCATCAACAACGAGCGAAGGACTTTCATGTAGTTTTCTTGTTATCTCGGTTTTAGTGTTTTGTCGACTTTTCGCGGAAATGTTGAGCTACTTCAAATTATGTAAAAACTCGATTGTAGTAACTTTTTCGGAAGAAAGTGACAAGAATGTGGAATGGATGAATGAAGAAATTCTGTACTCGAGAACGTGCTTGAAAAAATTGCCACTCTGCCCAAGCGCGTGCCCGCATAAAAATGATAGCGGGGTACAGTTTGAAAAATTTTCATTTTGTCCTTGGCGCATTTTTATAACGAATAATATATTCACCGGCGAATAAAGGGGCTTGTTCTAATCCGAAAAGTATGTAGCTACCTGGAGGTTGGGGGCAGGGCAAAGAGGAGAGAGGTGAAAGGCGAAAGTAAAGGAATTAAAAAAATGAGACAGAGCGCCCTGAAATAAAATGATAGCGGAGAGAAAGCTGGAGATGGGAATAAGAATAAGGAAGAAAGGAAAAAGGGCTGTGCGAAAAATACCCGAGAAGAATATATTCAGATTAACTTCAACCCTGGGTTTGGGAAACCTCTGTGTAGAAGCTGATTAAATAAGGACTATTCCACACGAGAGATCCAACTAGTGATATACCTAATCTAAGGCATGCATAAGGAAAGTGAATGAGATATAAGCCGCGAGAGAGAGTAGAGTGGGAGTTTCTTCCGCTGGGAGACCATAAAGCATAAAGCTGGAGTAGACACGGAGGCAGCTGAGGGCGAGCCTTTTATTTCAATATTTGCAAATTGGTTTCGTTTTACTACTCCGCGAATTAGGTCGCTCGGAAAGAAAGCTTGCAGGATACGAAGAAGGAAGAAGTAGGCTTATCAGCTGACAGACATACGACGCCAAAATTATTTTCATTCAAATACCCACGTTCCGGCAACCCCTATTTTTATTCACCCTATAATTCGAACCTCTTCTACAAATTCTGTCATGTCTATGTATGCTATGGCGGCTCTTCGAATTTACCTTACCAGAAATTCGTGTCCGATGGGGGAGGGGGGGGGCTCATCATTGATTTTCAGATTTCTAATGAGAATCGAAAGTTCTTATGCGAAATTTTAGCTCAATCCCCAATTTTCAGTGGTGAATAAAACTGCTTAATTGAACCCGACGTTGGAATGGAAGAGCCTATTTCAGAAAATGAAGATCAACTCTTTTCAGAACTATCTGCTCGCGATGAAATAAATCGTCGAAATATGACCCATAGATAATTGGAAAGGTTGCATTGCCTGCGTTTTCTGCTCCGCAAATCACGTTTGTTATTCACGATTTTCGTTCCGCAAAATATCGCAGTTCCTATATATTCTCATTGAAAACTTTGGAAGTGATTGGGAATTTCGGATGGCGCTGGTGCAGAGTTAATTTGAAATTCAGTCCATAAAACATTTAGAGAAGAGAAGATATCCCCTCAACACCATGTTTAACACGATCGATACACAGGAGTTGTATGTTGATTCTGACGAGAACAGTTTGTAGGAAGAAGTTATCTGACTGAAGCCTTCTTGCCTAACCTGCAGCATGCTGTTCCGAACCACACCAAAGTTTGTTATTCATCTGCGAACTTGCAAATTAGTCTAGGATGCGTCTAGGCGCCAATGTTAGTGAAGCGGTGCGGTGTAGTGCATCGTGCCTCCTTCCTACGGTCAAAAACCTGTAACGGTTGGTATGTACCGACATCTCTAGGGAAATTTTCGAACAAGATTAGCTTATAAACTTCTTCAATCATTGTTGAAAATATCGTACAAGTGAATATCTAGGTTGTGCGAATTGGAAATAGCGCGGAATAAGAATTCTATGGGATATTTAAGGACTTTAGAGAGAACCTCCACAAGCTCCGTGAAAGGATATGCAGCCATGAATTACATAAAAATTTCAAAATATAAGTATGAGTAGTTCTCTGAAAGGCTGGAAGAAATTTGAAGAATTACGAAAATCGTCTGGACACGAAACTGTTTCAAACATTTTCAAAGTACATACCTACTCGATTTTCCATTGTAAGCTCCCGAGTAGGATGTGGCGGTAGTCGCCGAGGGAAACTCCGTTGACTGGGAAGAATGCCGGCATGGCGCTGGAAGATGAACCAACCGTCTGATAAGAAGGCGCACCAAAGAACGGGCGAGGGAAGAAACTTGCCTTCAAGAAAAGGACAAATGGGGACCCTGACTGCCGGGAGTTTTATCAGTAATTTGCGATTTTTCCTACAGCTCTAGCTCCAACATCATTCTCACTCTCTTTTTTCTCGCTTTTTCTTTCTTTGGATATGGTAGTTCGCACTCTCGCCCACCTTGTTGCCACTTTGCCGTTTTCCATTGTAGCCATCATCAACGCCCACCTAGCTCTTCTTCCTGCAAATGAAGTCTAGTGTATTCCCTCCCTTCTTTTTGTTTTTCCCAACCTTATCAGCATCGCCACTTTCCCCACACTTTTCTACTCACCAAAAGAACACTTGACTTTACCATCCGCCAGCTTTCCCTGGGCTTTTATTTCACTACGGCTTTTCCTAATCGCGTTGAAACTTTTTTTTATTCTCGCAAAAATGGAGCGAGAAGAACGTACACGGAAATAAATACCCACCGTGTCTCAACTGTCGGTTAACTCGCTCGCGGAGGTCATGGCACTATAAATCCTTTCAGAATGGGGCAAAGTACGGTAAAGATACTCAGAACTGTTACAAAAGCACAGCTTTTCGGGGCTTGCGGTGATAAGCAATTAAGAAATCGTAGAATCCAAAACGGTAAATCCAAAATAGTGATAACAATACATTCTAATCCACTGAGAATGAGGTACGTTTTTTTTCGTAGATATTAAAATCATTCGGATTTTCATCACCATTCTCGTTTCACGACTGTGAATTCTGAAATTTGTGTCCAACTTCTTAATTTTTGGCCGCCAATTTGAGTTTCGAAATTGCTCAGTTGAACACGTTTATTGCGTCGACCTCCAGAAATCACGGAAAACAGATTTTTATGAAAGTTATAGGAATTATTCCTCACCTTGCATTCCACGGCTCAAATTTTGCGCATTTCAAGACGAGTTCACAATCAAGGTTCACAATGAACTTCGCAATTCTCGAAACAGATGTGTTTTCAACAGCCCGGCGAACACACTGGCGCCGAGTACAACAAATTTGACAAGAACACCAGAAGATCGAAGAACTCCAGGTTCGTGATCAAAAATAGCTCCGAAGAATCAAATTTCATGAAAATTGAATAAATCTTTCATTTCTGCATCATATTCTTCATCGCCCGTCATATCGGACATAGTATATCGAGAGATTGGCAATTCCAAGCTCAAAATAGAATTGAAATAAAAAACGTGTCGTGAAAGTTGTATAATTGCGAAAACGACCCCCTTGTTTCTTGTACTATGGATTGCAAAAGGACTTATCAAAAATATGCTCAAACCGGAAGCGAATGTACGCGTGAGTTACATCCGGGGTTCCAAGAACGTCTTCCATGCATCTTGATTTACTGTCGAGTACTGGTCACGCCACTGTTTCTCAGGAGGGTTACCGGGCTTTTAGTTCACAATGGCCGGCATTACTCGTGGCCATTACGTGCCACTCTGTACGCTCATGTAACGTGTAACGTGTTTTAATACACCTGGTACTCCGCACTGTAAGTGTATTCATAATAATTCACACCTCATGTACGTGCGCATACCTCGGCCTAATGAAGTTGTGTGAAGTTGTGTATAAAAAAAGGGCCGAAGAAGAGAAGGAGACAGAGGGGGATTCTTTTCTGCTACTGTTGGAAGTAGCTCAGCAATATTTCATGCAGTCTTCGCCATTGAATGTTATCACTCGCTGCTTCATTGATTGGACTTCTTCCTACGTCTCGTCTCGTTCATCAGTAATCAGAGCGGATGATCAGAATAATTGCGCAGAGCAGGGGTGAATTATGAATTCACCTGAATTCGCAATCGTACAATTAGTGTCAGTTAGTAAGTTAGCTGTAGGAACAACAGGTGATACTTTATGAATATGCATTATCCTCACGTAGAAACTCTATATCCGGCTCCAGATTTCTGCGAGATATTATCAATTATCGTTATGTAGCAAATAGTAGAGTAATAGCTCGCTGGCACCGTTCTATTCGACTCTTCGTCTTTACGGCGATCGACCACGGCACTGCCACAGTCTGGTATCCTATCTCCAATCAAACTTAGTTCCATCAAATCAAACATCCATCCTACCGTGATTAACGCGCTCTACTGGCTGCGTGTATATTCCCTGAATTTTCCAACATTTTCAAAATGAGAACTCCGTCACGGATTTGGAGAGTACCTGAATATAGTCAACCTCCTGTGTAATGAAGTCGTATCTTCGTTATATCTTTTCGTTTTTCTGGTCGGTTTCGTCGGAGCTTTGGCGTGATCAGATCCTCTGACTAGCATGGAAGCAGCTCTACGAGGTATCGAGTTTGGCTCCACCTTCTCGATGTAGTTCCACCTTCCATTCTCATTCGTATTCCTTGTTTTTCCCTCCTCACTGCAGACTCTCTCATAGTCGGTAGATACATCCAGTGTAATTTTGTTCCCGTTTTCGTGCAACATTTATGCGAAGCGTTTCCACCACCTGCACGTTCGCCATGATCTTCCACCTCTAATGAATAATAGCTTTAGGCTGGAAAGTCCCGCACAGAAACGACCTTGAGAAGAATTCCAGAGTAATGTCACTTGGAGTGAAAGTTGAACAGTGGAGTTAACTCATCCAGCATTTTCGAGATCTTCACGGCAGCGCGAGTTTTCTCTACAGACTTTAAAACTCTATGACCTAAGAAAGCGGGCGGTTAAGCGAGTGGGAAAACTTGTCGAGTTTTCCAACCCTTGTTCACCCGGTGTTACCGCCCCATCGAAGAACAAACATAAAGTCGAAAACCAGCACCTGGTTTATATTCCATTCATGACTACGCGCATGCAGGGTTCCTGCGCGGTTTGTCTGGCGCCGTCTGGCAGCTCACAGCGTTACAGAATGAGAGGAAAGACAAGTGGAAATGAAACGAAAGGAAAGGAAATGGACAAAAACGGAATTTATCAGCACTGCACTGGCGCGGAGCATACTATCAGAGTTTCTTGAGCTTTTAAGACAAGTTTTATCAAACTATCTCCGCTATTAGAACGTCGTGACAACAATGCTTGAACCCGAATGGAATTCCGCATGTTTCTGATGTTTCAGAGGCAGACATGGCTCCGCGGGAGAGGTATTGCTTGTGGAAATGTAGTTTATCAGGATCCGATGTATCGGTTCTGTGCACTGGCGTCAATGCTTCTCATTTCCCGAGCGGCCCGCACCGGCAGCGTGGCAGTCAGCTTTTGTGATTCTAGCCAGTGTTTGCTAGACGCTCACAAAGCATATTCATTCGAGATCGTATTCCGAAGGTTGATGCTCGACCTGAATAAAGCAATGACACAATGCACCGAGTTACTCTCGAGTAACTTACACGACGACACGTGTGCACTGGTGAATTTATATAAAGTATCCAGTGGCAGTGGCGCTGTTATGGTACCCCTTACCTACGCCCACACCCATCCCCATCCCCATCCCTATCCCCATCCCGCAATTCCGCAACACTAGAGAATCAAGTTACACTTGGGAGCTACGACTGATACATGTATTGTAACGGCTACGCCATGTGCACCGAATTCATATCCGCCTTCGCAAGATGGAAATAAGTTTGATTTTTAAGAAATCAACCATAAGGAACAGAGTCATATTCTTTTTATGATTTTAGAACTTGATACTGTACCAATACCAACCCTTGAGAGAATAATTCAGCCTCTGAAAAATAGAGTGCAGGTGCAAGTAGAATTTGAGAAAAAAGATCATAAAGTTCGTTGAAATATGTATTATTTTCACTATCATTTTCAATCTACCTGAGTGACTTCTGGATTTTTTCGTTTAGCCGTATTCAATCTCTAGCCGTTTTGAAACGTACGTAGATTCTGTTTCGATGAGAATTCGCATACGTTCTTTCATTCCGTTCTCTTAATACAATGAGTATTGGAACTATAGTAGTCTTCCGCTGGAAATAAATTGAAAGAAAATTGAAAATAACTCCTGAGAATTCCGCTTCGATAGATATAATGAAAAAACTCCACTTCGTTGCTATGACAATTCCGAATGATATGGAATTTTTTCCGATTGATTGATTCCGCGCATTATTATTTCTGTATTCAATATGTCTGCAGGTCTTCTTCTACCGAGGAATCGATGAATTGGGGATTTTTTTTTCCTTCAAAAACTGACCGTTGAAAATATCTCGATTTCATTGCTAGAGAATTGATCTCCAAATTCTGACTTTCTCATTCCATTCTGTGGAGTAATATTAGACCGGTCATATTTCGAGACACTACCAACAGAGGAAAATTTTCAGGAACTTGATCGTCGCTATCAAAAAGAATTCGCCACACCCAGGTGCACCTGACTCCAGAAAAAAATTATTTCTCTAGAAACTAGATCTCTATCATTTTGGAAAGACGTCCACGTATGGAACTGAGATTCGAAACATAGATACATCAGGGATAGCTAATGCTCGGAAAATATTTCACCACAATACCTATAACCATCTTGAATGCAGGATAAAATTCTTTCGAAAATTTTAGTTACCTACATCGCATGGCTCATTAATTGAATTTGCTAATTTGTTGGATCGTTTTAAAACGAAAATTTTCGATAATTTAGTAGAAATGATGGATTCAAAAATTCTGAAAGAAAATTTTTCCTTCTTCAATGTAAGAAACCATACTAAGCCATGAACAGAATATAAATATGCTTGTTTCATTTTCATTATAGAGCATTGAAATTCATTTTCCTATTTGCTCCCGGCTTCCAAAGATGACTTCCCATCGCGATAGCATAACAGGCTGGAGTGCAATAAATTATTTCTGTAGCCTATTTCACGTCCGTATTTATCTCCAGGGCTAGGAGCTCCGATTAGATTTGCCGAAGGGGCTGAAGAGCAGAGTAGGAATGTTACGACTAAGGTCAATTGCCTCTTGGCCACAATCTTGCAGATCTTGAACTACGATGAATATCAAACATCATGGTACACAGTCCCGTGCGAATTGAGACCGAGACTCCAAGTCGGCTGCGCGTTATTTACGTCTGAGCGATTTGTCATGTGTACTATATGCATGTAGATTTACTTTCCTGTCATCTCATACCACCTGCCAAATCTTGGCCAGGAGTGATCAGCCCCTATTTCACCTGCATGCGCAGAGGAATTGTGCATCTCGACGAAAATATTTACGAAGAAATAGAAAAATTTGTTAATTTTCCGTCCCAGCACATTATAGCTACGCATCCAGTGACTATACATGATACTAAAGTTGAACACTATGTGAGGGATATCAATCAAATTACGCAATGGAGAGAGGTCTTTAGATTATGAGATGGTCATTTTGAAAATATATAGATCGCAACTAATCTCGTGCCGGACGTCCAATAAACTTGCAGTGAATAATAGCTGTCCATAAGACTTTTCCTAGTTTCTTCAATCCATAATCCTCATGAAACATAGACGTCTTCGAATCTTTTGAATCCAAATTAGTACAAAAAAGAAAAAGAGAGTGAAAAAGAAAAAAGCGCCGCATATAGTCTTGAGGGGTTTGGGTCGTTTCCAATCTGTTAATCTGAAAAGTGAAAGCGCCTTCTACAGAACTATTGGATAATGCTTGACCGAGTAATCGTGTCATCTTTCAGATTATCCTGGCCAATCAATATTCCAGAGTATAAAAATGTTGAGAATGCTTGCGCAGGCTTGGTTTCGAGAAGCTTGCGAAGGATTCACCTAGTTCTAGCAGAGTAATAATAGTAATAATAATAATGATAACCAAAGCACGGGAACTTTTCCATCAGCCTAAAAAGTTTTGATGAACATTTTTTCACTCTACCGAAAATGAAAACTTATACTTGAATTTTCTTTTTCCCCGTTCTCGTTCTCGTTTTCGTTTCGGTTTCATCTCATCCCATTTCGTTCCATTTTCCACTACGGTCGATATGCGATTCGTTTTTCTTTCTTCTTCAAAGCGTGGACAATTTCCTAGTCAGAGTCAAACTCGAGCGCATCTCCTTTGCCTACATAGGGATTTTCAATCTCTAATATGATAACACGGTACATTTTGTCTCTAGGATGAGAAGAATAAGAGACATTTTATGTTGGGGCTGGTGCGGTGACCCGGTCACCTGCGTTGGCACGGGTCAACCATAACGTATCTACATTGGCGAGGCGGAGCCTCAGGACATAAAGGCACAAAGGCCGAAGCACGCCCGATGGCTATTTCGGTCAATCCTTGAAGAGCAAGCCGGCCGGAAAATATTAACATCGATCTACAAACTGACCTCTCTCTACCTCTCCTAGTCTGTGGCTGATGGGATGGGATGGGATGGGATGCGATGCGCCCGACCGTGAACGTGAACGTGAACGTGAACGCGCTGCAGCGTATCTGTTTCTGTACACACGCGCATTCATATAACCTCTGCATGGTTCATACCTCGATATATTTATGCATATGAGGCTTTCTACCGAAATTCGCAGTAGTCTAGCTCACGGTTTCCGTGATTTTGGAAATCCCGGAGTCTTTGACGAAAATGAGTTTTCCGGGGCGCTGTAACGCGGAGTATCTGAGTCACAGCGATGAAATGATCGCCGTAAAACTGGCTTGCCATTATACGTCGGAATCCAGAATAATTTCCTCATCATTTTATATCGCGCTCGACACTTGATAGGGTACTGTAAACTATGTTTTTGATCCATAAACCACTCTCGATAGCAGTGTACCTTTGCCACACTAGGTATTCTTCATACTGCAAAAACGAGTATTGGGAGACATTGCACGAGACGGGGAATCCCGCGGTTCGGAAGTGCCGCCCATCTTGTGTCTTCGATTTAACTAGGAGCCCATCAACTCTTTTACCAGTTTCTCGTGAATGTCACAGTTTGATTCGATAAATTCTGCTTGGATTACAGTTCGTGAATCTTCCGTGCATTTCATGAGTTCTTCTAGAATTTCACTGGTATCTTACGAGGTCTCAATGAATGATCTGGAAACCTTACGAGTTTTCAGATCAACTATAAAATTGAATACTTGTCTGCCGTTTTACCGGAATTTTTCTCCAATTTAACCGAGATTTCATGAATTTTCGTTGAACTTTTCACAAATCTTTTGCACTGGCGTCTTTCAAATTTCACTGGAACTCAGTGAATTTTTTTGGAGAGTTTTGAAATTGAATTTTTTTTTTCATCTCTCACAAATAAGTGCTTTTTCTTTTACGCCTCAATACCTACAATTCGACAGAACTGAAAAAGTGACAATGAATTATGAAATCAGTAAAATCCAGTCGGTTAAGACGAAAAAGTTATCTCATCGGTATCAATTATCTTACTTTTCATTATGAAAATAACTCGACTTAATTGAGTGTAAAACCATCACCGCAGCATTCTGCGGCACATGTTGGAAAAAAAACGAAGAAAAGAAATATGAAGTTTGAAGTTCGTTTGTCGTGTACGAATGGCGGACGACCGCGACGTAGGGGAAGATCCAAATGGATTGAAGATGCACAAGTTGAATCGGTGCACTGGTGAATTTGCTATGCACGGAAAAAAAGAGGTGAAATTACATTGGATGGCGAGTGCACTGAAGCGGGTTGAATTTGTTGGATTGCCACTCGAAACGCATTGAATTTTTTCGAGGGAAACCAAGTGAAATAAAATTGGAGGGGTTCGTGTATTCGGCTGCGACTGCGACTGCGACTGCGGATTCGGCTGCGGTGGGGCTGTGTCCGCTGGCTTGCCACACTTCAGTAATGCGATCAATGGCATGCGTAGATATAGGGAATTTCGTTTTAACGCCGCCCTCCATAGCTCCACCTTCGTCTTTGTGAAATAGTTTCGAGTATCGACTTGCTTTCATCTATATTTTTCAATTAGGTATTTCGAAAATTGCGAAAAAGAAGAAATCCATCAGTATTCTCAGTCATCAGAGAAAGGGAATATCGCGATATTTCGTTACATGCAAATGGGTACAAATGTACTTCCAAATGCGTATTTCATGGTACAGAAATTGAGTTTCAAAGTTATCTCCTTTCAAAATGACTCTACGATTGTATAGGTATCACGCACCGTTTCCTAATGGTCAACATGTATGGTACTCGCACTTCCCACCAATGTCGCCCCAATTTCAACGTCATCTATTATAAAAGCAAAATCGCGCCATCTACCTCCTCTCTGGCGCCATCGTCCATCCGAGGGCCGCAATTTCTTCCGTTTCGTGCCGTCCAGCGACGTCAGATTGTAGGTGAAGTTTCAAAAGGCATCAGATAAATGGATTAAAACATACCGAAAGGGAAAAGAAAAGCGACTTTAATCGAGAATGGTTCGCATACGAACGCGTAGGTGGAGTCGTCTGAGAGCTGGATCGAAAGATAGAAACAAGAAAGGGAAAGAAAGATCGAGACCGTTCGGGGTCACGAGACTATCACAGCTAGGAATCTCAAGATGTAATCCGTGCGCAAAGAATAGCATTCTAAGTGAAAATAAGTTGCATGGGTTTAACTTTGAATTAGCGCACAACGCAATGTATTATTATGAATATTGCAGGATCTGGGACCAGTCGTTTTCCACCTACGCCTAAGGTTTCTAGTAGTCAATTATTCAGACTGCTCCATTCCTACGGGAAACCTCCATTCTACAAGCTTAGAGAATATAATGGAAACTCTCAAACAGGGTTAGAAAATCCGGGCTTCAATGAATATACATGTATATGTTGGGAATGAAAAGCGTGGCAACGTAGTGGAGGTTGAGGATTTTTAGTATCCTGACGCTCAGCAGTCTGGGACCAAAAAAGGATCGTTTTGGAAATGTATGGAGAAACTTTGTGGGAGAAATCAGAAACGTGAAAATCGTGTCACAAGGAAATACCATAGCAGATACCGAGTCACGCCGCGAGGCTTCTGGAGGAAACATTCAACTTTCTGGAGATGGTTTAAGATAAATAGTTACGAAGTTTGAAAAACTAGAAATTGGCCTACTCGCTTACATGCGAAAGAAAAGATCGAGATTCAGTTGCGGTTACCGCCTTGACTACACCCAGCAAGAAAGGCGAGAAAATCGAAGAGGGCATTTCATTTCTTATTTCCCTTTCTTGGTTGACTACTTTCTTCATGAACTGGACTAAAATTATGAAGCCTCATGGCATAATTACAGTTTGTCACACTGTAAGTGAAAACTGTCTCCTCAGTGAAGTATGCCCACAGTTACCTCAACTACATTTTTCTCTACGTGTATGTGCGGAAAAGGCCAATTCAATTTTCTTTCCTACGTGTAACGTTCAATTTCGATCAGTTAGTGAACGTCACGGAAAAAAGACAAAAAAAAGTGGGCGAAAAAATGTAACTTCCATAACTAACCCAGAGGTTCGAGGCCCTCAGTCATTGAACTAAAATATCACAAAAATAACAGACTTGGGAAAATTTGAAAAAAGGACATCAGAACTGATGCTATCAAACCCGAAATATAACTCAACGTGAAATCCGCGAAGTACCTACAATCTAATCATATTTCTCCTAAATGCATATACAAAAAAAAGAAACAAATCTGCATATTATACAGAAATTACAGGTATCACAGCGATCGATGAAACGGAACGATCGATGAAAACTGTGGAAACCGCAGGGACAACTATTTTCAAAACTATTCACGAACTATAAGAAAGCAATTGCAATGACGTGGATTAAACATTGTTGGAAACTTCGTTTGGCCCAATTCGAACTACATACGATAGTCAACCATTCGATGACTGAACCATGACTATAATACTGTCTGAATCGATAATTGACAAATTCATCGCTTTTTGATGCTACCGTCAGATGTTTGGTCACATTTTCTGTTCAATGGTGTACCGTGGTAGAATAGGTATAATTTGAAAATCGATCAAATTTAATCAAAACTGTCGGAATATTGTTTATGTACAGTTAATTTTTTCCCCCTGTAAAAGCCCCTCTCCAACTTCAAACACACAGCATTGCAAATGAAACGTTTATCAATTTGTTGCAGAGCCTACAACGGAAATAGTCGGTGGTCCAGATCTGTACATCAATCGCGGAAGTACGATTAACCTGACCTGCATCGTTTGGTACAGTCCAGAGCCACCGGCATTCATATTTTGGAATCACAACGACGCGGTGAGTGGATATTGAAAATAATTGAAATTTTCCACGATTTCTCGCACTCTCTTATATTTTTGGAGAAAAATATGAGCCCGTTATTCTTTGGGATGGTGTTGAATTTTTGATTGATCCTCTTTTCACGATTGTTTCGAAACTGCCGAAACTTAGCAGCCTGCTGAAACAGAAAGATTGATGCGGAAAATTTGTGGGCGGATTTCAAATGGCGAAAAATTTTCTACCTGAAATTACGTTAGGTCTGCACTCGACTGATTGTGAGTTTGAAGTTTGAGCGGCGCGTGTCTACTGCGGCAGTAGAATATTCATACGCCACGAAGGGTTCTGTCAGAAGAAGTGAAACTCAGATACGCGTAGCGATAGCGAACTCGGGTCTCGCGGGTGTAATGGCTGGCTGTCACATCAGGATTTTGAGATAACCAAAAAATGCTTCCGGCGCACAATTACCTACTTCAGTAATTCGCATACAGGTATATACACAGCATATCCTCGGTATAGCCATATAGGTAAAAGAGCTTTTTCCAGAAAACCCAAATTCTGGAGAAAAATACAAAAATCCGTTTTCAGAGAATCAGTGAATGTCATTGATGATGTTCCAGTATGGGAATACATATGAAAATCATCCAAATAGATCTCAGTCAAATTTTAACCCTAGACAGCAGAAGAATGGGGTTCGAGTAGATAATACAGAAGCATGTAGGGGAGACTGGTGTCAATTGTAGCAGCGTAGATTACGCCGCCATCTTGTGGACAAAGTCCAAGCTCTTTACGCTAGTTCATTTCGATATCTGTTCCGCTATTGTTTATCAACGTTTAGTAAAATTTCACGCAAATCTCCCTCTGCTGCGTCCAAATATCGGTTTTTTGCACCCAAAAGTAAATATATTCCTCTCCTTCACAGTTTTTCCTGTGACTGAATCGTGCGTGCGTATTTATAATTGACAGAATCTATGTTGAATCATAGCGCTTCAACTAAAAATGATGTGAATGAGAATTTGAAGGTTCTAACTTGTAGTAGGTATAGATTTTTTTGTTTTTACATAAAAATGTCGTAGATCATTGAATTGGGCTGTGCATTCGTCTATGTTAGAATTGACACCAGTCTCCCCTATGTACCTTTGGACTGTTAAGCAAAAAGCAAAAAAATGATAAGCCTTACGGTGATTCTGTATAGATTTATTTAAGAATGATGAAAAGGGAACTGAATTTGAAATGGGAGTCCGAGCTTTCAACTGAAGATTGTGAATTTTTTTTTTCTAACCAATCTCCATCGATTGATAGCACTTCGAGTTAACCCGACAAAATTGAAGATCTAGTAGGATCTAGACCTCTTGGGCGGTGAAACAATTTTTCGAAAAATGCCATTGACGAATAATTCCGTGAAAGCTTGTACGAGTTTTTTGTTTTTCCTTAATCTCAGCGTAGGAGGTGTGAAAAAATTGGTTCGTCAGACCAGAAGGTTTTTCAAAAAAATCCTCAATTCTCTCGGTGTGTATATACCCCAAAGGTAGTACTAAAAATTAATTAAATTAGGGTGAGCGTTACTAATTATTATATTAAACATCCCGAACACCCGGAACGCAGTAGACATTTCGTATTTGAAACATGAGATTCCGGGAGAGGTGAGGGCGAGCGAAAGATCGTGTCGTCTTTCATTTTCGCGAGATATTACGTGGGCAATTTTGACACCCTGTTAACTTCAAAGCGAATATCTAAGGGCCGAGCGTGTGATCAATAATTACAGAGGCATTCCTGGTGAGATTTCCTACTCAGAGATGATCGTTCCACGGAATATTCCGGTAGTAAATCTCCAACTATTTTTAGGCGTGGATTTAGATCAACCATTCTTGATCATCACGAACGCATGGAAATTCGAGGTGAAAACTTTGGGCTACTTTACAGACGAAGCACGATCTGAACCATTCGTCATTTTAACATTTAAGTATAGAGGAAAAACAGAGTACGTTATCGTCAGCCAGTCCGTGCTCCGCTCGCGTGTGGTCAAAGACTCACTTGTCCTCATGCGATCACAGCATTACCCTCGTCCGGGAAAAAATTTCATTCTCGCATTTGAAATAACATTCGGAAATAATCATAGCTTTTGAAGTTGATACTCTTATCTTTCCCACATGTTGTTTCAACCTGTTCACAAAAAAAGTTTTGAAACAATTCGAAAACATTTTGAACGAGAAAGATTTGCTAGATATATTTGAGCGGATGGATATCATACAAATTTGAAAATTTGAAACAAGCGTTTCGAAATGAGAAAAGTCAAGCTTTATAATCGTTTCGGATTATATTTCTACGACTCCTTCTCTCGGTGCCTGGATGGTTACGACAATCGTCTGTATTTTGTATCTTTTTTCATAAAAATCTTCCTTTCTAAATTTCATCTACGACTTCCATTCGGCGAAATTTCTGAGAAGAATTGTGACCATCGAAAATTTGCGAAAGTGCCCACAATTGTTGAATCTCTACGTACCTATATCCCATAATCTAGAGAAAATGAGATGGAATTCTTATGAGCTCGGTTAAAAACAAGCATGAATTTTGTAAAACTTTTTACGGTGAAATTACTCGTGCATCAGTAATTGGATGAGCGCCCTTTTTTCTCTCTGGTAATTCCCTTTTCTCTTTCAATTTCACCAGGTTCGGCTGACCTCTTTGAGCCGGAAGTGTTGAGAGCTGCAACGACGCGCGCCCTCGGGTCAGAAATTTTTTTGAAATTATTCGCCGCTCTGAATTGTTAATTTTTTGCCCCCCCCCCCCCCCCAGGTATACGGAGTTTACCAAGCTGAAGCCCCCCTAAAACAGCTCCCTGAAAAAGTTTTTGTTAACTTTTCATATGGCGTACAGAAACCCTCGAAATAGATCTGGCACTCAATCCCAAATCGATTCGGAGCACCGATATGATATCCGTCTGCTAGTATGCATGAGCGTCCAGACTTCTTCGGGCTACTACCTGCTGACCCATAACTCCCCTCATCTTATTTCCTGATCTTCTCGTTTAAGATGAGGATCATATCCCAGAACTGACAAACCTACAATATCGTATTCATTCGAATGAAGATCTAATCACACTACGTTCCAGTTGTCCGTCCGAACTTTGCCACGCTGTTATAATATTAACCCGACCCCCGCTTGAAAATTATTCCACTTTCACTTAAAAATTAGAAAACAAAATGTATGCGAGTACTCGTTCACAATCTCGTCTTTCTTTGGTTAAAATAGGTAAAACTTTGGTGTTTGCACGCTCGAAAAGACGAAACGGCATAGTATTGGACGGAAAAATGAATAAAATGTGAGACGAAAATAGTAGTAGAGAGGATTTCATTACCTGAAAGCAAAAGTTTCCGGAGAATCAGGAGGAAAAGGAAATGAACAAGGGAAAAGAAGAAACTAGTGGGTAGTCGACTTCTCGAAGAATTGCCGGTTATTGAAAGTTTGACCGATCTTGATCCTAGGTAATAGCAACTGAGCCCCCAGCGAACAAAGTTCCGGATATACACACACTGTGAACAGATGAGTTTTAATTTGACGACAAAATACTGTCAATAGTAATGATAACAACAATGATAAGGCAAATACTGTTTTCACACCATCGCACTCCACGATCGTGAATTCACTCCATCACCCTTAATTACACCTTCTATACGCGAGTTGGTCAAGTTGATTACTCGAGAACTTGAAGACAGTTGAACGAATGGCAGACACCATAAAATTTCTCATCTAGAGAGAACGAATCGCGATCGTAAAGCGGATGAAACCGATAAAAACTTTCAACTCAATCGAATAAAAATTCAATATTTTCGGATAAGATTCACAATTTGAAAAAAGTTGGTTCATTAGTGGTTTATTAATCGAAAGTAATTTCGCAGGATTGAGTGTTTTACGTAAAAGATTTTATGGCACAGTTACTTTTGAAAAAATCGATAAATATTGATCGTTGAGTGCGATCGATATTCACCTCGCGCATCAAATTCTCATGCGAAGAGTCACTTTTTTACCCATTTCTTCTCGCTTCGTTTAGCTTTGTGATTTTTGTAGTTCTATAGATATACTCGCGACTCGGAAACGGTTTGAAATTTATTGAGAACGACTTTGGGCTTTGGGGAGGAAGTAGGGGTTGTAATCCAGATGAAAATGGGAAGCGAGTGGTGAAGTTGAGTATGGAAAAAGCGGAAATTTCTTGTTTTACAACGCACAAAGTTTATACGAATTAATCTGAGCGAAACAGGCGAAGAGAGAGAGAGAGTCGGAGGTGAGTGAGATTCGAGAAACGTATTTGAAGGCTGCTTAGAGGCGCACGCAGGAAACCGAAAAGCTGCGGAAGACGAAATGGGGAGTAGCTTGAAGGTAGGGAATAAGATGAAAAAGTTGTTTCGTGAACAGAATAAAAGCCAATGCTGTGTCGTTTTCCATCAGCACTGAAATACCGCGAACCTTCAATCTTGAAATGATTGATCTCGGATTCGTCCCACGCTGAAAATACACAAAATGACAAAAAACCCACAAAAATTGCATCAGGATGTTGGTAATCGAGATCGGTCTTAGATTCGAAACAATTCTCAGTTTCTTTGCTTCTTTTTTTTTGTCTCTCCCTCGCCTTCTTCTCTTACCCCGACATTTCAAAATTTTTCTGTCTTCCACTCGAGCACAATATTTGTTGTGATCAAAATTCGGATCAATTAACCCCAATTTGAGAATCAACCGGAATGCTTCCAGACCTTTTTTTGTGAGGGGAAGGGACTCGCTGTCGTTTTTTCAGGCACGGTAATTTCGACATGAATCAAATTTTGCTCTCTCGAGGGTTTTGAAATACTGCTGTAGACCTTTAGGAACAATTAAATATCACTCGTGTTACTCACACGCAACACGTAGTGAGGGTGCTGACCCCCTACTTCCTACGACACGACACAAAACACTACCCCTCTTAAATTCAAATATCCACTAACTAAAGCCTGCTCTCCTGCACGAACTACATCTCCACTTCAACACGACTGGGAAACACGATCCATGAAAAGAGAGTGAGTGTCATCATTACAGACTATAGCTCAAAAGTTTTTGTCGGATCTGGTGAAGCACGTATGAGAGTAATAAAAGTTTGATATCTCGCGGTAGCGAATTATCGCTCGGCGAAAGTAGGTATTATTGTGGCAAATTCAGAAACGAAGCTTTTTCCCTGGCTCTTGAACTTTTTCCCGAACTCAATGATTTTTCTTTTGTGGTGGGAGAGCTTTTCATAAATTGACTTTTTTTTCGAATAAATCACCTATTTCGTCGGAAAATCTAATTGCGATGAAATTGTTGAATTGGTGTTCTGAAGCTGGAAGACCGTGCTCTTTAAGATGGCATGCTACATTTTTTCGTAAGAATATATAGTAATTTTTTCGTTTTCATTTTGTAGGAAACTCCGATCTGCCCACTAAGAGGATCATGTAGTGCCATTAGAAACGTGATTCCGTTATTCAATACCATTTATCCATTAATTTATTCCATTTCTTTCGGATCCTATGGAAATCCCATGGGCAAACCAGTGATAACTACTTGGAAGATATCTCTCTGGGGTTGGTTTAAAATGCATTCAATTTGCAAGGTAAATAAGAAGAGATTTATGATCACCGACTACCGGATTTATCTAACTCATCAACAGAAGTAGGCAAAGTCTGCTATCTTATACAAACACTTGAGCTGAACGTGGCGCAGTGACCGCGCATGATTCCTTTTGTTCATTATCAAGTCTGTAGAAATTATGCACGCAAATATTTCACCCCTGAAATTTTCTCGCACTCCCACTATGCTCGCTTCCGTTCCTTTTTCTTTTTTCCCTCTTGGTCCTATTATTCTTTGCTTCTTATATTAAATTCTGTAAATAAAATTAATTGCAATGTTACGACAAGTACGAAAAGTCTCCGCCCCAACCCTTACCCCCCTTCTGAAATCGAAAAACAGTCTTTTCTCGTCATGCACATCAGTAAATTGAACTTTGCACACGCGGAAATGTATCTTTGGAAAATCCCGGAGTAATCAAACCGGCTCGAAAAATATATAGCCTAATTTCCGATTTCTGAACGATGTCGATAATCTATCAATTAGACGCCTCTGAGTGTCTCTTCTTTTCTCTTTACGTCTCTCCTATCGTAGGAAAGGAGTAACTGGCGTAATACTGAACAAGGTGAACAAATATTTGAATAGAAGATGAAGAACGAGAGGTTTTCGCTCTCGTGAAATCACCGAATGAATTCAGCAGTCTGAACAGAAGTAGATCGGAAACGAGAGCAGATGGATGCTCAGGGCGGTGGCAGCGGGTGGATGGGTAGATGGGTTTCTCCACGAGATGGAGATAGAAGAGGTTTTGGTGCTGGTCGGGCATAGATAGATAAGGGTTGCTGGTACCAGGAAAACCATTTCGAGGGTCGTCGGTCCTAACTGCCTTATTCCTTCCTGCTTAATATTCCTTGTTTTCCAAACTTCTCCGTTGACCAGGAGCCTCGGTGTTATATTCGGCCAAACGGTCACGCAAACGTCTTGCTCCGTGCCTTCAAACTTCGACGTTATGCTACCCGATAGTTTCCAGTAACGTAGCAATTAACCACGATTTACTGTAGGACCGCCAATGCTGCAGCTTAGTAACCTGATTTTCCAACCAGACTAGAGCTTAGGGTCACTGAAATCGTCCTCTGCTCCAGAAGTTTAGTCGGACCCTCCGTCAGTTGATGTATAAACTCCTTGAACTTTTGTGCCAATCGTTCTCCGATTTACTCCGCAAAACGTTAACTACAAATTGGAATTGTCGAAGACGATGATTTTGTTGTTGTTTCTATTCTTTGATTTTGAGAAAGACTTGAATCCATTTTTTTGTTGCGAAGTTACTAAAAATCCTTCCTCTTTATATTTTCATTACAGATTATAAACTACGACTCTCCTCGGGGTGGCGTTTCCGTCGTAACAGACAAGGGTGATAGTACGAGGATGTTTCTTCTCGTTCAACAAGCCAAGCCATCAGACTCTGGCCGATATACCTGCAACCCAAGTAACGCACAGCCGAAATCGGTCATGGTGCACGTCCTGAACGGTGAGAAATTGACTTTGAATTGCAGTAAATTGCAAGTTGGAGCTGCTCAGTCACTCGAATGCACATTTCATGAATTCCTTGGCTGGGCCACAACCATACGTTGAATTCAAATGTTTCCCTAATCCATGAGAATGAGTTTGTCCCTTCTGTCGCCATTCTTATTTCAAAATATTTATAACTCTCACAGCCAGTGAAACGTCGCACTCGTTCGCCAATCACTTGACCCCGAGCCCCACGACCTTTTGCCGATAAACATTCCAGAGAATTTAAGTGTTCCCTCTGTTTCAGGAGAGTATCCCGCGGCAATGCAGCACGGTGGCCAAGCAAAACAGCCCAGACTATATTCCCTGTTACTCTGTTTGTGTTTGTTGCTTTACTAATAAGCGAGCTATGCGAGGAGAAGGAGGCAAGACCGTAGGAAGTGAAATTTCATCGCTGTAGTCCATGTCATGACTTCCATGAGAAGGAAATCTGTATAAATATTCATCTTCTAGGGATACGTACGGCGATGCGACACGTCCTACTATAAATGATAAATAAATTATTTCAAATTATATGTACGAGTGTTCCGTCTGCTGTTCCCCCGATCGCCACGTATTTTATCAATCAAGGCTGCACTCATCGCTTTCTAGAGAACAAATTTTCACACTCGTTTTTCTATTCCGTAAGCATATTTTGACAGAAAACCTGAATTGTTTAACGAGAATAAAATCCAAAAATCTTCAGAACAATTTTATCAGCAATGAGACCAAACGTTTTCCTCCACCTCTTGGCAAATATTTTCAAAACTCAGTACGCCCACAATGACTGCGTTCGCGTAGAAGAAATTATTTCAAAACCCAAGCTGCTGCAGTTCGTATAGATAGTATGAACGTGGCGAATGACGATGACGAAATGAACACCTTTTCTTGTTTTAAGTAAAGATAATGATATTCAGTCAACAAGCAGCTCGAAGGCCAAGTGCACGAATTAGGTTTCAAAGATTTAGCCAGAGCCCTGTCAAATGCTCGTAGATGCTCAATAAACATTATAAACGTCAAAGGAAGAAACGAACTATTCTAAATCACCGCAAACTTTCATGATTTTCCCGATTTTCCGATGTCATTACCACATCAAAATATACCTAGACACAAAAACACTCTTTACTTTCTATCTAGCACTTTGCGTGGTCCTTGATTCAGTTGAGGGCATGGCAAATCAGTGCTGAGGCAAATGGGATACTAGAAATTGAAAATAATAGTTTCACTGTCTACGGAATACTGAAAATAAATCATATTTCAGGCTGAAATCAATCTAAAAATCAAGGATTCTTGTTAACAAATGTCCATCGCTTCATTCTTCGTATTAATTCATCAGAAAAAAAAAATACTGTACTTTCCTAAATTTGGTCGAATTCGATTTAAAAATGCGCTATTCTCATGCTATGGCACGACATATCAATGAATAATCGAAATCTTCAGCCGGAATATTAACCTTCTTCTATTTTCGGTGCAACGTCATGATTCACATTTTATAAAATTTCATCGGTTTTAAAATGCAGAAGTATTTCACAAAATTTCACTGCTTGCGGCGAGAGAAAAGGAAGCAAGATCGAAAAATAAGAATAAAAAAATATATAACAAATTTCTATCATAGATATGTACACGATGGTATAACTGTGTAACTATAATATGATATAATACTATATAGACTATTTCTTTGATGTAAATATGTATTAAAAAAATAAAATAAACAGTTTAGTTGTTTAGTTGCTCTCGACAATATAAGAATAATAACAATTACTGTGTGTGTACTACTTATATATATATATATGATACATAATACATGATACTGCAGCGATTCTTTTTATAAATAATTATATATTTTGACCAACACTCGACAATGTATGTGATTACACGAGGATATTATTAAGATACATAATATTATGTATTATAATAATAGATATATATATATATACATATATATATATATATATATATACATATAACAAATATTATAGCTGCAATTATGTAAAATTATCAAAATATTGTGAACCGTATGAATTTATATTACAAATAGCGATAATAATATTGATATGTATGAGGTATGAGAAAAGTCTCGCACACTCACTGATCTGTGAGTTCTCTTCTCCGGAAAAAACGGAACGAATCCATCCGAAGACGAAATTCGAGAGTCAAATAGTTCTCAAATGGCAGCCAGTTGAAGATCTGGCCAATCGCGGCTCACCTCTAGCAGACAGCAGCGATGGGCGCGCCAACTAGCGGTGGCGTCCTGCACGAGAGTGACCGATAGTGCCCCCCCGCGCGATTGGTAGACGGCTTTGACTAGCTCTCATTCGAAAACTGTAAGAGCTACGACACTTTCGTTCGAACAAAATCGTCTCAGTTTTTCACGGGGAATACAAATTCAAAGTAATAATGAAGAGTGATTTCATTATACCTTGTATAAATGCATATAATTGTACGATACGATGAAGATGTAACATAAATTGAAAAGGGAAAAGAAGAAAAAAGACAAACCTAATACTATAGTAGTCTTATAACCAGGAAATATTGGATGTACCGTTAAAATATGAATCTAATATAGCCACGAGTAAGAAAAAAGGGAGAAAAAAAAAACCAAAAAACGCAATCATGGGATATAATTATCAAAATCATACGTGCGGCTAAAAAAAGACCCACCTGCAGTACTCAACTGCACATTATTGAATTTAGGGCGTAATTTTGATCGAGGATGGTTACGCCGATACGAATATTGTATCGTGTCGAATCGACAGATTATACGAATGTGTGTTTTATTAAGACGAGCCGACGAATCTCGAAAGAGACTCGCCGAACGATGGGATTGAAACAATACATTTCACCTACGTATACGTTGCAACAGTTTGCCGATAAGATATGGATACGTATGTACGAAGTGGGAAGGAAAGTCTGAAACTAAATGGATGATGTATCGCCGTGTTACCGCTGACACAAAGTGCGTTTCAATCTTGATTTAGAAGTTATTCTTGAATTTATGATACAGCTAAGACTCGGTATTCTTACGAGGCATGAAATAAAGAGAACGACGGGTACTGTTGTCTCTTCAAGGAGAATAATGTGCGAGAAAACGTAACCTGCCAAGAGTTAGGATTACCTAAACTCAGACATACGGGCAGAGGACATAAAGTTAAAACTAACATCCGCAGAACAGGTACCTACTACACGACTATTCTCAGATCAGAATTTGAGAGACGAGTTTGGCTGAGGAGTTTGGAAAAGAATATCCAAATATTTGTCCACGTCGTACGCGGGAGAAGAACCTTCCTGAACATAAATTCAAAACGGAGGAGGGACGAAACGACGCACGATCCAGACAGCGGCTGACTTGAAGAATTGTCCAAAAGACGTACGTACATACGTCTCGTAGATAACCGATTTCACACTTTGGGTCAGCGAAAAGACATCTTCATGCTTGAAAGACTTCTATTATACTGAAGATGACTTTTATCCTGCTTAAAGCGGGGCATCGCTCGTCTACGGAACGTCTTGTTGAAAACTTTCAGTCTTGTTTTATCTGGGGGGAAAAAAATTGAGCTGTGAATAAATCTGAGACGATTAAGGTCGTGAACAAAAATTGAGTCCATTATTTCCACGATTTCTAAGTCAAAATTATCCCACGAAATTGAAGCAAAACTTTGAACAATTCTTCGAGGAGAAAGTGATGTGCAAGTGTTGCAGGTATTTGACCATAACTGGAAAGCTCGTTTTCAATAATGCCGTAATAAATAGTTGGCACTGATTTTCCGAAGAATTGGTACCTATACCTAAACCACAAATCGAACGAACGATTCATTGCGAGGAGGTAGAACGTGCAATTTCGAAACGAATATCAAGCTGCGAATGAGATATGAATTTTTCAAATCGTGTAAGTCGTACCACCTTCGGGATAGAGCGCGAAGCGACACTCATCACTTACTTCAGCGAAGTAATGAGATTGGAACTGTTGCTCTATATATTCCCGAGGGCGTGTGGGTTGATTTTTTCACGTGACATTTGCAAGAGTGAAGATCTTCAGTTTCTGAACGAACTCTTCCGAGCCGCTTATTTGGCATTCCGATGAAGAAACAAATTTTCTAGGACGTATTGTCAGATGTGAAAGAATCGTGTAACTCGTATCAAACCGCGTGAGATATAGAATCCCACGTATATGATATTATGATAATATGTAAATAACGATCGACTATCCGCGGAGTAATCGAGGAAAAATGAAGATGAAACTCTTCGTGCGAGAGCAATGACTCCTACTCGCTCGGATAAATATTATAAAAAATAAATATATATAAATATAATAAAAGACATGAAATCAAGCAACAGATTATAAGATTATATATAATATATATATAGTATACTATATGATATTGTTATAGTTGTTGATATGTGAAACACGGATACTTCAACATTGATCGACCGACTGATACGGAAATACTTATAATTGGACGAGACAACTCAATGAGATGGATACAATGATTTTCACAAATTCTACATCCCCAATGAAATTTTTGAGTTTTTCTAATTCAATTTTGTGTTTCCCTCCAACTATTCATTCATTCTGTTCAGACGTCTAGGCAGATAAGTTAATATATATCAGTGTTTCGGCTAGCCTATGATGTATATTGTAACTAATTATATAAATAAACTATCAACAGTAAAGAAATCAGCGTTGTGTAATACCAGAATACTGAATTCATGATAGATTGATCATTGCTTCAATCAACATGCATACAAAGCATTAAGTCATAACTTTTTATTGCTTGGTCACGTGTAACGTAGCGAGGAGGAAGCAACATTCAATAAACAGTAAGTATACACAATGTTTGTTTGACATCTCACTATGTAAATTTTCTTCTCAAACAATGAATATCCAGATGTATCCGAACATATAACGAGCTCCATCGAGGGTTCCAAGTTCCATCAATAAACATATTTTGAAAGTATTGAAAACATAATTTTAATCTTGGGTGAGCAGATATTGATTCACTTCGTACAGTATATATACGCATGCGAAAGACGCAAAAGTTATCCGCGACATCAGCGAATTGAGCAAACCAAATACGAACAACAAGTTCAGCAACAGCGATAAAACTAATAAAAAATGAGGTATTGCAGTAGCATTAATTTCCCCCGGTACTGGCTTCAAGCGAAAGTAAATATTTGAGGTAATATATCAAAGGAAGCTTGTTCATATTATATTTTCGAACAGCTAGAAAGCTCGAGGTTCGTACGATTCAGACAAGTTTTGGATTCGATCATATTGCAATTTAGTGAAGTTCTGCAGACTGCAACCCTCGGAAAATTAACACTAGCCATCTGATTTCATTGTAGAAGCTGTACCGCCTACATAGTCTTGTACATCAGACACATACATATACATTGTATACATGACCACTTGGAAATAAGCGAGTAGGTACTTCTAGCAAGCTTATTGAATCACGAAGCTCGTTACTGTTTCTCAAGAACAAAGAAAGCTCCACCTTCAGCTTCAGCTCCAGCTTGTCCGCGGAAATTCGTTACACGAGCTCGAATTAAATCAGACTCGCATAATCATTCAGGTAATTTACAAAGCAGCGTATCCTGTAATTCATGGAATATTGTATTATATTTTTTGTCCACTGAGCAGATGAGTCGATTTTTTGTATCCACGTCGTTTGACTGTCCTCCAAAATCTGACTCGAGAGCTCATGGGAAAAAAAATAGATTTTTTTTCTCTCTTAGACTTTCTTCTGCGACCTGCTGATTATGCCTTCGGCGATACACTGGTTGAAATAAAATATACAACTCCGCGATAACTGACCTACAAAACTTCCAAACATTTTCATGGAGGTTCTACGAATAGTACAACAAACTGGCCAGTCATTGAAAGTATCAAAAAGGACTGCTGGACAAAGTGGCTCGATTAGAAAGATATGCTCCATGTACTATATGGATTAACAAATTTTCAGTCAGTGAACCATTGGGAATTTTTCACTCATGAATCCTGCCTCATCGATTTATCCTATTTGTTAACATGGCAGAGCAGACAGACAGGCAGGATATTGTACCGGAAGTGTGTTTAGCCGGGGATCAGTCATATACACGTAGCCCAAAGCAAATCGGAAATACTACCTCAAATAATCAGAGGCAAATAATTTCAAAATATCAATTCCTGTTCGACGAATCATTTGAATATTTGAATTCAATCAACTATAAAACTTTTTTTCCGTTCACTTATAGTATCTACCTATTTCCGTTTGACTCTTCTCATTTTTGAAATTCGGTCACAATGCCCTGCCATTCCGGCTTGTAAATTCAATTTTTTATGCTAGAGATAAATAAACAGAACTTCACTTTGAGCCATTTCTCTTAGCTTTGCCACTGACTTTTCATCTACTTTTCAATCAGAATGTACTTGACGTGGGTTTTTTTTTCTAGCTGATATGTGTCTGTGCTAGATGGCAGGCAGGTGGTATCAATTTTCGAGAAATTGGACCAAAAATGGTCGCTCTATTGCTCCAGTTTTTCAGCTAAGTTTTGTCTCACTCTGAAACTTTTACTGGCTCTACGAATTTTTTATTTCGCAATGATCCTGAACGGGATCATTCCGACAGTTTTTAGGGATTTTGAGAATTCCGCGGCAAATTCTCTTATGCAACAAATTTCTCCAATAGCTCTTACGTTGCATGTAATCCAACCTGCAACGAGCAACAGGTCTGTAACTTGTTCCTGGATTCCTACGGGCATAGAGACGTGGTCTAGACTGAGATGCTTAAGGCGCAGTGCTGACGATTATCTCCTCTAAAACTCTCCGTTCTCATACCAATTCGTCCACCCAATCGATTCTAGGCTCTCTAAGAATCTTCCGTGTTTCTGTAAGATCGCAGATCAAGGAATGAGTATCAGAATCTTTCACGTACTACTAGTTAAGAAATCATGTACAGTGAAAATGAAGAGCTTTTCTTTTTTGACCATATTCCCTAAAATCCTAATTTTTCAAAGTACCGAGAACCGAACCAACTCTGATTCATTGACCATCTGACAGTTATGCAGACAAGGAAACTACATCTAGTGTTCCTCGCAGATTCCGATGAGTAATGATGAATTGTGAACGTGGACAAAATATTTAGCACGTATTTTTCTCTTTCTGTATCAGCGAAGCTGCGTGCGTAGAGTGTGAAGTTGATAGCTGAGGATTGTTCATGCATGCTTTTCTCGTTTGAAACTCAGTCTATGAAACCGCGGGAGCATATCCCTTGTACTTTTAACGCTTCACACGATTACGTGGTCAGAATAACAACCGACATGACAGTTCAGGAGATGGAGCCCAAAATGGATATTATTTAAAAAAATAAGAGATGAATTTGTCTGGCATATTCCGCTCACACAATTTCGGAGATAAATAACAAAGCAAACTTTGTTTTTTGCAATTTACTGCTTTCCTTAATTGCTCTTAGTTCTCGAGAGAGAAATAAGTTAATAAGAAATCGACTGCAGATCACGCAGGGTGAATGTAGTTTCCTTGTGAGCGATATGCGAAGATATCCCACCGCTGGCACAAGATTTTTGTTAGGCTCTGCTCGTCATAAGTGAAGCGTGGTTTCCCTGGGCTTTATCCCGCATGAAATAAATCCATTTCGAAAGGACGAATTCGATGCAAATGACTAGTGGAGAGAGTGGGGAAAATAAGAAAGTTGTAGAGATTAGGTCGTTAGCGTTTTTCAGCCCCGCCCCCTCCTTCGACTCCAGGCGCCTTAGAGTGTGTCCAGGATTATCTTCGTGCGGGCTGACGCTCGGCGGTAAATTAACTTCTGAAAATTCATTCCGTACACGTGGGCCAAGGCTTCACGTCGTCAGGAATAAACGACCCCAATCACAAGCCTCTTAAGTCTTTATAATTACGTCACGGGCTGCCGCTGCCTGACAATGTCAACAATCTGTCAAACAATTAATATCTAATCCTGAGCTCAGAAGCTCAGAATGTAAGCAACCCCCTCACTATGCTGGGTTGGTATCGAGCCGTAAACTCATCATATTATAATTCCTCTTCACTTTCTCACTGTCGCCTGCCTCCTTTTTTATTATAATCCTCATCGTCCCTTCAATAAGTGTCCCGCTCCTTTAGTATAGAGAAGGGAGAAGACGAAGAGCTTTATTTCTCCTGAACATATGTTCTAACAGCGCCTTTACCTGAACAGGTATATGAGCTACAGGGACAGGGGGTCAGGCGCAGCGCGCGCCTTCCACGGTATTGATTACAGCCTCCTATATCCAGGTGCACAAACAGGGGCGGCGTTCACCTCTTCACCATCCCCAACCACCATACCCTGCGTCATTCTGGACCACCACACAAACCCCACGCTTTTCTCGGTTCACCTATCACCACCTGGATTCTGATCTATCGTCAACAGCCTTTCAGCTATCCCAGTTCACAAATACCCATGGGCTTTGAATCTCATCTTCATGGCTTAGAAATGAATGGAGTGATAAATGGATACTTTCAAAATTCAGTGACGGGCTTAGAGAAAAAGATAATGAGATTTTAGTTTCCCTTTTCGCAGATTCATAAATAATAATTAAACATTTTCTCACCCTTCATCATAAATAGCCAGGTTCCAACTTTTCCTTGCATGAAATATCAAGTCCCAGAAGCACTGGAGCATTTTGGTGAAGAGTTTTCACCCCTTCCGACTTCCCAAGCCTCCAGATGGACTCTGGACGCTGCAAATACGTTTTCGAAATAAGATTCGAGGCCCTTTCTCCACGGAGAGATGTGGAGACGAGCGAAGAAGCAAGATAGGTATTTTTATGATCAGATATTCCGCGTCTCCGAATACTGCGCCGCTGCATGCTGCACCGAGGAATTTCCACTGCTCTAATATCTGCCGTTTTATGACCTTGCCTATATTCAGTTAGGCCGGAATTGGCTGGAAGATCGGGGGAGTAATCTTGTATATCGGGAAAAACCAGCAAAAGAGAATCAAACGAATTCAAACGCGGTCCAAACCAGGTTTAGCCAACTTCGAAATGTGAATGACAAATCTGGAGATGCAGTAACTTCTTTGTGAGAATCCATGGCAAAAAGTAGATAATCTTTTTCGCTTATCCCGGTGAGGATGAGAGTGAGAGATTACTTCTGCCCTAAAATCAGACCGAAGTAACTAACGTTTCGGGTGACCTTCTATCCTATTGCCACGACCTTGACTCAACTTCGCAACGTGCCTCGTACGAGGGAACCACTTTCTCTAGTAATCTTATTGCGAATTCAAGTCACTCCAGCGCGAATGTACATTCCTAATATCATCGTTCTCTCTACGAATTTACTACGCCTTTCAGGACAAACGGGGGATACTCCAAGTCAGGAATTAATCTTCTTTCAATCGAACAGTTGACGTCAAACGTGCGGAGAATATAAGAGAGCCTCAATTAGCGTAGGGAAGGTGGTTATAAATATTGATGAAATATAGTCTATGGGTTGAATCGTGAAAGAGATGAACGAGTCAGAAAAGAAGATAACTGAAAAGCCGGGTCGAAAATTCTGAAATGGATTTTCTTTTTCACCTTTTCTTCTTCTCTTTTCGCCAGAGCGAATCGATTCAGCGGGTGGAAAATTAGAGACCATTAACCACCTTAGGCCCATCTACCATCGAGAAAAGTCGGAGCCCACAATTAGATAAAGTATCGACAAACGATCGAGCCTGTAACGCCCTCCGTAAATACAAGACTCCAGGGGCGAGCAAACGAGCTAGAAAGACGAAGAACGCTAGATGAATGGAAAGAGAACGCAAGCTCCTCTACTGGGAGCTTTCGTGGGCAGCGGTGTCACCTTCCACATTCAGAGATTTCACACGCCATGGTCCACTCTGTCTCTATGCTGGATATGGTTGGTCTCATGGGAACGAGATTTTGAAGGGATGGTATAGTATCCTCGAATTTTGACAGAGATCGATCCACGTAATCTTACCGAGGTGTCTGGTCGGCATGTCGCGAGGTTGTTTTTTTTCCGAATTATTGGAAACGTTGCTAAAATGTCACCTGAAAAACGAAAACGTCAATGTACCGTTAGATGTATTTGATCATGAAATTTTTGAAACCGATCCTTACGAACTTGAACCTCTGTCACTACATTATCAAAACCATAAAAAATCCCGGGTGAGAGTTTGAAGTGGGGATAGGCAACTCCAAGATATTGATGATGGGAAAAACGTCGATATTTTGGCATTCGAGGGCACCACGTACCCCTTTAGGTACCGCCCAGGTTTCGAGCCAGACAGCGTTGTCTGCTCGTGCGATAAAGCTCAGTTGATGTTGCGGTGAGCTTAATTTTTTACAGACAATTTCCCAACGGGGTTACCATTGGTCATTTACGTGGCTATAGAGGTAGTATGCCCAGGTCAGTTGAAATCCATGAGGCTCAAATTGAAATTCAAATCACCGGGTCTGAGCCCATGGTCTGCAACGTGGACGGGGTGGCTAGTTATAGTTTATGGACTAAAAGTTTCATAGCCGCGTTCGAGCGCCGAGTAAAAAAGACGAGAAAAACTGAAAAAATATTGTGCAGACGTTGATATCGATCACGGTAGTTTTCATAAGAAAACTTGCAAGAGTTGTGAGAACGCGTGTAATACGCTCTCGTTAAATTTATCTGTAATGAGAGCCGTTGCAGTTGTTATAGTATACACACCTGGAGCTATAAATCGTCGTTTACATCACAGCTTCAAACGTGACTTATACATTATGCACTGGTCCATGCTGTGCTGGGAAAACCGGAAACGTGCTGAAACGTCCTTGTGCAATGGGGAACAAACGCAAACGGTCGGCTACGGACAATTGAGAGCTAAGGATGAAAAAAATAAAATAAAATAGCAAGAGAATCGCACGTTTCGTTCGCCGAGAAGAGAAAACCGGAGTAGAAATCGAAATAAAATATTCAACGCAAACATTGACGTACCTACCCCCTACCCTACCCTACTCTGCTATACTCTCTACTCTACTCTGCTCTACCCAGCCAGTTATTCGTGGTGGTATTTAGATTCACGTGCCTTTCCATGCCGTGAGCATTCCGCTTGAACCCTGACCCATGCCGAGTGGCGTGTTCAGTTGGCTTCATTTGGACATGCGACTGAAATAATCACGAGGACTGAGCAATTCAATGCTGCAATGCCGACGTGCCGTGGCGTAGCTGGAGTCTGATAGAAACAAGTTTGAGGAATTGTCTGATGGGAATTTTTATGTCGTCGATTGTAGGTGTAGCGAGGAGAGGAAGCCCGATCGAACGCATGTCAATACAGCTCATCGCCTCATCACCCCGTCTCTATTCCGCTATAAGCACGCGTAGGAATTTCAATCGAGTATCAAGTATACCCGCTGCGGTTGACAGCAAACCGTGACGCGGTTGAGGAAACCACAAAACACACGTTCAGTATCCAATCGTGAACGATGAAGCAGTAGGTGGGACCAGCTCCTATGAAATCCAGCTTAATCCTGCCTCTAGTATGTCCTTACAATGAGGTAGAACGGGATCAAGTCACACAAATGACGTTTCCGGTCGGTGTCAGGGGTACACCGACTGAAAGAGATGGCGCCGATTAGGAGACCTGAATGTCTTAAATTCAGGATTCTTTCCCTCACGTCCGTTTATGTCACTCTCAGAATTGGATCCGGAAATAAAATGAGGAGTAAGTATCATATAGCTTCTCACGATATGCCAGCCTAACTTCATGTTCACGACATGTCAATATCGATGATATCATGTCATTATCAATGATAAGTTCATATTTTCACAATTTCATGAAATTGATTGAATGTCATCTCATGATCATCCCCGTGATTGATGTTTATACTGTTACGTTTCGCGTCTATTCTTCATTCGACACTTGTACCCACACTCGTTACAGCACTGTGAGTATCATGGCCATGCTTCCAGCTTGTTGTCGACAGATCAATTTCATTCACTCCTCAACTTCATCTTATGTGGGCGACATAGATATGGCTGGCTGTATAATGAATTCGGTTCACTCTTGCTGTGGCCAGGTCGATGGCATAACCTCAGAAGTTAGAATAAGCCGGAACATTTCAGACCAAGAAATGAGGAGTGAAGCACACACCTAGGTATATTCCGCAAGTATGGATAAGCGCGAGAGTTATTCAGTATCCGACTATACAAGGTGAGTCAAGTGAAACTCCGAGAATGGGAGGAGCTCAGTTGCCCCCCCCCCCCCCCCCCCCCAGCCAATCTGGCGAATGTTTAGTATTATACGTCAAAGAGTAGATCACCATCTCCAATAGCTCTGACACGATCGATTTCTCTGATCATACTGATCAGCCTATTCATTACTATGAACTATGTGAACTATGCCAGGCCTATGAGTGAACATGACTCTCATATGACAAGACAAATCTAATCCTTTACATCTCGTGCTGTAGTCTTTCTTTTGTTGTCATATCTTCATTACTGTTTCATATCAACAGTGGTTACACGTAGACTACACATAGACTTCGAATCTTACTCTGATATCAGCACTCATGACTCCTCGACATATATACTGAATATTCGCCAGATTCACTGAGGGGTAGCGCCTAATTCATCACCTAAGCTCCTCCCATTCTCAGAGTTTCAGCTGACTCACCCTGTATAATTAGTCGTGAAAGTAAAACGTAAACGGTGACGCGTGAGGCGTTTCCATCGCAAATTATTGCTTGTGGATCGTCTACAGGGAAACGACGCGACGTGGGATTGCAGCTGAAAACACGGCGTGTGGCGGTGTTGCGCAATGGGGTAACTATAGTTATCGCAAATCCAATAGAAGTGTACCAATAGCTGGAAACAGTCGTGGCACGACGACCGCATGCAGGGGCTTCAACCTTCCAGTTTGAGGCAAAGCTCAAGTAACCGAAGAAGTCGGAAATGACGTTCATCGAAACCATGCAGTTTCGTTGGTGATTCGGAATTGGAGTTATAGAGTCGGTTCCTCATACGGAACGACATAAAATATTGGGAAATACAGACTGATTCAACTGCAATACAAGGTTCACGAAAAACCTATGCGATCATGGCATTTGTATATATGAGGCAATGCTGTTCACGATATGCAGAAAGTAACTTTTTTCGATTTTTGTAAATACCAGGTTGTTAGCGCATATACAAACTCCCGTAAAATACCGGATCCGAAAACGAGAATCAATGCAATTGTGTAGTGCAGTAGACATTCGAAAATCTGCAATTATGGTAATCTCGGTGGGTCAAGAAGGACTGGAGCTTCCAGCCAGTTCATTCTCTTCCTCTTTTACCAGCTGAAACGGACGATAACATCAGAGCTTTGGGGCCCGGTGCACTCTCGGTATCGTAATTACAGACAATTGCTGAATGACCTACGTAACTTGCTAGTAAATTACACGTACATAACAGGCACCAGGCTTGCTGCAAATATGTCTAAAAACATTGTAGGTACCAAGTTCGTCGCGTGTTGTGAGAAACAATTTTCACATTTATTGCAGAGACGCACACAGCTGCTGATATTCCGCACTAGTGCACGAGAATATGTAACATTCATATCGTGTACAGTTAATATTACAGATATCTACACAAACTCATACACATGTTCGCCCACGGAGCGTATAGGTAAACAGAATTTGCTAATGAACTTTGGCACGGATGCTTGCAGATTAAAGGTGAAATTCCACTGGAGCAATACCTGCTGGTTACTGGTTGGTTTCCTGGCCAGGCTACGAACTCCAAGCTTCAGGCTACAGGCACAATACCTAAAACTTGCCGCTAATTAGAGAGATGGATATGTGTGCAATTCGCTAGATACGTACCGCTGCAGTACGTAGCACTGTAGATATTCCCCGCTCACTAACTGTAGAAGTTTGCATCATAATTAACTCGAGCAACTAATACTTAGATTCTCGATCGAGTAGCCAACACTGCCTCACCGCGATCGGCAGTCTGATTTAACGCCTGCGGTTATAAACATTAAAATTGATATGTTCCAACGGATCAAATATAGCTTCAAAGTTTTAAGCCAGCAGAATGTAGTTCGAAGGCTTAGCTCACAATCAGCGAACATAATTCATCGATGAAAAATCAATCCCATCGACTTTTCTGAGACTGACACAGTAAATGTGGCTTGATGAAAAATTTGCACCAATTCCCTGCCGAAAATGTATTTTTGATTATTACTTTAAACATTCCTGGTTACTTCTGACAACGGAGAAAGCGAATAGCTGTTACGTAGACTTTTCGAAAATTGTCAAAAAATGTACAGAATTTTGTCCACAATACAATGGGAATTATCTTACGTGCATTGACATCAGAGTTCTGCGGTATGGTCGTAGGATCGTTATTGCCAAAGACATCCTGATGAACTCAGCTTTGCTCATTTCGGAGTTAAAGCAATATATTAGTTCAGAGGAAAAAGGAACCAGCATTCTATTCCATGGGGTCAATATCGGGTCTGCTTACATACGTGGTTCCGTTTGATTATCCAGGTGACCGTAATTTTCGATCGCCTTCAGTCCAGCAGACGTCTGAATAATAATAGTTGAAGACTCAGCAGTATGGTGGGTAGGTGGTACTGCAGTGCGATGAGTTCGGAGCTGGAGGTGGTAAGCTGAGAAAATTGCTTTAGCGTATAGATCGGAAAGTGTTTAGCAGAGGAACTTCGTTACCGATAAACAGATTACAATCCTGGAGAAAATTGCAGATTGAACGATCAACGTTCGAGAGGTGCAGTTAAAAGTGTTTTGAAAATTCCGAGACCACAGACCACGCAGTCGGCACTATTTCGATCTTCTCATACATCTTCTGTTCTGTTCGTGCGGCCTTATCGCGTTATTTAATTCCAGAATTCTATGGTACCCAATTATGAACCGGTGCACAAACCTCTTCTAAAAAGTCTCTTTTGATTCCTCTATCTGTATACTCTATGTGCGGTCTAGGAAAGGAATCATTGTTCGCGGTATTGAATACCCCAGTCACGTGTCAATGTGAGATACCCAGCTACCTATTCCGCGTGCTCTTATACCTATATCACAGGTCCTACCCTGCTGCAGAGAATGGAGTAAATGAAAGGAGCTCACGGCACCATGCACTTCTCTGCTCGACAGATGTTCTCCAACATCTACTTCTGTTAGTAACACTCTTCGGAACCTTTCTTACTCTAATATGTAAAGATGGACGGCGGGGGTGAAAGGAAACAGGAAATTGCCTTCATTTTACTCATTCAGCAGTAAGATACGTCCGTACGTACGTAGATCTATAGGTATTTTGTATACCCACATAAACTCGCCCCCTGAGTGTACAGTTCTGATGGTCTACGTTTGTTGAGCGGTTGGAAAACGGGTTAATATTTGATTTTGGATTACGGCACTCGAACTTGCCACCACCATCCTGCTACACCGCCGGGAAAGCTTGGTAGGGGTTCTCAGACTAGATCAGATAAATGGATCGGTACATATAGGTACTTATCACAGAGTAGCTTCTCGCCGCTCGTAAGTGATCCCTTAACGATTCTCGTGTAAAAAGCTTTCTGAATTACTTTTTCCATTTTAACAGAATATTCTTTCATCCTTTTTTCTCGGTTTCGTCGAGAAGTCAACCCTACAGAAATTTGATTCGGCCCAAGCAGACGTGAGATTTACTAAAAAACTACAAATTATTCAGACGAGTCGTTACAACGATCCTGATCTTCTCAACTAGTTGCTTCGGCCACCCAAGTAGCTACTCGATGTACTTCATGGGTATTTCTCCATGGCGAATTTCTCTTCGGGAATCTGCTGCCTCCAAATATATCTATAAAAGAGGAAAATACCGAAGCAACACTTCCCGCGGGTCCCGTATCATACCTGGTAACATTGTAGAAACTCCTCTCGAAATACCATCCTGCAGGGGTGAAAGGTTGGCGAATGGAAGGCAGTGTTTTTTATACTTAACACTCACCGGAATGCGAAAGAGGACGATGAATGCAAATACGACAGGAGAGTAGAGGAGCAAAAAAGAGGAAATGAGAAGAAGAGGAATAGAGAGCAGAAAACTGCGTGTTTCTGAATGCGGATAGGCTCAGCTCTCTTTTTATTTAATATATTTTATACGAAACGTACGGATATGTGTTTGCTGATGGTTTGGATATATGGTTACAGTTACCGTTTCAACTGACGATGTATAATCGAGGGAGAATTTCTCCACCGATCGATAAAGGAGGTAAAGTTTGTACCGTCAAATAGCGAGATGATTTGGAACGAGTCCTCAATCCAAATTTTCATACGGTGGCGGAGGCTGACTCTAGCAAGTCTGGAACTGAGTCACGCAAAAGAACAACTCCCGAGGGACTTTAAGGAATATTCGACAACTTGTTTGCCGCGACAAAAATCCCCAGCGGAGAGTCTGCGAAGCGTTATCTACCCAGATGTCATTGTTCCTTGAGGAGAAAATGATGAGGATGAAACAAAATGGGGGGAAAAAAGGAGAGGATGGTATGCTCATGAGAAGAAAACAATTGGCTATAAAAAGGTATTTTCCTGTTCGGATAAACTGACAAATTGAACAACAATCGTGTTACAATTATACTCTTTAGCAATTGGAAAACTTCACATTCAACTCTGAAACCTTTCTCTCAAAACTATAGTATTCATGCATTTTCTTCTACCTGTAATGATTTTGGGGATGTTTTGGTCTATGAACAAAAGTAACTAATAATTTTGAATTCTCAAATTACGTTTCGATTTCAAATAAATCTCTATACGGTACGTCCCGAAGAGTTTGCAATCTTTCAAGTACGGTAGAGTTTTAAAAATTTCGAAATAGCTTTTTATGTCATCGAATTGTTCAATAAATTGTACATTAGATACTCATTCACTTATTAATCATCGGAGAATCTACAATTTTTCATTTCATCGCGAGAAGAGGGAGTAACGCAGCTGACTCAGAAAAATCAATGAAAATTTTCGGTAGACTGATTCGTGGTTTTCGAAATCACATGGATGAATTGTCATTATATTAACGAATATGCGTGACAAGAAGTTTATCGGGCGTATATAAAATACAGAAAGGTTTGCCATTAAAACCAGATGCTCATCTAGCTGGCGCGGGATTCGTTCCCGGGGTATTTCGTTCACGTCGTAAATCAACAGGCACGCCTGAATTTTTGTTTGTTTCCACGGTTTTTCACATTCGAGATGTACGACTGTGAATCGGGTCGAAACAATTAACTCTGACAATCCGATGAAAAATGTTAAAATTATCAAGTCCATTTCAGATACATTCAATGATGTACTTATTTTTGTGAGCAATAGGCAATACCAAGGGGGAATCAAAATTTTCGAAAAGATGAATCTTCTTGAAATGTGTTCATATTGCATACAGTGACTGAACACAAAAATACACAATTGCCAGAAAATATTGTGGAGATTTTCCCGAGGACTTCACTGCATATCCATCACCGTCTATTGAAGCGAAAGGCATCTGCAAAGGTTATTAGTTTTAATATTTTCATTACTCTTCACATGTCATTGAGTTCGGTGCATGAAAGCTTGTAATGTTCTGTGGGTAATGCTCAATCTAGTAACTGTATAATTACAACTCGTTGCTGCAGTGGTTAAAATTAATATACCATTTACGATTCGAGCTTATTTTACGAAGCTACGGGTTCGCGTCTATCACGCATCGTGTAACATGTTTGCATAATCCTTTGATAGAATTCGGGCCATTCATTTAACGGAGGGTCAGAACTCAACATTTTATCGGTTTTCTCTCCGTCTATGTGTGTGATCAAAATTATGCTGTATCACACATCCTATTAATGAATTCGGCATTTTACAGCGAGTCATTATGCAGCAGTATGTTATGCACGCAAATTTCACTATCTGGATGTGAAAATAATAATATTCACCACGACAGGCAGTTTGTGCCGAGGTTTCATACCAGGTTTAACGTTCTCTTCGTCGCCGTTACGGTACAGCTACCGCGGTGACGTAGGTAGCTATCTGTTTGAAATGTCATATCATTTCGGAATCTACCAGATGAACAGCGATAACCCCTTAAGGTGCTACGAGACTCGCTATCTCAAATACGTACGGAAACCATTTCGAAAATCAGAATCGTGAATTTTCACGAATGACTCAATCGATGTTGATGAAACTTTGGGAATTCATTGAGTATGATAGCGGACAGCTGTGGCTGAGTATTCCTCTTCCTCAAAATATGGATTGGATCTGATAAAAAGTAAATATTCCCTGTGTTAGCGGGGTTAGAATGCTGGCGGCGACGTCAATGGGCTCACAACTCCAATAGACAATTTGTTCATTTTTATCGAAACTCATTCACAGGTTTAGTTTCGTGGCGTTGTAGATATTCATTACTTTGTTTTTCTCATATTGAATATCACCACAATTCCGTGGCATGTTATATTCGATTTTCAATTTATCAGTCGTGATTCCGCGTGTACGCGTCAAATTTTATGGACGAAGAGACGTCCCAACGGTTGTTAATTTTGTTTCAAAGATATTCGATGAGAAGAAGAAGAAATTCTTCACGTGATACTTGCGTGACTATAATTTATACTTACGCTACTTCTGCAACCTTCGAATCGATTTAGAATCCGGGAATAATTGTAACTGCAAGTAATTGCGAGTCAACATTCCTAAGACTGCAGGTGCATACTGGCCAGTTTTTGAGAATAAGTTTCAATACTTCCGTTTGGAAAATGATACAGATGAACGCTTTTAGATTGAGGTAGCTACTTGTGTCAATCAGCTGATCATTGAAATGAAATTTATTGATACAAGTTCACACAATAGGCGAAGGAAATTTACAGCAATCCTAGCACCATGCATTCGTTCATGAGACGAAGGTAGCGACACTGAGTAGTTATTCCTCGGGTATAGTTACTGGGAGCGATAAGAAGGTTTGGGATCCGGGGATCCCGGGAGCTGGAGCGGGCGATGTGGAGCACAATAGCCAACGAGGATGTAAACGCGGACGCGGATGAGTCTCAGCGAAATTAGCTAACTTGAGACAGTAGTAACGGAACATAGCTAGATATCAGGATGCCTAAGCTGTTATGCGTTCGCCGTCACATCCACCACAACGAACTTTCAAAGTCACTTACGGAAATTTACATTCACCGTCACTGTTATTGTAATATTATCTTCTCTTATCTGAAGCCCGGCGTGCCTTCAAGTTTCTGCTGCATAATTATTATGTATACATGCCATCTACCTGCTGGAAAATTTTCTCCGGTATATACCTGCTGCAATGATACGCAATGATTATCATTATCATTTCTCATACGAAAATTGGCGAATTTTATCCTTTCTTATCATTGAACTTGGATATGACGTTTCACGTCCAGAAGCCTCGATTTGAATTCAAAATCGAAAGCAAACTTTCAAAATTTGTGGGGTTGACCACAAATTTTGCTATTTTTTATCCTGATACAGAAGAGATTACGTAGTGAATTTCCGTGCCGGAGAAAACACGACGGAAAATTTCTTGTTCCGAATATATCTCATTCGCCGCATTACTTTTTCGCACCGAATTGAGATAATTCGTGAGAGAACCAAAAAAAAACAAAAAAAAAACACTTGCGGTGGGGGTACTTCGTTATTTACTGGAGTTTGAAGCGTTTCCGCAGGTGAAGAGATGGAAAATGTAGAAAAAAAAGGAAGAGATAGATAAAAAAAAGACGTAAACCTCTGGAACGTAGCGATGCAATGCAACAATGGAAATCGCGCGGAGAACTCACCACCATGTGCATTTGATACATAGCGTTAATAATACCGGCAATCTTTCCGAGCCAGAAGTTAGTGTGGTCGTGGGAATGCTGCAGAGCCAGCAATATATACGATCAACTTTTATTATGCTTTGGCTTGCCTATTATTCACGGAACTCTAACCTGCCGCAGATAGCTTTATTTATCTGAAACTCTCAAACGAACTAAAGTCTATTACCATTCCCCATTCCTTCACAACTCGGCATTCCTGCAGAGTATACAATAAGTCGACTGGCGCTGATTCCCAATTCTGTCTCATCCGTAAGACACGTTAAAAGAATATTATCACGTTTCTGATGGAAAATTTCCGAAAATTAAGACGGTTGAATTAGATGTATTGTACAGAAAAAACGGTGGCAATAAATACCACATTGGTAATATGGTTACCACTCGTTCTGTGTATCAGAAATTCCATCAATTGCATCTCAAGACTTCGAATTCCTAATAGGTTGATTGTGAACGGTGATGAGTAACTATTGCTATTATTACTATTTATATTTGACAATCTCCAATCATTTCTGACAGAAAATATTCCTTCTCCACGGAAATGAGGTGTACCTAGTCCATATTATCGAACAATTTGTACGTATACATACAAATCCTGCGATTTCGCAATTTTCAAGTAGGGAACATCTTCAAATCGGTTACGTTCACGATTTTGGCATTCTCAGGACTTGAAGCTGGATGAATTTGACTCGAGCGACAAAAATTTTGGAAATATTATCTCAAATTGGAATACACACCATACGCACCCGCAAAACGCAACCCGAAATATGACAAGTAAGAAAAAATTTAATTTGGGGAAAGATGTGTGCCAGTGCTACGGGTTATACTATAACTAGCATCTGGACGCAAGCGTAAGAAATGATATTGCTTTAGTCCATACGAGATGAGTACAATTCTATCTGCTGGGACTTCATAAACACATGACTATCGTGATGTGAAAATAGAGGGATTCCAAGCCCCGACACATCAAGACGGGGGGATGCGGAGCTAGTACAATCTACGTGACTGCAGATTGGTGACAGCGGTGGGATGTCGCCCATTCATTTCATTCTAGAAGAATCCATCGAGGAAAAACCGACGTTGAATATTGCGAGTATATGTATTGGATATCGGGGTATAAAATAACAATACGCATTAGTTAATTCTGAAAGTTCATATCGGACTTTATTTAATTGCACTGTGAAGGCGCGTCCATTTTACTCGGCTCCTGCAACAGGACTAACTCTCTGAGGTGACTATGATATGCATTCTATGTACAGTATGTATTTCTCCACCGTATTCTGATTAGCCTATCATAAACGACATCATATAAACAGTATCGGTGCATTTCACCGGCATGAGATCTCTGGACTTGATAATATGTATATTCAAACTGCGAGATTAGCATTGCTCTTTGTTGAAACACTGACGCCGCATCAGTGTGGTGAATTCTAACGATATATGAGACAAAGTCGAGAGATTACAGATGTGCAATACACTATTTCACGTGCAGCTACTTCTCACTTGATCTAGGTGAATGGAATGGCAACGCGACGTGCCGCGGTCGAACATTGTCTCGATACCGGCATTCGTTCGTAGCTGTTCCGCACACGGAAGGTGAGGTAAGGCATGGCTAGGAGGGAGGAGAGGTGTGGTAACACATGGAACTATTTTCTGAAGTTAGGTAAACTCTACCGGGTACGAGGTGTACGGATATGTACGTGGCCAGGTATACTCAGGTAGAAAATTTCCCCATCCCCCTAATGCTGCGAGAATTTTTCTCAATTCAATTTTCACTCGGGTCCTGAAAGTCGGAGGAAAAACTTGTGCAATAACAATCCCAACTCTCGATCGTATCCACCGTTGAAGTAGGTATACTTTACTCTAGACACTACTATATCTTCTTATATATCTACTACCATACCAATCGGTCCAACCACCACTGATAACAAGACGATCCTTTCGCTACTACTCGCTACTTGCTACTGAAAGTATTACAATTCCACAGTGAAGTACCCTCGCAAATCCTCAAATCCTATAAAATTCCAACATTTATACACATGTTGCGTACATATGGCTCCTCGTCTAGCACCTACATCAAAATTTTTTGTGTCATTTAATTTTCTTTTTTCACTAACCGCAAGTACACGTTTCAAAGTTTTGTCCGTAAGTTTTGCGAGCCGATGGAAGGAGGGAGCTATGAAAGGTGGACGCATGTCTTCTTTTTTGCGCGCTCTTCTGGATCGTTTATTTTTCTTCTACTGATTGGCCTGCAGCATCACCTGAAAGAAAATTCACGACACCGGGCGTAAGGCACGTAATCACACTTCTTCTTTTCCTCAATGATCCATGAGATATCAGGGATACTACGTCAAATTTTGATTTTTGTATTATGATTCAACGTTTTCTTTCATAATTACTTCGTATAGGCATGATGAATTCAAAAATTTTTGGGCCAAGGTGGCGATGGCATTCGATTTGTTTCTATTAAAAGTTCAACCCCTGCAAGGAATCGTTCATTCTCTCCATGAAAATACAATCGATAAAACCTTTCAACAGCTTTCAGATTGAATATTTGATTCCGAAGTTATGGCCCATCAAAATCCTTCAAAAATAGCTTACGTCAGACAGAGTTGAACTGTCACACATATTATCTCTTCAACAATAATACTCATCGCTGGCTACAGTCGAACCCTCTCGCATGTAAGTAAGAGAATAGATGATTTTCAGTGAGACAGGGAGAGGAAAGTGTCCAATAGGTAAACCATATATTTTAATTCATCGAACCCAAAATTGCAGATCCCATAAGCTTCAATCCCTGATGCGGTCACACTCTGCAGGCGGATGCATTGAGCTAGATTACTTGAAACCCTGTTCAACGCAGTAACATTGTTGAACTGTGTTCGAATGTATAACGTAACCGAATTCCATGAGCATCCGATAACCGAGAAAATTGAACACCGCGTAAATGGCGTGAAAATGTCAGGCAGGTAGGTAGGTACACGTACATCCATATACATACGTGTGGTAGCTGGGTAGAGGAATTTGATCGTCGTTTCTTGGTCCATAAATCTGTGAGTATCTTATTATTACGAAGGCATAGTATACATGTGCTACATCTTTTTGTTTGTATGTGTAGTATACCAAACTGTGCATATACCCCTATTTGGGAAAAATACCAGTATCGCTGGCTGTTGTGCACAAATATAGGAAAGGAGAAGAGAACGGCAAATAAAGAGGGAGAAGGAAACGCCGAGGGAAGTTGCTCCGGAGGTAGGTATAGGTATAGCAGGAAGTGGAAGGAAGAAGAGGGACGCTACATATCTTTATACCAATCTGTCCGCAATATGCGAAGAACATGTAAATATCACGTAGCGGGCGTGATACAGCCCCTGGCTGCACTAGAGTCTGAATAAGGGTGCCGTTCCTTTCCCTTTCCTTATGATACAGTTCTCAGACTGTACTCGCGCTACCCGTAACAAATATGTCGGAAGATATATCCGGTAATACATATAATAAAACCAAATACCCTACCGTATCAGATATACCAACATACCTATACCCACCTACCATCCTAGTGGTGCTCGGATTTTATTTCTCGTACAAAAGGAATATAAAAATCCTAAACCAGCCCTCCCCCCTCCCCCATCCCCCGTCGCCCCGGATCTTTATAGACGACGTAAAAGTATCTTTAATCAGGCACAGATCACCCCGATGAAAGTTTATTCCTTTGAGATAACACTTTTTCTTTTTTGGATAATTATTCCACTTTTGTGAGAGGAAAATTCTATCTGAACTATCTCAAAATACGCTCAATTCAATTTTCATGCAAGTCGTGGGCAATTTAATACGTCGTGAAAATTTCATTGAAAAACCCGTCATATTTTGGAAAAATATCATGTGAATGTTGACGAAAGACACATTTCGTTTTCGTTCTGGATTTATTTTGAATCGAATTATGGAATTTTGATGTATTAACTCGTATTCATCGTTTTGGCAAAAAATTTAGCCAAGAAATGAAATTCCGACAAAATTATCTCGTATACAGACGGTAAGTTAAACTAGGAAATAGAATTTCGAAAGAGGTAGAACAGGCCTTACATTCTTATGTTTCTTATTTTTCTTCTCGATTCGTTCTGTGATCTTCATGCACTCAAATATACAGCGGAGCATACAGATGTCTTCGAAGGAAGCAAACCGTATATTTTTTGTTTGTTGCTGATGAGAGCTGCATAACGATCGCAGGGAACTGAAATAAAATAGTTACTGCAGGGTCGAATTAGAAATGGGGTGAAATTCTGATAATTTTCGCAGTTTACTACTTCGCTATTACAGCGAACCACCATTCGCTGCTCACAGTACCCTCGGGGACACTTGGAAAAGGACTCAAGGGATGGAACATGATGGGCAACGGGAACCTCCTGTACATAGAGAGTTAGGGAGGGTACCACTACTACTTTCAGGGGATGACCCTGAGCCTCAAAAGGTTAAGGGAGTAATTTCGTTGAACAAGCTTCAACATTTGGAACCTCAAAAACCTGCCGAAATACATTGAGCAAGGTTTTATCTGTCGGGGTATTAATTCGAAGAACCAAAATGGAACAAAAAACAGCATTATCATATGAGGCGGAAAATTAGAATAGCTGTCACCTTTTTATGCGAAATCTTCCAGTCAAATATGGTATTCGAGTATCAAGGTTGTTGTAATTTTCGAAAATTTGTTGCATAAGAATATATGCAGACGAGAAAAGAAATTGGATTTCCTTGAGAAGTTACATTTACAATTTTCGCATACAAATAATTTTGAAAACAACAAATTCCTTGTATTGTCATTTCTGTAAACAGTCTGTACCCGTTATTTCGACACTACTATTTATAAAAATACTCAGATAGTAGCCTTCCGCTAAAATATAATAATTTGTCTTCAAATTAACAACGAGGAAGCAATCTCATTCTTTGATCAAAGATTCTCGGTACCCTCTTTTTCCCCAGTATTAACAATTATAGTTTCATATGGATCGTAAATGCTGACAAAGATGTTGAGAATGAAATTCAAACTCTTCCTCGAGAGGAGAGTTTCTTTAATTGCCTCCAGTTTCTTTTCAAATTCGAATATTCACGTCAGCAAAAATAGTGAGTAGAATTCATACCAGAGTGATCAGATATGGCGCACTGTTCTGCATTGACCGATTTCGCTATCTTGCGAAAAATTGCGGAACTATGATAGCTTCTATCGGTAATGCAGAATCGCTAGACTACGACATGAGTAAATATTGAGAATCTTGTATCCAGTCTTGTTTTATTCAGCATTCATTTATTTATTGCATAATTTTTTTCTGATAATCAATTGTCAGATCAATCATCCAATATTTTGAAGCATGTTATCTTTCGATAAGATACGAAAAGGTGAAAAATGTTCAAATGGATACCGTGAGTCGGAGCGAATTGGTGGGTGACCGCAGGTATTACAGTTTACTGTAATTATAAAATCAGTGCAGACTAGTCTGCAAATCTAGGAATTTGTTTTACCCAGCGAGTACAGGATTTACGTGATTATTTGCTGTACAGATTGCGGATAAGAAGGCGCATTGCTCACGTGACTCCTTATCATACAAATTCAAAGGAAATCATCCTCCTTCCAATACTATCGCATAAATAACTATTCCATGATCTCTCAAGCTATCGCGGAAGTTTCATTGCAATTATTCAATTTTCATTTACTCGTGTTCAAATATTTCGACAAATTGATTTCAGCCAAAATATCAAATGACTCCCAAATGCAATGAAAAAGATCAGGTATAAGTTTAAGTTGTAACGAAATACTGACAAATTTCAAAATTATTTCAGTTGGTCGTATCTTCGCCTAGGTGAATCGTATCGCTGTGTTTTCACGGCGACTTTGTATCAATTGAATTATAGAATGAACTTTGAGGAAAAGTTGTATCGCTTGATGATCGATCTATTCCGTGATTTCTGAATTGCGTTGATTCTAATTAATTTGGAAATCCAAACAAGTCTGCCTTTTCGCGCGGCGGTGATGTTCATTATACAGACTATCAATTCTCTGACGCCGTTTCAAGTTTGTCTTCGATGTTGTCATTTATACAGCTCGCCTGATCTCTCAGTACAGCATTTTTAAACAGTTTGTAAAGTGAAGTGAACAATGATTTTGAAGACATTGAACCGCATCTTCTATGATATTGTTAATAGAAATTATCATTTTTTGATATGGCGAAAAATACTGGAGGAATGTTTTGACTCTGAAGTGAAAAATGGTCTGGCCAGCATTAGAGGATCAACCAATATATCATCGATAAATTTAAATAACAAATTTATCACGCTGGACAACATCACATAAGGATTGCGAGGCTACATTACTAACATTCCAAGTTTCTAACGGAAGTTTTCGTTTCAGTGTTCATTTTTTCAATCATGGATTTCAAATATATCTTTGATCCCTTCTATATGCATACCTAGTTTAATTATATATGTGAGTAAATGAATTTGTGTATATAATTTGTCGATTTGTGTTTATTATTCATTTTTCAGAGGACATTGAAACAACACTAGAATGGTTTCATGGACATGAACAATTCGCTTATGGAATATTCTTCGGCGATATTTGGCAAGATTCGTAGTAGCAGTATCAAAATTATGCAACACCCTAATAATTTTGAAAATTATAAATAACCGAGGTTTTGTGTGTGCTCAAGAGGTCGTAAAATGAAATAGGCTTTTAGGAACAACGTCATCTATACGTAGAAATATCGTAGCGGACAGATGAATGGATTTTGGACCACGTTTCAAAGAATTTTTATTTATCACTGCCATAACTAGTTATTAGGTGAAAAAAAGTATGCTATGGGTACTATTCGTGTATGCACACAGTACCTACGCCGAACGGATATTTTGCAAGAAAATATATACCAGCTACGCTCCGTTCGGAAATACCACACGGACACAAGCATTCTTAAACAATGACGCGCAGAGACGTAAATCGAGTAAGTGACGTGTTAAGAAAGCAAACTTTGCAGCCTTGCCCAACGCTCATTCTACGATGCGTGATTGTTCCGGATTCCGAATTTGAAAACTGGATACAAAGGTGCGAAGCTTGTTACTTCGCCATCGCTGTCCGCATCCGCGATACCAACTTTTTCCAACCTCGCACTTTGCTCGAGAACTTCCTTCTCCTTTCTTTTATGTTTATCTCGTTTTTCTGACGGGTACTTCATCGTTTCTTCATAAATCGGAGGAGCTATGGTCAGAAAATTGATCCATTCATGGAAAATTATGAAAATGAACATTGAAATAAATCATCAGTAAACTCCCTGAGAATAATTCCATGATCCGGCGCTACGGCTAGCTTCGATGCTAAAAGACAAACATAAAACTTACGGACTTCACCGCCATATATCTCCCAGAAAGGTTGAGCCCCGACTTGAGGAAGTGGCTGATCCCCAAGAGGTCGGAATTCTGAGTGCAAAGTAGGTGGTGACCGCGATAATTGGAAGGAAGGTACAGGTACTTCGTACGAAAGCAGGGGAACTGAACCCACGACGATATCAGCTGTAGTCTTCAGGTTTTTGTGATACCAACTCTCGACACATGCTTCAACGACGAGCTTGTAATCGATATCGATGATATTACAGTATTCCAGCCGCGACGGAGGAAGGGCCGGGACTTTGAGGTCAACGGATGCCTGTTCTTCACCGTGGCCAGTATTCAGGTGCAATTCGTCATCCGTTATCACCTCTCTGATCTCCTGGGACTTCAGTTTCGTGTGGAAAGTTGTGACCTGGAATTGATCGAATCGAATGTGAAAGAAAAATGGAATAATGCCAAAACAAAACAAAAAAAAAAGCAAAAAAAACAAAATGCGACGATGTCCGCTGGACGATATCGTCAAGATTTGAACAGTTTTTGAATTGAAACAGTTAGAATTGTTGCAGGACGCTACCACCAGCTGCCGCTGAATTTGATCTCGGTGGAATTCTGGATTGTTCTGATCCGAAAACTATGAAATCCCCGGAATGATCATTAATAATGATGATGAATGAAACATGATAATCTATGCTTCTCACGTAAAATAAAGCCAGTGAATGATAATCGGGGTATTCCAAAACGAAGCAATTGCGTTGTAGTTTATTGAAGTTGGTTCCACTTTTCTCTATAACTACCTTCTTCATGAATACTCGTAATCGTTTGATCTCTACTCCCGTGTCGTTCGTGACAAAAATTTTCACGGGTATGACCTGACCAGGAACGTAGCCGCGCACTGGAAGATGTAGTTTGACAGTTAGAGGTTTGAGGTGGCCCCAGAAGGTCTTCACCTTTTCTTCGTTCACCGACATCTGAAAAGTACAATCCGGCCTTATCAATCATCGTTTGCTAATTATCACGCGTGGACGATAAAGAGGTTCCAACTGTTTCTCCTGAAATCTTGCATCATAAAAACTCACTGATAAATGCGCATCTTTGTTAAGATCCAGAAGAGAGACAACCGCAAATGGGACCTTATGTTTGGTGTTCAATTTTTTTGGAACATCGATAACTCCCTTTACACTGTATCTGACTCGGCCATGCCGACCTTCGAAACTGTTAGGCAAATGTTTTGGCAGGTCTGACTCAAAGTCAAAGACGTGTTCACCGGCGGCCAGTTCTTCTTTGAGGTCAAAACCTGCGATGATAGAAGAAACAAAAACAATGCTCAGCTGTGAATAAACGGTTCTCAAACTCGTTACAAAAATATTATCTTCTCAAAACTGCTGGGAGCTTTAACTCACTGCTAAAAATGATCTCCTCGTGTTTGAAATAAATTTCGTCATTGGAATACGAATAAGTAACTGGACTTCCATTTATCGTGTGAGTTTCTATCCATCCGACTCTTCCGTCGCCCTGATACTTCAACTTTATCCCTGAAGGGGAGAACAAAAAGATGCCTACTTTGATACCTATTCTTTTCTTTAAATTGAAGCGTACAATTTTTATCACATTTTTCATCTCAATCTCCAAATTTTCAATACCCACCACGGATTTTCGTCGATTTATCCAACCAAAGGTAAACTTTTCCTTTGACAGTTTTTCCCGCGAAAAATACTTGACTGTCTAATGTAATTTTGAACTTTTTCAGTCCCATTTTGACAAAATTGAACAATTTTCACTCTTCACCAATTCGTAACTTAATTCAACTAAATCGTTCGATCGAAAGCCTAATTGTCATCGGTATATGGAAGTTAGTACTGCACTGGAAATAACACAGATCTAGTTCACGGCGATAAAAGGAAAACGGATCCCAATGAATTTAGCAAGATAAAATTTTCTCTCAATTTGCGAAAATCAACGTGGACCGAAGCTCTTTTGGCGGCACAAGAATCGAACCGACGCGGCGTGGCGCTGGCGCTCAAAATTTGAACTGGGTCGTCAGCGTCGTAAACGATGCTGAGCCTCCCTTACTCCCACTCCGGTAGAAGACTTATGAGTGGGCTCCACCGAATTCGTGAGCCAAAACGACGTGCTACATGTGTATACATATCGCAATCAATCTTTCAAATATCGCGCCGGAATATATGTTTGTGTAAAGTAGCTGTACATCTACAACCGGCTCACTCGACCGACCATAACCGATGACGGTTGTTTACGGGCTACTCAAGCGTCTATCGTTTCCTTATCAGTCGATGAGTATATTTATTTATTCTATATTTCGATTTTTTCTCTTGATTTCAAGCAGTTTTCAAAAAACGAGGAAAATTTCTTCTGTCGAAAAATTATCCCATGAAATATTTCGCAGCTTATTCAACTCGTGAGACATATTTTTCATGCCACTCGGCGAACGGAAAAAGAAAACAGAAAAACCAAAAAATATCGATCAATTCGAGTGAAAAATGATTATTTTATTATTTCTTTTTTCATTTCGTCTGTTCAATGTTCTAGCAGCTGTGATTTGCTCCCCTGAATATTCCACAATAAAGTCTTGGAATTATGAGAAAATAGAAATATCTAGATACCTGCAAACACTTACAGGAGTTGTCGAAGGAATTTGAAATTAATTAAAAAATATTTTTCACATCTCAAGTTTGTTTAAACGCATTCTTACGAAGTTTCGAAATAGATGATCTAATTTAAGCGCTCGATCATCCAATCCCGGCTGAATGTCGTATATATATTTGCGGGTATTGATACATTTACTGTTATGATCGTTCGATAATTTATAATTTTCTATAAATAGTCTGATTCTTGTTCCCGTTTTTTTTTTTTCTCTTTCTCTTCTTTTTTATCGAAACATTCGTGTCACGGGCAGACGGAAGAGAAAGACATAGCTATATTATAGGTATCTATGTATAGCCTATAGCCACAGACCTGCTCATTCTAGCAGAATATCATTTGCGTTAAGGACGTTCTCGATTATTGTATCCGAAATCGTTTAGTTAAACACGCAGCTTCGATAGTTACATAACACGTTGTGAAGGATCGAAAAAAAATTAATCACTCTCTATAAATTATAAATATTTACTTTCGAGCCTGAAATTGATAAAAAATTTGCATTTTCATTTTTTTTCTTCCCCTGCAGTTTTTCAAAAAAATGTATCCACGCATTATGAAATCATAGGTTGTTCTCATTTCATGATAATGTATCACATATACTTTCATATACGGTTTAGAAACCAAATTACAAATCAATTTGTCTTCTTCAAACTTAATCTCAAGAGTCCGAAATTATTTTCTTGCGTTTTCCTTGCTCATTCATAATCCGAGTGCGCGATCCTAGTGCGTTTTCGGTTTTTCAATTATCATCGATAATCGAAAATTCCGTTCGGAAATACGGCAGAAAAACGTGATAAAAAATCTACAAACTTGAACGTTTTGAAAAATAAGATGACAACGTAAATAATTACTGGCAAGGAACATTTGGTCGAACGTCATTTCGAAGACAAAATCCGACCGGAATCTTTCGCTACCGTGATCTTCGCCCTGGCGAATAATATCTTTGACACAAAAGTTGACAATAATTTTCGAACATTCAGAACCATAGGTCACTATGGCTTGCTGATTTTGTTATGGGTTATCAATCGGGCAAGTAATGCATTCCAAACGGTTTGCCAGGAGTAGATTTCTACATCGCTGCACTTTTACTATCCTCGAATTTGTAGACAGGATAAAGAGGAGCGAATTCTGTCACTTCACCGTCGCTGTCAGGATCATCAGCTGGATTTCCTTTTTCAAAACTTGTCATTCCCATACATTGCTCGTACGTCGGTGGGGCTGGAAGAATAACAAACTCGCAATTGGTACTCGTATAGCGATAATTAATCATGCTCGAAATCAAACCAGACTGTAATCTACTACTCACGTAAACCTTCGTAGGTCGTTCCAGGAGGCATAACAAAACCATAAGCCGGTGGTTGGTAGTCTGGAGCCTGACCGTAGGATGGATCTTCTTGTTCAACGGTTTCACGAAGCATCTGATGGACCGGAATCGGTGTCTGGTAGCTCATCAGTGGAATATTACCCACAATAAGCTCAATACGATATTTGAGATTTTTGTGATACCAGCCACTCGCTCTTGCCGTGACATTCAGCTGGTAGTTCAGGTCGATAATTCTGCTGAATTCCAGGTACGAAGGTGGTATCGCTGGGAGCTGGAGAGCCAGGGGTACCTCTTGACACTCAAACTCTCCTGGGACAGGGAACTCGTTTCTGAACACGTAGTTCTTGACAGTTCTTGATTTTTGGGTTGCGTGAAACGTGACATTCTGTTGTGGAGATAATACAATTTGTAACAACCGACCGCAGGGTGAAATTCTCATTGGTTCTAGTATATCATGCAATAAAACCGTTCGAGATTGTATTTCAGGTGACATTTCATCATGACTTCGGATACCATGAATCGCATGCTAGAAGCAAAGATTACTAATAGAAGCTAAAATTGAATTCAAAAGAAAACGAACCATCTGCCTGGAATCTCACCTGTTTGAGACTCACGTACAGTGATTTCACCTGGACTCCTGATTCGTTTTTGAGGAATACTGTGATCGGTATTATCTGCCCAGGAACGAAACCGCGAACAGGAAGATTGACGGACATGAAAAGTGCCTTTGAATGTCCCCAGAAGGTCTTACTGATTTGTTCAGAAACTGGCGCCTGAATGAATGGAAGGCGGGAAACAAAATGTGTTCATGACATTGTGTATCATCGCCAAGGGCCTTCTTCGACGTGATTCAGTGAATAGACGATTTTCTGATCGGACTCTTTAATATTCATAGAAACTCATTTCATGAGCATTATGCTTACCATCGCGAAAGGATTGAGGTTCAGATCACAAACTGACATGACTGTTAGCGGTTGTTTAGTAACATGGTCGGACTTCCAAGGTCGATCAATAGTCGCTTTTATAGAATATCTTATTCGGCCATACGTCCCTTCGAAGCTGCTAGGTAGGTTCATCGGCAGTTGACAGTTGAAGACGAAGACATGCTCACCTTCGGCGAGTTCACAGTCCCCGGCATCATCTGCGCAGAGAAAATTGACAGCAACGATTAACCATCCTGAGTCCGCTGCAAGTATCATGGACATCGAAGTCCTGCTATTTTACCTCAAACACATTATCACAAACGTGGATTTGCCGCAGCTCGAGTTTATCGTACTTCGGAAAACCGAAGACTGATTTACATCGCTTTTCCTAGTACATATAGTAAAATTTTTCATCTGTTTTCATTTTACTACTCACTTCCGAAGACAAGTTGCTGTAGCGCGAGGTAATGTTCCGTGTTGTGGTAAGTCACGGTGTGGCTTTCGTTATTTCGTCTATGGTTTTCGGTCCAATGTACTGTTCCTTTGCCGGTATATTTCAAATAAATTCCTGAAATTTAGAATCCACGAGTTAATATTGCTATAACGTACGCATTGTACGATCGAAAATCATCCGCTCCGTTCTCACCTCGCATTGACATCGGTTTATTAACGCGCACGATCAATCTTCCTGCCAAATTTTGCCCGGAATAATGAACGGGCTGATCTAATAAGATTGCAAAATTTATTAGACCCATGATGTTCAGCTCTAAAGGTTGCGACCAGTTGTGCGACTGGAATTATGATTTATACCTGCATAGATAAGACATATTTATTCATAATATCTATCTATCAGTTGCAAACGGAGATAGTAGCTGATAACTTATCAGCCTATTAACGTGACAATACGGTACGTTTGCTGTACGATAAAAACTATGACGTCAGATTGAATAGGTACACCGTCTTATCATTATTCCAAATTATGGTTATGCATCAAAGTAGAATAAACCATTATCCGGTTATTTTGACAGACGAGCTTGCCCCGAAAATAGAAAAAATGAGGAAAGAGAAGAGATAATTGAGAGTGGTATCTTGTTTCGAGAGAATCGATCGCTGTTGAATTTCTCAGCGGAATATGACGGAGCAGCCCACTTTTTTATAACATTGTGGAATCAGTCTTGAGATGAATGAACATACTTATATCGCGTTTTGACTGCCCAGAATCTACTTTGTTTCGTTAGACATAAGAAATTATCATTGAAAAATAACCCCTCCATCCTTTCAACGCAAGTGCGGATGTCTGGAAAGCTGATCATATAGTAATAAAATGTTGATAGTGCGACCTGGTAACGAAAAAGCGGCCGCACGCTGACATGAGGATATACATGAGTAATCGACGGAGATTAGAATGAAGATACATATATCCCGAAATGAGATGAAATCCTGGGTTTCAATGAGACCACAAAGCGATTATTTTGCACTCTCATGAAGTTGTTTCCTGTTAAAAGTTCACTTCAATCCCTGCGATAACCCCTGTTCCAGTTGCGCTTCCAGAGTTAAAAAAAGGTTGTGTTTATTCAACGATTATTCAACAGCCCTCCAGCGGATGGTCAGCGATGGAATTTATTTACCTAGGGCTTCATCAAAGCGAATCTGATTGACTGGGACATAAACAGTCCGTGGTACCGACGACTCATGACCGGCGCAGCGTCTTCTGATCTCCGAAACTGTATAACTTGTGCAATAACTGCGTGCAATGTGCTCCAAATTTCTTCAGCGCCATTAATTAGTTGAACATCGAAAACCGATAGCATGATGGAAGGTTGAGAAGGGATAGGTCTCCCATTTTTCGAATTCGCAATCGTTTGCAGAACATGTGAATATGACATTAGCGAAGTAGCTTTATGATTCTCAGGCACAATATTTCAAGCTTGCACAATTCCTTGGCCGACATGTCGATCGGAAAGCTGCTCATCATCAGTCGCTTTTCCTTTTCTTCCGTCTCCCACTCGCAGAGATAATTATGAGGAAATTTAAACGAAGCATTTCATCCACCGCACAGATAGGAGCCAAGATAAACATCTTTAAATCGATTGATAAACAATCAATGGTAAATTTTTATCGCAGTTTGCTGCACTGGTCGCGAAATTACATCAGCCGACTTCAATTCGAAATAGATTACAGCGCTGTACGAATTTGAGATTGGTAATTGTTAGGACCGACGATGGAAGCGTTCGTTTCTAATTTGATCGTTCGCTAATTCTATTTCAGATTCATTCATCATCATCGGTCACTGATCAACTGAAAATCAAGTGATTGAATCGCGTAAGGAAAAATAATACTGGGAAGGCCGTGTGGGCACGCGTTAGCTGGTCACGTCGATGTTGAAGAAGGTATAAAGCATCATGGCGTACCAGCGCACGCGCAACCAACAACTCTGAATAGCTGCGTAGAAATCCGACATTAGTTCAGCTGCATACAGTCAGGAAAAGAAAAAATGGGAAGAATCCAATGATAATATTAACTCGCCGTTGATAAGATTTTATTTTCAGTCAATGAATTATCCAAGCATCAGGTGACCGAGAATTTATCTCTGTTCAGAATTCTAATGATTAGATTTTGATGATAACCCCCGAGACTGCAGTCCTAGACGTCCTATGATGTTGCACGCTCTGGTTAAAATGTATTCCTGACTATTCTGTTGCGCAAAAATCTTTGAATCTACTTGAAAACTTGACAACTCTGAAATACTCTGTCAAATTAACTACGATTGTCTCCGACAGAAATATTGAAACTCGAACACTCCAATTATATGAGTTTGATCAAAGATTTTGCAAAAATTTCCAGAGGTGTTCAGAGAGTATACTCATTGGTAGTTGGGGAAAAGATATATATTTTGTAGATTTGTCAAAGTTTATGTGAAAATGGTGAGAATATTTTCGGGAACATGGTGAAAATTATTTCACGTACATTGAGAATAAAGTCATTTTGAATGTCACCAGGTCCTCGATGGGATGAATAATTGTTCACAAGTTTCTCAACGTCTTCGGAGGAACTCTGAAAATCTACGAGAATCAGTATTATTATTAATCGTTCTGAGTTCAATGAAACTCGAAAAGTGTATCCAATTTTCTAGAAAATCTCCGTTTGCACCCAAAAGGCGTTTGAGCCTTGAGAAAATTTGGAGAGAAATTCAGAATTCATGAGACGCTTCACAGAGTGTTTCAGAGCTGTACGGAATCATTCCAAAATTTTTGAGAGAATCGCGAAATCGATATACTTATATTCCCATCGTAGATTCGGGATATATGTTCGAAAAGTGTCAACTGAAATTTGAAAGTGAATTATAGATCGATTTGGATTGGATCCTTGAGAAAAAACATATCAACTGAATTGAAACAAATTTATAAATTAACACGAAGTGTTTCCGAAGAGGTCTCTTAGCTGCCCCGAGGCGGAATTGGCGCTGGAAGCAAGTAGTAATATTTTTCTTGGTGCTTTTAATTAGTCCAGTCATTAATTAAGCAGAATTCTCTCTCTTTCGCTCCGGTTTGCCATGCTGTTCGTTCCCATATAACGCCATTGCTGTAGAAGTAGCCGTTTTCCAACTGCTTTTGCTACACTTGAGGAATTTTAATTTTACCGACGTGTAAACACACGAGATCCAATTTATTCCACTGCGTAGTACGGAATAACGTTTTCAACTCACTCGCACGAGTATTACTTTCCTATTTTTCCCCCTTTTTTCTACTACACACTTTAGTTGAGCTAACTATATTCACAGTTATTGTAAGTACCGCACCTACTCGTCCTTTGCTGATTCAGCCTTTTGAACCTCTAGCACCTCGATTAACTTCTTTGCTGTATGCTTTCTGTTTTTTCTTTTCAAATTTTATTGGAACTTTGTTATCTATGTTCTACTCAACAATTCACTCATTTTACTCAGTGGTCCTACATATTGGTACGAGAAATGATGAGAAATCGGTGAAAATATCTGAACTCGCGAATTTAGAAGAAAAAAAACGAATAAAAAAATTTGCTGAACAATTTCAAAACATATAAGTTCCAAGCCCAGAAGGCGCGAGCGATTCTGGAGAGATGATTAAATGCCGAGAATGGAGAAATCTTTAGATATCTATGTCTTGCTAGTTCCACATGTATGGACTGGATATAGGGGTGGTAATTCTCTGATTTCATCTCCTGGATTCGATCCTTCAGTGTTTCCGAATCCCATGTTTTGTTCGTAAGGAGGTGGAGCTGAAAAATGAAAATGATAAATAACGTGATCGGAATAAAAGCACGATTCACACTCACGCAGGTCTTCGTAAGTCCTTTGAGGTGGGAATACCACTGCATACGGTGGCGGTTGACAATCGTACTGCAGATTTTGACTTCGCGATAGAATTCCAGGGTTGAATGGTTGAATTAGTCCCGGAAATTCGTAGCCCATGAGCGGAATATTGCCTATAATAATTTCTGTAGAGGTTTTCAGACTCTTGTGACATCCGCTGACTTTCGCTTTCACGCTCAGCTGGTATCGGAGGTCAATTATATTACAGTACTGTAGGAACGATGGTTGCAAGATTGGCGTTCGGATGTTCAGAATAATTTCGTTGTACCCGAGCCCACTTTCGACTGGGGCTTCAGTCCTCAGAAGAAACACTTTCATGGGACTGGATTTCATGGCTGCGTGGAATATGACGTTCTAGATAAATGGAAAAAGTTAGCCGATACAATAAATTGAAATCATTCGCGTATCGAGTTATATTTATTTATGGCATTTGTGAATTATGGCTGAACAGACAATCTTCCACAACTGCACAAACTGTGTACTTTAAGTTTAGGAGGGCATATTTAAGTGATGAAAATACTCGGGATGAGAAATCTAGTTGTTCGAAACCCACCTGCTTGAGAGTGGCTGCGATGCTCTTCACCTGCACTGTAGATTCATTGTTGAGAATAACCTTGATCGGAATATTTTGTCTGGGAACAAAACCACGGACAGGAATAATGACGGACATGAACAAAGGTTTGGACTGCCCCCAGAAAGTCTTTTTGTGTGTCTCCTCAACTGGTGTCTGTGATCAAGAATATGAGTATAAAAACAGAAGCGAATGAAAACGTTGGACGGCATATTTCCACACGGGCAATCCGAATTTGGAAAGAATCATGATATTAAATCCTCTGATGCATCGACTTCCACAAGTGCCTACTCACCACTGCAATCGGGCAATCGTTGAGATCAAAAATTGACATTATTGTTATGGACTGTTTGGCAAGGTAATCCTTCTTCCATGGCTGATCTATGACAGCTCTGACTGAGTACGCGGTTCGACCGAATAGCCCTTCGAAACTGCAGGGCAATTCGATTGGCAGTTGACAACTGAAGTCGAAGACATGTTTTCCCTCTGCAAGCTCACATTCATCTATACCATCTGTAAGAAAGAGGGACTACTTTTTCGAGCTTTATGTATCTTTGAGACAAACAAAAATCCATCTTTTGCCGTTCGTTACTTTTCTGTTCACTGGGTCTACTCACTTCCGAAAACTAACTGATTAATCGTCAGGTAAATTTCTGTATTTGAATGTGTAACCATTGTGTTTCCCCAACCTTCACTCCACTGCACAATACCCTTGCCAAAATATTTCAAATACAGTCCTGAAAAATGAAGATCTGATCATCGTATGAAAGATACTTTGAGGGAGACAGATTTTGTGAACTGTGAAACTCACGCACGCACACACCTTTCATTTTCTTTGGTTTTTTTATTTCCACGAGTAATTTTCCCCTCACATTTTGTCCTGCGTAATAAACGGCACTGTCTAAAACAATTTGAAATTCTTTCAAGCCCATCTTGTGTTGAGCGTTCAGTTGACTATTCGATTCTGAATGCCAAATGAATAATCACCAAAATTTATATTGGTATATAAAGATAAGTTATCTCGCGGCTGTAAGAAAACAACTTGAGATCATCAAGACCGTGGAACCAACCGATGAATATATTTCTATGAGATAAAAGCAAGATCATATCTTCGAGAGAATCGATAAATGTGATTATTAATCGGCAAATATTATTTTATATCACAGTCTTAGTCTTTTATGACTGAATTGGAAAGACAAATTGGAATTTAATGGACAAAACTACCTTGGAATTATATCGACGTATGTACATATACTATTAATCTGCATAGTGGGAAATATGATTATAAATATCAGAATTGACTCACAAAAAGTTCTGTAATCGATTTCACGCAATTCTAGATTTTGTACGAAAAATTCTAGCCGCCAAATTCTGGAATCGAGATCTTAGATCAGCGGGGATTCTGGCTAGGTAGTGGAAGATAATAAATGCACCCTACCTACGATAATATTATCCTCTCTACTCTCGGCATTCCTCGACCGACTTCATCCTTTGGAATCCTTTAATGGGAATTCTAGGATCTCTAGCCACCAAGCCCCAAAGGATGTATATAGATATACATGTATATATACATTAGAGAGCGTGGGCATATGGGACCTCATTTTCCGGAAACGTGGGGATGAGGATCTCTTTTTCCTCACTATCTCTTCCTCGCGCCTGGTATAACGACGACTGCCAAAGGAAAGATACGGGATCTTGAAAACCCTGAACTTCCTCTATCGAAACTGCTAATACTTTCCACACCAAAGTTTCATCCAAAGTAACGATGCCATGATGGACCAATCGAAACCCAAATCGGCATCTCCTTGACAATTGTCATAGTATTCCAGCAATCAGCTAAAAATTCTTCCAGGGTCAGTTCACCGTATCAAAATGAAGTTGGACTCCATCAATTTTCAGTATTTCACAGCCATAGAGAAGATCATCGATGAATATTCGTACACTGATAGTTATCTTCATATTCAAACGGATACTGAACATCATTGAGCGCGTCAAGGTCGTATAATTGTGGAGTCAAGATTTTTACCCTTTGTGAATCCAAAAAGTGAGAAGAAAAAAAGACTATGATGATGACAATAATAATAATAATAATAATAAAATAAAAGAAAGAAAGAGACGAAGAAAAAGAACCATTTCGGGAAGACGAGGGACGGCTCGGGCTTCATTTCCCCTCTATTGCGCGGAATGAATTCCACGAGCAAATTGTTCGAAGGTAGATAGTCGGGGTTGAAAGGGGTTGGAGGGAGAGGGGAGTTTAGTTGGGTGAAGGAATGACGGGAGAAGAAGAAGAAGAAGAAGAATAAGAATAAGGAGAGTAGGACCGAAGGACTTTAGCCAGACATTCAGCCAACTTCTGATTTCATCGCGAGCAACGATCTGTCGAACTGGAAGACCGGAGATTGTCACACAAATGAATTTGAAGTATTGCCATTCTGCATTTCAATTCGTCTCTCGGTGGTCGGTTGCCACTCGTGGTTCCTTTTTGTCATCCACGTCCTTTTACCCTTGGACCGTTTTTACCCTGTTCCATTACGTGACTCGCTTTTCAGCTGAACTCAATTGGCAGTCGAAAATCAGAGAAAATTTTCCTGTACAGCTCCATTGATTATTCAACCGCATCCACCGACTCATAGCAATTTCATCTTTCCAAAAAATATTCAAATGTCTCTCCGCTTGACACAAAAATCCAGAACGCTGTCGCCATTTGTTATGTTGCAAATTGCTGTTGTCCCAGGATAATCATGAACAGAATCCCGAGGATAATTGAATAATTCATAACAGTTGTAATAACCCTGGGATCTGACAGACTGTGATGATCGAAGGCCCTCGTGTCCCGGAAAACGAATGCCTTATACTTCTGTTTCAGTTCTTAAAACATCGCAGCCGTAATAGTTGGATACTCACATTGGAATTGCTCGCAGAGGGCTGTGGGTTGGAAATCATCAGGGTAGTTTTAAGTTAAGAGAGCCACAAGAAGTTGTGGAGTGAGCAGTGGTGTTCTTCCTACATTCACCACATCAATAGCATACCATCTTCCTGATCCCAACTATTGTGAGACCTGAGCTGAGCCTTCGGCAAAGCCTCGGTTAGGCGCCTAGTGTTCTCGAAATTCCTCGAAACCAGGGTTCACGGTGTCTTCAAAGCACGTGGAAATCCGTATTGCTGAATAAATATGTAGTGAACATATTACTGTTTGTCAAACTTTGAAAATGTATACTAATGTTGAGGGAAGGTTTTGCATCCACGCGATATCATTTTATCATGCAAACAAGAATTCCCCATCATTTTCAGCTCGGCTTCTCTTTTCTAACAAACTATATCGGTGATATCCGTGACACCGAAATTATTCCGTCAAAATTACAGCCGAACGAATGCACTTTCTAGTACCTACTCACAGAAGAAATTTAAAAGCAACTTGGTGAAAAAAAGTATATGTGGTTTTGGAGATCAGCTTTAACTGCTGGTATAATATCATAAGACTGATGCCATCTAATTTTCTATTTCTCTTTCGTACGGCTGAATCGAATCCTACTTCTTTAAACATGGCTGCTACCCTATCGTAAGAAAACGCTAAGTTCAATTACTGGAACAATGGTTAGACAGTCGTTCGTTGGATGTTGTTCTTTGTCTGTCTATCCGTCTGACGGGTCTGGTTGTTTGTTGTTCTGCAGAAGGTAGTCTGCCAGATATCAGCATTGTCTTAACAAATTGGGTCTTTCGCGGATTAAGTACGAACTAGAAGTTTTCTTGCAAACTTAGGATTGGACCACCAGCCTATAATAACTTAGTGGTATCTTCAGGATAAGGATCAGCCTGCTGCTCCCTTCTACCCTCGATGCTCCGGGACGAAGACTGTTCCGCTATTACCATACCATGATCATGGTTATATCAGGTGCTGGAGGATAATTGTCTATTTAAACATCGAAAATTCTAAGCTATTCCGTAGTCTTGATTGATCAAGGTTCCCGTCTAATTCGAGGAAACTTCTCTGAGCAGTTTGTGTAGACAGAAATAAATAAAGGTTCGTCGAAGCTGAAAATCAATTACATTCGAGTGCTTCGAACCACCGCAGCGTGGGGTCTTCTCCTGCCCACTGCAGACGTATTGGATCGAGAAGTAGCCGTTAATTAAACCTTCAGTTTCGCGGATCAAACGTCTTTGTCGAGTCTGATCAATTTTCGTCTCATGGCTTACATCACTCCGAGATTCCAGGTAACCCTGGCGAATCAAACGACTTTCTCTTCGCTCTCAAGATGGTGTTTGGTAATCTTCATATGACAGCATTCGATAGGATTTTTGTACCATCCCACCGCTGTCACCAATTTTCACTTTTGAGAGCAAACTATGTGGTGATTGGATTGAGAGGCCGAGTCATGAGCGTTCATGTGACTGCGCAGTGGAGATTTTTTTCCCAACAATTCTAGGAATCGTGAGTGACTGCATAATATGGGGAAAAGGAAAGGTCGAGGTAGGTGGTCGCCGAGCGGGGGCAAGGCCGTGGTCCAGTACGTCGGTCGGTGAGGATGCTGGAGGCACTCAGCCCACAAACACCATTGCAATAAGACTCAAACCACCTGCCCTACTAGCTCAAAGCATGGGCCCACTACCACTGCGACTAGAACCACCTTTTATACCCTCGGAACTCTTTTACTGCCTTATTTTATGCGGCTGCCGAAAACGGCTCTGAGGGGTTTACGCTGTACCGAGTTCTGAAGTGGCTACAACTTTTGCTCTAAGTAGAACCCTGCTGCTGTTGTTGCTGCCGCTGCTACTGGAGTCTAGAGCTTCTGGAAGTGCGGAAAGCGCTGGCCAACGAAAGGTTGGAAATACGAGGAGTGCTGAACGCGCCCCTCCATTGAGGGCTAATGATATAGCAAAGTGGAGACAGATCATTGAGTATGTAATTATAGGAATAAGTAAGCCACGTTGGAAAAGAACATTTATTCTCCTTCTGCTAATTCATGTCATGCTTTATTTTTTAAATATTGTTTAATTATGTCATTGTCATTATTCTGCACAGCATGTACTCAAGTGTCTCTTTTGTCTCATAATCATTCATGAGTATCGTGAACTAGAACTAACTCGTTACAACGTAATAATAAATGTGTTTCGTCTCTTCTCAGCGGTTTCTCTCTTTCCCATGGCTTGGGCTCCTACTGTATGTACCTACATCTGAAGGATGAAGCTAAACTGCAAACTATTATACGAAAGTGTAGACGATTATCGTTCTTAGCGGGGGCATTACAACACGGGAGTTTATAATGCTCTCATTCTATTATATTCTGTTCAGAATTACACTGCATTGTAGTCTCGTCGCTAGGTCGTCCATTCGAGAAAATATCAGTTGCCTAGTTCGAGATCATCCAAACAATAATCATCACCGCTCATCATTTTTCACTTCGATTATAATAACATGAAGCTGTATTCTCATCTCTACCATTCTTCGTCCTAGAGAGATTAACCGACTGACAATTATTTAATGGTGTTTCACAGTTGCTCGGCGATACCTCCCCTGTAGCTTGTTTAATACAAAGATCACACTGAACTTGGGTTGACATACGTAGACAAAAGGAGGATTGAATGGAACATGAAAGAAGAGAATGAGTAGCACGGAAAGCAGGACGCTCAAGAGAGAACCCTAACAACAATGAAAATGGATAGTGAGAAAAGAACACAAAATTTTTCAAAAAATCTGAAACAAACAGCGAAAAAAATGAGAAGCCTTTTTTTCACTCGCAATCACTGTTTTACACGTAAGCTACGAATGCAGTCGGCCATATGTCTATACTGAACGAGAGGTTATCCATACGTTCCTACATTACGAATAGAGTCTTCTTTCTTTTTATAGTTTTATTTTTTCGGAAGCCCCGAGCTGTACTAGCGAAACGAATTGTGCTAACGTCAGCTAAATTAGTGGCATTAGACTGAGCTCTGAGCGAGCATGAGGGAGTCTGGACAATATAAGTTACGTGTATAAATTAACTTGATTATTCAGGATACTACTCAAAATAAAATAACTTCATTTTTGGGGCAGGTTTTTTAGTAATCGGCACTATTTTGTCATCTATCTTTTTCTCTTTTTTTTTTTTCTCTTGTTTTTAGCAAATTTTTCACACAGTGTTAGCTGCAGAAAAATATCGAATACAGCCCAGCATTGAGGTTTTCGAAAGTTTCTGGTGACCACCAATCTGTCAGCAGCATCCTCCACAACCTCCATTTCCTCCTCCACAACAATTAGTTCCGTTTCGTCTTTTTGTGTTACGTGGAAAATAGCATTTGCCGACTCCACTACCAGCGCAACTGTTCCATTTGCCACAATTCCGGCCTCCGCATGTACCACAGGGGGGACGAGGGCTGCTACAACTTCTGCATTTACATCTGTTCCAGATAAAAATAATTAGGATGAAGAGCATCGGTGAAATTCTGATACAAGATCAATTTCGAAATTCATGTGAAATGAAAAAAAATGTGATGGCTTAGATTATCGCTCATCATCATTCATTTCCTATGAAAACATTGATTCCAAATTTTTGAAACCGCAATTATTCCTTCAAGAAAAGTGTTCGATTTCGGCTTCGGTCTCGAAGGTATATCAACAAAATAGTTCATCGAACACAATCGAAACGATATTTCTTTGCAAAAACAATGTTGAGATAAAAATTTTCGTGCAAACAGCGCAATCTGTACAAAGTGAAAGAAATCTTTGAAATTGTTTCTGCAAAGTTGGCTGGACTCCAGGACTCGATACGTACAACACCGTCGGTAAATTCGCGAAAAAAAGCAGATGAACTTACAAATTTTTCGACCAAATCACTCACTGAAAACTTTCGGTGATACTTTTTTGCACGATTTTCACGGGTCAAGGCGTATTTTGAACGTAATTAATATTTCTTTCTTTTTTGTTTTTTTGTTTTTTGGTCTCCACCATTCTCACCTGCAAGGCAAACCACGGGACTGATTACCACCGCAGCATCCAAGCGGAGGCGTGTTGTCGCAGCTAATGTTGGTGGCACAAGCGGCACCCCCACAGCCTCCACAGGGACAAGACGGGAAATTTCGTGTTCCTTCACTTCCACCACAGCCTCCACCGCAACCACCCCTCAATCTCATTTCATTTTCTTCCTCAAAATTCGAGTTTTCCTCGAATGATGATACTCGCGATCTCGACGGATCCAGGCGGCCAGTTCCATCGAATCTACAGGATTCAGAAACCGAAGAATGTTCCCGTGCTTCATATTGCCGATCGAAGAAGAAGAAATAGTTTTTCGTATAACGCAGATATCGGTGAGAAATATGACAAAAGTCAGAAAGGTCAATTATTCCAGTATGAAAATTGTGAGACGAGCGTCGCAACGTGGATCCTTATGATTGATACCATGTCCTAGATTCCGAGTTATGTCTCATAGAATTTCTTTGACGATGATAGAATGATACTACCGCGATCTAGGGTGCAGAAATCACAGATTTATTCTTCTACAGAGTACGGAAGCACTCCGTATTCCTTTATGTTGGAATATTTAAATATCGTATACGACCTGGTGTCGAGTTATAGCTATAATTGACAACGATTCGTTTTCAGAGAGCTCTTTTGAATACTGACATTGCGGACCGATAATAATTGGCGAGATTGCCGGCCTGTCCGTGTCCGGTTTTATTATTTTCATTCTTTCAATAATAATTGACAATTATCTCTATTGGAAAACGGTTTGGCAATACACTCACAGAGATCAAGCGTTAACGGCCTGAAGAGCGAGGCGATGCATTAATATTCAATCAGGGTGCACCAAACAATATGCTCGAATCTGGATGCTGATTAAAACTCGACTGATATTAAATTATTGTTTAAACAATATTTCAAAATCAAAAAGCTTCGTACACCAAACACTATAAAACGTTCAGCTTTCCAATTTCACCCATACCAATAAACTCACCTACCGTCGATGTGTTCTGGAGCAGATTCATCCACTTCCTTTCTACTTGCTTGAACCTGAGGTCGACCACAGCAGTTTGTACATCGTTGACGATTTGGTGTTTCATCTCGTGGCATCGAATCACCAAGAGCACCGTGACCTGCATCCGAATAAATTATCACGATCAAGCATGCGTTTTATGCAAAAATCCTATAAAATGTGGGAATGGTGGATGGTCAGATAAATTGACGAATCAGACAAAGAATTTACTTTGAAAATACGAATATGCAAAGTAAAGTACTATCAAGTGCTCACGAAAATGTTAGTGATAAAAATCGTGTTTGTGTGTGGAGTGGGGCACAATAATCATCGATTATCGACTTCTTTGGTAATTGTGAATCGATTCCGCAGCCCACAACTTGGCACCGTACAGTAATGGATAATTTTACCGTCGTGACCTGAAGTGCTGTGATCATGGACGTCAGATTTTAGCACAGGATCATCGCGAGGCTCAGTTTTGTGTCTGAAGAAACAAAACAGTGTTGAAATGGTATCCTGAGTTTGATTTTGAATCAGGCATAATCACCCAGGCTCCTGGTTTTCTTGTATAACGTCTGGCAAGATTTTTGTTTTCGAAAAAGATTCATTGGCTAGTTCATTTTGAGCATGTTGATGTTGTTCGTATTGCTGTGCGGTGAGATGTAGTCGTTGAAGATTTCTTCGCTCACGCTGTCGCTTCAGAATTTCTTGCTGGTGCAAGCGATGCTGTTGCAAAAGCTTTTCTCGATCCTGTCGATCCTGGAGTCGCATTTGCCTGAGGAAGAGAAAATGATTTATGTTGAAATTAATTGGTCAGAAGTGTAACCGTGGAAATCATCGAAGTTCGTGTGCATAAAAGAGGTATCATTTTCTGAAGAGAAAGAAGAGATTTTCCAACGGAATCGAATTGGAGCTGGGTTCCGATCAATCAAAGAGTTATCCGCTTAGTCGAATATGGTCTGCTTCAGAAATGAGCAAGCTTACTTGGATTTGGTGTTTCCTTTGGGTTGAGAGTTTAGTGTCTCGAAATCCAGAGGATCTTGCTCATCAAAACCTCTCCTATAAAACGTAAACAGCATTCGACGAAATGGCCGTAAAAATTGTACTCCAGATTTACGATAGGAGAATACGAGAGACATGAATTCGCGAGGAAACGTCATGTGGATACTCACGCTCGTGTTATAGTTGTATTTCTTTGATTTTTGTTACGTAATTTTGATGCCATGGCTGGTTCAGTATCTAATGATCAAGTTTCTATTGATGGAAATTTGTTGCGATTTTAAATTTGATTTTCCATAATTTCGTATTGTGAATTAGCCGAAAGTGACCCGAAATGACGTTTCTCCAAATTGAAAGTGAAAGCTGATGTTCAAATAACAAAAAAACATCACAACTATCGAATGAATAGATAATTCGCGAAAAACTTGTGAAATTTTTAACCCAATCGTTCCATACCTGAATGAAATTCGCTTTTTAGATTCTCCCGCAGCTGCATGTGCTTGTCGTACCGGTCCCACATCCGTTTCCACACCGACAGGATTTTCTCGACTGATGGTTTTCACCCATCAAACTATTGTTCGACTGCGCTGCTCGAACGGCAGGTTCCCTGTTCGTCGCCGAATGATTATTTACCGAAGAAACCAAATCCGAAGTGTTCTTGCAGTTCGTATCAGCGAACCCAGCTTTTGTGAAACCAACGTGTGGAATCTGTTCCACAATTCTTGAATGCTGAATATTATCCCTTCCATGAATTATACTCAAACGTGATTCGCCTAGAAACTTCGATGAGGATTTTTCACGGCATCTCAAATTCCCAACCCAGCAGCAAGTTGAGATATCTGTTGCTGAAGTGGTGAAAGATTTCGTTTGAGCATCAGCGTCTCGGTGGGCCGACGTGTTATTTGCTCTTGAGTAATCGAGGTTGGATAACCATGTCGAATTACGCCTAGCAGTTTCTTTCGCCGAATTGAATTCCGGCTCCTTGGTACTTTTCGTGGTGGAACGATCATTGCAGTATCTTTGATTTCTTCCGCCCTCCTCTTCGTCTTCAGAAGGATTTAGATTATCGTATGCTTTTGTCTTCTGCATAAGTTTTCGCGTTTTTGAATTGCGGCTGATAATAATGTCGTTGGAATTCCTGGTCTCCATATCGCGGGTCGTGTTCCTCGTCCCCGGTTTTTGTGGATCGCGAAAAAGAGTTTTCTCCGCATTCCATGATCTAGGGCTGACCGCGGTCGCTCCTTTGAAGCGTTTCGTCTTTGGTGTAGAATATCGCAATTTCTCGTAGCTGTCTTCAGTTTGAATTACAGTCGACCCGCTCGCCCTGTTTATGTTACGTAAAAACGAATCATACTTCTCATCTTCAGACTCTCTAAATTTGCAGCACTTGACCGAAGTATCTAAACCTGAGTTCATACCGTCACGTTGTATCGATTTATCTCCATAGTACGCACAATCATCTTTGGAATGACAGGTGTCTAATGATAACTGGTTTTCACTTTGACTCCAGTTTTTTGAGTTTTCTTGATCCTCGTTGGTGGTCAACTGCACGACACTATCGATTACTTCTCTCTTCGTCTCGCTGTGGTCTGGATCCGTGTCAAATTCTGAATCAATCGATGTACTTCTGCCTCCCGTAGCCTCTTGCGAACGAAGAGATTCAGGTCTTGTATCAGTCTGCGTGTGCTTCTCCTTCGTTTTGTTACTTTTGTACAAATTATTGCCATTGTGCGCAAGGGGTGGAACTTTTTTGGTCTTCGTTACCGCCTTCACCTTTATGACATCTTTTTCTGGAACGTTGGACTGAAATTTCTTCTTCTTCTTCGCATTCTGATGAACGGCCGATTCCACCCCTGAAAAATCGAAACTTGTTGTTCCATCTGCTGTACTATCTGAGAGTATCGTTGGATCGGGTTTTCGTTTCCATTTGAACATGTCTCAAGCTTTCATCGCAGGATATTTAGGTGGAAGAAAAACTGTACGTTTGTATGTTCAGCGCAAATATTAAAAAATTTCGTTCAACTTCGTCGGCAGGGAATCGCAGTAAAATGATCGTTTTGATTGACAGAAGGTCACGACTTTCGCGTGTTCATTCATGGTCGCAGAAATTTGGAAAAAATTTAGTGTCACGCCAGCTTTCACGATCACATGCTGTACCTAACCTATTTATTTCCCGATGCCGTGACGTTTTATTGCGAGAATTTCTCAGACAACTCGAAATGGCTTTCGGGAAATGAACCGGATCGATTTTCAATCGTGGTAAGCTGATAGTCTGTGATTTTAATTTCAAAGAATTTTGACAGTTGGAAAGCCTGTAGTTTCCGACTCTGGAAACAGCGTTGCGGATGCATTGGAAGCGAATGAGAATGAATGGCTAGTTCGCGGTGTGCTGATTCTCACCTGATAAAAGGAATCCTTTTTTTGTTTTTGTCTCTGTCCGAATTTATTCACTCCGTCAACTTTATCTATTCATTTTATTTTCGTTTTCACTGTTTGTGTGACAGGCTTTGGTTTCGCGCTGTCACCAGCCTGCATTGCGTTTAATTAAATTAATTATGCTTTACTTTGTTTTCAATTCTATTGAGAGAGAGCTGCAGAAATCAACCGCATGCATTGTTCGAGGTGAAAAACGTACCAAAGTCCTGCAAAGGTCGTGCAATCTCTCATTTATTCACCGCCAGGCTAGGTGTGGCTCTAATTGATTCCAACTGGAGAGCACTCCGTCAAATAATATTATTCTCTCCTTCATGCATCGCCTAGTTTTCCCTTGTTTTCTTCTTTCAAACTAGTTCGACGTGAACCCATCCAATTTGAAAAAATGCGATACTTAATTCAATACCCCACCCATGTATTGCTTCGCGAATTCTATTTTCTTTTCATGTACCAGATCAAACATTTTCCATCAGAGATAACTTCAATCATTTCATGACGTACACACTCGTTGCGACAGTTCCAACAGGTATGTAATTGCAATTCATACCGTCGAATTGAAATGTGTAATTCATGCAGTGTGACATAGTCCTGCACGGATGTGTAGAATTTTTAATTTGTGTACTCGAGCGGTAACGCGCTTCCTTGACAAAACAACACTGCGGACTAACAATTAAAAAACGCTGAATATTTCATCTTCGCTAATTACAATAACGAGTTACACTCTCCTAAAAACCTAGCCTGCTCTATACCTACATCAAGGAATATATTGTGCTACCACTTTTGGTCAACAAGGCAGACATCCGCAATACATACATATTTGTCTTGAGGTATGTGCTGAAAACACAACGAATTTGCCGAAAATTTTAGAATCCAGATGTCAATCAATCGAATTGCCATCACTCATTCGCTTACTTATGCATAGCCACACCGAACAAAGTTCACGAATGGTCGTGGACCAAAAATGAAGATATTCGAAGTAAAATCGTTGGAATTCATTCGATACCTGATCCACTCTTTCCTCAACCTTCTGATGCCTGGTGCAATCATAGCTCGGAGTTCAGGTCTCTCGAATAATCTGTTTAGAAGTTTTGTTGTCACTGGGGGGTGATGGAAACCAGGGCAGCGATTCCGTTTCTCTGGCGATAGCCTACCGCCTGGCGGTAGGAGTCATATATTTCTGGAGCCACCCTAGCATGCCTCACAGTACATTTACACCCTTACCCTTACCTCTCTCTCTCCGTCTTCGTCTATTTCTCTTTCACCCCGCGTGTTTCCCTCCGTAGAAACTTTCAACAGTGTTTCAGTAGCGCTGTTGGTAGATCTGCGATAGTACCGGTGATAGCATAAAGGAAGAAATCGGCTTGGTGCCTCAAGCCCCGAGCCAAGCAACAATCTTCATCCCTTATTCCCCACTTCCTCTGCACAGTCCGCTTTCTTCGAAGACCAGAAAATTCTCATCCGCTTGCAGTATAGGATCGCTCTGAAATAACGTTAGCCTGGTGTATCTTGCAGATTCATGGTAGCTTCACGTTCATTCATTCATCCGTACATATATATATGTATGTACAAGCTCACGCCCTGCATTCATCCATCCCTAGAACCTCCTTCGTGTTCTCCTTCTACTTCCGCTCATCCTTTCGTTTTTATTCTTCCCACCTGCTTTTGTTGCGCCTGTCTGTTTTCCTCGTCCTTTTTTTCTCTTACCTCAGCATCAGCCTCAGGGAGAGAAATGAGGGTGGAGAATAAAATTGTGATCCGTGCTCTCGCACGTGTCGGGTGCAAAAGGCTCTGAGAGGGTTGCGCCGACGTACGTACGTAGCTGGTAAGGTCACCTTGGTAGGTATAAAATTTCGCCTGTTTTGTAAATGTAATCCTTACCTTACCTTACCACTCCTGCCAACCCTGAAATGATATGTCGCAAGTAAAACAAAGGGAAACAACGGGATACCCTTTCACGCTCGGTGTGCCTCACTCCGTCTTTCTCCATCTCCTTCGTTCCCTTCCGTTTCCTTTCTCCGAGAAATGAATTAATAGACTCTCCATTACGGGCACTGATCTTTTCCCAGTGTCCAGATTCGTTTAAAAACCGCGTTTCGCACCCCATTCAAGTATCGATCGATCACCCTCCATCTCCCTCGGTGTATATGTAGAATCGGAGCTCGAGACGACCGCAAAGCAGCACGTTTGTCTTGCGTTGGCGGCGGGCGGAGGTGGGGGAGGGGCGAGGGATAGATATGCGTGAGGGGGTGAATATAACATGTTGCTAGAAGGTATGGAGTAGCACCTATAAGGGCGAAGGGAAACTCTCGCCGACTGGATGCATCCGTAGAGTGGGGCTCTTGAGACACCAGACACCCCTCGCTAGCTCTTGGCTTGGTCACACTACCTACTGTGCAACCCTTTTTAAGTGCCGTGTATTATGTCACCCTTCGTGCTTTAACAGACACCTGCGCTCTTCGTATACTCGAATAAAACACGCATCAGAGAAATAATGAGTTCAACCTTGACGGCGAGGGTAACAATCACTATGACGGAATTTGTATATATCAGTATGTCTCAATTATGGAACTTGACCCTTCAAAGATTTGAAGAGGTATTGGAAATTTGGTACGAAGTGTATCGGCAATTTGATTTTCACATTCGATCGGTGATTCGATGTCTTGGGAGACGATTTTTCATTCGATTTGAAATGAGAGTGGTGAGAAATCTCCCAATGACCAATTTCGAAAAACGTTACTGAGAATAAGAACGTATGCTCCGAAGGGTCGGAGGATATTTGAGCGGGGAGTAAGAACGTCGGGAATAGTATATTGCGATGGAGTCAAGTGTTTCGTTTCATGTTGAAGAAAGCGAAACTGAAAGTGGAAGCGAAAGTGGGGGTGGAATATAGATAGAAAGAACAAGAGCGAAAAGAGGAGAATAAAGTGCGAACGGAGGAAGAAAAATGGATGGATGGAATTTGACGGGAAAAATGAGTACAAGGTGGCATAGCGGCGCGTAACTTTCGAGCTTGGAATTGAATATCATTCTTTTCAGGATCTCGAGATATCCCAAGGTGCGTCAAGGCGGAAGTGTCGCGAGGGTGTAAGGCGCCTTGAGGCAGGCAGTGGGTGGCGCGGGTGTCCCGCAGCGAATCCCATCAAACTTTACCAATGTACGGCCACGAGCGTGGTACCACCGCGTCGCCATTCTCTCCAGCCTCTCCCTGTCGACAGAGGAAAATTTTTCAGAAACAAGAATAAATACCACACGCTTCTCGGCCCAGGCTGCTGGAAAAATGAGAAAACCGGGAATTTCTGCTCCCAAGGGAAATAACATGACGTGACTCCGCCTTGTAATACGTTGTAAAGGCCGACTTTACCGAAATGATTCGCAAACAAAGAACCAACCAAGTTCCCGTCTCTCTTCTCCTCTCTTTCTTTCTCTATTTGTTACCCTTCTCTCTATCTCTCTCTCTCTCTCTCTCTCTCTCTCTCTCTCTCGCCCAAAGAGACATTCAACGAAGACCAAATAACCGAAATCCACCAACGTCACAATAAATTCGCCCATAATCAAAATTTATGGCTGTGGATTATTCGAAGCATTAAAAGAGAAGCGAAATAGCATTTTCAAAAAATTGCAGTCTGCTCTGTTCTTTCACTCTGCAGAATACATTTCAATGAATTCCTCACACGCTTATCTTCGAGCTCTGTGAGGGACACAAAATTCCCCGTTCAATCATAACTCAATATTGAATTGAAAATAAATTTCAGGGTATGCTTTCGGTTGAAGAATATTCAATTCTCAATATTCGAGAATACCTTTTCGTCGATTGGATTATAGTCCGAATAACTATGTCGGTGCGACTTTTTTATCCAGAGTAAAAGTGTAACGAAGTAGGATGAGACTCTTTTATTCCGGTCTCAAAATTGGGCGTGATTCACTGATCGCGACATACAGAAAGATTTAAAATTCGATGAAAATTTGACCGAACAGGCAGGATGGCCTATTCATTTTTGTAGACAAATTTCCTGCACGGATGATCTGCTTTGTGAGTTCCGTGGATTACTGCACGTAGTATTTAAATTTACTCGAAATTCGTACCTGCAGAGAGATTGGCAAAATACGATAATTCCAATCAGGGCTATTGAAAAAAAAAGAAGTATTTCTGACTCCATCAAACCAATCGTTCTGAACAATTTTGCTTCAAAAAACGAATCCCCAAACGATCTCGGATCTCCGATGATAACTGTACAACAGTACGAATATCAACCGAAGTAGCCGAATCGTTTCCGTTTTCACGGCAGGTTTGATGGCTGCTCATGATATAGTTAAATCAAATGGTAAATAGGACTAATCGTGGCTTATAACCGCCCTCAGCGTCTCGAAATTGTACGGTCATTTCCGGAATGGTTAACGGAACAGCGGGGTACGCGATCGTGCAGAGGTGATCGCGGACACAGGACGAGCGGATAGATAATCAAGGGTTGACTGTAGGTGAGCAAGGCATGTTAACCAATCAATCGTGTAGGTAGGTAGGCATGTGGCAAGGTAGAAAGGTGGGATAGGATAGGATAGGTTATGCCAGGCTAGGTTGGGCTAAAATACGTATATGCCCGCCTGGTGTACGTCTACGGGGTTGTACGGGGTCGTAGGGGGTTGGCTCTCGGCAATTACCTAGACCCGGGCAGCCCGCAGTCCCTCGAGCGTAATCACCAACACGTGCTGCTATTAGGCCTGCACGTGATCGATGTATCGGACCATGAGACCAACAGACAGCTAGCTACTCGCGCCGGATGCCGCGGGGGTTTTAACGGTGGACCTACCCCGGGTTCACCACCCCCTCATCTCGACTCATCTCTGCTGAAACTGTGATTTTAGAACTGTAAGGTATGAGGATGAAATCCACGGCATTGTTACTGGCTCGGATTTCACTCGGTGAAGTTGATTGCATTGAAGAGATTTCAAGAAAGAGATATAGAGGTATCGGGGACGGTGAGGATCAACGGATTCGTCAAGAGGGCTATCAATTCTCTGCACTCACAATGAAATACGGAAAAATTCATTCCCCATCGTTGGAATTCGGTGAGGCTGTCTTTTCACTCGTGCGAAGTACTTCTTTTTATACGGTCCCGGGAATTTTGAGAAATTTGTAAATTTCCTCGGAGGTCCGGTCTGTGAAATCTTACCTCTATGCATCTCTGAATGGGAATACTTTTCGGGGTCCTGTGCCTCGGGGATAATCAACGATGAAATAGTCCTCGTGATGTAAAATTCGAGTGTTAACACTATTTGACAAATGCTCAAAATCCCATGTGGAATCGTTGCGAATCTTTCAATCTTTCGCTGGCACGTGCTACGTTCCATGAAAGGTGAAAACCACGCCGAGCAAAAGAACTTGCAAAAATTTTTAAATTGTTTTAAATCTTTGTAAGCCTGCGAAATCCCGCGGGATCGGTTAGAATCTTACGAGACAATCTGCGATTCCACAAAGTAATTCGCAATTATATAAGGTTTGTTTTTCTTCATGCACTGGAATCACACGTGACGTTCCCGGTTCCTGTGAAATCCAGTGAATCCTAGAAAATTATTAACAAGCTCGGAGAGATCCGTCCAATCACTTGGAATTATCTGAAACCCCATGGAATCTTTTCGAATTGTGTACAATGTTTGAACTCTCTGTGATGCCACAAAGTGTTGCCAAAATCTGATGGACAAATTCAAAAACCACATCGGCCAAGTGCTCGCAAGTTTTTCCGCTACTTCATAGATCAGAACGAGCTATGATCATTGGGAAAGCTATGATGTGTTACATATTTGTGCTCTATCACTCAAATATTGACCCCGTTCTTTTTCGACACAATTTCTAGCTCCTGTTTGAGTGTTTTTCCTACTCCTGGATATTTGCTTTCATCACAGAAGTTGGTCGTAAAATTCTTCAGCCAATTTTGGTCAATTTCATTGGGTTCAGTGTATTTCCGAAAAGTCAAATCTCCCGGCAGCATGTTTTCCTCGGAGTTGAGATCATTTTCAAGTATCTTTTGCCTTCCCCCGGCTTACCACAGATGACTTTTGTGCTTTTCATCTGCACTCAGCTTATTCAGCATGCTAGGAGGTCGTCTACTAGCTCCCGAGCTCTCGACAGTATCAAAGTTAACTGATCAAGTTCTACCGGAACTACGCTCATAACCAAAATGATTCATGTAATAGCCAACGACCAAGCACTTTGCCAAACTAAAAACATCGGAGATTTTTTTCGCAAAAACAACTCTGATACAGTATAATCCGTCTTTCTGACGACTCGGAATAGCGATATACTTCAATTCCCGACCTGAACGAAACAGCTACACAGTGAACAAACACCCCGACTACAATATCTGAGACAAATCTTCACCCCATTCCTGAATCTCAAGAGATTCTGGCCCGATATAGTTAATTTGGAAGTGGAAAGAGCGTTTCTCGAGGCTAAGAAATATAAAGTCGGAAACGGAGAGTGCTTTTGCAAGTTTTATTAACCTCCGCTGTAGGGAATTTAGGTAAGTGATATTTATTTAATCGTTCCGTATGTATATCACCGGATGTTCGGTGCATCTGGTCACCGCTTTCCCCTATCACATTTATGAGGCTGCAACGTTTACAGATGTTGGTATATAGGTACGTATACTACGGACCTCCGCGTGCAGTGCCCGGTGATCAAATCTGGCAGCCTTCCAACTTCATGGCGAAATCCAACTGCATACTCGTAGCGTAGCGAGGCCTTGAGCCTCTGTACCGCGATGTAACGTAAAAATCTTTTGGAGCTCGATTTTTGATGAAACAAAAAAAAAAAAAAAAAATTTATTTCAAGAAAATCTTGACCCCATTTTCTTCGGGCTTTTTTTGCTCATTTTTTGGTCTGCCGAAACGACGTCCGTCCGTTGTTTCCAAAGACCGAAAGTTATAGCTCCTCGAATCTCGTTCAATTCATATCTGCGTTGAAAATGCCACAGTTAATGCGTTTGCAGGACCGTTATATCCGCGATGAATGTTCCAGTGGATCGATTAATAATCCATTATCAAATCGAAGCGTCGAGAGCAATGGATCACAACTCCATTATCGTCAATAAAATGTAACGGTTAGCGTATCACGTGCCCATTATCCGTTACAAATAATCGGTAGGTACAATTCATTCCGATCCATTATCAATTGAAAGTTCAATAGACCGCATGAATCACAACCTAATGATATAATCGATTCGGAAGTCATTATCTATGGAAAAATAGTCGATTGAGATCATTCTCAGTAATATTTTGCTCATTATTATGGAAACTCTGGAGTCACAGTCATCGAAGTCTCGCGAAATTTTTCGGTTGATATTATGAAATTCGGAAATCCCGAGCATAGGTATGGTATATAGTATAAGTATAAGAGAAATGAACAAAGTGCCCGAAATCTTCGTTATACCGGCATAAACCGACGCGGCTAGACAGCAGCATTGTTTTATTACAGGTTCGTAGGTGGGGCACACAGCATGGTGAGGTAGAGGATTGGCGTGGTAGCATTTTCCTCGGCTAAGCGGAAGATATTGCGAGGATTATACGGTGGGATTAGAGAAACAGGGTCACGGAGACCGCCGCGTGTGGGAAAATTTATATCGAAGTTGTATAGTACAACGACATTGAGGGGGGGGGGGGGGGGGGGGGAAGAAATACTCGCGAGTAAATGAAGCCAGCTGTAGACGCCCGGCAGGGTCGGTACGCCGCTGTTCTACACCAGCTGGCAGATAGGCAAGAAGGTTTTTCGAGACGTAGTCGATGACGTCATCGCGTGAAAGGTTCCGGAAGGTCCAGGAACCTCGATGACGTCCCAGCCTATGGCTTTCTCAGAATGTCGACATCCTCGACAGACCGAGGGAGGCTCTGCAGTGATGTGGAACCGAGAAGTGGATGACGCTACCCGGCTGCAGGTCTCGGTAAGTCCTGTACCAAGAGATTTCATACGATTCCGAAAGCTTGGAACTGATCTCAAAAGATTCCGGAGGATCTGAAGAGATTTTGAAAAAATAAAATACACATCGTGTGCGTATACGCACGCACACGCGCGTTATAGCGTTATGCGGATAGGATCTATACATAATACGTGTATATACGTAGAAGTTTAATAAACGCTCTAGCGATCGTTCCTCGCGCGGGACTTGTTACGTGGCAATAAAATTGGACGAGAATAACGAGCTCAGAGCTTGCCCTACCTTAATTGTATTAATTTTTAATCTAACTTACACGCTCCAGGATTGATATTCCTCAGAGCTCGTCAGACATAACACATCCGACCTCTGGATTCACGAGCGTCGCGTTATAGCAACGACAAGTATGTATCTACGATATATTTACACGCGCATACCTCTGACATACAGCTGTATTATCCTCTCCGAGAAATTATCAAAGCAATTGTTTGATACCTGAAGATCCAGCTTGTTAACCAATTGTGTACGTACGATATGTACATAGATTGGTATGTATATATTCACCAACTGTGTGCGTATATATATATATATTGTATCTACTCGTCTTGAGATTGAACAAAGGAATTGATTCTGCGAGAATGGAAGCACAATTTGATTTGCTCAAAGAAATATAACTGATCCTCGATCCATGCGATACTCAGAATTGTTATTTGATAACGACGCGAAGAGGAAAAATGAATATAAAAATAATAATATGACGGAATGAAAGCTTTTACGGTTTCGAAATAAAGATGAAAGAAAGAAAAATGAGAAATTATTATATTCAGTCGTCATTAGGCGATGAAAGTATCCGAGGGCAATATAAAAAATAAGAATAATAAGAAATAAGATAAAAAGAATAAAGTAAAGTTGAACTTTAGGCTGAGGGAAGCACGCTTTTCTTGTGCCCACTCCTAAATCTTTACAGACTCTTGACCTGGAGGAGGGTTTGTTAAAGTTGTTCGTCGATAAAGCACAAAGGCAAAACCTTGGCGTGATGCTCTCATACGATGAGCTGACACGCAACTTGGTCTTGAAGAAATTTTTATCGTATCGCGATAGCAAAAATTCATGTTTTTTTGTCACATTTTTCTCCTATACCTTGTACAATAATGAGAAAGAAACGGTAAAACGAACCGGAAGCTCGTCGACGAGTTGAAATTTTCGACGAAATGGAGAAAAAAAATTAAAATAATAAGAAATCAATAAAAAAATACTTGAAAAACTGTTCGAATTAAGTAATCTCCATTGTGATTTCGTTTTCACACTGTCTTGTAGTTTTCACAATTTTTCATCGTGCTCTTCCCGACCAAATAATAATTGAGGAAATACAAAAAACAAAAAGGAGAAGAAAACCAACCCAAAGAACAAAAAAAAAACAAAAAAACGGGTAGAAAGAAACGAGAGAAGTTTGTTCGGACGGTCATATTTATCCAGGAAGGGGGAGAGGGGAAAAAAAAGTCCCGCGGCTTTTACGCTCCGTAAAGTCAAAGTTAAACGGCTACAAGGATCTCTGGTTTATGCTGCCACCGCTGCTGTTGCTGCGGGCTTTCGTATGGAAAAATTCTTGAAAATTTTTTTGTCTGCCGTAGATTTTTGTGCCATGAGGTGAATTTTCTTCTTTCCTCCACTTCCTCTTCCTGTCTCTTCCTGTTCTATTATTCATGCTTTACGCGATTGAACAAATCTGGACTAAGAATAAAGAATATAGGTATATTGCATTCGACAATGTATATTCCTAAGGTGGTTCAACTTGTGATATAACTTGATACGAGAAGCAATGAACCAGATACATGCAAGACTACTTATAACGTCTCATTTAACCTGATTGTTAGGTATATTCTTTCGCGAAATTGCCGGGCGAGGGAAAACAAGAGAAATTCAAATTGTACGAACAGTCGGAGTGGACGATATTTGCATATCAGACTTTTTCCTTGCCTCTGTTATCCGATCGGTATCATTACGCGGAAAAATTGTTGTCGAAATCGGCAGATTCGAATGGAAACCAGTCGCGTAATGGCCGCTTTCGAATTGCAGCTATTTTTAACGTTTATAGTTTCTGCGCGCAGTATTCCGACTTCACGTGCAGTTGTTTGATCATCTTTAGCTGAGTTCTGTCAACTGAACTTGCGATATCACGATGAGGAACGATCACGATCCCATCGCTCTCGCACTGCAGGGTGTATGGGAACGTCTGTAATGTCAAAGGTCGATTTCTTTCTCAGCTGGCCCTCGGAGGTATCGTATCGAGGATCTCGACATCCTTTGAACAGTGAATTGATGGGTCAACCCGCGGGTCCGGATCGAATAGAATAAAAGTCGATCAACGTTTTGACATTTTTGCTGAAGGCGACAGCACTTACCCGATGAAGTTTACCCAACCCCAAACGGCACGGAATTCGAGAATTTGTGAGAAGGAATCCAGAGCCCGAGGTCCTTTCTCTCTCTCTCTCTCTTCCTCTTTCTCTTCCGCCTTCTTCATTTTCTTTTCTTCCACTTTTTTCCTCTTTCTGGGTAAATGTGTGTGTTTATGTCCATGTCGATGCGCGTCCGGGTATTCTGACCTTTTTTAATGAAATCGCATCTCTCGCGCTTCAGGATGAAACTGAGGGGTGATGTCCAAGTCACTTTCTCGATACTTCTCCAGCTCTGATCCATCCCAGCCCAAGAAAGTATAACGAGTTTACAAGCAATCTTTCAAAACGTCTTCAGTATCCAAACTTCCAAATAGCCCGAGGGTTGGAAAAAACACAATCTCACTCGAAAGGGATCTTAGCCAGCAGAAATGTCACCGTGACACCATTATTTTTCATATCAAAATTCTCCGTATTTTCACGTTCGATAGACGAAAAGATCGACGCTGATTTCGAATTTCTACATCTCTCCCAATTTTCGTACTTCGAATCGAGGTTAAAGACCATTGCGGATGATTTTGTCCACCGGGGGAAACTAAAATCTACTATAGAACAAACAGAATCTCACTATAAGTTACGGCGATGCTCCTCGGTGGAATCTTTGTTTCCAAATACATTTTCGAAGGTATTGGTCGACGTCACGTGAGTCTGAGGATCCCCCAGGGGATTCTCAAAGTTCGATATTATTGGCATAACAACAGGTAAGCCCCTCGTCCTGTACGTATATCTTCAAACGTGGGGAGTCCTGGCTTCTTTGATCGTTTTGCCCTTCCGGCCGATCCAAGCGGTTCCTCTTCATCTTATTCCTCCACCCCCTGCCCCCTGCCCCCTTCTCTCTATCCTCTTCACCCGCTGCGGGTATCACGACCGTCGATTCCGTAGAGGATCAAACTGACCACGTAAAGGTTCCTCTACTACGCGATGGAAAAGTCCGCGTCAGCATCCCTTTGACCGAATTTTATACGTTTTTTTTTTTATTATTTTCGTTCGTTTACTCGTTTTAACCCCGCATGCAGCTGATATTATACTCTAGCTTGTCGGAAAAACGAATTGCTAAAACTTATGACGCAGAGGGTTAACTTAACCCCAGGTTTGAAAATTTATCCCCGCGAAAAGACACAGGGCGAAGACGAAGAACTGGTTGGGAGATTGAGAACTAAACCCTAAGTGATACTTCACGAAGCTCGGTGTGCTTCTGTAAGTAATTTGTGTGGGAGCCACCAAGTGTCTTTTCCTTCTACTCTGTACCCCCTCCATACCCCATACTCTCTTTCTCCGCAACTTTATTCTCTCGCTTTCTATCCAAGGAGATAACTTACAGGAGCCATTAAACCTTCGAACCTCGTCCAATCTTTAACACCTAAAAATCTTTACTTTGTAACTAAAAGTGATGAACGAATTCGTCGATGTCCAAAGCTTTTTGAGGAAGCAGGGAGCGATCCGCTATTTCCATGACATAGTCAAAAGACATCTAGCCGTACAGCGTAGCATAATGGCAGAAACATAGCCGCGAATTTTCTGCGGTGTTGCAATATTGCTGAAATATTGCTGTCATGTTTTATCTGCAAGCTTTGTGTGGTGCGGCTACTGATCCGATATATTTCAATTCACATTCTTCGTCGTCGGGTGTTGAAAAATAATTTTCTTTTATCATTTTTAGAGAATTGTGTTGAAAACTGAATTTTCATCGACTTTGGATTCAGATGTTAGTTGACGCGAGCATCCCGCAACCTTGTTCACAACGCAGAAAGCTCAATGCACAGAATACGAAATGAATAATTATAAAATAATCCATGAACGATTCTTATTCATGTAAAATAAGAGTAATACATAAATCGTTAGATATACGCGAATACGTGTTATACCCTCTCCTACATTGGGACCCAGATGTTTTCGCTTGATCAGTATCATAAAAAGTCCGGGTCGCCGTTGCAGGCGATAAAATGTAACTGGAAGTTGAGCCATGGAGGAGTTGGCCATCATTTTAGCTGTTCATTCCAGAACTAGTGGTCGACATTTTCTCACAGTTTTCGTTTTTCTTCATCTTTCGTTCCTCGTCGTTCTTTATTCCAGGGTTGAAAACGTGCTCGCCTCTTCTCTTCTCGATCGAGAATTATAGATTCTTCAATTACCTCACAGAAGGAAATAATCGATTCCAGAAAGGAGGAGGAGCCTTTTTTTCTCGTGTCAGTGTTGACGGATAATAGAGTATAATCATATCGATTCTTGAAGCATTACTGCGCATATTTTTGTACTGATATTTTTTGTTCTGCTGAAGTAACCGTGAATTCTTTTGCTGTTTGTCATTTTGTATCCTGAGCTAACACCCCGCGGCTAAAGTTATTGTCTTTCTCCCACATCGCCCACGTCGCCCACATAGTCCTCTTTGACCCTTTGCGAAAGCAGCGGAAGGGCAGCCCTTTCGGTTATTTCACATTCATATATTCGATTCCGGATGAGCAGAAATATTCCGCAGAGAGCTTGATATTCCATCTAGCTCACCAACAAATTCCGGAGATCAAGTGTTCTCACAAATATTTGCTGCTGTTGACGGTGATGAAAGAAGTAGAAAAACATCAAAATTTCAGTCGGTTTTTGGAAACACGCATGAAAACGAAAATATTGGAAACTATATTTCTGTGATCGCAGAATGAAAATTATTCGTTGGCGGTTCGGGATCATATTCGCACGCGTATAGAATAACCGAGATTTAAAAGAACAAGTTTTTGAGACGGTCGCATACAGTGCAGCGAGGGGATTTTTACTGTATATAATTCATACATTGTACACATACATGCTTACCGAACCGGAGATAAAGGTACTCGACGTCCTCGAGACATACTCATTCACACCCTCGTCAAGTGCGAGTTACTTTGCCCTTTCGAGTCCTCTAACTTCTTGGCCTGAGCCTGACATGTCTGAGAAACAAAAAACTAATCGAACCCCAACCCCAAAAAAATAGACCATACCGGACGAGACTCAATTTTTGTTTTCGAATGTCTCAACATGATCCTATTCCGACTTTGACTTCTGATTCAGATGAATTCCTGGTTAGATCTCAAAACCCTGTCTGAATATCTGGTAGGCGACAGAAAAATTTGAATTTGAAAAGGTCGAATCGGGAGGGGCGCGAATTGTTCGTGAAATGGCGAAACATGTGCCTTTCTATCAAGAAGATGCACTACTCCTACCTTTACCGACTGGGATTCACCGACTGGTCATTCTTATACTACTTCGTCTCGTTCATAAACTGATGAAAAGTACGAGTACAAATTTGGATAGTTTACTTAGCTTGTATCGTCGAACAGTGGAAAGTCTACCGCATCGCGAAACCAGTTTAAAGAATTCACAGATTTCTATTGACTGATTATTTTCGGGCTGCGGTTGACTTTCCACTGTTCGACGATATAATCTGAGCATAAGGTCAAAATTTGTGCCCATTCTTTTCATCAGTTTATAAATGAGACGAAATATGAGAATGACGTATCTCAGTCGGTAAAGGTAGGAGCATTGCACGGCCTTAATTAGACTGACTTTCGTATCTCGATGTACAAATTTACCCGCTGAATTTATTCTCCGGTAAAGGCAGGCTCGCCTTTGCGGTGACATACTTTTTTGTCGACCAATTTATTTTTTATTCCGCGTACGGAGTGTTCGGCCGTCGATGAGTGCAGTGCGCGGGAAAAAATCGTATGGTGAATTATATCGTTGGGCCGAAGAAGCGAGAGGGAAAAAATTCCCGATCCGCTTGCTCACGGGATTCTGTTCGCCTAATTGCCACTTTCGAAATCCAATGTACTCTGTATATACAAATGCGGATCGAAATCATATACTCGATGAAAAATACCACCCCGATACAATACCGTAGGGGGATTTAACGGCTCGCTCAATTCCAGCACTCGATCGCACCTATACTGGAGTATAAAAATATAATAAAATTTATACCTATATAAAAAATGCAGCGGTTATAATTATACGCGGAGTGTGTACAGCCAGACATAACCTCGATGTTTTTCTGAATTTCAACGGGAAAAATTCATCCTCCGTCGTTATTCAATATCTATGCAGGTTCCAAATAATATTTTTCATTCCGGGATTGAAAAGTGTCTGCAATTCGTGATCCCAGCTGATAATTCCACCGAATATCGTACCCCGGTTCTACCTGCACATTTTCATCTCGATGAACCAATTAATTATCACCAAATATCTTTAGTTTCAATGAGCATATGGAAATCGTACCCGCATACCTATATGTGCCAGAAAATTTATGAATGCAGACTTGTAATGTTCCCTAGCCCGAGAGATAGGTTACAGGGCTAAAGTTTAACTACTCCTGGCTATGCTCCTAATATTAATGAAATTAGTCCCTGGCGAGTTTGCTGTGGTGTAATCTCCTCAAGATCGGACGTGCCATTAAATATTCAACTTCTAAGGATAATGGTACTCTTGCGGTTTTGTTGCCCTCAACTACCTATGCAGGGATATAGGTATAGGAACATACGCTGCACGAGTTGCGAGTTAATGATGTTCATAGATAATAATTAGCAAACTTACTGTAAATTATTATTCTATCGAGAAAAAAGAGTCCTCATAACACGAGACCGATCTCATAACATGAATAACTCGAACGGATACTGTAGATGACGTAATTCATCAATTTTCTTCACAGGGTTTACGTTTTCTCCCGAGGAATCCACAAGCGAAAATGAGAATTTCACTCGATTATAAAACTACCGGCTTCGATATCATCGGGAGAAATCGTTATCCCCGCTCATCTAATGTGTGGACACAACCCCAGACGCAAACCTACGTACCCTTTTTCCAAATAAGGGGTTCAATTATCGTTAGGGGTTCGTCGGGCTCATTAAGGATACGAAGGACTCTGCAAACACGGAGATACTGTCTGGCTTTTCAGTTCTACTTTTTTTTTTTTTTTTTTTTAGCTACTAGGTACTCGTATTTCCCGAGTCGACAACAGGATGTACGCGGGTAGAAAATTTCTTTATAAAACAGTTTCCTGGCTCACCTCTACGATCAATATTTTTTTGGGGGAAGACGAGGGGTGGAGAGAAAAGACGACAACTGAATATTCGTAGTTGCCGAAAAATTTCTGGGCATTTTCTTCCACGATGAATCTTCGAGTGCTCGGAACGAGAGTTGAGGTGAGAAAATGATAGTCGAATTTTTGTCTCTTTCGGTAAACCGTGAATTTTTCATCCAAATTTCAGTTTTGCAAACATTCTTTCTGTTCCCAATACATTAAAATTCAACTGTTATGTGTGCCTCCAGATGCAAAAAGTTGGTAAATTGGTCGTTCCAATTATTCTTTTCTCTGGTGGAATAGACACGGCGCGACGATAATGTGCCACGACCTTCTTTCTTCCGGTTCATATCAGCTTCGTTCAAATTTTAGGAGAGAATTTCACGACTGGAAATTGTATGTATACCTCGTTCCTGGAATTTCTCCGGTTTTCAAAAGCAGTTTTGGTACCGGACGATGTTTCCTGCTAAACGGTGCGTGCTAAATTGTAAATTGGATCTACCATTCTCCGGTACCTATACTGAAACTGAGCACGCGTGCCGAGTGTGAAAAATCGCCCAGGCGAATTCGGTAGAAAAGGAAAACGTCGATAAAATTCTTGCGGGGAAATCGGTTCGGATGACTGTCAAATCTGACAAATCTCTACCGCTTACACGAGTTCTAAGTGAAGATGAAGCCCGCAATATTTTGGGAAACGAAGACCGTTGGAGTAATTTTCAAATCACATTCTTCGACATAAAGAACAAACGTTTCGATCGCTCGAGGTCTATGTTTTTCCCACTCTTTCCTCAGTCTTGAAAGCTTGGTCTGATAATCCTAGTTTGTCCACGTTTCGCTCATTTTTCTTCAACAGATTTCCTCATTTCTGAAGAATTACTGTGAAGAAAGTCTCCACTAAGCATTCCGACGAAGATAAATTGATCTTGAATTTGATTTTTCCAGCACCATCTTCCGATCTTCTCATACAAAGTTATGGGTGGTAAAAAAAAAGAGATTTCAGTGCAGCGCTTTCAGTAGATTCTCATCGCCGTGAGTAGATCTGTTCTACATCCCATAACTCGTGAGATAAGATTGTTGGAAAATTTGAAGAGGAGCAAATCCAAGCTTGTTTTTTCTCCTTCTTCTTCCTGTTCATCTTTAGAATGCTCGGTCCGATGTTTCCTTTACCTAATTTTATTCACTCATACTGCGTCGTAGTTTGAGTTTTCATTCGAAATTTGATTTCCGGCCAGTGGGATCCCAGCCTTCCGACTATTCTGCGGTATCAAGTGAATACCACGAAAACAAGGATAACTCAATTTGGAAAATGGTACGAGTCCCGCCCACATACTCATAAAGGAATGCTCAGGGTCTTCCTTAATAATCAACCTATCGAATATCATTATTTAGGGTCTCATTATACCACGGCTCCGATTACAACGTTACGAGGTTAATGAAGGGTTCCTGCCTCCTTAGATCCGAGGATTCTCAGCTCGCCATCATCAGCAAGAAGTCGGATAAGACGAGTACTTATACTAACCCGAAGACTACAAGGTTCAATCAAAAACGCCCCTTCCTTTGGAAAAAGAATGAAGAATCAGAAGTGAGTACCAGCAGATAAGACATCGACTTTTCTTTACCAGACTTTCCTTGACACAAATCTATTCTTTTCATCTCGCATACATTTTTCGCCCCACTAATTCTCTAGCTCCGAAGTTTGAGCTTTAAGAATTCATTCCACTCGGAAGGTGTCTTGTTTGAGGGGGTCAGTGTACAGTTAACGGTCAATTACGTTCAGGAAACTCGCGGAGGCTAGATGGAAGATTGCTCAAAGTTTTCCGGCTTGTTTGAAAGTGGACAGAAATTTCAAGCTCGTCAATTTATAACCACGTGTAAATATCGGACTCGGAATCTATTTTTCAGCCCATCTTACAAGCCGGGGTCGTACGTTTAAGCCACCGGCGATAAAATTTAAAATATACGGGAGCACCTTCGTGGCTGCGAAGTGGCTTTAAATTTCCCCTATAGCCCTCCTAGATATTTCAAGTTATAGACTCGCTTTTCCGATACCGTGCATGCCCACCCACCCGACCGTTTTTAACTTTTCTGACACTTTTAATATCCCCCACAGCATATCTCGACCCTGTATCGCTAGCCCATGTTCAAAAATCCTGGCACAAAGAATCCTCAGATACCTACTCTGAAATTTATTTTCACAATGCAACGAAATGATTCTCTCCGAACCTTGTATCCGAAATAACACTCTTCGCATCACGTTTCAGTCCCATATGAACTCGGAGACATTCTTGGGGCTCGCGGGAAAAAATCTGCATGTCAGAGACAAGAATTTTGTTGAATTTCGGCCTCGTATAAAGTGTCTAAACACTTTTCTGAGCTTTGCTACCCTTTGGACGACTCTCGATCTCCTAGATGTCTGAAGTGATTGGATCCGAAGTCAAAAGTGGAATTTGGAGGAAGTACGGTCGAAGATTTGAATGAAAAAAGGGTCACACATCGTGTCGGGTCACGTGCTCGTTTATAAAATTTCTCTCCTGAAATTTCCGTTCCATTCTTGAAAGTTCTCGGTTAAGGTGAAACCCCGAAGGTTCGCTGTAACTTTCGAGAGAGTCAATCACTTCACTTAGGAATCCCTTCGAGAGCCGGTGGTGATTTTGAAACCACAAAACGTACCACTTTCCACTTCTTCTCCCACAACCTTTTCAACCATCGCTGTTTTTTCTTTTTTGCTCGCTTCACTCTTTCTTCATTCTCCTAAACTTTATGAACTTTCTACCGATCGGAATAACCTTATAAATTCAATAAATTTCGCTACCTTGCCAGCAGCACCTTTAACACCGAGTTTCAGTCGTAGAATATCAACCCCCTCTCTGCTCTCTCGCCACTCGTGCCCTGTAACTGTGTGAACTAGGAAATATCACCATGATGCTCATGTCGGCTACTTCCCAACGATTGAAGGTCTTCCAACTGAACCAGCCAGAAATACTCAGCTCACATAATTCTCAACACACTCCTTTCGATGAACGTCAGTTCACCAAGTCACAGTTTTGATACTAAAAGTGTGTAGCAGAGTATTATCTCGTTTTCAGACATCGGTTTTTATTACGAAATTTTCGAGATTCCGAAAGATCCACACGTTCAGTTTTGCTCTGAAATGTAAGGAGGAGCAAATGATGTTTTTGATCGAAAAGCTGTTTTTCTATAATCCGACTAATAACACCGTATACGAACGTCTCGAATTTCAGTTTGAAAAATGGAAAACGAAGTACTTGTAGTCCCACGATCAGTGGAACCCTTTTCGTCCCTTTGTTTTTGTATCAAAATACTCCAAGCTCTTTCAAAATTTCAAATTTCTTTCACCTACTCTATTTCTGTTCTTGAGAAAGCACCACACAGTCCTAAGCACACAAAATTTTCCACTCAGATGTAGCGGCAGTGAAGGTATGTGGAGAATACTTCATTCCCATAGTATAAAGCTCGTTTGGATCCACAGAGGATGTACAGTGCAAGCTTCAAAGATCGAAATCGGAATCGAAATCGTATAGGCGAATTCGGCGTAGCGTGAAATCGAAAGTCCACTTTTCAGCACGGATGGCATTGCAGAGGAGTGAAACGGGCGCGTGAGTTTTTCTGGGGGGTTAGTTCGCCTCCTCTGGACTCCGTTCCCACTTTTTCACCCCTTACCCGCTAGCCCAGAGCTGTGGGTACTATCTATCAATTCACTGGACAAAGCTTCGCGGCCGTCTAGTTCGGATTGTATTCGACGAATAAAGGCACCGCTGAGTATAATAGTCGGTGGTTTGTTCGATCTGTGGAATGTTTGGACGCCTTCACCGACCCTGATTTATTTCACCCTTCCCACTATACACTGTACTGCAGGGCTGGCACCGATGATCGACTCCGCTCCTACTTCGACCTCCGTCTGCAAAATGGAGCCGAAAAAAAGAAAAAAAAAAAAAAAAAACAGTACTGTCGATTTTCACCAATTTTTCACTGGTTTCACGTCGATTTTGACAGGTGCAGTTTACGGATGTTGATTTTTCAAATTCTGTTCTTCAGCGCCCCTTTCACGTTGTGGAATTTCGTAGAATTCTGAAAACAGCTTAATGTGGAGCCGATCATTTTTTCTACCCATGGAATACGTGTTGCAAATTTTTTGTTTTCATAATGAATTTGAAAAACTGTGCCAAGCAGTCGACGACTACCTGAAAAGACGATTGGAAAAAAATGCCCAAAGATATGCAAAAAGCCCTTCTACCGTGAAAAGATTTCCTCGAACGTTCGCTACGCTGTACTCTCATAGTTTTTCTCTCCTTTTGCAAAATGAGAAAAAGTAAAATATACGTTGAAAAATTGCCGATATCATTCTTCCAACTCTACTCTACCTACGCTGATGTATATCTGAGAAGGTATCGTGGTGTCCACAAGTCCCACAGTCTCTGTGGCTGCCTTAAGCTTTATGAAACGGAATAAAGGATCACGTTGAAAACCAATTTCTCTTTTCTTCATCCTCCGAAGTAGATCCACCGCTCCTAGTCGTGAGATAGTCTTAAGAGTTGGAGAATCCTGGATCCCTGCGTCGATGGCTCTCTGATTTATTTGGGCGACCTTATGCTCAGCGATTCTGTGCGTGAGAAGAGAAAAAGGAAAGAAATAAAAGAAATTCCAAATTCACAAGTCGACTTTCGCGGTGAACTCGGAAATCGAAATGATACACATTTAGCGGGATGACCTCGAGGTGCAGGATTCACCGGCATTTTTCAATCACAACAAATCAGATATAGAATTCATATTTCACACTTCGGCTCTGCAGGACCGAAGCGAGAAGTAGCGGGTGTATATCGTAGGCATTAGACTACAGACTTGAGTTTAGTTTCTACGGAGCTTCTCTCGCAGCTGAAAAGTTTTGAACTCGTAATACACAAATGTTATTTCATCTTCTCAAAGGATAATCTTATACAGGATCCCGAAGGACGAGGAAGAGCAAAAAATCATTATAATCCCTTCTTGCACCTGGAGATAAAAAGAAGAAGACAGAAATTAAACATGAAAGAAGAAAGAAGGAGATTGGAGCTGAAGATTCTTTTTCTTCAATTAGTTCGTAACGACGCACCGTTACTATGGAAGAAACAAATTTCAGCTCAGAGCAATTCTTCGTCCCAGTCTGTTCACCCGAATTCACATTTTTACGCATTCTTACGGGAACCAAATTTTGTATTCTTCCTTTCCCTCACATTTTCTTCCCCCCTTTCCTTCCTTACTAATTCCTCCACCCGCAGCGTTCATATTTGTATATACTTTTTAATTTCGTTTACTTAATTCACGTTTGAGCTTGATGAGCTACTCAGCGCGACGATTATACGACCCTCGCGTTTCACCTGAAGGGAAAAGGGGAAATTAGCCTATCCACCTGCCCGCTGCCCGCCTGTCCACCCGCCTGCTCGCCCAAGTGCATTGAAATTCTAATTAAACTGGAAATTATGTTTATAGCTAGTGGATATAATAATTGGGCTTAACAATGCTCTCCCCGTGTTTGGACAGTGGACTAATATTTGTTCACCCAACACCTACCTATGTTAGTACGCGCGTCCTCGCGTTCGTGTGTGTACGGGGCTGCAGCTGCCAGCTCATATCGGATCGCATTACCATTCTGTATCTGGATATATCCAACCGCATCATATCTTTAACAGGCATTGTTTCACCTTGATGACGATCATAACCTGCGGGGAGCTCTTTCTCTTCGGGTACGAGAGATGGCTGGTAACTAACGACGGAGTAACCGCTCGCACTCCGCAAAATGGAGAACGATATTACCCTGGCGAAATGAAACCGTGACGGGGACGCGGAGGGAATGGAAATTTTTCCAATTTATATCTCCCGAACACTAGAATTTCGCAGTCACACTATTTTGTTCCAATTCACGTTTCCTGATCCGCGTTCCATTTTCCCCCTGCAGGAGCGGGGGAGCACTTTCAATGATTCTCGTTGCCAGATAGATACGATACGGCGCAGACGCAGGTCGACTGAGAAATTAATAGAAAATAATACTCGACTAACGGATACAAGATTTCGCCGTTTCGGAAAGCTCTGGAAGATTCGTCGAGGATCAGTTGCGAATTGGCTCGACTCGAACTCTGTTGCCAACAGCGACGAATATTTTTACGAAACGCGAACAAGCTGCATCCCCCTTCTTTCAATGATTTTCTACACCCATCCCGCCGTTCAAAAATATTTGCCGAAATATTGAACTCTTGAGAAATTTCTTCGTTCCTACGATTTGTTCTATTGAAGAATCTCACGTTTTTTTCTCACCCATCTAATGGTTCACTTGTTTCCGAAATCTTTTCCTCTTTTTCGTGAATATATAGTCAATTCGGGAATGCTTTTTTCTCGCGAAGTATTTTTTGTCCTCGTTTGCGAGAAGGGCAATGATGTAACAAATAATTTGTATAGGGAGACTTCGTTTTTTTCTCATTCAGTGGGATACGAGAAGACAATTTGTTCCTTCCAACTTTTCGGTCAATATATTCACTCGCTCGTTCATGAACAAAGTTTCACAGTTTGGTTGCAAAAAATGTTTTAAGAATTTAATATTCCGGCTAGTATTTTTTAACAGCGGGGTGCGTGCGGAGAAAAACGAGGGAGAAGATGAATACAAAAATGAAAAAAAAGTAAAAACGCCGAGCAACACGAAACAAAAAAGAAAATTTTATTTTTGAATAAAGCTCGTGAATCACGGACTGAATGAATATTTATGGTGATTATTAATGGCGGCTCTACTATACTCTGTTGCGGATTATCTGGGGGGAGGAATATAATTCACCATGTGCCGTGGTGTCTGATCATATAACATACACATGTATGTATGCTGTACCTGTATACATACTCTACGTGACGTATGCTGTTATTTACAGTCTGTCTGTTAATTGCTACACATACGAGCGCTAGATACGTTTGTTCGATGTGAGTATACACGAGACTGCAAGTGAAATTTTCGATCGATTTCGATCTCAATTTCATCCCAATTTGAAGAATGAACTTTCATTGAGAAGACGAGTGAAAAAAATTGGAGAAAATTTCAACCTGAAACTGTAAATGAGAGATAAAAAGTTCACGAAAATTGTAACCCACGAATTTCGCATTGGAGAAACTTGTAGAATTTGGAAACGCGGCTTCCCCGTTCCAAAAATTATCCCCAGAAGTTTGTCGCTGTGAAAAATGCTGAATGGCGGCCATGGTTCAGTTGATACGAGTTTTGACTAAAGCATTCATTGCAAATCGAAAAGATAATCAAAAATGATAACAACTTTCGAGATAAAAGAGAACGGGTAAATTTCGAGTGGTCGTTTGGTAGGTAGGATTTTTTTGTTTTGTTCTTCGTCGCTCCGAGGGATGGAGCCAACTGGATTTCTTCGGCCAACCCTCTTTCGTAGGGAAATGCAGACGTATGCATTGCGGTGGTGTAGAAGCCCTAGCTCACCATAACCCTCGCTACTACTGCTACTACCACTACCGTATTACTGGTAACAACAACGACCACCGTGCAAATCCTCCCCCATAGCCATAGCAACGCCCAACCAATTTGGTCATACAAATAGCGCTATTCACGGTGGTGCGACGAGGCGACCGGTTGATATTAAACGCACCATTAAGTGAAATAATGAAGCCAACCTTCCTAACGCCGACTACACTCCAAGACGAGATCTTCTACAACGAATATTCTTACCCCCCGCCCTTCTCGCATTCATCATATTTTCAATTCCAGTAGTTTTCTTCATTTTTTTCATTATTTTTTACCTCTCTCATTTCTTCTTCGCTCGTTTCCTACGAATCTAGTCGTAAATTTTTACGAACAGTTCATCAGCACGAGGTTTTATGGCTCGAAAAGAGCTTAAGCGGGGAAACAGTGGAGGGAAGATCGGAGAGATCTCTTATAGATCAACAAAAACTACCCTCAAATTATCCTAATTTCTCATCGCATCATTATAAAATCGTAGCGCATATATCTCTGTTCGTATTTCAATCTTCAACAAATGTATGGGAGCCATTTTGAAGAAATTTGAAGTTTTCAAATCGCTCATCGGTGAACTACCCTCGGACTAATTTTATTTCGAAAAATGAGTGAACCTTTTTACGTGCCCTCTAGAAAATTCTCACAGTATCAATACTGAATTCAATCGATAGATCCATTGATACACAAATTTCAATTTTCTCTCCTAATTTCGACGTTAGAATCCCAATTTCGGTTTTTCCATGAGGTTTAACCTAACTGTACCTACAAACATTCGAATTTGAAGTAATGCTTTCCAACCTTTCGGCTCATATATTATTAGACCTCAGATACGGACAGACGAAAATAGTTTCGCCAACTTTTTCGAGTTTCTCCAATGGTCTAACCTAGATAAATCAACCTAACCATCAATATTCGTCCTGACCACATTGATTGAAAATTTTCTCCATTACTACACTTTCCGTGAAGATGAGAAAGTAATAAATTGAGCGTCATCGTGAGCTGCAGAAATTTGATTGACTCGGTTCCTACCGGTTCTAACAGTTGAAGAAGAAACGGTCTTCTGGAATTGGAGCAATTTGGTTTAGCCTTAGGTTTTATCTGATTGAGGAGTTGCCGATTAAATCAGGACTCGTCAGGACTTAACTGGTCGTAGTAAACTAGCTTTTGATCGAATAGGAGCAACGATTCAATTGACCTTCTTCTTCTTCTTCTTCTTCTTCTTCTTCTTCTTTTATCAATTTTTTATCCTTTTTTGTTCTTGTTCGAACATTGACAGAAGTGAATCGAGTTTCAGCTTTCTCTCTTCTCGTGAATGAAAGAAAGAAATCACCCTCCCACGCTCAGTCCTCATCATCAAGTTCACAGTACACTCCACCTACAACCTATACGCTTCAACTCAATACCATGAATGAAAAATGAACAATCGATCGGCATCATAGGGATTCACCAGGGAAATCGGAATACAAGATTCAAAGGTCGTAAAAAAAAAAAAACGAAGAACAATAAAAATGGCATCTTCGTTTTTGGCCAGAGATTTCGAAATTGACATCGCGAATGAGCTTCTGCGTAGGATAAATGCCTGCGAATCGCAAAATCGAAGAGAGATCGAGTAAGCTGTGAGTATACCTCACGGTATAGGTATGTATGTATATACACTTAAACTGTAGCGTAACGAAACTTTGGGGGATGTTCATTAGCATCGTGAGTGCACATTGCTAGATGCAAGTTCTGTTGACGGTCCGAGCGTATAGCTACCCGCTATAGTCGGTATAGTTACTTACTTGGACCAGACATACGTACCCAGAGCTTTTGGAACTTTAAACAGATTTGGTAGCTCGAGGCAATAATCATGATCATCATTTTACTCACGTTACTTGTTAACATACCTACGTAGACGGTACCTAGGTATATTCTAGAATTTTCGATCGCTGCACGGTGCCGCACCGTGCCGTGCCGCATGTATATAAAACTTCTTCAATTAGAGTGCTAGCTGCTGATAAAGTGTTGAAAGTCTACACGCGTTTACTTTCACCCAAACATATACTAACAAATTTATACATCGCAATGCAGTTCAAGGGGTAGAGTTTGCAAGTTTGTAAAATTCGACGCTGTAAAACATGGCCGCAATAGTACTTACGCATTTAATTAAAGCTCTAAATAACCAAACTTTTCACAGCTACGTATAGTACAATCCCTTCAATTCTCCTCTTTCACTCACGGTTTTACTTTATACTCCCGTATCGCGAGCTGGTATACTAATAACGATAAATTGAAAATAGTTATGACTCACTGGAAACAAAGTGTTGGCCCGTTTTTCTGTCTTCTTTTCAAAAAGGTTTCAATCCTCTTTCAGTAAACAAGGACTTATTTTTCGGAAGCTGATTAAACCAAGAAAATGGAATCCTTGAATCGTAAACTGGAGCGCGTACATGTATAGAGGCTCTATAGGAATGAACAGATTTTTATGAGCTCAAAGTGTCATAGGACGCGAGATCATGAATGTACAGAGACCGTTTCGAAAATGAGAATGGTAAATTTTCGTAAACGATTCGATCAATTTTGATGAACCATCGAGAAATCACGGAGTATGATGGCAGGAGGTGGCTAAGTGTTTCACTTTTTCAAAACATTCATCGGATTTGATGGAAAATAAATCCTCCCCATGTTAGCTAGGTTAGATTCCCAGCTGCGACTCGAAACTATACAAATGAAACAGTGGAAAGCAAATTCTATGTGAAAAAATTGATATAAAAATTGTATGCGTGCTGGCGAGAATAGCTACAGGTGGATCTATACAAAAAAAATAGAAATAAACGAAACTGTACAACTCCCTGGATGTAGATTATGGGTTACCAAGAAAAAAAACAGAAAAAAGGGAAAAACGCAGATTTGTTAATAAATTATATGTTTAGTTGAGAAGGAATTTGTGAAGCAATTTGGGTATGAAATTCCTACAAAGTATGCAGAGCGAAGGGAATTCGAGAGGGAATATTATATTCGTAGGGGGTACATTCGAAGCGCCGAAACTCTTCTGACTTCCAAAACCTGAGTAGGTTGGGCAGGAATTTAAAATGTTGACCTTGAACTTTTTCTCATCCTGCTCCGTACAGTGGAGGATAAAATTTCGAGAAATTTGACGAAGCCGCATTCGGTAGAATGAATATTTCAAGCAGATACATGGCTTCTGTCAAATTCTACTTGTACAGTAAAAGAGAGGAGAGCTGGTGAACTAGATGCTGCTCCTCGCTGCTACTATCCGCTTGACTACCGCGATGGACCCCAGAGTCCAGAGTCCAGAATCCAGAAACTAGAACTCAGAACCCAGAGGGCAACCCTAACCTATAAAATACATCTTGCGTGCCGCTAGAATCCAAACAGCACATTTGTGCAATGGGATGTGCAACCAGGATGAGACACCGAAGTCCGAGATACTAGATTCCCTGCATCACTTTATGGCCTTTGTCGTCTGCACTCACAAGATGCGATGCGTTCCATTTATGGAATTGCATGAATAAATACGGCTTTGATTCCCCATCCTCAACCACATTCGAGAGAAGAATTTTCCATTTCCATTGTCCTTGTTCAGTGCATTCCTGTGATCTTTTTTAACGACACAAGATAAGAAAACTGCACAACTTTCAGCAGGGAATATATATTTCCGAGTTACCAGGAATGTCATTCTCAGATATCGCATGTGACAAGGAAAATGAACAACTTGTTTCCAGCCCCTGAAGATTGAGGATATAGTAGTTTAGTGATCACGGATTTCTGAAAATTTCATGTTTCCTGAAAATGGCACGACCCAAATCAACCGAAAGTTAAATTAATTGTTGAAAGTTAAATTGAATTGAACAAACTGTTAGTCTGCCTGGTCAACAGATTTTTCGGAAAGAAATTCATCCAAGGGTAACCAATTTTTAGAAGTCTCATATCTCTTGATCAAAAGTTTATTAATTACTTCAAAAATTACGTATTTACGTGACGAATAAAATAGCACGCTCACGTTTTGAGGAAAGAACAGAATCACAAGGCAATTTCCATATGTGATATTATATAGGTACAATTTTCCTCTAGATTGAACAATTCGATTTTTACATACACGTTTTCTTTGCCAATTTTTTCATTCAAACTGAATTTTCCAGGACTTTTTTTTCTGGAAGTGCGTTAAGAATTTCATGATTCCAGGAAGCTGGGGTTTCCGTTGTAGCCGCGTCAACGATGGTCCCGCTCCACATACGTGACCCTAATATAAAGCGAGGTTTGAGGAGACGGAGCCAATTACCAGAGAGGTCAGGATATGGTCGGGGTTTTCGAGTACTCTGGGGGTTTAAAAATTTGCTTACGCTCCAACGAGCGGAATCTTATTTTTGTTTTTCTCTCTTTTTTCCTCGCAAGTGTACCTCAATTCGACTGCATTTTCATTTTTCGACGGTCATTTAATTTTTTTTGTTTCGTCCCTCCATTTCCATGTCGGTTTGATAACAAGCCCTCAGGTTTTCGCAGGTATCCCTCGTCCATTTTCCCACTCAAACATCTCACTAGTACCAATTCTGTTCAATTTCTCGACGGTCCTTGTCTCGTCTCTCCCTTACCATAACTGATACACAAGATCGATGATAAGACCTGGAGAGATGCGACGCAAACAATTTTTATTCAACAGCCTTTCTATTCAGCCTCTCCTCTATGAGGCTTCTGATCGATAGTCGATAATACATTATCGATTAATGTATACGTACCCATCTACGTGGTAGGAAAATATGCGCTTTTTTTCTACAGATTTCGTTTTTTTCTTCATTTTTGTGTTGTCAACTCGGTTTTCTCACCACAAAATGTCCAGCTCCGGGGTTATTTATTTCGCGAACAATGCCAGGAGCCTACGGGCGGAGGGGCGGGAGGAGTCGCGTCGGTGCGAAGAAAAAGTTGACTCTTCGTCGTCGACGTCGTCGTCTTCTGCTTTTGCGAAAGAGGAACCACAAAAAAAAAGAAAAAAAAAAAAAAAAACGCCGAAACAAAATAGAACAGCTAGTATTTGTTCACGATCATGAATTCGGACGAGGCAGCGACCGCGAGGACCTGCCTCCTTCTTCTCTTCCTCTCCACTAAATCAAGGACCTCCGACCATTTATGGCTATGAAAATTTCAGGACACTACCTACTAACCCCAACCGCGCTAACAAATGACTCTCGTTTTTATCGGCCATCCAACGCGGTTTCGGAGGAAGGGACTGTCTTCCGAGAGGGTTAAAAGCAACGCCGAGAATCTCGCAGCGGTCAGGATATCTTCGAAGTCTCGTTATTCTGAAGTCCGTGAAAGTTATTAAAAAATAATTACGATTATACTTAGCTCTCGCAATATTTGGAGTGAAATTTGTCGTTTCTTTCTTTTGTTTTTTCTTTTTTGTTTGTTCTTTTCGCAAATCGTTGTCCATCACGTTTCATTTTTACACTAATTCTTTTCTCGAACACGAAACGCAGATAATTACGTACTTGATATTAGTCAGACACATTATTACTCAAGAAAAGTTGAGTCCTCGAGAATATTGCAGTGACCATTAGGAAGATTGAAATTCAGAACTTGTCAAGCTCTCATTTTCGGATATATTCTTTTTCTTCGTTCAACCAACGAATGTTAACAATTTTATAACCGACGTGTGCCGTATTCTGTTTTTCCGAAGCCTCAGCAAATTTTTAGAAATATTATCAGCCAACAGAGTTTCAGAGAAGTCGTTTATCGTTCCGTTTGTTAACAAATATATTCCGCAATATATTCCGCTAATATTCTGTACTATTTGCCACATGTTCGAGTTTTTTTCTTCCATAAATTGACGCGCGAGAAGGGAGTGTTTCCGATTTCAAAAATGTATTTCTAGACAATCAGAATGGTATGGAATTCGGGAATTGAAATTATTACGGCATAACGGAAACTCACTGGTTGTAATTCGAAGTTATACTAGCTCAAGGAACACCGGTAAGCGTCAGGTAAGCCACCCCCGAGTCTCTGACTGTCGCATCGTGTCGCCCCCACCGGCTTCCTGGCTCTTGAACAGGGGAGATAATACGTGCTCAATTCAACCAGGAGTCTCCTAGGTAACTAAATATAACGACGGGAATTCTAATTGAAATATACACCCCATTCGTACCTCGTTATTGTCAGATTTCAACGGGAACTATGCGTAATAAAATGTATCATAATTATGAATGAGTATAAGCATCCACATCGATTTGTAATTTTCTCATGCGCCGCGAGGAGAATCATTTTTCCGCTAATTGATCGGAAAACGAAAAGGAATAGAGCGCAAAATACCATCTTCGTGAACTTCTCTCAGCTTCCGGTTCTAAAAAATTGGAGAACCGAATAAAAAATGCAATGAAGCCAAACTTGATTCCATGTCATTATAGTTGATTCAGATCGGAAATTTGTTCATGAGAGATTCCATGCTTTCTTTTTCATTCTCTCTCGGAAATGGAAAGTTTCAGATGATGCTCGAGCATGGAACAGTGGTACGTGTATCGTTTTGCTTGTTTATAATGTCGGGCGAAAAGTCCTCGAGCCTGCTCACTTCCTAATGTGTGAAGGTAGCAGTTAGGCGGAAGGACCTTCAACCTCCCTCGAGCACCTCCTTGGGCGCGGGTTCGAATAGTTTGCAAAGTTACGAGGCAGTTAGATGGCCTGGTATGGCCGTAGCATAATGTCATTAAGAACACCTTATTAGCCCCAGGCACTTCAGGATAGATGAGACACTGGATGCGCAAGACGCGAGATTGTGGACGGCAGACAACTTCGTCCGCGAAGTAGATGGCTACACGGGTATAGGCATTCGCCGCGTTCGCATTCGGTAGCTGATGAGCTCGTAGTAGATACGATACTCGGTTTGAGAATCGTGTGGATTATTATTCAATTTTTCCCTCTCATTTTTCCGTGCGACGATTTGCATCATCTTGAATCTCGTACATTTTCTCGTTCTCTTTCTGTTCGCGTTCTTCATAGATTCGCAGATTAGAAGATAGGCTCTGAATTATATCCTTGAATTTCTCCAATTCCCGCATGCAATTTGTCATCTTTACATCTCAGTGAATAATGGAAAGTGGAAAATGAACGAAAAGTAAATGAAAAGTCTACGAGCTGAGTATACAATATTATATCGAAAATAATGGCCATTTCGTGAATTTTTTGGGATCATTTGGGGGAATCAGGGAAAAAAAATTTGGTGAAAAGATGTGAAACAGATTTTTTGCCGTTAACTTCGTATCATCGGATATGAGGCTCGATCTCGAGTTTTTTGATTATCGGTAACTTTGTAGGGCTACCTCCGACGGCGGGTCGTCGGGAAAATGGAGGACGAATATCGTTTGATTCATATTTTTATACTATTCAGAATTCTCGGCACGCATATTGGTATAGCTATAGTAATTGTGTTCACGATTTGTCGGAGGGATTCGCCGTAGCATATTTTGGTATCTTCGATAATAACAGGGAAATGGAATTTCGATCCTGAGAAGTAGTACAAATTCTCCATATATAGTTGAAAATCATTCGGCTAGAAATTTCCCACGCCGGGGTACGAGGCGTGAATGAAAAGCGAATTGAAACGCGGCGGGATGCAGAGAAGAGTACGAAGACAGAAAAAAGAAAAAAAAAACCGGTGAATAAGGAATATCGGGCAAAATGACATAATTTCATTCGTCTCTCTCATTTCCTCCTGGTTACAAATTTATCCAGCTTCGAAAAAGAAATCGAATTCTCTCCTTTTTCTCATGTTTCTCTCTTCCTTATTTTCGTGCTTATTGCAGTTAGACAGTGAAAATTAAGGAATCGAAGAGCCGGCGGGAGAAGTCAGTCTGCCTGTAGAGCTCGAAGCTCGGATGCTAGAATTTTTATGCGACTAACAAGTAGATCTATGAAATTCCGCATCGGATATTCGCATCCGCTTTTTCCTTCTTTCATTCTTTTTCACATAGTTTTTTTTCCGTTCATCAGAATGGTGGAATTTTATTATTTATACGCCAATAAGGTGGTAGCTAGCGTGGCTGCTTACCTCGCGAGCCCGACCCGCTGATGAAAATCCTTACTTTATTCCTCACGCCATGGCGCGGCGTGTTATAGGTACCCGACAAGAAGAGGTCCTACCAACGAACGTTCATCCCTCTTTAAATAATATCTTCGTGATATTATAAAGAGAATATTATATCGCCGTAATATCCTGGCACACTTTTTCACTTTCCATATCGCGCCTAGAGGATAGATGGACCGAAAGAATAATGGCTCGAACTTTGCTCGCTTTGAACCAAAGATATAACTGGCTCCAGTAAGTAACCCATGGAAAATTCAAATTCGAAATTAAGTCACAGAATCTAGTTAACTTCCAGCTGTTTTTCTGTACCAAACAACGGCTGCAATTATCAAATTTTCCAAATCCAAGAATATCGTGTTCGGCGTCATTCCCTTTTTTTGTCCTTCGTTATCAAAGCTCAGCTTTTTCGATAAAACTTCTTCCAGAATGCAGAATCACATGAGATTACATCGGAGCCTGGTGGGCGCCCGGTCACGTAATATCAAAAATTTTCCATGGTGGAAGCTGCAGTAGTGACCGCAAACTACAGAGAAACAGAATGAAATAACAGAACGCGGTTTGTTTGCAAGCTGGCCTCCAGCGCCCCGGAGTATTTTGGTCGCTATAAATTCTAATGGGTTTGGACGGACCTGCCGTCCTATCCATTCGGGTGTGTGGTTATAGGTTAGGCATCTGGTAATCAGAGCATACTATGCGAGGATTCGTGCGGTCACCACAATAACTAGCTTTATGAACGAACGAATAAAATGAAAGCCCATCAGCTTCCATGGTTAACATTGAAAACAGGTTTTCGTGCTCGAAAATTTTTGCACTAGAGCAGGACAAAAATTCTCATGTAGCAACGAAAAAAAGCAATTTTCGGTTCAAATGCTTGTTGCCATGAAGCATCGTTCAGTAATCGCAAGACCCGATGTGAGGAGCAAAGAATTCTTGTCATCAGATGATCTGCCGACATTTTTTTCAGTCATCATCTAGATCCCAGATAATTGAAGAGGCTGGAAAGGTCTTCAGAGATTATCAGTCAAGAAGTTGAATACACCGAATGAGGAATTGAGCACCCGAAGTGTAGTATGGAAAAATAGAAGGGAATCTAAATTCGGCATTTTGATTGTGTATTCGAGTCTACCGTGATTCCGAAAAACGGAGAAAAAGGCCTGACGGTGGCCACTTTGAAGAAAAACTGTACGAAAAAGGAAATTTCTGCTTTCAGAGCGTTGGTGAGATGGTTTGAAATGAATTTCCGTATTTTTTCAGAGACTCTCGAGTCTCCGACGATTGAATAGAGGCAGGTATGGGGTTATAATGCGAAGAGGCTCAGGTTCGAATAGTCAGTGTAGTACGAACTCCGTGAGTCCGGAGACCGATAGACTTAGCGGTATATCAACTCTGCACTCGAAAGAGCCGACGGGTGGTGGTTTCCCGTGCAAAATGAAGTGGGCAAACCAATTATAAAGTGGTAATTTTAATGAGTTGCCTTTTCACTTAATTAAGTCTTACGAGTTAATGAGATTGCGGTTTGTTACCCGCGACTCTACCTGTAGGTATATCCCATATCTTTTACGGAGGAAAGAAGCCGCGCGGTGATGCTGCGAGGACGTCCTCATCCCTCGGATCCAATCGTCCATTTGACTTCTCATTCCACTCGACTGCCTACGATATCGCCAAAATGGCAGTGAAAATTGTTCCGACCGTTTCATGCGAGGATTTGCGAGACTTTTTGGCGCACTATGATCAGGCAAGGTGGTTATTCTGAACTGAAACAATGCGAGACACCTGGTAGATAGTTGTGCAGACTGACGCGGACGGTTGTATAACTGCGTGAGGTAGGTACCACATTCGCCCTGTGTACAGTTCCATACGTACGTAGGCGGTGTTTCGTATGTTCCGGAGACCGCAGAGTCCCGCTGATTGCGAGCGACTTGATGAAGACTGGCGGAATGTGTTCCAATTTGCATATATGCCCTCATTTCGTTGGGGCGAGTACACCGCGGCATACCACCCCCGACTCCCCTTCCACTATCCTTTTTCCTCGCTGCGCGTCGCGGTTCGGGCCGGTGAGTGTGAAAATTATTAAATTTCAGAGATATATTAGCCCAGTAGGCGAGATGCACGTGAATTAATGGAGTATTGTTATAGCTGCGTTGGTTCGTGAGATACGAGAGCAAATATTAGACGGCTGTGCCCGTTCGCCAAAATATGCAGGACCGTCGTAACCCGCGACTCCGAAAATTTCAGCCCCACGACTCAACAGATCGAAGATTTTAGAGTTTTGAACTTTTTTGAAATCCAATTCGCGTTTCGGTAAGGACTTTCACTTACTTTCAGTTTTCTTCATCTCGAGGACAAAAACTGCGATGTTACGATAAATATATAACGTCGAAAATTTGCTAACAATCATTCCGAAGACACATGAGCAATTCCTAGTTGATTTTCTTTGAAATTCGTCGAAGATTCCTGTCTGTGCAGAACCGTGGGACGTGATACAAGTGGATGCAACTACGATTCTACAGGGTTTCTCCAACAGACTAGAAATAAGCTTCGTGAAGAAACTCGAACAATAGTTTGAGATGTAGTCGGTCACGGCTTTTTCTTGCCACTTAAAAGCGCTATTTTAAGATTCTTCCTACGATGATTTTGTGAAGCGCCATTAGCAATTCACTAGTAACCAAAAAATGAAAGTAGACACGGATTATGAACAAGGCGGAATCTGTGCGGAGGAACGTAATGGAAAAACGACTGAAAAGTCTGTTTTTCTAACTTACAAATGCTCTTTTCGAATCGCCTCCGCGATGTCGATCTACCGGAATATCGCAGTTTTGATGTTTACCGAAAATTTCGAAAAAATCTGAAAGTCTCTCTAAGACGAAATGCAACGTCTGTCCTACATCCCGTTACATCTCGTCGAGAGTTAACGGAGTTCGAAATATACGCAGCTCAAAGAATGAAAATGATCAGAGAATTGGTTTCAATGTCAAAAGGTCAACAAACTTTGCGAAAGTCTGGATAAATTCGGCACCGCAAGTCTGGAGAACGAAGTATCCGAGCGCCGTCATGTCTCCGTATTCAGATTTGGGGATTGAGGCTTGCAGCAGGCGATGACGTTGAAGTATATATATGCGTATGCCATATTCATGCAGTCGGTATAGAGTATGAAAGAATTAAACGTTCGCATCCGTTTCCATAAAATACTCAAATTCACCCTCACAGTTTATGCCCGTGCATTTTTCAGTGGAGAATTTTCCAGCACATGGATATTAGGCGGAAATTGCGAGGGGGATGCAATTGAAATTTTGTCGAAAAGAAGGGAACTCCACTTCTATTCTCGTTATACGCGTACCAAGACGCATTGGTATCCGAATGAAGATAAAAAAACACATTGCTAAAGAATCAACTAATAAAGTATACAAGATAGTACCAAGCTATCAAATCTATTGCCAGAGGAGTAGTTGACGGTTTATGATTTTGTTTTCTCTTCGCATCTATTATACCAGCGGTAACAATCTCAGCTCTTACGATTTCTGATACCGCGAGTTACGGTCTTCCATAAAGTTTGGCCAAGTTTCCAGTTGATAAGAAAATAGAGGAGCTCCACGTTAAGCTGGAGCGAGTGGACACGTCGATGTATGAATTGAAAATGTGTCTGAAAAACAATTTCTCATCAAGTTACCGGTGAAGGAATGGCTCAGTATAATTTTCGCAAGTTCACGCAGCGGATCAGGCTCGACAGGTTCAGTTTTATGAATTGTTTTGCTTTTCTCTTCTGTTTTCTCCATTCTCCGCATGGAGTGTAGTAATAAGGTAGAGCTCGACAGAAAACCCACTCAAATAATCACTTTGAAGGTTTCTCTTTTTTCTCTTTCCTGTTCAAGGTGCATTAAGTGTAGCTGCTTCATAAAAACGACACACATACATGCGCTTCGCCATTTTCTTGAGTTGACTAGCGTGCCCGGCAGGCCTCTTTGAATCGCTTTGAAGATTTTTAGGTCCTTGGGTTCTTTCGAAGCGAAAATCCTCCATTCCTATTGCCAGAGAGACCGACGCATGAACCGCAGCACCAGCGACAGTCCCCCGGCACCAGTGCCAGGTGGCTTTTAGTTGGGATCCGAAAAGTGTCTTATTTCGGAAGTGCAGAATATAACTGAATAATAGAAAATAGAGAAAGAGCAGAATGGAAAGTGGAAAAACTGATAGAGGAAGAAATGGCAAACAAAATGGCTCACGTCCCGCGCGCTATCATTCCAAAGAAACTGGGCCAGTCAACCAGAATAGATTGGTCTCCGATAAGCACAAAACGTAAACGTTTTCCTGCCGGTGTTCGTGTGGCATGGTTCATGCTCGCGGTTTACTTCGACCGAAAAGTGGTCAAACCTCGCCGTGTCGGTTGTGGAGCAGAAATTCCGCCACTGTAATGTTACAGTCAAGCCGAAACCGGGGCCAGAACCAAGAGCTTGCGGAATATATGGCCAGTTCGTGCTTATGTCCTTGTGGAAGCTTGCATGCTGAGGGTGTACGCGTTGTGCGAACGAAAACGTGAGCGGATTGCCACACGCGGTCGTCTGCCGAACTATTACGTATTATACATACGTACGTATGTATTCATGTACACACACGTATGTATATACTACATATAGAAGCGCAGTAGCCACCAGTATTCATCGTTAGAAGAAGCCAATATTTCAATCAGATATGATCCTCTTCGGCGATTCTTTTTCGATTAGGTGTATAGGTTTGGCTTCGTCATGGGAAATGCCGATCGGCACTAATTGTAAGTGGAAGCACTCGACTACAATCTTCGATAATTTTTGATGTCGTGAAATTTCGAGTTATTTTCGGATTTGAATTAGTGACTCAGAATTTCAGCGATGACGAATTATTTTCAGTTGAATGAAGCTCGTTCGCGAGCTTCAATTATCCTATCACTGATCAAATATTTCCTCCCATTTTGCTAATATCATTTGAGGCGACCTGGCGGGCAGTTGTTTTTTTGTAAACAGGTAAATTTAGCCGAGTTAGAGAATCTAGGAGAGACTGGGCGGGTAACGAATTTATACAGTTGTTATAGCTGTCGAAACTATGAAATTGAATGCAGTGAATTTGCATGCTGATCCAAGCAACGTGCCCGAACCATGTTCCATCTAGCGTGGGATGTGTCTAAGTTCTAATTCAATGAAGACGGCAGTGGCGCTGGCGTAACCGTATAACTCACTTAACTCGTACTGCTCTAACAACTTCACCTGAATCTACATGATTAATTTTGTATATAGCATATCGTTGAGGCTGAGAAAACTCGGTGAAATGTATTGTTTACCTTATATTATAGGTAGTGGAATTAACCTGACGATAATAGGAATCCACAAAAATCTCTTCATCCCTATTGTCAATTATCTTATTATTCTACTATCTCGGTAGTCTGAACTTTGAGATTGTGTCCCATGTTACAATGAAATTTGCATACCTAATTCAACTGTTGCAGTAGGTACTAGGTTGGTAGATGCAGGGTGAGCACAGCTCTACCCCGAACCTAAGTAAATTCGTTGAAACGATTTCTCCGGACAAAATTACCCTCCAGCGATCTAATCAGACGGTGGTAAACTTGATATAAAGTAATCAAAACGGATATGCTAATGGAACACTGCGCAATTTCAGCATCGGCGTTTGCTTATTCGTTCTAGCTTTTATCAGGTTTAACTTTTTTATAATTTCAAGGCAAACAAATAGTTAGTTATTTGCACGTCTGCCTACCTGCAGCCACCACATTGAACTAGAGGTGAACGTCAAGGACTATTTTACATTCCAGTGAAGCTCTGTTTTTGGTTGCTGCACGATCAAACAGCGCACCTTAACCGTTCTGGTGGAAGTGTGCGCGCCCGTAAAAGGGCCATGAAATGTTTGAGAAATAAAACCAGGGATCGCTTCCCTCAGTTATATGTGGTTTACGAGTCCTATCGAGCGAGCCTGGGACTCCATCGTCCTTGTGAATGTAATCTTCGTGTACTGCAATACGCGATAGCTAAGCTTTCCTACGCTCGCCCAAATTTCGAGATGATAAAAACCGAATAAAAGAATCAGGAGCAACTGTGAAAAAAATAGGAACTCTTACCCCTTCAATTCTTCATTATTTGAGACCATTCGATCAATCCTTTGATATTGGTACCTGGTCGGATAGATTCCACGTTCAAAACCGATACGATTTCGTCTTCGCGAAATTTTCGAGTGTCTGATAGTTTTCGAACTAGAGCCGATCGAAGATTTGACCAATCGTGATTCGCCTCGAGCAGACGACAGCGCGACCGTTATTATCCCACGAAGAATAACCGGACGACGAATGATTGGTCGAGATAGAATTCGCTGTAATTTGAAAACTATCGCGCTCTCAAAAATTTCGTAAGAACGGAATCTTCTCAGTTTCAAACCGGGGAACGGACTCACGTATATTTGTATCGCTCGAATTTGAAATGTGGCGGAAATCTCCGAAAATTTTCCATTTCAGATCGAACAATGACTGTTCTTTTTTGAACTTTTTCACACATCTATACCTCTGATCGTGCAATCGAAGTACTCATTTCATCTATGATACCGTTCGTTCCGAAAATATAGATAATTACTTCCAACGGTTTGTTTACGTCGCATGCGCGCGGTGCGGTTCGCTATAGCCCGCCGGCTTCCTCTGGCTGACGATCAGTCGACGCACAGCGTGCGGGTTAATCGCGCCCTTGGACGACGCACGGTGGCTAGTTGGCGTTTCACGCGCAGTTTTTATCATCATTTGAAAATAAAGAAATAATACCTGTCACCGTACTACACGACGAATTGAATTATACTTCGCCCCGTACTGTCCGTATCGATTCGCGTCGATCACAATCTGTATAACAGAAAACAAGGTTGACAGACGTGTAATTAAAATAGAAGTGACATGGATTATTAGTGAATGCAATTGATTCTCCTGTCCGAATCGCTGCAAATATCCAGCACGAAAGCTTTCATCGAGAAATATAAATTTGAAGGTAAATTCGAATGGTAATCAGTACCAAAAAATTATGATTCTTCCATCAATTAATTATAGTAATTGATCGCGACTGTCATAAGACTCGGAAAATCAGTATTGCTGAAAATTGCTAACTCATCGAACATTTCCTGCAATAGAAATCAGAAACTGATTGAACTTTCCGAGCGTATTTCAGTGAAGTTTGAGTGTTCATCATCGGCAAATATCTCCCGAGGAACAACCCGGAACTTTAGAAAAATTTCGGCAAGGATTACCGTCTTCCAGCTGTGGGAAAACTATCTAGGTAATTCCTAGCACGAATTGTATAATTATTTTACATTTACAGCTGGATAATTTTCGTCGGTGTGCTGAACTGATGGAACAGTTTTTCACCTCCTGCATTTTGAAGTTGAATCGAATCAGGAATCGTGTGTATGGCACTAGGCTGTGCACTTCGTCGATCGTCTTGGTAAAATCGAAATATGATTGTTTTTAGAGTTGATGAAATTCTTTCCAGTACAGAATGCGAACGTATGAACCCCGACCCTTGTATTATCCTCATGGAAATGAAGTATAACTACTGTTCTGAAACTAGAAACATGCACTCCGTTGACGCAAAGTTAAACGAGCAAACTTCCGTCCATTTCTTTACTTCATTACTTACCGACTGAGAGCTGGAAAATTAGAGATGCGGCGGAAGACGACTGACTATTTGTCGAGTTATATACCTGAAGTAGTCGGTGTTTGTCGACAAAAAATAAACAGCGAAACAGGAGAAAAAATTGGACGGAGAGGAGAATAAAAATCGCGAGTTAGTTTGTATTGTAAAGTTTTCTACTCACAACTGCTGCAAGCCGCTCCCTCACTCTTCTCCACGCGGAATTCGTACGAAATACCGGAAAACGTGAATTTTGAGACCACTGATATCAACCAATGGATTAGTCAATAAATCGATGAAAATAAGACGGAAAACTGTAAGCGAAGCAGCACTTCGGGGCAGGATCATTTTTCCAGTCAACGTTGATGTTATCGGAAACTGTAACTCCGAGACAGTCGCCGGGTATTTTCACCTTGATACTTAGGAAAATTGCAGAGAGGCGTGACGCTCCACAGAAAGTTTTTCCTAGTACTTTTGACGGAAATTTGCCGCTTATCTTAGCTGAAATCATGGTGGTTTCCCAACTGCGGTATATATATCTATTCTTTGTTTGATATTTACATTTCCTATACACTCTCGGTGGCAAACAAGATAGGGGGCAAGTTGGCCCTAGAACAATATCATTCTGCGTTTCATGTTTCATGAAAATCCAGTATAATGTCATGTGATAGAATATAATATAATATGGGCTTGTGAATATTACACCTGGTATATGTGTGTGCTTCGTCGTAGTAGGTGATACATAGCAACATGCACGGGAACATTCATTCCCGCAGAATTGCTCTGAGATTAAATTTTCGTGCTGTGATCACGAATGGACTAATTAGACCGGCAATGGGTTTGGTTACAAACTTACCCGTATGTATCGTAACTATGAAATACTCCGCAACGATGAGGGACATGGTGAATTTTTGCTTCATTGTTATACAGCAGCGTTCAGTTTTCCGACTCACGGAATGGAGAAAAAGTGCGATATGGTATAAGTTCGTTTCATTGAAATCGTGGGAACAGTCTCGGAGAAGGGTTTTGGAATGGAAAGAACAAGTTTTCCCTTTTTTCGCCGTGAACATGAAAATTGACGGACAAATTTGGATGTAATGTCTGGAAGCTTGTGTTCTCTACTTTGAAACAATATCTTCATATATGTTTTACGACAGTTTGCCATGAATTCGATAGTGGTTGGGAAAACGGCGATAGGAAAACTCGCAAATAGCAAAATTAAAAGCCTCTAATCCAAAAAACAGGACAGTGATGAGAGGAAAAATCGTAAAAATTTAAACGAAAATATAGCTGAAAAGCTTTGCTCTCACGCTTTGAAATAATTTGCTAAAAATTCTTTTACAGCATTTACATTCATCGAGATATCATGGGTTTCATCTTCGTATCAGAGATTTGCGAATTGCTTTCTGAGCTTTCGAACGTATCCACATAATCGCAATTCATCCTTCCGGAACTAATGAGACTCGATATACTCAGAGACATTAGGTTTGCTTTCATCCCTTAGCCATAAAATTGAACGCCCTATAACAATCCCAACTATACGTCGTCGTTACGAGGAGTCAAAGTGAACATAAATGCACACGCCATCATTTCCGAAATTATGTCAATCGTATTGCTCTCGATTAGAGATCGAGAAGATCCTAGAAATCGAAGAATTAGGAAAATGAAATGGCCAAACTAGCTGCGACTTTTTTCCTTGTTCATTTATCATTTCTACGATTGTTCGCTTTCTCGTGGGTTTTTTTCCGTGCCCGAAGAATTATTCTGCATATGATTCAGAATTAGCTAATGAAACAGAACGAAAGAGAGATAGAAAAAATAATGATGTTCTTCGGGGGTGTCTCTTAGGTTCCCGAGTCTTCTCAGCTTCCTGCATGCATCAACATCAGAAACGTTTTCCCGTCATAGTCAAAGTGATGCGAAACTTACTCTTCTTATAACCTGACCTGAGATCGAGTGCATTGATTGGCTCTCGAAAATTTGACAAAATTTCAATCTGCCTATTAAATTTCGTATCATTTTGGCTCGAATCACCTTGACTACGACGAGAAAACGTCTCTTATCATCACCGTTGACCCATTTACTCCCTTTTTCCTTCTCCCTTCAACATCATCGCTATTCTATTTCACGGACTCCTCATGTTTTATTGACAAGCATGTCTCGACCTTTCACACAATTTTATTATCCCGTGTCACTGATTTTTATTACGAATCGTGAAATTTCATTTTCAGACGTGTCAAAACACTTAGGGGCAGCTAGGGCGAGAAAGAAAACGGTAGAAAGGTCTGCCAAATTCAATTTATACCCCAAACAATGACGAAAAAGAGAAGAACAATTACAAAACTGAACTACTAAATTATTTCGACTGCAATTCGATTGGAGAAAATAGAGAATGAAAGAATTCTTGTTCTCGGCAACGACAATCGAGATGTGAAATATTCACGATTTCACAATTTTTCATTGTCAGCTTTACCCGTTTCTTCTCTTTTTTCTTGTGTCTGTCATTTTTCAAATTTGATGACTGCCATCATGATACTCTACTGGGAAAAATATAGTCCCGGAATTGTTTCAGGTTGTAATTGGCCGCCCTGAGATTGGCTAGACTGATTTGATTGCTTCCACTGCAATCTCAGTGATTCCGTGTCACCTTGGATTTACCAATTAGAGAAATGGAGAGCTCACTTCTCCTCGTCTTCAACATTTACCCCACCTAAAATTCTCTCATTCTCTCAGCCCTCTTCAGCTGGATTAAAGCAATAAATTTCGACGACTTCAGCCCCAAAATAATCCCTATACTCGCCTTTCTCAAATCTTATATTATACATGTGTAGAGAGGTATAAATAAATCAATACGATATCTGTGAATATGCGACGGGCTATATGCTCAGGGATTCAAAAATCCAGAATTTTTTGCGTAAATTGAAAAATTCGGAGCAATGGAATACGACGAATGTAACAAGAACAGAAAACCTGATGTGAAAATAATTGAAAAATTCATGCTCGCGGGCTAATTGAGTAGAGTACTATGTCACGAACAATCCCTCGCTGTTAGAAATTTTTGTGAAGACCAAACATCGCGGTTGAAGATTCATTTTTTGATCTACAATTCGATGTTTCTTCTCTCCGGGTAGGTATGTGCATAATAAAAAGTGAGAGTGTAAGAAAGACACGAGGATGCGTCGGATCGATCGGAAACACTATACTACAGTCGGACTTATGCGTCATAAAACATTCATGCCAAATTTCTTTCATGTCTATACGCTATATTATTTACAACCTTCATCCCCCAGCCCCGGAATCAATGTATACGTGCATTGGCGCCAATCCATGATCCCCCATTTCAAAGAGCAACGGACAGAAGTGAAGGGGGGGAAGGAAAACCAAAAATAGTAATAACGAAACGATCAATAACATAAGTAGTACATCGAAAATCAAATATGATGAACAAAAAAATTAAAAAAGAAACGAGGGAATCAAATCCCAAGCTTGCGCGTCAATAGATCGGCCGACCCGTGATATGAACTCAGAAATTTGTTTGATCGGTAGCGCCGAAGCGAAAAACAAAGGCAGAGAAAGGAAAATTGAGGATTTTTCAGTCTGCAGGGTATTCTGTTAGTTAATTTATACCGCTGAATCCGGTACAGGGTGCAGGGAATTAAATGCGATTTTATCTCGTTGAAGCTGCATACATAGAGAGAGAGAAACGGCGAGCTAGATTCTAGCGAGCTACAACCCATTAAATGATGCTCGAAAATCTAACAAACTCTAGTGCAGGGTGTAGGTATAGGTGGAGGTAGATAGGTACGGTGGAATAGGAAATTGGAAAATAGAAGATAATACCGAGCTATCGTGGTGAACCGAAGCCGCGACGAGCGAGTAATCGATGGAAATCGGATCGTCGATCGCGAATCAATACGCCATTGACCATCGTCCGTTGCTAAGATAACATCTTAACAGCTCGAAACAGAGATATCGAGCTTTCCGTGTATGTAGGTACATCTGGGACGTGCAGGAATTGCGCGTTTTTATTTTCAAAACATTGTCGAATGCCGATTTATGAGGAAAAATATTGTGAAATTAATTATTCTTCAGGTTGAAGGAAAGGTCCCAATCAATTGAGTCGAGTCAATTCACTCACTCGAATGACTGAGTCCTTTTCTTCAATATCCCAAGTTCGAGTGTTAACTTCATTATGTACAATTATCCTTCAGATTATTGATGGGGATGACAAATCTGCAGTGGTGATTAGAGGTCGTAGCATGAGTTCGACAACAGCATTTCGGGGGTCGAAGAATGAGCTTAACTGAGAAATTAACGAAACGATTTTTGAACGAATAATTTGTAGCATGATTTTTCTTCCTCAAAATGCTTTTCTCACATCCTCCTACGATCATTCGTGCAGCGTCCACACGGGAGTAGAGAAAATACAGAAAAAGACGGAGAATTTGATCGGAAAATTGTACGTTAAAATCGACTGAAAAGCTTGTGGTTTCTACTTCAAAATACTCATTTTCAATTGCTCCTACCATCGCATTCACCGAAATATTGGGGCTTTTCTTTGAGTTCGAAGATTGAAAAGTTTATCGGAAAGTAATTTCGATATCGAATGTCACAAGCGGATGTTCTGCTTTTTGACTTTCGGAATAATTATTTCGACTCCGCTTTATACCCGATTTAGATTTTTCCCCGATTCGTGAAATAAAGAAGTCATAAAGCGTATCCGCATATGCCGATGAGGCAGGGGGAATCGGAATTCGTGAAAAAAGCTATTCTACGGTATAGGTAGATATACCTTAGCGACCGCGTCGTCAAAGTTTCACGAGGTTTGCGGCAATCGAGTTTTACGGGAACAGAACTTTGCATTTTTATTTTTCTCCCCAACTTTCTTCGGAATTTTTATACCAAACTCCGATTCTTCTTAGAGAGGCCACGAATATCTACGTCATAGCCACGAAATACAAAATGTGGCAAGAAAACTAACGAAAAAAAATCGTAGTAGATATTAAAAAACAAGCAATTTTGGAATTTGCTGATAAATTTTTACAAATTTTGTTATCTTTTCGTGGTTTCAGTTCAAGCGACGACGGAAACCGCATCCGTCAAATTCGCATAGAAGAGGTATCCCAAGGTCGAAACTGCAACTTTCGAGAAAATAAAATCACGGAAAATCGTTCTACCACCATTTTTTCCGAGCCGATGAAGTCGTAGACGGAGGAGCACATCGACAGCTACATTTCAATACCGTTGTTAGAAGTCTGTCTCGTTTCATCGGACCGGAAATTCACCGGAACAGCTGAAACACGCGATGCCGCGCGTATGAAAATATACACAGAAACATACTTCTCCAACGCAGGAACACACAGGAACACAAATTACGTGACGAGGCTTATACACGATGAATGAAAACACGAAACAGAAAATATTCCAACAGTAATGACACAAAGCTTACTTTCAAAATGCGTCTACTCGTATTTCAGTCACGTTTTGTTATCAGTTGACAGCTTTCGTTTGTTCTGAGTACGAACGAAATATTTCGCTGGATTCGTGCGGTACGAAAAACTGAATGGTATTCAAATTCAACTTTTCCCATCTTATATAGTGATCATAGTTTTCAATGGACGAACACGAAGAAAAACTACCCTTGAATTGATTTTGGTGAATGAACGACCAACATATCGAGTCGCGCGTCAGACGGCACCCGAAATTACGTTCAGGTATAAATTCTGGAGAAAATCGTTGGTGTCGTTTTTGAAAATTTTCAGATACCCCAAAATCGGTATTTATAATAAACAACCCCTAATTTTGCGAGTATAATAAACATTCCGAATGATGAGGAACGGTGAAAAATGAGGAGCAAATATTGCAGCACCGATAATAAATTGCTCCTGGTATATGTATAACCATAGATTTTTATCCGGTTTAGGTTCGCGGAATGAAGGAAACGAAGAGGAAGGGGAAGGAAGGAATTTTCCATTATTTTAATTAGTACCCAGACGTGACTATCGCTTCACCGCTAAAAACTCCATGGAAAATTCCAGGCATTTTCAACGTCGCCTACTTTCTAATTAGAAATGAAAACCGGATATTATAGTAGCGAGTATAGTGTTGAAAAGGTGTTCGCAAAAGTTGTGGAAAGGGGTTGTTTTTTCAACGGGGAGGGCCCCGTCCGTACCACTTCGAACTTTGCTCACCCTCCTCCTCCTCTCAATGTGTGTTTTTATTACCGAGGATTGTGGGTTTCCACACGTTTCTCTCGCCCGCTCGTTTTTTCTCCTCCCGCATTCCCGTTCGGTTTTCGTTCGGAACGATTTTATTTAAAACCCCGGGGATAACCCCGTCCCCTCTTAATCGTTAAAATCGCTATAATCCAAACGCTAACCGCGTAGTTTTTCGCACCGAAGGTTAAGACCCTTTTGAAAATGCTTGGGGCGGGCCTGACCTCCTGAATATTTCTTTGTTTCGTCCCTCACGGTCTACCATCCCTCATTATTTTACTACTGCCCTTAGTTTCCCACGGCCGAAATCTCTCGTTCTTTAACAGGCGCTGAAAATTCTCAATCCATATGAAAAATTTCGCTGTACTCCAACAGTTCTCAGTTTTATAAAGTTACAAGAATTCTCTACCCATCTACGATCCTAAAATGATAAACGATTATTTAGAGTGAAAATTTATGCTGACCGAAAGACTCGAACAGAAAACCAAGAGAATCGAGTGCAATGTTACAGAAAAACGAGCCAATTTACGTATTTAATTTCACCACCTCACGTCGTGCACCGGTTCTAGTTTCCGAATCATTTTTCACCTGATTGAAATTTATGGCTCTATAAAACTCGGCTGCACAGTATCACGGGCAATATTTAACCCTATGCTCTCTGATTTTTTCAAGATCCTTTTGAGCCACGAGATTTTGGGATACTGTGACTTGAAAAACTACACTTTCGAACATAATTTTTCACGGTATTATTCTTTTTTGTTTCTCGACTTAACATTATATAATCATTCGGTTTCGGAAGCGCCTCTGATTTGCCCAAAACAATACGAATTCGCAATTTTTTAATAATTTCTCTTCGTCTCAAAATTCAATGAACCTTGTAGCTCGGAAACCTAGATGCCAGAAGGAGAAAGTATACTCTCGTCACATCAGAGCTCACAGTACGCAGTAATAGGTATACATACGTTGTGTTAATTTTTTCCATGGTGCAAGGCATTCTGATACAATACTATAACAATCTCTATACTTATATACGGGGCAATAAAATAAATACACGTAAAATATTGCCGATCAAACTGTTACTCAATAAGTTATTGTTGTCCCATAAAGAATCAATTTGTGAGCCATAAAGAATAAAGCCCGATCGTATAACGCCTGTAACTTCCGCCGAGTCCTGGCCAAACTAGCTGGGGTCAAAGTCTTCATAAAACACTTGCGATTCCTCCGCGACAAAAGAATATAGTATAACATGTGGCCCGAAGAGAGAGCCTACATTTTTATTCATTTCTCATATTCCGTTCGATCCCACCGCTTATTCATCCCGAAAATCGAAATTCGGAATACCTGTTACCTGCAGCTACGATCAGCCATTGAAATCAATGATAAACCGACTTTCTTCGAGGGTCGGAAAAAACATATTTCCAATCATTCGGTTTACTATTTTCTACGCTTTATGGGCGGAAATCGATGTCACGATGGAAATCAATGCCTTAAAAACAGCTAGGGAATCGTAGGCGCGTCCTTCGTTCCTTGGTGTTGACACCCCTCCGGGATCCTTCATGGTGCACGTCACTCTGATGCCTGCACCCTCCGGTTAAATGTATATTTTCCGGTACATTAGGCAGGCAAGTTTCACAGTGGTTCTTTCTTTCCTCTGCTCTCTTTTTCCGTTTTTTCTCCCTCCATCTCTCTTTCTCTCCCACAATTTTCTCACACTGTCTTTTCCGTACGGTAGAGCGGGTCCGCGAATGTGTACATTTCTTTAGCTAGCTGGGAGTGAGTTCTTCGGCACACGACCGAATTGCTGAGAAAACTTTTTTCCCGTCTAAAAAAACATTATGTACCGCGAGAAACGAGGGCTGGTCATTACTCAGAGTTCCTCGGTTCCCTTTATTTCGTCGCATGCTGCTGTGCGGTAACGCCTAGCTTCTATTCCTCGCATTTTATAAAACCCTGCGCTGATTAATATTCTCAATGTTAGCGCTCTGGGAATCGTACATGCAGCGAATCAAATTGTATATTCCGAATAATTTGGTAATGTTCTGCGAAAAATTTGCGAGGCTCATTGCCAAGTAATCGAATACTAATGAGAGTCGCAGTACTCAATATGTTGAGCAATGAGCGTTCATGATCCACGGAGTAATTCAATATTCGTGTCATTAAAATTCACGGATTATCTACATCCTGCAGGAATTATACGAGCATCCGCAAGTTACGCGAATTCACGAATTATTTCACTGGTCTCGAACCGACAAACTACTTATATCTACGAACAATTTGAACATCGAACAAATTATCTGGATTCTGGAATCGATTTCCATTATTGTGGGTCATGAATGTATCCACGAATTTTTTCAACGATCACCGATCATCCGATTTCGCAAATCGTCTCAACGATTCGAGTCGACAAATTTTCCAGTATCCACGAAATATTTGGGTGCCCGCAAACTATCGAAATCTTGATTATCTCCTAATCGTTCGAATGTTCGCGGTATATCATTCGCAACGACTTATTCGCGCAGCCGTCTGATGCAGACTTCTTTCATCTTCCGGAATTGAGTGAAATTGCAAAATTTGTTGGAGACATGCGCAGTGAGTCGGTTGAAATCGACGTTGAATTAATGATCGCTACTAGTTTCTCCTAGTAATTACCAATCCCTTGGGAATGAATCCAACCCTAAGCTTCCCGCCCTCTAATTTCTCCATCTCTTAGACGAACTGAACTTGCTGCCACATGGCGGACGCTCAAGGGTATAGCAAAAGGGTTGAGGGTTCATCTCCAGCTTCGCTGACTCGAAGGCTTTTTTATTTCACTGAACGTTGAGGGTTTAGTCCTGATTTAATCGCTGTAGTAGAATATAAAGTTTCTCCCTCTCTCTCTTTAAGATAAATAGCACTCAGCATTTTAGTTTCATCCACGTTCGCGGTCCTCTTTTCTTGTTTCCTTGCAGAATACCTGAAATACTATTTTAAATACGATTTGTAATTCGCGGTTGGATTTGTTTTCGGTATTCTATCTGTCCATCTCTCTTTCTCTCTCTCTCCCTCTCTCTCCGTCTCTCTTTTCCAGCGCTCTCAGGTAATCCAGGGATAGTTTTCCGGGCGGAGAGCTGGTACCTAGGCACCTACCTAGAACTCGTAGTTCGCTTCTCGGCTTCGGTAGAAAGGTGCAAATTATTGCTCAGCGCTTCGCGTACCCACTCGCTCGCTTCGTTTCCAAGATTTTTTGCAATTATACTGGAAACGGAATGGAAAAGTTTTTTGTCGTCCTGCCGCACTGAACCTTCTTCTATACCGCACTGCAGCGGAGCTCATCCCTGTACGACTGCAACCCCTCGCAATGCATAAATCTACGTTTTACCATGAAATTTGTTAGCTCACAGAATGTGTAGACCACCCCATCCGAGTAACGTGAATAAAGGAAAAAAGGAATGTAGAGTGATAAAAAGTTTATTAAACTCTTTCACCGTATTCTGTTTATCGTAAATTTTACGATGCGCGGAAAGAACCGAATTCAAAAAATGTGCAGCATTTTTAGACAATATTCTGATATTTCGAAAATTTCGTCATAATCATTTTTGATGATTGTTCAACGATATCCTTTCGCCGCATTTTCAGCAACGGAATCTTATTGTTTCATATTACGGACTGAATCATAAAGTTCACTACGAAAATACGATATCTTCATTTCGAAGATTTGAGAAAGCCGTATCATCTTCGTACCTCGAATGTAAAAAATTTTTATTAAAAAAGATAGGAGCCGTACGATAATTGACAGAAGTATCGACAAATTTACCACTGTCACTCAGGTATAGAGAAAACTAATTATTTTGTCACAAGATTCTGCAAATCTTGCTGCATATACTTGTGTTCGAAAAAAGAGAGAATGGGATACATTGTTCCTGGGAAATGGGATAACTTATGTCACAAAATCTAGAGAACCTGGGTCTGCTGTTGCTCGAATCCGATGAAACTATGGCTTCGTTATCATCGGTATCGGAAAAAAAGAACAGATAACGAATGGAGAAACAGGAGCCCGTGTAATGGGTGTCAAGAAAACCAGCATCGGCAAGTGTTGGATTTTATGTACGAAGATTAACCTATACTACCTTTGCCCGATCTTCTCTTGTTCTTCCCCACAAGATTTTGGTTCCAAAGTTCGAAGGTAGATTGGTATTAGGGAATGAGGAACTCTGTGGCGAGCGTTCATAGTCGAGGATAACTTTGGTCCTGCAAACTCCGAACTCTGAAGGGTAATATCGTTTATACGTATACGGAGCCAAAGAAGCTATCGAGGGAGTAAAATCGGTTCTAGTAGTATAGAAACCCTGCCAGTAAGAGGTTACCCTAATAATTCTCCGCTAGTACCATACCTTTCGATCCTCGCAGCCCGAGGATCCTCCTTTTCCATCTTTCTCTTCCACCCGGGACGTTCTCCGAGGACTTCGTACATTAATTTACAAAAGGTCTCCACGGGTGGACTTCGGATGGTGTTGTAAATACTCCAGTCCAGATACTGTACGCCCAAACACACAGCGGTAAACATCTTCTCAAAAAAGGCACACAATTTAAAGTTGAATATAAAATTCACACACACAATTCCAAACAGGAAATCAGTCCGTGAATTGTTGGCCGGATACAGCGCGTGCGTCTGGATAAAAGCTGCAAGCAATGCTCGAATCCTTCTGAAGGATGCTCAATCCGTAGAATGTTTGATCGTCGCTCTTTGCCAGAGTAAATTTATCTCCATCTTATTTCGTTTCCCAGGTCTTTACAGTGCCTCCCCGTCGTCTTCTCCTTCTCCTTCTTGTAGTTTTTTTTTCTCTCTCTCTCTCTCTCTCTCTCTCTTTTTCCTCATCCTCTTCTTCGACGTATTCGAGTTCCCTGAGCTTTCTAGAACTTGATGGAATACGTGCGTCGACTATTTCTTCATCTATTCCCAATGTTGTTTGCTACAGCTACCGGATGGTGAGAAAATTTTACCAATTTTTACAGAACGGTTTTCAAGGAACGAAGTCTTTCTTCATGCTCCCTTCTCGTCCAGATCACAGGTAGCTGCAGTCTGAAGCCCCGTGAAATTGGAGCTTGGAAACGGGAATCCGGATCACTACGTGACCCCGCACAAAGACCAACCGCAGATATTCTTCACAGAACTAGAACACCTTCCAGCACAGAAAAAACTAAATAAATCAAAAAATCCCTTCTAGGAGGCAACGCTTGGTCACCCTGTTCGACATTCCTAAAGTTAGATGTAACCAGTATGCAGAACAACAGATACGAGATTAATGGGTGTCACGATGAGCGGTGTAAGAGAATCTGCAAAGTTCATTCTCGATTATCGTACGAGGCGTTTGTGAACGCTAACGAAGCGGCTGGGTAACGAGGTGTGACACAAAGGTTGCGGGGGAGGCTAGAGGCCCGAGGCTGAAGGCTGGAGGCTGGAGGCTGGAGGCTGGAGGCAAGCGGCCGGAGGTCGAAGGTCGGAGTTGGTTGAGGGCTGGAGAGACGGCGGAGGGCTGCTTCAGACACCCCAGACAGACGGCGGTGCACGAGTTTACATTCTGCGCGCCCAGGACTAAAGAACTTCCGCCATTCCGCCATCCCGCCATCCCTCCAACCCCGTAGCGCCACATGACGAGCATACGATACACTAGGAACACGTCACACTTGAAAACTCGTTGTATACGAGACTGCTGTGCGGTACCTACCACTCTCGCACACAAACGCAGTGGCGTAGATAGAGTCTGGATTTTTCTTCTGGGCACTTCACCGTAATTGCTATTTTTCTACGCTTCTAGTAGAAAAAAAAAAAAAAAAAAAGGAAACTGTGAACACCGAGTTGAAAAAATCTTGAAAATATCAGGACTCTGCTGTACAATTGATGAGAAGATGCTTTCTAATCAATTTGGGGGCTTGCATCAGCATATTGTGAGTGATAAAAATGGTTTCTTTTGCAGAAGTTGCATACCACGGGAATTTTGAGATCAAGATCCGCCGTGGAACCACGATTATATGTGGTATATTTTGATCTCTAAACCGACTGTAGAGACTGCTAGATGACGAGGGAAAATATTTGTTGAATCAAACGGAATAGGATTGAGTAGCGGAGGATCACTTTCGTCAAGTATTTCTCATCTTGTTCAAACAAATCGTATTTCAATGAACAATTCCAATACCGCTAGTCTGTTCGTAAGCTAGTAGGGTTAGTTTCATCACGACTGCAATTACTACAAACACTCCTGAATCGATCACAAGTCTCGTCTTTCATTGATCAACCAATATTTCTTGAGCCAATATTTGGGTTTCAAAATTAATTTACTATTCCATAGCGGCGGTGTTCGGTAGTTTTCATTCTCCTGTTTCGTGGACTCTGCACTAAACTGTTGAAAATGAATTGCGAATTCACGACGCATCAACTATATACCCACAAACGTATCGCGCAATTACAAATGTGGCGTAGCAAAGTGAATTACTAAACATGTTCTTCAGATGGACAATTAAATTCGAAATTTTACCGAACCATTCTAGGATGAACACAAAATTGTGTCTAAATTCATCGAATTTCATAGTACATACGTTTATAGTATTTGTAAAATATTCCGCGTGTGAATGAAACCTCCGATAAGTTTTTGGATGTTCACAATACAATTTTTGTACAGTGTATGTACAGCGTGTGAAAAAAAAATCATGCCCGCAATACCATGCCCCCGCGAAATTTGCCTTGAACATGAAAATGAAGGTTAAATTCAGTTCATTGCCTTAGAAATTCTTCTCTTCAGGAGAAACGGAAGTCCCGGAGGGACCACGGGTCGTACACGAACTCTTATTCCGAAAAGTTTGTTAACTCTATGATTGTTTTTCAGATTCGAGGGTTCAATGTTCATTCGAGAATCTTGTACCTCACGATGAGTAGAATTTTTTGACCAAATTCAAAACCTTCACCTCCATTTCCAATGAGGTCAAGATCAATTTTGCGGGGGCGTTTTGTTGGGGCGCTCCGCCGATCTCGACCTGGAGGATCACCGGGCAAAGCGGTGACACATAATTTTCTACACCCTGTACAATATTCATAAAAATGGAACACCATCTCATAAATCTAGCTCTATTTTTTGCATGCGAAAATCATACGTTGTACAGTACTGTACGGCTTGAAACTTGTACTACATCGTAGCCGCGTTCTTCTGAATTAACATACATTACGTAACCCAATCATCCCTGCGTTATGTAGCTATCGCACTTTCTGTCACCTGGGATATTACGTACGTCTGCAGAATGGAACACTGTTATGCAACTTGGTTCCCTGAAAATAATCTCAAGGTTATTCATATGTCTCGTGCTGTCTTCCCCATTCAGCTATACACCTGTTCTTCAGAGTAGACTACTATTTCTGTGCAGGATCAGCCACTATTCATTTCAATCTACTACTATTGTACTGGTTTCATGAATCAACGACTACTTTCAGGTCTATCGATGTTCGCTTTCATTGACTATGTATGTACCCTATTTTTGCATCGACCACTATTTTCCAGCCAATCGATAGTTTCTTGCATATTGACCACAACTATCCTGAGTCAATAACTATTTCATTTGAGTCAGCTGATATTATAAATTCCAGATCAGTAGTCATGGCCTCTGATATAACTATCATTCATCGAAACCAACTGGAATTCTCAAAACAACTATCATTCTGTGAGATCAATATAACTATCGTTCGAAATCAACCACTATACTATTTCTGAGTTGATCACCATATCATTCAAAGTAGTACGTACCATTTTTCTGTATGAACAGACATGTTTTCTGGCCGAGAACTACACCAGCTTGCCTCAACTGATATTTTTTAACTAATACTATTCTCGCAAGCGAATGACTATCTCATTTTCGTTCCTCTCGTTGACTTCGACTGTACTCATGCGTTACATCTGAATTCCGCACGTTTGAACAAATTTCGTTACTCTAATAAATCCTGCATTCCAGTGACTGGGCGCATCCGTCTAGACCATTTTTTTCTCTCTCTCTCTCTTTCTCTTCCTTCCTTTCTGCGGACTCGAGGGGTGCTGAATTTTTCAGATACACACCTGCTGAACACGCACCTGATCCTATGGGACGAGGGTATGCAGACTGCAGACGGACGGATCTCGTCGCGACACAGGCTTACGCGAAGCCCTTGGGACGCCGCGCCGCGCCGCTGGTCGTCCACCGCTACGCGTCGATAGTTTACGATTTAACATGCATGGCAAGAGCTCGGATTGATTTAACTCTTCGCTCATCGTCTCTGTCCTCATGATACACACGTATCGATGTAGATCGCACACCCCTCGACGTTTCATTCGCACCATCGTTCGCTCTTTAGTCTCATCCCAGGCACGAATTAGGAGCTGTACAGTTATAATCTCTGGGAATCTGAAAATTCAATTTATCTGCAGTCAGGTGCAAATACTAGTACGCGAAATTAAATACCGGATGAAAATTTGTATTCCTGAAAATACAGTGTATGGATGGAAGATATGATATTTTGGCAGACAAAAATTCTAGGAGGGAACTGGCCGGTGCGTTTCGAAGTTGAAGCAACGAGTTTCGCGCGAGCTTTTCCGAAATTTCATCAAAATTTTCCCAAATATCTTCCGCTGTTGAACGGGAGGCGGCTCCGTGCACGAGCCGCCGAAACAGCGCTGCACAACGTCTTTTTATCAGTGAGAGAAAATCGAACAAGAATTTGCGAAAACAGTTATTCGAAGCTCGTTTTCTTCCGCTTCAGAATCCTGCTCTTGGACCCATTATACGTTCTCTATTCACCAGCATATCGTAGCTTATGTTTTCCCCGAACATTTCCAGAGTCATGCACACTGATGAAAGTATTACTCCGAGTTGAAAAAACGATTAAGCTCTGGCTCGTCGTAATCTCATATTGTAATAAGGAAGTTGAATTACGTTCCAAGAAATGCAGAACGGTAATAAGAAATTTCCTCACAACGAAATAATATGCGGTGTTTCAGAGCTTTTTGTACTTGAAGTAAACAGTTGTTGTTATACGAGAATATTCATGTTTGCATCATGTAATAAATTGGTATTGTACCCGCGGCTTTACTCTCCTCGGTCTTTATCCTCTTATAACTCTACCTTGTTGATTGTATGCATGTACATATCATGGCCGCGTTGTCAGAGAGTCAACAGAAGAAAAGTCGAGACGAACTCATCGTAACGCTCGTATTGCGCGGTGGCTTATTCAACGAATAAAGAGATCTGACATCTTTACATCTGAAATTCAAACGAACATGTATTTTTATTATCCGTATACTGTATATCACGACAGAATCCCATTCATCCGAATGAACGAACTCGATGCATGTATTCTATGTAAAAAATTCTGATGAATCAATTTACCCAGATAGGAGAAAATCATTGCCGCAGGAAAAAATCGTACGGCAATAATTTTCATCGTTCGATTCCACCAGCCCGAAATATTATCGAGTTCTATTCACTCGCCACAATCTTCACTCTTCAGACTTCACTGCATTCGCTCCGATATATATATTCTCAATCGACAGATTTTCGGGTTGAATTGTAAGTCTCGATGATTTTGCAATTTCAATGCCGCTTCGATGCACTCAAATATTTGTCGGAGCCATAATCCACGATCTCGGCTCCTCGAAATTGAATTTTTGAATTTTCATATTCGCGGTTGAATCCAGAAACAGTGATTCTATCAACCATCGAGGAACTAATTCCATGATCGTCCGATGACTCTTCAACCCCTCAAGAGACGCAGCTTCTTTCGCTTCTATCACCGTAGAAAAAAGTGAAAAATCGTAAGGATTTTTTTTCACCGACCGCATCGAGAATCCGCATTTCCAAAGTCTTCGGTCATTCCTGATTTAGGTATCAATTCCTGAAATATGGGGTATTATGTTGAGCTGGATGATTCGACTGTCCTGCAATCCTGTGGAGAAGGATTTACCCCTAGTTTGCGCGCGAGTGTGGCCAGTTTGCAGATGTAAGCGTTCATATATAGGTATATGTCTGCATCGGCTGCCGGGTCGGCTTCTCCGCGGGTGTTTTTACAAGGGGTGAACAGGTTGGAAGTGAGAAAGAGAGAGAGGGAATGAGGGAGAGAGCGAGTGTCTCGGTTGAAAACGGCCCGGTAAAGGGGCTGCTGCGGACGGACCGCCAGGGCTGAGGATTTGTTAGACAAACACCGGCGGAGAGCGTTGCAATAACAAATCACGGAGGATTTGCCAGCGTTTTTGTTAAACGTTTCGAAAACCTGCCTCATCGGGACAAACACCTCTCTCACAAGCTATTTTTGCAAAGAAGCAGTATCGATTATCTGCAGGGGATTTCGCCCCGATTGCCAAAATGCCCCGCATGGGGCTCAATCTCACCAATTCCAACGAATTTTTGGCTTAAAGAATACTTCGAGTGTTTCTCTCTTTCCTTACACTTTCCGAGCGGATTCTGAAAATAATTCTTCGATATATTTTTCTCAATCTTTGAATTTGGTTGTTGCTATATGTCTCGAAAATCTGCATTGGAAGGATGAACGGATCTATCGGAACAAAAAAAGTTGCAGTCAGTCATTTACAGTATTTTGAGAAAAAAATATGTATTCAAATTCTTCGATTGCGGCGAAAAATCCCCCTAAATTCAGGGACACAATTCATTGTATTCGAATTTCAATCGATGACTGACGAATTTAAATACCTCGATTTCGATTTCTTGCGTGAGGATTATTCGGGGGTGAGAACTATACACGGAAGACGCAGTTATACGTACAATAGCTTTTCACCGAGGTTATATGGCGAGTAGGTAGATAGGAAGAAGTTAAGATCGTATGGAACAGCGGGAGAGGGGTTGGGGGCGCAATCATAAAGTAGAAACTTGGGCAATCACAAGTTACTGAAAGTACCGGGAAGAAGAACTCATAAAACTACTGTAATTGTAAAACACCTACCAACATACCTACCCACCCAACCAATACCGCGCAAGGGAGGGCGGCGTATCGTCTTGTCGCCATGAAACTCGATGGGGTGAGTCGCCCCGAACCCTGCAGCAGCTAGTCGAGAGTTACCAACCATATGGTTTTCAGCTCGGATCATGATTCATTTCACTTGTTGAAATGCTACCGCTTTATGTTCTCCCTTTCAGCAACAGACGCTGGAATAGGAAACGATTTCACTTGCCTTTTCGAAAACAAGCCCCCATCGCAGATTCCACGCCGTCCGCGTCGATCTGCTGTATTTCGAATACTATATTTTCAAACTCGAGTGTCCCGAATGAAATGATCAAATGAAAAACAGAAACAACCGGAAATTTCAAATGACATTCAAGATTGCAATTTTCTTTGTTTTCATCGAAACGGAACTCGAGCGGTTTTTCCTGTTGTGGTTCGCTTTTCTTTTTTCGTTTTCCTTTTGCTTCTTCACTTTTGAGAAACTCAGGATTCGGAATCGAGTCGAAGGTGGAAAATAAATGTGCGGGGAAAATGTGAAAAAATTTTCAGCCTGCATATCGGCGTGTATTAGTAAACATAACTATTCTAGCCCACGTGCCCGCGCCCCCTTTACGAAAATCGAAACCATTAACCCCTGTCTGCAGGCATGGCCTCTGCGGAGTGCGGCTCACCCAGGTCTGAATTATTCCAATGAGAAAGGGGTGAGTCGAAGATGAGTCGGGCAGCTCGCCCCTTGAGACAAACCTCGCAGTCGAATATGACAGGCGAACCCCGTACGCATGCCAGAGAAAGTCTACTACATCGTCTGAAATCTAGTGGGGGCAAGTTTTTAACGAAGAGAGTAATGCGAAATGACTAGCTAGCAGCCGGCGTCGAAGTTTTGGATATAGAAATGTAGAAATATTTACAATATCGTAGGACTGTTGAAATTCTTCATCGTCTCTTGACAGAATAAAAAGTTCAGCAATCGAACTCGCTCTAACATAAACGGAGAATCGATCGATTGGAAATTTGGGAAATTCGAGAATAATGCATGAAATACCGAAGATATACCTCCACGGAGAGATATGACGAGTTCCGATACGAACGCGTCGGCGATAACGTATTTCACACCCAATTACTCAAAATTGAAGATGAAAGGAAGAGGAGCACAACAGAGTGGAGCAGGGCAGTGAAGTCCTGTGCTGTGTCACTGAGAGTTCGGTCTCAGTTTACTGTTTCCAGCTCGAGTAGGTGTGGTGTGAGGTTGAAGAAAAACCCTCTTTGAAGGTAGTGAACTGTTTCTCTTCGACTCGGAGGAATTAGAGGTCGACTTCCTTGCAGCAGCAGCATCACATCCTCCGGACAGAGTTATTGTCAGGGAAAATTTTATTCTATTCCTTTGTCCCCTAGCCGACCACCGCCATTTCCCTTCGCCGAGGGGGGGCAGCAGATCTAATTCTTTTTCTCAGCTCTCACCTGCAGCCCCTATCTGGAACTGAACTCTTCTTCCTCTTCCAACTCCCTTTCCACCTCTTCTTCCACTTTTTCTTCTTCCTCTCTTTCTTGGTGTCCTGCTCCTGCTCCTGCTCCTGCTCCTCCTCCCCCACCCCACATCCACTCATGTTTGAGTAATGTGAGCGGATTACGTAGCCTAAGCTGAAAAGTCTTTGGAGCTGGGTTTTCGCTTCTTGCCTTTCGGAGATAAAGTTCTGCCTTGAGGATTAATTCCGCGACTTGTATAGGTACCTGGCGCCTGACTTAGGTGTACTATATACCACACTACCACCGACCAACACATTGCTATTGCTTTCTCAAGGTTTTATCATACCTGGAGTATAACGCGTTTGAAGTGCTCTAACGTGCGATTCAAGTGGCATAAACACGTTCGCCATATCATCTTGTACCGGTACTATCCTGTGAGACCGATAGCGCCTTCGTCCTTCGGACTTTTCCTTCCTCTTTTCCCGAGCTTTTTGTTCTGTTTTCTCTCCTTTTCCTATTTTTCTCTCCTTTCTTTCTCCTAAGACGTCGCCCGTGCCGAGGAAAATCACCGAGGTAAACAATTGAACCGGGTCACCAGCGGATTAGCTCCTGGATTCGATATCCTAGGAAACAGCCAACTCTTGCAATTGTACTGGAACCGCTGTTTTGAATCGTGTTCAAGAACGGAGTCGTTTCTGGAATTCTATCTAATTCCACAGCCTGGAAGTGCACCAAATTTTCATTTCTTCATCTGAAAGAGACGAGCAAGAGGAACGAATGAAATCTGCGATAGCCCGCGAGAACAAAATGCGGATTCCTCTCATCTGCATTCCACATTATATTTCATAACCCGAAAAAAGAACGTTCGGTATAAGAAGTTGAGCTTGCCGGTAGTACCGGGTGAACTGAAAACGTAAATTTGTCCATATTTCTGCATTCTCTGGATCTATCTCGTGGTCTTCATAGTGAGTTTTGGTACACGCAGAAATCGAAGCCATTATCTTCCAGCCTGGGTATAGAGCCCCTCCGGAATACGGGTCACTAAATAATTCGTGGAGTGAGACCCCTCGAGGATTCGAGTGCGGTCGGTCTGGTGGTCGGTGGTTGGTTTTTCTTGAAGATCTTCGTCTCCCGTTTTCCCAGGACGAAGAAAGTGAACCCCGGACCCTTGGCTCCTCTCCCAAAATTCTGTTCTATGGTTGAATGAGCAAAGAGAAAATGAAACGGAAGTCGTTCTCGCCCTCATTCAGACTTAGCTGAATATTTTTTAGAATTCTGTGTACGAGCGTCAAATTTTTTCATTTTATTCCATTTCTTCATTTATCACTCGCTCAGTACGTACTTGCCAGTAAGTGTTTCCAGGTGTAGTTCTTTATCGGAGTGTGATCCACGGTGTCCAGGTCTAATGGGAGAAACAAATGACTATGGGAAAATTTATTGGAGAAAAGTTTCCACGAGACACTGACCAGTGCTGACCATTGGGATTAATTGAATCTCTGGAAAATCTCAAGTCGAGGTCGTAGACGCCGATGTCATACTCCTAGCTATTCGACGATGTAGGGGATAGGTAGTAGGTAGCATTATGCTGGTTGGGGCTAAATTGAATTTTCGCACCACCGCACCGCGCCACGTTTTCCTCGGAAATAATATTATGTTTTATATCCTCGACACCAGCGAATCCACATTGGAATCCTTTAATAGGAATTTTTCACATTTTCCACCATCTCTGCAAATAAGACGAGACGTTCTCGAATCATTTCCCGTTATCCCTATAATGCAGACGATCACGATCTCATCCGGTCGTTATCACATTCGCCCTATGTGAACTTCAACCTACATATCCGACTGAGTGACCTTTTATCAATGGTAATTTACAACTGAAAACATGTTCCACAGGAAAAATCCGATGTAGACGCCGGCTGAAGATTCATCGACAGCCCATTCTCATGACAGAATTTTCCTTTGAAAATTCTGTACTCCGGAAACAATTATATCCTAGATATTTCGGTTTGAAAAAGCTCGTCTTGGCTCATGAAGAAGAAAATCACACTCATGAAAAAAAGAAAAAATTTCAATAAATTGCGTCTTTTTGGGAGTGAAGATTGTTCAATTGATTGGTCGCAGGTTTTCTTCTTTTCCCTGAGAAGTTTTATTAATCTGGTCACACGCTTCCGCCGGTATCTTATATCTTCGGTCCTTGTGTGAGAATAAAATTTCCTGCGGAGTGAAGCAGGGATCTCGAACCGAAGCGAGCTGCCAATCAGCAATGCTCGGAAGCCGAAATTCTCACCACTACATGAGAAGAGAATACATATTTATATATATATATATATATATATATATATATCGTATGGAATCGACTATCGTCAGTTCAGTCACGACCTCAGTATACGTTTCATGGAATAGGTGGCGGAGCTCGAGTATCCATACATACAAATGTGAGAGGAGTGCGAGCATACAAAATTCCGACAGCCCAACATACCCCTTTTTCAAATTTTGAATGTTTCCCTCGCTGCCGGCTGAGCAACTTTGTTTATGATGAAGAGATGCTCTCTTCTCTTCCATCCTGTAGCATAATATCGCCGATAACAATGACAATAATAAATTCTCGAAGTATGGAAAAGCTTGTATAAAATCCGCCATTGGAATACATATTGCTGATAAGTACCGAATTAGCATATACGCTCTTGAGGAGAATACATTCCATTCCATTCTACTGCCATACTACTTTGTATTACATTCAAATGTATTCCGGAAGGACGTTTATTTGGGTTGAAAACTGGCGCGGTGCGCCGGGCAGGATACCCCAGCTGCACTTCTACGTCCTGTCTTTTCGCCTCCTCGATCTACACCTGTGCCGAAACCTGCTACTGCTATTGCTACCGCTACTGCTACTGCTACTGATACTGATACCGCTACGGCTTCTGCTGCTCCACCGTTGCAGCCGGCGAAAATTCAGTAAAAGTAAGAAAACCAAATCCCCAAGACACTCGGCTGCGAGAATGCAACGTGAGTCGGTTCTGCATAATCCTTGCTCTGTGCTTCCGGATAGTTGAATAAAATATTGTATTTGATTTACATACCTATACTGCATAGGTACGGAAATCAATTCATGAACGAAGTGAATTTAATAGCGCTCGTCCCACCGCAGTCACCAGTTATCACGTCTGACATTCTGCGACATGAGTTTTATAATGTGACGAATAATTAGCAAAACACACAAAATATATTTCCTCCCCTTTGCTCCGGAATGTATAAGATTCCGCCTCATTTTCCGTGGCTACTTATAAGATTATATTACATTTTTTCCGATCTCCATCAAAAATCGGCGAAATTTGTTTCAAAGAAATTATCGAAGAATTTCTATTTCCAAGCTTCGACGTTTCGAGAAATTTTTTATGTTCCTTCGAAATTCATTGAACATTTTTTCAATGAACTCGGAGAACTTTTATCCAGTGACACGGAAGAATATTCTATGTCGATGAATTTTTACGCAACGAATAATCGATCGTTGGGTGCAAACTATTTCCTGATAGGTTATAGAGAATGAAATAGTTGACAATAATTTCTATTGTTGAAATTTCGTAGTCCAATCTTCGCACTGATGGAAAGTGAAAAGAAGCATGCACATTCGGGTGACATATTCTCGCTTCTGATAGTACCTCGCGCCAAATTTGCTGTTCTTTGCATAGTTTCTCCTTCAGCGTTGTGGAAAAATCCAAATGATCTGGAGAAAATGTGGAGAACGTTTCCGAATATTTGTAATTGGTAGATCGCTTCGAATTCTCCGGGAACGTACGCCTGGAATTTTCGCCCCACTGACTATGTGAAAATTTTCTCCGTGCGGGAAAAAGAACAAAGGAATCCTCCGAAGTATTTGGTCAGATAAATGATACATTTTTCAGAAATTTCCTGAATCCTCAATTTTTCATCTGGTTTCTTCGCACAAATATTAGAACAAGCCGAAGCGAACATGCGCATCTTTTCTGAAGACAATACTCACGACTCTCAATAGGATTTCTCCGCTTCTCAATCGTTTAACTCACGGAGAAATGCAATGATCTGACGGAAAGATTGGAATTTCCATTTCACGATTCCGACTGAATTCTTTCCCAATCTTTAGTCTCCCGTTCTTTGTCACATGAGAAGAATACAATAATTTTAGATGCAATTCGACATATCGGTGTCAAACTGTTACATACATACGTCTACGATTTTTTGTTTCCCTCTTGTCCATTTGCTCAATTCCAATCAAGAATTCCGAAATTCAGAACGAGAAGAATGTCTACCAGGATTCATATTTCGTATTGTATCCATAGCCCTCGCTCCGGATTCCTTAATCAATTAGGAAGGCAAAGCGAATTATCTCAGCGCGTAAGGTTGTACGTATAGAAAGTAGAGATATACACATGTATAAAACATTGGCTTTGCGGGTTGCGTGTGGAAGCTCGGTAAGGAGCTTTTGATATCGCAAGCTTATCGAACTATTGACTTTCGTTTAATGCCTTCGCTGCCCGAAATACAACCGGAGATATCTTATTTGTTGATACGTGAGCCTGCAGGCGAAAGCTTCACAGATGGCTTCAGAATTTGTAAAATTAATGTTTGGTTACAATCGTCGATATTCCGCTGTCTAATTTGAAAATTCTATGATGTCATCGACGTCAGCCAAAAACGAAATTCGTATTTCTTCTTCTCTCGTTTCCACTCAATTTTCGTGTTTGTGTAACTTTTTTCTTCCTCTTTTTTCACTTTCATAAAACGGAGAGGAGAAATAAAACGCTGGTAAAAATTGTCAAAGGTATTCTAAACATAACGCGGGAACGTGACTTTAATATCTTCGCTTTATTGAAAAGTCAATACAAAGCGTTCCGTTACTCTTTCCGGACTTCAAAGCTCCCAAAATGCGGATAAAAAACAAGAAAACAAAATTTCTTTACCCGTAACGGGCCAATGCGTCAATCAGAAACGACTGACAAGAAAATTGCTTTCCGGTTTTAAGGACGAGGTGATTACCAACCTAATATTCTCCTTCGAACTCACTGATTTCTTCTGAAACCTTTTAAGCTCCAGTATTCATGACAAGATCCTTATGAAAAAATTTCAACAGAAATGATAGACAGCTTTGAGCTCACCTGTTTGATTTTCTTCATCATTATTCAAAATTAGTAGTTGCTGCAAGATTCAGATTTTGGAAATATTTCAACAACCTCTTTCGGAAATACATTGTGACTCGAAAAGACGAACTTGAGTGATGGCAGAAATACAAATTGCACAAATTAAAATCAGAAGAAAATTCATCTCCTCGAATTTTGAATTCTGAACTCAGAAAATACTATAGGCAACTGCCAACGTGTTCTCGATCTCACACCTGGCGTATAATTAACACAATTTAGACAACGAGCGTGCAGCCTGGGGGCTAGCACGTAGAGGAAATATTCTCTGATGTTTATTTGCACAACCGGATGCAATATCCTGCAAAGCTTGTAGACGCGAGATGATACCTTCAGCTGATTCTATTCCTGCAAGACCTAATTTCAAGACACATATTTCCCCGTCTGTAAAATATACTCATATGTATGTACGTACAGGGGGTTCTATAGAAGATCTTCCCTCTGTCCTTTGGCTTTAGCTAAAGCGTCTTGTATGGGGGCGGCAGGTGCTCAGGAACTATAAGCAATCCTCAGACGCGGTAATGGAACATCCGAGTCTTCTATTGCATACACTTTTCTCCATATACACGGTGTTCCCCATTTCTGTTCAAGAATTCTAACAATTATTCTCCAGAAAGTTCTTCAACCAGAGCTTAATTCATTGGTATACGCATTTTCCAAAATATTCTGTTTTCGGTAATGCCGTTCCATTATCATTCCTCTGTATATATCTCTCCGTTCGCGTTTGGAACGTTTTTTTTTTTTTTCTGAAAATGATGAAAATCTACAATCGAAAACCCCGTTTCATATAATTTCGCAAGTTTTACCAATTCTTTATTCTCCTGTATCAAATTCATGATTTTTTCCTTCTACTTGCAACTTTCTCGAAGCTTGAAGTTAAAATAATACTGCGTGATCTTATTTATTACAGGCATTGATCCAGAAATCTTAATGTGATTCCTTATGGCTTCGAGCCCGTATTAGTCGGTGATCTTGTATACTATAAGCGACAAAAATTGGATCATGAGCTTTTAGGATCGCATTGCATGACAGTGCAGACGATAATGCGTGATATTATGAGTAAGCTGGGGAGATCGATTTGAGCAATTCTGTCAGAATAATTTATAAACCGATTTACTAATTTTGAGGTACAAAATCTCACAGTGTTCTTCACTTTACAGTCTTTGCAGAAAGTATTTGCAATTATTGAAACTGAGAGAGGGACAAGAATACTTTCAAATCTTTCTTGTGCTGTAGTGCGCGCCTGTAAAGAGAGCTCAAAATTATTCCTGTCCACAATATATTTGCAAAAAGTGAATTCACTTCCGAGCTTCCAGCTTTCTACGACGAGAATAAAAAGAGGATAGCCAAAAATTTCACCTTGTCCAGAAATTATTATTTCGCTGCAGGAAATGGCTTCCGCTTTTTTTTATCGTCCGTTACGCGCACGGACTTTTCGTTCACGAAATTTCTCATGAATATTCTATACCTACAAATTGATTTTCCGAGCGAGCGATTATACGTATCTGCAGGCCTGAAATTACTCTGTCAACAAATATCTTGTTCCAGCTCAGGCAATAATTACAATTTGCTCATCAATTTATCAGGTCTAATCGTAGTAATCGTTGAATTCAATGGCTAGTCTAGGTTTCGAGACCAAAATCAGGCTAACGAGGCGATTGTTTGGCGTCGAAAATTTGAAGTTTATTATACGGAAATTGGGGCACCGAAAATTCGAGAATGATGATACAGAGCCACGGGCAGAAAGCTGGGGAAGCGGTTCAGAAAGCTGAGGTTCTAATTACATTTCGAATGAAAAATTGGAGAAATTTTTCAGCGCTTTTGAAACCGTGTGCACTTTTTTATAACACATATAATTGATACGAAGACGAAATTCCTTCCGCTTTTCGGAAATCTAATGATAAGTCATTGTTCCAATTTTGAATTCGAGGCCGTGGAGGGTGGACGAGAGTAAGTGATAGGAATGTTTTTTATTAATGCTCTCTTATGCAGTGAGGCAGCTAATCACACCCCTGCATTCGACTGACGACGTTGGCACACACGAATTAGGGTCTTTGACCCTATTCGCGTTTGCCCTCTTTGCCTTAATTTGACGTTGCGTGTTATTAAAGCGCCATTAAAACTCCGTGCATCTACTAATTACGAGCACGCAGTAGCAGTACCTGCCTACCCAGCTAGCCGGCTGGCTGGCTATACCGAACTAAAAACTTGCAAATCGATATACGTTATGCCTGCTGCCTCTTGCCACCTACATTCCAAATAAACGTATACCGGGTTATTTGACTTCGCTATTCTCTGGAGGTTTGAACATGAATACCTGGAGACACCGAGGAAGAAAACCATCGGCATAAGGTAGAACGAGTGAGCAATATAAAAAAGTATTCCTTGAGATGATCGATTTTTTCGAAAATTTCCTCCTCGTGCTGCTGCTAACTTCACGGAGTTGAATCGGGATAGAGATCGGTGTTTCCAATGCTGAAGAATAATAATTATTGTTCAGAGTTCTATGATAACTGAAATTTTCATGTTTACGCAGCCGGGCTAGGAAAACTATTTACGTTTTTGAAATAATTTCGAAAGGTGGGACAAATGTTCAACGATCTTTCCCGGAATCCAAGCAAGTACTGCTGCATGTTGCTACAGTACAATAATACGGAATAAGAATCCTTTACGGAAAAAGCTCTTTTGTTCGTTGACGCTATATCTATCTATCAAGACGCAGAGCTGGGGACACGATAGAATTTCCATCTATTGAACGCGGTAGGTATATTGCAATCGGCTCTTTTCCCAACGTAGCATAGGTACATTTCCCATGTAGATACCTATTTACATATAAGTACATATTCACGGATCGTGGATGAAACTACCTACCAGCCTGCGTGGGTGCTGGCGCAGCCGACGTAATACAGGGTGCGCGAATTTGTACGTACCCACGGCGTTTCCAAAAATAATGTAAAACTCAAAAAATGTTCATGAAAATGACAACAGAAAAAAGTTAAGCTACATGGCATAGTATATGCAATTTTTTCGACATCTCTTATTTCTTCTTCGTGTCTTCCGCAAAAGTGCTGGTATCAAATTTCGATCGATTTTTCGAATTCAATCTAATTCGAGCATCCATCTATTTTATATTGTATTCTCGGGAAGCGGAATGCGGCGCAATTGAATATTTTCAGAACGTCAAATAATCACGGGAACATATCTGTAATCTTCATCTGTACTCAGTGTTGCAGAAAATATTTTTCAAATTTATCGAGCTTGCATGAAATTTTTGTTTTGGATGAGGAATTTTTCCCCATTTCCAATAGAATTTCGGTGATTAACTCAGCGACCTTTGCATTTCCGATAAAATGTCAATCATTTCTGGATTTTTTAGATAAAACTTCAAATACTGCCCAACAATTTCCACGTTTGATCAGAACCGCAATTACTCTTGGAAAATGTTTACATTTTCATGCATCACTCAGCAAATTTCAGTAGTTATATCGAACTCGTATAATATTTCATTTCGTGTTGAAGAGTTTTTGCATTCTCGATGAAATCCAAATTATCGTTGATAAATTTTCATACCATCGATGAAATACTGATTATCACTGAAGGACTTAGACATCTGATATGATGAATCTCAAATGATTACCAAAAAGTTTCCACAAATTTCATCAAATATTAATTTTGTTAAGATTTCAATCAACGAAGAATGTCACATCAGATCTCAAGTACTGCTGGAAAATTTGTTGTACATTTTACATAAAATTTCAATTCCGTTGTCGAAAGAAGATTATTGTTCAGAAAATTATCGATAAGCTATACTGATGAAAAAAATTTTTGCAATTTCGATTGATTTTCAACTATCGCTCAAGAATTTCTCCGTTTTGGGACAAATTTTATCGCCTTTCAGATTTATGACAAAGTTAAAGAAAAAAAAAAAAAAAAAGAAAGAAAGGAAAAAAATACAATTTTAACATTGCTGCTGATGAATTTGACCGCATCTTCGAAAAACATTCCAACGGTATAAAAAAATGTTGAGATCCTTCGTCAACTCCTGACGATTATTTATAAAAATACTTCACTTTCAACGACACACTGTCTCCGCGAATGGGGTACACCCGTTATATTTAGATCAGCGCGTGTCTATCCAAGGCGGAATTTCCACGCTTCGGCAGAAAAGAAAAACTGTTAAAATACAGCGACGCGAAGGTAGATATAGCGAAGAATAAGCAGCTCTCTCAGATGCGTGTTTCTGCTTTTGACGCATCTTTTCCTTCTTCTTCTTCTGCTTTCCCTGTTTCACGTTTTCCCTTTTCTCTGCTCTGAGAAGAGACAGCATATAACGTCAGATGCATTGTCTCGACAAATTTCCCGCATCATGCTTTTTTGAAATAGTATGTGTACCTACAAGCACAGGTACACATACACTGCACGCACACATCTGCATCTGTATTTCCGAAGGAGGAGAAAGAAAAAATGAAATGGAAATATGAAGGGAGAGTGAGAAAATTCATCCTTTCGAATTGACTTTCTCTCCCTCGGTATAGAAACTCGATGTATAGTATGTAATACATCGATTTTCATCCCCTGACTCTCACGAACGCAGCACCCTCGCTATGAGCATAGCTGCCGCGAATATTTAATCACTCGGGAGGTGTCGATACTTTATTTTAAATATATCATAATCTCGGGATACGATATGTTCACTAAGTTATTCGATAAAAGTTCAGTCAATTAATTAATTATAAACTCGAAACTGTTTCTCCGGTCCGTACGATCGGAGGACGGAAAACGCGTGAAATTTCATGGCATTCGAGTGATAACGTTGAACCTAAGGAGCAAAAGGTAAAAAGAACTCATTTTTGACGGAAGAAAATTCACTTGAGTACATACATTTTTGTCCACGTAAGTAATTTCAGTTAATAATCAACGTCAAAGTCAAAGTCTCAATTTTCCGTCCTGCAGCTGATGCAGTGGGGTTTGTAAGAATGCCAAGCTGTGTCGAGGATAAGAAGGCAGAGGTATAATATTGTTTTAGCATTACCTGAGTTTATCTTTCATTAACTGGAAGCGTTTACATTTTCAATTCACGAAGGGGTGTCCGTCTTTCTGCTCGTTTAGCCGAGTTGGTTTTAACGAGAGTCAGCTGGATTCCTGGTGCTGACACACATCCCAATTTATGGTTATCATTAATTAACTCAATCGAAACTTATCTTCTTCACTCCAGAATTTCCGCCAATTTTTGCACCTAATTTGTAACACAGAATATTTAAAATTGTCTGAATGATTGGAAGGAAACACCGGGGATAGAGATGTCTCGAGCTTTTTAAATTGCGCATACACGTCGAATATTAGAGGGTAGAATGTGAATGGAATTGTATAAACAGAGAGAGATAGAACGAGGGGCTAAAGAGTAAGATAGGTGAATATGTTTGCCCTACCTAATTTCGAGCAAACACGACCTTGGAGTAAACACGTCACTCGTTTCGAAGGAAAGCTCACCCATTTCCTTAGCAACCCCCCCGGAAATGTGTCGAAAGCGAGATTACCGTTTGTCCATATATAGACCAAGGATCATAACAATACCTAGTTACCGAAATAAAGTTCAACCTAGTCCATAGGAAGTTGATGTCTCCAGCCATGTCACTTTGAACTTTGGGTAGGTGTCTCAATGCCTCGATTTCCAATATTTTCAACATCTTACGTGAACGTTATCCGAATATCTTCCATACCAGGAGTCGATTGTGAAACAATTCGTCCGACTCACACGGCATTAAATATTCTGGCAATACATTCCTTCGAAAATATTCCATCCCAAATATTTCGGGAATATTTCGTAGAAAGTATTCCAATATAAATATTCTTGAAATATTTTTAATGATTTCGATAGAATATTTCGTATTGCTATATTACCGAATTACGTGTGCTTTGACGAAGCCCGAGATTAATCCCCGCCACGAAGTTACTTCTACTGTGAGAGAGCGTTTGGGGTTTCCAAGCTAGAAAAGCGCGGGTTGTCTCACAACTGCTGTGGAACTAACTGAAGTTTCGACTGAACATGATTCTCAATGATGTGAGATTTTCTGTTTTTTGAGAAGAACGATGGTTTGAGTAACTTGATGAAGATTACTTGAGTGAAATTGTGAAGAATAAATCCTGTGGTTTGAGACTAAAAATAAGAAACGGAAATGGTTTTTCATCATAATAATCAAACTCCTCCCATTTCACTTTTTCTCATAGCAGTGACGTGGAATGGAGAAAAATTTGCTGAAATCATCCGAGTAGCTACATTGAGAGTTGGAGGTAGACAGTTAACTTTTGTACTCGTTTTATCACTCCTCTCTGGAGGACAATAGAACGCATGAATGCATCCCCACTGCAGCCACAATAGAAATGGAATGACGTAATAGCTTCATGGGTACATAGTAGGGCTCGAGTTTTACGCAGAATAAAAAATTTTGTTAACACACAAATCTATGTATCTACCGGTTACTCTTGTGCTCTCTTTCACGCAGAGCATGTAGTATAAATTTTGCATGAATGTGAATTGTGAATGAGTACGTGATGTTGCATTGAATCTGTTTTCGAATTGTTCTCAAAGAAATGCGTACATAGAATAAAGGAAAAATGACTATCCGTCAGTTTTCGTTATTTTATCTAAATGTTCTATATGGACTCCGGGATCCGCCGAATTTGTTAGCTTCTCCTCATTGCAAGACGCAGTCAATTATCTCCCCGAAACACACAGTGGATAATAACTCAATAAAATTCTCTACGAAATAATCGAAATTGAAAATTTCGAGGACAGGGAATAGAGCGTTTTTCGAAAATTGACAGCGTTACTATTGCGGTGAACCATCATCACCTCCAGGATCCAGCACGATATAGCGTTATGAATAATGCATTATCACTTCGCATCCAAAATTCACGTTATTTGAAAAATATTTTTCAAAGTGCATATCACGTTTTTCTGTCCTTTCAGGTTTTCCCTCGTTACGGTAGAGAGGTTTAATTAATCATTAGACAATTAATCAAAGGTCATAACCGCGACTGCCCTAGATAATCACGTTCCATTTTTTACCCTTCAAGCATTAGCCGCAGTGTTACGTGGCCGGGGGCTGGGGCGCCGGGGGGGGGGGGGGGGGGGGGGTTAACCAGGGTTGATGTATCGAATATACCCGGCTCACTATCTGGACAGTTCATCAAATCCATCACTCTCTACCCTCCGAGTATTTGTACAGAGTAAGTTTCATATCGCTGTAGGTTGCAGGCAACGCGATCGAGACTCTGCTAAACGTTGAAAGCAATCTCTTCAAACTACAAAAAGAAAGGGAAAACGCCGTTCCCCATTTCATGTCTTCTTTCTCGACCAAAACTCGCACCTCTCAGAATAGTTCTAGCTCCACCATCCGGGACAATTTTCATCGACGCATGTTCACTGAAAAATGAGAAACATGAGTTTCTTCTTCTTTCATTGCACATCCGAAAAGGGCCTGAGTCAGTATCAGCAAGAATTTATTCTGCATGTAGCTGCGAAAAGTTATGAGGGATTCACGAAAATACACTTTTGCTACACTGTACTGACGAACGGGGAAAACTGTATAATAATTTACTTAGCTGAGGTAGGAGCGCGTGACGCAAGTTTCTCGGGCAGGGGGGGCCGGAGAAAAGTTTGACGGGAGTATGCCTGGGTGAGGGGGAAACAAAAAAGAGATGAAGAGAGAACGGCAGCATCGTTGAGACAAGGAGGAGCTTTTCTTCCCTTCTCCCTCCCGCCCTTCTGCGAGGATATATTTATTCATTTATTTCGACAAATGCGATACATCGCCTCACGCGCGTCTATAAATATTAAGAGGGACATCTCATTATTTTATATTTTGAGCTCATAAGCCATATTTACGATCCTAACCCTATATTTCTTCTCCTTTTCGTTCTTCTCCTTCTTCTTCTTTATCCTGAATATGAAACTTCGCCCTCGACAGAAACAGTTTGGCCATTTTTCTTTTATTTCTGGTCCTTCTTCTTTTTCGTTCTCTTCTTTTCTCCTTATTTTACTGCCAATTTTCACAAGGGATGTGGGGTGGCGGGGATAAATGGGATTTTCAAAAATATAAAATATTTTTTTATCATCACCGGGCTACCACCTTACTTATTCACATTTCCCAGAATAGTTTATCAGCGACACGCGCTTTCCACCGCGCTCGCATCTTCTTGTAACTGCTTTTTCTCGCTTATTTATTACCCGGCAGGAAAAAGAGGAAAAGGGAAAAAGGGAAAGAGGGAAAAAATGGAAAGAGAGACAATATCAAATCTTTTGAATTATTCTTCATTCAATGTGCCATATACCTGCGCGCCTGCTTACAGTTCACCTCATTGCAATGCGATTCTGAAAGCTTGGAGTAAATCCACATTTAGGATGCTCATTACTCAAAAGCCTATATTCGCTGCCACTTTGAATATGATTTTTTTATTCCGCAGTTATTACGCCCATCGATCGAAATTATTTCAAGATTATTAACAACCTCGCGCTGTAAGATAGCAGAGGGAGTCCAAACTTTGAAGAATAAAGTTAATTTCTCAACTTTAATACGAACTACATAGATGCAGAATGAACGAGTCTTCGTTACTCATGACCAAAGTTCTGAAAGCTCCTGAAGCTGCAATTTGGAGAATTAAAACTCCCGGGCCTACTACGCGTCGTGACTGACAAAACTTTGTACTCTCTTAGTATTTCGTTTTAATATTTAGAGGAGAAATGATGTTGAGAGTCATTAAGCTCGGGTAACGATTACGGCAACTAAATTCTTCTTATCATTAAACATTCACAATTGCAACATTATACACTCTCCGTTAGAATAGACTTCAATAATTCGACATCGAATGCCTACCTGTCTTTCGACGACAAGCTTTCTTCATCGGGACCTTCTGAGGAAGCCTGAGAGGGTAGTGCTTCGTCGAGATTTCTTCTCTCCATTAAGAAATTCAAATCCGCATCGAAATCCTCACGAATGTCTTGATGTTCTCGATGACATACCGTTGGGTCTTCGTTTCCAATTATCGTTGCAATTCGTGAGTATGGAACGGTGAATTTCCCGATAAATCATTCTCGTTCATCTTTGTAGAACTTGTTCCGTCTTCTTTGTGAGCACACGTACGACGCTTTCCAGAAATCGATAATTTTCAACCACAAATTCAACTCAACCATATTCAGTTCATATTGTACTCAAGTGACTTCGAGTTATTTCAGGATTACTTTGAGTCATTCTGAAGTGATACTCAATGATCTTCTGTCATTCCATGGCGATTCCAGTCGATTTGAATCAATAAATGAGTCACAAAATAACTTTCTGCATTTCCAAAATAATTTCAAATTATTTCCAATACTTTGACACGACCATTCGAGGTCAGGACATGCAACTATTTTCAGGTGATATCTAGAGATTAGTGACTCCCAATTTCATGTGATCGTCCCCTCATTGTTTGTAAACGACTGTAAAAGGAAGCCATTGACACGCGGTTCTGCGGTTACGTGTGCTATCTGGTTACAGAAATTCATTTTCAGTCTCATTCGAATTATTAGCCATGAATACAGAATCATAGATATAACAGTAATTGAAATGAACCACAAATCATAATCTACTATGAGGAAGTGATTCATTTGCAAATTAAGAAAAAAAAATCGTACGAAACGTATGCAAAATTATTCGCATCAAGTGATGCAGTATAAAACTCTTCGAAAATGTTTGTTTTACGTCTGCCTCGTCAGGTGGATGAAATTATTGACTACGTTGCATTGGCAGGATTCAACGGATTCACCTACAAGTATCAGATTCGGAGCGATGGATATCTGGGTGAAGTCTCGTAGCCCCCAGGGAACTGGGGCGTGAATTTATGTACTCATATACTCTCCATGTTCGAACCAAAACCTGAACTCGCCCGAAGAGGCCTGCACTGCGTTCTACATATTGAGCAAAGAATAGAGCTTGAGCTTTACTCTGAGTAAGAGGAGTGGTGAGATCCTCGTGGAAAGTAAACGGATAGGAGAAAAAAAGGGAAAAAAGGTAAGAAAAAAAAAAAAAAAAAAAGAAAACTTGAGAGGGAAGGTAGAAAAAAAAGCCGCGAACATCCTCTCTTTAGCCGAACGTGTGCAGTCCACATCCATCATGAGCTGACAGCTCCTCGCGCTCTAGGGCAACCCTCACTATATTGTAACTAACCCTGCATCTCGGTAGGGTTCGTGCTCAAATAATTTGTAGATACATGTCTGTTTCCTGCACTTCTTTTCTCCAAAGTCTTATGTTCAACAGATCTTTTTTTTTTCATTCGCTGTTCTCGCGAATTTTTTCGCTCCAGCTCAATTTTTCGCTATCTCGTTTTGGAGGACCAACTATTTCACTACTAAATACATTCCCTGGACTGTATCCCTAATTCGACATTATATGGTGATAGGAGAGGAAGTACTCTCTCTGAGAGAGAACCGTACGAAAACCTTGAGCGAGGAATTCGTTAGATGATATATTTCCGTAGGTGAAAAATGGACGAGATTGCCTCGAAAATGTCTATTCCTTTTGAAATTCTTTGAATTATCTATAGATCCGTCGCGAATGTGAATTCGAAGAGATGGATCACGGATGAAGTATCCTTCCTCTTGCGATGGGGTTGGCAAATAGAAGGTGGAAAGAAATCGGAAATCATGTGTTCCCATTGCTATTTCGAAACTGACAGCATAACAAGTTCGCCGTCGATGTGTAGACATGTTCATACTTATACCTGGAATACATTCTTCGGAAATTGAACCGCGCGGTACGACAGGGGGGCTGTAGGTAGTTATAATTTAGATTACATCCGTACGGTGGACAGTTATGGGGTTAATGTTTCAGTTATACATGTCATGCGGAGAGGCTGGTTGTTTGTATTTTTCGACCGGGCGTTCGGGGGGCGGTCGCGGGGGGTTGGGATTAAAAAACGCAACGGGACAAACTCGTAAATGTCCGGTCAGGCCGGGTACCGCGTTGGGTTTTCGAAGCTGTGAGGGTGGACCCGCAGTCGACATGTTTGTGGCAGCCCCGGACGCATCGCAATAAATTCTTTTTCAAAGCGCTTTTGTTTGGCGGAACCCATCCCACTTCATCCTCACGAGGGACCGGGGAACTTGGCGTAAATTATTCGTGCTATATTTTTGCGCGCACCTAAACTGTATATATAACCTATGGCCAAAATGTATGTCGATCATATACATGAAGCCCGATTCACTTTATATGCAGGAAATATCAATTTATACCAGCTATACCTATTCCAGAATTTGGAAATGCATCTGTTGAATGATAGCTCCATTTCCCCTTTCCCTGCGTTCATATAAATAAAAACGGTTTCACTCATTAACCGGATATTTTACCCTCATGCGCGATCAGCACCCCCAAATCATAAATTTTTCCAAGAATTATCAAAATTTCGAGCTTTTCCAACGTATACTTGTATACCGAATCGAAAATGGAATAAAAAAAATTCATGGACGAGTTGATGAATATTTAAAATTCCAAATCCGCGTGCATGAATCGATCTCTATGACGAAAATCAACAGATACGCGATAAACGAAAAGGGAGAAAAGGAAATATAGATATTCATAAAATAATCAAATCTATTGATGAAAACTAAACGTTAGCTCGTTGAATATTGAACGGTTAATAATCCGTAGTGTAGTGAGGACTGGAGTGTTCTGTAGAAATTTTCTCGATTTAATCCACTCTGCAAAGCATTGTCTGCAGAGCTTTATGCAAATATCCTCGCGATATAGTTATACGAGTATATAATTTCATGTGGTTCTGTGAGCAACTAGAAACTACAATATACGAGGGCGTATCTAGAATTACTCGTATTGCGGTGTATTTGATACCGCTTCATAGGAGAATGACGTATGAAATAATTTTTTGAACGAAAAATAAATTTGTTCTCATCAAATTCTCTACCCGGCGCGTTGACGCGCGGCGCGGGCGCGGCGTTGACGATGCGGGGAATAATAAATTTTTTTAAAGAGGAGAAATATTTAGCAGAAAGGTAAAGAGAGGTGAAATTTTTTGTTCCGAAAAACTAACCCCTTCCCTCCGCTCCGGGTGAAAAAAAAAAGATCGAGGCAGGTAATTAGCAGATATCCAGCCAGTTCGTGGAGAGCACTAATTTACTCCGGTTTTTGTAATTAAATTGAAACTACGTATAACCTCGGTTTTTATTATTCTATTATTCCTTTTACTTTTCATTTTCAAGTCGAGCTTACGAAACAGAACAGAATACGAAAATTTCTGTTTTTGTTACTGAAGAAAACGGATGAAGGTTAGAAGAGAAGGAAATATCTAGCTCATCGCACAAACGACGTGTGCAGTGTCCGTTTTTTGATCATGTATAAAAATCCTGAAGATGAATTCTTTCGACAAAAATTTGGCGCCATCTTTATAATAATTTCTCCTCTACGATCATAAAAATGAGGTTACGAAAGAGCGAATGCTATTTTTCAATTTACTTTTGCTGTCGGACTCGATTTAACGAAAACCTGGAACTCTGGCAGCATCATATACATATCTTTTTCATTCGAATATTACATATTTCCTTTGAATCCGCCGAACTTGGTCTTCCATTGAGAAGAGCACGAGCGCTGATTCGATTTTTCATTTTTCTGCACAGCAGAAAATACGTCAGAGCAAAAACATCATCGTACAGGAGATAAGAATTCGAATATACACGCGAACGATGAGAATAGAATCGAAAGCCCCGAAGTACACAGACGAAACTGATCCGTAACCCTTAAGAATTCAGAACGCGAAGGGCGATACAGAAATTATTGTCCTTCGACCTGGTCGGAAGACCGGATGGGGTGGAGCGCTGAAATGTACCGTGAGGAAAATTATATCGTCAAGTTTCGAGTGTACCTGTACTCAAGTACTGCTGCCGCGCCGGTTTCGAAGCTCTCGAAACGATATTCAAAATCAATCAGTCTACGATTGAACAGTTGTCTATTGATTTTGGCACTAATGAAACACCGGGAGTCCCCGTTGGGATTGACCTCAAACTCCGAACTACGAGCATCGATGACGGAAGCGACTATTCAATTCGCACAAATCCGCCGAACAACCTGATTACAATGGTCTTCAATTTTGACTTTTTGCCATATCACGTATTTTGAGCTCTCCCGAAAATTCAGTTCATTGAATATCGGTGAAATTTCTCTCAAGCCTAATCTCGAATCCCGGAGGAATCCGCATAGAGTAAATATGTGGTTTCCTCGGTCACCGCGAGGCAATCAAGCTCAATCGAAAACGCACATATTTGCTAATGATTTCGAATTACAAGTCGCTCGGGTAGCCGGGAAGCTGCTTGAATCTACAATGAGAAAAGCCTCGGAAATATCCCTGCATGTATGATAACGAGAGTTAGGGATTTCTGGAATGAAGCACAAGACGACGAAAATCTGTTGTTTCTAGGATTTGAGGTCTGAAGCAGTTCAAAAATTCCATCATTCGCAGACTGCCTGGTTGCCGCTTGAGACAATGTGCGCTGTTTTCGACATCCAGGAATAACTTCGGACTCACGAGCTATTTCGTTCCCCAGAGCCCGTGCATCTAATCAGGATGAATGGCCGAGAGAGTTTGCTGCTGGCCTCTAGCTGCCCCCAAGAGCCCGGGAAACTCGAGAACTCAGGCACCCCCGAACCCCTGAATCCCTGAATCCAGCAGCCAGCCAATACCAACCAACAACTTACCGAACTCCCTTTCTACCCTTCATCCCAGTTTTTCACGCCCCGGTACCGCCAGCTCCCAGCTCCCAGCTGTCATCGGTCTTCATTATAAAAGTGAACACCCGCGGCTAAACCTTGTTTACCGCTCGAAAATTAGTTGCCTCTATCGCGCAGGGGAGTCTCAACCTCAATTCGGAAGGGTGAGGGTAGGTGTTCATCCATTCTCTTAAACCAGTGCGTAACATATCCTTGTAGAAATATTTCAGCGGTGTACATCCCTTGGACGAATGTATCCTCTTCTAATCAAAAGGGTTCACTCGCTGCTGTGAATATCCTGAGATGTCTGGAAGCTGCGTTTCAGTCGCGAAGTTACCGCCGAATGGTGTAACAGCATCCGAACTTGGCGAAAAAATTTGTTATCAGTGAGATTCCTTGATAGAATTGCGTTCTCCCCGCAGGATGTCATGAGATGGATTCAAAAATGTCCAGGAGGAGCTTCAAATCCACAATGTCAAGGTTTTATCGTAAAGCACTATCTAAATTCGATGACAATGTTTGTTGGGATTGATTTTCTATAATGGAAGCGGAATAGTTACTCAGGAAGACACGAGATAGACCTGCAATCATCAATGTGTAGCTTCGCAGCCATGATATTATGGCTGAATATAAAAACAGTGAATAAATCTGATGAAGAAGTTTGTTAGGACAGACTCTGAATGGTGAAAATAGGTTCACGGACGTGCATCCCAAGGATCCTGTTATTCGCTGAAGCAGAATCAACGGAAGATCGTGGACTGGAAGCTGTGATGAAATCGCATTAAGCCCATGAAGACAAAGGAGAAGTGTGGATAGCCCGAGTGGAAGCTCGCAAGCTTAAGGCTACTTGTTTAAAGAAACTTTACATCAAGCCGCCTACTTTGTTCAAAGTACGAGTATTATATGTATAGTGTAGAGTGAACAGTCCTTCAACTCCACTGTTTCTTGTCCCTAACGATTTCGCACAATGTTCTGGACACTTTCCTCTATATTCCAACAACGCCCCATGCCTGTGAGAGGTTATAGCCAAGGATTACGGTATTTCTCAAAATCCAAGGAGAGAGAAATCTGCGAACGCCTGTTTCTCGATGCCCAGAGGTCAGTAGCCTCCGAATTCGGAGACAAAGAATGTAATGAATCTCAAGAATGTCTGCATCACAACCCAATTTCGACAAACTCAATGCTTTTTTGATCAAACTATGCGAATTCATACTCGCCGTAGGATTTGAAGGAATTTATATTCGATTTCCATTGACCGAAGGAAGCGAATCATTCAATTTGACTTATTTGACTTTCGTGAAGTGAGAAACTACTTCGGCCAATGTAGGAGTTGGGTGAATCTACCATCAGTTCTACATCAGGTTCGGTGCGGTCAAGCGTGGTATGAAACGTGGACAGATTTCAGTGACATGGCATCGTCCCGAGCCCCGAAACTCACTATGAACTTATTAAACTGGTCTGGCACGTGGTAGGCAGAGGTTAGCCAATGTGTTCGCGTGTTTTAGAGAACCGACGCGACGTTGGCACGTGCTGCCATAGCACTGTAACAAATTGCCGCTTCATTTTGGTTGATGGATGAGACCCCGGTTTCACAGGAGTGCTTTAAGCCTGCCATGCCCTGCTATATGTAGCGTCCCGCAAGATTGAAGGAACGAGGGAGAGAGCAAGAGGGACGGAGAGAGAGGAAAGTTGGAAGAGACAGAAATATATATATATATATATAGATATTTACATACAATTTATACGTGAAAAAGCGAAAATAATTTGATCCCAGCTTATTATTATCATGCGGCATCCTGCGTGAAAATCAGTATCGATGAGGTGGAGGAAAATTATGAAAATCCAGCGATTTGAATAGAGTATGGAACCTCTCTCCGGCCACACCAACGGGAATGGGTTGCTAAGGCGACGCGAAATTTGAGCCAGAATTTTTCTCCCTCACCGTGTACAACGGAGGAGAAAAAAAATTGAGCCAGACAAACAGAAAATTGAGCGAGGCGGGTGGTTTTCTACAAAAAAGTTGATAAGAATTCGAATAGGTATAAACTACATAAGAGAGAATGATTGTTCCGAAAAATAGACTTTTCAATTTACGGATTCCCATTCTTCCGAGTACCTACAGTTTTCATAATGTTAAGAAAACTTTCTGAAAGTAGTTGGAAAAAGCTCGAGCAGGAAAACTCACGTTCGGGTCTAGAAATAAAAAGTGGATGAACATTTTCGCAACAGAAGATTCCACGTTCAGTTAGAATCAAGCTGAAGGTTAAGGGGAAGGAATTGGTAGGATCTGTTTAGGCAAAAGCTTATACTAGAATTTGCCAGCTGTGGGAAACTCCGGGAGTCTGGAAAATCTGCAAGAAGCTGACTACTAGGGTACGAGGCCTCTAATTCGTGCTGTCAGCTGAGCTTATTGACTGTGTTTCTAGGTAAGGTTAAGCATCCCGTTTCTTGCTATAATGCTGGTGGTTCACCAGGATTACTTCGATTACATAGGAACTAAGACGAACCTAAGCTCTACCCCCTTCGCTTCTACAATCGGTTTATGTTCCTCCGTGGATACGAACACATGTAATTTATGATGTAGAGTTGGTCTCGAATCGCAAGCACCAAATTTCCCAATTTCGTGGGAAGAAGGAGAGAAGAGATGTGTGTATGTCTAGATGAGAAAAAAAAAAAAAAAAAAAAATTGGAACGTTCCAATTCATTATTTTCATTTTCGAAATTCTTCTTTTCTTCTTCTCCTTCTTCTTCTTCTGCTTTTTACTTCGGTGATAAAAACCATCGTCGTTAATATCATAGCCATGTATATTTCTGCTCGCATCAAAATTCGAGAATTCAAAATTCTCTGATGGTAAATAGAGGGAGCATTAGGCAGTAATTCCCGTCGAAAAGGTCCATTAACTCTCGAAGACGGTACAAGTACATTCCGTACTAATTCCATCGAGCTTCCCCGCTCGCATTCGTTTGTGCGTCGACTGAAAGGGAATTTTCCCCAGTAATTTCGGCGGAGGGGGTTGCGAGGGAAACTGAATTTTCTTGAAACTACTTTAATTAAGCACTGCAAGACAGAGAGACTAGCAGTAATTAGGAGAAATTCCCCACCTCCTTTTCGTCAGCTACAAAATACTAGGTCGAATGCTTTCCTGGGGAGTAGAGTAGCATTGCTCAAATTCTCCTCTTTCTCATTGCATTATTTCACTCCGAGGTCTTCTCTTTCATAAAAAAGTTGGTGCTTCCTCAATTTCTATTCAATTCCCTCAAAAAACTCATCTAATAGCGAACCATCGAACAAGCTGAGTTCAAGCTGGAAGCTGTCCGACATTCTAGTTAACGTCTCCCATTCGTTCGTAGGACAATCTTCACTGACATGCACGTCATGTTACTCGTCGAAAAGTTCTGATGGAGGGACGAACGATTGCACATTTGAAAGATCATACTACACCTTTAAAAGTGCTTTTTCCGTTTTTCCTTCACTGCAATCAGCCAATAAAATATTCCACTTTCGATACCCCGATGTATATCGAAAAGTGTCCCCAAGCTTTTCAGCGGTAGCGTATATTCGCCCTCTTTATCCTGCACACGTGATTTTTGGTGGTGGACAGCAGAGGAAAATAGTTGGTGTGCAGGTAGACAGGTAGATATGAGCGTGTAATTTCTGCGAGGTGAATTTCTGACAGACAGCTAGAGACTAGACTTGAGAGAAGGGCTTCTCTCTTCGGTATTATGCTAATCTTGTTAAAGTGAGAGCAGGTCAGACGGTAGGTACACGTACATAGGTAACTACTAGAACCGGTGCTATCATATTAAGATAATGATGAAAGGGTTGGCTGCAAGCTTCAGACACCAGGCGAGTTACCTTGGGCTCATTAAGTAGGACCTGCTTTTAGTATTCCCTGCAGCCAAGTTAATCCATTGCAAATTCGATGGATTCATTTTTATCCGACTTTATGTATACTAGAACGAACCGCTTGATGAGCACACATTTTTCATTCCTACGAGACGGCTTACGTGAATTCTTTCTCGTGCTTCTATCGTTTCATACCGTTGTACTTCAAATCCAGCTGTTGAGAGCCTTAGCACGATGATAATGAAAATTATTATAGCTAGGATGGAAATGCAGACATACAGAAATCGAAATTCCCTGGCCGTTAATTTTTCTCCAGCGTGCACATATCTCTTATCAGCTCGATCAGACATTCGCCAATGACGCGCGTCTCATACGAAATTCGATTTTCATGTGATCGAATTTGGCGCAGGACTATTTTGTGCTTCGGTTACGAGAATCCAGAAATTCTGTCAGGCCTACCTTTCATACTACGTACGGATGTCAGAAATTTTGTATATTTTCACCTAATTTACGAAGTGAAATTATTCTGGCCGCGCTTCGTTGCATGATCGTGGACGAGCCAGACGGTTCGGGAGGCCGGGAGGTTGTTGACGAGCAACCTTAAACAGCTCACTAGCCACTTTTGGAGATTCCTGTCACCGCGAATTAGATTCCAGCTGACTTTTGGCCGGGTTTTTTTGAAAGCAGTGTGCTCGATGGGTGGATTTAGAGAAATTTGGAAATTACGGAGCATATATTGGTGAGATCGTTGGGAGAATCGATTAGAAAAACTCGGAAAATTGAGGAAAACAGGTGAAATGAAGTCTGGATAATCGACTTGAGAAATGGGGAGATCAATGGAGATCGGCCGGAGATGGGAAAGTATGGAAAGAAACGAATATAAGACGATAAAAATTGCAAATTCTGTGCAAATCCGCCATGAGTGAGATAAACGATTTCGGGAAATTAGGCAGTTTGAGAAAATCGGAGAAAGTTATGCGAACAGAGTATGGAGAAATACGTCAAGGGGTACGAAATCGGAAACACATAAAGAGAGAAAACAATTTATGGGAATTGCATGGAAATAGTCATAAAATAAAGACAGATCAGGATAATCAGGAGAGAATAGAGGAAAATCATGGACATCGAGTCGCACGACTCGAGAAAAATTTGCATAAAAATCGTCCGGGAAGTTTATAATATAGAACGGAAGCGGAGATAGAGATAACGGAAAAAAGAGAGAGAGAGAGAAGCGGAGAGAGAGAGAGAGAAAGAGAGAGAGTGAATGCTGTTGGGTTGGACAGAATTCCACAATTCATGCGTGTAAAATCCCATGAAATATATTAAATGCAGAGAGGCATAAAATACCGGAGCTTTGGAAGCGGCACGGTCCCGGGCGCCCGGCGCGGCGCGGCGGTTCGCTATTCGCTATTGGAAACTACTGCGATGATGCTGCGTGCAAAATGATGCATTTAATATTTCACCGTGCAAATATGCTGCTCGAATTCCCAGCTCGAAAGTTTGACAGGATACATGTATACCTCATACACCGAAAGGATAATGATATTCCAGCTGTGGCCTGACGTCGTTTGAAAAACTGAGCGCTCTCACATCAGTCCGGATCGAAAAATAACTGGAATTCGGATTAGAATGCAAACAAATTGATCGACAATCCGCTGAAAAAGTTATTTGAAAAATGTGCAAGCTCGGGAATTCCCCGGAGCTTTCGGCGTAAAACCGCAGCCTCTTCGTTAAATATATTTACCCAAATTTCATCTCGAATGCCAGTTGAGCACACAGTTCGTGGGCCACAGACCGCCTGATAACTTAGTTGTTAAGTCTTCGGTTCCGTGTATCCTTCCGTCGTTCCGTCGTTCAGTCGTTTCGGCGTTTCATCATTCCGTCGCTCTTTCGTGCCGCTGCGCCATTCACCGGATTATGATAATGTAGTCCGCTTTAAACTCTGGAAAATTCTCGCCAAGTACCCACCTTACATAAATATGGAAGAGCTTGATTGAAGGGAAGAGATGAAGCGATGAAGAGCCGAAGAGCTGAAGAGAGATCGCGCCAAGCCGAACTCCACGGAGATCTCAACGCGCAGCGAGCGCCGACTAAAAAAAAAAGATGAACTGAGGAAATGAGGTATTTAAGCCCCAACCACTTGGAACCAGGTGCGCCGAAGTTCTCTCCGATATCGAAGGAGGAACAAATTTTCGGAATTAGTGCCCTTGGCTTTTCCCAAGTCAAAATTTCTTCGTCTGTTTCTCACTTCGCATATAAATTCTCTTCATCCAGCAATTGTAAAATCGTCCGTAACTCGGTATTGAAAATCCGAGAAAAAGCACAGCTTTCGAAAACGTTGATCACTTAAGTCCCTGGCTATATAGGCCAGCTACAATCTATGCACGAGCAGGCTAAGTCGGATTCTAACCGCTTCTATATACGGATCTGTCGCATTAATTGATCTTCTAGGTAGATAATGTGAGAGATTCCGAGTGCAATTGCATGAATAAACGATGAGAAATCTAAAGAATCGTTTTTCTGTGGCCCCGCAATTCTTTTTTTTTTGTGAAAGTGTTGCACTTCTCTGTGGAAATACGCATCTTCGCAAGAAAAAAAGATTTTGGAAATTTTGTAGAGCCCGAGGAGGCCTACCATTTTGAAAATTTTTCAAATCAATGGGATTTTACAAAAAAATCATTAATCACAAAGCAGAACAGGAGAATAAAATTTCCTCGAACAATTTATTCAAACTTCCACACACGATTGGTATTTGGGTTGCTGAAATTTGTAATCAGGTATCAGAATATATGAATTTAAATCCGGAAAATTTCATGCAATCGTAAAATCTCGCATTGGATATTTCCAGCACGGAATATCTCGACTGTTCCAGATTTTCCGGTGATTCTCTATTTGTCAAGAAAGTAGGTAAAGATCGCGGCGGTAGGTACGAGTTGAACCTCGAAGCTGCAAGAATCGAATGTTCAATGCTGACTCGCCCTGAATAGTTAAGTTGGTACGTACATACATATACTATATTATATGTATATATATATATATATAGTAAATGTATACCTAAAGGATTGGTCAGTGATGCGAAAGTAGAGATATCTGGTATCACGACCTCAGAACTTTTGGTTATTGGTACAATATTGCATTGCTAAATTTGCTCAATAGCATAGACTGCCCTGTGCCTAGCGAGATATCACGGTTCGTAAAATAGCTTTATACTGCACATCAATGAAGCTGTCCATAATGCGTCGCCGTTCGCCCCATAACAAAGTGCCGATTTTGCTCATTTTTTGTACGCCGGGATGTGGCTTCTCTATCTTGGAAAAAAGAAAAGAAGAACAAGATAGAAAAAAACCCCGCTATTCCTTGGGATCGTTCGTGACTTATAATAGTGGTAGTGCATCATGCATAGCTGTTCACGATCACATTGTTCCGCAGAACAGAAAATTGCTCAATCTCTGTTGGGAAGAATTTTTCCAAAAATTTGTTTGCCAGTCAAATTTTCGTGCCCTCGAACAAGCGAAGATGCGGTCTAATAAGTATATCATTATTCCTGCAGGTGATTATAAACCTGATGTTAGCTTTTATCATGGAGTTTACGTTATCCCAATTTTCCTGTGATATCGGAAAATTACTCGGTTAATGAATATTGACGCTTTATGCCGGCGCTTGTTGGTTGACGCGCTACGGGCCTCGAAGCTCGAGGTTTAACTAGTTTAATTAATCCCAACAACGACGACACATCCTTAGAGAAAATGATGTAATTAGTTGTTGCCTTGACGTAGTGGGAGAACGTTGTGGATATTCTGATAGAGAACAAGGTGAGAGGTGGATTCGAACAAACGGTTTCTGCCTCTCGTTTATTTTTCCCCTATTGCTTCGATTGCACTTTTCCAAAGTATCGTGAGAAGTGAAAACGGCAAAAGGCAAGCGAATTTTCGTCGAAGCACAATGCCGAGGGAGATATGAATCCTGTTGTTAGTTATATCGTTCGTTTACGATATTTCACTAGTGCGGTTTATGATCGCAACGGATTATAGTAGGCGCTGTAATGCATCGGTGAAATCATGCTACACGCATGCATATTCGATTGAAGCGTTGCGTGGAATGAATTCCGCTGAAATTATTATGAACGACAATTAATCGACGATGTACTGCAGCTATTTGAAAAGGAGCGAATTGACCTGATTGAATTGAATTACCGGTGTAATTAACGAGTTCTCCCGAAGTTCCTATTTCTTCAATATCAACTCCGTGCTGATTTCTTCTTCATTCTTTCCCCAGTCTTCTTCCCGAAACGATATGAAAATGTTCATTTGAAAGAAATTAATGTACCAGTCGGAAGACGTCGATCGTGCAATTATGCAGTTGGGATAAAAAATTATACCGATATGGAAGGAGAGGTTTTTTTCAAATTCTGATTCTCAAAGTAGGCGGATAATTCACGCTTTATCTCAGTTTGAGATTCTTGAATGTGAATTGGTCACGAGATACTCCAATTACAGGATTTCAGATTTGAAACTACACTTGAAGCACGGATTTTTTATACTCCTGCCACAATTCTTATCCATTTGCAATTCCGGTCAGTGTCGATCACTTTTGCCCCTGATAATTATCATATTGGACTTCAGTTTCGCTTGATATTCTTTTTGCGCGCTCGTATAATATCGTGCACAAGATTTGTATGAAACTTTTTTGCACGCTTCCGAAACTGGTACCCGACTTAGCCGCGGATAGAGAAACGTGCTTCATCCACGCCCACATAATTCAACAAACGCGGCAGACAAGAACACGCGAGAGGGTTTTTATTACTTCGAGTACAAGAAGCTCTCCGGCCTAATGACCCATCGATTCGTAGAAAACGAGAGTCCGTCGTCTATTTCACCTCGTTCATACAAAACGATTCTTACGTAAAACTATCGGTTTTTTTCCTGATTGTTCATTCATAGTTCAGCACTGTCGTCTTAATTACCTTTTCGAAATTTGGAAAATTTGAAATTCCAAATTCAGGATTGAAACTAGATTGGCGACCTACGTTGTAACGTTATCTTCACATTTTCAGAATACTTTCGCTGGGTCAGGATTATTCGAAAATATGACCTCGACGATCGGGTACCTGGCCGCGTACGAATGCGTCTGTTGTTTTGTCAGAAGACGCGGTAGAGACTACGCGATTCAGAAAATGTGGACATCAGCTTCTCGTTCCTGAAGAATCGCTCTTCGAAACGAGCCATCGATGAAGTTCGCAGTGATTTCAGTCATCGGTTAAGTTCAGTTTCAATACTTTGATTGAATGTTTTGGCGCTAATACCCAAGTCGACTTAGGTCGTTATTATAGCCGAGTACTCTGCAATTAATGTTCGCTTGTTCCGGTCTGAGAATTTTTGAATTTTTTCCGTCATTATTCGTGTTTGTTGTTACTGAACAGAAAGAAAGGGGATATTTGTGGAAAATGGAAATACTACTGAGAGGAATCAGTATTCAATAATGGATATTGAACGAACTGCAATAGCTTTCAACGCTGTTCGCGAACATCGAAACAATATTTCTAATGAAGAACCAGGAATATTGTGGGAATTTTTACCTGCTCATACCAGACAGTTGGAAATCACACGGACACTCCATACAGATATTGGAGTTCGCTATTTGGGAAACAGTCGAGTTGCTTACCACGAGAAAAGTGGATGGGCCGAAAATCCGGGACAGTTATCGAACTACGGAAGTATAGTGTTTCCTGAAATTATCATCGAAAAGAATTGGGAATGAGGTTTCAAACCAGCAAGAAATAGATTTCGAGTGTTCGCATACAGGTTAATATCAAATGTACAAACTCGCGAGGCATTGAAAAGTGTGAAAAATTTGTATGAAAAGCTAGCATACGAAGAGCTCTAGAATCCTGAAAAAATCATTTCTCGTGGGTCGGTCCTTGGAGAACAGGGTCTCGAGAATATTTTGAAGTAAAGTGACGAAATTGATCCACGCTGCTACAGAAAGCTTACGCGCGTTACTAGGAAAATAGGTATTGACAAACCGCGAAGTGGAGAATTTGAACGTTACTGAAACTATCCAAAATTTCGGGGAAAAGTAGTTGATTTTGACGTCTGCGTCTTCGAAAAAGTATCCAAGTGGGAATATGCATGAATTTTGAACACCCATCCGCGCCACACATTCAGAGGCAAGCGCGTGAGATCTATATTCTTCATTCTTCGACCATAAATTTCCTGTGGCTTATCTTTTCGAAAGTTGAATGATGGGATGATCTCGGCCTGAAATGTAGGGGTGATAAGGTGTTCGTACGTCGCATCGACAGTGCGGCGTGCGCGACTTAGGCACCGGGTCTTCATCATTCCGCTCAATGACGCGTCAAACGCAATCAGAGTTGAGATTGGCTTGGCAAGCCGCAGGCTTGGCACTTCCTATAACCATATCCCATCGATAATCCGACCAATTATTATAGATCAGAGGTTAGGGCGCTGAAGGAAACGTCAGGAGTTAGTTTCACTTCGTTGGTTCCACGGCGGGCTGTATCCAGCCCGCTGGAATACCACCCGCGGACAATTCTTTCTTCTCCACAATTATATCTGTGTTAATACTCGGGATATATACGTCCCTACGTTCCATCCGCATGTATCTAGCCGACTAACTGCAATTTCAAAAGTATTAATTGACTCCAGAACGTGTCAGCTCGTCGGATGCATCGGTGCGCTCTGTTCCCACCCCCTCATCGGGGGTTGGGGGCTAGCGAAGCTGAAGCTAACGCGTACCGGTGCAGTTTGCGTTAGGCAATATAAGTTCCCAGACAGAGGTTAATATCCTGGCGGTTCAACGGGAGAACTTGTATGTATACGTGTATGCGTGGTGATCCATGTATATACGTTATATGCACACCATACTTATAAATACTGACGAGTAGTCAATTATATCGCTCTAATTAACAACTCCGGTATCATAAGTATGAATTAAAAATGATCGCTCGTCAGTTGTACCACTTCATTTCCAGCTGTTCATCAGTTCGCCAATATAATCAGAGATATATACCTAGCACTGTTATCGGAACTAGATTGTACATTGATAGTCATCGGTTATTATAATCATCACCAGAACGAGGAGAGATTGAAAGGAATTTTGTCGCGATTGCGAACAATTTCTATTCCCAGATTGCGACGGATCTTCATTTTTCCTCGATCGTGAAATAAGAGTAACTGCGAGGTGAAAAGCTGTGAAGGGTAGTTCGGCGATGACAGATTTTCCGAAAATTATGATTCCCAAAAATGGCAGTAGCGATTTTGCTCCAAATTTATATCCCCAGATAATTCACGTTCCAAATGTGACGGTAGAGTGAGCTTCTTTTTCAGAAGAAACCAATTCATTGGAACAAACTGGAATTGCTTAAACGAGAAAGTAGGTAGACATGTAATAATTCTTGTATTCGAATAGCATAAAATGGAGAATAGAACATTTACAAGTAGAAATGAAGGATTTGAAGTTATTTGACGAAAAATCGCGGACAAAGGATGTGCGGGTAACGTGGTAAAAGGTAATCGTATTCCAGTTGTTGTTTCCTCTGTTTCTCTGATTCTGATTGGATTTTAGACCAGCAATTACTCCATACTACAGGGTAGCACTAGGCATTCAGAAATCCCAACGGACCATCGCCATTGCCAGACCACATTGGAACATGAACGTAGTTGAGACGGGAATTGAAACTATATAGTTAGGAAATTCATGATGATATGGTTAGCCGACTGGTGACGCTGGTTCATCCTGCAACCTTTCGCTCTGCAACTTTGTTGGAAATGTTTCATCAGAATTTCAGTTCCTGATCGTATCCATTAAAGTAAACGTACGTAGCGAAAGCAAAATTCTGTTCATACAAATTTGCCCCTTTGAGGGAGAACATAGTTTATAGGATATTTAGTATCAATTTAATTCCCGCTTAGCGAGCATCAAGATGGTTTGCGATCGGCTTTGAGCTGCCGTTATCGAATCATGATCCTAGTTAATGATTCCGCTTTTAATCGTGCCCCCCTGCAGCTTTGTAAAATAGTCTTCAACGTTTCATTTCATGCAGATTTTACCATGTTCGCTACGAATTCGAATTCGCCTGTGTATACTGTACAGGTATACAGGTACTATAAGCTCTGCGTATATCTACGTATGTATCTACCTATGTAATTATACATGCGTCTACGCCTCAGCAAACACTGCTAATTGCGATCGCTATACGCGTCTGTAAACACTTGGCTACAAGGTTGACCCTTTGAAGGGTTGCAGGAATTTGGAAACTTTCACAAAAACAGATTTTTCAGGAGACTTTCCAGTCCGGTTTCAAAATTGAGGAATTAAGAGTAACAAGGCGGTAGGATTTCAACAAAAAAACTCTTTTCCGAAGCTTTGTATATCGCTCATCACGGATCCGATCGGAATATCGTGGAACCAAAATGATACCTTCCTCGATTCAGAAACTAGGAACATCCGAATTAAAATTTGGGACTCGTCTGTTGGAAGAATTTTCCGATTTGTCAATAATTTTCAACGGGCTGATGATTTGGTTTGTGTCATGCGACGATCAGATTTTCATCGGAAAACTCCCAGCCTTGTACAAAGGGAAAGAGAACGAGAAAATCAGGACGAGTATGTGCATAGCGAAACGAATTACAAATTTCAGCTTGGAGGGTGAGAGGCTAACGGTTCTAGATTATTCAGTTTGAGCGTTGAAATATAGGAATGCGTAATACAAGAGTGTACATCCACGTCAGAGTTTGTCCCCGGGACTTTCATTCAGACAATTTTATCTTATCCTTAGAACGACGTTCTACAAATTAGATTTGTCCATGCGGCTCTCCCAGCTTTTTGTTGGTACGTTTTCAATCTCGTAAAAGCGACGTAACTGAGTTAGCTAAACTGATTCCTCTTACCCCAGCCTAATTGGCCGAGCCTCCGGTTGACTCAGTTGGTGTACTACCGCAGTTAGCAAAAGCTCCAGTCCACGAGCTTCGACAGATGAAGGGGCTGGGGAGGGGAGGGCGGATGGAGACGTAGACAGTCGTCGCTAATTAAATGACGACAGAGAATTGTTGATCGTTGAAAATGTTCGCCGTTGAATGTATGTATATATACATGTACGTGGATCGGAGAAAAATCGGTTGAAAATTATCGCCCAAGATAAACTAACCTCAATTTGTTCGGTTTTATTGTACAAAAATTGTCTGCGGAGTGAAGAAAAACTAGAAAACAAGAAATATGAAAAATTCAACACGCTTTTTCGGGAAACAGATGATTGAGTGCCAAATTAATATGGCTCTTGACCGAGAAGTCGTTGATTAAAGGTTGCCAGATTTTACCGATCACCCCACGGCCGTGCTGCGTATTTGTATCCGTGGTGCAACGACCGCAGTAGGCATCACCCCATTAGCGAATCGAGAAGTTTTCGGGGTATACGTATCAATCTTCGTCGCTAGGGTCTTGGGATTTGAGCCTGAGAAGAGATAGAGAGGCTCAACCGAGGACAGAGGAAACATTACTAATTGGAGCAGCTATCCAGCTCCAAAAGAATGAAATTTATCAGATATTGTAGGTTTCCGCGGGAGGAATTTCCAAAATTTTGTCCTCTACAAATTTGCATCCCTCAATCATTACCCCCGGAAGCTCAGGGATACATTTTTATCAGCGTCGTAGACGGGGGCTAATTAACCGGCATCCTAATGGAAAAGTTTGCGGCTTTCGGAAAATACCTCAACCTACGTTCAGGCTCCGTCAATATACTCGGTAATTTTTTGAGGCTTTGTTCTATTTTCTCTTCATTATTTCAAAGAATTTTCTTTACCCAGTTGAAATATAATCATCGTAATTAGTCAAATGGCTTACGAGCGGCGTGAATAACGCTGAGTTTGTTTCCTACAGACTTTAAGTCAACCCAGAGGAAAGTTCCATTTAACCGTAATGCATATATTTACGTATTCGCTTTCCTTTCCTTTCCTTTCCTCTCCTTTCCTTTCCTTTCCTTTCTATGATGTAATCCATCGTCTTGGCAACGCTTCCATTTTATCAGTTTACACTTGGAAAAGTTTTTCCTCAACTATTACACGAAGTAGGATACACTCGTACTCCGGTGTGCAGCTAGCCGTATACACTGCGGCGGAGGCAGTAGTGAACTTAAAACGAGGTGATAGCTAGCATGGAGCATCGAGTTCTTGGCTATGCCTCAAACCATTCAAAACACCGATTTGTATTCTCTCAAGAGTTCGAAGTGTCCCGTAAATATTTTCATCCCCTCTCTAATCGTTTCTCAGCAAATCGGTACAGCGTCGTCGAATTACCGTTCGATATTCCTGTCAATCAATTGCATGCAACTTCAGGCCCGTAAAATAGCATCGGAAGCTTCATCATGGACAATTCAGATATCACATTTAACTTCGAAGTCAGCCATCACGGTGAAAATTATCACCGTATTTGGGTTTCAGACCACCGCATGGAAATGTGTTAAGTAGAGTGTTCGCTTTCTTCCTGCAAGTCTTTCTCCGCAAATCAGAATCACGATTCCCACTCTCTTTTCTGTTGCGGGGGTCCACCGTCGCACCTTGTCCTCTGTTAAACCCTGCAACAATGTGCCCCAATCCATCACCCGATTTCTATAGTACCTACATGATGAAAATGTGCTTTTTTAAATAGGGCCAGAAGAGTGTCAATTAATCATCAACTTCAATTAAGGCGCCCCGTGAGCCCGGCCACCGGTGAGCCCGATTTCTAATTCGACCAACAAAAGACATCAGAATTTCGGTACCGCCTGATCGTCTTTTCGTCCGGATCTCCGCGTTGAGTCGTTTCAGCAGAAATCATAAAATGAAATCTAATTTCTGTTCATACGATTTTTGAACGCCATTCCGCAGGTTCGTCGTCGTCTTCCTCTTCTTCTTCATTCCAGGATGCTGACTGGTACGGGTTTTCATCGTCGCTCCTGGGGGAGCCGCTGGAGACAGTAAGACCGACGAAGAAGACGAGTGCGTGTGTGTGTGTGTGTGTATGTATATATATATATATTGTCCTGGGGCATAGAACAGCGAGGAACGTGGTGCCACGGCTCCCTGTCATTCTGTACATTCGACGTCTCCCCGAGGACACATCGGTAACCTGACAGCCCATCCACCTTTCTCTCTCTTCTTCTTTTTCTTATTTCACCAGTCGTTGAATGAACCTGGTCACTTCCGGCGACTAGAGTACACCGGAAACTGAAAGCCACCGCTCTTTACACTCTGAACTTGTCGGAAATGAAATTCGAAAAGTTCGTCAAGAGCGATTTCAAGCACATCGCACATCTCTGGAGAACCGCTTCTTCAAATTTCTCGTCATTTCTCGTCAATATTATACCACTGTCGAATAACCATTTTGAAACAATTCTCCAATGATCTTCAACATTCTAGTCAGAAAATTTTCTCGGCGCGACCGATTATTTGGCTTCCGACGGGGACCCGTGAAATTTTTTGGTAACTAAACTGCATTAAAAAATGATCGATCGCTTCGAGCGCGATTGATAGAAACGGTAGAACATCGCGTGGACATCGACGAGGGTGTGGTTGAATGGAATCTCTTCTATTTGGATATTTGTGAGAGTATACCAAATACGCGCGTATGTGAAAATTTGATATTCGGCGAAAGAAAAAAGTTTACAACGTGAAGATCTAAATAGATATTCCGTGACATCTTTCTTCCAGTTTCGGCGGAGCGATGTGATGCGAAGCAGACCCGCCTGCCTATTCCTGTGTCAAGGAAGAAATGAAATTGGAATCTCTTCTGTCCTGTATGAGAGTGAGCCAATAAAAACTCTTGTAGAAAGAGAGATTCGTGTGTATATATGTACATAGATATACATACATATATATACGTATATATATGTATATATATATAAAGCGAAATCAAAAGAAAAAGGGGGAAACTCTGGCGAAAGCGAAGAAAAAAAAGACGAGAAGAATGAAAAAAAAAGAAGAAGAAAGAGAAAACGGACAAAAAGCGAAGGGAGAAAATCGCGAGCCCAAAAATTGGTCGTTGTTAGTTCTCCACGGTATACTTGGGCCACCTATATGCCGTATACCTTGCAAACGAGACTCTCGAGCGAGTTTACAATATGGTCTGTACAGTTTTACGCGCCACAGACTTCGCCCGTATGGAAAACGATAAAACTATCAGCGATTGCGAAGCCCGCGAGTAAGAGTATAAAGAAATGTCAAATTGCGTTCTGCTCGGAATTTTTCCCGAAGAGAAAAACAAGAGGAAATCTGCCTCGCGGGAAAACCAAGGTTCCGTACTTGAATTTGAAAATTTTTGTAAATGTCGATTCGCGCCACATGAGTACCTCGTTTTTATTTGCAGATTTTCAAAGCCCCGCTTACTGATCTATACGGTAACATTTGTAACTCGTGAACAGTGCAGGTGAATAATTTCAATTGTAAATCAATAAACAACGTCATCGAGCAACATGTCGCTGTCGATGAAAGTTGAAAACAGTTTTTTTACCCTCGTCGAATAAATTTTCGCGAGTATCGAAATTTGGGAAAAATTTCACCAGCCGGATGACATATTATTGGTAACCTACTTTCGGAAATGGATCATCCGTTTTGTTCGTCGAACAGATAAGTTCTATTCAGACTGCAAACTGCGCAAGCGAACAGATACCAGGACAATGAAATAGCGGAAATCAACGTGATTTGAGTATATTTGATTATTTTTTAAGCGATTACGTATGGTGGTCACGTGATGCAGGTAGATTGGACTTCTTGTCGAAAGTAATTATTAATTCGCGTGGTGAAATTGCCAACTTTATTATCGGAGGGGGCTGTTTTTCATTTAAAACTGTGACAGTGATATATGTGACAAACGCTCAAAAATTCTTGACGCCCTCAGGCCGCGACTAAATGCCGTAATGGACCAATTCATTAGAATATTTCCTCGTTTTCGTATAATGAATACCGCAATTAGAGTTATGCGAAACATCGCCACGATATCAAACGAACAAAATTAAAAATATCACCCCCACCGTTCCAGGCAATTCGAAATACTTCAAAATATTCACTCTGCCAAAAAACTGTGACCGCGTATATCTTTCGTCCCATTCATTGAAATATTTTCAGAGAATCGGAATTCCAATTCTACGTATAGTTCTGCTAGAGAAATCGAATTTAACCGAAGAATCAAGCGATTTTATAAATCCGAACTGAGTTCTAAGGGGAGACGGAATATTTGGGTGGAATATAAATTCCCCACGCGATTTCAGATCAGTCACAAAATATTTTTTAAAGAAGGAGAAACTCGTGCTACGTAATCAGGTTCGAGTGCCTCGTTACCCGTCGTAATTCTCCACTCGAGGATACCCTCGGTAAAATCGAAAACTAGAGGAAAGGAAAGAAAAGGAAGGTTCGAGAAAGGCGAGCAGAGGAGGAGCCCTGCTACAATGAATGAATTTCTCCCGTTTTTTTTCTTCACAATACTCTTGTATGATGTACATTATGTATCCGATTTTTGGGACATTTGACATGAATTTTGTCAAATCTTATCCATTCTCTTCACGACTTCTGAGAGCCATTGTACCAATGAGCGGCTAATAAGTTACGTCTGAGTTTGAGCTGGAACCGAATTTTTTATGCATTATACCTACTACAGCACGGAACAATTTCTTTCCTCAAAAGCGGAAAGCTTATCCGCCAAATTTCCAACAGGTCTGTGGAAGGAAATATTTGACGAACGACCTTTAACGATTGTAACAATAAAAATGAAAGTCGAATGTAAAGGAGAGGAAGCTGACAGAAAAATTGACGAAAACAGTAATCTTCAGCTAAATATTCTGGCGTGGATCGATTATACGGCTAGCATTGTGGAATAGAGAGAGAGAGAGAGAGAGAGAGAGAGAGAGAGAGAGAGAGAGAGAGAGAGAGAGAGAGAGAGAGAGAGAGAGAGAGAGAGAGAGAGACTCGAAACTGGAGGGACAACCGCATTTTGAGAGGATAGAAACGCCGGGCTGGGTGGTGCTCGCAGACCGAGCGAACGGCTCGTGTAATTGAATGGCTTTTAATTAAAAGTTCAGTTTCTTCGTTTTATCGGTACGGCCATTCCTACAGCCAACCGAACCCCCGGTTCAGCCTGCTTGCTCGATATCGCGTGTCCACACCACGCGATAACGAATCTGGAGACAGAGGGCAAAAAGGGAATCAAAAAAACAAAAAGGTAGAACACAGAAAAAACCGGGGGGCAAGGGAATGGGGTAGATGAAAAGACCAATTGGTGACGCTGCGGCCGCAGCTCTTATCGTTAAATTAATCAGCAGCTTCCCTCCGAATGAAATTCTCACTTTATAGCACATACAAAGCTCCATCAACCACAAAGCCGGGCTCTCCTCGATGATGTACCCGAAAGTGTATTGAGAAATTTGATTAATCAAAGTAACAAAAAAAACAAAAAAAAAACGAAACATAACGTAATACCGACACACAGCGCTACCGATTTCACTGAAGCAGGCGACAAATTTGCTGGTCGATCGTTTCAACATGTACGGAAATGCCACTATCTCGACTCCCTCTTTTTTCCTCGCGGACCAGGGCACAGCGGTTGGATTTTTTCATGAGAATAAACTGTTCTCCAAGTGGTTGGTCGCGAGTAGGTATACTGTGATAATAATGTGCATAAACTCTACCCCAGTGGGATAATAGGTTCACGCCTCTTAGAAGCAAATGACGACTAGAATCCTCGTCGTATGTCATCCTCCCGTAGCCTTATACTTAAGGGTTATTCCTGTAACCGACACGAACTCCCAGCGCTTGCTGAGAGCTCCTGTTTTATCGTGAAAGCCAGTAGTCTCTGCCAGAGATGGGTCAGCCCGCCAAGACTCACTTATCGATGATATTATGCCGTAGCATGAGAAAATGGGTTTAGATTCTTTTCTCAGATTTTCGTAATGCATTTCCCTAACTCCGAGCTTAGGAATTACAGTTCCAATAATTTCTCCCCTGGTATACGGACGTGTAATACATTTATGGATAATTTCGTCAGAGCGGGATGAATATTAACGATTAATCTCCGTTCGAATGGTTCTTTTTCATACTTTACTCTCTGTTACTCATTACATCCGAGTAAACACAAAGGTGTAACGGTAATATAACAACTATGTAACAAAATTATCGAGTAATATTACTAGTTTGTTACATGTAACGTTGAGGTTAGTTGTGATTTCCGACTTATAAGCGTAACCATTATTTAACAGAAATCGTAACTGTTAGATAAATATTACTGTACCATTACCCACGTTATATAACTGTTTTGTAACACGACGATCATTTTCGGACTGAATCTTACTTTTCGCCCCGTATTTGCGGGAAGAAACAGTACATTACCATGCAAGTGCGCAAGCAAAGTTATAGGTGATTCCCGCACGAGACCGGTTTGTTATTTCAGGATATTTTAAGACGAATCAAAGGTACCATATAAAAGAAATTGAGCCAAAATTCGATACTGAATTTCGATTTTCACGATTTAAAAATTTCAAAATTCTGCCGATTCATTATTTTTCAGAAATTCTTGTGAAAATTTTTTGTTTGTTCTTTGTAGCCCCAGATATCCCTTATAAAACAAACTCAAGCCCATTTTTGTAACTGCAATAGTTTTCGAGATATTTAAAAAACAAACTTGAAAAATTGGGAAAATGGTAAAGATTTCAATATCGAAAAAATTTTGTTTATTGCAAACTCTTCGTAGCCCCAGATATCCCTTATAAAACAAACTCAAGCCCATTTTTGTAACTGTAATAGTTTTCGAGATATTTAAAGAACAACCTTGAAACATTGGGAAAATGATAAGGACTTCGATATTGAAAAAAGTTTGTTTCTTTTTTTCCTTTGGCAGGACTCCGTTTTGCGAAGAGAAGAAAAACTTCTAATAGAAATTCATGTAAATCGAAAGCGGTCGGTTCCAACTGTTGGTCGATTTGACATGGAATGACCCATAACTGTTATAGAACAATGTAATATAACTGTTAAAATTCTTTTTTACGATCAGGCTCCAAGACTGTTACATAATATTTATATAAATGTAATGTAACGTTTGTAACGTTATTTGTTACGCCAGGGTTATATAACCGCGACTGTTAGTGTTTGCTGGGTTACAGTTTCAAAAATTCAGAAAATTTCATGGAAGCTATACCTACGCGCACCTATAATTTCCACCCACAAATCAGTACGATTCGGCAAACAGATAATCTCTTGAAAGGACTATTCAAATGCAATTTTCGATCTGATCACGAGTCGATTTGTGATGAAAAACCTAATTTCTCATAACGATTTTACAATAAGATTTCCCAGGCTCTGGGTAAGAGCGAAGGAGCAAAATTTAGTGCACATCTCGTGGGAAATTGAGTGGTGAGATCAAACTGTCTGAAGTCCTGTGTCTCGTCTCCGTGTCATATAATATTATATAACGTGAGTTTGGTATCAAGGTATGTATGAATGTACCAACTGGTGTCCCGCGACGTCGACATCGACGGCGTCGCCGCCGTGAGACAAAGTTTCGGCTCGTTCACCATCAGGCGATTTGCGCTGGCGCGTTACGTGGGTGAATAGATGGATGTGGGGGGTTGAACCCAGCCCCTTTCCCCGAATCCTCAGTCACCGGGTCGACCTGCAAGCAGCGGGTCTACCGCGCCTCTCATACTTACGCGAAAATTGTGTGTAGAATATATATATTCGGCCCTGTTTCATAGAGTCGGACAAAATGTAAACAGTCACGCTGCAGCACAGTTTTGAATCCCACATGAACAACAGAGACGAGTGTCAAGAATTTGATCGTCGATTTTCGCCGAAATTCTGCGTCAGTGCAACGGCATCGTGATCGTCGTCATCTTGGAAACAATCGTCGACATGTCAATTGTCGCTGCAGTGATCACGAAAACTTTTCCTTGTGTTTCTATAGTGAGCGCGTGTATTTTCGATGACACGCATAATTCGCGCTGAAGTGAATCTCACAAAGCTGTGTAAAAATAAGTGATGTCGAAGGATAACCAACCGTCGCGTCAGTTTCGTACAGTGCGCGGAGTGTTGATCGTTGATGACGCTTAACTGCAGCTTCTATTTCGGCTCATTGTGTGCGTGCGGTGATTCGGTAGAACATTGTACAGGGTTTCATCATATTCCAGGGGTTATACTTCATTGTATGACTGAGGCTGGAAGAGTCATACGGTCATGGCGTGATATGACCTCCGTCGTACACCATCATGCCGTTAATTAGCTTGTAGAATCGCGATTGATCGTTGTTTTTGTTTGTGTGCAATTGCTATCGACGGAGTATAATTAAGATGCTATGATTCTTGGTGGATTATGAATACAATGTGTCAAATTTTGACAACATGATCACGTTCTGGTGGATGGATACTCACCGAAAAGTCAAATTTTGAGGTCAGTATACATAATCAGGTCAGACGTATTGCACATCGTGAACATTCTAGAGCGTGAAAATACACGAAGCAATCATTCAACGGAGTATAATGAAAATCCGAACTGTAATGATAACAAATTAATGTTATGTAAAAAACTCTATCTGATTCCGTCAGTCCCACATTTTTACCGCGTTCCTTTTTTAACTGGCAGTACTGCGAGTTTTCTTAGTCTCTTCCTCGCACCTGTGGGCTCGTGAATACAGCCATCTCTCTGTGACGAAGCTTGCAGTACTGTCAGTGAATAGATGAACATAGCCTTCGTTCTCCAGGTTACGTAGTACCTAATTGATTTTAAACCGCAGACCTGGAGATGAATTGTGTAGATTAACAGACAATAATGAGATGAATGGCCATTCGGTCATACATTGCTGGACGCGGTCGTGCGTTTAGCATGTCACACTAGCGGACGTGTGTGAATCTGAATTTTGATGGAAATAGGGATGTGAATAATTTTGGATTATTAGGCGTGCACAGAGACTGAGAGACATGGATAGATGGATCTAGAAAATCGTACGACTATGATCTAGTTGGATATTATTCTGTTATTCTAGTGATTCTGGTACGTCGGAAGCGTAGGAATAAACCAGTGCTAAGAGGAAGAGAGAGAACCCAACGGTCGTTTTTAATTACGAGATTTTTTTCGTTTTTGGTTTCATTCTGGTTTCGTCTTTTTTCTCAACTGCGTTTTACCTTTTGCTATAGAGATAAAAAGGAATAAACGGGAAGGCAAAAGGACCGACGAGTAGGTGCATGAGAGCTTTTAGAATAATTTTTCTCCTATCTGTCAGTCGTTATACTGCCTACTCGACCCACTAAAACTCACAGCCACTAACCACGACGACCACTCTTCTCTGTTGTATCAAACGAGACTTCGCCAAGTCCATAGTTAATACACGCGAATTTGCCACCATATATTATTCCGGGATTTTATACTATTTGGGTGATTTCTAGAAAAGCAGAAAACAGTTTTTGGTAGTTCCAGTCAAGCGGGAAGAATCTGTGATTCGTAGATGCATGGAATGAAATGGAATGGGCAGTGAGATACTGTTCATGCTTCGATTATTTCCTTTCATTCACGTTCTGTATTGTGATTGCGTAGCGTTGGAAAACGGGGGAAAATTGATTTCTGATTTTCCAGCAATTAGCTGAAGATCGAAAGACGATCGTTCGCCTGTTGCTTCAAATGAGACGCACCGTATTAAATATTCCGGCATTGTGTTCTCAACAAAGAACACCCGGGGTATCATTTTTCTAATTTTTCTTTCAATACGACTGCTTCCTCTTGAGTATTTCTGATTATGAACATGATATCGATTGTACGATTGTTCACGATATTCTCGTCGATTCCCCTCACTACCGCTACCGGTGGAAAATGTACGCCCAGGGAGTACTTGTGCGGAGGAACAAAGAGTTGGCAAGGTATCGCAAAGAAAGCGGCGAGATTGCGAAGAATGGAAAACAGAAACAGTAAAAGAAAGGAATTGAGTGAAAATGGTATAAAACAAACGCAAGCCCACATCGACTATTATCAGCATCGATTTCATTCCAGGTCACGCAGACGTCTCTCTATAACTCTCACGATAATTTCTTGTTCCCAAGCGAATTCAGCCAGGATCATCGACTCGTTAGACGCTTTAGAGTAATCAGGTATTCCCTTCGATTTCCGTTTCAATCGCCTCGATTCATCCCGGCTAAAGAATTACGCGATCAAAATCGACCTGGAATGGAAAAATAAAGGATGAAAAGAAATACACTTACCTACCGGCCGCGGCCTCCTGCTCCCGTTTTCCTCCTCAACCTCACATCAAATGGACTGGAAACAAGTACATTTGTCAATCGGGAAAACGAGCGAGAGGTGAGGTGAAGGTCGCTGTGTGGACCAAATACTCGTCAGAAAATCATTAAACACTAACATATATCGTGGTCTGATTATCCGTTCCCCCGTTTTATTCATTACTCTGGAACGCACATTACGACGGTAACATCACCATTACTCCGATCTCACGATTGGTTCCTCAAAAATTGACAAACAAGTTGCTTGTTCTATTTCTATTGATGTCTTCTAGAATATCCGTGGAGGAAAAATGTGTCGGCTTATTTGAGCATACGCAATTTGGAAAAAAAAAACTTCAGAATCTTCAAAAACAATGACTTCTAACCAAATTCAATGCATAGCATGCAACCATTTCATTGGATATTTTCACATTCGCTTGGAATAATGCTCAAATTGTTCTCGCACGCTTTTGCGAGTTTCACCTAACTCAGTTGGTTGTGCATTTTTTCATAATTGTCATCTACAACGACTGAGATAATTGTCTGCCTGCTAGAAATTAAGTGCTTGAGTACCATAGTCGATGAATATTTGAAGGGGAAGCTTTTGCACTAGCTTCGTTCGCTTCTAATATCAAATTTATGAAATCAATATGAGAAGAGTGGAGGCGTATATGTATATATGTAGTTGGCAGCGATCCTGACGCGGTCTTTCGTGTCAAATATTTTATGTAAACAACCTATCTGCTAAGCTGCAGCGAGATAGCTGTTCGATCCTTCCGCATTATGACGGCTTAAGATCCTTTCACGCGATGCTAGCGTTCACGTAGTTCGTGACGTGTGGAACGATGAACACCAACCGAGACAAGGGGTTCATCGTAAAAGCTCTTTAATTGGATACCTACCATAAATCATGTAAGTTATGTATTACGATATCTGCTGTGAGTGCGACGTTACATCCAGTTGACAACTCGATTGAACATTCAATCCACCGTGATTTCAAGTGATATTAGTCATTCGACGACAATCTTGGCACAAACAATCCCTCGTGAAAATAAACCAGAGTGTTTTGATTGAAAACACAGGGAGACATGGCTTTGTCGGCGTGCTCAACCATCCGAAACATCAAAGTGTACGCCGCAAACATTTGCCGAGGAGCACAAATAATACGCTTGCACACACTTTTGCAATTACACTCGTTTATATTTATACGTCCGCGGAATAATAACACATGGAAATGACGCAGCATGCGATATCAATTACTTGCTCTGTCTCATATTACAATGTTTCCATGATACTGTGCACGGTGTACCTAACGTTTCCGAAAATTTGGACACAAAATGTCTCCTGATTTTTCTCCTGCCTTTCGTTGATTCATGCTCTTCGTTATTTCGTTGATCTTCACACTGGAGATAATTAGGCAGAAATCGTACTAATGACCATTTGGACAAAGTATTCCACAGTCGCAAAATGGATTGCAGCTTCGTTAAGCTTTTTCTCGCAACTCATTCGCGCCTGCAATTTGCGTTGATAAACTCGTCATAGCCAGTGTTGTTAGTTCGCTGAGGTAAAGATCGAGCTATGTAAAGAGTCGGAAGAGAGAATACCGTACCAAATGAAATGAAAAAAAAAACGTAGTTCAAGAGGAGCAGAGAAGAGTAGAGGGAGGTGAGACGGGTAAAATCCTTTGTACAAAAATCAATGGAAAGCCAAAGTGACGTAGCATCAGGAGCGTAGATGTCTGTTACGAGATAACTTTACCGGGGTATTGAAAAATAATGAAGAGCCCCCCCCCCCCCCCCCCAATATCTCCCTTCTCATGTTTTGCCCGCAGCCTACTATATATTCTCCACTTCTGTCGTTTCCCCTTCTTTTTACCCCCGACCCCCTGTCTGTATCTGCTGAATATAACCGTTATAGGATGCTGGTGGTCGCGTGGCGTGTTGATGACAACTGGGTAATTACTTTTCAAGTAGCTCCGGCTCTAGACGTGCAAATGAACAACGAATCGTTCCCGATTCTACGCCAATATTATTTTTCCTTCTATCCTTTACTATTCACTGGCTTTCACCCCTGCAATACAACTTCGAGAAACCGTAGTCCAGCCCCATTTCAAACAATACCGAAATACGATTCACCCGATAATTAAACCTTCGCTTTCATTTCATGCAACGGTAACGTACGGGCCAGAAACCATTATCTACATATCAAACTTGACTCGACAAATTTCCGTATCACGTTAACCGAAACGTGTGAGAAAATTTTTTACGGTTCATCATTGATCGTGATTTCAGTATCACAGAATCTGATTGAGGACACTGGTACCATTCTATCAATTGGCCGTATATTGCATCATTTTATTTGCCCAATTTTGCTTTGAGTGTAGCTGCTCTTGAATGGTTTCCGTTCCGAGGTGCTGGGCAGAAATTATCAACGCGGAATGTGAAGCATCGAAAGCATTGAAGTTTGGCTAATTTGCCATTTGCCATGAAATGGTACAGTAATGGTTTTCTTTTCCAATGATGAAGAGTCAACGGTGAAGCGCAGTTGCGTGACGATATAGTGTAACCTAAACGTGCTGTGAGTGTAGGAATTTTTTGCATCGCTGTGAAAATATTCTCTCTATTATTTCCCATCGATTCTCTTTTATTGTGTAACAAAGTGAGTACGAGCATGTAGTTCGAACTTACCTTCAGTCGAATAGTATGGTTTCTTGGCTCGCTTGGTCGCGTGGTTACAAGCATGCCGTTGGATTCGTGGCGTCTATATCAATAAATCACGTATTATTGAACGTGTAGTTCAGTTTGACACACGGGGAGGCAAGTCTAGCTCTGATACGTCATAAGTCACAGCTGGTAGCACGTTGAAGCGACGTTCCCCCGTGGCCCAGCTTAACTCGGCAAGCGTAATAGTGCTATTAACTGGTTCTGTATCTTAGCAACGAAACCTACGACCCCTTTATTGCTAGCTATGATTGATATTATAAAATATACGCCTCCACGTTCCTAACTCTAGCTGCAGCTTTTAGACTTCAGTTTTGTTTCGGCCCTTCTTTTTCCCTCCCCGTTTCAGGCACTTGTCCATAAAGTCCACCCCGAATGTCCGAAGAGGTATATAGTAAATGTGATGCCTTAAGTTGTCGCTCGGAGAACTCACCCCACGAGAACCGTCTTACCGGAGTATACCGCGTAACTCAATGAAGAATGCAATATAAAAGTTCATGAGCTTTTTTCTCCCCAGTTATTCAACGATGCTTCACTTTTTTATTTACGTTACACCGGGTGCAGAAGCTGTGCATTGGTCGCGCTATACGGACTCGACGGTGGTTCAAATTCAAATGGAAAGTACTAAAACGTCTCATTTTCAGGTATAATGATGTTTACGTAATTTCTACTGCCGCGGAAGCTCGGGGCTAAAACTATTCAACGATTGACTAATTTTGGGGTAAACGACTGTTTATTCACCCGATGAAACATGACGCGTGCTTAAATCGCTTGAATCACGCTAATACTGTTCCCCACCTCCAAATATCCCCCTATGAAAACCAATCATGCTTTACACTCAATAGTCCGCGCGTTCCGATAGAAAATCGCGATGAAGTATACCTATTCTGGAGCTTCATACTTTGCCAGGCATCCAATTTTTTCTACGAATATTTTCTCAGGCCCAGAAGTCATTTTGTACGACAAAATTTGAAATCAAATTCTTCCTTCACACAACAAAAAAAGCGCCAAATTTTTACTCTCGAATGCAAGGTGTATCAATATTACCAGTATTGTCGAAGTACACAACTATTTCTTGCCAAATACAATAGTTGCCTTTCATCAGTTACCTCGTGGATCATCAGCTTGTTTATCACCTGGAAATAAAGCATGTGAGAAAATGGGTCAGTCGTTAAAAGACAATGTTGGTATTCAAGATGTCGTCGAATATACATACAGCCGGCGATTTCTACGAGGGTGTGAAAAGTCTCGTCAAAATTTGGATTATTGCCGATAAATTTTTAAGGAGCTATCAGTGTGTGTGTGTGTGTGAGAGCGAGAAAAGGGTATCCGTTTTATATTTACCGTTGTGATTTATAGGTGAACGATGATCGATACGAAAATAACTGTGGAGTTAAAGTTGTTCAGCACGAAGGGCGACACAGATCTTTCCATCGTTATGTTACTTTTTCACAATTTGTTATTCAGTTTTTTCGGTTTCATGTTCACGTCGCTCCAGTCGGGTTATCTGTCGAATCGATTCTTTTTTTCTCGAATATCTCCAAGCCTGTCTTATCTTGCCACTTTATTTACGTGGTCGAAGTTTACGACAGCGATACAAGTAGGAGGAGAAAAAGAAGTCAGTGACGTAAGAATATGTCACGGTACGTCGACTTTCATAAAAATATACCACTCCTCGAAACGAGGCAAAATTTGTTTCCACGTAATGTCATAAGGGGTGAGAATATTCGACTGAATTACTCCGGTGTACGGAAAATCATTTTTCTCCATCTTTCGACAATGATGATCAGTTCGTCTGAAAAGGAGGAATCAAATGCTGGTCAATTAAAGATAGAAATTCTCATTGATAACAAGAATGATTTCGTTATTACCGTCACAATTCGCAGCAATTGGTTGAGAAGCTTTCATCTTCGAACTGGTTCTTTTTTCCCCCTTACCTTCGCGTTTCCTTTTATACTCCGAGGCCGCGTCGTATTTCTGAAATTGGGAAAGACGACAGAGAAAGGGAGAGAAAAAAAAGAGTGAGAGAGGATTGATGAAGCGGCAGCAGAGGAGGAGGAAGAGGAATCCATAAGCTATCTAGTTCTTGCCCTACGAAGAACCCCTCGCTTGGTCTGGTTAAAGTAGGGCGGAAGCTGTGGAAAAGGCAGCCCTCCGCCCCTTGTACCTCGAAGATTCTTGCGTTGGTAAGGTTTTCGACTATCCCACCACGCTGCCACCAGTTCCGGCGGTCTTACCGTAGGCGCGTCACTTCTTATATCTCCCTTTTATCTCCGAGGACCCTGCGCCGCCTAGGGATATGGACCTTACAGCTTATAAGGCATCATTTGATTACCGCTTTCCCCGCGTGTATCTGCTCAAAGCGATATTGCTTGTTGAATCACGTCCTACTACACAGGGAAAAATGTTATTTGACGAGTGTTCGGTACGCTCCGAAGTTCCGCTTGCTATACCTTCTTCCTTTCATTCTATGCCTCCCTACCCTTTTACAACCTTTGTACACCTATGTAAAAGCCTTTTGTTATTCTGGCTTCAGGCTATTATTTATTACTTCCGTATCCGCTTTAGATTCCGGGATTCCTCCTTCGCGAGAGAAACGGAGAATATAAATTTATCTACTTGGCACCCAGGCTCTGTGTTAAAGGATTCCAAATTCTACCAACTCTTCTTTAACGTCCCTCCGGTCAAGATTCCTCTTTCCAACCACGTACGCATCTCATATCATTATTTCAGGGTCAGTCGATAATCAGCTCTTTTTTCCATTTTTAATTCTGGAAGAGATGCTGATCAAAAATTATAAAATTCGAATTCAAATTATCCAGATTTTGAATAACAGAATTGCTACGTCTGAATGGCAACGGATGATTTTTCACAGCTGTACAGCTCTCTTCGGTTGAGTAAACTGCAAGTATACATTTATTGACAAGCGGTAGATATACATACCCGATGCGATGGATCATGGACGCATCACGGGCGGGGTTTCGTAATAAATCTATAATTGCTCACTGCAGTGAACTACGAGAGCACTCAGCCAACGGGCTCCGCACTACACAGTGTCCGTTAATGCGATTTAGATATTGACTTATAATCTTCAGTTTTCCATGCTTTTGAAGGGATAAAACCAACCCGAAACTCGTTGGAGGGACAGCGGGAGTGCTGGACAGAGGGACAGTGGGACAGAGGGGACCCAGCAGCACACCGGTGTAAACGGAATAATAATTAATCCCGAATCGACCGCGGCAATGTTTAAAAGCTCGTTTGAAATATCGCTCGGTCCGGCCATTAAGGACGTTAACGACTTTTTGAAATCCGCATGCCGCCCGCACTCATTAAAGGTCCTCCGAACTCTCCAGTCGCCTGCAAAGCAATTATGTATAATTGCCAGTGTAAAAAATTTGCCCAGAAATTTACAAACGAAGCGGTAGACAAAAATGAGCATTCGTCAAAAAATGACCTGTCATATATTCCCGAAAAATTGTCAACTGTCATTCCATTTTCTGGCAAGTAGATTGACCGCTAAGTTCGTGAAAGGTTTCTGTTGGCATGGCTCGGCTTGCTTGTCTGAGGGATTGAGTGCATGAAGCACGAACATACACGTACATTTATAATTCCTGGCAGCACTTAACTCAGCTGCCAAAATGCAACGCTTAAGATTCACTAGCGACTAAACAGTCATGGAAGTAGCTCCCGATGCTCGAGCTGCGCAACCAAGCCAAGAAAGTTGGCTATTTACTCTCTCCGAGTTCGCTCTACCAGCTCGTTTGCGAATGCAGCAGTATTTCATTTACTTGCCAAGCAAACACATTAGGCTCTAGGTATAACTACCTCCAGTCGCTCCTTCATCCCAACAGGACGCTTTATACTAAGAGAGGATTTCGGACACGTTTATTAACCTACTCAAATTATTTTCTAGCCCTGAAATTATTACCAAGTTCTAGCTGAGTCTCGATGAAATATTTCACCAAACTCATCCCCCTACATCACAGGCCTTTGTGTAATTATCATCGTGAAAAAAATGGTCACCGACATCTGCACTGAAAACGAAAAAGTTATCCAGTGACCGAAAGCAATCTTTAAATTTTTGTGGTTCTTCATAATTGGATCCTGTTTGTTCGTTTTTCTTTTTCTCTACCATAGAAGCCTGTGAAACACAAATCCATATAATTAGACCGTAAAAACAAGTTTTCTCTTTTCTTTTTCAGCTACTTTTACGATGAAAAGTTGTATTTCCCGTTGTTAGTCGGGTTAGTTTTGGGGTTTAATTAGTTCGGCGGTTATTTGGCGGTGGTGAGTTTAAGCAAAAGTCCGTAAAGACATTTAGGTCGGGCATTTAATAATTGTCTGACATGCCGGTCACGAGTCGCCAAAACTTGAAGCTGTTAAGCCAGAACTAATTGAAGTGTTGTTAAGGGCTTGAGGCTCATGCTGACGTAACTTGGCATTGGGTATTAGAGAGATTCTGTGACAGCATTTTGCCAAATCCTCTGTGATAGATCTCGCATTATAATGAAACCAGCCCACGACGAGAATCGCTAATATTGTAGAAGAAGAAAACTTTTTTTTCCTCAAAATTCAAAACACGACACACGATCGATATAACTACAATTTTCGTACCTGCTGACCCTGAACCGCTGAGGCGTTGAAGGTGACTGGGGTCTCTCAGCACTTTTCCCCGATGAAATTTTAATCAGTCTACAAACAAGGCTTGGAAAAACCCGATTCCATTTCTTAGGAAAAAAAAAACAATACGATACAAAAAACTGGACTTGAGTGAAGTGAGTTTGAGACATGTATTTCTCTTCATGAGTTTTGTATTCTCTGTTGAAAACTGAGAAGATTTCATTCGGGAAAAAATTCTGTCGATGTAATAACTTCCAAACTGGAGAGAGTTATAGTTCGACGAATCACAGCCGTGTCCGTTTGAAAACGTAACGGTTATTTCTTGATCTATGATTGGCTCAACTTAAATTCCTTCCCATTTGAAAACTATTTGACCTACGAACTTTCCGCTCGGACAAAGTCGTTTCCGATTTTCTCAGAGAATACGCTCACCAAAGTTCAACCCAGTCGGAGCATGTAAGTGCTTTTAGCACGGGCAGACTATACAGCGAGTACATCCGAGCGTGAAGTAGTGCGTACACTCAGAGAAAAAACGAAAAAAAAATAGAAAAATGGAAGTAAAAAAAATCTATTACAGTCGTCGGGCGTGTTCTTTTTTCGTTTTCGTTTTCTACTTCTCTTTGTTTTGTTTATTCTTGCACAGTGAAACAATGCAACGAGACACCGAGAGAGGCGAGAGACGTGAAACTTATGCTGCCATAAACAAAAACTTCGCACACGCGTGACGTTGGTATTCACGTCTTTTTATTACATGCAAACTATAAGGGAACACACGACTGCCTGCATTTACTAAAGTAAAGTATTCGCACCTACCAACCGTGTACGGTGCGGCGCGGCGGTGGCGGCAACGTCGGGGTGCAGTGAAAGCCCCTTCCGAGCTTTTTTCTTTCTTATATTTATACTCCTTCCTTTTTTTATTTCTCTCATTCCGTTTTTCCCTGTCTCTCTGCTTTTTTATTGTTACCCCGCATGTCGTACGTCCCGGTTCATTGTTTCGCTTTGACGAGAAAGTCTACCGTGCAAACTCCGAAGCTGACTTCGAGTGCGTGAGTAACGAAGGTTTTCCAAAATTACAAAGCCTCGATATCATTATTTTATACTTCACGACGATCCCTCGGGTTTGATAATATAATTATCGTATTCCAGATGCAGGCAGGTTGACAATTTAAAGAGGAATCTACATCCTTTCACATTCATTTTGACCTAATCACAATTCTGTCATTTCCTGATCAATCGCAGCCTGAAGTATCATTGATCAGCAATAAAATTCATATGCCTAACTCAACCAGTTTTCTTTTCTATCATCTATTTCCAGATATGACAGATACGATTCCCCCTCATCCCGCTGCTATGGAGCTGCGGCAAAGCAACGATCTAAGTGCTGAGTGACGTTAAGTGACTTTTTTTAGTGAAGTGAATCGTTTGCCGTAGTGACTGCAGCGAATGCAAAATATTTTACGAATTGCTCATCCGTGCTTATCGAAAGCTGCCAGATGCCTCGAAATCCTCGAATTAGGAGACCAACTTCAAACATGGTGAGTACAGTTATTTTCCCCTTCCACTACTTTGCACATTTTTCTGAGAGGGCGACAAAAAAACTGGGAAAATTTTCTTTATCGCCCAGTTTCATGGTAAACGACCTTGAATATTGCGGGAATAAATTGTAACGTTATGGATAAATAAAGGGACAAACCGCGATGTGGGTATAGGGAGTAAAGTGCACGAGCACGAAATGTCAAATGCACTCCGCGTGGTCCATCAACATGCAAATATCCTTTTATCCTCGCAAGGTAATGTATGCGTCCTAGGAGAATCAGTATTCAAACGAGGGCACACGTGATCCGCCCCCCTGATACCGTTGAGGATGGGGCTCAAGCAACCCTCCATGAACTATCCGGTAACACGCCCACACTCTTAGCCTAAGCCAAACCTTTATTTTTACGATCACCATACCAACGACGCAACGTTCGATATATTTTTCAATGGCTAACCTTTGAATTTATTTAATAAGACAGCAAATCCAGTTCCATCGATACTGTGCATACCTATACCTGCTTTTTTACCTACACACCAAAACCTCCCAGTATTATATATTATACCTATACCTACCTCACCCCTTAGACCCCATACGAGCTACCGATGAGCCAGTTTCCTCAAAAGCTCTTGGATATTCGAGAAAAGTAGATAAATGAGTGTCAAGAACTATGCAGACGGATTAACTCCCGAAGGACACAAAATGAAAGCTCCCAAAAAAGTCACGCGAACTTTCTCATTTCATTTAACACGATCTATGATCAAGAAATGTGAGCTCGATCAGATTAAAAAAAAAATCGTTTCATTAATTTTTTAATGGAATTGTAAATTTCCCAAAATTGGTTATCTGCAGAGAACTATCCATGAATAAATTCTGTGGTGTAAAACGAGTAAATAATGGGAGCGGAGAGTTCATCTTGCAAAAATACTCTCGAAGTCGAAATTTTCAACAAAATATTCACAGCCATTTGTCACGGATGTATCAAATTTATGGTAATCGGTAATCATTATTAAACTACCCTCAGATGAATTCGATCGTGGAAAATGAGTAGGCAATCTTGTTCATCCTGTGAAACTCTATTCGGATATCGATTTTGAACAACATCGTTGAAGTCGTTTTCTGCAAAGCATGTTAAATTCGGTTAAATCGGTAAATACTCGTGGGATCTGAATTCCGAGCAAACTCGCATTGATCGACGAATTTTTGATGATAGAATTTTTTCGAATTCCTCGTCGAATTTTGATATCGTCTGTGAAGTAAGAACATGCGGGGAGCTTCCCCTCAACTTCACATATTTCTTTCTTCTCCTATTCTCTCTCTCTTTTTTTTAAACTCACGCGCTCCCCTCGCAGGATGTGCTGCGGGAACCAGCAGTCAGCAGCCAAGAGTAAAGAGCCATGAGCCATGAGCGAACAGCGAACAGCCAACAGTCTCCCTACACTCCCTATTTATCTGAATCAGATGCCTAGAAAAACGGGAGATTTTATCGCGCGGTAAATTGAATCCGCTGATTCGATAATAGAACGAAAAAGAAAAGAGGAAAAGAAAAACGCTCCACTGTCATTCCCATGGCCGAATGCGCAGCACCCGCAATTCTTTAATCTCACTTTATACTCGCGACCGATTCTGAACATCTTATGAGCAAATGTTCCACTTTGACGCGGAAAATTAACAGCGTAATCACTTCAACGAGAGCAAATTGATGTAAAAGGCAGAATAATGGAATCTACGTTGAATTTTAATTGGCGCGATGTAACGTCTGCGTTTCCACAAATCGTTTCACTAGTAAGACCATATTATGGCCGACCAGAAAAGAGAATAGGAGAAACGTATCGGTTTTAATTATTATCAGTGATAATGGCTGAGCTCACCCCTATAGCATATATAGTATTGAAACTCGATAACCGCTCGAAGTCCATTACTAACCAAAACTAGTATTGGAATACAATGTACGTATTGTAAAATTTTCAAAACCACTGATTCTGGGTTTCAATACGTTTTCAAACAACTCATGGAACTATCCTTTTTCGATTGAACCCTCCGACGAAATATTGATATGCAAAGTTACCAGAGGTAGATAGGAACCGGAAAATTGTGACGATGTCATCGAAAGTTGACTAAAACTAGAAAAAGAAAAAAAGACTCCATCTTCACGCGAGATACTCCCGTAATTTTTGTATTTTTATTTATTTTTTGTTGTTGTGTTTCTGTAATCATCCCTCCGGGGGTGTTGAAGCTCGAGCAACGAGGGTAAACATTTCCGTGAAACAAACCGCCCCCATGTCATACCTATATATCAGAGATAACTTTTCGACGATCTTTTGAACTTGAGCTCAAAAGCAAACAAATTAAATGACATGGTGGTAGCTGTATCGTGCGGGAACGTACTACGTGTCTGTCGCCGGAGATATCCTCTTGACTGGATGAGAGAGGGAGGGATGTTTTCTGGGGTTGACACCTACGTATACATATACACACACATGTACATGCACGGGACGAATGCGTGTACGCGGAACGGTGACATTTAAAACGAGAAATTCCACATACGGACATTTTTTTGATCAATTTTCATTTTAGATTTCAATTTATCATTCTGAATTACATCTCACATCGACAGTCAAGACTGTTTCAAAATTCATGGTCTTCCTCCTGGCCATTTTTCTGGAACGACGATTCACTCGGAACTTAGGATTCTACTCGATTTTTGAGAAGATAAATAGTGAAATTGAGGAATGTTCGTTCGGATAGATTTTCGGAAAGCTGTCCCCAGTAGAAATTTGATGTTTCGCATGCCACCTCCTCGTCACACGCAGAGAGGAGAGCGACGCGCACACAAGAGAAGATGAGTCTAGTTCGTGTGGCAGCCGCACCGAGTGCACTGCGCGTAACTCCACGATTCTGTGTACTTTATAGGTTTAGATTAAGGCGGGAACTCTGCGAGAGGTATGGTGTCGTGTTGTTTTGTGTTCCGACCCCGTTTCACCGGTTTTGTTTACCGCTCGTACAAGAGTAGTTGAAGTAAACAGCTTTGGCACCAGAGGGGGTTATGCTGGCGTAGAGTACGTAGTGTCAACGAGAGAGAGAGAGAGAGATCAAGGTTGAAAGCGGGAGAATGCAAAGTGGGCGACTCAACGGAGAGTTCAGACTAATAATGAACTTAGTGCAGTTTTTCATTTCATCGGAAAATTCCAGCTCCTAATGCGTTAGAGACGCACTTTATGACTTGGCAAAGGGGTGTCAATTGTCGGTATTAACTTCCACCGGAAGTGCTGGGAAATCCTGGAATCCATTCGTGGCGACTTTGCATTTCACTTTAATGTTACTCATTTTTTCTTATGGGTTGTAAATTGTAGAGTGTTCACGTAGCTCACGCTCGGCGATGGACCTGTGGTGAATGTACGAAAATTATTATTCTCGCGTGTAGATATATATACATATACAATCTGCGAAAGCACCACCGTTACCACCCCATCGTGATAATACATACACTTGTTTCACGCGCTTACGCGCTCCTCCACTGAATTTCATCGAGACAAAGGAAACCTCCAAGTTGGTAAGAGACGTTGACAGCCCCGTAACCGACCGCGACGCCTGGTATACCTCGTCCGTTGAACGCAGGATCGAAACAACGGGGATCTTTCACGAGGATCTGTAGGCGTTAGCGACTTTTAAACATTTTTTGAGATTGAAAAGTGTCTGGAACCCATCAACCCATTAGAAAAAAAATTGAAAAAATTCCGCTGTCGTTTCATGTATGGGGTGCGTTTCTATCGACTAAGGAGTTATTTTATGAGTGCACGTTCCGACGACGGAATGATTTTTATATCTATTTTTTCACTCCACTAAGAATGGCAAACACCTAAAAACAATTTTTGTCTCCGCCTGAACCAAAGTTCAAATCATTACACCCAAGAATTTAACTTTCTGCATGCATGTTCGGGTCCTCGAATCCCGAACTTCGAACTGGGATGACGCTGCTTCTGGAATCACGTTTTGCTTGATTTTTTGTTTCCTATTTTTTGCTTTTGGGTAACCCGTCATTGAAATATGCTGGTAACCCTGCGAGCGCGTTTTTACAAGCCTTTTTTTTCTTATCGTAGCAAAGACTACAAATCCCCAAAATATGTGAACACTCTTTCATAATCAACGATTGATTCGAAAAGAGGAAAATGTATCTTGGATTGACCGATAATTTTGAAACCGTTAACCGGATGTTACCCCTCGAACGGAACGCACGGAAAATGGCTGGGAAAATGATTCTCGACGTCAGATTGCCGTTTCGACAATTTTTTCTGCTTCTTTCATTGGTTCACTTTGCATTCTTGGTAACATTATATTTCTCATTAGCAAGAGAGATTAGACGACGGAAAAGAACCGGAAATACTACCATCGTTTTATATACTACACCGGCGTGGTAGCATGGACTTAATTACAAGTTGCGGACGCAGAAAACGAGGTAGAACCCGCAGTCCTGAATGAGAAAATGATTAAGTAACGAAGTGTAGGCCATGTCTGCAGTACCTGGGTCGATGAAAGACCCTCGGACGTGCGTGTTTCTATCTTTTACACACGTCTATCTCTCTTATGTATAGCCCCCATTTTCACTGTACATACATACGTGCGCACACTCATATTCACCGATACCGACAAAGAGACAGATACCTGCGGCTTCACTGGCAAACACAAATGTATATTCATGTCTGGACAGCACTTAGTTGGGCATAAATATGGATAGGATCGAGCTCTATTCACCTCGTGGCTGTAGTTGTGTCTCGTGTAATTTGCACCATTTCCAACTATCATCATCGTACTAACATTCAATTGAGCAGCTTTCGTCATTTTTCATCTCATATCGAGAATATCAGACGTTGCCATAAAGTCCGCAAATCTATTTCTCCTGGCTTGAGCCACAACGACGAGTCATTTGATCAGGGATGATGCATGGAGGACAATCATTTTTCGGAAACTCGTTTCAATTTTGTTGATTCAGTTTCATGCTGGAAAAAATCCTTTCCACTCTTTTTTTCTCGTCAACGAAGAGAGCTGTGCGGGACAAAGTACCGCTGGTCGTTGCATGGCTCGCGAATTGTATCAGTTGGCGAATACGCGTGCGTGCGTGCGTGCGTGCGTTTCTCATCGCTGTCCAGCTACTGGTACATTCAGGTTACACAAAAGTTCGCAATACTTCGACAGAGATGGCTCGCAATGCGATGTTACATGGCAGACGGAAATCTGGACAAAGAGAAATGGCAACTCTGGTACGTACAATATAAGTTGGAAGACGGTGTTCGGAGCCTTACAGCTGAAGAGACAATGCGGAATCATCAAGTTTCTCACTCGGTTCTCTGTTCTCGTGCTCTTAACAGAGTTTAAAACGGAAGTGATGGTGGAAGCAAGTTCAGCAACGTCGAGAGGTGAGTATAGCAGGTGGGGTGGGGGACGGAGGGTCGCCCCTGCTACGATGAATTTAGGAAAAGCTCTTTCAGAGGGGCAATTCGCCAGGGGGGAACAATAAGATGCTAATTAATGAATATGTAATATTTGCATATTCAGCTGGCGAGCCCCCAGCTACCACCGACAATGAGAATGAGCGGAGAATTCCACCCCGCCTAATTCATTAATTAGCTGAGATTCATAGGGCAAGTATAAAATGCCATACAAAGCAGATCCGATGTTTCAAAGACACGGAAAATTCAACTTCGTTAATTTCGCGCCAATTTACGTTCACTGTGCTGAATCTTATTGTTAATACTCCTACAGTATTACATGAGGGCTCAAGAAACGTAGATTTCTCGGACATCGCGGGACTACGCGTACCTAATTTTCCGTTGAAGACAAGAACTGTCATATTTTGGCGTACGAGGCTTGCCGAAAAAATTTGCGGAGAGCATTTTGCAGTAGCCAAATCTATCGCCAAATTGCGTATTCTAGAATTCACAGAAGCTATGACGCGCAAAAGACGTGTACGCTCTATTTCGACGAATGAACGCTGGAGCAGCCCTGCAGCATCCTTTTTCGAGCTCGTAACTCAGTGTCAAGATATCGGAGAGTGATTTCGAAGAAAGTAATATCGACATTACTCCATCCAATTAAAAATGCTATGTGCAGGCAGTGGAAATATCGTGGAGTGTGGCCTGAACAGAATCTCAGAGCTTGCCTATTCAATTTGAGAATACTTCTTATTCGAAATTCTTTCCGATATTTTCATGAACCTGCAGAACACCGTGGTCTCTTTTTTCTTTTTTTCTTTGAAAAAATTCAAGAGCCAAAATATCGGAGGCTATGTTGTGACTTTTGAATGGTCCACCTGGTAAATTCGGTGAAAAGATATGGTGATTGTTATCCGTTTTTCAAAAATGAGGATACATATATCTCCTACAAATAACGATGATGCAAATACAAAAAGATAGCCAAAGAACTTTGCGCGGGAAATGAATAGCAGTAGTATATTATATACTAAGCCGTGTACCCCATTGCAGCGGAGATAAGGGTTTGGTTTGCACGAGCATCCTCAGGTCCCGACATGGTTGTAGTCCAATGGCCTAAGTGAATATCGCTAGGCGGTTTTCCCGTGGGCAAGGCGAAGACCCTCATCCCCCTAATAGTCGAAGTTCGTAGCATTTCTATGCAAATCGTTCGTTTATAGACGCGTAGTAGACCCGCCGACCCAACGTCTACGGAGGTGGTGGTGGAGGTGGAAGTGGAAGTGGAAGTGGAAGTCGGTGGGCACTCCGTGTTTGGTTATTTATCTCGGCTTGTTCGACTCGGCTCGACGACGAACTCTTGAGTATTTAGCAGCAAACCGCTTTCCTGCGTTCTACACTGAGTCTTCCCTTCGCTACGCCTAGACAGACCCTTTATGCAGACTCTGCGCAGCGGTGTGCCGAATGCCGATAAGCCTTAACGGTGACACGACCCTATTTATGCGTCTTGGATGCAACAGTATCACCGGTAGGTAGTCGTGCTCATTTCGCGTTCCGTAGCATTGATCATTCCGAGAGGGAATGAGCCTATCAGCCCTACAAGTATAATAGGTATCCTGTGAATTGATAATCTCATGAGAAGAGTACGTGAAAAACTGAGCGCAGCCGAAAAGATATCGAACCGAAAGCCGTTCTTCTTTTTTACACGAAGAGCTGAAGTCCGCAATTATTCTGGCACTCTTGTCATTATTTTTTGTGAAATTTTTAAATTTTCGAGAAATTTGTTTTGACTTTTTTTTTCAAACCAATTACTCGCTTTCTGGGACAAGAGATATGCACGCCGCGAGGCGATTGGAAAACAAAAAAAAAAACAAGAAAAATTAATGTCCCTTGTGCTGCTGCAGACATTTGTTCTTCGAGATCAAGCAGCAGTTCGACTAGACGAGAAGCTGCTGCAGGGGGGCTGAACTCTACTGGGCGATAGGAGTTACGCGGACTGAATTAAACGGCAGACTGTGTCCCATAGCTGTTTACATTATTGTTACTCGTCGCGTTAACCCTCCGGCTACAACGTCTTGTAACATCGTTTTTACCTCTCCCAGCAGAGAATTTCAAGATCGTATGATAACTAACTTGAAGAAAGAAAATCCTGGGTCCAGAGATTGTCTACGGACGAACATTCTTGCGTGCGATCTAACTTTTGATCAATCTTTCTATTTTTTACATCCAAAAGTTGCTACTGATTGTCAAATTGGCCAGAAAGTGGAATATGAGCTGGAATTGGCAGTGACATCGAATTTCCATTTGAAGCACGAAAATCGTTGCATCGAGTTACGAAAAAATCACTTCCGAATGCACAGACTTGTATCCACAGTCGCAGCCCTTCGACATTTTTTCGCCTCTCGCTCATCTCAAGAGCTTCGAATAATGATTGAATTCGTCATAAATTGTTCGATTAGAAATGAGCGAACAACGATCATCGTTCGTCGCGATCCGAAAAGCTTATTTCTATGCGGAGCAGCTACTTTCGTTCACAATTCAGTTTCGTAACGATACGCACCTACGCATGTTTGGTCTTCTCTTTTTCGAAGATTGTGAATAGATCTAAAGTAATTACAGAATCGATAATGGATTGTTTTAATGAAATGATGGACTAATTGGGAAGAAAGTCGGGCACAAAAAGCCGGGATTAAAGAAATCTTCGGACATAATTGGATCAGTGCGGGCTAACATGGCCAGAGCTTTATTCGTAAACTTAAATTGTTCAATAAAATTATGAAAGTTTATATAAATCCTTGGAGGAATAAGTTTGCGAAAGCTAAAATCCGATTGAACGACGAATTCTTAACTCGTTTCAAAGATAAAACGAGATCAGGCTCTCCACTCTGGGCAAAAATACGTTTGCAAAATATATATATATATATATATATATATATATATATATATATATAAAGGCATAAAAAGAATTCAATTTGTGGGGAGATCGTAAAATTTGAAAGTAACGATAAAGTTATGGGGGAAAATCCCCCGCTGCATGGTTCCGATTGTATAAAACAATGATTGGCCGGGTAACTTGCACAGAGAAAATGAGAGGAAAAAACATCGGGCAATATCTAAAACGTACATTTTCTTATCTTTTTATATATAATATATTTGATTCGATTCTTTCCATTCGAGTACTTTTTCCGCATTCTCATGAACGAATTGTGCTGCTTCTTTCAAAAATAAAATGAGGTTTATCAATAAAGCCATGATAACCCTACAGGCCCTCGGACAACGGGTAGCTAGATGAAGTAGTAGCCCGACGCGAAACCCGATAAATCAATATCTGATTCGAGAATACAGAGACAAAAGATAGGAGAAAGACAAGTCGCGGAAATGAACCATGAAATGGAGGAAACGAACGAAGGTAGAAAAAGGAAAAACAGAAAACAAGAAAAGACAAGAAAGAACAGGAAGAAGAAAGAGGAAACATGAACCAAAGTGTTTGGAATTATTATTTCCCACGCAAGCCTTCGTGCCGCCTGATTAAAAAATCCATATTTAACTTTTAACTTACACAACTCACTACGAACGAATATATATCCCAGCTACTGCGCTCCCCTGTTCATTAGAAAGAACGTGTAACTTGACTAGCATGAACTTTGTCGTTGAAGGCATTCCGAAATCATATATTTTGTTCTTTTTCGTTTTTTCGGTATCAAATTATGGTTATGATGATATCTCAGCATCTTCATTCGGGTTTCATCTGAAAACCTGAATCCTAGAAGGATTAGAACATCCGTGGGAAAAGTACTTGAAAAAAATACATAAGCTGAAGCTTTCCTCTGCTTCAAAAATTCTGTGCCTCGATCAGTTTTCGAAATATTATGATTTGAGCAATCCAAAAGATTGCGGTCAAAATATAACTCCGATTTTCGATTCCATGTACCAGATATCTGTGTGTCCTTCTGAAATGTGGGATCTCACTATCTTTGGAGCTTTTGACTGGTTCGCGAAGCCTGCGATTATGGCTCCATTGCTTTCTGCAAAAGCTAAGACAGCTCTTTTCATGAGAACTACAGCCTCCAAGCTTCCATTACGCCTTATCTGGGCGAGCATCTGTGCCCTCATTTTCAGCCATGAGTATACTAGCTTTGAACCGTCCCCTTCTACTTTTCCGAAAGCTCGCAGCTCATCGCTCGAGGTATGTATCATCCCTCAGCTGAAAAGTCTAAAAAATTGACTGCAGGTGAACTTTTTTGTTTGAAATATAAGCAATTCGAAAATTTTCGGTATTCGGATAAATTGTCAAGCACTCCATCAGGAGTGGAATATATTTCGCAGTGTCTATAGGTATAGAATGTAAAACGAGGAAGACTTTCTCGAGGAAATTGTATATTTTGATTGGTGAGCGATTAGATTTTATCCATGACGATGTCTGGCTCGCAGAATCCTTTCCTTAACCGAATTGAAGCCTGTTACGCGTAAATTTACGAGCTCAAGCTGCGCCTCCGTCCGTCTCATAGTCTGTTGTAGCAGTGCGCGTATCCGATGCCTTTACGGCGATAACCGTAAAATATTTTAGAACGGTTGTCATGCCGGTAGAACAGTCGTTCCGATTCATTACGATCGTCCTGGGAACTGACGGTCGCTTGCCTCGACAAAGAAGAGAGAATCAAAAAGGGCGGGAGAAAAAACAGAGAAAGGATCGAGAAGAAGAAGAAGAAGAAGAAGAAGAAGAAAAAAAAAGAGGAGAAATGAGGAAAAGTATAATGAAAGAAGAAAAGATATCTATGTCGGCCTCCCCTTTCGGAACGGCTGTAAAACTTTACAGACACCAAAAACTTTATCAGTTACGTTGAAGAGATGCCCAAAAAAGTGAAGACAAAAATTATCCTGGGCTTATGTTGGTTACTTGCGTTCTAAATTCGATATGTTAAAGCGGAAATAGTTCGAACCTGGACATAGAGGATTCAATCACGAGGATTCCTTTAGATATTCATTCTGTGTAGCCGTTATTCGCTGTTCGCTCTCAGCGAGCGCCTCAATTCTCTACCGAATCCCAGACATTGTTCATCATCTTTCATGCTTACATCATGCCACGATAAAGGAGCAGAATTAATATTTATTTGTGTGAAAATCGTATTCCTTCACGAAGTTAAAAATTTCTACGCTGTGAGGAGGCGCTGTGGCAAGGTGACCTCGCCGACAGCACCGCCGCGACAGAAACGGATGTAGTCGCCTCGTTACAAGAGTCCTGGTCCTGATGTCAAGTGTACCTAATCATATTCATACTCAATATCAGCCAATACAGACGAATATTTGAATGATGCAACTATATACGAAGTTGGTTGCGATCGAATAACACGAAAATATTGGCGAATAGTGTCATCAGTTGTAACCGAATACACATAACATCACAGTGTAATGAAATATCGGTCGTCAACGTTGAATATCATCATGACACAATTGATTATCAGTTGTCAGAATTGAATATCATCGTGGCGTAAGCTGGATGTCGATTAGCCCAATGGAATATCATGATGACACAATCGGGTATTATTGTCACCCGGTTGAATATCAGTCGATAACATCGAATATCATTGCGATACAATTGAATATCTTGATAATGTGACTGACTCTCCGGTTGTCGAGCTGAAGATTATAGCGGAATGGAAAGGTACAGTCATCGGAAATTCAGGTGGATCAATGAACCGAGAAATATGTGATTTCGTGATGTGCGTAATTACATCGTATTTGGTTGACAACGTGCCAGTGTATTACAGCCACCTGGCAGGTTTCGAGCTTGTCAACGATCCATCATATTGCATTCCCATATGCTGTCACAATTCGAAAAGGAAAAAGAAGATTTCGATATTAGTTCGCTCGCGCGAAAAAATCAGGATTCCAATTTTGTTGAAAATTTGAAAACGCGCCGATACCAATGCTGATCGATCAAAACTTTGACAATTGAAAATTATGAGATGGATAGAGATTGGTAATTGGAATTCCATTGTGTAATCCTCATGTGATACAGTTGACGCCAAATAACGAGAACGACGAGGACCTTCCGAGGTATGAGAATGATGCCAGTGCCCCGGGGGCTCGATCGCATTCCGTCATCTCTCTTTGGGAAACTGAGCGATTGACGCGTGTCTCGAGCTCGTGCAATGGGGCCAATCTTCGGCCACAAGGGATTGGAATATATTTTGCGAAGGACACAGCTGTTGGCTCTGAGTGAAAGCCGAAAATCTCATAATGATATTCCGAGAGAATGTGAGTTTATTAAAAAAGTTCGCGTCCCTACTTCTTTCGCGTTTTTCAACTTCTTTTCTCCTTAACTTTATTTCTCGCTTCAATTTGTTACTTTTCACCTGTAGAACTGCAGTCTCCTCCCGAACGATCAATTAGAAGCTTGCGACAGCAGTTGGAACGATTGTAATTGTCTGGAAAATTGTGCCATCACATTTCCCCAGGGCAAAAAGTACTAACAACTTCTGATCTAACAAAAATCCTAGTCGCTGAATGCAACGAGAATTTCTTCGCATTATTCGGCTGATTCGATCGGAGTAACACTTTACGTCGGACATTTTCAAAACAGAGTTTCTGTCGAAAAAAAAAACACAAAACAAAAAAACAATTTCAAACACTGACCTTTCCGCAGGAATTAAAAAAAAAAAAAAAAAAAAAGAAAAAACTTCTCTTTGATCAAGTTCTTCTCGTCGTAGAAAATAATCGCTGATCGGTGATAGTAAATTGCAAACTTCAAGCTGTAAGAGTTCAAGTATTACTTTCGTTTCTTCCGATTTCGTTCACAGTAATTGGCACGTTTCTCTCTTGCTCTGCGTTCGTCTGATCGGAACGTGTAATCTCTTTGGAAATAGAAGCTGGATGTTCGCGGAGGTGGAAGGTCGAAATATAGATAGAAGAATGTACCTACAGGTATACCTTGTAGCAGGTGCAAGGAAGAAAAAAAAAACGAGAGAGAGAGAGAGATGAAGGAAGGAACCAGAAAGGAAGAAAGCTTCCATTCCGGCTTGCCCTGGTTCCGTCAGCTTCTTTTATTCCCTCTTTCAATTTCTCTCACTTCTTCTGTGTCCTCTTTCACACATTGGCGTTACCCGAATTTTGACACTGAGGAGCTAGCCTTGAACGGAGTGTCCTTATGTACTACCTACTCTTGGCAGCACCTTCGAGATTCGAGGCGTCCTTGGTAGCCTGGGGTGAAACGGATGACAAACAGGCCTCGAAAATATGCTTAAAATCAAAAAGCGTCGCTTCATTTCTCCCGCGAACAAAAAAAGAATGAAAAAAAAGAAGAAAAAAAAAGAAAATAAAACGTAAAAGAAGGAAGAAAAAAAAAACTATGTTGACGGAGGGAGAGGATGGAAAGCAGCGTGGGAAAAGCGAAAGGAAAAACGAAACTTGAAGAGAAAGGCGTGATCAGGACATGCGCTCGTCAAGGATGAACGTCTTCGCGCTTTGGGCTTCGAGCTTCGGGCTTCGCCGCGCTACTGTACTCTATAGTGACTAGAAGTGCCTACTGTTTTAGTAACCCCCGCGCAGCCGGGCCCCGATCAATACTACCCCAAACCCCAGCCAGCGTATTTACAAATCCAATACCCTGTAATCGCCACACGTAGAAACCTTCCCTCTTCGAAACTTTTACAGTCAGAAGAAGTTGGGGCTCCAAGATTTTCACGTTGTGCATACAAGCAATCTCACTTCTGCCCGGGTCACCCCACTGCTGCACTTCTCTTATTCCAGTGCACTCCCGCATCAGATGAATCCAAGCGGAGAAAAAACGGATCTTTTGTTGCTTCGCAACTTTTCTCTTTTCGAAAAGTTCTAGATCATTGTTGGGCCTCTGTCGAATTTCACGAAAGTGATCTTCAAACAAAGATCAATCAATTGGCTCGATATTTTTGTTGGATATCATCGATCATTGCCATAAAATTGCAGCCATCAACATTGTTAGCTTACAGCTATTTCCCACTTCTGGATAACAGTACATTTCAGGCCCTTATACTGAGATCCTAATTTCTTTCGAAATATCTTCCAAAGTGAATGTCAAAGCTCCGCTTGAATTTCTACCATAGAAAATTTCGTTACTCTCAAACTGCAAAAGTATTGCAAATTTTCCAAAAAGTGAAATCAAAATTTCGAAAAATGTATTCAATTTCTCCATCTGACGCCGGATATATGATGCGTATCTTTGATATACAACTGTACAAACTTTCAAGTATTTCATAGGTCGATTTATTTTTTGAAAATCCGAGTATAATTTTGAAGCTATTTTTCGGGTAACTGGCAATAATTTCGCAGACCATATTTAAATTGGAAGTTTTGTCTCTATGTTTTCGGTTTTCTCTTTCTTTTTTTTGTTTTTTTTTTGCTTTTCTCTCGCAACACGCTTTTCTTCGTCATGAATTCAAGAAATGGGGAAAAAATATGATCTAAGTTGTACGGCTCAGGGTGTTATCATTCGGCAATATAATCCCGCGAGGTTATATCTTCATTTGGTCGCGACTCAATTCCTTGGCTCATCACGTGATATCCACATATTTCCAAGCTTCCAGGATTCGTTGGTGTTTTTTTGTTTGTTTTTTTCTATTTTCATTCGCACGGCGCTGTTGTACCTGTCACTATGATATTGAGCTTGAGATTTTGTGTCAGGTGAATAACGTCGCATCTAGAACCTACCTGCTACTACTTCTCCGATCGATTGAAGCGAAAAGGAGTCTTTCAGAGAATCACCTCACGCGCGAGGAACAGGCGAGCTTCTTTTTCCCCTCGTTCTAGTTTTCTGAATTTTTTTTTCCTTTTTTTTTTTTATTCATTTATTTTTTTCTCTTTCTCCGTTTCGTTTTGTATGGTACCTTCTTTCTGGGTCACCTCTTGTCTCCTTCGTCATGAAGTTCTGCGGAGTTTGGAAACGGGAAAGAAAAATACGCGGTTCTCTCCTGCGCTGCGATCCTCTAATCTGTTATCGTAAAAGTCCTGCTCACTCACTGGTGAGCTGCGAGCTTTAAAGCCAAAATGGAGAGAGAAGGACGAAGAAAGAAGCAAGATGGAAGAGGGGAGGAGGATCGAGGGTGAAATGAGGAGGGAATAAGGGTAGCTGGAATGAAATACTCCTCCGTCTTTTCCTCGAGATGGAGAAGTATCAATATCACGCCTCACTGCGGCCCCTATTCAACCCCCTAAAACCCCCGGCGCTTATTATCATCCCCGAAAAACAATCTCGGGATAGGGAAGCAGCCAGCCCGTCACCTCGCGGAACATCGTGGAACTTCGACACACCTCCGGTTCAGGAAACACTCTTAATTATTTTCTCGCGGACTCGGACCACATAAGAAGATTGAAAAATCACAGAGAATCTGGTTGGTAATAATACCGGAGATGACTTTACGTCCATTTCATCCAGCGTTAACCCCCGAAGAAGCACCTAATTCCCTGCCTGAATAATTAATTAACACCTGCCTCAAACGTTGCATTAGAAATGAGCTTCCCTTCTTCGGTCACGATGTCTTTTGTGACAGTTTTACTACTAACTTCATTAAAAAATAATTGATCATCGTGATATTTCGGTTTTTGGGAAACAAAATCCCTGACTCAAAAAGGGTCTCAAACAAAATTCGAAAAAATTCACGGGAGTATTTCAACAGCGGAACTATAGCCTTCAAAGCATAACCATTCGAATCATAGATGGTGAAGGTTTTCGATCGGTTCATTTGGCGTCGGAAACTTCATGTTCGGTTGCGTGTTACTGTACTCATCCCGTCGCAGCGTACCTACTTTGCCATGAAAAATCGAGCTGCCCGTGGCGACGAGGCGAGTCTGCAGGAGCAGGTATTTCATTCCTTGGAAATGACACGTGAAACGTGTGGTAAAAAGACAATATCTACTAGCCCGTCGTTACGTCGCGTCATCTCGTATCGTAGTGGCAGAGTATGGGTACTGGCTCGAGTCCATGGTCTGGCTAACTTTTTATTGCCCTGGGCTGCTGTTGGGGAAGCTGTATGAGTAGGACAAGCATTCTTTATTATCCCTTGGATATAATTAATTGACACGCAGCTACCGCAGCTTGTAGGACATATCATGCCTCGAATAAAACACGACGCAATAAAAATGAAATTTCTTCTCATTTTTCCAATGATTTTATCTAAATTATTACCCCAAATTCGGGGAGACACGATCTTTATAAAACATGGAAGTAGTAGAATGTCGTAGAACCATTGATTCCAGATCTCGAATTGAAATTTGATCCGAATTTTCACACTATCGTGAAAACTTTTAGCATCGACTCTGATATTGACGGGGAAAGGTGACGATCACGATTTTCAAGATCTCAGATCAGGTGGAAAAATCTTACTGTAATTTTTGTTTTCTAATGTCTTGCACCGAATCTCAAAACTCCTAGGGATTCTATAATTTTGCAGGATTTTCAAAGATTCCACAAGGACGTACCAGGATTTAGTCAAAATCGATCGATTTCAAAGATCTTCGGCAATCTCAAACAAACTTTCGTAGGAATATAACTGGGATTTTTGGAATTCATCTTTTTTCGGCGATTTTGATGAGTATTTCTTGAAATTTCTGATGAATCCTACCAATTTCTTGGAACCTTGTTTATCCATCATTCGATTTGAGACGAGTGTGAGAAGATCCTTGGATTCCCAGACCCCAAGTAGTATATATGCAGAATTATTGAGAATATTGATAGAATCGGAAGAGATTTTGTCAGCGCTTGAATTTCCGATGAAATTTAGCAGCGCAAGATTATTCGTCCTTTATTTCGCGGTCAATCAGTGTAGAATCCTCGAAAACTTAGCGATAATTATTCGTCATTCATCTGATCGAACATATTTCCTTCTGTGAAACTTTTGTCAAATATGTGAATCCTCTGTGAAATTTTCAGGACTTCTGGAACTGAAAACTTTAGGAAATCTTCCCGAATCGAGGGAATGAATCCATGGAGCTTTGAGATTGATTGTGGAGAATTTGAAGAGAGGACTAATCCTTTCAAGAGTCCAATATACCGAGATCATGATAACGAAAAAGTCTTATGAATTTTTGTACATCCTGGCCAGGTGAAAGATACGGACGTATCGTTATTCTTCCAAATTTCAATCATCCGTATGATAAGGCTATTTTTATATTCACAGTCGTCGCGACCCGATCCGCGCAGCCATTACGACTTCAATGTATCGTCTCTCGATCGGAGAAGGCGAGAGAAAAAATTGGCAATGTGATCGTCTCCATTTTGGATGGGAGTCTTTTGGTAGCGAGGAAAATTACTTCGCTCGTAATATTATCAATAGTAAAAAACGGAGCAAAACTCATCTCTGGTTTATTGAATGGGTTCGAATACCCCGGTGAGAATTTAGGTCTTGACCCAGAAGTTGGCGCTGTTACGTGAGAGGTCTGGAATGGTATATTGCGAGCGCTAGCGACCCGGTCTTAAGTCGCCATGGCAGAGGTGGAAGGAAAAAAAATTGGCGCTCCTTGCAAAAACGACGCCGTTGGACGGGCACCACTGCCCTGAAAATTGAAGACTCATTAAAAGCAGAAATGATTAAACTTTTTATAAGGCGGCAACGGAGGAAGCCGAGCCCTAAGTTTAACAGGAATCCTGAAGTCCGAGGCGGATGAGGAACGTCGTAAAATGTACGAGAAAGTATTTTAACTGGGGATGTTTTTACGAAGGCTTTGGACTTATTAGTCTAAGGTTCGTCGGGGCCAAAGACCTTCCCTTACCCAGGATATATTCCAAGGAGAATAATTCTCTCGACCGATTATCCGACTACCCCTCTCCTCTTTTTCCGCCCTAATCTCGAAAAAAAAGAAAGAAAACTCAATGAAAGTAATGATCATTATTTACTTCTTACTTCGGAGCATGCGGTTCGCATTTGAAATGCAAATTTCGAAAATTATTTTCTTTTTTCTCAATAGTTCAGTTGAGTGATCATGATCTCAGTACCTGATACATCACAAACAGACCACACTTAGGTCCTCTTGGAAAAGTTAGACTTGTAATATTCCGGTGACGTATTTTTCGGAAAATTACGAAATCGGATGACGATGACATAATTTCGAATTGTAAATCTTTTCTTCTGACACGGAATGACCGATGACGATAATGTCTGCACTGGCACGAAACATATTATAATTTCGAGTCTCTGGAACATTTTTCCGACTTTGAAGTTGAAAAATGTCTGTCATGCTAAGAAAATGTTGCACACGTGTCGTTGCATAGTAATTGCTACGAAGAGATGTCGAAAGATTGTTCTGTGAGATACTACAGGAATATGACAGACCGAACATTGCGAAATAAGTATTAGAAAAACGTGGCGAAGGAGACATTTTTGGCGCATCACAACATAATGTGCCAATAGATCACGAATGTAATATGAGATACGAAAGCTCGCGAGCATCTAATTAATTTAGATAGAACGAATAGAATGATACAGGATTTCGATCATGATCGTGAATGTACGGTACTGGATTCGAATATTAATTGTGATATATTTCAGTAATGTTTCAACAATATGCTCTGCCGTGTGCGATATCACGATGATTTTGGTATAATTCTACGTCATTTGATAAGTTACTCATACTCCTCTCTCTCTTTGTCTTCCTGTCTGGCTGACTGTCTGTCTTCCGCTTTCTATCATTTGGTGAGATACCCATTCAATAAACCTACGTGACTGAATTAATTCGGACGCAAAGTTCGGGAAGCGGAAACACCGAGATTGTCATACAAATTAATTCAAATATTTGGAGTTGTGAATTTCAATCCTCCTCTGCACGTCGAGTTACCGGCTGAAAGGGGGTGACGTGCCACCACGTTCACACCGAAGCTCGTAACATTGCCGAAACAATGAAATTCAACGGAGAATTTAAACGATCGTGAGAATGTTTCGGTACCGATCCTGAAAAATCCGGCACACCGAAATTTTCCGATCTTCGAAAATTTCGGCGATGAACGAATCTTCGGCTCGCCTATTTTCGTTCTCCGGTGGAGTCACGTAGAGCTTTTAACGAGGGGGAAAATGAAGATCATATGCCCAGTTCATCGAGGAATGAATTTTCCTCCCGTATTCTTATAGCTAGTCTCGCTGATCCAGTCATGGCTGAACATTATGCTGTGGGGGTTGGTAAAAGGCTCGGTGTGATTGTCGCCTAAGGCACCGAACCGCCACGCAAGAGTTGCGCGGAAACGTGCCGAGCCTGACGATTCTGAGAGTGATACATAATATAATACACCTTGGCAATGTACATAATACAAACCATTCCCATACATTCTTGGGTCCACCCCCGTCGCTCATCACTTCTCGAATGAACCCTGCGCGTTGTCGAATACTAGCTCTTTTGATCAGTTATGATTTTATCCACTCAATATTAACGGAGCCGTCAATTGATAATTGATCAATCCAACGATTTACCGGTCCGATAATAATGATAGAACGTAATACCTGAGAGCAGGAGGAGCTTTTATGCTCAAATTTAATTTCTCATGTATTATTTCTTTTCTAAAATCCACGGAGCTCTAGGCATTTGATCAAAGGGGAATTTCCTTTTCGTGCATTATTCTCTCTCGGAGAACCTCAAAGAGATTTTTTTTCTCTTCGAATTTTTATTCAAGATTCAGGATTCGGGAGCTGCCTATAACGGTTAGCGAAGGACGTCAAGAATTTGGAGAAGCAGGTCAAAAGCTGGCCTTTTTTTCTCCTCGAGATGACCTTCAAGTGAAAGGTAACTCTCGATTGAGTGAATTGAAATTATTGAGGAACGGATCACAGAACAGATTGCATATTGAATTTTTTTTCTACATCGAGGCTATAAAATTCTGTATTCTGTTCCAAAACTTTTCGAGAATAGAAGAAAAGAAAAACTCTCTCTCACTCGCAGGTCGTAGCTCGCATGTTACTTTAATCTTATCACATTTATAGTGGATTTTCTAAATTTCAAAACTGAATCTTTGGCATGAGCGGAAACAAGAAAAGCTCTGAGCTTCTGTGCTTTCTTACGATTTTCAAATCGCAAACGAAGACAATTCCTGATGGGGAGAGGAACACATAAATCAGAAAGGATTCGCGGAGGAATTGTTAGAGCCAGTGAGGATTGTTAGAGATTGTTTTAACGGAACCCTGCAACTCGACTAAGCCACTAATATGCATATAATTGAAGTGAAGATTCACGGCAGGATCCCAAGTGGATCCAAGAAGGAACTGAACACTCAATAAATCCAGCAGAGTAACGTACGATACTGGATCAGTTTATTTCCGAGTGTATTACACGCAAATTTTTGCGCACTCACTCGTTCGGCGCACTGTCCAGTAAAGGTATGCAGAGCCGGAAACGAACGTACCCGTCCACACTTCGCTGGTGGAAAATTTTATGGAAAGAAGAAAAAACAGAGAAAAAAAAAGATCACAAAAGAAGAAAAAGATGAAAAAACGAACAATTCTATCATTTTTTCCTCTTCCGGTTTCTCCGCTTCTCGTGGCCGGTCGTCGGTCGGCATATCGCGCAAAAGTCATTGTCTGCAGCCATTGTTTCAAGGCTAATGTAAAAATCGTTCGTATAGTAGTAGCCGCGGTGGTACTTTCGCGAGGTTTGCAGCTCCCTTCTTTTTCATTCTCTCGTACATATTCATACGTACCTATACGGGTACGTAGGATATTTGTCTCTCTCCCTCTCTTGCCTTTCTTTTTCGTTTTTCTGTGCTGTTTTTTTTTCTTTCCTTTTCATTTTACTCGTTTTTTTAACGGTCTCTGTTTCCCTCGTTAAAAATCATATACGCACGAATTAAACGAGCCACACCACATAACATTCCAACATTGGGGAGAACAACCCTTCTCAAATGAAGGTACTACTCTACTTGGCTAAAGAGTGTCTGAAGTACCTAGATAGAAAATTATATCCACCACACCGAGTGTCACCCTGGGAGCTTAGGCCTGCCACGTGATCTTTGCTAATCTAAACTCTCTACTTTCCTCTAACTTTTACTTCCGCGCGGATATGTTACGTGTGCTGTGGTAATACCTGCCGATTTTTCAGGCTACTTGGTAAACGTTATTAGATAAAAATTGTTACACTGGAATTAGAATCGAAGCGCAGATAACTTGAAGCTCGTATCCGTCGATTCATGGAGCTTTTTTCATCTGCCGCGGCAATGATGGTGTGAACGTTCGATTTTTTCTACTTCATTCTTCAAAATGTCGGTGTGGTCCAGTAATAGTTTCTTGAAAATTTCGGTTTTGCCAGTTATTCAATCACCGAAAGAGTTATTCGCCTATGATCATCATATGAGAACTTCAGTCTGGCTTGGATTCTGCACGTATTTGGTTCCCAGGGCTTTGGCTTAGGCATATTCAGTTTTCTGTAATCTGTGCTCAGACAGAAATTTTTGCTGACGAGTCCAGTTATTGTCATAAGAATTTGCTTAATTGTAGTTAATTCGCGAAGCAAGTTTACAAATTAAATTTTACTCGAATGCTACATGAACGGTCCCCGTCCGAGAGAGATTCATCAAGCTCGATGGAATAAGTTTGAGAATCGTTAAATCAGAATGAACTTTTACGGAGCAGCCTCGGAAGCACTATAGAGGAGTAGATGATATCCGGTAAACTGATGCTCCGAAGTTTTACACAGAATAGGTTTCGATTATACAATTACATAGAAATACAAAAAATTTCGAAGTTATTGAAAATCTTTTCTGAAATCTGGAATTGTGTTATGCGGTTTGAAAACGGGTTGAATCCTTCTTCTGAATCGTAATGAATTTATCGGGTAATTTACTTATGAATTTCAGGTCGGAATAAGCAACGAAAATTCAACTTACGAACTATGTTAATTATAATTTTTCTTCTGTTCAACTCTGTTCTAAACCGATAATTTCCAAAACTGATTTTCCTAATTGGTTTTAGTGCAGTTTATCGAGCTTTCCACTAGTGACTCGCGATAATCTCTGGCTTCTCCGACTCGTCAAGTTTTCAGTTACAAAACGGGATGAAAGAAATAAGAAGAGGAGAAAAATGAATGAAGGAAACAAATGAAGTAAACGAATAAAGGAAGAGAATGAATTCTTGTCGTCTGCAGGCTAATAATTACGTCGACGTTAATTAAGAGAACGTAGGAGGTAGGACGTAACTCGACAATATTTTATTCGAATTTACTCGGGTGCTATTTAACATAGCGAGCATTGAAGGCCAATAGGATTTTCCCGGTGTGGTTATTACTACCTCAAAAATTCTCAAAGCATCCTCTACTCAACGGGTGCAGATGCTGTTAGTTGACAGAGTAAGAAATACAAAAAATGAAAGGAAAGAGAAGGAGCAAGGAAATCCTAAGGACTGCGTTTTCTCGCCCTTTGACATTTCTTTCAAGCAAAATAAGATTCACTAGCATAATAAGCCTCTGAATGAATGCAACCTGCAGTGTACAGGAGGAGTTCTACACACAGTTTCATGGTTTCTCGAGAGTGTCTTAACTTAATTAACGGCTTTAATTTCACACTCTGCAAACACCACCTCGCGTCTCTCGCTTACCGCTATAGATATATCACCATATTCACGCACTCTTTTCAAAGAAACTAAAATACCCCCAGAGACTGCTGCATTGCGAAACGCGTATCAACGGACCATCTCCTTTCATCAAAAATCAGATTTAATTATCGTTTTAATTAACGACTCGGTCTCATTACCGCAATTCTGAATTCGCGAACACCTGTATCCTGTAATAATGAGCCTCCTGCCCAATTTTCTGTATTCGCCTTCTCCTGTATTGATTACTTATAATTTTATAACTAATTATAATCTTTTGACCTGTACTTTCCCGACGAAAATCTTACGCAATGGATTCATGCGTGTCAGTGAAGGGGTAGGTTTCAGGTCAACTAGTCTCGAAAACAAAGTAGGTGGGTATGTATATACATATAGATACGTTGATCGGACAATAGATAGAGAATACATATTTACGAAGATATATACCATAGCACGTGTTGCTCTATGTCCTGGGACCTTTGAGCCATGGTCCTCTTATCCGAAGGACATTTCGTGCCCGGAGTCTCTTAGCCTCTGCTGACCATACATGGATAATGCAATAGCACCGTTGGTAGCTATTTTCTCGGCGCGATTACCCGTAGTAGACATCTCCACATAGGTTAGTCAAATTTACATAAAGGTTATCTCCTATACCTACGACCAACCGCTCGAAATGCCTACACCAGACCACATTTTCGGGCCTGAGATCAAGCGGCAAGGATAAAAACTGGACTCTCCAGCTTTTTTTGAAAAAAAAGTATCCACTTTTTTTTGGCAACAGAAAATAATGCCAAGTGTATATACGAAATATAGACGAAACTGGATAATTCAACGAAATATTTTCAAGGCGTATTCAATCACCAGACGTTTCTCGAAAAATACAAACGTTCTAATCCTTTTTTCAGCAGAAAGATGCAAGAAACAAACGAAAAAAAACAATTTTCATTTTTTAAATGATTTTGAGAATTTTCGAGTGGCATAGGATATAGAGAGGAATGATTTTTCTGACTGAAATCGTCTCCTCAGCTGGGTTCAAATGTGTTCAAAGAAATCCCAGGAGATTCGCTTTGTCGTAGGCTCTCTAGATTTGAATTCAGACCATTTATACTGCGTTCGTGTTATCCGGAAGTGGTGCAGGAAGAGCGTAGTGAAGAAGGAATATGCCTGAGAAGGAACGTGGTCAATGTCCATGGATATATACGTATATACTACATAGGTACTATATACTATATTTCGGCATTCGATAGCAAGTGATGGTGATGTTGTGTTTGCGTGTGTGAAAGAAAGCCGAAGGAGTAAGAGTTTCCGAAGGCTGTGCCTCGGAGGATCAGCTACGATCTGGCACAGAATCGGGACCAAAAGCAATTTGATCCTCCCGAGCCTACAGCTGAGTCCCGAGCGAATTGTATTTGACCCTTGATTTCCTACTTCAAAGAGTATGTATTTACCTATAGACCTCGTGCAGTTCACCGTGGATCATTTTTTCTGGATAAAAGTGAAGCTGGAAATTATAATAAATTGAACTTTTTTTTCGACCAATTACTTAGCTTGCGTTCTACTTTCTCTTCCTCGGCGATTAGCGATTTTAAACTGCGCTTAAAACCGGTAATAATTCTCTTACCCTCCCCCCCCCCCCCCCCCCCTGTTACCTGTTCGTTGCAAAAGACTGACTGAATGAAGAAGGAGCATGGGAATAAAAGCTTTCAAAGCTTTCCACACCGTTTTTAGACCCGTGAAATTACCCGCTGCTCGGGAGTGAGAGGAAAGAAGAAAAGAGACTAAATTCTCGATCCTGGAAACCATGAAAGAAAAGAAGAATCCAGGAAAAATATAGTCCTGCATCAGCCTCCAGCGCCACCCTGTACCAAGGATGATGCCAAGAAAGGGAGCCGGTGAACTCAACTCCCCCGTGGCCTCCTTCTGGTTAGCACCCCCACCGCCGTCGCCCGATCAATGATCTCTCGCGGGTAGGTACCCCAGTCGTCCTCGTTCTGCATTTCTGTATAGTAAAAATTTATCCGAAAATCGTTTTGGACCAGCGGGGAACCAGTCGACTGATCTCTTTGTTTGAAATCTAAAATTATTATGTTTCGGGTGAATATATAATTATGAGATCATGAAAAGCCAAGCAAAATTCTTCAGCAAAGTATGCGCTGATATGAGCCAGAGAAGTTTCATTTCAAAAGCTTCATGTTTCGTGAAATGAGAAACTTTTCGAATTCTGCAGATAGTAAATAATGATTATTTCCTTCAAAGTTGACAGGAATCATTTGTCAGAAGGAAAAAAAGTACAAGCTTCGGAAAAACCGAACGAAATTCATTTTCGAAAAACATCAGACAGGAAAGTTTGTGCTGAAAAGCGAGCTTTCCGAATTCTGATGGTAAAGGGATGATTGCTTCGCTGGGAGCACAAAATAATTCATTCCGAAAAGGAAACGTTGTGAGATTCGGATAAGCCAAGCCCAATTTTCATCGGAATTATGCCAAAAAATTAGCCAGAAAAGTTTTGAACAAAAAGCTGGATACTTGCATAGCGGAGAGCTTTTTCAATTCTGATGGTTCTGACTTTTTTCGAAATGCTCATTGTCTCTCAACTATTAAACTTTGCAGCCTTTTACAGCTCTCACCTCTCGTTTTCACATATAGATATAAGAGCTTTACGATGAAAATGCCGTCCTAAGATGAGATGAGTTTTATGGAAAAAAAAATAAAAAATTTCTGACAATGAATACTGTGAGCGTCACAATCAGCTAGTATGCCTGTACACACAAAACAAAAATTGCAAACATTGCAAATTAACATCAAGCTCGAAATGGTCTGTACGTAGGTATATACCTTTATAGTGCATAGCTAGCCTCGTAATAACAATCAATATCCAGGTGTTTCCTAAGCCTGATTAACGCCGCTTCCCATTACTAGCTGCGAGTGCAAATTAGAGAATTTGCTCGCGAATTGTGCTGGAACTGTAGAGGGTATTATTTCCATGGCGAGTAGATACTAGTAACAAAATATCATTGAAATTTGGTCGAATTGAAACTCGGAGATTCGATTTCAAGGGTATAGAATTAGTGAGATCAATTTTGCGTATCAAATATGATCTGATTGAGAAATTGTAACGAATCTTTGGAATTGGTAACGAAAAACTTAGCAGATGATCCAAATGATCAGAGCAGATATCATACTTGCTGAAAAAAAACCTGAATCGATCTGAGTCAGAATGAATCATTAATTTTAAATGTTTCCTAGATACGTTTTTACTCTTCGTGCTCAGAAGTCAAAGCTACCGGGGAATCAAAAACAATCCGAGGTTTGATTATGAATCAGGAAATCGTCGTAGATTGGATTTTTCTCATTGATATTTGAAACCGAAAGTTGCCCTAATTATTGCAAAACAGATTTCTGTCGTCATGTTTTTCACTCAACGATCGAAAGTGTGAAAATTTTGTCGTGGAAAATTTGTCTGGAATTCGATGGAAAAAAGAAGGCTTCGGAAGGAGATTCGATTTTCAGAGCGATTGTAAAATTTGGAAGCTGTCGTAAAAACATATATCTATTCTGTCTACACTTCATTTCTATTTTTCACCGTCAGACAGTACTGAGGCGTGAATTGGTGATACTCTAATTATCAATTGAAATTGAAATTCTAGAGCCATCGGTAATTTTCTTCCCGTATATGTCAGATTGATGGAATAATTGCCATGTGAAGTCTAAGGTGGCGGCGGTAACGTATACCGAATCAGATTAAACTTTCTGGCGTTATCGCAAAAGATTTACAAGCGAATCCACTTTCGTAGGGTAGTAGTAAATCGTGGGAAAAAGTGATAAAAAGAAGAAAAATAAAACGGAAACAAAACGAAAAGGAGAACAACGAGAGAAAAAACACGAGAACCAAAAAAACCAACCGAAAGTGAGGAATGAAAAAGGCTGCAAAAACGAGGAACAGACCAGCGTATAAAAACACTAAGCCGAATGTATCTCGGGATTGGAACAGATTGAATATCTCTCGCTGGCAATCCCTTCATTCACTTTAGATTTCAATTTCTTCCTCTTGCTCTCCCTCGCGTGCTACGCAACTCATGTACGCAGCGATGAATTTATTGGTTGGTATGGATAATATTCCTCCTAAATTTCGATCTGGTTTCTTTTTCTTTTCACCTCAAATTCATCATTCGTCGATAAATAAAATCGATCGATCTCACGCATTCTGATTAGTAGCAGCAAATCGGCGAATGAAGAAAACCAGCCTGAATTACGAGAACCGCAGAAAATGGAAAATGAACGAAAATTGAAAAGGTCGTCGAAAATAATTACCGACATCAGACCTCAGTTTCGGAAACGGATAAAAAAATCGTTATACCTTATATATATATACACTCAATTCCGAAAACTGTTGATAATTTCGTGATAATTTAGGACACCCTTTACATTCTCGTGAAAGTGGTGCGTAAAGTATTGCATACTGTATAAAAGCTCCGGGAGCTTTTAGCCATTTATCAGATGCTGATGGTCGATAAAACAGCACTGCGTCGGTTCGGTGCTTGCTTTTCTGTCGGCGTCCGGACATCGCCGTCGGTACGAGCAATGCTATCTGGCAGAGGTTCTGAACATTGAAATTTAGGGGTTGCAGTTGTGAGGGTTCCGCTGTAAGCCCCAGATGTCGCCACAAGCTCCTGCGCTACCCTTATCCTAGAAGACGGAAGAACAATCCTTCGGATTTTGAAAGATAGAGAGACGATTTTCTGGATCGTTGAAGAATAATGTCAGATTCACAAGGCGGAACTCCTGCATACTCCTGTATAATGCTTTTTGAAATGAAAGAAAACATTTTTGATCGTGGCAGATCCGTTTTGAGAAGCACAAACGAAACATATAATGTCGCCTGTGAACGCGCTTCTGAATTTTAGGTCTGGCTGCGAGATATAATCTATTCTTACTAAATTTACGGGTAAAATGTGTTGCCTGGTTTCTCGAACTTTTCACGCTTCAAGGAGGACCGAGAAAAGCCATTTTTATGAATTGAAATGAAGACCTATTTGATTACGGAGGATTCAGGCTCATCAGTTGTCAGAGGGGCTACTTCACTAGCGAGACAGGAGTGCGCTGGGATAGGGATTAATTAATAACTATCCAGGCGTGATATTAGAGCTAATCTTCGCTAGCTGGAGCTCGAGCTGGAGTCGGAGCTGAAGGTAATACTAGTTGAGTGAAAATGAAATCAGAGTTTATTTGTCACATAACCACGTGGCCTTTTATCCTCAGACTTTAGCTCGGATTAGTCTGGCTGCCTGCAACTACCGTGCCGACAGCATCCACGATGAAAGGTGAAGGTAGAAAGAGAGTGAATTTACAATTTTCTCCATCGTCGAGGTGGAATATTGTGTAGGATATAATTCCCTCTGATGCGCAACTATTTTTTATCCACCTACTTTGCTCTCGCGTTATTTATTCTAGCGAAATTCGTATTTCGATAGAAGAAGCAGAACCGAAAAACAATTTGAGGCACGGCACGGATGGGGCTTTTTACTTCCTTCGCTTATTTTTTCAACGTTCTTTCTCCTTTTTTGCCTGGCAAATTTCAATCGAAATTGGCTAAGCGTCGACAGAGACATTGGTATGCAAGAGGGATGACGGGCCTCGATGGCAGCACATGTTATTCCGTGAAACGGATCTATTTTCAAGGGGTTCTGACCCTTGAGTGATATGTGCCCGGCATACTGAAGAGACTGGACGGACGGAATAAGAAGATTCGACAGAGGGAAAGAAGGAAAAAGACAGAGAAAGGAAATACCAAAAAAAGGGAGATGTTTGCTGACAAAGATATCCGGTGGACTCCAAAGACTCGCAGGACATATCGAGGCAGTTACGCATATTTTCCTCCATTCATCGATTCACATCGTCTCCAACCGCCATCCACCTTCACATCTCTTCTCTTCTACAGTATTGTATCGAATGTATTTCGTTTCCCTTTTCGAAAGTGTTCGAATTTTCTTAGCGTCATAGAACAAATGATTCTCTGGCCATTTTTGATGACGCCTACTTAACTGAGACAAGATTTCTTCTTTTTATATTTTTCGTGGGTATATAATGGGGCTCTAAAAGCTGTGAGAAGACTAAAAAATCCACTCCGGTTAAGAATAACAATTACGTTTCAGGTCGTTGACGAAGCTAACTCGAAGGAATGGCCAGAGGTTGGATTTTGACCGAGAAACAGAAGCAGCTATTGTACGGTATGGCGCAGGTGGCGCTGCAGAGGGCAGTTTAACTTCGTATAATGAAACGCGAATCGTAAAATCTGTGGACTTTATACAATGTACTTTACTGCCATGCGAGATTGAAGAATCAGGCTGTAAAGGGCAGAGTAAACCGTGTGCAGTATCAGAACGAAAATGCGGATAGAAAGAGGAGCAGAGAGAAGGAGAGGAACCCAGCGAGAACCGAAAGGCCCCATAGAATTGAGCCCGAGAGGGTGTTGAAATATAAAATAAATACCTTAAACCCTATGATCCTCGGTTTAATTAAAACTTGATCCTGCGTCTGATACGCTGAAAAGATTTCATGATCCAATTTGCCCGCGGATAATTTAGCCCGCGAACGAGACTGAGGGGAAAGAGCAATAGATAAAGAGAACCCGGCTCTCTTTTGCCCACTGAAACCACTGTATGGATGGTCTCTTATTTTCGAAGATATACAATTTTACACTATAGAGTCGTTGTCCACGGCGGAAAAATAGCAGTTACCCAATTTTCTTCCGATTATCAACGATTTTTTCACAACGCGTCAGAAGGGATCGAAGGAAATCAGAAGGGAAATCATTCTTCGCTATGATTGGACATTTCGTTTCCTTCAGCCTTCGGCAATCTAGCCTTCGAGTTAATTCTGAAGGATCAGCAACGTAACTTTCCGAGTAAAATTATTACCTGAGGCGAAGGGTTAATCCGGTGGTTCGAATGCAGCGACGGAATAAGTCACGACACCTGATTTTGACTGATAAAAACATAACCGTTATGCCACTGCCGAGCAGTCCAAAAGACGGGGGATCAGTTCCTTCCTTGAGGTTGAGATCAGCCGGATGCCCAAGGCGGAGGTCTGTCTATGGCAGCAGACTGAAGCTTCAGTGGTAACGCTGGCAGGAAACTGTGGCACGGTGGAGTCCACCCTCTGATGGATTGGCCCTCGAGCTTTTCGAGGTGCCTAACCTCGCGTCTACCACTCGCAAAACCCTGACGCACCCGACGCACCCGAACAATACTGAATTGCATATCTTTCTCCTTTGCACCTTGAGGAGAAACCTTCATTGTACAGTCTGGAATCTTCCTGGTCCTTGGAAGATGTCAGCGATTTTGAGGATCGCATGGATCCACGGACTGCTACAAGCTGGACTGAATCATCTAGGACCGTCAATTTATAACATGTTTCGGTGTTTTTACTCCGCGGTTCAGTAGTCCCTTCAATCAGAAGACTTTGAGGTAAGATGATGGAGGATGGGTTTTCCTTCCAGAATTAGACGGCAAATCTTGCAGTTAGAGAAATGAACATAGTCATAATCAGAGTGACTTTTCAAGCAAGTCTTTCAGGCGAAAATCTTTCTTACCCTTCGTGTAGTGGCTAGTAATTAATATTCCTAGACTTGTTAAACAGAGGAGTGTATAACTACGATACAGAGGAAAGCCTTCCTCATATCTACGTTGTATACAAGACGGCTTGCTTCTCGCAAAGATGAGGAGAATTATTAATCACTGCTACAAGGATCTAGTAAAGCCTTGGCCTCAGCTTGCTATGGAGCATCGTTTATTACTCGGTCCTCTTTGCCTCGCTCATTTCTACCTTGCACTATACATATTTCTACTATATTTCCACTTCGGAATCTCTGCCTAGATTACACATCTTGGAAGATGTGTATATACACATTGTTTCATAACTAGGAAATCATGCAGACTCACGCAATACTGAATGGATTCGTCACATCCCACCGCTGACACCGGTTTCTTTGTCGCGATGCTTAGAATGAATCGTTATCTCAATGAACAAATAATTCGGACGGAATCATTGTGCAAGAATTTCAATGATTTTGAATTTCAGTTTGTCGATATGAATTTTTATAAACAATAGAAAACACGCATGGTGCCAGTACTCGGTTTAGCGAATGAACAGGCGAACGCGAACGGACGAATGAACGGTTTCGAGGGAGTGTTTCCTAGTAACCAGACCTGAAGGTAGATTGCAAACGGCAATTACCAACATAGTCGGTAATCCCCAACGGAGGGTGCCAGTCAGCCCAGTTCGTGTACCGCTTAGCGGGTCTCCCCACGTATGTCACGTACACGCGCCGTAGCACGCGACACGCGTGTCGGAGCGTGCGGATTTCGCTTGGTAAAAAGCAGTCCAAAGGGAAGCTAGTCTCTCTGTGTTCCTTTGTCACTATAAGCTTTGGGAAGCTTGAGCAATGCGAGCTGCACCTTTGAGATTTAGAAAACAAAAAGAAGACGTATATTATGTTTCGCTGTATAATTATACATTATACGTCACTGCGCAGGTGCAGCCTCTCACATATAAAGGGAGAACCTTGGTTTTATCGTACCTACATACCGTGAAGAACCTCCGTTCTTCGTGATCTTCTCAGGGCTAAATATACCCTTGGTTGGTAGTTGGTGAAGGGACGCAGTACATTCACCACGCAACTGGTACCTACCTACCTATAATACTGCGAAGGGCGAACTACTGCGTGCGTGGCGTAGAATCTCGTATCCTGAATCTTGGATCCAACTGTGTGTACGGAGGGACGAAGAGGGATCAGTCCTGGAAGGACGGGACCTGGTACAGAGTGATATTAACGTCGGTAAGCCTTCAGATTAGGGCTGCCGATTCCCATTCGTCCCTTCCAAGAACACATACGCGCCTCTGTATCTGGGGAAATGTTCCAAGATTACGGATCCAATTCCAATAAAGTTTTGCACGTGAGCAGACTACCGTCACTCGAATTATTACTACCTCATCCATATAACGCCGTCTATTATATTGTACAAAAAAAGCTCCACATCTTATTTGCTTTTCCATTTCTCGTGAAGGTTACAATATTCAAATACTGACAAATTTCGGAACACAACACTTTTTTGTCAATGGAATAGTGTACCCCCACGACGGTCATGAAAATCGTATGCGACCAGAGTTGAGAAATCAATTCCACTCCGGTTCCGTCCTCCTTCGAAGAAATCTTGTGGTAAGATAATTTCTTCTAATTTGCGGTTTGTTCAAGACAAAATTTCGTAATTAATTACCTTGCGGTGAAACTTTGAATGAAGCTGAGGGATCTCGATCAGTGTCTGGTTTTCTCTAAAGCGATGAAGTTTTGTCCGTACTGAAGAGGTTTCCCTCTGAGGAATCGTATTCACGGTGGTAATTATCAGTAAGCCCTTCTCCCCCAACGTGGTGCAGAGAGTGCAGGGAGCACTGAGTCCACAACAAAGACTTTTCAGGGACGTGTTACTCCTCTTACAACTAGCTAGCTACCCAAACAATATGAACTATTCATAGTCGACCCCATCATACCAGCTAGACAAGACTTCAGGCGCCGCTTTCCCCTACATCCTTAGCTAATCGAAGGGCAACCCTTCCCGCAAAATTTCCCTATCCTTCATTTCAGGATTTGAATCCCAGAAATTATGGCACCTTCTCTACTTATTGTTATCCAGCTCGGAGGCTGTGTTGGTAGTAATTCACCGGTCGTCAGGTTTTATCTGCAAGTACCTACTCGTAAATTGGTAGCAGGAGATTTTCATCTTTTTTCAATTCGATTTTGACTGTGGCCTGAGAAATTTTTGAATTTTGTTGTCACCATCATGAGGCTGTGACCTTTCGAATTCCACAAATGGACATGACATGTGACATAATTTGGCGAAAGAAACGCGAACCTTCCAATTCTGTGGAGTTTAAAATAATACATACAATTCTATTCGCAAACGGAGACGTGCGCTCAATGGTCAATGCCCGGTCTTCATTGGGATGGTTTTATTCAGAAACGGATATGATAATTTGGGTAGCAAAGTAGGAGTGAAATTACACCAATTTCCCGAACAGACCAAGCTCTAGCTGACTCACGACTCAAACAAAATAATTACAGGGTTTATTATCGTGTATTTTCGTTGATAGCGTGACACGCTAGTATAAATATAAATAAAATAATAATAGTGATCTAGTGGTGGCAGTAGCAGTCCTCGACCTAGCCCCCCGAAGGTATTGTATGGCTGTGTACAGGGGTGTAAGTTGGGGTATAAGTTTCTCCTCAGCGTACACAATCCCATGGCAGATATTTATACAGGAAAAGGAGCTTTCCAGGGTGAAAAAGAAACGTATATGCAAGGCATATGGCACGCGACATATATAGAGACGCATATTGATTGCCCGTTGACTTGGTCCTTTCTTGCCCACGTAGCAAATGACGGCACATTATCCCCCACTTAGTCTTCTCCCTACTTTCCCCCGTTTTGACCCCTATGAAGAACAACGTGTGGTGGTAGCAGTCGGAGTAAAAGATGGAGGGGTTGGGAAAGAAGGAGGAGGAGGACGTGGAACCGGTCGCGTGTGGCATGGCATGAATCATCATTCATTTCGTATTATTACCCGCAACTGTTGAAGTAGCTTGTAGATGTGGCCATGGCTATTGCCTTCGCCTTCGGCCTGTCGTGGTAGTAGTGGGTAGGACGCCAGGAAAGCTATCTGCAAAATCGGTTTACATGACTGAAATCTGATAGCGTACGATTGCCACAGACACCGGTCATTTCCACAATTTTTTTTCTTCTATCACGTTCACATCACATTTCTATCTTCCAATCCGACTATTCGTTTGTTTTTCGCATCTCACTAAAGGCAAGATAGCACTAGTTTTTCTTTCTCGTTTTTTCTCTTCTCCGTCGTCATGCCACGTGAAATTTTTCTGCTAATAATTCGAAATCTGGGAAGGTTTTTCTCACTCGACTGCTCTGAATGAGACTAAAATTTGACCGAACGTCGACGTTCCTTATTTTATAAAGAGAGACAAAAATGGTAATTGCGATGGTAATGAAAATAATGTTTCTTCTTTCACTCCTCCTTCTTTCCCGGAGTGTGGAGGAGCATGTGCACAGAATTAAACACGAGTTCAAGTTGTCAGGCATGTATTAAGATTCACCTAGACACTCTTTGACCAAGTTGAAGCTTCGCGCTAAAGCTGCAAAGACATTTGTTCAGGATCCCACCCCTGCAGCTTGTGAGAAGTGCAAATTACTTTCAACTATACTTTCCAAAGCCTGAATGTTAAAGGATTCAAAACTCGTGCAAAAAGCTCACACAATCGCGGAGGCTTCCCGACTAGAAGAGTAAAAAGAGAAAATGGAAGTCGGCAGAGTTTGTACCACAACAGAACAGAAAATGACTTTTCTGTATAACGTTGAACAAATTTTCCATTTTACTTTTTTACTTTTTTATTACTGTTTTTTTTTTTTATCTTGTGGTTTACACGCATGAATTTTTTACGTGTAGCGGAATTTGAAGTGACGGTTTATTCGTTCGGGTACAGGGAACGGAGATAGGTCGCTGTTGATATGATTATAAACGAGCCAAAACCGGAACTCCACTCAATTTGTTTGATACCTCATCCACGCGGCTTGGTTTTCCGGGTGCTACGCACGTCGGTGTACTTTGTCATCGTAATAATACACATGTATATATATATTCCTCGTGGTGTCGAAAGAAACTGAAAAGAATGAAAAGTAGATCTGAGGGAAGCAAAAAAAGAACGAGAAAAATGAAGAAGAAGATACGAAGGGCAGGGGTGCTGAGGATCGGATGAAATATTCCCTTCAGACCAACTGTCCTGATCACGACACTCAATGAGAACTCATTGTGAGAACTCTGGCACTAAATTACGTTGACAGTCATGGTGAATTTGGATGGCGGTCCGAAGAGAGTAGAAGAGAGAAAAATCGAGACACCGAACCCCACACACAAATTCCAATCGCTTAAAAATCGTGATCTGCAAATCTTGAGTCCTCAATTCCTTCCAAAACTGTCAACCCTCGAACTATTCTGTTCAAATCCAATCCAACCCCAATCTCATACCTTATAGCAGACAAATTCTAAGCTATAGCTACTCGTCCATTCGATATGAAAAGGTTCTACCTTTACTGAACAAAACAGAGCGAAAATGCCTGCAACCGTGATTTGGATCACTCAAAATTATGAGAAAAAAGTATTTCAAGTATCTCAGACAGTGAGAATTTCTGAAATTGCGACTGGTTTCATTAGTTATTGTTCTGAGAGATTGTTCGAAGCTTTATTGATACTTTCGTGAACGTACCGAGGCTGAAAATAACAAATAAAGTATAGATGCAAAGTTACGAAAACTGCAAGATTTTTATAGGAATCCCTCCGCATCTGTTGGAAAGAATTTTTGGTTACTATTCCGGAGATGGTTTCTCATGTGGCGTCGCGTTGGGTTGCGGTTCCACTTGGAGGATTTCGTTTTGCGGTGGCGACACTAGCCACAACCTGGATGATTAATGGGCTAGAGTTTGATATATAGCCATCATTTTTCACGCATAGATGGGACCCGTTGATATCCCCTTTTGGCGTAGCCCACCAAAAATACACACACGTAAGTATACTTTCACGTATGTTACACACGGCCGAAAGTCCAGCCACGGCTATACCGCCCCCGACAACTTCATTATATTATACTCGTATTATATTATATTACATTATACGCCATGGCGATGGAGATCCTCCGCAAAAACTCATCGACCCGTGGAAGCCTCGAATAGAAATCTTATCGACAGACTGTATGATTTGGACGGACGATCGCTGCTATAAATTGTGGAAAATGGAGAGAAACAAAAAATGTAAACTATCGTATGTAAATCATGAAATTTCATCCCAAGATGATATTTATGGGATTGCCGATACCCCGCAGTACTGGAAATTGACTGCGTATGTATACTACGGACGGATGCCTCCGAGACATGTAGGTATAGGAATCCCCGAGGCTAAGGGTGTGAAAACTTGCCCCTGTACTGCGGTTACGATGCCATTAATTATTACGCACAGAGGCGCAGATTAACCGGTTAATCTTTCGGGATTACCTACCAACGCATCTAAAGCATCAGCGTCAAATGGGATCAGGAAATATATGGTATGATTAATTATTACGTTGAAGACGACATCCAGGAATACAGAATCACGGTGAGGGAAGAAGATTCTGAGGCACCGGAACAGCCCTGGTTTTATCATTTCCCGTACCTGCAGTGCCACAATTTCACACCGCGTGTAAGTTTCGGGATTCTGAAAAAGAGCTAGGGAAAAAAATACGGAACTGGGCCTTTCGGTTGCGTGGAAATTGGAAAATCCGGACGCGCGGAAACGTGGTACCAGTACCCTGCAGACACCAGGATACTAAATATATGCAGTTATACCTACAGCCGCAGGAAATGTCGTTCCGGTTTGGCATCCGCGCAGAACCACCCTACGAACGATTGTGATTCTAATCAGACGGTGAGCGAGTACTGCGCTAATAGATTCTATGATTGATTATGTGCGGCAGTACCGCCGCACCGCCACGCTGCCATGCCACTCTGCGACCTGAACCCGATCAACGCGAACCTCCACCCACATGCCTATATATACTATAGGCTATGTCTACGTTGGAGTAAATAACGCTGCGCCAAGCAGAGCAGAGCAGAGCAGAGCAGAGCAGAGCAGAGCAGAGCAGGGCTGAGGTGAGCTAAACTAAACTGAGTTGAACGCATTGTGTACATCCTGAATTGAAGTTCACCTAATCTGGAATATAAATTGATGCCTGAATCATATACCAATAGTACGTATGCGCAAATACACCTACCCACGTCACTTTCTACGTGGATGTGATACTTCTCTGGATTTATACGTCGTTCCGGAGTCAGGTAGGTACCTGATATTTTCCCATCTCTTATTACATTCATATGATGTTCACGCTGAAATTGGAACGAAAACCAGGAAGAAAGGAGGCGGACAATGGTCCTTATCAACAGATTTTATATCTGCCTGAAAACGGTTGGAAATGGCGAAGATTCAAGTCTATCGTTGTTTTCTCGAAAAATAATGATTACAGTAATTCTGAAAGAATTTGAAATACTTTTCGAACATCTTATTGGTGTAGAGTTTGCAAAGCTTACCGAAAAATATTGAGAAATTTTTTGATACAACTAACGCTGTGAAATAATCTACGAGACAGACAAATTTTGACAAGCTTCAAAAATGGCAATGAATTGGGAACATGAGTTGAAAATCGTGCAACCGCAATTCCACGTTCTCCAAAGTGGAAGAGGACCACAATACTCTTCTCCACTTCTCCAAAAATCGTATAATGCGACACAAAATACTGTTGCGGAAAGTTCTTCGTCGTCAAAACCAAATTCCTCCTCCATCCGTAGAGTCTCTAAAACAAACTGTAGAATTTGAGTGAGTTGTTTCCGAAGCAAGTATTTGCGAAGGACCATTCGCGGACGACGAGGAGAAGATTCGGGTAGATTTTACTGCGAGGTAAATTTTGCAAGCGTTCCTCCTGGCCATTTACTAGGAGTGACAGAGGCATACGTGGGTAGAACATAGTGTGTATAGGTTACGTAGATGTGTGTTACATACATAAACTATGTAAGACCGTGTGTGAGGATGGTCGGAAGAGGAAGAGGAAGAAAGAAAGTGCAAAATGATTTCAACACGTTTCAAAAATATTTGAGCACCGTCACCTCCTGGTGAATTCTGGGACGGGGTGGGAGTGGTAATGGCGTCGTTTTATCACGGTTATCGGTGGGTGATTCTGCATGCGACAAGGCGTCGTTACGTCCCTCATCTCCCTTCGGCCTACAAGCTAGGTCCTCTTTTCACCTCCTCTCGCTCCTCTTCCTCCTCCTGGTTCACCTCTCATCCCTTCATCCCTCAAACTATACCGTGGAAGCCCTCCGCTCCGCAGTCTCTTGCCACTTGACGCTAGACGCTCTTCTCTCTAGTGGCGCAGCACAGATCCCGGAGCTACTGCATATTATCTGCATTGCACAGAGTCTTGGAAATCTGGAAAAAATTTTGTTCATTTTTTTCGGCATTTTTAAACTTCACGGTCTGACCGTGAAGTTTCGTCCACTCGACGCTTCCATACTTGATGTGTGCATCGAGTGTCCTGATTGGATTTCATTTGTTAGTTGCCGAAAACTGGAACGACCGTTTTTTTTTACAATGGTCACCTGAGTCTTGAATTGAAAAAATTGTTCGTTACATGAGAATATAAATTTTAACATGTTTTTCAGCAACGTAACAGGTTCCAGTGTTTCAGATTCTGACTTTCAATTTGTGAAATTAGTTATTCATGGAATCCCGCAATTGTTAGAATAGATTCGGTGTTAAACAGCGCTTCAAATTTTATGCGAAACAACTGTTTCAGAAGGCAGATCCGCACGTTGAGTTCAAATTAGCAGACGAATTTGACCAAGAGAGCGGTTTGAGACAATAAACTTTCCATTCTCGCGTCGAGCCGCGTGGCTTTGCGTTCCCTCGAGAACCTTCGCCTCGGGAAAATGAAGGGAAAGGGGATGAGCAGAAAGAGGAAGAGGTTCTCGAGCAAGGCGATGAAATCGAGTAGAAACGGTCGTCAGGTCGGGCAAAGTGGTCGCAAGCGCGAACAACGCGGACGATATTACCGGTATACGACCAGCCTTTAAATACTAGGCGTTGGTGGAGACTACGAGGTAGTCAAAGGCCGAAACGACCAGCCTTGTTATACGGACTTGAGCCTCAGAACCTACAAACATTAAAACATCAAATAACCAAGTGAAATAACCCCAATTTCGCCAGCTGAGTAACAATACCAGTTTCCCTGGAACGGTGCAACAGGAGAGCTCGAAGAAAATTAGAGAAAAAACATAAAAAGCACAATTAGACGAACAAAGTGTCATTTTCGGTGAAGTTCACGCTTCCAATACTAGTTAGAAACAAAACCAGAAATTGATGTGCGGACATCATTTAGAAGAAGAAAAAAACAACAACTGCAGTTACGTTTGTCATGTTGACATGTAACCGTGATTCGTAGTTTTTCTTTCGAAGGATCATGCATTCCGACAAATTCTGTACACTAGGACTTCAATACTTCAAAAACGGCAAAAGATTTCTTGAATATCATCCGGAATTCAGAAGGTTGTGAAAGACTTCACAGATTTCACAAGACTTCATGAGTCCTCATGGCACTTCACGGGAGGTTTTCAGGTTCTACAGACTTCGCAGGGACTTCATAGATCGAATCGAACTTCAGACTTCGTCAGACTTTATGGGATTCCGTAAGACGTTGCAGACTTCGTGTGGCTTCACTGGATTACGCGGGGCTGCACGGACTTCGGTGCGAATTTGAAGATAGTATTCCATTTTAGACTGCAACAAATTTTACGAGATCCCGTTACATTTGAAGTCTTCATTACGGTATCTCGTCGGACGTGATGAGATGGCACAGAATTTTTATCAGATTCAACGGGGCCTGATAACTTCAGAAAGTACTCAACTTCGAAGAGTTAACTAAATTTCATAGGACTTCATGAAACTTGATAGATTGCATTAGATCTCACAGGACATTTCTTAGGACTGAACAGATTTCTTCAGGACTACGGACTTCACATGTTTCAAGGATTGCATCTGATTTCAAGGAACTTCGTCGGAGTACACTAAACTTGATACGACTTCAATAGATTTGACGGATATCACAAAATTTCATTACATTTTACGAGTCCTCTCACACCTGCGTTCGTCGTACCTTACGACCGATTGAGAGCTTGGTCTCGTCTGTTCTTACAATTAGTACAAGAGTATATGAGCTCGAATATAGTTATTTACGAGAGCAAAAGAGAGGAAGTAGAGAAGTCCTAGAGCGGAATCAAATAATAGGAGAGATTATGTTGCACGTTATCGCCAGGGGCTTGTACACATCTAGTTGTTGTCTGGCTGTTGGCAAATGGACAGACACCCCAGAGAAGAACAGTTTCTTTATATTAGGCCCATAAAAGCAACGCGATCCGAGCTGGTTTATGTGGTGGCGATTACAGAGAGGATAGATTGCTGAGTAAAACTGATTCGAGGCGACGTGTCCCGCGAAAGATCGCCGAGCGTGAAAGATGCGGGGTAGTCGTTTGCCAAAAGGACTTTACTGGTCGTGCCAGCAGCAATACAAACATCAAACAATTGCTTGTACAATGAACCGAACACACAGAAAGAATCATAAAATTGTTTCAGACGACGCAGCGTGGGAGCCACAAGAATCCACGTCGTTGTTGTATGTATATATTCGAAAACTTGCGTCTGATAAATGCAGTCGTTGTTTTATTTGTGGAGAAAGTTCGAGCGATCGATAGGTAAATCGTGAATTCGATTTAGTGAACGTATAAAATTGTGGACATACTTGTACAGAGATGAAATACAAGCGCCGCTCCAGCTGAACCGAGTGACCCTTTCTGTTACCTATACCAGGGTACAAAACGCTCTTTAAACTTCTGTTCGTTCGAGCATGTAATATAACGGTTCGTTTGTCAATAGAATGGATTTAAATCTGGCTACGAATGTGCAGGGAATGTGGAATAGAATATTCCTCGTAACATGTTTCATACAAGCTACTTTTTAAATCTTGCCAACAGTTGGAGAGGGTTGGCACTGAGTGCGCGCCCAACTGGAGAAAGGAACAGCGCAGCTCTAGGTATTCGAATGTATGTACCTACTGTATCGCAATTTGGAGAGAATTTGAAAGGAAAAACTGAAGGGTGGTTGGTCGAGTCGAATAACTGGGGTGATCACGTGCGGATGGCTGTTAAATAAACTGTTCCTTTTATGGGGAAACAGTGAGTCGAATTGAGATCCGTTGTCGCCAAAAGAGAGGACTGCAGGAGAGAGGGAGAGAGGGAGAAAGAGTTGGCAGTCCAGAGCGTAAAAACGTAGAACGTAAAGTGTAGAGTGTAGAGCGTAAAGCGTAAAGCGTAAAGCGTTCCCGGAGTAGAGTTCGTTGACAAAAGAACTCTGGTTATACCCAGCCTGCCAGAGTTAGGGGTGCCAGCCAGCCAGCCAGCCAGCTAGCTAGCTAACCTGCCGCAAGCCCAACTCCCTCAGAAAAGTTGCTTCCTCTTTGTACAACAAGAAACTCTTGCGATATAACTACAGTCGCTTGTCTTTTGTATTGCAGCGTGCGAGCTACCCGACTACGGCCAACGAAACACTAGACATCCAGACATGCCGCAGTCTTTATGACATTACGAGACCGTAACGATATGACGCCCTCTATACTGTACCATTGTGCTAAATCTGTGCAAACTAGCCACTGCGGCCACTCCTCTGGTATATCTATAACCTGGTGCATCCACTCATGCATTTACGCTCCTCGTTCAACGCTCATATGTTGTAGATGAAGAGGCTTGACAATAAATTCAAAAACCACAACCCCGGATAGGTTGTGTACGAGTGGCTTTTGGCCAAGCAAAGATTTTACCTCATCGCTCAGGGACCATCCGATGTATGAGATTTTGGAAACGCGATGAGGGAATGTAGTTTAGTTTATAATTTTCGTCTTCTTCATGGATCCTAAGTGATCGGTGGTGAAATTCCTGCTTTCTGAAACGTAGAAATCAGGGGTGGATACAGATAGCGCTGGAGAGAGAGAGGTTAGTTTTTGCAATATTCGGGGACCCGCAGCTAACGGAGACAAATTACAAAACAAGGGGAATGATCGTAATGGGGAGTGGCATGGCGGGTCGAGTTCGTCGCTGATTTTGATAGTTATGATATTGTTCTCCTCTTCTCTCCTCTGTCCCCATTCTCGCGCCTTACTCGTTTCCCTCTATTTCTCATCCGGCGAGAGCGACACTGTCTGCATCTGAAAATCGCTTCAGTCAGTTTATGATTACATTGTGTAATCTGTGAATAAGAGATAGAGAAGGCGGTTGAGAACTCTCACGAAGTGTTTCAATATACATGATAATTTTTTAGTTAGAAAAGTATGCATGAAAAATGAGGATCTAACTGGTAAAAAGTTTCGCCAGTTTTGAGAGATCTATTGCGGAGTTAAAAATTTTTCTTGCAAAGTATCAAGGAGTAGTAAAGCGAGAAAATTACTTTTCTCTATTATATCATCCACTGTACTTTTACATGTGCTGGGTGATAGAAGGGAAATACAGGATCTAAAAGAGCGAGGAGGAAGAGAATGAGGTCGAGAAGAGCAGGGGAACGCGGAGGGACGGAGGATGTTTTTAATGCGAATTATTACTAGTTCCACGAGTGCCTGATTTACATTTATTGCAACGGTTTGGTAACGAGGACGCTTTATCTTCCCTTATTCTAACTAATTATACTCCCATTTCGATAAAATACGATCTGCACTCGCCGCAGGAGAGCGCCGAGCAAGAAATTGCATTGCTTCAGCTTTGCTCTCGAGAATTATTCTACAGCACTACAAAACTGCCGGCGGTTTACTACGCTATATTGTGAACCTCGCCTGATGTTGTATCCGCGCCTCATATTGCCATACCATCGAAAAGCGATACCAATGAATCAATGATCGACAGATCCTCGGTCTGATACAGAATTTCGGAAATGGGAATTATAGGCTAATTCTGGTACCGAAAATTGATAATTTTTTCCGTACGATTCTTATCCTTCGTTCGGTCTTCCCAATCATTCGATTCTATCGATTCCTCAGAATCTTACGCTCTGCCCCCACTTCTGTCATTTTATTCATTTTCATCCATATGCTAATCAAACATAGTTCAAATTGTATTGGAGAAAGAATAATTTTGAAAAAGTTCGCGTTTTGATGAAAAATTCTAATACAGACACGAGGAGTTGAAGCTTAAATGTTGCTGACTGGTGAATACTTCATATGGAACAGTTTCTATTATCTCGAAATTTGGAATTAGTTCGGTCAAACGAATCGGGAACTTCCGAAAATGGCATAATTGTTCAGACTTCCAATTTCTCTGTGAGATTTCAGGCGGGTTTTATTCAGGACCTGTTTCTTATCGGGTCGAAGTCGAGTGAGATATGTTTGTCCAGTGTCCGTTAACAGTAGGTGTGGGATGTCGGAATCGGGGTACGAGCGAGCCTATTACTAAGGGACGAAACAACAAAGCGACGGAACGCGTCAAATTTCCCCTTTCAATTTCGCAAACACTATTCAATTTCCTAAGCCCCCAGCTATCCGTTAGAACCGCGCTGCTCTGGCCGTGCGAATCGTTCAAGAAAAATACGCTCTTTTTTTTTCTTCATTTTTTCCCCGGCGCGGCGTCACACGACCCAGCAACGAAGATTACCGTTATCCGCAATACGCCGGAAACAGAGAACCGAGAGAAATAGAAACTCATACTCTCCATTTCAGGGTCCAGACTGTACTCCCCCTTCGGAGAAATTGATGGCTTACCCCCCTGAACAAAGTAACGCAGTTAGGCGAACGCGAGCCCGATGAGCCGTTTTGTCTCCTCTTTGTCCTGACGCGTCCTTTTTCACGTTCTGTACTTCCTGATTTTCCTAGCCCCCTCTCCCCTCTTCTTCACTTCCGGTCCATTTTCATTTCTCCGTGATTGTGACCATTCTCTACTTTTTTCTTCGTAGCCGATCGCGGTGCCCGATATCCTTTTTTCTGAATTATTTCTTCTCGCTTTTTCACTCAGTACAACAGTCACCTTCGTGATCGGGAAGTCATGAAAATTCTTCCGTTTTTCATTCAGGCTGAAAGAGAGTGAGAAAAAAGTCTGCTTGATGAGGGTCACTCGATTGACTCGATTTCGGTTTCGTTCTCGCTTTGGTCGCTTTCCTTTAATCAACGCTAATGCAAACGAAACGTACTTCGATCCCCTCCACGACTCATCCGTTTTGGCTCGTGGGGGTTAGGTACGGTTTGTTTTTGTAATGCCCTATAGATATGAATCACGGCTTCAATCAGCCCCATTCCTCCCCGTGAGCTTGTTTTAGGATGGGAACTCCATGTGCGTTTCTTCTGTATTATATTACCTATACCTACACCTACACCTACTATATCCACGCACCGTGATATAGTTACATAGATAAATACACCTTGGCGCACCAGGTGTACCATTTTAATCACTCAGCTGGAGGCGAACGTATTATCATTTATTTCAGGTTCATATATTATGCATATTGCGTGCACCACGGAATATCAAGTTCCAATTTAATGCCCAAAAAAGCGGGAAACTTTAGATGACGAATAGTGAAAACTGGAAGTTCGAACCGAAAGTTGACAATTGCTGAACCAACCGAATTTCCATCTGAGTATGAGCATTTGAGTATCCAGCTGCTTCAGGTAATAATTATTTTTCATTCTATCGTCTTCATATTGCATTTTTCTAACTTAAATTTCATTCCGCGGTGATGATGTTCCGCGATTTCAGCTGAGATTCAGAGGTATCTCAATAGAATTCCATTTTCTCAATTGATCTTCCGTTATCTAGCAAAGATATTCAATTATGCCGAAGTAATACACGCATAATCGGTCTTACCGAAGTGAATTTGAGTTCGTGTTTTCCCAAATGACGTGACTTAATGATACAGTTTGAAATATAATTTTCAACGTTAAAAGGATACACCTTGTATATGTTCACGTACTCCGCGTTCAAACTCTGAGAGTTCTCCTCCTTTTCTCTCTCTCTTTCGTTTCCTCTGGCTTCCTCTACGCAGGGACTGTCCCGCGATGGTGTGTTTCAGAAAGAGAGAGAAAGAGCGAGAGAGAGAAGTAGAGGAAGGGACCAGGAGGAGTGGGAGAGACGACAGTCCCACGGGGTAAAACTAAAGTAAATAATGATTAGGGTGATTTGTATTTTTACGTCGTGCTGATTTCTGTTGGGTAAATATTGAGAGTTTTCTTAAGGCGTGCTAGCTCCGCTATGGAACTAACTCCTTGCGCCAACTCCAGCGACTTCCACGATCCGAGCGGAGGGATAGATGTTGTTGCAGCAGATTGGAGCTCCGAGTAACTCAACCTTGCTAAAAGACCGACGGTTTTTTTCTCACACACACAATCTTCTCCATCCCTTAAAATACACTTGTCGATTTTCATCCCGTTCCTTTCAACATCCCTCAGCGGACCACTTCCCTCCACGCTCAATTCGAAGCTTGCGCGATATGTAGAAGAACCGATGATGTGTTTCGAATGATTTCCAATCCACTAAGCTGATCGGCTCACTCGTGTTGTCAGTCAGGGTTAGGCGTCAATCCGAACCAGAATACCTGCCTACTTTGTGCCAGATTACAATTCGCAATTAGGGGTTGTTCAAGTGAACGTCTGCGATCGGTTAAAGTAGGGCTGCGATGATGAGCACTGGCATGCTGAGTTCCTGGTATGCACGATACTCGATGTAACGTATATCTACATGCCTAACATACTGGCATATAGACGTATCTACGTATCTACTCGACTGGGGCACATGACAGGTAACGAGGCAGTGATCGGACCACCTGAAATCAAATGTCCATCGAAATCAGAGCCACTCACGTACCACGGAAGCACACTCCGTGTCAAAACAGGACAAAGGCATCGATTTCATGTTAGTTAACTCACATCAGTCTAACTCGACCCAGCCTGACCCTATTCACTGCTGATAATTCGCTTCCGATGATGTATTATACTTGTGATTTATCTATCTATGAATCCTACCGCGAAGGTCATGCGATCATTCGTGATTCACGTCTTTCATTGAGTCAACGCGACATTTCGGAACTCGCAAGAGAACGGATTTTTTTTATCAATGATTCTGCATAAGGTCGAACTTACGTCTTCAGGGATGGTTGACAGACACAAGCTCTTCATCGTGGCTTTCATTTTCTTACGTCAATACTCTGAGACTCCATTTCGAGCCGAGGAATTCGAATTCAGGACTTTTGTCATGGAAAAGATGCAACGAACATTCCCTCTTTTTGGGAAGTCTGTAACATATTCGTGAGAACATTATCCGGCTTCCGCAAATTTAAGGGATGGATCAATTTCCGACAAACTTTCATTGACCACAGTAAAAATGTGAGGCAAACTCTCTTTCGTGATTACAAAATAATTTTGGAAATTTGGTTCTGACAATTTCAGACGTCTTTGGGTGTGGACGAGCCTCAAAGACTCATTCAGGACTTTTATCAGTTATCATTTCAGAGGGAATAACAGAACGACTAATCTCAGGTTTCGTGGTAGCTTTTAGACTTTCCTTCAGAGAGATTTTCAGATTTTCGGAATATCACAGGCAGAACAATTTGGCTGTTGATTGCTTCGTGCAAAATTTCTTGCGTGTACATGTTTTTTGCGACAATTTGGACGACTTCAATTCATCCGACCCCATCGCGCAGGTACATGTTACCGAGCCCGAATAAACGTTCCTAATGATCTCTCTTTTCCGCGGCCATTCTTCGATCCGCGTCGGCCTTCGATATTACATAAATTCATAATAAAAATAGGGATACGTCTAACGAAATCCGGCTAATATCAACATATAACCCTTTCTTGACTCTTCTGTGAGGACTTCCTGCGAATTATAAACGTATTCGTCAATTGGTTTCATTCGGTTCAATGATCAATTCAAGCATTCATACACTTATGTTAAATTTATGCGGAAGTTTATTAATTATTTATGCGAATGAATGTAAGTAAGCAATCACGATCCACCGAGTACCTAATCCATACTGGATTTAATTCACCGCAAGTAGTAATTATTTCATACGGAGAATCTCGACTGAAAGAGGCCAAAAACTCTATTCATACAGTTTCTGAAAAGCTCTCATAGTAGGTAGGTATAGTAGGTACCCATATAGAAGAAGAGAGGAGAAATAAAAACGGTTTCCTCTCTCGTTCCGAGGTCTGTATACGATGAGTGGCAGTACAAATAATATCGATGTAAATACAAAAACCTCTGCAGCGCGGTGGTTCGTTATTTTGGCCGAACCGTAATAAGGGTACGCTGAGGGTATAGTTGCGTGGAAGAAAATGGGGTTCGGGCACAAAGGCATTGATGAATAATTATTGAGTGCACTTGAAACTAAAACAACCAACTAATCATGCTCAACTTGAGCCGAGCAGGGATGCGGTGCGGTGCGGTGCGTTTAACAAACAGTTGAGTAGGTACACGCTTCCGCGGGGGGCCACAAATTCTAATAATATTGGTACCGGGCATAGAGGGCGAGTCGGAAGTCAAAGTCGAGTAGAGGGATTCGATCGTAGGATCCAACCGACCTACCGCAGATGCTGATCATTGCTCGATGTAAATTGAAAGGAAATTAGTCAATGAAAAGAAATCGCAACCCTCTAGGGGACTTTAGGGTGGAATGAAATTTTTAGGAAATTGATGATCGCGATCAGGGTGCGGAATCCATTTGGTTAGACTAGAATAAAATGCTGTTTGAAGTGATATTTGAGAGAGAAGATGTGCAGGAGTCTCCTATGTAGTCGTTGCGAGGAGAGCACGAGGGGGATTTCTTTTCGTTCATATTTTTGAGAGATGGTTTCCCTCTTTTCTCTCCTCGTTCTTATTTTCTACTTTCTTCACAGTCTTTCGGCAAAAATGAGAATTAGAGTGGGTGGGGATACACGGCCGTCCCGAAGGCGTGCGGGTTCGTGGTTTTAAAACACTTTTTACTTCCGACTTTCTCTCCTGAGAGTTTTGGGATAACGTTGTAGTCGAAAGGCAAAACTCCCCTTTGACATCATCTGGATAAAATACTAAGGTACTTTACGCTCCCTGTTGTCCCCTTAGTCCTATACTTTCACTCCATTCTCGGAGCTCGCGGTTTTGCCCATAGTAATATATGATTTTGGCGAAAGCATCCTTGGATGAAGAGCTCTGGGTACACTACCTCAATTCCGAATGGCGGCAATGAAGAAAAATAGAAGAACAAAAAGTCGACAAGGACTGCAAACAGGGAATCAAGAAGGGAAAGAAGAAAAAATGAAATCAGAAGCGCAGTAGCACAGGTAACGAAGGGACTTTAGCGGATATTTGTGAAAGAGGAGAGAAAATATTCAACATATACGTTTTTTTCCCCAATTCGAATATGCAAAATCGATTTTTCTACGGTCTGATGATTTTCATTATCAAATACATTCCCGCAATGCTATAATTTTTTGTTATTAGTTCACTTGACTATCTTTTTGGTTTTTGTTTCATAATTTTTTCAAACTTCCACATGAGCTAATACTGCAGTGAGCTGTAAAGCCGTCAGTTTTAACCGGATCGATGACCCCAGATGGATTTCTCGTTTGCGTACGGAAACGGCAATTTTTGTTAACACTTCACACAACATCAGCAGGCGGGGGGTTAGCTGTGAAAACAAAAGACTCCCGACTCCCCGCTACTGTATTTTCCCGTATCTGAAATCCAAACCAAAACCTCCACAAACGGTTTATTGTCTTCCGCCTCAACGACCGAAATTCACCCCTTCACAACAATGTCTGTCAAAATGTTGAAGAAAAAAAGGATATTTTTATTTTACAACGAAAATTTTACCCCGTGAAACTCAAGGAAAATTGAAAGATAAAATGGTAACAGGGGGCTCGTAGATTTTCCGCATAGTAGAACAGAGAACGCTGTAATTTGGCAGTGAAGGACTATCAGAAGAAGCCCGTGTTTGTAGGGCTCCCTAAAAGCTGAAAGGGTTCCTCTGTAGATTAGAGAAGCCTTGGCTTGTACAAGTATCCGAGCCTTCACCTAGCCGAAGAAAAGATTGCTTCTCTGTCTCTATTAGGGGATGAAAGAGCTGACGACACAGCATTTCACCAAAGCCAATTTTTACCCCTCATGATGACACCTTGCTTCAAGGTTTTCCTACCTTTTCTTCTTATACAAATTTCAGGCTTTTTGTACTCTCAGGAATCTGAAACTAAAAATAAAAGAAGAGCAAATGTCTTCCACGTTTTCATTGCAATTGAGGTATTTTTCCTTCAATGGTGGTCCTTACGTTTTCAGGTTTCGTATCCCACGGTGGGAGCAGGAAAGCTTGGTGCTATTCGACCCCTGTGAACGTAGCCTTATTACAAAGGGATCCTTGAGTGGGGCGGCAAACGTGTTACAGTTAGTTGTGTGTCGTTGACTTTGTGCTGTGAGGAAATCTAGTCCTTGAAAGGCAAATTTATCTTGCTTGCCTTCTAGAGTCTGAACTCCGAAGGGTTGCCACACATTAGCAACGTAAATTCAGTTCTATTTCAAAGCAAAGCAACGCAACGCCTACCATATGCACTTTATCACCACCGGAATACATTTTTTCAACTCTTCACGCCGTGTTAGGGATATTGAAGACGGTTTTTGATTAATTCGTTTTCCATTTTCCGTATTGCATGCTTTATCGGTTCCCATAATGAAATTAAGAAAATGCCAATTAGGAAACAACATGAGCTTCGCGATAGTGTGGAAGCTTTTTCTGCATAAAATGTTCCAAAATCGCCATTCCAATCAAAGACTGCATACAAGTAATAAGTGTTGTGTATCACACAATTTCTAATAAATCTAATTAAATAATGTAAAATCAATAACGTAGAATTAAGAATATTTTATATTTTTATAACCGCAATTTCACTGCGACCGGGACCCACGACAGGGGGGTAAACCCTATGCCAGGTCAACGTAGACTTCGCGGTCTAGCAAGGGAAATTCCCACATCTGGCAAGACAATGCCACGCTAAAGAAAGTACGACCCGGTCATATAAATATTCTTCATACAATTACTAAAATAGTCGAAGGGGTCGTACGGACTTTCCGCGTGGATTTCCTGTAATACATTTTATGACAGCCAGTTGGTCACCAAATGTGGATGCCTTAAATTGGACAGCGAGGACGCGGAGACGCGGTAGGGTCGCGTATTGTTTACACCTTTTGGCATACCTGATTTTCGTGCCTCCTACTCTTTTCTATGTACTAATTTTCATCCAATCACAAAATTTCACATTCTTTAACCAATCAACACCTTGGACATATCTTTAACTACTCTCCTACGCCCTTCCACTATTTTCGGTAAACTCCAAATTCTTACTCGATATATCTTTCCAAAAGTAGTACATCAACGAACTTCATATCGACAACATCTAACTAACAAACCAGCAGTACATCAACGAACTTCATATCGACAACATCTAACTAACAAACTAATAGTACATCAACGAACTTCATATCGACAACATCTAACTAACAAACTAAAAGTACATCAACGAGCTTCATATCGACAACATCTAACTAACAAACTAAAAGTACTCATCAAGTCTTAACATTTGCACCTAACAAGTCTAATTAACAAATCATTTATCTAACTCTAATAATCGAACTATCATCACAACTAAACTATTAAATCATCAAACACATCGAATATCTAAATCTCTAACCATCTACTAAACCTAAGACGACATCTATTAATCATAATTAAATAAGTTCAACTGATATCCGTTATTTCTAAACTTGTAAATATACTATTATTTTCTAACTACGACTCAACAATTCATTTCATAACAATAATTACCCTCACTCCACTAAAGTGTCGTGCGGGACACAACAATATGGTCCTTCGAGCCGGATATCAGTCTATGTAACGAACACAGAACATTTAACAAATTATCATACGAGTGCTAAACTGTCGATCTAAGAACAATTTACGAGTCATTAACAAGTGCGTTTACAAACATTTAACAACACTCAACATCAGTGACGTAGAAAAGGGTGTGGTTCCTCGAGTCTCAACGCCAGAGTATCAACCATCATCCAGAGTCACCTACACCAATCTACTCGACGGAAACCGAGTTGATCTGGAATCGTCTCATCAACCAAGACATCAGTAAGGTAAACTCGTTCTTTTAATCACCAATTCCCGTCGAATTTCATTCCCATCCAGAACAAATTTCCAATGGCAACCGTATCCACTCTAAAACGCAGACGTGGAGACGTAAAAAGGTCAATCACGCGACATAGAAACTTTCTTGCTGGTCAACAAGAGTCACCAGATGCAGATCAACTGCAAATAAAGGTGGACCATCTTTGCGAACAGTTCAAGACTCTAGCTGTAATTCATGAAGAGCTGATGGAATCAGATCCGGACGCTGAAGCAAGTCACGTATCAGAGTATGAAATTATCACAGACGATTATCACCAGATTCTTGCGGAAACTCGCAAATTGATCCGTAAGGCCCAACAGCTAGAGACAGCAACTACAAATTCCAATTCAAGTCATGCATCAACACCAACATTACTATCACAAAGCACTTTCACGACGACGCGAATGAAATTACCAGAGATCGCGTTGCCCATGTTCGATGGTAACATCGAAAATTGGCAGTCGTTTCGAGACAAGTTTCAATCGCGAATCGATAATAATTCTAATATATCTACAATCGACAAATTTCAATATCTCCAATCTTCACTGACCGGTAAAGCATCACGTGCGATCGAAGACATTGAAACCACCGAAGCAAATTATCAGGAAGCATGGAAGATTCTTGAAGACAAATACGACAATACACGTGTAGCCATCCTTAGACATTGGTCCATCTTATACCTTATGCCACGCTTACAAAGGGACACTCCGAAGGCAATAGACGAACTCGTCGACAAATTTAGACAGCAAATACGCGCTCTCAAGGGTCTGGATCAGACAGTTGATCTATGTGATAGCATTTTGATTTTTCTATTACTATCAAAAGTAAGCGAGTACACGAGGTATCAATGGGAACTCACCCTCCCAGACAACAAAATGCCCTCGTACAAGTCATTGGTTGCCTTCCTAGAAAAACGCGGTAGTTGTTCCGATTACGCAACGGCTGCACCCAAGGAAGCATCACAGACCTCGAATAACCAACGCGCTAACAAACCAGTAAATCAAGCGCGTGGCAAGACCTTTGTTACTACAAATAGCAAAAACCCTTCACAATTCAGGTCGAATAATAATAATCATAATAACAATAAGCCTGCTACACCGTCAGCATCAAGATCCGATACGTCATGGACACCGGCATTTAAGAGATATCCATGCCCAATATGCCAGGGCAGACATACAATTTACACATGCGATACTTTCATGCAGGCAACGATAGATCAAAGGGTCCAATTGGCAAAAAAGGCATCATTGTGTGACAATTGTCTTGGCAAAGGTCATTTACGTCAGGACTGCAGAGAGATTATGTGCAAAATCTGCGGTCAGAAACACCATAGTTTGCTGCACCCAGAAGCGACACCTGCTGCGACAGGCGAAACGACCTGACTACACTCGGGTCTCATCAAATCTTTCTCTCTAGATACGCCGACCGACGATATTATTCCTACTGCTTCACTCTACATTCTTAATCAAAACAAATCTAATGTGCAATGCCGCGCAATCATCGACACCGGTTCAACTACGAACTTTATCACCAGCAATCTTGCAACCACGCTAAGGCTGCCAAGAAGGGATTGTCATATTCCCATCGGAGCCTTGAACGAACTATCTACGGTAGCCAATCAATGGGTCACCGCGACTATCAAATCTGTCAACAACAAATATCAAAAAACTATCGACTTCTTGATCGTTCCAAGAATCACATCTATGACACCTGATCAACTAATCAGACGTCAAAACATCAACATACCATCTAACATTCAACTGGCCGATCCAGACTTCCATAAACCAGCACCCATTCAGCTTTTATTAGGAGCAGGGGTGTCTCTATCTATACTCTGTGTCGGTCAAATCAAATTATCGAAATCCCTACAACCCGATTTGTACCTGCAAAAAACCCTTATGGGTTGGGTGATCGGTGGGGGTCTACCTCAACAATCCAATCATAATGGTGCGTCATGCCAGCTCACTAGACTGCACAACGATATAAGCAGATTCTGGGAACTAGAAGAGTGCAGTACCACCAGACATCTATCTACGGAAGAGGCTGCGTGCGAGGAACACTTCCGAAAGCATGTAACTAGGAACTCGGATGGGAGATACATAGTAGCTCTTCCATTTAACGAGAAGAAGGAACTTCTCGGGGCATCACGCGGCATGGCTCTCAAGCGCCTATACGGTCTAGAAAGACGATTGAACAAAGATCCTGATCTTCACCAACAATACAAATCAGTCATCAACGAATACATTGAACTAGGTCACATGGTCAAGATCAACGGGGAACCAACAGATGGTTTTTATCTTCCTCATCACGCGGTTATCAAGGAAACCAGTCTAACCACTAAGGTCCGCGTAGTCTTTGACGGATCTGCAGCATCCAGCACGGGTATTTCGCTCAACGATGCTCTCATGGTTGGACCTCTCATCCAAGAGGACCTCTTCACTCTTGTACTCTGGTTCCGGATGCCGAATTATCTGGTTACCGGAGATATAGAGAAGATGTTCAGACAAGTTTTAGTACGCGAAGAGGATCAGAAATATCTTAGAATCTTATGGAGGGACGAAGACGGCAACGTTTCTACATATCAACTCACAACCGACACATTTGGACTTGGTCCAGCTTCATTCCTCGCGATTCGATCTATTCATCAGTTAGCCGAGGACGAATATCAACGATATCCAAGAGCAGCAAACAGCTTGAAAAGACGGTTATACGTTGACGATTTTCTCGATGGTGCACAAACCATTGAAGAAGCAATCAAACTAAGAGACGAAGTTATTAGCCTTCTCAAATCTGGAGGTTTTAACCTACGACAATGTGCTTCGAATTCATCACAAGTGCTGCAAGGACTTCCGGACTGCAGTATCAATCGACAACTACAAGACAAACACGATCCAAACCTAAAAACACTTGGGATGCACTGGAATTCGAGTCAGGATCAAATCATTTACACCGTCAAACCTATCATCACTTCATCAACGACTACTAAGCGAATCATCTTCTCCGAAATTGCAAAAATTTTTGACCCACTTGGTCTATTGAATCCAGCAATAGTCACGATCAAATTATTGATGCAAGAGATCTGGAAACTTAAACTGGATTGGGATGAGTCATTACCATTTGAAATTCAGACCAGATGGAACACCTTTGTATCACAACTTCCTGCCTTGAATGAGATCGCGTTTGAAAGAAGAATGTTACACGAGCAATCAGTCAACGTGCAACTTCACGGATTCTGCGACGCCAGCGAAAGGGCTTATGGGGCATGCATTTATCTACGGTCTACCGATCAATTCGGACACGTTCGTGTTCATCTCTTTTGTGCAAAATCACGAGTTGCACCCATCAAAACTATTCAAACCATCCCGCGGCTAGAGTTATGCGCAGCAGTACTTCTTGCAACGCTGTACTCAACAGTAAGAGCAGCTATAGACACTAAGATTGATGAATCGTATTTCTGGTCGGACTCCATGATAACACTACATTGGATTAATACGTCACCTCATCTTCTAAAAACATTTGTTGCCAATCGCGTATCCGATATACAAACAAGAACGAAGACATCGGAGTGGAGACACGTGCCTACTCAGGACAACCCTGCGGACCTACTATCCCGAGGTTTGTTACCTGATGATTTGAACAAAGACATCATCTGGAGATCAGGCCCGGACTGGTTAGCCGGGGGAGCAGAAGAATGGCCTGAACAGAGGTTAGAAAGAAGTGACCAGATACCAGAATCACGCAAACTGACCTGTTTATCGACAACGATTATCGACGATGGTATTCTACTCCGATACTCGTCATTCATCAGACTACAACGGATCATAGCTCTTTGTCTACGATTTAAATCTTCGAATCGCCACAAGGGAAATTTGACGGTCCGAGAACTTAATGCAGCATCTACAAAAATATTCAAAATGGTCCAACAATCTTCATTCCGACCGGAACTCGTCTGTCTACAACGTGGCGAAACCGTATCAACAAAAAGCAGACTACTGACTTTGAATCCTTTCCTTGACGACAATGGTATTCTGCGCGTTGGAGGTAGACTACAACAATCGGACTATTCATATCAACAAAAACACCCGATCATCTTACCAAAATCTCATCACGTGACGAAACTGCTCATCGAACTTGAACACCTGAACAACCTACATGGGGGTATACAATCAACGTTATATGCTCTTCGACAAAACTACTGGCCTATAGATGGAAGGAATCAGGTACGAAAGGTCATTCGTAATTGCGTTCGATGCGCAAAAATTAATCCTCACTCAGTGGATTACATCATGGGTAGCCTGCCTAAGGTACGGGTCACTGAGGCCCGACCATTCTACAACGTCGGGGTTGACTACTGTGGACCTTTTTATATCAAAGAAAAACGGTTTCGAAACAAAAATAAAATCAAAGTTTATGTTGCCGTATTCATTTGTCTCGCGATTAAGGCGGTTCATATCGAAGTCGTCAGTGACCTGACGACTGAAGGATTTTTAGCAGCCTTACATCGATTTATCTCAAGAAGAGGAAGATGCAACTCCATATATTCAGACAACGGTACCAACTTCGTCGGAGCGAACAACGAGTTAAAGGATCTACAAGCTGTCCTCGTTTCCGAGCAACATAACAACAAAGTACACGATTACCTTGCAGAAAGAGGTGTCACGTGGCATTTCATACCTCCACAATCACCACATGTCGGTGGGATTTGGGAGGCAGCCGTAAAGTCTTTTAAACATCACCTTAAACGAGTGATCGGATCTGAACTCTTCACATTCGAACAACTGAATACATTAGCTATAGAAATAGAAGCCGTTCTCAATTCACGACCATTAACGCCTTTATCTTCTGATCCCAATGACCTTACCGCCCTAACTCCCTCTCATTTTCTTATTGGTGATACATTAACGAGTTTGCCTGAACAAGGTCTTTCAGCAACTACAACAAATCGCTTGTCCACCTGGCAACATATCCAGAAGGTGAAACAGGACTTTTGGACCAGGTGGCACAAGGAATATATCAATGAATTAAATATTCGCCATAAATGGACGAGAGGCGAGCACCCCATCAAAAAGGGATCTATTGTTATCATACGGGATGATAACGTTCCTCCATTACAATGGCGCCTTGGACGAGTCATCGAAGCGCACCCCGGACCAGACGGTGTGATTCGCACTGTGCGTGTAAAAACTGCGACGGGTGAACTAGATCGCAATGTCAAAAGACTAGCACCGTTGCCAGTGAACAGTGAATCAGACACTTAACTATTAAGTTAAAATTTCTTTCTTCTAGATATGTCTATTCATATCATATGCTTAATCATATATCTAAGTTGAAAATCATGACTATCACTCATCTATCTTAATCTATACAAGTTTCTTTACATATATACTAGTTGATCGCACGCCTCTCAACCGGGGGAGTATGTTGTGTATCACACAATTTCTAATAAATCTAATTAAATAATGTAAAATCAATAACGTAGAATTAAGAATATTTTATATTTTTATAACCGCAATTTCACTGCGACCGGGACCCACGACAGGGGGGTAAACCCTATGCCAGGTCAACGTAGACTTCGCGGTCTAGCAAGGGAAATTCCCACATCTGGCAAGACAATGCCACGCTAAAGAAAGTACGACCCGGTCATATAAATATTCTTCATACAATTACTAAAATAGTCGAAGGGGTCGTACGGACTTTCCGCGTGGATTTCCTGTAATACATTTTATGACAGCCAGTTGGTCACCAAATGTGGATGCCTTAAATTGGACAGCGAGGACGCGGAGACGCGGTAGGGTCGCGTATTGTTTACACCTTTTGGCATACCTGATTTTCGTGCCTCCTACTCTTTTCTATGTACTAATTTTCATCCAATCACAAAATTTCACATTCTTTAACCAATCAACACCTTGGACATATCTTTAACTACTCTCCTACGCCCTTCCACTATTTTCGGTAAACTCCAAATTCTTACTCGATATATCTTTCCAAAAGTAGTACATCAACGAACTTCATATCGACAACATCTAACTAACAAACCAGCAGTACATCAACGAACTTCATATCGACAACATCTAACTAACAAACTAATAGTACATCAACGAACTTCATATCGACAACATCTAACTAACAAACTAAAAGTACATCAACGAGCTTCATATCGACAACATCTAACTAACAAACTAAAAGTACTCATCAAGTCTTAACATTTGCACCTAACAAGTCTAATTAACAAATCATTTATCTAACTCTAATAATCGAACTATCATCACAACTAAACTATTAAATCATCAAACACATCGAATATCTAAATCTCTAACCATCTACTAAACCTAAGACGACATCTATTAATCATAATTAAATAAGTTCAACTGATATCCGTTATTTCTAAACTTGTAAATATACTATTATTTTCTAACTACGACTCAACAATTCATTTCATAACAATAATTACCCTCACTCCACTAAAGTGTCGTGCGGGACACAACAATAAGTAATAAACAATAAGTGAGAATATGCCAAACCAAAGGCTGAAGAGATTCTGAACACTCAAAGGTACGAGGAAATTATGGACTGGCAACTCATCTGAATGTGAAAGCACCAGAAACAAGTTGAGAAAAGCTCAAAATCAGTCGAATTTATCGTCCTATTAATGGCGCAGGGATATTCATAATAAATAGGACGGAATGTCGAGTAACATTTAGACATTTACTGAAAACGAGTACGTAATAATTCGTATCAATAACCATCAAGAAACAGCCGAAAGGGTAATTTTGAAATTTCAGACAGCTGGAAATGGAGCGATCGCATATTATTTCGAATGGAAGCAGCCATTCGTGCTTGAATATTATATTATTCCGGGTTCTCGTTCTTAAATATTATTATACTCTTCGGCTTTCACGAAATTGGGTAAAATTGGTAATTTTAGGGAGCCACGCGTTTTTAGGTGGGCCGATACACCAACACACACGCACCCTGTGTTATAATTAAAGTTTAATTCGAACTCCGTGTGGAAATTTTCGGCAGGTATATAAGGCTCGTAGCAAGGACCGCGCCGCGTCAGGCCATGAAATGAAGAACAATTAGATACAGTGGAATTTGTAGAAAATTAGAAATATTTGAGCAACTTGAAATGGGAAGAGAGAGAGAGAGAGTGACAGAGAGGGGGGGGGGGGGGGGGGGGGGGAGGGGGGGGGGGAAGAAAAGGAGAGAAAGGGAAAGAGGAAGGTCGAAGCGCAAATTAGGATCTTTCAAGAGGATTTGAACCGCGCGGGGTACTCGAAGGACTCGCAGGACGAAAACCCGCGCGGTATAATTAACGAGACCGACGCCTCTCTCCGACCGACGCATTACTTCGTCGTACTGCAGGTGAGGACTACCGAGTACCTCGAGGTGCTCCCTGGCCCCTAGATTGAGGCAGAGATATACTGCGGCAGTAGTCCCTCGCGTACCCATCTGCAATTTCCCTCGAATAAAACAGCCAGCCATCTCTCTTTGGCTAACCTTATTAAACTCGTACCGGCTTTCCGTTAATAGCTCGTAATTCAATTTGCGAATTGGAGCAACACGGCTCCCCTCCTCTAGCCCACCTTTACTTTTATCTCGTCTCTGCTCTCCTTGCTGTGATTCCCAGACAGCATGAGATCGAAGATTCGCAAATCCACCGTTCAATATTGTCCCATATATACCTAAGTAGAGTATACTGTGAACGTGTATTGGAGTGGAAATATCAAGACGATGTAGCTTCCTGTTTAAAATCCAATAGATATCATTCACGTTCACGATCGTTGCTGTAGTAGGTATATGTTACTCATAGAATTCGGCGTTGGACAGTTACCATAACGTACTGAAACTTTGCGTAGAACAATCTCAAATACCTCGAAAGCACGTTCGACGTACTCAAAAACGATCAGATCCTCACTGAACCGTACTTGAACATACTGGAACATTTTGAAAAACACTGGCACAGTGATCAAAATTGAGCACTGAAACATGGTGAAATCCCTGAAACACTAGAAAATTATTTATAAAAAATATGAAACATGAAACATGAAACAGTCCAGCACTCGCCCAAACGTGCTTTATTATCCTGAAATGTCTCACGTAATCTATATTCGGATAGCCTAAAACTGAAAATTACTGAAACAGTGACTAAACCCACTGGACCACGCTGCAGTGATCTGAAACACCTCGAAATCATCTCTGTGAAGTTGAAAAAGATTGTAACACTCACCGAAGTGTCTTTTATCACATGAAAATGTGAAGAATGAAGAACACTTGAACAGTCTTATAGTTGGGCTAGTAGACGCTGAAATGTGGGCTGAAACGAACTGGGACGCATTGTAGTCACCTGAATAACGATATGGCAGCACAATGAATGCTTTTCTATCTTGAAGTTACGGTCTACTATCGATTTCTGCCACTGAATGATTGCTGAAACGCGTACCAGTAATTTGCAATATCCTGAGGATATCGGTGACAAACTAATGAATCATTGACTCATTGTCAGATGTGGTCCATTATACTGAAACAGACTGTAAAGCATGTGAACCATCTTCTTCAGACTGACAATGAAAATCACTGATACGAGCACACGAACACCAGCTGCAAGTTATGTCAACGAAAATAAGGACGAGGCCCAACAATTAGCTGAAGAAGGTTGAAATTAAGTGCGGAACAAGACGCGCGATAGTCCCGAGACGAAGAAGGTACCGTTTTGTCCTGAACCATAGTCCCGTCTCTGAGTACCTAAACTGGCCACTTTACGTCTGTGCGATTTCCCGATCATCTTGTGAATATATCCATTGCAAGACTGAAGGATGACACGATAGGTACTGAAATAGTAACTAGCGGTGTAATTTATGAAAACCATGAAACTCATGGCACATGGTGCAGCTGATGTCTGCATACGATGTATGACAGCGTAGATGATGCGGAAGATACATCAAAACTAATTGGACGAATATTAATCAAAACCAAACTATACTGAGGTAGAGAAAATTGGCAGGATCCTAGAGCGGGTCTGGAATTAAATGTCTTTTCCTGAAATCCTGCTGGAGAAGGAGACGGCTAATGGATCAGAGGAGCGTCGACGTCGTGTATTAAACCAGTGAGCGACGGTTGCCTCCTGAATAGTAAACACGACTCAAGATTACACGTCAGATTGCTGAGACAGGTATATTAGGTGGTCGGGGGCAGCCTGGTGCCTACAACCAAACCGAACCCAGCAGCAGCAGCAAGCCAGTCTAGGACTCGGGCGGTATGGCACTCAACTTTGTAGAACTACATTGCGAGCTTGAAACCTTTTGAATAAACGCGAAGGGCACTCCACTCAGTCATCTGTCTCACGTTAAATGAAAAGCACCGCGGTAATCAAACCTCTGCAAACGATTCTGCGAACCTGAACTGAGCGTAGGCAACTACGTTACGAGATCCAAGAACAAGTTTCCTTTGATCAAAATCGAGACCGGACGCGGACAACCAGAGCCAAACGGATAATACGGGTCTCACGGAATTTCAGTCATCATGAGCGTCTTCTAGTCACGATAAAAATTTGCGAAAACTTTCCATGAGAGAGGAGAAAGAACGACATTCAACGTCCGATGCGAAGGAGCTCTCATCTTCTTCGCTATAAAATTTCGGGTCCTTTTAGAATCTCCGAAGTTCTCATGTTCCCGGTATTCTGCGTTGTTTAGGGTTGTTGATCAATCGCAGTATAGTAACTCTGGACTCTGGTGGTCCGTAAATCGAGTTTTCATCATTAGTGAAATACTGCAACGCTGACGTGGAAACGGAAGCGGTAAGACAAGCTGTACAGGGCTGACGTCAGCCCTCATCTTCTTGTTTCCACTATTGGAACTTCGTTAACCTTTGTTGACGATTCTGTATCCGAGTCTGTACATGTTCTACCTCAAACAAAATAATAACAAACACAATCAACCCTCTGCAGTGCTCGTACTCAACAATATTTCACTATCGCTTTGTACATTTGATGACTCAGCTTTCTCTGGCTCTGCACGGGGTCGTTGTTTGAACTAACGGAAAAGCCCGGTTATTCCACATCCACAATGCGGGAAAGCGATTAGAATTATTTCAATTCTTGCAGTTCTTGTGATAGAACTCAACGTGCCAATAATTTCACCGTGAAGTATAGGCAGCAGCATGAAAAGCATCCGGACGTTGAATAAAGCTATCTTCAGGTTATAAAATTACAATTGCCAAAAACACTACAGGGATATCAATCGAGGTTGTCAGTGCCAGTTGCAAACCACTCGAGCTGGTGCAGTTCTTGAAGAGCTTTGGGAATGAGGGAGTAAAATCGACCGTTCGTTCAAGGATCGGGCAACGAGGAATGGACATGTTGACATCTGCATCGAACTAGTTGTCAGAGTCCTGCTACTCCCTAGAAAAGCGAGCTTCGGACGAGACATAAGCGTCACTGTCATGCCGAAAGGGCCATTACCATTTCATAGAAGTCGATATCAATTAACAATTGATAACGTATGGTTATAGTTGGATTATTATCTTCCATTTCTCCGTTCCGTTCTTCTATTTCCAGTATTTGGTTCAATTTCTCTTTCTTCTGGTTTCTTTCGGTCTGATTGGTAGTTCCATAATAGAATCATTAAATTTCGCCAGATGACATATAATATACAACGAAGAATAAAAAGAAGAAGAAGTAGAAGTAGAGGCGAGGTTTTCAGGTATAATTAATTCTGAAATTGGGATATTTCGCAAAAGTATTACACAGAATCCTTACGTCTGTACGAGAAAGCCATTCGAGTATGAGAGGCCCTAATTATTATTGGAGGTTGAATAATACGTCATCGCGGGGCCAAGATATAAACCGGCGTTACGATTTAATCAAATTTCTCAATTTCAAGGGCGCGGCTTTCTCGGCCATTCGTTACAGCAAAATCGAGACCGGAGAAAGAAAGACAGTGTGGCGAATTTGTCTGGGGCATAGAAACTAATGACTATAAATACCGTGCAATGATTGATGAATAATCACGTATTCCGATAGAAAATTTCGAGCTTCTTTTTCTGCAAATAATCACAAGCTCATGAAAGCTTCCTAACTATAATTGCATGGGATCTACGTATACCTTCTTGAATTGTAACATTGCTGAGTAGATATATATACGCGTGTGTATTTAAATTTAAATACTTGGTAGATCCTTTGCGTCGCCTGGCATCGTAACGAACCAACAGTTACACCCGTGTATATAGGCATGTGGAAACGTGTGTGTACGTGTACGTATGTATTTACATACCTAGCTACGGCACGAGACGACGTGGCGTGGCATAGGAGACCGAAATTCGTATGCGCAACGAAGCCGCCAAGAGATCACGTACCGTGGAGCCGAAAACGTTGGCAGAACGGTCACGTGCCCAGATTTGGTTTACTCGCGTTTAAAACGTTTAAAAGCCTCGCAGCTTTCCATCCAACCGCCGTGCCGCCCCCTCGCGTCGTTCTTCTCCGCCTCCTCCGCCCTCCTCTTCCTCCTCCTCCCTCACCTTTACCGATGGAATTTCATTATCATTTCAACCCCCTTGGCTCTCGCCAGCACAACAGCTGACGATCGACAATTACTTGAAAATTTTTCACTCCGGGAACATTTTTCCGAAGAAGCGGGTGAAAAAATGTTCGCTCGACATTATTACCTACTTGGGAATTATTCAGCGACTCAAGTTTCAATGGGGAGAGAATAGCGAGAGGAATAATATGAAGAGCAACGACAGATTTCGAAAGAAATGGGGTCAAGTTTTGGTTTCAGCGGTAAATCGTTATGTAGGATCAGTGCAGTGGGATCACGGAAGAATCTTCAACGCGCTACTGCAACGAATGGATTACTAGATTACCCGAGGTGCGCCTTCTTGTTCATGTAGCTACCATCACGTGGGAAATTCCTTGGGAAATAACAGCTACGTGATGTTCGAGAAGTTCTATTAGAGGTGGGACCGGACTATATGATACAACTATGTTCGATGGACTGTGCAGCATAAATACAAATTCTCCAATTCTGGTCCCACCAATCGCGATCGACCCTGTTTTCAGAGTCAAATGAACACCACTCGCATTATCTCAAGTTTCTAGTGTTTTCCGATAGCTTTTCCGGTGCTTTAACTTCTTCGGTGGATGCTAGATCGTGTTACCAAACTATCGACTCACTTTTCTGTATTCATTCAGAGTTTTTAGCTCGTTGGGGAGCGTTTCGGCTAATTATAGCTCAAGTTTTTACGTATTTAGTTGATTCCAGCTGGTGTGATGAGCGTTTCAGCGACGAGTGTCTCCTTTGGATCGAGTCTCAGCTCTGATATTCTAATTAAATTCAGCGTATCGTTTTGATATTTGTATCTGAGTTCGGTGCAATTCCCAGATGATTCACTTCACTTCATAGATCGTCGCTGCTTTTTCGAGTGTTTTATTTGATGTCAGTAAATCATCGTGTATCCACGTGCATATAGGGATGGAGGATCATTCGAATACATCATCCATAAATAAAAATTGATATTCTTTCACTGGTTCAGAGATTGCCTTCGCGGTTTCCTCCGCGCGGCGTGAGATTATAAAAAATAACTGCCCATGGTGCATCGCGTTGCTAGAGACCGTAGAAATTCCTTTGCCTAAATAAAACAAATGCGGAGTTGGCCCTCGCTTCGTTTCATAACTACGTGAGGTTAACGCAGCGTGTCGAGGCCCCGAGGTTGTCATGCGTCTTCATTAGGCGGCCAGTTTTCTCCCGCACCTCTCCAGTACCACTTTCCCTCTCTCTTGCCACAGCCCATCTTTCAGGACGCTCGCAACCAGTGTCTCACTCACTAGCTCACTTACAGCTAATACACACGGTCGGGTATCGGGGCTCAGGCACTTTGCCTAGCTGGGGATTACCATAGGCACCGTGGGAACATTGTATCTAGGTAGGAAACAAGCGATTCAACCAATTCCTCGGTCGGTTGAATCGGGAAACCGGAATTGCATTTCGGAAAAGAGAATAGTATTTTTCGTAGCTAGCCCGTGAAGTAGGATTTCACGGACCGAGTGAGGACCGTGCGACATGGAGCCGGCTTCGCCGATTCTCACCAGGCCGTAAAATCTTACGACCGAGGTGCGAACAAGATATTTCGATCGTGTCCGTGAAGTCGTACGACCGAAAAGTCGTGCTTTACGGACACTCGGTCGAAAAAACAAATAGCACCCAATATTTCGTTGCCCGGATGGGCAGAATGAAATGCTCGTAACTTTTTTCTTTTACTTATACGTGTGCGCATGTACAACATCGTTCGAAGGATTTTATCGGAAGCGAGGTGCGGTACGGTTGCGGAGGATAACGTTCGTTAAAAATAAGAATAATCATGATAATAACGATAATAATAATGGTGATAAAAATGATAAATATGGGAAGCCTGAGGGACCCTCGAACGGCGCGAGGTGCTCGGCACCTGAGCCACCAATTCTGTCCGGTTAGATATATGCGGAGTATGGGAATTCCCGACAGAATGGCTTCTCGTTTTATATTTAGAAATCCCCAAGTCCCAGCAAGAGCGGGTAACAAGGGCTGGTCATTAACGACTCCGCGTATATTCAGTGCCTGAACATCCTCTCGCCATTTGTGCTGGGCATGTTGAACGGATACGTAACCAGTAGGAGCCATCTCTCACCCAGTTTCCCATGTAATGCCGATAACACCAGAAACAGAATCCACGTCTTCATCCTCTGACCGTGATTGCATTACTTACGTGCAACTGGAACCGAGTTTCATTGGCAAAATTTTCGAGTATCTAATAGTTTTCGGATGGGAGCGTTTCGAAGAGGATCCAGGTGCATCTCCCAGTACCGCAGGACGCCACCGTCAGTTAGCGCCTCCCTCGGACTCCGACGCTGGAAGTTTTCGGTCGAACGAAATCGTCTCACTTCATCGCGGTGAGGAATGCATCCTGAAACGTGTAAACGAAACTTCAGAGATGTTCGATCATAAATCAAGATTTCCTTCCTTCTTTTGATTCTGCCATCGCGCCTAATCAAGATGCTATACGCAGTGGCACTTCGCTTACGCTGACTAGAGTATAACTTCACTTGTTCTGGTCACTTCACGCGGTGATTAATCTTACCCGAGGGGTACATCCCCACAGAGACGAGCGTCTTAGAGTTCGCTTCGGTCATTAAAATTCAACGCTGAAGAGAGAAGACCCGAAGAGAACGTACACCCATGTACAGAATCAAAAAGGGGAGCCAAAAAGAACACGTGTCACTCCTAAAATAGATAAATTAGGCGCGAGGTGGATCACTCATTTAGTACCTGAAACATACAGACGTACGTCTCCGCGATGGAAATGCTATACGGACGATAGAGCGGTTCACGACGGAAACCAAACGAGCCGGTTAAACCCGGTTCGTAATAATCCCGGAAAATTAGGCCCGGTGTCGTTTAATTCGCGCCCCTTTCACGCCTGTTTCTTCTTCCTCTAGAGCACACCCTTACCTACGCAACCCTCATTTTAATATAAAGTTAACCCCCGTGTTGCGCACGTGTATACCCGAGGTGCCGCCCGGTGTTACCTCTCCCGGACATTCGAGGGTTGAAAATTATTTCCCAGTGGAACGGGTCATTGTTGTTTTTCTTTTTTTTTTTTCTCTCTTCTTAAATTCTGAGCCAAAATTGACTTTCTACGTCATAAAAAAATTACCTCGCCAGGTTTTCTTTTCGATTTTTTCTACGGAGGATGAAACGGATCGTTCCGTGATTCGTTATACCTACTTTTATCACGATACCGTAGACATTCGCCGTTTTGTTTCAGTGTAGTCTTCATATATGATGTGATTTTTTTTCGTTCGGTGTATTTTTTTATCCACAGACGCTGCAACGACGGAATAAGGAAATGACAAACGCCAAGGTTCGCGTACCTATAGCGTCGTGACGCGACGCCTGAATCCAGCGTTGCGCGAAAATCGGAATTCCCCAGGTGACGGCGGGAGAGTGAGGCAGCAGCAAAGCTGTTAAAAAGCGGTGAACCGTAAGCGCAATTCCCTGTGCAAAGAAAGTATTATGTAGAAGATGGATATATAACGGCGTAGGTTAGTATGCGACAAATATGCTAGGGGAGAGTTTTGACGATAGATTTTTATTCCGAAAACCACCAGACATGACAATTTCTACTTTTCACTTGAGAAAAACTCATCCGTACCTTGTCCGCTGCCGCAGTTTTCGTCGGTTTTCATATTGGTTGAATCGTTCGAAACATCGAACCAGAAACTGGTACTAGTTCATTTCTTGTTCATTATTTTTCCGTTATTCGCGAAGCTGAGAGACAAATCCCATGTGCAATCAACAGCGAGCACGAGAGGTTTCAAAAATCTCGACAAAGAGGACCACGGCGTACAATAAGCCGTGCGCAATAAGCGCTTACAAACACCACGAGGGATGAAAATAACCGGCGCTCACTCGCTCGCTCGCTCTTGTTCAGTCTCTCTCTCTCATAACATTTGCCGTCGTGCCCTTCAACCTTCGATGCGTCTTGTTTTCACGTTCACCCAAGAATCTCTCGTGCAAAGGCGCGGTCGTGGGGGGTGGAGGCCGAACTCGCACAGCATCGTCCATATCGCGTTTCATACACGTCACTAAACACACACTCCGATAACAAAAGTAGCCCCCCTGCCCCCGTCGAGCACTCTGTACCCATTATTCCAAAATCCCCCCCCCCCCCCCCCCCCCAAAAAAAACTTCCGCCAGATTCATGAATGGAGAACATTTTCAGAAAACCATGGAGCGGGTGGTGAAAAAATACAAAAAAATTTGAAACGTTTTTCGATACACAATCACTCAGCCTTAACCTTTCTCTTGCGAAAGAGAGAAAAGGAGATTTTCACCGCAACATATTTCTACTCGGTGAATCCGTTTTTCCTCACATCTCGACCTCAGCTTCCGATGGTGAGGATTCTTCTACTGTGTTCTCCAGGATTAATCTCTTTCCTTTCTTTGTGGGATGTAATGGCGGTGGGATGGTCGATAATTCGATGAGAAAACGGAATGGTGAAAAATTTTTTATGATCCGAGGTATAAAAAAATTTCAAGCGAGTTTTTCCGTCGTACGATGCCGTACTGCGTAGTACGCAGTAGGCGATGTTGTTCCCATACTTTTTGGACGGAAACCATATTGCTTCCTGAGCTTTTTTTTGCCGTACCTAAGGAGGACGATATTCTTCTCATATTTTCGTTTGATCTTTTTTTCTCTGCCCTGAAATGAACGTCGACGTGCCCTCCTCTCGAACCAGCTCTTATTCCGTACCTATTCACGCTCTTTTACTGAACTTCCTTACTGCCTCAAACTCAAATCGAGTGGAGTAAGTGCTCTTGATTAAAGTTGAAAAATGAAAGAAAAGAGGAATAATTCTACTCAGTTGTCCAATTACATCGACGTAGAATCACTTTGTATAGGTTCAAAAAAATATTCCAAGAAAATTCAAGAAGATCGAATTGTCTCCCTGAAATTAGAAAAAATGCTAGAATTTCTATCCTTCCTGACTTAGGAGAGGGAATAGTCAAAGAATGAAAATAAATCGAAGAAGGGGTGAAAAGAGAAGCGAAAATTTCAGCTAATTTCATACATAGCGTCGCGACGCCGCTCCCTATTGCAACGAATCAACGGAGGACGGCTTGGTTCTCAGAACCGCCAGTCACCCTTGACGGTCGATTTCCTGTGACGAAGAATTGCTCTTACACGGGCGCTTTTCCGTGTTATTTCCGTCGTCTCCCATCGAGTGCGAGTATCCTGGACCGAAACTTAGATGCAAGTTTATAAATCCAGGAAAAACAGGAACGAAACCGGGGGAAGGAAGCTCGGGAATCGTAAATACAAGATCGATCTCACAGAATCAACTGTACAGTGCAATATGATTCGTTCCTGCAGGCTGAAATGTCACCGTTTCCTATTTTCCATACAGGTACTCGAAGACGCTGTCACAGGAACCGACCATCCATTCCCAGCATCGTGATCGATTTCTTAACGCACGCCAGAAATCGGCGTGAAATTTTCCTCGTCATAATATGCTTGAATCTTCCGCTTTCATCGGGGCACTGCGATGTGTCCAACTTAATATTCCGAGGTTCTAGCATTAGCAACGTGGTTTCTCCAATCGTCGGTACGGAATCTGCAGTAGATGCGTGATATATTCCCTGGAACCAGGGAGAAAGAGAGAGAAATTCAAGGTGACTCCGAGTCATGCAGATGATAAAAAGTCGTCCTTGATGTATGAACCGGCCGTTTGGAGAGATGTGGTTTCCCGCGAGTCCTGCCGGCTTTCGTCTGCGAACTTTGGTCGGTTGCCCTGTACATTCTCTCGCGGTCAAACCAGTCGTCCACTCATTTGCGACCCCTTGTTCTCGTCTCCACCCTTCACCCTTCACCCCTCGCCCTTCACCCTTCACCCTTCACCCTTCACCCCGCACCCCTTCCCTCTCCATTATCTCTACCTCTTCGCCTCTTTGCTTTTCCCCCATCTACCCCCGGAGTCCACCTACACATAACCCACGGTGCCAACACCAGCCCCCTTTTTTCATTTCTGGTGCGGTTGCTGTCAGCTCGTGTTGAAGTGGTATAATGAAGTGCTGCAGTAAAATAGGAATTATATTCGCCAGGCAGACCACTGTGATGGGTACCTTGACTCTCGTTTCCCTTCTATTTTTCCATCCGAATGATATGTATTCCGAAAATAAAATTGGAAAAAGAATCACTCAACCTGATGATTTACTTGATCAACAGTACCGAGCGAATGACTGCAGTTCGGAAAACTACGCCGCTTGGCAGAACAGTTCTTCGTTAAATTTCGACGGAAGTATACCCAGTACGAAGTTTTGGTCGGGAGGATTGCGCTCATGCGATGCGGAATCTTCGGTACAAGAATTTGGAGGGCTCAGAAACGCATTTTTTTGATCAAAAAAATTCATTTTCTCGGTGGGTTCGTCCTCTCGAAGCTCTGCTCGTCAGTTCAGCCTCACTCCGTAGCGAGAGGTCTGTACCTAATGATATAAGTATCCACAAAGATTTAGTGGTTCTGAAATCGCCGCGATTCTCGATGTTCGGTGTCTGGCGAGGGATGGCATGGGCTGGGTATATTCCTCTCTGGTTTAATTAACAGCGTCTCATGGCCGTCAATCCTTAAGACAGGTTATGAGTCGCTGGGTGATCTCAAACGACGCGGAGACCAGTCGGCGCGGCCCTTGCTCCGGTAATAAGAGTAAACGAGGTATAATATTGCAGTTCCGTCGTACATATACTCGCGCCACAACCTACGCAGCTTTCGGAGAGACCCGGGTGCTTGCGTGCGACGGCTGGTTTATCTTGGCAAATTGAACTGCGGTAAGGATTATCGTTAACGATATGACTTTCGGGATTTCTTAATCCCGAAAAACCGACGCCTCGAGTAGAGCTACGTGTCTCTCTCTTCAGTTTATTACCGACGCAACTTTTCTCTCTGTTAGAGGAGTTAGGTCAGCGATATAGAAGTTATGATCCGCGGATGATCCTCGACAACCACAATTAACAGCAGCATCGTACGTGCCTAGGGTTGTCAGGTGGAATCGGTTGTTCCAAACCTTTTTATCAGCCAAATTATCTCACCGATTGCAATAAAATCTGGTGCTCTAGCTCAAATTTGCTGAATTGAGAATATCGTATTTTATACGGTGACCCGGAACCATTGACGAGAATTGGGAATTTGCACGAATTCGAATCACATGATGGACCGACAATTTTTACGGTCCTTGATTACCAATCCGAGAAGGAAATTACGGGCGATTCAAAATGGCGGACTCCACAATTTTTAATTCTACCATTTTGAGGTCAGATTCGTGATCCGCGACCCCTGCAGTAACCTGCGAAAAGAGAAGTCCCGCATGGAGTCGGGCGAAGATGATCAGAGCAAACTATTATCAATCACATCACAGAATTTTCCTGAACCATGAATAGCGCAGCTTCTAGCAGCTGCAGATTCATTATTCAACTGAGATATATTCTTCGTAAACGTATACGTATGGGTGTGTATTCACCCATCCCGCATACTCTACTTACATGTTCATCTCTAAGAGCTAACAGAGCTTTCAGCAAAGCCACTCGAGGTCTTCCATCCCCCTGGCCCAGGGACGGGAGCCCGCCGACTGCATGTAGCACATGCACCTGCACACATACATGCTCGACGGGCACTGCTCTGTTGTGTTCTCAAACATTGCACTATGCATCGATTTATCGGGTGGATAGTATAAGGGTTCAGGTAAAAATCGGAGGGGGAAGTTTAAAGCCCTAAAGCCCGATAACAACGGAGGGAGATACCTGCCTAGTCACATCCTGTCAATTACCAGAAAATTACAATCCTTAGGATACGGCCTACAGGGATTTCGAACGATGGAAACGGGGGATGACATCGCACAGGTGAAAATTTACGCGATATGACTTGGCAAGCTGCTCCTCTGATTGAGGATCAGTCTCGCAATTTCTACTCTCAATTTCTGGTCACAATAAACTGTTTCCGATTCAATGTCATCTCGTAAGGTAGGTCGGCTCATTTGACTTGATTAGAACCAGCTGAAGATCTTCTATCTGAAACGGCTAGCTGCAGGGTGTCGGAATAAACAACTTCAGAGCTTCCATATTGTGACACAACTCCGGCGTGCCAAGGGCTAATTAGGGTAACGCTAATGACAGGCGACACTGATTGGTCGACGCGGTGTAGAACTTTGATACGGACAATCGCCTCGTATTATTAACGCCTGCTATCTAACTAACGAACTAAATTAGCCCCCCACCTCCCTAATTTTATACTCGTTGATGCAGGCTATACTGCTACCCTCGGACAATACGACGCCAACGAAAAATTTTCAGAGCATTAAACCGATCCCAAAAATTTATTTTCCAAGAATAGTTGAGTATACAAACGCTCCCTGAAATTTTTAATGAATTTCATAACCGTCAATTTTTGTTTCTCCATTTCGATTTCCCAGTTTTCCCCCACTTTTCTGTTTACGAAATAATTTTTGGTATCTAACTTTTTTCGCAGAGTTCAGCGCCCGCGCCGAATCGCAGCGGAAAATCTGCGCTTCAAATTTACTTTGTTCATGGCTTGGCTTCATTTTCTTGGCGTGAGATGAAATCAGCTTTGAAATTCGTTTAGGCAGGCGTTCAAAATCATCGAACATAATTAAGGCTCGGTGTGACGCCTCGGCCTCGGCCTCGGCCTCGGCCTCGGCTTCAGCTTCAGCCTCAACCTCTACTTCTCCGTTCCCTGTCGACGGCCAAGCTTTACCCCGAGAACACTCTTGTCAGGGGGGTTGAAAGGTTAATGCAGTTATGCCCTCGCCAAAGCCACGTACCCTCCCTCATCCCTGTATCCCTCCGGCACCGCTATGGCTGACTATATATCGACGCCAACGCGGCGAGGGCCGCTTTAGTAAAATGGTTTGAAAATCTAATTATCAGCTATTGGTGCGGCCTAATGAATTGCTGCGTTATCTACGAGCTATGGCTACTGCCCACCGCCACGTCCTCTATTTCAACGGTTTAGATAAAATATATTCATTTTCCATTTCCCATCCAAAGATTGCAGACACAGTATCTACTATTTGTCCTCGTGAAAATCCATCATTCGAAGCTATTGAAAACGTGAGTGCTGCATTTTTAGAAACGCGTGTTCAGGTTCAGGAAAAGTTTGCGGCGCGGCGGGTCGAATTTTTTTATGAATTAGACTCTAGATATTTTTCAGAAGCCCCAAATCTACGGAATGAGCTGCGGAATTGTGAAGGCTACCGAAATTTTCAGGAAATCTCGAAAGGTTGATAATAATTCAAAAAACAATTTCTAGTCGCACGAAAACCAAGTCGGTGAAAAATTATCTATTTTCATCTCGTCAATTGAACCAAAACTTTGGAGTCGGAGGCTACATTGACTAGATACTGATTTCATACATGTAACCAAAGTAGAGATTTTGGAACTCATCAAAAATTCGCAACAATTGGAAAATCATCGCCTGCATTTATGTTTTACGCTGTAACAGGCGTTATCCAAGCTCGCAGCCTCCAAGGATACCGGAACATTCGGGAAATGCCAAGCTAGCATATTCTGGAACGTTTCAGGCTGCGAAATATTTTGGGAATCCTGATATTTCCGAAAATTCAGATGTTCTCGAAATCCCGGACTTTTGAACTTTCGGAAAACGGCACCGAAGCTACCAGATTCTTAAGATTTGTCTTGCACGATACTAAGGATTATATTTTTCACACGAAAAATCAGTAATTTCAGGGTGTCGCCATTCATTATCGCTGATTGCAATCTGATTAGTCTGAATTTACAGTGATTCGATAATCAGCATATTACCGGGTGTAATTCTGCTTTTGCGAGTAAATTCGCTTTGTATACTTTCACTTTCCTAATACTGGGGCCACGTACCTTTTTCCCTCAACCCTTTTATCCGGCGATAAATTAGGACGGAGGGTCGCTGCGAAAGCATGCGTCGTCGCCTGGCTTGATCGTGAGTGGATTAATCAAGGGATTGTGAAATTATTAGACCTGAGTATATCGTGGGTGAGGGATCTGAACTGTTCAGACAGGAAAACGAGGCGAAATTTTCCTCCTTCTAGTCAAGAGCTCGGCTGTCTTCTAAAATAATCATATTTCGCGATGAGAGTGTTATTACAAAAAGTTATTTCATTTTCAGTAGGTAGTTAGCTCGGTCAAGGGGTGTCTCTACTATTACGCGGTCATTTGTAAAAACAGGATAAAACGGTTTTACTGAAAGCTTACAATTCTGATGTAACGATGACGCGCCGCGCCGCCCGGTTGGTTCATAGCATACGAAAAACAAGAAACTACGAAGAGTATAAAATTAGAACAGTTTATCCCGCGCGTTTTATGCTGTACTATAGTCATTACACTCCAGCTTAAAGCTTTGTTAGTTTCTAGCTGGAACGTGACTTGCAGAGAAAAGCTAAGAGAAAAATAGAAAAAATAGAGTCGGCTAAAACAGCGGTGCGCGTGGGAACACCTCGCGGAAGAAAATAAACCATCAAGCCGTTTTATCCGCTTCGTTGGAAAGTTCACTTCAATCATTTTTACAAACTACTCACACATGGCCAGCGGAGAGCCTCGATGTCCTTCCGAGACTCTTTCTCGCTCTTCCTCGTTCTTCCGTTCCCTTTTTTAGACGCAAAAATGGGCTCCGTTACTCGAAGCTTCCGTCCGAATATCCATTTTGCGAATAGTGAATTCTGCCATCTACGAGAATTCGTGGATTAGAAAATTCAGTCAAATTTAGTTTCCATGTGTGGGATGAAGGTGGTTCATAATACGGACAAATTAGACTCCAGTTCTCAACCAGGTAGCGTAATACAATGAGAAATCTCCAAATATCTCATGCGTACTCTTCCGAACAATAGATACTAACCGTGCGGTTAGGATGAAGTTCTGAAATCCTGCTGTCGACGCTATTCTCTGACCACACGCGAGACAAACTCCTTCAAACAGAGTGAAATTTGCGATTTACATATCAACGTGCACACGCGTGTACGAGTATAACTACACATCGGTGCATAGACCCAACACAGTCGTAACGTCAAATGCAGGGAATGAAAGGGACTGCAGCAGGAAGCGTTGCGGACGGTTCCCTAAGCTTTCGCAGTAGGTACACATATGTATGAGTATGTATGTATGTACGTACGTAACTATATACATGATCGCTGGTTGGTCGAAAACGGTCGTCCGCATGATCAGTGTACTGGATGGATGGAAAACCATCGGGTAGGATAAACAGTTTGAATAGTGCATCAACGGAAACTTATTTCATACATACGTAATTTTAAACCCGAGGAGCGGGATGCGTTTAACAATTTTTCGGATCTCACATGACAGGGATGGATATAAAATTGTGCATGCAATTCGTTATATTATATTCTAGGTCCAGATCTCCATATTTATTTTATATTCGATGTTTGTTTCATATGACGTACCTATTTCTCTTCATATCATTTTTTCAAACAGCAAAAGCTCTGTGCATATCAAACCACCGTCCACGCGATCATATTTATGCACGAAAAATGAATACATACATACATACATACATACATACATACTCGCCAATGAAGTTCAATAACGGCCTGGGCCCGCGGGTAGCTGTTCCGTCGTTTATTTTAATTGATTGCAGCTGAAAAGCTCTGCAACCACGAATGCTCGCTCATGCCATGATATTGAAGACCGCTCTTTTGAAAAATTTTTGCTCTTGCAATCGATGTTTCGAAACGTACCTATACCGAGTTGCATCAGAATTTTATACACGGTACTGCAGTGCTGTCGTATCTTTCATTTGTATCGGAGGGAAGGGAGAGGGCAGAGGGAAGTTGTTTCTGGGTAGCCATCGGAGACGCCGGTGGCAATCCTAACCTAGCTAACATAGGGAACATCGATTTTTCAACAAATCCGATCAATGTTTCGGTAAAGTGAAATACGCAGCCACTTTCTGCCATCTTACTCAACGGATTCTCAAAGTTTCATCAGAATCGTACGAGCAGTTTGCGAAAATTCACGATTCTCGTTCTCGAAACGAGTTCTGTACATTTAAGATAGCGAGTCACATGGCAACTGAAATCTGAGAAATCAGTAAACTACGATTCTCTTCACAGAAGTGTTCACTGTCCTTTCAATGTTCGTGACATCGGTGTATGCATTTCCAAGGAAACTTCAATTTTCAAAACCGATTTCAATGAAGTTCGATAAAATTACTCTTGAGTCACATGAAATGTCCGGAAATCAGTCGTACGTACATGAAATAATGTTCCACTAAGAAAGAAGAGGAGAAATGAACATTGTAATTTTTATAAGCTGCAGAGATTGATAATGTAGGCATACGTACGAACGTAGCTGCTGCCTGGTCAACAGAAACTGATTTAAGAAGTCTGTCGACAAACTGGATTAGCCCGTTGCCAAACGGTTGAAAACATTCGGCATTATTGTTTTGGCAGATGTATGTATAAACTCTTGGACCTGTTCCAAACTATAATCCCTTCTCTAAATATATCCACTTTGTCCAGCGCGGCAGAAGCAGTCTCTCGACTATACTGCGTGTATCCCCTACGACCAGCAGTTTGATAGTCTAGCTCTAATAAATTCAACTCTATCGAGCTCACACCACATTGCTTTCTTGAGGAATAAGCATTAGCCGGAATCTCTGAATACGCTGGCTCTCTGGACAAGAGGACACGAAAAGAAAAGCGGTCACCCTCTCAAGTTTTGGCACAATGCAGCTGCTTCTTATTACGATCAAGATATATTCCATGAAATATTGAAATTTGCAAACTTTCTATCAATTTTTCACATTCACTCTCCTACGTCTGCATGCTTGATTTCGTCATCGTCGTTAATCTCGGGAATCAGAACGGATGAAAGTGAATCTCCATGAAATATGAAGTTGTTCGGAGATTTCACAGATGATGGAAAATTTCTATCCAAGCAGTATATTCCATCCGACTAATTTCAGTACCAGAGTCCAGTCGTGCATATGTTGAAGAAAAAATAAAATAAAAATGAAACGAAAACTTCCCAAGCTCGGAAGAGAATGTTTTTTCAAAAATTGTGGATTTTTTTAAAGACGATTTTGTTCAGCTGCTTCATCGTGTTCGGAACGGATGTGGTCGCTCGTGCGATTGACGTGAGTGCAGTGGAGATATATTCTTGCCTCAAACCGGTTGGTTTTCGATTAAGGGTTGTGAATTTAATTACAATTAATAATCTCCGGGTTCACCGTCCCATAAACGATCCGGAGGTGAAGCCCTGGGAACTGACACACCGCCATGGATTATTCCACGGTTCACTGCCCCCCAGAATTCATCCCTAGGAGCACTGGGCGGCTGCAGACAACCCCGCGAGAACCACACAGCTCTTCAATTTCAGCCCCAAATCATTTCTGCGCTCTCTTAATTCTGAATGATTGTTCTGATGGCGTAATGCCGGTTAGTTCGTATTATTCCCTTCCCGCGATTTCCATGTCGAAAAATTGTTCCCATAGGTACGGTATACAGCTTTTCGATTACGGAAATTTACAGTTTTCGTTTCATCGAATTGTCCTTATTCGGACGAATATTACCACCAGGATATTCTCTGTTGATGAGAAAATAGGATCTCTGAAGAAATTTTCATTTTTGCATCAATCGGATGCAATTTCGAATCAGTTAGAACCCCTGAAAATATCAAACGATGTTAATGCTTCGAGCGAATTTGACGACTCATTTCTCTGACGAAAATTTCAAAACTTCGTAGGAACACGTACTGAACAAATACAATAAAACAAAGAAAGCGAGAAAGTAGAATCGGGAATAGAATATGGAGAAAAATGTTTGTCCCGGTTTGTTCACTGAAAATTTTCCCTCAACTTTCGCTTCTCCTTTCTCTTCCTTTGAACAAGAATTTTGTTTTCGCTTTGTTTTAGACTCTGAACAGATCAGTTATGGCAATGTATCAACGGAGCTATATTACAACGTTTACCTTTCACTCTGTCTCAAATCTCCCCTCTCCAGCCGTAAATGGAACTCCGTTTGATTCGTTGGACCGGAAGTAACCTGGGATTCTAAGTGGTTCTTATTCTCGTCTGGGAATCACCAGGTTTGCTTGAGTAATATACAAGCTCGAAATACCGAGCGATAGGCTGCTTGCTGCAGCACTAACAAGGTTAAAATTACTCCAGGAGCACAGTTGGCTGAAGCTGCATCCTCGATGTAGTCTTAAGGAAATGCCCCTGTCGAAATCTCCTGAAAGCTCATAGGAAGCGGGTACACGTTTCTCCGAATCTATCGTAGCTGAAGATCTGGCTCCGGGCTTTATATGAAATTTACAGTCCTCACCAGACATAGTACGGTCGTGCAGATATTTCTCGTGAGTTTTCAGGCGATTTCGAATGAGTTATACCCTGAATATTTCACCACGGTTCGTTCTGAAACGGAAAGAAACAGCCGAACAGACTATGACGATCGGAAATTAGGGGACAGTTGTAAAATTATGAAAATAGCGGATGATTCACGCCCGATGAAATTACTTTCGACATTTTACTGAGCACCGAAATTCACCGTGGACGTGAATTAACGCGATTGAATCCCGTCCCCTGAATAGACGAGCGGTTTAATTAGCTGAAACGCTCGAAAACACCCGAAAGCTATCCTATTTTACTATTTCTCTATTTATGCTCATTCTCTCCCACTGACCGTAGCTCGTAGAGACCCTCGAAAAAAAATCGGAACGGGCAAAAATGCATAGAGACGACAGGCGCGTGGACCCTGAAACAACAACCCTACAAGAGGAGGACTAACCGGGCACTTTGGAATTGACCTGCATTGGTCAGACGACATAGCGATGGAATAATAGCCTGAAATGATGAATCACAGGCTTTTCGTTTCGATCGGTGCGAACAAATTTTGTTTAGCATGAAATTTATGGTCCGTTTAGATTCTCCATTTTGTCTGTTTTGAGGTTATGTGATTAGAGTTAAGAACAACGGGCGTACTCCTGGTAATACCGGATATGGAAATGAATCGCGTACAGTTATATAACGTCATTAACAGACTAAAGATCTAGGAGAAAATGACAAAAGGATCAGGTACAACATGAATGAGGTGTGAGATAATATTCATCGGTGTATTATACGAAATTCATATTCGTTCGAGCGATAAGCTGTAGCTCGTTTAGACGTCACCGATAAGTTTATGATCGTGTTGACTACTTTCTTAACACTTCAGAGATGAAACTTAATGCTATGAGAGTCGTTATTTCGCCTCTTAAAAACTCTAGACCTACTGCTCATAGGAAATAAATCTGTCATAGCTTTCTCGTTGCAGGATATAAAATTCTCGACGTAGGAAGGACTAGAGAATATACGGGAAGTACGTCGCAAAACGAAATGAAGGAATCCACGTACCTCAGTAGTCTACGACGATAAATGCTGCTTTCTCCTCCTCGTTTCATTTCGTGCTGAATGATATTGACGTATGAAATATCTATCTCATATGTCGTAATTTGTTTGGGTGCTTGCAATATTTGGTGAAGTTTACAGCGAACCAATTACGATCCCAGCTCTTCCTCTTCTTTCTTAGCGAATCTGTATTCAAGTGCTCCAACAAATTTTCATTGCTCTGTGTGTTTTCATGATTCCGAAAGACTTTCGGGGCATCGAAAGGTTCTGAAATATTTTCAAACAATTTCGTGGGATCTCATGGATACTTTGAACCATTTTACAACAGATTTGAAAAAAAAAATTGTCAAAATTCGCGAATCGATAAATGATCGTATATAAGGTTTCTCCATAATTTCAATGTTATTTTGCAATCGATTGTTCCGAGATTTCATCCGACTTGAAGAATTTTTATCAATTTCCAATAGCTTCCAACTATTCTAAACGATTGGAAATAAGGTTCGAAATATTCAGAGAGCGAGGCGTATGAGTTTGTCGAGATTTTGAATAAAATTACAGTGACAACAAACTATTTTGAATACGATTGGCAACAGACTGATTGAAAAAATTCGAAAATTTCATACCGGATGTCTCGATATTGTCAGATTTTCAACACAACTCTGAATAATTGAAGCTTTTATTTTCTACTGGAAGGTCAAATGGAGCTGCCCTTCCGATTCTCGCGAACGGCCGAGTCTTTGAAGATAGAAACGAAAAACAAAAAACAAATAGGGAACAAACAATCCAAAAAAGAAAATAAGAAGAAGAACCATTCCTTTTCAGCTCTGGTCAGGTACTTTGGCTCTACTATACTCACTTCCTCCGAAATCCTGACAACGGGTTTCGGTGAGCACTGGGGCTAACGAATAGCTGAAGGAAGATGGTAGGCGTGAATAGCGTGGTTGAACTGAGCAGGGGCACTACTGAGAGCTCAAACTTCAGGAAAGAGTAGTCGAATGTGGCCGTGGAATCGAACTGTAGAAAAAAACCTGAAGAAAAAGAGTCTGGTCTTGAGAGTCTACATGGAACCAGCTGCTGGAAGAAACAAAGCAATCTATGTCCGCTTCTACACTCAAAAATTGAGCTCATGCATTGTATTGCCATTTTGAAGCTCAATCGCCATCATTTGTTATAGAGAAGCGTAATTATTGACCGAGGAGAAAATGGTCTTCTTTCCATTTTGCCGATTCTCCGCTTCTTGAAAACGGTAAAAGAGATCATATTTTTACTTTCATATCTCTGAATTTCTTATAACGAGAGTGTGGAAACAGCCAATAACATTTTTCATCAAGTCGAATCCTGGAATAGCATCACTTTCATCGGACTGAGCTCCGAGGCAATCAAATTATATTCCCAATGCAATCAACTTTATGAAAAAAACGGGAGTGCCTCAAAGTACGTAGGTAGAGGAACGGTTCTACCTTCAGCCATAGGTACCCCCACGTAGGTATATCCAGGAAAGAGAAATCGCTGGTTATCCCGCGGATGGATGTGAGATTTATAATCCACTTTCGCAAGTGGAATGTTAATAATTTTAGATTACATTTTCAGCAGTTCTTGTTGCTTCAGCTGCGCTCTATCGCGGTCTGTGTGTACCTACATTGAACTTAATTACTTTGACGATGGGAATCCCTCTTTCGCTCAATTTTTCTCTCTCTTTTTTCGTTTACCGCTTTTCGTTCTTCATTTTTCTCTTTTTTTTTTGTCATATACCTATGTGTACGTATATCTATGCTGCCATTTTAATCGAGTCGTTCAAAGTTACTGTAGAAAAGCTCCGGACCAGCTCAACTCCAGTTTATGTTGGTTTAATTTTACACCATCCAAAGTCTGGGATTACCAACCCACGTATTTCCATCTTTCGACATTTTATTTCCTCCTGGAACAGCGCGCCTACAATTAAAACCCTCAAATTACCAGACCCTAGCTTTGCTTTCTTTCACCCCTGAAGCTCCCACTCCGCCCGCTCCGTGTCCCTCCGAAAATTTTTCTCAAATTAAAATATCAAATCAGGAGGAATTTTATCGACAATATTAAAAACAAAATACTCCAACAGATAAACTCATTGCAATATTTAAGCTCGAAATATTCCACGAGCTTTTGCCCCATCTAGCATTCTTTTACTGTTTTCAAATCGTCCTTTAATTAACACGAAGCTTTAAAATTTCACATCTTCCGACAAGTGTCGATGAGAAATTAGTTTCAGTCCGAGATTAAAGCTCCTTTTTCTGCATTATTGTCATGTTTTATATCCCCGCCAATTTCTGCTCTTCTTCTCTCTACTCACATAAAATTCGTACAACGGTAGACGCGTCGAGTACTGGACTAATGGAAAGGTCATTTCCCGCGAGCCGTCCCTCCTGGGGTCCACCGAATAGAGTAATAAAGACTGAGCGCTGATTACGATTAACAAGAATCCGCATTAGAGAGAACATCTAATTAAATTAGCAGGATTTCCGCTTTGGGTTTAAAATTCGACCGCTATTCCAGACGTCGTCACGATGCGGTGCATCCTGGGATTAATTATCAGGTACTCGCGTACTCAGGTATACATGTTTGAAAAGTGAAAGTTGTGGGGTCGTGAAATTTCATGAACAAATTTTCCTCGGGCGGAATTCCGGCAGAGCGGAAAAACGTGGAATGTGAAACGTCACGTGGACTGACACGTATATTTTTAGTTTCAAGTGCCACCACCCACCGATAATCAAAACCACTGGGCTTTTAGCGATAATGGACAAGTAGACGAGGAGACGACTAGACGCGTCCGCCAAGCCAAAACCGAGAGGCTCCTATACCTACGCTACACGGACAACTGCGCTCTAACTGAATTACTATCGGCACTGCATTTCCCGGTGCCTCGTATCACGTCAGACTGTCTAAAGAGCCTTGTCCTCCCACCCTTCTGCTCCTCCAGCCCACACCCTTAACCTCCTAGTCCGTACGTACTGGGCTCCTCTTCACGAAATTTGGATGAACTTGGAATTTGTCTTTCGTCTCATATAGTTAAAAAGCGGCTACATCAAGCTCCCCGTGCAAAGATGGGTGGCCGGCCGATTCAGAATGTTTTATTCCTTGCCTGCAACTTCTGTATTCGTCCAGATGTTCCATTTTTTTAATGTGAATAAGTGCCTGGATCGCTCTCGAGTACTCACACCGAACTTCATTTTCATCGCAAGATTTTGAAAATGGAAAAAAAAGGTATGGCTGTATCGGCGAGTTTCATGTTGCCAAAAAATGCGCCTGAGATATGGAGAAGAAGACTTGTTTCCGAGATCCTGCGCAGACCTAGAATTCTTTCTATTCCACTGTGTGATCTTCACACATAAAAGCTTTTGCGTGATGTTCATTTACACGATAACAATAGAGCTTTCTTGATTTTTTCATTTTATTCTTCCCCTCGTTCACATGTTATGAACAAATTATTTCTGTCGCTTCCTCTCGGCTCTTTTTGTTCCATACATGGCAGCCTTTTTTGTACTAATTTTCCTTTTTCCATTAATTTTACTCTTGGTTCGATTTCATTTTCAACTAATCAGAGTTGTTTCGTGTTCTCATTACGTTTCTTTTTCCATATAGTACCGCGTTTTCTTCATTCTCGCCATTCTCGTCTACGAATTTTACCATTTCTGCGTTTGATTTCACTCTTGTCTACGTATAAAACGAACCTCTCTATTGTGTTCTGTGAACATCCGTTAATTTGTTCGTACATTAGAACTTCTTTTCCGTTTTCGTTTGGTCTTCTTCAATAGTTCACAAGTCTGAATATCCGTTTTCTTTTTCCATTTTCACATCGCTGTTTAAGCCCCAGAGATTTTCCTCCTCTCGACTTTAATCTTACTTCTTTTAAATTGTGCAATAAAGCTCGTCTTTTCACTTAGCTATCGGGGGATGTAAATCAATGCGAGAAAATCCTAGCCGACGATACCCGATCAGGGTGTGAGATCGTAGTTCTTTGTAAGCTCGAAACTGGAAAGAAGGACGTAGTATATTTCAGTAATACGCATCCCCCGCCCCCTCCGCCCGCCTCGCTCTTCGTCCATACGTGGTCGTGGTTTTTCCTTTTCGCACAATGTGCGCGTGTGTGTAGCAGCCATAGTTATGTGCCTCAACCTCAACCTGCAGCCGGCTTTTAGGGACTTCAAAGAGTTTCGAAGAGGGCGATAGAGCCGGAGTTTGAGAGAAAAATCTCCACCCCCTTGGTCTCAAACGAAAGAAAAAAGGCTGTGCTGCTAAAGCCACCAACCTCGACTCGTTGAATCTCTGGACCTTCGAACCTTCGATCCTCCGAACCGTCGGACGTTGCGTCGTCTGCACAAAGCTCACAAAGTCTAGAGCGAGCCACGCTGCTCTGGAAAATACCCTGAACAGGGAGATCGCGAGCCCGTGGTCACGGTAGAAGAGGAGGCGTTCAGGCTGCATCAATTGCATTGTTGCCTTACCCACTTGGAAAGTGCGAAAGCTCAGAAATGAGGATGTGAAAAGTGAGAAAATGGGTGGAAAAGCCTCACTACTTTCCTCGTCCTCTCGGCTTTCGAGCTCAATGAAGTTACTCTACCCGACCACGTGATCTCGACATTCCACCGATCAAACGACGCTAAGCTTTCAAGCCTCTGGTGGAATTCTGCGATTTTAATTCGATTCTCGATTCCGAATGAAGACTTGTCTCTGAACAATTTACTCCACCGGAGAGGAAAGAAAAACGAAAAATTCAAAATAAACTCGAGCTTTTGACCCTTTCAAGAGCCTGCGAACTGCACATCAGCTCTTGGACAGTTCAGAGTATAAATATTGATCCGGTAGAATCTCAGACTGAAGCGCTCTCGAAGAGAAGCCTCTTCTATCGCATTTCTATACGAAAAGGAGTCGAGGGTGCCAGAGTGACCAGGGCCAAATATAAGAGGGTGATCGTATGACACACCAAAACCACAAGCTCGGGTTTTTTTATCTGATTTGCTTATCTTCAAACTGGCCAAAAAGCTCCTGCCGATATTCCGGTATAAAATAACAGAACATGGGAACCTGGATTGGGAAATTAAGAAGGTTCACTGTTCGGGGTGGAAAGGAAAAACTTCCGCTCCACCCTTAACATGTTCGAATTCGAGGTTTCAATTCGTAGGTACTGATCGAGGAGGTGCGGACTTGAGCAAGCCAAACCATAGACGAATTTGCGGATGGTTTCGAAGGCGGAAAATGCTTCGACGGCGGCTAGCACAGACTATGTAGACTGCAGCATGGCTCGACGGTTCAATTAACGAACCGAGAAACGGAGCCGGTTAGCCTTAGCTAAGGACCAGAGAAGGACCAGGACCAAGGAAGCCGCTAATACGACCTCGGCTCAGGATGGATTAAGCTGAGATTATCGTCGGACTTGAAACTCGAGCTTTCTGCTCATCCGTTAGACTGGTCTACGTCTAACCTACGTTTCCAGTTGCAAGTTTTCGCTCCTTCACTTCATGGAGGAGATTGTGGCCGGTTTAACTCCTCTCGAATGTCGTACAAGGAATGCGAAAACATCACGAGTGGCTCGCTTTCTCCTCCACTACCAACAATTACACCATCCGCCTACGCCGTCTGACTCACTCATCAATTACTCCGTTCATTGTCAGTGCAGCAGCTGGCAATCTGCCCCCTCCACATCTTCATTTTCTTCTGACGATGTTCACGGAGACGTCTGATCTTACCAGTACAGTGTACTGAACTCTGCAATGGTTTTTGAACGTCTTCAGCAGACTCTTCTCTTTCTTCCTATGCCTCTCTCTCTCTCTCTCTCTCTCTCTCTCTCTCTCTCTCTCTCTCTCTCTCTTTTGTGATCAGCTCTTCGAGTGGATCAAAGCTGATCTACCAGAATTCCTGGATCAGTACTTCGCCAGTAGTTGAGCTCAAGTGCCTACAGTTCCAACTGTCCGCGTTTTCGAACTACTCCAAGAGAATTGTGAACCAAATGACAGGCCCAGATGAACCCACTACAAATTCCATCGACGCCAACCGATCCTCAGGGCAAAACTGATTGAGTACTAATTCTGCATGCGATGTTACGACGAGTTCTCGGCGCACTAGAGTTCGTAATTTGTTGTACGAGAAAAGTCCGGAGAATCAGTTTTTCTATGATTCAAAAGCGGGAAAATGAAAAATGGACAGATTTTAACGAATTTTATTGGTCTTCCTTCCGCCATGGTGAAAAATGCAGCTCCACTGTGATTAAGAAACCGGATAGAATCGACGTTCAGATTATTTCTGTCCCGGAGCGTTCAATCTTCTTGGTCTATTTCTTGATCCGAAGGTAGGTATGTATATAGGTACTTTTCCATTCAATTAACGTTCTATTTCTTACGTATTGTAGTGGTACTTTCGAACGGGTCTTGAAATCATATAAAAGAGGGATAGAGGAAAGATTCATAAAGGATAATCTGATAACCTGGAGATAGTAATAGGGGGGAGCGCGGGGGTGGGATCGAGAAAGGCAGGAAGTGATTGCTCCGATAGGAGACTAATAGCTCCTTCTTTTTCTTTTTTCTCGTGTTGAAGATCTCTGGCTGGAAGGAATCTACGCTTGTAGCTATTATAACTACACGTTATACCTACACAGTATCCCCGACCGACTGCAAAACTATTTCGATATCCGATAATCAATCCTTTCAACGTTACTTACAGTCCCTCACTTTTGCTCTACGATCTGTAAAGAGCTAAGCTGTTCAGCCGTGGCACGAAATGATTACAGATAATTGACAATTCTTCCAAGTTTTCGAATCCTCGTGATATTGATGATCGGGAAATGGGGACGGGAATGAGGAATGAATCGGCCGAAAGTAAATTTTGATGGATGACCATAATTAATTATACGTACTAATGATAATTCAAGTGTGATAATTGTATCGAATGAAAGAACGGAGAGAACGCAGGATGAGGGCAACTTCTGTTTCGGGGTGTGTTTTTCTCCAAGATGTTTGAAAAGTTTGTCTCTCCTGGGACCGGATATGACTGGCCCACGAAGGCGAGCCACTAACTTCTGCTTGAGAGAATTGCGAGTGATCATTTATCTCGTTCAGAAAACTTTCTTGGGAGACATACTTCGACGCTCTGCGGAAACCCAGCGTTCGAGATTAAAGGTTTCTTTGTTTTCAACTCACCATAGCAGAGGTAGGTACATACTACCAGTCTCGAAAGCGAGCCTCGTCGCTTTCTATTACCGAATACCATCCTGGTCTCACCTTAAACTCACTTTGTTCACTTTGTTTGATTGTGAAGACAACGACGATTGGACTGTGACTACAGAAACTTGGAAACTTGTTTTTTTCGTTGAAAACCGCAGACGTGTTTTTTGAGTAGCTGAACAACCGACGATCGACAACGTGAGACGAAGAAGAATACGGATTGGGAAGAATGGTGAAAATGCACTAATTATGAAAATGAAACAAAATTTCTTCGCGTCGTTTCCAAGATCTCCGTGATATTTATCCGGTACTTTATCTTGGCCAAAGTTCTGACACGATCTTTGATCGCCCTATTAGGGTCATTCATTATTTTGTTTCTGGTATAGGGGAAGGGGAGAAAAAGTTTGATCATCGACTAGCTGGTTTTTGCAGTTCGCTGAGGCTGGATAGGATTTCCGGACATCCCTCGACTCCCGTCGTCGTTATTGATACTCTGGGAAAGTTTTCTCCTCTCTTGGTGGGGGTCGTAGGGGTATCAAGGCGAGATATGTTGTCAACTCTGGGTGAAAACATATTCCCACATAGTCAACGCGGTAGTTTCGCGAACAACACAAAGAACAAACAAACTCGTCGACTCTCATTTGTCATTTATAATAAATACTTCTCACGAAAATTTGTCCTTTTCATTCCATCCCTTCTTCCGTTTCTTTTACTCGAAAATTCCTCACCCTGCGTGTATCGTGCGATCGTTCTCACTTTTTTTCCGAAATATTGTAAATGGAAAATTGAAATTTGTACGAGGTTGCTCCGAAGGTCGTTCGGCGTGGGTTACCTATAATTGAGGATGGCAGAATTCCAACCGCGATCATGAGAGAGATTCACAACAAACATTTTATAACGAACACTAAGAAAACTTTGCCCCTTCCATTCGCACAGTGGAAAAAAGATAAACGAAGTGCGTCCAACGAACTATATTCAAGCCGAGCGAAAAATCGAACGACGCTTTCTATTTATCGACATTTTAATAATCTATTTCCGATATCATTATTCTATCTCTTCACTTATACGGTGCTGTATCTACTGGCGCAAAGTTCGTCACTCCCCGAGCCCCGCCCGTTGTGCCCTAACGGTACATTTAATACGCTTGTATAATATAATGTAGCACAAACATATATATATATATATATATATATATATATATAGATATAGGTACAGCGATAATACTGGAAGAAATTTGTTCTCTTCACCCCATTTCATTCATTTCAGTTCACAAGTGACAACGATATGGATACCTCAAGAAACGAGACGTCTAGGAAAACCTTGTGCCTATTGTGGCTCGTGTTTCTTATCGCCAGCGCGTCTGCCGAAGGCACATTGGAAAAGCTGCACGAGGGTGAGTCTGAATTTATATACAATATTCGTCCGATGTATGAAAAATGAAAAACAGATAACAGAACACAATCTCGGCAGATTTGTAGTCCACGTCCATGTAAGTGTTGGAATTAGGAATTAGCCTCGAGTGGATCGTTCAGCCAGATCGAATGAAAAGAAAAAAAGAAGAAAGTTTCCCGTCGAACTATATACAGTCAGCAATGAATTTTGCCTGATACGGAAAAATTTGTTTAGGAGTGCAATAGAACCAAAATCCGTTGCGCCGTAATCGAATCGGTATTACACATTGGTAATCAAAGCTTTGAAACCGATGACCGGGAAGAAAGAGGGTAGAGCTGATAAAAATTGTAAATCTAGTAATACCTGCCAATTGATGAAATGCGAGGGATAATTTGAAACAGTTTAATTTAATTTGGGTATTAATGAATGGCTAAAAGCTGGCAATAATTGAAACATCGTACTGATTACTCCACCGGTAGTATTAGTGTTGTGCTCAGAGATGATCAGTTGAACAATTGTCAATTACCTACGCTATCATGCCTCCCGTGATAATGTGCGTTTGGAAATTCACGTTAATTTTGGCGCAGTGCTGCAGTGCAGTTTGGTAGCGGGTACCGTTACTCCAAGTCTATTAACATATTCAATTGTCACTCGATTAATTATCATCCTGTATGCACAGTACTGGTACCCACTGTGAAATTATTCTACGGATTCTACATCAAACTGTCATATGGTGCAGATGGAAGATCGATCACCGCATTATTCTACCATATGCCTTTCACTTTTTGTCATATTTCGAAAGATGTATCGCATTGAAATGAATTTTTACCAACGTCACATTTCCGGAGACATGAGACTTGGAAGTATTGTTGGAAAAAATTGGAAGAACTAACGAAACAGAAAATTGATGCATGCATGATGCGTCGATGCATCGGAACGAGCATGAATAATTTCCTGCTGTCGTGCAGCCGTGGCCAGGCACTCCGGACCTCTTTGAATAAGTAATTGTGAAATTTATCACACGCTGTAAATGTCACGCATGTAAAATAAGTGGAATTTCGAAACGGACGGCATTACTGAAGTGTGAATTTGGGGTTTGAAATATCGCGTGGAAATAATTTTACGGTTAATAGAGTAGATGGTGCCGCGTGCAGCCAGGTAGTTCTCAAGATTTTTGACTCTCAGTCGGTACAGAGATAACCGAGGGATAACCCCGCCTCGACATCGCCGTACTATATAACAGTATAGCCGAGGGCAAGGTATAAATTTTATAGCGTCCGTCATACCCACTTAAAGTTGACTTATAATATAACGCCGAGCCTGATCCCATTATACTAATTCAAGATCGCCGGGAGCGAAACACGAATGGCTCGAAAGTTGAGGGAACCCGAAAGCTCCGAGGCTACGAAGCTCCACGCTCGGAGCTCGAAGCTCTGAAGTCTGAACCGACGACGGAACTCGATCACACTAGCTGGTGCTGTTGCGGTATAGCCAACCGCCTCATATTTCGAACCGGCAATAAATTTCGTCTGCATAATAGAAACCCAGCCTATGAATACAGTTACTCAAAATTTTCAACTTCAGGCTCGTATAGGAAGACCAGCTTTGGTCCAAATAATCAAGTCTAATCGAATGAACGCTCAGACAAATTTGTTCTACAAAGTCCTCCAATTTCTCATCGATTTGGTAAGAAAAAGGATCCGCACTTCGATGAAAATATCCGCGGCTTTAATCGGAAAATATGCGATTTGGTAAACGCGTCAATTTTTGAATCCCGTTTCTATTGAGCTGAAGACTCAAAGTTTTACAGAATCTTGTCCAAATTTCCACACACGGAGAGAATTCTATAGGAAAATTAACGATAATTTCATCGCAGTCGTGGAATATACTTGAGTACGAGGTTCTGTCCAGTACAGTTTTGGAAGGGTTGATACAATTCTGACAAGGCTTGCGACAATTCTGACGAGGTGAACCACAAATACAGCTTCTCTCTGTATTTGTATAGGACAGAGCCTCATACTCCAGTATATTACTCGATTGCTATGAAATTATCGCGAAATTTCTCATAAAATTCTCTCCGTGCAGAAACAAGTAGCTGATTATACAATATCGACGATATCTCATTTTTTCACCGGAAATTTCCACGGCATGCGGCACAATATCCCAAATAGTATCCGTCTCAAAATTATTACGTTCTTTTCACATAAGAAGGCTATGAATGACCGCGCAACTTGCGGAAGTGAATGTATCGGAGCGGCTAGCTTCCTCGCAGTAGAATATTATTATCTGAAAGAGTTTCGAGCGAGTCGAATGAACCACTGATAGAATGCGTATTTATCTACACCGGCCTTCCGCCCGATAGGCAATGATATTCTACTGGCTCCTGCTTCAATGAAATGCGTTTCCTCGCCAACTGTCGCAGTAGGAAGGCAGGACTGACCGCAGCTATGAGGATGAGTCGGAAGTGGCGGGTCTCGTCTTTAGGTCAGTTACGGTTTTTTTTTTTTTTTTGTTTCGTTTGCTTATATCTTTTTTCGATATCCGCAGTGGTTTGCGACCTGAATTCACAATTTTTCCGCTTCTTCGTTGATTTGACTGAATTTGAAATTCCATTGAAATTTGACTACATCGCGATGGAAAATAGTGCGCTTGGGATTTTGAATCCTATTTTGAATCACGGTTCGAAGCAGTACCGCGGCTTTTCATCTCCCCCGTATTTCCGGTAGTGAAAATTTTCCCTGTGTCTTATTTTTCGTTATGCATCCATCACCGCGCGAGCAAATCTCAGTATTTGTAGAGATCTTAATCCTCTCCTCGCCCGGAAGGCATCTTTCTTCATTCTTTATCTTCATCTCTTTCCCTCCACCGGCTACATTAGTTTGGGGGGAGACGGGACAGAGAGAATATGAGAGGAGGCGCGAGGAACCGGGTTCGTGAAGAACTCTCATTCTCACGCGTCGACACTCAATTTTGTTTGATTTGTGACCCAGTCTAAGTATATGTTAGTCTTGCGCGAGATATAACGTAGAACAAAATACATACGAGAGAATCCAGCTGAACTCACCTAACTCTGCACTTATTTCTTGTTCAAATTTCTACCTCGTGCACTGCAGTTTTATTTCTGCTCATATTTTCTGCGCCTCAAGATCCCTGACACGAATAATTATCGTGCGGGAACGATCGTAAGGTGAATTTTTCGATTCGAGGTGATGTAGAATTCAACGAAAAAGGACGAAACTCAAAAAACGTACGCTACAAAATTCATATTAATTTATTCTCCTTGCGTCTCAAGGCATACGTCATGCAGTCGTAAGCTCTTCAATACCGAATAATTTATCCACTTGCATCGTTCGCAGCAATTCATCGCTTCGACCACGGTGGTCCTCAGTTCCTCCTTGCAGTAATTGAAGAGCTGTTATCGATCCCAACTGCAGGTACGACAATAATAAAAATGATGAAAATTGTAGGGAAAAATGTAAGCCACCGCTCCGCGACCTGCTGTGGGAAATAACAAGCAGCTTGAATATCAGAAAATTGCCTGTTCCAAGCGATCATCCAGTTTACTCAAATTTTCTTCACCCGTTTTCCAACAAATGTATTCTCTGCTGCAAGCTCACTTTAATTTATTGCCCAAGAATTCGGAATTCTGGTCTTCCAAATTTTCCGATGCTTATTTTCGTCGTCGAAAAGCCAAGAAATGCTCTCCAAATTGAATGGCTCGAGGGTTTCCCTCAAATCCTAATTATGCATTGCAGGCTGGAGTTGACTGGCGCATAATTGGCAATGTAAGAAATCAATAAATGCTGAAGAGTTTCGTTTCTTTTATTCTCGTATTGGATTGGAGTGATTTCCATGGATCGTGTTAATAAAACTTGGTTAGAAAATTGGTTGGCAATTTATCAAAAATCAGGTCGGGTCATCGGAGCAAACGGCGGTTGTTAGGCGATAGTACGGGGCGGCTATGCGACATCGGGGCAGCACCTATATATATATATTGACATAATGAAGAAACTTGGCGCAAAGAAAGGCGACTAAAAAATTTCTTCCAAGTTTAGCGGAGTTGAGCCGTGGGACAGAGGGACAGAAAGGGAAGCAGAAGAAGCCGAAGAAGCCGAACAAGAAGAAAAATAGAAAAACAAAAAAGAGAAAAAATTCTTCGAGCGAAGAATAAGGGGCAGGGGCAGGCACAGAGGAAGAGGAAGAGGGAGAGTATGAAAGTTTGAAAATTCGTTGAGGCGACGCCAAGACTCTAGAACCGGGTATCACTCTAGCAGCCAAAGCTGCTGCACAAAGGGGCACAAAATGGCAGCTCAAGTCACGTTTGTCTTACGTTCTTGTGGGTGGTTTGGTACTCGGTCTATATAGTATAGGTGTACCCCCTGCCAAGGGTTCTCTTTCGTTCCCCTTGGTTACTGTTTGTTCTTTTCATTCTTTCCAGTCACTTCGCACGCTCACTACCACCAAGAGTTCCTCAGGACTCACCTTTTTTTTTTCAGTTACGCTTCAATTCCTCTTCTTCGGCGCCGCGCCGCACCATGCCACCCCCTCGTCTTCCCCTCTTCGCCGCCTCATCCCTAAATCACAAGATTCCTTCCGAAACTTTACTTATTTAATTTCCCCGGCTTCAATGCGCACGGGGGTGTCACTCCCACGTATTTCTTACGCCAACTCTTTGTTTCAATTCAAAAATAATATTCCTCACGTTCTATTCTGCATTCTACTCTGTTTGTTCGTCGGTTCCGAAAGGTTGAGGAGTCTGGCAATTGAGAACAAAAAAACTAAAAAAAAAAAAACCAAAAAATTTCGGCACCTAATGGAAGGTGGAATAGATTCGGCTGCCCCAGGTGAATCAGCATGATTGAATTTCATAGATTCTCAATTCCTGTGTATACGCCCGGTGTAGCTGTAGCCTGAACCAAACGCGAGGAAATTGATAATCTGAAATAACAAAATGGCGGTCATTTTCGAAAACCACTTAATCTTTGACCAATTTTTCCCGGATTGCTGTTCATTCCATGAAAAAACGAACGTTGAACTAATCCCGATTGCGGTGGTCAAAGGTGGCAAAGGCTGCCGAATCTGGTCGATCACTCGGCCATGATATAGATATGAAATCCATTGCACATGAATGAGGATGTTTGGTGACTACTTCTTCGTGGAAAGTGGTGGCTCTCGCGGATCATGACACTGCAGGTAGAATACTGTAGATGAGGGTGAAACGTCCATGTTTACACGGCATGGATATACCGGTAATACCAGAAGCTGGAAGAGACGGCTGGAGGAATTGAATTGCTATGAAACATACAGTTCTACAGCTCTCTGTATATCTCTTGGCTGTAGAAGTGGCTGTTTTTCCAAGTAATATAACGCTTTTCACCGGCGCATTATATCCTATATCGAGGAACACATATAGATAGCGCTGTAGAACTTTGCCGTTGAAAACTTAATAACATCTTCAGTTTATTATACAGCTACCAAACTCCCAGGTAATTATTATTACTGCTCTACAGTTTGCTGATGTACACGATTCTGTCGGCTAGATACTACTTTCTGCATGTAGATAGATATAGAAGATGGAGGATATGGAGATATAGAGATATACCCAGTGGGCCACAGCAAGAACGAACGAACAGCTTCGAAATATATCTATTGCACTATAAACTGCGGCGCAAAACCACCAGGCAAGCATATAGTTTAATAATAACGTGATAGTCTACTGTGTACTTCTATAATGACAAACTGCGTTTTCCGCGAGTTATTACATCGTAATGAAACACCGTATACACATATATTTTGGAATAATTTTTTTACAAATTTTTCATACTTCCACTATTTTTTTCACAAACGCGTGATAATTCATTGAGAATATCATACCTGCGTATGGTGAATGCATGCCTTCATCAAATTCCGAAAGAACCATGAAAAGCCCGTTACAGCCATTCTGAATGAGAATTTAAATTAAAAAACCAAACCTCTTGATCCCTTTTATTTTTCCCTTTTGAATCCCCGCACTCGAGCATTATGCTATTCAAAGATATGAGCAGTAGGATTCACAGAAGGGCCTGATTACTGAATGATGGTGCCGTTAAACATTCAGCCCGAAAAGTACAATCAAATAGTTCTTTGAAAAGTACATAGTATGACGCACTAATGTCTATTTCCATTTACCTAACATTCAGTTGCGTATGAAAAATCCTTCAGAGAACTCGGCCCAATCCATTTTTCATGTCGCCAGAGTTGTGTCCGGTAACGAGACGAATCCAACGATACCAAACAATCTATGATTCCGATGTTTCACCGCTGAGATATCGGTAGGTATGTCGCGCCGCGTATAACAGCGCACCAACCGCGTCAGCTGCTGAGAAGCGCAGTACATACTATAGCTGCGGTGCTAGAATTTGAACACGCGGTATCTTATGGTAAAGTTTATAGAATACTACCTTATGGGGTATCGTTGGATTCGGCTTGGGGCCGGCTACAACTTGAATGAGAAAAGAGCTGCAAATTTTGAAATAAAAACGGAGGCTGGTTAAAAGAAGATCGCAAATGGTTGTGGAAAGATATCCGGCAAGAGAAACATAGTATTTTTCTGAAATTGTTCAAGATTTATAGAAACAATATTATGGCCGGGAAGGAGTGCAGCTATGGCAATGAATCGCGTTCACCCTTTCGGACGTTTGGAATCGGGTGCAGTTATATTCAGGCAGGTATATTCACACGGACAAATATATCTCGGACAGACACAACAGCGTATATAATTCAGTTTTCATCCAAAACGACGCATTGATATGCGTTCGTTTGATTGGATCGCCCAGCACGATGTCCTCTGGCCTGGCACAGAGGGTTGAAGAGGGACGAAGGGGGGAGGGGGGGTGGGCGGGATAGCATCCCGTCGGACACCCTCGTCAATTCGAACCTGGTTAGCTGTTTCAATTTCCCCTTAACGTACGAAACAGAAAGGTACGTATAGCTTGACGACCACCGCTTTGCGTCGTCCCGTCCCGTCCCGCCCCGTCTCGTCCCGTGTCGGCGTCGCTATCCTGTCTCTCTGTCAACCGATAACACCAGTTCAATGGGCTTCGTACCGTGTCACAGATATCATTATTACCATGGTGACACTCGTTCTACAAACCGGCATTCGACATTTGTGTAATAACTACTCGGGCCTCGGTGAGCCCCTAGATTGGCGAATACGTCGGTCTTTTCCAACCCCTCACTTACTCCGGAAGAGCTTTTTCCCAAATTTATGCAAAACGTAAATTGCGATTATCGTAGAAAATGCATGGCGAAGGTGGCGTCGCGATGCAATCCCGTCACTTGGTGAGTAGGTGCACAGCAGGGCAAAAATATATGCCCGCATTAATCTTGAGTGAATAGGATATATCGTACCTACGATGCCATAGTATATAGGTACGTATGAGTTACCCATTAATTAAGACTAATTGGATGTCGTGAGAGCAAAGTCCTCATCGTCGTCGGTCCCGATCGCCAGACCGTAAGTAGTCGAGACTCCGGAAAAGAAAGGGGCGTGCGAAATAGGAGAAACGGGAGGAAAAATTGAAAAATTGAAAAACCGTCCTCCGCATAGAATCCAGTTGTAGGCTAGAAACTGAGAAAAGATCCTTAACCCTAATCACCTGATTTATTTACCTATACAAAAGAGCTATAATTGCTCCAATTTTTTAGGGCCTCGGTATTACGGTGCGTTGAAAACATGCGAAAGAAGGAATAAAAGTTCTAGGCTCACCCTGCTGTGAACGAAAAGTGTAGGAGTAACAGAAAAAAAATCAAAAATCGTAGTGGGAAGAGTTGAAATTATTGTTATTTATTCAGATTCTCGGCATCCTTCTCCGTTATCGGAAAACGTTAGCAAGAAGGACGTTACCACTATCTTGACATAGTTGTCCCGCTTAAGCGTTCGCCAAATAAGAAGTAGAAAAAGAAGAACTGGGGGAAAAGAAAAAGTAAAAAATGAAGTAAAAACTATCGGGGAGACCGTACGACATGCCGCAGAATAAAATAGACGCGATGCAAAAGTTTATCTCTTCTGAGCCTGTGATGTAATGTGCTGAACCTCCTCTGTGCTCCGACTTTTTTGTCGATACTGCAAAAAGGATAGAAAAATATGAAAAACTGTGTTGGAACTCCCCTCGAAGTTATTGCAACAAGCAATATTCTCGAAACTGCCGATGTCTTTCACGTTTTGCATGAAAAGTCAGTGAAATTCAAAAATTCAACAGATGATCAAAGGAAATAGACACAAGAATGCATTCTTCTGACATGTCTACCGCATTTGATGGGCCTACTCATCTTCCCTAAAATTCTAGACATCCAGGTCCAAGGATTTTACATTTCGATAACCGCGAGGGTAATTCTAAAACTGAATTCCCAAAATAAACTTATTCGAACAAACTCATGGACAATATGTAATGTGCGGTTGAAAGGGTGAGTGAGTGCGTTCCATGACGTTCCGAGGCGATGGAATCGACAGGTTCGCCAGGATCCTCAAAGTGTGCGATGTGACGTGGCCGCGTTTGATAGTCCTGTGTCTGTGCAGGCGTCGCGGATAGTCCCTCGTTAGGCAAAAACGCCGGAGATGATGGATGGACGCTAAATTGCATTAATTAAATTCACCGTGACGCCCTTCACTGGCCCGGTATATTGAAATATAGATGGTTCAACGTCGGCTGAGACCTTCATCATTCGAGGATGCTCGATCGACAGTGTCTCCCAGTAGCGTTATGGGTTACGGGTCACTGAAGATTCCATCTCATACCTATTTGAAGTCTCTATATCTCACATCTCCTTCTCTTCCTCTTCGCAACATATTTCCTTTGACGCTCTTCCCGAGCTACGATGCGCAGTTCAGGGCATGTTTGTGTTTCCTCACTGATTAATTTCGAACGTGGTGCGAACGTGGCTCTGATCCTCCTCGTCTCGGGATTATCATGACTTTGAACAAACAAAAACAAAAAAAAAAAACGCGGCGCAGCCTCAAAGTTATCTGTTCTCGATACCCGAACGTCCTGTTATTACTAAATTTTCGGGATGTCCGGCATGTTTCAGTCGTCAAAGAAGGAAAGCATGAGCGCACCGATTGCATCTCTCTCCAATATGTTGGGATTGAAAAGCAGTGGTAACTCTACGCTAGGAGTAACAATAATCGATATCCTCGGGCGAAGGGGAAGATGACGAAGAGTAAGATGAAGAAGAAGAAAGGGCACCCTAGGGACACGAAATTTGGGAAAACTTTTTCGTCTCAGGTTCAACTCTGTTGAAGTTATTCAAAATTTCTTTGACGTCTTAACGCGCTAGAAGGAGAATAACGATGGCGACAACGAAGACTATGGCAAGGTTCGTCGAGGTCTAAGCGGATTTCATTGAACAAAGAAGCATCGCTTGGGTGCTCTCTTCTTCTCCCTTGTTCTATGTCTCACTCCCTCTCTCTATCTCTCTCTTTCTCACTCCTTTGCTGTGTGCGACCTTCCCTGACGACGCACGCATACACACTACGATGTGGAGAGTAAGACATTAAAAGGACGAGGCCAGGCCCTCCTTCTCCACTGTTAGGTGGGAGCTCTCTCACCTTTCGTGGAAGTGGTAGTAGCTAAAAGAGAAAAGAGTAAAATAATGGCGGCCGTTGGTTGGTAACATGTGTTGCGGTTGTGAAGAACTTAAGTAAGGGTTACGCTGCGTGGATAGATATTAAGTATAATTTACTGGACCGACCTATGCGTTGAAGAAGAAAGAGAGCAGGAAAAAGGGCTACAGCATGGTTTTTCCCACCTTTGGCTGGCCATCAAGCTGTCCTTTCTTCTTATTTTCTCTGTCTATCGGCGGTATTTCGGAACCCTGGACGCTCATCTTTATCGACTGAAAATTTTTGATGAGAGAATAACTTTCCTTGTGCTTTTTCGAGCTATGAGGAAGGGAGGGATCGGTCTACGATTTTCATTCCATATGATATTACGAGCTCTACTGCAATTATGCGCATTCTGCAGACGAGAGAGAGGCTTGGTATGTTTGCTAATTTACTACCATGTACATTATACGTGAGTATGTGTTTTCGGGCTATCTTCTGTTTGCCAGTGAAATGCCCGGCTTGTAAACGGAGGACAAGATCAAACGCGTTTGGATGGGGTGAAAGTGGGAGGCATGGGGCCTAGAGATGCAGCTTTGCAATATTTCCCTCGAAAATAAATGAACGGATGAACAAATAAACAAACAAATCAAGTTCTCGAAGACTCGAGGACTCGTTGCACCCTCAAAGAGGAAGAAGTATGGGGTCGAAGGTACCTACTGGACCGGACCTTTTCATAAAGTGCCATTTTTCATGAAAGCTGATTCAATGTCTCTCTGATCTTCTCTCCTTATATTCTTTCATTGCAGTCAATTTAATTGCAGTTTAAAGTGCAATAGGTAATTGTCAAGGAGGCTGTAGAATCATTCTATACGTGTATCGAGGAATTCGCTAACACACAGTAACAATGGACGAGAAAAAGTATATGATTTGCGAAAAAAATTTTTAGGCATGGTCGCCATCGCTGTAGGTATCCCAAAAACTTGGGTCTGCAACACTTCGTCATCCTGAGCATTCTAAGTTTCCTCAAAGACTCGAACTCTCAAGCTATGTACCAAAACCCGCTCGTCATCGTAAACACAAAGTTACGGGTTTTCCACCAACGGAACTGCCGAAAATTTAGGAAAGCTGCATGAACCTGGACCCCGTGCTCCAAACTTATAGGTAGAATTCTTAAAAATTTCATTTCTTCTTGAGATATGGCTTCGGTAACGACAAGGAAGTAGGAATTTGAATCATAAGATGCTGAACCAAATTTTCGTGACTTCATATATTACCTATATTTCTCAAACTGTGAGGTGTCTTCGGGCGATCTTTCGGGTTTTGCGAACTTCATTCTAATCTGAAAATGGAAGATAGTTCAGTGATGACCAGATTTTGTAATTTCGAAATTTTACAGAATCGGCTGCATTGATTACGCTCAAAGTCTATAACTGATAAGAGCGTTCCACTAGCTCGAGAAGATGGTCTACGCATTTTTCAGCGAAGAAGGATTTCGGGGGCAGTTTGTTCATGAACGATTGGTGGAAATTTGAAAATTTACCGAAATCACTCCAATGATTTTACTCAAAATTGACATCTGCAAACGGTGTATCGTACCGAATGTATTCCAATGAGACAGACAAGATGAGAGAGTATATAATGTGACACCGCCTGGCAAATTTTTCTATGGATTTCATGAAAATTCGATCGTCTCAATTCACCGTCGTTGAAAAAAAAAATCCGAAATATCTCGACGGCGCGATAAAAAAATTGAAAAATTTCCAAGTTTCAGGATATTTTAAGGACCCTGAAGATCTCCGATCAGCCTGTACCTTTTCCTAATTATCGGACGCAATTTCAAAATATCAAAGCGCTTCGAGTTAGGACGCGCGACTGACTCACCATGACCGGTTTCAGCGTTAGAATTTCATCCGGCGTTGGTGCGCCTTCTCGGCGTTCTCCCGAAGTACACCGAGCGTCCCCGATCACAACCGGAGGAATTGAGTACAGTTAGCGCCGTGGCGCGCTAAATCAAGCTAGCTAGTCGTGCCGCGGCGGTTCAAAAGGGAGGTTTGTGTCGCTCGGCACAACACTATTTCTCGATAGTAACGCGAGTTTCACAATTTGTTTTGTGCAAGTCGAAGGAAGGAAAGGAAATTTAAAAACAAAAAAACCGTGTGTGAGATTTTTTCGGACAATTTCCACACGGTGATGGTAATTTTAGTTACCGATGTGGTTACGAATGTGTCTTAATAAACTGAAGAGATTTTCAAAAAATCCTCCAATCAATTGTCATGATAATTATTCCGCGTGCGGATAATGAAATTTACTTGAAAATAAAGTCGATAGAAGAAACTTGAGTCTCTGGCTATCAAATGTGAGAGAAAAAACTTATAACGTCGGAAGTTTTTCAGTTTGTTTTTCTTATTATTAACTGCGTTACAGTTTCAGTTAGCTCGCAAAATTTCTGTGTAAATTACAATCTCCGATCCTACGTGAAAAATGAAAATTCATCCTTATTGAATTTGAAACGTACATGTGTCTTCTGCCAAAACAAGTAATCCCGCAGCACTATCGTCGAGGTTTAATCTCTGGATTTCTGGAGTTCTGTGTTTACTCTCGCTCAAGATATCGGGAGCCACGTGTAACGGAAAGTTCGAACGAGTGCAGCAGCTCACCACGAAGACGCCAGACATCAAAAACGCCATAATCTCTAACTTCAAACATTTACAAACTCAATGATTACGATAAGAGAACCACGATTCTCGGAACACCAGAACCTGCGGTTTGAACTTCTTTGAGTATATACACACTCGAACGATGCGCACGAGAATTTGTGTCTCACAATAACAAAGACTGGAAGTTCCTGCGAGCAGAAACCAGACCGACAGAAGCAACAAACTGCACGACGTTTTCCGAGCCTGATACAAAACGCGGAATTTCAACTCATACACAAAAATCGACGCCGGCTTAGGCTACCGGTGAACGGCCGCCAGTCCTCAAGCTCGCAAGGGGCAACAGCCGCGTCCGGACGCTCAAGGGCAGAGTAAGAGTAAGAGGAGCGCTCAAGCAAGACGGAGAGGATGAAATAACTGCTATAGTTTCTGTTCCTAGTGATTGTAAAAAGCCGATAGATTCATTTCTGTTTTTTGCCATCGATTGTTATCCTGCTCAATCTCTTCCCACCTCCTGTTTGTACATGTAACAAGGAGAAGTACACAACAGGGGAAAAGGAATAGGAAGAACTGATTTGTGTGATCGTAAAGTGAGGTGCCTTTTTTCTCTTTGGAATCGTTATACTTTTCTTTTTCACCATTCTGCGTTTCACTTTAACGCATACAACAAAATGAAACGAAGTTTACCGGATGTGATGATCCTGATTAGGGCAGCTGTCCTTGCAGCTGTTCTAAGTCAGCTTGGGGCTCTCGCTAGCCGACCCGCTGGCGCCCATCCTGGACACGCTTATTTTGAACAGCCATGCTGTGGTCACTCACATCTCAGACATCACAAAGGTAGAAAAATCAATTTTCTTCTATTTTTATTCACATTCGTAGTGATTTTCAACCGGTTTATCAGCGATTCACTGATTTTAAAATACCGTAACGAAATTCGAAGACTCTTTGGGGTCCAGAATCCGACTCGAACAAGCTTCCTGGCAGGGGATTATATTCGGGGCTGCACAAAATGTCCACGACGATCGCTGAAACCGTCTGAGACATCGAATTTCACTCGATTCCTTTTCAACTCGATGATTTTCGTGAATGAAAAAAACGTCAGCTGGAATCAAAGAAAATTGTATGCGGAAAGTTGCTGACGCAAAAAAAAAATCGACTGTAATGAGCTGAAACAGTGCTTTCATGAGTCAGTTGAGTGGACTAATTGACAGAATGAATGGAATCGGAATGGTTCATAGTTTTGTTTTTGTTCTCGTTCTTGTTTCTACGGACTGATTCGTTGATCTCAAATTTTCTAGCCCATCGCGATGCGATGTATATAATTGTATGCGGAAATGAGAGACAATATTGTAGTTAATTGGCTGGCATGAAGCTAGCTGTCCATATGCCGAGACGCCCAAGAAGAGACAAAGAAAGTTCTGTCTACTCATTTCGTTGAAATAATCTCAGATAATTTAATTACGCAAGCTATTCTGAGAGCGATACATTGTGATATTTTTCTGTATCACTACCGAGGGAATCACCGGAAAGTATATTTATGAATTGAAATTGCGGTTAGTACTCTACATACCCACCATTCGAAATCATCAAGTGTGAAATCTACATCCGACGTAATGGATTATGGAATTAAATTAAATTGGTTACATACCGAAGTTAGCTGGTTAAGGGTTCAGTCATTTATACTCGATTTAAAGTCCGTTATTATGTCTTGCGATGAGTTCATTAGGGTTGAATTCATGATAATAAGATCTAATTGCGTATATTTAAACAAAGATTTTTAATTCTGCTGTATTCATATTTCAATGACAAGGAGAGAGAACACGAAATCATTAACTGTAGGTACTCATCTGCTATCTGTTATGCTCGTAACAACGGGCTCATTTTATCAGGTACGACATACGATCCTCTGGAATTTTCCACATCGTTTGAATTGTAACCAGAAACCGAACGGATATTGATATTCATTCTCTCTACTGACGTAATCCCCGAGTTCCGATTTATTGATCCGAATAACGAAGCACATGAAAAACAGATTGAATGAATTCTACACCGTCGTTTGAAATCGTGATACTATGCAGTTTCTCTTGTTGAGAGCAAAATTCATTCCCTGCGGTTAAGGTTTGTCTAATCAACACCAAAACCGTTTTCATACTTCTCTAAATACCGGCGCGCGCTACACACGCTCGATGTTAACAGCGAGAATATCGTGGCTATCTTTCTCGCAGTCGAAGTAACCCCGTGCATTCTATAGCCGCAGACTCGAAGCTGCACGAATTAACGAAGCATAATGACTACCAAATTTCAGTATTGGAACAAAAACCGTGTTAACATTGATTCGGGGTTGAAAGAGCAGATGATTGTGATCATTTTTGCTAGCTACGAAATATTGTGGCGGGTTTTTTCTTTTACAAATTTTATGTGCTATTTGTGACAGCAGTTTTTACTGATTGGAAATTTCTAGCCTCATTATTCCGTCCACCTTTCACACTATAGGAGTAAATTGATATTTTTGATAACTTATAATTTCAGAGTGTTATAAAATGTGTTCCACTGGCTGTGGTGCACGATATCTGCCTCTTTTTTAAACTCGAGACTCCCAAGATTCTACAAATTACAAAGTGTTAAGTCTTGAGTCTTTAGTCTATAGCCAAGAGGGTTAAGTACAAAGCGAATCTTGTTCAGGGTTTCGTATACTATTGCTGCTGCTGCTGCAGCCACACGCCGCTATCGGAAGTATGAAGTGAACTTCTTTGATCGAACGAATCCTTTCAGATTCTTCGCTTGGAAGGTGAAGAGAGGGAAGAGGGAAAACTCGATGAGATGAGATAAGATGAAATGGAATAAAATGAAACGAAATTAATTGAGCATCTTACATAGTTTATGTCTTATGACAAAATACCATCTTTCTATTTTCTGACGCTCGATTCTTGCTACTCGGATCAACTCCCAGACTTTCGTTCTTCATATTACAAGCATGTTTCGATACATCGTAGCATATCTTTCTATATACAATAGTACATACCTATATACTACGAAGTATTATCGTAACTTTATTTTCAACCAGCGAACTCAGATCTCGATTGTTCTACTGATATACTAAAATCGTATTACTATGTAGAGGCACATACCCTGCCCGGTTCCGAGTAAATAAAAAGTTGTTATATATACATACGTAGCTTCATACATGTGCACAACTTTCTTCTGTGTGTGAGAGGGAGAGAAATGTACGTTACATATACATATTTATCTAACTATAGGTACATGTACGAATCTCTGACGAGTATCTACATTCATACATGACCATCAACGAACAGAAATGGATACCCCCGCGTTCTTTTCCGTCTGCTTACACGACCCTGTGAGCGCGGTTTCACGGTATATCGCGTATGGATCTATACCCGAAAAAGTAGAACAATACTGTGAATAAACGATGGAAAAATGACTCTCGTCGTAACAAATTTTCCATATTGCGGATTAGAATTCTTCATTTTATTCGGTTATTCTCTCTAGATTCTCGATTCTACTTCTCATACACTTCTTCTTGGGCTTTCAACCCATTTTTTTAATTAAATAATTGATTAATTACAAATTAATTCTTACTCATTTGATTGATACTAGAGATTTCAGTAGATTTTTAATCGTAAAAACTCTGTTACCAAAATCGGAAAATATGATCACCAATGAGAATATGGAACGGAATCAGTTACATGAGCAGACAAAATTTTCTATTTCATTTCGCTCTTTAGCAATCTGAAATGGCGTCTAGAAATCTGGTTCCTCTGCGGTTTCTTCTTATGACGATTCTAATCCACATCCGAAAGTAAATTTTCTCGTGACATTTGACGATTTGGGATGTGTCAGTAAGGTTTTCAAACTTCCGTCACTTTTGGAAAAAAGAGAAGTCTTCTGTCGAGATAACTTTTTTCTTCTTTCTCGTTTCGCGATCAACAGCTACGTGACTTCATTCTTTTTCTTCTACATAATGTATATATAGCTACATATATACAATAAACGTGTGTATATATATATATATATACACGGTTTCCCGCCACAAATGTTCGAGTTTTCTACGAAGGAGGAAATTGAATCGGGCGTTATCTGGAAATCGACGATGGAATGGAGAAACGCGGGGATCTTGAGAAAAAAAGAAGAAATGAATAATAAAAATGGAAACTGAATTTTCCAGAGTCCTTGTATACTGAATGTAGTAGGTATATTTGTGAATTACGCACCCCAAATCGGTCGACTATATATTGGTATTGCCTATAACTTTTCAATCGAACGAAACTTTCGTTCCAGAATAATTTCTTTGCCATTTTTTCACGCCGTTCCATCATAATACAATCTTTCGTTAATATATCTTCCAAAAAATGTCTCCACGTGGTATTTCACAAACAATTCCAGACTCCAATTGTCCAATTTCGTACATGATCGATATTCCTAATTCTCGAATTTTCGATTCAGTACTGAAAGTATTCGGACAAAACCTAAATCAAAAAGCAAATTCAGGTTAATAACGTCTTTCAACGTCTCTGTCTCCTACCCCGAAAAAATTCGCGAATAAACGTAAATGAGATTCTAAGCTTGCTGCAGCTGTGCTGCGGAATTCCAAAGGTTGGAAGCCAGGTATATATGCACTGGATATCCTTAAATACCGCGCAAACCAGAGAGCCTCGAGCATGTGTGAGAGAGAGAGAGAGAGATAGATTGATTGATTGATTGATTAATATATATTCATGCCTTGGATAATTCCTTGAGGCAAATATAGATACAAAGCGAGTAGTAATAACAATTTTACATAGTATTCTTAAAACTAAACTAACTAAAAACTAAAGAGAGAGAGAGATCGAACACTTTGTAATCGAGAATAACAAATTATTTTTGAAAGTTAATTCACGAAAACGTAGATTCACCGTTTTCTTCTTTTCATTTGGTTGCCTCTGCTCAGTTTTATGCTAGATGATCACAAGATAGTCGAACGTTTGAACTTTGCGTCACTTTTATTGCCTGTCTAACGGTTTTTAGACCCCAAAAGTGAGAAGCCTGGATTTTTCTAGCAGCTGCAGAATTGACTGCGTGGCCGCATACCCAGCTACCTACCTGGAATTCGTATGCGCATGAAACTCTGTCCCTTTTTCTATATCTAGGTAGATATCCGAACACCGGCATACCTGAATTTTCCGAAAGGTCAGTCCTTAGGCTTCAAGGGTCCGCTTGGTTGACCGTAAATCGGTTTCTATACATTTAGAAGCATCCGCTTTTAACGTTTGCACAGTTTATTCGTTTCTTTGGAGAATAATTCCGCCCAAAAGTACTACGTGTAGTAGTCGAATAAGACCTACGTACGTTGATGAATGAATAATTTTCGACAGGGTTTTCAATCTCTGATAATTCATATTTGAAAAATTTGAGAACGTGGTAATTAATGCAATTAGCAAAAATTAACTACACCTACTGTGGGAGAGTTTCGTGAAACAGGCGAAAGAGGGAAAGGTGAGAAATAAAAAATAGGAAGGGAGGGGCGGGGCGGAGAAAATGTTGAAGGAGCCAAAACGACACGGCGTGAAATACAAAGAGAGAGAGAGAGAGAGAGAAAGAGAGTGAAATGGTGCCAAGTGCCAACTTCTCTTGTTAGAGAACAATTAAGAAATGCAGTGTTGCAACTTCTATAGGAAATCTGCAGCAGCGTTAAAACCGTATAAAAATATATATAACTATTGACCGTTCGTGCAGTTTAACCCGCAATTTTCTCTCTTCAAGTGTCTTAGCGATATTTTCGAACAACAAACTGTCGCTTCAAATATTTTTCACTCAGCTTCAGAATTGCTATAAATTTGAACGTATGAGATCAATTTTCATTCGGATTCTACCCCCCTCAACTAAAATTTGTCAAACTATGCAGAGACGTAAAAAAAATTGGCTAATTTTCGAAATTTAACAAGTTTCATAAAATGGCTGCCTAAACACTTTGAGACATTATAGTTTGGAATTGGGACGGCTCATTGCTTTCTCCCCGCCCATCACCTTCTCCTTTTCGTTCTCCTCTTTTTCTTCCCCTTTATTCTCGTCGCGCTCATTTTATCCGCGGTAAATACCAGTTTTAATTAAATTACACATAATTTTCCTCGCGACATACCTACAATTCTCGAGCTTGGTTCGTTCTCGTCGAGGGTATAGTGAGGAAGGCTGCAGGTATAGGTAGGTTAGCTGGGGGTTTTACCTTTTAGTCGTTTCGTCCACGGCGGCGGTGGCCAAGGCGGCACGACGCCGAGCAGCGTAAATATAATTTAATTGGTTTCTTAAACTGCGCGCGAAGTGGATCGCTCGGTGTGACGTGGCGCGGGTTCCTGCTGCAGGTGCTGATGGTGTTTCAAGTTTCCTGCCCTGCGATTCCTTCAGGCCAGGCTGGATCCTCTCTACTTACTCCCCTTTTTTTTTCACCGAGCGAAATCTTTTCCTTCAACTAAATTTAAAAGGGTTTCCCTTTTCTCTCTCTCTCTCTCTCTCTCTTTTTTTTTTTTTTTTTTTTTTCTACTTATTCTTTCGCCTTTTTTCTTTGTACCGTCGGGGCTTTTTTCCCCCTCCTTCTTCCCCTCTTTAGGTATACCGAGCAGGAGACGCGCGGGGCAACTTTATCAAAACTTTCTTGGGTACCAAACTGGATTTAAGGTATGGAGGTATCTATATACCTTCCATCCAACCTACCTACTTTATACCTGCCTACCTTCCTTCATCCAGCTAAATTAAGATATTGCTTCATAATTTGAAAGAAATAACTCCTTCATGCCTTTTAAGAGACCTGGGATAAATTCACCTGTTCGTATATTCATTGCCCTTCATTTCCGTTTCTGAATCGACCATCGATTATTTTATACAATGTACCACAATGATGATATACGTTTCCATCAGCCCATCTACACCGATTGTAAGTAGAATCGTAGGTGGATAGTATTTTGAAATTTTAATCATTACTCTTTTGAGTAGAGGCTTCTGTGAGCGTGATTGGATTTTATCAGAATTGAGGAAAAATTGAAACGGTTCAACTTTTCACCATTCGCTACTAAGACAATCGCTGGAAAAATCGATTTGTGAATGAATTATTTTTTCGGTTTCACCTAATTTTTGTAGATACATAGGCACACGATATTTTGGCGCAATTTTCGATACTGGAACAAGATCCGATTCCGAATGATTGCCACTTTCTCCAATCCTCGGATGTTTATTAACTCGTTCACGATCACTCGATTATCGCCTCGGCTTTCAATTTCACAATATCTTCCGTTACCAAAATTCGTAGATAGATTGCTTGTCGTTTCTCGAATGTACATTCGCAAACTGGAATATCCACCCGCGGAATACTCGGAGCGGTAAGTTATTGGATTTATATTTCACGAAAGCGTAGACTGGCGTCGCGTGGGTTTTCGGGTGACTTCCTTGGTGTATAAAAAAGTAAGTTTTTCGTCATTTTCATATAGCTATGCAGCGATAGTGGCTATTTTGAGCAGGAATTACATATCCGAGCGCTCGACAGTTCGTTTTATGTTTTTACATTTTTAACCGAACGAGACTATAAACCTCGGCGGGCGTCGGATCGACGCTCTTCGTAAACAACGCGGAATTGCATGGGCCATAGCGTCACGTTAAGTGCCATAGCTACACACACTATGTTCCTGGTTTTTATGCATGTCCTTTTTATAATACCTTTTACCTTGCCTCGCCTCGCCCCGCCTCCGCCTCCGCCTGTGTTTCGTTCCATACCACCAAAAATTTACAGGATTAATTCCAACCTCGTTTTACTACGATATTTTAGTCCCCACGACCCGGCCGCCGCCTCACACCATCGCCTATAAATCTGGAAACGAAAATTCCTCCATTATTAGCTTTCACAAGGCTCTAGAAGACGAAAATCCAACGCAATTATAGAAGAAGCTGGGACTATCTCCATCGTTTTCCTTCTTCTCTTTCATACAACTGTTAAAACTCCGATCTGAACTTTGATTTGTGGAAAACAGATATCAAATACTGATCGGAATTGCGAAATTATTCCAACTATTAAAAATATCTTCAAGACTTTTAAAGTTTTCACACGCTCACGGCTTCGTCCGTGGTCCAGGCGAAGCGCCACCGCATTCACGCCGATCATTTCGATGTTTCTTCGTCGATTTTTGACCACGCCGTTACCGCTATAGCATCTACACCGTTCGGAATATTTCATTACCAATACTGACGGACGAGCCTGAAAATTTCATTAAATTTCTGTCGTTCGATTGGAAAGAAGAACTTTAGTCAAAATTCAGGCCTTTCTTACGAAGTAGTCATCGAGTTTTCAATTTAATTACAATTTTCCTGGCTTTTCAATTGACTCGAATAAAAATATTCCAATTCGTCCAAACTAAAGGCGACTTGTTTGAGACTCATTTAGCCATTTGAGGTATGAGAATAGATAGATTATTCAGAATTGGATTCATTACGATACATATACTGACAGACGGATGTCTACTCTCCCGTCTCTATCTAGTAGAAACTGAAACTAGAGCAGATATTGTATATCGTGCTCTAATTTGCATGCTAGATAAATTGACTCACGACCTATATTTCTATCTTTGAAAATGTGATTCTAGTTAGTCTCAGTCTTTATATATCCGCAAACGTCAGTCGCGCTGAAACATTATTTGCTATGATACGCGGCGTCGAATTTGGTCCGTTTTTCATAAAAGAAACAAATAAATTGCGGTTTCAGAATCACGGAAATCCATCCAGGATGACTCTAACTGAAAAAAAGGAGAAGAGCTATGACAAGAATGCATTGTAGAATAAAAGAGAAATAAAAACCGATGGAATTGAGATGCCATTAGACTATCGCAGGAAGCTCCTTGATATCCATATACAGTCACATAAATTTAAATAGCGTTAAATTTATAACAAGAGTTGAATCCCGCTGTGCGGAGGTGTGAAACTGGCGTAATTAGTGTCTCTGGGTGTTTGTAAGTCTGACATATTGTTGGATCGGTTATGTGACAGATAGTCTTTGTCAAGAACACGAAACTGGTTGGGTCACACAGCGGGTGTCATTCGCTTCATTCATTGTCAGCTAGAGTATAGCAGCGCGTGCACATAAGCATTTTTCTCCTATCTCTTTTTTCTCCTATTTCACTCGATTTTCACTTTTATTTTCTTCACACAGCTGCTGCTGGCCAATGGACAAACATTTTACGGCCACTTTTATACACTAACTCTGTTGGCTGCAGTACACCGATATATACCGAACTCCGTGACTCTTCGTCGTCTCTCTTGGCCAGCTTCAACGGCTGCTCAAGTCTCCTCCTCGCCACTTGATATCGCGATAAAAACAGAGGAAAAACTGCTTCAAACAGTACTGTGACATTATGCTGCGGGATGGAATGTCGTCGAGCTTAACGATACCCTTAATTCCCATGAACGCCGCAGAATCTTTCCCACGCGTTAATTCCACTCCATAATTTTCAGACCATGGTCAGTACGAAGTAATCGTAAATTTATTAGAACCCTGCACATCGATCGCGGCATTTTTTCCTATCTGATCTAGATGCAATTTGTCTGATGAAAGGCGTGAATTTGGGTCGATCGATCGATCGAATTGAGAGTCAAAGATTCGAGCCAGTGATGTCGAAGACAATCAAGTTTCAAAATGTGCAAATCACATCTCCTGCCCATTTTATCTCATGCTTGGTCATGTCATGTTCTACCATTGTTAGCGCGGCTCTATCTTGGACAAAACTTGGATCGTTAGCGTCCATTCGTCGCGGAGACCCGACAACTATATTTCTCCGTAATTGCTCTTTCGAAGCACATAAATTATTGGCGAAATTGTCGCAGAGTGTCGTCTGCGAATAGATGAATTAAAAAATTACAGCGATGGCGAATGTTTCATGCACAAGCAGGGAACTGAATTTCTATCAGAAACCTCAATCGATATGGGCCGCAGATTTGGTGATCTGGCCATTTCTTGCCCGTGTGTAAACGTCTGCATCAATTATCCAGAGGAGTCTTAATTTCGGGAATCAATTGATTTTGAAATCTGTCGACCAGGGTTTTGAAGAATTTCTCCGTCGTTTTTTATACCTTCTCATTTGCGTACGTGGAACTGTCACGTATGTGTGTTGGTTTCTGCTTTGAAAAATAGACACGTTTAGTAAGCTCGATGGGAAACTATGGTTCCATAAACCTAGAGGCTGGGATCCAACGCAGCGTCTGCAGCTGACATTGCGCTGGAAATAACTGGCTACAACTTCGGTTGGTGGGTACGATGCAACGTTAATACGGGGTGTCATGTTCAACAGACGTGGAACTGTTCCAATAACAAAGACAAAATTAGCATCTCGACGCACGCCTTGCCGCACCCTATCTGTCAAAATGCACGGAAACAAGGTAAATATTAATTCCAGTATGCTGTTACTCGAATTTTTGTATACAAGATTCATCTCATCCACTCCAATGATGACGAGGACTGACTTTGACGATGTAATTTACCGATTATGCATAGATCTGCGAGAAGTGTTGTGATTTGTTAATCAGTCATCGAAAAATAGTTGGGCCGGAGATAACCAAACACGAGACTGCGATATTCTGACGAATAGAAATTGTATAGGACGAATGCAAAATAACTATTTTATGAAGGGAGTAATGAGCTTTTCAATAGCTCTGCAAGATATTTAACTATGCGGTCTCAAGCACTTCTTGAAAATAATTGTTCCCCAGGTTTCGTTGGATTTTCTTCACTCGTTTGCAGATTTATGGGGATCGATTGGGAGAATCTCTGAATAGCCGTTTGAAAATGATTTCTGGGTGTATGAGTTTTTGCGCAAAGTTGCACAAGGATGGGATTCGAAATTTTGAACAGCACTGTATGTATAACAGATCGTCACGTTGGTTAAGCCCTCCAATTTGCATCTTCTGACTAGCTACGCCAGTGGACTGGTTTACATATATATACAGTACCTATGTATGCTTGTGTATACCTATACGGCTTATATCACGGCCGGATGGTCTAGAGAGCTCGGCTAAGGGAGGAACTGATTGTGGTAGCGAACCGGAACTGGGTCACTAATGGAAACTTGTCAGAGTTCATGATAGATTTCGGTTACTCGACTGCGGAGTGAGTTACCTGCGATAAAAGTGCGAGTATTAGCAGGTGACGCGAATGGATTGGAGTCCAGATCGCGATTAACCGAAACAGCTGAACCTCTCTCGTACTTTATCTTACACGTTCTCTCCTTCCTATGTTTCTTTTCTCCATGACACTCCACCCTGTCATCTATGTCCATGAAATATCTACATTTTCAATTGCATTTCTTCTTCTCCATTCCTTTTCGTTGTTCTACAACGGTCTCCGAGCTTCCATACTTCATCCGTCGAGCAAGACACACCCGAAAATCGAAGATGCTAAAAAACAAAGTCTGAGCTTCCGATCAATAGGATAGACGCGTCATGACCGCGATTGCACAATTCATCGAGCAAAGGCAATGTAAACTTGCAGACTGTCTAAAGTGGTGAAGGTGACTCGTGGATAAATAACCCACGACTCCAGTCTAGGCATCTATAAACTCGCGTGCCGGATCTGTTTTCGAATTTGTTAACCTGTCAGACACCATGTGCAGCCGGGTGTGTTCCTCGAGGTAGTTTGTTCTCAACATCCGTTGAAACGCTTTGATTCGTTATCATCATGTAACAACGCTGCTGAATGAAGCAAGGTCATAATTTTTTGGTTCTCCCTCTTCTCTTTTGGTATCTACAATTGGTATATAATTGTCTTCTCCAGTCTGGACGGCATGGAAAATCTCGTTTCAAGATCTCCGCTTGAATAAAATCCCTCGACGCTGCTCGTCTTCAAACTACTACCAGGTAGGTGGATACCTACCTACCTACCTACCTGTACACATAGTTGCCTGGTCTGTTGCTGTAGAGACGATATAAAAGTACCTCCACGTAGTATAGCCACGTCCTTGCACATGTAGCTGGCACAAGTACGAGGTATATAGCGTGTAAAGCTCGCGTTTTCAAACTTCATATAATATGCATACAGGAAGCAAGTCTGGGTAGGTAACGAAACTTTTCTTCGCCACTTTTACACCCCTCTAGACTCGACGGATTAAATTCTTATATTCACCTACGCTGCAACTACAGCTCTACAATTCCTTTTCTTTCCTGCTTTACAGCATCGTTATTATCCAATTCCCCCCTAGAGCTCCCGTTTCAGTTTCTCTGGAATGACCACTCAAAAATCATTGTTCAGTATTCTCAATGACTGAAAACTGCATTCCTTGATTTCGTCGGAATAGATTTCCGAATCCATTTCGAATGCCTGGACAGTCGGACACGGATGTAAGGAAATTATTTCTCTTGTGTCGCGTCTTTGGACCGAAAGACGTTTTTCATCAGGATTTTAGCCCAAATGAAGTAGAAACGATAATTTCGTCCATTTTTGCTCAGTTTTGGTTACTTCTCGATTCGCTTGATGTTTATACAGAGTATTATGGTTGAGGGTCGGGATTACCGTCACGTAACCGTCTTCATACATCTACATTTTCTCAGTGTATATTTCTGGGTCCTTCACCTTCAGTGAATGTGGTTGCCTATGCGTAGAAATAGACTATGCGTTGCCGGGATCATCCATATTCATGAAGGAATGATAGAGGAGGAACAGGCACTGGATCAGCCTAATGAAGTTGTTGTCTTCCTGGCCAAAGCGACGTGAGGATGGGGCGGAAAAGGAGAAGGAGAAGGAGGAGGAGGACGAGGAGGAGGAGGAGGAGAAGGAAGAGGCAGGCTCACAATCAGCTTCAGCCGCTTAAAGCCAGCCTCCGTCTCCATCTCCCTCTCCGTCTCTTCCTCGCTCGTGAAGACTATTCTCAGAATTGCTTGATGTCTTATTTATCCTCCGAGAAAGCAGAACGCTCTTACTTCTCCGTCGAAATCGGACTAAACTTTATCGGTGTTTGCGGTTTGATATTTCACCGCATCTGCGAAGCGATTACCGCCATACATCACTCACAGTCAGCAATGACTCATGAAACTTTGTTGGTCGAATTTCTGATCGGAAAATGACAAATCCGTACCGAAAATCAAGATGTCCGAAAGGAATTTGTCACTATATCCGTAGACCAATGACAAGTGATCGCTCGCAGAAAAATTTCGTTTATACGTTTATTGTGATTTCTTTGAGATATCGAGTGTTCCGCATTCCCGGATTGTTGTACACTTCGAGATCCGGAAGTCGTGGGAGTTTGAAAGATTCTCAAACTCATCTTCACCGGATCCGTGATCACTGGTTCTAGTTTTGTCTCATTACGATACTTGCGAACGCACGCGCATCTCGGAATCATTGAGCATGACTACTTAGCGTGCCAGTAGCTCGAATTTGAAGATGTATTTCCGGACGCCGTGGCAATGCAATTCTTCCGAAAGTTTGTGAGCTTCTCGGTCGACTGATTCCAATATTCCCGAAAATAGCCCGGCTATAGCACTCCTTTCGTCAACCGTACATAACGTTATAGTATTCAGAGTTCTCTGAATTCTGGAAGAAGTTGAATTTCTCGACGTGCTATACGCGGCCATTAACCACGGCTGATTACTTGACGGCTTATTTAAAATGCTTCAAGCTATTTCCGTTAAAGTGTACAGGTACACGTAGTACATTCTGAAGCAGTCGACATGGAGTCCTGCTGAGATTAGATATCCGTAATTCCAGGCTCTCGGAGAACGGAGACTGAAAAGAAAAATCTAAATCAGTCGGTAGCAGTGAGTAGTTCCAAGAGTTAACTCGATCGTATCTCTCTCATCTAGCTCCGCGGCAGCGCCGTTTCTACCGGACGATTAACGGAATTATCTGTCGAAGAAAAACAGACAAGTCAATACCAGTGGAAAAAGTAGTCATATCGTAGGACTCGCCTGAGACCTGATTAGTCCGACTCAAGATTGGAAGTGTGGTATATATAGCTTGAGCCCGAATTCCAAGCTCCCATGATCGGGAGCTCTTTTCCTTCTTATTCTCGCCTTCGTACAGTTATGAAGTAGCTACTCAAGATTCCTTTTAATGTCTTATTCAATCCAGCTGCTCCTCGAGTATGTGATTCAGCTATGCATGTATGAGGAAGTCACACGCATACTCATGAGTCAGAGTATAGATCGGGTACATTCTTTCAACTAAAAAGCAGAAACACTGTTCAGAGTATTTTCGTTCCTTTTCAAATTCTACCTGCAGCAGGAATTTTGTTCATTCACACTCTCAATCATACGACAGAGAAGAGCTTCCATTTCGCTCCTCAGCATCATCTATGATGTTCACTTTTGGGCGATAGATTATGTCCATCACTGCACTTTAGACATTTCTTACACCGGGATCGTGATTTTTTTTAGTGAAAATCGACCAGATTTCTTCGATCCTTCCGAAATATTACTCTTGTCTCACGAGTTTCACGAGTTTTTTTTGACGGTCTCGCGTATTCCTGAGCTAGGTACTGAAATCCCAAGAATACTTCAGCATCGCAAATGGACACCGAATGCACGAAATCATTTGGGTTCGTCGATTATTCTGCGCTGGGTTTTCGCCAAATGAATTTTCTAATTATAGATATTGGAAAAGTTGATGTCCCATTTTATGCTGATGCTGATGCTGATCATGCCGATGTATTCTTCATCGAGCGAGAATCGTGTCCGTAACATAGAATATATTCCGTTCGTTCAATACACCTACCGATGTTTAACAACGCAACTTCTTCCGATCGGTTAAGCAGCGTGGTTGTGCGTTGATATCACAACTCGTGCAGACCTGCCCATGCCATGCCATGCCACGCCATGCCACGCCATGCCATGCCACGATTTCAAATCTGCGTTCCGTTTAACTCGATATTTATGGAGATTTGGTATAGTAGGTACCTATAGTGCAGGACGGCTGGGACACACCGATAATATGCGCGTTGAGTCATATAGCGATGTGCAGAGTACCACATAACCCCCAGCCACTTCCTTTCCCTTCACGCGTGTTGTTCCCTGATATATTTGAACACAGGCGTACAAATTTATGTACACATTTACTGAATTTGGAGAAAGAATGATCCACCGGTATGACCAAAGCGTGAAATCCTGAAAATTAGGTAGTCCTACACTTCACAATTTTCAATTTCCCAGTTCGTACGAAATCTCTTTCTTCTTGTAGATAATGCCGGCAATTTTGTTTGTGATGTACACACAAGAATTTTCCTCAAAGTCCCATTGCTCGAAATTCAGTGCTTGAATAGAAAAACTGGAAATTCGTTACTTAGCTTGTTTCGAAATCTCCTAATTTTGTTATTTTTCAACCCAGTTTTTGCTCCGGCATGATTTCCCTACAAAGTGGCAAAAATTTTCCGATTCTTTTTTTTTTAAACCAGAATTTTTTGATCGCAAAATTATCCGACTTATCGAAAGACATTCAAGCACGTGTTTCCTAGATCCCCGATAAATGTTCATCGTTCTCTAGATGAGAGCTAAAAATCCTCTCCGGTACCTACTGCACACAAATTAGATTTCAATGTAATTTGGAGTATAGAAGTATAGAAAAGCTCTGAATTCACAACTGGATTCCGTTTACATGTTACCAATTTTTGTTGTTCCTCTACCAATCTTTTTGCTCCGGCGATGGGAGAATTTGGATACGTAGGTATTTGTCTGTTTGTTCGAAGTATTCATGTATTAATTTTTGCTCGGCAAACTTTTGAGCCGATTCTTTTTTGCGCGGGGAATAAGCCGCGGGCTTACAACATTTGTAGAAAAATAGCGGACGCATGAGGCACGGTGTTTTAGGGTATGTACGAGTATGTATGGCAGGACTCAGTTTCATTCTACAGCACGGGTAGTTGTTTGCCTAAGGGTGACGTGTCGAGACTTTGGAAGCGAGGCGTTAAATATAGAGCACGGGGCTAAACAAACGATTAACTCGAGGCTTAACCAGAGCTTATACAGCAGCGCTAACTAGGGTTTATGTTTATACACGCGGTAGATGCTAACTAGTTCCGAACGGGAACGAGAATGGCGCTGCGCTACCCTTCCCAGCTCTATTCGCAATTCCGAATTCCCGAATTGTAGTGAATTCCAAATTGCAAGCCACGAATCACAAACCCCGATTCTACGGGCTAATTGATTCCCTAAATCAACTCACCGTGCATGTCTTCCGTTTCGATGTCTCATCCCTCTCTGACTCTCGGGGAGGAAAGTAATGATTTTGAAAAAACGTTGTGGCTTGATTGCAGAAGTGTTTTTTCTTCGTTTTTCAGTATATTCGTTCTAACAATCCGAAACGATGACAGTTTTCGTTGATGTTGGCTAATTTTTTGGTCAACCGAAAGATTGCGGAATCATCAAAATAGATTCTTGAAAATTGGAAATGGGGATGAAGTGAGGAAAATGAAATTAAGAGACAAAAATGGCGATGCTTATCTTTCACCATGTAAATTCGGGTTCCCCTTTGCCTCGAGAAAATCGATAGTATTAAAGTACACAGTTATTAATCATCCGTGCAAAAGATTCTGCGATGGATTGTGATTTAATATATCTCTGCGAGTCAATGGAGCGAGATAGCGAGTTCGCGTTATTCCCCTACACCGAAAAAAGACGATATTCACGATTCCGAGTAACTCATCCTCCTCTTCCTTCTTCTCCTCCTCCTCCTGCTCACTGAATTTTGTAGGGAGAATCAATCTGATATTCCATTTGCATTTATTACCGCAAATGGTTGGGCATTCGTAATTCGATGCGTGCAGTGGCTGAATCAAAATTTACCTTCCTTTATTCTCTGATTTTGTCTCCTCTCGTTTTTATTTTTCATTGAGATTCAGGAAACGGAGAAACGGGCGCGGAAGGGAGAAACGCTCTTTACGTCCTGATACGTATAATTCCCAATTCTGCACGAACCGAAAAAAAATTATTATAACAAATCAAATAGCGAATTATTGATCGACGTATCATGTTTTTCCTTCCATTTCTAGACGTGGCGAAATATTGTAATGCGATATGCGGATCCAATAGTTTTACAGAAGAGTGTGATGAAAATTTTCAGATGTGAAGAACGAGATTCTAGTGGTGAAGAACTCCTGCGTTTTCCCCTCGGCGTGTCTTAGATATTCGGCTTTTGTCTCGAAGCCAGAACGCTGGAATCATGAGTTCAGCGATTTCTGATCAACTCTCAGATATTGCGAACGATTTGATGAGAAAATCACTCTCGATTTTCAGTAGACATAAAATCAAGAAAAGAAGGAACAAAATTCTCCGTACATCTCAACGGTCGTTTGCTGTATTCGGGGGTGTGCAGCAACCTTTGCACAATTTCCTTCCCTCCCAGACAAAATTCGCCAACTCAAATCTAGAAGCTGAAGTAAAATCGCATGTTTTTTTTCCGAAATGTAGAGAAACGGAAAGAATTCATTTCACCGGATATTCAGTCCTGAAAATGCGATGGCGATCGAAATAACCATTGAATAAAATGCATCCGAAAACTAGTCAGAAAACTTTGATTACAAAGAATATTGGAATATGTTGGAAAAACTTTTAGCAAAATTTTGAACTGACCAGAAATCATCACAATTAAACATTCTTCCAGCCTCACACTGGTCTAAACGCTTTCAACTGTTCTCTCAACTTTTTTCGAAAATTCTTATCAGCTCCTCCGAATTTGGCGATTTTTGAAATCAAACTAGTTTTCAATTTTGGCAAGAATAATCGGTCTAGGGTTTCATTAATATTAGATTATCGCCAGTTCCCAAACTGGAAGTGATATTAAGGGATTGGTGGATGTCATATCACCGTAAAATATTTTTCCGTGAGACCTAAATCTCGTTGTAGCGAAGGAAAAAAGGAAGTAAAAGTAAGGCCGAAAAAAGGAAGGAAGTACGGGAAGACCGTAAAACTTTTATGGTGTGAAATATCTGATTGATCAAAGCCTGGCTTAAGGCCGTTATAAAGTCGGGACGCTCGCTCGGTATAGGTACGTAGCGTGGAGTTTATGGCATAATCTTGTTTCGCTCGGTTAATGACGCTTAATTACGATATCACGTAGAGCAGCTCGCTCAACACTCCGCGCCACACCGAGCCAAGCCGAGCAGAGCCGCGCCAAGTCACCCGCAATCATTTCCTATAGAATTTTGCCTTTCTTACTTTATTGCTCATCGTAAAACAACCGCGAAATCTCAAATTTCTTATCAAAGTAGCTCAAGGTACAGAATCCCGTACTCTAGCTATACCTACAATATAACCATTTATTACTAATTGCTAGCTTCAGCCCAAATCATCCCTATAATTCCATTTCTTAATCACAACTCACACTCTCCGGCATTGGATAATCAACCATTTGGGAATTTCGTTCAACTTTCAATTACTTACGTCGCGCTTTCGATTCTTAGCACCGTTTCGGTTCATCAGTTTTGTTTCTTATTTTGACAAAATTCACCTCAGTTAATTTTCACAGCGTGACATATACCTACCAGAAATGGAATGAAGACAAGAAAATCTGACCGAAGCTCCGGAAAAGTTTTCGATCTTCGAAATATGATGTTGCAATTGAATTTTGAAGAAATTTCGGACACCGAAAGTAGAAAATTGAGACCGAATGTACAGTTACGTATACAGTTTTCATTTTTTCTTTTCTTTCCCTTGTAAACTTTCGTATTTGATCGCGAGACGAAATATTTTTCACACCGTCGCGTGGTGCAAATTCCACGATTTGTATAAACCTAGAGTTTACAGTTTGTTCGGTAGATGGAGGTAATTAACTGCGACAACACAGCCCGGAATCATGCAGGCCACGATTCTATTAATTAGAAGGTATCCTCCTCTTCCCTCTCGGTGTGTCTTCTCTATTTTGCGGTTCCCACGACTGTCTGTCGTCTGTACAGTCTAGTCCTTACGCAAGCTCCCTGTGATTCTCATCTCGTCAGTTGCTTGTTTGCTCAAAATTTACTTCCTACCAGTTTCTACTACCAGTAATTCACAGGTATGTGTATCTGTATCTGCGTCTACCTTCCTCTCGCTGCGAACGCCTTTCACCTCAGGCTCTACCTAATACCCATCAACCAACAACCTAACGACAAGACGTCAGACCTCGCTGCTACTTCGTGTACTATTCCGTATAATGGATGGTACAGTGACTCAAAACCACAAAGTCCAAGTTCCGACTCAAACGTTCTCAGAATTAGATGTTGACAAAATTTGAGAATTTTGAAAACTGAAAAACGTATCGTCATAGAAACAGATTCATCATTAGAGACTAATGAATGAATTTTCAGTCAGGTATTACAAATGACAGAACATTTGCGCTGGTTGCAGAATATTCCCAGTTCGTATTTCGCTACTGGCATCGCTTCGTGAAATTGGATCGCATTTTTGGATGAATGTGGATATCATTCGGCTGCAAGGAAATCGGACGTCGCTTCTAAACCGTGATTAGTGTTCCGAAAACTTCAAGTTGAAGTGAGACTAATTTTGTTTTTTGAAAAACCATTTGCAAACGGTTTTCGTTTGATCGGTTTCCAATTTTTTAGTAATCTTGAGCCAGTTTTCAATTCCAGGCTTATTATTGAACGCAAACATTGAGGTTATTACTTCTCATTTCGTTTTTCTATACGGATCCGAGCTAGCCTCACCGACGGAATCTGTGGAATTGTTTCTCCTCGAAGAATGCTAGTCCCTGAAAAAGAGTAAATAAGGAAGATGGAGGGAGAGAGAGCGGCGGAAGGACGCAGGGTACGCCATTAGTGTTTTTCGGTAAACTTCATCAATAGCTCCAAATGACAAAAAACGGGAACTATCTGGCCGGCGCCAAAAGCTTCGTGGAAAAGAAGGAGAGAGAGATTGGAAAAACTCTCCCGCTTTCAAAACTCGCTTCCTTTTTTCGAATTCTGTACATCCGGCCGTTCAACGTGATGCACTGAAAAATATTGAATCGATCAAATTCACAAACTTGCTTCATCACTCTCTCCTATCATTCATTGCTCATAATTCAATTACAAATTTCTACTCACCTGTCGATCAAGCTATTCCCGAATCCCACCATTCGAAAAGTGAACCTGTGATCTCTTCACTTTCTCGAAACGACAAACCAAGTCGGAGAGACGCGTATGAACGGTGAGCAATGGCCTGATATATCCGGGTCATCGACACGACTTCGATTGACAAGGTTACGTGGCTCGTTTGCTGGTCTATTGAGCAAAAAACTGATACGCCGCGATTGTTCTTTCTCTCTTCAACAATGATTGAGCACTGATCGAGAGCAGTTGCGTCCGCCACGCAACGCGAGCTTTCGCTCAACAGTTTTATACAATTACATGATAAAATTGACCTGAAGGGACGAAAGCTCGGTCGAATACTGAACGAATCCTTTCTGCCTTATTTCGTCGACCATCTCTGTTTGTCAACTTTTTCTTCCTTCTTGTCTCTCTTCATTATTTTTACCAATCAAAGATCGAGGTCTTATTCTTGCCCGGAAGAAAAATGCGGTAAGAAAAATAAGACACTCGAGTTTAATTCCTCTTCCTTGGGCTCGCACATCCACAAAATACCTATGAATGCACGAAAGGCATGCGAGTCAGTGGCAAGAAAGTCGAACTTAGATCAAGGGCGTTCCGCTAACGGCTTGATTAATGGCTAGCTTGGCGTAGCACTCGTCGGCAGAGGAAGAAAGCCTTTATATTTCGGAGCAATTAACTTTACTCCTGGCGTACGGCGTGCAGTGATCTAACAAAAATCCTCGACACGAGCAGATCGCAAATTTCTAACTAAGATGACTAACTTTTCACTACGAGTATACAGCTTCGATTATCTTTCTACGTCTCTCTGTCTCTCTGCGAATGATTTCGAATTCAGGATTGTGGAATTATTTTGCCCCCGTGCAAAATATACAAGTCTGACGCTTCTCTGTGCGAAAGTACCAATCGATCTATCCCGGATCGGAATGGGAAAAAGAAGCAGAAACGGAAAAAGAATAATAAGGACGATCCTCGAGGCAGGGAAATTGCAAAAGAATGAAAAAATCGCGAGAGGCGACGGTTTCTTCCTCCTTTCCCTCGGCAAATTATTGTATAATTGTATATTGCCGGAGAACAAAGCATTGGATGTAATAACGAACGAGCTTTAATGAAAAGCTCATCTCCCGTCTTCCATCCTCTATCCGCTATCTCCTATCGTCCATATCTCGTCTCTCGTTCGGCCAGCTGCAAGTTCCTAACGGCGGCGCGGCGCAAGAGTGCTGAGTGAGTGGCGAGAATCCGGGCGAATGAACGCCGCGCCGGGTGAGGCGAGTACGAATTGAAAGAGCAATTTCGAGGGAAGGGAGAAAACATTCTTTTCACTTTTTGTTCGATTGTACTACGTATTTGCCCAACTGGCTATTCGGGATTCACGTTCGCCTCTTTCTCTGTCCATTTTGCTCTTTGAAATTAATTAACGTCCGTGCACGTTCGCGAGCCGATTCACGATCGCAAGCTCGTTCGAAATAGTTCTTTTATCACACGGGTCACCGATTTGGTCATATTTGTTATTCACGCATACACATATTTCACAAAGTACGTAGGTATATAAATAATACACTTTCCGACTACTGAATCAACAAAGTTCAACCATCCGACTGCAGTTGCGATTGCTTCGAATGTCGTTCGGTGGGCAATTTTATTAAAAATGAAACTCCTCTGACTTATTACTACCGATGAAACGGTGTTTTTGTATTCAGAAATGTCCAGCTCGGCGATGGGATTCCCATAGATTTTTCAACGCTGAGCTGGAATCTGGCTCCGGAACTAGTCTATCCCGTCACGTTCTCGAGAGAATCTCTGTTAAATATCGCGGAACGTGCCCTGAAAATTGGCCGCCTTCGGCAATCAATCATTCGGCAATTTTTTTCCCATGATTCAAAATAGATCACCGCCTTTCCACCTCGCCGCTTCCAGAAAAACGGGAATTGAAGGAATTGAGGTTGTACCCGTAAATTCGTGTATCGATTTGCCAACAGGTCTGCCAATCTGGGCAGACATCCGAGCAGTTATACTGCATAAAGGCAGAGCTATCGATTATTGTTATGAATTAAAATTGAAATTGACCAAAAGTTAGGAGTGTCGGGAGCGCGTGACTTGAAATAATTTATTTCAAGCAGTATTACGAGAGTGTAAGGGAAATGTTTAGCATACCAAGTGGATCAGATAAAAATGAAGATGAAGATGAAGATGAGAATGAAGATTTCTACGGGACGGTTAGGATCAACGCAATAAGTGTCCTCAGACAATCGCTACGCCAGTGGCAGCTTTTGTCTAGCTGAGCTCACCGCAACGCAAGCGAATGATTCTCTCGAAAGCCCGCGCACAAAAGACGAAAGACTCCTCTCGAGATCTGGCTCGGTTTATTTGATTTTCTGCTCGGCAGCTGGCACCCAGATACTCTCACTTGCTCGTAAATAAAATCATCATTCCGGAGGTTAAGCGCGGAGAAACGCGTCTTGTTGTTAATTACGCGTACGCACGTACGTACGTTTTCTAGCCCTAATTTATATATCCCCTAGCAAGACTCCTGCTGTAATTTACAACCCAACCCCTTCTTTTTTTCTTTCATCTTTTTCCGTTCCCATCGTCATCTGTCGCTGAGCTAAAAACCGTTTGAACACAGTTTTCAATTGATACTCCATCTTCCAGACGGTCTTGAACAAAAAAAAAATGAAAAAATAGGAAAAAAACGAAAACGTACGTTTCCGGGCGCAGGGATCCGGAATTTTTTTACGAATACCAATTTCCGGCAAAACGGTGCAAGCGAACCTTTCTCGCGTCTGAATATCAGATTATAATTGTAAGAGAAATACTTTTACCTGCGTTAGACCAGAAACTATAACTGTAATAACGAATTTCCATTCTAAATTATACCGAGAGCTGATGACGTAGTCTGAAAGGAATCGTATAACCGCGATATTCTCGAGTCCATTAAAATTCCGGGTGAATTTTTCCGTCTACATATTTGTTCGTTTATTTTGTAATTTTCTTTTTGTTTTTGCATTTGACCGCGTTGATTTGGACCTGGGCCAAAAATAACCGGCCTGAAGCATATTTTGTTTAATTTTCTATTTCACTTTTCTCTCTTTCGCTCGACGCGTATCTTTCCGCTGCGTATGCCGTATTCCTCTTTATAAGTAGGATATACGCGATGTGTGCGATCTTTTTTTTCCACATCTTTTTTCGTTATTCGTCATTCATATAGTAGCCCGATTATAATATTGAATATCGTACGAGTACGATTCATTATTCACGGTACCTTCCAATGACTACGATCCCAGGTTGGCACAGAACTATGCGCGAAGGAAACGACGAGCTAACTAGAAAGAAAGAAGATAAAAAATGAGAGGACAGAGGAGATAAAAGAAACGAGAAGAGAGGAGGAAAGAAGAATTACAACAGGGAAGACATAAGTAGCCAATTTTTTGGATAATAGGCTTCCCTTTGTCTCCCTAGATACGGGCCAGTCGTTAATTGGAAACATTAATCCGAACAAGCGCGACGAATCTTACGGGCGAACAGTCACGATCGATCGATCTGATCGAATTCAGGGGTTATTCTTTTCACATTTGTAAAATTAGCTCTAAGCTATAGTACAAAATAAACGAATGTGAAAATGAAGAAATATGAGGTTGAATGGAAAAGAAAGAACTTCCGCGAAGTAGTCAGATTTGTTGGATGAAATATTCCTGTAATAGTAAATTATCTGGGGCAGCGAGAATAGGGGCTGCAGATATACTATGAGGGGAGGAGAAGCGGCAGAGGAGAAAGAAGTGAGGTGAAACTCTGCATTGTGGAGTATACATAGAGAAGCAAAGCAGCAGCATCAATCAATATCACGTCAGAGACATTTCTAGACGTCTCTGTTCTCTTCGCGGTCTTCGGTCTCTATTCACTGCTCTCCTCCTCATTCCTCGAGCCAGCCGCGGCACGGGAGTGAAGAAGACTACCATAAGACGCCCGCCCGCGCCGCGCCGGGGTCTTTTACTACCGAGGATCGAGTATCTCAGCCCTCGTTTTATATGATATATCTGTCTGGCGCATAGTGAATTCATAAATCTCTCATCTCATACTATGACTTTTCAACACTTCTCACATATTTACACTTTTTGTTATAACTTGTACGTGCAGGATATATCTGTGCGTCGGTATGCAGCGGATATTTTTCACCGCGTGCGTCGATTCGCCTTCTTTGCGAATCTTTCGAGAGATTAACTCTGGTCCCCGGTTTCTTTCCTCCAGGATCGGTTGGCGGTTGTGAATCGTTGTAGAATTTGAAAAATCGGCTGCATTCGCGGGAATCTTTGATCGCAACTGACAGCAGGCATTGTTCAAAGGCAATGGATGTATCATTCGCTGTCGTGTGTGTGTGTTTTCCCCTGATTCACATTATACTCATTCGAATGAAAATCTGGAAACCAAAGTTTAGTCGGACAACGAAAGAGACCGCGATCGGCACAGGACGCCAGTGATCTGAAGACGGATAGAAAACACCGCGTAGCGGAAGAATGCTCGTAGCAGCCCATCTCAAGAGGCTCTTTCCGCAATCGAATAGGTTAAAAGACGAGGGGATACGAGGATGCGGGAGATCCTAGTCGAGTCCGTACGGGGACAGCGTCGTCGCCAGGGAAATCACCGCGTGTTACACGCCGACAGAACAGTCCACGGAATTCGAGAAACCCTTTTATTTGCCTTCTTCCTTTTTCTCGCAAGCTGTTCCACAAAGCGCGAGGCGATCCTGCGCCAGACGATCGTCGTCTTGGCAGTGACGGACTAAAACGATCACGACGTTTTTTTATTCCGGTTGTCGGATCAGTTTTTAGCACGGGATGGAAATCAATCGGGTACAGAGGGAAATGAGAAGGTACAGAGAGAGATTTTTATCTCTCCTAGTTTCTCTATTTCATTTAATTTGTGGTATAAATTTTGTTCACCGGGAAATAGAGCTTGTGCACAACGAACTGTATAGGTATGTACATCTACCAACGTGCGGATCGTAACTGTATGTCAGAGAGAACCGAGCTATAATGGTTTTTGTCAAGTTGGTGCAGCGATGGCAACACTCCAACTGAAATTTATTACCGTTCCTGGAGTCGACGTAAATAATTGCAGGGGTTCGCTAAACGCACATACCTACCTACCTACCTACCCACCTCGTGGAAACCTCTCATCTATAACCGCGCAGCAAGCTTTCCTGCACCTCTGCAGATCTCGTATAAAAGAAGAAAAAATAGAAAAAATAAAACCACAAAGAAGAAGACGAACCGGCTATTTCGCCGTTCCGTTGTCCTGCTAAGAACACTTCGGGCTTTCTGTGCGGTCTCCATGAAAGCGGGCGAAAATTTGTATACGTTTCGGCTCTTCGTATTTTATGGGGATTTGAAAATAAGTCGCGAGGAAAATTTTCCCTCGGTCATTGAAACGGAAGTGGAAACTATTCCAAAATAATTTGGAAAATCGGATTGGCGTCAGACTTGGGGAAAATGTTGTGACAAAATTCTCGAAATATTCCAACTTCCAGAGGTAATGTAGCGTTCGCATTTCAGGAAATTAAGAAAAAGACGTTAAGGGTGCAGAGTGTAGGGGAAAAATTACTGTGTTAAGGGACCGAATCCTGGAATGACCGGTTCAGTGGCTCACTGGTTGTTCACGATCGTCGCTGACTAGCTCACTGCGTCGCTGGTCTCCAGGATCTCTTTCTTCCCCCCCCCCCCCCCCCCCCCCCCTCTCTCTCTCTGTTGTCTCTTTCGTTCTCTCTCTCACTCGTCCTCTCTCCTCGACTCCGCTCTCCTCTTCTCTATCGGTGCTTTCCTCTCCCGAAGAACGGGATAAAGGCGGACGTGCTCGGTCCTCCACGGTTCACCAAACATCGTTTGTTCTTTCCGACTCGCTGACCCGTGCAATCTTTTCACAAATCCGGACTACACCATCACGTCCACGCGCGACCAACTACCCCGGGACTACAAACGGACTTTATTTCTTTATTTTTATATCCGAGAAACTAAAATCTGGATATTTGGACTATATTTATTGAACCGAACGTTGTAGATGTCTCAATCTCGACGCAATTTCGACCAAGCTGATCAAATTGCATTACAGTAAATCCTTTCGATTGAGTCGCACACACTTTCCGATACGATCTGTTACAATTTCCAATATAAATTTCGATAAGCTACCGTTCCACGAATTTTTTTCCCCCGAGAAGTTTATACGCCGTCATATTGATCGCGTGAAACTCACTGCGGATTCAAATTTTGAATCAAAACTATCGTATCATTTTTCGAAAACCGGTCGACGGTGAAACGCACATTCCCGAATGAATTTTTACCGAAAGAATCAGCCATTTCGAGTTTATCTTACACAAACGCATTTCGAACATCAATTTCCGATACTATCGATCGTGCCATTTGTTAGAAACCTCGAATTCCACAAAATGTGTTGTTTGAAGTGAACTATCCCTCATCTTAAGGCGCGATAGGACTCGCTATCTAAAATATACAGAAACCGTTTCGGAAACGAGGACCGTAAATTTTCGTAAACGACTCGATCGATTTTGATGAAAGTTCGAGAAGCGATTGAGCATAATGGCAGAAAGTGGCTAAGTGTTTCACTTTTCCGAAACATTGAACGGATTTTATGAAAAATGACTATTACCTATCTAAGCTAGGTTAGGTTGCCAATGGTATCTTTAATGGTATAATGAATATTTCTATTGCGTTCAATTTCGGTTCCCATTTTCGATATCCTTCTTCTTCTTCTTCTTTTTCTTCTTCTTCTGTTTCCAAATTGTATTTATATACTTCACAGAAAATTCCGAGAGAATGCTGCGGTTTCCGTTCGTCTGTGGTTTCCATTCAGTATGAAGTCCTTCCTGATTATTATTCAATGCGTTTACGTATCGATAAATTACACATGGGAAATGAGAGCGGTGGAGCCGCCGAGAGGGAGAGGGAGGTAGGGCTGGTCCTTGGCGCTGGTGTATCAATGCGTGTTGTTCGGATTTGGACGTGGCCTACGCGCCACGTCGAATGAATATATTGTTGATTTCACGAATTGTCCTTGCAGTAGATATAGAGCAACATATGTACATACATATATGTAAATGCATACGTATAGCGCGTAGATGATTCGACCAAGCCGCAAGCCTCGTTTCAATCATGTATTATTCAACCATCCGGATCGACTGGAGCAACGTTTCGAGTGCGAAACGCGTTCACATTAATAATTACGACGACGTGCAGAGACATTACAAGCTGTTGAATTTCACAGCTTTTATGTAATATGCAGCTGGTTCATTCAACGCAAAGGAATATAAATGTACGAGTATCACAATATTTCATTCGTATTTGTTTATCGGAATTTTATAACAAAAAACTAAAAAATTGAAAACGAGCGACGGTGACGAATTTTGTGTTTCCAATTTTTGTTCGTTCGCTCGTTTTTCTTTTTCCTTGTTTTTTTTTTGTTCTTTCTCTGTTTTCCTTTCGTTTTTTGCAATCGTTTTCACGCTGCGGTTAAATCTGCAGTAGTTGTGGGTACGCTTGGTAAAACTAAAACCTTCGGGCGCAAAACAGAAAACAGGGGGGGGGGGGGGGGGGATGAAAAAACGGGGGAAAAAAAATGAAAAAAGCGACGTCAAACACAGCGTGGATGATAAAAATAAAGGAAGATAACGAAAAAAGAAAAATTGTAGGTAAAACTGATAAATCTGCAATGCTGGAAATGTTTCGAAGGCTGCAGTGTCGGAGCTTTCGTGAATTAAAAGCGAATTATTCTTCACCGAAGTTGAAAAACAAGAGATCCGGATTATGTGATAGTTATTCGTGCAAGTTAGGGATCAAACGAATATAGAATTTCGATTGCAGATTTTGTTCGTTCGAGCTTGGGGCTTCCCTGGCCCAGCCTCAGGCAATATTTTAGTATATGAACAATACGGCTTTATTATTCATTTGAAATACATCGTTGTCTGTTTCGCCGCGGGCTGCTTGTTATTGCCCAGTATAAGGCATTCCACGCCGAACTATCCCGCAATCGGCGGGGCTTTTTTTCCTCATACGTGCGTCAGCCACGATTTTCAAATTCTTTTTTTCACTTTCCTGGCAGCAACCCCTTTCAAGTTTTATATGCGACTTTGGGTGTATTTTTTTTTCTTTTTCGAAATTCAACTCCAGCTCGAAGACGGCTGCTGGACAAAATTTACACAAAGGTTTGTGCATTTGCGGTACCTATATCAGAATCAGAAAGAAAAAGTGTGTTAAACCGTGAGATCAAACTCGAAATCGTATAAGGGCTATTGATTCGTTAATTTTGCATGGAATGCCCCGCGTATCGTTCACGCAGACGTGCGTACCTGCGCGTACGTATGCAAATGATAATTATAATTATAAATTATCGTGATCATATCGAGCTATTACGGTAAACTGGACGCAATCAAACATATTAACGTCAAATGCATATATTCGGAATCCGATTATTCTATGTGCTATTCTCTCTGCCTGTCTCTCTCTCTCTCTGTCTCTCTCTGTTTTCTTTCATCTCTCATCCACCGGAAATCATTGATGCATCGTATGGGCGGCGAAATGAATCCTATATCCCTCTACATTTTATTTAACGCCAATGCACAATCCCCCCCCGTTCTTCACCCAAAATGGATACGCTAATTGAATATTTGCCCATTACAATTGCTGATCGATCTCCAGTTTCGTATTTCCCTTTCTCCCCACGTGATTTTGGTCTGCAATTCCGACTGATCCGACGGTTTTTTTGTTCCAATCCGCTTTCATTTTCGATGATAGACATGGAGAATTTCTTGGTTTTGTGGATAATGAAAATATCGGTGATATCTGTTTCCTTCTTTCTACCTTTCTATTTCGTCATTTCGTCATCGTGTCAGTAGTTCCGATTCATTTCGCAGATATTACTCTTTGCGAAATGTCAATTTTCAGAAGTATACATGTTATATATATCGCAACCCCTCGATCTACAGACGATAATTACTGCTGAACAGAGATTAGGGGCTTTGGTTATTGAAGCTCGTGTAAACGTTTGGTTCTGCAGCTGAACTACTTATAGCTTGATTTAATTAGCAATTACCTTCTATTATGTGACATGCATACCTTGATTCCAGGAAATGCTAATTAAACAGCTTAGTACACGTAATACTGTTACGCAATACGATGTACATACGTGCAATTATACATACAGTGTGTGCCTATATGCATGAATATCATATACGATATATGAACACACATGAATGGTGCAGGATACTGTACATTCGAATCTGTGTAAATGTGAGCCACAAAGTTCGCTAATTCACTGTCCGAGTACTGTACAGGTCGAAACCATCGTACAACGGTATTGTTGGTAACACTCGTACAATATTAGCTGCGCAGAGATGTAGACCTCGTCGATTATTACCTATACCTATTCTCAACGGAGTTAGCATACGAGTCAATAGCCTGATGACACCATAAAATCGATGTTTAATTCACCCAGAAAGTACCACGTACCCACTCCCTCCGAATTTCAATTTAATCCCGTTTTCATTCACGCAAAACCAGACGAAAAAACGAAGAGAAAAATCAGTTGATATGTTTTCGTGGAGAGTATTTTGCAAATCTGCAATATTATTGCCATTCATCAGCAATAGTCTCGATCCACGTTTGAAAAATGAAAGATATTCTCTGTTTCTTTTATTCATGGCTCTACGAGTACTGCCTATAGTCGGTAATCTGATTAGTCCTCACAATCAGTACAGGATGTAGCACAATATCCTACAGCGAGTCCGATTAATTAACAATAAGCCAACTCCCGGTGCCGGATGTAATGGCCGATGGACACGGTTCTCGGCATTGCATAAATTTTATATCGTTAGTTGTATTTGATGAATTCATATCAATCGACCGACACTCTTTTTCCCATCGCGCGGGCTTCGCAGATAAATTTTTGTGCGGAAAACTGAAAATTTTTAGTCGCGTATGTAAAAATCGTATGAGAAACCGATTTTTTGTGATATTTTTTTCCGAACGGCACTGGCGATAAAATATTTCTGATAAATACAATCCGGGATTCGTTTGACGATTAATAATTCACTTTTTCGTTTCACTTTTTCAGGTAAGTTGCACTGATCAAATATTCTGGATATTTTGGAATGGAAGCAGCGGAGCGTGACGTGGTGGCAGTAAAGTAGAAAGGTCGTGGATTTAATACGTTGCATTGCATTGCAGGGACGTGAGTGAGTGAGTAAGAAATCTATATTTAACGGAGCAGAAAAGCTGCCTTTACCTTAGTTCACCGCCTTGGAATTCCGCCCTCATTCCATCCGGTTCTCAATGAATGGAAATAAATAAAACCCAGATTGGCAGGTGGAAATAGAAGGGTGGCTGGTTGGCTGGCGGGTAGGTAGATCCTCACCAGCCCTATATATTCGCCTCGTAGCAAAATCGCGTTACTTCATGGAACCAACCAACCCACCACCGTTTCGCGGTGCGAGAAAATGAGATTGATTTTACTCTGTCAATAGAATCTTCAACCATTTCAATATTCTCACCGGTACTATATAGGCGAGCGGTATACTGTACGTTTCGAATTCAAAATCACGGGATTTCAATGGGCACCTTGAAAATTTGAAGCTGCCCGTCAACGGCAGGAAATAAAGTAGAAACTGGAATCGCGTGATTGGTTTGTCTTGCTTCCTACAGAATTCTCAAGATGGTTTCATTTTCGAAAGATCGATTAATGGAAAGAAGCGTAACGATCGTCGTGAGGAATATTCCTGCAGTTACTTGTGTTTTCCACTTTACTTGCCTCGCCCCTTTATCCTTGTTCTTGTTAGTCGGTTTCCCGGACGGGGTCGCGTATTAGTTAGTAGTTAAGGGTTTTGGCAGCGACGCAGCTGCGGCTAGCAGCCCTGAACCAATTACAAAGAACCGAGCTGCGTTACCGGCGCAATAACGCCTAATAATCCCGATACGGCGATCGCAGGCCGCCGAGCTGCAGGGAAACTTTGAAACCGTTTCGTTAATGAGCAAGTCTTAATTAATACCCGCGGTGGTAGCGACCACGGTCACCCCCAAGACCAGAATTTATAATATCGAACTCCGTTCTATCCTCCGCGGTGTTCGGGCGGCCGACTTCGTCGAAGAATACCCGAAATCAGATAAAGCAAGTAGCACATGGCAAAGTGAAATGGAAAGCTAACATCACTCGCAAATTGTGTTCCGCGAGTTTGGAATTGCAAAAGCGTGTCGCAAAAAAGAAGAAAAAAACAAAAAACAAAAAAACAGACCCGACCGAAAGCCACAGACAGTAAAAACGGAGATTGAAAAACATTCAGATTCAGAACTTTTAGGCTTTTCGTGAATAAACAGAAGAGGAACGCGTAGAATTAGGCAGAGAAAATCCTAGCTGTATAAAAAGTTATAAATATCGTTCCTGTCTGTCGATGCTGAGAATCCCCAGAGGGTTTTGGTGAGTAGGGTGTAGAAAATGGGCCAACATATGGATCGTAGGCGAGGGTAGCTTTATACCGGGTTGTACAAAGTACTATATATATGTGCAGGAGTTTTATTGTTAGTTGATTCGAATCGATTTGAGTCGAAGCCAGGCTTCTGCTGAGAGGAGACTCTGAGATCCTGATTCTGGGACGTATCGCTGTCGATTGGCGACATCAATCACTACCAAGATCGTACCGCGTTTATATCAATCACCGGTATCAGAGATCAGCTTCCGCTGGCTTAGCAGACCGGAGGCGAGCATCTCGTCTTTCCCAACACGTTTTCCTCGTCCGTGAGCCTCTGCGAGTAGGTATGAATCAATTGCTTAAGGGGCAAAATATACAGACTCACCTTTTGCTCGGACTATCCGATAGCTTTGGGTCACTGCAGAACCTCTGTCCCACTGTGTCCGCAAGCCTTTAACACCCCGTCCGTGGTTCACCAGGGTCTCACGAAGATCTTTGCCGCGGTGAACCCTTGACCGTTAGCAGCGGTATTCGCTTAGGCGAATTGTCTCATAACTTTTCTACCCAAAGAACATTCTTTTCTGATCTCGTTGTCCTGTTTTATCGAAAATCTTGGTTCAAGGGTGAGCTAGTAGACCTTGGTTAGTATTTTTCAAGATCATTTAGAGTGAGGAAATTGTTCAATGTGATCAGATATCATTCGTTTTCTCATTTGTGATCCTGTTGTCCGTTCAGCGTTGCAAAAATTTTCTGTTTCAAGCAATAGAGGTCATGGACGAGTGTTATAGTTTTCGAAAAGTATACAAAATTCACAATTACTGGCTTGAAATGTAAGCGAAAATATATAGAAACCGAATATCGCTGTACGAAATGCGTTTTTGGAAGGTCCCCGAAGTGATCTATAGGATGCCATATTTGTATTTCAATGTATCCCTGTCTTTGAAACAATACTGAGATTTCCGCTGAACTGCACAAAACTGACTTCGTTAAGTTGCTAGCGATTTTCGGCGCAGTCTCAAGGCTCCGCAGCCAATCACAACACCGAGAGCATTTTTCAGACTCCTAGGGATTTTTCATGCATCCATGGCAGATGGGATCTCAGTTTGTATTTTGGGCTCTGGAAGAGGGGGCAAACTGTGCAGAGACAATTAAACGGAAACCAGTTGACGATATTGGTTCAGCGAGAGGAGGTTTGCAGATAGATTTTCTTTATCTTAAAACTGGGAGGACACAGTTGCGGGGAAAAGTTGGAATCAGACGTTAGAATCTCGAGGAACTTTCTGGAGAGAGAGGGGGGGTAAATCGTCCCGTGAGGCTGCGGGCCAGAGTTCAACTTGGTTGTTATCATCCCAGCTTTTCACGGAGAGGAAATAGCCTGATTAAGGCCTCGCTAGATTCCAATTAACGCCTTAATTAAATCCTCCTGTACTCTTAAACGCCGCGCTAACCATCTCCTTAACGATCGAGCACAAGGGTTGCAAATTCGCGTACGTCGTTCTACGAATGCACGAGCACCGTGTATCAAAATTCGAGTATCTCCAACACCTCACATTTTATCACTATACTCGTGGTTTGTCCTGCTCAAGCATTTCTCAATACGTCTAAAACCTCACGGCGGTCTTTAAACTTTGTCTTATTGGAATTTATTCTCTGCAACGACTTCTTTCATCCATGTTTTCAATCCGAAAGTGTTAATTTAATGAGTTTGAGTTCAGTGACACCTAATACCTACCTTCAGGAATAAAGGAATGAAGATTAAAACAGAAGAGTGTGTCAGAGCTGGCTTTGGAGTCCGGAGTCTGAAGTCTCGAGGCGGTAGCGTCCGCCGGACCATCAAATAAGCTGATTCTCGACCCTCCAGGTTCTCCGCCCCGGTTTGACTCCCCACCGATTTCTCGTTGAGATAACCAGAACGACTCTCCTGATCTTTGCTGTATAACAGGGAAGCGGCTCTCGCCATTTTTCACACATGCAGATTAGGACTTGCTCCCTGACCCGGCGAGGGACAAAACCTGCCGTAAGGTGTACAATGTACATACATACATACATCCAAAGTATACTTTGTTCTACAAACTCCCCTGGCTTGGGGCGCGAAAGTGTGAATGGGTTTCGAAATCACTTAACCCCTCTCTTCACTTCCCTAGTTTATACCCAGAGATTCGATAAGGCCTGTATTCCACCTGCCATTTTCGCTCCGCTTGATGCGCTCACGTATCCCTACTATACGAAGAGACCACGAGAGCCAATGCGTTGTAAATTTCGACACTGATTCCAGGGTGTCTACTATATCATCCCCGAAACGAAAATCATGAACCGAATGTTTACAGGTGTCAAGATATTCCAAACCCGTTGAACAAATTGTGAGCTGAAATCGCTTCACCAATTTTCCTCCACCGAGGTTGAAGATTTTCCTCATGAAATTCCGTTTAACTATATATTTTCTCTCATTATGTTTCTCCGTTTTCTCTCTTTTTTTAATGATAACTGAAGAGTCCCATCGAGGAAGGTGTTTTATCTTTGACGCTTGAGGTTCGGTAGCTGGTCGGTATTTCCAGTGCACTATACGTATACGTATATAAATATTGAAGAGAAACAGGAAAAAAAAAGAAAAATTCTACGACTCATAAAGTACACTTCGGTAGAGTATATGCATCAGAGATACCTACATCCACGATTGAAAATAGAGATTAAAGATACAGCGAGGTATCTGGCATACGATAGACTTTAATCGGTTCTTGCCTCAGGCTGGCATGCGCCCCTCGAATTTAGGAATAAAAATCTATCTATCTCCTCCCGATACGACGGATACGACGACGACGACGATAAAATCAGTGGTGGTGGGCCAACCCAGCTATAGCTAACCTCGTCGAGGAACTCGAGGAACGCTGTTTCAGTCCCACGACTACGAAGAGTTCGATCGTTTGCTGTGCCTACTATAGTCGCCGCCAGTCGTTTGAATATTCGAAATGTTAATGCGCGGTGCTTACCTACCAAGTAGGTACACTATACATACGGAGTACATACCTATCCACATCGTGGATATAAACGTAGGTGTGCGCCGGTGGATCCAACTGGAATGAGCACCCAGCGCTTATTTCTGGTGTCACAATTGATTATTCTTGATAATTCAGTAAACCAACCAACAGGGGAGAATTGTACCGTTCAATATGCACCCCTACCCTCATCCACCCCGTTCGCTAAACTGGTGAAGTAACTAGGTACACGTCGCATGTAGGTATCCTTGGAAGTCAGTCGATATAAGTAGCCACTTCTTAACTGCAAGCAATGATGCATGCGAATGGTAGCTCGCATCAACTATTAACCTCTCAATGTATTTTCTGCCTTCCATTTTCCTCTTGTTGTCCTCATTCACTCGAGTCCACATCATTGCCAACTTTTATCGAATGTTACGATAGACCTGCAATCACACTCCTTCTCTCAGCGGTTGTCTTCGCGAACTTCTTCGAAGTTGTAGCCATTGAGGAATAGGGAATTCGTTACTTTCGAACTCAATTAGCAATTATGTCACAATATCAATTCTCAATATCATTCTATGATTCGCAATCATTCCCTAGGGAAAAGTCGCATAGCATCAATGACACTTTTATTCGGACATGTTTTGTTTGTTCAAGAACTCACGGTCCAGCAGCTAACTCGCAGGTACGAAGAGCGCTCAGGCGGAGAACCGGCGAGAAGGGTATACCGGTTCGACCGGCTCTTTCGCCGCCACGGGAGGTCCAGGTCTGCCAGACAGAGTGGAGGACGAGCTACTCCTTTTGCGTTTCTCTCTCTCTCTCGCTCTCTCTTTCTCACTCTCACCTCTTCTCTCTTTCTCTGTTTCCCCTCTGACACTCCGAATGCCCCCGCCGAGACAAAGGAATCGAATATAGCGACGAGCGCTCTCCTGCACTGGCTTAAAGCTCGGTTCACACTTTTGACTCTGACAATGAGTCGTTAAGATTCATCCACTTCATTAAATCTCCTTGTGCATCGCTTTGATAAGTGATGAAATCTACGCTGTGATGATTATTCTGCGATTTATTCATCTGGAGAAAGATGGGATCCTAGTTCTGAAACACGATGCACGTAGGTTATTGTGGAGAGAGGGCTCTTAAACTTCAACGTGAACAAGCACACTGGGCTTCTCCAAGGCTCATGAGATTCCAACAATAAGATTCAGCTCACTTCGGAAACCATGCCGATGTATTTTTCAGTATACGATGTATACTGAAAAAGTTCTGGATTAGCCGACGATGAGTTGATCCTTTCGTTTTGACCATGTACCCGATAAAATACAGATAGATGCATTCACACATACCTCGTTCGTTCCTGATGAGTAGCGTCTTTGTGTACCACTGGCGCAGAGATGTGACGAGATGATAGAGTGGAGCGCAGCGAGAGATGGTGATGTGATGGAACCAGCTCGACTGTATGAACGAGTATGGAGAGTGGAGAAACTAGAATGAAGGGAGGAGAGAAGAGAGAAGGGAGAAGAGAGGTGAGTGCCTTCGAGATAAGCCAACGGCGACGTGAATACAGATGGACAGACGATAGGAGGGACAGGAGCCTCCCTCTCTGAACTAGATACCTACTACGTTCCTCGACGTAGACCCTTGGGATATCTCGCTTCGTCTTCGGCTCATGACTTTTGTCCGCATGGTGTATGAGACGAGTCCTGCGATTCGTTGAAGATCCTCTGGACTCAAATTTCCACGGTCAAAAATCCACAAACATACTTTTTATTACCCTGCCCATCAGAGAGAGAAAGAGAGAAAACCCATTGAGCAGCAGTCAAGAACTTCTTCATCTGCTTCCACTTTCAAGCGTGCCGTGGTGTTTAGGAATTTAATGGATCTTCTTCATGAGACGGGGAGTGAAGTAGAACAAATATTGCGCTCACTGACGTTTGTGATTAGTGAAATACTGACGATGACTTGGATACCGGAAACGATGGATCCACCATTCGATCATGAATGGTTTCATTTCGTTCTGACTGCTTCCATTTCCAAACTCTATCTGAGCTCGAGTATCCGAGCATAATTTGTCGTGTCTCAATAAAGCATAATAGATATTCACAGTGTTTTCCAAAGTTCGAATCGAAACGGTAGGTAGAGTATTCAACCGAGTAAAAAATTCAGTTCCACTTTCATGGAGTTGGTGTTTACTCCATCGTCTAGAGTCTAGACTACTCTAGTCTGTGGCTTTAGCTATACTTGGAACGTCCGTCCCAAGAGGTCGACGTCACCGTCGGTGTCAGTCAATTTATTCAGACACGCATCCCCTGTTATAAGTATACATGCACTTCTGGGTAGGGGACCGTCACTGGTAAAACGCTCAGATGTCGATACTGCGTCGGAGTCGGTTCTCTCCGATGCTATATCCACATGAAGTATTCTTTGAGGAGTAGAAAAACTTGTGTCCGGAAGAAAAAACACTCGGGTTATATTTCAAACTGCACAGCCAGACTCTCGACAGTCGATGCGTCTAGGTAGGTAGTTTTTCTCTGAATCCATCATTGGAAAAGGATGCCATTCCACAGTTTCTTCGTTGTTGTTCTTCGATGATTAGGTTTGGCATTTTTTCTCCCGGCAGGATTCCAGAAAACATAATAATTTGAAATTTGAGGAGTATTGTGACAAGTAGAAGACGTGGATTTGGGTAAACTAGCACGCATGTTGGCTGCGAGCTATCCACCTGTAGGTAATTCGCGGTGAACCAGTCTGCGTCAGTTCCGTGGGCTAGGAAAGCCGCAAACGTGTCAAATACAGGCGCCACGTTGGGAAATTTCACGGTGGAGGAATAGCGACGAGGATAGAAGAGGGAGGGAGAGAGTCAGAGTGAGAGTCAGAGTCAGAGTGTAGAACACGACTGCAGCCTCTAATAATAACTTATGGTCCATTATCACGAGTGACTCAATGATTCGTCGTGGCTCACGACATTCGGGGGACTCCGAGTGACGCGGGGATGAAAGAGGGGGTAGTTCCATCCAGAGAATAAATCATTACCGCTCATTTAATCACAATGGGGTACTGTTCATTGACCGAAGGAATAAAGTCATCGTAATTTCAGCCGTCTGCTTCCACGCGTCAAACAATGCTCGCAATTACCACACGCGCCTCTGTCATAGGTATTCACCCCACGATATACCACGTCATCACCCTTATATTTGTAATTTGACGGAAACCAACACCATCGCGTTGTCACGACGAATTCAATATCCCCGTGTATCTGAAATCAGTATTGATGAATTCCAAATTTGTTGTTTTCTTTTTGACTTTTTCAACCCCTACGTACGCGGCCTGTTTTCCGCTCGATTCAGGGGTCACGAAAATGATGAAAATCACACATTTTGCGTCAACCAAGTGCCGTGTCAATTATTGCAATCAATATTCAAAATATCCTCATCTGTGACGAATCCATTCGAAAATCATTTGGCAATTATAAATTAATTGCAATCAGGTGGACATCTGTTCGAGATAAAAAATTTTCCCCTGAATTCGGAGACTAATTGAAGACGTGGATGAAGTGGGCCGACCTAGTTTAAAAATAGTAGGTCCCCCAAGGATGACAAAACTTCGGGCGACCTGTATCCGCCTCCCTTTGCATCGATCAAACTCCATCTTCAACTCGGTGAAAAGATCTCTGACAGGACACGAGAGTTCAGTTTGAAGATCTCCATGATTGGACGGGCGATAACATCGAAGAAAAAAGTGGATTCGAACCCCCGTTCCAAGCATTCTGTTTTCGCTGTGCGTATACATGCGATGATGACAATCCTGTGTCTAATAACACCCGCGGCTACAATCACGGTGTATTTGGCCCCGACCTTGAGCACCTTCGTTTCAAGCTGAGTACCCGCTCATTGTCAACAGTTTGCTCTGTTAGACGCTGCAATCGGCCAAGCGTTCACAGACAGTTACATATATACTACTAATTGTCATCGCCAGTCTCGCAGCCGTAGAGCAATTACTGGCAAAAAAAAGAAAAAAACAAGAAACCAGGCAAGTGGGAAGAGAAGAGAATGAAAATGTAGATGAAAATAGAAGAAACTGATGAAAATATACACTGGAGAATACCTACGGATCTGTCTCCGGATGTTGCTCGAACTGAGTTGGTTTTAATTTTCATTCTCCTCTGTATGAAAATACTAGACACATATACATGCATTATGGAACGTGAATAGACGTAGCTCCAGTTACTTAAGTCTAACTCGCACGTCATATCTCATTAAACGTTCGGGTATTGTGGAATCGGAATCCCTTATCTGCAGAATTGAGCAGTGAATTTGGCTGCTTTGTATGATCTGTATATAATACATTCGCGTGGGGATGTATGTATGTACATACAAGAGCCATTGAATTCCGGTGTTGTACATTCGGTATCCTAACTATACATTTCCCTCGAAACATGTAATAATTAATTTAGATACCGAAGCACGAGAGCCCGGCCTCGCTACGAGTCTCTCTACTTCGCCAAACTACGGTGGTGGTGTCTCTCTCAACGCAATATGGAAACCCATTAATATCACTTATGCTAGCACGCCAGCTACTTACCTTCATACTTTGTACGTCCATGACTATAGGTGTATGGATGCCGGTTTAATGGCTGGCTGTTGTCTGTCCCGACATTTTCGAGCTATCCTCTTCAATTTATTTTCAACTCCCCGGCCCCCCGCTCCCTCCCTCACATACTATCCAATACTTCCTCTTGAGAGTTGACGCAAAAAATGTCCCCGTTAAAATTCCTCCACCAGACTTTCCCTGCATTAACTAATCTTCCTCTGCTCGACAGGACTCATAATAACTATAATGATTATGGATGTGATGACGGATATGAACAGAACAAATTCAGTTGGATCGACGCATCGCTGAGTACACCGATATTCAGTTGTAGGATCACAATACTCGATAATTAGTCATATCATGATGACGTCAGTTGATATTCAGTCTTACGATAATCGCATTTGGTCCTATCATCGTAATCTTCAGTCGTATCGATCTCACTTTGGCGTATTGAGTTGGTATTAGGCCTCAACGTAACGCGATATTCAATTGTATGCACCAACATCCAGCTTGACATCGATCAAATTTGACCATTCCATCATGACAATCGGTCATGAAATGATGAAAAATAGTCTCACCGAATGGTGTTCAGTCGTAGAACAGTCGTATCATTACTACATTTGATGAATAATCATGATATTGAATTTTAACATCGTGATATTACGCGTAGTCCTGCGATGCAACCGAACCTGATGAAACAATATTTAGTCACACACCGTGATATTCAGCTGCGCCATGATAATTGTCAGTTGTTACAACTGATATTTCATCTCTTCCTGATGATTTCCTGCGGTTGAATTATCATCCGACGGAGTTGTATTGACGAAGCATTGATGTATTGGTGGTAAGGTGTACGACGATGCGGAAATAATCGTTGATCATATATTTAGTAGAATTTCGAATTACGTTTGGCGCGAATTAAGTCAGTATCCATACATACCTAGGGGAGAAAAGAGGAACGGAATGGAAATTACTCGATTTTAATGCAGCACGATCCGTCGCCGGGTAGTCTGTGTCACAATAATAACAATAACCACCTGACAGATTAGGGTGGGTTTCGTTCGCGCCTCCACCACAGGGGTGGTCCCATTAATTTCACTTGGCGTTACCTCACGAGGTAATAGTTGGCTGGTGGGGCTGACTACGGTAGAAAATACTGTCGAGGGTGGTGGTAGTGGTGGTGCAGCAGAGTCTCTCGAGAATTCCATCCCCTGGCAGACGAATATACGGACTATCGGAGCATTTTACAATATCCATTATGTCTGGTATGCTGCGCGTTTCAAATGCGCAAAACACTAAACGCCCGTGTGTACGCATGTACCTAAACTAACACATTCATATTTTGGATACATGTATGCCACCCCTCCGGACGTACCTCTAATCCCGTGGCTCAATATTTGGATTATTAGCGGCCGCCTGCAGCACCGGTCCGGAATTCAATTTTGGACAATTGTCAATAATTTTCAGCACGAAACTCTGATCTGTATACAACTACGTGTTACTGCAATTCAGAAATTGAATAACCCTAGCCGTTGATAATTTTGATACTGAAGGGTGGAAAAAATCCGACCGAATTATCACCGTCATGTCTTCGATTCTGACAACCATTTGAGTGGCTCTGATAGCTCAGAACCGAGCCGAGAAACTTCGGCCACGTTTTTTCTCCTCACTTTTCTTTCCTTCTTTCCTCGGTTTAGAGATAGTAAATAAAAAATAAGGGACATGCTAGTAGAGTATATCTGTGTGGTCGATGAGCAGCTTCCTAAACGTTCGATCCATGAAAGTCACCGAGTTCGCGTTGGGTCGTTTGGGAAAGTCGAGGTTCGGGGTCGGGGGTCAGTAGGGGTGGGTCGCGAGGGTCTCGCAAACGCCAAATAAATGGCCCTCCGGGGACCACAACGACACCAACTAATACTTCGTGGCATGGTATGTCCGTATAGGTATACTCTGCACAAACACATATTCCGCTGATATCAATATAGAAAACTGGACTCGCCGCGGAGGCTAGTGGCTGGTGCGAAAACGTCCGTTCTCTGTAATATCGGAGGAAAGTGACTTATAGACGAGGAGCAGTCCGAGCAAAGCTAAGGGTTGGGGTTGGGTTTGGGATTCGGCTTGGGGCTGCTATGCCTTTGCGTCGCCATTTCCCGTTACCGCCGTCCGTCCCGCACATGAGGCAGCGCACGCGACTGAACCTGGCTATAACCAGGGTGTGATGCGAATGTGAATGCAGTAACACAATGGAAACGTAATTTTCCCATTTCCCACATTTTCCCATTGCCTTGTATTCCCTCAGCACAAGGTGCGTCCTTTTCCATTTCATCTTCTGAGGAAACCAGCCCTCTCGCTTACTCTCTCTGCGTGGCACGGGGGATGTTCCCATCTCCCCTTGGCATTGGCTATATTGAATTCTTCCGTCCGCCGCGACTAGACTTAGACTGACTGAGCAAGAGACGACGCTGATCTGTTTGCAAACAGCATTTCAAGAATGTGCCGTCTAGCTCGGGGGTTCAACTATGCAGTACCTCGTCGTACGTATTTCTGACTGACAAAAGCCACTAAACGTCAGTCATGGGGGAAACACTATCCAGTCTGGACTGCACATCTGGAAGACGACACTGCAAGTTTTACAATAATGATGATGATAATGGAAAAGACCGTAACTTCGTCTTCCTCCACACAAGCGGAGGTAAAGAGAAAGAAGAAACTTTATGTGCATCTTGAAAAATACAAGTTTTGCCAATGTTCATGGAATTGATAGTGGAGACTATAACGTGATCTTCGAAATTCCCATCAATCTCTATGGACAGATATCCTCAATTACATACTCAGTGATTCCAACAGGCTACCGTCTCCTCTGAGCTATCTATGCATTTCTTGAAGATAGTTAATTGCTACGATCATTAATTGATTGATCGCCGATGCCAATCGCGAATAGACGCACCGTCGAGTTATCGACGGATAGATATCGTCTATATCGGGCATTGTTTACTCTGAGGGGCTCAGAGCAGCGATGAAGAATCGAGAGAACGGAGCACATGGACAATATGTATCACATCCGGGCGTCTACACCCCGCCGGCAATTCCAGTCCCTCTTCGGCTAGCATGAAATCTTGGTTTTGATCCCACTTCCACTTACTTACTTACTTACACTGACCCCATAATGGAAGGGGAAAACAGCCCTTGTACTGTGACCTCGTCTCCTCTTTCTAGACCCCAGTTTTCATCCCTTGTACGCGCCCCCGGCCACTATAATGGCTGCTGATTGAAATCTTAGTGATTTCTCGGTTTCCTCTTCGAAATGGCGCCTACGCAATCCTGCCGTGCAAGCGAGGGACCGAGATCTTATCGTACTGCTTTGTGAACTGCATACGAGGAAACGTTTCGGAATGAGGATTACTAACTCAACTCATACTCACTTATATCGGGTTCGTGGGCTCGGGTTATGGAGATAATTAGAGGTGTAGGTAATTTATTTGTGTCTCGACCGTGCGCGTGAGAGCATGTGGATATGTACACCACGTACAACTTCAGTAAAATAAATATGACGATTGCGAATTTGATCATGCTCGTACTCTTCTCTGTTTCCTGAGAGAGGGTGTATGTCGGCAATCTCCGTAAGCAATCAGAGAGATCTGCATATTTATTGGTCGCCGTATCACGTACATCTCGAATAATGCACGGGGAAAACCGTTCAATATATAAGCGATATCGGAAATGGGACGCGGACATATTTCTGGAAAAAGCGGTTTTAGCCGACTGTTTTATGGCCCAGACAGTCTAGCCAATGTCAAAATTTTCTATCCATCCATGCATACTACCTATATGGACACGTTGATAGAAAGAATATGAGAACGGAGAATATCTATGTGAAAAATTATGACGAAAATGATCGGGCGAAGCTATATTTCATCACGTTCCAAAATTTACCGAGTCCAATTGCGCCGAGAAAACGAAATTTCAAGTATTCTGGAATGATTGCATTAATGTCGATACTGCATTAATTTCGAATATCCATGTAAATGATCAAAGCTTGCATGAATTTATCGCAGCTTCTGCTAGCGACCGTGCAGTTTTCAGTCTGATGTGATTGATTCATTCTCATCCAATGCGACAATAAGTTATAATTTACCTTCCCGTCTCCAGCGATCAATGACGGCGCACATTACCCTACCCTCTGGCATTGTTGCAGGTTGACCTATCCACATGGGGATTGCTAGTTGCAAACAATGGGCTGGCGATTGTTCGCTCGAAATGTACCCTAAGGTCCGGCCCACCTGGGCATACGTCATATACTACAGGATGTTCCATTATGTCAGCATTCTCAGGCTTCGGCGTGCCCACTGTCTGGTTCGAATCAGTTGCCAGATTAGCCAATGAGGCATAAAGCCTATTAGAGCTACGCGTACACATGAGTGATATTGTACGAACATTCGTGGAGTCTGCATAGTTGTACGAATACATGTAGTATCAAAGGTCAGCTAGCAACGATATTGTGTATGGAGCTCGCAATAGATCGCCATAGATCGCAATTATCAACTCGTGTTACCAATTTCTGGAATTCATTATCGCAATCAGTACCTGCGTACAGAATACACCGAATTCCCAATCAACCCTTCACTCATCACCGAATTCCTCAATTAGACATAAATACTAACTCAGAACTAACTTTGATTACTCATCCACTTGCCAATTATGTAATATTCTGTTTAGTGAAAATCACACAATGTATGGATATTCCCTTTCGAAACTTTTCACATCTGACTCTTGCCAATTCCAAAAATATTGCACAGTGTTATACGCGTTTTCTACAACGCGGCTCGACGCGGTTATCCGTGATGATCGTGCTCTAGGATTGATTTTTAAGGTCCGTGGAGTATGCGCGCGGTATACATTGCAGGATAAAGGTTTGGTTAACAGCAAGTTCCTTGCAACCCGGCAACTTCACGCCTAGAGCGGCATTGTTTTGCTGAGACAAACTCTCCAGCTATTTAACGCCCCGACCAAACCGCTCAGAAGCGTCGAGTTCCTATCCTGCAAGAACCTGAACTAGGAGTTCGGCTAGGGGCAACTTCACTCGAACTTTGCAGCCTCTTGCATATTGTTCGTAACCAGAAAGACCCCGCCTATTCCCTTGCTCCCCGTTCCCCCAAACTCTCTTTCGCTTCCTTTGAAGTCCAAAATGTCATCACGAATACTGGGACTTGCGAAATTGAGAAAGAGTATTCTTTCATGCGTGACTGATGAGTGTGAAGCTGTTCGGTATTTCAGTTTGCTCAGTAGCATCAATTCTGAATTTGATCATCTGACAATTTCTACCTGATTCCATGATCTATATTCTCGGTGCTCTTTCCTGTGGCTCTGAAATTTCGGTTTTGAGGAAATTCTGCGGAGTCACAAAAACGGAGAGTGAAGTGAGCGGAGCAGCAATTCAGGGAAACAATTCGGGCGTGGTCAGCGGGTGCATAAATCACACGAGGCAAGTACGAGGCAAGAGCTGCCGTGTCTGGAAGCGAAGTGGTCGGTACAGGGTGGTGTGTAAGTTGCGAAATTAATCCCCCGTACTCTGCGGCCCACCGCTGAAAAGTTAGGCATTCTAGAATCGGGGGTTTCCCTCTGCCATAAACCCTCTTCCATCCCCTCCCCGAACTACCCCGAGCCAAGCTGAGAACGACGGGCACGGGCAGCACGAACAATGCGATGAGTCGAGGACCAACGCGTTCACCCAACAATTAAGGGCGCGAAACGCTCCGGGTTGTTCTAGTCAAAGTACACCTTCGCTTGTCCTATACCTATACATACAATTGCTGGTGAAATTTTGGGTACAGTAATCGGAAGATCAAGCCTTCGAACTATTGTGTCGTGTGGCTTCCACAGTTGTCAGAACTCTTGATATAGTTGTGATATCGAAAGCTCATTCCAAACGGCACGTAATGGGTGGCGCATCCTGCTTCCTCTCTTTTCTTTTCTCGTTCTCACTCCGCCATAATCACAATATTCATTAATTCAGTAAAATAACGTAAGTCATAGTATATTATGTCAATTGTACCCTGCCACCCCGCAGTTACTTCACGGTGAATACTGGCATTATACATGTTTCACGACGGGTCGAAGCACACAGCTATTGTGATGCAGACACAGTGGGTTTGGGGTTACGACTGTGCATCATTTTTGAAATAATTAATCAAAATTCTAAATACAGGGTTGACACAGCCGGGGCCACTGCGAAATACGACAACGCTGCGCTAGCATTGTAACCTGTCATTTATGTTGATAATTACCGGTTATTATCGCTGGTAACGATTCTGTAATGGGTAGAATTAGACGCGTTTATTCCGCGTACACTGTACTATACCGATAGCATAACGATAACGCAGCGATAAGGACCCCATTCCCTTGCTTGCTCTACCTATAATACAACTGGGTTATCGCGTCCTACAGCTACTCTCCAACACCCCTACCTTAAACTCCTAAGGCCAAACGCGTGCCTAGATTCAGATTAAGATCCTTTCGACACTCCCTGAGAAATGCTCTCACCCTCGCATATATACAAGTAGTCCTTGACAATGTCCTGCGAAAACATCTTCTTCGGGAATTGATTCAAACTTCCTCTTTCGGTAGACGTTGCTTGCTTCGAGGCTACTTACGTTTTTGCCGCATTATATTGCTGAGAGGTATCTACACTGGAAACGATAACCTGGCAAAACTCTTATGACAGATCAGACTAATGTCATGTGACCTTTCCTCCTCTGAACGCGGAACAGGCTATCGTTCACAATTCATGAATGGAGAACGGTGCTCTCGTGGTAGTTGGCGGGATGTCGACATTTCGGTGTAGATCTTCAACAACTCAACTGCAGCTGGCGTGGGAGTGAGTACACACCACAAATAGCGGGGGGGGGCTCTCAGTTTCAGCTAGAAACGGTCTGAATGTGGGGAGCTGCACCTACTGCGGTGTGCATTACAGATATAATTAAGATAACTGTGGTATAGCGTCATCTCTATATGCCACCCACGTGTATATGCGGCATGAAACTATTTGCAGTCTAGATAGGCCGATATTTATATTTATATGGTGTAAACTAGTGGGTGTTTTTTTTTTTTGATATCGCACGATAGAGCCACTACTGTAACGATGTCTCTTTACAGTACCCACGTTTATACTTTCGAGTTAACTTTTATTCCATTCCATAAAACGTATTTCAGTTTTCCATGCACCACCATCTGCAGTTACGAACCAAGAAGACAGACGTTTTAACAGGTTGGGTACACAGGTATTACACGAATGTGATCGTTTCGGAGACAATTTTCTCTCCACCACTGGAAATTGTAAGATAAACATCATTCGTAATAATGTGGAATGAATATTTTTAAGAGGATAATAACGTCAGAGCAGAAAATAACAAACCTCAACGCGCAGAAGTTGTTGATTTATAATTAGGGTCTATGTTTTCAAACCAGGTCAGCATATTCTGTATTCTATATTCCCATCACAACTTCAGAATCACAGAAGTTATCAACGGAATATAGTTATCTCTCATATTGCCAACGTCCTAAATGATGAAGTTTGATTAGCTAGTTTCTGTTTTAGATTCGATGGCCACGTCCGGTTACATTGCGCCTCCACTCTCCAATCAAAACATCGACTAATGATTTCCATGGTCTGATGTTATTGTTCGAGAGAATCTGGATGAGCAAATATTATCTATAATGTTTCGTGGTTCGTCACTCGTTGCTAACTGCACACTAATTGATCTCATCCAAGTCACGCTTCGTGCTCAGGATGCAACCCACCTTTCAAGCAACATCATGAACTGTAATTCGCTCTCACAATAGAAGAAATGTCAATGACGTTGAATTAGAACCTCAGGAATTTATCCCACCATGCAAAAACCCTCATGAATACCTACGTCGATTGGATCAGTCAATAAGTCAATAACAAGTGAGCATGCTGCTCTTGTTTCTTGAGAAACACCTGCGATGGAAATCAAGTTCGGTTTCCTCTACGGAGAAGATGGACTGAGGGAGTATCCCCCAGCCGGCAACGCCCTCTTCCCATTCCTCTTTACTCAGTTTTCGGTTTAGGGTGTTTGCGACCCTTGATAATACAAAACAAACATGAGAGAATATAAGCCTCGCGAAAGACACGATGTAGGTTGGTTCCACTTTGGTTTTAGAACACTTTGTCGTCTCTGGGGTACGGCGTGGTTCGCCTTTAGCTAGGTGGGTGGGTTTATACTTCTCAGTTTGGCTCACCACAGCAGGAGCCCATTTCCCTCCATTGTAAGGCGTTACTTTTATCACCGTGATATTTCTCGCACCTGTACTCACTTCGGACACTTGCTCACATCTAGGACTACCTCAGCCTCACGTAGCCTATGACATTTATGGGCTCAGGCTCCGAGAGTTGCTGTAGCATACATTCTTGCCCCTCGCGCAATCTTCACTTCCTGATTTATTAATCACTAGCTATTTCCTTTCACAACCGCCCGATTATGTTTCTCTTAAGCTCCGAAATATAACGGCTACGACGAGCCATTCGCCTTTCAACGAGTGACCGTTCCCGTTGTTATTAGTTATTCATTGTCTAAAAAGAGCAACTACTCAAAACGAGCACTTTCCTCTTCTTCTTTCTCAGTATTAATCACGATACCTCATAGTCGTTGCTACTGTGTTGCTTAGTGGTGGTTTCAGTTCCATTATCTACCTCGATGAACCTACAATCTTTTGCCGAAGTATAACAAGCTATCAGTTTTTCAGTGAGAGGGGAATCGAGGGCTGGACTTTGGCGAGCAATGCAGGAGGAGAGAGAACACCACGAAATACGTGGCATCGATTGAAAATCCACGTACCTACTACGATTCGTGCATTCGTTGTTGCAGAAGTAGATCGGCAATGTAATGGTGCAGGATGAAGTGAAAAGTACCTTGCCCAGATACGTAGAAATATGTCTATACACATTGCGCATAGACGAGTAGGTACTCGTAAATAAAGCTCACAACAAGTTCGTAGGTTCGATACTTGGTAAGTGAATAGTTAGAGGGAAATTTGAATGATAAATTTGTGAACTTTCGTTTGAGGGTTTTGGTAAGTTCAATAAATATAGTTTCCAGATATTCCCAGTGGTACTAATTTAGCCTCGGCTACATAAATATATTTATATACTCGCTATCCGGACGAACGTACACGTATTTCCACCGAAGAATTGCAAGTTCGTAAGTATACATTGTATGTATATACAACATCGATACACGGGCCGAAGCTTTTAGTTTCGCTCCAAATCGCAGATAGAGAAAAGCGAGAAAAATAACCGTGCATCGAATATGAAACGCTTGCACAAAGTAAAAAGAAGCTCACACACAGATCGAATGAAAAATTCTTGACGGATGATTCTAAAATTAGAACATGGTCGCTTGATTGGATACACTCGATACACTCGCGTATGAAATGCCCATCGCATCATTAGCAGCTTTGCATTATTGTGCATTATCGTGTAGATACAGTCTGAGTAATTATATACTAGTTAAAAAAGGGAAAAGTCAAATTACAGAGCGAGGAAAAGAGAAACGCGCTGTCGAAGGGACAGAAAGTAAGAGAGAACGAGATAGGAGCATGGGACGGGGAGAGAAACGAGGGGGGCAATTACGGGCACGAAGAACGAACGTACGATACTGTTTGCTGCCAAGTTTTTATTATTTTTTTTATTCTCATTTTTACCTCTTTTCCCTTTTTCTCCTGACAAGGGTAGTGATGCTAATTTTGTTTGTACGAACTCAAGCATGAAGTATGTGTGCATGTGTATCAATAACGCTGGCTTATAGCGGGCTGAATTTCACCTTTTCACGTTCTACCAGGGCGTGTCGTACCCCCGCCACCCCTTCCCGCACTCTACTGCCGTCTCCCTTCGAAAGCATTATTTTCTCATTTAAGAGTATTACGTAGGATCGGATAGCACCGAGGCGCGTACGTGGGTCGACGATTTCTGGTGCACCGAACGGCCAACCATGAATCGGTAATAGACACAATTATTTACGCATTAAATGGTCTCTCTCTGTCTCTTCCTGTTACTCCCTCTCTCATTGCTCGAGCCTCTGGCTATCCCTTGCCCATGAGTTTAGCCGAGAACTCGCTCTTTTCATCCTGCCTTCAAAGCACGCTGCGATATTTTCATGGCGAAAACGAAGAAAAAAGGGAGTGAAAAACAATGCGAAGCGATACAGCAGCGAGTTTGAGCTAATGGAAAAAAAATGTAGAGTCATGTTGCCGGATTTTGTGATTCGAAAAATGCGTTTCCCATTATCATTCGATGAATAATAAGTCCCCCTCAAAATGGTCCGTAAGATTTTCCACTCTTCGACGATGTTGATCGCGACTGCAGTTCGTTCGGTTTCAATCGAATCCTGCGCTGAACTGGGATCCGCGCATTTCAGGTAAAAAAATCTGGAACATCCGGTGCTTAGGAAGCTCAATGAGTGGACGAATTTTTTAATTTTCGAGAAATATTGTCATGAATGGAAATGAAATTCACGATAATCGCAAATTATCCGGTGTCAGTATGAGCCTGTTTTCGGGATCAATCTTTAGAAATATTCTCATTTCACAAAATCGGAATGTATCATGTTTGTTTTTTCGATCATTACTCCAGAGGTTCAATACTACTTTTGTAGTTTCGTGGTTCATGGTCAACCATTCCGAGTATCTTAACACGACGTTTAACAGCGGATCAAGATTATCCTGAACTAGTTCGGTTCAGGAAGTCCACTATGCCATGCTGTAAAATGTAAATGATACTCCAACGGTTGGCATCGGAAGCAGATAGTGAAGGTTTCGCACTTGTTGATTTCGCTGGAGAACAATAGCATGCTGCTGTACACTGTCGAAAATAAAAACTAAAGAGCTGATAAATTTTGTCGCGTTTTCGATGCGGCTGCTCTCGAATCTCGAATAGGTGATGATCTCTGTGCTACAGCTGCATAGTAGCATAGTTGCATAGTATCGTAGAATAGATGTACGGTATTAACGCGTCGACGACTCCCCAGCGGGTGTTATACATAGCCGAGAACATCCCGGCAGGTATTAAATAGTGAATTTAAATATGTAGCAGTATCGTATGGGTTTCTCTGTAGAAATATCGATGGACAAACTTGGTCCGGATCCACGATATCGATGGTTGTCCAGGTCTACGGGTATACTCGCCGCACTGCAGCTCCGCACAGTGCAGACTGGTGCCTAACGGCTGCTATAAAAATCCGCATCGTTTCAAGCTCAGGATAAATTGGTTAATGCATCAAACTAAATTAACGCCCTAGCTTGTGCGGACAATTAACGATTTTCTCTACTTTATAGACGCTCTGGGGCTTCCGTTTAGTGCCCATAAATTCTACGTTATATTTTACTTTTGTCTCCCAACGAGATATAGGTCGGTACAGGTTGGTATGTATTATACACCGTAGCTACCCTACCTGCCTACCCATCTACTTGCTCTTTAATCGTTAAATTGCTCACCTTCAGATGTCTTTTCTCATCCTCCGGAAGATGCTCTTACACTAATTTTCAATCATCCCTTATATTCACAAAGGTGTTTCATAGCGTCGGTCCGAGAACAATATCGTGGAAACCCACATAACAGGACTTTTGCTTTTCGTTGAAATTATCGAGCTACTAATTCTTTTGGTGTTTCCACACCTTTTCATGATTTTTCATTTTATCCATGAACATGGAATCACGTTGTTCAATACGCCATGCCCGAATGCTGGTTGCAGCGGATCTATTTGTTTGCCGATCATTGTAACCCCGCGCCGGGCTTATTGTTCTTTACAAATACTACACTTTTTTCCACATTTGACACATACATATATCAGAGATTTTTTCGTAGCCGAAACAAATTGGCGGCGATTTTAGCATGTACGAATCCTCTCGCTGTCTCTTCATTCTACCTTTCTCTCCCTCGATGAATACGAAAACTCTATCTACATGACTGTGACGCAGATTTTGAATGATTTTTTTTCTGTATTTTCGTTCTTTTTTTTTTTTTTTGTCTCTGTCAACACGCCGCGACTCTCTCCACAATGCGAACAATTTCGGACAATGCCTTTAATACTTCTGTATATGTACTATTTGTTCGTTTAACATTCGATCGAATTCTCTCGCCTGTACACATATGCCCATGCGTATAAATATTTATTTGTGAAAAAAAAAAAAAACTAGTCGTCGATAATTGCAGAGCATTTACTTTCCAGTTTTCATATTTTCACCCCTGATTGTAGCTATTCATTACTATTTCGTGTGAATCTATTCCGTTTACCAGCCCTTGAAGACAATATATCGTCAAGCTACTCAGTTCTCCGTTCATATAATTTGTGGGATCGATTACTCTTTGACGTCATACATAACTGGCTCTGAGGGTGAATAATTGATATGAAACTCTTTACTTCGGCTACGCGATGCCTGAAGGGTGTACGTGTCTTATAGATTTCCCAGGTTGTTTTCTAGTGATTGGTAAAATAAAGATCAGCTATCGTTTAATGTTTACCGAATAAATAAAGATTCGAGTGGAATGCGAGCGAAGAGGAATTGGAAAATGAATTGAATGTAAGGAAAGAGCGGAATCGGGTTTTTCGTATGTTACCAAACGGGGAACAAATAATGAGAAAAGTTAATTTGCAAATTTAATAACTCAGAAATCTCTCATGTCTGAGAATTATTAACGTTTCAACTCCTTGGTAATGAAAACATGTTTTTTTGAAAGTCAGATTAAAAATGACTTTTCATTTCGGTACGTGTAAGGACCGTCGTCCTCATCCTCTCTCTCCCTATTGGTAAGTACCATAATCCTGAGCCAGCTGAGGCGAAAAGTGTTTCCCAACTGTCAACCAATTAATCTTATTAATTTGTTCTCGGCCTCTGCCGCCTCTCCTCCTCTCTTCTCTCCTCTCTCCACTCTTCGCCGCCGCCGCCGCCGCCTTAACGCCAGTTTGTGATTTATTAAAGGTTTAATTAAACGTACAATAAAGACACTTTTGCCTTCGGTCTTGTATAGGCCAGGTCGGGGACGCTACACCACGAAACCCTGAAATATCTTACGGAGTTGGATAGGTATAGGTGAAGGTATATGATTTAATAACTACTTACCCACTTATACCTATCTACCTACTTACCTACCAATACCTTACTTCGGACGATTTATGCTAATGGCTGCAATAAATTTCCTCCACTATTTCCACAATTTGTTGTGGCGTGCCATAATCTTTTATCTTATATTCAGCTATAATGCATATCGTCGTAAATGAAATATTGACCAAGCGTCCAGACGATCTAAAATGATCGCAAATTTGATTGTTCTGAACGCCGCCGATCGTTTCAACAGTCGTTGATAGTCTTATTCATTCTTTTTTCCGAATCGGTTCTCAGCATGAAATACGATTGATATAAATATCGTTCGCCGGTTTTATTGGTTAGGAGCGATTTGCTTTAATTGGAAACCCAATCATCTACCAGACTCATTGACCTTCGAAATATACTTGATATAAAAACGCACCGGCCATTCCTTGGTTCGGAATGTCCCCCTTTTATCACGTCGTACGATTTTGACTTTATATCTTAATACCTCCGGCCACAAGGACGTTTCGAGGTTATTCCTTACAGTCTTAGTCACTAATTCGTTTTTTTTATTACACACAGATGTCGTGTACTTGCTCCCCTCCCTCTATCCCATTCCCATTCATCCACCTTTTATTTCCACAATTATTACTACAATTTTCCCCACATATTTACTATAGCTGTCCATAAAAACGATACCCTTCGGAGGTAGGGGTCACTAAAAATTACGCGAAACCCCTGACTAAAAAAGAGATGATCCAGCAAACTGGGAGCAGTTTTTCTTAACCATTGTTGGGATCGGCGACCCATGTATAACCTCGTCCTATGGTACATACGAATCTAACAATCGAGAGAAGTTTGAATTAGATCATAAAGTTGGTCTTATTTTATCTTCATTTTTTTACTATCTTGTCTCCTACACAACATTACGACCCGGTGATGGAAAGTTCTGAAAGGATGAATCTACCCAGAACTTCGATCTTTCGTCGTTCTGCAGATTACCGTCTGGATTTCTATCCCACCACTGACACCGATTTCATTTTTCCACGACATCACCAAGAGCTGTTCGACACACGTATTGTTTATTTGTACCTTGGAATCAAGAATGAAGAGTGTTTTGGGTCCAATTGATTTCTCATTTCTCTCTCACTCGGTCAAGGTTTTCCAGCTCATCTTGCCACTAGTCATTGACAGCTTGATGTAACGCCGAAAGAAACCGAAGAGTTTGATTTCCTTCAATTAGTCCTTCCGAAGGGTCTGGATATATCTGGGACCCCAACACGTTGGTGATCTTAATTCGGGCTTAGGAAGAACCGGGGGTTTGTCTGGCCGTCGGAGAGTGCAACGCGTGCTTCGTGCTTTCCTGGTTGTTGGTCGCGTACCGGGGTGGTGCGTGTTGGAGTGCGTGCCGTTGGAGCTGCCACGAGCTGTTTGCTCAGAGAAATGTGCGTGCCGATGCCCCGGGCTCACGATTTAAACGCTCAATATTTCCTGGAAATATTATACGCGGTATATACGAACCCCGTCGCTTCATGGCCTCATCCCTCCACCGCCAGACAACCACCCCCCTGACCTGAAAATCCACGTCGAGGTCGTTGTCGAGTAATTGTTCGAGGAGCTGCGAGTTTCTCTTAGCATTTCCGACGTTTTAGGCAACGTCGTCTCAGGTCACGATGGGGTGGATATGTGCAAATATAACACATTATATGTAGTATAATACGCCTACGTATTCGTATGAAGGGATGAAACTGGGGTACAAGGGAATATCAACGCATGTACACCCACCACGTTTTGCCAAATATCAGAGAGATCCAGCACCTGAAGAAACTCAAACTTTACATCGAGGAAACTCGGGTTCTAGTGAATATTTGCACGACTATTTGATTCCACTTTATTGCTCATCCCCCAAAGCACTTTATTCAGCTTCTGGCTTGTATGTTCAGGATCTTTTTTCGAGGAGCAGCTTAGTCCAACGAATTTTCTGGAATTGAAGTAACGGGATTTTTGAAACTCTCACGTCGAAAAGAGTGATTATGGTGTCCTAAATTTGTGCGTAGATCAGTAGAGCAAGGTTGTGTAGCGTGTGAAACGCGCGGCTGTAGAAAGCCGGAAACTATGGCCACGTCGTAAAGCTATCCTGGCCTTAGCTCGCCCGTTAACGTGGCTGAATTATGAAAGTGCTCATTTTTAATTATTATTAACATATATAACCCTACTCGATTCCTTCTGCCTCCTGCAATCTGATTCAAACAAGTTTTTGCAACTGATCTACAGTCATACTGCCGTAGAATGTTCATTTGCCAAATTCCAAGTGAAGTTGAAGAGATGGATACTTCGTTTCCGTTGTTTTCAATATATACAATGAACTTTCGCGAAAGTTTCATCGGCCTGGTGACATTAGAGCAAGCTTTTACACGCATATTTATGTGGCAGATATCTATCTGTACCTAGCATGTATAGGTAATGCATAAATAGCTGTATAATGACTTATAGGATACATGTATATGTTGAGGAGCTGCGGTAACGGTTTGACGAACCGGATATATGTCGAGGTCTCGTTTCTACGGTTACAAACGACCGAATAAAAAGCCAAATGAAAAACACTCCCACTATACATTACGGGCTACACGGGGGTTTACTAAGCGCTTCATTCTTTCCGGGGTCGACGGATCGATTTCCAATCAGAAAATTAGGTTTTTTGTCGCTCCACGGCTCAAACGATGCCAAAGTCCACACGCAGCTTATCTACACCGAAGCACACAACCCCACACAACATGCGTTTACATATCGTGTTACACGGTCGCTGGTAGAAGAAGGTATGAACCTGAACCGGCCCTGAGTAAAGTGATTGTAAATGAGTATAGTATACCAGCTACGCAGCTCTGAATTGTCCATAACTTTGGCTCTGTGACTAATAACAGATTGAAATTCATACCGATTGGAATTTTCAATTCATGTACCAGCGATGCTGTCTCAGACTTCCTCCACCGCTATAATACATACCGCGAAACAAATTCCGAGCACATTCTCCGCTACAGGTATGCGTGTCAAGTATCACTTACATTCGCCGCAAAGCTTATGTAAACATCGTTGTTTGCGATAATATTCCCCAACGCTAAAAATAATTATTATTATCTCTTATCAAAGCGAGAATCACGCAACACAATACCAACTTTTCTGTAACGAAAACAAACACTGACCTTATATTTCTTTCTCTCTCTGTTTGTTCCAGGTGAGTTTCGCGCATCCGCAACTAGTGCCGAGCGAACTGTTCACTGTCAGGTATCGTGCTTGGTAGCAAAACCATTTTTCCGATTACATTTGCAAAAAAATCTTTTCCCCCCTCTCATCCTTGCCAGTTTATATTTTCATCTTTCACTGCCACTCTTGTATACGACCGAATTTCGAGCTACCAAAAGCTGAGGAGATGGAAGGAAGGTCACCGTGCAAAGAGTGTAATGTATGTATGCAAGAAAAAATACCGAGCACCAGACCGACGCACCCCACATTGCTAAATATAGCAGGTGCATTTGTCTAGTTCGTATGTATGAGTCCCCAAGAGAAATCATAAGGTCTTACCCTCGCCCTCGTCGCCGTGGAAGTTGGTAGTAGCTCTGCTACTACCCGCTAGCTATGCGGGTAAGTGCCCCTAATAAATCCTAATACTAAATCACCCCCCCACATTACTCATATCTTTTGCGTGGTAGGTTCTATCCGCGGTTCCTCTTCCTCGTATGGGGAGTGGGAGACCTATGGTGGCAGAGAAAAAATGGGGAAAAGCTATGTCTTCCGATTTGGTGAAGCCAAATTATATGTTTTATTAAATATTGGACCCCTCTAGATACCACAATATCGTACTTCATTCCAACGGATATAGGTATTGTGTTATGGTTTCTACTCCGTACTTCGGAATATGCAACACCCTCACTCGACCTCGACTGATACTTGTTCCATAACTTCCAGCCTCGTGAAATATGGGCTCCTTTACTGCTTCTTCATCACGTACCTTATGGCTAATAACAGATTTCCAGTCGTGTGATAGCGGCATTTCACTCCATCATCGCGATGCAGGCATTTTCAGGTCGATCTTGTCTCGTAACGACTGGTATCCTTTGCACCACGGAGTTGTTCAGTTTTAATAGAGTATCCTCATCCATGAACCGGGCTCAAATATGGGCTTTCGATGCGTTAGAAAGATGGGCTTCTGGAAGGTGATTAGTTACCAGACCTTCGGTAATTTTTCCAGATCCTCCCAATTCGTAATCGCGTGGCTCGATAAATGAGCGCGCTGAAAGTTCACGTGATCAAGACCGGATAAAAAGCTGTTGAATATTAGATTTCGGTGAGTCTCGGGTAGCGACTAAAGCGCCGTGTCGCCTTCGGTCAAGGTCATAATTTAGCGTTGAAGGTAATTCGGGTATGATGCCATGGGACTACGCCGTATATTCAAAGTGGTTAGAAAGAGGGGTGGTCCGTTGCGTTTCATCGTTGGGTTCGACCGACCGGACCCTTCCTCAACCGATGTGAGCATATAGTACTCTACGTAAACACCTCGGCCAGATGGCTCTTTGGTCTATATTACGAAAACGTTTAAACAGCGTTAGCAAATATTGGTAAATCGTTCGGACGTCACCTGCTCCAACCTTGGCGCGCGATGGTACCCAAAAAAGCTTTGAACACAAATCAAGAGCCTACTTCTGCACGCTTCGGAAGCAACAAACGAAGAGGAAATCGCTGATCCGATTTTTTCACTTTGTGAGCTCACCGGACAACGTGCGGCGGCACGTCCCGGGGATAAACGCGTGTATCGATCTAACCGTAACCAGCGGAAAAAACGAGTAAACGAAATTCTGCGTGGCTTATATTCGCATATCAGTACTGTATGCCCATACGTGTACGAAGTGAAACACTATCCTCCGTACTAAAAAAGGAAAGTCCGCGGGAGTGCCGTCTGCACGCATCTTCGTTACCCTCCGCGGCGTGGCGTCGTGACGTCGACACGGCATAGCATGTGGCATGGCGTGCGGCGAAGCTTGTTTTCACCACAAACTATAGCCTGACGTTTGTCCGCTGGCCTGTCGTGCTTGATAATTACGTGTAACGTATCCGCCATTCTGCGATATTTTGTTTATCATATTCTTTATAAACATGACATGCGTAGATTGACGCTAGAGCTCGGAGATTAGAAGTTTTCGAGCATTTATCCAAATTTTCAAATCTCTGAAACAGAGATTTCATGCATATCTTTCAAGCTCTATTCATTCGACTGATGTTTAGTCGAACACGAACTCAAAATTTGTGAAAATGGCAGAATGGCAAAGCCTGAAGTAGCAGTAGGATTTCACTGCAGCCTATTTGAATTTTCCATATCGCACTGCGCCTCGGGCTGGAGACCGTGAAATGTTCTAATATCCTGAAGACCTTCTCTCTTGCCCATTTTCATAAGATTGTTTGAAATTTAAAAGCCTGTTTATCATCAGTTGATCTAATAATTGGGCAGTTAAGCCCGAATATAATAGGAACGGCGGTGGTTATAGGTTAGAATATAAGTTTATATATGAAAGGAAATGGCCGGCCGGTGGTTGGTTCAACTTAGTTCAGTAAATCATTATCTCAAACGAAACTTTGGCTACCGGTGATCGTAGCGTGTTAGTTAACCATTTCGGGAGGTCGACCCGCCAAGCGCTTTCCCGAAAGCAATTATTTCCTTTGCCGAAATGAAGTTTAAATTGCGAAGGGCTGGTTCCATCATGCCGCAACTGGTATACAGTCACGTTTGATTGTAGTTTATCGTTTATCGGGTCTTAAATTACATGCCAGGGCTGAATAAGAATAGATCTCGTCTCGCAGGAGTGGCTCGTAAAACAGGAACCGAACGATCGATAAGATATTATTTATTTACATTCAGACAATGCCTGCTTCCCAGCCTGGGCGTTGCTCCACCCTTTTTCTTTCCTTATATGTCCAGCCCGAATCACTCAAGGCGCAAAGTCAAATCGAAAAATGAAAAATTTTGTGTTTCTTCACAGCAAGTTATCTTTCGGTCAGACCTTCGACTATAAATTGATATATTTTTTTATCCCCCGTTATATTTCAGGGGGTGAATACAAATTTTTCAAAATTATGCTTTCTGTCTGCCCTCCAGATATCGGTATAGTAGATTCTGAGCCGTCGGTTTATGCATTTGCATATGAGGGTGGAAACGAGTTTTAGTGCCCATGCGTCATGCATATTCAGATTCTCTTGTCCTTTCCTTAACCTCACCTATCTCCACTATGGCACCTCTCTCATCCAGTTGCGGGTAGACGCTAACCCCAACACGCTCCCGTGCGTCGCTCTTATTGAAAATCAAAATTCCCTGAAATTAGTTAGCTTTGTCCGCAAAACCAGGGGAACTCGGTAATTGAAACCGAGTGAATAAGTAAATAAACCACAAGGTCAGGTTCATCTTTCTGGTAGCTGCTTCGAGAAATACGAATTACGAAATTCTGACCTGGAACAGCATAAGTTACAATTTTGGGGAAAAATTCAATCAATACGACAATTTATCACGGACGTATCCAAAAATTGCCGTTTATTAGCCGCAAGAACAAAATACGAAATGATTGTATCTTCTCAATCATTTTCTGAAAATTATAATCACGTTATTTGGGTCACTGATTGTCCCTTGAGAAATTTGTTAATTGAACAAACCTGTGATATATATATACCGTGACAATTGAACTTCACAAACATTATAATTAATATATTCTAATGAATTGCAAATGGGATCTAAATTCGTACAACGTAGAGTGAGAAGGGAACTTTTGAATTATAGATTTTGTTGGTGTTATCAGCTATAACGGTCTTCCTCAAATGACAGTCGAAAGTAGTAAGAGGATTGAGAGACTGTCGAAGTACATGCGAACGACTCAATTAGCAGAACGATGATGAACGAAAAAAAACAATAAATTCGCAAAACGACGCGCGTCGTGTGTGAAACGCCAGTTGTAGACAGTATTACAACGGTGGTGGATGAGGCGGTTTTGAAGTAAAGCAGTAACGCGGAATGCAAATGAGATTGGCGTCGATGAATGGAATCAGCCGCCTCTGAAAACTGATTCGGTGTAAAATGGAAACGAAGCGGTAATAAAAATTTCCAATTTTCCCCAACGCGGAGATCCTATGGGGTGTGCCGGGGGTGTCGAGCTTGGGACAGAGTTGAATAGAGGGGCGGCGCTGCGCCGGGTTCCGTGGCTGAACCCCAGAGCTGCTGCGGGACTACAGAGGCAGACAGTTTGGCCAACTTTCAGATTTACACCCAACACCAGTTCCTTCACGGACCGCCTCCTCTGAGGGACCGAGCCTCTCACTTGTTCGTTTAGGTCTCTCGGGCTCCCCCAACGCTCCGTTAAGGGATGAGATGAACCTTCTTACGCAACACGTGAATATACACGTTGGTATGTGTTTAGCAGAACTGGGAGAGCGAGAGGAACAAGGAAACAGAGAAACAGAGGAACAGAGGAACAGAGGAACAGAGGGAGTAGTGATAGGTAAGCTCGCGGATCACGGATTTGCACGAGCTTATTGCAGGGTGCTTTGTGGAAACTGACGCTGTTACCCGCCCGGTACCTCCCTGCCGTAGTTCTCCTGCTACCTACCCGATTGGAATTACAGCTTTCGGATAGCCCGTCACCTAATGCTACTCCGGAATGGTCTTAGGCCGCTTCAAAGCCTCCACCCTCTTGCTTTCAAGACAGTCCAACGTACACTGTCTGATTTCCCTTTTCTTTGAACACGATCAGAAAATCCCCTTACTTCTCTGAAAGCAATTATATAATTCAGCTTTCAAGTTTCAATGGTCATTCTTCATGGGATGAACATCCGCCTCTCAGGATGTTTCAATTCTACACTGTCTGCAGATGTACTCTGCACATCTTGGTCGTAAATGAACTCATCAAAAATGTGAGTCCATAGTGGTATGAAGATAATTGCGTGCTCTCGTGTACGTGAATAATGTAGTTAAAGTATCTTTAATGTCAGATTTCCTTTCTCACTACATTGCTTCACGACTATGGAGCAGATCAGCAGTTTTGATAGCTTCCCCACTCTTGAGTGATAGATATATAGCTATTCAATGTACGCTACTCGTGGAAAAGATGCATCTTCAGTTTATTGAAGCAGGAAAAAAATGGACTAAAAAGTTTCCGGATGGTTCTAGTCTTTGAAATACGAGGACGATCACTCGGAGCTTGATCTCTTGCGTCAGGTTTAACGAGTGCATCAAATATACTTATCACATCCCCTAGCTGACTGTGTAGATCAGAAGTCGTGGCGGGGCGTCGTAGAATAAGTGCCTGGTATAAGTAAGTGGCTTATTTATTTCGCCGGCACTTGATAAATACCGACAATTAAGCTATAGAGTAGGGGAGGGAAATGTATATTTCCCGAATGAGAGCCACGTCGGAGTTTTGGAAAGCTTGAGGCTACGTTACAGTACGCTAAAGAGAGTCCGCCTGCGTATCCTTATCTTCAACTTCCAATACTCAGAGCCCCGGTTTTCCGCGCGTCGCCGACCCTCGTGATAGCGACCTACGTCTTAATGCAATAAATGATCTCATTTTGGTGATACCGGGTGATACCGAAATAATATATCGTTGGAGTGGCTGGCTATACCTTCTCGGGGAGAAAATGCTATACTGTGTGAAGGGAAAACCGAAGCAGAGGGTGGCCCCCAAAGTTTTCTCCAGCCCAAAGATTCCCCTGATCAATTTCTTGCATGCGTAACTATGTTGAGGAAGTTCATGTATTCCGAAATTAGATTTTATTTTGTTTCCTGCACTATAGAATGATCGCATTCCATCATTCCTTCGACATAATTCTCAAACGAGCATTCGGATTCCTTGACAAGTCACAACGACGAATACGTTTTTTCTGTTCTACAAATTGGTCAAGTTGCACTTGGTACAATCTGAAAACGATGTGCATTATAATTCGATTCACCACTGATGACGAAAAGACATAGCAATTCCACAGTCTGAGGCTACATTTACTGTATACTAAAAGATATGCGATTGTTTACACTGACTGCAGTCACATCACAAGCTGATGAATAGATTTTCAGATGCGACGGATGCGGGGATGTTGAGTAATGTTAAAGTGTGAGGAGTATGGAATCGCGGTTCGCCACTTCCGAATGCACTGACGCTGAGCGAAGATGAGCTCTGATTCCTGCTGAGCAATCGAAACAAGTGGTTCTGTCATCTGGTTCATGAAGAGTGTTCAACTGAAGATCTTGAACAGTTTTCAGACACGTGTCCTCGCACTTTTACTGGTACATCGTATCTTGGAATCGACGCTGAAGGATCAAATGAAGTTAGGTGCGAACCTGCCTAATACCAACATCAACGTAACACCGTTAAATGGAAATAACGTGTTTCACGGGTATCGATTAGCCGGCCGTTACCAGAGTTACCAGACAGGTATAAAGGAGGAAAACGTAGCCTTTCCACAGAGATGAGCTTCGCAAAGGGCGAGGTACAGAGAGGCAGGGGTAGAGGCAGGGCATAGAAGCAGAAGCAGAGAACCAGGGTGGTGGTCCGCTGGTTGAAGTTGGCATTGGAATCAGCGGGGCAGAATAGGTGGTCGTATATCAGGGTGCGAATGGTACGCTCGGTCCCGGCAATGGGGCCGTCCGGGTGGAGTTTAACTGCTCCCTCTAGGGCCGCCAGTTACCACGGTTCGATGCCTACCCTCCGGTCGACCTGTCCGTCCTGGAATAAAGATGGCCAGGGGTGTATACTCTTGGGGTTGCGGAAGGGTACGCTCTGTTCGCCATCCCTTCTCCCCCTGAACCACTCCCACGACTTTTTTCCCCTTTTTCACCCCTTTTACACGCTCCTGTCCTATTCCCCGTCCAACCCACCCATTTTACTTCTCACCCCCCGTAGAAACCCTTTTTTAACTCTCTTTCTGTTCAGATGTACCCCAGAATTGAGTCGTACAAAGGCATTTTGAATTTGTAACTTACGTGCACATAAGTTACTCCCATTGCCATGTTGCGCTTTTCGTTGGATAATACAGTGGAACTTTCACCCGCGTACAATAATTGCGTCTAATTTGTGTTTTCCTTGAACATTGATGCGTGCCTCTCTTCACAATATGTATTTAAATTTTCCCAATTCTTTCATGTTGAGTTGTCGGAGTGTTGAGTGATTGCTTCACCCGAAACCAAAAATTAACGAGAGAAATAAACTCGGCAAACGAAAATGTTTGGACAGGTAATAGAACTGCTAAGCTAACAGTAATTGAACAGAGCATGAAACAATTGTTGGAGTTACGTTCAAGAATGAATCTATTTGACGGAATAGGATATAGATTAGAATCATCGAGCTATGCGATGGTTAATCATGATACATCGGTCCTAGTCGCTGCAGTATTAAAAGCCAAAAGGGCATACATATTCACGTGGCGGTTTGCTGTTTATCAGATTGTTGTGCCCAGGAGGCCTGACTGTATATGTTACGTTTGAAGAGAATCTTGGCCCGCGTTGTAGCCTGTCTAGCGTTGATGGATTGTTTTGCGGAAAAGAGGTTACGTGGCAGCTAGCTCAAAACCATTCCACGGCCACGGAGGTGAATCGGGGGTTAATTTGAATTTAATAAGGGGTTTAATTACAATTTATCTATCCCCCGTGTACATCCACTTTACCTAATAAAACCAGGCCCCCAACATTTCCACTCAAGTTCCGTTAGTCGATACTATCGATATCCGTGTATTCAACCATACATTTTGATCCCCACTTCTGAATAATGTTTCCAAACGAAAATTCATATTCGCAAATTTGCCGATACTCTGTAAACGTGATTTGGTGCAATCGATAGAAAGCCCAAAAAACAACTGTGGGTATACTTGATCGCTGTGAGGGGTGGCGGAGGGTAGCGAGAAAAGCATAGTTACTCCGATCATTTTGATTGACCAGAGTAGAATTGCAGTAAGTACCTACTATCTGAGATCAACGTAGTAGACTTTAGTATGAAGAACAAGAATACCGTGAATAGTCGTGATGATCATGATGGTGGAGAGATAATAATGATAGTTAATAATAATGATGATGATCTTTTCTATGTACTGCTATGGAAGAGGTCTTAATAAGCGTTCGAGAGGTGAACGAAGAGTAGCGTCCATTAAGGTTATGAAGCCACCTAAATTTAATCCTCTCTAGCCGCATACAGAGAACCGTCCCAATTTTCTCTCTCTCCGAAATATATCTACTGCTGCAGGCTTTCTACTAGCTAGGTCGCTTTGTGCTTTGTACCTATCTACGTATAGGGAGGTATTCTGTCTATTACTCTTCTGCAGGTAATGCCCCTGCCCCCTTTTATATACATGTCTACGTAACTAGGTATATGTAGTTTTATAGTCGTGTATTTCCATGCGGGCAAAGGGAGCGGAAAAGAGAATGCCCGGAACAGTGAGGAAAACATGAAGTAGAAAATCGCAACAAATCGTAACGAATCATTTTCATTAATATAGAGAAAGCTAAAGATGTAACAGATATGTGGGTATATACATATACAGTGTACTTATACGTACGTATAGGCATGGAGGAATTGTTTGGGAAACAGAGAGAGGGAATGGGGATGAATTTCGGGTTTTTAAACCCCCTTTAAAAGCACACGTGGCATAAAGAGAGTCCCTAGGGATGGATCGACCTCGTTCCATCATGTCACGTGGGGTAGGCGCATCCCGAAGGCTCTTTTCAACGCAATTTGCCTTGATAGAGGTCGCAAATTCTCGTCACATGAAATCTAGTTCCTGAAGGATATAAAACAAGATTTCGTGGTTATACGAGCCAGTATCTTTTAACCACTCTTTCTCTATCCCGTAGAAATAGTGGCGTGAAAGCGAGTTCTGTATTTCCAGGCGAAGTAAAAGTCGACGAATCACTGCTTCACATCTGTTTGTGCACACCGGTGAGCACGAACAGAGTTCAAATTTTCATATACAGCTATAGCGATTTATTTTTCACGAATGTAGTATTCGTTGCTTACAATCCGTATGAATTACACCGCCAGCCTTCCGGAAAATATTCTATCTGGACAGTGAACTGAGCACAGATTGACGGAAAATTTGGAATACTGTGTTGAATGAAGTCTTACAAGTTTGGAATAATCCTCGGGAGAATTCGGATTTGACAAACTCTCACAGTCTATTGCTAACAGTCTATCCTCGATGTCATGATGTAAATTGTACACAGCACCGAAAAATTTTCAACATGGTTCTCTCCTGTGCATTCTTCTGATACGAAAACTGCAGGTACTTCTCGATGTCAGCTTCAATCTTGATATTTTGTTCAGCTTCAGAGATGCGATCGAAAGACTATATATTCTTGTGCAATATTTTGACACGCTCGTCCTTGAGGGTGAACGTAGTTTACGGGGCAGTGGAAGAGAGGGTGAGGAAAGTTACGGGAGGACACGAGGTCAGAGGAATTGGGACTAGTTTTCAACGGAGGAGCCTCTCGGGGAGAGGAGGGATGGAATCGGGTATGGCGTGGAAACTGCGGATCTCGCGGAGAACATTTTCGTCGAGGGATGAGTATGGAGCAGACTTTGGACGGCCCACATACTTGTATTTGAACTAAAATACGCCTACAAGTCGGGGGAGGTTTTATGATTTCCAAGGAAACGCTGTGTTCGCCAGATCCGGCGTGTCGGCTGCGGCGGAAATTCCGCCGATGATGGGGCGAGTGGGCTCGATGTGGGCCCGCTAGACTTCGGTGATCTTCGAGTGCGGTGGTACCCTGAGCAAAGGGATGCTTCTTCTTAATTTACTTGATTGCGCGTCCGCGCGATCGAGGATATCAATTTCTTATCATCCAGGTTCGCACGCTCTTTCAGTTGTGTTGTTTGGGTTTCGGACGTAGCCTTTCTTCCATACCCGCAAACGGAAAACTACTTCAAATAGAAATCAGAGAACTACATCTGACCTGGCCACTTTCGAGTGAACGCGTGGTACTCATTGATGAAATCAGTGCTGGTTTACAGAAAAGTGATGAAATTACATGCATATGTATATTGTATATCCGAATGTAACGGCGGGCGGTGCAAGTCACGCGCGTATACATGTATGCACACTCTCTATTGCTGCGGCAACGCAACGGTGACAAGCGTCAAGATTTAAATTTCCATTTCCCTAGTTGACGCGAAAGATTTTACCCCTTTGAGAGTTGGAAGGTTCTCGCGATGAGGGTGGTGGTGCAGCCGCCTCGACTCTCCATATGCCCTGGCGAGAAATAGGTAACTCGTAACAAATAAAAGAATAATCTTCACTTTTATATCAAGCTCCTATTCTCGCACCCCGCCTCTACATATGCATCATTCTCGGGGCCCGAGCTAGTTCGGGGATTTATGTGTTTTGATATTCTCGCGCTTGCTTTCGGGTTATATCTTGAATATATTAAAGGAGTGAACACCACGGCACCCGGTGAGCGAGCGGCTGCTACCCTAATAAATTTTAGCTTCTGATCCCATAAAAATGCATTGGATTCGTAGAGAGAGAGAGAGACAGAGAGAAAGAGAGGGAAAGTGAGAGCGTAGCGGCGGGGGGGGGGGGGGGGGGGGCGAGGGAGGAATGACCGAGAAAATAAAGCTGGCCGAAGGAGAAGCAATGCATACCGAATTTACAGAGTTTGTCTTATTGTTATAGAAAAGAAAAGGAGGAACGTAAGTGGGCTATAAGACTTCCATGCATCCCCATTTTCTCAGTTTGCCCAGGGAAAATTCGATTCGCCTTTGAATTATCCCCTAAACTCCAAAAAGATTCAGGAGTCTTGGGATCTTTGCCAATACCGGAAAGCAACCGGTGGATTTTTATTTCAATCCCCTGAGCAATATATTATTTGTGTAAAACCCCGAAACAGCCCCTGAAAATATACAATCCCCCGTCCCAGTATATAGCTGGGAGCAGGGTAGGTATAACTGCCTTACCACAACTGTAACGATCATGCGGCTAACCGTATTGTCGGTATCCACGATTAACGATCACACCCTGCATTCCAATATATTTATTTACGACACGATTCTAATCCCGCCAACAAATGTGTTCTCCGGTGTAGGTCCGTATTCTACCCACAAATCCTCTCCCTTTTATCCACGTCACAAACCACCGCCATGAAAAATTTTACTTTCAGCTTCAAGCAATCCGCTTGCGATTTCAAATCAATGAAACTCTCTTTTTCACGCAAAATTCATTCCTTGCTATATCGAAGTCGGATTGCCTGAAATTCTCAATCACAGAGAAACATAATTTTAAGTTTACGGATTGAATGGTGAATTCCTAAGTCGGTTCATGATGATCTTGCTGTATGTAATTCTTGAATTATTTCCTCCTGGATGCAGGTGTTTCAGTTCCGAATGACGTCGAGGTTATCGTTGGAAAATTGTATGCTAATGAAACGTGTGTATAGAGGTATTCGTCAGGTACCTACATGCATCGAACTTCTCCTTCACACATACCTAGCCATGTAGGTACCAACGAGAGGTTCTCCCAAGAGACAATCTCACCGCGCCACCATTACCTGAGGACATTGTGTGTATATACCTTGTACCAATATTGCATCTCGTGTCAAACTAAAGCGGGCTATCTCCCCTGTCCTCTGCTCACTCCCTTTGCCCCCGTTGCCCCCTTTTTCCTCTCGCCGTATCTTCCCTCTCCCCCTCGCCCCTTTTCCGCATGACGTCGATAACTCGATACCACCATCGGAGGATGAGACGATGCTCGTGTGTACGTCTGTATCAGAGAAGTGAAGGGAAGGTTGACGGCGGGTGGATCGGACCTGGCCACAAGGTTTATGGGGAGAATCGGTAGCGGGGGTGGTGTCCAGAACTCCGAGATTGAATTATCTGGTGGCTCTGGGTGACCTCCGATCACCAGCTTTAACAGAGCTGGTAGGAGGTCGAGGAGGTCGGAGTATCCGACTAGCCGGGCAGGACCTGGAACCACTAATCATACCCCGGAACATCCGAGATGCTGCTGGCCAATATTGCTACGACGAGCAAAACAACGTCGTTTCCCGGGATGGTACCGTTGTCTTAAATCATTTCTACGGCCCCGTCTACATCCCCCGTCCTTCCCTTCTGTCCCTCTACTCCTCAAGCAGCTTCTCTATCCAAGTGTATGTGCACCGGTTATATATACGTGGTTATATGAACATACCAGATACTGTGCGGTTAAGTTCGAAATCGTAAGCGGGATGATTGCCCCGTATAACATGGAGGAAACCGACATTTTTCTTGTTTTTCTGATCAAGAGATATACCCTTGCCCCAGATTAGAACTTTTCCGGTCCAACCACATCCACCCGCTATTCCCCTTCCAGTGTATCTTAGTCCAAATAGGAACACCCAACCATCACATATGGGGGAGGAAAAAAACACGTTGTGCATATAGCAACCATTTGAAATTGCACATTGGTGAGGTAATCAATTCAAATATTGAGAATGACTAACTGCCAATCAACAATTATCGGAATAAACTTTTTTACTCGCTGGTACATCGTGGTATCGCATTCAGCTCTAATATCGGACAAGACAGTCGTATCATTCCATGCCCACTCGTGTTGCAGACCAGTAAGAGAATATTGTCTACTGAATCGTATCTCCTCCGATAATTGTTTACATTTCTGGTCACCGATCATTACTAACGGATACGAAGTCACGGGGTTGTTTCAGTACTGTTTCCCGTACACAGTGGCAACTCACGAATCGTCAAAAGCGTGCGGAATGATAAATCGTCGAATAACCGATCGCTGACGGTGATACGCCCACCCATATCTAGAGAATAGAGATTGCGATTTCGTATGCCCAGGAACAGCGGCGATGTTTGTCGATGTGTTACGGAGTTTCCGAAGCTCGATGGTTGGTACAAATTCGTGTACACCAGGGTCAGCCATTTGTATTCGCCACGAACAACCCGCAAAACAGGCGGTTGACTGGCTGCCCCACGCAGTGCGGCAACGTTGGCGTCAGCATAAGCGTCAGTGGCTCGGACGCCGGAGCACCAGTTGGGGCTGTACCGCAGATATGTGGGAACGACATCCACTGTCCCATGACCACGTGCTCTCTAAACCGCTTGCGGTTCAGCTGTTCGCGGTTTTGACAAGGTCGAGAAGGTTTCACCTGTCCTGGAATCCGATTTCTCGCTTCCTAGCCGGTGGAGGATAACGATGACACCCCTCCTGACCGCGGATCACTTTGTAGGACAGTTCAGGGTATCCACTACTTCTGACCATACGTCAAATCCCCAATTTTGAAATGAGTCGCTTCAGAGATTCTTTTGATAATGATGTGGGATTATTCCATTATGGACTTTTCACCGGGTTCTAATTGATTGGTAGAAAGAGTAGGAAAGAAAAATCGTATACCATGAACAACGAAATTATACCGTAGGAGTGGAAATGATTTTCTGCGTTGATTTCCGCACTCGGTGGGTGAATTCAACCACGAATAATAATCGCTCTCCACAATCAACCCGTCAGGTTCGGCCCTCCGGCTTCATCTATATGGGCGCAATAATGGAAACTACGTCGTCGATTCTATTTTCTCTCCCTCGGGACGAAGGCCCGGCCGGAGTTTCCCTTTCCCGATCCACCGGACCCTCCACACTCTCGTGCACCGGTAGCATAGCCGAGCATACGCGGTCGGTCCGTCGGTACAATAATGGTTATATATTAGCGCTAAATCAAATGTGTTAGCGCGCCCTGAATTCGACCAATATATATGATAATGATGATAATAATTCCGGAAGCGAGTGCTTTGCGGACTCAACGAGCGTTCATAACGCGAAAGAGAGGAGAAATTCATAAAAAGCTCTCGGCACAAGTCAAAACCACCCATAGTTAATCGTTAAAGCGAAAGCTCGACTAGATATTAAATCGCATTTCCATCTCTCTCTTGCTCTTCCACCCTCTCTGTCGCCCTCTTTTTTCCTGTCGGTGTCGTCGAGATTCGCATGATTTTTCATATCGCAAGCTCAGTCTCTTATGCTACGCAATTACCCCGCTGCTGTGCCTTATAATGTGGATACAGAGTAGGATGTTCTGTCACATCAAAGACGCTGCTTGATGGTCCGTCGTGCGGCGCGCGCCCCTCCCTTTATAACGTAAATGTGTTGTGCTTGTCGCTAAACAAATACAGCATGTCGAGTAACGCTAATTGCTCCATACCCCAAAAGAGTAAACGTTTACAGCCTTGATACTGGAGCTTGCAATTATTGCTGAAACGCAGCGCGTGTGCATATACCGATGTTTCATTAACGGAATACAGATCCGCGTTGGTGTGCGCTATCACCCCGCTACACCCTGTCAATCAACCCTAACCCGTAGCCCAGGGCGATCCCGAGCACCACTCGCGAACATCCGGAGACCAGGAACTGATGTACATACACGTAGGTATCCCCAACAATTCCAAGTACTCGTTGCGGCCCGGGATACGTTTGCATGGGATCATAAAGGGATTACAATTATCCAATGTTTGATTACCCTTCTATGCTTGCAATCTGCTTACACACATACACGACCTGTTCGAGAAACGTGTTGTCCAGATACCCCAGAGACTTGTCGAATGGAACCTGACTCTCTTTGTGTTCGCATTTCCTCCCTTACAGTTTGCATCAAAGTATGTATTAGATTTCAGACTGGTGGTAGTCTCACTTTGAACTTCACCCACGTGGTCGATTATTATTACTGTGTTGATGTACGGATGCTTCATCCCGTGCGCCAATTTATTACATCTCCAAAGCACTACCTCCGAAAGCAGTTTTTACATAGCAAGTAGAAACATTCGAACTGGCGTAACTCACAGTCTTAATTAGTCGATGTCAGCTATGTGATGCACAAATTTGATGTAATACCTGCGTGGAAAGCTCAACTTCCCGCACAGTAGAAATTGCGCGAAATGGCCGATTCCCAAACGTTCCGGACACCGTGCGATAATGTAGCAAAAGCTCTCACACGTTATCACCCGGTCGTTGGCCCGTTCGTGAATTATCGGACACTTCCGCGCTACACCTACAATCATGAGAAGCCGAACCTCCTGTCACAGGCTCTACGTAAAATCGGACGGGCAACTCGTGCGGATGGCGATTCCTGAGTCGTGTGGATGTAACTGTACACTTCGTCGGGAATCGCTAACTTCCCGCACTCGTTTTACAATAAACAGTGCTACGATTGAGCAATGAACCTGCGTGATGTCGGAGCGTCACATGATGTACGGAACTATATGTGGAGGAACGTCGAATTCGATCATAACAAGAAATAGGGATAAAAACTATAATTTTGTCCTGCCGACATTCCAAACTACTGGATAGATAGAGTTGTGTTAATCAAACAAACCCTCGCGAATATTTTGTTTCGCCATCATCTCACAATGTTTCGGTTGACCATTAAAAACGCTGAAATTCTTATCCTCTTCCAGTTCAGTTTCTTCGAGGATACCTGAATACGATGTCCAGTTTTGAATAATGCGAATTCGACATTAGAGGGTGAGCGCCGAAAGAGCCGTGAGGAGGAAAAGGGCCGGGGGAGGGCCTGGCTTGTGCAACGTGTGTGATTATGTAGGCAATTACTCCCGGCGAGACCCACCTCGTACCGCACCCGTCATCCGACGGTGGAAGGGTTGTAACTCGTTATTAGCCGAAGAGGGGTGCCGGTACTGGGCTGATTACACCCCTTGAGTAGATTCCTCGACGATGATAAACGCAGCGGCTCCTGATCCGATCGCGAGCCTCACCCGGCTGAGTCCTCTTCTTGGCGGTTATACATGCAATATCTAGTCATACACGAACCAAACCCATTCTCCATCTTGATTGGATAGATATACCGATCATCCACGATGTTCTCAGTGGATTTCACCGTCAGTAGATGGCCAAGCGAATGGAGTGAAGAGAGGAGAAGAGGGAGAGGATGAGGAAGAGGGTTAGGGGACGATAAAGGCACGTCCGCAGTCGGGAACTTGCGGCAATCACAGTGTCTTTGGGGATGGGCCACGTAGCCGGGGTGCTCGATCTACCGTATCTCCCCGAGCTAGAACGTGGTGACGCGTTCCTTCCGACGCTTCCGGTTCCAACCCAAACCCCCTTTCACACACGTGGATATCCATGGAGGCATGGCCCTTGCTGCACTGCGGAAACCTATACGGGTGGAACGAAAAGATAACACCGTTTATTTCAGGCATTATTCATACCCGTCAACCACGACGACGTTCCGCGGTACCCTCAACTGTGCTTTGCTAATTTTTTTGTTTCCGGGGTGGCGCCGTTGCCTCGTTACTCTCACCAGACAATGTTGAAAAAACTTGTATCACCTCGCGCTTAACTCGTTCTTTCATCGTTTCCCAGATACATTCACGTTGATGACGTTGAAATTAACGGAATGTGAAATTGACAGGATGTCGTGAATCTGTCCAATCCGTTGCTACCAAAATTTTGTTTCGCCGTACACTGCTTCGTAGCTCCTCTGGTTTCTCTACACCTTCGCGATAATTTTGATGGTTTTGAGCCGGCACCACATCTCGTAAAGTTTCTAACCAAGTTTTAGGTATTGCCCCAACTCAATCAGAAACCCACTTTCCCAATTCTGACCCTTCTTCCATATTCTGAACCAACTCACAATTGAGGACTGACAGTGAATGTGATCCCATCATGTCTCCGTCAAATTCCAACTTTCAGAATCCTGGAATAAATTAGGATCCCTCCGTCATGAGTCTTGCCCTTATCATTATGATTACGCAGAGTTGGCTAACCTTTAGAAGAAGTAAGTGCCTGTGAAAGGTCACGCGTTTTTATTGCTCAGAAAACTTATTTAAGTAAACACCATTTTTTCCATGCTAAATATGCCGCTTGCAACGAAACCCGGCCGGACTCTGATCAGAAACAAGGAAACAAGATGGCTGTTGTTCCTTCGGCGTGAGTGAAGAGAAATCGATGTAAAGGTGTTACTTATTGCCCTAACGTATCGTGGAGCGTAGCCTATTATCCTGATTAAAATATCCAATAATCGAATTCCTGCTCACGAGAGAGTTGATTAATGAGAGGGGAGTGACGTGGCTGTACACCGCTCGTGAACCGCTGCTACCCCTCTTCACCCCTCTTTTCCCTCTCCGGTTACTTCCGTCTCTGCTCATTCATCCCGCTCTGTGTGTCTCTCCGTTGCTTTGTTCGCCCTTGTTCGTGGGACCGAATCCTACGTTTTTAGCGTCCTGTAACCACCTGGGTTCAAGATCATTTACGTTTCGAGACATCGTGTTGAGTCTGCCGGAGAACATCTCGGGTGAAAGAACCGGAAATAAAACCGTATCGGCATGGAAGCTGACTGGAAGATAGATCGCGGAAAGTTGTTGTGAAATGGTATATTTTTTTTCTGAACACGGCACAATGATATCCTTGGGTAAACCTTCAGCCGGGTAGCAATTCACTATCACTTTTTGGGCCAAGGATGTAGAGACCCCCGCGGATATAGTCGTGGGAATGATCAGGATGCGAACATAGACGTGAACGCGAACCTGAACCTGATAACCTAATACCTTTTATCTAGCCCTGACATACACGTGCACGAAAAAGCAAGAGAGAGATAGAGGAAGAGGGTTTCGGGAGCTCGGAGTTGGGGTTTGAGGGTTGAGGGTTGACGGTTGAGGGAGGGTCGGATAAAAGACGTATAGACATCCACCAACCGGTTGTAACACGCCGGACACGTTGTACCTTTATATCGGCTACTGATCCGCCAAAACGACACGACAATACACTCACTCTATGGCAGCCCGGCGACAGAGATATGTACGTGTAGGCGAGCTTTTATCACACGTCGTTTCATTATAACAAAGCGCCAACCAGCTACTGCTGCGAGATTAGAAGTTTCATTTTTTATTCCACCGATTCCCTGCTGAACAACCGCCGAACACCGTTTATCGTTAATTTTTTATTTCTGCGGATTTCATACAGCGTGTAATGAAATCATAATTCAAATCGAAGTTTCGCAAACTTTTGAGGAAACATAGAACAGTAGTCACATAGGGGACAAAAATTTTTGGAATTGCAGAGAAATCGTGTGAGGAATGCAAAGAATTTCAAAGTCAACTGATCTATGAGTCTATGAAGAGTCGCGAATATTTCAGATAACTGTGAGAGTTAGGCACAAGTTAGAGACTTTCAAAAATAATGAACAACTATGGGGGAAAAGTGAGTAAATCCACTGGTCTTGCATGAAATAAAGGAAAAGAAAAGTAAACAACACTTGTGAAACTGCCATTTGATGTTACGCTAGAATACAAAATTTGAGCGTCAATTTGTGAATTATCGGAGAAAAGAAGCAGTGAATCAGAAGAGAACTATCAATACTCGACGGAGAACTTGAAAGGATTTTCAAATTCAAAATTTCAAACATCCTATTACAGTAACTCCCGTAGCTCAGAGAGAGACTCTAATTTTGCAAACAAAAAAGTTGCGATTGCTTTTCCTTGTGTGGTATATGCTTTGATTTGATTTATCGAACAACGGCTGGACCTCCTGATCGACATCTGTTCAGTCGAAAGTACGCCTCTTGCCTAGTCCGCAATCTACAATTTTGCATGCAAATTTATATTCCCCCTATTTTCGTTAAATCCTGTTCCTTGATGAGGGGTGGAAAAATTAAGAGACGAACACAAACCCTGAATAAAGACAGCATTATAATTTTGGTCTAATTTAATTAATCTGCCCCGTTTTACTCCACCTAAGTTTCTATCCTCATTTTACCTGTTTCAACTAAAAATAGAAAAATTAGAGTACCTATATATGAGACTCTGAAGAAAATTTTATGGCGTAAAGAGCGCAAGGTGGCATGCCACTGCGATAAAACATATCGAGCGATGACGCAGAGGGCTTAAAAGATTAAAATAATAATATGGTACGGAATTGGACACGGTCGTAGAGCGCCAGGCCCGGGTCCGAATCCTTGTAATCTTCGTCGGCCATATGCCACGTATCCAAGGGGAGAGGAGAGACGGAGAGAGAAGAGGAGGTCCGAGAGCGAAGGGGTGACAGGGAAAGAAGAGGAAAAAAGAAAAAGTAGCACGAAAACTCCCGCTGACCTAATCTCCCGCGGGCTGGAAGGGTAAAAAAAGCGGAACATTACTAAGGGGTGGATTGGGGTGGAGGCAGAGCCACGGAGTTATTCAATTATTGGGACTGCGATTTAAATTGGCAACGCCACACGTGTCACACAGCTCCCGAACTCTAGTTTTCCTTCAAAATAAATGGCACAATGTTCTTTCTATTTCTCGTTTCCTTTCATTTCATTCGATTGTAGTTTTTCCTCCGCCCCCCCCGGTAGGCGGCTAGGTGCATAGTGCAGTTTATCAGCGAAGTATAACGCGGAAAAAATATTCAATCGAACTGCGACGACCCTTCTAGATTTGGGAAAAAAAGAATTAAATGATCGTATCATAGTCTGGAGGGGTGAAAGTAAAATAAAACTATCGGCTATCTGCAGACGCCCCTGCAGAGAACGGTTGCATTGCTATAGATAAGAAAAGCGTCGAATTTCACTTTACTCCACTTTACTTCACTTTATGTTCGTTTTTCATTCCATTACACTTTTAGAAAACGACGCCCGCCGCATCATCTTCTGGAAAATAACTTGTTATTATAATTGACAGATCTGATCTGAAATCTTGCAGTCTCGTGATACAGACATCTCTAGGTGGCAGTGTTTGTCCGGTCACGAACTTTCGCACTTTGTTCGAACAGATTGAAGAGAACTATTATTGGGAAAACTTTCTCTCAATTTTTCTATATTCGCGCCACAGCTACAGCTTCCAACTTCTCTTTTTTCAATTCATTTTCAATTCTACTTTATCTACTTTATGTAGCTCGTTCGCATAAATCGATGTCGCAATGTTTCCTACTTTCTCTACACGTACCTACACTCTATTGAGCAGTAGTAGTAACTTTTTCGACGAAAAATATTCTGTCTCTCATATTTCTAATGGGCTCGATATTAATACCGAAGATTAACTAGGATCAGACGAATTTCAGATTCAGATTGCGCCGAGCTTCGAAAAAGACTGTTTAAAAATGAAAAAGTCAATGAATATCGTGAAAACAATGAACGAGATTATGCTCCTAGAACAATGGGATATCAAATTGTATTCGAAAGCTACAGAGTAATTTCCTTTTTTCCTATTTGGTTTGTTAAATAAATTTTATTTCCTCATTAAATGGCTTTCGCGAAACAAGTTTCTCCGATCTTTTCCCCATTAAATACCCAAACTATAGATTTACCGTCGTATTTTTACCCTACTGCTAATCCGACAGCCGGATTACGATCGACGTTGAAATGGGAATAAACTTTTCAGTAATTTCGAATTATCGGAAGACACGCAGCGACGAAATATTCAAGGCGAGGTGGACTTACAATCACTGAAACTTCTCTCTCCGAGTGTTTTTTTTTTTTCTTTTTTTTTTCTGTTTTCTCAATATCTTGTCACTGTATTCAAAAATAATTGAAACACACACACGCACGGTGACATTTTTTCCCCCAGGATCGAGCATGGCGTTTTGAAAAAGTTTCGAGCATTTAAATCTTCTTCGTTTCAATTCTTATCGAGCAGAATCATCATTAATGATCATGTGCTATTGCTCGTCGGTATTTTGGAAATTTATCAAAAAATCTAAGTTGGATTTCTATTTTTTGTCTCGTACCGCGCGCGAAGTCGTCGGAGTTATGTGTCCCATTCTGTATAACCGAGGGGTTAAACTTTCGGGAAAATTCTAAAGCTTTCGCTGCACCAGCTCGATGAAAACGTGTAAGGGAGTGAGAAGTTTGGATGCGGTCCATCCTGGACACAAAGGACACCCCCCACCGTATTTTGGCTGTCTGGTTCTCTCTCTGGCCCGGGCACGCACCTAGGTATCTGCGCTTATCTCCCGCTTCCCTCTGCATCAGAGTTTGTTGCCACGAACCACATAACGCCATCATGCCATACCACGGAGATTCCGTGCGGTTCCGTACCGGAAATGAAGTAAAATTTGTTGACCCTCGTTCGGCGATAAAACCAACCAGATAAAAATGGGGGGGGGGGGGGGGGGGGGGGGGGGAATGGGGCAAGCCGCGGAATCGCACAGAGAAGTAAAGTAGAAATAAACTTGGGAATGATACGACGTTATACTTTGAATTCTGATGACTCGACAAACAAGAATCAACTCCAGCGCGCGGCGTCGCCATCGGCGTCTGAGATCTTTGATCGAATCTTCTCAAATGTATTTAGACCGAGGAGAGACTCTGTGATTCAGGATGGTTTGCAAAAAATCCGCGGGATTGAATGTTTTTGCGTCAAATTTTTGGGGTGCATTTTCGTCTTCTTGCGTCTTCTTTCGTCTTCGATCGATTGCAATTTACTAGCTTGAAACAATTTTTGCTTGAAAATCACGCTCACAATCAGCTACGCAAAGAAAGAAAAAAAAACAACGAATGAAACAAGTTATAGTCAGAAAAGGAATGAAACTTTTGATCGTGATTACCTGAAGAGATAAACAGCTGTGATTAATATCCAAACAGATATGAAGAGGGGGGCAGGGGGAGGGAAGGGGTGGCTGATAAAGCGACTGTTGCAGGAAGGAGCGTTAGATGAAGCGCGAATAAGAGGAAGAAGTGTAGAAGCAGAAGCAGAGAGAAAGCGGAGACACGTAGATTTGCTTAAATCTGGCTAACAGCTTCATTTATCTCTGGCTAACTTTTTGCGTAGCGGACATAGCGCGAGGGCTCGGGTCTGATCTATCCCTGCGATATGACTGCCGTTCTTGGCGGGAGGTGAAATATAGCCAAGGAAATATAAATCGAGTTAGAAACTACCGCACCACGTGGATTTAATACCGTAGAAAACGTCAGTTCCTCGTACGTTTATTTACTATATTTTATTCTATTTTTTGAATAATTTTCATTTCACTTTTCATTTTTGACCGTGGAAGACCCTGCAGCAGCGACGCGAAGCTCTGCAGTTCCTGCCTCTTTCGTTCTCCTCTGACAAAAGCTCCGCCATAAACCTCGTGATGGCTGGGCTCCTCCTCCGCGCCGTCTACTTTTCCTTCTCTGGATTCACCCTACGTCGACACTGATCTGCTTAACATATGAAAGCAACAACCCCTCATGGATATTATAAAAGACTCGTTCCACTCCAAACTAACAGACCCTGAACAAAGATATATTTTACACTGAATCGGGTACGGGAGAACAGAACAAACCGAGCTCGTTGTACCCGCACTGGAATTAAATTTAACGCGCTCTCCTCGCTTCGTGAACACCGCGGCCTATGTGATTTACAATACAAAAAGGAAAAAAACGAACAAAACAAAAAATCAATCAAAAGTGGAACACATTATTCGTTCGTCTTCGATACTATGTCGGTTCATATTCTGTTTCGTTTGCCATTTGAATGCATTTTCCACCTGTCGTACCGTTCACAGAACATTTTTTGACAAATAATATGATAAGAGTCACCAAAAAGAGCAAGCTATCGGCAATGATTGACTCGTTCAGTGACTTTTATATTATCATCTGCCGTGTTTCGAATTCGTAACAAAATTTAACGTATTCTTCGATTTTCCTTCTTTCAGAACATGTTCGAGAATTCAGCTGCGGGATGCTGTACTACAGGACATTGTATCTGGACAGCAAAAGAGATGCCCTTTACGTTGGTGCGATGTGAGTACAATTTTCACCAATTTTACCTGCGTTAGGGTTTTGCCTTTTTATATACGGAGGAAATGTTCGTTGGACACAGTTTAAAACTTCGGTGGCTGAAAACTTCATCAATATAACGATAAATTCCTTCCATATATCGGAGGATTGAAAATGGAAATACGTTTTCGGAGGAGAAGAAAAAATCCAGTGTCCAAATATAATAAATTGAACTGACGACTTATCACATTATACTATTTTCACCGAGTCCATGATACTATCGGACATTTATTCATGATAGTCCGTCGCCCCATCGTCTGCAGTGTCATGGGAAAAAAGATATTTGAAAGGTGGTGCACCGTTCCCTGGCACAAATTGTTACACTGCTAGTTTATATACCCTCCTACATATACTATACATACACATTACACATATAAACACCTAAAGCTAGTATTTTTCCTGGCTGCTTATTCCTCGTTTCTCCCTCATGTCTCCGACATCATTACTATACCGAAGAGGGTATTATGCCTTGATCCTCGCCTCTCCTATTCTCTCCTTTCCTCTCCCGCCCCGGTTTGTTTCTTTGTGTAGTCCTCCCCTCTTGCCCCACTGTTCCTTAATTTGGTAAATGCCAACAAAATGCTAGCGTTGATAATGGAGGCGGGCGGACAGCCCCATTGAATGGCACCGGCCGACCGACTGACGGTAGACGTCCACCAGGACCACGAGGACACGGCGATGAATGATATACCCCGTACCCAACCAGACCTGAACCTCAACCTCAACCCCAATCCTCAGTCTGAGCTGAATTTCCGCTCCGGCCTGGTGAGAGGATCACCGCTAGACTACCAGACCCTCAAAGCCGAGGGGAAGATCAAAATTGTTACAACTCCACCTCGGTTCTCTCTACCTTCTTTCTTTCCATCTCTATATATATCAATCTGCGTTTGGAACGGTGAAGATCTGACTCGCTTCATCACGTTCACAATGTCGAAGAATTGAACCGACCAGGCACAAGCATGTATTCTCGTTGCACTGCAATATTTTCACAAAGCACATTTGAGGTGGCACATTATTTTGCTCAGAATGGTCGTTTCGCATCCCATTGTATCAATCTCGAGCCCTCGCAAGTTTGTATGGACGAATTAAATTCAGGCAGAAGTGAAATTTCACCTCAGTGATAGTTACTCGACCAAGCAAATATCGAGCGGAGACTGAAGTTAGTTGTACTGTCCAACATATTCGTATTGTCTGTAACATGTCTCAATGATATCCTATAGGCATGCACATTAGTGCAGTGTTCCAGAACAATTCTAGAAACTGTTGAGCAAACCTTTGTTCCATGTGCATGCACACTGCGTTGCGTTGGTGTATACTACAAAGTTCAAGTTATCCAGACTGTTCGGGGGATCTTGTTAGATTGTGCAAAACCAATAATGAAATACCGTGTCGCATCCTTATCCAATTTTTTGATTTCCACGCGCTGCTGTACGTTGCGAATGAAAGTCGACTCTGGCCTTCGTTCTCTTTGTTCGTGTCATGTGGATTGTGATCAGAGACGCTCTACCTCAACGCTATTATCCACAGATTAGTATTGCTGTTCGCGGTAGTAAAAGGAAATGAAATGTTATTCCGATCGATTCAATCAGTCACTTCCGCCGGTCATGCATCAATTTCGTTAATGAGATCAGCCAAATTTATACGAATCTATAGTAGCAGTCACGGTTTATAATGGCGGCATCAATGATTGAGTTTGAAAAGGGTTACTCGATTACCATTATATTGTACCGTCAACATCAATGACGCGCTATGATCAACGTTCGATTCTTTTCTCGAAACAATATTTTATGGTTTCATTATTATTCAACAATATCGGTGTCTTGATTCAACTGTCATTTTGCTTATGACAGTTATGTGAAATTGCGGCAAATATTGGAAAACTCCTTTTACGAGAAGCGAAAGAGGATAAAATTGTGTAATAAAATAAGAAGAAAGAGAACACAGCGAGGAGTGGACACGGATAATTGACGTTATGGAGAGTTCTGCGTGAATTTTGTTTAATTTTTTGTTTTTCTTTTATTGCATCTGAATTGACGGGCGCTTTTATCTTCGGCGTTAATTGGAAACGTATAGCGCTGCTCCCGTTAACTTTGCCTTTGACATATTCGTGTAGGTTGGGCAAATAAAATATGAAAAAAGTAACGACTTCAAAGAGTGGGACACTCTATTGTATAGATCAATCCAAAATTGGCGGTGATAATTTTAGGTCATATCTTTGTACGTGGATATTTTGGCGGAGTGAAATTACACGAAATAGGGATAATAATAACGAAATGCCAAAAATATTTCTGTTCGGGGCTTATGAAATGAGAAAGCAAATATACTCCGGCAACGATAAACTTGTTAGTGTATAGCATAGTATAAGGTATAAGTAGAGGAGTAGGTTGGTGAATGGAGGAGGATCAAAACCGGCTCGAAAAACGTAAATGGGTGTTTACGCCAAATGGTAATATAACCGACCGCTACCATTAATCATAAATTGGCTTTGTTATTCCGTGTAAGACATCGGAAAAATCAATGCCTCCGATCATCAATCAAGTCCACGTTCTACTCGCAGGAAACCCGCTTGTCGACCAGAGTCAAATTTAAGCTGTAATAAATTCCACCGTCAAGTTGCGAAGCCGCTGCCTGCTGTACCTGTAAGTTCCACGTCTTTCGATATCTTGGCGGTTGATCAAACATTTCAAATCATTTTTTATTCCATCTCTCGATTTTCGTATTGAATGAAAATTTATCGCCAAGAGTGATGATTATCTTGTTATATGAGATGAATGAATCGAATCATTGATAACCACATAAATCGTTTTCTTAATTTAAACGAATTTCAATAACTGCATAACATTATTTTTCTACAGCTCCGCGCGTGACGTAGGTACCTATACTAAAATAAATGATTTACCGATTTCTCTGAGTAGCTAGGTGGGTACATTTGGGCAGTTTGAACATATACGCATGAAGTGAAAACTTTCCTCCATCCCTCACACTCTGAATTTATTCAACCTCTATTGAAATACATGGAATGAATAGAGCTCCAACTGAAAATAAAGTTACACCAGCCGCTTCTGCGATCCGCCTTCGACATTGCCACGATAGATGCACTGTGGCAAAAAAACTGGGTAAATTTGATTTCGAACTGCCTACCTATCCACAGCTAGGTACGCTCAGGAAAAAAGAAACTTTTAATTACACCAAAACTCGGTTTCGAATTCAAACTCGTCATAAACCGTCAGAATTTTCATCAAATTACATTCATATATCTGTTCTTCAAAATTGCTACTACCAGATACATGATTCACATGGATATTTTAGGCTCACAGGAGAAATTCATCGGATCAACCAAGTCTGATTACATCCGATGAAATACAAAATTTGTCCAATCAAATCTGGTCAGATCTGACACGTGATCTGACTAAATCTGATTGGATATAGTCGGATTGGACATTCGGACCGTTCAATGACTATTCAATATCTCTGCAGATCTGGTAAGATCTAATTGGGACAAAATTTTCATCTGATCGGATGGAATCGGATGAGGATTAGATTTGAATTCAGTCTAGATTAGATCTGGACAAAAGTTATTCATTATTCTCCTAGGGGTGTTAACATTTTGAGATACAATTATTCATTCGTGCCTCGTGACCAAATTCACACGTCAATTAACCCCGGCTAACACCACCTTTTTCATTTCTGTTTCAGGGACAAGGTGTTCAGACTGAACTTGAGCAATATCAGCCACTCGAACTGCGAGGTAAGTGATTCTGCGGCTGCTATATTTATTCACTTTTACACGACACGTTCGAGCGCCTAAATCGAAGAGTAGTTCATGGCGCCACCGATAGGTGGACGAATTTCCGTAGAGACTCTCACGTTCAAAGTACATTGAGCCGTGGACTAAGACTTTGCTCATCCGAAAGAATATTTTCCCTGCACTATTTCATCTTGGAAAAAGTATCGATTGATTATGGTCTATGCAACTTTAGGGTCGGAATTGACGACTCTCAGTTTTTTTTTAATCCGGTTTCCACAAAAATACAAAAATCAAACACGCAATTTCAAAATGCTGCGAATGAAGTACTCCCGAAATCAAGAATAGGATAAAAATGCATCAGAATTAAGACATGTTTTCGAACTGCGCGTGTGGCGATTTTTTCAACAGAGATGAAACGCCCAGAGCTCTGGGGTGCCCTACTCAGAGTTTGACAAAAGATTCTATCGACGAAAAATCTGGAGTGGTCCATCCCTATAAAACTGTCAATCATATAACCGCCCCTCAGGGATAGTCGTCGTAGGTACTGCTGTAGGGACAGCTGACACTTTCTGACGGCGCTAAGCGAGCCATTGTCGATTTTTTGGGGTGTTGGAGGTTAGTCGCGCGACCTAGTAGGTAGAAATGTCGCTTGTATTTGAACACGTGGCAAATCCCTAGGTCGAACTCGTTAAAATTTTTCTCCTACGTGCTAGTCCCGTGAATCTACCTATATAAAAAGTATTTCTACGTTATGGTACGCTTTTCGTACGATGAGTGCCTGGGCTCGTACGTGTCCAGCACTTCAATGATTCGTATGAAAGTTGAATCGAAATATCAAACGCCATACTACACGTTCTCGTCGTGTCAAAATTTCAATACAAAATTAGAAGGTAAATAACGGATAAAAACATTTTCAAGTATGAAAATTGGCCGTTGAAGTTTTACTGAATCTAGAATCCTTCGAAATTGATGAGAAGACACACTTCTGTGAACCGATCATCAGCTTTCGTGACTCTGATTCTCCTTTTTTCTTTCAAATTTTAGTTTATTTTCTCCCGAGTGTTAGTCATTCTAGCAATAACGAAATTCCGTGGGATGAAATTGTACTTGTAACCGTGCCTTCCAACCGCAGGGAGCACTTTCCGCAGGGGATTAACACCGCTGGGAATAGGGTTTCGATTTTAGTCCGTGGGCGAGTCATGAAACGAGCGTAACTTTGAGCCAATTGTAATCCTTCGCACACCCTTCTTTTTCCTCTTTTCTACACACTAGTTTCACCGAATATCTGTTACATATTTTTATACATGGAACATGCGGCTGTATAACAAATAGAAGAGAACAAAAAACGGCGGGAAGAGATGGATACGACAAAATAAACGGATGGAAGATATTCAAAATTGTGGTGGGGTTGAAATGGGAATAATATATTCGCGCAGTGAAAACGTACAAGAAGAGTAACGTGATCCAATTTCTCGTTTTGCATACATGCATACCCGATCGTATATTCTAACTCGATGGTATTATTAGCGACAGAGCAGCGGTGTATATGATTTGGGGGAAATAAAGGAAGGCGTATTCGTATCTCATATCATATGCATCCATATACTTATCATACCCTCGTACGTGTTTGGTAACTTTGTTCGCAAGCACAACGCAGTTCTCCACCTTCTTTATTCATGACTCATGGCTCTTGAAGGTATAACTTTTCATATCACGGTTAGATAAATTGTGTTCCATATGACCTGAGGACTCCAAAAAATTTTTGCTCCGAATATCGCTAAGATATTTTTATAACAATTCTGTTCTCAGTCTGTCTCCCTCTCTCCTTAGCCTTCGTTCTTACTCATACGCGATTCAATATTTGCATTTATCTGCATTTTTTGCGTAATTTCATCTCATTTTTCGGTTATTTGTTATTTTCGGTTTTTGGGGTCCATTATTCATCCTGAATTGGCAAACCAATCATTGAAGAGAAAGAACCTACTTCGTACAAGAATTTTACGAGGCGGTAAATAAATCCTCCGATAGGATATGTTATAGGGATTACGAATAGACTGTGCTGCTATACTACAGCGGCCAAATAAAGTACGGCGTATTTCACTAGCCGAGAGTGGTATGGATTTACCGGACGGGTCAAAGTTCAACCAGAGACCGCTGAGATGCCTGACGTCTGACGGGATCAGAGTTACCTGTACGGCAGCGTTCCCCATAGCTACGTGTAACCAAACTGAAAATAGGAGCTCTCGGTGAAGAACGTAGACTAGTCTCCTCTTCCGGGTTAAAGTATTAAAGAAACCTGCCTGCAGGATTTATAAGCCTGTAAAACCGCGTGGATCACGGATGAGAGATATTTTCCTACTCCGACGTGAAAAAGATTCCGCATCGCCGTCGTACCGTTTCTACTCTACGAGCTTAGTATGTGCGGCATGATCCCACGCCCCGTTTCTCACAACTCAAACTTTCGAGGAAACAGAATTTTAGTCGATTAGAAAAACGGGAACCCGGAATACACCGATGAGTTGAGAAAAATAGAAACAAAAAACGTACAGTTTAATGATCCTTTGAATGTTCATTAGGACGAAAGATGACGTGAAAAATGCGCACTCATCACTCATCAAATTCTCCACGGAGGACAAAAAGTTCGGTAAAATGATTCCGAAGCAGAGAGATCAGCTTCGAGGTTACGTTTAATTTGCATTTTCACCAATTTCTTTTTCGTTTCTAACTATAGTTTTCACAATAGTGGTATTTCGGGGTTTGAACACAATTTTTGACCCGGTTGTGTATTCTCAAAAAATAACTGAAGACAAAAATGAGTACGACTATTTTGATGTATCCGAAAAAAACTTCCTTGTGCAGTTTCTGTCTTTCAAATTCTTTTACAATTTGTTGTTACGAACAAACAGACGTTGCAGCTCCGTTCGAATCATTCTTCGTCTTTGCATCACCGAGGTAGCGTCCTCTTCGATTCCTCATAGATTTGCTTGAAATGGAAAAACAAATCGTCACGCAAGATTCTGAAAATAGTAATTCAAAGCTCGAATTGCTAATTCAAAGCTCGAATTGCCTGTTTTAAGGTACTTGGTTAAATTGATCTCTCAGCATTGTCTACTCACTAGAATAATATCCCAGTTCCTAGTTCTCGTTCCGAATGTGAACAGTGATCCGGAATTTTCAAAGGTTACTACATGCATGCACTCGTGTATACAAGCTCAGAGAATTTCGTGAGTTAAGATTCATTCTGGCCTGTAAGCTAGCAGTAAACAATCCCTCCTTCATCCCCCTGAAATATGAACACGAAGTTGTTGGGTGGCCCTGTTGCTTTCTGAAATGATGATATTAAATATACATCCCTTACTTGCGTAGCAGCGCAGGCGGTAGTAGGCGAATAAGAAGATACACCTCTCAGAGTTTTCCTCAGGTATTATAGTTGTGTTAGTGACTCGCCCTCGGCCTAAGGGATGCTGTGCAAGTAGAGAACCTTACCGCGGCTCACACTAGGCGGATCTATACCCCAACTTGTAGCGCGCCCCGCAGGTTTACAACCGCGATGAATTTCGGATGACTAGCAACAAAAATTTCAGTTTGACGAGCCTCACTATTCCTTCTCCTCTCCTCGCCGCGGTGCCCCCCCCCCCTCCCCCCCCCCCGCATAAAAATGGGCTCACCATATACTTAACTGTTTTTAATAATTCAACACCCACTTCGGTTCTTCTTCTTCTTCTTCTTCTTCTTCTTCTTCTTCTTCTTCTTCTTCTTCTTCTTCTTCTTCTTCTTCTTCTTCTTCTTCTTCTGCTTCTTCTTCTTCTTTCACTCTTTTCTCTTTCGTACGATATTCAGTACACTGTCTTTTTGTCAGCTTTGTTAAACTTCTCAAAAATAGTCGATATTATCGTGGAATCATGGATTTTGAACAATCTGGAACAAGATCTAATAAGAATTTTATTCCCCACATCCCATACTTTGTTTCACAATTTTTCGTTCTGGAATTCGAAACGACTGTAATTTGATTCTCGAAAAGTTTAATATTTGCCAAAATTTTTGAACAATCTTGATTAAATTTGGCACCGCACAGACGGAGAAAAGTTTTGTTGAATCGACGAATAATTTCTCAGTCTCGCCGCGGTCGAACAAATTTTTTGCTGTTGAACCATTCAAGAAATTTTGTTCGATTAAAATATGATTTGTTGATTGAAGAAAAAATTAGTTCGATTCTAAGATATTTGTCGTAAATTTGGTTGATTCAAGTCAATATTCTTCCGAGTGCAAGCTTTCTTGGTTCGGACGAACATCGCACAAAATGAGGACGACTCAAACTCGAAAATGTTCCACCACACTCACAATTTTCGATGAATCTTGATGAAGATTTATGAAGAAAATGGTAAATTTCTAAATAATTACCTCGTCAGAGTATTTTCTGCCATTTTAGACTCTCGAACATGTCCTCAGGAGTATTACAACAGAATGCAACTGCAGGTCACATACTTTTCAGCTGATGATGATCAGTCGAGTAAGTTTCCAGACAATAGCTACATTTCGGTAAGGTTTGTAATTGGAGAAGAGGAAATGGGATGTGGGCGGGGGTGGGGCTGGGGGTGAGCGTGGGGGGAGGTATGGTTATCCGAACAAGTAAGACAAACAACAGTTATAACAGTTGGAAATATCTCTCCCTCTCACTCTTTCACTCTAATTTTGTCCTTCAAGCCTCCCATCTTCAGTTTCACAAACTTACAGGACCGTCGAGTTGACTCGAGTCGCGTCGCGCGACGCGTCGTTTCGTTTGTCTTTCTACCACCTTAGTCGCTGCTTTACGGCTTAACTTTTTAATTACCGGTACGACTCGTGTTTATTGTCACATTACGCCTTGCCTACCCCGTATCCCACCCAGAGCCCCATCTGCCAGCCCACGTTCTCTCATACTAGCTCGGTGCTAACGAGGGCCAAATACTGCCTAAAGGTCTGAGCGTGCTTAGCGTGAACAAGATGGGAGGTGGCTCCCAGGTTTAATTTATGGGAAAAGTGTTTAAACAGCTATAGATTCTTTTTCCTCTTCCCTTTCTTCTTCTTCTTCTTCTTCTTCTTCGTCTTTGACTCGACTCGCCTTGCTACAAGGAGCCTTTCTTTTCATATCTACCCGGCGTAGATTGTACAGACTATGAAAAAAAGCAATTGCACCAACTTGCAGCCGAGCAAAGCCTTCTCTCTGTACTTCATCTGTGAATAAGTCTACCAGGAATGAGAATCACGGCGGACTGAGTATTCTCTGAAAGTGAAAATAAATGAAATAAAAAACGAGAAATGAAAAATGGAAAAGGGAAACACCGTTTCTTTTTCGCGCCCTTTTGCCACGGCTTAACAAAATTTCAATTATTCCACCCCACCCGTCGAAGCGGGGGGATGGTATAAAAAAGTCGTTGATCCTGGAGCGTCAAATTCGGAGATAAAAACTGACGAGTAACGTAGTGAAGTAAATCACCATACCTACCAGTCGAGCTGAAACCCTGTTATCATAGATTGAAATCAATATTGACTGCAGATTGAATTCGGACGGGATCTGCACGAAGAGAGAGAGAGAGAGAGAGGAAGAGAGCAGCTGACAGTCCATTATCAAAAAATGACTTACGCCTTCGTCCGCGATCGAGTTGCGTTTTCCTTCATCTACTGCACCCTGCTGGGGTTCCACACGCATTCGGTATCAATTCTCCATGAACCGTGTTTTGTGTTTTTTTTTTCTTCTTCTTTGTTCCCTGAAAGTCTCGCGCACGTTGGGGATGATGAACCGAGAGCGTGTCATGCAGTCGGAGAGACCCGAGCCTAGCTATTCGATCTGGTCGATCTGAGTGCCGCCCGATGTCCTGAGTTAATATTTGATGAGATAAAAAGGGCCGCGGTGGCTCAATTCGATAAATTTTTAACGAACAAGGCCGCGGTTCGGGGGTCAGGATACGGGATATAGGATACGGGTAACAAGACTTCAGGATGGCGCGACTCTGGACCCGAGTTTCAGGTTAGAGGGTGTCGGTCCCCATGGGAAAAGCACAGTTTTCCTTACTTAATATTTCATCATGGTAAATTGTGACATCCCGTCCATCCAGCCTCCTTCGAGTCCGCCCACGCACTGTTTACTACCACTGATACAATGTGCTCGCATTGTGCCCTCTGCAGTTGTACAGCTCAGAAGCCGGGGAGGGGATTCCTTCTGGCAGTATTTATGACCGGAAACAATGAAAAAGAAATTCGAAATTCACTGAGAATTCCGAAGCATGATTTCAGTTCGAACAAAAATCGACTTGGATTTGAACTGGAGTTCATATTTTTTCCCATCGACCAATACTTCATACCCTTGAGTGCGCGATCCACGAGTCTCCGTCTTCATGGCCTGATTAATCGCTCCTCGCAAGGGCAGAAAATAACTATTTTCTGGAAACCAATCGGCAGCGTCGGCCCATGATGCGGTATATATGCGAGTAATAAGCATGGGCCGGGGCCATTGATAACCACCTTGGCAGCATTAAATTCCAGGGGTAACCGGAGCTGGCTAGCCGGTAATTAAAAGCCGACCCATTACCACGACGCACGTCGGGTAATATCTACAGCTAAGCGATACCCGTGCTCGTTATACTAATCATGGTTATCCTGGAGCAGAGGTGACCCCAGAAAACGACGTGATACATAATTGCTGATGATTCTTGCGCGCGGATGATACAAAATATTGTTATTAGAACGTTCAGTATTTAACGTTAACGAGAAGCAATCCATATTGTGCAAGATTTAGCTTCATTGGATCTGTAAATCATTTCTCGTGTCTTGCAAAAGAAAATTTTGGAAAGATCTACCGCGATGAAAGTATTCAGCGTTCGTATACACTATCCTAGAGCCGTTCGGATTTGTTGAACCTTTTAATATCATGGCGCGAATAAATTGATACTCTTTCACCAAGTTCGGGATAAAGTTTTTTGGGTTTTTTTCGTTCACCTCTCTCTCTCTCTCGCTCTCTCGCGTTCCTTCCTTCGTTTTACTGCTGCGGGATATCTCTTGAACGGAAGTCAAATATTCACTGGTTTACTTTAGCGAAGGGTATTTATGGGGTTTACGACTCTACTGGCTCGGCTCGACTTGACTCGACTCGATCCTGCACTCTTCAAGAAAGACCAAACTTTTTATGAGCTAAATATATGTATATACCTATATCGCTGATATTTTACTGCGTGAGAGTAAAAGAGAATTCATGGCTTCTTTACGAGATTATTCGGAACCATAGTCACAATAACAATAATAATGACGATGATGATGATGATGATGATGATGATGATGATGACGATGAACGTGAGGATGCTTTTTAAATATATTCGAAAATTGACAGTTCCGCGGGGATCGAGACACCTCTCTAGGTACAGCATGTTCCATGTATTTCACCCGATACTTTGAGGTGAGAAAAAAGCGCACTGATTACGAGGGCCTGGCTTCATGTGTAATCACCGTAGGAGCTTCCGACCCCCGTTTACCCCCCTTGTCCTCAAAGTTCTCTTTATACCTTTTCACCTCTCCACCTTTCCACGTTCTGCCCTTTTCCTCTCGCTCTCCCGGATCTCAGACGTCTCTATTCAGCTCAGAAGGCTTGAAGCGTAGAGATGCCAGCTTGATTAAGCTCCCGGAGGTGATGATGACACGGAGAAATATCAGGGGTTTTCATTCCAAGGAATCATGCTCAGGAAATTCACTAGCATGATCATAGAACAGAACAAGACATTGATTGAAATATAAATGTGTAACACTTCGTTCGAAGCACGTGTCAGGCAATGTGAGATTGGACCAAGAAAATCGGTCGCTAATTTCTTTTGTGATCGTTTTGCTTGAACTTTTCCCAGACGGAGTTCACTTTCTGACTAGCTCTTCATCCGAAGGAAAATATTACACTATACTCATTGAATTGCCGTCCGTTGTGGGAATGAAAAATTGGCGAATGGCTTTTCTTTCGGAAAAAATACCGGATCACGTGACACATCGCGCAGCCTAGGCTGAATTAGGAAGTGTAATCAATGCCGACGCCATATTCATTAGCTTTTGATAAACCTATGCAGTTCTGTGCAGAAACGGGCATGTGCAGAATATGTAGTAGGCGCCTCACGCTCAAGCGGTTCTAGGCGACGCGACGACCGGGTTAGATGAGGAGGTACAGAGGCTAGGCGGCAGGTTATAGGTGCGGTGGGGTTGAGTTAGGTTGGCTCTACTGAATCGCGAGAAGGGGTTCACTGCGCTACTTTCTAGTACGCTCTCGACCTCTATGATAAGCACCGTCCGCATTACGCTACACCACGTCGAACCTAATTATTGAAGAATAAGATAAAACGAACATCGACCCTGGTTCCGTGTCGGTTGAAGGTGGCGCTGAAATTCACGGCACGATTCAACCCCTACGAAAGCTCGTTCTTTTTAACCCTGGCGTCAATTTCTTGTCTAGGAATGGAGAAACGTGTCCGTAGATCTTGTTCTCCGTGAGAAAATTTTCTATTGTCGCAGAATCCTTGACCTTATTCAGAGCACGCGACGTTTGAGGCAAGCTTGAAATGGTCCTGGTGACTAGCGCCTACAGTCGGTCCTTCCACCTTGACAAACCCCGTGAGTCGCACCTCCGCGGCTCTTGTGAAAAAAGCCAACAGGCAAGCACTCTTCAGTTGCGAAAAATACGGAGTGTGTGCTCCCCACTTTCCCTAAGGTGCAAGCTCGCCTAGGGGAAAACTAGGAGAGGCTAGACACTTTCGCTACAGTAGTCAAAGCTTAGTCCTCGCGCGTCAGCTAGGAAAAAATTGAAAGGTTGTCAGGAAATGAGGAAACTGGAGGAGGAAACATAAAAATAGAAAGAAAAATAGGTCGCATAGAGCTTCAGAGATGGGAAAATTAATACATCATGAAAACTCTTTACGTGTGGATGACATACAAAGCTGAGAAATGAATGATTGATGGATGAATAGACGAACCAATCAATTTTCGTGTTTCACTTTGAGACGAACAACTTTCACAGAAAAAATTGAAAGAGGAAATTTGATCGCTCAGGCGGTTTCTAATCTCGACAATTTCACTGAGGCAAATTAAATTTTGTTGAAACCGTGATCAAATTATTGCCAAGGGGCTGATGAGCATCCTTTTGAATCCTTTTATTTTCTGTTACAGAGAGACGCGGTGAATCTGGAGCCAAGTAATGTGGCCAATTGCGTATCGAAGGGAAAGTCAGAGGTGAGTAGCAGAAGACCAAAAGTGAAAATGGAAATAAAAACGTGATTTTAAGAAGTTCATTTGTGCAAAAATAGAACAACAGTAAAAGAAATATTCGCGCGTATTCAATTTAATGTGGAGCTATCCGACCGAAAATTTAACTATCACGTTTCGAATTGATGATAACGGTTTTATATGTATTTTCATTTTTATTGTTGTAAATATACGCAAAGGGAGAATAAAATTTCGAACGCATTGATCACACAGTTGAGAGATATTAATATATTCCTCTTGATTCGATTCGGCCCCATTTTACGATTCTATAACTCGTGTGAAATTCAAAACGCGATGGAACGGATACTCACGAATGAAATATTATATTTGGAAAAATATATTTTCATTATCACACTAGGACGCGTTTAACTTCAATTGATTTGCATTCCGCTTTACACGCCACGTACGATGAACAAAAAATCTCGTGCCTCCCAGGCGTGGAGAAAAATAAATTTCCCAAGTATGGAAATTCATCGGTGTACCAATAACATCAATTGATATATCAACAAGGTTATAAAGATTTTTCTCGAATAATAACCTCGGGGGTTCCGAAGAGACCAGACCAGGAGAACGGATCGGGAACACAATATAATACACATGTAACCGCGAGGCATTTCAGTCTCACATTTATTTATTCATCCAATTATTATTTGTACCCGTCAGCCAGTGTAAGCACAATGATTTTTCAGCACTTTGACTGCCGCAATCACATACGAGTCATACAGCCAATGGGAGAAGGGAATCGACTCTACATGTGTGGGACGAATGCCCACTCGCCGAAGGATTGGGTTATATACGTAAGTACTTCTCAGAAATCAGAAACGTAGACGAAAAGACAAAATTATCTCGACAATTTTCAGACTCGGCAACTAAAAATTCACTGCCGAGGATTCCGTTATCGATATGCAAAGACAAAATTATCATCTGCATTTCTCGCGCGGATGAGTTGAATCTTTCGAACTCGGAAACTGGTTCACAAGACAAAATTTATGGCTCCACTGTGACGAAAAACCATAGTTCCGTCTCTTCGTTCAGGATTCAATCGAATCATCGAATTGTTGGATCGGTATTTCTGTTCAGGATGCAAAAATCAAGCGTTCGACAAAATGCGGAAGGAATTTTAGGGATGCACTCTTCAATCCATAACCGGAACTACAATTTTCCGTCGATTGAACGTGGATCTCCCGTTCAGGATTCAATCCAATCATCAAATTGTTGGATCAGTATCTCTGTTCAGGGTCCAAAAATCAAGCGTGGGGAAGAATTCGGTCACGAAAAAATACTCACATGAGTGCAAGTAGAGATTACTCCCGAAGATTAACTCTCAATATTAAGGGTTATTATCCTCAAGAGTGTAGTCGATTTTTCCTCGGGGGTAGCACAGAGAGCTGGAGAGAGAATGAGGAGGACGAAGGAGTACGTCTTGCGTAATCTTCTTAGGCAAATTTCACATCATTACGGCGTATAATAGCCCGGGTCAAAAGATCCCGGCTCAATTTACGACCTACGTTGTACGCCACCTTGCCCATACATATATATATATACAGACGAACCTGCCAACCTTCGCAACTACAGCTATACCGGAGAGTCAGACATCCGAAGAGCTTTTGTTGTACATACGCGAATTGAGCCCGATACCTCCTGCAGCCTATCGGCATAGTTATCGGGTGTAATCGGACGATGTATTACTCACAATCAGCTACTCCAATTTCGAGGGTTCAATGTTCGCTAAGACCTGCGTAGACCGTCTTTCGGTCTCTGATCGTCGCTATGCGGCTTTTCTGATACGTGAAGAGAGATTAATACTCAGTCGTCTCCGTCCCAAGGGAGAATTCAAATACTGAACCGATGTACTACTCAATTGATTTCAGTGAGCAATCGATATACGCGGACGCACGAAAACTGGCCATAAAAATGCTCAGACTCGGGGAATAGTTACTCAATCATATTATGGATGTACGGTGATTTTTTGATGCCATGTCCATCAGAAATTTCCTGCTTACGCATTACAATGATAAACAATATTTCTACGATATTTCCGCAATATTATGTATACTGCTCACGCGGGTCAAGTTCGATAATACATCCGACTCTTTTTTCTTTTTTTGCAATAGTACCGACAATTTTTTAACCTTGTACTCGATTTTTTCTTCCAGAGCAATCTGACGCACCTTCCCAGGCACGAGTTTGTGCCAGGCGTGGGAATGGGCATAGCTAAATGCCCTTATGATCCTGCGGATAATTCGACAGCGGTTTGGGTCGAGAAAGGAAACCCTGGCGAGCTGCCGGCTCTTTACTCTGGTACGAATGCAGAGTTCACCAAAGCGGATACGGTTATCTTCCGAACGGACTTGTACAACCTTACAACCGGTCGAAAGGAATTTAGTTTCAAACGGACCCTTAAATACGACTCGAAATGGCTGGACAGTAAGTAACCTTTGAACAATCCCACGTAACCTAACTTACATTAGCCTAAGCCTCCTCGAAAACTCGTTTTAGTGCCTCGACTATAAGCCGGTGGTTTAATTAAATCGTGACGAATTGTTAAGCTCAAGGAATTCTCCATTAAATGCGATAGTTTTGACTCCTTAGAGCAGGCCGAAATTCAAAGCAAGAGAGAAATCGAGGAGGGAATATTCAGCCAGATACTCAGAGATCCAGGGGTGTTATTTTATTGCTTCGGCACTCCGGGGCTTACCCCATCCTCCTCTCTCTCTCTCTCTCTCTCTCTCTCTCTGGGTCTAGTACCCCTCCCTCAGCCCTAAATGTTCCTCAGCTAAAAGCGTGCCGCGCGCCTCATCATGGTGGAGGAGCGGAAACGATGTACTCCGATGTCACCGCCCATGCCGACGTTCGTTTAGACTTTAGGGCGTAAACTAAGCGCCCTGTAATTTGTCGACTACCCTTTTTTCCCTACATTTCTCTTCGATGCAGTGTGCTGTGAGAATTCGCGCAAAATTTGTTATTCGATCGACGTTTCTCGTCGTGTTTAATTATTTGGTGCAAGTAGTTTGACTCTGGATGTCGCAGAGTTCATTGACATCTCTTTATCTCTCGTCTCTTATTTCGAGTATCTTTCTCTCCGGGCTCTTGACGTGCCTGATTCGCGATTTGAATCTTGTAAGGAACTGTTCTTGGCTTGAGTTCGACGATGAGGATCCCCAGCCTCTCGAAGGACTTGGACCCAAACCCTTAGCAAAACACGAGCGGGAGTCGTGATTAGCTATTTGTTTCGGCGTTTAATTTAAAGCCAGACTCTCACCAACTAACTCCTGACACCCTCGGTATTGCGCTCTGGTGTTAACATCAAGGGCCATTCTATATTGAGTTTGTCTATTAGTAAAAGCGTTGATTAAATACGAGAGAGAGTCGAGAGATGGTTGGTTGGTTGGTTGGATGGATGGATGGATGGATGGATGGATGGATGGGTTCACGTGCCCCTCGCCTAAAGTCTAAAGTACATACAATGAAGACTGATACGATACCCCAAGTCAGAAAGAGACGAAGAAGGAAAGAGTGATAGAGAGAGAGAGAAAGATGGCAGGTTCAAGCTGATAGAGAGAAAGGTATTCAGATATACGTAAGACTCAGTTAACAAGCCTTGAATAACATTCTGATGAGCGGTGATAGCAGCTTTCAATCGAGGAGTCAAATTTCCATCGAGCATTTGTTACCGAATGTTGTTTTCGAGTACTAAAATAATGATTTTTGAATGGCAAGAATTTTTGATTGGCGACATATAAAGCTGCGTAGTCCCATGAAGTTTCCCGTTTTCTCTACGAGGTCGAAGGAAGAAACAGACATTGACGATTGAAAAAGTATGTACGATAATGAAAAGAAAAAATGAGGAGAAAAATGGAAAAGAAAAATTGTGAATGAGGTTCACAATTCAATTCGTGGTCTCGAGTTTTTTTTCGCCAGATGATGATGTTTGAAAAAAATCAAATATACTGCAGGGGTCAAAATAAAAGCGATAATACCTCTGGCGTTTCTGCAGAGGGCGGAATGAGTGCATGACATCTGATTAATTCTGAAAGGAATCCTTGAAGCGGTAGTCAAGACGGAGGGTGAACTTTTCATTCTGATTAAATTATCTCTTTCAAAATACGACAGAAGAAGACCACAGTGACTGATCGGGACGTACGCCTCTGATATCCTTCCTCATCGTTGAATGGGAACTATGTAGAGCATTGCAATGCACGGATGGCAGTAAATCGAGACAGAATTCTGCTTGATATGAATTCTCTCTAGTAGCTCGAAGTAAGACAATCGGTTTAACTATTCGAGTGTGAGGAAGGGAGATTAGATTCCGTTTTCAAGTAGCACTGGTATTACGATCATGCTTCGAAGCAACCGGGACCAGTTATCCTCTGCTGCAGATTATGGAAAGCCTACACTCGCTGTTATGCCGAGCACTGAACATCCTTCTAGAGAAAGAGTGGCGATCGTCATTCCTTACTTGTAGTACCGCGGTTCGTATGATTCCGAGGACTAAAGGTGCTTTTATTCAAATGTAGTCCGAGTGACACGGAATTTTACTGAAACCAGTGTTTGCAGGTTGCATGCAAGAACAGGGCACCGGAGATTGGAAATAATAAAATGTAAATAAGGTAAAGAAGGTTGGCATTTATACATGAAAGCCTGAGAAGCTACTATAGAGAACTTTCCGCGACGGGTAAATTTTACTATCTGCAAGAACTTTCCATTCGTATTTTGTTGTCCGGCTTTGATAATTTACATTGCCAGACCGACATTTCTTGCTCGGGTAAAATCTCTTTCTGGTAAGCACTGCAGCTGCTCTTCTTCTAGTCCACTGCAGAAGTACTCGTGTGTTTTGCAGAGAAACATATAGACATGTAGTTAGTCGCTTGGCTCAGAGCCCTACATCCAAAATCTCTACTCGAATTTCTACGCTCCCTCGCCCCCGTCCCTCCGCCCCTTGAAATTTCTTGACGCTCGATTTATTCAGTAAAAACTCGAAACCAGGTTGCACTGGGTAAAGTCGCGAATACATTATGCGGTCACATTTTGCTATGGGCTTCAAGGCAACAAAAACAAAATACATTCCGAGCACGAGCCGGAGTCGGAATAGGTGGGTTGGACTTGGTACTTGTGAAGTAATCCCATCCTACTTACATGCCACCGGATATCACGTGTACCCATGGCTTAATTGTATAGCCGGGGTTAATTGCTCGTGGCCGAGTTTACTTTTAGTTTCATACTCCTCCGTGCCACTTCTAACTTCCGATTCAAACTTCCTCAGGTGAAACTTATACTTTTAGCTAGAACCAGTAGAACGACCGGGAATACCGATCTCCCGAGGCTCAATCACTCTGTAATCATTGAAATAGTCTAAAGCACGCTTTTCGTCTGAAGAATATGACGAAGTACACGATTTGAACACTTCGTCTTTATAAAATGTCGTAAACGCTGAAGCCCGAAACCGTTCCTCACAGCGTTTTTCTCATTGCTTCAGAGCCAAATTTTGTTGGGTCATTCGACATCGGGAGTCATGTATTCTTCTTCTTCCGTGAAACTGCAGTCGAGTATATAAACTGTGGAAAGAGTGTGTACTCGAGAGTAGCGCGTGTCTGTAAGCGAGACACTGGCGGGAAGAATATCCTGGCACAAAACTGGGCCACGTATTTGAAGGCCAGGCTAAACTGTTCGATTCCTGGCGAATTTCCGTTCTACTTCAATGAAATCCGTAAGTAAAAACGATCCTAGAAGTACTTGCGCAGTTTGGAAGGCCTTCGCAGTCCACTGTACCGAATATTTTCTTGTGCAGAAAGCATCTATAAAGTACCTGGTGACGACACTCACTTTTACGGAACGTTTACAACTTCGACGAACGGATTGATGGGTTCAGCAATCTGCTCATTCCATATTGACGCAATCCAGGAAGCGTTTCGTGGCAAGTTCAAGGAACAAGCGACTAGTAGCAGCGCGTGGCTCCCGGTACTGTCGAACAAAGTTCCTGAGCCAAGGCCGGGACAGTGTGTCAATGACACCGAAACTCTTCCTGACACAGTCCTCAACTTTATCCGGTCACATCCGTTAATGGACTCAGCGATTTCGCATGAAAACGAAAAGCCGGTTTTCTACAAACGCGATGTCATGCTGACCAGACTGGTCGTCGACAAACTGAGGATCGACCTTATCGGAATGGACCTTGACTACACCGTTTACTATGCAGGATCGAGTGAGTTCTCTTCCTCGTTTTACCCGGAATCATGTATTCCACCGCAGAAGTTGAGTTCAAACATCGTTTTTCATTCATTTTCCAGGCGACGGAAGAGTACACAAAGTTGTGCAGTGGCTCGATGGCGATGGGGAATCCCAGTCCATCCTTCTCGACGTATTCGACGTCACTCCCGGTGAACCGATCCAAGCGATGGAGATATCCAAGGAGCACAAAGCACTCTATGTCGCTTCTGATCATCGCATCAAACAGATTGACTTGGTGATGTGTTCCAGGCGATATGACAACTGTCTCAGATGTGTCCATGACCCGTACTGCGGATGGGACAAGGATACCAATACTTGCAAACCCTACGAACCCGGGTAAGTGGCTCTAGACGTGAAAAAATGTTTGAGGGGTCCATCTTGTTCTCTTCTATAATTTTTTCGTTCGTTTCTCTGTTCTTGCAGTCTACTTCAGGATGTTTCGAACAGCACTGCCGACGTCTGCGACAGTAGCGTGGGCAAACGAAAGCTGGTGGTCACCTGGGGTCAGTCTGTGCATTTGGGATGCTTCGTGAAGATGCCTGAAGTCCTGGCGAACCAGGAAGTCAGGTGGTACCACTACAGCAAGGAAAAAGGGAGGTACCAGATCGTCTATAAGTATGGTGCCGGCGGTGACAAGTTCATCGAAACGTCCGAGAAGGGTCTGGTGATAGTTGGCGTCAACGAACAAGATGCCGGTAGATACGACTGCTGGCTTGGAGGCGCTCTACTTTGTTCCTACAACATTACAGTTGACGCACACCGATGTTCTGCACCGGCAAAATCGAACGATTATCAGAAAATCTATTCTGACTGGTGCCATGAGTTTGAAAAATACAAATCTGCCATGAAGAGTTGGGAGAGAAAGCAAGCGGTGAGTTCAAACCATTTTCATGTTCATCCTATGCACCGCATCAAATTATGCCACATAGCACTTCATAATGCAGCAATATTGCATTATTTCGAAAACATGTCATGTGCTCGATGAAATATTAGATGTATCATAGTAGTCGTTCCAATCTTTCGCAGTTAATCGAACGAAGTTTATTGAACATTATCACATTCGACATAAAAAATCAGGAATACTGGTTTCATCTGAGCTTTTCTCTACCTGAAAATTTTTACAATTAAATTTCCGTTCAGATTTCATAGGAATTGTCGTTCTAAGTTGTAGATTTGAGTTTTGGTTTGAAGATCATTGAAGTATCCCATAAAACTTGGGAGATTAATGTCACTCCTTCCGGTAGTAGTTGATGCAAGTATTACCGTGATAATTGGGTGTACAAAATATTTGTTTCATTCTGTTTTAGCAATGCGCGTCGAGACAGAACGACAGTAACCAAAACGTTCATACGAACGAAGTCTACGGTTCTTCTCTGGTGTGATGAATCGATGATTCGTTTGATATGAAAAACGTGACGATAAAAGACAAGAAGCGTAAAAATATTGACAGCCATATTATAACTTTTAGCGTTCTATTAAAAAACAATGGTCCAAATACGGGGCACGATAATATGCCTGAAACGTTTATGACGATCACGGCATTATCTGTGGCGTTTAACTACGCGTGTAAATTGAGCTAAAAAAAGAGATATAAGATAAAAAAAAATAATTCGTATAAAGTAATAATAATTAATATGAAACGATCGATAAAATCATCAAATTTCTTTCACAATCGCTTGCTGTAAATAAGCGTGTCGGTATTATATAAAACAATATGAAGGTATGACATAAAAATTGAGAAGAAAAAGAAAACAGAGAAAACGACGAAGAAAATTCAGAGAAAAAAAAAAGTGAAAAACAAGAAAAATGGCTTTCAGTCCGGTGTAAATAGTAAAATTTGATGCCAAATTTTTTGAGTATCAATTCATCGTCATCGTTCGGCGCGCGTGCGTGAGAATCTCGTTAAACAAAGCGGAAGAGTAACGAAAAATGAAAAATAAAACATTGTTAAATGAATTATGATCATAAATACAATTAATGAATAAATAATAAATCATTCGCTCCGACTTCCGGTGCTGGATTATAATAATACTGAAAAAGAAACGAGATGAAAACAGAATAAGGACAAGCGTAAAATATCATCTCTCCGCGCACGTTATTATAATATAATATATATATCAGCACAAGCAATTTTTAATATTAACAATAATTGTAATTATAAATATAATGATAAGATTAATAAGAATAGGAATAATAGTAATAATAATAATAATAATAATAATAATAATATCTCTGAGAACGATTATTCTTGCGCGAGGAGAATCACTATATATATATACATATATATGTGTGTGTGTATATATATATTTGGTGAACCGGACGTTTCACGGTAGGACCCTACAACAACCGGAAATGAGTCGTTATCAGGTTCGTACGAGGGATACACCATCAGGGCAGGTAAATTGAAAAACCATGACATGATTGTGAGGATTCGTGAACCACCTCTAATATGTATTATATATTATACAAAGTATTTTGCGTTTTCTATTATAGACCTGTGATATATATAGGTATTGAAAAGCTGATCATCATCTGTACGATAAACTTTCATTATAAAATAAGCATGTATGTAATATAATATAATAACGGACGCGCGAGGAAATCCTAGTTGTGTCGCGTTGGAATATTATACGCGACTTACAAAACATATATAAATATGGCTAAAAACAATCATCAATGTCTATAGGGTATCGATATGCGAATGTTAGGAGAAATTTGAAGAAGAAACAAAAAAAGAGAGAAAAAACGAACGGTATATTTTGCAAATTGATACCAGAGTAGGTTTAAGCGATCCGAACGAGGTAAGGGAAAAGCAGGACGTGTGTGTGTGAGTAGGTATACTATATAATGTATGATAATGAAAAGTAAAAGAAGAGAAAACAATATTGAAATCGAAGAAATTACAGGAAATACAATAATTCGATCATTTTCATTGGGAGACGATATTTCCGGCCGTTACACGATTACACGTCACACTATGCGGTTACGCGTGAGATTATTATTATTATTATTATTATTATTATTAGTAATTATATTGTTGGGTCTCCTCGGAATTCAATGAAAGAGCATTCGATCAATTGAATCCTCGAATCCTCATTTTAAGCCGATTTTTATACGCTTTTCTATTGTTTGTGTTTTGGTTTAGTTTCCATACTTCGTAACGATGTAATAACTGTTGTGCTGCTACACGTATCGATGTAATATTTTTTACACGTTCACAATTCTCATACTATATTCCTTTTTCCCATAGTCGTAGATTCTTATTTTAACGAGAAAATAGCGAAGAAAAATTAACGATAATTTATGGTGTACGTACGATAAATACCTAACGATGATACTGATAGTACAATAAACGTGTGACTAGGACTGCAGTTTTTCATTTGTTTGCTGGTTTTTCTTGAATAAATAACACTTGATCCCGAGGTGGTGCTACAGACGGGGAATGGAGCGAGCTGCTCTTTGTGAAAAAGGTGAAAAGAGTAAATGTAAGTAAAGGAACAGTCGAGTACCTGGCTGCAAGAACGACCTAAGTCGACTTAGGTCCTTGTTAGGGTCACTATGATATTCGAATTGCAGTACAATGGCTGAAATCTGTACCTTACAAGCTTCAGGTTCGCAGGATGTATCGCTTCCCTCAAAAGATCAATTTCTTTCGCAAGCAGCGTGCATAAAACCCCGTGCCAATACCAACCCTTCGAATACCGGGCGGGATCCCACGCGCCCTGAGTTAACCCGTTGTGACGCTAATAACGGTGCAATTCACATCGATATGGTACAAACTCCGATTTTAGGGGAAACATAATTAGATTTTCTTTCAATTCGTTCTCGGTTCGTGTCCCAATGACTATTGCAAATTATCAATGACCGAATGGAAGATGCATTTCTGAATGGAAGATTAGAATATAATAGTAGCGAGGGCCGCAACAGATCGAATATCCGCAATAAGTACCGTTTTTGTGCACGAACGACGTGAGCCTATACGTCTGTTTTTTTATTTTGTTGTTGTTGCAAAATACGCGTTACGGTTTCCGCGATTCTAAAAATGTCGACAGGTTCTCGTTCTCGAAGAATCGCCCTTGGGAACGGGCCATCCATGCAGCGCGCAGTGATTTCAGTCATCGATTGATTGTGAGTTCAGGTTGAAAACTTCCATCGAACGTTTTGGTGCCAATACCCGCGTTGACTTAGGTCGTTCAAGCAGTCAGGTGCTCAAATATTGAACGTCAGAGGGAAAAGATGATTCTGAAAAGGGAATACGTGCCGGAAAAGAATGTTGGTTTATCAGGCTTTGCATACCGTCACCCGAAGTAACGCACACAAAATTATTGTACGTGACAAGTACATTAGTGGCGAAGATTACGAAATATTGTGAATATAGGATGAAATCATTTGACAGCTGTTGCGGATTGGATAGATACGTTAACTGGGTATATCTTACTGCAACAATGCTCAGCGTGTTGATCGTTAGCTACCGATTCCCGTCAGTTTCTCATAGTCCGCCTGCGTCCGAAATAAATGAGCGAACTTCAATTCAAAAGTACTTTTGAGAATATGCACGTGTACGTAGAAGGGAACCGAGACCGAAAAGAGGATGGAATACGAGAGGAGAAAAAATCGGTAGAATCCATCCGCTGTGCGGTTGATTGAGACATAGAAACCAATATGGCATTCAAAGCTTCTGGGATTAACGCGATTACGTGAATGTCTCATGCAACCGATGCCATGAATCCTTTCATTCGTGACATAACACGACAGTTTTTGTTGCGTTCAAACGACAAACTTCGAAGAAATAACGCAGATTATTCAATTTGAAGACCGCGCATTATTGGCATGTTAAATTCTTGATGTTCAAATTTTATTGACGAATTAGAATAGACGCAAGACATGACAATCGACAACAAAAACGACATGAAACGCTTCCCATTAGACGGTTCATTCTGTGGCAGAATACACAACAATGACAATGACAGAAAACTGGAGAGATTAGAGGTCGTCTTTCAGACGGCGGTGAATTTGTTCTCTTTGGATTCGTATGAGAATGAAACATATGTGGATAACGGAAGACTCTGACAGATCAGCAGAAGTAATAACTAACAATGCCAGTTTTTGAGAGACCAAAACTTTTTTCATTTCGCCGTTTTTCTAACGCAACGTGAACAAAACGAAACAACAAACAACCAAAATTCTGAAAAGGGGGGGGCATCAAAAATGATTCATTCCTGCGTACTGCAGATATGCCAAATTCAATTTTCGTGGTATATATATCTCTGAGGTACAACAAAAACGAGAGAGAAAAACCAACAATAACACCAATACATCCGTGAAAGTGGGAAGAGAAAAAGGAAAAATGATAATTCAACAACGCGTAACGATCATGAGTGGAGTGAGTAAAAGAAAAAAAAAAATTGGGAAAATAACCAACAAACTAGAAAAATGACACGTAACGTTTGTTATATCATGTATATGATTATTTTTGTCGCGTGAAACATTATCTACGAATGAACACGTATTTTCGTCAGACTTCCTTCGAAAATAGGCACCTGCCGAAAGAGAATACATACGTAGCATTGTCTGGAAATGTGATTAGAAGATTGTAACAGGACAGGAAACTGCCATGCTTGTATTTACTTACCTGCCGAGAGTTCGTGTGCATATAGGTACTGTATGGAAAAGGTATCTGTAACTTACTACAATTTTTTGTACTATAAGCAATTAGATTTGTACTATAAGCAAATACAAACGCGTTGGATAATGTCGAGCAAAGTTATAGCTATAATACTCGTACATGCGAGGGATCGGGATAAGGTCATGACGCCTTTCCTTTTTCACAGAGTTGAGTTTCCTGGAAGATAAATTCATTTCTAGGATATATATACGTACACATTACATACATATACTATAACAATACACATAGTATGTATAGCTGAGTATTATATTTATGTACATAGGTAAACAAAAAAATGATACGGTAAATTCTTGCCTTAGTTTGTAAATAATGATAATAATGATAATGATAATATGAATAATTATAATTAACAACTTCATTTCTGTACTCGATATATAGATACGTATACAGGTATACATATACTGAACATATACAGATGTATGACGAAATATGTACATGAATATTGAACTCTTTCATATACCTACACAACTATACGAATGAAATTTAGAGGGAGAAAATAAAGCCTCGCTCCTCTGCACGTAGTCCATAAAATATCTCGAACCACTCGATCGATGATATTGTAACCTAACATTATATATGATGTATGCACATGAGTCTATGTATACATGTATCGCGTATGTATTCATGTATGAAATAATGATTATTTCTGTATAAAGTCGTTCTTTTTTTAATCACAGTAATTATATAGTACCGCCTAATCAATGGCTAAACATACTGTTAAAGTCAGACTATGGTTGAAAAATAATAATGAAAATGAATAAATAAATTCGTGAGAAAGGGTCAGGATCATTAGGTCTAGGATATAATCATATATATATATATTATATATATTATATATACACATATATTAGAAATATATGAAAAAAGAACGGAATTCTGTATCTATAAATATAGAAAGATCGATTAATTTCCGTATCCCGTAAATTGTTAAGTTATTAATTTCAGCCATGATCTGCACCGCGCATTGGCAGGAGAGCAACAACAACAACAAAAGTAAACAGAAACAGGAAATTGCTAGGAAAACATGTTCTCAGATCTAGAAGGCATGATACAATAAATTGGTTTACTGTTGAATGAAATATATACATACATATGTATATACTATTATTGTTATTATTATTATTATTATTATTATCATCAATTGATTATGTACTTATTAATTATTATATAATGTACGATTATATTACATATATGAGCTTCAAAAAGTATTGACTAGTATTACGGTGTAAGTGAAATTGATATGAAATGAAACGGAATGAATAAATAAATAAATCAATAAATATATAAATAAAAGTGAATGATTAATAATAATTGAAATGAGGCTATAAGGAACAAATTTCGAGTTCAAGATGAGCCAGTGTAACGACGTAATAGTTGCTATCTATGATTGATTAATTTTAATAATTGATTATTAATTGTTAGTGCCATTGTGCTTCGAGTCGCCGTGCTGGTGTTGACGAAAAATAATATTTAGATTGGTATCCTTGGGTACTACCGTATGTGGTAAGAAAAGTAAAAACAAAAAAAACACAAAAAAAAAAAAAGAAAAAGAAAAGAGAACCGATCTTATAATAACTTGGACAGAGTACTTCCACGGAGTTTGCAACAAAACAAACAATCTAACAAACAAACGAACGAACAAACGAGAGAAAACAATTGTTCAAATATTCATATACCTGCGAGAGAGAACTGCGGGCAAAGCACTTGAATAATATACTTACCACATGACAATGCCAACAGCCGTTTTTACTTATTACCGTGACCAGTTATACCGAACTCGAATAATTATTGATGTTATAATTTATAGAATGTCACTGTCGAATTCATAGTAATCATTGAATGCCAATCGTGATGACGTACAGAATGAAGTGAAGATATTATTAGAATCATAAAACAGAAATCATAAGCCATAATCCGGGGAAAAATGGTTATATCTGATTCCGATCAAATTTCGGATAAAATTACACATTATATATCTGATCGGATCAAAATCAGATTATGGGACGTCGGATTCGATCAGATTTGAGTAGATCACATAGGTATTATATGAGTGTTCAGATCGCGCCAAATATGACTAGATCCGAATAAATATAAAGTCGGATTTGAACGTTCTGTAAATCTGACTACATCTAACCAGATCTGGTCAGATATAGTTGGACAAAGTTTTGATCTGATCGGATTGGTAGTTGATTGGGTCGGATTTGGTCTGATGATATTTTTCATGGTGTGTATAAAGTGAAGAGTGAATTAAAATTACGGTACAACCTATTATACATATATAATAGTGAGGATACATGATCTGCGGGTAAAATTTTGACGCGACATTTTCATATTTATACTAGATTATAGGTATATATACCTATTTTATAATTATAAATCTCAAAATGAGCGGATGAAATTGTTGAGAAGGTCGGAAGTCGTGAATATCGTGATTACGGAAAGCAATCTATATACTTTGAAGAAATAAAATTGTTAGGATATAATTTGTAAGATATAAATAATTAGTGATAACGATAATGAACGGAAAGAAAAAGAGAAAGAAAAAATGAAAAAAGAAAGATAAAATATACCGCGATGTATGTATAATATTGAACGGGGTGGTTGGCGCTGCGGAAAATTAGATCAATCTATGATATAGTAAACATTATTATGTACCTATAATATTGTAATAAACCGCACGGAATAAGACTCATCGCTATAATTGTGCCGCGCTTAATTATCGATCTTTGTTTTTTGGTTTTCGGTTTTTTCGTTCTATGTTCACTTCACGTTCTACCGTTTAATAATTGTTCACATGAAAATGACAATTTTCTCACATTTTGTTATGCCTTCGGAATCGTTTGTCATGTATACAAAGATGATTTTCAGTCGCGCCAACTTGATATTATAAATCTATAAAGCTAGACGTTATAGGTCGATTAAATTAGTATCAATTGTATAATTAACAAGATTAATGAAATTCGTATGTATGGTGGTTAATCCGTAAAGCCCTAAGATATTATGATATTGATGATTGATTAAATACGGTAACAAATAGCTAATAACGACTTATTAAATATCATTAGGAATAGCCAATGACTGTGTATTAGTTTCATTATTAACAATCTTAAGTTTATTACTTGGGTATCCATTCGATTTTCATAATTAACATTACTATTATCATGATTGAATTTGTCAAATGGTTTTCTTCATTATTTTCAATTCGTAATCGGTATGTATATTAATGATAATCGAATATCATTAATCGATTTTACAGTTTCTAATACCTGCAAAGATATATACAGAGTTGGCAATCTAACACGGTCAACTATGTAGATTTATATTGTATTAATCATTGTGCATCCTATAGATCTTATTACCCCGTTTCCATCATCCTTTTTGATAATCGTTATCATTCTATCAATGCAATCCCCTCCTCCTCCAAACTAGTTATGACTCACGTATTAATTAAAGCCCTGAGAAAATTGCACAAGCTGGACCGTCGCCGATTCACTTAATGTAGGACTCACCAACGAAGGCATCAAGTCTTCAAATGACATTTCAATGTCAACATGTTCCTCAAAGATTTCCCAATCCAATACTCATTTTATACGTCTTGAGGTCACCTGCATGTTCCTGGAAGATGTTACAACGAACGTACGGTTTTAACAAATCGTTATAAAATCGACATGTTTTCTATAGGACGTTTTGAATCCAACGCGCTATCCACTGAAATATTCAATTTGTTATGGAAATCGTTGTATAATCAACAGGTCCTCGGAAATCATTCAGAAATCGGTGTGTTTTTTGTCAAATTCATCTCTGAGTCGACATCTTTTCGGGAGAAATCTCATGGTCTTATGTTTTCAAGAGGCTATAAATCCTGAATCTGATCATCTTGCCGTGATTTCTTCAAAAATGAACATGTTTCTACAAGATCCCCTCCAACATTATATTCATGTTTCGGGAAGCCCTGATCTTCGATTCAACATGTCTCGGTAATACAGTATCTTACGACCTTTTTCAAGCATTCGTGAAGAGGTCAACATGGTTTTTTTTCAGTAACCTTCTCCACTGAACTGTTTTCAATCGTGTCGGCCATTTGACATGTTATCCGAAAACGTATTATAGGACCGCCGCGTCGTGCTTTTCGAAGACGTATTCCGACGTACGTGCTTCTCTGAAAAAATCTGCAACTTCTGGTAATTCACCTGGAAAAAAAATCGTTTCACAGATGAAATCGCGACATGTTTCTTGCAGTATGCTATTGAATACCTATTTCCGACGAAAGACGTCTTATCTGACCATTTATGTCCGACGATAAATCCTTTGGACGTTACTTTATGGACGGCTCTTTACCCAAGTATCCTACAGGACATCGGAACTCGAACCGAACATTTCGAGGTTGAATTGTTCACTCTAGTCGCAGTCAGAATTGGTATCAATTCAATTGAGAAGCAAGGTTTTTTTCTACGACCGCGATGGCTGCAAAATTTTCCTTAGGGCTTTGATTTTCTCCATTTCCATTGGTTTGATCTCTGATCAGAGCCATAGCCACTACCGCCACCACTTCCACCAGCAAAACCACACAAAAACGAAAGAAAGGGAGAATGAAAGAAAGAGAAAAATAACAAATTCAACACAACCACCTAAGAAGTGTATTGTGTTGTACCATTATAACAATAACGATAACCACGAAAACCTAGGTACGTATACCAATTAAGTTTAGAAAATTTCGTACGGTAAGATTACCTTTTAGATATTCACCTACTACTACCTAAACCTAAACATTCAATCGCTATTTTTATCAAAACGATGAAGAAGAAAGAAAGAAAGAGAGAAAGGAAGAAAGAAAGAGAAAGAAAGAAAGAAAGAAAGAAACATGTTAAAAATCTTTAATAGTTATCCATTGTTCACTATTGCTATAATAAAGTTTTGCTTTAATAAACCACCACCGTTACTGTGTCTTCTAATAGCTTACTCCCATCCCTGATCATTTTAAGTGTAAAGTAGGATTTTGGTGGAAGATCATCGAAGACAACGGAGAAATGTTGGATGCAAGAAATATTAAGACAAATTCAAAAGTAGGTGACACTTCATTTTTTGTCATATATGTACAATGAGCAAACGTTGATCATATCACTCAATGAAATTTTGTAATCAATAGCATTTAACTTAAATTTTCGTACAAATTTCACGAATGAAATTCAGCCACCTCTCGTCTTGGTTTGGAATTCATAGCAATTTTCCAAAGTTTAACAAAAAATGATGAAAAATTGTTATTTGCGTTGAACAATATTTCTTCTGCTTTTGGACAACGCGGAGAGATTTTTCATTCTAGCGGCCAAATTTGTTGTACGTTCGGCGAATTCGATCCTGACGATCACTTTTTTCTTTCGTTTCAAAAAGAGATGGGAAAATTTCCGGAAAAAAATTAAAAATGCTGCGAACGTTAGGTCAGGAAACTTAAAAATCTTTGTTTCATCTCGAAGTCCGTATCACGAAGACATCTGTGAGGAGAAAAGGATGATTTTTCGAATCTGAAAAGAGATTGATGGGTATTTAAAATTTATAATATAAATGTAATGTTCAACGAAGCTGCAGGATGGGTCCAAAGTTTCCGGCAATATTGAACAATTACAGGCGAGGTAGATTACGTGAGACAAAGAATTTGCCTGCTGCAGGGACTGCTGCTGTTACTACTTACGATCAGTTCGAAGTACGAAAAATAAGTAGAATTGATTATTCGAAGCACGCCGCCGAGCAGACAGACAGGTACCACATCGGGGTACAGCTGAAAGTTTTAGTAATAAACAGACTAAAAAAGAGAGAAAATAAAAAAGAGGAAAGAAACTTGGAAAGTTCTCGCCAAGGTAATTACATACCCCTGTACCGTTTTACTTTGGTATAAATTAAAATAATTACGTTCTGCGGCAACTTCACGCGATGCGACAACGCAAATATTTATCCACGAAGACGGAGAGCTGTGGAGAAAGATCAAATACATGATCAGGCAAACGAACAGAAAAACGAAACCAAACGAAAAACTAAAAAAGGCGAATTTGGAATTGCATTTGAATTTACCTACATAGTTATATTTTCTCGTGTGGTTATATTATACCTATATTTACCATCTATAATCTGCAATTGAGAATTACGGAGCTTTTCAGTCGTTTTGACTATAGGAGTGTTTTCAAATTGTTTCAAATGTACTCCTAATCATTGTTTTTGATAATGGTAGTCGCTTAATTATCGTTGAGTTCCGCTGAGCTACTCGATTATCGTTAAGATATAATTTCGCATTCTCGCGCTTGAACTCGAAAGCCATTAAATTGGTGATAAACGATACAAAAAGAATGAGGTAATCAAAATTACGCAGGTTTCAATAGACTTAGTTTGAAAACAGTTCATTGAACAGTCACACACCCCGCGATATATAGAATTATGTCACTTTTGGACTACATTTTTTTATATTTATGTATATCCATTCATTTTCTGTTCTTGCATTGCTAGACCGACTAGATTCTCGTAAATTTGAATCTAGGAGCGAACAGAGCCTGTTCCCGAGGGGCTATTCACTTGCTGAAATCGCGTTGCACTTCGTGAAAAATGACTCCGAAATCGATGTGGAAATCGCTCGGAATCGTGGAAAAAACTTGAAACCAATGGAATCGATGCAAGATTTTATGATGCATCGAAACCGGTCGGAATCGCAAACAATGGAGCAAACAACGATTGATTCACATGAAAATCGCCGGAATATATCCATAGAGATGTCGAAATCGCGCGTGCGATCACCTGAAATCGCTTGGAATCTCTCGAAGTCGCTTGAAATCGTTAGCAACGATTTTCAATCGTAATCGCATGAAATCCCGTGAAATCGCTGAAAATCATTGGAATCGTTCGTCACTAAATCCGTGAGCCAATAGACCCTGGACCATTCCGAATTTGTATTGGATATAAAAAAAAGCATGAACAAAATACTATACGCAATCCCTGAAAAGCCTGCAGGGATGAAAATAACTTTCATTCGTGTATATATATATGCACCTACGCATAGGTATAGGTAAATACGTAATTCGTGCAGCCCGTCGCGTCGCGGTCGCCTAGCCTCGCGTTACGTTGATAACACGAAACATCCAATGTAAATACGAGTGGCACCGTGGAAGGTATTACTATATTGATAATGAAATTTGAATATCAATTTATTATTCACCCGATTTTCTATTGCCATAAATTCGCCACCTATACCTGCAGCGGTGACATTTGCAATTTTATATATAGGTATGCAATACCACGTAGGTATATATATGTATAATATTCTATAGCAGTAATTGCAGCCTGCAGCGGCCGAACTTGCGGCGATATTCATGGCTCTGCGATGGCAGGCGTTGCGCTCCCATTGCAGAAATAAAGTCACACCGCTGCACTGTCCCGGAATACATAATTGCGTGCAATAAAAATCTTGCAGAATATTTCTTCGCCGTTCGCACTCCGCCCGGATCCCATTCGCTTCACACCTCATTTAATAATGAATTCCCTTTGCCTTATATTTTGATCGCCTGAGGAAATCGGTAAATCGTTCGGATCATTCCCCCTAATTCTCTTCTCGTTTCCTTCTCTTCGCTATTTTTCGTCCCTTTCTTTCACTAAGCTCGCAATTAGGTGGGTACCATTTTACCCCCGTCAAATTCTCCTATCATCATTGTCTGAAAACACAATGGCTATCGATTCCCTACAATTCCTTCCGCAGAGTACATGCGAACCTATTGCACTTCGTACGGTGCGTAGTTTCGCTCTTTTTTTGGCTTTCTACTGTTTTGTTTTTTGTTAGTCCAGATTTTTCAGCTTTTTCGGGCAAGAATACGAAATTTACTCAGAATTGAGATCCCCGATTTTTCGTTTCGCTACGTTGAGAGTTCATTTCAATATCTGCGCGCAGAGAAAAGTTTCTCCGAAGCAAACCGAAATTTTGTTCTATTCAAAAATGACCGTAACTTTGGTTGATTCAAAACAATATTTTTTTCCATGTGTGTTATGCTGTCTAACGGGCGTTTAACCGTCTAACGCAATTTGTTTTTCTGTTTTATCTTCCTTTATTTCTATGTTTTCTACAATTTTTGTTTCTCCGATTGCTTGCGTCAACTCAAAATATACATAGGTACCTATACATAGCTAGGTGATGTTGATGCCACGAGGAGGATGTTTTTGTGATTGATAAATAACGGGGGGAAAACCGTTGAGTGCAGCGTTAGTCGTTACACTTGATAGCCGCATGAGTAGATTATAAATTCTGACCTAACCGCAGCACCGCTTTCACGCGTGCAAAATTGAGAGAAAAATGAATGAAAAAAAAGTTGAAACGAAAAACCTCCTCGCGAATACTCGACCCCGATGAAAGCCCGATTTACGTCCCTGTCCAATCCGCTACATTAACCACATGAAATTATTAATACCATTTTCACAAACTGGAACAAAAAAGGGGTCCCAAAATGCAAAGTTTTCATCCATAAAATCAGAGCTTAGGTAATGGAAAAAATATACAGATTCTGATGGAATTGTAGCCTATATAAATGTGACCAAACTATACGTCATTGATTGCATGGAATGTTTTGATGATTTTCCCAGTGCTCTTACCGAGTCAACGAATCTTCAAAAATAATTGGTCATCGGCAAACTGCCCTTCGAGTAATTAATTCTCGTTTTGCTGTATCGTATCGGTGAATCTTCAAACGGACTGCGTCACTTTTTTAAACAATCATCTTTCGGAAATGTAAGTAGTGCCTTTATGTGCCAATAGCTTTAGTGATACCTCGTCATGTGTACAGTGTAGATAGGATCACCGCTCAGATGCAGATGTGGCGAATCGCGAACGGTATGAGGGGGTTGAAAATGGAAACAAATAGGAGGGATGAGGGGAAAATATGCGCGCAATAGATTGTAGAATATGGTTGGTTTGGGAGAGTACGTAGTGTAAGAAAAGGGCGGAGGAGGAATACGCAGGAAACGTGATTCAGAAATATCAATTTCGTAGCTATAAGCTTTTCCACCCTGGTACAGTCTTGGGGCAGTAGATACAGTTTTGTTCAGTGGGTAACCTCGAAGAGAAATGTCAATGGGAAGATAAAGCCGGTGTGTCCCATTGTTCAAATGGACCAATATCTTCCGTCGTATTAAGAGACGCCACCTTTATCCCTAAATTACGACTTATATACCTCGCAATGCAGTCTATGTGTATATATGCCACGTAGTAGTGAATTTTGCGTCTTTCGAAGAGGGGAAAAGCTCTATGGCTGACGATAAAAGACACTGGAAAACATACAACATAGAGCTTATACCGTTTTCTGTCCTACGCGAAAAATACAATAAAATATTTCAATCAATATTGCCGGGGAGTGAAATGAGAGCTGCTGAAACGGTCGATCATAGAATATCAAAACAACCCCGCAATTTTACTCTCGATGAAACTGAAACAACAAGATAAAATAGCGCATCACGTAAAGCACAGCTTTGCTTACGATCTTATTTATGGCTTCATGTTCTTATCATTTGATTTTTCTACGGGTTTTTTCTTGTGCTTCGGGGGGCAACCTAAGGGTAGTTTGTTCGGTCCGTTGAAAGAAATAATTCTCGTCGGATCAGAAGAAGAATTGATATATTTTGTTCGAGCTTTTTTTCTTTGTTTAATACGCGAGATTTTGCCCAGCTTGAGAATAATATTATAATAAAGCGCAGAGTGCAGAATGAACATTCATTCCCATATATATACCTTTCATGAGGGAATAAATTTTCCCGGACTGAAATCCACCCTGGAGAAAACTGTGAGTGCATAGATCTAGCTTCAGGGGGAATTGGAATAGGAAACTTCAATTCCAAGATGCAGTTTCACCCCACGAACTATAATGGCTTGAACCGGATTCAGTTCTGCAGATACAGTATTCCAAATTTGACCTTTAGGACGACGAAAATGTGTTCGAAACGAATCTACGATTCTGAAATTTGATCCTCGGGTTTACAATTAGTTCTGTCCGTTTCCTTACTCAAGTTTGCCATTCGCCAATGAAAACAAACGGAAAAACAATTTTCGAAAAATGAATGGAAATACAGGGAAGTTAGATATTACAATTTTCTTTCAAAAAAAAAAACAGAGTGAATCGAACGATGAGACTCAGGCCTCGATTGTTCTTCGATATCAATTTCGGGGGATGAAAACTTTGTGCAATTGTTGGGCCAGTTTTATATCCATTAAAAATCGTAAATGGCATTTTTTCGCAGTCTTTGTGCTTTTTTTACTGTGAACATTATGAGGATGAAGGCGAGGACCAGCGTTGGGATGGAGGCCGCTTAAACAAAGGGAGAAAAACTTTTCCAATTGATTCGACTTAGTCAAGTAGGGGAAGTCGCTGCTGGGGGTAGAAGGCGAGGGACGCTGCACCCTTTCCTTTCTTATCTTTAACCCTTCATACAGCTGGTGAACCCGGCGTTAACCCTGACACCGGCACCGAAATACAATGTAAACTGGTATCTCCGGTAGATATTAAGGATACGGAAGTATAATCGACACGACTTTAGTTCCGATTCGATTTCGAGCCACTTTTAACGTTCGCTATAAGAAATCGCGTACCCCTTTCTCATTCTTGCAATTCTCGATCCTATATTCACCCCACGTAACACTTGGCCGCAGTTAAGTGTTACAAGAAGAAATATAACCCGAGAATTAATCCCGTGATATTTTAACCCCCGGTTCAGTCATGTTCCCTTCGTTTTTCTTTTTTTTTCGTTTTCTCCTGTAACTCGAAAAAATTTTATTGCCTGTGCGTTTCTCGTTTATGATACATGTGGGGTAGAAAAATTTAGCAAATTGATGATGAAAGTAATGAAAAAGCAGGATTCGAAAACTCACGAATCATAGAAAAGGACTCGTCGGGAGTTGACGAATTTTTGTTCATCCCCATTTGCTCTCAATTACAAAATTATGAGAATCCATTTTTTCATCAATTTTCGTATCTACTCGTTCACGGCTATTCCTGAAGCTTTTTTCCCCCTCTAGATCAATTCATCTTCCGAACTCTTGTTCTTCATTTTGACTGGTTGAAGATCCCCTCTCCATATTTTCTTCCAGGTTTTGTCTTTTTCTTTTTCTTTTTCTTTTTCTTTTTTCTTTCTTATTTCTCTCCTTTGCCATTCATCTCGTCGTGATACTGATAAACATAAGCGAAGTAACCGCACCGCGTTACCGCCGCTGCCTGTTCTAACTCTACGCAAAGGGGCGAACGTGACTGGTTTACAAAGTATTATTTAGAAATGCCAGGACTTTACAATATTGTGCTCCAGCCGGAGCCACCCTCCCTCTGCCCTTGACACTCGGTAACGAACGAATGAACGAATGAAGGAGTGAGAAAACTCTACGATAATGTATTACGTAAATTGCAAATTGCGATGTGCAGGCCTCGGGGCCTCGGGGCTTCGGAGTTTTCTACACCGCCAGGCTCTCGACCGACCACCACGGTGAAAAATGCAAGCTAATTCACAAAATTCCTCGAGCTTTAGTCGGGCTTTTTAAACGAGCCTCGAATATACGTGTGCGTGTTTATACATAAGTATATACGGTAGGCATATATTTCCGTGAGAACAGGATATCGGTCGAAAATTGTTCAATACGAAGTTCAAATTTTTCATGCGGACAGAGACCGCGGTATAATATATGTATATTTTCGTGAACAAAAATCACAGAATAGTTACGAAAGGTGCACTTCGAAGCTGAAAGAACAAGCTCGACATTTATTCTTCGAACAATTTGATACGATTAGTTTTCACCAAGATACTGCGGGCTGGAGAACAAGATCTCGTAGTATGAGGAGTTTGGCTAGTTACCAGAGCAGCTCTCCATCGTCCTATTATAGATTTCATAAATTTGTGGGAAAAAATGTAGGAAGAGTTTTGTCCAGAGCGAATCAAAGCTTCTCTGGTTCAATTCCGTCAAATTCTACCTCCGAATTTCGGCGGCAGTCATTTCAGGAGAATTTATACGAGCGAACGATCGAAGAGTATCAGAAAAAAACTTTGAAACGTGCGCCAATTATATGACCGGGAGGTAATCTCTTCCTCCGCGAGATATTATTTTCCGCACTTCTTCCGCGATATTTATTTGCCCGTACATCGCAGATTTTGTCTCGTTTCCAGAGAAAATAAAACGAGAAATGGCGATAAAATTACGGAAATTAGAATGGGAAAGACGAAATGACCTGATTTTCATGCTCGTGCGTACAAATTTCAAACATCCACGATGCGGAGTTGTCTCTGAAATCTCGACACCGTTTCGACTGCGGCAAGGTTGGCTCAGGAATAGAGAAAGGAAAGCTCAACTTTCGGAGAACTAATGACGTGAGATACTTCCGCGAACATCAAGTTTTCCTCTATCATCATTTTGTGAGATACGAAGCAACGCGGGCAAGTAGGTATTGCAATAGAAGCGAGGGAGAAGAGTTTCGACGGAGATATAAGTTTAGCCGTGCAAAGACTCTTCTGGAGCAATATCCAGCTCGCGTGCCTGTCTGGTGGTACCCTGCTTCTTGCAGACCAGCCAAGCAACGCCAAGGAAACGTTTGGATACTTTATCCAATCGCGTTAGCCGTTGGGAGGTTATTCAATAAAGATCTATTTGGCGGGGATTCACCCGGTGACTGGTCGTCATTCGATTATCTGTTTTCTCTCTTCTCGAACGGCAACAGATGAGCAACTTATCATGTAATGCCAAGTTTCCTCAGATCAGGCTCTTATATCGTAACGATTATGAATTATTGAATACAATTTTTCTTCCGTTTCGCTCCAGTTTCATCGGTCCCATTAAATTAGCGGGGATTAGTTTGTTTTCAAAATTATCGGCAACATAATTACTGGTAAGAATTCCTTCCCCTGAAAATCAACGTTTACTTTACATCAATGAGTAGTAAATACTGAATGGTGAAAATTATGAAATATTTTCGATGAACGTTTCGAAAATTGGAGAAACATTTCCCATCTTTGTAATGCACCGTAACTTGCAGAATTTTCTTTGGGCGCAAACTCTGTTAGTTTTTTGTGAACCAGAATCGTGGAATAAGCGTTTGAAAATATTTTATAACCGACGATGCTCGCTCCAGATTGCTTTCTGCGACATTTTTCTCCACTTATTCTTCCAAAGTTTTCCGTCACAAAAATTGTAAGCTTCCGTGAGTTTTCCATCCAAGATTTTATATTTTGCCTAGTTTATCATGAAAGTTTGCATATTTTCGTGGTTTTTCGATGAAAATTCGTTGTTATTGTCAATCGAACTAAAGCAGAAACCAAAATATCTGACAAAAAGCTACGAAAAGTTCAAATCTCCTTGAAAATTCGTAGAGAGCCGTGAAAATGATAAGGAAAATCTAGTTCGAAGCTTGTTCGGTTTGCTCCGCCGCGCCGTAATGAAATGCCCTGAAATTCTTTTTCGCACGATCGCCAACCACCAAAATATCGACATCTTCATCCTCGTCTGACGTCTGGATACTGAATTACGAACGATTACAGCCGTGATCCCAGTCACGGGAGCAGGGTGACCTTTCATACGTAGAATTAGATTGTGGATGCGAACCCTTGAGGTTGTTGGTGCCACGTTATACCTCGTATACTATAACCTATAGCAGGAAAATACATTCTCTGAACTGGCAATATACTTTCATCCATGCTTTGAGCCGCGTAATACAAAGATTACTCGCAAGGACGTGCCTTAACATAACTCAATGAAGCTCAGACCGAGTTAATTAAATCCAAGGGTGGTCGAGAGTGCGCGGCGCTATTATCAAGGCGTCAGCTACGGTATAAGTGGGCTGGTACTACCTACGGTTCACGTTCATGGTGTTCGGTGTGTTCACCATGTATAGATATATACATATCCGTATTATACATGTACAGTGGAGCGTATGAGAGGGCGAGAGCGAGAGGGAGAGAAGGCGGAGGCGAGCGAGGGAGGGAAAGAGGGAGAGAGAGAGAGTCCTCTTTGCGCCGCGCGCGTTGGTATATATCAAAGAGGTTAAAAGCCCCATCCATTCGACAAAATAATATTCTATGTAATCTTCAGCGCTCAAACGAAACCTGAGTGGATGCAAAATGTGCGTAAATGAAACGCCCTGGGCTGAGGGCTCGTGGGGGTAGAAAGCACGGGGTGAATTCCTCTGCCCCTACCCCCACCGATCTCTCTCCTCTCTCACCCCTATTTCTCGCCCCTATTTCTCGCGCCTCTTACCGTTTCAGTTTTACCGAACCAGGATAGCACCGCGACCTGCCCGTTAATCCGTAGCGCTCGCATCGTTAACACCGGATTTATTATTCCCCACCACCAGAACCGAGCTTTCTGCTCCCCCGCAAACCATTTTCACCTTCGTTCGAAACGGTTTTCACAATTTTCGAGACCTAAATCCTCGTCTAACAATATGCTCGCTGATTTTCCGGCGTACATCGTGATCTTGGTTTCTCATTAAGTACGATGTATTCGGCTTCTGGCGAACCAACGAATATCGTCAATATGGTCTTGTATCTCTGAAAGTAACAATTGGATCAATTTGAAGGAAGGAATGATTGTTCTTCTTTCATTCTCCGCCCTGCACGGCTATATAACAGCTCGTTGAGATAGAACTAGAAAAAGTTGGAAGCATATAAAGTGTGTTGCATAATTGTAAGAGGCTCCGAAAAACGTGGAGTTTCAAATCCAAATGATAACGACGATAACGATGATGGTGTTGAGAGTTATGATTATAATAACTGCAGGGGTTGAGGTTCGCGAGTGGGGGTTCGGAGTGTGGGGCAGCGAGCGTTTGTGGTTTGTACAATAGCTAGTTACACGCCCGCACTAGATGGGTCAGAAGTTGAAGCAATTACCCCAGTTTGTCGGATGTGGAGAAAACAATGGCGGAAAGTTGCTAACGACGTCACACCGCACCAGAACCCCGGTTTTCCTGTATTAATCGCTACAGAGCTAAATCTACTTCGCTATACGGCAGCTACAACCTATCCCGTATGTGTTCACGAGATGCATGGGCCGCGTTGCATCGCGCGTTTCTAGTCTCCGGATCATGAACAAATAACGAGATACGACGTACGGTGATCGGAAAATTGATTGACACAGTAATTTATTTGATCAAAATTTTTAATTCCTCATTTATTTGTTATACATTGTTATTCCAGGGATTATTCAATTACCGTAGATTGGAAAGTCAGAAGCACAGTGCTCTCCATGAAAGTTACATTCAGAGAACAATCTGATCGGTTTAATGCCGAAGCAAAAAATTACCGATTTGGGGATTCACTCGCCGGATTTATCATGATTGGAGAATTTTCTGACGGTAAATGTGGAAGGGAGATCGATAAAATTCTGATCAATTTTCACGTATGTGTCGGAAGAATTTTAGAGAATTTTTTAAAATTACAATCAAATTCGATGGAAATCGATCAGCAATTCCTGCAATTCTAGAAAACAAAATTCGTCAAAACGCTGTCGGATTTCGAACGAATTTTATAATTATCTGTGAAATCCTATCAAAGACAATGAGAGGTTCTGATATTGGAGAGAGTACGGTAAAATTATACTCGAATTTCGAAAAAATTCGGGGCATCCTCCGACCCATCGAATTATTTCAAAGAGATTGCAGTAAATCTGGATATAAATACGTCTATTACATCCGACGAAAGATCTTATCCTACAGGAATTCCCATTTTCCGTGAATCCGAGTACAAATCTTTGAAATTTTTCGTAACTTTCTCAGATCGATGGAATCCTTCGCCGATATATTTTCTAAAAATGCCTACAGAAAGCGTATTCATACACAGCAGAATTTCAAGGCCGAACGGATGAGCCTTTGACTTTCCGCCACAAAATTATTTTCTTCAAACAATTCCAATCTTATCGGTCGTAGCGAGTAGAAATTTTGCATACTGCAGCAGGATCCCGGACGTTCTATAACTCCCAATAACTTATAACTTTGTGATCAAAAATTGGTGACAGATTTCCGAAGAATGAATTCGAAGCTCATCTGAAATATCGCAGCTCTGATAATTTTCTGAAAATCGGAAACTGAGCCGCTGAAATGAATAAACTGTGCTTGGCACAAACCAAAAGCGTAAGTCCGCAACCATTAATGGAATAACTAGCGCTATGATTCTCTTCAAATTCCAATCGTGGGATCTCCTCCCTCAAATTGTAATGGGAATAATTAGTTTCGGTATATAATTCCAACAGCAAGAGTGAGGCGGACACGTTTTCGATCAACGAACGTGCTATAGCTGTTCATCATACCTAACGGTATAAGTGGCTATAGGCTGCACTGACATTCACGTACTACCTGTGATAATACATGCTACCAACGTTACAAGCAAGCGAAGCAGGCAAGTATGAATGTTCCACGTGTACGTGTATGTACCGGTTGTACGTGCCAGGTATGCATGTCCGTACGTACCTACATACACATAGAATCGAAGCAAACGAAGCGAACGTTCGACCCTTTAGGCCGTCGCTCACTTGTCGGCGTGTTTAACTCTTTGAGAGCGACTTACGACGTCCGATACAACGGGGCCGGCGCTGGTTGCAAGCTGGCGCTTTTGCCCGGTACAGTGCTAGGAAATCGCTTTATAACCCGTTCCGGCAATAATGAAATCTCTACAAGCTTCTACAGCCGTTTTACTCGGTTATTTACACGGCCCAGCGTTGGAGCTAATTGTACAGTGCTAAATTTGTGTCAACCCTTAAACCATTTTGTGTACCTTGAGAGTGTCACGAAAGAATAAAGGTACGAGGATAGCCTGTCTGTCGGAAGATTAGCCAACGCGAAAGACTCTCCAATTAAAATTCGATAATCTAGAAACCGAAAAAGCTCGTTGAACCACACAACAATCTCGCGAACTTTTGTAATTAAATTTGCAAATGCGAATCTTCGTAAATTACGAAACAATGAAGACGTGCGAGAATTGCTTCAAGCCGTACGAAACTTGTTCAAAGTTTTGCTTCGATTTTTTAAACACCGATCTACCAAACCAGCAAAACCGTGATTGCCCAGAACATCAGTTTTTTTTCTTCCCTCTCCTTCACCGAAAACAAGAGACAATCCGTATCTACTATCGTATAGTTGAATCGTCAATTAATTGCCAGATAATTTACTCGCGCCACGCGGATGATGGTTGCTCAGGGGGCTCCCTCGACTCATTTCGAGTAAAACGGGCGATTAAACGAACTGCGAATTAAGAGTCGTGGCGGTAAACGATTGGCGAAAGCTCTGGTTCGCGATAAAGTTAAGTCTGTGAAGTAAGCTCGAATGAAGTGGGAGGGTTGGCGTATCGCTTATCTGATCCCATAGGCCTGGTATAGGACTACGAATCGGATTTTAGGTCAGAACGATCTCATGCACCGTTTGCGTTTGCGCTTATGCTTACGTTCCGTTGCAACAGATGTTGTAACGATGCGATGCTGAACTTGCGCGCACCCACCGCGCCGAGTCGAGTCTATTTACATTTTTATAGAGCTTATTTCATATAAAAAGCCTAGCCATTATGCTAATCGGCAAAGGACACGTGTTCGTAATCGCTTACTTTTCCGTCCCAAGATTCAAGTGTGGGTAGCGTAATAAAGAAATAGTAGGCATGTACCTATCGCACGTAACGCTTTCGAAGCTTTATAATATTTGATGTATGCATGCTGCGAGTATGTATTGTATGCATAATCGCAATCCGCCCGACTCAGAATGCGAGGCGTCAGACGAGGATATTGTCAAAGTGAATCTGCATAATTCTGCAATTTATTTCCTATTAGGATCAAACTTTTCATTCTTTGAGGCGTGGAATATGAAGGAATGTCACGAAAAACAGGTATAAAAGATCGTCGAGAATGTCGAAATCGATCTGAAAGCGAAAAAGAAGAATCAAGAAAGGAAAGTCGAGCCTTCGAAGTTGATTATCATGAATTGTGATGGATTCAAGAAGAGAAAATTAGAGATGGAAGCACCTCGGATGAAAACTAGAGGCATACAAAATTTAGAAAGATTACACAATAAAATACAAAACCGAGGAATGAACGAGTTCCGTTCATCCGAATCGGAAAAAGCTCCAGGAATCGAAAACGAGGGATAAGAAAGGAAGGAGGAATATCGAAATCATGCTTTCGGGATTAGTTGCAGAGGACTATCAATCCAGTGGTTGAAAAATGATAAAAAGCTCTCAAGTTGGAGATCGAGCTTTTAATATACACCGCCATGAATCTCAATTCGAATGAATTGGAACGAATTACAAAATGCAGCTTTTACGGTGGAAAACTAGGTAACAAAAAATGATACAAGAGTACGTAAATATCTCGAGCTTTTGGGGTTGATCATTAAGAACTCCGATCAACTGAGAATGCGAAAGAAGAATCGAAAAAGCTCCCACGACAAAAAACGTGGAATGTGTAGAAATAGCAACGAATTTTGAGCCGGCTGAAATTACCTATGTACAGAATGCGGACGGACGGATGGCCTCGGATATTATACATGTACAATGTCTGTGGCGATGCTCGCGTGCAGAATTCATGCATAACCTGCTAGCATCTCCATAAAGGAGTTAGTGGCGTCATCCCTTAGCGAGGTACTACCTACTAGCTACTTGGGGTTCGCGAGGCTTAGCCATCCGCTAAGCCAGTGGCGACCCACATACTAGGCGAGCCAGAACAACGCCTCGGTTAAATAACTGAGCTGCCACCGTTTCCCGCCACCCTTCACACCCTCGGCGACACGTCGCGAAGACGACCCCTAGATCGTATCCTGCCCCGTTTATAGAGCATGCCGAATATATCGCCTGCTTCTCAATTTCTTTGTCCGTGCAAACTTTCTTCTTCTTCATTTCCTTTTAGTCTGATTTCGATTCCAACCTTGTTTACATTAAGGAGTTTCGAGCACGGGGTCACGTGACCGATTATAGAGTATTCTCGACAGCATCTAAATTTCATTGGAAAAAAAATGCTTTCGATTATTCATGTTCCTTAGTCGAAAACTGTAAGGAACTATGTGAGCCATCTTTTTTCTTTTTTTCCAATCGTAGTATAGGAATTCAAGATAAATTCGTACGCATTCACATACGTACAAAATACTAGTTGACGGGTGCATACCGCGCCCGCGGCCTAACTTCATCACGCCACGTACCTAAGTAAATTCCAGCGTGAGTAGAGGGAAGTTCTGACGGGGCTGAACCCATTCCCAAGATTCGTGATAAGGCTGGGAATTACAACCACGTCACGGTCCTCAAGGTTTATTTTTTCGCTTATCAACTTTCTTCTTTTTCGGCTGAAAACTTTGAGAATAGCGGCTGGATTTCATGTTACCATCTAGAGAACCGCGTTTAATTACAAACCGTGAGACAACCATTTGTTCGAGTCGTGTCGTGTGGTTGGACAACTACGTATTGCGAAATTACAGATTCAAACATTTTTTTTGTTTTGTGAAAGACAATTCGGCGGAGAACAGATTCATTGCAATCCTTTTTCCCCCTTTTTCGTTATTCTATTCTGTATTTTCGAAACGAGGAATCAACATTCTTGATTTTGCGTCCGTCTTATCGTGCTCAGTTTTCCTTCATCTCCGCTAAAATACGAAGTGAACAAAAAAGAGGATTTACCCGACCTGCAAACTTCAGGACAAGTGAGTTACATGCGCTAGTTCCTTGCCAAATGCTCCGGTACAACTGGCGCGAAAGAATATATGCTGAGTTGGTAATTCCCTGTATTTCGTGGCTCAGCGGAAACTATTGTTTCCTGTTTCGTTGAGCTTTTTTGGCAAAAACCTTCGCCTCTTTCTACTCCGTGACACAAATGCATCGGAAATGAGAACCGGCTTACTCCTAATCCGAATTTCGAATGCTTCTCTCTCATCTAAGTCTGTGAAATCACGTGCCCGAGCTGAGGTCGATAGCCTTTGCGATAAAATTTGAAGAACAAAATCTGTCAAGAGCGAAAATCACAAGAAAAAAATCGACACAAAATAGGTGAGACATATTTTCGAAAATTTGAAAAATCAGGCAAAATTAACAAAATATTGCCAATTTGAAATAATATATTCATCCCAAACTCAATGTGCTCGACTTCATTTTTCGAAATTCTCAGGTGATTTTCTCAACTCCAATACGATTTGACGATACAATTCAACAAACACAGGAAAATAAAAAAATAAACGAAAGCAATGGAACAACATTTTTGTAGATATTTCACCGATGATGTAACAACAAGTGGATTTGCTTTCAAACTGTCTGGACTCGATGAGATTTCAGAAGTATAAGAAGCAAAAGATCCGAAAAAAATCGTGAGTCGAGAAGGAAAGCAGCCAAAAAACAAAAACTAATAAGCGATGAAATTTTTTAGATTACAAGTTTCTCACGTAGAACTGTGGCAATATTATCTGATTCTGAAAACTCCGAGTCCGATTCTCGTGGCTTGGCTCCTCGTTATATTCGCCTTTAGGATCGTGGACCGCAAAATGAAGATACAACAAAAAAAGCACATATTCCCAAAAAACGAAAGTTTGCGCTGCCTCCACTGCCGCTTTTTCTTTTTTATCGTCCGAAGTAAGTGGATCAGCGATCTGTGTACCAAAAAAAAGAGGGAAAAAGGAGAAGACAAAGAGCGGCGAGCAGGTAGCTCACATACATTTTAATATAAAAATGATTTCGGCAAATGAGAGGGAGACGGAGGGGGAGAGATAGAGGGACATGGCCCCAGATTTCCTCCCTTATTAACGCCAGTATTTTCAACGGTCTACCTTATTCGCCTTCCTCCGCCATACCAAACCCGCTCCGCCAAGGGCCGACTGGGTGGATTTACTCAAGCAGATTGCCGGATTTGTAATATCAAGTTATTCCGACTGGTAACGCCCGCACCGCGCCATACCGCGCCGAGCCGCACCGGGTCGGAGTTCTGGAGGAGAAGGAAAAGAAAAGAGAAGGGAAGGGAGCGTCGCGACGCCCGCGTTCACGTCGAGGGAAACCCTCTTCGCATGGGCTTTGTACCTATTTCTACTCTTTCTCCGTCTTTTTCTTTCTGTCTGCTTGCGAAACTCCTGGATTCGGGAGATAAAAATAATTTGAGTCAACCTAGACAAATGAGAGTCCGTCATTTTTTTCGGACCATTTTCTTCCATTTCGTTTCTTGGTGTTTTTTTATTCTTGTAAACATTGTCTTGAAGCCGCCCTTTGATTAAGAGGGCAGAAATTTTCAATTGTACGTACCTAATTGAGGGCCCAGTTGAGGTACACCTGAAAATTTCTTTGAAGTCTTCGGGTTTCATCTCGTGAAGATAATCGCGTGTTTTGATTGTAATTATTCAAGTATCATGTGGCATGTATAAATTTTGTCTTCCACTTTTTCTTATACCAATTGATTCACTAATTTCGAGCAACTGTATTCGTTTCCCAGGACTCTGTAAATATTCACAAGAAATTTATCTTCCTCGACGATCTTACCAATTTCATACGGTTTTTGAAATTTTTGAACAAAATTTTATTAGTCTTTTTTCAGCATAGGTAACAGCATTTCATGAGTTTCCTCGAGTTCTCCATTTCCCTTCCCCCGGTATACGTTTTCGGAACACCAGAAATTCTGTGATGATTTCATGCAAATTTTACTAATTTCGTCGCAATTTTTGATGATTTTGACTCAGGTATTTCGGTAAAATATCACTGACTCGAAATGATCTCGTGTTCTTCTTTCACTGCTCTGTGATCTGGCAAAATAACGTACCTCTAAAATTACATCAACACCGAGTGTGCAATTTTACCCTAACTCTGCCATTTTTCATTTCCACGTAATTCTGCGATTCCTCTTGAATTTCTATAAAAATTCGAAAAATTTCCTCAGAATTTTCTGAGGCGTCATTACAATTTCTGGATTTCCACTCAAGTTTAACCAACGCTTTGACTGTCTGCGGCTGGTCGCTCAATATTTTACCGGCAATTCTATAAATTTCCTTAAATCCGTTGGATCCGGCTAAAATTTTTCTGCAATCTTACACTATTTGACAAAAACTCGAAAAACAATTGCCACATCTCATAATTTTTCGCGCATCTTACAATTAGCTAGGGGCCGTTACTTCTCATTGATGCATTTAACTGAAATCTCACGATTTATCGACAAGTCAATTAAGACTTCCTGAAAAATTTCATACACCAAAATTTCCGAAATTACTCAAATTCTGTGGTTCGCTAATCATTTTTGCCGCCAGCTCATCGAGCTATGATTAGAAATCGCGAGTCAGGTTATTTCTTAACTAGACGATGGAGTATACTCCGGGGATCTCGATGTCTGTATCCCCTCGATAGTTTGATATCTTGAAACTTGACTGTACTCGTATGTTCTAGGAAGGAGGCTGCGAAAGTTTCTGCGAAAACCCAATCCGCAAAGGGAAACTAATCGATTCGTACTGCTTTCAAGCCAAACAATACAATCCGCCTTGATGTGAGCTCCACTCAAACTGTTCGGTGTTATAAACTTTACAATAATTAAGGGTCAACATTGTTAGCTTACCATTCTGAAACTCTGTCTTCAGCTCAACGTGTTCATCATCAAGAGCCGAAAATTTTTGGGGATGAAAATGAAGAGAGAGCGAGAGCGACAGAGGAAAGAAAAACTTTTTGAAAGTCAGTAAAGCAGCGGTTCATATTTGTTCATTTACTTTTTTACGTTTTTTGTTTAATGGAAAAACGCACCTAGCTACGTATAGTTACGTATGGCAGTAATAAAAAAATTTCTAATTTCCTTTGGGTGGTTTATAAAGAGTTGATTATAAGGATATATACGCAGGGTAGTTTCCCCGGAGCTGTATATTAATACCACCGGTTTTAATGTGAGGGCAGTAAATGTGCAGTTTGCGGTAAAACTTCGTTTATTAATACGAACTGCTTCTCGTAAAAAGAAAGCGTACACTCAGGAATTTACGGGCAAGAAATTAGGCGGTTGCAAATATAAGAAGGTTATCGCTCTACTCCACTTTTATCCGTTGCCAAACTTCCCAGTTTATCAACTAACGGAATCTGCCGCGACAGACTCGTTCCGATTGAAAACAAGAAAAGCGATAAAAATTTAAAAACGTTAAGGGGCAATTTGAAAAATTGTGCAATTATCGTATCCTCCGGATTTTTAGAGTTTTCTGAACGGCAGAATGTTACCTATGCGGATTAGCTGTAACTTCTGAATCACAAAATTCAAGATGATGGACCAAAGATTCCAACTAGAATTTATAACTTTCCAAATTTAATTCCAGTTCTGTAGTCAGATCGGACGTACGTTTCAAATTTAACAATTTATACATCGGGTTCGTATTCAACGATCCAGAAGACTCTCCTCGAATCCAATTTCCTCCAAAATCAAAGAGCTTTTCTAATTTCCGGTGGATCTCTGAATTTGAAATTTTTTATCCACTCGCTGTTTCTGTTCCGAAGATTATTATCTGAAATTCTAATTGTGAGAAAGCTCGGCAAGAAAACCCGAAGAAATTCAAATGTAAACGAAGTCAGGGTTGAAACTATAATGAAATACTAATATTGAAGCTCGACTTGATATATTTCTGATCCCAGCCCGGTTCCAAAAACCTGAAACATGAAGGCGTTTCGTCATTTCTTCATTTCTTTGTGGCTAAAGCGAACCTCTTTATCTCGCGGTTCCGCCTTCGGGCTACCACGTTTCCTGACAACAAACGGTATTCGAGGACCCTGCGGTTACTTGGTCGAGACGTGAACTGCTTGAGTGAAAATACTCAAGTAGAAAACGTACGGAGAGAAATTTTGGAACCGCATTTGAGGAGAGGGTAGATTCATATTTAACCTCTATATTTTGGAGTCTACGTTACAACTCTCTCTCACGTTTTTAATACGATTATTTTCGGCGAAATTTTTCCGTAAAATACAGTTGCAAATGACAGATATAAGCTCAAATTTTGAATTATCGAAATTTAGAGGAAAGTTTTTAATCTGTCATCGAGTTGCCCGCTGAGGATAAAAATGATCGGTGGAACCACGCGTTAATATTACACGACTGTTGAGATTTTTGTCGATTTGGAAAATTTCATCGTGAGACACTCTGCTACGTAAGTTTTGTGTAACATACGTACAGGCGTATCACAAATCGATAGAAAATACATTTGAGTAGATAATAATTTTGGGTTTTAGCGGCTTTTGTTATAAATATTCGGCAAGAAATAGAAAATTTTCCTGAAAAACGTGTCATAGGACAAACACCATGGACCATAACCCGGGGGACGTGCTTTAGTCGATAAAACCGAGGTCGTGGTTGAAATTTCGAAAAGCGCGTACTTAAACTCGAGTCTGCCGAAGTGACGCGTTGAATACAAAATTGGTCTTAACGCCGCATTACCATCCGCGTCTTCGGGCGATGCTTGAGGACCAGAGGAAGACGGTTCGAGACTCTAAGGCACAACCCCGTCGCGCCTAATATAGATATAATACGATGGTAGGTACATAAGCAGGCCATCAAAGTCGACGAAAATTGATAAGTCTCGGAATTTTGAGTCAGTGATTTTTTCGTAATATTGTTAGAGATGAATATCTTTCGCTCAACAGGCGCAGATCGAAACGATCGCGGTCAATGGGGGTGGTCTCAGTTTTTGGGGTGGAGGACGACTGAAATGAAAGAATAAATAAAAAACATAAGAAGGGATCATCGTGTCGGAGGTCGCCGAAGAACTTCGCCCGCACTTTGGTAATGTGTATTGTTATTTTATTCAGGATGACAACCAACGAGAACGACGACAACAATTAATGCGCCCTGAGAAAAAGGAGGTTGGAGAAGAATCCGGCGCGAGGGCGAAACGATGCGGCGTTTCCTTTAATCTTGTATTATTTGCATAAGGGTGTCCCACGCTGTATTAATTCTCGAAGCAATTAATACGCGCTGTGGTGGGGTTGGTTTCTTCATTAATTCTGGAGAAATCGTTAAAACAGCATTTTATCAATCTCGAATGAGCCTCGTCTCCGGGTCGCTACGCATCGAAGATATTTAACATCGGATTTAATGAATTTTTGCAAACGAAATTCGTCATTAGGTAAAACGATTCGCCGCTTGATCGCGTCACGCCTACCTACGCCGATGTTGGAGATGAATTCATCCGCGATCGATGAAAAGTTTACTTGTCAATATTGGTATGGAATTCTATTACCAAAATTTCAATCCCTCCTGTCACTCAAAACCGTTCGCGTCAGAATATACTCGTATGAAAATTCTCCGATCTAGAATATAGAATGTAATTGCCAGTAGACGCGAACCTCAGCTGCCTTCTACTGGAAAGAGGAGGATCTGATATTCCAATTTACTAATCTTTTATCAATCTCTGGGCGAACGGCTGATCGGATAATGCCTTGACTTTGACGGTGAACACTGGTCTCTTCTTTTCATCTCCTTCACTCATGATAAACAGTAACTTTTCTCTTATTTGTGGTTCACTCGTGTTCCCGTTCAAGAATTACCGGTCAATATTGTACGGACAGCAAATTTCGGGAAATTGAAAGTCGGGAAATCCCTCCTCGGATTTTTTGGGAGTACATAACCGGCGACATTTACGGTCAGTAAAAGTGGCAGAAGATTTCGCGACGGGCGTTTCAAAGTGCAAAAAACAATATTCAATTTGACTTCTCAAAAAGTTGTCAACAATTTTTGTATCCCGAAAGTTATGGGAATGTAGTATGAACCTTATAGTTTCTAGAGCAGCGTTACAGCGGTACTTTCGACTCCCCGTAACTTTGTCACGGAAAAAAATCGGAGTTAAATTACAGAAAAATTAGTTCGAAGCTCGCTTTTCAACTTCAAAATCATCTTCTCAACTCTGGTCGATTGTCATTATTCAAAAGACTACAAACGAGCGAACAATGCATAGAAAAGCATAGCAATACTCGAAAGACAGCTATATGTTCCAATCCTGCTGGGGACCATACGAAAGTCACAAAAATCTAGTCCCAAGATGTCCGAAAAGCTCGTTGTTTTCACTTCGAGATTACGATTTTAACTTTGGACTTACATCAACTCACATAAAAAATCTGCAAGCAATTGACGAAAATTTGCAAAGACTGAAATACTGCTATTCTTGGACCAAACAGAGACCAAACAAAATTTTTAGAATCAGAAAATCGTATCCCACAAATGTTTGAAAAGCTTGTTCCTATTCCTTCAGAATGCTTTCTCAAGATTTCATGGAGCTACAGACCACCGGAAAAATGACCAACCTACATAATAAATTGGTCAAAAGGATTGGAATATGAATCAAAAGTGCTTGAAAAGCTTGTTTCTTTTGTTCTGAAACGGTTTTTTTCAAATTTTTCCTACGATTTCAACAGAAACGAAAACAAACACAAATACTAAAACTAACTGGAATATCGTGGCTCCTATATTTTCACCGTATAATTCGGGGATCGGCATGGTCCCTGCAGGTTTACCGTACTGATAGAATTCAGCGGATATTTAGGTTCTGCTTTTCGGTTTGAGGATACGATCCTCATGCTCTGAACTCTCCGGATCGCATAGCATCGCGGACAGCAGCAGTGAACTTTCTCGTAGAAAATCTTTGCACGTGGTTGACTGGGTTGGAAAGAACCGGAAACGAATGTTTTGTGGAAGTGATTTACGACCAGGCACGAACTCGTGGTTCGGGGTTCAGGTTTTGGGGGTTGGGGGTCGGGTAGGGGGAGAAAAGGGGTTCAGATCGAATGGGAAAACGGTGAGCGGCGACACTTAAATCTGGTTGTAAACTGGGGCCTGGGAATCAATGCGCCAGCTAATACCAGCTACGCGAGAGGCTGAGAAATTGCCATTCTATTTACATCTGATTTTTAAGGGTTTACATAAAACAGCCGTTTACACGCCAGTCACGCCCAAGGCATTTCAGAGCTCTCTCTCTCTCACTCTCTCTCTCTCTCTTTCTCGTTCTCTCTCTTCTGTCTACAGCAAGCCCCTTTAGACCTGTGCGATATAATCTGTTATAATTGAAAATTATGCCGCACGAGTGGCTTGCAGAGCGAAGAAACTGTCTCTCTACGCAGTTTCGCAAGCTCTCGCCCTCTTTCCCTCTGTCTCTGTCTCTCTCTCTCCGTCTCACTTTTCCTCTGTTTCACTTTTTCGGTAGGGATAAAAAATGACCGCTAGCTATTATCAAAACTTGCTCTGCCATGCCAGTTGCAGGTCGGCTGAAACGACAGTTTTATCCACAGAGTTTAAGATCGTTTGAGCGCCGTAAGCTGCGCTCCTGACTTTCTCGAATCAGTATTCGAAAAGACGATTCATTTACGTTCTGTGTACGCAGCACAGTAGCTATCACATATTTGTTCAGGGGATGGAAACAGGCAGATCGGTGAAACAATCACAGTGTAAAAACCTGGAGAGAAATTGCAATCTAGCCGATTGCTTGTCGGTCCGAATTCAGAGGAAACAGAAACGGAAACGGAAGAAAAAGGAGCAGAGCGCGGAGCTTTCTCTATCTTATTCGGAATGAAATTAGAATAAAAAACAGATAAGAAGAGTGTACGTGCTGTAACGACCACCTCTCACGAGAGAGCGAGTGAGAGGGAGAGAAATGGAGGGAGCCAAGGGGAGAGAACTGCTTGATTCTTCTTCCCCTCTTGCTTTAATTAGTTGGCGAACGATCGCATAAAAATTCTCATTCGTACTAACCGAATTTAGAATTTTATATAGGTAGACACAAAAACGAGAACGCGATCGATACCACGAACCGATGATTTTGTGGATCGTTTTCGAACCGACGCAATGTCTTCGTTTTTGCAAATTTACTGGCAACTTTCAGCCGAAATTCAGCGAAACGGTTTTCAGAAATTTAGTCCTCCTGACCGCAGGGAGAATCGACGAAAAATGCGGTACCTACGTTTTTTCATGGAGAAATTGGAATAACAAATTTTCCATCTATTCCGGTCTAACCAGCGTCGAGTAATCGCTGCAAAAAAGAATTTCGAATGTCTATTTGCAACGAGGAAATTCTCCGCAAATGGCCGTTCAAAATTCTTACAGATTCCAACTGATTCCGACATGAATTACGGACGTCCGTATGGAAATTTTTGACAGGGAACGTATGTATGTGCGATGAGGAATGGTATCGACTATGATTGTTATGACTACGCAATTTACAATCCGTCGTCCATATAACTGTATCGGTAACGCGATGTTATACTTACACAACGTATTGCATATTTCTTTGATTAATTAATAATTATTAACGAGGCTATTTTCTCGATACTAATGAACCTTGTAATAAACAAGCCAATGAGCGCGATCAGGAAGAAGGAATCCGGAAGAAATTTGGGAAGTACTTACCGGTGTTTTTTTTCTTTACTTTTCCGGAGTAGCTCTCGTTGCTAATGAGTCTTCTTCTTTTACTCACCTTGTTAGAACTCGGTAATGAATTTTTCGAATATCAAACGAAATCCCAAGGATTGCTGGAAAAATGAAGAGAGGCTGTAATGACTGTACTCAGTTTTAATTCGTCAAGATGTGCAGTATATCACGTATCGCAATTTCGGTGGATATAAATTTATCAAAAAAGTTACCAGGAGGTGGAATTTGCTTCACGCTCGTGTCAACTACTCGAAAATATGAAGTGATTAGTTCGTGGATATACTTGCAGGAATAGATATATGAACGCGAGCTCCAGTCGATGTTAATCATAGATAATTAGTATTTCATGCAAAGTACCTGCACATTCATCGTGGAACGAGTCGCTTCCCTTGTCTTCGTCGTTCTGGATTTCGCTCGGCGTAACTCTAGGATCTACTAGCAGGTCCTAGTGAGTTATGGAAAAATGACAATAAATTCGGACCGGCCGATTATTCCCGAAATCTTTTTTCCTCGCTCATTTTAGTGATTTCACAAGTATTCCATGAAGTGTCTACGAACGAAATGATCAAGTACCTCTGTAAATTTTCCAAATTTGAAAGTAACGGATAATTTGAAAATCTCTTCGGTCTGTATCTCATTTTGAAAATATTGAAATTACAAAACCGGGAATAAGTATTTTGGAAACAATCGAGCTCGTCGAAATCCAGGTTATAAATACATAGAAAGTAAGACTCATGCCACGGAGAAGAATGAGCTGATGAAAATGGCTGAGTGTTTTGAAAAACTTGCTTTTCAAAATCTGATACGCGTCGTGAAAATCGTTAAGTATTTTTTCAATTTCGGAACCGTTATAGTTGATGTTCTTCTCCCATCAACATCCGTCCGCGGAACAAAAACCGATTCCAACGTTTCCATTTTCCGATACTCTAGCAGATTTTTGAATTGGATTTATTTTTCGAGTTGATATTTGAGACGCATCCCTCACCCGAATTTCAATTGACTCCTAGCCTGGGTATAGAAATAACTTCTCGGTCCGGAAAATTTCACTAGCATTTAGTTTTCATGTTTTTTATTCGATTTTGGAATCCGAGGACATTTTTCTCCGCAGTCCAGGATATAGACTAACTACATTCGCCAGAAGGGGAATCGGGATTCGAATTGATGTGAAGTAATGTTCCGTTGAACCAGAAGCCGGGAAAGGGCAGGGTAGCAAGCAAGGTATATGTAATCGGAGTTAGAGCGTACAGGTTTAAGTTAGTGCTGGGAATCTGGTAGAATCCATGAGGCGTGAAGCCTGAAAGTTCGCTATAACGTTGTACCTTCTTACCAATCTCGTTCTGCCTTCGTCCCGTCCCGTCCCGTCCCGTCCCGCCGGGTCTATGGGATAAGAAATAGTAGGCTACAGCCACGCGGAACCGAACCTAACGTCGCCAAAACCCAGCCTGTAAGTCTCGAAAGAGGTGGAGATCCAAGAGTAAGAAAATGAATGAAGGTGGAATGAAAATAAAGGAGGGGAGCAGGAGGGAGCGGCAATGAGACGCGGCGACGGAAAGAAGACGAGAGGAAGAAAGACGTAGTCTAGTTAGTTTGGGCTCTTCTCCTCGGGTAGTTTAATTGCTAAATCGAGCTTGGCCGGTTTCACCGAAGACGCATACAACGCCGGATTTTATTGGAGCTTTCAGTTGTAATCCAGCTCGTTTTCGTTTTTCCGAAATCAAAATCTTCCGGGAGCGTTCATTATTATTATCCAAAAATTGGATAAATTTGGCTCAAGGAAAAAGGAAAAATAGGTCTTCGTCGATAATGGTCTCATAATCGTTGTTGTCGTCTGTCTCCCGCCGCGCCGCGCCGATTCTTCCCCTTCTTCGATTCCTCGCCCTCGTTTACCTTATCAAATTTAGTACTCAGCCCCCGTAAGTAAATATTCTCACCGCGGGGCCAGGATGACGAAAAACGGAGGAGAGAGCGATGAGAATGGGGAAAACGCATCTCTCTTCTGCATTGTATAATGCAGTGAGACTTGTTTCGAGGCTAAAAGCTTTTCACAACGTCTAGCGTCTGCGCTGAAACTCAACTGTCAACTCGCTTTCCTACCCCTGCCAATGCGGAAGACGACCACGGCGTACGTGACGGTTGATGGTTCATATTTTTCGCTCTTCGACTATTATGAAGGAAGCAAATATTCCACCGAACTAAAAACCCACCCCGAAATTTCGCCGTCCCCTCGATCGATATGATGAAAATATGAAAAATTCGGTATTCGAGTTGAAAAACAAAATTGAAGATTTAAAATCCAAAACGTAGGTATACACGTAGCATGCAGAATGTTTCAAGCGCAATGATTGAATGCGACCCGTGCAGTTGCACCTTCCCACAGATTGGATTTGTTAAAGCTTTACCAAACTTTGAAAAAGATTGGAAAAAACTTGTTGAGACCATTTTTTTTTTTTTTTTTTTTTTTTTCTCAATAGCTGGATGGTTCGCTTGTCTGCAATGGTTTCTAAAAACGGCTTCTGCATCTCTCTCACGCTTTATAATTTTTTTGTGTCCCGTAGGATAATTCACGGGGCGTATGTGTGTACGATGAAAAATATTTCACATGCAGAAATTGTAGTATTTGGAGTGGAAATTTCATGCCATAAAGATTGGACAGAGCTTACAACTCTGCTTCCAGTATAGAATTCGAGTGCACAGGGTACAAGCATCGCACAGCGTGACATCGCTTCGCATCGCGTCGCTTTACTCTGGATTACGAATTCCAGTGTAATCTCAAAATATTTCAGAGCTTATATTTTAATCGTCGTGTCTATTCATGCTCCATATTCTTCTCCGAGTGTGCATCCATGAGCTGGTCGGTGCAGAGAGTTTTATGCACATTAAATATTGAAATGGCTACATTTCGTCGTAATAAAGGTCGGAATAATTTTTTTATCCCCCAAAATTCAAACGTTCTCTCATACAGTTCTCCATTGGAACTCCCTCTCTGGAGGAAAAACAAGCAAAAATACTATGATGAAGGCCAAATTTATTTTTCGATTAATCGTCAGGTCGTCATCCGTCGTTTATCTGCATGTAGAAGGTATACATACCTATACATTACCTGAACCCAGTATTGAACGAATGCGAAATAGTTGCCGATCGGAAGAGGAAGATAGAAACAAACGATCGAAAAAAGGAGCTCGATAAGAATGTGAGAAATTTGTTGTGACTCGCCGTTGAATTTTTGTATTTCCTGATCCTTTGAATCAATGAAATCATTGATCCAAGGTGGCAGAAACTCTTCTCAAATATTTTTCGAGCACTCTTCGAAGTATTGTGAATCTATGTGCGTTATGTATAATATCCGGGAACAAATATACACATAGGTAGATCTAAATATATATATAGAACTTCATGGATATTCGAAGATGTTGCTGCACTCGGCGAGGCGAGAGCGGTAGATATAGGAGAACCAGAAATAAAGCGAAGGCGTCTTCGACCGGTAAGGTAGTATAGGTGAGTCTCCTATCTCTCTGGTATCTGGAAATATTGACATAGCTGTCAAATAGAAATCCTGGGCATCTGGCGCATCGCAACGTTTCTATCAATTCGGTTACATGCGCCCCCATATTATAAGCCTTTCATGGTATTTCGTTTAATAACTTGCAGATGGTGCATATTGAGACAGGTCGAAACGCTGTAGGAGTCTAATCGTAAAATTGCAGTAAACTGAAACGACTCAACATATGGCGATCCAAGTTCGGTTTTTCCATTTTACATCTTCGGTCGAAGCGGGAGACACGAAAAGAGAAAGTGCAGTGAAAATTTCAAGAAAAGTTCGTTCCGCGTCAGGATCAATTTTTCATACACTTCTTAATTCGATCTACAGATCTACGAAGAAGGAAATAAAGATTCTAATGACTCGTTCGAAGTTTTGATCGGGTAAATTTTTCCATCGTCGGGAAAACGAATTTTGAAAACACCCGAGGCAAACTTTTCACGCTCGATTTTGTAATACCTACGAGGCTTTTCTTCGTCTATTTTATCATATTAATCATTTCTCCGCCGTTAAACTTTGTCCACGGACAAATCTGAAACTATCGACGAATGAAATAATTTGATACGCGAAAACTAATACGGAAAATGGAAAGAGGAGTGGGAAGGGAAGACAAAAATTGAAGTGATAATAGAGCAAGGCTTTTCCATCGTATAATATTTATATCTATATAGCAGTAGTCTGGGGAGTTTCAACTGAGTATTGAATTTTATTTGTGTTTCAATTAAACGGGCAATTCTCTATACGTATATCCGAGGTGCATCTATCACGAGTAGAGCGTGGCGTGCGCCTCTGGGATTAGCATGGATATGACTGAATTATACAGGCCATGCGCCAGACTGCGTAAGCTTCCGAGAACTCTGCCACGCGTCGTTCAGACCCGATTAGCCCCTCTGCACCATTTTTTACCTTTTTTATTTTCCATTTTTCCACCTTTTTCGTTTCCCTTCGTTTCACAGTGGAAAAAAAATTCACGTTGTACACCGACAATACCGCGAAAATATGTACCCGCACCCGAACCTCACTGTTTTTTATTCTCTCCTCAAAGTTTCGATTGTATTGTACATCATTTCTGCGAGCTTTTCCGATGCATATCCATTTTTCATTTGTTTTGTTTTTTCCGCTTGAAGAAGACATCGCATTCGTACGTGTATCACAAAGAACTTCATTCGGGGGTAAGTTCCGAAGAAAATCGATGAACTCGTTTTTTAGAAACTAGAAACGTTGAAAAATCGATCGTCAGCAAAATACTCTTGAATTCATTTTTTCCCGAAGAACGAGTCCGCGATTTTCATCGCCTTGTGGAACAAACACTCTTCGCACGTCGAGTCTGAGCAAAATCGTTTCAGCCATTATTGCAGAGAAATTGCAAATTTTTGAAAATCATTCGTTCGGGGTGAGCTATCCCCGCTTTTCAGGGTAGAACCAAAAGTTCGATCCCGCAATTTAGGTACACGAATATCCAGATAAGAAATTTCGCGTGAATCGTGAAGGCGAACAAAATTTCTGCACGAAGTTACGTCGAATTACGCAATTTTAGTTCAAATTCAGTTTTCTCTGGTAATCAGACATTTTTGACGTAAGATGACTTCCTAAAATCCTTCATATTCCGATGAACCTTCCCACGAATCAACTGATTGTCAATCTCCTCCATCGTCAGGTAAGAGCTGACGAACTTCCCCGGTGACTAAATGTATACATATGGCTTACATATAGCTGGAGAGATTTGAATTTTGAACTCAGGTTAGAGTCCAACTTTCACCAGCCCTGTCTCAACGGGGCCCGCTGAGTTTAGTTTGGAACCAGCGAGCAGCGTCGACCTGAGTAACTAAGGTGTGTAAATCAATTCGACAAGATTACCAGCGCACACCGATGTAGCTACTGAAGCTATACGTAACTGAACTGTCGTTTTTCCGGATACCTAGACAGGCGCTAATTCCTTGTAAATCCCAACTGATCAGTCCACATGCGATCACCTGCAGGCTTTCACGTCGCAATAATCTCTTTCCAATTCCTGATGCGCTCAATTTCATCAGAAATCAATTACTTCGGTTCCGATTCGCAGGTTCTTTCTTTCTCTGAAGTAATACACGCCATTCTTCATCTCTCCAATTACAGCCTCCCACCATGGACCGTGAAGAAACTTCCGCGGACATAAATTTTGCACGAAAATGCTCGTAATATCGATTTCGAAAATTGTTTACGACGAATAGGGAAGTGAAATCATCACGTATCCACGATCTCTGGACGCCGACGAAACTCCTGACCTCAAACTCTGATCGAAAAGTTTTTTCAGAGACGAGACAGGGCGAAGGGGAGGAAAGGGACGGGAAGGGAAGGGAAGGGAAGGGAAGGGAGTCAGTGAAACTCCGAGAAGATGTTCGGCCCTGGAGAGAGTAGGTCCCTTTGATCATGGGTCACTAGATTGTAGACGTTTGGGCACGTGGGCAGCTGAACAGGTTGGCGAAAGAATCGATAGGAAGTTTGGCTAGGTCAAGTAGGGTACACCCTGGCGAAGATCGGGCCACGGCATAAGACTGTTAGTTCCGTCCCTTATCGTAAACCAAGTTGGTTTGCTCTAGAGTCTCTAGGCAGGCGTGAGCTCTGTATTTCCCCAGAGCTCAGACGAGCGTTCGTACAGGAAATCAAGTTAAATTTGTTGAGCCGATAAGGGTGGGGGGTGAAGGCGAAAGCGAAGGCGAAGGCGAAGGCAAAGGCGAAGGCGAGGGCGAAGGTAGAATTGGAGATGGAGATAGAAGTCGAGATGTGGGAAAAGAAAGAGGAGAAGGGAAACATGGGTGGCGGATGTGGAAGCTTGGGGGTTGGAAACCTCCGATAACAACCAAAGAGCGTGTGTTTTGGGACCGAGGAATACCTCCCCAACACAATTTCACGTCTAACGTGAGTTCAACGTCATTTTATTCCACTCGGGACGCTAGTCAACGAATGTAAGAATTTCACTGACTTATTTTCCCAGTCTCTTCCTCTCTCGCTTTTATAGTCATTGTTCCACACTCGTAAGGAAAGTCTTTACAATATTTTTGCAATAAGATTTTCGACTATGCGATCTCAGATTACTTTCACAACAATCTTGAAGTTGGCTCTTTGACAATCAAAGAAAATAGGTTTTCATGGAGTTTTCTAGGACAACGGAAGCCGAGAATTTTTCGAAAGTATTCCTCTGATTACCGCGATGCGTACCCGGCCAGAAAGTTTTTCGAGTCGATTTCCAAACTGTGGTATACTTTCAGAATTACTCTGTACAGTTCATTCAAAGAAAATCGAGAGAATAACGAATTTTTCGGTTTTTTTTTCCAAAAGTTTCAAGAACCTTCGACAGTTCGTTGATCGAAGCATGAATTCTGACGAATCGTTCGATAGACGCATTAGATCAAACCTAATTAGCTACTCCTGTGAAATAAATTCGCCCAGGTTTCACTCCGAGCGCTTTCGAAATATGAGTGGCTTCCAAAGAAGTTAAGTCTTCAATATCCCACAGAAAGAACAGAAACTCAATCTTTCAAACTTCATGGAAGACTTTCTGAAAAATGTTCATGAAACATTCACTTTGTCCTTGACCCAAAAACCTGGGACCTCGATCTATATCTTTATGAACAATGGAAGGGATTCGTCTACGTCCTAATCAACAAACTCAGAGATTTCCCATGGATTAGGATTACACGATGTGAATTTAATCTGAATGGCAACTACATCGGTATAATAATAACCGGGATTCTGTTCAAAAGGGGAAGTGGATGAAGTAATCGAAGTTCTGTACTTACCGCACACATATGTACACACACATGTGTCAAGCGCGAAGGATTCGAAGGATCTAGTACGTATAATAACAAGGAGAGTTCGTGTACATCCGGGTTGCAGAATGTCATACTGTAGAGTTGTAGGTAGATATATGGGGATGTTATGTAATACTACCGACTACTTACATCATCAAAACTCCGGACTTTGACGGTATTGTTAGCTCTGGAGACGCAGTAGGTTAATATAGTTTACCACGAAGTGCAGCACAGCACCGTGCGTCATATCGCAGTGAAGTTTGATAACAATGATCGATTTTACGCTGAGGAAATCAGTTTTCCAGTACTCGTCTACCTCGTGCTATAAAACTTCCTCAAGATCTTCTATAACGTACAATTATCCATCCCTTCGTCTTCCTCGATGATTTGCATTGGTGAAATAGGTTTCCTACGTATGAACCACCGAGTTTTTTGTATCGCTTTGAAAGATGTTACCGGGAGACACGAATTCTCATATCTATGCGAATACAAATCGTAGAGGATGTTTTCGAGCGGCATTTCGAGGCCGAATAAGCAAGGTTCGAATCGCTACTTTGGAAAGCTTTCTTCGATTCTTCCCACGAATTCATCCAGCGTTGAGAAAAAATGAAAAATTATCAGACCGATGCCGCATCGTCATTTTCGACTACCGCTGTTAAATCGGAAGAAAATGTACGTAACAGAATTGCGAAATGAGCATTTGCAATCTTGCTTTCGCAGCTACGAAATACTTTCCCAATCTCCGCTCTACGATTTTTTCCCCATGAATTTATGAGGCGTGGAAAGAGCAGGCGACAAAAGTTCATAAAAAATGCTACTTCGTCTTTTTTTACATACCATAACTTTCCGAGGAAGAATCATGTAGGCATTTCGAACATGTGGTTCGGAGGTTTTTTCGTCTACTCGAAAATGCATGCTCAGATCTTTTCCCGATATTGTTGATGGTCAAAAAATTACGGTTTTGGTGCGCATGGAACACTCGAGAAAGCTTTCCGTTTGACCTATAATTTCGGACATTGCAATGTATGCCTATGCTACGTGAAAAATAAAACAAGGAGTGTATAAAACTGGGCTGAATCTTTTGACTCCGCATTCCAGTATCCAATATCCAATATCTACACGTACTACGTCTATCAAGCGGGCACGTAACCTTGGCTTAACAAGATCTTATTTAAATTTCTCAACAGCTTTTACTCCGGGTTTCAAAATTGCATATCGTTAGCGATTGAAGGCGATGAGAGTCGTTGATTGCAGTGGCTGTTGGCCAAAGTCATCGGCCATCAAAGGAAGCAGCAAAGTAATTTGCATTCTCGTTCATCCCTCCTGTTCCTTTCCACCTTTCAAAGCAACGTTTCCGAAAGGTTCACGAGAATGGCGAAAAGCGAAAGTGCCCTACTTTTCCCTTTCGGATATTGGGCTCTCGCATCTTCCCACCTCTCTTTTCTCTCTCTCCTCTCTCTCTCTCTCACTCTCTTGCTGTTTCACTCTCATTCTCTCGTTCTTCCTTCGCCGGTGTGCCATGGTTGGCCCAAAGTAGGTAGGTGCCCGGTTATTCTACCCTGCAGGGCAGGCCGAGTTCCGTTCCATTCTAACCCTCGCGTTTTCATCTCGATCTTCCCGAAAGAGATCGTACCACCTTTCTCCCGATAGCCCACCGATCGGAATACGATAGTACGATACTACCATCGTGAAAGCAATACAACGATAGGACCCGCGTCTTACGCCTTGATGCCAACCCTTTCCGTACCTTCCGAGTCCTCCGAACTGAGTCCAGACCGCATTTGTTCGGGCCACCTGGATTTCCGTATCCCGAATTTTAGCGATCAGCTAAATTCTGACGAAGGTGAGCACTGGAGCTTTCGCTCCAACAATTATACAAGAAAATCATTAGTTTCGAGTCTAAATTATAGCGTAAATTGATTTCCTTCGATTTTTTGTCGCTTTCGAACAATACAATTACGAAGCTTCGGATGGCTTGAGATTTATATTACGATTTTGATCGGCCCTTGTCGGTTGAATGAAATTTTGATGACAATACGCAAATTTCGCTTAGGTACCCCATTTACTTTCGAAATTACTGATTACCAAAAGCGTATATACCAATGATAAGTTCGAATGCAGCTATTGGCTTCGCGGATACCAGGGTCTTGTACATCCGGCTGCGTACAGATTGGATACGCCTTTTCTAATAGCCCCGAGGGTTGAGAACGATGCATTACATTCATTCAATGGGCTTATAAATCCGCCTGTAGCATGTATGTCGGTCAGAAAATGGAAATTGATTCGTATTCGAATCCGGAAACTGCAACAAGGAATCCGTTGTGCTTACGTCCACTTCGAAATTGGAAAATAGCGATTGAAGATTGTCCGTCACGAAAAAGAGAACATATAGAGAGAAAGGCCAACAAGCACTCAACGGAAACAATAAGGAAGGCGAGAAAATTTCTCTCGCCAATTTTTCCTCTGCACTGAAAACGGCACGAATACACCGTTCGGGTGATTGCATTGATTCTTTCGTCACTCCACGTCAATGAAAACCAACGGTAGAAGGCACAAACAGCTCTCTACTGTCTACAAATTGACATAAAACTTGGAGCATCAGGTAGCATACGTGATAGGGCAATCCGCGGTCTTCTGAATCATGATTGGCAGTGTTTGAGTCCATCTTCGAGTGCTCGGGAGCTTACTTCCTTAGTTTGGCAGAACAATCGTGTCAAATTCCCGTGCAATGTTGGCGGAATAAAAATCGTGGATCGATAGTAAAATTTGTAGCGATGGAGCCGGTGATCTACTCATTTCATTTTGTCGACGGATGAAGACATAAAATTGGAGAAACAGGTCTTGGAATACCAGCGACATTCGTCAGTCGGCGGAGTGCGGTGCGATATGCGATATGCGATATAGAAAGAAACGGCGCAATAATAGTGCGATATGAAATTCAAATGAATTATTTCTGGTTAACAGAGCTATCAACGAACAAGTATAGCTACCAGGCGAATGCCTTGGGGGAGGTTATAGAATGTTGAAAAGCTAGGAGTAGGGGTTAAAAGGGGATACTGTGCCGACAGGGGCCACAGGGTGGCCTTGCCCATAAATTCTCAAGCATTACGAGCCACGGCTCTGTGGCTTTCATGTGCTTGTTGTGCAGCCTATTATACCGCTACTCTAAAAAGTTTGCGGCACGGAAACATCGCGTGTCATCTGATACACCAACTTGACACACGCACCGCGTATCCTCATTATTGTAGAATGGTGAGCTTTGTCTGAAAAACGATTGTTCAAATTTTTCAAACAGAAATCGGATGAATTTGGAACGAAAATGATCTTTGAATTCGACTGAGAAACGAGAACTGAGCAGCGGTCCATTTCACGTCGGGGTTATAATCTATCTAAAAAATTGATAACCTCATACCGAAATTTATCGCGAATAAAAGACGTGGCGTGTTTGCAATATTTATAATTCCATTTGTCGCACGATCACGGCATAGAAGTTTTCTGCGAATCGTTTTACTGCTCCCCTTCGGCAACTGATTCAGGGATAAGAATGCCATTAATGTACTGTACAACTATTATTCCAAGTTAGACTCCTGCTAAGCACATTTTCGAAACAGTTTTTCAACTATTCCAGTCGGATGGAGGAAATAATTAGGATGAGGTTGATCTCCAGCAATATTGTTATTTCGAATGAATGCAATCACCAGAGAAAAGTGATTTTAGATTTCTTTGTTTGTTCCCCTCTCGCTCCTCTTGCCCCTCTTGCATCTCAACGTATAAGCCCTGAGCGAGATACATAGGAAAACTCTCGAAAACGAACTTCTGGACGAGCTAATCTTTCCAGATACACCAGAAAGGAGCTTGGAACTGCGCGATTCTCAGCCAGGGAGAAGCGCCGGGAGTTTGGACCTAAATCACTAACCGGTGAAACTTTTACCGAGAAGTTAAATCTCCATTGACTTTAGCCCCTCTGGTACTCAGGCCAACGGAATTCCCATCCCTTTTATACCCAACAACGCGATGCGATTGATCAATATCGACCCTCGAATTCCTACCCCCAGCCTTTATCATGTGTGAAGCTCTCTTCATTATCTACGTACGCATTTAGGTCCGGAAAGGACATGAGCTTCGAGACACGTTTAGAAAAACTACGATCAATATAGTTCGAACTTCCTATTACCTTTCACCAAATATGACCGAACTGGAAGTGTCAGAAATATACAAAAACTTCCAGCGATTGTGACTTAAAAAAAGGAGTTCACAAAACTAAGACACCAAACAGTTTTGGAGTAGGTACTTCACCCGGGCATAATTTTTGCAGTTGCTCAGCTCTTGTGGAACCAGAGAATCCTTTTCTATTCCGTTAAAATTGGTCAATCTTCGATTCTTTCTGTTTGAAATATTTGAAAAATGTGTAATTTTCAGTTCTTTTGGAACTGTTAAAAATTTGACAAAAAATAGATTTCCCGCTATCTGTGTCTTGTAGTGATCGCAGAATTGGGGGGACAGACGTGAAGTTGTTTGAGGGGTGGATGTATGGTAGGCAAGTCTTGACCACACCGCATGAGAGTCGTAACACTAGATTTACGGTCCATTTAAAGAAGCGAAGAGGTCTGATGTCGCGTAAACATCTTTGTTTACCACCATAATACCTGTACTTACGACGACGATATGGGAATCATTAACTTTTAACGTGAATTCAGTCTGTACAACACCGCCACGTAATACACTAGCTGTAAATTTATTCATGAGCACGTGAGGAAATTTAGTACCTAAAACTCTTAAGTTCGCCAGTCCAAGTGTCTCGGTAGAGTCTTGAAAATTCCGTTTAGTAAAAATGTAAAGAAAATAAAATTCAGCGCCGATCAATGATGTATTAATTTTTTATGTGGGGAGCGGATTTTCCAAAATTGCAATGCTCTCTATTTCGATGCACGAATCTGCATTTTGAAAAATTAAACGAGAGTCGCTTTCATTACCTATACAAGATATAAATTTCTTGGGCCGATTAGACGATTAGATGAGCTTATGCAAGCAGGTGAGGTGAGAGTTCACTTGGAAGCTTGTAGGATGAAAATGTGGTACAAAAAGCATAAGAAAAAGGGAAAAGAACGGTCTACAGATTCCTTTTTATTGATAAATAGGATGAAAAGCGGAAAGCTTTTCCGCACTCACCTACGTGTGTATTTACATGTCGTATTATATATTCAGCCATACAAGAGTCGAAAGATATAAAAAAATCCGTGCCGTTTCCCGTTCGAGTGATAAAGAGAAAAGGGGAGGAGGAAGAAAAGAACAAAAATGGAAAATCGAGGTTGACGTCGGGCGTAGCACTATAGGCTGGAAATTTGGGAAATCGTTTGGCGCAAGGCAAAAATGTAGATAATATGGAAAGGGCGGACTGCGGTTATTGGGTTGTTTTCAAGTGCAGCGTACGGGAGTGTCGCGGGAAGTTGGGGCATCGCCATCTGTTCCATGTGACGAGGAAACTCGAAGAATAACACAAAGCGTCTTCTCCGCTCTCCCATTCCCCCGATTTTGCAATAATATTTTCACGATCGTTTTCCATTTACCTATAACATTGTTTCTCTTCACCCTGATGCTATGCTTCTTTTATAAGACACGCTATTCTCCTCAGTGTCTATATGAGCAGGGTGCAAAAAACGCAGTGAAACTGTACTCCGTTCTCCTTCTATTTTTTTATTTTTCTTTCGATGAGCTGAAACCTTGTCATAGAAACCGATTTCCTAACCTTCTTAGTGGAATGGTAGGCCTGACACTCTTTCAAAGAACTTTATTCGAAGTTCATGAATGTTTGAGAGGCATGTTCTCTCGTGGGAAGTCAGAAGTATGTCCTGAGTTAATCAATCTCACAAACTTCAATCTCGATTCGATTTTCAACAGCGTCTGTAAATCTGTTTCTGTTTCTTATGTCTTATAATGACAGTGATATATGTCTCTTACTAGTCGGGCTTGCGAATTTCACTGCAAATTCAAAATTCCTCAACATTCGGAAGTCATGGTTATGTCTTATACAGACTGAAACACGCTCCAAATTAGTCGAGCTTTCGAACATGATCGATCTGTGTGATAATTATGTCTGAAAAAATCTGATACGAGATCGATTATCGTGGAATTTTAGAGCCGTCAACGAAGTCCTGAAGTCTTCTTCGAAAGTAGTACTTGACTTGACGTCTTTGCGACGTGCGAGGCACGGAGATGGAGACATTCGCTGTAGTTCAACTTCGCGGAAGATAAATGCAGGACTCGTTATTGAAGGGATGATTTATCACCCGCCGCTGCGATCCTTATGGTATTACGGTCGCGAGACTTCACCTGCGAGAAAGCCAGCCACCTACCGGTGATTTTGAAACTATGATTTATCGACTGAGCTGAGATTTGTAGATTTGGCGAAGATGTGGAAAGGGGAGGAAAAGTGAATGTGGTGCAAATAAAGGAATCTATTGAAATAAAGAGGAAGGTAAGAATAAGATGAAAGTAGGGTTTTAGGTAGAACCATAAGTGAAATGTGCATCTATAAGTAAATCCCTTTTACATATGTATCACAAGGGGCCTGGTGCTGCCATGCCGCCTGTCTTCCTCCCTCGGGATGTTGGATTTACACATCAGTAAAACCTGCCGTCGAATACATATACTGGCCTCGCTGTAGCTGAGCTGTCGCCGCATACTTCGCCTGTATTATTATACTAGAATACATTATATCGGAGGTTGAGGGAAAACGTCAGAAACCGCACGGACTCTCCACTCTTTCCCTCTCTCTCCTTCTCGCTTCCTCTCTTCGACCATATTGTGCATTATGCTATTATTATTTGATTCCACTCAACTGATCTCCGACCAATATCATTGTTATCCCTGCTCATGTCTGTCCATAACATTCTGGTCCACCGCTGAACTTTTCGAGAAAAAAGTTCAAGCTTCGTAATGACAGCGTTTCACTCTTTGAAAGATGACGCTGTGCCTTTCTCGTCCCCTTTTCAAGGTTGTCAATGGAAAAGCCAGAGTTCGAAGCACATTTGGAAAAACCAAGCGCAATATTGTGAAGTCGACTAATTGGCGAATCATGAAACCATTTGAAAATACTTCCAAGGTTCGAGAATGTATTAGAAAAGAATTTCAGGACATTCTTCAAATCTGTCTAAAGTGCTTTCAGCATTTGGATTTGAAAGCATCTCCACATAAAGGATTGCAGTATTTGTATTGTTGGAAGTACGGAAAGGGGCCTGCATTATCTGCATCGTAGGGCACGTGACTGGCGCTTTACGAGGGACTCAAAACTTTGGACGATTACCAAGACCTGCATTAGACCTGGTGAATTGATGGGGGCTTCCTCGTCCCAGCTGGTTTTCTAAACTTCAGAGAGTGACAATATGTAGGTATTACTGTGTATTCGCATACTGATAATATTTATAGCATGCTTCTAGTCTTGAACGAAAACTCGAGCTTAAAGAAGTGTGACTCCTTCATTTCTCATTCAACATTTTGCATCTCGTATACATTCGTAGCATTGTGGAAAAGAATGAGCCGCACATACGGCTATATTGCAGATTGCAGCTGAGACCGTTTCTTTTCTGCGAGCCATCTGGAATGACGACGAAAATATCAATAAGAACCGACAGATTTCAGACTGGACATTGACTATATAAACTTTCTCAATTGTGATCATATTCTCATCTGTTATCACTAATCGACCACCCTTAGAATGTTCAAGGAGGTTTCCGATTTTTTGATTAGACAGTCGTGTGCTCATTTCTGAACTGAACAGCACTCTCTATCTTTCTACTTTATTCCCATTTCCAATCAGAAGACAAAACCACATGGTGGAAATTTTGAACGTATCGAAAGCGGGTGAAAAGCTCTACAGACCGTGATCGATTTAGGAAAATTGAAGCAGAGAAGCCTCTCGAAAAAATTGTAGCATTTCTCATGCAATTCGAGGCAATTTTTTTGGAGAAAGAATTTAAAAAGGCGAAATTTCTCAGTGTAAGGATGGAAGGAAGGAGTGAGGCGCGACTCCTCGATGCTATGATGGTATAAAATATGCATGCTTGATTTCACGTCGCGTGGTAAATGGAGATTTTATGGTCGGTCTGAGCTGAGTTGCACGAGTTTAGTGGTAGTGCTGCAGTAGTGGCTGTAACGTTTTTTCACGTTTGTGTATTTCCGTGGCCCCGTGTCGCTCGCTTCGAGGCTCTGTGGCATATTTCAATATTAACTCACTTGACATTCACATTATATTCCCTCGCGTCACGCGCGAATTTCTAGAGTGTCGCTGTTGTGAAATGTGTAGACTATTCAGAAGGCCCGAGCCCCCAGCAACCAGCCGGATAGAACACTAATGAGATTTAAGATACACATGTTAATCGACAATAGTCCGTCGATCAACATTTCTCAAAGAGCTTTCTACACATGCTTTTTCACGCTCTATTTCTATATTAAGCACGAGCACTCTGCGATCAATTGAAGCAACATAATTCGAAATGGAAATCAACTTTGTGACCTTTAACCTTTAACGTGGAAAAGGAAAAACCGAAAATCCGAAAAGCTGAGGAGAGGGAGAGAAGTTTTATGCTCGCAGTATGTACATACTTCGTACATTCGTCTGGGCTTAGGTGCTGCATCATTTAAGGGTAGAAGTGGGCCATAGCCGCGGAGTATCCCAAAGGACGGTGTCGATCCCGGCACGCACTTCGCACGGCCCTACTAAACTATTCAAAGGTCGAATGGCCGGACCGTTTCTACCGTATGAAAAAATAATGGGAAGACATTGGGCATCGGTAGATCTATTCCATGGGTTGCATCGGCACATGAGTTTGCGTAGGCACTTCGCGAAGTTCTCTGAAATTATATTCCCCCTCAAATATATAGCACCTGAAAATCCGTTAAGTTTAACTGTAAATCTCTGGAATTATTCCACGGGGTTTAATCTCAGGTATTTTTACATGAGAACCTGGAAAATATTCGTTCAGAGCCTGGTGTTATTTTCTACATTCTATTCCTCACGTCTTCTGCTTTCATCCCCATTCGTGAAAATTCTTTGATACATTCGCGTTAGATGTGTGAACGCACACTTCATGCATGCATCAAAATAATTTCAACGGTGGACGTGCCCGGTATCAACTGGCATTACGGTCACGGAGGTCATGCAATTTTTATGGAAGAAAAGACCAGTGACCTTATGCAAGTCGCAAAGAGCCGTAGCTGTAGATTGGCGTAGTTTGGTATGTGCTGCAAGTATCGATTCGATCCAAGTTTATGTATACACGAGACTGGGACCATGAAACCATGAAACCATAACGCAGTACAAATTACTGGTTACAGAGCGCCGTCCAGCTATCATATCTTCCATTAACTATGACTATACCAGGTGATACTTAAACGATCGATAAGAGATAAGTGATTACCGAATGAATAAACGAGTGAAAGCAGTTAGGAATCCAGGAAATATTGTTAGCTTCACTCAAGAATCATTCGAAAACGGTTTAGAGTACTGAAAATTATGCATTATCTATCTGAAATTCAAGCAAGTCGTTTGAAAATTTCCGGCGCCGTTCTCTTCCAGTGCCTTTCGTGGTTTCCTGCAAATTTTTATAATCGGACCTTGGAATTTAAGTTCTCTCAGACCTCGTTCGAGGCTTCTAAGTCTTGCGTAGGATATCCTTTGCCTGAGCATCCGACTATTTTTTTTTTCGTGAAGAGAAAGGACTCCGTGAATAGCTATGCGTCAGTAGCGAAGATAAATTTAAGAATCGCTCGCTGTAGAGTCGTATGAGACAAACGTTGCTACGCAGTTATAGCTTCATTTTCACCCCGCGATATCTAGATTCGGGGGTTACGGGGTGCGGGAAATTCAGCCTCATTCCATTCAGGAGCCCCCAATGAGAGGAAGGTACTGAAAGAGGATCGAATTGTTCTGTATGGATGAGGACCTCCCTGCACAGGGACATCTGCCACCTTCAACAGTGATCTGAGAATGAGAATTTCCTATCGAACGTTTTTATGTTATGGCCTATTTGGTCTCCCACGTACCCTACTCACTTCGGTCTTAACGTGAGAAGTTTTCGCTCGTCGCTCCGGATGTCATTCAAGAAATTCGCGAATGCTGTTGTGACGTTAAACTGTTTAGAAATTCCAGTTTTCACGAAATGTGATATAGAACGGACAAGTTCTGCGCACGATCTTACGTTGTAAGTTCGTTCGAGGATCCATTCAATCTTGTGATTGACTGCATCCGTTGACGCGTTGAATTATTTCATGGGGAAGATGGATTCAGATTCTAGCATTCGGCTAGTGCAAGTGAGTATTATGCACAAACAGAAAATGAAATATGGCGGAGCTAGATGGCGCGACGGTCCGAAGTTCTTCAAATTCTTATTGCATGTCTTCAGGAGAACATTCCAGCGGATGAACGACTGAATCAGTTTGCTTCGCCGACTTCGTATCGCCAAAGTCAAGCGCCGGTGCCCTGGTCTTTACGACTCCACAATTATTTCTCTGCTTTTCTATATTTCGTTTTAGTCTCAGTCACTACTGGCGCTGAATCCGGAAGAAAAGAAAAAGAATGAAGAAAGAAGTAGTACCTATCTCGCACTCACCTTCCCGCACGTATAACGACGACGGTGGATATAACAACGTGAACATGATGTGAGACGGTGCAGCAGCGGCATGAAAGGAAATAAGGAAAGAGAGGGACCACGAGGAAGCAAATTGCAAAGGTTGTTACGCGCTCGCAAACATTCTTCCATGGCATTAAAAGCTGAGGATAGGGTGAAACCAAGGGATAAGAAGAAGAAGGAGACGAAGAAAGGGAAGGGAAAGCGAAAGCAAAAAACGGGGAATTCGAATGGGGAGGCGAGTAGATTCGAACGAGGCACGGAGGCGTCAGCGTTTCTCTGTAAAGTGAGCTAGCTGGATCCGGAGAGTGGTAGAATCAAGGAGCTCGGAGAATCCGATCTGCGCAGTTAGACAGCTAGGCGTTTTGCTTTTTCCTGTCTCTGATATTGCGATATATTTCAATAAAATATTGAGACAGATCGTCGCCGAGGCCATCAAGGGACTTGCGCGTAGGACCAGACTACGGAGGCAGCAATAATATATTGAATATTCTAATTCTGGAACACGTAGTCCTGGCAAGGGATGTATAAAAAAAACCCTGGACAAAATAACCGTTAAACCTGTTCGGAATATTAATATTTTCCGTATATTGCTCCCGCTTTCCCCGCCCCGCTCTCGCTCTCGCTCTCGTTTTCGGCTCGTCTCTCTTTCTCTCGCCCTGCCCGGGTTCCACTCCATAAACCAAACTTATGGGGGCCACTGCTTTATGCTAAGAATATTTATGAACTGCCGGGTAGGTACCTACAGCGATCCGAGCACCACCGCGCTCCGTTTGTAATCAATTTCTGCAAATAAAAATTGACGCAAAAAACGTAGGTACCTAAAATCGTGGATTTGCAAATTGGAATTTCGTTCAATTACGGAAGTTGGATCGCAGGCTACTCCTGTAACCAGAGATCGAAATACGCAGTCGGTAACGCAATTACTATCGCCGTGTTAATTTCGACCCACTAATTTACAAAACGGCCATTTGACACCAGCCACTAAATCTAGTAGACATAATCTAATAACCGGTTGGTGTGGCTGCTAGGTTGTTACCAGTTAATTGCAGTTTCGATGATTCCTTATCCTCCATTGTGTTCAGTTACATCCAATTACAATTCTCTTGTCTTATCGCGAATTTCGCAATTCAAACATCGTTTTATACACAAATTGGGTTCTCCAACTGTACTATTCACCGGAAAGCAACTAACGGCGTATTGGCGACGATTTGAATTGAGCCGCCGATGCATCCGCAAACAATTTTCCCACAAAAGTTAATTTCCTATTCCCCGATTTTCTGCTTCCAGACCTTCGGAACCGTTCAAAATTTCACAGTTTTCACATCAACGTGAGAAATCTCGGTGTGCACACAGGAGCGCTATATGTGAATTAGCAGATGAAGATGGAAAACAATTTTTAGAATCAGTGCTTCACAGTCAACAAACAACGCGAGCTTCGAACGAGCTGTGACGAAAATTTGTCTACAATGTTTTCTCGCAATATTTCGTCGTGCCGAACAGGAACCTGAACGGTTTCCGGACCAGCGCTGCGAAGTCGAATTCGACTTCACCTATATCCTGTGAATGTGTAAAAAAATGCAAAATCGAAGGAGGATTTCGAAAAGTGGCGATTCGTGGCTCAGCTTTTCCGCTCCAAAAGGCCCACTCAACATTTTGTCGGTAGTAATCGTTCAAAGATTGACAAGCGATCGAAGAAGGGCGAGGAAATGCAGAGAACAACTGTATATGCTGTGTCTCTGAAGCTAACGGAGGATGAAGCGAAAAATCATCGGAATATGAACTGGAATCGGCAGGAAAGATTGTCCCTTTCGCTCTGAAATCCTTGTTCTAAACTTCGTCGGTGATTTATGCTAGAGGAAATATCGCAGTTTGTATCCGCGTCGAAAATTCGATTGCGTCTTGAATGCGAACGGCGAGGGATCTGTCGATCTGTGAATAATTATCTCTCAATTACACAGAGTACCTAGCAGAAGTACGAAAATCGTTTGACGAATGCGGTAACAATGGAGAAAATACTGCGTTTACGAGTCACACGATGTCATAACGGGTCAAACAAAGAAACGTGCTTTCGTAGTTTATTGTGTTTCTGTTTTGCTCTAATCTCGAGTATGCCATCTTTATTACGTTATCGTGAGCGCGTGTTGGAGGTCAGTTTTATACGCGTTGTTTGAACCTTGATATCCATTACGAAGGCAATAATTAGCTAGGTTTTTTCATTTTCAATTTTAATAAAGCATTAATTAATATGAAAGGAAAACTTAGCACGCACATACAGTATACGCAAGTCGTATAAACATAACCCTTAAGAATTTTAAGGGCTCCTTGTAGTCGCAGTGGAAGGAAACGTTCTGAACTGCTATAACAACGAGATTATCAGCCCCAAGAAATTCAGGCTTAATGTTAATGTCGATATTCCATAAAAATGGGAAAATAAACGACGAAATGGCGTAGGTATATACATAGAACGAAAAATGTAACAACTGCAGCTGTATAATTGTTACCAGTTTTCACCCTGATTCGCAGTTTAGCTGGTAATGAAGTAATGCATCTCGCCTCGCAGGTAGTGCATACATACCCACCTACATACGTTTGCATGTATTACCTGCCAATGCGATGCAATGGCGAGACTGCAGGCGTGACAGACTGGCGCCACACGAAACAGTCGTCGACATATACATGAATGCGGTAGCTACTTATAGAAGGTGAAACAAATGTTGGAGTAACCAGAAGCCAGACTTGGGATAGTTCTTTTTCCCCCCGGAGTTGCTGTCTTTTATTTTCGTTTTTGCATCTGAAAATAAAGTTTCATAACGGTGAAGATTCTTACTATTTGGATCATGCCGGTTCTCACTCTTTTAGGGGTTGAAGTAGGTACACGAAGAAGCGGCCGAAACTATCCTACCATGGATATTGCCTGGTCATGACTTCGCGGTGAATTCCAAATTTCGATTCTGGACCGAAAATCGAGGATAGGTACCTCGAGTTTATTGCTGTGAGACATTTTTTTCGAAAATTCTCAGTCTCCTGGAGACGCGGGCAGATGGGGCGATCAATATTCGGCGGCTCGGGATGAACGAGACGGACTAATTATTCTTCCGGAAAAAATTCATCGAAGAGTATATCACCGGAGACCGATATCAAAAAGTTTGAAACTTTTGAAATAATTTCAGATTTTTTCAACCACGAGGCGAATACTTTACCAACCTCCAGGGGTGAATTCGTAACAGTAATTACCGCCTGTATCGTTATATACCTACCGTCTCAGCTCTTGCTTAAGGGCTGATGAATATTCATATAAATAAAGACGCCTGAGATTTTTCACGTCGGAAAATTTGATGGATGAAACTTGAAATAATGTGAAACGAACCGAGGTGCAGCCTTTGTCTCAAATCTTGAACGCTGTATATAAAACCAACCGGAGAAATACGAGTCAGTCATTTATCACCTGCAGTTTACTCCAAAGATGTTCATTTCTCACAACCCTCGGGATATAGCCCTGAAATGCATTTCTTTAACACGGAACTGCCATCGTTCACGAAGAAGCGAGATGGAAGAGAAAAAGAAAAATTTTGAACTCATTCTGTGTTCCGTTTGATTGCCTTCCGATCTTCGTTCTTCGGTGACAGAAACGAGAAAGATCCTAATTTTCTGCAGATACGATATTTGGAAACACGAACATTTGATGATCACGCGAATGAGAATAAAGAAATGGAGTTTCTCGCAAGGCGGAGGTAATATCAAAACTGAATCAAACGAAGGAAATAACAGAAAGCAAAATAAGAGAAGTGGAAGGCATCCGTGGCATTATACCGCTACGCCGGGAATCATGTGAGCGAGGGGTGGAAATTATCATGAGAAATAAGAAATAAATTGCTGGTTCGACGAATGGGAGCGATTTTCAGACAACGGGATACGAAACGCAAGCAATATCAGTTGTTTGATCTGCACGCAGTTGGGGAAGGAAAAACAAGGGGGGAATAAGAAAAAGATGAAAAAGAGAAAAGAAGAGGAGAAAAGGGGTAAACTAGCCGGCGGATAGCGGCGCCACGTTGTGGCACGCGAGAAAATGACGAAGGGAACTGCGCGTTGATCAAAACTTGAGTGCTCCTAAGTACAGCAATCTCGAGGGTAATTTTGTGCAAATAGTAATATCGTGCCGAAGTCAGTCTCCGTAGAGGAGAGGGTAGCCTAGCCTAGCCTAGTCGAGTCCAGCCTAGCTTCGCGGCTTGTACTAAGCTCAGAAAGCTCGCGTGCCAAACTATCATTTTCATCACTCCCGAACCCCCAACCAGATAAAACCAATTATGACCTATTCCCGATTCAGTGGGCCGACCCCCTGCCTGCCTGTCTATATGTAATCTGAATGTCGGGGTTCGACTATAACACTGCAGCAAATTATCTTACAATTAGGAATGGAAGAGAAAACAGAGAGGGGTTTCGTTCAGTGATACAAAAATTTGATAACGGGATACATAGGCGTGTATATTGGAGCGATTATTACGCTTAATATCGCCAAGATCAAATTATGATGGAGGCGTGGAGCTTGGAGACAAAGATGACAAAATCTTGAAAAAGTAAAATAAAAATTGGTGAAATTTTTGAAACTAATTTGTGACAACTGAATCAGGAAGAATTGGAAGAATGAAATTGGAGAGTATTGTATGGAGGATGTCAAGAATTCTAGCAAAATTTGTAACACGCGTAACGGTGAAATAAAACTCCCCGTGCAGGGGTTGTATGAGCTGCCCGCGAATAGGCGTCCCTCGGGAGTTTTATTTCACCGTTATGCGGGTAACAAATTAGCGAAAGAACTTCACGGGGTGAAAAAAGTGGTCAACGTCTTGGGAAAATTGAAGACTCGGAGTTTAAGGGATATCGTGAATTGGAAGAAGATCGATAAAATTTGTGAAATTTGTTCCGACATTTGTGACAAAATCCTACAGGAATATATTGAAGCTGGAGCTTTACGCATAACATACGTATGTGAAGCTGGAAAAAAATCAATGAAGTGTGAATAAAACTCCGGAGTGTTCTTATTGAAATTCGAATCAAATAATACAGAAATGTTACACACAGAAAAGAAGAGAGAATAAAAAATTTGTTCCTTGAGGAAAGGCTGCAGGTCTGCTACTGGATTACATCTGAAAGCGTATAGGTAATACGAAAACTCGGTGTGTGATTCTTGTAACAATTTAGCACATCACAATTTTTCGCCGTGGACAAAAATCAGTCGGAGTATCGAAGCGACCGATGACTCCGGATCCAAGATCTTCGATCGGTCGTTCGTTTTGGAAATCTTGTGGAAAATATAGAATTAGAAAACGGTGGAGAATCGGAAAAAGTGATGGAAAAAAGAAATTCAGGCCCTCCGTTCATTAATTGAAGAATTTTGTTCATCTCCGTTGAAAATTTTGGAACGCAGAACTATGTATGAACTTAAATAATGTGAAGATCAGCAGCACATCCGTATACGTGAATACAACATATCAAGGGATGTTTCCCCGTTGGATATTTATGCAAATTACATTTGCAAGGAAAACCGAAGTAGTATCTATCTACATACGTGTGCTTCCGTCCTCCTATTATTCATGCATGCATTCGGTACAGAGGTGCGAAGGAATTGTTTGCATAGCTATGGTTTCAGAGAGGGAGAGAAAGAAAGGGGATTTGGTCATTCTTCGAACGTTGTAATATCCGCATGCATTATACATACATGCATGCATAGATATATCTAGGTATGTGCAATGTGCATGGAAACGCGTTCAGCTTCCAGAACAAGCTGGACACATTTCCCAGATGGACCACAATCTTCCAACGACCCTTGTAGTTCAGAAACTACATGATGCCACGCTGCCCCTTGGAAAACCTTGAGCATTGCATTTTCACCACGTTTGCAATTATCTCTTTCACCGAATACCAACTACAAGAATCCTTTTTCTCTGCAATTCTGTTACTTACTTCCCGTTTCGAAAATATAAAAAAAATAAGAACTCTGAGGATCAACTTTCCCTGAAGAAATATTTCCGAAAGCAAATTCGTAGTAGAATTAGTTTTTTTCCTCTTTTCGCCTTCTTCCGTATCCAATTATATTTTCAAATTTCACACCAGAACTTCATTTCCGTAAAAAAATCAAGGAATACTTCGAATAAAGAATTGGAATTTGCTGTTTTTCCATTTTTTTTTTTTCATCATTTTCTAAATCCTCTCAAAGTTAAAACAAGGTCAGATAAAATATATTCATTTTCTGCTTTTCCGCTGTGGATTTCGATGAATAATGATAATCAAATGGATTCTTTTGTGAAGAATTGCCATGAAAAAGGTGAAAAACTTTATAGATCATCTTCATATCATTAGGAAAAAAAATTTGCACTTGTTCTTCTTCGGGTTACCAGATTTCACCGTGAAAGCATAATTGTAAATGTTCTTTCGGTATAATAAAAACGTGCCTACACATGTATGATCTTGTGAACGATAAAAAAATTGCAAACTTCAGACTTTGATGAAAATTGAAAAAGCTACTGTCACTGAAATTTTGATCACCCCATCTGTATACGAAGAAGCATACTACGTAATAAACTACCCGCTGTAGCTGGTCGCGCGGCGCGTTCACCCTGTAAATCGAATATCTGAGAAGCTCGTAATTCGGGCAGGAATACGTTTCGTTTCGGTAAATTGAATACGCTGGGGTGGCAAGCGGATCTAGAGTCTCGAATTTCGTATAAATTTAGGCTTTTAGTTTAGTCTCGATTTTTGTCGTCACGAAGTTAGGAAAATAACGAAAAGCAAGCGCGAATGTACCAGTCGAAAGAATTCTAGCATTATTTTTAATAATATCTTCTCTATTCAACTATAACATTGCTCTATAAACCTTCAACCAAAACTGAATGCATGCACGATATCAGAAGAAGATATTCTCAAAATTTGTGGGAAGTTAGTTCAAGATAGGAATACGGAGCACCGTCCGAGTAGTGGAAATTTATGTAACCCGAAACGATTTTATACCTGCACTTTTTGTTAAAAATAATATCCACCATATTTCGCTACGTTCTGTACGATAATTCAAGAACGGTTCGAGATATCTGGTTAAAATTTGGACAGTAGATTCACTCTGCCGATCTCTGTATAGTGGTGAGCCACGATTTATGACATTCGCAGTTCGCGTTCAGTTCACGAAAATCTTCCATAATCAATTAACCTCAAATCTACCACCATTTGGTAAAGCTGATTGCAAAGCACCGAGGAAGGGAATTCAATTTACGGTGATGAACCTCATCTCAATTTCTCACCCATTCGTAACGATATTATTTATGTAGATTGAAATTTTGTTTCCTCGTGCAGGCCGTGAAGATTTTCGAAGTGGTTAAAAATTCATGACCACATGTGCTTGTTATCCACTTTTCATAATTTTCTTTCACACTTAATGAAATAATGACTGAATTACAAAAATCCTCTTTTATCTAATTTCGTTTTTGGTAATTTCACTGACGAGAGAAAAAGTTTGTGAAAATTAAAATCGGAATGAGGCTCGGCTACCTAACACAACCTGAATTATAAGTTCCAGAAACACCGCGGGAATAAGAACGCCGCGTGTTTTCTGTCAATCTTATATATATACCCAATCATACATATTTATGCATATTGTACATATCTACATACATATATAGACAGAACAAGCAGTCTCCTAATTTGTAGCGTAGAATAAATATTCACTAGACATTAGGGAGAGTAATTAAAAAGTTTGTTGAAGGGGTTGTAAGCTGCGGGGACAGAAAGAGTGTCTGCCAGATAATTAGACGGTTACGACACCCTCAGCTGAACATCATCTTAGCACAGTCTGTTCTGCAAATAAGCGCCTTACTCTGGAATCCTACCCCCCCCCCCCCCCCCCCTGCCCCCGCTCTACCCTCATTTCCATTCGTTATATTATAATCCATCCCTGTTTCTCTTCGTAATATAATCATCTACATTTCTTTGTTACACCCTTTACACAAACGCAGAAATTCCGGATGCTATTTGCGGTATAAAAAATACTAATTATAAGTTCTGAAATATCATCAAATCTTCCTAATGTCTAGCTGACTGAATTTCTCCCAACCAAGTGTTATTATTATTTGCATAGTTTTTCTAATTAGTTCGTGAATCGCTACTATTTGGAAATAATATTTGTCGATTTTATCAGAATTTAAGAGATAGTATATCGTATGATGAGTGCGAATAGTAGGAGATGTGCAGTCAGCAGCACTCGTATAAATGCAGTGTGAGTCAAGACGAAAAGTTTATGCCCGGTGTTGCCACTAAGCCGCCCAGTTGTTCTAAAGTACGCGTGCGTGGAAACAAAAATCCCAATGCAAAAAGTAGACGATTTCCGATCTGCGCGTGCGCCGAGTTCCTCGCCCTGGTGCGGAAAGTAAATCATTCAGGAAGTGCGCATGCGCCAGCTTTTCTTTCGCGCACTGTTCGGAAATAGGCTACTTTACGCACGCTACACAGGCGTCAAAAATTGAAATTTTCAAGCAGGTTTTACATACAAAGAAAAAAATGTATAAAACAGCGGGCAGATCTGTTTTTCAATATCTTTTCTGAAATCCCCCTCAGTGGTCACAGGAATATGCATCTTGTATCTGGTCAGAATTTTCTGACCATCACGAAACGCGATTTACAAAGATATATATTTCAATTGAAAATCGGTAGCGTACAGCGGGAGAACGTAGGTTTGTATACCAATGTGTCATGGTAGATATTGCACGAGGAATTCGCTAGCTCGCTTGACATAAAATCTCTGAGTTATGTCGCTTTTGCGATCGGGGTCAATCGCTGCAGCGTTACATAGGTATAAGCGGTTTAATTTATTATTTTCCGAACCGATGTATAGTTCAGACCACAAAGTTTCCTCCATGGGACAGAAACTTTTCGTCTACGTTCGTAGTAAGTACATACTGCTTGTCAAAAACGAAAAACTCGACGTCTTTTTATGTAGATAAAGAAAACCAAAGATAACGTAAATATCACGGAGCAGCTGCGGAAAAATAAAAAAAGAATATCGGTTTTCCGAAATGTATTTTTCTTAATTAACCAAATCCCCAATTTTAATATATGCAATTGTAATGAAAATCATCGGTTCTTCCTCTGAAGTAGAAGAATATGATCCACTAATTCGACGGGTAGAACATCTCGGTCTTGCAAGTACAGGTAGTAGGTATTAAATAATCAAGTAGTACATAGGTATTGTAAAACTGTTTTATGAAAAGCAAATTTGCGATCCCGCTGCGTGAAGTTTGGTAATATTTAATCACCGGTTAATTGAGGCAAAACTTTCGGTATGCTGATCAAATTTTTATACTGTTTGAAGCTGCTCGGGTTTCACCTTTTACGATCGACTGTAGGCCCGACCCAACTATTTTAGTACCACTCACTAACTCACCTGCGCCGCACTGTTTGGGCGAAAAGTTGATCTTGAAATTTTATACTCCCGTGAATACTTCAATACTTCAATATTTCCCCTGTAATGAAAAGGGGGAGGGCAGGAGTTACGTGAAAGACAAGTGGGAGTAAAAAAATTCCTCTACATCGAGATAGTTTCAGCTGGCTGAAACTGTCCCATCGCCTACTCTTACTTCGCTATACCTTCACCACCATTCGGAAGACCATTACCTCGGGATAAGCTCGAAGAGGGTTGTGTTACAACCCGTAGTGGTAACCCTACGCCGAGTTGCACTTAGACCCGTTTCACTTCCCCCTGTAGAGTTTGAGCGGACTTTGTCTTCCAGCGATCCTCGTCCTTGTCCCTGTCCTCATCCTCATCCCCTTCCCCTTCCCCTTCTTCTCTTTTGGTTCTCTCTTCCTATTTTCAAACCCCACCCACCACGTTCTCGAGGAGAAGAAAGTATTCCTGATGGTATTACTGTTTGGCCCCTCACTACCGCATCCCGCGCCGCTGAGTAACTGGATTCACCCGAGTTTCTATGTGACCCTTACGGAACACCGAGCTATAAGCTACTCATTATTCAATTACCACCAGTGGCTGCGACGGAATGGGGTTGCTGTGACTTTCGTCGTCCTCACCCCTCCTTGCCTCTCACGTCTTGGCTAATTTTCATCGTACATAATCATTGTCAAAAACTAAAACCCACTTCGTGAGGTTTTCCCGAATTGCTACTCTATTCCCCCAGGGACAGAGCTTTTCCTCCGACTTTTTCAGTTTTTCTGGACAAAAATCATTCGTGTCACTATTCTCTGTAGAAGTATGAATTCTTTTTTCTTTTTGTTTTTTTTTTTGTCAGAAAAATAAAATGCATTCGCGTCTTTTTCTGCTTGAGAAATTTGATCAAAATTTTGATCCGAAATCTTGTACACGACGCTCCCTTTCTTTTCTTCCAAACTCGAATTGCCAGTCCCATAATTTTCGTTGCGAAATTAACGAAATTTAGCCAATTTGACGAACAGTTTCAAAGTTTAAAAAATCCTCAACATAGCGAAGAATTTGAGACTTGACATAATGCGTAATCGAAACATTCGCTTCGGGAGTCTCCGGAGTTTCGAGATTGCTAAAGTGTCTGAAAATTTATTTTTATCGGGAATGAACTTCGGAGGGGATGGAATAAAATGAAAAATATTAAACAGCTTTTATTCGGAGCGAAAGGAAATAGAATGGAGAGAGAAAAATAGAGAGAAAGGGAAGAGGGAAGAGAAGAGAGGCTTTTACCTCGACGAAATATTTTCCTTATTATTCTTTTACATCGAACAAGAAGAAGAGACATTACACTCAAAACGATCACCGCAATTACACAAATTGTATAACCAACATCTATATATACATCATATTATTTTTATTATACCTGCGATTTACGTACCTACAGAAGATGGAAAGAAGGGAGATGAATCATGCCAAATAATAAATAGAACAACAAAAAAGCTGGGGGAAAATTCGGGGGATATCTGAAATTGAGAGAAAAAAGGTGACAGGAAACGAACGGAAAAGAAATAGAAACAAAAATCTGGTAGTAATGACATTAAAAATGTGGAAAAAAGAAATTTTGTCATTGTAGCTTCAGCCTCAGCTTGAGCTCTAGCGAAGCGCAAAGACCGCACGCAGTCCTGCTCCTCGTCCTCGTCCTGCCGAGCTACGGAACGAACGAACCGTTTTGAGGAGCGAGGAGATAGTAAATTAAATTACAGTCTCATCCCCGGTTTGTAAAATTAATATCCGAAGATGAAAGAAAGTAACGCTACTAACGCCGAAGCTAAAGCTAGCTACAGTCTTGGTCGCGGAGTCCGCTTTATTCTGCATTTACATAATGTGGAATAAATCGTTGAAATTCGTTAAGATCGTGCGGCGCGGTGCTGGGAGGAAGAGGGGGCGGCAGAAGATCTCAACCCCTCAACCCGTCTCATTCTTTGGTGCCGGGTTTTCTTACTCCTTGAAAACTACCCCTCGTCCTCGAACGTCCTCGCGCAGTACCCTCGAGGACGCGGAACGGGCAATAAGTAATTTCACCCGCAAGGAAAAATGCGACTTCCCAACTCCTAATTTATTTGCCTGAACTTTCCACTGTTGTTCTTCCTATTTTTCATTTTTCATTTTTCATCGTTAGACTGCAAATTGTGTGATTCGGTCGCCCGTGTAACCGCCGAGGACACATTGTTTGATACGATCGGTTGTTTCGTTGAAGAAAGAAACGCAACAAAACCGAGCTTTCTTGCAAATTCGTCGATAGAAACACCGGATTGCCGTTCTCAGAGCTTTTCATTTTGGAGAATCAGGCCAATGTCCGAAGACGTAGATCGACTTCATCTCACAAAAATGCTAGAGATATATATCTCAAATAACGAAGGAAATAGTTTCCAATTGTTCGGAAATCAATTTCCAGAAAGTTGGATTTTCTTTCATTTTCTTTCTCTATATCTCTTATTGAACTTCTTAATTGCACACTTTTTTTATTTTTGAGGTCCCTCCATATAATTCTCGCCCATTTGATGATCGTTAATTTATGGGAAACAGGAGGCAAGCAGGACGGCGGGAGGCTGGCAGGCGGAGAGGAACGTAGACAATCAAAAGTAATTAGGATGAGCCGGAGCTCATCCTGCGGTAATCTGAGGGCATAAGAAAACTGACTGATCGGATCGTGAGTCAAAGACGATGGGCGTCGCAGCGAGGCTGTACGTATACTTCCTCGGCGGATAGCAGCCCGGGCCGATTTTCAGAACGTCGCGTGGCGTCGCGTCGTTCTACTCGGGCTAACGAGAATCCAATAATCCCCAATTCTTCGGGTCACTGATCATCAAATAGAACTTGATTTGAGAAGGACCAATGCATGTAGCAAATTTTCTCAGCTAATATTATTATACCTCTACTTGCTTTCTTCTTCTTTTCTTTTTCTTCGACAGCATATTAGGCATGCTTGGATCATTTTCTACCGACTCCGCCGAATCATATCTTGTTTCCATGTTGCATCTGGTTCAAAGAAAAGACAGTCCGATTCCCTATCATTTTCCCTCAAGGTTTTCGGGATACGCGGATTTTTGAGTTCGTCGAAAAACCATCCCTCTCCGAATTCGAATTATGCAGTTCCTTCGAAGTTCTTTTTTCCTCACATTTTCAAACTTCTGTTCCGCAAAATTAAGACGATTACGAGTAAAATCTCCAGGCATTCTTTGTCTCCGTTGCTTCGAGCTCTCTGGATAGTTTGTAGTCTGCGAGATTTCAACACTATCGAAAATCTGTGAAAACCGTAACACGGGAGCCGCTTATTGCAGGTGACTTATTCTGCGGCGTATTAGTAGCGTTATACATACATATTTACGTTATATATTATATACACATACAGGTATATGCATCTGCCATGCTGTCTGGAGAGCGTTAATTAGATTAATTATTACAACTTAGTGGGAGCTGGTGTGACGCTGAAGCGTCTCTGTAGACAGCGACGAATAAGCAAATTCCAAAACTATGCGAGACGGCTAAGTTATTCGTCGTATGGTTACTATATACGTACTCATAGCTGGATATAGATAAACCTGTCGTTTCCACCTATAAGCTGCTAAGTGCACTTTAACTACAGTAGCTAAAACTGAATATACAGGAGCCTTATACTCCATATACTCTGGTCCATTCGTTAATTTACCACGCGGCAAAACTAGCAGTAAAATGTGGTACATGTGGGTGTACATACAATACGGAACCACGATCCTCAATTTTTGGTCATAAAGATCCTACGGTCACATAATTTTCGGATCTTTTTATTTTTTCGCACTCCTTCTCGATCCCACCTTTCGCACAGGCGTTCAGCGATATTTTGCGCCCCCGCATGAAATCGGTACCAAAAATCTTCGATCCAGCCTCGGAATTGGGGGTAACTAACTGATGGAGAAATTTTGAAAATTTGATTCTCCTTGAGATTTGCTTCAACGATTCTGCACAATGCCTATACCCGTATTCGGAGAGGGTTGAATTTGATCAATGTATAACGAGGCTGGAGTCGTTTTGAGGAAACAGAAATCGACTGCATAAGGGTAGTTTTATATTTACGCTTGTCGATGAAAAACCGCAATACATATACGGGATGAGGAAAACTGGATGACTCTTTCGGAGCTGTAATTTCACTTTCATTTCTCCGAGCAGTGATGCCACTCCGGTGCGAAGCTGTATAGAAATTTTACAATTCCAATCATTTTCGCAGTGTCTCTTTTCACCGCTACAATTGGTTCGCGGTGTAGAATCATGTAAAACGACAAGATTACTGTTATTGCTTTTCATATATCTGCTGAAACTTTCTTCTTTATTTTTCTCTCACTTCTATCGTCTACGTCCCCGTTTGTTTTACAACAGGACGCGGTTATAGGTATACGTATATATGCATGAAAAAATGCAAAAGCTCCGGGGGTGGAATACACTTAATTACGTACACATCCATTTTGATCTTGTTTTTTTTTTTTTTCAAGAGCTATCGCGCCTTTATGGCATTATCATTCCGAATTTCGCGTTATGTTGGGAGAACAGAGAAAATTTCGTCGGATAAAGTATATCTTTGAGATCGTTCGGGGAGCAACGCGGCGTCGCTGAAGATGATTGTTTTGTTTGTTTACAACCCCATTTTCATGTATTATTACTGTAAACGTGTCATTTTGTAGGGAGATAAGGTGATGTAATTTATTCGCGCGGTTGGTTGGTCGGTCGATCGGTCCGTGCGTTGGAGAGAAAAAATCGTCAGAAAATTACTTGCGGGAATAAGCAATTCAGAACTCGAGCTTTATTATGTCAATTACTTCGTATAGGTATACCGTACCTACCTGCCTCCACCCACGTACCTAACTATACAGAAATCGATCCACCCCAAGACATTATTTCATGCTGAACAAGAACTCATTCCAGTTACAAATGGCCCGGTAACATTTAGCTATGCACCCTTAACTTTGTCGTCATGAACTTAACTGAGATTATATCACATTACGTTATTGGTGAATTCGTAATCGCGGGTGGGAGTAGAGATTCTGAAAGTGCAGAATGTAGAAATGCCGTGATGAGTTGAAGATATCAAGTAGAAGCGAGAATTCAGAACACAAAAATATACCGAAAATTATTCCTCCGAATGGGCGAGACCACGAGCGGTGGAATATCCGATTGGACAAAATATCGAACGTTTGAAAAGTCCAGTGCTCACAATTCGTAATCACGCTCATTACGAAAGTTAACGAATCCGAATGCTTTGAATCAAAAGACCAAAAACTTGAGAGGTCAGAATTGCGGCACACATTGGAATAGAAGGACCAAGGAAGCGAAACCTCAGAAGACGTCAGAAAAACATCTATTCTTTTGCACTGAATTTCAGAATTTCAACCCCCACTCGCTAATCGCTTATTTTAGCGGACTATTGCACGGGAAAATCATCGAAGAAGTTCGAGTTCAAATCTGCAATAATCCGAAATTCACTAATTGTAAGTGACGCACAGAATCGCCCCATATATATATTGTGACAACCTAATGCCGAAGTGTAGAACGCGGAGAATACGGAGTATGGTATAGGTAGATGCATGCAGTAGCGAACTCGAACAAGGTTGGGAAGCTCTCTACATTCAGTTGCGTGTCACTCATATAAATACGTGGCTTATACATAGAAATACGTACATGCATCGGGTAGATGTGGAGCTAGAAATACTCCGGGGTAACTATATCGCACATAATTCAGCTAACTCCATAACCAAGTTCCAAGCTCCGCAAGTTATAGTCTCAGTGGCAGCTAGCGTAGTTATGTATGTAGGAACTACGTAGGTACGTATAGTCGTATAGTTTTGGTACGTGTGTGGCCTGACTGAAGAAACTTTGGGCGAAACTCGTCTGGTCGATTGCATTTTCGGCTCTTCGCTCTGATCATTCTCTCCCGCGAAGGCGGGAGGTGCTAATGCCCACTCATTCGAACAGCCCGATAACCCTCGCAACTTTATGGCCGGAGCTTAGCCACGTAACCCCGTACGTAGTTCAGTCGCCTTCGTAAATTCAAAATGACTTTTTAAATTCCTGGAGGAGCCAAATGAACTTCGATGCTTCGTTTTTAGAAGATATATAAAGATCGCTGAAGGGAATTTGATGGAAGTATTGCGATGCAGGAGAAACAAGCTTTCCTGCAGTAATTTTCAACTGATATTTCTATGATTTTCGTCTTCGACTGCAACACACTTTGAAATTAGTGTCGCTGTATGTATGGTATTTTTTGCCCCCAGCCCCTTTCGCTCGTTTGGGGATTTTTGAACGGCGAATATCCAGAAAATCTCAGCGCGGTATACGATAGTACCGAAATCACGAATATGACACATTTTTTTCGAGAATGTTCTCCGAGAATTCTGCTGAAAAAGCTACAGGCAGTAGAAAAAGATTTAAAAAATTGTTCGTAGAGAGATCTTCGTCCGCTTCGAGGCCTCATGAACCGCCCGGAGAATACTCAGGACTTTGAGACAGCCGGATGTACAGATCGTCCTTCTCACTCTTTTATCCTATATTTCAATATTTTTCACAGTCATTTTCGAACAATCAACGAGCGATTAAATAAAGCCAAGAAGAAAATCCACGAAATAGAACTACTTCCAAAACGAGCTGTAGAAAAACCGAATACAGTCGCAAAGCTCGTTCTCGATCTATTTCGAAATGACAGATTTTGAAATCACTTCCACAATTTTCATTCGCCAAGATATTGCAGTTCCGGTGAGATGGTAACCTCAGCTGGAACTTTATTCTGCGAAAATCTTCTAACTACGTGGCTTCAGTGAAATTCGATCATCAAAGTTATCCAAGTTTTTGAACCGCCGGTTTATAGAATAACTCTTCTACGTTGGATAGGAATGAAACAGAATTTCTTGGGATAGCAAGTTTATCACTTCATCCCATCGCGTTGCAGACGCAGGGTAGGGATAGTGTAACTAGATTGATGGGACGTACTGATATCTCAAGTCTCCTCCAAGATATTGCTCGACTGTTTGCGCTCATTCGAATATATTCGGGCATAAATCGCTTCGGCCAAAACCTTTTATCCATCTCGAGTGGAGATGTTTTCTGGCTCGTCTCGTCTCATTGTTGGTCCAAGGGATGTATGTCCCTTCTTCAATCAATCACGCCCTTTGCTTTTCTATGTATAGCCATTTTCTTTCTCGACTCAAGTTACCTCCCACTCGATCGTTTGTTCTTGAATGCACTTTATTTCGTAACTCAAACGATAACCGGAAAAAAGAATTAAAGAGAGACAAATCTGGAGAAGAAGACGGACGAACAAATTTTGAAGTGTCAATCCGGGCGGCGATTCCGAATTTCGGATTACTTCTTTTCGATCGATTTCTTCCGCCCAAAAAGAATCGTAAAATGTGAACAAAACTCAAAACGAGTCAATACAACGGATGAATACAGTTCTTGAAAAAGCTAACGAGTTTCTTCGGGCGGGGGTGCGTATATGCCGATCGCAGGGCTGATTTGGAAAATCAGGAATATATTTGCCTGGCATTTATTGGCAACGCGGAAAATCGATTTTTCAGATTTCTATTACAATATTGAATATCCACCCGAAGGACGTAGCGGGCTGAAAAAAACTGAGAATTGAAAACCTCGGTGCCTCACGTCACGAGCCATTCCAGTCTCTAGGGGTTGAGAAGCCACCTAGGGCAAGGGCGATGTACCTAAATACAAATATATATCAAAGTATATCTATATCGTTGTGTATTTTCAGCAGGGAGGTGAAATATATATTAAGAGAACCGTAAATAAATATATTTATATAGAACGCAAGCTCGCGGGAGAATCTCTCTTCGGAAAGCTTATAACCTATAGCTTTTTAGCTGCTACCGATCGCGCATAGTGCCGATAGTTTTCGTTAAAGAACTCTATTGGAAAAGTTTTTACGATTGCTTCGTTTGCGAACGAGTCATACCTACCTACTCTCTTTTCGTTTCCCACCTCACCCCGTCCCTTCATTTTGCTTGGCACTCGCCATTTGCCCTCGCGCGCTTTAGCTGGTAGGAGAAGTAGTAGTAGCAGTGGTAGAGGTAGGTACAGGCCAGCCTCCTCATTGCTATCGATTGAACGAACGAACGAACGAACGAACGAACGAACGGAAGAACCAAAAGCGTTATTGAAACTGTTCAAGATTTTTCGTCAGGATAAAAATCCCGTGAGATATAAAAAGAGATGAAAATTTCTCGAGATATTTTTCATCCCCCCTGCCTCCTCCTGCACCCCGCCCAAAGTACATACATACTGTATATTATATGCTGTACCTACCTGCGAGCCATCTTTCACATGATCCTCGGAGCAAAAAAGGGAGGAAAAACAGAAAAAAGGATGAACAACAATTTCCAAGAGACGTTTTCATTACTTTTTTACCTGACAAATTATTTACATAACTGCTCCTTCGAATGGAAAACACACCGAAGAGTCTGGAATTTAAGTGATCGTTTCAATTCAAATTTCGAAGAGAATATCTTAGCCCCGTTCGAATTCCTCTCGGCGATTACGTTCGCAGTGAGACTTTATATGGGGTGGGTATATATAGTAGGCAGTTCTCGTAGATTTTTTCACCCCGAGAACAAATCCGTTTGCAAAATTATACCAAATCTTGAAGAAATTCACGTTCTTGTCGGAATCAAATGGAATCGAGTGGAATGGAATAGTGGGATTTTTTTGTAATATCGAATACTCCGGCATGCCTATAGCATCATTTTCAAGCCCCACTCTATAAATTCTTCAGAACGAAAACAACGGTGTTCCAAAAGAAGAAAAAACTGAAAACTTTCATTACAAAAGATTCGAAAAGCAATACGTCGTAATAAAACTTCAACTTTGGAATTAAAATTTTGGAGATTCAGCAACAAAATTTCGTGATTCAAGCTTCACATATTCTCTGTATCAAATGGCCCAAATTGAGTGGCCATTTGTTAGAATATGATTTCCCCGAGAAAACGAGGTCGTCGGATAATTTTTCCAACGGATTGGGATTCAGCGTTCGATGATCAAAATGATTATTTATCACTTGTTGCAAAACCGGAAAAGAAATATATGAATAGCGAATACGTAAGTGAAAAAAGAAAAAAGTGCAGAATTGTGTAGACAGAGAAACACGAAGTCGGTAAAAGTAACTTGGACGCGGAGTAAATCCATCATAAGTTAATACCAATGAAACTTTTCCATTGCCTAAAGTGCGAGGTGAAGCGATCATGGACCATGGTATCGTGAAATCGTAATTGCTACTTGTATGGTTTCGTATTGATTGAAAATCATTTTGACGAAACGGTTTCCGAAACCTGGAAGCTAGATTCAACTGAAGCGAAAGCAGAAAGTGCACGAGGGCGAGAAATACAGTACCTACCACGCACGAATTTTCTCTCTCTGTTTGATATTTTCGGTTTCTTTTTCTCTCCGTTTTGCTTTCGGAATCAAATAACAAGCGATACGGTGGTTGGGCTCAAAAACAATTGCACAAAAAACTTCAGAGTAGTTTATTTTTCGTAATCATCTGCGGGAACGGAATCGCAGGGGAGTGCAGTGGGCCCGCAGGAATTAGCTTTTTTTAAAAAGTGGAAAAACGAAACGAAAAAGGAATTTACGAGTAAACCGTCTATGTGCCGGTATGTAGGTACAACGTATGCACAGGAGAAAATTGGAGCAAAACCGACGATGCATGTATCTCCGTATTGTAGGCATCATACTTGGGCGCCATCGTATAGCTAACAAACCTCAACGAAAAGCACCAGTCCGAAAGGCAACTCGCTGCGTCAGAATGCGTGTGCTTTAAACATGAGTTAATTATACGTTTCGAATAAATGGAACCATGGCTTTCCTCCCTTTTTCTTTCTCACTCTGTTTCCTCGTATGTGTGATCTATGATGTAGGTATGCGAGTAATATTTCTGAGGGAGTAATTATCAAATGCCACGCACACTCTCCAACTTGCCAAACTCGCTAGTCGAATCTCAATCATGAGTGTTGTGCAAGCTGGTAATTCGTTTCAATTTCTGTACGCACCTATATATTATATTCAGGGGTTCAAACAACAGTTTCTTCTTCGTTTTATTTTTCGAGGAATTTTTCGAGCTAGAACATGGGATCACATTACTGGAATGGAAGAGAACCTGTGCCGCTGAACCGGGTGAAAAAAGCGGAGAAAGAAACAGCAGAAAAATTTGTAGTTCTGAAATTCGGAAATTATTACTGCTTGCCGTAGATTTATTATCATCGAGTGTTGTAATCAAAGTATAAAGAACTCCGTCTTCCGTCGCAATGGCTTTTTTTTTCAAATTTTCAAATGTTTTCTAGTCAAAAACTAGAAATCGTGGATTTGAAAATTATTGGATGACGATTCATTTTACATTGAACGGTGATTTTTCTTTCGTTTCGTCTATACTTACCGAAAGTTCACCTGATTATGGAACCATTCGTATGTACACACATACCTACATTGAACACTTTTCATTGCCTAAACATTGATGGTTGCGCGAGCAGAGCTTTCTCATATTTTCATCTATTACCATACGTATGTATTCGTATTCGATCAACGAAGCTGGGAGCTCTTTTTGTTTGCAAGCTCGAAGATGTTTCTCGCTGTAGATGTAGGTACGTATACACTTATCAAGAAGATTCTGATAACTCTCTAGTTCTTTTTCCGTTCCCATTCCCATTCCCATTCCCCTCTCCCTCTCCCGCCGGTTTCCCGTTCACAACTTCTGACGGGAGGGGATTGAGGTAAAATTGTGTGTCTCCAATGAAATAATGTGAATTTGTGAGATTGCTTCTTGCGGTGGATTATAAAATGAAAGGGATATCGCAGTCGCCGCATTGCGTTGACGAGCCAAGCTTGGCAAGAGAGTAAATAAGTATTCCATAAGTAGATAGCTACCGCGTACCTACCAAGGCAAAGCGAGAGAGAGAAAGAGAGAGAAAGAGAGCGACAAGCGGTCAGACCAACTTTAAACTTCAAAATTACTTTGGTATTAAAAGTTTGACAGTATTTGTCAGCCGCCCTGCAGCAATCTACCAAACTTCGATCACCGTCGTCGTCGTCGTCATAAAATGTTTAGAAAACTTATTTAAGCTCTATTCAAAGATTATTCAAGTGCCGTCCTACTTTACGTACATATATTATTATAATCTATTAACTCGTCAATATATTTTATCACTTGCAAAGTCGAGAAAGCTCAAGACTGATATTTCTTTCCAACTACCAATGCAGCGTGTAATATAATGGGAATAATGGATCTGAACGCATGGATATTGATTATTCTTCGAATACATTATGTTTTACAGAATTTCAGCCAAGCGTAGAAAACTTCTTTTTCTCCTTCTTTTTACTCAAAGCTCGAATATCGTTGACCATTCGCAAATAAATTGGGTAATTAGTGTATGCTGTGACCCGTTTTACAAGCACGAAAATTAAACGATACGTAGGTAGGTTCAAGTGCCTATACTTACTTTCGCATTACATTTTTGCTAACGTTGCAAACAAAAAAAAATTGGGAAAAAAAGAGAGAGTGAAAAAAAAGCTCCGATATTCTGAAGCTTAATGATCTTTGCCGAACGAATCCCACCAATTAGGTACAACAATTAGCATACATTTTTACAGTTATTATCATTGCAATGATCATGATTGTTATTATCACGCTAATTAACTTAACTCCTACTCTTCAAAAAAGCTCGTCTCGCAAAAAAGAGGTAATCAGAAATCGTCGTATGTGATCCTCGAAATATGTATATAATATATATAGGTAATGATCACCGCGCGTGCTTTGACCGAGGAAGAAAAGAATTCAATCAATGAAATTGTAATTTCATGTAATTTCTTCGTTTTCGAATAACTATTTTTTGTTTTGCTTAATTCGTTTGATTAATTTTGAAAAAATTTTTTTAGAAACTAGTTCATACGTACATACATAGGCAACAGTATACGCGGACATCATTCTATGTATAATATGGTCAATGTGGGAAAAAGTAGCTTTGATAAAGAAAATCGAAAATTTTCTCAAAAACGAGGGACGCGTGTCTTGGGCTTACGATGATTTTTTGCAAATGTTATTCACCGTCAACTTTCGGGCACAAAATTTTACCGAAGGGTTACTAAAACAGCAGCTGGCGGAATTTACTCGTTATCCTTATTGTTAGACGGAACGAAAGACGTCTTTTCCTGTATTTCAGCATTTTTTTATTCATTTTTGGTTTCGTTTTGTTTCATGTTAAACCCGTAAAACTTGCAATTCACTGTCAAATTTCACTGAAATTGGACAAAAATCAGATGTAAATTTACAAAGCTCGGAAATATATCATATTGTATATAATACAGCACATATACATACTTTACACAGCGTTATCTATACATGTATATGTATATTTATACATATTTCGAACGAGCTTGCTGATCCCATAACCTCCGTAAGGAGGATATAAAACGTTGATTCAAAGTCTTACATAGGTTTAAGGTAGACGCTGACGTGGGATTTAACCTCGAGACTGAGCTCTCTTTTTATTCAAAGTAAATAAGATTCGGTTAACCTTATTCTGGCAGTCAGCTTCTGTCACTTAGTTGCGAATATTGTTCCTTGCGATAACGGACTCGCGCGTTCACCATTTATTATATATTACATTTAACATTTAATACCGATCGTATTGCATACTTCCTGGTGACAGAGCGATACATTTCGGGGATTAAAAATCGGCCGCAATGATCGCATAAGAACTTATTCAAGGAGTCAAAATAAGCTTCACATTCGGCCGTGTTTCATACATTTTTTCACGATTTTTTCTCACACATTTCGCAAATCGTTGTTTTCTTTCGTTTCAAGGACTTTCGTAGTCCTTTTCAATCGGCTGTACATTCTGGAAAAACGACAGTAATTGAAACAAATCTGGAAAGCAAATTCCTAAATACGAGGAATACAGTCCGCCTCTTCTTTTTTCGATTTCCTTGTTCTTCCCTCTACGATTTTCTTCCGCAAGGTTATCGGGGTTAAAAAATGATTCCACGGCATCGCTTCGCCGGTTCTTCGTTCTCCTTCACGCCCCGCAACTTTGAGAAAGAACGAGATCGTCGAGCCCTCGGAAGTTGTTCGTTTTTCTGCACTGAAATTCCGTTACAGATATTTGTATTGAATGGAAATATTTCACGTTTGCACGTAAAACAAAAATGTGAGAATTGCGGGTGTCAAACTTTCGAGAAGCGCTGTACAAAACTTTGTAGAATAGGTATACATGATCACGTCCATCCACCTCGGGAGTATATCTTGCTCTTGTCTCTACCACAATTTCGTTGCCTGCCCGAAGGCAAAGAACAACAAAGAAAGAACAAGAAAGTGAGGTTAAAGATGCCCAGCTAACCGGCTATAGCTAGCTAGCTGGCTAATTAATGATTTAATTATAAGGGAAAGTTTCGCGGTCAGCATACGGCTGCGGCTTGGTAAAACCCTTGGGAAAACTACGGGTAAACCGGGTGGTCACTATCCCTACCCTACGGATAATTGAGAATGCTCTGGATAAGTCTTATGGGCAGCCACCAGCCCCGAGCCACCGGGCACCGAGGCACCGAGGCACCAGGCACCAGATATCAGGGGGTCAGCTAACCATGATGTATCACCAAGAGTATATGAGTGACCTTTGTCGGCCCTTATATTCCCTAGGGATCGTAATCGGCTCGGGGATATATCTCGTCCTATTGTGTAAATAATAAGGAAAAATATACTTCTTACCTACAACGAAAGATCAAATCAATGCCCAGCGCGTGGCATTGTCTCCTTGCGGAGCCATTTGCCAAATTCATACATTGGGGTGGTCTGAGAAAGGAGGAATCCAAGTTCGTTTTGCTCGGTTTTTCTTTTTGCTGTTTCCCCGAGAAAACGACGCTGTCGTCAATGATTAGAAAAATGAATTGGGAAAGAATGAGCTTGTAAATTTTATATTTGATTACCTTGTTTCCTTCCATTCTTTGTTTTCCAGTAAACGTCCGAGTTCTGGATCGGATCAGATTATTTTAAGAAAAATCCGTTGGCGTGGGATCTTGGGTCCAAAACTTATCGACTTAAAAACCGTTTGGAAAGGGAATTTGAAAAAATAATTCCTGCAAGAATTTCAGGGGTAACTGGGTAACACTTTTACGGAAAACATCCCCCGACAAAATCGGATATAGGGTAAGGGTTTTGAGTTTGTAGATTTAACGTCGAATGCCTCATATGCACATAATACACAGTGTAGGTACTTGAACGGTGTTAGTCAATCCCTCCAACCCCTCCAGCCCTTGATGCGGCGACCAAGATCGATGCCATTTTCCTTTGTTTTCTCAGGAGACGAAGTAAAGTAACGCTCGACTACGGAGAAATTCGTAGATTGTATCGGGTTACCGTTGAATTATAAAAGCTCGATATTTTGAGGGAATCTTTCGCCATTGCCACCGCAATTCGACCAGGATCAGTTTTCCCATCGAAGATAACTTTTATTTCCGTAGTGAGTGTTAATCTAAATTTGTGAACTCACTTAGGCAGAAATCTTGGCGGCGATATGTTTAACCAAATAATTTCATTACCTGCTGGAATCTGTACAGTTTTTTGAATTCTATTTCGTGTTTTTCTGTATTCTTATTGTTATTAAGACGAATAATGATAAATTATAAGTTTTTAACTGAACTGAAGATGGCGAAGAAGGAGAAAAAGACGAAGAAGACGAAGAAGAGGAAGCAGCCGGTCTGAAAGCGAGATATTAATATCAGAAAGGGAAGCCCTTGCAGATTGGAGTATCTCTTCAAAACTAAAATCTTATATTAATTAATTTAACGGAATAATGAATTGCTTCTCCAATTAAAAGTTCTGTAATTCGTATAAGACCCGTGCCCTTTGACTTTTCTCGCTTATTCAGCTGATAAAACATTATATCAAACTTTCGATGAACTTATGCAATCATTATGATTTTTTTTCATAAAATAAAGAACCAAAAAGATAAAAGAAACAACTGATAAAGGGGGAATCGAGATTGATTACCATTATCAGTTTCCATGATTCATCAATATTCTTCTCACGTTTACTATTTTGGTTTTTCATTATTTTTGTTTAATTATGAAAATATGTAGCGCGAGGCCCACTGGCTTCGGTAAATTCAAGCGGGACCGTCATTGATACTTGAATTTTTATACAGCCTTCGTTTGCATAATTTATTCTGATTAATAATATAACGAAAAATCGTAAGTACTTCGAGCTTCATCAGAAACGATTATGAAATGAGTTATTTAATAATCACTACGGCATACATATTACCTCACAGAGCCTTGATCCTCGACGTTATACGTATTCGAGTCTCAACTTTTTCACTGTATACCTACCTACCCACTCGAAGAATATTTATAATTTATTGTCTTCACAGACGGCTGATCTCGATTATATTGCAAGCTCACCGAGGGCTCGATTATTAATACGAAAGCATCAAGCACCGGTGAGCACCGATTTCAATAATCTTCAATGAAGATATTTTCCAATCAATTTCGTCCTCGTGTGTCGTATAAAACAACTCGAGAATTCTCAAGGATCAAGCAAAATTTCGGTAATAAAATTAGATTTTCATAAGCTACTCAATTACCCTGAGAAAGCTTTTTTCCGACACAGGCATGAAACAGTCGCATTTCAACGCCTGTTTTCGATCCGTAAAGTGGCACTTTATATGGCTGAATTCAGAACTGCCGTATTGTGTCATTATAAGGCAGTTCCGGTGCGCAGTTCGAAGTGCGCGTCGTAACTGCAGTATAAAGACTTTACACGGCAGTTCTGTCTTCTAAGCGTCAAAGTGGCTTCTCATGCTTCACCGGAAAAAATACTGTATGAGGCGTCCCCGTAAACTGTTTTTGACTCGAATAATAATTTCTGTACTCGCTTTCGGCTCGCCTACAGCTCGCAACTGGAATTATTATCCTCGCCTAAAAACGCCTCGTTTACTGGCATGGCGCATAAACTACTATTGCAGGAACACAATACACGAATTTCTCCCTTTTTTTTTAAGTCAATCAATTATTCCATGCAAATGATGAGCTCGGTTTTGTAATAAAGAAAAAAAATTAAAATTTCGGTGGCGTCGTTTTCGTCGAATTCTACTACTTTGCTCCGGCGCGGCGCGGCGCGGCGTTAAATGCATAGAACATGAACCAAGGCGGTGATCAAATGTAGTTGGAATTGAAAATCGTGGAAAGGTAGAGATTATTCGGCGGTTATTTCAGGTGGAAAATCTCGCTGAACGACGAATAGAAGCGGTCGTATTTTCAACGGCTCCGACGTAGTGGGACTCGGGAAGCGTTTTCCCTTGAAGGTTTATTTTCACTTCGTTTCTCTCAATGCTTTCTTAATTCCCAATTCTATCAACTTTTCAGTTATATAGGTACAGCGCGTATAGCGTGGAGTAGCCTTGCTCGGTATGAAACAGCTCGTTACGCCTCGTCTCCATTCGAGCGGTAACGCTCCCGTATCTATAGAATAACTACAAATGTATACAGAAATTTACGTATTCAGTAAAAACAATTACACTCTTCATGTTCTATCCATCGCCATATGAATGTCCATCGACAACTATACCTGTTTTTTGTTCCTTTCAAGTTTGTCGCAAATGAAACAACAACATGTGAATCATCGCGTCATCGTTCATGTCGTTATTTTACTTCATTATCCTTTTCATCGCATGTCCTATTTAATTTGAAAAACTGCAACGCGCGTCCCGTTAGATGAATTTTGGCAACGGCATGCTCCACAACTCGACAACCACTGGACCAGATTCAGTCTGCAAAATTACAGAACATGGCATAGATTCAAATTTCGAAACATTTATCAGACACTCATTCATTGAATCGCTGAAGCCTATTTCGTTGATTTTCCCATATACTGGTTCCAGAACATGAAATTTGTCTATACCTGCATTCTCTGTGAAGTATATTTTTCATCATTAATTGGCGCTTCTATTTTCCAGCTCTGAGACATGTTCTATCAGAACCTTTCGAAAACGCTCGTGTCCATCTTTGAAACGTTTTGCTTCAATCCCAGGATGTGCTTCGTTCCAAATATGGAACATGGTTTTTTCATTTCTCAGTCCGTGTGTTGTCACTCGTTCAAAGTTACAATATGATCAGTTTTTAATTTGAGAACATGATCTCTCAGAGCTTCGAAATATGATACCATTCGCCGGTTGTCTGAGCATGCGCGCTCGCTCACCTACTTAATTGTGTAACTATCATATTTCCTCGAAAATTTATCTTCCCATTTTGCACCATTTTCTCCTTGTACTCTACTCTCGAGGCTTGAGGATACGATAATTCAAAATTCGTATTCGTACGTGTTTCATTAATAATTCTCTAAATTCAAATAAATTTCCGACGAGCTACGACATATCACAGACGTATCTGGAAATGATGTTCCCCCAACAACCGCAAGCCAGCTATCTCGATCCCGGATCAATTTCACGTTAATTTCCGGATACTCTGCCGCTAGCGGGTTCACATGTGTAAGTAGCGTTACGCGCATACGTATATACGAATATACCTATTCGGACCGGGTATTGTGTTCTGATCCACTGATTTGTCTACTGCACGATATTTCGTGCTGTAAAACACCAGTACAACTACCGGTGGGAAGGTAGCCATAGGTATTCAGAATCATGTACGAGCATATATATATACATGTAGACATACCTATGTAAAATAGGTTCATGTACATACCTAGCTCCGCACAGAATTGTATGCTGATCTCGGATTTATACGGGGGTCCCCTTCGCGATTAAACTTTCGAAAATTGTTGTTTCACGGCGTAACACAAAGCGCTGATTGCCTCCACGAGAGAGAAAGCTAGAACAGAGACAACTCCCCTCAACCCAACTCGTGCCTTCCGAGCTCATGAAACCGAATCAACAACACCAAGTACAAACTCATCGTCACTACCACGCGACGCGACGTGACGCGACTCCACGCTTAAACTTTACACCGAAGTCCAAACTGTTAGCGAGATTAATCTCCTCCAAGGAAATCACTTCGCCTTTCGTAGCGATCATCTACTATTACGAATCCAATCTAGTACAATTAAACCCGCCTCGTATACAGTTTCTTTGTATATCGAGCACGGAAAAGTCTCAAAAAATATCAGTATAAGAAAGACTTGCGAGGCCGCTGGAGTCGCCGCCGGCAATCTAACCTAGCTAACATAGGGAATGTTTATTTTTCATTCAATCCGATCGATGTTCTAAGAATGTGAAATCCTCAGCCGCTCCCTGCCATCGCACTCAATGAATTACCGAAGTTTCATCAGAATCGATCCAGTCATTTGCGAGAGTTGACGATTCTTGTTTTCGAAACGGTTTCTGTAAACTTAGAATAGCGAGTCCTATAGCACCTCAAGAGCTCCGACAAAGTTTCATTTGACCACATTTTCTGACGGATATTTCATGATTCCTCTGCACATTTTCTAATCGGGAAAACAGATATTGTGAAAAAATGTACAACAATAAGCTATCCCTTCTAATAAAGAATTCCAATCTTGTTAACTCTGGAACGATTTATTCAGCGGTTCCAAATTTTTTAGAATTTCTCCAATTTTAGAATCTACCAATTTCTGAGCTTTAGAACTTGTTTGGTTTTGACTTGCCGACGTGTTCGTTTTGAACTTTGAAATAAATTCTTGTGAAACTTTGAACGTAGTTTCATCGCTCACTCACAATTTTGATGGGCGCAATTTTTCAACTTTTAGAATTACTTTTTTGAATCATCAAAACACGTATCGTTTGTGTAGGCCATGATCCGCCTGAAGTGTATTTTCAAACGATGATTAGGTCGTCCAAAATTGGAAGTAAATGATTCTCAAATTTCGAGACATGTGTGCTTTTTCAGCTCAAAGACATAATCCTTTCAGACTGGTGAAAATATCTTTTTTAAGATCGAAACTTGTTCCATCAATCACTTTTCAATCTTCAGAATATGAATCCCGTTTTAGAACATGCTTCTTTTAGAGTTTAGACAGAATTCTCATCTATTCTTCCATCATATATCTAATCACTCTACCAGAATATCGAAAGACAAGACTATTATCCAATTTTTAAAGATGCTTTACTCAGTTTCAATTCATGATCGTTTCGCACTTCGAATCAAAATCTACTTTGACAGATCTTGTCTCACCTATCATGTCTCAATATCATGCGAAAATACGATTTCTTAATGTTATCCATTCTAATTCGTCAACATGTTCCTTCTGAACTCTGATGAATCGTTTACGGGACATATTCAATGGTACAATTAGTGGCCAGAAATCGTGACCCGTCGAATATAATCATCGTACCGGAAGAGAGATGCAATGTTCATCCACTACAAAGGAAAACTAGAACATTTTTCACTGCAGCAATATGAACTGTCTCTGGATTCGCGGGTGAACGGACAGTCATAAACCGTTGTATAAAAACTGTCGTGTAGTCTCGTAGTTATAGAGACATTACACGAGCAATATCGAGAAGCTGGAAAAAGAAGAAATAAGAAAAAGTCTCGACGCGGGATTGGGGGATTAGATTGACCTCCTGGGAGTGTCGGCTGCTCTTAGAGTCTTCTTTTCCAACTCTTACACTCTTTTCTCCGGACAATTCCTGGCTATTTTACCAAGAAGACTCGTTTTCTCCATCCCCCCCATCCCATAGGACGTCATGCATTGTACTCTCAGCGTCGCAGAGCGCCCTTCAAGTGGCTCCATCGAAGTCAGTGGCACCGCGGTATATGCTGGCGCGTTTCGCCATCGATTTACCTCGTCCTCTGAGCATGAGCAACAGTTGGTTTTTACTCGACAGCGAACAGAGTCTAGAGTCTAGGGGGTCTTGACTAATCCTCCCTCCGCCACAAAGGCACCGGTATACTCATGTAGGGGATGCAGCGGAAAAACAACCAATCACGGGCCCTCGCCATTTCAGATTTTAACGACGAATTCATACCGATTTCAGTTCCGATGCCGACACACCTTCATACAATTTTCCAAATTTTCTCCATCGATGGACTGTCTTGTCCTCGAGCTATGAATTTCTTTCCGGCTCAAAATTCCTCCATGATCGCCATAATCGTTGTGTTACTGAATACAAAAATTATTCTTCTTTCTTCGCTCACAGGTTCGTTCGAAAATTGCATTCACTGTTACAGAATGTGTATTCGAAGAGAGATAAAAAATCGTGGGCAGGTGAGCTGTGAGGTAAAGAATGTTCAATGCCGCCAAAAATGGTTGAAAAACAGAATTTGATAACGTTGTAAGTGATTCAGCATAAAAACTCAAGTATGAAAAATCGTAGCCCGCATTGGACATGACGAGGATTTCTTGATCGGTTGATTCCATGTGAAATGCCCTGTATTGTACGCCCGCGTAGGATTCGTAAGGGGACAAAAAAGGGGTTGAAACGGAAAAAGGGAAGGGGGACAAAGAAATGGCTCACGTCCTGCAGTCGAAGATAGAACTGTAGATGTAGAGTGGTTTTTTGCACGTAGCAGGCGAGAGGAAGGCGGAGGCCCATGAAAAATGCAAAATGTAAAATGGTTTATCGAGTGGCCGGCTGAAAGATGGTCTCACCGAAGGTGATGAGGGTAGAATATTTTAAAACTAATTGTAAGTTAGGATTGAAAGCAAACTCCCTGCACTGACAATTCAAATGTAAATTGAACGATCGTTTCTGCAGCCTCCGCGAGCCGCGTGTTTGTTCCTCCGTGATTTTTCCTGTAAATTAAAAATCCTCTTCATAGTTTCTCCTTCTGAAACGATATCACAAGATTTGACAGCAGGAAATTCAGCGATCTAAACGGAAACAAGAAGCGCGTTTTGCAATACATTTTTCAAAATTTTAACGTGCGGAGAAAAAAGAAAGCGGTGAAAAAACCTTAAGACGAGGACTAAGCCCTGATACCTTGGAAGGGTATGACAAAGATCTTATGCTTGAATGAAGATGTGTTATCTCAGTGGGTCCGCTTCTAGCAACCCCCTTAAAAATAAGAGCAAAGACGAGGCGAAAAATAGGGTAGAAAAGAATGTTCAGTTTCTGTCGCCGAGGTAGGTCGTCGCGCCACGGATCCTAAGCCTCCATAAATTTCAAATTTTCTAGATACTTCGCAGCCGTTTTCAGCCGGCGCGGCGTCTGTGAAAATGGTATTATATCTTTATACCTGTACCTACCTAAATTCGCCGGTACCTGCTGCTGCGCGTGCTGATAAAATTAAATTCCTCCATGGAAGTATAATTTCACGTTATTTTATTTTTCGATTTACTTTTTTCTCCGCCATTTCCCGCTTATGTATCTTTCTCCTACTTTCAGTCTCGGATTTTACTTTCTCGGGGAGAAATTACATAGGTATGTACATACGTATAAAGTACCTGTATCCTATCTTGCACACATATATTGCGAGATTTTCACGTGCGGTATACCAACTGCCGCGCGGGATAAGCTATTAAACTTCCTTCGGAAGGGGATGAATTCGGCGCCGTTTCGCTCGCTTGAATTATTTAAACAAGTCGTACTTCTCCCGGCTTCTTCCTTCATGACTGCAAATCTCTTAGCAATTTTTAACTGGCATCCCGCATGGCCGCAGAGCGGTACTCTACTCAGGTTACCCAGCTCCACGTGCATACGTGTGTGTGTCTGTGTGTGTGAAGAAGACAATTTTTACTCTCTCTCTCTCTCTCTCTAATGTAATTGCCATGCTTCTGCACTTTTTAAGCCACTCATAATTCCTTATACCGTGATCTTTGATCTTTATTAAATTCGACATGATAAATTGGACGGAAATAGATACAGTAATAATTCTGACATGGATATTAAATGAGAGATATTTTACAGCCCAGCTTCTACCCACCCGAGCAGGGGGTTGAATGTCAAACTTTTTTCACGGATCTTGAGGGTTGTTCCTTTTCCCGCAAAATTTCCGCAGTTATCTGCGCGTCATTGGAAACGGCACCCGATGGATTATTTATTGCCGAAAATTAAAAGCTTGCATAAATTATCATTGCGTACGAAGCAAGATTCGAATTGTATTCTTTTTTTCTTACAATCTTCCGAGACAGTAACGTGATTGTGACGTTGAAGTTAAAACGCGAACCACGATTCCACGTCATATGAGAAATTCTCATGAACAGAATCTATAAAATTCCCAGTCATTAGAGTGAGATCTCAGTGAAATTATGGAGGAATTTTTATGAATCTAGCTCAATTCTAGACAACGCTTCGAAATGGTGGTAAAATTATTCAAAGAATTTTCGAGATTCTGTCAGCGCCGATAAAATTCTACAGAAGTCCGTGAAATTCGTAATCAAATTATACGAAATATTTTCCACAAACCCGAACGCGATCCCACGAAACTTTTGTGATCCCTGTGATGAATGCAATTCGCTTCCAAGAGATCTATGGTGCACAGTAAATCTACTGTTTGATTCATTCTCGACGTTCAAAAGTTAGGCATTTGACGAAAAAAAACCTCCCACGCTTTCCATCTTCTATCTGTTTTTGAATTCTAGCAACTAAACGACTTCTGTTAAATTCCATTATGGCATTCGGAGCCCGTGTCCACAGGGAAACGCAACTCGAATAATGGGGGAAACGTTTCATCCCCAGATTTCTAGTAGGTGAACCTTATGCAAAGAGCTTCAAATTTCCACTCTTCGAATATACCGTCAACTACATTTTTACGTGCATGCGTACGTAGGTATATAGACACGTATATGTACGTGCGCAAACGCGTCACGTTTCAGCACGAGGCGGAAAGATGAAAAAAAAAGATACAGACAAAAATTTCCAGTTGCTCGTATAAGCCGCGGGGAGGAATACGTTATAGGTATAGGAAAGTCCAATATCGAGGTACATTTCCTCTTTCAAACGACCCTTTGATTGGTTGATTGGGAAATAGGGAACCTTCGTTAATAACAAACTGCTAATCCTCCGCAGCTGGACTCGCCTTGGTTAATCGTATTTCACATCTGATGGCATCCCTTCGGTGAGCTTTTCGAACTTCATTTTATCTACATTTTTGAAAATGATCCTTCAATGAATGATCGAATGCAAAATATGCGTCTGAGTTTTTCAATTTTTCTCCGTCGATACATCTACCTGTACCCAAAAAGATAGCACCTACCTACCTGCCTCTTATCCCATTAGGAATTCAAGTCACGAGAGTTACCTGCGCTACTTTCGTTCCTCTCAACAAACTTAGACATATTCCTCCACCTCCTCCTCCTCCTCCTCCTCCTTGCTACTACTGCTACTACTATTGCACCTCCTCCGTCAATAATGTGCCAGACTTTTCTCAACCAGATACGGAACTTTTCCAACCGTAGAAAACTATCCCTTTGCATTTTTCACAAAGTCAAAACATCTTTGATGTTCCCCGTTCGTCGACCAGAATCACATGTAAAAGTTTCAGGATCGAGGTTATCGCTACTTATTTTAAATCCAACTTCACGAAATGTTGAGAAGAATTTTAATTCACAAGCTTGTGGAGCCAGTGACCTCTGCGTGCTCTTTCGCTCTTCGTATTCGGAAAATTTTCAATCCCGTAGATCACGGAATTGGAGAAAAAGTTGTCCTCGTTTTCACGGTAATTTATCAAAGATTGTTCGACTCCGTTGAAAAATAAGGGAACGAAAGAAGCAAAATGGCGACTTTATCACCACGCCGTGAATATAGCCACCCCTAAATTGGTTCAGCCGTAGGAATATCTTTGCCGCGTAGGCAGGATGAGATATTTGTCGACGAATGCGATTATTAAAAACAATGAAATTTCATGTGGGCAATATAAACCCGGGGCTAACAATTACGCGGAGTCCTGATCCTCGCGTTCTCGTCGTTCGAGAAGAACGAGAGAATATAAAGAAAAAGGAAAATTGAGGAGAGCCAGGAGGCGAGTCCCTTCTGCCGCGGGTCGCGAAGACCCTCTTTAACGGATATGAAGTAGGCGGAGAAAAGCTGCAGTACCTACCAGATATACCCAACTCAGTAAGAAGAATTGTCTTCAGGATATTAGCGCGTTATTGAACACGACTTATCGGTCTTATTGGATTTCCCATTGACCAAATTTCAGACACAATCCTCATATTCCGTAGAGTGCAGTGGCGGTCCGTTCCCACGGACTTAAGGTGCTATCAAAGACCCATTTGCACCGATTGTTACTTATTGTTCAAATTATTGTTATCATTCGGAAACGCGATTCGGCGCTACTCGCGATCCCACACCACATATTCGATTTGGATGAAACTTTTTCGATTGGATGCAGTATTTTGGCAGAAAGTGGCTGAGTATTCCATCTCCACGATTCGTGGGAGGGTTCGATCAGAAATTCAAGTTTGTCCAATCTCCCTGAAACTCTGAATTTTCTCAAAATTTTAGCGAGATGAAATATAGTTAGCCACTTTCTGCAAAAATATTGCATCCGATCAAAAACGTTTCATTCAAATTGGTTGTTTGGTGTAGGAGTGGTGACGAATCGCGTTTTCGAATGGCAACAATGCTCTCAACAATAAGTAAGAATGGGCGCAAATAGGTCTTTGATAGCGCCTTAACGATATAGGTATGAGGATTTCATCTCCCTCAGAAATTTACTGCCGCTGATTATCATCCTGACAATTTTCGATCGTGCACCGAAAGAATTAAACGATTTCGGAAAATTTCTCGCCCATACATGGGGTATAAGTTCCGAGCTCGCACATTTTCTATGACATCGGGCGAAGTTAATTAACCCTCGAAAAATCCAGCTGTTAGGTGGTACCAGAGCTTTTTCACTTTTATTGGATAAATTTCAGAAAAAAGAAATACGAAATACGAAATACGAAATACGTAAAACGTCGAAAAGGAAGAAAAAGGCATTATAGAGAGTGAGTGGATGTTGACACGTGATCTTTGTGCTTGCGCGGGAGGGAATTCTGTGAAGCACTCTCTCTCTCCGCGAAGGTGTTAGTTCATTAAATTTCGCTGTAGGTAGTACTACATACGTCCACATTCTACATACCTCGCGGTAGAACCTGCATTGGAATGAGTCAGTCGGAGGAATATTTCATCATGACTACGTAGTTTAATGATCATAATTTTAATTTCTGCAATTATATAATTATTGCCTGAACTGCTGCTGCCACTGCTGCAGCTGTTGCGGCACTCGAGACTGCACCGCGTGTGGTGCTGCGGGATTGTAGAATGTGTGACGTGGAGAATTCGGTGAATATGTGTGTATCTACTTACGTGCACAGTGAATACGTATGTATATACATATATACCGACAACAGAAATGAGGGGAAAAAAATGGAAAAAAAATGTAAAAAGAATAAAACGAAGTTGAAAACTTTCAACTTTTAAGAGTTTCAAAGAAGCCCAGAGGCCCCAGGCACGAAAGCTCGACGTTAACATCATGCGGTATACACATTGGTACATACCTACACCTAACTACGGAAAACGCTCGCTGGTAATTACCTCTGATTAATGGACAAAAAGTATATTTCACCGAGCTGCGGCATGCAGCGAGTAGGTAGGTGGATAGTGGTTTAAATTCAGATGCAAAACATAATAATACGCAGTTGTACACTGTGAAATTTATTAGAGTGAGGCTTGTACCTTAGGTTCGGGCTTATGAAGTTCATTCCTCAAGGCTTAGATAATCACTACGTACGTACACAACTTCATCTATCTATAGACATGGCGTGACAAAGGTTTGGGATTAATCCGGTTATTTTTTTGGAAAATTCTGAATTTTTCAATTTCTCAATTCGTGCAGAGTGCGTTGAGAAGATGATGACCTTGACTATTACTTAGTTTTCCATACCCCCTGTTGCTGAATGATCCACAACTTTCTCAGACGTCTCCGGAATCTTTGGGATTCTGTAATCTGGTGAGGGCGAGATTCAGAGAGACCAGAAAGTAGAGGAGCCGAAATTTCGAATTTTAAAGGTTCGAATTCTGGAGTAGCGAAAGATGAAGGAAGCAAACTTTTCGATTTTGATGTAATACTGAATTCGGAACGCAGTTTGATTCGAAAATGTATTTCAATAGTTTACATTCCGATCGAACGAAACGGAGATCAACAAAATTTGGAAAATTAGAATTATTTTTGAAATTGAAAATCAAGAGCGGCTAACGTTTCTATCCGACACTGAGCCGAAGAATACGAGATCGAAAATAAGTAACGGTTCAGAAACGGTAAGACTTCGATAAGCAAAATGTCGAAAGACTCGAATTCCGAAAGGTCAACGTTTCGAAAAATGAGAAGTAACCGACTCTTTCCTCAGTACAAAAGAATAAATGTTTTTCTGCTGTCTTCTGAGGTTTCACTCTTTTGGCCCTTTTATTCTAATGGGTTTCGGAATTCTGACCTCTCGAATTTCTGGTCTTTCGATTCAAAGAATTCGGATTCCTTAACTTTCGTAATGAGCGCCATTCTGATTTGTGAGCACACGACCTCCCAAGCGTTCGGTATTTCGACCAGTCGGATATTGCATCGCTCGTAGACTTGTCCATTCTGAAGAATAATTTTCGGTTTATATTTGTTGCTATGTTCTGGTATTCGAATTTCATATTTCTACTTGATAGCCTTCCGTTATTATGGCCTTTGCACGTTTTGCACCTTCGGTAATTTGACTTTTGGAATCTCGCCCTGTCTGTTGTTTGGTCTTTCAGAACGTTCTCCCCCACCCGGTTCTCTTGACGCATTAGCGAATTCGCTCAATTTCGTATAACAAAGTCATTGAAATGGGCAATATAGCAATAGGCGAGCGCGTGCGTTTGTCGAACAAATAGTTAATAGATCAACACCCTCGGCGAAATATTGCTCAGTACACCACAATGCAATCGGTATATTTGTTAGCCTAACAAACTACGTTGTATGATTGTGTCCATGTATGTATGAATGTATGTATGTAGATACGAACGTACACACATACCTATAACGATCAGGCATCCACGCGACACGACGCGACGCTACGCCACGCCACGGTCAACAGTCCCAACGGATTTTCTATTATTATTGATTAAACAATATCGATTAATGTCCTAATTCCGACCCATTCATGCCACGATGCAGTATTGTCGACCAGACTCGTCAGTAAATTTGTCAGACATTCGTGTTCACATGGGGAGTGTTTGTTTTCAGAATTTTTTTGCAAAACGCTCAACGGATTTTTACCGAAAATCATTGTTCATTGTTTGAAAATTTTTGAGTAGATTTCTAGTCTTTTTTTATCAAGAGATGGGTGATAACTGTAATCGTTTAAATTTTTCATTTTTAGGTTAGCTAGTGGTCAAACCTTCACGAATCAAAGTAATTGTGATCCTTGCACTAAAGATCGAGGGTGGACACTGACGACCGATTGTTTATAATCTAAAATTTTTCAACGATTGATTCTTTGGCGATTTTGTTCCGAATCGATAGCTGGAGAAATCTTTCATAAGATGGATGAAATTATAATCTACTACTTTTCTCCAAATTCCATCTAGGGGTAGTTTACTCTGAACCAATTTCGGAAAATTTCAGATTCCTTGAAAATGGCTCAAACGATTTTGCCAAAATCGATCGATTCTCGGCATGAAAATTTTTTACGGCAAAAGGAGCTCGATTCCAGGATAGTCCGTTTGTTAGGAATTCCTAGTTTTGAACCTTCACATCTTTCCGCAATTAACTCTTTGCGAGTAATATCCACAAGCTCCTAGTTTTAATCAAACCTTTATAATTAATCCAATTCGCACGATTCGCCATTTCTTCTGTTAATAATCCCGTTTATGTTCAATGGAAAACATTAATATCTTTTCACAGTCGAAAAGCAACACTCTTGATATGCCCGATCTCCCTTCCCCTACGATTAATTGATTCCATAATAAGATAAAAAGATTTGCGATCGTTCGTCGATCTTTCTTGCTGCTTTCCTTCGTCCTCTCGACACGAGCCGGAGTTCCATCGACGCTCTGAGTCTCCAGAGTGTTTTCACATTCGTTCTAACGAGCTGGCGCCCAACTCCTCCTCTGTTTATACTAACACCAAGCCAAGTAATAAGCACGCACGCTTTAGTACAGCACCTATGCATACGAAAGATATGCGTACGCATATGCGAAAATGTGTATGCTGAGAAATGAGGAGGCTCGAAGGAAAACCTCCGGACGAGTATTTATGTGTTTTTGATATTCTATCTGGTGGTGTTTCGCGTATACATCGACCATGAATATATTTAGATGGAGGTCCGCGCCCTTATTTATTCCCGCTCTACGGCTATAGCTATGCATTGAATTCGTGAGATTCTTTACGAAATTGCTCGCCTAGTAAACGCGGTACTAACACGCGCCTCGGTCTACACGTGTAGGGTTAGAGAAAGGGAAGAAGAGAGAGGAAAGAGGAAAGAGGAGAGGAAAGAGCTGACCATGATAACCCTCTTGCGAATAGGAATTGCCCAACCGCACCATTGCCAGACGTCTGGACGGGTCAAAAATACGAGAATTTTTAACGAAATATGAAATTCGATTTCACATCCCCCTGCTTTGTACCAATACCCACCTATCTCCAACTTCTATTCCCCTCGACCATAATACGATTCTCAATGCAGTACACACACGCACACGCACGCACGCGAGCACGAAGCACGAAAGTTTACACAGAGTTTATAGCTTCGTCGGTCAAATTTCATTTTGTTTTTCGTTATTTCTCATATTTCTGCTCCATGTTACTCAATTTAGTCAATTATATACCGATTGTCGGAAGAGAACGAAATTTTCATTCTTGGGCAAAAATTAAGTCCAAGGTACCTCACAGTGATATTTTCATTGTAAAGTATATATTTTCTTGCTCAATTTGAAACAAAAATCCAAAAAATTGTAAATTCAAGAATTTCAACGGAACGTACGATCTAAGATCATTAATCGAATTGCAGATTTGTGAATTTGTTTAATACAAATGCTCGAATTTTTTGAGAAAATTACATTTTCTATACGTCTCGTTCCCTAATTTCGTTTCGTACCTACATTCTGTAGAATTTTACGGAATCGTTAATTGAACGACCGATTCCGAATCGCACGAATTTGATGAGCATCACGATTTTCCAATTTCACTTACTCTCCATAAAAAATTGACGCTTCCATGGTTTTCTCTGACACTAATGAATTTGCAAATTACAAACTTTCCACGAATGACCTATACTATCCTACTGATTTTCATGAACAGATGTGAATTTCTAAGAGACTTATACTATACGATCAGAAAATTAAAAAAAAAAAACGAAAATCAAGGGTTTCAAAAACGATCGCGCGTGCATTTCCGCACCTTTGATTCACGGTGTGAATTTTCATTATCTGATTTTCATTTTTCCACCAATTTTTCTTCATTCCATGCAGTCTGTATTCTCTCATTCCGAATCCAATCTCAAACGCAGGTGAATCGCACCTTGATAAGCGTGGTCCGTGCTGTATGCCCTGCAGGCTTGACAAAAAAATGAATGAGTTTTCAGATTAATCGTAGCTAGGTGCAGGGGTTTGTAGGAACTAACTGCTGATTCAGGGGCTCAGAAAAGGGGGCAGCGAAGAGAGAAGAGACGAGAGAGAAGAGGAGCGGAGCGGAGATTCAGCAGTGGACAGCGCAACGCAACGCAACGCAACGCGACGCGACGTAACGTAACGTAACGTAACGTAACGTAACGTAACCTAACCTAATGGGTGGGGGGCAGACGACGGGTGGACGACGCGAAACATTGTTTTGAGCCTATAAATAATCGTTATTGCCGCGTTAATCATGGGCAGTCGAGGGGCTCCATTATTCGTAGTGTTCAGGGGCTGCTAGGTATGTTATTGCCCCCTACTCCCGACTCCGTATAACCCTTACCCCTACTACCCTTAGGCGGAATACCACCATCCCTTACGGTTTCGGTACGTTCGGTACGTTCGGTACGTTCGGTATTGCTGGCGATGCATGCCGCAAATTGTTCGAGAGCGAGCCCTCGATCAGATCGCGGAGAGATTTGCTGGCTCCTAGTAAAATTTGCGTTATTGGTCAATGAACGCCAGGCACCCCATGCTTCGTGCTCCGTGCTCTATTCTGCATCGAGTACAGAATGGCTCACGACTACTTGCTCTGCGAAATATTCTCTCTTCCCCGAGCTCGGACTAGCTCTAAAACTTCATAATTCCAGAAAGTCAGCTGCATTCGTTAATCTAATGAATTCCGTTGTTCAAGAGTGGGGATATGGCACTTATGTAAACGCTGCATTATGAATATTCGTAGACATTTTACACCCAGTAAGATGTTTACGAGAGCGTTTACCGAATTCCAAAAGATTCACTGTGGTATTCGAATGTTGCGAATTTTTCACTAATTGTGCAGTGCATCTGAAACGTGAGTATCGTCAGCAATTTCAGGAATCTCGAGAAAATTGATGTAGTACGTGCATACTGTATCACTAAAATTTCAAGAAAATTGTCAAGAATTTTGTTCATTTTCTACAAACTTCATGCTGCAATATAACGTTGAAAAACGTTTTCTCTTCTCTCTTTTTCTTTTGCACTACACTCGCAAGAGGTTCTTTCCTTTCCCGCCTCTCGTATTTTCGGGTCGTGTACACGATCAAATACTTTTACAAATAACAAAAAAAAAAAAAAACAAAGAGGTGTAAAAATCGTAATATTCTTCGTCATCTCTTTTCCACGAACGTTTAAAAAATATAGAACGCTCCTCGCTTCGCTCCGTGGGGTTGCCACGGCCCCCCAATTCGTATCACTCAATTGAAAAGGAAGGAAGCACTGGAAACGTACAAGTTCCGCACTTTCGAAAACGAACAGATTGTAGCACACTGACCAAACTGCGCACTGATATGCCATTAAATTTCCATTAAACAGATGAAAATTTAGTATTGAATTTGAAATTTTCCACGCATCCACATTTGAATCTACATTATTGATCGCTGCCGCTTCCGGCGGCAGCGATCTACTTTTCCATTTCATATTTTATCTACTTCTCATCATCATCTTCTCCACGATTTTTATAACCCTCAGTTTGATCGTTGATCCTACAGTGATCCAGATTGGCGTACACCGATCGTCACTAGCCGATTGCCGATGTACCAATAAATCAAAGGCAACGTCAGACCCACGCGCAGCAGTCGACAGGCGAGATTAACTTATCAAGCCTAAACTAGACCCCTGGCCAGGGTGGGTGACTTTCGGTTAGCCGAGCAATTGCTTTGCGGAACTATAGCGGTCGGGGAAATTCTGTGAAACTGGGAGGGGGCTCGGGGCAGGCACACCGGACGTTCGTTAGCCACGGGACACTGCTGTGTTATACCACCAACCAACGAAACGCGGTACCGCGAACGATGGACTAATCATGCTGACCCCGTGGTTTTACTTCCCTGAAACCCAGCGCGATTCCATCCCACCGCGTAGTCTACACACGCAGCTTCGTTGTTTTAGGATACATTCGCTAGCCAAACTAGGGTGGAACCCCAAAGATCTCTTCCCAGGGTTCCAAAATGTTAAGTAGATGCTCGAGGACGTCGTTGGTACAGATTTACGATTTGTCAAATATTTATTTTTCGCTGTAGCGACATTCTCCATTTTTGATGCCACGTTCTTCTTTCTTGCTCTGTACTTTTCACAGATTTTCTTTTTCCGTTTTTTCGTTTACTGTCTATTTTTTCATCCTCAAGAAGAGGGGAAATCAAACGGAGGACAGGTAGAAAACTACTATATATACGGGCACATTGCAAAATACCCAGCCATAACGGAACGCAGAGGGGCTGAGGGGTGTGCATGCAAGGGTGATGGCTTTGGGTTCGATTCGAGGTGGCGTCTAGCAGCTTACTCTGATCGATTCCTCGCTCAAATATGTGCATATCGGAAACTCCCGACAGACACGTATAGCTAGCTAGGTAGGTAGGCAGGTACGTGAAGGGCAACGATCTACAATGATCGACCCGTGAACCATCTGTGACTGATGCCAGGTATGCGCAGCCCCGCATTACATCAAGTTCCAAAGCCCTCTGTAGGAAGCTCCACTTAATAAACGGCACGGAAGTTTTCATCTCCAACTGAAGACAGGCCACAGCGTCTTTCGGATAATTTATAAAACCGCCGGACCGGTTACAAAGCGCGCGCAGGACCGACGCCTGCGCAAACGCGCAGACAACTCACATTAGCTTTACTTTCGAGCAATTGAGGGAAATTTCGACTCGCTTTCTAGAATGTACAGATAGATTTACGCAAACACCTGCATCGACTTTGTTGAAACTATGAGAATTCATTGAGTGTGATGGCAGAAATTGGCTGAGCTGATCACTCTTTCGAAACATTGATCGGATTTGATGGAAAATGAAGATTCTCTATGTTAACTAGGTTAGATTGCCAGCGGGGACTCCGATGGCCTCTTCAGATCAAAGCCTGGAGAATCCTGGAATGTACTTTATATCTGAATTTCGAGAGTTCGAAGAATTTTTCACATAAATCTTAAGTCAATTATTGATTTTCAATTATCTTCGGTGTATTTGATACACTAATCTTCGTCGTTCCATAAAATTTCAGACTCTCACTCTGAAATTATTTCGACGCCTCGGTGAAAAGAACTATGCCATCTCTAAATCCGCTTGAGAAACAGACTGTATCCTACGTCTTGAACATTCAATATAGCCTGTTTTACAACTGGACTTCAAGATAGCGTAGTCAATTTCCACCGAGGCGTCGATTTGTGGTTCGATTTCGAGCCCTTCTCTAAGCGCACCGTTGGAAAAGATACGAAATTTACAACATCTTCACCATATCATACAATATCATATGAAATTTACGAACATGGTGTATGAAATGAAAATTCATGCATTTGTATGGATGGATTCATGATCGAACATTAATTCGGTGCAACTGATGTGGTGTTAATTTAATATACACGATATCGAATATCAAACCCCGCTCAGAATTCAAACACGTAACGTAATAATACATTTCTTGTAACCGATAACTACAATATTTGTACATTGACGCATTCGTTGTGACAGAGCATTGAAAATACAATACGAATTTGGATTTCAATTGCAGCAGAACGGAAAATACGAGGCACGTGAAATTGAACATTACGATAGCATAGTTTCTATTCGCAACATTTTATCCTGAGAATGCAAGCCACGAATGGAAACGTCAGACTTCCTCGATTGTATATGAATCGCTATACGCAGAAATTGAATTTCTATTTATATTCAAATATATATATATACTGGTTATTGAAATGAATGTTCATAGAATTGTGTTGAACCTGTCATGGACTAGTCCAAAACGTCAACGAAAAATACGATATTCTTGATGTAACTTGTCTCGAATGAAGACATTGTTAAAAAACGCAATACATATTCATTCAAACATCACTATACATAATATTTTGATGCACATTTTTTTTATTCATATTTGTATGATGACTAAAAGAAAGTCGAAACTTGCTCGACCTGTTTGGTGAAATACGCGGAAGCCCGAATTGGTCAAACCTCAATTATTTGTTTATCCAAACTCAAAAATAAAGTTGTTATTAGAATTTGAAGCAGCGATATTCCTTGGAAAGAAATAGACATTTCAACAAGTAGCAAAGAGTCACATAAATTACTAATTAGCGACTTGGCGTAGTGGTTAGGGCGTTCGACTTGCAATGCGAGGATCTTGGGTTCGAATCCCTGTCAGGTTAATCAAAAGACGGAAAAAAACAAGCTACGGCGTTGGGTGTTCGAACTTCAAAATACGTTTCAACACATATTTCGAATAATCCCGTTGAGTGAGGAGCGAATGTGTGACAACTACTGGAGAAAATCCAAAAATAATGTTATCTCGAAATGGCAAGACCAGCTCTCTCATTATGTTTGACTTGTAATTGAATTTTCGAATACACTTCATGTCAAACTTGCTTGTCACAGGTTTGGCCATAACACTATACAGTGCATTGCCTCTCTGGTCTCGACTCTGATGATTTCGAGACAAAAACATCTGATTAATATTGAACAAATAGGGCGGGCGGAGTAAATTTGAAATACACCTCTGTATTGATATTGGTAACTGTTTCCTAATTTTCATATATTTACAGTCCAATATCCCTAAACATATATAATATTGTAGAAATACATAGGTATAGTAATATCACTATTCGATACTTCCATTCTTAATATACCACTCTTCAATTTTCAATGCCACATTTGAAATTGCATAAGCGCGGGTATCTGCCAAAAAACTTCCAATACATTTGTATTAAATTGAATACAGAGTTTTTCAGCAGTATGTGCCAGTCTAGTATACATCCGCTTTGGCGTGCTTCGGGCGGGTGTTGTGTAAAGGTGGTTGCGTCGTCAGTATAGATTATACGAATTATTACGCATGATTATCGCATCAGCCTCGCGTCACCGTATAAACTGATACTGCTGTACCCACGTGACGCGTCAGGGAAATCCGATGCTTGCACGACTAATCCTACTATTTGAGATTCGAATCTCGAGTTGATTAAATTTTAGGTTACATGAAACGTAGCGCAAATAAGAGCTGTCGCGAATCATCAGAGATGAATCTTCTTTTCACTTTTTTGAAGTTTTAGATTCTTTTGGTGAAATAATTTAATACACGCAATGAGGAATTCCTAGGGTAATAAATTGCCATATATAGCAAACTTTCTGCATAATTCCGTGACAGTAAATACCTGTATTATCACAGGGTTCCTACATCCCTTAACCCTATGCCGAAAATTTTCTGAATCGCAGAGCCACTAGCGCATTCACAATCCAATTAATAATGCTTCATTGACGCACAAACGACGTGCTACCTATAGGCTACAGGCTCGATGCTTCTGAACAACAAAGAGCGCTTCGCCAACCGATGCGTGGTGCTGATATAAAAACACAAAGTACCCACCATATTTTGATCGCTTCGAGTGATGTATTACAAAGTTCCTCCATCTCATTTCTTTTCTGTTTTTTCCGCCCCTTTTTTCCAGCGAACAAAATTTATTTCAAGTACCCGTATCAATTTTTAGAACGACCATGTTTTTTCATACCAGTTGTTTATCAATTTCCTTTTTGAGTTTGTTTTTCTGTTTTTTTCTTTTTATTTGTGTTTCATTCTCATCAAAAGCCGGATGCTCATCGACAAAACTTCATTAATGGGGCGGAAAGTGGAATGAAATTTTCAGATACAAAAGCAGAAAGCGGATAATTTGAATGATCGTTTTTTCTCCGAATTCAAAAGTGACACATCCAAGCTTTTGCGATCCATAGACGCCGTGAATGGCAGAGCTGCACTGCAGCGGGGTAACGAATGTTAGTTCGGGAATACAAATCAGGTAAATTGCTTGGAAAATTTTTACCATGGAACGCTAGCAATGCGCGTTAATAAACCGTCTGCTAGGGGATCACGGGGCAAAGACAGGGTGCGGGTGGTCGCAGGAGAACGAGGAAGCCACCCCATCTGCACCGGTGTGCACCTATATTTTATACTGAAATATTTCTCAATTTTTAATCTCGCCAAATTTCACACCACGATGCAGCTGCCGTGCCCGCTTGTACCTCGCGATGTTTACAAGCCCAAACTTTCAGCAGCCCCTTCTTCATCCCTCCCTTAAAAATTCACCCCCGTAAACAAGAATTTTGCGTGCATCTATATTAATGCATCCTCTCAATTTCGTTTTCGTTTCTTCGTGTTGCATCAGCCATATTCACGATGCTGATTATCTTGGAGGAGAGAAGGGGTATAAATTTAGAGATCAACTATTATGTGTCTAATTGTACAATTCCAAATTTGAGCGAAGCTCACTGAACTCGAAGTTCCATCAATGTTGAATTTTAAAGATAATATAATTGGAAAAAAGAAATCTTCTCGTGCATTCTTCCGATCTCCTATGATTGCACCGAATTTCGCAACTCCGTACCAACATAATTGATTAGTGAAAAAAGTGGCGAGGTAGCTGCAGCAAATTTTCACCATGGATTAGTGCCTGTTTACCGTAACGTTGAATCTCTGGTTGTTAATTATAAATCCACAACTATACCGCACCCTGGAGCAGGTACAGCGAGGAGGTATAGAAGAGAGATGGAAATTGCTGGATGACAGAGGTGGCAGCATATAGGTGTGTGCAATTATAGGCAATTACTGGTAGAACGTGAGGATCTATTGGTTGAGTGAGAACGATCAAAAACAAAAATGTGTGTACCTCGTTTTCAATAGTAATCAACCACGAAGCTGGCAATTAAATTAAAACCAAAGTGAGTACGAGTACTGCTGTACCGCTGCTGCACACTCATACATATATATATATGTTCAATTAAAATTTCCCCTCCCCAAAATTTGGCTTTGTACGTCCGCAGGCCAATCACTCACACTTGATTTATATCAATCGAGTAGATACCATGCCATATACCTATAACTATGCATATAACTTCACATACATATACGTACTGGCATAAAATAGCACGGAGTTTCAATTTCGTTGTATAGCAATCGAGATAAATTGAAAGTAGAAAAAAAAGGCAATTACATGAGAATACAGAATCCCAAAAATTCTGCGGTAGATTCGCAATATTATCGGTGGAATGTAATTGATTTGCGTGATATAGGTATCCATTACAACGTGGAGAAAATAACGGAAAACCCCGTAGTCAGGATAATATTTTTCAAATATTTTGAAAAAAGGATTTTTTCTCCTTCTTTGTGGAAATGAGAGTTTCGCATTCGCCTGCGGCGCGGTACCGTATCAACGGTGTGGACAGGCACAGGAAACGACAAGAATTTTACAACTTTTGTAGCACGTCTTGACACGGAATTTATGAAAGCCAAACTATAACGTCCCTGCATTAAGGTTCATTTCAGTTTACGGTATCGTAAAGCCGGCATATACTGCGCCAGGTGCATTATAATGCCAAGACGACGCGGATCTGGACGAGACTATACATACGCTGTTGTGTTGTCTTAAATAAAACCGGTAAGCCGTGAACAGCATCCCATCGTTGAATATCTCACGTGACAGTGTGTGCGCGTATCCTTTGAGCAAACTCTTTCGAATAAAGGGCTCCACGGCATAGTGGATAGTACTTTTTCAATTTCTCCAGAGTAAAGTTTTCCATTGAAAATTATCAGTACATTAGACTCGATCTGGAGAACTATCTGTACCAAAAAACGATCACGGCGGTAGATTTTAAACGGATGATATAAATTTTTGACGAAAATCATTGCGTTTGCATATTTTTAAGTTCCAGAATTTTGACTTACAAGTCAGGAAGAATCATTTTTGGATCCATTTCTTGTAGCCTTCGACCCATAAAACATCTAAAATCCTGTAAAGATTCAATGTCAGAGTGAAAACCACAGCATGCACGATTTATACGAATGAAATTCTCTCGAACCCGTAGAATGTTGATCGGCAAGAGTGAAAGCACCTCAAAAGTATATTTTTGTAATACCTGGAGAAATGCTGAGGTGGATGAATCCGGCATTACTAATTCCGTATGTTCTGGATGTAACTTGGCTCATCAAGAGGATTGCGTTTGCGTTATAACTGGATAACGTGAAGGTTTGCTTGTTCTGAAAGTAAGAAATTATGTACATACTTGTGTATAGCTGTTACAAATTTGTAAAATTTTCTGTGTAGGTATAACCACTCGGTAGGAGAATTTGCCTCCTCTATGCAATCAACAATTCACACTGTAAATCCCTGCGTCTCCTGCCGCAGCATCATTTCGTTTGACTACATAACGTTTCCGACGCTGCCGACAGTCTTCAATTACAGTTTCAGCACTTCCGATTCAACTCGATTTTCTCGTAGAACCAGCTCTGGATGCGCACAAAGTAAATTACTTTCAACGTAATTTCAAACAAAGTCCCAAAACCGGGAATCGCATTCGAAGAACAAAAATGTCCAAAGACTCCATCGGATGATTAAAATCTAATAAATACTTCTCCGACCGTTGTAGTTGATCAGAAACCATGCGCAGAGAGTCTTGGGGTCGTAGGGTATAACCTCATAGTGTTGAATGATTTAATAATGTGTGCAGCATTAGCTAGGCTAGGCAAGGTAAGCGGGGATAATCCTCTCAACCAGTTGTCTGTTGGGGGAAACCCCTTCGACCCTAGGAACGCGAACGCGGGCGACAACTAATTCCGCCAGATATTGCTTACAGGGGGTGGGGGTGGGGGTGGGGTTGAGTAATTCCTTCAGTCAGCCACCCATCGCCGTGCCGCGCCACGCCGCGCTGCGTTGCGTTGCGTTGCTTTGGGTCCTTCGTGTGCAGGGGTAGCTAGGTCTAGATACGTTAGTTAGGTACACGTCGAGGGGGTGGATTGTTACAAGATTTTAGAGTTTATTACCGGAAGGGTTCTTGCCTGCGTCGAGAGCTAGATGCAATTTCGGGCTCTTATTTGCTTTGCCAAGGGACATATTTACCCCGTAATGGTAATTGGGGCGGACTTATAACGAGCCTCTTGAGGGTTGATCGACATTGATATTAATAATTCAATCTCATTCCGAACGGACTGCATTGCCGCACACTGCCTTATACTTCAGAATTGAATTTAACTGTTAGTGTAGCTTTTGTCCTCGTTTTTAACAGGTGGGAACGTGTGCTGGATGGTACGACGATTGAAATTTGATCGAAAAACTAGAATTAATCGACCCGGAAGCAATATTTCTCAGCTGCTGATATTCTTCGTTAAATTTTGGGTGTAATTCCACGAGCAGTATCATCGTGGCTTCAACCGTTTTCGAATGACAGCGATATCAAGATTCCACAAATTGCATGAGTAAAACAGTCGTTGTACTCCCAGACGCCGTCGCAAGCTAGCGCGTCCTTCGCGCTCTCTGATTTGCTAAATTCCGACTTGCTCACTATTGAAGACTGAAAGAATACGAAATTTTGGAGAAAAAAAAGTCTGATTCCGTTGATTCTTTCCATTTTTCGGTTCGTCGGATATTGAGTTTGTTCAATAGAACGTTCACGTATGATTTTCTGATGAATGTTCGAAAGTATAACTCAACGAGTTTTTTATACATTCAAATACATACGACGGTGAGCTACGCTGAAAGTTGCACTTATTTGCGTTGATAGTGTGGCTTTCTGGCGGGGAAGCAGGGGGTGGTTTTTCTCCCGTGACGTTGAGTTTATGGACGTTTGCATTTGCGTCGGGGTTAGCACCAAAGCGTGACACGACCCTGTGGGGTGACCTCAACGTCACAGCTTGCCCGTTTTATAATACCACCGCAATTTTCTGTATCCACGATCCCGGGTATCGTTGGAAGAGATACACGATACTCTGAAACCACAAGGAATTCCGAAATCTTGAATGCACACTACTTTTGCACCTTTATTCATTTCGGGTTTCAGTATTTCATTCGCGAGAAGAGAGTTAAAAGACGCAAATGAGATCTGAGGCTCACTCCGAATCAAATCCAACCTCTGTAAAGAGTGCGAGAAAAAAGCCTTCAAAACTTCAAAAATTGAAATAGGCTTTGGTTTTGTATGAAATTCAATAATTAAGTTGATAGAATTTATTGTGCGCCAAGATGTGGGATTGCCTTTACCAGCATTTTATAATGCTCTGTTTTCATCATCAGCACGGACCTCGGTCACGTCATGTAGGATTATTAGTCACGCATTGAATAGCTGTGCCTAACGAGTGCATTGTTCGTAGTCAAATGTAGCATATCGAAAGGCAAGGCAGGCTTGCTTGCACATAAAAATGAAGGAAACTCATATTTATTCAGGGGGAAATCGATGGTGATAAGACTGTTAGGTATTCACTAAATATCAAAGACAATATTGAGCCTCTTAAACCCTCGTAAGGATCACCATTTCTTTTCAAAGAGAGAATAAAATCTGACAAAAACAGAAAGAGGGATGCCAGTGCCCAACGAATTCTTACGACGTTTTTAAACAACGCTTAGAAAAAAAGCAATAGCGTTTGAACACGATACCAATATTCTCGGATATTATACGTCTTACGTACACGAGATCTTCTACCCCCGAATACACGATATCGTCTGCTTTGAACAAGATACGTGACCTGGCTTTTGAAGTAGATTTCTTCAGCCTACGATGAGTAAGAAAATTCGTAAAATCTTATTAGCCGTTCTTCTTTTGTTGCATATTCTTTTCCCCTCATTCAGTTAGTCACCCTTTCACGTTCCTATATCGAAAAATGAGAAAACAGTATGCAATATTTCCACTCATCCCACCGCTGTCACCAAATAATAAGATCTCGCGCTCAACTGCAATAGTTCGGTGATTTTCATGGGGTTGTAAAGCAGGAGTATAACGAGCCCAGAAATTCGGGAGTGGGGAGAATCGAGCCAAAGATTTCCCTTTTTACGTTTACGAGAGTAATTCGTATCAGTAAGAACAATTAGACTTCTAGGTCTTGGATCGTATCTATCTTTAATATCTCATAGTACATGAACTCAGTTAACAATTGACCTGCATTCATGCAATTTTGTTCCCTAATCGTGGGAACTACAGAAAAAACGATTGAATAAAAGAAAAACAAAGAGAAATTTTTCGGCTGCTTGCAGATTTGCGTTCAATATACATATATAGGAACATTCTTTTACACATTTATAAACTGAAAATAAATTAGCTTACCCTTTTTAGAAATTTCTGCATGCCACGCTTTTTTTCAAGGCGGGTTTGTAATAAAATATACTGAAATAGCACATGCGGGAACAAAATGTGAAGAAGTTGGCATCGTTTGCGTGCGTGTGTGCGTACGAGTGTGAATTAGTATCAGCGTTATGGTTAATTATTGCACATGTGTTTACGGATGTGTATGTAGATACATACGAGTCCAATTAAACCTTTATGAACGACACGGGAGAATATAAAACCACGACTGTAATAATTCAACACTGTGTTTCCATGTCATCTCAACTCTATTCTCGGGCAGTAACGATGCATATTTTCTTTCGTTCTACTAGAGCTACCTCTTCGCATTCAATTTTTTCGTAATTTCGAATAGCGGCTGGAAGCACATTTTCATCTCTATAAAATAATAAAACATGAATTTCAAAAGTCCGGCACAATTATTCTCATTCAAAAATTTGTCCTAATATAGAATACTTACCAGATGCTAACTTTCATCCTCGGCTGGGTGCATTTCCGGCAGTTTTTACCCGCCGGAACAAAAACATACATACCAACCGAAACTAACTCCAACGAAAACTATGAACTGTAGAAACTTCAGGCATCGTTTCCAAACAAACTTCGGAACTCCGTAAATTTTCAATTCGTGCATTTGATCCACTGGCAACTCAGGGATTCGCCGTTCTATTTGGTATTTTTGTGCTTACTGGTTAGACAGTTTAAAGGCGCCGTTTGTTAAACAGCTGATTCATGCGTAAATCGGAAATTATTTTGTTCCCCGAGATTGAAAAGTTGACCTAACGTTGAAAGACAGCGAAATGATCATTGATTTCATTTTCTCATTGGATCGCCGGATGGCGATTACCGATCCGCCCTTTCGTATAAATCATCAGAATGTATAATTCCTGGGCTTTCAGAGTGGTGCACAGAAATATTTCCTATAAATATTTTAGGTGCAACTGTCTCGCCGCGGCTTGTCATCGGAGTAGGTCATATTGATTCATCTCAAGCATGCAGCCACAAGTATCGATTCGAGTAGATATTCACACCGCAGATATTCTGAATTACGAAAAGTATAAATCCGTGCGATCGAAGATGGCGGAAATGGTTTAAAATTCAGTTTCCGGTCCGAAAACCTGTTTGATCATAGAATTTCCAAATTAGGACAGTTTCTGACGAGAAGGAAAAAATTTGTAAGCAATCACGGAATCCGGGGTGAACGTGTTCCAAGATTGAGGTATAAGGCGGACCCTCAGATTTTTATTAGTTGTTTCGATGCAAATTTGTATATCCGAAAGAAGCGGTAGAATATCGCCCTTAGATATTCGAAGCAAATTAGATTACGCGAACCACTCGTCAATTCCCCTCAGCGTTCAAGCTCGTATATAATATTATATATATAGGTGTATATACATATACCCACAAGGAAATTAATAAAACGAAGATGAAAGTAAAAATGAGACTTTTAATTTGAAATTTGCATTAAATAATCTCCGCACTGTAGGTACTTACTTAGTGTGCTAATTCCGCTATCTGAATACCGGCAAATATATCCACCCGCCTTTTATGCATCCCTATAGAATAGAAATAAAGCATTCCGTTGTCTCCCTGAGCGAATAGAGGATTAAGAAAGTATCTTAACCCCTTCCAGTTCCACCGTAGCTGTTTTTGTATTCTATCATTTCGTGATTCAATCTCTCTCGCTATAACGTAATTCATTCAAATTTTTCAAATCTAATTCATCATCTTCCGTTCTTTTCCATTTTTCAGCGAATCTTTTATCAGTATCACGTTCCCGTGGATCTATCGGTAGATCTCTGAAAATAATCCAAATTTCAGAGAACCTTAGATTATCAAAATAATCCTTGTTTTAGCCATTTCTCACTTCCGATGGTAACGTTGGACCGAATATTGCTGAATTGCTTGTAATTGAAAATCCCATGTTTACGGAATTCAAAAAATGAGAATCAACGAGGGTGGGATATACCCAGCTAGTAAACTTAATCAACCTGCCCCGTGCTCCATTACGAACGCGAATGAAATACGCCTAAGCCTATTTCACCTGGAGTCAAAATTGAATTTCAGAACGTAACATAACTCGCCTAGAATAAGAAGCCAATACTGTAAATATCTATCGCGCCTTAAACCGGGCTTAACTTACCCCCGGGCAATATGTGAGCGGACAAATGCAACAGGACGTGGCAATATTGATGCGTCTGTCGTTTGGGCAGGAGGAACACGGAACGTTGAACGAGATGTGGCAACGACTAGAACAGGGAATGGAAAATAGAGGGACGGGAAAGGTCACGTCATTTCGTGTTATTAAATTTATATAGATCCCAGCGCTGCAGACTTTGCTACATAGATTTGTCGAGAGATAGAGAGATAGATAGATTCAGAGAGAGAGAGAGAGAGAGAGAGTGAGAGAGTGCGCGAGCGAGAGAGAGATAGTGGAGGGTTGCCCGCCGGAGGGTTGTTTTGGGATCGCATCCCCGTCCCACCCGCCCCTTCCCCCGTCTCACTCCTTGTGGGAATTCAATATTGTACCAAGCTGCATCGGGATTTAATGGGCAATGTTTGCTGAAACTATTGTTGAATTCGTTTCCTGAGAACACAAAGCCAGCCAGTTTGATCGACGCGTTATCACATCAGTGACGGTTTTTCATCCCCTTCTACAAACCGACCCCGATTAATACTCTGTCACAAAATATGATTTCCATACACCTCATCGATATCAGTATTCCGGAATGGAAGGAGTTTCGAAAGACTAATCCATCGGTCTCCATTTTTTGTTGTTGCGAAAATAGTCATTTTCCATCACTCGGTTGATAAAAATTTTACAATTTGCAATCAACTCACGGTAAAGTGTTCACATTTTTTTGTATGCACATTATTTTTTGGATCCAGTGTTTTTCCTGAATCACGAAATGAACATTTCAGCTTTCCTAAAAGGAACAAAAAGAGACGCGAAGAGCCTTACTTTCGGAAAAGTTCGCTAAATATGACTTCTCGAAGCTCAAGATTCCGGGGCGTCAATTTTTTTAAGGAGTCATATGATCGCTTGTCAATTAAACGCCGATCCTTATATATAATAGCGGTGAGGATTTTTCCGGGACTTCTCTTCATAGCCACAAGTCGATTCGTCGGTTAGCCTGTGCAGAGGAAAATTATTTGAGATGATCCTCCCAAGCCCTGTATGGTCGATATAGATTGAAAGACACATAGGAAAGACCACCACAAGAGACAGCTAAAGTATAGTAAGAAATCTACGAAACCAAACCTCGCGGTTCCATCTCTACAATGCCGGCAAACGCAACCCCCATATAATACGTACCGGTGGATTTTATTGGGCAATCTATTTTCTATACCACGGAAGCACTCCGGATCCCCTCATCCACCCGGTAAATTGATCTAGGAATATTCGATGTTTGGTCTCAGTGGTGTGTTGCTTTCTTCCTCTTCTTCGTCTTCTTCTTCATCTCGATGAATTCCTAGTTCGACAAAATCTGATCCAAATCATAATTCAGACGAAACAAAAACCAATCAGAATTGATCAGGTGGTTGCATGTGCTTAACGAAATTTGGAATGCAAAGAAAAGTCGTTTAGAAACCGTCAATATGCTCTGAGCTGCAGCTTGTACTTTACTTTTGACGCCCCAGCTTCCGTGGTCCCATAACGTTAAGTCGCGATTTAAATGGAGATTATTCAGCGCATGTACCGGAGTCGTATGTTTACCGCCTAGCAATGGAGGCAGGTGCGTGAGGAATTTCTTAATTTTTCACATCGTAGTCCAACGGGGGTCTCGGTATCTGATTGTGAGCTGTAGATGTGAATGCGGATGTGGATGTGGATGTGATGGCTTGCGCCGCGTACAGGACCACCAACTCAGTCTACAGGATTCGGTGCGGTGGTCGCTTCGTGGTTCTGGCACTTTACGAATTTCGAGGACGACGGAGTAATGCATGGCAAAGGGGGAGAGAGCGGTAAGTGACGCGCAGGACGCATGCCAAACAGGGTTTTCTTTTTTCCTTACTTTTTCCGTTTTCCTCTTTCAGCTGTTGATCGTTTTGTTTTTCTTTTTTCTCTTTTCCTTCACGTCAACTTCTTAGATTTTTAATGAGTTTGTGATACCAGCTTCTGTCTGCCTACTACCCCGCGGCACCCGCGAATTAACATAATAGACGACCCCTTCATGGGAATTAGGACCTATGATACTTTGGTGCCTTTTTTTTTCTTTGCAGACTCACTGAAGATAATTCATTTTATTTTTCCCTCCTTCTATCCGTGAGTGTATGGTATGGCACGTGAGAAAATTCTGTTGCCTGATTCTTTTGTTGCCATGGAAAATTGCGATTTTTTCAGCGATTTTTTCATTCGGTATATCTTGATGATTTCTGAGAGATATTTTTGTCCCGGTACGACAATATTCACTTTTTCAAATATAACTAAACGACGAACAAAATGGAATCGACTTTCAAGCCCTAGAAACTCGTGAGGTAGGAATCCATAAAGCAGTCAGAGTCTTTCGGTAAAATCTGACATCGGAAATAATAAGGGAACAATACGACATGCGGATTGAATATTGAACGATTGAGAAAAAACGACGAGTTCAACCTCACTGTTAACCACATTTCAGCAAAGTTGCCTACAATATGTGGCTTAGGTTTCGATGGAAAAGTTCTTCATGTACCACGATGCTGCGTCAGTTATATCTTGGCATTGACAATTTTGAATACGAAGGCTCTTCTTGCATCGTTTGCAAAACTGAATTATGCAGTGATTCCCATAGTTTTCTTCATTCCAGAAAGTTTATGCTCTGTAATAAAAAGAAACAAAAAGAAAAAAGAAAACAAAAAACAAAAAATGGCTCAAGCAATTTTTTATCCTCGGTGTATCTTCCTGCTATACATATGTATGTACTATATATATTTATACATATCTATTACCCAACCAGGTATACATGTATATATTCCGAGGACTTCGAAATTGCGAAAGCCAGAGTAACTTTTCGAGGATAAATAATTAATTGCCTTGCCTGTGATGGGGAAGGAATGCATAATTCAATGCTAGCCACCCTTAGCCAGCCGTTGGGCTGGTAGGTAGGTAGGTAGGTACTTCTAGATCAGTTTTCTCTTCATCCCTCGTAAAGCCAGTCTCGCACGGAGATGGAGTTCTGCGCGGGGTGCGACAACCCCCGTCTCGTCAAGAAATGCAATATTTACGAAACAATTAGGAATCCGTGATATTTCACTCGTCTGAGTAGACCACCGAATACGATTATCCAGAATAGTCAGTAGCGTATAGTAGCAGCTATAGTAAGAGAAGATCAACAAAAGTCAGTTTCCCAAGTTTTGCTTTTCAATGTTTATTGTGTCGGACGTATATGACCCACAGAAATGATGTCACTTACGTGAATTATCGATTTATTCTGACATGATGCTGCCGAACGCACGGATACTCTTCCGATATCTCGATTATTCAACTGCAGGTGAATTCCAACTTCGACTCTACGAGAAACGTCATTCCATTTCGCAGTGGCTGAGCCATAGCGTAGTTTGACAGATTGGAAACATGTTTTTATGGTAGTAGTTTTATCCCCGGATCCATGAATAACATCCTTTACTCGCGCTTGTTTATCGGGTAACAGAAAATTTCTCATTTTATAGTTAAATGACAGATACCCCCCGACACATGGCTCCTCTAGTTTCGGAACGTAAAAAACCAAGAACGAATTCTCCCTCCTTGCTATTTCACTGGATTTATCGTAATCTTCAGAAAAAATCGACAAGAATTTGTTTCAGCCGCAAAATCGAGGGTCCAATAGTTTTAGAATTAGAGTTATTTGAAGTTTCAAGAGCAACGCTCGCGGCGTCACCAGACGCCTCCGCGAGGCGGCACCACCGCTCTCTTCCTGAGGCGAGTGATTGGACAAACTTCAACAAGCTCTAATTTGAAAACTGTTGAACCGTTTACTCTCGTGTTTGAACAACTTATGCTTGATTTTTCACGAATTTTTCATGAGAAACCATGACGATAGACAAATGAATTCTTTACCGTGCATATAAAATTTATGAATTCATTCATTTTCCCAAAATCGTGGATCCGTGTATCCGCCATTTATATTGAATCATTCGCCAATTATTTACCAATCCTGTTGGCTCAAATTTCGAATACTGTTCCGCTATAGTGTGCGGGGTAAACGTATTTGCGAATTATCCAAATAGGCTCATGGTGTTTACTCTAGTAAGGATTCCAGCCATGCAATATACTGCGCATATATGTAGGCTGGTAGGCAACCTCCAGTCAAATGGTTTAATTGTTTTGTACCGGGGTAATTACCAAATTGCTTATACCATTTGCAATCAGCCATTGCTCTACAGCCTCGATCAATCGCTCTAGAACACCAACACCGCCGTAGTTGATGTTTACATTTTATTTTATACCCGCTATAATTTGCAGTACGTTAACACGGAACAAAAGACCGCATGCATTGATGAATTGCTAACATATTTATGCAACGATTCAGGTCCGAATCCAACAAAAACGCTGAACGAAGCTAATTCGAAAATGACAAAAACTAAAAACGCCAAGCTACGGGTGCGAGATTTCTGCCGGATTTTCGATCCTAGAATAAAAAATTATCTGAAGTTCAAAATTCATGCACTATGGTATATATTAGTTATATTTATGAGTATTTCGATAGAATTTCTTCCGACACAATTCTACAAGTGGTTATTTTTTTGTTACCTTCACTTTGTTTGACTTTAATTTTCTGTTCGGTAAATTCGTTGAAAAACGAAACAAACAATTCTTCACGTGTTCTGAAGCTTCAGAGAGAAATTAATTATATGCATGGTGCATACATCACATCCGAACATACTATACATACACTAGCTGTGTTTAATTATCACAGCTGTCGAGTTACAGAACCTCTCGAGCTTCATTAGTGAAAACATGGATGGTTATGCGGATCCGTTTTGTTTTTTATTCTTCCTGTTTCTTCCGTGGTTGTTATCATTCCCGTCGGCTTTGAACGAATTCAAAACCGAGGTAACTATTTTCGAAATCTACTTGACTGTGGAGTCCAGCGAGCTTACGGTATCGAATTCGCCCCAGTTTCACCCCCAGCCAGTTTTCGTTCGGTTCAGGTTGGTTCGGGTATCCGCACATTATTCATTCGAACGGATCACCCATTATGGCACTTTGTCGATTAAACCTCACCGGTACAACCCGAATCTCCCGGTTTTCCGTTCGAGTTGACGGCTTGACGCGATATGAACGCCACAATGCGGCTTCACGGCGCCCACGTTACGCCGCCTCATTTAATTTTCGGAAAAAAATTATACTTCGTTGACAAATATAACCATGAATAATTGTCCTAAAAATGGCGAAGAGAAAGGCGGGAATGGATATTCCGATTTATCGAAAAATTTACACGAATTTATACCTTTCACCGAATTAGTTTATCGTTACTTTCGCCTAATTAAATTACATGAACTAGAATCTGGAACAGCCTCACTATATCACACGACCCACAATCATTTTTTACCCGCCCCGTACGACTCACTCGAAATTATTGATCTCTCGTGATGCGAGAGGGGCGGAAGAGGGTTTCACCGGGGTTGTACATTACGACCATTACATCAGCTGATATTAATTCACTGCAATTAACGTTACGAGATACAGCGAATGGCGTCATTTCACAAAAGCAACCGCACGAATGGATGTCATGGGAGATATACTTTCCGAAAAAACGTGCCCTGGATTTAGAATCGGTGGAAATTTGGAAGCTAGAAAAACACCACTTCCGATTCCGCTATGAATAACGTAGTTGAGGAAACGACGCCCTCGGACTGACCAACAGTATTATTTCCTGAATCAAATCACCCTAAAACTTGGTTCAGGGTCATTGAGAATAGGCCGATTGGTAAACTGATTCGAAGGTGCGGATTGTGGTTAGAATTTGTGCTCACGTGATGGTTTTAGGGTTTTACATAAAACTCGATCCGAAGGCTCATGCCGGTGCGTGTCGGTATAAAAGCTTCAGATTCTTCGGCTCGGATGGCGGCAGAGCGGCAGGGGAGAAGGGAAGGGGGGGGGGGGGGGGGAGGGGGAGGTAGTAGACAAAATGATATCGGTGCCGATCGTAGCATTCCCTACGAACGGAGAGCAATAAAAACTTTTCCAATTGATTTCCTTCAGCTTAATTCAGCGGAACTGAACGTAAGTGGCTGCGGAGGGAAAAACGTTGAAGTGTGAGTTTGATCTCGCGCTATGAGAATGCGTCTGCTTTTGCTCCTAGCCACTATACCGGAGTTACTCGAGATTCAGAATTTCAATTTAGTCTCAGATTGACCTGGTTCGGTTCTTTCAATGGTTTCGTTTCATTCGAATCCCCAGTAGCTACCGACAGTTTCGTTACCTAGACTGACTTTCCACAGAATTCAATGAGCTCTTTCAACATTTTTACCATACCCATGTACGGGAATACTGCTGCCAAGTGCCAGCCTTCAAGAAGACTCAAAGGTTATTTCAGAGCCAGTTCACATTACTTCAAAACTACTTCGGTCGCTCGTACATTGCCGAAAAATGACAGTGGAAAAAGTTACAAGTGGTATTCAGAGGTAAAAAGGGAAAAGCTTCGAATTGACCGTTCAGAATTTTTTCGGTGATTCTCTTCACCAAAGCCATGAGGTGTGGAATTAGACGGTGCTTGGTCCAGTCGTCTACAAAACTTGCGTATAACATGGCGTCCTTTTTTACAGTCTAGAACTACATGCGTAACAGAATTATAGCAATAAATTCCAAAATACATAAATCGAAGTCCGTTGTTTGCGCTTGAAAAGGCTGCCTTGGGACTTCTTCTACGATCCATATTTCCCAAAATACATCAGTTTTTGTCCACCTGAAAAATGTATGTAGCGATACGGAAGTCCTGTATATCGGGAAATTTTTTAGTCCAGATCAAGTCCTTGTGGGTGATATCAAGAATATTCTTTGCTGTCTTTGAAGCCAGTTTTATTAACATCGGCTGGCACTGCCCACAATTTTCAAAGAATTCATCACTGCAGACAGCCAAAAATATACAAACTATGTTCTGCAGGACTGAGTTCAAAGGCACTTCGGACGCACAGTGATGAGAAAGTAGAATGCGAGGCCAGGGGTGCGGGGTATGGATACTTGGATCACAAGAGCCGGAGATCTATCTAGCAGTGCGGATATCAGCCGAGTTTGGTGAAGTTTCGATAAGTTGGTCTAAGAGCGTTTACTTCATAGTGAGACGAGACGAAACGAGGCAAGGGCCTATATATGGAAGAGGCTGAAGGAAGTCTCGAAGATCAAAAGGCACGTCGCTTGGAAATAACGTGGTCTGGATGTCTGGGCATTGCTGGTTGCTGCAGGATACGCGATCGTCTCTGAGCACATTGGAATGTTCCTCATCCGCTTGTGCACTTTGATATCCAACCCCGAAATCATTCCATCGTTCGGTACCCGGACTAGGTACTAGGTACCATGAGCTTCCCAACCCACTTGTCAAATCTATTGCCAAACATTGCGATCCTTTCCAATTTCCAATTTCGATTTTATCCGATCCAATTTCGCTCCCCGTCTCTTTTACACACGAGTTGCACGATTTTTTCAAATTGACACATTTTTTCAAAAACGAAGAAACACAATAATTGAAGCAATCAATCATGTTTCTGATTATGCGATTTGAGTTACGCGTCCACGATGTGACCCCCGAAAATTTGTTCAATACACAAAGTTCAAAACGCAAATGTTTATATTCCAATCGATGAATCAATCCAATTCACAGATTCAAAATACAGGGAAAGGAGCTGCTGTGTAGAGTTGATGAATCTTCTTTCTACCAATAAACAACGTACTCCATCATCGCGGTTGATAACGGTAGATAATACGGATGTATCTAGAGCAAACCGTTGTAACGATATACCGAGACAAAATTTCAATTTAAACAAATTAATTACGTAGTATATAGTCGAGAAATTGAATAACACGTGAAATTGAAAAGCCTCTTCATAGTTATGCCTCCCCCCTTCGAACCACCCCTTATCGCTGCCGGCTACCTCCTATAGTATAGTAATTATTTCTATGAACGAATGAAAACCGATGCGTAGTATGATATTCAGAAAAATTAATGACGAGAAAACCGGCGAAGCAAGAATGAAATTCCAAATTTAAACCGAAGTTGATTTATAATGTTGAATTTTTTTATCTTCTTTTCTTTCTACCAAAGTATGAGAATAGGTGAATTAAAGATTCTGAATCTTGTAAGAACATGTAACGAATTCCGTTTCGCCGCATGCAATACCTGATCCACGAATTTGGATTCCAAAATCGCAATTTTGTGAAAGTATTGACTCGAAATGGAGTTTGAGAAGAAAAAAGCCGAGAAAACCTCAAATATAGAACAAAACTATTTCATATAGAGATATTTCATAATTGAAACTGTTGTGAGATTCAAACAGTTCTTCAGACATCGATATAAACAAAAATACTTCTCGCAGTCTTCTATGAAAAATGTAACTCCTTCTTCTGATGGAACCTCCATTCCTCAAGCCCCGCAACTGTATGAAAAAATCTGAAAAACTTCAGTATCGCTACTATCGCTGCTAGTGTACTAAAAAGCTTTTTATGACGAGATGAGCTAACAAAGTTGTGAATTTAGACGGGACTTGCACTGACGTGAACAATGGCGTTGGATGAATTTAGAACGCGCTAGAATGGGTAGTAATTAGAAATTCTGAATGCGGAGGACAAGATGGCGCGTGTCCCTGCGTCCCCCTAATCTCGTGTATCTTTCACTCGTAGCCACTATCATCTTATCTCTAACCCTTGCGTTCCCGGCTTAAACTTTAAATTATCACAACTTAGGCGATAATAATTTACCCTGACCAGAAAACAAAAAATGGAATCATATTCCCGAGGGGTTGATGTCTTGTATGAAATGTATACCCATTTGAATGAAAGTAGGTAACATTTGAAGAACAGTGAATTGGAGAATTTTGTATAAAAATCAAATTCCCCGAAATTGTAGAATTTCAATATATTTAAACTCCGAGACTGCTAAGGTGTATTTCCTTTACTTTTTCGTGTTATTTTTCCGGCCGATAAATTGGCCCCGTTGCAATGACATTCGCTATTTCACGTTTCGTCGTAGAGGAAAACTGCCTGAGACTCCGAGCTTGGGAAAAAATAAGAGAAGAGAAAAGAAGAGAGAAAGAGATTCTATTTACTTTATTTTCATATATGCGGAATGCCGTTTGGCACGAGCTCAAAGGCATCGTGAGCTAAGAGTTGAGACTGTGTGAGTAGCTCCAAGACTTCCAAGCCGAAGAACATCGCTCGGTTTTCTCACACACGATTACGATCGACATGCACCCACAAACTAATATACGAATTTTTGCAATTCCTTTTTACAGAATATATCGCAAAAGCCAACGATGAAATGCAATCTCCTAACGTCACCGGGTGCACCTGACATTTCCCCCTCAACCAAACTCAAACTCGAACCCAACGTCATCAACTTATCTTCACGTAATCTACGTGTAAAGAAATTTTATCCTTGCTCAAGCTCGATTAGAAAATTCTAGAATTGCACAATTCCAAGTGGAGAAGTGCAAATTCAATTTTCCTCTATTCTACAATATAAATATCAGCGAAATTGGCATCCAGACATCAATTTCCGGTTCCTACAACGCCGTGAATTTCTCACAGTGAATTATAAAACCAAATTTGACGTGTCCTGAGTCCTGAAATTCGTTGAACTATGTTCAGCTCCAGTATCTTATAGCGATGCTCTGAAGATACCTCAGACCGTCTACCTTTATAGCTGCAGAGCAAAGTCTTCAGCTTTATTCCAATTAAATCTGAGCACGGCGCGCGGGACTCCGGGGGTACGAAGCGTTTGTTACTACACTCAGCATGTAAACTGTAAACTAGAAAGTAGACTGAGAGCTTGTGAAATCGCTCAAAGGGGTTTATTGGCTGTGCGAGCTTTTGTGAGCTACCGGTGCAAACCCGCTGTAAACTTTATCTTTACGCGTTCTTGAAAATACTTTACACCTACTTCAGCAATCAGACTCTGGGGGTAGCTAGCTGTGCTTCTTTTTCAAATAACAACAAAACGCCTCGAGTATAATCGTCCAGTTCCTCTCATCGAGCCTTCGACTTTCTCTCCTTCCTCTTCTTTTCCTTTCTCACTTATTTTCTTTTTTTCCTCCTTTTGCACCCTCAGCCCGGCAGTAGCCGGCTTAACGACCATCGCAGAAAAGAACCGCGCGCGCTTCATCCTCTTCAAACCGAATAGTTATAGACAAGGAACCAATCTACTCTGCAGGAAGGATTAACGCCACTGAACTCGAGGTTTCAAGGACCTCAATCTTTATTTATAAATCTCGAACAACTCAAGTTCTTCCGGTATAAGAAGCCGCTACTCCAGGAGTAGCTGAGAGAAGCTACTCGCCCTGAGAAGCGTGTTCCAGGTCTTCTCAAAACTCGCACCGGCACTACTCTATGCAGCGATAAAGTGTCTCAGGTCTTTGACGGTGCACTTTGAACCTCGCTTCATATGTACACTTACGTGTTTTCGTTTTTACTCCTTCTTCTTCTTTCGGGCCACCGATTCACAATCTATAATTTAAGACTCAATAATCAACATGGTCGAGTAATGTGAACACAGTTTTCGTACTTTTCGGTCTAATATATATTCTCTGCACCAATTTCAATTCCGGACCTCAGTATCCGGGATAAGGTTAAAAATCTATACACCGTTACATAGAAAATGGAGGTGCATGTTAGTCTGACAGAATACGACTTCTACTTGAGCGCCTCTGTAGGGAGGCTCTTCAGGGGGTCTGCTGCAGAAGATCATGGGGCCCGAAAGCCATTCGCGAGGATTTAAATATCTAAAATCCTGCAAAGAAGTACGTATGCACGTAGTAGGTTGTACGGAGGTTCGCCTACCACATTTAGTAAGCTCTGCTTTGACTTTTCCCGTTTTTTCCCTGTACCTACCTTATACTTTTTTTCTCTTCTTTGTCCCTTTCTTTTCTTTTCTTTACATTTTTACTCGACGTGCACCATACCACCCTATACTTCCAAACGTATTTCCCCTAACGTCAATCTCGTGTCAGACGAAGCGGATTATCCTTGACTCCGGGACTCGGTACAGTTCTCAACCTCGACACACGCCACGTGTTTATAGTGGAAGCGCAGTTTCGTCATTGCTGCTTTTTCGAAGTTCAATTTTCGGCGAACTTTACAAGGATTTTTTTTCAAACAACGATTAGCTCATCTATTCGTAAGACATACGTCGAAATTTATCGTCACTTAAAACAATTTTAACCTACGATCACTTGTCTCTACGTCTGGATAATCGACGTAATCAACTATTGAGATTTGACGAACTTTCGTTTCTGTATTCTGGGGTATGTTGCATACGAAAAATCCATTCATCGACTTCAATTTTGTGACAAAACTGTTATGTACCTGCTTTTTTTTTGTTCGAGAGCGCGACAGAAGTTTTATCCAATTTTTGCTCCCGTCTTACAGCTAGTGAAAGACTAGAATGAATAATTTCTGATATTGAAATCGACATGAATTTGTTTCTGGAAAGCGGCACGTGCCGTGGCACGATTTAAATTAGGTATTCAAATGTAGTTGAGTTTCCTAGTTGGTTTCATAGATCTCAACGGTATGGCATTAAACCTGATTTTAATTTCTATTGATTTCAGGCAGAGGTATGGGCTAACATAAACGGGATTGCGTGTCCTTAGAAGCAGGAATACGAGCTCGATCCTCCTACCTGAATGAATTAATCACGAAACAAACGAAGGTAAACGATAGCCGATGGATCAAAGAAATTGGAGAACGGATACAGGGAATGAAATATGAGCTTGCGGTTATAAAATATTAAATAGAATAAGCCCAGCTCTTTTTATATCTATGTGCACAGAAATTATAGCAAAAGCTCGAATAATCACCGATGTAAATCGGTGTAGAAGCTCTAACCTAGATTTCGAAACAATTTTTTTTTCATTCGTCAAATCTGAGACTCAGAAACATCTGGAATTGAATAAAATCCGGAATTCTAGACCCTCTAATTATTGCATTACAAGAATCTTATACTTAATTCTTTTTGGTTTTTGTTCCCCACAGTTTTTCTGCCGCTTTCGCAAAACAGCTTTTCAATTTAATTTTCGTTTTTTTTTTTCTTTTGTTCTTGTTTTGTTGGTTTATTTTTTTTTGTTTTTATCATCACTCCGAGCAAAATTCAACTTTTCGCGCGTGCACATATAGATACGGTATATGGATATAGAACTGACGTTTAGGCGTGTACCTACATACTTCATTATTATTCAACGGAACCTTATCTCGGTTGGCATATATTTAATTTTTAATTTTTTCGGTTAATTTTCACCGTGTGTTTTTTTCTTGTTTATCCAACCTTGACGTGGCAGCCCGTTTCTACCTACCACCTAACGTTATTAAAAATGGTATAATAATGACGTGTACACGTTCGTCGTTGGAGGTAACGAAGTGGAATGATTTAACACTGGAAAGTAAATTTAGTAAATAAATTTATCCCTACATGTATGTATACATCGGGTAGTGTATAACCCTTCGACTTTCCTTTTTCGTTTAGCATATGTCGCACGTAGGTAGTATAGCGAGCACAGTTCTATAACAGTAATATAACAATAACCAAATGTAACGTGTAATACTACCAAATTGTTACATGTAATGTTGGGGATAGATATGACAATATGACAAATTTTCAATAAGACAAAATTGCATTACGGAGGACGGACTCGGATCACAGAGCGATAGCGCTGGATTGTGAATCAAGAGCGCGATGCAATAGGCCGACAGATATTTCTACTAATCGACCTATTTACAATTTTCACTTGATTCTTTCATGCAATTAGTACGCAGCGATGTTGTATAACTGCAACATTTCAGCATCATATCCATATGTAACTAGAAAATTTGTTCTAATAATTTTTGTTCTCATATTTCTTTGTTTTCGTCATTTGATTACAGGAAAAAATTAGGCTGAAATTGGTATTCAGCGGAAAAATAGGAAAAAGAGTTAAGAATGAAGCCAAATTTGAGTAAAAGACATCGCGCAATTATTGAACAAAATTCATGAATATACTGAGCCGAACGCCCTTCTGCATGCAAATCGAGAAGTCTTTCCACAGCATGAAAATCTACTTGCTCTATCTGATCTAATTTCTTCCAAACGAATTCATGCCCTTAATTGTTGTTCACAGCGTGAAAAATTTCGAATCATAAAAATTACGACACAACACAAGTGTTTACGATCGAAATAGAATATTCGTCGAAATACACGAGGCAAAAACGACCAAAATTTGTTGCGCAAAATCTGCTCAAATTCGCACACGATATTTTAACTTGTTGATCGTTCATTCTGTTGCTCAGTTACAACATTATACTTTCGTGGCGTCGATTAGTACCGAGGAAAAATTCGTTCGAAATCAACATAAAACGCGAGTGTCTCGATCTTCTGCAATAAATTTTCTTGCTGTTGTGAACTCACATGTGTATCTATAATAGAGTGTTTTCGATACGTACAGCGAGTGATACATGGATCGAATACGCAGGATAGCCACCCTCTAGATACGTGATTATATATCGAGACAGAGAGTGAGAGCCCCCGAATCTGCTACATAGGTTTCGAATTCTCGATATAGAGCCAAGAAGCGAAGGTAATTCCGCGCTAATATTTAATTAACGAGGATACGCGCTGCAGCGTAGTACAAAGAAGGAGGTGAGTCTGTATTGCTTGTCTAATTACTCTGAGAGACAGGTGAGGTTCCCGTACTATGTATATCTGAACTAGTGCAGCGAATGTGAATAGGGCAAACGATTATTTGAAGCAAAAAGCTGTGTCACCGCATTCGTCTGTTATACACGCAGTTCGAAATATCATTTAAATTCGCAAGCACTTCATCTCAAGCGGAATCCCTGATTCGTGATTAATATGATGTATGATCGACGATCGGGTATCGAATATAGGTACATAAACTGATTGAAGAACAACAATTTTCGATCAATAATAACGAGTTTCTCCGTTTTCCAATGCGTTTACACGGAGTTTACTGCCCATGTGTACCTATCCACGTATGAATTCAACGGAAATAGAACTCGTTCTTATAGTCCTAAGGGATGAAAATATTTATTTCACACCTCAGCGATATCCCTGCTGTGTATACCCTCCGTTGATTCTCAATTCCCTGTCTTGTTACCTCATTTTTCTTTCTCCTCTCCTCATCCAATCTCATTCTTATTCTTTCCGCCATTGTCCTGTCAACGGATTATCATACGACTTCTATCCTGAAATTTTGCTCTCCCTTGGACCACGCGGGGCCTATCCCCCTCTTCCAGATTGTTTCTCATTGCGCGAAGCGAAATTTCATGTGTAGGTATAACACAACTAACGAGAAATCGACTCTTATTGGATTAGAATGATTATTTTATTTTGTTTCTATCAATTATCGGTCACTCTATGGACCTGTGAATCAATATCTCGTATATACATACATACACCCGAATCAATAAATTTCACATTCTATACTGGAATTATTGTTTCAAACAATTTTCCGCAGATCGTAGTTCGCTTGCGTAGCTACGTTTCCCTTGAATTCTTGTCACCGTTGACTGTTGAGGCAATATTTGCTGGAAGCTTTTGCTATGAGTGAAGCCATGGAGCTGGACAATTTCTATGCTACAATGTTGCTCACATTTGCGATTACAATCAAGCAAAAACTCGGACTACACGTTGCTTCGACTCTTCACTCTCTCGTCGGATTGCGAATATAATTCAGTACTTCGCTGGATACTCTCTGATATTGTGCGCAGAGGATCGTCAGATTCACGAAGAAGACTGCTCTGAACGGTAACGGGATTGATTTGTCGCAGTCGAGTCTCACGCTGTTTAACAACAGAATTGGCCACTTCTCTCAAAATCAAACTCGCGGTGTTATTTCCTCGTTGTACCGATTCACCAGAGAAATTCGCCTCGGAATTCTGCAGATCAAAATTTCCAGGATGAAGATTCCAGGCTGGTTCTTGCTCCGGAGGAACCTCATCTGTCACGTAGACAGTATCTTCGTGGCTTTTCGTTGGAACTTCATCCTTTTCCTCCAATACTTTCATCGTTGTATCAGAGGTCAAAGAAGATCTGTGACTGTCCTCGATCATTTCATTCTCCGCGAGATTATTACTCGCTGAATTCGGTCTCTGGTTTATTCCACTAGCAGGATTACTATCATAAACATAATTCTGAGCACCGGGGGTCCCCGTAATGGTGTCCTCGTAATTTTCTAAAGCAGGGTATTCCTCTTTGGAGAATGTCCGAGTTGGGCTCCTCGAAGATTTTCCATGTCCGGCGCTCGCCTCTCGTTTCGGCGACAAAAGAAACTTTTCTATCGCGTTTTTGTGAGTGTTCAATGAGTCTATTACTCGCCGAAATATCTTCCGGAAGAGGGAATGGTCTTTGTAGTCGGTTTGCCACGGATGTCTATGCGCTGCTTGCTGGTAAACAAGCCCAGCCACCGGATACGCGCTGCAAAAAAACCCAATCTAATGCAGTTATTTTTCCCTTGTCCCATTTTCCAGAAGTTTAACTACAGTTTTATGACGGAGCAACTGAACTCTCGGTCATCACGAGCCCCAGTAATCTCAAGCTCAATTGAGTCCATTAGAAGATTCAACTTGTGAACAAAAATTTATAGCTGTCGCTCCTAATCGCCAATGAAATATTGAAATTTTTTTTAAAATTGTATTCTCTCATCTACATACCTCGCCTCCGTAATCCCAGTGTCCAGGTCACCAGCCGGGACAACATGGACGAGATGTTTTAGTCCGAACTGGTCTCTACCGAGAATGAGTCTAGTGTCCTTGTCCGTTTCGCAATCAGCATTGTCCGACACGAATTGTACAGTAGGAACCGTAGAAGTCGGATAAAACAGCGTCAATGGCTTCTGCGTTGATTCTACTTGCTGCGGAGCCTGTTCTTCTTCGGCTTCCGATATTCGGTGATCTCGTTCCCCCTCAGAAATTTCACGGCCACGTTTTCTTCCCGATGAATTACGCGTTTCGGAAGTCAAAGTCGACATCATCCTCGGCTGGGATTCAGTCGGAAGCACTTCCTTCTCGGCTCCAAGTTCCTCAGCGACAATTTTCTCCTGATCAAATCCATGCGTTTCATTTTCACCAATGGAAGCAACGTCTCCGGCGACGTTCAACTTGGGTGTTTTTGTGGTTCCGAAGGGATACCGGTGTGAATTGTATTCTTTGTTGTTGCGGATTAGAGTGTCAGTAAAGCTGTTCAACACCCCATTATTCGGGGTGACGTAAACGTATGAACCTGGTGATAAATTCTTCATGTGAAAACTATCGTCGTTTTGAGGCATGACCGTCAGTTGAAGCCGATCGTATTTATTCTGACGCGGGGAAGACACTTGTCGACGAATCCTCTTCATTATCCATCTAACCGCCGGAATTGTGAGGCTCTTTTGGACCCTGCATATCTCGCAGTCCACACATCCATCCTGGCAAATGATCCAGCCACCTTGAGCAAGGTGGTAAACGTCCCCGCGAGACAATAACTCGGCTGTTTCACCGTCGTCCGAGGTTCCTGATGAAGCTGGAAATGGCCCGGTGTAGAATGGGGCTTCTAGGAGTTCCTTGTAGAGCATGTTGTTAGCTGGTGGCGGCGGTGATATAGTCTTGAACAGGTACTCTCGTAGGATGTACTCCCAGTATGGAGATACCGATTCTACAGGCGGTCCATGAGCCCCGGGATCTAAACTGTCAGCCGAACGTCCATCTACCTTCACGTTGGCGTTGCCTAGTTGAATCCTCGTCGAAACCAGGAGCAACTGTAAACACGCCAATCGACAGGTGCACGGATGAATGTACATTCTTCAATGATTTTCAACGTCTACGGCAAAATCGGTACAGCATTCACTCTATAGTATGGTCCATTCATTGACCGAGTCCAGTTTCCCAAATTATATGCATATTACATGTCGTGGGACATCGTAATGCATGTATCGAGTGTATTGCGATAGTGGACTCCTTCACCTACCGTGATAAGTGCCAGATGATCTCTCGACATTGCAATTGATGTTAACACGGTGAATCTGATATAAGAGCTTTCGCTAATAACGACGAGGATCGCACTGCGACAGAATGGAAATAGTCAGCTGGAGGGAATGTCTAAATCATATAAATGTCATGTGGTGCAGGTAGGGACGCTCGTGTAGGACACGGTCGCTGTAGGTTGGCGGGTAGGTGCCTATACGTGCTGCACGTGCGGCGATGTAGCCGCGTTATCAGAGGCGCCCGTTCACCGAGAATGCTAACATTACTCACGGTTAAATATTATCCAACCGTTCTAGATTTCAAACAGAGTTATTCAAACACTGACTGTGCTGCACTAGTCACTACGCGAGCCGCGGGCTGCGTTGGGTGAACCTAACTGCAGCAAATAATTGCAATTTGAAACTCGCGGTCAATTCTACACCCACGTACTTACTATGCATGTGTATGATATATATATAAAACCATGTATTACATGTGTATAATCTATTTGTATAGCTATATTACACACTTGAAACTGAATACTTGTTCAATTTTCATCGCAAATTGGGATACATATATGATATATGGGGCATTCTAACTGAATATAACTACCTCCCCGACCAAACCGTTCTAGATTCGAGCCAAATTCGTATCTTACTCTATTTCCGATCCAAATGGGAACCTGGATCTGATTTCTCTGAAAACTTTCTGTAGCCCCGCTTCGTAAGTATCAAGTCATTAAAAATTGATAAATCATGAAATCCTGAAAACGTTGTTTCAGATTCGTCTCGAGATTGAAACGTTGTCGAACTAGTACGTGCGGACGTACCCTCGATTCTTTCTCTCTCATTTCTCTCGTTCTCTCATATTACTCATCCGCGTGAAATCGATCTGTCCGTTTCATCTTTCATCCAGATACTGCAACTATTATAATGCGTATGATTTTTATCGGCATGCATGATGTCTTTTAGATTCAATATAATTATTATATGATCAGAGAATTGACTGCAGGGGAAAAAAATTTATTCGATGATTAAGACCTGCAGCTTGGCGTTAGTAATTATGAGCTGAGACTTATGGAGAGATTATTATGCATACATGTTGGAAATAGACAACATGTGACATCTAGGTCTCACATGTGCGATATCATCCATATTTTATAATGAGATCTTTAAACAGCGATAATTTTTTAAACTCGATGATTTGCTTATGTGAAAATATACATTATTAGCATGTGATGAATGTATCGAGTGACGTTGTATTAGCGATTTCTCTTTCACATCGTCATTTTAAATACACCAGTTTGCATTTCGGATTGAAAATACCGAGCGTTATGTGACGTGACATCCATTCGGTGAATCATTCTCGTTTGAAATATAAATTATAATTCATTTTGTAAATTCAATCGCACTGAATATTTCAATATATATTTTAGATTTCAAATTATAATAAATTATAAGAGAATCAATATTCGATGCGGTATCAGAGACAATTCATCTATAACTTCTTCTTATAATCTGCAGAAGTTTCCGATAAATTAATATAATTGACGCCTCGGATTAGAAATATCATTTCTGAGTTGGAAAAAAAATCTATCATATTCTGACGATTCTTTTTCTCAGTTCTAGCTAATTTTCTGAATACTGTCAAACTTTATACGCTTAATCTTTACTTGCGTCAGACTCCTCTAAATCGTCGGAAGCTTATCAACAACAATTGTACTAGACAAACAAAGAATTACTGAAAGATCTTTTCTGAGCAGAATTATAGAACACACTTTCAATGGCGCTTTTCGAGATTCGTCTGGAATCTTTTTCCACAAAGTTATGGAGTGTAGAAGAGAATCCTCTGTTTTTCACTTCTTCATTGTAGCGTACAAAAGCCGCGCATAACGAAACATCCTGTATATAAGTTTCGGATGAAGAATCGTGAACAAATTTCAACTCGAGGAATTTACAGCTTATCATTCCTGGTTTGAGAATATAGTTTTCAAATTTCTTTTGCATTTCTTATTCATCAGAATATCGCGAATTTTGTGCAATTAAAATTTGAAAAAATGATCCCCAATTCATGAATCTGAATGCTTCGACGCGGTACGACTCGTGTGCGTCTTTCAACAAATTTTAAATGTCGAACCACTTACGCTGACCAACTTCGTCGATAATGGAAGAACTTTTCAGATGGTAACTCATCCCGTGGCTAATAACTTGCCGGCAATATGTAACCAGAATTTCAGACTTGAATCTCAATACAACATGGCATAGTAAAATCTACTAAATCGTGAATCCACATGTATCTATAAAAATGAATCAATCACCAAGCGCATCTTTAACAGCGTCTGTATTGTATTGAGACAAGAAGCAATAAGTGAGAAATTTGAAAAAGAAATAGTCCACGAGAAACAAAATCAGAAATCTGTATTTTCATTTGTTGCCTACGGGAATGGATGTCAACATAAGTTATTGAATATAATTTATCCATACTTCAATGAATATAATCGGAAAATGAGAAAATATTGAAGAAACTATGTATGATAAGCCAGAGTTCTGCATTACCGAGGGTTAAAACTACTATAGATGAATCAGCGACGGAGTATATTGCGAAATAGTTCATAACTTGCTCGCAGCGTATTGAGGGCGCGCGACATAGCGAGATAAAAATATCCGAATGAATATCTCTCTACAGATTTAGTATCTGAAACTAAAACAGTAAACATGGCGTACCGCGGTGTGAAAGGTTCTGATCCGTTTGTATCAAAAACATCACGAAATGAAAGGTTCGCGCAAATGTCTAAACAGGAACAAATTATTCAACAAAAAAAGCTCGAGATCGAGGCCAAAATGCAAGAACAAAAGGCTAAACAAGCTGTCGATAACGTGATGAAGAAATCATCAACCTCATCGTCGTCGTCTCCGTCGTCGTCGTCGTCGTCGTTACCACCGTCGTCGTCGTCGTCGTCGTCATCGTCGTCGTTGCCGTCGTCGGTCTCCACCTCGGCAGCTATCGCCAAACCAATTCCTCCTAAGTATATAAATCAACTCATTAATTAAACTCGCGCATATCTATAGATTATATGAAATTTCTCTCCAGCTCGCGATATCATGTCACGACTCTCGAATTTGCTTCTTCAACTCATTTTTAATCACGTGAATCTTCCTATTTTTACGGTTGTGTGTGTGGCTGTTTTTTTTTCATTGTTCGCTTTTTCTTCTTCGTTTCCAATTAGCGAGAGATTGGAGAGAAACTCGTCGTGTTTGGTCATGATTACGAAAAAAAATTATAGAAACGCAGACAATTTTTCCTATAACAGTTTGAAATTTGTTAAACAAAACTGGAAAATGATAGCGACATGAAAATTGGAATATTTCATCGCAGATGAAAAAACATGATCGATGGATCTTTTTCCTTCTTTGTTTTTGTACGGCGATATAGTTTTTTCTTGGTATCGCACGGATAAGATAATTTTTTATTGTCGCACGATCGTTGCATCTGCCTATTTCTGTGTCAAAGTTCGTTTCTTATCAAATTCAAATTACGAATGCAGAATTCCGATAGAGAGTTCAGTTGAATAACGAAAATAGCGTCCGGCGTATTGATAAGTCCCTGCGACAACCAGCAGACACTTCTTCTCTGACCCAACGTAATACATTAATTGCAAAAATTACATCGAAATCTGAAATCGTAAGACCCAACGATAATTCAACAAATCAACAATGAAGCTGCGTTGTTGTTTTGCCGATATCGTACAGTAGCGGCGAGATAACGCCGAGCCCGCTAACTGTTTGATTATGCCATGCTCTCAATTTCTGATAGAAGGGACGTTTCTGTAATTTTTCAGCCTCGATTGTTTATCATTGACACAAAGACGAGAAGAGGATTTTTCTTCATTACAAAACTTCATCTGATATTATTTTTCATAGTTTTCGTCGCGTTAACGATATAAATCCCGACCTCACTTGGAATTAGTAGGGCAAAAGTTTCCTCGATGATGAAATTTAGGATTTCTTGATCCCAAATTTCGGACTTTAATCTTCGCTCGGAACTTTGAGATCTCACATTTTATTACCTGTAGTCTTAATAAGCTTCTCCTAATCTTAAATTCCGGTGTTTATATCTCTTTTGTGATTCAACAAATCCTGAATATTGCTATTGCGAGTTTATCAGATTCTTAAATCTTGAAATGTGGTACTTATACTCTTTCTAAAATTTTTGCACCCCAAATCTGGTTCAGTATTTTCGAATTTCATTGTTAGGCTTCTTTAGAATCTTGGAATGCCAATTTTAGGTGTTCATATTTTCATTTTAATTAAAAAATTTCGTATTTATCTACTTTTACTCCCTTTGCATTTATTTTCCCAGCCCACCATTGGAAATCCATCTAATACACAAAAATTTTATTATGAAACGTGATGAACACCGAAATGTATTTATTATAGCAAAGAATTTTTACATTGCATGACCTACATGCTTACTCACCTAATTCAAAGGTCTCAGATCCAGAAATAATTATATCTGCTAGCTGGCAAATTGGTGTCGTTAGCTGTTTTTGGATAGTAGTCAAAACGGTAGACCGTTTTGACTAATTACTCTAGACCCCACAATTTTGCGTTATTTAACTAGATTTATGCGGCAATGAATTCTTAAATACAAAATTCTGTTGAGAATAAAAATGAGTTTTGAATTATTCCCCCTTATCCACAGCTTTCATTGAAAATAGATTTCAAATGAGTGAATTGCCTTGTGTCTTATCAAACATTGGTTAAATAAATCTTTCAAAAATCAAGATGCTAAAAGCTTTTTCGATTCCTCAATGAATAGACTTGGGTTCAATATCTTGGATCTAGAAATAATTATAATCATCCACTTGAAATTAGCATGACCAAATGGGTCTTGGATGCAAGTCAACTAATTTTGGAACTGTTTATTAATAGGAAAGAAGAGGAGAAGGCAAGCGCATCGTCGATGGTGAATCTATTTGCGAATGACGGAAGCTTCTTAGATCAATTTAAGAAGATATCGAGTACGAAAAGTACTCCGAAACCAGAGGCATCCTCTAGTCCATCGAAACCAGAAGAAAAGAAAGCTGAAGAAAATAATTACGAAAATAACCGACCGACAAATGACCGTGACCGAAAATGGAACAGTGATAAAAACCGAGATTGGGAATGCCGAAGAGATCGTAGAAGGAATGATTCTCGATGGGGAAGATCGTCGGATCACAGGCATAGCTCTTCGTCGAGCCCTTCACCAACAAGACGCAGACCTTCGCCAAGTCCTGACACGAGACACAGCTATCACCAACCTCCACCAAACGTCAATCACGCACCCCGCCCGCATTTTAATCAACAACAACAATACCCGCCACCAAATATTAGCCAGCAATCCTCTTCGATCCCTCCTTTAATGTCTCAGCCAATAATGCAAATGACTAATTTACCTCCGCCCAATATACAGAGATCACAAATCCAGCCGAATATCCAAATCCAGAATATTCATCACCGTATGCCACCTCCACAAAAAAATCTGAACAACAATTTCCCTAATAACGATAATAACCACCTCACCAATACGCGCCTACAGAATCCTCCTTCTCATCACTTACTCCGCGCACCGCCGCCGCCGATGCAAAATTTACCGCCAAACACAAACGTTCCACCGCCAGTGATCAATCAATTACCACAAAACGTTCCGCCCCAGCACAACCTACAAACAATGTCCACATCTGGTCCTCAGGGACCGCAGCATATAATTCCACCACCGCAATCTTGCAATATACCACGACCTACCGGCATGGGTCAACCTCCTAATATTCCTCCCCCGAATATCTTGCCACCGATGTCTCAAATACCACCCAATATTCTACCCATGGCTAGCCAAGCGATTGTAGTCAGTGTGACTAGTGTGCCAAATGTTCCGCCGCCTAATGTTGTCCCGCAAATGATTATGTCCGGGCCACCACCGCCGGTACATAATACTATGAATTCAAATATCAACAATATACCACCACCAAATCTCAATATTCCACCACCTAATGTACCTCCGCCAAATATCATCCAGAATGCTCCACCACCACATATCATCTCGTCGTCTTATCCTGTACAACATAATCCTCAGGTTCCTTCTTCTATCACTGTTGGAAATATTAACATGCAACTGCCACCTCCTGTGAGGCCACCGCATAGTCTTCAACCATCTCATAGTCAATTAGGTATGATTATTGGTATGAAATTCTATAAAGAGAATTTTAGACGATGGATTTCATGTTGTTACGTGATTTTGCCAAATATCAAACAGTTTTTGTGTCTCAATTGAAAAATCTTCCGCAAAGAATCTGTGCAGACATATTATTACGAGCAATCTACCGATTTTCCGTATGAAAATATATCCTACACGCTGTAAAAATGTATGGAAGAAAAAATTCATAGGGATTTTGGATAGAAATTTGACATGCAGAGCACTGGAAAGTGTAGAAGAAGCTGCATTTTTAAAGCACCGCAAGATAGCATGGCTAAATGGCAATATTTTTAATTGCAAGAGCATTTACATACTTTTCTTCCTCGATCTGCTGAATGATTTCATAAAAGGAATCGAAGAATCCGTTTTGTTTTTGGATTCCTATGACCAGTACAGAGATTCCTGAAAATTAGAACAAAATCGAAAATTGTGGAACGCTAAACTTTGTTGGCATTTGGCAAAATCACACAAATATATATAAGTCATGAAGATTTGTTGCTCGGCATTTTTATTTATTATGCTTTTGATCAAGTCGTTAGCTAGGGCTATTAAGTGGGATCATTCCGATGATCTCAGAGCTGAAACCATTTGTTATCTCATAACTTATGGCAAAAACTAAATAATCGTTCTAATATACCGATGAATATATTACACTACGTTGGGTTTGGGTGGTACCACACATTCTGACAAAGGGTTCTAAGTGTGTCCCGTAGAGGCTGAGCAGCTGGCAAGGATTGTGGCCGATTGCGGTGATGAAATTGAGCAGGAAGTCCGTGAGAAGAACGCTCAAGATCCCAAATTATGGTAACTACTGTCCTCACTGGCCTCCAAATTCATATATTTTTCCTTCTCCCTCCTGCCCCTTGATACACCCGAATTATTATTAAAATCTACAATCTGTCAGAGGTCTAAATTTGTGCAATGTCCACCATTCTGTTTTTTTTCCGCAGGAATCCTTCCTTGGAAGGTTTTCAATCGTTTTTGTTTGTTTTTCTGTCAATCTTTCGTCACACGAGTGACTATAATGGATCTGTTGAAATTTTTGCCTAGAAATAATGATGCGGCAGTGAATGAAAATTCATTGTTTTACATGAATCCTTAATACCTGCATCTATGACTTACTAATATTCCACGATAGAAAGTTCTGCTTATAACATTTTGTGATCACTTTCCATGTGGAACAGGTACCGCTACCTAGAAGGAGAAGTTTTAAAAAAACAAGATGACCGAATTGGCAATGATTGATTGATCTATTTGATACATATATTTCTCATTCTCAACATTTTCTACTAACTAACAAATTTGACATAATATGAACATGAGTGAAAACGTTTATATTGTTTCATACAGTCACCGAAATTTCATTTACGATCATATATCTTACTTGGCAAAGGTTTTAAGTATTGTTTTAATCAAGGTTTCTGCACCAAAAGCAAAGTGCAGCGTACCTCCAGTACAGGGGATTGGTCGCGAAATTTAGGATACAAAAAAGTGGCAACGAGACTAAAACTAACGGCGGTGAACTTTACTCTCCCGAAGATGCTCTCAGCGACAATGAAGACCATGATAAGGGGCAGAAGCACGGGTCTCAGTACAGTGCGTAGAATTCTATCCAAGCAAACAAATTTTGCGTAATTCTTTCTCAAACTTATTACTCTACTTATTTTTTTCGTTAGATTATTACAACGAAGACTCTAGAGAAGAGCGCAAAAGGAAGAGACGCAGTCGCTGGGGTGACCCAGACAGTAAAGTCCAAGTATCTAGCATGGTGGGACAAACTCAAATGGGAATTTCAATTCCTGGTAAAATACCACAACCAGGTATCGCGATTCCTGGCCAAATTGGTCAACCGGCGGTCATAATACCTCCTCCGAAAATCAACGCCAGCGGTAAAGTCAATCCGATGTTCACAAAAATATCAAGGACAGATCCCGCGCTTGCGCAATATGCAAGACAGACTTTTGGGACTTCAGATCTCAGCGAAGAGCAGTGGAAAAAGGCTGAAGATCATTACAAGGTAAATTCTTTGTAGAGGAGGAGAAAAAAAAAGGAAAAAGCGATAAGAATGAAGTAATTTTGTCTTTTTCTTTTCTTTTTATTCTTTGCTCGCAGATCAATCTTCTTTATCAAAATTTACTCAAAAAACGTGAAGAAGTTAAGAGACTCGAAGCTCAGGGTAAACACAAATACGAATATGACAGCGACGAGGAAACCGAGGGTGGTACTTGGGAGCATAAAATTAGATCTGCTGAGATGGTAGCGACACAGATGTGGGCTGAAGAGCTTACCGCACAGGCTGAAGGAAAACACCACATTGGTGATTTCTTGCCTCCTGACGAATTGAAGCGATTTATGGAACAGTATAACGCTGTTAAACAGGGGAAAGAACCTGACCTCAGCGACTACAAGGAATTCAAATTGAAGGAAGACAATATCGGTACTATATCCCGCTAATGCATTACATAATTTTCAGAAATTTTGAAAGATTTTTCACTAGATTTTTCAATAGTAAGGCCCGGAGATCCGATTCATCGTGAATTTGGTTTTTTTATTCAGGTTTCCAGATGCTCCAGAAATTGGGATGGAGCGAAGGACAAGGTTTAGGAAGCGAAGGAAGCGGGCGTGTGGATCCTGTTAACAAGTGCGTTCCGTTCATTACAACTTATGAATGGTTTACTGAATTCTTAGCTTGGCAGAAAGAATTTCTCAACATTTTTCTGACTTGGTTGGAAAAGTCTCCCGGTTTTTGTTTTTTCCTTCTTCATTCTCGTCCGATCCATCAATACAATTCCGAATTCCACAAAATTCCACTCACTCAACGATCTTCGAAATGTAATGAGAAACGTTACCGACCCAGTGTAATTCCGTCCCGCGCTCCGAATTGAAATATTTCACTGAAAATTCAGCCTTTCTAGCCCTTTTTGACAAAATGTGTAATTATCCGCAAACCATTTAGAAATTTTTGTAAAGCTGTTTGACCCGTTACGGTTGGTCTTTAATTTCTGTTATCGTATCAACATATTTGTTCTGTATGGAGATCAGGCGAGCAAATCTTTCGATATGCGTTATAACTGAAAAACTTCGTACAAAATTGAACGAAGAGATTGGCAACTTTTTTTTCTGATATCTATTTCTTTGTTTCCGAATTTGACAAAAATCTAAGAGATATAAAATATTAGATGAAGATTATACCACGATTAATGATCAACAATATTGACAAGATAATCGCTTTTCTTCAGAGCTACTAATAGACTGGATAGTGCAGGTCTCGGATCTGAAAGACCCGACGGTATTTCACGAGATGACGATGAGTTTGATGCTTACAGAAAGCGCATGATGTTAGCTTACAGATTCAGGCCTAATCCCTTGGTGAGTATCAAGATAATTTGATCTCGAACGAGAGAAAAGTGTAAACGAAGAAAAATGAGATAACTGAGATTTTTCAATACACGAATATCAGCGACAATTTTCAATCCGTGTAAAATTTTTGCGTTCTTTCGGGAAGATTTAGTATTTGCGTTCTGCGTGTTTGTTTTATTCTTTCGATTTGTATTTTGAACTTTTTGCTTTCTTTCAGAATAATCCGAGGAGGCCTTACTATTGAAAAACGCAATATAGGAATAAATTATCAATCGATGATATTTTTTTTCGGGTGACATTAGAATATAAAGAAGGATAAGATATCAATAAAGGAACATTCTCTGTACGAAAATTATCCAATAAATTGTTGTTTTCTATATTAGAAGAAAATATATATTGACCTCATACTTGTACAGCTTCTAATTACTTTCAGTCCCAATATGGAAATTACAAGTATTTGTGGTAATAGTATGCTCCCGAAAGTTACGCTGCTAACTTATCCTCGGGTGAAAATAGTATGAGAGCAAAACCTCGTGCATGTATATTGAAGCTGGAGATCTTCAACTGAAAACGTGAATTCCTGTCAAAAATTACTTTCACACAATTTACTCGTACCGCGTGCATTGAAAAGTAACGATATCTCCAAGATGTTGGAGTTTTCGTGAAGTTTTCGGCTTTTCCTGTGTTGCATTAAAGAAAATATGAGTACAAGAATCCTGTATCAGCACGAAGATCGTCGCATCAAGGTACTTCAATTCGCAATAAATCGTTCATTGATTCATTCACAGTATTGTGATTTTTCGAACACTCTTCCTGAAGTTGTATACTTGGTGTTTAGACAGGAGAATATATGATGAATGAAAAGTTTCCCAAGTTCCGTGAATCCTTCAACTTACGACACGTGCCATTCAAATTGTTACCTAATTTTTTTACAAATAATTACAACAACTCACACGATCCCGCGGAAAAACGACGGTAATTTTCGATCTACGTTCTGAAAATGGATGATCCGGGATGAACATTATCGTTATTCTTTAATATAAAACGAGGTATACGAAGATAAAGCAAAAAAATATTGCCGAAAACTGTATGCGTACAAAGGGTCTAAAACTGTTAGGATTTGTTCATTGCTTATTTGTTCCTTTATGTTCGCACACGATTTTCTGCATCTACCGGCTAGGCTGCTCGAAAAACGTCTAGATCTACGTCAGTATTCCAATTTTTATCAAGAATTCGTTTGACTTATTAAATATCGTTTGTGATTCTGTTTGCTTCTTCGTCGGTTCGTCTGATTGATCGAGAAAATCGTGTGCATCATATTCTGTGCACAGTTAGAAAATATAGCAGTCATCGTTAGCTTGCCAATATTCTGGGGACGGTTATGAATTTTCGGGGGCATTTTCAAGGTATCCGGGACATTCAGATACCTTGTTATACGTATGCGCGACGATTTTTTGATCTGTTGGATCAGGTGGAAAATTATGTTCATCAATCGCGGTTCTGTTTCCCAAGTCTCTGGTTCAGGTACCAACAATGTGCAACAACGTGTACCGAGACGACAGTGTATGTCACACGAAATACATCCCCGTATACTTCGGTACTATTTAGGTGCGTTTACCACTCGCTCGCCAAAAAACGCCTCGTCTAGCCATATTCATTCTCATTCAAATAATTAACCATTCTTTTTTTCACGCAGCTGATCTTCTATGAACACGATGAATCCATAGTTTATCCTCGATCAAAGAAATTGCATCGCATTTTAGATATAATTCCTATCCATAAGATCTTTGAAAGTATCTCTGGCGGTATTCCTCCAGAAATGGTCTCTGTGAATTCGTTCTTCTAGTGCAGCTAGGTCCCCGGCTTTAGTTTCAAAACGTACGTTGTCAGCACCCTGAGCAGTGAAAATTGCGAGAACAAGCATAGCCATTCCAGCACCATAAACACCGAATTTGTTCAACTGTGCTGTCAAAGCATCGTACGGAAAGAGCTTCTTCGGATCAGATCCAAGCTCCGACAAATACGCGGACAAAGATTCGTGGTAAATTTTTATCAGCTCGTCGTAGTGCTTCGTCCTCAATTCCTGACTACAGTTACAGAAGAAAATGTACAAAAGGTCCAATGCTGGAGACGCGTAACGCGTAAATTGAAAATCCAAAAGGTACATGTTCCTCGGGTCCGCGGAGTCCTGCAAAATTGTAGAGCTGTATCATACGTATATCTTCACCATACACAATAATATCTTCTGCTATAATTGAAAGATTTTGTGAAACCTTCCGATGCATTTCGAATTCACGTTCACGCGCAAGAATTGAAATCGTTCGCTAGGAAAAGTTTCTCCACGCGGTGGAACAGTCGCACTACGATTCTGTCACATAGGATTCAATATATCCTTGATTTCTGTACGCAGTATTCCATTCAGAATCGAAATCTCTGTCTCATTTTGTTCCGTTTGCAACAATTTTTGTGAATCCGGGCCATTTCGGGATACTTCTGGAGACGATGTATTCGCTGTACGCATTTATAGCAAAATTGGACTTGGATTTCGATTCTGCATGAAAAAACACTTTAGGAATGAATTCAGGTCTGACTGACCTTCTCGTACTTGAACAGCATATTGTTCATCCAAAAATCTCCGTGTCCCAGTACAGCGTATGGTTCAGCAACGCGTCCGTCGCAGGACCATTCCAGCAGGCTTAAAGCTTTCTTGGCATATTCAGTAAATCTTTCGGTGTATTTTGGATCTTCTCCAGCGAGTGCCTACATAACAATGATACATAATGAACGTGAATGTTTCTGTGTTATGCTCGTTTTCTTGTATGTCCAAAAAAGAACTACACCTTATTATCGATTCGACCCGAAAACGATAGGAATTTTGCGATTATAAACCAACCGTTCTGTATATATTTCCGAGCCTCTCGAAACGAGTGATAAAAGCCTGACACGTGACGACCTCGTGCTTATGCAAAGTCTCCTTCAGAGTAGCGATCTTGCTCTTGAATACCTCCGGCCTCTGATCTCGCAGTGCGAAACTCAGGGCATGGAAACGACCCAAAGTACGTAAGGCGAGAGAAAGGTGCGCGTAATCCATCTGCTTCAGACGGTCTCGCATCACATATCCCTTTGGCCGCAGATCTTCCAGAAAAACCACCTGGAGATGCAGTAAAATCATCGTGCCGGTACATTCATTCTTGTATTTCAGCCAGCGTTGGCTATATACTTTTGCGTGGAGGGTGTAGAGCATTCTACACCCCGGATGCTAACCGTGTCGGAATTCCGCACCCCGAAAGTCTTCTTTCAAGAGAGAAATTTCCTAACGAGTTTTCAGATGCTTGTGGTAAAAACAAATAGTCTAAACTTTACGAAAAGAATCATCTTATCCATATAATGATGAATGGAGAATCTATATTATTGCTTTTCAAAACTACTTATAATTGACACAATTTCAACTGGAAAAAATCGAGAGAATTTCCCCCCTTCCCCCTTCCCCTTTCGCCCATGCCAGTCCCCTCCAATATTTCAGTGATCAATTTCGTGAGTCGCCGGCCTTGATATTGGCTGCCTGTTCGGACCAAGGACGGCTGGTGCCGATAGGTATGAAATGGAGCATGATCGTACGTCGTTAGTTCGAGAAAGAAAACACGAGAGTTTCTTAATCTCGGCCAAAAATTCATATCTGGAGAAAAATCGTTAAAAATATTCTGGATGATCATAATATTATGCTTTGCCGGGAATGAAAACAAATTTGCTAACAAGATGGATATTTTTAAATGGCTGACTGAGTTAACGTGGAATGCCTCATGCATATTATAGTTACGTCTTCGGAGTAGCGTCTCGAATACTAAAATCGTATACGGCGTCGCGGTGAAATTGGAACTTTGATACTCCTATAGCAGGAGTGTGTCCAAGTATTCCCCGGGATAATCCTCAGAATTGTAATAGCAGCCTATTCTACTTTGTTGTACGTGGAATTCACATTGAATGAAGGTGCCATAGTGAAGATTATGAAGAATTTGTTTCATAAAATCAGTGAATTAGGATCCTCGAAAAGTTTGGACACATCTCCGAATTTTATTCCACATTCAGCCGTTGTCGATACGTCGAGTCTTCTCTCGGTCGTCTACAGAGTTACGCAATCAACCAGATGGCCAACACATTTGAATTCCTCGTTCAGAGTGGCGTAGGAACTGAAGCTGTTCTATAATTAGTTCCGCAATGAAACGTATGTTTGGAGATGATCACGATGATATCATGCAGTAGTTATGTTGGGACTCTCTTCTCCAATTGAATGAATTGAAAATCTGTTTGTTCGTCGGATGATGCTTCGTATTGGCTTGCATTTCGACAAATAATCTGCACTTGACCCTTACCTCCTTGCGATCGACAACGGCGGAGAAATAGCACTGGGGAACACTTCGAAAGCTCTTATTTTTTGAATTGAGAAAATCTTCGAAAGCCGGTACAATTTCGGTATAAAAAACATGTTCGCGAGAATAAAAGTCTGCAATCGGTAATATCATTCTTATGACATCAATTGTCGTTGCGACTTTGAGAATTGTTTCGATTTTCACCGGTTTGCCATCCTTCTCCCCCTCGAACGAAACCCGGTAAATAACGCCCATGTAATTGTCGCCCGCTTTCGTAGCGAAATTTATCCCATATTTCGGAGCCGAAACCCTCAGGATATCCGCAACGCGGTCCAAGTACTCCTGAAGGTGTTCTTCCTCGAAGGAACTTCGAACAGAATCCTCCCGATCATTGTCCAAAGAGCTTTCTGACATAATTTACCGATCAGTATAGTTATGATTGAAAACAAAAATTCGGTCACGATTCCGTAACCGCTGTTGGAGTTACTCTCAACGTTCGCAGCCACACACTGACTCTTCGTTGGCGACGGCGCGTCGCGTGCGTGACAAACGTCACGCCGCGGCCGCGCCGATCATAATCCAATCGAGATCGCGAAAACGAAGATCTCTCCACACAGTCGTGTTATTCGACACTTTTAGTTTCCACCAACTTGAGTAAGAACAAAAACGATTTAGTTTCCCGTCACGTAACTACGATGATTCCGAGTCGGAGATCAAGAACGCTGCTCCGTCCTCTCATTTGTCATAAGCTATCCAGCCGTGAGATCATACCTAATACTTAACCCAGTTCTACATCGGTGATCCATGAACGTTGTTCAATTAAAAATACCTATTTTTCTTCAGCTTTTTTTAGTTTTTCAATTGGACCCGCCGTTTCCGTTCATTAGCTGGTTGCAGCTCTCTGATATTTCAAAAATTACCTTTCTCCAGTAGTATCTCCGAAACTATATTTTCGTTGCGAGCTGTAGCGTTCCAACCAGATTACCGCATACGCCTCGCACTGTCGAAGTATCATGAACCGGGAAAAATCCTTTTTTACAAAATGCCAGCGTTGATATTTATTTTTCGTAAATTCCGGTAGAATTGCAAATGCTTTACACGATGGCAGAGAGTGGTTTCATGTTTTTATTTTTTAATGAAAAATTGTTATTGAGGTAACTTTTTACTGAAAATAGGTGCAGCAAAAGAAACTTTTCGATGATCGTGAGGTAAGACGCGTCCGGCTATTTCAATTGATGCACAATCAATTAGCATATCGAAAATAATTATGCGAATTTACATAAACACACGGAAGATCGGCGGTGAAAAACGGAGCGAAGGATTTATCGGTATTCTGGAAATGGATGTTTCGGGATCGTTTCATCAGTATCTTGTTCTTATTTTTTCATATTTTCGAATTTTAATCACATAGTGGAGCATCTCTCAAATCATCGTTCAAATCAGTGCATATCGTACGCGTGCGAAGTTTTCTAACAATAATTATTCATCACATTGAATCATATCATATAAAAGCAGAGAGTAAAAAAATGTAACGTCAAAAAAGAAACAGCTGTGCGGTCTCTGGTAAAAATTCGCATGGACGTAGATAGATTTACTTGTACTAGCAGTAGGAAAGTTGCCAAGATCGGGCAGAGAGGATCTGAAACGGATAATATCTTTTCTTCGCAGATCTATCTACGACAATCCTAATTTTCATCGGAGATTCAATTGATTCACTCTTTCTTCGCTTCTTACTTCTTTCGGGCACCGAAATTCTAGAATATTGTGTGCATTATACTCATACGTAGTTTAAAAATGGAAATTATCATTAGCTGCCAATGTTAATCAATGAAATTGTATCGGATTTTAAATGTAATTTCTGTCTATGAGATCCTTGAAAGTATCTCTGGCGGTATTCCTCCAAAATTTGTCTCTGTGCATTCGTTCTTCCAGTGCAGGTAGATCTCCATTTTGACTATCAAAAGGTAGATTGTCAGCACCTTGAGCGGTAAAAATTGGAAGTACGAGTATAGCCATTCCAGCAGCAAAAACACTGAATTTGTTCAGCTGTGCTATCAAAGCATCATACGGAAATAACTTTTTCGCGTCGGATCCAAGCTCTGACAAATATGCGGATAGAGATTCGTGGTAAATCTTTATCAGCTCGGCATAGTGCTTCGTCCTCAATTCCTGACTACAGCTACAGTAAAGCACATAAGAAATGTCCAACGCTGGGGACGCGTAACGCGACATTTGAAAATCCAGAAAACATACGCTGTTCGGGCACTCAGAGTCCTGCAAAAAGTCGGTCTCAGTGAATTTCGGACATCCGTTTTCCACAGAGAAGTATAGGTATAACTTTTTGACAGAATATAATGCTTCTCAAAAGCTGCAATTATTACGCGGCCGCCCTGAAATCGTCTCTCTCGCTTGATTGCTTTCGTGGGGTGAAATGGAGAGAAATTTTTCCTAGCCAAGATTCCAATACTTTTCCATACATTTTTTCTTCTAGAATCACAGCGAAAGCTATATTATTGCGTGGAGTGAGTTTCACGATCCACTGTATCATCTTTACCACGCAGAATAAAAGCTCTTGCCATGATTCTAAGAGCTGTCGTGGAATCTTCTCATCCGTTTTGAATCCACGAGCAAGAACTCGAGTTATTTTCTATGCAAAGTTTCTCCGCGCAGTGAACAGTAGCATTACGATTTCGTGACACGAGATCTAACATTGTCGATTTCTACACGCAGTATTTCCTTCGGAATCAAAGTCTGAGTTCAACTTGGTTTCATTGGCAACAATTTTTGTGAACGCAGCCGTTTCGGGGTACTCCTTCGAACGCAAAATGTGCGATTACGTATTCATGGCGAATTGGGGTACGGAGTCAGATTCCGCACTAAAAAATATTTTGAGAATTAGTTTCAGTCCGACTGACCTTTTCGTACTTGAACATCATATTGTTTGTCCAAAAATCTCCGTGTCCCAGCACAGCGTATGGTTCAGCAAGACGCCCGTCGCATGCCCATTCCAACAGGCTCAAAGAGTTCTTTGCATATTCAGAGAATCTCTCTATATATTTTGGATCTTCTCCAGCGAGTGCCTATGATAATAATACATATTACACGTGAAGCAATGTGTCTAAAACATGTCTACGCCACATCGATCTAGACAGAGATCGGTGAAAATTTGACTAATGAACAAACCGTTTTGACTATGTCTCCAAGTTTCTCAAAACGTGTGTTAAAAGACTTGCTCTTGCCGACCGCGGGTGTATACAAAGTCTCATCTAGAGAAGCGATCTTGCTCTTGAATACCTTCGGCCTCTGATCCCGCAGTGCGAAACTCAGGGCATGGAAACGACCCAAAGTACGTAAGGCTAACGAAATGTGAGCGTAGTCTAACTGCTTTATACGATCGCGCATCACATATCCCTCCGGCCGTAGATCTTTCAAAAACACGACCTGAAGATCAGATAAAATCATCATGCCAATACATTGATTTTTGTATTTTAGCTATCTATTCAAACTGTACGGGGGGCGGGGGCCGATAAGTGAGCAGGGATGGATGCAGATCATCATGCGTTTTCGTTTCGAAATAGGAAATATGCTCGTTTCTCAATCGTGCGGCTGTGAAGAAACTAATGGGCAGAAAAAATCTAAGTTAATATTGGTATTGGCCCATTCGATACAGACCCCAAACTGACCAACTGTAGTTGAATCGCCAAAGCTGAGGTAAAAAAGTGGGATTCCTTATATCTGTATTTCCGTGACTATTGAAGGATTCGAATCATAAAATGGCGAATTAGGATCATGCGAAAGGTTGGACATATTTCTGCATTATGTATCATCACCTGGACGACCTGATTGACCGAGACCGGTCTCGAGACATATTTCGAGTGAACTTAAGACTATCTCAGAATTAATTTCTAATGTAATGAGGACAATGAATTGAGAAAATTCCAGTATCTTACTTTGCATTGAATATTCCGACAAATAATCACTCGACCCTTACCTCCTTGCGATCGACAACGGCGGAGAAATAGCACTGCGGAACACTACGAAGGCTCTTGTTTTTCGATTCAAGGAAGTCTTCGAAAGCGGGTACAATTTCGGTATAAAAAACATGTTCGCGTGTGAAGAAAGCTGAAATCGGTAACATCTTTCTTATGAGATCAATTGTCGTTGCTATTTTGAGAATTGTTTCGGCTTTTACTGGCCCGCAATCCTTCTCTCCTTCGATGGAAACCCGGTAAATAACGCCCATGTAATTGTCGCCTACTTTTGCACCGACATCTACACGATATTTAGGATTCGAAATATTCAGGATACCCGCAACGCGTTCCGTATACTCCTGCAGGTGATCTTCCTCGAAGGAACTCCGCACAGAATCCTCTGGATCATCCTTCGACAAGATCGGTGACATAATTCACTGTGTTCAGCAGTTATTACTCCAAGAAGAATCTCCGTTCACGATTCTTCAGACACTGAGGGAGTTTCTCTCCGCGGTCACAGTCATAAGCTGCTTCTCCCCACAATATTATAGTCACCCCAACAGGTACCCGATCGAGCTAGCTGCTGTGGAGAGCTCTCTAGATTCGGGTTATTCGATACCTTTATTTCCCACACACGCGAATACTGTCTGAACTTTGTGACCATGTTTATGAAAGATCACATAATTCCGTGGCAAATTGAAAGCGAGGAACGGAGAGAAGGATTTTCAATTTTTTCTACCAAGAAAGGACAAGCTCGGGTCATTTCATCGGTATTTTATTTTGGCTCTTCACATAGAAGGAATAAATAAAAAAGTGGAATGACCAGAAGAATATGGACAAAATTCGTCCATAATTGTTATCGGATCTTATACGACTGAATACAGTTTCCTGCGTCTCTTCTACACGCATCTCGGAAATTCGATCGATTGATTGTATCTTTTTTTCCCCCTTGGTCTTTACACCGAGAGAAGAGATATGGAGAAGATTACGACAATTCGGGTACGAATTGCCATTTTTAATGGCACTCGACGATATCGTTGTAAAAATCGTGACGTTTGCCATATTTTTCGAAATTTTACCAATCGAGATCTGTCTAGTTCCAATCACACTGTACAACGATAGAAGGACTGACTAGGACGAATTACTATGCGACATGGTATCAATAAACTATCGCGCCTGGGAGAAATGAAAATATATGTGTAAATTAATATTTCAGTGAGATGCAAGTAATTTCGCTATGTGGAGCGGGAACGCTATGCCGCCGCGGTTTCGGCGCCAAGTAGTATGAATTACAGGACAAACCGGTAAGTACACTCTATCGCTCAAGATGGTGAAACATTGAAACTGTAAAACAATCCCCATCAACACTTTGGAATTATCTTGTATTGTACGCCTGACTTGCTAGAATGATTTTTCAGCACTCAATTATCAATTACATGTTCATTCCCCGCATAGATCACGGATAATTCTTGCCCATTGCGACGGGATTACAGATCAAATATAATTTCTATCAATAAGATCTTTGAAAGTGTCTCGGGTGGTATTCCTCCAAAAATGGTCCCGGTGAACTCGCTCTTCTAGTGCATCTAGGTCCCCATTTTCCCGTTCGAAGCGTAGATTGTCGGGACCCTGAGTAGTGAACATTGGAAGTACAAGCGCAGACATTCCAGCACCATAAACACTGAACTTCTCCAACTGTGCTATCAGGGCCTCGTATGGAAAGAGCTCCTCGGGATCAGATCCAAGCTTTGATAAATATGCGGATAGAGATTCGTGGTAAATCTTTATCAGCTCGTCGTAGTGATGCGTTCTCAATTCCTGACCACAGCTACAGAAGAAGACGTAGGAAATGTCCAGCACCGGAGACGCGTAACGCGCCATTTGAAAATCCAGAAGACATATGTCTCTCGGCTCCGCGAAGTCCTGAAAATTTGAGTTATTGTGAATTCCAGACATCTGGTGTCCGTAGAGGAATACAATCCTTCGTAAGCAATTATATAGTATGGTCCCCTCGGAAACGAAAATCTTGTTTGTCCTCTCACACAGCATCCTGCAGTAGTCGGTACCAATTCGGTTTTACAAGATATGATTCAATCGTCGTCGATTGTCGTATGCAGATTTTCCCCGACAAACAAGATCCGTATCTCATTATGCCCCGTTTGCAACAATTTTCGTAAATTCGTCCGTTCCTAAGTACTTCTTGGAGCGTGAAATGTAGTATTCGTAGCGAAACGATGCGTGAATTTAGATTGAGCATGAGAAAACACTTCGGGAAAGGATCTAAGATTCTTCTGATATAGCTGGACGGTAATATTCTCTGGATTATTGTTAACTTTTGTTCGACTGACCTCTTCGTACTTGAACAACATATTGTTCATCCAAAAATCTCCATGTCCCAGTACAGCGTATGGTTCAGCGAAACGCCCATCGCAAGACCATTCTAACAGGCTCGGAGCATTCTTCGCGAATTCGGAAAATCTTTTCAAGTATTTCGGATCCTCTTCAGCAAGCGCCTGTGATAATGATTCATGAAATACGTGGATATTTTTCTATTCTACTTAGCTGTGTGCCCAAAAAATAATGACAACAGTACATCGATATCTCATAGTCTGAAAACGATGAGAACCTCGCCATTGTTAACAAACCGTTTTGATTATATTTCCAAGCTTTTCAAAACGAGTGACGAAAGACTGACTCGTGACCACTTCGTGCCTGTGCAAAGTCTCCTTCAGAGTAGCGATCTTGCTTTCGAATACTTCCGGCCTCTGATCTCGCAGTGCAAAGCTTAGGGCGTGGAAACGACCCAAAGTACGTAACGCTAGTGACATGTGTGCGAAATCCATCTGCTTTATACGGTCTCGCATCACGAATCCTTTCGGCCGCAGGTCTTCCAAGCAAATCACCTGGACATGCGGTATAATCGTTATTCTATTAGGTATTTGTCTCGTATTCTACGATCGGTTATTGATTCAGGAAAAGGACGACAGTAGTCAATCGATGCGCGACGAACGATAGTTACGTAGTTATTTGAAAATAAAGAGTATGCAAGTTTCTTAATACTGGTAAAAAATTGATATCCGGAGATTTGAGCCGCAGGCGATAAATAGGTGTGAGGTATTTGTTCGCAATACTGAACACTCATTATACTCCAGTGGATATATATATATATAAGAAATATTGCCAACAGAATCGACATTTTGGGCGGTGACCGCGTTCACGTGGAATGCCTCATTATTCAGTTGTATTCCGGAAACCGTATTTTCTATCCATTGCAATGAAATCAATGGCAATAATGACACGTCTGCAAAACGGAGTCATCAAACAAAACGTCGATCGTTTCATCCGCTGTGTGCGCCCTGACGTGCTTTCTAGAAATAGTCTTCGAATTGTCGAGAAAACGTGTTCCAATAGTTATTGTTATTCGAAACGTGGCACGAATGTGAAGAAGGATAGAAGTAGGACTATTGAAGAATTTGTATTACCAAAAAGGACAAATTGGGACTGGTTCTAAAAGTTTGGTCATGCATTTCTGCATTATACTATATTCGTCTGATGGCGTCTGGCGCGTTAGAATGATATCTTTAGGATTTTTTGTACGAAAAATGAAAGACATGGATCGACAGCGATTGCGGTGGTAAAGTTAGAGGATCGCTCGGCGTCAAATTGCAGCTATGTTTTCTTATTTTTGGTTCAATGCCGACCGCACGGCCCGCAATTATTCCTTTCACTTGACATCGTGCAAGAATGATCGATACACAAAACCGAATACAATGTGATAATCGTGGTAGGGTATCGTAGGTCCTGCAGGATATAAAAACGACATAGATGAAATATCAGAGCGCCGCTATGTATTGTATATCACTGCGTATATATATCACGTGGCCATTACCTCCTTGCGATCAACGGCGGTGGAGAAGTAGCACCGTGGAAAACTTTCGAACGTCCCTTTTTCAGCTTTGAGGAACTCCTCGAAAACAGGTACAATCTCGTTATAAAAGACATGTTCACGCCCAAAGAAATACGGAATTTGCAATATGCGTCTCGTTTCGTCGTTGGCCGGTGGCACTTTGAAAATTGTTTCCACCTTTACTGGATTACAATCCTTTCGTCCCTCGATCGAAATGCGATAAACAACGCCGATGTAATTGTCGCCCGTTTTCGTACCGAAATTTATGCGATATCTGGGATTCGAGATCTTCAAGACATCGGCGACGCGGTCCAAGCATTCCTGAAGGTGTTCTTCTTCGAAGGAACTTCGGGATGAATCCTCCCAAGCATCCTCCGATGAGATATTTGACATGATTTACTGTTTCTTGACCATGACGTAGCGAGAAGAATTTTCGCCGACGGTTATACACTCAGGAAAAGGTTTCGTTTAGTCGACGAAAAGTTTCGCTATTGTATATACGGTCAAACAAATTTCTTGTTCAAACAACGAACAATTTTTTGGTCCAACGAAGATATTTGCTAGTATGAACAGTACCTCCTTCTGAGTATGTGGAAACTCAAGTTACTCCAAGCGTTCGCAGTCACACACTGCTCGCATTAACGAACCTCCAGTGATTGTGAGCCGCGCCGCTGACAAACGCGAACGTCATGTCACGCCAGCAATCATCCGTCACGAGTTAGCTACGATGCAGACGTTCTGTCGAGCACTGTCCCCGGCATTTGGTACAGTACACTCAGAAAAATATTTTTTTTTAATCAACCATATTAACGGTCTAACAAAATTTGTAGTCGAAATTTGAGAAAAATTTCTCAGAATCGAACCAATTTTTATTTTTTTTTAATTATTAACAAATCATTTTTCAATCCAACAAATTTTTTGGTTTATTCAATGAAAAAATTGTCCGACTGTGCGACAAAGCAGTTTTTCTTTTATTCAACAAAACTTTTCTCTGCGCGTAAGTTCCGACCGATTCGGAGAGGTGCAGCTATGCAGATACAGCTTCGCGTTAATCAAACTGCAGCAGCTTTACGGTACGTTGAAGTAGGTGGCCGACACCGATCCGTCCTTCGTCACGTCTTATCCAGTCGCGATCGAACGTAATGAGTGCTCTTGACACAGATTTCAGAAACTTGTCGTACCAGTTGCAGAATTTTTGTCTTTCTATATCGAACCTTATACCTGCATTGTTAATTCCTTTGCTTCTCTTATTGAATTCATAGCGCACTGGAGGAGCGTGAATACCTATTTTTTACATTCAGTTTGAGTATACTTAGCTGAATGAAGTTTTCACATTTCTCAAAGAGTGTCTTCCTCGATTGTCCGTATCGCCGAAACTGCTTGTTTTGCACGCAGAGAAAAGTTTTGTTAAATTAAAGGAAAATTGCTTTGTCTCACAGTCGAACAAATTTTTTATCGAATCAACCGAAACATTGGTTCGATTCAATAATGTTTCGTTATAATTCAACAAAAGATTGGTTCGATTAGGAGAAATTTTTCGTCAATTCTCACGAAAAATTTGTTGCCTACTGTAAATTTGGTCGATTCAAAAAATTCTTTTCCCGAGTGTACAACTAATGAAAAGACATTTTTAACAACCGAATTTTGGGGAATTTCGACGATATCAATATGCGTTCCGAACTTCCGAATCACGAATAATCGTTCTACACGAACAGCCAGTTTTTATATTAGTCTGACGATTTTTTTCCTCGATTTATAGAAAACTTATGAAAATTTCAAGCCATGGCTGGGAGTGGGTCGATCATTTTTTCTCATCTAGATACCTACAGAAATACTGACGGGTTTGATGGAAAGTCGTTTCGGTTGGATTGAGAAAATTATTGGTGAAATAATACCAAGAAATTTTTGTTGAAAATTTATTCATAATGAGCGAAGTTTGGTTCTGATTACTTCGTTTATGAAGCAATGAAGTAGTTAGAAAATACAGCTATATATTTTGGAGATTCAATTTTTCGGTGGTAATCAGCTACGGAGTCCCCTAGATGAAAAAACGAAACAAAGGTAGATAGACTCAATGTAGGAATTGCCTGTTTTTCAATTTCTTTATTTTTTTATATAATGAGAATTCCCAAAAATCGCCCAGCCACGAGATACGTCCGAATTATTTTCACGTACATATAAATAGTTCAATAATGCGAATCATCGCTAGCTGCCAATTTTTTCAGGACGGTGAGAAATTGTAGCGGACATTTTTACGAATTCCTGCAGATCTAGATGCTATCTATAGATCTAGATTAGTATCCGACTCGAGTATAGCTACACACACATCGTAAACACAGATAACACGGCATAGGTACACAGTCAGTTATGTACGTGATTGTTCAATGTGACTGTTGTATTACGAAATCCTTTGTAACGTACCGGTTATAAAGCGTGAAGATATTGAGTAGAAAATATATTTTCGAAAGTTAGCCGATTATTCGGGAATTGTGGGGGATTTTTTTCATTGACAAATTTCAGAAGAAATGGTTTCTGCGGATACCTCGGTACTATTTGATACCGGAATGCATACCTAGGTGCTTATACTCGCTAGTGAAATGAAAACGCTTCACAAATAATTCTTTCCTTCTGTGATGAGGCTGTATAATATTTTGTCACATGCGTCTGCAAGCTGCAGGTAATTTGTAACCCTGGATTCGTAATCGAACCTATATCCACGAAATTGTATCGGGATTTTTAAATATAGTTTCTATCAATAAGATCCTTGAAAGTATCTCTGGTGGTGTTCCTCCAAAAATGGTCTCTGTGAATTCTCTCTTCCAGTGTAACTGCGTCCTTATTCTTACGTTCGAAACGTAGATTATCAGCACCCTGAGTAGTGAACATTTGAAGTACAAGCATAGCCATTCCAGCACCATAAACACTAAACTTGTCCAACTGTGCTATCAGGGCATCGTACGGAAAGAGCTTCTTCGGATCAGATCCGAGCTCCGACAAATACGCGGATAAAGATTCGTGGTAAATTTTGATCAGCTCGTCGTAGTGCTTCGTCCTCAATTCCAGGCTACAGTTACAGAAAAATATATACGAAAGGTCCAATGCTGGAGACGCGTAACGCGCCATTTGAAAATCCAGAAGATATATGTATCTCGGGTCCGCGGAGTCCTGCAAAATGCCAGTCAACATGAATTTTTGACATCTATTCTTCACAGAAGATGCAACATTTTCGAAACGCGCTTCATAAATGATTATACCTATAGTATAATGCCATCCAACAGAAGAGCGAAATGGTACGTCATTATAGATTCATATTCTGCATGAGAAATCACTTAACGGGGGACAAATTCACGTTTCTCCTGATGCGCCTGCATTAATTATCATCGACTTTTGTTCGACTGACCTTTTCGTATTTGAACAACATGTTGTTCATCCAAAAATCTCCATGTCCTAGTACAGCGTATGGTTCAGCGAACCGCCCATCGCATGACCATTCCAACAGGCTCGGAGAGTTCTTTGCATATTCAGAGAATCTTTCTATATATTTTGGATCCTCTTCAGCGAGTGCCTGCATCACGATATACGAGAATCATTCTTTATTTCACTTGTTCGGCTATCTGTACGAAAAATAATTACAATACAATTTAGCGATTGATAACGAACCGTTTTGATTATATCTTCAATCTTCGTAAAATGATCCACGAAAGCCTGACTCGTGACGACCTCGGCCCTATGCAAAGGCTCCTTCAGAGTAGCGATCTTGCTCTCGAATACTTCCGGCTTCTGATCTCGCAGTGCAAAGCTTAGGGCGTGGAAACGACCCAAAGTACGTAACGCTAGTGACATGTGTGCGAAATCCATCTGCTTTATACGGTCTCGCATCACGAATCCTTTCGGCCGCAGGTCTTCCAAGCAAACCACCTGAACACGCGCAGCTATAATCGTTACGCCAATACATTTGTCCCTGTATCCTATGATAATTGGCTATCTAATCAGGCAAAAGACGGCCGAGGGCAATCCGTGCTAAGCGAATGATAATTACGCGATTATTTCAAAATGAGGAATATGCAAATTTCTGCAGCATGCAGTTTTTTATTTCTTCCAGTATCGGTCATATTTTTGATTTCCTCATTTATTTCTATCACCTTAGAATCGTAGTTTCCTCGAAGATCCATCCAAAACATTGGACACAAATAAAGATGTCAAAAAAATTACCGATTCTGGCGGAAATCATTTTCAATCTTAATTCCATTGACGACGGGAACGTGTTCTAGTCTGTAGCGTATTGTAGCTTGTCGTAGAGTTTGTTTCATCAAATGAACAGGATGAGATCAGTTTCAGAAGTTTTAACACATTTCTGCACTAGCTATATGTAATGTGACCATGACGGTTCAGCTGTTGCCTGCGGTCCCTACCTCTGCTTTTTTCGAGCCAGCCCTGACCGTATGACCAGTAATTATGCCATTCTCTTCCAGTCACGTGAGAAGTATGAGTATGCTATAGTATTCGTTCGTATACAGCTGTAGTCAGTATAGCATGTGCGTGACTTTGATTCTTGTATGATGATGATGATGATGATATCGCAGATCTCTGATCTAATGAATCCAATGAGTCGCGGAATGACAGTGAGCCACTGTGCATATATGTATCACAACAGGCGTGCGTATATAATCACGTGGCAATTACCTCCTTGTGATCAGAAGCAGCGGATAGAAAACACCGTGGAATACTTTCGAGCTTCATATTTTTCGCCTTGAGGAACTCTTCGAAAACCGGTAGAATTTCGCTATAAAATACATGTTCACGTCGAAATAGATACGATACTTGCAATATCTGTCTGATGACGTCATCGGTCGGCGGCACTTTGAAAATCGTTACCACCTTAGATGGCTCACGATGTTTCTCTCCTTCAATGGAAACACGGTAAACAACGCCAATGTAATTGTCACCCGCGTTTGTACCCAAATTTATGCGATATTTGGCGTTCGATATTTTCAGGATATCCGCAACGCGCTCCAAGTACTCCTGAAGGTGTTCCTCCTCGAAAGAACTCCGAATCGAGTCCTCCCGATCATCCTTCAATGAAGTCTCTGACATAACTAACCGATTCTTATGATCTCACACCGAGAAGGATCTTCGCTGGCAAGTATTCGAACTCTCGAGTTACTCCAAGCGATCACAACCATACACTGATGTGAGTCTTGCCATGTACCCCAGAGTCACGAGGCTGACAAACATCACGCAAGCAATCATTCAACACGAGCTGTTTACGGCTGAGTTCTCTTTAGCCTCACGTGATTCTGCACATTTAGTTCTGACGGACTCAAAGACGTCCGTTATCCATTCGGCAATGAACGCCGGTAGTTCAGTGTAGAGAACCAACGCCGTTTCTTTTTCTCTGTCACTAGTTATTTGAACCTTCAACTTTGAACTCATCCAAATGCGAGATCGTAACAGCTGCCGCGGTTCTTCTCCGTGAGATTCAAAACTCTGTCGAATTCATGAATTTCTTATTCGTATACTTCCGACTACTGTTAGGTACTTTGTAGTTTTCATATCCTATATTGCGATGCAAAGAGCGGATACACATTTTTTACCTCACAGTTGGAGGTTCGAGAAAAATGATTCGTTCCCATTTTACGGCACGTAGGAGTATTCACATTTCTCAGAAAGTAACTTATTGCTTAACTACTGTCCGTCAAGCACTAATTGGTCTGCAGCCGAAACCATTAAAACCCAATTTGTTTGGTTCATAATCAATTTTGGGTGAAACATTTTTGGAAATACCTGCAGTATCATCTAATTTTAAGTACCCAGACGTTTCACGGTCTCAAAGTATATAAAAATGGTTTATTCAAAATAACAAATTATGACATAGGTTCTCGCGATACTTGTCACTTTCTCACAGAATAACGAAACTTCGAGCTGTCACGATGTCTTCAGAAGCTCGTCATTACGGCCGGATCCGAGGATTCATCAGTCGAGTAATATTCCATTGAAAATATAAGAAGCAAAAGCTTGTTGATAATCAAAAATGTGCGAATAATTTATCACACTTCAGGAGAGCTCTGACTTTCAACAAAAATTTCGTGTAAACAATCTCAGCGAAAGCTATTTCCACAAATCACTAGTAAGTACTTTGACAGCGCGTAGAGCCCCAATCTTAGATGACTGAAAAATTATCAGATAATTTTTTCTCAAAAAATTCATTCCATACTAAAGAAATTCGGTCGGAATCATTTTACGAAGATACGACGATTAAGGAGAACTACTTTTGGCGAATTGCGAAAACCACAAGCAGCTATAAAATGGCAATTGTCATGGTTGAATCACAGTATCGTAGAATATATATCCACTAGTTTTTCGTGTATCATACGACGCATACAAAAGTATGAAAAATTGCGATGATTGCGAAACGGCAATTAGAGACGGAATCCCCGTACATAAAACATGAATGAGTATATCGCAATACTTTGTCACGCCGCGCCGGTAAATTCAGCACGCCAAGTATATTAGGCAATGGATAATACCTCTGCAACACAATGATTGCTGTACCATCGCAGCAATATTTTTGGGACGCTGTAATGTCGCCTAACTATTGCTGCATTTTTACTGCAATCCTCGTGCCGTATGGGACTGTATCTCAACATTTTATCTTGTCAGCCGTTCTTCCTAGGCACTTATCTTTCTCACCTTATCTGTTTGTTGTAGTACGTGTATATTTATACACATTACGCAGCATTACGCGGATATACGACATGCATTTGACACATTGATTCAATTGTACCGCATACACATCGCACTGGTCGTGAGTTGTATCTTGAAGAACAATAATGTTCACCGACGTTCTACGATTAGTCGCAATTCCGCAAGTGGGGTGCGATATTGTTTCATTACACGTGGTTCATTATCTACGAAGAAAATGTGGTCCATATTTAAACCACGTCTCCTACGGCTGGAATGATGTCTAACAATAAGATTTTTTCAATACTATGTTCAATCACACGACCATTACGCTACTTTCTTTGCAATGAATCTACCACCGGATGAATAGCACCGCGTGATCTCTTCCAATCTTTCAATTTTTTCCCATCAAAAACTTTGCGACGGCGCAACGTCGAATTAGAACTAGGTGCATATTCCCGGGGAAAACGGCATGTGACCTGATCCTACCTACATCACGATTTCATCCTCCTGGTCGTTCAAATGTCATCTGAATTCATTTCGATAATGTTGTGATTCGCCTATAATTTAGTTCACAAATCCGTGCTACACATACCCATAATACTTGAAGCTCGGATCTTCCTGGTTATCATCCATGACACGCTTCGGGTCTCCCCAAAGATCTTCTTGGTCGAAAGATATTCGTTAAGAATTTACAATTCAATCTACGCCTGATATTCGATCTTCTCCGGCGACTTAGATCCTCGAGTGTCCTCGGCGGTTGACGATTCAGTATAATGATTACAAGACCAACTCTTATTGAATGATGTTCTAGATGCTGCGATGTTTCTTTTATTTCCTTCTCTTCGTAAAGGTCATCATTATTGTTTATTATTTATCAAGGCTGCAACTGAATCGTACATTTGATTTATCTTAGCATGCGTGCTACAGATGAACGCATTGGACCCAATTATACATTCCGTAAAGAAAGGTGATGTGGTCGCGAATGGGAGTCAGAATTGTAGTTTTTCGAATTCGCTCAATTATCTTACGATTTCTACGTCCCTAAAAGTAGAGAGCAGCACCTGACGTGATAATATATATCGTCCACAGGATCTACTAGCTTCGTCGTCTCATAGATTTTCGCCACCAAATAACGCCGTGACTTGCAAAATGGCAAATCACGTCAAATTTGCAAGGCATGAACGAATTATTATAGTACATGCAATGTTTGTAAGATGGCATTGTATGTATTTGCATCCAGGTGAAAGATATACCTCTATCTCCTCAGCGAACTCGATTCTGAGTGCCATTTTTCGCCGCATCGCCTCAATGCCGCATCGCCGTAAATTGAGATGAAACACGTTTTTCCACTTGGAATTTTTCAAATCTAGTTCATCAGCGAATACAGACTCGATCAATAGGAAATTGGTATCAGTGGTAAAGGAAGAGGGAACGAGTGGCATGACGCTCTTCGATTTTCAAAAATATGAAAAAAGCTGAACAAATTATAACTGTCGATAAACAATCTGTAAAACGTTTTTTTTCCCGATTTTTGGAAATCGGTGAGCGTCACGCTCTTCTCTCTCGCTCTCTCTTCATCGCTGATATCAATTTCGTATCATTTAGATGTATTTTTGCTAAAAAACTGGGTTTTCAATATCGCGTTCCATTGCCCCTTAATGGAACTGATAAGACGTATTAAAATCCCACGCCACGGTTTTTATCGTTTGGCGCGTTATTGATAAGGTCTGCGTTATCTTGCACATCCGGAAGTGATGTACAATATTTAGGCTCTACAAAGATAATGCTTTCAGTAGTAAAACCGAACGTACAGCCGCAGCTCAACATCATGGGCTTGTTGAAACTTGTGATTTTTGTAGATCAGCCAGTTTATTATTCCGGACAAAATATCTCTGGGAGATTAGTGGTAGAGGTTAGCAAACCGATGTTAATGAGAGGTGAAGAAATTAGTTATTTGTAAAATGTCTCGACGCACTTCAGTTCGATATTTCCCTGTTGAATGCGACGAGCGATGGCGACGCGAAGAATATCGGGTTCACTTTGAAATTCTCAATTTCAGCAATTTATTTGAAATATTCTGGCAAAGGAAATGTTCTTTGGACCGAAAGCGAATCATCCGGTGATGAAAGCCGTTCTGACACCTACAGCAATCATGAACAGTACCTGGGATTACAACAACTAGTTTTTGGAAGTTCGTAAAGTTCATTCGCAAATTCGTAATGTACAGATATGTCCTCAGCCTAAGTACGAACTAGGTTTCCATTTACGAAACTGAATATCAACATTATGCCTGGCCAAAAATGTCACAACACGTTAATAGGATTGACTTTGTGTCATATACTGGAGGCAAAATTTGAACGAGTTGATTGGTTTCGTTTCTCTTCGGTTCAAACTGAATTGAATAGATTCTGGAATCGGCCGCGGTAAAGTGTCTTCGTTTTACAGATGACAAGGAGGATTCTGAACTCGCCGAAGGCGAGCATGTCTTCGTTTTCGGCTGTCAACTTCCAATGAATCTACCTGCCAGTTTCGAGGCGGCGTATGGTAACGTGAGGTACACAGTAACGGCGACTGTTCATCGGTCTTGGAAATCAAATTACGTTGCAATTCAACCGATCACGGTGATGTCAATTTCCGATCTAAACCTCAATCCGTCTGCGGCGGTGAGTTCATTGTGTTGATGAAATTGTGACTAATCTTCGCAAATCATTATTCGACTGATATAATATGCAGCAGATTTCAACGTGTTTTTTTATTCAATGTGATTGCAGATACCAGTTGCAGAACGAGCTAGCAAAACCTTCTGGGGACATTCTAAACCTCTTCACATGTCAGTCGATCTTCCCGTTCGTGGTTTTGTACCTGGACAATCAATCCCAATCAAAGTATTTCTCAATAATCCGTCAGGGGTCCAGATCACGTCGCTTTATGTCGCTTTGGAACAGGTGAGTTTGGCTCGTTGGATCCTTTCTTTGTGGTCCGGTCCAGACTTCGGCACTGTCGCGTATCGAAGTGACGATTAAGTGCAGTAGCTGAGGAAGAATCTTGAATAATCTCTGAGGATGGCTCACTAGATTCAGTGACCGATGATTGCCCTCTCGGTATTTCGTCCAGCCGTTGATATATAAACTCAACTCATATTCTGATCATTTCAGAATGTGACGTTTCGCGCCACCTCTAAATCGAGGTCTGTCACTAAAGTCGTATTGAGAAAGGCGTTTCCCCTCCCCAAAGGACTCGAGTGTATGGAAGTTCCCGTGAGTCTCCAGCTTCCGGCAGTGCCATCTTCGTATCTCGAATTTTGCAAGATCATCGAACTCAAGTATCAGCTACACATAACGGCAACGTCAAGTGGCTGGTATCACAGAAACCTGACGATTCGTACGGAGCTTGTGGTAGGAAATATCCCTCTTTTGGACTACCAGAGACCGACTCCGGCTAATCAGATACTCCGCGGATCCGTTGACCGAGAAAATCCGACTTGTAGTCAAACCCCGGAGGATGCGCCACCACCTTACGGCTATGGTGTTCCCCCCGGGATGATCTATGAAGATTTACGTGAGTATTGAAGTCCTGCTCGATTCCGGGGCTCCATTGCTCCAAGAGAAGTCTCAATTTTGATTTTCGCAAATCTTCATATTTCAGCACCGCCCACTTACGAACGAGCTGTGGGACTGGGAGATTCCGACAAAGGTAAACCAGAGACGGACCGTGGCAGTGGCGGTGGCGGTGAAGTGAAACAATTTGCTCCTTTATATCCCGTCTACGCATTTGCGGATACTAAAGATCACGCGTAAATTTTGCAAGGTGAATGCAGTTGCTGGATTGTCTGTTAAGGGTTTCTGAATCTGCGAACGAATCATCGCCTTTTGTTTAGATGTCGTTTTTTTTAACTGAGTCCGAGGCTACGTCGGATTGTTTGTGAAAGATATATTTCTTGAAACTGTGGGCCAAACATTTTGTCAAGAGAAAGTTCATTCCGGGGAAATTATGACACTAGCATCGTTCCATATCACTGATTTGCTCTGCAATCGCCCAAATTTGTGAATTTTTTTATTAATTTTACCACGCTCATTCGACTGTTAGTCAGGATCGAGAAACCGAAATTTACATTCGGATAATTCGACATTTTTACTTCAAACGCGTAAAGAGATTCTGTGGATTCTTGAGAGGGAGTGAGTTACAATAAACATTGAAGATACTCCGATGTTAGCTAGTAAACCATATTTCATGAATTTGTATATTATTCATTCATGTGAAATAAATAACTCGAAACTCGTTTCCAAATTTGGCTGAAAGGCTCTGAAATATAATCCTTCTATTCTGATTGATAATTCACTCAAATATCCAAAATCGTGCCAATTTTATGACCGCCGGCTAGACTAATTGATCGTTAAGTTTCCTTACACGCAGCTTTCATCTTCCTCAGGGAGAAATGTCACATTGGATACTGTACCTGTGGGTACAGGCACAGCGCTTAGAATGAAAGCTGCAAAATGCGTGATGAAATTTTTCAAAATTATACAAGTAGAGAATCTCCCACCTTGAAATGCTGTACGCGTAGTGAAAATGTCTACATAATTTTCTATTGATCGAAAAACAGTGAAATTTACCCGATACATTGCAGCAAATCACCACCACGAAAAATCTGATTAGATTATTGGTAGCAGATGGTCTCGCTGTGTTTGGATACACGGATTTTCGGTGTCCGTATTCTTTCTCAGGCGGAAACAACTTTTCGTGTTTATTTAGCAATTATTAACGGAAAGTCAATGAACAACCGATTCAAAATCCTGGAGGATTCGATTCCGGTTTTATCAATTGTATAGCTTTGCGTCATCGATATTCAATTACTGTGGCGCGTTTACAAGGTTTGATAACATTAACCTGTACTATTCCGTCTACCTTTCGGCAGACCCTATATATAGGATTCCTTTGCGGCAGACTTGCCGACAACTTTTTGGACCTAGCCGGTAATTGCCGCCATCTCACGGAAACTTCATCATCAACCTATTTTGCCCCGCTCCCATTTATGCAGACTGCGGCACGAGTGGCTGCGGTAATTATTTCCATCGTTGGGTGTAGAAGGGTATCTACACTCAACGTTTCCATTCAACGGTTGAAATTTGAAATATCCGTGAATTATGAGTACCTACAGTACGTTATGAATATCTGTTATCCCGTGAATTGGGTAAGACCCTCGACCAAACACGACTCTCCGTTTGTTTCTATTATTAAAAAGTTATTCAGACGTGGTGTTGCGTCTCATGCATAGTCGTTCTTGAGTAAACCCCGAAACCACGATCTACGGAATTCTTTAGGCTTCATTTCCGTGGTCCGAGCTCGTATATCGCCAGCTCTCCGTTTCCCACTCCGCACGGCGAATTCATTTTTCACCAGAAATACATCGATGGTCCGTCATTTTTGTTACACCGCGGCACCGGTCTTTTTCTTTTTTTTTTTCTTCACTATTCGCCGCGTTCAAACTGCGCCACAGATTTCTCTCGTGTATGTAATACCTATATTTGAATGTGGAGTGATTGCATCCCCTGTGTTTCGACTGCGCACGCTTAGCTATTACCCGGCGCCCAACCTAGTAGAGAAGTTTTAACTTTAATTAAGTTTTAAAATTCTAAGAAAATAAAGGGATATCGCGATAGCTATACGCGTGAAAAAATATTCAGCATCATTGTCCGTCTGATTTCTCCAATGAACCACAAAAACATGAATATCTCATCGTAAATTAGACTCGTAGGCGGACAGAAGAGAATTAGCTGATAGCATGCGTGAATCTGTATCTCCCGTACGGCACAACGACTATATCGTTACAATCTCGAAATCACTATAACCTTAACTCAACTCCTAACTAGTGGAGAGTACTGCCAATTCAAACATCATATGGATGGAATAGTATACACTCCCGGCTTCAGCTCTTTATCGCCGATGACGATGCCAACGTTGCCAACTATCAGCAACGGTCTCATTGAATAGGAAATGGCCATGAATGCGTCACGGCTGTATACATTTCAAGCTGACTATGCGTGTGGGAGCACATTGTGCTATCGCTCTCGGCGAACCCACGGGCAAGCCTCCACTTCTGAAGTAAAGATTAGTCAGTCATACTGCGTTCTAGTCGGCTAAACTTGTAACGCGATATTCAGTCTTTGCTTCTGTGCATAAATATGATTAATCCGAGAAGCCGGGGTACATAGAACGCGTATTAACTCAATTTGAGAGAGTCCAAATATGTGATCTGCGCATGGATCCTCGTCATGGTTCTTAGCGCCCAGTAAACGTAACTACTCGACGCATTCATGATAGATTATCAATTATGGATTACATTCACAACTGAAATTCAATATCTGTAATTTATAGAGTTACATCTATAAGGAAGAAGAAGAAGAAGGAGAAGAAGAAAAGGGAGTGAATGGAGAATGTATAGCGATTAATTGCAGCAGTACAACCGCACGCAACCGTCAGAGCTCAACATCATGGGTGTAAAGAAACTTGTGATCTTTTTAGATCAGCCGGTTTATTATTCCGGACAAAAGATCTCAGGGAGATTGGTGGTACAGCTTGACAAGCCGATGTCAATGAGAGGTGGAAAAGAAAATTGAAATTTTTTTTAAATATCTGGATGCACCTTATAAGTTTGATGTTTATCTGTTCAATGCGCTAAAACTGCAGTTGACGGTGACGGAGAATACACATATATATCTACTGTCGGATCAAAAAGGTTTGGCGGTTCAGTTTGAGTGATCATAACTTCTAAAAAAAAAATGTTAGAGCGTAAATTCAAAATCGTGCGGGAAGCGTAGAGTTTTCTGCGTTCAACAATTATTTACGGGTTTCCGTACAAAAATCGTGCGAACCGATATGTTCTCCGAAGGGTTGAAAAACGTAGTTTTTTCGGGGTACGTTGCCGTAGGTCAACTTTATATTGTCACTGTTCGTCTAACAGAAGCGTTAAAAATCTGAAAAAATTCGTAGTTATTCCCTGAACATTATCAAACGTCATGGCTTTTTAAATTTTGGAAAATATTTAAAAACCTGGACGCCGGGTGCAAAAAAGTCCAATTTCGCGATTTCGGTAACGACTGGGAACAGGTGACACCGAGCTAGCTTAAAATTTTCGTTAAAATATACACTATTTGATTCTGTAATCACTTTTTGATTTGCAATACTGAGCCTCCAGTAATAGACGTCGATAATTTTTTGAATTTACTACGGGCAATGTATGTGCGAGCCGCGATATTCGTTACTGCATTTTCCCCTCCGCGCGTCCACCGCCTCAATTGTTGCTCGCGGTCGACGTAGAAGACGATTGAAAAACAACCGATGCGGCGGAGGCGTGAAGGGGAAAATGCAGTGACGAATATCGCGGCTCGCACATACATTGCCCGTAGTAAATTCAAAAAATTATCGACGTCTATTACTGTCGGCTCAGTATCGCAAATCAAAAAGTGATTACAGAATCAAATGTTGTATATTTTAACGAAAATTTTAAGCTAGCTCGGTGTCACCGGTTCCCAGTCGTTACCGAAATCACGACATTGAACTTTTTTGCACCCGGCGTCCAGATTTTTTGATATTTTTCAAAATTTCGAATGCCACGACGTTTGATAATGTTCAGGGAATAACTGTGAATTTCTTCAGATTTTTAACGCTTCTTTTAGACGAACAGTGACGATATAAAGTTGACCTACGCCAACGTACCCCGAAAAAACTACGTTTTTTAACCCTTCGGAGACCATATCGGTTCGCACGATTTTTGCACCGAAACCCGTGAATAATCGTTGAACGCAGAAAACTCTACGCTTTACGCACGTTTTTGAATTTACCCTCTCACATTTTTTTTTCAGAAGTTATAATCACTCAAACTGGACCGCCAAACCTTTTTGATCCGACAGTAGTATTGACTTTCGAATCTTTCATTCCAGCAATTCGCTTGAAATTTTTTGGAGAAGCAGACGTGCGGTGGTCCGAAAGTGAATCAGATGGCGATAACGGAAGTCGGTCAGTGACCTACTCCGCCTCGGACGTTCTTCTGAATTTACAGAAACTAGCTTTCGGAAGTGAGTCAAGTGCATTTAAGGACGTTGCCTACCCCCGGCGCGGGCGCAGATGCTCACGGAATACAAATTCTCTCCGTCATTTATGAATATATCGAAGCCCCGTTGGAATCAATCCGAAGATGACGGAGTGATCTGTGCTTTGAATCTTTCCGAACTTTGGCATTCTTCTCGGCGTGGTAAAAAACGGCTCTGAAAGTAGGCAGAAAGTAGTATAGTTCCTGCAGTGATAAGATTGAGAATAATTCCTTCACCGCTATTCCACGAAATACAAAGCACAGATTTATCCTTTATCTTCGATCTAGAACAAAATCAACGAAATTGTGCATAAGGCCAGCGAAAAAACTTGCGCGAGCCAAAGCACGGTATAGCGATTTTTCCGCCGGAATAATCCCTCCCTATAGCCCCGTATTCCCTTACCATATTCACTTTCGCGCGGAGAGCTGAGGAGCCCGCGCTAGGCCCACTAGGCAACGTCTTTAAATAGTAGAAAATTACATAGTTTGTTGGTAGTACTGAATATTTGTGGGAGCGAAGTTTAGTTCGCAACGAACCCCGCGGACTGCTCCTTAATGGAAAATGCGAGCTTTCCGGCTTTCCACGCAATAAACCCAAGAGAGAGAGCGAGAGAGAGAAAGCATCACGGGATAGCGTGAACTAGGGATCACAGTGTGAGGAACATAGTGCGCCCAGAACCGTATGGCTCTGAGGCTTCTTGTTAACATGGCGTAGCTATTTTCCCCGAGCGTCAAACTGATCAGGAAATTTCATATTTCGGTAGAGCCAAAACGGCAAAAGTCGCGAGGTTTGTGCCAGTTGCGCGTGACCGGAAAATTCCGCTGGTATCTCCACTCGGCAAGAAAACGAGCGATTTTCAAATGGAATGTGAATAATTTCATAAATTTCAATGGTACGAGTTGCCCGAGTGTTTTTCGACAATAGCAGTAACCTTAGGTACGGCATCATTCCTGACCAAAGTCTACGAATATTGCCCCAAATATAGTTTAATCGTCTAACGATAGAATATTTTTATCTTTCTCCCACCGAAAAAATGACGAGCCATCTGACTGCATCTCAAAAATGAGAGCGGGGTGAACGTTAAAAAACAATACCTATCCACGCGGTTTCCACATAGAACGTAATATCCATTCGACATCCATATAGGACATCAATCAGAGATCTGATGTCTTATGGACGTCAAATAGATATTTGTTCCGTTTGGATTCTGAGGGCCCGTCTGCGGGCTTAACTTGTCGGTCCGATCATCCTTCTTTTGCTTCACCGATATCTGATTTTCGAAATCCAAATTAATGTACACATTCCTTTCGCAGAGGACGTCGGGGATTCTGAACTCGCCGAAGGCGATCATGTGTTCGTTTTCAACTGTCAACTGCCACAGAATTTACCTAGTAGTTTCGAAGGAAGTTATGGTCGCGTAAGATACTCTGTGACAGCGACCATTGATCGGTCTTGGAGATTCAACAACTATACAATTCATCCGTTCACAGTGATATCAGTTTGCAACCTGAACCGCAACCCGTTCGCAGCGGTAAGCGGTATTATGCAGTTGAAATTATTACCAATCTTCATAAATCGTTTTCCCAATGCAATAATATTCAACCGATTCTAACTTCTGTTTTTATTTCATTTAATCAGACACCGGTTTCAGAACAAGCTAGCAAAACCTTCTGGGGACATTCGAAACCTCTTTCCATGTCCGTCGATCTTCCTGTTCGTGGTTTCGCGCCTGGACAATTAATTCCGATCAAAGTCTTCCTCAATAACGCGTCAGGGGTTCGGATCGCGTCACTTTATGTCGCTTTGAAACAGGCGAGTTTGGCACTAGATTAAGTAACCGGTAATTGCCTTTCCGGTATCTCGTCCAGCCGTTGACAAACTCAACTCATGTTCTGGTCATTGCAGAATACGACATTTCACGCAACCTCCAAATCCAGGTCTGCCGGTCAAATCGTGTTCAGGTATGAGGTTCCCGTTCCAAAAGGGCACGAGCGCATGGAATTACCTATAAATCTCCGGCTTCCGGCTGTGCCATCTTCCTGCCTCGAATTCTGCAGCATCATTGACATCGGGTACCAGCTATGCGTCGTGGCGAAAGTAAGTGGCTGGTACCACGGAAACCTGGAACTTCACACGAATATTATAGTGGGCAATGTTCCACTGACGAGCTGCCAGCGATCGATATCGGTTGATCAGATACCTCGCGAACCCGTTGGAAAAGAAAATCAGCCCTGTAGTCCAACCCCTGAATATGAACCACCGCCGTGTGGCTTTCTTCTGCCTGCAGAGATGATGGATAAAGGTTTACGTGAGTACCTAGGACGTAATTCCCTAGTTCTGGAGCTCGGTGAATCTCGCGATTGTCGATTTTCGTTTTCAAACGTGACATTCTTCCAGCACCACTCACATACGAGCGATGTATGGGGCCAGGGAATTCTGGAGAAGGTGACGGTAGAGTTAAAAAGTTTTCTCCTCTCTATCCCGTCTACAAATTCGAGGATGCGAACGATAAGGCTTAAATTCGGGAGGGCGGCTGTTCTCGAAGAAATTAATTTGCTTTATTCTTACAGAGGCTGAGCGAGTGAGAAAAATAATGAAAACTTTCGTCTCAATCTAAGCTCAGTCCATAAGCCATGTTTTATACATTTGTATTCCATTTATTTGTAATAAATGACCGATAATTTGCAAGCTCTCCAATTATATCTTCCGTCAGCTGAACGACTTTGAAAAAATGTGTTCAGGAGTTATCGGGCGCGGCTCTCGTCGAACGTATATCCAACAAGATCGAAGTTAGGTATGTGTATGTTCATAATTCACACCATTCTGCGTAGATGTGCAGCGTTTGATCAATGCTCGCAATTTAAAGTCTCACCACGTGCATTTTACTCGGGTTATATGAATCCTATAGAAATTGATAGATTCTGTATAACTCAATAATGAAAATGAGCTCGGTAGAGTTCGAGCAAAAGCATCTCGAAATTCCATTCTACATGCACGTCCGCTTCCGTTACAGTTGGGTCCTACTGTAGTTAAGAACCAGGAGATCGTCGCCCTTTCCTAGGACACCGAAGTCCTGATGTACGGGACAGTGTATCCATCTTCGCACGAATGTCAAGAACTTAACGTTGTCTCTCAACGAGATTGAAAATCTCACACTGCACTGTGCATCGGAATGAGGAAAGACTGAGAAGAGATGTGATGCATGTAAATGAATTTCTCGTTCTTTTACTATCGTTGTTAACAAAGAAGTCTCAATACTATCTTTGTGGAAACAGGAATTTGGCTTACCGCAGCTACGATACTTCAAAGAATTCCAGCTCATATGGTTTATCATTACTCGCTTAGCTATAACATACGTTGCAAGTGAACGAGACTTCTTGTTTTCTATGCCGCCCAGTATAGTGATATCACCGTCGTCATGCGTGTGTCTGCTGCCGAGCGATTGTTAACGGTAATGTGCGCGTCGTTCGTTCCGTCGTCGACTACCGGAGTCGATTGGGCAACAGAGTCGTGTCCGAAAGCGGCCGTCGTTGATCTGACCGAAAAGACGCCAGACTCTTCAGGAACTGTGTACATATCGGATGAAGCTTGCCCATGGGAAGCGATAAAAACCACAAATGATAGAAAATTCAGCTGTCTGTGCAGGTTGAAAATGTGTCTATGGTTCCGTTGCGCTGAGTCATATCATCCAACTACTATGCGGCTCAGGTGTATCGACGTTGAATACACTTTCGTCGATGAATATCGTGAGATGTATGAACGTAACGATCTCCATTCGATTAGCCATGAGCCTTGTTCAGCGAATGATTCGATGAATAAAAATTGTACCTTGTGTTTTGAATCTTACTTCGACTATCGGAGGAATGTTTCGTTGGATGATAATGTCCCAAAATATAACCGCTGCTCGGAATCTGATCCAATAGTTGCGGCTTTCGGAGTATGTAATGAGCGCCAAAGTGACAATTTACTAGTCTGGTTCTTGGTCTGCGCAATCATCGCGGTTCTCTTCATGCTCATGACATTTATCGTATACAGTGTGATACCGAAACTGAAGAATTTGCACGGCTCGATATTCCGGTGCTACTTAGCTTCGTACATTTCTTGCATGATTCTATTCATGATCTACGCCTCGACGAATGCAATGCTATCAGACTTCGTCACCATCACCTACGTCGCAAGTTGTAAGTATGCAATCCCACAAACATCTTCGCAAGCTTACCTCGTCGCCTTGCCTCACAAAAGAATATTGCCTATCGTGATCTCCCCGTTATCCCACATTCGAACTTGTAAAACATCGATTACGCTTCACCAATTTTATTCTCCGAATGAAATACACTTCTCTAGCCGCTGAATCATAGACGTCCAAACTCCCTACCTCCGTAACTGATTTCAGTTTTTGGATTCTCCTATTTCGGCTTCGCAACTTTACTGTGGTTGAACGTGATGAGCTTCAACGTGTGGCGCACATTCCGGTAAGCTGTACCAGTTTATTCAGCGAACACATGAATATGTTATATATGCATGTCGTTTAATTTCAGTAAGTTCCGACCAACTGGCGATATCAACAATCTGGATGTGAAAAACGATGAAAGAAGAAAGTTTGTCCTCTATTCGATCTACGCTTGGTGTATTCCCGGCATACACAACACTTTATTTTTCACTGTGTTAATTACGTATTCCCGTACATTTGGAGGTGAGCTTTCAATTATCCGATCCTAAACTACGATCGGGAGCAAGAAATTGTACTCGGTCGAAAACGCGAAGAAAAATATTGCGTTTAGTCTATTATGAAATGAAAGTGTGAAAATAAATGATCGGTAACTACTCAGAACAGATCATTTTTCACGCCAGAAGTTCACGAGTTCATTCCATGCATGCAACTCAATTTCCGAAGATATTACCGTTCCTAAGAATCTTGGTATTCAAAACTTCGAAGTATTGGAAATTCGTATTTATTGGATGTGAAAATTTGAAATTTTTGACAAAAAATGACAAACTTCAAACCAACATGCTGCAAGAGAATATATATATAGAAAGCGTTTGTTCAGTAAAGTTTGATACGAATCGCAATCTCTTACCGGGCGAAAAACTAATTGAATATTTGGCAAAATCCGAAAAAACCGGATGTCGAATATCTCTCGAACGTCAAGTCCAGATGGACTGAAACCTGGGGGATTTCCACGTCTTGGTGCACACTATAAGGGGTTTAAATTTCAAGCACATCAAATTTTTAGGGCCCAAACGTTGGTTGATAATTGGTCGAATGGCCCATACATAATACATCTTTTCACTTTCTCAGTTTCAGTGGTGAAGTCTATATTCTTTTACTATCCAATTGCGCTAGTTGTTGGCACCGCCATATCCAACGCATGGCTATACATCTTGACGGCTATGGCGATCAAGAAGCATAAAAAGGAAACGACTCAGGTAGTCGATGGCGTGAATAAACATCACCAAGCGAGCGAACAATGGTACGTATGAAGATTATAATTCAAATTCATGCAATTTACACAAAAATAGATAACCAGATGAATTATCAAAGATTTTGTGAATATGGTAACGTACAATCGTCGTCGCAGGCTGCCCTCCTTATAATTTCATTCTATAACGAACCGATGCAAAGAATTTGAGTGTCATACTTTCTTGTGTCGAGTCTTGAGATACGCGCCGGAATAGAGAAACGAATACTGGATTACATTCAGTCATATGCAAAGGCATTTCAAATCGAGTAAAGTCTTTTATCATTTCATCGCAGGTTCAATCTATACGTGAAACTTTTCATTCTAATGGGTGGCCCAGCGATACTTTGGGGACTCGCATTGTACTTACGGATTCAAATGTTCTGGATATTCGTCTACGTAATCGAAGCACTCCAAGGTATTTCTGTCTGCTACATATTCGTGTGGAAGGACGACGTCAAGCGGTTGATCCGTGAACGATTTGACGGCACGCTGCGATCATTTTTTCGACGTAATTTATTACCCACGATCCAACAAAATTGACAATACTTCGTCGATCGTAGTAAAGATGTCTGCCGAGTGCATCCCAAGGAATGAGTACCGGAAGTACCATTTTAATTTTTTCACCATTTTTAACCATCGTTTTGGGCAGTCAAATAAATTGTACAATCCAAGATTAACATGCTGTCTGCCCCCGTTCAATCTTTCCTCAGTGCCTCACCTTTCACAGTTAGGTATGTCGAACTCAGGACTGGAATATCGGACTGGAAAGCTCCGGGAAAGCTGAGTCGGAAAAGCCTGAAGATACTGACTGACGGTAGAGTCCAAGTCCAAGAATTCGCTTCTTTGTGAGCCGTATATACGAGTTTCAGGATACCAAAGATCAGGCTCAATTTTTAGGAAGCGATCGTAGTCAGCTAGAAACTACCTTCCGATTCTATAGAGACGAAATTTGGAAAATCTTGCGGGAGGTTATTTATATATATAATCCACAATGAAACCGGGGCGCGCGTGGAAAACCAAAGTACTGAACTTCGGCGATCATTGGATTAATAATTGTAAACCATAGATTGACCGAGAAAAACTCATTAATGATCTAGGTGCAGTTGACGGTATAATGAAGATTTTTCAAAATGACCGTTTCATGCAGTCCAAGATGCACGCAATCCGAGTCTGCATACTTCACAGCGATGTGGTACTGGATACTAGAGATTCGGAAAAGTCGAAACGTGGAGAAGTTTGCCGGCAGGTACCTCGTGCTCGTAGAGCAATAGAAAATATCATATGTATAATTCTAATCTGTATCTGAAAGATTGAGAGTGACGTTGAAAAATGTTAAACAGATATTGATGTTGATCGAGTATTGGTTGAATTCAGGAAAATGTAAGAAGAAATTGTGAACATATGAGAGTACATAAACTAGCGATCTCTGACTTCAATGAGACTCCGTGGTTATAGTTACAGACATTATCGGATAATGAGATGATCAGGTCAAAAGAGTGTGTATCTCGAGAGCGCGATATATATCGGTTTGGCCGATAAACTAGTTTCATGAATTCATATTTGGCGGGTAAATTAGTTGCTAGATACGCTTGGGGGTAGCGATACCTTGCGTATTGATCGGTGACGTACTCTGACGGAATGTTTCCAAACCGTTAATCGAAAGCCGAGATTTGTTGTCGTGCATTAACCTAACTTCAAAGATCATTCTGGTATCTAAAAATCATAAATTTCAAAGCGGCAAACGGTTGATTCATCTAACAGAGCGTAAAAAATGAGCAGGCCGGCAAAGATTACAAAACTGGATGAAACTGTGGTGAACAGAATTGCCGCTGGTGAAGTTATTCAAAGGCCTGCGAACGCTCTTAAAGAACTCATCGAAAATAGGTTAGGAACATGTAAACAAACAACTTAACCCCCAATTTTTCCCGCCATCAGTGTTCATTGTAAAACTTGATCATCCAATATCACAACTTCGCTTTTCTTGCAGTCTCGATGCTAAGGCTAATAATATCCAAATCACCGTCAAAGAAGGCGGCTTGAAACTTCTTCAGGTGAGTTTTTGAATTTGAAATTCTACACGTGTTCTATCATCGTTTCCGTTTTCTACCACAATTATCTTCAGAGATATTGAAATTGAAGGCTTGTCAGGCCCTATTGTTGGTCATTGTTGGATGCATTGTTACCTATTGTTGAACGCAGTGGTCTTTTAATAACACTTCGATATAAACAAAACAAAACTCCCATCCGTCGGTAAAACAGATTCAAGGACGGATTAATTGGTACAAAACTGTCACATCGACATGCTTTTATTTTATTTTATTTTATTTTTCTCTTATCAATCATTTTATCAACGAATGATAAATTTCCTAATCAAAAACCGTTGAAGATCATTCGATGACGTATTATGCATTAAAAATCGTGACGAATTCAACCCTGAGGTAATTTTTTTTTTGTTTATTTTCCTCCAGAAAAAGAACTTGAGTTGATAAAATAAGTGACCGCAACGAAAATTTCTGTCGTATCCCGTTTCGAGAATGTTCGAAACAATTTTCTCTTCTATATATGTAGCACGTGTACAATCTTTCCTCAATTTTGAATTTTTTTATATTCGATTCTTTCACAATAAACAACAGATACAAGACAATGGTACGGGTATTAGAAAAGAGGACATGGATATCGTTTGCGAACGTTTTACAACCAGCAAATTACAGCAATTCGAAGATCTCAAAACAATTGCTACGTTTGGATTCAGAGGCGAAGCTTTAGCTAGCATTAGTCACGTCGCCCATCTCACCATCACCACTAAAGTTGCAGACGATCCTTGCGCATATCGGTAATAAAAAAAAAAAAATAGAATACGGAACGAAAAAGAAAAAAACTTTCTGTTTCACTAACTAATAGATACGTACTTCATGCTATGAAATCTTCACATCCTCACAGAGGGCGGGAAATTTTTGAATATTATTTTTCTCCCATTTGCCCCCCCCCCCCCCCCCCCCCCGTTTTTTTGAATCTAGCCATTCTGAAGCATGAAAATACTTGAATATGACATAGGAGAAAGTCATAGGCAGAGAATTTTTAGTTTGAAAAAAAGATGAATAACAATAATAATAATAGGATCGAACTAATATTCTATAGGGCTTCTTACATAGACAGTAAATTGAAAGCTCTTCCAAAACCGTGCGCTGGTAGTCAGGGTACGACTATATTGATAGAGAATCTATTTTACAACGTAGCGACAAGACGTAGAGCTCTGAAAAGTCCTTCAGAGGAACTTTCTCGGATACAAGAAGTGGTCAACAAATATGCTATTCATAATTCCGATGTTGGTTTCGTCCTCAGAAAACACGGGGACATTGTTCCTCAGGTGAGAAAGAAGACACAATATCTATTCACGAACTCGCAAAAATTCGGCCATATATTTACAGAACGAAAAGAATGTTTGAACAATACGTAACACGACATTTAGCAAATTTTTCAATTTGTAATCTTCTCCGATCACTTTTTCCCATTTCTATTCTCCAATCTCTTCGTTCTTAGGTACGAACGCCTCACAATTCTACGAGGGTCGCTAATGTTCAAACAATTTATGGAAAGTCTGTTGCTAGAGAGTTGTTAGAGGTGGAACATTCCGATGATACTTATCAATTCAAATTGAAGGGTTTAATAACTAACGCCAATTACTCGAACAAGCGCTTCACACTTTTGTTGTTTATCAATCACAGGCTCGTTGATTCTACGCGTAAGAATGTTTGCGGATTTTTTTTTTTTTCATCAAATCCGTATCTTAACAGCGAAACAATGATTGAATGTATATTCTTGTCTTTCTTTGAACAGCAATAAGGAAAATGCTAGAGGATTTATACTCGATATATTTGCCCCGAAAATCTCATCCCTGGTGCTACATATCTCTAGAAATAAACCCGTCAAATATCGACGTGAACGTGCATCCAACAAAGCACGAAGTTCGATTCCTCCACGAAGATACGATAATAGAAAAGGTCAAAGATGCCTTAGACGCTAAACTTTCAGGAAATAATGCCTCCAGAACTTTTTATGCTCAAGCCAGACTCCCTCAAGTCGATATAACTAAACAAGCTCTAGAGGAAGTCCTTCCAGAATATAGCAATACTAAGAATAAAGAGAAAGCTGCTAATACTTACGCTTATCAAATGGTCAGAACCGATTCGACTGATCAAAAACTGGAAAAATTCAATTTCACAGTAAATTCTACGATCAGCAATCAATCTGGTGAACAGAAACGAGAAACTAGTCACGAAGAAGGCGAGTCCCATATTCGTTCACCTGGTCTGAATTTTCAAGAGGCAATCGTAGAAGATGAGGTTTTCCCGCGAGAAGAATCTGAAGCTCTAGATAATTCTGTTAAATCTGACTCAAAAAAATCAGGATCAAATTTTTTCAGTAACCTGATGAATAGTCTTTCACCAAAGACTTCCACGCAAGCTGAAAATCCTTGCGATGACACAAATATGGATGATACTGAGATTTCGGAAATCTCAGAAATCGGAGCTTCGAAAAATGATGATTCGGAGGCAGATTTGGCCGCAGGAAAGGCTCTGAAAAGGGTTTACCAATATTTCGGAAACGGAGAGAATATCGATCACGTTAAAACGATGGTCGAGCCAGTTAGCAAAGAATTGGTCGGTGATGAGCGAAATGAAGAATTGGAAAAGGGGGCAAAAAATGAGAATGGAATTCCGAAGAAACTTTCACCGGGGAAGGGAATCTCAGGGATCGATAAAACTAGCGAAAAACCTCCGAAGCCAGAGTTTAAATCTTGCTCTGTTAATTCTACAAGGAGAGATGTGAAACTAACGAGCGTCTTGAAACTCCGTAAGAATGTTGAAGATAATTACCATGAAGGGCTCAGAGATATTTTATCGAATTTAATTTTTGTCGGATGTGTTGACGAAACTTTCGCCCTCGTACAGAGCGGGCTCAATCTTTATATTTGTAATACTCCGAAGCTCGTGTAAGTGCGATCGATTTTTGGGTAAAAAAAATTTTTACCGATTTTCCTATTTTAGCAGAAGAGTTTGCAAAGATTCTTGGGACAACTGGAATATTTTTGTTTTAATCCGAATTTAGAAATAAATTTTTTTCGAATTACTTTCGAAGCTTCGTAATTTATTGTCACTTATAATCGCCAAGCAGATCACAGTGTTAATCAAATTGCTTTTCAAATTTAGGGAGGAACTTTTCTACGAAATTATGCTTTACGACTTTGAAAATTACGGCGTCATACAATTTTCGGTGAGCTAAATATAAAAATAAAAATATATATAATATTGCGAACAATAAATGGTGGCTGTAAAAAGAGTAATAAGATTCAAAGTGCTATTATTCTTTCATGTTTTCCAAACCGAGATCGAAGTTCTTTTTTCATTCTTGTCTTCATTTATACATGAAAAACTCCTAGAGATCTAGTTCATCTGATTCTCCTGTATTCGGAATCACTTTTCAAATTGTCAACGAGGACAAAAACTGCAACATTTCGATAACTTTTTGTAAAAACTAGTAAATAATTGTCAGATTTTGGGAATTCGCAGCTTATTACACTTCCGGAGGATTCCTAACAATTTCGTTCGCCGCAATATCGCAGATTTTTTCCCCGTCAAAGATTACGAGAATGATGCCATTTTGGAGTTTTTGAACACAATAGTTACTGTTAGCATCTTCGAGCAAAAAAAAAAAAAACAAAAAAACATATTTTTCAGGAACCTGTCTCACTATCTGATCTAGCAATGCTAGGACTTGAAACCGAGGAGGCTGGGTGGACAGAAGAAGATGGTGATAAGGAAGAATTAGCAAATAGCGTTAAAGAATTATTGCTAGAAAAGGCAGACATGCTGAACGAATATTTCTCAGTGATAATCGACAAAAAAGGAATGTTGAAGTCCCTGCCAATTTTATTGGGTCAGATGATTACGAAAATTATCAATTTTTCAAAACTGATTAAAAATCCTGGAGAATTCCATTCACGGAAGAAGAATTGAAAATCCGGAAAACTGACCTGCGATTTTTTGCTTTTCAGATAAATATTTTCCCAGCAAAGCTGGAATGCCTCTCTACGTATTACGATTAGCTACAGAAGTAGATTGGACGGGAGAACAGCCGTGTTTTGATGGAATATGTAGAGAAACGGCCAAGTATTACAGTCAGATAAATACAACCGACGAGAATTACGATTGGAGAAATATTACAGAGCACGTTTTATACCCTGCGATTAAAAACAGTCTTTTACCGCCGAAGCATTACGCTCACGATTCCACGATTTTACAAATTGCAAGACTTCCGGATTTGTATAGAGTTTTCGAGAGATGCTGATTCAATGAAAACGCCGAGGGGATCGGCATATTTCGTACAGAGCATTTGAGAACAAGCGTTTTACCCTTCTGAAATTTATTTGTCTCCTCAGTTTTTAGTCTTTGAATTTCAGAATTTTACCTTATTTTTGTGAAATAGTTGTTCCCTGAAATTCCTATAAGTTTGTCTATGTATGTGCAATTCATAGCACGAATAATTCGATTACAAGCTTTATCAGTATAACATTTTCAATCGCCAGATTATATATTTCACCTCGAAGACTTCTACTAATCCCGCGGATAGATATTTTGATATAAACGTTGAAATCGTATAGACCAATAACAACGTATTTTGATTTTCTGTGCAGTAGATTCAATCTCACCGAGAAATTAGAACGGTGGCTAAACCGCCATAAGTTTACTCCGAATTTTTTTTGCCAAATGTTCCAGGTGGTCTACGGGTTGCAAATAATTGGGTGTATTGTATGTCGATGAATTTCAGAAACTGTAATTTTGGGAAGCAAATTTCAAATACTCTGAATTGTAAAAGTAGCGCGGATCGGCGAAATTCACTTCGAAATCGAGAGACCGAGTACCACAATTATGGAATCCTGTATCTCGGAAACTATTTGTTAGAATGGAAATTTGAAATATATAAAAAAGAACTAGAATTATACTGAAAGCAAGACAAGAAATGGCAAAAGGAGTCTAATCACAGCTAAACTAATAATAATTCTATATTATTTAAATGTGATACATACAGATTTACATACTACGTATAATATACATCATACTATACTAATAAACATTGAACGATATTCTATTCTATTCTCTTCGCCTTCCTCACTCCATTCACGGTAAATAGAACAAATAAACGACATGTGAAAGGTAATCTAGGTATTTAGAGACTATATCATATTATACCGATCGCCGATTACCAACTTATAAACCTTTCTTCGATCGCACGAAATCTTGTTCTTCACATTATCGGAATGAGAGGCTAAGAAACTTGGGAATTTTTTATTGGAAACAAAAAAAATCCAACACAACGATTTTTGTCCATTCTATTTCTTCAAATAATCTAAATTGCATGTAGAGTTTGAGGTAATCTACAAATTCAAATTCGAGGTAGAAAAATTGACGGAAACCCGCTTTCAGTTGTTCTAGACTGTTCTATGGGGAGAAAAAGACGATTTCTTATTCTCATCACAAGCAACTGACATAAATGTTGAAAAAAATGAATTTATTGGTAACGTGTGCAATAAAAAATTCTTCAGAATGGAAATATTCATTTAATATGTATATTGTGATTATTCGCGGTTTGCTTTTTCGATTTTTAGTTTTCCAAGGATGTTCTTTTTTTGTTCTCAGGGGATGATAAAATCAAAAAGCCTACAACGAATTGTGCATTTCATATCAGGTATGGTATTCGTGTTTTCGTAGACGATGTTCAAGTTTTGTTTTATTATTTCTCCTCCTTTCTTTGTCTCCTGACAATAATGATCATCAGGATCAGTAGTGTATGCTTTTTGGTTTTTGATTTTCAATTGTTATTAATTTAGGCAAAGAAATTCTGATTATTTTAGAGATCTTCACACTTATCTCTAATTATTCTTCTTCTTCTTCAAGTTTCTTCTTCTTCTTCTGTTATTGTCCATTTACGCTTTCGCTACTCCAACTAAAGCTGGTCGAACTATGCGCTCGTGCAGTTTATAGCCCACTTTTGATACCACAACTACTGTGCCTGGTGCTTTGCCCTCAACTTCCTGTCAACGAACATTGCGAAAGATGAAAATATTAGTTTACGAGCAAGATGAAAAGAGAATATAAGTATTGTGGCGTTTTCGATTGGGATGCTCGTTACTGCACTGAGAGCAGGATCCCTAGGTTTCGATACAATACGAGTTAGGATTTAAAAACAATGGAAGCGCCATACGTTTCTTTCTTTTCATACTTCTGGACTAAATAAACCTCCTTTGACCATCAAAATCCATTAAAGTAGGTATACAGACTTAATTTTGTTTGGACCTTTCATAATTTACCATCAAAAATGTAATTTTTATCATCTTTGATTACAAATTTTATGATTCAAAGTTTGATTTTCACCCATCTGAATGACTAAAAACCTCTGAAAATCTATTCTTTTGTTTCATACCTCGATATGGGATAGAACAAACTGATTTTTGATCAATCGAAACCCCCAAAAATTGACTGAATATGATTTGAAAATCAAAGTCTACGACTCAAAACAACGAGCATAAAAACGCCGATCTTTTCACCTGTTGAAACAATGCCTCGTGTTGATTCGGGTCGAATTTCTCATTTATAGGATTCAAGGAGACCAGCCCATGCTTAGTAAAGACCTGAAAAAAAGAACCAGAATGAAATTCAGTACAACAGTAACAATCATAAGGTCAGCCAGTGTCATAATTTGTTTCCATTATTTTCGTTATTCCAACGATGTTTTTCAACAAATTATCAATTTATCAAAACTCCTATTCAATTTCCATCCCCGTTACCTTGTGCAATTGAGCTTCAGTCATGGATAATCCTTCGTAGAGGCTTTTGAGGTGCGGATTTCTCTCCGTAAGTTCATCTTTGGGAACGCTTTCGGTAGCTTTGCCTAGGATGTCGGCGACGTCGAGTAAATCCTTGCAGAATTCTTGGATACCGAACTGTTTGGCGTCTTGAATTTGTTTAGTTAATCTAACTCGTAGATTTTCCCCATCTGCCAAAGCCCTCTTATATTTACTATCCAATTCGACAACACGCTCTTTGTACGCCGCAAGATCCTTGTTCAATGCTTCTAATTCTAACGTTATTTTTGTCTCATTCTCTGTGAGGTCCGGAGGAGTATTCGGAGGCTCTGCATTTCCTCCGTCTTTCACTTTTCTCTCTTCTGTTGCTAGGCTAGATCTTTGCTGTCTTTGGAATGCGGTCAGAGATGAAAGCGACGGCCTGTATGATAGAATAAATTGGAATACGTTCAAGTCAAAATAGAGGATTTTTCGGGATAGAAGAACTGGAGTCTTTTTCATTTCACGATTTATTACTTCTGAAAGCTTTGTAGAAGCTAACAGAATTGAGAAATTTTATTTCGAATTTCAAGTTTTTTTTTCAAATTCAATGAAAATCTTACAGATTCTATTTTCTGATATTACAAAACTTCGAATATGTTTTGAAGAAACTTTAAGTTCACTGAAAATATGAAATAGCGATTGTCCGAAATTTTAAGAGATTAACAATCACATTCTTTTCAAACCGTTATAATATCGACTTGTATAATTTCGTATTTTTTGAGATGTAATCGAATATGTTTAGAACCTTTTCCATCTATTTTAGGTATTCCCAAATTTTGCGAAGACTTTGGAAGTGTTTCAAAATTATATGAGACGCTATGGAACTGTTGAAAATTCTCTGAAATATTCTGATCTCTTGTATTGTTTGAAATGGTGTAATCGTATGATCCTTTGAAATGAAGTCAAATTATTCAAAATCGTTTGAAGTTTCGTAAAATGAGTACTAAAATTTCTTAAAATCTTATGATAAGACTTCAAATTCTCCGAAAATTCGATATAAAGAAATTATTTCTGATCTTTAATAATAATAAGTATTGTGCAGTATGTAGATTCAAGTTTGTCGAAAATTTCTGTTTGGTGAATGTGTAACCCGCACAGTCGCCAATGAATTCAAAATATTTTAGAAATCTCCTGAAAGTTTGTGAAACAATGAGTCGAAAGAAAATCATTCGACATTCGACGAAGAGATCTGTTTAAATCTTTGATTTCTTTGGAATTATTTTACGGAAAACTACACGAATAAAATCTCCTAAAATTGTAAATTTCACAATGTGAGAAATCTTAAAAAATCTTGAAGAAAAAAAAAAATGAAAGACTAATAAAAAAAAAAGACTGAAACCAGAAACCGAATATATTTTTAGTTTCAGTTTATCACTATTATTATTATTATCATCATTAATCCGTGAAAGGTAGAAAAAATATTGTGAAACGCAAACGATTTGATAAAATATTCGTATCTGGACAGAAAACAATTGATAACCGTTAAAGTAGGAATCTAATTAATCGTCATTGATGCCAGAATATTCTTCCGAATTGTAGAACGAACATGGATTACATATCCATGATGTAGGTAATGTTATCTCAAATTTACGCAATTCGAGATCTAGATAAACTGGTATTTAAAATTTTGTCAAAAAAGTATAATCAATTCAAAAGAAGTAAGCCAAATGTTGTAAAGTGAGCACAAAATAGCCGAAAGGAAGGATACGTACTGATACGAGTAGCGTGATTGATGCGGAATGAATTGAGGGAAATAGCTGAATTTGATGAAAAACGAAAAGGGAACTGAACGTGTTTGCGGCTAGTAGTTAGTGCAAACATTAACGCATTTATGCGCATTGATGACGCAACTCAGACCGGAGGACCTAACCTCTAAGAATCGTATAGTTTTTCGGAATAAGCAATAATCGGTGAGAATAATAGATGCATACATAATACACTACACAGTTGTTACCTTAACCTCGCGGTTTTTGTCAGCTGATAGATATTCTCTATTGCCATTCTCCCGAATCTCACAGTTCCTGGTAAACCGAATAATGCCATTATCACTTCTCTTCGGGTGCTCGGTACGGTCTTGTAGGATGATGAAACTTAACCTCTTTCGCACACAATAACCAGAATCCTAACGAACAACGTGATCCGAAACCACTGAACTCTATTGTAGGAACTACGAAACCATACGCAGAAATAAAATGCTGCCATCTTACGGTCGAAATGTCCCAAACAGTTACTCAGTCGGTAACAAGCCTCACCATTGTGAAGCCTAGCCCGTTATTGAAACATGTTCAGTGATCGATGGCTGTTTCGAATGCTGCTTGAAATTAGCCTAACGCATTCACAATTTGGGAATTAATTTTTAATCCATAAATTTCGTTTGAACGAAGACGATTCGGAAAATGCTCGTGATTTCTCAACTCTTAGATTGCCGGAAACATGGAAATGAACATGATAAAACCAGGGTTGCCGTGGGCGTTGTAGGCCAACTTCACAACGTAATTCAAACAATCCGGAACAACGGAAATCCAAATTTAGGATATTCCTATAGCAATTGCTTTCGAATTTCTCTCGATTTCTCACCCTCGGATATAACAGCTTCCTAATATTCTTCGTCAAAATAGGATATTGTAATGTGACAATAGAATCTAGATTCTCGTTCATGTTATTCATTGTTCCTTGAATGCATTTGCAAGTGGTACTACATTTTACATCGTATATTTGTTGCTCCTGACGCGGAGGTAACCGAGCGTGCACACTTTAACCCCGCCGCGATCCGACCGGAAACACGCGTACCCTCACTAGAATTTGTTGTGGCCCTGGCGATGGAAGAATCGCAAAAGATATGTCGGTCGCGTAGCCGGGCTTTTCCTATCGAAGTTATAAGCAGGTGCATCAGGCCACATCGTGTCCGGGTAGTTTGATGAACCTGTTTCTGTATTCTAATGAGGTTATAAACTTGTGGTGATTATGGAATATCGGTGAGCGACAACAAGAGGAATTATCAGTCGCCAATTAAAAACCGGTCCGAAAAACCTCGGCGATGTAAAATTCGCGTGTATAATAAACGTGATATCATAATCATTCATCAAGGTTAGTCCTCCGCGGCTGAAAGGACATTCACAGCTTTGTGGAATAGTAGTTTACATTCTATTGTGATTATTCTTCTTCGTCGATGAATTAGATTGCCAATGAGGTTACATGTGTTTTTAGTGTTTGGCGTATTGTTCATATACATAACTCCAGAGTGATATTTTTATTGTGAGATAACATCGAGGCCTGAAAAATTTGCATCGTCGTAGTTCATAGTTTGTGGTCAAATCATATTAGTCATGGATGAATAATATATCCTGAAAGTGATACCGCCGTAGAAAAAGTTGACAGTCGAGTGCGGATAAGAACGGCGCTCTATTTATAAAACAATCTATGACATATAAGTACCTGCTTTTCGCGAAGGTCAATTGAGTTAAATATGCAACCCATGATATTATATCTCGCATAAATCCATGTTTCAACTTGGTACATAAGATCTGCTGTCAATCCATAACCATAAATGTTGGGAAAATGATTTATTATCGGTATTCCGTGACCGTTGAAAAATACTCATCATTTGCCTCTGGTGCTGGATAGTTCATGGCGGACGTCGCGTCACCTTCGGCAGAAGTGGTGAGTACTTACCGAAGTGAACAAATTAGTTTTCAAAGAAAAAGTAATACGTATAGTTAAATTGGATTGAATACGCGACGAATAGTTCCATCGCGTATTCTAATACATAGGTCTGTATAATAGGGATGCTGTAGTGAAGTATGAAAGAAAAACAATTGATAATCAGCGTTCAATCTCATAATCAACCGCGATTGTGAATTGTGTTTAATTTTATATTCTTCATGTGGCGTTACAATCAGAAATTTTAGGCCTGAGGAAAAATCGCATCATATAATCGTACAATGCAATTCATCAAAGAGTTCAACGTATTTCATAAAAAGAATAATCTTTGCCGAAAGGGATGCCGGGTGAAAAATTTGACGATCGTGTCACACAGGCGTGTGAAGTGACGCTATAGGTATGTTGCGAACAATGACACTTGACAGTCGTGCTCTTCACGGAGTGTGCGCCGCGCGGCCGGGTGATTATATTTTCGTTGATTTCCAGTTGGATATGTAATGCAATGAACAAAGGTGAAAAGAGTTTATTATACTTGTATTCCGCGAGCATTCGAAATATTTAAATCTAATCATGTAATTCATATTCATTGAAACTATGTTGGAAAATTCCGCCACATTCATTGCCTGTGATTGTTTTTTTCTTCCCCACGCATTGCATAAGTATATTGGAATGTCCGCGGTAACAAATTATTATTGTAAACGCCCAATAATGTAGTGTAAGTTTTCTTCGTACATCGTAAATAATTTATTATGAAATTTAATAAATTCATACACAATTTTATATTTCTCCTCCAAAAGTTTAGTCAAATTATGAATTTAGCTATGAATTTGAAGAACACGCTCAGTTATTCACTCTGCCGAGCCGTATTTGTAATTTTGCACGAGACTTCTGTATAGTATATTTGTTGTAAATTCAAAATCATTCTTGATAGTGTAAATCTAACAAGGAGAGCGTCGACTTCGGGTGACGCTTTTGGATCAAACTGCTAGGGCTGTTGATTTAGACCAAAATATAAGGATTGCTATCAGTATCCAAAAAACTGCAGATTACCACAAAGCATTCAACTTGATGAAGTTATGACGACGATTTGTGAGAAAATGTAGTTGTCAAGATAAGTTATGTAATTTTCGTTTCGATGAGGTATTGCGGACCATCGAGAAAGGCACTGAACTTTTGGCAATTTTTCTAATTCGGACCGAGCCAAAACTCTGAGGGCTTATGAAATTAAACGAAGCATGGTGAGCTTTATATTTTGGCCCAAATAAACAGCCCTAGCAGTTTGGCTCGCAGTTTGATCCAAAAGCGTCACCCGGAGCTGAGGTCCGCCGACACTCTCCTTGTAACGTGATTTGAATCATCACCGCCAATCTACACGATTGCTAGACTCGCGTGGTAATGAAACTTTTGAAATTGGGTGTCTGTATACCGACACACCTGTATGGTAACTGGCTTTCAAATCTTCGCTATCGTTAGTTCATCAGAATTACGATAGATGGCACTGGCGTTGGTGATATTTGAAGCACAAAAAAGCGCTTTGTAAGGTTGAATTTTCGGAATAACGTAACAATGAAAAAGACTTATGTATGGACATTTAAAATCGATTCGTTGATCGAATACGTAGTGGGAAATTACACAGATTGAGGATTTATCTTTCGTAATTAATGCAAGATTCGTATAATTCCGTTTAAACCATTCGATTTTGGGTATATGGTCATTAAAAATTTATAATGGAGATTCTTCGCAGACGTGGATGAAAATTTTACGTATGATACAAAATATGAATAATTACTCTTCATTGCACTTCATAAGCTTGATTGAAATCGAATGATTATTGAAATCATTGGAATTCATGTAACGTGATAAATTCATGCGATGAATTAATTTTATTTGAAAGAACGAAAATTGAATGTAAATTTTTCAATATTAAGCATTCATAAATTCTCCGCAATTAAAACCTGTTCAATTATACACACAGACGCGTTTCATACGTGGCGAGTAATTAGTTTTTACCCGATATAATTACAATAATCACAACCTAGTAGTGGGGTCGAATCTAATTTCACGTTAAATTACATTACGTATGATTATTATTTTACAGCGAATGTTTGAAACTGCCCTAAAAAATCATTATCTCGTCGTTCACATTATCCCATTATGTTGTTCTCTCGTCTTGAGCGTTCGGAGCTGATTTGTTTTATGCTCAAGCGAATGAATTTGAGAAACCTGAAAAATTCTATTTCTTGTAAAAAGCTCATTATTTACCTTCTTACTCCTTGAAATATATCAAAATCCATCCGTAAAGATTTTTTTTTACCAATTATCAGTTGTGGCGAATCGGAAGTGGCACGTATCGAGTAAGGATCAATTCCAAGCCGATAAAGGGAGTTGATTATCCCTTGGATCGGACTCTTAACGACCCAATCGCCACCTCACCTCAATGCCTAAACCGTTATTCTCTCACCCCCAACGGAGCAGTAGAAATGGTTGATCGTGTCTACAGTTTTTTGGCAAGAGTACACTGCTTTCGTTTCGTCTAGTCGTTAAACTTCGATTTATAAATTATTGTTAATGGGCGGTTTTTCGACGTTGACAAAGAATGAAGTATAGGGGCGAACTGTGTGGTGTGAGTGAGTTCAAACCGTCTAATAAATATAATAAATGTTTATTGTTTAAATTCTACTTTTCGTCTTCCTACGTGAGCAGTTTAAGTTCCATTGTCTGGTGAATGAAATTAGCCAGCCATGGCGGGGGTCGCGTTGTGCGACGAGAGAAAAAGAGAGAATGAGAAAGAGAGAGGTTGGTTAATTAACGAGGTGGTGTTAAACTTTTTAACAGCTCGCTCCCAGAAAGTGATTAAAATTAGAATAATACGCGGGGGCTACGTGTTTCGAATGAAAATTAACCCTGCTACTAGGTTTTCTCCACTTCAGCTACTCCCATTCTCAACCCTTTTTTGGGCTAGAGTCTTTCTTCCTCTCCCCTCCATTGTGCAGGAGAGGGGCACAAGAAAGAAATAACATTTCTTCGAAACAAGATTGACGTTTTATTTCCCCGTTTCCTGTATTCTCTATTTTTCATTTCGCAGTTTTATCCCAAGAAGAGTTTATAGCTTTAAAAATTATAGAATCGTACGTTTGTTATAGACGTACAGAATATAATAACGCCTTTTAGGGTACCGCACGGTGAAATGGGCATCGGTCTTCACTAAGAACTCGTTGTCGTATATTCTGTATCCACTTACACCTACCCGCTATTCCTACTACTTACCACTGCGGCTTGTTTAAACACGAGAAAACAAGCTGTCGTCCGGTATTCTCGATCAGAATACAAATCGTTCTTCGTCACGCTCGGTTTAACACCGCAGATAGGCATGAGGCGAAACTTTACTTTATGTATGATATGTTGCACTTGCACAGTACATATTCGTCTTCGTGTCATTCAATTTATCGAGTAAATACAATTATATGAATCACTCTCTTCAAAAAAACTTTTCTTCAAAAACGCAGGGACCCGTCACCGTCTACGAATTTTGTATAATTCTAAAAAACAAAAACGTTCAAACGGGGATTCTAGCAGAGAATTCCCAGTGATCTCTTACAGGGAAAGTGGAATCACACAATGAGGATACATATTGATCCAATTTTTGAGATGTGTTAAAATTTGATGGGTACAAATCATCCGTCACAAGAAGGCGAATTGAAGTAAATGCTATGCCTTCCAGGAGAATGTGCATTCTTCAATTTTCCATCAGGGGCCGCTCAGTGCTCATCATTTTTCCGGATGTTTGCCAAGAACTGCTTTCCCTCTTGGACCATTTCATGTACAGTACACACTCGTGCATTTGTGTGGAGAACACACCTACAGTATACCTATATTTACCCGAGCACTTGGCAGCCGTAATCGCTAAAGCGTCGTCGCCGTCGTCGTCGTCGTCGTCTTCTCCAAGAGAGACACAGTAGAGTTACCATAAGACGGGAGGGTGCAAGTACGGAGGTTCGGAATATAGGGTGAATATATCATCCGAGAGCAAGGAGATGCGAGGAGAGAGGAGAGGAAAATTATAGTCCACCCGGGTGTCAACGACAGCGAGGATACCAAGAGCCAAACTACGGAGTAGGTACTTTGCCACGGTATATGTTGGTACGTCGTGTCGCCTTAGGGGCAGCTGAATAACGTTGAAGACCGAGGAGGAACCAGCCCCTAATTGCTCCATGTAGCCATCTGTAGCTACATGAAATGTCCTCTCTGAACTGCAGAGAGCGTAAGAAGGTATCAAGGAGTTTCCTCGAAAAGGGTGATTAACTACCCTTCCGCTTTCCCAGTTATTTAGCTTGTCCAGAGTCCATGTATGTAGTTGGCAAATTCAAAACAGCGTTTCATTGATCAAATAATGAGCTAGAGATTCTCTGATGATTTGATGTTACGGACTCTTTGCCGATTGCAACTCTGTTCCGTATAAGTCAGCCGCCGTTCTACAAACTTCTTCTCAATGCCCGAAAGTAGGGAAAAGTAAACGAAAGGGTGGGTTTCAAGAAGAATTGATCCAGGACCACCAAGTATAGTCGACAATATTGCACCATCTAACAAATATCCTACAACGTCAGAGATTGAGGGGTTCACGAACTTGGTGTTGAAGGTTAGTGTTGAGGTGTAGTTCTATAGGACAGGAAGGTTGCTGCGGTGTGGGATGCCATCCGTTGGTCTCTTCGCTCAGTGATATTAGTTTCGAACTTCGAAAACCCTGGGCAACCAACTTGACGGTACATAAGCGAGAGTTGTCCCCGTTTTCCCTAACCACGAATATTCTTGAGATTTAGGTATCTATGTCCATTCAGGACGTTCTTGAATTTCTTCATTACGGAACAACAGATTCCAAATACGGCAGAGAAGAAAATTGAAACTTCTATTCTTCGTGAAAGTCAGAACTAGTTTTCTTCAGTGGGAAAATTCTTGATATTCACTTACACCGAACGCTGGGGAACAAAGAAAACCAGGAAGAGTGATTCCCGATGGATTGCTGAACAATCTTGACCATATTTTTGATTAATTCTGACAACCTATAAAGAGGTGTAAAGTTCTTGGAGTTGTTTCCAGACCGTAGTTATAACAGTCTGGAATGAAATTAGGGGACCGACGGAATCCAGTGGAGCAAAACTTCCCACTGTAGAGCCAGTGAACGTCATTAGCTATGTAGAATATGACAAAAGTTGTTTTCAAAACTCAGGATCTAACGTGGGTACCATCCTACGTGTCTGGAGCTTCACCTCTGCGGACTGGCATTATACTGACTTCCATTCTTCAAAAGAATGTTTGACCATGAAATATATAGTTCCTAAGTATTTCTTCATGGAAAATTGAGACGAAGTGGCGCCTTGGGTAATCCACATCATCTTTCGGTGCAGGGGACTGGAGGAGAAATGGAATTCACATTTATCTTGATCATGAATTGAAGTTAGTGGGTTGGAGTTTTCGCTTGGAATCCATGAGAAAAAAGACCACTGCCACAAAGAAGTGGATAAAGTGCACACATACACGAGAAGCAGAAACGCTCGTTTGTTTTGATTCCAGTTGAGATTGTTCGAGAGGGGTGTGGGGAGCAAGCACAGGAAGATTAAGGCGGTTCTAAAGTGAAATCCATCGAACCAGGGTTGAATAGGGGTAGCCGTTGGGCTCAGAGTTCTTTGTCCGAGTGACCCTGGCTTACCCTCAACTCGCGGCTGACCCCGCGGGATCCGAGAATCCGAATGAATATTGATGCCAAGTGGGCTGCCGTAAGATCCAACGAAATGAAACCAAATCCCATACCCTTTAGATCATCCGCTTTTAATTCCAGAGCAACATCTCTTGACGAAAAGAGAAAATATCAACACCGAAGCAAGTCTCGCTTCACACGCTTTGTTTATCATCGAGAACTCTAAGATTCGGCCATCCATGAAGTGAAGGGGTAAGGACGGGGAATATAATTTTGTCGCAATGTTCTTCAGTGTAGAAGCTCCCCTTCGTGGTTCCACCGTCGTTTGGCGAGTCCACGGTGCTAATTGCTGGTATTAATCATTGTCGCAGCAGCGTGTGGCTGACGGCCGACACCGGCCTCGGTCTCGACGTCCGTGGAGCCACCATCGTGTCGGTGGTGATATTACTGAAAGAAAAAAGACCCAGAACCCTGCGTTTCTTCTTCTTCTTCTTCTTCATCGTCTCCTTCGTTTTCCGTCTCCTCTTCATGATCGTTCTCAAGTAGAATTTCATCACATTTCGTTATTCCGGATCAAGTATGACAAGATTTTTGATGGTTCCTCGGGATTTTACAGTCCAGTGACGTCTATGTCACATGGGCGAATGACGAGCTAACTTCTGATCTGCGGCTCGCAGCCGTCCTCAAGGTGGAACCATCACAGAATATCGTGTGGTGGTAATTAGCGGGTGTATCTGCACGGAACGACAGCATTATACGGCACGCGGAGACAAATTTGCATCGCATTACACTCAGGGCGGTAAGCGGCCATCGTGGACTGCTACTCCTTCGTACGTCTTCGCTCCTCTTCACCTATAGTCCACAGTATAAGTCCTGGACTGGGGAGAGGTGCTAACGACCTCTTGAGTGTAATTTCGTTCTCCTTGCCACCGCATATGCGCCTACGGTTTCACTGGGCCTCTGGTCAGTGGCTAGAAGATCAAGGGGAAGTAGTGGCAGAAGAAGAAGCAAAAGGAGAAGAATGAAAAAATAACATAAGTCCGGTTTTGTGCCAAAGTTAAGGCGCCGCAAGGATTTATGAATATTGCATCATGCGATCGTTGATCGATGCTCCAATTTCGTCGCGGTGCAGGGTATCGAGAGTTTATATAAGTTTTAAAGTGTACAGGGTGGTTCACGCAGCCCGGATGATTCTGATAAGTATTCATTAGAAAATGAATCATCTTCCATACGAGAATCCTGCCGACCTTCTTTCAACTTTGAAAAATTGATGACTGACATCATGATTTTCATTGAACTGTAGAGCAATCGTAGCGATGAATCCAGACAATCGCAATACAAAGAATTTTGGCATTGTGTCAATTATACCGAAACAATTCCGTGAAACTATACAGTAAACTGCGCATGCGCTGAATAATACAACTCCCATTGACTCTTTTGATCTTCACGCTAAATAATACAACTCCTATTGCCTGTTTCATTTTCACGAGGTTACACAGTCAATAGGGTTAGATTATTTAGCGCCTGCGCAGTTGAGTGTATAGTTTCAAGAAATTGTCTCGGCATAGGTGACTCTGTTTTCTAATGAGAGAATAATGAATATAAATCACTATGAATATCATTATGAATATCATTCGAAGGTTCCGCTTTTAGTTAGTTTCAGTTCATCCTGTAAATGATTTTCATCCGTTTGCTATGGAATATACCTATATACGAAAAGAATAAAATTTTGAGCATTTCGAAAATACTTGATAAAGTTTCATGGCGCATCGTCGGTTTCATTTTTTCGCATTCCATAAATTTCTTCGAAGTTGAAATCGTTTCGAATCCGTTCAATAGATTCATACCTCATAGTTTTATTCATGCTGCATAGATTTTTTGTATGAATTGATGAATTTTAATGTCAAATATCACTGCTACGTATAACTCCAAACGCATGGAGCACCCTGTACCATTAACATTGCCTTAAATACAACATGTATCCGAACTATAAACCTTTATGATCGAGTCCCGGGCGCGGCGGCATTGTTTCACTCCAAAATCGAATGCGAATTCATGGTACTACGAGCCTTGATTATCCAATTAGGGTTCCTCGTGGGCGGTCCTGATACAAATTCTTCTCCGTTATAACGAGCCGATCGCATATGTCATTCCTTCTGGGTTTTGATGGCACGGCACTGAACAACCTGCAATGAATTGATCGAGTGTGTTTTGCTTTTTGCTAGATTGTTCAAAAAACTATAATGAACAACTTTGATGTACATAATAATTTAGGAGTACGTATATAAGTGATGCCTTCACTCCTTCCTTTTCAATCTATTTTTTTTCACGGTGAAAAATGAGTCATCACAGTTCTCAAAAAGAGTAGTTGAAAGGGAATTGAGATTTGCAATGGAAACCGAAACGCAGAACATACATCGTTTTTGATAATGTCGACCAAAAAATTCGATGATATCTTTCGCGTTCGGGCTTCGATCGAGAAGAGCACAAAAGAACTTGGAGCCGTTTGTCACTCGGTGTAGATAGTTTTTGTTGAACGAAACTCCGCAGTCTGTAGAAGGTCGAAGAGCTCGTTTTCCCCCAAAGCACATCTAAGAGTCTAATTAGCAATTGAAGCCTCAGGCCTCAGGAGAAACTGAGAAACGAGGGGAGGACCTCTTCGAATCCCTCGGGGGAAACAGGCTCGACTTAATTTTAAACGGAACGTTAATTGATCGACTGCTACGCTTATTGACAGGATTCTAAATTGGCCGCGCGATATCGGGAATAAATATTTTCTCCTCTATAGGGTGGCCAAAATATTACCGGAAATTTGCGTTATAGAGAAATTTGGCAATCCTCTTCGTGGAACGGAAAAAAGTGCCAGTGGAATATCAATCAATTACCGGAAAAAGCGAAAGGCAATCTATGAAATTGGAACAGAGTTTGGATAATCTGCAGGATAATTATGACAGAAATTTTTAGAAATTGTGCTCAATTTGGGAAACAATATGAAAAAGTTCATCCAAAAATCATTCAAATTCCCTCAAATTCCCGCGAAAACAATGAAAGCGTAAGAAATCTGACGAAATTTGTAAAATGCGTAGGAAAAGAAACAACGGAATTTGCGACAGTCAAGAACGAAAAAAAAAATTGATTTCCGTGAAAGACGCATATAGATTTTAGTACTATTCTTGATTTTCATAATCAAACTGCAAACTGACGGTTTGTCAGCTGTACAGCTTTCGTGCAGATGCAGCGGTTGGTACTAACGAAGACGTTTGCCTTGCTGATTCACTTCCAAGTGTTTCTTCACAAACGTCTGGTTTGACGGGTCGTACGTAGCACGGAGTAAGTGTAATTGATTGCGTGATTAATTAGGTAGGTAATAAATGATTCAATTCCAAATACTAGGTAATTATTATCAGGCTGCAGTTGCTTCACAATATGATGGCGAATAAATCCCGCCGAGACACTGATTTTTGTTATCATTTACTGTTACACTGTCAATTGGCATTCACCTAGATTTTTAAACGATGTATACTAGCGGCTATCTTCATCTGCGTATGGTTACGTGTGCAGGAAGCCGAAATGCCTGTGCGTTGGTGTATTTGCGTGGTACTGTAACAAGTCACCTGCCGCAGCCTCGTCGCTTTGCTGCGGAACGGACTATAGCGGGCTGCAGGACACAGCTAATTAGTTGTCACTGGATGAATTCCAGGCTCGTCCTTCCCGTTGCAATATCAACGTCATGTAGATACCGCGCCTCGGTGAAAAAGTAATGTCTAATTTTCATCCGCGATGAAAATATGAATCATTATCAATACAACAGTCTAGCTGAAAGACATTGTGTCAGACGCCTAGATCCTCATCGGCAAAACTTATCGCTTACGTGGTGAAAACGTACCGATGCGGTGGCTAAAATTTTCTCCCTTCGTTTGAGCTCAGGTGCGATTGAACAATTTCATGAACACTGAATCAATTTTTGAACTTGTGACGCGGACGGAAACTTTGATTTTCGGTTCACGAAAATTGGAAGGAAATTTTGAAATTCAAACTCTCGAAGAGAAAGAATTACGACATTCACAAACTACTCTTTCCAAAATTTGTCTCAGATTTTTTTTCGACAAAGTTACTGGGTGTGCAGATCCGGAGTTTCAGAGCAGCTCAGCAAGTGTCCTCTTCTACCATCTGCAATCCTCTGGGGGGGGGGGGGGGGGGGGGGGAGAAAAATTAGAAACGAATTACAAGAAAAGCTGCTTGAAGTTTGTTCTTCGCGATTCGGAATCATATTGGAAGAGTTTTGTAAGACGATTTTTTGAAGAATCTATGCAAGCGATAAATTAGAGGCAATGGGTTAGGGACTGTAAAAAAAGACCTTGAAAATATGAACTGAAAACGACTGAGAAGCTTGTTCTTCCTATTCCAGAATACTTATGTTTAACATTATTTTATCATTCATATTCACCACAATATATTTGCAACCTTCGTCCACTTGGGCACCACACAGCCGTAATATTTTGTGGTCATTATTTCCTACATTCCGCATTCGTAATTTTCTCGAATTTTCTCTCTTTTGGATCCACTGTGTGATCATTCCTGTTGCCGGACCTTCCGGTCCTATAACGGTGCCATGCCGTTATCCCTATGCAGCAATGCATTTGTAATGAAATGAAATGGCATGCTGTAGTAGCGTTAATTAACAACACAATTTCCTGTTTTCATTTGCGAAGCGCGGAGAACACTTTTACTTTCTGAACGAACAATCAAGCTTTCGGAAGTGCCCAGTCCGCGAATGGCAATAGTTGCAGTCTATACCTACCTACCCCTGCTGCAGCGTAGGCTGAATGCAACGAATTCAATGATTTGACTGTAAAGTCGAGGGAAATATTATCAATTCGCAATTGAATGTCTATTTTGCAACCTGTTTCACGGTATTGATAAATCTCGTAATGCGTTTCCGCATAAGTTGCAATTTGTTCTCACAACCCAGCACTGCAGGCAGCTATATACCAGCGAATAGGAAATATTATTCAAATAACAAAATTCGGACGATGCATGATTCTGGGATATGACAATATCAACAAAATGCAATATTCGTTAAAAAATATTTCTACAACCTCAGTATTGGCACAACAATTGTAATAATTGTAAAAAATTGCATAATTGCGACAGAGGAATCACATTATCTTCAACGAATGACATTTGAATCTCTGGCATTTGGTTCATTTCTTGACACAACTTATTTTGACGTTAATTGAAAGAGGGCCGTTTACTCCTGTTCGTTTATACATAGCGTTCGTGTAACGAAACTTTATTAATAGACACACACGTTAGTAAGGATAGAGCTATAGTTTTACTCGGAGCTATAGCTATTATAACTCTGCATTTCGCTGCTGCCTGCGCAGCCGATGCAGATGGAAAGAAAGTATAATAAAAATGACGAGAAAGAGTAAAAAAAAACAAAAAAAAAACGACAAATCACTTAAAAGAGCTGCATACATGTTTGTTCAAACAACATTTGGTACTTCTGTGGATACCTTGGTCGCTCATAGTTTACTGTATTCATGTTCAGTTTCTCCTTTTTCTCATTCATGTTTTTTACGTTAGACGAAATGGAGAAGGGCGAGGAAGAGGCTGAATGGAAATGATCATTATTCATATTTTATAATTAGTAGAAAAATCAGGTATTCGTGATATGAGAGACTAGATATATCAGTTTTTGAATACGACTACAGTTGAGGTAATAACAGATTTATTATCCTTCCAAAAATCAATATTACTTAGTCGACGAGAATATTAAATGGCCAATAATTTGAAAAAATTGGTTATCATGATTGAGAGAAGGTATATGTACAATAATTATGTGACATATGATATTAAAATAAGAGAGCTGGTTGCGAGCAAGAGCAAGTTCGCATTATAGCTCTATTCCAATTCTATTGAGCAGACGGTAAAATTTGATTGGCCTTTTCTTTCCTAATTCACGTTACGGTTTTATGTGCCTTGGCGTGATTCATAAGTACTATATCATACATTCAATCATCGCTATGTGTAACCAAGCCGGATCAAATAATCGCCAATTATTCAAACTTTCATCGGATATTATGTGCGTAGGTTGGTAAGAGTAGGTATACGATAGATAGCTACATATATAATACACACGTGTCGTATGTGCTTCCATTGGAAATCGACAAGCCGAAAATCTGAGCTGTATACGATTTGATCGGTGATTTGTTGTTCGATATGAAATTTCCCCAAAAACCACTTCCACAACTTTTTTTAACCTCTGAATAATTGCCCATATTTCCGATATTCGATTCCAATTATTCCCATTCGTCTATTTTCCTCAATTTTGAACTCCTCTGCACGTTTTTCTTCATCTCATATCATTCTCATCTCATTTCTCGTACGGAATGTAATGATATCTAATTATTATCGTATCCCTGCCAATACGGAATACATGTATAATGAGTAAAGCATCGAAAGTGATCAGATTCAAGCGATCAAATTGCTTGAAAATTACGTGATGATTAATGCATTTCATTTGAGCCGGAGGCAAAAGAAACGGCGAAACGAAATTCTGTATATAAGTAGTATAATTGGTATTCAATGTATAAATAAATATTGTCCTCCTCCCTCTTGACCAGCAAGACAGCTCAGGTATCGGTTTAGCCTGTGTGATGAGATGTAATCGAGGACATCGTATTATCGTCGTCATCTAATTGCCAATTATAACGATCGTTTTTATTATTATACTTCTTGTTTATTTTTGCTCATCTCATTCTTCTTTTTTCTCCGCTTATTTTTTCTTGTCTTTCGCTTGCCCCACCACAAAACCTTTTTCGACCCCCTGGAGGCTGTCGATGTATTCATTAAAATATTATACACAATGATTATCAACGAGCTTTTACAAGACAAAGAATTTGAAGTCGGAAGAAGGAAAACCGAATTGTGTGTATCTTTTCGTTAATTTTGTTCAAATTTTCCTCACAATTTGATAATAAAATCGCAAAAATAGGTATAAAAATTCATCTCCGGTCATTGGCACGATACGATATATAGGAATTATAATCAAAAATGAATCAACTTCCTGCACACGCACAGTGCACAGTTTCCAATTCGTTCTGTCCTCTATAGCCCCGCACGCGCGGCGCGGGCGGTTCTGATACTTATCTATACTACTTATCATTCGTATGATTCTAAGTAGTCAAATGCACGCGGACGTGAAGATCGGCCAAGCGAGTATGGTGCTAGTACTATAAAATCGAAGATGCATAAGGCATTAATTGAGCATAATTGATAATGTCGAAACTTCCGTAACACTTGTAGGTGCCGTTAGGTACTCCGTACTTCATGTTGAATAATGGCACCGCCTCAAAGTGGGGACATCGATCGGAAATTAGTCGAATGAAATGAATTTTCAAGCGATATTTATTCGGAATAAATGATCCATACTATACATCCTGATATGCTATACATACGTATGTATACGATGGCGTAGTAGGTAATCATCCAGAGCTACGTTGATGTTGGTCAGCAGCGCGATTCTCGCGGTTATAGCATTGCAGCTTATCGGAATTCAATAAGACGGCATATATGTTACTATATATAGCTCAATAGCTGTAGAGAGTCGCAACCACATTGGAAGGCTAATGATCTATAGATCCTGCATGTATTATAATCATAGAAAAAATGTATCGAAAAAAACATTCTTGTGTATATATATTATTTGTTTGTTTTTTGTTTTTTTTTCTAGGTAACAATCTTCGAAAGCACGGAAAAAACAAAATCCAGTGTAATGGCCTTGTCACCGTCAAAGACCGGTCAGAGCCGACTTCTGGACTGAAGCAGTTGTTCAGGTAGGTTGTACAATAGGCATATTACTGATACTGATACAACAATAACGTCCGGTCGTAAAGCGGAATACTTTTTGAGGTAATACGGATACGGGGTAAAGAAAAAGTTTGCAATTTTGATTCGGCAACCTTTTGCCCCGTAATATTACGCGTCGTGTAATTATATTGTACATATATACACACACATTATATAAGTGTGTGCTATGTACGATATGAAAGATAATATAACTTGAGAGAGAGAGAGAGAGAGAGAGAGAGAGAGAGAGAGAGAGAGAGAGAGAGAGAGAGAGAGAGAGAGAGAGAGAGAGAGAGAGAGAGAGAGAGAGAGAGAGAGAGAGAGAGAGAGAGAGAGAGAGAGAGAGAGAGAGAGAGAGAGATCGTTTGGTTCTGTTCCCAGGGGAGAGAAATTATATTATTATTGGCAGATATCGATTCAATAAACTTCATACAATATACCTATACATTTTTCATCTCTGTTTGTTAAGTTCTATAATTTTATATAACCTTTTGCGAGCTCCGCAATCTATACCTAACGATATATGTGATAGGGGAAAGAGATCTTGAACGTGTTGAGAGGTTATTTACCTCCCTTGTGAACTACAATCGAACCATAAGTATGTAACCGATCTATATATGGAACGAGTTGATAAAAAATTTGCCTTCAATCTTGATAATCATGGACAATGAATGGCCGGAGCTTCTTACGAACAAAGAAATACAATTGAATGACATAATCATCGTATATCTACTTACGTCGCGTACAATAGTAACTTTCAACGTCGAAAATAAATCATGATCGAATTTGAAACCAAAGAAATTGGATCATATTTGATTATTCAGTGGGTACACCACTATAACTGGGGTACACAACGGGACGCGCTACGTATATCGTACTTGAACTTACTTCCCTTGCGAGAGAGGTGATCCAGTCCATTGTACGCGCTCTAAGTGAGTTTTCATTTTGAAAAAATTATAATCAATGTATCAATGAACTAATTAACATTGCAAATATACATTTTCTGCTTGCAACTAGTCTATGAATCCAATTAGTGATCTAAATAACAAGCAGACAAGCTAATTATAATCACTACTCGAATTCCAACGGATATCTACAAAGATATGCATAATACGTATAGTAATGAGATGTACGTAGGCACTACGGGGAGACAAACTGTAGGTACTCGAATTCGCGCACATATATATATATATATATATATACGTATATGCACAGGCATATCACGCACATATATTATATACCTAATATACGGATATATCTAGTCATGCCCACGCCGAGGTATAAGGCTATGGCTATATGCCCTTCCCGCATTGTTTGCGCTTCGTTAAAATTAATCATTCGCGTTCCCGGCCGTTTCCTGTTCAACATTTATCTAACATCGATTGCTTGTTTGCCGTTGTCGCTAATCTCGGCATAATTACAACTTACGCAAGTACGAGCTAAATAAGCTCTTTCCCCAGCCTGCACATTATCGTCATCCACCTCTGTTAAACTCGTATAGCTGTTCAAGCTTGTGTACGTGCATACACACCCTGTGGCTATGCACACGATACATTTGAATCCTTTTACATCTCGGTATTTCACTGTAACCGCGGCGGCGCGGCGCGGCGCGGCGTTCGGGTATAATGGAAGTGACGATACGAGTTTAAATAAATCAAGAATCAACGTTGTATGGAAACTCCAATAGGTGTAGTTAGCTGGCTGCCATAGGTACCTATTCTCGCCACTAGGGAATAATCGTGGCTATTGATGATTCGCAATGTACTCACCAGGGCTATTAGTTTGTTTAACAAATAGTCCGCACCCCATTCTTTCGCATTCTGAATACACGCGATATCACTTCAGCGTCAATACATTGTCTGATTGCCATCATTACCTAATTGAAGTTATTAAATCTTCTGGTAACTACGAATTTTGCAATTTTCCAGCGGTGAAACAAGGAAACCAATCATAAGAGAAATTATAAAGCTAGAATAGAGAAATAGCTACTTTTAGCTTCTCCATTTTACATACTCGGTTGCAGTAGGTACCTACTTACAATAAGTAGGCAGCGTCCGAGTAATCTCTTCCGAGAATAACCGATGTTCCGTAGTACGTTTGAGGTTATGATATCCGATTGCAAGCTTACGTCCGTGTTGGCTACAGCCCACGTAGTACATATATCACCGTACCCGTGTTACGTTATGTCATAACGTAACACAAAAATCGATTTCGTTAAACATCAGCGTAAATCGTCGTTAGAAATTTCATGCTTTCACAATATAAATAATTACAATATAAATAAGGTATATATATATATATATATTCTCAAAGATATTACACATCATGCACAAAAGCATACAGAATTGTGATCATCGAAATATGTATCATTCGAGATTTGATTTTCAATGTGACATAACTCCGGATCCTGGGAACCTGGCGAGAGGCTACATAATATTCTATTAATTACCACATACGGGTCGATTGTGAGGTTATGAAGTCTTCGTGAACCTGGTGTACAGTTCTGTTCCCGCATTGAATGTTTTCTCACTGTCCTCCAATGGGCAAGAGAATAATTGGTCTAAAAAAAGTGAATATACCATAGCCGTGTGAAGGTTGATGTTAAGGCTTCAATGTGACGTATAACCATAATAACGCGCTCTCAAGCTCAAACTCGAATTATTCTTCTTCGCCATTTAAAAATCACAAGAATTAGCGCATCAGCGTTAATATAGCCTCATGGCAGCTATTACTCTGTGGGTATGTATTATAAACGCAGAGCGTTTACGCACGCGCCGTAAGTATCTGACAATGAGAGAAAAAGAGAGATTTAAACCCGATTTACCCGAGAGAGAACCAACGAGAGTGAGCTAATGGAGAGGGGGTGAAACGATAGGGGGCGCGAGCCTCGTTCTCGAGCCGGATGGCAGGACCTATCAATAATCAGTTGAAGATCGGCGTTTTGTCTGCTAATTGCCTCTCCGCTCTCTTCCCCTCCCGTTCTCCCGTTCGTCTCCCCCCGCAATCAGTTTAGTCGCCGCCGCTTACCAATTCCCCCTCTCCGCGGCGTGCTGCCACCACTCCTGATATAATGACCCCACTTCTATCCCAGTCTCCGCCCCTGTCGGCCGCTATGTGGATATGTATGTACTCACACAGATCGCTTTGTTACATACGTCTGACTGACCTCGTGCGCAACGCAATTCGACTCGGCGCGACACGACACGACACGACACGACGATACAATACGCTCGCCGCTTATTATCTTCGTGTATGTGCTGCTCCGAACCTCTTTCTAGGCTCTAGGTATAGCAATCTGATCGATTCCACAGGAAGAGACAAAAGAAGGAAAAGAGACCTAGAGAGGGGTGTGATTATCGTTATTATCAAATGCTCCTATTAATTTGACACGAAGTTCCGATGGACTTGAATGCCACAAAGAAGAAGGTGTCATAAAAAAATTGCATTACCACACACTGTGGAGAGATGCTATCGCCACGATTGTGACAATTATCGGTTGACATAAGAAGATTGTTTTATAGCGTAATAGAATCGAAAATTCAAAGCACGAAAAAAGAATGGCTGGTGAGGATGTCAATGGTGTGGGATGATGTGGAGTTCAAACCGTCTTAAGCGTCGGGTGTTGGGAATCGTATGTAGAATATGAAGAGTAGTAAACAGTGGGTGAAATAATAAATAAATCTGTTGGAATAACCGCCTCTGGGTTAAACAGTAGCCTCTCGTATTCGTCCTCCTCCCGATATTCCTCTTCCTCCCACTTATAGGTCCGTATAAATCCCTCCTCGCGAATAGCCGGGCGGTGCGGTGTGGCGCGGGCACAACAAAATGGGCTGTAGCCTCCAGGCGGCGGAGTAAAAGCGGCGGAGGTGGCGGTGGCGGTGGCGGCAGAGGCGGAGGTGGAGGATCGAAGAGGGCACTAGGAGGGAAGCATTGGCGTGTAGGCGAAGTACCACGGCGAGGAGATTGGAGGGGAAGAGAGCGGGCGCGCGCGCCGGCAGTTACTTCTCGGTTTTGCTCTCCCCTCTCTAAAGCGCCGCACCGAACCGAACCAAACCGAACGGCGTGGAGTATACAGATAGAGAGTATAGAGTTGAGACGAGCCGAGTGGCGTTTTACCCCCTCTCTAATTCCCATCCCCACCACTATAGCCGCAACCCTAAATCTTGCGGCAATCAGTCAGTAATCGGGCGGCCGCCGGCGCACGCGTTCGTAACTGTGTCCGCTCGCCCCACGTTGGTAAACCTACTCCCACCACGCTTGCCAATCCGGATCGTTGACGGGACTCCGGTACACGTGCTCGACTCTCTTCGCACTCAACTGACACGTGGTTGTCCGCCGGGTTGTATGGTTAAACAAAAACAAATAAATGTCATTACTACATGTCACAATGGAATTTCAATACCGCGGGTTCCTTATTATCCAGTGATCACGAAAGTGCGTGAATTGTCGAGTCGATGGATGAATATTTGCAAATCAAATGTTGTGAATAATGTCAATCGATCTTTAGGCTAGAAAGGAGGGAGGGGGAGGAAATGCCTGTAGTTTGTATTCGTAAAATTGATTTAGGTATATTTTTAGTCTATTTTGAACAAGTTCTTCGCATTTTTGATTTCATAGTTTTAATTCGTTATCAATTTTATGGTAGCAAACGGAGACGGGTCTCATTTACGCGGGAAGATTGGCGAGAACCGATTAGTAGTAAAATGCGCGAGAACATGGGAAAGGGATTAATAAAAGGCGACCGCGTTTGACCGGGAGATTATTAACCGCGCGCGCAGGTCATCTGCGCAGGTGATATATACCTTATACACACGAAACTGGTGCGCGGTGGAGGCAATAAGAACCTTGCTAACTGCGCTAACTGCCGACAGCCCCGAGGGCCGCAACAACACCGACGTTGAGCTAATTAACGAGATTTAATTACCTGCTTGTAATTAGCCGCTTGAAAGAGAAAAAAAATCACCTTAGTATAGTCAGAATAATTAACCGATGTTATTGTGATAACCTATATTCTCGATTCAGAGAATCCTGTCTTAATTTCCATAAGACAATTCTCCGTGATAGAGGGAAGAGAGAAGAGAAATCAATCAATTTGCTTACTTAACTCTGACCGACCGCGACTGTACTGAGGAAATCGATTGGTATTAAAAGGGAGGATTATTGTCACACGGTGGAGTGTTTGAATTGTGATGTAGCCGTTCTTGAGAATGATATTTTGCAGCACCACAGTGTGATGAACGGTGAAGATAATCTAGTTTTGATAGATATGATGTGCAAAATGAAGAAGACTGGATAACGGTGAACTGATGATACTAAAATAATAAGTGAACGAAGATGTTGTGCAGTGTTTGAAAATGATCAATATAGAATGTGAAACATAATTGTGATGTATCATCGTGATTAAACGAAGAGTGTTCTAGTTTCTTTCGATTCTATAAAGTCCATAGCACGGATAATAAATAAAACACATTGCGTGATGACAGACACGGATACTATGCAGCAGCAACAACAACAGCAACAACAACAGCAGCAGCAGCAACAACAACAACAGCAGCAAAAGGAGGAAAGTAACCTCGGAAGTGGTGCCAGCGCTGCGGCCGAAAATCATCTGGACTCTTTAGTCCCTGGAGACAACAATAACGAAACAAAAACAAAGCCCTTAGTTGCAGTGGTAACGAACGATCCCAATGGTCACGGCGGTTCTGTCGTTGACCTTCAGGGTACCATCGGAAGTGGCGGCGGTGGTGGTGGTGGTGGTAGTGTGGTAAGGGTTACCTGTGGTGCCCTCCAGGTAAATTCCTGGCACGCGCACGTCTACGCAGCCCCCCCGAGAGCCCCAACTCCTCACAGGATAAGCGACATCCTTGGATGGGGCCGAGGGACATCTGGGATAAGTCTTTACAATCATTTACATCATCATCATCATCATCATCATCCGAGCAACAATAATAATAACAATAGTATCAATAATAACAATAATAACGACAGCAATGGTACGATGAAACTCCTCGTGCCTACACCGAGGAGGTTAACGAGCCCCATGATACGGGCACCCCTCGCACTTTATTCTCCTTTACCGCCCCATTCGCCAGCATCAATGCCAGGGTGTCTGACATCACCACCATGTACTCCAAGCCCTGCACCGCCTTTGAGATCGCCCTCATCTTGCGCTAGCATAGCATCTCCCAAGCTTGGAGGAGTGCATGGAGGGAGTGAAATATCCGCGGCGGCTGCTAGATTATCACATAATCAGCAACCTGGGTTCCAGGAAGTCGTTGCGGGTGGCTTAGGCCACATTACTGCTGAGGAGGAAGATGATGCTCCGCTTAATTTAACCACTACACCAAGAACTAGGAGCCCTCCGACTTCACCGAGCTCCTCCATCCTCAGTGGCAGGTCATTTTACTCTAGGACACCACCGAATCCATTCCGCGAGCCTCAGATTGAACACCATCATCTCATACCTGCACATCATAACACTACACAAGGTTATGTTCATAATGGAAGACATCCCGCAGATGTTACGACGCCTTCATTACCTGGAAAACCTGTCAGACCTCCAGTTAAAGGTCAGTCGCGAAGTTATGACTAATTTTTGTACATCTTCTTGAAGGCAGATTGGTTATCGACGAAGAAATTGCCGCAAAAATTACTTATAATTGATTTACCGATGGACTCGGAACTGTGTAACACAAGCGACGGATTTGTATTATTCGCTGGACGCCAAACCCAAACTGTGTAACGAATATACCACATCCATTTTGTTCTCGAATCAGATAACAAATTATCTCGATAGACGCAGACGTCTGATTACAGAAAACGACATGTGCACAAGCCCAAATGTATCGTTTGGCAACTCATTGAAAGGATTCAGAAGGCTGATTACCAATTGGCTATTATTGTTCGGGTGTAAATTCCCTCGCAATATACCATATTATATAGCCCACGCTTGTCCTCGTGTACATATTATAGTGTCTGAGTGAGCACATGACACGATTATGTATGTCAGTCTGTTACTCAGCAGGCATTCCCATTTATGAATATCAATATCTGATAGTTTCAGTTTCACATTTGTGTTACATCGAGCCGCATATGTACACCCGGACACTCTCGTTGACAGTATACAATTAACCTGCGATTATTTCTGCCATGGAATTCGAATCAATCTCTGAACCGATCTCTCCATTATTCAATATAGTGTTCATTGTCACATACCACATGAATATGTTGGGATACATTTATGCATATCTAACACGGAACAGTTGACACAAACGAACAGACGTCGAATCCCAAATGGAAGAGATCTGAATTCCATGATAATGAAAAAGGTGCTCCTTTTCAACTCAGGGTGCTATTCTACGCGATCGATTCCCTGTCATTGTACCTATTTCACAGTACTTACTTTCACCACCCGGTTGAATAACCATCATGGCAATTAAATCTTACGATTAATTGCATCTTTTTTATGTTCAATATCTGGGACTAAATTCGAGAATTTCGTCGATGAGGAGACACTTTGCGAAATTGCTATCTGAATAACGCGCTTCATCAAGCCTCGGTTTCCTTCGAACGCTGCTTTACTGCTCCATCAATTTTCATTTCCATTTGGTATCCAACCAACACTGTAGTTTGGTTGATTTATATTGATGAGTTCATTCTGCATCTGTTCAGATGATATCAATTGGAGTGAACTTACGATGCATATATGCCAATAAAGTCTTTAGAGTGGGCTTTCTAATGGCTGGTGCCGTTACACTGTAGTCCTGACACCCCAATAGTGTCACCCACCCCTGTAATGGGCTCCATGATGTCTACGCCGTTTCTACAGAAATCCCATGCTCTACAGAGAACGTACGCCATGTGTGTGAAGGTATTTTGACTGGGCGGGAGGATTTCCCATTTGAGGTCAGGTTTCGTTCCCGTCCCTTTGAAGGCTCGTAATATATCACAGGCGGGCCTTGCAGGAAAGTGAAGTCGCCACGTGGGCCTCGAATTCGAACTTAGCAAAGATGCATAAGACGCGGCCACCGCAAAGACGCCTGCTTGCAGGCTGCTTTTCTGTTTCTGTCATATTTCTTCTTCTTTTATTTTCTCATAGTCTGAAAAAGCACGTCTTTGACTCTATAATCCAACGAAACTTCTGATTCTTTTTATGTCTCTCGGTATGGGCATTGCACACACACGCCTTCGTACATGGATTAAAAAAAAAGAGGGAAGGTTTCGCGCCTACTTTACACCGTCATAGTATAGTGACTGGCAATAAAACTGGGTAGCAAAACAGCACGGCAAAGAGGGTGAGTCGCCCAGGCGGCTGCTTGTGGAAGCCACAGGTTCATAAACTACGAGTTACGGGGGCCGGAGGGAGTGCAAACTGCCTCTTAACACTCTAGCTTTCCTCCATTTGCCTCACATCCCTCTGCCACCCTCCCTGACTCGTTTCATTTGCCAACCACAGCGCTCGACCATGCGACCATTCACTAAATCATAAATTGCTGTTTTATTTATTTAAAATCGATGCTTCCGCTTCGCTTTTCATTTTCAACACTCGAAACGTTCCGTTTCAGAAAGTATGCCCTGAAATTTTTGTCAGAGCAACCGGATCTATATTATTCCAGCGGAGAGCAGTGATCAGTAATGCAGTCAATCGGGAGAACCATTATAATTAATGAAATCATGATTGTGAGGTTATTTGTACAAACTGTCAAGCTGTGATCTGTTCCGCACGGTTTTCTGCACAACATACCGCATAGAAGTGATTCGCAATGAATTCCGAGTTGAATCTCGCCGCGCTGTTGACACCTGGGTTGAAGTTTGTTGCACATAAAGATGAATAAGCAACATCCGGCGTATCATCTGCATGATCGTGGAGAAAAAGAAGATGGATATAAGCGTTCAACTTGATGATACGTGAAGCTGTGTCACGTTACCAAGTACATTAATAATTTATTAGTAATGGTTTGGATCCGCGTCGTGCCAGGTGGCTTTTGAAACAACAATGAGGTGGCAGTGTTGAAAACCGCTATTTACTGAAGCACTGTACATGAGTGAAAGAGTGAGGGATGACCTCTATATTTTTATACGGCTAGCTGGCTGGCCGACGGGTTCGTTCGTTGGTTGACTGGCTGGCTGTCTGCAGGCTCGTTCGATTTAACCAAATGACCTGCCTCTTCGGTAAATACAACGTTGTGTGTTGAGCAGCTCTGCTTTCGGATAGTAATTGCCGTCACCGCGTTCTATCCAACGCCGATCGTTGAAGTGTCGATTGCTGTTATTATCCGCTGCAGAGAGTGTCGTAGCCCTCGTTGTTTCCACTTCCTGTTTCTTCACTGTATAGTAAAAGCAATTTTTGAACACAATGTAGATATGTGTTGCAAGTTCGGGTTCTCATACACTGTAACAGTTTTCCGAGCATCGGTCTTTTCCTCAAAAGACTTCTCAAAGTCAAATTATACTCCCAAGTTTGATTGCCATGTTTTGTGTTCATTTATTTATTCATTTTTGTATTCTATACCCAAATCGGAATTTCATAACCGCGAACAGAATCCTTATCGCAGGAGAAGTGGAAATAAGACAACGCACAAGGGGAAACAGTAGGTGAAGGATTAGTTCATCAGTGGGTCTGCATGATCGCGCGGCACTCGCGTCAATATCAGCATCAAACGCGGTAAAGTTTCTCAACCCTTTTACCCATTGTATTCAGTAACGTGGGTGGAAACGCTTGCGGACAATGCGTCATTTTATTCAAGGCCTGGCTCTGGGCGTCTATATCCTACTTTTGGGACTTTCTTTTTCGTCTTCGTCTTCTTCCTCTCCGTCACGTCGTTCTCGTTCTTTTCTGGTCTTTGAATATTTATGGGCTGCTGCTGCTGCTGCTGCTGCGTTGAGAGAATTACACGTTCCTTAGTGATCCTATGCATGCGTGGTTTTAAAGTCTCTTCCGTCTTTAGGGTTGACAAAACCGGAGAGATTAAAGCCATCTGCATCGACCGCTATGGATTTTAATCTCTATTATTTTATCTTTCTTTTACATTATTATCATTAACGACAAGGACAAGCCTCGAACCTCTCCTCTGAATCCCACATCCTTTTGAAATATGGTTTACTCAGATTTCAGTTCTTACTAAAAAAATATTTCGGCTCTTCTATTCCAGCGGGAGACTAGGGCTTGTTCACAAATCATGACGTCGATTATCGGATCGATTTACACTGAATTACCTATTCAATGAATTCAAAAACCGAGGGCAGATCTGAATGTTCTTGAAGCACTTACACTTTGTCGTTTTTATCATTCACGGTACCCTCTGTGCAGAGACAAGATAACAAATAATAAAACAACCATGAAGTAAATGTCACGATGATAATAACGAAGCATATGATATAGTATGAACCTATATAGCTATACATAGATGCAGAGTAAAACTAACTGCAAAATTTATTCTGTGTTCTGCTCCTGTTTCATGAACCAGTGAAATGGGGGGAAAACTAGACTCGTAGGTTTGTACAGTCTCAACTGACGCACAGATTGGTTTAATACACATTTGCATAATTGGTAAACTTCTCGGGCGGGTGTGCTATAGGTTACGTAACGCGGGCAAGAAGTAGGAGAAGCAGAGACGGCCTTCTCAACGAAGGCGAAGACGAGGGCGTCGAGGGAAACCGCTCATATACGAAACTGAGGAAACTTCGTAACGAGTCGGGTGGGCGAGGAGGCGAGCTTCACCTAAGCAAGAAATATATTATTCATCAAATTGATTCCTATACACATGCATTAGGGTGGATCTACGGTCAACATTTTCTTTCGAATACGATGATGGGCTCCATTTCGAAAAGTTGTATGAATCGCCTGGAAATTGGATAATGAGAAGAAAATAACCAAATACGGACGTGTTCAAGAGGATCAGATCGTAATAAACTTAGGTGTGACATTCGCTTGTATTCACATTTGCAGTTATCGTTACATATAGCCTGTGAGCAGCAGAGGTGGTAGTAAAGGTATAGTTACTCTAACGGTAACTGCACCAGGCAGCAAGGCAGCGGCGGTGATTTATCGGCGTATATTTTCACCTGACAAGCGTAATGTACAATCTACTTAGATATTTACGCGTTGCGCCGTTGGTTCGGCACGTAGATTGGTACACATCCAAGTATCCACGTATCCATGCACGTATGTGTCTACGGCTATATCGAACAACCAGGAATGAGAAGGAAGTGGATAGAGAAAAAAGAGAAAAGGAAAGGAAACCCGAAGAGTAGCAACGAAAAGTAAACCAGATCCGAGCCGTGGGAATTATCCAATGTTATCCATATCACAATATTCACACTGCAGGTAGCTCGAAGTCACTACTTTTCGGTTATTCCTTCAATTAACTAGTAGAGTTATCGTGAATAGTGATGATTATAAACCACGAGAAATCTCAAAGAAAGCATCGAGAATCAAGAATCTCTGTGGCATTGTTGATGATCGACCACTTAAGCATGGCATCATGGCGCCAAGAATCGAGCATTAAGGATCAATTACCGAGCATCATCTCTACTTAGAGCACGATGAGGATCAGATATATTGAGTATCGCGTGTTAACTGTTCGGACACGCGAGTCTCTAGTAAGAGCTAGTGTTTATAGTACATAGCATGGAATGGAATGGTATAGAATGGAATGTAAGATAATCAAAAGGTTATCACCTGCAGTGCAATTCTACGCCTGTCTGCAGTAGGTACCGCAAGCTGTGTACTATATCGCGGTACGCGAAGCCGTGTAGTGCTAACACACGTGTATTATGCACGCTGTCCGAGACGTGCAGAACTATCATTCAACGTGCCGGACAGCACCAACCGTTCGCTCTCGCTCTTTCACTGATTGTGAGTTCACACGCCTTGCTTGTAATACTGAAAATGAGTCCAGGAACTCCATAGTGGAGCGTCTGTGTCAATTAACTATTAAACTATATTGGAGTAGAGGTAGGTACCTGCTATTTCGGGCGTGAATCGTTTATTGATCGTTTGCCCATCCTCCAGTTGGTACGGAGTAACTTCCTCGTCGTTCTCTCCCCGCACTCCGCTCTCTGCTCTCTCTCTTCCTCTCGCCAATTCCCCAACTCACTCTTGGCCGCCCCTTCACCCCGATTTTCACCGTATCGCCGTACAAGCAAGCGCGCCAAGTCGCGCCGGTCCAAGCTACGTGATACACCCCACCCAATTAACACCCCTAAACACGCCACCGCAACCGAGGGATCGCAGGCTCGTAGAGTAAGTTTGTAGTAGGGCGGGAGAGCGGGGGACGAGGAGGAATAGGAGAATGTAAAGGGGGAATATTGGGGAAAGAGGGGAGTATCGGGGGAAAATGGGGGAAAACGGATCAAGTATACACTTGTACACACATCCCTCGTATACCTCTCTGCTTACCTATCTATCTACCGACCTTTCCACCTACGTACCTCCTTCATAACAGTTTGGGGTGGTTTTCTTTTGTTACTGATCTAAAAAGCGGGTGAGTCTACCCGAGGAAATTGATCCCATCTTTTACCCCACAGCATAAAAATGATACTGCCCGAGTTTCGGCGAAGAATAAAAAGAAATTTTCAGTCTCAACATCAAAGGAAACTGCCATTATTGTTATCAGATGTACAGGAAAGAGAAAGAAAAAAAAAAAAGAGTGAACAAATACTATTGTTAACTCTACTTCTGCTGTTTATTTTGTACGGTCGTCTTGTCCCACACAAGTCTAACCGCAAATTATATGATATGGTATGATATAACATGGTTTTAGACTGACATAGGAAAAGCAAAAATACATCGTTTTATTCTAATAGAGACATTCGAGAGGTTCGAAAAAACAAGAGGAAAACGTGATAAAGCTTCTTGAACAAATGGCATCTGGTCAGAATTTGAGTCTTCTTCGAATATACCGAATCCGCAGCAATTTGGATGAATAGAAATAGCTTGATTGCAGCAAGCATTTTTCGGCAAATGTGGTGATCAAAGTTATCCGTATGCAGTGACAGGTATTGAAATACGAGAATCGGCGTTATCATTGTTATCATTATTATCGTGAATATGAAATCCGGGACCCTCAAAATCCCTGTAAAGTTATTTCTCCGTCCTTGAGGAAATACCGGAAGCTAGAGTGCCACAAAGCCGACCGGAAACCGAACTAGTTGCAAAGATAACAAACATTTCGATCCAATATTACGAGTCAACACCGGAATAGATACACTAATAATTCTAAAACGCGAAATCCAGATTGGTGATGACAAACTCTTAGCCTTATTTCATTGCACAATAACGTTAATTATTTTTATCCGAATGGTGAAGTAAAACTTCTCCGCTCTGTCTCCACGAATGTATCTACGTTTGAACGCTCTCCATATAAAATTTGAAGTAAAAATCTTACAATAATCTCACTGGTTCGATTTCCAACTCGCACTCGAGTACCTTTTTGTACTTGGATCGATACGCCATTCGCTGATATCCTCCGCCAGCGCGTAGTCCACCCTGCAATGTAAAAAAAGTGATTCCAGGCTTAGACGATATCTGAGTTTGTTACGATTTTAGTGACTATTGTGCGCATGAAATTTCGAGATTCGTGTTCGAATCTGTGAATTTTAGACCACAGCAGAAGCACATTTCTGTTGGTGCAAACGACCTTCCAGTGGCCTGCATATCAGCACTCAGTATTCCATCATAAAATTCAAAGAAATGATCCCAAGTTCCGGCCATTTGGATTTGCCATGATGATGTCGATGTCGAGGGAATCTTGTGCATGAAATGTAAGATTCTCATTTTCGATGTAGGATTTTCATTCTTGTCACTGTAAAAGGCGTTTGTACCGATTTTGTTGAATTCAAACTGGTGGTATCACCGAAAAAAAAACCTAAACTAATGGATTTTTGTAACGAGACAAGATTGTGCAACGTTCTGAGTAGTTTTCATGATAATATGATCATGACGGTTATACCCGAGCTATACTGTATATGTATATACATTCGTGATCTGTGATTCGGCCCGTAGCAGAAAAGGCTTCTACTCGTTGATGCGGGTTAAATCGTTAGAAGTTATAGCGATTCCCAGAAATCTGCTTTTATCTTCAACTTGAACGAACTGCTGTTAGGCTTCTCTCCCGTTCCCTCTTCTCTCTTTTCTCTCCAGTATTCGCTGCTGCAGTGGATCCGAACTCGAAACCAGCTAGCTAGCTATTCCTTCCACCTCTGACTCTCACTTTATTGCTCACGCTCTTCGTTTAACAAGTCGATTCTTTGTTCTGTGAGCTTGTTACGGCATAATAGCTTTATTCACTCTATTCAAAGCGCCTTCTTTCCTCTATCCCCTCATTCTTCATCCTTCATCAACGCTGCGCCGTGGAAGAATCTTTCGATGGATGTATTCTCTCATCGCAGTTAGTTATGACGTAACAAATATTCTTCTCGATATCCACGATGTCTTGGTTTTTTTTTTAATTTATTTATTCATTTTTTTTGTTTTCATCAATCCGGTGGCCATACTTTTGCATCAAATGTGAAGACCAGTGAAAGTTCTTCCCAATGGAAAGAGCGAAGGTACCATTGAATTGAATGACAACGTTCCATGCAGACAATGTAGAATGGGTATATAAATTTTTGCGAATCTGTTTCGCCTGTGATATTACGAACAGCCCCGCGAACAGCATAACACAACTGAGAGTGGTATCGTTCTTGGACAGGATAACCGGTGGAATGATGAGTTCCCACATCCGTTTAAGGTTTCATGAAATGAAACGCTATCTGTCTAGAAAAGTCGCTATTATCGTCCCGTGCATGACCACGATTATGATCAACCTGCAGTAACGTAGAAGATTATTCATACTTGATCTTGCAAAAAGAATCGACGTGCCAATTGAGCTAGCGCAGATTTTCGGAAAAGTTTACAAATTACTCTCGACGTTCGAGTTCTCGAAATGGTTGATGAAACTTCGCGCTACTGAATGCTGAGCCGGGAAAAATTGGATATGTTTTGAAACATTTTTTGATTATAAATAAGAAAAGAACGCGACTTTCTGTGTTCAGGTACAAATTAAGAAAGTGACAAGAATAACATAAGAAATCGATGCAATGGCACGAAATTGAAGTTCGTCATTCTTCAGAATAGTTCAGACACGGGTATCCAGAGGCCGTTCGAGTCGCGCTGGCGATCTAACCTGGCTAACATAGGGAATAACTATTTTTCATTAAACCCGATCAATGTTTTGGAGAAGTGGAAAACTGAGCCACTTTCTGTCATCACGCTCAATAAATTCTGGAGGTTTCATCGAAATCATTCGAGTCCTTTGCGAAAATTTACGTTTCACGTTTTCGAAACGGATTCTGTACATCTAAGATAGCGAGTCCACCGGCACCTTAAGATTGTTACACATTGTTGATTGCATTGTTACCCATTGTTGGAGTCCATGAGTCTTCGATAGCACCTTAAGGGGCACTTGGACTCGCCATCTGAATTGTACAGAAACCGTTTCAAGAACGAGAATCGTGAATTTTCGCCAACGACTCGTTCGTTTCTGATGAAACTCCGAGGGTTCATTGAGCATGATGGCAGAAAGTGGCTAAGTATTTCACTTTGTCAAAACATCGATCGGGTTGGATGAAAAATAAATATTCCCTGTGTTAGCTAGGTTAGATTGCCAGCGGTAACCCAATGCCCCCCTCAGGTCAACGATCATTTTCTTCCAACATTTCTTGGAGTATTTTCTTATTACCTCATACTTTATACAACTTGTGTCAGTGTCCCGACAAACGAACTCGAAGTACCGAATAAAAGTGGATAAAAATGAAAAGTTAGAATAATGCTTATCACGATAATAAAGCGACGGTAAGCTGTAGTTTAAACGTAGTATTTCCAGAAGTGTATAACGCGATGTTATTTCGATGTATAAGGAATGTGAGGATTTCGTGTCCGGAAGCAGGTTAGGTATGGGTAGCATAAAGAACCCACGACGGAGTTGTGATAAAGTTTTAGGAGGGTCTACAAACTTTAGGATTCAAATTGCTGATGGGGTTAGGAAAACGTGACTTTGTACCTTTGCCACTCTCCTTTTCTTTCTCTTTCGATTCATATTCCTGTAACTCTACTCCCGTCTCTTTGAATTCTTTGCTCATCTCTCTCTCTCTTTATTTTATTAATGTTTTCATTTTTTTGTTCTTCTTGTAACTATGGACCGCCGTCAACTGATCTGCTCCAGAATTATTAACCAGACTGAGGATTAACATCTTTCCTAAAGAACCAAGATTAATCGTTAAACTTGCGTACCTTACTTATGACCACGATCGAACAATCGTCCTTTCGCGAAACCCACGCGCTATCCTGAGTATTTGAAACCGGAAGTTACTCTGAATTCTCCGAATCGGAAGCATGAAATCAATCTCCAACTTTCGTACCACACATCCGGCATAATATAATACGTTATATTGTTGCATATTATTGTAAACCTAAGAGGACAGCTAACTGAGATATCAACACGATTCTTTGCGGATTCGCAATTTCACTTCATTCTTTCATCAGTTTTTAGGGTTTGTAGATATGTATATACTCGTACATAAATTGTTATGTAGGAATCATGACCAACGGCCGTTTCATTTATATTATTATTCGATTAATGATAATATACTGTGTATATGTATACATACACATATACATGGGTACCGCATTCCACGAAGTCGGATACGCTTGAGTCATTGCTTTCAATGTCAACCGGATATCTTTCTCTCTTCAATATTTCGTATTCAATAAATGGCATATCGTCCAATTTTTGTTCAGTTGGTATTTAAGCCATTAGGTATACCCAAGTGAAATACGAAAATAGCTATTTTGGGTTTATGAGTTATCGATCATTATTCTCCTGCATCATTTATGACCTAATAATCATCATTATTATTTTCATCCGCAATTGTGTATGAAGTAGAGAAACGCATTTCTTCGTTTTTGCTCAATTTCGATCCCATTTCCATCGTCAGAATTTATTCCATATTCCAGTATACTGTTTAATTATTCGAATACAATACTTACCGGGAATTTGATTATCCCTGCAGCTGATTCTGGAAATGCAGATGGAGCTCTGTCCACCAAAACCCATTAAAGACTGGTTCATTTTATCTTTTCTTCATTCCTTCTTTAATAAATATTTGTACATATACATTACAAAATCGCATTTCTGCATTTTTCATCTGTCTGTGCAGTTGAGGTAGCCTCTTTTTTCCTTCGGCACGAGTCTTTGCTTTTTCTTTATTCTGGTTTTTTATTTATTATTATTATTTTGTTTTTCTTTCTCTCGTTTCTGTACGTATGCACCTGTTGCATAAATTTTGGAACGGATTCAACGGATGCAAACGTAACAAAGAATCTCTCCAGGCGAAAAGAAAAAGAGAATAAACAATCGATACAGGTACAGATTACTCAAATTCTTTGATAAATTCATTGAAAACAAAAATTGTCAAACGTTCAAAACTGTACGACAACAAAATTTAATTTGCCTCTCATTCTCAAAAAATGCATCCATAAACAAGGATCGCCTGATAATCCATTAGACGAAATCATTCGAGGTTGTGAGGAATCGGGTATAACGAAGAGCAAACAAAAAACAAAACAAGAAAAGCTTAGAAAGAATGAGAACAAAAAAGTGGTTGGGACAAAAATTTCTGCTACGAAGTTGATCAGATTAATATTAATTACCCATTGGTTGGTAATTGCTGTTCAGCTTGTCTGCGGTATTCAATTTAAATTGTTTTCAACCAACTGATAGTATTCTTGGAATAAAACTTCATACTGCAACCAATCGATCGATCAATTAATTGATTTTCCTTTTTTGATCGTACAGATGTCATCGACCGATCCGAAGAACGAAAGAGATTGTTAAAATGAAAATAAAATCGGTGAAATTCCGCACAAGGATTCTTCAAATTTTAGTTGAATTGCAACGAAATTTATGATGGTGGAGTGGGATTTGAAAAAATTACAAGAAGATTCAGAAGAGGGAATCGAGAAATTTGAAAAAAAAAACTGAAAAATTAATCTTCAGAAATATTGTAGAAAAATTTATTGCATCATTATCGAATTTGTGAAGTATACCTACTCCGCTCAGTATCTGAATAGTTTCCAAGACGTATGGAGTGGTGAAAATTATTGTATAAGAATGTGTTCCAATGTCCAAAAGTTCCTGTCAAACGGCTTCATGTTCTCCATCCAACCAATTGTGCAATCCAATGTAAGAGAGAGAGAGAGAGAGAGAGAGACAAAGACAGCGGAAGAGAGAAAGAGAGCGGCTACTTTATAGAGAGTAAGCTCGTTGAATCGATTTGAAATTCCGATTGGCTAATTGATCAAGGAACTCAAGAGTGATTTGGTACGCTAAACGGGAGTGTACATACGTATACCTACTTTATCTCGAGCATATTGCATGATGGTGCAGCGACAACTGGTTAGACCGAATTGTAATTGAATTGAAAATCTCCTCCTCAACTAGTCTCAATTTGATATACAAGAATAAATGTAATAACTCGACTGATCAGTCATTCTGATGAAACCTAATTGGAGCTTCGAGCAAAATAACAACACAAGTAATAATTCCTGGCGTTTTATAGACTGTGTATATAACCAAGTTTTCTCCAAGTTTTATGGATTATTTCAAAATTTGAATCTTTAATAATCCGCTGAATGTATACGCGTATGATATTGTACACGGGCTGCAGCAGTATGTGCTCGTAAAAATTTAAGTACCCGCGAAAAACAGGCTTCTTCATATACGCAGAACTTCACTGCATCGCACCGCACCGCACCGCACCGCACACCCACTGCAGTAATAGGTATTCCCGCACCTGCCCCGTTAAGTTCACGCCAGTTTATACGACGCTAACGACTCAATTCCCTCGATACTTCAACCAGCACTAGCAGGTTTAGCCTCAGTCTTCGAGGTATTCGGATTCTGACTTGAGGCTAATTTTCTAGAGGCAATAGTCATTTCACAAACTATTTTCTGTCCCATATTTTCCTATACATTCATGTACGTATTGAACATTATCGATTTCGAGATTTCATGATGCCTGATAATCTCTCATTTCGTACATTCGTATTCTAAGTTTCTACAGAATTGAATTCACGTTTCTCAAATCTTTGATCAACGGTATTCAATATGACTATCAACTTGACGCATGAGAGATCATTCAATGAAGAAAATGCAATCAATCCAATCAACTTCGGTAATGAATCGACGAAATAAAAACGAAAAACAAACTCAAAATTCCATAGAAATTAGTGTAAAGCTGAATGTACGTATATATGTATATACGAGTTCGTGTGATCCGGAGATAACCACGAAGCGCAGCGGCTCTGAGGATGTTGAGCATAATCGTGAACGGTGGTGGCATATAGCCGTATAGTAGCTTTCGAGGACTAATTATAACAGGAGTAGTGGACGGGCTGCAGCGTTACCGTTAACGGCGCCTGTGGCTCTTCAGGTTGTTCGAGTGTGTTTGCGTCTTTCGCCGGAGTGCCAGAGTCCCAGAGTGGAAGCATGGCGACGGTGTTATTGCATTTAATTAAGAAATTATAAAACGAATTCAAAGTCGTCAGCATGGCTATTATAAGCCTGGTGGAAGACCTCTTAGACTTGTGCTCGCTTCCGGTGAACGGAGCTCATCGTCGCTAAACTCTGGAGTCCCAAGTCTTGGCTATAGTCGGGAGATAATTGAGATAGAATAGGATTTATCGATGTTTAGACGAGACGAAAAGAGAAAGGAAACAGGCTTCAGTTGGAAGAATGTTTAAGGGAATGTTGAGGTATAAGGTCACCGATTTCCAATTTCGTCACAATCATTGAAATCTTGTTAAAAACTGTGTAAGACATCTACTCCGTTGTTATACCGGCTATATGTACTGATCGAAAGTATAGACGAATTTTGCTCTCAGATATTGTGGCGAGTATTTGCTGCCTCATGATAATGCAGAGTCACTTTACTGAAACCAATTACGAACGGGGCATTGTTGACGCGCATTTAAAACGCCACAAATTACCAGCTACCTATGCTGAACGGAGTGCCGCAAAAAATGGAACGTGCAGCCCAAATTGCAGTAGCCGCCTCATAGCTGTATACAACTGTGACGACAAAACATCATCGATCAACTAGTTATTGAGTAAAACGTAAAAGTAGGCGGCATAGCTTGGGCTACTGGCTTGAAGGACAATGTGAGAAAAAGGGCTCGTGATGGAAATCGATAGCAAAAAGTTAATAAATTTGTTGGGAACATGAGAACACAACTCATGTATTCAAACTTTCAACATTCTACGTAGCCTTTGATTCCAGCATTTCAGATATTGATTCAAACACGTAAGACTGCTCTTTCAAATTCTCTCAATTTCATACAGTTTCAAATTTTCATTCAAAAATCTCACGCTCGTGCTTACTTTATCTCGATTCTCTCAACTTCTGGAGAATCAATTCTCAACAGAAATTGACAATCCAGTCGTGAAATTTCCACGAGCTTCATCGAACGAGTCTTGATCAATCCTTCAGATTACACTATTCAGGTGACTTTTTCGAGAGATTTTCGGTTTTTCAGCCATCGGTTGACATGTTCTCCATTGAATTCCATATAACCGATTCTTGTGTGTTCTTCATCATCCAAATTTCCTGTATCTTTGTCATGCCTCTCGGCCCCACCGAGTCGAAATATTATCGCATAGATGCATCCAAATACTGACGAGTCCGCAGAACAGTTCAGAAACTTTAACATTCCAACGAGATGTACTGCGGTTTCTATATTTTTCACATTTTTGAACTGTTGATACTTGTTAAAACAATAGTTCAACTCCAAAAACGACAGTTCAACGGAACATCAGAAGTGTACTCAATGTTTGTCGACCCGCCATGGGGCTCGTTTATATAAAAATCGCGCTTCATGGTACAAGAAAAGGAAAAAGAGAGAAAAAGAAATCGAATGTGATTTTCAGGATGTGTGCTTACTGATCCTGAGCTTTGGAAGTTGGAGAGTCCACAAGCCAACTTGGTTGAACAAATTTATTACTTATTAGTAAAAGTAAAAGACAGATGGCTTCCTGACTGCAGCTTCCCTTTGAAGTTGCAGTGATGGATATGATATACAGCGGTAGGATTGTTCTAAAAGCTTGATAGCGTTTCATTCGTTCATACTGAATGTGAAATACATCCGAAGTATATAGTTATATTCATAGACTGAAGTGAATGGAGCGAGAGCTGATGCTCTCGACTTTGATACTAGGCAGGAAAGTATCAACTTACTGTCAAGACGTTTGCTACACAGCAAATTCTGTGTCTGCAGGACAGTCAATTCTTGGAACTAAATTGAAAATTCTGTGTTGAGCAGCTAAGAAGATCAAGAATTATTATCCGTTCGAAATCGGTGAATGTTAAGCACTTTTTGATTGAGTAATTGAGGATATAGAAAAAAAAGGGCCGGGTACACTGCACTATTTCTCACTCTTCGTAATGTCTTACCTGTAATGTAGTACGTATGAATGTAAGAAATCTTCGTGTAGAGGCTGGCTCGAGGCACGTGGATAAGCAACGAGCAAACAAAAAAGAAAGAGAAAGGCAATGGTTCGAAAAAGAGCAGAAAACAAAACTGTGTATGAAATTATACGTATTGTATACGTCGCTCATATTACTATGGAGGGTAGGTACAGGTTCACCCGCGAATCGACAAACTTGCCTGCGGTGGTAAAATCATTGGTTGGAATGAATCCGACGGATGCGATGGAAGCTGGCGGGCGGTCGGGAAAAAAGCGAATCAGATATCAAAGGGAAAAATTGACAAATCCTAATAACAAAATAAATGCCCGGAGTTGGCTTAATAATTGGAATGTCCCGGTCTACGGATTTCATTCTTTTGACAACGTCACTTGAAACGTTCGAAACACATACATAGTACTTTGCAAAATCCAGTCTGATATATCGCTCATCGCTTCCTGCCTGTTCAATGTATGTATATGTAGTACACAAACAACTTGATCGTTAAATTATTTTATTTTTCACATTGGCGACTCGCGTCCGGTCAATCCAAAGTCATTACCTACATAAATAAGACAGCGAAAAGTCTCTGAGTTGAGGTATGCAGCTTCAATTATTCTGCGGTACCTCCGAAAAGTTACCTCCTTTGCAAATTTAATCGCCTTCGACAAAATACTGCTACATGATTTAGTGTGGTCGCTTTGATCATACCTATGTACTAGCCAACTTTCTAACAAGCTTTTATTTTATGGTCGGAAATGCTCTTCAAGTTTTCCAACATGAGAGTTCACCACTTTCTTGCAACGGATTCGATCTACCTTCTGCACAAAGCCACCTTCCTTCTTCCTCCATCTGGCAATCTGTTTCGCATTAACTTCAGTTTGTATACTGCATGCAGGGATTTCCGCTTACAGCAGCATTGTGAGCTCAGGTTCAGATCAGGATTAGGTTGGGTCAGACTCGCATTACGCCGTTTACTCCCGGCGTTTTTTCACTACCTATATCAGTCATTCAGATTTTAATCTCACAGTTTTGCTCTTCCGGGGTCCAGGTCGAATTGGTCAGCCGGATTTTTGAATCTTCTCATTAAATTTTGCATCATTATCCTCATCACGGAATTAGTTGTGGATCTGCGCCCACGGGGACATTTTTTCACTCTCTTTGATAGGCTGCTACCTTTCGTCACTCGAGTTCGTGTGTGTATATACGTACTACTAACTTGTCCAGCCCGGAATCTTCTAGATTCCCTTTTGATTTTCGTTCTGGAATAGGTACCAACATTTCGTCCGTGGAAATTGCGCGGAAATTGAAACGGAGATGCGAAGTTACATAATAGCGCGGCGTAATCGGCATAAGGGGGAGGTAATTCAGAGTCAGAAGCGGAAGCCGACGGGCCTCGTTAATTCGAGACGCAGTCGATTTGCGTCGCAATCCGTAGCTGCGGGAGATCAGTCAGTAATATCCGTCTCTCTTTCTTTCTCTATTCCATCGCAGTTATCCCGTCCCGCCCGTAGTTCTCTCCTCTAAGATTCTCTTCGCACTGGCGCTTTGCACTGCTTTGAAGTGGACTTTGAATCTACCGCTCGAGGGGGCCTCGGCTTCGGACCGGCACCCGGTACCCCCTGCCGATCGCTTGGGCCAGTCGACACGCGACGTCTTCACTCAGCTCGACTCTAATAAGCGAACTTTATCTGCCGCCGTGCAATTTCTTCCTAACAGCCTCACTCACCCCCTTCACCCTGCTACCCATATTCATTCCCCGCGGTTGAAATTACCAGTGGAAATCCAGATACCAGCTTCGTTTTGCTTGCTTCATCCTCCCCGCTCACATGTACTCGCGTATACATTTATACCTGAATGTCGAACGCCTTTGGCTAACTAAGAAGGTAATTTGTAGCTATTCTAGCAATGGGAAAATAACGGAGGCATAGCTATGAAGGTATGCGGGTAGGCGGCTCGCTGTGCCCGCTCCGCTCGTTCCTTTAGCTCGTTAACTTGCCCCGCGTGTACGTAGTTTTACCTCATATCTTCCCACTATAGGTACTCCGACGTGATTCACTTCTAACGATTTCCTCTGCTGCTAATTTTAAGACACTTGAAAAACAAAGGCATAGGAGAAAGATAACCTCATTTAGGTGGTTGTTTTACAGTTTGCCAAATGTCTCCACGAATAACTTTACTCAATTCTCACCTCCGGGACACTAAAAAATGTCGACAACGCTGATCATCAGTTTGTCGGGGAAATGCGTTTTCGTCATTACGAAAAATTGTGTAGGTACATTCTGTACCGGACTCTGAGACTTCAAACGTGTTACAGGATTTCACAGATTTTATCCGGTCATTAGAAATAGAACTTAAAAGATCGTACGGAATTTCGCAAGGAATTCGTATAACTCCGCATAATACTTTACGGAAATTCATGGAATCCTGATCATTTCACGAAATTCTCCGACATATCACAGATTTCAGACTTCAGAACTGGTTCATGACGTACCTACACATGGGCTTGTACGGATTCGATCGATTTTATGGGACGTCAGATGTCGCTGTAGACCGCGCATTTCACGAATGATCGACCACTCGGGTTCAACTGTTGTGGTCCAGGAAAGAAGTTCTAGTTTTTGCCTGTAGAGTATTTGAGGCATAGATTCGTACCAATATTCGTCAAACGGAACACAATCTGTGTTCTGTAAACGAATGCAATGCAACTTTAAAATTTCACTTCCATACAGCACAATACCCTCTCAATATGCCGTAAACGGTGAGTCTGATACTGAGACGGGGATTTTCATACAACAAGTTTTATACTCTTTGGAGTTTATAGGGTCGGGTTAAAGAGAAATGAAAAAGACGAAGTGGAGGTGGGGTTTAATTATAAATTAACCTGGAGTATGAGAGCTTACGCACGCACACACAAACACACCCACAGATGGGAGAGAAATACATAATGGGGAAGGGAGCAGCAGCTCACCCTCGGCACTATCACTTCGTTGGACAAATTGAGTAGCTGTTTCTTCTTTGTAACCGTAAAGAACCCGCTGCTGATGCGGACCGCGGTGCGGTGCTTTCTTTGTTCATCTTCTTATATGACGATGGCAGATCCTTCCTTATTCGAAGACGCTGGCCCCCTCTTCTTTAACCAGGAGTTTCATGCACGCCCTGGTAAAGATTTGTATAAACGCAAACGCTTATTACCCTCAGTTTATACACGTATATTATGGTTCTGAGTCTCGACTCCTACCGCATGCGAAGAGGGAATACTGGGGCGGATTAAGGAAATTCTGAAGGAGAAGAGGGGAGAGAGACAGACAGACCTCAGGTGAGGTCGCTTTTCTTGTTGGTCCCGGGGCTCGTGATAATTACCAATCCTAGCTCCAAGCTCGGAGCTTCAAGGTTCAAGCTGGTGGTTCTAGAGAGTTTGCGTACAAAGCTGGTCTTGCTCTTGCGCCGCAGGCATCAGCGATGCCACTTGACTCCGTGCCGAGAAATATGAGGGAGCATCATCTCTCCTTCCGTGACATCCTGAACTAATTAGGTGCGCCCTTTCTCCCGCTCCCGCTCTCGCTTTTGGCTCACTCTACGGAAAAATGTGGAGAACGGACTGGATGAAGAGAAGAGAACTTTGTGATAACGCACGTGCTTGTCTAGTACTCCTTCTCAAATCCGTATCCGCACTCATAATCGTAATAACCTCTTTACTTTCTCACTGCCTCCTTTCTCCGGTATGCTCGGTTACTTGTTTTCAACAAAATCGTTGCTGACGGACAGGAATTTCATAATTTTCATTCCTAACTAATTTTATCACCATTTCTCATAGTACCTACTCAAATCAAGAATAGAAGGAGATAACAGAAAAATATGACGGAAACTTCTTACTCGGTCCCACGGCCAATCAATTACAGCTGTGTTCATGGCTCACTATTTATAAAGTATTCTTTGTCATCTGGGTCCGTGATCTCTCAACTTGAATCTAGGCCGATCATCATCTACTTTCCAGTTCAAATGTGAATACAGAATTAAATGAAAGAAAAAGCTGAGAACAACTTTTTCCAGACATAAAACTCTGCTGCGAATCTTTCACAAGCAATTTCCAGTAACGCTTCAACCGGCTACACATGAGAAGTTAATAAAATATGCACTCTTCCGGTAGAACAGAGTGCTGATACATTGTAATGCGAAGCCTGGTCTTCGCCGTGAGCAGTTGCTCGCAGTTGATGGACGAACAGCGATGGTGCTGTAAAATCTCTTGAGGAAGAATTTTCGTCATCCAATTTCTAAAACGAAGCTGCACATTGGAATTGAACAGTTGCAACACGTGAGACACATTCTCATGGTGAAGAAAAAAGATCATCAGAAATATCTACTGGGTTAAGGATTCCAAAGAAATAGCTTGGGAATTAGTCGTTGCAGATGTGACCCTGTAGCATTTGAAACGGGTTCGCGTTCGTTAGATATTGGAGCGATACCTAGACGTAATTGACGTTGAAACGCATGCTGGATTGTTGGGATAAGTTCTGTTTGGTTCAATTAAGTAATCGCCTTTGAACGAGTGACGCGTTCCGCCATGCTGCTGGTGGTTATTTTCCCCTCACTGTCTCTCTGCCTGTCTCTATCTCTCTCTTTCTCCTTTCTTCGTCTCTTCCTCTTCTCGTTATATCCGCGTGTAGCTTTTCGTCTGGCATTCGGAGCACCTCGCTCTATTTGGGGCGTTATATTCCTCAGTAGTGTGCGCTCTGCTGATGATGCTGATGCTACAGCAACATGCTTGCTCGTGCTCATTCGCATTTCTCTTCCCCAAGGTATGCCTGAGTATGATGAATAATATCTGCTTGTCGATCATATCATAATTATCCTTCTTGTTCGGGACTTACACTTTGATACTCCTGATGGAACAATAAAAATGACTACAAGCTCTTTCCAGGTGCGTATTTCCTCTGGTCTGCTAGATTTGATGGACTGATTATGATCGATATTGTGTAAATACTAGCCACTGTGCGCAACTAACAGAGTCATAAGCTGGGTCGTTCATCTATACCTACATAGCCGTTAAACCGAAGCAAATGAGTAAGCGTCTTGGAACTCGACTGCCGAGAATGTTATTAAAGCTTTAATTGGCACCATTATAAAATGATCCGTCTTAATGATGCACCGCCTTCGTCTTCGAAATCATTAGCAGCCGACTTTGAAAGACGGGTGTCTACTGTCTGCAGGGGTTCCAAATCTCAGCGCAGATATTAAGATTCTCTATACTTTGAAGCTCAACTAGCAAGTTGAATGGTCAGAAACAAAGAGCTCCTAGCACTCATTATCAGCACTTCATTTGTCTATCACCAGAAATCCTTGAAAGTGCAATTCTCCAGTGCCAAATGTCGGTTTTCGTAAATCCAATGGTTTTTTGATTCTGCAAAAGTACGGACGGAGTGATCAACAGTTTCTTCACCTTTCCCTGAGTTCTTAATCTGCCTTTCCTGGGTCTCGATTCATGCTGGTCCGTAATTCAGCACGTAGACCATACCAATCTAGAAGGCTCCGATGGTTTACGGTCAGGTGAGGTTTGGTTGCCGGTCGGCTTGCCGAGGGTAAACCAATCATCGGCGGTGTGCTGGGCGTTGACTTTGTGAACAGATATATACACAAGCGAATACCTTGGCACGAGGCATTTATGCAGCCTACACATACATACTGTAGGGGTTGTGTCCACCGTTAGTTGCTAAGCCAACCTATAAGCAACTCTCATGCTCCGAACTGACCCGATAGCAGCTAACGAGCCTCGCGTGACGTCATTTCCGATCATCTCCCTCGGTGGTGGTGTGCTGTACAAGGAATCGCGTGGCCTAAATGCATCTCCATCATGCAATAATTCATATGAGATTAAAACTTCAACATTTAGTGGTATGAGCACATTTATGTAAAATGAGGTGAAGTTATCGATCGAAAGAGCATTTCCGTTCTTCTTTACTCTTTCCACTTTCTTCTTTCCTCATCTCCAATATCTCCGTGCTTATTACCTCAATGGATTATCGAGGTGAATACCACAATACGTTTTGATACCTCTCATGAGTTCTCTTTAATAATTTGATCATCAAGTTCAGACCATGGCATATTATTCTCTATGAGCTGTTCAGGCTTCAGACACAACAAGAATACCAAATTACTTAGATGACCTGACCTGGAGCCTTGATCATTTCTCTTCATCATATCGTTACCGAGTGGCATTGATCATTAGAAACTTGTCTCATGGCGAATAAACTCCAACTTCAAGCCCACCTCTCCGTTTCGCGTTCTCTCTCTCTCTCTTCATCTCATCACTATTAAACGATCAATGATGTATGATGAGTTTTATATATACTGGTTTTTTTTTTTTTTCTTTCTGTTGCCTGACAAAAATTTCACCAACAGTGTAAACTAATTCCTCTGCCTTGCTCGAGCTGTTCGTCTCATCCTCTGCACCATACCGCAATATAATTACTTAGCGTTTGTTCGTGTTCTTTTGTTTCATGAAAAAAAGATGAGAGCTTGAGATGAGACGCTGCATCGTCAAACTGTTCTTCTCGTTTCTCGTTTCCGCCCGTCTTGTCGTCTCACGGATCCTTCTAAAGCCACAAGCCTTCTTCTGTGGTGTTCAGTACACGTGGAACAATGCCGCGCTAATCAGGAAAGATAAATTCGCACTTAAGGTAGCTCAGGCAGGCAGGCACGCTGCTATATCGCATCACATAACACCGTCTTAAAATACTCGTTGTTGTTCATTCACTGCCTGAATACTGATGAACAGCTATGTGATGCATTAGGTAAGGCTGTTTGCCCACCTGAAGTGGAAGTGAGGAATAAGTAGGAGTGGGCCGAATGCCGGAAGGCAACAATGCCAGTCGTTATCGCTAATTTAGTTCGAACGTCGTCCTTATTTTCTATCTGGTCAATTTTAATGCCTTTGCATACTTGGGTGGAGATTCACTATGTATGTTATATTCGTTATCGTAATGGAAACAATGGAAAAAGTAATAACGAGAAAAGAGCTATCACTCTATTCCTTCCATCAAAGAAATACGAACCCGAAAATAATTAAGGAAAAGGAAAAGGCCCGCCCCCGAAAGTAGCAATCCGTTTCTGAAGATTATCAAAGCCGAGACATTCGCAGCACGCACCTATCGCCTTCAGCTTCAATATCCGAATCTCTATTCTCAATGTTCATCGGGGCTTCCTCGAATAAACGGGAATTCCTTCAACCCGGTTCAATCGGAGTAAAGTCAGGATATCCGCTCACAAGGTTTCTCTCATCTCCTTCCCCAAGTTTCTTCACTTTCTTATATATATATATATATATACACTTTTTTTTATTCCCGTTTCGCTTCGCGGTCAAGTATTTCGACCATCTTCTTCAACGATCCCACAATAGGTTTGCCTACTGAAAACCAATTTTTCCCAACCCTGATGATCTTACCATCAATTATTCGATCGATAGTTTTAAAATATTCTTTTTGATCGTTTCACCTGCTGTCTAGTCCACAGCCAACCACTCAGGCGTAACCGAGCTCACTCCCTAGAGCGACACGACGCGTCGTCATCGATTAGCGATTAGAGCTGTTAGCACGACGCTACGAGGCGACTACAAACAAAGGGGTCTCTACCCTGTGACGGGCTGATCGCCACCGAGCTAGGAACGATGTTGGCTCCCATACCCCTTCATCTATTCCTCCTCAAGCCCCACACACGAATTCACAAACACATCCTCAGTCTATTATAGTGGTTTGCAGTAACAGTGGAGAAAGCACCTTTGTGCACAAGCGGTCCTCTGTCACTATCTCCTAATCTGCGTCTCTGTGTCTCTGTGTCTCTGTGCCTTTGTGCGTGTATTTATGTACAACCCGAGCTCACATATATCCTCCGCTCACCGGCGCGGCGGTAGTAGGTACTGGTTGGCTTGTGCGCGGGTGGATACCCGCCGTCGACTTGATCCTATTAATACAAGCTTCGCGCTAATTAGGGTGAATTGCTCCCGCGATATACCGGGCAATCGATATTACGTGGCGGTTGCTGCCCATTGTAGAAAATGTCGCTGTAAACTTCAACGCCAACTATGTTCACGCCACAATCTACCTGTATATATATATAGCGAGTATGTCCAGAAAAACTCAAACATGGTCAAATAAATGTCAGAGGCTACAAAAAATACGAATTTCCGCAGTATGATCAATCAATAAATGCCGAGCAATTATTTTCCGCACAAATATCTGCAGGATTTTTGCCACTTTTCACGAGCAGCATTTTCAAATTTTATATGCCAGACTTCATGGACGAGGTTTTTGTCCGTATTTCATTTTTATTTTACATTTCTTAAAAAGGAAATATGCTAGGTGCCTTTAGACGTGCTTCGCGAAGCACAAGTGTTCCGGGTTTGGTGCGGTAGGTGCCTGTACCTACGTCGACGATCATTCAGTACACGCTTCATCGGGTTATATTATCGCACACGGCGTCCGCCGCGCCCTCATCCCCTAGACATGTATATATGCTATATCGTGTAGTGATATAATATATAAACTGACGAAGGAGGACACACACGGTGGACCAGAATAGTCGACTGGCGATCATCGAGCTTATAATCGATACTCGATCGCCCGTGACGACATCAAATGATTTCTAACTCATCCAATAACCAAACGATAGCCAATCCACGCCTCGCGGTATTTACTTTACTCGTTCACCCAACCGATCCTTGACTACCCTTCATCCCCTTTCGTATACACATCATTCTCTCGTTCTCTCTCCCTTTTCATACACGGATGGTTTTCGCGACGAGATAACTGATCATCATTGATTTCGGATCAGTAATATCAATGATTGTTCAAATCTTGACAAAATTCTTGATGTAACCGGCTCTATATTCGACGCTCGAATGACCCATGTTTCTCCTTATAACTTTCAGATGGCGGTGTGCAGATCGCTAAAACACCTCCAGCAAAACGAAAGAAGCTTGAGACCAGTGTTAAGGAGGTAATTCCAGTGGTTAAGGGTGGTGGAGTTGTTGGAGATCTGCGGTCAACCAGCGAAGCCGAGGACGCAAGCGAAGCTGAAAGAAAGAAGAAAAAGGCAAGAACAACTTTCACTGGCCGGCAGATATTTGAATTGGAAAAACAGTTTGAAATAAAAAAATACCTGAGTTCATCGGAGAGGGCGGAGATGGCGAAACTACTCAACGTCACCGAGACACAGGTCAGTTCACTGTCACTTCTATGTATTACAAAAAAAAGAGAAAAAAAAAAAGAAGGCTCGAAATCATTCGTCAGCGATGAAATCAGAGATGAGTGCATTTTTGCGGTTGTTCGTGGATCGGGGTACATTCGAACTGCCTTGCATTCGTCCATACGATTTTCGATTCAGTGTATCTTCCAGGGGGATGATGAATTTCAAAATGAAGTATGAACTATGTTTTTTCATCGTTATTCGTTGTAGCGGTATAACTTCAGCGTGAAGAGTACGTGTTAGAAATTTTTTTCCCGGATTCTTTAACGGACAAAAGTACCTCACCGCGCGATTTGTCTCGCCTTTTGAAGAACGAAAAAGAATATGGGCTGAGGGGCGGAAGAGCGGGGAGAGGGAAAGGCCCAGTTAGCGGGGCCCCCAGTTCCCTGTCTTGTTATACCATATACCTACCCGCAGGCGTGCTACGCCTTGAGTAGTAGCAGTAGTAGTAGAAGTAGTAGTAGTAGTCGCAGTAGTAGAAGTCAGTCTCTGTTGTCCAGCGTGCTGCTTTATAGTAGTAGAAGGAGAGCGCGTGCTGTTGGATAAATCTAAAAACCAGACCGACTGACTTACATCCCTGTCAACGAGATCCGCAGGAACGAAACCACCGCCACGATCCGCCGATGCCGACGCTGTAGGTGTTCACGCGAATTTGCTATTCTACTGTCGGCCTTGTTTTCACCTTCTTCTTATACTTCTTATTCTTCTTTCTTGTCTTCCAACTACAAGGTATCATATGTTCACAACTACACTTGGCCTCGTCGGACCACATTTTAAGTATTTTGTCCCTTTTTCTTCTTTCATTTTTTTCGTTTCGTTTTATTTGTCTGAATCTTTTTTCCCCGGTTAACGTAGGGACAACATTTTATATAGTATGTTATCTCGATATTTCATATTATTGATTGAATAGATCTCACTGATATTTCGTGATCTCGAACAAATGCTTTTCAAGGTTTCTTTCAAATTTGATAAATTTTATTCATTTCACTCACGAGCACGTCTTTTTTACACGTGTCCCGCGGTATGTTCGATGAAAAATTGAGAAACCGTTAAAGGGATACAGAAATTTACAGTTTTCTTTCTTCGATGTGACTTCACAAGTTTCGACAGATTCGTGTTACATTTTCACAAACTTGTCTGAAATTTCATAAAATTTGGGACAACAATTAAAAACAAATTTTATTCTTCTCCACAAACACCGTTTCCAAATGAATTCCATGAATTTTGATGAAACTTCATGAATTTTGCCCATCGGCCACAAAATTTCTTCGTCATTCATGAATTTGACTGAAATTTCGTCGATTTTATGATTTTCATTTAAACTCAGTTTTCCGGTGCGAACGCTATTGGTGGTTTTATGTCGATATTGCTCGTATTTCGTCATTCTTGTAAAACTTTTGTTTCGGGGAGAGACTCGCGTGGTGTTTGACAGATTTTTTCAATATTTTTCTGTATAGTATCAAAAGTCATGCGAAAATTCACCCAATTTTATAAGTACCGACTTTTCCGAATGACGATTCGATAATGCAGCTAATGAGTCGCATAATTCTTCGAGACGGGTTGTCCCTCAATGATTATGAATAGTAAACGAAAATGTAGTTTCATACCGGAAGTATAGCTTGCCGATGATCGTAAAGAGGATTTCTGTTCGTGACAATCTGTCGACTGTCGTTGACACGGGTTTTCCCTCATCCCTGTCGCCGTCCTGCCTGTAGCAGAGGCTGCAGAAGAGGATGATGCGAAGGAGGATGGAGGCTGAAGGCTGAAGGCTTGAGGTTATGTCGCGAGGGTTGAGGCAGAATACAACATAGAATGCGTGAAGTTGAGGATGTGTACACACATGCATACATACATACATATTTACACACTCAAATACATAATATGTACGTATGGGCGTACGTATAGTAACATGAGTTTGTAGAGTGGATGTGTACATAACTGGACGATGTTGAGTTCTGGACGAGCTCGAAGCTCAGTTCAGTTCAGTTCAGTTCAGTTCAGTTCAACTCAGGGTCTGGCTGTGGGTACCCCGCAATATTATTATCGGTGATATACGAGCCACGCCATTGCCGTGTCGCCCGGGCTGCTAGCCGGCAGAGACTCAAACGTGATAACTAATCGCACCGTAATAACTGTACGTTGTAATTGCACTCGGAGTGTAGCTGCCCCGCTACTCCCCGCCGTACACAGACGCGCGTGGCAAAAGGAAGCACGCATAAAATGAAACCACGGAAAAGAACGCGTACAAAAATGAGCAGAAGAAGAAAAAAAAATTGAAAGCCAAAAAATCGTGAAACATAGAAAGAGAAGAATGAAAAACGTCGGTAGAACCAAAAATTCGATTCTAGATCGAAAATGGCTGCAAATACCGAAAACAGAGATATCAGAGGACGAACAAACAGTTCGGAGAACTTATGTTCCAAATTTTTGATTCGAGAAGAACAAGTTTGTTCTTTGATAATTTATAATTTATAGCACGATTATAAACGAACGCGAATACAGTATAACAAAATCGATAAGTGTGATAACTCGGCAACGAAAATTGAATCTCTCGAGTTCATTGATCGGTTTTATGGTCCTGTGTGCGTGTGTTGTATTTAGTCTAAACTACGTGGTGCAAATCGCAACCGCGTCAAGCATTTCTCGCTCATTGTTAGTTCTTATTCTCTCGGTTTCGCTTTTCACGCCTCAGACTCCGGCAGCCGCAGCACCAGGCATAACTCGAGGCGATGGCGAATTGTGCGTCGGTTAGGTCAGGCCGGGTGGCTATAAGCGACGTGCCTAACGCGTGCTTGGAATGATGTTTCAAATGCCAGACAACGCCGACTCTATACCTATACCTACAGTTCGTAATTCCCTGCCACCGAGAGTCTAGTCGGCTCGAGCGCCACGGCCGCCGTACGAGAATACATAATATGAAAATTGCAAAAAATCCACATGGAAGAAGTCGGCGATCATAAAGCGCCACAATTTCATAACTGGAGTTACATTAATATCTTGGAAATTCGATTGCGATTTCACCGATCGCTTCTTCTTTGCAAATATATTTTTTTTTTGCTTTGTTTTTTTCCCTTCAAATTTTATTTGACGAATTATCCGACGATTTGGTCAGTTATTCTTTTCCGAAATTGCAAATAGCGGAAAAATCACAGAAAAATATGTTTTTTCCATATTTTTTTCGACGATTCTCTTCCGTGTATAAAAAAAACCGAAAACAACCAGATACAAACACCGCTGTTAAATTCACATACGTTACGGGGTCGCGTCATTGATGCGTATGACCAAAATCGTACATATATACTATGTGGCTACTACACAGCATTGGAGAAAATATCAATTAGCTTTTTTCAATCCCCTCGTGCGATTGGGTCAACGGTTTTCAGCTCACGACTCATCCCAACATCCAATCCAACATTCAACCGACAACCTCTGCATGCCCGAAGGTGATTCACAACGGCTTGTGGTCAGAGGCACATACACGGTTCAGCTAGCTTCGTGTATTGGTCATCGATATTAAATCAAATCGAAGCTCTCTCTTTCGCTCTTTATGTCGCTGAAGCGCAATATAAAATTTCCATAAATAAATCAAACGGCTGAACAACCCCGTCAGTCACTCATCATCCACGCATTGGAAGCTGCAGCTTTCACAGATTATTATTATTATTAATATCATTGTCATCACAATATTATCATCATCCTTTTTCCCCCTTTGCTCAACAGATTTTCATTTTTCAATCTCGTTTGGCGTCGATATACTGTCGAATTTTTTTACATTTCACCCTCGTCTATACTTTATCGTTGGAATTCGTTACACACTCCTTCATTTTGTGATAAATGTAATTAAATTTGAAACATCGTGCCCAGTTTTTGACGAAACTGGCCACTATAGGTGCTGAAGCAACCGCGACTGGCCACTTTCATCGAAAACTTGTTCAATGCGAATATCGGATATCGGGTATAATGGGAAATAATATCATGTCACGGCCGTACGTAACTGATGCTATATTATACCGCTATAGATACGCAAACCATAAATTCAATTAGGTGAAATGAATGATACGAACTAACTAACTAACTAACTAACTAACTAACCTGCAGCGAATGTCTGCGCATCCGGTAATAATAATTATCCGATAATCATGTGACGTGGACGGGTCGCGTCGCGTCGCGTCGCGTCGCGTCGCGTCGCGTCGCGTGGCGTGGCGTGGCGTTGGATGGGATACCGGGGATAAGTTCTCGTCATCATTGATAGATACAAACGTACGTGCGCAATGCATAAATGTGCATAGATGCTGCATACGGAGAGGAAGAGGAAGTGGGAGAGGAAGAGGAAGAGGAAGAGGAAGAGGACGAGGACGAGGACGAGGACGAGGAAGAGGAATAGAACAAGGACGAACGTCGATTCGGTGGTTATTAGTGTTATGACGTCATTATATCAGCCCCCAGCAAATGGGTTTGTGTAGTTTCGAGATGATGCCAGCCAGCACCATGCATGAAGCACATACACCTATTATAACAGCACAGCCTGACCCAGCCAGGCTACCTAAATCGGGGTATGAGATTTGTGGGTGGTGGTGCAAACCCAGCGAGCCCAGGACGCCCAGCAACTGAATAGCGGGATGGAGGGATGGAGGGGGAGGTTCGGTATTGCGAGCCTGCTGAATTATACCCTTAATCATGCGCGGCATTACGGAACGCGGTTATGTAAATTGGTTTATGTGCTCTCGGATATGCCATCCCAGCGCCACCCTATGGTTCCTAGCTTCCTGCCGCATACCTACAAGTCGGAACACTACCCTGCAGTAGCGACCACGTGATCTCGAGTAGTTCCAATCATACCCTGTAACCGAATCCTCGTTCATCCCCACCGTTTGCACACATGTCAAATTAGGTTATTCCGACTTTTGTTGTTGCTGTTGTCATGTTTGAATTTCCTAATCACATTCGAAACATCCACTTCTAATTCAATGATACAAAAATATACCCAAGATCCGAGATTCTAGATAAACAGAAAGAAGTTTCAAAGTCTGCATTCTAGGTTCCATTCGTTGGATACATCAGATGCTATAGAGTCTGAATGAGCACCGCAATACCACCCGAAAAGTTTTAGCCGACTGGTGTGTAAATATAAGATAGGTACTATAGTGGGCGTAAATTTGATTAAATTGTCCCGTTCCTCGTAGTTCAACTGATATTGTACGCGACTCAGTTGCTTACGTAGATAGAAGTAGGGAGGCCGGCACACGTATATATAGCACAAAAGTTTTCTACGACCGAGCCAAAGGCTAACGAGTCCTCTGTCGTATAGTGAAGAGACTAGACGCTAATTGTTATACGTTTCAATCTAAGAATAAGTGAAGATGATGCTCAGTGCAGGGTGCATCGATATACTCCGTGTATTTATAAAACTCATCGGATGGGTGATATTTTTAAGAGAAATTCAGGAAAACCAACCAAGCGTGGAGGATGAAATGTGAAATTCTAGAATCTAGCTGAACCAAGTTATAAAGTAATTGAAAGAAAAGTTACCTTCGGCAAGGACCCTCTGACCTCCGGAGTATTTACTACATTGGAATTCTATCGATTTCCTATTAGCCGGCTGAATGGCTTGTTAGGATTTACTGCGAGGAGGGGGAACGGGGCGTTCGGCAGGAGACGAGGTAAGCGGTTTGACGTACGGTACCCGCCAGCATAGACGAAAATCATCCACTTCAACGTACAATTCTGTACCCGAGAAAGCGAGAGAGCGAAAAAGACGGAGAAAGGGATAGAAAGTAAGTCTGCCGAGTAAGGAAAGAGAAGGAGACGACGGAAAGAAAGGATCGCTCCGATCCGATCGACTACTGTCCACGCTAAAGCACTACGACTCCTTCTTCTTCTTCTTCTCCCACCAAACCAATCGTTTTTGCTGCTGATCCCTACTCGTCAGACCTCTTCGACTTCTTCGCCTGGCAGCAGGCTCCTACTTCTGGTCCTGCTTCCTATTGTCCGATCGGGCTGGAGACTAGATGAGCTTTTTGCCCGCTCAATCCTGTCGTCTTCTTGGCTCCCGTATTGTCCCGGCTACCCCATTCCCAAGGCTCTGGAACTCGACCGTTTAAACCCGAATCTAATTATTTCAAGGCCTGAACCCCAGCGATTATGATGAAAGAAAGGTATGCTAGATTTCAGAAGCTAACGGATTATCGTGAGAGAACAAATTCCAGAGGCTCCAGACTTTTTTGCATAAAATAGAATGAGCACAGAATGATCATATTATGATAAGGTATCGGTTTTAATTGCTGAGTAATAGTCTGAGCTATTAATGTGCGGTTAAATCACGAGTGACAGAAATTATTCCCCGACTAGGCGGGGCTGTGGGCGCGGTAGTCTGACAGCTTCGAACTCAGCCCATGAGCCTAACCCTCTTGTATGAATATGAGTAGTCGCTCGTTAAGTTAGAGGTAGTAACATGATCAGTATCTTTATGAAATACGATTACTTTTTGAAAATTTGACACTCGATGTTCGCCCTAGGATCATTAGTTTGGCGCTGGAAGTGATTATTGAACAATTCTGGCTTCTGTTCTACAAACAATGCAGAAAATGGTGTAGAAAAAAATGATTCTGGTGCCAAACTCGAGATTGAAACGGAGTCTTCCTCCCAGATTCTAGTTTTCAAATATTACACATAATTTACATTTTCATCACCAAAGAACTTTTTCATTCTTATTCTGTAGGCTGCACATTGAACAAATAACGAAAACAAAAATGCTGGCTTGTGAATTTGACTTGAATAAATTTTGAACTCTGTCTTCTAGATTCTAGATTCTGAAATATGCTACAGAATTACTATTTCATGTACCATTCTAGTGAAGCAACTAGGTCCTGAATTCCAGGTTCCATAGATTTGAGAATATAGATTCGAAATTGAACATAGAATCAGAATCCAGATTCTGTATGCTGGTTTCTAAATAAGCCGTTGAAAAAGAGCTCGCTAGAACCTTACAGATTGTGATTTTGAAAAAACTATTTCTGTCCAGATTCTAAATTCCCATTTCAACTCGTCAGCATTTAGATCCAAAAGCAATCCACCTCCTAGATTATAAAATTAATCAACTTCAGTCTACGTGTTCGATTTCAAATTTTCCAATTGAGAAAAAAGGAGAGATTCTAGCATCCAGCTTTCGAGTTTTCGATGGTATAGTTTTCAAGAAAGTTTTTGGATGATAGATTTGTGATTGTGGATTTGAAAAATACTCTAGCATCTGGATTCCAAATTTGGTCTTCAAGATATCTGGATTCCCCAGTTTTTGAATTTAATTTTCTTCATTTTCGGAGCGCCTCAGTAGACAGTGATAAAAAATTACTACATAAATATATTTCCACGTAGCTTTTCAATCTTCGTCTAAAGTCTCAATTTCTTTCACGGTGAATAATCTTGAAACCGAGATAATATTGAGGGACCGTTTTACTCGGCGGTGATAAATATCTCCCTGGAACGTTTAGCTGGGTAGAATTGCTCCTGGTGTGATTAACTATTTAGTCTTAACAGTATAGCAGCCAGACATGCGAGCCGAGCCTCGCCGGGAACTGTTCGGTTCGGTTCGGTTCGGTTCACCCAGCTCGAGTAAGCCGAGAATATGATAAAAACTGACGGGCCAATGAGAAACAGGAATCTAATTGATTACATTAGCGGCGGCTAATGGCCAGTAAGTGATACTCCGACTCCTTTCGTACCGGTTGTTAGCGGGAAAGCTAACCCGCTGCCCCGTAGCTTACGTCATAGATCCCCTATGACTATGATACGTTAATACACGTTTTAAATCATGTACAGGGTGTTTAAAAAATTGATCACAGGGGGTCATTTCTCGATGATTTTCATTCATACACCTCTACGCCATTTCGAATAAATATTTTCACCCGAGACGCGTTCGATTTATTTCCAACTGTGAAATCGATCGAAGGAGTTTGTTGCGATGACGGTAACGCAGTTAGTTATGGAATTCGGTTGTGGTTTAGTTTCGTTCTCGTGTTCTTTTCCTTTCCTTCTTCTCCGTCTTCTTGTCCATCTTTTTATTCTATTTTATTTCTTTTTTTGCGCCTTTTTCAGTACTCAAAGGCACTCAGGTTCTTTCGGCTACCGAGCGAGCCGCAGGCGTTGAGCCATTCTTTGGCTGACAGTTCCTTAATTTGATCCGTTGATCTTCCTTCGATTAAAAATCCTCAGTTGTGACGGTGCAGCACCTAACCGGATCTCATCGATGTTTGAGAATAGCTTTTTCAGGGCCTTTTGATGAACCAGGACGGAATGCTTCGATTCGATATGCATATTCAAATTCTCAAATTTTATATTCGTTTTCTATATTGGGTAAAACATTTTTCTTCTCCTCTCCCTGAATCGTTTTGTTGTCCAGAATTTGTGTCACGGATTATATGCTACTTCGAAAATATAGCTTGCACCATAGGCTGTGCAGGTTGTGAAATCCAACAAAAAGCAATAAAAATGTCTAAGATTCTTGTTAAATTATTAAATTTGAATGATAACTCCGTCAAATATTAATGTACATTCACAGCAAAATCCACGAAAATGCGAATAAATTTTTTCAAGCGTCGTAGGATCTTTGCATTTGAGACCCAGAATCGTTTCAAAAACTCATCCAATCTTGAAGATAATCGGGTCTCTGCAATTGTTGAAACCATTTTTCAATGCGGTCCGATCGAATTATCTAAGATTCTGTAAAATCCGACGAGATTATTTTGTCAAAGTTAAACGGAATTTCAGTACAAGATTATAACAAACCTACGAAGTTCGATTGAATTTCCGTATGAAACGGTTTTTACCGGCCCCAAAAAACGTCATCAACCACGAAACAGAAAGCTTATAGAAAGCTTGGAATCCGCAGGTATAAAAAAGAAGGCAATCACTGAAACTGCATTCTCCGAATTCTCTAGATGTTTAGAGTTTATCTGTATCACGAGTAGAGGCGTACGCCATAACATGAAAAACTTGGTTTTTTTTTTGTTTTTTTTATTATTGTCTATGGATGATCAGGTCCGAATACACCGTACGTCGTGGCGTGTTGCTAACGAGGCGTAACGACCACTCGTCGTCGACTGAACAGTTTGCGGTGTTCCCTTCGGCGCAAACAACGCATGCCAAGGAGAATATAAAAGAAGAAGAAGAAGATGAAGAAAACAGCGGCCGAAAAGGCGAGAGTCCAACACAGTCCGTAGCGTATAAGCGGAAAAAAGACTGCGAGTGAAACGCTACGGAAGATATTATAACCTCAACATCTAACTCGGGGAGAATGTGAAATCCCACCGGGCGTCCATGCACCCGCATACCGCAATGCCTGCCGAGACGCGTATGATTCTATTACACCGCGACATCGTCATGCGTCCAGTAACCCGCCTTTTTACAGAAATCTTCGGCTTCTAGATTGAAATAGGTTAGTCAATTGGTTCTAAAAAGTGAGAAGGAGATTCATGCAGCCCAATAACATACCAGGATGCAAGGGCCGAGCACGTGAATAGGGATGATCGCCTGGAAGATCGGTTGCCTAAGTTATTAAAAGCTTTTCATAGTCCCTTGACACCGTGTCGTGATGTTTTCCCATTTCCAAGATGGCGAACAAAGGGCAACTTGAAAGAAAACTTCGCGGTGACTTGGTGGAAAATAGTTTTCATTCTGCGATTTTGTGTTGAAGAGTATAGGTGGATAGTTCTATGAGAATATGAACTCTTCTGCACGTTATAATATTATATTGCAAGTTGCCCAGATACGTTACCACTGACATCGATAAGCAACTCATGCTCGAATGCAGCGAGGTGATGATGCGCGGAGGCTCAGGTAGCTCAGAATTGCAGAATAGCTAGTCGTCGGCGTATATTGTATCCTTGCAAATACCTTCCTAAGTGGTCATGGATCAGTGAAGCAGACTATCGCGAGACAATTGCACCGGCTTGGCTTTTAGCACCGCAGCATGAAAGAATAAGAAGATGTAGCTATACAGCTATGCGGATAGAAGTCTAGTTGAATGTTCATTTCTCACGATGATCGCGAAATAACAGAATAAAAATCATGAATTTTGTTGAATTCAGTTTTCTTTAATAACGTCTTGTTCAGACCACTGAAATCGAGCGATGAAGGCGAAGTGTGGACAGTTTGATGTGCTTGAGCTAGGTGAGCTTGACCGACATCGTTGTGTAATAGCTGCTTTAGTTTGAGTATCCCATAGTACAGAGGTTTCGATGAAATTAACTGTTAGAAATAGACGTAGTGAGTTCTACGACGAGTCTATTATGTTCAATTACAGCTCAAATGGGTTTCTAAAAGGTGAGTTAAAAAGTATAAACAAAGCATTAACGCCGTAAATTACGGCGGGTCGGCCGGGCCGCACCGCGGCGGTCAATTAGTCGGCCCTTGCGTTAAGGTCGTTATAGTAGGTAAGTAAGCTACGCGGCGGTGCTGAGAGTGAGGAACCAGTGTTCCAACCGCGCACCGTCCCATAAGACGTAACCGAGAGTCGAGGCTTAAAACCCTGGGGCGTTTCACGCAGCTTAACGCCACACAAAAACTGTGGCATTAAGATGCCTGGGATACCATCGCATGTTTGTTACTTCACTTGACTCCACTCCGCTTCACTACACTTCACTCCACTTATATTATATACCTATCTACCTACCTACCTACCTACCTTCCTACTTCGCTCACCAGCGTTTAGCCACACCTCTTCTTCTTCATTGTCTTCGTCTTTTTCTTCACGTCTCTCCACTCGCACTTTAACCTGGGAGCCAACTGGGTTCCAGGCTGCTGCGATATCCTCTCTGCTGAATGCGAATCTTCCATCTTCGGATTACCGTTTGCGGCCATTTTTCTTTCTTTTTTTTTTTTTGTTACTCGAAACTACCAACTGAGAACAAATAAAAAAATCGTACTGCAATTTCTTTCACTTTTTCGGCAACGCCCGCAAACTTGAGGTTTCCTGGCCAAAAGCGTCCATGAACTATCTCAATATGATCAGTGGTCACGGAGATAGTGAATATTCAATGAAGTACTGCGGTTCGGTGCAGGCCTCACTCGATGCTACGAACTCGCAGGATCTTTCATAAATTAGTCGCTGAAATTTTGCGATCACAGATTGAGGAAAAAGCACTCTCTGAAGTTAGAAAATTATATGGAAGAGCGGAGAAATAGTGCTTTTTGGTGGACCGAAACTGAGAGTGCGTTATAAATTGCTCTGAAACTGGATGCGAGGAGCAATTGATACTGAATTGTCAATAGGTACCCTCGTTTTATACGAGCACATAAAACGGGTGTTGGCGTACTTCACAGAGTACCAAGTGCAGAAATTCAATGCGATTTTAACGGGCTTGTAAACGGCTCTTCTTCGTCTTGTAGACTCCTTCTCATCCGTAACTTAAACCCAACTAAAGTCGACTGTTATAAAACTGCAAAGTCTTTCGAGCAATTTTATCAGACGTGAAATAATTTTCCTCCACTTCATCTTCTATCTTTTTTTTTTTTTTTTTTTTTTGTTTTTTTTTTTGTTTTTTTATCACTACACCATTGAGCGGAGCAGGCACCTTGCTTGAGCCCATATTTCAGCACTAAAGTGCAAGTCTGCGAAGAATGATGCGAATGAGAAGATGAAGGAGAAGGAGGATGCAATTTTTGAATAAAATGCAAAGCGGTGCCTCTCTTCCCCGTCTTCCATCTCCTCGAGCTATTGACCTGACATGGCGTGCGTCCATATAGAGTTACTGCATCACTTAAGATGATGGATTTTGTAAGTTGCACGAGTCTTCAGCTGGTAGCTGCAGCGGTTCCCCCCTCATCCCTCTCATCTCTGCAGCAACGGCGGAGGCTATATCCAACCTCATGTCGAAGAGGGAAAAAAATAAAATAAATATAAGAAGATTGCGGGAGAAGAGGATGAAGCAAAAGTGAGAAGGATCGTCGAAGGATAAACTAGAGAGACGAGAGAATAAGCGAAGAGAAGAGAAGAGAAGAGAAGAGGGCATTGATGGGTTGCCAGTTGCTAATGCGAAGACGAAGACGGCGAAGACGAAGAACCGGTTAGCCGATGAAGAGAAGATCTTCACCAGGATCTCCCATCTCTCCATCGAGTCTTTTGCTATCTTTCTCCCTTTTTTTATTCTCTTTTCTCTTCACTCTTCGTTTATTTATCCCTCAGATTTCGCTCTCCGATATAATCTACCGCTGATCTATTCTCACGTTCATCATCCTCCTTCCTCCTCGCTCCGTTCTTCGACATCGAGATTATATTTTATTCATTTCCTTAATAAGTGAAAAAAAAACAAAAACGTTATATATATGAAACACAAACCGTCAAGCAATCTATCGACGGATACGAATTCCGTTTAGTTCCGTAATTTTTGTTGTTGTCATTGTTGTTCTTTTTTGTTTTTTTCTTCTTTTTGTCGCGGGTAAGATAGACCGTCACCGCAACTATCAGCTTATCGTTGAACTCTGAACTCTGCTGCGAGGTAAAGTCCGTTTTTTTTTTCTCACCAGTTTTCTCACGTTGTGATAAAAAAATCTCTCTCTGGAGCATTCAGCGTTTCTAACTCTCAGTAAAATACGTTCCCGCTTCGGTGTACAGATTACTAAATTGATTTATAATACGTTTACTGAATAAACACAATTCTGATTATCTCAGATGCAGTGGTAGAGGTAAATTATCCTCGCGTAATCCACTAGCTGCAGAGCAAGTAACTGCAGCCCAGCCACGCCGACATTATTTACCTCTTCCTCTCTACGGAGTATTTACGTTGTTAGGTACTTACATGTATATGGGTCTCTGATTTTATCTGACAAAAGAGTAGTCCTGTAATCGGACTTAATTACTGCATTGACCCCGCCAAGAAATCGGATGGATTTCTTGATAAACTATTGTCTACTGCACCGTAGCAGCCGCGCTTCTACGTTCGCTGTTATAGCGTTTGTACGATCTTTTTAACAGTCACTTAAACTGAACGCTGCGCCCGGCCCTCCCGGGTCCCGGGTTATTCCCATTCGCCTGCATCCTGTTGCGTGGCGAGCAAATCTCATGGTTTGAAAATAGATAAGTGCAGGATATTGGTATGCACCTACTAGGTAGCTGCTGGGTAGCATAGAATCATGTCCTATATTCATTCCTATCTCTTCTATTCAATCATCCATATCACGTGTGTGCGTAACGAGTGCGCATTGTGTTCATCGATTTGTCATTACATCAATCTTCGAAATCCAAATTTTTGTAGCAAGTGAATTGAGAATTGAGAATCGGTAATCGCCTTTGTAGTCGTAACCATTCGATGAACGGTCATCAAAGTCCTGTGAGCAAGTACATTCGGGAATTGTTGACGTCTGCAGCAAAATTGTCAATATTCCGTGCGGAGAAACTATTCGCGATATCGAATTACAGTCACGCAATAGCACGCATCCTGGCTCGTAAGACAGAAAAATGGCGACAAGAAGAAAAAAAACGAAAAAAAAAAAACAAAAAAAAGAAGTGAAAACCGCGGATCGGATTTTCTATCCATATGGGTCCGATGATGGGAGTATCGATCAGACATTTTGAACGCGATAGTGTAACGAGCAGAAGCAATAGCAATGGGCTTGGATTTTCATTCGGCGTCCCGTTTACATACTTATCACAGTTTCTGACAGTTTTATAGATTTAGATTGGGGAAATTCTTGACGTAGGCGTAGGGTTTGTTTCTGGTACGCATCATTATTCAGGTCTATATATGATCCGAAGAAGCAGATCTCGTGACGAAAAATCCAACTCTGACCTGGATATAGGTACTATGATATAATACGAAACGCCGAGAAGCTGCACAGCAACAGGTATCCAGGAAAAACAAAAGACAACGTCTGTTTGCTGGATGCTGAAAGGAAGCATTGTATCTACCGACTCACTTACACCTGAACTGCATACACCTTGTCGCGACCTTACTTAACGAGTGGAGGAGGGAATTTTTTTGTAGGTATACCTTCACCCTACGGCTGCCTATTTATTTATTTACTTATTTATTTACTTACTTACTCACTTACTCACTGAGCACATGTCCTGTGGAACTTTCGAGTAATTCCACGTCGCACGATTCTACCCTGATCAACTCATTATTGTCGGCTGGAGACCATGCACCACCAGGATGCAGGCGGCGTAAAGATACGGACCAAGTGATCCGCGTGAAAAAGATGGAGAATAGATTTTATAACATTGGGATCAGTAGTTGGGCATTGAATATGATGAGGTTTGGATATTTCGAAGGGGGAATAAAACAGCGATATTTCGGTAAGCAAAGAAACGTAGAAGAATCGTTGAGGGAGCATTTAGGAGGATACCGAAAGAGCTGTGAGTCGATCATCCAACGGAGTGTGGAGTCGTCGCGCATATGGTAACGTCCTCTTCTTGAGCTGATGACTTATATAGGTCTGAAAGATCGTAGATAAATGTAAAGGACATAAATTCAAAGCTTGTTCTTTTTTTTCTGCTTCTGCTCCTTTTTCGATGTTTCCTAATTTTTGTTGTGGGTGTTGTTGTTGTTTTTGTCGTTGTTTTGTGAATAAAAGACCGAGAGGACTGTACGAGGACCACTATGTCGATGATGATAACGAGTATACACGTTCCAGAGTGAGCGAGGAGCTAAGTGATATTGTTAAAGTAATAGTAGTAGTAAGAGCAGTAGTAGGCGTCTGGGTACTAAGAAAAGACGAGGGAAGTGTAAGATGCTATATTTAAACGCCCATCAGAGAAAAACCGAGCATTCAAAGCCGGCATGGCACCCGCGCCCGACTCAGTAGTGGCGATGAAGTGTGAGTGGGAGTTAGGAAAATAAAGAAAATGAAGATAAAAGAAGCAAAACACACACACACATACACCGAGGAGGAAAAAGGAAAAAAGAAAAAAACAAACGAAAGAAGGCAACGAGAGAAACGACGATGAACCAAGAAGCGGAAAAATATCGGGGGGATGGAGGGTGAAAAAAACGACGTTACCCAGGGAATATTTACTCAGCTTTGTCGGTACGGCAATATCCTAACGTAAACCAATTAATTGTAACGAGATACCAGCACCAGCTTCCAACAAGCTGCTTCTTTACTTTAATCTTTATTCCCATGTATTCTTTTGTCTCTCGTCTCCTTCTCTCTTAACAGCGATCATCGATGATCTTGAGGGTGTTTCACCTTCCATTATCTACACTAGTGTTAACGTATCAAACCAAACTAACAATCTGTCTTTGTTCTCGATCGCCAGTAGCCACTATCTCCAGTTTTTCTACCAGCTACGGGTTCACGGAGAACGCCACTCTCTCATTCTCTTCGTCTTTTTTCTGTTTCCTTCTCCTTTTCTGTACTGTTGTGAAAATTATGGAGGTAACGTTTACCTCAGGCCCAAATCAGAGATTCATTAACAATTTTGAGCGGAAAATGACCAAACGAGGACCCTCTTCTGAAAATATTCCTCAGAGCATCTTCTCGAAAGCTTACAATTAGTTATTCGTTGAATTGTTTCTTTTCCCATCTCATAACAATTTTAGTTCACATTTTAAGCATACTATGTTCTCCGATTGGTTTGAAAACGTCAAAAAGTAACTGGAGCAAAATTGAAACGGATCGGAGGTCCTTTCGTAACTTTCGAAGAAACCTAAACGAGGAACACACCCGCGTCCACACGTGACAAAGATATCTACCGATGAATTCATTCGACCGTGTATCCAAATTCATGTAACGAAACAAGAATTACTGCAAATGCGAAATGCAGCTGAAGCAATAAAATAGAAAAGAAAACTGCGAAATAAAGCCCTGAACCTTCTCCTCCTCGACGAAGAGATGGGCTCAAAAAAGCTATTAAAGGACCCCCAGGGCTCGAGTAGAGAAGTAGAGGTTAGTTTTTGTCTCTAAGATTGTCTGATCGTGCGCTGTCTACCGCGACGTCACAGAGAGCTGGACTCAAAAACGTGCTGTGCTTTACGTTACGAGAATGTCTTCTGAAATGGGGGGAAAAACCTAACAACGAAGTTCTGTTTCTATCCATTTCTTATCTCCGCTTTCCCGAAAGTCTGTTTTACCGCTCAACAGCACAATGCGCGTGCTTCGTAATAATATGTAACCTTGCATGACATCTCTACATCAATTGTAAACTCTGAAGCCGGAGTCGTACGTAGTACTATTCCCCGGCCTCTTGAGTCCCCTACTAGATCTTTGCATCTGAATCATACATAAGGATGTGATGCAAAAGCAATTATTACGCCACGTGTGCTAGCCCCTATGGTTTATAGTTTGAAGTCAAAATCCCTCGGAGGGAGTGGAGACTACGCAGCCCCACGGCAATGAGTTCAGACTATCGGATATAGAGCTTTGTGTTAAGGGAAAAAATAAGTGAAACATAACTAGACATGTCTGACTCGAGCCTGTGCTGGCAGAAGTTCTATTCCCATTAACGCCCAGCTCTTCTATTTCCGGGCACTTAATTCCTTTCTATAATTGGTTTACACACCTACCTTCCTACCCTGCTTCCCTACTTTAGCCCCGTTTTCTATCCCCCCTGCCCCCTCCCCCCAAAGAATCTCAAGACCCTGAAAATTGAGATTTTTTTTTTCTTCTTCTTCTTCTCTCTCTCTCTCTCTCTCTCTCCCGGGACTATTCATCCCGGGGACAAAATACGGGCAGAGCCTCGGAGTATCGGGTAGTTAAAAGTATCCGTGTGGGGCCCAGCGGAAGATATACCAACACTGTAGCTTGTTTCTTTTTCGTTGTTGGTATGCGTAGATTTTAACAGATCAACAACACATGGCTCTTAAATTTTGCAGCAGAAGGAATTCACCCCAGAGGGCTCGGGCTAGGATCGCCGAGCCACTTTGTGTGCTCAGCCGTTTCCTACTTTGACGTGGGTTCACTTCGTCCCTTACCGAGCCTTACTTTACACTTCTATAACAGTCCAACTAGAACCAAATCATCACACTCTGTTCTTTCGTCCCTGGTAATTCATTCACACAATTCGTTTATCCTCGCGTTTTACTTTTCCCAACCGCGTAACGCTACGTTCCGATAATTCGTTTCGCGGTATAATTATGGATATGGACAGTCGGTTAGCATATTTCCTACTTTTTTGGTTTGTCTTACTCAATTGGAACTGCAAAATAGCTTGAGATTCCTCATTGCGTTTTTCCCTTCCGAACATGCTACGAATACAAAACTCAAATGGCAAACAACACTGAGAAGACGTTCTCTCGTGATCTTGGAAATTCAGTCGAACATATGTATTATATTGTTCACGTTAGATATAGTATGCAGCTCCTCTTGTCCCGACAGCAAATTTTCGAATTTTCGAAAGCTCATTTTTCAAACCCGTGTTTTTCACAGCGACGCACTGCAGGATTATTCCAATTCGCGAACGCCGAATGGAAGCTTGATTCCCTTAGTTTCTGAGGAAAAAAAAATGTCGCCCAAATTGATCAGCTCAGTCGGAAGATTTCATTCACGCTTCGAGTCTGACTTTGTATTCCTTACCCGTCCGCAACAGTATAATACATATAGCAGCTGTACGCAATAAATGCTCGCGAGAAAGATCGAGGTCTTGGAACTGTTTGAGAGGACATTCGCCTGGCGAAGCGAAGCGCAGCTCAGCATACAGCGGCTTAATAAATCGGCCAATCTGGTCAGTGCGAGCATTAGCGTCTTGTTAGGCGGCGCCGAGCGATCGCTCAGCCGATAGGCGATAGCCTAAATTATTCCAAAGTGGTTGCGGACAGGCGTAATGGCCTCCATTCTGACCGGCCACCCGCCGCCTAACAACCAGAACCAAACGTCCAGGTCGGCATGTGTACGAGTATATGTATATATATATATATATATTTAGGTAGTGAAGGGATGTATGTATAGGACCCTGGCGATGTCCTTTAATCATAACTACTCACTTAGTTAGAACGAAACTTAATTAGTTATTAGAATTTATAGAAATTCGTCTCCTCCCTTTTCCCTTTCTGCATCCATGAAGGTGAAAATTGTAATTTTTTTTCTCCCCTTGACCGCAAGACGAAAAGATATGAAACAGGATGGAGGATGGGGCAGGGTAGGGCAGAATAAGACTAGAATTATGATACCCGGGAGGACTTCGCGTAACGTATATTACGAACGGCCGTTAGGCCACCTCTTGAACGCCTTTCCGAACGATTCCCGTTAGGCCGAGCTGTCGTAAAGAAGTCTTCATACTCAATATGAGATTATTAATAAGGCAGTTGCTCCTTGTACGTGCAGGACGCATAGGTCTAGAGAAGTATCGAGCCACTGCGTCAGAGACTATTAGGTGCTAATAATCACGAGGAATTGCAAGTGACGTAAGAACGAGCGTACTTTATAAATTGGGAAATTCATGCGTTATCGTATGTATATATACATACATTGGTATGGCCATGAATGATCGGATATTGGCTGAGAGATTCGTCTCATGATTTCGCAATACGAATTGAACTTTCTCAAAGAAATTTATGGCGGAATATTCTCTGTTATCAAAATTTGTGGATCGACTGGAAAAATGGTAAAATTGTGGATTGAAACGAGAGAAACTGTACTGAACACAAATGCGGATGATTTTTTGGTACATATCTCATAATACCGGGGAATGCCCGACAGATTCCGCACAGAATGTCCAAACACTTTTGAGAAACGTTCAAGATCGTGGAAACAATTTGAAAAATTTTTATTAGTGAAATTTGGAAAAAATTTGACGCCAAGATTCCCGTGGAATTGTGAGGATCGTCGATGAAAATCTGTGGATAATATTCTCGAGATTTCAGTAAGGACGAAGATGAATCTGTGCGAACAGCTCGCAGAAATGTTTCAACAAATTTGAAAAATGTTGAATAATTTTCGTAGTTTGACGAAATAATTGGAATGAAATTTGAGTCAGGGTAAAAAAAAAGTATACGCAGAAACGGAATATGAACGTGGTCCGAATCTCTTCAATAAATACTATCCGTAATACATTACTGAAAACTAATTCCGGTCCAACCAAATTTTGTCATCCGAACCAGAATTTTGAAAATTTATAATCAATCAATGATTCATGACGGCTACCCAACTGAGAAAAGATGAACGAAAGAAAGGATAAGGAAAGCGTTGGTAATTTATTTTCCGGAAGAAGGAAAGAAAGAAGACTTATCCACACTCCGAAATTTGATACTTGTGTATAATTTTATAAAACTATACGTGTTTTATTTTTCTCTATGAAATTCCCCGCTTAATACGTTCGAGCTTGTAAGTGAGAATTAAGCATTTACATGCGTGAGAGAGGGTCCAATGCAGCGCAGTGCATCGGTTTGCAGCGCCGCTTATATGCAACGTGAGGCATATAGCAAGGCAAGGCAGGGCAACGCAACGCAACGCAACGCAACGCAACGCAACCCAACGCAAGGAGAGGCGACGTTACGCACCGCCAAGCGAGAAGAGAAGTGAGAGTAATTAACATTTCACGCATGCCCCGTTATTAGCATCGAGTTTCTTCTTTCCACCGCTTTGCTACACAATCTCGTATACATACATTCGAACACACGTTCATACACATACCAAAGTCGCTCTGCGTTCCCCGGCATACACATGAATACATAAATATACGGGGTATTCCACTCGTCATTTTCAGCCCGAAATACTCACCATTCTTTTTTCGAATTCCCAAAATATTGTATACCTACGTTAATTCTGCACTGAAATAATGAGTGGTTCCGTATTTCTACCTCGTACGATTTGACGATTTTTTTTCCAATCTCAACGCCATTTCGAAAGTTCGTGGGATTCCCTTGATCATCGCTTCCCTAAATAGCTTCAATTCGCCAACTTACTCGCGCTTCGGAACAATGAGTATAGAATAACGCAGCTTTGTACGAAATCTACAAAGAGTGGGTACAAAAAAATATCACAATATATTGCTCTCAGTCCGAATACTTTTTTTTTTCACCGTTCAGAGTGTATGAGATCTGCAGTTTCGTCGGGAATCCGACATTCAATTATTGATTTTGATTTTTTCATCGATTTTCCCAAAAATTTCTTCGGCGTTTTTTTTTTTTTTTTCTTCTCTTTCTTTCCGGCCAAATTTTTTTGTGCTCACGGTCGCACACATTTCAATATCACAAAATAATCATTCGAAATTCAAACTAATAGGTCTTGAAAATGATATAGATATATCGCTGGTCACATTAACCTGACCTAGTTAACACGTAGTTATATAGATTACTGCGCCGTTGCACACAGGTTAATGTATCCAGAGATTATATAATGGACTGTGTGTGTGTTTCTGTGTACAGTCTAGTTCACATAATATGTAGGTTTGATAATTATTTCATAGACAAGTACCTACGATTCGTCGACGTTTACGTAAACCGATCATACACCTCCACTACACCTCCCCGCCTAGCCTGTGCGATTATAATTTTCATAAATTTGGCACTGAGTTGATTCTGTTCAGTCTCTTGATCGATCATAGAGGTATCGATTGAAAAAGCGGCGTAGAAAAACGTAAGCCATCACGTATATTGATCGGATATTTTCTTTCAGCTCGATAATCTGAGAAGTGCAGATAATTGTAATGAGCATATTTTAACAAATGATGTATCGATCGATCGTTGATTTGATCGAAAGTCATTTTTGTTCGTTCGCTAAATCCGTTGGGATATGGCAGATTTATCTTGATATGAAAATGAGAATAAAAAGGGAAAAGGGAAGCAGATTTTTAGCATAATTTGAAACCACATTTTCCTTTAGGACACTGCGCAGCATAACGTGCATATCGGATTTCGTTGGCACGCAACTTGCGGACGTACCCACATGAGTACCAACGGGTTTATAAACTTGTGTTACTGTGTGTAATACGTAGTACCATATCTTCCCGCTGCAACAAGACACGTTCAGTAAATAAATAATGAATTTGTGTAATCACGCGAAGCCATTAATATATCGCTTGAGTGGTAAGCAGCCTCTTCGATTTCCCTACCTCTTTAAATCTAGTCTCGAGTCATCAGTCACAGCGGGTTGCCGAAGACAAAGAAACAACAACAACAACAACAACAAGAAAACAAAAAATCGATCAGTAATTAGTCGATTAATTAATGAATTAAATCACCAGTTAAAAATTCATGTAGCATGGAGCATTGAAAAATATATCTTTCTTCGTGGCAGAAGGTCGTAGATTTAGATGAAAATGAAAATGACGATGTAGATGGCTCCGAGCCATGGCCGTAACACATTAGCGAATAAACAATCGTCGGGGCGATTCCGGTTGTCGTCTCGGCGATGGATGTCTAAGTTCATATTCTTGGCCCGCTGCTAGCTTAGCTGTTCGGTCTCTCAATTCTCAGCTTCGTCTTGCTGCAATAACAATAATAAACAATAGATGACAGCTATTTACTATCCCGATTCTCTCTCCCAACAGAGAGAGAGGGGGAGAAAGAAAGAGAAAATCCTAAAGCGATATAGTGTGGTATTACCAAATTTATAGTTACTATTTATAATATCGTTACCTACATTGAATTTGTACACCGTTGTGATTATATTATATCACGGTTATTATCGGCCAGTAGCATCTATCTGCCGCCTCCGAACTTTATTTATAATGTTTTACGACTTTGGGTTAGCGTACGTTGCCGGCCACGCGACTATATTTATATTTATATATCGCTACCCGGCCGTTTCAATATTCTGCGATATTGAAAATCAACAATATCTCTACGGTCTTCAGATTCTCCATTGAAAACTGAGATGATTTTGTTTCAGCTAAAATTTCATAGCTCTAATAGTTTTCGAATTAGAGCCAGTCAAAGTTTAACCAATCGCCGTTCAACGCTGCGAGACAAGTGTAACGGTCGCGGAGCGAGCCCTGATTGGTCGAACTTAAACTCACTCTAATTTGAAAACTATCGGACACTCGGAATTTCGTCCTGAACAAAATCGTCTCGATGTTTTACAAGGAATGCGACTACATCAAAGACGAAGCTGTTTTTGTACATCCTTAAAAATTTGAGCTGAAAAATTTGGCGAAATTTTGCCTCGATTTATTACTACATGTCAATTTTAGGCTCCTTTATACTACCGAGACAGCTGCGATGGGTCTTTCTCAGATTCGCTTGCTTGCTTGCTTGGGTCGACGCGCGACGTGACGGTGTCTGGCTGACCACCAAAGTGCATCATATTAGCACTACGGTATGCGCGAGGGTAGAGCGTAGGCGGACAGAGTTAATATTTAAATATAGGTCAGGATAGAATAGGATAGGATAGGATGGGATAGGATAGGATAGGATAGGATAGGATTGGATTGGATGGGGTAGGATAGGATAGGTTAGAGAGACTGCAGTGCAGAGAGACAGGCAATTCTGAGTAGGTGAGTATAATACTGTAGGTACTATTACTATACCCCCTGCTAACCACGGAACTAACAATAAGCGAGACACTCAAAGTCAAGCAAAGTTTCATCTCGCGGCAGTTGGCACCAACGCAGACGATTTTATCACCTAGAGATTCGAGTCAATAGGCGTCGACGCAAAACGACTCGACGCCTCGGTAGTAGCAAGTATTTATACCCGGTATTTATACGTCAAGTTTTTGTCAACCGGTTTAGTAGTTACTTATGTAGGTGTAATTTTAGCTCCTGTTCGAAGTTTCACAATCAGTTAAGTATCGAAAATCCTTCTAAATGTCGCTATTTCCGTATCATTCATAGTCCGAGAGAGTAAAAAAAAAAAAAAAAAAAAAAAAAAAACAAGCGTCTTATATTTTTCCCCAATATCGTTAACTTAAAAATCGGATGATAATCGTGCATCCAAACTCCGATACCAATTGATCTACTACCGATGCTCAGCTTCTGTTGCTCAGGAATAGCTACCGGTCACTCGGACATTCATCAAAATCTCATCAAAATCTATTCAAGTGACACTAAAGAACGATTTTCTCGGCCAAAAATCGATATTTCTGCAATCCTTTGATCATAATCATTCATTCAGACTTCGCTGCTACGGTTTAGTGCCGATCTTCAGTTTTTTGGCTAACCGAAAGCCGGTCTTCGCTGTTACGTTCCTGATTCATTTCAACGGACATTTCCTTGCGCAGAATAATTCGAGTGCCACCGGAAAATGATGATTCGGGCAACGAAACGATTTTCTTTAGATCGGCTGACGACCACTCATTCAGACTTCACTGCGTTATTTCCAATCCTCGGTTCTCTCCCTCGTGAAAATTTCCCTTCCATCCATTGAGCACTGAATCTTCTTGTGAAAAGATCTCCTGGTCCGTATACATCCAAGTGACAATGAGGAATGATTTTCTTAGACTAGAAGGTAATTTTCCTATATTCTGTTGATGATCACCCGTTTAGAATTTGAATCCACTAGTGCTAATTGTTGAGTATCATGCTCATGAGATGGATGGCTCTGTCTCTGTAACTCTCGGTGCTCGGTGTCACGGAACATTCACGTTGATGTCAATGAATTGAAGAGAAACTAGAAGATGATTCGTTAAACGGAAAATCAATTCTTTGCTCACTCGGTGAATGGTCGTCTATCCAGACATGATTGTATAATTTGAGATTCCGAATTCCCTCCAGCTTCTTAATATCTGGTCTAGTTCATTCTGATCTGATTCGGTGTCTTTACGATCGTATTATAGCGTGCTCTCTCTCTCTCTTTCTCTCTCTAATACGAGCTCAAGCGGGACAGGAAAAATAAATCCAGGACAGGATAAGTAATGCGAGTCGAGAGAATTGGTTAACCGACGGCGCGTGCATAAACGGTAGCTAAGTAAGTAGGAGGCAGCAGCAACAGCATCAGAAGTAGAGTTAGAGTTGGAGTTAGAGTTGGATGACAGCGACTATCAGAATCATTAGAGACAATCAGAGACAATCCGTGCCGAGAAGCACCATCAGCATCAGCATCGCCAGCCGTCCAGTTGTTGTACTACATTTACACACCACCTACACACCACCGACTATAGATCTACGTAGCTGTAATACATTCGGCTCTTCTGAATACACGGTCGTGTGCCTCGAGAATGTATGTAGGTACGTAGACCTATATACGATGTAATAATGCCTACATACATACGTACACAAAGCAATCGCCTTCGGGGCACTCGCCTATTACAGTGGCATGTGCGGCGCGTAATCTGTCCCATCCTCTTCTCTCCTAGAGACTTTATGCTGCTTATTATATTGCTCATATGTGTGCTCGTGTTCGGAACGAGTGTACAGATATACTGGTACTACTACGGCTGCTATTACTTCGACTGCAATGCCTCTGTCGATTCCTCGTCTGTCTGTCCCTCTGTCTGAGTTTCTGTCTGACTATTTATAACCCAACCCTGCCCACCTCTCTCCAACCTCCCCGCATATCTGACCCAACACCGTGAATGTATGCACGCTCGTAGATATTGCCGGGTTGCGCCACCTACGCAGAACCCTAGGACGTAGGTAGGTAATGGCTATCTACTAAGTTAATATGCCTATCAACAAGGGGAAAATCATCGACTTCTATGCCATTACCTACATTATATACATATATGTGTGCGCACCTAAGCACTTATAAATCTCAACTCCGAAGACTCGAAGTACTATAATAGGTGCAATAGCTGTAGATCTACATACCCAGGCGTCTACACTTCTTAACTCATTAATTTCGTCGTTTCTTGTACCTACGTATGTACCTATCTCCTGATTTTCTTGCTACTCTACTCCATTCTTCATGTGATGAAACAGAAAATATCGAAGAGTTTGCACAAAAATTCATCAATTTCGTCCACTTTGAAGCTCGATAATTTGTTTCAACGATCGAGGATTTTTCAACATCGATGTACATACCATACACAACTCTTCGAAAAAATGTGCGGTTTTTTTTTTCACCCATTCTTTTTCAATCGTCGATCCCCCGCCGTCTATTCCTTTCTTTCGGAAGTATGCATGAAGATGCATCTAGCTATCGATATACGGACAGAGAATGGTAAACGTCGTTTAATTTTCAATTTCCCCAATTTTTTATTATTCAATTTATATAATTTTTTTTTTTTTTTATAATCATGATTCTCAACGGAGAAAGAGAGAGACGCGCGAGGCGCGGCAGCTGGGCAGGCTGCTCCTGCGCGAGTATGAATCGAGGAATGTGGCAAATGTGGCAAATTTGGAATTCCAAAATTTCGTTTTCACCAACGAATCAGAAGCATCTAGACAAAACACGGATCAGAATGAGGTAGATTGGGTTGTAGATACTACGTGTCGTACCTACGTGTTACTGCAGTAGCTACCGGAATTCCCGCGTGCCTCGACAATAGTAGTATACCTACGTACGTAGGATCGCAGCCGTAGTACGTACCAGCAGGCAGCAATAGCAGTAACATCGATTATGTACGCGAGATTTAATTGGAACGCCCTGCAACGCTCAGAGACGTACTAAATATTGCAGTAGCGGTAAAATGCATTTATACGAAATGATGCACGTACCGGGTGCTCCAGATAAAAATTAATCGGTTTCAAAACGTCGATATGATTTGGACGCGATTTAGATCGATCCGCCTACTTTAGTTTTATCCTTCTTCAAACCAGAGAGATGAGGCTTCGATCCGGTGTCTTCGAAACTGATCAATTTCTGTTCGTTATTGAAAGATGAGTTTTTTTTTTTTCTCTATTGCGATTTCAAAACGCAGAACTTATCAGAAACCTTCGCTCTTTGAATTTTCAACAAATGAAGATAACAATCGCCAACGATTACCAGGATCGATTATTCCGTTTACACTTCGTTCATGATTTGATATAAAATAGTTTTTTGCGCAGATTTTTTTTTCTTAGATTTTTTTTGTTCTTCTTTGTTTTTTGAGGCCATCTTTTATATTATGTATGATGTGTCTATAATACCGTAATGCGATATACCCTATCCACACGTTATTCTATTCGACGAATCGTGTTGTATAGCACAGAGTTGTAGCGTATGAATTATTCAGAATAGTGAATAGTTTAGTAGTAGGTAATTGTCATTTTCATCGTAACAGTTTATGTACTACCTATACTATATGTCTATGGGGCTACGTGGCGAAAATGATAAATATTGAGCCATTCATAGATGGAGAGGGATAACAAATGTACAAAATACTTTATTTTCATTTTATTCAGCTCGTTGATCAATTTTCTTCGCAGATTCACGTACCGAAGGGTCAGAAAAGTTATTATTATGTTTTTGGTTATTTCTTTTTCAGAGCGTTTCATGAAAAAGGTAAAATTCCCTTCTTTTTTCGTTTCGATCCTACGATTTCAAAAATTTGACCAACTGCAATTTTGAATAAAGTTGAAAACGAAATTCAATACTACCTGTAAAAACTCCAAATGCCCATGAAAATAGTCGTCAAAAACTTGTACATCCATTAACTGCGGTGTCAAATCTGGTCCTAATTATCAACTCTAGACTGTACGCGACGTATATTGTGTGTATAGTTATAGTACACTTCCGATTTTTATTATCGCTTCGACATAATTGGTCACTGTATCGTCAATATTCACTAGCAACATGAATTAACGATATTCTATAAGATTGTCTTTCCATAATAATTAGTTACATAGTTGATCAATCTGCTTTATTTTAAATCTTTCGCCGGGCCATTTGGCGTCAGGATTGATCGAATCATCGATAGCCTGCGTCTGGTTCGGTCTTAGGGACTAATCGTTTGGCGAAATATTTCAGCCACCCGATAAACTTGAGTTGGAAGAAATGAATGAGATCTTAACGAAGCGTAATATACGAGAACAAGGAATATCGGGCGATAACGATATATCAGACTATATTCTCTCTCTCTCTCTCTCTCCTCTCCTTTTTTTTTTTTGTCTTTGATACGTCGTCGTTGCAATAAAAAGAAGGAGAATAAGAGAGGGATGAGGTTCGTTCTGCGATAAGCTTAAAACACTCTAGAACGAATGAGTGAGTGAGCAAACGAACGATTTTTAGGGCCAATGGACGACGCCGCGGAGTTTGGCTCGGTTGACGTAGTTTCATTACGTCATTAACAGGACACTAAATTCTCTACCCTGAGCTGAGGAACGAAATGGTTTAAAATCTTCAACGCTGCACGGACCACGAGCCCGAAGGGCCCTGCCGATAGAAATCGCTCGTGAAACATTTATTACACTCGTGAAATGCAGTAAACCCTACGGAGTCTTGACGCCGTTTTTTTCGGACCTAACCTAACCTAACCTCGCCTAAATTTACACCGCTAGATGCTGTGAAAAACACCTTTTTCAACTGCGATCATAGATTCGCCCTCTAACGTATGAAAAAAGAAAGGGAGAAGACTTTTCGGGCTCGAGTTGAGTTCATTTCTTGCCTCCAGTGTCTCGATTATATCTTCAATTTCTCAGTAACTGATTATCGAATTGGCATCATCACGAAGTAGGCCTTTTCTCTTCCCAAGGTTCCATCGCCCTCGCGGTCATCAGATAAGTGTAATTTGCTGTTAGGATCTAGGTTCAGCTGTCTAAAACGCAGCCGTATACGATTTCCACATGCAAAAGTCGTTACGGAATCGACTGTGGGCATCCTCTGGGCATGTTCAAAGCGTCATCTCAGATATCGAACATCCAAAAATGGAGCTCAACCATGGGTCGTCTCACATCTTCAGTCGGAGTGATGAGCGTCAGTAAGTCTCGGTAGTCATGAAATACGAGTGTAAAAACCTTTCGCGCAGCACGAATCATTCTCATATTATGTATAAATTTGCTGAAAGCGGAAACGGTGATATGTGCCTTGGCGAAAAAATTGCAATACAACGGAAGAATGACATGAATCTAGCGATGTGGAGTGCGGCTACAGTGAGTGGACTCTGGTAATCAGATAAGTGAGCGGCTCGCTGTGGTCAGTGATGTTTCTTGTAGCCACCATGGATCGAGCTGCTGCACTGCCGTGAAAGCAAGATGGGATCTCGAGTCTTACAAATTACATTAGCGGCTGGTGGTGAAGTGCGAGAGGCATGAGAAGCATGAGAAACGAAGTGAGAAAGAGAACCGAGAAGAACCGAGAAGAAATCACTGAGACAATGGCGGCCCACGCGGTTCTTCTTTTCCTCAGCTTCCTAACCTGAGTAGTGGGTCTTCTGGGTCTGAAGAGGCTCGAGATGGAAGAGAATTTCAAGGCAGCACAATAGACTGTAAAGAAGTATGCGTAGGTATAGAGGAGAGAGAGAGAGAGAGAGAGAGAAAGAGAGAGAGGAGGAGGTACAATGAGGCGGTTATAAGGCGTTAGGCGTGACTGAGAATCTATTGTCCGATGGATGTTGGAAGTGACGATGGTTATCCAGGGCTGATCTAACGTCGTAAATCCAACGCCGCGGCCGTCTCACAGCTTGCAGTTCAGAATCGACCCAGTGTCCATTTTCGAATTTATATACCAGAACCTGAATTCTCCAAGCTGAGAACCCGATCAGACACTTAAATATAGAGTTTCTGTCGTTTCCTTAAGCTGAAGCGGATAATCCACGAAGAGCTACCGCACAAATGATTCGAATCTCGGAGTACAGCTGAAATGACTCCTTCGATCATCGATCCATACATCGAGTTTCAGTCCATTACAGTTACAGTCAAGAACATTCATTGGACGTACCGCTGAAGCAGTCTCCTGTTGAGAATAATCGACTTTCCAAACGTTGAGATTCATATCTAATTCCGAATATAAATCATGTCCTATAAGTATTGTGTCATCGGTAACTCAATGAGCAACTAATCTTTCATCGTACATCGTCGATTGGTCCTCATTATCAATTCAATTAAGACACTGGATCGATTTGTTTGAACGATGAACTCATTGTGCTTCATGCCAACGAAGATCTGTCCATCGACTCAATCACTTCTGGTGTCCAATTCCGTTGTCCAAATATTTCAGACATGAGGAATATATAGGTGATCCAGTTCAACTGGCTGCCAGATACATCGACGCTTGACTCTTCTGGGCATCGACATAGATAGCAGGTCTTTCCGAACGGAGTGAGGGAGAGAGAAGTAGGATCGTTGGATCGGTGGATCACGCGTCACCGTTGGAATGATGGATCACATGAATATGGAGTAACAAAGTTCTCTACCATGCTTCTAATGACAGAATAACACACAAACACATTGATCATACACTCTCGCATGATACGGTAGAGCTTGAGCCAGCGTGAGGTATAGATGAGGAGATGAGGAGATGACGAGAAGATGAGGAACGCTCCTGGCGCTGGTCGCTGAGTGACGACACGCCTGTCAAACCAAACCTCACTAAATAAAAGCAAACCAAACATTTTAAACAGACACTACGTGATAGCCGAGATGAGGATTATTATGATGATTAACCAAGTCGTGGCCAGCCAAATTTCTGGTCTATTCTCAATTTTATTAGTACCGAATGTCATTGTGATCATGTTACCGCTTCTTTTACATACTTTACATCCTGCCTCCGCAACATTTGAGTTGGCGTTTTATGGTAGGTGTACTCGTACAGCAGAGAGAGAGTCTGATTCTTGTCACAGCGATCATTATATTCAAATTACTGTAGCACAGTTGCCTCAGCTTCAGTATCTTACACATTAGGTCAATCACTTCGGAATTTTCGTATGAAATGAAATGAACTGAACTGAACTGAACCGCAATCTGGTACAAAAATGAGATTAAACAGTTTTAAATGAGCACCAAGAACTCTGAGCAGACTCGAGCCCAGCGGCTCTATAGATTGGGTAAAAAAAATCCGTTTTTCGTTAATATCTGATCAACCGTAATTTTAACGAAGAAAAATGTTCTCATCAAAAATATGTGGCATATCAAGTTTGCTACGGGAAAAGATTTCGGACTTGTTTCTGTGGGGCTCAGATGGGGGGTCATTTGATTTTGCCGGAAACTTAACCCTGTTGCCAATGGGCACTCTTGAATTTCAAAGATCCAGCTAAGCTAAATTTTGTTAAAAATGTCGACGTTAATGTTTTGTTGTTTATGTTTTTGTCGAAACGAAAATTTTTGTTTTTTTTCTCATAAAATTCAATTCCGTATCTTTTCGATAATCATTCTTCCGAGCTCACAGGAGGTACCATTTTTTAGATATCTGAGTAAAACGATGGATGAAAGTAGTTCCTATTTCCGAAAAAACACCAGTTATGTGCTACTGTAGAGTATAAATAATCTAACTGGGGACTTCATATGTCGTTCGAACAGAGTCGATACAAGAAAAGGACAGAAAAATGAGAACGAGTTGACGAGGGATAGTTAAAGCTAGTACTTGTCTACTAGGGTGGTTTTCCAAATGAGTACCTATGCTCTACAACAGTGAACTAGGTAACAAGATACAAATCAGATGGTTCCACATGCTGTCATTGATTACTACGAAACGTTCAATCATCCCATGTGCTTGATTCCAGTGTAATTTGTGAAAATGCACAACTCGGAATTTCTCGAGACGTTTGCACGATTGTAGAACTTCTCTTTCTTTCTTGGATCTAATGAAATATTCAATAATCACAACGTGCTACAGGAGTTCTTGAGTGGAACGACAGAATAGAGAAAATTAGAAGTGAATAAAAATACGAGAAGTTCGCGGTTCTCGAGCAGGACGTTCAAATAGGAATATCAAACTTGTGAATGTTGCGACCATAAAATCCAACGATCCTGTATAGCTACCGCATTCCCAGTTGAGAGGGAGGAATCTAGGAAACACAATCCTGGTACTATTGGTTCCCGTTTACAGCCCGGATCCTTCCGACCATATGCAGACGGAGAGTAAACCGTCCTAGGTAACATAATATCATCGGTACATACATAGACCGCGCATGGGTACATAGTTACTCTCTCGTGTGCTCGTATGTTAGAACCTAACTGATCTTTGCACCTAACGTACAATAAATGCGTAAAATTTATGCATACATACATCGGAGATGAACATATTTGTATACGTGACACACAATCCTTCGCATATGGTGGTCCACAGTTTCCCTTGTTTTACAACCCTCCAATGTAAACTGATGAAAAACTGTACTAGAACTTTGAGAAAAATTCTGTATTCAAAGAGTCGAAAGATATATTGAAGTGTCCTCTGGCGTATCTTCTTTTTCATAACATTTATGAAATTTTTACTTCTTGCATCCCGGTGAAATTCGTCGAAAATTGATGCAAAAATTTCAATCTCTTCCGAATTGCAACAGTGATAATCGAATTCTGTAGGGAATGTGAAATTTGTTTCGCAAATCTCAAATGTTGAACATAAAACCTCTCATTACATTTCCCAAATATATATTGAGAGCTTTCTGAAAAATTTAGGTAAAAATTCGAATCTTTCGACAAGTCTCTAAATTTCGAATTGAATCAAATCTCAGGGAAATTATCAGGGTCAATTGCTTATGAAATTTGAAGGACGAATGAAAACTGTATCCAGAAGACGGAGAGAAATTTCATAGAAAATTTTTCAACAGGCGAACCTTCAGGATTTTGATTAAAAAGAAAAACAGATTTCCGTATCTAGTCATAATGAATTAGAACGTTAATGGAAGTGTTATAGACTGATGAAAGACGATTCGATGTGTTTGATAAATGATCGTCGAGAGCAATGACAACAGTAACTGAGGATCATTATTACTTGAATCTTATACCTTACACTCCATGCATCGAATGAGAATTGTAAAAGATTATAATTAGGGTAATAAGTTTGGGTGCAGTGTGATGCACTGATGCAGTGATGCAGATCGTCACAAGAAACGAGGAGATCAGAAAGCAATGTAAAAGCAACTTATGGCCTGTACTTGTACACCCACGCCAAGATCCACTTCTGCGTGGGTATATAACTGAAATGCTAATGCTTCTTCCTCGGCTCAATTCTGCCTCGTGAGGATTCATAAACCAACATTACATCACATATACACACACTCGCGTCCGTTGCGTGTTCGAGAGTAATTTAATTGGACCTAAGTTAACGTTGTATAGGTGCCTGCCTACCTCCAACACGTTGAAGTAAAATGAGGTACTTTGTGGAAAATTATCGGAGCGATTTCTTTTTCCGCGGTAGATCCCATTGGATTTTCGAAAATAATAGATCGATGAAAATTCTTAATTCGAACAATTTATCCATCCGACTTCAAACGAATACCTCACTTTCTTTGTGGCTACTGTTTGTGAACTTTCCCGGTTTTTTTTATTTTCTGCTCGCTCGAATGGTACGATACATATATTACACAGCCAGACGAATGTGGATACTCACTTTAGTGTGTAATCATGATATTCAAGAATATGTGTGTAAGCGGTAGAAATATGCGTTTCATTTAAACCTCGCCCACGGCTAATAGCGTATGACGCAGCATGTAGCTGGGCTCATTAATTCCGGTGGTTGGGGTCGTTCGACCAGTTCAGTTCACTAAATAATTAATATCAGTTATACTATGTGCGTATAGACCTATACGCATATATGTTTAACACCAGAAGCCGTCTGCTGGAGGTTTTTCTTCGATTACATTTTATTTTGTTACCGCGCAACGGCCAAATACCTGCTATTTCCGAAATAAGGCACGGTGAGATATACGTACAGAGAAATGAAATACTAGAATCAAAAACCGGATCTGTTATAGTCCAATCAATTCTTCAACGATCCTTACCAATCGATTCCGAATTGCCGTACCAAAATTGCAATCTTCCGGTCAGTCGGTATCAGATAGCCCATGCAAATCATTTTATCCTCGTTGGAAAGCTTTGAGATCAGAGCTTCGAACGTGTTCCAATATGCCCAAAGACGCATTAATTAATCCATTGGCATTTATTCCAGAACTTTAGACCGAAAGGTGCTTTATGATAACACGCGCGTATCAATTGCCGTTCGGAAAAGGGGGCAAAAAAAACCGTAGCAATAGTTTAAAAAGCTTTTACTATGGTGCTTTTTTACAGCCAGTTAGTTGAATATACGTGGGTGCAGCTGGTTATTTAGCTAATGTACGAACGAGCTAAACGATTAATAACACCGAGGTAGATTATCATTTATAAAGATAGTATGATGATGAGACGTAGATCCTGCCAGAGGGAATTACCTGGGGGGTCGAATAGCCGGGCGCAGACTACATGCATGGACACAAACAGGTATAAATGTGAGAGGGAAGCCGATAACATCGGTGTCATTAACTCAGTGGTGTTGCGTTGTGTTCTGTTCTGTTCTGTTCTGTTCGGTTCTGTTCTGTTTGCTGGTGGTGTCCGTCGCACACGTAGTCTGCGTCATCAGGGCATACCGAGTGTAGTGCGCCGTACGTTTAGTTTGCTCAGACCTAGCTCTCTACACGGGCCCGCAATTTGCCAAACGTTCACCCGCGCAAAGTGGCCGCTCCGGTTGCCCCCGGGGTCCAGTCGGTCCCGATTCGGGCTCGCCTGTCACCAGCAAATATATTTTCTCTTTGTCCAAGTACCTGCACTGACGATATGGTTGGAAAGAGAAATTATTACCGGACCAGTTCAGGAAAATGCAGATCCATTGAAAAAAAACAGATCGTTCGAAGCACAAGGACTGAACGTTAACATAATACACGATGTTCGGCGTACACAATTAAGAGGTTTAACGTCGTCTAATTCTCGTCATGTCTGTTAACTGTAATCGATCAGCCAAGCAATTGGCTAATTGGAGTCAGACGGAGAAATCTTATCCGATGATTTTCAGAACGGATTCACTGACCCTCCCAGCAACTTGTTTCTTGCCTAGATGGACAATTTTTGATCTCTCAGGTTCGATGGAATAGTTTCGTTCAGTTTATCTCAGGGGAAGTTTTATCTCCATAGATTATCCCGGTTGTTCGTAGTCGGTTTCTGCGTGCATGCATGGGCATGAGCATGACGGGTATGGGCGTAGCGTTTAACGGTGTGCAGAGGCCATCACGTTCCGAAGTATAATTCATCAACTAGCGTCCGTGCGGGCACCACTGCCTAACCTCAGTGAATGAACGAGCGTCCGTCTATGAGAGGAGGAGGAGGAGGAGGAGGAGGATACATTCGTGTTAGTATCTAGCCTCATCGAGCGTAGGCGGCGCTGTTATGTTATTAGAGTGAGGAAACTTTGAGTCAGTATTCTCCGAGTATGAGAAAGACAGATGGACTACCAGACCGGGTACTGTGTTGGAGTTAGTGAACGTTTGGGCCAGGTGTGCCTCGACAGCCTACATGTGTGTCGTCTTGTTCCTGGATATCATTTACATCATGGGGCCCCACGTCCACATGGTCCCGCATCAGACCCACACCGCAACTCCAACTTATGCCTGACGTTAGTAGTCAAAATTCGTAGACATTTTATCTAATGGATGCTATTTCTCATGATTTACGTGACTTCTCGAGGTGTGATCCACACACGCGTTATAGAAATTTGGATACATTTGAAATTCTGTACACAAAATTATTTCATTCATTCTCACCTCTTCCGATATCAATCTTCATTCTGCTTTTTCTTTTGCGCGCGTGTGCTTGTTCTTGTCCGTGGTGTATAATTAGTACTCGCAAACGAGCAGATCTCGCGAGTCCAACGTCCTCGAAAGGGGAACAATCACGGAGAAAAGCGTTATCGGGAGAAATTGGGCACATTTTGTACAGCGTAGAAGTGGCGTAAGCATAAAAGTGCGTGGGTGAAATATATGATATGTGTACTACATGTTTAGATTCAGCGGGGATTGACGCGAGTTATTTTATATTTACGTTACAATCCGTCACGTTTCACTGCTCGAAGACTAGGGACTGCTAAACCAGCTCGCGCTCGTGTTACATTTGTGTGCGCTATCTGGTCTATCTCCGTATTAAACAGCGCGAGTGACACGCAAGCATTTCAATCAGTGGCGTATACATTCATACTGGCTGTTATAAAAACCGGAAATGATTCACGTCGTGGCAAAGATCTAATTCATCATGGAAACCGGAGTCAGTTTTCTTTCAGTCACAATCTCGTGGTTCTAATAGTTTCGGGATAGGAGCTAGCTGAAGCTCGACCAATCGCGGTTCGCCTACTTGAAATTTAATGGTCGTACAGCGAGCTTCGTTTGGTCAAAAAGTTCGATGTGCTCTAATTGGATAACTACTAGACTCTCGATATTTTTGCTGACAGAAAATCTGATGCAATTTTCAATAAGAATACGCTCACGATAGGGAAATGAACTTGACAGAGAGAAAAGATTTGTTCATCGGATTCAAATAATTATACGACATCGGTAGTTCAATTATTTCATATAATTTGTACATAATCATACGCCACTGGAATCTGGAACTCCAATCTACTCGCATGACTCACGACGACAGCAATTATCCTTATACTGCAACTCACCTACATCGAATTAGATACACTTTGCCGACGGAGTTCGACAGTCTAGACTCTAGATTCAAGACTCAAGAGACTCTGGAGGGCGTCGTTATTCTTTATGGCTTATTTAACGACGCCGAGGTACTGATAGAGATGCTACTCTCAACGGTGATGATCGCGATCGGGCTGCTCCATGAAATTCCAATAATAATAATGATAATGGGAATAATTAATTACCCGGCAATTTTTTTGCCGTCGCAAGCTTTTCTGTTTGAGTAATCTATCGGCGTACTATCTCTCGTACCAACTGTTTCTCTGTAACTTCAATTCTAAAAAGTTAATTGTCCGATTTACTACACCGGTCGCGTGTCACGTTGTTGTCGCCGTTCGAACTCCAGAAGCACCTGCAACAACGAAGATGGCGCAGGTATTGACTGGCTCGAAACAAATTTGACTCCTCTATATTCCGGCCACGAATATTGCTTCCTCCTCCGCCTGGGGCGAGGGTGTCCAGGTGTTAGCGGTTACGATTTATTAAACAGAAGGAGTAACGCGCGTTGCAAGATTTTCACCGTCCCGCTACGCCTTTTCGTTCGCATTTTATCTGGCAAATTCTTACCCGCCACACCGCCACGGAGTATAAATAATGCATGGCAAATTTCGTCTACCACCTGATCAGATCACGGAATGGCTGGATCCCCGATTCTTCGCAGGGTAAAAAATCTAATTAAAATTCTTCCTTCCTCTTTCACCGTGCGGTTCGACGGATCAACAGGTAGTCAAGGTTCTATTTAACCTACCCCCTTTCAAAGTTAGAGTCCGTAGCCTTTCGCTTTTCCCTCTTTTCCTGCTTATTTATACTTCCGGTTTAGTGGAGGTTAAGGGTTGAGTTTGGCTTTTAAAGCTCGCGAGAAACCGCACACACGGTTTTGGAAAGCAGCCCTTTGATCGTGGCTCTGTCGCTACCCCCATCTTCGATAGAGGGCGGCTGGTCGAGTTCGCTTTGACAATTATTACCGAACGATAACTAACTCTTCTGGTCTCATGGTTTCGGAGATAGCGACGATCTGGTCATAACTTGTTCGTGCCTCTGCCCACTCCTGCGGTCTTCCCCACGTCCTGTTGATCGCTTCAGCGGATCAGCTAACCGCAAAATATCTCACACATTTTCAACGCAAAAACAACATAAAATTCCACAAGGCATCGCAAAACATTCTCCTATAACGTTACACGCCGGCACCGGAAACTTATTTCGCATTGAAGAGTGGCACTGCTCACAATTCTAGGAGCCATATGTCAGTGAAAATTCATCAATTAGGTACTCGGACTATCGACTTGGTCGTGGAGTATTTGACAGAAAAAAGCGTCCAGAGAGAGAGAGTGAGAGAGGGAGAGTAAAAACTGGTTTGAATGCGGAGAATTTAACGATATCCAACCATTTTCACAGCGCTTGGAACTAATTGAAAAAACCCAGCATGAAACACGAGAGACATAATTGGAGGAAGAATGTTTGTTTCCAAAATCAGCTGTACTAATTATCACTGACATTTGACATCAGGATTTCTTTATGCGGATCTGCTTGCGCGTTGAGGTGATTTGTTGGTTACTCGATTCGCCATTTACTAGAGCATTTGGCACAGTGGAAAGACGCGTGTGTTCAGAGAGGGGAGAAACGAACGCTTGGTTCTCGAACATTCTGGGGGGCTTAACCCCAAATAATTCAACGCCTACTGAAGTTAGTTTTGGTGCACTCAGAGAGATTCAGTCGACATAAGCGCCGTTCAAAAGTTCACCGCACGCTCGTTTGCGCTTAACGTATTTGTGCCCCACGTTTCTGTGTGTTTGTGGCTCTGGATGTAGGTATATATGCATGCATGTATGTAACCAGCTCGTTCTTGTAGCGTTTATAGACACGTGGTTCTTGTCCGACACCGGCGAGACAGTGGCCGCCTGTTTTAAAGCTCGAAATCCACTTCGCCGACGAGTCAAATGTTTTCACAGCGCCGGCGATCTGCTGTTATTCCATCTCATCTTGACTAATGACCTCTCCTTCCTTGCCCACACTCCGCTCTTCATCTTATTCGCCTCTCAACTTTATCCGTCTTTCTCTGTTTCCTCTTCTTCTCTTTCTTTTTCCGTACCGCAGTGCGCCTACACCCGACGTCTATTTCCGTGAACCGCGGTCGCCATACCGTCAGCTTATACCTACTCCTCTCTTCAATCGAGAGTGGTGCAAGACACAAGACTTCCACCTTCAATCTTTTCCTTCATTTCCTCTTCTTGTTTCACCAGATCTTAATGTGCAAACAAAATTTCTATCTTTCTTTCTTGACAGCAGCGATCTAAAAATCCACATCGGTGTAATTCCGTTCTTCAAAATGAGAAATTTACAATTTAGAAATGGAACATGTCTCGCCGACTGTCATTCATTCTCGAAACGTCAAGAGTTGGAACTAATTGCTCATGGGATTGGTTGGTTGTTCCGAGGATCTTCATCACCGCGAAAACACCGTGTCACATGCAAGTCCAGTGATGAAATCCGAACCGCAACAACGTTCATCAAATTTTTTTCAACAACTCATGATTGACGTTTCTTAGGTTCTTGCACTTAAGGAAGTTGTTTAAACAATCGCTACGTCGATCAGCGAGCGGTCGCCAGATAAAGATAAGACACGAACCAACTCAGCTCTTGTGGGTTGACCATCCATTGTCCTTTCTTATTTTCATTTGAAAGAAATCGCACACAGTGGAGATAACTGCAGCGATATTTCTGCACTGTAGCAATATTGCAAGATATTTATTTATTGCCCCGCGTTACATGTGATACTCAAGTAATATTATCCTTCAAATATTTTCAGCACATGTCAATAACAACGCTGCAAATTCATTTCTTACAGAATTCGTTTCGCAAGAATTTGCTGCATTGCTATTAATATGTTGCAATTGCGATACTCCCGCAATATTCCGACTGCTCTTGATCTAAGATATTGCGTTCTCGATATTCCTGTAATATTTCGACTGCGACTGATGAAAATTGTAGGAGAAATTTACGGTTCATGGAATTCAATTCCATATCGCTTCCTCGAATTCGACCTAAATAAGACCGATAACAACGTTGTAGACAGATTCATCGGTGACTTCCTGTTTTACGAGTATTTTTGTCACTGAAATTTGATATCCTGGAATATCGAATACCCTGTATACGAACATACACCAAAATTGCGAACAAGACCGGACAAGAAACAGAAGTTACGCACAAAAGCCAGGTATAGAGGGGAAAACGGAGATACGACGCACAGAGAATGAGGCGGGTGAGGGATTGGAGCGCATTGAAGATGACACATCCTCCTATCGTCGGGACAAACAAATCGTGCGGGCCGCAAAGATTCCCGGTCGTTCTTTACCGCGCACTTTGTAAATTCCCACTATGATGACACATACGTGTGCACGTATCTTTATAGCCCTTGCCCACCATTTCATACATTGTGGGTGCGGCTCGAGAGAACTGAGAGGCGCAGATTCACTAAGTGACGACTATCGCGATGCCCCATACGAGAGAGCAGAAGATGGAAAAAGGATGAAAGATGGAAAGAGCTAGTGCGAAACATCACAGGCATTCATTCGCGCCGATGAAATCGTGATCGGGAAGAGGAAATGAATGTTACCTACAATGTTCCCTGTTGCACGTTCAACTTTTACGTGTAAAACATAAACGGTTAACTGCTAGTAACACAGAGCGCGAACGGCACGTTGACCTCGCGCAATAATAACGTTGCTCTCTCACGCAATTAGTTATGGCTCGTGAGCCTGCCTAGTAGATTCTATATCGACACGAATCGCGTATAATGTATCGGGTAAACAGGCATGTCGCTACGAACAGTACGATTATATTTTATTAGTTCACAGAGTTGTTTATTGCCCAGAACCATTGTTCGCTTCGAGCCCCAGTGTTTTGGGGTACATTTGATCACATGCTGCAAACACCGATCATCTCATCTCATTATTTCTCACAAATCTGATGACAGATTCCCCATAAATAACAACGTCAAATCGATGTTCATGAGAAAATTTTACAATTCAAGCGATTCAGAGCGATCAGTGAGGAGAAAATTGTTGGTGATAATCTGCGAATCGATTTTATAGTAAAGAACTGTAATTTCACCATCGAGATCATCCTCTGTAGTCAGATCCTCGAAAAACAAGAGAACATTAAATGGATTTCTGTATCAAACCGAGCCTGAAACAGTGTATCGCTTTGACGACTCGAGGTGCGAGACCATATCGGCGGTAATCTGTGCTATTAACGCGTTCTGGCCAGGACTTATCTTTATGTGCGTGCCCGAGAGTCAGTGCAGAGCCGGGCAGAGCTGCAGTGGGGTGACGTTGAGCCTGATCGTTTGTGTTGGTATTATATTTATAAGCGTTTACTTGCGAGCCAAGTATGCATGCGCGGAGCCTGTATGTGTTTCGTGTTCACGCGTGCACATAAGTATACACCCAGACTGAAAGACCGTAAGAGCTCACTTTGAAATCGGTAGATTGCGACGCGGACTGACAATAAAACGCTCTGCGCAGCTGCTCGACAACTTGCAATTGAAATTCCTTCACCTTAAGCTGAAGAACTGCAACGTTAATTGTGCGAGTAAAATGTTTCTAAAGATGGGCAATTCTTCACCGCAGAGATATTGGCTAGCTCAATTATTAAGCCCTTCCCAATTGATTCTGATTCAGTATCGGGAACCGTAACAACAAGTCTCGGTTGTAGATCTGTTCTTCAAACGTGCGTACAGCTCGATCCCGGATGTAATTTGGGATGAAATCGCATTATGCTGATCGAGCAACAGTGATTGCGAATGTTTGAAAAAAAAAAAGAAATCATTTCCGATGCATTAATTCTACAAACGGACGCGTAATTCGGTGACGAAGAAATAAAAACTGGAAACAAAAGTAATATCCCCAGTCCTCAACCTCTTTGCGTAGCTGATTTATTAGGTGGCATTCTGGAGGTGTGATTATCGTTGATTTCGCGGTGAGTATAATAAATCTGCTTTCATATTCAAGTTTAATCTCAGTTTATTTCAGATAGCAACTTTTTATCGCATTTATATTAGGTAGGTAGGTAGGTAGGATGTCGAGGGTACGTGTTCGGGATGCTGCGAAAATCAGCAATCGGCGAATATGTCTATATATGTGTATAATGCCTATCCGTGTGGCGATAAGATTCGCGTACAGATATATATTTGAGAATATCAATTGTATAAATTAGCATTAATCGGCGAGGACGCCTGGTCTTGTGGACCAAACATTGCCCGCCGAACAGATTCGATTTTCCACTTTGTCACTCGCCGCATCCACGCGCAGATACATACTCACAGTTATATGTGATCCCACGAACCAAACAGAATCTCATTCAAGCCAGCGATAATATTGTCCAATTAACCGAAACTCCGAATGCAGCTCGCTAGCTCCCCCGAGTTTATCAAAATTGTCGAACCAACAATTACTACCCATCGCATCGCCCTGAATTTGGACAATGAAGAAATGAAACAGACGAAAACTTGATCTATTTCGAAATTCAATCTTTTTGATTTTATTTCATTTTTTTTCTTTTTTACTCTTCGAGAATATGATCAGCCCCGTTTCATCCGTTGTTCATTCTTTATATTTATTTTTTGGTATTTCGAATTCAGACCTCTTGCTCTTAAGATTGGGAAATTGATTGTTGACCCTCTATCAAGCTCTTCGCGGTAAGCCGAAGGGGAGACGAATGACAAACAGTTAATTTCTCTTTCGCGAAGAGCGACGTCGGTCGCATGCGTGCTGAGACGCCCAATTAATTCCTACATGTCCGTATGCGCGCCTCAAGGGTCTAGTTGAGTGGAATTCTTATACGTATTTTTAGTCGCTAATTAAACGCGACGTGACTCGCTCGAAAAGATGCGGTTAAACACTCGCAGCAAAGAGAAAAAGAAAAAGAAAAAGAAAAGCATAAGAATCACTTTCAAATTTGTCCATGTGCAATGGGAAACGAAAAACTCCTCCATCGTGAGTTTCGATCCCATTTCCATACGTTACGTAATTCGATCACACATTCAATTTGCACGGCCTTGCCCGATGAGGAAAATTTCGAGACCATCCGATAAAGTCACTTTCTTCAAGTGCCGTAAAAGAAGAACGTTATACGAAGTAATAAAACAAGAATTCCTAGGCAGAGTGACTTTAAAACCAGAAATAATCATTCAAGATGTAAACGGGGCTGTGAAAGGCGAACGAAGGTTTCAGTAGGTTCCAGGGCGTTGAGTAATTGGCTAATTTACTGACTTTTATAACTACCCCATGCTTCGCACCCCATAGCGATACACTTCGTTATTCCTGATGTCTTCTTTTTTTTTCGGGCTTTAACCACGGGCTGTTTACTACACTGGACCGTACCGCGCTCTGTGTGGGAGGTGGTTGTTATTAGCTACCCGTCGACTTCTCTCCACTCGCTGTTCAATGCTCACCAAAAAATAAAGAAGCAAGAGAAAAAGAAGGCTGAGAGAGAGAGAGAGAGAGAGAGAGAGAGGCAGAGGAGGCGGAGGTGCAACCGTCGAATGGTCTGCACTGGGTGCTAATTGCTCCTGCAAATTACCACTACTATCATTTCCATTATTCTACCTGTCGCCTCTTTCAACTTCGATACAAATATACTAATAAATCCACGTCACTCCTAGAGGTCATAGAGTAATATATGCTCCTCGAAGTCCGACTGTGCTGCTGCATTGACCAATCATGTTGATCGGATCTCCATATGAATAGTTGATCACTCTATGGGCTCATTGGCGTGTGATTAACACCGGATGTGCAAATTCCAGAGGTACAATGGAGGAGAATATGGAGACAATGAAAAGGAAGATACAGAGTCTGTCGAAAGACCGTCGTAAGGACGTTACCAATGTTTGCTAGTACGTCCACAATTAGCTTTCCGATCATCCCACCGTGGTACTTCGAGTTCTACATCGTCCACATCAGCTTTTCGGTCCGAGTTGGCTATTGAGTATTTGAGCAACATTTTATCGAGAGGTTCGGATTCGCCGAAGGCGTTTAAGATTCTGGGACAAAGAATCATGGAAGTAATCTTCCCACACAGATGTGACGGACTCTATTCCATCATCTCACCGACTGATACCTTACATTTCAACAATTTGCTGTCGCAGACTTTGTAGAGACTTCATTGACCGGCATTCGTCTGGATTGAACATTTTACTTCCACAGAACTACGATACCAGCTTCTTCGCTATTCACTGTAAAGAGTTTAGAGCATCGAATCAGTGGTTTGATGGTCTAAGAGAGGTCTGCAAAGTGTACGTTCTATCAACAGCATAGCAAGTGAGCTGGACCAAATGAGTACCAAAAGTTTTTAGACCAGCGAATAGTATTTCAAAGCTTTATGACTTCCACCTAAATAATTACTGCTGTGTTATTAGCCAGGCTATTTGGAATGCTGAAAATTCCAAGCTCGAACAGACACGCGAAGCTAATGCCCAATTACGAGGCCGTATCTAAAAGAGAGAAAGAGTGAGCAAGAGAGAGGATAAGTATGCACAAGCGGCTGATCAGGCGAGATCGATGTACGATAGAGTTAATTGCTTAATGAGACCAGGACCCGCCGGGACCGCTTCGACGTTCTCTCTACCCCCCTTAACACAACGGAGAAATAAAAGCAATGAACAAGGCGAGCCGAACCGGCCCAGAAAAGGCCTGATGCAGACAGACAGACCCCTGCAGCCCGAGCCTTGTGCCTTGTGCCTTGTGGCTTGTGCTTACAGGATCTCGAGGAGCTACCTCCTTCAGCTCTTCGCTGGCTCTTATACCTATTCATACGTACTATATAGTATAACTTCCTACGCCGTTGCCTTCTGCACTCTTTGCAAGGACCACCAGTGGCGCTTCGAGGTCCGTGTCGTTTCGTTAATTGAAAACTGCGCCCAGGAATATTTATTGGACCACCTACCGCACCGTTCTGAGGTATAAGAGTAGCATAGCATAGCATAGCGTAGCGTTAGTAGGTAGGTAGGTACCTACCGTATCCTCCGTGAGATCGCAAGATTTGCTCTGCAAATTTTCACAATTTTTCTTTTCTTATTCCTTCCTACTTTCGCGTCCAATTGAAGAAATTGTTGTTCAAAACCGTGGAACACGCATCGGATCTGGTCGAATAAAATACTCGTTCTGTCTTATTCGCGCACCTAATTAGGTATCTATTACGAAAATTTCGATCTGGGGCCGGGGCCGTTGTATGCCGGGTGCGCATCGATTGTGTTTGACCGCTTTCTATTGCAAAAAAAGACCACTCATTTTTGCCCACGTACGAATAGGACCCACGCAATACCTGTGCCCGGTGGCTCCGCTCACGTTAAAAATTTGGGAATTGAATAAATGGGTGGAATGAATCAAGTGCACTGTTCTGAAAAAATGTTTACATCGCAATGATCACAAGCTGCTGGTATTAGTGATAAAATTGGTTTGATTATTCGATTCGAATACATATTTTCACGGTAAAAATCACGAATCTCTTGTCGGGTGAAGCAATTAATAAGGGAAAAACGAGAAGGAATGAACTTTTTGCTCTCATAATTGTGCAATTCGTGGTAATTCTGAAATTTTCATCACGGTTTATTATCTCAAGTGTGTTTTCATCTATGGTTTATTATTACAACCGCTGCTAATTACGCGTTGAAGCTCATCTCATTTCCTTTTTCTACTATTCTTTATACGGCTTTTTTAATAACACAAGTATATCATTGAAGCGGGTTATAACCTCTCGGAGAGCCGTAAATTCGAACATCATTTCGAGCTCGGAGTTTCAGTTTCAGCTTCGGCTACAGCTTTAGCCCCGCAGCCCCATGTAAATACCAAACCGTTTTCTCAGCGCTTCGTTTCTCTCTTCTTTTACTCTTTACTCTTCAATCTTTTCTCTTTCGTCTTTCGTTTCTCGAGCGCCAACTGTTGCCGCCGATCAATCAGACTGAGACGTGAAGAGGTTGTACATCGGGGAACCCCCTTCCCCTTCCTCGTTCGTGTGCAGCCTACAAGTGGCCACGCCGATCCGATCGTCTCGATATTGATCCACTTAGAGGGGTATCTTGATCTAGAAGCTTTTTCTTTTTTTACGTCCGCATTTTTGATATTCGTTAGAATCTTGAGAAATATTTTAAGGAAAATTGTTTCTTCGATATTCTGTATTCTGAAAAGAACCGTTCCTGAACGTTTGCTCAGTTAATTTTTTTCGTTCATCTCGGAATATCGACTCATGATTTCCACAAACTTTTCGAGATCCACGGAAGTCTTAGCTCTCGAAAAGCGGTACCCATTCAGAATCAAATTTATCCACGATATTGATTCTGAATAAATTTGTGTTCATGAATCAGAATTATATTGTTTGTAAAACGAGGCTCGAGAAGTTTGTGTGATGCAAAATTATCCAGCGGTATATACATATATCCCCCGAATTACGGCAACTTTTCAAAACAAACGAATCGAAAAATCTAGTGTAAAAAAAGTAGGTAAATTTTGATGAAATTTGTCTGCCTTTTTCAACCCTCTATAAAACGGGAATAAATTGATCGAGTTATTTGGGACGGAATTTAGTGAGATAAAGAAGAGGGGAACCACGTCGAACGTGAATCCGAGGGAGAAAGAACAAAGCTATGAAGCCAGGGGAAAGCCATTAGGCTAACGCAAACAAATCAATCAGTCAACTGATAGAACGAACGAAAGGCAAGAGAAGAGCTGCAGCAGGCTGTAGGCTCGGGGCTCGGGGCTCGGGGCTCGGGGCTCGAGGCTGCGACTCAACTGACTTGGACAAAAAACTGCCGCAGCTTCCGGGCCCTTGGTATATAGTAGCAAATGGCCGAAATAAAAATCTCTTTCTCTCTCTCTCCATATATATATATCTGTCTGTCTGTCTTTATTTCTCTTATCTGTAGGTACTATGCATATGACGGATTAGTCCTGACATCAATCAGTCCAGAAAGCTGTTCCAGCTTCAAGTTTGGGATAAAGTCATATGAGTGAAAATGAAAAACGAAAGAGGGAATTCGTTGGGATCTTCATTGTCATACCCTGCCATAGAGTACCTCCAATAAAAATTGAAAAAAAGTAGAAAGAAAAAATTGTGCAGCTATATTATCACATCCAAATGTAGAGAGCAAATATAGAAAAGAACACTTCACGGAGGGTAACACTCTCTTGAAATTATATCCATAGTATTTATAATATACTCTTGAGCGTACAGATATAGGAGAAGGTGGGAGACGATTCGCAAGTAAAATATTGTCGCCATTTTGATATCATCAAAGAGTTCCAAGGATCTTTTGAAGTTTTTAATAAACTTAGTAGCGGATAGGTACTAAAATGCATTTCCGGCAAGACAAACGATCGATTAAATTTATCTATCCTAACTCTAAAACGCATCCGAGATAAACCTACGACTTGGCACATTTCTTCGAATATCACACTCATTCAGTTTTAGAATTTGTATACCTAGGTATTAGAAAATTTGGAAATCTGTCAAGTTTCTTGCACTTTCCACCTAGGATTTAGTTTCTTCAAAAAATAATATATATTCTCTTCTATCTATCTCATCTCCTGAATTTCTCGTTTTCATCTTTCCGAGAGTCTTGAGGATTCCGTCCGAAAGAAAAACACCAGAAATTCGAATTTTGAATAAAACAAAAACTTTGGGTACAAAATTCTTTTTCGAGGCGTGAGAAAAGCCGTTTGTATATTTTCTTCCTCGTTCGTACTTACTTTTTTCGAAAAGTGAGTGATTTTCCCCAAAATTCTTGAGCATCCATCGAAAACTTGGGGATATCATGTACCTACATTTTTGTGGTGAACAGAACTCCAAAGTTTCCGCACAACAAGATCGACCGAGTAGGCGTACGTTTCAAATAGAAGTTTAATGAAATGAAAGCGTGAATCCTGAGCTGGTTTGTTCGCGTAGGAGTTAAATTAGCCTCTCGATCCTCGACTGTTAGCAAAACAATTACCATTACAAAATAATGTAAATATTTATACCTACCTACCAACCTACGTAGCGGTACCTACGTTGAAATTATACCCGTACAGCTGACTCGTTCGTACCACAACAGCTCACCTAGCCTAACTATCAAACCGCATGTTTAATGCATGGCTGCAGTGATGCTGAGGTTGGAATATAAGAATATAAGAGCTAGTCTTGTCGCCTCGTTGTCGGAAGAGCTCAATGAACGAAGGAAATAAAGGAAAGAAAAAGAGAGAAGGAATAAAAACAGAAACAGAGGAGAAGAAACAAAGAGGAGAAGAAAAGTAGAAATGCCTTGAAATTATTGTCGCCTCTGAAAACTTGCCGCGCGTATTCATAGCGGCAGGAAACGAGCCGCGGTCGTGGTCCACACGCAGCTGGTTTACTGGTTTAAGATACTCGGTTTGGCTCTTCGCCGATCAAATAATTGACACCCGTTTACACAACTCGGAGAAACAAACATCGCTTATTATTTACAAGAAGCTAGTTTTTCTCGTTACCGTTCGAAGAAGATTTTCTTTTTATCCGTGTTCCGTTTTCATTTTTGTTGAAAAATCTTACGGAGAGGATAAAATTTTCATTAATTTATTTCTCGGAATATCAAATTTGACGAGAGAATTGGAAAATTTGTTGTGGGCGCCATGCGGCGCTGGTAATTTTCATCCTGGAATTAAGCCCGAGCGTTTAATGAGATTATAAATAGGATTCGAAGACGTTATAGCTTTTCTCAAATATTTGTTTTTCAATTTTCATATTGACTATCCCGAGGATGGAAAAATGTTGATTAGGTTCAGCTGTCGGGAAGAGTTGATATCTGTACGGTGGGTCGTGGTGAAGAATCAGGTTAGAAATCGTGTAGCTGTAGAAAATAACGTGACGGCGTACAAATTAACCGCATAACGTTCTGGTTTATTATAGTATATACCTACCTACTATCTACCAACCGTCCGCGTCGTGTCGCGTCGCGTCGCGTTCTGTCGCGACGGACTCGTGCTCTTACTCTTGCTCTCGCTCTTGGTTCAACGCGAACCGTTCGAGATGATGATGATAATGATGATTATACGTGCCCAGATATACGTGGCACGCTGTCAACGACAACCCGCTACATCTGTCCCATTCTACACGTTTATAACGATGGGTATATGTAATATATAACGTGTATTCCTATTATGTGCGTTTCCGTTTCACATTTCTTAGTTTTCGGTTTATCATGAAAATTCAACCACAATTATCGTCAGGAGATATTTAGCGCTAAGGCTCAGGATGTATTCTTTGTAGAAAAAGAAAACGATTTTGTTTCGGTGAAAATTCTCAGCGTTTCATAGTTTTCAAATTACAGCCTGTTGAAGTTCAACCAATCAGAGCGCGCCCCGCGACCGTTACACTCAGCTGTGCCCGAAGCGAGCCGCGCGATTGGTCGAACTTCGATTCTCTTTAATTCGAAAGCTATCGGACCGTCGAAATTTGTTCTGACGCGAAATGGCTCTGGCCTTTCTCGGAGAATTCATCAAACTGTATAAAATGAGTAATTGACAAAATCGAAAGAATTCTTACGAGTTTTCCTTTTTAAACGGAATATAATTAACTATAAATCAGTGACGAATCCTCCAGCTCAATATCCTGCCCCTTCATACGAACACTGGAATTTATTGTCGAGGTGGATAACGCATAGGTGAGATGAATTTCTCTTCACCGTGAACTATCAATTATTCAATTACGAACGCGTGACACGTACACGCCTACGCCTTTAGCGGTACCGTAGACATTTACTCATATAGATTGGTTCGTGCATACGTGGCATACCTATATAACCTCGGAGCGTAAAAGCCCCGGGCGAATTAATAACTCGCGGAGCCAGTACAGAAAAGATATCAGTAACAATCATCACTCTCGTCAGACCGGGGGGTGACTATTGATCTCTCTTCGATTTTGCAACATGAAGTTCCATGCAACAAAACCGATTGACAGAAAGTCGAATCAAAAGGAATGACGATCTGAATTTTGTTGATGAATTTTCGACAGCCCCGGCATCTGTAGAATGAAAATGATGTTCAACGAGTTCAATTTGGAATTACAGAGAACAGTAGTTATTGTATAGCATAGTATTCTATAGATACTGTATGGAGTAGGCGAGGTAGCGAGTTTAAACTGCGGTATTTCGTGATAAATTATTGTTTATCCCGATTTCGCCATATGCATCTGTTTCCACTCTCGGGATCATCGTGATCTGGTTAATCAGTGACGGGTGAACGCGCTTGGGAACCCGGTATAATTATTTCCACGGCTATAAATACCGGCGTCCAACGGCAGTGTGTATACGTCGGCCGTGTGGAAACCGGGACGAGGATGATGGGACGGACTTTGCAAAGCAGCCAGGGGGCGACGACGTCGATAATTACAAAAACAACACAAATATAATAACGATATGAATAATAGCAATAATAATCATAATAATAATAATTACAGCGATCGTACAGTAGCTGATCTTCGCTACAAATTGAAATCGAGATCAATTCTTTACAATGTGCAAAATAGTTGATGAAAAATCTCATGTTCATTCATTTCCGTACAGATTTCTGTGTGTGAAGTAAGATTTTTCTTTGACCGATACTTCTATTGGTCTCTTGATGGATCCGTGTTCGCTAAACAACTCTATTTATCTTTCTTAATAGAGAGGGAAAGAGAGATGCTTATCTGCTGTGCGGTTGGTCTGTTATATTCGTTCGAACTAATCGTTTACGTTGACGGACAGCCTATAGACGTTATTATAAAGAAATAGTCCAGAGGTCAATGGATGATGATGAGAATGATCATAATGATGATAATTATTGTGCGGATTATTCTGATCGATCGAGAAGCGGCATAGATCTGTAAAAGAAGATGAATTAATCCGAGTTGAAGAACAGAATTGGTCGGAAGAAAAAATTGACTTTCAACCTTTGAGTTCCTCTGACAATTGTGTTAGATAATGATTATTTCGAATCCTGCGATGGTCAGTTGACATCCTGTTGAATCGGACGAGTTGAAATTACACCAAAACCATTGCCAACGGCAAGATGTGCTTGTGAATCAATTTCACACTCTCGGCAATCTGGCTCAAACACAGAATTTCGTGTGTTTAATGTCTGCCATTTGTTACCAACGTCAAGAGTGATAAAAGACTTTGTCACACTGATACATTCCATTGCAATCGTGTTGTGCACTTCCTAGCCTGCTTCATTGAGTCTGTGGCGAGGGGAACTAGTTTGGAACTTTGCAGCTCGCAACTCTTCATATCTACAGTTTTTCCACTTTCGAAAAATCAGTCTCAGTGTTCGTACAGGCTTCTGTTCATTTTAGACAACATCCCAGTTGCCCGGCGTGATCGTTTTCTGCTATGGTATGGTCGTCTGGAGCGCCATGGCATGCATTGACTCCGTCCGCGATCTGTAGCCAGCGGCTTTGGTGGTCTCCGAATAACTTATTGAACTGCTGTTTGAACCGAAGCAGAGAGAGAGAGAGAGAGAGAGACAGAGAGAGAGAGAGAGAGAGAAAAGGAAACGAGACTAGCTACTGCTGTGGCGAGAGAGAGAATGGATAGTGGAATGGTGTGGAGGGTCTGGGGTGGATCTGGGGTTGGGAATCAACGAGGAGTTAACGATTATATCGAGGGAATTGATAGCCGGTATACTGCAGTCTTCTTCTCCTCAAATGAATCATTAGCGGTTTTTAGGATCACAGAAGCTCGAAACCCTCGAATGTCAATTATAATTTCTAATGAAGCAGCGGATCACCCGCTGCGGGATCTTCTTTCTCTCTTTGAAATTGATCAAGAAGATCTCAGAACTGATCCACAGACTGGTCTCGAGTCATTTTCTTTTATGATTGTTTTGTTTTCGTTCGTTACGAAGCTTATGAGCTTATTGCTCTCGTCGAAACATCCAACACCGTGAATGTTTGCTTTCGATCTTTGTCTGAACAATCTCCTTTTCACGTAGACCTGCTATCGCAAAAAAAAGAAAAAAAACCATAATTTCTTCTATCGAAAAAACCCCTCATGGGCTCCTCAATCTTCAAATAACTCCAAAATCAAGTCTGATGAAGTGATGATTCACTAGGCCAGTTTCTTCGTGGTGATCGAACTACCGATTCCATAATTCGAACTGCAATGGTCTCCGGCTACAATTCCTGTTCATTCGAGACGAATGACCCATGAGGAAAATTTGATTCGAGAATTTTGCTACTGCATTACGTGCCTGCTAGCTGGTTTCGCGCGAAGTCCAGGAGTCATAACAAACCACAAAGTATATTTTAAAGTCTTTGGGGCCTCAAGGTACCGGCAGGTTTCTTTGTGGAGAAGGTTGTGGTACGGAGTAGGAGTAGAAGAGTCGGGAGTCGCCCACGCTATGGACGCTAATCAAAAGGAGACACACTCGAATGCGATACACTAATGAGATAATGTATGGCCGCCTTGTTCGGGCAGACTCCTGCAGACCGAGTGCCGTGGGATGGTGCTCTGTTGAGCCAGAGGTAGAGGCACAGGTATAACCTGCCCACCTCTTATTCTTTCTTCTTCCTCTCGTCCACCTTCCTTCCATCCTTCTGCAGCTAGAGTCTACGAGATATGCCACGGGCCAGGGTAAATCTGGGCTGTCCCAACCATCACAGATTGGAGAAGGCCACTTTGGATCTTGCATGGAAGAAGATGACGAATGAGCCCGAAACTCGTAGGCGCTATCCCATGATCTTGCATTTATTAGGCACACAACCAACTTGCCTGCCGGTGCTCGGTGTCACCACTAGTTACGAGTTAGAATGGGTGAACTTTTTGATTGAAACTCTAGTCAAAAATCTGATTTAATTGAGACTCGATGAGAGCTTATAGTTCCATATTTACCGGTCAATTCGTAGTACAGACTAGACAATCGTGGTCTAGGACCAGCCATAGTATGTAGCCAAGGGCTCCAAATGTAAAAGAGGAAGAAATTATCTATTGAATAGATAATCTCCGAGTTGAGATATTGAAACGTCATTAGCTTATGGCTTGAAACAGTGGCTACTGTGCTCCGCGTACCTTGATCTAGGACCGGTTAATCTTTGGTCGAGTGGCTGGCTGGCTCCCGGTCTCAAGCATCCATCGATCGTCAATAGTTTCTCGGCGATCATATATGTATACAAGAGAGCTGGATCTGGAGCTGGAGAGCAGTAGGACATCAGACACCGTGCGGCGCCGAACTGAACCTTACTCGTTCGTAATTGATGGTTTTATCTCGATTGCCTATCCGGGCATTTTTATAATCCCATATTTTAAAACGAATGATAATTATATGGGGGATTTGCCTTCTCAGCTATTAACGCGATAATGATATTAGGTAGGTACCTACTCGAAGAGGACCGATATAATGAACGAAAACTTAACCTCAAAGACAAAAAGAGGATGGGAGGAAGCTGCAGGTTGGATCACGGCCACGAATCTCAAGAATGTCATTCAATTATCGCTCGTCCCATTCCATTCCATTCTTTTTTACTCCACGAAGGAGAGAGAGAGAGAGAGAGAGAAATAAAGGACTATGAAACAGAAGCTGGAAGAAAGAGGAGTGCTCCCGTTGTCCCAGAGCTTTTATGCTCACTAGCTCTGCTTTCCAAGGGATTACATACACGTGGGTAAATTTTTCCGCCAAATTGATTTAGGTTTTCCGCTCGTTCATTTTATCTTGTGGGTGATCATTCAGGAATAATTCTCGACGGTCACGGCGTAGCTGAAATTTGAATAAATATAACAGAAAATTGAATGTTCTTTGAGCTGAAGGGCAAATTTTAAACTTCAATCGCATTTTCTCATACCTATGTTTAGTTAGTCATTTCTATGTAGATAATGTAGCGATAAACACTGAACAAATGTCAAACGGTCACATGATATTCGGTGCCAAAATTCTAGTGGACGAATTTGTTCATCCGCCAATATTCCGACTTCTCAATGAGTTTCTACTTCCAGAAAGAAACTCACCAAGTGCCCACTTAAATCGGCGAAACTCGGATGTCTGCTTTCGAACAAAAATGTTTACCACTTAAAACTTGTATTCCTATTGATTATATTTTCTCCTATCTTCTTTTGCGAAAATGCGGGAGGATAGTAAATCATCTGACTGTATCTAAATCCTTTTCCTTTCGTAATCCTAAGAAACTGTCATGTCGTTCACCGATTACTAGCATATGTTCGGTTTCATGCTGGAAGTTGGCCAAAACGGAATAAACACTTTGTTCCAACACTGAACAAAGTGATTTTATTTATGCTCGATCGTAAGTAACAAACAATTTTCATGCGAAAAGGAATCCCAATGGAATTCAGGTAAACTAATTATATGCGTGGGTATAAAAGTGAAAACGCTATGTGCGCGTGTGCCGCGTTTTCATTTTTGTTTCATCGAGACGTAAGAGTCTCTTCGGAAAGAAGTGACCCAACGATAACAGAAAATTCTTGAAATCTTTGCGAGTTCTATTTAAATAATAAAATGAAACTTTGTTCGGTACGAAAAGTTTCAGGATAAACTATTCAACAGGAATATTGATCATTCATCCAATTTTTGTTGTTGTTCTTCTTCTTCCTCTCAAATTCTCTTCCGACTGCAGTCTCATAAAATAATTGATCGATGACGAAAGAAGTTCATGAGTCTGAGCGATTATTCGAAAAATATGATGAACAGAAAACTTGTTCAAAATCTTGTGACAACTTTGTGAACTTCAGACTGATTTTAAAGTCACTCAAAATCAAATGCCACAGCGTAAATCTCAGTGGTATCATCCACGATCGCAGGCATTGATTGAGACGTCGAAGGGAATATATGTTTTTAATTATTCTAGATTCATTATTTATTTCTTCATGACTAAGCGTTCACGAAAGTCTGATACAGTAGATAGGAATAACCAGTATATAGCTCCAGGAAATCATCTTGTAAATGATTCTTATCCCGCTTTGTCTATACTTGAGCTACGGGGTCTTTAATTATCATGGTTGTAACTGAAAAAACGAAATAGGAGAAATGACTGAACCGAAAAAAGAAACAAATTATTTGATCGGCTTATAGTATAGTAGGTATATTCAAAAGCACTTACCCGATCATCTCTAATCGTTCCGAAGTCAACTCTGACGATCGACAGGCTCGATTCTTTAATAAATCAGTGATAACGATCGCTAGGTATACCGATATAATGATCCTCCGCTTTGATGCCTGAATAAGACCGTCGAGGTCTTCAGAGGTCGATTCAGCCCAGCCCAGCCCTCGATGCTCAGTGTGATATCGCGATGAAAAGATACTAGGAGGGAAAGAACAGAAGAGAAGAGGAAGAAGAAAGAAAATCGATTAGAAAAAAATTGAGGTTATAATTACACGGTAGCAGCGAGGAGCTTTTGGGTTAAAGATTAAGTATACCTCGAGATATCAATTTGTTGGTGCGTGGGCGTCGCGACGTGGTCGACTGCGTGCGGCTTCTCTGAAGATATTCGAAGCAAGCGGTTGTAGAATTTCTTATGGACCTCTGGGCCAGATACAAGCTGAGTTGCAATTACGACGAGGATATACCTACCTACCTATACCTACCTTATATCTACTTGGGTCCGCTTGCTCTCTATCTATCGCCTCTATCTGATCGTGGCTTGAGATAAAGCTGGGAAAAGCTTGCCCACAGAGTCTAAGGCTAGATGCCGGATCTTATGAAGACAACAATAAGCAAGCTGCAACCTCCAACAGGTACAAGGCGAACCAATTAGCCGACAAAATCGACACGCACGCACGGAAGGAAAAATGAATTTTTCTTGTTGTTCATTTTAATTCTTCGTCTTTCCGCACTTGAGGAAGAAGTATCGGTATTTCTTATGCTTTCCTTTTTGCTAAAAAAATTTTAGGATAAATCGCCTGAAAATTGCCTCGAGCGCTCACCAAACTTTGCGTTCTCGTTCTCTTCGTTTCGTGTCTTCGAATGAAGAAACGGGAAAAGTGATGAAGAAAATTGGGATGAAGAAAGTTCGGCTGTGAAATGTTTTTCGGAAAGCAATTGATAAATGAATATGATAAAATACTTGTTATCGCTGTTAGTATAGAATGAATGTATAAGGGCGGTGAGGCAAGGTCGTTAAATTTTGCGGCTCGATAAAATAGCTTTAGGGGGTATAAAAGATGCCGGGTATAGGTAGGCAGGCAGTTTCAGGACGCGGGCGGCGTGGAAACGGCGGATGGGAGTAAAATATCGACTACCTGTTGTAAGGGTAGTTTAGCCCCGCGCCACCTTCCCATGTTTTGCCAGACTGAAAAACCGTTTACTCGCACACAAAGTAGCTGCACAACTAAACTCGTCCTCTTGGCTTTTGCATTGCGTGAAAATTACACAACGTTTTCGAGTATCACTCCACTTCATTACGCCTTCTCTTCATTTTCTCGTGTATCGGTGAAAGATGAAATAACGATGAAAATCCGAAGCTGCAGAGACTGGCACGAAATGTGCACAGATCGTGCAAGCCGCCAACAACGAGTAATAATGATAATAGTAAAAATTCGAAAATTGTCCGCGGGATAAAAATTTTTAAGAAAAACTGGTGATAGGTAGTAAGTACGCTAAAATTTTATTGCGCGCATGTGCCGTCGCCGGTAACACGTCTCGCATACCCATGTTTTATTCATCCCTTCACGCCTCGGACGCCGCTGCCACCCCCGTCTTGATCAACGATCCTCATCTATTATTCCCTGTCTAGATTCTGTCTATCCTTCCAAGCTCCGTGTGCCATCACGGAATACTCGATGCCACGAGGAGGATGTGTACACTATAAAAGAGAGAGTAAACATACTGATGGGGGTGGAATAAGAAGTCCCAGTGGTTCACCGTGTGCGCGATGAAACTTTTCATGGTTATCAAATTATTCATCTAATATCATCGGAATTATTTTCTTCCATTCGCTACATCAACGAACTGGTGTTGGAAAATTTTCGACGTAGTTTTCGTAATTTATCTGCGCACATTGGACAAAAATTTTAATATACCTCACCGTCGAATAAATTCCCAATCAATCGGAATTTAATTAATCTAGCGATATTAGAATGGAGAAATTTTCCTTAACATTATAAACTAATTATATCACACATGTTAACTGGATTTTCCCTAGCCGTTTTGGGACGTTAACTCTAATGTAAATTCTATCATAGACTATGATGGGTGGCAGCTCTAACCACAACGTCAAAGTTTGTAACACGAATTAAAAAATCATCTGCCACTCACTGCAGGTGATGCTAAATGTGGTTTCTACGACCTCGAGGTTTCAGGCAATTTACGATACGTGTGCGTTAACGCGAGTTCGTTCTCTTGACTCATGTATGTGTGTATACGCGTATAGTATAAAATATATAAAATATTACACAGAAAGGTATAAATCAATGGAATGTATTAATGGACATTTTTTGAATCCAAATTTTCAACCACCATCATCGACATCCTCATCATCATTCACGAGCTTGTGCTGCATTGGCTGGTACAGAACTGCAATGGGATTGGAAATTGAAATCTGGGGATGGGAGGACCAGGTTCAGCTTGATTTTTATCCGGATGAGGGAACGTTAATAGCGCCATGGGCTATTGCCATGAATATTCAATTGAAATTGAATAGAAATTTCCAATATGACGTTTACCCCCTTCTCTTTCTCTGTCCCTATGCATCCACTCTTCTCGATATTCAAACACATTCATCTAGTTTTGTCTGTTTGCTTTCTACCATATTTTTTCGCCTTTTTGTTCCGTGTAATTTTCATTTTTAAAACACCGAGTGATGCAGATGATGGACTACACTCAAGGATGAAATAGAAAACGGAACAAATTGATTGTGAGTGGGTGTGCAGACTGAGTTCCAGATGAAGAAACTTCCTAATAGATTCTCAAACCCAATTATATCTACTTCCGTCTTCTTTTCCCTCGGTTTTGTTGTTCTACTTCTTCTTCTTCTTCGCCTTCTTCGTCTTCTTCTTGTTTTCCAAATTCTTACACGCAACGGCTGGCAAAAAGGTAGATAAGACGAATTGATGAAATAAACAAACTCGAGTGGTCGATTCGAATGCGCATCCTGCTTATAAAAGGAATCCTCGATTCTGTGTCTCTCCGATTTGTGCATTCGTATATAAATATAACACACAAGCACAACTTGATGAGAGAGAAACGTGTGTGCACGCGTGGACATGCCATGTGCCCACGTTTTCAGTCTGTGAGATATAGTTCGAGATGTTGAATAAACCGCGGGAGGTCACGCGGCGCGTGTTCCGGAAGCGAAGAGATCTCAGCACCGCGCGTGTCTTATGTTTCTTTATCCATCTTAACCGGAGACACGTTATTGCCTCGACTTCAGGGCGCCCTGTTCTCCACACTGGTCATGAGGAGGTCAGGATCGTTCTTAGACCAGACCAGAGCCGACCAGAAAATACAGGACAAGAGCGGAGAAGCATGAAACACAGAATCACTGCAGAGTCCCAATTTCTGATACAGTACACTTACAATTTACATGGAATGCGCGCTCACGAAGCGATGAATTTCGTTGTGGAATAATTATACCTACACCACGATGTAAAAGTGATGAATGTAAATTGCCATCACAGAAAATGAGAGGAAAGGAATGACGATGACAATTATTGGGAGCTGTGATCTATTCGAGCAGGCATGAAACACATATATCGCTTGATATCCGGTCCTATGCTGCGGGCTGTCAGCATGAGTGTCACATGATCCATACGCTCGATGATCTGAAATTCGCTTGTGAAATATATGAGAGGTAATAAATTCACGAGGCTATACTACGTTGGTTACCAATAAAACGTCCGGACGTTCGACGTTTACTGCGGAAACTGGAGTACGTGGGAATGAGAACACAAAAAACATCTCCACCGCACGTTCATGTCCTCATATATAACTCGGTGACAACCCTTTACATACATCTGCGATCACTTCGGGTAAAGGGTCGCAGCGCTTGTCACGCGGACAATTTAGTTATCGGTGATATTGATTCGTTCGAAAATACTCCTGAATGTCGGAAGATCATGGTCAACAGTGTTTCTCGTTGCATCCTGATGGTCCATGTCCTCTGTGAACTATCTGGAACTTCCAGAAACTAAGAACTCACAGGGTGGAAAATGTACTCACAAGCTTTTCCAATCATGAAAAGGATGATGATCGGCGGTTTCGTTTTTGTTTGCTGATAGTCCGTGCACTCCGAAGTCCCACAAAAATCGAGAAACCGAAATCGTAGAAGATATAGCAATGAGCTTTTTTTATTCCCGGGACAATCTTGAGTATTGTTTTTGTGATTTGCTGATGAACTATGTCCTGAAGATATAGTCGGAGAACTGGAGAATCCGAAAACAGATATTAAACGTGACTCGAAAAGCTCAGATCTGAACCATGGTGAAGAAGATAGTACAAAAGTGTGGTTGACTTATCTCCAACGAAGGTGAAGACTGGAGTCTGAGCCAATTAAAGTACTAGTACTTCGCCTCGCAGGAACCTTTTACGGTAAAAAGAGTATAGACAACATTCCTTGCTAACAATGGTTTAAAAAATCCAAACTCCGCAAGGTACATAAGCCTTCTGGCTGAAGATAACGGGGTAAAAAGTAGTGCTGGAAGGAAGAGAAGAAGGTGCTTACGGATAGAAGAGGGTTGCATGGATCTACGGAGCAACCATGCATCATCCGTTAAAATGGAGAAGGAATCTTCGATAGAAGATAGTTCACTGTTTTATTTTTATCTTTCCACAATTCTCGCGGCGGGTTGTACAGCTTGGTAGGTAGAGAGGATCTCTTTCCTCGTTCACTCGTACTTTACTTCCATGGTCCATGGCTCGCTTCTTCGCTTGCTTGCTCTCTTCCCGGCGAACTGATACAATTACGCGCCTCGTTACGGCACGGACACCACGTGCGGTTATCCAAGAGAGGAAACAGAGGAAAGAGGAAAGAGTGTTCGAAGGATAGGATGAGAAAAAGAGAGAGAGAGCAAGCCGATTTTCCGGCCCTCCAATAAACTGCAGGGTTTCACAGAATCGCTGCTAATTGCAGGATCGAAGCACGTGTCACGTACCAAGTGGATTTCTCTGACTTGAGAAGCTGGGGACCCGGATCTTCCGTTCGGGATGAGAATGCGACCGACCCTCGAACCCCAACGGTGGCTAGTCAATACAATAATAAAATCTTGTCTCTAGATTAAATGTCCAGCTACGAATTTACCAGAAGTTTATCCAACTGGGAGCCCGCCTCAAGAACACCTCGTTAATGGATTTCAGGAACAAACCAAACGTCTCAACAAAAAACTAACAGTTTCTTCAGACCAGGTATCGTCATATCGTATAATCAGTATATTGCTGTCACACGGCACAATGGCTGCTTCACTTTCAAGTCCTGGCAATCGAGGTACTGAATTAAATTTCACATACCAACAGCTAGATTTTCAATTTCGATAATCGTATGTATCTGCGAAGGGGAACTGTGCCACTCTGTGCGCAGCAAGGGATCTGCTGTTTTTCATTCTGAGGAGTGTGCATTTCGGTGGTTGATGATCGATAATCGATAGGATTCCATGTTTGAGATCGTTTGATCAGTGGGGTAGAATTAGGGCGGTTCACTTGGCTATGGATCTTGTTGAGAAGCACCTGTCGACCCCGTATGAAGGATGCTAGTGATGGTGATGGTGATGGTGATGGTGATGGTGGTGGTTTTATGTGGAATATTATACTATAATATGTTGTAGTGGGTAACCGGCTGTGACATGTTGGTACCCATACATGCGCGTTGGTATAGCAAGCAAGCTTTTACACGAAATCCTTGACATCGTCAACGTAATGATCAGCGGCTTATCTATCCACAGGTCACATTCGCCCGATCATGCGACGATTTTCCATCCCATTTAACATCAAACGACCAGCACGGTATAAATATATAACATGTGAACCACCCAACTATAGCATAGGCATTTGCACTCCAGTAATTTGTGATCATCGGGAATCTTTGGTGGAAACTGTTGCGATCAATCCGGGTTTTAAATCAAAGTTAAACTGTTGGTTATTCCCTTTTGGACGTCAATATAATTCCCAGCTGAAATTTTCACATCCTTTGACGATTTCTGAGCTTCGTTTTTGAGTTTCGTGAAATTAAAAAAAGAATACGTGATCGGTCCCTGTGTCTTTGCACGTTCGCCATCAGCCCGAAAACTGCGATATTTCAGTGAATAAAAACCGTAGAACAGGTATCAAAAATGGAGTTTGGAGCACAAAGTGCAAACCTGGGATCGCTTTCCTCTAATTTTCATCCAGCTTGTTCTTCACAATGTGACTGCGGTATAAGCAGTCTCCAAAACTCCTCAACTTTGAGAGAAACCATTGTAAGAGATTATTCGAAGTGAGGATTCCGAAATTTCGTATTTCCAATGTGAAATGCTACTTCCGAACTGCTGCTACAATCATTGTTGAATAATCTGCCAACGATCAGTGAAAAATGAAAAAGTAACATGAATAGCTATTTTCGAAATTCTGTATCGTGAAAGGATTGAATAATCGACACCTGCAGTCGGCACTGTATAATTGCGCCTGTATATTTTATGTCGCATACTCTCATACTGGCAAAGACGCTCGGCATGTTATGTGAAGATCGAAGCATGTAGATATCAATGCACCGTGTCGACGAGGCTAGATATAATCTCGACTATTCAAGTTTCTCACAGCGATCTCTAGACAGAACTTTGTTCGATTGCCAGTTTACGATTAGCGGAATAGCCCACGTTCTACTACCCGGAGTATAGCTACGCGCCTTGTTTATTAACTCGTTAGAATCTCACCTAAAAAATTCTCATCTACACACACAGCAATCGCAAAACAAAGCGTAGTACTGAAATTCAAAAATGAAAGAAGTGCTCCGATGATTGAAGTGTAACGAGTGGTGATCTCTTCGTCTGTCACCATTTTTGAGAACGTTGAGGTCAACCGGAATTCTGTTTTTTTCCTCTTCAAATTGCCTGTTCTCTCAGCTTGAAAACGCTTGTTCGAAATCCCGTCAACGGTTTCTTCTAGCACGGTAATTATTATCCGAGAAGAAAGTCAGTTGAAACAAACTGTTCCGCTTGAAAAAATTTGGCTCCAGAAAAAAAATTTGAAGAAAAAGAAAAAGAAAAGAAAAACGGAAACGGAAACCGATGACAACGTCGCATCCACTGTGACAAGATTTTTTCCACACCGCAGCATGTGTTAAGTACATTTCCATTTAAGGAAAAGAATTTTTAATCAAAGAGCAACATGCGACTGAATTTATGTTTTGTACTTTTGGATATATATATAACGGGGAAAAAATCGGGGCGTGGTGGGCTTAGGGGGTGAGCGCGGTATAGGAGGAAATTTTCACGTTGCATCTGAATAAATATTAGCATCGTAATTAGCCTTCGTTAGCCACCGCGGTTAATTAAAATGTGAAATTACCCGACCATTTGTAATGTCTGTCGAATGAGCCCTCTGTAAAGTGCAGCCGCGTGCATTCGCGCGTTTATATCAGCTCTGCTTCGCGCGATGCATAGGTAGGTAGGGTACGTACGTACATAGGTATAAGCTACATACGCGTGCTGCATCGTTCCAGCACCCGGATCTCTTGGTTAATACATAAATTCCATGTATTTATATTTATCTATGTATGGATGCTCGTGCATACGCGCTTCACAGCCGCATGAAAATGCATGCTGAAATTTATCGGCTGGGCTCCATCTCCGGTAATTCTCAATTATCACCTATATATCTACATTTCTAACTCCGTGATGAATGAAGGAATGACAAGATAGTGTTTCGAACATTCAATTGACGCACTTTTCCCGTGTAATAGAAAAATTGTACTTCCATCTCTCGGCGTGGGAGAAAAAATAAAAAGGTTTGAAAACATTGCGAATGGATGGTGATAACTCGGGTCTCGGTATAAACCGGCAATAAAACTCCAAAAGTGTAACGCGTTCACTGTATTTCCAGTATCACGGATGAGAGATGGGAGGGTCGGAAAATAAATCGGGGGAGGGACGGAAGAGGGCTAATTTTCAGACCATATATACATACTCGATATTATAAATGGATCGAGATAATTTCAATTCGGTAAATCTGTAGATGGAGGGCGGGGGGGTTCTCGAATTAACGTTAACTCGGATGATCGGCTTGGTAATAACGTAAACGAATTCAAATATTACCTCGTATAAGCGAATATAACCATTTCAAACCACACGTCAGGTAATTACATATACCAAATGTACCTACGCTTTTGCCAATTCAAATCTTTATAATCTACACGGTGCACAAGATTCAGTGCAATAACCAATTATAAATCGAACACTATATATAGCCGAATGGGCAGAAATCCAATTTACATTCTCCTTTTTCTGTACGACTCTGTTTTTCTATTTTCAAAATTCAGAGCTTGAAATTTGCCGATGAATCATCGAGATTCCTCAGTGGCTGTTTATCATGATACGAATTTTTTGCCTCATTCTGTTTGCCCACCTAATTTCTACGGGTGATTTTAATTGACGAAAATTCATCCGTCCTCCTGTAAAACGTATTCAACTTTGTTGTGTGCTGTGTGCTTGTACGCGGATCACGTGACTCTGCTTCGGCACTTTTACACTTTAACGTAGGCGCGTGCTGACAGGCTGCGTAAATGAAAAGTAATGAATATACCAAACCTCTCTCTCCGGCCTTCCGGCTGGGAGCTCGAAGCTTGGAGCGTGGTGGGGTTTGGTGCCCCATCGCCATCGCCATCGCCATCCCTTTTACGCTAAAGTTAGCGTTAACGTTCGCGTCCACGTTCGCGTGTCTGCATATACCCTCGCGATGAGCCCAACCGATGATAAATCTCTCGACGTATAAAATCACGCCCTGTCATGATATTACAGCCTCGGGAAACGCACCGTCTCTACGTTTGCGGTATGTATATGCGAGCGCACACGTAAAACTGTATGTCCCTGTGTCTGTGTATGCGTGTTTGATAGGCGCTGACACTCCCAGACCTTGTTTCAACCTCTCCTCAAACGAAATATATTCTACACGATTTGTTGTGCGCACGAAAATTCTGACTTTTGTCCGTCAAAAAACTACGAGATTTTTTCGAACTTACAGAACCGCGTTGACAGCTGATGGGAAAGATGTTGAAACATATGCGCCGAATCAGCTGGAACAATGTTCAAATATTGCTACTCGAAATAGCCAACGAAAAATTCACTCTAAGAAGTTCGAATACTGAGAATGGAATATATAAAAATATCACGAGGAATGTTCGCACATGCGCTAGAATCAGTTGAGAAAATTCCGAAAAGAGTTCAAATATACAAAAATCTTCTGAAATCGGCCGGCAGAAGCTGAACCGCCGTGTTTTCAAGTATACAAAGAGACATGTCAGAATATACTGAAGCAACTTGAGATCGTCCGAGAATCGCCCATAACGAGGCGAACACTTTCCCGAATTCTTTGACGCATGCCAAATTCATATACTAAAATCGACTGGAACTGTTTTGAAGCATGTTGAGCTGAACTGAAATATAGTCCGAATACGTGAAATAACATGATAGAATAAACAGAAACACTTTCGAATCGAGCGTTCGAGTGTTACTCGAACAAACGTTGAAGTTGACTAATCGTGGTGCCGCAAACTGTACGTAGTCCGTGACTTCACGAACTGTAATAAAATTTGTTGAAAAGTACTGAAACATGTCGCAAATAACTGTAAGCCAACTGAAGAACGTTAAATGAGCTGAATATTGCTGAAATATGCATTGAAAATGAGTTCAACATGTTCGTAAACTTTTTAGAACATTCCAAAATAGATACGAATATCATTCAAGAAGTACAAAATATGTTGAAAAGACTTGGAATACATGGAATTACGGAAACATGACAGAATCAGCTGAAACGCTTCCAATCAACCAAACATTGCTATACGTGTCCGAAGAAGCTGTTATTGGTTGCGACAGCATGTTCCTTGAATTTTTATTGATTATAATCAATGACTTGAGAATGTTGCTGATGAAATTGCAGAAAGTTCTCAACATCTCGGTAACTTGAGATCACAATTTTTCGTTCATAGGTTTTTTTTTTCGAGGACTATAGCGTTGAGAATAATTTTTGGACGAGTGCTGGTTTTAGGCCCACATTTAATATCGAGTTGTTAGTAGTAACAGTGGCGCGAGCCAGACTGATGTGTGAAGGATTGAAGAGGAATTTTCCTGAATAGGAGGAGTAGAAGTAAGTAAGAAAGAAAGGGAGGAGGATGGTTGAAGCGAAGGGGATGATGGTAACACGGTAATGCGTTATCTGCCGCATTTCTCATGCGGTATTAGCGTCCTCGTTCCGTTAGGGGAGGAATCTATTCTATCATATTCAACATCCCACGGGTGGTTGGCTTCGCTTGAGTGTTTGCTCAGAGGGGGTTAAGTTTATCGAGGGCGTGCAGTAGGTGTAGTATCGAGCAAGCTCGTAGCTTACTAAATCCCGAATAATTTTTATTACAAAATGAAAAAGAGATTGAAAATCAATCGACGAAGAACAAAAATTATTATTTCATATCATTGTTCATCCCTCGAACTCTAAGAGAAATTATAACCTTCAAAAGAAAGCGAAAACCAATTTATTTCCCTCCATTTCATCCCAGGCCTCAGCGTCAGTCCAAGAATTCGATCTCAAAATGACAGAGACGTATATTAACACACCAAGCGAAAGCGGCAATGTCCGCAGTCCAAAATAGCAGACAATACTTGACCAGCCAGCCTGCGCTCCCCTTTCTGATATTGGAAACGTGGAGGGTGGAAATAATTAAATGTCGCAGCACCGACTCCACCCTACCCTCCTACGCCGCTTAGTTCATCCCTAACTTGCTACTAACAGGGTGGTCAAAGAATAACGCAATATCGCCTAGTATTTTGCGAACTAACTTTGAATTGTGAGACGGAAGATGATGTGAGAAATCTGATGAAACCCTAAATTATTGCGTGGATACAAACTGAGTGAACCGAATAAAAGAATAATCGCCGACGCCGTAGGATCGAAATCAAATACCATAACGCGGGTAATAGTTGTAAAGAATATTTCCGTCCGCACCAAAATTCACCGCGACGACCTCGTACTTCCCAAAATGCATAATCACTGAAATTCATTCTGTTGAATCCAACTTGTATACCACCTTGTATGGAAGTGAGTGAAGTGAAGGGCCGATGGTACACCCTCGCATTTTGCGACTAGATGCCGTTGGAAGTGGATAAGGACGTACGAAGAGAGAAGGTGGAGCACGGGGTGGAGGAGGAGGGGTTGTTGAGCAAAGGATGATATTTCCATCCCCTCAAAGTGACGGGGGAACGAACCCTCGCCTATTTCGAGTAGCTTCCATCGCATCGTGCCAACCAACCGTTATTATGATTGCTATTAATACTGTTGTCATTATCGCAGTTGTTGGCATTGTCTCTCTGATCGCTGCTCCATACACATGTGTCAACCCTTGAGGTAAATTGTGGATTTTCGGGTTAAAAAAAACCCCCGAGCAAATCATGTCATTTCTATAGGTCACGTTAGAGCACACCTCTGGTCTGAAGCCACGATTAATTTTCGAGACAGAGCTTTTGGAATCCTTGACAAGACTGAGGGAAACGGTATCTCTTCTCGCCACAAATTTCTATTCTTCTTTTTCTCTCCCTCTAGAAACACGACCCCGAAGTTGATCGGCGATAATCGATCGACACGTGAGAGGAGAAGAACTCCTGCTACTAAATTTGTGCTCTCTGTGCTATTTGTTTGTAATTCTTTTCTTCTTGAGGGATGTTTTATGTCATGGAAAACAGCAGATCCTTCCGTCCTTCGGTCCTGAAGTCCCTCGGGACTTTTTACCCCGCGGGAACAAAGAAACTTTTTCCAACATGAAGAGCCCGCAATTTTTGTTGGGGAGACTCCGTAATTAAGGCGGTTTCGTGAGATTCGACTGATAATGAACGTCTTCAAATTGTGTAAAAATTAGAAGGAGCGAAAGAATTCAGCGGCGGGGAAAAATACACGGAAAATGAAATGGTTCCCTCTTTCATTCGCGGATCCAGAGGGTGAAATTCATTGATCAGCAATTTTTAATCCTGCAATGCGTAAAAAATAATGAGCTGTTTGTTTTGAAAGTGGAATTCAATGCCTGGGAAAAGCTCCGTTGTGAGCTCTTGAACTCTGGGATATAATTTGCTTGGCAATTAATACCGCCCTCCAATATTCCCAACAAGCTTTGAGATCAAAATTGTCTGAAACGCAGGCTGCATGCCCCTGGTGCTTCTCTTGCAGGACTATGAAGGTTGTCTCCGTCTATTTCTCCCTCGTCAAATCTCGCGCTCGTAGGATTCCTCGCGTCTTTATCCTTCTGCCTGACGCGACGTCTACCCGAGCATCCCCTACTCAATTCCCCATTTCCCTTTTCTCCATTCCCTCGTCAAAGTGCTTCAGGCATTTGTCTCCAGTTCCCTGGGAAGTTATTGTCCCGTTTAAACCACCGCGACTTCAGATTCTCGTTTTCGATCAGTCCACGTTCTCGAGTCACCTCTCTCCGGGGTCTTTAATGCCTTTAATTGACGCTACCATGTTTAGGCATGAAAAATCGCCGGGGACTTCCATCCACAAGGATTTCTTTTTCCTTTTTATTTTTCTCTTCACTTCCTTTACCTTTAAAGCGGAGTGACTTAAACCAGACGAGAAAGCTCCTTCTTCATAACAAGTCCGGAAACATTCAAGTTTCAATCCTCAAATTCCTTACGGCTCCGCCTTGATCCTTGCCTTTTATTTTTTATTTCTGAAGCAAGGGCCATTGTCATATTCTTTTTCCTCCTTTCGTCTCTCTTTGCTACTCTGCTCTCTCTCTCTCTCTCTTCGTCATCTAGGGGCGAAAGAACGCGTTACGTAATTTGAAAGGCACATGGAGATCTAGCCCCGAGGGAGTGACATGGCCAAGGGGGACGAAAACTTGACGGCGACTTTGCCACTCTGCAATGCAAAAGAAAGAAAATGAATCACTAGATGAACTTTGAATGAAATGAGGTGCCTACCTACCGCATAAAATTGAACTCGATCAAATTTTTCACTCTTCAATTTTCAAGTTGGTCAACATATTCCATAGGCGCAACCAAACACAATTCTCCCGCTATGAAAATTTCCTCAAGTCATTTGGAAAATTAAAACAAAATGAGTCAAGCCATGCTCTTAGTGATCCTATACCCGTCCCTTGGGTCCTGCTAAAAGGATTACGAAACCATGAAGTGATGGGCTCACAACGAACGCTTACACAACGATCTATGCTTCTCAATATCGCTATAAATTCTCCGGAATTGAAACTAAGGAAAACGGCAATGAGAAGTTTGCGTAAATTTTAGCAAATGATTTCCATTTTCCGAATATCTGCAGTCCGACGAGTGCAGTATGTTTGCCGCGAGTTCACCTGTTAACTAGCAACTCAATTAGGCAATAAACAGCCAGCTTGGGAGCCTGGCGTTGGCGTTGTGCTGCAGCATGTCGACGAGGACCATGGTCGGATATCACTGCGCACAATGCAACAACACGTAAATTTTTCGCATAGGCGACAGGCGAGCGGCGATAGGGCCGGGGTTGTAGAGGGAACGGAATAATTGATGGTTATTCGGGAAACAGTGCGGGAGCTGATAATTATCTGCAGGTGCGACAAGTCCGGTGAATCGGTGCTCAGCATAGATTTGCTTTTGCCACTCTTTCACATTTAGTGTACTCGATTGTGCTTTTTGCAAATCGCGAAAGAATTTGAAACGAAAAAAATGGAACGATTTTTACGTTTCTCATTCCAGCACCGTTCCGTGTTCAAATAAATCCCCCTAAAAATCAACTTACCAAAAGTTTCTTTTCAGCTTAACCGGAAGTCCCTAGCCGACATCCGGTTGCTCAAACAGAATAAAAGCGAAGAGAATCTAGCCGCAGGGGTTATACACGGATAGGTACATATGTGATAGCTAGGTAGTTGTAATTTGAAAATAGATGCTGACAAACTGCACCGGAGGACCGCCCGCGTCTTGTGGCTTCCTCTTATGTTACGCAACTGAATTATGTACGCGCTCGCTACCTTTTGATATAAATTTCGAGAAACTTTTACCATTCTCGTTACTAACACACCTGCGAATTTCAAAAGCCACTGAGAATTTTGCAAACGGCGTGCATACCGATTTTACCGATTCTAATCTTCTTCCGAATTCGTTATTCCCTAACTGATCTCGTTTATCGCCTGCTGGTACCGGCAGTCGATCGTCGACAAATTGACCATTGTAGAATTGCAGCTACGTATTGTATGACGCTCTCTAATGCAATGTATGTGGTACCTATACTGCGTATGGAACGCGCGGCGGGATTGCGGATAATCAAATGCAGCGAGGAACTTCCATGCGACCGGCCGGCCGCTTATATTGGTGTTAAATTTGATCGCTTCGCGTATCACACCCACGCGCGTTGCTCACGTTTATCCCGGGTTCAACTTGTGTGTACCTACCATACGTGGGATATGCTATATGCATCTGCATGCACTCCGCGCCGTGCTGGATTCAAATTACATTCAGCTGCTAAATGCAATGGAATGGAATGAAATGTAATAATTTCATTGTTTGAACAAAAATTTTGCTATACTCGATTGGAAAAATGATAATCCAGCAGCTTAACCATATCATTGGTCTCGAAATTGAGATTCATGTGATACACAATGTACGAAATAGAAAACAAAAAACCTGTCCATTGACTTCTGTTCACAATTTTTCTACGCCCCGAGAATTTAAAATGCTGCACACGTTGTCGTGTCTCGCCAACGTTCAATTTTCCAAACTGTTTGATCGAAATTTGCAAGAAATATGTTCTTTCAATTACTTTTTGCAATTCTTTTTTCTTCTCCCTTTTATTAATTAACAAGTTGATTTGAGGAGGACTTCGCTACGCAAAGTACCGTAGGACGCCCGAGGGGGGTCTTCTACATGCTTTCAAAACATGTTCAAATATAGCCACGCATACGCCGCTGACACAGCGATCGTGTGGCTGTCGAAGGCGTTTAACTCAAAAAGGCTGGTAAAGGATAGAGTATATAGGCAATCAACACGGAAGCACTCAGGGTTTCGTAGAAGGCAGCGGAATTACCAGGAAACCAGGAAGGTAGAAGGTGGAGAGCTAGGAGGAGGAGGAGGAAAGGAGGAGGAAGAGGAAGAGGAGGAGGAGGTGGAAGGCCGTCGTAACGCGCGCATCTCTATTCATCCGGCTAATTACTTCGTCATACACTAATTAGTCAGGGGCGAAAACCTCCACACTCCTACCCCTTGGCTCCTCGCCCTCTTCCCCTCTTCCCCTCGTTCCGGCTGTTCCTCCCACAACATCCCGTACACTCAAATGCTTCGGCGTTATAATTACGTAGACCAATTTACCCCGCGTTTCAAAACAAACATATACACGTATAAGTATGTGTGTATAACCGCTTGGCAAAAAAGTGAATCGTAGGAAAAAGAATACAACGAAGCGAGAAAATTTGGAGAAAGAAACTCGACCCCGCTCCGAAAAGTAAAATCTTCAAACTTTCGTCAAAAATTGAATAATATCGGTACATTATAGATGAAAAACTTTGTCGTTCTTTATTCTCTTTCTTGTTGGACCAAATTTCATACTGTACATACACCTGTTGCCGAAGGTTTACCTCGGATACATTACAATATGAAGAAATAGAAAATAACTATATCATATTTATGGGAAAGGGAGAGAGAACAAAAATGAAGATAGAAAGAAAAAGCTCCGGTTTTATGCCTGTTCTAATTGGGACTAATATACCTTGCGCTATACATGCCAACGCGTAAAACTGCAGCTTAAATTCGATCCGCCGATATATTTCTGTTGCCCTTCTGCCTCGCCCTCTCAACCCTCGACCACGACCCCCCCCCCCCCCCCCCCCTTCTCCTCCTCTTCCTCTTCCTCCTCCTGGTTGCTCTGAAATAATAAATCGTGAAGCCTCTAAAGAGACCGAGGAGGTGAAATAAAAACAGAAATTAGAACAGTTGTGTTACAGGATGTTCTATTTTTTCTAGAAATTGGTATCAAAAGTAATATCGGGGTGTAGTAAATATCGAGCCCGAAAAATGAAGTATCGATCGTTCAAACCGCGGATATGAAGGTAATTGAGGCTCTTAAGGGACGTCAACATCGACGACGATCGTGGAGTAGAATTCCGAGGATATGAGAGTATGAGAGGGTGGCGTAGCGTGGACAGCGGAGGGACATTCGTCTTCATTAGCGCGTCGTTCCACTGAATTTATGAAGTCCGTTAGTTAGTTCGTCCTTCGTGAAGTTAGCTTGCTGTTTAATACCGGGCTGTAAGGGTAGGTTGGTATGGGAGTAGGTAGGGATAAATGCCGAAAGTTGATCGTTCGAGATCGAAGAGCCGGTAGGTGCTTTTCAACGACGACGAAATCCAGTGCGTGCTGTAATGAAACGATGCCATATTACGACAATTAAATAGGAATCGAACTGCCGATTGGATCGATCGTGGTGCTTGATTCTCTATTTTTTATTCTTTCATCTTTCGAATGATAAATTTTTGTGCCAATCTCATTCGGGAACCAATTAAGAAAGAGAAGGATCACACCGTTATATATACCGGGAAGACATTTCGCGACTTATATATCGACGTCTGGAGATTATTTCAACTAGCGATCAATTCCCGAGCAATTTATGTGATGGAGGATAAAATAAAACCGTCAATTTATCTTTATCCCCGTCGTCTTCTCCTTCTTCTTCGTTCACTCTCTGTTGATCAGGACGACGAGGGCGACGGCGAAGTAAAATACCGATCAACTCATCAAAGATTTGATCCTCGACGAGGTTCGCCAGTCTTTTTGCAGTTCGTACCGTGCAGCGATTTGCTCTTGAAGTTTATTGAGAGCTCAGATGAGCTGGTAAATATTCGGCTATGTTATTTCAGCGAAATCAGATGCTGAACGAGAATTGAATTTGGGGTAGAAATATTTTCCTATTTGCGGTGTACCCTAATCTGTATACGTATCGACTTTTGCCACCCTCTGCGTCTGACACTTGGAATTTCTTCTGGGGCTCTGGGATAACTTTAGTTTTTCCAAAAGCCCGCGAATAATGAAAAATACTTATTTTCTAAATTAAATTTTTCTCCATCATTTACAATCTCGCGCGTTAAACTTGTACCATAGGAAGAAAAATCAATGAAATACAAATTGTGAATATCATAAAAATCGATCAATCTCACCCAAAAGTCATCATCGGTCATCATTCGTTATTGATCAAATCGAACATCGTCATTCGTTTCCCACAGTATTTCAACTATCAGTCGCAATGTGTATAAAGAGATGAACTGACGAAGAGAGATAGTGGAAGAGAAGAGGAAGAGAAGGGGATGAGTAGATGCGCGTAACCGTTTGAAAATAAACGAGACAAATTGGTATAATTTGGGGGTAGAGAGAACGAGGATGAGCATGAGGATGCGGATGCGAAAGAGGGTTCGTAAATGGTGACAGGACTGGTGGTATATGAAGGGGATGTTGTGCACTACCGAACTCACTGGCTACGAGAGGTTAAAACGAGGTTGGAGAGCATAGCGTGTGTTTTCCCGGGGAGTGGTGGGGCATCGCGGTACGGGGGCGGGAGGCAAGGGGCAAGGGGTGCCGCACCGTTTGTGCGCCGGGGGTTGTGAATATTCCCACTCCCTCGAGCTTTGGCACACGACGCGACGGAGGAAACATTTATCGATCTACCGCTTGCTCTATGTACGGAGTGGAGCCCCGCTTCATCCCCTAGCTACCTACTCCCCCCGTACCACCCACGGTGTTGTTGTTACGCAATCGAACAATCCCGCTCACGCACACACACAATCACTTTTCCATCCATCGTTGCCGTGGCTCTCAGGCTATACAGATACGCAGGTATATCGGCGACTGAAATAATTATAAAATAACCCCCCCGCCCCCTTTCTGGCCCCTTAGCTTACCCTCGTATCAAGTGGAATGAATACCTTTGGGAATGATTTTTCCACAATTTAACAAAGTGATATTAAAATAAATTCTCTTTCTTTTGCGAATACGCGTATGAATGAACCCAATTTATATACATACCTACATATAAACTGTGAATTCTTCTACACAGCGTATTTTGGAAATATACATGATGTGTAAATAATACAGACATTTGCGTTTGTATGTTCCTAAACGTGAGTTGACCCGTGTTCAGTCGCGGTTATCGCGCGGGGCGAAAGAGAGTACGGTTTGGCGGTGGATGAGTGCGACGGAGGAGGAGGACGCGGAGGGATTTCGATAGCGGAAAATAGGGGTGGCAGCTGCGACCGGTCGTACTGAATTACCACACTAAATCCGTTCGTGCACGGGTTGCACGTACAAATACATAAACGCACAAGAGATACACACACACACACACACACACACGCAGACCCACACACAAATACTAAATGGAACTAACTATGTGCGCTTATACGGCTACGTATATACCAAATTTCTATATCCCTCTCTTTACCTCTACACCCATCAAATTACGTCCCATGCAAAATGCATCATACTCTGTGCAATCTCACTACACTGCTGGATGGAGATTTAAATTGACGTTAGGGGCAGCTCCACCTCTCCCCTCCCTCCCCTCCCACACACACCCCTCCGCACTTCAATCGCCACTAAATTCCAAACGGATGAAACTTTAGGTTTAATAGGCGAAACGATTGGTATTATTCATTCATTCAATGATTGTATTTGATTCCATTTTAAGTATCGAACTTTTTTTTGTTCATGAAAATTTTGTGAAATCACCGAAACTAGAATGTGACAATGCTCTAATACTTTCGTGGAAGTAGTCAAGCAGAAAAACATGACACGCGAATAATGAAGGGCGGTGTATAATTGAGCTTGCAGTGAAACTACTATCTACAAATTGTCACTTTTAACTGTACTTAATTTTCCCGGCCCGGCTGTACTTAACGGTGCGAGAGAGAGAGAGAGAGAGAGAGAGAGAGAGAGAGAGAGAGAGAGAGAGAGAGAGAGAGAGAGAGAGAGAGAGAGAGAGAGAGAGAGAGAGAGAGAGAGAGAGAGAGAGAGAGAGAGAGAGAGAGAGAGAGAGAGAGAGAGAGAGAGAGAGACAGACACAGATTGGTAGATAGATAGATAGTGGCTATATCAGAGTATCGACATGTCGCCTGCACGGTCTGCCATATCTCACCCCCTCCCTCGGCCCTTCCACCTTCCAGCTCGCAATACCCTACCCTGTCGCTGCCCCCGATCTCTGGGGGCAATAGTTGTCCCGTCAGAATCAGGGCTTCATCGATTCTTTTACTACGCCGTCTGCTATAGTGAGCGAGCAATAAATCAGGAATGTTGCCAGGTCAATAAACGAACGGGGAAACTTATGCCTAGATAAGTGTTCTCTTCCCCCAAATGCAGTTGGTTTTGTGTACATACCTACATCTGTGTATATATACACTCGTATTTCGGTATGGGTTACGTCAATATACGTATAGTAGTATCCGCCCTTGGAAATCGGGGACAGGGATTATCGTAAATTTCTGCCAAGAAGTGTGTAAAAAATTTGTAAAAGTTTGATGAAAAGTTAACCAATATTGCGCAGGCGAACGGCGCGGCGACGGCGGGGGGAGAGGGAGAGGGAAGTGAATGAGGATAATTGATAATCAAACTGTTCGGATTCGTAAATCGATCATTCAATACCTCGGGGGATGAGATCTCTTCTATACCTACCCTTCACGTTGAAAAGCGGAGAGACAAATAGACGATTGAAAGCCGTATACATGTGTATGTACGTACATAATATTATGTGTCAACATTGTGAAAACATGAATTATATACACACGGAAATGAATCTGTAAGTTGGAATTAAGTGGTAACGTCCGAGTAGGATAGATTTACGGTCGGAATTCTCCCGATAGTTATGTCGTTCTCTATTGTTAGCTGGACGTTGCGTTATGGATGACTTTATATTCCCGTTTCTACTTTCTACGTAGTTCCTCCGAGCTATAATACGGATGCTATTTTTCTAACGGACAATAATGATATTTCATTCTCAAAATATACGGATCATATTGTATATATACGAGTGTGTTGTCAATACATACCTACTCTCGCATGATCTATACGCGTGGAAGAATCGGATATGGATTGAATAATACATAATACAGATTCTGGGCGAGAGCTAGGAACGCTTGTTATGATAACTTGCCATCGACGAAACTTCCGTCGGCTAACGTCATGCGGAATTCTATCCTTTTACTCTTTCTCCTTTTTATGCACGCTCTTTTCCCCTTTTCGAGTAAAACCGTCGCTCGCGAAAAGAAGCTGTTATATTCGAAATGCTCTTAGCTTGGAGAACCGATATAAATGACCCAGGGATGAAACACCGACGTCGACATATCTCCGAGAATCTTTTTCGATTTTCAAAATACTGTACGACTCTCCCCGCTTTCATGCATGTTAGTCGCAGTCGTTTTTCTTCTTTGCGTCTCATCCACCTCTTGCAAAGGAAAAAAAACGAAAAAAAAAAGAAAGTAGGATATGGTCGGATATATGTATGTATCCGGATGTGGATCGAGTCGCATTTATTTTGCAGTCGAACTCTTCGTCTGAATTTGAGACAATTTTGTTCCAGCGAAATTTTCGGACGGCTGATAGTTTTCGAATTGGGGGCTGATCAGACCTCGGCCAATCCTGTGCTTCATGAGAAGATAACGGTCTCATGGAGCCCCGTGATTAGTCGAACTCCGACTAGCTCCGATTTGAAAACTATCAGGCGCCCGAAAACTTGTCCCGTGAAAATCGTCTCAATTTTCAGCGGAGAATTCATAGTCGGAAGACGAATTCGCTGCGTGTGTACCGCGGCGAAAGAATGAAGCAGTTATAGTTCGGACGAGGTTTGAAAGGTCGATAAATAACGTATCTAATAAGAAAGAGGTGCAGATTCCTCTTTGCCACATTCGCCAGCCTCAGGCATTGGTTCCAGCAACCGCGTTACAAGGAGTGCGTCCGGTGAGCGTGTTCGTTCTTCACTCCGTTTGATCCGCTTACGGTCAGAGAGCGCGGGCTGGACGTGAGGGCATCCCTGCCTTCGGCGTCGGCATCACGCACTTGGATGAAAAGAGGAGCGAAGTGGAGTGGAGTGGAGTGGAGTGGAGTGGAGTGGAGTGGAGTAGAGTGGAGTAAAGTTGGAGCTGGAGTTGGAGTTGGAGTTGAAGTTGAAGTTGGTAGGTTAGGTATGGACGCGGAGAAACGAGCCTTGGGGCGCCCGCGTCGCCGACAATTAAAATAACTAGGCATTCGAGACAAAACAGCTGCATGTATGCAGTTATATCTGTGTATGTAAGCATCCAACACCGCAGCTTGGGATAGCTAGCACAGAGTTATCTTCGAGTCGCAAACTTGCTTCGCAAACCATGTCGGATGCTGAGACTTACTTTTTGCCACTTCTTCAAGAAGCACGAATTCATTCCTCGGATCTGGCAAGCGCACAGTTTATTCAACAAGCCTTGTACATATTCAGTCACCATTATTGACTGCGATGAGTGAAAGAGATTGACGGTAATTCTTCTCGCTGTTTCTTTCCACAAATTTTGAATTCCTTTGCTGCTTTATTCCGTTATTTTTTGCGACCCGTTAGACAGTACCGAACCCAAAAGTCGTATGGAAAATACGTTTTCACCATGAGACGTTTTCGAAAGATATCTGAGATACGACTGGGATGAAAAAATTCATCTTAAATATATGCGATAAGAGACGTGAAAAAGATCTGATATGCTTCTGGAATTATGCACTTCAGATAGAAGATTCATGAGCACTGTGACTGGATTTGAACATTTTCTTATTTTGTCTGTTTCAGGTAAGAAGCGAGTTCAGCAGCTTGTATATCGATCGAGGAAAGGATCAAAGCTATGAACACGGTATTTCCCTGTACCCGTCTGCTTAGTAATTACTTTGGAAAGGTCGCCAGTCAAGCGCCTCTCGAAAACTTTTCAGGTAAATATGTGGAATACCTGACATACGAGATATTGATGGTTATTGAATCCGGAGAGATGAAGATCGGGATAAACTGGGATGGGTCTTCCGTGAATTTGACTTGGAACAAATTTTGGAAAATTTGACAAAATTCATCCCCCATCGCGTATAGTATTCAATCGCGATATGTTATCGTTCATAATCGAAGCGCAAATTCGTAGACTTCTTACATACTTCCATAGCTTTTATAACCTTCTGCATGGAAAACGTTTAATCTGTACAAAGGATCGTTTCCTTTCCGTCTACTTGCCGTAAGAGTGTGCGACAAAGAAAGTTTACGAGGACGGAGTGCGAGAACGAAGGAGGGAGATGATATATTCTTTGTTCAGGATCTGTTGAGTCAACTCGAGGCGGGTTTCGGGCCAAGCTATACGTATTTCGTGCTGGCAAATCTACCTACCTACCTACCTACCTACCTACTTACTTACCTATACCGACCCAACAAACCGACTCTCTATTGAATCAGATTCAGTATTACATTTCACTTACTCGATCCTTTCTCTTTCTCTCGCTCTCTCTCTCTCTCTCTCTCTCTTGCAGTGGGGACGAAATCTGTGCACCGTTTGAGACTGGAGCCAAGAGGAATTATGCAATTCATGTGCATTATATCATGAAAATTTGTCCCCCAGGTCAGACTCAATTCCTCCGAAAGTATAAAAACGAAGTTGAGAGAATTCATTGGAAAAAATTGAGCTCAGTATAATTGTTGCCACGTTTTGTAAGTTCACAGTTACATCCAATGGCACTTCGTCTTTCTTTACCTCAAGTAGTGAAAAATAGTGTGATGCTTTTTTCTCACTTTCTATGTTGGGGTTTTTGGCGAAAAAACGATATTTTTACTTCTAAAAACGAAAAACACAGTATGGAAGAAAATGTAACGATGATCTGTGAACAGGTACACGGATTTTTTCACGTTTTTTAGACACAGTGGTCCAATATTAGGTGCCGGTAAAATGGAGAAGAGAATGGAAACGGAAAAAGCAGAAAGAACAAAGATGAAAAATACGCAAAGTATCGATAAAAACCAATTAGAGGATCCTCGATTAATTTTATGGGGTGGCTTTCGGTGTTTTAGTCATACCCGTACTCCGGGAAGCGAGGGGCGAGGGCGGGGGCGGGGGGAGCTAGCGCTGGCGCATTTTAAGGGATGTCGATCGAGGTGAGGGGGATGTAGAGGTAGATGGGGGTAGGAAGACTCCGAAACAAATTATCATCCCCGTGTAACAGACCCTTCTAGCGAGTCGATCCCCCGGGGGAATGGGAGATGGAGGATGGGGATTGACGGGGAGGGGTGCGGAGGAGTTGAGTAGAGATACAGAGGGCGAAGGAGAGAGAGAGGAAAGCTCGTGGTCGTCATGGTAACGAAGCGTCTCTCTTCATCTCATTGTCTCCATGTCTCTTTCGCTTCTAGTCTACTATAAGCTGAGGGATCTTCTTCGTCTTCATCTTGCTTTCTTCCTCTCCGAATCTCCTGGTAGTCATGCTTGTCCTTCTCATATTCTCGAGTATTTGAATTTAAGTCCTAATAGTCCTTCCGAAAAAATCGTGGGAGTCAATGTTCAAGTCTGTGCGGGACTGAAGAAAGATTGACGGACATATGTTTCTGCAGGTCAGTTATGAACAATCGAAAAATCTTCTCATGATGTTTCATCCAAGGAAATTTCACTCGGAATCTTGTATTCTGTTTCGTTGTTCGTTTATAATGATGTGTACGTATAGGTTTCACTCGTTCGGTTGGGCGATGGGGTACCATTGCAGATAATTGTCCAGCCATTTCTTATCGTTTCTCAAGTATAATTAACGAGATATCGTGGAACTAGCTCGTCTCCGTCTAGCTGCAATGGTATCTTATCCCATTCCCTAGACGCCTGTTCAATCATCTCATCGGATACAAGACTGAGAAAATGACGGAATACTTATATATTAGGAATTGGATAGGTTAGGGGTGGGAATTTCAATAATTCAATGCATTTTGCAAGTTAGCTGGTTAGTGGAAAAAGGTGGAGCAAAGTAAACTGTGTTTCCGATGGTGTCGCAACTGAGGCGCAAAACGTAAAGAGGGAAAGAGTGACAGAAATGAGAAAGAGAAAGAGTGAGCGAGTGCGGGTTCGGAATAGGAATTGGGGCGAGTCAGGGAGAGGCAGAGTCAGAGGAGATAAAGTGAGACGGACAAAGTGGAGAGATATTAATTTGCAGAGCGCCAACACGGAAGGATGGGATCTCATAACGCGGAAAACATTTCCTGGCAGGGTGGCGGTGGTGTGGGTAGTGGTAGTAGAGCTGAAGTTAAAAGTCGGCAAGAGGCTTCCTGCAGAGCGGAGGCAGAGCTGAACAGAGCGAAGCGAACGGCGTGGAAATTCATAAATTCAGAAATTCATAAATTCATAAATTCATACGCACCCTCGCCCGCGCCAAAACCAAGGCACCCCTAAAGTGCCTTTCACAATCGTAGAATTAAGAGTAGGTAGGTACCTACCTACCCCACGTCACTCCCCACCAACAGCTCTCACGCATCCATTAACAAAAATTGCACTTTCAAAGACGTATTCATAAATTTTTCTCTTCTCACTTCGTTTTTTGGCGTCTCAACAAATTTTGAAAAAACGATTCTCCCTCGCGATGTTGACATAATGGTATACCCGAAGAATTTTTGTTTGCTATAGCTGTTTCTTCCGAATTCCCCCATATGAATGAAAATTGAAAACAGTGACGAAACTTTCGAAAACTTATGAAACAGCCAATGTTGCAATAATTTGCCGATAAATATTTGTCCAATTGAAACGATTGGTGAGGAAATGAAGAGGATGAAAATAAGTATATTCTCATATTCGTTCAAAATTCATAATTCCCCTCACTGCTCATCTTTTCTCGACCTTTTCTCCTCGTTTATTTCCTTCTATTGCTTTCATTTTCTCATGCGGTGCGTCCTAGCTCGAGCATTTTATACGATGTGAGTTTTTTCAGTTTCTCAAGTAGAAAAGAGTTTAAACAGCAGTATAAACTGTATACACCTACCTATAGGTATACTAAGCGTTGAAGTTGGTGCATCGAGGCACGCAAAGAACGTGCGAGGGTGAGGCTGCGCTGGATAGAAGGGGCCCGAGGGGCTTAGAGGGGTTGAAAAAGTAATTTAATTAGCAAGATAATGATCTAGCTAAGTGCGGAATGGCGTCCTCTCCCTAGGATACCAAGCCCCAGAAACGCGGAACTCGTACCAACTACTAAACAACCTCTTTCCGTGCCAATTTTCAGATTTCTACCCGCAAAAGTTTTCGCGAGCTGAATATAGGTATGTACAAAAGAACGCACGTCTATCTATCCATCACGTATTCAATTAGGTATTCACTCGCTGGATTCTCTGACCAATTTTCATACTCGTATTTTGTTATCATAGCGCTACTTATACAAAGTGTGAAAAATATCTTCGATTTCTTCGTTTATATCCCTCAGACACGATTTCTCCTTTAATTTCGCTGTGTGAAAGAATTTCCACTCCTTTTCCAAAATAATATTGATCGATGGTCAAGAGTGTTCCAAATTCGTATTTCCTTCTTAAGTGAGTATAAAATTACAGTCCCGAAGCACATCGGCTTCAGTGCTTGCTCGGCGAGAGGCTATAAATCGTTAGCGTCGATCAGAGAGTCAGCTGACGATGTGATCTGGATCGGTAATTGAAGCAGCCCTCGCGGTTGGTTAGCTCGTTAAGCGGCTTAATCACTTTCCGCTAATATAGGACGTTGGGAGGTAGGGAGGTAGGGAGGTAGGTAGGTAGCTGTATGGGTGGTACGGCGAGCATTCTTAATTCTTGCCAATTGTCACTATAGTATCCTACTATCCTACTACAAATGCGGATCAATTGATCTGCTCGAGAATGCCTTCAAACTGCAAGATTATCGTGTGATAAAATAACCAGAAAAAACTGTCAGAATTGCTGAGAAAAAACCCTAACACTATATTCACCGTAGTTAGCTAAAAATTGGCGAAATGAGATTTTTTCAGCCAAAATAAGTGGAGAAATTTTCTAATATGAGGTGAAAATCACAATAACTGAAACATGTTCATAAACTAACGAACTAATTGAATAGAACACCACAAATTCGGCCGAAATTACCTGAAACATTGGCCAAAATGGACTGAAATATACCCGTAACGCTGACTCAGCGTATCGATCGGAGGGTGCAATCTGACGGAATGTACCGAAACGTGTTTGGAGTGCTTGAGGATGTTGGAAAATTGGCTCAGATGATTGGGGGACTACTGAAACATGTTGAGGCATTCGTTAGAATGCGAACGAACGTATTTAAACTTTCTCCAATGTCGACTGAAAGATGAGAAAATAATAATGATAACATTAATGTAACACTGGATGATATTTCAGATAACATCCGAAAGCATGTTTGAGCCGCCGAATCATGTTGAAAAAATGCCTGAGAACAAACCGGGAACGTGCATGAATGCCCGTGAAAATTAGCTGAAACACGTTCACTAACATCTTTGGATAACTTGAAAAAGGGATTTGAGAGTTTGAAGAACTTGCTAGTAATTCAATTGACTATAACGAAGACTTCTGAGGATTTTTAGTGACTTGGATGGCTTTTTGAAATTTTAATATAAGAATTTAATTGTTCTCTGATTGCCACGGCGTAGCAAGTGAATCTTCTTGCGGGAATGGCACTCTGCATTTCATACCCGCGATACTGTATGCCGCGAAATTTAACATCAAATTGTGAATTTATCATGGTATAGGTATATAGATAGAATGTTGACGAGATGAAATCTCTGGTATAGCAGCATCAGCATCGTCATGAAACTGATACATTGGGGCGATAACGGCCTTAACGTTAGCGATAAAATTAAGTAGTTATCAAATTGAATCAGTCTTGGAATATCGAACGTAATGCGGTGCATATAAATCGACGTATTAATTCAGGCTCAGTTTCACGACGGTGAAAAAAAGAGGAATTTTTGGGCTCGGGGTCCGAACGATTACCTTAAACACTGGCTCCTCTCCTTCTTCGTCTTCTCCACTTTCTTTCTTTCTTCCTTTTCCTCTCAGGGATATCTTCGTAGCTACTAAACTCCACCTCGTTTATAATAACGTTAAAACCTGCCTCCGTAAGCTCAACTCGTTTGTATTCATTGACCGTGTTAATTGTTTAATGGTCTTTTTATCGCCCATCTTAATAATATGCAATCGTTTTCGCCCATCGTCGTCAGCCTAACTAATATAACAATCATTATTATTCCTCGTTTGTTTCATTTAGAATTACGAATGAATGACGAACGATCATTTTTTTCATTCCTTTCTCTCGAAACTTTGTGAAATCCTTAGATACAGGGCTCAGAAATAATGAAGATCGATCGAAAACATGTTTTAGGGAGAAAACCACTTTGAATCTCGCTTCCATATTCTTCGAACGTGAAAACAACTTGGCTCCTCCAATGATTTGAAATGTCGATCCGTGGCTGATTATAATCTCGCCCAATTCCGCGCCGGCTTCAATATTGAGTGAAAGAAATTCGTACGTGTTCAGACGGTTTAATTCCATTGCTTAAGACTGTAAGAATATACCAGCTGTCTAAAATTAACAAGAGTTTCTCTCGATTCAGTTGGTCGAATTACGCGCTTATAGCTATTTTTATACATGTCTTGAGCATACCTTTGTGTCAAACAGTTTTATGCATGTATACACGTATATGCTTATGTTATTTGTGTTAACTGACCGTTTCAGCACTTGACTCCTATGAACCTCAGGGATTATATATATATATATGCGGGGCGAAGCCGTGGAGGGAAGAAGCGAAGTACGATTAATGTCTTCATTAGTCCTGCGGGATGTTATATTTACGATTTTCTAAACGTCCCGCAAATGAGTCGCCGTCGGGCCTCTTGATTGGCCGCAAATGTTATAAAAAAAAAAAAAAAAAAAAGAAAAACAATGATCAAAAAAACAAACGCATTTCATTAACTACTTTTTATCTTCATACCGGCAACGAACGTTTCTGCTTCAAACTCCGCGCCCGCGCCCTTGCCCGCGCCGTCGCATCGCGTCCCGTCTGGACTGAAAAAAGTTATACTTAAAGCACGCTTCGTTTCATACCGCCGTCCTCAAGTCGCTGTCAGAACTTGTTTCTCTTATAAATATTAGAGAATTCTTAGCTGATGCCTGAGAAATCGTTTCTGAATCGATTACCACATTTCTCTCTCTCTCTCTCTCTCTCTCTCTCTCTAATTACTCAAATGAATGATCTTCTCGATAATTTCGAACCCTTTTGAAAATCGCATCTACGTTGAAAGCTTTTTGAAAATCATTTCCGACGTCGTGTTCATTCTTCCGTATTTTTTTTTCGCAATTAATGCAAATCTGATTAGAGGAAACATGTATCGCACACATACAAAACGCACTCGACTAATTCCACGTAAAGCTTTTGTTCCTTTTTTCCGATGTTCTAACCGCGCTCTTAGCACTTTACTCCGAATGTGCATGCGATGGTTGGTAGCATACCCGTAGCAAGTCATTTATTCGCCGTTTAATTTGGTGGTTGATGCTGGCCGCATCTGCCGAACATATACACATAGTCGTCCACTACAAACCGTCGAGACATAAATTAAGCAATTACACGTTAGTATACTGGTTTTGCATCTCTTTTTCTAATTCTTTATTCCTACTACTCGTTCTTTCCTCATCGAATCGTTTAATATACAGCAACACATTCCCCGGCGCTATACTATATTCGTGACAGAATTTCTCAAATAGGAACATGCGGGCAAATTGCGTGATTTTGCTAAATAACCTGAAATACGTGACCAGAAAAACAACATTCTACTTTTTCACTTTGTTTTCTTGCGGATCGGCCTGTATTTCATTCGAAAGACATCAAAATTTGTTTGTTTGACTTTCGAAGCAAGTGTGGAAAGTACGTTTCCGCACCGGTCCGACAAGTTATTCGCACGAGCAGTGCGGGAAAGTACTTTCCCGAAAATGACTCTCGTCGACAAAAATAACATGAGCTTCATTCGGTGTGCGTGGGCTTCTCAAATCAAACTTCCCTTCTCGGGAATTAAAATATGCCAATAGGCGAATTATGTCTCGTATGTGGTTAGCAACATCCGCCTTCGGCTCGTGATGCTAACCCCCAGACTCGTCGGCAATCGCCTACTTTCCGCACTCGTAACACCATATAAAATTTCATAACTATCGTGAGTTTTGTAGTATTTCAAAGGAATGAGTCTTGAAAGAGATTGAGAGGGAGAGAGATCGAGCGGGAGACCGAACCTGAAACACGATGTAGCGATTCGATTATCATATAAACGAAGCTGCCAGGCTATCTTTTTGTAAGAGTGGAGCTGGCTATAGGTATAATACAGACAAGATCTTATTCGAGAGACATTTATATCCGTTTGTTGGATGGCTGGATATTGTTCGGATTCGTTCAGCTTCTCCTATTTCTTCTATTTTCTGCGTCTTTTTCCCGTTAGACATGCTAGAGATGTCGATCATTCTGTCAGACAGAAATCCATGCAAAAGAGATTTGCACTCACTTGTAGTGCCTATCTTGATTTTGTGCCGGCGGTAGAATATTCCTAGACGATTCAGAAAACCGAAAAAATAAACTACAAATTTTTTGAAATTTGTCCGAATTGCACAAAACTTTATCCGAAATGGAATTTATTGAATTCGTAGCATGATTTTGGAATTAAAGTAGCGATGTGGCGGTATACGGAGTTCAATTTAAGGAGGCATGAAGTGATCAGAGATAAACGCCTTCGGCGTGAGATCACGGAGCAAGCAAACGGTCTTTACAAGATTGAGCAATTTCGCAGAGGCTAAATATGTACGCTAAATTAGCCATTCCTCTTCTCCGCTATGGAGTAGAAAATTATACGAGAGCCTGTGCAAAAACGGGATGCGAATTTTTGATGTTGTCCATGCCTGTGGGTCTCTACTAGGTATCGCGTTATGTACATCTTTGAAATTCTCACTTATTTCCTACGCGAACCTAGACCTACCTTTCGCGAATTTTGTCGAACTATGACACATGGTATGTATATGGACTGCCGAGTATACTATATCCGACAGTTAAACGCGAGATAGGATATAGGACATGGTTCAATTCGTTGGAATCGGGTCACCCATTAGTCACGTTGGGATTCGACTGCTGGTTTCAATTGATATCAAGGATGATTGTTTCGATACGTATTGGATGGGTAAATCCGCCGGTGTCAGAGTCTACAAAACTAGGAAAGAACGGAATTGGTGAGAATTGACCTTTCCAGCAGCATTGCCGGAGTGATAAAAATATGCATCAGAAATAACCATCGAAAGTAAACGAAAATCGAACTTGGTCCGAAGTCTACTTGAGTGTCGAATAATCGTCTTCCTCCTAAATCGACTTTTCATACTTCGCCAAAGAGATCCCGTGCCACACTTTGTCCCGGCTTTCGATTATAAATCAGCCAGGAATCGATCCGTGAGTAAAAGACACCTCAGAATTGAGAAACGACTAGCTGCTTCTGCAGCACGGAAAAATACGCAGACAAAGAGGGTCAGAATGAGATGGAGAAATTGCGGGGGAAAGAGACGGATATAAGGACGTGTCTTATCCAAGGATCAATTAAGTGGCGGGCAAGCGGCGACGGAGGGCGAAACTGGAGGCGGCGCGGCGGTACTCTGCAATGCTGCCTTCGCCGCAAGTTGCTGCTGGCTCTTTCAATCGGAATTCTTCACGCCCTTGGATAAGTTGTACCAATATGATATGTTACGCTCGGACTTTTGTACTCTTTGTGAATGATTGGGACGAGCTTGTGTAGGCGCTGGAATATTATCGGTCTGGTAGTTCTCGAAATAGAGCGATTCAAAGTTTTGTTTCGGATTGATGCAGTAAGCGACTGACGCGCCACCTGGCGGTAGCGTTTCGCGGCGACCTCACCGTACTTATCAAAATTGAGCAGAGATTGGTCGATTTTAATCACTCTGATTCAAAAACTGTTGGATGGGCGAGATTTTCGCTTGCACAAAATCGGTTCGATCTTTTACATAGAATCTGGACGTGTGGATGTTTCTCAATCTAGTCAAAAACCCGACCATTGTTTGTCAGGGAAATTAAAAACACGAAAGCACATGTCGTCCTTCAATTTTTCTTCAGTTCCTCGACCATTGTGCCAAACTGACGAACGAGCACGTCTGCACAGAACTTCTCATCCCTTTTTCTGGAGATCCGCATTCGCTGAACTGAATTTCCTCCCTCTTTTTCATAATAAAACGAGCTTACGCTGATACCTGCTCGTTGATCAATAGGGCCGCGCCTATCTGCACCCTTGTACAAGCTTCACCGTCCTTACTCCTCATTCAACTGACACCCCGAACCGTCAGCTACGTGTCTGAGTGTCTGGCTGGAGACTGAAAGCTCCGCTTAAACAGACCACGAGAAATCCTCCCCCCAACATCATGCAGCCTCCTTGAAGAAAGTTTTTTGAACACGGAAAAAAATACCGTCATCAAAAAAACTGCTACACAACGGCATCAATATCAGTTTCGCCCCCTTACTTTCCTGCCGGTGTGCAGTCATCGGTCTTCGGCGTGAAATGCATTCTTCCTTCTGGGAGTAAAATTCAACTAAAGGTCATATCTGGCAAGATCTGTTCACCCAGACCTTGGAGATCACGCGGAACAGCTGCTAATGCTGATTCATCATATTGCAGGGTAAACGCTTCCGCGTTACGATCACTAATAACCTAGCATTAGATACTTATGGATCCGAGGCGCTCGACTCCCTAACGTCGATAATCTTGGGATAACCTATTCTTGATTATTCGCTGCCGAGGAATTGCCTTTAATAATCGAAGACTTCACGTAGAAGAGGATGACCTTCCATAAAACATGAAAGATCATCCACTTAAGACACGAGCTCCTCGGTAGTTCATTGATCTGTTGCTGTTGAATGAATTCGTCTACAGCAGAACACATTAATGAGACATTCTAATTTCCTATGTTATCATAATTGTCCATCCAGCTAGCGGTTCGGGTGATGAATATAATCGAAAAATCATCCTCCTGCTCGATCCCACGCCACGAAATTGTCTGCTAGAACGGAAAGTCTGCGACTCTTCACGCAAAAAGTTGAGCTAGAACAATGACGATGCCTCTATGACGAGGACGAGGACGAGAACGACAGGATTGAAAAGAACGTTGGAAAAAGAAACTGGAGCAGGAAAAAGAATGGAGAAGAGCAAATGTCTGTCCAAAGTGATAGCGGAAGCCCATTGCCTTGTTCCTGTACAGTTGAAGACGGAACGAGTGCCGCCCGCGTTTGGGATCAGGGTATAACGTGGTGCCGGAGGTGCAAAAGAGAAAGGAACAGTTCAGAGAGAGGAGACGGAAGAGAGGGTGAGATCCTGGCATGAAGGGGTGGCTGGGCTGGGCTGGCTGGCTGGCTTCGTGATGTAATAAATGTTGGGTAGTGGGAAGCCGGCCCGGCGACGCCACGTATAATCGAGTAAGAGAGTAACGAAAGATACCCGAGCATGAAGATGAAGAAAGATACCGCGGAGACCAGGAACGGGGACGGAATGAAAAGTAGTTCACTTCCATAGTGCTACCGTTGAAGAAGAGCCAGTGCACCAATTCCGCTAACTAACATTCCTCATTATTTTCTTATACGAAATGGCGAATGTGCCACCCTAGGGCCATTTTTCCCAATATTCCCTTAATCCAAGTGACATTTCAACATGTTGGATCGCTACTAGATGTTAGAATAGATAGATAGAAGTCTTTCTGCTTGCTGATGGTAAATTTGTGCGCAGAATTGGTTAGCACATCACGTTATCGAGGAAATTACATGTCTCATCATAAAAAAAGAATGGCCAGGGGGTGATCTTCAGATATAATTTCATAATGGTTGATTGAAATCGATTTTTCGGTTGGCAAGAAAAAGAATCTGCGAGAATTACAAACTTCCGTTCCGGCAGAAGGATCAGACACAATAAATAAAGAATCTTGTATAACAGAAACTTGGCTTGGTTGAGGGAGAGAAGAGGGTTGGCGAACGAAACGTGAGATATGAAGAACGCGTATATAAAGGAGGGTAGAGAAGCTAGGCTGTGAAGGAAACGAAAAGGAAGACAGTTTTCACGAGTTAGTAACGCCCTGGTGTAGGAGGACGAAACGGGGGTGAGAAAAGGGAGATAACATTTTATGAAAATAAACGTTAGCTTATATCCACAACGCGCAAGGGAGACCCGGAACCAGTCTGCCTCTGTAGCTCAGTTCTGGTAGAAAACCGAGCAGAAATAGTAAATTACTTTATTACAGTGCAGTATTCTAAGGGTTGATAAATATTCCAGTTGCGTTGCGGCGCGAAAACCTCCATTCGCTTCGTATGTACGGCAAAGATCCTGCTGAACCAACGTCAACATAATTCTACACATTACTCCCTCGAGGACTTTCTCCTTATCCGATATTTTATTCCAAAGTTACACCATCGCATCGTCATCAAGTGTGATTTTCCATGATCAGAAAAATAAGTTTACCTACTAAGAAAGTGTACAAACCAGTAAATTTTCATATTTTGAAAATCTACTCATTTCGTACCCAACTAGGGTGTAGCAACCCCTCTCTAAAGTTCACCCTCTTCCAGATTCGAGCCTCCGTGGTGGCAGGTTACCCTGACATTTATTTCGCGGTATCCTAGCGCCGCCGACATCCGTTCGACTCTGGAGGAATCCCATTTTTTTTTTTCTCCGTTGGTGAAACTTTCCGGGCGATATAAAAATCACCCCCATCAAGTGGGCAACTGGCTCGCTCGGGATTCTCGAGAGGGGAGGGTAGCGCAGAGGAGTGATATAATGGCCGCTGGGCTCGTATTCCCCTCTGACTTCTTTTTACCATCCCTTGAAAAATCTGGCTTTATATTATGTCATTATACACAATATAGTGTGAAAATTATTCCACCAGAATTTGACCAAGCTTCGAAGCTTCACATTGCGTTTGGTAGCTGTAGTTCGGGGGTGTCCGAATATCTGCGTCCATCAAACGGCTGAAATCGCTAAACTATCCATTAGGATCACTGTAGGGAATCGTCCCTTGAGTGTTCGAGATCCAAAAGCTTCGAAAAAGCTTCACGGGGGAATTTATCACCGTAGAACGCGATAATCTGGATTCTCGAGCTTCTTATACCCATTTTTTTCCTTCTCTAGTATATGTGTAGCGATTTCGCTTGTCGAGAATAAAACCTCAGCTCGAATGCCAAGAAGCGATGTTGAACGGCCGAGTTTCACTCCACGCTTGTCATTATCCGAGCAAAAAAACAAATCGATATTTCTCTCTTAGCAAAATCACAGATTCCCCTCTGAGGCGAGTCTATTCCTCGTGGAATACTGAAGCGATTCTGTTTCAACGACAAACTGGAGGGTCTAATAGTTTTCAAACTGCAGCGATTCGAAGCTAGCCAATCACAACTAATCCCGATAAAAGATAACAGTCATTCAGCGAGCTGTGATTGGTCGTAATTTCAATAAGCTCTTATTCGAAAACTATTTGACACACGATATTTCGCTTTAGACATAATCTTTCTCGGTTTCCATGAAGAATAATCCACCAGCAGGATATTCGGATTCTCATTTGCCTATAATGCTCATGATTATTATTCTCGCTTTGACATTTCCCAGGTCAATCAAGCTTCGCACCCTGACCGAAGTACACATCGGGGTACATCAATTACTCCGCCGACGAGCGAACCCGCGCTGGTACATCAACCCCCTCTCATTCAACGACTTATCTATTTGATGGTTCGGTTGTGGAAGTCAGTTGGACAGTGACATCAATGTGTCTGAAGGGTTGCTCCTCCAGATTCAAGAGATTATGAAACGTTCGATTTGGGATTGAATTGGAAAAAATTTGTTTCTTCATCCATTCCACGTTCAGATTTTCAAGACCTCTCGTCACAGCGTTGAGCCCGATAACTTTTTTCCAAAAGTTTTCGTTCCAAAGCCATCGTTGAATTTGAATCTATTGAATTAACGATGAATCCCATTTTCATGCAGTGCGCTGCTGTGGCCCTTTTCCACGGATACATTCGCTTTCATTTAGTTGATTTACAATACAATCATGTGTCCGTGAATTAACTCTGCGTATAGATATACACGAATCAGTGTAATTCGGACCACGCAATATCATATTAGCGAATGATAGAAGGAAGAGGATCATCCGTTGAATCTTGATCCTGAACATAACGCGGTTTAAAAGTCGTTTGTGGAACCTACCTGATCAGCACTTTACCCTTCCTCTTCACTGACTCAAATCCACCACTCTATAAATGCGAGCGTGAAGGAGCGTAGGGTTGGCCAGTGGAGGGATGAAAGCGAGAGGGGCGCGGCGGGGCCGGGGCGGGGGGTAGAAGATATAGCGACAATTGATCGCAGTAAGCACGCGGCCGGCCGACGTGTCACTGTAGTTTCGTGACGGCATGGAATAGAATGGGTATTGGAAAATTGTGGCGGGAATTTGAGGGAGGGAAAACGCTCGCCATTACCATCGCTCTGGCATGTCATAGCCTGGGATTTCATCCCCATTCCATTCGCTATCTCATCCATCCCCTCTTGCCCTCTTCAAATCCCTACCTATCCTACCCTCGGGCGGAACGCGCATCAAACACAATTTACCGCTCAATAAAATGTAACAAAGAGAGCTACTAACCGACCGACAAACATCAACTGTCCAGCTCACCCATTTACTCCTACCACCGCCACTACTCCTGCTACCACCGAAAACAAAGAGAGAGGCAGAGACTGGCTCATTTTGACGAGCCAAGAGGACTGAATTATCCACGGCACGTACCTCAAGCTTCCGCAATCCCTCACCTAGGTGGCGCCACCTCGCAGCGTTCGAAAGAGGAAAAAAGTTGCTGCGGAGTTTGAGGCTCGCACGTCGAAGTTTTCGTCGTGAATTAAACATCATATATCATATGCATGTATGTATATATGTTTTCGATTTCGGAAAAGTAACAGCAACGAACCTTGCTGTTCTCATACGATGTCAACGAATTTCTCTAGCCGAAACAGTATACTACTCGGTCGATTTCATTAGGTTTGAAAATATCTTCAATATTTTCGAAAACAATCTCTCTCAGAGCCCACAAGCTCTGAGAATTAGACTTTTGCGAGATACTTTTCATCCCGAAAAAAATGAGGAAAACCGTTTTTGAACTTTTACTTGTCATAGCGATTGAGAAAATTTGTCTCAAAAGAAACGAATATTGATTTTTCAAGTTTAAATAATTATGCGGGCTTGCTTCGAGCTTATTTTATATTCATCTCGTGTTTAAAGCGAGACTGGTGAGCCGGGTATGTTGGATTATTAATTCCCGTAGGCTACAACACGGCTACGCTTGAGTAGGTATGGAACGATACGAATGGGCGGAAAATAAACCGTTCTCTTTGCCGCAGCACGGAGGAGCACGCGGCTCATCGTGAACCGGAAGACAAGGTATAATTAATTACCTCCTATATAGCATATATTGCTCGAACCGCCGCAAATTTGAATCAAACTTATTGTTTGATAACATCGTGAGAACTATCACACTTTATTGTTATTCCAGTAAAATTCGAATAAAATTACTCAATTGACGCAAAAAATGAATTGGAATACACCTGAAACGTCGAATAATTGACTCACGCGTGTTTCGATTCGATGAAAAAGGACGAAGCATTTGGCTAGGTCACCTGAAAGACAATTCGGAACCCTGAAATTGCATAAAAGAACAGAATTAGTATGGGAAACCAGAGCAGAGAAAATTATATATTACCTAAATTTATAACAAATCAGTAGAATTATATTTTACAAAATTTACAACGTTCAAGTGAATATCGTGTAGTACTATGCGTAAGTGATTTCGAAAAATGGAAATTCATTGCACGTACATATATGATTATTGACCTAGCGCGTATGACGTTAATCAATTGCAATTGTGCAATAGTTACTCGTAAATCGACGCTCTGAGTTTGAATGACTTTTCCACGTTTATACTATGAGCGAACATTACATTTTGGACGTTAATACCCGAGAGAGACAGGCTGTATATTATAACACAATAATTGAGTGGTTAATTTGCATTGATACGGCAACGAACATTCTTTCGTCGTATGTACACACAATTGTTGCCCTACAATCATCGTCAAAACCTGTATTAAAATTCGAAATTTCTCTATTCATTGTAACACGTCAAATTTTTCACGCATAACGATTGCGTTCTGTTTTGTAATTAACAACCGGGGTCGATCAACTAATTAATCGTGGCCGCAATATTGGATACCATTAACAATTTATTGTATTATTGTCATAATTATCATAATAATAATGATGTCATACGAGTCGTTGTCTTTGGAAAATATAATATACTTTGATCTTTATCAATTGTTCGTGAAGAATCGAGGTCGAGGTACGTGAAGCTGGAATTGAAGTCCTGATCTCAAAGTTGACCTAAAGAGCTCATAAATCATTTTCTATTCTCAAGGGGGGACTCCGCAGGTTTTTTAGAACGAAATCACCGAAGAATTGATCTTTTGTTTTTTATATAAAAATGTTCCGGGAATTCTTCCCCACTTATGAAATGAATTTGGAACCCTTCTTTATGGCGTGTTTCACTTCAAAAAACCTCATTCCAAAAATCAAATTTTTTCTTCACCCTCTTGCCCATTTCTTTTGTGGCAATATGAGAAATCAAATCACGATGAAAGCGAATTCAGAAACTATTTTCCAAATTTCATTCACATTTGGTTTTGTATATGTATATCATTCTGCAGTAGTTTCTGATGTTTTAAATTCTCCGGTCAACATTCGGAGCGCAGCAAACGCACCGAAGCCAGAAATAAGTCATTTCATATTTCTCGACTCCGGAGTCTATTCTTGAATACATTATCCACAAACGTAATTGCATAATGTTGATAATGAATACAATTTTTGGTCTTTTCAAATGTTTCGAATATCCGCTACGCTAGTTATCAGAATTCGAAATTCCGTTTTCAAATATAATTTTCAAACTGCATTTTCATGGTTCGTTAATCATAATTATGGTTTCTGCACGTTGAAGTATATTCCCGATTCTTGTGGCATTTTTATTATTGCCAAGCAGATATTGCGAGTCAAAAATTAACGAACCAACGATCTGGCCTCGACTACGATTACTACAATCGTATATTCATAATAGTATAATTGCAATAACAATCCAAAATTCTAACAGTGGAGATAAACTGAGTTGATAAACCATTCGCGGTGCAGAGAAAGACATCGTCATTACGTTTCGCCACGCGTAGTGCTTGCGAACACCGAAAACTAGAACGAATATCAAAAGACAACTGAATAAACTGCAACGAATTGGTCTAAGATTCAATATTCCATAAACTACGAATTTGGGGTCAATTTCATTTGGTTTCTGTTCAAAATAAAGTCAGAGAGGAAACAATCAACGCTCACCGTTACTCAAAGCTGTTTCATTCAAGTCGAGACGACCGGAGGATCGGAAAAATTGAAAGCGAAACGCTTGCAATAACGCTCAACTTTGGCCAAACTTCACCGCAATTATTTCCAAGCTGTAATCAGCGATATGCCACTCCCAAGCAGCACAAAACGCTCTCTCGACTCATTTTAATCCTTAAGGTGCTATTAAAGACATTTAGACCCATTGTTACTCATTCTTGAAAACATTGTTATCAGTTTGGAAATAGAATTCGTTGCTAAACCTACACCAAACAACCGATCGGAATGAAACTATGGGGAGTGGATGCAGTATTTCGGCAAGAAGTGACCGAGTATTTCATTTCTACGAAATATTGATTTTACTATCGAGAGTTAAAATTTTTTCAATCTAACCTATAAATGTACCTAACCTTACTTTCAGAGATTCCCGAAAAACTTTGAATTCTCTTAGAATTTCAGAAAATGAAATATTTAGCTATTTTCTGCCAAAATTCTGCATGTAATCTTTGAAGTTTCGTTTTGATCGGTTTTGTGGTGTAAGAGTGGCGACGAATCGCATTTCCGAAGTGATAACAATGCTTCTAAGAATGAGTAACAATCGGTCTTTATGTCTGGTGAATATGTCTTTAATAGCACCTTAAGACTACTGAAGGACGATGAGAAGCGTCTAATGTCCTTTTTCGGGTGAAGACTGAAAAGCGGACGTTCGTCGACTTCTGGATGTCTTCTGGCCGTCCTACGGATTCTGACATAAGTCGAGGAGCGTTTTCCTGCTACCTGAGAGATTACAATTTTTATCGAAGTATTATTATACAGAAAATCTATGTTTCTATAAAAATCAATTGATAAATTTTATATATCTTCATACAGACGTGTTCAGATATAAGTTTTCTTTGGTTGTCGTCTCTATCACGACTTGCGAAATTTCTGAGTTGATAATTTTATTTTCACCTTTGAGTCGTTTCTGATTTTCGAAAATGAAAATCTGAATACAGCTGAAATTTCCATTGCCGTGTTCTCTCGCTGATGATATGGGTGTGCAAACTTCGGGGAGGATAGTGGAAAATGGGTTCACATTAGAATTATATAGAATTGAACAAATCATTCACCTGTTTTTTCTCAATATAATATTCGTATATAATATTTATTAGCAATGTATATTTGTACAAAAATTACCACTTAATGTACGTATATCTTTCTATATGTAACGAAAAATAGCTGTATGAATTTCATAATATTTATCATAGTTAAGTATGCATATTGCATGAACATTGGGCGTCGATCCTTCAGTTTCAGTTATTCATCCCTCGTTGGTATGGACGAATAGTTATAAACTATTTATTGAATATGATAATAATAATTCTAAGGCATTAATTAATATAACATCTGTAGAACGAGGCAACGCAATTGGTTGAATGCTTGTATAAAAACTGTCTCGAAATCATTAAATGCAGTGTTCTTGTGAGATGATTTGCTAAAAATTTGTGCGATTATCGTAAATATTATGTGTAATATAATATTATATTTATAGAAAATTTCCTGTCCGCCATAATCTTATTCGAGAACAGTTAATGCCAATAGTAAAACGTTCGAAAATATATTTGCGACAGCTTCAGCTCCCAAACTAGATCATGTATACTTGCGGTACAATCAAAATTTATCACGAACAATATAGGATTGAACACAAAAGACGATTCACGGATGAACATCGATATATGTATTACTGTATACAATCGAATAATAACAATTAAGCGATTCATAGGAGTAATTACAATACACTGTTGAGACATTGAATCTCATCAGCAAATGCAATAGAATTTTTGTCTGCTGTCTAATACGTGCACATTGAAGAAGAAAGACTTTGATTGAACAGTAAATTGTAAAAAAACACATTAAACAGTAAATTGTAAAAAAAATTGTGATGAGATTTCGAACAAATTTTCAAATTTTCAGGATCAAAAATCAAATTCATTCTCTCGAGATTCTATTTCAACCGATTTCCTCATAGAATTTGTTATATTTCTCCGAATTATATGGAACGGAAGTAAAAGTAGAACGGTTGGAAAAATATTCTGTAAAAATAAGAAAATCATCGGTAATGAATTTTTTCTTTTTCAATAAATTCAAACTCTTAAGCGAATAACTCTTTGGTGAAATTTTCCAAGCATCAAACATGCTCACCAACTGAATTTTTGAAAAATTCAAATAACTCAATGCCAAGAACATGATTCTTCGGAATACGAAAACGGCGATCACATTCATTTTCATTAAAGACACTGCAGGTGATGATCATAAAATGTTTAGGCAATTGGAGTATTCGGAATAATTAAATAAAGCTTGAGTTACAGGGTTTGTCGCTCAATAGTTTCTGTTGTACGTCGAACTCCAGCCCTTGCCGAAGATTTCATCTTGATGTTTAACGACGGCAGAAACTGCTGCAAGCTGAACAACGATTACAGCAACCGTGAGTCCGACCCATAATATCGATAATATCACAATCGCAATTATGACTTTGGTCCGACGTGCATTGCACCATTTAACCGGTTCCGGTTGTATGCGGGGCTGCGCGGCATAGTTTTCCATCGGAATTACTGTCGGCCCTAGAAAAAATGAAGATCAACAAATTATACATATCCGGCATTTGAGACAATTTTCAAAGTGTTATCCAAATGATTGAAAACAGCGGATATTCACCAGTCATAAATAAACGTAATTCGAGCTTAATATAGATCAAAACGATATCATTAGTTGACACCGGTTTTTCAAATCATTCAGTTCCAAAATCGTTGAGAAAATGCATTTTTTCTGCTCGGATGATAAGATAGACGAATTTGATCTACCACCCTGCCAGCTGACTACGACCGAAATACTAGCCGATCCACAAGAATGCTAGGATACAAAAGAAAGAGGAAAAACAGAGCAGAGAAAAAATTGATTGCCAGTCACCGAGTTGGACTAGGTTTGGTTTAATTAAAAGGCGTGTCCGCCTAGCTCTGTCGGTAAAATACCCGACTGACTAATTTTCCCAGTTCTTATCTCACAGATTGTTGGCCGCCTAAAATGTCGCTTGTCATTTAAACGCTGCACGAAATTTTCGACAAAAAAATAAGAAACAGGCACCTACATGATTCCATCTACGATGCTTGAATTCAATAAATTGAAATAATATTTAGTACCTATACTACGCAGTTCTCGCACGGTTGATAAAACAGTGACGCACAAAGCTAAATGTGAAGACTATTTCTCAATTCTTCATTTCATAACGCGTCTCAGACGTCACTAAATATGAATACTGAGTCTTTATTTTTATTTTATTAGCTATATAAATTTCACAAAGCGAGGAGAACTAAAATACATTTATTCTGTCGTCAAATACTGTCATTCTGTCATCAGTTGTCTGTTTTCCTTAAGTTTTGGATAATTTCGGAATTAGAAAATGGTCTGATAGCCGTATTTTCATGCAAACGGGACGGAAATTTGATTTGAATAGTATTTCCACCATGAACTCGAAAAAAAACAACTGCGATCTAAGTCCGACACTTCTATCATGTATGCATTATTTTCCTCGGTTTTTCTTTTTTTCTTTCTTCCCTTCTTTGTTGATTAATTGTAAACTCAATCGTCTTAAACATTCTTTGGTCACTCTCCAGGCTGGAACTTTGAACTTTGTTTGTATTATATTCCTCATTTTCCGGCACTCACCCTGGCTCAAAGCACTATATTGCTGTTGATTCATGTCGAAATTCCTGGCCTCTAGCTAGCTATCCAACTCAAGATATAAACGCAGACTGACTGAGTAAAGCACTGAGCAGTCGCAGAGCGACGCGAGGCCAGAAAATAAATGCGTATTACGTCACGTCACGGTCACCGCTGCGGTAGCCGCGTCCCCTCGGCTCGCCATACATCGACAGACTGTTTCTACTTGAATTGGATTCAAGACACGCGCCGTTATATGCAGAGGTTGAATTATACCAGTAGCTCCCTTATGACTTATTGCAGTTTACAATTATTTTGAAGAAAAAGTGAGAGAGTACAAATGCAGTCTGAAATATCTCGAAAGATATTAATTCTATTGGTTTTACTCTCAAAGACATCAATCTAGAGAATTATGAAAATTTCATCCATTGTGGACTGAGACAATCTTACATTCTTTTTAATATATCTCTTGAACCATCGACCGTACGTTAAAAATAGTTAGCAATAAAATTAAAGATGAATAAATTTTCTACAAAAAATGCTCTATTCATTTTTTGCGTACGAGTAATATTGTTCATGTAAATGACTGGTCAGTACTGAACAGATTCGGCGGCATGAGTATCTCTGGCCGAACTCGGCCACGTGGCGCCATCTATCCAGTTCGTGCATATTGGATCTACGTGCACGAACTGGCGGTGTCGGTAAAATTCACATCGGCCTGTGCCGTATGCCGGAATAAATTGAAATAATTATTGAAAATTCTCATTCTGTTCTCTGCTGAACTAATAATGAAAAATAAGAACACAGCGTGTATGAAGGCGTGCAATAGTACATACCTATGTTACGCAACTTGTATAATGCGTGAAATTTATGAACGCGTGAGAATTATAGAATTTGCTATAGACCATGGAGACGGGAATATTCGGCGAGAAACTATAAATACGTGTGATCAGTCTGCATATAAAAACTGTTGAATGAGCCTTGTTACAATGGGCGACGCCTCCTCAATTCTACCGTAGCCAAAGATTATGACGCGCTAGAAAATATGGATAATCGTAACGGCGATTGACCATTTCATAAATGAAGTTTTTTCCGCGTTAAGAAATTATTGTTCGCGTGACAAGGACTCCAACAAACGCGGCTCCTGCGCGAGTAGGAGCAATCTCATCGATCGATCGTACGTGTCGGCCTAGAAACGCCCTACGATATTTCAAGAAAATGAGGATGATCGTCAATATTTCCTCGACGCAATTCTCACTTTACAATTATTGAAGAATTGAAGATTCTATGGATTTTTTCGTACTCACGTATCACATGAAATCCACTGAATATAACGAAAAGTGAAGTTTAACACAAATTCACAAATCCATTAGTGCCCTTGGTTCGATATGTAACTTATGGATAAGGGTCAATTATAACTGTACTTATGAATTTTCACATTGTAGCTTTTCTCTCTATATCTGGTATGGAAATTTGTATGGAGTATTTTTTTGGCACTCACCTTGATCTTGAAAACTCAACTGTACTTGATTCATATTTCACACGAAACTCTCTGTCCGGCTAACCAGCTGAACGTGTAAAAGTCGACTGATTGTGCGCAGTAAAAGTGACCAGAAAAGTTTACGTGTGACGCTGAGTCGCTTAATTTCTTACGATCTGCGTGGATTATTACTCATCCTACTACTATACTTCTACTAACTTCGGTTGGATAAGAGATTATAAATAATATGAAGTTAACACTCGAACTTGTGATAATGGAGGAAAAGTCTCAATCAATAGATAAGAGATGGTTGAGAAAAAATAACGAACTCTTCCTTTCATCCTCCAAAGTCGACTCGAATGGATCGCGATGTTCGGGCTTGAATTTTTATCGGCCCTGTTTTTCCACTCTATATCCTTTTCTTTTCACCTATTCTTCGATCCAAACAAAATTGAAAATATTCTTCTAATGATTATGACGGTAGAGAATTTTGAAACTCTGTAGTGTTTGACGAAAATATGTATAAATATTCAGGGAGGTCTAATTTAGAAAAATTTATTCGTGTATTATTTCACAGTCAGGTATTATAATATGAGTACGAAGTTTATCAGTATTTCATAATACTCGGTATAACATACAGTACGCGAAAAGGAACAGTAACTATATTTATCATATCAATTATTATAAATCACGAGCTCTCGTATGAAACATTTCATCGTTCGTCTTCAGTGATTAATTTCCAACGTCAAAAACGCAGAAGCATAGTTATAAACTACTTATGAAAATATAATAATAATGTAATGCTATTGATAACTTCAACTACTAATTCAATACCTGCGGAGTAAGACGTAAGACAGTAATTTGACTATTTGTATGAAGACTGTATAAAAATTGGTAAGCACGTTACTCTGAAAGTAATTTGCTGAAAAACGAGTGCAAATTTCATAAATACTCTACCAAATACAAAATTTTATATATTTATACATCTTCTGTCTCTAATTATCTCTCGTACGAAAATAGCTGATGGGAATAATTAAATGTTCGACAAAATATAGATTGTAGCACATTTATATAGAGGTCAGATTCTGATAATATTTGTGCAGACATCTCTAAACATCAAGCTATGATATATTTCAACCGATTTACATGGAAATTAAAACTAATCATATGAATGATAGAATGTTAATCACAGAAGATTAGATGGACATCGATTTACATACAATTGTCTATCAGTCAATTAAACAGACACGCGATTATGAAATCCATTATAATTTTACATTGAGGCAATAAGTCTGAGCTGCAATAGAGTAGGACTTCCTTCCACTGTCTGATAGACACGAAGAAACACGAATTCGGACAATTCACAAAATAGTGAACAGTCAATTGACTAATAAGAGTTCAAAATTTCTGAAGATTTCGTTTTAATCGATCGCCTTATGAACGTCATCTATTCCTCCAAATTATAGAAAGCAGAATGAAAAATAGCAGAGCAGAGAACAAGGAATTTCGTGAAGAAAAAAATCAATTTTTTCTTTTACATCGGCATTTGAGCGTCAAACATTATACTCGCCAACTCCATTTTCATAGATTCGAATAAAGGAATGTGATGCATAAAGTTGGCTCTCCGGGATAATTAATCCACAATGATCTCGTGTATTTCCATCCAGGATACACAGCAAATGATAATAGCGAAAAGATTGAAGTTGGAATTGATATCGAAGTTGTTCGATAAGGTTTAAGGCGAAGCGAATCTGGTTCAATAATTTCTGTCGCGTCTCGAATTCCAATTGTCGAGAATTTCACTATTTCGTCCAACGAGGGCAGCAGCTAACATAATCTGACCAACAGCTAGTACTATTATAAATGCGACGAATAATATTGACAGTATTACAATTGCAATTATGACTTTGGTCCGACGTGGATTGCACCATTTAACTGGCGGCGGATGTATACGTGGTTGTGCAGGATCGTTTACCATCGGAACTACTGTGAGCCCTGCGAAAATGAAAATCAACCAATTAGCTACCGGGTGAATGTAAGTTTGAGGATAAATTCGGGTAAATATTGCCAATTTCAGAAGCATCTTTCGAATTGTTGTTAAAGTTTTGTATCGTCAAGTCAGCGGCGCGTTCCGTGACGGATGTCGGGCACAGGTTCGACTCCGACAATACCAAAGCAATCGAAACCAACAGGAAATTCAGCTTATAGACTAGTAAAGCGTATAAATATTCGAATTTATTTCCCGCCCTGCCAGTTGAGGTTAGGATTACCCACTGTAACATGATTGACAAAATTTGCCGTAACTTCAACACGATGCACGATGCCCTCGACATATCGGGTACGAGCCGAGGCGACAAATTTTTTGTTCGAATTATCAAATACTCAAACTTTCTGTCAAATATTCGCGAGATCCTTCCTTGCCATGAGAAAGGGCCGTTTGTTTGGGCTGAATATTCGAACATGGCGAGAAATCTCAGGAAACTGTACCTATACGGCGCGTCCCGGATTTGACGCCGAAATCTTCAACGGGAGTATTCTTTTTTTTAAAACGGGATTGAAATTTTCTCATCAATTTTTCTCCAGAATGCATAGATCTTTTGTTACAGTCATTTCTATCGTTTGTAAATTGTAATACGCGCTACTGAGTAGGACCCGCGGCCGTTAGACGTTGAGTTTTTTATCCAAATTTTTAGAATGTATAGCGATGATACCGGACGGCCGGACTGCTACAGATCGAAACGTCACAACAAAAATTGATAAGCACCTAATTCTATCGTAACTGAAACATTTCAATATTCCGCAATCAAATCCACGGTCAAGTGAATAACAAAAATATCTTATCAGCAAATTGATATTCTTTGTACCTATACTTCGTGTCTCAAAGGATTAGGAAATGAATCGCTCATTATTATCGCATTATAATAGATAGACGGAATCTTGTGAGTCACAAAATGTGATCGCTGTGACTCAACGCATGTGGGATGAGGAAAATTGATCTTGTTATGTATAATTTCATGTTCAATATTCTGGACTGCATCCGCTCGAAACAACAGAAAGAAACACGCAACATTTTGTTCAGATTCAACTGGCACTTCTATATAGCAGAGATATTTCTTTCGTTGCTCTTTCCTCTTCTCTCTTCTTTCTTTTTTTTCTTGTTTTTTTGTTTTGATTGCCAAAAAATTTGGAATTTTGCCGTCATTGATATTTTTTGGCACTCTTTTCGTGAGAATTTTCAATTTTATCGTAATATATTACTGATTCTTTGGCGCTCACCGTGGCTCACAACGTTATATCCCGGTTGTTCCATCGCGAAATTCTCCTCTAGCTGGCTATGTATTCAACTCAATGCGTAAAACCAGACTGACTGAGCACAACACTGAGCAGTCGCAGAAGCGGAATCAGCTTCAGGAAAGTGGATACGTGATGCGCAGCGCCGCGCCGCGATAGCCGACGCACGGGGAAATGAGAATCGACCATTCAACGGAATCGACGATATCGGAATTCGCGGATGTTACTCCGCGGAGATTGAATCATAATGCCGCTACCAGGTTTTATCGCGAATACTGAAATTTACAACTATATGTACATATATTAAAACTATCCAACAAGAGGAATATGCAAGGTGAAAAGTAAACGCAGTCTGAAATTCCCGGTAAACATTCCTGCAGTGGAATCACGAAGTGACTGATTTTAATCTCCTATATCATGACATATCAATTTGTGTTTGTTTTTGTGCTGTTTCTTCTACATTTCAAATTTCTCAAAAGTCGATGAAACCGACGATTTTTTCCTCCAACTCATACTCTTTTTTTTTCTTTTTTTTTTGTTTCTGTCAAATGAAATGTGAGATAGCAGGTATGTACAGTCGTCTTTCCGGAATATGAAGAAAAAGAAAAGAAGCTTCATTCAGGGGTTGTAATTTATACTCATGGTTTATCATTGGAAACCATAATTAAATTCACAATACAAACACTTCCTTTAATTATCTGTATAATAAATTGTACAAAAATGATAACATTCATATATATTTGGATCTCGTAGGCATATTTCGCGTAGACAATACGGTACATCGTTAATAAAAATGAGAATAAAAATCAACTATATTTATATTAGATTGTAAATAAATTACATTATACGGGGTGAATTCCTAACGTCTGAACACTCGGAGTAGCGTTTAGGCTGAACCTGCGTCGTCAATTTTTTGCCGTTTATAGCCAATCAATCGATTGTTTCAGTGATTCCTGATTTTCTGATCGGATAAAACCGATTGCAAAAAATTTACCCCGCAGGTTTCACGGCGGTCTAAAAGCTACTCCGAGTGTTCAGACGTTAGAAATTCACCCCGTATATATATGAAGTATTCCACGCCAACTCGGCGGGATTTGACCCTGACCCTCTGCGATCTGTTCCATTATTTTTTATGTTATTTAACTTACAGAAAATGTACTCCAAATTTTATCCTGATTTGTCCGACCAGCCGGTCTCTCAAAAGAACTTGACGAACCTCGCCTTTTGAAAAAAAACCGTCCATTCTGATTGTAGAAAAATGCACAAAATTTCGGTGTCACAAAACAACAATTTTGATCCATAAAACATGGTGGAAGTATATTTTTTTTAATTGTTTTATTTCATCTTCTTGCGTTGGACAAATCTTTGCTTCTAATTTTCGTACGTATTTCGTATACTACGCGTATAGCGGCGCATCCTTGTGTACATATTTATTTTCTCCTCTCTATGAAACCGTACATTGTGTGTAAGAAGTGTACGAAAATGGGGAGAAACAGTTCTGTCCAACTTATAGAATTAAATAAGACAATCAAAAAAGATACTTCCACTATGTTTTAGGGCTTAAAATTGTCGATCTGTGACACAGAATTTTCGTGAATTTTTTCGAAAATTTTCAGAACGGGCGGTTTTTTTTTTTTTGCCGAAACGCGAGGTACATTTAGTTTTTTTGGGAAACCGGCTGGTACGAAAATTCTGGAGAAAATGTATAGCACGTTTTTCTGTAGGTTGAATAGAATAAAATGTAATGAACAGGTCGCAGAGGGTCAGCGTCAAATACCGCCGAGTTGGCGTGGAATACCTCATATATGTTTAAATTATCGAATTCATTATCATGATAAATTCGAGTGAGTGACTAAATTCGTAATTAACTCATTTTCGTTTTGTTTCTTGTTCCTCTACTTATCACACTATACATAATTTGGCGGATACCCACACGAAACTAGGATCTGTGCGTTTTGATCATTCTTTTATTCTTATACGATAATATCTAAAAGCTATAACTAATAATAAGTGCTAAATGTAATCAAAACGAATGAGGAGAGTTAAAATTTCACGATTATCGTAGTCGTTTTAAAACATGTGTGAATATACTGTACCATTCCCTTATCGCCTCGACTTGTGATATCGTTTCCAGCGACTGAGCGCTTGCTCCTATAACACGGGGGATTGATAATTTGTGTGTCCATTGTGTGCAGCTTGAAATTTCTACAAAAGTGTATAAAAATTTGTAAATTGCATTATAATTTTGAAAGAGAACGAGACAGCAAACAAAGTTGCGAACAAATCGTTTGATAAACACACAAAAATCATCGATGATCAGGATTCCTGTTCTCAGTATAAAGCCGAAGTCTCAAGTAAAACGCTGTTTCGCGGGCCATTCGAATAATACACGCACGCAGCTTTTGAGAATTTTTTCACCCTCCCGACGTTTCTCGACAAAAATCCTATAACTATTGTCCAATGACATAATTATTGTTTACAAAATAACTTCCGAGACCCGACTGCAAGCATTACGTATTATTCGACTCGCCCTTTTGGGCAAATTTGTGATTATCAAATATGTATGATCGGTCATTAAATATAAATTCGGACATCGATTTTCAAAGGATGAAAAACAGAAGAAACTGGAGAAATCGAATCATTCAATTATCGGTGAAGCTTCGTATCTTGAATTAATTGATCAAATTGACGTCCGTGTCGATACTGCGGCAGGCGATCGTGGGAATTCTCACAGTAGTTCTCAGTTGGTTGCATGGTCGTTTCAATACTCGAAGCACAGAGATGAATTAACCATTGTACGAATACGTATACTTCCGGTCAGCGTTATATTTAACCCTAGCCCATATTATCACGGTGGCAATCCATAATAACGTCAGTATCACAATTGCGATAATGACTTTGGTACGACGCGGAGTACACCACGTCTGGGCCGGTTGTGGCTGCAGTGTTATACGTTGCTGGTTGCCGGGGTATTGCATTGGGATCGTTGCTGGTCCTGTGGAAACACCAATCGAAATTCGGGAGTCAGTATTAGTTTGATTGTTTTTTATCGGAATCTTTGAAATATAGACAAGTTGGCCTGGGTGTTAGACGCATGCCACGTCACGTTTGATATGTTTCTCCGTACGGTAGTATATATCTATACGAATGAGTGCGGCGTAGAGAGTGGAGGAAGAAACCGAATTACGTCACGCCCGCAAATATCTTTTCCTCAGCATTCGTACATATGAGTGTGTCGTGTAAAAAAGGAAACGGCCGAGAAGTGGTTGCCAACGAGTTCAGTGTTCAAATGTTTTTACCCGTATGTTATGTTATAGGGAACAATTTTTGTATCAATCGAATCATTAATTATTGCATATCGATTCCTCGATCCCTTCAGGTACAAAGGAAATACATATTATATCGTAGTTCACGGTCCTAAAAATATGCCCGTGGAGAGAAGGAAGAGGACAAGAAATCCTCAAAATTAACTCATGCTCGTGAAATGCGGTCCTGAAAATCATCGATATGCCTATTTCAACGGTAAAATATTGGAAGAATGAATTTTCAATGATTATTCATTTATTCCCGGGCTCAATTTTTCATCGCACAGCATCTATTTCGCGCCAAATTTCGTAGTCAATGAAGGCAATGAAGTCACATGTCACTTTCATACAACATACAAATTTTTCGTTTTCACTCTTCTTATATTTTTTTGCGCTATGCATTCAATTTCCGATAACCGACTTCATGGAAATTTGAAATTCTTCGTATCATTGCAAATTTTTCACGTCATTCAATGTTCCGCGCATTTTGTTACGAATTTCTCGGATGCAGACATGAAAATAATTAACCAAAGAAACGAGAAACACGTCTGATGACACTCACTTCGAATTCAAGAATTGTTTTCTTTCTTTTCGTCTTTACCGATTTTTCAATTTTTGTCACGGACGGAAACTGGCTACTCCGCTTTCCCAGACGCGCTATATCATTTTCCCGAGATCTTCATCAATTTCCTTATGGTTTCTCCATAAATTGACTGGAAACTTGATTACCTTGACCGAGGACGTTATAGGATGCCTGAGACATTTCGTCGTTTGATAATTCCAGAGTTGATCCCGGCGCACAGTCAGCGTTGAGACGTAGAAGCGTGGAATTGTGACTGAGCAGCTCACAGCTCACCGCACAGCTGTGGCTCGTGTCTCGTTCCCAGAGTCCACGGCAGAAAACAGAAACAGAAATTTTGCAGCCGCTAGATGTTCTACAGTAAGTCGCGTTCGCAGCGCGACCCTGCATTATCGGTAGCCAATCGTTTCATCATTCTTTCAATTTTACTAAAATTCATTCAACTGAGCATACTGCACAGAGGAACCGGGTTTTCAATTCACCTCTCTTTCTTTTTCAATTTAATATGATTCGGCGTGGTTCCAAAATTTGAAAAACCAATATATTGTGCAACGAGTGGGCAAAAACGACGATTCTGAATGATGCCGAAGTTAGCTCCGCACGAGCCGAAGGCGATCGCAGACGTCATTGCCCTCCCTCGGAATCGCCGTTGCCCTAGAGTCGTCCAAAATATTTTCCCCAATGTAAATGTAAAATTCGGCGATTGGCCGCCTGCTGAAAATTGCCAAAACATGCTATTTCGCAACGCGCACGTCCTTATTGATAAATAGCTTGTTTTGTTCATTTTCGGCAAGCGGTCAGATTTGCCTGCTTTCGCATTTGAGTTGGGAAGAAAACATTATTCTTAGGTAAAATGTACGATTGTCCGCGAATGTTTTCATATCCAGTTGTTTGTTTTTTTTTTCTCTTTTTTTGGTGAGACTGACATGTACCGAGTTACACCTCCCTCGCCATCTATCTAATTTCTTCTTCGAGAAACTTCGAAAGTTTTAACAAAATTGTCTACGAAGTTAATTGAATTTTGTATCTATAGTTTGTTTCATCTCCTTCCAGTTCCCTCTTTTTTTCCTCCACCTTTCTCGATCGTTTCTATCTAACCGGTTCGCTATTAATACCTGTTGATCTTGTAATCGTTTAGCTTCGCAATACCAACTGCACCACACAACGATGACAAGCACGCTCTAATTCTGTTCAATTTTGAACCACTGCGAGCGCTGCGGTTCACTTCGGCGAACGTGTACCGATCGACAAATAGAAATACTTCTCCAGTACTCGTTGGCCGAGATCGAATCGGCAGCGCATTGCTGTGGGAGAACGAAACAATATGAAAATAGATCGAATCGGCGTAAACAAAAAAATAACCTATCTATAGATGTGAGTATATAGTTGTTCGGTTCCACCGATCGTACTTCATATCAGTGATTGGGGACATTAGATTCCATAGATCCAATTGTTTTTTGTTTTATAGTGTAAACGTTGACTTCAGATTACAGAGAGGTGTGGGAGCATTGTTAAATTGCAGATTTCAACTCGCGTTCAGTCTATCTTACGTCGTTGTCGAACTATTTTCAACGCTGAGATCAGCATTTCGAAGGTTATGAAGATTCACGGCAGCGAATCGTCGCCAAGTACCGTAGGCCGGCGAGCGCTAGCCTCGTATCTTCACGTCTGGGACCTTTTATACCCGGAAACGATGTGCATTATCTCGTAAACGGCTGAAAATTTGTAATTCTAGCTTACAGTATCGTAAAGCGCAGGTGAAACTTCTTGAAAATCGGTCGAGTAGTTTTCGAGTTATCAGAGGTCAAAGTTCTCCCTCTTCGTCGTCGCGGACATTTCTTGAAAGACCACGATATCCGGGGAACCGCACTACAAAAAAAGTTGTGCTTCGCCACAAATATAATTGCAGGTATCGGGATCTGGATCCCTATTGATTTTGAGCAAGATTCGACGTCGTGGTGAAAAGTTATTCGCGAATACAACCGCGAAGAGCAACACGTGCTTACTGAAACGATATACCATGTACAATTGTTGTTATAACAATCAAATCAGAAGATCAAATTGAAAATGAATTCCAGGAAAGAGTGGAATATGAGCAAAACTCACTGGAAATAGTATTTCGGTAACATATGATATAGTAAGTTTTGCTAAAATTCACAAAACTACATAACTCTGCGATAAAATAATTATTTACCTGTTCAATTATCTTATATTTTCATCAATAATCAACGCTAACGGGTGTCGCGACTCTGCAGCTGCGATTATAATATTGAAAGTATCATTTCTGTGTTATCCATCAACGCTAACGGGTGTCAAAACTCTGCAGCCGCGATTATTTAGTAAGATTTGACTAGTTTAGGACTAATCAACGCTAACGGGTAAAAAATTTGGCAGTTGCGATTATCCTGATATTCTGTCTGGTAGAACTCGTGTGTGAAATCTCTGACACGGGCACGAACAGCTAGTGATGTCATGTGAGGTATATACAGAAAGCAAACAGAAAACTCGTTTGGTACTGTAATCCCACGATATAGTTTTTCGCACGAACAAAGGGCTAGATTTCGTGTGCAAAAGAAACTGTTAGGGTAGAAATGTTAACTGTTATATACGCCAAGTTTCAACCTATCCGAAATAATCCGAACTATTCTCGAATCTAGAACTAGAAACTAGAAACTAGAAATCACCGCAATACCAAGTTCTGTGGAGCTAAACGAAAGTTTCCAATATGAGACGACGATCCCCTCCGGAGTGACAGCAAAGGATCATTCATAGAACTATCGTGACTGTTGAGAACAACTGCCGTCTTCAAAGTGACTGTACTTACTCTATTTGATGAAACCTTCTTGGCGGGCGCATTTCTTTTTCGCCACCCTGCTCCATCGCGTTCGCGTTGCAAATGCTCGTAGCTCGTATTACCTACGAGCATCTACACGAGTCAGGAACTTGAATGGAGGAGATAGCGCAGAGATTCTGACAGCAGATAATCACCAAACATTTCAATTTCGTATCTCTTTGGCTAGCATGAGATACGCATTCAAATTTCTCGAGTTACGGAGGAGTATTTCTTCCTCACGCAGCAGCGCCATCGAGAGACTTTCGTTTAGGTTCACAGAACTTGGAATTGCGGTGATTTCACGGCGGAGACTATCGGCAGATTTTTGTACTTTTTGATATATTTAGCGCACTTGCGGCGGCTGTTTTCGTGCATTGACCTCGACATTGACAATGTTTTCGCCGAGTTGTTATATTACACCGTCTAGTCTGCGATGAAATGCATACTGACTGCGTTGATGGTTGGACATTCGTAATTCGTGTGAAATACTGAAATTCATGAAAATTATAAAGAATTCAGTTTTCCAAATACAGATCTTCCAAAACTCTGTTGTTCCTGAAAATAAATGCAAAACTATTCAGCGGTTGGACAAAGAAAGATCAATTTTCCCATAGTAGTGACCAAAATATTTTGCAATCGAACTGCTTTAATATTCATTTTTTATCCATTCGTGCCATCAAATTATTGACAATTTTCTTGTTTTTCTCGTAGAAGAGACTTCCGTCCGTGAAACAAAAGCAAATAAATATGAAAACTGATTTGTATAATGAAATCAAAATTCATGCATGCAACACATACACACATTTCACGTGCGCATACATATACGCATCTGTGATCTCTTCCGATGGCTCTCTAATTCGCGATCATGGAGCAATCGCTTTGATGTTTCTGACAGCCACGAATTGTTCATGATATCCTATATACGCATTGGACGGCATTGAACAGGCCGTTCCGACCGATCATCGTTTCTCTTTTATGCCAATTCTGTTTCATTTCGTTTGGCAATGTCATGCTGCATGCATGATATCGAGCATAGAACTATAGTTGTACGTAGACATGGGAGTGCAAGAACTATAGTGAATTTTTTCAATAACCGAAAATTTTGCTCTCTTTTTTCCTACATCGTGGCAGCTGGCACCAACGAAAGTGCAATTCGACTGAACAACGCAATTTTCAGAATTTTTCACACATTTTTCACACACACACACTGTCACCATTTTCCAGAGTCATTTTAACTACCGTTTGATGTTAAGTACTGGCCGACTATATGAAGAGCATCTTTAGGGGAAGAGGATCGTCGTCAGTCCCAACTCCGAGAAAGAGAGCATTACTGTTAGATTAGGTGAAGCGGGTGGTAGAAATCGATCTGTAGATTGGCAACGGTCCTTATTACCAACCAATGAGGATGCGTTCAGTTCGTTTTACCATTTATGAGCTGAAAAGCACTTCTCATATTATTTGCAGAGTGGTTTAATGATAATGATGTAATTATGTAATAACGAGAGATCTGGCGGGAACAAATTGTGAAATGCTTTGAATCCGATCAATCCTTAGGTATCAATGTTAAGAATTGTGGATTTCAGGCTGACGATATTATCCAGAAATTTATACATTATTATCTTCGAATTGTTCCGGCAGACAAAAAGCTTCAGCGTAAGCAGTTGAAAGAGAATCACGTTCTAGCCCGCGGCGACAAGTGCAGTCACTGACAGACATTTTCCTCTTTCTATAATGCCACCACCGTTTTGCCAAACCCCTCATAGTCGGCCAAATCCTCATCCCCTACTCTATTCCCCAGCTTGCCAAATCCCACCATGAAAAGGGAATTAACAGGACTCGATGGCCTCTGGCCAGTATGGTCCCGCGTCCCCTGCCTCTCCAAATTGCTAATTAATTATGGCTGGTATCCGCTATACCAAACATTGGTAACAAACGAAATAGAACCCCAAAAGATTTGATTGTTTTATCCCAGAGTGGAAATGATGAAACGATTGATCAATGGTGATGATCAGAAGAGAAGTTGAGTGTGTCTGTGTCATTTAGTGAAGAAAAGCTTAGAAAAAACTTGTCCACGGTTGACTTCATTTCAGAACTTCGTGAGATATGTTGATCATCCGCATCGGGACTAAAACTGTTCGCGCACCATTTGCAAAATCGTAGATATTAGAAAAATTATAATAATTTCTGGTTTTTCGCAGGAAATTATACACGCAGCCCACCGTGGACAACGTTTAATTATATTTTACAATTAACGATTAATTGACTCAGCTCGCGCATCACCTATAATTCCACAGTATTATTCCGACCTTGGCCATTAGAGCGTCATGAAACTCACGTATACATTGCTGCCAGCCATATTTCATCACGAGTATTGCAGATTGTTGTTTGTGATTTCGTTGCGAAGCATCTCATGAGCTTGATGTAGCCGCTGAATTCGGACGTCGATGCGTACGGGTAGTTTTTGATACCGCGCTTCCCGGCCAGGTAGTTTGCTGGCTGCAGACAAATGGGAACGTCGCTTTGGGGAATGATCGTTTTCCGTTTGTTTCTGAAATTTATTACCCTCGCGACGAGTTTCCCTACGAAGCGACGTACTGACGTCCAATGAAACTCAACTGAGGGCTCTCGAATTACCAGGGAGTATTTATGAGATAATGTCGATTGCCGTGGTTGTGAGTTACCGTTTCAAACTCTCCACTGCATTCCACTCCGCTGCATAATACTCGACTTGAATTGGTATTGCGGACCCTCGGGCTGGTCATTCCTGAATTTATAACGCTTCGAACAATTCCATAGTGGAATCAGAATTCATGACTGAATGATGCACTGAGCACACGATTTGCAAATTTCAATTTCTCTCGTTGCCGGCAGAGCACGAACTCCCCTGGAATGCATAAATCTAGTAATATATCGATTTTTTGAGACTTAATATTCAGTGGAGAATTTTCCGATTGATTTCAGGTGAAAATCTGGTTCCAAAATCGGAGAACGAAGTGGAAGAAGCAGGACAACATAAGCAACGCTGAAGCGGCTGAGCACAAGAATCAAAATAACCCTAAAACAACCCAGCCGAAGACAAAAACGGGATCTGGAATCGGTGGGGTGAAAAGTGGTAGTGGACCACCCCGAACTTCGGTCGAGTGTAGTTCGGACTCGAATAATTCCCTCCTTACCGGCGATGGGTCAATATCAGAGAGTAATGCATCGGAGCAAAATTGCCTGCCGACAAATTTATCCCTGGGTCCATCGGACCGGATATCTTCACAGCCGCAGCATTTGAATCCGATAAACCACGAGCTCGAGTCCGTCCCGGAGAGGACTGTTTTGTCACCAGAACCAACGACGGGATTTATATCGAGGAATTACGATGCCGTTCGTGATCTTACCATGAGCAAACCGCTCTTGAGGGAGTACGACTTCAATAGAGAACTAAAAATAAATTTGAGGGATTTTGCAATTGGTAAAATTGAGTCGAGAGGACTCAGCGCGAGGGAAGCCGCCTGTAAAGAAGCTGCCTCAGCGATTCTACAGACGAAGAATATACCTACGGAAATTGACAAGAATTTGAAAGACCTGAACTTAGACTCGGACGGTAATTCCGAACCTATTGGATTCGTCGTCGCACCTGCAACCCTCAGGCCGTCCGATGGCGAACCAATGGAGAGCAGTGATCGTGATTTTGAGGAACCAGCATCCCCGCAATCGGCTCTGCAGATTGACGAACGGGATGACGACGCCAGTCCTGAATTATCCAGCTAACTAAGGCTGTATTGAGTTCCGTATTATCGATAGAGAATGTCATCCTCTCGGCAAATGGCAGTTGAAAGAATTTTGCTAATTTTCCAACGAATTGTCATTGTCATTAGTTTTCGAACTAGAGTCAGTTCTAGCTTGACCGACTGTCAAGTTTTTCTACGTTGATTGAAAAACTTCAAATTATTCGCCCGCATTTGAAAACTATTGAACTTCCGGAATTTCCGTATCAACAAAATCGTCTCCGTTTTTTTACAGAGATTATTATTCGGTGTTGTTGGTTCTGTTTTTCTTTCCTTTCTTTTCCCACTTCCGTGAGCGCTTTTCCGAATGTCAAATTTCCCTGCGGTAAGATACCGTACAAATCAAATCGGAGTATTCTTGCGAATGAAAAATTCAACATGAGATATCTGAAAATGATCCTCCTCTTCTTTTTCTCTCCCCTTTTCGAAAAGAGAAAGTAAAAGTCGATGGTGGTGATCCATTAAATTTCTATGATGTTCGACTCTATTAACTATTAAAAATATGTCCTCGCTTTACAAATTGCCATTTGTCGTGCCATACATCCTTCTCGTGATCGTAAGCATAAAATAATAATAATAATAATAATAATAATAATAATAGTAGATCTGCACTAAAGTTTATATACTTATCCTAATTAACATAAGTCACAATATTTTCTATACCTTACGTCTAACAATAAATTAAAGAAAGCAAGGAACGGTAGGAAAATATCTTGTAAGTTTGTTAATATAAAATTATAAAATAAAAAAAGGAAGAAAAGATAGTCTGCGAACCGTTTGAATATATATATATATATTACGTTTATGTATATATATTATAAATTATTAAATCGAACATCAGTGGAATATTTCGAGCAGCAGCAGGGTATATAGTATTATACCCTATAAGTAATCGTATTACAATATACGATTGAACAGATATTTATACATATGCAGTATAAGTATCGTCAAGCATGCTCAATGGGGGGTGCTCATAAAACAGAATGAAGAGAGCCCTTCGGGAGAAGAATTCTTGATTCTATTTTGTTTTTTCGAAAAATACGTTGTTTTTTTTTTCAATTTCTGAAGTAATTCTTGATAACGGAGAAGCGAGATTGGTAAAAATGAGGATAACGGAAAAGGGCAAAAATTTACTCACGAACAAAAAAGATTTGTAAAAATCAGAGAAATGAAAAAAAAAATCTGTACAAATTTGTACAGAAGGGCGGTTTCACACTGAATACTCGATCCAATAGAAGTTAGTTAGGTACAGCCGGTTCTATCGAATGACAAAAAAAAAACCTTTTCGTATCATTTGAAATGACCAACAGATCTCATAAAAGAGAAAGAGCCATATAGCTCTTTCGTGAAATTGATCAGAACGAATAATCAGAACGGAAAATATGAAAGTATACATTATATACTATGTGTATAGTTTCCTATGATGTTCCATCTCTAGTATATTTTTGAGTATTTTGGTCTTCTGAGCTTTTCCTTCTTCTTACGGGAGACAGAATTTTTGGTATCAGAGATAAGTAACTTTCGATTTCGTAGCGACTAATTAATTACCAATCAGAAACTCATTATATCGTATAGATCAATGCGGATCCAATCTCCGTATTACGAACTTGGATTATCCACGATAAATTTTCAAACGAACGAGACATGGATGTATAGAAATCATATGAATTGGAAACCAATGACAATTCGGCGTCGCTACACGTATGCCATGTGTATGCAACTAATTGTAAAATGGATCTGAATATTCAGTATGGAGGTGTGACGAAGTTGAATCGTAACATTGATAGAATATAGTAGAATTGAATGAATATAACATTTTCACTTATAGCTGTGGATATTATAGAAGTATAATATTACCTGTACCTACACCCATATACATTCACCTTCACACGGAGCATCGTATAAGCTACACTGCGACGACTGCGATTGTAAATAACGATAATAATAGTAGGGATAATAATGATTATATCGATTTCGAAAGATTAGACGAGTAATTGCGAGCGTTGGAAGAAAAAAAAAGGAAGAATAGAGCAAATGAAGAGAGAAGAATGAATAATATTATTGTGAACTTGATGATTGATGACAATGAAGCAATGTTATCGTCATAATAATGATGAGCATTGATATCGTTATTGTAGATATTTTTCACGCCCTCTATTTGCCGTATTTTACACATGTCACACCAGTGTAACAACCGAAATCTGTAAATCTATATAAATATATAAATAATGTATGTATATTATATTAATGATAATAATAATAATAATGATTCGAGTATCGTATCACTGTCGTGTAATATTATGTGAGTGATTTCATGCTGAATCGACAATCCCGAAACCCTCTGGCATCATGGCGAACATGAGAATCGAACAAATTACGCGTTTGATGCCGATTTTGTTACAAAATAGTGAAAAGCTGTCTCAGAAGTTTTCAGAATTTTTTGGAACTAATTCGACGGGGTGGTTATAGGATTCCGAATCGGAGAATAAAAGAATTGACAAATATTTTAGAAGTATTTTACGGCTAGATTGGGACGGGATGGCTATATCAGCTGGTCCATTTCGTATGAAATTATCCGCATACTATACCACGATGTAGCGAGGAAACGCGATGAGCGTCCTTTGTTCATGGCTCTCGTTTTCAAATAAATTTGGAAACTCTTACATCAGTGACATAACTGGCAGAGTAGAGCTGTCATGTTGGTGGTGTTGATATTCCAACATAACACAACATATTATTATAGCATAACCATACTCTGATTGCCGAGCTGTCAGTTTCAAATAGATCACGCATGATGACACGAGCATAATTGTGAATCCATGCCACCAGCATGACAGCTATTCTGACAGTAATGTCACTTATAAAGGTGCTCTCAAATTTTCTTGAAAACGGGAGTCCTGAACAAAAGACACTCGTCGCGTTTCCTCGCTATTTCATGGTATATACATGTATGTACAGGGTGTCCCAAAATTAGGTATAAAAAATGACAGGCGTAACATAGGGGGTCGAGATGAGTAAATTGACCCAAGGAACATGTGGTCTGCGAAGCTGCGTTTGCGAGATATGACCAGTTAAAAAATCTTGCCAAGCGCCCACACGTAGGCAACGGAGTACACAGCAAGCATCGGTTAGAAGGCATTTTAAATCCAAAAACTCAATAACATAATTGGAATAAAAGGATTGATGATAATTACGAAGTACCCTGGATACAGCTTACCGCGAATGAATGTAATTTCAATTTTGAAAGCATTCTCTATCACGCATCCTCGTTGTTGTGTTTGGCGAAACTTCAATGCCAAGAGTGCTTACGTTTGAAATTCGTTAATCTGAAAGTGTTGATCAACAGTCGCGCGCTTATCAACAAGGTTTCTAATCGATGCTTTCTGTGTACTCGGTTGCCTACATGCGGGCGATTGGCAAGATTTTTTAACCGGTCATATCTCACATGTTCCCTGGTATCGATTTTCTCAGCTCGACCCCCTCTATTACCCTTATCATGTTTTGTACTCAATTTTGGGACACCCTGTATGTATATATAGGTATAGTAATAATGTAAGTACATGCATACTGCTACATGCTACATACTAATAATCTATACTATTCTAACGACGAACAAGTGCAATTTAAACTACTGTATACTCTTCAGATTGAGTCGGGGCTAATCGCGTCCCGCGCTCTATGTAGGTGTGTGCTGCAGTCTACGGTGAAACTGAAATAAATTTATTACTATTTCAACGTTTGTGTAAATATTTCATTATAGAATATCACGTATTAATTATACATAGGTATATCGTATGTAGGACATGAATTTAAATAAATAGATACGAATGTATACTGATCTGTGAAAGTGCTTGAGGTATCGGGAAGGAAAGCGGAAAAATGGAAAACAGTAAAGAAAAATCGCTAACAATAAGTGATAACTCAAAAACACGTACATACATATATATATATATAGTATATTGTATATATATGTATATGTATATAATATACAATAAATGGGCTCTGTAAGATGCTTTCTTCGATGTATTTTTTAATCCATTATACATATATATATATATGTGTATATTCTTATAAATATATGTCGAATGATAACGATTTCGTAAAACGGAAAATAGCAGAAAATGGAAAGAATGAAAAGAACAACAACAATACATTATAAACATTATTTTATAAGTTATACCTACAATTTATTGTGGTGGTCGCGTAGGTAGGTATATCCTGTAGCAGGAACTCTCGACGCGACTGTAATATATTTTCTCGCTGTGTCCTTCATTCGCTGTTTAATCAATTATTTTCATTGTAATAAATAAATATTTAATTAATTCATGTATACGTCGATGTCATACCCTCGAAACCCTTTCTATATCGTGTGAACACAATTTTGTACATGCCCCATATTCACGTATATATATTTTCCTGGCCCTATTTTCGTTTCATTCTGTAAACTCGTTCGGGCTTCGATACTTTCCGCGTGGCTACAACCGCTGTCCCTATAGCTGGAGTAGCTCGTCAACTCCCACGAATTCCGTAACAATCAACCCACACTATGTGCAAACTTACATACTTACGTCGACGATAATCACCATAGTATTATAATTATACGTCACGCTGTATCATTTATTCGTGATCATTTGATAAGGTGAGTGGAATACCTAATTGCCGACTAAAGAAATGTTATCGAAGTCCATGTGCTATTCCAGTTGGTTTTTTTTCTTTCTTCTTTTCTCTAGTTTTTATCACGGCATTTGTAAAATTGAGGGACACGTGGGAGCAAAGGAGAAACAAACAAAAACAAAACCAAGCAAAATAACGTAAATCTTAAGTATACGATAGATAGTTGATTAGCCATTTATACTAACATGAGCAGACCGAATAAACAGATTGTTGAACGTTGGGGTGGATTCTCGTCGCCATGACGTCCATTTCGCAATCAATTGATCAATCAATCAATCACAATATTATTGTTGTTATTATCATCATCATTATTATTATTATTACTATCGTCATGTTTGAATCCATGTCTATGCAGGGCGATTCGGACCGACCGAGCCATATTGTAAGGGTGGATTCCTTATGGAAATCTGAAGGAAAAAGTCCTTTACCAAAAATTTCCAACACCAATAGTGTCTGAGTTACTGAGGTTCAAAATAGACCTATCCTAGAGCCGGTACATGAGAAAGTCAGAGCCGTCTCAAGCTGGTTACAAGTCTTGAATTTTATAGTTTTTGTACCCGAGGTCCCCCCCTTTAGTTTTTGTACCTCACGTCTTCCCCATCGTGATGTTGATGGTCTAGGTCTTTCCCTCCATAGTTTTTGTACTCCAGGTGTACCTCACCGTAGCTTTCGTACCCCAAGTTTTCGCATCCACCAATTTGGTCAGCCAGGTTTTACTGTCCATAGTTTTTGGACCCAGGTCTTTCCCTCCGTGATTTTCATACTCCAAGTGTTTCTCTCCGAAGTTTCTTACTAAAACTACGAAGGAAAAGATCTGGAGTCCGAAAACCACGGAAGAAAAGGCATAAAGTACGAAATTTACGAAGTGGAAGCCCTGGATGACTCAAATCACGGAGCGGAAGATCTGGGGTATGAAAACTCCGGAGAGAAACACCTAGAGTCTCAACAATCACGGAGGGGAAAGACGTGGGGTCCAAAAACTGTGGACAGGAAAACCTGGATGACGAAATTTACGGATGGGAAGACCTGGAGTACGAAAACTATGAAGGAAAAGACCCAGAGCACGAAAACTACGATGGTGAAGACGTGAGATACGAAAATATCGAGGGCATGACTTGGAGTTCGAAAACCGTATGGGGGAAGACCTGGGGTACAAAAACTATGAAATTTAAGACCTGTGACCAGTGTAATACGGAGTGAGTCAATATCTGGATATCTAAATGAGAAATCATTCAGTCAGTCGCATTTGAGCGTGAGACGGCTCTGACTTTCTCAGGTACCGGCCCTGGGATAGATCTATTTTTGACCTCTGTAACTCGGACACTATTAGTGCTGGAAATTTTTGGTGAACGATTTTTCGCTTCAGATTTCCATAAAGAATCCACCCTTAGAATATGGCTCGGTCGGTCTGAATTACCCTGCCTATATACCTATATGTGGTTATTAACATTACCGATCGAAAAAGTGAATATATATTTACTTGCGGGGGAATTCGGAGTCACCGCTGGCAATCTAACCTAGCTAGCATAGGGAATATTTATTTTCCATCAAATCCGATCAATGTTTTGAAGAAGTAAAATACTGAGCCCTTTTCTGCCATCATGCTCAACGAGTTCTCGAAGTTTCATCAAAATCGGTCGAGTCGTTTACGTAAACCTACGATTCTCGTTCTCGAAACGGTTTCTGCCCACTTAAGATAGCGAGTCCGAATTCCCCCTAAGCACCAATGTCAGATATCAACCTACAGATGTAAGTATATGCACCACACACCTCAAGTACGCCGGCTTTTCAATAACCCTTAATATTGACTAAAGAAACTTCTGTAATAACTTTTCAACGTCACATCCTGAATTCTGTGGAAGCTAAAGATCTCTGCTGATCCGAAATATTGTCGATTTTCATGTCGCGGGGATCACGATCGGTCAACAGAAACGATAATTGTGTGATATGATCGTATCACTGTTTCACCTACTACGTAATCAAACGATTACTAATATTTAGTGAAGATTCGCGTAGGTATCTTCGCAATCACTCATCCGATTATGGTAGGACGATCTATTGCGAGATAGATCGATTTAGAAAAGGAAAATTTATGTGCTGATTCAAGACAATAAATACGTGAAAAGCAAAAAGAAAAAAAAAACAGATACAGAATTTAACAAACTATGAATGACCGAGGCAAACTTTTCCCTGACACGGTTAAGAACCTTCAAGGTTGAGTGAATTGTGAACTTATATGATTGTAGTTCAATTTTCACACTCGTCGGAAATTGTCTATTTTCTGCCCTTGCCACACAATATTGTGCAACCTTAAAGATCTTGAAAGTATTCTTGTCAGGTTCCATCTACTATTGGTACCATAAGAGTCTTGACCTCGACGTCACCGCTCGCCACTATCGCTGCTCGGTGACGTGTGTCTTTCCGAGACCTTAGCAGCTCCCCCAGTGGATGTCACTTATCCTCTCGTTTCCTCCAACTCTATGGATGACCTTCATAGGTATGACGATGGTACCAGCGACTTCTACTTGGATAGTGAATCGGATTGAGAGTTTCATCCGTTCCGAGGGTGAGTAATAATTTTCAGAATCTACAAATGGTACAAAGCTCTGCGGTCAAAGATTGCTTTTGGAGAAGCCAGAACTTTTGTGCAGATTCTTTCCAGGTGAGCTCTACTGAAGCGGCGCTAACGATCGCGGGGATTACGTTTCATCAGGGATTGCAAAAGGATCCAAAAGGATCTTCGTGGGTGGCTTTGTCCGTAGCTCCACTCATAGTTTCGATACTTTTAGCTACAACCTATGGGAGTAGTCTGGCCTCGGCTATCAACGTGCCAAGGTAATTCGTTATCACTAGATGCATCGGTACAGAATATCCGATGAACTAGGATCGGAGGATGGATAAGTATTATTACGATCGCCTAATCAACTGGTGATCTGATCACTCTAGATACGAGGCCTCGATAAACACGGTCTCTGAATTATCTGCCGGTGAGATTCAATGGGCTGGCACTCACCAGGTGTTCAATTTTTTGATCCAAGATGCTGAAGAGCCGGAAATTCGCACCGTGGACAAGAACTTCCAAGTACGGAGTCCAGAGCAATTAGCTAGGCTCGCGGCCGAGGAGGTCTTGGCTCTCGTGATTCAGCGACTTGAAGCTGGTGAGTGAAAACTGAGGGCTTTTGCTCTCCACGAATAAAGTACTCGTCATCAACGTGGATGGAGAGAAGACATGGACGAAGCACGTGAAACTATGGTATTCCATCATCACAGGTCATTACAGCATTCTGGACTACATGAACATGAAATGAACAGAAAACAAACGTGTGATGAGCGATGACATTTATCGGGCATTACTGCACATCGATACTACGCAAGAGTTCGCCATTTACTAAATGGTACAATAAGCGAATACTGGAAATCCAAGCGTCAGGAATTCGTGCCTACTGCAGGCGAGTCGATGTTGTTAATCGGTACTCGGCCGCACATGTGCAATTGCTCGTCAGCACAGGAGACTATATTGACATATCGTTCACTCTGTATAATGATGTGAACAATTTTTTACCAAAAATTTGCACGATTACCGATTATCCACATTGTGCTTCTCCACAGATAATCTAGCCAGCCCACGTCCAGTCAGGATAACAGTACGCCAAGCTCAAGGACCATTTATGATTTGGTAATCGGACTTTTCCTAAGTGGTCTGATCTTTCTGGTCCAACTAGGGTCCGGTACGGCCGAGGTCGAAGATTAACGCGAAAGAGATTCAAGAAAATAACGCCAACATTCAACTGCGGTGTAGAAGCTGCTGTTGCTGAGAAACAAATTGCAAAATTCAGTTGATTGGCTTCGTCTTCCATTTTCTCTTGTACTTCAAAATAAATTCAAGTACTTTGCTGTGTACATAGAATGTGGTAAGTACCGTTCAATGATTTCCCCACCGTCTTATCGAATTAGCTTCATAATTCGCGCAAAAATTACAACTGTCACGAAACGGTGAGAGATTTCATCATGGATAAGATATCATTGTATCCATTGTTGGCGTAGGTAATAATTGAGTTGTGTTCTCTGTCATTATGTGGACATATTATATCGTACAGGGGCTTCGCTATTGCGCATTTTATTCCTTCTCGTTCCTATACTCGAGTGACTCTCGCAGTTGCCACTTCCTTCGAAAAAAAACTACTCCTCCATTCACATCCGCTTAATATTCACTCACGTCACGGCATATCGGCGAGACATGGATCACTCGATATCCAAATCTACGTTCTGGATGCATCAATGATTTCTGTCAACGTTTCATCTTCGGGATGCAGCATAAGGGTCAAGTGAGCATAATCGATTACTTCGTGTTGAAAGAAGAGTTAGTTTAAAATTTCCTCCATTTTTCATTTCCGCAATTCTTTATTTCCGTTATTCATTAGAATAACACTCACCATTCGTTGTCACGGTGAAAGACAAATCGGTAAAGTCAGGTAGAGGAAAAACAAAATTGACCTTTCATGTTCACGAACGCCTCTTCTTCTTCATCCGCTGATTCCCTTTGAACGAATCTATTTATTCGAGCTGTAAATTTGTTCTTCATTCTTTAGGTTGCACTGCATATTACCTTCTCTCGCAACATTTGCACACCTTTTATCCCATTCATGGATTGAATTATGAATAATATTTACGCCTAGAAAACCACTTAGGTACGTTGTCTGTTCAAATAGTCATAATAAATATATCTTCTGTGCAAAGGTATATCATGTCACGAAGACATGCATCCGCTGTTGTTTGCTCGTCTGCAAACTTGTCATCGTATGATTACAAGAATAATATAAGTCTCAGTCGACCATAGCACAGCGAAATTCCCACTTCCGCAGTTTTATTCAGTTCCAGTGTAGATCCTGATCCACGTCTTCGTAGACCTCGATGGATTGCTGAATAGCACTGGGACTTGTTGGAAAGGCATTCTCATCCGTGTTGAAAATCGGCAAAACATGTTATCGATAAATCTGGTTGTCAAAATTATGGGCTTAACATCAATGGCATCTGCGATTGTAACTCCTGATCAACTTTATAAGATGGTAGACCACGTAGTTGAATTATACGTGAATGATAGCTGTTTGGTGGTGATATCCTGCAGTGGCGGATACACGACCACGAATTACGTTTCCACGGTATACGTTGATCCTTACGTGCAGGATCAGATGGAGAATCGGAACGCGAACGTGTCTCACGAAGAGAGTTACAAAACGGTGGTTCTTGCACCAGTCCTTGAAATGGGGTGCAATATGTGAGTATCTATTCTACCCGAGATGAATCAGAGCCATCCGCGGTTTCTTGCGTAGAAAAAAAGATTCTTTCTGTCCGTGTCGAATAACTACCGTTCTCAGGTTCCTCATCCAAACAGAGAATCCTGGCATGCAGGTCCGGCTTATTGAGAGAACCTTCGTGCACGTGAATGAGAGGAACCAGCGTAGATTTATTGTCATCCCGCCGATCACTAGGTTCACCAGAGCGTTGATCGGGACGCAGGACGAGGTTTTGGATTCGGAAAATTTTGACTTTCGATCAGTTTTACAGGAGAAATCTGTCCAGTACATTCCGGACATGATTTTCGCAGTCCCGAACGACGACGATCACCATGTGGCACTATTAACACACCGCTTCTCTGGCTCCGGCGAACTCTGGTGCCAGGAAATGCCCCTTGACACTTACGACGTCATCAGAGAGAAGTTCAGGCTGCGGGCAAATCTATTTCCCGATAAAGTCAAGGACCTCGAAGGAAAAGTTCTGAAAGTCGCACTCTTCCACTATCCACCATATTCCGTTGTCATCTACGACAATGACCGGAAGTGAGTCTAATCTAATTATAATTCAAAAACTCTATGCTGACCCCAAAAATCGCTATAGCATCAGGGTCGACGGAACCGAGTGGCGCTTTGTCGTGGAGTTTGCCAAGCTCCATAATTCTTCTTTGGAGGAAGTCGTCGATAACGAGGGAGCCTGGGGACACATCTACGAGAACTTTACTGGCGAAGGAGTTACCGGAAACCTAGTTGAGGATAAAGCTGACATCGGAATGAGTAATGGATGATCAATCACCTCGTTCTAATGACTCAGTGTCATCAAGTCAGTAATCCTGTGGACGTTGTTCCAGCTGCTTTATACACTTGGCACTATGAATCCCTCTTCCTGGATCTTACTGCTCCTTACTATCGCACCGGAGTAACGTGTCTCGTTCCGGGACCCCGTCAGCACCCGCAGTGGAAGTCACCCGTTCTCCCTTTTTCCCGAACTCTTTGGGTGACCTTCATAGGCATGATGATAATATCAGCAATATTCACGCGAATAGTAAATCAAACTGAGAGCTTGATCCTTTCCGAAGGTGAGTAAAGGCCTGGTAAAATACTTTGGGCAAAAATGTAACGACATGGCTTCGGGATAGAAGGTCATTCCAGGAAAAAACTGAGCTTTCATGCAGGTTCTGTTGGAATGAGCCTCGCTGAAGCCGCGCTAACGGTCGCAGGAATTACACTTCTCCAGGGTCTTCGCAAGGAGCCAAACGGACCTTCCTGGGCAGCCTTGTCTATAACTCTGCTTATTGTGTCATTGCTTATCGCTACAGCTTACGGAAGTAGCCTGGTCTCAGCAATAACCGTGCCAAGGTCCTTACATGTCACTATATGCACCCGTTCAAAACATTTGATAAGTTGAAATAAGAATAGGGATATGGATCTCTGCGTCGATTCTTCACTCTATCAATCACTTTGTCAACTCAGATACGAGCCACCGATAGACACAGCCTTGGAATTGGCGACTAGTGGATTCCCATGGGGCGCACCTCACCAGGCATGGATTTTTTCGATCCTCAATGCTGACGAGCCGGAAATGCGCACCCTCGTCAAAAACTTCCGCGTACAAAGTCAAGCGGAGCTGGCTAGACACTCAGCCGAGGATGACAATTGGGCTTTTTCACTTGAACGGCTTCAAGGTGGTGAGCGAAGGTTATGAGCATTGTCGCTGACACGCGCACCGTAATCGCAATCACGACAAGTCAAGGAAACACGAGAACAGTAACTAGAAATTTCGGTATGTTATTATCCCAGGTCATTTCAGCATCCAGGATTACATCAGCCGGAAGTCGGCGGAGAAAATGCATCTTATGAAGAGTGATATTTATTGGGAATACTGTGTCTCGATGCTGCGCAAGAGTTCACCGTATACAAAATGGTACAGTCAACGAGTATTGGAAATTCAAGCATCAGGAATCCCGGCCTATTGGGAAACTGACGTTACACAACGGTACCTGGATGCTCGTACGCAGTTCGCCGTTAATAAAGGTATTCTGATATTGTCACATCTCCTCATCTCCGTTGATAGTTGGTCAGATTTTCTTCCAGCATTGCTAACTACTGGAATTTTCGTGTCCACTTTCTATCACAGCAAATTTACCTGGTCATCATGCTCCAGTGAGGATGACGGTCCGTCACATTCAGGGAACATTTTTTATCCTTCTTATTGGACTGACACTGAGTGGTATGGTGTTCCTTGGAGAACTGTACATCGGCCGGAAAGTAACACTATAAGAATAGCATTGATTCGGCAAGAGATTCATGACTTTTATGGAATTCGTGATATTTTTTTCTAGAGAGAGCTCTTTTCATTTAATCCAATTCTCTGCTCGGTCCGCATATCACTTTCGGAACAGTCGAATTACATAATGAATGAATGACTCGTGATTAAGCGATGATGAAACAGCAAATCGATTTCTATGTTTTTATTGGCATAATGATGTGCAATTGATTTCCCTTCACGCTATTCTATATCCTTCAAAAATTGTTAGTTCTTCGTTAATATGTTGATTATATTCATGGAACCTACTTTGCAAACGGAAGGAATATGTGGAAAATCCACACTTTTTTCATCACTTCCGGTTTGGCATCCTTTTCCTCTGTCCCATTATCTATGTATCCTGTGAGACGCGTCGGAGATTTCCGAAATGTTTTTCACCAGTTCCCAATTAGGGTACGGAATTTCGGAAGGTTCACTTTTTCTTAATATCAACAACATTTTCCAAACAGTTTTATTGCGGAAAGGTGATAATTATGTCAAAAAGTTGGTCGTACGTCAAATTTCGTGTCACTACATCGTCTGTCAGGGAAGAAAAGCATTCAGATTTTTCGGAAGCAGTAAGTGGCCACAAAACTGTTTCAAATCAGTAGCGCACGATTATCGAAAAACAATTTTTACTTATTCAAAAAGAATGCATATCGCTCCTGAACAATCGATAATCAAACTGTACATCGGGCTTTTTCTTTGATGGTCCTTCGCCTGATTCCGGATCATCTCACGATCAGTGAGGTACGTGTGCATGATGAGGAACGACATTTACTCGGTGTACTGTGTTTCAATGTTGCCTGCAGAAAGCTTCTCGTATGCGGGATGTTCTGGATCTACAGTGATCAGGAATTCCTGCCTTATGATTGAAAGATATTGCGTAATGTCACTTGGGCGCGCACGCACAATCATATCCATAGTGACCATTTTCACGTTCAAAGGACCAGCGCCGTTTTCCATAACATTTAGAAACTAAATTCTGTCAACGAACTTCGCTGCAGATTACGTGGGAAGGAATAAAGTAGTGAGGATAACGGCTGACCAACTACACGGAACATTTTCTGCGGTTTTGAAGGCCTCTTGCCGAGGGATCTGGTATTTTTAGGCGGACTAGAATGAGGAAAGAATGGTAGAAGCTTCACAGAAAAAATGGTAACGTCTAAAGATCAGATTCATTTCTGAATTAACGATTTTTATCTCCCTGTTCTTGAAATCGGTTGTAACAAATGTTCGAAAGATGAATTTGATTAGGACTGGTCGTGGCAGTATGACGGCACGTCGTCTGTATTCACGTAAAAAGTTCCCCTGGCTGGCAGCAGCGAAGCGATCGGTCCAGGAACTGAGCACGTTGCTTCAGTGCAGTCCAGTCGGGGGGCAAAGAAGCTCAACCTATACAACATTTCGAAAAACAGAATTGAACGATCCGTAGCGAAGAGTAACTATCGCCATTCAAAATGATAATAACCTGTTCCACCGCTTGCCGATGAAGTTGCAATTCGGATTCTCAATTATGTGGTTCAAATAGCCAATTGCCTTACTGTGCGAACATGTCAGTCTTTGCAGAAGTGGGCCTACAAAATTTATAGTATTGATTATCGAATATTCTAAGCAAGAGGTTTTCAATCTTGTATGATATGAGGATTCGCAGAATCACTTACAGCTCGGTTGATTCCTTCCACCATTGAAATAAAAGTCAACGTCTCCAACAGCCCGGTGCATTCCGAAGGCGTACGAAGTGTGGAACACCTGAACGAATTGAGCGTCCGATGAGCAAATTCTGTTGGAACACGGATTGAACTCGAATCCTGGTCCCGCAGGATCGAGCGCCATGATATGGTGGATTATTCCTGTTTGTCTCTTTTGTACATCCTTTCCAGCAAATCCTACTACCTGGGCTCCCAGACTGTGACCAATCAAGTTTATGTTCCGAAGTTCCATTCGGTAGTCCTTTGTCAATCGACCGATGAATCTTTCGACAAAATTGATTGTGTCATTGTACGTGTTCTGTTATAATTGAAAGCCATCCTCTAAAATATCGGCGATAAAGTCTCGGTTTCGTAAATTATTGAAACAAAGAAAAACAACAACAAAATTCAAATATACCTCGACATTTTTTTGCCTACGTCTCTGGTGTTGCTGACGGCAGTAGGGTAGCCTAATAACCTTGTGAGTGATATTCCGCCAGCGGTACAAGATCCTTCTCTCCAATCAACGGAGAATATGTTGACATCGTACTACATGGAAATATTGATAAAGGAGCATGGAATTACTAAAATGTATCTTGCAGCTTCAACGTGATAAATTTAACGACGTGGCTACTTGAGAACGAGAATTTGTCTCACCCTGTTCAACATGGTATCCACGAGTTTGAGATATCGCGAGGTATTAGCCTCAGACGTAAATCCATGAACTAAAAAGATCGTTAACAAGTGAGGATCGAATGGGATCTCATTCGATTCCAAATCCACGATTACACCATCCGGGATCTTTCTGCCGAGTAATAATCTCTCTTTTTAACTTTTCCAACTATTTTCTCTTGCATCTCATGCCATTCTACGAGAAGCATAATGAATGATCCAGAAGAATATTGCGCCATGGATGAATTGCAAACGGGTGAAACGTGAGAAAAACTTACAAACAAAATTCCGAAATTGTTTATTTTACCTGCTGTAAAGTAAATAGTCAACGCTGTCTTCGCCCAGAACACAATCCGGAATTATCTGCGTTAAAATTCCATCGGAGAGGATTTCTAAAAAACAATCACATACCGTTCTTTATCAACAGGTTCATACAGTGGATGAATGGAAATCAAAAAACGGTATCATTTTTCTTGATTTTCTTTTCACTTTTGGCCGTCTAGGTTTCTTTTTCACTTGTAGTCCAGACTTTCGTATACGGGGAATCCCCGTCATCTATCGCTATTCCCAATGTCGTCATAATTCTAACACCTTACGTATATGTACAACAAACTGGCCGGCTAGATGAGAAAAAGTAGCCACTTGAACACACATTCACTGTATTAGAGGAGATATCGTGGTTCACGAACTAATAGAAGTGCCGGCACCTCCAATCATACGATTCTGAAATGTTTCCATTTTCACACAGTAGCCGCTTTCGGTACTTTTTCTATCTACACAATTTTCAAAGTGGGCCGAGCCTGAAGGTGACAGTCGAAGGGGGCGATAGGTGAACGTTCTTAGGATTTTCTAATACGTAATATTTTTCACCTTTGCAAAAGGAAGGTAAAAGTATGAGCAGAAATTTCCAACCTCCGAACGCCGGTGCCATGTTCGTGGATATTGGATGGATTTAATGTATCGGTATTCTCACTCTGAGTATATATAGCAACATTCCTATCAGGTTATCAAGTCCGATGTACATCGTCTATTTCCTGAACAACTGGCAACTTATTCCGTATTCGTGCATTTTCAATTCTTATTTTAGAGTTTATCATAAACTTTGCATAGTTAGAAACTACACATTATGCAGAATTTTTATTTCCCCGCCGAGTATAAACAGTCGATACAATGCAGAATATATCCATCCAGGACCGTATATATATTTATTATCGTAGCTTCTGTCAACGTGTTGTATACACGTACGTACTTATCTATAATCTATTTATTATTCCACCTTCAACGAGCTGTCGAACAATGAATACTTGAAAAAACTTCGTTAAAACGACGTCGGAATTATTCGTTCCGGCATAAATCAAATCAATTCAATCAATTCTTTCCGTCATCTAATTCACAAAATAATTGACGGAAGCTGATTTCCCTCATTCTTCGCTCGATCATACTAGATAGATAGATAAACGCTATCAGCGCCCAAAACACAATCCAGAAATGAAAAATTCCTAATTCCTCCGGCAATCACAATTCCTGGAGAAACGAAAAACTGCTAAAAACGCACAAAATATTTTAGCAAAATACACGATTCCCAGGACTCGAGCGAAAATGGTATCTCCAGTATTCCGGATGTTATGCGCGACAATAACTATAATAGCCCATAACTTCCGAACCGATAAAGATATCGATGCGATACAGCTCATTACATCCGAACACTGGCACGTGCCTCTTTTTGAAAGTAATAGCCAACAGGAGGAGAAGAATAAGATGAACATCCGAACTACTGCATATGAAACCCAGGTATTGTGATGAAATATTATGCATATTTGGTTCGAAAAAATTCAATCGGCCGCAAGGTAAATGTTTTTCACAGGGTTTTCAGAATGGCCCTCGCTGGAGCATTAGTATATAGCGTTAGAACTTACAAGTGCGGAAAGCAGGCGATTACCGTCGAGTTTGAGGTTAGCATCACGAGCCGAAGACGAATGGAGTAATCGCACTCGTATTCGTACGAATGCAGTATGAGCCGAGGCGATTGCTGCTAACCTCACAAGAGCCAGAAATCGCCTATTCGCACTCGTCACACACCATATTTTTTGTAATTCCTACGAAGGTAAGTTTGATTTGAGAAACAAACGAGTCAAATAAAACTCATTGTTATCAGGTTAATGGTATATCGGTAGTGTATTTCCTGCTCAACTATAAACTCACACCGCATGTATCTCGTATCTCTATTTTTCATTTTTTCATATAAAACTATTTTAGCCAGGGCGCAACCAAACCAATTTTCCCGTTTAAATTAGATCGTTAACGGAACAAAGGGAACTGATAGGCCCGTGAAAGTCATCGTAATCGACAAGGAAATGACTTTTGAGCATCGTAAAAAAGGTCCGTGTCGCACATTTCGATCTATATCTCAGCCTAGGCATCTAAAACGAGCAAAAGGGGAAAAGAGCGCAATTCTGCATGGAATTCCGAACACGTACCGCCAAAAACATCTTCGGTTCATGCTAGAACGAAGCCGCAAAACCGAATCGCCAAAATACATAATAATTGACGATTGACAATCGCCAGGCAGCCATGCTTATCAGAGTCATTTGGGGTTCTCCGCCGAGCTTACGATTAGTTGGCTCAATCGATACTGTTACCAGCGAATCTTCGACGCGTCGGTAATGCCGGTGGCACAAACTTATAAAAACGGTGAACTGTGAAACTGGGTGATGAAAACTGAGCACGGGATCGCCCTCAAGTTCGATATTTTTCATCATCATTTTTTTTATTCTCATTTTGTTGTTCTATTCACTTTTTCTCAGTAAGTATGAACAGGTGATATGAAAAGATACTCATCCACGACTGTATTCACTGTCGTAACTTTTGTGGACACCCTATATGTTGCGTTTGCTTACAACAGAGACCGCAAATCAACGGTGTTATAAGCATTTCTAAATAATTACAAATTATTTCTATGATCATCACGCAGCTATTCAAATTTTTGCACAAAACTAACAAGCAGACAAAAATTCTGTTACATGCGGAGGTACATTTTTCTTTCTAATTCATAATCCACATTTTGATAATATAGTTTGAAACTCTCACTGAATGATACAATATGATATCGTTGAAAAACGGTTTAGCTTTTTTTATAGCAAAACATCGAATATATTCTCATCGGGGAGATTCTCGTCCGCAGAAATTTCCACGAGATTACCCGATCTTGGTGATTCGCCAGCTGTGCGATGCAGAAAACCAAAATTATTAATGACACTGAACCATTTAGGTTGAGGATTTCTTACTTACACATCATGCAATTAGCAACTCGAAAATCGATTCACGTGAAATCACGCAATCTGTAAAAACAATACCGACCGCAGATATCTTCTGTAACTTTGTACTTACATTCGAAATCTAAATTGAGTTCTGAATCATTTTTAACAATGTAAAAAAACAGACAAAATCATTTTCACTCACTGCAGTAAGGCTTTCCAATATTCGTCTCGACATAGAAAGTCCCTCGTGCATCGAAGCTCGGTGCTGATGGTCCGGCGATTGTGCAATAATCCGTGCAATTAGCCGGGGTGTTTCTGTAGCCCCTGATCAAGAAAATCAATTTCGAATTAGGACTCGAGATATTGACCATTATTCATAGTCCAAATTATTTACACTCCGGTATACGTTCATGGACGGAAGATAAAAAGCTGCGTTAAGAGATTTTATCGATCCCACTCACTCGGTGCGAGACCATGTCTTGGCCATGAAATTGCAATTCGAACTCGCGATTGCCTCTATATAATAATCCACTGCCCTATCATGCGAGCATCCAGGTTCTGCATGACGATAAATTATGTGAAGGGAAACAGATGAATGAAAGAAGTTTAAGAAAAGTGATTTCATTCCAATCCCACGACACAATTCAAGGCAAAGCTTTATATTTACTACTGAGTAGGCAGCTCATCTGAAATTCTCCACCATTGAAGTAAAGATCGGCATGTCCGATGGCTTCCTGAAGACCGAGCAGCCTAGAAGTGTGAACAACCTCGACGAAAACTGCGTCTATTTTATCAAGACGTTCAGCGGAGTCGAGTCCCCTGAATAAAGGACCAGCTGGATCGAGTCCTGTGACCATTGGCACATCGGTTTAACTTATCCTGCAACTCGTCTTAGCCTCGATTCGTGAGCAAATTTTGGAATTCAAGTTGTCGATACCACAGATAGCAGATTTTTATACCGAATAAAAAATTTTCAGCGGACCCACCAGTAATACGTCCCAGTTTATCACCCCGGTATGATTGAATAGATTTCCCAGCAAATCCGGCAACGTGAGCACCTAAACTGTGCCCTATGATCCACACGTCTTTCAGCAGAACTGAATAATCATCAACGAGGATCTCGATGCACCTTTTGGAATACGAATTCGAAGTTCATCTGGTTAAGCGACTGCACGCGCCTCAATGGTGGTCGCAACTCGAAATTTTTAGGAGGTCTAAAGATTTTGATTCAAAACAAAATTCGATGGCAAGTACATGCATGTAAGATGGATTTCTCATTTCTTCAATAGCGTTTCCAACTGGTCGCACTAGTGTACACTGATCGTGAGTGTAGGTAAACCAGCGTTGTGTAGAGCGTGTTCAGCTGGGTAGTGCGATTATCAGCGCGTACTAGTGTCTCTGTTCTACTGGCAGTGCAGCGCAAAGTTTGTACACCAGTGCAGAAAAGTGTAGAGCGTGAAACCTTTTGATTGCGAGTATTGTGACGGAACTATTGCCATCGTCCTCCAGCAGCAAAGATGAATCCAGTTAACTCGCGGAGAGTATGAAGAGGCGAAACTACAGAATCCGATAGAAATCGTATATGAATGAATAAACAATAAATATAATAAATTGTACCAACAGTGCCGTCTTTGGGGATCGCAAGACCCCGGGCCAGAATTTCTTCGGGGGGCTCCCGGAGTACGTAGTATTTATTTCACTTATAGTTAACGAGAACACAGATTTCCGGTTGGAATTGCTTCATTCTGCTTAAAAATTTGCAAAATAGTTGAAAAATTTAATTTTCGGTCTAAGAAAATGGGCCCCGGGTCCCGTGCCTAAAGACGGCTCTGCCGACCAGTTGAACACTCTTGCTGCACTACACTGGCCTACCCTGATACACCCGATGCGTGTGATGCGCGCTCACCAGTGTGTAGTACGCTCTAATGCAACATGTATCAAATTTGTCACTAGTGACATGAATTGCAGAATCTGGATCCAGTTGAAAACGCTATGAAAGAATTAGTAAAGTACTACCTAGGGAACGATTGGCGATCAACGTCGAAGAAGAACATCAAATCATCTATGATTGAAGGAATTCATCAGTTTGCTTCTACATCACGCGAATTAGAATGAAATTTCAGACCTCCTTGTCTTGAACAGTCGCCTAACCAAATGAATGAGTTTTCGGGATATTGAGGTTGCGCGAATCTCTCGTTTTTCTTTTCATTCTTGATAAAGAAGAACGATGAAGAAAAATCAAATAGCATGGGATGGGAATTGCGAATTTTCATGGGATGTAGACATAATTTAACTTTCGCTTACCTAGCGACGTAATTGCCAACATCTTTGGTATTAGCAGCAGCTGAACTATAGGATTGTAAATTTAAAAATCTTATGGTTTCCGAACAAGCTCCGACTCTCCAATCGACGACAAAAATATTTCGTGGTCGCTGTAAAATCGATCTAGGATTTAAAACAAAAATGCTAAAGAAATGATCGTCAGAGAAAGAAAACGAACGAACAAATTTATGAGGGAACAAGTGGAAGGAGACAAGGATAAAACTACTACCGACATTTTTCAAAAGAGCTGATATCGTGTCATTCACCCAATTCTTTGTTCCATCGCTTAAGAAACCGTGAATCAAAAAAACCGTGTCAAAAGTCGAATTTACTGGAATTACTCCAGGCATTTCTAGTTTCACTTCAGTACCATTACAATATGGGGAGTATAGTAATAGCCGGATATTTCCTGCTCCAGATGTGCATTTTGATAAGAAAAAAAATATTCTTCTCGAAATTGATGCTGTGACTGAGATGTGTTGTAGTCCTGTAAAAAAATAAACCAACGGACAGTGAAGAAAAAATCCAATTATTGATTCTGTAGTTCTGATTGATACATCTACTTCACAAAGATATGGGATCTGAGAATTATTTTTTCTTCTCACCAGTGACACTTCCTTCGTCCTGAGTACCAGAAATAATGACAACAAGTGAAATTATGATTATTATGGGTCTCATATTATATCCTGTTCGATTGTTGCTGATTTTGTACGTCGTGAAATTTTGATTGAATTTAAATTGACGTAGAATTGAAAGCGTTAGTTCAAAAATTCCATTCCATTCCAAGTAGAACAGCTGTTTACAGAACGTTACGTTTCATTTACATTCAACATTACATCAGCTATTAAATGTCGTCATCGTAAGATTTGGTTGCTGCGTTAAGACCCTGTTTACAATCAAACTATTTTTACGCATTTGTAATCTATATCTGATGAACTATTGACCATATCAACGTCATACATTTTTTTATAAATATATTGCGTTCATTCAGAATCATAGTACGCAAATATCCAACTTCATCGCTGAACTTCATCGTTCGATTTATCGAGCTTCGGAAATGACGAATGATTTGAAAACTTTACGTCCAATGGAATTAACGGTAAGGAATAAAAATTCACCTGTTCATTCTCAAAGAACCAAATCAGAATTACACCATTTTTTGAAACTGCGCGCCTTACTTTATGCAACCCGTAATCCATGAGTGTGTTAACAAACAACTTCGTCCAGGAGCTTTATCTTATCTACCGAACCTCTGCTACCACAGTTTTTGATTGCGCTGAAAGATGACGGTGGTGCTCATTATTCAAAACTAGATTTTTTCTCTTTCGAAACCACAGCGACAGCGCCACGAATGATAATTTCGTAAACTATTTTTGCCGCAGGAAATTCGGCGGCAATCCGTATAGATTATTTTTAACATCGTAAACTTAGAATTAACTCGATTGATAACCAACTATTGTTTTCTGATTTCTGTCCCATTTTTATGAAAAGTATAAAAAGTTTATTGAAATCATGTTGAACCAGTAATGTAAGAGAACTTGATTTCTGTTTCTTTTTTCTTCTCTCAAAACTTTTCCATGCATTTCCAGAAGTGTGAGTGCGAGGGAGTATGATTATTATCATTATCAGAAATCAAAAAGGCCTGTTCGTCAGATTTTCCTATTGTCTAATATTCGGGAAACTGATTTTTCAGTTCTCTTCTCTTTGTTTATGATTCCGAGAAAATCGCTGATACGGTTTAATGATACTGATAATCATTTTACCAAATAAATACTGTAATTTCGATCCGATTGAACATGTCATTTCGATGTGGGTGTACAATAAACACGATGCATAATAAACACGATTGGATACGAACTTCGGTTCATTTCCACCCTGTTTTCCAATTCTGTATTTCTTTTGTGAAGAATAGAATGAGAGAAACAGAAAAGAAGAGTTGGAAATCCTGCGAATGCGCACTAGGTGTTGGCGGTCTCGTGAAATCTAAAGCTCAACTACCCCTAGATATTGCGTTAGTACGTTTGCCAGTATCACAGGCATCGCATGGGCAACCCAGCCCCCGGAAAACCAATTCGCGAATTATAATATAAACAACAAAAACACGAGGACAAAAAAGAAAAGAAATTGCAAATTCATTTATCCAAATTCGATCGAATTCTAATTCCGTGTTTTCTGTTCCCACGATTTCACCTGTAGGGGGTACATTCAGAAATATAGGAATCCTAAGAATAAGTGGAGTTCAACATCGAATCGAGATAAGAATCGAAAAACCGTATTATAAAAATAATTTTTTTCCCCGTTTTTCAATACGCTAAATCTCTGACAGTTTTTGTGAACTCTAATGTTCTGGAAAGCTTTTCAATGATCATACTGTGCAATGAAACGAAATAGAATATAAAACCGAAAAGATCGAGAATAAGAAATTAAAAACTATGGGATTTTTTTCTCAATTGTGGATATAGATGAGTTTCGTTCAATGTAGGGCTTGATCTTACGGCTCAGAATCTTCTTTCGAGAATAAACTTTTTCAGAGAGATAAAAATTCAAAGACAATCCAAACTTGGGTAACAATAAATTATTGGCAAAATAAAGAAGACGGCTAAAAAATACAATGACGGTACGCTTTTCCCAGGAGGACGTGAATAATATTCCTCACGAGTGGTTAGAGACGATAGTGCATTATATGGCCGGTTTCAAAAATGATACAGTTGATTTTTCCCAACCGCACTTACGATCTTCTGTTGTGAAGGTATATCCTTTGTTCGTGTTGATGTATGGAGCTCTGGTAATCGGTGGAACGCTCGCAAACTTTGCGATGGTTTATCATATCGTGAAATATCGTTTGTACAGAGATCCTACTTACGCGTTTTTGATTAACATCGCTATAACCGATGTGATTAAGTGCATTTTTGTATTACCCATATCGCTGACTGTGATGCTTGTTCAAAATTGGGTCTTCGGCAAATTTTTATGCTACTTCCTGCCCATGCTGCAGGTAAGATCTTCTCGTTGATATATATCCATATTTATCTATAGATAAGCCAACAAAAACAGACAAGCAATTTCGAAAAATTTGAATTATTTTTCATTATCCTCAATACAATAATTAGTTACTGTATAATCACGGAAAACTTAATTATTTGGAAATCATTTTTTGACAAAAATTTTGAAGAACAAATAGGAAAACTAAAAAACTTGATTGCAACAACAGAAACGAAAGACAGCAAAAAAATCCATGTTTTTTTATCAGCGTATTTAATTACGTCGGGGGAGTCGTTTGAAAACTGGCTAAATATTGTTCGTCCAAACTTTTACGGGCCTCAAAAAAAAGTCCATCACATAACTTTTTCTTTTATATTCCGAATTCTCATCTACGTGTGCTTCGCTGATTGTTTTAAAAAATTGATTCACCTTACTGGATCTTATTCCGATTGCAAATAAATTTCCAAGCTCCCTCTACATATATCTACATGGCGTATATAATTTAGTGTAAGGTCTCGCGCTGTTTCAAATGTGGAAAATGAAACTCGTAGATCATCTCTTCAAGCCACACGAAAATGAATTGAGAAATTGTTTAGAATTTTCCACGAGATTAAGGTACGAGATCCGTCGATAACTTAAGCCGATCATTTCGCTCGATGTATTTAATGGTGAACCTCGATACGCGACTATACAAAATAATTTACGTCTAGACATGATATTTTCAACAGAGATATGAGATCAGAAGAAAAAAACTGTGATATATATTATGAATAGATAACGTGAAAGAATTTTCGAAAGAGTATTTTGAAGCAAAGAAATCAAGCTACAATTTCTGTTCGCAGAATTTATTTACAATTTAGTTTTTGGTTTTCAAATTTTGGGCTCTATAGAATAGGAGACTACATTGTGCTATATTTATAAAGCAATAAATGCCGCTGTCACATTCTTTGTCAAACCTTTTTTGAAAAATCTACAGACGGTTAGATGGATTTAAAAAGAAAAAAACCAAAATTGAAAAATCCACCACAATGATTTTTAAATTAAGCTGGAAGTGAAGAACAAAATCGCATGAATATAAACTATAGACGACCAGAGAGCTCGATCTTTCTGTTCTGAAACACTCTTCGCTGAAAATATCTTCTACGATTTGTATTCGCGCAGATACCAGAGTCTCGAAAACCCTCCGACGCATAGAGGAAGAAAGAAAAGCGGAAAAACAGAAAATTTGACAAGCGTGATCTCGGATCGTGTATTATTTTATATGTATTTATTCACCAGTCACGCAACTTCCACATTATCAAATATCAGCTTACCCCTGGGTCACGCCAGAAGGGTGTTGAGGACTAGATAAGTTTTCCGTAATATCGTTCCAAACGACAAATTTTCTTCGCACAAAAGAAACAATTACTGGTGCGAGAAAACAGTTCGAAAACAACAACGATATCCAGTGGTACATTAACTCAACTTCCGTGAATATTTTCACACAAATAATCCCCGAGCGATGCCCGATACCAATTTATTACAACAAATACATAGCTATCACTTCCCTCTGCGGTGAAATACACGATTTAGGAATAGGCATACCCAATGAAGCTCTAGGGTCAACCTCTGGACCGCGGCTGTTTGATTTTTATCAAGCCTTCTCAACATCCTGTACAACACCTGAATAAAAGTTACCGCACATTCATTATCCTCTGCCTCTAGATGTATTTTCCATTTTCGTTTTTCTATGTTTTTTTGTACTATGGGTATTGTCCAAAAATATCGTTCGCTTTTCCAGTTTTCTTGTCAATTTCCACAAGTTTATTTGTCTTTCGTCGCCTCCTCTGGGAATAGAACATGCGTAGACCTATTGGAAAAATCGACGAAATAGGAAATAACTGCGATAATCTAGAATTTTAGCACAAGACTTACTCATCATTCGTAGATATAGTCAGTTACACAGATGGATATGTATCGAAATTATAATAGAATATACATAGTTCTACGCAGGAAAATGAATTGAAGGATATGATTTCGCGCTGGAAAGAAGCTCAGGAAGAGACCTGCAGATGATCACAAATTAAAGAAAAATATGGTGAACAAAGTCAAGGAAAAAAGCAGCATAAAAAAATAACAAAACTTGGCGTAACAGCATGACAGCAATCGAGTGGAGTGAAATTAAACTTCAACCCGTACTTGAGCCCGTTCGATTAGCTTCAACCCTTGCGATCATCAATCACCGTCTTCTCGAGCTGGAAGAAATGTTTATTTTTCGTTGTTAGTTTGGAACCGAAGAACCAAGAACTTTCCGAAATTCGTGGCAAATTGTATTATTATGTTACGTCAATATCACTCATTTTTGGTAACCATTTTTTCCTCATTCTACTTTTCCTTTACTGAAATTGTATTCCTGCTCTCGGGTCAAGTCGAAAAATAATTTTCCACAACTCTGATCACTTCATCCGTGGCACATCGATACAGCGACTGGGATAACTATTAGCTACACATCTTTTTGGCAATAATTTCAAACGCTTTTCCGCATGAAATTCATTAATGATAAGTCGACCATTATTTTGTTTATCTGTTCATTTATCCATTTATTTAGTCAAATTCAATGGGTAGGTGAGATCGACATCAAACGCAAGGAGCTTCTCATTCGTATACGGTTTTACTTTACTTATATTTCACGCAGCTGGTAGGCAGTGGGTATAAATTTCAGAACAACCCTCGCCACGCAGTTCTAGCAAGGAGCCAAACTTTCTACCCTTAACCATTCCTTTCCTGGAGATATTCATTTATTCCTTCCTTCCGCGCTCCCTTCCCTCGCTCATCCCTGCCTTCATTCTTTTCTTTTCATCTCTTTGCGGTACCTGATTTTTACCTAAACTTCAGGTAACTTTCAACCCAATCTTTGAATTTTTTCGGTGCGAAGAATATCGTGTTGTACAAATTATTCAACCGTTCATTCGTTCGTTCACATCAATCAGTCGATCAAGGTTCAGCAATTGTTTTGGTTTATTTCCCTCCCCGGTTTCGATGTACAGAAATCTTCGGAAAGCCGATACAGCGGAGTATGAAGAACAAGCAATCTACATTAATCTAGATTCTCGAGGAAAAATTCCACTTCTGCGCAGTGGGAAGAAAATTAAAAAATTCAATTACACTGTGTCATATAAATTGAAAATTTGGATAGTTCGAATGTATTTGTGTGCATACAACTACGTAACGTTACGTTACGTACAGTTGGAGCGGTTTTTGGTTGGTGATGTTGTCTCGAAAAAAGCCTGCTGCTGCAGATACGTAGCGAGGGACCAAAAAGAGAATACCTACATACAACGCGGCAACCATATCTCTAGAAATTGTGTCACCAAGTAGGACATTCCGAATCAACGATCTAATACGCAATTGACCGCAGTCGTTCCACTTTCCAAGCCAAATGGCTGAATTTGGATCGACGACGATATTCACGCGTTCCCTATCTCTCCCCTCGACCCCTAACATAAAAGAAAAGGAAACAAAAATCGTGAAACAAGCATCGAACTCAGCGATGTAATTTCATTTCTCACTTCTCGTTCCGTGCCACTGTTCTTTTTTCAATTTCTACGAGCGACCGCGACGTATAGGCAGGAATCTGCAGTCACATTCTCTCAATTCGTGTAGAATACACAAATTTTTGTGGAATGTAATTCTGTGGAGGATTCAATTTTCTACAAGAATGGTCATTAGGGCGGAAAGAGTAAGATTTTCAGATTAGAAGTTAAATTAAATTAAATTGGACGATTGAACAAATTCATCTTCGCATAAAACGGACTTCAAACGGCTCCCCAGCTTTTCAACTATCCAAGCAACGCTTTTGGCTCTAACGACTATTTTTGTAGAAAACTAGATTCGCCACGAGATTGTCGTCTGAGTATTTCCTGTACAGCCGATACTATCCAGTCGTTCGGAATTTCTTCTCACGTTTTAAAAACACGGGAGAGAAGTCTTTGATTTCTTCCGATTTTGTTCATTTTGTTCATGATTGCTCTAACTTCTCTACGACGTTTTTCAGGATATACCTCTTCACGTATCCATGATCACGTATTTCCTAATCGCCTGGGACAGATTCAGGATGCTGAGTGATCCCATGAAGCCTCGAATCCCGGCTTTCGTCTGCGCCTTAGGCACCTGGTTTTTCGCTGTCTGCATCGTTCTGCCTTATCCGATCTACACTACTTATCTAGACCTTGAGGTGAGTTCGAACAATGGTTTTAATAATTCAAAATGACGATTTTCAAAAAGCAAAATTATCAAAAATAGGTATGTGAACAAGAAAGCGAAAGGCACTGAAACTATAGTTTGAGAATATCGTGAAACGTTCAACAATAAGGACATTCTCGCAAGTTCGGATACGAAATTAAAAAACTGCCATGCCACAAGCCGGCCAAGATCATTTTCACTCACCGGGCTCGCCCACTCCCGGGGAAGATTGTAACTTTCGCAGAAAACAAGGGTTGATTTTATAATCCTGTGTATATACGTATGTAAGAGAAAGTTTCGACTAATTGGGAAAATTTGTGTGGGTTGAACTTAAGGCGTGATTTCAACCCCTCGGAGTCCCGGCCTTCACTGCAGAGGAATGAAAAAAACTTCGAGAAACATTGCGTGCTCCGTTTTTTCCCCTCAATCCTTGATATGTAACGGGGTGATTTTTGGCATCTTACTAATAACCACGAAGATTTGCATTCAGTTAAACTCAAACAGAGGATAAATTCGGTGACTCAGGTGAAAGCTCCGAAAAACTACAATTTCAAAATCGCGTGACGGTCTGAGATTCGCTGGAACTGCTGTGTTTCACGGTAGAAACATTTTCCAAAGCGAATATGCAAGTACGTATCTATACATACGCTGCACGAGGAATTTGTCATTTATTGACGTGAGGCGTACGTGAGTAGAAATTGGGAGAGAAAGAATCATCCCCTGTTTCTTCACGTCGTGTCTAGAGGTCCTCTCGTATCGTGTAATATAGAACAGAAGTCGGTGCATTACATTCCTATTTTTTCGTGAATTTTTTCTCATATTCCTTTTAACTTTGTTTCTCTCCACTTTCGTTTTTTATTCTCTCGTATTATCTTCTCACGTCATGAGATATTCTTCTATCGTACGGGAGTCGTGTCTTATAGTTCACTGGTGCTCTCTTCCCAGCCAAATTGGCCTATCTTAAGCTTACGTGGCGGCTTCTGGAAGCCCTACCTACCAACTTTTACTGAAAAGCTCCGTCGTTTTAAATCTGAATTTTAAATTCACCGCTTTTCCTCTACGGTACCTATATCGCGCTGACATTTACGGGACGTAAGCTTGGAGCACGTTCGGATATTATTTGGCAGATATTTTATATGATTTGTATACAAATTCCTCTCCATGAATATAGTATGCAGATATACCGCCGTGCAGATCGGTATTCCTTCAAGAGATCTGAAGGAACGCAAAGCTCTGGAATACCAGGATAAATATTGCACGTCTCATGGGTATATACACCTGGCTTCCGGTTGGCTGGTGAAATCTTTTGGTTTTTGAAATCTTCTTCCACTGAAACAAGCTCGAATCAGACAGTGAATGTTAGAAGAGCGTGAAATATATTTAAAATACATTAAAATTTGTGCAAAGTATGGAAACGTGCGAATACTCGTACAAAAATGTCGGAAAACGTATTAATACCAACTTCAAAACGGTAGAGCATTCTGTGAAATTGTCAGAACCACTCTGGAACGTCGTGAAATTCGGTGCAGTAATACCCTGAAAGCATGTTTCAGGGCGCTCGAGCATTCACTAAAACGAGCTCGAGCATAAGCAATCAAATCGGCTCGAACCCCTCAAACATGCTTCGGAATTTATGGAATTGAGTAGCTTCTAGAAACAGGTTGAAAACGCTCGAGCATGCCCAAGTATTCGCTGAAACCGGCTAATATGCAATAAAATTAGCTGAGCAACTTTGTAACATACCTCAAAATTACAATGCATTGGAAATCATTCGCAACGTGGAGTTTCCCATCGATTTCAATTAATTACGGATAAAAATGATTGTAATCAATTTGAGCGACAATTTGTCGTATGTATGTGTTCATGTATGTATGTAGATGCAATGTGGTGTGCAAACGAGTAGAATGCTACAGCAGTGGCAATCTCGCGACAAAAGAGAACAATATGTCAGCGTGTACGCGACTTGCGCTGCGTATTAGCATTGGCGATCTTTGTCGTGAAACATGTATCTATGTACATCTGTACGTTAAAACTATTAGAAAGACACAAAAACGTGGTAAAATTTAGTGGAATACTTAGAATTTCAGCTCTTGAATGACGAAACACTTGCTTGAGCGGGCTGATACAGGACATAACACCCACAAATCAGTTTAGAAAATTATGAGAAATGCGGCGAATGGTGCTGAAACCAACTGCGATGCACCGAAATCAGAACAAAACTGCTGAAAATATTTGAAGAAAGCGTTCAAACAGACGATAATATGGACTGAAATGATCTGAAAACACACTGGGGGGCCGATCGAATTGATCTGAAACGGTATAGCATATCATTCACGTCTGACAAATGGTGAAACACTGACTGAACACAGCTAAAATCCGGCTAGTTACGTGCTAAAGGGGTTTTGAACGAGGTAAGATATTACAAAAGGAGCTCACAACCATTATGATTGGCTGAAGTTAGCCGAAAAATAGCGAAACAGGACTACAATGAACTGACGAGCGCCGAAACACGTGTGAATGTGATCTGAAACAGAGTCGGACGTTGTGAAATGGAGTGAAAACTCTTGAGACGAACTAAAATTGTATGGAAAAGGATGCAACGCGGACTGAAATGAGCTGAAACAACGCTGAAACACGTGGAAGTATACGGGATCTGAAACAGAGTGCAAGACGAAATGACGAATTGGCAGCTGTACAACGAATTGCAATGAGCGAGAAAGAGTATGGGAACACTTACCGAAATGATTCGAAAAACGGCAAAACACGCGACGGAGTGATCTGAAACTGATCGAAAGACTACTACACTGAACTGAGGGCTATCAATGTTGGATAAAATAATCAATCGAAAAATGGTACTACGCGGAACATACGAGAACCGTGACCTGCGTCATGAGTGATTCGATATCGTACGCCATAGAGCCCACTAATTGGGGGAATATTATCATGCCTACATCTTCCTGGCTTTTCGCCACAGTAATCATTCACGTTGAGATATACGATGCACGATACGATGTACAAATTCGTACATATATGTACAGGTATATGTATATATATATATTGTTGTTGGGTATAGGTACTTTTATTTTTATACCGCTGACTAAAACCAGAGGAAATTAATGCCGTAAATTTGATCCTCGAATGTGAAACGGCGCGGCGTTGTATATGAAACAATGAATTTCACCATCTACGATTCTCTTTCACGGTCGACGCCCCACTCTCCCATATCCCCGCCGCGGAGGAGCAATTATGATTTGTCTGAAACACTGATTGTGAATAGAAAGTGGCTAACAAGTTATTCAAACTTTTGATATTGAGATAAATTTTGTTCGTCAGAAAATTTTCAAACACAATTATATTGCTAGTTAAAACTTGTGTCACTGAGGCCGAGTCGTTGCTGCAGAACGAGCTAATTATTGCCATTTTATTCTTAGGGTACATAATCATATTCTCATTCGAATAAATCACACACAACGTCAGCAACGAGATTCCCGTTTCCATTTCTCATTAGTCATTATTAACATCTACATCTACTAACATCCAACTTCATATCTTCTCCTTTTCTTTCCTCCACAGACTTTTATGAAAGATCAATTCAAAGGGGTTGGAATTTGCGCTGCCAATCTCGCCGACGACATGCAGGAATATATGCGTGGACTTTTCATTGGGACGTAAGTATACCCCGAATCATACTATTCTTTTCGTTATGATTATTATCGTTATTATCGTTTTTGTAGAAGAGGAATTTATATGCACGATGATATACCATACATCTCAACTGTACAATGGTCATCGGAAATATCGTTGTGATCTGTACCCAAACGATTTTTATGAGTCCAAGAACTCTTTATGTAGGAGCAATTCCGTGCCATTTCGACGGACATTGGAGTTTTTCTCTTCCGATTTCTCTGCTGACTTGACATTATATTACTAGAAATGTGAGGGAAGCCGAATGGGTATCCTTCTCAAGTTTTCATCTCAGATAATGTTTCACGTTGGATTCAGTTAGTTGATGCTGGCTCAAATTCACGTGAGAGCATTTTGGTTATGCTGAATAACTGCACACATGTAGGTACTCATTTCGGAGGTTTATTGGCAACTGATGTCGCCGAGGTGTTCACGGTGAAGCCGCTGTAAGTCGGATGAAAATGTTGGGTATACAACAGGCGATAGTCTCAACAGATAATTTTTGTGATAAGAATTTCTGACCATTGACGATTCTGCGTGAGCGGCATACTTCCAATCGGGTGTAGCCTTCGATTCCCAAAACGATTCGAAAAAATGTATACAACAATCTCTTCGTCTTGGACCGTACTTTTTGAATACAAAATTGAAAACTATCTAGATACTAAATGCTTGCGACGACGAAATAATTATACCTCAAAGTATACAAATCGAGTTTACGAAGAGTTCATGCGTCAATTTTCATTTTTGCTGAAAAGATTTTTGAAAATTATTGACATGAAAACGGACAATCTAGGTTATGTCAAGATGTAGCTTATTCCTTTCGTCTCTCAGTTCGCAATTTCAGTTTCTCAGCTTCTGTTTGCCGTTCAGGTGATCAGCCAGTTTTTGTTTGTAATCGAAATCGATCAACCGAATCCGAAAATATTGTGAGAGCATCGACCGTTGACTATCAATATTGTATGAATATTATCCATGAATTATAGTCTTCGAGTAAATATCGTTCGTGTAAATATCATCGATGAACTCTCAATATTGTTTGTTTCATATCAATATTGATCGTGCAACAGCTGTGGATATTGTACTGCGACGTTGTCCATTATCTACTGATATTTCGTTCAAGTTATCATCCAATAATTACAGATATTGCATTGTTATCGTCAATATTGCATGAATATCGTTGAACATGAATAACTATTCATTAAAAAAATTACGTGAACTGCATTGGACATTGGTTGATGATGCTCCACCAATATTCGAACTGTACACAATCGGATTCTCTCACGACGGTGTGACAATTGTAGACAGTATACGACCGAGAAATTCACAGTCCAATTTCTCTGAAAATTTTTTCTCTTCTATTATACATATCTCGAATTCTGGAGGAACTAAAATCGCATTTTTATCCAGCCGTACGAATACCGTAGACAAAAATATCGTCCCCCGTTATCCACAGATTCGGTGCAGGTTAATTAATTGCTCTCAGAATACAATCGTTTCAGCATTATTAAAACACTATGCGGAGAATTATCGGAGGATAATTCCGCAGGAGGATGCCATTTGTAATAATCAAGAAATTCCTTTCGATCTTAAACGTTCGGCTATAAGGGCTGAAGAATTCGTACTAAAATCTGAAAGCGTAATCGTGAAATTTTAACAAGCTTCTTGATTCTCTACTTTATCGCTGTCCTCCGCGAAACGAGATGTTCCAAGGTGTCTATAGACGTGGACCCATGACACTGGAGACACAGAATTTCGAATGTATGCAGTATAGATGATCGTTGGGGCAGATCGAGGGGTCGGGGCGAGACGGGCACCTCTGCTGAGAATCGGTAAATCGTGGCAAAGCTGACAAAAGATGAAAATTTGTACGTTTCAGATAGATATATTTTCGAAGGTATCTGACATGATTCAAGCAAAAGAATTGCGGATAATTAGGGAAACTCATTCGCGTGAAGGAGCTTAAAATAAAAGTTTCTCGACGTTTTATTATACTTCCTGTTGAAATAATTACAAACAGGTGAATTCTCACGGTTATGAAATTATATTTGATGTATACCTATGATGATGATATATTATTTCCTTCTCACCAGTCATTATCGCCTGTAATATCACACCTCCCCCTCAATTTTCATCTCCATCATTTCCTTTAATACGCAGGGTTCGTATTGCTAATAACCGTAAAGATACGCACCGGGCAAATTGAGGTGTTAAAATTCCAATTATTATGCAATATCAACTCGAAAAGAAGCTGCTCATGTAATCCGGACAAGGCATCTACTCTTTGGATATTGAAAAAAAAAAATATGTTCGATAATTATTATGGAGGTTCAAATCAAATAATTATGTTCAAACGTTCTCGATATCCGAAGTCCTCTTTCTTGAGTATTGCAGGATTGATTCAGGAAATATTTCCACTGCATTATTGAGGTTTGTCAGAATGATTAGGTTTGATCAATATTGCGATATTGTAATATTCTGGAAGTATTGGATTCGCGATATTGCAGCGATACTGTAATTGCCGTGTCTCAAAAATATTCCAATTAGGTACCGCTCGTAAGATGACAATAAATTGAACATAGAAATGAACCAGTAATCATTTGGCGAAGATCACATTTCATCATCCTGCAATATTGTCCCGCGCGCGATAGGTTTTCGGTGGATATAATACTGTTAACTGTTTATTATCGGAAAAGGAAATTGCGAACGTGCTGTTCCCACGGGTTCGGAAATTTGGATGCTGGGCTATACCGTAGGAAATGAGATATAAACCAATCGATATGGGTTAATATGTGCGATAGGAGATTTTAATAGACTCTAGAACGCATTTGGAAAATGAACAATTAGCGATTATTTCGATAAACTTTTGGTTATTGCCATAGAACCCGAACTATGCCTCATATGCACTCTTCGGGAATAAATTCTCGCATTATTGATGTGGTCCCGTATAGGAGCGAGATGGCGAAGACCAGAGGTTGAAATTGCTTCAGCAATCGATCAAGTTTCAGTGACGACGCGACGTCGGGAGATGGGACGGTCAACGGTTTTGTGGTGAAATATCTGCACGGTCCACTGTTTCGTATCGTTTGATTGACGATCACCAATTTCATACCGGGCATCGTACATCAAACAAATATACGGATACGTCAATGTCTGCGTGTTGGTATTTGAATGCATGCATTATTTATGCGACACCGCTCGAACAAAGTGTCACTTATCGAAGCTAGTTCATGAATACAGCACCCAGATAATAAAGAGCTGCGGTTTCAATTTGAATTTTAGTGTGGAATACATAGTTCAGATTCTTACACGGGTATGATGATTCTCGACCTCGCTCACGAATGAGAATTCAATGAAAATTGTCCGTTCGAAATTGCTATGATATCACAGTTTGAATATTGCCGGAATAGTATCTAATTCGAAGGACCATTGAAGATTGCTATTTTAGTACTGCCGAAAGAAGCACTTCATTATCGATTTTATTTTCGGATATTGCAATGACAATATTATTTTCTTCAACATTGAAATTCGAGAATGAACACTTCAATTGCAATAGTATAGGAGAATACCATTCAAACATTGTGAAGTAATTAGCTGAATGCTACTGAAGCATAGAACTTATGATATTGCTAGAATATTGCAATCTGAACATTGCAGGAACATTGCGATTAGAATATTGCTGAATTACGAACATGACAATTTCACCTAAATATTGGATTCCCAATATTACTAGAACACTGCAATCGCACTGTTATTTTCGTGAACATCAAGTTTCTAAGACGCATTGCCGGCAAATAATAATTGCAATACGTCAATTCCGGTAGAACTGTCATTGTAATTCCAATACTGCTAGAACATTGGAATTGCAATATCACTTGACCGTTGCAATTCGGATGATCCTCGATCACTGCGGTTACACTGTGCCATGAACATGGCGCTTGCACAATATTGCAATATTCAGCAAAGAGTATGGAGAAAATGAAAGGAAATCGGATAAGATTGAACCCGCTGGTAATATTAATCTCCTCAAATAAATCAACCTCGATATGAATCCCGTCAATATATACCTGATTCCAGATACGTTGCACCTTTGACCGTGACAGCGTACCTTTACGTGAAGGCAAGTCGGGAGTTGCAGACCCAGGAGGGTCCTTTGGCAGTGGCTATGTTTGAGGCAAGATCAAGGGATTCCTATTCGAGGCACGGCAGTCGAGCCAGCAACGACATCACGTAAGCACTAAATCTTTTTTTGCCCAAAGAAGGTCCAGGACCTCGAGGCCAAGCAACGGAATGGTTTGCTTTCTCGATTCCTCGCTTCTTGTCGCGTTCTTCTCCATTCCTTTCTTCTGACTTGCTAGCACGTCGGTTATTTATCTCGCTATTACTTCATGTCAGACACCTTTTACCGCCCTTTGATACTACGTGACGTAACGTGGCCAACGACAACCTATCACCCTCCGTGAAATCCGATGAAATTTCACAGGCTTAGAGAGGACTCTGCCCATCGTTTCATCCGCGAAGAGAATACTCCGCGTGAAAATACACTCTAGACTCATTTGGCACGACTCTTCCATTCGGTACTCACAATATCCCAGCAATATTGTGAGATGATTGACAAATCGATTTGACGGATGCGACCGCTCCACGATACTAGAATTCCTGTTACTCTGAAATTATACAATTCCGATGACCTCGCAATCTCGAAAGTGATGTTTTCTCACTGCGTTAGAATTGCAACTCTCATGAAATATTGCAATTCTAATAACAATCTGCTTATCAAATGGTGATTCGCGGGATTGTAATCGCAATAGTCTTGCGATGGACATTCGATACATTACAATTGTAATTTCTTTCAAATTACAATTCAGACAGCTGTGTGACCGCGCAGAATTGTAATTTGTTCATGACATTGCAACTTTAATAATCCCACGATCTGACAATACTCATACCTTCCCAATATTGTCGGATCATTCAACATTTCAGCCATGTGAAACACGGAAATCCAAACAATTTCATAGTTTTGATTTTTCAATCTGACTAAAATATTACAATATCTTCGACGATCCCGCATAATGAACATTATTCCGCAATTTTAAACACTCATAAATTATTTATTAATTACAAAACCGATTCCAATCTCGTGTTCATGTCCGATTGCGAATTATACTCGACGTTTACTACAGCAGCATAAAGGTCGACGTCAATAATTAACCACAGCCGATAAAATCTGAGCAGAGAAAACGCCTGGACGTTACATTTATCATCGATTCAATCCATCACATCTAGCGTGCGGGTCAAAAATTGAACCAAGTACCTATAATATAGAACAGAAATCGCAAAGCCTGCCTATAGAATCATTTATACTTTTTAGGATGAATGTCATGTGATCTAATGTATAATATAAGCTAACGTACAGGGGCTCGGGGTACGACCTATATAGCAGTATAAAAAAGGCTGAAGTCTCTCCAGACGAGGGAGAAAACAAAAAACATGAAAGTGAAACTACATTTCGCGGAGTACGTCGTGCTCGGAGGAAAATGGCGTTAAAGATTAGTCTTCCGGGACTGCGCTTACGAGGACCCTGGGTCCAGTGGAACGACCTACCCCTAGACCCTGATATACCACTGCACATTCCATTAATAGAAATTTTGACATAACCACAACTCGTTAAAACTACGTCGTCGGCCTCCTCAATTTTGGTCCTTTATTCGTTCTCGTCTTTTTTTTCATTTTTCATTATATTCTTGAACATTTGTCGTATCAGCGAAATACCAAGTTTCCAATATTGATCTCTTTTGTGCACTTTTACAACATCTTCTTCCGTTTTTTCTTTTCTTTTTGTTGTATAGCTGTACTCAGAATCTGAGACTGTAAAAATGGGAAATCATTATCCTGCGAGCGAAGGGACGTCCTTTATTTATTTTTTGTTCATTTCCGACTCCACCTTCTCGTGGGTTTACTTCCCCTCTCTTGTTCTCTGATGACGACGATCCTTCATGATCCTGTTGGATCTAACTGCTTCATGCTTGTCATCATGAATTGGAAGAGTAATATCTTAACGCGTTGGCATTTTTTGCCTGCTCGCGCCCCTGGGTAAACGACGAGATTATTTTTTCACTCGTTTATCAAATTTAGTATCCGCTGCGCGTATCACTATCTCGCGCTTTCAGCTTCATAGCGAATACTGTAGTCGCGATAACGAAACAGCCTTACGAATATATAGATACAACTAATCGACACCTATAAGCAGCGCGTCGCATCGTCAACGCGTCTGATCCGTCGGGCGCCAGCAATTCGAAACCCATTTGAGATCCAACGGTTGGTGTTATTCCAGCGTTTCAAAGTCACGCCGTATCCATTAAGACCGAGGTGGAAGTGAAAAAAAACGGCAAAAAAAGAAAAGAAAAAAAAAACAACGATCGAACACAAAATTGGGGGATGATAAAAATATGTTTATCATTCTGGGAGCGAAAACGATGCCAAATGCAGGAACCCGAAGAAAAAACAGGGGAGAAGAATTGAAACACGGAAATTCTATGATAAATTTCCGTTTGAACTTTTTCTTCTCGTGAGAATTAAAACATTTTTTTTTTTAGTCTTCTCGTGCGGCGGACTGATCGCTCGATAATACCGAATAATCGGTGTTTCAACGATCAGAGCTTTTTCCGTAATATATCATGAAATGTTTCATTATCAGCAAAAAAGCTGTTCAAGCGCTTCCTAGCGCCCTTAGTGATGGTATATTTATTTTGTTCGTTTTGTCAATCGAATTAGCCTCCGATAAAAAGACCGGCGAATACAATTTTTTGTCATATAACAAGCGTGATGCTCTTCCAAATTGAAATCAATTATAAAATCTCAAGAAGCTCCGAAACCGTGGAAACATACTAATGTACAGCTACAATTGACAATTGAAAATCACTCACCCGTTATCCGTCATGAAAACCATGAGGTCTCGGTGAAGACGAATTGCAGAAAATTGATGAAAAGTGATTTTTGAAGCAGAAAAAACGAGTTTCCCGAAACAGTTCTGATTTATGTTTGTACGATTTCAATGTCGGTTTCTAGCTAGATTCGGAAAACTGTTGAATTGGTTCGGTTTTAGGCAATTTTTCTTCGTTTTATTCACCCGTTTGAAGATTTTCTAACGGTGACTGTAGAGCGCGAAAGAATGGTTTTAAACGAGACAGAATAAGCTTTGGTCTACGATTTTTTGAATTTCTCGAGAATTTTTTTCTCAACTGTATAGACCGACCGTAGAAAAAGAAAACCCAGCTGCAGTGCCTTTCCAACAAATTTCGCGCTCTCTACAAGATTCTCCGACACCCCATAACTTCGGGTGAAAGGAATATTGACGGAAAAGAGGAACGAATCGGGAACTGATGCTCGGACATTCTAAAAATCTCTGGAAATTTTTTGTACAATTTTCATCGCCCAAAATGCCGCAGGTCCGTCCTCGGGAAAAAAATTTGAACGTTCCTGTATACTTGGGGTAAAAAAAAAAATGATAGAAGTAAAGTTATCTCTTTTCTGTTTCTGGATGAGCGTGAAAAATCCTCGTTAACAAGCTCGTCTGCTTAACGCTTGGCCGAGTATCACTACTGAAGGATAAAATGAGCAGGTCATTGCACCAAATAACAAACCTGAAGTGATAACGTGTATCGATTATCAATTAGCGTGAAAACATGTTGTTCCAGAAATATTAAAACTAAATTGCACATAAACTAGCTACTACTACGTGCTTTCAGAAATCCGAAACTCCGCCAAAGTATTGGCAAAATTACATCGGCACCATTTAAATACAAAATGGTTATAGCTTTCGGTAGAAATAACGCTCGAAATGTAATAATCATTGTCTGGACCAGCTTCCAACGAGCGATATCTAGAATCTACATCTCCGGTATCAGTACCACAGCTCGCAATAACATCTTCAGTTCGAGCTTGTAAAAAATCAATAAATTCTCAAGCACGTACGCATGTGATAATAAAACATGAAAATCATTCTTTCGATAACCGTTCTATTTCCCTATAACAGCTTCCCCTGTCTGTTCTCGAGCTAGAATTTACGGGATAGCGCTTCATCCTTCCTTCTACGGAATATCATGATATCATGACATTTTCATCATATTTATCTGGAAATATCTACATTCGCATAACTGTATGCAATCGCATATATTTCTCAAGCGTTTTCATTTCCACTCGTAAAAATCCATCCGAAGGCTATAAAAATGCTCGATACAGAGATTAAGAATCTGTGAAAGAACTGGCAAACCGAAGCTTTTCTCAAACGAGCTTAGACTTATTTTTCAACTCCCAGGATCCAAATACCGCAAGATTTATGATCCGCAGTTTATGCTATACTTCAAAATGCTTCCCAACGAGGCTTGCTTGCTGCTTCGGAAATTTTTTTTGTCCGCGGAAAATTTGGCTTTTCAAACGTTCCTGAAGATCCGTTATTTAATTTACAATACGAGTCCAGCCCGTGCGCTCAATCAGCTCAACAAGCTGTGCGAAAATGAGCAGAGTTGACTTTGCCGTGCTGCCATCGGCGACTCGGGCGTGTTCAACCAAACTAAGGCCAATGTACTGCAAAAAGCTGTAAGCCAACTGATTGAGTGGCATAGGCCGAACTCACCTACAGTATAATTATTCGAGTTCACAAGCAATTTGGGTGAAAAGATTGATATTAATTGATGTTTTCATGAACGCAAATTCCAAGCATGTAGTAAAGTAGAATTTTGATACCATTGCCGGATATTCAGCGAGATACACGAAAAAGTGAACCGAATTTTACGATTTTTAGTTCCTTTACAAGTTCGGTCTGATTATATTTATAAAACGTGATCCACGGATCGAATCTCCTTCAACTCCGCCCCAATATATCAGCGAGCTTTCTCGAGAGCTTATTTCCACCAGGTGTGAAAAATTTTTCCATGTGTTCAGAATGATTTTCCAAAGTTCAATTCACGTCCAGTCTTCCATTGAGGCATGGAACTGGCAGGGGACGAATCGCTTAGGAATATTTTTCCTAGTCTAAACGGGCTGTTTCTCAAGATGCCGAATTACCGAAGCATGGTAGGCCCTACAGGTGCTGGAATTCTTGCTCACAACACCTTTAGGATCAAAGTGGAAACGTCAGTCGGAGTCAGTGACGTAAAATGGAACTGTGCAAAGCCAATGAACATGGCACCGATCTTTCCATCATCTCTCTCTCTGAGACGTATATTGTTCTCGGTAAACTACCCGTGGCAGAAAATCGTCCGAACGTCGTTCTTCGGCTTCGCAAAACGCTTGGCAATATTTTCGTGAGCATTTTTCATCACGTTTGATATTTTGGTACACGATGTAGGATCGTAGATGATCGAAAGAAGGTTATTCACCGGTCTCAATGAAATTACATTTACGATCAAGACCCTCTTGGGGTGTGTTGAATCGTTGAATCGTCGAATCGAGTTTCTCGCACTTTTTCACAACCCTACCGAATTCTTGGAGGGTTTCTTTTCTCATCTTTCCCTCGGAACGTAGTCTCTTTGCGCGAAACTCCCTGATTTCTCTTATGGCTACAATGGCACGTTTCGTCTCGAGACTATCCTCCGAGAAAAAAATCTTTGTGCTTTGTCCCGTCTTCTATCACTTTCATCACTCCGAAAATTGGTTTTCGCAGTATAAACATGCACTTTGAGCAATCGACGTAGTTCTTACTTAAGTTCTCATAGAAAACCATTTTCTCCTCAAAGAGATCGTCTACTCTCACGTAAACGTACCATTTTTCCACTTCCCCGGCGGAATTTTCACACGCAATCCAAAACTTTCGTTCTCAATCCCTTGAGATAAGAGAAAATCAATTACGTCATTTAGAATCTCGATTGAGGCCGAGAAAGACCTAAAAATCTGCCGTTGATACGTGGATTTTAAATTGAATATCTTCAGCCTCTTTACCCCGGGCTTTGACAATCTTCAGAGCGATTTCCTTCTCCAGCCACGAAAGTCTTTCTTCATTCCACACTTCTCCAGGCTTGAATTTGACCCCGTATTATACTCTCTAATTATATTATCACTGCTGTTCAACTGCAAATTCAACTATCAATAATCCCAGGAAAATTAGTGAACAATTATGATTTCAAGGTATACGGATCGTTTCTGAATCCACTCTCTCATAGTATACGTGTAGCTGAACGTGTCATCAGAATTTTCTACTGGCATCATGTGCCTCGTGTTTCAGCTTCTTCGAATCATTTCTTCTCCTAATTCTAGGTCCATAATTTCAGCATATTTTCTGCTACAGTTTCATACGAGTGGACAATTCAAAGCCTCACGTATGACAGTCGGTGTTCCATTACTTTTAGTTGTTTCAGCACGTTTCAGCAGGTTTCAAATATTTTTTATCTGTTCTAAGCCCGTTGCAGACCATCTTTGATTACGATTTCAGATCATTGACCCCGTTAGAACGATTGGAGGTCTGATTCAGTCAGTGTTTCATCACTTTTCAGTTATTTCAGCACGTTCTGAAGATTGTACTTGTCCGTTTCAAGCCATATCTGGTCACAGTCACAGACGGTTTACTCCGTTTCAGTCAACTCAAGTTTCGACTGAGCGAGTCCTTTATTATCTATCATCTTTTAGTCAATTCGACCAGTTTCAGACGATTTTAGATACTGCTCCAGCCTCTTACGGTCGACTAGATCGGTCAATAAGATTACACCTTCGATGAGGGTTCAGCAATTTTAGTGTATTCGTTAACACACGTTTTCACTTTTGATAGCGTGCTTCAAGGGAGTTCACGATAATTCGTTGAAAGATATGGTGAATTTTGTCATATCTAATCTGTCAGACTGTTCAGACGTTTATCGGTAAACTTCAATCGCGCCTTGGAATTTATTTGGTGATTTTCTTCGACTGACAATGAGTTAACGCATTTCAGCCAAAGAGCTTATATACACAGAGTAGGAAATCGCGCCGGATTCCTGTTTGTAGAGAAGAAAAAGAGAAAACATGGCGAGGCCACTGCAATCTCTGTTTAATACCGCATGCGCAGTAAATTTAGAAGCGAAGTGGCGATCAAAGAGCGTGTAGGGGAAACGAGGAGAAAGCCTCTAACAATAAGGGAGTGTAAAATTTCGGCAAGCAACCGGAAACGTGAAACGCCCCCTCCATTTCCCCACCCGGGTCACCACTTTAGGTACGCAAGCAGCATCAGTAAAGAACAGTCGTGGCCCCGCGGTTTTCTATCTTTTTCCCCCCGGCAAACATTTTCACTTTCGGAGGGTCCTATGACTCTCCCACTCTATGTATATAAGCTCTTTGATTTCAGCAGCCTATAGTGAGTGTTCTGTCGTTGATTTCGAACACATTCTCGCATCCGTGAATATGTTTTGAGGCGGTTTTTGTCCACTCATTCACCAGTTTTATGAATCTCGTCAGCATATTTCAGTCTTTTTCAATACTTTCTATTGCATTTCCCAATTTATCCGCATTTGTGGATTCTGTTGGCAAATTCATCACTCAATCTAGTCTATTCTATCTACTGATCACGTTTCATCAATTGTTTAATTACATTCTGAAGGCATTGGGCCTGATTCAGAGTATCAATCGTCAAGATTCAATCATTCCAGTTCAATTTTACTTCAATTTGCACCATTTAGATTCCAGATTTGAGACTAATCTCTGAAATCTTCTACCCTTTCCCCACTCTACTCCAGCCTCTCCGGTCTTTCGGTACACAAAAGTTCAGTTCTGTATAAACAGCTGAAAGTGATATCTTAATGGAGTAGAGTTCCAATTTGCTTGAATAAATATCTGTATCACATTCCTAATTATGAGGTATACTTCTTCTGAATTATTTACTCATCAGGCATACAGTTTCGAGGCTCAGGGCTACGACAAACATCCGTGTTACCGATATCTACCTCCAAGTAAATAAGCGCTTTCATAGTCCCCTTGGGGCTGATGGGAGCTGCTTTCCGTACGATTCTACGTAAGGGTGGAATTACCTATTCACTACACAACTTGAAGATGAAAACTAACCCGCTCCGTTACCAATTCCCTCAAGATAACCTTCCATAATTCAGTAATGTAATTAATCCGACAAATCGAAAATCACCTTCTGTAGATCACTCTTTATCTACAGATCATCGCCCCCTTCCCCTCGAATTCCGTTGATCACTTTAGATTTCAGTCGACCATTATCAGCTTCTCACGTTCTTTCTATCGTTCCTAAGAAAGTCATATCATTTTTTAAGATATCTAAATTTCTCCGAGAAAGAGGGTTTCGCCGTCTTGTTGTCTGGGAATGAAATTTCAACGAGCTTTTAATGTCGCGAGGTCGAAACGGTCTCCTGTTTCCTTCACAGAATACGTAATTGTATACTCATTGAATTTAACTCTTAAGAAGAAAACTAAATTCCCTCGGTCGTCATTCTTCTAAAAAGGACAAGGTTCGTTCTCTCATAATTCTCGAAAAAGAAAACCAACAAAGCCGAGACTGTATTAAAATGAAAATACTAGTCCTACGTATACATAGTAGATACTATAATGAGAGAGTTTAAAACAATTCGTCTAGTTTTAATAAAAATACGTGAACGAGGGATGGGATGCTAAACTTCTTCGAGCAGTTTATTCAATCTCTGCGATGCAGCAAGTTGTTGAAAGCCTTACTCCATCATGGCGAGTGACTTCAAATATTAAATGTTCACGTTCAAAGTACGAGCTGCTTCGTCATAAAAACTTGAATTCGCACTTAAAGAGTCGCGAGCCATCTACGTCACTCTCATGCTCCTCAGTGAACGCGCGACGCGACGTTGGTAGAAAAAAGACCTCCAAGACCTATAATTTTACTAAATTTATAAATACACGGTAAAATATTCGCCCCCTGAACCGCCCCATTACGTTTCTAATTTCGCTTAAAATACATATTTATGCGAAGTTAGAAAGTAAAGGAAGGAAAAAGGCGGGATCTTTCAAATTTGATTCGCTCATGTTATGCCGAACAATTATCCATTTTCTTTCTTTTCTTTTCCAAACATTTAAAGACTTCATGTTCGAAAATGGGACATGTTTTGCGGACTTCTCTGTTCTCAAAGCCCCTGATCAACATTTTTTGTCGATCGTGAAATATCGAATTAAAAGCAAAAAAACAAATCTTTTTATTCTTCATATTCCAGAACAAGTCGTGATGGGAAACGTGAGAGTGGAAGCGTTGTCGTCGGGGGCACCGTGGGATTTTCTGGTCTTTCTGGTGGCTACGACCTCTACGATGCGGAGCTGGACGTACGGAAGGAAAAACGAACGCAAAAATATTTGATCTTTATGGTCGCAGTGTTCGCCATTTGCCTATGTCCGCTCATGGTGCTCAGGTTAGTAAATTTGGAATTCACACTTTTTATGGACTCAGAACGGCGATTCTTCTGAAAGAACAAACTTCAAATGCCCTTGTTCAAAATATTTTTCAACGTTTTCTTCCTTTCACGCCCGTAAACAATTTGGGAAATAGCTATCATATCTCCGTGCATTGTGTTTCCTTGATTTCTCTCAATCGCTTGTAGATTTTTCAAAATTGATTGCAAACAGAATGCAAGCTCCGTACTTCGGAACGAAAAAGAACAAGCTTCAAATTTACACGTTTATTATTTTTTTGAAATCTATGTGCACGAAGATCCGCAGCACGGTCGGAATAACTCTTCTGGCATGTTGGGGCGTTTTTTTCTATCTATATCCCATGTTTAATTTTGTGAAAAAATGTATTCTTTCTAGTTCAAAATACTCTAAATTTTGAATGCACTCTACATACATTTCTCTAAAGTTCACAGCAATCGATCGAAGCAGGCTGAAAAATAAACCGCTATTTGCAAAGCTACCTCGGGCTTGGAGAAACAGAAAACAAAATCGCAGGAATATATACGAAAGAGCTCTGAAAATCTTCGGTTTTCTACTCCAGTAAAATACTCTGTTGAAATTTCATCCACGATTTTTATTACCTACCCAGAAATCACGCATTTCGTTCACGTCGAAAAATGTCTCGGAATTTTCCGAACGGTACCATTTCAAAGTGTAGAAGATAAAATTCTTCGATCTCCCAGGTGAAGAAGAGTCGAGGTTCGAATCCGAGACCATCGAGAACACGAGGTTATCGGGTTATTTTCTAATTTTTATTTATTTTCTTCTTCTTCTTCTTCTTCTTCTTCTTCTTCTTCTTCTTCTTTTCTGCATGAAATTCAACCGTTTCAGTTTGGTAATTCTAGTTCAGAAGTCTGTAGTATATAAAGCGTGGAATAAAAGCTGTAGATGCATGCTAGAGAATCGTTCCTAGAGAATTGTTCTAGAACCGAATCCATACATATATACATACAAGCTGCGGATTTCTACGCTCGCAGTTTATTGAGTTTCGCACGAACGATCCTCTCGTATTTCACCTTCGACGTACGAGACTTCGTATTATATGGATCCGAAGAACTAAATAATGCCGAGCTAGTTTAGACTTAGAGGACCTCTTTCAAGGCCCCGGTACATATAATTCTTTCTAAGCTTCAGATCCGTGGGACCACAAGCACGAAAGTTTTCCACTTCAATTTGTTAGAACCTGCTGCTGTATACCCGACTCTTCTCCATTCATTTTTATCCTCCATCGACTTTGTATAAGCTACTGTCTTCTACCTGCAGGGAAAAAAAGTTATTCTCAAACAGTATGTTAGAGATTTGATGGAAAAACAAAATCGAAAAATCTCTAACCTTCTACATCATTCGATACAAAAAAAAAAAAAACCCCCCCGGACAGTTCTAGCACGAGCACCGAAAAATCTACGATGCAGTATATATCACTCATCAATGGTATAAGGTCATATCCAGTAAATTTTCTCACCTTCTCTTGAAAATGCTCTAGGAACTTCCGAATCGCTAAGATTGTCGATACTTGAAAAAAGTGGGAAATTTTTTTCACAAAATATCGAAAAATCTTCGCGTTTTCGCAGCGTTCAGAGCATTTGCAATGAAACCTATTTTTACCAGATACGCCTCTATTCTATTAATCGACGGGGTTTTTTTTTCATAAATTCCGAGATGAAAGGGCCTACTCACGACTTTTCACCGTATAGGAATGTAAAATGTCATGTGTTGGCACATACGTTCTTATACCATTAGATCGCGCATGAAATTTATTGAGAATTTTGAATTTACTCTCCTCTTCAAAAGAAGCTCTGCTTCGAACCAGAGAAGCCACACCGCGATTCATGTCATATTGGATATAATTATATCATAATGGAAATAGGTATACGAAGTTGTCTTCCGGTTAGAAAATATTACGAACTAGATAACTTTCGGTTCAACTTCGACTTCTATAACTCAATACTGACGCGAGCTATATACTATGTAGGTTGGGGATCGCGAGTACGCGCGTCTGGATAGTTGAAGATAACGATGTCATCATCATTATTACTATTATTATTGCTACATCATCGTACAAATAAGTATTATGTATGATATACAGAAGTTCGGATTTCAAACGAATACATCATGTATTACAGCCGCGAGGACCGTGCTCCAACATTCTGTTTCGTACGAATTTCGATCAGGAAAACGGGAAGCTCACAATCAGATGAGTCGTTCGACTCTGAAATAATACACATTTCTCGTGATATTACGGTATACGCGTGGAAATAATTGGATACGAGAGATATTTCGGATGCATTTCATCCGTCCGTGATAAAAGTTGAATGGATAATTCACTGATAGAGAAAAGCGAGACCAAGTCCAACACGGAAAGGAGAAATTCAACCCCCTAAACACGATATTATAGCTATACGAAACCTATATCTCTTACGAATGATACTATAAGCGATTGAAAATCTTTATACAGGGTGAATTCCTGGTGTCTGGAAAACCCGGAGTAGCGTTCGGGCAGCCGTGAAATCTGCGTCGTCAATTTTTGTATCGCTTTTAGCCAATCAGAAGATCAGTAAGCACTGAAACAATCGATTGATTTGCTGAAAACGGCAAAAAATTGACGACGCATGTTTCGCGGCCGCCTAAACGCTACTCCGTGTGTTCAGACGCTGGTAATTGTATGTACCCTGTATGTACTCTTTCGTGGATAACAACAATAATCGATACGGATAATAATAACAATAATAACGATGACGACGATAATAATATCAATAATGAAAAAGTTCAACGGTGAACGGAGGGAGAAAGTAATATTTTTCACGGAAAGGTATAAGATATTCTTCCTTTGTAGGTATATTATATATATAGAGAGATTTTATACATACCTCGAAGGGTATATGTAGGTACACGAAATTTATTGGGCGTGTTACAGACGCCTGCCTTGACACGCGATTAACTTTTCCGGCCACAGAATAAAACAGGAAAAAAAAATTTCCTTTATCTTCGTTTTGATACATAAATATGAACGTGTACATAGACCTAGTATATATACCTACTCCTCGAAATATGTTTCGTAGATCTTGTGTCAGATCTCAGAATTAGGTAGTAAAGTAATAGATTTAAAGTCGTGGGCGGGTAGAGTTTATATCTGACCTGAAATTTTTTTGTCCTTTCGACATTTTCGTTTTTATCACTGCGGTCTAAATTTTTCTTCCGAATAATTGGATTCGTAAATATTTTCCAAACGACAATGATAATTTATCAAATAAATTGAACACAGAGACATGTTATGAAAGATGAAGAAAAAGAAGAAGCAGGAGCAATTTCGAAAACGAGCGATCTGAAAATGTGTTTTATTAGCTTTTTTCCTTTCCCCTTTGAGAACCGTAGCTTTTTTCACATTTAATCCTATGTGCGATATATGAAATGAAAAATCTCTGTCATTGTGGAACTTTTCTATTTTTTCCTCTCTTTCTTTCTTCCAGCCAGTGAATTTAACAAAGCCCGCTCGTACGTAGGTATATATATATGATACCTGCAGGAATGAAATGATTCGACCTTTCGTCATACTTGCCCGTTCTTTTTTTCATTTTTTCCTTCTTCTCAGAACTGTTGTTGACCTTTTTTTTTTTTTTACATATTTCTGAATAAAAGCTACTGTAATCGAGTGGCTCGAGTCACGGTCTCGCCGCCCTATTATTCGCACAACGAACGCCGTACACTTCTACTTTTTCACTCTTTTCGCTAAAAGAGAAAGACACGAGAATAGCCCCAAACTGGAATGGAAAAATATAAATGAAAACCATTTTTATCGAAGAATTATTTGTGTCACTGAAAACTTCACGTTGAATTGCTGTAGGAGGATACTTAGGCTTAGAATAGCAAAGACGTGGCTGGCTTCCTTTTTTTTACTTCGAAAAATAAGCTCCGAAGTTTTATGTTAACAAGTCAACTTCAACCCCTGAACTTTTTTAGTCATTTCAGGAGCTCATTCGTGATGGGGTCAAGGAAACAGATAGCTTAAGCTTCGACATGATCAGCTACCGCAGGCCAAAGCTCTACTTGCATACAAATTGCAACATTATGGCTGATGAAATTATTACTACCCGAGTTTGCACGAGGGGCTAAAATTCCTTTACTCGGGAGTATAAATTAGTGAAATAAGTAGCTTTTGTTCCTTCTTTTTGTTTGTTCATGTGCCAATAATTTGTTGTGATATACCTGTTACTAATATTATAAACAAACGAAGGATTACTAATGATGCTCTTTGTTCTGCAATGCCTGAATATGTAACTATAAGCGGAAGAAATTCTCGTTTATAACTCGAAATTTACAAATTTTAGTGTGCATCATATTTTTTTTTTGTTTTTTTCAAATAATGACATTTAACAAAAGTATTCAAAATAAAACGGAGAACCGCTGCCTCCTGAGGCTATAAAACTTGAGTAAACTGAAAGGAAATTAGCTCGGGAGACGTTTACGTGAAGCTCCAGGCTTCAGATTCAAAGCGTCGGGCTTAAAACTTGGAGATAGAAGGACGTACAGTCACGTAGTCAGTCCCCTATTTTAGAGAGTACAGTGTTAAATGGGTTAAGTATCCTGGATAGGGGAAATCCTACTTTGGTATTTAAATCGAGGCTCTCCGGACAATCCGAATTCCTGTTTTCCTTCTCTTCGGTGCTGTTGAAGACATTGTTCCATGAATTATATTTCTACACAAAACTATGTCGCGGATATTTTATTTTTAATTATCAATATTTGAGGTATTTTCATGTTCAACAATGGCATCGCGTAGTCAGCAGATACATCGTATTGAATTCCCCTGTAGCTTGAGGTTTTGAAAAAGCTCAATGAAAGTGTTCGCTAGCACGTTGCAGCGGTTCAAATTTGTTTTTTGCTTCAAGCCATCCCTTCGCTGTCACCAAATGTTACGTGACACAAATTCAACAGTGCTGCGTCTGATGAATATATAACGATAGAAATTTGGAGCCTGAAAATCGATAAAATGAATATTTTGATATGCATGTCAGATAAAAAGTATCACCAGACGCAGACATTCACCATGCATTCAATTATTATCGAATTTTTGATGTGTATATAACTGAAATTGCACTGCAGACAGAAAGCTCTGTGAAGTTTACGTATTTTTTCAGGCTGGCTAAATTGGCTTTGATAGAAACCTACGAAAATAGTGGGCACTTTGACATCACATTCACAATGTTTGTTTGGGTCGCTTTCTTGCCGATTGTGACAACCTCTGGATTCTACGCCTCGTGGCAAATGAGCAGGTTCGTACAAATACAGTATCAACCTTCATACCATTACAGGGATCTCTTCGTGTATCACTTTGCCAAGAGAATATCGTTTATGAGAAGATTATAACACAGACATTATAAAATTCCAAGAATTCAACTCTTAACTTGTGTTAACAACATGAATTTTTCAACGCTGAACACGTAGCAAAAACAGGAGTCCTGCGTATCCAGCTCAGCCGCATTGCGAATTCTTATTGAAGAAAATCTAAAGGGAAGAACTCTTCGTTTCCCTCACATTCCACATACCTATTCCTTCATTCTTCTTCGTCCCGGATCCTACAAATCTTTGTTTCCCACCTTTTCTGTACCGGCCAGTCTGGGTTTTACGAGTTCTACGACCCTCAACATCACCGAGAACTCTCGTCTTGAATGTTCTTCGAATAAATTCACCCCTCACAGAATTCTCTCAAGTCTAATTTTGCTCACAATCTTCTCCATCTTGCGTTGATTTTCAAACAATTTAATTTACAAAGGAAAAAAGAGTTTTCGACCCGAGAAGTTGAAAATCTAATCCCAAAAATAAGGCGAACAAATAAAGAGGGTAAATAAGAGGGTAAAAAAAGATAAATTATTATAATACAAGGACTTTGAGAAATTACGTTTCACTCACATCGTTTATTTCTGGAATACTCTCAGCATTGAATTTCTTCTCTTCTTTCTTCTCTCTGGTGAAAGATCGCCACCGAAAAAATTCGATTTATAGGGCTAGACATCGTGGATGAGGAAAGCCATTCATTCATATCGTGCGTGACATCTTTGTCACCGGGCCGGGGTTGCCTGTGTAACATATGAGTAAAAATGATGTGCTTTCGGATGTAGATATAATTGATATTTCATGCGATCTGGCTTTTGTTCTTCGTTGGTGGTGAACATCGAGTGGCTCTATGTAAGTATGATAATGAGGGAGTGGAGGGTGACGAAGACATACACTGTTACATACTGATGTACATTAATAATAATGATAATAATAATAGCAATAATAATAACAACAATTGCAATATGAATGCCAAACTTCTGAAGGTGGTAGATCTATCGGGGGATGGGTGCTGGATCGATTGAATGATTTAATGAATGAGGGTAAATGCGAGGTAGGGAAAATGAAATTCCAGAAATGGAAGAACGGATAATGAAAGTTCCACGCGGTGTTATTTATCAGGTATCTCGAATACGGTGTTGAAAAATTCGAATAGCACATATTCATAAAATATTTGTACTGATTCATGTGTTTTGCACATACATACCTACCTATGTAGCGTTAATTTTTGGTGAGTAAACGAATATCATGGAATTGTGATTCAATGCTATAGGTTTGCCATTTTGAGGAGAAAAATTTGAGTTATCGGGCTTATTTTATTCCTGATATTTCTCATGGATTTTAAAATTCCAATACCGTGTTCAAGAGGCTGTGTTTTCCTCATTCAGGGAAAAAATACCCTTCATTTTTAATTCCGCTTCCAATGATAGCAGGATATGAGTTTTACGTCTGTCGATTCAGATATAACATTTGTACACATTCTCTTTTTTTCAACAAACGTATACATAACGTGTACAAATAGACGCTTTTATTTTACAATCGTGGTATTCAACTGAATCCTAAAATCATAGCTCCCGATGTATTGAGTTCTGCCGTTTGGTATTGAGCTTTTTCACAGTGATGTCAAATTCCATCGTGCTAATAACATGTTTCGTTAACTAGTATTGAGCTTTATCACGATATCATTCAGTATCGACGAGGGCTGAGCTTCATTCAAATGATATTCAGTTTCATTGCCATAATATTGAATTTTATCAATTGATAGTGAGCTTTTTAGGATTATATTCATCTCCACTAACTAATAGTAAGCTTTATCTTGATGATATTCAGTTCGATCGTCATAATATTGAGTTCATCAATTGATATTGATAATGATCTTGAGCTTTTCGGATAATATTCAGCTCAAATTAATATCAATGAGCTTCATCTTAATAATATTCAGTTTAATTGCATGGTATTGATGTTTAACAACAGGTATCAAGTTCTTTCGCGATAATATTCAGATGTATCAAGACAGTAATTAGTATCATTGAATGATATTCAATTTTTCACAATGGTAGTAGGTTTCATTACGGTAACACCGATTGTGTATTTTATCCATTGGCAGTGAGCTTTTTCGTGATAATATACGGTGACACTGAGTTCAATCGCAATTGTGTTAAGTTCTATTGACTACTGTCGCCGCGTAAAGTTCAGAACGCTGAGTTTGGGTGTTCGTAGCATCGACAAGAATAATTGTTCGTGTGGCAAGGGCGCAAAAAGAAAGACTTTGTGACGGGTGTGAAATGCCGCACGAGACGAAGACGCGTGCAAAAATCACACGAGTTGAGGAGTCTCTAAATGCGCTCGTGCTTCACGTCCTAATTTCTGCAACTATGTCTGGTTGAAAACGAGACGTTCGTGGAGTTTCTCAAGCAGTTGTGCGTTAAAACTTGTTTTTTACGCACTAATGCTTGAAAAGTTACAGCACTAGTTCACAAAGTATTCGGAAGCTTGGAGTTTTCTACGTCTATTGATTCATGAGTGTTCTCAAAAAATTGGAAGATTTGAAAATCGTATGTTTTCGAGAGTTCATCGCCGTATGTGTCCTTTGAGACGTCACTGGCCGTTGAAAACTGGTGTGAACAATCTGAAAAAATTCGGTGACGTCTCCTGAACCGTACTCAGCATGTCGTCGTCCGGGAATTTCAACGATGTTCAGAAACCTGGCCGCCATTGCAAAAACGTCCAACGATGTGATTTAGGGAATGGCGTGGTACAGGGGAACCTGAGCTGGCTCAAAATTTTCGTTGAAATGTACATTATTTGATTTCGTAATCAGTTTTTGTTCCGCAATACCGAGCTTGCAGTAATCGACGTCAATATTTTTTCGAATTTGCGGTGGACAACGTGTGTCCCAGCCCTGATATTCGTCACTGAAATTCCCCGCTTCGGCTACTCCACCGACTCAATTGTTTCCCGATGTTCAAATTTGTTTTCTTTTTCAATCGTTATTCTCGGTGGCGCAGGTAAAGTGGGGAAACTCAGTGACGAATATCGTAGCTGGGACGCACGTAACCCACCGCAAATTCAAAATACTATCGGAATGAGTTACTGCAAGCTCAGTACTGCGAAATCAAATAATGTATATTTTGACGCAGCTTAGGTTCACTTGTACCAAGTCCACTGAATTTTTCCGGATTTTTCACACCTATTTTCAACGAGCAGTGACGTCACCACGTTCACGTACGGCGACGGACTCTCAAAAACATACGTTTTCCAGCTTTTCCAGGGTCACAGCGGCCATCACAATTTTCGGAGAAGGATTACCCAGTAATCAAAAGAGGTCGAAAACTCAAAGCTTTCGAATACTTCTTGAATTAGTGCGATATCATTTTTTTCGCCGAAGCTAGGAACGCCCAAAGTCAGGGTTCTAAACTTTTCGCGTCGACAATAGCGATATGCCCGTTGATATTGAGCTTTTTCACGATATTATCCAGTTTGATATTTGAGTTCGTGAATGATAATATTCAGTTTTATTCTCTGATGATGAATTTCATAACGATACTATTGAGCTTTATCATCGGATATTCACTTTTATGGTTTCTATGTATAATACATACGCAATGTCCATTCAAATCAACTTGAATATCATTTTTTTTCCCCAATGCTCTATACAATCGTATCAACTGTCACAGGCTTATCCCAACTCAAAATTTAATTTTTCTCAGCATTTATATCACAATCGAAGATCATAGAATATACGGTTTGAGTTTCATTCTCGGACCTCAAACATCTTGTCACACGACATGATCCGGCGAAAGATGGAAGACTCGATTCTGTCAAGACGTCTCAGGAGGAAAAGTTAATAGGAAATAGGATCCAAAGTGCACTTTACATACCTATATCTATTTCCGAAGGTGAAGCTCGCCTCGATACAAAGGGCTTCTATAATATTCTCACCGGAACTAATCAAGAAATGGACCTCGACGCTGAGGACCATAAGGACTATATTCGTAGCACCTATTTCTCACTGATGTTTATTTTCTCTGAATCATTTCTGCCGTAGATGTATTCTGTTCAATTCATGTCGATGCCAGATGTTATCCATAGAATGCATATTTCTTAGAGAAGTTTCATCGGCGCTTCGACGTACTTGCGTTCACTATTTTCCATGAAAATACATCATTTCCGGTACTGGTACTTATGAAGAGACATAGGTATACATATATTTAACAAAACAAAACGAAAATGCGGTGTCCTGTCGGTTCTAGAATAAAACTGCTCCCACTCCATGCCTCCACAGTGGATGTGAAATCGACATTTAATAATCCAAGCTTATAACTCGTTGCTCCACAGCCCTCCCATTTTCAACGCAATAGAAAACCGTTTTCCGTCCACCATGTAGGAAAACCATCGTCATTATATCTGTCGGATATTTGACCAAGGGAAAAAAAGAAGGCGCTTCTTTGTTAGGACTATCGGGCAGGACGAATTCTCTTTCAGTTACCTACTTCTTCACGGTTTTTTTCAAACATTCTTAGCTTACTCGGAACAAAGAAACGAAAATTATTGAAAAAGGCCACTTTTCATTTTCCGGATTTTTACCCATCCAAAACTGTAAAGAATTGAAGGAGAAGAAAAACCCCCGATTGACCGTACCGAACCTTGCAAGAGTTGGGCTCCCCTGAAATACATGAAAGTGCAAAGAAGATTTCTAATACTCAAAGAACTTCTCAAGCGGAACTTCATTATGTTCAAGGAACATAAATAACTCATAAAAAGGGACAAATTCAAAGCTCAGCCAAGACAAACATGCTTGACGTATGAATGAGACAATTCAGAGTGTTAAATCCCGCACCAAAAGTTATGATGAATTATTACAGCAATGGTTTTAGTTCCCGAAAGCTCTGGTTAACGAAACTGAGAAGAAGCAGTGTCGCTGCTAACGAACGTCGTCGTCTCTGCTACACATGACCCAAACCTTGAACCCCTTAGTCTTGCGTACCGAACGGCAATAAATTATTACACATAGCTGCCTACTACACGCATGTACTAACATAAATAGTGAAAATTCTGTGGAGTTGAATCTAGAGTAAGAAACCTAGTCTCAAGAGAAATCATGAAACGAAAAAATGTATTTATTCATTAATCTGTCACAGTATTCGCACGAAGCAAATTCACACACGAGCTGTGTTAATTTGTAGAGCGGATGGAAACTACGCCATTTTGGCAAAGAGCAATCGCATATATGTGGAGATTCGTAATAACATTTTTGGGCTGGAAAAACGAGCCCTCCGATCGTTCGTCATTCATATTTTTACAATTTTCAAATTCTCCAGCTTCTCCAGTTCTCTGTAGATGAATTCAATATGCAAACGGTTCGTTTTTCTAGATTTCATTTCATTTGTTCTAGACCAGCGAAAGAACGTCTGAGAGGCTACTTCCGGTTTTCGAATCGCCGGATACCTCAAGGCTGCGAAGATCAAGTTCAAATGGCATCTAGGCAGATGCCTCGTCGTCCGGCTGGTCACATGAACGTAGCTTACAGTCAACATGCTAGGGCCGGAAGTGTTACGGGAAGTAATGGGGGCGGCGGAAGCTTAAGAGGAAGTGCAGGTTTGCAAAGCCCAGATCTAGTTTCCAACAGCACCCACCGGGCAGGTTTGGTACAATAAAATAATTCAGTCAACTAACTCCGCGTTCCCTTCGATTACATCGAATAAATATTCAGTAGTAGGTACGGAGAGCTCGCAAGTTTTACAAAATACGAATTAATCTGGAAACTAGATATCGCGTGATTTGCAATTCGACCCATTATTGTCAACCGGCTTTACATTGAATCCAAATAATCAAGCGGCCATGTCTATTTTCGTCGCTGCCTATTCTTGGATTATGTTATCCAGTTCAAATTACTCACAATAATTTACACCCCACATTAATCTCGTGATTCACAATACTCCCAGCCAATTCACAATAGTTTCATGCATGGACTTGCAATATCTTGCAAGTGCTATCCTTCCGCGCTAGCTTGAATTGATTGCTATTACGCTTCGTAGGAGTTTCATAGTTTGCGATGATTTCAATGAATCCACAATAATTCTGATTCTTTCAGAGTGTGATAAATATCATCCGAGTGAATTCGATTCATTCATTAATTTGTCATCATTTTTTATGAACTCTCAACAACATTTTGAAGTTTGCAATAAATCACGAGTAGATACAACTAGTTGGCTTTAATTTCAATTACAGTTTCATTCATCATTACCTACGATGATTAATTTACAATAATTTCATGCTTAAGTAATAGTTCGGCAAATGAACAATGATTGCTCTTGTTTTGAGTTCGTCGCAAATACTTCGCAATTATTTCCAACGTTTACATAACATATATCATAATTTCTGGCGATTTTTCCATACGTTATTATTTAAAAGAGCCTCTGCAGCAATGTATAAATAAATTAGATACGGAGTAAATATGTACTCGTACATGTATATTAGATTATCAATAGAAAGAGAAATCTACTGACTAACGAACTGCATGTGTCGCATATAAAATTTCCATATCACTATGCGAGTCACGTATCATCGTTCCGCAAAAGTCTGCGGGCGGGAAAACAGTAAACAGCATCATTAAGCATCGGGAAAGAAAAAAATTAGAAACGAAGACAGAAGATTAATCGTGACATCAAACACAATAAATTATAGATAAAAAAATAGAAACGATGGGAAAAAGGAGAAAGAAAAATCCTCAAAAGTATATGCCTGGTGATAATTAACAACAATATAGTATATTGCGTCACAAGTGCGAAAAGTAGGCGATTTCCATCGAGTGTGACGTAAACATCGTGAACCGGAAGCAGGCGTTGCATTCGCACGGATACGAGTGCAGTGATTACACTTGTATCCGTGTGAGCGCGGTATGACCCGAGGCGAGCGCTGCTAACCTCAAGCGAGTCAGAAATCGCCTACTTTCCGCACTTGTGACATACCATATTTTATGTAACTCCTGCGAGGAAAAGTTTGATTTGAGAGACAGCCGAGTCAAAACTCATGTTATTTTAGTCGATGAGAGTGATTTTCCGCACTAGTGCGGGAATAGCGTGTACTTTACGCAGGCTAAACATGCTTAAAAAATCAAACTTTCCCAGCAGGTATTACAAAAAAAATGATCATAGTGTGATATATCGGCCCCTCGGGCATATAACACCAAAGTATGTACTCGATGGCGATAATCCAGAAGTATGATCATTCGCTCCAAAAATGGAAAGGGGGTTGATTCTAAAACTGTGTGAATAGATATTATATATTACGAAAATATATTTCGCGATCATTGTGAAGGCAGTCGCTAATTCTAACGGACATAGTATGTATTTGAACTGTACGTATCCTGTTCCTCGTTTTCTCGAACAGAACTAGGTTAATCAATAATATTTCTATTATTATAACATATTCTGGATCAATATCACATGATTGTGAATTGAGGATCTGCAATCGAATTTTCCCAATCATCGAAAACGAATATACGATAGAGAAAATGAAAATTTGAATCTAGCTTCACGAGGAAGAAGTAGTACAGTATGAACTTTCCATCATTCAAATAACAAGATTCGTCGTTTTTTCAAATTTCCGAAGCTATTGTACTGGACATAGTGCGCTGAGACTTTCGATACTTGCTGAACATCGTCAAAGGCCGCCTGTGCCGAAATAATAGCTCGATTGAACCGAACCCTTGTCACATTCAGTATGTGTCAGGGATCTCATTGTTTTTCTGTATATTGCGTACCTATTAAACGAGAATTGAGAGCTTCGGAATTTCGAGAAGTAACAACAAATGTCGCAACATTTAGGCGACGGAGAATTGATGCTCACATCGCATCCCTTTATTAGGTTATTTCTTGCCATTCAGGAACCGATCTACGGGAGGCGCAGTCGAGATTCATCCACTCTAATGTATCATAATAATCCATAACGCGCATTTAGCTAAATATGATTGTTAATGTCGTGGTAATATCGTATTTTATAGCGATTATTATAAATAATAGATATCGTTATTAATTATCATTATAATTATTACACGAATATCACGATGGAAGAATACTCGAGTGTTCAAATCGATAAATTACACGCAATTATGATATGCGTATTGAAATATACCTATATCTGATATCGTTGAAAGACAATTGTGACGTCTATAGCTATGTATGAGAAGTAAATTATTATATAAATAATATACAATATACGAAGAAGATAACGAACGTAGAATCTCTATAATATTTGCTCACTAATTATATACGTGATACTATAATTATTGTCTATTGTATGATCAGGAGAGAAAGAAACAAAAAATGCAAAAGATAGTTCGAAAATCTGCCTCGTTTTGATAAAATGAAAGAAGATCGACCCGATGGAAAGTGTTTTGATAACCAATGGATTGATGTCGAGTATTCGTATCGAATAATGCGATACATGTATGCATTTAGTGTGTAAATTTATATGAACAAAAATAAGAATATAAAATGACAAGAAAATACTTTTCATGTAAAATGTGAACAAACGACGACAGGCAATCCGATTATGAGCCTAACAAAATGTCCTGACGTCGTTTTGTTGATGAGAATGACAAATTTATGAATAAGAATAATCAAATGCGAGTGAAAATTATTTGCTAGTATAATTATATACATATGTATAGGAGAACGAAAATAGGTAAACTATGCCACATATAAAGCTCGATCTTGTGATTGCACGATCTATGATATAATTGTAATAAATATGATAATCATTATGATTATTGTTATCGTTATCTGTGAATTGTAACCAACAATACTATAATCGATGTAAGGAAGCTGTAACGAAGCTGGTGGGCTTGCATTAGTTCGTCGTAGAATTGCCGAGCCAATACGGCAACGATAATGATAACCAATGAATAATGTTTCAGGTGTGAAGAGAAGAACAAATAAAAACAAGAAGAAAATACAGCACAATTGATGCGCAAATGTTGTAAAATGTGCCATGAACTCGAATCACTATTGTTGCTGTTGTTGCAGAAATATTGTATAATGATAATATGGTTCGCAGCTTTAATATATTATACCTATATATAAATATATATATCATTGCAAACGGAACTTAAGATTAGATATATAGCTAGTCACACTACTAGGTAATAATTAATGATGAATAATGAATCGTTATACGTTTATTATCTATTTTATAATAATGATAATATATTTTTGTATTTTAACGAGAGAAAAAAGAGAGCGAGAGAGTGGGAGACGGAGAGAGAGAGAGAGAGAGAGAGAGAGAGAGGAATAATCACGAAAAAAAATCATTTCTCAATGGTATATATGAATCAAATTTGATATATTGTATCAATGCGGTGAATAATTTTGTCGACATTTTTACAATCAACGTATACACGTATATAATTATGTTCTATTCGCTGGATAATAAATCAGGTAATTACTCAATCAGTATCGAATATTGCGACGAAAAGCTCGATACATTGCGTAACCGCATTTTGAACGCTGTTTTGAACGAATTTGGTTTTTATTCGCTGATTTCATTCGTTCGCCACGTTCAATAATTTCAATCAATTGTGTCGGTCGACGTAATCAACATTTTCGAGATACCTATCTAACCTATCTTCCGGCAACTTTTGAACCCACAGAAAATCGTATCGCCGTAGTAATTCGTTTACTCAATTTATCGGGGTTAATCCACTGCTTCGCACAGTCTGAGACCCTATAATGATAAAAATAAGTAATTATTGTACTAAAATACCAAAAATATGGTCAACTATATATATATATTTTACGCTGTTGAATGTCCTCTATGTAACATACTATGCCAATGTACTACACTATGTATCTATTATTGGGTGTAAATAAGTATAATAAATAAATAAATGAATAAATGAATGGATGATTTGTAGGAAAAATATAATTTTTCTCCAATTTATCTTCTTTTTCTCTTGCTCAGCAGCAATAAAATACATACCAATATGTACATACCTGCAGTATTCATTGGATACATTTCACCTAGACTAGAACATATAACGCAAGGTCGAGGCGAAGTAAACTCACGTGAGACCAGCTCTAGCTGTTTTATTAGCCAAGGCATTTCATTTTATTCGAGGTCCGTGGGTATAGGTATCCGCAAAGGCAGATGGGTAAGTAGATGGATAGAAACTTGGGAACTGCCAGGGTTCAGAATTTTATTGGGTATGTAGAAACATACATACTCCGGCAAGATTCAATAATATCTATGTAGGTAGGTACAGGTATGTATCTACGCATTTGGATCGTACAACTGCCTATAAAATTACGCAAAGCTACCTGTATAGGAAGTTTTACTGGTCTGTAGATTTATTAAAAGAAAAAAAGACATCACAAAATCCCGGAGGGAGAATCTTCGTCCTCCGTGTCCTATCTGCGAGTATGGATCATCATTGGCAGACGCGATTTCAGGTGGCAAAAGAACTTGTGAAAAGTTGATCAGAATCGCGGATGACGAAAACAGAAAAGAAAGATGAGTGATTTAATTAAAGTGAGAACACAGGTTCTCCATTTGCTCTTTCCTCGCCTGTCGTCCAGATATCTTTTCACGAATACTTTTCTCCGTTTCCTTCGACCGATGGTACTCTTGACTTGATATGCCTGATCTGGTTTCTCGAGTAGAACCAGGCCGAAAAGGTCGAGCTATGACAATATGATTGATTGTGAAACGAGTATGAAAACACTCACCGCAGCATCAACGACCAATCGGCATGATCTGGCCAAAGTTTGAAAATGTGAAAATAATTTCGATGAGCAATAGTTCGGAACAATGATTGAAACGTAAGTTTGAATGCATTTGAAATTATTGAAATTCGTCAGGAATCTTTGAAAACTCTGTAATCGTAATTCGAATTACGTTGCAACGGTTTGAAAATCTGCAATCGCGTACATTTAAAGATCTGGACCTGAGGGATAAAATAGTCTGAGGTCGTTCGAAAGCCTTTGAAGTCTCCTCGAACAAGGAAATCTCGTAATCAGCGGTGTGAACAAAAATTTCTGATTGGCGAACACCTCAATGTTTCATTTCACGCTTCAGAGTGAATATACAAGAAATTGATAAAACTTCGTTCTGGATTTACGAGCTTGTTTTTCAAAATTATTCAATCGAAGTCTTCTGGTTGTCACTGGAAGAGATAAGGAGACATAGAGATAGGGAAGGCGGGAGGGAGGGAGATTTCATATAAAACGTACGATATACTTATGTAGGTACGTCGAAATCGATAACACATATACCTATATAATATATACGATATCGGCTCTGACATAAAGCACCGTGATGCAACGGGGAATCGGATAACGAGAAAAATTATGTAAAGGGCTGTCGAGAAAGTAGCTAAGGCTTTATCCTCCTACTTCATGCAATACATCACTGACGTATGTATTTTTGAATAACCCGAACTGAAGGCTTTGGAAATATGGATGTTACAGGTGAATTGAATTCTCAACACGCGCATGTCTACACTCAAGACTACAGATGAAAAATTGAAGCTTTGAACCAATTCGTCAAAAATTATTCGATGAAGTCTAGAAACATTGAATTTCGTTAATCGCAGACACCGGCCTCTGCTCGTTTTCTCCTTTTTTCCGTCTGTGCTTATTCCCCAACAGCAAATTGGGGCTGGATCGTTCCTTCAGAGCTGTGAAATTGTTTGGGAAACAATTTGATATATCGTTCGATGGCGGGTATCGCGAGTGCCATGATTCTTTTACAATTTTTCAATCTGATCTAAGAGTACGTACGTGTACGTACCGATCTGCGTAGCGATCTGCATCGAGATATTATATTTGTAGATCGATTGAGATCTCAAGATTTATTATCTACGTACACAGCTACTGCGGGATTCAGAATATAAATCCGAGTCTCAATTTCTTGTTGTATACCAATAAATCTGTCTAAATTTCTAACTCTCGGTTCAATTTCGAGGATTACTTTTGAAATATGGATCTAATTTCGCACTTTACTTACCACGGGAGTGCTTGGCTTAGCACCAAGAATTCAAATATTGTCTTCGAACACGAAGTAGCGCTGCTGTTTTCGGTTGTTAAAAATTACACCCAAACGGTAAATTTAAAAAAAAAATCATTATAATCGGTGACATTACTTTCCGTCTTTACCGGCTTCTCTTGTGGGAAAACTCGACCCGGTTGAATTTCTCTGATTTCCTTTTCTCTCTGTCTATCTTCCTCTTTCTGCGGAATTTGACCATTCATTATAACGATGAAGATTGATGGTCCGACGGAAATACAGCGAAAGAAGAAGAATTTCCATCTGAAAGCTCAAAAGTACCTAATGCCGAGATTGGCGAAAAAGCTCAATGTGTTCCGCTAGCGGTATACCTAGGCGGGATGATCTAGCGCAAGCTCCTATGCGTGTCTATCGGCGTCCTCGGTAGCTGAAGGGAAAAAGAAAAAATTGAATCTCAGTAGCCAAAAAAACGAAGAAGAACTAATCACTCATGGTCATAGAATCTCGTCTCTTTTTTCCCGATTTGTTTCATCCCTCCCTGACGCATGGTCAATTTTCTTCCACAAATCTTGACTGTATAGTAAGAAAAACGGCGAAAGCTTGAGAGAGAGGATAAAAAAGACAGCGAGAGAGAGAGAGAGAGAGTATGAAATGAAAACGAAAAAAAGAAGATGACTGTATTTGAACGACTAGGGCCAACCTAGTTTAGGTGATGATAGATGTCGACGACTTCCGCACATTCAACTCCGGATGTGGAAGGGCGAGGAAAGAGAAGAAAATAAGAAGAAAGAAAACTAAAGCAAGAAAGAAGAGAAGATCAGAGAGCATTTTTTCCCCTCTCGCTATAGGAGCCATAGTCTTCAAAAGCGGCGACCTTTTGTGGAAAATTGAGCCTCTGGAACAGTTTGTATACTGGTTGAGGAGAGTCGAGTGAATTGGCCACCTCAACTGTTAATCAACACCATTTTTCAATCATTCCACAAAATGCATTCTTTGCAACGCGATTGTACGTGGAAAATACATTTCAGGATACGAGTATCCGAAGAGTATTCTATCACAAGTTTCCTGCAAAATTTGTTACTATACCTGGATATTTCCGCTGGTGGACAATTCACGCCAATCTTCTGAATTGGCTATCGTCTAAAATCACCGTGACAACTGATCGGGAGGCGTCCTTGACCTTATTTTTCGTTCGCCATTGGATAACTGTGATTGAAGTATACCTATACCTTCATACGCAAAAAGTATAATGCATCAAATGTATTTTGACCTGAGCGCTATTTTTCATCGACCTGAAAATATTTCAATCAAAAGTTCATGTTTTGTATCTAATTTGACTGAACGTAACCCAAAGCATTACCGAATGAGCACGAACGTGCCGGAAAAAATAGGCAATTCACAAAATTCGTAACAAAAATCGGTCGCCAAATATCCCGAAAAAAGTGACCATTTTACCCGAAATATAATTTTTTTTTTCTATATAGCGTTGGCATCTTCAGATAAAAGGTCGAACAAACCTCAGGCAGGGCTCAATTTTAAGGTAATTGAATACAGAATGCCATAGGTGCCGATTTCGAACATTGTCTATACTTTCTTTGGCGAAGCCTCAAAGGTGAAAAAATGATCAAAACTGTGTTGTAAAATGTTCGATGAAATATACAAAACGCTCACTTCTGCTTTCCTAGCGGTCGCATCTAGGAATGTCAGTGATATTATCGAACGATTAGCTAATTTTTTTCCAGTCCAGATTGAGCTCGTTATACTATATTTTAGTCGCGGTAGCCTGAGTCCCTGCAAAAACAGGGGATGGCCTTAAAACGCCAAATATGTAATTACTCGTAGCAGTGAAGAGTTTCGACCAGGCCGGAGTCTCTGGAGTATAAATTGAACCCTGACAGTCTCCGAATCAGTGTAACCGCAGTGTCGGAACGAAGAGATAGTATAGCTTCTCATATTGTTCAGGAATGCTGAGATCTGGGTGGTCTTCGTTTATTTGCGGTTGAAAGTGCTCAAACTCTACTTATACGGCGGCTTTTCGACCCTTAGAGTTGAAGCGAAACAGGAATGATGAGGGTCTGCATCAACCTCACAATTCGAGGTTGGGGATATTTTGACTTTCTCCATCGAAGAGGTAATTTCATAACAGTAGGTACTTGCTTTCGTTTTTCGCAGACAATTCATTCAAGGATAGTTTCCACTGATAACCGATTATGGGAAATTGAAAAATCCTTGAAAACATGAATGAAAACGCCGCGGTCGTTTTTAGAAATACTTATAAAAGAAATCGAAATGCTGGGAACCCTGGTAATCAGATTTCGCAGGCGAAAACTGCAACAGGATACGAATGATATAATATTTTTCCGAAAAAGCTGAAAATTTGGCCGACTTTGATGGGCAAGCCCGAAAACTTGCCGGTTCTTCCAGCACCATTATTGTCGTCATTTTTTCAAAATCTCCTGGGTCGATTTATTCTAGAATCTAATGAGTCTTGTCAATTAAGTAGGCTCAAATTGCACCGATCAAACGAAAGAGAGAGAGCAATGAAATTGGGGGAAATATTCATTAAAAGTCGGAATAACTCGAGAATTAACGAGCCGATCTAATTGAAACTTAAATCAGTTCCAATTTACGAAAATCAGCATGGATTGATCTGTTGAAAGGTTAAATCCGTCTGTTCATTCTCAAGTTATAATCGAAAGAAGAGAAAATTTTTAAATTTTCTTTCCACCGTGACTCGAAAACTACGGAAATTATTCTGCAGACTTCAAAACGTAGGCATCTGGTGATAAAAACATAAGTTCAATTTTGTGGAGCTGATCATACTAACTTCCCTCGTTGAAGGCGGGTAGCTGAAGAACAGCTGGTGAATTAAGTTCAGGGTGGTCCTCGGTCGTGGCATTTTCGAATTTGAACATTTTCCTCGTCTGAATCAGCCCAGCACGGTTTTCCGTCGAGATTAAGAGCTCAGACTTCGCACAGACTTTTTGTTTTATCCGTTTCGAGTAATTCGGAAAGGATACCCAACTGAGGACCCCAACGAAGCTTCAGGATGGCTATTATATCGGGAATTCTCTTCTGCAACGAAATCAATTAGTGCCAAAAATCTCTTCTCCGATATCAGTTTGAAAAGTAAGAAAACACATGGAACCACGGACACATAACCCAATACCGAAGAGCAAACTCGATTATCCCTGCAGTCTGGTGATCCCGTTCGAAAGTGTGTTCTGTGATATGATTAAGAGGGAAAATTGTTAGCGCCACGTATGTATCTTTTATATCTCTCTCTTCATCCCGCATCCCTCATACTATATCGAAACACGCATCGAGCAAACGACCGTCATTATTTAGAGCGGTTCAAAGATAGCGAGGGAACGAACATCGTTCGTTATTTGCTGGGAAATGTTGTTCGTAGATTAAGCCTGAGGTTGAATGGAAGAAAGACGCCCCATAATCATGAATCACGATTGTTAAAGCTGACTATACTTACAGAACCCAATTTCTGTAGGTTACTCCTATTTTTACAGCGTTGCTGAAGTGAATTTACTTTCTTAACAGACTATTTCAACGTTGGTTGTCCTACTCGTGGAAACCGTGGTCCATTCTCAATTCCAATGACACAACGTTTCCTATCCTCGAACGAAACTTGACGAATAATTAAGAAACGTGAAATTATCAGCTCGATTTTGATAGTGCGAAAATGATTCCGTCTGTCTTTTCGTTCCCGCTTCACTTCCCCGGAGATTTGGAACCAAAGAATTATGTCACTTATCGCAAATTGTTCGAAGTACATTGAAGCGCTTAAGGAATATGCATTGAAGCCGTGGAACGGACGTACATTCAAAAGCTGTCTTATACGGGACCCTTTTAGTACGATACAATGAAATTCGATCGATCATTTTATGCGTCTGGCTATGCTATATCGTTAGAAGGATGATTGACAGTTTTCAGATTCCCTCGCCGAGCAAAAAGTAGATTTTTCCAGAACAGCGCTGAAAGCTAGAAACACAAATTGTCAAAAATTCCGAATCCAATAGCCATGACAAGGAATTGAGAAAAGAGGATACTGAATTTGCAAAAATCAGACACTTTGCAAAAAAGTATTTTCCATTCATCGATCGTGCAATTCAGAATTTTAATTCGTCAAAACAGCTCAGCATATTCGGTCCACGCCGCGCCGCGCCGATTCAGGTTTGAGTTAGGCACACACTTAATTCAACCCTTGTCGCTCATTTTCCACGGCAAACCAAATGAACCGTGAAGGATTAAGAGAGTGTAAGTATACTCGACGGATGCTTTAAAATTTGTTCTCACCGGTTCCAAACGGGCTAAAAAATTTTACGGCATAAATACGTAAAAGCATGAAAGGATTTCGGTCTCCTGCTCTCGATAGGTTACACGATAAAAGAGAGATGAGAAAAAGCATTAATCCTCCGCAGATTTGCGCGGAGAATTTGTACACTTTCATACTCGTTTTTCCCCCTTTTTTGGGAGAAAATATAAGTAGAAAAGGAAAAATTTGAATTGAGGAAAGAATGAATCTGTCTAGGAATTATAACAGGTAGAACAAAACGGCCCGCGCTGTGAGTTTGATTTCGCAGCAAACTTTGTTCCCCACTTCAAGTCACAATCAGATTTCATCCATAGTTCTTCATTTGTAGATATATATGAATATATATATGATTTCGGTTTCGTTCTGGTCCCCGAGGGTTTCGCAAAAGGGATTTCAAGGGCGTACAGTAGTAGTCTGGGTATCAGAGACACGTAATCCGCGTCTACGTTGACGAAGGTAAGGTCCAACTAATCCGCTAGTAGTCTAACAACCGTTTACTACGGCTATCCCCCAAACTCAAACCCGTTAACACCCGGTTGACGGAAATCTGGGATAAGTTAAATATCAACGTACTCGTGGCGATGGCCAGTGAAATATATACGAGGCATTCGTGTATGTTCTATAATATTATTGTATATATTTGGGAATTATTGACACCAGCTGATCGTATCTGGCTCACAGTTGACCGGGGTGATAATCTCCGAAGAAATTCGATCGCAGGGTACAAAATAATTGAGAAGGAGATTCGTTCGGGTTATAATAAGGAGAGTTTGAGGCTGATGCGATGGAGTTATCTATAACCCTTTTACTGTTTTAATTGGAAATTACCAGTTTTCCCTGATTCATCTATTTTCATCCGCCATTTCAAATTGCCCCATAATCCCCGGGTCTCGGGCACAGATTTATATTCAGCGACCGAAAAAACTCTGGGAAACGAAAACTCGTCAAATTTGATCCAATATTTTCAGAATTAGATTCGGGGTGGGCTTCGATTCGAAAGCTCCGCCGGACGTGGGAAAAAATGCGAAAAAAGTATACGAGCATAAAAAGGAGGATAACTTTGCAAAAAATTATCGTACGGCGATAAAAGAAATGTGAAATTGAAGCTGGAGGTATGTTCTTTGAATACCTCTCTCTAGATGTTACCCACGATCAATACTCACAAAACGGCGACCATTCGAAATTAGTCTAAGAAATGTTGAACAAAATCATAACAATTTCTTTGTCTGACCGCGCAGCGGGGGGGTTTTTTTTTTTTTTTGTCTCTTTTCGAAAATTCCGGTAAAAGATTGATCACATCTTTTCATGGTAGCCGCAGAGAGTTAGCGGAGCTTGAGAAGTCAATAGGAAGGTAGGTATGCGTATGTACTGTGTACATGAACGCTTCGTAGATTAAAATCTGGTGGTAGAGGAGTGAGTTCGAGCTCAAGTTGTCGACGCCTCAACGGATAATTAAACCTCCAAGAGTAATTGATCGGTAATCAACTTAAGCCCCGTTATAAAACACCGAAACTCTGCAACTCGGACGTGAGACTTCGATCGTAAAAATCTACGTCCCAAACAAGATCCCCAGATATTTGTTCCTATTTGCGTTTACGAACGATACGATGAAACAGGGACTGCAAATCAACAACGACTAGAAGAAAAAAGTATACAGCTTCTCTTTAATTAGTTCCGAAAAATTATTTATCCAGACTGATTAGACAAATTCGCCTACCATGCTGGACGTTCGTCGTCGTTCAAGCGTAGGCTGTGAAGACATTGATATTCTTTATGGAACGCATCCTGGTACTGCGATTGGTAACTCTTTTCATCCGCATAGAAATTTTCTTCACAGCTTTCTCATCAATGAAATTTCTGTTACCTTTCAATTTTTATTTCGTTTTGACGGCGCGGAGTGGACGGGTGGGAGTAAAGTGTTTGATGAATGCAGACACACGTTTTGGTTTCCTTTTATTCTTTGTTCATACGGTTCAGAACATAATGATTTTCTTCCATTACGAAATTTTTCGGATTCAATTTAAGGTATTGTTAAACATAGTTAGTCGAGAATCGGTTTTTTCATCGTTCTGGGACGACGGACGTTTTTTCTTTCACGAAGAAATCGGGTGTTTCATCGTTTCGTTCGAACGAAAAATCCTTTCAAATGACGTAGACGAATTATTTCGTCGCGTTTTGACTCGAAACCAATTATATGAGATCGAAATATTGACTTTTTCATAGTTTTGATTCGCTAAAATTCTGTTGGTGGCGGAGATGGGATAATAAATTTTCCACGGTTTTGACTAACAAAAGATGAGCTGGCTTTTAGTACATGAATCGATTATTTGCATCACTCCGACTGAACAGAACAATGAAAATCTGCGTTTTCATTGCCAGGTCTGGAGTAAGGGTGTTCAAAACAGCAAATCGATTTTTCCATCATTTTCAGTTCATTGAAATTCCATTTGGAAAAAATCTGAAAAATCGGCGATAGGCGGTTTGACTGAAAAAATTCTAGTGAACGTGGAAACTCGTTTTTCATATCATTTGGAGTTGAAAAATTGAGTTTGTTTTAACGCGAAAATCGATTAGTCAACCGTTTTGAATGGTTTCAAGTTCGAGAAAATTCCGATAATTGAAAAAAAATTGTTTTTTTTCTTTCACCGGTCATACGGAGAGTAAAATCTGTTCAGAGAGGGAAATCAATTCGGTGATTTTCGGGAATGAAGGAATGAGGAAAAAATGGAAAAAAGCTTGAAATATGAAAGAATCAGTTAAGACGAAATACTTATGAAAACGTATACTTCCGATCTTTAATATTGATATTTTTTTCTCATAAAAAGGGATCTCGTTCCGCCGCGGATGTAGAGCCGTTTGAAACTTATCGTCACCAGATATACCGAATGATAAAACAATTTCTAAGACAATAATTGTGATTCCGTGGGTGTTTCAGCGGGGGAAAGTGAGACTCGGCTTGATGACCGTAGTTGACCAGGATGCCGATCACGTCTCATGGCACTTGTTTCCGACATATATAACTCCCCGCGGAGGTATCGGCCTGGTTCGTCGCCGAGAATTTCCATCGAGTGAACTTTGAATTCAACCTACGGACGATATTCATTGTCAGACTAGAAAAAGTCAGCATCGCGCGAAGACTCAAAAATTATACTGTCAGTCATGGATTCTACGGTAAGTACTGTTCCATTTTTCCCTGTTTCCAAGTTTTTAGTCAACTGGCTAAACCGAGGAAGCGAGCATTCGCGTACGCTGGTTTTTCTTGCTTTTGTGTAATTTTTCATCGTTTCGCAATGTTCAATCGCGTGTATTCAATTGTCTCGCAACTACTTTATTCGCGATAAAATCCGCGTCCCAAAATTCAGCGTGACGGAAATTTTTCAGCTGTAAACTGTAAACAGCATAATTACAGCTGGTTTCAGATACAATTGAATCACTGAAGGGGAGTGTACCTCACACTAATCATTAGTGGCCCACCGGACTGGAATGAAATCCGTTTGAATTAAATTCACTGATTCACTGTGGCCGCTGTCGAGCCTGATTCTCGGCAAATTTAATCAAAATCTCCGGAAATTCTGTGGTAATCGTGGATTTCAATTCACGTTGTTATCAAGCAAGCTCGGTACTGACGAAAGTACAATTGTGAACGTGAAAAAAGTTTATTCAGATTGTTTCTTTCTGCCATGGTGGGAAACCTATATCACGACTTTTCAGATCTTCTGAGTGCACGGAAACGACGATATCCTAGCGAACAAGAATTCAGAGTTCAAAGTAGGAAAGTTAAATCCTTACGATCTTTTTCCGCTGATTTTAAGTTGTAGACTGTAGGAAATCACTCTGCATCGATGATCTAGATGTACTTCTCAAAATTAAATACCGCAGCGTCCTCTTCGACTCACTATAACCTTGTGGATAAAAATTGTATGGAAACTTAGAATGGAGAATTTCGGAGTGAAAGAAGTAAGCTTTGCGTCTCTGTGTTTTAAATTCTTCGGCGATTTTTTGTCACAAAGTTACAGGCTATAAAAAAAAAACTTCTTTCGCGCGGTGAGTGGAAACTATGAATACCTGCACGGTCTTCCTTTTGTACAACCTATAACTTCACAAAAAGAGATCGTAGAAGAAACTTAATGAAAGCATTCAGAAGTGGAAAGAGAGGGCTTTGCAGAACTAGTCTGGACATTCTTTTACAATTTTTTTTCCCCACAAAGTTATGAGCTGTAGAAAAAGCTCTTCATCACGGCGCGTCGAAATTTAGTACAAGTATATTGCGGCTTATGGCGTTTCAGAAAAAATGCTAAAAAAAGGTTCAGAGTAATATTTCGAAGCTCATTTCTTCTGCTCGGAGATGCTCCTCGTGACATTATTCCACGATTTTGATTGACCAAGATCTCGGAGATTTTATCTTTGTGCACGACATTTGAAATCATTCAAAAATGTTACTATACATATTTCCTTCCCATACTATAGAAATACATATCAATGGCCTTCGCGGTCTTTTGCATCGTGAAAACCTCCGCTGAACCTCCAGTTGCACATGGAATAAGGCCGTCGAATGTCCTCGGAGGTGCTGGACAACACGCTTCGTTCAGTTTCATCAGACCCGGGCTAACCCAGACGTCATATTCGTTCAACGGTCCAAGCTCACACCAGGCCTTCAGTTCTAGCATCGGAAATCCACAGTTGGCACAGAAAGTACTTCCTAACGTGGCGCATGCCTTAGCCTACCGGAATCCTGGCCTAGGTGAGGCGAAAAACGTCCAACGCGAAAGAATTTCTCGCAATCATCGATTTTCGTTTTATTTCCATTCGTTTCTTCTCGTTTCAGGCTATTTTTCAAATTCCCCAATATCGACTGCTTACGCTAATGCTGCTCCAGCTCCGGCTCCGGCACCAGCTCGAGCTCCAGCTCCTGTTTCTGAAGGACAAGTCGTTTATCAAGGAACCCCGGTTCGCCCTGCCGAGGGACAAATTGATCAGGCAACGGCACTCGCCTATCTTCAACAACAGTTTCAACAACAATACAGGCAGCAATACCAACAGCAATATCTTCAAGCTCAACAACAACAATATCAAACTCAGAATTTCGCTGACCAAGGGCAACAGGACGATTCTGCGGCGACGTATCAAGCTCAACTTGCACAACTTCATGCAATCAGACAAGCTCAGGCACAAACGCAATCTTCTCAACAATTATCACAACAGGTAAATATTTTCTGTGATTTTTCGAGTACTCGAGGATTCAGAGGATCGGGAATTTATTCAGAGTACTTTTTTCTTTGAAAAGTCAACTTTTGACGAATCAAAGAGACGAAAGGCACATCGTGCATCTAATTTTCGATCTAACAATAAGACGACTGCAATTACGATCACGAGTTCCTGGACAACATTTTTTTCGGTCAGCGAGTAAAATTCTGATTAAAAATATCAATCGACGCATCATCGAATTGATTTTTAGACCCAGTAATATTATTGAAATCGCAATGGTGGATTTTTGGATTGAAAAAAGTCATTTCCGGGGTAAAAATTCAGTTTCAGTGGCGTACTCTTTCTTGTTTTTCGTTTTCCTCTAACCAAAATTCAACGTAGAATCTTCCCTGATTGAAAAATTGTTTCACGCAGCTTCCGGAGCAGATCCAATTACAGCAACAAGAACAGCAACAACAAACGCAGAATTTATTGGGAGTAGCATATTCGTCAGCACCTTCAGTTGCCCACGTTAAAGCTAATGGTAATGGATACAATTTCGACTTTTAGTCATATCTAATTATATACTGTGAGAATAGTTGATTGTTTTTTCATAGTTTATCCAATTATTTGTAAATATTTATCGTGTAATGAAAGAGCCAAAGTGTCTGTAATAAAATATTTAAACAGAAGAGACCGGAATTCATGTGTTCTATGAAACTCCAATGGAAATCTTCGGAAGTTCCTAGAAATTGTGCGCACATAGAGTGTTCGGTTTTTGAAAATCTTCTCAAAGATATATTCTGAGTTATCTGGGCTCCGTCTACACAGAGCATTTCAGGATCTTCCCGGTTTCTAGGTCACTAGAAAATCTTCTAACGAAAATAATCATGAATATAACGTCACCATGGTAGTCAATCGATGAAATTCCTCGTAGCCAATAACCAATCCCCTAACCTCTATCTGAATGTAGATAGACATGAAATGGAACGACAATTTCTCAGGAATTGTTGTATCATGCCGAGTATCTACTCCCACGATGAATCCAACGTTTCGGAATAGGAAATAATATAATTCTAAGGACCAAAACCCTTTGATCGTAAGCTTATTCCACCATTACATGAACCGCATTAATTAGCGTGATGAGCAGCCGTCGCATTACGATTTTTAAATTCCTTATACATTACGTAATATCACCGCGATCGTCGGTATCACATAATTAACGAAAGTTTCGCCAGGGTCCAGGTGTGGGTGAAAAAAACACGGGGAGAAGGCAAATTCGTCGATGATGAGAAAGAAATGATAGAAGAAAATAATGCAATTCAAAAGTAATTTTGATCAGTAATCATTTTACTGGCATCGTCGGAGGTATGAAGAAGAAGCGAATTATCTTACACGTCGTGGACGTCACAGCTGATACGCAGAAATCATTGTCTATGAATAATTTTGTCATTTTTGTATGAATAATATCTCTGAATCTTAACCTATTCCCTCGTCATTGATCAACGTTGATCGACGCTTGACGAATTTTCAATCGTCGAACGGATCAATATCCGTTGTATCCGTTTGCCAAACCGTTGAAAGAACCGTGAGGATTATTATGCGCGTTAATTTGTGACGGTGTGGGGTAGGGGATTTGCTGCTGGACGTAATTCTGCAAATTTCCAGATGACGATGAGTAGCCGCCGTTGCTGTACGCGCCAGTGTTATATCCTCCGTGAGGGTATCCAGCGATGTATGCACTGCCCCTTAAATTCGGCGATGAAGAATAAGAGTAGGGCGATCCGGAAGGGTAGGAAACGCCGCTTCTTCCGCCATAACCGGACTGGTAGTTCTGCAATCCTCCCCCGGATGGCAAATTTCGCACTCCGTAAGGATACGGGGATCCATAACCTGAGGACCTGATTATTACGGGGGAAGACACGGTCGGGGTGAAAACTCGGCCTGGTACCAATGGGTAACCGTAACCTGATGAATATCTTCCTGGTCCTGATTCAGAGCGTAATAAATTACTACTCGAACCGTAGGAGCCGCTGATTGCACCTTGTACTACGTTGGGTCCTCCGTTGATGAAACTACCCCTAGCGATTGCCACGGAGGCCGCAAGAATCACGAGCTGGAATTTGAAAAGATCCAATGAGGTCATAAGAGGAACGAGGGAAAACATGGTTCAGATAATTATCTCATAGTTTCTCCGTGGATTTTTCAATTCTTATCAAGACGAGTCACTGTTTTCTAGACTTTCGCCCAACACGGCCGCGGGGACTGCGAACTGGACTTTGAAAACGTAAAATTGGATCAGACGGATGAAGAAGAACACTTTTTCGAAAATAGTTCGCAAGTTTCTTAGATTTTTGTGAAATGAAGCTCAGAAGTTAGAAAGATGAAATAGAGTTCGAGGGAGGAAAGGTAAGCACACTCTTTGCTGAAGGATTCCCACATTTTTCTGCAGCGGAGTCACACAGCACGTTTAGTTCACATGGTCGCGGAGATTAGGAACCATGAAATGTGAGAGTATAAAATGAGGTTACAGGGCTGAAACAAAACTTTGCAGCCGACTCTGCAGTGTAAGATTCTTCAATAACTTTGAACGAGAGTGACGGTTTTTTGGTATTTCCGCCCGTAAGACCGTGGAATAAAAACGGCTTGATTGGCCAAGATGAAATTAGATACACAAAATGTAGAAGAACAATTTTGAGGGTAGTTTCCAGGCATGCCACCCTCAATTCGCTAACGAGGAATTACTGCGTTTGAGCCTTTCGGCTAATGAGGTTGTAAAAGTATCTGACCGGAATTAGGAAAGATGAAATGGGATTAGAGGGATGAAAGAAAACACCTTTCATGTGCTCCTCTGGTACCTGCGTTTCGTAAATTTTCCTGAAAGTAAATCACGATCTATTTTAACCTTGGCTAACCAGAGGCTGTAGAATTGACTGTATTATCTAGACCTCCGAAAGATGAAATGGGGTTACAGGAGTGACAGGGAAAAAATACGGAAAAACTTTTCAGGTGACTGTGAGCGGTGAACTCGTTCGATAATTTTCGCTTCTACCGAAGGGAAGTCATTTTTCGTTTATCTCTCGTAAAGACTACTCGATTCCTGATCAATACTGCCGGGAAAACTGTATCGATATGATCGTGGAATTCGATTTACGTCGTATCACACAACGTCCTAGGATAGAATACTGGTACTGGATTTTACTCACTTTGAACGTCATCTCGTTGAGAAAATAGTGTACAATGCTTCCAGCAAGAGATTCTACTGGTTTGTATCTCTTGTTACTTTGAACTAGCAAACTTTTACAGCTTTTATACTACTTTGATTTCGTATATAACTAGATATTCATTGGTACACAGGTATATATTCTCCCAAACCGTGACCACATTAGATACTCCCAATTCGTCCGATTTATACCCCACCATAATAACCCATTGCGGTTTTATTTTACGCAAACAATACGGACAATATGCATGTCGCCTCGTTGCGTATCATTATTCGCTTGCGCCGAATACAATGATGTTTCGAGAGTACCTAATTCATATTTGACAATTATATCAACGGAATTACGATTTCCCTCTGTTTTCAGATACTCGTTCCATCTGGAGCCAATTTATTCTTCGGTAAAATCTTCTGGGACATCAAAATTCCCATAAAAAATAACTGAAACAAGAATCTAGAAGATGAGAGAACAATACAAGAGACCTACAAAGAACCTTTTGAACCCATTACCATCGCGAAATGATCTTATCATCCGGGCAAGAGACAAAGTGGGAAAATATTTTTCAGCATTTGGTCTCTTCTTTCGAGTGGCTAATTATCAACGGCCAACATTTTCCTGCCTCTTTTACTCCGTCGTTTTTTTTTTGTGTGACGAAAAGAAACCCTCTGTGTATAATCTATACCTATAATGTTTCGCAAGGTTGCGACTGCTCAGGAACCTGAGCAACTAAAACGTCGGCTATCCTTTTTTCTTCTCGGTTTTGCACCAAGCCGCAGAGCTTTGTCGTCTTTGGTATCAGCTTGCTAAACAGATTATCCTAATATTGAATAACCTGTGTCCTAGAATAGATATAGGCGTGCAATAGAGATTATTATCAAGTAATATACACACGAGTATTGAATAACCTCGATTCATTCGCGGCTACCTACCTCCGAACTAGTCTATTATTCGAGTTAGGAATGGAAAAGAAGGGCGGATCGGTTATCTACTAGTTCCTCGATGTCTCAATTGTAATATGTTAATGCTATATGAGCAAAATTTCTAGCAAAAAGTAGGTACCCGCAATCGACGCCGATCATCGTCTGAAAGTATTCGAAAAATTCCAACACCATATGAGTGTTGTCGAAAATTTTTGACAACATCATCGAATATACTTTCGACATTTGCACTACACCGAAATTTGCGCGAGACGAAATCTTGCCTAAGATTTCACAGATTCTTGCATAACTTTTAACTCCCCACATCAACGAGAGAAGTTATCATAGTCACCCCAAAAATGAAAAGTTGAGTTTTCACCAGATTTCACGTTTTAAGGTTCGGAGAGTCATTTGCCACCGTTTTTTGGTCGGACGGCTATTTATGTCTGCGTGTGTACATGCGTGATCGAATTTACGTGGGACCAATCGATACGGATTTACGTAACTTGGAGCCGATTCAATTTTTAGTTCGATCGTTCCAGTCGTTTTCGAGTTTTTCAAAAACGGATATTTCGAACGTTTTTTTGGTTCGACGATAACTTGATAACGGTTATTCGCCAGATTTCGACTCTAGACGAGCCAATCGATCCGGATTCTTGTGCCTCGAAACTGATTGCATTTTGAATACTATCGGTTTTTTAGTTTCCGAGTGAACTGTGCGTGTTTTTTTTCTTCAAACTGGTGACTATCAGCATGAATAAACGGGGGAAAAAATAACAACAGCAATAATTGAGCTCAGAGAAGCGGAAAGTTTTCGGACTGGCCCACGGTCGGCCGATCACCAGCGTTTCTCATAACTTCTTCTTCCTCTTCTTCTTTTTGCTAATTCGAAAATCAGGCAAATCGAAATCGATATTCTCAAGAGAAGTTTTATATTTTAGATTTGGCGAGAGATACGTTTTACTTTTTCGGTGTTATATTATCGCACGGATATATTATACAGTATATCACGTATTGAGTGATATGGTAGGTATCTATCATCAAAATTTAGCAATCTATCTATCTATCTTTGCTGTGCTATACAGTATATTCGTTTGCCGGGAAGTATGTTATATGCGTATTGCGTAACCGAACGATATATGTTAGATTAAATTTGAAAATTAAGTGAAAGGTTTTTTCGATCAGAGCTGTGATGCGAAAAAATTCCATTTTTTCGATACTGCTCCGTCAAAAACAGAGAGAGAAAATAAAAAATAAGGACTACAAAAAAGACCTGGCAATGACACACTAGTCGGAGTGCTAAATCATCGAAGAACAAAATTTACAATCGGTACATAAAATTTAACTTAGGTATAAATTTACTCTATAATTAATGCATAATGCATATATTATGCACAACTGGATGCAATAAAGTAATTACGAAATCTTGCAGGAGAATGAAGCTCCAAGGTGCAGATCGGATCATATTGTGAACTTTATGCTATTTTTAGCACGCAATGATTATGAAATTTAACAGTACAAAGTGTGGAAATTTTCTTCATAATTGACATCGATACGTATCATATGTATTGGTTTGTATTTCGATACTGCAGGAATTTGATCATACGAAATAGAACAAGACGAGATGAAATAAAATGAAACGGAAACAAAGCTAACGCACAAATTGTACGAACAGCTGACCTATTAAAAAAAGTGTCGGACGATCGATAGTTATATAGAGAAAGCTATATAAAACGGCTTCAGAATCAGATCAACGCTGAGATCGAATTTAGAGACACTCGCGTCGACACACGCATTCGTTATAATCGTGCGGGTTACCATAACTGGTTAATTATTATTCAAAATACGAAATTGAAAGTGAAACAGAAAAAAAGAGAAGATAAAACTTTGTTTTTTTTCCTACATTCTGGATGAGAAAACAAAAAATTACCAGATTCCATTTTTTTATCATCTTTTTATTGCCAAATTTATACAAAATAAAAGTGTATATGTATATTTATCCATTTAAAGGTAACACACGAATGATACACATATATATCACTCCGTGCGTTATAGTTTCTTCACACTCTCCTTTCCTTTTGCATTTTTTTTTGGGGGGGTTTTTTTCTCTGTGTATGCAGTATCAGAAACTGGATTTGAAAACGAACACCCTTCTGCCTCTCTTTATTTTCTCGTTAAATACATTCTGCAGGATAACTAGGTACCTATTATATTTAATTAGAATCACCATATCACGGCACAATTATCTTTGCACAATCTTTGCAGATAAAGCACATGATATACCTGTATAATTAATTTATAATAATTACTCGCCAATAATATATAGTACGTATTGTATTATATAACCTACATACATATTGTAGCTAATTTCTTATTTCCCACACACTCGACCTATAACTAGTCATTACAATATCATACATCGTTATATACTTGAGGTATAATAATTATAACGTCGAGAGTTATTATAGTATTATTGGCACGTAATATATTGTATAGGTACCCGAATACATACGCTCGAAGCTGTGGGTGAAGGAAACGATGACAATGTACTTCTATAACGCATATTTGCAAGAAACGGAAAGACAATAACAAAAAAAGAAGAAATGAACATCAAATCACGTCGATACAGGACAAAGTTTGTATTCTTTCGAACTTCGTTTATTCTTGAAATAACAGATGATTGAAAAGAAATAAAGAGAATTGACAATCGGAAGACAATTATCGATTATCTCATGATTATTATTTGCATAGGTACTAATTTTTGGAATAACTGCGACAAAATTTCAAATACCCGCCTATCGTACTCTGCGAAAAGTTTCGAGATCGACGATTAGATCTGAACTGATTTTCAAAATTTCAACACCTTGTGAATGTAACCGCAGATTTTGCACGCGACATTACGACTATGTGAGAGCTTCATCGAAAATCTTAGCAAACGAAATCATAATTTTCGTGTATTTTTTCGGACGATCGATTATCAGATAAAAAATTGAGAAATTGATTTGTAAAATCGTGAAAAGTGATTTAGGTCTCGCGAGGGATTAGGAATTACTGCATTGTACTTGCATATTTTGCAATTTTCGCAAAATTTATTAACATTTTCAAATTCAAATCTATATATCCTTGCTTCAAAATCCGAAGCAAGTAAAACTGCCCGGAAATCTGTGAGAATTATCTGCAAAATATCCAACAATTACACTACAGCGAAGTGTCCAAGTTACGTTAAATTAATATAAATTAATTGTTCTGTTCTCGCTACCACATTAATTCCGAAATTTTTGAGTACATGTAATCTCGCAGAATTAATTCTACACCGCAGAGATGTATAGATTTGCAGTTTTCTTGGCATTTTTTTTTACTCCTTTCTGTTGCCATTTCGTCCGAACATCCAGTGTACGGGGCGATATAGGGGCCCCCGCGGTCAGCCAGACTCGCAAAAAACAAGATTCGAACAAAAGTCGTTCTAGAAACTCAATTCGCACGAGAAGAGCGCTCGCTGCTATTCAAGTATTATCAAGTGGCGCGTGTCTCTCCCCATACGATCATTTTCTACTTAAACTACGAATTTATGCCCTTCCACTCTCGCGTAGCGGTATAGTTTTATTATCAATCAGGTATCAATTCAATCACCTCTCTCTCTCAACTGCCCTTATAATATTTCACACGCAGATTACATACCACGGCTATTTACGTATTTGTACAGCAATTCTAAATTACTAAATCTCAATTACTAAATTGAGTACTCGATCAAAATTATAGCTTGTTTTCGAGCTTCTTTTTGTTTGTTCATTGTTTCCTCGTTTTACCTTTCCTTTCCTTCGTATTTCCGTATTTTTCGATTACTTATATTCGTGCTAAGCGAAGGAATACTTTCATTTCACTTGATCGCGGTATAATTTCAACGAATATCTGATCAATGAGTGGAACTCGATCGATTTTTGTTGTGAAATTTTCAATTTATGGAAAACTATTACAGATACTCTGAAATGAGAATCCGTCGGGTCCATGAATCTGTGACTCGTCATCCGAATTCATCTGGGTCGAAGAACAAACAAAATTGCGGCATGCAAATTTTGCGTTTTTTCACTTTTCGAGTACATCGGACGAAAAATATCTGACAAACGCACACGGATTTTCGGATTTTTCATTCTATTAACGAATTCCCTGCAGGGCTAATAAATGAGTAAGAGAAAGAGGCGGGGTACGTACGCAACAGGAGACAAAAAGATAAAAGCAATAGTATTTGACGTGAGTCAAGCCCCGATATGCTCTCCATCGAGTCAAGGACGTACTTTCTCCGTCCACGTAGTACGACCTTATCGTGTGGGTACCTGTACACACGCGTATACGCGTACGTACGTGAAACGAGTTCACATAGATCAAAAGATATAGATGTATTCCATCCTACCAACATTCAGAGAGAACTACGATTCTCTTTTGCTTCATTTTCTTAATTTTTCAAATTTTCACAATTTCGGGTTCCTTTGTAGTGGAATAAATATGAAACAGATAGAAAGGAACGAAAAAATTATACTGGTGATATTCATTCCAATTATCTTTCTACTCCTTGAAATTCACTGCGTGGGTAGATACGTACGTACGAGATTTTTACGTAATCCTAATTAGTTGGAGAGTTGTAATCCGTTAGAGGAAAATTATTGCTAAGCGTTCTCAAGCTTGATAAATAATCGAAACTCTGATATGATCTCTGCCTCTAATTTGATGCCTCAGAGAATCTGCACGTGATCCTCGATGGGCACAGATTTAATAGGCAATTCTTGACCTTTCGTTGGCCAAATATAGCGGTGACCTCTTCGACCTATGACCGAATAGTTTTAGGTACCCGTAAGACCGTATATTGGGAGACTTTGAGCAGTCCAATTATACAATTAACCCTTTCGAGAGCCACGAATTACTAATTAGGACGAGGGTCGGTCTAGTATGGAAATCGATTTATAAAGTTGCTCAGAATGAAAAATTAGGTGATTCGTTTCGAACTTGGAACACGCGAACCGCTTGTGAATTGTCGAACGATTATCTCGAGCTGCGATTCATTATGCTGTGATGTAATTTCAGCATACAATGAAGGAATGGTAATGGGAATGAATGTCATACAAAAAGAAAAAGAGAGAATGAAAAAATAGAAACGAGAGGAAAAGAAAGGGAGAATACGAAATGAGAGAAAGATACATTGTGAGATACGGCTACTCGACGGCGTGGTGCAAGATCTCGAAACATGGCCTTCCTAATAAGTGGCGACTGCTCTAGATAGTATATACGAGAGATCGTAGATCGTAGATCAGCGATCCCCGAACCCATTGCAATATACACACAGTGGCCACGCCTAAAAATATTCGGACTATCTAGCTCGCGCGTTGTGTCCTGTGAAATGTATGTATTGTCTCTATGAGATCTGAACCTCTTACCGAATATTCAATACTATTCAATTCATCTACACAGGTGGTGTGTGCTGTGTCGGTGAAACGACTCTCGAAAATGTGATATATATACTGTATAATGTAAGTAGGGGGGCTGAAATCTACCACTGACGTCATAGAGCGCGAATCGTATATATACCCCGGCCAAACACTCAAATGACAGAACTACAAGCTCTCGAAACCAAGAACAATCATCATGGCCTTCAAGGTGAGTTGCAAGGATCGGAGTAGCCAAAAAACGAATCGTGTAAAGCGGCGAGAGAAGAAAATTAGGCAAAAGAAAATGAACAATTCATTCTTATATCCTCGAAGCAAAATCAATTGCCGTTAAATCATATTTCAAAATTATAGATCAAAAATCAAAAACGGTTTTGTCTTCTCTGCAAAACAGATCGCTAATTATTCCTCAACTATTCCAGCTCGTCGCCCTTTCTGCCCTCCTCGCTGTCGCGAGTGCCGGAGGACCGGCCGCATACAGCATCGCAACTGCCTCCGGTGATTACGGAAGCGTAGGATTCACCCAAGAGTCAACACAGAAGGGATACGCCGGTCAAAATGTTATATCCTCATTCAGCAAGGCAGTAGACTCTCCCCACTCAAGCGTCCGCGTAAGCAACAGCCGTGTGACGAACGACGCTCTGTACAGCCACTCCGTCGCTCCAGCTGTAGCATACGCCGCCCCTGCCCCAGCCTACGCCTACTCTCACGCTGCCCCAGTTGTAGCTAAATACGCCGCCGCCCCAGCTTACGGTTACGCAGCTGCTCCCCAACACTACTCCTCCGCTCCAGCTGTCTCATACAGCTCCATCTCTACTCCAATTGTTGCCAAGGCCGCTTACGCCGCCCCAGCCTACAGCTACTCTCACGCTGCCCCAGTTGTAGCTAAATACGCTGCCGCCCCAGCTTACAGCTACGCTCCAGCTGCTCCAGTTGTTGCTAAGTACGCCGCCGCCCCCGCCTACAGCTACGCTTCAGCTGCTCCAGTTGTCGCTAAGTACGCCGCTGCCCCTGCCTACAGCTACGCCCAAGCTGCCCCAGTTGTTGCCAAGGCTGCCTACGCCGCTGCCCCAGCTTACGGATACGCCGCTGCCCCAGTTGTCCACACAACTTTCCAAGGTCTTGGTGCTCAATACGCCTGGTAAATAGCTCAAAAACTTCTTTTTTTTTTATCAAGAAAACCCGTTTAATTAAGATGTAAATAAATTCTCAATTACACCGCCTTCCATTAACTTCTGTGACTTTAATAAATTGTTCAAAGAGTGCTATTTTATTTTTGTCTTGTCTCAATCTGCATTCATTTTCGTTTTCACGGAGGTGCTGCAGTGCCCTGTACCCTAAAATCTTTTAAACAATCACCCTTTTCTTCATCCTCAATATTTTTAAGATGAATAAATTTCAATTTCGAAATTTCCACGTACGATTTTTCATCGAGGTACGAATACAGTTCCATCCGAGGTTTCATCGTGAAATATTAGTTTTTACACATTTTATAAACAATTATTCGTGCAGGGGCACGTGATTTCACCCTGCAAAAAGATTTAAAAAAATATGACAAACCAATTACTCCGAAAAGCGTCTCTACAATGGGATATCGCCCAAATAAATAAAAACCACTAGCTTGCATTTTGGAAAATATGTATTCCCGCTTTATTTTAACAAAATTTGCTGGTCATCTTTTTCAAAAGGGTCATATACACAGCAGGATTGGCATCATCAATCCGCCCGAGACTGGATTCGGCGAAAATTTGAACCGAAGCTAAGACTCGACAAAAAAACTAATTGACTAAGTAAATTCCATTTGGCTGAGTAAATTCAAAAAATGACGAAAAGCTACCGCTGGTCTCCGCCGCGAGATCACTGCAATGCCAAGTGCATATTGTGGATTTCATCGGAAGTTTTAAATATAGAACGACGATTCCCTTCGACGTGACAGCAACGGATCTTACGAAGAAGTACTTCTCCGTAACTCCAGAAATTGGAAAGATTCGTATAGCTACAGTAGATATGTATGAAATAGTTCATGAAAATCACATTTTTATCCGTAATTCATACCATCGTAAAGATAATGGACTGAAATTTGGTGTCGCTTAGTTTTTTGGTCGAGCTCTAGCTTTGGTTCAAATTTCAGCCGAATCCGGCTCTGGAGTGGATTGGCCATTCCTATAATGGGCTTTGTATCCGAAATGCGGCTACGTCACATGATAGATAATAACTTTTGATTTATGTAAAACAAGATGAAAGTAGAAATATATTCCGCCGTCTTCGAGGTCCAATGTTCACCGTTTTGAGAAAATTCGTTTTTTGGAAAATAACATTTGATCGGTATGCTTCCATCGAGAAATTGAATACGAGTAATTCATTCGCCTAAGAAAGAACCAGGATAGGAAGAAAAGAATAATTCTCTTCTTTATGGAACTCATTGTGAATTGATTGATTATCTCCCAGTATCGCAGTGCGATCCATGGATTTGCAGAGCTGCATTATTATTTTGATATATTTAATTACGCACAACTCTCCGAACCGCACGAACGTGACTCGGATATCAATCACGGTGCTAGGTAGATGTGTATCAAACCAGCCCAGAGGATAATCAAGAGCAAACCCAGCTGCGTGTGCTATTTCAAATGAACGAATTCAATATCATACAGGTATCGAAATGTAATGAAGTAATAAATTCAAAGGGTGTGGGAACAAAGTGATTGGGAATTTCGTTTTAATTTAAGCGTGAATATTGAATGGATCTGAATTTCAAATCGACCTCGTTTTCCACTTTTTATGATCACTTTTCAACTTGTTTTCTACAACTGGATATCCCAGAACAGACCCAAAACGGTGCGATATAAATTAATTCGACATTGAATTACAGATGATATGTCAACCTGTCTAGATGCCAGATTTATACGTATATCACTCGAGCATCTGGTCCACCGACACAATGTTGACATCAAATTTTGAGCGTTGATAATATCGAAAGTCGCTTCGAGTGTCTTCCAGATTTTTGAGTAGTAATATCATGACAAAAGGAATAGAGGAGAACCTCAATAAATGAGACATTCAAATTTAGTGACCTTATCGCGATCACCTTTTTTCTGTTTTTCTTTTTCCAGTCTCAATATATACGCTGTGAAAAGATTTCATTTGGCGAAGAGCTGAAGAGAATTCAACTTACGGATAGACTCAGATCACTTATCGTCAGTTATCTCCAGGGACGAATCCTCTCTCCTGAGAATTTCCGTTTTCTCATCCTTTCAACTGTCCCCTGGATCGATTCTCAATTTCTTTTTATCAATTATTCTACACAGACGGAGAAAAGACTTTCTCAACAGGTATTGCGTCCAATCCGGAGACATAAATCCCGAGAAATCACCCCAGAGAGCTGAAGCTTCAACAAATTTTTCGTTAGTAGATCTTCTCCTTGTAATGAGATAAACTTAAACAATTTTTATTGCGTTCTGTTTACCAAAAATTGATTGTATCTCACTATACTTCTATAGCAACGGTTTTCTTTTCCTCCCGATCCGGCGATATTTGATTTATATTCTCGTACTTGAATATCACGGCGCTGTTGTCCAAGCGAGATATTCGAGGCTGCGATAATTCTCGAATTATAGAGCTTTCTAAGATTTGCATGATAACGTGCGCGTAGTTGGCTGACGCCTCTGCCAGTCGCGCTTTTTTCGGGATTCAAATTGTTCCGATGATAAAACTACTAGACCGTCGATTTTTTCGCTGCTACGAATCCATCGCAGTTTTTCCGCAGAGAATACGACGTCTGGATATGGAAGATACGCGTGTACTAAGATTTTGTGATTTGGTGTTATCGCCACATCAAATGCGTCTGAATTTGACTCAATATTCCAGATAACAGGAATTCTTGTTGTAGCCCTGAAAGATATTTGAATGATTCTCACAAACAGAGCACATCGATTCCTTTTTCCTTCCTACGATGATTACAATTAACGATGGACGCAGCGAGGTAGCTCAAGGATCTTGCACTCGGAATGTAATCCACAGTGAAAGGTGTGATCTGTAGTCAAACGATACAACTCGTTTTCCCTTGAAGTCTGAAAACTCTACGTAGATTCCGAAAGAGGATCTGAAAGGATAATCCACAAACGAAGTTGATCATCTCTCGATCGAGCACTACGCGTGGTTCAATCAACCGAAAAGAATCTTCAGAAACAGTAAAAAAAAACATCAAGTCAACGTTTACGCGAATAAAATTTGTCTGTGACGTTCTCCGAAAGAATCTCGAATTTTTTCCAGATTTTTCGGTATCAATGAGACAAAACAGCAGCAAACATTACACCAATCCCGCCTCACAACCGCGAGCAAGTTTGTCCGAGGTTCGTGTTGGTGTCTGTATTCTCGAAATTCTCTTCACCTAATTATAAGTGAGGGAAAAAAGAGACGAAAATATTGTCAAAATCGAATCGGGACTCGATTATATTCACTTTGCTAGAATCCGGATCCTGGAATAATATTATATCGGAGCCAGTAATCGACATAGTTCATCCGATATCCCTTTCTGCGTACATAGTTTAAGCTTCACGAGCTTGAATAATGCCCTGAAGGTATACCTGCACATGTATACAAGGTAAAGACTATAAATACTGTGATGCCAAAGTTGCAGAGGTGCAGTAAAAGGTGGAACGTCGATAGCTCGCCATCGTGATTATCACGACTTCTACTTCAGTCATGACCTTTAACCAGGTACGCATAAATATAGCTCTTAGTTATACCGCTTCCCACGGAAATTGTCTGCACGAAGAACTGTACCTGTAACTATAACGTCCATGAGAGACGGAAATTTATTTATTCCTCTCCATTCTTCATCTGATTCTCTCTAGACTTTATTTTTCGATTTTTGGTCTGCCCCACTTCTTCATCACCATTCGGGGTATCTAGTGATTAATTATACTGACGGAAATCCTGCGGCGTCATTGGAATCCACAGTTCTGGTGCTAGATTTCACATCGTTTAATTTCGGTCGCGAAATGTACCTGTACCGCATTATTTCGTTTAGTTTTCACACAACGCGACGCGAAATGTGACCAAAAATAAACGGCAAGCATCAACGTGGAAACAATGAATGAAATTCGAAAACTTTTAGTCGGTTCACATACTGCGGTGCCGTTTATTCAAGGGTTCAATTCTGTTCCGTTTTCCAATCAGTTGTCAATGAAATTGAAGCCTTCTTTCAGCTCTCTCCTTCAGGGTATAAATATCGCGAGGGTATCAATTATAGACCCGGGTGTATGGCTGCCTCGTATATTTTTTCCCCCGAATTTTCGCAACGCCGAAGCGAGGCGGAGCGAGTTTGGGAATATGAATTAAAACCGATGAAGGGAGGAAGAAATATGGCGGATAGGGATGAGGGCCATTCTTTATTTATATCCTGTGGAAACCGGACATCGTGATTCGATACACGCGTATATCTGCCTACTGGTCAAAATTCTGAGCGATGAAATCGCAAAATTGTTGGAATAGAATTGAATTGCATTGGCGATAGCTGAAGATATGCGAAATTTGCATTGAGTAGTTGCGTTCAAAATTTTCGAAATTCCGGATTTCCAATTAGCTACTCAGGTAGCGCAGAAATAATTTTCCTCAAGCTTCTTCTTTCCATTCATGTCGCAGGAAATTTCGCCAGAGGCTTCACTTTTGAGTCTGTGTCCTAGATTTGTATCTTACACTTAACAGTATATGAATTACGATCTGGTACCGGCCTGAGAGCTTTGAAACACCTACAAAAAAGTTCCACGATTAGGCGAGCTTCGGTTACACTTAGCCGCGGACGTAAATGAAGCTTCACTGAATGCACTTTCCTCAAATTTTGAGAGTCGATTATTATGTGTTAACACGGCACTGCACCCACTCGATGCTCGGCAAAATAATTCGAACTGAAGTCGATTTTGAGCTTTGTGCTATACATTCGGGTACAAAGCCGCAATACAAGGAATTAGTAAAATTTCATCATAATTTCAGATTTTACTTAAATTGTAAAAACATCCGAAAAACTTGTAAAATTTTATTGCAATCTCTGAAAAACAAACTAACGAAATTTTACATGAATAAAATTTCATAAAGAAATCTCCATCAAGTTTCGTAAGATTTGACAACGAACAAAATAATCGTCAAACACTGCGAAACGTGCCCACGAATTTTGAGTTTTTCAAATTTTGTTCGAATCCCCGTAATTGCGATTTTATAACTTCCATGAGTCGACCGGATGAAAAGCTTCCATTGAATTGCTCTGATTAATTCGATGAAGCGGTACTTGGTCCGAGTTTTTTGAACCGACTGCCCGAAGGTTTCTGAAGTGCTGGGAATAATTAGTTTGATTGGTTCATTTTTGATTTTGCTTAGAGATCAATAATTGGCCGATAGTGACTTTTTCTTCTATGTTTCAGAATAGTTTGCTTTTTACTTTCGCCTACAGCTTGTGTCTGTATGTTTCTGGCGCCTTCGTAGCAGCCGGTCCAGCTGCGTACACGACGATTACAAACACGATCGATATTATGGGAGCGGTTGAATCCGCCCAGGAAAATAACACAGGCGTTTATGGAGGGGAAAATATTCCAGAGACGTTGCCTCAAACGCAAATCGAAAAGTTACCATCGATCTCGGGAATTCAAAATATCGGTAGAAAACCTCGTTTTAGTTGTATATTTTGAATCGTCCCGCAAACTTCGATTTCAATCTAACTTAGTCTTCGAAGATCGGATCATGAGCTCGATCTTTCTGTATTTTTGACTATGGCATTAAAATTTTCTTCACTCGTGATCACAGGCGAACGCAGAATCGATTTGCATTACATTTCGAGCACAAATCGTGCACTTCGAAACTGCCTGCGAGTATTTACTTTTCCAACCCGTTAAGCTTCCGGTTTCATAATAGCCGTCTCCTGAACTTTCGAAGAACCTGAAACTTTCGCAATTTTCAGAAAACTCCGATGATTTTCGAAACCGAAGTTTTTACCGTCGACATCCACTCCCACAGAATTTTTACAGAATCTGTCGATGCCAAAATTCAAAATTGTAGCCAAAATTGATTGCAATATGACAATTACGTTTCAATTTAGTGGAAATCGATTGCAGTGGCTCTTGCAGGACCTTCTCTCTCCCTCGTCACGACTTCTTCGGGTCCGTCCATCAGGATCTTTTCAAGTTCTTCGGAATCAGAAGTCCCCAATCTCCGTATTATATCATATTCTGCACCCGGTGGTGTGTTCATCTCTCATGGATCTCCGGGCTCTTCGTATGTCCTCTCAGCCCATTATCGGCCCTTTCAACATCCTGCAGTTTATCCTCCTTCCTTTTCGGCTGCGGAAAGCCGTAACGAAGACAGTGAGTAACACAGTATGTACTTTTTTGTAGCTAGAATACTGTTGCATCGCTAAAAATATAATTCGAAAAATATCAGATCTCTCTTCTCCTTCTTTTTCTTTCTCAATTTCTCTGTTTTTCTTTCTATTTTTATCCTTTCTCCGTTGGTTGATTTTGAAACTACTGGAGGAAGACACACCTCATCATGACTTCTGGTCCAATTCATATACCTGCTCATAAATTTTTCAGACTCGGATTCGCGATCGATAGTTAATCAGGTCACTGCAAATCATCCAGCCACTCCTGCCGCAGGAATATATGGGTTTATCGGACATCCGGATTATGCAGCGAGTTCGAGGAATCTGGAAACTACGATCAAGCAACTTGTTGATGGAATTTCCTCCGCTGTGTCTCGCGCTGTGAATGTTAATTTGGCTGGAATTGGAACAGGATGATTATAATATAATTACCACGCCGCGATAATACTGTTATATAGGTACAATATCGAAATTCGTGATTCATCCAAACTGCGCAAAATGTTTCAAAAATTTCTCATTGAAAATATTGAGTTTGAATCATTGCTGGGATATGCCGAACGAAGGATTTTCCGAACATTCTGAATGAAATATTTCAGCAATATTTCTAACCGTATTTTTCATTGAACGTTTCACATCAAACGTTCACTCGGAACATATTTATGAGACATTCAATGTTGCCGTTGGAATAATCCGTGCTCCTTCATCCATATTCATCTTTATACGTAGATGAGTATTAATTTCGGATCGAAGAAATTGGTATTATACGAAATTTTAATAAGTATCAGCCCATTCTGAATTGAAATTCTGGAAGTGGGATTATATTGTGATTCGGTTGAATAACCGCAGCAGTCTCATATCATTGCTTTACCTATATATTTTTGGTTGTAACTCAGTTTCCCGAAATTCTATTTCCCATGCCCGTTGGCAGTGTGCAAAGTCCACCGAGTGCGCGAATGTATCTGAAGTATTTTGCGCAATAAATGATTTACTTCGCACACTGTGAATAGTGAATTAACAGACATTCGGAATCAAATTCCGCACACTGAGTTTAAACAAATAGTATACGACACGCGTACGCGTACGTGAGAATCACGTGCTTCGCGCACTCGTATCGGAATATACTATTTTTAATCCAGTTTTGATTATACTAACACAATATAATAATCGATGACTGTGTCGGATTGATTGCATTCTGAATTGTAGCAGGTCTGAAGAAATGTTGATACTGGTGTGCCTGAAGTATTATCATTTATTTATAAAATTCTATAGAATGAAAAAGTATACGCTTCTATATCACAGGTCAGATATAAATATTCTGTGACTGTACTTCAAAAATTTTTATAAATTTGCGTTCTTCAAATTGTAGAGAAAGCGTATTTCTAACTTCTCTCAAATTTGCACACAAAAATATAGTCTCAAAAAAATACATAGTGGCAACAACTTTCCTTTCTTATGCAAATCTGATACGAAATTCTAACGAATTGCCACAAGTGAAAAGAAACATGTAAATCCTTTATAATAAATCGTAATCGAGAAAATTGATGGGATAAATTGAACAGACTGTTAAGTCCGATATGAGATCATTTCAAAATCTCGGAAATTATATTCTCTTTCCATGTTTCTATGTAAATTTGATTTAATATACTATTTAAACTCTACCGCCTAATTTACACCACAAAGAAGTAGCGTCATCCTGCGGGAGCCGCAAACAGTTTTAACAAAACTTTATACTCGTTCGATAAAATCGCCTATGATAAACACAAGAGAATCGATACTTCGGGGACCCGAGAAGTTTGTGAATTGTGGTTGTGATATCAAAAACAGAGACGCGCACGTGGATTTCATCTGCAAGCCAAAAGGCTGAAATCTTATTTTGGGCACAAGATAATAAGAAAAAATGACTAAGATACGTAAACAAAAAAGAAGGAAGAGGTTCAGGGCTAACGTGAACCGAAAGAGACTGCGAAACAAGCTTCAAAAATTGCCTAAAATCGAATGGCAAGTATAAAACATAACCTAAACGAGCCTAACCTATAAATCAAACGACATACATGCCTTGTTATTACTTTCTATTCATTACTCGCTTTGATTATCAATAACTTTCATAAAAATATAAAAACCGATCGAACGAAATAATGAAGAATGAAATAAATCTACGAGAAACGAATCAAATTAAAAGATTGACAAATTTTTATCAATTTTCAATCCTTCCTTCTCTCGATTATATTTGTAGTGAGGAGATCGAGAATTCTTGGGAGCTAAAAAGGTCGATAAGAACGAATTTGAAGGATATGGGATTGGCTTATGATCCGAACGAAGCTTTGAAAATCCCGTCATGCAAACGAGGGATCGTGAAAATTGTTAAGAGGGATAAAAACAACATTCCGAAGGAAATTGAGATCATAGAAGATGAAGAAACGAATGAAAATAACAATAAACCTAAAAACGAAAAAATTCATGTCGCTAACAAACTTGAAGCCGATGCGACAGCACCGAGAGAACGAATGTTTAGGCTACCCAAAAGCCAAGTTCAATTCGTTACCTATCTCATGGAAAAATATGGAGATGATTATAAGGTGAGATTGAACAAAATGAAACTGTGATTCGAAAAGAAGTAGGGATGCGAAGAAAAAAGAATATCTGCATTTTCGGAGACATATTTTTATTCTATTTTCTTTTTTTATCTTGGAAATTTCCATTTGGCAAAAGAGTTCGATGAACTCAGAATATTGTTTATCTATTTTATCAACTCGAGGAATATAACTCGTGAAACATTTTTAAGAACAATAAGTGAACTATTTTTTCATTCTATCTTGAAATATTTTTTTGAAAATCGTTCGTTATTTTTAATGGCCAAAAAAGTTGATTGGACTTGAGAAAACATTGTTTTTCGTACTTTCTTATGCGGAGAATTGAGAAAAAAAAACAACGAAAAATGGATTTACTGAGCCCAAAATTGTTGATGAAATTCATAAAAATTGTAGTTCCTTCATATTATTATTGGAATTCCATAATAGGATTGCTCTTTTATTTTTGAGTTTCTAAACCTCCGATATCGTATTTTCTTGTTGTCTCCAGTATGAACAATAATGGGTATTTTTTAAGCTCAGAGTAATTTATGAAACTGGGGAAAAAAGTAATTTCCCAACTCGGGAATTTAGGCGAAATTATTGTTTTTCTTCTTTTTCGATTCTGAAAAAGTCCAAGATAAGAAAAACATTATTTTGTAGTATTAAAAGACCGCTCAAAAACAAAATCATAAAAATCATAATAAATTTATCGACCATAAAAAACTTATAATTCATATTCTATTTTCTATTTTTCTAAATTCCAGGCAATGGCTAGAGACAGGAAAAACCATTACCAAATGACTTGGTGTCAAATACGGGCTAAAATAAATACTTTTAAACGCGTTCCTGAGCAGTACGCAGAATACCTTTTAAAAAGTGGTGAAATAGTATTAGACGACCCTACGCCATTAGAAGAAACTAGGCGCAAGCTCGGAGAGGAAAATGTAAAGAAATACTGTGCTCCAAGGAAAAGGAAGCTGCCAGAAAAGCCAAAAAAATCTTTCTGGGACGTTGAATCGATCGAGGATGACCAAGAAAATGAAAACGATAATGAAAAGAAGTCTAACATGGAAGAGAAGAAGAATTCGAACAACTTAAACCACGATTTGAACGATCAGAATAAGATAGAATCTAATAACGGACTTAAAAAATTGAAGCTTTTTTCTGACGACGAATTGAGTGACGATGAGGGAAATCACAAGAACAAAATTGAAGGAATTAAGAATAAGAAAAAGAACGTCGGAAAGAATTCCGTTTCATCAAAGGCGAAAGAGAATGAGGATAAAAATTCGAAAAAAGCTAATAATCTGAAGACAGTTTTAGTCAAGGATATTAAAAAATTGACCAAGATTGAGAAATCGCAATCCAGTGATAGTGACAGCGAAGAAGAATTTGAGGAAGATGATGATGCGGATGGATTTGTTAATCTCAGTGATATGGATGAAGAAGAACTGTCTGAAGATGACATATTAGATGACGGAGAATTTGTTACGGATAGCAACGACGAAAGCGATTGATTATTTCTATAATCAAAAGACACTTTAAAATTCTATATATTTTCGTTTCCAATTTAATTTTTCGTGTAAATATTCAACAAAAATTGTCTACCAACTGGAATTCTTGAATGAGAATTAATGACGATTGATAAAATCATTGAGTTTTTATTTTTCATTAGTAGATATAGACAAGAATTATTGATTATTACAATGAATGGTAATACAACGACGTTTCAATGCTTTTATGGCACGTTTCATCTCCCAAATTTTATCCAAATCGACGACCTCATGCTGAAAAATAGTAAATTTTAGACGAAGTTGTCTTTTTGGCGCAAAAATTACGACCTATTAATCTTTCGGAAGACATAAATCAATCCGGTTATCTTCCAATTTAAAAAAAAATTAAATATAGATTCATGTGTATTTCAATAAAATTTTCTTCCTAGACATCATGTAATCCATAATTAACAATGTGAAATATAAAATTTTCGAGAAAATTTAATAAAAATAAACTAAAAATTTAAGTAGACATGTGTCTTTAGAGCAAAAATTAGGACCCATTATCATTCTAAACGATATGATTTTGACCAAGTTTTGTTATAATGTCTCCAAAATAATCAAATATTCAATCAAAAACACTGAAGATGCTTTCTATTAAGTTTTCGCCATTTTTGTTTTCTAATCACAATAAATTATTAGGTATTTTCATTTATTTTTTTTTTTAATTCGTTATTCCTTAAACAAAAGAATGTTTATTAGGAAAATGTGATCAAAATGGTTTTTTTTTTCATACCTCATATTTGTCTTTTCTTTTCTTCATCTTTAAATATATTCATACTTTCTCTTCTTTCTTTATATTAAATTATAATTATAACAACGTAAATAATATTTCATTAATTATTAATTAATGATTAGGCTGATGTCGCCATAGCGAATATCTTCTTTCGTACTAAATCAATAGACGGGTGATGCCACGTGTAGGTTGTTACTCCTGTCGGAAGATCTGGCAACGGACGTGTCTGACAGCCTATTACTTCTACTTTGTGTTTGTTCGGCGGTATGCTGCGCAGATCCAAAGCTTCCTTTACCTGATCTGGCCTCAAAGCGCTTAAAGAATCCTGGAAAAATTCAAATCATAAATTAAAAATATCGTACATTTTTATTGGCGATCAGAAATCCATTTCAACCATTTCCGAAGATCGCACTTCAATTTCCAGAAGTTTTTGTGGAATTAAAAATCAATTTGCTTATTTTTTATGAACAAGACTCGATTTATAGAATGATTACTACTCTTTTCAACACGTGAATTGAGTTTCTACGCGTTGCTTCTACATTAAAACTCAATTAACAAGTTTCATCCACATTAAAGAACGATTAACAATTTTTTCCATCGCCAGACATCTTCTCAATATTCATTTTTGCCCGTCAAAAATATCTTCGCTATTGCATTTCATAAAAAAAAGAAACCGAGATTTCCAATAAATTAAAGAATCACCTGCTTATTAGCGATCACTAATATTGGAACAGCGTCCATTCTAGGATCTCCGAGTAGTTGTTTAAGCTCGTAAACAGCTAGAGACAATTTATTCGTATCACCTGCATCTACCATAAATACTAGAAGATCTGTATCCTGAAGAAAGTTGCTCCAGTATTTTCTCGTCACATCTGCACCTCCGACTAAAGATTCAAGCAGGTGATTAAATTTGTGGATTGCGGGATTTAGAACAAAGTTCTATTCCTTTGTAGCATATTTATATTTTTATGTGAGAGTTTCTCCAAGGAATTTATGAAAGTTTCATTGATGAACAAATCTCGGTTAATTATTGAAAACATTTTATGTACTAGGTTTTGAATTGTTTGAAATTTTGAGAATCGAATTGATCTGAATTGATGAATTGCTGAATTGATTTGGTCAACTTTTACAAAAACTTTGGTTAAATATTTAAAAAAAAAAACGAGACAATCCTATGAACATTTAGTAAATCATGAAACAATAAAAAACGAAGATCAAGATCTAAGCAGAAATCCGAATTTATATTAAAAGTATGTGAAGTTTGTCAAAATTGTTTAAAAATTCTTAGCAATCTTCTTCATACTTTCCCAAATGTTGAGAATGTAAGCGCCACTTTTGAGCTTAAAGACTCCAAATCCATTTGTCGGAGGCGGAGGAACCGAATAAGTACTTCCAGGGACAGTAGACGCGATCGCTTGATTCATAACAGAAGTTTTTCCGGCACCATCCAAGCCCAGCAGTAAAACTCGCCTCTCATTGCTGTCGTCGATCTATTGTTGTATATACATAATCCACAATAAACACTGAGATAGCAATAATAATAAGTACAACGAAAAAATTGAAGTTATAACGCGAGTCAATTGTTTACCACGATTTAATTCATCAGCTATTGGGGAAAACAAAGGAGAAGGGAAAGAAAATATAAAAATAAAAAACCGAGAATGAAAATCGAAAAGAAAAGAAAGACAGATAGAAAATGGTTACAAGTTATTGAGCATATTGTGGATTCCTAACCTTAGATACTTCGTCGAAACCTTCATCGATAGATTTTAATTCTCTCTTTCTCCAATATCTGTAAGCAACGTAAGCTCCGACGCATGCACATCCGACAAGAAATACTGTTTTTCTACCACCACATCGTGCAGTGACATTTGCAACCATTTTGTTTTATTTTTTTATTATTAAATTTCTGATTATTGAAGTGAATTAGTATGCCTTAGAATGAGCAGGTTTTTATTGTTACATACGATCCTTTGTTTTCGTTTTCGTAATCGATCTTATAACAATATTACTTATTATTTATCGAATCGAATTGAGTTATGTCCTCTACGATTTTAACAATACGATAATACCGAATACCGTATAATCACGGAGGACGGGGGGGATTATGTGGACTTGGGTATATTTCCTTTATTACATTATCTATTCTCTATTCTTTTTCGTTTTTTTTTTATTTCTAGTCACTTATAACTCTCAATTATTATAAGTACTGGACTTTATTATTTTTTATAAATTATTGCGGTACACAGGTGTTCACAGATTGGCCTGTTGGTAATTTTTAACCAAGAACAATCAGCTTCTTTCGCCATTCCTTTCCCTTTGAACTGCTCTCTGGTTCGTCAGTTTAGTCTCGGTCAGAAATTTGTTAGGTCGTCTATGTTATATTATATGCTTCAGGTTTCAACACAATTAAGAACAATCGCGTGTTCCGAAATACACCGTGAAAGCCTAATTTCGAACTAGTTAGACTTAAAAGCGACCATCTTGAAGGGCCCTATTGATGCCTATGAAAAAGGGCCCTACCATTTTCACGCTATAACTTTGGGTTCAATAAATTTAGAATCAAGATTAAAACACATGTTTTCCTGAGTTGATAGGACAGAACAATTTTCTAGTCTAAGCTGATTTATGTGCGGGGCGGCTTAGAGCATAGGTATACCAGGGGGCTTATCACGTATCTTTCGCTTTTCGTAATTACACATTTTCACTAGCTCTCGGCCAATCAGAATCAACCTTCAACCAATCAGCTGGCTGCATATCGGTGGAAATACCGTTGAGTGTAGAGGCGTTGAGTGTAGAATACCCTTCTACACTCAACGGTTTTTACTAGCATCAGTTTGGTGATTTGCTGCAGCAGTAGCGTTGCTCATGAAATAGGTCGTAATGAGCAGTAACTGCCGCGAAACGTAACTGCTGCTTCGCTGCTAAAGGAAATAGGGGGCGGACCAGTGTTTTGGAACACGCGTGTGAATTTTGTTACCAATGATCCTTTTGAAGAGATTTATAGTCTACGGTCAAAGTTTTTGTAACGTATAGTTCGTATATCTATCTGTATCTATATACATTTCTTCCAGGAACGATCGTAACGTAGTAGCTACGCGCATACGTCACAACTCTCGAGTCGAACTTCGAAGGTAAACGTTGAAGGAACACAATACACATTCACCCAACTGACCCAACACCGTAGTTGTTCACGAGGCATCGTAGGGGCATCGTGTTGTGTCACGTCGGCCATTGCTCATCGCTTGCAGCTCGTATTAATCCGAGTTGCATTTCATAAAGAATATATATTTAAAAAATTGTGTATAGTAATTATGGGTGTAGTTTTTGTTGATAAAAAGTCTACAACGTGCAGAAAAAGCAGGGTAAGATACGTTCCACGTATAAGCCAATATTCAGATCCAAATAACTAACATACATCACTTTTATCATCACTTTCTATTTTTTTGAGCATGTATCGTCGAATAATATTACTGAATACTGTATTGCTTAGGACTTTATTTCATAATATTCAATTCCTCCTCTTCGGGCGCAGTGCCTGTTTATTATCTTTGATATCAAACTCCCATAAAACTTGTCGAAAAACAAACTAATGCACGTCAAGGCAAGACAAAAACAGTAGAAAGACGGAATAGTAATTATTGTTTATTTTAACGTAACTACGAAATTATATTATTCTTAGCCAATCTGTATGCGCATTATTATCATCATCGCATCTCCCATCCGAATTTCGAAAACGAAGAGGCGTTCGAATCCTCGATTATTCAATAATTTCAAGCGTACCAAAATCCGTACTACAATAATAAGTACACAAGTCCATACAATAATAATACAATACCTAGACCTCCAACGTCCATTATAGTTCAGAGTCAATCTCACCGCTTGTACCACCAACATCGGTGCATGCATTTATGTGTTTATATGCTTGACACACGCGTAGGTATAGCGTTAGCTATTGCTTGTGTTTTTGTTTTTAGACGCTTATTACTACCCATGTGTATAGGTATTATGTATTTTCTACGCCGTTATTTCTATGATTCGCGCAAGATACTACATGCATTACAGGTATATAGATCAGGTAGATGTATGTAGCTATGCAAGTAGGGTATACACGTCGGGACGTATACGTATACCTATATCGTCATACGGACGTAAGCAGTGTGAAAAAAACTGTAGTACATACCTAACAAAATATACGATGCGTCATGAAAACACTTCCCCGAACCATTATTATATTGACGTTGCGTAAATGGGCGTATATATATATGCATATATATATACGTGTGTACTACATCATGTATGATTATGTAGGCGTATATGTATGATAAATTTATAATATAGTACACACACCGTATATTGGATGATGCGGGTCACTGCTGTCAATTAACTCATTTCTTCATCTCAAGGTCTATCTTGATCGGTTTTGACTATGTTTACAGATGATCTTGTATCTCTCTTTCCTTTTTAACTCAGTAACTCCAGAACTGATATGAGAAATTTCAATTTTTTTTGCATCTACCTACTACCTTCTATGGAATCTCGGACTATAAAAAAAGAGCGGAAGTTAGTCTCACAGAGTTGAATAGAATCATATATTTCAGCCGATTCATTATTTTGTACAACTAAAATCTTCCACCAATAATTAACATCTCGAATCTAACATTATTTTTGTTTTGTTTCCTATATCTTTTTCAGATCAGTAGAATGGTGGTGTCGAGGTTCTACTCCTAGGTGTCGAGTATGTTTTCTAAACGTCAAGGAGCAAAAGATACATAAACACATAAATATAAAGACAAATAATATTAGAATCCGATCTATTGACCATAATAAAATAGCAATCGCCAAGGAATAATTTTTTTCTTTTTTCAATCAAACAAAACAAAATAAATATATATCTATTTGAAAAAAATCAACACCAATTCCTAAAACATTGATAAAAGTAATTACATTGAAGACGTAAAAGAATTGAAATAAATAAAAGATAATTTTAAAACAAAGAGTAGAATTACGAAGAGTAGAAAGAGGAATAATAATTCACATTATTTAAATAATATATTATTTTAGCTTTATAATTTCTTGAGAATTCGTCGGTCTTCATTTTCCCTTTAATTACTTCATTCATTCATAATTAACGATAAGTAATAGACGAATCAGTTAATAAACAGATAATTAAAATACACAAATCAACTATGGGATCTTCTGGGCAACCTGATAGATCCCTTGGCGGTGGGATTTCGCTTCCTCAATGGATGAAAAGCAAAATTGATGCGAGGTGAGATATTAGAAACGTATAATCTATTTCTTCGTATCTTTCAATTCTATTATCAATATTATTATTATCATTATTATCATTATTATTATTGTGACAGAATAACTTCATTCAATTTACTTTAGTTTCGTTATCGATTCTTCATGATTCATTTTTGATTTCTTATCTCGTGGCATAAGCTCGACATTTATAACGTTAACGCAGCAACAAAATCACGAAAAATTCCATAAAAATCTATTTTTTGTGATTTTGTTGCGGTAACGTTGTATACTTCAGCCTGGACTTCGTAAAATATTTATCATTTTGATACTCTGTTCTCTCGTACAGGGTTCCAACTATTCCTTCTTCTCTTTATCTATTTCTTAGCTCAATGCGGTTGGCAGTTATGAATTATTCAAATAGATAAGTTTATGAAAATTGGGTTTCTTCCAGACAGTCTGAATAACGATAACATTTATCATCAATTATAAATTATAATATACTGACATATGGGTTTGTTTACATTCATCTGAGTTGTTGTCTGTTGAGCTTCAATGCCCTGAAACAGGCATAAAAGTTTACATCATTATATCATAAGCTAGAAAGAGTTGAGATCTATCATGACCTTGTCCATGGAAATCGCCAAGAAAATAATAAATACTAAATATAGTCACGTGATAATGAAAAAAAAAATTAGATGCTCACCAAGCTTATTCTCTCTCGTTATCATTATTTCATCTTCTTTGTCTACTATAACCGATGATATTTAGAATTTGCCAAGCTCGAAAATCTCCAATTATTCATTTATTCATTCTCATGGATTATGGATGATTATAATCACAGAATAATAATATATCATTGAAACTAAGTCCTTAGAAAATTCATATCTATTATACAAATATTATTATTAATATTATCTTTATTATTATCATGATAGCTGACTCAAGCTGCGAGGTCTAAAAGCTACGCGCTCTCTATCTTTCTCTATCCCCCTCTTTGTCATGCTTAAAAATTCTCAGTTATAGCTATTTATCTATGTGTGCGAGAGAGAATTGGCCTGCATCACGCATCTCCTCTATCTCATGACTTGCTTTTGCCAGATGGTATTTTTAGTCAACTGACTGAAGAACTCCGACAAACTCTCTTATATACCTCTTACTCCAACGAACTACCTCCTTTAGAGAACTTGGCAAGAACGAATTAATTAGCTGCTGATAGTTTTTCAATTAGTCACGTAAAGGAGATTGTCGAAAGTTTTTCCAAACCGTGGAATAAGTATAAAAATAAAAATAAAATTCTCAATTTTAATCCTTCCAATATTGGAAATAGAAAATTAGGAAGAAGCTACGCAGGTAAGCGAAAAATGAGAGCGCTCCAAATTAACGAGACCTGTTTCTTTGCTCCTGTTTTCGTTTTTTTTATTTATTCTTTTGTTGTCATTTTTCTTTCATCAGAATCTTACATTTGACGGTTACGAAATCAGTGACCAAAGCGATAAGATTAAACCCTTATTACGCCCGATGATAAAATAGATAAATTACCTCTATGTCATTGTTTGTTTAAATCCAGATAACGTTGCAAAAAAGAGATTGAATTATTTGGAAAAAAGTGGGCGTTGTCCTCGTGGAATTCATTAACTGATCGCAGTGTTGAATATATCTTCAACTTCAGATAGTCAACGAGAATTTACTGTAATTTCTTTAGGCACTGTGTCACTGACTTTGAAAATATTCCGCCGGCGAGATATCTTATCTTCCATTCCTTATTTGATCATAGACAAATAGAATATACAATAATAAATTTGTTCTTGTATTCCAGGACGACGATATCATTTTGCAATTTTTTATCATCCAAATCAAAATTGGAATACGAAATTTCAATTTTTTAAACTCATAATATTGATAATATTCAAATGACTAATAATTTCTCATTCATTATTTATTATTTCAGAATTGATTTTGATGATTCAACGTTCAGTCCACCTTCTAGTGACGACAGTTTCTTCTACATTCGATATCCGAAAGCTAACAATACTGGAAACAATAAATCTTCTTCGGAGGAAGGCTTCAGACCTATTAGCGAAGTCTTAATTGAAAATAAAAACATCACGGCGACTCATCAAGTTACTTCGTCTCAGCAGCCTCCTCCAAACTTTGAAAACGTCGGAAATATCGATTTCAGCAAACATCCTTTACCTTGTCAACCATTCGTTCCAAATGCGGTTCAAAAAGGTATAAAAATTTCACAATTTTAGCCAAATAAGCTGAGTTCAGGAGTTGATGTTTCATTTTTTCAGCTTTGGTTTATTTTCACTACGTCTTCATGCTCTTTTTTGTTCTCAAATTTTTTGATACTCGGGCCTAATGACTCGGCGTGTCACTCACAGACGCAAAGACTTGGATTTTCTTATCGCCTGCACACACGTAACTCTCTTTTAAGGCTTATGATGAAATAAATGCTGATCATTCCTCAATATCGAAGACAAAACAAAAGGAAAAAAAATTTACAGAATTCTTCTCTTTATTATTATAATAAATTTGATATTCCGACTCACTCCGCTGATCAAATTTGGCAAATTTATATTATCAATTCATTCATCTTAATCTTCTTCTGCGATAAACGGAATAGTAGAACTTCATCAAAGCACTAAAGTTAAAAGATCATCTACAAAATTTATATTCAGCAGTTTATCGCATTGCTCGAACTTCTAGCTGATAATTTTTGTCTCTCAAATAGTTTCTACAAACAAATGTTTCACGCGTACAGGCATTCACCACCATCTGTGCTAGGTCGAGCTAATAATATCTTAGAAATATTATTTATTATTATCACTCTACCGAAGAACACCACCTGCTGATAAGAGCTAACATTAAATGAAAATAGTTAACGAAAACATATTTTGCTATCCAATAATCTTTCCTTTCCTTTGCTCACTAATTTGCATAGTTAAGATTAGGATTTTTATTTTAATAATTCATTAACATAACACAACTCTAGCATACATGTAAATATCCTGCTATGGTTTCTCACTTGTCATTTACGTTATCAATAATACTTCGATATCTCATATCAGCTGCTGAAGATAATTATATATTCTTTGGTCCATGAGCAAAGCTCTCCAGTCAGTAGCCAGATAGCATCACACATTAAGCTGCGCGTTTGGATCAGCAGTTACGCTTCGTTTTGCTTTCAAAGTTTATCTATTTTTTACTTATTGAGACGGAAACTACTCGCTCCAAAGTTTTTACCGTGATATCTTAGTGTCTTATTTATTTGTTATTCATCATCTATATTCAATCTTCAGAATTGAATTCTTGCACCAAAGTATATTGAGTTGTTGCAATCATGATCCCCGATATCATCAAGATTTATAATCTTGGAATTGAAACTGCGTTTTCACGTCTTTCTGAAGGATTTACTGTTACCCTTGTCATCAACAAATCGGGTACGTTTTTTTTATCAATGAAATAAAGAGAAGAATTAGTTTTCGTAGGGTCTTTATAAATTTAACATAATATTTGAATTCAGACGAAAAGAATCATCAATCAACCAGATATTTATTATGTTTCATACAATTGCATTTAATTTTATGTAGTTTTATCAAAACTTTTGGCAAATTAGGATAATTTTTTGATGGAAATTTTTTAAAATTATATATCATACATTTTTAGAAGTATACGTATATTAACTTTGTATGGTTTTATCAAATTTATTCTGACATCTTGACTCAATATTTCAAATTCTCCAAGAATTTCATTGATTTTGAATAAGATATTCAAATTTTAAGAGTTTTCATCAAATTTCTCGGTTTCTTTGTATCAAATTTCATGGATTTTCAACAATTCCAATGTGTAACTTGATGCACGTAACCTTAATCAAGTTTATACAATTTTTCTTGAATATCATGCACAAAATATGGGAAAATGGTAAAAATTTCAAACGTTCTTGATTGAATTCAGAAATTACGCTAGAATGAATCTGATCTTCGTAGAAAAATTCTGCTCTCTTCTCTTAGATTTTCTATGGAATCCAAATAATATCGAAAATCTGAATATGATTAAAAGATGTAAAACAAATCAGACTGAAATCATTCTAACAAAAACAAACTCGTTCCAATGTTTTTCCAGCCTCCGAAGGTAAGCCATCGAAATCAGCGCTTGGAGGAAAAGTTAAATCTCAAGGTATAGACGATGGTTTCCACGGTCCGCCGGCACTCTGCGGTAAATCGATAGTCCACGTGGCAAATCAGATGATGTCTGGTAAAGTGACAAAAGGTTTCACTCCGGAGCCGAACCAGACTTCAGAAAAAACGTCAACCCCTCCAGAAAATTTGAACACATCGAGAAGAGGAAGTAAATCTCTGCCGGCGTCGCCTTTGGCTTCGCCTATGTCAACACCTGATAATTCTCCAAAGTCTCGTCGAAGAGTTATACAATCGAACCGATACTTCACCGGAGCTTATCAGTTGCCAGAAAAAGAGAAATATCAAGGCGGATGGATTTTAGCAAGCATCTTGGGCCAGCAAAGAGAAATTTCTACGCCGAAGATCGACGAGGAAGACGAGAACAAAGAAATAGCTGGAGAAGAAATTGTTTCAACGACCGCAAATCCCAAGATTCTCAATCGTAAAAAGTCAATTTCTTCACAGAATTTGACCTACATTTCGCGAGACGAAAGCAAAGAAATTATCACTGAAAATAATCAACAGCAACAGCAATTGAGTACTAAAAATGTTTACACTAATGTTTTTCAAGCGAAACCTTCAGAACTTAGAGAAATGAATTTCTGGTCGCCTACTTCAATGTAACTTTGAAATGCAAATTTTAGAAAATTGAATTTTCAATTCAATTTTCCATTTTAAAGTTTCAATTTGTATAGTTTGTACCTTTTTTTCTGTTTATTTCATCAGAAAATTTATCTCATCTGTATATTTTTCTCGTATCAAATATCATTTATTTTTAATATCGTTAGTATAAAAAATCTGACGAAATACCCTCATATCTTTTTGAGCTGTTTTTAAACAAAAATTTTGATTTAGATTTTTTCTTATTGTTATCATAGTTTTTCATTAGTCTCTTTTTCTCGTTTCGTTGTTCTTTTTTTTTTTTCTTTTTTTTTTCTATTTTTTGTTCACTTTCTTTTAGTCTCTTCTTGGTCGAAATCGACATTTTTGTTTCCAACGAAAACGGAAATTTGTTTTCTCCTATTTCTTATTTCGGTATTCTGTTTTTGTTCGTATTCATTATTTATAATCAGACCAAGATTCTGTAGTATTGAAACGTAGAACGCATAGGAAGACACATGAATAAAACATAGTTATTATATTATTATCTAGATTTTATTCTTTATCTATAAATTCTAGTATACCATTTCAAATAATTCTGTATTTTTTTCAATCTTTCTTTTTTCCTTCCTTTTTCATCCATCAATCAATCGTTAGAATTACCTCCTTAATACTATTATTGATATTATTATTATTATGATCATTGTCAATCTTATTTATTAGTATTTATATACAGAAAAGAAAGAGGAAGTTGAAAAAAATAACAAGAAGAAAAGAAAAAATGTTTTGTGGCTCTATACTTATAATTAGGCGCCGAGACGAGAAGCGATGCGGGAGGGTGATTTTTTTTTTTTTTCCAATAATCAATTATAAAATCTGCGAAACAAAGAAAATTACCCAGACGATGTATAGAATGAAATTTGAAAAGAAAAAAAAAAAAGGAAAAAGAAAGTGTATTTCATAACTTTCGTATCATTTTTTTTTGTTCCTTTTATCAAGAATTGTTCACGCATACAACAAAAAATAATACCTATATGAAATTTCAGCGATTCATAAGCGATCCGAAGAAAGATTAGAGTAACGAACAAGCGAAATTGGAATAAGAAAAAATGAGTAGTAGTGTAGAATTAAATTAAAATATAACAGTAATAATAATAATAATTATTATTATTATTATCATTATAATAATAAAAGTATAGATATAGTCGAATAGAAAGTCAGATTTATAGGAACGAAGGAAAAGAGAAGGAGCAAGAAATGATGATTTTCTGTAATCGGTAATTTCATATAAGTAATATTCATTCTATTCATATGTCTATCTTATCATCGTCTTAATAATCAATCAATTAATATTATTAATATATATAACAATTATAATGCGACTGAAAAACAAACAAACAAACAAAAATATTTATACACACATTACACCTAGATTAGGTATAGATATATATATATCTCTATACAATGTGAACATGGTGAAAAATAGACACCTTCTATTCCTTCGACTAAATCATTTCAATCGTTCTTCGTCTCCCTCTCTCTCTCTTTTATGTCAATCGACAATCCTGGAGTATGAAGCTCTCTAAAGGCCTCGCGACAAAAATTACAAGAAAAATGATTTTTAATTTTACGCGTAGTAAGTTACGTAATTGAATTCAAAACACTCAATTGAGAGCGATAGAGATCGAGGGAGGAGCAAGTAGTGAAACGGGGGGAAAAAAAAACAATGCAAAATTTGTTTTCTCGCCTGAAAGGCGCAAGATATTTGTTTGCTTCTCATTTGTTGTTATCAATTTATTTGTTAAAATAACAAGGTCAGCAAAGTTATCGTTATGGTATACATAGGTATACCTGACTCTGTTATACTATATTATACTGTACGATTATAACGCATCCGCGACGAATGACCTTTAGAATATCATCGGCTTCTTGTTTCTCTCTCTGTTTTTTTTTTTTTTTTTCTCGTCGCGTCTCGTTTTTATTCTTTTCCGAAGAAGACGTGCTGCAATCTCGTTGGGAGTCGCGTGAGCCAGACGTGAATATCACGTTTGTGTTTCATTTAATAAATATTATATCATTATTATTAGTATCTTATTTTAATCTACTCGCTTCTCTCTCTCTCTCTCTCTCTCTCTCTCTCTCTCTCTCTCTCTCTCTCTCTCTCTCTCTCTCTCTCTCTCTCTCTCTCTCTCTCTCTCTCTCTCTCTCTCTCTCTCTCTCTCTCTCTCTCTCTCTCTCTCTCTCTCTCTCTCTCTCTCTCTCTCTCTCTCTCTCTCTCTCTCTCTCTCTCTCTCTCTCTCTCTCTCTCTCTTTGTCTATCTCTAACTCTATCTCTCTTCTGATACCTCAATGAGGAAAAAACAAATCGTGTAATTTATGATCATAAGAAAACGAATGATGATAATCATCATTATTATTCGTGATATCTGTCGGGTGCAATTGGCGGGTATGATTGATTATTAACGGACAGAAAGATCGAGAATTCATTAATCACAACTCGATATTGAATGAAACTTCGTTTGTCTGACTATTCCTTTTCTTTGTTTTATCTCAAAATAATGAATATTCGTCGTACGCGTTAATGTCACTATTAGTTTACATTTATTCAAAATTACACGTGATGAAAAAATAGTTATTTTCGCGCTATGGGCGATTTCGAATGCGCTTAAGGGACGGTGGGAAGCGTGGGAAGTTGTACTACGCCCACGGTGCGAACGTTATTTTTTGCCATACAGTAAGCGTAGATTCGCTTGAATTTATACGCGTATACTATGACGAAAACGATTTTGAGTTAGCGATAGAAATAGAGAGGAGTTTTATACGACGTATAAAAAATTATGAACGAACGATGTTTTTCATTTGTCAATTACAGCCGATAGATGCGTCATTATGAACTTCTTATCAATGCCCATTCTCATAGGCAACCTATGTGACATGTAAACGTTTCTCACAATCAATAGTTCGCTGGATAGAGAGATAAACTGAAGGCTGTGCCACGATCGCTATACACCGATATCCACGATGGAACACAAACGTGGGCGCGAGTCGCTTCGAGACGATATCTCGGAGGAGAATTTTCTAACGACGTATGCGCGCGTGACAAGTTTCAGCTCGAAATTTCGAATATGAAAATATGCATTGAATTATTTCGGAAATCATCATTAGCCGACAGAAAACCGCGGATAAAATACAGGATAACGCGATACGGCGGAAATATTCATACTGGCCCAGATTATTAATGAAGACGATAATTTGTATGTTATGTTTAGGTTCTTCGTCTCATGGACGTTTCTGCTCCATTCGGAATGCACCTCAGATAATCAGACATGGATCGTGTCAATTCAGAAGACCAATATGCATGCAAATGATCGGACAACATAAATATATTACGATATATTCTGGAATGAATGATATCATAGGTAATGAATCCTTTATTATTTGAAATTTTACGCCAAACTCTCGATCCAAACGTGCATTGCATTTTTTACTGTTTACAGTGATGATTATTCTAACAGAGTTCCAGGGGATGTGTTCAAAATTTAGACCATAATGCGTTACGGGATGAAATTCTCTCTGATGAGTAGCGTTCATCGCCGGCAAGTGGCCCCAGTATTCCATCGCCGTGGCGCAGGTTTTTTGTATCTCATTATCACTTCGTCAAAATCCAACTCTCTCTTCCATTTATACGGAGTGGCGTTCTTTTTTTCTGTGAGTGTCAAATGCGTCAGCGATATCGGTCTTCGTATGAGTATCCAAGTACTCTCTCACTTTCGGGTGGAAATCTCGTCCATAAAATTCCGAAAGTTCTTTGAACTTGTTGTACGGATCCGCAGTAAGATCTTCGTATGGTCGTACGCTCGCGTTCCCTGGTACCTGGTCGCAGTCAATGTATATACATATTCATGAGTCATGAGTTACACGGGAAATCAAAGATACCGCAACTAATGATGTAGGCGATAATAGGTGAAATCAATCGACAGAAAATTCATGCTCGAATGCACGAACATCTACATTAGTCGCGTAGCATGATTGGCACGGCCTCCATATGCATGAAAAATCTCTATTCCGACACGTGCACATCGAATTGAATAGGCATATCGTATATATGCCACAAACGTCGGGAGAAATATGAAAGATATGAAGAAACAAACACGCTTATAACGCGAACATTCCGTATTGTGGACTCGGTTGCTCTTACTGCAGCTAACAATACGTTAAACACCGTGCCGTAATATACAGGCCAACGGTGTATCGTAGGTATGTATGTACCATGTACTTCGAGGGTAATGATCGTACCGACAATGAATCCGCATCGAGAAGACGCTTGATAGATCTACGAATGTGTTGAACACGTTCGTCAATCATAGAGATACAAGAATCCTTATATCTCTATGCTTCCAACTGGTTACACTGGTGTAACACTTGTGTACACTTAAAACGTGCACCGTGTTTCCCTTGTACCGTATTGCTCAATCACTCGCAGCACACTTTCCATCGTGTTCTGCTGGCGAGGCCTCGGGAAATTTAGAGTTTGATCCAATTGACGGAAAGTAAAAATAAAAAAGTCGTATGGGACATAGTTACACATGCATGACGAACAGAGGTCACTTCCGCTTCGGAACAAAAATAGAGAATTCAAAGTGGTATCCAATAAATTTCTCAATATTTTTCCGATAAATTACGTTTCAAGGCACAAAGATTGACGTACTAGTTTTTCACATTACCAATTTTCACCCGAAGTTATCTGCGCTCGAAGTTTTGATACTGATCATTTTTAGCGATTCATCAAAAATTCACAGCCCGGGAATCCGCGAACTTTGTGCGAATGCTCGTTTGTAAAAGTCAACGAAGAATAACGCTTCACGTCAATAAGTAACTACGAGAATTTTGAGTATCGAGTATTTTTTATTTATGGTGGTGTCGATCAATAGTGGAGAATTTTGGGAGAAAGACTTTGCTGAATCATATGCGACGGAAAGATTTTTCGAAAATTCAACATTATTATAAGTTCGCCAATTTTAATTTTATTATATTACTGTAGATGTGCAGCTATAGTAGTATATCCCGGGTGTCGAGTATTTTCGAAAAAAATATCCAGCCCAGTGATAAAAGCATGATTGTTGGTTATCAGCATTTCGTCTGATTAAACTGGGCCAATATCACTCCGACCAGAACTCGAGTGTCTGACCATAATGAGAACCGTTCTACTTCCTCGAGTATAGAGGAGCTAGGAGCGAGCACTCGACTCGATGGCAGTTGAAGCAATATTTGAATGATATTCTGCCCGTTCATTAAATTGAAAGTTCAAAAATTAATGTACGTTATTATTCAAAGTTGGGATTTTTTTTTCAAATTCTCCATTACCAAAGAAGATGAAGGAAAGTAAACAAGGGACATCGAATAAACCGAAACGAAAAAATTTCTCTATATATTAGGGTTGTGGGGGGTACAGCAACGGGGTTTGGCGATCACGCGACAGGAATGCAATATATGGGAAACGTGCGACGAGGCAGTTGTTTCCCGGAGGACGTGAGAAGCTTTTAGATGAGGAATTGGACCACGAATGTAGGTAGGTGGGTATAGTCTGCGAATTTCCAACCGGTATCATATATGCTATATGGGAATCGACAGCATTCAAGATAATATCGATCTCATAACAGGGCAAGCTATTGTAGTAATAGTGAATTATTAATGAAAATGATAAGTGAATGCTATATTAGATGCATGTTGCATCTGACACAGATGAATACAAATTTTGCCAAAATCTTCATCACTACTCGATTATCCGGAAGAAATCTTGCGCAATTTATCCATAATTCTTCAACTTCTCAATTCACTTCTTTCTCCCATGGCGATCTTCGGTTCTCGCCCAATCGAGAGATGTTTCAATGATTTCCGTTCGATTTCCGATAGAAATATAAAACTCGTTAGTCGGTGAACCTAATAATTGAAAATGAAACCCATTCGTACAGTACTATAGTGTTTGTATATTTTGGAAATACGTCACGAAAGTTCCAATAAGGTATTTTGCACCACTCCGTCGAGGTAGATGTGAAAGGCTTAAGTTTAACGAGGACCCCGTTCTACTCTTTCCTCAGAAAAAAATATATACCTATAGCGAAAAATATATACCTATAGTGTACAAAATTTGCAGCGTGGACGACTATGGAATATTTGTTGGTGAAACTTGAACACACCTTGGCATTTCCTGACACTCGATGACGGCAAAGTATAACACCTCGGACCACTATGGAACTATGTTCAGTTAGAACGAGATAACGACCGCCATTAGGCGCAACATTGGACTGCTCTCGAGTTCATCAACAGCCTTCCCAGAGTCTGACGAGTTGGGTCGGATAGTTGACGCGAACACAGAAGAGCTAGAATCCATGGAAACTAAACCTGTATCGGAAGTTTCGGGGCTCACGGGTTTCCCTGACAAATGATAATAATAATGTTGATGATACTTGCCGATACAATGGAGAATGGATAATAAAAACGAAGATGAAAGGCAGGATTGGAAATTGAGCGAAATTCGTCTGTTGTAAATTTGTTGAAATGAATAATTGTCGCAAAATGTATTTCTCCTTAAAAATTCGGACGAATTGTGGGCATATGGACAATTGATGACGTAGAGTACAACTTTTCACGTTTCGTTACAATTCGTTTCCAACGCGGAGAAGCGTTTTTTCTATTACGTAACAATCTATATTCTCAAAACGCAAACATATGTTCGATTACACTTCAAATTTGCCGGCGGCAGTTGGCACATTCGCGAAATGGTAAACTGGATACGAAAGATCTGGTCTTCGTTCACAACAAGTCGAAGGTGACTGGAGTATTTCGAATTCTGGTGGCACTGGAAAAATAAAAATATTTTGTCACGTATAAGTTGAGAAAACTGCGATGAAAACCATTTTTGTGTGCAATTTCATGCAGTTTGACGAGGGGTCCAGTCTTCAACGAAACTAATTCATGAAATTAAACGAACGGAAAAGTATTTCAAGTATTCAAGTATTTTGTGAAATTTAACTGTGATTTTTTCAATTTTTTATTGAAAAAATCTTCGTAAAACAAACAGAGCTGCGGGGAAACATGTACTCGAATAAACTGAACGACAAGCATGAAGAAAAGCCATAGTAGATCACAGATGCGTCGTATATCTTGATTAAAAAGAATCTTAAGAAAGCTTTGGAATCCGGTGAAATTCTCCCAATCGGATATATCGTTAGGGTGAAGGTATAGTCTTGATAGTTAGTTATTTCCGGGCCTCACCCAGCTTCTCCCCTCTCTTCTTTATATGTAAAAAATTATTTCGGTTCAGAGATTTTTTGGCTTTGATGATCGCCTCCGCTCTGAGGAATGAGCCTAATTGGTCGATCCCATTATAACTGAATAAAGCGCGCTTCCTTCTTTTCCTAACTCATTTTCCTCTTATTTCCTGCGGCTTCTGCTTCCAATTCATCGTCATTTCCCATGTTTTTTCTTCTTCAACTTCTTCGGTCTGTTTCGACAACCGAGCTTATTACGCAATCGAAATATCGCGAATGCGAATATGCTTTGAAATCGTAATTCTGAGAGATCCTGGGGTGAACCACTACGCAGACAATGAAGAAATTATAATTGACGTCGAGAGGCTGGTCTCGATCAGGCTCATTGTCGATTGCAATTTGAAATATGGTTTGGTAGGTCGGTGGGATCGTTGGGATTGGTTCGTTTTAATCAGCCGCGGTAAGAACCTGACAATAACCCGCTTCCTGCGGCCGGTACAATCCTAAGTTAGGAAACAAATCAATGGATCAATTCATTGGAGCGGATTTAATTAATTGCAGCGCATATAAAGCAGAATTTTAGACTAATTACCGACTCAAACCACTCACCGCATAATATCTACTAGGGAAATAGTACACATTGTATAATATGTCGAACAGGGAAATGGCAATATACCTAAGACGCTGAACCACGTTTACCTCGTAGACTGATCTGTAATCAACAAGCGGTTTGAAAAATTTGGAAAATGATATGAAATGATCCGATACGCTTCGAAACCTCATGCCGTCGAGATCTTTCTCCAACGATTGTACACTAAATATTTACGGGAATGGCTTGAAATATACTCGAAAACGACAATACGTTCGTTTAAATGGTTGTCTAAAATATACTGAAACCTGCTGGAATAATTCGGAATAAAACAACGATAAACAGAGGAAAGGACGAATGATTAAAAGGGTGATGTGAGTGATGTTTCGTGAAACTAGTCTAGCAGACGAAAAGAAAAAGGTAAAAATGAGAAGAAGAAGAAGAAGAAAGAAGGAAAAGTAGGAGAACAAACGAGTCGAGAATGGATGGATGAGTATTCGAAAGAATAGCAAGCAGTACACTCTGGATACAGGTCTTCCTATACGTGGATTGTGAGTTTCTCTCCTCATCGAAAGCAAGGCACTTGACTGAACAGAATGTGGAAAAAGGGGTTGCCCAGTGGAAGTCGTCATGATTATTCCATGAGGATCGCGCGACCCTTTTATACCATGAATCGAGAAAACCTTTTAAGAAGCTCTAGCTGGCGAAGAGAGTAGGTGGCTTATCGAAGCTTCCTAAGCCTCGAAGAGTTATTGAAGGTAACTTATATCACGCTCGTATAGGTGACTAACTAGTAACTGGGCAATAGGTACTGTGGGATACGTGCTTCTATCAAATTCGAATATTCTAGATTCTGAATTATTATTTGAAAATAAAGTGACTTAGGTTTTAAAAAACGATGATTGGGAAGCTGGAAAACCGAATTATACTACTTCCGCTATCGCATTGTTCATTAATTTTAGAATACGAAAACCACTGTTCGATCGTCAAAAAATCATTGCGTCCAATGACGTTTGTCCTTCGAATTTACGACACGAAATTTGCAGGGTGGAATTTTTTCACAACTTTGTTGATTCGGTTGATTCATTTTTTTGATTGATTCGTGAGTTTTAAAAAATTACGGTTTTGCCAGCGATATTTTCTCTACAATCACGTTTTCCACATTTATTAAATCATAGATCTTCATTGTTTCTTCTCAAGATCTTTCATTTCTGGAAGCGTAATGAATGAGGTCAATCGAGGTATGTGGTCGCGCTCGTAATTCGCATTCGAGCCGATCTTGAATCAGGAAGCAAGCTTGGTACAAGTTGTAGTCTGACTACCATATCGGAGGGTTGTAGGAATGGCACATGAGATCTTGCTCTGATGGGGAGGCTAGGGGTGCACGTATGTGCTGCATACCACCGATTTAACACACGTACATGTACATACATACCTATATACGTCTATATAGCTCTATGTATACAGAGTAAACTAATTAACAAGCCACTCGACTAGATCCAAACTGTACGTCTATGTCAAAGCTCCGATTTAACGGACCATAACACAACCAGCTCGAAAATTTATCCTTCTTGGTTGACTGACTATGGCAGCGCGATTAGTTGAGTGTAGAAATCGTGCACGAACAAAATGAAAATTTGAAAGAAAAGCATGTTTTTGAATATTGCAATTTATAAACTCGGATCAAAAATTTGCGACCGTTTTCCGGGGAGTTGGATAAGAATTCATGTGTATGTATATTAATGAAATTTTGGAACTGAACTGAAATTTCATACCAGTGGAAATTGACGATCGGCGAATTGCGAAGCAATTTTTGAAATTTAATTGCACAAAAAGATTTCAATTGGGATTTGTAAAATCTTAATGAAGAAAGCTAGGAAACTTGAACGAAACTGTGGGATCATGGCGAATGAATTCTGTACGTATACACAGATTTTTGCCGAATCTATAGGAAAGAAATCTCATGAAAATTTCATTGTAAAAATTATTAAAATCGCAAACGAATCATCGCTAAAGGTTTCAAGGAAGGATTGAAGAACAAATAATTGACCGCTGATAATAACGCCATCAGTTCGTAAATATTATACTATGTATTTCTCGCAGGTAATTGAAAATTCGATTTATACTATTCCCAAATTTTGACTATAATCGAAACGCGCCGGAAAGAGTGCTTCCTGGCGATCGCGAGTGTACGACGGGTTGCTTAGATTATTGAACGGTTTTTACGAACGTTTCATCGGTGATGCAGAATGAGGCCGGGAAAAATCGATTCAGTATAAAAATAAAGGTGGTATGAAAATTGCGATAAAAAGGAGTGCATCGAAATTTATTTTCATTCTGAAATAACTGTAACTACACTCCGTTTTCCTTTCTCGCATGTTTGTTTCCTTCCATATTCCAGTGAACACAGAAAAATTGGAATATATAATTTACTCGTCGGAACATTTGTCTGATTCGAAAAATTTTCCGATAATCTTTAGCTTTCCTATCAAATTTTTGAAGCTACTCTGATTATCTCCGTGGTAACCGTTTGGCTGAATTCAAACTCCGAATATAAAAATGTCATACGAAGCAACAGCTAGCCGTTATATGTACAACTCTCCCTAGAGTTTTCTGCTCTTATCTTTTTCCGCGTAATTAAATTTTTCTAAATGGAAGATAGAAAAACGCGTAATGAAGTCGCCCTTACAATGCCTGGCTCTTTCAGACGAGGGAGAAGACGAAAAAAAGAAACAATCTTTTTTCATTCGTCATGATACAATTATGCAGATTCTGAAAATGAAAAGAGGAGAATGGAAATAGCAAACATATTTTTGTTTCCACCCGCCATGAGCGGAAGCAAATAAGAATATGTACATTTCGTCACGTAATTTTGTCAAAATTATTTTTCTCCTGCTAATTTTGGATTTTTCATTTTTTTAAATGGATCATACGACTTTGGAAAAATATTCCACGTGCGTACACGCATGCGTCCGTGAATCTCGTCGTATTAGTAACAAAATTTCCTCATCTTTCGTGCTTCCGAAAAGATCAGTGAAAAGGAAAAACGATTTTTAAACAATTAAAAATAGTGAATTGTATCTCTTTCATGCAACTTGTAACATGCGTTGTGGAATATCGTCATATTGCAATTTATCAATTGTTTAATTTTTTCTTCTTTTGTCTCGCCATGTTGTATTCGGAGATCGGGTGAAAGCTTCCCTATCAGCTCTCCGTATATTACACAGAAAACGTTGGAACGTAATACATACTACATACTCAGCAGGCGGTAGGCAGTAATAGAGTAGAAATGAGCTTCTTTGAAGGCATTGTATCCCCTACCACTAGCTTGCGCTACTTGCAGAGCTCACACTGCTAGCTCTGCAAATTAGGACAGTAGAAAAATCTTCTCGTAGCAGTAACCTATCCCGTATTTTCATTAGAGGCCCAATGCACTGCCGCACGAGTTCAAAGCTCTGTAAAAATTCAGGGCAGAAAAAGCTCGGGCTTCCTTCAATGGTGAAAACGAAAACAGATTCTATAGCGTAAACGATTTTTCCATTGACACTAAAATTAGAAGACAGAAATAAATGAAATGAAAGGAAAATGAGAATCGCTCAATTCGGAAATTTGTTATTTATATGAACTTAAATTCGAAATCTCTGATTTGACGTCCGTAAATTGAAGTAGGAAAATCAAAACTCAGCTTTCTGCTTCTTCAAACCAAGATCTTTGAGTTTTTTTATTTTTTTTTTATTCATTTTTCATTGTGCTATAAGAAGATTATAACCACAGATTCGAAAATAAATTACAAACTAATTGTCAGTTATGAAAAAATTGTCATACAAAATAAAAGAGACAATACAAAACGTACACAAGAGCTTAAAATAACTTAAAAATAAATGAATAAAAATCGTGTACAGAGATAATACAAAATCGTAGTAAAAGAAAAAGGAAGAGAAGAAAAAATGATGTTTTCAGGTCAATTGCGAGTTCGTTCATCCCACGTAAACAAGGTCGCTTCTGATTTGAATCTTCGGTGGATTTGATAAACGATGTACATACTACGATGTGTCGATGTCCCCGAAGAAAGATGATGTTTATCGATCCTCTATCCCTGGCTCCCTATTTTTATTTTTCGTTTTCATCATTTTCTCGTAATTTTCGAAGTCAGTTCTCGTCACCGCCTTCACCACCCTCTGCAGAATCCATTCCAACCTCTTCGTAGTCCTTTTCTAAAGCTGCCAGGTCCTCCCGAGCTTCGTTGAATTCTGTTTCGTCCATGCTTTCCGCAACGTACCTTTTATCGGGGTTTGAAAACGGGGGATATTAGCTGTTTCGAATTTTAAAGGAGAGCAAAATTACAGACGAAAGACCCAGCCACACGTTTCATCGAAGGATTTATACCGGTCGTAGTAGCGTTCGACAATTCAAAATCGTTTCGCGAATTTTGACGATAATTAAGCACCGCGAGAAACGCGTAGAAAAATCACACAACAACATCGATTTGAAGATAATTTTCTTCGCTTCGAAATCATCCTACAAATTCTCATCTACGATTTTGATTCGCCGAAATATCGCAGCTCTTCTTCCGACCAAAAATCTCGAGGCTGCCTCTGGAATATCTCTAACGCGGTTTCCCAAAAGAATTCCAGTCGCTTCTTTCTCTCAAAAACCGTGAAAAATTCTTTCGGAAATTTAACGAAAAACACTCACCAATGAACGAAAGCTCTTTTCCCAAACATGAGGTCGAATTTTCTGTTCAGTCTAGTCCACGCTTCAGCAATAGCGGTAGTATTAGCAAGCATAGCCATGGCTCTTTGGACTTTGGCTAAATCTCCTCCAGGTACAACGGTCGGTGGCTGGTAATTAATTCCAACTTTGAAGCCGGTAGGGCACCAATCGACAAATTGAATAGTCCTTTTAGTCTTTATGGTGGCAATCGAGGCATTAACATCCTTGGGAACAACATCGCCTCTATAAAGCATACAGCAGGCCATATATTTTCCCTTTCTAGGATCACATTTAACCATTTGATTAGCCGGCTCGAAACAAGCGGATGTCAATTCCATGACAGTCAGTTGCTCATGGTAAGCTTTTTCGACTGATACAATCGGCGCGTATGTCGCAAGGGGGAAGTGTATTCTAGGATAGGGAACGAGGTTGGTTTGAAATTCTGTTAAATCGACGTTAAGGGCACCATCGAATCTCAGGGATGCTGTTATCGAGGAAACTATTTGACCAATTAGTCTGTTCAGATTTGTATAAGTTGGTCTTTCGATGTCAAGATTCCTCCTACAAATATCGTAGATTGCTTCGTTGTCGACCAAAAAGGCACAGTCTGAATGTTCGAGTGTTGTGTGCGTCGTCAAAATTGCATTGTACGGCTCTACAACGGCGGTTGAAATTTGTGGCGACGGGTAAATTGCGAATTCTAATTTTGCTTTTTTCCCGTAATCCACGGAGAGGCGCTCCATCAAAAGGGATGTGAATCCCGATCCTGTTCCTCCGCCGAATGCATGAAATATTAAAAAACCTTGGAGCCCTCCGCACATGTCCGCCGTTTTTCGTATTCTGTCCAAAACTAATTCAATTATTTCTTTCCCTAGGGTGTAGTGACCTCGAGCGTAATTATTCGCAGCGTCTTCTTTGCCGGAAATCAATTGCTCGGGATGGAATAATTGGTGGTATGTTCCGGTGCGGACTTCGTCTTCGCAGGTTTGGAAAAAGAGAAACAAAAAGAGTTCAAATTTTATCTATCTCAACAATTTTTTTTTCAATTTTCCTTCAGTTTTAGTATTGATAAATGACATTGCATCGAATTTTGAGATCGGATTCCCATCATATTTTTCATGAGCTCGTCGTGGAGTGGACAGAAAAAAAAACCGACGAGAAATGTACGAAGTGACAGATTGATTTCTCTAAAATATGAGTAAAATTCTAAAACCGTGAAGAAATTCGTGATATTCAAGTGGAGCTGGCAGAATTTCAGTGTGATTTCAATGAATTTTAACCAAAATGACTGGAATATTAAGAAAAAAGTACGCGAAATTAGAAGCAAACAGAATCCTAATCGAGGCTTCGAGAAATTCTTCAAATCTGGTGTAACTTAAAGAAGTAGATGAGGTGACACTAAGATTTTGAAGAATTCTTACGATATTCACAAAATCGGCATCAAACTACTTGACGAGATGTCATTTCATATCACAACAAAATTGGAAAAAGGGAATTCTAAAGATGAGAGCCAAGGCTTCGAAAAATTGAGATAATTTTTTGATGAAAATTTGCAAAAATCGCTAGGCTACATTATTCGGAACATTCGAGGTGGATTAAAAGTTTGAAAAAAAAAAAAAAGAAAAATTCCACTACCCAAATTCCTATGATTCGAGATCGATGGAGCTTTTCTGTTTTCCATCAACCAAGCGAATTGTAACGTGAACAGTATTGAAAATTCATTTTTACCAATGACGGTAGGTTCGAGGTCCAGAAAAACGGCTCTGGGCACATATTTTCCGCCACCAGTCTCGCTGAAGAACGTTTGGAAGCCTTCATCATTTGTGCATGTCTGCGCTGGCAGCATACCGTCCGGTTGAATTCCATGCTCTAGACAATAGAGCTCCCAGCATGCATTTCCCATCTGTACACCACCCTGGCCAATGTGAATTGAAAGCACCTCACGCTGTGGATCATCATCACGTTATGATTTAGATTTAGGTACACGGTTCAGGGTTGAGGGTCTACGGTCGGGGTTAATTCGGGTCAGGTATGTCAGTTCCCCGTTCCAAACGCGATCGCTCAACGTGCCACCAAAATAGCAACCTCAATATGCGATCAAATTTCGTGTATCTTTGGATCGGTTTCGAAAATTCGCGTATCGATAAGTGAGAAGAAAAATGGAGAAGGAGCACAGAAGTATCGGGCACAAATACAAATTTCTAAGATTCATGGGATTATTAATAAACAGATAAACTCAAATTACCATTTTGCAGAGTTTGAAGAACCGATGAAGATGAAAGAGAAATTATAAAGAATGGAAATAAAATTATAAAAATACGGGTAGTGGGATGAACGAACGAAGTTGTCGCGAAAACTGATGATACAAAACTGAAGGGAGATAAACACGAGACTTTTGTTTATAATATTGAATTTGTTTCCTCGTCGTCGAGGGTATTATTAATAACAATCGAGAAGTTCTTTTCTCTTTTCTGCGTCAGTTTCTGTTCCTCTATCGCTAAGTAGGCGACGATCAAAGGCAAGCAGGAATCACGAAGTGAGCAGTTCAACCTCATTTCTTCACTTCATCTCGCTCTACGTATAAACGATTCTCATTTTTGTAAATAATTCGTTATTTTTGACGGATTTTTTTTTTAATGCAAAAGAACAAAAGGTAACTCTTCTTATTTTCCAATAGTTCATTTTCGTGGACAGCGTCTCCGCCCCCTCTGCAGGGTGGTCTTGTGCCGGGACGGAAATGACGTAATATATCAGCCCTCTCGGGTTTTCTGTATAGTGAGAAGGAAACACGAACACCGCAGGGTTTTCTCAGCTCGGTGGAATATTTCGAGCTACCAACGAAATATGGGGACTTGCGAACGCATATTTTAGAAAGCGCGAAGCATTAGGTTTAATATCGCAGATTCCAGGATATTACCAAAATCCATGGTACCATAAACGTTAATAAATATGCAAATGCGTTGAGGAGTAAATGGGCTTAGCAGAGGAAAAAAAGAGATAACGGCCAATCTCTTTTACCGTCTGAAAATTATTGAATGGTCGAATTTTCGAAAAATTCAATCAAAGGTGAGAAGAGAATGACACTTTTTGGTCAATCATTCCGAGGATCTTTCCAAAAGAGAAATATTTACCACGCTGGATTTTCTGAGTGCGAGACTGTGAATTATTTCTGACCATACATCATACCACCAGGTCAGATATTTTCCTTTTTCTTTTTCCCGTTTTACGCGAGAGAAAGAGAGAGAGAGAAAGAAAGAGAGAGAGAGAGAGAGAGCTGCTGAGCTGTGAGTTCGTACCTACTTCGTAATCCTTTTCCGGGATTGGATGGGGTAGAGAAAAACTAAAGCCAAGCTCGCGGTGAGTCACGGTGCGGTATATGATGGTACGATTTGAAAGAGGATTTTTTGCAAGGCTAACACCTTTCGCGCTGGGCTATTGAGTGTTTCGGTAAAAAGTGCCTGTAGACGGTTCGCAATAGGAAAATGACAACAGATGAACAGAATTAGCCGAACGCATGAAGATTGAATACCTAATACATCGATTTTCGAAGCTTGCATAAAAAAGCGTCCGCGGGATTTTTTGGTGGTGTAAAGAAAATTTCAGACGAATCGGTAATGGCTAGAGAGGAATGTCGGAAAAATTCGATAAAATTGTATACGCAAATCATGTATATTTGGGATACATATCATGCGATTACAGTGAAACGATCTGAGCCAGTAAAAGTCTCTTGAAAATTGTTTGAATTCTTGAAATCCGAAAATCAGATTGTTGACGTAGCAATAACGTGGCTTCAAAAAACATCATTTTATGTCAAGGAAATCCTTCGCGTGCGGGTAAAACCATTAATTTTAAAACCCCGTTCTATCGTTTCGTGCCCTGCCGGAGGGAAGGCGACGCAGCAAATTCTTATCGCAATATATATAAGAAACGCGAGAGCTTTTCTTCAGGGGTTGCGAAAAAAAGCTTTCTCGCAAATCTGCGCCATGAATGAATGAATATCTTCGTCTCACTACTCTACGAACAGATTTATTATCAATCCGTTATTTTTGTCCCCAAAAGCTCATATTAAGCCTTCGTGCTTTCATGGTCAGCCATATTTGATATTTTGAATTCAGAATTTCGGATGAAGGGGAATGAGACCAAAATTCAGACGTTCCATATTGGGAAATGTGAAATCCGAATGTCTCCGAGGTATATATTTGAAGCTTTTTACCAATATTCATGGTCACATTGGGACCCTGAATCTACGGGTGGTAAATCTTCTCGTAAACTTCTAATATTGCGTCTAGGTCGAGATTATCTGCGAGGAAAGTAGCAAATACTCTTCACACTCGTTTTCAATGGCCACGCTGCAATCAACCCCCATATTAAATTTAATACCTATAAAATCACGATTTCTGTCGTATAATGTTCTTTTTTTTTTTTTTTCTTCGAAGAGCCTCCTTTCTTCAGGAAGCTTTCATTGCAAGTCTTCGGATAATTGATAAGAATATTGTATACCATTCTTCGACTTCAAATTGCTGTAAAAGGCGAATCCGTAAAGAGAGGACGGGCCACTGAAATTTTTATCATTCATCGATCGAAATCGGAAATATCGAGTCGATTTTCAATGGACTACAATATAGTCAAGGCTTGAAGAGTAGGTGCGATTTTCGAAAAATTTTCAATAACTCGTATCTCAAGTAGAAAAAATAAGTGATGTATACATCGATAGAAAAATTTCGAAATTGGCAAATGACGTAGAAGAAAGAGGCACCCCTCATGATTTGAAAATTGAAAATTTTGGTAAATCGTTGTTTGATCGAAAAAATATAGCCCATCCCGATATTTATACGATATTATTTCAACCACATTAATAATTTGAACAGAATTTCTAATCATGATTATGATTATCAATTCTTAGTGTTGGTTATAGGTTCGTCGGCACGTGTTAAACAACGAGGCAGGACTTCCGTGAGGCACGTGAACGTGACAATCTATAATATCTATGTTAATATTTACCATTCTACTGCAGTTTCATATTTCCTATGGCATGAAATAATGGAAATTGAATTATTATCACGCAATTCCATACTTCGTTATGTTATGAATAAATTTCTCATTCGTTTTCCAGCTGGCATTCAATTTATCGAAAATTTGTTCCCTTCAGAAATATCACATAAGCTATAAAATCATTGAAAAATAAAATTTTTATTGTTTCCAAAAGAATCCCTTACGTACACTCAATTAATTGGAACGGTTTTCGAAGTTTGAAAAAATTTGAATGCAGGATGATACTCGAAATGGTTTTCAAACGTTTCCAACAAATTTTGAGGAGGGTTCAGGTGAGTTTTCAAGATTGGTGGCAACATAAATATGTGAAATCTATCACGATTTCATGAAACTTCAAAAATTCGGATGAAATTTTAGAAAAGTTACATTTTTTTATTAAGATTCCAACCGATTTATTCAAATTACATGATTCCTGATGATTTTTTATGGTTTTATAAGCTTGTCTAAGCAAGTTCGATAAATCTTTGACTGGAATAATTGAATACTTGATACCGAAATGACGAAATATCAAGAAAAATAGTGATGCTCAATGATTTTGGGAATTTAAAAACAAGTATATCCGTCAGATCTGACAAGATTTTCTGTACACAAGGCGAAGGGTTGGAGCTTTTTATTTAATTAACGTGATCGTGATAAATTAGGAGAGAATAATTATATGAAATTACGAATTTGTTTGACAATTTTGTGAAAAGAAATTTTTAAGATTCCGTATAAACTTTCAGTTTGAAAAAAAAAAAAAATCTCATTTCGTTTGGTTGTTGCTTCCTAGGGTTTCTGGTTTTACAAACTCTAACGAGACCCAGCCATCAAAGCTCTATGACATAATGATGGTTCTGAGCATTTTGACTACCTTGAAAACTTATAATTTTCTTCAACCACGTGGCTACGGGAAGGAAATATAAAGCTCAGGATTGCAGAGGGAGCTTGCAGTAACCGGCAGAGGGAGAGAGTGGGCGAGAGTTAGTGAAAAGCGGTTATCTGCGGGAGATCAATATGGCCTCGACCGTGGCCGCGAGGTACCGTGACCTCCGGCTTTTCTACTACACACTACGTCCTTCACTCCAAAACTTGAATACAACTAAAGCTCATCTAGCAATAGTAGAAATCCTTGTATTTTCATGAAAGCTCAGCAATTTATCCCTTCCTGTTTTCATAGACTAATATCCTTTTCCATTTTTGAACCGATACCAACAAAAAATACGCAAGAAATAGAAAAACCAGACGCATTCAGAGAAGGAGCGGAAAGCTCGAAATAAGAAAACAAATTTTTCCAAAAATATGAAAAAATCACGAATTTCTTAGCTTTTTTATTTAAATTCAAAAACCAGAACACTGAATTTTTGAATCTACAGTTTTCATTCACTCTTATCTAATGAAACTGTACTGGGGTACAGAAATCTGAAATTGTAACGAACAGAGGAGAAATTTTTAGCTTTTCAAGGGCAGAATATCAGTGGAGTGAACTTGATAGTTCCGTTTCCGATTCTGGGGCGCTTTTCAAAACGATTTCCTGAAATTTCGGTTGAAAAAATTATTGGTAAGATATAATTTTGAAATGAAGCTCCGATACCGCATTGACGGGCTTTTTCCCCTTTTCTGTTTTTAGAGTTTCTCCAAACTAATGGAAAAGGGTACGAGAATGACGTGCGCCTAACGCAACGACCTATGACATTCGAACTGGAGTCGGTACAGGAAAAAAGAGAGAGAGGAAACAAGAGAGAAAGAAGAAAACTAAAACAAAGAATAGAAAAAAGGGGGACTTGCGTTCCAGTTGGTAATTCGCTTCCTTGGCACGGAGGAAGATCGATATATCGATTCTCATCTGCAACGCAACTTGCGCCATGGACTCAACGAATCAAGTTTCAAGCTTGAATAAGTAGGTATACCAACCTCGCCAAGAAAAATACGCTGTCGATTCTCGCGAGGATAAATAGCACGTGTGTTCAATTATATAGAAGAAAAGAATCGTAGCCTAGGGAATATAAAATGTACGTGTGCCTACATGAAATTGAAAAATAAAATTAGGCACATGTATCATGGTAGGTATGTAATAAATCAGCTGACCTAGCGAGCTCGCCTTGAAACCGTTGTCTACTAGGTGTATACTCTATTTTCTTTGAGCTAAATTAGTATAATGTCTGTATGTATAATCCACATCCCCATCGATCCGAACTCGATACGAGCTTAAAGCTGAACTTGCAGAAGTCAGTATCGTGTGTAGCGGAATTTAGAAGCTTGGAGAACGAGACGGAAAATTTTCGAATTCTATTTATGGCGGAAGAATATTGATCCGAAAGACATCAATTGCTCAGAATATTCCGACGCCTTTTCCAATTAGACCACCGAGGGGCTCTGAAAGAATCTTTACTCGAAACTAGTTTTATTATTTTGTGTTGACACTCCGTTGTCCCAAGTCAATGCATACTTGGTATGTGATGAATCCATCGTTCGAAATCGTTACGTATAGATGGTAGTCACTACGATCGGACTAGCCGAACCAAAGTTGCAAATTAATTGCATTTTTATTGTCTTTTTACTAAGGAGATATTCTCCCTCTATGCAAGCTTACACACCTTAGGAAGATTGAAAAAACAGGAAGAGACAGTTTTTTTGAAAATTTTCAATAAACCGGGTCAAGCCCGGGCCGAGGAATTTTTACCAAAGGAAGCATCTCTCCTTAGTAAAAAGACAATAAAAACGCATTAATTTGCAACTTTGGTTCGGCTAGTCCGATCGCAGTCACTACCATCTATGTAACGATTCCAAACGAAGGATTCATCACGTACAAAATAGTAAGAGCTTTGCGAAAATCAATTTGCCACACATTTTCAAATCGAAAGAGATCAAAAAAATTGTATTCGAATTTTCACCTTCTCCCGTGACACATCTACTTGAAATTGCAATTTTCTACGAGCATAACACTTTTCGCTCTTATTACGACAATGATATTGACGAAAGAATTCAATTTTTCGAACATTTTTCAACCGGGAAAAAAAATTCCTCGTCAATTTTTTCATCCGTTTTAACGGGGGCAGGGCATTCCGATGACTATGTTTCTACTCTGCCGGACTACCCGGAGCCAAACAAAGCATAGTGGTTTCCTTTGTTTCCAGCAGGTTGCTTGCAGTCAGAGTCCTACTACTCGTGTAGAAACTGGAAACTGGAAACTGGGAACTGGGAACTGGGACTTGGGACTTGGGAGATGTGTTCTTTGTTGGTTTCAGCGTTCGAATCATGGATATAGGTCGCCAATCTCGGTCTAGCAGCACCAGAAGTGGCGGTGGCACTCACAGAAGTAGTACGTCGCGGTCTCGTGACCACGTTGTTGGATAAATTTCCACGTTCTCCGTGATGCAGTATTGCCGGCACCTACGTACCACATCATCCATGTATAAGTATACAAATTCAGGAAACATGAATACTGAATACACTCGAATAGGAGACTGAAGAGAGTCTCAAAGAGTGTATGCAGTGAGTTGGGATACACTGAAACGGCGGTACAAGCACCAGGATTATTTCCCTCGGGATAAGTACGACAATGGGAGAGAGGAAATTGTGAAAACTATCGTTCGTGCAGGGTACCTGCCCAGGTACCGAGATGATGTTGGAAATAGGCAAAAACTGGGGACCTGAGTCGTCTACTCAGTGTTTTCCTTATTCTATTAATGTCCATTGCCTGCAGCCTAAAAGCTTGAAAGTTCCGGCCGAGCGTGTGTCCGAGAATTAGGAGAACCGTGGAAGTTGTAGAGAGAGTCTCTTCGCGCTTCCTGAATTTTTTCAGCTGACTAAAACCACGATGTTCTGATGAATAATAGTCGTGGGGAAAATTGTGAGACCAGTTTTCGAAGCAGAAGTAACGAAGCTTTCCGAACGTGTCTCTCTGACGTTTGATCACGATTTTTCCATCGTCTCCGGAATTATAGACGGTTTCGCAAACGGACGTTCGCCTCCGTTTATTCAGTTTGTTCAATCACTCGCAAATTGAACTTGAAAGTTACTGCGAGGTGAACGTGAGATCAACATTTTATACTCGGAGCATACGAACCACATGCCGCAATTAACTGCAGTTTTCGAAATTATCGTACGAATCTTTTCGGCTCACAGGTAATTCCTGGAGACTCGAAGTTCTTCGTTGAAGTGGAATGGAAGTTTGACAAAAATTGTTCGCGCAATCTCGGTCGAGCATTCAAGCAAATTGTAGGAAAGACTTTTGTGATTCGTCAAATATTTTTGGGCGCAAATCATAAAAGAATTAGTAAAACTGCGTTTTGGAGCATGGTATACCCTCAAGCTTTGCATGACTCTGGTGAAAATTCGTTCTCCATTTTCCTCACCAAGTGACGATTCAAGGTGCAGAGGAGAAGCGCACGTACAGAAAGCTTGCAAACTCGATCGTCCGTTTCCAGATCCTATAACTTCGTTCAAACAAATAGTACAAAAATTTGAAAACCAGGGATTCGGAGCTCGTTACTTCTGCCAAAAGATCTCCCCTCCGAATCTTTTCCCCGATTCTCATCATTCCGAATATCTCCGTTTGTTATACGTACTTCTGAAGAGTTGTTGCGGAATACCGGAATATCTGGTACCGATTTCAGAGACGTGCGATTTGTCTTGTTGAAGGTGAAACGAATGTCGGCTAAGGTATTAACATACCTAGGTTTGTACCTACATGGTCGTTATCTGGATGTAGCAGCTGCTGCAATTTCCGTAGAATAATATTTCGGCCTGAATTATCACCCGTTCCCATGAAATAATAATGATGATAATAAGTCGTAATTTGTCTTCCATCATGACTGAAACTGCATGCGGAGAGAATAATTAATTACTCGTTGCTCGTGCGTTGAGTCGTTGAATGCAAGTGATAATATTCAAATATGCAGATTATGTTACATCATATTACTTTGACTTTCAGAATAGGTATCTGCAGAACTGTATTCTGCTTCATCTTCTTCTTCTACTTCTACTGATTCATAGATTTCCCGTCCTGTGACTTTCATTGATTTATTTCTCTGTAGCCCCGATCATTTAGTTTTTCTGAGGTGCAGCGAAGAAACGGAGGAAAAAATTCAATCCGAAAACGAAAAGTTATCCTACGTGCTGACTTACCTTCGATTTTCACAAATCCTAATCGTCTTTTCTCACCCGAATTCGAATGCCCGCAGGTTAATTTCGTAGGACAAAATAGCAGTGAATTTGCAGTCCAACGAATTTTAATGGTTCCGGAAACAGTAGGAGCCTGAATGAAATATTATACAATCATTGATGATCGTTAGCTGACTCTCATATAATACATATATTCTCGTTGAGAGTTATTCAATCGTATGATCAGAACGAAGTTATATTCAGTGTCCAGCGATGTGCGGGTACTCAATTCCGGAAGAGGTTATTGTCGCTTCCTCTTACCGCGCGTGTTTTACATGCTGATCACACAATTCAACATCCTGGGATGCTATATCATCGTCGAAGATTATACATACGTATTATATAACGAGTACTCGAGGCGGGAGAAGCTGAGTAATTGATCGATTAATTGCGTTGATCTGATATGATGATTATACGTTATTTTCACCAGGACATTGCGGTGGGAAAGAGATTGAGGTTGAGTAGGTGTTCTATGTTGAGAGAATTGTTGAGAAGTCTATTGAATTCGGCTGCAAGAAAATTTTTCACATCAATTCGAATAAGCACTATTTTCAAAAATTGATACAAACTTTTGAAGTCTAAGTTTCAGTGAAAATTATTCGCGTAGGTACGGTTTTGCACGTCGAGAAATTTGAGGAGGAAAGAACTTCTCGATTTCTCGAGAGGTTGATAAAAAAGAAAAATCAAATAATAATAATAAAAAATGAGAAGAATATTTCTTAACCAAAAATGTGTTCGAAGATTGAAAACAAAATTTTGCGAAAAACTGTGCGCGAAGTTTTCAAATTTTTAGATGAACTCCATTCTTCAAATTATGTATCTTCATCTCACAATTCAATGATGAATTGAGTCAATTTGCGAATACTGTTTTTCCAGGGTAAGTGTATGGAGCTCCAATTTAGTCTTGGTGCATTAAAAAGACTAGCCCGCAGAAAAGCAGAAGCCAAAAACCAGAAAGCAGATATCTAAAAGCAATTCAATTTCCCGTTTTTTTTCCTACTACCATCCCAGCGGTAAATCAATGCCTCTTTGATTTTCTCCCATTATTTTTCTTTTCCTTCGTTTTTTCTCCTTCTCTCCTTTCCTCCGTTACTCCTTCTGCGAGCCCGAAGAAGAACCAGGGACAAATTCGCCGGGCACGAAAGTTGGACCACGGACTTCCGTCGATATCCCAATCCATCCTAATAGCTATAAAAGCTAATAAAGTAAAGTAGCTAAATAATTCTTTCGGAAAGAAGAGTATCAATTTTCTTCCTTCGTTTCATATTTGTCTTTTCCTTTCTTCATCATTAATTTTTTCGGAAGGAATGAGGGAAAGGAGGGAAAGGAGAAAAAGAAGTCAAAATCGCAGAGACGAATGTAGACAGTTTCTCGTTTCCACATAAACCAAAAAAATAAAAATCAAACAAAACAAAAAAATGAAGAAGAAGAAAATACGAGTAGAAAAATCGAAAAAATTGTCCAATTCGTTTTATTTAAACGGAAACGGTTGCTCGCTCATACTGCCTGCTGATTAATCTCACCTGGAATCGGTGTATAGACGCAGCTGGTAAATATTGCAACGTAGTTCAACCCTTTGAATTATCTTAGGTTGAATCGGTAAGAGATATCCCAATTTATGTCAGTCTGAATGACATCGCGGAAGAGGAGGGAAGGGGCCAGCTGTCAAGCTGTCTCACCTGACTAACCAAAAACCTCTCGTATATCATGAGCAACGCTTGAGAAGAAAAAAAATTCGATTCACCGGTTGAAAAACTGAAGAATAATTGTGAACTTCGAAAACTGTTGAAAAAAATCGAATAAAAACGAAACCGGGGGTAAAACGATCCGTAAAAGTTCACGTTAAATTGTCCAGAAGATGGAAGAAAAGAAAATTGAACGTTAGGATGAAAATGAAATGTCAGAGAAATTTTAAAATGTATATAGATGCCGAAAAAAAGTGTGAAAAAAAATTCGCAAAATTGACGATTTGTCGTCACTCTTTCTCCAGTTTTGCTCTTGTTCCTGAAGAAGAAGAAGAAGAAGAAGAAGAAGAAGAAGAAGAAGAAGAAGGCGGAGGAAGAGGAGGAGGAGGAGGAGGAGAAACAGCACAAAAACTGAATCAAACTGAAGAAGAAGAGGCGAAACTAAGTTGAGGATAAAACGGGGAGTGGAAGCGCAGGTTATGGAGGCAGCTGCTCTAGGCGAATATATAAAGAAAGGATTGAGTGGGGAATTTCTAGACAGCTGAAACTCCGGAGTAGGAAGTAGGTGGTAGGTAGTAGCATTAGGCAGGTATGGTATAGGCGCATAGAGTTTGACTACGTTTTATGTTTCTTTTTGGGAATTCCTCAAGATCTGAATAACAAGATTCGTGTTCAGTGTTCATCCTCCATCTGTCGTCTTTCTTCCTATAGGTATATCTCAACGCACGTCGCGTCGCACCTTGACTTTCGCGTGTTACGGGATAGAAATACGTATAGTATATTATTCTTATAATTATAAACGTTGTGGGCTGCTGACATGGGCGGGGCAGGGCCAGGGCTGTAATGGGCTAGAAAAATTATAGACCTCCACCTTCAGCGTCTTTAACGCACCGTAATTCAATCCACTTTCCATTTTTCGTCAGACAATACGTAACAGGATAATTGATAACACTTTAGGCGCCGGGTGTTTCGGTCTCGAATCATTTTTTATTTGCTTTCTACATCGGCCTAGAAAAATCACTCTATTTCCAAATCCGTGAAACGTACGTACGTACGGCTTCTACGAGGCGCCATATTGTTCGTGATGACCTTACCAAAGGAAGAAGCAAATAACGATGAACTGCGAACAATCTCGAGATCGGATTGACAATGAAACACAGCTCGATGTGAAAAACTTTGATGTATCAGAATTCGGCTGGAAATAATTAGAAAACCAGAGACGTGCGCATGATTGGATTCGCATGAACGCCAGCTACGATTTTCGTCGGATTAGAAAATCGATTACCGTTCAAAAAAATGGGTTACATATCGATTTTTTCAAAATCATCGATTGCTGCTGAGAATCTAATATCGCCTCCGGATGTCCCTCTCGAAGCCCTACAAATTTTATTCGACGTATTCGTTTCTACGACGCTTGGTATTCGAGATATCCACGCGTAACACTTCAAATGCCCCACCCTGTACATACGAACTCCCACAAAACCTGATCGAAAAATATCTAACGCGTTAGGCAATTTTCAAAAACGGTGTACTATACTATGATTGCAAGGATACAGACTTCATTGAGACGACACACCCCCGTATTTCGTGTGTGAAACAAGGGCCTGAAGGCACTTCCAACAATTTCGAGATCTTATTTCGAGTATCAAAACTCTAGCCGATGCATCGAAGTGTGTGAAAAAAATATGAGAAAATTTTGCAAACTATATGCGAACCCTCGGATGGAATTCTTTCGCGGTCTGAAGATCATCCTAGGCCTGTACTCGATGCATGATTCCATGTTCCCAGTCGATGTTTGATCAAATTAAAAATATGTCAGTACGGACCGCGGGACAGGGGATCGAGAAACTGCAGAATAGTCGACCGATTCAACAGCCAAAATTGTTATTCAGATGAGAAGAAGGCACAGAAAATGAGAACGAGAGAGGGAGCGAAAGAAAACTAAGGCAGAGACACAAGAGAAAAACACGGAAAAGAATTGACACAAGAGGAACACAGAAATGAGTGAGACAAAAATGCTGCACTTTGCTTCGATCAATATACCTAAATCATCGTCAGACATCCGTGATCAGATTATTCTCTTCATTCCTACCAGCAGCTCTATCCTGTACACTATACTACCTAGATGAGTATAACACACGGCTAAACACGTATACAACAACTTTCCCTCGGGAAATCTTCGCTACTACTATTTGAAAAACGAAGCTATACCGGAAGCAATGATTGCAGTCTCCGAGACGCCTTGTAATTGCTTGGTAGTTGGAGGTAATCCTGAACAAATACTCACTGTACATCGATTTTGGATCATGGAATCCCCTTCGTTCTTTATTTCTTTATTTCTGATTCTATTGTCACGATTTTCTTGCTTTTTTGTAAATTTTCAACCATCGCGGTGTGTCTGTCCGGTATGCATGCTCATAATTTTCAAAAAAGATTGTGCCATTTTTTGCTTTTTCCTTCATTTTCATTCGGATTTTTTTTTAATTTTTGATTCCATTATTGGTGCTCCTCTCTCTCTCTCTCTGATGATTTTGTGACGTGAAATTTTGACCAATTCTCGGCCGTGGCATACTCGAGGTGCTCTCTATTTTGTACATCTATGCGGATATCATTTGAAAATGGATTTGCCATGCCACTGTACTACTCGCGCTATCGTTCGAATATCAAAATAATTGGGAATCATATCGTGGAATGTAAATTCTTGTCTCGAGATTTCTGAAAATATGTAAATATTATACATTATATTTTTGACGAAATAATTTGAGAACAGAGAAAAAAAGGGGTAGCAAATTTTCCGTTGCAAAATGCCCAGGATACGTTTTCCTGGTTAGTGGGAATTTTTGGTCGAAATATTCCATCTCAAACTCCTTAAGAAACTGTCCCTTTTATTTTCGTCTCATTGTCGGCCGATTGCAACAAACTGAAAGGATCTAGTATATACATACATCTCAATTTTGTGTCCAGACATTTCAGGTACTGTACTGTATTCTTGACTTCGATTCAATCAAAAATGAATCTCTTTGATGTCAATCAACCTAAAAGTAAAAACTGAGAGCAAAAATGATCATTGTCCCAAATGGCTGCTCATTGCACCCAAAACTTCTCAAGGATGCAATCAGAATTTGCGAAAACATAAAATAATGGGGGGGGGGGGGGGGGGGGGGCATTAACACCGATTACAAGTTTTGGTACATATTCGAAAATTAATTGAAAATTGTCGGTTCAGGGAGCGAATACTGTTTTACGTAATTAATACCAAAATAAATACCTATAACGTCATCGTATTATCGGACATATTCACTGCAATGAGAAAATTATTCCATGCACCAGACTAGCTGCTATACTGTTCTCCTGATACGTCCTGTGCAACGGTGCATCAGAAATCTACCGAGCTACCCTTTTCCACTTTCCGAGTATCTTATATCTTGCGTTACACACACGATACCAATACGTATTGGCTAATTGTATTTTTCGTCGAATAAAATCTGCGGTTGTGGAAATTTCCAATTTTGGCGATAAGTTGGTACACGGATTGAGAATTGCCTGCAGACATATTTTTAATCGCAATAATGATGGCTGTTGGGTATAATTGCAAACTGTCCGTGTATCCTTCGTTAGTTGATTCAATTCTGAATTTTGGGAATCAGGGATGAATATGGATGTGAAAAAATTCTAGAAAAAATGGGGATGCAAGAAGAAATATGTTAACCCGGGTCGGAAGAATATGGAAGAATGAAATGAACGAACGAAAGAAAAGATGCGACGCTTTTCTGCCGCGCCAGTTATGAAAGTGATCGATTTTGCAGAATAATAATTCTGCAGGAAATTTGGAGGAAGCCAATTAGTAGAATAAACTCATTTCATCGAAATGATAAAAATTATAAATGAGAAGAAAATATCAAAAACCCCCCTTTCACGTGGGAACATATAGATTGTAGACAGAAATGAAAACGATGAAAAAAAGGTGAACTAAGATCAGCCGAATTTTCGAGTTATCTACGAACGTTCGCGATTCTTATTTTGCCCTGAAGAAGGAGCTACAACTTTAACCAGACGAGTGGGGGGAGTAGGTACGCGAAAAGTTGAGAGAACGAGGCAGGAGTGTGGAAGGTGGAAAGGAAGGAAGGAAGGAAGGAAGGAAGGTGGAGGAAATTTGGAAAAAATTGATACAACCTACAAAAAATGAAGTGCAAAAGGTTTTCAATTATGTGTCTACGCCGCGGTGCCGAAGGCGATGGAATCCAAGAAAGTTATCCGCATATCGTGTGCAGTGTTGAGGTAGTTGTTATCAATCGTTTTTCTTCGATCTCTTTTTTTCTTCTTCTAATTTCCCCTCGTTCTTTCTATCTTCACCCATGTGTTTTCCGGTTCAAAAATTTCAGATTCGCATGCGATTTCGGTGCCCTTGTTCCCTTCCCCTACGCTGAAATTTGTAAACGTAGAAGGACGAACGTACGTATAGTACTTGCGTATAGCGAAGGCTCTCTAAGTAACAAACGCATTTCAAAATTCTCCTCTTTCGAATTGCACCGAGGAAAAGCTGAAATATTTAACAAAATCGTAAATCCTGTCAGATCAATTTCGATTCGAATTATTATAAATATCAGTGATATAACACTGCGCTGTACCTACACTGGTGAATAGTTTACGAAAATCAGATATATCCAGCTTCCTCGACTATTTGAAATTTTTATCCAGAGTTGAATGGAAAAATTATTGAACGAAATTTAAGATCGGGTTGAATTTTTATCCGTTTTTCAATATCTTGCACGCGTGTTCCGTTTCGGGCTAAATTTTTTCTTCTCATTTTCTTTTTTCAATCGTTTTTCTTCGTTTACCTATCACTCTCGCCACTTTTTAATCAGCATCAGTTCGTATGATATACCTGCAGCCCCTGCGGGCTCGAGAAGCTTAACAAGTTATTTTCAGCAGGTTTGCTCTGACGAAGCGAAAGAAACTGAATCTCAACGGAGGAGAAGAGAAGTTGAGGAACAAAGAAAAAAAAAAACACAACAAATCACCGAAATATTCGATTTTTCATTATCGATAAAACGATACTTTCCCTCAAGATGAAAAGAAAGGAAGAGAAAAAAATCTCAATTCCGGTCGTATTCTTCTGAAAAGAAATTACTTCGATATTGAAGCTGTCTTCTCTTCCCCGTTGAACGATACGCAGCGGTTATCGCGATCAAATCTCCGTATTTTGGAAATCCGATTAGAATTTTTAACACTGCTCCTGAAATTTGTTCTTCGTTTTTTTTTTCGTTCTAGGGGTCAGTTGCCTCGTCAGTTTCTTGTTTTTCTTTACGTTTTGTCAACAGATTCTAGACCCTAGTTTATACACCAGGACGCGTCACTCGCTGCAATCAGCTCGTCGATTATTCAGGATATCGATATCCCACAAATATACACCAACCTCCGTAGCTCGACCGCCTTCCACCCTTCTATGCACGTTTCCTACGTTATAAAGTGGATTTCCCGGCTCTCCAGTTTACTTTCCCTAAATTAGATTTGACCGTATACCGGGGGATGGAGAAGGGGTCCGATCCTCGCTCCCCATTCTTATACCAAGTTCGATGAAATGTATTGAAATTCGATATTATTTATCAGTATTGAGTTTATCCGATCCCCTCACTCATTTCTATGATCATAGATTCCAAATTTCGTGGTCTCGTGTCCACGATTATTACGCGTGGTTAGAGTGCAGGTACCTATCTGCGAATTTTCGAGTTATAAGGAACAATTGAGATCCGCGAATCTAAAACCGAGGAAAAATAGGCAAAAAAATGAAAATAGATTGCAGGAGGAAGCATTTTTTCTTTCGTTCTTATCAAAACTCTCGGATTCTCTCGGAATTCCAATTAATTTCAATTTTGTCGATCGATCCGTCCGGTTGAAATTCTGTTTCCATTTGATTCACGTACTTTGTTGATAGGGAGGGAAAAAAACGACAAAAAAATTATGGAAAACCCCTAAAATCCGCCCAAAGTCGTGTGTTGTTTCCACATAGATATAACCTGAAACCAGAAACGTAAGAGTACGGGGAAAGTGGAAGCTGGAGTAAAGCATCATCAACAATATCGCTCAGCCCCTAGGCCCTTGGGTACGATTTTAACGAAACAAGACGAACAGCTCCTGGCTGTTGTAGAACCTGGTACCTCGTGCCTTGTGTACCTGCCAAGCTACTCCCACGATGATCGTTGTCGAGGGTTTGTTTCACGCTCGGAAACTATACGGACTATATACCACGTAGAGAAAGCCGCGAATCGTTGATAAAGGTAATGGAATACATATCGGAAGCCGGAGGAATAATATGTAGACAACGTAAGCCACGTGCTAGCAATTAACACCCTGACAACGATGGGCTGCGGGGTTGAAAGATTAGCGATTACGGCTTTTCTGTACGTGTCATCACTGAATACTTTCACCCTTCCTAATGACATCCAAAGAATATTGGCAAAAGAAAGTACCTACCTAGATACGAATTTAGCCTCGCCGTGATTTCACGAATTTTTCGCGGTGGAAATTCAAAAGGGAGAAGACAAAAATCGGGCAGTGCCTCCCACGTTAGGCGCCGAGTGTTAAATCTGTGACGCAGGGCGCAGGTATAGGTTCCACCGCAGGCGAACTTGGGCCGCGGAAACTGTGAAAATATAATATTAAATCGAGTAATGTTCGGATCAACCGAGACCTGTAGACTCCGAGGTCTAAAACATGCCAGAGGGAAGGACTTGATATCCTGTCCCTTCAGTTATCGGTTAATGTACCACCTTCGCTAAACACTGGCAAATTGAATTTTCGTATTGAACGCTGCAGGAACCCCGTGCTATGTCGAAACTCGTAATCTCAGAAGACCGTTAATCCTTTGGACAGCTTATGCGGTCAGGAGCAAACCCGAAACTAATTGATTTCTCGATGGTATTAGGTATGTAGCGTACAGAAGGCATTCCGGGCCGACGACTGCATCAACGTCCGATCCTGACCATCTCCACGACTTGATCGACGACGATATTTTCTTCATCGTTGTTCCATCTCAAAGGGGCGGCCATAATTTTTCACCCGTGTTCCCTTTTTCTCTGAAAATCGTCATCGATTTATGAATTTTTCGTTAAATAACCAAAAAACACGACAATTCATTCCTTTCGGATAACATTTTTTCAAATCCTCTGACTCTTCAATTCGCTTTAGGAGGACGTAGCAATTTTATTGTCCACTTCGAACGCTCGTAATTCAGAGAGTTTTTGAGCTAGAGGAACAAGAAAAAATGTTTTCCAAAGACCATTCAATCCTCCGTACGAAAACGCGGCGTACAGATATTCGAAATGCCGACAGAGTCCCGCGAGCGAGAAACCGCGAAACAGCAAAACTGTTTGACTCGCTTCATTCTCAGAGATATACATATATGGTATATCGCCGAAACTATTTACCGTGCATAAATTTTCTCTGGGAACAATTTAGCAGCAAATTTGATAGGCTTCAAGATCGATCCAGCCATATTTTTGTCCTAGAATCGACCGATCGCGAGTTGCTGCCTGTCCTCCAAAATACTAATTTCCACAGCGTTTATCCTACTTTCCGGGGTCCGGAGCGTCATCAAATCCTACAAGATCCTCAATTATATTTCCAGCTCCTCTTTCGTTGCGATCTAATTTTTTTGGGCCTGACGATAATCATGATTTTCTACAAAATTACGAGATCCAGTTCCCTCTTCTTTCTTCCCTTACCCCGACGATAATTTCGACCCTCATTGCAGCGCCGCAAGATAAATTGATAACTTCATTAGATTCGGTCCTATATATACGCAGCTATAACGACCAAGCTCGAATACTTGCCCGTAAATTTCAGGGATACGTTTACTCCAAAAATATTCAATTTCATTATTATACTCATAATAAGCACGGAAGCGGCGCGGCGCGGCGTGACGCGGCGTGACGCGGCACGGGCGCGGAGCTGCAGAAGGTACAAAACAATTAAGAGAAAGGATGAATAGCTAATATTAGAAATTGGAAGGGTTATAGCTATAGGTGAGCGAGGGTTAAGAGTCTGAGTAAAAGGAGTGACGGAGTGGAATACGTAATGAAATGAAATTTCAGTCGGAATGTTCATTTATGGAAATTCGTATGACGCCGCGCACGTATAACGATATTTTTCAAAATATTATACATTTTTCGTGCTCCTCGCGACGTCGTCAATTTTTCCTTCAGGATCGTATTTCCCTTCGATCCCCATTTCCGGTTTTTTCAATTTTTATCATTATGTATCTTTATTTTCAAAACCAAAGACCAGCTGTTCTGCAACTTTTAAGATCATAGGTTGCAGGTATGAAGAAAAAAGCAAAAACCAAAAAATTCTGGATGTATCTTTCATCTTCTTCGTTCCTCGTTCTCTTTCTATTCCTCATTCTTCTGCCCCATGATCAAGCTTTTTTCAAATTCGCTGATATATTATGCCGCATGAGATATTACGATGAACAGAAAGAGAGGAGACACGTCACGTGGTTCACGGCAGGTGAGACAATCCCCGTACCGCAATAGTGCAGGCCGGTGGGATGATCGAGCAATAAGGAGATAAAAGAATTCCTCGTCTGATTTTCGACGACGTGATACACCTGCCTGGTACGGATATGAAGCACTAAATCCCGCCGACTTTGTGCCGATTCAATATAATTCAGAATCCTGTTTTCGGCTAAAAAAGCAAGTCGTAAGAAAGGAAGAAAGGAGAATCGAATCAAGATAATATACGAAGAGGAGGAACGAACTTCATCGGTGGTTCATTATCTTTCAACGAAAAGCACGAATCTCTGATCATATTGGCCGAAAAATGATAAACGAACGGCAAAACCGCGTCTCAATAAATCCGCCCCCGTGGAATTGCGGTTTCAGATTCTAGATTTTCTTCTTTCAGTACACTTTTCGTTCTTCTCTGGCTTGTCTTTTTTCGTTTCTTTCGAACGAAGCAGTTTTCAGGTCCGCGTGGGGTGCGCAGCTGTCGTCGGCCGCGGCGTACGGTGCGGTGGGCAGGATGTAGTCGGCAGGACCTGGGGAATCGAGGTCCTTAAATTTCTACCTACGTAGAATCGTTGGTGGCCGAGGCGTGCCGCGGGTTGACTGCCCGCTCGAGCCTTTGATTTATGAGAAAGTAACCCCCCGTCGTCCGTACTCCTTCACCCCCGTCGTATACTTTACCTGAATACGTTATTGCCGTGGTATTATGCGTCGCGTAGATGGTCGGTTCTATTTTATACACGTATAGGTTGGTACCTGTACAAAAATGAGGAGACGAAGCCCTCGTCCATGATCTTCGGAGCTTCGGATACCCTTCTTCTTCTTCTAGAGTTCTCGCACTTGCGGTCTCGACGATCGTAATGAATGGAGAGGGACGGCATGAAACCGGAGTGTGAAGTGTAATTGATGACGAATCGATTTATACCCTCGTTTTCACATTTCTAGGGGTTATAAAACAGCCCAGAAGAGTGACAAACGAACGATTCGGAGATCTGATTGGCGGGTACATCAGAAATTTATGTAAAGTAGAATTCCTTTATATCCAGTTTAAATTTCATCAAAAATCCGAGCTGCACATCTATCAGAGTTGTATGTACCAACACATTGATTCCTTGATTCCTGTGCAGCGTTTCGTTCACTTTCGAATAGTGTAGGTACACGCGATACGGCCCTGTCTCATGACTCGAAATGGTATTTTCTCCAATTTTATCACAGGTTTTCATGTTCTCCACCACCTTACGTAATATTTGAAAAATACCCGATAAAATTGCCTGACGAGAACGACGAACGAAATAAACAGATCAAGAACAGCAAACTTCCACTTTTGCCTTGCTGTATGATATAATGTTTGTGGATATTCGTAGCATCATCATTTAATGAGGAATGCGGTACTGCAGACCCCCCGAGGATTCCTACGGTGCTGTGCGCGTGCCATCTGCTAACCAGTTTTCTTCCAGGGTCCGGGGATCGGGCGTCCGCTCCATTCTTCGAGAACCTGGCCCCCGTTGCCGCGGCCGTAAGAAATGACCAGCAACTGGGTCCTAGTCAGCTATGATGGCAGGCCGGATGATCAGCCCCTTTCTGAAATCTGAACCAGCTGCCTTTTTCTCCTCGCAGTCTTTTCTAGTTTCCTTTTACCGTATACGATTTACGAGTTTTTGGATTTTCGAAATCCATCAATGCAGCTGACTTCAGTATGCAGGGAAATGATCGTCGAGTGTACCGTATCGTAAGTAATCGTTCGAAAACGGAAAAAACTGTTACACTGTGTAGAAAAAAAAGAGGAATATCAAGAATCTAACGAAATCTCGTATTCTGCTAGGACTGAATTGAAGATTGAAGATCGAAGTCGAGGGTCGTGGAAGCGAGGAAGCTTGGAGATTGGGCATGAAGACGTGTCATTGAGTATTATATTATTATATTGAGAGTAAGAACAGATGGTGCAGACTAAAGAACTCAACCCTGATCAGTGCGATGTGATCTAATGAGATCGAATAGTGAAACTCTCTGCATGTACGAGTATCGAAGAAAATCTTTACCATTCGCTTTCTTGGCAGAATGAGGAATTTCCGGAAATCGATGATCACAGGATAAGACCGAGGATATTTTCACCCTGCGCTTTGTCTCATCGTCTACCGAAACTAGCGTAAATTTATCGAACCATACGATGCAGCATTGAAACCGGAATAATCTTGGAAAATGAAAATTATCGCAATGAATCGCAATATATATGTTAGACGAGCAAGTGAGAATGGGGAAAACGAAAATCCTTGTATCACAGTTAAACAGAATACTCCACACATAAGTGGCGACGTACAGCCGAAAGCTTGTTCATCCCCTTTATCGGGATTCCGAACTATACACCGCGAGCCGTCTCCGTGGTGTCTTTTCTCCTTATTTCTTCATTCTCACGTTCGTCGCTCTGGGTCAGGTACCGCTGCATGCTATGATTTAGGGGTGTGATTATCTTCGGGAATGACGAACGAAAGTGTGCATATCGGCGGGAGGAAGATGACAACTGAAACGAGAAACGAGGGGACGGACACGTTCACTAATTAGGTTCGCGCGCTCTCCGCAATACTGCCGTACTCTAAAAAAAAAAAAAAATGTCCGATTCGTTCGCCTTATAACTCGCAATGGACGGAATGAATACCTTTATATCGACATACACCAAATATCACAGTATTTCTCCAACTTCACCCGTTATTTTGTCTCATATTCTGTACAGATTCCACTTCACGCGGTATTTCATATTCTCCGCATCTCGAACACCTTTTCGGGTTCGCTATTCTCTGTTCTCTTTCCTTTCTTCTCTTCTTCTTTGCTCTCATTCATTTCGTCCTTCGCTCAGGCACATCCATGTATTATGTGGTCGAAGGTAGGTAATCACAGAGTACAAGAAAGGATATCTGTGTATAGGCCCGGCCTGCGAAACCATTGGGAAATACGATATAGCTTTATTACCTACTCTCCTCATTTCCTACAGAGTCCTGCTGCACTACCCCAGGACACGCGGGGATGGTCGGCCATTCCATTTTTCTGAAAGAACACCGTTGACCCATCGCCTGAGGCTATCCATATTTATAACGGGGGTCGAGAAAATAAACTACTGCGTATAGGTACGTACGTCCTAACTATCGTAGACAGGGCTTACGCAGCTATAATATACTCGACTTCCTCGATATTGATAATTCACGTCTTCACTAACTTTGTAAAAACCCTGAAAAACGGTTTAACATTATATTTCGTTTTCTCGTAAAACTCGGAAGTTTCACGTTCTTTTTCTCCCGATCAATCAATTCTCGTACAATTGATATTACGTCGCACGATCAAACGGAGATCGAAAACCCATTCGATCGAATGATAGTTATGTTTTTTCCTCGTATTTGTTGCTGTTTTTCTTCATCTTCTTCGTATAAAATACACGTGTATTGTATACAGGAAATGAATTGGAGAGATTATTATCATCATTATCATCGTCGTTATTCTATACAAAATCGAAGCGATTCATAATTTCGGGGTATAGATTATACTTCAAAGGCCAATTTGCGTCAGGTCATTTATTACAACGGACGTACACCGTATATATACCGTAGCTGGGCGAAGGATGCGCGATCCTGCAGCTGTTGTTCTTATTCGGTCGATCTCGCCCATAAGCCTCCGTCTCTCCCATTCTACATCTTCCATCTTCCGTTTTCCATCAGGCCGGCTGTGCAGACGGAATATACGCCTCCGCCAGCCGTCATCCATGAAAACTAATTCTGTTACGAGAAAAAACTTGGCTATGCCAAAATTGTTGATCGTTCGTTAATCGGTCCCATTTTCCTCTCATTCTCGTCAGCCATTACGCGCGAGATTGTTCCATTGGGTACATGAATTTGTAAAAGGAATCGATCAAAGTGTGTATGGTATGTGAATAGTTTATCATCCGGAAACAATGTGTACGAGTATTTGCAATTTGAATTTATATTGTAGCATAGTATGTGTATGTCTACCGAGGGAACTGAGCCTCCCCCCCCCCCCCCCCCCCCCGTGAAAATTCGTCAAAAATCAGGAGCACGTCGAGCGACGGCTTCGAATTTCGTCTTATCCCGTAATTTGTTGGTTTAAAAATTCTTCTATTTTCTTTCTCTGCATAGTTATAGTGCCTGCAGTGATTTTTACCATACATTTCTCGAATCACAATACTTAGGTGTGTACGGTAGGCTGAAAACTTCAAGGAGTCAAGTTTATAGCCATTATATTGCCATATACCGTAATATACGCGTATATACGTGATCGCATGTACAGAATATACGTTTTATATACGCATAGCTGCACCACGAGGACAAAAGTCGTAAAAACTATAACCAAACATAAAATATCGTTCATTATATCCATAGGTATACCTACCCATACACATATGGGATAATATATGCAACGATATAGTAACAGTTATAGGTATATAGGTATAATATAACGCAGATAAAATGAGAACGATTGCTTTATATTACAGATTTATAACCTACTTTTCTGAGAATATATATTCACTAAATATTGCTGAAAGTAAAAATCGTGTTATATATCTGTGCTATATGTTTTCGAGCTTTTTTGTATCCGTTGAATTTTCTCCTGTTCTTTTCTCTTAAAAGAGAAAGAACGAACCGAAATGAACACAAATTTGGAATTCGACGCGCAACAAAATTTCTCTCGCTTTATATGTATGTATATAATACATATTACGTATACCTACGTATGTACTGTGCTATAAGTCTATAACAATGTAATATACTATAAATGGATTAGCTCGAACTCTTTGAATAATTAGCTTGGGGTTTGGAGGGAATTCGAGGGAGAGAGTCTGCGGGGAAACGTGACGAACGATAAGCCCTTTTTTTATGTGGATCGTATAATATGAAGCTCGCCCCATCATTCATGCGGGGGCAGGCTCGCAACCCCGCAGCCTCGCAGCCTCGCAGCCTCGGAGCCTGAAATTGACGAATAATTTTCGTATCGGTGGGTAGTATTATAAGTTTCTAGTTTTTATCGGCCGAGATTGAATGGATGAAGTTAAGTTCCCTGCGCTTTCCATTCCGTTCTTCTTTCCCATTCTCGCTAGACAGCTATGTACGTACAGGCACACGTAGGTACATATTACACCATGAAAAACCAACAGTAACAAGCATTCGATCGGTACGGTGAGCGAAATATCCGTATACCGGGAAAAAGGTAAAAAAATCACGGCGCCAGTCTATGAGCTTGAAAATTATAAACAGAGAAGAAGCATTACGGGGCAGAAAAGGTTAGTATGAAGTAAGTGTAAAGTGCGTAATGTGTGAACCGTACACGTATGTATGTACCTACATACATAGGTATGTACACACTATATGATCTACATTCGCACGAGTGCGCCAGTGCGCTCCGAACATCCGGAAGATATTCTTCTCCGCACACAAGCTCACGCCACACCATCCGGCGCATAGGCGCGCTCGCGCACACCTCCGCATGAAGCTTGTCGCCAAAGCAAAAGCATAGCGCTCTTCTGGTCTCTCCTCACCGGCTGTGTGTGCGCGTGAAGTTGCAGCGACTGCGCGTCGATGCCCAATTTTCTTGGCTGCTGGCGCTTCAGTCACAGCGAGCGTGGACGCCGCACGGCAAACATCTCTGTGTCGTTATAGGTATATAATACGATATTAACTAACAACGATCATTTGCAGTACAAAGATCGCGCGTTGCTCGATATAATTCAAATAACAAGATCGCGAGAAGACGTATGATCAGGGAAAAGTCAGTGTAATGTTGTGAACTGTATTAAGCTATAAAATTCATGAAAATTGCTTTCGGTGTTGGTACTGTTATATTATGAAAATAATTAACATACATTCGTCTGTGTGACTGTGAAATGTGTTAAAATAATTCGAGTGCTCGATCGAATTACAAAATAGTAAATAATAAAGCCCATAGAATTTTAGGTATATACCTATATATCTCGTTATAAATACTAGAGTGATTTCAAATAATTATAACAAAAGAGGAAGAAGAAGAAGCCGGAGAATAAGAATATAGGGATAAGCATAATAATAATAGTGTGCGAAGCGCAAGTGACAATCGCAGGATTATTCAATCTGCAGCTACGGAATCAGGTCTGTACAAGTTTAACAAACAGAAATTCGTACGATACCATTCTCACCGGACAATAGAACATTTCTGTCAACTGTGACAACGCGTATGATTGATATCATTCTCGAGTTTCTGTCATTTTGCCTATCCATTCCTGTTACGCGTATTGCAAGAGAAGAAAAACAAAGGCTAGCGTAGATTTTCGTTCGTTCTTTCTTTCTTTCTTTCTTCCTTCCTTTTTTTCTCCCTCGATATTGTTTCTCAAATGTGTGTGCGTACAGGAGTGAGTAGCACGATCTGCAATATACGGGTATAGCATACTATTCATCGATACCTACTCGACGTTATAAAAATTTGCCTATTTTTCCTTCACCTCATCGGAGCGAAACTCGGGGCTGTTGGTGGACACTACCCAACACAATAAACACACTCGCCCACTAAATGTAGATGGATCGTACGCCGTGTTACAAAAGCAGTGAAATGTGCGTCAAGAATTAGGGGGTCTAGTTAATACTGTTATTTGATTTTTTCAACAGTATATTTTCGATTCGTTTCGGCGGTCGATCATTTGCCTATTTTTCATTCACACGTGTAACGAACGCTGTTATGACACATACAGACCTAGATGCCATATAATTCGTATACGTATCGCGAACGAAGAAATGATGAAGCGTAACAGGAGTGTAAAAACAAAAAAAACTTGATATGCAATAGCAGTAGAAAATTCATTTCTCTTTGGAACTTTCAATGATTCTCGGTCGTAACAATAACAACGATAATAATAAGTCAGTGTAACAATTGAAACTAATAATACCTAAACATAAAACATATCTATAATATATCGGTATACTTATGTGTCTACAGTGTGGGAGGATTGTATTCAAATAATTCCAAAGTTTCATTGTGAGTGCTTCGGGGATAGATGCTGTGACTCTAATATAATGTGTATAGCATAGCGTAGTATAGTACGGTGAATGCTGAAATCGTATAATCGCGATTGTCAAATAATTGGAAGAAGGAAAGTCTCTGTGTGAAGGGCGTTGATATCGGGGGATCCAGTGGATGAACGATCAACAGGAAACGGTAAGATGCAGACGTACTACTCGTATATAGTTCTTATTTTCAGTTTGAATTTGCAGTCTCGGCTCACATTGTACCTAGATGTCAATCTCCCGACGAAATTTCAACGTGCGGTATAATATCTGATGATGTTAGTTTCGTGGGCAATTATTACGCACAAATAGCGATATACGTACGTCGATTTTAGATTCCAGATTCCAGATTCACGGTTGTACCTTGCCCCCCCCCCCCCCCCCCCCCCGCAAATCGCGAGTAACGGAAAAAGAAATATGAATGGAATGGGGATAAATTCGTATCGTTGGCGTGGCGGCGGCGGCGGCGGCGGCGGCAACGGTTGGTACCAATAGATTCCGACCTTCTCTCTTGTATAATGCATACCCACGCATTTGTCCATACATACACATGTACCTCATATCTTATATCTATATAGTTTGGGATGCGATACGAAGATAGGCGATCCTCGTCCTGCTACAGCATAAATAGAGTAATACATGAGTTAAACTGTACGATGTATTATTTCGATATAGCTATCTATTATGATCTACCTAGACAAGCGCGCGAAGGATTATCTTGCGTTTCCTTCCATATAATACGTGTAAGAAAAAGTTGAAAAGATAACGCTCACCGTTTGACTAAACATAATTGGAGTAATTCTTTCTCTTCTCCTCTTTTTGTTATCAACAAATTGATAATTACTCTACTATACCTTCGCGTACACACTGCGGTATATAGGTATATAAGTACACGTTACACGAGACGTAAAACTGCAAGGAGAAAGAGACAGAAAAAAATAAGAATGTACGAAGACGATGCAGATTTTGTTTATCATTTTTTTATTCCGGGGTATAAGATCTGCGATCGTTACAGAATCTTCGTCATCCCTCCTTTTCTCTTCTCTTCGATTTTTATCCCAATAGATTTTTATGGCGAAAAAGAAAAAAGACGTGAATCGTTTTTCCTTTCCTCTGAAATTTTGTATGTACGTTATTTTTCGTTCCGTTCAATCTTCTTCTTCGCATACTCCGGTTCACCTACCAGATATCTTGTTATAATTTATCATCGGTTGCCCGAATGAGAATGTTTCAAGAGAGTTGTTCTTCGTGCAACCTAAATATTTCTATTCAAGAGCTTCCGATCTCGCAAGCTTGCGGGCACTCGCATTCTATTTTTCTCTTCCATACATTCATTCGTCTATTCATTCATTCATTCGTTCGTTCGTTCGTTCGTTCGTTCGTTCATCCATTCATTAATCATTTGTAGTACACATTTAATCTCCTGTATAAAAAACACTTTCATTCCTTATCTATAAGCACTCCCATGGCGACGCCGCGCCGCGCGCCTGGTCTAGCATTGGGATATGTATACACCGATGTATATTATACATATATATATATATATATCCGCTATAGTAGAATAGTATTTCAATAAACTCTGTACGGAAATTATCGTTTCTTTCTGAAAGAGAAAGAGAGAGAGAGAGAGAGAGAGATATAGAGAGGGAGGAGAATAAAATGATGAGAAATTAATAGTGTTCAATAAATTATCATTATCAAAGGGTTGATCGGTGTTAATCACTCCGAAGAATCATGTATATACCTAATATATAATACTCGTAGCTGCACTATGAACTCCCAAGATTTCATGAGATTTTCACAGATTTCCATCGGGATTTGGAGAAGAGTTAGCTCGATTTCAAAGATTCTATCATATTTCACGGAGCGTCTCGATATTATAATGCTTCTTTTTTATCGAAAAATTTTGACAAAAGATAGCTCAAGAATGTATCCAGCGTAATTTTGTTTCGTCCACGGTTCCGTTAACGTTGAATAAACTTCATCGTCATTCTTTCATCCTCTCTTATCCTTTTCTAGCTGTAAGGATTTTTTTCCTAAAATTTTGACAATACAAACTGATGACATCGAGTCGATTATATGATCGATGTACTTACTCGCCCGGGCAATGAACGAATGGATGAATAAATGAATAAATGGAATGGAATGGAATGGAATGGAACGGAGGCTTCTACATCTTCGAAGGAAGTGGCTCGTTAAACTTGTAATTAATTTCATTATGAGATTCTCTCTATTTGCTGCTGTACTAGAATGAAACCGGCGATGGGTGGTGCAGGTACCTGTAGAGAAAGAAAAAAGTCTAATAGCTTTATCGAGATTTTTACTCATCATTACAATTACGGCCTGGGCGATCAGTGATACGTATAGATGATGGATAATAATTGACGAATAAAAAGATGATGAAATTTATGATTTTCATTCAATATGTCGGCGGCGTATCGCGATTTAATACCGTTCATTCGGTTCGTTCAGTTCTCTTCCAAGCCGCCTCAAAAACTTGTTCTCAAATCACGAAACGAAAATTACCGTCAAAGAATCATTACATTACGCACAGGATTTAATTCTCTGCAATAAATTTGAGTGTGCAGTTTGAGAAATTGGGTGATTGAAGAGGTTGAAAAACTGCGATGTTTTTTGTATGAATAATGAACGTATAGCAGAATTTTCGAGGAAGTATTTTCGAGTGGAAAAAATTACTCTTCCGATCATTTCTGATTTATTACGGCACAATTTTATCGTTCGATCGTTTCCGTAGCTCACAGTTTTGGAAATAGTTACGTTTTTTCTCAGTTTTCTTTGACCGCTTGTCAATAATTCAAAGAATCATTGTATAAAAAATATAAAATGAGCATTTCGGAGTAGAAAAAACGAACGTTGAATCATTGTTTCTGAAATTCTCCTACGAATTTTGTAGGAGATGCACGCAAGCATTTGTTATACATGGTTCTCTTCTAGACTCCGTAACTTCACGAAAAAGAAACGTCGACAAATTTCAAAACGAGGGTTCCGAAACCCGTTTTCCAGGCTTGAGAACCATCTTCTGAAATTTTTTCTGTCTTCACAATTCGCCAGATTATATCGCCGTAGGTATCTCTGTTTTCTCGTGGCGAACCGATAGCAAAGTTAATGATCCCTGGAAAAAAAAATATGCACGAAATTTCGTCATCATCTCTCCTCGATTGTTCAACTAGAGCTAGGCAATACAAATATTCAAATTTACGAAAAAAATATACGTGTTGTGTGAGTGACTCTTGGTGAAAACTGACCACAAAGAGCGCGCGCCCAAGCCTCCGACACTAAAAAAAGTGTCGAACTTTTTCCAAGTTTTTCACTCATTTGACAACATTCGCTTATACACCACTTCACACTTCTCATCGTCAGCGGTTCATCTGAAATTCGATATCAGGTTATTTTTTGGCCATAACCGCGCATCGCATACACAAGTACCCTCCTCCATCTTGCTTTGTTGTTCTGTTTCATTTCGTTCTGCAGTCTTGCCCGCTGATATACTTACTATAGCGTCGAACCTGATTGTGGGCTTCTTCTGTGTGCACATAACTATGTATGTATATTATATTATACGCGCGTACGCACACACGCACCTATGTTTACCTGGGTTCGCATGTGTTATGACTTTTCGATGTATACATGTATACCGTATATATACGTATATTGTTTGGAGAAAGGTCAGAGACTCCCCGTGAATACAATCCGTTTTCCGATCAGAAGCACGCCTGCCCTGCCCTGCCCTGCCCTGCCCTGCCTCTCTCCTCTCTGCTCGTTTTACTCACATCAGTATGTACCTACTCGGTCGGTATCCATCCCGCGTCCCTAACCTCAACGCCCTCGCGATTATATTATGTGTATTCCCTTCGTTACTTCGAGTTACCCTTCCTCGTAATAAATTTCTCGCATACGTATATATATATATATATATGTAGTGTACGTAAATCGTGCATTTTCGGTGTAATGTGTTCTCTACAGGGTGAACTCCTATACGTCCGCGTCTGTGCGTTCGGAGCTGCCTCAAGGTGCCATGAGTCTCTCGCTATCTTGAATATACAGCCGAACCGTTTCGACGACGGCAATCGTAAATTTTCACAAACGACTCGATCGATTTTGACGAAACTTTTAGAATTCATTGAGGATGATGGCAGAAAGTGGTTGCGTATTCCACTTTTTTATAACGTTGATTGATTTCGATGAAAAATGAACTTTCCCTGTGTTAGCTAGGTTAGGATTGCCAGCGACGAATCTTACGGCCTCCTCCCAAGGCTGCCGCGAGACCGGCGCCGCCAATTTTTTCCCGTTCATATAGCCAATCACAAAATTAGAGACAATTGCTGTTCCGGGTTTCCCCGGCGACCCTGGATATCGTGCAGTATTGTTCGTATCATGCACTTGCGTATATTTATAACGTATTCACCCAAATCGTGGGTATACCGTGCGCCTTATGTCTGGAGTAAGTATTCAAATTCTGCGGTCGAGAGGGCAGTGCTATTCCGTTAGTCTTACCTTTGAAAACCGCAGCCGAAGCCGGCCCTCCGACTCGTTCGATGCAGCACTCGCCTTCGGCTCGTGCGTCAAATTTCACGCTCGTCGAAAACTGCCCACTTTTCGCCCTTGCCACACGACGTGCTTCTCCCCACTCGCAAATTTTACCATCGATTAGACCTAAAAAATTGTTGAATTAGTACGTTCTGAATTCCATTCCGCCACGAATTGTTATCTTGCGGTTTCATCGCTTCATGCTTTTACCATTTTTCTATTCCACTCTGACCATTTTCACAAAAATTGACACCGTCGCTTATGCATTTGTCGCGTTCTCACGCCCGACTCCGAACATTTCCTTCTCTTCCTTCGATTATCAAGTTTCAGTAGATATTTACTTTTAGGTATATGCACATCAATTCTCCGCATCCAGGTACTAGATTCGCGATACGTGGGTTAACGTATACATACCTACCTACCTACCTATGGCTGTAGTAATGTACACTTGAGCATTCCGCCCAACAATATGCGTCTCTCTCTCTCTCTCCCTCCCTGCTTCTTGGTTTGGTTATATATACCAGTACGTAGATACATATAATCATAGTAATTAACCTCGAGGATCTGATTGACGTTCCCTCGATCGCAATTTCTTCCTCCCTATTATCTCATCGTCAATCTCACATTATCGGTATATAATATCTGTATCTTGGGGGATACATAATTTAAATTGCCGCGTGTCCGTTGATATTGAACGTACGAAATGAATCCGCATAAGTTATGTATCTCCCTCCGATCATCGGATATTCTGCATGTACTATAGCTACATATCATATCGTACATATCACGTGATACGTACGCAGACCGTTCCCATTATTTGATCATTAAAATTGTTCGCGATACGATCAATTATAGACGTATAATAGGATGTTTTCGAAAATTCATAATTTTCCGTGTAGTTCGCAACAGCAGCGGCGAAGAAACTTTCTCCTTCTTGCGGCGTGTTATATTTTCACCTTTTAGAAAATTTCAAGTCGCGGCACCATCATCCGCGACGACTCCCCTTATATTTCTAAATTTACACCATCCTGTAGTATATATATGTGGTGTATAACGCGGAGCGTGCGTGCGTCCATGCACCGTCCGTGGTTTTTGTAGTTTTCTTATTCCATTATACCCTATGCCTCTATATCCGTAACGCGTCAGAAAAAAAAAAAAAAAAAAAAAAAAGCCGGCAAAGAAGAAGAAGATGAAGTTGAGCCACAAGTTGTAGTTCACGAACGCAAATCTGCGCATATTTACCTGGAAATTTTCATCAATTTCACCGAAAACTATACTGTCATCGATTTTCGATTAATCGAGGAAAATCAGTCAAATTCCCTCGGTTCTTCATTCATAACAATTTCTTCAAATCTTGATGGATGAGAAAACAAGAAATGCCCTCAAATAGTTCGCAGGTAAAAAAAAAATGAAATAAATAAATAAACCAGCGATCGTGAAAACTTCTTCGATACAATTTATCCGAAATTTCGAACATTCTCCCAAAAAAATATCCTCAATATTCAATAATTTCGGTCCTTTGTCTCGTTTTTCGCTCCGTTTTCTTGGGTTTTCTTCAAAAAACATCGCGATTATCATTCTCTCTGCGAACAACAACTATGGAAATATTGCTTTGCCGAGGTGAACGTTGAGGCATCGCCGACGCCATATGACCCTAAATTAGCTACTTCCAAAGTTTCCAGCCCAAAGTTCGTAAGAAGTTGGGGTTGCTACGCTTTCTGGAAAACCTGGAAACCTGGAAATGTCAGGGAACTCTGTTCGTCCTGGAGAAGTCAGGGAATAGTCAGGACAAATCGTGAATAACTTGGAATTTTTTTTTTTTATTTCCTAGTGAAAATCTCGATTCTCCACTCGAACCCGGATTTCTTGCAGTTTCGTAAATTTCCATCTGTAATGCTTTGATCTTTTCACGCTTATTTTTTGGATTCTTTTAGCGAAGTCCAATTGAATGACTGATTTGAATTGCCGTTGGTTGTATTTCGTTCGCTCTCTGTGACTTGCGCATCTATTCTTTTTATATAACGCCGTGTCCGATTTTCGCCTCGGGAAAGAATCTGGAATATCCAAATTGTCTGCCTGGAGAACCTGGAAAAGTCAGGGAATTCAATAAAAGAACAAGCGTAGCAACCCTGAAGACGGATAGGTAAAAGAAGAAAAAAGAAATAATATAAAAACCACCAACGAGGAAGATACAGAGACAGGTACACGAAGAGATGGAGAGGGAGAGGGAGAGGGAGAGGAAGAGGGAGAGGGAGAGGGAGAGGGAGAAGAAGGAGGAGGAGCAGGAGGAAAAGGAGAAATAGGTTCATCTTTCAACTCAAAAATAAAAAAATCCAGACTGAGCTCTATAGGTATGTACTTGGAGCCAGACGATAGTTAGGTACAAAGTTCAAAAACGGACGAATCAAGCTGCGGGGGGGGGGGGGGGGGGGCGAGGATTCAACAGGTAAAATACCCCCGTATTTGGGTACAAGTTTTATGTATGTACACACGTGCTAATTAAAACGAAAGCTAAAAGGACGACGTGAATCAGAGGGCATAGAGAATAGAGAATAGAGCAAGCGAACGCTGTGTTTAAATACGTGTAGAAAATTTGGTGAGCGAAAGATAGATAATTTGAGATGGCCGTGAGCAAAGGAAGGAGAAAGAAAGGAAAGAAGAAGAGAGAAAAGAAAAAAGGGGTAGGACTAGGAGACGTGTAGTTTATATATATATATATGTATACCCATGTATAGCGAGCGCGAGTAAGATTTCTCTGACGATGTTGAAGTGAGAGAAAGATAGAAAAGAGGTGAACGAGAACAAAAAGAAAAAAAATAAAAGAAAAAAAAAATAAAAAAAAAACGAAAAACGAAGAATGAAAAAAAAGCGGGTAGGAAAAGAGTACGAGAGACGGAAAGTGGTTGAACCTGAAAGAACAGCAGCAGCACCTGCTTCTCAGGTATGCGAGATCCGTCGACGTATCGTTATATACTCCTTTCTCGTTTCTCCCCTGTACTGCTCGTCGTGTTATGTCTCGCGTGGTAAATTTTTTTTCAATTTCTTTATGCATGTATACATGTGTGTACACACGTTGTACATAACCTATATATAGGTACAGGTATTACTCAAGTCGGTGGTACAGTGGAGTAGTAGTAGTAGTAGTATGCGTGTATAATACGTAACTCGGATCTTGCGTAATAGTTGTTTTATTATTATAAATCCAGAGAGAGAGAGAGAGAGGGGGGAGAAAGAGGCAAAAACTTGTTCGATATTTTCTCTACATATACGTATATATATGTATATATAGAGTATAATATAAACATACATATATCGAAGAAATTTGATTTGCATGTATTTACATTTATATGACTTCGTGTATTTCCTTGATATTCGTAAACGGTTTCCCTTTGTCTCTGAGACGGATACACAATGAGAGCAAGAAAAAATAGAGAAAACAACGAAAATGGGATTTTTTTTTTTGTCTGTCAAATCGACCATAATTGCAGGTTTCCAAGATCAAGCATGGAAGTAACAAAGAGTTGAAACTCGACTTCGAGCTGTTGTAAAAACCCTTTCTCAATTTTCTTTTATCCTCTGGCATCGTGAAAAATATAGCAATATTATGCATAAATGTTGATAATGCAACACATCAGTCTCAAGGTTTCACGCTTGTTGTATGCCCCGTGGATTCGCTGACGTTGCGATATATTATGCAATAATGATCGACCACAATGAATACGAATGCACATATATTTGATATAATTCACTGCTGCTCATCCATGTCGATGGAAAAATATTCACTGTAGGCATTCTGTTGTGTGTACAAACTTTATAATGTACGAATATCATGAAATCCTCATTTTGCAAGTGATTCCCCCTCCTCCTCTCTCTCTCTCTGTCTATCTATCTATCTATCTATCTCTGGTATTATAATATGTACATATTTTCAAGATTCAGCAATTTTTATGAAAATACTCGTACGGGGATTCACACACACACACGTGTATATATATATATATATATATATATATATATATATGTTTGTATGTATGTATAATACATTATACCTGGAGCTACCTGCAGTAATGCGGTGGATGCATCCGTGCTTGCTGTGCGGCTCCGGCTTAAAACCGGTCCTGTATCTTGAGACTCCTGATGCAGGAGGAGGACCCAACTATAACAGATCGCTTTCGTGCAGTTTGAGTTCACAGTCTGTATGCAACCTATGCAGAATATTTTATCTCTTTATTATCTCCTTTCCTGCTGGTTTAATCGCACAATTATAGTATAGGTATGATGATCGGGGTTCAACCACGATAGCGATCGATATTGAATTTAAATTCCATTATTTTCAACGGATATCTTTCTGCTTTATTCTTTTACTTATTTCATTGTATATATATATATAATATGTTACATTTTATAATGCCGGAGACAGAGACATTTTGTAGCAGAAAAAGAGTTTTCTCGACGTTTTTCTATCCGTCTTCGTATTTCGTCATCCGTATTTCGTTTCGAGAGAGGAAACGCCGCCGGAGACACGATATATATAAAGAAACTTCTTTTCGTCCAACTTTTACTTCTTCCTATACTTTTTCTATGATACTAAACTTTTTTTATCCTTCCTCGACGATTCATCGACTCATTTTGTCTGCCCCCTCCTCCTCTTTCGCCGTTTTCCTTCACTCGAAAAAAACTAACCTGCAGAGATAGTAATTAGGTGTGAAAACTTTTTTAACAATCACTTATAACATTTATTCTCATGGATATAATATGGATTTGTCATTGTATTATACTCGTACGCTTCGTTGCATTATTTTGACACTTTGTTATTTTTTATCTTATTCGAAGATCTTCTGAAATTCGTGAATTTAAAAAAAAAACCAAGCTTTTCATCGGAGAAATCTTGATATGTTGGATAAACTGATCAGAAATATAGAAGCATGGTTTTCAGTGAAATTCGGGTTTTCTTGTTTCTCCTAATGTTTTTGGAGTACATTTTCATTTCATTTTTACCATTCTCAAAAATGATTTTATGTCATGAGATATTTATATATACACACACATACACATGCATACATACATACATACATACCTAGGGGAAAGTGTATTTCGCACATGTAATTCGAGGCACGAAATATGTACTGTATATAAATATTGAATAACGAACTATACATGAAGTAAATAAGCAGCAGATGGTTAAGCACGCAGCTCTCGACAAAGTTGCCGGAGTGTGTGTGTTCGCGTTGTCATATGTATGAGTCTCGATTTTTAAGGAAGAGAATCACTGCGTGACACCTGCTCCCCTAAATACATATACCCACCTCATACCTGGGCTTCTCCTGAACCTAGTGAGCATACCTGTTCCATTCCCTTGTCCTTGGAGATGAGATGGTAGCTACCTGTTCCAACCGAACAGATGTTTTTCTCTCTGGCCGAATGGCTGGGGTTGCGTTATCTTATTCCTAACGAAGATTCTTTCATTTCGTTCCAATAGATTTGATGGATTTGATGATTGGCAGTCTTCGTTTCACGATTTTTAACCCCAAGTATTGGATGGGCGGGTGAGATTGAATTCCGAAGCGAGCTTATTCTGGTGAAAAAAAATACAAGCATTTTGTTGAAGCTGAATTTATCGTGAGTCTAATAGTTTCCGAAATGGAACGATTTCAAATTTTACAACGAGCGCCAACCGGCGTCGGCGTCCTTCAACTATGTTGCGGAAAATATCTTACCATTGACATTTCTACTACGACAAATTGTGGACGTGATTTTTTTTATTTCGCGAGGGACACTGCGAAAATTGGGGTAGACATGCAATTCGACGACGATCAATCGAGATATATTACGTCAAATCCAATCTACCCAGATGCAAATGCATTATTCTATTTATTTTTTATGCAATTTCTTTTCCCATCGCGGAATACTTAACCCCGCGCGTAAGATTGATATGCTCGATGTAATCTTGGCGGAGACGACGACGAAGAAGGAAGTGGAAGGATTGCAGAAAGGCCGCAGGTCGAGGCGAGGCGAGGGAGTATTAATCTCGCCTTGCAGAAACCGGATGCTACCGAGCCAGCTAACGACGAGCGACGTAGTCTTTCCTCTCCTCTCAGCCGATAAAATGATTCTCGTTATTTCTCTTCTCACATTGTATGAAGAAATTTCTCTGGTACAGCTTCGATTCGCAGAGAAAACCGTTGAAACAGCGAATGACAATTTCGGTTAGTAGTTTTTTTTTTTTTTAATTTTTGTTCCAACTTTTTCTATCTTTTTACTTTATCACAGAAGCCTGCAGCATGAAACCAGTATAATTTTCAAATCGTTTTTCAAACGGCTCATTGCACAGGAAGTTGTTCAACAAATCTGTTGAAAAGTTTCTTTTTTTTCCTTTTTGTGTTTCTCGCTTCTTTCCCTCGTCTCAGACTTCCCAGAGAGGCTTACTTTCCTAATTCCCAAACTTTCAAATCTTTCTTTCTGACCTTTCAGTTTTCCTAACTTTTTCATTTAACGTTAACTCCTCTGGAAAGCTAACGCGTTTTTCTGAAGCCCAGGCCGGGGCTATGGCATGGCGAGAAGCCAAACTCCTGCTTCTACATCAATAAGTTTTCCTTACGAATTGGCAAGATTTCAATCAGCGAAACCTCTTCCAGGCGTATTATTATTACCATTATTATCATCGAAATTATTGTTGTTATAGTTATTTTGTCGAACCTGTCGTGCCTCCGGGTAGATATTTACTTTTTGAAATTACTGGAGCGTTCGAATCCGGATTAGGCGCCAGTCCCTCCTTTTGACCGCGCTACGAGAAAGGGTGCAAAAGGGACATACATAATTAATCTGGGGATAACCTCCGGCCATCAAAGACCACATTTCGTATAAGGGACCTCAAGAAATAAGGAAATAGTAGCTGTTGAATTAGTCCCAACTTAAGTTTATTGAACTAAATTCCGCCGCAAAAGTATGAACAAAAAATAGAAAAGTTTAAACATGATAATTCAAGTTAAAATTTCAACCTGTTTCCCGTGAAACCCCGTTGAAACAATTGCGGAACTGTTAACGAGGACTGTGATCCGACATCGCAGACATTAATTGCACGGATTAGTCGGCGGCACAAGCCATCTTCTTTTTCTTTCCCTCATCCTCTTTTTCGTTTCACTTGACGTTATAACGCTGTTTACTTTATTGTTAGCCATTGCTATCCTAGACGCGAGACCTCTTTTTCAGGGCTTGAATTTTCCCACAGAGATGAGGAAGGATGTCGAGTGCATGTGCATCTCTGGATACCTGGACCAGCGTAAATATATAATGGACTTGTTTTTTTTTTAGTAAGGATTCGTCTCATGCAAGTGTACGGTATAACCTTCCTTCCAACTTTTTAGTTTTCTGCAGACTGTGAAGTTTGCGAAATTTCACGGGGTGAAGCCTACATGCGAATAAACTTGAAACCTTCATCCTATTTTCCCGTACCTTCAACATCATTCGTCCTTTTGAAAAATTCGTTGGAGCTTACCTTGCGAAGGTACGAGATCTTCGCTTTTACTTTGTAGTTGCTAGGCTGGTAGGTAGGCATTCGATGTAACAACGTTTACATCTTTTACTCTTTTCGTTTCACTTGAGCGAGGCTTTCCCTACTCGGGTTTCCATATTTTTCAATGAACTTGAGATGTATGTATTCTACTTTTCATGTTGGAAACTGACAGTGCCGAGAACCATATATAGGTAGGTACATGTGGAGCATTCTTTGTGAAAAACTCAGACGATCTCGTCTGAGTAAAATATTCAGGAGTCTAATAGTTTTTTGAACGATCCCAGTTAAAGTTTTAAGACCTATGCACCGCGAAGTTCACTGACGCCACCGACAGTTGGCGTCGCGCGCCTTCCGTTTTCGATTGGTTCGCAACTTTGAATAGCTCTGATTCAAGAATTATCAGACTTAGAAAGTTTTCGCTCCTACAAGATGTTTATGGTTGTTCTTTTACGGAGGATATTTATTATTAAAGATCACCTATCGGAACAGTATACGGACATAGGACAGTGCATGAAAAATCGTCCAAGATGCATCGGTTGTCAAATGTACGAACCGTTTTCGGCGCAATATGGTCGTAGCGATTTAAGGCGATCCCGTCACTCGATTCGCATCACCCCAAAACTAATTGCGAAAGGATGCAACCAGAACAATTTTCCCATGTAGATTAGAACCTGAACGGAAGAATGGGAACTGATAGGCCCATCAAAATCTTCCCGATCAATGAAAAATGACTTGTTTGTATCGTAAAAAGTGAGCGTGTCACACATTTTGATGTGTATCTGACAATGAGCCTTATAGGCATCGAGGACGAGTAGAAGGGTGAAAGAGCGCCATTCCGTATCTTATTCTGAACACGTACCGCCAAAAACATCTCCGCTTCACGCTAAAACAAAGCCGAGAAACCGAATCTGCGAAATACATAATAATTGGCGATTGACAATCGCCTGTCTTCCATGTTTTTTAAAGTTATTCAGGGTTCTCCACCGAGCCTAGCCGCCTCAATGGATGATGTTACTAGCGATTTTTGACGCATCGGTAATGCCGGCGACATAAACATTTCGTGTCGGCTCACCTACGTCGCCGGCATAAGAATGGCTGCTGGACTATTGTCAATCGCCAATTATTATGTATCTCGTAGATTCAGTTTTTCGGCTTTGTTTTAGCATGAACCGAGGATGTTTTTGGCGGTATGTGTTCGGAATTAAATATGGAATGGCGCTTTTTTTCCGCTTTTTCCGTTTACGATACCTAGGCTCAGATATAAATCGGAATGTGTGTCACGCCCACTTTTTACGACACAAAAAAGTAATTATTTCTCGATTTTGATGATCCTTTCATGGTTCTATCAGTTCCCATTGTTTCGTTCATGATTTAATCTATGAGGCAAAATCGGTTTGGTTGCGCCCTTTCGCAATTAGTTTTGGGGTGATGAAAATCGAGTATGGGATCGCCTTACCAAAGTTTTCCTTTAAAGTTGTGGGTTATGTACTTTCTCTTCTGTCTATCTCATTTCTTATAATAATAGCGAATATAGTACATAGAGTTGTAAAGAAAAATCTGCGGCTGCATAAAACGATAATAATTCGGTAGCTTGTCATTTTCGTTCCTTTCGCATGAAGATTTTTCATTCATTTTTTCGTTGGAAAAAGTGTAATCAGAGAAGCCTGAAATTTGGTTTTTAGAAAAGCAAGCGTAATAGTCTATTGTACGATTACGTCAGTGGTGGTTTTGCCGGTCTACCAGTCTCCCGGTCTCTCTATAAATCTAAACTCATTGTGCAGTGCCAGTCTACCCAAAATTACCGCGCGCGCGCGTCTTTTTATTCGACAGAAGAAATTGAGTTGACTTCACATTTTATATTTCTTCATTTTTTATTCTCTCTCTTCTTCCATACTTTCAATATTCACCCTTTTCACGCTGGCTATCATCTCTCACGGCATTTTTGTGGTGGAACCGAAATAATAATGGAAATAAAGAGAAACCCTGGAAGAGAAAATATCCGAAGCAAATGGTAGAGCGCAGTGTGAAAGAATTTCGTACTCACCCACGGGGTGAACAAGAAAGGATAAAACAAGTCAGAGAAAAGACGAGGGCTCAACGTCGTCGGGGCTTTCTGCGGTGCTAGGCGAAGCCAATCGACTCACCTTTGCATGTTCAACGTTTTATCTTTTTCCTCTTCTATTTCTTCTTCTTCTTCATCTTCTTCTTCTTCTTCGAGATGTACTCGCACCCTGGGAAGGGGGTTGGGGCAGATCAGTCGAGTTCCTGAATTTCCTTAGTGGAAAGAAGGAACGTGACAATGTAGAGCATGTGTAAAATTTACTCTGCAATGATAGAACGAGAATAACACAGTCCAGAAAATCCAAATTCACTCGAGCCATTCGAGGTTAGAGTGATTGACGATACATTCAAGAGGCTATCCACACGTTGTTGATTTCTTTTTCTTTCCGTTTCTCTTCGTCTTTGTAGGTTGGATGAATTCAACAGACTTATAAGGCACGAAGTCAAGATTAGGTTAGAAACATTCGTTGATATAAAAAAAAGTGGAAAAAGGGGAGCGAATAAAGCCTCGAGGAATGAATTCTTGTTGGAATATCGATTTAAGGAAAATAAGAAACTGTGCCCACCTACCTACCTACCTACCTACCTACCTACTATAGGGGCTGTGCGTTCCATTGAACTAAATTCCAGTCACGCATACCCAGCTAACAACCTACCTACTCAACGTAGAGACTGACATGTATAAATTCGTAAAGGATTACCGAAAGGCACACTACCCTGTTGAGAATTGTGTAAGCCAAACTCTGTTACAATATAAAGCTTTAGACTATGACGTTTGCTGTCGCGCTGCCCCTTTCACCGGATTTACTATATATCCACACTTCATTGTTATAACACCGAGAGGAATCAATACCGATTTTCATTTCCTCGTTCGGTGTGTTTGAAACCATCTAAAACACAATGAACATAACACATAGAAGCGTAAGCACAGATTACGTGACTGTGTGCGTTACACTTTTATTCTGCTCGGTGTACGCATATCGATTCTTCTGCTTTCAACATCACTCATAGTCAGGTTGAAGCAATATGTACAATAGAAAAGGGCTGTAACCCTTCCGCGCCCAGTCGGACACGTATGTGATAGCTATGACCCAAATATGATGAGACTTCATACGAGATGGATGGCAGTTACTCTTACGACAAACTCATCGCCAGGCGCCATCCATGAGGCTGGAGCTAATGTTCCAAATGCTTAAAAACCAAAATTCATTGCACAATATTCCATGCGTTTCATTTTCAACGTAGGAAGCTATTCGCAGTAGAGTTATTAATTTGTGGTAGGTGAAGCTGTTTACCCGTGTGCAAACGGACCTTTATTACCGGCTAGAGAGTATCAATGTTCGCCATTATATTTGCCTTCTACTCACATAATGCTCGTGTTCAGCCACTACTCGACTTGTGCTAGGGCAATAACCGTTTCGGTGAACAAGTTTGCGAGTCTATAGTCCACAGTCCAATACTCAATGGTGAACGAACCCGTTGAACATGGTAGAATTATATACGATCGATAGTTTGTTAACTGGTTAACACGAAATTCGTATCTTTTACGATGATAAAAAACCCCCTACTGCTTTTTCTTGTGTTTCTTTCATTCAAATGCATGTATAATCTTAAAAATTGTCCTTCTTCAAAGCTTGGTGTAGTTTTGATAATTTTCCACAAGGATTATAGTTTTGGTTTCTTCAAATCAAGATCTCAAACTTCGGGTCGTAGGGATTCATCTGTAGCGGAAATTTCGTATCTAGGTGCTTGATGTTGTTTGAAGAAAACATGGGCTCCTCTAATTACAATCTAGACTGAAACACGAGGAGATGAAACTTGGTGGATAATGAGCATCGTTTGCCCTATGACTCTAGATGAGCGTTGGGATATGAGGGTACGTTTCTCGTTTCTCGTCCCTCGGTTTCTCATCCAGTCCACTCTCAGAAGGTTGCAGTTTCGTAGGGAACCCATGCCGCTGTACACACTTCAGACATCCCTCTCCTGCCTTCAGCATCTTCCTTTTCCGCCCCGTCCCTTCTCTTCTCTTCTCTCCTCCTACTTCGTTCTCCTCTTCCTCCAGTGTTTCAGCCCTCTAAAGACATCTGTTGCTGTCTCTATGTTATCGCAGTTACCGAGGAAGAGGGACCGGATGATGAGGATGAAGGGAGCCTGAAGAGAACCACCAAAATGGGTCAAGATGGAGTCTAGGGATGATGGGCTTATTTCAAAGCTGAAATTATTATCACACGGTACCCTACAAACTTTCATGGGGCTATGCTCTATACTGTTGCTTAATGAGACGGTCTTTAGCAAACTAAATTTCAAGATTTGGACACTTGAACCTAGGACTAATTTCAATGCTCCGAATGATTCGTCCCTACGGTTCTGAAGACCTTCTCTGTTCGCTCGTTTCTCATCACATTTTCTTTCAGGTTTTCTATTTCCCATCTGGTTTTCTTTTTCTCTATTGTACGCTTTCCTTTTCATGCTCGAGTAAATTAATAATATACATCGATGTGTATAACCCTGTGAAAAAGGAAAGAAAAGAGGAGAGAGAGAGAGAAGGAAGTGAAGGAGAAAAGAATGAAAGCAGAAGTTATTCCGTGCTCTTTGTATTCCAATAATGGGAATTTATTTCTTCGTTTTTTCTCTTCAATTGAGGGATTAATTGCCAGTTAGTTTCTATCATTGTATATAATATATCACGGTACTTCAAGTTCGATCTTCAAGAGTTGGGTAGGCCTGATCGATAACAACAGAACGTAGCGTATTAACGTAATTGAAAGTTTGAATGATCAAACGAACAGGAATAATACTCAATTCTGATTCTCGATAACATTCGTATCTTGTGGGAGAGAAAACAGTGTGGGGGCATTAGTTGTCGATCGCTTGAGAGAAAGAAAACAAAGGAAAACTAAACTAGTAATCGACTACACGTCTCAAATTATATCGGTACGTATGCGAGAACAAAAAAATCGTCGAAAGCTGGGGAGTGGCCTGGAGCCGGCGTCTTCACTCTATGAAAAAGTAAAACCAATTTCTTGTCAACCAAAAGTTGTAAACTCATTTCAAACGATTTTCAACGACTGCTAGAGTGATTTCACGGTAAGGTGAAAATCAGATTTCAAGAATGGTCGATCTCCGACCCTCCAGCTGACACCGAATTCTAATGTCACGTACGGATCAACGTTCGATCATATTCACGGAGTTCGGACGATCTACCAATGTTCCCTGTTTTTCATTTTACATTGCAATGCATCAAATTGTACTCCGCAAATTGGATCGCATATGTATTCATGTATAAATACATACGCTGCTTGTTGCCGATGATGAATGTGATTCCGAGGTGTATTTGGAATAGATGGTACGAAGGTTAACGATGTCTTCAGTTGAGTAGAATTTGTTCCACCCTTAGGGCTTGAAGAGCAAGAGCGGGGGGACTTTGGGGGACTTTATACTTGAGAATGTTCCCAATTTAGAAAATAATTCGTACCCACCCCTGAACGAGAATATCGGACCAGAAACCATCATCAGCATGGAGAAGATCATATTCTACAAGAGGAAGAAGGAAAGAGGAAAAGGTTAATGCTGGAATATCTCGCCCCATTTCGTTCTTCGCTCTCTTTAGCGGACTGTCTCTCATTACACAGGCGAATTTCACAACGTTTTCGATCCCAACCCCACCCCACCCCTCCCGCCCCGCTGTCGCCCGTCTTCCTACCGAAGCAGAACCAAAAGCCGAGTCGTTTCTTATTCCTTCGACTCCAGGCGACCCAATTTATTCTACTAACTGATAGAGCCTCCTCGACAGCCTCGGTTTTCGACGGTTCAAAGAATTTTCTTCATTTCACGATTGATGGGAACACCGTACGGCGGCGAGAGGGGGATGGGAAGGGAACGGGGATACGATTACTCCTACAAATAAATTGCTCCTGTTCTTTCTAGAACGGGTTATTCCCCTTTCCATAGACCATGTGAACCACTCCAAAAACCAGAAAAGCAAACTAAATAACCAACAGAAACTTTCTCGCCACCGCTCTTCCTTTTCGCTCCGCGAATCGGTATATCTGGAATTTTCTCAATTTTTTGACGTCATTTCACAAACGGTTTTGAATTTTCTGCCACTTCCGGTACCTCGTGAAGCTGATCGTCACGCCCCAAGAACACCCAAGTTGTCGAATGATTAGTAAGTCAAACGAGAAAGAAAAATACTTGGTCTGGATATTTCTGAAGAGGCACCGGAAACGGAAGACGAGTAATCTGTCATGAAGCAAAAAAAGGAAATTCAACCGAGCACTTCGTTCACATTTTTGTTCATTTAATTTTTGATCAAATTTTCTAGTCTTTCTCATTTCACGGTAAAGAATCAGCGCTACTGAGTCTGTGAATATCAAAAAGTCAGATTGACGAGAGGTTCAAAGTGACGGTAAAGTGTCACCGGATGCTTTGACTGCTGCTTGCTGGCTTGCTTCGAAAAACAATAACAATGAGTCATCGTCCCCAGACATAATGCAGCTGCCTGTGTCACTCGAGTGTGTAATAAAATCTCCATATCATATTGCGAATAAGTTAATACCCCGCGCTCACCTCTGTAAACCGTCAGCCGTGTTTTCTCCGTTCAATTTTAAGCCTGTTACCAAACTTTCTGTTCACACATCGCTTAGCTCCAATTTTTTTACATTTATTTTGTTTATTTATCCCCCGTTATCTCGTCAAGTTTGTAATGAAGAATCGTCGAACAGTTTTGGAATGATTGAAAATATACATCTTATTCAAATTTCTTTTCCAAAGTGTCGACAAATTTTTCGGTTCTTCCTTCTTCTTTTTTACTAGTCTTTTTTTCACACGTGAATACGCGAGCGTCCGACGAAAATCGGCTGGTTTGAAGACGTGCGTAACATTTGAGTGCGCTAATAGATCATCGGGTTCTTTTCCTCGATAGAAATTTTAACAATTAGGCTTCGATTCAGCATCTCGAAAACGAGGCGTAAGACGCCATCGGAGTCCCCACCGACAATCTAACCTAGGTAACACGAGAAATCTTCTTTTTTCATCGAATCCGAGCAATGTTCCGAAGAATTGAAATACTCAGCCAATTCCTGCCATCGTACTCGATGAATCCTCAAAGTTTCATCGAAATCGATCGAGTCGTTTGCGAAAAATTACGATTCTCGTTTTCGAGACGGTTTCCGTAAACCTAAGATCGCGAGTATTTAGCACTTCAAGCTTACAACGGTCAACGGCAGCCAAATGACGAATTATAATTCCAGCCATTTCGCTGACTGAGACTGAATTGAAGTTCAGATTAGTTCCGTATCTCTCGTCCCATGCAGAACGTCGTCATCGCCGATGTGTAGATTCGACATGAAGTGTGTATTAATTATAGATATATGTCAAATAGCTGTATGACATGAAGTTTAACTTCAGTTAGGTACATCTGGATATGAAGTCGGTGCGATGTCGAGAATTTGGAAAGCAGCTAGTGCCTCGAAACTGTTCAAAGTAGGCACAGACCGTACACGAAGTAGAGGTTATGGTATTACTACCATATACATATATGAAGGATTTAGTTTGCCAATCCTAATCTTGTTTGTCGTTCCCGTTCGCTACAGTGCATTTGGTTTCTCCTGATATTCTCTATAATATACTCTCGCGTACTTGTCTGATAGATATTTAGGAAATTGGTGAAACTCTGAACGCGCTCCACTTCCGTATTCCCTGCACCCAACCCCTTCTTCCCTCAAAGCCAACCCTCGATGTAACCGCAAACTTCCCACATCCCCTTGATGCCAGAGCTTAATCGTACTGCCTATCATTTACTTAAGTATTGCCAAAATTTCAGCCGTAGTCAAATATATGTTCCCATAACGTAAATCACTATTCCTATATATACCAATTCGCCATTCACGTCAATGAATATGAATATTTTGATAATTTTCGTTAAGCAGTTCGTGACGCACTCGTGCCGAATTGTTGAATTACGAAAATTTCGAATTCTGCTCAAGAGAGAGAGAGAGAGAAAGAGAGAGATACCTATACACCGCTATAACGTTAAATGTTAAATATAATATGGTTTCCGCATATGTTGTAGTTTTTATTTCGTTCGTACGATTATTTCCGATTACGGCCGTTTTATATTTGCCCCGGAATTCTTTCGCCTTTGCAAAAATGTTGTTGGTTTCCGTTTTCTCATACATTAATATACGACATATATATACCATATATTTTTTCTTTCTCCTCTCAATTTTCGTATTTTCCGTATTTCCGAAAAACCTTCGCTGCAATGTAATTCGACTACGGCGATATGCAGGCCCGTATTTTCCGTCGAATACCTGCGGAACAAGAAAAAAAAAAACAAAAAACAACAAACAACAAACAAAAATACCTAAATGAAAATAACACAAATATTCCTAGTCTGTTCCGTGACTCTGCTTCTTTTTTTACCGAGTGATATCGGTATAGCCGGATAGAAAAAAAAGGAGAAAAATAGAAAAAGAAAACTATCCTCACCGCGAGAGGTTCGCTTCAACGGTTTTTAAAACGAACAGAGTTTTTTTCTCGATGTCGCCTGTATACCAGATACATACATAAAAAATATATATATATAGCAGTAGCTTTTTCCGTTCGTGCGTGTGCGCGCGCGTGTGCAAATTTTAGAACGAAAAAGCAATCAATCAAAACGTTGTTGACTCGACTGACGAGGATGTTGATTATTATTTAAGTGTCTATGCATTGCACATTCGTGGTAGTTACGTATAGGTATAGGTATATATCTGTATATCCATCCAATCTAGAGAGTGAATAATTTAGTTTGTTTAAGTTTCAGTCTTGAAATTACTCTCTGAATTTGTCTACAATTCCGGAATCAAATAGAAGAGAAAAGAGAAAAAAAAAAAAAAAAAGGAAAGAGAATCAAATTATCCTTTCAAGTTAATTGATAATCTACAAATGGTCGGCACCTGCAACTTCAGTTGTTGTAAAAACAAAAAAAAACAAAAAAATTAAATAAAAAATATAAATAAATAAATAAAATACAATAAAATGAAAATATTTCGTTATTCTTGAACAAAAATCGTTCGTGCAGGAAATCTGAGTGTTATCTTATAATTTTTTTCATGAAATTCTCAGACTTCGTTTGGTACATAAGTATCGGATCGAAGAATGCTGGAACGCGCGTTATGTGCGGCGACTGTAAGGTTTCGAGAGCGAAATGAAAATAAGCTCGTTAGGAAAAAAGGGAGATGATAAAGGAAGGGAAGAAAGAAAGAAATAAAGAAAGAAAGAAAGAAAGAAAAAAAGAACAAAACGAAATCAACGCTGAGATTAAAAGGATGCCGTGCGGAGTTACGGCGTTATTTTGTATTTTTTCTACTTTTTTTTTTATACGCTGTGAACATAGCGAGTATAGTATAGTGGATCATGTAGATACATAACTATATAATGTTATCTTTGAGCTTCGGTAATACGAATGATTGTGTGTATGTATGCATGTGCGTATGTACATGCGGACGACGCGACGTCTGCAACGAGTGCGGCGGTGCAGCCCTAATAAAAAGCAACGAGAAGAGAAGAGAAGAGAAGAGAAGAGAAGAGAGGAAAAACTCGTAAATCGTAGAACGTACGTAAAACTGTGGTGCAGTAGTCAGTGTTATTGTTAAAAGTTAAATATAACCGGTCACGTGACCTATTAATGGCTTTCTCTGTACAACCCGAATGTTCGAAACGCATTCAGAGCGTTATTAGCTCGACGGCAACGGTATACTTACCTATATACATATAGCTGTATATGAAAGAATATGGTTTATTATACTTTTCAAATTTGATTATGGGGTGTAACAAACGAATGATAGTAGACAGAACCCATATTTCATACTTTTTTGAGTATAATAAAAACTGATTGCTTTATACTGCCGGCTGCTATATTCACTGTACGTAATACCGTGTTGAGTTCTTTCCGCCGCAAAGATCGGGGATCGAGAGATAGGTGAGACGACGACGTTGAAGGATGTGAAAAAGATGTCGTTGTGGGAAAAGGAAAGAGAAAAAGACAAAAAGAAAAAAAAATTGAAGAAAGTATGGTAGAATACGTTGGAAGTCGATCGAACGTCATATCGCGAAATATTATAAAAATGCTGAAGAATAGTAGCAGAATAAGAGAATTTTGAGTCTCGAAAAAAAAAAAAATGAAGGTATTGAAGAAAGATTGGGAAGCCGCGAGAAGACGCGTTGAAGATGGAAGACACTTCGGAACACAATTTCATCGAACAATGAAGAACGGGGGCAAACGTTGGAGGAAAAAATTCTGCAAACTGCATTCGTCATTGAGAATTTCGTGTTAGAGAAAAATGTGGAGCGTGGTCAGAACGTTGATAAGAAATTTTGCAAATTTTTCATACACATGGAAATCAAAAGGCGATCACAATCCTTTCGTCACATCTATAAAAGTCCCAGCGTTAGTGCGGCTGATCGGCGATGTGAGGAAAATGAATCTGAAAAATCATAGCGTTGCATTTTTGCCTCTCCACTCTCTAGACATATTGGTCAAGAAATTTCTCCGGTCATTCCGTTTGCTCAAACAATTGAAAGCCTGTCGCAATATTTAATATCGCAGAGCTCTGATCGTATTATATTCGATTGCACATGAAAATAATTAGTCTTGAGAGCGTTGGACTTCGTCTTGATTTTTCGGGCATGAATAAAGAGGGACACGACCGACGACTGACTAACTCACTGACTGATTGATTGACTGACTGACTGATTGTGAGATTGTTATCTGCATTGGGAAGAAACGTTGTACGCGTAACTATACGTATAATACGTGTCGTTGATGCTGGAGCCAAGAATATTACAACAGAATGTTGGCCTTAAAAAGAGAATGATAAGATCCTTACGAATGTACGGATGCATTGTGCACCGACATCTCCACGGGATATAATAGACCTCATCAAAATTCCAATCATGTTTTGTTTCCATTATCATTCTCAGCGAACTACCAATCTCTATGTCTGTGTATACCTGCAGTGCTGTATACAGACTTCATACTCACAGTTCCGTCATAGATGTATAAGGCGGGTTCTATTCTATTTCTTTTCAAGCAACATTACTCATCTAATTAGAGATGAAACTCCATCAACAGCAAGACAAAATCGGCGCTTGAAAAAGTTGAGCATTATTCTTGTTTTGTTGTTTTTCAAATTTTGTTGAGCTACAACAAAAATGTTCAACTCTTACCAAATTCTTTGTGTACGTATACATTTCATTCGCGATATTTGCACAATTACACGAGAACGAAATTTCGGAATTCAAATCGAATTAACAATATAGGCGAACGTGAAATGAAAATAGTGAAAATTTGAAATGAAATGGAACCAAAAATGCAGCGACAGTAAATTAATAACGAAAATACACAGGTCATGCACGATCGAAAAATATCTCGAGTGAGATTTCACTATTTCACGTTACTCCGATATCATTATTATCAATCGCATTCGACGAATATAATGAGAAAAAATTCAATTAATCTGCTCCCGGCATCTCTACCTATCGCGTACCTCATCGTTTACTCAATTTTCTTCTTCTTCATACTTCAATTCATTTCTTTTCTTTTCTTTTCTCTTTTCTTCTGGTCTTTTCTTTTCTTCTCCCTTTTCTCATTTCACTTGCTCTTTTGCTTCGCCGTTTCTACTAGCATATTATAATATAATATATACATCTTACATCCAATACCTACTTCGACGATAAAATTTACTTTTCCTCGTCCGTTCTAGATGCATGATAACAATTTCAATTTACTTTCTCTAAGGAACGTACGTTTCAGTTGGAAAGAAAAGAAAAAAAGTGAAAAAGCACCGAAACTAAATACAGGGTTCATAATGATATGTGGAATTCCGTCCTGACTATTATACCATAATTATTATTACAGGTCTACTGAAAATTGGTAGAAATTTGAAAAACACTGCTTCACCTCCTTATCCATAAATTCACGTCTTTGTTAACGATCAGTGACATAAGAGAGAGAGAGAGGGAGAGAGAGAGAGAAAGAATAAAACTGGAAAGACAGAAAACGAAAAGAACAAAAAAAAATAGGAAAACCGCCTCTCGGCATTACAAGATGAAGAATAGAACTAGACGGATTCTATCCTATCAATCAGGGAAATGATGAACACTGCAGCACGGACATTGTTATGGAGCAAAAACACATACTCTGATGACTACGGCCTCGTTTCGGATCTTGAAATCGATCTTACGGACGTGTATGTATAGTTTAATGTAGGAGTCGATCATGAGAGAATGTGAAAGGAAAAAATAGAACGCAGGAAAAAAAAGAAGAGGTGGGGGAAAAAATTCGATACTCAACGATTTCCCTCTCGATTGCACACCGGAGGATCCCATTAGCATTGCGTACCTATACCTATAGATTATTAATCGCAATTTTGCTGCTCCACAGCTGTTGTTCCCTTCCCTATCCATATTATACGATATCATGAGCTCAGTATAGATATTATAATTTAGTTCAGTTCAAATTCTCCCATTTCTTCTCACTAGCTTGAAGCTGTGATCGATTTATCGAATAATTGACGAGAATTTTTTCGTCATGTAGGTAGTAATTCTATATACCGTGAGCGTAGCGAGGAAGCGACGCGATCAGCGTCTTTCGTTCGTGGCTCCCGTTTTCAAGTAAATTTGGGAACTCTTTCATCAGTGACATAACTGTCAGAGTAGCTGTCGTGTTGGTGGTGCTGATATTCCAACATTATGAGATAACATATTGTAACGTAACCATATAGGTACACTTACTACCGAGCTGCCAGTTTGAAATAGATCGGGCATATTGAGAGGAGCATAATTTATTGAAAAATAATTAAATTTATCACCGATAAAGGTGTTCTAAAATTTTCTTGAAAACGGGAGTTCTGAACAAAAGACACTCGTCGCGTTTCCCCGCTACGTCATGGTACAAAAGAAATAAATTTGACCCGAGCTGGTTATTGGAGAGCAAAAAAACGCAATTTTTCGAAATTCTTCATTTCTAACAATCGGACGTATCTCTCTGACGAACGTATATCTGTTATTCGTTGTGTTCGGCGTATCCGTTTACATAAAATTCTATCATTTTTGGGACAATTTGCATCGCGTATTTTGTTCCTCTGCAAAAACCACGAAATGATATTTGCTACCTCGAACGATATACAGCTTCTTCACAGCCCTGCAGCGAAATACTACGAACAATCAATGGGGTCTAAGTCCTGCTACAATATTTTGGTTGTTGTTTTTTTTTTTTTTTTTTTGCCGAAGAAATACTCGAACTCAGAACCGCAGTGAAAATATAAAATGTGAATTCGTGTTTTCCTTTCGTTAGAAATTTGAAAAATTTCAAGAAAAACAAATTTGTCCCGAATTTCATTGAAATTTGACGCGAACGTCAGAATTAAGGTCGTAAAATTTGGCCTGTCGTAGCTCGCGGATGCATAATAGTAATAGTATTATATCGATTGATCGTATGATTGATTAACGGAAAAGGAACTTCCTGTGACGGAAGTGGTGGTACCTATAATTTCTATTGCACTATTAAACATTGGGCAATGGAATATCAGGCAGCGGCAAGACACGTATGTGAAATAAATGACCTGGCATCACGTAGGTACCTACTACCCGTATTATAGTTCCGTATTAATTTATATTCAAACATAGATATTGGTGTTTGGTAGGTAGGTACTGTTCGATTGCGCGACGCGACGCGACGCGACGATGCTTGCCCACGAAAGAAGACGTGTCGTGTAAGTTTTAGTTCCAGCGGGGTAAATTTTTGTTCGTTTCTTGTACTCCGTTGATTCTCGAGAGCCGATCAAAGTGAAATTTATGTACATATACTGTTATTACAAACTTCACCTATCTTCGTTATGCTATCAGATGAGAGAAATGGAATTAAACACGCACGAAAATTATATGTCATCGCCGAGCAGACGTGGTTGAAGGAGAAAAAGGAACCTCAAGCTAAAAGCGAAACCGAGATAAAACGGAAACGCGTAATTAAAACCTCGAAACCTAACCCTCACCTCTTTCTCCTTCTACATTTTATTTTCTTCCCAGCGCGGCGCCCAGGTACGTGGCAATGGAAAAAATTTCATGCCCGTGTGTATAGTGTAATTAATATACCTACTTAATTGGAGATTTCAAGAACCCATCGGATCCGGCATTTCTACTACCGCGTGGTGCGTGCAGTGTAGTTCATTGCCTCGCTGCAGTTGCATTGAATTTGGGACGATACCGATCATCCACTGTACATGTATGTACACTATTATACGGAGAAAATTTCCATAGACATCGCGCGTGGACGGACGGACTATTACGAGCGCGAAACCTTATTACAAAATTGCACCTGAATTTGCATAAATTTGAATTTTAAATACTGTGGGAAAATTCGCCGCCGCCAGGCTTGTAATTTTAGGCGAGAATTTTGTTAAATACTTTTTACGTTGATTATATTTATCCTGAATCGAAATTCTAGACTATTTTGAAGATGAAAATGAAGAAATAATGAAATTTTGGTGATCTCGACCCAGCGTTGGAAATTTTGGTCAATTTTCCTCGGCTGGATGATGATCATTGCTGCCGTTTTCAAATTTTCGAATCTCTCATCGGTAAACCACCTACTATCCGCAATTTTCATACTGGAATACGAAATTTCGTTCTTTTCCTTTTTTCGCTCGAGCTACGAATGTAGCAATGCGAAAAAAGAAAACATGATTTAGTATTCCTCGTAATGTTTAATTGCTTCAATCTATCCTGTCCCCGCCTCCGCTCCTTCGTGGTATGTTACCCATATACATACACATATCATCCGCATAGTGTGAGAGCGAAGGGATTCGTACAGGGGTAGGTATTACCTAGATGGTTGGGCAGGTGTGCGTGCAAGGGTAATTAACGTAGCACGTCAAATAACAGGGGCGAAGAGGAGCGAAGCGGGAGGGCGGGAGGGATAGAATGTGGAATGTTTAAAGCCCGCTCCAGCAGTGGGACGGGGCTTCGCATTCGCTAGCTGCTGCTGCCGTTAACGTTGAATATTTAAACATTCGCTTCACGACGCTTCCGCAAGTAGCTAATTTCACCCCGCCTCGCCTCGCCTCGCCTCGTCCCTCCCCTGCCCGAGCGCCATACTCCTTCTTTCAAAATTTCCTACCGCCTATAGCGCCCACTTCCTTCTGCTTCTCAACTAACTAAGGAGACGAAAATGAGTGAGGATTTCCTCGGGATAAGTGGCTTCTTAATAATTCAAAAGCACTTTTGTCCCTCCCCTCTCCCCTCTCCGCGATCCTCGATCTTCCCCCTGCTCGCGATTTTTCTCAGTTTTTATTTTTCATCTCGTTGACATTTTTCATCAGGTTTTTTCACACCGGCATATTTTTGACTCGTGACTTAACCCCGATTATATGACAATTGATCGTTCAGACCGAAATTACGTATCAGGGAAAGAAAGAGACACAGGGGGGAAAAACGAGAATCACTCCTGCCTCTTTAGTGAAACTTCAAGTGATGACGATACTTTGTACAAAAGTGCTCTAAAGTGTCTCATCGCTTTCGTAATTCTAGGTGGGGAAAACGTCCAAGTGCTGAGGTTCTCGCAAGTTCGCAACCCAGCTCCAACCCTAAATCGAGGATTTGAGAGGGCGGCTATTCAGTCGTGTGATAATCTTCGCTAAATATCAACCCCTCCCGATTAACGATAAGATCTTCTATTTAGTGTCGTCGAATTTTATCTTATCTGTGAATAATATTTGAACCATCGATTTTTGGTGGAATTTACTTCGAATTTTCGAGATCCTGTCGGCGATCCAATTCAAATTACCAATTTTTATAATCGCAAATTTATAGTCAACGACTCACTCGAATTAGGGTGACACTTTTCTCAAACCCGGAATAAAAGTGGAATGGTAACTAAGTGAGGGATGAAAAAGAATGAAAATAACGAGACAATGTCTAGACACCGCAGGAGACCGGAGTCTGCAGGATAGTCTGGGATTCTGGCTACACAAAATTACGTAATTAAAGTCACTGGTCTATTCCTGATCGTGATCACGTGGCGGTGCCATAGAGATAAGATAAGAATTCTCGTTTACTTTCGTACAGCAAATGTTTCTATCCCAGTTTCGCTAAAGTCCGGGTGCAGCTCTTGCATGGCAGTAATGAATTCACTCGACGGTATTTGGAAAAAAAAGTCTAGACCAAGTGCAATAATACGACATTTTTTTTCCTCTTTAAAACGAGAACCGTCCTTAGTTTAGATCGCGGCTTAGATCTTTTTAGTTCGGTCAAGCCCCGTTGGGATCCTGGAAATCTGCACCTGTATTAATACTCCGTGAAATGCCTTTGAATCACTGACTAAGACGGTTTCGAAATCACTTAGGAACACTTGAAATCTTGTTGAAAAAGGAATTCACACGTCCGAGCGTGGGCTTTCAGTTGTTCTGCGAACATCAGCGAACTATCATTTGTCTGACTTTTGTACTTGAAACATGCGAGTGATGAGTGTTAAGAAAAATCAACACCGTGAGATGATAACGTGCTGACAGTGACCGGCTCTCTAGTAGCTGGCCAGACGACGTTTGTAATAGCACATTTTGTAATCTGATCAAGGAAGAGCGAAGAGGAGGAGAAGGAGACGGTGTCTATGAGAAAAAGGTGGTGATACTGCTTGAAAAACAAACTGAAAATTCTGTACGAAGCTTGTGATCAGAGAGGACGAGAGATAGATCAAACGTGCTAGTTTCTGGCTCTCTGCTCCCTGCCGACTAGGATTCTCTTCTAGGCTTGTCACACTTTATACTCCAAGCTTGAGTATTACGAGAAAGAGCAAACTCCGAGACGGAACTTCAGGAGGCAGGCACCAGTCAGACGGTCTAGACTGGTCTGGGCGTCGTCTGATAACGCCTCGTTACTCTCGTCGCTCTAATCCAATGAGATTCGAAGACTACGTTTAATAAACATGCCAAGAGTTCCTGAGCACACTACCTGCTGGCAACCAATCAACGATATTTCTACCGAGAAACTTCGCGCGCGCCTTCAGAACACCGATGTTAGTTGATCATTTCAGAATTAAGCTGGTACTATGAATAATCATGCTAGTATTCCTCCGCCGACCACACTTGGTCCATCTCTGAAGCGGATAAAAAGCTTCTGCGGCAAATGGCAAAGCGAATAAAAAATGTGTCTTGTGTACCGTTGATAAAACCTTCGCACCCAATTACCAACGGTCTAATCTTCCCGACCAAGTTTCATCTCCGTCATTTAAGCCAGCCGTGGTTTTCGACCAGAATTTGTTAACCCACTTATGCAAACACGTGTGTCCGTTGCGTACTGCAGCGAACCGCAAACAGCTATTCCTCTTATGGTTTCACATGTTGACGAATCTGTTAATTAACGTTCTTCGTTTCATTATTGGAATGTATTCCTGCTCTTTAGATTGGAGATCCCGTGTGTCTGTTTCTATAATGTTTATCTTGAAATATGACATACCGTTCGAGCATCAGCTCGGTCCGGTAAATGGTCGGAAACAACTACACAGTAATTTTACTTCATGTGGTTATAGAGAGAGACTTTGGAGCAGCATAGCATGAATCCTGCAACAACGAAGCTCGGAATTGGCTATGAGCCAGTGAGTGTCTGGACGCAATGCGTTTATGCAGTTTGCAAGCCTGGTTCTCTCTCTCTCTACATGCAAGTTTACCTCGGCATATCTAGTATAGAAGAAATTGTTTGCCGAAGAATTCTTTGTTTCGGTGGTAAGGCCTCTCGTGGACTGAATTCCACCGAGTCAGGTTGAATTTTTTTTTACGAACAGTATTCTGATCCGCGTTTTTTTTCTTTCTTTCTAGTTTGTGCTGATTTCCATTTGTGCAAATCATCGGCGGGCACCGTCAACGTCGAGTATTGCAATGGTGTGAGATATAAACTTGACCCCACGATGTAAATCGGGCATTGAAAATTTGCTTGCTCTTGATATTCAAATATTCGAGAATGAATCGCGTGTCTGCACATCTGGTATCCCAGCTCGGCTCGGCTCGGCTCGCAGAATCTGGAATAACGTGGGCGTCAAAAGAGGATGAAACAATTTTCATTTCTATGCAGATCCGTTTCCGTGCCTAATTGACCCACGGTTTTACCCTCAAGGCAAAAGCCCCTGATTTTCACCCACGAATCCGCATCCTACATTATTTGACGAAAAAAATCACAAAAAAAAAGGCAAATACCGCTCGGTTGTATTTCCACCCCAATTGTGAAACCCAAAACCGGAAACCTTCTAACGTTGAAATTATTCTTTTTGTTCCAGATTTCCTCTTACCACTAGAAGGAGCCCGACGTTGTTCCACTCTCCGTGAGTATTGAAATTGTATACTAAACTTTTCATGTATGTAGTACGATCACCGTAGTGTGGATGAAAGGATCATTTAGTAGACTAAACAATGCAATACTGAGAGGTATCAATTAATAGGCGGCCCAGTTGTTATCTGTTACTGATTGGCTGGTGAAATTTACGTCGGCGATGACATAGCTAGCGATAATCGCAATCTTGCGGACTGCAGATAGTTTCAGAGATTACTGAATCATCGCGTGATGAAAGAGTACGCTGCTCGGAGAGAGCGATGTGTGGTCACCACGGCTCGGATTACAATTACAATTCGCTTTTCGCTCTCCTTGATGGCAGTCGGTAAGACAGAATAGAAGATTACAGAACCGTGGATTGAAGTATGGAAATTGTCCTGAGGTACATACTTTGAACAGCCATGTTCATTCCGACCAGACCACGAAATAGTTGCATGGTGTGCAGTCCAGTTCTTCTGTCTACACAGATGAATCCGTGTAGCCATTCAACATGGTCGAGCAATTATTTGATTCTCTGTTCATGTCGTCCAACCAGCTGCAACTGGACATGAGAGGGGTAACAGTAGCAGATACTGTTTTCCCCCGCAGAATTCGTGAGCCCCGGATATATTCGCATCACTGCTTTTTCAGTTCCAGGTTCATCATTCGCACATACATACACGCATAGAAACCGCACACATAACTGACCGGCAAGATTGTTTCGCTTGTGTATTCATGAAGCGCGGAATCTGTGATATTTTTTTTTCGTTTTGTATTCTGTTCATCGAAACTGTTTCGTGCTTGTATCAGCTTCGTTCATTTTGCGTGTACGGTTCAACGAATTCAATAGTTCGGTAATATGAACAAATAAATTGTGGAGTGTAGTTCCATCTTCCGTTCTCATTAACGGTCACCGTTGTTTATACATTTTTATCGGTAGATCCATGATCGATGGAGATCACCAGTATAGGATCGTACACTTCGCTGCACAAATTATTCATATACCGATTCATAATTATGTGTAGGGGGGGTTCAATTATTCCAGAGAATTAAACTGAAAGTATTTTCTCTAATTCAATAATCACAACCTAGATAGAGATCACGTACTGTTATTATATCAACTCGAATAGGCCGACGGAGGGACGGTTGATCAGTCTTCATCAAATACTCAAATTCAATCCTCCCGTGTCGGTCCCGTCCGTCTGCTAGAGTACCTCTTCCTCATTCAATAATCCATATTTCTCCAGTCCCAGTCCATTTCCCTAACTTTGGTTGGTTATTCGCTTTGAATTCAACATCGGTGGCGGTGGTGGGTGGTGGTGGTGGTGGTGGTGGTGGTGGTGGTGGTGCTGGTACCTTCAAACAACCGCAAAACTAATTGCGTTCACAAACATATTAATACCAAACCCAAAAGGGGTTGACGTCGCCCCGCTTCGGACTTTACCCTCGAGGGGAGAGATGCAAAAGCGAAAGCGAAAGAGAAATTGAGGAAGAGGAAGAGGAAGAGGAAGAGGAAGAGCACTAGGATATGAAACGTGGATTATCAGCAGATCCTGATGGATGGGAAAACCCTTTGAAGGTTTCCTGGACGAAGAAAACTTTTCCATGCGGTGGTGGCCTGTCCACGTCTCGCTGTCAGACTGGAATGGAATGGGCAAATTTCAAAGCTTCTTTTCTTCTTTTTCCAGACTTGTCAGTGACGAGCACTTGATTTTCCGTTAACTGTGATTCCCGCCGCGAATTTCATTTCGATCTAATGAAATAAATCCGCGGTAGGTAATTCGGTAATAAATGAACATGATAGATCAGAGGCTGCAATTTTTCTCTTTCATTCGTGTGTCCATTCATACGGCGCAGATTCGACCATTCATCAGGCAGCTTACCTTCCCGATTAATTACCTATCATCACAGATGTCATAATTAATGAATATTCACTTTGATCTGCCAGTTACCCAACTGCATTGCAAACATCTCTTTCCAGTTACGTAAAATAGATACATTATGGAATATCCTCCCTTGCTAGGGAAGGTCGAAATTTAAGCTCGAAAATGGTAGATTAACGATCCTTGTAATCACACATACCTGTACACACAGAAATGCAAATGTATCAACGATCTTTTTGCGTGCCTCGGATATTTCCGGTCCGCTTTACAAATGTAATTACGCTGTCGCACGCCACGGTCTTGAGTTAGCTACCTACTACCATATCGATTTCTTAATCCAACCACGTTTTTTTTTTTTTTTTACTCACCATTCTTTCGCTGCCCAACAAGCTAACTCCGTGTCCCGGTCATACACACACACACAATAGATAATCACCTCAAATACCGTTGCACTGTAGAATACAGTAAAGTGTACCTGGACACATCTCTCTTTGTTATAAGATTAGCTGAGCTTGGCTTTTGTTTAGGTTAAGTTAGGTTAGGTTAGGTTAGGTTAGGTTGTATGTAATACACGGACACACAAGTCCACGAGCTAGCAACTACTCATACTTGTCCAAGGAGCCTGTAGCACTGTTGAGAATCAGAGAACCGGTTGATCATGAGGGGTAATACGGTTTGTCGGCTGGTTTGATGCATCGGTACACTATTGGTTTTCGATTATATCATTGTCAGTTCCTCGTCTCTCTTGGTGCGCTTCGATCCTACGTACCATAGTTCTGCCTCCGTCTTCACCAGCAGAATTATCTACATACTCTCGAGATCAGTGAAGATGGTTTCCGGTCGATTCCCCACATCTCGAGGATCAGAAGCATCGCGTCAATCACCCGTGTGCACATTACCGATGAAAAAAATTACTCATTAACATCGGGCTCCGGGCTTCCTCCTCGTTTTTATTGCTCAATCTTTTCCGCGCCTTCGATACTTTTCCAGTAAAATATTCCATGTTTACCAAATCAATGATGACAAAGATTTGCTCAAGTATAGATATGAAGCGAAACTTATGAAACGAGTGATCGACATCTGAAAGTGTATGGCTGTAATGTTGATGGATAATTCCATCAGTAGGATAGCGTCGTGGTGAATATTACCACCTGCAGCATGTTTCTCGATTTTCACAACAAAATGTATGATCTGTCTGTAGTCTGGAACGGTTTACTGGTTGCTATTTACCTAGGCAGAGCACTCAGTACCCGGTACTCTGTAGCCGGTAGCCTGTAGCCCGTAGAATATACAGGGGATTACATCAGGATGAATGGTAAACCCGTGGGATCTGGTTGCGCGTGGGTTTCTGTTGGTGGGGTTCACAGTCCTACAGGCGTTTAGTGGTGGGCGGCATCGGGTATTGATTGAATGGAAGAGGGGCGCTTCGAGTTCGGGAAAGCTTTGCCGGGTGGAAATGACGCCTCGCTCCTCGTTCCTTGCTCCTCGCTCCTCGTACCATTGTCACCCGTGAAACCCGGAAGAATCCTCACTGGGCCCCCGTCGTCCCTCGACAGGGGGCGCGGAGGTTGGATAGCATAAGCAGGCCCGATCTTTAGAGATAGTAGGTATTTTGGTGAAGACTTTATCCTTCTTCTCTTCTCTCTTCTCTCTTCCATCTTCCCTCACTTTATCTTTTTTCAAGTTATATCTCTGTCACCCCGTTCCGAGACCGTTCTGCGTAGTTGAGATTCACGATTTATCTGATTGGACTAATCTCTCGAGCTGAAATGTTGGCCAATTCTGAATTTGAGATAGGATAACCCTGTTGCGACAGGTTCTACTGTCTGCAGGAGAGAGAAACGGGTTTGACTTCGTTCCAATAATCAGATGACTCCGAATCTCCTCTGACGTTCGAAATTTCATTCGGTATTTTGTCATCCAAAGTTTTATTGGCCTTTTTATCTCAGGATGTAATCGCGAAGTAATGAAATTCAAAATGAGCCGATCGCTTGATGAAATTTTCATGTGAGGCTTTCATGAAATTTGGTTCCCTTCGGATTTTTCGGATCCCTGAATCCGATCCTAACTTCAAAATAATTTGATTGCGGATTGAATCGCTCAAATTGTGAAAGAATCCTCATTCAGTCATTGAAATTATCGGAACTCTGAATTGCAATGAACTTTATGAATCTGCAGATTCGATTGGTTTGCTGCTTATCAAGGACAATTTTGATCTGATTATGCGCTCGGTCACGACGCGATTAGAAAACGAAGAAAAAGAGGGCCAGAAGAATATTGGCGAAATAAAAATCGGAAGACTATTTGCAAATCCAATATAAATCGCTATATTTTTCTGGATGAGCTGCTGGAGGAGCACTGTGTGCTCATTCAGTACGCCATTTAAGCAAATCTGCACGAGTGTGCAGATATATAGTTCCAGCTACGTACCACTTCTACTCGCCTTGCCTCGGTTCCACTGTACGCTTTCATTTGCAGTTTGAATGAATTTTAAACAGCGAACGTACTTTATCTACTCGCTCGCACACTTCGTTGTCCATTCTCACTAAAAACCAATTTACGAAGATCTATGCAAACCGCGTTGATTCCAGGGCATTTGAAATTATTTTCAGAAGAATAAGATCCTGAAACAAAAACAAATAATTGCGAGGGATCTTCTTGCACGTTTACAATGTGAAGGGGCTATAAACAGGATTACGTGCCTGTGCTTTGAACCCAATCAATTTTTGACTCCCCGACGATAGTAGCTCGTTCTCCAGTTCACACAGTTTATCACCTCGAGTCCGAAATTCATTGATCAGATTTTTTAAAACGTTTTACACGGTCCAATTGGCCCGGTACCTCAGGGATCACGATTCGCCCGTAGGGTTTCTGGCCTAACCTAACCTAACTAAATGTCTCATGCTATTTGAAGAGGATATATATTCCACACGAGGGATCGATAAGAATTTCGGTAACTTTCAGATTCACTTTCATGGTGTTCGATTTTCATGATTATCCTGACGATCGCGTTCAGTTTCGTCGAAATTCTATCCGAACTGATTTTCCTCCTGTACATTATCATCCATTACCGGTAATTTCTATAATCACGTAGATTAGATATAACAAGTAAATATAAAATATCCGCAATTTGGAGCCGTGGATATACCAAACTGTGTGTAGACACCTGAGGTCATAATTTAAGCTTAATTACCTTCTGAATGTTGGGTTTGTGGGGTATACCTACTAGCTTGGTCAGAGTTCCGCCATGAGAGTTTGTAATTAAAATGGATGCGTTCTCTGCAGAGCAGCTCGTTTGCCAAATGGGCTCGCAGCTCATCCTCCTCCTCCACCTCCTTATGTACACACAGTTCCTACTTCTGCTTCCTCTTTTTTCGTCCCTTTCTCTATTTGTTGGTAGGTATTATCCACCACATTGTAACGATCAGCCGAAAAGTGCGTGAAACTTCGATCAATTTATTTTCCACCTAATATCTTCACACTTATATACCTACGATGTGATCTACCGTTGACCGGATGTTATTAAAAGTCACGTCAGAATCTTGTATCCCAAATAACAGCAATTATAATCGACGACAAGACCTAGTAGCACATAATCGACCTCAGACACGCCATCGAAGCACTCGGTCGCCAAAACGAAATCTGAAAATAAATTCAAGGAGAGCTGTCGTGAATTATTTATACATAGTAGATAATCTGAGAAGCTAAACTCACAGTCAAAAAATTTTTTTTTTTTTTCTTTGTTCAATATTTTGTCACGAGTTTACAAAATTCTTCAATAACATACGTCTTGTGAAAAATATGAAGCAATTTTGTCTAAACAGAATTCCCGAGAGTCTAATAGTTACCGAGTAGGAGCCAGTCGAAGTTTGAAAAATTTAACGGTCGTTTTAGTTCATGACGCCGTCGCTATCTGGCGCATCGATCGCTCTCTTGTGACAGAAAGGAAAGTGTTCCGTTGGTTTGAAACTTGGATTCATCCTAATTCGAAGACTGCAGAGAGCCTCGATATTTTCTCTTTTATAAAATCATCGTTATTTTTCAAAGCGAATTAACAACTAGCCTGATAAGGATTTGAAAAAAATTGATACGCAGCATAGAATTGTATAAAAACCACCGCTCTCTACCTCTCGTCAAACCGAGAGCCATAAACGTACTCGAAATTGTGTTACACTTTAATGTGACGGATTTACGATCGGGGTAGAGGTGAGCGCCAGCGCCACGCCACGCCAGTGAGCTACAATTGTGGATTCGAGTGTTTTCCCATTTTCACATTATTTATTCATTTTAATTTTATTTTTTCGCTTGTTTGCTTTTATACCTGGGATGCCCTTCGACGCGCCGCTCCGCGTGCATCCCCCGCGTGCGCGCTACAGCGGCAGTAGAATTTACGTCAACCAACAATATGATCGTGATAGTAATGGAGATGGATGGGGTCCTAGGAGTATAAGCCTGACATAAATTTTGGGGACGGTGGAAATACACACTGATACATTTTCGCTTGTCATACCGGTGAAAGTTACAGTGAAACTACACACGCTGTTTTATCATCGATAAATCAAACGGCCTACACACGAGATATATTACCCTCGACAAATTCGCCGATCTAATCAATTGGATCATTTCAACATTCATTTATACAATATATAATGTGTCCATATCATGTATATTGGTATAACCACGTATATCATTCCGACGAAATATTATGTTTCACGGAGTTTTCTGAACACAGAGCTTCTCTCTGTTTTTGATAAATTTCGAACATCAAATTTGACAATTAGTTATATATTTATATAGTGGAGGCTGCCGATGAAAAATTGTATTTTTCATTCTATCCTCAGGGTTTTACACAGTATTATTCTTAGAGATACAAATATTTCTCGTTTAGAGGACGAGGAGTTTTATGCTGCGTACTACAGAGATCAATGATAAATTGAAAGTTAATTAACGTTCCGTTGATTCAAGCACGTTTTTCGTTCTTTCATAAAACCGCTCTTCCCTAATGCCAATCATGATACTCAAACATTATTTTTTCAGTCAGACGAAGAAGCGAGGAACGAGGATCGCGAAGAAATTGGATATTTTTGAAATCTTTTTTCTTCTTTTCACTCATTTAAATGAATATTTTCATCTCATTATTTCTTACTTCAAAGGAATTACGATAAACTTTTTTTTATTACTCTAGTTACGTACGTAGTACTTTTCTATACTACGTTTCGTAATACACGATACATTATGGTAGAAAGGTGTGAAAGCTTTCGCGTGGCGTGCTCTCACAACCCTCTCAGAATAAAAAGAAAAGTAGGCACTACATAATAATAATAAAAGAAAAAAGAACCGATAAAAAAATGATTGAAAATCTGCCACGTCACGTATATAAAACTATAGAAAACGGTGATCTCACGCTATAAGAAGTAAATCGAAGTGGTGGGTCGTTAGTTATTGTACGAGAAGTGGTATACACATAGTATGATAAAAAGAAGTGACGTATAAAAAGTTTCACGAATAGGAATAAAAGAGGAAGAGAGAGAAAGGAAAATTGAGGAGTCTTATATCGGCTCCTCGATGATTATTGTTACATGTGGCAACGTTAACGGGAGAGATGGAGCTTTCGAGAATGAGGGAAGTCGTTGGGGTCGAAGAAGGAAAAAGAGGGGGTGGAAAAGATCTAGCCTAGTATAGTGCAAGTACGAAGAGGAAGAAAAGGAGGAAAGGGTGGCGTTGGAGTTTTGCGTGACTCACCAAAACCGGGCACACCCCAAGTTCCGTTTTTCCACCCCTCCTCGTCTCCCTCCCATTTTCTTTTTCCCCCCTCCCCCTCTCCTGCTTCCTCCCTTGTACCGTCCATTCCGATTCCTGTACCTCCTGATCCCTGCTTACTCTTCCATATCGCATAGCATCGTCTGTCTTCTATACCAATGGAAATGGGAATGGGAATTCGATTCAAACATCGCGCATTCCCTTTACCCAGCCCCCTTCATCGTTGCCGTGCACTTATTTCGCATCTCTTACATCAATGTACCTAAGTTAACGTTAAATATATTTTTAATATCCTTGGATCGGCGGACGTGATGCATCGCGTCATCCCCCCTCCCGCTACAATATTTCAAACATTATACGGAAAGAGAAAATTGCAGATATTCTTGACTCATCGTCAGATTTTGAGTTACGCGGTTAAAAATTCACGTATTTGAAGATGATGAGAGAATAAGAAAAAAAAAAAACGACGGTAACACAAACCGATGATAATTAGGCTGTCTTCTTTCATCGCAGTATCAAACTTTTCTGCTCTGTGTGTTATATTCAAGGAAAGTGACGGAATATCGATCATCCTAATAGGAATATTCCAAGGTTGAAATATTATATAAATTTCATGAAAATTTTCGATCAGCAGTAAATTTGCCAAATAATTTGACCAGTTACAAGTATACGTTGTAGATACATGAATGCTCGCGCGTGTGTGTGTTACGAGTAAGTAGCAGGCGATTCGTCAAGTGAGCACAAACCATCACGACAACTACCAGTACATACTTACCTGCAGTTTAATACAGGACGCAATTTGTCGCCGTCCACGAATTGCGGAACGTTTCCTGCTTCGCTTTCATCGTCGATCATTCCTTCCTTCACACTTCACACTTTACACTTTACACTTTACGCTGCGTTGCCATCTTAGCCGCCTTTTCTCCCTTTTCCTTTCCCTCTCCCTCTCCCTCTCCCTCTCCCTCTCCCTCTCCCTCTCCCTCTCCCTCTCACTTTCTTTCATTCCGATTTTTGTATACCCTTTGGGTTTTGTTCCAGTCGCTTCTGTACTCTGAGCGATAAAAACAAAGAATGCTACAAAGATGAATGTGGTTAGAAAGTGAGAAAATGAAAAGTGGAGTGGAAGGAGTGCGAGACACGAAGTTACCTCAAACAGAGAAATTCTCTTTAGCTTTACAACCCGAGTGTCTACCTATAGGTATAGATTGAAATAGTATTCCTAATTTATTATTCTATCCGGCCCATCTCGCTGTCGTCGTTTTAGTCATGTAATCGACGTTTTCCGCCACGTTTTCCGCGCATCGTGGATCCGCAGAAAATAATGAAAGTAGAGAAATTTGTTCGCGTAACAGATTGAAAAAGGACGAGAGATACGATTTTTTAATTATCGATCAATTTTTCTTGTTCGTTTTCCTTCCGCTTACAGTTTGTTCAATCATTGTAAATTTCTAATCCGTTTATTCATCGTACGGTTATCGATTAATTCTTATTGCGATCAAACCAAACCGCGCGCGTGTTTATTCTATGTATTAATTCACATATAGTATCTATATACCAGGCACTGTGTACCATGTATATCCACGTACATACGTGCATATACGCTTGAAATTGAGTAATTAGATAGACATATGCGGTTTTATCGAGCAGGTAAAAGTGGCGAGGCGCGGAAAGGCGGAGAGCTACCTACAGCGCATGTTGGTTTAATATTGTGAATGATCCTGTATCTCTATATGTACATTGAGAAACCCAATCAACTCCATTTCCTCATATTACCGGTCGATCTATAGATCTGTACCTACACCAGCTACGGTTTGGCGGTTATGTATTCAAACTTGATTAAATTACCCGCGTCAACTGCATACTGTGTATACCATATACACCCGTTCACCGGTATTCGAAATTAAAATTCAGATAAATATGCATTAATTTGAGAAAACTGCGGCCAATTCTTCTTCTTCTTCTTCTTCTTCTTTGCAATTATTTTCCACTTTTTGTTCATCTTCGATTATTGCAGTTCGTGTACAGTGAATATACTCTGTTTGACAATATATAGGTATACGTATAGAGGTTTGATGAAGTGTGTGTCTATGTGGTTATAAATGCAATGTAATTGGATATTGGAAGTTATCGAATGTATTCTGTGCAACGGTCCAGGGGCAACTGTCTCTACACTGACCAGTCCAGTCGTTGGGTCTTTCCTCATCTGTTTCATCGTCTCGTCATTCGTTTAGTCGTCGTCTATCCTGGCCGATCGCGATGAATTCGACTATTCCGCAATTGGAATACATATTTCGAAAAATTCATTCTCGGTTTATTCGTTCGTTTCGACAGAGGCGCGAGAGAGCAAAAATACACAGAGGCGTGAGTGAAGGGATTCGAACGGACCTTTGAAATATATTGTATATACACATGCGTCTATGTACATGGAAACCGCATGACCAGAACGTTGGTAGTTATAATATGTAGATTTTAGAATGTGGATATTGTGGATTCAAATATTCCTCCTCTTCCATATAGCAGGTATGGGTATGCCGACTGGGAATATGAGATCCCATGAACATGAACACGTTTGTTTGGGTTTCGAACCGCAAATATTTACACCGAAAATGGTTGCGGATGTGTTTTGACGCCTGTGATGTCTCGCTTGATTCATTCATACACGTAATCCCTGTGCGTTTACTCCCTCCTCTATTCTATCTATAATATCCACATACTGCAATTTCGAATCAATGATCAATTCTCATATCCTCTTTGCAACCGGATCGTGCTCAGAGTATAGGTATAACAATATATCGGTATAATACTCATTCGATGATTGAATATTTTTTTTGGAAAATAAGAAAATCGAAAACGACATCTCCCCCCCCCCCCCCCCCCCCCCCGTTTCCGTGATTTCTAGATCGTCTATTTTTTCCACTTGACTCGCCCGTACCAGGACTTTGTTTCTTTCGTCGTTTTTTTGTCGCGGGAAAATTCTTCTCATTCATTTTCATCGATTTCACCTTTTTTCAAACTAGCCGTACTCCGGAGGGGATGAAACGAGAAGAGAGGCGGCTTCATATTTAAATATGAAAATTGTATGATATTGAAGCACTCTCACTTTTCAAAGGAGATGAGGGAATTAGTTTAAAACTGAAATTCACGTTGGGGAAATGTGCTTGTTTCAGTCCACGAGAGTCGTGGCACAGTACATGTATATGTATTTACAAGACAAAATTTTAATTCGCTGCTCATTTCTCTAACCTAACCCCCCATCGGGACATAACGGAAATGAGATTGAGGTGAAAGAATAAACTGTAGTACTTTAATAATTTCGTCGAAATTATAAAGCGATATGATAAGTCCAATTTTGAATTTGGTTTATCGCCGCAAATGACGCGGAGAAAAAATCCTCTGGCATTTTCTGTTTTCTTGCTGCTTATTTTGTTATTCTTCTTTTTTTTTTTTTTTTTTTCTCCTGTTTGCGAAGAAGATTATTTTCACCTCATTTTCCTGGCCTTCTAAACACACAAAACAAAATTTCCTTCGATCAATAACCAAGTCGCTCCTAGATAATGTTATATATACCTTGTGGTTTAGAGTTACCAAAGTACAAACAGAAAAGGTATATTGAGGGTGTAGGTACCCTCGTATTTTCTATACCTTGGAACACCTATCTAGGAGGTCGGTAGGCACGTATTTATATCCACATCATTTGTCCGCGGGTGATAAAATAAAAACTATGACAGGGTATGTATATATAGAGATAAAATACAACGATAACTGACGCAAGCCACGGACTATAGAAGCAGAATGAAAAGAAGAAGATAACGACGAAAAATGAATATGATGAATTAGTGAAACTCGTAAAAAAAAAAAAAAATAAAAAAAAAAGAATGGGAAATGGTAATTTTGGTACATAACTACAATTTCCACTTCGCTTGCTCTTCTCTCTCATTTTCTCTATCTAGATCTGCCTTTTTGTCCGCTGAAAATGTTTGGGGTGTCGTACACAGGGTCCTGGCAAACTTCCAATGGGATTTTCCACTGAATCATCCAACTCGATCACTGGCCGAGGTTGGTACAGCGTGTTCAGGAAATGGTCACGTAAAAACGTAACTCCATCAGGGCTGGAAAAATTCATAGCCTTCTCCATTGCGTAGCCAAAAAATAACACGCATGGTCACAAGCTCCAGGATCACACTTCCAATCGCTATGGAAATGAGAGTTTTTTGACCTTATGAATTAAGGAAAGGCCAGACGACATCTTATGCCATTTCTTGTTTCACCTACTCAACTTCAGAATTTGAGAATGGTGTGTTCTGCGGTTGCTCTACTGTTCGTAAATCCACTTGATCAGTTGGAAAGCGACTGTCACTCCCTCACACAATGTTCGCGCTAGCTAATTGCTGGATGACGAAGAAACGGCTGGAACGTTGGCATCAGGACAAGTGTATAATGCCTCAGGCAACACCTTGGTACCATTAAAGCTCGAATTCATCGTCTGCAGGAAGTGGAACCGGGGTTAATTACTCCTACGAATACGTTGGAGAACCGTGTCTTTATCAGTCACTGTCTAAAACTAAATTCTATAAACTATAGAATGCGAATTAGCAGTTGAGATGTCGGCAACGCGTTGAGAATGTCCCAACGCTCCGAAAGTCCAATAACTTCCGACGAACACGCTCCTACTTTTGAAAACGGAATGAAAAATGTGACGGGAGACTTACTCGAATCTCATGAAAGATTGGATTCCTTGGCGCATAGTCAATCGACACTACTGCATCCTGCGTTATATACCTAATGTCCGTTCATCCACCCGTTTCAAATAATAGTTTCAATTTGAACAAACCGATAAAGAACAATAGTGTCTGGCGGGGTTTATTGTCATGGGATAACGCGCCCAATCCGCCCGTTGATGTTCGATGTCGAACAGAAACTGTTTAACCCAAAAGCACGTCTACCCAGTTTCCAACGGCAGATGTGATCATACGATCGTTCGTTGTGTTATTTGGGAAAAGAAAGAAAAAAAGAAACAGAAAGCAAGTATCCTACTCAAATATCACTTCCAACCATTGTTCTACAATACTCGAAGATTCCCACCACATGCATCAAATTAAAGGATCCTATACCAAATGCACAATCGGACAATTAGCGATGGTCCATTCTGTCCTGTCAGTCCATGATCCTTCCGAGATGAAAATTTGAAAGTGAAGGAACTGCGAGAGGTAACCACGGCTGAACTCTGAGGTGATTCAGGGTCGACCACTTTACTATCTGTGCATACTTAGGTGACGCTATGGTATAGTTCAGTAGTATGGATCAGGAAGGGTTCTCTTGGGTATTGAAGGCGGTTTGTAGACGCTAAACTAATTAACTACGAATCCTTGATCAAGTAATATGGTCTGTAGACTTACCGCAGGTTCACCGTACTGCATGGACAGTGAAAATTTTGGTGTTATCCTCGGTGGCGACCACAAGTAAAACACAAGTTGAGGAGGACGCTTTGAATCCGGTGAATGGCAAAATTGAATCCATTGAACACTAGATTACCAACGAAACGAATGATCTGAAGATTCAGGATGCTTATTGTTCATGATAAACATGTTGCTGAGGGTTTTGAGATATTGGTTCATCTTATGTTAGACAGTTTTATTTGCTTTGCTATCGGATAATTGAAATGTCTGGTTGAAAGCTAGTTCGAGTTGCTCATGGATGTTACTAAGCATTATTATTATTCATGGAATTCATTCTTCGCTCTCACACTCGGGAGTAGGTATACCGGTTTTCAAAATTCGATTATTAATTATTAATGTAACCAAATTTCCGTATTCGTTCGAGAAACTTTTGTGAAGGTATTTACCAAAGTCACTGAATCTCTTCTTCGGAAAGTTTTCAGAGAGAGCCCATAATGGTGTGTTGATTTTCACAGTGGAATGAACCGGGCTTTAAATTTCTTGAATAATTCAGAATAACGTACCCACTAGCCCGGCTGATTTAACGAGTAGCAAAGTAGGTGTGTATGAGAACCACACACCTTGGCGCCAAATCACCGTCTCTCCTTCTTCTTCTTCTTCTTCTTCTTCTTCTTCTTCTTCGTCTTCTTCTTCTTCTTCTTCGTCTTCTTCTTCTGATTCTTTGCAGCAGTAGCTTTGCTGCTGGACAATTTATTAGAGAAGTGCAATTTTCTTGGCTTCCTTGGCCTTAAGGCATGCATGCTTGAAGAATTATAGTTCATTCTATAAACGTTCACTTCCATTATGGGCTGGCGCCTAGTAACGACACCTAATCTCCATACTACGTGGATATAGAGTTGAGCGAGACTCACGGAAAATTATCCAACGTTCTGGCAGCAAGTTTCTTCTGATTATACTTCGGAATTGAACGTCATCCTCCAGCGCATGAGATATATATATCAAAAAATTTGCTCGTTTTTTACTCCATAAAACTTCACAGGTTATATTTGCATTTCTTCGGGTCATTAAAAGTCCACTCATCTTATGCTCTCTACTAAACTTGTTTGCCATTATAATAATGCAGCTTTAAAGTATCGTCTAATTCATGCTCGGCCTACTGATACTCGAGAACCAACTTTTGGCTTCGACCTGCACACTAGAATATGATATTAACATTGATGCTCGACCTAGTGTCACCATTTTTAATCGAAATGATCTTCACTGCGCGCTGACTAAGTCTAAACACCTGGAACGTCAGATTATTAGGGTCAAGAATTGAGAAATGATTGACATTATCGGCAAGGCTTGAATCAGGTTTTCAGAATTACGAATCCGTTTATCCAGGTCTCTTGCTCTAAATTTGAAAATTTTCTCCATCCAAGATCCAAAAAGTGGTCTAACAATGAGTTGCGTGAAATTTGGTAAAGACTTGTTTCCATTTTTCTTAGTCTCGTACTCACATGCAGGCAGATGGAAGACCGATTATATATACAGGGGTTTAAGTTTTCACGAAATGAAGAAGAGCGTCTCAAAGTGGTTAACTGTTTTGGTCTGTATAGGACCGATCGATCCATCACCATGCATCACTCAGAAGCATTTCCTAGGGACTAGTAGGCGAGGGTTCGCGCAGGGAAAACTCCTCGGTGATCTTGAGGATCTTGAACTTTCAAGGGGAATTGCTGTTCGAGCGTTAGGGAACATCGTGGTACGTGAGAACGTGACGTGCTTGACAAACGCACAGATTAAGTTCAAGGCCTACTGAATTTAGCACACATACGAACGAACAACCCCCAGACTCGGTTTCATGTATAAGAACACCCCCTCTCAATCGGCGCGCAGTCCTATCAATTTTTCTTTGCTCTGCCCAAGCAGAGATCTATTCGAATACATAAAAATTCGCAGTGCTTCTACGATAGGGAATTGGAGAAAATATCTATAATTTGATTTCTTAATTAACTCACTATGAAGTGGCCTTTGAAGTCGAGGTATTCGCTTCTGCAAAATTGAATTCTTCCGTGGATCGAAGGAATGAAAAATAGACATCCGGCCGGATGTGAAAAGCTATTTCTTGTATTCCCCGAAGACAGACACCCTAAGACTTTCACGACATTCTCATCCTTACTACTACTACATACTGTGGAGCCAGTTGATCTGCGAACCCTCAGCCAACTCGACGGTGACTGATGATTCGAACAATACAACAGCCAGCAGCTACTTCAATGCTCGCCAAGTTTCAGGAGGAAAAAGACACTCTGAAATGCTACTGACAACGATGCTCGCCCTCCTAAGACTTCGGCTTAATTTTCCTACTCTGCAGACATGCTCGTGCTTTCTGCCATCGATGCACGGAGAACTTTTCTCGCGGAAAGAATGCAAGCTTCCAAATTTTTCCGGCGGTTTGATCAAATTTTCTTTACCTCGGGGAGATTTTCATACCACCATATCTTACAGGCTGTTTGAGATAGAAAGGTTAACGAAGGGTCGCTAGAAAGATGATCCGCCCGCTTTGACGATGATCTTTCAGAACTTGAGTTCATCCGGTGTGAAAATCGAGATATTCACTTCCGAGTGCTTCACGTGTTCCTTTCCACGTTTCATAATGCGCCAATGACGTCTACGCGGGATTATCTTCGAAACATGATATCTATCGGGCTGTTAGAGCTAAAGACTTCAAACCAGAGGTGGTACTGAAGATGATTCAGTGGCCTTCGAAATGATGTCATATATGAATGAGATCGACTCTTATTCATGGAGGAATGGAGAGGATATTCGTGTTTGGATTTTTATCGCGATCAATTTGATACGGATTCGAAATCCAAATGATAACCGGCAAGAGATTGGAGACTGTGGAATTCGTTTTCGGGTTTTATGTAAGTTTTTGAATTATTCTCTGTTTGCTCAACTCTGTGTGCGTTGCTCCCGAATAAATGTTCATGCATACGCAATATATATACCTACATTTATTTCCTATATTACGCTTCACGCGGGTAGTTTATTACACTTGGAAGGCGAATGACTCAGAGATATTGTCGTCGTCGTGACTACCTCGTTATTATACGTTTGCAAGAAAATTGTCTCTTCTCCTCTTATTCCTTGACAGAAGGAAAGAGAAGGCGGCCTGGGTATGTTCCCCTCTTCTCATTGTCCTGGCCACCGCCCTTCCATACAAGCCTCACAGAACCGAGCCCGGGCTCGTAAATGCAGGATTAATTGCGAGAATATTTAATTTGAAATTTTATAAGGGGCACGAGGAGCATAACGCACCTCACACCGTCATACTTCCTCGTCGTACAGTATACCTGCTGAAAGTGTCCTTTATTAGCAAGGGTGCTGGATGTGCCACGACACGAAACTCTCTCATTATTTGAATTATTTCTCCCCGAAACAACGAAATTTTTGTTTATTCGGCATACGAATTATCGCCTGCAAACCCCATTCGACCGTTTCCTACGTCTCTGAGGCTAGAGTTTCGTACGTACAATTTAGCCAACGAGAATAATGATATAAATAAGCAAATAACTAATTTCTTTTAAGGAAAGGGAGAACTGAACTACCACTGCGGAGGGTGGGATAAACGCATGGCGAAAATCCTCAACTCGCAACGCGACTATAGGGGGATACATTTTTTATTATTTTATTAGATCCTCGTCGAGAGGAACTGCAGCTTTTGATATATACGATTCTTTCTCTTCCAATATATACAACCTACCTACTCTCTTTATACTGACCGTCTGCAAGTAATGGGCACACGGAGTAGAAGCAGAGCAAAGCGAGCAGTGGAATTGCACACGGTAGCCATGGCAACCCCTGAAGAAATAAGTTTTCGTGTAGAAAACTATACCCAAGACCATGACACCGTGCGCGCGCACCGAACCCCCTCGGCACAACAGTTGCATCTCGAACCCATAACCTGCATACATTCTTTATGCTATACATCGATTCTATGCGAAATCTTTGAGGCTGTGCTTTTTTTCATTCTTGGGGGTTTTTTTTTTTTTTTTTTTTTTTCCTGTCATATCCGTACGTTTTTCCAGCCCCTTTGCTTATTCAAACGAGGAATTCGTCACCGTACGTCTGAAGAATTTCTGATCTCATCCCTTGTTTTGCTCTTATCCTATCGACCGAGTCATGAAATTTCGGAGATTATTGGAGAACAGATGAAAATTGGCTTTGGCGAAGAACGGCAAAAAATTGCCGACGTCGTTGGAGGACGAAAAACCTTGGAATCGGCAATTTTCGTTTTTTTTTTTTTTGAATCACATATTTCAAAATCGGTGAGATCCTCGAAATCAGTAGATTCTCGAAGTCGGGATACTGGGAGTCTTTCGATACTGTATACATACCTGCCATCTAATCGAACGTGGTCTAATTCCGTTTTCCACACCTCGAAAATTTTTCGCTGTGGCGACGGAAACTGCTGATCACTCTTGAAGCGACAGTGTTTTTTTTTTTTTCTCGTGCTGCAGCAATGAACCCCCTCAAGCGCAACGTCTTTGCGGTCGCTAGGCGTACAGGCTTCTCGTTTGTGCCCCTGTAGCCAATATGGCAAGACCATCTTCCCGATTCCTTATTGCCACGTAAAAGGGAGCCCGAATGTTATCCCGTATCGCACTGCATGCTGGGGCGAGGGTCCTCACTGCTTTAAGGCGTTGAGGGCCTCACAGCACTCCAAACTCTACGTTGGAGGTCAGGAAATTGAGTGAGACTGCTCCCCATTCAAGATACTTCTTCTAGGATGGATGGAAATAGACTTCAGAAGTTCACTCGGTTCCTTCGTTTTATGTACTCCTTACACATTGGTTTCGTTTCTTTTCAGATAATTGGAGCCCGAAGGCTCGAGAGAAAGACAATCATGTTGAGGACGATCAGATCCGAAACACTCAAGATATCGTGAGATTTGATGAGAATTTCAAAAACTTTGTGTCCAGATTTGATGACGTTTCGTAGATCGGATGACAACCGAATTTCGAAGACTGAAGGAAAGGATCTCAATGAACCGACAAAGATTTTTTACATTTTATTTGATTTTATTTGGAATTCAACGAATTCGTGGGATTTCGCGATTTGTCGAATACGTGGGATAGAATGAAATGTGCGAAATGCATTGCGAATTGCATTGACGTGAATTTGGTGAGATAACTAAACAGAAAAGTTGATGATTTCAAGTATGTGAAAATCGTTAGATCGTTACTTTACGAACTCCCGTAATCTCGTAAAATTGGTGAGATTCTTCAACGTAAATCGCTCGGTAAATCATCAGCAAGTGGAAATTCATCGATATCCTCAAAATCCCGGACAACGTGAAATTATTATAGTTCTAAAATTCCGGTAATCGTTGGACCCGCAGGCATTTTTCACATATTAGGCACAAAATTGTCGAGACCCTGAAATCTTCGTTGAAAGCCCAAAGTCTGGCGATCTTCGTAATGTTGGGATAATGAGATCCTCAGATTCTTAGAATCCCTGATTTCTCGAAATTCTTGTGGTTCTTCGAATTCCTTGAGTCTGGAAATCTGTGAGTTCTCGGGGTTCTTGAAATTTAGAAAATTCCCGAAACCTCGAAATCTTCATACTCTTGGAATGTTGAAATTCTCGAAACCCTCAGGTCAATCATTCAAATCACAAAAATTTGTTTTACTCCGCGAAGTCCAAGGAAAGGGGATACAATTTTCCACGATACAGTCTTTACTCAGGTACCACAAGACATTCTCTCAGCCAAACTCAACTAAACTAAACTCTCGTCTATGGCATTAACCCGATTCCGAGGATCTTCCTTTGCTCATTAATGTATATACCCGAAATACTGGAATTTGAAAATTCAGCTGATTCTTCTCCGTATCATTGAAAATTACAACCCCTCCTCTCTACTGTGGATACTTTCACCGGTGCTTCAAAGTTACAGTATTCTCTGAACCGAGTGTACCTACTTTTAATTGATGACAATAGCTCTACTTACCGGGGTGTAATTTATTCTATTAAGTACTATCTTAGTCACGATCTCTTCCCTCCAAGTTTCGATACCCAACTTTCGAGGTCTCGGCGCTGAACTCTTGCCTTTCGAAAACTTTTCATCGCAGTAGGTATCTACCCATCTTATACGGGGACAAACTTTTCGGCAACTAGATAAAATCCCTTGCAGGGAATAAACCAGGTGTCTTGAATCCTCCCGCAACGATGCAGATCTACACGGGCTCACGAAACATGATAAGGTAGAGAAACTGAAAATTTTTCGCCGCGAAGAATTCTTCATCCCTGAAAGTATACGTAGTTCCGTTTTCGCCCATTCGTAGTTCAATTCTCATCAAACTTTTAATCCGCATCTCGAAGACGGGGGAGGACCACACCACCCCGTCTTCCAATGTCTTCTTTATTTTCTTCAGTGTTCCGAGTTCGAAGGGGACCGAAGCAATCTTCTCCATCTGCACGCCCTAAGTCCGCACTCCAGATGCGTCCTAAATCGATGTAATTCAATTGCCAGGGACAGGAAAGAGGCTTGCAGAATGTTTGTTGAAAAATTCATGAGACGTTTGCGACTGGATAGTTTGTCGTCTTAAGAATAATTGCAAGTTGGATGACGGGCGAAAAGTAAACGATCCTTTCGACTGAAGACCGATGATATAATCAAGTATTGGGAACCGGGAAATCATATGGAGCAGAATTTTATACCTTGTCCTATTTTTTCTTCTTCTTTCTTCTCTTTCTGTTACCCTTTCAAGAAGAAAAAAGAATATTCGCGGACGAGTGAGCCCTCGCGATCTGCGTGAGTGAACAGCGCGCAGCCTGCTCATTCTCGCGAATAGAAGACCCAAAGTCAGAGACGAGGAAGGAAGGGAGGGATAAAAGAAAAAGGAAGAAATACTAATGGAGGTCTGTTGTGAATGAAAACAAACGTCTAGTACCTATCTAGATATATTGTGTGAGGGATGAATAAGGTGTTTCACAACCGAGAAGAAGAACCAGCGAGAGACGAAGAGAAAAAGAAAAAAAAGAAAAAAAAAATCGAGAACCGGGGAATATTATTCAAGGGTGTCAACCCAGGCGTGCTTCTTCGCTTCGCAGTAGGTTGGCAGATCGTCAGGTATCAACCGAGAGAGGAATAAGAAATGCCTTGTCACAAGCTTGCGCAGCATGAACCTCGAGTTTCATTTGCTTCAGCAAATTTGTGATATATATGTGTATGTCGTGGGGAAATGTCGTTAAGAAGGATACGAATCACTTGGACGAAATGAAAAGCGAAAGAAACATCTGCATAATATTTCGTAAAAATGCCTAATTCTTGTTTTACATTCTGTTCGTTCTTCCGTTAACGTTCGGGGAGATTTTTCCGTGACGGTCCTCGATCACGTCGCTGCGGTGAGAAATTTCTGCCCGTCCTATTCGAAAATTGACGGTGTTGTTTTTTTTTTGTTTTCTATTATAGAAATGCAAACAGTCGATACGAAAATTTCGGAAAAAAAATAAAAAGTAGCAAAAGATGGTCTGAGACGGAATTCGAATTGTAAAAAAAACTGTGAAACGAATTATGAGAGACAAAACGAACCTAGGAACTTTAAACTTTCTTATTTCCGCGATTCTGGAATTCAATCTGGCGACGCTATTTCTGAAAGAGAGACAGGAGGAAATGGGAAAAATAAAATAACAAATGACAAATAGAAAAAGAAAATGTATTCGCTGTGTCAAAATTGCCAGCAGAGTAAGCCGAACCTAAATATTTGATAACGTGTTCCAGTTGACGCTCCTCGTGAACGTAATTTCTGCCTAGACGTATATATCAAATACAGACGAGCGTGTACGTGTGAAATTGTCGGGGGATGAAGGAATGGGAGGGATGCTGACAGGCGACAGTGGCAAACGCCCGTGAAAGCTTCGGGACGCTTGCACGAGGAGACTGCGCGGCGTCGCGTCGATTCGCGTCGCTTCTCTTCCTCTTCCTATTCCTTTTCCTCGTCCTCGTCCTCGTCCTCCATGTTCCTATCCGTTATTCTCCTCTTCCTTCTCCATAAGCCTGCTGGTGCTCCATATCCTTCGCTCGACCAGCTTCTGTGCCTTGACGGTGAAGGCCGGACCATTGTTTTACAAACTGTCACTCAAACTGTCTTTCTGGCGTGAGGGCACTCTCCACTAGTCCCTAAATACAAGACGAGGGTGTATTAATCCTTTGAAGTTTGAAACTTACACTTTTTTCCGTCCCTTTCAAGGGCGTTTTTGGTTGAAACTGGCGTCCAGGGTCACAGGAGAAACGATTTTTCCCCAAATGTGTTCAGACACCGTTCCGTTTTCTCGTTGGTAATCCGAAACGATGTCCTATACCAAATTTCAATCCGCTGTGCTTTGGTTGAAAGTGACCACCGGGATTACAACGCGAACGGCTATTTCCCGGGTATTTTGTGACACTATTCTGCATTCCTATTTACTCTTATACCAGAAAAAAGGCTTCGGAATCTCAATTCGAAATTTGGATATCCACCGGCCGCTTGTGACGCGTTCTAAAATTCCGAGTCTTCTGTAAAACAATTGATAACTTTTTGTTCTTCTTTAAATTCTAATTTCCCGAACGCATCGGGTGACCTGCGGTTCCGAAATTAATTGAGGTACAAAAATACCAATTCTTCAACATTTTCTATCTGATTTCACTTCTATATCCCTTAGATTTTGTTATTTGAGTTGAGTAGAAAGTCGAATACGCGATCTCAAAAATTCTCGATCTATTTTTTATCTATTTTTCTTTCCATCAGAGTTCGAAATTTTCAATCGTTTTCTTCTCTGCGATTACCCACCGCCTTAGAATCTAAACATGAAGAAGGTAAAGTAAAATGAAATTTGTATTTCAATAAACCCTTTGTATCTTTGGAAAAGATAAATCGAATAATCGTCGCCCTCGGGTCTTTTCAGCCTGAAAACAACCCTTCGAGTCTATTCCGTGATGCCGATAATAAAAGTCATGGGTAAAAAAGAATCTTCGTCGTGTGAAAATCTGACCAAACAAGGCAAGTGAATTCCACCTTCTGTCAGCGGATAAAAAAAAGACTCTTGTACACAAATATTTTCTCAATTGAAACAACTTGGAACGAGGGACTCGAATTCCGTGATAAAGAGTCTCGGAGCAAAAAAAAAAAAAAAAAAGAAAAAACCTCAGAAAAGTGAAATATAAGTATTATTATACCGGTCGAGATAATTATCATCGAATACACGTCTCATACCGATCTACAGCAGCGGTTTCTCGGTAGCTTTATATCACTCGCTCTCTCTCTCTATCTATCTCTCTCTCTCTTTTTTTACCCGTTTATCGTTTCTCTCGTTTCAGCAACGAGGCTCGATGTAAAAAACCTTATCTAATCGATCGCGATAAGGGCGGGTACGCAAAACAGGGTTGAATAGCGCTAGAGGGGCTGCAAGCACGGAGCTGGAAGTAGTTCCAGAGTAGGTAGGGTTACTCTCAGGGTAATGACCCAAGAGTTTATGGGTAGGCCCTTTTTTTTCTTCTTATTTTCCATTTAATCAGGCCACTTTTTAACCAACCTGTAAATTTTTTTATATTCCATTACCTCTTCGGCCGGCCCTACTATTTTTTCGTCCTTGAAGTACAAAAAGAAAAGAAAAAGAAAAAAAAAGAAAAAATCAATAGTGGGGGAAAAAATGACGAGAAAAGGTAAAATCTAATGAGAGGAGAAAGAAAAACCAAGTTTTGAGGAGAAGATTAAGAGCTCGAAAATTGCATCGTTTAGTTTCGGCCCAACGCGTCTTCTTCCTCTTCCTCTCCCTCTTTCCTACTTCCTCTTTCTCTCCTCACTGCTCCTCTTCGATAGCTGCCACATCCGGGAATGAGTGGCTAATCGTGAAAGGGAAGGTTGTCGACCGTTTATCTTCAAACACCCGCGCTACTTGGGATGGCTAGAGGCCATTTCCCGCCACAATCACACGTCGTGACAGTCTCCCATCGCAGCCCCGATAGTTTCACCATAATTATACTACATACGTATATACATACATACATACACTGGATTTAACTATGGTATACCTATATAAAACACTCTGGAGTTCTTCTTGTCCTTGGTGGTCCGGTGCTATCTCCGTATCCTCCTCCAGCTGCAGGTGGTTTTTCTTCTGCAGTGGTGCAAGCTTTTCTCACAGAAAGTTTCGCGTGTAGGAATTTTTCATTGAATTCACGGTAAGAAGAGATGGGTAGATTTTTAAGGAAGAAACAAGCGAGAGATGGCCGTCTGTTTTGAAAATCTGAACGTGAATAGCTCGAAATTATATTTGAAAATTAATTTTTAACAGTTAGAATTGAAAAACTTAATATTTCGGACTTGAGTTTAGGAAGATTTTCAAATACATACTTCTTTCGGGAAAATTCGAGACGCAGCTCTCTGATCAGAAGTCTCTGATCTTCAGCCTTGAAATGTTCGTTTTTACCTCTTTCAAGTGATTTTTGAATATAATTTTTGTACATCCGCAAAATGAATGAATGGACGAATAGACGTCTATCTAACTCGAGTCAATTGAATACCCAAAAAATCAATCATATCCCAAAAATACAAGAATCCAAATCATTTGTCAATTTGAATTTCTCAGTTATCACAAATTCTTGTTTGATTAAGAGTCTGATAGTTCATAGACACATATATATATGTATATTGTATGTACTCATAACTCGACGATTAAAGAAAAGAACGGGTCAAGAAGACTATTGACCTCGAATTAGAAATCCCCTCTGCGTTCGATTCATGACAAGATTATAACAATGATTAAATCGTAAGTGAATTTCGACTGCATCTGCGTACGTACAGAGTATATTCACAATCAGACACAATCAGACTCTGAAGAGAAAAAAAAACCCATCGAATCCAGCAATCTGTTATATTGAGGACAATTTGCTCTACCATTTCACGGAGAATTGAAAACGAAAACGAAAACGAACAAAATTTCCAACTTTTTGGGAAACAAAATTGAGAAAACAAAAAAAAAAAAGCAGCTTTGCATGAGGCCGAGGTCAATACTTCCAGCATCACGTTGTTTCGATATTTTACAAAATATTCTAGTTGCCGAATTTTTCTCTGAATTTCATTGAATGTTAATCATTTTGTGAAGTTCTCGAAAAAGTATAAAATCGTAAACTGGAAGACAATAATTTTCAGAAGAATAACAAATTTTGGGGGCGGGATAAAACTAACCGATTACTCATCCGTGCAGCTGATCGATAAGCAAGCGATTATAATTAAACGGTTTACTTGTGATTATAGTGTAGTAGAACATTATCTGCCAATCTGCGTATGTATATACCTACATACACATTGCAGCAGTTTGGGTCTCCCGTGGGATTTCAGATTGGAAATAGGGACTCGGTGTATACGTCTACGGCGTACATATATAGAATGGGATACGGTGATTGGAAATGGGGTAGATGATTTGATTGGATAAGCTAAGCTGAGCTAAGCCAAGCTATAACCTAAGCATGTAATGCCCTGCTATTATTGCAATGAGAATACTTGAAATACCGAATTCCAAAGTTGAACGTATCTGTAATTGGTAGCCGTGGTTCCGTTGCATTATTCGATGAAAGATACACCGTCCGCGTTGAAACTGCAGGGCCGCGCAAGCGTGTTTTATCTAATTCTAGAAAGAAAAAACGAGATTTTCGAAACCGTCGGTAAGGTATATCGAGAATCTTGAGAGGTAGACACATAATGTTTTTTTTCTGTTGAAAAAACAGAGCATTGCCGGAATTGCGGCCGTACATCGATGTGAATTATGAAGTAGGGTGAAAAATAAAAAAGAATAATTTCGGTTGCGAAACGCTTTATGAAAAGTACAAGATTTTTCATCATCGTGTACTCTTCCCTCTTTGAACATCTGCGGCGAAGCATCTGCTTCTATGACATGATGGCATAGCAGTCTGCTGCGCCCTCATCTTGAAAAGATGGAGGACCACGGAGGTACTGATTTCTTTTTGAAATCATATCTAGATCTATTCGTATATACATATATATATGCATACACTGGATGAGATAATGCATCATCCCCCTCGAATCGTAAAATTCGACTTCAGTTTAACGTATATTCTGAGGCTTCAAGAAGCATCTATGAGGATGTTCGAAAACTCCTATAGAATCGCCTCATCAGGTAGATACATACATAGATATTTTCGGATGGAAAGAAAGAAAAAAGGAACATATTATCAAAAAATGTGTGATAAAAAAAATTCGCAAACTTTGTTCGCGCTGCTAAAAATGGAGAAAAAAAAGAATAAAAATTGCTGCGATGTAAAAATGAAAATTCTGTGAAATTCGTACGTCGAGTTGAAACAACGTGAATTAGCAAAACTGAAAATAACGGAGAAGACAAGAGAGAAAATTACAGAGAGCGAATGCGAAAGGGGAAATAATAATTTTTCATCCCCTAACACGATCGGGCATATATCCAACAAAAGCCTTGTGAATATTTTCCGATTTACACTTTCGTGAACATCTGTGTTATATCAAAGCTTTGGTATTTTATACATCAAAGTAAGCATGCGGGTAGTTGGTTGATGAAATCGTGTATCGTATATACCCGGTAATATGTATTTTAGGCTGGAAGAACATATAGTAGTTTCGACGAATACACGCAGCAGATCAAAAGTTCAGCTCTGAACTTCCGCTGCGATCAGACCTCAAATAAGGAGAGAAAAAAGGAAACGAACTTTCTAATCCCTCGTTATGTTTTCTCTTATAGATATATATACATATATCTGTCTCGAGAACAAGATCATTGAATCACATAACTCGGTTTTTATCTCACAATTATCACCCTGGGGTTAATAATTACCCTCCGAAAGATCCAATTAACTCACCAGTATAATCTACGAAAGAACAAAATAAGAAAACAGCAGAAAAGAAGACGGAGAGAGAAGAAAAAGAACGCTGTGTGTGACACACAATACGACTGGTCGTTCAGTGGTGTTGGGGGTGGGAGGGGGAAAAAAATTGGCTAATAATCAACAGTTCAGAGAGTTCCAGCGAGAGCCCCGTGACAATGGAGCGAGGCAGAGAAAGATAGAAAAAAGGCAGAACAAAAAAGAAAAATTAAACAAAATAGACAAAGACAAACAAAAAAATTGGTTTCTAAGGGTGTAGAAGTGCCCCGAGAGGGTGCTAGAATTCATCCCTCTTTTGACTGTGAAATTCAACCCCTAATTAAAGCAAGGCAGGCACGTGGCTCATGCCATCATCTGGTGTGTAAAAGTGTAAGCCGCAATGAGTTAAATTTGTATAGAATAGAAACATACAGAAACAGGTTTCAGGCTAGAGGATATAAGCTATGTTCCTGAGTTGTGTATGGCACAGGATCTTAGATCTGGGCGTTTTTCTATTCAGGAATATACTCGTTTGTTGCTAATTATAGAGCGATGATAGAAGCAAGAGTTGAGAAAAAGTAGTGTCATGACGAAAAAAACAAAAATTTCCTTGATCTTTGTACATAATTTCGAGTACCCAGATAATTTTCATTTTCGTCCACTTCATTTTTCGGCAATAATTGCATCGCTATACCGTTCCACGGTCATCATCCTAGACCGTTCAAACTGTTTTCAGATATTGTAGAACTGTTTGAAAATAATTTAATAAGGTTCAGTGATAATTGATCGGTGAATTATGAACCTCTAGTCGTGGAATAACACCAGTAGTTTGAACATTTGGAATTTTTAACTAATTTTCATCTCAATCTGACACTTTTTGGGGTTAATATGAAACTATTCGGTGTTAATTTAATAACTAATGACAGTATTTTAGTAGTCAATTGTGAACTCTTCGTCGTGAATTTACAACTATTCCAAAATAGTTTGATGTTACTATCCAGTGTTAATTCAAGACCCATTTTCAGTATTTTAGTGGCTAGTTGACACTAACATACGATTATTAACACATTGAAGCTATTTTGGAAAATTCAACACCATTTCACATCAATGTGAAACTATTCAGTGGCGAATGATCACTTCGGGTTCCGATGTGTGGAAGACAACTATTTCGGGAGATGTATAGTTGAACACCAGTTTGTGTGAAATCGTTACCGAATTTTGATCTCTTGTTGATTAATCAATACCTGCATTAGTCTCGAAATTCTAGTTTTCAACGAATTTTTGTTTCAGTATGAACCTCTTTAGTGTTAATATAGAACTATTGAGTGTTAATCATAGTCTTTTGTGTTCAATTCGTATTTCTGGTGTTCATATTTCAATGTAAAACTATTGTAAGATAGTGCAACGCCACTTGGTGTTAAATTACTATCAAATTCTGATCAACCAATACTATTAGAGTAAAAAAGTTAGTTTCAAATTACTTTTCATCTCATTCGACGACTATATTCGGTGTTAATTGAGGACCCACATTTTTAACAATCAGATAGAAAGTGCCAAATTTTCGAAAAAATACGAGGGATTTCAATGGCCAAAATTTTAGGAACGTAATTCCTTCCAATCTGAGGTATAAAACATTACTCGAGGCGTTTAACAAACGTGGCAAAACCCCCGAACCATTTGTCGAGTCTTACTGAATCCTTACTGCAAATTAAGGGTGAACGAAAGTAGACCGCTAGAGCAAGTACATGTAGTGACTGAAGAGAAAAGGCGAAGCCGGGTTTCAGTCCAATTACACCTACCAAATGGAGGAAAGCTCAGTTGGCGGTAGTTTTTGCGAGTAACCGCTCGCCCTGCTGTTAAAGGCCAAGTGGAAGAAAAAGTGGGCAATGGAGAGTTTGAGGATTCTATGAATAATAGCAGACGACCTTAAACGAGCAGTGAAAGGGAGAAAAGCCGATTAAGGAGCTAGCAGATTTTAAATAATTAAATTAACTAAATTAGTCATAAATTAGTTAACCTTGTATATATCGAGTTTATATTTAAATTTTCAAGTTATTATCACGCTTCGTCTACTTTTCTGTCTTCCATTCCTAATGAACCGTACAATTTGTCGAAGTCTTTTTATATCTGCTTCTCTTTCTCTTGTTTCAGTTTTTCATTTCTCCAATTCCATGATTTGCCGTCTCTATCTTCTCAATATATATCTCAAAATCCATAGTTCGAGGTTCATAAAAACAACCTCCTTCCCCCTCGCCGTACTGAACGATAAAATCAATGAAAACAAACATTATTTTTAGTCTTTATTTTCATGATTGGCGGAGAAAAGTTATTCGCGCATATACGTCTTTAAACTTTTCTCTATCCGCAGATTTTCACCACGGATAGAGAACTCGTTGCTGGTCCCTCCTCCCCCTCCATGCAGTTTTAGTTGCAGCTTTAGCTTCAGCTTCAGCTTCCCAGTTTTACCGTTCAGCTTCACAGTCCGCTAACTTTTTCGCAAAGCTTACTGCAGCTACGGGGATTTCAAATTTTTGTTTTATATACTAAATGGAGAAAAAGGAAAAACGATCCATCGATAAATAAACCTGTCTAGTGCCTACATCAAATTCATCTACGGCCGATTATCTAGTCCAATGAAAAATTTTTGCTAATGCAGAAAGACAAAAAAAAAACACACAGACAAAACCAACCATAATCATTGTAACAATCGTAATAACGTGTAATTAACGTTATTTTCAAATTTTTTGATTACAGGTGCTGACATAACCGAAGATGCTCATACTCCAAAATAATTTCCCTGAAGAAATACCAACCCTCGAGACCTTAGACGCGTAGTAGGGTGTCCTCGCCAAAGAGGTGAGTAAATAATGAAAATCGTAATACAACTGTAATTGTGAAATCGTAAAATTTTTATCAATTGACAATTTATTCATTCTACTTTCTTTGTTTTTCCTCTACGTTTCTTTCAACTTCTTCATCTTTTCGAACAAATGAAGTAATACGAAAGAAAGAAATTCAAAAAAACGAGAAAAGAGAAAAACTACGAGTGTCTTTCTCGAAAATTATTCTTCAAATAAAATTTTCTCGCAATTGAAAACCGTATCACTCTGAATATCACAATAATTGACATATACATAGAGAGATATTCTTACTTGACTTATTCGCCTGATAATAATTCATCGAAATTTCGCGGTTAACTTTTACGTTATAATTATGAACGTTATACCACCGAACCCCGACCGTTATCACCATCACCTTCCGTTTTGCAAACCATTTTACAAACTCACCGAAATAACACTCCAAGTTACTTTATCTCTCGCACGCCATTGAGTTCACATTGTTTTCTCTTGCCTCTTTCTCTTCGCCCCGCGGTTTTCACTTTGAATCGTACAATTCAACATATTTATTATGCTGATAATTTCTTGGTGTTTTTTTTATTTTTGTTCTCACTGTAATTTCTCGTTGTTCATTTTCTGTTTCACCGATATTCATGAGAATCCCGAGTGCTGTTTCAGTTTGTCAAGATTTGGCTCGGGAAATGAAATTTGTTTCTGTATGAATGCGTTTTTTTTTTTCTCCCATTGATTCGTGATATCCGCCAATTTGTGAATTCGTGTACAAACTTCTGTTTCACGTATCTTTCAGGGGGAAAAAAATGTCGATGACAGGAAGCCTGATGGGTTACGAAAATAATAACGAGGTCAATCAGGCCAAATGTAGTAAGAAACCTGGATTAAAGCCACTTCCGGTTGTGTCGAGCGTTAACTCGAGCGGGGTTACTACTACGACTAGCAAAATTCGAAGGAATCGTAATCCACCGAAAAGAGAATCGTGTACGAGAGGTCACGTCAATAGCTTATGGTCCGTTTGGTATGGAATCGGTGCTGTTGCCATTCAAGCATATATCGCTACTAGATGCGCGAAAAGATTCATCGGTAAGAAATGATCATGATTGATTATTATTCTCAAAATGAGTACTAGCAAACTAGCATAAAATTTGGTTTCTTCTTCCTTGTTTTCCGTTTCCTTATTTTTTTTTTTTTACGAAGATCAAATTGCGGAGGAATGATTATAATAGGATCTTCAATATAAATTCCGGTGGATCGATATTTAATCATCGATCCTATCTTCTTCTTTTCTTTTGGTTTTATTCTTTTTTTTTTTCTCGCAACTTTTGCAATTTCTATTTCGATAATTAGTTTTTCTAAATTGTTGAATGATTATCTCGTTAACCGCTCGATTATAGTCTCCGCCGATCGTTCGACGATCATTCTTCGAATCAAGTCGATTGGTTTTTTTCATAGAAATTATTGAATTATACGCAACTATTTTCTTTACAGCATATCTTTCTCTGCCTTGGCCCACGGAAGCGCCTCCGCCAAGGTTTGAACTCCACGCATGTCTTATTCTCGCCGGTACCGGGGTCTTACTACTTCCCATACTATTGGCGGCGGCATTTTTCAAATTAGGTAATTTGGCTAATGACGGTATCAAATTAGGACGTCATTTGAGCGCATGTACCAGGGACCCACCATCGTCATTGATCAACAGCAATCAAGATAACGGTGAGTTGTTCATTTCTTTTTTGTTCATTTATTTAACTGAATAATTTTCTCACTTCTCATCGGACACGGAAGGGTTTTTCATTTGAACACAAATTTTTTGGTTCAATTTTCAACAATTTAACCCAAACTTGTTTTCAATAACTCTTCTTCCTCAAATATTCGCAACTGTTTTATTGCGCTTGGTACATACATATGTATACCTACCTATACCTACGTACTACATACATGGAAATTTCTTATTCATTTTTTCAAACTCTTTCAATTCAGATGACGCTTCTTCGTCGCCACGCGTTTATTTTTATTTTATTTGTTTCGGTTCTGGTCCCCCCCCCCCCCCCCCCCTTTTGTTCTCTTCGATTTCTCCGTCCGATTTTTTGATTACGGTTCTTCGATTCGCTCATCATGTTACGATATTATTATTTCATGTGTGACAATTTGTTTACAGGTTTAGCCACAAATCTTTGGAGACACGGAGGTCCTACGGCGGCTTTCATACACCTATGTACGGCGATGTGCTTTCTGCTTCCATCGCTCTTAATGGAAGCGAGGTTAATTCACGCCGGATTTCTACCCAAGGGTTAGTTCTCTCTTTTTTCCCCCCGTTTTTTCTCCTTTTTCTCAATAGAATTTTGCAAATTTGAAAGAAAATTGACGATCTTCTATTGACTGGTTTCTCATTTCTTTGTTTTTCTCACGTGTCGCTCGCCGCCCCCCCCCCCCCCCCCCCCCCCCCCCCCCGGGGCGTTCGCTTACACATTCGCAGCTGGGTATTGTTTTTTTTTCAATTCTTATGTCAGAATTCTGACAGATTCGATTATTGTTTTTTTGTTCGTCTTTTTTGTTTTTTCTTCACACCGAAAAATAAGAAGATTAGAAAACAAGAAAATTCATTCGCGTTTTCTAACCTCCGCGCCGCATCCTCCGTGCATGAACGCTTTACGAATTTTCAACGATATCGAATATCCGGCGATATATCCGGGCGGGCATCCTTCTCCCTTTTTATGCCGTATCGAAGAAAACGAGAGGAAGGAAAGAAATTTATAAGAAAAAAAAGGAAAGGAAGGTAAGGGAAGGGACGGAAACTGGAGGTGGACCGCGAAAGTGAAAAGAGAATAAAGTTTGGGGTTCAAGGGAAGAAAAAGGAAGAATCCCTGAGGTGCAGGGTTATTAGAATTTTGGTATAGCCGGATAAATCTCTGTCTCGTATCTTTCTCTCTCGAGAAAGGAAACGAATAAAAAGAGGGAAAACAAAAGAAAAACACTTTCAGACGAGCTTTCATAAGCACGATACATTTGCGGATTCTGTTGAACGCGGGTTGAGAGAGAAAGAAAGAAAATAATAAAATATATCGCAATACTTAGGGCCGTTAAATTTTTGTACAGCTAAACTATATTAATCATCGTAGAAAACGATGTTGCCGAAAGTACGAAAAATGCGATAGAATGATATATATTTTCGATTACAAAAAAAAAAAACAAGAGAGAGAAATGAAAATGTATTTTTGTATAACTTTTGTGCGATTTTCGGAAAGAAGAGAGAGAGCGAGAGGACAAAAAAGAGTATAAAACGAAAGAAAAAGAATTAGAATCGTATATCTAATTGACGTCTAGGCATCACTGATAGGTATTTATAACTGTAAAAAGTAGTGTCCATAGAAAACAAATCGATCAATAAGTTATTCGAGATGAAAAGTTCTTCTGATTGCAAATTCCTGTGGCTCGAATCTCACAGAGCTTTGATTATAGCCAGTGCTAATTGTACTACCTATAGCTGCACGACCCTTGTGTCAAAATGAACTTTCGAAAGCCGGACGACGGTTCGCCAAATTCCACGTCGAGGCGAAGTGAATTTGCTGATTAAAATTCAAAGTGCCATTTCCGGAATACTGGTATATACTTATAAGTTTTTCTAATAAGAACGTCAGTGCCAAAAGCAAGATTTTAATGCCGGAAAATCGTATAATTTTTGTTCTTTCATTCGTCGAGAAACATGAAAATACGTTCAGATAATCGAAATTTGAAATTTGGTCGACTGACGCCAAAAGGCCGTATTCTCTTCCACTTATTCCAAAAGGTCGTATCCACGAATTTTGTTATTTTCTTAACTGCTTTGAAACTTCTAAAACGCGAAGATTCGTCGATATTTGGGAAAAGACGAGAATTTTTTTGATTTTCTAAGAGAGATTTTCTAATACGCCCAAATTTTTGTTATTCTTGCGAATACTCTGAAAACTTTCGATTCGTAAAGATTATCGATGTGTCCGAGAAAGAATTTGCTGAATACGACCTTCTGCTATTGTGGGAAAGAAAATTTGAAAATTTGTTTTTCGTTGAAACCAAAAGCTCGTATCCGCCGGCACCTACGGCTTTTTGGCTCGAGTCGACCAATCTTCAAATTTCGTTGTTGTAGATGATGTTTCCGGATGAATGCGAGAGAAAATCGGTTATCATTCGAGAAAATCGACAACGCGTTAGCTTTTCGAAAACATTGATACTCGAAACCGAACTTGTATTACCAGTGCGTCTCATGCAATTATACAACTTTGATCTGAAACATTCTTCAATAGCGAGTCTAGTTTTCGAAATATTTTAATGCGTAGTTCAAAATGAGACAGCCTGTATACTATGAAATTAATTTTCCCAAATATTCTTACGCGGGGGATGAAACATCGCTGAAAAAGAAACCGATCATAAATTTTAGGGGTGTTTTCGTGTTCACCTATCGGTGATTAGATTTCAGCTTTTCACATGCGATCCTGAAACACGACACTCTTCTTGATCTTTCTTATTGCATTTTCTCAGACTACTTTTTTATTTCATCCTTCTTTTTCTCTTCCGTTTTATACAGCTATACGGTTTTAAATAAAATTCTCAACAGCTCCGAAGCGCGAGGCTCTTTTCACCTGATCAAATCCCTCAGGATTCTATATAATTAATTCTAGAATATTGATATTTTATCGAAGCTCTTTCAACGTCTTGAAGGCCGATTAATTGATACACTTTTCTATTTTTTCTCTCATTCCCATTTTCTCCCACGACGACTTCGTGATTATTATTTCCGGTTGAATATATCGAATTCCTCAATTCTGTGCGAAACGAATCGATAATGAATCATTTGATATGATACATTTTGGGTGGAGAAAAAGCTGCGACGCCTTAGGAGGTTTTTTTTGTATTCTTCATCATTAGGAAAATCATTATTAGATCGCCGTGTCCGCCATTTACTGAAATTTCGTATGGAGATAATGTATATACCTCGAAGTTTGATGAATATGGAATATATTTTAGAATTTCGAGAATCGTTTCAACCATTTTTTCTTTCTACATGAATTGATCATTTATATTGATGAATTGAAACTATGATTTTCAATCAAATTTCACATATTCCGGGCTCTTTCGAAAAATGTCTCACACATTTCAATTGAAAAAATCATTGCAATAATTGCAAACACCGGAAAAGCATTTTCTTATTCCGTTCATAAAATGAAATAGAAAAAGTTTGGAAAAATTATCAACTTTTTTTAAAATGCGAAACATTTCCAATATCGTTTTGGATCAAATTTCATACATTTCATGAGATTTCTCTATAGAACGGAATCGAAATACTGGGACATATAGCCACCGTATTTATCTAGCTACAAATGAGTCTTGTGAAATTCTTAAAATCCTTCCAGGCCCGGTCGAACTTTGAAAAAAAAGAATGAAAATCTGTGAAAAATCTGTATGAACAAACACAAAAAAATAAGTGAAAGCAAATCGAACATAATTTCTGAAGAATTCGAATCCTTTTAACTTCTTTCGGTACTCTCTTTTCGTAATAATTATTTTGTTGTTTTCACCAACTCATGGAGCTTCAATTTAATTTTTCCTCAACTTGGAGTTTTTCTTTCTGTTCCTCCAACTTGGTTGTTAAGTCATCTAGACAATTCCTTTTTTTCTCTTTACCTCATTCATTTTTATCTCATTGTTATATTTGTTCAAACTTCGTCATAGAAATGAAAATAAATTTTTAATTTTTATTCAACAAATGTAACAGTTGATTCTAATTTTTTCTATAGAAAATTTCCGGCCATTTTGAACTCGATCGCTATTTACCTCTTGTTTTTCCTTTGTGCTTCGATTCCTTCCTTCTCTTGTAGTTTCTCATTACATTTTCAGACGATACTCTCGTCGGGCATATTAGGTATTAGGTATTAGGTACAGGTATAGGTATAGGCAGCAAGACCTTTTGGGATAAATTGTTCAATGGATAATCCGTCAGGTCTCTTCTCTCCTCTCCTCTCCTCTTCTCTGCTCTTCTCTTCTCTTCTCTTCTCTGCCGGAGGCAGGGGTTTAATTTCACAGTAAACCGAGCACAAGTATCTTAAATTTCGCGGGTTCGGAGGAATACCTATTTTCCTGCTACCCTACCCCCTTCCGTATTCTATACCATCCTTCTGTTCGGGTTGACCCCTTCTTTTCAGAAAGCTTGAAACATTACGGAAGCGTAATCCAATACCACAATTGACGGAGATATAGGGCGAAGGAGAAGGGTGGATGGATGTAGGTTACAAATTTGACATTTTTTTCCGAATATACATTTTATGGACATGAAAAATGACTCTCCTACGGTATAACTCTGCAAAGCTTTCAATTAGCCGGGAGGCAGATACAGTTGAATTTTATGAAAATTATTATGATATTAAAAACGAAAGACAAAAGTAGACATGAAGAACACAAAATGAATTTTTTTTTCTTTCGTATACATATATTTCTGAAGAGATCAGGAATCGAGATTCTTGGATCAAGAATTTGATCTCACAAAGTTTGAGCCCTCTGAAGTACACTGGTTAATTTAGTCGTAAGCTGATAATCAGACACAGCTGCCTGTAGTATTACAGAGGCTTGAGTTAATTTCAATTGGTTGAATTTTCCCTCTGCAGTTTCTAATTTCTGGTTGTAGTGATACTTGTCGTTAGTTGTAAGTCAAATTTCCCACCAAGCTGACGCTCGCGGTGAGAATTAGGAAATTAGCTTATAGTTTGATATTTTGCTAATTATGAACGCCCGGTCTCTTCTTTCAGTACCACGGAAGAAAACCAGGACGGATAATTTTATCCCTTTGTTTTACACATATATTTAAAATTTCAACTTAACTTTATAGTTGATTAATTCATTCAATACGAGATCGACAAAATCGAATGTGAAATTTGGACGTTCTTACGATTATATTGATGAAAAAAGCCTACCGATGAAAACTGTCGCCTTGCAAACGAAGCAATTTTTCAGTTTCACTGCACTTTTTCTTTCTCTGGAGGACGGAAATATTGAAGAACGGAAAAAATCTTGACAATTTTACGTTCTCAGCTCGTCGGTAGTTCTTCTTGTTTGCTCTTTTCTTGTCAACTACTAGCCAACATACTGCGAGCTGAGGGGGAAACAAACATGTGAATTTTTTCCCACGTGTACGTGTAGGAAATGCCGTAGCTGTAGGTTTATGGTATCGTGGAATAAACTCTGATTAATCTATAACACCTTCTCCGCACACACACACACACACTGTCGACAATCTGTCGTCAGCTTGGTTGCATACTGTAATATACACATGATACATACGTGTACCAGGTATATATCCAGGTTTCTGCCAGCAGGGTTTAGCTCCGGTACATAACTGTACTGTTTATATACATATAGGTATACCCTGTACCTACCTATATACAGGAAATTCGTCGTCGTAATTTTCAATGAAGCTAGTAGCTTCGGGTATACATAGCTACCTACCACAGCCCGTGCCTGACGCTCAACGCCAACCCCACTGATTGCATTGTTTCGTGCCAAATTCTATTACAATCTACACCATCAGCAATGAAAATGGGATAAACGTATGCGAAAAAGTGGGAAAGAAATAGGAGAGGGGTGGATAGTGGAAAGATGATAATGATTTTTTGATACCGAATTAGTTGTAGGGAGAAAAGTTTGAACGAAGAATGAAATGGGGTTGGAGTCAGTCTAAATTTTTTCAAATTGCGTTCGGCTCCGTTGGGTATATCAATAGATTGAAAGGTTTCGATGGAATTTCAGAAAACGAAATACCCTACTTTTTTCTGATATCATGATTTATTTTTTTTTTTTTGTAATTTTTGATCAAATTTAACTTCAATTGATATTAGCAGCAAATCTAAACTACAACTTTTTGATCCATCATTCTTGTTCTTTAGATTGAATTTAAGGAAAGAAGGAAACAACTAGCCTGCCTCTTTCGAATTTGTCAATTATTGTATTGTTTTTTTCTTCTTCTTCAATTCCGAAGACTGATTGCCCCAACCTTTTCTTACGTCGTTAAAGTCGGAAGCTTTAGATGATTGAATGTCGACGGAAAAATCACTCCGTTCTGAGACTAACAAAATTAGAGATAAAATGATGGATTATGAAAATCTGAAATTATCGATTATAATCCTTCGTACTTGATTTTTGATTCTAACAATTTTCGGACCGACTAATTTTCTCATCAAAACTCAATTAGAGGTTCTGAATTTAACGATATCGGAAGAGGTTTGAGCAGTTAGTTTCCTAAATTCCGTAAAAATGGTACAATAAAAAGCTGCGATTGAATTTTTTTAAATTTCTTTTATTGAATCATGGTAAGAAGTATACAGTTGGAAAAATGCAGCTTTGTTCCAAAATTCAAAGTATAAAAAACAAGTGGAATAACTGAGAGACATTTTTTGTTCTGTCTTTTGTGCTTCGAGCACTCCTGCAATAGGGTGATTTTCCAGAATTCAAGCTCCATGAGCTTTCAGTATGAGACTGCATGGTTCAGGTACATGCATACACCTGCAAGTCGATCAATACGTCGTCACGGACGTTCCCCGGCCTTATCTTACCTCGCTTCGTTCTTCTTGCACGCCTTGCTCGTTTTACACCTTATGGTGAAGTCGTGCCTCGTATCTTGAACCTTAGTTATTGTACGCGATTTCATCTCTAACAATACTCGAGAGCTGTTCCGCCGAAGCGATATCAATCTTGTTTCCAGAGAACTCAACCTTCGACCTTCTCTCTCACGTGTTCTCATCATTTTTCAAATCAACGATTTTCAAAACCGTAATTTTTCTTTATACTTCATCAGAGTACAAAAAAATTGTCCCCACCTTACGTAGAAACGGTAAAATGAAACCACGAGAAACCTCGTTTTTCTGCATTCAACCAATCAGATTCACGATCCAGCATTCCAGAAATCACGAAAAAGCTCGTGAGGATATAAATTATACAATTTAGATTACTAAAAGCCGATTTTTGGCGATCCGACGAACCTTTTTTCATTCTCTTTACTCAGCTAGAACGTGTTTAAATATACAGAGGAGTATATTTAACACAGAAACGTCGATATTCCAGCTATTACCAGGTAGTGTCGTTCGTTCCAGGGAGTCGAGAGAGTGACGCGGTAACCACGCGGGCCACCGGTATGGTTGGCAAGTACAACGGCACAACGCTGTAGTAATTTTATGTAAACTAATTAGCAGGTAATTTGATTAGCCTGAGCGCGTGCTCGACCCGAAACGACGCACAGTGTTCCACCAATCAAGCGAATCAACTCTCCAGCTATACCGGAATTCCGGAAATGGTAACAAAACGCAAGAGAGTTAGGTACGACGGCGACGTGGCTGGGATTAACGATATAGAAACCAACAATGGAAACACATTAATACCATCTGCCTTTGTTAAATTTATGATACCCAACTACTTCTACTATTATCCTTGGGGCTCGGATTTATTATTGTTATAACTTTTTCTTCAGATGCAGTAGCTATTGTGTTTTTCTGCATTATAGAGGTTAATCTGGTGGCAATGTCACTCGCAATTGGCACGAGGGTGACATTTTTTTGTGCATAAGAAAAACTAACGCCAATTGGACAGCTTTGTGGAATTGTGAGAATACCATTACAAGTAGAAAAAGTTCGATATATTTCGAAAAACTTCTGTTTTCTTAATGGTATTCTGAATATTCCTGATAGATTCATTAACGCTGAATAGATACCCGTTTACAGAATTGATCTATCGTTTCTCGTTCATGAATCAAATCGATTTTACGTAAACTGGCGATAAGTAGCCATTTTCAAAAGTTTTTCATACCGGAAGTACGCATGGTGCCATTTCATTTCAAAGTATGTAAGTATCAAGCTCAATGCTCGGATTGAAATTCAGCTGAAACTTTCCCAATGAAAAGGATCATCGATTTTTCAAAATGGCCACGTGGGCCGCATTGACAATTTTTGCCATTTTCCGCAATGGCACAAACTTGAACGTTGATCATTTGCTGAATGTGAAACGATAGAGAGATTCCGCATACGAATTTGGACTCGGAGTTGAGGAATGCATAAGATCATTGAACGGACACATTCTAAAATTAGTTGGAAAGTATTAAATTCTTTGCGAAGTTTTATGTCGTCATATTCGAAACGGCGAAACGGCACGGTACGGGGTACGATGATATACTTTTTATGTTCGCAGTGGATTTATGATCCACTGGCCTTTAATTTTCATTTCCGTTTCATTTCCTGCTCACGCTGTATGGCATAGTTCATACGCGGGTTCGCCAAGGTAGCATTCACACACGTACACCCTACAATACAAATCTACAAATGCATGGTTGCAACGGAACATGGTCGCTTTGGGAATCGTAAAAGAGCGTTGGTTACGATCGGTCTATTCCCTCCATTGTATTTTCAACCCGTAGTAGCTGTGGGTGGCCGGCATACCTACCTAGACGCGACGGTGTGCTCGTGAATTCGTTTTAGTATATCATGCTCATTCCAATATTCAATACCATACCGCCTTATCCCTTCTCTCTTCCTCTACATATTCCATCTATTTACAGTTTATTTTCAACCTCCAGTGTATCGACTGCACGGTTATATCTATGGCCAATACGATAGTAGACGCGCAGCTATAGCTGTGCTCTGAACAAACAGCAGTTGCACAAATTCTCATACGTTACATTACTCTTCTCACATTGACGTACAATAAATCCAGCAATGCACAATAGTCTTCGTTGTCCATCGTGGTCACCAATACCGAAAGCGACTCTACGCCATAATGCACAATGGCCAAAACTCTCCAGAACACTTTTCCCCACTAACTAAACACTCGACAATTTTATGTTTCATGCACTAGACTCACTTCTAGTATCACTCGTGGGTACTTCAACCCTCCTCGAGTTACCTCTCGACTTTTAATCTCGTTTTTCTATTTCTCTCACGGTTTTAAATTCCTATGAGAGTCTTGTTCCAGCATTGAAAAATTGCACCAGGGTAACAAATGATGTATATCGTTGATCGGAAATGTGATAAATTATAAGCTACCAGTTTCTCTGTGCACTCAATGAAAATCATGCAATAATCTATTCATGTATTGATTCGTTCCATCCAGTGCAAATTTCTAGTGGGTACATTCACTAATACTAAGTTCGATAACGACATGATGGGTATAGCAAGAAACGCAATGCTGAGTACTCACACGAATGGAGCTATTACACTTTGAACATTCCCTTCTATTCTCTAGCCAATGAGCGGTCGATGCATTCATGAACTTGATAGTGAAGAAGAGAGAGATAGAGATGAAAATGCAACTGTTGCACTCTACGACCCTGGCCGTTGGAGTCGCGCATTGAACTGAACGAATTTAGAGCGTCAGCATGCAAATCAACGGGGAAACTCAGCAACTCTCGTCTCCATCGAGGGAGAAAGTTGGCTTGTGTTCAAGGGTTTACAGTTTGTGTAGCGAACTAGGAAATGTCAGTGCTTTATATTCTGAAAATCGATTATATCGGCTGTGGAGCCACAACACTCCATACTTGATAAACTCTGAACTACATGAATTTGAAGATGAGGAAATTGTGAAAGTCATAGTGCTTGAGAGAGCAACGAAGAAGTACGCTGTTCTCATTTTCAAAATAATTGGAAAATCGTCTTTTGCGGGAAAGGAGAAAAGCTCTTTTCATTACTTCCAGATGGTTATGTCACTTGGGGCACACTGTTTTCTTTTCTTAATCTTTTGGATTAGATTTAAAACTTTATTACACTTTCTTGTGCCGGTGCCGAGAAGGAGTCGGGAATTAAACCGTCCCTGGTAACTTGCACAGCTGCGGGGGGTCTTTTTTTCTCTCCTATTTTCTTGCGGACTTGGACAATTTCATTCTTCTATTTTTATTCTTCTTCTATTCTTCCTCGAGCTCTGCTCGGAAGAGTTAAACGATCCTGAGCCCTCCGGTTTGTGCTAGATGGCGCATCAGCTAGTTTGGCTAATTAACCGGTGTCTCTGGCTCTCTTCCTTGATTCCACCACATTTTCTACTCACTAACACCGTAGCGAGTTTGGGTAAAAGTTTTAGTAGGATCGTACGTAAACCACGACTATGTTTTAAATCATTTTAACCGAACCAGCTAGCAAAGTTTTCCTGCCACGAAAGCGTGACACGAAAAATTAAAACTTCTAAATTAACCACTAAAGCAACTTAGGGAGGGTTGTGTTATGTGGTTGAAAAAAAAATATTTCACAACGTTTCTCTTACGTTTAATAAACGTGCGTCGGTGGAATAATAATCTTCTTTTCCATTTCCGTGCCACGTGCCCAACGTTGGGCACCGAATTTCCAGAAAACTCGAAATGTCTGCTCGCAATAAATTTCGGAAGGGTGGAATTGAGTCCTTCAGTTCACAAAGCGGTCTCTAGACGGTGAAAAACTAGGAAACCACTGCGCCTCTTTGTCGAATGTAATACCTACTGGAGACTAGAAAAGAAGGAAACGAGGAGAAGAAACGTCTTTTTCAAGATAGAAACGAAGTTTTGCACAAGTTTCTATAAAGCAAGACATCGCCCTTGGTCTGGGGTTGGTCGAAGGGAGGATGGAGGAGGGACACTATTTCACAACATGCAGGAAATTACAACTCCAGACTACAGTGGAGAGCCTCTATTATAGTCCAGTACTCGTGTGTCCATTCGACTTCCTCTATTCGAAGACTAGAATACTGCAGTCAACTCGTATTTCTAGATTCGCGAAGCTTCTTCGTCCGGTGCAGGCATAGTGTTTTATGCTTCTAGCTTAACTTTTTTTACGTGACTTGTTCTCCACTTTTATCACTTCCAAAGATCGGTGTACAGGGAGCTTTCGGAACAGTACCAACTCCAACTTTCAACCTCTATCTTTAATAACGAAATAAGACCTTTGAGAACGTTGCTATAACGGATAGGAGCAGCATTCGTTTTCTGTAATATATGAGGGTCGTAACTGTGACACGAGTATCGTAAACAACTGTCCTATAAAGGATATATTCCCTCAAACCCTTAAGAAAAAAACCTCCTTTGGAATACTCTGCGGGCTCCAAAAGAACTGAGAACTTTATTTATCCCCAGCAAACATACTCCAAACATATTGTTTTATATCGTTTGACATGCCTCTCTCTCTCTCTCTCTCTCTTTCTCATTTCACACTACACTGCCTCTTCAAGTTTTTCACACCCACTTGAATCCTTCGGTGTCATGTCAATTCCTCTCACTCAACTTTTCACTTCAACCTTCTAAGAAGATTCGTTGAATTTCGTTGTCAAAGAAATGGGAGACGATGTCCCTGATGAACGAATTCAATTAAAATTTACTTTTCATATTTTTCTGCAGATTTTATCTAAAAAAATGTTCACGCTTTTTCCTCCTTATTTTCATTGCAGAAGCAATCTGGCGGACTGATCTGGACTGGGTAGTGATTCACGAAGATCGTTTGGTCGTTTTGAGTTTCATGAATCCTCCAGGTAATCTGAGCACACTTTCTGGCTATATTACACCTCAGCCATACGTTACTTCGACATTATTCGACGAGGATATGGACAGCATTGTAACATCGACGAGCGAGTTGCCGAATAGTGATGGGATGGTTGAAACTGAAGCTGGAACATCATCGACTGGTAATTTCCGTACAATTTTCCTCGGGGTGACAATAGCATCGAATAACAATTCGATAACTCCAAAGTCTAAGACCACCACGGTTCCTACTTTTTTAAACACCGTTTTAAACACTTCGACTACGAAAATTTTGATCACCACCTCATCACCTTCAACCTCTACTGCTCCCACGAATACTACCTCGATGAGAACAAACGCGAAAGAAATTCTCAGTGATACTACCACTTCGATATTGAATACAAAGATCACAACGAAAGGAAACTTTACACCGAAAAAACTGAACCCAACTAAAACAACTCCAAAAAATGGAACGGTTAAGATAAAATCCAAACAAAAAGTCACTGCAAAATCTAACACCACTAGACCAACTAAGCCTACAAAGGGAAACATGACTGCGGAAAGTATGGCTCTAAGTATGAACAGCCTGGCCGATTTGGACAGGCCGGAAAACCTGAATCTGGAACTCCATTCAGGTCGGTATATCGATAAAACCAATGAATTGATCATGAAATCTCGAATGAATGGGGACTTCACCTCTCTCTCTCTGCATATATATTTCCAGGTGAATCCTACGGTCCTATAACACTCGAGTACCTAAATTATGCAATGGCACTCGCAGTTTACTCCGTCAGATACCCTGCGGTATTTTGGTCATGCAATAAAGCCTTGGGAACAATATTCAGTCTTCAATTGCTCGCTAATTCTGCCCAAAGTTTACTTGCCTATGCCGGAATGTCCGTTCTTTATAAGGTAAACACCGATTTTGAAATGCGACTGAAATTTCTGCCCGTCGTTGTGATATACAAAATGGTCGTCAGATATAATTCAACATTCGTGCATCGTTTATGGTCCTCAGGTTCAGGTCATGGGGCCACTGAAGGTGTTACCTATGCTCCGACATCGTACTATATCGACGACCAGCACGATTTCAACATTCCTCGGTGACTCTTACTTCTTGCTTAACCCCCATGTGACTTTGGCACTGTTCGCGCTCTCCTCTTTACTCGTATTATGTTCGAGCATGGTGATGTACCTCTACGCTCACGGCAGGTAAGAACGAATCGTAATGGCACTTCTGTTTAGCCCCCCCCCCCCCCCCCCCCCTGCCCCTCTCCGTCCCATCCTCCGGATCTAAATATAAGAGAACCCGTTCAAGTCCGAACCTATATGATTTCAGGTTCACAGCATTTCTAAACCAGGAACGTGAGCGTCGTGTAATACTGTTGAAGGAAGGTCGTGACGGTAACGGGTGGGGTTATTTCACGCATTGCGTTGCCCTCTGCGTTTTCTTAGCCATATCGATATGCAGCGCGCCTCTGCTCTACGATTACACTGTCGTGTATCGCGGCAGTTTGGACGGCGCGGTATTGGCTTGTATAATCAGCACCGTACTTCATTTGTTCCTTTGGCTTGTTCTATGGGTATTCCTCACGATAAAACAAAAGTGGATATTCAAATTGCGCGTGACCATTGGTAGAGCTACCGTCCGATCTGCCAGGTCAGTCAAACTTGTCACCGACGTTGATCTACTGTCTGCAAGAGACGACGAGGAGGGAACAAATGCCCCGCTTCTCGTTGTTGGTAACGGCAGGACTTACACGATCGCCGATACCTCTCCAAAAAAAGCTATCATGAGTGTCATTCAAAAAGCTGCCATGGAGCGGAAAGCCCGTGCACAAGGTACGAGTCACGAACTGCTTTTTCTTCATCCGAAATCCCGTCGATTTATAAAGTTATACAAATATCTTCGTATTCCTCCGTTGTTGTTTTTTTTTATATTTTTTCTCTTCGCTCGGTCTCTTCTTATTCCTACCCGTTTTTCTCCAGGCGGTAACTCTGACTCCGTCGATGGCGAATCGAATGCTGATGGCGACGAACAGATTTACTGGTTGAGACCAAAGCTCCGCCCGTCTCCTGCCCAGTCGCCGACTGACGGTACCATTGGTACCATTCCCCAGGCTATCGGCGACAAGGGATGGCTGAATAAGAAACTTAAACCAAAAGTCACCTTCAATGATCTGCCCAGTACGTCAGGCGCGCGGTAACTACCCTCCTCTCCTCCCTCTTGGTGTCTTTTGTGTCTGTCTCTGTCTTTCTTTGCGTCTTCTTGCGTTTTTTTTTTCTTTTTCTTTCCTCGCCTGCGCTCTATGTTTCATACAATCTGTGCACAATTTTAGTTTTCTTTTTTTTTTTCATCCGTTTTCTTCTACGTTTCCTCTTTCTTCCGAACGTCACTAATTTTCGTTGTCATGCGACTTCGTTCGCATTTTTTTTTTGTTTGTTTGTTTCGCTATTTTAGTTTCTCTCCATTTCCGTTCTCCGGATCGGATACAGTCAGAGATGATTCTCTGAACGGGGTATAACGGTTGCTCGAAATTTACGATTTTCAATTATTTTCAATCGGCTCGAACTGTGGAGAGCTTCCGGATAGAAAAAAAAAACAACATACGATACATGGGCATTGAAATTGCTCCGCGCGCGATAAAAAAAAAAAAAAGAAAAGAGAAAGAAAAAGTGACGAGGTGAAAAGAAAACAAAAAAAACAAAACAAAAAAAAAAGTAGAAAAGCAAGAAAAGAAAAAACGCGAACGAAAATAATAATAATCATCCCGCTTAGCCTCATCTTGTATCAGCTTCCGTGATTCATTCGTTGATAAAATTCATGACGTTATTGGAACGAAATTTGAAAAAAAAAAAACCATGTCCGATCGCAATAACCGGCGGAAAAGTGTTTGAGATTATTTGTAACGTATGCAATCTGTGTATACGTAATGTTCATTTAATATCACGTCTTGTACGTTGGGATATCGATGGATGGGGATGGGGATACGTATACGTTCATACATGTATTTTCAACAACGCAACACCGCCGGTATATGGTGAATGAAACGATTGATTGGAGAAAAAAAATAAAAATGATAATAAAATATTGGTACAATTGGGCGATTTTTGTTTATTTTTTGTTTTTTTCTGTTTTTGCCTCGTAACAAATTTTTGGATAAATTATCGTTCAATCGATCAACGATTCGGGAATATGATAGCTGAGAAAAGAAGAAAAAAAAACAACTTGTTTCGAATTGTTATTAATATTCGGATGACAGCACCTTCAATCCGTGCTTAAAGTTACAACTGCTTAGCTCACTGTAACTGTATAATGCACGGGTTGAAGGCGCTCTCATCCGATTAGGATCGCTATGCGCAACCATAAACACCTGAGGTTTCGCGTATCATGTTATTAATATTGTTGATTAGAAACAAAAAAAAAAAAAAAAAAAAACTAATGCCTATACAAAAAATTAAAAATACTCCAAAATTTCCGATTTCATAGAGTATCTTATTGATCCATCGATTACATCAGGCTTAAAATTTTGTGTTTGTACTTAATAAGTATATAAATAGGTAACTTATATTTGAATGTAATTCTTATTATTTTTGTTGTGGGGTTTTTGTACAATTTTTTAACAACCCAATTAATATTATTATTAACTGTTTGTTTCAACACCTATATTACGTTACGTGTTATACTATACATAAATGTATACACCTACACCTACGACATAATTGAATTTTCCGAAATCGCGTAAAATTGAATTATATTTGATATATGGTTCGTGTTTTTCGTTTCCCTCTCTCCTCGGTGCCATCGTATTGTATACAGTACGTAGATTAGAAGTTAACAAAAGAAAAAAAAACAAAAAAATTACGAACTCTGACTTTCTAGTCATTGATTATATAATAATAATAACAATAATAATAATAATAATAATAATCATCATCATCATCATCATCCTCGTCATCATAATAATAGAATTAGAATTTGAAAACAAATTCGAAATTGAAATTATTATTTGTGGATAGGTAGATACATACACACGTAATAAATTAATAAATTAGTTCATAAGGGCAGCCTCTTTATCTCTTATCACGATAATTAAATATAATATACCAAGGGGTTGATCACTCGCGAAGTCTTTTGAAACGTGTCGAATCCCGTGAAGTTATATAAAATTTTATGCAGTATGCGAAGCATACATGAAATCCGAAGTCTGGAGTTGAGTGAGATCTGTGAAGTCCCATAAAGTCTCATAATATCGCGTGAAGTTTTTTGAAATCCTATGATCGAGTGTAGGTATGTAATTCATGAAGTCCTAAAAATTTCTGTGAAATCCTTCGGAATTCTCTTGAGTATGTGAAATCCTGTGAAATTTTTGAAGTCTTGTAGCTCGGTGTGGTACACGATTTCTTGAAGTGATCAACCCCTCGTACGTATAGGTATAATATATGTTACGTTATTAGAACTTTCATTAGATCACACGATTATTTTTAAGTTTTCGTAAAAATATCGCACCAAACCTTGCACGCAAAATATTTACAATAGTATTATATTAATTACTTGATAATTATATATATATATATTTATATATTTTGTATTTTTGTAAGATAACATTTGTTTGTTAAATATACATCTGCATTATTCAGTTAACAAAATCGTCTACCATACTTGTATACTGACTTATACTAACTAATAACTATACTATATATATGTGTCACTCACACGCACCAGCGCTATTCCTCATTTAGCTTCGATTTCCTCACATATATACTATTTATATTTATGCGTATACCTATATTCGTATCGCTCATCTCGCTCAACTAACCATCCACTGTATGTCATTAACCGAAACTAATAACAACAATTATTAACAAATTTTCGATCGATAAAAATATGAAATCAAAATATAAACTGCATCGCTCTATAATGTACATACGCCTTAATATATTTCAAAAATATTGAAAATTAATGCTTGATGCGATTGTGAATCCAGATCACGATGTTCATTCGATAATTGAGTAATTGGTAATTTTGCAATTTTCTCGAATGAAAATCAACGTTGTTACAGTATCCTAGATTCGCATTTTCTCAATGTTCATCATGACGATGTACATTCCAGAATCGAATATACGATATTTAATTGGAAAATGAATGATACAAATCTAATATCGCTTTTGCAAATTGATTGGAAAAAGGAAGAGAGAACAAAAATTGATAAAGTTTGTGATACAGCTATACAGAGTTGAAAATCTTTTTTTTATTCCAATTTTCCTCTTCAGTAATAAGGGAAAAGCCAGACGAGGTATCGGTGATGGTGGACCGGATGACGATGGAGACTATGCTACACTACGGGAACTCCCATTGATCTCGGGAGCCCATGATCCAGCCGACGATTCTACTTCGGAGGAAAACAAGGTGAGAAAATAGAAAAAATGAAAATTTTCAATGTCAGATTCTAGATTCTCGATCATTCTATCTCACGTTTTCGTCACTTTTCGATTTGTCAATTTTCCATAGTTTCGATTTTCCAATTTTCTTTTTCACGCTCACAATTTTCCATACATTTAATATATTTTAACAGTGGGGAGGATGGCTGCTACCGCGTAGGAACAATGTCCATAAAATGGTTTATGTAAGAATATTATATCTGTAATGATATGATAGAATTCTATATATTCGTGTGCTAAAAAATATTAATACTTGTTCATAGACTAATCGCAACTACCTATATATATATAGGTATATATATGTCGTACGAAAACATAATTACGATTCAGAATTTTTTTGTCGTACTATATATACTCCTAATCCTAGATTCCTAGATTATATACAGTGGTGTAACTTGGTCATTTCGTCTTGAAGTAATATCTCCGTTATGCGATGAAAACATTCAAGTAATCTCCAGCATGTTCGCGTAGAAAATGTTCCCATAACTTACTTGTATTACCTGCTTACTTTGGTCTGATTGTGAAACATTTTACGCCGCAAGACGCTTCGACGAACCTCGATATCAGCAGTGAAAAAAAATATTCCCTCCACTTAGTGAGTTACTTCGGTAATATTTCATGCTGCAAGCATTTTCATAAATTTCGACATCTTCAAGTGAACAATTTTCGTATTGAATCCTACTCAATCCGCGAAAAATTTATGCTCCAAAGATTTCAGTGAATTTCAACATGTCGAGACAGATTTGAAGCGTTGCTAGAACGATGTACGTAAAATATCTTCGAGACCGTGAAAGTTTCATTCGGCAATCTCATTCTCACATCAATTATTGTTAGTCACTGCACCACTGTTTGTAGTATTAAAAGTTAGTTAACATATAGGCACATGCTAGCTTTAGATATAGGTAAAACTTTGGTAGAATATGTGCGTACGTATTTTTTACATATTCGAAGAGTTCGGTGCCAGAGTAGCCTAATATCCCTCATTCTCGATACGACTCATTGAAACTATCGTCAGCCATTCGGAATGAGCCTTCTTATGTGCAATGTGAGATAGCCTACTCTTACTCTGGCTCTGATCCTCTTATTCGAGTGTTGTGGATATCATGTCAAAATGAATGAGAGTTTAGACAACTAACGATTACTCGAATTGCAATTTGACACCAGTTACAATGGAGTCATAAATCTCTTGGCGAAATTATCAAAGACATGTTTCTGTGTTCCGTTGTTTTTCCATTTTCTCTAACGAATAGTTGAAAATAGAAGCAGAGAAAATAAGTATTTCGCTCCACTGAGAGTATAGAAAATATACCGAGCTACTCGATGTATGTATGTACATAGTAACCTATAATAGATGATTTTTCGTTATGCTAACGTAACTGAAATAGAATATTCTGATACCGGGTTTTTTTTCTACTAATTCACAAAATTACAATGCTACTTGATTATACCTGAATTCTGAAACATAATTCTCTCTAATTCTCTTATACTAACACTTCATGCATGCAATTTTAACAGCTGCTGGAGTGCGTGAACGATGATCATGTCACATACTATGCAAGTGCAAATCGTGACTTGCAGCCCTCCGAAGGAGATCCTTCTCCTCTTCTCACTCCTGAACCTCTCCCCGATCCTCCGCCTCTTCCTATTCCTCTACAACCTTTATCTCCCAGTCTAACTAACACTGCACCTACTAATTCTGAGGTCGTCACTGCACCACTGATTAGTAACACACAGGTACTAAACCACTTTTACTAATCGGTAGCTACATAAGCCGTTTGATTTCAATCAGTTTATGTGCGTTCTTACGGTCTCTTGAGATTTTTGTCACCGTCACTGATTAAAATCGTAAGAAATTTTGTGGAGAATTTTTCGACGACGTTTTTTGCCTCTCGCCTGTAACAACTTCACTATGATGAGTCGTGCAATCAGACCGTAGCACAATTTTTTTCTGCTCGTGAGATAAGGCATTTTGTTTATTGCCGATTGCTGCATGTGATTTTTTCCAACGTCCTCAAATTTCTTCCAGTAATCGTCATGTTCTTGTGTTGTTTTTTTTGTAGGATGTAGTCTGCCGACGATTGTTCGAAATTCGGAGAATTGGGAGTTAACGATTTTTGACAATACGCAATGTGCCTTGAGCAGTATTGTATATTCCTTTGGGAATTCCGAAATTTTGTCTGAATCTGTTCGAAATTAGTTAGAAACTTTAGCAATATTCGTGCGGGAGCTGACGAAACTATCGAAATCCCAGAAAGTAAAAACTTTTCAAGAGCAGGAAATCCTCATTGGGCAATTTGAAAAATCGTCCCACTCCCAATTCTGGAAGAAAAAGTAACTTGTATCGACGAAAAAATGACACGATGTACAAATTTTCCAGATAAACAGTGGACAAACACCACGATGTCTTCGTAGAGCGGATTCAGGAATGCCAAATGAGGAGTTAACTCCACGTTCAGATTTTTCAAATTCTCCACCCTTAGTGGACGGGGGTTCAGCAGTCCACAGTAATACAAGTAGCCAGAGCGAGACATCGAGCGGGGTACATTCCAACGCTTCGAACGCTTCGAACGCCTCAAACGCAAGTCACAGCAGTTCCCAACGGCGAGCAACAAGCATAGATGATCTATCTGGTCAACCTCGGGAAGAGCCACAGTGGAGGAGTTGTTCTTTGCAACGAGGAGTCCAGCCGCCAACAGCTGGCAAAGGAACATTCTCACCTCCAAATTCAAGGCCTGGTACGAGCCAGTCGTTCTCTCCCCAATACGTAAACCACACACCGTTGATAAACGGCACAGAAATGCTGGCAGGATGTCCGGCGGTGATTCTAGAGAATCCCAACGAGGCTACAGTGGTAATAAGGCGAAAGTTGTCCAGGCCGAAACTGAGCGAGCCTCTAAATCCGAACGAGGAACCATTCGGAAGGTCAACAAATATGCGAATGACCTCTTTCACGGAGAATAATGATCTTAGAAGCTTGCAAGCTTCTTCGGCAACGCTTCCGCACTATCCGACCCAGCCGGTCGTCAGTTATCCACATTGTTCCACCATGCCGTTGCCTCACGCAACGCATCATATCAATGGAAGCAACAACAGCAGTAGTAACAATAATAATATAGGGGGAACTGGAGGCGCCGGTAGTTGCGGTTCCGTTCCCAGACACACGACTATTCCCAATAATCATAATACTGCGATGATTCCGCCGCACACGACGCTTCCCTCGCATCATAACGGAGTCAGGCTTTTACACGGCGGACCTAATCCATTTGTTAAAAGATTTCCACCCGTACAATTAATTCACAATAATACTACCCCCTCGCCGCAATCTTGGTCTTTGCCGGGCGGTCATCACACTTTTCCTCAGTCGCAAATTGCTAAATTTTCTTCTACCACTGCCGCCGCACAAATCAGACAAAGCGACAGAGATTCCGCTAATTTTTCTATGGCCAGCAGCGGAGATTCCGATACTTGTTTGCCGCATTAATCAAGCGGTTTCTTTTATTTCTAAACAGATTTAAAGATTATATTAGGAATATTGTTATCCTCGAGGGATAAAAATTATCACGTTTTAGAAGTGTAATTATCGTTTAGTTTTAGGTATATATATTTTGGCATAAGTTTCATCGAATGAAAGTATCAATATAGTTTTTCTTTTGTTTCTATTTTTCTTCTTCGTGTGCATATTAATTATAAACTGTAAATAAATTCTTGTCTTTTATTGTAAATGAAGAGCTTCGTTTTTTTTTTTTTCATTATCGTTCTACAGCGACTGCTTGGGTGAAGATTAAACATCGATCGTATTCCTTTGTAAGTTTTTCCTTTCAATTTACAATTGTTTGTATTGGAAATATTACTCTAGTGGAAATCAATTACGAATAAACTGAAAAATCTCCCAAATTCCGTACAGAATCACCGATCCTGATTTGTACGAAGTTTCGAAGAATTTCCGAAGTTTCGTAGTTTTCCGTACAGTTTTTTCCGCAATTGATTTTCACCAGGCAATTAGTTAACCGATTGATAGATCGTGATCTATTTTTTCAATTATTAAACATTTTTCTTTTTTTTCGTTCTATTTCAATTTTATATCTGATATTCACGTTGGAATTGATATTCGCGCGGTAGTATTACTCTCTCATATATACATACCAAATTCAATCCACGCGAATCGCGATCTATTCGGATAAAATAGAAAATACCGTGTTGCATAGAATATAAATATTGTACTACCGTATTCTAATAACTTATCCCAGTTCTCATTTTACCGGAATACAATGGAGACCGGATGTTGAAAAATAATACAAATAGCTCGAACGTTTTGTCAAAATTTGACTACCAACGTGGAGAATAAGCAGACAGAAGAAAATCAGGAAGAAATAAACGGAAACCGAAAAATGGTCGAATATTTCTGAGAATAGTTTTTGTTTTTTTGAAATTGTAATGAGTCTGTATATATTCCTCATATATTCTTCTAATTATACTACAACTAAATACTCATCAATAAGTATCTAAATTTCAATAATCAAATTCTCTAACTCTGCTTACTCGGTGGATATTCTTCGTTTGTTCTATATTGTCAAATACATACAACATCGAGGTGGGTAAACTGCTCCTCAAATCTGGTGCAGGCACACCATTTCGTTAATAAATCATTTGGAAACTTCGGCAATCAAATAAAATTTGTAGAAATCTTATAAATCTTTTGAAATCTTTGGTACCTTTGAAATTTTCGAAATCTTTAGAAATTTGAAAACCCTGGAATACCGTATCCACACTAGAACTCACAAGTGGCTCATCCCTCGTACAACATTGTACAACAACAACGACGAAGAATCATGAAATCATTTTCGCTTCAGGATTATAAAAAAGACCATAATGATACCAATAATAATAACAATAACAATAATAATAATAATAATAATAATTATAATAATTATAATAAGCGTGTAAAAAAATAACCATAATAACATTGCCATTTCAATGAACAATTGAAATCCAATGTATAATCATACGATCGAAGATTAAGAAGAAAAGGAATAAAGCGGGGGAAAAAAAATAGAAACAAAGATACCTACGCGGCCATGAAACATGATTTCATATTGTGTTCGAATTATGTAATTATATAATACGATTGTGAAATTTAGTTGAAAAATTAAATTTGAAATGAAATTTAGAGATAATCGAAAGAATCGAAAGAATTGTGAAAATAAAAATTTCACGTATAAAATTATATACAATTAAGTAGTACTGTTTATCAATAATAAATAATATACGAAAATATATTGTTGTCAATATTATTATTATTATTATTATTACTATCATACCATACGTATAACGTCGTTGATGAATATCAGTATAAATTTTTGAAACACATGATAATGATAATAACAATAGCAATAATAATAACAACAACAACAACAATAATAATAATAATAATAATAATAATAATAATAATAATAATAATGATAATAGTAACAAACAATTACAAATTCGGCGTAGTAAGTAGTAAATGTAATAAAATATCGTAAACTATGCATATACATTATTGGTATACATGCAGTATGCCGACGCACACACATATATACATACATACATGCTACCATAAGTATACAGCCGTAGAATTTTTTACAAGGTATATATATATATATATGTATATGTATATATATATACGTAGTGTAATTGAATAATTAATAGCTGAATCTAGATATCATAATATATAAAATAACGTACGAAAAAATTATGATCGAACGAATTATGCGCGGAGTGCGAGGGTTTGTTAAATATGAAAATAACCGGTATAAACGAAAGGAAACAGAAAGAAATCACCCTGACATATCGTGCACCGCTATATAGCGGCCAGAGGACCATGCCGTGCGAGTAGATTATTAATTGAAAGAACGAACGGAATAGAAACAGAAATAGATATATTACATTTTTCATAATCACATACCAACAAAATTTGCAACAAAAAACGGAATAAGAAAATAGTTAAAAAAAAAAAAAAAAAAAAAAAAAAAAACCAGGCGAACGAAAGAAGCAGATATGGAGACAGAAAAACAAAACCATTGCACAACCGAAAAATTGGATTGAAATGAATAAGAGAGAGGACAAAGAAAATAATCAAGTGACAATAAAGGAATAATACTGATATAATACATAAATTAAAAATTAAAGATTAAAGACGGAAGAGAGAGAAAGAGTTAGATATGGTACAGTAAATTTTCAGATCAATCTACACCTACGTCTGATCATGATATCGATGTAAATTATAATAGGTACTATATACAACTTTCATAAGAAAAATCCAATTTCTACAATAATATTATACACAAATAATATAATTTCGATCAGTATTTTACGGTATAATTATACTGCGTGATATAGTGCAGGCATTTGTATGTACCTATACCATATGACATGTAGTATATTGTATTGATTCTTAAAAAGTTTCATATATACCCACCGACACCGGCTACTTATATGTACCCACTTAGCCACATTACGTATACTATACATTAATTAATAATTATCATCCTCGCCGCGCATTACAATACTGTGCGCAGTGATGAATATATTTTCTTACCATATTATTATAATATCCATAATCTAATAGGTATTTATTCTACAGACAATTCATTCAAGCGCAAGAAACAAAAATGATAAACGAAGGAGTAAGAAGAGGAGAGCAAACGATCAGTGTAACAATTATACTATATCTAATTATTCAATTACATTCATTCATTAATTCATTCGTTCATTCGGTATATATCACAAAAATTATCATCTATAAATAAGAATAATATCAGATTGAAATTTATCGAAGTTTTGAAATTTTCTGCGGATATACTACGATGTGTTAACAGAAAAAGAAAAAAGAATGTAACACAATATTTCTATGCATAGGCAACGACGGTTCATCTAGATTCGGTTTTGGCAGTCGAGCACCGACCCAGCGGGTCAAGAAATATCAAAAATGTACTCCGTTGAGAAAAGACTGGTATTCACGTATTACAAAACAATTACAAACCGCAAGCCAAATATTCTCACTTTGGAGTTAATTTTTGATATTTTATGAGGTATTGGATAGCCGATCGACTGCTATAACCGAACAGACAAACTGCACAAAGGTACTATCTCGATATGGTTGTATTTAATTATAAAAAATGATGATGATAATATGAACAATACCTAATATAAAGTGTTATTGTTATTTTCTGTATTATTATCATGCTTATGATTCATGATTATCATAAATATACAATTATCAATTAATTACAAAAATAAACTTACACGGCGAGTTTGATATTAGGCTAAATATTATATAAGATATATCCCCGATGATTACGCCGAGTATTTATTATTATTATACTTATTATGATCATTATTATTATTATGTATAGAATAGCATGGGGGAGGGAAATCACTCATTTTGTTTATAAATATCAATGGGGGAAGGTTTTTAAAAATAACTGTACTTATAATATATGATACACTATAACTATATAGATATATTAAGCTTAGAAATTTTGTAATCATCAATTATTACAACACGCGCCTGCTATATCGATAAGAAATAAAAATATATAACCATAATGAGAAAGAAAGAAAGAAACGAAAATAAAAAACGAACCATTTTAAAATATGGATGCCGTGATGTTTTCTGTTTTTTTTTTTCTCCAGAAACTAGAAGAACGAGGCGTTCGTTCGGCGTTCGAAAAAAACGCGTTGCTCAGAAACAAACGTTCCAAAAATGAATCTTCGAGAAACTGTTGGAGGGATCAGAAAAAATAATAATAATGTGCAAGCAATGTTCAACTCGATTTTGGAGGCTTGTGTGAAAATTATTGAATATTTAAACATGGGATTGAGAGAGAAGCTCCTGCTATGGCTCTTGGATACATGCTATGGAAATGTGATTTTGACTGACAAAAGGTAATTCCATAATAAAATCAACCGAATAATTCTCAAAACTTACTCATCTGTTTGAGAATTAAATTGAATACTGCTTCATACAACTTTTTTTCCGTTCAGTCAGTAATTTTTTGGAAACGATTTCTTCGAACGCCTATTTATCAGACATGCGATTTTCAAACGCCAAATTAAAGCCTCAATCTTCTTGTTGCCGGATAAGAAAAAAACGTCCGGATTTTATCGTACGTTTTAAGATTGGCCATTTTTTATCTTTGCCTGTGTATAAATACGGACGTATTGTTAATTACATTGAATCCATGTACAAATATTAATATCACATATTATATCACCCAATTATAGCTATTATATTATTAACCAGATTAGGATGATCATCGCCATTGTTGTTATTATTATTTGTCATTAATATCATTATCATCATTGAATATTGTAAATATATAATAATATGAATACGATGAAATATGGATATATATTATAATTAATAATGTGGCGGAAGTATAATACAGCCCCGAGTGCATGAATATTATATATTGTATAAAGACTGATTAGAATAGCTTTTAATGATATTATTTATTCAATGTAATAACAATATATATAACAGTATCATACATGAATTATATTTCTGTGAAGGATAAAAATAATAATAACGATAATTATAATAATGGTAATAATATATTTTGAAGACCGACTGTTATAATGAAATAATATACTGTATAAGTATATACTTATATATCAAGGGAAAAGAATATAGGAAGAGAGAAAAAAAAGTAGAGAAAAATTACGTTTCAATTCTTATAATTCAATAATATATTATCAATAATAACAATCTCGATAAAATAACGGTATAGAAATTTGTTCATTCTGTTATACTTTTCTTCCTAATTTAATTTTATACGTTTTGATAGATTGTTTTTTACGGTATGGCTTATACCTATGTAATATAATTGTATAGACAAAATTCGAATGTTTTCTAATCTTCGGAGAAGACAAACCGAAAGGGAAATGATAGGAGAAAAAAAGAAAGGAAAAGCGTAAACAAAAAAAAAAAAAAAACAAGGAAGAAAAACGGGAAAAAGAAGAAATAATCAACGTACTATAAGTATAATATACATATACCCAGGTATACATGTTATAAAATCGCGGTACTATTATCATAATATTATAATTATATCGTCATACAACGTATCAATATAATTAAATACACATATATTATACATACATATTCAATCATGATAAATACATAAACACATGAATACATGTATACAAACGCATATTATACTATAATATGATAATCATATGATAATACCACTATAAAGATAAATATAAAACATAAAACATAAAAGTTAAATGTAAACTTTGTATATTCATTTACCAAGAAAATAAAAGTAAATTATTCGACACCCCTCATTTCTCAATTATAATTTATAATTTATCGTATACCCAATATATTTTATTGTAATTTATAATTCATGATATTTTTCTATTTCATTATGTATGTATATATGTACCTCCTCAAAGATGTGCCCTATATCATAGGAGATATACTATATAACTGCTCTTGATACGAATTTATAAATTCTTTGCAAGTTTCCTCACGAGGCGAGGGGTCGAATGGTTTTTCGGAAGTGTTTCAATTATAAATGTATTACGTTTTTGAAATTGTGCCAAAATTATATCGAACGATAAAAATTCTTCGATTCATTACAATTGGATTTTTGGAATCGTCAGAAGAATTTTTTTTAATTTTATAGAAAATTCATTGAATTCGAAAATTTTTCCGATATATATTTTGACGGGATTTTGAGAATCCTACTGATAACTTTTTCTTGCCATATTCTAACGGAATTTCAGTAACGAAATTCTCTCATATGCATTTGAAAAAAAATTTGCATCGCTACAGGATTACTTTAAGAATTTTTTGTATTCAAACTTGTTTGATTTCGAAAAACTTCTCATTCAAGTATTCTACAAAATTCTCAAATATTTGATAAGAGTTTTGGATTCACCGAATAAGTTTGTTCAGATTTGTTATTACACGTTCGATCGAATTTAGAAATACTTCCCTTAAATTCTTATTTGGCTTTCGAAAAAGTTTGCTGATTTTATTACAAGAATTCCAAATCCAACCGAGGATCCCTTAGAAATTCCTATTAAAATTTAATCGATTTTAAAAACTCTCTTGATTCATTTTCTCATAGAATTTGACAAAATTGTCTAATATTTGAGTAGAATTTCGAATTCGAATTGATAATGTTACAGATTTGGCTACAAGATTTCATCGCACCGCCAGTGAAATTAAAGGGTTTTAATTTCATTCGTAATATCGAATGATCCGATTTTGATAATGATTAAGAAACATATCCGAAGAATATATACTTTGCAGAACGCAATTTTCCACCAATTTGATTAAAAGTAAATGCAAATTGACAAATAAATGGGAATTACAGATTGGGAGTGAAAAAAGAAAATACAATTTCGATCGAATAAACCGTCAAATTCCATCTTTATTTTGTTTCAGAAGTAAAAAAAAGAAACCACGGAAATTCAGAACGTTGTACACTAAGATTTCATTAACCGAATTTCATTGATTATTGATTTGTATTACATCGAATAAATAATTGTTGTTCGGTGTTTCACAGTCCTTCCATCAGCGATCTTGCTCTCTTTAACTCTGTGATGAATTGAAAACAAAAAATGTTTGTTTTAATCTGCTTCAGATTACGAACGGTTATTCGAAACTGATATATCTACAGATTTACTAAAATTAATTTTTACCTGCAATCAAAACCGGAATCTCGTCTTTTGGTATCGAGATGCAATTCGTTTCCTGTTTTCCTTCAATATCATTAATTTTGATTTCCATTTTAACGAATGGGGATTGGCTATCGTTCTCCAAAGTATCAACCGAAGAAAGATGCTTAACTATTCATGAACAATTAGAAAAAAAGAAAGAAGAATAACAAATTTTGATTATTTCATACATAAAATCCTCGTCTCGAAATCTCATAACATATGTATATATGAGCTATAACATATGTATTGGAATCTACCTAAAACTCCCTCCCCGCCCCTCAAAAACAGATTCAAACATATATAATTTGGCAAAATATGAATAACATCTTACTTCTCAAGGATTGAGCAGAAAGTTTTCCTGTTATTTGGGGACTATGCTCTGTATAAAGTCGAGCTAGAGTTGTACTATGCTCTCGAGGAAGACCCAGCTGCTGTAACTCGCTATTCAAATCTGTAGATGAAACCGCATGACTCGTTGAAGACGTAAAAATCAAGTTTAGGGCCGCTACTATAGCTTTCGCATCTCCAGTCTCTGAGAAAGACGAATACATCACTTTATGGTAGAGACGGAGTGAGGGAGTAGTCGACAATATAAATGGTGTAGATTTTAGACCGATAAATTCATCAGTTTTCATAATTCACTTGATTACTTTTTAATTTTGAACAACTTTTGGTTTTTCATTGGATATTCAACAATCGCTGCTTTCGAAATATCATATGAAAATTATTTCTCAGTTTCATTTTAGAATAAATTTCGGAAAGAGTGTGTTCACATACTTTCTCAATTTTTCATTTTGTTCATTTTTTAATTACTTCGAATTTTAATTCAAATTTATAACGAAAGTACAGACCTAGTTTAGCATCCTGTGTAAGTTTCTTCACTCTATCCTCCTGCGCGATGATGAAACAGATTCAAAATTTGTATAAGTGTTTGGATAAGGAATTTGACAATGAAACCTATACCTACTATATATATAAATATACTCTTCAAAATTCCCGAAATATTAGAATGTTTACTTCTAGGTTTCCTTGACTCATATCTGATGACGATTGTACTACCTGTTCATATATCTACAGGGACTTTAATCCTAATTAATCCTCTGCGTAAAGTTCAATTTTCAAAATTTAGAAGCTCTAGAACTAGTCGGCCTGTTCTGATTGTGAATTACAGTCGAAGTAAATGAAATACGGTTATGGGCGGTGATTCGCTGCCGCGAACCTCGATCGAGTGTATTTCCAGATGACATTCTCTAATCAATGAAGTTATAATTCTGAAATTCTTATATTTTCGATCAAATGGTTTCCCTAAAACTTCGTGAGATATCATCGAAATTGTTTATAAAAATATGTTGTTTATTATTTGAAGTGATTCGCTTGATTTTTCCGGTTATTTCCAATTTGTGTTTCACTCTATCATCCGCAAAACTTATTTCGAAATATACTGTGATGATCTTTTTAAAAACTTTGCATTTGGCAAAACGGTTATTCCTCCTTGTGATGTATTTAGGATGTAAATTGATATTATTTTTCTGGAAAATCGGTGTTCTACGATCGACGACAGTTTTTATCATTCTTCTGGTTATCTGGTTCGTTTTTACGATCCAAAAATTCCAGGAAAATACTGCCGTTCTACCATTTGCACAAATTTTGAAATTTTTCGGATTGTTCTTTTAACATTTTCAACGAAGAAAAAAACAAAGATCAACTTTGATACATCCACCTAGAATCGTAAGTACAAACAAAAACCGATAAGAACTACATTCCATCGTTTTTCTTAATTTTGTGTATTTTTCACATTTTTAATGTTCGTTCCTTTTTTAGAAATACAAAATGATTTTCATGTATTATTATGTTATAGATTCTTTTCAAAATTATGAAGACTTTTATCTACATTCTTATTTTTTCTGTAAAATCAAAAATATAGGTTTTTTTCGTTTCTTGGATTATTGCCAGCTACGTATATACACACGTAAATCTGAAGGTAAGATGAATTTGATTTGATAAAGAATAGGATAAGACTATATAGAGGCGAAAAGCTACTTCTACTTTTCACATACGACATAGAAGGAAGAAGTAATCGAATTTGATATTTCTTTGAGTCAGTAGTCAGCTGTCTGTGGCTAAACTAAACATAATACCTAAACTCAATGATGTACCTACGTCATATTCTCTTTGTTTTCGGAACTCGGATCACGTTCTGTTATTTTATACCTTAGTCCCTCGTATGTATGGAGATAAAGAAACCGAAATAACAGTTGAAGGAAAATACGCTCCGAGAAAAGCGCCGTATAAAACACGAGAAAAAATATTTACGTAGCGTAGTAATTTTTCGATTTTTATTCCCCCCCCCCCCCCCCCCCCCCCCGCCATCGCCCATTTTTAATTTGTTTGTTAGTCCTATTGTTGTTTGAGTATTGAATACATCACTCCCATTTGTGTAATACTCACATCGAGATTTCCCTCGGTCAGAGATTTGGCTACCAGTTGTCCAAGCACTTTCATTTTGATGGAAGTCTCGATGAACAAAGAAAAGAGAAAGAAACCTAATTTATGTTACAATAATGATAACGGATATAGCAAATAATCAAAACCTGAAATATAAGCTAGAGGAGCGCAAGTTTCCTGAAATTAAATCGTAATTATATTTATTGTGTATCTAGATGAAAGATAAAAAAAGGTGCATCAATTATTAGTTGACGAGTTGATACGTATGTTTATTTTATTTTTTATTTTTTTCGGTCTTTACCATTCTCGAAAGCGTGTTTATTTCGGCCAGTAGCCAATCGGGACAATCACCGTCACCGAGAAATCGGAATTTCTGTAAAAAGTAAAAAAACATGAAACAACTGATAGATTTAATACGTCGAATTACGGATACGAAACGAAATTTTTACCATTTCAATTTATTTATTTTTTCGTTTTTCCAGATTGCCAATCCCTCGTCACTTGAATTCTTCGATTCGGCTGAAACATTACACACACGCAGGAGGATGTCAGTTTTTCAACAGCTTTGAGATTTCGAAAATCGTCGAAAATAGGAATAAGAGAAAAGATCGTAAGCTGAAAAATGTAAGATGTACCTAATACGTTTTCGGAATGCTAATTTCAATGAAATTTATTTCAAAACAGTAGATATCTGTCGTTACGCTTTTCCGAACATTCCACCGGCGAGAATCACACGAATATGCAAGCTCCCGGGATACAGTTAAATGGACCAAAATCGGGTTTAAATTGAAAATCTAAGGATCAATTACGCTGAATTTGCGAAAATATCTAGTCGACCAACATCAATCTCGAATTTCTGGGAGGTGCCTCATCGGCCGAAACACTCCGGCGAAAGACATAGAGAATAAAAGAGGAATCACTTTTTTCACCCCATATACAAATAGCAACTGTGTTATCGACTCTGAACTCATACGGCCACATACCGCAAACAATATGTTATGAAAAATCTACGTTGGTCAGCGTTGCTAACGTTTGCCTATTATTATAGCCTGAAGCATTGTAGATTGACGTGGGGCTTGGACCACGGAGCCTCTATTCCCTATGCAATCCGTCTGTTCCTTGGACCGCGTCTTTCTTGCTTTCGTTCTTACCCGAGGGACGTCCACAACCTCCCATATATACCCGGACCAGCCAGAAACCTCAGCCACTCCTTTGAAAACGAGCTAAGCAACGGATCGCCCCCAACAGGTGGACTTCGTCCCGCAACAGGTAGGCTCTCTCTTTCTTCTCCCGCGCAGGAACTCACTTCCGGTCGCGAAATGAAATTTTTCTTTCGAAAATTCTAAACTAAACCTTTACGATTTTTTGTAGCTTTTTATTTCGGTTTTTTTTTCATCTTTCATTTTCCGAATATCCGACGAAGTTCTAAAACAGGAGATTTAACAAAAATCGATACACTCGTCAATTTTCGAAAATATGTGTTTGAAAAATTATTGTGTTTGAAGGAAAATCTGATTTATTGATTATCATTCACAGTTGGATTTCCATTTTATTATTCACTTTTCAGAATGCAAGAGCTACTTGTAACGATAATCCTTCTCTCAGCAGTGTCATCTGAAGAGTTTGAGGTCAGTAAAAAATTTCTTATAATCCAAAAATGAATCAATTCGGTCTCGGTATTATCATCGTAGTTATATGCCATTCGATAACAAAATTACATTCGGTCTATTGATCAACGATGGAAAACAAACAAGATCATTTTCATCCCATAGGGCACCATTCAACAATCACGCCACGCTGGTTCCAGCAATGTTAGACTCATCTTCCCCCTTATCAAAGTTTGTCAAACTGACTCTGACCGCCCTGTGATGATTACATCACAAATTTACTTCCCCCTCCTCCTGACTTGCATTTCGGAGCTGAAGTGTATTTCGAAATTTAGGCGCTGCCGGTAACCAAAAACGTGACGTGATTTTAAATCGTGAACCATCGCGGTCTAGAAAAGCCCCCCCCCCCCCCCCCCTATCGACGTGACGTCATTGTTGAATAGTCAATCATGTGGTTGAATCATCTGACAGACATACGCAGCAGACTGAAACTCTGGAATAAGCGTATATATGTCATTAGAAATCTAAAAATAATGAGATAAAAAAATCAGTCATTTCAAATTCCAGCCAAAAAAACGACTCAGAATCCCACCGGAAGAAGATCCTAATTTTTGGCCAACCAGAGGCAGACGTTCCTACTGGAGTAGCCCACGTTTAATGGGCAATTTAGTTCATCGAAATCTTCCTAAGGGACCTGAAATCGATTACGCAGGGTAAGCAGACGACCGCGATTCCATAGAAGTGAGAATAATGACCAATTTCTGAGTGGTACCTATCCGTCGCGCAATACGAAAAATAAGATATAAGCATAAATGCGCCTTCGTCGTGAACCAGGAAGAAATTAAGAATGAAACGGAAATAAATTAGCATCAAAAACTGCATTTTTTTTCTTAACTACCTGATACATTTCTCGGATTTCCAAGTTGTTCAGTTTGAACAAACTCGTTCAGTGGTTCACGCGAGAGGCACATTCATGCACATCATTTTGATTCCGGTTTTTGAAATTTCGATCACGTTTCATGATGCACGGAACGAACAATAAATGTCCATAAATGTGATGAAAAATCGACTCCTCGACTAAATTTGTGACGTGTCTAACAGCCGCAGGAGTCCCTGGCCAAATGAAAACGGTTTTCTATCAATCCCAGAGGTGGTCCATATCTCGGATAATTGGAGATCCAATACGTGCTCTCGAGAAAATCCAGTATCGCTTGTTGTTCCTCTGCAAGAATATCACACTGGCGAAGCGGAAGTGCTAGGCTGTGGAGGAAGGTGTAACGGTCCAAACCGTAGGCGAGGACGTCGCGGTGACGAAAATGCGCGGAGACAGCAGCCCTTGTATGCTGAAGAACCAGTATGGATAGCGATAAACTACAACGCGGGAGTTTTGGAGAGTTCCATGGGTGACGAAGACCCGTTCATAGTAGCTAGAGGTAAAAAGCAAAACGGCGGAATATTCGATCTGAGACAAAGAAGGCAACTTGAAGATGTCCTGAGCTCGTATGACTCAGATCCGTTCTTCGTAGCCAGAGGAAAACGGAATACAGATTACGGGGGTGTTGGGTCAGGCGAAGAAATCGGAGACCCGATGTTCAAAGTCAACGGTATTGACAAGTTTTATTCAGAACCAAGAATAAGAAGGAGCATTGAATGGGAGTATAGAGGCGCTCCAAAAATCGAGGAATCGAAAGTTTCGAAGGCAAAGGATTTTCAAGATTTGAAAATCGTCGCCACTGATCTGCGGAGCGGAACAATTCCAAGGCACAAAGAAAATGATAAGAAAACATTTTCAAAAGGCCAGGTGCAGGTGAAAGAGAGCAAGAAATATGAAAACCGTCATAATCGACTGCAGCGTTCTTCTCCAAATGCGGATATTTTCGAAAGTGATGAAAGTAGGAAGTGGATAAAAAGTAGTGAGGTACCGCATGTGTCCCACGACATTTCAGGAGTAAAACCCCGTTACTCTCGGCCTCGCGACAAGCACTCTAATCTTCAGAGCATTCTAGATGAACCGTTCTTCGTATCTCGCGGTAAAAAGAATGGGGCTGATGATATTGAAGTAGAATATTCACCATATGTTGAGAACAAGGGAGGAGCGGGAAAAACCGAGGAAGAGAAAGAATTGCCGATTGAAATTCGTCGAGAATTTCAAGTGGCACCTGAAATTTTGAAAAATTTTTATGCCGATGAAAGCGCATTGAAGATATCCGAGGACTCAGAATTTATTGGTAAAATTTTCGAAGACGGATTCGAACGGTTCAAAATGCAGAGTCACAAGCTCGCCAGAAATCGTAGAGGGATGCTTGACGAACTTTTTAAGAGCGATGATCCGTTTTATGTGGCTAGAGGAAAAAGGATTTTGTACTCTCCTCAAGCTCAACCACGTACAAAATATTTCGACGTTAGTATCAACGAAGGAAACGAACTACCAATCATTAATAACAACGGTAAAAATTCCTTATTCGCAAAATCAACGAGGACTAAATTGCTACAGAAAATTCCCGATCTTTCTAAAACTATACTTAAACTATACCCATATAAAGTTAGAGATACCGATTTCTGGAATCTCACTAATAATGCAATAAACAATAGTAATTAGCAAAAAAAAAAAAAAAACCCCAAGAAAAACAAAACAATAGGAAAAAAAGAGAGATATTACTGTTATACTGTATTACAATTATTAATATTACAATTATTGTTAATTTGATGAATAATTTTATCATTTTTCGGTTTTCATTCTCGCCAAATTGCGCTTCATGCCGTTAATAGTTAAGTATGCAACATACATACCTGGGTCTGAAAAAATACGTATGTTTATTATTCAAATATGTATTCTGTGTTTATTAAATTATGTTTAAAAAATATGACGAAAAAATCCGAAAAACAATCCAAAACAAAACAATCCAAAAAACGTTTCCAAAAAAATTAGGAACCCGAGCGCATTAAATTTTGATTTTTCGTTTTCCTTTTCTATCTTAAGAAACTACCTTACACAGCTGAGAAGCGAATGGTTGGTACACATAAATACTGAAATACACAATGGGAGAGGTCATGACGTATTAGTACGTACCTATTATACCTACAGAGAAAGTTTTAAAAATTATTAGACGGAAATAACGCAGCATGTTCTTGTTTGCTGTAGCGTGATGGCTAATAGGAACATTTAAACACTTAATTCAGGGGTTGTCGGGGGGAGGGGCGCAGTAATTTTTGTACTTTTCGTACACATACCCACAGTCAGACGGCGCCCAAATTTTACAAATGAATGCGCCCAACGAGCCCTTCTCGTTTCTCGTTATATTCTACCTACCAGCCACCTACGTAGTACCAACGTGCTGGCAGTAATGTCAAATGTAGTAATATACGCGGGAGGAAAAAAGGCGAGAAAGAAGAGAAAAAAGGACTTTCATAAAATTGTGCAAGCAAAATATTTTCCAGATTGAAGTCGAAAAAAAAACGACAAGAAAATAAAAAGAAACGGGGATGATATGGTATAAAAACTGCATTTTCGGAATCGTGAGAATAAGAATATGCTCCTCCCCATTTTTATGATTTTGGGGGGATTTTTCTATCAGTTCTTAATTTCGTACAATTAAAAAATTTCGATAAGTAGTATAACTGTGCGGTAAAGAGAAATTCGACGCGGAAGAAAATCAAGTACATACCTACATCTCTAATATTGTGATAACGCACAGTTTTTTTTCTCTTCCCCTCTATCTTTTTCTAATGAATTTATTATAACATGGAGTAAAATATTGCAGAGCCAATGCAAAGATGAAGGGAGAGGGGGTTGAAAATTATTTTTGAAACACGAGCTATTCTTCATGGAATATTTTACATTCAAGGTAATGTAGGTCCACACCTTGGCACCGCGCATCCTCGGAAAAACAACTGGCTCGAACACCCCCGAAACATGTGTCAACAGTTTTTTTTACTACACAATATTTTCAATACTGCGGCATGGTGATTTTAGTCAAAAAGATATATCTTAAATTAGTGTATTTTACAGAATGCATGGGAATGCTTGTCATGGGATGGAATTATAGTATAGTTGAATAAATGGAATTGGAAACAACTGAAACGGGATTTGGAGAGAGGACTCTGAAATGTACTAGCGTATATTGGAACACGGTGAAATTAAATGATAAACATTTGGCAACGCAATGAAATCGGCATCACAAGAGATAAAATTTGCCAAGAGATTCCGAGACTTATGAAGAAATTAGGTCCACACTTCTGAAATTACTGAAACAAGCCTGAATAACCGCGAAATTAACACCAAAATGTGCTAGAATTCGATGATAACTTTCGGAACGCCCTGAAAATTCCTAAGACTCACGGGAAAAATAATGGTCAACTCGCTCACATCAACTACAAGCCGCTGAAACGCGAACTAATAAACCCTGGAGAGATTAAGCGAACCAGGCTGGAAAACTCCTGATAATCTCAATATTCTGAAACCTAAAATTCTTTTGGGACAGACCGAAACCGCCTGAAACTAGCTCTGAAAATATTTGGATAACGATAAAACAACGCGTCAATAATTATCAATATTCCTAAAACAATTTGTACACTTTTTAGAAGAAGATTGTTTTCTATTCCATATCGTTTGATCGGGGGATCGATCAGTTCTCACGAATTACTTAGATTCTCTTTTTCTTAGGGTAGAACTAGTTCTTTTTTTCTTTCTTACTTTCATTATATTTTTTTGTTCTTCTTACTTTTCTCTTCAGATTCGAAATTTTAAATCGAATCAATGTTACAACAGGCTCAAAATCTTAGAAACTTAACTTCCGAGGGACTACCCAGTGCTTGATCCTCCGGCCCTTAAATCAATCCTTGAATGATACCTATATATATGCTTTACTCGGCAGTTAACTTTTAAACCCCCAGGTATAGAAAAAGAGCACCACACTCCATATAACCCCAACTATATAAAATTATACCCTTCGCTTTCTCTTCCCGAATCATTTTTTCTGTACGTGGGTGTATTTTTTCACGTTTCTCTTATTTCTTGTTACTTTTCATACCTATCAAGAATTGTTGCGATCACTGTAATTTTGTGACTGAAATCGTCATTTCAGGACGACGAGGAAACGGGATGTGAGGTTTTCGTCAGTACCCATGTACCTATAAGATTTTAGGGATTCACCTTTAGCTAATGAAAATTTAAACAGCTAATTAATTAACGTATTATAATCTAATTACACGTTAAGTATTGCGCATCGTAACAATATTACATTAGCTAAATAAATAATAATAATAAGTATAATGTAATATAATATGTCGTGGTTATTAAAATTTGTTTCTAACCCCTCTTACTCCCTCCGCCTTTATATTATATTATTCAAATAAGACTTCCTCACTCGTTTCCGTATGGTTCAGAGGATATGATTTATCAGCATCTGAGAATCGAGCAGGCTGAAGTAAGATTTTTTCAAAAATTGCAACGATAAAATGCAAACGTATATTTTTTGTTCGCTTGTTAATATACATATAAATATATATATAAATCTGTATCAATTTCTCTGCCTTCTAGAAAGACAAAGTTTTCCTCGTGCGTTTACTTTTTTCGAAACTAGTTTAATAGGATTTTTATATAACAAACGTAGCCGTGGAATATGATTTTGTTAAACGGGGGGTGCAAGAGGTGAAATGCGTAGTATAAGGTAATTATTTTGATTTGATGGAGTGAAAACTGTTAGTAAGCGACTATCTAGTATCTCGATTCTCGAGGATAGTAGGATATATAGATCTATGAATGTGTGTGAAGTGTGAAGTATGGAGTGTGAAATGGGCGATTATTTCTTATGTTATGCGCGTGCAGCATATGTATATTATTATACCTAGCTACTATTCTGAAAGTAATATACTATAAGGCGGGAAAAGAAAAAGGAAGAAAACGAGAGAAGAGAAGAGAAGAGAAGAGAAATATAGCATATAGCTTCGTGTGGGCGAAATGTGGGGGTAATTTTTGAACCAATGAGAATTCAAGGCGTTAGGCACGTGGTGAGTATATAAAGTAGACGACGCGCACCTTCGCTGGCCATTGCACCCCCGATACCTAAACTTGTACCCTGCTGAAACTGGTTATCTAAAAGAATATATATAATAAAATCACAAGTTTACCGTTACCCGGAGACCCCCCGATCGGTTCATTTCGAAGAGTTTATTCCAGGTGAGAAAACGAGAATTTTAATCCAATTTCGATTCCAATTAAAAATGATTAACGAATGGAACAATAGAGAGATAGTATTGCTCATTTTTTGAAGGAAGTTTAAATTTCAGTTTTGTTATCGTTCACTCTTACGTTTTGGGTAATTTTTACTTTACACGTTTATTATTGAAAGAATGTGCTCTGGTTTCTCATTTTATAATTACAAGTTAGCTGTTTCGTTCAGTGGATTTCAAGTCAAGTTGAAGTTAAGTTACAGTCTATACTATGTGATAAAAACTTGGTAACAAAAAATCATGGGACATTAAAACTTGTGCTGTTTTGTATATTACATGACCCCCCATGCTGCAGTACAATTCAGATTTCGTACAAAGTCAGAATATATAATATAATACCGGTTTCCCAGTAGGGTGGAGATGAAAAGATTTAACGATATGTACCATGTATTAACATTATACGATCTATAGATATATAACAGGTACATATGCATATGTGTGTACGTATATACGTACATAAATATTTTTAAATGTGCATGAAAATGCGGTAAATATATGAACTATGCCTATAAAGGTTTTTTTTCTCCGAGCTGTTTCATTGATATATGGTATTTTCTAAACACTTTTCATTCCAAAATCGATGTAGACAATTAACAAATTTTCTCAAATTTTCAACAATTAGTATTAATTATGAGTTAAATTTTGAGGATTTATGTTTCTTTTCATGGTTCCTTAATTATTTTATTTTGTCGTAGATATTCCGTTTGAAAAAACGCATGAGGCACAAAAAGACACAATATAACTATGTTCACCCCGTTTAGATTTAGTTGTATACGTATGTGAATCTATACGCGGACAATTGAACCACCCTTTCTGCAAAAACGGGAATAAAATAATAGTTTATATGTACACGTAATCAAGCAGAAAAACGAAATCACAAATAATAAAAGTTGGAAGAAAAAAAATCCCATTAAAAAATAAAGCGAAGGAAAAACTTTTTTTTCTACAACGTGTAAACTGTGAAACATCTCTCATAAGCGAACGAAAAATTTCGAAAATCGAAAGTACACAATAATATATTTAATAATTCGTAATAATGAATTGTTATGTAATAGATTCTGTAAGATTTGCATTCTTCCTCATTTTTTTTGTTCGTCTTTTCACTTTTTTCATGAACCAATTTTAATTTACCAATGATTGCATCCGTAACGAATAATTGTGGGTGAATTTTCACATCGTAAAACCAGAATTTAGATGGAAGAAAGAGAATTATCGTGACAGATTGACGAATGAATTGATTTGAACTTAGTAGAATCTGCTGTATACCGCAAAACATGATGTCCGAAGTAAAACCAACTCCGTGACAAAATTCGAATCGCATATTTTTGAGTAATGGATTGCAGTTCGAGATCAATGGATACCAAAATTTTGAAATGAGCAAAAACAAAAAGTAAATCGAGTAGACTTTAATTAAGGCAATACGTAATCACAAGGTTACAAAGTTTATTATAGGTACGTATGTACATTGTTATGTCAGATACGAATGTGAAGCTAATAATTTGTGCAGAAAAGGAGAATTCAAATTCATTGAAAATGGATCAGGGATGAAGTTTTGGTATTTCTGAACTACGATAATATAACTTTCTCCATTTTTTTTTATTTCGTTTCGCTGTCTTTCAACAAAGCGGGAAATTGATGTTAAATATTATTCTAAGATATACGACGATATATATAAAGATATACGACTTCACCTACCTTATCCAACGAAAAATGAAACGTACGTATATACTTATCCGCGAAAAAAAAAAAAAAAAAAGGTAGAAGGAATATTGACGACGGAAATGAAAATCAAATTCTTCGACCGTGTACTAGAAAAAATGAGAGTATAAATGCACCGTGAAATCAATTTAATGCCTCGAATCCGCCGCGAAGCGTTTCAATGAATTTTAAATATCCCTCGTTTATCCTATATAGGTATATTTTGATAAAAAAAGAAGAAATCTTCAAATATCCAATCCTCTCGTATTAGCATTATGTACCCTATACCTTGTACCTCTCAGACAGTATGACTAACAAACTTATCGAGAAAATTGAATGCCATGTTGAAAGAAATAAGTTTTTCTTGCTATGACAATAAAAATGAAATGGGAGAGGAAAAAAAAACACACGGATGAAAAAACCAAATTACTTTGTAACAGAATAGAAGCAGCCGTTGAACCTGAACAAAATTTCTACCGCTATCGGAGAAGTTGAACTTTGAAGATTTTTGATTTTTCTAATTTTGTTTTCAATTTTTCTCCCGTTTTGTTTCGTATTCTTGCGCGCTTCTTCGCATTTTCGGTATTTATGAATCGAATGGAAAAATTAGGAAATTTGAAAAATTTGAGTACCAAAGTTATGAGAAAACCGTTGAAAGCTAAATAATGAGAGGTTTGAGCAAAACAAGTTAGAAAATATGAAAAATTGAAAATGGAGGAATATAAAGAAAACTGGGGGGAAAGAAATTAGAACAGAATTATTATCAACAAAAAGGGAAAAGCTCCACAGTACACAAAAACGAATCAAAAAAATTGTACTTTTAATTTACAATGTTTAATTCAATTATTTTTTGAGAAAAGATGTGAAGAAATCTTGAATACAGAAGAAATTAGTGATCGTAGTATATACGGTCTATGAAAAATAAAAAGTTGTAGCAAATTTTGAAAACTCATTATACCTATAAAAGATTAAATGACGAAGGAATAATATCAAATGTTTCTGCATCTCATGATTTTGTTTTTTTGTGTTTTGGTTTTGTTTTTTAATACAAGGATGTGTCTCTCCGGTGATGAGATATGGAAGGGTAGGTAGGTGGGTATCAAGTCCGCTCAATTATCTCTGCGTCTACTACAGTAGAAAATAACAAAAAGAAGGTACTTATACAAATAACTATCCTACTCTAGTCGCTTGATAGAAGAATTCCAAAGTCAATTCTTTCTCGCCGTCAACATCCTCTCTCCTTCTCTATTTGAAAATTTTCCGTCTCCTCTATCTACGGCCCCATTATGAAGTGGAAAATAATGAATTTTAGCCATTAGGATCATACGTAACGAAAACAAAAAACACCAAATTTTCGTTTCAATTTTTGGTAGAACATGAACACTCAAATTTTGCGTGAGAAAATCATGTGTGCGTACAGGCTGCAAAATTCAGACGAAAATAGGAACTGAAAATTTGTTCAATAATTTTTGTCCAACAAGGTTCGTCTGAGAATATATCATTTCAAGGGTGAAATCAATTGCGTGGGTGTAAAATTAAACCCTATGGACGTGAATAAAAACTTAAGAAAGTCTTAAGCAATCCCCAATTTTTCATGCTACATATTATACATATTTCTGTATATACCGTCATATATATTGTCAATTTTGATCATGGTGGTGGATACTCAAAAACTCAAAGTGTATGGGCTTTTTCCGTACGTATATACATACATACATACCTACATATGTATATGGTCTATTCTACAATATAGGAAAAGCGAGCAATATCGTTTGGGCTAAGCTTTTCTTATGAGAAACCCCATTGTCAGTGCTGCTATTGAAATCTCCTAGCAGTTTCCCAACGCTTTACGTGTAGGGATGTACGAATGTATGTTCCTCATACATACAAACATCCATACCTACATATCCGCGTACCTTGTGAAATTTCAAGCACACTTTCCACCCTCAGATATGCATACGTATGACTGCTTTTATTTTATTTTTTTAATTTGTAAATTTCAGAAAGCAGCCTACTCGTGTAAGTCGGTTGGTATTAATAATTTGATTAAATCTTGAAAATGTGTACAGTTCATTGAATTGGCGAGATAATTTTTGTGTGCTAATATAGGTATATGTGGAGGGTACAATGAGATACGGAGTGGAAAAATTTGACGCGAAAGAGGTGTAGAAAAGAAAAAAATAGAATAACCGACTAGTATTGAAAATTGTGCGTTACCAGAAAATTGGAGGAAAAAAAAAAGAAAACAGCAAAATTTAAGAAATTTAGAACGTAAAAAGGACAAGCGAAAATTGTATTCGAAAGTGTAACGAAAAATACTGAAAATCGGAAATAGAAAACCAGACTAGGAAAACTGAGGGAATTGCTCAATTTTAATGAAGAAAATAGTTTCCTTTCACATACGAAATTCGATGTTAAAAAATTGTTCGGAAATGGATAATTTCCCACTGACTGTTCTACAAACCAAAAATAGCCGATTTAACCAATTTTTGGACATTAAAAATATTGGTCTTTGGGGTATGAAATAAGGATACGAATTGAATAATTCATGAAGTTCATATCAGACTTGATCTAATCGCACTCTATTTTACGCGGCTCCTGCAACAGGACTAACTCGTTTAAGAGACTCTGGTATGCATTCTACATACAAAATGCATCCCTCCACCTTATCCTCGTCAGCCTAATATAAATAATATCGTAGGAACAGTATCGGTGCAGTTCATCGGTCATGAGATCTCTAGACGTATTATATATGTATATGTATTTAGACTACGAGATGAGCGACATTGCCTTTCGTAAATACACTCACAGATCAGTGTGGTGAATTCCAACAAAAAAATGTTTGAATGGTCAATCTTGACACTCAGAATATACGGTTGTTCAAATTTCTTGTTGATTTCTCACTCAAAAGGTTGTTCTCTCCTCCACAGAAATGTGGACATGGTTTGGTATCGCCATATTGGCGAGAGTATTAATGGCAAATCACGACGTGGGTCAGTACCAATCGACAAATTTTGTGTCAGATCAAATGACAGAGGACTCAGTAAAAGGTGGAGAATCTGCTGAACCGCAAGAAGAATTATCATCAAGGCAATCGACGCTCAAGCCTGGGATTAAAAGCTCTATGATACTTCAATGGAAAGATGATCACATTTTCCAGGATGTGAAAACCCCATATGAAAGTTCTATAAACAATTTAATCCAAGAACTGGGCCCGTCAGGTCCGAAAGTGATTCTGAATACTCCGAAAAACCTGAAGGACCAAAGGGACAAACGATCTTCGATAAAAAGCGAAGAGGATCAACCCTCGGGCACCTGGATTTCATGGGCATACCAGAAAAATAAGGTGACGATTTTTTACTCCTTGCTTTTTTATCTTTGTACCTGAACAAATGTAGGAATTTTTAGATTTTTCGAGAGCGGTTGATCATTTATTCGGAAACTTCAGAAGTTGGGAAATTTCGAACAATCACACCCCCGTTTTATTGTTCACAAATTTTCTTTCCAGGCCCTGCCGTTTCGGAATCTTCAAGGTTCATGGCAAGAGATGAAAAAGAGCCAATTATTCAGTCCCTGGGGTGGTAAGCGTGTAACGGTTTATGATCAAGGCCCAAAAGTGCGACGGCCAATTCGTGTTCCATTCAACAGCTGGGGTGGCAAACGGAGTTTTACAGGAGATGAAAAAAAACGTACGAAATTTTCCAGCTGGGGTGGAAAACGCGACTGGTATATTGGGGCTGAAGAAGCTGCTGAAAAGGGGGAAGAGAAACGAACGAAATTCAACGCTTGGGGCGGTGGGGAACGGCCTTCCAAATTCGTTTTCTTTTTTTTTTTTTTTTTTTTAATTTTCCATTCATTTATTCAGCATTTGTTTCCGATGTACAGGCAAACGCAGCAAAAACGGTGAGCGCGATGATGAGGAAATCAAAAGAAATAGATTCAATGCTTGGGGTGGCAAAAGGAGTGAGAAAACCAACAAAAGAACACCCGAGGATCTGGACGTTAAGAAAAACGTCTTCAACGCTTGGGGTGAGGATATAATCATTATCAACAAAATAATTATCAACGGATATCACCAACTTACTAAATTGACTAAATTTACTAATCTGAATGATTGTCTAGATGAAATTTGACGTTGAGATTTTTTCGAGTTCCTCTGTTCAAATTTTATATCATTCGACACATAGCTACATCATTTGACACATCCTTTGAAATTGGTGATTTGTGATCAATATACTATTTAGTGCACATTGTATACCGGAAACGGGAAGGCCAGAAAATAAAAAGGTTAATACCAGAATAACACTCACGAATGTGCGTTTCGCGTAAACCACGGAAACATTGATCCAAAACGGTAATCGACAAATAGATATGAAATTGCATTTGAAGTCGGCTTATTATCTATTACTTTGCAAATTCTTCAGAATCTCCAAGTTTTGTAGCTCACACGAACTTTTTCTTAGTTCACGCAAAAGGCACATCCGGAACAATCATTTTGGCATTCATGTTTAATTTTTTGGTAATTCCGTTTCCGGTTTAGAATACGCAAGCCATCATACATCAGGCTCTGATCAGTTTTTCTTGAAATTCAATATAACTTTTTTCAAATTCTTGTTATTCGATGTGCTACTCATAGAAAGTATTTCGGCGAACTTGAAGCCTCGGAAAGTCAGAAAATTTGTGTTTTCTTTATTTTGTCACGTGCCTCGCGGAACTAAATTTACGATTTTTATATTGAAACCAATGATTTGAGTAAAACGGAAAGAAAGAGCTTGAAGGTAATTTCCTTTTTCCAGGTGGTAAAAGATATTTCACCGAAAACGAAGTGCACTTGGACGAGGAAAACCGATCGAAATACGATAGGAATATGTACGACGCTGAGAAAACCCCGGGAAAAGAAAATATGGAAGTGGAAAGTATAATGGACAACGGCGAAAATGGAGTAGAAGAAGTAGAGGAGGAAGGAGAGAATATCAGCGATGAAAATCGAAACGAAGTTTCTATAGAACGTGGGATTATTGAATTACCAGAGAAAAAAAGAGGCTCTCGAGACGATTACATACATAGAAGCTCATTTAACCCATGGGGTGGTAGGAAGAGGGGCGAAAATGACATCGATAATATTGAAACAGGGCTGAATCTAATTTTACCAGAATCACACCATCATCATACACGATTTTGGTCATGGGGTGGATAATCGATTTCTTACGTGCGCGAATCTATTATTTGAAATCAGATAACAACAAGTTTGATGTAATTAAATGCAATTTACGGTGATTCTAGGCTGAAGATGAAGATGAGGAACGAAATCAAAACGACAAAAAATATTGAAACGAATAACAATTTGGCTATAAATATGATTACTTTGATGATTCTCATAGAACTTACTAATAATTACACACCTCCGGTTCGAAATAATGATCAATATTTTCTTTCATTATTTGTTGCAATCTATATTTTTTGAATTTGTGATCTTAGTAATTTACGGTGTTTGTTTTCTTTTTCGTTTTGTTCTTTCTTGTTCCTATTTCTACAGGAACTAATTAATAAGAATGTGTAATATCTCGATCTTGAATGACATTCATTTTCAAGATTTTTTAATTTACCGACGGTTTTTTTTCTTTTCGATGATTTGTTAAGAAAGCCTATCCTATTTTCTCAATGACCCATTATATTGTAGCATTTTTGGAGAATCACCAGATTTGGTAAACGAGAATTGAGTAAAAATATATCCGTCATCGTTTGGTATTTATACAAGAAGTGAGTAATAATATATTGGAACAAAGATAGAATGTATCGTCAAAACTAAATATCACGTGAAATTAATTATTCTCCGATCATGATTATTATTATTATTATCAGTGATCAAATCATTATCATATGATTACCAATAATAATCAATATAACATTACTCATTGATAGAAAAAAAACCGAAGAAAAACTTATCAGAAACTAATAATAATAATAATAATAATATATTATGCCTACATGAAATGAATAAGAAAATTGTAAGAATTGTAAGAATTGTGATAATATGAGAACAAAAAACTTGAAAAAAGAAAAATGAAAACTGTATGATTAGTTATTATGGAAAAATTGATTTATGCTGAATAATAAACTATTTTATGTCTATATTTGTTGCATACACACATATTTTATTTGAAAAATACTTCCATCGTGAAACCTATGATATATTAGGGTTATCCTGAACTCTTTATTTTTAAGAAGAATTCATTCTAGCTGAGTTATATGAAATTTTTATGACAACTCTCTTACCAACATTTATCCATTTATTTGGATTCAAAATTCGAAAGTTGTAGGTTTTCATTGTTTTCCGATGCGCGGAAACGGGTAATCATCGTAATTCAGCGCATGCGCAGGCGACATTAAATATTTCTGCTAGAATCGACGTTTATTCGTACATAACCTTAGACTGGCTGTCAGATTGGCAGATTTTGATTTTTAACAGGGATCGATTAGCATACAAGAAATCATTTCAGAGCTTCCGAAGTAGGTAAACTATTCGTAAAAGGGTAAGAGTTTCGTCAATACCAAATGTCCGAGACTTACATATTTATTTTAAACGTTTCTCTTCTGCGTTCGGAGACTGAGGTTAGAAACTACACCGACTTATTCCTGCTTTTTAGACGAATTTCACATAGGTTGCTCAATTTTTATCTATCTGTCTTGAAAGCATTAATATTTATTGAACTAACCTTTACGACGAGGAGAATTTTTAAAACGTAACAGGATATCGAGGAAACGACGAAGAAATAATATACGGAAACAAGTATATATCAACCGTGGTTAAGATATGAGATATATTTTTCCATTACAGAGCTCTGTTCAATGCAACAAGAATGCAAAGGCAATGCAAACCCAGTGATTCACAAAATTTTCCAACGATGGCGCCACAATGCAGTCAGAAAACTCCGTAACATCCGTGAGAAGTACTGATATATCAGACTGTAAACAGTGTAAACCACATTTTCTGGCAGTGCAGAAGATTTGGCAATCAATGGTCGTTTTTCAGGGTGATAGTTAGATGAGGTGTTAGGGGGCCTTATTGTACAGAAACTCTATTACATAAGTTCGATAGTGAAAGAGCCTGAGTCAACAACTGTATTTTTCTTTATTATTACATGTATATTATTGGTCTATAACATCCTATAGTCATTTTTACAACATAATGCGGGTGGAAAATGTTGTGTGCGTGCCGCCACCAATAGATGGCGCATAGGCGTCGGTAAGGCAAAGGGCGGACAGAGGCCTCGGGTATCAAGATGGCTACACAGCGTCAGCGTCGTTTATTTCATTCCGTTATAATTTCCTTTTCCCTGACGAGTTTCGAGCATAAAACATGGTGCTAAGTGTGTCTGTTCGAGCCGCGAAGCCTTAGAGCTAATCGGGAGTGCATTAATTGTGCACAGAACTATAAGCGAGACAAATTTCAAACAAATAGTGCGTAACGTCGAAAACGTGGCGAGACGGTTGCAATATACCGGCCGGCAATACAGAACGGTTCAACCCCTCAATCAGTTGAAGTTTCTTAATCGGTTCCAAACGTTCAAAACATGACATCCGTTCAAAACATGATACCCGTCCTACCACCGAGCAGTTTTTACTTTTCAAAGCCCGAGCAATGGGCCGCTTGGAGGAAACGCTTCGAACGTTACATTAACGTTGCCAATTTGTCCAGCAAGCCGGACAAGGACAAAATCGACATTCTGTGCTACATCCTAGGGGAAAAGAGCGAAGAAATCTTGAGTCAAGTCCTACCAGATGCTGATTCGAGAACATTTGAAGAGGTACTAAACGCGTTCTCAAATTATTTAACGCCTAAGAAAAACGTAATATTCGAGCGATTCGTCTTCCACTCAAGATCACAGCGTCCAGGTGAGACAGTAGATGAATTTATCACGTCATTACACACACTAGCAGAATCCTGTGACTATGGGAATCTAAAGGATCAGTTCATCCGAGATCGAATCGTCATTGGCTTATCGGATTGCAGAACGTCCGAGCGACTACAGCTTATATCCGACCTGACGCTAGAGAAAGCCGTTACGATTTCTCGACAAGCAGAAGTCCAGCAAAAGCAAAACAAAGTCCTTCAACAAGACAACTCAGCTGTGACGTCAGAAGTCCATCGTGTGAACTTCAAGAAACCAAACAAAAATAAGAGCGCCCCACCAAATCAGGGTGCGTCTAAGAAAACAATGGACAACTTTCCATGTCCGAAGTGTGGATTATCTTTCCACAAGTCTCTACGATGCCCTGCGTCCCAGTCCAAGTGTCGCAAATGTCAAAAGATAGGACATTGGGATAAAGTATGCAGGTCCAAGGCCGTACTCAACGCAGAAGGTGAGGATCAACCGAACGTGGCCTACGAGAACCACGAAGAGGAGCCCACGAAACATTTCTTGGGTCACACCAACCGTCAGATGTCATCACATGAAGACTACAGCGTAGACGTGCGCATTAAAGACTTTAAGGTTAAATCTAAGTTCCTAATAGACACTGGCGCAGAGGTAACATGCATTTCTCTTAAAGAAATCCCAGAGGCATACGTGCAATTTATAAAAGATAACAAAGATATTATTAATGGTCCTGATGGTAGAAGTTTAGAGGTTGTAGGGGTTATCGACTTAGCGGTTCAAATTAACGAAACCAAAGGTACAGTGTCGTTCTACGTCATTCAGAATCTGAAAAGAAATCTCCTCGGGCGTGACGCTATAAAGAAATTCAAATTAGTATACATGACAGCGTTAACAGAAAAATTACCTGTGGAGTCAACAGTCAAGGCTGAAAGCGAATTTCCAGAAATATTCAAAGGGCTAGGTAACTTCAAGCAGGAACTAAAAATCCATTTAAAAGAAGATGCTAGGCCATTTTGTCTGTCGACACCACGGGTAGTGCCCATTCCTCTAATGGACAAACTCAAATCAGAACTTGATAGGATGTTAAGCGATGGAGTCATTGAACCAGCGGAGCTCCCAACTCCATGGTGTAGTCCAATCGTATGCGTCCCAAAAGACAAGTCTATAAGACTGTGTTGCGATTACACAGAACTGAACAAGAATGTGTTACGCCCAGTGTTTCCCATTCCAAAGGTCGAACATACACTCGCACGCTTAAATGGAGCTACTGTTTTCAGTCGACTCGATGCAAAGTCTGGGTTTTATCAATTAAAACTTGAAAAAGAGAGTCAGCCTTTGACAACGTTTATAACTCCATTCGGGAGATTCATGTTCAAACGCCTGCCATTTGGGATAAATTGTGCACCGGATTATTTCTCTAAAATCTACTCTCAAATTTTTCACGACATGTCTAACGTACTTATCCACGTCGACGACATTTTGATATTTGCTAACTCTATCGAGGAACATGATTCAATTCTTAGAGAGGCCTTGAGACGTATTAAAGAACAAGGCATTACACTCAACAAATCAAAATGTGCCTTTGGAGTCAGTGAAATAGAATTCCTTGGCCACGTTGTCTCATCAGAAGGTATTAAAATATCGCCCGATAGAGTATCAGCGATCGTTGGATACCCAGTACCACATAACAAAGAATCGGTCATGCAATTTCTAGGCATGGTAAACTTTGCTGCGAGATTTATCCCAAATAGGTCCTCCCTCCTTGAACCACTCAACTCTTTACTGAAAAAAGACTCAGTATTTCTCTGGGACAGCCCCCAAGAGAAGGCGTTTCAGCGAGTCAAAGATTTACTCCGAAGCGCACCTGTACTAGCTTACTTTGATTTCACAAAAGAAATATGCATACAGGCGGATGCATCGAGCTATGGCTTAGGATACGTACTCCTACAGGGTTCAAGTGGCGACCGGCAAATAGTAGCATACGGTTCACGTACCTTGAGCGAAGCTCAACAAAGATACTCCCAGATTGAAAAAGAAGCGTTAGCCTTAGCCAGTGCTGCAGATAGGTTCAAAGAATATATATGTGGCATCTGTGTAACTCTGGAAACAGATCATAAGCCGCTTCTCCAGATCCTTCAAACCACTCCTGTGGACAATCTAACTCCTCGACTACAACGTATTAGAATCCGTTTGATGCGGTATACTTATAAAGTAATTTATAGTCCAGGCAAAACGCTTGTGCTGGCAGATGCACTTTCACGCAACCCGTTGCAGTTTACGTCAGAAGGGGATCACGAATTAGAAAATGAAGTCGAAGCCTTTGTCAACTCAGTGATCAAGCATCTGCCAGCACAGGACAAGAAGCTGAAACAAATACAAACTGAACAAGAAAACGACGCTATGTGTCAAACGCTCGCAAAATATTGTCTCACTTCTTGGCCTATAAAAAGTAACCTACCACTAGAAATGCGTAGATACGAACCATTCAAAAACAATTTCTCTGTAGGCGAAGGGTTTTTACTGTTCAATAACCGGCTGGTAATTCCCCGAAACCTGCAAGAAGAAACTTTAAATAAGCTACACGAGGGTCACCTCGGAGTAACCAAGTGTAGAGACCGAGCTCGACAATCTGTGTGGTGGCTCGGACTATCAACTCAGTTGAAAAATCTTGTTGCAAATTGTCCTAATTGCATTGAGAACCGAACCAATCCGCAACAACCCTTTGTAAGCGAACAATTTCCGCTAAGACCTTGGCAAAAGATAGGAATAGACCTTTTTAAACTAGAGAAGTGGTATCTCATTACTACGGACTACTACTCTCGCTTCTTCGAGATATTTCCACTATCATCCATGCTGACTAGAGACATAATAAAAATTTGCAAGGAATTGTTTGCCAGAATGGGTATACCGGAAATCGTTCGCACGGATAACGGTCCACAATTTACTACAGAGTTTGGTGAATTTGCAAGAACCTACGGGTTTACCCACATAACCAGTTCTCCTCACTTCCCGCAAAGTAACGGAGCAATTGAAGCCGCAGTGAAAATAGCTAAAAACATTATCAAAAAGTCTAATGATATCCATTTGGGGTTACTGGCATACCGATCCACACCGCTAGAAAACGGATACAGTCCTGCCGAACTGTTATTTTCCAGGAAAATCAGATCGCAAATCCCAGTCTTACCAAGCCAAATGAATCCTATATTGCCTGACAAAGACGTACAAAATAAAGAAAAAGAGAGAAAAGAAACAGTAGGGAACAACTTCAATCGGAGACACCGTTCTCGAAACTTGAGCGACTTAAAAAAGGGGGACATGGTATGGATCATAGATCTCAGACTGTACGGGAAAATATTACACAAAACAGCCGAACCAAGGTCGTATATTGTTCAGACCAAAAATGGCAAAATCCGCCGTAACCGTTGGCATCTTGTGCCCGCACCGTACCAAACTCCAAATGAAGCAAATACCGATGCTAACGGACCTATTCCAGAGGACCTGGAAAATGACGTTAGCAAAGTTATAAATCAACCCGAAAACAACAAACGAATAGTCAGTCAAAAACCGAACGAAACCAAAGATTTTGGTGTAAATCCACCAGTACAAGTTCCTATTCCTGAGACCAAACAAAGAGAATCTAGAGTAAGAAGACCGCCAGTGTGGCGAAAAGATTATATTTAAAAAAATAAATAAAACTAGATCGTAAGCTGAGACTGTACACATCTACTCCTGTATAAAAGAAAAATGTTTAAATAAAAAGGGGGAGATGTTGTGTGCGTGCCGCCACCAATAGATGGCGCATAGGCGTCGGTAAGGCAAAGGGCGGACAGAGGCCTCGGGTATCAAGATGGCTACACAGCGTCAGCGTCGTTTATTTCATTCCGTTATAATTTCCTTTTCCCTGACGAGTTTCGAGCATAAAACAGAAAACAGCTGGATTCATCATTAGTATAGACATATTATTATACCGATCCCAGAAATATTGTCCTCCTTACGATGCGATTACACCATCGTTGAAAATCAGTCTTTTCCCTGCTTATACTGATGATCACACCACAAACGCTTCAAGATCTGCGGGTGTCCCATTCGAAAATTCATACTTGCGCCACATTATAGGCAATAGCGAGCGTGCGACACTAACGTGGCTGTTTGCTTGCCTATAATGAGGCGTGACCCGAAAAGTGGCGCCTCAACTATCTTACGATCAGTTCTCCTGATGCAATTCAAATTGTCCGTTGAAAATCTCAACATTTAGGAATCGTGGAAAAACTGCTCGCGCCTCTGCCTCTCTCTGCTCTCACGCACATGCGTCCTCTCTCACATTGCCATGCTTGCGCGAAAAAGAAAAAAATCGTGCCACCTCTTGGGCTAAGATGTTCTCCTGATACATTCCCCTGCCTGTCTCTGCTCTCACGTACATGCGTCCACTCTCGCATTCCCATGCATACGCGAAAAAGAAAAAAATCGTGCCACCTCTTGGGCTCAGATGTTCTCCTGATACAAATTCAAATTTTCCGTTAAAAATCTCAAAATTTAGGAATCGTGGGAAAACTGCTCGCGCCTCTGCCTGTCTCTGCTCTCAAGCACATGCGTCCTCTCTCGCATTCCCATGCATACGCGAATAGGAGAAAAATTGTGCCACCTCCTGGACTCGGATGATTTCCTGATACATGCCCCTGCCTGTGTCTGCTCTCACCTACATGCGTCCTCTCTCGCATTCCCATGCATACGCGAAGAAGAAAAAAATCGTGCCACCTCTTGGGCTCAGATGTTCTCCTGATACAAATTCAAATTTTCCGTTAAAAATCTCAAAATTTAGAATTCGTGGGAAAACTGCTCGCGCCCCTGCCTGTCTCTGCTCTCACGTACATGCGTCCTCTCTCGCATTCCCATGCATACGCGAAAGAGAAAAAAATCGTGCCACCTCTTGGGCTCAGATGTTCTCCTGATACAAATTCAAATTTGCCGTTAAGAATCTCAAAATTTAGAATTCGTGGGAAAACTGCTCGCGCCTCTGCCTGTCTCTGCTCTCACGCACATGCGTCCTCTCTCGCATTTCCATGCATACGCGAATAGGAAAAAAATTGTGCCACCTCCTGGACTCGGATGATTTCCTGATACATGCCCCTGCCTGTGTCTGCTCTCACCTACATGCGTCCTCTCTCGCATCCCCATGCATACGCGAAAGAGAAAAAAATCGTGCCACCTCTTGGGCTCAGATGTTCTCCTGATACAAATTCAAATTTTCCGTTAAAAATCTCAAAATTTAGAATTCGTGGGAAAACTGCTCGCGCCTCTGCCTGTCTCTGCTCTTACGCACATGCGTCCTCTCTCGCAATTCCATGCATACGCGAATAGGAAAAAAATTGTGCCACCTCCTGGACTCGGATGATTTCCTGATACATGCCCCTGCCTGTGTCTGCTCTCACCTACATGCGTCCTCTCTCGCATCCCCATGCATACGCGAAAGAGAAAAAAATCGTGCCACCTCTTGGGCTCAGATGTTCTCCTGATACAAATTCAAATTTTCCGTTAAAAATCTCAAAATTTAGAATTCGTGGGGAAACTGCTCGCGCCCCTGCCTGTCTCTGCTCTCACGTACATGCGTCCTCTCTCGCATTCCCATGCATACGCGAAAGAGAAAAAAATCGTGCCACCTCTTGGGCTCAGATGTTCTCCTGATACAAATTCAAATTTGCCGTTAAGAATCTCAAAATTTAGAATTCGTGGGAAAACTGCTCGCGCCTCTGCCTGTCTCTGCTCTCACGCACATGCGTCCTCTCTCGCATTTCCATGCATACGCGAATAGGAAAAAAATTGTGCCACCTCCTGGACTCGGATGATTTCCTGATACATGCCCCTGCCTGTGTCTGCTCTCACCTACATGCGTCCTCTCTCGCATCCCCACGCATACGCGAAAGAGAAAAAAATCGTGCCACCTCTTGGGCTCAGATGTTCTCCTGATACAAATTCAAATTTGCCGTTAAAAATCTCAAAATTTAGGAATCGTGGGAAAACTGCTCGCGCCTCTGCCTGTCTCTGCTCTCACGCACATGCGTCCTCTCTCGCATTCCCATGCATACGCAAATAGGAAAAAAATTGTGCCACCTCCTGGACTCGGATGATTTCCTGATACATGCCCCTGCCTGTGTCTGCTCTCACCTACATGCGTCCTCTCTCGCATTCCCGTGCATACGCGAGAAAGAAAAAAATCGTGCCACCTCTTGGGCTAAGATGTTCTCCTGATACATTCCCCTGCCTGTCTCTGCTCTCACGTACATGCGTCCACTCTCGCATTCCCATGCATGCGCGAAAAAGAAAAAAATCGTGCCACCTCTTGGGCTCAGATGTTCTCCTGATACAAATTCAAATTTTCCGTTAAAAATCTCAAAATTGAGAAATCGTGGGAAAACTGCTCGCGCCTCTGCCTGTCTCTGCTCTCACGTACATGCGTGCTCTCTCGCATTCCCATGCATGCGCGAATAAGAAAAAAATGGTGCTACCTCCTGGACTCGGATGTTTTCCTGATACATGCCCCTGCCTGTGTCTGATCTCACCTACATGCGTCCTCTCTCGCATTCCCATGCATACGCGAAAAAGAAAAAAATCGTGCCACCTCTTGGGCTCAGATGTTCTCCTGATACAAATTCGAATTTTCCGTTAAAAATCTCAAAATTGAGAAATCGTGGGAAAACTGCTCGCGCCTCTGCCTGTCTCTGCTCTCACGTACATGCGTCCTCTCTCGCATTCCCATGCAAACGCGAAAAAGAAAAAAATCGTGACACCTCTTGGGCTAAGATGTTCTCCTGATACATTCCCCTGCCTGTCTCTGCTCTCACGTACATGCGTCCACTCTCGCATTCCCATGCATACGCGAATAGGAAAAAAATTGTGCCACCTCCTGGACTCGGATGTTTTCCTGATACATGCCCCTGCCTGTGTCTGATCTCACCTACATGCGTCCTCTCTCGCATTCCCATGCATACGCGAAAAAGAAAAAAATCGTGCCACCTCTTGGGCTCAGATGTTCTCCTGATACAAATTCGAATTTTCCGTTAAAAATCTCAAAATTGAGAAATCGTGGGAAAACTGCTCGCGCCTCTGCCTGTCTCTGCTCTCACGTACATGCGTGCTCTCTCGCATTCCCATGCATGCGCGAATAAGAAAAAAATGGTGCTACCTCCTGGACTCGGATGTTTTCCTGATACATGCCCCTGCCTGTGTCTGATCTCACCTACATGCGTCCTCTCTCGCATTCCCATGCATACGCAAAAAAGAAAAAAATCGTGCCACCTCTTGGGCTCAGATGTTCTCCTGATACGAATTCAAATTTTTCGTTAAAAATCTCAAAATTGAGAAATCGTGGGAAAACTGCTCGCGCCTCTGCCTGTCTCTGCTCTCACCTACATGCGTCCTCTCTCGCATTCCCATGCATACGCGAAAAAGAAAAAAATCGTGCCACCTCCTGGACTCGGATGATTTCCTGATACATGCCTCTGCCTGTGTCTGCTCTCACCTACATGCGTCCACTCTCGCATTCCCATGCATACGCGAGAAAGAAAAAAATGGTGCTACCTCTTGGGCTCAGATGTTTTCCTGATACAAATTCAAATTTTCCGTTAAAAATCTCAAAATTGTGAAATCGTGGGAAAACTGCTCGCGCCTCTGCCTGTCTCTGCTCTCACCTACATGTGTCCTCTCTCGCATTCCCATGCATACGCGAAAAAGAAAAAAATCGTGCCACCTCTTGGGCTCAGATGTTCTCCTGATGCAAATTCAAATTTTCCGTTAAAAATCTCAAAATTGAGAAATCGTGGGAAAACTGCTCGCGCCCCTGCCTGTGTCTGATCTCACCTACATGCGTCCTCTCTCGCATTCCCATGCATACGCGAAAAAGAAAAAAATCGTGTCACCTCTTGGGCTCAGATGTTTTCCTGATACAAATTCAAATTTTCCGTTAAAAATCTCAAAATTGAGAAATCGTGGGAAAACTGCTCGCGCCTCTGCCTGTCTCTGCTCTCACGTACATGCGTGCTCTCTCGCATTCCCATGCATGCGCGAATAAGAAAAAAATGGTGCTACCTCCTGGACTCGGATGTTTTCCTGATACATGCCCCTGCCTGTGTCTGATCTCACCTACATGCGTCCTCTCTCGCATTCCCATGCATACGCGAAAAAGAAAAAAATCGTGCCACCTCTTGGGCTCAGATGTTCTCCTGATACGAATTCAAAATTTCCGTTAAAAATCTCAAAATTGAGAAATCGTGGGAAAACTGCTCGCGCCTCTGCCTGTCTCTGCTCTCACCTACATGTGTCCTCTCTCGCATTCCCATGCATACGCGAAAAAGAAAAAAATCGTGCCACCTCTTGGGCTCAGATGTTCTCCGGATACGAATTCAAATTTTCCGTTAAAAATCTCAAAATTGAGAAATCGTGGGAAAACTGCTCGCGCCTCTGCCTGTCTCTACTCTCACCTACATGTGTCCTCTCTCGCATTCCCATGCATACGCGAAAAAGAAAAAAATCGTGCCACCTCTTGGGCTCAGATGTTCTCCTGATACAAATTCAAATTTTCCGTTGAAAATCTCAACATTTAGGAATCGTGGAAAAACTGCTCGCGCCTCTGCCTGTCTCTGCTCTCACGCACATGCGTCCTCTCTCGCATTTCCATGCATACGCGAATAGGAAAAAAATTGTGCCACCTCCTGGACTCGGATGATTTCCTGATACATGCCCCTGCCTGTGTCTGCTCTCACCTACATGCGTCCTCTCTCGCATCCCCATGCATACGCGAAAGAGAAAAAAATCGTGCCACCTCTTGGGCTCAGATGTTCTCGTGATACAAATTCAAATTTTCCGTTAAAAATCTCAAAATTTAGAATTCGTGGGAAAACTGCTCGCGCCCCTGCCTGTCTCTGCTCTCACGTACATGCGTCCTCTCTCGCATTCCCATGCATACGCGAAAGAGAAAAAAATCGTGCCACCTCTTGGGCTCAGATGTTCTCCTGATACAAATTCAAATTTGCCGTTAAGAATCTCAAAATTTAGAATTCGTGGGAAAACTGCTCGCGCCTCTGCCTGTCTCTGCTCTCACGCACATGCGTCCTCTCTCGCATTTCCATGCATACGCGAATAGGAAAAAAATTGTGCCACCTCCTGGACTCGGATGATTTCCTGATACATGCCCCTGCCTGTGTCTGCTCTCACCTACATGCGTCCTCTCTCGCATCCCCATGCATACGCGAAAGAGAAAAAAATCGTGCCACCTCTTGGGCTCAGATGTTCTCCTGATACAAATTCAAATTTTCCGTTAAAAATCTCAAAATTTAGAATTCGTGGGAAAACTGCTCGCGCCTCTGCCTGTCTCTGCTCTTACGCACATGCGTCCTCTCTCGCAATTCCATGCATACGCGAATAGGAAAAAAATTGTGCCACCTCCTGGACTCGGATGATTTCCTGATACATGCCCCTGCCTGTGTCTGCTCTCACCTACATGCGTCCTCTCTCGCATCCCCATGCATACGCGAAAGAGAAAAAAATCGTGCCACCTCTTGGGCTCAGATGTTCTCCTGATACAAATTCAAATTTTCCGTTAAAAATCTCAAAATTTAGAATTCGTGGGAAAACTGCTCGCGCCCCTGCCTGTCTCTGCTCTCACGTACATGCGTCCTCTCTCGCATTCCCATGCATACGCGAAAGAGAAAAAAATCGTGCCACCTCTTGGGCTCAGATGTTCTCCTGATACAAATTCAAATTTGCCGTTAAGAATCTCAAAATTTAGAATTCGTGGGAAAACTGCTCGCGCCTCTGCCTGTCTCTGCTCTCACGCACATGCGTCCTCTCTCGCATTTCCATGCATACGCGAATAGGAAAAAAATTGTGCCACCTCCTGGACTCGGATGATTTCCTGATACATGCCCCTGCCTGTGTCTGCTCTCACCTACATGCGTCCTCTCTCGCATCCCCATGCATACGCGAAAGAGAAAAAAATCGTGCCACCTCTTGGGCTCAGATGTTCTCCTGATACAAATTCAAATTTTCCGTTAAAAATCTCAAAATTTAGAATTCGTGGGAAAACTGCTCGCGCCTCTGCCTGTCTCTGCTCTCACGCACATGCGTCCTCTCTCGCAATTCCATGCATACGCGAATAGGAAAAAAATTGTGCCACCTCCTGGACTCGGATGATTTCCTGATACATGCCCCTGCCTGTGTCTGCTCTCACCTACATGCGTCCTCTCTCGCATCCCCATGCATACGCGAAAGAGAAAAAAATCGTGCCACCTCTTGGGCTCAGATGTTCTCCTGATACAAATTCAAATTTTCCGTTAAAAATCTCAAAATTTAGAATTCGTGGGAAAACTGCTCGCGCCCCTGCCTGTCTCTGCTCTCACGTACATGCGTCCTCTCTCGCATTCCCATGCATACGCGAAAGAGAAAAAAATCGTGCCACCTCTTGGGCTCAGATGTTCTCCTGATACAAATTCAAATTTGCCGTTAAGAATCTCAAAATTTAGAATTCGTGGGAAAACTGCTCGCGCCTCTGCCTGTCTCTGCTCTCACGCACATGCGTCCTCTCTCGCATTTCCATGCATACGCGAATAGGAAAAAAATTGTGCCACCTCCTGGACTCGGATGATTTCCTGATACATGCCCCTGCCTGTGTCTGCTCTCACCTACATGCGTCCTCTCTCGCATCCCCATGCATACGCGAAAGAGAAAAAAATCGTGCCACCTCTTGGGCTCAGATGTTCTCCTGATACAAATTCAAATTTTCCGTTAAAAATCTCAAAATTTAGAATTCGTGGGAAAACTGCTCGCGCCTCTGCCTGTCTCTGCTCTTACGCACATGCGTCCTCTCTCGCAATTCCATGCATACGCGAATAGGAAAAAAATTGTGCCACCTCCTGGACTCGGATGATTTCCTGATACATGCCCCTGCCTGTGCCTGCTCTCACCTACATGCGTCCTCTCTCGCATTCCCATGCATACGCGAAAAAGAAAAAAATCGTGCCACCTCTTGGGCTCAGATGTTCTCCTGATACAAATTCAAATTTTCCGTTAAAAATCTCAAAATTGAGAAATCGTGGGAAAACTGCTCGCGCCTCTGCCTGTCTCTGCTCTCACGCACATGCGTCCTCTCTCGCATTCCCATGCATACGCGAATAGAAAAAACATTGTGCCACCTACTGGACTCGGATGATTTCCTGATACATGCCCCTGCCTGTGTCTGCTCTCACCTACATGCGTCCTCTCTCGCATCCCCACGCATACGCGAAAGAGAAAAAAATCGTGCCACCTCTTGGGCTCAGATGTTCTCCTGATACAAATTCAAATTTGCCGTTAAAAATCTCAAAATTTAGGAATCGTGGGAAAACTGCTCGCGCCTCTGCCTTATTCTGCTCTCACGCACATGCGTCCTCTCTCGCATTCCCATGCATACGCGAATAGGAAAAAAATTGTGCCACCTCCTGGACTCGGATGATTTCCTGATACATGCCCCTGCCTGTGTCTGCTCTCACCTACATGCGTCCTCTCTCGCATTCCCGTGCATACGCGAGAAAGAAAAAAATCGTGCCACCTCTTGGGCTAAGATGTTCTCCTGATACATTCCCCTGCCTGTCTCTGCTCTCACGTACATGCGTCCACTCTCGCATTCCCATGCATGCGCGAAAAAGAAAAAAATCGTGCCACCTCTTGGGCTCAGATGTTCTCCTGATACAAATTCAAATTTTCCGTTAAAAATCTCAAAATTTAGAATTCGTGGGAAAACTGCTCGCGCCTCTGCCTGTCTCTGCTCTCACCTACATGCGTCCTCTCTCGCATTCCCATGCATACGCGAAAAAGAAAAAAATGGTGCTACCTCTTGGGCTCAGATGTTTTCCTGATACAAATTCAAATTTTCCGTTAAAAATCTCAAAATTGTGAAATCGTGGGAAAACTGCTCGCGCCTCTGCCTGTCTCTGCTCTCACCTACATGTGTCCTCTCTCGCATTCCCATGCATACGCGAAAAAGAAAAAAATCGTGCCACCTCTTGGGCTCAGATGTTCTCCTGATGCAAATTCAAATTTTCCGTTAAAAATCTCAAAATTGAGAAATCGTGGGAAAACTGCTCGCGCCCCTGCCTGTGTCTGATCTCACCTACATGCGTCCTCTCTCGCATTCCCATGCATACGCGAAAAAGAAAAAAATCGTGCCACCTCTTGGGCTCAGATGTTTTCCTGATACAAATTCAAATTTTCCGTTAAAAATCTCAAAATTGAGAAATCGTGGGAAAACTGCTCGCGCCTCTGCCTGTCTCTGCTCTTACCTACATGCGTCCTCTCTCGCATTCCCATGCATACGCGAAAAAGAAAAAAATCGTGCCACCTCTTGGGCTCAGATGTTTTCCTGATACAAATTCAAATTTTCCGTTAAAAATCTCAAAATTTAGAATTCGTGGGAAAACTGCTCGCGCCTCTGCCTGTCTCTGCTCTCACGCACATGCGTCCTCTCTCGCATTCCCATGCATACGCGAAAAAGAAAAAAATCGTGCCACCTCTTGGGCTCGGATGTTCTCCTGATACAAATTCAAATTTTCCGTTAAAAATCTCAAAATTTAGAATTCGTGGAAAAACTGCTCGCGCCTCTGCCTCTCTCTGCTCTCACGCACATGCGTCCTCTCTCACATTGCCATGCTTGCGCGAAAAAGAAAAAAATCGTGCCACCTCTTGGGCTCAGATGTTCTCCTGATACAAATTCAAATTTTCCGTTAAAAATCTCAAAATTGAGAAATCGTGGAAAAACTGCTCGCGCCTCTGCCTGTCTCTGCTCTCACCTACATGCGTCCTCTCTCGCATTCCCATGCATACGCGAAAAAGAAAAAAATCGTGCCACCTCATGGGCTCAGATGTTTTCCTGATACAAATTCAAATTTTCCGTTAAAAATCTCAAAATTTAGAATTCGTGGGAAAACTGCTCGCGCCTCTGCCTGTCTCTGCTCTCACGCACATGCGTCCTCTCTCGCATTCCCATGCATACGCGAAAAAGAAAAAAATCGTGCCACCTCTTGGGCTCGGATGTTCTCCTGATACAAATTCAAATTTCCCGTCAAAAATCTCAAAATTGAGAAATCGTGGAAAAACTGCTCGCGCCTCTGCCTGTCTCTGCTCTCACCTACATGCGTCCTCTCTCGCATTCCCATGCATACGCGAAAAAGAAAAAAATCGTGCCACCTCATGGGCTCAGATGTTTTCCTGATACAAATTCAAATTTTCCGTTAAAAATCTCAAAATTTAGAATTCGTGGGAAAACTGCTCGCGCCTCTGCCTGTCTCTGCTCTCACGCACATGCGTCCTCTCTCGCATTCCCATGCATACGCGAAAAAGAAAAAAATCGTGCCACCTCTTGGGCTCGGATGTTCTCCTGATACAAATTCAAATTTTCCGTTAAAAATCTCAAAATTTAGAATTCGTGGAAAAACTGCTCGCGCCTCTGCCTGTCTCTGCTCTCACCTACATGCGTCCTCTCTCGCATTCCCATGCATACGCGAAAAAGAAAAAAATCGTGCCACCTCTTGGGCTCAGATGTTTTCCTGATACAAATTCAAATTTTCCGTTAAAAATCTCAAAATTTAGAATTCGTGGGAAAACTGCTCGCGCCTCTGCCTGTCTCTGCTCTCACGCACATGCGTCCTCTCTCGCATTCCCATGCATACGCGAAAAAGAAAAAAATCGTGCCACCTCTTGGGCTAAGATGTTCTCCTGATACATTCCCCTGCCTGTCTCTGCTCTCACGTACATGCGTCCACTCTCGCATTCCCATGCATACGCGAAAAAGAAAAAAATCGTGCCACCTCTTGGGCTCAGATGTTCTCCTGATACAAATTCAAATTTCCCGTCAAAAATCTCAAAATTGAGAAATCGTGGAAAAACTGCTCGCGCCTCTGCCTGTCTCTGCTCTCACGTACATGCGTCCTCTCTCGCATTCCCATGCATACGCGAAATAGAAAAAAATCGTGCCACCTCTTGGGCTCAGATGTTCTCCTGATACAAATTCAAATTTCCCGTCAAAAATCTCAAAATTGAGAAATCGTGGAAAAACTGCTCGCGCCTCTGCCTGTCTCTGCTCTCACCTACATGCGTCCTCTCTCGCATTCCCATGCATACGCGAAAAAGAAAAAAATCGTGCCACCTCTTGGGCTCAGATGTTTTCCTGATACAAATTCAAATTTTCCGTTAAAAATCTCAAAATTTAGAATTCGTGGGAAAACTGCTCGCGCCTCTGCCTGTCTCTGCTCTCACGCACATGCGTCCTCTCTCGCATTCCCATGCATACGCGAAAAAGAAAAAAATCGTGCCACCTCTTGGGCTCGGATGTTCTCCTGATACAAATTCAAATTTTCCGTTAAAAATCTCAAAATTTAGAATTCGTGGAAAAACTGCTCGCGCCTCTGCCTGTCTCTGCTCTCACCTACATGCGTCCTCTCTCGCATTCCCATGCATACGCGGAAAAGAAAAAAATCGTGCCACCTCTTGGGCTCAGATGTTTTCCTGATACAAATTCAAATTTTCCGTTAAAAATCTCAAAATTTAGAATTCGTGGGAAAACTGCTCGCGCCTCTGCCTGTCTCTGCTCTCACGCACATGCGTCCTCTCTCGCATTCCCATGCATACGCGGAAAAGAAAAAAATCGTGCCACCTCTTGGGCTAAGATGTTCTCCTGATACATTCCCCTGCCTGTCTCTGCTCTCACGTACATGCGTCCACTCTCGCATTCCCATGCATACGCGAAAAAGAAAAAAATCGTGCCACCTCTTGGGCTCAGATGTTCTCCTGATACAAATTCAAATTTCCCGTCAATAATCTCAAAATTGAGAAATCGTGGAAGAACTGCTCGCGCCTCTGCCTGTCTCTGCTCTCACCTACATGCGTCCTTTCTCGCATTCCCATGCATACGCGAAAAAGAAAAAAATCGTGCCACCTTTTGGGCTCAGATGTTTTCCTGATACAAATTCAAATTTTCCGTTAAAAATCTCAAAATTTAGAATTCGTGGGAAAACTGCTCGCGCCTCTGCCTGTCTCTGCTCTCACGCACATGCGTCCTCTCTCGCATTCCCATGCATACGCGAAAAAGAAAAAAATCGTGCCACCTCTTGGGCTCAGATGTTCTTCTGATACAAATTCAAATTTTCCGTTAAAAATCTCAAAATTGAGAAATCGTGGGAAAACTGCTCGCGCCTCTGCCTGTCTCTGCTCTCACGTACATGCGTGCTCTCTCGCATTCCCATGCATGCGCGAATAAGAAAAAAATGGTGCCACCTCTTGGGCTAAGATGTTCTCGTGATTCATTCCCCTGCCTGTCTCTGCTCTCACCTACATGCGTCCTCTCTCGCATTCCCATGCATACGCGAATAGGAAAAAAATTGTGCCACCTCCTGGACTCGGATGATTTCCTGATACATGCCCCTGCCTGTGTCTGCTCTCACCTACATGCGTCCTCTCTCGCATTCCCATGCATACGCGAAAAAGAAAAAAATCGTGCCACCTCTTGGGCTCGGATGTTCTCCTGATACAAATTCAAATTTTCCGTTAAAAATCTCAAAATTTAGAATTCGTGGAAAAACTGCTCGTGCCTCTGCCTGTCTCTGCTCTCACGCACATGCGTCCTCTCTCACATTGCCATGCATGCGCGAAAAAGAAAAAAATCGTGCCACCTCTTGGGCTCAGATGTTATCCTGATACAAAATCGAATTTCCAGTTCAAATTATCAAAATGATCAACCCGATAAAACTCGAATTTCTAGTCAACAATTGCAAACTCTAGAATTTCAACGGAAGCTGCTCACGAATTTCCGTGTCTCTGCTCTCACTTTCGTGCGACCTCTCTCCCATGTCCGTGTATAAAATAAAAAAAAAATAAAAAATTGTGCCACCTATCTAGTGCAAATGTTTCTCGGATATCTAGTCCTATCCGCCTCTGTGTCAGTATTTACGTGTTTATTCTCCCATCACCACGCATTCGGAACAAAGCATGTATAATTGTGCAACTCATACGACTCAAATGTTTTCAGATTTCGACTTCGAAATTTCGAAATTTAGCATTCTAACGGAAGCTTGTCATGGAAACATTCAAATGGTCCTGGCTGCGCCTCTTCCTACCTATATCAGCAACTCCGTGCCCTTTCCACCATATCTATAGGTTTGGTAAAAACAAATAATTGTGTCACTTCTTGGCCTCCCATGTTCCATCAATCACCAACTATCGATTCTATCTGCTATTATATGCCTGCAGCAATACTTCCAGGAACGAATTTCATCAAATTGGAGAAATCTGTGCACTCATTTTGGAAAATTTATGTACAGTTCAGAAATTTGCGTCGATCGTTCTGATTATTTCCCCATCCACCAACAAACGACCGATAATTTGTTGCGCTAACAGGACTATAACTGGACGGCTGAAATTGATGGATTTTTTGGGTTTGGTTGCTCAAAAAGCAAATAATCATTCCACCAGTCTTTTCTACCATTTATTGTGTCAATTATTACGAGTATTTACAAAAATAAGTTGTTGCTTTTTCGAAAAATGTATAAAAGTTATGTGGCACTGAACATGGTCCCGCGTAGCAGCCAGAAGGTGTATAGCACGAAGTATTCGTGGTGTATCCATGTCATAGTTTTTCGATATTCTAAGAGATGGCGCTTCAAGTCACTTCATAGTCTAGCAGGGTGGCGCTATCTAGATTTCCTGCTGGGGCGAGTTTGTGAACTATTTTGACTTGGTACTTGCCTCGTACTGTGTACAATGAGAATATCACCATAAAAGGAAGAAAAAGAAGAAGTATTTTGGCCGCAATAAGCCGTTCGTAGCATATTTGAAATGAATTTACAAGAATACAAAAAAGGAGAAATCATCATATCCACTACTTAAATACAATCCATCATTGTTTTTACTAAAACCATTTCGAAATGCGGTTATGCCTTATAAGAATATGACGCCCTCTCATATAGTGTCTGAGTGTTCTTTTTTCAAAATTTATTATCATATCATCATCATATCATAGAATATAACGGAGGTATAATAATAATAATAATAATAATAATAATAATAATAATAATAATAATAATAATAGACACATACAACTAATTTCTAGGCATACTCTAAGTTATAGACATTAAACGAGCTTAATAATTTGAAATTTTCGTATCTTAATCTTTGATATAATTTATACTATTATATCTACAATCATTATCATCATTATTGTTATTTAGTACACCATTTCCTCTTTCTTTTCCGTGCATGTCCGATTCTTTTCCTTTCATCGGCTATTTGTGATTGAATAGCTGGCTGTAATTACTCAGGAAAAACGTCGTGATAATAGTCGAAAAATGCGACATAACCAGCCTGAAAACTATAAATATTGTTCCTATCAATCCGTGCCATGTATACTACAGTCGTATATCCATAATGTAAACAGTCTAATGAATAAATTTAATCGCGGTTCATAATCGTTATATTTTCATTATCCTTCACGTTTGCCACGATAATTTTTCCATTTTCTTCCATATTCGTTTATTTTTTTTTTTATTTTTCCCTCCCAATTAGTATCTCACGCGATATGCAGATCATAGATGCAGTACGTTAATAGAAGTAGGAATGAAATCCTCCGTGCAGCCAAGCTAATCATTTCATATTCATTTTCTGTCTCCATATTTTATGAAGAGTAGAGAATACAGAAGATCGTGTTCACGATCAAGCGAAGAAATGATATATTTTCGAATTGTGATTGTATAAATGCTAAAATGTCCACCTTTTTCACAGAAATTACCATTTCTGTAACGTATACTATAACGTGTAATGTCTTTTCGCTGTTTATAATAATTCTTCGAACCTCCTGAATCCGATGTGGGAGATAGTGAATAATAAAATTTATTGAAAGAAGATCACATGTAATATATTTATATATTTTTTTGTAATTCATTATTATTATTGTTACTACTATTATTATACAATGATGATTCACTGAGCACAAATGCCTAATTTCGGTTTGTTTCTCTTCATGTTTTCTCTTCATTTTCTGGTTTTATTTCGTCTCGTTCATTGATCCTGTCTTTCTAGTCCTATATGGGCGTTAGGTAGGATTCGTAGGGATTAAAATGCAGCGTACGAATAAATAAAGATTGTTCCTCCTCCAGCTGAATAATCGAGTCAGAACAATACATTATAATAAACATCTATTAATTGTTATAGTATGTAGGTATAGTAGGATATGAATAAGAAGAATATATAATATTTCGATAGGTATGTAATACAGATGTTATTGGATAATATATTTATATATTTATAATTGATATATTATACGTATATTTTTTTTCAATATATATTATTATAGTTTATACTCGTGTAGTATACATTCTATATTCTAGAGGTTCCGGATTATTCTTGTTTTTTGAGAATACCTGCATTCACCATTTTCCATTTTCGTTCGGTTTCAGCTTCCTAATTCGATGAACTATTCAAATAGATAGATAGACGTTCAAAGTGTTCAAGCTCACCGATATAATTGATCGATCAGTTTCTCCTTCGCAGTTTAACCATTGATTGATTATTCAAAGTAACATTTTGCACAGTAGGGATAATTAGGGAGCAGGCCATCTCTGCTGAAACAATCCAGGCAGGAGCTCACGTCGTTACCACGCGTGTTCTTCGGCACAATTAGAATAATTGGAACCTATATGTGGTTTCCCAGTTTAAGCATATCGATTCTTATGGGTTGCTAGCTGACCGATGTGGGTTCCTGCAAAGAACTTGTCGATTCCCAATAGTCCCATGCGCATTTACATACAACCGACCTGGATTTTTTCAAGAGGGCTGCGGATATGAAACGGGAATAAAATGTGAACGCGAATTGATTGACCCGGGGAGCGATCTTATAATGGTTTTCCCAGAATCTAGAAGAACATACTGAGTTTCATTTGGTGTTCGAAAATCGGAACGATCTTTTTTCCTTGCTGAAAAGCAAGCGTCTGAAAAATGAGTTTTCAAAAAGTTGTTACCGGGTTCGATTGAGGCGTAGACAGATACCTACATTTCCGATTTTCAAGCTCGAAATGAAAGCCTAGTTGAGTCTTCTCATTTCTGAAAAACCAAAGACGAAACGAAGACCACCGAGATTGATCATAATGAATTATGCATATTTGTTTTTTGTACCAAACCTGTGGTCTCAAGTATAGGCAATAATAATTATATTATTATATATTAATGGTAGTGACTCTATCGGACTAAACGAACCAAAGTCGCATTACTATATATCATGTAAAAAATGCACTCAAGAATGTTAAAAACGACGAGTCTAGCGCGAAAATTTGCGCCCGTCAAGTGGGCTCCGAGGTATCAACGATCTCTGTATTATCGACGAAATTCCTTCTCCTCGCATGGGCGGTTTTTACATACCATTCTTCGGTTGACGTGTAAAATGAGGGGATAATATGCACGGGCATTAGTAGGAAAAGAGCAAACCTATATCTAACAAGGATACCTATACCTATATATAGAATAATTCCATAATTCTTGATTATTATACACGTAAATGTATATGTTTAGTATTATTTAGTGACTGCGATTTAGAGAATGCAATTACTGTCTATCTTTCTCTTCTTTCTCTCTATTTTTTTCGTTTTAAATCAAATGCAGAGTGTATGTAGGTATGGATATATTATAGGGAAGTACATACATACTGTGAAATACCAATTTACATAATATCTATAATCTGATCTGTATGCTATATGAAACAATTTATGATATACTGTTATAGGGTATAGAATGTATGAATTTAATTCAATTTAATTATTGAATATAGTATATCGATTTTACTTTTTGAATGAATAGCATTAGAAAGAGAAAATTCTCCGTCACCCCATATACCTATGAACCCTATACAACATACAAGTATAATATATCAATAAATAAATAGATTATTGATTCAGTTGAAGTACAAACACAATTTTAATGCACATCACTTTTTATTCACATATTTATCGTATACTTTATATTCACATGTATATATATATATATATATACGTGTATATATATATGTATACATGTGTATATATATATTTATAATAAAGAATAATAATATAAGAAGTAATAATAATTATGACATACAACGTAATATTATATAGTAGATATTGTTGTAGTGGTATGTGTATATAAGACGGATAAACGAGGGACTGATAATAATAATCATAATCATAAAAGTAAATCAATAACTAATTAAATAATTTTCTTTTTTGTTTTCAGTTGGTGGTGTTGTTTTCTGTGTTTTTATTCATATCAATTACTCGTCTCTCCTAGGTAATCCTCAATTTCTTTTCCATGGGTTTTTTTCCCCATTTGTTCCATCTTCGGACAAGAGTTATAATTGATAAGCTCTAGAAACTAATTTTCATTGATTTATTTTAATTTTATTTAATTTTATTTTATTTTTAAATATTTCGTTTCAAACTACTGTAGGGTATCTGAAACAGAATAATGTAGAGAAGAACATGAAGACGGTCATTTCATTTTTCGTTTATAATATGAATAAAAATTATATGCATGGTATATATCAACCATAAATTTTTCTCTCTGTTTTTTTCTTTCTTATACAAAAAATTATTTTGTAATTTTGTATGCTCATAATTTTTTTCCGCCCTTTTATTTTTCTATTTCTTCTTCGAAAAAGATTTTCATCGACAGCCGCGGTGTATTATGTACATACCTACATACCTATTGTTAAGTAAACCACATTTGCAGATCAAACGTAGGTATAGGTATATTTTCCTCCGAGTAACGGAGGAGAGATTAAAAATACATTAGAAAACCAAGAAACGAAAATAGTTTGAATAACATTCGTGAAACTGGGATAGAATAATAGACAACTTGTTGCCTATGTAAAACAGCTACGAAGATTCACCAACAATCTATCAAATTATGGTGACACATACATTAAAGAACAAATTTAAAAAAGCCGAGAGGAAAGAAAATGAAAACCATGCGACGGGGGCGATAATATAAAGACAGAAAGAGAAGTAGACAAAAATTCTACCCTTGCCCTTGCTGTTGTCGTTTTACCGCTTCGTGTAGGTATCCATGTGTATATATGAGTGTGTGTGTGTGTGTGTGTGTGTAATATGATATGTATACCTATGCGTGCATAGTACATGAATCTTCAATAATTGTAGTTTAGAAACTCGACTCGACTCGACTCGACTCGACTCGAAAATTTATTGCAAAAGAAAGTGAAGTAAAGTGTGTGAATACGTAAGTGAGTCAGTGAGTAAGTAAATAAATTAAATAGAGTAGAATAAAGTACAAGGTGATGTGAGGTGAGGTAATCGTCCACGCGGATCTTTAAGTCTCGAAATTTTCTTCACGAAAATATACTTCATACACCAACTCGCGTAATGCATGCATACCGCATTTTATAGGCCAAAGTTTAAATACCTATAAACTATGTATGTACATGTTTATTGGTGTATTATATGTATACAGGCCGTGATATAGAGAATAAAGGGAACAAGAAACAGTAAAAAAGATTGCATTCTTTCAAAGATGTTTGAACTTACGGAGAAAGATGAACAAAATGGTGGACAGAATAAAGTAATTGCGAACTAACAATAAATATAAATATAATCATCCCTCCGAGTACCTATACCGCACGTATGTAAAACTAATTTTTGTTCTTTGCTCTTCCTATTTTTGTTTCTAGAATTGTTGTTAAGAAAAATGATGAAATCTTCTGACTGCTCATCTCGTTTTGATGAATTTTATCTTTTTCTTTTCTGTTTTTCCACAAATGAAATGTGAAATGTGAATTTCAAAATATATAGATATATAGCTGTTAATTGTGATCTGCGTGCGTTTGGGTAGTGCCTCCACCTTTTCGCATGTTTTATTTATATAGGTACATACATCTATGCCAGTAGATATGTATACGAAAATATGAAATTTGTATATCGAGGAGTTTTGAGCACGGATTCACGTGACCGGTTTCGAAGGTTTGCAGAATTTCGATCTCATTTTTTCACAAAACTTCGAATCGATTTGGAACTGTTCACGAAATAATTGTGCAAGTGTCAGGAAGCGCGCTCTGCTCAGTTAGAGCAAAACAGAATTGATAAATGAATAAATCAATAAATAATAATAAATCCGAATCGATTCGAAGTTTCACGAGAAAATCAGACAGAGATTCCGATGAACTCCAAAATCGGCCACTTGACCCCGGGCTCAAAACTTTTCAGGGAAATGGAAATCCAGTAGGACTACGTGTCTGGCTTTACCACAATTCTCAAGGGTAGTTTGGCATGCCGTATACCATACACCGACCCTTGAGCACGGTTGCACTTCGCGTATGAGGCGCGCTTCTACTCTCTGCTCTCGAGTACCCAGGTTCTAGACTCTAGTCTCTAGAGTGTTGCCATAAATATCTACAAATGTATGTACATATACGTATGCAAATATTCGGTTTATCTTTCCAAATTTGTTTTTGTTATTATTTTGCATTATCATTTGTTTGTTTCGCCTTGTTAATCTCGGAGAAATGTAACTCTGACAAGTGTATGAAGTGAAAACGTGAAAGTTCTTCACCGATTTCAAGCGAAACGGATATGGATAGTGACGAGAAAATTGAACGATGTTTAAAAACAAAAACCTGGTAAAAATGAGAAAGCGATTGATTCTTTTCCTTTTGATCTCTCGTAATGAATTTTGTGTTATTATTGTTCAATCTCGATCACTAATCATTGATCGAGAATAGTATTAAACGTATTTGGCCTCACCTACGTTACCTAGTGTCGGCGACAAGTCAGCAGCATCAGCTTTGTTGTTAATCCTTTCGATGTTATCGATGATTAAATCGTTGCCAATAGTTTCATCCCGTTGTGAATTCTCTTGATCGGCGGCTGCAGTAGAATCGCCGGCATGAGGCGAAGAAGGCGCCCATTTTTTTCCTCTGACTCCAACGAATTTCCCACGAATTTCCCATCTAGGATTCTTTTTTCCTCGTGTACCGAAATATCCAAATTGAGATCTTTTCTCGAATTGGATTGGCACCTCGTCCTTTTTACCGCGCATTCCTATATCCCGAAATATTTATTCGCGTATTTCAATTGAACACAAAGAAATATCAATCAACAAAAAATAAATGGACAAATAGAATAAAATGGAATAGAAATCAATGATTTTTCATTTCTCATTTTTTTGTCTTCTATGTCTTTGAATGTCTTGAAAAATCTAACCTTGGAAACCCATTGGAGCTCTCTTATCAAAGTCATTGTTAATACCGTAGATATTATCATCGTGAAATTCCTTCTTCCCTCTCATCCCCTGAAAGCCCATAGGAGCTCTTTTCTCCGAATCATAGTCGTCCTTTTTTCCCCTCATACCATGAAATCCCATGGGAGCTCTTTTCTCGTATTCTTCGAGGAAATTTTCTAAACTATTTTCCGGCATCAAGTTGTCTTTTTTGCCTCTCATACCCTGCGCAATAGATTATATTACGATTCTCGATATTCCGTTCCAATCAGGTACTTTTATTCATTGCGTCTCGAATTCTTGAACTTTCGGTAATTCGTAAAATTTCAATCAATGTCTCAAAATATTTATGGACTTTAAATCGAATAACATGTTCTTTCTTCTTTCTCACTTGTTCTATTCGAGCGAATGAAACCTTTTCTGGTACTTTTTAGCACACAGAAAAGATCCTCGAAAAAGTATATTTGTCTTTTCTGATGTGGTTAAAGAAGTTTAAAATTTATTATTCCACCGACATTTATAGCCTCTAAATTCTGCAGTCTGTACAATTGAACTTTTTTAATGGAACAGCAAATTGTCGTGGGAAATTCGAGAGATACATCATTCCCCATTGTCGATTTAGTGTGGTTAGCTTAGGTTAGGTTAGGTTAGGTTGGAAAATACTTTCAGTGTATGTATATACATTGAGTTTTCGATTAATGAACTCAAACGGAACTATTTTATTTTTTCCAAAATACAACTGTCCAATTATGTTACGTGTATGAAACTCTCGTTAGATTCAACTTGGACATAAATTCGATAGATTTATCTTCAAGGAATGTCAAATTTTGCAATATCGGACATGGGTGAACAACCCTTGAATAATTTTGTTTCGAAAAAGTGAGTGAACAAGTTTGTTCATCCTGTAGAATTCTCTCCGGATAAAAAAATTCAAATTCCGACTGAATAATAAAAAACACTGAACAAAATAAAAAAGCTTCGCGTCGCACGGAAACTCACCTGAAACCCCATAATAGCACGTTTTTCCAGGTCCTCGATTTCCTCCCGAAGACTCTTCTTCCCTCTCATACCCTGGAATCCCATGGGCGCTCTTTTGTCCCAATCAGTATCAACCTGGTCCTTTTTACCCCTCATACCTTGGAAGCCCATGATCATAGCTCGCTTTTCATAATCATCAGGATTCAATTCAGTCAGATACATTTTCTTCCCTCTCATACCCTGGAAACCCATTGGCGCTCGCTTTTCGATTTCATCCATAACCTGCAAGGTGGATACAAAATGGATTAGAATGTATCTTGCTGTTTTGTGTGCGAGTGTATAATTTCTTCTCATTCTTAATTTAAAAATTATTTACAGATCCCACCTCTTCCAGAGACTTCTTTCCCCGCATGCCTTGGAACCCCATCGGAGCTCTTTTGTATAATTCGTCATCACTGACAGCTTTTTTTCCTCTCATACCCTGGAACCCCATTCTCGCCCTTTTGGCATAATCGTCTTGGAAATTATCAAGCATCGAAAAATCGTCGTCGATATTAGCATCGAGAAATTCCTTCTTTCCCCTCATGCCCTGAAACCCCATAGGTGCCCTTTTCTTAAAATCATAAGAATCATGACCAAAACTTTCTTCACTCAATATGTCAGGACCCAAAAGATCCTTCTTGCCCCTCATCCCCTGCGTAAAATAATTTCATTTCATCACACGTGATTAATCCTCTTCGCTGCTTTTGCTTTACGAAGAAAAAATATATTTATACTCCCCTAGGGACTAGCATAGCGGATAATAAAGTTCACCTGAAACCCCATCGGTGCTCTCTTGGAGTATTCGGCGTCTTCCGATGACGCGGTGTCCTTCTTCCCTCGCATTCCTTGAAACCCCATGGGAGCCCGTTTGAGGGGTGAAACATCACCGGACAATTTTTCTCCAAGTACAAATGAACATAATCCTGTTATCAGGAGAATTGAACGGAAAAACATTCTGAAATGCAGAAAAAGAAGAATATTTTCATCTGCTATATTAGGATAATTCACAAATTATGATTCTGCCATTTGCTGACCAACCACTTCAGTCCATTAAATGGACGCGATATCAGACTATATACTACACAGCGGGAAAAACTATAGCGGCATAGAAATAAGAGGGGGGGAGGGGAGGGGGGGAGGGGGGGGAGTGGTAAGTGGTAATCACTTATCTAGCTGTAATAAGGTGTTAACCCTAAAGACGGACATGTTGAGATAGACGAAGCTGTAGTTAAGATAAGGGTTCGTGGACTTGACACATGGTTGAAATTGCCGTTGAACAATTGGCTATCAGTATCTCGGCTCAGCCTCTCGAATCCCAGTTAGTTTTGAGGCTATTTTTCTTAAGGGATAAAACGCCGCGTTTATTTAAGTGGTGGACCTGTTTGTCCCTAAGGCGGAATGATGGCAGAGGAAGGGGATGGGATAAATTTGTTCTCCGTCAAGAGCTTTTTATCTTGTTTTTCTTTTCCTCTGGCCTATATCTCGCCGATTTTTTATTTCTTTTTTTTTTTTCTTTACTTGGAGATAAGGATTCTGATCTCTATTTCCAGCCCCCGCTCGAACTCCGAAGAGCACCCAATGAAGCAGCGCCTTATACTTACTTTGAGGTTATATTTAAAACTGTGATCAATACTCCTACATTATTCTACATGGAGTTTGTGGACGTTTGTGTAGAATTGTGCATGGTCCATGGACTAGGATGAAAAAGAGATATATGTCGTTGTCACAGGGCGTAGTTCTAAGCTTATAAATCAGCCAATTAGACGGGAGTTAGCCAAGGAGTTAGTGGGGTGTTTTATCCCAGGGGCAAAGTGAAGGGGAGGGGAAATATGCCTGAGGAAATTTTCCCCTGTTGAACTATACCTACGTAGGTGTACATACGTACTTACCTTCTACCTAAATACTACCTACGTGGATCTATACGTGACCTATGTTATTAGTCAGAACAGGTGCGTAGCTCAGAATTAGAGTTCTAGAGATTAGCCTCAAGTCTGACTTTGACTTTGACTGTTTATGGGCTGCTGCTATACTACTCGAACTCGAGGTAAACTCTTGGTAGCAGTGATTCGAATCAGACGGTATAACAACAAATCAAACTAGAATCCTGATCGCCTATAACTTTTCCTTTCTTTTTTTTTTCAACATCTACGAATTCTTCTGAAGCGGGAATGGTCATACGAAGTTAAATTTCGAGTCTTCGGACGGTACATCGAAGTATCATTACTAGTTCTTGGTGAAGGTTGCACGGCAGCAGAAGAAAACAGACTTGAGAATTTTTAGCAGTGCTGAGGAGAGAGATCATGCGGTATAATTTACTGCAGGTGACAATTTATTGGATGAAATGGAACAACGGACTGTGCTGCAAAGTCATTTCACTAAGAAGGGAACCGCAGCTGTAGTGGTTGAATGGACGACACGCAATCCGTGGAAAAAATTGGAGAAAAAAAAGATTGTGGAAGGACTGTGTACACGCTATCGACGCAAATACCGAACTATTCCATACGGCCAACGCCATTTTGTTTATACTCAATGTCCTTGGATTATGCGAAAACGCTTGAACGCGAAGAGCTAAGTTGGGATTAGAGCGTTGACGGCGATCATCCCCCGATATAAATAATTAGGGATAAAATTATAATAGGGGTTCAGTGTAACGTGGAGGCGCTCAAATTTTCACATTTCCTCCACCATAAACAGGTACATACACCATGATCAATGACTTTTTCTCCTCTAATATCCATTGTATCCACCGACCACCGGGAGACTTCAATATTCATAAGAGATCCAACCGCAGGGTTACTTTGTCCGGACGCTTTGATGGCAGTTAAAAAGCTCCTAGCTGAAAACGGAACGCTCAACTGAAATAACGAGTGGCACCGGTAGCTCATTGCACCCCGCGAACCCGCTCGGGCAAAACCCTTCCACATCGTATGTTGCATATTCATTTATGGATCCCGGTACAGCTCTACGCGTTACATTCAACCACGGTTATAGTATAGGGTATATATCACACCTTAATGAACTCTGGATAAGCCGTTCTTTTCTCTCTTCCTTCTAACGTGCAGATAATAATTATTTTGTCATATCACCATGCGGCCATTACTGTTATCATCCCAAGCTGGCACGAAATTTCTTCATCTTCCACTTCCTGTTCCAACTCTTCTTCAATAATAATGATGACGTGGAATTTTACTGAATTTACAATTTTCAATCCGCGAAACCCCTTAAAGAACGATTAAGAGGTCCAACTCCAATCCTCCTCTTTGAAGCACTTATAAACGCATTACGATATGAAAAATAATGTCGTATAAGTCCGGTGCACAGAAAACAAAAAAAGTGAAAAGGTTCTTTTCAAATGGGGATAGGGCGGAGCGGCTACTCGAGGAGAGTTAAGGGAATGAAAGAAAAAAGGAAAATGAAATCACTCTAAGTGGTTTGCAATCGTGCTCAAAAACCTCGGGAGAAAGTAACGTAACACCGAAGCAAGGACCGTGCTACGCGGCGATGATTCTTATCTTGAAATCGAGCGGCGAGAGGGGAGTGAGAGGAAAATTGTAGCTAACCCTCGAGCATGCTGTCCCTAAGATCTTATCGGAACCAACAACACACGCTCGTATACTCCCACTTCAGAAACGTTTACTACTCATTTATGCGGCAATAATAATTCCGTAGTAAGGGAAACTCCACTACGGACCAAATTCACTGATTCTATTTGGATATTCGGGAGTAAATTATTGAGGTGCATTCCCCAGGAAATCACCCTATGGAATCTCACTTGTGATTTTTAGTCAAATAAACCCCAAAGAAATTCATTGATAGTTACTGAAATCGGGTATCACGGAAAATTCGTGAAGCTATATATACTTGGAGGGCACGTTTCGAAAGATTTCTGGATGCATCTGTGAGTGCACTGAACTGAAACAATGATGATATCATACTGTACACCAACAGTCCTGAAAAAAATCCATTTTTGATTTGAAGAAACAATGAAAATTCAAATGATTGAAATTTTGCGAAAGCCCCATACTAGGCGGTTACAATTTAACAATAAGATTTTTGTACACATTTTCGACTGAACTGAGACTAACCCCCGATGAAATCATATCTTAAAATTTAATTTCGATTCAGAGTGAATCTCGGACAAAGAAAAATGCACCGAGAAAAAAATTAATAACTAAGATTTTGGTGAAAAGCTCGAAACTTGGCGGTTACGTCTTGATTTGACGATACCTTGTCGGTACATAAAGCTCCTGTTAAATATCACGAGTAGGCAAGAATGAGGCGGGTAACGCGGTGTTTAATTATCCTTGTAATTGTTGAATCTTGGCCTCGAGTAATCAGCAGTTTCCGTTTACCAGCACTAGACAGGTTTCGAGCTGCATTTGCATGCGACTCAGAGTTACCAATTTGCAAAGCAATCTGACTATTACCTGATTAACTTCTGTGACGTGAAGCTTGAGATCTCAAGCTTTCAGGCGTTCAAGATTTTCTTCCGCTCGCAGCATCAAGTTTCTTGCATAAGTGTTTGAATCAACTATACTTCCATCTATAAACTACAATATTTATTCATTCATGACCTTTTATTATTATTAGTATTATTATTATTTTTACTTTTTTCTCTCTTTTTATATCCAGAAACAAGATTCACAATTTTGAGTTTTTCATTTAAAATAAAAATTCTTGAATCTATTCACTGTTGAAATTCGATCACAAACAATTTGAATCAATGAAATTTTCTTTCCTGAACATTTCTGTCTTCTCCTATTTCAGATTGCCTGCAGAAAACAATTTGCCGATCAGGAGAAAAGTTAATTATATAGGTTTTAACTTAATGTTTTCGGTCAAATATTAATAATAGTAATGTTAATAATAATGATAATGATAAAAATGTCAGACAAACTACGGGCTGTATAATTGCGGTACATTTCCTGAGTCCCAATCAAAGTCGAAGTTCATGCCAGTGTATGAATGATGAAACCAACAAACTTTGTGAAACCGTATTAACATACATTTTTATATGAATTAAAATCATCGTTATAATTACAACTATTATCATTCCTGCTATTCATTATCAGACTCAAAATATCACTGTCTCAAAATATCATTTAATTACTTCATTCATATTTCTATTTTCTATTTTCATAGTTCAAGATTCCTCACCAGAATTCATCGCAGAATTTCATATGCACAGTAAATCAGGATGGTAACAATCGCGATATCGATAGCTCGCATTTTGCAACGGATATTATATTTGTTAATTCAAAAAATGGGAAGAGAATTTGATCCTATTTTGGATTTTCTAATCCAGTCACAAAATTGCGGAAATAAGATTTTTTCAAACAACTGTCAAATGATTCGGATAATCGATTTCAATCTCGATATCAGTGGTCTCGATTTAGATTTTGAACATAAAAAAAAACACACACACATGACTTCAAATATCTTCTGTAGCCGAATCAATTTTTTCTAATTTTTCACGTAGACTAAGTAACCCGTCCAAAGCACAAACAAGGTTATAGTCATCCGTCCAAAATACACTTTTCGACGATAGCTCTTCATGATATTTCATAAATTTCTGTAAACAGTTGACAAATAGAACTACAAGAAGAAAAGAAAAAAACATTTAGAAACCATTTTCCAAAACTTACTCCAAATCCACGAAAACCATCAAGTTTTCATCAGCAAATTTCGACAGTTCTTCATTTTATTATATCATAAAATGATGAAAATTTTTGTCCAAAATTGAATTTAAATTGTCTGTGTATGTATTACTCATATTCTGTCGCCAGCCATAATTGCTGCGAAGTGCCTACAGAGTCGATTCCAATTTGTGAATTGCTTTTTCAAGGGCGTCATCACGAAAACAAAAACAATTTTTCTGTACGTGATGAATAAACTATAGACGACAATATAAACTATAAATGAATATATGTATGTATATACATGCATACTTTTATGATCAGTTATTCGAGTATCTTTATTCAATGTCCACATTTATATCTTCGTCCAATCGTTTGGTCGTTTGAAATCAATTGCCCTATACATAGGCGAACGATTGGTAAATCGAATATCTACGTGAATATAGTCCAATCTTGAGAGGAAAGATAGGTATATAAATTCTGACTATGTGTTAGTTATTGCACAATGAAAAATACGACGCAGCTTCACTTACAAGAAATATATATCCCTATAAAACGTAAATTATTGACAAGTCATATTACAAATATCATAAAATCTTATAAAAATAAAATATACGGTATAAAAATCAGAAAAACCCAGTTTCCTCGAGAAAAAAGACCCAAAATCGATCAACACTGACGGAAATCTTCTCTCTGTATTTGGAGAGAAATTCTTTTTTGAAAAAAAATAAATAAATAAAAAAAAAGAGCACCGATAGCCTTCAGCTGTGCACATACTGCATCTCTCTGCATTTGTTTCATCCAAGCGAAAACGACGATAGGAATCGTGAACGTCTAATTCTTTGTCAGGAATGACATGCCAATTTTCAACCAGAATCGACGCAGCACCAATGAGATTCTTTTTCGGGATACCAAGTCGAGCTAACAAACCGTTGGATATAGACAACGTTGTACCGAAAACCAATTTCTCGGTCTCCTTTTACCCTGCAATTAACACTTGATGAATTTTTGTAGAGTGTTAGTGGCGGCCCATCTTCGCCCTCGGGTGGAAAGATCAGAAGCTTTTTTGCCCTGATTTTGTTGGGATCTGTAGGCTTCCATCCGCGTCCACAGCTCGGGAAATGATCAGAGTTTTTCAAATTACTAGCAGAAGGAGTTTTCTCAAACTCGGACTTCATAGATTTCATCTTTTCACAAAATGTTTCGAGAGTTTTGAGGAGATCCGCTTCCCTCGTTTTCATGGCTTCTATATTCGCTAAATCATTGATTTCGGGAATGTCATTTTTCGGGCTAAGCACTTCAGGGCAATCGCAGCAGCTCTGCTTTTCCCTCCCGCTTGTTTCGAAGCAAACAGTTCGACCTTTAGAAGCTGGGAGGTTTTCATTCCCGTGTGTTGTTGAGCTTGACTTTTTCGAGCCCGGAGGTAACTGTGGCTTGGAAAAAGTATGACAAGGTTTTTTGTCCGAGACTCTCTTTACCCTGAAGGTAAACTCTGTCCCGGAGGGGTACGTCCGCCTCACACTTTTCTCTGTAGAACAACAACAACTTGGATTCTTCTTTTCCTTTTTAGTTTCAGCGTCCATAAGATCCACACATGATTTCAACGTCCTGTACTCATTAGTTACTTGTTTCATCCCTTCCTCGTACTTAGACCAGTGATCCAAGGGTGGTAAATCCGGCGCAAGATCACGCAAATACAAACTATCACCCCTCCAAATTGGAATATCTTTAACAACTCCGCCTCCACACGCACTTTTTATCACATTCCTTGTCGATTTTCTTATATTTTCACATCTCTCACGAAATTCTTTGTACCTCTGAGCTGACAGGATAATCGGAGGATCAGGAAAAGAGTGATTGAGATCATTAAGAGAGTCACAATTCATCCTGGTATCTTTCACGGTATTCATTCTCTGGTTGGAAAGCCTCTTCCGAAAAGTTCTTCGTGGTCTGTCCACTCCGATTTTTTTATTTTTCAGCCTACAAACCGTCCCTACGGACTTAGGAACACCTTTTTTGGACTCAGGATAAAACCTGGAAAATTTTCGTTGGCCTTTTTTCCGTCTCCTTGTCTCAGATAAAACATCTTTGAACTTTTGGAATGACCCGTCATCGCTGCTTTCAGCGAATCCTATCGAGGGACGGAAAACATCCCGGCAGATGGAACAGCAGAATTTTTTCTCGGACCTTGGAGTGAAGTTATCTGAAGAAATTCGGCACTCTGTTAAAGAAATCTCTGCATCGTTTTCATATTTTTTGTTAAAATTGTTGTCTTCAAGATGCCCACAACAGCACACGGATCTCAAACCTGATTGAACGCGTTCTTCAAAATAGTTCAAAGAGTCTTGTGACCTAGAGAAATGTGCTCTATCCTCTTTTTCTTTATCAAATTTCTCACGATCAAAGCTGGAACCCGAATTTTTAGAGCAGATACGAATTGTGATATGAGACGATGCTGGTACAAGAGTTTTGCTCTGACTTCCGGTCTGATAACATCTTCGAGAAGATAAAGAGCATTGAATTGGAACTTGGTAATCGATGATGTCTTCTTCACTGGTCGATACAGTTGTGATAACGTAATCATTCAACCTCGGGGAAGAATCCGGCGAGTGAAATTTAGTCTGGTCAAAATGGTTATCGCACTTTGCGGGATCGTTATCATGAAAAAAATAGGAGCTCTTCTCACTAGATTGCGTCCTGTATGTTGATAAAGGTTTACAACAAGGAATATTTGAGGTTTTTCTATAACCGGGTGGAAATTTTCGTTTATTTTCAAACCTCAAATTGCGTGAATCTGTCACGCGCGGAAACGAATGAAAAGAATTCCTGCTTTGAGATCTTGAAGTTTGTGTTTCGGTAGTTTTAGTTTTGCCACGCAATGTCGATTCTCTGAAATCCTGTAGTGAATTCATCCTCGCTGGGCAGCAATCACACGGATTTTGAATCGGAGTTTTTCGGCTTTTAACCAACGCCGATGATCTTCGAATCACTTTTTTCGAACGTCTTAACTTAGCTACTGGATTTTTTTCAAACTTTCGGCTTTCTAAGTATCGGAGTGGTTCGCACCGAAGTTTCTCTAGGTCGTCGAGCAGCGACTGGCGCCTTTCATTCTCATAAACTTTTCGATCTTGACGAAAAAAGTTTTTCGAATATTTTCGGTTGAAGTCAGAGCAAGATACAACTTCTTCAACATCTGCCTCAGTTCCCGAATTTGTTAACTCAGAGCACCGTCCGGTGCTGGTCATTGTCTGATTCGAAATTGATCACGAAGATCATTTTTTCAAGCGAAAAGTCAACTGGCATGAGTTTAACCTCACTTCTGAATCCTTTTATTCTCGATTTGGACCTCAATCCACGACTTCCAGGTGTGCAATGGTTTTAGGATGAATATGCGTTCAATGTAAAACTCTTCATGATAAACACAGACAGACCCCGGACTGCGATTCTGTTTAATTTTTATCACAGTATATCGACTCTAGCATTGATCAAAAATTTGACGAGGAGGAAACTGAATCTGAAGTGAACGATAAACCATCGAATGAATCGATTGATCAGTTTCGTCATTTTTTTTTTTTCATTCAAATTTATGTCGACAACAGAGGCGCTTTCCAGGTGGATTCATAATGATGTAAATCACTCCAGATTTTAACCTGACTTGTAATCCAGCGCTTCCATTGGCTGATATATGCTGACACATGCCAATAAAAGCGCTGGATTACGGGTCAGGTTAGAATCTGAAGTGATTCTCAGCATTTTGGTTCAAACTGGAGAGCGCCTCTGTCCAACTGATTTTCCGGAAGCATGACAGCTTTCTCTGATTTTGAAGAGAGATGAGAAACGACGTGGTTAGACTGATGGTTGGAGTGACACTTTTGTATTGCGCACTGGAATATGTGCGATTACATTGATTTCCCAAGAGATTAGTCAGTTTTTGTGAGAAACTATAAACTCGAAGGGTAAGAGCAAGAATACTATGTATAGATGGATTCACAATTTAATTACGCTCTCGGAGGAAGACAAATTTTCAATTAATTGATGTAAAAACTTGACTTTCAGAGAAAATCTAAAAGTCCGTTTAAAATGAATTGCGGTAGATCTCCGCGGATTGGAATCCTTCTGGTTGCAGCCGCGGTGCTTTTCGCCCTCGATAATTACCCCTGTCCAAACGAGGATGACGAAGATTAACTCATACCATATTTTATCGTTCCACAAAAATCCAACGCCACCTTGTTAATTTGGTAATTTTGGTATCAAAGCTTGTCAAAATCCGGCGTATGACCAAACATGAACAAATTGACAAGTCGTTTGTTTTTCCATCAAATGAACCGACGGAGCATTCATTCAAATAAATTTTCATCCTTCACATTTGAACGAGTAGAGTTCAAAAGCACCAAAAACTCAGAATGAATAAAACAAACAGAACTCGGATATGCTTCAGTCTCAATTTTATTTCTGTGGATATGTTAATGAACTTTGCATAATTTCTGGAAATTGAAAAATGCATCAGCATTTTTGAATGGTCGATAATTCATCAGCGAGTCGTCTAGTATCTTGACATTTCCTAATTCTTCGTCGTTTGAGAAAAGACGCTCGACCTACCCTGACATTATAGTTTGGTCTGAACCAACCGAATCCTTGAATGACTCCAGTTCTAAATTGATAGTAAGATATCAGATTCCAGCAAAGTGAAGACTGTACTGAATTGGCCTGGTTCGTTTGTTCATCGAAAATTTTTACAATCGATCTGTGTATACCGATGATGCATTTTTGATATCTTCCTCGAAAAGTTCTGAAGCTCTGTTACTGATTTCTGAAACTTAATTTCGACTCGGTAAACTGGAAGACCTTTTTCCCACGGCTTCATTATTCCTGCCGTCTTGATAGCAGGAACGATTTATTTCGTATTCGTTGTTTAAAGGATTTGTTCCGGGATCAAATGTAATGTGTAACATGATGGGAGTGTTACCGAATTTCAATATCAAGGGCACACGTCGTGTAGTCGAGAGTCAGTAATTAGTTAGTTAGTTCTCCGTAAATGCTATAACTTTGAGAGGGGTTAGGAGCTAAATTAGTTTCCTAAATCTAACGACAAAGGTGAGTCAACTATATCGCCGTTCAAATGATCAGAGCTTTATGCTCCCTTATTTCACAAAGTCGGAATAGTTATACAAGGATCCGGAAAACGCCTACCTCCAGTTCAGAAAATTTGAGAAATCACAGCGCATCAGTGGGCAAACGATTTCTCGATTTCTAACCAAACTTCTTACCATATTGGGGTATAATGTCTGCTGGATTTGGTAGCCTGAAACCTCATTTTCGTACCTAGGCCATGTCAGAATATTGTCAAATTTTACTAGTCAGATATTTGTGAATCCCATCCCAGGCGGCGCTGAAGAGTCATTTTTTTCAATGAAATAAAGTAGAACAAACTGTGAACAAAATGTTAAATCGAAAATTTCCGCAGCAGTTTCCGAGTGAGAGGAGATTCAAGTTTGAATATATTATCAAACGTGTTGTTGCAGGACGCTACCGCCAGTTGGGGTTGTGGCATTTTAACGAGCCACTTGATTGGTCTAACTTCAATTCGCAAAGTTCATCACAAAGAATACGCTATGTTCTTTATCATTACAAAAATCTTCATAATTCACGAGAAATTGCTTTGAAAAATTGTTCTTTTGGCTTAGCGTCTACGATTCTTCCAATTTCCTTGGTTTCTAGGATAGGAACGTGGTCAGTAGCAGCAAGACGGTGACAGTCGCCCGCGGGTGCAAAAGATTGATTGCGATTGTGGAGTGAGGAAAACAGAGAGAGAGAGAGAGAGAGCGTGAAGGGGGGGGGGGGGGGGGTAGAAAGAGAGAGAGAGAAAGAGAGAATTCCCAGCAGTACCATCGACTCCCGCATCCCTCATATGAGGTGGGGGTCACGTATCCCTCGTCACGTTTATCAGTATGAGGGAAAAGCACCCTGGTAACAATGTTACGCTGTGTATTATAGCTTCATACAAACATCTGCTGGTTAATGAATCCAGTTGTGTCAGCGGACTCCCAACCCTTTTTCTTTTTTCACCACTTTGTTTTACTTCACTTTGCCTTACACGCATACAAAATACATAGGAAAAGATACTTGCACCTTGCGTAGAAACGGGCTGAATGAAGTAAACAAAAATCGGAACAAGATGGAGGGAATGAAATATTGAAATTGTGTAACATGGATTTTGGAGATCACGTTTTCATTTTCTCAGCTGTATTAAAAACGTTAAAGAGAGGAAAGCCCAGATATTCTGAAGCTGTAGAATTTTTCGCGTTCTTTATACTGCTCTGCCAACGCGCTAATAAATCATGTTTTTATATCACCGTTACGCTACTGTTAAGCTTTATGGTCGCCATGTGCGCAAAGATCTCGAAGAATCTCAACGAATAATGCTTGCGCGGCGTAGAAGTAAGATTATGTGGTAAATGCACATCATCAACATCCTGTCGAGCGGGAAGACTGAGTGAGAAATCTCTAAGCAAAATACGTACGATTTTTTTTCGTCCGCCTCTCCTCTTTTCTGATATTTTCATTTTTTTTTCTCTTTCACTGTTTTCGAAAAGAGTATTGAAAAAAGGCACTCGAATAGTGATTGAATTATCGTTTTAAAGATTCAACTACCAATCCGCCAACTGCGGATTCGGCTTGCTTCATTAATTAATCATTTATTTATTCACGTCCTCGAACTGTCTGGGAACAGCCTCGCCCAGTTAAGACTAGGAAATCAAACACGAGATCAAGTTAGAACAACCGGGGCGGAATAGCAATCGGAAGCTTGACTGAAATCAAATTCATTCGACGCTATATATCGAGGAATTCTTATGCCTAGTTCACTGTTGGTTTATCTTCAAATTTCTGGTGCAAAACAAACTTTCTAGAATTTACTTGAGAATTTTTTTCTAATTCTGTTTTTCAGATGTTCAAAAAATGAAAACGTCTGCACGAAATTTCTTGTATCTTGTTGATCCGTCCCCCTTAACTGTCAGACATTCTTCTACCTCCAGGGCAACTATGGATAATAATCATAGCAATCTTGTACCTTACAAATTCTGGACCGAATTCTTTAATATATCCAGATTTATTGCCAGCTCATACCATGTTCGGAAACTCGTGACAAGGGCGGGTGATCTTTATCGAAGAAATACATAAATATCATGAGATTATTTTTTGCTAGACCTTTCCAATGCCAATTTTCCGGAAGCTATACAAATTTCTGACTAGATATTAAATTGTTTAGAAGAGACATACGATTTTCTCTTCGATTTATCAAAATATTTTGCAATTGTATCAACGAACAAACTCTCTCTGGGGTAGGTATTCTGTTCAGTGGGAAACAAAAGGTCGGGTATCTGTGCGATGGAGTAATAAAAAGTTACTTCCTTTTCATATACGGACGTATAGGACCTGAAAACGTCACGTTGCACAAGGAGGACGGGAAAGGACGAAGACGAAACACTGGGTAGAGAAAAGATAAGCTATTCAATAGACAATAGACGCGACTACGTGGCACTTCGCTCGCAGAGTTGGTTGAACACGAAACACTAAACATGAAACATGAATTATGTCAGAAGTGAAAAGATACACTATCTGGTGACTGGTGTCATGTATGAGCGAGCACTTTTCTTTAGAAGTGGTTTTTTTTGAAGCTCCTAGGAAAACCAAAAGTAAAAAACAAAAAGTGGTTACGACAGCTCCCAAGCTGCTTGGGTGGAGTCTCACAAAGCGATCTTTCAATACAATACTTCAATTTGCAGTTGGAAGAAATACAATCGAATCAAGACTTCATGAAATATCAGCTCTCATTCTTCCCTAGGATGCATCAAATCGTAAACCCTGTTACACATTCTATCCAAATGATCAAAAACTGCTAAGAAAAAAAGGCTCGCTACGTAAAAATTGGTAAAAACGGTGGGATAAAGATTTTGAATACAGCGATAAAACAATAAGAACAGACCTCCACTATTATAAGCCAGAGAAGAAAGATCCTCTTATGATTTTGAAAATATAAATGAAGATCGGAAAATTCTGAAAATAAAATGGCGACCATAATTCGTACAGTCGTTCTTCGAATCCGAACGCGCATTGTTAGTTTCAATTTTTAAAGTCACTGTGCAAGTGATCAACTTTAAGAGAAGGTCGCGCGGGGAGAGAGAAGAAGAGGTGAGGGTTGTTTTATAAGGGTGGGATGGTGCCTACAACGATTACACGAGTGACCGACTCACGTAGAGCCAAGCAACGTATAACCTGGTAGAAGGTATAGGGATGTTTCATCCCCACATATTATTCGGCGAGGAGAACTCTTGAGCGTCAACGCTTTGCCGCGCAGCTCCACCCTCGCGACTATTTCTCCTAAAATCTCAAATAAGCTACGACTTGCCCCTGAGTCTACCTCACCAATCGCCCTGCGAGCACTCCAACGAACATGTCGTTATCATTCTTTCACATAAATTGCTCGTTATTTGTTTGAGCGTCCGATTCCCATGACTCCAAATTTTATCTCTCCATCGTTATCTGTTTTAGAGTTTGTTCTTTTTCTTCCCTGCCTGCTTCACCTGATTAGTCCATTAATTGTACTCAGAGAATCGAAGATCTTAAATTTAATATATCTATCAGAGAACTTACTACCCGCAACTTCAGAGTTTAATGAACGTCCAACTTTGTAATCTAGAATTGAGTTATGCGATCCCATGGCTGAATATATGGATAGAGGTCAGTATGAAATGATGATGATTCTTGAGGGTCTAAGATGCGACTTGAATACCATTTCCGATGGTTTATCAATTCTGATAACGTTACCGTCAGGAAATGTATACTTCCAGTTAGTGTTAGTGGATTAACCCCCCACCCCCATCGTAGAACGTTCCTTTGTTCACTATAAGGTAGAGACAGAATCTAGAGATACTACGCTGACGCTAACTCGTAAAGTTTCTCTCCTCTCTGCAACGTTTCACCTGCAGAACTGTTACTGGTTACAGCCCCAAGCTGATCCGAGGTTGTACCTTGTATACGATCTCATACTACTCGATGTTAGTTATATCGAAAACATTAAATATGAAGATTGACACTCACCTACTGTAAATCACTTCTGCTGGTTTTCAAGAATTTGAATTTTCGAGTGTCTGAAACAGAATAAGATATTGCAATGACTGAGAAGGAGGATAAGAAATTGCATATGTTTGTTTTGTTATCGAGGTCTAATTGTAAGATCCCCGGTGATGAATTCATTTGTTCTTATTTTAAAGAAAATGAAAAAAACGTCCTGCTCTGAACGACTTAACGATCCTTTAATCACCTAATCATACACACGGCGAAACACCGGGGGCCATAACAAGTATAGGTAGGCATAATCCGATCATAAAACCAGCCGCTGCCACTGCTGAGGCTATGAATTTTTTATTTTATGACCCAATTACGTGTGTGTGATTATGTTGCGTACTATACTTGTTTTTGTATAGGTATATAGATTTACGTCTTCTTTTCAATATTACTCGATGGACTAAAACCTCTACGCACATCCAACTGCATCGTTAAATTTACGACGTATGGGTACTATAGCTGCTCATAGCCACTAGATGCACAACGAACTGGAATTTAAACCTCTAGTGAATTTGTAAGAGCATTTTGATGAAACGAAAATTTTAGAACAGTTTCATTTTTTTTTTTTTTTCGTCTGCAGAGTATTTTGGATTCAACCCCTAATTCAAGATATTTGGAACTTCAAATGAGGGGATGAAGAAAATCGAGGACTGGATCCAAATGTTAGGAAAGGAAATGAATGTTTTAATCAAAAATTGAACAGCATATCTTTTCGCTTTGCAACTGAATTAGTTTCAGAAACGAAAGGAAAAACGGCAACAAGAAATTGTGCTTCCAACCACCCCCCCCCCCCCCCCCCCCCAGCTGTTGCTGTTCTGAAGATAATCGAAGTTTTCATCAAGTTATAAGCTTTACTTAGCGCGTGGAATTGATTCGATGAAAATTCGATTAGTTCGGGGTTGAGCTAGTTATCGTCATCGACATTTTATGAAGAAAAAATATCAACTTAATCCTGTTAGGTATGTGAGTTTTAATTTATATCTTCCGGGCGCATTTTAGAACCTCTTTTTTTTTTTGCACCCTCGCACTTTCACGCCCTCGTATTTTTTTCCTAGATTCTTATTCTATCTGTATGATCTAGATGTGTTGGTTTACTAGAATTTCTGTTCGTGTGTGGGTCCGTGTGTGAATACGATCCCATGAAACGTCTCTAGGAAAAGCGCAAGTACATAGTTTATTCCTGTAACTACAAACATTATTCTGATTACTTTCAGAGCTGCACTTCAACCTGGCGTCTTCTTCTTATTTTTCTTGTTACTTAGTTTCTATCAAGATGGGAGAGAGCAGGGAATATAAAAACAAAATCGTCACTACAGAAACAAAAACGAAGGCAAACGAAACTCGAGAGAAAGGATGCCAGAGAAAAACGGAACCTGCAACGAAACAAGATAAAAATAAAAAAGTGCTTGAGATACACAAAAATATTTACACTCGGGTCTTCTTTCTTTCCTTTTTTAAGAAACAAGTTTTGAGTCTTTTTGCAACTTGAAATAGAACGTTCCTTTCAGCAGACAGGCAGAGGGGCAGCTACAGGTGGTGACATCGAAGGGGAGAAAATGATGTAGAGAGGTGGACTGAACCCAAGCTCGTCGGAGTTAGAGTCCCGTTGTGTGGCCTAAGAACTTTAATATCACATCGTCGTAGAATTTTGTTCAAAAAATGTGGAATTAATTTGTAAAATTATGACGAAGTCAAAACGAACTACGATAATTTGGATGATGAGGAGAGAATTTCGAAGTAAACGAAAAAATGAGGTTTGACATACTTCTCGTTGAATTTCCTTCACGATTTTTCATCGCCAAACTTTCGAACTCATCGAAGGATATGGTGCAGTATGTCAGGTTTCTATACGAACTGGTAGAGAAGCGCTGCGAGGATTTTATGCTACAGCTTTTAACTCGGGAAAAATTGGAACGAAATTGTAAACAGAATTTATCGCGAAGCATGTTTTTCCCACTTTAAAATGCTTCTTGTAGGTTTACTGTGGAACATTTTCCGAAAGATCTACAAGCAATGGAAGAAAAGTAAGCAAGTAAGAGAGACGACTTGTTTTCAAACTATCTAAAGACGAGGCAAGAAATCATAAAATTATGAAATAAAACGCGTTGTAACGCTTGTTTCTTCTACTTAGAAATACGTTTTTATTTTGTTATTTTCCTACGATTTTTATCAGCCGAAATATCACGGTTTTAATCCACGGAAAAAAGTATAAGATTGATCTAGAGCTTTTGTGCGGTACTGTACGAGAACGAACTCGATAAATAACCAATCGCTGATATATTGGAATTGGTGTAGATCAACTGTGGCAGGTTAGTTTTAGCTAGTTAGTACAAGAAATTAACTCGCTTTCCAGTAACTTGCTGTAGCAGTCTGACCGCATACATGAATATTGATGACGTTGGGTAAAATCGATTTATATGGAACTGCACGGCGAAATTCTCCGCGTGCATCGCAAGTCCCGATCAGGAATGAAAAGCAACCAAAAAAATATTTTTCCGTTTTTCTTCCGTATTTTTTTCATCCCTCTCTAATTCTCAACGAAAGATATACAGCGGTGAAATCTCGCATCAAAAATTCAAATTGCACCCGTGTTCACCAACAGCTGACAAACGTAATTCATAGTTCTTCATAGTTCGACACTGTGAGTATGATATGAGGGAATAAATTGTGGACAGTTTGAAGTAAGTTCGGAGTAGTTCGAACCTGGAGTGATTTTGAAACTATGAAATCACTTCGAATACCGTTGCATCAAAAACCCGTCAAAGCTTGTTCGATTTCTAGAGAAGCTTCGGATTTCAATCAGATAAATGGGCTCGTTCCACTGAATACACGTTCAACGTCTAAAGGTCTGCGGGTTCACTGCACAGTACTGCAGTTAAACCGACTGCAGCACTACAACTCTGTATACACATGCAATTGATCCTTGAACCTCGAGAACATCAAAACTGAAATTGGTAGAACTTATTGCAGCAGGATTGTGCGGTGAAACTTTATTCCCCTCGGCGATCAAGCTCGCTAACTATATTATGAAATATACCCACAGAGGCTTGAATTTTCGGAATTTATTGAAAACATATGTTTCAATTTCTCGTACGATAATTTGCAAGCAAAATCACAATGAAAACAATCATCTGTACAATTTTCTACGACTTTATACCGTCTGAGCTTTCTGCAGAAGTTACAATTTTTCTATGAAAATTTACTCCGAGCTTGCGAAGTGGAAGATTTATGAAAATCTCGTTGAATTACTGGACTAAGTAAAAGTGAAAAGGTCCGGTATAGATTAATTTCTTCACTAAATACTGAACAACATTTCACGGTTATTCATATTTTTTACAACTTGCAACGGTTCAGTTTCCCAAGGAAGTCTGATTTTCACTCGGAAAATTGCTATTCAAGTGTCAAGGTGGAAAATTATTGAAAATCTAACCTAATCTATCTTTATGGGATGTAATGGTAGATTATGGGCTAGTTTCCCAACTGTTGAGTGACTCGGTTCCTCCCCCCCCCCCCCCCCCCTTCCTTCGCGAAATGGTTGATAAACGATAGTCAAGATATTTTCGGGGTCGTGAATCTAAATCTACTACTATGTCCGGTTCTATCTGCGGGGAGATTTGTTGGTTTCCCTACCGTATTTGGTGTTTATTTGTGTTTGTTCAAGAAGGGTAGAGGGTGAGAAGTAAACAGCCTACGACGATGGGGAGAAAGTTAAACCATTGAACCAACACGAAGGGGACGAAGGAATATTCTGGAAGAAGCAGACAAAAAAAGAGGCGAAAGGAAGGAGAAAAGAGGAAAGAGGGCCGAAGCAGTAAGAGCAAAAAAAAAGGATGGGCAATTCTGCGTTCGAGCACTCCTTCACGGCCTTAAACATTCCCAAAAATATACCCCCGAGGATCCTTACGTGGTAGGCAATATCAGAGACGTAAAAGTGAAAAGTATGATTTTTATTTTGACGAAAAAAACCATAAAATAAAAATCGATAAATGTACCTAAGGTACTATTGAGTTTCTGTTCAGAAACACAAGAACTAACCCTTAAATTTTTCACTGTCTCCGTTTACATAACCATTGATTTATGTTTGCGCAAAATCGTGTTGAAGAAAGAAAAGAAAAAAAATTGTTTCCTCGCCCTTAATAAATCGCACAAAGTCTGGTATTAGATTAGCCGTTAAAGGAGCAAGTCGGAGAGGAAACTGTGTGTAAAATATAGGTGTGCTTCTATGTACAGTATTTGTGTTCAGCATCCATACAGAGCACGACACAGAAAAAGAGGAGACACTTTCTACTATATAAACTTCAAAGCTTGGTTCATGACACTTTCGCCAATTTCATTCTTCACTTGCTTCATTTCTTTGCTTCTCAAAAGACGTGAAAATTGGGAGGAGGGCCGAGAGGAGTGAAGAAGGCAGAAGAAGAACAGATTGACATCCAAGATGAGAGATACAGAATTTGTTTGACCTTAAATAATTCTCTTGGTTTTTCGGTTTCATTTTTACTTTTTTCTTCATATTCGGCACAGTTTTTTGGATCAGCTCGTTTTATCTTCAGGAAATCTAGTCACTCATAATTTTACGTTTTCGATCTCTCTGTTAATTTTTTACCATTCTTCGCATCACCTCATTTTCAATTTCATTCAGAATATTTTGTTTCAAGTTCACAGAGTTTCCAAACTCCGAATATCAAACTCAATGGTTCTCATTTGCCACATATCACAGACTTTGAATGATACCTTATTTTCAATTCCAATACTTTCGAATACTCACAATTTTTAGATTCCAGTTTATTTCAGATCCCATACAGTCTTTCATCGGCTTAATTTTCAATCTTCAGGAATAGACCACGTTTTGTTTTTTACGTAAAGTTATTTTGGCCTCCCGAATAGTATCCTATCGCTTCGTTTTCAATTTCAACAGTTTTCAACATCCAAGATTCAACTTTATTCGTGCTAATTTGGTTCTGTTTCACTCTTCATTTTTTGGAGGAGAAACTACCATTTTTCAACGATTGTTTAGTCAGTATCAATACTCCTTTTTCACGCCTTTACAGGGCACGAATTACAAGTGTAAAAAGAAAAAATAGCACCAAAACAAAATTCACGTATCTGCATACATATACATATACGTTAGGGCTCTGTTATCCTCGAATAAACGATCAAGCCCCATTGTATCAAAAATTGATTCACGCTACTATATTTCAGTACCGACGTATGTGTACGTAAACGCAAACGCTGTGACATTGTGCCATTACGTTATCAATAAAATTTACGATCAAAGGGCCTGTAGTGTAGTGTAGTGAAATTTCATTCATTCCATTCCACCTACAGTAGAACAAATATCGAGTAATTGGATTTCGATCTGAATCCTGCGCTACATCATATCAATTACGATCCAATACCGTATACCAATAATCGACCAACGTCACGTGATTAGAGAATGTTTATTATTGACAATTCTACGATTTAGGAAATTCAATTTTGAGACGTCGATTTGCTTTTTTCCTGTTGATTCTGCAAATCTCTGTAGGATTTTCTATCGATTCAGATATCGAATTCGAAAAACTATTTGTGTATTCCACGTACTATAATCAAGGAATACTTTTTTATTTTCAGTAAATTCTATCGATTTCAATTTTCTATCTATTTTTCTGCCATTTTTCATCAAATGATTTTCAAAGAATAATCGAAAAATGAGGTAGAATACCATTAAAATTAATTAGTCACCGTTAATGAATACGGAAACGAAACACGAAATTTAATGATGGAAAATTAATTTTCCTCACCTTTTGATATTCAGGCACAGTGTTAAGATTCTCAGGTTTTATATAATTGATTATTGTTACAGCACAGGGGAGGGGGGGGGGGGGGGGGGGGGGCTGAGAGGGAACGAGAGCGAGAGAAACGTGCCTGTTTTTATCTCATTTTATACAACTTTCTTTATTATCTTTTCTCATTTAATAATTTCCTCTCCTAACCCAAGAAGTCGTGTTCCCCAGAACCTTAGGCAGTTATACAACTCATTTTTATACTCACGATTAAATACTATACGTGCTTTAATCCTTCGAGATCAAAATATAAGCATCCTTTTTTCTCCTCTTATTTTCTTTATTGCAAAAAGAGTTGAAATTTTGAAACGTGAAAATAATCTGAAAAATCCATTTCTTTCTTTCCCTCCATCAATTTCGAATAAGACTAACAATAAGAGAACTGTAGTTGTGAATAAATTGATGCAGGAAGAAAAATAATGGAGGGCACATACAACGGCGAGAAACAGCTGGAAAAGAGAGCAAGCCATTGAAATAAATTCCAAACTCCCGTATCTAAGGAATTTAAAATTTTTGCAATCTCGTTTCAACCGACTTAGAGACTTCTTTTTTCCTACTTGATCAGCGATATTTATAAACCTACCTACCTTCCTACCTTTTTACCTACTTACTATAATACTTTTCCAACGAGCTCCACCGTATAATCGTTACATACGAGAGAAAGAGAAATTAAATTTCGTTCGGAAAGAGATTTGAATACCTACAAGATATAAACTACCTATATCTCTCAAAGAAAAAAAAAAAAAGAAGACGAAAAAGCACAAATATCAACTCAAATTACATTTATTTAATTTCCAAATAACTTGAAAATTTGATTAGTTTCTCCTGTTTATGATATCCTTTCAGGATTCTAGTGAAAATATTGAGAACTAAATTTCGAGGTACATTGATTCAATCTTCTCGATCAGAAGTTCGTAAATCGTTAAGTTTTTTCGTTTATTTATTCAATCGTTCATTCAGTTTATTTTCTATTCCCAAAGTCCCGTCACGATGTAGAGGCCTGTGCAATCGATTACACCGACAATGAGATGAGCAGGTATGAGTAAATTTGGGATATTTGCGTCTGGGATTAAATTATGTGAATTTAGGATCTGCTCATTCACGTAGAACGTTTTGTAAATATGCGTGAGCTGTTAAAATCTGTATGTAATTCTTTACGCAGGTAAATTGAGTTTCCCCAAATATTTTCGGTTTTAATTTTACAATTAGAACAGCCCCTTGAAAATCGTTCGGTCTTCGACCCTCCCACGCCTCTAGATTTAATCGTTTAATCTCGTCTTCTCCTTTTCCTTCTTCTTCTTCCTCTCGTTCTTCTTAACTTGTAAATTGCTATAACGACGATCACTGCCTTTAAGTGTTCTCACAGTGAAATAATTATACCCATGCCATATTATGTCGTGGAACTTTTTCTTCTAATTCGTATTTCCCATCTTCTTCCTTTTCCTTTTCGATTTTCGTTCATATTTCTCTTTCGCTAATTCATTATACGAACGATTTTAAATGAGAACATTAAGTATCAGGATTTAATATTTTATCAAAGAAACTTTTCTCTGAAGAAATTCGTATTCATACTTATATTCATTTCTATGTATTATAGGTCGATAAGTTATACTTTTTGAAAAAAATAAAAGTAGGTCTGTATGTAGGTACCTACTTAAGAGTCCTGGATCAATTAATTGATATGAAAAACATTATCAATTCAAGTGTCCGGAACATAAAAAAAAAAGTTTAGCTACAGCCAAAAGTTTTTCCAGTTTTTTCTTAAATCGGCGCCCGCTATCTTGAAGCCCGTGGAATTAACAGTTAACTGGAAGTTATTTAAAACCAAAAACCAACGTGTAACACGTCTTCAACTCAATTTACTTCAGTTGTTGTAAGCTTCGGCTGACTTTAAGATCTGCTTCAACATGTTATGTATACAGTGTTTAGCCAATTAAAACGTGTTCTGGTGTATTTTAATTCATTCATGTTTCAACTAACCTAAATATTTTGTGGCAAATTCTAGTTCATTCTATCAAGTCCTTCAGGGTTCCTGAACGAATTTGAATATGCATGTTCACACACACGCTCCAACGAGTTTTCGTGTATTTTAAATCGTTTCAGTGATCTTTCGATGATGAAGTTTACTCATTCATAGCGCATATCCGTTTTGATTTCTTTCGCTTGCTAAATCGTACAATCTAAACCTCCCGAAAGCGGATACAGAATTCTCTCACCAATAACTGAACGGCGCATTACAATTAATCAACGTGTGTGATGAATAATTACAGTACTCTAATAATTGTACTTCACGTATTGTATTGTAACATACATAGATACGGGATAATAACTGTTTCTACCCTCGAAGTAGAGGTATAACGTAGGTAGGTAGGCATGTATACCTGGTGATATTATTACCGCCACTTAATCGCTCGTTGTGGGGGGGACTGGCAAAGGGATGAAATGATGAGGGGATGAAAGGGAAGGAGCGAGAAGCCCGCAGAATTAACAGGCACAATTGTAATTGCGAAAACCTTTGATCTATTGGATTTTCAGAATCAAATGGTGAACCAGAATTCATAGTATAGAGCATGATGAAATTATTAACCTCTATTGCACGGTTTTTGGAAAAAACGAGGTGAAACCATTGGTATCTATGGTGAAATTGTCATCGCCGTCGTCGTTGTTGTCGAGTTGACGTACGTACACAGAGCGACATAAATTATGGAACATTTTCATTCCCCTGTCTCCGCCCCCGCCACCGTAACGCTTTAGGAATGGAACAATCGATTCGGTATACGACCTGTTGATTAAAATGTTGACCGATATTGAAATTGGCAATATAATGTCCGGATTAGAAATTCAACCACCGCAACCTCAAAAACGAGAGAAATACAGGTTCTCAAATTTCTCTTGGACTACCTACCGGGGGTGAAGAAAATTGGAAGAAATAGAAAAGAAATAGAAAAGAAATAAGGGAATTCAACTCTCGACGGCCTCTGACCCCTGCGAATATATTTTATGAACAGATCGGATTTCTTACCGCGGACGATTCGATAAAGAACTAATATTATATACTTAATACCGGCCAAACTCCACTGATAGTACACCTACCTCTGTGGCTGACAGTATGAAAAGACTAATGTAGATACCTGACGTAATACATTACATTTGTATGCATACTACGTATCCGAAAAATGTCCAATCCACCGAGCAGTGAAATCTGCACTGGAAAACCAACGTCTGTAGATGAGGATGTACTGCGTACATGTATACCTAAATATTGATAAGTAAATGTATGTACTACTCGAAAATTAAATCTAGTACAGAAACTCGACAATCTGGAAATTCTAAAGTAACATAATCTCACCCACAAATTGGATATCGATTGAAAAATGGAGGAGTTATTTACCATCATATGGCGAGATATAGAGAATTCTAGAATAACCCTGGCTCGACAATAATGCTTTCAGGGCATGCGTGTTTCAGGATAGTGTTCAGAACACGAAGGCAAGGATATTCAAGCATCGGATCCAAGATTGGATCCCTAGGTTCCCCAAAATAGTCGAAAATCCACTTCCCGACATCGAACTTTTTTACCCAAATTGACAAAAAAACAAACAAACAGTTTTCAATTGTATTTCGGGGACAGAGGGTTAAATCTTGAATCCGATACTCAAAAATCTTCATTTACTATTGCTCTGGACATTGCTAAACAACATAAATGTCCTGCAAGTACATATTATTGTGACCCAAGCAGCATTTTGAAATTCTACAATTTATAACCATTGGTGGATAACTCCTCCATCTCATATTCGATTTTCAATATCACGATAGGATTCTCAAACAACGCCACCAACATCCAGACCAATAGTTTCAGAGTTCATGAACAAAATATCGAATTTCAAGTTCCACTAGGGTTTTTGTCACATGAGGTCATTGGAGGCAATCCAACCTCCTAGCTAACGAAGGGAATATTCATTTTTTATTCAATCCGATCGATGTTTTGGAACAGTGAAATACTTACAACCAACCACTTTCTGCCATCACACTTAATGCATTCTGAAAATTTCAACAAAGTCGTTCGAGCCGTTCACGAAAATTCACGATTCACGTTTTCGAAACGGTTCCTGTACATTTAACATAGCGAGTCTAAATTTCCCTCAAGAGGCCATTGGAGTCGTCACTGGTAATCTAACCCAGCTAACCATAGGGAATATTTATTATTCATCAAATCCGATCGATGTTCTGAAAGAATGGAATAGCGTAATAACCTCAAGGTGCGATAGGACTCACTATCTCAAATGTGAAGAAACCGTTTCGAAAACAAGAATCGCAGATTTTGGGAAACGACGCGATCGAATTTGATGAAACTTTCAGAACTCATCGAGTATGATGGCAGAAAGTGGCCAAGTATTTCATTCTTCTGAAAAATTGATCGGGTTTAATGAAAAATAGATATTCCCTATGTTAGCTAGGTTAGATTACCAGCGGTGACTCCAATAGGCTCTTAAGGCGCTATTGAAGACTCACGGCATTCAACAATGGGTAACAATGTATTCAACAAAGAGTAACAATCGAAATTTCATATGACTTCAATAGCACCTTAAGAAATGTGTCGGGGCATGTACTTGTAAACCATTTTTCAGCTGGAGAATTTGAGCAGTTGGTTCCGAATTTTTGAACATTGTTGGACACTGAGATTTCATGAGGATTAAGGCATGGGTATAACATTTGTATTATGTTATCATCACGTAATTCCGTACAATGTATTCGGTATGATATCCATAAGCCTGTACTACCACGCGTGGCTAGTTCGGAAGTAATTATACCAAGGTATAACCTTATACCTCCACCTTATACCCACTTCAAACCATCTACTCTACTATATTCTACGATTAAAATGCTAATCTTTGATCAACGATCCACTCACTATTCTCGGATGACCGGAGTCTCACAAAATGGGACCATGTCTAGGCAGATTCAATTCTTAGTTACACGCGCATATCCTATGCCTGCATCGATCTCACGTAACTTATTATTCAGTATCTGTTATATTAAATATAGTTTGATTCGATTCCTTTTGATATAGAACTGACGAACGAATTCAACATATCATTCCACGTCAAATTTCCATTCTCAAAACCCTCACCATTTTCAATCGTTCTTTATTCTTTATTTATGTTATAGTAAACTAAAAGAGACCAGACGTACGCTTTTTTTATCTTGCAATTTGGTAATCCAGCGCGTTTCATAACTTGTTGAGGTTGTACATTTTTGTGAAACCACCTTTTTCAAATAACTCGATCTCTGAAATAACTTGATAGCTTGAAAAAGAAAATTGTTCTGAAAATGAAATGTATGCAGTTTCGAACGAATTTTGGAACAAAAATTATTTGAAAATTTCTTCAGTCCTTTCATTGTAAAGAAATTAGGTAATTGAAATAAAGAGAATTAAAAAAGATGATTTGTCTTTGGATCAATTAAACATTTTTCAAAAAATAATACTGATAACAAATGTATGAATTGTATGACTTTTCCGTACCCACCGCAAAAACGGGAAAAAATTGGCTGTTACTCTTGTTAGTAGGATTAGAAAAGTGACAAATCACCGAGATAAAATGAGCGCGCAAAAGTTCAAGGGTCGTGCCTCGTATCGTTTCGTTTTATTTCACTCCAGTTCGCTTCGTTTCTCTTATAACTTATTCTCATTCCATTCTAGAATTGTGGCACAGGTCAATCCATATACAATGAATTTTGAAATATATTTTTTGACAAGATTTCATCGAATCCGTGTCGAAATTTTAATACCTTGACGATTTCCTGTGAAATCAATAGTTTGCGAGCTATGTAATAACGATAGGTTTTCAAAAAATTGAATTATTGGAAACAAATTTTCGAAAAATCGTATTTCAGAAAATACCGAGCATCAATGAAATTGCGAAGATAGCTTCATCGTGTGGAATCACCTGAAATGTCTGTAAAAAAATACTAGAAATTGAAAAAACTATGTCAATTTTTAATAATTGAACATTTTTTATATTTGGAGCGACGCAGATACATCATTTACCAAAAAAATGCATTTTTTTTCAAGATTCTTCAAAGCTTTGAAATTCTAACACCCCGGGGTATCGTAGCTCCGTACCTGGTGGTTCACACATTAATTAATTCAACTAACAATAAAATCATTGTTCCACATAAACTCGTGACGCGGGAATATTCCTAAACTGCGCGTTTCACCACGCAACCAATTACCATCATAACACGCGGACGACATAGCACGACTAATACAGGTATGTATCGACTTGGTAGAAATCGTGTCATAAATAGGCAATATTGAAAACACATAAAAGGCACCAGGCCTTCTTCTCAGCAATAAACTGAAATAGAATGCAGTAACGTTTAATTTTAATTTTTCTATTTCTAATTTTCATTCTAAACGTGCGTCGAATCGTATCGTCACATCTGCACGTTACCATGGAATTTAAAGTTTGATGGATTGCCGTGCTATATCTATATTTATATCAATATATATGTACCGTGGAGAGAAGCGTATCCACGGTGTTTAATGAATAAGCGAACGAGGATATATTTTTCCAATACAATAGTATCGAATATCCTACAGCTGTATATTATGTAAATTTACAAAGTAGAATCGATCAGTGACACCCGATGAAATAGCTGTCCAATCTCTCCTCCTGGGTGGATATACGATATTTCATAGATCATTACCTGCATAGATAAATCCCGTGGATTCAGGATTCAAATTGACAGATCTTTCGATAATTTCTAGAGTTCTCAAATTTCTCAAATTTCCGCATTTCCATTTCCTCAATTTTTCGCACCACATTTGACTGTACCCGGGTAATTACGAGAAATTGCTGCTTTTCTGTGAAAGTAACCGAATTCAATCAATTTTCCAAAAAAATTTTGTTTTCTTTTTGTTTTATCTTGCTGAAATTTGCTCGACGAAGAAGAAAACGAAGAAAATATTTTGATCTTTGATGAATTACTGGAATTTCCGAAAGAGACTGCAAACAAAAATTGCTTCAGAATTGATTTAATTTGGTCAATTTGACAATTAATGATCAGTTATAATAAATTAACGTTCTGAGACTCCAGGGCGAAATTATTAATCAAACACAAATTCAATTGTTCTTTTTTCTTCGTGACCTTAATTCTTCCTCACTGATCATTCCGCAATTTTCTTTAGGACAATCGATTTCCGTACGGGTAATGAAACTCGAAATGAAAGAATAAGACTGAAATAATTAACTCGCAGGTTAATTTTCAAAATAATAACCCGTACCAATACTACAATATTATGCACATCGCTAAAAATAGTTTGTTATAATTGGATCATGGAACTGGGAAATGAGATGATTATAGCGAGGAAAAGTTGTGAATAAATAGGTATAATTAAAGCGATATTAACACCGGAGGGTATAATCTCAGCTCTAATAAAGTCTAAACCCTTATAGATAGTAGGTATGTATGTATGTATGTACCTGCAGCAATAGTTCTGCGGAAGCCTCAGGGTATAGTTGAATTGATAATATACCTACATACATGTATAAAGCTTTGGAATAATTTTTTAATCTGCATTTATAATTTATATTTGACATAGATTATACCTTTATAATATCCTATTTCCTATAATAATATTCAAAATGTATGCAGTATCGATCGATTGGCTGTAGAATGTAACCTGTGATTAAAAACGCTATGAAGTTAATTAAAAACTCTATTTATTTTTATAAAAAATTCTGTGATCAACTCCATCGAGCTATGTGTATAGGAATATTTTTCTTTGGGATCCAAAAATAAGGGAATCAAAAGAATACAGCGGTCCGGAAAAGCATATTCCTGGATTTTTACGAAGTACAAATTATTCTCGGGCGCCAAGTATTGAAATAGTTTGGTACCTCGTCGATAATAATTTGTCGTTATAAAGCGGCAATGGAAGAAGCATTTTGAAGGATGATGTGTGAGCTTTGAAATTAGCGACGATTTCTTCGGCTATCGTTATAATGTTCCAGCGAGTAATGGCAAACTGATGATGGAGGTGACACAGCTATTTTCGTTTTTTTTTTTCAATTTCTTCCAACTTTGAATTTGGTGAGAATATATCGATCCCGTCGAGTCGGCTGAAGAAAAAACACCGGAAAAATTATATTTTGAGCCGACGTTTCAACGACATATTCGTCGTTCTCATCGGAGCTGCAGTTTATGCAAACTGATGCAACAGAGAAAATACACTTTGAAAAAAAGGGACAAATGATTATGAATAGAAACAGTAATAATGTATAAATACCAATGTCATAAAATATACAATACAAACAGAAAAATTTCTTCCATCGACTCGATAATCATTTGACGGAACACCTTGGCAAAAATAGTTCGAAAAACTATTGTTACCGAGCCGAGCCGGAAAAAAGTACTTTGAAATAGTGAATTCCATTCTTTTTCCGGATAATTTTTTCAGCGAGATATGCGGGCTCTTCAATATTGCGCTTTTGATGCTACGATATATTTTTCACGACGAGTAGGTATAGGTTTTATTCAAACTTTTGAGCGATTGTGTAAATTCAGTTTGATTAAAAAGTTTTCGTATCTTTTTTTCATCAATTTGTTTCCCCCTCTCTTCTCTTCATTAATATTATACTGCACCTTTTTGGAGTTTTCTCTTGCTTATATTTGAAATTTGTTCCAGTGAAATTTAACTGGTCGCCAACACCATAGCTTTATGGTAAATTATCTAGCGTACCAATATTGCAAAATGATTTTCAGATTGTGAAAACGGAAGATTCTGTAAATTGACCCATACCTACGAAAATGATGCTTTTATGATATTACGAAATGAAAAACGTAGATAATGTTACTTATACGTCTAAAAGGCTTCGGTTTGTCGATCATTTCAGAAAATCTAAGTATTATAGGTTATAGGTAAGTATAATAGACCATAGGCTGAAGAATATTCTTTCATTTTTCTAGTACTGCCGTGCTACCTTCAGGACAAGAATATATGGGGCATTCCATGCCAACTTGACCTGCCGCCAACCTTCACCATTATCAATTTTGCTAAAACGGTATAAAATCAAGATTTTAACGACCATGAACATGATGGATTCCCATGAAATTTCTGTCATCAATTTTTTGTCGAATTATGAACATTTTGAGACGTCGCTCGCGGAAAGTAGGGAGACTTCTAGTTCAGATGCTACAATCGATTGAATGTCGATTGAGTTTTTCAAAACCCGATTCTCAAGAGCGTGTATCTCAGCAAGGAATGCAGATTTTTCGGATTTTTAAACGCGATGCGAAAGGTTTATTCTTCTAATTTCGAGCGGAAAAAAGTTTCTGAAAATCGGTCGACGCGTTCGAATTTTGTTCACGTTTCAAATCGGTCCGGTTTTTTTCTTGGGCCACCCTGCGTAAATTTATATAAGACAAAAAAAAACCACAATGAGTAAATAATTATGTAACGCAATAATTTTCGTTCAAAAGTTGAATATAAAGTTAAATGTGAATCTGAGATGAACATTTTTTGCTTTGTTTTTTGCTTTATTGATGGAAAAAGAAGACACACACGTACCTACACTTTTTTCGTAATATTCTATACCATTGGTCACCAGGTATATACCTGTACAGCAATATTTTGTTTTCTATATTCTCGATTCTTCCAAACGCGAAGTAAACTGGTATACGGTCAATCGATTTTTAAAAGTATAGTGATTACAGCTGGTGCAAGTATAGAACTGCTGAATAGTGGAAATTCTTGGTACAATAAGATCTAATTTCCTCGTGCGAACCTGAGGAGATATTTTACACCGCAGTCACGTGCTTTCGAGTGGATTGAAAAGGCGGAAGCGAGTGAAAACCAGAAACTATGTGTGTACATACGCATAGGTACGTAGCCTGGGACAAATTAGAACAAAATGAATGAATGAGTAAATAAATAAATAGATAAATGATAGAAGACGAAAGTATTGGAAAAACCAAGCTGGAAGATCGAAAATCTGTTGCCTAGGCTTCGATTTTTTGTTTGTTCGTTGTGTTATCTTGAACCTATTATATAGATATACAGGTACCGTAACAATCATTAGCTTAATTGGTAATACTAACGAACAATACCACAACGTGGCGGGAGATGAAAACAGGATTAGAATAAAATATGCAATAAAATTATCGTAGAAAATAATAATTGAGAGCGCGGCAGGGAAGAAGGGTGGAAGAGAGAATATAGAAATATGAATTCCAATATTTCTCCACATAAAAAAAAAAACGCGGCTAGATCTTTCGCCTTTATACGAAGAGATATTAAAATTCATCCCACTGTATTTTCCCTCACTTTTCCCTCCCGCCTGCCACCCTTATTATTTTTCACGATACTTACACAGCATGTTCAATGCCATTCCTTCTTTTTCATCCCCTCAAATTGTAGACAACGCGGATTCCATTGTATGGACACGCAGGACACGTAAGTTTCATACCCGGATATATCTCAGTTCTTTGTACGATCCCGGAGTCCCATAAGCGTATAGTCACTGAATACTGTATATATAACAATGTGTAAATTGTGAATATGCTGGGTAGGTGGGGGTGCTCGTGTACGCATAGCTATGTCATGTCTCACACTGCAATACAATTCTACAATCTTCGGTCTACTATAGATTTCTCTGGGGTAAAACGTTTGTAACCGTTATTTCACACCCCTAGAGAGTATAAGATAGATAAAAAATATGTACATACATACATACGTATGTTACATATGTAGATACAATATACAAGTAAACAGTTCAAGTGTAAGGGATTATTGTTATCACTAGAATATAAGAATTAACAATTTTTCGTTCCATTTCTTCTTCGTCGTTATTTCTGTCTATATTCCTCCCTTTCATTTGTATCTCCCCTCCCACTGACGTCGAGACACCGAATTTTTTTCAAAATTAACAAACATCCAATCCGATCTACAAGTTTTCTGTATACAAAATCGATCGAATCCCTCCTTTGCTCTCTTTTCGCGTATAAAATCATTCGGACAACTCATTTTTACATTTTGTTTCGTACGTATGTGCACGTATGTAAATTCAGAAACGAAATGAAACAAATTGTCTGTGATCTATTATTATTATCATTATTAAAGCACGACATTTTTCTACTAACTTTCCGCTAGTCCAGTACCTACCCACAATTCAAGAATTTTCTGATTCGTCATTACTTCGTTTGCATTTTTTTCATCATTTTACATTTTCTCTTTCTCGTTCTGCAATAAATTTATCATTCTTCTCCAGAATGTGCAGCTTTAATACAGCTGTAAACCGACCTCTACCCGTACAGGCGAACGCACGATGAGGCAGTTATATGTACAATGCCTAAGAGTGTGTTCTTTTTGTTTTTCGTTTTGAAGAGGGTCGAGCCTGTAAGCGAAGCTAGGGCTAAGGGCTACATCTTCCTTTGCCATTTTTTATTTATTTTTTCTTATTTTTTTTTCTGAATACTAGGCTTTCTTATTCTTTCACTCGCTTTCTTCTTCCATTTTCATGTATATTCGAATTAGCTTTTATTCGTCTCGGATTTAATACCCGCAATTATAGGTACTTTCGTTTTATGCGTATGAAAGAAAAACGCAGAAATAATTGAAGGTATAAGATATAGGTACTACATAGTACACTTGTAACCGAAGATGAACACATTTTCATGTTTTCAGATATAAATATGACAAAATGGCGGAGAACAGCGAAAACCGCGAAGAAATTATACCATTTTTTCATACTTTCGGCGCTTGCAACTATCACACGTGTATATATATGCATATGCGTCCCGAAGGTATATTGAATTAGTAACGGTGACGTGTATCATCGTACTATCTAGAACGTGAGATCTTTTACTCTATTCCCGGTCCAATTATTACATAATTATAACGGCAGCTAGGCTAAATATTATAATTGAATTAAACGAGGAAGATGGAAATTCATCCACCTCCGGATTCCGGACTCCGGACACCGGATCTGAGAAACAGTTAACTTATGCTCGCCTAGATACGAAATACCATTTGAAAAGACTAATTGCAACGTCAACCGACTTCCCTTCTTCCGTCTGATAATCAGTGAGCATTTGAGCCTCACCCTACGGTAATAAACTGCATAATGAACCGTTTAATTATCAAAAATCGTAATTCAATTTCCCTTTTTGTCCTCCAAATTTGATTTTCGTCTCTGATGTCTGAACTCCGGCGGAAAATTCAATTCGGGCTAATTATCAAAAATTTGAAACTTCGGGGCCGCAGACAGATACTTGCGCACAAAAAAGGAAACAATGTTTCTTCATTAATTTCTCGATAAAATCGTATTTTCATAATCATGAAATCAACTTTGAATTGATAATTTGGTTATAACACATGACTGAATTTTCAAATCCTCATTTTTTCTGCTCAAAATTTGAGAGGAAGAATGAAAGAATGATTAAACAAACAAAAATTACTAATAGAATGGACGGTTGATTATGTTGGACAGTTTTTTGGGGTGAGAAAGGGGCTGATGGAATAAAAATGCTAACGATGAGGTTCAAGGGCTTAATTTCTTCTCTCTGACAAAAGGCAAGAAAGAGGTGTAGCTAGGTATATGTAAAACGAGACTATACGAGTTCAAAAATTCGCGACACGATTTTTGAAATAGGTTTTATACTTCTGCACATTTACGTATCCGAGGTACACTACAGTAAACATTGTCTTATGAGGTAGAAAAGGAACGAAGAAGAGAAAAAACCAACAAAACGCGTTCTGTCTATGAAAAGTTTCAATCAACTGGATCTACGGCATTGCAGACAACAATTTGTTTGAGAATAAAATCTGACAATTTCTTTTATTAATCTTATAGTTCTGTTTTTCTCGTTTAATTTTTTGTATATTTTGCTTGCCCGTTTTCTGTCATTTTCTTTCTTCGTTCTTTTCTCTCACATTTTGTAAGTGTCATGATCAATTTTTTTCTGTCCATTTGCTTTTCTGTTTATGGTGATTGTCGGTTGGTATTATCATCCGACGTAAATTTCTATTACTGTAACGAATTTTTATGGAAATTGGGTGTACAAAACACACTTCATGCACATAATTATATCATTTCGTATACTACGAGGAATAAAATCCGTAGATGAGATTAGAAGTGAAAAATCGACAAAATAAGCTATGGGAATAAAACATTGAACGACGGAAAATTTTGATCAAGATAAAAATTACGATATTTCGTAAAACGACAACCGCCAGAGAGAAGTTCCGCAAGAAATTTCAGTGAGGAAGTGAACAGCTTTCCGCAAATCTTATATATATTTTCCTTTCATCATCGCGAATTTTTCATCGGTCTGTATCTCGTTTTGACATTTACATTCAACGATTAGAGTATCTTGTAATTATCTTAATTTTCATTAGCCTGTCGTAGATTTTTGGAAAACTATTGGAAACAAAAAATGAAGGTTGAGTATTCCGAAGCAGAAAGAACAAGCTTATGATCGATCGTTCCTGAATTTTCATATGATTTCTTAACACAAAGTTACGAGCTGAAGAATAAAGCTGTGGTTTAGTATTCCGGCGAATTTTCGCGGCAAAGCACACTGCAATGCACTCTTTCGACCGCGTGACGTTTGCCTAAAAAAAATGGTCCAAGAATTCTGAAAACAGCGGTTCGAAACTCATCGTCATCGACTTTGAAATATCCTTTTAACGAACTTTTCACAACTTTTGTCACCGGAAATCACCCGAATTTAATACAGCGGTCTTCATATTATCCTGGAAAAATTGTGCTAATAGATCTGAAATTTTTTAACCGTACTTTGAGCTAAATGCGGCTGAGTTTTCGTCTTGCTATTTGTAGAATGAGTACCTACTTCTGTACTAGGAGAAATGAGCAGCTGATAGATTCTCCACCCCGTTTCCGTCGACAGGATAATTGGCTCGATTGTTTTCCACTAAATTGTTTTCCAAGGAACATTGCACGTAGATATACAGAGAGGTAGACGATTATAGTCGGTAAGCCTTTACAGAAAGCTCCAGGGACCATGATAACCCCCAGTTTATACCGCAGGCTAAAAAGCTACGAGAAAAGTCTCTGTAACTCCTATTGAGCTTTAGGTCTACGTATGTGTATACATACATGTCGGGGCTAACAATGCATGAACATATTTTCCTCATTCGTCTGTATAACTGTATAACTTTATAATTGCACCCTATAATACTACATCAAGGTTCTTCGTTACGTGCTTATTGTTTAGACTTTAGAAAAGCGAAAGCGAACGTGGCAGAGGCAGAACCAGGGGCGGGACACCCTTCCGCTTTTCAACGTATTTATATTTCAATTTTAGCTCTTGAAAGACCGTGCAAAACTGAATGTACGAGGTGAACACACGTATGTATGTACAGGATGAGTCTGAAAAGTATCGTTTTGAGTTTTTTTCCTTTTTTTTTTCTCCTTTTTGTTCATTTAGTAATAATTTATTGTTTTCAGTTTTCCTCTTATTTTTCCTACTTCTCGAATAGAGTTTGAGCTTTGAAAATTTAGGTTCGCCCGCGTATCTATATCCAGGAGGAACGTAGGGTTGATTTTCCATCGTCATTTTCCGCGGCATATAGAATACACACCGAGAAATATACTGGATATAAACGTATTTCGATATTGAAGGAGTCGCAGCAGGCTGAATAATCGCCGGCACGAGTACCCAACACCCCATACCCAATACAACAGGATTTTTTAGGTGAATCGATTCGCTATTTATCTGCACGTTAAACCAGCCCTATATCAATAGCATATAAAACCGATCTTTGCTCGAAGGTAAATATCAATAAAACCTGGCTTTCCGGTACGGTGTACGCGATAACTGAAAAGCTCTAAGATCGCACACTGTATTTTGAATTTTATTTTATATTTCCAAATTTTTGAAGATCCGTTGCTACGTCATGAACCAGAATAGTCGGTACTGGAGTTTTGTTGAAACCATTTTTGTTTTGTTTTAGGGATAAAAATCGTCGGTTGAAAAATCGATTGAAAAATAATCTAATTCGTTGCGAAAGGGATAGTCCGAAATTGTTTGTCTCGTAGAATCCTTAAACTATACTCGATAAGGAATTATTCTTTTTAGAATAACAAACGCAAATTTTATCTGTGCCTACGAACACGTCCACGTTTTTTCGTAATGCGGATTAGCGGATTTTAGGGATTTCGTGAAAAAAAGCTCCAACGATTGTATCCACGGTAAGTATATTATATTCCAAATTCATGGAAGCACAAAGAATTTCAAATTTTTTGATAAATCCATACACAATATAAAGCTCGGTTCGAAAAAATCCCCCCCCCCCCCCCCCCCCCCTTCTCGCCCCCAACGATAACCATTTTCATTCTCATTGGAGCAATGAGGAGCAATGAAAAACAGTAGAAAAAAAAACAACAAAAACATTAAAAAATTTAAATTAATTTAAATAAAGTGCCTGAAAAGAACGAAAAAGAAATTGGTTGCTCAATCGCGTGCCACCAAGGAATTTCGGCGAGGCAGTGAGGCTCCTCTTGCGAAATACTATATAACCAAGGATTCCCCATATTTTAGGGACGGCTGACACTCCATCCACGATCGCATTGAAATCTCCTTAATTCAGGCTTCAAACGCTCGTAGAGAGAAACGCCTACACCCCCTCTCGACAAGATCGTATTTCTACTTGGCAGATTATACAATAAATATATGCTCTAGAGAAAAATAGGAAAGCGAACAAAAAAAAAAAAAAAAGAAACAAAGAGAAGAGGACAAAATTGAAAAATTCCTCGGAAAGCGAAGAATGAAAGAATTGAAAGAATGGCAAGAGAAGAACTTATGAAGTTATAAAACAGATGAAAATAACATTGAGAAGCATAAAAAAAAAAGTTGTTTGACAAGATATCGCAATTAGAACCGCGTGTAGTGTAGTTCACTTATCTATAGCTACTGTCAATATAGATTTATTACGTTACGCGGATGATATACTTTCGAAATGATAATATCGCATATCGACCATATAATACGTTGTGGAATTATATTGGCGCCATCGAGCCAAAAAGATTCAAGCCCAAAACCGATTCACCTGTGTAAAAAAAGAACGTGAAGTGCGACGATCGGGGTATGAAATTTATTAGCCAGTGAATTTATTAATACATTCCTCTTTTTTTATCTCTCTTCTTTATCATTATTCCGCTTTCATCTGGTATTTTTCAATTCCAAAGTTCTTTTTTCCAAGAAAATAAAGCACGCGCACTCACACGCGATTGAAATAAAAAAACAATTTCTTCACATTTCTTGTTTGTTTTTTTTTAATTTTTTTAAGTAATTATACGAAGCGATTGATTGATTGATTGAATGAAAAAATAGCATATTCCTGGGCGGATATTGCCGATTGAAAAACGACAAACAAAAATTATGATGACTAGAAATTATAATTGCCACGTAAATCAAATTTCACGCTTTCCTTCGCATATTTTCTACGTGAAAAGTTTTGTTTGAGATTTATTATTCGAAGAGTTTTAAATTTTTCTATTTGGATCACATTTTCTTCGATTTTTCATACCTCTTTCCTTTTTTTTTGTTTGTTTTTATTTTTCCATCCTGCATCTTCTTATATCTAGTCTATTTTAGACACAATATATGTATACCATAAGATCTACACCCAAAATATAAAGTGGAAGAAATAGAATTGGAAACGACGTGTACTACAACGGCACCTAATTAGTTGTATAAATACTACACACCAACGATGGAATTTATTGAATTCATTTCCGATCGAATAATAGTATTTTTTCACCGCAGCAAATTTTACTGGGACTATATCTCTAGAGATAGCTCGAGGATCGCGAATTTTCCTTCGCCTTTTTTCCAATCCGAGCAAACCACATGCAAATCCCATCATCCACCAATAATAGATAACTATGGTTTAAGGGGAAAAAGGTTCAACACCGATAAGATAATATTCAAATCCCCGAGACTCCGGCCAAAAAATGAAGACAAAAGACATGAGAAATGGAAAAGATTTGAAAAAAATTACACGAAAAATGGAATGAAATGGAATTGAAAATTGAAAAAAAAAAACCACTCGCTAAAAGAATAATGTGGGAACACTTTTCTGTTCGCGTCAGAAGCGAGGAGCGTTCTTCTTCCTGTTCGTCTTCCTAATTTGGTTTTCTTCTCCTTTCCATTCTTATTTTCTGTCTCGTTATGCATTCTAATGAGAGGAAATGAAGTGAAATGAAATGAAATGAAACGAAATGACGATTATTAACAAATGTGACCAGGTTTAGAAATTTTTTTACCAACACTATCATTATTATTATTATTATTATTATGGGTATATGAACAAAATTTATGGATGTAATAATAAGCTTGTGGGATTACCGGGGTAAATGAAATTGACGGAGTGGATATGATCCGCGTCCACCGATCGTTTAGATATTGACTGAAAGATAACTCGCTATCTACCGTATTCATGTACCTATGTCTACCAAAAGTTTGTTCAAAGATTTGAACCACTTCTCCTCTTTCGATTTTTATCGATATTATTTTTCTCCATTTCTTTTTCTATCTCGATTCAACGCTTGACCAATTTGATATCTACTATCACTGAAGTGGAAAACCGTGTGCGAATGAACTAAAAAATTTAATGAATATGGAATATGCGTGAAAACAAAAGTTTGTTACTCACGCATTTTCCCTGCTTTTCCAAACAAATTTCTAGTGAGGAAATTTCTAACGAACAAGAAATTTCCAAACTTCCGAAGAGTCTGGAACACATACAGAACAACGATACGGAGAAGAAGAGAGATTTCCGTTAAATTTTTCCTCTTGACAGTAAAAATATCGAAAATCTTGATTGTCCACATTTTTTCAAAATTATACCTAGCTAGAACGTGAATCGGCTGGTATCAAGTGAGTACTGCCGGTCGAAGAAAATTCACACAGTAGGTTTAGCCTACAGATATTAGATTCTAGAATCCGAAATAATGATCTGAAAGAGCAAATCTGATTTTTGGTAAACAAACAAAAAAATCGTTGACTTCATTTTTTTCTTTTTATTTTTCTCTACACAGGCACGGAATTCACCTCCCAAAAATTATAAGCATATTTCTCTACCTCTTCTTGTATAGCAGACTGCAGAGCTGCGTACATGTCCTGGTGTTTGATATCCCTTTTCCAAATCGCATTCATTTTTCTCTTTATCGAGGGTTAAAATCCTCTACATTCAACACCCGATCCCGACAAATCATTCCTCAATAAAACTTGTGGCTTTAACCTTTTACGCACCCCAGATCCATCTATCTACTATACATACATATATATATATATGTATGTATATATACCTGTAACCCACAAAACGCGACGAAGTAGGGAAAAAGAGATTATAGCTTCCAAAGCACGAGTATAACCTTTATTCTAACCAACCCGATTGAGCATTTAACTACGTAATCGTGGCGTAATTTATTTTATTACAATTCCACACATCTCAAAACTTTCCATCGTACGTGGTGATTTTATGTTTTTTGTCTGTCGAAAAGTTTCTTGTTTCCCTTATTTTTCCCTCCGTGGTTCAAAAGTTGATTGGAAAATGATATAAAATATAGAAAAAAAAAAGTAGAACGAGAAACACAAGAGAAAAGAGTAACAAATTTTATTCCTGACTTGATTAATTTTTTTCTCCGACGTTTTCGAAAGTTCATTCGTTTTGTCTCAATTGAATAGTTTTTTTTCTTTCTTGATTTCGCTTTCTATAATGAATGATTGAGTGATTTGAAAAAACAATGCGTTTCAATCGCGATACCCAGCGATGTTATACAATGCGTATGGCAATACTACCATACACCCACGATCACGATTGTTAAATGTGACACTAATTTTTATCTATTTTTTCCTTGTCCAATTCCTGAATTCCGCGGACAGCATGCAGGATACTAGAAGATACTGAATATCATGTAAAATCAACCTACATACATAGTATGTACAATTACGTAGGTACGTACGTGACCTGTTCCATTCCATTCTATTCTATTCTACTTGATTCTATTCTATTCTATTCCCTATTCTATTCTATCCTCTATTCTGAAATGCACAAAATTTATGCATAAATAATTAATGCACCATTCCCATTCGCATTTTCACATATAATTGAATAATTTTCATCTGCCACATACTCATTTTCGTCCACATTTCCCTAACTACTATGCTCTACACCTACGATTTACGAAATAATAAGACTGAAATAATAAACGAACTGCATAATGTTATATTATTGTGAGTACGAGGGATGAGAGTGATTCCAGTTTTTCCACTCTTGATCATTCCGGAATTACAACATTTCGCGCGCATTGTACATAGGTATATATATAATATATATAAATTATACACATATAAAATGCGAAATTAAATTAGGTGCGATTACTGTAATATATTGATAATTATCAATCAATATTTTTATCACCGAATGAGAACAAATTGAATTATAAACTGAATTCGACATAAATGAGAGCGAGAGTTCATTGAACAAGGAGAATATAGCTTCATTCTTTTCTATACAATTTTCTTCTACTCGTTGTATTTCGTTTCGTTTTCAGATATTTCACTGGAAGAGTAAAACGATTTCGTCCTTTCAGCGTCTACCTACTTGCGTGAGCTTTCTAGGGAGGAATGAAAGCACGCCATGCGTCATCCTAACCATGAATATTTCATTTTCTATGTTGAAAGAGCAGGGAGATGTGTAGATACCTATGCACACTCCTTTTGTCGCGATTCTTCTTACGATTATTACATGACATATACATAGTGCCTACATTTGGATTCATGCAATTCACCTTCAGATAGTTTTCGAATACCTACTTATGTCACATGAAGATAAATTGTAATGGATATACCGGTTTCTACTACATCATCGACGATTCAGATTGAAAATATTTTCAAATTTGAGTTTTCGATTTTGAATTTAAGGTATTTTGTCAGTAAAAATTGTAGACTGAATGTTATAAAGAAAAATTTTAAAATAGACAAAAGCAGCTTCCCTAAATGGCGTTAATTCGTATTTTTGTGATTATTTTCATAAGTTTCTAGCTCCGTTCAAAAATAATCGTTATTTCAAGTCATCTAATCATAAGCTTTCTGCAATCTAGAGTACATTTTTTTTTTGAAATGCGAACAATACAAACAGGAATTGGGCATTCAAAAGCGAAAAAAACAAGCTTCAAATCATCTTTTTTTCGAAATCCACCTATGATTATTTCTTTTACGAAGTTGTAAGCCGTAGGAGGAAACCCTGCAGCGGTTTTTTCTACACCGGAAAACTCTGCCTAAGAAAAATATAGAAAAATTTATAGAGCGGTAATTTGAAGCTTGTTTCAACTGTTGGAAAAAGCTGTCTAGAATATTCTTCGTGGAAGATCGCTGTTATTCGAAATCTTACCCTTCTTGCCGTTTTGTGAGAAATAGGAAGAGGTTATAAAAAACTTTCGGTGGAAGCTGTAAATTTGAATTTGTAAAAAATATGATAAATCTTTCGAGAATAATCGCTGACGTGGAAAAGTTCGGGTATTTGTAAAAAATCCGGACTTAAGATCCTTCGCAAGCTCGTTATAATGTGCCTAACTGTAGAATGTAATCGCTTGTACCAACATCGTTTTACGTATTTCGTGAATTTCAGTCCTGCGGTATACATAATCCCCGGCAAACAGTCACAAGGACAGGATAAAGTTAGAAAGAGATAAATCCGCTCCCGTTTCCCTACGCCTCAACAGATGTTTGAACGTATTAGATATATATTTTGATTACTGAACACCACCTAGATCCCGAGGCATTCAAATTGTTTGTTATTCTTATTCCCTGACACGTGTTGCTCTCTATATGATAATAATTCACCCGGTGTCTTGTAACGGCGGAAGAATATATTTCCCACTGGAAATGAACGGACCCCATGTTTATGCAGATTATCAGGTAAAAACAAAAATTTGTGAAATTCAACTTTGAATATTCTAGCAATGCCGGCGAATTTCCGCAGGCAAAACCGAGACGACATTATATCATGCAAAAATTTCTGTGTACATACCTACAGTCGTTTTCAAATGAGAGCTGTTTTAAATACTAGAAATCTAACGGTCGTCGAGCTACACGACGCCCTCGCTAGTTGGCGCGCCAACCGATTGATCCAACGTTCAGCCAGGCGATTGATGGAAATTAAAATCGCTCCCCCTCGAAAACTGTTAGATGTACAAGATTTTCGTTCGAATAAAATCGTCTCAGTTTTTCACGTAGAATAATAATAATTCATCGATAGATTCAAGTTTTCTATTTTAAATTCAATTTTTAAACATAGAACGCGCATTAATGGTCAGACCCCACCCAATTTTATTTTCGTATGATGATAATTATAGGAAATATCTGCAGTACATTGAATATACTTTGGGCAATATATCTGTAGGTAACCGATTGAGGTTTTATAAAAACATGAAAGAGAGTCATATTTCCAATAAAATATCAAAGTGTTTATAATTGATTTTAGTTTCACGGCATGGTACAGAAGCCAGCGATGTATAAGTGATTCATAACACAGAATCACGTACGCTTTTCTGTATTCTATTTTCGCTCTCTAGTCTCTATAACATAGAATAGGTGAAGGTATGGACAACGGAAGTAAACATGTCCGATGTATCGCACTCCCTCATTTTATAAAACTCACGCCATCCCACCTAATTCGTCTCCCTTTTTCTCTACCTCCTCCTAGCCCTCTGTCTCCCGAAGAAAAGGCGTATAAAAATAATATCCAGATAAGAGTAGAACCGCACCGAAAAATTCGCCTGCCCGTAGATTTTCAATATAGAAAACAAAAAAAGACAATCTGTACAGGTATTGAAAAATCGAGGGTTTGAAAGTACGAAGTGAAAAAAATCATACAACGAGAGAGAATTGGGTGCTTGCTGGGTGGTTGTTTTTTTTCCTTTTCTTTTCTTTTAATTTTATTTCATCTCAAGTAACGAGGAAGCACGATTCGCGATATACATATATGAATTTAATTGGGACGAATAAAGGAAGAAATAGAAATAAAAGGATAACAAAAATACATACACACACGCGCGCGCGCCCGTGCTCAACCGCGCATACACAGAAATTAATAAAAAGCTTAGAGTTTGCGTGCAGTGGAGCAGATTTTTAATCGGCAGCATATATAAAGCTTTCATGAATAGTACCTACTCCTATAGCCTTACATGCACATTTGACAAAGCTACTATTCAATATTTCATATCTCTTTTGATATTATAATTGTAATAGTTTAACGAAGCGCAATCATTGATTGTTATGGAATTTTGTGATCTTGGTAATTTTTCATCACTTTAGTTTCGGTCGTGTGAATGAAAAAAAAAAAAAAACATACGAGTATTCCGTATTGGGAAGATTTTTCATTCGATTTACTGATATTCCATGTAATACACGCGTGTATACGATAACGTTACAATATAGTAGAGTTTTCAGGGTCAAAAACACAGAAGAAGAGAGATAAATATTCGTATGAATATATGCATACCTAATGGCAATAAAAATGAAAAGAAATGTTTGATCCTTTAGGTGTTTGAATATATTTTTTCTATCCTCTCTCTCTCTCTCTCTCTCTCTCACTCTCTCTCTGTCCATTTGCCTCCCGGAGGAAATATGTGATATATAATATATATATACATTTATACTACAGCATATACTATATATCAGATCGATCGTTGAAAATTTATTGAAATCACCCGTGTATGTAAACTAGATCGTAAGCCGCGTCGAGTAGGGCTACCCTTACTTTGACCTCTTATACACACAGTTAAAGTTACAACTGACATTTCGAGAACGGACAAAAATGATCTTTCCATCACCAGTTGAGTTGGCCAATAAATTTTATTCTTTTCTATTTTTCTTTTTTCCTCTTTCATTTCTCTCACTTTCTTCACGTTTCTTAAATTCTCACGGAATATATCCACCAATCAACGAATTCAGGTTAAATTATTATTCATAGTATAATGCGAATATAACGAGTGACGGATTATCATTATTCTTTCATCTGCAGTATTTCATATAGTTTCGTTTCCATCCCCCTCGAATCGCGTGAATTTATAGTGCCAACGAGCACGGTGAAAACGAAACAAAATTATCATTATTCATTCCAAATTCTATAACTATTTTTTTTTTCTTTCCCTTCTCTTTCAACACTTTCAAACTGAAATTTAAATTCCGATTGTATTTCATACCTTTCAAACATTCTGAAATATATACACACTTCTCGCTTGAGAGGTAAGCAGAAGCGCGAAAGAAGGAAGAAAACACCCCGCACGAAATTCGACGGAATTTGTGAAACAGAAATGATCAAATACAGATTTTGAAGTCGTGAAAAAGCAAAGTTAATTTATGGAAAAAATAAAAAGTATGACAACGATCACTGTATTGGAAGGGAAAATTTGTACCTCGCGCTACACCTGTTCATGCATCGTCCTACGGAAGAAAATTTTCTCTATTGTTTCGTGCTTTCCAACATTTTGTTGATATTGAATTTTTTTCAATCATCTCTAGCCCACCTGGCTTCCACGACGTTCAAAATTTCGCGTAATCGATAGACAGACAGACTCGGTCTCCAAAATGCGTATAGGTGTATTATATTCTTGATTTTGCATACTGTTTATTCTTCAAGTTAGTCAAATTTCACATACCTGCAACCAGCTGCAGCGAGTGGTGAATGGGCCGAGTTTCAGAGTCGGTCAGCTAGACAGGTCACAGGTCGGCGTGAGAAACAGGGGCAGACTGAAAGCTCCGCGTGCTTTATCATATACATAGGGTAGGCGGTGTGACGTCACGGTAACACTTGGCCAATAGGGTAACCCGGTTTTCGCGTAGGTCGGAGAGGGAGGCGCAACAATCCCCATACCCCCACGAAAACCCCGTATCACCTAAACTCTTGCAGCCCTCGAGGCAGACGTGTGCACCAATACACCTGGATGACCAAACCTCGTCTCCTACTACTGCTGCGGGCTGCAGCCTCTCCTCTCAACTTTCAACTATGTATTTCGATGATATTACAGGATCATAGTATCGGTAAGGGGGAGAATTGTAATTATGAGTATTATGTATCTACTGGATAACTTCTGTAATTTCAAATAGTGATAAAGTAATGAATAGCGATACCTAATCGAATATATAGTTACGATTTTTTTGAAGATATTTAGTTGAATAATGAAATGGGCGAATTATCACCACTTAGTTGAAAGTATTGTATTATAGTACGGAGTGAAATGGAATCGGATGTACAGAGGTAGAAGTATAATGCAATACTGAATATAATACATATAACTGACCGATAAACTTGTGGAAATAGTTGAATGGTTAATTATTCAGATATAATCATGTAAGAGGTGATTAAATTGTTGGGAGCGCGGAGCAATGGTAGAGAAAATAATGAGCTGAGTATGAATAGTTGAATTTGAATCATTGAGATTGCGTAATACGTAATACAGTTGACTCGTATCAATAATAACGCGAAGAGATATCGAATCAGCGAAAAATGTAATAAACGCAGTGAATTTTAACAGTTTGAAAATAGTTGGCTGGGCGAATAGCGTGGCAATTGCGACGTAAATACAATATTCGTGCTTTTGGGATAATTTCGATAATAGTAAAGTTCAAGTATCGTGTAATGAAATAGTTGAATTGGTCGGAAGTATAATTTCGTTGTACCAGTGTAGGAAAATAGCCTCGAATGGAAGTGTAGAAAAATGGTGAAATAGTAGAATAATCACGCACCATGATAGATTGATAGTCGAGAGGAGAAAAGAATAATTAAATTAGTTAAAGGTACCAATATACAAATAAATAGATACGGAGATAAAAATGTAGAAAAATAGTCAAATAGTCAAATAATATGCATGTGTCAGTAAATACTAAACAATGACATTCTTGAGGATAGAATTATGAATCGTAAGGAGTGAGTCTGTAACTTAAAACGAACTAATACTATAAACTGAAATAGTGAAATAGTATCAAAGCAACTATCAAATGATCGGTGAGTTGACATAGTTCACTATAGTTCAAACTATTGATGTTACAAAATGGTAAACTAGTGGTTCATCGAATTAGTTTCGAAATTTATATCTGTTCAGATATTAGCCGTGTGATATAATACCTGAGAGGGTGAGATGAAAATTTCCGGATCCACCCCTAAAACAAATTCAGGGGTGCTCGCGTTCGCGTACACGTATTTAAAAATGTTGATTAACAAAATTCCGTAGAAATTGCGATATGAACAAGTTTTCGAAAAAAAGGGGGTCATCCCCTCCTCGAATGGACGAAATCATGTGATTGCACTGGTGTATCGGGTCACACGTAATCTTGTGAGTTCCAGTCCAAAATGTTATTGAAACACCCCCCCCCCCCCCCCCCCCTCAACATTTTTTTGACCATTTTTTATTTTTTTTTCGTCACTACATCGGCTAGTTGCCTGCCAAAAAATTGATTTTTCGTCTCTTTTGCACCACTATACTTTGCGGTCTGAATATATACCTCGGTGGTTACGGCCTATAATTCTAAGTTTTCACATCTGAACAGCTTTCTCTCAGGATTAATTATACGTCTCCGCAAGTAACGAGCGGATGCAAAAATGAATGGGTACGAATGATTTGATTGAAAAATCACAAAACAGACGTGCAAACGTTGATTCGTTTCTCCCCATTTTTTTGTTGAATATTATTCTGCAGCGCTTTTCAAATGATTTTCGAGAAGAGTGTGGGCTACATATATATCTTTATATCTTCACTGATACAGCAAACTAGGAGGGAGAGATGGGTGCAAACATGTAAGAAGCTGGTGGTACTACGAGATGCCAACATGTGTGTGTCTACAGGGGCAAATCGCGACGGGGTGCTTTAATATCAGTGGCTCATATTGGTCCGCTGCGTATGATGTTAGTGCAGCAAAGCTCAATGGTGCGGGGGTTTAGGGGTTGAGAGGTTTCGTGATTTCGTCCGTTGATTATCGTCAGAAAAGATGTGATATGATCTAATAAGATATATTTTAATATATATATATTGGTATGAGTACTGACTGATTGTGAGACCTGAGTTAGTGGTAGAAATATACTGCAGGAAATACACGGGTGAATATAATTATAATTCAAATAGGATTTCTCCTCTTTCTCTCTTTCTCTCTCTCTCTCTCTCTCTGCTTTGATTTCTCGAATTTCTGAAACACGAATCAACTAACATCCGGTAAACAAATGAGTGAATGTCTGTGATTATATTCTTGATTCATGTGTATTCCTCGAATTGTGGGTTAAAATTGTGAAATCTAAAACGCCAGAGGAATAGATAAGCAGGTAAAAATAAGTGAAAAATTTTGCTAATTTCCCAGTTCTATATTATACGAATATGAGACTTCATAACCGACAGATTTGGAACTAGGGATGGAATTACGAAAATTTGGGTGTACGCGTATTTATATATAACATCAATTTTGGTAACTGAGAATTGAGTTGCATTCGAAAATTATCGGTTTCCTAAATCAAATGCGTAAATTTGAAGTAGAAATGCGTGCGAAATCACCAATGACCCGAAAATTAGTGTTGAAAAAATTGTGTTCTTTGGAAGCAAAAGAAATAAACTGCGATTAGAGACTGCCCCCGCTTTCATTTTTGAAACAAGCTTTGAAAGTAGAAACTTTATAAATTAAAGATGAGAATAAGATACTGAACTAGACGCATTAAAAAGAGTTACGCGCGTTAAAGTATAAGAAAAAGAATAAAAAGTAGTAGAATGATGGGAAAAAACACATGAGAAGAAGAAGAAGAAGAAGAAGAAGAAGAAGAGGGTCATATCAAACTCTCAGTTTCACGGACGATCTCCGCGTAGTTCATAGAGAGGAGAATTGCAACAGCATCTGGGAGACTGGGACCTCTAGGATTCCCAGATGGCTTGTCTAGTAGGTATTACTCCCATTTCTTTTCTTCTACTTCTTCCGATCGTTTTCTTCGATCGGCATTTCCTACCTGCACGGAGTATGACCAGCAATTCCTAATTCCTCATTTACTATATATGAAACTCTATAACAAAATTTATCTAACTGCCCCTTTTTTATACCTGCGTAATGGTTTCGAACAAAAATATCGAATTCGAGTGGAGAACAAATTCACGGGAAAACGTATTTGGAATTCATTTTTAGTTTTTATTTTACTCTTATTTTATTTCGATTATTCAACAAAAGCTTCTGAAAGAATTAGGTGTGTATGTAATCTGTTTTCAAAATTTGCGCGTTTTTTTGTTTGTTGCGTTTCTGAACTTCTCGCAATCTTGTAAAATCGTAGAACAGAAAGGTTAGGAGAGAGTCAAAAAAACAATGGACAAAATTTGTATTTTACTACACGAGATGAGAGCGTTTGGTGGACTTTAGAGGACAGGACTTTCAAGTTATTGATACTGGAAGGATAACCGCAAGTGAGTAATGAATGAGGGACAATCAAGAGCCACGGGTCGACGAGCAGGACTATAAAAGTATAATTATATATACCTAAAATTCCCATGATTCTGGACCATCCGGACTTTAACAAAATTTGATCTCTAGTCGCGAACGCGGGATTATAGAAACTATTTTGATTAGGAGCTAATTCTTATCCCGCATCCGTGAGACGAACCCACGTGCCAAGAAAGATCATCCACAAGCATGAGCAGAAAGCTTCGGTCTGCAGCGGCAGGCTGACTGCATACGTGACTTAAATTATAATTCTTTTTCTATACTAGTGTAGATCTTTCGGTGACTCCGTGTTGCAAAGATAAAAGATAAAATGAAAAATAGAATGTATTTACATACTGGATTGAGAGATCGGTGGAAAAGCAGAAGAAAATAAGAAACAGAATTTTCTCAATTTCAAAATCTGTGAAAAAGAAGAAATGGAAAAGACGGATGATACGTGAAGAAAGTGGACACTATGTTGCAAGATTTGATTAATTCAATGATAGCAGAAAAAGATGCAATTTTTGAATTCCCAAGCATAGTTATTCGGAATGGAAAAAGGAAAATAGAACCAAGGCAAAGAATTATAATTCCAAATATATGATTAGAAACTATAAACGAATAAAGAAGAATTTACGACACGAAAGTAACAATGAAATTTCATGCTTACGATCTACAAAATTAGGGTTCGAAAAACGAATAGAAGGAAAATTTCAATTCCGAATTTGGAATTTGGTTATAGAAACAAGAAAAAAAAGAACGAAAGAGGAGAGTCAACGGTAATAGGAGGAAAAAAAATGTAATTTCGGTTCACGAAATTTATTTTGGGGAAAAAAACCGTTAAAACTCGACAATATTGATTATTGAATATCTCCGGGTAGAACAGGAAGCAAAAACAAACGAGAAAAAGAAACAAGCAAACTGACGATGAGAAGATCACAGCAATGGAATTTTGAATTTCTGAATTCGATTAAAAAAAAAAGGAGCGGTAAAAGAAACAACAAAAAATGGATAAAGAATCAATAAAAATTGCTCAGTAGGCTGAGCATTTTTGGTTTTTTTCATTCGGTTTTCAATTCAATGAACTATTGTGATCAATCATTGAAACCAAAGAATTGTGTGATTTCGATTCACAAGAAATTGAATCCCATACAGCACATAATGTTTCACAATCGGATATATTTCTAAAATATTGAATTATGAACATTTGGTTGGAAATATCGCTGAAATATGTTCGGCAATATCCCAAACCAAATTTTCTACGGAATGTTCCGTGCAGAAAGTTCTCGTGCGGGCATAGAAATATTCTTGAAGTATTTCACGAAATATTTCTAAGGCATTAGATGTTTCCGATGGGATATTCCGTGCTGTCTGGAATGAGAACGAGTTTTTTCTTTTTTTTTCGAGTTTTGGAGTAGAAATCCATTGGAACATATGCGAACCGACCGATTAGTAGCACATACGTAGATAAGTGCAAAATATAATACACATTTACTACAAAACAGTAGTTAATGATCAATCTTACAGTGTTTGAAGTCGAATGGTGCGAAGTGATCGAGTCGCGTCGCGGAATTAGTCGAGTCGAATCAATTTCCGGTTCACGTTTCACTACACATGTATGCAGTACCCATACATATATATATATATCGCATACATACGAGCTTGGATATTACTATCTGAGAACCTGAGGTTCGGTGACAAATATCTTACTTCGCAAAGGAAAGGATGTATGTGCCTAGGCGGATGAAGACTCGGCAATCACAGCCGTGACTGTGACTTCCGGTTTGAAAATTGCGGGTTTTCGTTGCGCGAAATCAAACCTTCATATACTAGTATGTATAAAGTTAAGTATTATGTAAATTGACAAATTGTAAATCAACCTACATTTACGGGCTAGGATTTATACTCTCGTCACTATTATATGGTCGTATGTCGGTAAACTTCAGCACTCAGAGTTCTCACGAGGTTTCGCGCATAACTTTGTATGTCGAAATTTCAAAATATCCTCAACTTTTACCTGTGTTCGTTTCGGGATATCGGAAACTGAGAATATGCATATAGGTACCATGACAAACTTCTACGTTCTCGTAATGGCCCACGATAGAGATGTGAAGACGAAGAGGAAATCAGAACTGCGGTGTGTGACTGGAACGCATTAGTTGTTTCTGCAATTATTTCACTAAAACCACGCGATGGGGTGTTTGAAATTCAATCGAAATCGATAAAGCTACACAAAATCATGTGCAAAAACGTAAACGTACAAAATAGTATATGCCTCTCTCGTGTGGGATGATACTCGCAGTTCAAGACCCGTGTTACCATCTTTTCGAATAACTGTAATCCATATTTTCATTTTTCAGGTTCGGGCAGATAAGGAGTACCTATACGCACTGCTGGAAACCAATCGGCTGCAGTTTGGAAAATTATAATGCCTGGCAACCATTCTTCGTGTATGAACTATCAGGCGCAGATATCAGTTGTTATACACATTTTCGTGCTAAAGCAATATCGGGCAAGCTACACCGCCGGAAGCATGAGAACGTGGCTGTTTTCGAAAGCTCGGTAATTTATGACGTCCCCGTATTCCATTTTCTAGTTTACGTCATCCGTCGAGTCTCGCGCTTTACGTAGTTTTCGAAATGATATTATGAGAAAAAAAAGAGTTTCCAGGGTATACCTCGTGTAGGTGAAAGAAAAACCGGCACAACCGTATACGATTAGTCTACGGGGTCATAATATGTGTAGAAAAGGGAAATATTATGCCTACAAATTTTGTCCAACATTCTTTTCCCTCAAAAATTAAAAAATACTGAGATTTTCTCATATAACTTTATTCCTACGATTGAAATTTCAATCCATAGCTCTATGATCCTAGTTTCATTATCATTATTAATTTTTGTCATTGAGGCAGAGCAAAAAAAAAGAGGAAGAGATTTTTGTTCAGATCCTGGATTTTTACTTTCGAATCATTCATTCATTCATTTTTTTTTTTTTTTTTTTTTTCTTTGTTTCAACTCTAGTATTTTAGAATTTTTGAAGTTTTACGCTATTTATTTTTTTCACTTCAAGTTTGGATTCTTGCAAACCAAAAATGATCGAATAAATTATAAGGCCTGTGTGATTTTGAATACTAGAATCTTTAGATTAGTTAAATTTTTTAATGCGTCCAATATTTCATGGATTATCGAATATTTTCGGAGACATGAGTCTACCTCCGAAAGTTAGGACGCGAGTCATCATTCAAAATCATTTCAAAACCATTGTGGGATTGAAGGTAATGAAGTTCAACTGCATTTCTCACACTAATGATTGTTTACAATAAGTCATTAGAAACAATGGCGAAAATTCCACACTACCACAAATCATTATCCTTCTTCGATATTTCAATTTATACATCATGGACGTAGCACATCTAAGAAATATATGCAAACAAAAATGTGGACAAAAGAGAATAAATAAAAAGAAAAAAAAAGGAAAAATTAGAAAACCTAGGCGTGGCGTTTCAGCGCCTGACTTTCGCTTCCCGCGATACACCGCCGCGGTGCGGCGCGCATGTAATCAACACGGTAAAGTTTGCTCATAGTCGGGATCACAGCGGGTGGCCAATCACTAGATTGAATTATGAAACGAGGCTGTAGCTCTAGAGCCGCCGAGTTTTTACTCCCAACATCGGTATTACGTCCTCAAGCGGGGCAGATTTCGGATATTGTTTTTTATTTCCTATTACTATTTTTCTTGCGCGTGCGAATACGCTACGTCTTGGCGTTTTTTCATGATCTTACGCAGTTTGCGAAAGGCAAAGGACCGAAGAGAAAAAAAATTGCGGAATCCATGAATTATTATTTTTTTTTCCATTGTGTATTCTCATTATTGTTATTTTCTCTCATGTTCTATCCTTTTTGCTATATACATATATTCTTTCCAAATGACTGATGTTCATAAACAAGCATATCTGAGAGAGTTGAATAGAAACAAAAAAGATAAAAACCATTCCTATATATTTTGTTATATTTATGAATTTTTTTTTTTCTTCTAAGTCGCATGGATGATGATTCGCGTTGAAATTAATTGGAATAAGGGAAAGGTATAGAGATATGCGTGCTACTGAATACCCCCCCCCCCCCCCCCCCCCCCCCCCCCAGCCTATCATCTAATAGTGATCGTATACGTACCAGCAGGCAGTGCAAAACATCTGTGATCGTGCTGATAGATTTTATAATGTGATGGGTAAATCGTGTATAGCTCATCAAACCCCGATCTGCACTTATCGACGTCTAATATTTACCCTGCTCTCATGAACGAATTTAATAGAAACCAATCACCCTCCGAGGATGGGAGATCAAATCGTCAACTATATACTATTTTGCAAAGAATAATTCTTCCTTTTTTTCACCTTTCTTTCTCATTCCTCGTCTTTATGATGTTTGTTGATCGTGTTTTACACATATATTTACTTTGTTTTTTTTTTCACAGTTGATTAAAAGATTTGAAAATATCTTTATCAATTTTCTATAATGTCGTGGATTCTCCAAAATCCCGGTATACCTTATGTAGGTTTATAATATCATACCACGGTCGAGAAATAGGACATTAAAATTCTAGATTATGGTACTGTAGGTATATAATTATTATAATAAGAGATAATTCGAAGCATTAAAAATGAAGGGAATGAGAAAAGAAAAAAAAAACCATATGAGAAACAGAGTACCGAAAATGACGAAGTGAAATATGATGGACATAAAATAGAAAACAGAATGATGCAAAGTACATATTGCATGATATAGTACAATGAATGAATAAATAATACGTACCGAAGAACGGATAAGAAGCAAGAGGTCCGCGCCGTGAGAATTGAATGAAGAAATACAATTCTTGATTCGAAACGGTTGAACGGTTCATCTTGAGTTAGAAGCAATGAATCTTTGTTCTCTCTTTTCTCCGTCTCCTTCTCCTTCTCTCCTCTTCTCTTCTCTTCCCCAGGATTGAAACAGCTCCAGGATGGTACGAGCTATAGGAAAAGATTGTATAAGGGATTCACCGTTCAGGAATCAAGGGGCGGGATATCAGGGGGAATGCGGTGAGAGAGGCCGAGTAGCAATCACAAAATCTGTGAAGGATCTCTGGCAACTGAATAGAAAGTAGTGGGAGGGTGGCTTGAAGCTATAATAATACATGTCTAAATGTATTTGTATATCAGTATAAGGCATGCAGAAGATGAAACTGCGGGCCGAAACGACGTCAACGCGATCTAGCCCCCGCGTTTATTTCGTTTTTCGCATTTCCCATGTCTCTCTTTCCCAACTGAAAATTTCCAGGAAGGAATCAATGGAAAAATCCATCTGGGAATCCATTTGGGAATCTATATAGAAATTCCATGTAAATTTGTATGGATTTCCATGCGGGATTTGGAACTGGGAATTTATGGGATTCTATACCAGATATTTACTGCAGGTTGTTGCAGTGTGCTAAACCGTGGATTCATATACAAAATCTACATATCGTATCACGTGATATCTTTCAGGTTTCCATAATAATTGTTACAGGAATCCGCATTGATCCGAGCAAAACCTTACTGCAAATTCCATAGTAATTGATATGATGAAAAACCATTCAAACCGATAATCATGCTTTACCTGCAGCTCTGTAACCAATGTATCGACAAGAGAACTCAAAGTATGTATAAACTCTGGTTACTAAATGGCGTGCTCTCTCAAAACTCAATTACGATTTGAACGCGTTCATACGAGTTGTGACCAGCGAGTACAGGTCCAGAAACTTCCGTGGTGGGGGTAAAGCTCGTATTGTCAGCAAAAAATTCGCCTAAGCTCGCCACCGCGGAGTCGGGGCGCTGCGATCAGGTCGCGGTAGTGTCGTGGTGCATCAGGTGGTGTATTCGAACAACACGTACCTAACCCCGCAGTATACCTATACTATTCGTTTATTCATAACCACATACCCGATTACATACCTAATGCATTATAAAATTTAGCCTATGTGGATGTATATACGAAGATCCTTCGATATTTTGACACTTGCTCGTCGCCATATTTGACACACAGGACTAAATCGCAACGCCCCGACTTCGGTGACGAGTTCAGGCGAATTTTTTGATCACGCTATGAGCTTTACCTGCACCATGGGAGTTTCGGACCTGTGTATACGACCGTGATATTTGACCAACGTCGATTTTTGTCGAACGCATTCTGAAGGGGTTTATACCAGAGGTTGCATGAATTTGTTCGTGCGAAGTTTTACGGTTCCCGCACTCACAGCGGCGAGCGAGGAAACTACCGAGCACAGGTTTTCCATAGATTAAGACTGGATTTCACCGTGATATTTTCATGAAAATCTACATCCGCCTATGGCCATTCCACAACGATCTGTGGGATTACGCGTAGATTCATATATGTTTATTTTCCTGATCTTCATGAAACGACTGATGAATTTCACGTGCCAATTTCCATAGATTATGAATGTTAATCCCGATGGTACTGTCAAAGGAATTCACGTTTTCCCGTAGACGTTCTCGTGTGAAACGATATTATGTCCATGTAGATACCCATGGGCTCATCCATACGAATTAAGACAATTGTTTTAGGTAGTAGAACCACAGAAAATCCACGTGCATCCACCTAGATTATACAGGGGAAACCATAAAACTGCCCATATTGATTTTCCATGGTTCTGGATCTTGATGGATTATTATATAATTCCATGGAATCCTATATAGATCCATAACTTTTCATGTGGATTCCCACCTGAAAATTTTCGGTAGAGTTTCCTCTCTCCTTCCCTACCAAAACGTTTCAATTCACGATGATATCGCATTGATTTCGAATCGAAGCGATTGAGTGGATATAAATTAGATCCCGACTTTCGAGGAAAGATCAGTACAGGTTACAATTTCATCAATTATATAATTATAATTCGGTAGATTTGGCAGAAAGATTAACCGGACTTGACAATGCGTGGAAGTAGAAATTGGAGAGAGCGAGGAAATTGAGTATTGTTGGACATTTGTACCAATATGAATATGACTGATATAATCATTATTCACGTTTTGGCTTTTCAGTAGTCTTTGTTATTCGCTGTGGGCAAAACAGTTTGAGTATGGCTCGCAGGAGGAACGAAAACATCCAGATGATCAAGAGAACAACAATTCCTAGAACCACGTAGACATCGAGGACATTCAGCTGCCAGCGGGTGAGATGTCTGCCTGTAGATGCGAGCGGAGCGCTAGGATGACGAGCGGCATATTCTACGTGCCAGACAGCCAAATCGATCGGAGACATTGGCCTGTCTGTGTAGTCATGGGAAAGCTGCTTCATTCGAAGAGCGAAGCTGAGAGAATAATATTTGTTGGATATTTGCAATCGAAATTAAACGTGAAAAATAAACTACTTTCTTTCCACTGTTTGGTTCCGTTTCTTTTACCTAGGATCATTCAGGAGTCTGTCCAATGTCTTCAAAACTGTTTCCGTAGTTAGGGATTCAAAGTCTAGGTCCAAGCCAGCTCCTTTTTTGACCAAACCGTTGATATTTATGCGTTGATCTGAGAAGAAAGGCATTCCCATGACTGGAACTCCACGCCAGATAGCCTCCTGAGTACTCAAAAGGCCGGCATGAGACCAAAGAACTCGAACTTTTGGGTGAGCTATCAGGAGCGAGAAGAAACTTAAGGAATTTATCGACCACCGAAGCATACTCTACTTTAGTAGTTTGTAATCATATTTACATGACTCCAACTTCAATCATTGATAATTGAGTGATTAGTTAACTGTAATTATGATTCGAGATTGAATTCTCACTCAAAACATCGCCCTGGGGAAGCCACTTCTTAACCATAACGTTTTTTGGCTTGTTCTCCAAGTGATCGCCATCGAATTTCCACAAGACTCGTTGCTTCAACTGTCCCAGTGCTGCTACGATGGCTTTCAATTTTTCTGATCCAAAGACGTTGGTTTTTACATGAGTTCCCAAAGACATTACGATTGCTCCGTGTTCTGCTCCGTCAAGAAACTCTTTGATGTCCTTTAGCAGCCATCAGAAACAATGAATGACATTTATTCTTATTACGGAATACTTCTTTGAAATCCTTTTTTTTTTCCTCAATCTCCTAATATACAAGGAATTATGGAGATTTCTCACCCTAGGCAGTGGCTTTGGATCCCTAACATGAAGAGCACCGACTTCTATCACATTGGGGGGCAGAAATATTGGAGTTTCTAGAGCTGGGTAGGAGTTGGTTAACATGATGCTGATGTTTTTCTCTATCTCAACCAATGATCTGGACAACTTTTTTCCAATATATTTTTCAGCAAGTTCCTGCTCTATAGGCATGTGGTGGTACTGCCAAACAATATCGTCAATCTCGTAGTAAATAAGGTTCAAAATCCGTTGCCAAAGAGTGAAAGGCGGCAAGCAAGGATAATAAGTGAACCCTTTGATAGCCGGCCAATTAATGCCACCGACAACGTTTATTATCCAGTTTGGTGACCCGAACGGTGTAAAACCAACGAGCGGTGGACTTCCCAGAGCAATCTAGAAACCAATGAAACTCATGAGGAATTAGAATGTTCGAAAAATTACGTTTCAAATTAGTATTCAATCTTCCTCCATCAAATTTTTTAGAGCGATCAAGATATTATGATAGCTTTTGATCGAATCAAAAATAGATTCGTAGGATGAATGACTGAACGAAGAATTCCCTGGCAGTCTTCGATAATCTCATCCTGGTTATCAATTATCAAAAGTCACCTGAAAAGGTCTGGACTTCGAAACTTTGCAAATTTGTAGCTAATTCTTACATCTTGCAGTCCATAGAAACACTGTCCGGTAGTCAGATCCTGTACGATAGCATCGAACCTGGTATTCTTCACCAATTCCAGAACTTGTTTAGCGCCTTGAGTCGCCATCTGGATTTCACAGAATTTGTGAGATGCTTGATAGAGAGCCCATGGCGCATCTATAGGACTCATCTCCGACCATTCTTTTACATCAAATCCTCCCTCCTGTTTGAAATTATCTAACATGCCTTCAAAGACCTGTAATGTTAGAAAACAATTTAATCCATGTTCATTACTATGTTCACTATTTCGTTCCCTCGTCAATGCAAAAGTCTTCTGTCTCTCCACCGCCTAGAATATGGTTTCGACTTTTATCTGATAAAGAAAATGGTAACGTACGATGGACATAGTTTGATTTTTCGTCACAAAGTCTTTGTCAAATTCAGTTGGTTCAAGACTGAGCGTGTAAATTTGGTGTCCGTTACGAGCCAAGCCATTCATGAACCTCGTAAACCACATGTGATGAGACTGCGACGGCAGTGTTAAAATCCCAAGAATTTTCAGGGATGTCGTCAAAGATGTGAACATTGAGAGTGCGACTAGCACATAGCAAAGAAGGACCCGCATTATGCTACAAAAATAAAAAATTATTGATTAGTAGTGCTCTGAATCAAATAAAGATTTTATAGTAATTTATGGCCCCCAACGAATTTCCGAATGTGGCCCAAATGTAATTTGCCTAATTACTATATCAGACCAGTTCCATCTCAAATGGCCCAGCGAGGTCGGGACGAAAAATTCAAGCGTTCTGGAAACATATATATATATGTATGATTCTTTGGCGAATTTGAGGAGACCCGTGTATTTTCATTTTGTTCTCAAAATTTGTTGTCTCCCTCCACGGCATTACCATTTGCTGAGAAACAAAAATAAATAAAACACGTTTTTACAGATCTCGAAAATGTGATCCTTTTAAAGTGCCATAATTCTTATCTGCACCATCGCGGTATCGGACTAATTCCGGTGATTTTTCTTGCAGAATGTGCGTGTTTCTGCCAGCTTCCAAGCAATTTCAAATTCAGTGAAATCGATTTAAGCGTGCCGGAGTTATTCAACATAACGTAAAATAATTTGAAAAAATTCAATCACATTTTTCAGCGTATTTTTTTTTTCTCGCCGATTTTGTCTTGAATAGTCCTGATAAAGTATTTATTTTTCACGGAAGCTTGAATGGCGGCTGAAGTTTTTGAAAACAGTTATAAATTTGTCAATATCACGAATCTTCGTTATTCACATGGAGCTCATATTTCCTACGATATATTATTATCTGTGTGCTGCCACAATGCTTCGTCGTGTAATACGAGTATACAGCTGACACAAGTGGGTATGGAAAGCAGGACAAATCGTGTAAGCAGAAGAATGGAAAAACATGAGACCAATAAAAGAAATACAATATAAAGACTCACGCTTGGAAAAAAGATGTATATACAAATGAACCGCGCACCTGCACTGCGAGGACGAGTGAACACCCGTGGGTTTGAGAAATAACGATTTGAATTGATTTGTATCGGTAAGATTGTTATATGGCTCCGCGGGTGGGGGTGAAAATTGTGAAAGGCCAGAGATAAGAGGGCCCGAGATATCGAAAGTCAAATCATCGAGAGTGTAGAGTGTAAAAAGGCTAAGATAGCAAAAGACTATCAAGTACAGGAGCAACAAATTCAGAACACAGAGATAAATACCTATATACCGAAAATTATTCCTCAGAATGGGCAAGACTATGAGCAGTGAAATATCCACGGTTGGTCAAAATGTCAAACGCTCGAAAAGTCGTCTGTTCACAATTCAGAATCGCGTTTATTACGAAAGTTAACGAATCCGAATTCATTGAATCGAAAGACCAAGAAAAACTCGAAAAGTCAGAATTCCGAAATCCATTGGAATAGAAGAGCCGCGGCGAGGAAGCGCAAACTAAGGAGACATCAGAAAACACTTAATAATTATATTGTTCTGTTCTCAGAAAATAATCGATTATTTGTCATTTTTTCGGAATTCAGGTCTCTCGACATTTTGCTTGTCGAAGTTTTACCGTTTCTAAACCTTCATTTTCGATCTCGTTTTCTCTGGTTGATCGGCTGATAGAAACGTTAGCCGCACTGAATTTTCAATTTCCAAAATCTGATTTTACCAAAAATTATCGATCTTCGCTTCGTTCGTTGGGAATGTAAACTGTCCGGAAATACATTTTCGGCTGAAAGTGTGTTCGAGTAAAATTAGCCTGTCGATGCAACAGTCATTCTATTTACAATTGGTAATACATGAGAGATGACAATTCTGCTTTCTTGATCTTTTTCTACTTAATTCGTATCTTTGAAATTAGAAATTTCGACCCGTCTACTTTTTGGTCTTTCGGAATTTCGACCCCTACCCGACCCCGGCAACTATTTTGCTTTCATTTTCAACTTTGATATGAGTCCGGCAGCCGGTAAGCATTTTCATGTCAAATCTTATGCACTATGATATTCATAGAATTGGTTATTTGGGTCGAGTATCAAGAAACGTAGATGATGTCACCGAGCTATAGTCCGTTGCGGCTATGCGTTGCACAACGTTATAATATGAACATGCAAGTTTAGGCAATATGTTTGTTATATTTTATTCATCTCGAAATTTGTCTATGAGTAGTTATAGTTTCTTATCAATTATGAATAATACAGTCCTTTTTATGCCTGGCAGAGGGGACCATAAGCCTTTCTTGCAAGCAATAAACAATGTAAGTTCAGAGGGGTATATGTTAAATAACATTGAGTTACAAATTTACATTTATGGACAGTTAAAGAGGTAAATAACAAAAAAATGTTATTTTCACGGCGTGCAAGTGGGGCAATCCATTTCTCTTACACTCGTCCGTAAGTGGAAATCATATAAGCACCCTGCGACTCTTTATTTAGTTCAGTCATTGCTTTAGGATTTTGAATTGCATTCATTTGGAATAGTAATTTTCTTGCATGAATCTATTAAATTACTCGCTTATTTCCAACTTTGAAATAGTAAGAACCATACTTCAAGCAAATTTTGAGCTCTACAACCTGAATATTACCATTTTTTCTCTATGATCGAAATTTTTCCATTCAGTCCCGAAAAAGGGGGAGGACGAAACTTAATTCTCGCATTATCTCTTTTATCGTTGTCTTTTACGTACGAACGATGAAGAACAAATATGTAGAAAATCAAATTCTCTGTAACTTTGATGCTCATCTTTTTTTTCCTAAGATCGATATTTTCGGGCGCATGCATACGGTAAAGGAAAAGAGGGGTGCAAATCATTGGTTTTTTCAATCACTTGACAACTGCAGTACGACTTTTCACAATGAAAAACTCAAGATTTATGTTTTACCAAAATACAAAATCTCCACATTCTCTCCGGCGTTAGTTTAAAAAATTGGCAATATACCTTTTTGCTTGTTAATACCGATGGTCCAGCCGGATTACCGCCATCTTTTCATTTGACGAAAATTTTGAGATCTTGGTCTAAGAAACAGACGACGTAAATTTGACTGGAACATCGGCAAAACGCAAATGGCATAATTCCGATTTCTCGAACTTACGCCAGAATGAATGCGGAGATTGGTATTCTAGGAAAAAATAAATCTTGAGTTCTTTATTGTAAACAGTCGTGCGGTTGTTAAATGGTTAGAAAAACAATTCATTTACACCTTTACTTCCGTTTACCGTATGCATGCGCTCGAAAATATCGATCTTGGGGAATAAAGATGTAAGGACCAAAGTTATAAAGAATTTGGTTCCCTCTAACCATCCCTGGATTAAGGGGGGGAGGGGAGGGGAGAGGGAGGGGGGGGGCTAAAGGGGCCACAGCCCCCCGGGCCCCATAGCCTAAGGGGCCTCCGGTGGCCCGGTTTTCCGGCTTCTGCACACAACAATTTCCCCACAGGGGCCTCTCGGAGGGAGTAAGCATCTGGGCCTTTCACGTTCGTACTTAAAAGCCGACAATCAATGAGATAATGCGATAATTAAGTTTCACCCCCTTTTTTTCGAGACCGAATCGAAAAATTTCGATCCTAGAGAGAAAATGGTAATATTTGAAGAGAAAAATTGAAATTTGCGTCGAATTCGGTTCTCACCATTTCCAGTGTAAAGTATGAAAATAAGTGAATAATTGATTAAATAACAAAATTCATTCTTAAATTTGAGATAGCGACTGAAGGACGAAGGTTGGATTTCTGAAAGTCTGGATCCAGACTATCAATTCCCCCCCTCACCCAACGATTCGTGAAGGAAAATTACTGTTCTAAATTAATGCAATTTGAAATCCTAGAGTGATGGCTGGACTCGAAAGGGCGTCGCAGGGTGCTTATGATTTCCACTTTCGGACAATTGTGTAAGAAATGGATTACCCCTGCACTTGCACGCCGTAAGAATAACATTATTTTATTACATACCATGAGGTAGCGAGGAAACGCAAGGAGCGTCTTTATACCTCTTAAACGTTCCGTAAATGTGAATTTTCAACTGAATAATATTCAACAATATATACCACTATAAACTTACGTTGTTTGTTGCTTGTAAGAAAGGCTTACAATTAGTCCCTTTCGCCATCAGGTGTAAGAAGTGTTTTATGAACAATAGGTGATAAAAAAATTAAATCCCAGACAAGTTTTAAGATGAATAAAACATGTCCTCTCCAGGCGTAAGAAATGACTTTTCTATATTAGAAAGTGGTACCGTATAGGAACCCTAGAGTCTCTAGGAGTGAATAAGATCTAGCGCAAGATCGGCTCACGGACACCCGGACGACTCTTGTTTGCGTCCGGTATATCCACATGTGTTATAATTCTTGTGATATTCGACTATAGTCCGTGATATTGAAAAATTGATCACAACTCGTTTCGGAGAGCCTAGCCGCTAGTAAAACTTTCGCGCAAACTTAGTACTTTATCGAGACTTATTCAAGAAAAATCAGTAAGAGAAAAAAATATGCAACCGCCAGAAAATGTGATTAAATTTCTTCAAATTATTTTAATCATCAAAATCCGTCCGACGGTTCAAAAGTCATGGCACTTTGAGATAAAAGTACATCTTTGAAATTTGTAAAAACGTATTTTTTTTGTCTTAAAAAGGGCAATGGCCGCGAACGGAGACAACAAATTTTGCAGAGAGCAAAATAGAAAAATACGGGGCTCCCTAAGTCCGTCAAGGAATCATACATATTTTGTCTGAAATGTTTGAATTTTTCGTCCCAACCTCGAGGCGATTTGATATGGAATCGGCTTACATTGATTAAAAGAAAAAAAAATTTTACCGTGTGAGGCCCCCTACTAGGTGAGACTCCTGGACACCCGCCGGGTACGCTCATGCCTTATTGAAACGGCGCTGGAGGCTCCGATGCCAGATATTATTCAACTGAATATCAAATAAATGTATTCTCAAAGACCAAAATTAGATAACCACATGGATTCCTAGAAGAGAAAATTCCAATGTCATCGAAAACTTTCAACCTTTCATAAACATTCTTTTTATCCTGTGTTGAAAATACATTGCCTAAACGACTCTTACAAGACTCATTTATCTTGTAACTACTCATACCTGCCGAATCCTCTTGAAAGCGATCCATCATGCCTTCAGAGACCTATAGCACAACAAAAGCAAAGTTGAAAATAATCCAATTCTTACTTCTCATTGTCATAATATTTCGTTGTCCCGTCAATTCGATTGGCTCGGCCCAGTTTTGCAAGCACCTATAACATTGTTCCGATCATCAAGTAATGAAGAAATACGCAGCATACAATGGATGTAGTCTGATGCTCCGTCGTTAGGTATTTGTCAAATTCAGTCGTTTGGATAACTAAGGGCATAAATTTGATGCCCATTACGAGCCAAGTCATTCGTAAGCTCTGTTAACCATATTCGATGAGATGGCGACGGTAGCGGTTGAATCCCAAGGATCTTCAAGCTTGTCGTCAATGATGTAACTGCTGAGAGCACGATGAGCATAACATAGAGAAGAGCTCGAGTCATACTACAATAAGAACATTATGTTGTTTGATATATCTATAAATTAGTAATTTATACTTTCTCTTTGGATGTGTTCGTTTTTTCTCAGTCAACTACATAAAACGATATTTTTTGTGTAAACTGTGTTGATATTAAATCCATATACTGTTATCCTAGTTGTATACGGTATGGTGATTAACGTTGCTCAAAACAGTGTTCATTGCTGCGAATAAAAATAGGATTTCATTGTATTTCAAAATTGTTTTCCTGCTGACTAGAGGAAGTTCATAGAACCAATTGAATAACAACTCTCTAGAACAATGACAATAAAAACCAGGTAAATTGTATTTCAACGATTTTTAGATCATATTTGATCGTTTCCCTTCAGAAACAATGAAAAAGCTTAGAACTATAGATACCTACATAATACGGTTATCAAAATATCTGCTGAAATAAGAATCCTAGTGCTCCCTAGTGAGCATGAAGGAGCTCAACTTGACAATTAGTATAGTCCAGAGGACTGTATAAATTATTAGAAATAGAAGATAAATTAGATTTCCAATTCATCGATTATTTACGTTTTAGCTTTCCAGCAGATTTAGTATTTTGTTGTGAATGGAACAGTTTGAGTAAGGTGCGCAGAAGGAACGAAAAGATCCAGAAGATCGAGAGGATGCTGATTCCCAGAACTGCATAGACGTCCAGAAGATTCAGCTGCCAGTGGCTCAAATCTCTACCCGGTGATGCCAGCGGAGCGCTAGGATGACGAGCGGCGTATTCTACATGCCAGACAGCTAGATCGATCGGAGACATACGCCTGTCTGTGTACTCACGGGAAAGCTGCTTCATTCGAAGAGCGAAGCTGAAAGAATAATATTTGTTGGATGGTTGGGATGAAAAATCGAAGCAAAGAATAAACTACTGTCTTATCAGAGTCCCGTTTCGTTTTTTTTACCTAGGATCATTCAGAAGCCTGTCCAATGTCTTCAAGACTGTTTCCGTAGTCAGGGATTCAAAGTCTAAGCTTAAGCCAGCCCCTTTTCTGACCAAAACCTCAATATTCGTGTGTTGATCCAAGAAAAAGGGCATTCCCATGACTGGAACTCCACGCCAGATGGCCTCCTGAGCACTCAAGAGGCCGGAATGGGACCAAAGAACTCGAACTTTTGGGTGAGCTGCGAAAAACGAGGAAAAACTCGAGAAATTTGTAGACACTCGAAAAATATTCTGCTCTAATAGTTTGTAATAATTTTTACAAGACTCCAACTACAGTAATTGTTGATTAAGTAAATAAATAACTAAAATTCTGATTTAAAACTGAATTCTTACTCAAAACATCGCCCTGGGGTAGCCACTTCTTAACCATAACGTTCTTCGGCTGGTTCTCCAAGTGATCGCCATCGAATTTCCACAAGACTCGTTGCTTCAACTGTGCCAGTGCCGCTACGATGGCTCTTAATTTTTCTGATCCAAAGACGCTGGTTTTTACGTTAGTTCCCAAAGACATTACGATTGCTCCGTGTTCTGCTCCGTCAAGAAACTCTTTGATGTCCTTTAGCAGCCATGTGAAAAAATGAATGACATTTATGCTTACTACCGAATACTGTCCTTTGGAATCCTTTTTTTCCTCAATATCCAAATTTACAAGAAATTATCAAGATTCCTCACCTCAGGCAGTGGCTTCGGATCCCTAACATGCAGACCACCGACTTCTATCGCATTGGGAGGCAAAAATATCGCGGTTTCAAGAGCTGGGTAGGAGTTGGTCAACATGATGCTGATATTTTTCTCTATCTCATCCAACGATCTGGACAACTTTTTTCCAATATATTTCTCAGCAAGTTCCTGTTCTACAGGCATGTGGTGGTAGTGCCGAACAATATCGTCAATTTCGTGGTAAATAAGGTTCAAAATCCGTTGCCAAAGAGTGAAAGGCGGTAAGCAAGGATAATAAGTGAACCCTTTGATAGCCGGCCAATTAATGCCACCGACAACGTTTCTTATCCAGTTTGGTGACCCAAATGGTGTAAAACCAACAAGCGGTGGGCTTCCCAGAGCGACCTAAAAACCATTGAAACTCATTTGAACTTAAAATGTTTGAAAAATTATGTTCCAAATTAGTATCGAATTTTTCTTCATCAAGTGTTGGAGAGTAATCAAGATCTCACGAAAGGTAAGCTCTGACTGCTCTGACTGAACTACTCTTCTCTCGACTTCAATTGACTGTATCAAAAATGAATTCACATGTGAACTACTGAATAAAAGATTTCCTTGCAGCCTTTGATGATCTCATCGCTTATCAATTATCAAAAGTCACCTAAAAAGCTCTGAACTTCAGAACTTGTCAGATTCTGAGATACTTACATCGTGCAGTCCATAGAAGCACTGTCCGATAGTCAGATCCTGTACGATAACATCGAACCTAGTATTCTTTACCAATTCCAGAGCTTGTCTAGCGCCTTGAGATGCCATCTGAGTTTCACAGAATTTGTGAGATGCTTGATAGAGAGCCCATGGCGCATCTATAGGACTCATCTCCGACCATTTTTTTACATCAAATCCTCCCTCCTCTTTGAAATGATCCATTATGCCTTCGAAGACCTTCAATAAAGTCAAATAGAAGTTAGAAAATAATTATGGTGTTTATGATTTCATTCTCTTGTCAATTCTAAAAGCTCCTGTCTCTCTGCTGCCTAGAATATAGTTTTAACTTTCAAGTAATAAAGAAAATGGTAACATACAATGGATATAGTTTGATTCTCCGTCACAAGGTCTTTGTCAAATTCAGTTGTTTCAAGACTAAGCGTGTAAATTTGGTGTCCGTTACGAGCCAAGCCATTCATGAACCTCGTAAACCATATATGATGAGAAGGCGACGGCAGCGTTGAAATCCCAAGAATTTTTAGGGCTGACGTCAAGGATGTAGATGTTGAGAGTGTGACTAGCACAAAGCAGAGAAGGACCCGCATTATGCTACAAAACAAAAATTATTGACTGGCAGGGCTCTGACTCAAATCAAGAGTTTATAGCAATTTATGGATCGCCTTATCAGACTACATAGAAGAATATCTCTGAGGTATAGGTAGAAATAGAACAATGAAATTTTGGGTCACAACGTATGTCACATTTGGCTTGCAATGTTTACTTGGCAAAGGTTTGATCCAAACTATTCGTTGAATATAAGAAAAAACTTGATTAAGCTCTGAAATTCAAACACGTTTAAATATGTATGTGTACACAATGACTCAATGGCGTAAAGAGAGAACCCCATGATAATCTTATCTTGACAAACATGTGAATGAAATATTTCACCTTTTAACCCACTTTTATGATCTCATTTGAAACAATAGATTGTTTACGCGATAAAATACTGATACAATAGTTCCAAAAATAAACTATAATAAATTGCCAGAATAATAATTGCAAATTTCTATCATAAATTACTTATTGATAGCATATTTATCTGTAGAAAGTTTGTGATTAAGTATCAAAGTACTTGATAACGGTCGTTATGTAGGACAGTTTCAACGAGAGTAAAGTCTGAAGACTGCTGCTCTGTAAGTAGAGAGGGAGAGCAATGCACATCAAAGAAATTACAGCTCCAAGGTCAGTGAGTGGAAGTACATTTCCATGAGTTTGAAAAAATACATTAATCGAACACGTTCGAACGTAACTTGCAAATAAAAGACGAAGTGATCCCAGACAGAACACTTATGCAGGCACTTAATGTTTGTATTTCTGATAACGATTTACAGGTATATACATAGTCTGATATGGAATGTCCTAAATAAAATAGAAACATAACAGCTGGATTTAAAAAATACAAATATGTAATAAATCTCGAATGCCTCTGGCTGTTTTGATAACTGATTTTAGTGTCAGACTGAATTCATTACTATAGAGACAAAACCTGATAGTAGAAATCTTGTCTTTACCTTTGTTCAGTTACTTGGCGTCAGGGACCAAAAATAATGACAATTATTCATCGTATGGCTCCTTGAAGAAACCGTTTTGCAGACAGGCTAAAATTTATTTCGGTGTTTAAACTTGCGATGTAACAAGTCTCCAAACTAACAAATAGATTGTAGACTATCTGAGCGAAGCCCTTTCCAAGCGGCCAAAACGTGATGCAACTAAACAACGCAGATTATCCATGGGAGGAGGAATAGTAATTGTGATAATTATAAGATAATTGTTGATATTCCCTGACCTTGGTCAAGAGAATTCAAAATACGTGTTGAGGGCATGCTATCACTCGATTTTGACAAGAAAAATGATTTCATCGAATATCTCGGAAGCGGTGATTCCAAATGGATTCCCCGTCAGGGATCCGATGATCTTTGAGGAGTTATAGGTTCAATCCATCGGTCGAGAATTTCGAAAATCTAAAAATTTTGTGTCGTTTCCATCATGAGGCGCCACCACGTGCCATACTTCAACCATCAGCAAAGCCTGCACATCATTTACGCGAAGAAGGGTTTAAGAGCACCATTCTACGTGAAATACCAAACTCGTCCATGCCAAAACATCTGTTTCAAGCAAAAACAAAGCCAAGATATGTCATGGCGAATGTCGTAGTAATTATTGACGACCAAATGTCGGGTGCCATAACAATTCTCAGCTGCTCTGGTGCCAGTGTTGGTAATAAGCCAGTTAGATGAGACGATTTTTTGGCTTTAAATCGAAGTGAATTTTCCGAGGTTGACAAAATTCATGGCGACAGAAGTGCTGGCGGGGGGGGGGGGGGGGGGGGGGGGGTCCATTGTACAATCGTTGAGTGTAGAAGGGTCAACGGTACAATTACTCAGGTGATCATTTCCACAGGCAAGCTCGACGAAATGTGCGTAAAATAACCAGATTTTGAAATAAATTCAATTTAAACAATGTTAAAGAGAAAGTAAATGCTTTTTTCCTGTGTACTGGTGTTATTCCCTGACTTTTTCCTGAATTTTCCAGACTGACGAAATTCCCTGACATTTCCCGGATTTTCCCGTTTTCTCGGTCTGTCGACATCCTGCGCAATGATAATCAAATCAAGGTGAATTATATTTCAACGATTTTTGGGTGAAATCTAATCGTTCCCCTTGAGAAGTGATGAAGAAGAACGAAACATAGATACTTACATAATATAACTGCTCAAATATGTTAGAATAATAATCCCAGTGCATTCCTAGTAAGCAGGTAGCTCAACTTGATAATTATAGTATAATCCAAAGAGCTGTACAAATTATTAGAAATGGATGAAAAATTAGATGTCCAATTCACTCATTATTGACGTTTTAGCTTTCCGGCCGAGTTCGTATTTCGCTGTGAACGAAAGAGTTTAACTAAGGTTCGGAGAAGAAACAGAAAGATCCAGAAGATCGCAAGGCTGCTGATTCCCAGAACTGCATAGACGTCCAGAAGATGCAGCTGCCAGCGGCTCAAATCTCTACCTGGTGATGCCAGCGGAGCGCTAGGATGACGAGCAGCATATTCTACATGCCAGACAGCCAGATCGATCGGAGACATTGGTCTGTCTGTGTACTCACGGGAAAGCTGCTTCATTCGGAGAGCAAAGCTGCAAGAATAATATTTGTTGGATGTTTGGAATGGAAATTTGAAGCAAAGAATGAACTACTGCATTATCAGTGTCCCGTTTCGTTTTTTTCACCTAGGATCATTCAGGAGTCTGTCCAATGTCTTCAAAACTGTTTCCGTAGTCAGGGATTCAAAGTCTAAGCTTAAGCCAGCCCCTTTTCTGACCAAGACGTCAATGTTTGTGTGTTGATCCAAGAAGAACGGCATTCCCATGACTGGAACTCCGCGCCAGATAGCTTCCTGAGTACTCAAGAGGCCGGAATGAGACCAAAGAACTCGAACTTTTGGATGAGCTGTGAAAAGCGAGGAAGAACTTGCAAAATTTGTCGACCATTGAAGAATATTCTGCTTTATCAGTTTGTGATAATTATTATATTACTCGAAATTCAATCGTTGATAATTGAGTGAATAACTGAAATTATGATTCAAGATTGAATTCTCACTCAAAACATCACCCTGGGGTAGCCACTTCTTAACCATAACATTTTTTGGCTTGTTCTCCAAGTGATCGCCATCGAATTTCCACAAGACTCGTTGCTTCAACTGTCCCAGTGCTGCTACGATGGCTTTCAATTTTTCTAATCCAAGGATGCTGGTTTTCACATTAGTTCCCAAAGACATTACAATTGCTCCGTGTTCTGCTCCGTCAAGAAACTCTTTGATGTCCTTTAGCAGCCATCAGAAACAATTTCATTCATTTATTCTTACATAGCTACTGCTGAATAATAATTCGGAAGCCTTGTTATTTTTCTCAATTTCTTCATTTCCAAGAAATTATAAAGATCCTGTACCTGAGGTAACGGCTTTGGATTGCTGACGTGAAGACCGCCGACTTCTATCACATTGGGCGGTAAAAATATTGCAGTTTCTAAAGCTGGATAGGAGTTGGTCAGCATAATGCTTATATCTTTCTCAATTTCATCCAATGATCTGGATAACTGTTGTCCAATAAATTCCTCAGCGATTTCTTGCTGTATTGGCATGTAGTAGTACTGCCTTAGAATATCATCAATCTCATAGTAAATAAGATTCAAAGTCCTTTCCCAAAGAGTAAAAGGCGGTAAGCGATGATAAAAGGTAAACTCTCTGATAGCCGGCCAATTATTGCCGCCAACAATGTGTTTTATCCAATTCGGCGATCCAAAAGGCGTGTAGCCAACGAGTGGTGGATTTCCCAGAGCAACCTGAAGTCAATCAGAACTGGTTAGGACTTGGATTATTTGAAAAATTACATGCGCATTGAGTTTCAAATCTTTTTCCATCGAGATTTGAAGGGTAGATGAAGTTCTACAATAGCTCATCTCTATCTAGCAAGCTCATTTTTCCCCTCTGTATCAATGGATCTGATCAAAAATCGATTCTGAGCTAGATTAGTATAGACAGAATTATACAATTCTTGGGAACTTAGATTCCTTGCTAATCTTTTCGTTTAGGAAATGTTAAAGAGTCTTATACATATGACGTTTGGAATAAACGTGACTAAACTAATTACGAAAAGTAAGAGAGTATTACATGGCGATAGGAATAAACACGACTAACTCTTAACTTTAAAACTTTTGTAATTCTGAGTTTCTCACATCCTGCAGTCCATAAAAGCACTGGCCAGTGGTCAGATCCTGTATGATAACATCGAATTTAGTATTTTTCACTAACTCCAGGGTTTGTTTAGCGCCTTGAGTCGCCATGTACATCTTGCAGAATACGTGAGATATCTGATAGAGAGCCCGTGATGCATCTATGGGGCTCATTTCAGACCATTCCTTTGTATTCATCCCTCCTTCCTTCAGAAAGATATCCATCATGCCTTCGAAGACCTCGAATAAAGTGAAATTGAAAGTAGAAATAGTCTTTGAATACTGTATTCATTATTTCATTCTCGTGGCAATAAAATGGCGTTCAGTCTCTCAAAAGCACGGAATATTGTTCAAACTATCAAGTAATGAAACGTACGATGGACATAGTTTGATTTTCTGTCACAAATTCTTTGTCAAATTCAGTGGTTTGAAGACTGAGTGTGTAAATATGGTGTCCGTTACGAGCCAAACCATTCATAAACTGGGTAAACCATATATGATGAGATGGCGACGGCAACGGCATTATTCCAAGGATTTTCAAGGCTGATGTTGAAGAAGTAAGTCTTGAGAGTGTGATTAGCACAACGCAAAGAATGGCCCGCATGATGCTGTACTGAAAAAATCATCGATTAGTATTACTTAAAATCTCATCAAGATTTTATGATATGTCCTCCACAAAAAAAAAGAGTAACTTGTAGATACAAGTACGAAAAATCAAGTTATGAATTATATGCATCATACGCTGTGTGTTGCTTTTGAAATTTTATTTCTCCAAATATTGAGAATCAGATCTTGATTAACTGATTGACGTGAACCACGGTCATATAATAGAGGTCAGAGAGCACTCTGCCTATTTTCAGTGGTGGGAGTAGGTATACATATGAGTGCTCAAGAATAATTTGCTCTTTACTCGATGGGAACACTGGAATCATAGTCCACAAGCTAGTAACAGTAACAGGCTGCTTATATAAGTTGTCGGGCCTCCAACGGAGTAACCGGAAACCAGAGTGCTTGCGGCTTCAATTTGTGCCCACCGTTTTGGCAGGAGTGCTCTGACCTGTCTAGGATGACCGTGGGCGTGACTATAGAAAATTGAATCATTTTTTTTCAATATTTTACTTCTATTGCTAGATAGAGAGGCTAGATGGTCAACTTTGATCCAGTGAATTTTTGTACACAGAAGTAGCGACAATCTAACTTACAATTTTCGATGATTTTTAATTTAGTAGAAAAATAAATGACGTCAGTGATACTCCAGTCATTACTTTTCAACTTCGAGTTGAAAACCAACTTCTGATAATCTGATAATGGTTTTTGGGTTGTTGGTTTTTTAATAATTATACATGTGTTATTCAACTTATGATGCTTCACTGTTAGTGATTGTTCAAGAGATTCAATTATAAATATCACCATTTTTATTCCCCCAATAACATGAAATATGTAAAACTTATATCTAATGGAAAAACAATTGTAAATTACTACTTTTCACAATAATGGTACTGATAATTTGAACGAATTTTAGTTCTAATTTAATCGTTTCTCCTCACAAGCAATACAAAAAATCCAAATGAAGATAATCGCTTGATACAATTATTAATTTATTCGCTAAAATAATAATTCCAGTACTCATAAGTATGTGGTACACTTTACAAGTAGTGAATTACAGATAGTTGACAGATCACTTATAAATTGCAGAGAAATTTGATATCCAACTGACAAGTTATTTACGTTTGAGCTTTCCAACAGTCTTCATTTTTCGCTGCGGACGAAACAGTTTCAACAATGCTTGTAGGAGGAGTGAAAAGATCCAGAAGATCAAGAAGACAGCAATTGCCAGAACCGCATAAACGTCGAGGAGATTCAACTGCCAGCGGCTCAGATATCTCCCAGGGGATGCAAGCGGTGCGTTAGGATGACGAGCGGCATATTCTACGTACCAGACAGCCGAATCAATCGGCGACATCGGCCTGTCCCTGTACTCATGGGAAAGCTGCTTCATCCTGAGAGTGAAGCTGAAAGAATGTTATCTGTTAGATATTTTGACCGAGAAATTGAAACAGAAGATAAACTACCATCTTTTTACAGTCCAAGTTTCAGGTGTTTTACCTCGGGTCATTTAGGAGTCTGTCTAATGTCTTTGAGATTGTTTCTGTTGTCAGGGATTCGAAGTCTAGGCGCAAGCCAACACCTTTCGTTACCAAAAGATCGATATTCAAGTGCTGGTCCATGAAAAAGGGCATGCCCATGACAGGAACCCCTCGCCAAACAGCTTCTTGAGTACTCAGAAGACCAGAGTGAGTCCAAAGAACTCGAACCTTTGGGTGAGCTGTGAAAAGAGCAACAAATGATTAGAGATTTGTCGATCATTGAGGATTATTCTACTTCATCAGTCCGTAATCATTTTCGAACAACTGGAATTTCAGAAGAAAGTTACAATTAATAATAATTGAGTGAAACAGTAAACAAAATTATGATACGAGACTGAAATTCTCACCTAGAATATCCCCTTGGGGAAGCCATTTCTTAATCATTACATTATTCGGCATGTCCAACGACTGATCAGCATCAAATTTCCACAACACACGCTGATCTAAGTTTCCCAGTACAGCTATAATGGCTTTCAACTTCTTTGATCCTAAGATGCTAGTCTTTATATTAGTTCCAAGAGAAATTACGATTACTCCGTGTTCTGCGCCATCAAGGAACTCTTTGATATCCTTTAGGAAGTGTAAAAAACAATGAATTACATTTGACATGACTTGTGGCTAATATTATTCAAAGTACTCTCTATATATTATCCTCTGCACGTTTTTTAGGAAAGTGTAAAGATTCGTCACCTCGGGCAATGGGTTTGGTGGGTTTCTGGCATGAAGACCACCAACTTCTATGACATTGGGAGGTAAAAATGTTGCAGTTTCTAAAGCTGGGTGGGAGTTGGTGAGCACAATGCTAATGTCTTTCTCTATTTCATCCAATGATCTGGATAACTTCTGCCCAATAAATCCTTCAGCGAGTTCCTGATGCATTGGCATGTAGTAGTACTGCCTTATAATATCATCAATCTCATAATAGATAAGATTCAAAGTCTTTTGCCAAAAATTGAAAGGTGGCTGGTGGAGATAAACAGGAAACGGTTTGATAGCTGGCCAATTACTACCACCGACGATATCCTTCAACCAATTTATAGATCCAAGAGGATTGAAACCAACAAGCGGCGGACTCCCCAGAGCGATCTAGAACCATTAAAACTAATCAGGACCCACAAAATTCAGAACATTTCGTATGAAACTAGTTTCCAGTCTGTCTTGATCAAGTTTAAAGGTACCATTTCATACTGACGCTCTGGCCACGTTCCAAAATCAGCTGGCAGTACAGTCAACAGTCTTGCGTCTTTCTCGCTCCATCAGATTTTCGATGAGCTCTGTTTCTCTTCCGCTGAAATTTTAGCGCTGACAGGTAATTTTGGAACGCAGCCTTGGTATCAAAATTTATGCAATCAATTGCTTCAACAAATTGTTGGTCAATTATAGTCACGTAACATGAGCATGAAACGGTACCTCTATATAAATGATTTACCAAAAAGAAAAATGAAATTTGATATCAGAATCTTCCATCTATTTTATTGCTGATCAAATACGGAACCTATAAAAATAGCTTGAAAATAGGAAAAAACGTAGAATCTTACTTACAATTGCCTACCTCTGAAAGTCCATAAAAGCATTGACTGAGCATAAGATCTTGAACGATAACGTCAAACTTGGTATTTTTTACCAACTCTAGGGCTTGTTTAGCTCCTCGAGTCGCCATCTGAGCCTTACAAAATTCCTGAGATTCACGATGTAGGTACCAATTCATTTCAAGGGGACTCTTGCTCGCCCACTCTAACGGATCAAAAGATTCACTTTTACGGAATTCATCTAACATACCCTCGAAGACCTTGTGTGAAATGAAATCGAAATTAGGAGTAATTGAATCCTTCTTTGTCAACTTTGACGTTAATCAATTCTCTTGCCAATTCAAATGGCTTCTAGTTGCTTAGGCTATCGAATAATCAAATAAGTCACAACTTACAATGGATGTAGTTTGATTCTCATTCACAAAGTTTTCGTCGAATTCGGTCTTTTGAAAACTAAGCGCGTAAATTTGGTGTCCATTACGAGCCAAGCCATTCATAAACTCCGTAAACCATATGTGATGGGATGGTGTCGGTAACGATGTGATGCCGAGTATTCTCAGCGCGGATATTGAACATGTGAATGTTAACACCGTAACCAAAATAACGCAGAGGAAAGTCTGGGTCATGCTGTAATAGAAGATTATTAATTGGTATAACTCTAAACCGCATCAAGATTTGGTTATAATGAAAAGATTATAAAGTAGAATAGTTCGTAGGCATAAGTAGAAAGAGTCGAGTTTTTAATTGTAACATACGCTCAGGCCTTAGTTTCGAAACTGTTCTTACTTCTTTACTCGGCAATGATTTAAAAGTAACTGATTGGAAAATAAACGAACCGACTCTTTGAAGCTTCGTACATAAGAATATTTGCAAAGATAATCACAGTTCGTAGATTGTGAAAGCAATTAACACTTATCCCATCGACCGTGGATGCGATGTGACATTGATAATTGTACCTTGTAAGCAATCAGTAATAGACACATGTAATCAGCCAATTGATATCATTTAAGGATGGCGTAGTCAGTGATTGGGATCAAGTTTTACGGCCTTGAGTTTCTTCATGTTATTTGTTACGTTGTTTTTATTTCCATATTTAAAATAATATTCACAGAATATTTGGATGGCTTACGTAGCGAACCTCCTAACTCTAGTTCGTTACGAAAAACTATTCATTTTCTGACAAATACTTGAGAAAAATAGAAACAGAACTTTTTTGGTGTAAAATATATGTTGACGAATCATATAGAGGTACAGTATGTTTCGGTTGAATCTTAAATGAATATATTTGATTTGCAAAGTTTTTGGACTCAGGAGATTTTGATGTCAAGAAAGCGATAGCTGAGATTATTTTCAATGAGCTGAAAATAATCTCAAACACCACTCGAAAACAACTCATGAAACTAGGAAGAAAATATGTTATTTGTGAATTTACTTTAAATGTTATTTCAATTCAAAAGTTTCATAATAGTTTTCTAAGTTTGCAGACATGAAATAGTAACTATAAAGCAGGTAGATAGCTCGAAATAATTTTTCGTTTAAGGCAAGTTTATAATCTATTTTTTCAAGTTCCATGGAATACCCCTCGGAATACCCCATATAGGTATAATGAGGTTGAGAAGTAGCTGTATTATTAATCCGATGTGTTAATTAAGCTGGCATAGGTATAGAATATAGGCACAGATTACGCATTACGAGTGTAGTGAGAAGCGCCGGTAAATGATGACAGATCAAATAAGTTAACAGTACGTATATGATATAAATTAAGAGAATATTTAATTTGCGCAGATTCATAACTGCGAAATCGATTGAGATAACTTCCAGTTCGGTATTTTGAACTGTTTTGAATCAATTTAGAAAATAAATCACCCATTGCGTCCTTGAAGATCTTCGCACTCGTTCGCCCGCCCGCATCTTCATATTCGCGGGTTTGTTTTTTATTTGAAAATCGTGTACGTATTTGAATCGTTGAGTGTAGAAGGGTACCCTTCTACACTCAACGTTTGAATGCACAATTTACTTTGAGAACGCCTGTGTGTGTAGTTTTGTTTTTTTCCTTCGGTTCAAAATATACATCGCTCACATACGCATTCAAGAACTTGTTAAAGTTGTGATAACTGCTTATTTAATTGAACGAAATTCAGGCCGCGAAAATCAATTGCCAACACTACACTGCAATATTTCCACCACTTTGATAGCTGTTTAATAATCAACTTTTCAAATACACAGACAATAATTTGACAGCCTCGAAACTAACAACCGATATCCGCCATTTTGAAATGAATTTTTTTCCCGAAGATTCGGCAGATGGCGTGACAAGCGAAAGCTCGAAATTATCTCTCGAATGCTCGAAAATAAAAACAAAAAATCTCCCGCGTTTTATGACAAGTTTGAACACGCTAGGCAGACAGGTAGGAATGAAAATGAAAACTAACCTCGTAAAATCGTAGCTTGAAGGCAGCAAAATACCAAACACTGAGAAAACGAAAGTTAGACTTAGAACAAGAATATTAATTACTACACGATACATGATAATACATAATGGATGGAACAGTAGGGATTTCGATTAGTCAACATGATACGAGTCAGTTACAGAGATTCGTTTTGAAATCGGATGCCAAAAATGTACGTATAAAAGTTTCACTGCAATATTTATTATTTCATTCTGTTTCGTTTGATTAAAAATATGAAAACTTTCGTTCTTATTGCATCTTGTTTTCATTGTTAGTTTTCATTCATGTAATAATTCGTTCGCCTCTACTTTCTTTGCAGCTATGTGATATCGTAGAAGAAAGAATATGCCATACAGATTTTCCAAAGATATTTTCAAAAATATTAGAAAGTTTCAATGAAACTGCGCCGTCACAGTCAAAACGACGAAAAGTTGTCGAAGCGACTCTGCACGCTCTGAAAACTGCGACAATAACAAACAGCCAAGCTAATACAATCGTGTGTAGAATTATTATGGACTTTCCTCAATATTCTTCCACCCATCTTACGAAACTCGTAGAATTCTGTGAAGAACGGATTAAAAATAATGACGACAATTTTATGAGGTACAATGGAATAATTGTATGCAATTATTTTAATTACTACTGTATATTCAAATCCATTACATAGCCAGAAATTTTGCAATTTTCCGTATTCTAAACTGAACAATTTCCATAGTCTATCTGATCAATTATTTATGTCATGAGCAAACTGCTCTCTGATCCATTAAGATGAAAATGCGAACTTTGCTCCATTGTAGCTGGAAGGATATTCTCCCACAGCTTCTAGAGATTTTGGAAGACAGGAAAACTGTAAATTATGACGGTACTGAAGTATCAGGGAAAGAATACAAAGAAACAGTATTGAAATCTCTCTACTCTGGTCAATGGGATTCGGCAGTTCTCCCACCACTCACAACAATGTTTAGGTATCTTTTTTCTTTTCTCTCCCATGTACGCAAATGTTGATATTATGGGGACTTGAGTCAATAAAATGATTGGAAAAATAATATCTAATCGTTGAAAACTTTTCTCAATCTAGAGAGATCTCCATGTCCAAAGAAGAACATAGAAAAGTAGTTTCGATTCTTTGCAACCGTCTCTCGAATATGGAACCCAACGAACTTCCTCCGCTGGTACATCAGCTGCTAGCACTTTGCAGGCACCAAAACGGGGGAATTGTTATCACAGCTCTTTGTAAATATTTTCAAAAACATTACAATAGAATAGCGGAGGCAGATTCTGAAGATTTTTCTGACGACATTGGTAATTTGTTGTATATTAACACATATTTGAATCGTTTGTTTGGGGTATTTACATTTATCCATACTTAAAATTTAACGACGGAGAAAAGTCAAGGGGCTCACATTGATATCATAATTTGGTTTTGAATTAATATTTTATTTTCTTATTTTTCAATATATTTTCTCACAGGAATCTTCAGCCTGAAGGATATTCAAGAGGCGGAGAGCACAGTGCTTTATCACATATATCACGCTGCGGAAGTGAACCAAAATTCTATGAAAGATTTTTTCAAATCGCTTCGCAACGTTATTTACGTTCCAGAATATATTCTTGATCCTTTCATCATGACTTTATTATTGAATGTCTCAGATATTTATGAAGAAGAGGTTTGTATTTAATGAAAATTAAAAAAAAATTTCAACTCTTTTCTATCTGGAATCAGGATAATGTGAAAGACTCGAAATTTAAATCATTTTATTTAAAGATTTGCGAGAATTTCTATCACAAAGTTGTTGTCATTCTCATTTTTCATCATTTTGGAGTCTGATATTCATTGAACATGGACAAAAGATCGTTTTTACAGGCTCTAGAAATTCTAAGACTTGCTATAAGTCGAATAATCAGAGATAATGAGAGGCAAAAGCACAGCGCCTGGTTGAACCAAGTGTTAGAAAATAACTGCAGCGTTTCTAAAGCGTTAGGAACTGTGATAGGAAACAGGTGAAAAGTGCTTCATAATCTGTGAACTTTTTGAAGCAACAAATTTTAAAATCTTCTGTTCCTAATCATTAAATTTTTAGTGTTAAAGATCGCCACATGGTTGTCAAAGGACTTGTAGATCTGTCTTTCGCAATGATGGGAATGGGTACGAAATTAGGTGATGAAGCTCACACCACAACTCTGTGGGAAATTGGGAACAAAATAATTCAAAGATTGATTAAAAAAAGATACGAAATCGGTCCAACAGTTATGGAACGTTTAACCGATAGAATAATGTGCGGAGGAGCTTCCGTTTCACAATACACAAGTAAGGCGCTGGAATAAAATAAGCAAAACGGAAAGCAATTGTAAAAATAATCTCGAATTTTTGTCATTTTTTTGTCTCGCAGACTGTATGGCGCAAATGTGCCAAAAAGTGCCAATGGTGATGTTTGAATGCCAAGCCTGGGTGATAACGCTGCTTGAACAATTGCTCATAATAAATTCAAGCGCTGCTACTCAAGTGATATTTGCACTCTTGCCTATAGTCCGTTTGCGTCCTGAAATAAGAGATACTTTAAGTATGGTTTTGAGGAAGGCGCTATATTCCAGAGAGACCGGAACTCGGCGAATGGCTGTGACCGGATTTTTACAACTACTTAAAAATTTCAAAATGAATGCATTAGGTGCTCTTAGTCAGTCTGGAAGCTGTAATGCTACCTCTAGCACTTCAAATGCCTCCGTTCATACTCAGGTTTACAAAATTGTATTTTTTTCCAGATTTTTTGTTTCTAGCATTTATTGTCCAAAGAAAAATTTCCGATCTCGATTTTTTTGTGAAAGATTCTTTGACATACATACAATATTTAATAATCTTGATATTCCTTTTTGTCATCACAATCACAGGCAAGCATCGAGGGAAATTCTAGAAAAAATACTCAACTCAATAGTTTATTATGTTTCGAAGTATTGGGAATTCTTAAAAGATGTTTCACACAACAAGCAGAAGTTAAGTTATGCTTGTACGAAGGTAACTACATAATATTTTTCACCTTTGAGACTAGTTCAGAGTGTTTCAGACGTAAAATATGTTTCGAAAGCACATTTTTAAGTGGAGGATCCAATCTGTTGATGAAATTCACCATGAGTGTTGACAATTGCTTAAAGTGATAGATAATTTTGATACAATTTGATAGGATATTTTGATATTTATCACATTTTAACAAAATGATTCAAATCCCCTGCTAAAACGAAAAATATTCTTATATGCTTTATAACTAGTTCAAAAATCTACAAAATATTAAAAATCCTCTCGCTACGTTTGATAAAATCCCACGGAATCTGTGAGAAATCTCTTTAAATTACTTGAAACATTCTAGAAAATGTATCTAATTGATTTGACAGGATTATCCGACGTGATTGTGATGAATCCCCAGCTATCAACATATCTCGTGGATATGCTGGTTGACCATTTCAAACAGTATTATGAATCAGACGTAAACGTATTGCCTCCATTGAATCTTGACAAATGTACATCCATCCGAGGTGCCGAATCGGTTTTACAGGAACCAATAGGAAACTTGATATTAACTATGCAGAGAATCTATGTGCAGGCAGCAGCAGGAGAATCTCAAGAAATTGAAAAGCTTGGCTTCATATTAGAATCACTCTGCAATAGAATGGCTAGATCTGAATTGGAACATTTTGCACTTGTGAGATTCAACATTCCACGTTATCTTTGATAATCAATATTTCTTTCTTTATCAAAGAATAATATTCAAGGACCTTTTTTTTATTCTATTACAGGAAGAAGGAATTGATCTTCTCGACAATATACCAGAATCACAAGAGAAACTTCATAACTTGAAGCAAATGATAACAGTTTACGAAGCTCTAATAGCCTACAGAATAATTACTTGGACTCGAGAATCTGCGAGCCCTGCGTGTAAAGTTTATTCATTATTCGAAGGATATAATCGACTTGTTATACGAGTGAAGGTAAAAAAAAAGATAGATTAGTTTGACAGCGGACCATCTTTACTTCCTCGTTCTTTGCAGCCAGCTGGTAAAGTGAAGAAAGGTGAAGGGAAGAAAAAGAAAGATAAAGACGTGACGGACGCATCTTTCAAGAAACCAGGACGTAATGTTAACGTCAAATTGCCACCGACTATTCTCGACTTTGATACCGCGTCCAAGATCGTTTCTCTGCTTTATTCGTAAGGATGAGAAGAAATCTTAATTAAAAAACCTCGAAATTGTAGAGAATATAACGAATTTTTGTACCTTTCATAGTGAATCTGTACTTTGGTCGACTAGAAATGAATCTCGAGAATTAAGAGGGAGGGAATTATTCCATCGATATATTCTCCAGACCTGTATTCAGCTTTTCCAGAGAACAAAGCAACTCAAAAATCAAGATTTACAGAAGCAGAGGAAACAGGAAGTTCAGAAATGCTTCGAAATTGGCCAGTGAGACAAATTTTCGTTAGAAACTTGAAGTTTAACGTAAAATATTTATTCTAGATTTCAAATTCATGTCTTTCCAGTATTCTCTACGAAAAAATTCTCTCAGATTTGGATGAAATCCGTAACTTTGATCAACAAACTGCGGTTCTGGGTTTAGAATGTTTTAAAGAACTTTGTGATCTTGCTTGCACCACTTTTCCGTCAGAGTTAGAGAACTTCCTAAAAAAAGCAGGTACAGAAATAATTTGATTAGAAGAATTTTTTCAACTCATTGAGTATTAATTTCAAAAATAATGTATCGTCTCTTTTCATTCATCTATCAGGCCACGCCGATCCTGACATTGATCTCGAAAAACAGTTGATGAGCATTATATCTCCACTGAAGAATCTACTGATAAAAGTTCTCGAGGAAGAAGAAGATGAGGAAATTATCGCTAAAAGGATCCCCTCGATTCTTATGGGAATGATATCATTACTGATATTAAAATTACCACCAGGAAGCAAGAGCATGGAAAAAGTAAAAAGTTTGAATTTAGAATTGTTAAGAACCATTCTTCAGAAATAGCTTTCCCTCAATTTTAACAGAAGTATTAAAGAGAGTCATCGATTTGTCTGCTAATTTTATGAGAAAAATGTCTAAATTTTACCAAATCTCTTTATTTTTATGAGAAATTAAAAAAAAATTCTGTATGATAACTAAAATCAAAAGCTAATGATATTCATTCACAATCTTAGCTCAATTCTGACCATCATTATGAAGATCAAAGAAATTCATCGATTTTATTACACATTTGGTTGAAGTTGCCTGAATATTTTGAAATTTTTCTGTTTTTATTTTTGTCCAAAGGTTTAAGAAACGTTCACGTAAATAAGAATCGAGGTGTAAATAAGATTTTTCGGACACAATTTTTGTCCATTTTAGACTGAAGAAGAAATTGCAAAGAAACCTTTCTACGAATTTCTTCACAATGTATTTTATAATTTAAAATTATATTCAGATGCTCGATTGGCTGAGAGAAGTGGCAACAGAAAAAGAAATGGAGCATACAATGGGAGTTGCAATCATACAATTGATCCTCAAAATCGAGGGAAGTACAACAGACTATGGAGAGAGCATCGACAAGATCGTTAATCAACTCTGTTACACCTTGGGAACGGTTGACGAGGTGAAAGTAGCTTAAAATATCGAACTGCCAGTTTTCTGAAGATAATTATCGCTGTTACAGTAATTTATTGTTAATTTCTATACCCAGGAATCCAAAGGCCCAAAGAATATCTCTGATAATCTGTTTCACAGGAAGAACTTCCACCACGAGACGAAGATCCAAAATTCAAGATTTTGAATGACCAATCGTCACTTCAAGTACATTCTTTAATTTGTAATGTCATAAAACAGAAGCTTGATGATACTTCGTGGTTTTTGAGTCGACTCAAAGCGGAACAAATTTTATCCACTATGCCTGGAATTGATATGGAAGAACGTGGGTAGTCAAAGAGCTCAAACGCACTCATGAAATCTATGAATGTCTAGCTTATTCTGGATTTTTATTATATTTTACAGGTAAAGAGGCGCTGAAGGAAAAAGAGCGCAAGCTTGGATACCAGCTTTGCCAGATTGTCCAGACTCTGCAAATTTTAACAAATGTTTCCATCCCCCCAGGAGCAAACGCTGATTCTATTTTCAGGAATCTTAACAATCTTTTCAACACACTTAGCATCTTCACTAAATATTTTTACAACAAGTCTACAGCTCAGAATCCCGTTTTTCAAGCTGTTAGGTAAATATCTGCACCTTTTAGGAAGATTAGCACTTTGGGCCAAGAATCGTTAACACGACTGCATCAATCTTGCTGAGAACATTTTTCTAGCTGCGCTAACTCTTTTAAATCCTTCAGGTTCGTTCCGTTGGTGAAATTAGCTGGTAGACCACTAGCGAAGACTTTATACAACTTGATAACGCACATCGAGGTGAGAAAAGGAGGATTTTCAACTTCATAACACAGAAATGAACTTATATTGACTTTGTAATCAATAATTGGTTTTTTTTTTCCAGGAAAATCAAAAAACTAAATCAAAATCAAAGATCGTAGACGCTTATGCGCAGAGAAGCAAAGTTTTGAAAGAAACTAAGGTCATTCCGAGAGTTATTTACGAACTGGAACAATTTGGCAAGAATATTCTTCTCTTGGGTAAAAAAACGAAGGTAAGAAGAACGAGGCAAGGAATAAAAATGAAGAACACATTTTACAATCATGTAGAATTTAATGAAATCGATTCATCCAAAGCTTTGAACTCTGAATTGAATACTCTTGCAGATCCATTTGGAGGAATACGTAAACTACAGCATCACCAGAGACTTCAGGATAAAAAATCCTGCGCTTTTGAAAGGACTTGAGACTCTGGATGTCAGTATGGTACTAAATTTTATTTGATTTACCTCATTTTTATGCTCCAAAAACAAAACATTTACCGACACTGAAAGTTGAACAAAAGATTTTGCAGTTTATTTTGTTACATACAGTTTTGATAATTGCACTTCGAGAATTACTGCTAACAAGTTTTGCTCCTTTCAGTGTGTTTTTTCTTTTCCTATTTTACAGCTAACTTCACAAGCTACGAATAACGATGTTCCGAACTCTGGGCAAATGTCTGATACATCAGCTACATCGGATATAGAATCTGATCTGACTACACCGCCATCAAAGAAGCCGAAGAAAGCTTCCAAGCAGTAAAAAACGGTAAAGAAAGAATTAAGAATATCTAACTGAGAAATTCATAGCGAATTCGACTCACAGTAAAAATGTGTACTGAGTTCGGCTCTCCAGGTTTTCCTGTCCTCCCATTGGTTGAAATCTAGGGAATGTGCACTGACAATGAATCTACATGTGCGAACGAGTCAAATTCGACATAAGTTGATCGAATTTTCGTACCACGCTTCATGAAATTTCTATTCAAAATAGTACATTTCGATATAAGTGTGAAATGTTGGGCAATATAGGCGAGTACGATGGTTTTCAGCACGAACCAAGTCCAGTCGAGGTGTAGGCATAGCTCAGCGCTGACCGTTGCCGAAGCCAAGACGGAGGTGAGTGCTGAGAACGTCTGACTCGCCTAATCGCCTCATTTCGCATGAATATCGAACCATATTATTTATGCTTGAAAAAGTTGTGCACAAATGATGTTTCTGGAATGTAGGTTGCGAATGCATACGGGGGTGAAGTTATCGACAGAACTAACTCACGTGGAGCGTGGAGATCTGTATAGTATATGTGCATGCTAAAAACATCGCATTTACTTCGGTAGGACAGCATCAGTCGAAATATCTGGCCGGTATTGCATACAGTTGAACTTTATTGCACGCTGAATATGCGCAGAACGTTGTACCCACCGCGTGTTTACATTGCCTACCAAAACATCAGAAAAGTACAAGAATATAGGCGCTCGACAGCCCCAATAAAGTAACTTTTCCAAGCATGCTTTATGAAAAAGCTATTTACACTTTCCTTCTTGTGTTTTCCTATTCTTCCATACCATATATTTTCAGATTTTATATAAGTATATGTTATAGATTCTATATATTATCTATTTATATATAGATTTCATATATTTTCAGCAATTCAAGAACAAATTCTGATGATTTTGTCATTTTCAATTTAGACCAATATTATCAGATTGTGGATGAACTTTTTCAATTTTGAACAAGGTTTTGTGATTTTTAAATGATTTTCAATAATTCTAATTTTATTTCATATGTTTATGGAAAATGTTATGTAATCGGAAACCAGTTCATTAATTTCACTTAATTTCTCAGGTCGTTTTGATCAATTTTATACAAATTGTTGTAAAATGCCAAGCTGATATCCAATTTCCACCAAAGTCCACTGTATATCAGTATTATTTTTATCAATTGTAAAGTTCATTGACCGCAAATATAACAAATATCACAGTATTGGTTCTACAATGATCATATTTTCATTAATTCTTACCGATGTTACAAAAGTTCTGGCAATTTTGAACAAAATTTGTATGAAATGACAACTGTGCACTAAATTTCTCTTCCACTTGGATAATGTTAGAAAATGGAAATGATTATCACATAAAACAAACTAATTTCTGTCTGTTAGGTATAATTTGAATTCGTAGTAATTATTAATTTTTAATACATCTGTTGGTGGATTATAACAGTCCATTGAAAGTATGTATGACTATTGATGATTACTATCATCAATCATGGGAAAATGTACTAGGTGATTCGTTCAAGCGACGAAATCAAGCGGTCTGTTGAATCCTCCTTTGCGGTTCATGTACTGTCTGTATTTACGTTTTAAAATGACGTGAACTGCGCCAATGTCATTCCCTTCGACTTTTTTCCCTTTTGTTGTCTCGAAACCACAAAATCCCATAAGTTTCATCATGTCTTGCTCCTCCGGGCTTTTTCCTTGTAAATCAGCCTCTGTAAAAATGAAAAAAAATAATAATTATCGAAATTGTCGAGAAAAAATACAAAATACGTACGGAAAGAATTGAGTTGAATGATAACGTGAAACAATCAATCTTCACTCTTTTTCGATTTGTTTTTTGATATAAAAAGTGACAAATTTGATCTCCTGCTGGTTTTCCAACATTTTTGGTTGTAAAACATGACAAATTTCAACTCTTTTTATTATATTCTGTTGCAGCATTTGCTGCATCTCTAATGCAGAGAAGAATTCCAGTGTTTTTTCTATTGTATAGATAGCAAAGAACAATGAATTTTAGCTCTTCCCATCTGTTCAATCTTTTTTTTGCTTAAATAACAAATCTTCACTCGGTTTCTTTATTTTTGTGATAAAAAGCAACGGATTCTGAATTTTCCTTTTAAACAATTCTATTATTTCTAACAAAAAGGCAACAAATTGTGATTAAATTTGATGGAAATGGATTCCCATCCCCCACACCTGTTATGATAGGTCGCTCCGCTGTTTGAGGCTTTGATTTTGGTTTCGGCCTTTCTCGATCCCTGGATCTTGATCGACTGTAAGATCGTCTGTGCCTTTCTCGTTCTCTCTCACGGTCTCTGTCTCGGTCTCTAGACTTGACCCTCTCGTTGGATCTTTAATGAAAACGCAATAAAATCAGAAAAGAGATTACCAAAATTGTTGCATTAATCTTTCTTCCATAAAATGAGAGAGTACAAAAAATTGATTGAAAAATAAAACGGTTTTTAATATTTTCACCATCATTGATGTAAAGATGCGTAGATAGAACGTATTGATGTTGACATACCTTCTCCTTCGCTCTCTGGATCGTCTTCTACGTCTTTCGTGATCTCTTTCTCTAGATCGATCTCTGCGTCTATTTGGAGACGGTGATCTACTACGACCCATCGGAAGATTGAATTATTTTCGCAATATAGACAAAAAACTCAATGATCTATTATTCGATATTGAACAAATATTTTAGAAAATTCAAAACTGGTTTTAGTTTGAGGTTACATTCTGGGGAAATTAAGTTTAAGCAGCATACTTCGGACGGTTTAGTGCATCATGCGCACTTCACGAACTGATCGAAGATTTGGTCGGCGCTGCCAACCCCGGGAAAAAGATAATTGAGAATCACCCAACCTTCGAAGATATGGATATAAAAAAAATGTGGTGAAATTCGTTTTTTCTCTCCTTTCTTTTTGTAGAATTCTGGTTTCTTGGTTCGTGGTTCTTTTTTCATTCCGTTCTTAAAATATCAAAATTCATCTGCAAATCATTCAAATTTTCTTTATCTTTTTATGTATATTTTTTGTCTGATGTTACAGTCGCAGCCAACTTCACGTCGGTTCGATTCTCCGATTCTCTCGATCGGACTTGGGCATCTCCGTTTTTTTATCATTGATTGATTGACATTGATATTAAGAACAGTATATTTAAAATATTTATTCGTTCTGTTTGTTTTTCATTTTTTGTATAAATTTATCAACAAAACTACTCTTTACCGTAATCTAACATATCTAAGCCTTCAACCCATTCGCAAAATAATTCAAACCAATGAGCGATGGACTTCAGGCCACTCGATATTCAATTTCAAATACAGTACTGTTAACGTGAGAATTGAAAACTACAAAACAAACAAAAACTGAAAAATGAATTGTGAATGAAACCTAATTTATTTATGAGAAAATTGTAATTGATTGATAAATTCAATTGAATTATTTTTCGATTACTAGATACTTTCCTAAAAATCGAAATTTCGTCAATGCAACGACATGTTTACACTTCGTTGACACCATTGCAAATCAGTTATATCTCTCATGCATTTTATTCAATTGTTTTCAATTCTAGCGAACTTCAGAGTAGTTTTTACTGTCGGTTCTGAACGTCATTTCCGGCGTACGAGCTTTGACGTAAAAATAATCCCTTCGACAGATAATAATATAATCTATGCATATTGAATAATGAAATACACTTTAAATAACACAAAAGATAAGAGATGGTGAATTACTGTAGACATAACAATGATTCCGAAACAATGATTTTATTCAAATATTCATAGTATACATCTGAACAAAGAAGAACAATAAAGAAATGAAATGAAACAATATTTGAGCCTGCTCCGAAGCTTCTGTTATCAACCTCGAATAAACAATCTTCCTTAGATTTTTCCTCTCTCGATATAACATCAACATTAACCGTTCTCCACCGTTTAATTTACGGAATATCAAGTGTCTACTGTCCAGCGCAACTGACGGACGACGGTTGACATTTTCATTTTCCACGCGCTGCGCGGCGCGACACGGCGCGCGAAGGGAGTGCGTCCGTAGTTTGTAAGATCGCCATCAGTAAAACCGAACCGAACGGCGGAATCAGCGAACTGAAGTTAGTCTAGAGTACTACCATACATACATCTAAAGATTAGGAAGTTTGGAGGCTTGGGCTATTTTCACCGTATAACCGATCCACGTGAGTCTGATTAACATAATATAACATGGAATATACTCCACGGATCTAATATCCGTTGATGAATTTTTAAATCATTGTTAAATATCCCCCTCCGGCTTTGCATCCATATGAACTCGCGTAACACCGATTAGGGGTGTGTCTCTTCTCGTTAGCCTACCGCCGACACATACGATGAAACACTGTTTAGGCTATGTTTAAGAGAGTTTTTTCTTTTTCCAATTTCATCCCGGTATATACCTGGATCGTTGATCTTCCTATCTAACCCCTAAACTAGTTACTTCAGATTTCAAAGAACCTTGATCCTTTCGATTCATTCAATATTCAATTCCCCGGGATATGAGGTTTTAGATATTAATTGACAGTCAAAAATCCGATTCTCCGTTGTCGGCCATTTGCCGCTATTGTCGGCAATAAATAAATTGGAATTATATCAACATTAATAACATTCAAGAAAATATTAAGTCCGAAGTGTATTATTATATCGTTAATTTTCATAAAACATAGATTGTCATATCATAGTCCGGCAGCTTTCTTCGCTCATATCGGATAGAACAGTCTAATCCGTATTTCTGATTACTATACCTATATTATTATAAAGTTTACACCTCGCGCCCCACCCCTTCGCACAGAGTTCATTCCATCCGGCGTACATTCTCCCCCACCACCTTTTTTCCCCAATCCTTAAGGTTCCTTCTCTGGAAGTAGTTGTAGTTGGTTCGAGTCGAGCTCGAGTTCTTCGGAGCTCTGCTGCGTATTGAGAATTGTAATAAAAATAAATAATATAAGAAATATAAATATAAGAAATAAGAACGAGGATTCGATCGAAGTACACATATTTCTATATATATTCGTTGTAGAATATATCCCAATTTGACTAATCGATTCATTCGTCAATTAACTAATATGAATAGCTGTGTCGGTTATTTTAATACCGGATCTACTATTTTGGTTAAGAAACAAATTTTCTCTCTCACATGATCGCAGATGTTCTTTTATTATGAATGATAAATAATAATAATATATAACAAACGAATAAAATTTGTGAGTGGTGAATTTTGACTACTGTGATTTCAAGTTAATCAGTGAAAAATCAGTTATATCATCGTTCTCTTTTCTTCCAATTGTTTTTCTTTCTTTTCTGTGGTGTTCCATTATTGATGATTGACAAGAAATAATAATTTTGCATCACGGAATTACTTTCTATCCATCCCTCTCAAGGTGCGTGGTGCGTATATTCATTTTATTCATTTCTTCGTTAATTACTGACGGCTCTCATTCATCATATTGTACCATTCGTTGAAAATCTGAATTATCGTTCCCTAGGTATTTCCTTCGTTCAGTCTTTCTGCGGTCAGAGCATTTAACGTGTGGTTTAATAATCGTAGATTGACTTCCTCGTTTTTAATTTTCATATTTTCCGTGGCCGAAATTCACGCCACAAGTGATAACTTGGAAAAGCCTCCTCCCATTTTTGTCTTCTCTTTATCTCGAGCCCCGAGGCTGGATTTGGTTCGGGTTCTGTCGATTTTACGTGGATATAATGCGTATTTCAGAGATAAATAATATTCTATCTTTAAAGTCTGACATCAGAGTTGTGCGAGCGAGTAGTAGTAGTATTAAGCGAGAGAGGAACAACTAACTCGCCAGTCGGCAACAATCCGCCCAGTTAGCTATAGAAGAGGTTCTCAATAAAACGTATAATCCACACTCCACACATGCATACATGCATCAGTGTTAACTACGTTTATTCTTCTTGTCATTAGTTTCCTTTCCTTATTTTTCTTTCTTCTCTAAATAGATGAAAAAAGACAAAGGACCGAAGGGTTCGTTTATTCTTATCTTCGGTTTCATCAATCGTTGTCTTAAGCCAAAACTTTCAGATAGAAAGAAAACAATAAATAAACAAACGAAAGATCAATAACTCCTCTTCTATTCAATTTCATTCAATTTTATTTCATTTTAATCACGACGTCAACTCTTCTGTACGCCTAAAATCACATACACATAGATATCTGTTACATACAATACATACTCTACTAGATCATCCACGTATATGTAATACTCGAGTACTTACTTACTCCTATGCATACACAGGGTCATATTATATCGTGCAACAACGCGCAATACAAGCAGAGTCACGATCGAAATGATCAAATACAACGACGAGATAGGAAGCAAGAAAAAAGGAAAAGACAAGATTATCGATATGTAGGCGATGCTGATTACCGTTATCATTATTGATATTATTATTATTTGTACAGTAATCGTATGTAGTATGCGCACGTAAAAGATTTCATTTTTATACGTACATACATACATATATCTATATCACAAGTTTACTGAACTTAGAATGAGCCATTGGAATTCTGTGTGCTTGGAAATTCATTGATTCGTGTATTTATCTTCTTTATTATGCGTTATTCATTTATTTATTTGATCGGCAACGCGAGTGTGCGGGACGGAGGAGGGGCCGGGATTACTTACACGAGATTACTCGGCAAAGTAAATAGGTTCAACATGATGCATAGGTCTACCTACTCTGAATATAGAATATATGTATATACAAGATCCAGAGACAGTTGAATGTCATCCAAATAGTAAATAGCCTCTCACCTCACCCCACACCCCACACCCCGCGCCTCTTCTCAGTTTTCTTTTATTTTCTTCCAACTGTATAGCTGCGTATAGCGGAAACCTTTACTACAATCTAGTACAGTAGGTAGGTGTGGTATCACACGTACCATTTTATATCAAGATTCACTCGTATGAAGCCGAGCTAACGCGAAGTCGTAATAATGCATCATAACTATATACCTGTATGTGTATATATATATAGTGAATATTCTATATTGTATATTTATTGAATTATTGCGTGAACATCGCGGCGAGTAGCACCGCGTGTATGTCCACCTTATAACTACGCCCACGCGAATAATGGGTGACATAATTATAATATATATTCCATTCTTTATTTTCTATTAATATCGCATGCCGCAGGTATGTCATATATTTGCATACCTGTTTCCATTTGATACGATTCTAAATATAGCCCCGCGTTATCAAAAGCCCCGACATATGCGTACGTTACCGATCTCTTCCTCCTCCGTATACCTTTACCCCCCGTCCCTCTACCTTTGCCCATTTTTTTCTCGTATGTAGGTATGTGAATTGAACTGCAGCCGCGCAGCAGTAACCTGCTAAATTGCGTAAACCCATACAGCATATGTATATACATATGATACACATCTGTTTTTTTTTTCCTATAAAACTACGCACCTAATGTATATACATACACATGTAGTATATACGTCTCTCCTCGTATTGCATAGCGGTTTCGTGCGTGCCTACGTGCCTCCTCGCGGAGTGCGTGTCCCTCTCTCATCGTCTCGTCGTATACATGCGACTAACTGTACAGCGTGCATCTATTACAATGATAATCAATAATATACGTGTGATTATTCCTTTCTTTCTTTCTTTCTTCCTTTTCCCATCTCTCTTCCGCTCTCCAACTATCTTATTTTGCCGCTTTACGTTCAACGTTGCGTTGAGTTTCTCATAGCTCGTATGACGTATTGTGGGCATTCGCAGTATACCACATACACACGCGTACATGCGGTACGGTATTATATTATATCTATCTATGTGTGTCTATCAATCTATCTAACCACCTATATACTATATAGTATAGTATAATGTTCAGTTTGAATCCCCGTTATAGCTACACTGTGCGGGCAGATATAGCATAAGGAAGTATGTATATACATGCATGTACCACATATTCATTCATAGGTATACGTACACTTGTATAGATGTGAGAAAAGTTTCTTAACCCCGCGGGAACTTGGACTCCTCCTCCCTCTACTATGATCGTCATTTCTATCATTTCTACCATCATTACCTACTATACTCATGTCGATTCGTTTCGTTTCAAACATAAACTTTTCGTCTTCATTTATTTTCTAATTTCATTTTCATCGCGCCGGTTATACATACAGCCATTCTCCCGAATCACCACAGCTCCGAAATTCACCTGAAATGCATTTTGCGGGGTTTTTGGTCGAAATCTTTCCGTAAAAATGCATTTTCCAACGTTCTTCGACTGAACAATTTTCAGCCAAACATCGCTCGCGAATACATTTTGAGGGAATTTCGTTGTTATAACGTTAAAAACTTCAGTCTTTCGCCCTGTCTGCATACGAAGGCGTGTTCTCTCTCCCTCACCCACGCTCTCTTTCTCTCTTCCTCTCTCTCTCTACCAATACGTCCGCGTCGGGTGATTCAATCGTCGTCGGTTGCATAAGAAGAGGCAATTTGCAGACACACGTTATACCTATATACATACATATACATAGGTATACTATAAAACACGTGCACATGGGAGGTATTCAGCTATGCACCTACCTACATACCTACTTACAAGCTCTGGGTATTGTATAACGATCACGTTAATCGCGCAATTAATCAACTTGATACGTATGTAGCGTAATGAAGCTATATATATAGGTAGTCGAAACGTAATTCTTATTATCATTTCGTCATACCTCCCTCTTTCTCTTTCTCGTTGTAAAACGCGGTATCCTTTACACAGATGTATATTATATATACGGTAGGTACTCGGCGGCGATTCTCGTTACATCCATTATACAGACTTTTAGTATACATGCACCCATACATCGTCAATATTATCGCAATGCATCGTGTCAGTAGTTCGTAGATAGATGAGAGGGACAGACTTCATACGATGCAATAGGTCTGTCTGCATAGGTAGATCTTTTTTTCGTTCCCTTAGTTGTTTGGTTTCTCTTTATTTTGTCCGCGGCTTGTGGGTCCGTCGCAGATCCTCTCTCGCGCCTAGATGTGAGCTATGCGGTCCGGGAGTAGACATCGGGCGGCACCGTACAATATAAAACATGTACTGCGAACATGCATTTAACATAGGACTCATAGTAGTCACCCGGATTTTTGGGCAGACGAGATGACCGGCGAAGAGAGGAGAGGAGAGATGACATGAGCGAGAAGAGTTCGAGTTGCGGAGGTTAATTACGAAGTGACGTGATACCTCCTCGGTGCCTCGTGTGCACGAGAGAGTGTACCTATAACTTATGTTCTAACGCGGACGTATAATATGAATATAATTTCGTATATATGGCGTATAACATGTTCAATATGTAGATACTTATATATATATACATTCATATGCAGCGTCCATAGTCATTAATTGAACTGCGATTGAATTATACATATTTATCCTAAAGAATATTAACGCAAATCAGAAATACGTATGTGTGTCGTATCTGCACTGCCGTAACTGTATACATACAGCATGAATATAATCTGCGATGATGATGTTATTTGGCAAAACGCCCGTGGATTAAAGACGAAGGTTTTTTAATCGTATACGGCGGGAGTATGGGATGAGTACCTATATATACTATAGGTGTGTTATAACCAGCGTGGAGATCAGTAGGTAGCTAGGTATATTAAAGTATAGTATAGTGTAGTGTGGTAGGGGTTGGTTGGTACGGAAATAATTTTGATGGTCACAAACTGCGACCAAGATATGTTGGTGAACCGCAATGTATGGTATATATACGTATGTATTATTAGGTAGGATTGTCGCGGATATAGGATAATACGAAGATAGGTGTGTAGAAATCTATGCGAAATGGTGGAGGGGAAAATGCTGTGAGAAATGTATTTCAAATGAAAAATGGTTTTCGAAAGGCATTTGAAATGGAAAACGAAAAATACCATTTTCCATTTCGAATGTCCTATGTGAAATAGAATCGTCGGGTGAAACGCCATTCCGATCTCTTCGAAATGGCGAATAATGTAGAATGTTTTCTTCGAGGAACGCGTTTGAAATGAAAAATGCCAAATGATTTCCGAAAAAGCGTTCGAAATGCGGAAAATGGAAAATGGAAAATGGATATGGCATTTCCATTCCAAATAGCTATTCAAAATGGAGCCATTTCAAATGTTACCCGGTCCTGAGTATTTACCTATATGTATATATATATATACTTCATGTGCACCCATTATGAAACTCGATAAGTATATGTACCTATATTGTGAACTGCACAAAAAGAAAAAAGAATATAAGAAAAAGCACATAGAAGGACAGACAATTTAAGTGAATAACTGTATGATCTGGTATGCGTGTACCATATGTGCAAATCGCATAAGATTGTACATCATGGATGTTATATGATTTCGTAGATTGATTAAGGAATACAATTTATATAATCAGGTGGGTATAATCAATCGATTAATTTCCATCATGAATATCAATTCGGTCGATGAATAAATAGGCAGGTGATACCAGCTATTGAGATCTGAAATGCGTACGGTGCGTGATGTTGAGATATATACCTATTACATACCTACTCGTATATGTATATATACTGCAGTCATGTTATATCATACTAGTAGGTACCTGGACACACACATATAATGATGAAAGTCATCGACATCGACTTCGATGTCGTTATCGTCGATGTTCTCATCGATATAGTTGAACCCAATCCAGTTTTAAAAAAAGTCTTGTTCTTCCTCTTTTTGTTTTGTCCGCACCTCGCGTTGCGTTAACGTAGGTACGTAGGTACTACATACGTGTGCTATACTGCTATATGTGCTTGCAGTCACACCCTGCTAAAAGATAATACGTTATGTCGGGTACAACATATATGTAACACGTACTACGTACAACAGGTACGCCTAAATAAATATACCTGCATCACATTATATAGGTATCTGTCTGTATGTATAATACGTGTATGTAACATGAGCATATAGCTAATAGCTATATACACATCATTATACATACATATTATATTTCGTAACGCTTGTTGCACATATATACCGTTGTATGTATTCGGACTTGCCTATATATATATATACTTAACTGTACGTACATATACATATGCGCGTGTATCGTATGATTAATGCGCGATATATATTAAGGAGTTTTGAGCACTGACTCACGTGACCGATTTTCGAATTTTTTGGAATCTCGGTCTCATTTTTCTGCGAAACTTTGAATGGATTTGGATTTTTTTTTTTTTTTGCTAAATAATTGTACAGGTGTCAGGAAGTGCGCTCTGGTCAACCGGATCCGGAAAATCATTATAATGATCATTAATTATAATCGAATGATTTGTAAAATATAACCTCAAATCCCGTCTCGCAGCGAAATGAATATATATATATATTAAAAATTCGTACGATATTTATTTTGCCCTAGGTAACCGGAGCGAACTCCCCGGCACTTGCATAATTATTCCGCGACAATACCAAATCGATTCGGAGTTTTGCGAAAAAATGAGACCGGGATTTTGAAAAACTCTAAAATCGCTCGCGTGACCCCGTGCTCAAAACTCCGCAATTAACGACTGACCGTCTAGTTTTCACAATGTAAATGATATGCAATGAGAAAACGGTTCTGATCATTATTCCCAATCAGATCATTGTTTCTATAAAAATTATCATTCGGTTCAGGTATACATAAGAGAGAATGAGAGAATCTTTACATTTGAAATTTTGTAATGAAGAATACAAACACTTGTGTAGACACGTACGCTCGCGCGCTGCATTTGCCTGATTGAAACAATCAAGCGTTTCGCAAACGAGTGTTCAAGCAGAGGTTGATATTTTCATAGAATTTGTTGTTGTTTTTTTTTTGTTCTCGTAAAATAAAAAAAAATAAAAAAAAAATATTGTCATATCGTTGATCGACGAGCCTGGAGTTCGTCGCATACCTACATAATATGTCTAACGTTAACGCTATAATACGAAGTGACAAAAAATAGGGGAAAGTAGAGTACGTCGTACCACCGAGTAAATCGGACCGCACTATGGGAAAATTAAGGGGCTGGGAGCGGCACGATTTACCTGCACTGGTATACGTGGATATCCCCCTGATATCGGAAAAAATTTCTTGTCATTTTGTTGGTTCCAAGTTTTGAACTTCTGCAGCCTATAATTATTACCGCGTTGATTGTGAATTTTGTCGAAAAAAAGTAAAAGACAACGGGTGACGTGAAAGCGCGGAGTGAATAAGGGTAGAAAAGGAGACACGAGACACGCGGCACGTGCAGACTTTTTTGTGGCTGACGGAGGCAGAATGGCGACAATAAGTCCGTGGGGGAGCGGTGGTCGGCGGTCATTGACATTCGTTCATTGCCATTGCGGTGTCCTTCCTCATCCCCAATTTGACATCCCTTTCGTGGTATATATATATATACCTGTACCCGTAATCTATTGCGTGCCAGCGTTCTCGGTGCTTTCATTTTTCAAGGATTTTCGTTCGTTTCGCGTATACCTACAGTTGTCACGCATGGGTATGGTACATTATATCTGTAATAAGTATATATATATATATATATATAGCTGACGTGAAAAACATGTGGCTAACTGGCGAAGGAGGAAGATATAACGCGGTGGCGTGCAAATGTTTTTTGGTTCATTTAATATACCTATTGCACGTATTGTAATTCAAATTCCATTCACCTATGTTCATGCCTGTATATCTGATACATATACCTACCTATACAGGGCGACGCGGAATTGGCGCAAAGACCTTCAACGGAGGTGTTCTCCGTCGAAAACGGGATCGAAATTTACTCATGATCAATTCTTTGCCGAAATGCATACAGCATAACGTTTCGTTATTATGGTCCATCGGAGCTGATTAGCCTGCGATGACGCGCGTCCCACAAACGGGGGCAGTGCCACTGTGTCCCCTTCGTTCGCTTGCTCGTGTTCCACACATGGACAAAGCGCCCGTTCACAGAGCGCGAGTGTCATCGGCTAATCTTTGATCGACCGTAACGAAAAAACTATGCATTTCGCAACGAAAATTGATGAGGAAATCCCGATTCCGTTTTTTACGAAGAGTATACCACGTTAAAAATCACAGAGTCAAAGGGGGGCACCGATATCCAGTGTATCATACAGTATGGCCACGCGTTATCATAGGTATATATATACCCTGCAGCGGCTTTTTTAATCGCGTGCATATGCGAACCGCATGGACTCCTCCGTCCTCTTCCCTTCCCGTTTCTCACATTGCAATTTGTCTATACTGTATACGTAAATGTATCACGTACACAGTCGCGCCCATCGCGAGTACACGTCGCGCCTCGACGGTATTTCCGCTGTTTTTACATATGTATATATTCCTTTGATCAAGTCGAGAGTGCGTTGTCTTGTGTTGTTTGAGGAGGGGCCTTTTTTTCTTTGTTTCGTTCTCTTTTTCTCCATTCCACCTTCGTGCCGGGCTACATAGGCGCATACACATACCTGTTCTGATCTACGTATGATATATTGATCAGTGTTAACCGTAATCTTCATAGTATATAATTGAAGATTCATATTTTTGAACTATATCGTTTCATTTTTGTCTTTCAATTTATTCGTTACAGGTTGCAGCGGGCGGGCTAGAAGTCTAAACGGGAAACGGTGAGTAATAATATATGTAATTGACATTTTTTCAATTCATATTTCTTACCTGCACGATTCAATTTATGCCTATACACATCAACAATTTACTGTAGCCACGGCATAGAGCTATAACACCGTTATACTATACCATACTATATTTAATCTAACAGTTTTCGTAGTAGTAGTAGTAGTAGTAGTAGTAGTAGTAGTAGTAGTAGTAGTAGTAGTAGTAGTAGTAGTAGTAGTAGTAGTAGTAGTAGCTGCAGTCACGGCGATTATAAAAGTATTGGACCAATCGATCGAAATTATAAGTGGTTTAATTATGAACCCGGCCGATCCGAGCGCACGAATAACAACTTACGATTTCTTTAATAGGCGCGCATAATGAATACAAGCGTAAAGTGTATGCGCCAGCTATAGCATATAATACCTATACCTACCTATATACTCGCGTACTATATAATACTCGAATACTGTATATATATAATGTACATGTATGCATTATACACATTCATTCGCATTGATCCGTATGTATAATCGATTTTTTTTCTGTTTCCATTTTTCTCATGCCTTCTTTCTCTGGTTTCTTATATTTTTACGGCTCTTGAAATCGCCTTTCCGTGTCATATACCGCGTGCATAGATATGCACACGCCGGATCATAGGGCATACCCATCGTTGCTAGAAAAAAAATGGATATAAATTATTGAAATAGAACGATATTGAAATTTATCTGTAGATAAATTTATAAATTCGTGGACACACGTGACATTATTATCATTAGTAATAATATTATCGTTATTCGTGGTCGTTGTTACTATATTATTGACATCGATCCTATGGAAGTATGTACCTACAGGGTGAGCTTTCTCCGGGTCCGAATGAGGGTGGGGGCTTATCACCGCCGATGTCCAGCCCCTTCTTGCTCAATCACAGCGTTATCAGAATCTAGCACGCATACTAAGTCGTCGGATACTGTTGTTAGTCTGGCTTACTAAGGTATCGTTGGCATCCAAATGACAAGAATGAGCGGACTAGGATATGCAATTCTAGTCTCTCGATTATTGAGTATTCCAACAACATCAAAGATTCGAATCGATCAGCCGAACAGCGTGATTGACCAATGGACGGGACGTCGCTGGTGATAATTATTATGATAATAATTAGCCCCTCCCTCACTCGGACCCGCAGGAAACTCACCCTGTATATTGTATAGTTTGCAATGAGATAATCCGTCGAAACTGACGGTATCCTTGTACTATACATCAGTTCAGCGCCGATTGTGGTAAATCGGTCGATGGAGGTAATTGTGGAATATACAGTATCATCTCGGCAGACAAATATAAAGAGACTGCTGAAGCGTAGTCGTCGTTCCACACGCAGTGACGCGGATGGTACCGTTTCGAGTGATCATATCTCTCTAGGTACAATACAATGTACATTTTTACCTACGTATACAAGAAATGAGTGAATTTTAACAAGCGGTGACGTAATGTAACGGTCGCGTATACATACATTATACTTACGGGCTGTTACGTCACGTTACGTCCTTCCCTGTTATAATGTTTTAGGTAGAGGTTATAGGTACATGGATACATACACACATACATACATAAAACACTCATCCGTTAAACAATCTCTCGCTATCCCTCTCTCCACCCGTCTCTTTGCCGTCATCTTATTATCCTCCTCTTTCTTACTCCAGATTTCTCGTTCAACTTTATCTTCGTATATAGGCATATACCGCGAACCGGAAAGTCGTGGTATACGGTTAGATATGAAAAAGGAAGGAGGAAGTTATAGGTATAGTGGAGAGGTATACGCGCGATGGCGATGGCGGTGATGGTTGCGGTCGTCGTGCAGTCGGCGTGGTCGGCGTGGTCGTGGTCGAGGTTGAAGGATCAATACCTAGTGCATGTACTCAGCATGACAGAACTATGTTTATATAGGTATATATTATACCTATATACTGCACATATATCTATAATATTCCAGATTTGAATGATGACTAATCTCAATGCGATAGTATATATACCTATAATTCCGTGTCTTGAAAATTGTATAATTTTGAAAAGATAGTCTGGTGATGCTGCGATGATGCCACAATGATTGTTCATGTACCGCGGGCGTGTTTCGAACCTTTCTCGCGCAGATCCCTCAATCGCTTTCGGAATAAATTGGGAATTTTTACGGAATTCAAATGGCCGAAACTCATGAACGCGCTGTCGTCCCAACTTAGGCATGGTCTTCAAACTTTCATCTGTCGGAGCGGATTTCCGTGTAAAAATTTGGACGAAATCGGGAGCGGCGTATTTTTGCAATTCGAAATTTTCACTTTTCTCGGGCAAGTATTTCATATTTCCGGCAACCGAAATAATCAACAATTATGTTTTTCCCAAAGTACGCTCAAATACTATGAGAGATTATGTCCAATTCATTTTCTCGTACGACCTCTCGGTTCCGAATGAGAATTGTTTGAAAAAGTTGCGATGTTCGTGCTTTACGATTTTCGAAAAATCCTAACTTCTGAAACATGGATTGGAAAAATCTATAATAAATCACCGTTTATTCCCGAGGTCTAGGAGTACGAGAGAAGCATCCTATGCGCGAATCGAAAGGGGTGAGGGTCCCCGACCATTCGAAAACTCATGAAATGCCCCCTATATACACCTGTATCTTATTATACAATGGTATACAAATTATTTTTTCTCGTTAACTGCGATTATTGGATGACATTTTCTACGACGGTTATGCAAATTTTTTGCCAAAATTCGCTGAGAAATGTGAATTTTGTTTTTTTCACGGTGACCCCTCACCTGGAAAACCGGGAAATTCTGAAAAGTCAGGGAATTCGAAATGATCTGGGAAAGTCAGGGAATTATTCTCTTGACCGGGGATTTTTTTCATAAATTTTACGCAATAAGAATTTTTTCCGTGGCCGATATGTTTTTATCCCTCTTCTTGCTATACTAGTTGCAAAGAATTTTTTCCGCGGTTGGCAAATTTTTTTTTTTCTCAATTAGCGTCCAGTATGTCACCCGAAAGAACCTGGAAAGTCAGGGAATTCGAAACTGAGATTTTAGTGGCCACTGCGTCGTGGATTTTGTTACGCTAACGTTGTAAATCACATCCTCATAATATTTCTACCGGCCCAACCAACATGGGGAAGTAATCTTATGTGTGTACTTAGAATGCGGTCATCGCGTCGCATTGGTGTCGACATAGGTAGTTTTAATATACGACGCCCACACCTGGATTTTCGTTAACGCAGTGCGTATCTATACAAAGTTTTACAAATTTGATGTAAGGTCTCTTCCTACCTTATCCTCATTTTCCTCTCACTTCTTTGTCACTATAGTTTTGTTCTCATTTATTTTATTTTCCGACCAACATAGTTATAGCCGGATGTTATATAAGAAATATGGATAGGAAAAATCGAAACAGTTGGATCTTTTTCTATTATAATTACATCCTCTACCATACATAAATAATAATAGCAGTAAATTGGTCATATTTCCTAGCAGCCGCCGCTGCCGCAGGCTTTATCTTCCGCAATTTACAGTTATCTTTGTAGGTACGCTACCTGCCTATTTTATACTATAGAGATAACTTACATAAATCTTATATACATATTATACTATTTCTAGCTTCAGTCTTCTGGTTATAGATAGTAAAGTGAGTCACTTCCATAATACCTACCTACTCTTCTATACTATACACCACACAACTACGACACAGAAAAACAATGAAACAGAGAGAATAAGGATTGAAATTTTGAACCCGTGGCCGTGGTGCGTGGAAAGATGTTATGGCGCGTGGTCAAAGTAACTGTCATTTTGCTTCGTTGACCACCAGCCAGCCACCAACATTAACCTGCACTGCTGACACTCCAGTGTATTATATATCTGACCAGTTCAAGGCGTAGATATACAAATACATATACATATGCATACTCATACATCATACATAGGCATACGTGATATACCTAACATATAAATATATATATATATGCGGTAAAAATGAAACAGAAGAATGAAAATGAGGATTCAACATAACGGTGCGCAGATTTATATATACCTGTACATAGATCTATCTATATTTGCAAGAAATTTTCGATGTTGATTCACGATTCAATATACAATTAATCGCTCAATTTATTCATTTACGTATGCACACGTATATGCAGTACGGTCGTATACCCTTTACCGAAGAAACCTTATTGATCACGAAATATGCGGATGTAGTAGACCATGATATCGAGACAATGGAAAAAAAGAGAGAAAACTACAGGAAAGAGACCGCCATTTTCTCCGTTGCGGGTATTACAATACAATATTAACAATGTTTATAATAATAATTGCAACGAGGAAGGAGATTGGCATATTACACTCTGGCTATAGTGATTGCAGACTTGTGCGGTTAAGCGGTTGATTATAATGCTGAAATGATATCAATCTCGATATATTACACCTATGTATATGGTACATACGTGTTGCGGGGACTAGGAATATAAATATATATACATGTCCGCTGATGTATCATTTTCTATTCAGTATAGAACGTGATTGTAATATTTCTTGACTATTTGTCAGGTTGGGGAAATTTTGTGAACGGAAAATTTGCATGTATAAAGATAAAATCGTAAAAATCTAGCGAATAGATACCGATTCATGACGATGATATCTCAGCCGTTTCGCCACGTATACCTAAACGATTTCACGAAAAATCTGATGCCTAGCCGATATTTTTTTCATGAAGAAAATTCGTCCTTCGTATTATCGTAGTATAATATACCTACATACTCGCGAATCCCGGATCGTCGAAGAGGCGAATTTTATCTTTGGATCGAAAATATCAGCAGCGAATATGGCATTTTTCGTGAAAACGTTCACGTATACTATGCAACCGAAACAGCTGATATCATTTCGCGCGAGGTCTGTTACGTTAACGTTATGAAGTTCACCGTGATACAGAATCAGGGGAACGAGTGAAGGAAACACTGAAGTGTGCCGAAAAATGATTACGAATGGAATATATTGGGAAATTTTCGAAAAATCGCCAAATATCATGTGCAAGCGAAATCTTGTAACAGACGTATATATGTACGATAAACGTACGAATTGTTCGAAATTTTGGTTTTTAGCCGATATTTTAGCCGATTATTGCGTGGTTGTGCTCGTAATTTACCGGCACTTCACGGAGGGGAGGAAATTCGGCACCAGTGTGCTTCGTATGATGTTTGTTCTAGAGTAAAAATCTGATATAATTCACATACAAAATGACTAATTCGCATCCCTATGCTATTTTAGTAATACTTGAGGTCACCGGCTCAGTTATTCACGACGTCCAAATCTTCCAGTACATGGTTTACGTGATCCAAGTTTTATGCTTTCCGATTACGTCGGATATAAAATTGAAAACCTCGTTCTCACACGTTGATTGTGGTTGAAATTCCAAAATCACTGATAGACAGAATGAGGCGCGGGAAAAAAACGAATTCCCCGCCCACGCCGTGGAAAAGAAATCATCCACAATCGCGGATCGCCATTCCGTAGAGTCGTATGCGTATTGAAGGAAGTTGTGGTGCTCTAAAATTTTTATCAATATTTTTCCAAGCTCCAAAGTTGAAAGTTCCCGAGACTCATATCCTATACCTTGCACCCGCGTGAAATATATTTTCAATTCCGAACATACTTCCTCAAAGTTTGACTGGAATTAAAATATCTATTTTTTTCTTCGTTTCCTTTTCGTTTGGTTTCTCTTTGTTTCTGGATCGCATTCGAAACTCCAGATATGCATGAAGCCAGACACAGACCACTTGAGAATTGAGGAGGGTTGGGGTTGTAGTCAGATATGACTCCCTGCTGCTGCTATTCCTGCTGCTTTTTATATCCCATGGGAAATAATATACTCTGGTATTAACACTCTGCGAGCTCCGGCGAGGAACAAGCTCACACTTCTTGTGCCGCATTCGTTATTATACTGTACGCACTTTAGTCTACTATATCAAGCGACGAACAAATATCCTCTACATTTTCTTCGTTATTATTAATATATTTACCAGTAATTCTGCTCTCTTCCGTGTTTCATCTGGATAGAGAATATTTCGAGAGACTGTAGAAAAATATACAGGAAATTTTGCAAATCTTATCCGCAGTCATTGAAATCGCGGGGCGCCCGAAAGAGAATAAATTAGGCTATGAGCAAATTTAGTTCAGTTTTTTTTTCTTCTTCCATTTCTTACATAGGTAGGTATATAATACGAATTGAAGAACTAGAGTTCGAGCACGCTCACTAACTCGCTAAATATCCTCGTTAAGATGTAGATATTCCCGTAATTTTAGCCGAGTGGGTGGATGCTGCAAATTGTCCCACTTAATGCCAATGCGAGGTTGCGGTAGACAGGATATCGTCTCTCCATACGGAGTGTCTCTTACAAAGAGAATATTGAGGCTCGAGATCACAGATTGAGTTGAAATTTTGCACGGCGAAATACGAGGTCATGCGATTTAACGTCGTTCTTGGTTTTTGTGCCAACGCGAGCTTTGAAATTACAATACACACAGTAATATGAGTATAACTTCGTTGATATGATCATATCAGTATGAATCTTTTATCGTATGGGATTTGCAAAAAGTGTCCATTTTGACGTACCTCCATATGCTTCGTGTTTCATATTACTGCTCAATTTGAAAACGTGTTTGAACAAAAAACTGGATAATAATGATAATAACAGTGACAAATTTATTGTGAGATACGTGAGAGTAATGGGAATTGGTTTGCAGAAAACCCTGTCTATGGAATTATTTCGCTTTATTATACTCACAGCCAGTAAGATGCTGTAGCATAAATTATAGTATGTACATGAGTTATAGTCGGGTATAGGTACAGAGTAGTAGGTGTTGTTGATTAACACTGCAAAGTCGTTGCCTATATGGATAACACCTAGCAAGAATTTTATATGCTATGCTAATTCAGTGTAATCTTGGGGTTTAAAATAGTTACGACGTCGTCGGCTCTTTATTTAGATTGAACATATATGCGGTAGCTTAAGAATTAGAAGATTGAATTTGCGACTCGGTTGTATAGTAGGTATATGCGCAGGCGAAATCTCTTCATTCTGTGTTTTTCTTCTTCTTCAATCTTCTATTTTTCGCACAGCGCGGCGTATCTATTTTGTTATTTTTCGTTTACATTTGAGACTGATTTTTTTTCTTCGGAACCGTACGTCTAGCGAAATCACCGGGTTTACAATATTTCTATCTTATCAAGTTAGTCGTCTTCATTGCAAAAAACTGAGACGATCTTTCGTGAGCGAAAATTTTTTAGGACTAATAGTTTCCGAATGGCAGTGAGTTGAAGTTTGAAAAATTTAACGGCCGCACAGCGACCGCCGATTGGCGCGACCCCCACTCTCTTCCGAAAAGGAGTCACGTGATTGCTTAGAAGCTTCGAATCGTTCCCATTTGAAAACTATTAGACCTAGAAAAATTTTACTCGGATAAAATATCCTTAGTTTTTTCCAAGCATCTTCATCCGCGTCATTAGAATCTGCTGTTTTCTTGTTATAACAACACTGGGCAGCAGAAGAAAAAGTGTGAACTCTAAAAATCATCTTTTTATTTTATATCGTATCTATACTTGTTGTTTGTAAAAGGAAATATTATTCCATGACGAGTAATATATACTTTCCTCGAGTTCATACAACCTATCACATCGGTTATTATTTATCGTACTTCGTTTTACTTCACTTTACTTTACTTTACTTTACTCTAATCTATGTAATGCATATAACTTTCTCTGTCTTGACTGATAAAATCTATTTCCAACTTATCTCTTTACTCGTTCATGCTGGCAGCATTATCTTTATACCGCGATAACGCTCACTCGGACATAACATAAGGCGCTCTCTGTATTCTCATATTCGATTCATGATTCATCTATACTATCAATTTGTCATGAAATTTAATTGCCAAGCTGCTTATCTTGTTATTTATCGATTCGCTTATCTTACTTTCTTCTCTTTTTTCTGTTGTTGTTCCATTTTTTGGTATGTGTTGGAATGAAGAATTGAATAATTAGTCTTTATTTTTTCACGTCACTTCCGTATGATATCTTTTGGTTGCTCAGAATTTTTGAAATCGCTTCATAGAACGGACCTTAGTCATTCATACCTCTGCGACGTGACTTCCTCACCGCTATTTTCAGGTTATAACTGAATTCAAACTGTTACTTGCGTACCTAACTTACGTCATGTAGTGGTCGTTTCTTTATTCATCTTCAAGGTTCGATGAATCTTGGCATCTCGTGATCCAGTCACGTTCCTATCTCGTTATTTTATCGTGGCTATTAGTCCATGCAACGAAATTTTCTCCGCTGTTCATACAGTTATCAATTTTACATTTATATATAATAGGTCTTTCCATGGGCAGTAACACATGTGAAAGATATCGGAAAGTCTTTTCATTTTAATTCTACTGTAATTTTCGAAAAATTTGTAAAACATCAAATGGAAGTTCTCGATTATTTGAAGGCCGCAAATCGGGAGTGAGACAGTCTGCCATTTAGACCACCCCGTACGGTATTTTATGAGAGTTTTTATTATTTTATATTTACTTTACGTAGGAATTCAGTCACATGTTCGGAGCAGAAGCTTATTAAACATAAATCGCGAGCAGGGAGTGTGTTTCTATTTCTGTAACTTGTATCTATGGTATTTTGTCGATTTGTGGGAGCTCAGGAAGTGGAGTCACTCTTTTTCTCTCTTTACTTTACTTTTGGGACAAAGATTCATTAATACGAAGAGGAGAATGAAAGAAAACGAGATTAGGACCCCGAGAAGTAGAGTTAAGACTTGGAAGGTCGCTTTTTTTTTAGTTGGTTTCCATTTCGCCGTTCTATTTATCTTCTCCTCTCGTTTCTCTCGCATTATAGGTACTATAGCTATATTTACCCAACGATATGTGGTCGTCAATTATTCTGTAGGGAGGCGAACGGAATGCAAACAGACTGAAATTTCAGCTACGGGTTATCATGCCTACAACTGCCTATACTATTTAGGTACTAAGTTCCGGACTAAAATTTAGACGTACACTAGAAATTCATTTTTCTTCCCTCTATTTTTTTACTCTTTCATTTTGTTGAGGAAGTTTGTTTGTTATATAAGTATACGAAGATTACTATTGCCGGTTTAAAAAATTCTGGAGCAAAATATTTGAAATCCTTGATAAAATCTGTGCAATTTTCAAACGAATATTTTGGTAAAAGAATCATTCTGATTCTTGTCGGATGGGGAAGAGAAGTCTATGAAATTCACTATGAATTCTATGAGGAACGGGGTAGCGAAAATATGACAGCGAAGCTTATGAGATCTTCGAAAAATTCTGAGAACATTTGTAGATCTCGAAACGAAAAATACCGAGAGGTAAATGCTACAAATTTGATACAAAGTAAAGATTGCTGAAGTCATTTCTAACGGTTCCGAAAAAATCGTAGATATAGTAGGTACACGAGAACCTATAGCAAAAATGAAATACGAAAGAGATCTTAGGATATAGTAGGTGAAAGTTCAGAAAAGGCGCAAAACCTGAAATTTCAACAAAATTTTACCGAAATATATAAAATCTTAAGACGAATGATGGAAGAATGGTATAGAAAAAATTCCAGACATTAGGATATCGACAAACCTTAGAAACCGGATATGTCTATATGTCTACAGCCATTACTTCTCGAAACATCCTATCGATCCTAGAAAAACAAAGCTGAACACAAAAAACTGGAAGAAGGCTCACTATACCTAGAAACACGTGAGCTATTTTATATCGCAGTTATATCATATACTATCGCTTCCAATTGATTTGGGATTCGTGCAATGCGTCTAGAATTCGGGGTTGGGGAATAGGCACCCAATGCGACATGCGTCATACGTATACGTTTTCGTATTCGTATTGCCGCGTTCGGCAGGTTGGTGAAAAGGTTAGGCTGCGGCGGCGGAGGAAGGGAGAAGTGCCGATGGGGCGGCCGAAGCAAAAGGCGGTTTACCGTATTGATCGCCCTCCCAGTCGCCTCTACCAGGTCTGGGTTTACGACCGCCGCCCGCCGCCCTTCGCCCTCCGTTCCTCCCTCCGCCCTTAAACCTTAACTATTCTATTTACGTTCTCATATCGAATCCTAATCAAGTATATGCACAAGCCCTACAAACACACTGACTGTGACTCTATTATACCTACTCACAATGAATGAGAAGAGAAAAAATGGCCATTCGTTTGAAAAGGTATCTGAATTTGATAGAAAGGGAAGACAAGAACAACCCAAGAACAAAAATGGCAATATTATAGCCTTCAAAATTTGCCTATGAAGTATCTTTGTCGTTATTGTGTTTCTCGATTATTTTCTCTACTCGAGACACGGAGAAGAAGCAAAGATAAATGAAAATAACTATGATCTATAGATCGTGCGATCGGTGAAACAGAATTCAATATTCTTCTTTTATCATTACAGAAGATTTTCAGGATTATATTCGATGTATTTGCAGCATTTTTGTCGTACTGCGATTCTTAGTTCCTTCGCGTTCTTCTCTTCTTAACGTCAGAAAGAACAGAAATGAAGGCGAAACAATGATCTATAGATTGAGCCGGTAAAACAGTATTTCGGAGCAATTTTCCGAACTATTCATTCCAAAATGTAAAAGGTACAGTGCACTCATAATTATAGCGTATTGTTTCCATAGTTAAACATACGTTGGTAAATATATAAATTTGAGGAAAATGAAAATTCTGATTACGCCTCCCCCTTCCCTCCGCCTCTTCAGAGTTAAAATATCTAGAAATAAGATTTTGATCCATGGATCGCGCGCGGTCGATAAAACAGAATTATAAAACGAAGTAAACCAGAAATAAATTTGTCTTTGATGGATTCCTATATACTTTCTATGATTCTTTATCAATTTAATATGGAGTCGTACATTCAAAGATACTAAATTGAATAATCGAAATATCAGACGAATCAGGGCACCTTTAATTATTTGATATCTATGCATCTATCTTCACACGCCTCGCTAATGCGGCATACGTACATACGTAGTCGCTGGGAAATAACGGAAATTGAGGCGCTTCCGTGTTCCGGAAACGGGGTTTTGCGGGATGTGGGAATGAAGGGGGGGGGGGGGGAGGTTGAAAAATAGTATAGAATAGGTAATAGTATACTGTACTAGAGTAATTCCTATATAGATGCATGTTATTATATACGCATTATACATATACCTATATGTATATGTTTACGCACTGCCCATATAAGTTTTTAAACAGATTATTTAGATACAATATTGATATTGCCGCGTCGCCGACGTCAGTGAGGTCGATGCCGCGTTGTAGGTAATTTTCGTTCGCCCGGAACATAAAAACCATAGAAATGCTCTAGCTCTATCCTTGTGGTATATATATATATAGGTATATCCGGCAGTCAGCTCTATACTACATACTTATAATATTATACCTAACATCTACTCCACTCTAACGGAATTACATTTTTGTAAATCAATTTTTAGTACATTTTTCTTCATCGTCGTCTCTTCTCCACCTGAAATTCTTATTCTACTACTATACATACTATACGTATAGGCACCTACATTACAGTACGCTGCTGATACTTGAATATACTATACGTGGCAGGTATTATACATACTTTGTAAATACAATGGTAAACAAAACGGAAACGCGAGGAAGTAAGAGAGAGATTGGTTGACGTATTTATTATGCCGTTGAACTACTGGGGCAAATATGAAATGAATTACATGCAAGAAAGCAGTAAGTAATAGAGTAGGCAGCAAGTAAAATATAAAATGGCATAACAATTAGGATAGCAGTAAATAATACAGTCTTAAAATTATACTCAATCTAGCGAACTTAAATCAAGGATACAAAAACACACAAAGGCTTCATAAAACTATACTAATCCAAGCTGGAATCATGGATACACTCTAGAACAGAAATTACCGAGCCGAATGACATAGCGTACCCAAAAAGCTAAAGCCTGAAGAAAAAAAAACCCCGCAAAGTTTGAAAAGTTTGAACGACAACACCAAGTACCCGAAATAAAATAGTAGTATAGTAAAACCCAATCATGCAGAACCCGCGGCGCTATCAAAGAGATGCATAAAGAGTTTCGCCTTGAAGGAGCTAACGACCAAGCACGAAGTTAACTCAACGGGCAAGGAGTGCCAGAAATACACGGCAGTGAGGTAGAATGAGTTGCGAAAAATAGCAGTGCGATGCAAGGGGATGTGAAAGAAATTCTGCACTTGCCGCGTTGCGCGGCCCGTTTCCAAGCCTGGCCCGAGTAAAAAGGTCCTTCAAATAAGCTGGAGCATTACCATGTATAATGTTGAAAACAAACATACCCAAGAAGTAAAGGCGCCGAGCTCTGAACGTGAGCGCCAACCCAGTTGCCTTCGAAACGGCGTGACATGCTCATCCCGTCTCAAGTTAAAGGTAAATCTAACTGTACTGTTGAGCAATCGCTGGAGAAAAAGGTTCCAGCTCATCAGTCAGATCATTATAAACCAAGCAGCAATAATCAAATGAGGGAAAAAATTAGTGCAGCAATAAATTGAGCTCTAAGTTCGCACGACAGGGCATTTCGATGATGCTTGAGCCGATACAGCGAGAAATTGACTTTTTTGAAGAAGTGCATAACATGCTTACGCCAGGACAAATTCGATTGCACAATAACTCCGAGGTTGCGGAGTTCGCGAACATAAGGAAGCACTGTGCCATTAACCAGGGGGGGGGGGGGGGGGCAGATCATCTAGATATTCTAGATCGATGTGATTCACATGTGCGCTATTACCCGTTACAAAAATCTTGGACTTATTGAGATTAAGTTTGAGGCAATTTTCAACCGCATAATCAGCTATGACGCCAACATCATGAGCGATCTTGGCTAAACCTTCACTCAAGTCAGATGGGTGGCAAGTTAGATAAATTTGCGTATCATCCGCAAAAATAATTCGCTTCGAATGAGCCAGCTTGTCTCCTATATCGTTGATGAATAACGAGAATAGCAGAGGGCCCAAAACAGACCCCTGGGGAACACCACTAGAAGTTGACAGCCAAGACGAGCATACTCCACCCTGCCGAATAACCGCTTGAAAGCGGCCTGATAAGTAAGCGAAAAACCACCGCAGAGCGCAATTGGAAAGCCCCAAGCGCTTAAGCTTGCTCAACAGGATGAAATGATTTACAACGTCGAACGCCTTGCTAAAATCAAAAAGCACAACGATGGTTAGGTACCCTAAGTCAGCCGCAAACCTGATGTCATGACATACCTTGAGTAGAGCCGTTTGAGTACTGTGCCCTTTACGATAACCGGACTGAAATGGATCGCGTATATTGTGAGCGTCAAGGTGGTCCGACAGTTGAGAATACACCACCCGTTCAAAAATTTCAGATAATTCGCTCAGGTTGGCAATGGGCCGAGTATCCGCAGGAGGATTGACTTTCAACAGTGGTCTGATAAAGGCGCGCTTCCAACAAGCTGGGAAAGAACCATTCACCAAAGACTGATTAAAGATAATAGTAAGTAGCTCCATAGGATCCGGCATTAAATGGCGAATTATGAAAAGCGAGAATTCGATGAAGAGAGCCGAATCAGAGATGAGAGAGAGAGACAGAGAGAGAGAGAGAGGAGTGAGAGAGAGAAATATACAGATATTATCTCATCGTCAGGGTCAGCGATTATCTACCCGGCTTATACTTGCATTCATAGACCTGCAAACAGTTGCTTATACGAACCGTGTGCTATATGCCTACATGATATGTGAATAGGTATATTATAGGTATACATATGCGCGATGTATACGTGTCTTTTTTCTTCTAGTTACACCTTTTCTTTTTCATTGTACCTAGTCGCGAAGTAGTATGGTAACAGCAACTATGTGCTAAATTAACTCACTACACACGAAGATGATTATAGTTATTAGTTACCTGCTGAATTGTCGAACACGTGAAACTCGTCGAAACCGACCTCCGCTTTGTATCATTAAGAGAGTCGTCAAGAGGAAACTGAAGAAAAGAAGAAAAATGATAAAAAATCAACGGGTCGAAAGACAAAAGACAAAATCTTGAAAAAACAAAAGAATCTTTCATGCAATATACATGATACAGGTATATATGTAGTATACCATACCTATTGGACTGTACGTATGTATGTACGTATGGTATGGATTTTATATACCTTTTGTACCTAGATTTATCATAGCAGTAGGTATAGTATGTATGTATATATGTACGTACTGGATGTATGTACTCTGGTCTCTGGCGATAGTTGAAACCGGCGCAATCCGCTTCTGATCTCACTTCTTCTTCGGATCTTTTGGTAGTACGTAGTCAGTATGTATCTATACCTGTGTCCTCTCCTGGCCTGTCCTCTGTGATACTCCGTATACTATACAAAGTTCACTCTATGACTATGAATTATTACATGTTATATGTAAAATGTATCATTCGCTGTATGTATATACTACACACGGACGAACCATACTAGCGTTACGTAGTACTACGTAAGTAGTTATACAGAGGCACGGAAGGATGAACTTTATCTGTCCCCCGGCCGGTCCCCCTACAGTACTTGAAAGTTCAGTACCGTGTCTGCAGCCTACATCGAACTAAACTACGCGTAACACATGAAAGGAGAAAAGAAATAAAGAAAACAGAAAGATAAACGAAAATAAAGAAAAGTGGTCTTTTTCTCTTTGTACGAAATCCGTAAAATCATGTACAGGCTTTTTGTTCCTCCTTGATTATTTATTTTTTCTCATTCTCATTCTTCGTCCCTTTTTTTCCATTGAATATAATTTTCCGAATTTTTCATTTCTCTTTATTCGTCACAATGATTATTTATCGTTGAAAAGAGTGATGATAATTTGATCCATATGAGAGGGACGCATCTAGTTGAAAAAACTTGTTTCAATCACTTTCGAAATCTTACAAACAAATTTCTAGTTTTATGCATGTATTTATTCATTCATTCATTTATTTATTTATCAACGTGTATATTTTTATTCCATCATATGGAAAAAGAGAAGAAGCCGAATGCGAATGTCTGTTCAATTTAATCTTTCAATGTGTTGCACATGATTTTTTTTCCCTTATCTTGATCGGATCTTTTTAGTGAAGTAATAGAATATATATATAAAATAAAAAGCCAGACAAATTCAGTGAATAAATTTGTATTATTCAGACATAAACAATGCTTCATTTAACTGTGGGTCTAAATGTCGTTCATCAAGCATTTATTAATACCATTATTAACTATGCCGATATTTTTGACGACAAATATGATCCTAGTCACGATCTCGAATCTTTGGTGAGTGAATTCATCGAAAAAGGATAACAGGAACTGGGATCTTCGCAAATCATTTTTTTAATATCAAATTCAGAATTTCACTGATTCTCAGGATTCTGTGATCTTCACCCCTTTCCACTAGATTTATGTTGGTCAATGAATTTTCAGAATTGCAAGGAAACCATACAATTGTGTGCATTTTTATAAAAATGTGTCTTGAATATACATGAACAATAATTAAATTAGTGATGAATTTAATTTTTTCGATGCAAAAAAGGAAAGATAACGAAAAATATCGAATGACTGAAACAAAGAATGAATAAAGTTATCTTTTATTACATTTATTGATAAAATTTAGCCAGAAATCAATGAATGTGTCACCATGAAACTAAGTAATTGATCTTGAATTTTTTTTCTCATAGGAGTCGGTGGTGTTTGCTGGGGGAGGCGTGAGGATGGCGGACACGAGTCAGCATGAGCTCTCGGAGCCGCATACCAATGGTGCAGTTGACGGTCTCACTGAAGAAGAGAAAAGTAAAATGAGGCCCGCCGATATTGACGCTGTAAGTTCATTTCTTCATTTATTAATACTTCTCTATTCTTTTTGAAGGATGAGAAACTCGTGTTTGTCCTTCGTTATTCTTCCTCTTCAGTTATTATTTCTCTCTTTGTTAATTTCAAGTTTTCAATTTTGTTACTCTGTTATTTCAGGATATGAGAGAAATGGAGCGGAGGAAGAGGGTCGAAATGATGATGAATTCTCGTTTATTTAGAGAAGAATTAGAACGCATTATCGAAACACAGATGAAAGATGGTGGCGCTGGACCATCTGGACTTCTACAACAAATTTCTGATATGATGGGTGCGCAAGGAGCTCGTTTTAACTCAAATATGTTCAAAAGTAAGTAATATTCTATTTTTGTTATTCATCTACATCCCCAACAACTATCTTCAAGACAACATTATAAAAAATATACCTATTAATATTTCGTCAATATTTCATCGTACATTTTGTCAAAGCCTTGTTGATGTTGGCACAGAATTGGATTCGAGTCGATGAAATTGTGAGAAAATTGAATAGAGAAGTCTGTTAAATTTTCTCAACATCTTCCCCAATTCTTTTTATAAAACTTCCAGAAACTTTTCGATTTGCTTTTATCAAAAAAGTCGAAGAAATTCATAAATTTTTTGGTCAAGTCATGAGATAATTTTATGCATTTTTTTTTAATACTTCATCGGACTCATAGAAAAATTCGTAAACTTTATCAGACCCTTAGAGAGAGTTCTGCAAAATTGCTGAAAAATTCTTGAAAATCGACTTTATGGAATGCTCAGAAGCTTTTTAATACCTTGGCTAATAAGAAATTGAATTAAATTCCTCATAGTTTGTCAAATCCTCAAAAAACTGAAACAGAGATATTGAAATTCGATAGAATTATAAGCAAATTCAATGAATTTATTTGAATAATCGATAAAAATCAATCAGACATAGACACAAGTGGATGGAATCTCATCGAAATCCTTTGAAATCAGTTCAACGGAATCTTTAGAAGCTCTTACATCCATCGTTACCAAAGAATTTGCTTAAATTTTTTACTCTTTTATCAAATCGTGAAGAAATCTGAAACAAAAATTTACGGAATCAGACTCAACCTGTTCTAAGAATTCAAATTATACCCTAAGAAATGCATGAAAAGTCCTTCAAAATATATTCAGATTCATAAAAAGCTACGTTTTTTTTTCGTTATTTGGTCTTTTTGACTCTTTGGAGTATGATGATGATTAAGACGAATTTTGATATATTTTTATTATAATCCAGGCTCAAACTGTGTAGTGCCTATCAACGACATACGAGGCGTAGAAAGCATGGGATACGCAAAAGGTGAAAAATTATTGAGATGTAAACTAGCAGCGGTCTTCCGGCTACTCGATCTTTATGGTTGGACCCAAGGTCTCGGCGGCCATATTACAGCACGATTAAATCAAGACCAGGAACATTTTCTGGTCAATCCTTACGGCCTCCTTTATCACGAAGTCACAGCTTCAAGCTTGGTCAAAGTCGATATGCAAGGATCTGTTGTCGAACAAGGAACTACTAATTTTGGAGTACATATTACAGCATTTCAATTACATTCGACAATACATGCTGCTAGACCTGATATCAAGTGCATTATTCACATTACTACTCCGTCCGTTATCGCCGTAAGTTGATTCTTGATATTTTTGATTAATTTATGTATTTTGAGTGCGAGGAAATAGCAGAAGTTATATGAAGTTTCGACAAGTCCGAATCGAAGCAGAATATTGAAATTTGAGTTCCATTTTTTCTAAATTCTCATTTTTATTTGAAGTTCCGAATGCTTGGGGATGTAAACTTCTTTTGGATTTCGAATTAGTAAACTTTTGTAAATAAACATTACAGAAATGTGTTAAAATTACAGTCTTCCGTTTGTGAATTGAGATTTATCTGCGAAGTTTTGAACTTTTAGAACTATTAGAACTATTAGAACTATTAGTAATAACATTCAAACATTTGCTATGAAACTTTCATACCTTCTTTCTTGAATAACTTGAAAACCATATTTTTCTCTTCGCTTACAGGTTTCGTCTTTGAAATGTGGTCTGTTGCCGCTTGGTCAAGAAAGTATAGTAATTGGAGAAGCAAGTGTTCATCAATATATCGGAGGGGTGTTTGAGCCGGAGGAAAAAGAGAAAATATCAAGGAACTTAGGTCCCGTAAATAAAATAATGTTTTTGACAAACCGCGGAGCATTGTGTTGCGGCGAGACAGTAGAAGAGGCATTTTACAACGTTTATAACACAGTTTTGGCTTGTGAAACTCAGCTAAAACTCATGCCAGTCGGTATCGATAACCTTACCCTTGTCTCCGAGGAGTCGAGGAAGGCCATTTTTGAAGCATCAAGAAAACCTCCGGTACCCCAACACGTTTCTGTCGCGGAACCGTCGCCATTGGCTGACAAACTTGAAAAACGCTGGAGAATCGGAGGACCAGAATTTGAAGCGCTCATGAGAATGCTCGATAATGCTGTAAGAGATTTTTCTTCAACGTTTTTAGTACTATTATGAAACAGAACGTGGTACTTTCTTGTCATTTTTGGTAGATTAGGATACAAAATTTTTTAAATTTTGCAATGGAATTCAAAAAGATGATGAAACTCACAATTCAGGTCGACTGTCTACTTTGAGAATCTGTCCATCGATTTCAGAATAAAATATTGACAAATTTAATCAATTCTCGCCCAGAGTTGAATAAAGTTTCTAATGTTCAATGAAACGATTTCGCCAAGGCGATAAATTCCGTACTTTATTATCTTTAATCTCAAAACTGTGTAGCCTATAGGCTTCACAAAAATCCCAAAGCTAAACCTCTCATTCCTTCACAGGGCTTCCGCACAGGATACATTTACAGAAATCCATTAATAAAAGGAGATCCTCCGAGACCACGTAACGATGTTGAAGTACCCCCTGCTGTTTCATCATTGGGATATCTTCTTGAAGAAGAAGAACTCTACAAACAGGGGTGAGAGATATTACACCAAAAGGAAAAGAGTACTTAAGATATCAGAATTGATAATAAACTAAAGACGAAAGTTTATACCGTTAACGCATCAAAGTCACAAAAAATAATATCAACTAAAATTTTGCAATGAAGGGTAAATCTTTATTCAGAAATCAAGAATGACAAACAAAGGGTTGTCTTCAACTCAAAATTTCAGCTGTAATTATTATTCGTGATTTTGTTACGTGAAACAAACTTCAGTCTCACGTTTCACGCCTTATCATTTTTTCCATTTCTTTTTCCTCAGACTCTGGAAGGGTGGTAGAAAAGGAACAGACAGATCGCGCTGGTTGAATTCTCCGAACGTTTATCAAAAGGTTGAAATCTTAGAGACGGGAACGCCTGATCCGAAGAAAATCACTAAGGTAGAAGTCATTACTTTTGAAAATAGAACCGACTAATTTAATTAATTAATAAATTCCAAAAAATAAATATATATATATATATATGCATCTATGTTTGCTGATGATGATGATGACTGCGTTCAAGTCTGTCTGTCTAAACAAATCATACTATTATAATTATAAATATTAGAAATATAATATACATATACAGTTGACAAAGATGACAATAGTGTTGATAAAAAACAAAAGAAGAAAGAAGCACAACAAAAAACGGAAAGAAAATAGGATCCTATCAACGATCTTATCGTAGCCTTGAATAGTTGAAAGGAAATAGGAACACGGAAAAAAAAATTGCAACTCAACCTCGTGTGTCATATAGTTTATTATATTCGAAATTAATCTACCGCGCTGTCGGTTTACGTTGATATATCATCACTTTTTATTCACGGCAAGATAAAACTTTGAAATTGATTCAAAATCGGGAACAGAATGAAATGAAATGAAGTAAAAAGTCTAAACCAGTGATCAATGGCTTAGTTCACAATTTATAAAATTTTCATGAATTATCATTGGGGTACTCGATGATATAATTCATCTTTTTTTATTTGAACAAATATTTGCTAGATCTACCACATACGTGCGGATGCGTATTTATTTCAATTCAATTCAATTATTGATACGCGGCAGTGAGTGTCTAGTTGATGTTACAAGATGAAGAAAAACCGTAAAAAAAATAAACAAAGGATTTTAAAAGATTTTAACGACGTATAGTATATCATATTTATTATCCCTTGAGAGAAAATCTAATACTCACATAATTACTAGAAATAAAAAATAAAAAATAGCAAAAAGAAAGAGAAATAAGAAAATAAACAAATATTCGTGTTGTTATGGCTTTAGCTAATATTATAATGAACTAATATACTACATGCTAGGAAATATATAATACAAGGTGATTCAAGTTTAACCACCGAAAAGTTAGGTAACAGGTTCCCTGCGAAAACCTAATCAAGAATAAAATTCTCGTTTACCAAAAATTCGTGAATAGTTTTCAAGTTCAATAATTTCTGAGACTCGGGCAGGTTGGCCAATTCGAATTTCCTGTTCGCTCTTGGACACTATCGGTGGCTTGATTTCCTTGTAAACAAAATTTCAGTCTGACAATGAGATTTTCTCAAGGAATCTATAACTATACCTTAATTTTGGTTGGCAAAACTGAATCATTTTGATTTACATACATTTAATACTATAATGCGATTAATAGGATTATATTATTATGCATATGCTTGATTACAATAAATGAAATCATTTATAGCCCGTATAGGTATACATAGCTAAGTTGAACTAAATCTATACACATGTATAGCAGAAGGAATCTAAACAGCTTAAAGTTGAAATTTGAACTAATATTGAATGGATTTCCTCGTTTTGAAATTCAAATCATTGGATGAATTTTATTTTTGTTTTTAACAATTTTTATCGCCATTTAATCAATTTATTATATTTCATATGCAAGCTATATTAATATCTTAGTAATACTTCTCATTAATATTATCATTATTACTTATACTTATACACATGATTGCCTATAACGGCATTGTTCCAATCGGGTTTCAAATCGACTGAATCTTTTTTTTTTTTTTTTTTCTTTGGTGCATACATTCCGTTATTTATTGAAAATATAACTTTTCATTGAGAGCATTCCACAGCTTAAAAACAATTTTAATTTATTGTTATATCTTTTTGAGATATGTATAATATACATATATGGAATTAAAAAAAAATTATTATTGTAATTAATTTTCAATTTTGTCTACTAATTCAAATTCAGTGAAAATTTTTTCAATTCCCTTATATACATATATTTGCAATATATCAAACAATACTTTTCATGGAAGTAAATATATTAATATCCGTATTTGGAAGACAGATATTATTGTTTTTTTTTCCAGCCAATAGAAAAATGTAAGAAGTATAATGCATTAAGAATTATTACACAGTGGAAGATAAATTCTATGAGTTTTAGCGATAAGAAAAACCAACAAGAAAAATTACGCAAATTTACTAAATACTTGATACTTCTGTAGCTTCTTGATGTGTTTACTCTTATTATTAGTATTATTATTATTATGATATTCAAATGAATGAATAAATAAATAAAGATCACATGTATCGTATACAGCTTGAAGAGTAATGAAGTTGAGATAATTAATCAACTAATTAGATAATTTTTCATACTATTTGAATATTTTTAATCGGTATCTTTAAGATGTGAAGATAATAGAGAGAGAGACAGAGAGCGAGAGAGAGAGAGAGAGAGAGAGAGAAAGAGAGAGAACGGAGAAAAAATTAAATAATGGATGAATGAAACAACATACAAAGAAACACGATTACCAAAGAATTGAAATATTTTTAATTCGTGGTTTATATTTAATCGATTAAAAACATTAAAAATAATCTTATTTTTTTGTATTATTCTCTTGACTTGAACCATCTCTCAAATATAAAGAGTGGGGAAAATACAAATCTTATTGATCTAAAAAAACACAAGAGTAATAAGAACTCGAGTCCATTTATTTCTTTCCAAAGAAAATTTTTCACTCGTCAAGTACTCGATAGAGGAATAAATAGATCGAGAAATCGAAGAAAATAAGATATATTTATTGTTTTTTTTTTTTTATCATTATTTTATTTTCAATTTTTTGGGGTAGATACTTAATATATAAACATGTTACTGGTTTAGTACTACTTTTAATGTAGCGTTGTTTGTTACTTCACTTTCAACTAGAGCATGAATAAGTATAATGTTGTATTTTTTTTTTTTTTTCTCAGTTTAGCTTCCTTCTCCTGAAATATTAGTAAACTCGTAGAAGAGTCTCAATGTAATATCGATGTCCTATTTTTTTTCTTTCTCTTTCCTTATCCTTGTTTTTTCATTTATAGTGGGTGGATCAGAATGCTGAGGAGGTAAATTGGATATCCATATCGTTTACTGGACTTATACATTCGGACTAAGTCTCTTTTATTATTATAATACAAATAGAAAATTAGACAATTAGATACTAGAAACTAGAATCTCATCGATCCTTTCAATTTTCTTTTCATTTATTCTACAACTATTCATCATTTACCAGCTTTTCTATCTAGATGTTTGCACGGGAGATGGTCCTCTATCGCTGGTGGTGCATATGGTGTCGTCGTTATCACTGTCAATGTCGTTCTTATTCTCATTCTCATTATTTAATTTCAGACAACTTTGTTTTATTCTACTTCCTCTTCATGCAATGTCTCTTTTAGGTTTTCATTGTTCATATCTTCCTGTTGAATCTTTCTGGATTATGCTAATCCTTCACCTCGCTTTTTCTTCTTTTTTCTTTTTAACTCGCATGAAATTCTATTAGCAGGAATGATTGGAAAAAAAGATGAAATCTTAGATTTTCTTCGTTACTATGCTTCGTCATTCATCCCACTGTTCTTTTCTTCTCTCTTCTAATATTCTTCTTTTTGACTGAGAACAAAAGAACACTAACCAACTAAATGACATTATTGGTGCTTATATTTTGATATATCTATGAAAAGGAAAAAAAAAAGAAAAGAGCGAAGTTTAGACATGATTAGATCATATATTATTATCTTATTAATGAATTTTTATTTATTTATATACAAATGAACTCGGTATGAATGTGTGCCTGTGATCTCTTTGTATCGGGAAGAACAAAAAAAAGAAACAGATTGATAAGAGAATTTTTGCCCATGCTCTCTGCATCCACTGCAATTACAAAACCAGATTATAGTGGTAGACCTTTAATTAGATTTTCCAATTCTTTCACCAAGATATTTTTCACCTGAAGTTGAAGAACAAACAAAAAATTCCGACTGAAATGAGATTGAAGTTTTAAAATCCGTTTCTTCTTTTCTTCAAATTATTTATTTTTGTTTACCAATTTGAATTTACATTACAAGAGCGGAAGCAGGCACACATTTATTATAACAAGAGCTTTAATCTTTTCTTTCGGCTACTTTGATTATACATAAATTAATTAAAATTCTTGAATATTTTTTAACGTCTAAATTTTATATTATATTCTGGTTTTGTGTGCGCAGTGGGTGACCGATGGCTCGCCAACTCATAGCAGTACTCCCGTCAAGATCGAAAGTGCTCTACAATTTGTTCCAAAGAATACTAATCCTAAGGAATTTAAACAGCTTCAGCAACAGGTAAGTGATATCTATAAATTCTCTTTTTTAAACATTCCACATACTTCTCCCGCCCCTATATAAATAACGGGCAAAATTTACTACTTTCTTCAAAATTGGAGAATAATCGTTTTTCGAAGAAATTGTAACTTAAAAAGTAAAAAAATATCGTAAAAATTGTGCACTTTTGTTTAAATCGAAACAAATTCGTTTAGATTAAAGATTACCGCCGGGCAGATAAAATTTCTGCTGGTCCTCAATCACATATACTTGAAGGTGTTACTTGGGACGAAGCTAAAAAAATGCAGGTGAGAATCAAGGGTGTAGTTATGAGATGGAAGAAAATTTGACAGAAAAATTTGATCCTCTATTTTGGAAATTGAATTTTTTTCCATAGGACGCAACGATCAGTGCCACAGGAGAACAAGTTGTTCTAGTAGGAGCCGCCAGCAAGGGTATAATTCAACGAGGATTTCAGCATAACGCTATGGTCTACAAAACTCCATATGCTAAAAATCCATTTGATGCCATTACCGACCAGGAACTTGACCAGTACAAAAAAGATGTTGAACGTAAACAGAAAGGAGATCCTTGTTAGTGAATTTCACCTTATTCTGAATTTCTAGATTGAAAAAAAAAACAGAGGAATACACGTTCAGTTAATATTTCAATTCGTTTCTAATAATATATTTCAAGAATTTCAAGACTCCGATACATTCGAAAGAGATGATTCAATGAATTCGAATAACTTTAAGTATGGATCTGAAATAAGATAATATTTTTATTTTCATTCAACTTATACTTCTACTTGTATTCTTAGATGACGAATCGCAATCCGAATCAGAGGGCTTGTCCTCTTTTAATGTAAGCCGTGCAACGCATGAATCCAGCACTGCCAAAAGTCCGATACAATCTCCAATCTCCGTTACATCAGAAACAGAGGAAGAAAGCAGAGATGGTAAGCGATTGATAATTCAGAAGATTATTAATTCGTTACGCGAGGAATTCCTCTATCGGTAAAAGAATCCTAAAAATCAATCAATTTCACGTTCAAGGTCCTTTTTGAGAATATTCTTTACCATTTTATTATAAAAAATCGAAACATTTGGTCTCATTTTTACATATTATTGAATAGAGTTCATAAAGTTTGATATAACAATCCAGAAAAGTATTTACTTTCGTAATTTCGCTCATTTTCGAGAATGTTTTCAACTGTTTAGTAATTCAGAGAGATGCAACAGTGTACAAATTTGGTCAATACTCGTTTCACAGTTCGAAAAGTTTACTATAATTCAACAAAATTAAACTTCTAGCCATTTTTTGCACTCCAAAATTCTTCGAATCAATAAATTTCACGGTTTACCATCCCAAATTCAGAAACTGAGATTTCTTCATGCTCGAAAATGAAGGTTCAATCGTGTTCAACTCAAAATTACAAAGGCTTGATAAAATTTGTAAAATTCGGATGAAAGAATTTTGATTATAGTTTCCAAATTTTGTTTTCTCTTCTTTATGCAGAACCACGAGTATTACGAATAGAAACAAAGCAGGTACCAGTGCCAAGTCAACCAGAAGTTGTTCTAAGTGACGGTGAGTTTATCGTAATTTATTACATATTTTATTTTCCTGTTTTTTTTTACCCCTGTATCTTTAACTGCATGAAGACGTCTAAACAAAAACACAGAACAAATTGCATAGGGAATCTGAATCTCTTCCAGTTCAACACTAAATTCTAATTAATTATCGAGAATCATTCTTAACTCAATAAATCCCAAATATATCCTCCATACTAAACGCATGGATGTTTATTTAATTATTATTCATCGTCTTTTTTTTCATCTGATTTTTCTACAGCAAGACTGAGAATATGAACATTCTAAGAAAATGTTGTCTCTATAGTTAATGCTTTCAAGCTAGTAGATTGTAAATTCTCACAAATTTTGCAAGTTTTTCTATCCTTGATCGGTCCATTCTTTTCTTTTCTTTTTTCCAATTGTAATTTTTTGTTTTACATTCTAAAAATAAATCTAAATGTTATTTAAATATTCTTTCGGTTAATACAGATTTATTTTTGTTGGAATTATTAAATGTATGCATGATAACTTTAGTTAATTTTAGTGATTGTTTGTGATTTTTGAAAATGCATGATAAGTCGTTGAAAGAAATTTGGTGCATGAGCATGTGTTGATGGTTTGTGATACAGAAACGATAACCGATGCCGTAGTCGTTGATACTCCTCTTGTGGAACAGGCAATTATTCAACAAGCTAAACAACAAACTCAAAGTATTATTCATCAAAAAGCTCCAGGTAATGTATAAAATAGTAATTTTCTTTTCATCTTATCCATAACTGGGAATTGAAAACACAATTAATTTAACTTTCTACTAGTTTATAAATCCTACCAGCGTTTATAAAAGTCTAATTTTTGTTCATCTGGATACATGAAAATAGCCAATCGCTAATTTTTGTTGAATCAGCTTATGAATTGAATTATGATTTTTTCAATGTTCTTTTTCTGATTATATTATTGATAATTTATCTTAAAGTCGTTAACAGATTTTCATTATTGATTTTATACTATTTTCATTAGATATAATTTTAGTTTTTCTTTGCTAGGTAGTTTTGATGTTCTGTAATCTTTCACTTTTATCTTATAGAAATTCTTTTGGGTGATTGAATTGATTTAATTTCTTACTAATCAAAGGCATAAACTTTTTTTTCCAAATTTGATACGTATCAGTATTTGAGAAATTCAAATGCAATCAAATTGATGGAATTTCGTATAACTCCAGAAGAAATTTCATAAAATCTGGTACAAATCTTTCAGATAGTAAATAAATTTTTGTGAGATTCTAATGATATGAGCAACATATAAGAGAAATCTACTGGATTTAGAAAAAAGTTCATCCAATCTCTGTAGAATTCTTAAGATTTTGATAAAATCATTCTTCGAAGTCTTTTGAAAAATAATGATATTTATTGTCAGTATTGAAATATTTTTATAAAGAAATCTGTTGCGTACGGTCTTAAGAAATAGTTTACCTCAATTTATTCAAATATCAGACTGCTGTTGAAAAATATCATAAAATTTTGAACTGCATGTGTTTTGTCTTGTTTTTTTTTTTTTATGGATATTAGTGGATGCGACAACAGAGTTCCTTAACGAAATGCGCCGTACAGCTGTAGTTGATCCAAGAAATGATCTAAACAGACGAGGTAGGTACAGTGCATTGCATTGCTTTAGTATTTAGAGAGGAATTTTAACTTTTTAAATAACATTTTCCTATCTCTGTTGCATGTTAAATGTTCGAATATACACTGCAATTGTGATTGTTGCTTAAATTGTGCTTACTGTGTATATTATCAATGAATGTAAATCACTGACTAAACCCCATCGCACAATCATTTCAATCAATCATTTATTAACTCTAAAATGAATCGTTCACGCTACTTCAATTTCTTGTTTTCTCTTATCAAAATCTAAATATTTTAGCTGGAAATTTCATGAACCTGTTTCTTTTTGTTATTCGTTTCAATTTCTATTCTCTTTTTGAGAGAATTTTGAAGGATTAGATTCTTTTTTTGCAATCAATCTCTATATCTTTTTTATATCGAGGTCTCTGGTAAAGTTTCATCAAAGAAATAGTAAAATTTGAGAGTTGTGTTTGTTGGACAATGGTTACAGATTGTCAATCGAGCAACTCGAGCAGCGTCATCAGCACTCACAGCTACGGCTGCTGCTGCCCATCTGAATCCTACGACACAATCCACTTAGAAGTCGCTAGAAGCAGAACCCTCGCACCCCGCATGACCCCAATGATTACTGAGATTAATAAGAATTCAACTAAAAATAATGAGCTTTTTTTTCATACTAACATTAATATTAAAACTAAAAAATCATCTCCGCCGCCTGTACCACCAAAACCTAAACCTAAGCCATATGTTGCTTTGAGAAGTGCTTTTCTTAATGATTTTTTTCATCCGCCATCCGCCGCTGCCACCATTGCTTCGACAAATTCTATCGACCTTAACGCTAATTCCAATAATATTGTTAATAATCAAAACGAAATATGCAGTGTTGATTACAAAGTTGATAAAATACAGATCGCGCAAGTTTCGGAAATTTTTGATATTTCTAACGAACAAATAATCCCGATTGATCTTTCTAAATCGGCTAGGAATCCGGAATTAAAAAAAAATACTTTGCAGAATCGCGAAATTTATTTTAAAGACAGTGTGAGCGTCTCTACAGATATTTTGGAGCCATCAATTAACTCTAAAGGTTGTGATAACGATTGTGAAACTGTATTTCGGAAAACTATTGACGTTTCTCATAAACCTGTGATTGTTGGAGCTATTTTGAAGAATATAAACGATCTCCATACACTTTGCTTAGGAACTGGTGTTGAATTCGATAATTCACCCAAGAGCCATGTTGAGTCAATAGAAAACAATAACGTCAAAGAAAATCTTACCAATCGATCAGACGAAAATGGTAATCTTTGTACAGTTCCGAAAAAACAAATTGATTTTGATAACGAAATTGTAGAAATCAATGATAATATTAATGAGAATAATCTAAATAATGACAGCAACTCGGATTACGAACAATGTCAGGATATAAACAATGAGAGAGCAGGAGAAAAATCTACCAATAATCTACTGAAAGATAGCGATTTTATGAATAATAATTCAGAAACAGAATTCCGTCACCACGAGATGGATAATGAGAGTGAGAGTTATTCTGATAACGAATTTACGACGCCTCCTAGAGCTCGAAATTATATCCGACTAGATAGTTTAACGGAAGTAATAAATAGTGCGAAAGTCAATTTAACTCCGACAAAAATGTTACTCAGCGTACTTCCTGAAAGTAATATTTCTTCTAAGTATAATCTAGATTCTACGAATATGAGTCTTATTTATAGTCTCACGCCGACTAATGACGATACCGAAGTAGATAAAGGAATTGAGAGAAATAAATCTAACGATCTTTCGGATCAAAGTTTCAACAATTCCGGAGAATTTAGAAGATTAGATAGTTGCAATACAGATGGAAGCGTTCATGACGAGGAGAGCGATTTTATTTGGGTTGATTTATTAGCAGGGAATAAAAAACATAACGACGATAATCAGCGGTCTGATGAAACTACTATAGATTTGTTCGATACTTCCATGGAAAGCTTGAATGATAATATTTCTAATCAAGGATCTGATATCCTTGAATTACCTTATTCGATGGTTAAAGAATTACGAGAAACAGACCAGGAATCTTTTAACCATGATATGAAAACTATGGCTAATCAAATTATCGCCGAGCTTGGGGATATTGAGATTTATACTAATGCTTCGAATTTTATTGATGAAATTATTTACGATATTTCCTGTTTAAAATTTGATCAATATTGTACTAAAGATACCGTTTCAACGGTCGTACAAGACAAACTAAACGCCTTGGGTATCGCTAAAGATATCACTCATAATTTAATATCTGGTCTTCCCTGTTTTGAGGATAATGAGGTTTCCGATGATTTTGAAGGCGCAGATTATTCTGACACAGTTATCGTAATAGAAGAAATCGTTCATCATGTTATCGACAAATTTGAATCTCACAAAAATTATGCAGATTCTTCACCTGATTCTTTTAATTTGAAGAACGTTAAAGAACTTACGAATACTGAACTCAAAGAAATGCAGAATAACTTCAAAACACAAACTAGAGAAGAAAATACGAGCTTCCAAATTACCTATATTGATGAAAAATCTTCAGATGATACTTTAGAAGATCAAGAAACTAATTCTCGAGACACTACAGATCCAATCGAAGTTACCATAGTTGATATAGGCGAGGAGTTAAATCTAATCCCCCAAATTGAACATCGTACAGATTCCGAAGCTAATGAGATAGAAATTGACTTTGGGAAGAGTTTCCAAACTTTAGGAAGCAATGTTAATGAATCTCCTAAGGAACAAGAAAACTTTGCAGAAAGCAGCCCAAACCGTTCTTATAATAACGACGAACGGTTTTTCATTACACTTGAGAGTTTCTCTCCTTCAGAAGACAAAAGAAATTTTATATCCGACGCTAGTAATACTCCAAACGATTCCAACAATGACGAAAATCTTCCCAACTGTGAGTTTGGTAGCTCGCCTTTGGATTGTGACGAATGTTCTTTTACCAGATTCAAAAAGTATGCTATCAATGATGAGAATAACCAGGATTCTGAATTCGATGATGAACGATCTTACATTGATTTTACTACCACTAAATCTTCCCTTGAAAATACAGACTCTGATATAACGGATCACGATACTCTAGGTGAAGCTATATTAGAATTTTGTACAATCGGTAAGATCACTGTCAACTCTGAGTCTATGGATTTGAATTTTTCCATTGAGAGGATAAACGAAGGTGAAAAAGCAGAAGATAAAAATGTTCTCCTTGATTCAGAATCTAAAAACTCTGCAGACCAAGAGGAAAATATTGAATGCATACAGTGTTCATGCTGCACTGGAATGACACCACTGGAATTTATGTCTCTCGGACATTTGCCTCCAATTTCTGAAGAAATAAATGAATCTTGGGATCATTACAGTCGTGAAAGAGCTAAGGAAGAGGGTCTGAACGAATCAAAGAGCTCACTTTCTTCTGGAGACAAAATGGCCAATGAATTTGATTATCTAGATTCTCTTTCCGATTCTGAGATCCTCATCGCCGAATGGTTTGAAAATTATATCACTACCACGAGCCCCGGTGATAAAGAAATCCAGAAATCTCCCAATCGATCTACAGTTAGTTTAGAATCTGTGAATACCGTTGATTATTTTTCTTGTAAAGACGATAGTCATTCTACTACTGCCTTTCAATCTCTTCAAAATACAACTGAGAGTAGTCCGAAAGTAGAAAAAGATGAGGATAGTGATTTAGAAGTAATTTATATAAAAAATAAAGACCAGAATAAATTGGATAGAACCTATACTCTGTCTGATACAAGCATTAACAGTTTGGATACCGTTAGTTCCATCGAAAGTGATGAACATAAACGCTCTGGTAAACTTAATAACGTTACTTACAGTGCTGATATATCAACTAATGTAGACGAAGTTAATAATGACCCGCAGAGTCAATTTCCGCATCAAATTTCTCCCTCTTCTTCTGCGTCTTCCTTCGAAACTAGATTATCGACAGAAAATGAGAATTGTTTTGATACAACATCAAACTTCGCTGATATTTCTGGAAATTTAGTGATCCGCAAGTCTGAAAGAGCTAAAAATTCGTCTGTTAGCAATAGTACAAGAAGAGATGAGGAGGAGGCAGAATCTTCTCTACTGGCTTCAAATGCCGGAAACAAAAACGAGACCCAAAATAATTGCATGGTTCATTCTTATGATACCAAAGAATTTATGAGATTAGAAGAGGCGCTTGCCGAAGGAGAAGAAGGATGCAATAGTGACGATAATTTACACTCATGCGAAGATATTTGTATCGGAAATGATATTCTTGATGCTAATATATTGTCGCCTATCGATTTACCCCCTCGATACGAAGATACTACTCTTTACAGAGTTGTATCAGAGATTAATCTCAATGATGATATTATTTCCGCTGAAAATTCAGATGCTGATAAATTTTCACCAAAATCTTAATCTGAAATATTCTGAAATGAAAATTAGATTCTTGATGTTATTTCAGTTTCTCAGGAATTATAAAAAGTAATAAATAAACACGCTAAAATCATCTATATGGACAAACATATGAAAAATGAGGAGGTTTGAAAGTACAAATGATAGTTACATATTTTTTAAACTATACATGTTGACTTTTAATTCAAGTTTCAAGTAGCTCTAGGAATCAATAATTAGTTTTTCTACCTGTATTTTTCTTTCTCAAAGTTGAACAGTATTTAAGAAATATTTATGGACTGCAATATAAATTAAATTTCACAAAGAGGGGAGGTAGGATCTTAAATAAAATAAGTTAAAATAAACGAAACAAAATCACTTTATCCTATACTATTATGGAGAAAAAAAAACAACTATACTATGGAACGTTATTTTCATTTAAATCTAAGCTCATGAATGATAGCTATGATACGATTTAGGCATTGATGTCGTTAATAATGTATGAACAAAAGGAAAACGAAAAAAAAATTTAATGGTTATAATCAGTCTTTCTTTTGGTTTTTTTTTTTTTTTTTTTTTTTGTTCTTTTGGTAAAAATTCAGTTTTATTTTAGTTTTTCTAGAAATAATAAAATAATTCATAAGTATTATTATTGCATTTCATAACGTTTTAAATAACCTGTCATCTTCCGCTTAAAAATGTTATAATGTAATCATTTCTATTACTACATATTATTATTATTATTGTTCAACATCGTTCTGCTTCTCCATTATTATTATTATATTACCATTATTATTATTATTATTGTTATTATTATTTTATTATCGTAGATAAATAAATTACATTTCTATTTCTTTTATTACATAATAATTCTGAATTAAATATTATATTATTATTATCGCATGATTGTAGAAGAAAGGGTCTCGTCTCAATCCACAACTCAATTCATCTGTTTCTAAAAGCTGCAAAAAACTATTTGTTATTTTATTTCTTTCTGTCGATCACTTCATCAGACTGTGGGGGAGACTCGGCTTTTATCAGTTTTCTAAAATAAATAAATTTATGAATTGAATAGCAAGTGATAGCTGAATAATAATTAATAACATACGAAATTAGTGAAGATTAAAATGTAAGATGATTGAAGTAACAATAGCCCTTTTCTTCTACATCTCTTTGTCTTAAGAGTCATTTGTTATTCATTTCTTTTATTTTAATTTTTCTGCTCGTTTTTTGTTTCAATACCCTAAAAATAAGATTAACAAGATTACTTTGAATACAGATCAATATTGTTTAACGAAACGACACTTGCTAATGAAGGTAAGGTGTTTTTTTTTTTTTCATTTATTCATTTATTTATTCCGTTATTATTCACTGTCCCTACGTCTCGCACACTGTTGACACATATTGCATATTTCTAAATCAATTCTTTTAATTCTAACAAATATTAATACTAAGCTGAGAGGGGGAGAGGTGGGAGCGGATTTTTGTTATTTTTGTGTTATTAAAAATAAAATAAAAAAGGAAATCATTTTATTCTGGTTGAGGGTACTCAAATTTTTATTAAATAAAACAAAAATGAGATAATAGCAGAAAGATGACAAAAAATTGAAGAGTCTCAAATTTGATATGTCGCGTTAATCTGCTTCCTATGTTTCAGGAGAAAATACGGTGAATGGCGATCATTCCGATGCGCATCACAGCACCTTCTCTCAAAGCAGCAAGGAGGTTCGTATCCTAATTGAAAGTAACAGTAATAATATCATCAAGTAATTCAATAATTCATATAAATATCGTACTGCATTCTCTTTTTTCAAATATCCAAGGAATTGATCTACAAAATGAAGAAAACAAAATAAAAACTCTTAACAGTTGATGTATTTCGAATATATATATTCGTTGTTTCATCTATTTTGAGAAGTTTATGTTGTATATTTCACCAAGTCTAGTAAAAGTTCATATTTATTGATATATTGATTTACTCTTAATAGCGCATAGCAAAAAGCTAGTTCGCTTTAATATGCGCGCGCGCTACTTTCGCCGTTTTTTACACTCAACGCTTTCGCTTGCATGATATTTGCCAGAGAAATATAAAAATTTTACAAAAATATAAACGAATCAATTAGAATTGATAGCTTCAATGCATGAGGCATGACGGTTGATGGTTACCGTTGGAAAATTTGCGTTTTAAGGGCTCCATGTCACAGGATGTGAGTCATAGCGAGGAATCACCTAAGAAAGAAAAGAAGAAGAAGAAGGGATTGAGGACGCCTTCTTTCCTCAAGAAAAAAAAAGAAAAGAAGAAGTCTGTCGAGGCGTAGGTAGTTTAAAATAACAGGTAAGATATTTTCATAGCAATAAAAAGAACCCAAATTGTCAATTACCATTTTATGAATTTCAATTACTAATGAATTCGAAAAAAAATCAAATAATATTGAGAATTTTAGGCATGATTTCAATTTATCGAACGTATGTACTCCAATTTACATTTCACAAGATTCTATTATAGTATAGATAGATAGATAGACGAATGAATAGTTATATTATAACATATAGATAGAAATTGAAAAAGAAGAGCTAACACCGAACGCAATAAACGCATTTTTGCTATCACTACTGCAGGTATCGATACTTATGCTAAAGATAGAAAGAGCTAGTGCTGGTATTTGGTTTTTCATTTTTTCACTTCAAATGAACAATCTTGAACAAGAACGAAAGAAGTGGAGCGATATTCTTCTAGATAATAGATTTTCAGATTTTCAAATAATCAAAATAAAAAATAATTTATTTCGTTTCATTTCATTTGATTACAGACACTGCCGATACACAAATTGAAATATATTAATAATTATTATAAATAAAATTTTTAATCCTAATCTAAAGGAAGAACAAACGAAATTAATAAATCAATCAATAACGAAAAGTTAAACAGAGAAGAGAAGGATCGGACGACGTCTCCCGTCTCAAGAAGAAGGAGAAGAAGAAGAAGAGAAGAAGAAAAGAAAGAAATAAGTAGCGAACAAGGAGGAACACAAATTTTTTAAATAAATCTATTGAAACCGTTTGCAAAAAAAAAATGAAAAAAAAAATGACACGACGGAGCAGACAACCATCATCAAATGACACAAATAAAAATTAAGAACGGCTTAGCTTTTTTTCAAATTTTATTCTTTTCTTTCCCTCCAGCATTTTTAATATAATATACATACATATACTAGTATAGGTATAAACTGCCATCACATTTACATTACTACGATGAAAACAAGACGAAATACAACAACATAGAAAAATAGGAGGAAAAAAACATTCGATCGATAATAACAATAATAATAATAATATTATAATTGTAATACTATATTGTTAATGTTTTCATTTTTTAATTCGTTGATTAGATAAAAGTGTTGCGCAAGATATTATTATTATTATTATTAATAATAATAATCTGAAATTATACAATAATGTTTCTTTATTTTCTTTTCTTTCCTTCTCCTCACTATATTACTATTATTATTCTTTTCATTTATTTCATTTTTTTTTTTGTCAATATAATATAATTAACTAAATACAATACAATATAATACAATTTAATATAATATAATTATAGATATAATGTAATGTAACAACACGCATATATAGTAAATTTATATTACGTACCTAATGAATTTTTCTCTCTGAAGAAAAACGAAAACAAACAAAAAAACGATGAAGAAACTGAACAACATGAATATAAAACGATTGAAAAACCATAATATATACATACGACGACACGTAGTAAGTTTCATTTTTATAAAAATACAATTATAGATATATATTATATATATTTTATTTTAATGTATTTCAAATATTATACAATAATATTGAAATATACTTTGGCGCAGCTGAAAAAAAAAATAATAGTAATAAAAAGGTAAAGAAAAAGAACAGTAATGATATTTAATTAATTGATAATTTTTAATGAAACGATGAATAGTTATTTTATAAAACTTAAACCTATCTATTATTATTATTATTATTATATTATTATTATGTTATTTAAAAGAATAAGAAAAGGAATGAATAAATAAATAAAAAGATAAAGAGAGACGCGAAGTTGCCTAATTATAAATAAATAAATGCATAAAATAATCAATCAATTGTCTACTAATTGTATCTAACATATTATGTGAATTATAATTATACACTTAGAATTAACCGAGTTTTGGAAAGCATGTAATATTGTACCATTTGTTGACCAATCGATTTAGAAATCCATTTAGAGGCAATAGATTTTCTTGTTTTTATCTTTTTATTCTCTTCGCAAGATTTTTATCACTACATAGTAACTAATTTTAACTAACTGTCTTGATGTTGTCGAGAAAATTTTTCTGTTTGCTGAGATGCTGTGAGCAGTAGATTAAAATTGACAAAAAGGAAAAACGAAAAGTTGAACAAAATGAGAACAAAAATGTCAGATTGCTTGATTTTATTTAGCTATGGAATTCGCAAAGGAAGATAAGTAATATGTAAAAAATATTAGAGAAAAAAAATATTCGTGATAATGAGAAACGAAGCTTTCATCTTATGTCTTATATATATCGTCTCCGCAGTGAAAAGAATCAAAAAATTTTAATTTTAATCAAAAACATATGAAACAAAAGTATAGAGCAAAGAAAAGGAAAAAATAGTGTTTCAAAAACATGGAATTGGATAAGATGAGATGAGACAAAACTATCTCTGCTGCCCATTGTTTTTCACTTTGAAATTGTTCACAGATTATTATAATGATTATTTTTCTTTTTTTCCCCCCACTTTTATGAATATTCAGCTTCACCCTGTAATCATGCGATAGATAGCTTTCGATTATCATACAATAATTATAAGTATAAAGATAGTGAATAAAGTAAAACTGAATATCTTATGGCTATCTAATGGCTTTATTAATGCATTTAATCTATGTAGTTCGTCTACGGCGTGCGCGAGTTGTGATGTTAGATAAATACGAATAATAATGGCGAGGATATGCTAGTACAGGGGGATGGGGGGGATGAATATGAAAATGATAACGTACAGAGAAAAAACAAATGTAACTATGTAACAAAATTTCACTATACATAGGTATATTATTTAGTCGTGTTATGTATTGAAAATTTGTTTCGTTTTGTTCTACAACCTCACAAAGATAATAATAACGTGAAAAGTGGATGATAAAGAAAAAGAAAAATTATATTGTTGTTGTATAAAGAGGCAGCGACGTGCGGCAGTTTTGAAATAGATTATGATATGAAATTATTAAGAGGTGACAAACAGGAGAATGGTGGGCGGCAGTGGCGGCCGCATCTTTTTCAAATCAAACACATACAATTTGAGAAATGAATCTGAAATAAATTCATTTTACTTGGTTTCTCTGTTGATGGTTTTATTCTCTTTTTCTTTTCTTCTCTTTGATATTTGAATTTGAATTTCATCAACTCAATTCAATGTACTACAATTGATATTTGATTGTTTTATCCGCGAGACAATATTTATATTCAATAATAATAAATTAATAATAAATACAGTAACGATGATTATGACGACGATAATTGTGATTCATGATACAATAACAATAGAAGAAGACGAAGAGGAAGATCGAGGAAATAAAAAACGAATAAATACAGTGCAACAATAACAATATATAGGTACTATACAGTTGATACAATATTCAAAATAGGTATACTCATACATTATGGATGGAAGAAAATCAAAAAAGATGATAACAAAGAAACAAAAAATACCGGCAAGTTTCGAGACGTGAATGAAATCTGAACGCATCGATGACAATCCAGGCAATTTTTGTTTCTCCGAACACTCGATGAATCAGGGTTTTATCTGGTGTTTCAAAATTGAAAAATTCTCCACGTTTTAGTAACATAAGAAACAAGAGTTTGACAAACGAATTTTCGAAAAGTATGGTAAGCCGAGATGTTTAAAGATCATGCGAAGCTACAATGTTTAACTTGAAATTCACAAGTTTATAATAAATCTCAAGCGTTACTTACTACAATCCATTATGACTGATAAATCTTTAAATTTCGGAATGTCTTCCAGTTTCTGGAAAAACACAAGGATCATCGTCGACATTCGTCAATGTTGTCGGAATTGATTCACGTTTCAAAATTGCAAGGTTTTTCTTTTTTTCTACAACTCATCCAATTAACAAATCAATGAATACGTAGTTGAATATTATCAATTATTTAATAAACAACTACGTCGTTATAATATGTAATGTATGCGAAGACGTGTGTTTATTTCAATAAGCTTTCTATGTACAGGAGATTATTTAATTAATTATGAATAATTAAATAAATAATCATATTATCTAATAATAATAGTAATGTTAATATTTTTTGCTTAAATTTTTTTCGTTCCTTTTTTTTTTTTTTATTTTTTTTTTCATTCCTTTCGATAACGAAAACAGAAAAAACAATACCAGATTCGGCTATTTGTTGTATTTTATGGTTTCATGGGATTTTTACAGGACTAAAAATAATCTTGCCTGTGGATCTTATGGGACACGTATTTTTAATGCCTCCCTTTAGTTTTTTATCTTCCAATTTCTTTGAAATTGCACGTTCTTCTTTTTCTGGGTGAGCAAATGATGGTAATGGGATTTCAAAAATTTTTTGCGTCTACTACGTGGAAGGCTATTGACCGCGAAGAACGGCCTCTAAATACGATAATAATAATAGTAATAATAACAATGATAATAACCAAGGCTGGGTTTTGGGAATGCCTTCAGAAATCTATTGAAAATGTTGAATGGCAAATGCTTCGTGAAATGTACTTGAAATGAAAAATAGAAAATGGTTTTCGAAGGGCATTTAAAATAAAATTATTGGGTAAAATGATATTTCAGATCTATTGAAGATGGTGAATGAAAAGGGTTGTAGAAATGTATTTGAAATGAAAAAAGGAAAATGGAAAATGGAAAATGCCATTTCCATTTCCATTTTAAATATCTATTTAAAATCGAACAATTTCAAATATGACCCAGCCCTCATGATAACACTCATAATAGTACCTATTGTACAGCTGTGATAATAATATGTTATAACGAGATAAATTACGACGATGAATTTCATTGTGAAACAAACTCGGAAGGGTGGAGAGAGAAAATAATCGAGATACAATAAGAAGCGAGAATGGAAAAGAGGAGAAGATAATTGAGAATGTGAAAATTGATAAAGAAACAAACAAAAGGAGGGATTCTTAGAGGCATACCGAATTCTATTAACATCGATTTTCAGTAAATTTTCAAATTCATAGCTTTGCGATGTTTCAATATTATGTATAGGCGTTCTGATGTAATACATCCCTGCCGAAAATTCGGATTCGCATGGATATTCAGGATCTTGCAAATGCGGATCGAAAATACGGATTCAACATCCGATCCTTGTCGTATTTTCGATCCGAATCTGTGTCAGATGGTATCCCGTGTTCATCCTTGTACCTTTTTATCAGAGATATTCTTATTGAACTGCATATTATTGTAGGTATGTATCCGGTGTAGGCGCGATTCAAATATATTTGAATATCATATATGTACAATATATATATGTATTTCGTCTTTTTCTTCATTTTTCAAAAGGAAAAGAGGGTGAAGGAGGAAAAGAAGAAGAAGAAGAAGTACAAGAAGAAGAAGAGAAAGACAAAAGAAAAAGAAGAAGATGTGGGTATATGAAAAATGTTAAAAATGTTATGAGCTATATGATATATTTATCCTCGTCCCAAATATTGATCGAATATAAACCTTGCTATACCGATGAAATTATTAAAAATTTCTTTTCTGTTTTCTTTTTCTTTTTTTTCCTTGTCTTTTTCTTTCTCTGAAAAGTTCGAATTAACAATGCAAAAAGAAAAACAAAGAATTTACGCATTTTTACTCATATTGTTTAATCTGATTATTGGGCGGAAATATGAACATCATTCCATTGAACTGAAAAATAATAAAGAAACAGATGAAACTGTACATAGATAGTAATGAAATTATTAATTAGATTTGTTTTTTTAATAATTTCATGATAATTGAATCGCCGTTAGGTTGGGGCTATAGCTTCAATACTTGAACTTGTTTCTCCAAAGAAACAATTACAGTTATAGGTATAATATCAATTATTAATAAATTGAATAATTATTTATTATCGATTTTATTCGATAGCATATTGCTATTTGCTTAAGCTGTGACTCGTTTACGCGGTAAATATTTTGTTTAAAGATGAAAACTTTCGTTTTCGTGCAAAGGAGGCCAGTCATCATTTTCGATAGACGATTTTGTTCTGTTACTTCTTAAATAACAATGGAATGAAAAATTCACGCTACATTAATTCGTTAGAAGATGATCCATTCAATTTGGTTCCACATTTGATATTTTAATGAAACTCGCCGAAGTTTGTCGTTCCTTTTCTGTCTTAAATTAAACATGCGAAAGTAATCACATTGCAGTATAATTTTTTTGGTTCTTTGTAACGCGTTACGAAAATCCATTTTCCAGACACCGCCTCAAGATAAACGAATTGTGATAAGATATTACATAATTTTTTACATCTTTTAAATAGGCAATCTGTTTATTGGCTGTGTGATTGAATACTAAACCTATAACTGCAGTTGAACCGAGTATTTCTCACTCGCGGTCAGGATCCTGAAGTTCACGTCTTTTTTGCAGAATTATGGAATATCTTTCCAAACAAAATCAAACTGGCCAATTTCTCCGAAAAACGTGTTTCTGACTATTATTGGCAATATTGGCATGAAAAACAAATTCGGGCGGATGACAGGTTTGTATGTAATTTTTGTTAAGAATAGTACAATCAGATATCGAGAAATTTTGTTCCGTGAACTTTTCGGATACGAGTGACAGATTTTTAACTCCAGCAACTCAAAATCGGACTGGAACCTAGAACAGTATATAGCATGTCGAAATTTACTTCCATTGAAACGGTGGGACGAAGCGACAAACGGCGATACACGTGTAAGCTCTATCCAATAGTATATAATTCATACAGAAAGAAGTTAACAATATTGGAGTCCAGGTTCGGGGGGGTCAGGTGAGTTGAGGTGAATTACAGCATTTCTTTGCATACAATCGAATTTATTCGTGTACTTCTTCACATAATTACGTATGAATGTATGTTTGTACTATGTGGACGCCGTCTAATAATCTGAGGCGGATACTCTTTGCGTTCTCATATTTAATATGAATGACCCGAAAGTTGTTGATTTTTTTTTTCGTTTGTTCGGTGTATAAAAAGAATACACGAAACGGAAATATATTCTTTCTTTCGACAAGAGTCGCTCTCCAATATTTGAGAACGAATACAAAATCGGAGCAACTTACCGTTGAACAGAAGATAAAATTAGATAGAGATATATAATTTCCAAATATTGCCAAATAGAAGAAGAATATTTTTACCATTAACGGAAATCATGAATTCTGAATAATTCCTGATAATTATCGAAAATTTTTACAAAATGGCAGTTACAGTGTTTTCGTTTCTTGTCACTTGCGCAATTTGCTGTGGAATCTTTTACTACATGATGTGGCATTTTCGAAGACGCCGTCTCTACGAAATGGCCTCAAAATTCGATGGACCGCGGCCTCTACCGTTTATTGGAAATGCCCATCTCTTCGTGGGTGACAATGCACGTGAGTAACCGGTGTTTTTTACTTGCCGTGTTCCTTCAGTTTGTAGATTCCGGTAATTGCGTCCCTTGCAAGCTTCACGTATTTTGGTAACGTTTTAGTTCTTCAGGAGAAATCCATGCGAGTGAATGATTTATATCCGTCACCGTCTCGAGTTTGGATTGGTTCACAATTGTGGGTGTACATTTCCGATCCTGAACACCTCAAGGTAAGATGTAATTCAACTGTAAGGCTAAATTCGAATGAAATTAACGCGTAGGAATGGAATTTTAATTTCAGACGATATGTCTCAGTCCGAACACTCTCGAGAAAAGTTACGCGATGGACGTGGCTAAGCCCCTCGTCGGTACAGGACTTATTACCGCCCCGGGTGAGTCATGTGATATTCTGAAAGCCCATTTTTCGAACCACCAAACTGTGTGTTTGGCGTTATTAACCGATTAACGCAATCGAATTGATGGGATTACAGTTTCAATATGGAAATTACATCGAAAACTGATTCAGCCTACGTTCAATCAAAGAATTCTTGATTCATTCGTCGAATTATTTGCTGCTCAGTCGAAGATACTGACGGAGCAACTGCAGCGTCACGTCGATGGACCAGAATTCGAAATAATCAATTTTTTATTCCCCTGCACTTTGGACATGATCTGTGGTACGTTCACTACCAACAATCGATCTATCCGTGAATCCTGAATCATCTAATACTACTTGTCCTCGATTGATTGAATTATCGCTATTTATGCGTTACGTTATTCAGAATCCGCTATGGGCATCAAAATAGAGACGCAGTCGGAGGAAAATCACTATTACATGGAGGCATCACAAAGGTAAATCGATGCAAAAGTATGATACGTATGAGAATTTTTGAATTCCTTCAACAGCACGGCATGGCACCCAGCTCGCATTGAATGACCATGAATTGTCAATTCATAGGATAATTAAAAAAAATTAATGAGCAACCTCTTCGTTGACTACACAGGACCATTAGCACCAAACCTCCATCGAGACTGATATTTTCAGGTTATTCTCTATCATATGCCAACGATTCTTCAACTTCTGGCTTCGACTAGATTTTGTGTTCAATCGTACGCAACTTGGCCGCGATCACCGGAAGTACATCAAATATTTCCATGACTTTTGTGACAAGGTGAGTATGAGAAAACATCTTCTGTCAATTTCACGCGTCACCTGTGTTTTATTTTACGTATTTCATCAAAAATTGAGTATCTTTTCTCATCTGTGACAATATAACTCCAGTTCGACGAATCGGATTGCAATCATACGTGAAAAAAACTCGAGATCTATAAAGTCCAGTAGATAATGCGCTCAAGAAGAAAGTTCATTGAGCATTTCTGTTGCGTTGATTCATTCAGGTTATACAACAGAAAAGAAACGTGTTCGTCAGATCAAACAGTCAGCCTGCAGGCACAGCAGCTGTTAATGCGAACGATGCATGTGAGTATGACGAAATCATCGAACAGGTTTAAGAATCCAGCGGTTTTTGAAAGAATGCTAGAACATTGTATGATTTATTAGATTGTGTAATCAGTGTACAAAATTCCTCCCCAACGTTCTCCTCTGAATGCAGAATGATTTATTTTCCAATAGCTGGTGACTCGACCCCTCGAAAAAAAGTGTTTTTAGAGCATCTCATGGAACTGTCCGATGGTGGCTTCAGCCTGTCCGATAAAGCACTCCGAGATGAAACTCAAACTTTGATTATGGCTGTAAGTATCGGTCATTACATCGATGATTTCGATAGCTTTCGCAACAACCTTTCGCTCAACACAATCACATGCCCTCAATAATTTAAATTTCATTTCCAGGGGAGCGAATCCTCCGCTCTCACAAATTCCTATGTGATATTGATACTGACTTATTATCCAGATGTACAGGTGAATAATTTCGTTTCTTTACTTCAGATTGTGCGAAGATAGTTGTATCCTACTTGCACTAACGTTCGCGAGACTGTGTAACGCAAGGCATAAATTTCATAGAAATATAATTTGCTGACAGGAAAAAGTTTACCGAGAGATCTACGAAATATACGGAGGCGATGATATTACAGAGCGTCCTGTTACACCGAAAGACTTACCACGCATGCAATACCTGGAGCGTGTGATAAAAGAAACGATGCGCATATTCCCTGTGTGTGCCCACCTCCTTCGTGCGGTAACGGAAGACTTGGACATAGGTAAATGAGAAGAGTAATGAATGCGCGAGGAAAAATTTACATAGTAGTTATTCATGCGATGATTCTTCATTGCGAGTGAGCCGTTTCTGGTAGTTTTTAGTACTAATTCATTGTCCAATACTCCAACTGCATCCAATTCCACCTTTTCACGGATACCTTCACCAATTATTGATATTAGGTGGTCACATCCTTCCGAAAGGAAGTACAGTCCTTCTCGCAATTCTCAATCTACATAGGAACGAAAAATACTGGCCAGATCCGTACAAGTTTGATCCTGACAGATTTCTCCCGGAAGAAATTGCAAAGCGACACCCATACTCGTTCATGGGATTCAGTGGTGGGCTCAGGAATTGCGTAGGTAAGGGTATCGGACTGGACGGAATAATTCAGACTAAAGTCAGAATATTGGAATCCCCGGAATTCCAGATAGACATTTAACAGAAACAGCTGGTTCAGATTATTCTACCAGAAGCATACCCCAGCAATACTTAAGCTCGTCACGAAGAGCGCTGAAATAAATTGCGACTATTATTCAAATTTCAGGGTTGAATTATGCCATGATGTCAATGAAGACGCTGTTGGCAACAGTTCTGCGGAGATATGTCTTGAAGAAAGATAATACAACTGTACCAATCAAAGACATCAGATTAAAGACGGAGATCACAATGAGACCGATGGAGCCGATCAAAATCAGGATTGAGAGGCGAATTAGAAAGTGATCCTAACTGAAGTCGGCTGGGTTTTTAGGTTTTTTAATCTTGTATTTTTCACGGCGATTGAAACATGTTCGAACTGAGGCGATGCTTATATTTTTGTAATCTCCTGGAATAATATTTCTTTAACGAGTTACGAGACATTTAAATTTGTTCCAACATAATGAGGGTGTAGTAGCAACGTAATCAACGAATAGTATTGTCCCATGCGGATTTACTGCAACATTGTAAAATGAATAAATGACGTCATTGATGCCGGTGAAGATTACCCCTCGTTTCCGTTTGCCTGTATTCAAGAACGTTACGCGGCGCGGAGAACACGGAATTTTCGTCAATTTCGTCAAAACCATTACCCGTAGCCTATATCTAATTGTTGATGCAGTGTAGGTACCAATAACCAAAGTCTGCCTGTTCCCATGTAACTAACGCATAGGATCTTGATGAGAATATCCATTTATACATATACAGGGTGACGCGGAATTGACGCCGAGGATTTTAAACGGCCTCACGGGGGCCTCACGCAATATAAATTTTTTTCTTCGATTTCATTGTTTGGGCTTCGTAAGTGAGTACAGAATTTGTCCGAATATCAACTATATTTTTCCATACCCATCGTCTTGACTATCCTAAGAATATCTAGCAGCTCAGACCAAGTGACATATCAGTTGATAGAGGTACGAGTGTCGAAATTGACCGGCTGATGGGGGGGGGGGGGGGGGGCTCTGTGATGTCACAGCTTAGAGTGATAGTACGCGCAAATCGGAGACCCCGCGGTTGGGTGACCTCGCGAATGCATGAATAGAACGTATGCAAATTACTCAAAATCGGTATATCTGCACGACCGGTTGTCAGTGGATTCCAAGAAGCCAGGGAAAAAAATTTGCCTAGCCTTCTTCAAACTAGACCCAAATGAAATCATGCAAGCTGACAAACGGCATGTTCCAGGACTGTTTGGCGTTTGAATATGTTGTTCCTCATCCAAAATGAGCGGGCACGTAGTTGTTTGTTTGCTCCAAAAGAATGATTCCAGCCCGATATGAATTTTTCAAAATTTAGAAACATATAACGGTTTTCAAAAATTTGCCATTTTTTTCTAGAAAAATAGTCGCCAAGTCCGTAATTTCCGAACCTCTTCGACGATTCTCGTTTCTTGTGGTCCAGAATCTCGTACTCTGTCAAGTAAGAAAAAAAAACCCCCGAGAATTTTGAAAATTTTCAAAAATATCGTCATGTTTTTAAAGATACAAAAAATCCGCTTTTCTCGAAAACTTCATTTAATTTTATTCTCAAAATTCAGTATGACTTGCAGGGTGATATTGACTGCTTATCCTATCAATGGCGACTGGTATCTATTATTAGTTTCCGAGTAATTAACTATTTTATTTTTCGAATTGTTTTCACCAGTCTGATGCTCCTGCCACTTCGGCTCTTGTTAGAAGTCTCTCCAAAAGGAAGACGAATAAAAAGTATTTCTAATATCAAAGGAATAAAAATCCCTTCAGTAGAATAATTTATCGCCACAAAAAGCATTTCATTTTATCAACAAAAATACGTTACGAGGCCAATAGAGAATACTATGTTATTCACTACGAAAGTATTCAGACGAATTTATTTGCCAAGTCCATTTTGTCCTTGTATAACATTAATTATTTAATTATTTAAGAGTTTGCATATAAATATCAATATCACCCCGCAATACATGCTAAATTTGAGAATAAACAGAAATGGGATTTTGAAGACGAGTGATTTCTGTACTTTTCAAAAACGACGATATCTTTAGAAATTTTCAAAATTTTCAAGATTTTTTATCTTACTTGGCAAATTACGAAATTCTGGATCACAAAAATAACTAGAATCGTTGAAAAAGCTTGAAAATTACGGGCTTGGTGACTATTATTCGAAAAAAATAACAAATTTGCCAGAACCGTTATTTGTCTCTAAATCTTAAAAAATCGATATCGGGCTTGAATAACTTTTTTGAAGCAAACAAACAACTACGTATCCGCTTATTTTGTATGGGGACCGACACATCTCAACGCCGAACAATTCTGACACGAACTCCGCCAGCCTGCATGATTTCATTTGGATTCAGTCTTTATAACATAATAGCAAAGTGTCCTTTCGCAACAACTATAAAATCACTATTCCGCTTGAGAAACCTGTTTTCCTTGGTGCTGATAATCAATAAGAATACAAGTTTCTATGTATAAATTGAACTTCACTAATGTATCCAAAGCATAAATTAAGTGTACCAAGCGGTCGCGTCCTCAGTTGCTGTGCTCAGTTGTCTCAATCTCTGTTTCAAACGGAATCTGATAAATTCAGACTAAGTCAGACGGTGGATTTCTCGGTGTGTTCATCATAAATCGGAGCGAAATTTTCAAAATAGTAAAAATTATTCGTCACTTGCTAATGATAAATTAAAAAATGGTCATTACACCAGCATCTTTCGTCATCACTTGTGCCATTGGCTATGGAATTTTCCGAATAGCCATGTGGCATTTTCGGAGGCGACGTTTATACAAAATGATCTTTAAATTCGAAGGACCGGCAGTTCTGCCGTTTATAGGAAATGCACATCTGTTCATCGGAGATGGCGAACGTAAGTGACACGCTTGTTGATATCAGGAAATTGTCAGTTTTCATTTAAATCCCGAGTGTAGAGGGTTTTCTGAATCGCTCATACCGAATTCGGGGTAAAAATTTGAAAATGCTGTGAGTCAAGAATGCCGTATTCTACGGCCCCATATTGAGTCAACCATTGTGAATTTTGTTCGAAACTGTGATGGAATCAGAGTAGACTTAACACATCTTTCTTTCCACGAACAAATTCGAAAGGTTGATCCACATAAAATTTCAGATATTTTGGGCAAACTCGAGGAGCTGAATAATTCATATCCATCACCGTTTCGAATCTGGCTTGGCCCGCTTCCGCTCTTGCTCGTTTCTGATCCCGAGCAAATAAAGGTGAGATCATTTTATCGTATAAGCTTGACGCGCTTGGTACAGTAGCTCATGACAATGTTCTTACTTCTAGACGGTGTGTCTCAGTCAGAAGACCCGCGATAAAGGCTCTATGTTTGTAAATTTTGGTAGACCATTACTCGGCGCAGGACTTCTCACGGCTCCAGGTGAGTTGATTATCGGTGGTTTCTTGCAAATCTAAAATATCCTGCTCAGTCGGTCCTCAGGATCTTATGCGGTGTTTAATCGTTGACATTCAGATGCATGGTGTTTACTGAGATCGGAAAATCATCAGTGTTGTTCGATCGATAAATAATTCAGAGTGAACAAAACGTTTTCTTCCATTCGATTCACATTTTGTTGCCTCCGAAAATATTGTGGTTCGAGTATGTTCACGTCGGAATTACAGGATCAATTTATCGCACAAAATTTATGAGGTTGCAGCGTCGACATGGAAAGTGCATCGGAAGCTGATACAACCAACTTTCAGTAAAGTAATACTGGATTCCTTCGTCGAAGTATTCGCCGCACAGTCGAGGATCTTGACAGAGAAAATGGAGCGTCACTTGAACGGACAAGAGTTCAAAATATTCAATATCATATCTCTGTGTTCTTTGGACATGATATGCGGTACGTCTGAGACTACGTATCATTTTCCATGTTCCAGTAATTCATGATATATCAGAACATTCTTTCAGAAACTGCTTCGGGTGTCAAGGTGGGAGCGCAGACTCGTCCAGATTGCGACTATGCGAGGGCAATACAGAAGTGAGCCACTTCAGTTGTTGTATCAATAGTTCCAGTAGCTGCTACTTACGGCAGATTCTTAATTCATTTGAATTATAACATGATTATAAACGAATCCGGATTCGTTAAAACAATCCATGCTGTAATTCGACTGCGCACTCAGAATTATGTTGTATTAGCGTAGTTTAATGACACCATCATTTTTAGGGTATTGGCTGGTATCACAAAAAGAATTTCCAACATCTGGCTACATCCGGATGCCATTTTCTACCTTTCGCAACTTGGAAAAGACCAGCGGAAGTACTTGACATTTTTACACAATTTTACCAACAACGTAAGTATATACATATAAAAGCATATCCGTCTTTCACGTTGTATATGTTCTTTGTATCGATCTAGCTTATGAAAATGAAAAGAAAAAAGCTCTCCAAATGCGGCAACCAAGAAGATGAAGCTCGCGATGAAGAGGATACACGTAAGTGATTGAAGCATTCCTGTTTGGCAATTATATACACTACTAGTTCGGAGAGATTCGTTTCCTATGCAACGCTTTTTCCGCAGACTACTCACCACCGCAGAAAAAAGCGTTTTTAGATCACCTCATGTCGTTATCCCAAGAAAATGGTAGCTTGTCCGATAAAGAGATTCGTGAAGAAGTTGATACGCTGTTGGTGGCTGTTAGTATTATGCATGACATACGATTAGTCGTTTGTTAACAGACCTAGAAATCTCATCATCTATCCTCGATAATTCAAACTCCATTTCAGGGGAATGATTCGATTGCTGTCACAAGTTCCTTCACGATGTATATGCTCGCTTCTCATCCAGACATACAGGTGAATATAATTCATTTCTCCCATTCTCTAAGCTTGAACGGAAATCGCAAGACTTTGTCAAGTACTTCATGAATTTGATGGACATTCGATTCCCTGGCAGGAAAAAGTGTACCGTGAACTGTACCAGATTTATGGGGACGATGACGTCGAGAAGCATCCTGTGGCGCCGGAAGACCTGCCGCACATGAAGTACCTCGAACGTGTGATAAAAGAGACACTACGTATCTTCCCACCCGGACCATTTATAACTCGTCAAGTTGCGGAGGATTTGGATGTAGGTCCGTGAATTTTCATTATTCCATCGTTTGTTTCCAGAACGTATAATTGGATTAATAATTCATAAATGATTCGTAAAGAGGCTATGTGCTCAGCTAGTATGAAATTTTCATTCACTTGCGAACAGGTGATCACATTCTGCCAAAGGACAGTACAGTGATCATCGGGATTATGAGAGTCCATAGGAACGCGAAATATTGGCCAGATCCGCTTAAGTTTGATCCGGACAGATTTCTCCCTAAAGAAGTCGCGAAACGACACCCGTATGCATTCATGGCATTCAGCGGTGGGCCAAGGCATTGTATCGGTAAGGCATCGGTCATGGATTCTGAATAGCAATTTCATGAAAATCGCCCTTCCTTCTCCCAGGTAGATGTTATCTGTCGAATATTTCCAATTTTCAGGTCTAACTTATGCTATGATGACAGTGAAGACGATTTTAGCAACAGTTCTACGGAGATATATTTTGAAGAAAGATAATATTGTACCAATTGCTGACATTCGGTTGGCGACGGGAATGTTACTGAGACCGGTAGAACCTCTGAAACTAAGGATCGAGGGACGAACCAGAAGTTCTTTCCGGTGATAGTCAATATTTATTTTTATTTTTTCACCAATTCGTTATCAAAATTCACGTTCCATATTACAGAGTAAATGATGTGTTACCTATACATTGTCCGCGTTTAATGCCGAATTTCGGAGGAAAATTTCAATAATTTCGTGAAACTATGAGAACCGTTCATTTCATTCATTTGCCGCTCAGGTATAGAAAACACTGTATATCAAGTACATCGGAATTCCTCACAAGAGCAATGATTCTGCACGAAATCATCCTGAAGGAGGATCAAGATTGTAGTAATATTGTCCCAGCCAAGAACATATATTCAGATGAAGACAGAAATCCTACTGAACCCACGAAATCAAATAAAATTAATAATCCATAGACAGACGTATTGAAAATTGGCTATGACAAACGAGACGTTGGCCGGGTTTTTCGGGAGGCAAATTCTGGATTGTGAGAAAAGATTCGTACGACAAAATCCACTGACAGAGCGATTATTTCGTCATGACGCGAGATATCGTGTGAGCCGATCGCTCTCGGGATGTATGTTTTGCACCTTAGTTCTCGGGGCAATACCTAATTCATAACCGGATTTATCACATGATTTTATTGCGCAATTGAATTTCAGTGTGCAGTAATGCGGCACGTTGGCATATATATTGACGCCTCGATGTGTTACATAGTAGCGAATGAACAATCGGAACAACTCACCGAATAAAATTTTCGACCAAATTTTATACTTATAACTATAATATTTTGTTGGGAAAATTTGAAAATTAACTGACTAGCAAAAAGTCAATCTATATTTTTTTTTGCTCGGGTTGAAGTGGGCGCGAATCGAAATTCTAACGACTCACGATCTTCCGTAAATGAGTAAATTGTATGAACAAATAAATTACTAATAATATTTAATAAATAATAAATAATGAATAAATTTCATAAAGTAACAAATTGATGTACCTAGTTAACTCCTGTATCTAGTTTTCTATCCCATTAGTGAGCCCGTACGTCGTAATGCTGATGAGTAAATATCAAAGCTTTCATGCATGAAATGTAGTATATTATAGTAAGCTACTCATTTAGTATTCGCAGTATAATGTGTGATCTGGCGAATATCCGTCTGTTCCAAATACCTGGTAAACCTGTCTGGTTATTTTTTTATTTCGGCACTCGCCTACAGTGGGAACTTGTTTCTGAGCTTCTGACCTTGACTTGGAAAAATTCGCCGAACGACAAGCATTTTCATTCATTGTTAGATTAGTTTCAAGTAGGATCTATGAATCCAGTTTTATTCGAAGATCTGATGGAATGTTCCAAGAATCTCAGCATGCAGCCTCATAAAATATGGTTCCGAGATATTCAGAAGTCTGTCCAAGCTTCATGCTTGATATTTATATCTGGTTGTCTGAATTCATCGCTTTGTGAAATGTGTATGAATACCTGTTCGGTTTCAACTGTCGGAAGACAATTTCACAAATATGTACTTTCAAATCTGCACTCGGCTGGCCCAGACAGAGTCATTTCACGGCGAATGATTTCTCGTCTGGAAAAACGGATTTCAAGATCGGTCAACACAAATGCAATTCATTGAATAGAATTTGGTGGATCTTCCAGTGCTTTTCCCCAAGAAATCGTCGAAAACGAGACTTTGCAGTATGTGTGCGTGGGTCTCGGGAGATCATGAGTATAGTCGGTCACCAACCCTGCTCTATAGCTTCCTCGTTGCAAAAAATCTGGATTTGAGTTGACACCAGCCACGCACGTGTGAATACACACATAAACCAAACGAAAACAATCATTTTTATACTCCGGTGGCAACCTGATATCGGCGAAAAAATGCACGTTGTAGGTCGCGCAACTTCCTTTTGAAACCTTTGGAAACAGCATAGTTTCCAACTGGAATTTTGGATGGCATAGCAGCACTCGGGCGTCGATATCGCGCATTCTATCACGCTCGTTTGTTCATTTTTGATAACATTCTATAGACCGCGCACCTACGTGGTTTCTGGTGAACGTAGATTATACAGGTGTAGGCGAACGAATATTTCACGGTGGTATACCTGAATAATGTTATTGATAGAAAATTGTTGAAAGAGATTTTCGTCGGTAGTTTGTTGTACAGACTCAATGTTCGTGTTGATGAGAATCACATGAGAAAGTTCTCTATCGGGATATCCCGATGCATGTGAATACCAAATGAGAGGCTTGCTATAATATACCTACTACATTTTTTGCGAACAAAGATTTTTTGTACGATTTTTCAATCGTATTTCAGGTCACCTTCGTCTCTCGATTCACCGCATTTGTTCAGGTATAAGTAAAATGCGCGTAAATAAGAGTGATGAAACGGTGGAAGAATTATTATAACTCTCCCGTGACTCTTAGTCATGATTCATTATTTTTTGAATAAAATGATGTAAATGATGATCGGTTCTGGGAAAGTCAGAGACTCAATTTTCCATTCCATGTATCGAAATTAAATGGCAAATTTTTCCAACAACGATCACCGTCGACTTTTTCTTGTGAATCGTTAACAAGTTACATAATGGCCATAACATCCCCTTTTGTGATGTGGCACTTCCGAAGGCAACGTCTCTCATTTTTAGCGATTCATAATTTCTTTTGTCCATTAAACTATCGATCCAGGGATGCTTCTTCAGAAACTGCTACGGGTGTCAAGGTGGGAGCTCAGGCAGTCAGAAGTAATTATTACGTGACAATTAGACGGAATAGGAAGTGAAACATTCTCGAGCATTTCGTTTTCTGGTTAATTCAATGAGAAAACCGTACTTCCTCAATACTGGAGGTATATGAATGAAATCACTGTATGGGCGGTCGAACTCATTAATGAAAAAATTTTCCGTCTTTGGTTGCACCCAGATTTCATTTTCATTTTCAGACGCACAAAAAGTTCATTTCAGCGATATATTGTATTTTTTGTTTCTGTCTGTTTATCGGTTACCGAAGTTTTCGTTCTAAATTTCACAGTAGTATTCCCGGACGCTGTGATTTTGATCTGGAAAAATTGCTCTGGGTCCAAATTCTTCATCCTTATCATTTCAACCGATCCGAAACTCGTCCTCAGGGTATACTACGACGGATTGTTTGCAATATTGGTATAATCATATCGGATCCTTTCTCAATGTTGTGGCACATCTCATTCGTCGCAGGATAAAGTTTGGGCTGAGCAAGAGGTAGATGGTCGCTCGAACCTTGAACCTGATTGAACCCATTCCATCCGAAGTAACAAAGAAAGTAGAGAAGACCGTCGGACCAGGCGAAACTGGCACCATAGCAAAGCGGGCGCCAAGCTGAAAATGATTATAATTCCGTTGACATTCACTTTGCATAGTATTCCGATGATCTTTGAACCAAGGACGCTTAAGGATTTAGCGGCATAACCAAGAACCGCATCAATGTTTTTTCTCTTCTCTATTCATAGAATGCCAATTTTTCAGAGTTTTTTCCGTTGAAGATTTCTGACCGATTTTCCACAATTAGAATAAATGAATAGATACATAAATGGACAAAATAGCAACATGAAATAACTAAAAATTCTAACACTGTACATCTGCATAAAATCGGTTGTAAAAAAGTCACATGTAAGTCGCATTGACGTTAGAAGTAAATTGGAAAAACATGTTATCTGATAAAAAACTTGAGTAGGAATCATTCTGATATAATTTGATTTGTATAATATGCATCGTTACTATGAAACCATGTGGGTTAACCATCAAACTAACCTAAAGAATAGAGCTATATGAAAACGTAGTTGCTGAAGTAGAAAATGAAATACAATCTCTAGAACGTCCGAAAAAATGTTAGAGAACTGTTGTTCAATAAAATACATTGTCCCAGTAGCATGAAGATGGCGGTTGGCCCGGGCGAAAAATCGTTCAAAAAAACAAAGACGTTGTTTTTTTTTTGTATGCAAAAATCGACCTTCAAAAACGAAACTCCTATCTATCGTCACTCGGGCCACTAATTAAGAATTACTGTATAAAAATTTCAGGTAAAATCTTAGTCCCATAGATCAAGAATAAAATAAAACCTCGAATGATCCATATTGAAAGTTTTTTTGCAGACTGCACAGACACTGATTTTAAGTGGTCATGTCTTTCCACGTGAAAGCTTTTCAATTATCAAAATTCAACATTTCCAAAATAATGAAGAGAATCAGTTTCACTCCGACAAATTTCTACCCGAATATTGAGCCCCCCCCCCGGGGGGGGGGGGGGGGGGGGGCGGGCGTACTAAAGCCACGGGGATTCGAAATACGAACCTATGTGAAAACAAGCCACAAAAGTTTCATGAAAATTGACCAGCACCGAATTTGGGAGTAAATCTGACTAGAATCGAAATATTCGGTGAAACAAAATTTGAAAAATTGCGGCGTGGATGACAAAGTCAGAAAATATCCTTGAATTGTTTGTTGGGAAGAGAAATGTAGTAGTGTGCCAATTTCGTCGATTCTAAATCTAAGTTGACCAGAAAAGTTGTTCGACGTATACGTAATCTTTGCGATAGAATTAAGGTTGGCTTTCGGAACCATAAATGTGTGTGAATGAATATTGCTCTCGAATGAAGATGAAACGGAAAACATTCTCAAGTTGTTCTCAAACATATGATCAATCTTGCCATCGATGCTCGGCCACCACTCATCAGCACAATATCCATCGCAAAAAATCACATCTGCGGATAAAACTGGATTAATGAATTCGGCACGGAGTAAATGAAACAATATAAAAATAAACCAGTTGTTTCCGGGGTCCTTCCAGACCGGACAAACCCGTTCCTATACGTAAATGCGAGAGTAGATCACTATATAGCGAGTAGTCACACGTAATGTAGCTGACATTCCGAATACATGTGTAAATGTCCGCGAAAGTGAATCGCTGCGGATGGAGATTTTCCTTTGATTTTCCCCTGTTTCAGTAGTGGTCATCACCGATTTTAGATGCATCACATTTATCCAGATGAAAATGTATAAATAGAAGCGATTAAGCTGCGGAAAAGTCAGTCGGTGGGTCTGCGCCCGTCCTGATTCTACTTATATATGTGTCGATCAGAATACTTTACCGATTCCGAATGAAAGTTCAGGAAACAATTTTCTACAATATTCACTGAAACGGATTAACGGGAGGAAAATTTCATGTGTACGAAAAAAATCCCTGATCACTTCTTGCGCCCCGTCAATAAGATATCAAACGGCCATGACGTTGGCTTATCTTCTTGTTACCTGTGCAATTTTTTCTGGTATATTGCAATTTGTCTTATGGCACTTTCGGAGACGACGCTTATACAATTTAGCCTCGAAATTCAGAGGGCCAACAGTTATGCCTTTCATTGGAAACGCGCATCTGCTTGTTGGAGATGGTGAACGTAAGTGCGCAGTTTTATTTTTCGTTCAATCGAATCCAAAAGCGAATTTTTAAATATCGTCAAATTTTAGACATTCTTAACAAATTGAACAAGTTATATGCCTCGTATCGTTCGCCGTTTCGCTTGTGGATTGGACCACGTCTATTCATATGCACTAGCGATCCGGAACAAGCTAAGGTGAGAATATTCCAATCAAATTGAGAATAGTGGGTCAAACTTGAGCTCATAAAACCAGAAATTTAATTCCAGGTGATATGTATTGATTCAAAGACTCTAGGGAGAGGCGACATCTTGGATTTCGCAGGCCCATTCTTCGGCACAGGACTTTTCACAGCTCCTCGTGAGTATATGATTGCTTTTCGAAATTGATTTCGGGTAATAAATAATTGAGAACAAAAAATAGACTCAGTCATCATATAGTTCTAGATCATTGATGCAATTTTTTGCAGCAAAAAAATGGTACGTGCATCGAAAGCTGATCCAGCCTACATTCAATCAGAAAATGTTGGAGTCCTTTGTCGAAGTATTTGCACGCCAATCGGAAATATTCAATGAACAAATCGAACAGTATTTGGACGCTCCAGAATTTGACATTTTCAATTTCGTAGCTTCATGCACTTTGGACATGATCTGCGGTACGTTATCCGCGACTCATTTCAAGTGGTGCTTCATTGATATTGTATTCGGTGGATAAAGCCTCTCTTTTTCAAATTTCAGAAACTGCTATCGGCGTCAAGGTGGGGGCGCAGACTCATCGAAATTTTTCATATGTGAATGCAGTGCAAGGGTGGGTCAATTTAATTCGTCTGCTATTTTTTAATCTTCTTTACCAGTGTCAGCTAATGGTGGTTTTATAATTCTGCATCACATTCAGGGTAATGAAGAATTTCTGCACGAGATTTTTCCACATATGGCTACATCCAGATTTCATTTTTTACCGCACGCAAGTCGGCAGAGATCAACGAATGCACATCAAATATTTGCATGACTTTACTGTCAACGTGAGTATGAAAACATATCTACATCTCCTGCCAAACATAAGCATTACCCGATTGCAACAAACCATTCCGAATGTGGATCTCGACAACCTGTCAACGACTTTGATGATCAAAACTCTGTTACCAAATAAAGAACGTAATTTCATTGTCACAATCACGCGTAAACTGATCTGACAGTGAACTTCCGGCTGATAATGCAAATTTAGAACGAAATGCGATCACTTCGATTATTTTACTCCATAGATCATCCAAACAAAAAAACAAGAGCTGTTCGAAAGCAGCAGTCAGCCGGATACAGCTGGAACTGAAGATGAAACATGTAAGTAATGGAACAGATCGGTGAGACTGATAATCGAATCTCAGATATTGGATCCAACTTGCACCTAGCTGGGTCTGGCTAAACCAAGAAATCCTTTAGATGCATGGGTTCAAAATCACAGTAGATTGATCCGTGACCATCTTCCCTCATTGTATAACGATCTATATTCCTTCAGATAAGTCGAAGCCTGGAAAAGAAACTTTTCTAGATCGTCTCATCAAGATGTCCTACGGAAATGCCAGTTTATCGGATGAAGCCATTCGCGATGAAGTCAATACGATGGTTTTAACTGTAGGTATTCGTTTTCCTGGTTTCCTCCTCAAACACTCGTACCAATTTCAATTCTGTTTCAGGGTAATGACACGTCAGCTATTACAGCCGCCCATGTGCTGCTAATGCTTGCTTCTCATCCGGAAGTTCAGGTGTGCAATGCACTTCCTCTAATTCACTTTGTGTGCCGATAACCGTACCTTGGCTCTCATGAAAATTTGATCCTGGAATAGGAAAAGGCGTACGAGGAAGTCTATGAAATTTATGGAGATGATGACATCGAGGAGCACCCCGTAACCGCAAAAGACCTGCGGCGGATGAAGTACTTGGAACGAGTATTGAAAGAAACAATGCGTCTATTTCCTGTCTCCGCTTTAATCGTTCGTTCGGTATCGGACGATTTGATTATGGGTGAGTGAGTTTTTGTGTGGTAATTTCCTAGTTTCATTAAATTTGACCATTTTTCGTTTATTGATCGAGATTCTGTAATTATAAACAATGACCATTGATCTCAGGGGGTCACACTCTCCCAAACGGAAGTTCAGTCGCCATTAATATCCTAAGTCTTCATAGAGACGAGAAACACTGGCCCGATCCCTTTAAGTTTGATCCGGACAGATTCTTACCTGAAGAAATTGCGAAACGACACCCATATGCATTCATGGCATTCAGCGGTGGGCCAAGGAATTGCATAGGTAAGGTTTCTTCAGCAGCAATCGTGAACACGTACTACTACTGTTGGAACGTATCGAATTTTGACAAATGAAAGTCTTTATACATTTTTTTTCTCTTTTTTCTCTCTCAAATTCAGGATTCAATTACGCCATGATGTCAATGAAAACGTTGATCGCAACAGTTTTACGGAAATATATCGTGAAGAAGGATAACATCGTGCCAATTGAGAATATTCGATTGAAAGTAGAAATTTTAATGAAAATGGTAGACCCAGTTACGCTAAGAATTGAGAAACGGATTGCCAAATAAATTTCGTTCACGTACTTTCTCACTTCTACTGTTGAGAGTCGTCGTCGGATTTATGAAAATTATAATAAATAATTTTCGAAAAAGAACTTCCCATTTTATTTTATTCCATCTCAATACAATTTTACGCCTTCTTGATTTTATGAGACAAAAGCTACACGTCTTGAAAAATTGATATTTCGATCATGACCGTGTATAAGTGTCGTGTAAGTTGGAACCATACTCGATAAAAGCGGAGGAGCAGTACGAAACACGGAGCAGATATTGAATAGTGGTTTCTGTTCTGGAAAAAAAACGAAACAGTTCGTTAGTCAATAAATTTATTCCGGCTTCTAATTGTTCACACTACTATTCGAATTTATGAAACGAACATCCACAAATGAATCACGGTCTGAGCAAGAACTGTGGAGAAAGATTGTGAGCGCTCTTTAGAAATCGAAGAACATTTTGGAGAGAGCAAAGAACATGGATCAGACATTGAATGCATAGATTATTATGCACTCAGAGAAAAGCTTTCATTATTACACGAATGGAGAAATTTTGTGTTACTGTTGGTAACAATTTTGTTCATGCAACTTACAAAACTTCGTTGGGCAAACAAAAATTTCGCTAACGAACAAAAATTTGAATATTCAAATATTTCATTAATACGAAAAAGATGCAAATTTTAATTAAATTTAACTCACTCGGTCAGAAATATCATGCAAACCTGCGGTACGAAAGCGTTAATTCAAATTATTCCATTTAATTATCATAGGTTTTAATTATGCGCTAATGACAATGAAGACAATGTTGGCAACGATTCTCCGGAAGTATGCTTTGAGAAAAGATAATATCGTGCCGATTAAGGACATTCGAATGAAGCTCGACTTTCTACTATACACCACTAATTTTCAGCATACTACTCAAACCCCATGATTAGTCACAGAGCGCCAATAACCGATATCTTCGGGTGGTTACGATGTTTTATGGGCATTTCTCTTTCGTCGAATCCCGGATCTCCATGTAGAAGTGAACAATATTGGCCAGAAACGTTTAAATTCGATCATGACAGATTCCTCTCTGGAACAATTACGAAACGACGCCCATACGCGCTCACGGGATTCAGTGGTGGACCAAACAATTGTATAGACGAAGAGCAATACCTGCTACAACACAATATAGGGAGTTCAAAAGGATCTACTGATATCTCCTCGTCTCCATATTACATACTTATAGGTATATCATTTGTCCCACTTGCGGCAGCATTGAAATGAACAGGATCCGCAAAATATTCAGAACTATGAATCAGTTCAAACAGCTCTATTACGGGTGCTATTTTCTATCAAGCATCGCTCTTTCTTGTAAAATTATGGCATATGTCGATAGCCATGAACTTTTTGAGAAGCATTTTATAATTTCATAAATTACGCCATGCTGTCGACGAAGACGACGGTCACAGCTAATATGTTTTGCGTATTTCACAGCTATGGACAATATTGTGCCAATTGTGGGTTTAGATTGAAGATTGAAATTGAACCAAAATCGGTTGATCCAATTACATTACAAATTGAAAACCGAAGAAGAAATTCATACCTACCCGTCAATTATTATTACATTACTTTGGTCATTTGTGATGGATGTAATACCAGTTTTGGCCATCTAGCTTGGTACCGGCTGTGGCCACAACTGATACAAGTTGATCGCCTCAAGGTGGCCATCAAAATTGCAAAGAAAAAAATGTTACACCATGATATCGAAGAAGTTGCATTTAAAATTTGCATTAGGGTGGCATATTTATATAATTGAATCAATAATTAGATACGTTAATAGTATTAGTAACGAATACACGATTCAACAGCAGTAGCCCAAAATGATACAGTGACAACGGATGGTACATTATTCTTGTATCGAGCGTGCTTCACAAATCATGTATGTAATACCAATGGAGTATCAGTATCACAGCTTCTCATGTCCGCGCCTCATTAAATGCAACCCGCATAACGGATTAGAGTTCGCTTGCATTAAGCGAGTCGGGGGACAGCACGGGAAAAAGTTGTTTCCTATACATAGTACTTTCTTATATAAAAATTAGTATATTTCATTGAGTTTTTTCATTCGGTTTACTGTGCTAGTTTCTAGTAAGTTTTTAGAATACACCTCGTGTAGTTCCTTCACAGAGAGATGTTTCTTGTGATTGTTTGTTGTACGGGTGACAAATTTACCAATATACTCGCTTGTAATGACTTTTGCAGAAGCCGTTTCGAAAACGAGAATCATATATTATCGCAAATGACTCGATCGATTTTGTTAAAGCTCTGGAATTTTATTGAGTACGATGGCAGAAAGTGGTTGAGTATTTCACTTCTCCGAAACATTGATTGGATTTGGTGAAAAATGAATATTCCCTATGCTAGCTAGGTTAGATTGCCAGTGGCGACTCTAATCGCCTCTTAAGGTCGGTCGCGGAGAGTCCCAGCTCTGTCACATCATTGCATTCTATTCCTGTTCGCGATGGGACTCTTTTTCAACTTCTTGAGCAAGTTACACCATGCAGTTGACTAACTATTTCTATTTGGATTTTTTCACCCATTCTTCGGGTCACAATGAACAATCTATCGTATGGAATTTTCGATATCTCTACGGATTCGCAGAAAAACAATTTAAAAAAACGGGGAAAAAATCTATTTTTCCAAATTTCATCAATGTGAGGTATTTTGATATGAAAAATGATATTGAGATACAAATCAGCGAATCTGTGCCGTTAACGGTTCTGGATGTGAAATTTTTGGTACCCGACTCCCTTAACCATTCATCGACAATATCGTCGATGACAGTTATTTTGTTGATCATTTATGTTTTTGAAGTTATATAATCCGTGTAACGTCGATGTATGATGAAAAAGTACATTCACAACAGTTTTTTCGACAACAAAATTCATTGAAAATTCATCTCCTCCCATAATTTCGAAGATTCAGAATTGCCGATTTTCACACATGTTCAGAAGACGGATTTGAACAAACATTGTGGATTTTCGGTATCTTAATTTTTTTCAAAAATTAACATTTCGTGAACAGCCTGAAATGATCGAGTCGACGTCCCGTTTCAGGTGGTTATTTATATCGAGGAACATAGCCAGGAAATAAATCAACAGCTCTCTACGCCCGATATTAAGTGGAGTCAATTTTAGAATGCAGCCCCCCTCCCCCAAAAAAACCAAAAACGCTCCGTACAGTGTGTCAAGGAATACCTATTTGTACTAAACTTGGAAAAGTTTTGTTGAGATTTGATGCACAACGAGTATCTAGGAATCACAGCAAACACAATTTGGTAAAACAAAAATCATTCCACGAACGAACGTCAATGTTTTCTGGGCTGTCAGTGCTTACTGATAATACATATACTTATATCAGTGTCCGTGCTCAACCAAAATGTGGAGTATCTTTTTTGTTTTCAATTTGTTATTCTACTCCCGATTTCTGTAATTACTTCTGATGCCTGTACTTACTTCCGATCTCCGTAATTCGTATACCTATATGCAAAAAAATTCTGTATTTTGAATAATTTTGATCGCAAATATTATTATGAACTGGTATTCTTTCTACGTCTCTCTCTTTCACGCACGCCTTATGTCTCAGATTGAAATCGGTGCTCAAATTGTCACTCTTTATACGAACTCGTAACTCGTTGCGTCTATAAGTGTCACGATTTACGTGGCCCGCGATGTATTATACCTTGTGAGTGAAAGTAAGTCAGGGGCAGAGGAACGGGAACCACGACGACGCAACAACCCAACACGCCCAACATCGTAATCTTTAAATTACAAACAAATTATTATAGGTATGTATGTATACATGTATGTATGTCTGTATGTATGTATATACGAGTATGTATGTATGTATATACATATCTACCACCTACCTTTTTTCCTTTCATTTGTCATGTATGAGTAACAGCTGTACGAACCTACAATTTTTGGAACTCGATTTTCGAAATCACTATTTTAGTATCTCGGTATTTTGGAAATTGAAAGTCCACGTGAAAAATCTATTCTTAATGTACGAAGAAGAGATAAAAAGCCACGATAACATTATTCAACGCTTCATAATCCGTCGTCATAATTAAACACAGTTTCCTTCATTATTTCGAGTATAACATACAAGAGCTATACACAATAATTTATTGAATTCAGTATAATTGCGTTACATATCATATCAAAAATACAAAACATGTGATTGTCAAGTACGAAATTACCTAAAAACATTTATAATTTTCAATACATCACGATCTTATGCCACCATCGAAAATATATCTTTCGAAACAAATTGATGAAAAAGAACTTCTTCCGCGCCGTTCTACCCTCTAAACTAGAAAAAAAGAAATAAATACCAATCCAAAAATTACATCCTTCGTCCCTTCGCGGAAAACCCCTGTTTCACAATCGATCGAAAACTTATGAGAAAATACCCCGATTACCAGGCGTAGGAAGCACCAAGACCAGAGAATGTCGTATGAGCTACGACTCCAGCCGGAGAATAAGCAACTGGGGTAGCGTATGCCGTCTTAGCAACAACTGGGGCGCTGTAGGCGTAAGTCGGTGCGGCGTATGCGGTCTTAGCAACAACTGGGGCGCTGTAGGCATAAGTAGGTGCGGCGTATGCTGCCTTGGCAACAACTGGGGCGCTGTAGGCATAAGTTGGTGCGGCGTATGCAGTCTTGGCGAGAACCGGGGTGTTGTAGGCATAAGTTTGCGCAGCTGGAGCGTAGGAGTAAGTTGTCGGAGCAGCAGCGTAGGCGTAAGCGGGGGCTGCAGAGATGAATTTAGCGTCATTTGTGACACGAGTGTCGTATTTCCTGACGCTGGAGAAGGCGGTATCTACTGCTTTGCTGTAGTGAGAAACTGCGGAGTTTCCGTCCAAAGAACGGAGGGTGCTTTCGTGAGAGGAGCCGATCGCTGGTGCGTGAACTGATACTGGGGACGCTGCGTAGGAATATACTGGCGATGTATGCGCTGCGGCGTAAGTTACGTGCGCTGGTGCTGCAGCTGCGTATGTCACATGCGATACTGATGGGGCGGCACTGTATGCTACTGCTCCATGTTCCACGTAACCCTGGGCTACTGCCACTGCAGCGAAGAGAACTACGAACTGAGATAAGCAAGTTGTGCATGAAATTTGAGGTTTTTCCAATAAAATAGATGAATGTGTGTCGCATGGAATATTCTGAATAGAATTCAGGGGGGAATTGGGAACCGTGGAGCGAAGAATATGACGAATGAATTAAATTGCGGGTTTTTTCCGACCAAAAGGAACCATTTGGACAGAATTCACAAATTTTTTTTGGTATACAATTGGGAAATTCTCACCCACTGAAAATCGTATTCAGCCCTCTATATAAGCAGATTGATCTTCTCATTGTCTCATTGATTGATAAAATAATTGATATTCTTTTCTAATCCAAGTAATTCGTGGATACAATTGAAATGAAAAGATGTGAGGAAACGTTTACAAACATTTTCCGATAAAATCCTTAGTTTTGAATCGAAATCGAATGAAATGGAGCCTGCAGTCTCCGTTGAAAATAGAGAGGGGCTATATCTTCCCAAATGCCCAAAGATGATTAACGAAATGTCTACGTATCATATGAATACTGTACCTTGAACATGTTTTGTATGGGATATTCGTTCAGGTCTACGATCGAGGTAGATATGATGTCTTTTGTGAGCTCGTTGGGGGTTTATATACCTACTACGAGATGGGAGATGCGAGGTGCGATCTGATTTCGCAATTTTCTGGAGTAGTAGCAGCATGTAGTAGTGGCTCGGCTCAGCCCGGCTCTTGCGATTTCTCTGTAATATCGGTAGAAAGAAAATAAAAGAATAAATTAAGTGAGCAAATAAGTAAATAAGTGAGTAAGTAAGTAAGAGCGAGGAGGGGTCTTCAATGCCGAAGGTCTGGGTTATAAACGCCCAAGCCAGCATCCACTTGAGTACCTGCCTACCTGCCACCAATAAAATATTTCTCATTAATGAATAATGGGCTTAAACCCATTTACGCAATACCCGGACTCTCCTCGGGGCCGTCTGAACTTGCGTCTCAACTGTTGAGGTCCTTCGCGCTCGAGGCTGCTCTGAATAAAACCAACGTAATCCTGGAGATAATCGATTCCATGCACTATTCCCACGATAATAATACAGAATCCATACGAATTTGATAAAAATCTTAACGCCTATTTCATCATCGTATTAATTTATCGATAATCTTGATGATAAATTGCTCGATAATTAATTGATCTTCCTGTGTATAGTATAATAACAGAGAAGCAAGCTCACTTTTCTTTCTCTGTTTTTATTCCGTTTTTTTTTTCTCAAAATCTTGGCACAAAAATGAAAAATTGGAAGGCAGTCTACAGTTTAGAAGCAAAAAGATCAAGGTCTATGAGTTCATGATTGTTTTCTTGTCTTTTCGACCATTTTATTATGTATTTTTATTAAATACAGGGCCCGTGCCGTCTTCCCAATATTAAAAATGCTAATTTCTGTCGCCTTGGGCGTCGGCGGGGCTGTACGACGCGGCAGCGTGGCGGTTTATCGAGAGTAAAAGTTAAACCGATGCGTTTGTTATACTTGCCTACCTGTAATCCGTATGTATGCTACATTCATACATACATCCAAACAATTGTAACCGGTAGGAGGTAGGTTAGTATAGGTATATAATAATGTACAATACCGTCGATGAGTTACGCATGACTTGATTATTATCAACCGACTGCAGCACTTTGGTCACGCCCTTTGGCCGCAGCTATATTAGACATGCCAATAATCGTTGTGATTGATATCTGACGTTTTATAAATCCCAATTATCTGTATACTATGGGTGTCTGTATACTGCGTTATACTCTCGAATTGATATAAATTTTCGTTTCTGATTGACAAGAATCATTACTAATATAATTCCATTAGAATCGTCGAGAGAAAGATTCAATTCTCCCGGGGTCCATATTTCGCCTCATTTTTTCTTTCGAACTGGAAACATGGAGAAAAAGAGAGATACCATATTCCCAATATTCTTTGGGAGTTTGAGGATCCCGAGATCCGCGAGGATTTTAGTTTGTATTTCACGATTTATTTCAGAATCGAGAGAAGCTACAGCTGATTAATTATTTCGTCTATAATTAACTGCGAGGTCTGGACCGAAACGGTGCAGAGGATTTACTCGCAATTTGATAACCTATAGCACCAATTGGTCGTGCGTCGCGCAAAATTTGTTTTCGGTTTTAGCCTGATAATTGAAGCAACATAGTTTAATGAACGCACAGATTTCTGAAAATTTGAACTTTTCTGGAAATCACTTGAACGAGTTTCTCCAAAATTCATATCTAAAGAGAGTTTCAAGTTTCGAATATCATATATGACATATTGCGACATTCAATTGTATTGTTTGCTGATGAAAAAGCAAAATATATTACAGTATACGATTATAGGAAGGAGAATATGTGCAATTTCATCTTTCTGATTCTATTTCTCAATACACGTACGACGTACTCTTTCCTCGTTCTTTTTTCCTCTCTTTCTTTTGGATATGAAATAATGAATATAATGAATCCATGATGCATTACAGATCACAACTCCAATTTCATTGCCCACGATTACATATATAATAGAGTAGCGATTGGATCCATTGTCTGCAGGCATTAGATCAGCGCCTGTATAAGATTTCGAAATGAGTATTAAATTAGTGTATACCTCCTAGATCTCATAGTAGGTATAGGTATGCTGGATTTATAGTTTAAAATTTTGTCGAATCTGCAGATCGCAACGGGAACGAGAAAGGGAAATATAACATACAAAAATTCCGAACGAGAACAAATTGAAATGAATCGTCATAGATAATTATGTATCATTCTATTATCTCGTGTGTTCGTAATTTAGGAGCAATCAAGTATTCGAATTTGATTTTGCGATTGCGTATTACAACATACAGTATACTAACCATAAATATCTACCATCGACCCAAGTTGTGCTCGCGTTAATAATTATAATCGTTTCGAGTTTCATAATCCGTGTATCCAATTTAGCCCATATATTAATCCATCTAAATAATATATCAAAATCCATCTATAGTACTCGAAATTGAAAGCTGTAAAACTACCTAAATATTATTATATACCTACGTCTGGTAGAGTGAGTCACGCAAATACTAAAACCGCTTTACACGATACATATCCTCTGAGAAATGGTTTATCAACAGTTTATATTTTTCGAAATTCCTTGTATTCTGCAACCGAAATTCATAATAATTATCAGAATCTTGTGGCGAACACTTTTGAACACATTGTTTGACGGCGTTCCTAATTTTTTCGCCGAGAAACAGAAGACAGAGATGAAAAACGATAAAATGAATGAGAAACATGAAAACAAACGAACAAAATTATAAAAAAAAGTAAAATCCTATTACGGTACGATTATTTTACAGCTTGTTAAACTAATTGTTCCAATTAATCTCTTTCACGTGACGTATAAATCATCTATTATAAGGATAGCTCTGTAGAATACCGTAGTGTGGACTCATCTGTCTTTCCAAAATCCGGAGCAAGGAAACACGGATTCCATTTATAGGCCAGACGGCAGCTATATACTTTGCCGACGAAAAACGTTCACAAAGATTTCATTGTTTCCAAAATTTCATTTAGATGTACGTGTCTGACGAGATTCCAACATTTTTTCCTCTTCCTATCTCCACCCCGACCACGAAGATGCAAAACAGGTACAAAGAGTCAGTTCTTCAGAAATGTTTTGGTTTTTGAATGAACGACAGCCAAGATAAGTCAATATCGAAATAAAGTTGATTAAATTTCCGACAATAAAGGTTCTATAAAAACTGATATCAGGATTCATAGCAACTTCTAAAGCTGTAATCCCGCAAAGTTCAGAAATTTTTTGGCTGGTACAAAATATCGATACGTAATATCAATTTTCACTTACCAAATTCCACTTTTCACTCGTTTTCGGTGGCGACATATTTCGTTGTTGCTGATGATCAGAAAGTTTGAATCCTACGAAAGCATTCGCGATCCCTTTCTCATAGTGAATTTAATTACCAATAATTCAAGTCATACGACATATATATTCTGGCCTACGAAGAACAGAAAGTGAAATATTTTTGGGAAATTCAATGTTTGTACCATTTCTGTCAGCTTCGACGTCTGAGAACTCAGAATTTTGTCAATCACAAGCGAACAGCGAAGCTGTATGCAGAAAAAATAAAGTCTTCTTGCAACATTCTTCAACAATTTTCGTCGGTTTTATCGTCCTGCAGCCGGCCTACTAAATACGACGAGAGATATAATGTTGAAATACATGTAGAACAACAAGCTGTACAATAAATATAATTAGGAACCTGATTACGATTTCGATGTTGGTTGAAGTAAGAACAGGGTATGTTTTCTTCAATTTGTATTTATAGAAAGAGAAGCTAATTAATTCTTCCGAGAAAGAAACTTCATTCAGATTTAATTACCGAATTTGCGAAACGGTTACAAAATCCTAAAAACAAACGTGAAGAAAGCAATGAACGAATAAATTTACCAATTATTCTTGTATTTAATTAACGTATTTTATGATAATGAATAAAAAGATATAGACAGAAATCAATTAACATTAAGTATCTAGATCGAGGTTAGTGGATCCAGAAACAGAAGAAGAGAAGAAATAAACGTGTTTTTCAATAATAAATAAAATAGCCATACGAATAAATTTGAATAATTTATCATGTATTTACATACATATATTTATATATTACAACATAAAAGGTACAAAAACATGTGTTCCTGTATGTGAAGATCTGGAAAAACGTTGTACACGTCGCATGCTGCGAGAAAAATAGAAGAGAAAGAATAGAACGTTAAATAATAGTATATTACGCAACTAGGGAGAAAAATTAGACTATCTCAAACTGCGTATGATATCATCACAGTTTGGGACTGTCTAATTTACTTCCCGTGTTGCGTAGACTATTTTCCGCCACACCAGTGACGGAAAGTTCGATATTTTCCGCTCAAACAGGGCAAAAATGAGATACTTTCCGTCGAGGTGTGGTGAAAATTTGTATAAACCTAACACCTAAAACACAGTAATGATAATTCATAGTTTCTTCCATATTTCTCCGTCATCTGGCTAGATCCCGTTGTAAAGACGAATTACCAAGCGTATGATGCGCCAAGTCCGGAAAATGTAGCGTGAGCTACAACTGGTCCTGGGGCAGAGACATGGGGGGCTGATCCATAGCTGTAGGCAGCTGGGGTCGCTCCGTAGGCGTAGGCAGCTGGGCCAGCACCGTAGGAATAGGCAGCTGGTGTTGCGTAAGCAGTTTTTGCGATCAGAGGCGCTGAGTACGCATAAGACGGGGCTGCATAGGCGGTCTTAGCGATGATCGGAGCATGCGCAGCGTAGGCAAGAGGAGCAGAGGCAGCATACGACAGAGGGGCGGAGTAGCCGAGGTGAGATACAGCTGGGGCAGCTGAGTAGGCGTAAGTTGGTGCAGCGTAAGACGTAGTGGCGTATATTCCGGGGTTGCTAACGCGGACATCGGATTTGCTCACAGATGAGTAAGGGGTGTCAATTGTCTTCGAGTAGGTTGAAATCTGTGCTAGATTTCCCGGGCTTCGCAGGATGTTTGATGATCCAGACGTAATAGCTGGCGAAGCGTAGCTCAGGGATGGCACTCCGTAGCTTATCGCTGCTGGTGCTGCTGCGATACCTCCCAAATATCCGGCGTTGGCGACCGCGAGGGAAGCGCAGAGAACGATTAGCTAGAGGAAATACAAGAAATAGACAAACTTCGCCTAAAAACAATAAGAACTTATTACTATTGTTTTTGTTTTCTACTTTTTTTGTTACTAATCGTCATTTTGTAGTTGAGGACTTTGCTGAAAACCGAGGTGATTCAGTTTAAACGAAAATTTCGAGAGATCAATAATCAGAGAGTTAGAGAGTAACAAATTTGAAAACCGTAACGGTCCCTCAGCCGCCAGATATTACCGCCGGTTGGCGGGCACTACGATCTGAGAACTTTGGACGGCTCTAATTCGTGAACTATCGGACCCACAAATTTTTTTTAAAGACAATTTTATATCAGATTTTTGAGCGGTATACGAGAAACTTGAGAGGCTATGAATCACTGTATAGTAGTTATGGTCTCTCAGTGAATATACCTTGAATGCCATTTCTAGGTGAGCTTTGATCCTGCTGTGAGTCGAAGATTGAAGAATGATGCTTAGTCGTTGGGGATCGAGTGTTTTATACTCTTCGAGATCGCACCACGCCCGGGAACCGGGTCCCAGATTTGAGGTCCGGTTTTTGCGTAGACCTTAGCGCTAAGAGGCTCACACACTCTTGTTCGAATTTTCAAGACTATTTTGCATTTTTGCTTGTTGTTTTGTAAATTTATGCATGTCGGGCTTGTTTGCTTCGTTACGGATTTGGGACACTTGAGTTATGACATTCCTTGATGGTCTTCAAGTGGGCTGACTACCGCATGCAGCCTGTCTGTCTACTCTGTAACTTAACTCGCACCACTGTGCAAGATACCGCTATAGGAAAGTAAAAGTTGTTGTCGTCGAGCATTGACCATTGTCACTTGAAATCCTATTCAACAAGATCAATCACACACCTACGTTATATAAAAATGAAGAACGAATATTATTTCATCGTGGTATTTTGCAAAACCAAAAGCGGATACAAAAATAAAACACCATTTTCCCTATAACTAAACATACGAAACCCATCCTGCCACTGATTTCAAGAGTCATATTAATACAAGGTTTTCTCACGGCGCGGTTACTCCGCCCTGAGTTTTAGTTACCTTGATGAAACGGTGGTCCACCTTCCAGGACTCGTCTTGGTGAGGTCCAATTTTTACTCCACTTTGTGGAGAACCTTGAAAACCTGAAAGAAGACAGAGAAAAAAGGGAGAGGCGTGGCATGGCGTCGCGTGGCGCGGTGTATGGTGCATAGCCCCATACGCGAGGTAAAGGTCTCTTACAGTACTTAAAGCGAGAAAAAAATCTCTGCGGTATACATAATATAGCACAAAAATCCAGTGCATCCTTGGCGGGCTTTTAGGTCAACGATAATAATAATATCTGACCAGACTTGGCAAAATGCATCTCGATACGAGGTCGCCTATAATTGGATTATTGTTCTGCAAAATGCACATGATGAATTCAAAATTTTTGTAGCCTCCCTTGTAATTGAAATTGATTCACGACATTTTGTTCGTTGCAGGGGAGACTATTCTCTTCATCTCCGTAATGAACTATTTAGCTTTCAATTACTGATCACATACAATTTTATTTTCAATTCAGATGTCCGGATCACTTTTGAATGTTAGTCAACAATTTTTAACCGAGTATTGAACTCAGGTGAAACTTTATGAGCTCGGGAGAAGAGTTTCGCAACTGTAGGTAATACAACTGCATGGTGTAACTAGGAGTGCATGCGAATATGACACTCGACCGCCGAAGCGACACAGAACACCTAATCAAGAAAAATTTGGAAAATAATACATTGCATGGAGAGAAATATGGTTAGAAAATCGGTATAAATAGCTTCACGGATTTGCTTGATGTATTCAAATCGCAACTTGCACTCCAAGAAGCAACTACAACAACCCCATCAACGATCTCAACATGTTCAAAGTAAGTTGAGTGAAATATCTAAAGTCAATCACATGCAGCCGTGGTTAGTATTTGGCAACACAACAGCAAGAATCTCAACTCAGAATATCCGATCTGATAATGTGGTTAGAAACACCGAGTTCAAAAATTCTCTTCATTGCCGGTTTGGAAAATATTGCATAAAACATCGAATGTGCTCTCCAAAAATTCTCTCTCACCTCTTGCTCAACGACTTTGTCGAGCATATTATTCATCTCTCTCTGTCTTCAAAAGTTATCGGAACCGGGAGAGAAACTCTTCTACCTAGGTAATTCTTACTCTTGAATATCGAATTTTCTAATTTCAGCTCGTGGTTATCTGTGGTTGCCTGTTGGCCGTAGCGAACGGCGGAATTATCGGCGGCGGTTTAATCGGAGCAACAGGTCCTGCTGCGATATCACTTCAACCATCGGCAGTAGCCCTTCAACACGCAACAGTGGCGCTTCCATCAGTCTCATCATCATCGTCTAACATAATTCGTGGAATTGGTAATTTAGGTGCGATTTCAGCTTCCTCAAACAGCGTCGACACGGCTTTTAGTAGCGAGAGGCAAGCTGACGTCCGCATAAACAATCCCGGTGTACAAACAACTGGAATTCTCTCCTACGGTGCTTCCGCGCCTGCATTTGCAGTGTCCGGAACTGCTCTTGCAGGTAAAAAAAAGCGGGTTCAGACAAATTTTCACAAAATTATCATCAGTCTTTTCTTGCGGTTACGACGTGCTCGCAAAATTGTTTCTGTAAGGAAATTCCCGGAGTAGAATTATCGGTTCCTCGACCTTATATCCGTGTCAATGAACTCAAAAACCGAAATCCCGACATTTTCGAGTTTATATTTCGATAACTGAAGCTTCATGATTGGTTTTTTTGTTTTTTTTTGTTTTTCTTAACAGCTCCATTAACTGTAGCGAGCGCCCCTGCATCTGGATACGCCGTAGCTGGACCAGGATTAGCAGCATCTTCGGTTAATCTAGGATACAACGGAGTTGCAGTCAACGGATTGGGAGTCGGAGTGAACGGATTGGGAGTTGGAGTGAACGGATTGGGAGTTGGAGTGAACGGATATGGAATTGGAGTGAACGGATATGGGATTGGAGTAAACGGATATGGACTCCAGGCTGTGAATGGACATGGACTCCAGGCTGTGAATGGACACGGACTCCAGGCTGTGAATGGACATGGACTGGGACTTGGTGCAATCAGAGTTCTCTAAGCGTCAGCTACGATTCTTGTACATTCATTAGATTGATAGTTTACAGAATTATGTTTACGGGAGTCCATGAAGAAGACTCTCTTCATTCTTAATTCTGTAGTAACAATCCTCGACGCGATCCTGTTATCTCAACGACACGAATTCATGAATCTTAACTAATCAAATCCCTGTATCCATACATTTCTAATCAACTATCTCATTATGTAGAAACACACTTGAATTATCTATTTTATGACGAATAGAAATGATAGATTTGTGAGATTGTATAATATGGCTAATAAATCTAATTTCTCATTCTGAATTCCGAAAATTATCGTCATTCCCCAGCTTTCTGACCAATTTTCTTCATGGCACTGCGTCTCAGATCTAAAAAAAAGTATACTCCAACTATTTTGCATACTACCAAAAATGCTTGAGATTGTTCCTTCGGAATCCCAAGTAAAATCTCATAAATTCAGACACCGTGGATGGCTCTGAGTACTGATTGTTGTACAAATTAGTCCGATTTTTATAATTTTTGACCGTCATATTGGATCCACCGTTTAGAATTTTCGATGCTGAATTTGAATTTGAATTCAGTAATCCAACAGATTTTTGAGAATCGACTTTTATCATCAGAAGCTGACTTTTTGCCATTCGTGTACGCCACTTATGGATTTAGAAAATTGTTTATTTTCAACTCAGATCAAAGAATTTTGGTTTCTGGTTTTCCGAGACCGCGGCAAGGAAGGGTGAACGAATAAAATACACAGAAACACAAGTATTTTTACTCAAATTTGATAGAAATAATTTATTAATAAATAAGAAATCATATGGAATTATAAATTGTGATCATCATACAACGGCGGCAATATTAATACTCCGTCCCTGTTTACCAGGCGTAGGAGATGCCAACTGGGCTGCTGTAGCTCATGTGAGAAACAGCAACAGCTGGAGAGTAAGCGACACCAAGGAGGCCAGCTGGGGCAGCGTGTCCGTAAGCTGGGGAAGCGTAGGCAGCTGGTGCAGCGTGGGCGTAGGCTGGGGCAGCTGAGTAAGCTACTGGGGCGGGTTGAGCGTAGTGTACAGCTGGTGCGGCGTAGTGAGCAGTAGCGTATACACCGGGGTTGCTTACACGGACATCAGATTTGCTGGAGCTAGAGTACGGAGTGGAGATGGTCTTCTGTTGGGTTGAAATTTGAGCCAAGTTTCCTGGGCTTCTCAAAATGTTGTCAGATGAGGATGTGATGGCGTGAGATTGAACTGCCACACTTGGGGCGTAGTGAGCCTGGGGATACGCAACTGGGGCTGCGTAGGCAGCTGGTCCAATAATTCCTGCATTGGCTGCGGCCAATAGGCAGGCGAGAACTGCGAGCTGAAATTAATGTTTCCCATTATAATAAATCGTTCGATTGAAAATCTGAGTTTTCAAGAAACTTTATTCGGTATAATATCTGTTTTTCCGGGTCTCAAAGTTCTTCATCGTGAATTTTATTTCGGACTAGAAAATTTTGCGGATCACTAATCGACGGAGATGAGAAAAAAAAACGACAACCAAATCGCAACAAAACCAAAATTAGATGTATGAAATGAAATCGTGTCTCTTTGTGCTTCGTAGATACTTCTTTTCTTCAAGTATCCAATATAGTTTTCCGAGTCAGTTTTATCTACTTTTTTCTCGATCTCGTGCTTATATGATCTCACCTTGAATGCCATTGTTGAATGAAGTTGATTGTGTGTTGGTCACTTGAAGTGTGATGTCTTAGGTTTTGGGTCTGAATCTTTTATACCATATCGCATTGTCGAAAATTTTTTAGTGGTGGGGGCTGCTGGCGATGCTGGCCCCCAGTTTCTTCGCTGTTCTTAAGATTCAGGGCCCCCTGGGGGCGTCTTTGAATATGTGGTGCCATAAACACACCTATAGATACATACCTACTTTCGCCGGGACAGCGTTCCCGTAGCAGAGCGTCGCGGTCGTACGGCCCTCGCCTCGGGGCCCCTTGAGGGCACCACGTAATTGTTCCTCGCGCTTGTGTATTTCTCCGCTGCAAAACTTTTATTCGACCACGCCATTAATATCGCCCGAGCCCCCGCCTTTCTTAAGTTTCTTTCATCTCGCAGCTAACGACCTTGAACTGAATAGAATACTCTGGAATCAACGATCTTGTCCTTTTTTAACGCTCACATCCCACGGTCGCGTTGAAGAAAATTAGCCGATTGGCCGTTAGTATTATTACTATTATTTTTCCTCCAATTGCGGGTATGCATGGAGTATTGCTAGAAAACTGTACCACGTATACATCTCTGTATTCTCGTCCCTCATTTGACTCACAATCAGAGATAATAATCAACAAATTTCCATTTCACAAATATATTTCACTTTCTTTCTTTCTTTCTTTTTTTTCTTCTCTTCTCTTGGTCCTTATTTTTTACATGTGAAAAGAAATTGAGGTAGAGAGATATCTTGTTCTTTAAATTGCATAATGATTATCTTATACCGTATACGCTTATCTTGCAAGATCTATAATCGGAGCCTGGAGGGTGTGGAGTATTATTTTATTGTATCAATTATTATTCGTATAGTAACATACATCATTTTTCCAATATCGTTGTGTATGATCTATTGTGCAATAAGACAATAATTCTCATATGCGTATCCGGATACACGAATCTTAACGAGGTATACCTATACGCATGCACGAAATAATTATCAAAGCACGCCGTTCTTTGTACAATATTCGAAAAATTTCAATTTCGAGATCACTGAAGATCGTAATATAGTCACGAAATTCTACAACCGAAAATAATTCTTTCCAAAGTCAAGAATGATGCTTCTGAAAAATGCAATGTTTGAAATTCTATCCAAGATCGCCAATGCCGCCAATTCAAACTGTAGCGCGACGATCCCGGTTTTTCTTTCTCACTTTTTCCTCGCTTTCGGGTAATCACCGATGGCCGGAGGTACCACATAATGAGAACACTAGTCCCAATGTACACGGTACTACCTAGCCTATATGCATGTAAAAAAATATACTCTTGTCACTGTGAGTATAATAATCTGCACGACGCGGTGCCGCAATGCGGTACACGACTGTCAAACTGATTAAATCTGGGCTATATTATTATAACTATACGTTCAAATAAATATATATTCATAATAAACTATATTATAGGCACTGAATGGTTTTCGATTTCCATTACGCTCATTATCAGTGCAATCATCGTCGCTATTATTATTATTTTTTCCCAACTATATCGATTTTTGTTATTTTTTTACAAAAACCAAGAGAGAAGGAAAGTAAGAAAGAAGGACTTGATTGAATATTCAAAAATCATTGCAATAATAGGGAGAACGAGAGGAGAGTATCATAGATATAAGCACTACGCGACTACATCATTAGTTATGTCACAGAGTACGAGTATAGGTATGGTACAATCACCTGAGACGATCCGCAACTCGGTCGCGGTATTCCTTTCTCTGTAGGGATATAGGTAGCTGGTATGTATGCATGTATGCGCGTGTGTACCTACGCACATGAGGATATCATATTCAAGAATGGCGACAGTAGATAGAAAAAGGTAGGAGATAAACTAAAAAAACAAGGCCAATCTCAGTGCCCGTGGATATAATAGTGTAATAATCCACAAATCAGAGTTTAAATATGAAACCACATATCCTCGTACGATTGATAAAAAAAAAAGCCATCATTGTATACCCCCGTAGGTATGTATATATGTACGTGTACCACATCCATGGATAGACAGGTACTACACTTCCGCGTTATTGATATTTCTTATCAATACTTTTTACCAGCATTCTGCAGCGATGGCCGTGATTGTGCTTCGGCAGATTCGAACGCGTGATAACTAATTGCGGAAAAATTACACGGCTCAACTATTTATCACGATTTGATAATGAAGACAACTATGTATGTCTTTTGTTTCGGGGCGGGGGGCGAGTGGATTTCAAAAGCTATTTCTCGTCCGGATTTGAGATGTTCGCGAAAATTGTTGACAGTAATTGTACGCGAATGGAATGGACACATTGCAATTGGAAGAAAATGAAAAACAAAAATAGTTTCGATCCCCATATTTATCCGAAGCATATTATCAGAATTTCCGAAGAATTATGTGATCGTTGTAACAAATATAAAAAGAATACGTATCATCAATTTTTTTAACGTTAGGTAACAGATCGTATTCCATTGCCTGTCCGATTTATAGACATAACTAATTTTATCTGAATGAATCAATATATTTGATATCTCCGGTTCATTGTGATCGAGAACGTACAGTGTGCGGATCTTTGATGACATGAGAAATCTAACAAAAAAGAAAAGTAGTAATGAGAATACTGTCATGAGAAACCGGCATGATATAGTGATTTACAGCCACGCATCAGTATAATAGATATCGGTAATTGAACGCCAATATATCAAAAATGAACTGAAGTAGATATAGAATTTTGCTTATGGATGATCGCACCTAAGGTCAACTCACTCCGAAATTCAATACATCTCTTATTCTCCATCGAGTAATCGAATATTGAATTGAATCCGACTTCCAGCCCCCCTAAAAACCCGAAGACTTATTCTTCAAACAGATTTCGATGAGCATATATAAACTCAAAAAATATCGAGGATTGATCATTCGCACAGAATAACTCACAGTGCAAGTTGGAATTAATCCGTGAAGAAGAAGAACGGCGACTAGAACAAGATACTCCAAAATGGCTTCTAAGGTGCGATTTATAAATTTCTATCACAACAAACGATGAAACTCTGAAAATCGTCTTCGCAATCATGTCCATCGTCGTTGATTATGTCCTCCAATAATTTATCTCTCAATTCTGTTCCATGTGAAATCATCGTCACCAGTTTGTTCTGCTGAGCTGCGTGATCATGGGGCTAGCGAATGCTTCCTTTATCCACGGACCATCATCAATGAGTAACAATCATTACGGAACGTCAACAGCGCAGTACGTTTCCCAGTCGGAAATACGTTACCCATCCGGCACTGGGAGCTCCAATTCACAAGGATCGAGTTCACAGTCCACTGAAAACGTCATCAGGAATCAAGGAAACGGTCAAAGTTTGCCGCAGTTGAATTCAAGCCAGCAAAAAACGGTGCAAGTCAATTCTGGTCACTACTCATTGACCAATCAGGGAAAGTCCGATGTACGTGTAACAAATCCTGGTACCTATTCATCGAGCAGTTACAACAGTGCAGCTGGGGAAAATCGTGGGCATCAAGAACAACAACTGAGCTACGCTGTTTCTACTCCAAGTTACAACAACAACAACAACAATAACAACAACAATGATGGCTATCAGCATTCTGTGCTGTCTTCGTCCGCGTATCAACAACAACCTACTCCCGTTTATGGACACGTTGATAATCCAACTGGAGCCATTTACACGCATCATCATTCTATTCCGGTTTATCAATACGTTAGTTCCGCTTACGCGCTACCAACCGGAACATCAAACTATGCAGTACACAATGGAAACGCATATTCGCACCGAGGTCCTTCCGCTGCTTCTTCTCCTTCTCCTTCTTCCCCGCCATCTTCAGCGGCTCATATTCTTGGAATTCCGTACTCTCCAGCTGTAGCTGTTTCTCATATGAGCTATAGTAGCCCAGTTGGTATTTCTTACGCATGGTAAATACTGCGGATTCGAAAGAATGTTTTCTGGAGAATATCAGATATTATTGGAGTTCTGTGCTACCATAAAAGCATTATTACTTATCATTATCTTTTCGATTCTGCGATACCCTGTTAGGATTCTCAGATTATACGAATAATATGTCAATATTTGTATTGCAGATCATCCAATGATTGTCCAATATTTCAATAAATTGTAATCGTCTCAAAACCACTGAATTAAATTGCACAGTGAGAGGATACCTGTATGGCACATAACGCACGTTACTGTAGTCACATATGGCAGGAATTCATCTGCAATATCGCAATGTTGCTACAATGGTACATCTCATTATACAAATTTACGGAACAATGATAATAAAGATCACTAAAACGAACATGATTTTCTTTCAATTTCTACTACGCTGGACGGTCGCATATCCACGTTGAATGATTAGTCGGACGAATTAAGGTTCCAATGAATTCTATAAGAATAAAAGATCACGGTGGCATTTTGGTTTTTCATCATATCAATCATTTCATTTATTCACAATAATACAAAATCTTAAGAAACGCAACTGAATTACATGCATAACAAAAAGAAAAGAAAAGAAAAGAAACAGAAAACAAATCTTCATGTATGTATATACACCGTTGAAACCTTCCTCTTCTTCTCCTTCTTCTTCTTCTTCTTTGTTTACCAGGCGTAGTTTACGTGATCATTAACATTGTTGTAAGTCAAATGTGCAACGGTACTAGCGGGGGAATAAGAAACTCCAAGAGCTGGCTGGTGTGCAGCTGAGGAGTAAGATACCGAAGGAGCAGCGTGGGCATAAGCAATTGGAGCAGGTTGAGCATAAGCAACTGGTGCTTGATGAGCATAAATTTGTTGAGCAACTGGTGCTTGGTGAGCGTAATGAACAGCCGGTTGATGAGCATACTGAACAGCTGGTGCTTGTTGAACGTATTGAACAGCTGGTTGATGAGAATACTGGATAGCCGGTTGATGCGCGTATTGGACAGCTGGTTGATGAGCGTAAGCAGTTTTGGAGACTATGGGTCCAGGAGCAGAGGCATAGACTGGTGCAGAATGATGAACTGCAGGAGCCGAAGCATAGTGCTGGATGGCAGGAGCTGAAGAGTAATAATGAGCAGCTGGCGCTGCAGATACGTATTGAGCAATTGGTGCTTGACTGGCGTAGACCGAAGGGTTTGACACTCGGATGTCGGACTTGCTAGAGCTCGAATATGGAGTATCGATCGTCTTCGACTGGGTTGATACTTGGGCCAAGTTTCCTGGACTGCGGTAAGTATTGTCCGATGTTGATGTCAACGCCAGACCAGCGTTTGCTGCAGCGATGGATAATGCGATGATGAAAAACTGCAATGGGAAACAAAGTTAGACGTAAAAAGTGTAGTGAAGATCGGTTTAAACAAATTCTCATACAGTCACGATTCTAGTTTTGCTAAAAGTTTAGAATTGAACTTGCGATCAGGAGGGCGGATGTTCAGAGTCAAAATACTCGTGTATTAAGTTATTTGGTAATGCCAGCAGATTTCAAAATTTAAAGCCCGCTATGCACAGATTTAACGCTGTTCGATGCTGTTTCAAATCGTTATAGGCGCGGGATTTTGTATAAGAAGTACAAGAGGCTTTCGTTCGCTCAAAATTCCCACATCTAGCACGTAATATTGCAACGATATTGCTTCAATTTCATTGCAGTATTGTGACCATATTGCTGCAATATTACGTACTGTGTGTCATATAAATCGAAATATTTCGAAAACAGTAGGCTTCCGGATTCCGTTTGTATCGAATTTTCACGATCGTTTGTATAATATTGCTTCAAGTTGTTTGTATATGAATTTATGCTATCATTCGAGATTCTAAATTTCAGTTTCTACCTTGAGTGCCATGGCTGATTTGAATTTATGCTCAGTTTGGATGTTGATATCGAAGAGAAAGAATGAGAGAGGATGGCTCGACTGGTGTCTGGTTCTTTGGAGTATGCTTTTATATCCGATCCCTAAAAAGCTTTCTTTTAGCCCCCCTCATAATTTCTCCCGGGCTTCCCCCACCCCTTTGCATTTTCTCATATTGTAGCTCTGTGTGAGGATGAAGATTGAACTGAAATTATACCTAGGACGTATATAATTAGGTATGTCCATGATATACATATACGCATATATATCATGTAGTCCGCTCGTATATAATTTGAATTCTACTATGTGTGCGTGTGTCTGACGGATCAAAAACAACGGAATATAACTTTCTAAATTCTAATTAATAACGTTTTATAACAGACACGAATAGATTTATGAATATTATAGTACAGTCTACTCTCATTGATTGATATTTTGAATTCTGATACCTCTTTTTTTTGTGACTTCTTTCACAATACACATCTTTGAAACGTCGCATGATCAAGTGTCGCATGGAACAATGCTTTTCGATTAGGTATAGAGGGGAAGTTGATTAATTTTTTTAATCATTGCTTTCATCTAGATATACCTGTATCTACATACACGAATATAGAACACGTGGGCCTGAACTATAACCACACCTTTGTGACTCGAGGCTATATACTCACTCTGCTCTTCCGGTGAAAAAGTTTTCGTCAAGTTATTTTATATACCATTTTTTATTTCTATTTCTTCAAGTTTTTTCAATGTCTCCCATCCTAACATTCCATATTTTTCTGTTTCTTTTCCAATCGTCAATTTCTCTATCCATATTTTGGTAGAAAGAAAACCAAAAAAGAAATAAAGATGAAGATATTGCACGAACAAGCATGATGATGATGATTGTTATTATTATCGTGAATTCAAGACAATTTTACGCAACTTCGACTTATACGACTGTAACTCTGAGCCATGTAGCTTCAGGCAGTTTACTTTTGCTTTTTGGCGGTACCACTGACGATTAGTAACAAACCCAACACTATATCCTAGTGCTGCGGTTATCCATGGTTTACATTTTCACTGATTATCAATCACTCCTTGGGTATATGTGTCTAATATAATTTTAAAACCAGCAATAGCAAGCTGGCGAAGCCAGTTTATCTGCGCCATTTATTTGACGTAATTAATTAAATCGACTATGATTCCATTCATTTTCCTACACCTCGTGTACACTAGACGCTATAGCTATACTAAAATATCCGTATAATTTCTGGTCAATTTTATATGAAGGTGCAGTATTACTGAAATCAAATCAAATCGACCGAATGGAATATTCTCCAATATTTCGGATAAGATATATTTCAGCAATATTTATCACAACATATTTCATGCAAAAATATTGAGTGAATCATCGATAATCAGTCTTTTCATTCCTAATTTTAGTATAATCGCAACGTCTTCTGAACTAGAATCCTTCTTCGTGGCAATAGTAACCAAAAATTTCATTATTATAAATTTTCAGTACAAATTGTTATTTGTACGATTTAGAATTAGACTTCAAATTCTGTTACGTATACCTAACTAGAATCCCAGATTTTTATTTTTCGATTAATTGATTAACGGTCACAAAAGAACCTGCAGTGACCAAACGGTAAGCAGAAACTCGGTGTCCATACTTGTCCATTCGTTTTAATTGACAGTCTCGTAGTGAAACTTGAAACTCAATAATGTACACGTATAGCCATATCTAATGCATTAGCACTTGATACATTTAGCTGAAACGAAAAGGCATGATCTGATGTTCAATTGAATTTATCAGATTCATATGGCAATAATAATAATTTTATTATATAATTATTATCTACGGATATATAATTATCGAAATCAATTTCAGAGAGTACGTATTATAATACAGATAGACACCATGATTAACGAAATTCATTATTTTTGCTCCGGAATTTTTTGGAATTTTCTTCGTACCGATATTGGGAATCGAAAATTCAATCAATTCTATGAAAAGTCTCAGGAGGTACAGAAGCATAGGCACTGTAAGTGAACAATGTAAGAATCACCGTACAATCGACAGGTTGAGGATGACAAACAGGAAATAGAAATATAGAAACCTTTTACAAAAATTGAATATAAATTTGATTGAATGAAGATATCTATGTTTTATTCCACATGAAAAAAGAGGTTTCGACAGGAAAAACTAGATTCGTCATGTGACGTACGGTTGTCTTTGTGTTTCATTACCGGTTTTTTTTTTAACTTCTCGCTCTCTTTTTACAGCGAAAAAGGGAACTTATTGCGATCACCCCGAAAATGAAAAGTTGACTCTACACCAAATGTTCACGTTTTGAGTTGTGGAGAATCATTTCCGACTATTTTCAGATGGACACTGGGTGTGTGTATGTGTGTGTGTGCGTGTGTGCGTGTGATAAATTTTTTTGCCTGACGATATCTCTAGAATGAGTGATCGGATTTTGATGAATTTGTGCTCGATCGATGCGGCTTTCCCAAACTTAGAACCAATTAGATTTTGCTTCGATAAGAAATAAAATTCCGCAAATGATGATATCTTGAGAACGATTTAACGGATTTTTGGTTTCCCATTTTCATTCGAGATCGAAACAAATGTGAGGACGGGAAGTTCAAAGGCTGGCCAATAGTCGGCCGAAGACTGCTTGTTTCTATATACTTTCGTACGTAGGTATGTACATACATACATACGTAACGATCGAATTGATCTGAACTTTTGAATTATGTATATAATACATTATACTATACTAAATGGTAACGTGTACATTATCCGGGCTCTATATCACGTATGTATCGCTGGGGGTGACGTAATATGTCAAACGGTGTGTGAGAAACAAACTACACTCTATAAATATGAGCATAATGTTCATACAATATGACTATGCACTCCATTCCTTTGCACATGTCTCACATTATGTCTTATACGACGCTTGCAGTATATCAGTACGTTGATTCGACAATTGGAGTGATAAAGACAAAACAAAGAAGGAACGGTGGAAAAAAAAACACGAAACACAGCGTTGAATTTCAAATCGAGTTCCAATATAAATTTCAATTATATTTTCACCCGTAAATTTCAATTCACGAAGGAAATTATGAATTGTGACCAAAAGGAACCTAATTCATTGCCGTCCGAGCACATGATTCATGAATGAGTCGAGCCTCGATATAACGCAGGAGGAGTGTCTTATTCATGAATGGAAATGAAGAGGATTCACCGATAGAGGTAGCTTGTACAGGAATATCAAATGAGTGTTGAGTCTTGACTTGAATGTTCAGGTCGTCGTCGTTGGCACCTGGAGAGAGGTGAATGAATCGAGTGAGCTGACAATGAGATGAAACTATAGCTATAGTGTACGAACACGTATTCTCGTATAGGAACTTAGACAATACAAAATTACAGGAAAACCAGAAAAATCAATAAAAGCCGCTGATTTGAAAGTTTCATTCAATTTTTTATCAATCCTCAAATTTTTCTTCATATTTTTTTCAAATTTGCAGACTTTCTGATTGAGCAGCAACTGCGACGTTCGAGTGAATTCTCTACAGCAATTGCACTACACTCTACAGTTTGAATATTTGAATTTCGAATATTGCTGGTTGGAATAACTGCGACTCAGACCACAGATGGTATATATCGGTATCGGATATATTACACATACCCGAAATTCAACTACTATATACTCTGCAGGGCATGAGTGAAAGTAGAATGTTAGGCGTGTCGTCATAGTAATATATAGTCCGATCTTCGAGACGTATTATATTATTTATACATATAACATGAGTTATAGGTTTGCGTATCTATATGTGTATGGATATATAGTCGTACAGCTACATCGATTGATAGACATATGTATCAATTTTCAAGACGTATACACTTAAGGTGCTATTAAAGACTCACGGCATTCAACCATGGGTAACAATGCATTCAACGATGTGTAATAATGGGGGATTTCATACGTCTGTAATAGCACCTTAAGCTCAATTTCAACCGCGCCCATCTCCGCAGGGTACATATACTATGTATATGAGGTATTCCACGCCACTTGGCAAAAGTTTTCGCTCATCATTTTCGATTTCGTTCATAATATTTTATACGATTGTCCTAACTCTGACTAGCACTCCTGAATTATTTCAGATTTTTTCCTCCGATTGTGAATTTTCTATGATTATTTAAATAAATATAAAAAAAGATAATAATTCCACTTCCAGATTTGGCCTAAAATGATCGTCTTTGACCGAAGAATTGTTGAGAATTTTTGGGGATTTTTAAAAAAGGGCGTTTTAGATGGGTTTGAATAATCATAGAAAATTCACGATTGGAAAATCTGAAATAACTCAGGAGTGCTACTCAGAGTTGGGACAATCGCATAAAATATTATGAACGAAATCGAAAATAGCGTGGGAAAATTTTCGCCGAGTTGGCGTGGAATACCTCATATACTATGTGATAACTTACTCCACGATATACGTATATAACATGCGTGCAGGTATATATGCAGTATATCAGAATATTACACGAATTATGTATGGTATAATTAGGGAGCAGCGTGGCTGGACCAAAAACTAGAACATCGTTGCAAAATTTCAATGTATCGTCGTCGACTGTATATAATTAAGTACAATTAATAATTAGGGTACGAAATACGATCGCATCGTTGAGAAAACAAAAGAGAAACGAAATAGGGCAAAAAAAAACGTAAATCAAATATTCACCGGTTGATTTTTATTTTTCATTTTTAGTACAACATAAGATACAAGAGAATTCTAAGTTGGTTTTCAAACTGTAATCCAAAATTTTTCGAAACAGCGCCATCTTTCGTAAAATCCTTGGATTAACTTTCCACCAGTGACCTCGCTAGATAATCCGTTGGCATCCGGTGTCGTAGTTGACTTAATAGTGTATCCAGTTTGCCAAAAACAACGATAAATGATTCCAGAATATTTCTCAGATATATTTATTGATTCGGGAAAAGAATATTCGAGGATATTCAGGATACACAATGCAGGAATAAGTTTCGGGGTTCTGTTTTGCCGACCGAAGAGACACAAGCGTTGAATTTCTTTATCGACATAGAAGATACGAAAAGATCTTCTGTATCAGCATATTTTATCTTGTTTAGGAGCAGCCGGGTCTCTCTTCGACCAATCCTCAGTCACCGATTCTCAAACCAGTAAACCGTAAACACTCTAAATTCCAAAATGGCGCCGCGCAAGAAAGTTGTGAGCGGTTCTCGCAAGCCGATAATAAGTGCCTATGACAAGGAAAATAATTATCTCAGAGGACTTAGTGATTATCAGTGTAAAGTTCGGAGACGTGAGACTTTAAGGAGCGCGAAAACCCAGGCGGTAAGTCGATATTCAATACATTATCAAACTTTGAAATCATTCCACTTGCAGCCAGCTTCTCACGCGTCACAATACACACAACCGGATCGGTGGCGTCGGCGTATACTCTCCGCTGCTATTCTTTTATTTGTATCTAGCTAGACCACAGATTTTCATCCTCGTCTATTCGTCCCGGCGGTGATTTAATATATCGATCAAATTGAATGTATTTCACGAGAATTTCAATAGCTATTTCAAAATTTATCTCATTCACTGCAGGCTGCAGTTACGTCCATCATATATTTAAGAATATCTACAACATTGTTTATCGTATTGGGATATTGTTTATGTTCATAGTATATGGATCAAATTGTTATGTGACAAAAACATCGGTATAAGCGTCTTCATTGTGAGATTTGAATGGCTACATAATTTTTCTCTATCGCTACGTTCAAATATCCCTTGCCAATGAATGTATACCATAGAGTTCGACGAACTGCAAAATCTGTCAAATCCCGGAACCTGTTGCGCTTAGAACGAAGCGCGTCCGTTGAGATTTGAAGATTCAAATCTGATTCGAATGATCACTGAAATGCCAACGGATTACTCTTGGCTCGCTGTCGATATATCAGGGAGTTATTCAGGAGATTTTCCGCGTGTCGCTAAGGTAGTTCCCATCCGCGCGCATCATCCTTTACCGTCGATAAAACAAAAGAGCGGTAATAAACTGTTGAACAAGTTTGATTCAAACATAAGTCATTCGATATCCTATGAAGTTTTATCGAATAGTTTTTGCAACGAACTGCGTATCTATGAATTTTTATCCGATTGACAATGATTTCATTTGAATGAATACAGCGAAGAATACAACATATCATACCATAGAAAACATACGATGGCGATCTAGAATCAGACAAGCCTGCAGTCATTTCTTCCCTGCAGGAAACAATCATCCTCATTTGTTTGTTCTTGCTTCGTTACGTTAGAACTGCTCTAGAATACTGTACAGCGAAACAAAAACGTAACTATAAGTGTTTCAATACTTTTATTTGTACCCACACAAGTTTTCCTCGTTTTCTTTACGATCCACAATTTTCTCGGGACTATGCAGAGAACGACCCTCTTCCCCCTTTTCTTCTCTCCCCTCCCCGCCCCGCCTACCGCCTCGTCCTCTTGTAGGTACCATAAACATTTAGAAATGCGAATGAGAACCAAGAATCGAGAATCAGAGAGCCTGGTGACCTGCTCCAGTCATCCAGTGCTCCGCGCTATCAGTGTCGTTCAAACCGCCGGCAGGATGAGACGTGTTTACATTTGGTAAATCGGTTCGCCAATTTTCCAACAACGGCATAAATCTCTCTCTAAACCTTCGGTGTATATTCAAAAGACATGATTATGTCTATCAATCGAGTGAATATCGTTAATCGTGCGGTTTAATAAAAACTCCTAATACACTAAGAATATCATCGTTGTTTGTTTTGTTTTGTGATTGTGAATTGTTCTCCTTTTTTCCTTGCTGGATTTGGCGATCCTCGACTCGTAAGTACATACATTATCTGATTTATAAAATTCTATTCTTGCGCATGAAGTATAAGTATATTAATACTACAAATGAATATTTTACAATCTTACTAACTTAGGTTTACAATTATTATCATCATTATTCTGGTACGGGGTAGCAGAGTCGTGAATATAATGTCCATGATACCGAATCAAATCCTATTCTATTCTATTCTGGGCATTCTTACTAATTCTTTCGTCGTTCAATTGAGTATATACCTCATTAAGTAGGAGCGAACAATACTCAAATTAGGAAAAAAACGGCGGGTATCCGTCTATAAACATAATAATAGAACAGTAGAACAATATAAATTATACCTATTGAATAGCTATTATACAGAATACGTATGATAAACAAATATTTGTTCAATATTACGTATCGCCGCGTAGTACTACTACTACGTGTAAAATCGAGTTCATGATGCGTAACGGCCACTCTGCGTGGTAAATAAAAGAGTATTACGAGAGAAAGAGTAAAATAAGTATAAACAAAATGGTAAAGATTTTATTTCACTTCCATAATGCTATTATTATGTATACTGTTTTCTTGTCGTTGCACGGGTGTTAGTACGCGCGCGTCACGACGCTTCACATTCGTTTGTCTATTGTTGTTTTTTTCTTTCTTTCCATACTGTTCGCATGTATGTATTCGTTTGTTTCATTTGTCCGGTTTTCCGTTCTCTTTCCCCCATTCGTTTTTTCCCCTCTTTCTCTTTCAAGAATTTCAATCTGCGTGTGTTTCTATTTCGGTGTGCATACGAGATTAATATAGATCCATATAGGTCGTTGATCATTACACATAAATTATTAATTGAAAATCGTCAATTTTTAGAGCTAACTACTTTTTTCCCCGTATACGTTGACCTGCAGATGATGTGAATTTCGGTCACGGTCACGGTAACGAGTATTGGGAATTACCATTATAGTATTCATTCTATTTTTGTTATTTCGATTTTTATCGTTACGACTATTATTAGTATTATCATTATTATTGTTGTGTAACATACATTCTCGTTTTTACTATTTGATTAGAGACAAAGATCGTATAGAACGTGCAACGTTCATATTTATGCTTCAGTATATATGTATATATATCACTGCACAATAATAACTTAGATGCCTAATTGATGCTATGTATCGACGAAAATTAAACCAAATCACCGAACTTTTTTCTTTACTTATATATTCTCTAAATCGAATGAACTAAAATCGCATTGAAACGTAATTACATGATCATATCCTTTCGCGCTTGAGCTTTGAAATTGAATTGCAAGCGTATGCACAGGCAGCTGTATGCGTATGATCTGTATCTATCCATCTATTCATTGTATGCATGCATTCAAGCAGTAATACGAAGATGGCACTCGAAAGGCATAAAAATAAATTCTCTTTGGGCATCACTTTGCCTGATCCCTGTTCCTAGTGCTATACATGCATAGAACTATACATAGGTATAAGTGTGGAGTGGATAGTGTTATATATCTATATATATAGGGACGGCAGGATTAAGTTTCGTATTGTGAATATTCTGCACGTAATGTATATACACGGAGCCATATACATACCTACTGCTATATTATAGTATATGGATCGTGAATTTATGGTTTCCCTGAAATTCTATAAATATACACAAAAACTATACGTGGTATAGATTTTATATCTGTATTATGTACACATACATACCTCTAAGTATGTAGTATAAAGTATACCGAGCAGCACATAGACGATCAATTCATTAATTTACGATTTGACTTTTTTTTCCTTCTCGTATATTTCTTTCTTCGGATCGTCTTATTGTTAGTGTTTATTTTTGTTCTTTGGATTTTTTCTTTCCGTCTTTTTTTGTCTTCTTCTTTCAATTCTTTCAATGTTTACGAAAGCGAAACGTCTGATCGTTGTATTCAGTTCCAATTCCCGGTGGCAAATTTATGCTATGCCGCGTGATGAGTGCTCTCATATAATGAGTACGTGAAATCGGCGCTTCTTTTCTGAAAATTCAATTGTTTCTAGCTAGATTTCTGAAATCTTTTTAAATAGTTCCGGGGTTCCCGATAGGTTTGAAGAATATAGTTCCGGTTGTTCGAAAAGAACAGTACTGTTGTTCTTGGAAAATGACCAACCGAAACTATTCTTCGAACCTATTCCAGTTCAAGGGCAGTGTACTATTCGGAAAAAAAATCAAATTTTCAAAACTGAGGCCCCGACTTCGCAGACACACATATATATATATATGCATCCGTGTCACGCGTGTTAACAAAAGAAAATTGGAGAGAGAAGCAATTAAAAATAGTTGTTGCACTGCGCGCAGGAAGTACTTTTTTTTTGTTGTATTACAACAGGAAATATAGCGAGAGTTTTCACTCACTCACTTTTCTATAGGTACCTACCTACTGGGTACATACGTCTATAGTAGGTATTAGGTTAGGTACTTCGTAGTACCTACTTACCAAGGTATAATACCCATTACGCATCATTGCATGTGTACAGTTTAGTACATAGTACATAGGTGTGTATATATAATATACTACTCCTAACACAACGTGGTTTATATTATACAGTGTATATTAACTGTAGTAGTAGTAGAAGTAGTAGTAGTAGCAGTTCATCATATATATGTATTCATAGATAGGTATTATGTACACAGAAATACGAGCATGCGGAAATTCATTATATGCATTATCATACATATTATGTATATACTCTGTGCAGTAACTACGTTTTACAACACGTGTCTTAATCGTAATTCATACAATACGTAAGCGTAAAAGGCTCGTTGTAACGTGTAATTAACCGATTCTATGAATATTGTATGTACACGCATCTAGTGTACCACGGCCTGTATCTTGATCTATCCTATCTAAGGAGAAAACGCGGGAAAAAACTTGAATGAACGGAAGAAAGAAAGAAAAAGAAAAGAAAGAAATTAAAACTGCACATATGTATGTGCATATAGGCATATAGTATATGCATGACGTAATTATTATCGTTAATTCAGATTGTACGTGCATACATATACAATGCATGCGTTAATTAATAATATATGTTCTATAAAATACATAATATGATCGGATAATTAGAGTATATGCGCCTACTCGTATATATACATGTACTGTTCTCCTACATCGTACGAGTAAGTTCAAAGAAGGAAGAAAGAAACGAAAAATGGTACAAAAATGTAGCTGAAATTTATGACGTTAAGGTTTATAAGAAATTTCACAAAAAATAATATCATCTTTTACACGTATTTCGTTACCTCAACGTTACACAAACTTTGAAGAGAATAAAAATATATATATGTGTATATACATATGTGAGGTGCTTTCTTTTTTCATTTCATTTTATTTTTTATTTTGTTCTTATATGCATCATCACATCTATAGATATACTGTATATATGTATGCCACGCCGTATATTCGTACACGACCAACATCTTCAGTTCGGTAGTATTTAACCTTACAGTAATACCTGGCTATATATACTGTTGTGCTATATATTCTATACTATAATACAAAATAAATAGTATCGTTTATTTATTCAATCGCTATTCTACTTCCAGATAATCGGAGGAAGCTGCAGAAGGGAAAGGGAAAGAAGAAGAACTCAAAAGAAACAAAAAGGAAACTACGATCAATTTATTAATAAAATCGCCATAAATTGAATTGAAATAAGCAAGAAATTGAAAGGGGAAGGAAGCCAATACTAAAATAAAACTATATCGATCGTGTATAAAAATGTGTTCTTGATATAATTTTGACATGGAGCTGGTATTCGTGCATATGTAATTCAATTAGTAATAAAATAAACAATGATGCGATGCTTGAAATTTACTCTCACACAGATTGATAGTCAAGATAGTGAATTGGAGAAGAAAAGCAGAAAAATAAACAATAATATATCATTATTTTAGAAATTATTTGGGAGTCTCCCTATATGTATATTTTTTATTTTGATAAACATAAAAAGTGACGGAAGAAGAAAAAAGCCAGAAGAAAAAATGCATAAGATTCGACTTTACGTAGTTCCGGAAATGCAGGAGGATGAACAACCTCCTGTGGAAAAATTACAGGAAAATGATGTTGCAATAGATGACATTGATTTACCGATCGAGTTACCGCCAATAATGCAACGTAGAAACTCACGGCGTCCTAATTGTTCGAGTGGAGGAGGAAATAACGCTGGTATTTCAAGCGGAAATGGAAATTCTGGGGGATCAACGGTCAGAATATTAAACGCTATTCAAAAAGATCGTAGAAACGATTTACACAGTTCTTTAACACCAAAATTGAAACAAATTAGACAGCAAATTGCTAAAAATGAAACGATGATAACAACCCACGGTGCAGATTCGATTGTATCATCATCTGCACCGATAATAAACTCGGGAAATAAATATTTCAAGAATATCAACGATCATAATAATAATAATAACAACAACAACAAGCAGAATGTCAACAACAATTATAATAATAGTAATAAATCGAGAAACAAAATATCCGACGAAGATGAAAATTCGAATAAAATATCACAACTTATCGATGATGCTGATAATAAAATTCAATTTTCTACCACGTTCAATAACGAGAATAATGTCGCTGCAGCTACAACTGCGGATCTGAGTAAACTAAATAAAAATAAAAGCATGTTCGCATCACCTAGAATCAAACAACTGGCTGTTAATCTTGAGGAAAAAATGATGGAACATAATGCAGCGAAAGTTGTATTGAAAGACAATATTCACTCGAACATTGAACAAAGATTGAATTCCAATTCTAAATCACATATAAATCCAGGCCCAAATTTCTGCCATAATGGCGGCGATCACGACGGTACGCCGAGAAAAATGATCAGGAATGAAAATAATTTTTCTTCTGCTCCTGCTTCTGCTTTTTCTGGGATTATTTCCCTCAGTCCAATTCATGAAGTTCCATCTTCCGTTGCTTCTTCTTCTTCATCTAACGTTTATCATTTAAATCGATCGCCGTCATCGATTATACCAATTAAAAATGCTGAAATCGACGGTGAAATCGAAAATCGAAATATTTCTATAAAGAAACAGATTATCATTGACGGCCGTGGTAGTGACGCACTGCCAAATACTGCAGCAGCGACAACGAGAGACGTTGTCGTAAATGATTGCGGATTAAATAAAGTTATTTTAATCAATACTCATAATGATAATATCAATTTGTGTACAAGTGAAAAAATTACTGAAGACTATTACGGATTTCAACATAGTACTACGCCTATCTCAAATCCTATTACTGCCACCTCTGCTACAGCAAATATACACAATAACTGCCCTTCCGTTATTTTGAGGAGGAATAATAAACTCAACAGATACAGGGTGAGCTCACAAATTTGAATTTTACAGACTTATTTCTTTATTGAGTTATTGAATTTGCGAAATTCGTCTTCTCTCGATCGGTTCTGTATTTAGGTATGCATACAGCAACAGGATTTTATAGCGAATTACAATCACTGGTATGTGCAATGCACGAGGCACGTGAGGCATGAGGCGTATTGAACATTATATTTAACCTTTAAATCAATCTGCACACCTATATTTTCGAGTCTCATTATCATAGTATACCTGTATAACATTTACGTACGTCACATACATACCTACTACCACAGCCTGCGTACACACGTATGAGATATTGAATAATCTGGTATGCTTGCTAGATTGTAACGTTCGCGGTTATATTGTAAGAGAGCTGAAACAACATAGAAAAGAAACGAAATGCCATTCGTGACTAGGTGTGTTGTTTCTACGCAGCGACTCACAGGTAGAGGAGTTATTATCGGTATACGCAGGGACAACAACAATCACCTGCAGTGTATAACCTTATAAACCTAATCCCAATCGTCAACCGGCATCGAGAATGTACAATACTCACTTACTCACTACTTACATGCACATGCAGTGGTGTAATAGTTGTGTTGTTACTCACAGTTTGGTATGTAGAATGAGTGACGAAAGAAAGGATTGCGTGATTTCATTATAGGTACCTAAATACAGCCATGAAATAGACGGTATGGTAAGAGCATAGGGCGACGAATAATCAATCGCGGCGATATCTATGCCAATAAACTTACGCCCATAGTGCAGGATGATTCCGAATCACGGGAAAAAGAACTCCTACGGATCAAATCATAATTGAAAACTAGGAATGAAGTTCCTCCACCGAAGATCCGAGGGACCGATATCATTTTTCTTTTCAATTAGACCGCTTTTTCTATCCGACCAATCAGATTGTCGGAGCGTCCTGTTCACAGTGCCGGCTCAAGCCGCCGTGTCTTTTGGGGCCCCGCGCATACGTTCTGACGATTTGGGCACGTACCCAGAATGCGCTATGAAAAGTGATTCATTGGAATTTGAAATATTGAAATGACAAATTGCGAGTCCACGGAGTATGCACGGGGCACCACTAAACACAGAGGTTTAACCCGGCACTGTATTTAGGACGCTGCGGACCTCTAATTGATCGGATAAAATCTGCATGCAGTCCTAATTAAAAAACTATTACTCGTTCGAAGATTTGGCAAAGACAGTTTATCTCTACACAATTAGTTTTCAATTAGGAATCTCAACTGTGAATCCTCTTCCTCGTTATGGTTTCGACTTACAATTAATCAATCGTCTAAATTTCTATACAAATGACTGGACAATTATTAGCGGTACTACGTTTGAGTTGAATACACGCATACAAGCGGTGGACATTGTTCAACTTATGCCCGAAAGAGGGAGAGGCCTTCCACCTCTCACCCTCATTATCCATAAATATGTACAACATTCATGAAATTTGGCCGGCAATTATTCTGCATAACAGCTACTCGCGCAGTGATGAGTTCGTCGAGTATGAGATATAATATGAATAGCTTTCTGCTTTAGAATAGAATAATTCGCACACGTATCAAGTAGGTACTACATGGTGGCACAGTCATTTAGTTACCGATCCATAGAACGTATAACGAAAAGTAATAATAATAAGAATCATAATAGTTTATGTAGAGTGCAACATTTTTCGATTATACAGACACACACCTAATGTGTAAATTATACTATTCAAACACTGCGAATAGAATCGAACGGTGAGATTCAAAATGGTTTATTATTACAATATTATGGTAGTAGCGTGAAAAAATAATCGCGGTGCTACTGTATATTATATACATATTTGTAACAGCAGCAAAGCAAACCAACTTCACGGTTTGGTAGGAATCGTGAAGGGTGAAGGTCGCCAGGAAATTATCCGCCACCACACTATACCATAACCGTTACGAGCTATATATTATACGTTATAGTATATTATAGGTATATATATGTATGTACCTGTAAACTGCCTCATCCATAGTAATTTTTATTTTATGAACGCACGGCGACGAATGCGAATAAATGAAATCGTATTCATAATTATCAAATCTAATTTATCGCCATACTCAATTTATTCAAATTTATTTGCTGCGGTAGACGCAGAAACGAGGAGAGAAGAGTTTACTTTATATACTTGTAAAGGAGTGTACAGGTTGGGGGGGGGGGGGGGGGGGGGAGCATGATGGAACAAAAAACGAATGAATAACCGCCAAATTGATTGCGACACTGAGTATATGTTATATACAAGAGGCTGTGCGGAATGTTACGATTATTAGACTACTCAACGCACTATAGGTATATATACCTCTCTTAAACATGAATTTGTTAATAATGCAAATTTATGAATTATAATATACTAAATCAGTCCATTCGATCGGTGGTGGTATCGACTTTCAATTGCAGCCAATTCTTCGCTCGATATAATCTTGAAAAGAAAAAAGATAAACACTCCGGAGTGAGAGAGAAATAGGACGATAGACAGGAAGACGGGGACTGAAAGATGATTTTTTTCATACTCATTTCGCAGGATTTGAATATATTTCAATATTCAAAATGTTGAAGTATCGCACATCGATCTGCAGAGTATATATATACGCGACTATGTGCATATGTATACGCGAATTTCATTACGATAAATAATTAAATTAAATTGAATCAATGCGTATCATATGTCTAATGATGATCTGTAACTTATCATTCAATACCCGTAGTACTGCTTAAGGTGTAACCTATTACATGTATAGTCTATCGGCTGAAGCAGAAAATGGTTCAAGTCATCCAGAAAAAGATGAACTAGGAGTCGAAAAATTCGTGATTTTTTGCCGATTCGGAAAACGTAAGTCCGGAAATCGACATCGGTAGATTAAGGCCCTCCAAAGGCTAGAAACAGCATTCAGTTCTTGAGTACCGATCTCGATTTCTGGACTTACGTTTTCCGAATCGGCAAAAAATCACGAATTTTTTGACTCCTAGTTCATCTTTCTAGGACGACTTATCGTTAAACCTGCATTTCGTCTGATTTCGGAGTCTAGCTGATAGACTAATATAATCATTGATCGATTGATTGATTCGTTCGTTCATTCGCTTATTGCGGTATTTACTATAATAGTCATGAATGTTGACAGCTAGATTTTTTCAGAGATTTTCCCCATAGCTTGTACGTTTACAATCAGTTTGATAATTTCAGGGAATTTTCCAGGGTAGGAGGTATATATAGGTAGTACCTACGTGATGTCAAAGATTTTCCGACAATTTTTTCCGTCGTCACAGAATTTCCAAGTTTATTTGGAAATATCTCGATTATTCTTCCTATTCCTTGGATTTCCCTGGAATTGAATATTCTTCTCATACATATCTCATTATACCTAATTGCCATGATTATTCTTGTTCCGATGAATTGACGGTCAGTTTTTAAGATAATGCACAGTCGTCGACGACGTCGTCGTTGTTGATCATAGAAATTTTCCGTAATTCATGTGACGTTGAATTTCCACAATGAGTTTGAACCATATTTCCCTTCAGAGCTTTAGACGATGAAAAGAGAAAAAGTATTCTTCTAACGAAAAAACGGATGCTAATAATTTCATCGTTATAAATTACTATCATGCTCGGGGAATATTAATATTCGGTATGGCAATTGATATTTAACTTCTTGCGAGAAGGAGTTTTCGCGATCAAAATGATTGAAAAAATTAATTATAGCAGATTCGGAATTATATATAGCAACTATTCCCGTCGTCGAAATATTTTTAATTCACACGATCGAAGAGTCCGCGCGCATCACATAACGTCAAATTCATATTGAAAATTACCGAATTATAATTTACATATGTTCTGTCGGATGATTCTCTACTTGCTGACTGAGACCCGTGCATACAACTTATATACATACTTTATATTCGTACTACTGCTTCTACCTTGAATTGGGGACAAACGATTTCACGCCACCAACAGCGTCACAACGTTCAATATACCCCATGCTCTGTATATGCATACATACTATGTGTACACGGGTATACATATAGCAGATAGTGTACATATCGAGTTTCTAACCGAAGCAATAAATTCTCGTTCGTTTCCTCGTTTTCGAAATTGATTTCGATCTAGTACGAAAAATAGCGGATAACTATAATAACTTTTTATCAAAGAAAGTATAACATAAAAGCTGTGCGCAAAGTGCTCGGTAATTATATATAATTAAGAACAATAATCCCTCCCGATGCATGCGGTTTTACTACCGTTTAAAAATATTTCGTGCTGTGTACTTGCAGTCTGTAAGGGTATAATAATATGGCGGTTATATGTATATTATATGTAACAGGTTACTTGAAGAGTCAGAGAGAACGAGAACTGCCGTGTTCGAGCAAGTCCACGCGATTTTTCGCATCGATTTGAACATTTTTTCGCCTTTTCTTTTTTTGTCAAGTCAGTATAACGCGAAATATCATCTATGTATTCAATTATGCTTCTCAAATTTTAGATCCTCTTCGTAGAAAAATTTCACCTAAAAATCGTTCAGACATCCATTTTTGTGATTTTGTTGCCGCACGCGTTACCGTCTAGTTGTAAAGGAATTCAGAGTCGCCACTGGCAATCTAACCAAGCTAACATAGGAAATACTCATTTTCCATCGAATCCGATCAATGTTTTGGAGAAGTGAAATACTTGACCATATTCTGCCATCATGCTCGACGAATTCTCCGAGTTTCACCGAAATCGATCGAGTCGTTTGCGTGAATCTATGATTATCGTTTTCGAAACGGCTTCTGTACATTTGACATATAGCGAGTCCAATTTCCCCATAAATTTCAACCTCGTGGACGAGGCAGAGGAAATCGGAAGATGGGTTTCTCACAGCTCACTATGGAACTATCTCTATTTTTCTACCTATTTCCAAATTATTACTGTAATCTTTGTAGCATCGGCTAGGCTAAATGGCGGCAAAAAAATTATCGCGCATGCGCCACACTTGCTACAAATCATTTTATTTGCAGCTGTTCTATTAACACAATTTCTTCAGGTTGCAGATCTAGTCTCTTGAGGAGTTATAGTTTCTGCAGTTGTTTAGTAGGTAGTTTAGATGGAAAATAATATAATATGCACGAATAGCGCAGATATAGTTGAAGAGAAGAAAAACGACCTTATCCAGGGCGATATTAATTCTAAACCGGCCTCCTTTTCATTTTTGTACTATTTTCCCCCATTTTTTGCCTCATCCACGGCGTTTTCTCATTTCCAGTGTCTCGGAACCTTACTCCTTACTTTTCTCATTTTTTGCCCCGAGAATTAGGTGTATATCAATAGAAAAAAGAGAAGTATACCCAAGTGCTTGCTGCAGGAGGACAAAAATCTTGATATTATGTATGATTCTGCATAGGATCGAGTCTCTCTTGTATGGACATATGTATTATAAAATAAGAACTCAAATTTTTCGAACACATGTATGTAAACGAATATTTTAAAACTGAGGTACCTCATATATGTACATATACATCTATATATATATTATATTAATCAATTTCTATGATAATCTAACGCGATATTATAAATCATGACAAAAAATTTCTATATTCCACTTTCTATTTTTTGTTTTTTCTCTCTGTTTCTCTGTCTTATAGTCTATGTTTTCTTTCGTTATTGTCCGCGGTCGTAGATTTCAGTCTCTTAAAAGTAAATACCTATGTAAGTTGGCATATAGACTATCACAGTATATACAGTACAGGAGGCGCACGAGTTTGAGAAACCGTATAACTTATACATTAGGTATATATATAGTAGACATACATGGGAACGCGCGTATATTGATCTACACTGCTAGGTAGATATTTCGTATATAAGAAATACGGAAAAGAGAATTTTCCATCCTGTATTACCTCTAAAGGTGTAGCTCTATACATATATGCAGGAGGTTTTCTTAGTACATCAGTTATATATCCACGGTTTGCTAGGCAAGGAAAAAGAAGAAATTAATTTGCCCGGCGAACGATTTATGTAGCAGCGTTATACTAGTACATACATAGCAGTGGTGTTCGTTTTCTTCTCCGCTCTTCGACTATTCGCTGTGATGATGATGATGATTATTATTATAGCATTAGTGCAGGTATCCTAATCAGAATCAAATGAAAGTTAAAATCGAAAGCAGATAGGTTTTTAGATACCTTATAGTGAGCATTGCCAGCTATAACCTACTCAACCAGTATTTAATTTCTTCGATAGATTCATGACCGATCGAGCGACTATGTGACTCCGCGAAGCGAAGTTCGACTAGACGCGCAACTACGAGTAATATGTATATACATACACCAATACGCGTACTACATGAGCATACCATATACGATAGCCAAAGTATTTTCATGCTGCCACTGTAAAAGCTTGTAACTATGAAAAAAATATATCAGTTTTCTTTTCCCGATGAATCCAGATTCGTTTTTCTACGCATCGAGAAATTTCACCCAATATGTTTTTACGCGATCCTCGCGGAGTAGTTTGTACGCGGGAAAAGTTTTCGACTCGGTAATCGCTCGCTGATCATTTTTCCAGGATTTAATAGACCTTCTTCGGGTGCAGGATTGTTGGGATAGTTCAAGGGTTTGAAAAATTACCAATGTAGCATGAAAAACGTATATATTACAGATGTATCTCTATGTATTTGCGTAGTGTCGACCTCGTAGAAAATTACGTGTACGGAATATAATTTCTACGTATAATACATATAGGCACCTATATTTTGTATATAGGAATAGTTATCATATGGATAGATGCGTACGTGCATAACTATGGCTTATGACCGGCTTCTCTTGCTGGGTGCGATTATGGGATTCCATGCGTACGCGCGGTGTGTATGCATGTACGTATGTATTTACTACTCATATATTGCAGCAGCGGGGGGGGGGGGGGGGGGGGGGGGGGGGGAGGGGGGGGGCAACTTTCTACACCTATAAATACTTGTGCCTATATACATGTATATATACACATTAATATATTAGACATAATATATTACGATGCTGAAGCAAGAAGGAGAAGAAGAGGAGGAAGACGCGAGGCAAGGTAGCCAACGAACGCAATCGGGACGAAGTTTCTCATTGATGACATTTCATGCATTTCATTCTATTCCATAACCGTATTCAATGTAATGAACATTCGCATTATGTTATTTTTTCGCCGATCCCGCTCGACTGCAACCTGCGTCTCACTTTTAGTCGTACCGTGGATAAACGACGACCGCGACGTGCGCAGAACAATACCGAAAAGAGACCAATAGTGACGTAGAAGCAATTCTTGCAGTTGGATAGTTCCAATTCGTGTAATAATTCGAGAAGTTTAATAACTGCATAAAGTAATAATGAAATATCATCAAATTGAAGAAGAAAAAATATGAAAATTCGACTGCGTTGAACAAGAAAAAAAGTCGCCAACAATTTTCCAACTGTTCGTCTTTCGTTCGTTCGTTGCCACTTTTTCTGCACTCAATCGATTTTCGAGTCAGAGTCCAGATTTCACGTGATTTTAATTGGAACAACGTCAATTCACAGCAGATATCCTTCCTATTATTCACCGTTCATTGTCAATTACGTTCCACCGCGTAGGTACTACGTACGTACGTACGTACGTTATAGGTACAGGTCGAGGCGGATACATTTACCGCGATTGAGTAATCTCATGTAATTCCATTCGTTTGAACCTGTCGAAATCGAATGATATAATTTTTTGTTTGTTTTTTTTCAATCTTCTGACTTTTTTCCCAAAGATTGCGTAATAATCTTGAGATTTATGTGACGTGGCACACGGCGGTATAATTTCACGGTATTGATAGGTATTATATGGGGAATAATGTTCTTCCTTCTCTACCAACCTACACATATGGGCAGCTTTCACCTCAATCTTGAAATTTATATGAAATTTGTATGAGAGGTATACGATGCCGCATATAACGTCAGTATTTTCTATCGTAGCAAAAATTCTTGTCACTTCCTTATACGATTATACGTACGAAAAGACGACGGTCCCCGCGAAGTTGCCGGTCGGTTTTCAAGCCAGATGCCTGAGCTTTGGCAGATCGCCGGTATGCCTTTTTTTTTTTTTTTTTTCTCCATTTTTACTTCCTTCATATCTATAACAGAACTCAGCTACATATAATATTCAAATTGATGAGATACAATTTTTGCCGTCGTGAATGTCGGCAATATATAGTGCGGTGAAATGCGCCACGTACAATATATGTACCGTGTAGGTACCATAGATATATTTTATATATTCTACTCCGGTACGCATGCTGCAGCAGCGGAGATTGTATAATTTGTGTATAAAAAAAACCTACCTATCTACTCACTTACATTAGTTAGTTGCCAGACTTTCTTCGATTTACAAATTCGAACCTCGTCGATATAATTTCTCGCCACATACATACTTTCCTCCGTTCGTTTATATATACCACATTCAGGTATATATAGGTATACTTGTATAGTGTGTGCCACATGTACGTACACCTACCTATACTACTCCACTGCACTTCCTTATTCCGGTCATACCTATAGGTATATGCGTATGTTATACGGTATAAATGGACGAACGAACCAAATTGAAATTTGTAATAGTGTAAAAGTGTTTTTTCTGATTTTTTCATTCCTTCTTTTTTTTTTCTCTCTTTTGCTTGTTTCTTGTTTCTTCACTTTTTTGGCCTGACCCCGCTGCACTGCATGTAAATCGCCAAGAGTCAGATTGAGATTCAGGTTTGGTTCACGCGTGTCATCTTCCATCTCTCTTTCTCTTCTCCGTGCGGTTTCTAGATCGCACGATTAGGCACAACCGGTATAGGTATACGTATATATGTATATATACGTACATACGTATAATGTGCACGAACGCGATACGCGATACTTACCTACCTGCCTACTGCGGAATCGACATAGGAACAACGAGCCTGCAATTTCTTACTTTACACATTAACCTCTATCTATATACCTATACCTGTACCGCGCGAGATTAAAATTCTCCGTTGCAAGTGGCCTAGTTAGATTTACATCGAAAGAGTGTAATATACTGCAGGTATGTATGTACATACATACGTATAGTCGGGACTTTTCACTTTTTCTCCCCCCCCCCCCCTTTCTGTCAATGGAATTCAAGGATTTTTGAAACAAGGAAAGGTGAAAGAAAATTTACTTCCGCAGTTTTGTCGGGCGATGATATTTCTTGAAAATTATGAGACAGAGATCGATTTTATATTCACTTTTCTTTTTCACACTGAGAATGAGAAATTATTTTGTTGAACTTGCGGGTATTTTTTTTTTTGTTCCTTCACTAAAAGGTACGAGGTATATATACATACCATACCATAAACGTGAAACGTTACAGAGATTGTTAGAACGCTTGTAGTAATAGAGTAGAGAATGAGGCTGTAGTTTATACAACGTTAAGGAGGTCTGAGCACGGGATCACGTGACCGATTTTACGATTTTTTCATAATCTTGATCTCATTTTTTCGCAAAACTTCGAATCGATTTGGAATTTCTTGCAAATCAATTGTACAGGTATCAGGAAGTGCGCTTCTGGTGAACCAGATTCGGAAAATCATCATATCATCAATTGTTAATGGAATAATTTGTAGGGTGTAACCTCAAATCCCATCTCGCAGCGAAATTAATATTTGAAAAATTTGGGCGATATTCATTTCGCCTTAGCTGACCAGTACGCACTTCCTGACACTGCATCGTCATTTTGCAAAAATATCCAAATCGATCCGAAGTTCTGCGAGAAAATGAAAACCAGATTCTGGAAGACAATCCCACATTATTACACATTGTTACCCATTGTTGAATGCCGTGAATCTTTAATAGCACCTTAAGGTTCGAGTGACAACAACGCTTACGACAATGAGTAAGAATGGGCGCAATAACAAAGATCACGGACGGATGATGATATCGGAGCATGAGCTCGGAAATTTGATGGATGAAGAAAAATGTGGATTTTTTATTGTCAAAATTTCAGTTGATGTTATAAACTTGGTTTATAGATTTTGTCGCGTTAACGTACACGTCATATGATGTATAAACTTCAGCCTCGTATGTATACAGCATACGACGCCTATGTAGATATAAATATGGAGTTGAAACAACTTTTCTTTATAACTATATACTGCAAGTTGGAACTACATTTGTTATATTTATATATACACTATAGCCAAGAACTAACGAGTTACGAGTCTAATTTATATAGAATATAGAATATAGAATATAGGATATGAATAGACACATACCTATCTATCTCCCTTATATTTATACTCGGCCTGTAGGGACACAAAGTTTACAAGTTTTATACGTTCGTGTGCAGAACGTTTTTTTGCGTGGTAGGCTTGCAGTAAAATGTATAATTCTCTTGCTCCGGGGAATCGGCGAATAGCAGCTGTAGGTGGCACGTATACCTAACCACCGTTAAAGTAGGAGATGAAAATGAGATACGGAAGGAAGTAAAAAAATATATTGAAAGAAAACAAGAATAGTTTTTCATTTCTTATTCGTCATCTGCAAATATAATTATCTACCTCAACTGCATATTTATGTATTACAGTAGAACCTCGATTGTCCGAACCTCTGTTATCCGAACCACGATCGCTTTGATCGAACTCTCTATTATCCGAACGACAACTTGATTTTATTATTTTTTTTTTTTTGTATGCGCGCATTTTTCATGTTTCATTACATAGTATGTATCTATTTGAACGACGGTGCGAAATTTTGATATTTATATGCACGTCGGAGGACCGCGTGCAATTACAATGTTGCAAACAAAGTGTTTGGCCAACGTTTTCAAGCTTGATTTGCCTGTCAGGGTATTAGTGGGCTCGCATTATTTGTTATTTAGACATTTGCTTTAAACCACATGTTAAATGTTTATAAATGTTATTAAATAATATATGCATATATATGCGTGCTGCATATTTCTTGAATATTTCCCAGCGCCGGACATCGCGTCGCCTAACATTACTGGTCGATTATCCGAACTAGGCCCGGTCACAATTGGTTCGGATAATCGGGGTTGTACAGGTTGTACTGTATAGTTAATGAGAGTTACTGGAAAAATGGCAGCATACATATAAAAGTATAACATATCTAAATGTCGATAACAAAATATGTATGTCAAATATCAATTTATCAGATTGAAAAATGAATTGAAAATAAAATAAAATAAATATTCCACGATAAATGTCGAATGAATTGCCAGAACTTCATTGTTTTCGTTTTTCTTTTTCATCGTCTTCGTTATCCCATATTTGTTTATTTAGTGATTCGATACATCTTCATATTATACTGTACTACATCGTTTGAAATTATTCTAATCAATTGATTGATTAATCAAATAATTATAATCAATATTCATTAGTGTGAGGCAGTGTGGGCGAATTTTTAATTAATTACATTCGAATTACAAATTACAATTGTAATTTGTAAATGAAATTCAAATCAATTAAAGATCATAAATGGAATTGACACCTTTCTCCGAATCAATGACAAATTACAAATGTAATTGAAACCTTTTTTCGAATCAATGGCAAATTACAAACGTAATTGACTTGACACCTTTTCCCGAATTGATCTTACTCTCAATTAAAAATGACAATCAAAATTTGTAATTCAAATGTAATTAATTACAAACGTAACTGGATTCCGCCCAGCCCTGGTGCGAGGCGCATATGAAGTTGCAACGAAGACGAGTGTATCCATGCATATTATATATATATATATATATATATACACATATATATTCATACTTGTGTAGGCATACAGTATTTTGTAACGAAGAATAATATGCCTACCTACCTTTTCACAGACCATATACATAATATGTATGAAGGTGTGTATACATGCAACCGATATGAAAATGGAACGCGCGTGGTGTTACTATTTTTCTACCTAGTCTGCTGCAGCGCGCGGTCATCGCTCGATTGTTATTATAATTAGACGAATGATAATATTCTAATGTAATGATAATATATACAGGGTGGGTGAAAAGAAAAATCTCAACGCGATCATTTTATCCGCGGACCATCTTTGTTTTTCAGAAACTGTACTATAGTTAGAACTATAGTAGAATGAGCCTTTCATTTGGCGTTTGGAAATCGGAAAAATCTCTGCCCGTTCCTGAGACACGAACGTTTGAAAAATCATTTTGAAAAATGTCGCTGTCCAGATGAAAGAGAGCCGATAATATCCAGCTATGTTGAACCTAATTTAACCCACCCAGTTTACGAACAATTTCTAAGATTGTTTGGGAAACGTGAATATGACTGGTAAACGTTTGTACATTTGATTGCAATTCACCAAAGTACAGTATTGAGGCTGCACCAATCGAACATAGAAACAAGAAAACCGAAGTTTTCACTGTCGCTTTGGGAACCAAGCTGTACGCAAATGATGAGATACCCTTCGAAATTTCTCGTGAACTTGTAAATCAAATTGAACATTATGCTTCACACAAGCTCTTTTTCCCCTCCATCTGTCAAGTTTTTTTTTTCCAACTTACTTTCCAATCGCTCGTCTCTCGGCAACGAGCAGTTGTTATACTTTCTTGATTTGAAAACGTCAAATGAAAGGCAGTATTTTTAACTCATATTTTCGGAGATAACAGAGATCAGCCCCATTGATGAACGTGGATTGGATTCCATGTCCACGTTTCGAAACTTGCTGTATTTATTTTTCCACACAATCTGTATGATACCAAAACCGCCCGATGGGTAATGGCCTAGTACGTGGGTACATTCATTCATTATTATGTATTACGTTATTGCAACAGTGCGAGGGTGGCGGCGAAGACGTTCCCATCAAGATGTAGGTGTTATACGCACAGATAGGTATTTATGCAGATAATTATTGCAAATGATAATCTGTTATATCATTACAATTACAATGGACAGTGAATTATGATTCATTGAATCATTGATCGTCGTGAACATTGCGATCGATGATTTTTATATCCAAGAAATTACCATCAATGGTAACATCGCATCCTCTACAATTTCCATTTCATTCTATTCTTTCAATTCTTATACCGTTTTTTTTTTTTTTGTTTTTTTTCTCTTTGTGTTCAAACAGTGTCAAGGATGAATGTGATGATCATCGTCTTGTATTATCATATGCCCATCCAACGGGACCCGATTTATTGGAATACAATATTTTATGTGTAGGCATAAAGCTTACATGGTTTTATATTACGTTTGAGATGCAAAGTATGTATGTACGAGGCTGCTGAAGTTTACAACGTCAGCGAAACAAAATAACAAAAAGTAGCTCCAAGACGTATTTTTTGTTTGTTCCGCTAACGTTACAAACTTCACCCTCACCGCGGATTGATGATCTGTGAGGCCTTGGAAAGGAAAAACGAATGACAATATACTGTAGGAGAGGGTTGCAGAAATACCTGTCATTTATCAGGTCTCGGATTATTAGTTAGATGAAATTCCACTTTTCTTACCGACCTGACATACGCAAAGATAGAAGAGCGATCTGTGCTACCGCTTCGTCAGCCGATAAAATCGATGGTTTTTTTTTTACCACAATGGAATCCGTTTTACCGATACAACGTACGAATGCGAGAAAAAAAAGTGGAAACAAATAAGATGCGACGGTATAATAAAAATTCGAATGACGAACATTAAAGCGAGCGAATCGCCATGATCTATATATGTATGACATAGTATTCTTGAAACAATTTATCTTCATTATCATTTCTTTGTGACGGAAATGATTCAAATCATAAGTATTATTTATCATTTATTATTTCATTATCTTTATTTTCTGACACATTTCACATGCATTCTATATTGTATTGTCATTACCTATGATAAACATATCCGAAGTATATGGAGTGGGACGTAGAAATGTTTCGAAAATGTATTTTATTAATTTTTTTCTCTCTGTATATTTTAATTGAATATTATCCAGCCTCTCCGGTTCTTCGTTCGTGGCTCAGCCCTTCCACTCATCAACATTCACTGTTGTCGCTTCTGAGAGTGATCGCTGTTTCAAAAAATTCGATCAACAAAAATTTAGAAACAAAAAAGGATAAATACATGTATTGATCAGAAAAATTGTATAATTTTCAAAATTCTTCAACATTAATTTGCTTTGAAACATTTTTTTTCGTCTTTTTCATATATGATTTGGAATCTTTTCTGAGATTGTAATTTCGTAAAATTATATACCTGAAATTTCAATCTCACTTCAATTTTACCAGAATTTAATAATCGAAGATAGAAAAATGAGTTTATGTTACGATTTCTTTTTTTTTTTTTTTATCTTGTTTTTTACATTGTTTACCGCGAAATTTCCCAAATTTTGTATGCTTTGTGTGAAATAATCGGAAAGTTGACGAAAAACGATAGTGAAATGATGTAATTGGGTATCAAAAATAATTAATATATGTATTATGCTATACCTGCACGTCCAAATTCGATCGCTTCGTCCCTAGCGCATTCGAAACTGCACAAATTTGCGTAACTTACTCCGTTGCTAGCGCAAACTGGTGCCCAGTTCATTGGACAAGCGCAAACAAGTCTCCCATCATCCTGGACTTTGATACGATCGGCATTTACGGTTACAAAGAGTACCGCGAAAAGAATGAATACATTTTTTAGTAGACTCATCTTGTTTGTAGTTCCCTTGCGTACAACTGAAAGTAACGATTAGAAAGTGATAAATAATCAATAGTAGAACATTTGAAATGAAAAATCGAATACAGTAAAATATCTTGCATACATTTTTAGCATCAAGTCAACAAATTCCGTATAACTTACCTGCTTTGAAAAATTTGTTGTCAATGTTTTTAGTAGAGTTTAGTCAGCGCAACGATTTATTCCAGTGTCTGGTCAGATACTTATCGATTGGTAGGGAAGAAACAACGAACGAACGTATATCTTCTTTATCTTTTGTTATCGATCATTTATCGATTAGATTAGATTATCTGTTCCGCGTAAATTTCACAGATTTTGTTTCTCTTTATTTTCTACTTCGTTTCAAATCGTGCTCCATTTGTTATTACACTAGAATTGAAAACGATTTGGTTTTTCTTATCTATGTCACAACTGATGAAAACCCCTGAAGCCCTTTATCTTGATGGATTTTCATTTTCAACTATTAAGTTGGCATCCGTCTGGCAGTCTGTTGCATGCAGAAGATAGACTTAGAATTCGGTATCGCATCGAGGTTTTTTTTATTTTTTTTCATCAATTTCACAGTTCCCTTATTTTTCAAAGTTATTCGTTATCCCAGAAATACATAAATTCATTCAATTGTGACGATTTTTATTTTATAATATTATTTTACCGCCGAGTTCTATGACGAAGAACAAATCCATTGTCATCATTATTATAATCACAATTATCATTTCATTTTGAACCACAACTATACATCTGTCGAAATTCAAATGAAAAAGAATCACTCTTTTATTTTGGTTTGTGAATTGAAATATACCGCGCTTTTTTTTTGCTCTTGACTTTTCACATAGATCTCTGTAAAATTCTGGAAGAAATCTGTTTTACCGCCGTATCATGTATCATTCGATAATTGGAAACCTATTCTATCAACGACGGTCGACAACTTACCGTTACGTAAATAATTCTACCTTGCCCGTTGCGCGTAGATCATCTACTCATAGATCATATCCGTTTTACCGACTCATCTGGATTATGTATTTTTGCCCCGTTTTCGTCATCTTTCAACATCTCCCAATAATTTTGATTTCCGATCTTTTATACCCGTTATTCGTTTTATTATTATTATTGTTATTGTTATTATTACTATTATTATTATTATTATTATCATCCAACTGTCAGAAGATTTTCTGACAATTTTGTTCTCTCATCTTTTCCTACTTTATGCGTATGGTGGTGAAAAGAACTTTCAGGTCTTAAGAAGCTCATTGAAAGTGTGGTACATGTATAATTTATACTTGTACCACTATCATAACACAGACTTTACTCAACTCTTTATATATTATGTAAGCCGCTTTGATGAGAGATGAGCTCATCAAAACTTTTTACAATTAGTAATTTCGAGAAAGCTGTTTGATCAGACGTGTGTGTGTGTGTGTGTGTGTTTGCACATGCCAACACCTATTTCTCCTTCCCTATCAATCTGTCCAACTATAAAATCTCCAAAGAATCATCGGGCAAACAAAATGTAACTTCCCCCCCTCATTTTCCTCTCCATTCCGAATATTATATACGATGTGGTGGTTGTTGTTTGAAAATATTTTTCTAGTGACTTTGAAATGAGTTTCCTGTTTATCTATTTGTACGTGATACGGTTATGAAAAATTATTCTTCGTAATAGTTTGTATATTCGTCATATTGAGTATTTTTCTGATTCTATTGATGAGATTTCTATTTCTATCTGCCAAATCCTGTTTATATTATATATAGTATTGGTAATTTATGAATTATAAAAGTATTTCCTTCTCCTTATCGTCGACCACGAGTGTCTGTGACTTTTCCAACGTATTAAATATCTAGGTATGTGTATGTACTGCGTGACGCATATTATACTGTATGTTATTTTGTAGGGTATGATTCGGTACTTCATTATTATTTTCGTTTTTCGTTTTTCCTTTTTTTTCTGTTTTTTTCTTCTCTTTTGTATTATCTCTGACTCCACGTTTACCGGAAGCAGTCTACCGTTCATATGAATTTGTATCACATCATCCGGCAGTAGTGTTCTTATCATCTTTATCTCCTCACGCTGCGATGACAAGACCGTTATATACATGACCGTACGAAAAATCTGTACTAGCAATGATTTATACAACAATTGTCAGTGAAAGCAAACAAATAGAAAACAGTTTAAAAAAAAAGACTGTATGTACACATACACGTAATATCAAATTTATTATTATCAAAATATAATATTAGATAATTTATTATAGCTATATTATATTATACAATAGTCCAAATTGCGATCTATGAATTCATTTCAATGAAACTTCATATACCTACACCACATAATTTATCGATAAAATCATATGAAGGAACTACGGAAAGGAGATAGCAACGTTAACAGGATGAGAGCATGGTCAACCGGCCTTACAATTAGACTCCATTTGGCCAAAATTCGACCCAACTTCAGAGCGCGACAAAAAACTAATGGATGCTCGCGAAATTCCAGTTCAGTATCTTCATTATTGTTAAAGTTATGGCTTAAAACGTGATTTTCGTTTATTCGTTTGTGTCTCGACTGTTGGGGCTAGGTGTACGACCAACCAATTACTATCAAAATTCACCCAGGCGAAACAAATTTCAATACGCATATGGACAAATTTGTAGACACGTTCTAGCGCCAAATTCGATCCTTCATCGAGCTGTGTTTCGCCTTGGTGAATTGTGTTTTATGCAATTGGTACGTATAGCAACAGTTAAGAAAATGAATTATTAAGTAAAAATCAGGATTTCTTTGACAATAACGAAAATAATGAACTGGAATTTGGTGTCAAATAGTTGAACGTTGAGCCCCTCTAACGTCGATTGAAATTTAGGCCAAATCCATTCTGCAGGGGACCGGTCGACCATGCCTAATACTGCTATGGCTTTTGATTTTCTATTGATTGATTCATTCATTCATCTAATCATTATCACTTTATGATCAATTTTCTGACAAAAGTGGAGAAAAAAATGAGGAGGAGGAAAAAAATTAGTGAACGTATAAAACATATTTTATATGTATAATATTAATAATAATAATAATTTCCATATATGTATTACCTATATACAGGGCGAGTTTTCTCCGGGTCCGAGTGAAGGAGGGGCTTATCACCTCTTGCTCAATCACACTGTTTCGCTAATCAGTTCGGAACTTTGATGTAAATACTCAATGATCAAGAAACCAGAACCGAAGATCCTAGTCCGCTCATTCTTGTCATTTGGATGTCAACAGTATCTTAGTCAGCCAGACTAAAATCAGTATCGACGGCTCGATATGAGAGTTAGATTTTGAAGACACTGTGATTGAGCAAGGGACGGGGCATCGGCGGCGATAAGCCCTTCCCTCATTCGGACCCGGAGAAAACTCACCCTGTATTTTCTAATCCTTGTTGAAAGTATTCTATTTTATGGTAGTATGTATATAAATTCTCATTTCCTACTGAACAGTTTTACTCTCCGGTATTTTCATGCGGTTTACCAAAAGCCTTTGTATCGTATGTGTTACATATACATGCATGTAGTATAATGTAACATTGTGGGCGAAGGTTACGCGGCTGAGCAAAGAGAGTTACGGTTACGCGTTGATTAATCATATGAATAGCTAGCTGCTAGCTGCCGCTGCGTAGAGGATTTCCGGTTAAAGTTTGCCGTACTGCGAACTGCAAAATTCTGCAGAAAAATTACAAATCTGTTTATTAATAATATTATAATATACCTATATATAGGATACGTATCGACATATTACTCATTATACTTCTAATAAATTAATTCATTGAAAAAAGATGAAATTCATAATTACATACGGTATTATTCCTTATTAATGAAGATATATAAAACAAAAAATATATTAAAAATAATGTACGAAATTTTTAAGATAAAGATGGAATATGAGAATGAATTTTGATCACGAACCATGGCTGTATATATTTGTGATTCCGGAAGCTAATACAGGTACCGTGGTCTTGGCACGTGAAAACGCTTTGCCGTCGTCTTATTCTTATATAGTTACTTCCGGGGCAATAATAATAATAGGTTGGTTTTATTTTATCTCTTTGTTTTATTCGAGTCAATTTTATCACGCGTACGCAATATTCATGGGATACCTAGGTACGGCGCAGTGATGGGATAATAAATTTGCGAGAAATGTGATAAGTTTCGTATTTTTTTTTTTCTCCCTTTTTAGTTTCGAAAATCTCTACAATCGTCATTATTAATAATCTGTGTGGGGTAATGATGTGATAATTGACGAGAATAATAGTTATATGGATCGAATTGGTAATAGTGATTATGTATTAATAATGATGATCAAAGAATGATAACGAAAAGTACAAATTTTAACATAAAATGAAATGAATATATCAATCGCTTTACAAAATAATGACAATAAAACGAATATTTTTGTTCAATTCTTAACGGATATCATTTTTCCATCTGTGCAGTATAACTTCTATCCATATTATGATAGTTATTTGAAAATATTGTTTGCCTTACACGTGTATATATAGATAAAGTTATAGAAATGGTGGAAGATATTTGTCGGAGAATTCTTCGTTGAATGTTTTCAAGAAAATCACGTCGGAAATGGTAAATTTTTGAGCGATTTTTGGCTGAAATTTTCCGACGAAGGGGATTCTGTTTTTGTTTTTTTCCGTTCATGGCCGTGTCTGTAATGAGTCTTGTCGTGTTTGTCTTGTTGTAACATGTCGTTGTTCTGTTGCGCACATACGCGATCACGATCGTTTTTGATCAGTTTCAATCGCGCAGGCGCGCAATAAAACAACGGCATGCCGTTACAACAAGGCAAACACGATAAGACCCATTGTAGACATGGCCTTATGCGCAATTTTGGAAATCCCACGGTAGCATAGCTCTGGAAAGAAGCAAGTGAAATAAAACAATTTTGAAGATCCGTCTTTGTCGGAAAAAGCCAGCAAAAAAATTGCTCAAAAATCAATTTCACGTGATTTTCTGCACGCGCTTGAACGTTGAATGTATGTACGCAATTTCAAGCATCGCTAATTATTTGCTTCCAGAAATACGTAAAACGGAAATGAAAGTAGTTTCTGTGCGTAAATCTTCAACCAAAGTTACCTATATGCATCGCGTATCTAGGCACAGACCTGCGTGTACATACATAAAGTAACAAATAATAGACGAATAGATAGATAGATAAATAAATAAATAAATAAATAAATAAATAAATAAATAAATGGTACAATGGCGTATAGATATTGATCATAAAGATATAGAGCACTATAGGTATTTACTTGTCGCAGCCGTTGCGAACCGCATTTATTCGAACTTTGAGACCTGCAGATACACTTATATATACGCCGGGTATTTTATACCAATACGGTTCATGAATTTTCGAACTGCGACCGCAATAGTTTTACATACGCCATAGGCACCAAACTTTCGTATTCTCTCCTGAACCTTCTTCCCCAAATATTATTATTCTTATTATTATTCTTATTATTATTGTCCGAGAACCGCTCGACTCACACACAAGAATTTGCCTTTATCGCATACGCATATTATACAGGGTGACTCGTAATTGAGGCTGAGATTCTGAACGGGGTGGTACTTCGTTGTTAGAAACGGGATAAAAATATCCTCAACCACATTGTTTCTATTTTTTTTTCCTCCTTCCAAAATGTATTAATTTTTTCGTTACAATCGATCGAAGATCAGTCGACGACACGCGTTTTAAGAACGGAGCCGCTCGTTGATGTACACAAGGAAATGAACGTAGGGGGGCACAACCGATCTCCCTGAAACAATGAAACTGCTTCCGTTCATAGAAAACACACACGTCATTGCCCGATCTTCGATGGGCCATGGCGAAAAAGGTCTGTAGGTGGGTGTATGCATTTTGGAAAAGAATTGATGAGGAAATATTGTTGCCCGCGTTTTTAACAAAGTATAACCAAATTTCTGCGTCAATTCCGGGTCACCCTTTATGTAGATACGCGTACGTATACTGCAAGAGTAGCTACGGAACTGCAGCAGAACAGTGCCATTCACGATGCAGTCTTGTTCTTACAATTATGGAAGACGCTTCGATTTTCGCTTTTCTCTCCTTTATCATACATATTTCTTTCGTATAAATTTCGCGCCCGGTTACATATTATATCGTAGTGTTATTATCCTATATAATACACTATACAACGTTTATTCGTGAACCATATATAGGGGGACATGCGATGATAATATCCGAAAATATTCCGTAATAACGTGCCGAATGGAAAATCAACAGGGAGATAGAAACGAACAAACAATAATCAGCACTGAAATGTATCGATATATATGTGGATCTATGTTTTACTTCAAAAATAAGGTCGGTAATTCACGAATCAAAATAATTGTAATCAATTATTCTGGCGCTCTCTTCCCCTCCCTTATCTTTTAGCATATATACCTATATATACAATTCATTATAAGAAAGAATGGCGTAAAGGGAGAAAAAGGCTAAAAATATGTTCTTCTTTTCCATTTATTCATCCGTTTTTCAACATCGATATGCTGCAATTGAACGTGCGGGGGGGGGGGGGGGGATATGGTATAACTATCAGGGAGAATTCCTAACGACTGAACAGACTTGGAGGAGAGTTGACGTGGCCGTGAGCCCAAAACGGCAACTGTTTCAGTGGTTTCCGATTTTCTGATTGGCTAAAACGGCAAAACATTTACGACGCAGGTTTCGCGGCCGCCTAAACGCTACTCCGAGTGTTCAGACTTCAGGAGTTCACCCTGTATATGCCTGTGGTACACCTACGGTGAACATGAAAATATAGAAGGCGCTCTCTATTATCAAATCCCACGTCAATGCAGTCGAGGTATATTCATATGTAGAACCTTCACTATACATAAAGGGGTGATCGGCGAATGCAACGATTCAGATTAATTGTTGAAGCGCGTAACCCTCCGCGTATAGCATATTGACTAAGGACCCGAGGATATGTAATTAATTAATTGGTCTCGTGCCAGCGTAGATTATAAACCATATCCATAGTAGTATACTACAGAGACGTGCGAGCGCACTGCTGAGGGCAGTGACAATATTATTACCTTCACGTTGACAACGGCAAAGAATTGCAGCGAGAGGTGTTTTACCTGTAAAGAGGTAAACCGTTCGGATACAGTGAAAACATGTATGTACCTATATATCCTGCGAAGTTGAAAATTGTCGGGTTTTCATCTTCCTCTTCGTTTTGTTCTGTTTTTTCTTTGTCTCTTTCGTTTTTCCTCCGGCTCGTCGAGGAATTCAGGTCGTCGAATTGAGAAAAAAACGAAAGAACCACGAGTAATTCGGAGAAGAGAAAGAAAGAACGCAAGAACGAAAGAAAGAAAGAAAAAAAGAAAGAAAGAAAGAAAGAAAGAAAGAAAGAAAGAAAGAAAGAAAGAAAGAAAGAAAGAAAATAAAAACGAAATGAAAAACGTAAAAAATGAGGACTTGTGAAATTCTATTCTCTGATTGTGTATAATGGTATAATACAACCATACGTATAAACATATATATAGGTACAGAATATAGCCGCATATACGCTGCGAAAGAGTGTTTGAAGAAAAAGAGCGATACCTGCGTATGTATACATGCATAGTTTTGTTCGTAATTAGAATCTTTCTTCTTGGTGCGAAAGAGGAACGAGCGACCAGCTGCAGTTATTGCAGCTGATTGCGAAACGCAGCAGATCTTTTCGAATTATAGTCTGTTGATTTACGTTACTAATTACATACCGCACTTTACCCCGATAGATAAATCTTCTCAAGATTCGTCAACTTTTTATTAATTTTTTCTCCCTCTTTTTTTCTTCCAGTAGTTTTTATTCCTCAATTACGAAATGGAAGTAGCACAGATAAGCAATGACAATTTTTCTTCTATTTTTTCTTCAATACCAAAGAACTTTGGGAATAACAAACAGTTTTCATTTATCTTTTCTTTTGTCTGTCGCTTCCCGCTATCTCACAAAGGTACAATACCGCATTATGTAACAAACCCGATGCAGGGGTTGAAATCTGCGTGTCATCATAGATATATACTGTTACATACTATGTGCAGCTCTTCGTAGCTAGCTCAAATTGTAAATCTATTCTAAACTTCTTTCTTTCCTGTTCATAATGAACATCCTGTTTCGCTTCAACCTCTCAAACGCGGGAGGATGTAGATACCTACTGCGGAGCAGGAATATTATACTACCCTATCCTGCGAGGGGACGAAAGAAGCGCGTATCCCTCTTCAGAGCACGATTTTCATATATATATATATATATATATATATATATATATATATATATATATATATATAACGCATATATATATATATATATATATATATATATATATATATATAACGCATAATCAAGGGGAGAAATGTTTCACCACGCCTGTACTATACAGCTATATCTATGCTATATATACCGAACGCAATTCATCATATTTTTCAGAATATAATGTACAATGTACGTACATACATTATAGGTACACCTATACATACCTATGTATAAAATCCCAACGTACGCAGCTATAGATATAGATATATTCACGAAATATAACTGCGTGCAGTAAGCACGCGTGTGGCATTTGGGAGAGAATCAAAAAAGCAATAAAGCTGTAAGAAAGCAAGCAAGCTCGAACACTATCAACGGTGAAAAATCAGCCTCCTACTTTGGGCGATCATTACTGTACGACGTCATATTTCTGAGTGTTGATATCAATATTAACGAATTATATTCGGTAATATGTGTATGTACCTATAACACATAATATAAAGATGAGCACTCGATCTCGATAAACGTTACACACTTGTAAGATGAAATGTAAATAAAGATGCGCAAAATTATAGTCCGCAGCTGAAGTTTTCAAGATTATGCCTGAACGCAAATGGGAATGATATAACAATAGTATCAGCTGTTTCGACACCGAGGCATCGCGGTCGCCGAATAGGTGATGCATCGACACCGAAACAGCTGATCTTGTTGTACATGCATATTTCGTCATTTTCTTGCGTTAAAGGGAATATTTGGAGTCGCCACTGGCAATCTAACCTAGCTAATATATGGAATACTCGTTCTCTATCGAATCCGATCATTGTTTTGGAAAAGTGAGATATTTAACCACTTTCTGCCATCATGCTCAACGAATGCTCCAAATTTCATCGAAATCGATTCAGTGGTTTGCGAAAATCTACGATTCTCTTTTTCGAAACGGTTTCTCGACATTTGACACAGCGAGTCCAGCATTCTCCTCAAAGCATGTTGGAAACTTTCGCAGCCTCTGATACGCGGATCGTCCATTGATCATACTACGTATATTCATCAATTATATCAATTAATGATGTAACGGACAGAGGGAAACCGGCTCAAAAAATTAGTAGGTTAATTATATATATTATAGTATAAAGTATATTAATTCTTGCGCCAAGCAGGAATAAATAAATGAGAGAAAAAATTAATAAAATCATATAAAATAACATATCATATGCGGTTGATAACCACTGTATAATACACGTATACATATATACATACATAGCTATGTATAAAACTAGTGCATACTAGTATACCTTATACTAGTGGTCGACCGGCCGGCTGGGGTCCCTTTGTCGACGCACGTGCGTATGACCCCCCCCCCCCCCCCCCCCCCCCCCCCCCCATACAGATTCGCTTTCCTTTTCTTTTTCTCTTATGTTTTCTTTCTTTCTCTCTCTCTCTCTCTCCCTCTCTCTATTTTTCCCCCATCTCGGCCAACGCATCTCTTCCATCGAGAGCGAAGGAGCGAAAGAAAGAGCGAGAGAGTGATTCTCCGTGACCGAACCGTATGGAATATGCTATGGAGGAACGATCGCTGGCTGGAGGGACAGACTGAAAGCCAGGCGTCATTGAGATACTTATGTTAGTGAAGTTCTGTCGGACGGTTGTATAGGCCTACAGCTCTTCCCAGCGATATCATGGTGCTAGTGCTAATTCTGATGCTTCTGAAGCTGATGGACCCCAAAACTATCATAGATACTACCGCGTGCAGGAGGGTGTATTGAAAAAAAAAAAACGAAAAAACAAACGAAAAAGACTTTGAAAATAAATCTATAATATATACATATATAAAATATGCACTGACAAATGAAAAAATATACTATACTATATTATTGGTATATAGTATATACTTCGTACGAATAATTTAATCTGTGAAGTTTGGAAAGGTTTCGTTGTTTTCTTCTTCGTCGTGGTGGATTTTTATTTTTCTTAAAAAATTGGTATTGTGCATCGAAAAAGTTCGATAGCTCTTACAATGGGTTTATATGGATGTATGTACGTATATGTACCTGTGGCTAGAAAACAAGTCGGAACAAGTTAACGAAATAACGGGGAATAAAAAAACAAACACGTGTATCAAAGTTTATAGTTCAATCGAATTAGGTATTCCGAGAAGTGCTTCCACGTTTCAGTGGTCTTCTTTCTTCCTTTTTTTATTTGTCTATTTTCTTTTTTTGTCATTCTATTAACTGCCATCTAAATTCTATGGACTTCTAAACCTTGAAATAGTGCAAAAAAAAAAGAGAGAGATAGAAAAACAGAAATGAAGGATAAAAGTGATGTGCAGTTGAAACGGTGACGGGAAGGAAAGAAGAGATTAAAAATACAATTATTGATTACAATAATAAAAATTAACAGAAAAAATTGGTATACAGAATTGGCACGCGGTAAAGAACAAAACATTATAATCTGAACGTGTGCGTGTTATATGTACTGCGAGGTACCTACGGCGTTGCGCGTCTCGACGCCCAGTTTTACCGCACCGTCAACGGACGCCAGACTATCGGTCTCCAAAAGTTTTTTTGAACGTTAGCCAAAACAAAAGAACGAAACGAAACAAAACAAAACGGAGAAAAAGGGGTAAAGAAGGGAAGTGAAAACAAAAAATCAAGCTCAAAAGTTCACTCGGTGTAAAAATCTTGTGTATCGACTCTCCTTGGCTCTTGTTTAGCTGTAGATCTTGCAGTTTCTTGTACATATATATGTGTATCTATACATACACATAATATATAATACAGTATAGTATAGTACAGTACATTATAGTATACGAACTTCTCTAGTCATCTAACACCAACAGCCCGCGAATGAACAGTTTTAGTTTATAAATAAACCCTCCCCGCATACTGTTGCCGCTACACTTGTCTGTGTTTGCGTTGCGTTCGGATCTCTTCGGTGGTGCAGAGAATTTAAAGAGCTGCAGGAGAGGAGAAGAAGGTGAGAAAGAAGAAGAAGGAGAAGAAGAAGAAGAAGAAAAAAAAGTAGTCGAGGCATATTACCGAAAAGTATAGTTGTGAGGGTGCGCATAATTCCGGAAAAATTCTCTGAGTTTCTTTGTTTGATTTTAATTAAACTTTGCTCTTCAAAGCATAAATGTGAAAAAAACAGAACTGAAAGAAAAGCTACAGAAAAGAATATTTTGTGCATTATTTTATACTATAGCTGTGCATGCATTGCATAGATCGTGGCAAAGTTTAGGAGAGTTTCTTCGTCACATATCCCTTATTATTGTACGGTAGCGTACGACGTGAAACAATATTTATTTATCCATCGTTTGGTTAATCGCGTTCGAATGAGGAAGAAAGGATGAACTCTAAATACGTAGGTTCATTATTGTGAACCGCACATGTGAAATAGCTAAAATCGCTGAAAGAACAGGAAAAAAAACACCAAATAACAACAAAAACATTAAAAATGGACTCGTGTTTTCCACCTCTGGCTGCTCTCAGTCTCAGAGATAATAAAAAATCGAATAATAGCCAAAATTTAAACAGAAATAGACACAGCAGTGGCGGTGACAATTCTAACAGTGTCAGTTTGAATACTAATGGTAAAATCGAAATACTTCAAGATCTCGATCTGTATTATATTCGACAAATCGCTCATAATCTGAAGGTATTTATCACAGGCGTTATGACGCTAAAATTAATTAATTTATATCGCCATTTTCATCCCCCCCCCCCCCCCCCCCCCCCCCCCTCGAATCTCATTATAATAGAAATCATAGTATATGGATTATGATAATAATAATAATAAATATCGTTCGAGTCTTGGACCGCGAGCGTGACCCTCGCTGGAGTGGCCGGCGGTAGAGGTTTGAATCGTTTGAATTGAATGGATAGGTATAAGTATAAGTATAAGTATATAAGGAAGAAATATTATACCTACCTACCGTCATTGTCCTTAATGACGTGTGGTGCGTGCTGCGTGGGTCGCACTGCCTCGAAGGATGAAGTCTATAGGCTTGTAGAATGTATGGACTATAGTTCGACACTATGGAGTAGGCATAATAGAGATTAGACTCTACAGTATAGCCAGCTAGAGGCGCAGGTTGGTGGTTTGTTTGTTTATTCGTCTTTCGGTTTGGTTCGGTCAGGTGCGTTGAATAAAAATGAGGCCGAAGGCTCGAGTATATAGTAGGTATGGGTATAGGTGCGTATGAGTATATATGAATGTGTGTATGTGCTACGTACATTCATGTATACGTTGAGACAAAAAATCACGGAAAATGATAAATCGGAAGGGGAGAATTCTCCGATTTAGAATAAACAGTTTTGTTTATCCAGTCTGTTTCTGTTCTTGTTGTTCTATTTTGCAATTTCGGGAATCCACGACGTCGGTGTCGTTGGCGCCCGTGCCGGGGATTCCGAAAACTGTGTAAAATTGAAAAAAAATTAATAATAAATAAAGTTTTTTGTTTTTCATCGAAAGAAACAAAAATTACCGTTGATATTAGTTTTTCGCTATTATGTTGCCTCGATGTAGATTGTACGTATCGGTACATAGATACATACCACAATCAAAATTTCAGTGTCAACTTTACCAATTGCGGAATTGAAAGTTACGGCGGATCATAATTGTAAAATTGCCAGATTTTCATCGACTGGTGTAGTTTTTAAATTAGTCCCGGGATGCGGTTGACTTTTCACTCTTCGGCGATAGAGGAGCCTAAGTATACTGTGAAAATTTGAGCCTGTTCTTCTTTCCATTAGTTCATGAATGGGACCAGCTAACATAGGGATGTGGTATCAGTGGATGAAGGTAGGAGTATTGCATTGCCTTAACCTGCTGAAAACTTGGAAAATCTGGAAAAGTCTGGGATTTTGTTTTTACCTTGAAAATTGATAGAGAAGTCGGGAAATTTCGTCGAATTTCTGGTATAATGAAAAACTTCGATAAAGCCTGAAAATTCGATCAATTTGAAAAAAAATCGCGAAATTTATAGTAAAATTGTCCGTTCACTCACCACGACGGGAATTTTCCAGCTGGATTTGTGAACTATAAATTTTTCAAAATTTGATCATCTAATTTTGTAAGTTCGTTTTCGTTTTTTTTTTTCCGGGGGTAATGTTTTTTCAATTTGCCAATGGTACGCACAGACATTACGATGTAATTCAATTCTATCGTAATCTCTCATTCTTGAATCATCAGTTTACCCGAGCTGCATGAATCGGAAGAAAAAATCGATAAAAATTTTTCGCGGTTCGTTGTACTCCGGCGCGGCGGCTTATTCTGACTCATCTCCTCTCTCAACTAACCATTCACAATAAAGGATCTGGCAAACGTGGAAACGATCCAGAATTAATGGTGATCCTGTACGGGTAGATATATTATGGTATGTACATGCAATACATACGTGCCTACTTATAATCATATTGGTTATATATAGGTGTCGAATAATAAAATGAGAAAGCTTATTGTCAGAGCGAATGGATTTCGAAGAATATTAAAATGACTGAAATGACGAAAACCATACCGTCACACGCCGACACGTCCCGAATCCCAAAGCCACATTTGACATATTCCGCTATACCGACTGACATCATCGCCGTAAGTTTTGTTGTTGCGAACACACCCAATTATGAGTCAGAAACCCATTCGAACGCAACCGTTCGAACATAATAAACTCGTTTGACGATTGTTTGCTCATTCATTATTATTCTATAGGTATATCCATCTATCTATATCTATAATCCGTATCTGTCTATCTGTATGTTACATTTTACATAATATAGGTATAGGTTTTTATGTCTGTCCTAGGATGACCCTGCGTAACGTTTCCGTGACGTCACGTCGCGGTCGCGTCGCTCGTGTTAACAAATTTCTAGTCTTTTTTATATTTGACTATTCTCATTCATATAGTACATCTACAGGGTGATTCAGGTGAAGCGGGACACACATTTTGTGCGGATGGAATCTCGGAGAAATTCTGAAAGGAAAAGTCCTTCGGCTGAAATTCGTGTGACCGATAGTTTGCGAGTTGGAGAATATTCAAGTCAGCCAATTACAACGCTCGTACGTTAGTGCGCAACGACCTGCCGTGGTCTCGCTCACGTGCAGGCTCTGTGATAGGTCAACCTTGAGGTCTGACGTAGCCTGAAAACCAGAGGTCACAGGAATTTTTTGCAAAGGACTTTTCGTTTCAGAATTTCTCTAAGAATCCATCTGCACAAAATGTATTTATCTCTTACAAATAATTGACTATATAAATTTGAACGAATATCCCTTGCGCCTTGCCGCGACGTTCGATTCGATTTTAACGAATGGTCGTCATTTGCTGCAGTTCAACATTCGGTTCATAGGTATATAATTGTCATTGTTTTATATTCTGCAACACGCTGTATAGTCGCGCGATAAACGAGAAGTGGACGCGGGTGGGTACCTATCTGTAATAACGGTGCGATGAAAATTCTATATTTTGTGTAAGGTATACTTCACTGTACCATACTATACTGCGGTTACATGGATTGAGCAAAATTTTTGAGAGCGTAGGTATTTTTTCTTCGTTTTCTCTACTCCGAAGTTTTCTCTCTCGGCCTGGCCTGCCTTCTCAAGTAATTCATTCTCATTCTCATTCCGAGTTTTGACACTCTGCGTTCGTGTTCTTCGCATGATGCTGCTCAGTGCTCGAGCGAGCGGCATATCAATTGAGTATACCTATAGTAGAGCCTTGCAATGTCCACCACCCACGCACTCTTTCTCTCTCTCTCTCTGTCTTTCGATCTCTCTGAATCTAATTATTTTATTACGAAATTTCGTACCTATAATACTACTGGACATGAAATTTTCATTAATCCTCTGTCCGTCTCGAGATCTCGAGAAGTTTCTAAATACTTTCTAGGCATATTATACGTACGAGTATATTCGTGTTTTAATTTTTATAAATGACTCTCATTATATATATATATATATATATATAGATTGAGTCAATAAATATGTGGATAATATTCAAAAATATGTATATAATATATCATGAATACTTTACTATGAAAGAAAATAATGATATTAGTAATAATCATCATCGTCATAGATACAAGACGAAAAGCGTCGCGGTGCATCGCCGACGGGAAGAAATCAACCTGCAGCATATGCCGTACTCATGTACAGTACATGCCTATATGAATTCGATGAAGAGGAGAAGAAGAGAGTATGTGCATACATATATGTATATACCATGTATACTCATATGTGTGTAGGGTTTATTCTGGACGCGCGGTTATATCTATTCCTGGAAAGCACATCCGCGGGATGACTTCTCTTCTTCTCCTTCTTCTTCGTTTTCATCTTATTCTTTCATTATCCCCCCCCCCCCCCCCCCCCCCCCCCGCCGCCGCTCATTTTCTTTTGTGTTTTCTTGTTTTTGCTTCTTCCGCTCTTGCAGACTGTACTTCGAATACCCCGCGTAAAAAAGATGAGAAAAATAATGGATATTGCATTATACATATATGTCACATTATTTTATATTATATTATATTATATTATACTAGATTTCTGGACTTTCGTATATCATTTGTATTATTTTCAACTTCGCTAGTAGTAAAGTTATACGGTGAAATAAAATGAGATGAAATGGACGTTTGGCGCTGTTTAGCAGTAGTATAGTTGACCCGTGTGACTTCAATATAACAGAGCTTAACAAGTTGGCTCTCTATATAGATATGTATATTGCAACATAGACTATACGTTATAACAGCTGATGAGAGAATGAGAACACTATCTCGCGGGTATAAAATATCGCATGTATACCTAGTGTCCTATAGTAATAATGATATACCTACCGCTTTTCCTCTCCACCCCTCTCATACAAATACGGTGGAAGGATGAAAACAAAAACCAAGTAAACTAGAGGGAACATTGATATAAAAAAAGAAAGGAAGAAAGAAGGATTGAACGGAAGAGACGAGGTTGGAGTTCATGTCGTTAACGTATGCAAACAAAATTACGAGAGATAATATCGGCTGTCTCCGTTTCGACACCGAAATATAACGAAAAGTTGCATTTTTTGCCAATTTTTGGGTGATATTTCCTGACGACCAAGAAACTTCATCCCTATCCCCCTCATCCGTCGCTTCTCGCCGCCGCCACGTTGGGAAGATACCCAAAATTGACCGGGAAAAAAGCCAAGTCTCTTTTTAATTGGAAAATATCACACCAAAATCGTTCAAAAATGCCATTACTCGTTGCGTTTCGGTGTCGAAACAGCTGATATAATTTTTCATGATTCTTTTCGTGTATGCATGTACATACGTATGGACGTTCGTGAACGTTGTCAACTTTTGTAGCCTCATGTGGAAGTAATCGAACCTGATCGTCCATAACTCATACTATAGGTACATACATACCTGTACCCGGTTGCGTCTATATTTAATATAATTATGTACTACTTCAGTGCACAATACCTATATACAAGCTATACCTTTCTGCCTCTCGACCATGCTAACGTAACGTAACGTAACGTAACGCAAGGCAAAGTAAAGTATCCAGCGTAACGTAAGTCGTGCGTTAAGTTAAGGGTCGAGAACGATCGATATTTAACCGGCGCCAAGATAGTTAAATCCGTCGAGTCCGTTCGCCTGCATCGACTCCTTTTCTTCATCTTCAGTGTTTTTCCGTCACCCCTATATACCACTACCTGTACCTCTATTTCGACGTTTTCATCCTCTTTTCATCCGCCATACTATATACAGGGTGATTCAGATCGAGCGAGACACATTTCGTGGATAGATTCTTGAAAAAATTCTGAAACGAAGATACGTACTCCTTTATCAGAAATTCCTGTGACCCATGGTTCGCAAGTTACTGAATATTCGAGGTAACCGATCGCAACGATCATATGCTATGTCAGTGTGCAAACTGTGACTGTGTTCAATCACAGATCCAAGCTTGCCCACGTCTCCCGCTCTCGCTAAATCCGTCCCCGCCAGCTTGAAAACCAGAGGTGACAGGAATTCTTGGCTGTACACCTCTCGTTTCCAAATTTCTCCAAAAATCTGTCCACGAAATGTGTTTCGCGCAAACTGAATCACCCTGTATACCAACGCAGCGAAATTTCTTCACTTTCTGCTCCGCACTTTCTGTTCCCTGCAATTCTTCGCTGATTTATTCTTCTACTTATGAACTTCGCCTGCAGTACATATACTCTCAAATTTCTTCTACCCCTATTTCCTTGTCATATTATACATATGGTATGATATGAACTAAACTACTGATATCAACGTTAGCACCGTTGGATTCTGCGCCCTTGTAGTTGGTTCTTATAGTCTTGCAACGTTGCGTGCCATGGCGTCCGTTGCTGGTTGCCGCGGTAAAAACTACCCTCGTACTATATCCTACCCTGCGCCAACGTTTTATCTAGATAGATAGATTGATAGATGGCCAGATGAATAGATAAAGGTGGTATAGTATACTGAAGGGGTGGGTTGATGCGTGTATCTACCAGCTAGAGTCTTGAGTCTATACTGTATACTGTAATCTGTATAGCACGCTGTATAGCCACAGTCAAGTCAGCCAGCTAGCAAACTAGCGAACGACCGACTGACTACGCGCGGTTATACGAGTATAGCGGCTAGCTTGTTGGTTGCAGCATAGCAGCCGGCAGCAGCAGTGGTAGTAGCAGTATAAGCTCTAGACCAGCTACCCCTAGCATCGTGAAAAGTATAAACTTGCGCGGGCGAAGGTGACGTTCATGTTGACGGTGACGGTGTTGGTGATAGTGGCGTGCAGGGTGTCAGTTGTAGAACAGACAACAACAGGGAATAATGAAATCGAATAAAATAAGCAAAGAAAGAGAAAATTGCCATCCCGTAATATCTGCTATATACTCGACGTCAATCTGTTTGTTTTCTTTTTTCGAACTTTCCACCCACGTTGAAATTGCATTTTGGTAAACGGCGGCGGTGAACTGTGCGCAACTTGAACTGCATAATAATTAGTTATCGTTGTTGGTATTGTCATTGTTGTTATTTTTATTATGCAGGCCGCAGATCTTATCATCTCGAAACCTGTGAATAAGGTAATAAACAAATATATGTACATAGATATAGAACTGGATTGAATGGATAAATAAACGCGTGATGAACCGTAAATGAAATGATTATTTGGGTATTATTTCTACGAGAATAAGAAAGAAACCAATAAATGGAAGAAGAAAAACGGTGAATAGAAAATGAAATGAAAATTGAGAAACAATAAAATAAACAACGATTTTATATACCTCTACGACTGTTCTCAATTCTACATCCCCCGCCCCCCTTAATACGCTAATATTTCTTGGTTCCCCCGGTGTGATGAATATGTACAGATAATTATAGAACCAGATGGAAATTTATACGTGTAGAGATATATTAATTGCTTTTTGTATTTCGACCTTGTTTTTGTGTTGATTGTGTTTCGTTTGTTTTGAGGTTATCGGTCTTTCAACGTACAATGGGAAAATACCGATAACCTAAAGACGAACAAAATAATAATATATGTGTGTATTATATATGTAATATTATAGTACAGGCTATCCGTATCATTTATAGTGCGGCAAAATAATTTAATCAAATGGCAATGTTAGAGTTTATTATGAGGCTGAAGTTCATACAACTCTGATCGCAACTAGATCGTGAAAAAATGCATTCTTAAGCGTCTTTGGACTGAACTTTTTCTTCATTGAGCGAAAACATTTCGACTGAAATTGTTCTTTATTGAACAAAATTTCAGCCAAAAGTATATAGCTTGTAAATGCATTTGTCGTGGCTTATGAACTCGGGATTCTCATAATTTATAACTTTTGATTATTAATTTATTATCGAAATTCCGGAAGTTGTTGTAGACAATTATATCGTGGGTAGCTGTTACCTCCACTCTTAACAAAATATGATTGGATTTACAATATTTGCTTTTGTATAGTCACGACTGAATATTTATTTGATATACAACTACGTTGCAATTGGTACCATCAAATATCACGTAATATTTAATAATGACCGATTTTTGGACCCGTCAATTGGAATCTAGTTGTATCAATTAAATATTCGGTTGTTACTATAAAAACGTATATTTTGTAAATCTAATGACATTTTTTTCTCAGTGTGGTGAATGCAATTTGACGATAAGAATTTCGAGGAAATTTTTTCCAGGACTTTTAAGTATCCGTCTTCTGCGCTATCTAAGTGTGGAAGTTACCATTTTTCATTTTTGTTCTCTTCATCGAATTTGTATTACTAGAATTTCGAGAATCACAGTAATCCCAGGCTAGTGGCCCATGTGCGGTGACCTATTTTGTCAAAATTATAGATATATGAATCCGCTACTTCTTCAACAAAGAATCGACCTAATTAAGTTTGTAGCAGAAATGAATTTCATGGTAGAATTGAATCACCGGCTATCAAAAGTCACCCATCCGCCGATCGTTTCAGTTCAATTTTCTGTTTCATATCATATTGTTTTAGAACCGAATTTCATTGAAGAAAGAAAAGAACCATGACAACATTGCTATAAATCTTGCAAAATAAATCAATCTCTACGTTGCCCAATTAGAGTTCAAGAATTTACGTAACTCTGATTCTTTAAGGTAGCGACATGAAAAACAAAATACACCAAATTTATAAAAATTGAAAAACACAATACACCAAATTTATAAAAATTGAAAAACGCCAATCGTCAAAATGGCGAGCGAATGGTCGAATCGAATCGTAAAATCACGTGTGTCCAAAATTCTGATCGCTCACATGATCGAAAATTATTTGGCTATCTATGTATATACCCAGTTATCTATTTGTTCACTATTTTTATCTAATCAAACATTTAACTGTCGAATTGTCATTAGTAACTAAACAGTAAAGGTACAGATAGAGTGTTTGCTTCTGCTATAGATAACCAGATAATTTTCGTTCATCAGGCCGGATGTTCGGAACGTCGGGCATTTAAGGTGCGAATGGAGTCGCTGCTGGCAATCTAACCTAGCCAACATGGTACATATTTATTTTTCATCAAATCCGATTGACGTTTTGAAAAGTAAAATACTTGCCCACTTTCTGCCATCGTACGCGATGAATTCTCAAAGTTTTATCAAAATCGATCGAATCGTTTGTGACAACTTATGCTTCTAGTTTTTTATGCGGTTTCCGTACATTCACATATAGCGACTCCAATAGCCCCTTGAATCTGAAAATTGAGTGTCCGCTCTTTTTCAGTGTACACCTACTGTAAGACATAAAAAGAATCCGGAACAATTATGGATGGCGATGATTTCGGAATGAAAATTTCATGTGGAATCATCCGCGATACATGTAGCTAGCTACATACTATACATACGAGTATGCATATATGCTCGTATTAAATTTACGTTCGTTTCCGAGCCAGTTATATTCGTAACGCTTTGACCATACAATTGCTAGATGTATACTTATTTAGGTATCTATTGCCTAACTACCGCAGGCTTTATTAGTATTCGTCTCACCCGAGTTTTTAGGTATTATAAATACTATTGACCGCGCAATGAATGCTGTGCCATGCGTTGCGCAGGATGTAACATACACTACAGTATATTATATACTCTCTCTCTCTCTCTCTCTCAATAATATAGACACTGAATGAATTATTATTATTATTATCATCATCATCATCATTATTATCATCACCTGATCAGAATGTGTTATCAATCTATTACGTATACTTGAGGCATATACCTAAGTACAGGATGGAGGGTAGCAAAAGTGCAGGATAGAATCTGAACGCGTATATCAATCCCGAGAGCGAGCGATTTCCATGATCCCTCCGAAAGAAGAAAAATGTAAATTGGAAATTGACAAAAAAAGAAATCTAATACACGTTCGTTGTTGAAAAATAATAATTTGTCCGAAGAAATGAGATTTGAAAAAATTACTTCCGGTTTGATGAAAAAATCCAATGTCCAATGTAGTGTGCAATTTTATCAAATTCTTCAGGATGATACACGGTTTCACTGTCACTGGTGTATATTCAAATATTATAGATATATCGTACATTGAAATTTACAATTGAGGCTAGAGACGGAAACCAAGATGAAATGCAAACCGTTTGAAATGTTAATCTACGCACTCATTCGCTCATTCATTTTGGTCTCAATTCGGATAGATAAAATAGTTGTCCGTTCGTCGCTTGACGGATATATCTCCGGTTGGCTAGCTAGCTAACGCCCTGTAAGTCATATGATCGTATATGCGTATATGTGTGTGTGTGTGTATACACATACATACATACATGCATGTAATAATTATTTATAAACCGCGACCTCGCGTGATCTATTAAATACGTCCGCAATTCGTTCGCGCACATTTCAATATAAATATCATATTGCCGTCGTAATTCAAACGCCAATAATATTCTGGCGCCTCGTATATGTATATATGCATATGTATATTAGGGTGTTTGAAAACAAAAATATTCGATTTTCCAACTAGCCACACCTGAAATAGTTAGTTTAGGTAGAAAACAGAATTATAATAATAGTTTCGTGTCTCAGTTTAGTGTTTTTTCGCTGTACGGCTCATTCCTTCCATGTCAATGCGCGATCACCCTCCGCGCGGACCTCATCATAATCGTCATCGATTTTCTTTAAACTGTCGAAATAGGTTATTGCGGACAGCTATAAATGATCCGGTGTGAAAGCATTCGGCGAGTATATACTGTAATAATTCCTTCCAAAGTTTTCGAAAATGAACATTTTTTTGCTTATATCTCGGAACTCGTTCGTATGCTATCTATGGGATTCGACGAACAAAATTTCTGAAAACATTTTGACCAGACATACACTAATAGGTTTCGAAAGTTCTTCATTTTTTCTTCCCCTCCCGCCGAGATATTCCTAATAATTCTCGAATTCGTAACGATTGCTGTACATTACGCAGAGTGCGCTGTCCTCCTGTGCCTGAAATATGAAGAAAAATCGTTAGACCGAAGTTTATGATGTTAAAACAACGACAAAAAATCACAGAAAGCTTTAGCTGCCTACTAATTTCCGTCATTCTGTCCCGTTCACGTTACAGACTTCAACCTCACGGAATTTTGGACGTGCTGTTTTATTTCATCAAAACCGATATCAAATTTTCGAATGTCAATCCGCATCTATTTTTGCGGATAAATTGTCCTGGCAGAGTGTTTCCATGGCATCATGTAATAAGAGAAATACAGAAAATGTAGAAGACAAAATATTGGATCCGCGTTAATTGTACTATCCCAGGATGTGAAGTGAAAGACATTATTCCACAGTCGTTGAACTCTGGGCAAAAACATTATGGAGCAAGACCAGATTTTTGAAAATCCCGAAACAATGGACTACCTTGTATTATTTTGTTTTTCGTTTCTTCTGCGATGTCGTTTGACATGAAGTAATTCGGGGTGGTGGATGATGGTATCGTTTCCCTAAATATCATATTTGCAGGTGGTAATCGGAGATATTACATGTATTGGAAATTCTTCGATTCATTTATTACAATCGTATGATATTTTGATATGAACGATGGTAGTGTTACAGAAGAGGACATTGGACACGGCTGTCCGCTCGTTTTCTGCTGCTATAGCTCGATGCGCTATCGTTAACGCAGTATAATATATCATATGAAATTCAAATTTTGCCACATTATTATAATATACTCATATACTATATGTGCATTATAATAAACTTCTTCAGCTCGACGCTCTTCGTGAAATTTTAATTATTCAAGTATCAGCAATTTTGAAACGCGTATAGATGAAATACTATATACGTATGTATAGATATACAGGTATGTATATGTATTTACTATAGGTGTATATAATGTGCCATAATGCATGTATATGCATTTATTATAGTGGCGTGATGCCACGCACGCGACAATTCATATTTCGCACACGCGTATACTAATGTACGTACGCATACCTATCTATACTATAGATTTATTGAATTCGTATCTTATTCTTTTATATCGGTCGTTGTCTCCAAATGATCACAAATTTTATATAAAATAAAAAAAATCAATAAAAAATTATAACAATCGAAGTACATGATACTGTATGGGACGTTGATTTTTTCCTGATTTTTTGTTCTTTCATTAATCTTTCCTCGTTACTATTCAATTTTTTCTGCTTATAAATAAAACAATATCGACAAATAATCAATTTATTTATTATTATTGTTCATCATTTATTTAATAATTTATTATTGATAAATATATTTTACAGTAATTTGTTGGAAAAGTATAACATGTGTATAACCGACTCTTCAGTGAATAGTAATCATAAAGGTTCCTTTTCATTGCCACAACTGACACTGAAAAAAGGGAAACAAAATAACAACATTGAATTAACAAAATTTTTAAAAAATCTCCATATTTCTGGTGTCTTCAAAGATACGGCCACTTCCGAATAGGTCTCAAAATTTGCGCTGCGGCGTGTAGAATATTCATATAAATATTGCGAATAATCGGTGGTTTCGTTTAATTACCGGTAAGATGTATTTTTCCTCTACTTTTGCAAAAAAAAAAAAAAAAAATGCACTTACAATTGCAGGTCTCAAAAGAATTTTTGATGGTGCAACCTTATCGTGATGTATGCATACATATAAATCTTTTCGATAGGACGCGACGCAGGGATTTCGAGCTACGAGCTATGAGGGTCATGAAAACGTAAAAATATCGCAGTTCGGTGAAAAATCCTTTCAAAAATTTGAAAATATTTCTAAGTGCTTTTTTCGAGCGGTACAACAATATGAAAAATTGGGATCAAATTCGAGAGGGGTGAGGGTCGAACGTTGGTCGAAGCAACGTGAAATGCATGCCCCGTATGCATACATGTTCATATACAATTGTATCGAAGGTACATAAGGTAAATTGTGTTTAATTGCGTAATTCGCGAGAACATCCTGCCCGGTGTAAAGGTATGGCGATGTTTATAACATATGACCACTTATGAAAACCTATGTTACACGCATACCTCATACATAGATACATGTGTAGGTAGGTACAGCATATATAATGTATATACGCTTAAATTGATGCGGGTAACGCAATTACTATATACATATCTTTATGGCCATATGTATGTAAATAACTATATATATATATATATAGGCGACCGACTGCAGGTGATGGACTAATTATTTTAACTATGTTATATAAAATATATACCACAACCTTGAGCCGTTTAGCCTGAGTTTCCACGACGCCGCGTTAAAACAAAATTTGTTCATTTTTGTTTTTTCCATTTTCATTTTGAACTTGTCCTTTTTGTTTTGCTGGCACATAGTACAGTATAGTTATATCATACTATATCATAGTTATATCATAGTTTTCTGTTTTGTTTTTGTTCCCCCTCAGTTTTGCGAATATTTGCTATAGACAATAATATTCAAGAATCATTAATTTTAGTATATTATACTATATATCCTATTATTGAATGAGTTAACGTTATAAACAATTTCAGCCACGTCTCATTAGTGAATTTTCTGCTCTATGATCGCCCATGCCTTTCTTCTATTTCTTTGATTTCCCCCGTTTCCCGTTTTCTTCAACTCTGTCTATCTTGCGATGCCATTTTTTCTTCATTTTTGTTCCTCCTCTCGAGTTGGCATTTTATTATACTATACTGTATTTCTCTCTCTCTCTCTCTCTCATTCATGTTTTTCTTCGTTGCGACGAAGACCGAAATATAAGTATATTTATACGCTATACCTACGTTCTGTACCTATATTATATTATATTATATTATATTATATTGTATCACTTACGTGCGGATTTTATAGTATAGTACAAACATAATACTATACCTTATCTCTCATACATAGCTAGTTAATCAGAGGAAAGAGAGACAGTTTGACGGCGGACGTCGCTGGATTCGGTCATTAAATTTTTTCATTTCTTTTCCCATTTCTACCGGAATTCTAAATTATCTTTTTTTTTTTCTTATTTATTTGTTAGTTAACAATTTGATCATTATCAAATTTTCAAATTTGGAAGCTCATATATTTTATGCATGATTCTAATTCTTCACATATTTTGTGAAATTTTTACAATATTTGTTTTTAATCGATTGTTCAATTTTTATTTTGAGAAACTTTTTCTCCCCAAAATGCGTCTACTGGCATATTCCTCAAATCTGCGAAGGGTGAGCACAATCGAAAACCATATAATAACACACCACCCCCCTTGCAAAAACTTGAGGATTATAGTATCATAAATTATCAAAAAAATAGAATTCTGTCTCTTGGTCGTTGATTTTTTTTTTTTTTTTTTTTTTGTCTTCTGAATCCGTATACTCAATTTTTGATCTTACGGAAGGAAAAAGAAGAAGCTAAGGAAGAGAGAGCGCAAAATTGAATAAAGTGAAAATATCAATATAATTATAGTCATCAAAGAGAAAAGGGAGAAAAAAAATTGTACTTGTTTTCAAAATATTTCACGCATCTTCATAAATATGTTGTATTTATTTGAAATTAATTTTTCCGTTCTCGTTCGATTGTTTTCAGGAATATGATTTGGAGCAGAAAATCGAAGTTGAGATTAAGATGCGCGAAGGATCGGCCAGACTTCTGGCTGCAGCTCGACATCGTGCTCAAAGCTTGGAAGCGGCAAGAGCTTTGCTAACGTCCAACGAACGAATGTCAGCATATATGGCTGAACTTCAACGACGGAAAAAAGAACCATCTTCCAACAAGCCGAGGTAAGATGGGTGAAAGAAGTACAGAAAAACACACCCAACGGTGAGAAAACAGAAATTCTCAAAAACGGAAGAATTAGAAACCCTGATCAAATCCAAAGATAACAAAATTTCGAACTGTATCTTCGTTATCTAGTATTTTTTGTTCTGTTTGTGTTTTCTTCATTCATGTTTTTTTCCTTTTCCAATTTAAATATACAAAAACGATAGAACGAATTCGAATACAAATGTAGATGAAACAAGAAAATTGATAACCGAGTGAATATATTATACTAGCTGACGAACAATTAAAGAGCTGAAATCCAAAAACCCAAAGGAGATAGGAAAATATGAAAATGGTTTGTTCAATTTTTCAAGTTGTTAATTCAAAAGACCGGCGGAACAGCCGGTAAAAATTCAGCGAAACTAGAAAGCGACGAAAATGAAAAAAAAAGAGAACGCAGTTAAATAAAAGTGAAATTTGGAAAAGTTTCGCAAATTCGCATTTCATTTTCTTACTTTTTTTGCTCACCATTTTTCTTATTTTGTTCTTTCATGTGGTGTATCAAATTGTTTGATTATATTGTTTAGCTTACCTGTGAGCAATGCAAGAGTCTCCTTATCCGATCTGAGGGTCCCTTTGATGTGGAGAGATTCGGATCACTTCAAAAATCGTGGAGATTATCGAAGATTCGCTGTTTTTTGCCTAGCTCGCGTAGGTACAGAGATTCATGACACAGCTCTCCTATGTCCTGTCGACAGGGCATTAACCGACGTTACTTTTCCAGACATCTTAGTCTTGTGAGTATGATATATACTTTACTTATATAATACAAAATTCATAAGCTTGATAAAGAAGAAAAAGGCAGGAAAGAAACACCGTTCCTATCCAATTTTTGTACACCTAATTTAATAATAACGACAAGTAGTAACTTTAGTATAATTATCTACAAATTTGAATGAAAATTTTTAGCGTATCTAATGAATTGTCAAGTAATGAAAATATTATCAAATATATGAAATGAATGTTAATAATTAAACCTATTCGCTTAATTAAGCGCGGGATGCGGTTTCATGGTTTTAATTAATTACTTTAATCTAATGTAATATAAATTCCCTGCTTCCCCATATTATCACAAAATTTTATGTCATGATAATAATGATGATAATATTTGCAGTAATAACGTACCAGCGGAATTTGAAGTGACCTTAGAGATATATAGCCACATCCTACAGGAAGACCTAAGCATAGCTAGTACACCGCGGAGGATAAAACGGTCGATACATTCATCGATATCTAGAACTGTTGGAAAAAAACTCGCAGCTTCGCTCAGGGATGAATTAAATTCTGGAAAAATGTATGTTTCATTTGTTTATTCATTATTCAATCATTTTTTGTTTCACTGCTTTTTTTTCAATTTTGCTTAATGTAATTGTAAGAACATCTTCAATTGTGTTGGGGAATTTTAATTTTTTTTTCCGTCATTCTGAAAATCCTGCTTCAAGAATTATTATCATATTTTGGAAGAATAAAAACGGAACAGAAATGACCCTGAAGAATATCTTAAAATTTTTGAAAATTGTTTTCTTCTTTCAGTGGGCCACATTTTGAATTAATGGCGTCCGCTAGACTTACGCTGGACGATACAGACGATAATATCCATACTCACGACCTCGTCCTCAACAACTTGGGTAAGAAAAACGAAAGAAAAGCTGAGAAACTCGATCAAAGAAAAAGAAAGAAAAGAATGATGAGAACCTTCGTTCATTCAATCGACGATTACGATTTATACGTACTACATACATAAATGAATACTCTTTACATCTAATAGAGAATCTAGTTTAACGCTTGTCACTGTTGAAGAGGCTCAAGGCCAATTTATTCAAGATTCTTCAACGATATAAAAAGCAAAAGAAGAATCAAATTTAGCCGAACGATTCTCTTGTTCGATATCTCACTTTAGCTTACGACTTAGGATCAGTTTTTCTTCTTTTTTTTTTTCCACAAATTTTTATCCGGAATTCAGATTTTATTTTCATCTTGTTTTTTTTTCTTCTTGCCTTTTTCCTTCTTATCAATTCTATATTATTATTCGATGTATAGATTCTATGCAAATTTTAATTAGTAAATCGATATACATTTATATTTTATAAATTTCTGTTCACAATTTTCTAACGTCCATGATTTTTATCTCTCTTTCAGAAAATAAGAATCACTCCCTGCCTCTGTTTGGACATTTTTGTTGCCGGCTGGCCGCGCAACCCGAATGTATTACAAAAGAAGCTTGCAGCGGTAATATTATATTAGATGGGCGTACTTGTTGGGCTAGAATTCAAGAATTTAATCTACAGGCGTGGGATTCTAGAAAATTAGCCGACGAGGAATTACAAAAGCCTTTTAGCACCGTGCCGATCAACAGAGTAAGAAAAATTCGAAACATTGACAAAAACGTTGACAAAATACTAAAAAAATACCAGAAAAACTCGGAAACAAAGAAGACAAAGAATATTTAATGGTTTTAAAAATCGAAGATTTAGTTTTTGGAACGTATGATAATTTTTTTCTATCAATTCTAGGAAACTTTAATCCAGCCTTCTAAATCATCATCTAAAGAATTAAGAATTAGCAATACAATTGATGGGTCGGATAAAATAACAACTATAAGATTAGACAGTTCTGAAGAGGCGCAGAAATGGGTGAGGCAGCTTGTCGCACACGCAAAGGATCATCTTAGATGGAGACATGCGGCTGAACATATTCAGGATGTACCTTCTGTCGAAAGCGCTAGGAATTCTTTTATCAGTAATAAAAGACAAGGATCTCTGTACGACGAAACTCCTCTGATAGGTAAAGAATTGAAACATAGAGAGTATTTTTTCGTATTTTATCTATTATCTGGGAAGTAATTATCGTCAGAAGCTCGAATTTTTGTGTACTTTCTCTACGAAATTTACAATTTTCTTCGTATTCCTTATTTTACAGAATCTGTTCAAGCAGATTTTAACACAGCAACGACGAATCAACAACGACCAACGGTCCATGAAATATTTGGATTAACGCCTAGTACAAGTTTGAGTAGTTGCAGTAGTTCCACTAGCAGTCCTCCAAGTCTTAGATCTAGATCTTTGAGTACTAGCGGATCGAGGAAATCTGGAACTAATACATTAAGATCGCATTGGCCATTTTCAAACAAAAATCATGACTAATTTTCATTTTTGCTTTTTCTCTGTTTTTGTTTTCCTCTGAGAGCGAGGAAGAGAGGGAGAAAGTTTATCGAACTGGTATTTTACGATGAATACGATGAATGGAAGAAAAAATTAAGTTATTGAAATTCATCGACTCATAGGAATTCTCTTGTTATTTGGAACTTCAGATCTATTTTCGTAATATTGAAATTCAGAGAATATACATATTATATAATAACAGGTGGAAATAATGAATTTTGTGAAGAGAATGAAACAGGCCGTGTTCCTTTTTTAACTGGCAGTACTGCAAGTTTTCCTAGTCTATTTTTTGCGCCTGTTGGTTCGTCAATACAGCTATCTCTCTTTGACATAAGCTTGTAGTGCTGCTAACATGGGAACAATATATATAACATGGGAACAATAAAGGAACATAGCCACAGGCAGGGGAAAAACGATTGATCCGAGAGTTGGTAAAGAAGAACTAACGATTGAGGAAGAAGGATGAAAAATAGACTGAATGGAATTCGAGAGAAGTGAGTGGAAATTTTAGAACAAAAAAAAGAAAAAAATTCAAAGGAGTTATTTTTTGTTATGTTTTCGGCGTGTTTAAAAAATGCGCGTAACGACTGATAAAAACGCGTCTTGTCGATTCAAATATAATCATAACGTAATAATAATAATAATGATAATAATAATAATAAATAAAAATATGGAAATATAGAGATAGATTTTTTTTTTTTTTTTTTTTTTTTGTTACTTTATTTAACCAGAACATAGTAGTATAAATTTAGAGAAAATCGAAAACACAGAAAGAATTATTGTGGTGCACTTTTTCTTTTCTCATATTACGTTTTGTTGGTGTTATAGTTTTTTCTTGCTGTATTTTTTATTTGTTTATTTTGCCTCTTTTGTTTCCTCTTAATTAGTGAGAAACTAATAAATATTTAACAGAGTGAAAATATTAATACTCAACTCATGATTGTCAATAATAGGAGAATAATATTGTCTTTCTTATGTTTATTTACTTATTTATAGTATAACATTGCATTGAATAAAGTCAAGAAGCATGAATAAATAAATAAATAAATACATATACATTGAGGTTTTTATTTCACTATTATATATTATTAATAACAGATATTAGATAAATATTGATAAATTATAAATAAATAATAATAAATAAATATTCAATTTCATTGGAAATATTACTTTATCAACTCTGTAGATTCAATTATTTACAGTATAAAATATATTCGTGTATTTTTTGTTCATCTCTACTCAATTAAATTGAATTGCATTTAATTCTATTTCGTTTTTTCTTGTTTTGTTCTACGTGGGAATTACCAAAATGAATTAACAATCAATGTGCACATATGTAAAATTATGGAGAGACATCGTATTCGCATTCCTAGACGTGTAATTTATAAACAGTACCTAATTTTCGTTTGCTCTCCTAATTATCGAACGATCTACATGCAAGCTAATTTAATCTTATTCATCTATCCGTCTGTCTGATATTTTTCAGTGTAATAATAATCATAGTATTATTACTATTATTATTATGCATATTAATTATGTGAAATTTCACAAATAATGTATAAAATCGTTTCTATTCGCGTAGAGGAGAAATGAACGAAGAAAATGGAAGAGATTTAAGCAAAATTAATAAGATATTCATAATGAATATTACCATATATATATTATTACAAAAATGTTTGCAATCCAAAGTTTAAAAAGTTTAATTCTATAAAATCTATAAATATTCTAGGATAGGAGAGGAAAGAAGAGAAGAAAGAGAAATATTGTTATAATAAAATATTGTTCTTCTTTCCTCTCTTTCTATCTCGTTTTCGGGGTCCTCTTGTTTTGTTTTGTTTTTCTTTTTTCTCATCTTTGAATATACCTACTCAACTAGTACGTAATATCATTGAACACGTAGCAAGTATAGCTGTTCATACGATCAAAAACAAAGGAGTCCATTCATATTATTGCAAAGTGCTCTTGAAAATGTTTTACATATAAAAGAAACAATTCAAATTGAATATAGTAGTAATAATAGTAGTAGTAGTAGTAGTAGTATATTTGTTTGAAAATGAATGAAAATAGAAAAAGTGAAAATAATTTTGAATAAGAATCATAATTGATGATGATAGTAATAATAATGATCATGATATTGGCAGCGATTCGCTGCCTTGAACTTCATTATGCCTTTATTCGTTTTTTTCTTCAACAAAGGTACTCCGTTTTTCTTTTGCAATACGGTTTCACGTATTCTTTATTTGAATTCAAATAGTGTAATGATAATAATATGATATTACTATGTATACCTATGTATTATATACTCCTGGTATACGTTATATCCATCATTATAATCTTGATATTATATTAGTTATTGTTGGTGCATACTGTAGAGAGTAGTATGATACATCAGGTATTATTATTTTCTTTTGATTATATTTGCAATAATAAAATCCGAGTTATGTATAGTATGTTATTATATTATGTATTTATTTATTTGTAAATTTGTCATTTCTTATTATTCAATAATATCATCGTTTATCATAAATCAATACACACACGTATTTTACATGCTTCCCATTTTTAGAAAGAAGAACAAGAAAACGATACGTAAAAATGAACAATAAAAACGAGGAGTAGAGATAAAAGTGTGAAAAGTATTCATATTTCAATCATTGCCGGGTCAAGGGAATTCTAAAGTAATGAACACAAATTTTTCTTTGTCGAAAAATGTCGGGCGAAAAGTGCTTTGGAAACGTATTTTTTTTAAATCTTGTCCTTCCGGTTTTCGGTGACTCACAAATTACTCATAATTCTTTTCAAACGATCTATCCGAATTGGATTAATTTGAAATACCTTCGTAATGTTCAAAGAATATCATATTAATTAGACTTTGTACAATAATAGTATACACATATTGGAAATTATGATGGAATATTAATACTTGGTTGGTTTTTTCGTTCGATATTTATTTAAACAGGAGTTGTAGTATACCTATCATCTACACATGTGTAGTTATTTTGACAAATTACAAACAGATAAACCGTGTAAATATGGTTTATACAAATAATACAAGAAAATAACACGACTATATAACAGAGAAGAGGCCAAAGATTCAAAGGATCAACCGTCTTCGGTCTCATTTCTTCATTGCGGTGAATCCGGCTCCAGCTATAAATGCAAAAATAGTAAATCCCTGGGCTATTACACGGGCCCGCATCATGTACTGCGACATTTGTCGATTTCCTTCTTTAAAACTCCATAATCCATAAACGAGCGCGCCGACAGTCAAGAGAGACCCTATATGTGACGGAATAGAAATTGTAAAAATTTTAATTCTCATAAAATACTAATCGCGCTTCAACATTTTATTAGCGATGGTTAATTAATTACCGATCGGAACCAACGGATTCTCCGAAAATTTACGCTTTGTTTTTTCAGCCAATGTCTCGGGAACAAAACCAACCGTGTTCATATCTTCACGTAGCTTTACCCAGTCTAATGTATCTAATTCATCTTCTGGATTACCCATATTTTTTATTTTGTTTTCACTTCCTCACTGATATGTACCTGTACTCGTGTTCTTCCCGTTTATTCAATGATTGGCTTTCTTATAAATTCAATCGTCGAATCTGTGTTGATGTTATTATGTTTTGAAACTTTTTCACACTCGTTGAGGTTAGCTCAGAACTCTGTGAACGTTGCCGTTTGCTTACATCATGATTTATACCACGAATATCGAACGTTAAACGGACTTACGGCTATGTTCAGTCCATACCCGATACTGAGGCGTGTTCGTTTTTCATCCTTTTTATTCGTTGCTGTATAGGTATGTGCATTTCAAAAGTGAAAAAACGAAGCGTAAATTATCAAACCCGAAATTCTACGACTTCTTTTCATTGGTTCTTAATTTGATGAAACCTCATTCTTGTGATTATGGAATAAATGAAGACGCCTAATAATACAGCAAATTACTTTAGGCGGTGTATGTTTGGCTGCATGATATCAGGCATGAGTTATGGTTATCAATGAATAACTACAAGATTTGCGATTGTAATTTTATTCATTGTTGAATATGGAATTTCATGATGGTTAGTTTGAAAGGATAAATGATAGGTGACCAATTTGTGATCTTAATCATTGCCAATTAACACATCGTAATGAGTTTCGTGTGGCATAGTTTAGTAAAAAAAATAACCGCAATTTCTATACCGTGAGTACAATAAATTATATTGTTCTATCTATCTATCTATAAATAAATATTCATCTCTTTTACCTAACTCATTGTCAGCAGACGATGATTAAACTGAATAACTGATTGTCGCTTTAACAGAACGAACGTCACTCATTGTCAGATGTCTATAACGATTGTTATTAATAAAATAAAATAATATAATATAATAAAATAAATCAATTGTTATAGATTTTGGTCAAACAATCAATCTACTTCTACTACCACGATTATTAGAAAAATGGGTGTTCGTGATATTATTGAAGAATTAACAGAAGTTTCTATCCAAGTTCGGCAGGATATTAACGACGTTACGGATCAACACGAGAAGGAAAAAATTGCTTTACGACACATAAGAGACTTCGCCTCAAAAGAGTGCTACGTCAATGAATTTCAAAAAGGTTTATAATACATCAATTTTTGTTTGTTATTGCTCATTCTTTTCTATCCGTGCTCCAATTCATCTAACAATCTAAATCATAGTAATCTCAGTATAAGAAACCAAACAAACGCAAGTATACATAATATCACGAACTTATTCAGACTAGAGCTTGGGAGGTTAGGATTACGTTATTTTGAGTTTAGACTGTTTAGGTTCAGGCTAGGATAATCTTATATCACGATGCTTTATACGGTTTACTTTAAGTGGCACCGCACGAATATACGGACTGTCAAAATGAAACAAAAATCAATTACAAAACATAACGTAATTGAATACTCAAATATTTTCGTGTGTATTATTTCTTCTCACATCACAGGTGTTGAGAGAGAAAACAAAAAAAAATAAAAATAAATCAACGTGAATCATGTCATCTTCGACTTCGACTTCTCTGGACGCTACCACGAAACGGCTTAAGAAATCATTGAGTTACGCAGACTCCGAAGATGAGGAAGAATTCTTAGGATTTCCTGCTTCCGAACTTCATCCTAAATCTCGTCTCGATTCTACGCTTAGCATTGATCTTGACCTCGACTTTGTCATTGATGAGAAAAAGCAGAGACTGAAGATTGAATACGAGGCACTTTTAGAAAAGGAAAAAGAACTGGATAGTGAATTAGAAATACTTAATAATTCTCTAAACCGCTCGGATCACGGATCTTCTTCTTTTTCTTCTTCTTATTCTTCTTCGCATAATACTCATACTGATGTTAATACTAAGAAAGACAATAATGATACTATGAATTTGTTACATGAATATAACAATATTAAAGACGCTGCTCAGATTATACTTGGCGCCATGGCTAGAGCCAATGGCGTTACTGTCGCTACGTTACATAAGAAATATGATCTTCCTACGGAAGAATAGACTATTATTCTAACTTTAATTACAAATTTTATCACACTGACATCATAATTTCACTAAATATAATTCATTATTTATTATTATGTTAATAAACGATACTGTATTTCTTAAAACTTTGCTGATAGTATTCGAAAATTGAAAATTTCCAATCCAAATGCACATTATATTCCTTGTTATCGCTGTTGTTTTTTTTTTTTTTTCTATTCATTGTACTTTGTGAGAATTGGAAAACAATCTTTTAGGTAATAAAAATGAAATTTATTAAAACTCGCGGCAATTCAATTTGTTTTCATTCTTCATTAGATAAACAAAAAACTATGTAAAACTGAATTAACAAATCATTTTATTTTATTTATTGTTATTTTTCAGGCTTGGAATGGTTCAACGTATCACAAAGTCTTTCCATGCGAAAGGATCTTGCAGGGAAAATATGCGTTTTGGACTTCTTCACTTATTGCTGTATAAACTGCATGCATATATTACCTGACCTCGCTGCTCTCGAAAAGAAGTATTCCATTGAGGATGGTCTAGTCGTTGTTAGTTCTTTTTTTGTAGATAGCGTAATTAAGTATTATAGATTATTAGTCTTATTATTATAAATTAACATGGGAGTTATAATTCTTTTATTTGATAATTCAATTACTAGGTATATGAATTTATGGAAATTTAATCCTATACCTCAGAGCTACTTTTTGCAATAATATTCTAGCGATTGGTTTTCTTTTGCTAAGAGACTCAAGATTTGTACAAAAATGTAAAGAATCAGTTTTCAACAAATTCGAAGCTGCTAAAATACCTAAATATCATGATAGTTGGTTTATGTTTTCGAGTATTTTTAACTCTTAGTCACTGTATCGGAAATCCAATAGAATCGTATGCTCTCATTAAGCTATATTTCCAATTTCTGATTTCTAATCTCTAAACAGATCGGAGTACACAGTGCAAAATTTGCGAACGAGAAAGATTCATCTAAGATTCTAGCCGCTGTACAAAGATACAATATCGATCATCCCGTTGTTAATGACGCTAAACTTTCCATGTGGCGAGATATTGGGATTGTCTGTTGGCCGAGTTTGGTGATCTTAGGTAAGTTGCTTTTCTCACAAACGTTTTGCAAGCCTTCGTTCAATTTTTGACAAAATTGAAGGGATTTAAAGCTAAGTCGAGTTGAGAAAAATTGTAAAATGAAGAAAATAATATATAAATCAAATTATTCGTTTTTTCACAGGCCCGAAAGGCCAGCCGTTATTTGTGCTTGTTGGCGAGGGACACAAAGAAGAGTTATTTTTGTATGTTAGAGTAGCACTGGCGTATTTTAAGTCTTTGAATGAAATTTCGAATAATTCATTGCCAATTGAACCTTCACAACATTTACTCCCACTTTCAAAAGACGTTCTATTATTTCCTGGGAAAATTCATTTGATGAGGGAGAGCAAGAATAAAAATGGAGATATCCGAATCGCTGTCGCTGATACCGGAAACAACAGGATTTTGATTATGGATTTTAAAGGAACGGTTGAATATGTCATTGGCGGATATACGCCTGGTTTTCAAGACGCGGACTTTGAAAATTCAAGGTTTAATGCTCCTCAAGGAATTTGCAGCCTTGGCGATGTTATCTTTGTTGCTGATAATGAAAATCATGCGATCAGAAAAGTATGCTCTCAATTCTTCTCTCTTAATCTTCTGAAATAGGAATTTGGAGGCATCTATGGAAATTCTCAATATATATTTTTCTAAGATTCTGGTCCATTGAGCAATTTTAAATAAATCTTCAATTCCTCGGACTGATAAATTATTTACAATTCCACGAATAATTGTAATTTTGGAGGAGAAAGTTCAGTATTCTCTTCAAATTCCTACGTTTTTTCAAGTTTCTGTTACCCTTGTGAATTCAGAATCGGTTTTGAAGATCTCTGAGACTGCCGAATTGATTTTATAGCTGGAATGACGACCAGAAATAGGCTCGAAATTAATAGAGACAATCTCTTCAAAATAACAAGAATAATCCAGAAAGAAGCTAACGCAGGAACATTTTTTTTATTCCTATCTTTTGTACTTTCAGATTGATCTCACTTCTCAGAAAGTAACAACACTAGCTGGAACAGGAATTCAAGGTCACGATTACACAGGAGGAAAATCCGGCTTAGATCAGCCTTTATCTTCTCCGTGGGATGTGGTCATTCACAAGCATAATCAGGGAGAAAAAACTGTCCCAATTTTGCTAATTGCAATTGCCGGAACTCACCAATTATGGGCTTACTTTATTGAAGATACTACCTGGTGGAAAAACAAGTACAAATTTAACTGTGAAAACTGTTTTTCTGTTTTTCTGAATCCTTCCAAACTCTTTCCGTCATATTTTCGTCAATATTTTCCAGGTTTATCAAAGCTCAAACTTGTTTGGCAATCGTTGGGAATGGCAGAGAAGAAAATCGTAATAATTCATATCCTCACGCCGCGAGTTTGGCTCAACCCTCAGGCTTAGCGATCTCAAAAGATAGAAAGTTACTCTTCTTCGCAGATAGTGAAAGCAGTTCAATTAGAAAAGTCGATTTGCTAGATGGAAAAGTCAGCGGGGTTTGCGGAGCTGATAAGAATCCTGCGGTGAATTTAAAATTAGAAAAATCGAATTTGAATTCGAGTTTTTATTTTTAAAAAAGGACTAAATTTGATTCACATTCCTATGGAGATTCATCTTTTAGAATAATTCACGACTAATTTTCATACATTATTTCAGAATTTACATGATTTTGGGGACGTAGACGGAAAACAGTGCACAGCAAAGCTCCAACATCCTTTAGGAGTCGCTTGGGATGATTTTGAGTCAGTTATTTACATCGCTGATACTTATAATCACAAAATAAAGAAAGTTGACCTCCTTGGAAATTGTAAGACACTTTATGGAGCTGGTAAACCTAGTGCACAACACAAAGTAAGTGAATGTTGAGAAAAAGCATAATAAATCTGTAAGATTTCTACTGTTCTTGTTTGCTAAACTTCTTCGTTATCCCTTTTCTCAGTTTGATGAACCTAGTGGACTGGCTTTACATCCGGAGCAGAGAACTCTATATATCGCTGATACCAATAATCATCAGATTGTATCAATCAGCATAGAAAATGGCCAAATTGAGACTGTAAGAAGTATAATTCTTGAAAAAATTCGAGTTTTTATTGTCAAATTTGTTACGACTGTTTCTTCAAAGAATTTTATTTATTATTCCTGACTCCTTTTCACCCTAAAAGTCAATTTTGTATAAATCTTATTACAGATCAATGTGAATTTACCTAGTGAGAAAACCCGAGCTGATAGGGACTGCACTTTTGAAGAAGTGGCGAGTCCGCACAGTGGGATTATTCAGATTTCATTAAACGTGGAATTCTTGAGTGATCTTAAGCTGAATTCAGAAGCTCCACAAAAATGGACAGTTACATTGCCTGATGATAAATGGAAAGCGGAATTATTGAAGGGGGATCTAAATACTCCGATTAAATTAGATATCCCTGAAGGAAAAATAGAGTCGAAAATCTCTGTTACTTTAGATTTAGTTACTTGTAAGACGGACGAATGCATACCAAAAAGAATTGATGCAGTTTTTGTTATTAAAAGAAATCTTGAAGCTGAGAGGAATATTAATTTGAAGAAAGTCATAAAAATTAAATAAATAATAATCAGTAGCGAAGATAAAGCTACATAACGAAACAAAACGCACAGTGCGTAAATATTATATATGCAGAATAATCAAATTGATTAATGTTCACGCTTCCAAAGCTAATTTTAAGGAATTTTTAAGATTTTAAACTATTTTAGTACATTTTTAATGATCACGTATACCAGACTTGTTAAATATTTTTGTACCATGCTTTAAATGAAATATATCTAGTGTTTCAGACTAAAACAAGGTCAAATCAAAATGGTTATAAGATCTGAAATCTTAATTTTATATCAAAAGATTAGGTAAAACTTCAAGTTTATTTCTTCGAGTTTTCAAAAATTTCAAGACTTATCCATTTGAATTGATCCCCAGGCTCATGGATTAAAGAGAAACTCACAAATCAATATTTTCTTCAAATTTTTCATCTCTCTCCGTTATCAGAAGTTTTCGAAATTCAAAGACAATCTAGATTGCAAACCTGATATAAAAATTGCTTCTCATCATTACTCAATAATTTGAGAAATCCTTTATTAACTCTGGATAAGAAAACAGTAAGAGAACGTTGAAAAAAAACAAAAAGAACTCTATTACATATAAATAAAAATGCATAACGTGCATTTAACAGACATTCAAATAACAATACTATATTCCCTAGTACAAATATTGTTCTCTTCTTTGAATTTGTTTAACTACACGGAAAAAACATCAGTCTTTTTGAATTCAGTCTAATATTCTCTCAATATTCTTCTCCGCCCTCTCCTTCGCCTTCGACAGAATCCAGCCCAACTTCTTCATAGTCTTTTTCGAGTGCTGCTAAATCTTCCCGAGCTTCGGAAAACTCCCCTTCTTCCATTCCCTCGCCGACATACCAATGAACGAATGCTCTCTTTGAGTACATTACATCAAATTTATGATTCAGACGTGCCCAAGCTTCCGCGATCGCGGTGGTATTAGCAAGCATGCATATTGCTCTTTGGACTTTAGCCAAATCCCCTCCAGGGACCACAGTAGGGGGCTGATAATTAATTCCCACCTATAAAAAAACAACAAAGGCATGAAAAAATTAGATTTCTCATAAATTGCCATAGCGAGAGATAAGTCCCAGTCGCTTTTCGAATTACCTTGAACCCTGTGGGGCACCAATCGACAAATTGAATAGTTCTCTTTGTCTTGATAGTCGCTATAGAAGCGTTTACATCCTTAGGAACAACGTCACCTCTATAAAGCATACAGCAAGCCATATATTTTCCATGTCTAGGATCACATTTCACCATTTGATTAGCAGGCTCGAAACAAGAATTAGTCAATTCAGCGACGGTGAGTTGTTCGTGATAAGCTTTCTCCGCTGATATAACTGGTGCGTAAGTTGCTAGAGGAAAATGAATCCTTGGGTAGGGCACTAGGTTCGTTTGAAATTCTGTCAAATCAACGTTAAGGGCACCGTCGAATCTTAAGGAAGCTGTTATTGAGGAAACTATCTGTCCTATTAATCTATTCAAATTCGTATATGTTGGCCTCTCTATGTCTAAATTACGCCTACAGATATCATATATCGCTTCGTTATCAACCATAAAAGCAGCATCTGAATGCTCCAGAGTTGTATGAGTCGTTAATAATGAGTTGTAAGGCTCTACAATCGCTGTGCAGATCTGCGGCGACGGGTAAATCGCGAATTCCAATTTAGATTTCTTTCCATAATCCACGGAGAGACGCTCCATCAATAGAGATGTAAATCCTGATCCTGTTCCGCCTCCGAATGCATGGAATATCAAGAAACCCTGAAGCCCTGTGCATTGGTCCGCCAATTTTCGCAAACGGTCCAAAACCAAGTCGACGATCTCTTTCCCAACCGTGTAATGACCTCTGGCATAATTATTCGCAGCGTCTTCTTTACCAGTTATTAATTGCTCAGGGTGAAATAACTGGCGGTAGGTCCCCGTACGAACTTCATCTGTTTAAGAAAATTTTTAGGAAGGCAAAAATATTTATTTAGTTTTTGTTTTTCAGCAAATATTTGAGATTTTTTATCCTCACCGACCACCGTCGGTTCTAGATCCATGAATACGGCTCTCGGAACATGTTTCCCCGCTCCTGTTTCACTGAAAAATGTGTTAAAGCTATCGTCGCCTCCTCCGACTGTTTTATCTGATGGCATTTGGCCGTCGGGTTGAATTCCATGTTCTAAACAGTATAATTCCCAGCAGGCGTTACCAATTTGGACTCCGCCCTGGCCTATGTGTACTGATAAACATTCACGCTGCAAAAATGTTCACAGAATAACGGTGTTTTATCATTTCAGAAAAGACCGTGGAGAGTTCATTTTGATTGATTATTATTCGTATACTATTATTATTATTATTATAGAGATGATATCTCACCATGTTTTTTGTGTAGTTAAAGTGAAGCTGAACAAACTATGTATCTCGTTTCACAAAGAAATTCAACCGTTATGTACTTTTTGATGAAATTTTTCAATGCGGATGATGGAGAATGTGCTTTCTATTTTTATCTATGATAAAGAGAAAAGAAAAAAACAAGCCAACATTTGTTTATAGAGAAACAAACTGCCCTCACCATCAACAATTCATGTTTCAATATCCACAACCACAGATTTTTCTATTTGTTTTCTTTCATCATATGGTGTAAAATATTGAAAACCAACATCAACCTGATATTTATTCAAGTTATTCAAGCTCTTTGTAGAAGTTGCAGAAATAAGAATTATCCAATCTTTTAATTAGGGAATGCCAGAGAGTTTCTTTTATGCGTGGATGGATTTTTGATGGAAAATAATCAAGTCTTTTTTTTTCAACATTTAATAAATCTTTCACCTTTTTTATATTGTTAAATATTTCAAGGAAATTGTCCCCTGTATCTTTCTCTTGTCCAAAGATAAAGTGTGGGATCTTTTTTCACCATAAGTATAATTAGAGAGCCATTGGACAACATTTGATTACGTTTAATTATATCAATTAAAATACATTATTCATCATAATATTATACAGGGTGAATCTGGAATGGCGCACCGTATTGGTACTGACGGATCCCTGCTTAAAATGTACGATAGAATTCTGATAGTATCCGGTATCTTGTAAGATTCTATACTGCCGACCGGCGGCCTTTGTAGATGTTCTTCGTTCGTGTTATCATCGATTTCTGAATTTATTGATACGCCTCCTATACGGTTTAATCGGTAAAATATCCAACGCAAAAAATATCCTCATCCAACGTATTTTCTGAATACGGTTGTTGCCAGAATTTTATGCGCTAATATTCCGCGGTACGTGTTCGGGCCGTTATGATACGGGATAAGTTATTGTAAGCCAAGCACGGATAACAGTGCCTGTGCGGGATAGTTTCGTAAAGCGGATGGCGGCATACGGTGAGGATTAGAATTTTATCAGTGCTGAAAAAATTTGTTTTCTCATTGAGGGTTCGGATGGTCATTGAGCGCACCTGAAAGTCACACACAATTAATTAACTAATTTACATCCGGTCCAGAAGAGTGAACCAACACTTATACGATTCCGTGATCGGACACATTTCTTATTCCGACGTGGAGCATTTTCGATCGCGGGAAGGTTCCGTACCCGAAAGCCCCTAGTGGAAAAATCACGAACACCAAAATGACTCGAAAATTTAAAATATTAGAAACCGGATACAGCCAGACAGAGACACGAGTGGGACTTTGAATATTATCGGCAAACATTTCCAGATCGAATGTCCGGATTCAAAACCGGATACGGCCGGACAGAGTCGCGTGTGAGATTTCGAATATTTTCTGTGAAAATTTTCAGTTACTGACGGACAAAATTGTTGATAGAATTTGGGTGACCGACACTATCAGGATAAAACCAGATAGCCAAGCCTTTAGACGCTATCCAAAAACATTTCCAGAACTCTATCCAATCCTATAAAATCGTATCCATCATTTTAAGCAGGGATTCCTCTTTAAAAAAAAAACGTATTCGAAATTTCTTTACGGTATTTTCCAACTGGTCACAGATTTCGTGTGATGGCGAATGAAAAAGTAGCCAATCAGACGTATTTGTTGGGCAGGCGTTCATCAGTGCGCCTTCCTATTAACGGGGGTCAGGCACGAATATAACAACGCGCTTGGCTCAGCAACGAGCCTTCCGCTCATACAACCCATCGGATTTGCTACTGTCTGATTAGCTATGATAAGAATTCTATGACTAACCAACAAATTTTGGTAACAAAATTTCGAATATGTTTTTTTACGAGGAATCCATCAGTATCAATGCGGTGGCTCATTTCAGATTCACCTTATATATCTCTTTTTTCCTAATTCTTTAATTAATGATATATTTCTTTCATTCAGGTAAAATCGTCGTCGTCAATGAACAGAAATCACCCGAGGAATATTTTCTGCTGATATTCGTTCAGAAGATATTTTTTGCAGACCTAAGGTATTCCAAACACTTAATATATCTCTAACTAAATTGTCCATCATTTTTTGTGTGTGAAATGGCGTTGGCGCGAGACGTAATTTCTCTTCCCCTTTCGCTACAGTCGGATAATTTATCGCCTGAACGTAATGCCCCTTCTCTTTTATCAGCATATCAGCTAACTGTGCTGAAAGTCTAGGATCTCCAATCTGCAAACCATAAAGAAAAAACAATTAACAACTGAAAAATTATCTCAGAAAACCAAAAACCGTTTCCAATTAACTAGAACAGAGTCTTTCTTCAATCATCAATCATTTCAACAAAGTTCCAAGTTCAATCTTCACCTTTATCGGAATGATATGCGAGGGCGAAAGTTCGACGGGAAGATCTGCATCATTTAGGGCTGACTTCAGATAGGCTACGTTTTTCTGTTGAGTAGCACGCAAAGTTCTTCCTTCATCCGAAGCCAAAATTTCAACGGCTGCAAGAGCGCCGTAAAGTACGGTAGGAGGGAGAGACGTAGTGAAAATGAAACCGGCAGCGTAGCTTCTCACCATATCAACAAGTTTCGATGATCCGACAATGTATCCACCAACATTACCAAAAGCTTTACCTAAAGTACCAGAAATAATGTCCATTTTATGGAGGACTTTGTCTCTCTCTCCAACTCCGGCTCCGGAATATCCGTACAAACCAACCGCATGTACTTCGTCAACGAATGTAAGAGCTCCGTGCTTTTTAGCAACATCACAAAGTTCTTCCAAGGGGCAAATATCTCCAGTCATTGAATGAACAGTTTCAAACGCTACGATTTTTGGAATTGATTTATCTACTCTGGATAAAAGTTCTTCCAAATGTTTCGGATCGTTGTGTCTAAAAATGTGCTTTGGCACTCCGCTGTTTCTTATACCCTGTATCATCGAGGCGTGATTTCCTGCGTCGGAGAATATTTCACAACCTGGCATACTCCGGGCCAAAGTAAAGAGCGTAGAATCATTTGCTACAAAACAGGAGGTAAATAGAAGACCAGATTCTTTCTGATGTAAAGATGCTAATCGCTTTTCTAGAAGTTCATGGCCAGTTGAATTTCCTGATATATTTCTTGTCCCGCCAGCGCCTGCTCCAAATTTATCCAATGCTCGACGCACGGAATTTGTCACTTCCGGATGTCTGGACATTCCCAAATAATCGTTTGAGCACCATACCGTTATCGGCTTTTCTCCCCACGAGTATTCTACAGCTGATGGAAATTCTTCGGCTAAACGATTCACCTTTTTGAACACTCTATAAGAGTGGTCTAATTTCTTTCGCATTATTTGCTCATGGAAAAAATCTTCGTAGGGGAATGTTTGAGCGTCGGTTTTTGTGGAAGATTGTGAATTTAGATCTAGTTTTATTACGTCTTCTTGTACCAGCGTGCTAGCCTCTTTTATTGCTCCTTGTTCTGTAGAGAGAAACGGACAATGATGCTCTGACGATGTTTCTTCCATTTTTTTTTCTCCTTGAAAACAATCTGTTGAGGTAGTCAAGAGGCGAGATATCACTGGGCAGTGCTGCCGGTAATTTGATACCACCGAAGCTCCGTAATTTCTTACATAATTATTTGAGAGGCGGGCCAAAAATGGGCAAGGCATTTTTGTGTGGTTTGATTTATTCTTTCTTCTTGTTCCTTTAAGATTCTGAAAAAATCACATCGGTTTATTATTTGTATTTTTTTTTTTTTTTTTTTTTTGGACAAATAGAAGCTGCATGAAGCAACTGATGTATCACAATTTTTTCTTTCTTTCTAGGCAATCGTATTTATCTTCGAAATTCTGAATAATTTGAAATCTACGTGCTAAAATTCGTTTTCGGGCTGCAACAGATATCCATGTTTTGATAGAAGGAATTATATTTTGGTCTAGTTCAAATTTAAACGAATCGGCATTACGAAATTTTTTTGAGATTTGACATCCATAGAAATCAGACAAATTGAACATATGAATATTCAAATTTGTTGGAATTCGTAATAGGAAGAATTTGCATCTTTTTTCAATTATGGTCATAGTTTATTTTTCTCTTTGAAAGGAAGATTTTTATGAGAAATGATTTCAATACGGTTTAGTTTATTTATTTATACATTTTTTCATACTTCTGATCAAGAAGGATCGAAAAGAATTATAATTTCGATAAGGAATAATTCGAATATGCCGAAATTCGAAATTTAAAAACATTCGAATCAGCTATATCTGTCAACGATTTTCGAATGAAGTAATTATATATAGACAAAATAGTTATCCTAATCGAATTTCCGGTTTCAACCCAAGACAAATTATGAATCGAAACGAAACGAAAAAAGAAACAGATTTTTACAGACGATGATTCGAATTTTTCTTAATTCGGAATTTAGGGATTCTGATAGACCAATAAAACAAAATAATTGTAAAATAAAACAAATATTCCATATTTAACAATGTTAAACAAAATTTCAATCCATACATCGAATATTTGTAATAATTCATAATCAGTATTATCTACAGCCTGTTGCTTATAAGCTTACTTATGTAACATCTAAATGACCTGCATTGATCGATGACAACATCGATGATTATGAGTATGATGACGATAACGAAAATAATTAAATTATATTCCAAAATACGATATAGCTATAATTGGATTGTTTTTCTGCTGAGAAACCAAGGAATAAAAACAATTAATAATATATAATATCAACAGCTATAACACAGTATAAACTGCACAAAATATAACTTTCTCCTGGTTTTTAGGAAAGTCCGTACACTTTCTCAAAACCGCATTCAATTGGGTTTTATACGTCATGTATATCAGCATATGATATGAATAATATATAGATATAGGAATACTCACGTTGATTGATGACTCGCGATATAATATGTATGCGTGTATTCTACTTCTGCTTCTAATAACGAGAGAGATAGAGAAAGAGAGAGATAATTATGTATAGTATAGCTGCGAGAAAATCGACCGCTTCAAAGAAAGGTATTCGAATGAGTGAGAACTTGCTTGCTCAAAAGGTAGAAGACACCTTGGCAGACTACTCCTAATTATTCAAGAGTTTTGTAATGCCATTGAATTGGGACGAGTCTGATTCTTGGCACGATGAAAAGTGCCAGTGGTAGATATCTGGCTGGTGGTCGACGGTCACGCGAATGTAAACGTCAAGGACTGACTGTCGTTTATACTAACCATTCACAAAATGTACGATATTTGAGCCTGCGCTTTGAGAATTGCTTTACAGTTCGAATCTTCATGCTATTCGCCAATGTGATAGAGAAATCTCGAAGGAGATTGAAGAACTACCTAGCTTCAAAAAAGAGTCCGGGTTTTGTATGCCAAGAAGAAAAATCGAACTTGAAAACTTTTCAAAGGATTCGAATCTTTAACTATTCAACGTCGGAAATCTTCTTGGTTCGGAATTCGAAATTCAAGTTTACCACCATTTTTTGCTTGAATCAATGCGCGCGACGATGCCTCTGAATTTTGAAATTCGTTGTTGTCATTCTTTTGTCCATCGTGTTATGACGAAAAGTACTGAGTAATAATTATAATTTTACCTAGTCAGCGTGATTTTCAATTCTTACCTAATTTATTCATCATTTATATGAGTCTGATTATCATAAACTATTGCATATCAATGAATATTTGCGCGTCTATTTTAACATATCTAATACCGTTTTCAACTGAGGCTATACCGCCGTGAGCTAAACTAGTGTAGTGTAGATCATACTATTTCTTCCGTTCCTCTGGAGGAGAAAGATACACAGAGAGCTACGCTATACGAGTGCAACCTGTGTAGCCCCGGTTGGAAACGCTATAACATTGATAGTTGAACTGCTTACAGTTTTCTATGGATCATAAAAAAATATCCGTTGTGGATATGAAATTATTACTTCAAAATGTAATGATCCAAAAAATCGAAGATGGATATACGAATCGTCCGAACGGTCCTCATAATTTTTGCGATAAACCATTTAAAAATTTTAGGAAACCCCTACGAGCTCTGGTTTCAGGCAACCCACGTTGCGCGGATGTCTGTCGTGTTGCGGCACATCAGGCACGAATAATTTTTCGAATTTCAGCGAATCTGTTTTTGCTTAGCCGTTCAAGAATTTATTCTCTGAAGTATAAATCTGAGGATAAATACTTTCTTGTATGAATTCAGTGATGAATTGAATAGCGGAAATATCCAGAATCGTTTCATTCATAGAAGATGTGTTTACAAAATTCTGTTGTCATACTTCAAAATGTACAAACTCTATCTTGTGTTTCATTTTATTGCATTTTATTGTTTCTCATGCAATGAAAATGAAAAATTTTCGGCATTTCCAACATCGGGACCCATTTTTTCTGAATTTGTATAATAAATTTACACAGATACGGCAGCTTTCGAAGAAGCAGAGTAAAATAATAACATTATTATGAGCAAGAAGAGTGGTCAGATCTATTTCGGTACATCGAGATCTCTGGTGTTTGTAGAATGGAAGTAAATGTGCCAGAATTCCTGAATGCATAACTTAATTATTTTGCACCTTTTCTTTTTTAAATCATGACTGAAATTCTTTGTGTGGAATTTCTAGATCCGGGCATTTTACCACAAAATCGTATTTCAATTCCTCGATCTTCTTTTTTCACAACTTTTACACTTCTCTAAAACGCTAAAAATATTCATTCCAATTCTGAACTCGTTTAAACTGTTTGAGTAATAATTATTTACTTAAGAGATCGCCCTTTGCAGATTCCTCAGCCCGTCTTTAACGTGGTATAAATTCGAGCAACGATTTCATTTATAGAACTACGTAAGTACAAGCTCCAACAGAGTTTTGAAAAAGTTTATATAGTTCCAGTTGAACGATACTCTTCAACGTTGTAAGACACTCGTACAAGAAAAATCATTGAATAAATTTTTGAGCACATTATATACTCATATCTTCTATACAATAATTAATTCATATACTATTTTCAAAATGCGTTTTTCAACTTACGCAATATGTTTCATATTCATTATCAATAATTTTTACAAAAATCTTTCCAGTTCAAACGTTACACATGAGAATTTATTCGAAGACTGTGAGTATCAGATTTAAAAACTAGCTATAGTAAAAAATTTATTTTATTATAACGAATCTTAATGAAAACTCTGATTTTATGTAACAATTCGAATTTTTCTTTGCATTACAATTGTGTGAAATTTCTCAGCTGGAACAAGAGTGAACAGTAATAATAATAACGAAGGTATATCTGAAACACAGTATGCAACCTGTAGGATCGCAACTGAAGAATTGGTGGCCAATGCTCAGGCGAATGTAACAAGAGTCCTTACTGGGGTGTGTATTGCAGGTTTGTAACAATAATTACCAACAGTCGATTTCTTTGATACTAAATAGAAAAAACCATCATAGTGATAAAAACCTGACGAAAAACTGATATTCTTGAATGAATATAAGAAAAAAAGGAAAGAGACTGTTCTAAATCCAATTGAAAAAAGGACAGAAACGTGTGAAGGATAATGCTTGGAACAAATTATATTCCACTTATAATACGAAGGATATTGGTGTGATGAAAAATAGAAATTATCCCAAATTTGATCTACGGTGCAAAAATTAAGAATTCATTTCAACGGTCGTAGTACCTGCAGTAGTATAAAATTTTTGGCAGGTATATCCTATACGTCCACTGTTATATGCGTATAAATAGCTTTGTGGAAAAACTCCTATACGTCCGCTGTTATATGCGTATGGATAGCTATGTGGAAAAACTTATTACGGCAAAAAACGAATAAATTTAACTTTCCTCACAATTTACTTCTCATATTATGGTCGTCCTTTGCCAAAACAATCATGGAATATCTTATAGTCTTCAACAGTGATAAATTTACCTATACCACGAACAAGTATAAATACATACAACAGGAAGCCATGAAGTTCCGGAACAGTTTACCTTCCGGGTGGAAAGCATTAATAATACGCTTCGTACGAAAGAATGTTATACTCAACGGAAAAGGAACTAAAACAAAAATGAATATAACTTTTATAAACAAATAAAAGACTTGCAGATGCGCTATAGTATTTAACTTTTTTTGTCTGACTCCTGTTTTTCTTCGATTATTATTATATTTGATCGTCTATTTTATACAGAAACTGTCGATGCCCGCTTTGACAATTTGGAACGTCTGATAAAAAGAGAATTTGACGAAGTAAAACGGACATTAAATTTGATTGCAATCAGATGCGAGAAAAACAAACATTCTCCCAATATCGTAGCAGACGATCCAAGACGAGAAGAAATCGTTAGACTGAACAATACGATTCATACAGTAAATACTGTGACAGGTAATTGATTGAAAAAGAATTCTTTTTTATTTTGTTGTTTTGAAAAAATTGTAAGAAAGAAACAAGAAAAATGGCAAAATCAAGGAGGAATTCTCAAAATAAAATTGTTAAAAAATTGCCAAATCATCCGCAACCTCAATCTTGTTGAGAGAAGAACTGCAAAACAAAGTTCATAACTTCTGTTCTATACTGGTTCAAACATCAGTAAAAGAATCACAAAATTCGAATTTTATTTCACAACCTGCACGTCTCGTCTCTTACAGGGATAGAAAAAACCTTCTCTTACTTCGTGCGCGTCAAGGATTTTTACCAGAAGACTCTCCGTTGGGAATCGGGCTGGTTTGAACGTAGTTCCACGTTCTATCTGCCTCTTAGGGGGTATGCTATGTATATGAAAGTAACCCCGCGGAACATTCACGGTGAAATAACATACGTTAACATTGGGGTAGGCTTGACTCGTGGAATTCATGACCAAACTCTTGACTGGCCATTTTCTCTCAAGCATCAAGTCGAGGTGAGTGAAAGATCCCATCGAGCTATGCCATGCCACTTATCTCGTATTATTTTATCGTTCAAAAGCTCGTCGTGAAAAGCTCAAGGAGAATTACTTGTCCAAAGAAAGCCCATGCGACTAAAATATACCTAAAACATGGGCCAAAAGGAAGAGCCGTGCCTCGTCAATATTTGCTCGGCTCTATAATCCCCAAATTCTATTTCATTTCTTTTTCCCTTTTTCTTTTTTCAATTCTCCATCACCGTGATACCTGTAACAATGAGCTCTCATCGGTAAATCCCTGTATCAGAATACAACCCCGGAAGTATAATGGCATGAAGGTAAACAAATTATATCGAGACAAGATAAATATAGGTACACAAAAGTGGTAACATAACAAAAAATTAACCTTCAATATAGTTCGAAATTTCCATTCATTTTTCCCCCCTTGCTGTTCCTGCTCTTTTGAATATGGGGAAAAAACGGTTGGCAAATGAGTTTTGGAGATACGATTACTAATTAGACAACAAATAATCCTGAAAACGCCGAAACGAAGAAAAAAGAGAATTTGTAATTGTAACGTAGGAAATTAAACCGCTCCAATTGAAATTGCGGTTTCCCTTTTCTATATCAAGATATTAAACTGGTAAATAAAAGCAGTGCATAGGATCGATCTTATAGACAATATATCTGGAATTAAGAGGAGAGAAAGAGATTTCTCTCTTCAAATAGCTGACCCAAAAAGAATCAGCTCTTGGACTATTTCAGGAATGATCATACTGCTTCAAAAGTACAATATTATATACCCTTCTTTTTATGCATCCGACGATATCTTATCTATTTATGGGGGCAAAGAAAAAGAAGACATGTAACTTATTTTGATTTAGGTTATTTTATCTTATATTTGAGAAAGAAAGGAACAAAACCTAATTTCTTTTTCGTTTTTTTTCTCTTTTCTGACACCATAGATCCTTGATCATTCTGTTCAAGGATTTTGGAAGGATTTAAGATCATCGATTGTAAATCCTCCGACTTCCGGTTCTCAAGATTATTGGGTGAGACCTAGCAGCTTTGGGAATGGAGATAATCGAGAACAAACTGTTATAACTGTTCCTGCCAACTCTATTATTGATGATTATGATAATAATCAGTCACAGCCTAATTTTGTTCAAAAACCTCCCGAATATCTTTGGAATCGTGATTTGATCGTGAAGTTAACAGTTTATCTGTAAATTCACAGCTGTACTTATAGGATCGAGTGTCTGTGTGTGCTGACGATTATTATGATTATTATTTTTTCTTCTTCGTTTTCGAATCATGATATGAAAAAATCCGTTTTTATATTTTAGTCGTGAAATTTTTAATAATGTGACCAAACTATATTAAAATACAAGAATGAATAATATGTGCTCATGATAAGTACATTAATTATAAGGAATTATTACCTATTTTAAGAATTTTTCATGTTCTGGGAAAGATTATATCAGGATTTTGAGGACTTTGGATGTATAGGCACTTCTTGGAATATAGTTCATACGGAATTCGAAAGAAAAAATCGATTGAAAAAAATGTTTTCTCAATTTTACACGAAATAATATAATTTTATTATAGATTTTACATATCTTATCTTTTTTAATACATTTTCGAGCGTAGTTACCTGTATGTGAACAGAATTACCGTAACATTATAATATTAAAATTTATGCATCAAAATTTCGTATGAATTAGTGGCTAGAATTTGAGTTTCTAAGTTATGAACCTAAAATTTCTATAGAAACTTGAATCGGTCAAGTATTTATCGAGCAGGTGTCTCGAAATAATGAAATCCATGTCCAATTCAATTATAAAATTTAATGAACAAAAGTACCATTTTTCGCATTTGAATACATTCGAAAATAGAGTTTGGGAGACGTAAGTTCGAGAGAAATTTGTTCAAATTTGCAAATTTCAAGTTTGAGTTATAACGAAAACCAAAAGAGAACTCGAGTGATTCTGCACATGAATTATAATTATTAATAATTGGCACATAATTTGATCGTGTATCTTTTGGTTTTATTGATATATGGGTACGTATTATCATTATTATTATTTATTTTATTTTCTTCTCTCATTATTCTGTTAAACCACGATTAGATATAATTAACTTTCGTACTGATCGCGAGCTCTTATCTTATCAGCAGCAGGAATTTCGAATTCTTGCATTTGTGGAATATCTTGAATTCTATTGTTATTATATTCACCGGCGATTGACTGTTGTTCCTGACGATCGATTATTTGATTATTCATTTCCTGAGATGCTGCTGCGCGAAGTAGAGCTCGGTAAAGTGGTAGGGGAAGGCGTACTATCTTTGCACCTTCAATGGTTGCTGAATTCAAATTCTGTCCGACACCAGGGGAGCTGCGCTTGCGTCCACAACCTTCAAAATGAGAAGCAACAAAAGAACAAAAGCAAAAACCATTTAATGTTTGAACGGATGCATTTTTTTCCTGCATTGCCAAATTTTCCCCAAATCTAGTATTTTATCGTTTTTCTTGAAATACTAACCGGTAAACGCGTTGCAGAATGGTCTCTTGGCCTTTACGTCGACGATGAAAGGATCCATAATCTGTGAATCTATCTAAATTTGTAACAGGGGTGAAAGAGAAGCATAATTTATTGAATTATTACGATATTCTGAGTTATTATTGACAATTATTTCACATCGATTTCAAATTTCATATGCTTGATATTGTTCAGGATCATTTCAGCTTTATTCGCTCGTTATTCTGCTTACCCTGTCTTGGGGAATTGCGGAGTGAATGACATCCACGAGGAGAATAATCATCACAGCGAACCGGATGTAGCTGCCAGATACCTGTAAGTTGAAAATCAAAAATGTTTATAATTATAATGACTGTTTTAGAATTCTTGAAGTATTGTAATTTCTCAATTATACTTCATGACGCACCATGTTCAATTTTGTGAAATCGAAGGACACACGCAGTGTAGCATACTACAAGGCGATCATCCATTATTCCATCAGACCAATAACAGATTTAGTTCAAACGAAGAAATAACTAATCGATGAATTATCAGTTGATTACTTACGCAATCGGTACAATTGCTCATTTCATATAGAATTCTTATGATGTTTTATAATATTCGAAAAAAGTAAAATATTTATATGCGTACGGAAATATAATTTTGCGAATTATTACTATATCATAAGGTGTCATGTTTACGAGAATATACTATTATGTAATATGTTTTTAATTGACGTGTAATATTCGATCGAGTATCGTAGTTATACATACACATGGATGTGTACCATGTATATATATATATACATGGTACATACTACTTTACTATGTATATCCATCGAACAAATAGTAAGTGCTTTTTGAGAAATTTCATTACAAAAGCTTGTCAATACCGGAGATTTTTCAATCCGCGTAGTACGTCTATAATCGCGTATAATTGCGTTGGTGTGAACTCGCGATAAAATGTAATCACATACCTTGTTACTCGAACTGTCAAGTACAAAGATTAATCTTATCCGGTTTGCAATATGGAAAAGAAAATCGCATGAAAAATACCTCATGTTTGAAAACAATCTTCCTTTTCGGTTGTAAGGAAATTGGGTTCTCATAGTAATACGTTCCGAGTTTACACTACAGCACATGAAAATTTGTGAGTTTTTGACATGACTTTAGTTTGCAATTGGACGTTTGACAAATTCCAAATTTCGATATCCTGTGATTAATTTGGCAAACGCTTGGAAATCTTCCGATACAAACAAAATTAGAAAAGGATGTATATATATATCAGTAAATAATAAATTTAGTAAATATTGAAATTCAATCATTTTCACTCATTCATACGCAATATGCGAGTGTGTTCTTTCTTCTTTTCTGCATTTATGCATCTGTATTCTTCTTTTCACTTCTCATAATTATCATAAAAGCGCAGCTGTTCCCATTATTACAAACAGACAAAAACACGTCGTAGAGCCTGATATACCTACATCTATGAAAGAAATTGTCTGCCATTGTATCTTTCACGCTTTTGAACTTGCAGGATATAGGTATATAGTAGATACACGAAAATCGTTTGCTTGCCTAGTCATATCTATGTACAGCGTGTATGTATATCGCGTGAACTTTGAAAAATTGAAAGTAACAAGTGTTGCCGCGTTTCATTCAGAAGTATAGCTGAATCTTGCAGTCAATGAGAGAATGCAAAAATGATGAAATCATCAGGAGGGAGTAACAAATCTGGAAATTATCAAATCCTATTTCATTTTTTGAGTGTGATTATCCAAGTAAAATAAACCTTGAATAATATAGATGCATATATATCCCACACGAATGGGAACAGAAATTGAAAAAAAAAAGGAAAACTACATTGTGGAGTTACCACTAAAGCGGATCGCTTTCTATACGAAGTTTTTGATATAAAAATCGCTCAAATATTTATTACACACGTCGGTAGGTATACGGATAGGCAGATATGTATGTACATCCATTTTACCATGTAGAGCCGCAGATATACTAAGGTAAAACCAACAAATCTCGTGTCTGAAACATTTCGAAATAAATCCTCGGGAAATCCGCGTGAAAGTTCGCTCAAAAGACTTAGTGTGTATGTCTGGCTATCTATTGCACCCTACTACATAGCAGCCGGAATTCAATTATACATGAACAAGTATGTATGTACAACATTACGTATGTAATACTTCGAAGCCTAAAAGCATGCTCCGCAATCTTTGCGGTGACTTCAACGCGTCGGATTTATCCACACCGCCAAGTTCTCTTTCCTTCTTTCTTTCTTTTTTTCGTCAATCCGTTTATTTATTCATTCATCGTAGCTATACTAGAAATTCAATCAAGATTGCTAGAGCGATATGGAAGAAACAAAAAAGAATATTTCCTAATTTAAAATTTGTATGCGCCCCAATCAGTCAATTCTTCGTTTCCGTGTCTGACCGTCCCCGTCTTCTACTACTTCTTTTAGCTGCAATTGTTTCCGGCGGATCCTACGAGACCTATTCTACTGCCGCGGCCGGCGAGGCTGCCGCGCGGCGCGACTCGTGTGAGCATAGCGCGTCTGATTATTAGAGTAGCTTTCTACTTACTATGAAGTGCCGCGTAGCCATGCGTGAATCGCACTATATTTGATCGTCCAATTTTGTTTAAAAAAAGAATCGTTGGTATCGGGCAGTCACTGACATATTATCAGTGTTCCTAAGTGAAATATACCAAAATTTGAAAAAAGACAAGTCAGCAAAATGAGAAATCTAATCAAACCGTTGGATTTAGAAACTAATTGAAAATCGATTTCGGATAATTTGGATTCCAAATGAATGGAAAATAATTAATTCCTATTGAAATTATTCGGCTCGCTAGTGTAATTAGTTCATTAAGAATCTGCAACGATCATAAATTGATTTGATGCTGAACATTTTCACATAAATTGAATTTCAAAAAGTTCCCTTTACATCGTTGAGTATACGTATCTCCGCAGTAGCCACGAATATTAATATATTATTATACAGAATGAGAAAAAAAGGAACAGAAACATAATACTAACGTTTCATAAATTTAAAGGAATTTTATCGAGAATCTGATCACCTGTACCCATTCCGTGCATTTTCTGTTCTATATTGTCCCCATATGATTAGATATACTCGACGTTGAACCGTCAACGTCGCGACTGCAGGTACATGCTTGCATGTACAATGCAGAATGCATCTCTGCTATGCATGGAGAAATTTTCTTACGAACTTAAAATCCTTATTGCGTTTGACTGGATGCAATCTTCAATTTAGTCTATGTGCCTGAGTTTTTTTCCAAACTCGGGATTACTATTTGTTTATTTTTATCGTGACTGATTTTCAGGAATTATCCCTTTTCCGAAAATACGTATATCTTGTAAAATATTCAGGAAGAAAATAGCCGAACAAGGAGCTGCTGGTTTCAATTTCATATTACATAATTTTCGAATGAATAATGATTTAGACATTGAAAAAGATCACAGGAGACCAAAAAGTATTCAAGCTCGCAGCTCTTTCTTTATATCATACGTGAAAATCATGAATGTTCAATCAATTTCCCAAAATCATTTGGAACGTGAATAAGAATGCAAATTTCTAGAAGAGTAAGGAATCTTCAATTTTGCATTTTATAATTAAATGAAAGATCGAACAAAATGAAATGAGAAAAACGAGAAGATTCAACTATACCGTTCGAGTTTATCAAAAAGTCTTTTGAATTTTGTTTTCAAATTTAGTCTTACCTTCATTATTCCGCTATGAGCCATGATAATTGGAGCAAGTTTTTTTCTTCTTCTGCTTCTTCGAGGGTTTGTCCTTCCAAATCCTCAGCAAACTTCACTGAATTATTCTTCTTCAGTCTCTATTTCTTCGGTCCTTTGATCTGCGCAGCTCTTCGTTATCGTGCAGACAGTATCGGTGCGCGATCGTCTTTGACGGTTGAGAAGCGTGCTCCTCGCTTATACCTACATCCCTTTCCCGAAAATCTACTCTTTATAGACATGCGCAACCGCCTACTCCTCATTATTTCATCCCGCACTAATTTCTCTCGCAGAAAACGACAACCCCCAGTCTAGAATAATAATTGACTAGTAACAGAATTTGAAATTGATTTTCTTGCCAAAAAATAAACAAGGAGAAAATGACGGACAGAAATTCTCCGAAATTTGATTTTCAAGCTACTTTACTGACAAATCATTATCTTATTGCTGGATAGATCGAAAACATGGATCTTCCCACACAGAATTTGTACCAATAGAAAATAGGAAAACCGAAAAGTTTAATAATAATTCGAATTGGATAAAACCAGAACATAAGAATGAATCAACAATTACTGATCCAACAATGCAAATAAGAAATTTAATAATGAACAGTCTTATACATGGTACCTAACTTAGTGGTGAATAATTAATTCGGAAATATCATAGAAAGAACTCCGTCTCCTGGGATTCTGCAATCTGTAATGATGTTCCGGAATTAGAAATCTGTTTGTCACGATCTCAACGCTAGGTCATTGACTGTAATCCATCATCTATTCCATAATTCGGGACTTGAGAGATAGAAAATTAAGTGTTTTGGGTAAAAACATAATAATTTATGAAATGATAATATAAAAAAAAAAGTAAATAACTTTTCAGTTCCTTCGTTTTTATTCGTCCCACAAAAAGTGTGACCAAGTCGTGTTATAATAATAGTCATTAGTATTCTTATATAATTAGCAGGACCCACATGTTCACTCCATACCAGATATTCGAGTTAAGGGTGTTTTCAATTATACATAAGGTGAGAATTTTTTGAGGGGGAAAAAAGGTAATGGAAAAAGGGCAAAGGGAAAACGAAGCATATCAAGCTTCGGCATTAAAAAAAAAAAAAAAAAAAAAACAAATGAGTAAGACTTTACCGGAAGTAGGATAAGTCGTATTACGGTTAAGTAGGTATAATACGCAAGTAGTACATACATACATACCACAATGTATAAATCATGATAAAAACTGGCTAGGCTTTTAGTCAGCTGAGTACTCTTACAGGCTTTGCCAATTAGATCCTGCTGGGTATAAACGTCCAGATCAAGTGATACGCCAGGATCTGAAATTCAACTGAAATCGTGGATCAAAAAATTTTATGATGTAACAATCTTTAAACTATTTTCAAAATCGTAAAAAATCATGTGATTTAAAGTGCAAGAATTTAGTATTTTCTCTCTATTTCATGCTACGTGTACGTATCCTCACGTGTTTCTCTTCGTGAACGATTTTAACACTCTTAAAAGAAAGAAGAAAAAAGTATAGCTTTAACTCTCTAAATATTTGATCCAATAGGTATCTGACCCGCAAAAGAATAATACTTGAAGATTGAATGTCGATTCTAGATTGCCAAAATTTCATTATTCATTGAAAGCTCAATAATTTTAGGGGATTACATCTAAGGCTAGTTCAAAGTATCTACATTCGGCAAACTATATGTGTATAGAATATGATTCATGCGAGAATAGGAACCATGACGGTCTCGCTTTAGTAGTTTTCTTGTCATTTATTACATAGTGACCACGCATATAACAAGCATAATATCTCATTACTGACTCAGCTTGATTACATATAGGGATTAAACAACAATAATAATAATAACAATAATAATAAAGACAGTATTAACGGAATCCTTGTTTCTCAAAGCCGAAAATTCCACCTACCATAATAATTGGGCATCGTAGGAAAAATTTGAAAAAGATCAAAAGCGACTTGAGTTAAATAACTATGATAACTATATAGTCGTCATGTGATGTGGGTGAGCACCCTCAGGCGCCTTGGACTTGCGCGTTTGCTAATTAACGTTGAATTATATAATTATATAATATACAATTATATCATGGATAATTATGTTTCCTAAAGTCTATATTGGGAGTTTCTAAACTACAAAGAATCAATCTTTACAATCGAGCTCGAAAATATGTCAATTCGGAAAAGAAAGAACAGAAATACCTGAATCCACACAACCTGCTCGCTCTAGTGTGAGGCGGGTAAGTACAACGCAGGCGTTGGCGATTATTCGGATCAAGATTCTGGATAAGCTGTTATTCTGATCAATTTTTCATCTCTAAACAGAATCAGAAATGGAGTGTTGCGTTCTTTGTGGAGCCTGAACCTCACAGAGAAAACTCTTCCGAAAATTCCTGAATATTTTAGTACACTCGAAAAGCTTTGTCTTTGCTTTATGACTGTGTAAAATAAATTTCGCAATGCTTTTAAGGCGATGATGCTATACTCGATTTTGACCGACATGAAATATTCTGTCAAATATTTCAGAAACAGTGATTCCAAGGGGATTGTCACTCTACGATTCGATGATTCATGAAGAATAGGTTCATTCGACAATTCGAAAGTCACGAAGATCACGAAAAATTTATTTCGCATGCGTTGTGAGGTGCGACCATGCCATACATTTTGACTATTATATTAAAGCATACTCATCACTGACGTCAGAAAGCATTTAAGAGCAGCAGTCCATGTGGAATGCCAAACACAACCATATCAAAACATCTCTGTTTCGTATAATTTTGGGAACCATGGTAATCCTAAGTCGCCGTGGCACGATGGCACCTCACAGCGCATAAAAAATAAATTTCTCGTAATTTCCGTGACTTTTGACTTGTGGATTGAAGCTATTCTATCTAAATCATCGAATGCCAGACGGACAATCCACTCGGAACCAACGTTTTTGAGATATTCAACAAAATATTTCATGTTGGTCAAAATCGAGTCCAGTATCGCCGTAACGCCTATTCCTTATTTACCTAGGATTTCAAAACCCGAGAGAATTAATCTCTTGGTTAGAATGAAATTTTTTCATATCGCAGATGATATACATAATTAAACGAAAAGAACAATAGTTTAACTAATGCAACAAAAAATATAATGACAAACGTATACATACATATAGTAATATTTATGTATTCACTCACTGGTACGAGCGCGTGTGTTCAATCTGATCTATAAATTTAACTAGTTTAACGATAGTTTTGTTCTTATATTTCGATGTAAATCCGTATGAACTATTATATCAAAAAAAGAGTTTAAATAATTCATATAGCTTTTATGTAGAAACCATTAGACTTTAGAAACGAGACTAACACATAAATAAGGGTCTAGTAGATCATACGGTATAATTTCTCCTCGGCATAAACCTTGAATTATACCGTCTCTGTTTCAGCCCAGTACCTACCTAGCTAGGCATATAAAATCTCGCGTTTACTCGTTTCAAGAATAAATATATTCTTATATTCCTATAGTCCTGCTCGTCCTCGACGCCGTCATGTTCAAAGCAAACAGAATATCCGCTTCTAGTATCACCCCGAGTCCTCAAATGGAATCTCTTGAAAACCCGGCACCTAAAAAATACTTTAAATTACCAACGACGATATTACTAGCTACGGGAATGTATCCCATCAGTTCTAAGCATGGTTCAATTGTTCAATTTTTATTTTTTTGTTACACTTGGTTCGTTTATTCCTTTTTTGTTATCTTGAATCCCATTACGAAAATTATTGCTCTACCGAGTCTCACAAACCTTGATGACCTCACGGACACGATAAGCTTTCTGGTAAATCATATTATGGCCATTGCTAAAATAGCTGTATTTATGATTAAGCAAAAGGACCTTTTGCGGTGAGTTGAAATTCGTTATTTTTCCCCCATTTTTTTCCTCAGAATCGAAAGCAAATCATTTAGAATTCTTTTTTATTCATAAACTGCAGACTCGTCGAATCGATCGAAGGACACAAATTTAGACATAAAGATTGTGGCAAGAAATTTTCGTCGAATCGTTTAATATCCCAAGCTGTGCGAACAACGAATTTGGCTTATTCTATTTTTTGTTCGTTCGTTATCGGCTTGGTTTTCAACAGCATGTTAAGCGCTTCTATAGGAGAATCCGAGGTATGAGTGAAACTTGAATCATGAACATAATTTAATTTCTACTCAGATATCCAATTTTGAGAAATATGACTTCAATTTGAAGAATTAAATTAGCCAAGTTGAAATAAATTGATAACTTATCTTTGTGAAATTTGTTTCAATTAGTTTCAATCAGTTATAATATAATTTACTATCATTCTTAACACTTTTGGAGAATGAATTTTGATATTTGTTCAGGAAATGGCGGGTTTCAATGTCACAAAATCTGCAGAACCTGAAAGAGCTCTGCCATTCCATTCTTGGTATCCTTTTTCAACTAAAAAATCACCAATTTATGAACTCGTATTCACATATCAAATATTTTGTCTATTTCTAACTGCTCAAATTGCCATGGCTTTGGACACGATAGTAGTTGGCTTCATGATTCACATCAAAGTGAGTGAATATTAAAACTTATTACATCAGTAAGTGCTAAAATGTTGAATGCATTTGCAGATTTTGGAAATTTACGATTCAAATTCATACGTGGTGGAAAATTTAGTGTGCTCTTATGACACTGCCGTACCTCAAAACTGCATTTTCAGAAGACTGAATCTTGCATTTTATCATTTTCTTATTTCTTCCCATCAATTTATTGCGTATTCGTTTGAGTTTGAGCCCCAAATTATGTTCATTGACGTCTGCGGGATCCGTGAACACGCGTCAACAGAAGATCTGTAAAATGTTGATAAGGTCGAGATTTGAAAAATCCTCGCGGATTTCGAGGGGTTTTCACAGACTGACAGGGATATATATTTCGAGATTTATGACCTGTCGAGTTTCATAATGGATTCTCAAAAATCACAAAATCATACATACGTTTACAAGTGTAATATGTATATCTGAGGGAGTAAATCGAGAGAAAATTATTATCTTCTTCTCTATAGCTTTTGTGCATTGAAGCTTTTGCTCCAGAATAAATTATTACAATATTATAACTTGCCGACTATTTGCGGGTAGTCTACTATGAATTTCGCATCTTCAATTCGCATGCAGATATTATTATATAGCCTAGATGCAGCCCATTCCAAAATATGTATAATGTTAAATAAAGCGTAAATTATCGTTATGTCCAGCTGCATGTACTCAGTATAAGATTTTCATACATCGCATTGAAACTTGCATTATAATAGGCAATACAAGTATTCAAGTCAATAACTGCATATCAAATTATTTTTCGATTATACTCCTGTGATCTTTTCATTTCAATCATGCGTGCTTAAAAATGTTTTCAATTACTTCAAAATTACTGTACGTAAATTATTATTCGTTATATTTATAACAAACATCATACCATGTATTTGAATAGAAATCAGTATATCAGTTCATGATGTAACACATAGAACAATCCCTGATGATACAGTGGCGTAATATTCTCATTAGAATCCCTTTGACAAACGATTAACTAACACTTATGTATACGTCTATGTATATAATTAATCATTATGATCTTCGGATTAATCGCAATCAATCTGGATAGTAATAATTAACAATATTATATGAACACATATATTATACGGGTTTTCAAATTGAAAAAATTCAACAACGATTACAGGTACAGTTTCAAATACTTTCACATAATTTACGGTTTATAAAACCCCATGCAGAGAATCGGAGGGAGAATTTCTCTCTATCTGTTTCTACAGTTTCTCACAACAATTCGTATGAAACCGTACAAAATTTGACTCAGACGATAGAACTAGACCTCGCAAAACAAATTGCACATCATCAGGCGATCATTAAGTAAGTTCAGGGAGAATGTGAATATTTCTGAATTCATATTGTAAAATGTAATTGTAAAACATGAACGGTATTACGGATTGTGTGAATTCCAATTTCAGGATAGCCAAGGATTTGGAATCTGTATTCACCTACCAACTTCTCTTACAATTTCTTTGCAGTTTATTCGCAGCGTGCACACTCCTGTGGCAAGTATCTAGTGTACGTATTAAAAAATTAGGATACTTTTTCGAAATGATTCGAATGAATTATCATTAGTCGTCGGGGATCGATGACTTGCAATATTGTCGAGAGTAATAGAAAAATTATTACGGTATCTAGTACGATCCAAAATAGCGCCTTATACCAGGCAATCAGTGTAACTGAAACGCCATACAAATTGCCTGTGTGCAGGCGAAAACTGATTGCAATACTGCGATTATTCATGCGCCTTTACAATATTTCAAAAAATCATGTTTGTTTGGCTGAAAAGAATCTCAACATCGTCCAACAAGATTCTCATAATCCCACAGTCAATTCATTCATCTTTCAATTTACAGACGCCAGTTATGACGGCTAAGTTTGCATCAATGCTCTCTTATTTGGGGGCAGCTACATTCCAACTATCCATGTACTGCTGGTTCGGCAACGAAATGATGCTGGAGGTAATCCTGCCGGTGAAATAATAACGCAAATCCCGAAATCTACGAAGTGTGAAAAGAGAAATCCTTCCGCAATCAGTCTTCCCCCTCTCCATCTCCTGCCCCTTGCTCGTTCTTTTCTCTCACCGATTCTTATAATAATAGTTTTCCAAAACGCAGAGTTTATCGGTGGCTGATGCGGCATGGGACAGCGGTTGGGAGGAAATAGCATCTCGACGATATTGCTACGGAGTATCAATGATAATTCATCGCTCCCAAAAAGTAACGACCATCACAGCTGGGGGGTTCGCTGGTCTGACACTGGAAACCTTCATGACGGTAGGGGAACTTGGTTTCGGTAATACATATTTTCGTAATTTGCATTATTCTGGATTTAATTTTCTGCTCATCATTCCCAGAATCTTCATGGATAAGTGAAAACCCGTTTTGTTTTTAGATATCAAGAGCAGCCTACTCATCCTTTGCGGTCTTGAAAAAAGTCAACATTTAGAAGATGTTCATTTAGTACATAGGATTGCAGTCTCATTTTATAATAATAAATAACAATATTGAATTTATTTCTACCATTGATTACGAAAGTTATCGATTTAGAAGAATGAATTAGAGTAACAATTTTCTGAATACTCTGTATGCATCTAATTTCAACACATAACAGAGTGCCCGGATAGCTCAGTCGGTAGAGCATCAGACTTTTAATCTGAGGGTCCAGGGTTCAAGTCCCTGTTCGGGCGGAAATTTTTTTATTTCATAATAAGGTAAGTATCAACTATTGGAAGACAATTGCTTGTATAAATTCACAAAACTTGTTGACGTTGAACAGATTGTTGAAAAACCGAACAGACCATAAATAATAATAATAATAATAATAGTAATCATAGCATAGGAAACTCTGTTCAGTCTTTTCGTGACTGTTCCTTCACGGATCCATCTTCCATTCCAAAATAAGCTTTCGTTGCTAATTTCACGTAAAGTCCAGTCTGAACTACTCCGGGCATTAATAATATTTCGTTGTTTGTTTTTTCCCAGTCATTAATGTCGTTTGGGAAGTCCCAATCCAGGATGAAATTCCCATTATCGTTTACGATTGGCCCCTGATAACGAATCAAGAAATACACGAAGTTTCAATCAGAATTGCTGAATAGGCTTTATTACATGAGTTTAAAATCTATGGACTCATATACATGAAATCCCTTGTTTTATACTCACGTATTTGAAAGTTTTTGGTGCAATCCTCAGATTTACACTGCCTCCAAATTTGCTTTGAATTTTTTCTTTAACCGGTACATTGGCTAAGGGAATTACCTCGATTGCTATAGGTACCTTAAACGGTCCACCAAACTTCTTCACGATCTTCCTAGAGATTTGGAAAAATTATATACTTATTTTGGAATTGTCTGTCTCGTAAGTTACAATCAAATATTGCCATTGATCAATTTTTTTTTTTTTTATCAAAGTCGACTTTCATCGGGAAAAAACATAATCAATAATCAGCCCGTGAAACAGAATAAACGACTCGTATTCTAAATTCGCGTGTGTATCGATGTAAATCTAAAAAAACTTCGTACTTCAGGAATTAAACATAGGTGTATGGAATGTACTAGAAATTCGTTCATTGGATAAGAATAACTCGTCAAAATAGCTATAATAGAGGTAAATACAAATTTTCAAACTTTATGAAATGTTGATGAAATTTGAACCAGTAAAATGGACAAAGAAATCATTCTCTTTCTCCTCTAAATAATTATTATCAATTCTAATTCTCTCAATCAGTAATGAAGACATACGTGTAATCACCAAGGATGACGAGTTCTTTTGAACAAGAAATGACGATTTGGACTTGGCAAATGTACGTGCCTCCATGATTAGTGACATTCAATTCTTCGTCGACCTCATCGGCACCGTTAATAGTAAAATCTATCTAACAATAAAATACGGAATATGACACTTAGCAGAACCAAAGTGTTGAATAGTAATTTTCGGATTAGTTGAACCAAACCAAAGTATGTATATAATAAGAACGTTAATCAAAAATCACAAGATTCGTTACTTTCGTGTGATCTTCAAGATCACCCAATACGAGACCATGCTTTATTATCATTTCCTTAGCTGGGAACGTTCCCGGGATACAAACTACACTCAAATTTTCCTTTCTAACGCGTTCAGCTGAAAATAATTAACCAATGATATTCACGACCGTCATTTCCTGATTATTAACTGTGAATAAAATAATCAAATCCAGTCGAAAAACTAGAAAAGGAATACTAATCTTCTTTTTAATCACATTATCACTTTTTTCGTAAATTAGGTATATTGTCGTAATCAGAATCATTCGAGTTGTGAAATAAATACCCCTGTATAATTACATACGTGCTTATACATTTAAGCATACCTAATCTTTCCACAGCGTATGAAACTGTCACACTACTGCAAATTCCAATGACACTTTTATCCTGTAAAATATACGTGAAGTAAGAATATACACATGATAATTCATAGTTTATTCAGAATTCAGATATTTCGAATTATTATAGATACTTTTAAGTAATCGTCAATAGCTTTGTAGGCTGCGGCCTTCTGCGCACGTTCTTGAGTCTCCATTTTATCGTTTTCGTATTTTTTTGCTGTTCAGTGTCTCAAAATAAGTGCAATGTAATATGGATCAGAAATTTGGGGTGTATCTGAGTGTCTAATCAAAGTTGGTATTCTATGAGATTTGATGTTCGAACTCTCAATGATGGACGGATAATGACGATTTATATAGACGAAAGTCTAGTCTCCCCACATTTGGAATTCTGGCGGCCAATAAAACACACATGAACATCTTCAGTTTCGGTGGCCCGGAAAAACAGTAGAAAATGATATGTATGGGCTAATGAAGCTAAAGGTTACCAATATCATACATAACTGCGATAGAATTAATTGAAATTGTAATCAACACAAATTCGATACAACTACGCCTATAATGAAGTTGAAAATGTTCATTGCGATAAGATTGGAAGTTTAAAGATGGCGTTAAGAATATTTGAATGATTGAGAAAAGAAAAACAACGGTATCGTGAAAATCAGCAAAATTGTTTTCAACTTACAGCGTTTTAATAAATTTGAAAGAATGAATGCCTGAATCAATGATACGTGTATTAGACCAAACTTGTATTAAGTTAAATACAGTAACGTAAGTGAGTAGTGAGTACAAGTGTGTGTAGGATATATTATGATAGGTTGACATTTATTTTTCACAAATTACATCAATTGTATAGTTTCAACGTGAAACTCGGGTTTGTTCCTTTACAGTGCCATTCTCCATACCGAAATAAGCTTTTGTTGTTAATTTGATGAAAATTCCAGTCTCCAATACTCCGGGTATCAATAATAATTCCGTATTTATTTTTTCCCAGTCACTAATATCGTTTGGAAAGTCCCAATCGAGGATGAAATTTCCATTGTCCGTTACGACGGGACCCTAAGGATAGAGAATGACAAAAATACAAAATGAATACAAAAATATACAATTCTCAATCAAAAACATACGAAGAAGCTCATATCGCGCATTTGAAAATCCGCAAAACATGGGTGAGATTATTATTCTATGGGAGAATGGAAGAGAAGATCCATGGGATCTGTGAATATATTTTTACAAATGATAATAATTATAGTTACTCAATTTTACGCTCACATATTTTGCAATTTTTGGTGCTATCCGCAGTTTTACACTGCCTCCGAATTTGCTTTGGATTTTGTCCCTAACCATTACATTGGCTAAGGGAATTACCTCGATTGCTATTGCTCTCTTGTTTGGCCCACCGAATTTGAATACGCTCTTCCTACAGTCGGATATGAGAAAAAGAAAAAACATTGCATTGCACCAACACGAAAGTTTGAAGTGCTTTGAAAATGATGCAGTTTTTCAGAATACGAAAAAACCAAATTTCTTTGTCATTTTTAGACGAAAACCGAAGCAAAAAATTGCAGAATATAAATAGCATGTACATATAATCGGCGACGATCACAACATCTTCTGAACAAGATGCGATTATTTTTTCTTGAAGAAAGTACCCGCCTCCGCCATTGATCACATTCAAATTTACGTCGACCTCGTCAGCTCCGTCGACAGTAAAATCGAGCTACGTGGAAATAAAGCATATTCTACGTTTAATTGAATTAACGTAATTCATTAACTAGCATAAAATCTGCATTTGTAAGAACAAAAATGAATAAGCGAACGACCAAATTCCATTATATATCATTACTTTTGGGTGATTTTCAAGTTCACACAAGATCAGATCATGCTTGATAATCAATTCCCTCGCTGTAAAGGAACCCGCGATGCAAATTACACTTAACTTTTCTGCTTTTATGCGTTCAGCTGAAAATAGTTATTCACAAAATTAACGTAATTCGAATTGAAAAATTTCAAATCTGTAAGACAAACTTTCTTAACTCTTTTTGAATCAAAGTTCAGTCGATTTTTTTCGTTAATTGATCAATTTATCCATAAATCGTGCGTACCCAATCTTTCGACAGCGTAAGCAACTGTCGCTCCACTACCAATTCCAACGACACTTTTATCCTTCGAAAAATGTGACGCAATATTAGGGAAATATTGATACGATATTGAATACAAACTGGATAATATTGTTTTCAATCACCTGCTTGGAAGGTTTGATGTTTGAAGCATGCTAACCATGCGCAAAGTACCGTATTCCCACACCAGTGTGGAAAGTACTCTTCCGCACCACTGCGGAAAGTTACTCTCACGAACAGTGCGAGAATAGTATATTGTGATACAAGTGCGGGAAGTTGACGATTATGATTCACCAACCCGCACGAGTTGCACATCCTATTTTATGCGGAGCCTGTGATAGGAGGTTCGGCTTCTCATACCTGTAGGGGCGGTGCGGAAGTGGCCGACAATTCAGGGCCAGGAACCGTGTGATAATGTATGAAAGCATGCGGGAATTTATATATTTGAAAGTAATCACTCGTTTTCTGCGATCATTTGGCATGTGCTCGAGATTCTTAACGCGAAAACGACAAAAATTCAAATTTCTACTACGTAACCGTAAAAACAGAAGTTCGATCGGGATAAATTTTCTAAAACTCCATTTTGTTTGGAAATGGATATTCAAATCGACCATGAGTGAGGAATTTACTATTCTGATTCTGATACAAAAGGAAAAACGATTCCAATCCAAGAATAACGATAGCGACGATTCATATTGTCTCTTCAACTATTTAGGCGGACTACTTGTCCGTGTCCCAACGAATTATATTATTCTTTCGCTTCGTAGCCACAAGAACTCTCAGGTGTTCTGCTTTATTTCTTGAATCCCCGTTACAGCGCTACTGTTACAATTTCAGCCTATTCTTGTCAACTGATCAGGATCACTTGTTATTGGCGATCACAGTGATCATGGATCACCTGATCAGAGTGTCACAAGAATACACCTTAGAGCAACAGCAAAAAGACGAAATTTTGACCAATTGAGTAATCTTCGTTGCTTGAATAAGCCCAAATCATACGCATATGCTGAACTATCGCATGTACTGGCCGCAATACATATTCAAATGGGGTGAATATTTATATGATCGTGAATGCGAGATGAGATAAGAATTTGGCATGATAGGGAACGAAAGAAGCGGAGAAATTATAAGGTAAACCGGAAAGGGAGAAAAGATCAAGAGCACCGCAAAATTCAAATCTACACTTGCAGAACGAAAGTTTGTGGAAGTAGATGAATGTTCACATTTGTGAAGTGGGGAGCTAAATCGTGCGAATTCACTGGAATTTGTTCAGGAAAGTCTGAATTTGTAAAAATAGGATGAAGTAGAATGGACAAAAACTTTGTTTTCAAATTATGAACCTACACGAACTATTAGACTAGAAAATGTGCTGGCTCGATGGTCTCCATTCGTGCTGCGCACTATATTCTATTGAAAAATCCAATTGGAGAAATAAACAAAACTAAAATTGTGGCGTTAACTATAATGCCATTGCTATACTGTACTCTGACTAGAAATTCTGTGAAAATTAGTTCATACAAGACTGACGTAGGACAGATGGGTGTCTGAGGAATAAATTTCTCTTTCGTTTTTGAACAGTTTTTAATCATTCTGAGACAAGAAATTGCTACAATTTATTACAGGTAACGTTGTTATTTATTCTGAAAATGGGAGATAATCTCAATTCCAAATTCAGGACTGTTCCGTTACGCTGCCATCTTCCATTCCAAAATAAGCTTTCGTTGCTAATTTTATAAAAATTCCGGTCTCCACTACTCCGGGTATCAATAATATATCTGTATTTGTTTTTTCCCAGTCAATAATATTGTCTGGAAAAACCCAATCGAGGATAAAATTTCCATTGTCGGTGACAATGGGCCCCTGTAAACGAAACAAAGAGATATAGGTGAAGAAGCTTCAATCAAACTACAAAATGATATACATATAAATCACTCATTTTATACTCACGTATTTTGCAGCTTTCGGCGCTATCCTCAGTTTCAAACTGCCTCCGAATTTGTTCAGAATTTTCTCTCTGACCGGTACATTGGCTAAGGGAATGACCTCGATTGCTATAGCTCTTCTATACGGCCCACCAAACCGTTTTATAATCTTCCTAGAAGTATGAAAAAAATTATAGAACTAGCTCTGCCTTGATTCGGTAGAAGACAGAGAATTCGATTGCATGTCTTTTGTATAAATTGTACAAAACAAATGTAGAATATTAGAATTCTTCTCACGTGTGATCAGCAACGATAACGAATTCCTTTGAACACGATGCTACTACTTTTTCCTGCAGCATATAGCCCCCTCCACCTTTTATAAGATTCAGATTTTCATCAACTTCGTCAGCTCCGTCGATTGTGATATCAACCTGGACGTAAAGTGGTTGAAAGTTATTGATCTGTGATATTTTTCCTGCGGAATGTGATTCAATAATGAATTACAACGTTACTTTTGGATGAGTTTCAAGTTCCCCCGAGACAAGATTATGATCTGAAATTATCCGTCGGACTGGGTAAGACGTTGGAATGCAAATTACTTTCAAATTCTCTTTTTTGACACGTTCAGCTGTGGATAATTAGCAAACTATGAAGCTAAAGGTGAAATGAATCAACCAATTATTAGAAAATGTGGTTTTCTCGAATGCGTACCTATTCTCTCCACTGCGTAAATTACTGTTGAACCGCTGCCAATTCCGACGACGCTTTTATCCTGTAAAATGCAATTGGTAATATTAATAATTATTATTATTGTTTTAATAAAACTAATCACGGAAGCTTGATGATTTCTCTTGCATAAATTGCGTCACCTTTACGTATGCGTCGACAACTTTATAGGCGGCAGCCTTTTTCGCAGTTTCAAGTGTTCCCATGATTTTTTTCTTATTCCTGCATTCCTTTTGGTTGAAGGCTGGAATATTGAGAGGCCGTGTCAGGCCTGAAGCATAGAGAGGAGGATGTGTCGATTCGAAAACCTCGAAAGATATATGCCTCTAGTTTTTTTTCTGTCGTAATGATCGTGACGTAGATATATTGAGAGGCCAGAGGTCATTTACTCTGATTCGTCAAACCTGCGTTAATCTTTATCGGAATTTTGATTGCTTCAACTCTTGGACTAGATGAATCATTTTATAGCCCAATTTCTTCAATTGCGGTCGTGTTTAGGATTCAATTATCAAGCTATGGTTTAATTACTCTCATCTAGAAGATAAGATATTGAATATTTGTGGAGATTTGATGAATTTCCGATTGAATATATTCATAAACGAACTGGAAACCGTTGTATGTATAGATAGCATTTAGATTATATTTGTTCGTTGGGAAGAATGTTCCAGGGGTATTCCTCGTTATGTTATAACGAGCATAGAAAATCGAATTACACAAGTCTTTCATTCTGGGTCGGAATACTAGAAATCATATCTGTTTTAACAAGGCTGATATCTTTGAATAATTACTACATAAAGATACCACAGATTAATAATTTTATTTTCATTCTAGCAAAAATAGATCTACATGATATAAAAAGTGATTTATCTGATGCTAGAGGCATCCATCAATCTTAGATCCATATACCTTCAAAGTGAAACGAAAAAGGGACGGGGAGTATTTTAATCGTCATTGAAAGTCGTCTCACAAATATAGAGAACCGTTGGCATACATAAGAATCTGATTAAATCGTAGGTTCAATAGACGCTTAAGAACTAAGCCCAATAAGTATACATCGGAGCCGAAGAATTGTTGTGGATGATTTATAGCCATGAGTAAACTTCGGTTGGTTGTAACGACATCGGATGTCGGAGGTTCAACGAGATGAAAATTGATTGGGAAAATCGTCGGGCTAGTTAGACTCGGGATTGTTCCTTGACGCTGCCATCTGTCATTCCGAAATAGACTTTCTCCGCCATTTTCACAAAGATCCCCGTCTCCACTACCCCGGGTATCAATAATATTTCCGTGTTTATTTTCTCCCAGTCTGTGATGTCGTGTGGAGAGTGCCAATCGAGGATGAAATTTCCATTGTCTGTTACAATTGGCCCCTGAAATGAATAAGAGAAGTGATTACGCAGACGAGCTAGCGTCCCATGCCAGAAGATATCCCTGAAACTTGAATTAAATTGCGATTCTACACGCGAGGGAAAAGCAATCGAGTATCAGGCATCATCCTACGTAGCGATACGAGCTGGGGTATAGTTGATCCCACACTCACGCATTTGACTTTGGCCATCCTGAGGTCTAGGGTGCCTCCAAAATTATCTTGAATCTTTTGTTTTATCGGTACGTGGGCCAGGGGCACTACCTCGATCGGTATACCCTTCTTGTACTTCTCCCCAAACCTTTCCGAATTTTTCCTACAGAAGATTGACTATTTTATCGAAAACAGGGACCTATTCAGTTAATACTAATTTTTGAATTAAATCAGTAGAACTCGTCGAAGCATGAATGTCTCTCGAGTTTAATCCAGGCATTTGACAACTGATATTTCTTCAACAGTATGGAATATTACTCAATTTCCGAACAGATGTAGGAGAATTACTTTTCCCATTTACTCCCTGCTCAGCTGAGAGTAAATTTCCGCCTGTATTATAAGACTGAACAACTTCAATACAACGTACGTGTAATCAGCAGCAATAATAAGCTTGTCTGAACACGAAGCTACAATTTTTTCCTGCAATAAACAGCCGCCTCCACCTTTAATGAGATTCAAGTCCGCATCGACTTCATCAGCTCCGTCGATGGTAAAATCCAGCTGCCGATAAAATATTCAACAGGTTTTCATTTTTAGTTGAATAAAATATCCGGTTAGCTACAAATGCATTGCGGTGAAATGATATAAGCGGTAAAACGAATTGTCTAAGTATGAATTACAGAATGATAATCCATTACTTTTGGGTAGGTTTCAAGATCCCCCAATACGAGATTGTGACTTATTATCAACTGACGTGCTTGGAATGATGTTGGAATACAAACAACGTTCAAATTCTCTTCTTCGACACGTTCGGCTGTAAGTAAGATTAGCAACATTGGCGGAAACACGAAACGTTCACAGTTTATGCGTTATTTCTTTCTTATAGTTCTTCGTCGGAATTTTAACTCATGATTGGAAACTATTCTCCGTACTATTCGAGATGGTACCTATTCTCTGCACAACGTGGATGACTGTCAAACCACTGCCAATTCCAATGATGCTTCTATCCTGTAAAATATGAATAATTGATTATGTATATACTGTCTGAAGGGAATCATATGCAGGAAATTGATCTTTATTCATTCACGCAAATCGTCGCCTTGGGGGGAAGAACGCGCTACGTCGATTTTCGATTCAAAAACACACTATACGTGGGCAGGATACGATTACGAATACTGCCGCGCGCAAAACAAAGATAACACGAAATTAAAAAGAATCTGAGCTCATTTTGGTCATTTCGATAAGTTTCGTCTATGAAATAATTTAATATTCCCTATGTGTATAATATTCGATTATATTTCAGTGGAACATAGTATAAAAGTATTAAGGTGTAATAAATTTGAAAAATAAACGTATAGACAGTGCTCGAGAGCGAAGGTAATGTCAAGAAGACCGGGCAGTGCGCCAGGTAAGTGAAAACTAATTGAAAAAACGACACATATCCTTGTCCCAAGGCCGTGAGTCAGGGAATAATTTCACAAATTCTTATTTCAGGAAACCTGTTAGAAACATTCTCACTGGAATATCGAATTTGAGAAATCGTACCTCAAAAATCAGTGATACAGAGTCGATTAAAATATATTGAGTGTGCATCGCAACGTGTGCCTAATAAAACCAATAGATTACCATTAAATACCATAGGAATCAAAATCAGCTTGACATTTCCACAGACGCAGTTGAAAGCTGTCGCTGGTGAAAATATCTCCGAAAAACTCCACAAAATTCCGCACACATCTTTCGAAAGTTTCAGAAATAAACAGGGAAATCCAGAGAACTTAGTGAAAAGGTGGAATATATTTCGGGAAATTTGGACTGAAAAAGCCCCTGGAATATTCTTCGAATCCCTCTGCACTTATCTGCAAAAATCTCTCAGAATATCTCCTAAACTCTCTGGTTTTCGCCAAGAATTGATCAAATATTGTGAACTTTTTTCGAACAAATCCATATTTCAAGAATGCTATTCTCTGTAAATCTTTGCCAATCTCCGGGAATAGTTTTCCATACTTTCTCTAAATCTCTCCCAATTTCCTACACAATTGTGTGGAATTCTCTGCAAATTTCTGAATTTATTCAGATATTGATTGGCTATCTGTTTTTCCCAATTATCTGCATTTTCCCACCAAATTTCTCCGGGTTTCTCTGAGTATTATAATACTTCTCACACAATTGTCGAAAATTTGATGCGAATTCACGCCAATAATGAAATTATGAGTTGTATTGTACACGTTAGCCTTTTGGCACTGAAAATTTACACTGATATTACGACTGAGCTGAAATCAAATTACGCTATAATTTTCATGAAAATTATATTTATCGAAATTGCCAATTGGGATAATAATCAATAAGCTCATATTGATATTTTTATGAGTATATACGATCATTTTGTCGATCCCGTACATGTGGTTTTTCCATTTCTAACATTATGTTCATATTTCTGATGGTATTTGAAAAGATATGATTTCGAATGAGGCTATATTTTCGGAGTGAGAATATCGAAAGGACCAACCACTTCTGATGAGGAAAAAAAAAACGTAACTTACAATCCGCGTTAGTTACCGACCTACCTCAGAGATATATAACGATACTAAAAACGTATTCCGTGGAACCAGCCAATATATACTTCAAACATGATTTACCGCTCCGCTCATGAGGTCCTACCTCCGAAGTACCTAGCACTAGTCATCAGTATTGTATACTGGTAATATTACTATACATTGAACAGGTAAAAATATGACTTACGGTCCCTCCATCAATACTGAAACGCAGGAGGCTGTGCAGGCGATACCGGCGTAGAGACTAGACAACAAAGGGTTGGAAAATGGCAAGTCCTTCCGAGTACGTCGATTTTTCGAATAGTCTTCGCTTACCTTTTTCACCGCCTGCTATCACCTCCCTGAAAAGTCACTTACCTTTGCTTTCGAGCACTGTTCATATGTTTTTTTGATCACTAACACTAATATACGATGAACAACCTTCATATTTTTATCCTCGATTCTACTAGAATAAAATGAATATGATATGAAAAATATTCTATAATTCGACTGATAAAACTTACCGAAGTGACCAACTACCTTAGATTCCTTCAAGATTTCTATTCTCTTTGCTCCGCGCGTCTGTTCGTTCATTCCAACACAAATTGAAAATGATAATAGGTATAGTATCCTCCCTATGTTTCGAATCAAAAACCGACGCAGCGCGTACTTGCACCGCGGCGACGAAATTGTGTCACCTTTACGTATTCTTCGACAGCTTTATAGGCTGCAGTCTTTTTCGCTGCATCGATTGATGTCATTTTCTCTTTTCCTATTTAACGTATGAAGCGACGATGTATAATGCGAGCGTTCTCCTATTACAGAATCACTTTATTCCTCTGTCGCTGAACGCCTACGATACTGAGATATTCATGTCTAAACGAATGTGCATAGACGGTTTATAAAGATGTCGATTTCAAAATCTGGAGCATTATCACGCTAAACAGTGTTAATCTAAACCGTGACGCGGATAAAGACTGGAGGTCAATGGCTGCGATTCTCCAGGTCAAAGTTGATCATGATCAATGTTCGACCGTACCTCCTCCTGTAAACGATCACAATTTACCGGATAAACTATAACTTGACATACAAGATTATTTGTAGCCATAGATTAGATTATTGGATAGATGAATTAGATTAGACTATAGGTGAGAAAAGAACTTCACTTATCCATATTCATACATGCGAAACACTTTGTACCAAATGTCTGCAGGGAAACATGTCTAGTAGAGCTACCAATATGCACTGGATATCCCATGTGAAGAAAACTGTTTCTCGAAAGCACTCGATCGACTTGATATACAACATTGTGTACATGGTGCTTTTCCGTTTTTTGTAATGCTCAACCAACACATCCAAAGCCAAGAGTAAAGACCCAATATAAACAGCCTTATGATGATATATGAATATTAGTTCGTAGTTTGGTAATATTTGATGAGAAATTGGGTACCACGAGTGGAAGGGCAACGCTCTATGAAGCTGCGGTTGATTTCCATAGATTTAGTACTGTTTGAATTTGAGATTTCATGAAAAATCACGTATACCTATAGTATATGATATTGAAAAAGGGTTTTGAACTATTAGCAATTGTAAAGATTCACCATTTTCACGCATATTCATATCCCAACTTTCGTATTATACCTATAAAAATAATAGACAAAGGCGGAGACTGCGCCTAGAATTTATTGGACAGATGCCAAATTAAAACAGTATCGTCAGAAGCAAATTAAAATATTTTTCTAGTGCTCGTTTTTGGACTGTTTCGATCTTAGGCTTCGATGTCATAGAACTTACTTTTCCTAAATGGCACATGAAACAGAATGCAAAAATATTCTGCATGCTCATGTAACGAAATGAAATTTTATACGTAACGCGTGTATACACCGGTTGCTTGTTTCGATACAAAAATTTGGTAATTACAGGTTTATGTACATTCAAAGAGTAAGACTACAATTATAACACCGCATCATAGTCAGGAGCTATGAGAATTACATGTTCCAATTGAAAAACGTCTCGGTACGAATTATTGAAAGGCTTCTAATTCCAGACTGTGAATCTAGCTAAGAATAAGCTATGATTATAAAAACTGCCGTAGTTCATAGAGAAACTGCAGTCTGACTTCTGCTATAGCTTCTCTGAACTGAACTGATGAAATGTTAAAATTATTTGAATCATTATCCAAATTGATAATCATTAACATACTTGACGCAGTTCCCATTAAGTCCACATAATGGCATAATGTATGTTCTTAACCGAAATATAATGCTAAAGAATTAATTATTGTTGCTTCTCACAGCAAGACGAATTAGGTAGAGCTGAAAAATTATTGTTAAACGAAGAATTTCGATCTACAATTCATTCATGGCTCGTTTATTTAACGTAACATATATAACTATGGCCATGCACAGAAGTTTAAAAATAACATCTTTCATTATTTATTACATGATAATTATTGTATACTTCAAGAATATAACGACAGACCGATATATAGTTATATATATATATGTGTGTAAATGAATAGTCCAGAATACCCGAATTTCAGTTATTGACTTTTTTCAAAACCGTGAAACAGGAGTAGGCTGCTCTCGATATCTGAAGAAAGAAACGCTCAAAATTACCTATCCATGAAAACCAGCATTAGGGATTCCTGGATAGAAAAAAATGTGACATCCGTAGTTATCGAGAAAATGACTGTCACATCAATGAAAAATGCGTATCACAAAAATATGTGCTAGTGGAACCAAGTTCCCCTACCGTCATGAAGGTTTCCAGTGTCAGACCAGCGAACCCCCCAGCTGTGATGGTGATCGCTTTTTGGGATCGATGTATTATCATCGCTACTCCGTGGCAATATCGTCGAGATGCTATTTCCTCCCATCCGCTGTCCCACGCCGCATCGGCCACCGATAAACTCTGCGATTTAGAAAACTATTGTTATAAGAATCGGTGAGAGAAAAGAATAAGCAAGGGGCAGGAGATGGAGAGGGGAAAGACAGATTGGAGAAGGATTTCTCCTTTCACACTTCATAGATTTCGGGATTTGTGTTATCATTTCGCCGGTAAGATTACCCCCAGCATCATTTCGTTGCCGAACCAGCAGTACATGAATAATTGGAATGCAGTGGCGACCAAATGTGAAAGCATCGATCCAAATCTTGCTGACAAGACCGGCGTCTGTAAATTTGAGATTAATGAATCTTTTAATGAATTTTTTCACCGATAAAAATATGCTCATAAGCATTCTGTCATTACGCTTGACAATGCGTAGTGAGTCATCGCTGATTACAATAATCACTATGATGACAGTGAAAATGAAGATGCTTCTAAAAAATTATCTAAATTTATGAAGACGTACACTAGATACTTGCCACATGAGCGTGCAGGTTGCCAATAAACTGCAAATGAATTGTATGAGGAGCTGATAAGTGAAAAGAGCTTCCAAATCTTTGGTCATTCTGCAATTGTAATATACACACGTAATATGTAATAAAATTGATGTCTTATAATTATATTTGAAAATCAAGAATAAATACTTGCGTTTATCCTCAACTTACTGTATAATTGCTTGATGATGCAGAATGTGCCTTCGAAGGTCCAGTTCTATCATCTCCGCAGTTACCTCCAAATTTGGTTGAGAAATTGTAGAAAAATGATTTTGACAACCTTCAGCGTGGGATCTTATGAACCGCAAATTGTGTGAAAGTATTCGAAACTGGACCTGTTTGAGCAAAGTATAATTATAAAATCTAATACATAATTATAGGCGTACAGCTGTATGTACATGCAGTTGTCAGGTTTATACATACTTTGATGTGAATCACGAAGCTGAATATCAATGTATCCAACGCCAGGACTATAGTTCCCGTTATGAACAGGCCCGTGATTTGATACGCGAATACGAGTTCGTAGTTGGGTGATACTTGATCAGAAAATGGGTACCATGAGTGAAAAGGCAACTCTCTGTGTTTCTCTGGAGTCGTTTTCACGAATTCTGTGCCGTTCGTTTCGAGAATATGCTAGTATAATGATATTGTGTGATGTACCAAAGAGAATAAATGTAATGATACAGCAATTATTAAGTCAGTGTGGCATAATGATGATAATATTTATACTTCTATTTCAAATCGCTCCATAATCACGTTCAACGCACTGTTTGATGTTATGCCCACGAGGCACAATTCGAGAAACAAATAAACTGCCTGCGTGGTCCTTACAGCTTCACGGATTAAACGATTTGCCGAAAAAGTCTGGCTGCAATCTTGGTGCCTGAAATTCTCTCCTTCGATTCTTTCTACGAGCCTGTATATTTCAGCGATTTCAAATGATCAATCAGAGTCATTAGAATTGAAAAAAAGCATATTTTTACTCACCCCATGAGTTCCTCCCTCTTGAACATGAAAAGGGCTATTTTGAAAATAGCTATTGCATGGTTTATGAAAAAGCTAATGTTGTCGGTCAAATCGTCAAGATTTTTTTGATAGGGCAAGACGATTCCTTTGCTCGCTGTATTATATCCGATAACAAAAATGTGCAGAAACCAAAAATAGGTCGAAAATGATAAACGGAGGAATATATTCCGGTTAGCATTTATCGGACACATGCCGAACAGAAGAAGTATCGTCAGAGGTAGTTTAAAATATTTTCGAGGGGCTGTTTTTTCAACCGCTTCAATTTTTGGCTCCGAGACAGGAGCGACTGTCTGCGAATTACGCATAACGACGGTTACGAAACTATTGTGCACTCTTCTGAATCGAAATACGATTTTATACATCTAATGGTCAATCTAGAAAAAAATTCGGTAATTTTAGGTTCACACATAACGTAGACAAAAATTATAACATCCTATCTTCTATTAGCGCTGTGAGAATTGTATTTTTCTTGACGAACGTTCAAGCATGTATTATTCAACGTTAGTTAAGTGCAGGCCGTCAATTTAGCCGTATAGACAAGTTGTACAATTAAAATTCCTAAATTAGGTTGAATATACGTATTATGAATAATCAGTGATTACGTAAGTATACCGTATGCTTGTACTATATGATAGGTTTCCTACTTTGGACGAAAAAAACGATGACGGCGAATTAAAAAGAACGAAAAGTATCGTTTATGCTTCAACTGTAACGAACAATCGGCTGAAGATTGCATTCCGTATCAATTTTTATGCTATATGAATACTTATTTTAGTCATTTCGGAAATCACTATTAAAATTGAGCTTGAACCGTGATACCGTTTTTTTTTAATTCTGCCAATTCAAAATAAGGGTGGATCTCTGAAACTCTTAATTTCTCATAAATAGATGTTTGAACAAACAAACAAAAATTCTGCGAATCTAAAAAATTCACGGTCCTAAATTTTATAGTTTTTAAATTTTGAGTTTTGTTATTTTTGGATTTTCAACATTTCGAATGCTCAGGCTCCTGATTTTGGGAACTGTGAATGTTCGAAACTATGTATTTCCGAATTAGCAGTGTATTGTGGCAAGATTCTCAATTCTGGCTTCATGAGAATTTTGATTTTCCAGCAGAGAAAACATCTGGAACTGGATTATGCACAGTTGGGGTATGACTTGTTACACCATAGGAAAAGTCGGGTAATTGATCCAATCTCGTTGCGTTATGCAGTCGTAACAGTGTCTGTTGCATGTACAGACTTAATTTTCAGATTGCATCTCGAGGCACAGCAAAGGTTGAGACTTTTTCCAGTAGCATTTTTCGAGGTGAACTTCAATATTCATTGCTCAACAAGTTATTAATCACACATTTATTTATACGTATATAATAGAATAGGAGTTCAAACATTTCTTTCATTAATATTAAAATTCATTAAAATTACGTCAAGGATATAACAAAGGAATGATATAAATCACGAGTGTATAACGTATGATAACGGCTGCAGAATTTAACATCCAAAATTCACGTGTTGCCTTTTTGTAAGACCGCAAAACAGGAGTAAGCTGCTCTTGATATCTAGAAACAACAAAAATCAGCGAATAAGTGTAACATAGTGATTAGATCTCTTTAAATATGCACTTCTGATTGAAACAGCGTATATACTTGTAACTGCGAACCAGTGATTATTCACTGATTCAAATTCACGAAGTAAACAGAAGAATTGGTGGTTCTGATATTGAGAAGATGCAGATATACCTATAAGAACAAAAATTATATGCGGATTATCAGAATACGAGTTAGCGGAACCAATTGTCCTCCCACCTTTATGAAAGTTTTCAGTGTCCGACCAGCGAAACCGCCAGCGGTGGGAGTGATCATTTCATGGGATCGATGAATCTATCATTGCTACTCCGTAACACTATCGTCGAGATGATATTTCCTCCCATCCCCTATTCCATACTGCGTTGGCCACCGATAAACTCTGCGCTTAGAAAAACTGTTGTTATACGAATTGGCGAAGAGAATGAAGAAGCGCGGGTAAAGGAGAAAGCAACTGAACGGATGAAAGGTTCTCGATGGAATTGATATCAAATAAATAAATACCTAATTGGAATGCATTGGCCACCAAATGAAAAGACATCCTACCAAGAGCACGCAGCTTCCTAAAAGACTGCAATAATGAATTTTGGTAAAATGACGTAATTCTACTTACCTCATTAAATCTTAACTCTTGTAATGAAAAATGAGATTTTCAAAAACGCCATCGTATTGTTTAAAAAAAAAACCCGACCTCGTCGATTATATTGTCAAGATTCTTTTGGTACGGCAGAGCAATGCCTGCGCCCACGGTCCTGAGACACATAAAAAAAAGGACCAACAGCAGGTGGAAATTTATATTCGGAGTAAAAAACTGCGCTTCGATTTCAGTGCACGCATGCCGAGTATGGGTGGTACCATCAAAAGTAAATGGAAATATTTTTGGGGAGCCGTTTTTTAAACCGTTTCAAATCTTTGCCTCGAGGAAGTAACGTCTACATTCCCTGATTTACGCAAGACGAAGAATCAAAAAATACTCCTCATTCTCATAGAACGAAAAATCATCATATATCCCATTTATATAATTTTTTATACTTTTATTGTTTTCTTTTATAACTCAGTTGCTGCAGGTTCGTTCGTAAAAATATATCTGCGGTAATTTTAGGTTTGAGTAGAGTGGAAAAATTATAGCATCACATCTTTTAGAGCTTGGAAAATTGTATTCCATTCGGAAACCGTTTAAGCACGAATTATTAATCGGGTTTTAATTGTATCCTATGACTTTATAGCTGCAGATAAGCTGTAATCAAAATTGTCGATAAATTAAATACGTGGTGTAAAGAAATGACGATACACATACGTGTATAGTTATTGGACATACTTTTAAGTATTATGTTCGCTCCAGATAATAAAGGGCAAATTAAAGAAGAAAGCTAGGTTGTTTCATAACTATGGATATACATCTACTCGAGTGAAATGATTATGAATTCAACTCTCCTTGAGGTCTTCGGGCAAGATTGCTGTCTTGTTTGCTCGGATATTGTGTCTTTTTCAATAAATGCCTGATTACATAAATAATTCATTGTTCTATTATCGATATGCGTTTTCGTTTCTCTTTATACCCAGTTCTATGAATCTTCTTTAAAATTAGGCGCTTCGGAATCGGAAATTTCAATTGGTGCGCCTCATTCTAGGCAATAATAAAGGCGTCACACACGTGCTTGCTTATCTGATTGTCTGTTATGAGGCGCAGCGCCTTCAGCACCTAGATTTACTCTTGCGCGAATTGCATTGCGGTTGTGAGGTCGCTTTTCTTTATAATTTCCAATTTTCATTAAAATATTTCACTCGAGTTTGAAGTTGTACAGAGCTTATATTCACTAGAACCTTGAATTACTCAAATACTATACCATTATATTTATATGAATTTCAATAATTAATCGTTAAAAAAAATGTTCGAAGCCGTGAAGTTGGGAATCCATAATGTATCATTCATATTCATAATCAAAATTCTGATGTGTTACTGCGGTTCTTTTTCACAAGCAAATTATCTCATTCACTAGATTTCTTGATCACCCATGTTTTCAAAATTCAATTATACCCATTTATGACTCGACTATTTCTCTCCCTTCGAATATTATCTTCATCAGATTGACTTTAATGGTTGTATTGGCCAGCCAGGAGGTCAGAGGTGATTGTGAAGATGATTTAGATGGTTACAGGCTGAGAAAGCCAATTTTTCTTATTTTTTATCATATTGACCAATGTAAGATAAGATAAACTTATCATCGCACATAAATATTATCCAAGTAAATCACCAAGCGGTTCTAAGAATCAGTCATTTTTCTTGCCGCGTTTCTTTTTTGTTGCTATGTCCTCTTTCAATGAATTCGAATAATTTTTACAAACTCGACTTCAATATTACATTCTATGCGCTTGAATTAAAGTCGTAATCGCGAATAATAAGCCAATTTGACAGTATTTAATATTAATAATTGATTGATATTTATCATGAGGTGAAGACAATTCTCACAATAGATTTAAATTCCATCATCAATTAACGACTTTCGAAAAGAGTTATTATGAAAATTTATTTATTGTATCCGTATCCTACCAAAAATAGATCTACATGATATAAAAAAAAGTGGTTTATCCGATGCCTGAGATATCTAGAGAGTAACAGTAACAACGGAACGAAAGTATTCTAATTATCATTGAAAACGGTCTTAAAAATATAGAAAATCTTTGACATATGTAGAAATCTAATTGGAATTGTACATTCAATAGACGTTTAAGAATTAAGTCCAGCTATATGTCGACGCCGCAAGATTATCGTGGACGAATTATAGCTATGACAACATTGCTGTTCATTATGATGACATTAGATGTCGGAGGTTCAACGAGATGAAAATTAATTGGGAAAATCGTCCACGTAGTTAGACTCGGGATTGTTCTTTGACACTGCCATCTGCCATTCCGAAATAAGCTTTTTTAGCCATTTTCACAAAGATCCCCGTCTCCACTACCCCGGGTATCAATAATATTTCCGTGTTTATTTTCTCCCAGTCTGTGATGTCGTGTGGAGAGTGCCAATCGAGGATGAAATTTCCATTGTCGGTTACAATTGGCCCCTGAAATGAATCAGACGTGATTACAGAGGCAAGCTGGCGTTCAATGCCAGAGGAAACTTGAATCGAATGGCTACTCCACACGCGAGAGAAAAGCAATCGAGTATCAGGCATCATTCTACGATATAAGAGTAACGATGCAAGCTGCAGTAGTTAAACCCATACTCACGCATTTGAGTTTGGCCATCCTGAGGTCTAGGCTGCCTCCAAAATTATCTTGAATCTTTTGTTTTATCGGTACATAGGCCAGGGCGACTACCTCGATCGGTATACCCTTCTTGTACTGCTCCCCAAACCTTTCGGAATTTTTCCTAAAATTTTCCCATAGTTATTGAGAACATAGTCTAATTCAATTAATACCAAATTTAAAACTATAAGAAAAGAACCAGTCTCAGCAGAGATGATTTTTGTCTTCAGTTGCCTCTGATAATTGATATTTCGTTAACAGAATGGAATAGTGCTTAATTTTCAACCAGACAGAAGAGAATGCTTTCTATTTTCCATTCCCTGCATAGCTAAGAATAAATTTCTAACTGTTTTATCATAATCGAAAATTGTAAGGCATCATACGTGTAGTCAGCAACAATAATAAGCTCATCAGAACACGAAGCGACGATTTTTTCCTGGAGTAAACAGGCTCCACCACCTTTGATGAGATTCAATTGTGCATCGACTTCGTCAGCTCCATCAATAGTGCAATCAATCTACGAATAAAATATTGAGAGCATTATCACTTCTATCTCAATAAGATAACAAGATTGAGAACATAGTGCATTGAATTAATGTGACGAGTGGAGCACATCATTCTATGTGTATAAAATAATAAGGAAAAGTAAATCTGCTTACTTTTGGGTGAGTTTCAAGGTCCCCCAATACCAGATGATGGTTTATAATCAACTGACGTGCTTGAAACGAGGTTGGAATACAAACAACGTTCAAATTCTCTTCTCTGGCACGTTCGGCTACATAATTAATCAATTGAAACAAAATCAAGTAAACACTCCAGATCTATGGCATGGAAACAAGAAGAAAGAATATCACAATAAAAACGGAATGAATGGAGAAATGAAAGAATTATATCAAATGTGAGAACTTCCAGGATTATTATTAATTATAATCGCACGCGACATAAGGAATTATAAAAGTACCTAATCTGTGAACGGCGTAGACGACTGTTGATCCACTGCCGATACCGATCACAGTATTGTCCTATCGGAAAATAAAAATATTGCGTAATTACAGATGTTGACTTTGGTTTAAAAAAAACTGACAAAATTCAAGAAGATGCAACAATTCGTTAGTAGTAAGTAGTATATTGTATTATATTTTAATTGAATTCCTATTTATAGAAATAACTTAACACCACATCGATGTCATATACATATAATAGGTTATAAAAATGTAATAAATGTGTTGCCTCGTCGTAATAAGTTGAGTTGAATTGAAATTACCTTTACATATTCATCGACTGCTTTATAAGCAGCAGCCTTCTTTGCACTTTCAAGAGGCCCCATCACTACGGACGTATTTAACAATCTGTGATCCCGGAATGAATTAACCGCAAAGAACTTTGACTTTGACACCGCCACGTTCCTGAGGTATTTGAAAATCATGTTGTTTTCATTCTTTTGTCCATGGTTTCTCCTCATTCGATCGTGGCAAACTTCATGCCGTAATGATATTTTATCGTTGAGTGTATACCCTTCTACACTCAAACGATTTTATCTTCTATAAAAATATCGAACTCACTACGGCCAATCAGGGAACCGTGTTTATAGAGGCGAGAAAGAGCGCGAACTATTCAAAATGTGAGTGATGCAGATTTTCTTGTAATTGTTGTTGTTTCAATAACGGTCAGCGTTCCAACAATTTGAAAACTGTAAATATTTAAAATTGTTTACGGTTCATTATTTATAATCAGATATTATAGTAGAATCCGCGAATTCATTATTTCTTCATATCACAAATACTATCAATATTTTATATCTACAATATGAACTGAAAAAAGGACATTACATATATAGCTTGTAGTAGCATTTATTTTTGATTGTATATAATATTCCAATTACCTATCATTCGAGTTTATGTACCATTCCTGCTTTTTCAATAATCAATAATTATTATATTGAAGAATTAATGATAATTGTGACAATGATTCTGGAATTATTTTTATTTCTGATTCCTTTCTTTCATACTTGTAATGAAGATAATACATAATTAATAATTCAATTTACCACACAAATATAGTACAAATGATAGTATAGTACGTATACGAATATTAATGGTGAAATTTAATAATTATTATAGTAGAGTAAAAGAAAATTGTAATCCCAAATTATAATACAAGCTTTAATTTTCACTTCGCTCATATAGTATAATGAATAAGCATGTAAATACGGACTTTACTATAGGTATACGTATATATATGTTTATCACGATCTAGAATTATTTATACCTATAATACTTTCAGATTAAGAATAATGACTTATTCTATCATCCATTCTATTTACATTCAAACAATAAAGAGAAGAAGAATTAAAATTTGTTGTTACTAATTTGGAGTAACTTGAAGCGTTACCCTTTATGTTACGTATAATGAACAATTCATCCGATTTTAATACTTATATACTGTATTTAATGTATAAGAAATATTCAAAATTTGTAATCCGTTCAATAATCATGATAACGATATAATTATCATGTTATATTATATTCGTTAGTAGTGTGGGAATCAAAATATAAGCCTTATGAATGGTGGTAGTAATAATAATAATAATAATAATAATAATAATAGTATAATAAAGAGCAAACTACGAGTGATAAATTGAAGTATAACGAGTTTTTTATTCCACCGCTATATACAGTATACATCAATAAACGATATTTTTCTTTTATTTATTTATTTTCTTTTCTATTAGAATAAAAAATAAAAAAAACCAGATAAACTAAAAAATAATTCATTGATTAATAAATCATATAATTTTTTTACACGACGTAGTATGTTCTCGACCATTTAATAATAATGATAATACTAATAATAACAATAATAATAATCTATATTCACGTATGTATGTATCTATATTTTATGTATAAGAAGTATCGCATCTCCATCTGCAGTTGGACAATAATGATGATTATTATTATTATAACCTTATGTTATCATTATCTTATAACTGTTCAATCATTGCGCAAATAGAGAAAGAGGAGAGAGCGAGAGAGAAGGGGGGGGGGGGGGGGGGGGGGGAAGGCAGTGAAAGAACTTGCTTCCATATTGACAATATAATAATTAATAATCAGAATAATTTTCTACTGATTCATCTTCCTCACTACAATGTGTAATTTTCATTTATTCCTCTGTTACTGTCTCAGGAATTACATATTTCCTTATTCCAAAGAATTATACTCAAATAATTAGGACAAGAAGGAAAAAGAGTAATATTCCTGATAATAATAATAATAATAATAATAATAGTAAAAAAACCGATAGATGTTACAATAATCAATTAAAAATAATAATCATGATAATATTTAGAGCGATTGAAGGATATTTTGAAGAATAATAAAAATAGCTCTGGTATAGTTTTCCAGAAGCCACATGCAGTACGCGTGTACCACACAAGATACTGAGAAATTCTCAATATTTCAAACCTGGATGATTTTCTTTTCTTCTGTTTATTCTTGACTATTCTTCACCTACTTTTTCTCTTTTTGTTAATAATGAACCCTATCTACAATCTCTAGCAAATATATTTATGTAGTCCGAAATCTTTCCCACCAAACATGAAAATTATTAGAGATTCACGGATTTCATTTCTTTCAACATCAACGATTACTATGATTATTGTTATTATTATACTCACCACTCATTTAATCGGTTTAAGCTTTTCACAAGTTTTGTTTTTATATTAATTATCTTGTAGTCTTTTTTTTTCATATCATATAGTTTTGGGTTTCTTTTGCCACCAATGAATAGTGTAATAATAGATACTATACTATATATTGATATTCTATTTATTAAAGACTCATTTTATCCTTTTTTGTTTTTTGTAAAAATTTGGGAAGAATTTCGGCTTCTGTACATTTAATTATGACGTAAATAATATTATATATTTATCACCATCCCACATCTTAGTTAAACATTGATCATGCATGGCAGTAGCAGTAGCAGCAGCAGTAACAGCGGCAACAGCGGCAACAACAGCAACAGTGCAAATATATGAGTCCAAATAAAGTTACGGATATGAAATTTTCTGTAATTATTCGAAATGAATGAAATAAACGCATTTCGTTTAATCCCTTTTTTGTTTTTTTTATGTAATCGAATAGCAGTAGTCATAATAATTATAATGACAATAATAGTAGTATCAATATGTAATATAGTACTAATAATAATATTTATATCCGTAATCATCATCATATTATTATTACAATCATCATAAAAGAAGAAAAAAAATCATCATTGAAGATTCAGTAATAATAGATTTGAAAAATTTCTTGAAGGCAACAAAAATAATAATAATATACAATAACATATAATTGTTATATTCATTTATTCATTTATTTATATTATTTTCTTTTTTTTCTTCTCCCTCTCTATCTCTTTCTCCCTGTCTTGCTAAAGCCAAATTTGTGTATTAGTAGATGGATAATAATAATAATAATAATAATAATAATAATAATAATAATAATAATAATAATATTCATAAAAATGACAATAATTATAATAATCATAATAATAATAGTAGTAGCAGTAGTAGTAGTTTCATAGTTGCGTAAGAGGTAGCCCGCCGCTACAGTAAAAGAATTATGACTAAAAAATAAATTTATAGAAAGAAAAAGAGAAATAGGAAACGAAGAAAAAAAAAAAAAGAAACGCAAAAAAAGATCACACAACAAATATATCCTCTTTTTCTTCATCTTAGTCTATTTCTGACGACCCCCGCCCCCCTCCCCTGTCGCCAAAAAACTGAATATCTATTAGTCAACTATATCTCTAATCTTCCTTTGTTTTTTCCTACAATTTATTAACTTTCGAACAATTTTTTCAGTTTCTTTCCATCGTACAATATCACAGTCTTATATATAGGGTACGTTATTAAGCCAGCCAGTTTAATTATTTCTTTTATTTTTTCTTCTTTTTATCTTTATCTGCTTTCTTTCATTCTTCTTCCAATCGATCAATATCAACAAATTTCCAAATTAATCATTCGTCTTTTTATTTTCCTTTCTTCAAAATAAAAATTAATAATATCATAATATAATGATCATAATTAATTATATTTTTCAAAATAACAAATTATTATTATTATTATTATAAATTCTAGTTTCTCAATAAATTTTGCAATTTTCAATCTTTTTAATCATGCCAAACAAAAGTCTAAACGTCTACACTCCGTGTCAGGAGGAGGTGGATAATATGGCAGACCACCTTTTCACCCGAAGATGCCACTTGGTTTCATATATTTTTTATTTTATTTATTTTTTGTCCCTTCTGTATTTCCTATATCCCTCATCGCACAATTTTCACGCTCTCACTCTTTTTCTCTCAGCAAGAAAGATGAGAGTATGGGGTTATAGGACAAAGGGGTTCCAAAAGTTGCAAGGGGATTCTGGGACTGCGCTCGCTTCTCTCTGAAGATGTGAAAACTTACAATCTTTTTCCGTTCCAACAAAGACTCAGATTGCAGGCAGACAATGATCGAGAGAGATAAGATTAAAAAGAGGGGGTAATTTTCATAGCAAGGGGAAGAAAATTTTTTTTGTTTTTCAAATAATCATCAATATATAATATAATAATAATAATAATATTAATAATAATAATAATAACAATAAAGATGAGGTGTTCTAAACAGTGCTAGGACTAGTGCTAGAGGGCCTGTAAAGGGGTATTCCTTTCGTTTTTTTTTTTCTTGTTGTGTTTTCCTTGTTTTATATCAATATTTATGGGCGGGTTAGTGTGGTGGAGGTGGCTCCGTTGATTGGTTTCTTCCGTCAACTGCTCGCACCGGTTTTCTACGAGATGCTCCGGTTACGTTAACCGGTCCTACACCGCCTCGTAGATATGCTGGCGGCGCCTGCGCAGCTACCGGTGGTTGTTCTCTAATCGTTCCTGTACCTGTGTTTCTTATAGGCGCTGGTGAAATTGGCTGCTGTGGTTGCAATACCTGTTTAAGAATTGACATTAAATTTTTGAGTTTATTTTCATATTCTCGTCCAATGAAGATTGCAACCTTCGAAGTCTGAAGGCTTGGAGCCTTGGAGAAGTTCGAAAGTGCATATTTAGGTATAAAACATGAAGATTTAGATGGAAAATATTCGAATCATTATTAATTTATTCGATAGGAAAATATCCAGTTTAAGAATAATCAAACTATAGAGAAAGTTGATAGAAATGATTTTCCGTGGAGTAATTTGATTACAAAATTTTTCACTGTTCTAAGCAGTGAATTCAAAAAATGTCGTCTTATAAAAATCTCAAGACAGTCTCAAGTAGAAGTTGAGCTTGAAAATATCTACCTATTTCTAGAAAAAATTATCCAAAAACGGGAAAAAATTGAAATAATTAGCTAGAACGAAGATTCCTAATGATATTAAGTAACAGAAGTTCGGATCTGAAGTCTTAAAGAAGCTTTAAAATTGAAATTCAGCTGTAAATTATAGAACCCTGAATTGTTTATCAAGAATATAGTTCAGCAATGAAAGAAAAAAATCAATTATGAATCTTACCATTGGCTGTGGCAAAACGCTGTGCATAAGATTTTGAACGATAGGTGTATTCTGCGAAGTAGCAGTAGTAATAGTATTATTAACAGAATTCGAATTTTGAGGTATTCCTTGATTCTGATTAGCAATAATATTTGAATTTTGGGATTGACTTCCTGTAGCGGCGGTTGCAGTAGCAGAAGCAGCAACACTAGCCGCTGCGTTAGAAGTTTGTGAAATCAAAGGTGACGACAAATGCTGCTGTTGCTGTGACGACGACGACGAGGACGAGGACGAGGATGAAGATGATGAACTATTAGCATTACCAGATTTACTGCTGCTAGTAGTTTGTTGATCCCTTTTAACTTCTTGATTAGAGTTTATTTTCTTAGCCTGATTTATCGCCGTAGTCGTACCCAGCCCCGTTGTTGCGCTAGGAGAAGTTTCTTGTGACAATGATGTCTTTGTTGTTATCGTTGATATTTCTGGCATCTGATTTAACGATTGTTCATTATTTTCAGGTAAAAAACCCTGAGATAATGTACCAACAACTATTTCACGAGCGAATAAACTTCTGTTAGCACTTTCACGTTCGATCAGTTGCAGCTGGCTATCGGACAGCATATTCGTCATACATCTGCGCAAACGAGGAGGAGGAATTATTTTAATTACATGATGAACGGAATATGAATTATCGTCGTTATTATGGTTTATATTGAAATTCGCAGTCATTATTATTATTATTTTATCAATTCAATTGAAAGAACCTAGCGACACAGAAGCGGATTTCGATCGATAAACTAAGATTTCAATTCTATTTTTATCAATTTAGAGTAACTAATAGCAGCAAAAACTTTACGATCTTCTTAATAGTAAATCCTTTCCCAACTGGTTTGGCAAACTCCCACCAAAACGTGACATGCAATTCTCTTGGGTTTATATATAGAATATCCCACTCCACGTCTTGCAAAAAGTGTTTTGACAATTTAACTTTATTTATGATATTGACAAAGCGAGTCTGAATTCATTTTCTTTACTCGGGAAATAAAAAATTGATTCATGGATGTATAAAAATAAAAAAAGTAAAAGAATAATCCAAGTCATGGCCTCTAGAATTCATAGTTCAACCAATAAACATTGTCACATCATTGACCCAGATTTTGTAAAATAATAATAAAACGTTGATTCATATAGAAATTCAAGACTAAATAGATGTCTTTTTTGTATCGACTCACCTTGGTAAAAGGAACATAGAGTTCTGTGAGTTTATTGTTGATGAATTAGAAGGATTCGCAGCGTTATTTGAATTAAGAACAGCGTTATTATTGCTAGCTGAACTATTTGCAACGACGCTAGCCATTGTTGCTGAATGTCCGCTGTTAGCAACGCCTCCGCTAACTGTGCCAATAACTTGAGGCTGTCTCCTTGGCAGTCTTTCTAATTGTTGCCGCGCAGCCTGTATGTCGAATCAAACATTTTTTATAAACATTTCATAAATCCAAACGCAATAATAAGAATATAAATGAAAAATTGTTTGTTTATCTTTAGTTATCCAAAGTTCTCTTTTCCTTAGCATATTATTTAATAATCCATTTTTTCCCCGTTAAAGAAATTCTTTCAATCAACATACCCTGACCTGCTGACGTTCCAGCTGCAATTGCATTTGTAATTGTTGAAGCTGTGACGGAGCTGATGATCCTTGACCAGCGCCAGCTCCAGTTCTACGAACGCCAGATAATTGTGAGAGCAGCTCAGCAATTGGATCGATTCCCTCGCGATTACTCGGACTCAGTCCTCCAGAAGAACTGAAATGCATGTTGGACCTGCAGGTCCAATTTCATTCGAATGAAATTTATCTAAGGATGAGGCGATTTTGAAAAGAATGCGAATTCAAATAATCAAAAAAAACCATGATTGAATACGATAACGAAAGAAAACTTTCTCTGAGGTAAAAGAAAACAAAAATTGTTAATGAAATGAAGTATGAGAAAATGTTCCTATGCGGAAATGTTTTATTCTTTGAATTTTTTGTTGTTGTTCTTTTTCTGCTATCAAGATCCCTGCTGATTTTTTGCTCCATTTAGCATACCTCCGTGCCCTCGGGGCACCAACGCCCCTTGAGGGATGTGGTATTCGTCTAACACTGTGGCGACTAGATGTTGGCTCATCAAGAAATGAGATTAAATCTCTAGGACCGCTACGATGTTCTAGCGTCAAATGTCCAGCAAAATCATCTGTTACGTGATTCGGATCACCTCCGGGTAGTGAGGCGCACACCGGACATACCTAGATACACGAAATTGATTAGAATTTATGCAATCTAGGTAATATTGTAATAAAAGAACTATGAAATATTAGATTCTTAATCAAAAGAAGGAGAATATTTTTTTTATTGCTCTCGCCATCTGATTTCCTAGTAATATAGAATAAAGAAACTGTAAATAAAATCATTCTCTCGATTCCAGAATAGAACGTTTTTTTCTGAATTCAAGTTCTGGTAATTTACTAAAAACTGTAGAAAATTATTCCATTCTCATATTCAGCGACGAGGTAATGTTGATTGTGGACTAATTGAACGTTTCTAGCAATAAATAAAACGCATACTTTATGATTCTCTACTCAGATATTGTCCCGGTAGCCAAAATACAAGGATGAACATATGAAAATTGAAATTAAGAATGTGGATTATGAATTACCACTTCGAAAGACGTGTCAGGATGATCGGCGGCGACATGTTCCTGCAATGTAGCCTCCGTAAATCCCATTTTAGTACAATATGGACACGTTAATGATTGTGGCTGTTCAACGCTAACTCCTTCACCTCCGTAGTAAAGCTCTGTTCAAAACCAAGAAGAAAAAACGGGTTTAAATATGGGTTAATATTTGTTAGATGAAAAACAGGCCAAACTTCACAATTTTATGATAAGTCTGATGTCAAAAATCGGAATACTGCTTTAGATTTGTGTTTTTATCAATGAAATGAATGATTTGTTCGAGTGAAAGCAACAATATTTACGAAAAACAGACCAGATACTAAAGAAAAAAGTAATCTCATTCAATTGAAACGATATTCGTGATTTCTCCAGCTGAATTCTCAGTTTTGAATTGGAGAAAAGAACTAATTACCAAAGTCAGATCTAGTCAGAATACACTGCATCGGATGATCGACGAGATGTCGAGTAGTATTGGCGCCTGCCTCATAACAATTTGCACACAAATCATAGTCGTAGCATACCAAACACTTGTATCTCCTTCCTCTAAAGTTTCCCTTAAGGCAGGAGTCGCAACTTACGCCTATAATAAGATAACACAATTATTAACTAAGACCTAATATGTGCAGTCTTCTATTCATTAATAATATTATTTACAAGTTTGTTTACCATTTAATAAAAACTATAGTCGAAAATTTATCTATTTTATTCGGTCTTCCCATATTTTGAATCGAAAGAATCATTTTGCTATCAATTTAATGTATTTTCAATGAAAAAATTCTCTTCCCTCATAATTAAGGATTGCAAAATAGTTTTAGAATTCCGATATGGAAAATTGTGAATTTCGCAGAGTTGCAAATAGGGTCGAAAAAGTTTGATCAATACTTAATCCAAACTATATAGGGATAAAATTCTCTGGCGATAATTGATGATAACGATACAGTAAAAAATTTGACAACAAGTCTCGTATTGATTCATCTCCGGAGAATTATAAACTGTCATAATGATTGTTACCGTTCTCTTAGTAAATAGAAAGAACTAAAACATATACACTGCAACATAGTGCAACACGTGCGTAAAGATTTCTGGGTCGAGATTACTGTGTCAACTCATCTATTTATACCACCAGTGATTATTCAGAATGCATCAAACATAAGGTTGTTTTTTATCATTTTCAACTGTTTGAAGCAATTGAAACACGGTTCGATGAAAAATACATAAATCCAAGTTTCATGGGTTAAATATTTCCATTCCTGGCGAAAAAAATCATTACTTAATACATTTTTGTATTTTGTAGTTCTCCTATGATACAGAAGTAAGTGCGATGAATACATTAAAGAATTGGAGATTTGAGAAGCCGGAAAAATTGTTCAGAAAAATTGGCACAAATCAAACATGATCAGTAAACGTTTGCGAAAATAGGAAAAAAGAAGGAAGTTGACAAAATGTGCGCCGAAGGAAAAAAAGATTGCCTCGTTGTTGATAAACAGTAACATATATAATACAAAAATGAGTGAAAAAAGAAACGAAACGAGATTCTTAAAAGAGAAAATTTCAAACGTTGAAAATTCTAGTATAAAGCTGGATAAGAGCCAAAAGAATTTCCCCAGTTCGGTTTTCAGTTTATTTTCGTAAATTAGCTGATCTTTCTCATGTATGTAATACATACCACATACACATCATGCAATGTAATATATTTGTACATAAAAACTTTTTAGACATTTTCTTTGTCACAATTTTTAAATGGTTTTAAACAAATAAGAAAGACAAATGTCAATGAAAAAAAAACATTGTAAGATTTATTCAGTAGATATTTTTATTGACAGTTATATGAAAAAATCAGTCCTGAATATAGATCAGAATTTAGAGGGTTCCAGAAATAATATTTCATTCCGAAAAAATAAAGACAAAAATTGGTGAAATCTGTGATTACATTTTTTTTATTTTTTTACTTCAATTTTCTCATCTTTTTTCCTAATTTATGAGAAATTAATTGGTGGTGCCATCTGTACGATTGACATTATCGTATGTAATATGTATGCCTCATCTTCAGGATGTGGTACTGGCTGAGCTCTAGCTAGACCTGAGGTGATCGAGAAACTAAACTGAATTGCTTGGATGACGATTAAAATACATTTAAAGGAAGGTAGTAGTAGTAGTGCTCGTCGTCGTCGTCGTCGTCGTCGTTGCGAGGTGTATAGCAACTATGACGACGACGAGGGTATAAGGTATTATAAGGTATAAAACGATACGGCGGGGTTTTAGGGTTTGACTAGGAACGCGAGCAGGCATATAATAAATCGATGAATAAATAGATAATCTGATACATACAAAATATATGCCTAGATATTTCAGTATATCATGATAATAAGAATGATCATAATAATAATGATAATATTAAGTAGCAGTAGATTAAATAAACGCTGGACATATCTGTACTATATTTGCGGAAATACGAAGGAAAATAGAGAGAAACAGTATAAATAAATATTAGCCACGTTTTAGGTCTCTTCTTTGTAATATCTTCGAACAAAGTACATAATGCGAAATACAGACAGAAACAGGAAGAAGAGAATAGAAATTGAAACAGACGTACCTTCATGTCGACTCATTTTCTCTTTAATAATCTCATATACGCCGCGTAGGGACGGGCCGCGGGTCTATAATCACTTTATTTTAAAACACGAGGTTTATATTATATTATTCAATATTGGATTTGGATATTTTTATATGCTTGGATAGTATAATAATATTAATATTATTTCAACGACAGGTGGAGAAAAGGATAAAGGTGAAAAACATTAATCGTTAAACAAAAAAAGAATTTTTTCTTCCCTACTCTCGTTCTTCGTTACACAAAATTCCAGCGTAAAACCTAACCCAACTAGGACTGCTACTGTGACGTCACACTAGATTTTATGCTCCCAGAGTGCGTTGCGGGCACAGGGCACAGAGCGAACACCGCCGAACATTCACGACTGACGAGAAAATCAACGAATATTTACGATTACTGGCGAACATATACGATCTTAGTCGGCAATTCACGAAACGAGATCGGATGCCTTTGGGAAACTTCGGATATTTTCGCTCGCGAAAGCTACGCCAATTCCGAGATTCATTAATCTACATTCTACGTATATCTATACATACTAGAACGAGTTTTAACTCATATTACACCGGTTTTACAATTTTCTTCCCAGTTCAATTCTTTCGACTATGGCCGCCGCACTAGGACGTGTTTTTATATACGGAGGTAAAGGAGCCTTGGGATCGGTATGCGTTAGTCAATTTAAATCAAAAAATTGGGTAAGTTTATTAATTTTGTTGTTCGATATACTCTTTGTTTTGATATGACACCCTTATTCTCCAAGTATTATAAGTTTACTTCAATGGAATAATTTTTGATCCCTCTTATCGGTTTTATTTTATATGAAAGTCGTTTGTTGTTCATTCACAAAATTCAGAAGTAAATAGATATAATAATAGTATGTATAGTATACATTGTCAAGATGCGATCGAATCGTCTGCTACAGCAGCCGCAACTATGTAACCGTAGAGTATAGTTAGTACATCTTTTTCCTTTCGTGGGGCTGCCTCTCCTTCTTTAGAATATAATAATAACAATTATCAAGATCCGTTTATTTTTAAAACAACGTTTCAATGAATTCTTCTTTTGTTTTTTTCTATGTTTTGAGTTTTCGTTACTTCACTTCGTCTTTAATCCGATAATGCTCATATACATACATATATATTTGAATACCGGTTATATGAAATTCCAAGATTTCATTGCAAGTATTTTTTTGAATTCCCCCCAGAATGCATCACGCGATGCGGATATTATGCTATACTCTTTTCTTCGACTATATACCATATAATCACAGAACTGTTCTTCCACGTATACCTATGCATAAATAAACACATGCGAGTTTACTGAATCACAATCCTGTACTGGATATAATTATACTTATCCTTCAATCTGGAAATTTGTAATAATTCATTATGATCATTTTTTTTTATGTCTAGGATAATTGAAATCGAATGAATGGAAATTCATTATTGCGGCCATCATCATTATTCTCATTATTATTATTACTATTTTTGTCATTTTTATGGTTATAGAATGTCTAATTTTTAATGGTATGTATATACCCATAAGTTTATCTCGAATATATAGGCACTATCGAATGTGAAACTAAACTGTATCAAGGCCAAGGCTGGAATTCAACCATTCAACCAATATTACCTTTCACATGCAAGATTACAATCCTTATATTATACTATCACAATGTATCCTTAGAATTCCAGATCGCGAGTTGAAAATTATAACTGTACAGAATTAATTCTTTTTTCTGTTTCTTTTCTATTTTCTTTTTTTGTTCGAAAAATTTGTTCAATCTCCAATTTTCGTTTTGTTTAATTTTTTGTTTTCTCTAATGACACGATAATACCATACCATTAATAATAATATTTATGATAATTTACGTAGTGGAATAAGATCAAACGTCAAAGAAACAAATAACAAATTTTTGCCTTCAATTTATATTATTATACATTCATGTAACATACTACAATATGTGTTGTAATAACGAGATAACAAGTTAAGAATTATATATATACAAGTTCAACAAAATGAAGAAAAATGAATGAATACGAAATTAATAATCAACTTAAGTTGATGAAATAATATCTATGTACCTCTGTGATATTCAGTATTCATATCCGGGGTGGTCAGAAAAAAATTGCGAATTTTGAAACGTCAATAAAATCCGAATGCGTTGATCAATCGGAGCGATCTTTGTCTCTCCAGAAACTATAGGAATGATGCTTTTGATTAGCGTTTGAAAATAGCAAATATCTCTGTTCGTTTCTGATTATTGAGCGTTTGAAAAATGGAATCGTATTTTATAACCGGGAGTAACACCAAAAACTGCTTTTCTAGTTTTTGTATATACAGCTCTAGCTGTGTGTTTTTTTTTTTTTTTTTTTTCAAACGAAACCCCAGAATTTTCAAGCGATATGTAAATGTTCAACTTGGAAGTCAAGTTGATCATTAATTTTTACACGTTATCCAATTTTTTTCGTCTCGTGAAATGACTTCTTCAATAGTGATTTTTCAAATGACTGTTTTTCAGCAACTCACCGAGATTTGTTCCAATTTGAAACCCCAAATAAGAGCCTTATTCTTATCGTTTCTAGGGAGAGATAAATCGGTCGGATTGATCGACGCGCTCAGATTTGATTCACATTTCAAGACTCATTGGTACCTTGTATTTTTTCCACCTACCATGTGTACACTCTAATAGTTACGTAGAATTGAATGATTATGAGAATCATTCAAGATAATATGAATATGATACACTCATCATTGAGCATTATGAATTGTTGAGTATTCGTATTTGAATTCCAACAAAAATGAAAAATAATGTCTATATAACAATTATTACAGTGGGTCGGCTCGATCGATATGAAAGAAAACGACCAGGCTGACGCTAACATAATCGTTCCAATCGATGGCAGTTGGCAGGAACAGGTATACAAGATACATACTGAAAATCGACCAAAAATAATAGAAATATAACGAAAATTAATCAAAATATGAACATTTCGATAATCGTTACTCAAAATATACCTCATATACAGGAGGATCATATCCTAAAAAAAGTCAAGGATATTCTGAAAGGAGAAAAACTTGACGGAGTTGTGTGCGTCGCAGGTGGATGGGCAGGTGGTAATGCGGCTAGTAAAGATTACGTTAAAAATAGCGATTTAATGTGGAAGCAGAGCGTTTGGAGCTCTGTTATTGCTTCTAGCGTTGCTTCCCAACACCTCAAACAAGGCGGCTTCCTAACTTTGACTGGTGCAAAGCCTGCGCTAGATGGAACTCCGGGTAATGAAGATTTTCTAATGCTCCTAATTCTGCGATTGGCAAATAAACACAAAGAGGAGAAAGAGACTCAACAATTTTTTATTAAATTTACATAGTTTTTTCAAATTTCTTTCTCTGCATTGTTGGTTGTTCATTTGGTCGAGGTATATTTTATACTGAACAATTGTGAATTTAAAAAATTCAGGTATGATTGGTTATGGAATGGCTAAAGCCGCAGTTCACCAGCTTACAAAATCATTATCAAGTGAGGGAAGCGGTTTGCCGAAGGATTCTTTGGTCGCAACGATTTTACCAATTACTTTAGATACTCCAATGAACAGAAAGTGGATGCCGGATGCAGATACTTCGACTTGGACTCCTCTGGAATTTATTGCAGGGTGAGAATCGTGCAAAAACATTGTGAATTTTTTTTAAATTTGGATTTTACTGCGATTAGTAGAAAACTCTTTAAAGAGAAGCATTCAGCACTTGTTTTCTTGATAGGCTTTTCCTGAAATGGGGACAAAATGAAGAAAGACCAGCAAACGGGAGCCTTCTTCAACTTGTTACTAGGGAGAATAAAACGGAATTAATCGCTGCATGAACGAATAAAACATGAAATACAAAAAATAAAAGGCAAATTGAATTTCCATGACAATATTTTTGCTTTGCGCACAAAGTATGAGCTTCTATATAAATATGATATATCGATTCTAATAAATGTGGACCAAATTTTTCTAATGATTTTTTCATTTTTTGTTGTTTTCTTGATATTAATGGTAATGTATACATATAAATGTAGTAAAAAATGTTAATTTTACTTTGATTCTTTGTATTTTCAATATTTTTTTATCTCGCTATTTATGAAATGAAAAACGTGATTTTCAAATCATAACTATTATCTGACTGGATCAGATTCCCAACTTTGTGTTTGGCCCCAATCAATATATATTATTAAATATCTATGAATATATGTATATTCGTTGATATAAAATGAAATGATCTGATGTATGATGTGAGTTTTACTCAATTTTTAATTTTCTTTCTCCTCTCTTCCCTACTTATACATTCGAAATCACATTCTTCATACATCAGCGAACTAATAAGTATGGTGGAAAATAATAATCGTATCACAGTTTGCTTCGACTAATAAACTAGATGAATTAATGAAATAACTAGTTCATATTGTCACAGAACTCAAATAGGCTAATTATGTATTAATAAATAATCAGTTATTTTTTCACAAATATGGAATAAATACGATACTTAATCATAAACTAGAATGATTCATAATTATCGTAGGATCAAAGACTTTGCGCTTTACGTTCTTTAAGTTTATTTGGCAAAAGATCTATAATTCAACTAGGATTTGATAATGAATCGGGATTCCGGAAAATTCATAGATTGCGGCAGAGAGAAGCCTTTGTGGCAAATATAGCTTTGCAAATCCCCGCTAAGTTACTCTGTTTTACGAAGAACGCCTATACGTGGCCACGTCCGATTGTTGGAATACTCGTCTCTATAACGCAATGTGAGTTGCATTCAATAAAGCGCGCTACTACGCACCTGATTGCAGGCACCTGAATTGATTATCATTAAAAATGAATAGAGATTATTGTCAATTTGTTCGTGGTTAAATTTGATCACATTCTTAAATGCACAAATGATGGTGAATAATTGATCAGGAATAGAAATGAAAAACAATGAACAACGTATTTCCACGTGATATATAACATGCTTAATGTCTTCACATTTTATTTCCATTTGTATTTCTAGTATTCTTATTTTATCTTCTGGTTTTTGTTTCCTTTTATTCTTTATCGTTCTCAAAACCATGGATGGATGTGTACATAAAATAAATTTACACGATATAAAAATATCGTGAATTAAGTTTAGATCAGCATATAATTTCAGATTCACCCTGTATATAATTATGTGTATGTACAGACAGACCGTCAATTCAACGCAATCGAATATTACGCATGATAAGGTATTCAGAATAAATAAACCCAGAAATAAAATACCAAAAACTTCTTGAATTTCAAACCCTGTTCAAATTCAAGAAAGAAATAACACGAATCAAATTTCAGACTACGTCGTACTAACATACGCGGCCCGAATCCATTCTTTGAAACGTCCAACGTTCGTGAATGCGGTGTAATAATTATTGTCACATGTATTTTCTGATACTGGACTAACGCTTACTATACCGCGAAGATACCAGAGACCATTCAGTTGGAAACACAGACCACCGCCACTGTCTCCCTCGCAGAGACTCGATCCTGAAAAAAATAAAATGAAATATAAAAACTTGAAAATTACGATTTCGAGATTGAAAATTACCATAACAAAAAATGCAAGGTGTACATTGAAAAAAAAAACCATAGGATTGAAATATGTCCTTCCTTTCTTCTTTCATTCTTTCCTGATGTCGAGGATTACGAAATTGTATAATCGAGCTCCTCATTATAAGTTTATTATTAATTGATTCAAATATTATAATACAAACCGTTCAAATAACCCGCGCAAAATTTATCCGCCGTTACGTATCCTTTAAATTCTTCTGGAACTGCGGAGACACATTCTTGATAAGGAATGTAAGGTAGATTTATTTCTTGAAGTTCATTGCTAGGAACTCCTTCAGCATTCTTACCCCATCCCACAGCCTATTGAGAAAATAGTAATCGTTGATAACATGAATCGTTGCATGAATAAAGCAAATATCGCGCACATCACTTTGCGCCTATTCTCGCGCAGCCCGCGTTACAAGACCATAATTTCTGCTCTCTGATTCGAAACGCGGAAAATTATCTTATTGCGCAATATATAATTACAAATTCGAAAATGTTTTATCTATGAATAATGATTTCTTGTTATCTGTATAAGTTTTTTGACCCGAAAAAATGATCATTTCAGATAATTAACGAGCTCCTCCCCCATCCTTCAATCTTCGAGATTAATTCCGTCAATATTCAGCTCGTATAATGTGTATATATAATATATTGTAATTTCAATGTTCAAAATGAAAAAATAAATTGTGTAACGAACCTTCCCGATTTGTCCACTTTGGAGCTGTTCTCTTTCATAATTATTCTCCCAGTCCATACAAATTGGTCGTACTAATGTGGTCAATGTGAATGGAGTTTCCAAATGAACCAGAGAAATATCTTCGGCAAAATTACCGCTCGCACCGTAATACCTCGATGCTACGTCGATACGTTTTACCAAAGATTTTTGAGCGTATTTCTCAGGCATGTTATATAATCTGTAATGTTTTCCCGCGCCAACTGCGTATCGACTGGAATCTTGTACTTCGTTTATTGTATCATCGTAGAAACAATGCGCGGCTACGAAAAGGAAAAATCATGAAATGAGAAAATCAGTATTCGAAATATTTCATAGTCTTAATTATTCGCTTGATCCACAAATCTTCAGGTCGAGACACTGCGAGTGCGATATTTCGGTGAATTATAAAAATCGTAAAGAAATTCTAACAGTAAAATATATTCTTCTATAGTCAGCTCCGAAAATCGTTCATTTTACATGATTTTCATTTATTTTTAGTCTTAACTTCAATCCCTTGTAGATTTTCCAAAAATGATTGGACAAAAAGGAACAATCACAATTCCCAAGCGGAAAGCATGAGCTCATAATTCTGCTGTTTAGAATTTACTTCACAAATGTTACTTTCAACGGTATAATTGGTTTAGACTAACTAATTAGGAGCTCGCACATCGCATCTTTCTCAACGGAGAATATCTCTGTTGAAAGAAGAGACAAAAAAAAAACCAGTAGAAAGATATTCTAGAAAATATGATTCGAAGCTCGTTTCTTCTATTATAAAATACCATTTTGAGACTCTCTCTCACCAATTTTTATGATTTTCTGGAGTATCTCAGTTTTTATCCTACACTAATATTTTATGAAATTGTAATTATATATCTGTGCAGTAACTCACCGGATACCACGAGCTGAGGACTGATCAAAGTACCAGCACAAATTTGGTCGAACTTGTCAGCAGAGTTTTTCTCATAAATACCAACGTGCCATGGAAAAACACCGAGCTTAGCCGTGAACCCGTTTACGATCAGGGTATTCCCATGAGACACTGCCGTCCCGCATTCTGAAAATAAAGATCATAATCGAAAAGAGAAAGTAGGAGAAATCCTCAGTTATGACGTATCGATTAATAATTGAACAATCTTTTTGCTCTGTGTTTTTTATTTACGTATGCTCAAGGACTATAAAATTTCGTAGAATGCAGATGAGTAGAATATTATATTCGAATTCAATCGTCAACTAACTGATAAATAATTGATTAGTCAACTGAATAAATAATCAATTAATTACCTGGAAGACATCGGAACAACGTACGATCCCAAACACCGTCTTCAAGGCACGTGAGTTCTCTGTAAGCAGGATCATCGGTAAGAGGAATTTTGTATGAATGTTTGCAAGCTAAAGAAGCCTTTGTACCGGGTTGGATTGCAGATTCACAGGAAACAATTTCACCACGTAATTTACAGACTATATCAACACTGTTTGATCTCAGGGGTGAGCAGGTCTCTGTGAAAAAAAGAGAGCAGAAAATGAAAAGAAATTACAAAAATAAAGTAAAATTGAAAAACGCATACACATAACGCATGGCATAATGCAGAAGAAATGCAACCGCAAATTATACGTCATTTGGAATTCGTCTTCATTCCTCAACAGACTATCATATTTTTACAGCTATCCACCTAGGTATTCAGTATCAACTAACAATAAGAAAAGAATAGTAGTTAAGTATAGTTATAGCATGCATATATTATGCTCTTCAATAGATCGTTTGTATCATTTATTCGTATATGTTTATATAAATACATATAATGTACTATTCTATCTATTATTTGAAAAACAAAAAGAGCGAACCTCTGAGAAATGAAAGAAGAATAATTTATTCAAAATTGTGTTAAACGTCCGTGACATCGATTCACACCGAATGGAAATCAGTGTATGCAGTATACAGTAGACTCTAGACACTTGAAATTTGATAACAATGATAAACGATAACAAACAAAAAAACACTAAATTCTTTCATTTAATCACATGGGAATTCCTTCTTTTTTTTTTGCTTTTTTTAGTTCTTCTGATGAGTAAGCGCTATTTTGTGATACCTATCAAACGAAATAAATTAGACATCACGGTAAATGAACATACATCAGTACGGATTGCAGAACTGTTTCATTAATGAATTTCTTTTTTCATAACGGTCAATTATTATTATTATATACTACAATATTTTGAAAATATAGTACAGTACTTACTGACGCAGGTAGGAGGCAGGTACCAACTTCCACCATGACAAAATGAAACGTTATTTCCATGTAGGGTGTAACCTTCGTCGCATTTATAGGTGAGAAAACTTGACAGTGATACTCTGGTTCCTGCGGCAATGTTACAAGGCTGTGTGCATGATCCTAGTTCAAAACTTCCACCTGTAGGCTGCTCAGGAAGGATGCAACCTTCGTTTGTCAAAGTTGCAGTAGTTCCACGTGACGGTGCAGCTGTGGTCGTACGATCAACTGAAGTAGAGTGTCCTCCAGGACGATTTCTACGAAAAAAAGCATATTAATGATTGCGAAATTTACAATTTTTTGTGATATATTTCCATCTGTATCTACAATCTCGTGCTTTGGGTGAACAGCTGTCGAGAAAGTGAGCACAACAGATTATAAAGCGGAGAATTATGAACATTTTGAAAGATGTAATAATATGGAGCAGAATAATCATCCCTAGTAAAAATTTCCGTATGGATTAATTTTCGATATTTCTCTGTGCAATCCGCTGGAGATACAGCTGTACTTTCATGAATCCCAGCTGGGCCTCTAAATTGGCTTCCACCATGGGAATTATTGTGAAAATCCATATGGAAATTTCCACAAGAGATCGAATCGAAGAATTCGAGAAGCTACAGAGCACAAATTTTATTTGAATTCTCGTTTCACTCTTTATCTGTATGTGCTACGTGGAATTTTATGTAACTAACTCGAAAATACAAGATAATTCGATAACCGTGTTCCAGTTGATGTCATGAATATACAATAATACTTTAACATAAACAAATTTTTGGGTTTCTCTTATCTTTGAATATATTACGTATGTTAACAGAAACGAAGAATTGAGAACTAAAATGAACTCACGGGAGTTTTTATCGACATTTTTTCCATGTTTATTTTATTACATGATATAACGCAACCGTTTACGCTAAGCCAAAACGATGAAAACAAGCTCATATAAATTGGTTAAATAAATTTAAAGATAACTGAAACTCACTCTGAATTATCGCAGTTCACTTCGTCGGACGCATCTGAACACTCAGTAACACCATTGCAGCGCGCGTTTCTATGCACACATTCGCGATTTTGGCACGTATATTGGTTTCCACTGGAAGAAAATACAATATAGGATAACAAAAAACTTGATTTCAGTTCATCTGAAACAGTTTAGAAATCGAATAAATATCGATGAGGAGCAATTAATGGAGAAAGATTAATTTCCCAAAAATTAGAGCAGATAATGAAAACAGAATTTCTAAAATTAATATTCATCAGCCAATTCGAATTTAGCATATTGGGTCACAAAATACGAATCCGTTTCTGCAATCTCCTCGAACTTTTGCCCTCCATTGAGATTCGAGCAATACTAAATTATAAAATAAAACGTAGAGATGGAAAATAACTAATGTTTTTTGTACTTGCAGAATTGTGTAACGAAAGTCTGTCGAAAATAAAATTGGAGAATGAATATAGAACTAATTAAAAGTTATCAAAGTTGAAATTGCTGAATGAAATGATCCAACGAATTGAGAATTTAATCACTAACAAAATCGTTCTCTTTCACAAAAATTTGGTTACTTCGATTTCAAGCCGGTTTTCTAATATTACAGCTTGATTTTTTTCGTACCAATTTGATTCACCGTTTTGGCAAATTAGGGCTTCGCTGCCATAAATTTAGCGCGATCGTCGAAAAAAGTACTGTATAATTCTCTATCAACACTTGTAGATTACTGATCAAATTTAACTCGCAAATTATGTAAATGAAATTTCAAATTCTTCAAAAAGAAAGCAAGAATAGAATATAACCACACGTAATCGTATTCAATATTGTCTAAAATCCACTCACCGACATTTTTTCTTCCCTGAACCACCTCCCTGACTTCCGTGTGAATTACCGCTACCACCCCCACCATTCTGGGAATTGAATTGCTGTCCATTATCGTGTCCATCCTGTCCATTTTGTCCTTGCTGTCCATTTGGTCCATGATTCACACTCCCAGGTTTTCCATTTTGGGAAGAATCATCATCTCGAAAGTCCACGTTTGGTCTAGCATTAGGACGTCCTTGATTCCCATTTGAGAGATTATTCGAATGAGAATTTGATCCTTGAGATCCCTGAGGGCCTCTGGGTGGTTTATTTTCATGTCCCTGATTATCACCGTGATTTTGCTGCCCATTGTTTCCTGGTTGTGAACCATGGTTGCCATGATTTTGTGCCGGTAAACCGATACCAGAGAAGCCTGGCATTCCGCCTAAACCCAATCCCAACCCAGTACCCAATCCCATTCCGGAACCTAGCCCCATTGCACCTAATCCACTCAATGCACCTGTGTTGTGGGTCGCTGGGAAACCCGTGTTTGAGTTGCCACCCCCATTAACTCCCGCCTGTCCTCCTGAGGTAGCTCCACTTTGGGCTGCCGGCACACCGGTGTTCGAGGTACCGCTCCCACCTAATCCTAGATTCACCAGACCACCTAATAATCCTAGATTGAGACCCGCGGGTTGTGATTGTGCAGGACGACCTGTTCCTCCAGCGTTAGGATTGAGGTTCAATATTAAACCTTGAGCATGTCTTGAGTTCCGGTTCCCACGCCTTTCTGGTTCTCGCAAATTTTCTGTATCTCTTAGCGGATCGTATCCTCTGCGAAGACGTGAAACTGGGGGTCCTCGCGGACCTCTTTGACCGCGGAGACCAGCACGTAGGCGTTGTGAGATATCGCGGGTTTCGTTGGTCTCGTCATCTGAAAGAAAATGTTTGTTTCGTTGGGATTCCGAGGTGTGAGTAATTGATGCACATACATATATATAACATATATGTGGGGCAGTTTATGGGATTGGGCTTCTTTTTAGAAGATTTTGTACTCATTCATATTCATACCCAGTCATAAATTTTTGATGTGACACTTATTTATACGATCGAAAATTTTTGTGAGCAACAGGTTTCACTTCGTTATTGTATGAACGGTATTTTAGGTGGTTGGGTTGAATTTTTTATTAATGGATCTTGTAATTTTGTAGCTTACAGGCAAAGAATTTTTGTATATCTATAATTGATAATTAATTGTGATGTATTGAGAGTCTGGATTGACGGGAATCAGATTCATGTGGAAATTCAAAATTGCAGTAGAAATAATTGAAAAATGATTGAAAAACAATTGAAATATTGTAGGAGGGGACCTGAGATAGATTCGAAAACACCGAAAATCGGAGGGTTTCAAAAAAGGAGTCAGAATCCTGATAATTATCACAAATCAAGTCAAGGAAATTTGAAATTGTTACTAAGTCATAGGAAATCAATTATTGAAGGTAATTTGAGACGGTGCAGGAAAAGCCTGGAAATTGCTGTGAGCAGGATTAGAATCGCAGTAAACAATGATAGGAAATTATAATTGGTTAAAATTCTGAACTGTATGAATAAACGTGATGAATAAAGTCAAATTGGATACAAGATAAATAAGACGATCTTCAAATTCTAAAAATTCGTGTTGAATGAATTGGGAAGCCCTCTATCACACAATTTCAAAATGTACAAAATGATAACGAATCAATTTTAAATACCGCAAATTACAAATGGCGTGAAATTGATTGAAAATGATCTTCAATTCTAGAAGGCGATTGAAAATCCAAGTAAGAATTTCAATAGTCCTAGTGATCGAGGAAAATTGGATGGAAAACCGCGCCAGATCACAGAAAGTTATACAAAATTCAACAAAAAAAACTTTTGCAAACTCTAAAATGAGTGATGAAAAATATAATTTGTCGCTATCGAGCAAATAAATAAATTTGACTGATTTTCTTCCAAAATAAATTCAAAACAACACAGTCTCAAATAAATATTCAAACTACTTTCCAATATGGGAAAGATTACATGTCGCATCCACTAGTACAGAAATTATCCACAATAATTACAAAGAAATAAATAAATATATTATAGTCGTATAAGATTGTGAAATTGAAAAGAATGTGGATATGACCGGGAATGGGGAAAGAACCTGTTATCATAATAAAACCGAGTATAAGCTGTAACTGACGATCACATGAAATTCGAACGTCGAAAACATGTTAATTAAGCGCGTATCATGGGTCTAGATTCTAGAATAACCGGAACTTTGGTTCTCTGGTCAGTATAGTACAGATATTATAATATATCCAAACTATCAATTAATTGATACCTCATAAAGATTGAAGATTTATACATTAAACCGCATTTTATGCGGTAAATTTTTACTGCGATTACCAAATTCGCGGAATTTTTAAGATAAAAATTAAATTATATAGAGGCATAAAACACAGCTAAGTATAGGATATGACTTGTAAAAATTATTCACATATTTTTATGGGTATATTATATGTAATTTGGCGATCTGCATGCAGACAAGGTACAACAGCTATACATAGAAACATATCGCTCACGTTCAATCGGCTGCTTTAATTTATTTAACAATTACTGGGGCATCAACAAATATTCTCATATAATTTCAAAAATATACATTCAATTTGATGATTTTTTCTTATCAACCTTTCGAGCCGTGAACTACTTTTGACCAAAACCGGAGAAAAATTATACAAAGAGCAGTGTATGCATACAACATAAATTTACATATTATTTTTTTCGTGAGTTCAAATTCTCGAAATCGTGAATAAAAATATTGAAAGAAGCAGAAAAATAGAAAGAACGAAAAAATACACCTTACATAATATGCAGGCACACGTTGTTGCTTTTTTCATTACGTTCTGTCGATTTTCTACGTATGCATGCAATTATTATAGTATATCATACTATTTAACGATTCTTTCTGATCATCAGTGGCCTTTGTGAAATATACATTTAGGCTAATTCTCTATAAAAGTTCATGGTTATAATAATAATGATAATAATGAAACACGCAGTCTTCTCCTCGATGTTATACAATAAAAAACAGGAATGAAATAGAAATAGGATAAAATCAATAACCAAAAAGCTTATAGACATTAATGAAATGGAGAATGAGAATGATTAATTTTGTTTTTCTTTGTAAATAATTCCACTTGTGTAATATAGGTATGTACATACTTACATACAGGACGTAAATCTAATTAGAAAAAATTTAATCCGTGTATAGTACGTAGTGTATTGAAATAGAATGAAATATATGTATATACGTATACATAGGTGACTGAGTATAAACGAATGTATTGTAAAGTTATATTGTAGTAGTAACACATATGGCAAGGCCACGACATATTCATGTAATATAACTATATATAATCTTTTGAAATATACTGTACGTAGTATGTATCATATATATTATTTTTACGTCCTAAAATATGAAGATGTATATATGAAGATAGAATCGTCGATTTTGTGACCCCGCGGGTCGTTTCAGGGTCACTCATTGTACAATATTTTATTTTCGATAAAAGATAACTACGATTCACATACAACTACATAACATAAATGTATGTACGGCAAATGCCCAAATATGTACCTATACATATACCTATAGATAACTATATCAATTGAACATATGAAAAACCAAAAGGACATGAAATATTTCTTCAAATTGCTTAGAAATTCGATAGAATATTATCACATGTTCTTTCGTCGTTGATTTCTAATTCCTAATTTTATTTTACTATTTTTTTATTATAATTGATCACGATCTTTGAGCCTAATCATTGTAATGATAGCAATAACGAAAGATGATGAAAAAATATATAAGTATACCTAATTATTACTATTGCATATAAATATGCGTGTGTGTAGATTAGTGGGGTATAGTATACACATATACTGACTCGAGGAAAACCGGAAACCGCGCATGTACCACTTATGTATTCTCGTTGCTGAATAGCTTTCAAAAACGTCCAGGAACATTTGAAATTCTAGTTTTTAACGCAATTTCATTCAATAAAATATCCATAATAACACTAATGCTGATTATTATTATTATATCAAAAATAATAAACTATAGCGATTATAATTCGAATATTAGTCGCCAGTATTAAGAATTCAAAATTGTTATTCAATGCATATTATACATATACTGGATACTTATAATGTACGCTGCTGAGCTATAGAAATAATTTCACGAAGTCTAACTAATTATGAATGCTTCTAGGTAGATATTTATCTACGAGCTGCAGGTATAGGTATATCTGAGACTATTACTTAACCGTTATCCGATAATGAGAAGAAAATGAAAAAAAGCATAGAGATAACAGAAGAGTAGTGAAAACAGAAAGTAGTATAGAAAAGAGCCGAAGAGATGCAATTAAATTATTATTCAATCTCAAATTTGAAATTAAATGTATATATAATTATGATTACGGTGTATGTATATAATTATGGCATCGGTATATACTTACTGGATGATACCTGGGTGATGACAGCAACCAGGATTAATAGAGGAACGAATGAAAAAGAGGAATTGGATTTATAAAACCACATTGAGTATGTAATATGAGAATAATCAATCAGGAACTATAATAAGCATAAGGCAAACTGCAACAAACAAACTAATCGTAAGAAGGACGAAGACGGAGAAGAAGAAGAAGAAGCTCGATACTCTGCGTGATTTTTAAAAGAAAACAGGTTTTTCGTGTTCGAATTTTAATTATGCCGCCGCTGAGCAGCTGTAGGGTATGTATAAAATATAATTCAATATACATACAATATAATATAATATTGTGTAAAACTCTATTTAATGGGATTGAATTACATTTGAACAATTCTTTATGATATTTATACACTGTTTATCAATTAACTTTTTATTTTATAAGACGTTTAAGTAGAATTTCACACGGAATCCACGGCTTTGTTTCATAATAACGGAAAATAAGAAATAACGATATATTTTGGTATGTTTAATAAATAAATAAATGAATAATTATTTATATGTACACCGCTTATTAAATTTGTCAATTTATTATTTTCCAGACTGAATATCGTAGAGATATATTATAGTATATGTATAGTATTATGTACAGAAGTTAGAGCTGTTTACTGTTTGCTGTACTAAAAGAAACTAAATGACTTGATACTGACTTAAGATTCGATGTATAGATTCGAGACTTCAGACTACCGTAAGCGTTGCTGTATATGTAATTCCAAAACTAATTGTAAACTAACTTAAGTATGGTATTATACGTATACCGATGTGACTCTCGGTTAAGTATGTGTTAGTTAAGGGGACGTGATCATGATCGGCATTTAAGTGTGTAATGTGTATACATAAGCGCGGTTCTTTACAATAGATATTCAAGTTAGAAATACCGATTCGCTGAAGTGCCCATAGTATATGCACATTATGATACAGTCGTTGGTCAATCTTGTATGAATTTATATAGTTACAGTCATATTACATTTGCAATAATCGGTTTAAAGACCGCGGGTTTACCCGGGATGCCCCGCGCCCATCAAACAGTTGCATATGTATGTATTTAAATAATTATACACGTATAGCTATTCCTTATTTTCTCTTCTCTTCGGTTTTTCAATTTTTGTTATACGCTGCAATGTTTACTGCACGGTAATAATTCAATATATGGTAGCTGTTTAATGATCATGGATATATATAATATGTAGAGAGGAAAGAAAAGAGAGGTGATATATTATATTATCACGCACGTCATATTTATTCTAGCAAAACTGCCTGAAACACCTATGTATATAATATCGCAAATGTATATAATACATACGGATTTCTTAGCTCCTGTTTGTATTATTATTCTGCTTGTATTCATTTGTATTGTGTGAATCACACGAATCAAAGAAATATATGTGTATATAGCTTATGTACATCTAAAAAATACGTCAATGGAAATGGAATATATGTTGAATGTTTTTATTCATATAACCAAGTAAGTATACGTATATGGGTGTATACGTTGAAGATCCTATACAGCATATTATTACGATTATTCATACAATTATTCGAACAACTGGAAATGTGTAGGTATGTTTAGACATCGTTCGTTGACCGCGGGAAAAACGAAATCTTAAAACTTCACACCCTATAAAAGGTATAATTGTGTAGTAAATAGTATGTGACACTTATCATTGTATTGATTCTTTTTCCTTGCCTTATCTCTCATGTATTAATTAGTCCGTGACGTTTGGTGACCTAATTCAACGTAATTTTATGCAGCGATGATCTATATCAAACTCTCAGAAGCTTCTGAATCATAAGTTATTTACCTTACTTTCCTTCATGAATATGATAGACTGAGAGAAAGAATTTAAGAAATCATTTTTTCTCTGTTTTCTCTCCATTGCTTTTCTGAATATACATATACTACACTCTACTTAGTACTAAGTATTCTATAACAAAAGACGCACATTGCGTTTTCTCCCTGCCTCATGGTATATAACTTAGTAGGATTTGGTTGCACCGCATCTACATAGCTTAGAAGTTGAGAATGATCAATGAAATTATATAATTGATCTGATTTACACGATCAAAAGCCCGCACAAAACGCTCTTCGAATTATTTGAGTCCGTGAGATGACTCAAGGGCGTCAAGCAGTCGCCAAATGTCCGTTTTTTAGTCAAAACTTGAAAAGCTGACATCCAGTGAGTTCTAGCCGTCTTTCAAACGTCTTACAGATTTGAATAAGTCAAACATCGTTCATGTGCTACTCGAGTAAAATAGCGTCCAATTCTACCCTACCATTATAAGACATGATCTATAGATCAATCACTGACTGAAAATTTACCGGCCGTCGGTATAATCTGTTCGAAACAAGAATGAGGATCTGCTCTCGGTGAAGCGAGCGCGTAATGATATTTAACATTTCATATACACGTATGACCAGCGGACTGCATACCTATACCAATGCGGACTGTTTGTAGATTCTTGAGGATGGTTGTCTTTGTTGCAGAAAACAGTCTCAAACAATATGGGTTGCAATTAATGATAAAGTAGGAACAAAAATAAGTTCACAATTGAAGTAGGTATATTCTGGAGAATTATTCATTGCAGTCATTATACAATAATTGTGGGAATACTTCACCTTCCAATCTTATAACTTGTGAAAGATAATTTAATCACAGCTGTATGAACAATCATAACAGTTAGAATATTATAAATTGCGTTATTCATTTGAAGTCAATATGAAATGAAGTTTCTGAGACTACAAGGATATGTGTATATTTATGGTATATTTTTATGTATCTAATTAAGAAAGATTGCGATTCAGCGAACAATCAAATTCTTTACTCCACTTTATAAGGTATTAATTGAAAGTATAGTGAATCCGCAAATGTCATATGCACGGACGCTCTTATGCCGGTACGTGGTCCGGTGTCTTAACGATCGTGTAGCGAGCTGGAAATTCGTAGCTAAGGCCTGTCGCGGACGATATAAATTGTCATTGACGGCCCTGTTCCAGCAAGATCTACTCTACAGTGACATATCATAGGCAGCTTAAACCCAAGCTAATTGTAAGTGATCGGTCGAACTCTGTGAAATTTCTCCACGCTCCCGTCACATGCACCCGCGTTAGTGTTATCATCAACCTGAAGAGTAGCGGCGTAAACACGCAGCAGATACCAAATTTTCTCAGATGAATAGCTGAAACCATCGCACAATGGGGCAGAACTATCCAGAAGGCTCACGTAATGTTAAAATAACTATATCTCGATAAGTATACACGCTAAAAACATTAAAGACGAAAATTCAAGCTGGAAATTCAAGCTTAAAATTGGGACTGGCGTAATCGATGCGAAAGGCAGAGGCAACCTGCAGAGCTCGTATAGTTTTTCAAACATCCCGCCCGCGGCCCCACAATCAATGGATCGAGGTGGCGCTCGGGTGAGGACTTCCCAAACTACTTTTGCCGTGATTCTACTAGCGGGAAATTTATGAATTCAAATTCTCGCTCCGTTGTTAACACTTGAAACAGCTTGAGAAAAGTTCCAGATATATCATTCAATTTTTTAACTGCGATATTCGTCAAAAAAACCACGTATACACGTACTCTGAATCATTTCAAGCTGCCTGGAATCGAATCATGGATATAGCACTCCAAAAACACGGAGCTAAGCATATCTACCGCATACCTGAAGGCCTCCGGGAACTCTGTACTGATATATCTAGAGAAGTATTTTCATAGGATTTAATAATACGATCATTATTACTTTCATTTCAGTGGTGCGATTCTGGATCTCGTTTGAAGCACTATTGCTATCGTTAACACCATCATGCCAATGTGTTACCCCGCTATGATATTTATAAGTCATTATTTTTTCCATCAGACTTTCATTGTCGAGCATTGGCGTAAAAATGTTAATGACAGCGATAGCACTCCAAACGAGATCCAGAATCGCACCACAGGACGTCTTTTATCCAAATTTCATACAAAATAATGAAATTACGTTCTAATAATGATATGAGCTAGCGATATTCTTACCGCATGCTTTCCTCAGTTAATCTTATCTCAATACTTACTAGAATCATTTCTTTTAGAACAGAATTGTATTGGAATCTGTTGAAAAACAGAGTTGAGATTCTGTTCAAATATAATATAAATTTGTTAATATTTTAATTTGGTTGGAATTAACAAATAATAATATGGAAGATTGATAAATTGCAGGTCCTAAGAGCCCAGCCGAAAGAAATATACTGTTTCATTGCAGACTACATAGATGCACTTTTGATAACACGAGAAAACGCTAAAGGCAATAACAATATTAATCATTATTATAAAGAATATTATATATATTATATTTCTGACTCATTATTTCTGTCTGAACTACATTTTTACTAATGAATTGCAGTGGCTGTTAGAGTTGTCAACAATATTTTACTCAGGAGCGAATCGATAGTAGATATTCTTCATGGAAGTGGTCTAAGCCTCGAGCAAATCGCTATCGCAGCAACAAGGATTCAAGTACTACAAAGTTCATTAAAGATATCCAAATATCAAATATCAAATAAATGAAGGAACAAATATCATTATTAGTAATTTAATTACTTATAAATGGATTCAATATAATGTTTCAGAATGCGTTTCGATCATATTTAGATCTTATCGATGTTCAACACTCCGGAATCCAAGAGGGTATAATGAGCTGATTATATTTATGAAGTATAATAGTCTATCTCGAATGTGAATTTAATTCCTGAATTTGAACATTCTTGAGAAAGAAAGAAATAAGAAATAAAACTACAAAAAGTGAATCTACTTTATCACATCAATAGCAACGGGCTCCAATTCATTAATTTTCCTTCATTTATCCATTTATTTAATTATTTTATTACTTTCTAGAGAGAACAATTGAAGAAGGCAGTCGAATATGTATTAGAAATATTTTAGAAACTACTGGAACAAGTTGGGAACAGGCAGAGCTAGCTGCAACAACGATACAAGTAATATTTCTATAGTTCTTGTACAATAAGATATTGTTTCTTTAATTCCTGTGTCTCTTTTCTTCTAATTTCCTGGATTTCTTTATGACTTTTGTCTTCATACAGACAGCTTTTCGCACTCATTATAATGGAATGCTTAACCGAGAAGCAAAAGGCGAAGTCCAGTGGCAGAGAGCCGTTATTAATACTATTGCGATACTTAGAAAAGCCGGAGTATCGCAGGAAGAGGCTGCAAAGGCTGTGACGCTCATCCAAGTATTAAATATAACACACAATTATAAAACTATGCTTTCAAAATCTCTGTGATAGTGCTTCAAAATCATTGTTCAGCTGATTGGAACCAAAATTCCTAGCCTCTTAGCGCCAGTTCCACAATCCAAGGTTGAAATTTAAACCTCGGTTAAACCGCTAAAGATTGCCTGCCGTTGGCCGAATTCGACTTTAAACCAAGTTTAAGCCTCGAACCTCGGTTAAATTCGGAATGTGGAACCGGGCCGTAGTCCACAAATTGATGTAGTTGGTTTTGAAGTTTAAAAACACGTGTCTTGTAATCTCCCCTTTGATATTTTAGTCCTCTTATCGTGGCTACTATACCAGGAGGAATGTAAAACTGAAAATACGTAAGTTTCTTGGGTATAATTATTCCCCGAATTCTGTAGTTATAAAGGCTTATTAGAAGAATTAGAGTGATTCCTTGCGCAATTAGACATTTTTCAACTTTTTTTTCTCGTGTTCTTATTAATTTTCTCATTTTTGCGTGAAGTAGTTATTACAAAATTGAATTTCCTTTAGTTTCTGAAGCTGCAGAATCAGAGAAAAAGAAAAATGATGATATTCTAGAACCTAGAGAGACTATTCAAGCCGTGGCATGGATGGATATGATGTTTCAAGATTCTAAACATACTATAGAACGCGCTAATGAAGCAGCAACTATCATTCAGGCAAACTAAAGTCAAATATACAAGTATTTTTCAAAGATTTAAATAAAGTAGCTTAACAACAATGAATAATCGATATTCTATTAGTCTGCTTTCAGAGGATATCGTACTAGGGCAAATGAGCAGAGTACCGAACAGAGTGACATAAGTGAAACAAGTCAAAGTGGTTCCTCGCAATCAATGGTAGTAGAGGCGATTCTCGATAATCTGCGCCAAAGAATTTGGAGCAAAGTCAAATCGGTAGAAGAATTTCCAGGAGAATTTGGATCACGTCAACAGATGGAAGAAGCTGTTGACAAAATAGAAACCGAATACAACAACAAGCATAGAAAAATAAGAATCTCTGAACAATGTAAATGAATTCAACAAAAAAAAAGATGAACGTAGAAAAAATTGTAATAAACTATCTGTTTTTCTTCAGTTGGAGAAGACAATGCCCAAGAACTGGAGGATTTGGTCGCCGAAGAGAAAATAGAAACTGAAACGGCACAAGACGCTGGCGTCGTGAAAGACGCTGATGAAGAGGAAACAGAAAATTCAGCTAGAGTAGCTCAGGATTTAGAAACCATGGTCGGGATCGACATGAACCAAGATAAAACAGGTCATTAAAGTACAGATCCAGAATAGAAATATAGAAATAATCAAGTTTGGTATCATACTATTGCAGATTTAGTATGAGTGATTTAATTAATTGAATTTTGTTCATATTATTCAAGATTCTCCTTCAGTGGTAGAATCCGAAGTGGAAAATGAGACTGAAAAACATGAAAGACATGAACAAAGGAACTCCATTAGGGCACAAGAGCCAGAAACGCAGCCGGAAAGTCACAAAAACCATCAAAAACATGAAGAAGAAGAATTTAAAGATGAAACAACAGCTTAAAAGAGAACATTTTTGTATGCTAATTAATTTTCAACCATACGAAGTTTTTTTTTCCTCGAAAATAGGGCTGATTTTTCATAGGCCTATTCAAAAAGAGAGACGAAAAAAGAAGATTTTGAATTTTTTTTTACTGAAACTTTTGGAATAGTTTGTTCATAAAAGAAAATATTCTTCTAGTATGAAAAGTCTTTTACATAAGTACTAGGGAAAAATATTGAAAGTATCAAATATTATGTGTGTCTCTACTATCTATTGAAGAAATTCAATTTTTCATACCAAAAAACTTTCCAAGATATCCAAAAATCAAAGTTAGATTAAAGAGCCCTACGCCAAGGAGCTCCTTTGGAGGAACAGCAAATTCCAGATCTGTTAATAAAAGACTCGAGATTCTTAATATGATTTTCGTTTTCTCTTAAAGCCTGATTGGCCACCCTGCCTAATTTAGTAACAGGATTAACTCCAGAAGAGCTTCTTCTTGGAAGGAAAGTATTTTCTGTAGATTCTAACTCAACGTCATCAAAATTCCTTAGGAGGGATTGATTTGTAGCAGAATCAGTTCCACGGTGGTTTTTTCCAAATCGAATTGGCTCTTCTTCTTCTACACCACAACTGGTTTTACTCCCCAGAACAGAATTCAGCTCGTATACATTCTGCAATTTCAAATTATGCGGCTTATCGTTTCCTCTAAATTTCTCCATGAGGATTGACATCGAATCCTTGTGGTTTATTACACTCAAATTCTCATCCCATGTGGGTTTCAGATCGGAATTGTTTAATTTATGACCACAACCTCCATATTTGTGGCAATTTTTGTGTCCCTCTTGGATCACAGAGGCCAGTTTCCGTTGTGCTGCTTTTATCAAGGATGGGCGGAGGCAGATGTCACCGTTAGCACTCGGTTCTTGAGATCTTTGATGCAAGCGAGGAGTGCTGTGTTAGAAACAAATTTGATAGCGTTGAGCGGAGTGTAAGCGCGTACCTTCTGTCAAGCTTTGGAAAATGAATACTATGGAATAAAGGAGTAAGAAGGCGTTTTCTTGACTTGGAAATGGAGAATCATCAAGTAAATTATCAAAAACGATTCTTCCAAGCTTTGTGAAAAAAAAACCATTACATAAAAGTTAGTGACTGTTTCTTTTGAGATATCTAAATAGATTCTCTGAAAAAAAACAGCCCATTTTGTATTGACTTTATAATTACCTGTTGTCATTTTTATGAGAATGTGAATTGTGGGTAATCCCTTGCTGATTACCCGCTGAATTATTCATCCGATCACTAAGACAATCATATTGATGACTTTGACATTGGCGAGAGAGGTTCTCTCGCCTTTTCGACATTGGATTTGAATCTTTTCCAGCATGAGGTCCTTTCCAAGATCGATGATACCGGGACTGAAGTTTTGTTGGAAAGTCAGCTGTTGTTTGTAAATCACGGCACCAAATTGTTTCCCGCTCTTCTTTATTCCTTGACTCACAAACTGTCGACACCTTTCGATTGTGGTCTGGAAATGATGATCAGAAAATCATATTTCATTCACAACGATGTTGAACTCGAATTAGCACATCAATAATGAAGTTAATAATAATATTTTAGATTTCAAATTCGGAGGCTGTTCAAGTTTAAAAGATTGCCTCGTAATCGCAGCTGAAATTTAGAGACATCAATGAACAACAACATTTTTAGATGGCAAGCTGATATGCACTGTTAAAAGCTCAACTCGAAATACAAAATTTATAAATAACATAAAGACCGAAGATGACAAACAGGATATGAAAGGGATTTTATTCAAATTCTGTAATTTAATCTGCAAAAACCATTTCAAAGTACTAAATTAATCAAAATCAAAGTTGAAGAATGATTTTCCTTTTTTTTTTAACGAACCAGGAAATCCATGAAGAAGACAAATTTGCGAGGCGCCTTCAATTTTGGGTGATGATTGGCTTGAAGATCCCCTAATACTCTCTGAATGAATACAAACTCTTTTTCGTCTAGCATGCTTTCTTTTTTTCGATCCTGCAGAGCTGCGTGTAGACTCCCAAGCAGTTTCTTCATCACGGCTCTCATTAGATTGCCTAGATTCAACTGCCTTGAACCCTGTGCAGATTCTCGTAGAGGTAGAAGTCGAAGTCTTAAAATTATCCTCTATGTCTCTGAGCTTCAAAGTTTCCACTTGATCCTTCTGGATTTCGTGAGCTCTTGAGTTGTAATTAGTTGCCTCAGTGCAACTATTTTGTTTGACACAGGTAGCACAGAGAAATTCTGCTTTTGGAATAACTCTCGGGACTTCCGGTTTCTGCACTCTCTGATCTCCTCGACAATTATTAGACCATGAAGCTGCCCGAGAAGATGAAAGTGATTGATAGTAAGCGAGATCTCCACGTCTTTGAGGATTGGAGTGGAAAGAACGATCTGTTTTTTTATTTGAATCTAATAGAATGGTTCCTACCAGTTTATCTCCGTCTTTAGTGATCTATAAATTGAGTAAACTAAAAATAGATCAAATTAGACGATTAGAGGCAGAAATTAACTTGAATAAAGTAAAAGAATGTAAATGAGAGGATTTACGACCTGCAAAACTGTAGAGAAAGGTTTTTCTAAAGCTAATAACTCAATATAAAAACCAATTGAAGTGTCCAACCACAGAATGAAGTTCCGGAGGATATCTATCTGCATCCCCAGAGCAAGCACATGCCCCTAAATTTTTAGGGAATTTGCGTCGGGCTCGGCGGAATGCTGAAGCAGCAGCAGCAAGCTGTCCGGAAGGAGATAGACATATTTGTAGCATTATCAAAGCTACGTACCAATAATAATTATTGGATCAGGGAGGTAATCAGAGAATTTTGTTTAAAAATTCGCATGACTCGTTATGCTTGGTGATAATCAGGCCAAGAGAAAAAATATACGATTTCAGAATAGTGTGTCTGTTAGTTAAAAATCAAAAATATACCAACTGAACTTAGGCGCTTCAGCTTGTAGTGCATCAGCGCAGCTGTTTTGATCAGTGCATTCTGTTTTGAAAGAAAAGGCAATGGGATTCAACACGGCCAGTGCTTAGACAATACTAGCAGCAAACTGTGTGGATTGGTCTAATAATCTTTCCGTTTAATTTTAAAAATAAGAATTATTGTTAGAATGTTCCAATTTCATAATAAATTTGGAGATTCTGACTCACAAGCTAGTCAATAAGTGGAAGCTCAGAAAAGAATTGTCATTCCAGGAAATCACAGCAAGTGTACAACTATTAACAATACCTGATTATTTATTGCTCATAAATATAATAATGATAATTTATAGTATGTATGTACATAGAATACGATTTCCCTCTCAGTAGATAACTTTTACCATTTTTTGGTATCTGCTTGCGGAATTGGGAGAATTAAATCAACTATTTAGATACATCAAGCCCTTTAGACTTTTGGATGAACATTTGATCCGAATTTTACCTTTTTTGTACGAATCAAATTTAATCTTCACCAATTCGGGTTCATTTTTCATCTCTCAAATCAGAAAGACAGTAAGTTACAATAAATTCTATTTATAAACATTCTTTATCTTATTCTCTGTTGATGTTAATTTAATTCAGATTTTATCGTTAAGGTTAATTATTATTATACTTAATTATTATACTAGATAAAGGTAATTGAATAGTAAATAAGAACAAATCAATTGTATCGTTAGGTGACGATGCTTTATCGCAGCCATTCATAAAGGGAGAAACTGAAAATATACCATATTTTAACATTCTAAAACACAATAGTTGCTCCTTGAATCAATCTAATAAGCCCGACAGCTGACTAGTGACGAATAAATAAAAATATAGTGTTAATTCCATTTTTCACCTGAAGAAACATTCTCAAATTAAAAATATTTCAGACTAAAACCAAAAAAAAGTAGGTGTTCTAAATGCGAAATAATTGAAAGATTACTTTAAAAATTCTGTCTAGTTCATCCAAGGCGGACAGGAATTGGGCACTTGATAAGACTGTGATATCGGTACTTGATACGGCATTTGTTGTTGTCTATGATGCTGTAAAGGAGGCGGAGGTGGTGGCGGAGGATTACAAATCGATTGCATTAATGGTACAGAATTGTACGGAGGTGGTTTTGAAGTGTAATGAGGTACTTGGTGGTATTCAGGGCCAGAAAAATTATCATTTAATGGATGCTGGTGCCCCTGGGGAGATCTGCTTTCTTCCATTCGATCTAGAGACGGGAAAAAAAGTTGATTATGTTTCTTCTACAATTATAAATCATTTTTGGGGTACTTTGAATGACAGAAAGGAAAGTTAACAACTTAACGCACTTCTTGAAGGCCTGATCTGAGGCGGAGGCATGTTTATCGGCGGAGGTGCAGGGTAAAGAATATGCTCCATATCTCTGGGAGGTGGTGGTGGCCGTCCCCAAGGTGTTCTGATGTGATATGCCTGCCATGGAGCAGAGTGGGGTGGAGGTCCAATAGGAATTTGACCTTGTCCTCCCCCGCCTGATTCAGAGGAATGATCTCGTTCGTTGCCTTGAAAAGGACAATCAGATAAACTTAAATACGGATTCGAAACTGATAAGAAATAAGAGTTCTTTAAACTTTGAAAAAAATTCTCACCTTGTCCAGTGACGTTCTTATCTCCGTTTCGCTTTTCACCTGGATGAAAAAAAGAACAAATTTGGTGAGTGTTAACAAAAAATGCTATACAAATGATCTATCTATTTATCTATCACACAGAGAATGATGATTATTATGAGACACAGAATTTTATCCAAGTTCAAAGATTACGTCGAACATATGAGAAAAAGAAATAATCTCTTCAAAGTTTTATAAGCACTAGAAGAAGTTTGTCTTCTTTTGTGAACTGACCACATGATGCCGAGTCTCCATTGTTAACTGCTTCTCTGAGATCTGTAAAAAACGGAACGAAAAGAAACAGAGATGGATTATCGTTTCAAGAATCAATAAGGATAAATTCGTTTCTCAGCTTCCTTCTTCTTCTTCGAAAAGGTTTCATTCATTTCCTCCCACATTCAAAGACATAGCTGAATTTCTACTAAACAAATAGAACGGAGATGTTGATATCCTGTTTTCCTCTAGTAGGCTGTTCATAGCTGTAGGAATAATGTTTAACTGTTTAGAGATAAAGAAAGATTTACTCGTGGCATAAAAGATCCGTTATTCGAAAAGCAAAGAATCTGAGTAATTAAAAAAGTAATAGAACTGAAAGAAATGATCTCTGTCCGATTTGAAATATAAATCAATGTTATAGACATGGCAGCGCTTCGAAGGATTTCAACAAACGCAAGAATGAACTTTTTCAGGAAATGAAATGCCTCCGGATTATCCTATAACAGATTTCCCATGCTCTGCTCTGTATCAATTCTGTAAAATCAAATTTAATCTTCATCGCTCAGGTTTAGGCTCCGTCGAATCATAGTATCTCGTATCTTGGTCATGATTGAGAGAACAGGAAATTAAAAACTACAAAATAATTGAATAAATGAGTTATCATTTCTTCTAGACGAATATCTGCGCCTTGGGATCAAAGAACTGGACACCTGAAGATGCTGTTGAAATCCTACGAAAAAAAAACCCTTCAATTAAAACTAGAGGGAGATTAAGAACTCTGGTCTTATGTAGAATTGCAGATCAGCAGATCAGGAGACAAGGACTCGTTAGCTGAATACAACAATCAAGATCATTATGATTATAATATTAGAATATGAGAATCTTCGAATTCTGGTCAGTTAGAAAACCTGAGAGAAATTCTGATTCAAAGAGTGTACAAAATTGTCTGAAACTGTACACAAAAAAAAAATAATAAATAAAAATATATAAAGAAATAATAAAACAGGAGCATTTGGTTATAAGATCACAGAAAATGATTATGAAGACAAATGATCAAAGTATGAATGAACATCAAGTAACCAATTTATTATTCATATTATTATCAAGAGATGGATAAAAAGTATTTGTGTAATCAAACGAACCAACAACATCTTAACTTCAATTTCTTCCAGAATATTCATTAGACTGAAATAAAGATGAAAACTAAAAAATTTGTCTGCGAAATCGATAAATCCATGAGAAAATCAGTCATCATCATCATTCAACACATTATCTGTTCAGAGAATCAATATTTTGACAAAAATAAATAATTGAATAATAAGAGCGATGGCGATAGCAATGAAAATTTGAAGCAAGGAATTCTATGTTATTATTATTATTATACATGCCTCTGAAAATGATCAACATTTATTTATACATTGATTAATCGCCACTGGTATTTTCATCGGCGCATCAAAATATGTATTATCAATTTTATACTACAGTCTAAGAGTATCGGTAAGCGTGCTGGATCCCAGTCTCCTGAAGCGTGATAATTTCAAATTATATTTCAAATTATATAATTTATTTAGAACCTCGCACCTTTGGATTAATGTCCAAAAGAGCTCTGGGAGTTGTTAAAAATGTCTCAGCTTATCTCAAAAATAAAGATTAATTTTTGAATAACAGAACTAATAGAAGGGCACGAGAAAGAAGTATCAAAGTATTAAATGTTATAATGAACAGAATAATTTCTGATTGACTGATTATCCTTAGTTTTTGTATTTTTCCAATTTCTGATATTCAGCACTCTTCCTTCTCTAATACTCTTAGCTACAGACCTGGATGTGAAGGTGAAGATATAAGCAGCTTTTTTCTGGCACCGTTAGCCGCGCCCATACTTCCAGGTGGTGGACCATTTGAGTTTTGGTTTTGTTGATGCCGTTCGTTTTCTCTGCTTAAACAATTCAGTCAGTTTTAATTACAATATACATATTATCATAATGAAAAATTCGAAAATTTGAACAACAACAACAATAGGGAGAAATCCGTACAACAACCGGATCGGTACATCCATGAAATATGCTGAAATAATGAAATCAATCCTTTTTTTTTACATTTACTGTGGTCGAAATCTCCGTCTTCTCTTTACATTTCAATTTTCTTCGATTACTTATTATTAGTATTATTGAATAAACAGAATTCAAACTTATTTTCATATTTGTTATTCTATTACACAACCATATTCGATATTGGAGAATAAATTATATAAACTGCACCTCGTAATATATTGAACATAGTTATTAACAGGATATCAGTGTCCCGGAATGTAAAATATCTCAACAACTAGCGTTTTACTCCGTTATTCATTCATTCAACAAATCGGCAAATACTGAACGAAAAGTTTAAATATCGAAGTGATAAAATCATTTCGTTGATTTCTGAGAAAAATTTATTAAATTTTATGCATATGAAAGCTTTTATCTTTAATTTAAACTGATTTATTTGTATTATTATCGTTATTTTATAACTTTCAAATTCAAAATCAATAATTCAACATCTACAATGCTCTCTACTTGTATGATATCAGTGATTGATATAATCGTGGGCGAATCTTTAATTCGATTGAAAATTCTTGTAATATAATTCCCCGCTACTTTTACAAATCATATGTTATTCTCGGAAAAAATATTTGACTCAATTCTCAAGCATTTCGTGTCCGTTGAATAAAGAACAGACTATTTAGTGCTTAGAATGTTTCCTATTAATAAGTTGAAAAAAATATCGAGTTGATAGAAAAACAGAACGGAAATTCAAAGGAGAATTTTTTGTGGTATTTTCAATTTATCGATATTTTTATACTGCGCAATGGGAAAAAAGCTCATTTATAGTAGAATAGATATGATAAATAGATTTTCTGCCTCTCTGTGTCTGTATCTTTTTCTTTTCCTGAAGAATGAAGAAAAAAAAATTAGTATCGTTATAATTTGTATATTTAATTATTAGGCTCCTGGGGATTTTTTTGTTACTCGCCCAATTGAACACACAAAATATGTTATTTTTTCTTGATTCTCGTAGTATTCTTGTCCCTGTCGGTTGAATAACAAGGGGCTCTTCAATCGAGTGATTCAGACCTCTGTGCAAGTGCAAAAACAAACTCTTCAATGAACATAAGTATACGCAGCTTATTTATTATTATAATCATTGAGCTTTTTATTTCATTCGTCCTAGTCTTCTTAGTTTAAATTTCTTCATTCCGGAAATTCCAAGCTCTAAATTCAACGCAATATCTATTATATTCAGCAATCATAGATCCTTGGTCGTCTGCGCAGCAAAATTTCAATTGATAAATAAGGCTCCGTTATCAAATCGATACAAAAATAGTAAAAAATCAATATAAGAAACAAGAATATTAAATTCCAAAACGATTTCCTCAAAGCCTTACTCATCAAATAATCTCTCACAACTCTGTAAATCTCAAGATAAATGGTAATCTTTATTAAAAATTGGAAAAAATGTGAAAAAAACTCACCCTGTTCCATGTCGTTGAACTGGGGAAGGTCCACGAGGATATGGCGCATCCTAGAATAGAAGAAGAAAGAATTTCAGTCATCTCTGAACAATTTAATCAAGCTGGACAATAAATATTACCATGAAAATCTAAGCATCTTTATCACAGATCCTGAAAATTACCTGAGATCCATCTGCATCAGAAAATCTCCTTTTGACTCCATGCTGTTTATGCTCCGGAGATTCGGGTTTTTGATCTAAAGGTGGTGGTTGAATAGTGTAATGAACTTGAGCCTGCATTTGTCCGTTTTGATACTGAATTTGTTGCGTATGATACTGTATCTGCGCTTGAATTTGAGGCGGAGGTACATTGTGCATTCCTGAGGGAATCTGCACCTGTTTAAAGATGGAAAAACAGATTAAAAACAGTAAAAACACGATTAAAACCTTCAAAAATCCTAAAAATTGTTCCTAATTTCAGACCTGAATCTGTGCCCCAGGCTGCTGAATTTGCTGTGCTTGCTGCGTTTGATAAAGCCAAGGAGCAGCTTGAGGCGGAGGGACCTGTGTCGGAGGTGGAACATTTGTCATCATATTAATGGAGCCTTGTCCTTGATTTTCTGAAGGTGGCGGAACCATTTGCGGAGGAGGAACAGGTTGCGGAGGACCTTGTTCAATGCTTCCGTCTTGTTGATGATGTGTAATATCTCCTCCTAATTGTGGAGGAGGTTCTTGATGCTGCATGCTTTGAGAAGTAGGGACTAAAAAGGTCTGTGTCGAAGGCGGAGGAACTTGTAAATGAAATTGCGGGGGATGTTGTCCATCGAAATGTTGGGAACCTGGTGGAGGTTCGTGAGTTTGTTGAACTATATGTTCTCCTGGTTGCAAAACGAATTGAGTTTGTCCTTGAGATGCTTGCGTCTGTACTTGTTGGTACTGGATTTGATAAGTTTGTGGATGAATTGGAGGCGGCGGTTGATTATGGGGGAAATTGGGTGGAGGAAAATGTAGGTGAAGAAGAGGAGGCGGAGGCTGTTGCGTCATATTCATTGGCGCCGACGGCGGAGGCTGTTGTAAATTAACGTTAACAGTTTCTATGAGATTTTGTGATGGCGTAGAAGGCCGTTGAATATTTGGCTGCGTGTAGACGTAGGAAACTGCGCTACTAACTGGAACACTGCTACTTGATATAAAATTTTGTTGAGATGGTGATTGCGGCGGTGGCTGACTCATCACGTACATTTGTGTTACTGATTGTGGCGAGGATTGAGAACCCGGTGGCGGCACTTGAATTCCTTGGATTTGCAACGATTGAGCTGGATGGATTTGGTACTGCACTTGATGACTCACTGTAGGCGGTGGACCTATTAGTTGCACCTGACCTACTGGCGGTGGAGGCATAAAAGTCTGCATATCCTTGAATAAGGGGAAAAACCAGTTCTGATTATAATTCTGTAAGAATTTTACAGTTTCTTAATTTTCAGAACTAGATTCTCGTACTTTTATGATCATGTTATTATCTTAATGTCATTATGAACATGTTTTCGATGTCCAAGCTTCTTTTTTCAAATTTGATAAAATCGCAAGTTCTTCGTTAATAATAATAAACAATTGTAGCTCTCGATGATTTTTTCTCACTTTCGTGATAAAAATTCTAACTGCATTTTTTTGTATCTCTCGATGATTTTTTCTCACTTTCATGATCAAAATTCTAACTGCATTTTTTTGTATACCCCACCTGAGGTTGTCCTGTAGGTCCAAGAGGTCCTGGATGCGCAGGTATATGTACACCAGGTGGTGGAACATTTACGCCTCCTCCTGGAGCTCCGGCGACAGTTGCTGTAAGTATTGTTGCCGGAAGAGTCATCACGCTACTTTGTGGATGCTGTATTATATCTGGAAATTCGAGTACCGAAATCATAAAACGGAACTTACATCTGAAATTCATTCATACCTAGAGCAAATTTCTAGAAGCATATAGTAAACATAGGTAAGAACGAAATTTTTAAACAAAATGGAGATTTACAAGCATATTCTCATATTCAAAAATTGTGAAAGTCCAAGCTCACAAGATATGAGACGAAAAAAATTATGAGAAACAAAAATATTATGCCCAAAATTCAATTATAAATAAAGTAAAGTTTACAAACACTTCAATACCAAAATCAAAGAGAGTAAGAAAAACAAGTGTTGCAAACACAGAATGAAAATATAAACTGATTTTAATATCTAAAAATCGTAGAGAAATTTAGACGGCTAAAATATCTTCATATCGCTTGATGAATTCACCTTGATGTTGAATTGTGACGACATTAGGTTGTCCCAAAGCGCCGATATTCATTGTCTGAAATTGCGCTGAAAATAAAGTAAAAGGATTTAGATTTCGTAATTTAAAATGTAAAATATGAAGAAATTATCAAATTTCTACGTCTAATCTACCTTGTTGTATTTGCTGTATATGAGGTTGTTCAATAACTTGCTGTGTTTGAACAGGAGGCGGTTGTTGTTGAATGTAAGATTGTAGTTCACTCTGCATTGTCTGTATTAAATTGATTGCTAATTGCTTAGCATTTTGGAGCGCTTCTGGTTTCGGATGTCTGTTCAGAAAGGAGGCAATTTTATTTTTGAATCAATAAAAACAAAATTTCCCAAATCCAAGATTTTCAAACTTCAGGAAATATTGAACAAGACAAAAAAAAACTCTAAAAACTATATCATTATAATTATTATGCATAATTTGTTATTCTGAACAATTCATTGAAGCAAAAACTAAAATCAGACCCTAATAATAGAATAGGTAGTTAAATTTATAACTTGTAACTCTTACTCGATGTAAAGATGTAATGGCTCTGGGGATTCAATGCCTAAAACCGGATCAACAAACTGTGAACCTCTACCTCGGAGTGTTACAGTGGCTCCAGTTTCACCCCGAATGTAGAGGAGATTCGAACCACCGGCGCCAATAATTCTACCTCTAAGATCAAACCCTTGAGGAGCATTTTCTATACCCACACATATTTTTTCCTACGAAGGAGAATTATTATAAAAAGATTGACGATTTGGAAATCAATTTGCTGATTTATTGTTCCTTGATTCTCCGAACTGTTTTACTCCATTTTGTCCGATAATGATTATATTGATTTCTGATAACCAGGTAGCAGAATAATAAAATAGGAAATCATAATCATTTATGAATAAATAATTCAAATTGTAAATTTTTGTTAATAAGTGGTATGAGAAAATCTTACAACAGTTGGTACAGCCGAATGCAAGCTCATTAAGGGAGGAGGAGCGTTAGTGAATCTGCTTGGTCTGTTCAGAGAGCTTTGGTGTTCAGTTTTGATGATTTCTCCAATTTTTTGAATAGCCACTGCGACAGGAAATCGAAATTCATTGATATTAAAAACTTAGAATACGAAGAATTAGATGAATCCAAAGCAACGGATTCAGGAAACTCAATTTTGTGTATCAGACTACACTTTTGGATCTTCGAATATTTCGTACAACTATTTTTTAGTCTCAAAATTTTGTGAACCAAGCTGAACGAAATTTATCATAGTTCACAGAAGAAAAACATGTACACTTACGGTCAATATTGTGCTTTGTGTGACCCTGTATGTAGAGGTAGAGAGATCTTTCGTTGCCACAGTGCAGTTTTTCCTGCTCTGTCATGAAGCGTCCTCGAGTAGACACGATCGCACCTATTACATCATTGTAATTTGTATTTTTTATCGTGATGAAAATGTTTTTGGTAAATTACGAGACTAAAAGCAATTACAGAATTAACTCAGCTATTATCAATCGAGTACAGGCTCTTCAATGATTGAGAATGGGAATTGCGACTTTCCAAACACCTCAAATTTCACCCAAATGAAAGCGTTGTATTTTGATTCATCAATCTTTTTAGAAGTCATTAAAAGATTCTAGAATTAGTTTGTACTAATTTTTGGTCATTGTGATTCAATTCGAATCAACAACAAAAATTAAAAAATGAACATCCTAGAATGTAAATTAATACCAGTGCCGGATTAACTAAGTGGCTCACTAGTCTCAGGTCTGGGGCACCAGTTTGGTGGCAGCGCAGGCGGTATGGGCGAATTTTTTTTTCTCTATTAGTACAAGTTTACGCAAAATGAAAACGCTCCACACAATTTTTCGAAAAATGTTGATGCAAATCGATTATTCGATATATGTTCGAATTTTTTCTTCTGCTAATTAGTATTACTTTATAGATACCCTGACCTTCATTCATGTATGCCGATATTGTCAGTCAGTAAAATGTTCAAATACTTCGTATATGTATATTTATTTATTAAAAACTATATGAATATGAAAAATTACAAAAATGTGCCGGGAGGAGCAGGAGGGGAAGGAAGGATACTTTCGTAGGCTTAGGGCGCTTCTGGGTCCTACTCCAGGACTGATTAGGACTTTCTCTTGTTCCTCAACCTAAAAACAGTCTTGTTTTTATCAATTTGTTTCATCTCACCAGAGTATGAATTAATTTCCTCCTGAACATATCCTTTGGTAAGAAGAGTTCTGGCGCTAGGAGGTGCTTCATTGATCTCAAACTCCGTCGTATACATTTCTTGACCTTTGATGAAACCATTTGCAGTGAACTATATGGAAAAAGGGTACAGAAATGCATAAAAGACTGTTTCTGGAAAGAATTGACGACCTCAATTACGAAATGATTCGGTGTTGTCTGGTTAAAAAAGCAACAGAATTGAAATTTTGTTTACAGTTCTTTTACCTTATTGTTAGATTCAGATCCACGAAGCTTTCCTTTAGCCATTAGCATGGAATCAACTCTCGCAGCCGCGTGCGCCGCTGCTTTCATACTCTGGAAATAATTTGAAAGACGTTTCAAATGTATAGTTCAAATGAACAATTTTCGAAATTTTCAAATCGCTTAAAAATCAGTGAACCGATTACGTTGAAACTTCATATCTGTGAAAAGTTTCAGATGCTGAATATACTAACACAGTCGTTTTTCATTCTATATGAAGAATATTCATATCTTCTATTTGAAAAATGCAACAAATAACGAGAGTTAGAAATGTGCAACGAAAATGTTTAGAAAGCAGTTTTTCAAGCTAAACAATTATTTTATTTATATTACATGCTACTGGGAAATCTAGATGATAATTAGAGAAAAAAAATAATGTACGAGAAAAAAGAAACGTAAAAAATTTTTGTGGAAGTTTTGTTTTTGAGTTAACATAGTGTAAGAGTGGTTTATTTATTTATTTGTATAACTACCTCATAAAACGAGTACGTGAAGTTCTGTAGCAGTTAAATAAAACAGGGACACATGAGTTTTTTTACTATATTTTTTAGTGAAAAATTGATAAACGTAAAGCGGACGATATTTAGTTTGTCGCAGTATACCCCGCGTGTTAAATTAATTATAAGTTTATGTTATTAATAAAACAGGGAAAACTGACGACGTGCCGTGTTGTGAAAGTTTTATTATTCATGACGATTATCCATTGGAACGACTTATTTCAATAAAAGACAATAAATATAGTACAATTTAGGTGCGTAAAAATTAAACACCATATTATGTTATTCAATGTCATTCACACACTGGAACAAACCTCAAGATGATACCGCCATTACCGATAATTCGAAATTCCATTAACCATGCGAATTCATGAGTTTATCGACGAAGAAAAAAACCTAATGCTCCGTGGTTTTAACATAAAATGTTAGCTTCACTCGGGACAAAAGAGTCTCCAAAATCTTCCAAAATTTGATTTCGTCTATGAATTCTATGTCCCGTATACTGATTTTTGAATAAAATCGTTAATAATCACCATTCGAGAATCTAATGCCTCCACTATCTAGACTTGAAAATTTCGTGGCGCAAACCAGAAGCGCGATGTTCCGCGACACCTGGTGGAAAAAGCGGGTAAATTGAAGTTTTCCGAAAAAATCCGAGAACACCCGGACCACCCCCGACGGTCCATTTTCAACTCGCAGTACCTGTCTCTTCCTCGCGCCTGTAGGTTCATCAGTAGAGCTATCTCCCTTTGACACTAGTTTGCAGTACTGTCCAGTGAATAAAGGAGCCATGGTAATTCCAACGTTGAAAAGGAAGCAACGTGTTTTTAAACATCAAATAATCATGTGGATGCCGTAGTCTGACACTTTAAAATACCTAAATAAAATGGCAAAACTCAGTTCGTATTATACCCTCTGCCCCTTAATAGACCAACAAAATCTTCTCGGCGTTGAAAAAGACGCGAATTCTGGATGCGTTGTTGTTACTTTAGGAAAAAACATCGTCATTAGATATAAGGTAAAATTATTTCGAGGTTAGGTTGAGTTAGGTTATGTTCTTAGGTTAGTATTTTCTCTCAATCCAAAATTCCAAAATTCGAACATTTCTCTTTTTGAATTCGTCAAATTACGTCGGTAGACGATCTTGAGCCTAAACATAAAAAACGGGTGACGAAATTTTCACCTCTTTATCATGAAAAATTAGATTTAACATTACCCAACCTAACTCCGAAATTTATAAAATCTCTGGATAGAGTCTCCTTTAAATTTACAATATTCGATTATTCATCGTACTCAATTAATGAGATTGATTATTCATGACGTTTTCAAATAAAGATAAATTGAATTTTCATTAGTTTCTGAAACTATTTTTCTTATGAAACCGAATCTAAAGTATAAGCATAACATATCCTCAAATTCTGACCATTCCTTCGAAGAACATGACGAACAAATTTTTTTCTGGTAATATGAATTATTCATTCAATAAATACAACATTCTTACCACTTTTCTTATGGGTATTTTATCTTTCAGTTGCAAGATTTGAAACAATTGGGTAGCTGGTCAAGCAAAGATCGTTTAACGACCCAGGTAATTTATGACGAAACTGATACTCGTTATGTAGGAGTATTCAACGAGAATATAATCAGAGTGTGGACAGAGGAAGAAAGTGATTTGGACCAAGTGAAGAAGCACAAATTTCGAAATCCATTCCACACTATACTAAAAATTGACGAATACCCTCCGATCTTGGTGCGGCAAAATGGTTCAACGGCTTCACTAAGCTGGGCTTTATCGAACAGAAAATCATGGGAAATAGAAAACGGAGTATTAAAAAAAGGAGAGAAGATAAAAGCGTCTCAACTTGTCAATATAAACTCTAAGATGTACCTCTGTATGTTAACTTACATAGAAAATCTTCATAATTATATCGTAGTACCTCTCAGCGGTGATACCTATAGAGAAGATATCAAAAATTCGACAAGATTGGAGATTCAAAGAAGTTCTGAGATCCTAGTTGGCCATGTTGTTACACAGGATAAGAACAACGCGTATCTTCTCACTTTATGTAAGTTCAAACTGTAAAAAAAGCAAAAAACCATAATAACAAACCTTTCATAACAAAAAATTGTACTTTTTCATTTTTATTATTCCAGGGTCTCACGGTCGACTTTACAGTCTCCCGTTAATCGGTCCCTCTGCTAATCCACCACCAGGAACTTTATTAAGCGTAGTAACAGCTCTGGGAACAAAACACCCTGTAATAATGACTCCATTGAATGAAATTACCATCGCAGCTTACGGTGCAGATGCGTTAGAGGAAGGAGCAGTTTTGATCATCTATAATCTCGGTTTTAAGCTAGCTCAAGCTACCCAGAAGCTGAAACTTTACACGAAAGAAGCCAAAATGTGGAAAGTCGAAGACAAGCTCCTATTAGCAGCGAATCGGCACTTGGCTATAGCTCCGTATAGCTTAACGCCACAAAGAATAGAGGCAATGGTTGGTTCATCTAAACAGAAACCAATAGACAATGAAAAAGGAAATGCAGAAGATAATGAAATCGTTGTCATTAATGAGATGGAAATAGCGAACTGGAGTTCTTCCTCGACTACGCCACCAAAAAAGCCAAAATTTGCTGAATCCGTTCCCTCGGCTTTAAAAAAACAGATATCTGCGCTCATCAAAGACGGTTTACCAGAAACTGCGATTTTAGAAATGATAATCCCCCCATTAATTACATCTAAAGATATTAAAAACTTGATTTGGTGTTTAAGAAACTTTAGAGATGTTCCTGAATATCTTTTAATTAAACTTTTATCTTTTTGTTTGAAAACCGATGACGATACATTCGATTCTATTCAGAATGGGTTTACGGATGTTCCAAAGATCGTTTCTCCAGCTGGCAGACTAGTTTTTCTTAATCATATTCTGAGCGCTAGTTATTCTGATATTTGTCTATTATCTCATCTTAGAAATGGTATTGCTTTCAATGAAATTTTGATTTTACTCAATTATTTAACTCACGCGCTGGGCCCTAATCAAGAAGAACTTACTCAGTATCATATAGGAGACTCTGAACCAAGCGAAGAACAGTTCTTGGATTGGGCAAGCCTTTTACTTGATTCACATTATCAGCAATACCTACTTTCCCAAGACCCTAAAATTTCAGAGTTGTTAGATCAGCTCACCAAAGTCCTCGAAATACATGTAAGAATTATTCTTATCATTATTTCTTAAAAATAAGAAAACTCAATTTGAAATTATTAATTTTTTCAATTTTGAGTTATTGACTATTTGACGTATCTCAATTCATTGAATTCTCGTCAAATCGTATAAATTTTTTTCAGTTTCAGATTGTCAATGATTTAGAGACACTGAGGCCTTTGATAGAGCGCCTTAGAGCTGGAAAATCATTGGTACCATCGCCTAAAGGTTCTTCAAACTATTATTCAATTGAAGAAGTGAAGTTATATTAAGCTATAATCAAGTTAGAGTTCGTCATTTAAAAGTTTGAAATTGTTAGAATAAATGAATATATTACATCAAGTAATGACAATAATGATAACAACAAAACCTAATAAAAAAATCAAATTTTATTATTGAATAAGTAGAGAAATACTTTTTGTCGGAGTAATTCAACGTTTTTTTCCTTATTTATTTTTTATTTGATATATTTACACAATTACAGGAATTGCGATTCCACAATACAGCGGCGCTCTTTTCTATAATTAAAATTACTCGAAAGCGATTTTGTTGTGGGTATCGATAAATAGATGGATATTATTTATTCTTAATTGGTACTAATCGATTCTTCAGAGTCCCAAACTGACTCTGTTCTGTTTTTTTCTGTTTATTTTAATTCATCAATGTAGGGGACTGTGCTAAGATCACCAATCGCAGCGAGAGTCAATTTACCGCTGGCAATTTTACTTGCAGCCTGTAAAAAAACAGAATTTCTTTATCTTCCAATCCAATAGAAGAGTAAAAAATAATTTTAATTATCTCTTAATCTTAAATCTGAATCAGAAATTCAAATATCTTACATTCTTAACATCAGCCGCAGTTACTTTCTCAATTTCTGCAACCATTGCAGCAGGCGTTAATACCGAACCCTTCAACAAAACCTGTTGGCCTAGATCTGCATGTCTTTCAACTGAATTATCTCCTGCATATAAAACCGCAGCTTTTAATTCTGCCTTTCCACGGGCTACATCTGCGTCTGTTAACGTTGGCTTCAACAACCAATTGCTGGCTGCAGTTGTCAACTAAGAGACGACAAACAAAATTAATACAATCAAAATATTGAAATCAAAGTTTATTACGAATATCAAATCGAGATTTTTAAATTTCTTGCTTCCAATCCGCTTTTCAGAAATAACAAACTCAAATTTTGATCAATTCGATCATGAAAGTTCCTGAAAAAAATTCTTTTCTCCACTTACACTGCCTGCGATACTTCCAGGAGCAGTCAAAATGAACCCAAACAATCCAGAATCAGAGTAGCTGACATTGAGGGCAGAGATAGCAAAGGGTTCTATTCCAGCAACTGTAGAGATGGTTTTGTAAAGTGGAGCGGCAGTGGATCCCCATTTAACATGGGGTCCGGTTCCAGCGGCTCTTTGCAGAATCGCAAACACAATGGCTTCCTTGTTCTTGTTAAGTCCTGCGCTCTCAACAGCAACTGCTACGCTAGCCAAAGGGGAAGAACGCTCCTTTCGAAGTTCACCGCCATAGTAGCGAGCCGGCTCTCCACCTGGCTCGCTTGATCCTACTTGCAATTCAGCAGCAAATTGGCCTAGTTGTTGTTGCGATACTCCAGTGGCTACTACCGCACATCTTGGACCTGTGTACCAAGTGTTGACGAAATGCTGGAGCTGCAAAATCATAAATAAAAATTCATTCGTGAGGAAAGGTAACAAAAAATCCGTATATTTGAGGAGTCAGGGTAGGAAAGTCGTAAAATTGTTTGATCTTTGATAATTCATTAGGAATAAACAGTGAAAATGAAAATGAAGAATAAAAGTTATAGTTTTTTGAACTATTTGAAGTCTTCTAACATTAGATCTCAGAGTTTTTATTGAAAAACTAAAAAGAAGGACTTATCTCATGAGAAATCCAATAAAACTTTGTGAAACAATTCAATTTTCGGGGACTTATGTTGAAGAATAATTCAGAATAATGATAAACATTGAAATTTCGAATTTTCTGTTCAGGAAGTCTTCCAGATCAGAATTTAGGATTTCTTATAACAACTTCATAAACAAAAATTGTATTTAGATAATGATTAGAAGATCGTATGGCAAGTTTTCACCTAAAAATTCCTCCAAAGAGTTTAAATAGTAGTTTTAATCTTCTATTTTGCGTTCTTGCTAGAAGGATGAACATTTTTTATAGCCTGCTCGATAGATTTCGACTCACAGTTTCAGGTCCAATTTTCCCGATTCGTTGTTTGGGAGAGTAAAGAGAATAGCCAAGGCCTTTACGATAGGCAGCTTTATGGAGTAGTTCAAGAACTCGAGTTGTGTCTGGAATTGAAGAAAGCTCATAACGCTGTCTTGGGAGTAGTTCATTCAATTCCCAAGGCTTGAAGACCTGGCGTGTCGCGACATCTTCCAAAAACTTTAGGCCGATTTCCCTGAGGTATAACAAAATATGATACAACAAACAAGAAATGAAAAAAGGGCAATGTGTCTCTAATTTTTATCAATTCTTTTTTTGTATATCATTCATTTCCGATTAAAAAACGAAAGAAGAAAGATGCAAGATTATAGTTTCTGTCTTAAAAATGGAGAAGCCTATTTTATGACGTTAAAATTGTACTGTGGAAGGAAAAGGCTTCTCCTAACTCTTTCGTTAGAATGATATTAGTGAACTTATACCTAATTCTCCTATTCATATTTATTTTTATAGAATATACTAACAGCTTATCGCGAGTACATTGAAGAGTATATGCTATACTTTCACGATCTGAAACAGCAGTCAAATTTCCTCCAATTTGTTGAATGTTTCTTGTAATACCAAACGCTGAAGATCGATTAGTTGCTAATCCTGCAGCCAATCGCAGCACATGATTTATGCCCTGAGTTTCGTAGGTTTCATTGCGAGGTCCTACCCTGGAGATTAAACGTTTTGAAAAATTGAAGAATTAAATAATCAGGAAAATCTCATAATACAAAATCGTCTGTAAGTCTATCTATGACATCTTCACAGTTTTTACAGTTTTCATTACAAATCCTAACATCTTTTTATACGTTTTGAGTTTTACTTTACAGATAAGTCCTGTGAACAGATTTGGTTTTTGTTTCAAATAATCTGCAAGAACAGTTCTGCATTACAGGATTAAATAATCAAAAAAGTCTTATAATACAACTGCGTCTCTAAATATCTTGGATATTTTTAGCTTTCAATTATTTTCTTTACAAATGTGTGAATTTTTCAATACTATTTGTATTTTTCAGGGTCTAAAAGATAAAATTCAGATTAATGAATTCATCGGTGATGTGAGAGAGTACATCAATCTTCATAAATCAAAAATTATTTTTCTGGTGGGGATTCCGAAATTCAACTTTCTTTAGACCTCGACTTTCTAGATCCATTTTTGGCAGATAAAAAAATCTACCAAAAATACAGACAAAAAATAGGAGATTACTTGGATCCCAATGAATATAAAATACAAGCATAAGCAACAAGAATTAGGTTTTTCAGCCATGAAATTGTCATTTTAAACACATCAATTTTGATTTCCAATCATGAAATGAACAAATAAATGAATCGATATATAAGAAAATGACAAAAATGCATGAAAATAGTGTTGACAATAAAAATCTTTTGTCAACAATGAATGCATACTTGAATATGATGGAGACTTGAGCGACTGGACTATCATTATCAAGAGTAGCGACGGTGATCTTGTTGCTCAATACCTTAACATCGGTATTCACAGCTGGTACAGCGACTTGCGTAGCAGCAGCTGCGGCGTAATGCCTCACCTAAGAGAACAAATTGAATATGAAATTCAAAGTTTTTGAAGTTGCAGAAAACAATTACTTCAGTATATCAAAAATACAATTTTTGTGCAATCATTTTTTGCGGGCATTTTTCATCCCCCGCCCCAAAAAAACTGGAAAAAATTGTTCGAAAGAAAACCTTTCAAGACTTGAATATTTCAGAATCTGAAATCTTTTACATAATAGTTTTCGTTAAGTATGAATGTATGTGTGTGCGTGTCTTCATAGGAGTAGCAAATGTACGTGTGTGGAATATTGACGGTTAGTTTTCACCATCTAAAAGGTATCTAGTTTTCATATTCGAAATTAGTAATGTATTGAAAAATATTGATTAGTTTCAGTATTACTTACGGCTGTATTACGCAAAATTGGAGCTCGAACCGCCGAGCAAGCCATTTCTGTAACAGTAGGAGTGATCTAAAGACGACAGGTTTTCGATCACAGAGGAATCGTCTGCAAGAACAGCCAAGAACTCTGGGTAGGATGCTGATACGTACCTTGATGTTGAGGCTGAAAGGTGTCGCTAGTTGTACGTTTTGGAATGTTTGTTGTAACGACGGAATACCTCGTCTCGTGCTGTGAAATGCGTGTGCCAATGTGAATACCGTGAATACAAAAACAGGAACAGGAGACAGCACTCTGGTCAGTTACGGACTTCATGAATTTATAACGTGGTTTTTCGGTGTCAAGATTGTTTTTGTCACAGAAATGAATTTATTTAGGAATTAGAATGCAAAGAACAGCTTATGAAGTTTATCGTATTTCGATCTAATTCCTATTGTCAAATAAATAGCAGCTAATAAAATGGACAAAGAAAGTAAGTAATACAAACCTAACCTAATCTAACCTCTTTATTCATAAGTATTCCATTGCCTGTCCTAATATTTGTTCCGTTAATCATTCATTGGATGCACTGCCGACTCATTCTTAGACCTACGGGAATAGATAAGAATGGATACAGCCGTGTATCATACTTCACTATGTCAGTCATTGGAGTTTCCTTTTATTGAGAACCATGAATTTACTTTTTCTCATATTTTTACTGAAATTTATAACACAATTTTTGAAGAATTTCTAAAAAAAAAACGATCAGGCCAAGATATATAGACTTACCTACTGTTTCCTAATCCTCGAACCCAAAAAATACCAGAATCCTCCATAATCTTAAATTCTCTTTATATTTCAATGCTTTCTTGCTTTCTCTCTCTCAATCTATCAATCCAGATAGGAAGCTAAACTGTTATAAAACAAGTGTATAAATAATTCACTCCTCACACTTCCAGGATTAATAAAGAAGAAATTGAGAGCCAAGCGTGACGGTAATATGCGCCAGTTAGCTGAGGCAACAAATGAGTTGGCAGATCTCTACTTTGAATTAGGAAACTTGGACGAAGCTCTGGAAGAATATTTGGAGGAAATTAAAGCCTATGAAATCCTCGGAGATAAGCTGAACTGTGCAGTAGCTCACCGAATGATCGGGGAAATACACACCTCTTTGGGAGAATATGAAAGCGCTCTAAAACACCAAAATCTTCATCTTGGTAGGAATTTTTGCTTTTTTATCTTTCTTTTCGTAGATTATCATTTTTTACAACCGAATGAAGAAAGGACCGGACAAAGAATATGACATATATTAACTTCCATTCACAAATTGAAATATGTAAAATGGTATCTAGAATTGATCATAAAATACCGTTGGACAGAACAGAGGGAGCCAAAGAGGTGAAAAATGAAGTGGAGGAACAAAGAGCGCACGCTACTTTAGGACGAACTTATTTTTGCCTGGCTGAAAGTTTGCCAGAAGAATGTGACGGGAAAAAAGAAGCCCTTACTAATGCTAGGAAGGCGTTCAGCAAGAGCATTTTACTCTGCGATAGGTGAGAATCAACTTTAATTTTATATTAGGAGGATATGGAGTGAGAGTGAGTGAGTAGTTTGATCCATTTTGCATTCAAATTCAATAATAAAGTATTAAGTTTGGAGTTTAAATCAAATGATAAAATAGAAAGAGTCGAAATTGACTTAAATTTAAATCAGAAGGAATCGATAATAATTTAGATTCCGATTATATGATACAAATTGATTCAGAAATTATATAAATTTCAATGAAATAATTGAAAAAAATTGATATCGACTTCAATTTCACTGAAAAGTATAAAAGAAAATTTCAATGAAGACTCCATCAGTCACATTGAAAATTATTGTCATTATGAATTGGTATTGGTCTCAATCTTATCAAACTGAATAAAAAATGGACAAGCTGCTCACAAACTGTATTAGAAACGATAAAAAATAATGAGAATTGGCTCTCATTCCACCATTCTTTTTTTCAAAGACTCAAAGGAATTCCAAGGGGGGAATTAATGACAATGCGTGCACGACTCCTTCTGAATCAGGGTTTGGTACAAGAGGCGCAGCTAGAACCAAATGAGGGAATAAACTTGATAAAATCAGCGATTGAAATATGTACAAAGAATAAATTAGGCGAAGATTTACACAGAGCTCATCTAGCCCTCGGAGCTCTTCACGAAAGACAAGGAAACTTCACGCTAGCTCTTGAGCATTTGGATCTGGCAGCAAAAGTAGACAGCATATCAATGAAAGCAAATGCTCAGCTGGCAAAATCTGAACTTTTCTTAAGAATGGGAGAATGGATGAATGCGAGGAAAGTCTTGGTCACTCTTTATCCAAATAAAAGTTTACCGCTGGCAATCAGAGAACAGCTAGAAAAGTTATTGCGCATTGGTAAAAAACCATTCAATTAATTCCGTGTTTGATTTTCACCATCTTGAGGCTGGAGCAGAAACTAATATTCTTCCATATTATTTGTTTGCAGCTGTAACTCTATGCAGAGGAGAAAAAAAGCTTCAAAACTCTGATAATACAGAGCTAAATGATTTCAAGCTCTTTGAAAATTTAGGCGATGCAGCTGCTGCTGCTCGTTGTTATGATAAAGCGTTGGAATATTATAAAGAAATGCTTACCTATGCCGAGGAAAGTAAATCGTCCGAAGGGATAACTGCAGCGCTTGTTTCCTTAGCTCAAACTTTCAAAGACGCAGGTCGTTACGAAGAAGCTTTACCTTTTGCGCAAAGGGAATTAAATTTGTGCAACAATCCTAGAGAGGAATGTAGATCGGCTCTCTTTCTTGCTGATTTATTAGAATCAGTAGGATCTGGTAAGTCAGAGATAGTTGAAATCTATGGACTGGCTCTGAAGAAGGCAGAAATAAGCAAAGATCCTTCGATAGAAGTAACGGCGTTGAAAGAATATCTACATTATTTAGAAAATGATAAAGAAGCTCAGGGTGCGGAGGCGATGAGAGCCCGGCTGGATTTACTCTTAGAAAATATTCCAGAGATCGAAAGTGAACAAGATATGCTTGATAATTTAGATATTGGAGCTGACATTTATCTCGATGAACTTTCTGACTTGGAAGAAGTAAACGAGAGAGTTAGAAACAAGGAGAGATTGAGCAAATCTAAGACCACAAGGAGTGGAAGAAGTAGATTTACGATACGAAAGAATGAAAAAGGAGAGTCACAGCTTCACGTAGCTTGTATTAATGGAAATATTGAAAAAGTAGAAAAATTATTAGACGAAGGTCATCCGACTGACGTTAGAGATCATGTCGGATGGACTCCACTCCATGAAGCAGCAAATCATGGATTCTTAGAGATAGCAAAGTTGCTAATTAATGCAGGAGCTAATGTTAACGATCCTGGCGGTCCTGCCTGCGGCGGAGTTACACCTCTCCACGATGCCGCTGCCTGCGGAAATTGTAGTATAATGAATTTGCTCATTGAAAAAGGTGCTGATATTTATGCATTAACTAGAGAAGGCGATTCTACGCTCGATTCTCTGGAAGAATGGCGTAACAGAAATCAGGATTTATCTCAGACAGAAGAATTGGAGTATAAATATCTCCGGGATAAATTATCTACGAAAGAAGTTCCAAGACGGAAAGGAAAAAAGAAGATAAAAGTGCAAACAGCTAGTCAGAATAGAAATTACAATGATTCAGAAGACGAAAAAATGAAAATAGCAAATATCTCGGCAGGAGAAGATTATAAAAAAACTATCGCGGTTCTGAGGAATAGAGGAGGACAATCATCTTCTACGAACTTATCTTCATCCTCACACAAAGATCTTGCGCCTCTTTTAGATTCAGATCAAATTTTGCTCGATGAATGGCTCGACGATGATATTGGAATTAATCTAAATAGGAAAAAGCATAATTTTAACGATCCTTTATTTTCTGCAAAGAGAAAATCTGGGGGTTCCACACCTGTAGGAGAACGAGAAAGCAAAAGACAGAGGATTCGAATCGATGACGGAATTTGTCAGCCACCGAATAACTGTGACAACGAAGAAGATGATAGTTGTGAAAGCAACAGTCTTGACACTTGTGATTTGACTTCAGAAGAGTATCCCAACATTAGAAAAAGAAGAAAAAGACAGTCTTCTTTGTTATCTAGTGGATTTTCTAAATTCTCCTTATCTCGAACACCTTCACCTAGCATCACTGTTGTCGAGAAAACTGAATCAAGTGTACAAAAGCCGGAGGATATTAGCCTGCAGGTTTCTATAGAGAAAAAACTCTTCACTCTGCGTCATACAGTATTAGATGAAAAGAAAATATCGGCTGAAACTATCATTCAAGAAGTGCAAAGAACATTTCAAGAAGATACAGGCTGCATTCCACATTTTGAACTCTTGGGACCGAACGGAGATATTATTCTGCCTCAGGATAACATCGAAGCTCTTCTGTCAAGCGGAAATCAGATTACTTTAAACAGCAAGCTAATCAAAATGGATGTTCCCCCAATTTCAGACCGTTACAGAAAAATCTGCAGTACCTGGAACATCGGTACGAATGAAAATCTTTAAAACATATGGTGAATTGAGTAAAATAAAAGAGAAGTTATTTGAAATTTTATTTTTTCTTACAGATGCAGAAGAAGGGACAATAAAATGCCTGAAGAATTGTGAAAACACTTCAATATTCAGACTCAGAGGTCGAGAGACGTTAGATGTAGAGATTCCTCCACTTCTTAAAAGTCTTGAGTACCAAATCCGACTCCAAGTTCTTTATCTCTCCGGAGGGACTTTCAATGATGAAGGAAAGACTCTGAGTCACTGTTTATCGAATTTGACATCTTTGCAAGAATTGCATTTACGAAGTTGCGATATAGATATAAACTGTTTAAAAGAAGTTGATAAATTTCCTTTACAAATTAGGGTTCTAGATCTAAGTTATAATCCGCTTGGTAAAGATTCTGAGAACCAATTAGGCCGGCTTTTATCTCCTCTCAAAAATTTACAAACTTTGAATCTTGTTTTTTGTGAATTAAAACATTTTACCCAGGGTACAACTAACGATACTTTAACTAATTTGGATATTTCTTGGAATTCTCTTTCTCAGGAAGGTTTTCGGTCATTATTACAGCCCCATATGCTTTCTCTTAATGCCTCAGGATCCATTGTAGAACATGAATCCTTCTCTATAGCTACCGAGCTAATCTCTCACCCCAGATTTTCCCTCGCTACTTTAGAATCTGTAGAATTATCATCATGCGATCTTAGCGACTCTGATTTATCAAGGATTCTTCTACAGACTGCAAATCTTAACAGATTGATTGTCAGTGGAAATCCCAAATTAACTCGAAAATCTGCTCTTAATATTCTTCAACGTAGACCAACACTTTCTTACATTGATATCAGCGGATGTAAGGAAATTTCTGAACCCCCTGATTCATCAACGAATATTTTGAACCCTGAGATTTGTACTCTTGTTATCAGCATGGCTCCAGATTTTCAAGAATCGTGGCTCAATTTGTGGCATGGAGAAGCTTTGATGGAGACTTTACCCAACCACGTTGTTATTTTTAAACACAATTAACAAATTTGTTATTCCTAAACATAATTAACAAATTTTCTCTTATTTATTTGCTTTAGCGGTAAACCATTTGGTATTAGGTCATTTCTTCTTTCAGAATGTGATAGCAAAAACTTCGAATTTGATTTTTTAGGAATGAAACTGAAGACTAAGTTCTTTTTTTCCTAGTTCATATGAAAAATTATATTTTTTTATTAAGAATACCACGATATTCCACACAGATACATCACTGTAAAGAAAATTTGTACATTCTATTTCCAATTTTACAAATAATATTTTTAATTTCTATACATCTCAGTCCAATATCTTCGGCAAAGACTTTGCCAAGACTTTCATTGAGTAAATGAATTCTGGAGTTGAGAATTTTTTCAGCGTCCCCTAGACACCACATAACACTGATATGAAAAGAAGCCTCCTGTTGAATGACCAATAGATATAACAATTGTTATTCACAAGATAAACGATCATATTATCCAGAATTTCTTTCTTCCCTTCATAGAAAATAAACTCACCTTATAAAACGAAGGTAATTGATACTCAGCGAGTATCTTATCAAGATTTTCAACGAAGTCTTGAAGACTTTGATTCCTGTCACCGCATCGAATGCCTAAAAATGTTCGAGACCTTTCCTCGTTACAGTATACTTTCAAGTCACTAAGTTCTACGAATATTCTCTCAGTTCTTTGGCAAAGGAGTCGAACCGAGTCTGCAAATGATTCGATCCAATGAAATTTTAAAACTAAACATTTGGTTAAACTCAAATGAAACTCGCTGAACGGTTTTAATGAGCATTTTTGAAAGGAGAAATCCTCAGAAACTTCTCTCAGCCATGAATTTATTCCGTCATTAGCAATATCTGCAGAGAGGAACAAAGAATGAGAGATTAATATTTTTACTCCATTAAGAGGATCAGCATTCTTTCATCATTCATGTTTGTTTAAACTTCGATTTCTGAGGTAGGTGTAGAGTTCAAACTCTGGTCCTGAATTCTATTTGATTCTATTTTTTATGTTTTCCAGTAATACAAATGCAGAGTTATAGAATAGATGAAAAGAATCTGCGTTAATAAGTGACAACAATTATAACTGTTCGCATTAATTTGTGACCAGAGAAGAAGGAAGAAGAGGTTTTGGGTTTTGTTCAATCATTTTTACAGTCAACGTAAACGAGAGTCGCCCAGTTTCCACGTTCATGTTTGAACGACCTTTTTCGTCCATCGTGAAGATTAGGATCATCAAATACGATTTCATGGTGCCTGGCACCATCCAATAATAAAATACTCTTTGGTATTGGTAGCCTGAAATTTATGGAATAAATTGAATGTAAACGAAAGTAGCGAGAAAGAAGGAAAATTAATATGACCTTGAATGTGATTCATAAAAAATAGCAAGGGCTTAAATCTAACGTGAACAAAAATTATATAAACTAAAATTGACGTTCAGGAATGACATAACCTGAAATCTAACTTTGAAATGACCTAGAAAAACCATAAAATCCTGAATCCTTAAAGAAAAAAATGACAAAATACTATATTTAACGTGAAACTAACTTGAACAATAAACAAAAACTGACCTAACCTAGATTCTAAATCTAACATGACTTAACCTACAAAAAATGTGCAAAATCCAACCTATCTCCTAATGGTTTTGAAATCGTGGTGTCTTTTGTTTCAGGTTTATCTTCATCAGCCGATTCCTCGGATTCTGACAAATAAGATTGTATCAGATTCAACCCCGACATATTTTAGAATGTACTATTAGAAATTGGGAAAACACTCCTTATTATAATGAACATTCTTTTTTCTCCCTCTTACTTTTTCAGGATTCTAAAGTCGTATGTCATAGTATAGAATTCACCACAAAAAAATAGAAAGGGAAGTAAAAGCATATTGTACTTTTCGAATTCCGCACCATTAGTCTTTTGATGAAACGATATTTAAATTGATTTTGAGGTCGACTATCACAGATAAAAAATGACAATCTCAAAATTGATAGAATATTGATTGATTAAAGAATTTGAAAGGCACGTAGGCATTATAATGAATAAATACATGAATGACATGGGTGATGGAAATGAGCGAATGACTAACAGGATGAATAAATGTAAGAGATAAACAGGAGATAGGTATTTTTACGATATTTCAATAATATATTATTGATGAACATGTTACAAAGAGCAGGAGATTAGAACTGATAGTAAAAGTACTAGATTAATATTTAATGTATTTCAAATCCAAAAATCCTGTCTCTTGATGTAAACAGCATAGCATTAATACCAAATATTTTTGACTAATAAAAATGGGTGAAGAAGAACAAGATGAAAAAGAGGAAGAGAATATGAAATCCATAATAATTATATTAACAATGATAATAATAATAATAATAAGCTACAAGATAGCATATCTCATTCTCTCTTTATCTTGGTCTTCTCCCATTTTTTGTTCTCATTATTCTGTTATTTTTTTTTCTTCATTCTTTACTTTCATCTCCTCATATTTTGCGTTTACAAATTCCCTGCAAATCTGCCCTCTTCAACTTGTTCGTTCCAATTCTCTACCCATGAAATAGGACACATGGATGTGAATACTTTCTTGAAATATTGGCAGGGCTCGTAATCCTCACCACGTACTTTCTGGCAACGGTGAAAATCAATATAACTTTGATAACAGTACCTGTAATAATAATTACATGAATATAAGTTACATGGAAAAATTAAACAGAGAAAGGAAACGATAAGTTTCTCTTTAATGATAAGAACCACAAAGATCTATGCTTCATTTTTCCGACTGGCTTCAATTCACGAATTCTAAATAATTAAAGCCAACGAAATCTATAAAATCTACCAGAGTAAATTCAATTCATCATATTTTCGGGGTAAAAAAATGCATACATTTTTTAACTCACGATAATTTTGTTCACAAAATTTTCTGAGAATTCCTTCTCATATTTCAGTTGATACCCTGATAATTTGAATCAAATTTATCAAGATTTCTCAGATAAATTTTTCCCCATGTTTTAAAATGCAGTACATGTAGATGGCACAAAAAAAGAAGAAAATACTGAAACAAGACCGTTTAAAATCCTAAACGATCATAGATGGTAATTAAAATTCTCACCTAGTTTGGTTCTGATTAGGAAACCTTGGATCGAATGGTGCAGTTTGCAATTTATCAATAGTAATGGCGGCAGGCATGATTACGACTCTATAATCTGTGTATAATAAATATTAAGAATGATATAAATACACCCGCAGAGAGAGATAAGCTATAGTAGATATTATAATTTATGAACAATCCTAGACAGAAGAACAGAGAAGAAAGAACAAAAACATATCAATATCAATCTTCTATAAAATTTGGAAATAATTTCATAATTGTTGTAATTGTAATTCAGAACACACAGAATTCGGAAGTTGCTCGATAATTATTATTTCCTTATTCAAAACACAATTATCATCATCATCATCATCATATGTTTGCAGTAGGTGGATTTCAGAGTTGAGAAACGAGTTCAAAGCCAGTCTCTCTCGCTCTCTACGTTTCGTTCATCGTTTAGAAATGAATTTTCTCTCGTTATTATTTCAATAATAATAATTAACTTATCAAACTAACACGTAGATACATAATTTTATATAATAATAGCTTACATTACGTACTAGTTAATCATCTATCTTACAATATTACAATGAAAACAGTAAGTATTTTATGTTGATGTATATTTCTACTCTGCAATTGTGACTCTATTCTTTTCTCTTCGGATTTTTCGTTATTTGTTTCAGAGTTTCTGTGCTTTTCTTTCTCTAATCTTTGACAACAAATACATGCAAATATCTCTGCTTTTCAATCAGATATAATTTAGCAATCGAAAATAAAGCAGAGAAAAATAGCGTGTTTGAAATAATTGATAGAAATAAAATGAAACGACAACAATAACAATTATCGTAAGTTGATAAGCGAATAATAATGATAATAATCTATTTAACAAGCGGTCTGGTGTTGTCTTCTTCCTGGCAGCAAACTTCTCTATATTTTTTAACTTCTGCCATATAGAGTGACCAAGCATCTTTGGGCTGATCAGCAGTAGGTTCAGATTTAGGTTTGGCGACCATACCGGTCTTAAGAATTCTACCGCCACGTCTTTTTCCGACCATAAGTGGAGGCGGAGGTGCAGGTTTCTCTTGTAGAACGTGAGTCGAAGGTGTTGGAGCGGTCGAAATTCCAGTAACAGTACCTAAACCACATGCCGATGGATTTCCTTGCGTCAATGAAGCATTAGGCATCTGTTCTTGCATTTTTTTAAACATCTCCATGAAACTTCCATCATTTTTAAACGCGTTTGATTGCTGCTGTTGCTGTTGTTGAGCAATGATGAAATTTAGCTGATTTTGATAATTATTTCTTCCTCCTCCTCCTCCCTCACCTCCCCCTCCGCCGAGAGATTCGTGAAATTCTTCACGATTGGCGTCGGATTCCCACGAAGCTTGTCTATGTCTTTTATTATTGTCTCTGTGAGATCTGTGATGATCCCGACTTTTGTTTCGACTTCTACTGCGCCTCCTTTCTCTGGATCGTGATCTTGACTTTGATCTGTCTCTTCTGGAATGTTTTCTCGACGATCTATCTTTCTGTCTATCACGTGATTTGGATCGTTTGTGAGATGACCTGGTCGATGATGATCTAGAACCACTCCTCCTCTTTCTCCGAGATTTTTCAACATTTGACGAAAGGGATGAAGTCGAAACAGAATCGTGAAGTTTTGTATTTTTGTTTTCAACAGTTGTTGTTGTTGCATAAGCTGGGGGCGAGGGTGGCGTTGGCGGAGATTCTGAACTCTCCCTCACCCCTCGATCTAGACGCTTCATCGTTGCTGTGGAATGAAGAGTTGTGATTTTTCTTCAAATTTTTCGTTTATTCCTCTTCTTCGGCAAGTAGAAGGAACCAAAGGATGGATCCGCCGAGGATGATTTACCACCTACAAGGATAGAAACTGCCTTCTATAAGTCATTGATTCGCCTATTGATAATATATGCCGTATGTAGAGTAGATGAGAAAATATATTATTTTTTTACAGAAAGAGAGAGAGAGAGAGAGAGAGAGACAATGAGTGAGAGAGACAGAGAGAAACAAAAACGTTTGAAACGTTTTTCTCCTCGTTCTTTCTTGGCGTAATTTCTTTCATAGTTTATAGTGTTTTCTATCATTATCAGATGCGTCCTATACAGAATATAAATCATTCGTTGGTTTAAACAAAATTTTTATATCTTTTCCCTTGTTAACAACGCATTACGACATAAGACATATTTTTTCCAAATATAGAATGATGATCGTCGTAATAATTATTTGAGCATACTTCCGCTGGCGTAGTTATTAATTACATATTTATTTATCATCATTACCTGATATAGATTGTATAAATTTTTTTCTACCCAAGTCATTATAAAATTTGAATTATTATTGCTACTAGGTAGAGGTATAATACTACTACGGCAAGCAGGTGACTTTCATATCAGATGCTTTTTGTTCTTTCGATTGTTGTTTAGTTATACCATATATTATGATACAAAAATAATGATAGGTATTATTCAATAACCTTTCTTATTTCCGTTTATTTTAATTTTACATTATATATTATTAGTTTGTTAGACTAATTTATTTCTATTGCAATACCTGTTTCAGCCCTTTGACGAAAACAAAATGGACACTGGACTGTGTGATCTAAGCGGAGATACGACCGACCAGAAGACGCATTACGTCATAACATTTTACGGTCGCAGCGACGATTCACTATCCACGGAGAATTCGGGAATCATTCTTCGATTAATCGCGCTCTAAACAGCCAGATTCAGGTATTTAGCCAGGTCAGAAGATGGAAATCTATTTCTCGATTAATCGCAATCCAAACAGCTACTTTCAGAGACGCTTTGCTTTGTCGTCAAATTTTACCTGCTGCACGCGCACTTCAAGACGCGACTTTGATGAACTACCGAATCGCAGTTCGAATCCGGAAGAAGGGACCAATGAGGGGGCTAAAGTTATCGTCTTAAAGTGCGCGTGTAAAAGAGAGCTCAGTGAGTCAAAGACCGTGTTATTTTTTCAACTGGCAGCACTGCGAGTTTTCCTCCTTCTCAGTCTGTAGGTTCATCATTACAGCTATCTCTCTTTGACACTGGCTTACAGTACTGCCATAGTGATTCGAGTCAGAATGATACAAAATTTTATAGGCAGATTGAAATTTTGTCCAATTTAGAGAGCCATTCAATGCACCCGATTTCAGGGTGGGTTATGAAAATAAGTAACTTCTGCATCGATATTTACTGTAATGACGAGAACCGTCTCAGAAACGTGCGTATTTTTTTCACAACCGAATTATCATCCGATATCGATATGCGGCTAACTTCAAAAGTAGAATATATCGATACGTATTACAGATACGCGAATGTTGGGCGGTGCGCCGTCGAATATGTTTCGCACTAATTTTGAATCACAGTGTGCCTTTCACGGCTCACGATCACGTGCGTCGAAATCGTGATTCGTGAGTATTTGACGCGTTATGTTATGTCTACTTATTACTGAATTAGTTAGGTGGGATTCACCGATGCAGACATCGCATATTTATGCAAATAGCGTTCCATTTTTTTTGTATTTACGATCGTGTTTTTATTGCCTTATAATCCGCGACGTCGCGAGTCGCGACACGCCGTAAAACGAAGAAAAAAAATACCGTTGACTCAAAAGATGGCTTAAACATATCAGCTTTAGCTCTTATAGCAATCTGAACAAAAATTCATAGCCATATTCTCATTATTATTACCATAATATGCTACACGTAAGAGTAACAAGCGTTCGCGATCATCTATAGTTGAAATCTGCCACATATGTTACTGCGACTCTTCGCAGTAATACTTTGAACAAATGAGAGAAAAAAAAAACGAATCAACGAATGAATGAATAATCGTTATCAATATTTATCTGTCCTCAGAATGTTATATTTATTTATACAATGTTATGTTCATAGCTATGTACAGCATACATGACTAAATTATTTGAGAATGTTCATCATCATCATCTAATTGAAAATCGAGTCAAGTATGTCTTTCGCATAAAATAGATGATACGCAGGTATAGGTATGTGGTGCTCGAGGATCGAACGGCGAACGGAATATGGAACGGGCACGGATTAGGTAGGTAATGGTAGGTAGGGTATAGGGTAGGGTAGGGTAAGTATGTTCCATTCCTAAACGTAAACGCTGCGTTCTACCCGCTACGTGGCGAAGGACGTGCGAGTTCTTGAGTTGTTGGCCCGGTTGCCGGTTGGCGGGATGGCGCGCACTCGCCAGCACTCGCGCAGCATCATTGAGCGTAGAGTGAGTTGTGTGACCTTGTGGCATTTGGTACCTGCCTGTGCCAGTCAGCGAAGAACCGAGCCGCCGAGTCACGCCGCGCGGTACCATACCGCGTCAAGCGAAGTTACACACCTCTAGAAGCTACAGACACATACATGACAGATATACACCATGTTGATGCACACACCTTTAGCCTAACAATTCCCCGCTTACCTGGCGACTTTACTTGCGCGCACCTTTCAATTCAATCGCATCCATCCATCCACACACACATCCGTCTGTCTGCTACTATCTACCCACGTACATACATGTGTTGGTATTTTCCCGCAAATGCAGGATTATACGTACAGTAAAAATATAATTTTGTCTACGCTTTCAATTAATCATACAATAGTACACCTAGATTATAGTACGTAAATGACTTGTTCTCTCTTATTCTTTATATTATTTTGGTTTCATCTGCATGTGTATATTATTTCAGCGGAATTTTGTCCTCATCTTCAAGGAATAATAAATGAATAATGAATTCTTCCATGTATACACGTATATATATTTCGAGGTGTATAATATGCAGTATAGTTATATACGTTGAACGCATCCGGCTGTAACAACACGATCACCTACTACTACCTAGATGCGTTTACAATACGGTTGCATTATAGCGTTTTGTTTTTACTGTAACCGCACGTTTGTTTTCGACTTTAAAACAGCTGAATAATCATAAGTCCTCTAAGCTAGTAAGTAAGTAGTTATTTACCTATGTTAGAGATAACATTAACAGGGTGATATCACGCTTTCGAGGTTCTATTGTCTTTACATTTTCACCGAAGAATCCATTTCATATTTGTTTCAATATTTCCGCACAATATGCAGACCTCCGTCCGATAATATTGTTAATATTTTAACCTAGATGGTATACCGATTCTAAATTCATATACGAGATAATATTAATTTCCACATGATGCTGAAGATACGCGTCGATTTAACATAAGTCCCATACGAGAAGATTGATAATTATTTCCGTCCCTCATTTCTGATGGTATCCTTACGTACCACCTAGATACATGACACATTAATTTTCCAAAGGTTATACCATTATCCTATTCCTATTTCTATTTCTCCCAGTATATGTATATGTATTTTTAATCAGGTTGGCGCAATCGAGGATCGCAGGCAAATACTAAAGCCAAGATCGGATTGTAAAAGAATAGGTATATCTATATGTATGTTATGCATAGTATGGCCGAACCGGCGAGTTATACCTGCAAGTAACGACATTACACAATTACTGTGTGAATCAGCAGATCATATTATATTATAAAGGAAAGTTCACCAGCTATGCACAGCTACTACCCTAACCCTGTAACACGCTCAGAACCGAGTTCAACCGAGCCTTGTCAAAGAATCTTATACTCGCAGTGTTTTCTTCGTATCTATACCTGAAGATAACCGTTAAGATATCGAGAGTCATTAAATTATCTATCTGCATCGCGTTATGCGGTGGTAGAAACCTGGCAGGCATATGAAATGTAATAAAATAACATGTACCACAGGACTGTCAAACGCGAAAACATGAATAACAAGGCATAATATACACATGAGGGCGATATAGAGGAATACTAGAACCAGTCATAGCATACCCTGCAATTTATCATAGACAAATAATGGATTTGTTATGAAAACAGTGTAAAATCCGAAAAAAATCAAATCAATCGTATAGGCGTTAGTGTGTATAATATTCGTTTATGAAATCAATTGCAACAGGTGATACCGTCGCCGATCGTCGCTTCGGCACGGTGTCTTCTGCCCTCTGTCGGTAAGACAACACACGCAGATGCCAAACACATTCATGATACACATGAAATGCTTGTAAATTGTATATGTATGATGATGAGGTGAAGAAGTGTCGATTCCCGGTCTCTCTGTAGTACGTATACCTAGTTCGTGGATGGTCGTCGCCGCCGCCATGTTGTATAGTAAAGAAGGATTTGTCGGCAGTCGCCTGCTAACCGCGACGGAGTGAACGTGTTTCCAAGTGGGTTCCTCCTGGGTAGAAGAGATATTATTCTATTATAAAAATGTGTTGAATACGGTTTTTTTTTTATTTCCTTATTTTTTTTAATATTGTGTTGTTTTTGGTAATGTAGTTTATATTTACTTGACGTGAATTTTATTAAGCCAATGCAGTAGTATATCAATAATACTGTTCTGTTGTGTTTTTTTTCTCTCTATTTCAATCTTACATTACTATTTTATATATATATACGCACACACACACACGCACACACACATACGCTTAATGTACCTTGTACAAACACTTTAATTGAAATCGAACGAAAACCACCGGCTCCTCAGTCCCGGCCGGGATAGACGAGTTACGAAGTTGTGCGTACGTAGTGCAGTGAAGCCGGTTGACTCGCGGCTATTGTTTTAGTTCAAAATAAAAACAAAGCGAGAGCAAACAGAACAGGAAGAAAAACAAAACAAAAAAACACGACAATAATAATAATAATAATAACAATAAGAATAATAATTCATCGGTTGTTATAAGAAGCTTGGAAAAAACAAAAACCAACCGTTCATTATACTATCTAATAATAATTGAAACTTGATAACATACAATAAAAAGATACAAGTTTGGAGGGTTGAAAAAGACAAAAAATAAAGAAAAAATCAGGAGCTAGAAGAAAACTTCTTGTATTCTTCTGTCTCTGTGTGTGTTTCACATTTCTATTTGCGGATGGTGTTATTATACCAGTGTTAAAAACTTGGTAGTGTGGAGTGGGGTGATCTCAGTGAGATGGCGGTGGCAATCGAGCCACTGCACCGGGTCGTAGCTGCTGCTGATGCTGATGCCGCTACCTCAACAACAACCCCAAAAGACAGAGACAATAAAAGAAAAAGAAAAGTAGACGGTGGTAGAAGTCGAGGTAGAGATAGAGAGGAAGATGCTTGTTCTAGTAGTAGTAGTAGTTGTGAAACTACTCGTTATATTACCCAAAATCCACGGGGTACGAATACCTTGCTTTCGTCGTCTTCTTCTTCTTCCTCCTCCGCTTCGTCCTCCTCTCCTTTTATCGTAGCAGCTGCTGTAGGATTAGTGCTCACTATTATACACCTGGGATTTACCGATGCAGCGAAAATCGCTGGTAAGTAAGCCTTACTTTCACCATTATTTCGTTATTATTTATCCTCTTCTTCTCGTCCTCTGTCCTCTTTTTCTTCTCTCTTGTAATATATTTTGTTACCTACCTGTACGAAGAAGTTAGTATTCCTTCATTATTACTCTCCCGGCTTCCGCGGTGTATACATTATACCCCCGCGCTGCGTTATAGCGATCGTTTGAACAGTCTCTCTCTACTCGGCGCAATCCCGCGCCTTGACGGCACCGGTACGCTGTACTACATACGCTGGTCATCGGTCAGAGGTTCAACTGTTCAAGAAAGAGATTGCATGTTACATACGTAGTGTATTATTGTATAATTGCATTATATGTACGTGAAAAGGTATAGATACGTACGTACGCAGCATGTATGTATGTACGTTCTACATACGTATATACACACATCGTAATAATTATCAGTGCTGGGACAGTAGCATGTATAATAAAGTATGTTGGTATATGCAAGTAGTGAGTTGTATGGATCACGTGGGTAGACGTACTATATTATAATAATAAAATTATTATACTACAAAACGTATTAGATCATTTTGTGTGTTATCCAATGATTCATTCATTCATTCATTCGCTCGTTGATTCGGTCATTGAATGAGCGAATGAATGTATGAATGAATTTATCAATTAATTAATTGATAAATATTAATTTATACCTATACTACCATCATAATTTATAGTCATTGACAATCAATTAATCAATTTATTAGATATGGGTACAAAGTATATACCATCTGAGCTCTGTGTTTCATTGGTGTTTTTTCATATCTATAGGTATATGTAATGCGAAACGAACGAATTGCACCAACACGTGTTACATACTAATGCATACCTATTACGTTATTAAGTATAATATATAAAACATAATATGTATAATCTGCCAAAGTATATTGTATCAAATTATGATCATTGAGCTTCTATTTTTATTACACATAAGAGAAATTGGATCGCCGATATTCTTTTTTTCTCCTCGGCAGTCCGCTTTGCTTCACTTACTTATTCATTCATTCATTTGTTTATTTCGAGGTAAATAATGAAAACCTCTGTATTTCATTTACCTTAAAATCTATAAATTGCAATTTCGTTATCATTCCGTTCTCTATTAACTTTCTTCGTTTTGTATTATTATTATTATTATTAATATTAATATTATGCGACTGAATGCGTATTTACGGAAAGGAGACACGATATTATACTTCGGTTGAAATAATTAGGACGAACTATAACTATACCTCGAGACACTTAAGTAGCGTCGTCTAATAGCATTTCATGCGTACAGTAAGAGGTATAGATTTTTGGGAAGTAGTTAACGTAACGCTAAGACTAAATTACTGAAAGCCGAAAGACTATACATGAATGTTAAATAATCTACTTGTACATTATACATATTGTACGAAAACGAAAACGTCGAGGACTAATTTGGAGACTCAGAGAATGACGATGAATGCTTCTAATATAGTATGTACTATTTAGTATATATAGTATACACCTGCCTACCACATGATAGGTTAGTATGGACAATATACTCGCATTATACGCATTTACCGTTCTCAATGGTGGGATAATTATTGTTACTTTTTTCTTCGAAAATATATTAGTATATTTAGGTAATACAACTGACTGCCTCTACGCCTGTACGCCTGCTTAAGAAATTAGAAAATCTCCTATCATTATGTATATGTATAAAAACAAACGAGATGGTTTGTTCACATAGATAATCTAGTGATATTTGATTTCATGAATTAAATATCCATAATTCAATAATGCATTTCAATTATATACGATATCAACTAATATAAGTACCCACGTATAAGTATCCACCTTTTATAAATCCATTCTGAAAACTATACGCAATTCTCACTATACCTATACGTATACGTGTATTCGATTTATAGGTGTTTTTCCACTATCTGGGCAACTTCGTGTTCCGAATGAATAAAATGTTAAGAAAAAAACATCATTTTTCTTATCTTAGGGCTAGAGTAAACGATCGGTCAGGTCGAGGCCCCACGAGGAGTGCCTATTTATCAAACCGAAATTCAAAAATTTAGAATAAAAAGAGTCGGAATAATAGTCCGCTGGTGTGTACTACCAAGACAAAATGAAAGATACTAACGTGATAATACGTCATTTCAATTTTATCCATCGCTTTACATACTATATTTGTTTTATGATAGTGTTAGCTGATCATTCGGAGTGTTACGTGTTATTCATTAATTATTATCACGTCAAAATAAAAGAGAAAAGTTTGTCCCGGACTTTGAGGCGTCAGTCTCCTGGCACACTTACTAAGCTGTTTGAGATGAAGACATTGTTCCGCTCATGTCGTTTGATGTAATGAACAGAATGAGACCAACTTAACGTTTACGTAGACCACAGATGATTTTCGAACGCTATTCCGTTCAATAACCAACCGACGCTTAACGCGAAACCCCGCAATGGGCAGTCTTTTTTGTTTACTCTATTGTTAATTTTCTCGATTTTAATCGTTCAGTTATTGAAAACCGGAACATACTATACTATTACAATAAGAAAACCCACAAAATTATCATCACTTTTCGTAATATCGAGGATTTTCGTCGATTTCGTCAGTCCCCTGGTAATGATGAAACGAAAATTAAATGAAAATAAATAAAAATAACATAGAATACCGAAAGTATACTGAATATCTCGAATGGCTCTCCTCAAAAAAGTAATGCTTACAATTAGAGTGCTTCGACGGTACTATCATGTTCAAATTGGCATTATTACTATCAGCAACCAATCAGACCCCGTGACAAATCTCGATGATTTTCCGCCCAGTTAGTGGAAATACACCCGTATACGATAAAACAAAAACCCCACTGTTAAAACAAAAAGTACAAAATTTTATAAATCATTAGGGTCTCAGAAACGTTATTTATTTCTTTATTGCTTTCAATTCACAAAAATTCTATGATACCATCTAATGTGATACAGTAGCTTATAGTTATATCTTACCTATATGACGATAATTAAATAACATGATATGATTTTGAAACCACAATAAGAGTTCGGGGATTTTGATAGTTTTCTTGTATTGAATCTCAATATTTATTCTCGATAACTATTTCAACTGCATGTAATAAGTTATGAAGTTTTGTTTTTCCGGTGATTTTTCTTGGGATTTCTTTTTTCAAAAATGGAATCTTTTAACTGAAGTTAAAAAATGTGAAATGGTCAGGTTCACAGGCCGGGTGATATGCCATGAAATGCATGAAGCTGCAGAAATTTATAACTTGGGTCGCATCAAATAGTCGTATATATGCGACTATTCACATACATATAGTAGGTATATGACCAACTTTCCATGATTACACAAGAAATCATTGTCTTCTTCACTAATCTCGAATCTCATTGGCTTAAATTTTACTCTCACCCGACTCTGACCCTACGGCGGAAACTCAGTCTATGTATCAACGCGTTTCAGAATAATTAAAATTTCGATTTTCCAACGGGCCACACCTAAAATCGTTGTTTTAGGCGGAAAAAAGATTCTGTCAAAAGATGAGCATTTAGGTTGACTGAAAGATCGGGCTCATTTGCTTGTTCATTTCTTTCTTTTTATCGCCTTTCTGATGGATAATTGTTGGTAAACACATTTTTGAACAGGAGCTTATTCAAGTTTCGATTCAATTTTTAAAGTGATAACCCATAACGTAAACGGTTTGTTCACTTATTATGAACAACAGTTTTGAAAAATAGTGAGATAATGAAGTGAAAATCCGTTTGGGACCCAACTTAAATATGAATTAGAATGCTAAAATTCAAAAAGTATCTTTTTCAGCACGCAATGTGACATTCTGACAGCTGTGCGGAAGAAAACGTATGTTTTTTCCAAGAATTATCCGTCTTGAATTCGATAATAAGGCAGAAAAATATGATAAATCAAATGAGCCCGATCTTCCACTCATCCTAAAATGCTCATCTTTCGACAGAATCTTTTTTCCCACCCAAATTAACTATTTCAGGAGTGGCTCGTCGGAAAATTGAAAATTTCTTTATTTTGAAATACCCTAATATGTGTGTATACCTATACCAAATTCGTCATTATTCCACGAGTAGTATTTTTGAATACCTATATCGCAGTTTTACTGACGCATGTTTATTTATTCAATTTTTTGTTCATCAAGATTTTTCATGAAACAAAATTAAATCCACGGCTTTAATTAAATCGTCGACTTCAATTCTTCCTCCTCCTGTTACATATCAATGTGTGCCGTAGTATAGGTCTACAGGAATATTTTTGTTGTCGCGCGCGCGTTTGCTCGGTTTTATTACAGTATGCGGTATAAGTGAAAAAAGCTTACCAATTCTTCCTATACCTGTATAGTATAAGTATACATATGCGTAAACCAACCGGTTCTATTGCAGTCAAGATTCTTAAATTGATCGTGTAATATACACGAACACCCAGAGCAGAAGAGGAAGATGAGGGTATACTGAGTGGGTATGTATGATCATATACGTATATCTACATATTGGAGAGAAAAATCTTCTTTCGAACAGTTTTAGATCGCCATAAAAGTATATATAGGGTGAGTCTCATGAAAATTCGAAAATGGGTAGGGCGTAGTTGCTGCGAAAGCACGCCTATTCGACCAATGAGGTGAGCTAGCACGTAGGCTATATTGAAGCGTGGTGAGGATATGTGAGTAACATTCGAGGACTTGATGATAACTTTGTGATGTAGGAATTCATTTTGAATACGATTTGGAAATTGTTCTGAAGTTAATTCGATATTTACATCGAGAAGGAGGACGGCTAGGAGCTCGAGCATTTGCTGTGATCATTAGTCAAAAGAAATAAACACGATAGCTGGCACAATCGTGCTACTCTTTGTTTTCATTCGCACTTCAGACATCTCTAACGGTTAGTAATAAATACTCACGTCACACGGTTAATATCCGCACCACGATTCGGCATGGTCTACGCGATCGCTTACCTCATCGGTCAGGGGTGGGCGTGCCTTTGCAGTAATTAAGCCGCACCCATTCTCGAGGTTTCCTAAGACTCACCCTGTATATATTCACAAGAAGCCACGCCAAGGATTTTTATTCTTCCTTTTATTCATAACTATATTATTATTATTATTATTATTATTATTATTATATGTTTTTTTCACCTCATCTCTCTTCATGTCTTCTGCCCGCGGAAGGACGTATATTATTTACTATCACTTCGTTTCATTTTCGTTTGTTTATTATTTCTCTATGACGCTCGCAGCAGCCGCATCTCTCCGCGACTTTTATCTCTGTGTAACCTTTACATATACAGATTGAGAAAAAAAAATAAATAAAAATTAGAATTATCGCCTTATAATTTCATTTTTTCTTATTATATTGTGACATCTGAATTGTATACATATCAGTTTATGTTTTGTATATACCTATACTTCAGTAGATGATAATTATCTCTCAAGTATAAAAAAGTGATGACACTGGTTTTTTTTGTTTCCATAATCAATTGCTAAATAAGAAAATAATTATACCCATATACTATATCGGATCGAAAAAATGTATAGTCCGCGGTTGGGTTTGAAGCTCCATATCTAAGTGGGCAAAAATTTGAGAGAGCATTGTATGGGATAGTTTCTGAAAGCGCTAGAGCCTTCCACCATCTCTGACAATTATACACATAACGTTTCGACAAATTTTCTGCCTCGGATATCGCTCCAGGGATATTAAAAAACATAGTTATTGCTTATTGGCGATGATGTGTGAGCATGAGAATGTTATTGAAGGAGGTATATTATTGCGGTGGTCATCGTTGCTGTTGATGCGTAATAAGAGTACACCTATTATTTGAGTGGGTATAATTCTACTGCCGAAGAACCAAGAAAACGCGATAATTTCGAGAAATTTCTTATCTTTTGGGTTATATATGGTATATGTTTACTATAAATACCTATAATGGAATACGTAATTTAGTTCGTTTTTTTTTTCATCTTTCCTCCAATTGTCATACCTACTTATTTTCCTTCTTCTTCTTCTTCAATGATTACCATAATTATGACGATGATTTTTCATGCAAACGAGATATACTGTATAAATTATTATTTGTGTGCATGTATGGCATTTGAAGTTGGACCAATTTTAAACTATAAATAACGAATACGTATGGTTTGTAAACACAGGAAGATCTTCACCGAGAGAGTCAATCACGATACTGATTTGATTAATCGGGTGAGAATTTCCCTGTTTGCCAACCTTAGCTGTCTTCTTCGGTTTAAGCGGAATTTAGAGATGCCAGTGGCAATCTAACCTAGCTAACATAGGAAATATTCATTAAATCCGATCGATGTTTGGAAAAAGTAAAATACATAGACACTTTCTGCCATCGTACTCGACAAATTCTCGAAGTTTCATCAACATCGATCGAATCGTTTGCGTAAATTCACGATTCTCGTTTTCGACACGGGTTCTGTACATTTAAGATGGCGAGTCCAAATTCCCCTTAAGAGGCCATTGGAGTCGCCGCTGGCAATCTAACCTAGATAACATAAGGAATAATCATTTTCCATCAAATCCGAGCGTTGTTTTGGAAAAGTAAAATATTTAGCCCATTTCTGCCATCGTACTCAAAGAATTCTCGAAGTTTCATTGAAATCGATCGAGTCGTTTGCGAAGATTTACGATTCTCGTTTCCGAGACGGTTCCTGTACATCTAAGATAGCGTGTCCAAATGCCCCTTAAGGTGTCATTGACGACGTATGAAATCTCCATTGTTATACATTACTTGATGTACTGTTACCCATTGTTGTAGCAGCTTGGAATTTGTCCAATCGCAAATAGTCGCAATCTTACATGCATGGTTCTTTTGTCTAAATTATACATATTGTACCGCGTCCTTGCGCGTCGCGTAGTCTCCTTTATATCTGCAGTCTCAATGTCTCAACGACGCGACCCTCGAGCCTCAATCCACAATCAGAAGAGTAGGTACCTAATTAGGTATGTGCCTACACACGACGAACGTATAGGTATACCTATGTATACCTAACATACCAAGTCGACAATTCTGAGTACCTACATAACAAGCAAAGTATAAATGATACGAGCGAGGCAAAAAACAAATGTTATTGTTCATGATAACTTTGTTATGTTATACTACTTACTTTATAGCATATTATAAACTTCGTCTTGCGTTTTATCTTTCTCATTATATTATTTTTGTTTCACTTTTAGTAACTCAATTTTTTATTTTATTTTTTTTTTTTTTTTTTGATTGCTGCATCAGCTCTTATCTCGAGGTCAACTATTTTTCTTCTTCTACTTCTCTGTTTTTTTTCGCATCAGTGAATAGTATAACGGGGGTAAAAGAAAACGAAACAATATGATTAATAATCATCTGCACGTGCTTAAAAACGACAAACTACAGCACAAACACATGTGTTTTTTTGTTCTTCTCGTTTGCTTTTTTTTTTTTTTATCTCAGTTTTGCAGCGCAGAATCGAATAGATTGAAAAAGATTTCGAAACAATTGAATAATTGTAGAAAAATGTACTGATCAGAAAAATTAATGCTGTCTTGAGTTTGAAAACGAAAATATTCATAAAAGTGAATGCAATGTGTGATTTAATATTCATTCCATTATCTATAAAAAGGAAAACAGAATAATCGTAAATTATCATCGTAATATTATACATCAATTAGCGACAGTGAGAAACAGAATTAAGAATCTGATCATGAGAAGATTGTATAGGTATATATCAGGAGGCGGCTACTAGTATGTGTCACCGGTGCAGGTGTGTGATTATGTGCGAGAAAAGAAGATGTTACATCATCATAATACTATATATATATAAACCTAAGATGCATCCACCTATAGTTCCGTCTTCTTGCACTACTGTGTAGCTTCTTGCGGGGCAGTAACTTCCTCGTAGAGGTATGTCTTTTTCCGTATAGACAAAGCATCATCAGGACGAACGACGTAGTATATACCTATACATAATGCTATACAGGTGCTATTTCGAGAAGACGTTTATTTGATTAGTATCGCCGCCGAGTCGTCGAGAGAAGATTCTGTGTGCATGCGTGCGTGCGTGCGTGCGTGCGTGGGTGTGTGGGTGTGCAGTTTGCGATGTGATTTGGTAAAACGTGTGTATAGCTGCTATACTGCAAGGGGCTGGCTGGTACGACGAGTCCGTCTCGTTGTATGATACATACATCGTATGGTAGTACATGGATACGTTCATAGCGAGGCGCTCTGAAATAAGAATTACGTACCAAATAGTATTATGTAATATTTGTATAATATACATATATGTATCACCATATGAATTGAGATGAGATGAGACCAGATGATACGACATAGGTATTGCAGTCATCAGTCGTACCTATGTATACTTATATCACAGCTGCTCGTTTGAATTATTCAATCCTAGATAATGGGTATATAGGTACATACATACATATACATACACACACACACACACACACACACACACACACACACACACACGCACACACACACACACCTATAGTTTGTGCATGTATTTATGAACCAATGAAGTTAACTAACTATACACACATACCTAATATACATAATCTGTTGAATATTGTTATGTAATTATACCTTTACCTTTTTTTTCTTCCTCACCTTCTTGTTTCGTTTCGTTTTGTTTCGTTTTGTTTCGTTTTAATCATTTTTTTTTTTTTTTTCCGTTTCCAACTGATCCCTGCAGCATCATTCGATTGGAGGGAAAAAAAGGAAGAACAACGAAAAGATATTGCTTTCGGCTGCGTACATAGATACACAAATACGGCGCTTTACTTTTTTTTTTGCTCTGGTCGTTCTTTCGTCACGAAAGAAACCGTATAATAAAAGAAAAAGGAATAATATGTAATAACACTAATAACTATCGTATAAGGAGATGCGGGAAGGACAGGCAGATAATTATAAGAAAAAATGAAAGCAAAAGTATCAGGACGAAGGAAGTGAGAGAGACAAATGGTGATAGAAATAGAATCGATGAAACGAATAGGTATATATATATACCTATATATATATATATATATATATATATATATAGGGGTGGTTTGGAGCTATAAAGTAGGATACATACGTATATGGACGAAAAAATCGACAGACAGACTATACATATATAGCTATAGGTGAGAGCTAGAGGGTAGAGACTAAAGAGAGCCAGCACGAGCGGCGCAGAGAGCGCAGGTAGGTAGTAAGAAGCAGAGTAGGCGGACTTTCGGTCGTTCACCTCGACTAGCGGACGGCCGGATAGCGGGACTACGACTCGAATGGGGCCCAACGTGGCCCAACGCGGCCCGCCGATGGGCCCATCGCCGACTTGCGACTTTACTTGTGAGGTGAGCTTCTTCCCTCGTTTACCTCGCGCTATTCTACCATTATACTTATATACCTATACCTTTCTTTCAACTCTTCGTCTTATTCTCGCGATGCGAAGCGACCGGGGATCCACTGCCACGTGCATAATCCAGGACGACGGCGCGACCTGGCGCGATTATGCGACGTGTCAAAAACTTGCCCCCCCCCCCCCCCCCCCCCCCCTTTGTTCCCATCATCTTTTATACCATCACTAATCGGTGTATCGGTTTGCCATACGAATATTTGATTTATTAGAGAAAATTTGAATTTTTCCTACATATCTATACTATTATTTTCAATTATCCCTCGTCTTCGTCATATCAGGAGCTCAATGTCCAGAATGTATATATGCCATTACAGTGCATAAATACCTGATACAGTAATTTAGTCTGTACCTATTTGCTCTTTTGTTGTTGTTAGGTGAAAGTTTAAGTTTCCCACGAGAAGACGTGTGTAATGTGTTACATAGGTAGGTTTGATATGTACCTATGGGTGTGTGTGTGTATGCGTGTACCTACTTTGTGATATATGTAGGAAAGATATGTGAATAGACGAGTATGGCTATCGTGGCAGTGAGTTCAAAGAGACTCTGCTCAATGAGCAAATAAGCGTATGCATGTACTACGTACGTATGTCAGATTCCTATATAAAACGAAATAATACCTATCGAGATAATTAGGTATGACGAGTGAATTGAAAATAAATGATAGTTTCGAAAGCTACTACGTGTCGTGTACCTATACGTATGCATGTATATACATACTTACGACCAAAGAATTTTCCATTATCTCAATTGTTATACCTACACGTATTTTATTCCCTGATCTTTGACGATTGTACTATGATCTATGATATAGCACATAAGAGCTCACATCGTTCGATCTAATGAAGATCGTATTATTTTCGTCAAGATCGTGAAAGTCGTGTATTATGATCAAATATTCTGTACCTAACGTTTTGTTTTTGCAAAAATCAAAATAGTCGGATAGACAGTAAAAGAAGAAACAAAAGGAAAACAAACAAAAAATTCCGAAAAATTGAGAACGAAATGACGAAGAATGAAAACGTAAGGAATTCCCTGAGTATATAGGTATGGTATGCGAATGTATGTCTTCGCTAGCTTTGAATTTCTATAGTGCAATGTGACTTCGGTCGGTAATTTCGTACCTTGAAATCCATTTAACTGACACAAATTTCCCCATTAGGCTGCTAGCCGCCTCTAACATTCTTCAGGCAACGGTACAACGATTCCTCTTGTTCCCACCACGCGATTTCAATGCGTGGTAGTGAAAGGCTCAATCGTGGTTTTAGAATTTTCATAATTCTGATCATTCCGATGACGTTTGAGGATTGAATTTCAATTACTTTCACGATCCAATGATATGTAGGTGCCTGTTTCAAGAATATTCATTCATTTCGACGATCTATCAATAGCGATTTTCGTGTTTTGTACGATTCTGTAGACATGTGTTATTCCAAAGATACTAAATATACAGTATACTTCTGGCGATACGCTTCAATAAATTTGAGGCGGATTTCAGTGATTTCACTTTATTTGCATACCTTCATTGATTCCCAAAATTGAACACATCGTTTGAAAAATATTCACCTGCTGTTGCCGATTCGAACAGGGAGCGGAGCGGAGGAATCTGCCGACTCCGCGATCTCATATGGCATACGTAGGTAGTATAATACGTGCCGATCTATACTATTTAAATGACTAAATTGTGCAACCTGACGCGCCGACGAAATGAAACGGGAACTGTGAACTTTGGTAAATTGATAATAGATACTCATGTATATACACCTATCAAATTCATATATACATGTATAGTATAAATAGCTGAATGTAAAAAGAAATTAACATTCTATTTCTAGGATTATCATAATATGGGTAACATATGATACCTAATATGGGGCTTTCCATGGAATACTCACATACTGAAACACTTTTGTACCTCAACCTTATACCTGCTTCATTGCAACTTGGTGGGTTCAAAGCTTATACCGAAGCTGGAGTAACTTCTATTTATTCCACATTTTCAGACCATTCAATACCGACAGTTCTTCCACAATCCGACTTCAAAGTGTCTGGGATCCTTTCAAACATGCTACACCAATTGATGTTCTGATACTCTAACAAGGTTTCCAAATATTAAAAATCCGAAGAATACCTGTTACCTATAATGTAGAATACTTTCTCAATCGCATTGGAAGAAATCGATTTTCATTGATCACAGAAAATGCATAGAAAACGGAAAAATGTGATGAAAAAATTGTGTTTCAGTATGTTTCAGTTTCACCCGATTTAATATCTCTTTCTAAAAAGTTAGATGAACCATCTTTTTTTGTTCACCTAAGATACCTGTTGGTATATGAATATTTGTAGTCATTTCAATCTTCTACTTTCTCATCCATTTTTCCTTGCCATTTTTTTTTTTTTTACTATTTCACACCGTTGAATAGCAATATCTCCGGTGTTTCAAGGGACACCACTTCGGAGAAGGTCTTGAAATGAGCGCCTGTCCATGCAGAAATTTTCCTATTTTTTTGAAAAAAAATCGTTCATGTCTCATTGGACGAAAAATGTGATTGTACATAATGAAGTTAACACTCGAACTTGGGATATTGAAGGAAAGGTCTCAATCAATCGAGGCGAGTCAATTCAGTGTACGTTGCCTGACGTTTCGGCAGTGATGTTCTGCCCTCATCAGAGGCTATTTATTGAACAAAACCATTTTAAATTGAAAATTAAGTCGTACAGAAAAATGTGATTGTTCCTTCATTCGGCATGAGATGGTTACTTCCGGCCGTGGAGAAAAAAAAATTCTTGCAATAATGTTCCAAGATTCCGAACTACAGCCCTTTGAAAAAAGCAATAATTTAAAAATCGGAAAATTTGGATAAAATCGAATCTCAGTCGGGGAGTGGGTAAAAAATCTGAAATAATTCGCTGGTCTTCTTCGTATCTCGTACTATCATATAAAGAGTCAACATGAAAATCGAAGAAGGTCGGATCCGGAGCATGGTCGAGTTGGCATGGAATGCTCTATATGTTGTTAATTACGAGTATATCCTCACGCTGAGGCAATAATAAATAAACATAAATATATAATATTGTAGCTAAACATCGCGCGATCAAAATGATGATAATATCATTATTTTACCATTGTATGATCTATATCTCTATACTATTACTATAGCTATAATATACGTTCATGCATGAGTATAGCGCGCTGAAGGAAAGTCAGAGGCCAAAGCCGGTTCGCCGTTATGTCTAGATATCTACTATGATAGGGTATTACGTTGTCTGGTTCTAAGTAGTACGGAACTTTGGAAGATATACTTATCGTATATATATATATATATATATATATATATATATATATATAAATAGCATAATCTAGTCTTTTTTCTTGTAGGCATACAACAGGCAATCAAATTTCTTTTCAATTCAATTGATTCTTCTCGTTTTTCACCCATACCAATGTGTATAACACACGTCACAGTTTTCTCAATGTCGCACGGTAACTACATTCGATTATATACGTTGAACGCAAATGTATTTAAAAATGATAAAGCAAGAATGCAGACTAAATTCGGGGCTTAATTTATTATAATTATTGTTATTGAACTCTTTCTTGCAGCGGACTATTTTCAGGCACATTTGATTATTGTTAACCCGGATATTCGTTTATTATATACCTGTGTTCATTTAGTAGTCTCCTAATGAAAATCTACCAAATAATTTTACCTCGTTTTTCTTAGTTAACATACGGCCATGAGGCTCATGATGAACGTGCAGGTATGTCAAGCTTCTATTCCTCTATACTTTAAGCTGCTCTGCATCGTGTTCTACTCCAACATATATCAAGAACAACGGCGACGACAACGAGAATTGACGATCGCAGATACTGCAATGGGTGTATGTATGTATGTATGTATGTATGTATGTATGTATATACATACATACCTATTATAGCAACAGTAGCAATTAACTAGGCCAACCTGCAACGGACACAGACTCCTCCTCAGGGTCTCTTAGGTACAAACATACCATGTAGAGTACCTACAGATATATGCAATATGAATATCTAGATAATGATAATACTTCTGCAACTATACAATCTTCTGCTCTACTATGTGGGTCATGCATGGGTATATATAATACATACCTATCAGACCATTTCAGCAAATAGAGAGAAACTTGTATGTACGTATGTCCTACAGGCATCATGAGCATTTATCATAGTAGTATTTCATATTATAACACCATTGATCGTAATTATTGCAAGATGCATCGCTCAAGATGTGTTCTATAAATGTCATCCTGCATGTATGAAATTGTTTAATTATCATCACCCATCGTCATTGTTATCGCACAGAAGGATAGTATATTTCTGATAATAACAATGACGAGAATGATTATAATAGTCGTTTGAAAACGTGGGGATCTGTATTTCGCAGGTTGGTGAAAAATGAAATCGAGCATACAGCGTGCAGCCTCAAGGCTCGGCTCGTCTTGTCTTGTCTTAAATTGTCTCGTCTCGTCTCGTTTCGTTCGTGTCGTGTTTGTTATGAAGACTGAAGAGACTGACGGAATAGTAGGTTGGTTCAAGCTCGGTTAGTATCCCACCACGACACCACCGTACAGAGTGGTCTCCGATGTTGCTGTTGCTGCAGTCACAGACACCGCTCTAAACTGTACGAAGAAGAAGCGAGCGAACGTAGTACCTATCTACCTACCTAACCAACTTACACCTACATACGTACACTATACACATACCTACAAGCATAGTTGTTTGGTTTCGTTTCGTTTCGCGTTTGGTACCAGCCGGAGTAGCCTGGCACGACCGAGTAGTATAGTTGTGGGCCTTCTTGCCTCTACAACATTATACAGACGTAACTCCACTGCACCTATAGGTCCCTACCTACCTACCAACCTACCTATACCTAACGTTGATATTATGACTATACCTATGTATGGTATAATTTATGATATGACATTGTGGTTTTTTGATTTGACTGTCATATTTTCTTACTGTTTGTGACTCAACGTCTTATATCGGTCTAATATGTTATCCCGAGGGGATATTCGCTCACTGAAGTCGCAAACTGCTTCGAAAAAAATGAATGCGAAAATGATATGGAAATCGCTTGAAATCATGAAATCAACTTGAAATCAATGAATCCGAAGCTAGATTTCATGATTTGAAATCGCCTGGAATCGCCGCGTAAATGAAGCAAATTCTGGTTGATTTGCGTGAATATCGCTGGAAAATATGCAAAGGAATCTTGAAATCGTATGTGCGATCACTTGGAATCTCTTGATATCGCTTGAAATTCATTGAAAACGCTCGGCACTCAATCCGCATGTGAATCGCCCCTAGATGTTACCTATATATATCTCAATTTAGTGTTAATTTTTATTCCTAATTTTTTATCGCTGTCCACATGTATATATATATAGTAGGTACATATTTGCACGTAAGTTTGATCCTCGTGGTATGTAATGTAGGTATGCACATGATATTGTCTTTGTCTTCGTATTCTCATATGTTATTTCATTCTCTTAATTGCAATCATATGTAATCCGATATTCTTGTATTAATGAAATATCATTTGTTTGTACTGGTACATTACAAGTTGATGAGTAACACGGTTTTAGTAACTATATTAATTATGCTATAGTATTATTATACTCACCTCAAGCGGTTTTTGTTACTTCGATCTGAGCTTTATATATATGTATATATATACACAATACTAGTATATTGTGATAGGTGATTGGTTTATCATAGAGGAATATTATCTCATTCGTATCTATCTATTGGTATATATGTATATCGCGCGTCCCAATGAAGAGTAATTATTACTACAATATAGTTTGGTTATGATCACATTTGGTGAATGATTTTTAAGGTGAAATCCGTGTAACGCTGCCACGCGTTTAGAAGGAAGAAAAATATATTATACTACAACTACAATATACTTATATATAACCTGTTGTATACGACAATAATTTAGTATCAAGATTCGCCAAGTACCGTATTATATTATCTTTTTTTTGTACTTGGCGGCGATTCGCTACCGCGAATCTTGATACAATCACATACAATAAATTTATCTGTTTGTTTTATTTGTTTTTCCAGATGGAGGTATGTGCCCGGGCGGCACATTTCGGTGTCCCGAAGGAAAATGCATACCTATGTTTCTCGTATGCAATTATCAGAGCGATTGTGAAAATGGTGAAGATGAACATCAATCTTGTGGTAAGTAGTGGATACCTTATATCTACATGTAAATAATCATTCGTTCTATGATATGAACAATTACTTTGGGCTGCAGGCTATACATATATTTTACAATGACTCTTATATAGTAGTACATAAGCAGCTACAATAGCTGTGCATCGATATGCACGCACGTGCAAAGTTAATCGAATTCCCGCGGGGGGGGGGGGGGGGGGGGGCAGCGGCTCGCTTAAATATTTACCAATAGTGACTACTATTTTTATTTTCACTTTTTTCTCATTCCAATGGAACGAGTTTATTGTGTGTACTATAGAATACAGAGCACGAGCCTTCATTATCGATTATCGAAGCTTTTCAAACCTTAAAGTGTGGAAAATAACTATAACTAACTATATACGTTTTGCTCATTGACCGATTGATTCATTGATTCATTGATTGACTCATAGCTCAGATTTTCATCCTATTACGCAGTATTGTAGCATACACCTGTGTATGTGTATATATATATAGATATGTAAATCTGGAGATTATAGGGAGAAGTTTATATAGGGTGATGTATATAGTTATGTATGTGTGTTACTATATGTACTATACCACCACTCATATTAATTCAGCTATATGCGCACGTGCGTTCATCCGCGGTATAACAATTTATTTATTATTCACGGCCCTGTAGAAGTAACGGCGAGTTGGTATGTCCAGTTATTATTATGTCTTTTTGACGTGTCGTATATATACCAGCTTTCATACGACATATGTATACGTATGTGGTATTCGATTTCGAATCAACTAAACCCATCGAAAACTTGGATTTTTCACCCGACATTTGATATATATAATCGATATATATTTATTTATTTCTATTCAAATTCTTAATTTCCAATAGATCTGATCTCAATAGTATTATATCAATAATTATGAATTTTTTACCACTACTTGTAATTGACGAAATTTGTATATCATCCTTCATCTAGAACAGTATACAAAGTATAGGATGTATATTGGGTTTAATATCATCAGATGTTATTTCGCTATCAAATTGGATTGGTGTGGAGTCGACAGAAGTATAAAATTTCTTCACAAAATTGAAATTTTAGGGACCAGGGTTGAGTTGACGTTCTGCTGAATAAGTTCTATTATTGTTTGAATGCCTGAAAGTCCAGAAATCGTTTATTACTCGTGGAAATCTCAGACTACAGTTCATTGATCGAAAATTCGTGTGATCAATACTACTTAGTTTCCAAGATCAAAGAAGATGATCGATATTTACCAACCAAAGTTTTGAGCATGGGGTTACGCGACCGATTTTGGAATTTTTCCGAATCTCGGTCTCGTTTTTTCACAACACTTCGAATCGATTGGGAATTTTTTACAAAATAATTATGCTAGTGTGCGGTCTGGTCAAATACCGCAATATCAATATCGTACGAATTCTTAAGATATTTATTTCGCTGCGAGACGGGATTTGAAGTCATGTTTTACAAATTTTTTGATTGATAATTAGTAAGATGATTTTCTGAATCTAGTTCACCGGAGCGCACTTTCAGATACCTGTACATACATACAATCATTTTGGAAGAAATTCCAAATCGATTCGAAGTTTCACGAAAAAATGAGACCGAAATTTTGAAAAACTCTAAAAATCGGTCACGTGACCCCGTGCTCAGAAACTCCTGGAACGTTAACGCTATAGTACACAAATTTGCACGAATGAATAAGTTCCCTATTTCACACTCGTATGTGCTCAATGATTGGTCGATTTGAATCTTCGGTAACCCATAAATTATTAGGTGCCTCGTAAGAATGATTCAATTTAATCTAATTTAAAACGAGCATCTTCACATTAAGTATAATATCTGCGTATGTATTATATCAGCAATAAAAACGAATGAGAAGAAGCGAAAATTCATCAACGACATTGTGAGAAAACGTCTCTGAAACTGAAATGACAAGGCGAAAAAGTGCAATTCGATTTTTTACCTTGGCGATTGAGTTTCAGAACCGTTTTTTATAATTCTGATTACAAAGATTTGGTTTTTGTTCTTTTATATTGTTAGTAATATTCTAGTTATATTCCTGCCTAAAGCGACTGTACTTCTTTAATCGATTAATAGTATATATACTTTTCGAACAGCACCGCCAGATTGCGATCTGGGACAAATATCTTGTGGACAATATGTTTTCAATAAAACGTATTGTATACCGCCTTACCAAAGATGCGATAGAACTGTCGACTGTGTCGACGGTACGGACGAAGCTGAGTGCAGTAAGTTATTTTACCATATTTTTCTTCTCTTCATTCTCTATTTTCAGTCATTCTTATTCATTTACCTATCATGCGTTTCTTAGCCCATCAGCGATTTTACACAATAATTTTGCCCGTCCCTTATTTCCTATTTCTGTTTCTCTTCTCTTCCAAGGTAAACCAGAAAACTAATTCAATACAATGAATGAGTAATATAAAAGAAATTCCATTATATCACAATGGTATCCGCACGATAGTATGTTGATTGCATCAAAATAATTATTGTTACAGTATACTATCCTCTTGAAAAACTTGTACGAAAATGTCTTAGCATGATAATGGTACAATAATAATATTATTAATAACAATAATAATACTAATAATGCGTATTATCCATTCCACTATATTTCGAAAAATATACGTGAACCATACACCTATCTATATAAAATAAACAAAAATATAAAGTAGAAGAATAAATGGGTTTTGCCAATGAGTTTTGGGTTTTTTCCTTCTACACGTATATAGTATGTATACGTACCACTTCTTTTTCTTACCTTATAATATTTATGTTACATAAATTAGATACACCTGCAGAATTATACGTTATATATGTATATACATTATTTCAGACGTATAATGAGAACTGTTAATCATTCTCTGTCTCAAAATGAAGATGAAAAATTATAAAATTATAATCCGAATGTTTATTTTATTTGATTGAACTGTACAGAAGTTGTAATAATCATAATACGTGTATCTTATGACCTTGACCGTAGCGAGAGGAGATTCTTATCCCGGGCTGATATTTATATTCATTCACAATATATTTCTGGGAAAATCGATACACCCATCTACAATTATGTAATAAACACAACGTATGAACATCCAGACGTTATTATACGTTGACATTATTAGTTATGTATAGTATAAGATTTATAATCTTATTTTGTTATTTTCTGTAATTCGCTTTTCTTTCCTCAAACGTATCGAGAAATAAATGTATCAAGAATAAAACTTATACAGATATTATTTTTTGTGATATTGTTGCGTTAGTGTTATGAACTTGAGAGCACCTTGTTAAAATATTCTCTTATAGCTTACAGAAAATGTCAAACCGACGACTTTAGATGCTCGGCGACACCGGATGGTCCTTGTATACCTAAGGAAAAAAGATGTGACGGCTATTTAGACTGTAGGAATGATAAAGATGAAGAAGGATGTATCGGTCTTGGAGCCAATAGACCACCTTGTAGACTCGATCAATTTAGATGTAATACTACGCAAAGATGCGTCGAATTAAGTGCTAGATGTAATCATAAAGATGATTGCGACGATAATAGTGACGAGGAACATTGCAGTGAGTATACCATATTTATTGTAAATTACATTCATTTTTCACTTTTCACTGTATTCTGGTTTTATGATTTTCATTGAACAATTTTTTTTCTTCAAAATTATTATTAGGTTTTCCCCCATGTAACGATGACCAATTTAGATGCGCTAATTCTCTCTGTATTCCTACTGGATATCGATGTGACCAACATCCTGATTGTTCTGATGGTTCAGATGAAGATAATTGTACAACAGCTTCTTGTCCACCCAATAAATTTACTTGCCCTAAAGGAACTTCCAGAGGAACACCACTTTGTATTAATAAATCACAACTTTGTGATGGGAAAAGAGATTGTCGCGATGGAGCCGACGAGGAAGATGCTTGCTGTGAATATTTTTTCAGCATTATTGTACCTGGACTTATAATTTATCCGATTTTTTACACGCTCTTCAATAATTTTTGTTTATTCATTCGTAGCTACTTCTCAATGTGGAAATTTAGGATGTGAACATAAATGCCAAGCTTCACCATCAGGGGGTGTTTGTTATTGTCCTTCTGGATACGTTCTGGCCAACGATACTCGGTCCTGTTTAGGTAAAATCATAAACAATGATATTCATGGCAGTGATAATTGATCATTTTATCAATCAAGAAGAAGAAAATCTTTATTTTAAAATTTTAAATCATAAATATGAAAATAATTATTTACCATCTCGAAAATTTTGATTACAGATAGGAACGAGTGCGAGGAATGGGGTTTCTGCGAACAAAAATGTCTGAATATTGAAGGCTCTTATACATGCAGTTGCGTTAGAGGCTATGTACTTCATGGAACTCATCAATGTAGAGCTGAGAGTATATCCCTTCTTGAACTTTTGCTTGCTCAAGATCGTGCTGTAATAAGAATGTCAACTAGCGGAGAGGACCGAAGAATTATAGCTAACACAACCGGCGCAAGTGGCATAGATTACTTATATTCGAAAGGTCTTATTTTCTGGAGCGATATTAAAACTCGTAAAGTTCATTCCGAATCTTTAAACGAAGGAAGCGCCACTATAGTTAGTGCGGATATTTCTCTTCCTGGATCTTGGGCTCCTGTAGCTATTGCCGTTGATTGGGTAGGGGAAAAAATTTATGTCGCGGATTCGGTTGGACAAAAAATTGACGTTTTTGAAATAGATGGAAAATTTCACGGCGTCGCTGTCGGTTCCAATCTCACAAGTCCAGCTGACATTGCTCTAGATCCTACCGTTGGCATTATGTTCATCGCAGACAGTAAACAAGTCCTGAGAGCCAACATGGATGGAACTTCAGCTTTTCCAATCGTTTCTCAAGCTGCTTACAAAGTTTCTGGCGTCGCAGTAGACATTATTGCTCAAAGAGTTTACTGGTGTGATTCTTTGCTCGATTATATTGAAACTGCGAACTATAGGGGACAAGGAAGAGTCATGGTACTGAGAGGAAATCACGTTCCGTCGCCTACGAGATTGACTCTTTTCGAAAATAGGATATTTTGGACTGATAGTACCAAGCAGGCCGTTATGAGCGTTGATAAAACCCAGGGAAATTATTCCATACAAAGTATATTTAAAACCAGAGATGGCAAGGGAGTAAAAGCGCTTCATCCGCTTATTCAAACTCCTGTACATAATCCTTGCGGCAATGCTAACGGAAATTGTCAACATATGTGTATCGTCACAGCTGCTGGCAGTGGGGAAAGTGGACTTGGATATCGATGTGCTTGTCATATTGGATGGAAACTTCGAGATGATCTGAGAAATTGTGATGTGGTACTGGAATTCCTCATGTATTCTCAACAACGGTTCATCAAAGGAAGAGTTCTAGACCCTGTCATAGAAGGTTTCAGTGATGCTATCCTTCCAGTTGTTTCTAGAAGAGCTAGATTTGTTGGTCTTGATTACGACGCTCACGATCAATATATTTACTATAGCGATGTACTTCAAGACGTCATTTACAGGGTGCGTCGAAATGGTACTGGTAGAGAAATTGTTCTCGCTAGTCAAAACGAAGGTGTTGAAGGTTTGGCCGTGGATTGGGCGGCTAAAAATTTATACTACATCGACTCGAGGAAAGGAACACTGAATGTTCTAAGTACTCGAAACATTACCTACCGTAGAACGCTACTCAAAAATCTCAAGAGGCCTAGAGCTATTGTCGTACATCCTAATCAAGGATTTATATTCTTCTCAGAATGGGATAGACCAGCTAATATCAGCAGAGCACATACCGACGGATCTAATTTAATGATTTTTAAAAATCTCACTCTTGGTTGGCCAAACGGTTTAGCTATTGATTTTAAACAGGACAGACTGTACTGGTGTGACGCATTACTGGATCATGTTCAACATTCTAAACTCGATGGTAGCGATGTCAAAACTGTTAATTCTCGACTCATTAGACATCCTTTTTCAATCGCCATACATGAAGAATGGATGTACATCACTGATTGGAGATTAGATGCTATTATTAGACTCAATAAAGAAAGTGGAGAACAAGAATCCGTCCTCGTTAGAGAACCTGCCACCAATAGACTATATGGCGTTAAAGTATATAGCCACGAGGTTCAAACAAGAGGAAAAACTCATCCATGTATGATTAATAATGGCGGTTGTGAAAAATTATGTTTCGCCATACCAGATAACATGACTGATACTTTTGGCGGACCTCAATTATCAGCTATCTGCGGTTGCCCGTATGGTGAAAGGCTCGAGAATAACGCCAGAACTTGCAGCGCCGACCCCGAAACTGAACCACCAGTCCAGGCCTGTCCTAATGCCTGGGATTTCACGTGTACCAATCAAAGATGCGTTCCTAAGTCCTGGGTTTGTGACGGAGATGATGATTGTTTGGACAAAAGCGACGAGGAACAAAATTGCACAAAACCTACGTGTAGTCCTCACGAATTTCAGTGTAAATCTGGCCGATGTGTTCCAATGAATTTTAAATGTGATACTGAAAATGATTGCGGTGATTACAGTGACGAAACTGGATGTCCTAATGTCACGTGTAGCTCGAGTCAATTTACTTGCGATAATCATCGATGCATTCCAGCCACTTGGAAATGTGACTCGGAAAATGATTGTGGTGATAGTTCTGATGAAGGAGAATTTTGTGCTGCTAAAACTTGTGCCTATTTTCAATTCACATGCCCAAGATCGGGACATTGTATTCCTCAATCATGGGTTTGCGACGGTGATAACGACTGCTTGGATCACCAAGATGAGATGGATTGTCCTCCAGTTACTTGTTTGGGTACGCAGTTCACATGCGCAGATCAGAAGATGTGTGTTTTAGAATCTTATAAATGCGATGGAATTTCCGATTGTAATGACGGCAGCGATGAAGTTGGATGTCCATCTCTAGCTCCTGATCAATGCAACGCTGATAAACAATTCCAATGCGTTAGCTCTAGCATTTGTATTCCTAGAAGCTGGTATTGCGATGGTACTCCTGATTGCGATGATAAGTCTGATGAACCTGATACTTGTGGGCAAGTTCATTGCCAGAATGGTTACTTCAAATGCAATAATTCTCGATGCATTTTCAAAGCTTACATTTGCGATGGTAGAGACGACTGTGGAGATGGTTCAGATGAGGATACCAGTCTCCATGCTTGCGGTCCCCCAACCTTCAAATGTGAATCTGATGAATGGCAGTGTCCAAATGTTACCAATAGGTGAACATTTAATTTTTGTAATATATTGTTCGAATTATCTAAAAACTTCTTAGTTGCTGTAATTTCCGAACATCATTACTAAACACTTTTTGAACTTTTCAAACAGGTGCATCAACATGACGAAGGTCTGTGACGGTAAACTAGATTGTCCAAACGGTGGAGACGAGGGTTTGGGATGTGATTTAGAGGAGTGCGAACATCAAGCAGGACTTTGCAGTAACGGTTGTATGAAGACGCCTTTCGGAGCTCAATGTACATGTCCAAGGGGCGAAGTGTTAACTAAAGATGGTTTTGAATGCGAAGACTTGAACGAGTGCGATCCCCCAGGTCGCTGCTCTCAAACTTGTACAAATATTAAGAGAAGTTATGAATGCAGTTGCGTAGAAGGGTATCAACTTGATGCAGATAAACGTACTTGCAAGGCTTTCAATCACAGTTCAGCATTTCTCATTATTTCTAATCGGCATACAATTCTAGTTGCCGATTTACAAGAACAGGCTTTAGAACGTGTTCCTATTAACGTTGAAAATGTAGTTGCTACGGCTAGCAATATGCATACTGGTACTATCTTCTGGTCTGACATGAAATTGAAGAAAATTTCTCGATTAGATCGTGGTAATGATCCTCAAGATGTTATTTCGACTGGTTTAGACCTCGTTGAAGGTCTCGCTTATGATTGGATTGGACAAAATCTTTACTGGCTCGATTCCAAGCTTAACACTATCGAAGTCGCCAAAGAGAATGGTACTAACAGGATCGTTCTAGTCAAGGAAAATATCACTCAACCAAGAGGAATGTGCCTTGATCCAAGCCCGAGCGCTAGATGGCTTTTCTGGACAGATTGGGGTGAAAATCCTAGAATTGAACGTGTCGGGATGGATGGAACTAAAAGATCGACTATCATTGACACAAAAATATACTGGCCGAATGGTTTATCGCTTGATATTGCTACCCAAAGAGTATATTTTGCTGATAGTAAACTTGATTTCATCGATACTTGCTTGTATAATGGGACTGGGCGTCTCCAGGTTAGCTTAGAATCATTTGTCCTAGACATTCGGACCTAAAAACTTCAACTTCAACCTCTGAGGATGAAGAATTAATAAAAATTCTTCCATTTCCTGTTACAGGTTTTAGCCGCGTCTCATTATCTGCTTCATCCCCATTCTCTGACGTTATTTGAGGACACTTTATACTGGACTGATAGACAATTAAATCGAGTTTTATCTGCGCATAAATTCAAGGGAACGAATCAGACTGTAGTATCGCATTTGATATCACAGCCATTGTCGATTCACGTACATCATCAGGCTCTACAACCAATGACTGTAAATCCGTGTGAAAAAACATCTTGTGAACATCTCTGTCTCTTGTCACCAGAGAACCCTGTGGGATACACTTGCAAATGTCTTGCAGGATTCAAACTATCTCAAAACGATGGCAAATGCATCGAAGAAGAGATACCTTACTTATTGCTACTAAGAGGATCTCAGATCGTCGATGTTTCTTTGAATCCAGGAGATGTTACCACCGGTTTAATTACTCCTGTAGTCGGAGTCGAGAGTGGAAAGTGTATTGATTTCGATAGACGAGATAGAATGATTTATTTCCTTCAAGGCAAGGACGATGACAATGAAAATGGGACGATTTGGACTATCCCTTATAACGGAGGAAATAAGACTCAGTTTCCAGATCCTTCAGGTGAATCTGGTATCGTCGGTTCTGTTTCTACTATTGCGTTCGATTGGTTGGGTAGAAATCTTTTCATTGGTAACAAAATTGCTTCTAATATCGAAGCTATTAAAATCGATGGTAAAAATAAATACCGAACTATTATCATTGCTAATAATGGAAATAAAAGTTCTGTTGCCAAACCTAAATCGATTTGTCTTAATCCTAACGAAGGACATCTGTTCTGGATTGACGAAGGAGGATTTGGAGTCCCTGCTAAAATCGCCAGAATTAATATGGATGGAACAAATCCTATGGTTCTCATTGAAAATGTTGATAGACCTGAAGCTATCACTATCGATATACCGACCAAAACTGTTTACTTCAGTTCCCAGTATCCTAGTTTCATTAAATCTATGTCTAGTGACGGTCAAAATGTAATGACAATTCTAACTGATGAAAATAATATTGCGCTACCTAAATCTATCGGAGTTTATGAATCAAGACTCTACTATTTAGACCCTCTTTTCGACAAGGTTGAAAAAGTCGATCTACCCAATGGCGGTAATCCACAAATAATTATTGACAATGACTCGGATCTCAAAACTTTTACTATTCATAAAAAACGAGCTATTGGTTCTCATCCTTGCTTGATTAACAATGGAGGATGCAGTCACATCTGTATTCCTTCATTATCGTCAACTAGAATCTGCGCTTGTAGCATCGGGTATAAAAAAACTGGAGATAGTACTTGCGAACCTTTTAAAACTTTCGCTGTTGTTAGTCAGCTGGACGTAGCTAGAGGCTATAGTCTCAAAGATCCTAAGGAAGCTATGGTACCTATCGCTGGTATTGGACACCATATTTTACATGTTGATATTCATTACGCAGCTAACTGGATTTATTGGGTGGAATTTAACCGAGGTATTTGGAATGGAATCTTCCGCACTAGACCGAACGGAACCGAAATTCAACCAATTATTAGAGACGGTATCGGTTCCAACGGAATACGAGGTCTCACGATCGATTGGCTCGCAGGAAATCTCTACTTCTCAAATGTATTCCCGCATGAAAATTACGTTGAAGTTTGCCGCCTTGACGGTAGCAATAGAAAAATACTTGTCAAAACTACCACCGACGCTCCTAGAGAACTTGCAGTTAATCCTATCAAGAAATTACTTTATTGGATCGATTATGGGCAGCATCCCAAAATTGGAAAGGCTTATTTAGATGGAAGCAATTGGACCCCGATCATCACAACTGGTATTAGTACTCCAAGAGATTTAACTATCGATCCTATTACTCACGATGTTTATTGGGTCGATTCTACGCTTGATATGATACAGAAGATTTCTTATACTGGCGGAAACAGGCAACCGATTAGACGAAATCTACCTAATCCTATGGGCGTTGCTATTTATGGCGGAGATGTTTATTGGGTGGATAGAAATCTCGCTACTGTATTTAAAGCCAGTAAATTACCTGGAAATACTTCTATGCCTCAACAAGTGAGGGCCAATCTTCCAAGGCTCAGAGATATTGCTATATTCGATCAAAATAGTCAACCACCAGATGCTACGAACCTGTGTACACAAACTCCTAATGGCGGATGTGAGCAATTATGTTTTGCATTCCCTACTGCCCACCAAGAATCTTTCAAATGCGATTGCGCTACTGGAAAACTATCTGACGACGGTAAAAAGTGTGACTTTGTTGGAGAATATCTTATATTTGCTACTAGGACTGAAATTCGTGCTATTAATTTGGATCCACGTGTTTCTGCGCTTCCTTTTAAACCTATCGGTAATCTGACCAACGTTGTTGGCATCGACTATGATTATCAAGATAAGAAATTACTTTTCACACAGATCAGACCATGGGCTAAGATCGGTTGGATGCCAGCTGACAATCCTTCATTTAAAGAAATACATGATTTAATTACTAAGGGTATCAATCCTGAAGGAATTTCTTACGATTGGACACAAAAGAAAGTTTACTGGACCGATTCTTCTAACAATAGTATTTACGCAATGAATATCGATGGTTCGCACTCAGTTATGATCGCTAGAGTCGATAGACCGAGAGCTATAGTCGTTGATCCTTGTAATGGATCTTTATACTACACGGATTGGGGTAGATTTGGTACTTCTGGTAAAATCTTCCGTACAACCATGGCAGGTTCTTTCAAAAAAGCAATTATTGAGAAAGATTTGTCACAGCCGAGCGGATTGGCGATTGATTATGAAGAGAGAATGCTTTACTGGACAGACGCTGTTAGAGAGAATATTGAGAGATCAGATATGGAGGGTCATAATCGAGAAGTTTTAGTCTCAGCAACCATTTATCCATTCGCCATAACCGTTTATCGCCAATATATTTATTGGACCGATCTTCAACTTCGAGGGGTATTCAGGGCAGAAAAGCATACCGGTGCTAATATGATAGAGTTGGTTAAACGCCTTGAAGATTCACCTAGAGATTTACATGTCTACTCAGCTAATAGACAACAGTGTAGCGTCAATCCATGTAATATCACGAACGGTGGGTGCGATCAGTCTTGTCATCCTGCACCCAATGGCTCTGTTGAATGCAAATGCGACGATAATAGCAGATCTGTGAATGAGGGAAGAATGTGTGTTTCTAAAAATGTCACATGCGACGACACCAAATTTGCCTGTAAAAACGGAAGATGCATCTCCAGAATCTGGGCCTGTGATGGTGATGACGATTGCGGAGATCGATCTGACGAGGATGTCAGATATTGTTGTTAGTATTACATCATCTGGGTAATTTTCTTGGTTTTTCAAATACGACTGTTGATCTAATTTTGTTTTCCACGTTTCTTTCAGCACATCATTCCTGCAGTTCAAATGAATTCAGATGTAATAATGGTCGATGTATATTTAAATCATGGAAATGCGATCACGAGAACGATTGCAGAGATGGAAGCGACGAGCTGGATTGTACATATCCGCCGTGCGCGAATGGTGAATTTACTTGCGCAAATTACCGCTGTATTCCACAATCTCAAGTTTGTAACGGCGTTAACGATTGCAAGGATAATACAACTTCTGACGAAACGCACGAACGTTGTCCTCAGAATACAACGTGTCCTTTAAATCATTTGAAATGCGAGAAAACAAACATTTGCGTTGAACCTTATTGGCTGTGCGACGGAGATGATGATTGTGGTGATAACAGTGACGAAGATCCGTTACATTGTGCTCAGAGAACTTGCCCTCTAAATAGTTTCCGCTGTCCTAATCAGCGCTGTATTCCTGCTACTTGGTATTGTGATGGTGATGACGATTGTCTTGACGGTAGCGACGAACCTCCTGAATACTGTAGATCTGAAGGAAGAACTTGCTTTGGCGATCTATTTACGTGCGATAATGGAAATTGTATACCTAGAATTTATATATGCGACGGGGATAATGATTGCTTGGATAATTCAGATGAGGATGACAGACATCAGTGTAGTAAGTTTATTTGTTGATAATTATCAAAATTGAAGAAAGGGAAAATTTGTTTATCTCTCATAATTTCCTCTACTTTTAATTTATAGATGACAGAAAATGTGACGAAGAAACGGAATTCACATGCGCGGCAAACAAGGCATGGAACAAAGCTCAATGTATTCCTAGGAAATGGCTGTGTGATGGTGATCCAGACTGCGTGGACGGTGCCGATGAAAATGTTACGCTTCATAATTGCCCAGAGCCAACTCCTTGCGCCGATAACCAATTCACTTGTGCAAATGGTCGTTGCTTGAATAAAGGATGGTTGTGCGATCATGACAACGACTGCGGGGATGGTAGCGACGAAGGAAAAGACTGTAACAATAAATACAAAAATTGTACCGCTCAAGAGTTCACCTGCAGAAACTTCAAATGTATCAGAAAACAATTCCAATGCGATGGACAGGATGATTGCGGAGACAATTCAGACGAATTTGAATGCAGTATGTTGATTTTATTAGCCTCAAGTATTTGAAATGATTTCTTCTGCATCGTTCACACCTGTTTTTTCTTTCATTTTGCTGCGCAGCTAAAGGAAAAAACAGTACTTGCGCACCTGGAGAATGGCAATGTGCTCACGGCGAGTGTATAGACCAGCATTTAGTTTGTAATAGGGAACCAGATTGCGCTGATGAAAGTGATGAACCGAGACATTGTAACGTCGACGAATGCGCGAGAGTCGAGTTGAACCAGTGTGGACATAAATGTGTTGATACGTTGACGGGTTTCAATTGCGAATGTAATCAGGGATACAAATTATTAGAAGATGGAAAAGCATGCTCTGATATTGACGAGTGTATTGAAACTCCTCAAGTTTGTAGCCAAGAATGTGAGAACACTCCTGGCGGCTTTTACTGTAAATGTAATGAAGAATGGTATGAACGAGCTGCGGATGAACACACTTGCAAACGTAGAGATAAAATCACACCTTGGGTCATTTTTACGAATAAATATTACATCAGAAATATGTCCGTCGATGCTTCTATATATAATCTAATGCATCAGGATCTTATAAATGTCGTAGCTCTTGATGCTGATTATAAAGAAGAAAAACTTTACTTTTGTGATGTTACTGCCAAAACTATTTACAGGTTTGTTGCTATTCTTCAATAATTTTACAGACATCTTATAATCTTGGATTGTTATTTATTTATTTAAATTCCCTCTTTATTTCAGAGCTCCACTATCAGGGGGTGAAAAAGAAATTGTTATTCGTCATGATAGCCACGGTTTAGAAGGGATTGCAATTGATTGGGTTGGACGGAAACTTTATTGGCTTGATCGACACTCTAGGCATCTTGATGTATCTGAACTTGACGGAACTAGCAGAATGACTTTACAATCTGGCATTGCTGATCCTAGAGCTATCGCTGTTCATCCTGGAACTGGATATCTTTACTTTACTTCTTGGCACCTTCAGGTAATTTGACGAACATGAACAAATAGATATGAAAATCAAGTCTTACGATTTACTTTCATTAACGAGTAAAAATATATTAGCAAGAAAGAATCTCGTCGATAAAAATGCATTCATTCAAAATGAAAAATGTGTTTTTTTTAGGCTTACATAGGAAAAATAGGAATGGATGGTAGTAATTTCACCAGAATATTAACTTGGACAGATGATATAGCTTGGCCAAATGCGTTAACTATCGATTACTTTACTGATAGAATATTCTGGGCAGATGCGCACTTGGATTATATATCATTTGCAGACCTCGAGGGACATAACAGACGTGTAGTAATTCACGGATCTGCGGTGCCCCATGTATTTGCGATAACTGTATTCGACGATTCGATATTTTGGACAGATTGGAATCTCAAAATGATAAGCAAAGCAGATAAATTCTCTGGAACGCAATTGAAAGTTATTAGCAATACCACACATAGACCTTACGATATTCACATTTACCATCCTCTTAGACAATTACCTTATAATAATCCTTGCGCACAAAATAACGGTGGATGTTCCCATCTTTGTCTTATTTCTCCGCCTGATAAAAAACCAGGACCCACGTCTTTCAAGTGCAAATGTCCAAATCAATTTATTCTCGATCAAACTGGACTCAATTGTATCGCTAATTGCACTAATGGACAACACCACTGCGGTCCTCCTGATGAAAAATGCATCCCTTGGTTTTGGAGGCAAGTAATTTGTTTGTTCTTTCATTTCTCATCAATCAACAACTTGGAAATAATAGACCGTATGAAATGAATTTTGTCTAAAATTATAGATGTGACGGTGAAAAAGATTGTAAAGATGGTTCCGACGAAGCTGGCGGATGTCCAACTCGACAATGTAAACCAGGAATGTTCCAGTGCATTAATGGCAATTGTACTCCGAGCGCAACTGTTTGTGATGGAGCCGATGACTGTGGAGATAAATCTGACGAGGCTGAATGTTCTTCTGACTGCCCTGAGCTTGAATTTAAATGCAAATCTAACGGCCGGTGTATCCATGATTCTTGGAAATGTGATGGAGACGCTGATTGTAAAGATGGAAGTGATGAAGACCCTCTTATATGTCGTAAGTTCTATTTTGAGCCAATTCGTTATGGGTTTTAGATTGTAATTACGATTTTTGTTATATTCTGTTTTGTTATATCTTGTTATACCAATTGTAATTTATTTATTTTCATCACAGACAATAGAGCCTGCGATCCAGAGACTGAATTTAGTTGTGAAAATGGTAAATGTATACCCAAACTTTGGATGTGTGATTTTGACGATGATTGTGGTGACGATAGTGATGAACCAGCTTATATGTGTCGGCAAAAAAATTGCACAACTGGATGGCAGCGGTGTCCTGGTCAATCCAATTACCGCTGTATACCGAAGTGGCTTTTCTGCGATGGGAAAGATGATTGTCGAGACGGATCTGATGAGAGACCTGAAAATTGTCCACAATGTGATTCGAATACTGATTTCAAATGCAGTAACAATAGATGCGTTCCTAAAGCTTGGCTATGCGATTTCACCGATGATTGCGGAGATGGCGGAGATGAGGCTGATAATATCTGTAAAGGAAAATATAGGCAATGTTCAGAATCTGAGTTCAAATGCTCCAATAGCAAATGTATCGCTTCAAGATGGAAATGTGATCACGAAGATGATTGCGGTGATAATAGCGATGAAATTGGGTGCCAAGGATTTGTCTGTAAAGTAGGTTTCACAATTTTGATCCATGAGAAACTTCAATCAAGTTAAAAATTATCTTAATTTATCATTTTTCAGAATGATACGTTCCAATGTGCAAGCGGGCATTGTATTGCTTCTCATCTACGTTGTGACGGCGTTAGAGACTGCAAAGATATGAGCGACGAGATTGCTTGTCCTCCGAGATATCCTGGAGGGCGTTATTGTCCTCAATCACGATTCCAATGCGATAATAATCTCTGCGTTTCATTTTCTGATCGTTGCGATGGTAGCGATGATTGCGGTGATGGGTCTGATGAGGATCCTGCAACTTGTGGTAAGAGTTTGAAAAGAAAGAATCTCAAAATTTGTCCCCATTTTTTGTATAACACTAAAAACGTAGAATTCGAATAGGCGTGCGCACAGTAATTGCTATTACCTGCTGCTGGTTTCACCTTATGTGATTTCTACGTTGTGCAATCGTGATTTACTTTGTAGCTGGTTCTAAATAAATAAATTAAAAAATAATATCATTGTGTATTCTTTACAGCTACTTACAATTGCGACTCTCAGTGGAGATTCCAGTGTGCTAATCATAAATGTATTCCAAAGTATCAACTGTGCGATGGTATTGATAACTGCAGAGATGGCTCAGACGAAAATAATATGACTATATGTGCGACTAAAATTCGTCAGTGCGACATCAACATGGAATATACTTGCGCTAATAAAAAATGTATCGACAAAAATAAACTATGCGATTTCGCTGACGATTGTGGCGATTCTTCAGACGAATTAGGATGTCGTAAGTTTTAAATTATTCTAAATTCTCGGAGGTGACGAAAAATAGTGATTGTGAATGAAATAATGATTATGAGTGATTTAAAAACTAAATTCTGTATAATCCGCTTTTTACAGATCATAATAAGCAATGTTCCGAAGGAGATAAAGGCGGGTGTTCTCATACTTGCCATAATATTGGCGGCGGTGGTTACATCTGCGCTTGTCATCCTGGATATATAATATCTCAAGATAATCATAAGCATTGCGAAGATATCAACGAGTGTGCTAAGGATTCACACCACTGTTCTCAGATTTGTACAAATATAAATGGTTCTTATTCCTGTTCATGTCACTCTGGTTTTCATCTATCGGATAATCTCAGCGGCGTATGTAGGGCCGAAGATGATAAAGCTTATATATTATTCGTTAACGGTCCTGAAATCAGGGCTTATAATGTTCATGATAAAGAAGAAGAGGACGTTGTCGCTGATGAAACACGAATTATGGCCATTGATTTCAATCCTAAACTGGAATACGTTTATTGGATTAATTCTCACGATAATACTATCAAACGATCTTACATGATTAACGCTAGTAATGGCCAGGTCAAGATTGGATATGCCCAGGATCTCAACATCAAAAGTTTGTTTCGTATTTTAGGATTCAAAATACTTAATCAACGAATTTATCCAACTTTTGATACTCAAAATTCTTATTTTAGGTGATGCGCAGCGTACAAGCTTGGCAATCGATCCTATTTCAAATAATCTTTACTGGACCGAAATAGACTCAACTGGAACGCGACCCCATGGCAGAATTATGGTTTCTACATCAGATGGACGGTATCGTCGAAGTCTGGTAACTCTTGGTCTAGAAAATCCGACCTCTATCATAGTCGATCCTCAAATTGGTAGCATGTTTTGGACGGATGCGGGTGGACAGCCAAAAATTGAAGCTGCATGGATGGACGGAAGTAAAAGACGACCGATAATAACGGAGAGAATCCATAGCCCCAGTGCCTTGGTCATGGATCATGCTATGCAGCATACGTTATACTGGGCTGATAGTAAAGAGAATGTGATAGAATCTGCAAGACCGGATGGTTCTAATCGAAAGATAATTCTCCGTAGTGCAAATCTTCGACATCCAATATCCCTGGATGTTTTTGAAAGCAATCTTTATTGGACGACTAAAGATACTTGGGAGTTATTAACGCAGGATAAATTTGGCAGAGGTGTACCTGTAACCATCATTGAACACGTTAACGTTCCTGCTGGCGTTAAAGTTTATCATCCGCTTAGATATAATTCTTCATTAAGAGATCCTTGCCATCTTAGCATATGTTCACATTTATGTCTACCTGTACCCGAAGGACATAAATGTCTATGTCCCGATAGTGCTGCACCTAGACAACCTCAAGCTAATGAAGTACACTGTGATGCTGCCGTTGAGAGACCTAAGCCTTCGCCTAGGCAATGTCCTTGTCAGAATAGCGGACTTTGTAGAGAAAATGATGATGGCAATTTGGAATGCTCTTGTCCACATGAATTTTATGGCGATCATTGTGAATATGAAATTCTTGCTGCTGAGGTTGCAAATAGTACTGTCGCTATTGTCATACCTATCGTCGTCGCTTTCTTACTTTTGCTTGGCGCTGCAGCTGTTTTTATTGTTCTCAAAAAACGACCTTTGTAAGTATTTTTGCACGAATGTTGAACGATTTTAAAGTATTCAGAATCTAGTTTCTGGTTTTTATGCAACGCCTCATGCTTCTTTCATCAAAATTTTGTGTCCCATACTTCAAAAGTTCGAAATATTGTAGGAAATTGACAATTTCTTTAGTATTGATTGATCTCAGTCAATATTTCACGTTGGAAAAGAATAAAAATACAGACAAGCTTCAAAATTTCATCATGTAGGAAATCTGATTTTTACTCTAATCTGCAGCGGAAAACCCGGAGGTCTTGGTAATCTCACTGGAGCACAAAGTGTTTCTTTCCGGCAAGGCAGTAATGTAGAATTTGGAGCAGCAGCAACGGAAAGAATGGTAAATTATTTTCTAACTCAAATTCTACTCAATGAGATCTTGTAGAAACCCTATGTTCACTTTATTTATATATTTTTGTCATTTCTTTCCACAGGAGCCGTTGGATGTGGAGTACAATTTAAATGATATAAATAATAAGAATCGAGATTTTAGTAATCCGATGTACGACGCGGTTAACTCTGAACATGGTACAGGGGCAGGAGGAGGAACAAATGGAACTAGTGGAAGCGGTATTTATGAAGTACCTGCTGAGATGAAACCTTCAAGCATACAGCAAAAGGAAGCGCCTCAGCTACATCTTAAGAGAAAAGAGCTCGATCCAACACCTATTGATTCGGGTAAAGATACGCAGCAATTAGTCGAGGAAGATAAGTCAGAATGTTGATAGATTATTTGTTTAATATACACATATACATATTGGTTTTTTTTTTTTTTTAATTTTAAGATCGTTAATTGAATACTTCTGTTATATATCACATTATATTATATTATATCCTGATACATAAATGATATACCTATTCAGGGTAAAGCTGAAATGGCGCAGCCCGCTGGTACTAGTGGGTTCCTCATAAAAAAGCGTTTCGAAAATTCTTTTACCATATTTTTCTATTATTCATAGATTTCTCGTGATAGTTAATTAAAATGTAGCAAATCTGGCGCATTGTATAAGCGCAGAGCTCGTCGGTGAGCCACGCACATTGTCGTGTAGGTGCCTCACACTTGTTCCTAAGCATGTTCACTGATGAGCGCCCACCTAAGAAATGCGTCTGATTGGCTACTTTTCAATTAACTATTACAAGAAATCTGTGGATAGTAGAAAAATATTGTGGAGGAATTTTCAATACAATTTTTTACGAGAATCCGCTAGTATCATGGGCGTGCGCCATTTCAGATTCACCCTGCATATATATATAGGTATCTATATTATGAGAAAAGTGAAAACAGAGATATTTTTTCGAGACTAATACCCCAAGAGCAAGAACTTTACATAAGAGTTGCAAGTTATTGATATTATTAATAAATAACGAATAATTTCTATTTAATAAAAAGACAAGATCCCAAGCTGAATATCTCAATATTATATCGGTGCAATATATTTTATAAATAATAATAATACCTAATTATCATCATCATTGTTAAATAATTAGAGAGATACGAAAGATCCTATTTTATACCTTGGAGTGATATAATAATGTTAATCATATAAAAGAGTCAAAGAAAGAATGAAAATAAATAAATAATGATGAAACACATTTTAAAAAAACATACATGGTGCAATTATGAAGTATATACAAACACACACGTACGGCCATATACAATTGTGGTATTTTTCTGTTTTGGTATTTCTAAAATGACGGGCAGCTTGTATATATATATATATTACTCTATACTATATTAGATTATTTCATTTTCATCATTTTACCAACTTAGTGAGTGAGTAAAATACAACAAGTTAATGAATGAATAAATTTAAAAGAAGCACCTGGTTTATAATTTATGATTAGGTGAGAAACAAATTTTACTATTTTTTTTTAACTGATATGGGTATGTATTGATAATAATTATAAGTAAAATTTAATAATATTGACACAGATGATATGATATGGTATGATTTAATGATAATTTTATCATTACATGATTATTTTTATTTCTACTATGAATATCTATAGGTGGGGATATCAATGAATTTTTATATGCAATAATGTAGAAATAAATTGTGTCATTATGATGAGATATGATTTGTGCACAAGTCTTTTTTTTTATGTAAATATGATATAATATTATTGCAAAATACCGTAGTTTTTTTTTTTTTTTTTTTTTTCTAACTATTTATTTAGATATATATACATTTTTCTAATTCCATTGAAATTATTCACAGTAGATATATGGAAACGTGACGAAACATTCCATATCACAGAGATAGATAAAAAGAATGAAAGAAAGAAGTATCGAAATTATTTCAAATAGTCCTTAATTATGGTTGCATCAGTGGGTACATGAAAGGAAACTATTAATACGTATTTATGATATCAACGACTAGTGGTAATTAACGTCTAGTCGTTATAAGCACAGAAATTTCAACGCCTATCATTGAATGCATCAGAATATTATGTGTACACGCATACACGTGAAAAAAATGGTAACTGAAATGATCGCAATAACGAATAATAATTGGACCAATTAAATATTAAATATAGTATTACATAGTATACATATATTTATATAAATATGTTATAAAGTTGAGATGAATATAGTATTATATATAATACATTATAATATACATATAGTATATTTTGTTATGAAAAAAGAAAAAGAGAAGAAAAATAACTTTATAAATTATGCAGTCCAGTATAATTATCATAATATCTAGACAAGTATATAACTATACCTATACAGCCTACATATCTGGATTTGTGATCTAAACAAAGTATATACATGTATCTATATTACCTGTAAGACAGTATGGTATTTCGTATATGATAATCGCATTTTTATTTTATTTTTTTCTATTTCCTTCTTTTATTTTTAACGGTGAATGGAGTTCTATTTTCAATAATTATATTTCGGTTTCGTTTCATCTTCCAAAAGCAAACGTATTTTTCACCATGCCTGTATACCTATACTATATCTGCAGTCTGTATTTGAGTCTCATACCTACATCTATCGTCGCACAGCAATATGTCAGGTATAGTAATAGCAGATGATCATAATAAATAAAATTATTACCTGTATACCTATATCTACTGCTAGATGTTGATTTAAATATAATTATTAATTAATTCAATAATTCTGATAACAATATTATATTGTATGTTTTCTCTATTAATATTAGTAAAACCAATAATAATGATAATAATGAAAAACGAGAAAGAAAGAAAAAATAATAATAAAATACAAATAAAACGAAAAGCCGATTTGAATGTCATATTATTTTTGTTACCTAAATTAGTAGAGTATACACTATACTAACTACACTATATGTTATATTATAGTATGTTATCGAATAATACATCAATTTTCAGTATATACCTATATGTGGGGATTCCATATGTTAAATTTATATTTTCGAACCCTAATTATATAATTAGCACTTTCAATTCTTTTGGATTCGTAATGTGCTATTGTACGCAGCTAAAAATAAGCGGATACATATTTTGTGATTTTGCGATTTGACAACTCCTTTTCTTTTTACAGTTGATTGAAGTTTTTGGTAAAAACTCAAGGAACTTGGTTTAGATAACTTTTACGCTGAACAAGTAGTTTTCGAGATAAACTCATTTGAAGAAGTAAAATGTTGAAAAATTCGAAAACTTCAACTAGCTGTAAAGTGAAAAGGAGTCGCAGTCGAATCACTAATTCAGATATTACGTATTCGCTCTTTCTTAGGCTATCATAACATAAATATTACAATTCAAAGAAAAAAATTGAAAAGTGGCGAGGGCTTGAAAATGTAAATTTGACATGGAATCCGGCCCCATTTATACACCGTTGGAAGTCCTCATTCGAAATGCGTCGGGATTTTCACAGAGTGAATCTCTTTCGAAAATGGGATCGAAATTAATTCGCATAGCTAATGCTTCTCTAAAACGCATAGATTTCGTATTATCGTCAATTGGAGATTAGGTGATGGAGTACGTTCTACAGGTACATACATGAACGGTCGCCTTTCAGCGTGTTACATGGCATCGAGCCATGCGTGGACCGTGGCGGCCGCATGCCCCCACAATGACACGCCGACGGATGGCCGTTCACAAAACGCACTTCACGTTATCTTGAGATCCTCGATTGGCGGTAACGGAAGATCTATGCATCTTCGAAAAAAAATAACCATGGAAATTTCAATCACATTTTCAACGGAGATTAAACCCTGTGAGAATCCTGTTGCGGGTCTGGTACACCGGTGAGTAACATGCTTATGCGTTGAGTAAAGATAATCTAGTATGCTCTAAACCGCCGAATTATACGTTATACATTTTTGTTCATTTCATTAGATAACGCGCGCGAATGATGAAAACTACAAAATTGATAGTATTGCATATGCCTTATACCTATGTTATAATATGAATGATTGTACGCAAGGTTATCGCAAATATAATGAATTATTGTTGCTGCAGCTCATGGTTAATACAAGCTTTGAAACATGACGTAATGACCCTACCAGCAAAATGAGTGCACGCACGGCGTGTCCACTTCCACATTTGCGTCCAGTCTGCCGTCTGACATCAGAATCTGCATTATTCAAAATTTTGCATAAGCTGCTGTCAGATGGCAGAAAGTCACTGCCTGTGAAGATTCTGTATTGGCTCTGCAATAGGACTCCCGACCACAGAGTCTTCTAAAATTTGGCCGAGGGAAGGCAAAGCTACTGTAGGCAGCTATAGGGAACACAATATTTTCTGCAACCCTGCGTATTACCACAAATATGTGAATATAGACTACGTTTCTATCGTAGGGTCATAGTCGGGTCAGGATTGAATTGAGCCAATGAATGACGAGATTTGAGAAGAAACTGTAGTCTTCCTCTCTAATCTTAATTCCCATTGGGTGAAATTCAACCCCAACTCTGACCCTACGATGGAAACGTAGTCACAGTTAGCACCGCGTGGTTAGCAACGCGGTCTGTAAACTCTCGCGCGGTTTTCAAGCATTAATTGTATTACATGTTCGTCCTACTTCCGTGACTCTGATAAACTACCAAATGTATAAGGTCCGTCTTTATTCTACGATATTATTCTTTCTCTGCATACGTTACATACAAATATTTATATCATATACATACGTTATGTCTACGTTACAAAGTATACTAATCGCAGCTAAAGCAAATAAAATAACACACCACGATTTCGTATTCCAAGTCAGATTCTTGACTTACTCCAAATCTTCCATGCCTGTCGGAAGCAGAATCGTCAAAATTCTCTGACTATTGAAAAGTTGTGCGGTGACAGTGCCTGCGGAACAGATGTGTGGAGTAAGCAATAATGATTTTATTATTTATACATTATATTAATATACTATACAAGCGTACTGGTACTGAAAGCTGCGTTTATTGTACGATCTTCTCGGTTTTCTCCTCAATGTCTTGTTTCATTATTGCAATAACACATACACATACTTTTTTTCTCCTAATCATCTTGACTGTGAACACGACGACATTTTATTCGTACAATATTTTCAAATTACGGTATAAGATATAAAAATTAGCGAACGATATTACTGACGTATAATTTTTTTTCTGCATGTAGTATAATACATACCTATTGTTCAAGCCTATTATGTATAGTTATAATTACATGGTCGGAATATTTGCGGATCTGTTGAATATATAATAGGTATATAATATTATACGTTATAGTACATGTATGCAATTATAACTATCATTATTATTGTCAGACACGCGATAACCCACATGACCTATAACAGTATTAAGAAAAAAAAAAACGCTCCTACTTCAATAATCTGGATTTACGTACTATACAGCTAAAAATATTGTAATCATAATGCATAGCTATTTGAAAGGCACATATCAGAAGCTGCATTATAATATTATTGCAGACGCATACTATTGCTGCAGTTTGACTTTAGCTATATTATAGTCGCGAGTTTTTCAAGCAAAGACAAAAAAAAAACAATCAAGAAAACACAAATACAGAATAATCTGCAGACCAAAAAATATCAGAATAATTATAATATTACTAGATACTATAGTGAGTCTGGAATTTATGATAATTGAAAGGAACGAATATATTTGATATACTTTTATTACGAATGTGGGTCTCATACAGTAATAACATAATTTCTATACCTATTCCACGTATACTATAATTATAAAAGTATGATCCCGGGACTTTAGTGCGCCGGTCGCGAATCTCCTCTTGCTATACGTAGTGGCCACAAAAGTGAGGAGGAACTAAAGAAGAAGAAGGAAAACTCAGTGTATCTTGAAAACTAGATCTAGCAGAAGGAAATAGAAGAAGACAAAGGAGAAGAAGAGAGAAAATATTGAAAAGTGGAGGAATCGGATCTTAAGGTTACGTAAAGTGATCGTTCACGCGTAAACAATATTAATCCGAATCTCTAGAATAATTTATTGTCAACGAAGGAGAGAAAAACAAGAATCTGTAATATATAAATATAACAACGATAATAATAATAATAATAATAATAATAATAATAATAATATAACGTCATGTCGAGCGCTCGAATACTCAACGCCGTTATCGTAAATTGGTCAAAATCAAGTGGGACTGCGGCTAGTAGTAGAAATGGTGGGTGTTGGCCAGCCGGGTCAGTCGGCAGTTGTATTCACACGGCGTTTACTCCAGCTGTCATTAAGCAAGCAACAACGTTACCTCGTACGATGGCAACTCATCCAAATCAAAATGTTGATACTACGAAAGTTTTGAGTATTGACAATGTCAATCCTCATCTCAAACGAATGGAATATGCCGTACGCGGACCTCTTCTCATCAGGGCATTGGAAATTGAAAGAGAACTGGAAAAGGTGAGGTTATAATAAAAATATGTCTTTTTTCTTTAGTTAGGTTCATTTTTGATTAATTAATATACATACTATATCGTGAGAGATTATTTTCTCTACGGTCATGAAAATCCCCCGTTATTATCGTGGTGAAATAATAATACTAATAATAGGTTTAATATATTCACCAACGCGAACGTGGTGGATAATTACAATTGTCTCAGATTACTCGTTTCCTGCAATATGATACTTTCATAATATGACAACAATACGCAACATACAATGTATATACATGCAGTGTGGGTAGAGAAAGAAAAAACAATACATAGCTGTAGTTTATAGTGGCCAGTTATAAAATATGAATAAAACAATGAAAGTATCAAGAAACCCCAGTGATCCTCTTTTTCTCATGGTAACTGAATGAGGCTTTCATTTCGCATTTGAAAAATCGCTGGTTAGAATTTGAAATAAACTTGGAAATGAAGTTGAACCTTGCTTCCTTTTTATTATCATTACTACTTTTGTTCATGTCATTGAGCAACTTGCCACAAAACTCATGCGTTTTTTGAATTCACGCCGCTCAGCAGCAAGCAGAAATAGATGTTTTCTATTTTAAAATCCCAAATGAAAGCACTGTTTGCCTAGTTGCTGGAAAAATCAAGATCGCCCAGATTGATCACCGGGTACAGATTTCTAACTCGTTTTAAAACAACCCGTTTCATTCTCCTTTCCCACCCTGTCAACATACCGTATAGTATATGTGACAGGAAATATGAAGAGACCCTCATCAATTTATAGAGTTTATTAGTAAAACATTGCGAGAAATCGTAATTCCTTTTTTCTTGTCAGATTTGAAATTATAATTTTTTCTCAAATTTTAGTTCAAAGAATGAAAGAATATTGACTGTATTAGTAAATCAAAGATACAAGTTTTTTTTACTTTAAAATAGAAATAGGTGGATGAATTTCAAAAAATGATGACGAATGTTTACAAATTTGTTAAGGAACTCAAAGAGCTTTCCACCAATTCATTTTTCATTCAATATTTTCTAAAGTTAGTAGGAAAAGATAAGCTTCCAGATCCGGAGGTCTCAAACCGAAAATCTGGGTTGAAAAAAAATGATTGATCTATTCGAATTCTACATCTTTTCATTCGCTCACAGAAAATTGTTGAGATAATAAAGGTTTTCTAGATCGATAAGATTTAGCCGATATGGTTTTTTTATGTATGATTTTGTTGTATTAAAGTGATAAACTCGCCCCATTTACACTTGCAAGATATAGCTTATAATACCTCAAATCATATTGAACAAGCAAATACTTTGTATTATTAATCCATCAACAAGATTATTTCATCTCTAAATAATCATTGGCGTCTTTGTCGTCGTAATATTGATTTCTCTATATAAACTATTCAACAAGATGAAAGGGTCACCCCCTCATAGTCTAACCATTTCTAAACACACACTTCGATTGACCTACAATTTGGTATCCATGTAGATCGGAGCTTTCCTAAGAAGGACATGAATCTCCGACCGTGTATGCCTAACCGTTTCATTGTTGCATCCCAAAAACTAACTATCTGCGCAAAATCTAAGTCACAAGTTCATGGATCCTCAATTAAAATAAATTTAATATAAATGAATTTCCAAATCTGAAAAATGTATCAGAGTGGACCGTAAGCCTTGAACGGTCATAGGGGGTGGAAATGGGGGGGTTGACCGAAGATAGGTTTCTTCGTAGGCAGGATAACGGTGGGTGGGAGGTATCACATCAAATTGAGGATCCGTAAATTTGTGACTCTGATTTTTTGCAGCGGGTTAGTTTTGGGGTGCGAAGTCGAAACGGTTAGGGGTATGAGGTCCGCAGATTCATGTCCTTCTTGGGAAGGCTCCAATCTACGTCTCCACAAAATTTGAAGACAATCAAAGCATGCGTTTAGAAATGGTTAGACTATGAAGGGGTCACCCTTTAATTTTGTTGAGTAGTTTATATATATATATATATATACATATTACATAGTATTTTTTATGAGTTTATTGCTCTAGTGTTATAAATTTTGAAGATATAACTTATGATACCCTGAATTATAGTAAATGAGCAAATTTCTTGGAGCATTAATTCACAATTGAGATTATTTTATTTCCAGATAGTCATCGGTGTCTCTTTATCATCATACTATTTAGTTATTTATTTATTCATTCATTCGTTCTTTCTTTTATTCATTTATTCATTGATTTATATATTTATTTATTCATTTATTTCACCAGCATCAAATTTACAAGTGTCAATGCCGCCAAAATACATAAATACCTCTTTGCAGGTCTAGCACGACTTTACAAAAAAATTCCTTAACTAACATAAAAGATGGAAAAATACAACATCATGCTAATTATATTACATTAATTTTTTTATATATCGTTATGTATATACATTTATATGATCTAATAATAGATGAAAATCTACCAATTCAGGCAATACTCACATATCTAGCAGATTATTATCAGCAATCAATGTACCGACATATGTATCAATCTATTCATCATACCTATGTATATGGTTACAGTAAATATATTTATCTACTTGTGATTGTCAGCATATGTCGATCGTCAATTGACACAATATATTAACACTGCGTTACGTAATCCAAGAATATTAGACCTTTGAGAAGAGATCTATTTTCATCAATTTTTATCTATTCGGATTCATTTCTTACATGTAAAAATATCCATACTCACTCATTCTTGTACATATATCATCAATGATTTCTTCATTCATCTAGTTCTATCTACCCACTGATTAATTTTTGTAAACTATCTAATTTACACAAACAAATTCTATTCATTTTTTCCTCCAGGGTGCGAAAAAGCCATTCACTGAAGTGATTAAAGCAAATATCGGAGATGCTCATGCTATGGGACAAAAACCCATAACTTTTCTGCGCCAAGTTTTAGCTCTCACCGTTACCCCAGAGCTTCTAGATGATCCAAAGTTTCCAGAAGATGCTAAAAGCCGTGCTAGAGCTCTTCTTCAAGGATGTAAAGGCGGCAGCGTTGGATCTTATTCAGAATCTGCTGGGATTGAGATAATCAGAAAACATGTCGCTCAATACATTAACGACAGAGACGGCATTCCGTGTGATTATCAAAATGTTATTCTTTCGGGTGGAGCCTCCGACGGTATTAAGGTAATCAAATCTTGAGTAAAATATTCTCAAAACATAATTTTAGCTACTTTGATTATTTAAAAATCAATTTCTTGTTCATTTCTGTTATTTTTTTGCCAATATGGAGGCGTTTTTTAAATAATTTTTATTTGTTCTTATGTATTCCAGTCTATCTTAAAATTGTTCGTTGAGACTGTTTACGGAAAACCAACTGGAGTTATGGTGCCAATACCACAGTATCCTCTCTATTCCGCTGCATTGTCAGAATTTGGTTTAGCGCAGATAGGGTATTACTTGGACGAAGAGAATAAATGGGCGTTGAATAGCAATGAATTAGAAAGATCGATAAACGAGGCAAAGAAGACTTGTACTCCTCGTGTTCTCGTCATTATTAATCCTGGAAATCCTACTGGACAAGTTTTAACAAAGCAAAATATCGAAGATGTTATCAAATTCGCATACAAACATAATCTCTATATTATGGCTGATGAAGTTTATCAAAATAATGTTTATGATAACGAAAGCGCATTCCATTCTGTCAAAAAAGTACTTGTCCAAATGGGCGAACCATATTCTAAAATGGAACTTGCTTCGTTTATGTCTACATCTAAGGGTGAGCAAATTATTATTGTTAGGGAGACCAAAATAATTGAAGAAAATACTTAGAATTGATTTTTAATCAAAGTCAAAGCCAAGGATGATAAATTTAAATTACAGTTTTTATAATTTGCCTTCGTTAGAGTCTAAAAGCTTCTTTTCATTTTCAAACTAAAAAAAAAATAAAACTAGGTAAATTTTCGAAGATTTCCGGAGTATTGAAACAAAATTTTGTTTTTATTCTGTTGCTGTATGAATTTCCTCTTTTAGGATACATGGGGGAGTGCGGTCTGCGCGGTGGATATGCAGAAATATTAAATATGGATCCCGAGGTGAAAGCTATTCTGCTCAAATCTATATCTGCGATGTTATGTCCGACTATTTTGGGTCAGGTTACTATGGACGTTGTTGTAAATCCTCCTAAACCCAATGAACCATCCTACAAACAATTCCAACAAGAAAAATCCGAAGTATTAAAATCTCTTGCCGAAAGGTCCCGAATGGTTGTCGATACCTTAAATAGCATTAAGGGGATCAAGGTGAGAATTATAAATTTCATTGAACTATTCATTGAAGTCCGAATAAATATCGTTTTTATATTTTGGTAACCGAATTATGAGATTCTTTGAATATTTTTAGTTGGTTTTATCTGGTTTTCTATCTTTCATTTTCAGGCAAATCCGGCGATGGGTGCAATGTACGTTTTTCCGCAGTTTACTTTGCCTGAAAGAGCGATAAAGGCAGCTGAAGCAGAAGGGAAAGAACCGGACGTATTTTATGCATTTAAATTATTGGAAGCTACAGGAATTTGCATAATTGCTGGATCAGGTTTCGGACAAAAACCAGGAACCTATCATTTCAGAACCACTATTTTACCCCAAAAAGATAAAATTAAAACTATGCTTGCAGCTCTGAAACAATTCCATGAGAAATTTCTCATCGAATACAGCTAAACTCTAGATCAATTTTGCACTATATGGTTTTTTTTTTGTAATCCAATCAATTCAACTTCCTCTTTAGGTATATTCATTTTATTTAATTCATAATTTATTATTGTTGATAATTGTGATGTTAACGAGGCAATTGTGTTATTATCATTGTTATTATGATAATATTAACTAATTTGTACATACTATAAGTATAAAGAAACAAAAATGAAGATATTCCAGGGACAGATGTCTAAAATGGTAAACAACAAAAAAAATGAAAAATTATAGTATTTAATAAAGAAACTCACAGAAAAGAAGAAACTGGAAATACGAGTAAACTTGTTGTTTGAATACTAATTCTCTTTGTTTATTATTAGAATTCTGAATATATTTACATTGTTTTCAATTTTTATTCTATTTTCAAATGAATATAAATAATGATAATAAGAAAGGAAAGTTTACTTTTTATAATTGTTGAGAGAGCATTTCGATCTCTTTCACAAAGAATAATACATCGTTCTCAGTGACACCAGAATTTTGAAGAACTAATCTGAAGAAATTTGGGTGTTCTCGTAGCGGTTGATAAGTTATAAGCATCGATCCTTTTCGAACCATGTTTTCTTTTACTTTAGGAGCAATATTTTGTAATGCTTGTGTCAATTCTTCTCCCTTCAGATTTCTCTTAGATGGTGGTATATACCAGAAACATACATTTGTACATTCTGGTTCTAACAACAGCTTCCAGCCATCTCTTTCTCTGATTGTATCAGCAAAGTATTCAGATAATTGGAAAACTCTGTCGATGTGGGATTCCAGTCCTATTGATCCTTTCGCTTTCCACATAAACCAGAATTTGAACACATCAGCTCTTCTGCCACACTGTACATGTTTATCTCCGGAATCGTACGATGTATCATAAAATTTGTCTTTCTGAAATAGATAAGTTGCTTTTGCTCCATGCGCAGACTCCAAAAGATTTTCATGCCGTGTTAAAAGTGTTGAACATTGTTGCGGCGCTGCTAAAAGCTTGTGAGGATTCCATGTTACTGAATCGGCTAATTCTATTCCGTCTAGAAGGTTCCTATGCTTTTTAGAGACCAAAGCGCCTCCTCCCCAAGCTGCGTCTACGTGAAACCACATATTATGCTTTTTGCAAACTTCTGAGATTTCTCTCAGAGGATCGAAAGCTCCTATGACAGTAGTTCCAGCAGTAGCAGATACCATCAAAGGTACTGCGCCTTCGTTCAAAGCTCTTTTTATCTGCGTTTCAAGGTCATCGATTCTCATTTTACCTCGAGAATCTACTGAAACGTTGTAAACGTTTTTAGTACCAATTCCAAGAAAAGCGCAGAGCTTTTTTACGGAGTAATGTGCATCCTCAGATGTAAAAACTACTAGTCTAGCTCCATTGCTCAAACCAGTTTCTTTCAATTCTGGGAAAAGATAATGCCTCGCTATATTTATTGCGTATCCATTAGCCATCGAACCTCCAGGGCAGAAGATTCCATCACCTTTACCACCCTCCCATCCTACTATCTTGCGCATTTCTTTTAACACAACTTCTTCCATTACAGAAAATACTGGAGATACTTCAAATGTGTAAACCGAAGGGTTCAACGCATCTGTTAACCACTGTGCTGCCAAACCGTACGGATCAATTGAAGAGTATAACTGATTTATGAATCGGGGATGACCAGTTTTTACACTGTAGCGAATTACCCGTTTTGCCAATGAGAGCAAGTCCTCATGATCCAGACTTCCATCTTTGAGGTTCAAATCAATTGACGAGAAGAGATCGGTTGGCGCCGTCCATTCTACTACTCGATTGTCTCTCGATGTTCCCTGAAGACGGAAAGAAGAGAAGGTATGATAATTAGAGAATTTTCGCTTTGGGTTGTAAAATATTTCTTACAATTTGTCAATAATCGTTAGAACTAGTTTTATAATCTTGTAATTGAACAATTTGCAGACTTTTTATATTAAAAAATCATTATTTCTGAATTTTATCAGCCATTTGCAGATAAGTGAGAAGTTTTTTTTAAGTTTTCAGAGTCTTAGGATACATTCACACCATTTTCAGACCTTGGCATCAGCTTTTAAATTTCCAAAATTTATTTTAATCTTCTTGATATTTATTTCTTTGATTAACGGTTGAAAAGCAAATTAAAGTGGAACAGAGACTTTGTGTTTCATCTATTCATTACAGAATATGATTGAAATGAAGAGACTCTGGTATTATATCGTCAGGATATTTTTAATTTTTATCTCGTTTTCAAATTGAATGAAAAATAAGAAATAAATTGATTAATGATCAAGGCATTGAGAATAATTGGATTATTGAATTATAATTATCGAGGTGATTTCGTATAGGTGTATAATATACATTATAAATTCAGTATCAACCCAATTAGAAGAGAAAAGTGAGTCAATGTCCTTGAATATCTTATCTAATTATGGTATAATATAATGAATAGTCATACAACTTTGCATTTATATTATATTACTGTTGCATCTAAATTCTTTGTTTTTATCTAATAGAATTTGGCAGGTATATACCTTCATATATTCTAGTAAAGTATAGAAATATTATAGTTGCTCAAAATATTCGAGGAAAAACAAATAATTAATAACTACTACGCTAATTGATTAATGAAGTTTAAAAATTATTAGATACTAAAAATAATATTTCTTACCCTTGAATCAAACTAATAAATATTCAAACGATTATTAACAAATTCTTTGCAATTTCAATAGCCATGTCTCAATTCACCCTCATACTTGCACACTCATACTTGCGTACTTACGAGCCTTCTGTCCAAGCGTAAGGTGAATATGTAAGTACGCAAGTGTAAGTGTGCATTTGGGTGAATTGAGACACGGCTAATGACTCGTTCATTCTAACTTTCATTTACTTATTTCACTTATTTCAATTATTTGAAAAAATTATGGTACTGATATCCAAAATCCATGGCTCTTGATCTTCTATTATTCTTTTCACACTGCTGATTAGTGTCAGGCCCCAGAAGCTTTTTGACTGGGAATGGATGCGAAAATATCATCGTCGGAAAAACAAATTTTTCGCTAAGTTTGAACCCTATAACCCTTTTATTCACTCCGGAATATCGAAAATTGTGTTTTTCGTTTTCAATTTTTTTTTCAAATAGTGGGTACAAGTCTGAACGGTCACAGCAACAGTACGATAAGAAGATTTCCTAATTTTTTTTAACTGGAATTCCACGCGCAAACGGGTGAACCAATATGTAGTGTACGGTATGATGACATTCATGTCTATGATTTTTTTTCATTGGGATCACTTCAATATGTTCGAAGAAAGGAATTAATAACGAAAAACATGATTTTCTATATCCCAGACTGCATAAATGGGTTGTGTAGGATTGAGACTTAGTGAACATTTTTTTCTTTCGATGACGATATTTTTGCATCCATTCCCTGTCAACAAGCTTCCGGGGCATTTTTGCGATGGTTACGCAGCTATACCCTTTGCCACATTTGATCACTGTTTACAGAGAATTCAGTTCGAAAAATGGAGAAAATATTTATTCCCATAAATTAGGTTTGAAATTATGAAAACTTGATGTCGAAGAGAACAAACTACAAAGTACTTACATCAAATACAGCTTTTTCGATAACAAGGTCCATAAAATCCCTGAGAAACTTTTCGTGATTGTCTCTGGTGGGAAGACTTCGCCATGTAGCTTTTTGGTGAGAACTTTTGTGGGACTCATTATTATTCTCATTAGTTACAGACGATGAATTTTCCTTGCAGTTTGAACTTGTGCAGCAATTTCTTCCGTTCGATGAATTGGTTTTTTTTTCATGAATTGATGATCCAGAAGACAAAGTCAAAAAACTCAAATTTGTTGTCATGTCTTGGTTTTGATCCCAGCACTGATCTACTGCCCCTTGATCTGTCGCCGGCATTGCGCTTTATTATTGATTCTATACTCAAAGGACTGCTCTCGACTGTATATTTCGTTCAGCAAGAGGTACTCTACCTTTATAAGCTTTATGAACTGTTCCACCGTTATTACCAAGGACGAAAAAACGATAACTACGAACATGAAATCGCTCATACTTATATACTTGTACTAAAAAGGCAGGGGGACACCCCCCCCCCCCCCCCCCCCGCTTCGCTCTTTTATTCAAGTAGCGGGGTAAAGATTTCATACCTATTATATTATACTCTTTTATTTCATTTTATTTCACAGGAAATTCCTGTTAGGAATTCTATAGCTTTTCACTTTCAATTCCATTCATCAGCAATACGAAGAAAAAAGAAGAAAAAAAAAGAATAAATGATCTTTAAGAACTGGAATGACGTGGGGGACAATCCGGGGTTTTTTTAATATAAGAGGTGTGTAGAGTGTAAAGATATAGGCTCTTTTGTAACAGATGCACATTCAGCATATTTCCTTTGTAACTGCTTTATCTGCCTTCAAGGAACTTAACTGGGTAGTTAATTACAATAAGGAAAAGTCCATAAAACTCAGACGGTTTATTTACCTCTTATTCTCTACCTTCTGCGTTTTTGAATTATACTACTTCAATTTATTCCGATATAACAGATATTTTATAATTTTTCGGGAGGACATTCATAGTGTTTAGAGAGAAGAGAAAAGGAAAAAGAGATTTTGTAAAACTTCTGAAGATGAAATATGATTGTTCATAATTTCAAATATCTTCGCATTTCAGGATCAGAAAACAGAATGATCTACTATTCAACTATGAGAATGCTTCTTCTAAGTAAACGATTACAGGTCATTATCTAAGTGAATCCTGGAAATGAGAATAGGCAAGATAGTTTTTCCTAATCACGAAAAGAGGAAAATTGCGTTCTGATGCAATACAAACACTAGAGGAAATCAGATGTTGATGTATTCTTCAAGGAAACTAATAGATAGATGGGATATTGCGTTAGTTCGTAAATGGAACTAGCCTGATTGGCGCACATAAAGAGGAAATAATTCTACACAGATTAAAATTTCTATAGTCCACTGGAGAAATAATTATCCTAATTATCTTAATAGAGTTGAAACAGTCAGTCAGAGTGTATAACACAGTACAATAGTCAGCGACCCAGTATTAGACTACTTTTTTCAATTTTTTTTTTTTCACTTTTCTCATAAGTTCTGTCATAGTTTTTCAATACGAGCAATAACCTTGGCGATGAATATTTCAAACTGTAATAATCTTCGCACAGTGTATTTTATTACATAAGACGAAAAAATAGAAGAAATGAATAATAATGCAACTGCTTTAATTTTATTCATTTCTTTTTAAGTCCAATTCCACGTCTTTCGAATTGAACAATTAAAGCTTTTTGTTGCAGAGCAATTTTTTTTTAGATATTATGGATTAAAATTAAGCTGATTGAAATTTGGTAGCGACAAATAATTTGGTAACTTATTCAATTCAATTAGTCATCGCCGTTTTTTTTACTTTTATCATATTATTCATATGGCTCGCGATCAATTGGATTAATCACCGCGTCCATAGAGAGCTACAGCCTCGCCACGTTTTATTGCAACATATTTTTTTTCTGAAAGTAGTGATACTATGTGTACTTATATAATTATGCCGGTGACCTCTAAGAATATACATACATACATGCTATATATTTGTATATTTACGAATTACACAGATATAAAATTGATTTTTGCTGAGTTAAACAAAATGATGGTAAATGTGACTTTATACACATCTTCATGACAAGATTCATTCTATTTATATTTAGTTATTTACTTTATTGAATGCTAATCCGTATAGTAAAAACGTTATGATCTTATTCAATCGATTGTTTCTATGCTAATACGATACTAAAATCTTTGTTCAAGTTATTACATCACATAAATAGATTAATTTTCTCTTTTTTGTCCTCAATTTATTTTTCTAGGTATATTGATGATACTAATGATAGAACGCCTGATATATGGTAGTCATTGTTCGTTGAAAATCTGCAATCTACGTATAATTGCAGTTTGAAATATGCGTCATGTGCAATGGCAAGGAAATTCCCGGTGATGGCTTGCGTACCATGTGTACTACATAAATACATTACATTGAGTTACGTAAAATGATAATGACTTTGATGATGATGATGATAATAATAATATTTAAAACTCTTCTATTTCGGTATTCAAGTCAATTTCAATCAATTTATTTCATTGAGGCAAATCTCAGTAATTACAATCCAGCCCAGGGCGATTATACTTCCTATACTATGTTAGGGTTCATTAGGCTCAAGCTCCATTGAGCAATAATAAACATAGGAAATATAGTATAGATCAGTAGATATTATTACTACTTTCTTTACATACACTAAACTTAGTATTTTATTTTTCGATATTTGAAAATATTGTAGAAAAAATTCGCATCAAAACCACAATAGCGGGGGAGCAAGACCATTAAATTGTCCTTATTCATTATTGTTATAAAATTTTTGATACTTCTGCAACGCGTTAGTAGTCGACTTAATTATTATGTTGAATAATCAAGGACTTGGTTTCATTTCTTTCCTTTCCTTTTTTTTATTCTGTGGTCGAAATTGCGTCCGTTATAAATCGAAGGTTGAAAATACGGAAGTTTTTAAACGATTTTAATTATTTCCTGCCACATCTTCCTATACGCTTTTGTATTATATATGTATATTATAATATCAAACTCAAACATTGTACCGGTCATTTTGCATCAATTTCATCAGAGTTTGACCCTGAAGACCATATTTCACATTTGGTCTCGATATGTTCTTTTTTTTTCTTTAAATTTGTCTTGCATTATTATTATTATATATTATTGCTGTTGTTATTATCATTATCATCATCACCATCATTATTATTACTACTACTACTCTCATGGTAAAAGACTTTCGGAACTGGCTTCCATATATATTAGATATACATACCATGATCAGGTATTTAAATTTGACCAGGTTAATTGTGCAGCTCCACTATGGTGGATGAGGGGCTTCATCATATTTGAACGATTTCATTATTATTTAAACAAATTGCTATTCCTAATTTATAGTAGTAAGACTTGCAATTCATTTTTATTATTAAATAGCTGATTGGTACAAATTGTGTAATAGGTTGCAGTCTATATTCTGATTATTATCAATTAATCCTTCAATATTTTTACTAATTCATCACTTGAGCAATACGAGACAGGAATATTTCAGAATATTTGGCTTATCAAAATTTGATGATAAGAACTCGAAATTTAGTTAGTAGTTGATATGCTATTGAATGGATTGAATTTGTGTATGCCTACGTATTCTAAGAATTTCTTCAAATCTATTATTGCAACAAAAATTCCTATTCCGTATTATTGAGAGCATGACGACTTTGAAGGTCATTACATAAATCGTAATACGAAGTTATATTGCTAGTGAAAATATATTCACCAAGCTAAGAAGAATATGATTGCAAAAGTTAGATCATTTATCAAAGAATTCACAGTTTTTAATCTCTGTATGTGACTTTGTTCCCTGCTTATCCTACTTGTTTCTTTTCTTTGTTGTTCTTAATTTTCCTCTTTGTTCTCACTGTTATTAAATTCAAATTCTAACAAATAGCTTTGTAATTGTAAGAACCTATTCATATATACCTGTCTTATTTACATATCTATCTATTTATTCATTCATTTTACAATTATCAAGTTTATATGTGGATAATAGTATATTTGTATTTATATAATAGCTAATACACATGTGTTATATAAAATGACATAAATATTATCAAGATATATAATATATATGTATATAATAATCATTCTGTTTTTTTTTATTTCTTTTTTAGTAATTCATTTATTCATGTAAAAGAGATTTATTACGTACAATAGTACTTTCAACGCTACAACTTATTCATTCACTTATCTCTTTATCTACTACTTTGATCGATCATCGAAATGAAATAATTTTGAAAAATTGAAATTTCCACTAAAAACAAAAGAGAACGGAGAAGGAAAGAGAACGATACAAAAAAACAGATTCTCTCATCATTAGACTATTTTTCTACAACAATCTCTTCATTTCTGCTTATCTAATTCTTTACTAGTTTATTTATTCTCGAAAATATTCCAACTATGCACATAGTAGCAGAGAAAAAAAAGAATCAGACTGTGTTTCTCACCTGTAACGACCTAGACTAACACTTAAGACTTCAAAGAGAATCGGACCGAAACACGAGGACTAACTCAACAGAAAAAAAAAGATAAAAAGACAAATCATATGAGGTCAAAGTATGGTAAAAGTATGTATATAGGAAGTTGTGTATTGAATATATTAAAAAGTAATACGATATCACGTAGTAGGAGTATAATATAATAATGATAATAATAGAATCTTAGTAGTAGTATAGATAGTATAAGATTTTAGTTTTCCTTCCGCATTATTCCTAATTTGTTTGTTTCCTATCTGATCATTTCATTTGTTATCATAAAATATAATGTAATATAATATAATATAGTATACTAATACTTCATATACATGCATAATCACGCGACCTTCTATCAACAACGACAACGACCCCAATGTACCGTTAATAATAATAATAATTATGACCACGACCGAAATAATCCACGATCCATAATCATTGAAAACAAACATGAACGAATTTTTCAATATTTCTCCAGCCTACATGATATATATCGTGCTGAATATAATTATGTTTGTTTGACTTGAAAATTTTACGAAATACGTCAACTTTTTTAATCACCAATGCATAATTTTTGAAAGGAGGGAGCAAAAATTGAAAGCAAGACCTCTAACTTACAACTGCTAAGTTTTAAAATTCTGAATTTCAGATATCACAAAAGTATCTTTCTACATGTTCTGTAATCGTTCGAAACGATATTTGATATGAGGAAAAAAAAACGTATGCAAGTAAACACAATAAACGTATATTATTTTGGTTTTTACTATTTCTTTTTCTTTGTAGTGATAGTAGAAAGCTAATGATGATAATAATAATAAGGCACGTCATGGAAGATCGAACATCTGAATTGAATCTTTCTTTCTCTTTTCTTGGTTCTCAGTTTTATGCATTCCTTGTCTCCCTTCACTTTATCATTATTTATCTAAAACTTCAGCCAAAATATGCACCGCAGTTCGAACATCTTCTATTCTTCAATGCTAAACAGCATAAAATTCCTATTGGAAAGAAGAATATAGCGCAGAATAGACCCAGGCATGTGTAATCATCCTCGAGCATCCCTACCTGCGATAATAATTTCAATTAATTAGCATGTCTGAGTTCTTGGAATTAAAAAAATCGTGAAATATCAACATAATATCAAGAAATAGAATGAAGAGACAGAACATGTAGAATTGGTAATAATAAAACTATACTTACACGACAAGCAGGACAAGCACCAACCAAGATAATTTCTGGTACAATTACGGTTGTCGTGGCCTGTGGAGGAGCTGTAGCGCCATACGATGGCAAATATGTTCCGTGAAGAGGAACACCTTCACGAGGATAATAACCAGGAGGTGGTTGCCACGAGCCTAATAATTAAAATATAAATATTGTTGATAAAGAGATAAACAAATATATTGGAAATACAAAAAAATTGAAACTGAATTCATACATTTAGCTTCTTTGTGTTGTTTTCTTTCGTATTATTTAATACATACCTTGCGGCGCGCTTGTTATTGGTGCTGACGGTGAGTATGGGGGAGGTTTATCAATCGAGGGTTGTTTCTCCATTTCTATTTATTTCCAATAGATGATTATAGCTCTATACTATATTTCTTTGAACTTCGATGAATCACGAGAGAGAAGTTGTCGATGCCAGGCTGTCAAAAGAGTGATGTATGCTTGTATTATGTTCCATACATATAATATATACGTATTTGCGTAGTATACGTAGTATGTATGGATTTACTCTTGGATTTAATGTTAATCTCTTATTATTAGTTTGAGTATCTAGGTATTGACAGTGTGTGTCATTATACAGATGACGCATGAAATGAATTTCACAGGGCTTATATGCGATTCAAACTACTTATAACTAATTATTATAGATTCATACTTATTATAGCTCATTCACGGTACTCCAACGTTGGCAATAACGAATATAAAATATTAATAATAATTCTCTTTTTCTTATTTTTATTCTTTCCTTGCTGTTTATAATCCTGATTTATTATTTATCTCATTTTATTGTTATGATTATTATTATTGTTGTTGTTAATATACCGAATCACAGGATTCTGTCGGTAAAGCAGAAAGTCTCAAAATGTTCCAGAATCTAGAGAATTTGTCCGTCATTCCCTCGGTCAACGGCTAACCCGGGGCGTCAAACACAGTCGCGTATCTTGAATGACTCACGGCATTCGACGGTGGGTAACAATGCCTTAAACAATGTGTAACAACGAGAATTGAATGCGTCTTCAAGGTGATATTGTAGACCCATTTGCACCGGTTGTTACTTATTGTTCGAAGTATTGTTAACATTCGGAATCACGATTCGTCGCTACTCCTACACCACATTTCTGATTTGAATGAAACTTTTCCGATTGAATGCAATATTTTGGTGAAAAGTGGCTCACTATTCCATCTCGCTAAAATTTTTAGAAAATTCAAAGTTTTAGGGAGGTTCTAATTGTTAGGTCAGGTTTGTTCATAGGTGAGATTGGACAATCTTGAATTTCTGATAGAACTCTCCCGCAATTCGTGGAGATGAAATACTTAGCCCCTTTCTGCCAAAATACTACATACAATCGAAAAAGTTTCATCCAAATCGGATATGTGGTGTAGGAGTAGCGGCGAATCGCGTTTCCGAATGATAACAATACTTTAAACAATAAGTAAAAATAGGTGCAAATGGGTCTTCAAGGTGCTATTAAGGTGCTATTAAAGATTCCCGGCATTCAACAATAGGGAACAATGCATTCAACCACGTGTAACAATCGAGATTTCATCCGACTTTAATAGCACCTCAAAGACATATTCACCAGCATAAAAACCAATTGTTACTCATTCTTAGAAGCATTGTTATCACTTCGGAAACGCGATTTGTCGCCACTTCTACACCACACAACCGATTAAAACGAAACTTCAAGGACTAGATGCAGAATTTCGGCAGAAAGTGGCTAAATATTTCATTTTGCTGAAATTCCAGGAGAATTCAAAGTTTTTCAGGATTCTCTGAAAGTTAGGTTAGGTTCGTTTATAGGTGAGATTGCAAAAATTTTAATTTTCGATAGAAGATTCAATATTTCGTAGAAATAAAATACTCAGCCACTTCTTGCCGAAATACTGCATCTACTCCCCAAAGTTTCATTCCGATCGGTTGTTTGGAGTAGGTTGAGCAACGAATTCCATTTTCGAAGTGATAACAATGTTTTTAAGAATGAGTAACAATGGGTCTAAATATGTCTTCAACAGCACCTTAATAGCAGCTTAAGGTGCTATTAAAGACTCATGGCATTCAACCATGGATAACGATGCATTCAACAATGTGTAATAATGGGAGATTTCATTCGTCTTTAATAGTACTACATACATACCTCGATGGCACCCTAATCGTGATATTTCAGACATGATCCGTGATTTCAGACAGTTTTAGTCATTTGGCTGCCGTGCTGCCGTTACCTTAGCAATATGCCAACACCACGAAGGTGGCCGACACCAAAGAGGATAGGATCTTTGGCCGACACCAGCCGACACATCGCAGTACCAACAACGGAAAATCAAAAATGAATATTTCGATGTAATATCTACCTTTTTAACCCAATTTTCTTGACTTAACTTTCGAAAAAAAACTTGTTCTTCTTCACTAAAATATAGGTGTAACATACAATATGTAAATATACGTATAAAAATACTTTAATATTTGACATGTGCATAAACACAATCCATATGTTGAAAAACAATTATGTGTAGCTTAAAATAATGAATAATAAATACATATTACTATTGATACGTAACATACAATGATAGATATCGTTTGATATACCAATTAATTTAATTGATTAAATGATAATATACCACATACTACTTTATACCTGCTTAACGTGACGCAATGAAGTACTGTTTAGTGGGTTTTTTTCCTACTGTTATCAATTCATCGGCAAATATAAAAGCAATTAAGACACGAGAATAAATAAAAGAAACGAATATAAATACGATAATGAATTTTCAGTACTTCATCATACAGCAGTGATTTAATTTGTATATACCTCTCTTTTTAATATACATATATACATAACAACGTATTCATTTTACGAATGTGAGAAATATTGGAAAAAAATGCTGCCTACGTCAATATGCTTACTGAACGTATCTAACCTAATTTATAATGATCATTGCTGCAAAATTATCAAATTAATTAATAATCATTATTATTATTACAGTATTACAACGCGTTAAATCACTATTGTAATACAGATAAAACAAAAAAATTAACCCTAAACATTTTTTTTGGTACGACGATGCAAAATAATTCAAAAACTAGAGAGATGTTTATCGTTCGTGCTCTCGAAAAGATTCTCGCCGATCGGGACGTCAAACGATCCCATCTTTCACAACTTAAAAAATCTTGTGAATCTGCTTTAGGTGAGTGCAAAAAAAAAATATGTATTAATTTCCTCCTCCCATTTTTGAATTTTGAAAACTTATTTAAAACAAAAAAAAAGAGAAACAAAATTCTTATCTTTTATTTTGTTTCTTTTCATCGTAGACGATCTTCGAAATGAGATCAAAGAAGTGCCGGCGGTTGCAGGAGAAGAAATTACATCTAACGCCTTACCGTTGCCAAAAAGTGACAGTAACGTTATATCAGCGGAAAAATATTTTCTCCCTTTTGAACTGGCTTGTCAAAGTAAATCTCCAAGGATCGTTGTTACGGCTCTGGATTGTTTACAGAAACTTATAGCGTATGGTCATCTCACTGGAAATGTTCCTGATTCAACTGAACCTAATAAACTTCTTATAGTTCGTATTGTTGAAACAATATGTGATTGCTTTATGGGACCGCAAACCGACGAGGGCGTACAATTACAAATTATTAAAGCTCTTTTGACTGTTATGACTAGTCAACACGTCGAAGTACATGAGAGAACTGTTCTTCAGACTATTAGAACTGTTTATAACGTTTACCTCGCTTCCAAAAATCTTGTCAATCAAACTACTGCTAGAGCTACTCTCACTCAAATGATTAACGTCATTTTTGCCAGGATGGAAACTCAGGCGGTAATTATTATTTGGGTTTTGAATCGTTTTTCAAACCTAGAATCATCAGAAATAATCTGGATTTGATCAATATTGATCAATTATTCTTCAGAATGAATATCATTTAAAAAAATTCTACAAAATAGGAACTGAGAAATCGATACTTTCATCCCATGCTCCATCTATTGACCATTTCTGTATCAATTTATCCAATAGTCTTTATTTTTTTGTTACACTTGCATGGAAAATTTGACTTTTTATCCCTGTAGAGCAGCCATGGCTGATTTCCAACTGCTGTGCAGAAAGATGTTGGCGTATACACACATTGATAATGCTCCGTTTTCCGCACTAGGTTTCGATTTTTCCGTGCAGAAAATATAGTATTCACCGTATGTGCTTGCACCAACCTCTTCACTTTGTAGGCTGTCTTCTCTAGCTTCTCGTGACGTGTACTCTGCTCTGCAGGCATGAAAGGCTAAATCTTTTCTTACAGCTGTGACAAAAAATATCTTGTGTGGTTCAGATGGATAGGCAGCTACCGAATCCTGTGATTGCAGCACTCGTCTTTGGCTCATGCATCAATCGTCACACTTGTCGGAAACTGCCTACCTTCCACCCTTGCCACTCGATATACTATTCTGTTTTTCCAAACACAACTTTTATAGAGAAAATTACAATTTCTCATATTGTAACATATTTAAATGTAGTAATAATCACTCCTACAGGAAGAAGAAGCTTTGAAAACGGAGCAGCAGCAGCAGCAGCAGCTGGAAATATCCATAACATCGGCATCTGGGGGGGAGACAGAAAGCGAAGTAGCCAATACCGAGGAACCTTTATCAAATGGTTTTTCTGAAGCTCAGATAATAGCAAAATCGATCTTAGATCAAGTTGTGGATACGATTCTGCCTGAAGAACAAAACTCGATATTAGCTCCTGATGAAGTCTCCCTGGACCAAGTTCCAACCGACGATAATATAGATGAGGCTACAGTTGAAAGCGATAATATGGTCACAGCTAAATTTACTCACGTACTTCAGAAAGACGCTTTTCTTGTCTTCAGAGCGCTTTGCAAACTTTCCATGAAACCTTTACCTGATGGAACACCAGATCCAAAGCAAGTATCTTAGTTTGTTTTGATTTGGACAGGGAATCATGGGTTCACCTTGGTTATTCTACTTATGAAACACTTTTGGTTATTTGGAATTGTTTTCTTTTTCAGATCGCATGAGCTTCGCTCGAAAATTTTATCTCTTCAATTACTCTTAGGGATTCTACAAAACGCAGGACCAGTTTTACGCTCAAACGAAATGTTCATTATTGCTATAAAGCAATATTTATGCGTTGCACTATCGAAGAATGGAGTATCTTCAGTTCCAGAAGTATTTGAGCTTTCCTTAGCATTATTCCTTGCATTACTGGCTCGGTTTAAAGTGCATCTAAAAATGCAGATCGAAGTATTCTTCAAAGAAATATTCATGAACATATTAGAAACTTCGAGCTCTTCTTTCGAACACAAATGGATGGTAATTCATGCTCTTACAAGAATTTGTGCTGATGCTCAAAGCGTCGTTGATATCTATGTTAATTATGACTGTGATCTTTCCGCGGCAAATTTATTCGAAAGGTATATTTCATTCAGAATTATTCATTGTCAAAAAAATACTCTTTTCGATAGTTTCCTCTCCTCTAATGTATGAGATTAATGATTAATTCTTCTCACTTTTGAATTTCAGGCTCGTGAATGATCTTTCAAAGATTGCACAGGGTCGCCAAGCACTAGAATTAGGGGCAGCACCAAATCAGGAAAAATCTATGAGAATTAGAGGACTAGAATGTCTAGTTTCTATTTTAAAATGTATGGTAGAATGGAGCAGAGACCTTTATGTTAATCCTAGCGTTCCAGCGGACCAACAACCCCCAACCGAGCCTCCGGACCCTCCTCTGGAGCCCCCTTTGCCACATTATGGAAGTGCAGGCAGTCTTTCCTCTGCTAATTCTAGCCTCACTGGGAATAAGGAAATTCCTGATTCTCCAGAGCAGTATGAGGTTCAAAAACATCAAAAAGAAGTTTGGGAAGCTGGAATCGATATGTGAGAATCAATTAACGAGCTCTGAAGCACTGTGGCTTAGTTTTTCTTGAACATTTAATCACTTTTGATCTTAAAAAAATGAATTCTCTTGCAGATTTAATCGAAAACCAAGCAAAGGAGTACAGTATTTACAAGAGCAAGGATTACTCGGGGGTTCGATAGATGAAGTAGCTAGATGGCTGCATATAGACGATCGTTTAGATAAAACAGCGATCGGCGATTTTCTCGGAGATCATAATCACAATCAAGTTATGTACAATTACGTAGATCAGATGGAATTTGCTGAGAGGGATCTAGTCACTGCGCTAAGATATTTTCTCGAAGGTTTTAGACTGCCGGGAGAAGCGCAGAAAATCGATAGACTTATGGAGAAATTTGCTAGTCGATACTGTGAATGCAATCCAAAGTAAAGATGTTTCTTCCTTCGAAATGTTTTGTCATTTCAGAATACTCTTTATCGTCAATAAATAACAACATGTTTTCACTGTGTAGTAATGGATTGTTCACCAGCGCAGACACCGCATACATTCTTGGATTTTCTATAATTATGCTTACGACTGATTTGCACTCACCTCAAGTTAAGAATAAAATGACAAAAGATCAATACATTAAATTGAACAGGCGTATCAGTGACAATGAAGATTTACCTGAGGAATATTTGTCGAAAATTTATGATGAGATCGCTGGAAATGAAATTAAAATGAAATCTAATCCAAATAGACCTGGAAAACAAGGTACGTCGGCAGAAAAGGCACAAAATTCTATTCAATATGAGTCTTTTTAATGAATTATTTACTCATTTCACCTTCATCTTCTGCATTCAGTTATATCCAGCGAAAAAAAAAGACGATTACTGTGGAATATGGAGATGGAAGTTATCTCTACTGCAGCAAAAAATTTAATGGAATCTGTAAGCCACGTTCAGGCCCCTTTCACGACAGCGAAGCACCTTGAACATGTTCGACCAATGTTTAAAATGGCTTGGACACCATTTCTAGCAGCTTTTAGCGTCGGTTTACAGGATTGTGATGATCCGGAAATAGCTTCTCTTTGTTTAGACGGAATAAGATGTGCTATCCGAATCGCTTGCATATTCCACATGTCTGTAAGTATACAACTGATCTTAAATAATGATATTGATGAGCATTATGAAAAATAATGAATTATTTACACCAACACTATGTTAATTTCAGTTGGAGAGAGATGCATATGTCCAAGCCTTAGCCAGATTTACTTTGCTAACTGCAAATTCTCCAATAATGGAAATGAAGGCGAAGAATATCGATACAATCAAAACTTTAATCACAGTAGCTCATACCGATGGCAATTATCTCGGTGGATCTTGGCTTGATGTTGTGAAATGTATTTCACAACTTGAGCTCGCGCAGTTAATTGGAACTGGCGTAAGGCCTCAGCTACTTGGACCACCTTCGAAACCCCATTTTCCATCGCCATTAGGAAATCTCACTAATTTAGGCCACAATAATTCATATCAGTCGAATAGCCTAATACTCAGCTCTTTAGATCGTAAGAAAAATAATGAAAACTTTCGGGTTCTAATTTAAAATTTTGTCTTCAAAAATTTAATTCAATAATTTCTGTTCTATTTTCATACAGCAAGCGTCAAAGAATCCATTGGCGAGACTAGTTCTCAAAGCGTTGTCGTTGCAGTTGATAGGATATTCACAGGATCAATGCGACTCGATGGTGACGCTATAGTCGAGTTTGTGAAAGCGCTGTGCCAAGTTTCTCTAGAAGAATTAGCCCATCCGACACAGCCAAGGATGTTTTCTCTAACTAAAATAGTAGAAATTTCATACTACAATATGGGGCGCATAAGACTTCAATGGTCAAGGATTTGGCAAGTTCTCGGAAACCATTTTGACACCGTCGGTTGCAGTCCTAGACAAGATATCGCATTCTTTGCTGTAGATTCTCTCAGACAATTAGCTACAAAATTCATAGAAAAAGGAGAATTTGCTAACTTCAGATTCCAGAAGGAATTTTTAAGACCCTTCGAACATATTATGAAAAAAAATAGATCTCCTACCATTAGAGATATGGTCGTTAGATGCGTCGCTCAAATGGTTCATTCTCAAGCTCCGAATATACGATCAGGGTGGAAAAATATTTTCAGCGTTTTCCATCATGCTGCAAGCGACAGAGATGAGGCTGTTGTCGATCTTGCTTTCAGTACGACCGGGAAAATTATCAGTACGGTTTCTCCCTTTCGAAGACTGTTTTTCGTTGTTCTATTAAAATCCACCAATGCTTTACCTATATTCTATTTCCAATTACAGATGAACTTTACACAGAGCATTTTGGCATTATGGTAGATTCGTTCCAAGATGCTGTTAAATGCCTCAGTGAATTTGCCTGCAATGCTTCATTTCCTGATACTAGCATGGAAGCTATCAGACTGATTCGATCCTGCGCCTCATACATTGATGCTAATCCTGCTCTATTTGCCGAAGGAATGATGGATGACAATGGCACTGTGTCCGAAGAGGACAGAGCTTGGGTAGGAATAACAGATTGATAAAAAATAGCTGAATCTTCAATTATTATATTCTTTGTAACTAACTTGCTCCCTCCGATTTTAGGTCCGAGGCTGGTTCCCACTCCTGTTTGAATTATCCTGCGTAGTTAGTCGATGTAAATTAGATGTGAGAACTAGAGCCTTAACCGTGCTCTTCGACGTTGTTAAGACCCATGGAGCATCTTTCAAGCCTCATTGGTGGAAAGATTTGTTCCAAGTTTTGTTCAGAATCTTCGATAACATGAAACTCCCGGAACAGTACACAGAGGTGATGAATTGTGAAACAAGTGATGAAAACAGAAATTTGGTTTGTCATCTTTAATGAATACATCGTGAATTTTTATCTTTTTTTTTTTTATTTTAGAAAGCTGAATGGATGACGACGACCTGCAACCATGCATTGTACGCGATAGTCGACGTATTTTCACAATTTTATGATACTTTGGGCCCTCTATTACTCGAGCAATTGTATGCACAGTTGTTATGGTGCGTCCAACAAGATAACGAGCAGCTCGCAAGATCGGGAACAAATTGTTTAGAAAATTTGGTGATAAGTAACGGTGTTAAATTCGACGAATCAACTTGGGAGAAGACGTGCCGCTGTGCATTGAATATTTTTGAAAGTACATTGCCAGCGGCTTTGTTGACCTGGAAGCCACATTCACCTAATAAAGAATCCGACTTGGAAGTTATCAACGGAGAATCGATTGACTCTCATGTTGGAATTTTGAAGAGAACTAACAGCCTACAAAGTCTTTCTTCTAACGAAGATCACATCCATAGACTGTTCTCCGCTCTTTTGATAAAATGCGTCGTTCAACTTGAATTAATACAAACTATTGATAATGTTGTTTTTTATCCCGCTACATCAAGGAAAGAGGATCAAGAGAATCTTGCACTGGCTCAAGCCGATATGCTTAATGGAAGCCAACCAGAATTTGGAACCAAAAGTGGAAGTGCAGGAGGAGGAGATCAGCAAAAAGAAGAACAAGGAATGTACTGCGCTTTAACTTCTCCGCATTTGCTACAGCTTGTCGAATGCCTTTTAAAATCACATCGTTTTGCTAAAAGTTTTAATACCAATCATGAACAGCGTAATAATTTATGGAAAGCTGGATTTAGGGGAAACGTTAAACCTAATCTTTTGAAACAGGAGACACAGTCCCTTGCTTGCGCGCTTAGGATCTTACTTAAAATGTACAGTGACGAAGCTCGCAGAGACAATTGGCCAAAAGTTGAGAATCGTTTGGAAGAAGTGTCCAAAGAAGCTTTAGAATATTTCTTAGCATTGTCAAGCGAAGCTCATAGGGATGCTTGGACTCCTATTCTTCTATTACTTTTAACTAGAATTCTTAAAATGTCTGATAATAGATTCGCTGTTCATGCTTCTAATTGCTATTCCCTACTCTGTGAAGTAACTTGTTTTGATTTAAAACCTGAATTACGATCTGTACTTCGTAGATTTTTTCTTAGAATTGGTCCAGTTTTTAGAATTACCTCACAATGACAATGACGATCCATGAATGGTTTAAAATGAAAAAAAAAAATATATATATATAAACACTTATAAATATGTATGTAGAGATAGTTTCTATAAGTATATGTAGTTCATTATTATTATGTTTACTTTAGGTATACATTATTATTGAAAAATGTCTAAATAGTAGTATACAAAATACTGTTTTTCAAATTTATTATTATTAAAAGTTTAATAAATTTCAGTATTCAGAAATTTGAACGATAAAATCAACTGTTTGATTATTCTATTAAGAGTTACAATGATTTATTTGAAAATTATATCCTTTTTTAATTATTTCTTTTTTTTTCTAGAACGAAAATTTAGTGAGAACAAAAATTTATCGTACTTATAGCTTAATTTATTGAGCTTTTGATTTGATCTTGATTAAACATTCTCATTTACATAATATATTTATTATTCAAGTAGTATTATACAATAAACAAATTGCCTTGTGATGTTGTTATCCGTCGGTGGCATATGGGGACAGTATTTTCTGAGTACAGAATTGAATACAATCTAATAATAATAATAATAACGATAATAATAATAAACAGGGTTTATTTGGAAAACTTTTCAAATCGTTTTTTTAATTATTTATTCCAGATTCTACGAGTTGTTACTAATTAAAATGAATAATTGGGTAAAATTCCACAAAATTCTTGAACGAATAATAATACATCGTTGAGAACTGATTCATGAGTGGCTTGTCTTGCTATGCTAACTAACTTATTCCAATCATCTCGATCAGCAGCGTGATTGCTACCTTCGAAATTTATGACTGGTCCTCGGATGGGATATCCTGTTAAAACACAGGGTTTTAAAATTCCTGAGGTGTTTGAAGGGCTCGTTAAAGATCCTGTGTAAACTCCTCGCTGATCAAGCGGTAGGCCTTGTTCTATTCTCTGGTCCATAGAAACAGCTAAAACCCATTCTCTGACCTCTTCTCTTTGATCAGAAGATAAATTTAATTTTGTTGGGAGTGGTACTTCGATTGGAAAGTCTGTAACTTTTAAATCCTCAATATCTAGTAATCCTCCGTCCCCTTCATCGATGCATTCTTCAAGATCTAGAAAGTGGTTCAAGAAAACGAATGCTTCGCTGTTTAACCCAGCTGATCGTGCTGCTAGACCTGCTTCGTAGTAGCAAAGATCCGCGGGAAGGATATCTGAATATCGTAGTAAAGATATGGTCACTTTAGTCGTAATTCCAGATAGAGGTGTAAAATCTTTTGAGGCAGACTTCAAAGCAGAATAATGTGCAGCTTGAAGTACTCTTTCAAATTTTTTCACCTCCTGAGATGCTGTATCCATACTTTTTATTAAACCAAGTAAAACGTTTCGTAATTGCGCGAGGACTTTATAATCCTGGTTAGATTCTTTGGAACCTAGAATCATCTCAAATAGACGATAATAGAGATTATAGTTTTGGGGAATTGCCGGAGCTCCATATTGCACGTACAGTTGGAGCGCTTGAGTTATCGACCCGGATTGTAAGAGCTGTGCTGATCTTTGTGCTATGTATTTATGTAAAAGTTTTGGACTCTGGGAATTTGCTGCTTCGAAAACTTGAATCCATTGACCTTTCCGAGCTAGTAACTCTAGCGCCGCTTCTGCATCTATTTCTACCAACTGTTCTACCTGACCATCTCTTATCATCGCTTCTTTGTACTTTTCGTCTAAATAAGCTTCCAGCTCAGGTGCTAATTCTTTCACAACTCTTCTTGCTCTTCCCCATTCACCTACTGAAGCTAAAGCATCTACTGCGCTCTTCAGTTTATCAGCTTGGAGAAATACCTGTAAACAAGGTTATTGATTCATTGAAAACAGTTTTTTGAAAATAGTCTTTTGAAAACCGCCGATAGATATTGTCCATGATAATCTACCTGCGCAGCAAGTGCATGCTCTCCTATGCCAAACAATCTCGAGCCTAAATCCTCTCCGATTTGAACTGCAGTCTCAAAGTCCGCCTGGTGAATTAGAATATTTGCAGCTTGAACTAGTGCCACCTTCGGTGCTTCGGGATCTAATATTAAAACATCTATCGCAGCTCTAACTTCCCCGGCTTCTAGCCACCTACGGGCCTCTTCGAGGTTGCCTCCACTCCCGTTTCCCCCAAGCCCTGAACTTGCTTGAGATAATTCACGCCTCAGTGCAGCTTCCTGGCTCGGCAAATATTCCCTACAAACGCGCATGGCCTCGGACCACATTCCAGCTTTCTGTATTATAAGCAACATAAGCAGAATCATGATTATTGATAATAGACAAAACTTTGATAGAAATTCTGTCAAATTACCTTATAATGATTAATAATAATCTCAGGCTTATGCGCCCTTAGCAGCAATGATTCTGCAAGAGCATAATCCTGCGCCTCAGCTGCGTCGGCTGCTCTGGATACAAGGACCTGCGAAAGTCCATCAGGATAATGAGCCTGCGCTACTTCTTCAGCAGCGTCCCAGTCTCGGGTATGGATGTACATTTGTACAGCTTCCATGGCTTTACCAGCAAGGATAAACTCCTTCTCAGCCTCAGAGAATCTACCCTCGTCCTCAAGCGCCATGGCGTGTTTATAATAGACTTCTTTTTTCTGATCTGAATTCCCGTACTTTGCTATTTCTAATGCCCAGACGAATAAATTTGCTTCACAAGCCAGCTGTAGACAAGGATCAAAATAGTCTAAACGCATCAGAAGCCGTGCTCCTAATTCTGGTGCCAATGTTCGTGCCCACATCAGAGCGACCTATCAAGAGAAAACAGTTTCATTTAGTATTTAGAATGCAGAATTCGGTATCATCACAATTATTGAGAATTGCGGTACCTGCTGCCCTGCCTTTTCTCCAGAAGCTTGTTTCGCAACTCGTAAAGCATCTTCCCACATATTAGCAGCTCTGTAGGCTGCCACAGCACCTCTCCAATCTCCATTTCCAAGAAAATGTTCTTCTGCTTCTCTTGGTTTACCAGCAGCCTCTAATTCTTTAGCTAAATGTGCATGAGTGGCTTGAAGAAGTTCTGGTCTATATTTACGAACTAATCGAACCATATCTCCCCTGTGTCCCTCTCTGCGATACATTGCAATAGCCAAATCGTACTGATTTATCGTAACATAGAGAGATTCTGCTTGCCGAAGTTCCCCAGATTGTTGTAAAGTCTCGGCGTGTCTAGCCAGCACTCCATTCGCCTCTTCAGAACTCATGTGATTCCTTGCTACTCCATGAGCTCTTGCCCAGTCTCCGGAACTTATGTGAGCCTCGATCGCTCGCTTAGCTTGACCTGCACGAAGAAATAACATTTCCGCCATATCCTGATCCCCAATGGATGCAAAGTACTCTCCTACTTTTGCGGACTGCTTTTGTATCTCGGGACTATCGTTTTCGATTACCTAGTTACAAATGAAGTGATTGATATGACTGAAGCTAGGTAGTGTTCACAAATTTCTTTTGAAAAAAGGAATTTACCTGTACAATCTGCAAAGCCTTCCTCCACTGATGAGCCTTGATTGCTGCATCTAGAGCTAGTGCTGTTTCTCCTGATTCTATAAAATGATTAATCGCAGCATCATAGTGACCTGCAGCTGCGAGATGATGTCCCCATTCTCTTTCTAAGCTCACGACAGAATTGGGTTCTACTCTACGAGCCAATTCCAAAGCACGAGCAAAAACTTCAGCCTGCCCATAGCATTTAATTGCATTCACCGGATCAGAGGATCTCTCGAAAATTTCTCCAGCTAATTCCATCAGGTCGGCTCCTTTCAGAGCACTAATTACCTCACTGACAATTGCACTGTCGTCTATTAAGTCCTCATTACCTAGTACTAACCGCGCTGCTCTACCCGGACGATGAGCTTGTAAATAAAGTGCCACTGCATGATGAGGATTCTCTGGTTCTATGATAGCAGCTGCTCTTGCAGCTTGTCCACTCTGTAATAACCACTTTAAATGATTATCTCTGAGCTCTTGAAGTCCATTCCATCCTCTACTTTGAGCCAAAGCCAAGGCATCTTCCCAGTGCCAATATTTTTGGTACATTTCTAAGGCTTTGTCCAGTTCATTCTGCTCTAAATATATAGCTTCCGCTGTCTTTAGTTCTCCGTTAAGAATAGCTATCTTAGCCCAGGACTCTGGATTTGCTAAAGCATCGTTTTTAGTCTCTGTTAAATATTTATCTCCAGCTTTTACTATTTCTGTTAAGAAATTAGAACAAGCTACGTCACCGAGTGCAGCATAGCACCTCGCAGCTATAGACCATTGTCTAGCAGCCATAGCGTTACGAGCTACATTTTCCCACATAGCTTCAGCCTGGGGTCTGTCCCCAAGGTCTTCTAGAAACAAGACTACACGGCCAAAGTCATTGTCGTGTAACGCAGTACCAAATTCTATCAATCCTTCGTCAAGAACGTAGCCAATTTGTCCCCCTGGTTCTTCCACCATAACAGTAGTCTGGCCGTTGTCCCTTACAACATCGACTGCATCCCCCTTTATTGGAATGAGAGTAGCAGCTTCAGGAGCGTCGACGTTGTACCATACAGCTAGTGTTGATCCAGTTTGCGCAACAGCTACGTCGCTCCCTGGTACCCAGGAGGCAAAACTTGCTCCAGCCAACAGAAGTGATCTTCCTCCTTGATCATCGCTAAGCCAGAGTCTACCTCTTCTGTCTCTCGACAGAAGTCTGTGACCAGTTTCACTAAGTTCTAGCCAATCTACTCTAGCGTCATGGACAGTAACACACACAGTAGTGCTGGTTGTTAAATCTATTATGCAAACTGTTCTAGGATCAAGGAGATAAGCCAATCTTTTATTATCCTGAGAACCTGGAGCCTGTCTCTCATTGATCCTGATACTAACAACGTGGGGATTTACAGCTTCAGTTCTAACAGATCCTAATATCTCGCTTTGGCCATACTCAACAATGGACAATTCTCCGGCACAGAATATTAAACAAACTCCTGGATATTCTAGAAAGAATTTTTCACTTCCTCCCTTATCTTCCCAAGGAATTTCGCTAAGCAAATTCAACTCTATATCGCTAATGAGAAGTGTACTTGCAGTTCGAGCTACTATATGATTATCTTTTCTACCCAGGACTCGAACATCTTCAATTTCGTTTCCTGTTTGTGATCTTATAACAACTGGCCTATTAGTTTTAGTCAGAGGACGAACGACTACTTGACTAGGTCCAACATAAGCTACCTCGTGACTTCCCCTAACAATAGTACGTCTCAAAATAGATTCGAATTGTTCAACAGCTCCACAAAGCCCTGCAACTACAAGTCTAGAGCCGTCTCTGCGCCAGGTCAAAGCAGTTACTGTGTACAAATTTTGGAGCATTCGTGTATTTGCTTCTTCCCATATTCCTCTGCGTGGACTAAAGTCTAATAATCTAATTTTATCCCAAGAACCAACAGCAACACTTTGTCCGCTAGGACCACAGCAGGCCACTGTCATTTCCCGCTCTCCTTCATCTCGGTTATAGTCGAAGTTCCTCACTTGCTTACCCTTAGAATCATAGAAAACTATTCTTTTATCACATCCAGCAGCACAAATGTAGTTCGCCGGCCATGCTAAAGCATAGGCTGGTACTCCATGGGTCAACACTCGACCTGGAGGCTCAGATTGACCATCTTCAGCAACGTAGTAACGTATGATACTGCCATCTGCATGTCCTGAGAGAAATCCAGTCCCCTTTATGCTGGGAAAATGGAATGATAGCCAATTTTGAGTTTGTTTTTATAGAATTTTACTAATTTCGAGAGCTACTATAGAATTACTTCACAGCTAGAGAAATCGTCATGGAATCAGAAGCGTAGAGAGTATGCCCTTTGTTGGCCTTCAACATGGCAGCTCGCACTTTTCCGTCAGCTAAACCGACTACTATGGGGCCTTCCGATGGCCACACCAAGCAAGTTACTGCTGCTGTTTGGCTGAATTTATTGCAAATCACTTTTTTTTCACCCCTGGAGTTTGAAAGAGAGAAATGAACCAGCTCAGGGATGACTGTGCAATGTATTATGTGTTGGAATTGATACCAATTCCTAATCGATCGCCTTGTAGGTATCGAAATAACTGATAAGATTCGGAAATAGATTCTCGCAGGAGATTCAAAAACGAGTTTCAGTAGCTTACCAATCTTCTCCGATCCTATAAACGTATACAATATTATCTGTTTGGCCAACAGCAATTTTTGTAGAGTCTGGTGAAAAGGCAATGCCTTTAATAACGTAGCTTTTTTTACCATTCTAAAAAATAGTAGTTTCAATTAATTTCAATGAAAAATTCAATTCATTTTGACAGAAAAATTTAATTGATCACTTAATTTACCTTCGGATCAACAGGCTTAGTAGAAAATCTATCTTTCTTTACTCCCTTCTCATCAAAAAGATATATCGAACGATCTGAAGACGCAACTGCAAGTCGCAAATTATTGGGAGACCACACAATTGCTGCAACTCTATTTTCGCTTTCCTATTCATCAATTTGGACTTTATTGCGTACAGAACCATAAATTTGATGAAGGTTATAATTCGAGGTAAGAGATGGGGATAAATAGAGTCGACAAAACTCACTTGAGCAGGCGAAATAGATCCCAGATATTTCAACAACATATTAATTTTCAAATAATTATTCTAACAGTACTTAATCCACATGTCAATGCTTTTTTCACCTTCTATACCGTTCTTTACCGTTGATAGGTTGCTAGTCCTCATTCATTTTCTAAACTTTCTTGATGCGCTTTGATGTTGCCAAGGCAACGCACCACCTGTCTATAGGTCTAAAGGTGCTCTACGACCTATCCCCACCCTTCTATGATTGAAAAAGTTCCAAGTAGATAGAATAATAAAGACGAAGTTTTATTTTTCATCTGGATTCGTTGAAAGATTAGAAACTTCGATCTATAATTGGACTATGGTGAATTACGATTTAAAAATCAATAAGTCAAAAAAGATCTTGAGAATGGATAATAGACACGTATTCATTCATAATTATTTCATTTTATGAATTATATTTTATTTGGTTTATTATACACTATGTTTTACAAACAATTATTATACGATTATAATTTTCTTCTTATATTGTAGTAATAATTCGAAACTTGAGACTTGGTAGCTACGATAAAAGTAAACTGTTTAGTTTAAACATTTTTTTACAATTGTCAAATACTTGGTAGAGCTGCTTTTCCTTCCATGAAAGTCATGTCTAATCTCATTGTTCTTCTCAGTTTATTGATTATATCTGATTATCTTATAACGTAATAATGATACATATCAGATCTTTTGAATTCCTAGTAGTTTGTCAAGATAATACAATTTTGTTCTCATTCAAGAAATACCTAGATAGATAAAATGGAAGAGATTCTAAATAAATATATGAATTACTATCTAAGAATACCCTAATTGGTTATTTTTCAGAAGATGCAGCTATCTAATATACAATTCTATACACATCGACATATAATACAACTTAGCTAATTAATTGCCTTTACAGAAGTTCCAGTTATTTAAAAATGATAATATTTTCCTATATATCGTTGCAACGGACACTCATCTTCAAAAATTTCTAGAACTGAAAATTTTGTTCTGAGAATACAAAAACCAAAAAGATAGTTCAAATATAGTTTAATTTTCTTTGGTTTTTTGTACATTTTTTCACCAAAAACCGACTGAAGAGCTGCACTATGTATCTCATTGATTTAATCTTATCAATATTAAGGTTCGTGATATCTTTTTCCTGTTTTCATAAAGACACTTGATTAAACTTAAAACAATTATCAAGTTTATAATACCATACATAATACTTATTATTAATTAGTAATTATTAGCCACAAGTAAAAAATCTGAGCTTGGTAGCCAATACCTAATTATTTATCGTTTTATAATAAAACTTTGATAGAATTTTTTTGTCAACAATTAATCACAAAATCAGTAAATGATAATTGCTTACACACATCGTTCAAAGCAACTAGAACACTGAGAAGAAAATTAAATTGAATACTAAATTACTTAATGGCTAGAAAAAATTCATCGAGGGATTCAAGAATCAGATAAGAATCAAAGAGATTCTAAAATTTCATTGGACATTTCTCCATCATTAAGATTTTGATTATCGAAAAAAGCCAGTAGAATACTATTTCTGCAGTAGATTTCTACTGCACGGGATTAATTTTTGAAATATTGTGAAGAATATTGTGACCTGAGAATTTTTCAGTACGGCAACAGTGGCAATAATTTTGCATATTTTAGCAATGAATATGAGATAGTTCCATTGAGTCTCCAGCAAAGCTCTAATAATTTCGAGATTAAGTATGAACCTTCCTTGAAGTGATATGAATTGCGTTCTGATATCAAATGAATCAATCGATGCGACTGGAATTATTCATCTATTTATTTATCGACGGCTCTCACTGACACCTTTCAATGCAAACGCCACAGCGGTAAAACAATTACATTTTTCACGAAAGTCATAGCAAAAAATGCGGTTATGGATCACCAGAGCGCTCTTCCCAGTGAAAGCACAATTGCTTCAATATAGCTGCGACGGAAATCATTCATACAGGGAAAATCCAGCACCGTGATTCTGATTCATAAACACATGTAAATGCAATCCCGTAACTATAATTCCCGATCCTCACGTTTTCATCACAAAATTGTTGCCAGTATCGCAATCGCTTTGGAATTTGTGTAGACACTCAAAATCCCTTAACTATTTGTGAAGGTACAAATATTTCGAAATATTAAATTTCAATGATTAGGAAATTTTTTTTTCTCATTGATCTGAGTAAGGAATGTGTTGAAGGAAAAAATTCCGGATTCATGAAACTGAAGAATATGTCTTCAGTTTTTCAGAGAACGTGAAAAACATACAAAATGCAAAATAAACGGGATAAAACAAAAAAAATCGATTGGATTTCTCATAGTCAATTCCAGTTATAATTTAAAACTCTAATCCTTTGAAGTGGTGCATAATAATTCCTTTGGGATAATTATAGGCAGAATACATAATCCCAAGTAATAGAAAGAGAAAAAGAAAATATAATGGAAGATGCTAGAAATGCGGTAGGCAAACCTTCCCAGCGAACAATTCTGAGATAACAGTTATCCAAAGCGCCAGGACAAACATTATGTATGATATTCCAACTTGATGTGAATTTGGAAGTTGATACGGCTGGCCGCCTATTTCGTCTATGTGAAAACCCATCGGAAATATTACCGCGGCAAGACAGAATAAAACCACTGCAAAAAGTATAGAGAAATAATTAGTTTTTTTCTTTCGTTTATAACGATTTCAACAATAATCATCATGTTCTAGTGTGCTATTATGTTTTTCTTTCTTTATTTTTTTAGCATTATTCAAAGAGATGATTCTTACTAGCTGTGAATCCAACCCATCTGGCATAAGGAATGACGTTCCTATCCCAATGCGAACTTGCCAGAAGTATTATTGTTGTTGTTATTAAAATACAACCGATGGATATGCAGACCAAAGCTAATAGCCATTCTAATTGTAAATCTGGTGGATAACAAACTTGAGGTCTTTTATACAACGTCATACAAGACCACATTAAACCGAGTCTCGTATCGCCTGAAAAGAATGATTGAAAAAAATGGAATGAAAGGAAAGGATCATTTCATTTGTTTTTCTTTCGTATTTTCGATTCACTCATTTTCCTAGGTTAGAACCAGTCTTTTTATTTTTAGTCTCAATGCGTAAACGTAATTTTGAATCATAATAAAATGATATTTGGATATAATAATAAAAATTATATTCGTCTTTTTTATAATTGTGTCTATTATGCGAACCTCCGACGTCTGTGATTATCCAGTCTGGCATTGCTAGACTTACGATAGCGAACATATCTGCTGCTAGAAATAATGTTCCTGATATAATAGTCAGTTTATCCATTGTACTCCGGTAGTTTACGATCGATTTGCGTATATTATTTCATCTACAAAGTTGAGATTTTACAAATCTTGCTGGAACAGTATCGCCATATTTTTACAATAAATCTTGACTGCTTTTTTTGTTATGTATTTCTGTTTCCTGTGTATTCTGCTGTGAGACTGTAGAACAGCTTCTACACAAATTTGTCCGCCTTCGATGTCCGTATTTTTTCAACTAGCCTACCCGTCTACATGATACATTGACTACGTTTCCATTGTAGGGTCAGAGTCATAGATATATTAGAATGTCTATGGTCAGAGTCGGGTCTGGGTTGAATTTGAGCCAATGAATTACAAGATCCGACAAGAAATTATTGTTTTCCTCTAGAATCTCAAATTTGCATTGGCTCGAATTTAACCGCAACCCGACTCAAGCCAACGACTAGTCATTTAATACAACGTCGTGGTTCTGGCTGATTGGCGTTAATTACGGGAGCCTTCTATGTACGGCCAAAAATCGTCCACGCTGACACACAGCAATATGATTGGCTGGAAGGAACGGAAAATACCAATCATATAGCTGGTGCTGAGTGTGTCACTTTTTGGTTGTATGGAAAGCGCCCTTTTCCAGCAATTCGACCGTTTAATTTTTTTTAATTAGGAAATACCTCATCCACGATAATAAATATGAGGTTTGTTCGATTACACATGCGCACTGCTCTGGGCTGTAAATTCTGCTCCAAGCTATAACGTAATTATCTGAGAACGCTTGACGTTAGGGTTATGTTTCAAAATTAGCTGGCAGTACAGTCAGCAGTCTCGTATCTTTCTCGCTCTATTAGGTTTTCAATGAGTGCTGTCTCTCTCCCGCTGAAATTTCAGCGCTGACAGCTAATTTCGGAACGCAGCCGGGGTGTGTTCTTAGCTATACTTTTTACACTTTTGTTACACTTCCTGACACTTGACCAATAGGAGGTGTGAGATAATAATAATCTTTGCCGATATAGGCCATGCTTACACCGAATCGATTTGATGCGAACCAAATGCCGGAACAACCAATTCGCAGAGATTATCTAGGAAATTTCCATCGGAGCCCTACACATGATTGGTTGTTTCGGTATTGGTTCGCATCAAATCGGCTCGGTGTACACATGGCCATAAGAATATGAAATAATAGTAATTTTACGAAATTATTTTTGTCTGCTAGCACGGATTGACTATAGATTTCTTCTTCTCTACACTCTTCCCTAGGATCTTACACCTCCTATTGGTTGAGTGTAAGAAACTGAAAGAGTGTAGAAAAAACTAACAGCTTATAGCTGTGAGGTTGTCAATCTTGACATAATGTATAATAACCGTTGTTTTAGCGTACGTTCCAAATTTCCAACATCGCGGCGTGATCATTATCCCACATTATCCTTCGTGTCATCGTAATTAAAAAAACGTTAGAATTGTTCTGAGTGCCTAGAAATTTCCTAGAAATTGTAAAATATACCTGCACAAGTTTAACATAAAATAAAGTAAATATATTGTGAAGATGTCGGAAGTGAGGGAGTGGTTTAATTCGTTGCCACAATTTACTCGATGGTGGTTACTTCTCACCGCTGGTTTTTCACTCTTCGGAAGATTCGGTTTACTGTCACCCGAGCGTCTCGTATTACTTTATATACCATTTATAAACAATTTTGAAATATGGAGAGCCATTACCAGCGTGTTTTTTTACCCGTTGGGACCAAAAACCGGATTTCACTTCATGATAAACTGCTACTTCCTCTACAATTACTCACTAAGGCTTGAACGTGGTGAATATGAAGGAAGACCTGCTGATTATTTCTACATGTTGTTATTCAACTGGGTCTGCTGTGTCATAGCGGGTCTTGTTGGGGACTTCCCACTTCTCATGGACCCCATGGTCTTGAGCGTTTTATATCTGTGGTGTCAACTAAATCGCGATACTATCGTCAACTTCTGGTTTGGTAAGAAAAAAATTCTCATATCCCCTAGGGCCGGTTGTTTTGTCGCCAGTTAAATTCCGAATAACTGAAGGATAAACTGGCAGTTCGGTCAATCAGAGGTCGGGAATAAAAATTTATCTGGAGGATAAAATTTAACTGAAGGCAAAATGACCGGCCCTTAGTCTATTTAAAAAAATACAATATACTTTCATCAAATTATTAATTCTTCCATTTGATTCCTCTATCTTTTTTAACCCAGGTACGCAATTTAAGGCGATGTACTTGCCTTGGGTATTGTTCGGATTCAACTTGATAATATCAGGCGGTGGAATGTTGGAATTAGTCGGAATTCTAGTCGGTCATTTATATTTCTTCCTTAAGTTCAAATACCCTCAAGAATTTGGCGGCGCAGATATATTGGCCACTCCGGCTTTCCTCGAATCTTATTTCCCTCCTCAAAGAGTCAGGGGATTTGGTCCAGCTCCGACTCAAAGAGAACCACAACCAGGAGGACAAAATATTTATGGAGGATATAGATGGGGACGCGGCCAGCCTTTGGGCCAGTAATTGAAATAACATTTAATCTAAATGAAAACGTAATGTTTGCTCTTTTTGATGAGAATTTGTTCTATCTTCATCCTAGAAATCTCTTCTTATTGAGAATTGTGACTATTCTCAACAATAATGAAGGTAAAGTAATGTGGGAAGAAATAATACATGATAAATAAGTTTATTATTGAGTAAAAGTAGGTAATTATAACAATATGAATCATAGGTTGTTTCTTTACATTCTTCATTATCATAAATTAAATACAATTCAACTATATTGTTGTACACAATATTGAAATTAATGAAAAAACCCATATATGCAAATATCTGATCAGATTCACCTGTTATGTGTTTTATATTATGTACATAAATGTATATTTTATTATAAAATAATAATTATCATTATTATATCATGAAAATAATGCAAATTGAATCTTTTCATTCCTCGAACATAAGTGTCTTGAATATTGAAACGTTTTCGTTACAAAATATACAAAAATTTGTATTAAAATGGATTTATTCACGCCAACCTACATGTACGGCGTCTGTTCTAAATCTTTGAGAGCAAGTTGTATCCTCCCAAGGAGTAGATCCGCTATTATTAAACTGTAATAGCCCCGCGACAGCAATCATGACGCCATTATCAATGCAAAATCTCTCATCGGTTGCATATAAAGTCGCTCCTCTTTCTTCACACATCTGCGCCATCATTTCTTGTAGTCTTATATTACAGCCGACACCACCAACAATTAAAACTTCTTGTGATCCTGTGTGCGCCATCGCTCTTTCTGGAATAAAATTGATAATGTTTGATTCTGTGATAATAGTTGTTGAGAACAAAAAATTATTTTGCAATTCCTATCTACTTTACAATTTGCTTAAGAAGATTAATCACCTGTTATCTCTATTAGCATTGCGAACAGAGTTTCTTGTAATGAAAAACACAAATCAGCACTACTGTATTCCCCTGTCGTCAACCATTTTGGTAATCTTTCTTCCACATAGCTCAGAATACCAGAAAATGAGACGTCCATTCCTTTTACTGCGTACGGCAGACGGGCAAATTTTTCACCTCTTGAACAAAGAATCTTCAATTAATAGAAACAAATTAACAAAGAGAAGCTAAAGAGATAGGGAAAAAGTTCATTTTGTATCTATTTTTATCAGTTTTTGCATAGAACAAAGAATTTATTTGTTCAAAAAAATTGATTGTAAATCTGCTTTTATTGAGTGAGAAACTATTAATACGAGTTTGCAAAAACTGCTCTTTTGAGTCGAGATCAAATAAAAGGAGAAGTTTATTTACTCTTTAGCTAATTGTTCAATGTTGTATCCAGGGCTAGGGTTGTTAGAAAGTTTAAGAAGTCTGGCGAAACGATCAAGGCAATTTCCAACAGCGATATCAATTGTCTCACCAAAAATTCGATATCTTTGTCTAGAGTAAGCTATAACTTGAGTATTTCCTCCTGAGACATAAAGAACTGTTGGATCTTTACTGTTGGTTATTAATCTGCCCATTTCTATGTGACCGATGCAGTGATTGACGGCAATTATTGGCTTGTTGTACAATTGCGCCACGCTTCGAGCTACTAAAGCTACTGACGTTAATGGGGCACCCATTCCTGGACCTTTTGTATAACAAATTATGTCCACATCTTTGAGTGTCAGGCCCGCATCTTTCAAAGCAGATTTTAGAGTTGCTAAAACATGCTGACGATGATGCTGTGCGGTTTCTCGGGGTAAAAAACCTAAAAAGTTAAGAAGAAAAAAGGGAATTTGAGAGAATTCAGAGATAGGTCCATTCTAAGTATCGATAGAAATTTTGGGAATGAGATTTGATTCGGCTTAGTTTGAAGATAATCGACGGGGAAAAAGAAGAGAGAACAACAAATTCAGGAGGCTCGATATTTCCCAAAGCAGTACAAGCCTGAGGACATGAAGAAGAACAATAATAAATCGAGATCCACTTAGGCTGTCTCCTATTATTTACCTTCACCCGGTGGAGTGATGTAGGTATGTCTCACGTTCGATAGAACAACATGATTGCGGATGATGCCTACCCCTAATTTATTTGCACTACCCTCAAATCCTACTGCTATTACCATATTGATACAACGTTTTATATTTTGCCGGTTTGTTATTTTACAAGATAACTTAATATAACCTCTAGTGTTTTGCCGGCGTCACGAACGCCCGTTTCCTCCGACGTTAGGTGATTTTCAATCATCCGACCGGGTTGGTAGCGGTTGGTCAAACCACTTTGGGTCAAACCACCAATCCAGATTTGTGTACAACGGGCTGTGGACCAATGACATGCGCCCGGTTCACCGCCGCGCTGCGACCGCTCTGATTAAAAATCACCAATGAGGGGAACTCTATCTGCAGCCAAAAATCGAACCCTCAACACACAGCAATATGATTGGCTGGAACGAACAGAAAAGACCAATCATGTAGCTCTGTGTCTGAGTGTGTCAATTTTTGGCTATGACTACGTTTCCATCGTAGGGTCAGAGTCGGGTTGAGGTTGAATCTGTGCCGATGAGAATTAAGATTAGAGAGGAGGACTATAATTTCTCGTCAAATCTTGTCATCCATTGGCTCAAATTCAACCCTGACCCGACTCTGACCCTACGATGGAAACGTAGTCTATGATGGAGGCTTTCAGGATTTGATCTCGGTCAACTCGGTTCAAGTCGCTAAAGATCGTTAGTGATTGGCCAATTCCGATTTTAAGCCGGCGCTGTTTGTAGACGTTGTTCAGGAGTTCTCCAACTAGACCGTGCAGGGAAATGCGCCTCGCTGTAGGCAACCGCATGGTCTCCTAGGTATAACACACTTGAAGTTGCCTATATAATAAGACGTATGTAATACTAGTCATAATAGTATACCTACTACAGGCATGGACTAAGATTCTTAGGTCCATGACTCAGAGCTATAGGTATTATCACGCTATTGGGCTGCAAATAAGCTATCTTTACACTGCTTATCGCCCCTGTTCATCGACGTGTTGCGTATAGGGGCCGAGCACGGCCGGCTTGGGCCGTCTCACACTTATCGCGGTACTGGCAGGAGCTCAAACAAGCTTCGGATTGGCCGACCTCACACCGTCAATACGGCCCACGGCCGAACCGTAACACCCTGACAATTTTCGCTGAGGACTTGTCTATTTTTAATTTCGCGAGGAATCTGCTGTTTTTCAGATGGATATTTGATACCGGACACCCTGCATGTCCAATGTAAGTATACATTTTCATTTGCGCTGCCGAACTTATTAATCTGTGTCGCCATCTAGCATAACATCAAGAAACTACGGGCACCGTGAGTTGCATTATATCAGACACTTGAAAAACCGCCGTACGTTCTCCCGTTCATCTATCCAGGCGTTCAAGCGATATCAGAGTGAGGTAACGAGAAAACGCGATGAGTATCTGGTATACAGCGCTAGCAGGGGGTGGGGGTATTTCTGCTGAGCTTATATTCTGACTGTTGTACTGTGTGGAACTGTAAAACTTAACCCTATTACGTAGTGATAGAAATAAGAACGGAAAGTAAAGAAGAAAATGAAAAGCGAACCAGTGTAAGACATTAATTTTTACGAGCGATGTTACCACCGGGTATAAATACCCGTTCTTCATCATAGTACAATAATAAAAAAGCACGTCGAAGCGAAGAGTATAGCTACGATACGTTGATATATAAATTCCCATATTGGAAGCAATGGCAACGGGCAGACGTCGACCGTTGCACCCATCGTCCGGTAGCACGGGTGTATCATCACCAGGAAACTTGAGATCAAATCACTTGAATTTTCGTCCAAGTGTCAACACCGAAGACCGGGGTAGCGGCACACGTCCAACATCAACCCCGTCTTCAATCGGTTTAGTATTAGTAACTATGATAATTCACGTGTGTAAAAAATGGCTTTTATTTGACACTAGATTAAGAGTAGCGCTATACTGCGGTGCCTTATTTCTCGTATCAATAATAGCCGATTTTTTACCAATCCCACGAACATATTTCTCTAAGACGGATACTTTCTTTAATCAATTTTTCGTTAAATGGGCATGGGGTTGGCTTCTGTCTGTAACAATACCATGGGTAGCTCTCACTGCTTACACACTAGGCTGTGGCAGAAAAATGATCCTTGTTAAACATCTAGCAAGAATTGTGGTTGCGACCCTAGCATGGTTTCTATGGACGTCGTTATATCGCTACATAGAGAAGCACTTTGGAAGATGTCTAAACACAAGAGATCCATTACTACAAACAAAACCAACTTGTTTACAAGCCAACAGATTTTGGAGTGGCTTAGATATATCAGGACATGCATTCATCCTGGTATATTCGAGTTTAATCCTGGCTGAAGAAGGATCTGCGCTTATTGGATGGGAAGGAATAACGGATCTAATCCTGAAAGAAGAGCATGTGAGGAATACTGCAGACGAAGCAAGTTCTAGACCACTGAGAACTCTGTCCAAAAACGACTTATCATTTTTGAAAAAATCGCATCTAGCTCTAACTCCGTATTTAAGAGGTCTTTTCATCGCTATGACGTTACAGCAGATTATATGGGACCTCATGCTGAGCACAACAATTTTATACTTCCATAGTATGGTGGAAAAGCTTTCAGGCGGATTATGCGGTATAGTTACTTGGTACGTGACTTATCACTGGTGGTACAAACTTCCCAAGATGAGACTTCTCTCTGCTCCTTCAGAAGGACTTTTCAAATACAATGAATCGAAAGCCACACGTGATTTGGGTATAGCTAGAGCTAGACGAAATACGCTTAATGGGACTGGCCCAAGGTTCATGGGAATGCCTTTGAGAATGAGTCAGGAAATGCCAGAATCACAGAGCCAGAATAGACAGGGTGATTCTGACGGTACTAACTTCAGAGAATGATATCTGAAGCAGAAATCTCACACTCTTTGTAAAAAGTTTCATCAATATCACAATAATAATGCATTTTCTTACCAGTTCTTATATATAGGTATATGTAATATGTATGTACAAACTTACCTGGATTGTTGCCTTATTTTTAATCTAACTAGGACAATATTGTTATTTATGTATCTTTTTCTTGTTGGTGATTTTTTTTGTATATTTATTAAGTTATTATACATCGTTTACTCGAGTAGCTCAGATCTGCTGTTATATTTTCCGTATGGAAAAGAAGAAGGAAATGGAATTTTAGTATATAACTTAAATTTATTCATTCATGGTGATAGACAAAAATGATGTATTAGTTTTTCATAATAATAAGATTCAGGGCACTTTGGGGGGGGGGGGGGGGGGGGTAACTATTTTATGGTACGAATTCAAAATTTGGGATGAATCTAAGCTAATATATGAACACATTTTTTCAACCTATTTGATTCTGATCACTGATGGTGTTATATTACTAAAAAAGTATTATTTGTTCTCCAGCTTCTTTCTTTCTTTTTTGCTCTTTCCAGTATTTCGAGGCCTTGCTATACTTCCCCCACCCTATTGGGCACATGAGTCTTAGTCTAATGGGGAAGAACTATAATTAACAAATGTGTATAATAATTATACGACTATACATATAATATAATGGGACACTGAAGTATCAAATCACTGTCTCTCTCCCTCTCTCTTTGATAATAATAAATTTATTTTACGACATATGATTGTTTGAAAAAATTAATTCCCATCCTAAAGATATGTTTAGACATAATATCAAAGAATTACTCTCTAACTATGAACAGGGTCGCTAATCTATTATTATAATTCATACATTATGATTAAGATCTACAATTTACACTTTACAATATAAGACGCGAAATAATAAGCAACTACGAATTATAATACTTGCTTGAAATGCTATACAAAAGTTCAAATTTTTGTAATTATATAATGAATTACTGCCGTTTTTTGAAAATCAAGAATCCCGCAACTACAGCTGAAAATACGGCAGTGATAGTAGCAGGAGCCTGCCATTGGACGAGAGAAACCAGTGGTAGCCAACCTCTGGGTACAGAATTTTTGAAGCTTTCTCTTTGTTGTAATCTTTCGTAATAATTACTAATCTCAGTTTTATTGCCCCACAATTTAGTGTCGAGTCCAAGTCCGGACATTCTTTCTAATAAAACAGCAAGAGAAACATCAGCAACGGTGAATTGCTCCCCTCCTAACCAAGGCCCGGGTTTAAGAGCCTGTTCAACTTTTTCAAGTGCGGAGTCGACTTGTGCCAAAGCGGCGTCGAATTTATTATTATCTTCAACAATTTCATGTGCCTTTTCTTGCGCTATAGCTTTTCTGAGCAGAACATCTCTCGCGGCTTGATTTTTTTCTGCATTAATACGCAAAGTTTCAGCGCTTTTTTCTTCCGCACGAGATAGCAGCCATCTAACTGGACCAATGAATGGTAGTTTTGGTTTTTCCACGAATTTTTGATGGTGAAATGAACCGACAGTTAATACATTGCCTGGAAGCTGATCTAAAACTTTACGCAATTCTAGAATCTTCTGTTTTTCAGATGCCTTTGATGGCACTAATGATGGGTGGTTTTCGTCGGTAAAATGATCCTCCAGATAATCTATTATTCTTATTGATTCTGGTATTATTTTATCACCGTCTTTTAAGACCGGGACTTCACCACGTGGATTCAAACCCAAAAACCAATCGCCGTATTGCTCACCACGAGTTATGTCTACTTCACGTTTTAGGAATTCCAGTTTTTTTTCGTGCAATGCTAGCAGAACCTGATTTACATAATATAAAATAATTATCCATAAATAATGGACATGTTACCTCCTTCCATTTCTTTTTTAATCTTCGGTGTAATGTATTTTAGAATAACTTGAAAGCCACGCCCACATAACTATAACAGCGAATAATACTTGGAAATTGAGTGAAATATTGTATTTTGAAAATAGTGTTAATACCTTTTGAGAATAAAATGAGTAGCGATGATAATATAACGTGAGATGCTGTTGGATTGTTTCCGCAGGGGATGCGCTAGCCCCGGCGGAATCATTGTCAGATTTTGCGTTCGCAACCATCGATATAATCTGCACAGAGTAGTTCATATCGTTAAAGATATCAAATTACGATTCTATGATAATATCTATAGAGCTGAGTTCAGAATGAAATATATTACTCGTTGCCGTAACGAGTGGAATGTTATACTGTAACAGATATATTTTAGGTCGAATAATTTAGCGACTTTCGTGTTATAAATATAGGTATATGTACCGCACTAATGTAACTTACGTAATTGCAAATGATCAGCTGACAATGAGTAGCCCGGTATACAAGTTATACGTATATTAACTTTGATCCTGTGTTAATACCTATGTATATAACTTACGATATATACCAAAGTATACACTGTGACGCGGCGACCTACCGACATATGTATAGTATACCGCTTATTTTACTCTCATCTCACCTTTGTCGCTTTTTATCCGAATGCGGATACTGAACGATTCGATATAACTATAATAATAGATATTACCGCGATTTCAAAAACGTTATTTTCCTCCGTTTCAAACATCAGTGATCGTTATCTTATCGCGTGGTGAGATCAGATGAATCTGTAGTATATTCATTCCGTATTTATCTGTATTTGTAATATACTGAATGTCCCAAGCGCATGTTATATCTGTTGAGAACCACGGGCTAGAAATCCGTTAGAAAACAAATGACATGTATGTTCGGTATTTGAAAATTGAACCTTAATCACCACAAATGAGTAACCGCGATAAAAATTGCATCAGAACAGCGAACACGAAATAAAAACGTTTTATTTAATTGTAATGGTAGGTAATTTAACCTTTAAAAATATTGTAAGATTGTTGATAACCTGATACATATGGAATTATCGGTTTTATTACTGACCTTTGGACCGTGATTTTGCAGAATGCAATTAAATAACAGTATGGCGTATCAGTAGGCGGCAGTTCATATCTCTATCACGTTGCTATTGGACGTTATTATGCTTATTTGTAATTAAATTGAGAACTGTGGGAGGTATCCAGTAAATACACAAACACAATATATTAAAGTAGAATAAAAAACAGTATAATTACGGAAAGCAGTTTTGGATAAGACCTAGTGCTGTTTATCTCTGCGGTCCTTTTTTGTTTGTCAGGTTCAGACATCCATATATCGTACTGACAAATAAGTATATAGATGATGTTACGCTTATCGGTTATTCGTGGTATACGGACGGTCGCGACAGCTGCTGGGACAACTACTATGACGCCTCAGTGCAATAGGCTTGCAGGCAAAGTTGCTATTGTTACCGCTTCTACCGATGGGTGGGTTCATTTCATTGAATTCTTTTTTTTTTCATTATTATTTCAGGAAAGTAAATTAGTCCGAGATTTTATTAGGTGCCCAATCAATAATTTAAGTTTATTTCTGACCGATAATTATCCGTTTTTTAACTTTCTATTTGAATGTTGTATGTACATCTACCGCATGCGCGGAATTCAGTTCACGTGATTACGGTTAGGAGAGGTATGATTGAGCTTGAAACTTTAACTCACTAGATCCAAATTTCGGAGAAAATAGGCTGGAGCATGTTTCTAATTATCATAAAACGAATTTCACGTGTTTCGAACAGGAAATTAGAAGAAATAATGATAATGCACGACAGAAATTAGAAAACTGCGAAACTCGGTTTATTGTTCGAAATTCAAACGAAATTTCGAACGAAATGGATTATATTGAAACGAATTCAACTATTTCTAAGAGAAAACCAGGAAAAGTAATGATAATGAATAGAAACCAAAAACCGGTCGAGGGTTCACTACTCGGATCTCAAAACTTAAATTTCAAACTGAAATGATTGGAAATAGAATGAATTTTACTTATTTTCATCAGAATCGGTTTCGCAATTGCGAAACGCTTGGCTCAGGAAGGCGCTAAGGTCATGATAAGCAGCCGAAAAAAGAACAACGTTGAAGAAGCAGTTGAAAAATTGTCTAGCGATGGTTTGAAAGTATCTGGTGTGGTTTGCCACGTCGGAAAAGCTGAGGATAGAATCCGTTTATTTGCAGAGGTGAACGGAGACTGGCTAGAAAAAAAGAATCTTTTCTCTTCATTTAAGATTCACGAATCTAAAAGATTTGCGCAAAAGAATTAACTGCCTTACTATTTTCTTCAGACGAAAGCTCAATTCGGAGGCTTCGATATTTTAGTCTCTAATGCAGCTGCGAATCCCACCATGGGGCCAGTCTTGGACTGTGAGGAGTCTACCTGGGACAAAATATTTGACATTAATGTCAAGAGTACATTTTTACTCATGAAAGAAGCCCTTCCGTTTCTTAGGGAGCGCAAATCATCAAATATAATCATAGTTTCCTCGATTGCGGGCTATCAACCGTTTCCCGTAAGTTCGAAATGGCAATTGGTTGCATTTTTTGAGCAAAGCTTTGGGGCGAATTGACAAAAATAAGAGTCTGGTCATCTGGATTTAGGAAGAATCGTTTGAATGTTCATAACCCTTATTGACTTGGAATAAATTTCAGCTGCTGGGTGTCTATTCGATATCGAAAACGAGTTTAATAGCTCTTTGCAAAACAGTGGCGGAGGATTTAGCCTCGGAATCAATCCGAGTGAATTGTATTGCGCCTGGGATAATAAAAACGAAATTTTCAGCTCCGGTTTGTGCAAAACTATTCGAATCCAATAAGAAAAGAAATTCTTTTCGAGAGAATCTGAACATCGATTTATAAATCTTTTACAGCTCTATGAAGCCGAATCAGCACGGGAATTAGCCTTATCAAAAATTCCATTCAACAGATTAGGAAATTCAGATGAAATAGCTGGGGTTGCTGCATTTCTAGCTAGCGATGACGCATCTTATATTACTGGAGAAACTATTGTCGCTGCTGGCGGAATGACTTCAAGACTTTGAAAAAAGATTTGTTTTCCAATTTCATTGGAAATCTACCTTGTCTTGAAGCAACTATTTGGGGAGGAAAAATAAAATAACAGCATTTTCCAGCATATCGAAACTCTCTTAGAGTTGTGAATAAAAATTTACTGAAAATCTTTCGACTTTTCGAGTTTTATTTCGTCGATTTTTCGAGATATTGTATTTTGTGAAGAATATTTATGCCCCTGGTTCTTCAAATTGATAATAAGAAACTGTGATAACTCGCGGATTCTTGATCTCAAATTATTATTAGTAAGATTTTCTTTATTTTAAATGACAAATTAGGGAAATATTTTTAAAGCTTAAAACAGTCCAAAAGAATTCACGTCAGTTCTCCGCAAGTTGTGATAACAATTTTCTGTGTTGGAGTACCTCCTTTAGTTCCACACTTTTCCATTTTTTTGAGTACATCTAAGCCACTTAAAACGTGTCCGAATACAACATGTTTACCATCGAGCCAGTCCGTTCTTGAAGTGCACATAAAAAACTGAGAACCGTTTGTATTTGGGCCAGAATTAGCCATGGATAAAGTGCCTGGGCCTGTATGTTTAAGCTCGAAATTTTCATCGTCGAATTTATTGCCATAAATTGATTTTCCTCCTGTTCCATTATGGTTTGTGAAATCTCCGCCCTGGCACATCTTTTTTCGGACAAAAAGAGACGAGAAATACTGGTTAAGAAAAATTACACATTCCTTTGATTTCTGCGATTTTTGGATTGAAAAACACAAAAACAAGAAAGTAGTAAGTATAAATCAAAGGATACAAAGTCAGGAATAATTCTGTGAAAGCTGCTGCCTTGGTATCCGTAACCTTTTTCATGTGTGCAAAGGCAGCGGAAGTTTTCGGCAGTTTTAGGAACGATATCTGCCCTTAGCATCATTATTATTCTTCCTAATTCCTGTTTTCCAATACTGACATCGAAGTAAACTTGAGGATTCTGTTTGCCCTTTTTAGGTGGAGGTGGTCCATTTTCTACATTAGAAGCTGAATCCTCCGCTTCAAGTGTTTCACCGGCATGTTCTTGAAGCCAGGTATCATCCGCCCAAACTGGCTTCGATGATCCCTCTTTTATTTTTTGTGGTTTTGCTATGTTGACTCTTATCGTTCTTCCAAAAAGCTCCGAGTCGTTCTGGAAAACCAAAACGAAACGAAAGGATGTAAGGGCTATCTGAAGTTTTTTTTGTCTCATTTTGAATCCATGACGGTTAGCTTCATTTTTAAATTTCGTGAACCAGTACATCATCAATTGTGCACAGAGAAAGAACTCGTTTTTTTTTTTCAATGGGAAGTGATAAAGAATGCAATGTCTTGAAATCTGTTAACTCACATATGGAAGACTACTAAAAATGATTTCTTGCAAAGTTTTTAAAACGGTACTATAGTTTGGTTTGATTTTTGATATACCATGTTGTCTATAGCCGCAGCTGCATCTTCGGCTATTTCAAATTCGATAAATGCGAAGCCTCTATGCTTCTCAGATTCATAATCCAGCGGAATCTGTACATCGACGATTTCTCCAAAAGGGATGAATGCTGCATGAAGTACTTTTTCATCTACCTCTTCGGCTAATCCACCTTAAATGAGTTTGCATTCACTTACTGGGTAATGAATATTTTCAAAGATAAAAACGCCGCAAAATTTAAGATAACCAATAAAGTGAGTAGTTATTGTAATACTGCACACAACTTTCAACATAAATCAAGGAAATAAACAATCATATCTTACATCAAACTCAATGTAAACCAAACCTAACGTTTTTTTCGCTCTTTTAATTACTCGTATCTGATATTTAGAAACAAAATTTCAGACCCAGTGGATCAGGAATCGAAATAAAATACAACAATTCACATTAAGAGTGTAAATAAACGGGTTAAAATAGCATTTATAAGTGATAGAACCATATATTTGAGGCTATGTAAATATATCGTACGGAACATCGACAAATTTGTAAGCACATTTAACATAACTGAATTCCTACATTTCGTGTAACTAGAAACTGCTGAAATTTGTCAAAAAAGAAGCTTTTAGAATTTTCGGAGCAGCGAATATTCCGAAGAATGTGATTCTATACCCTAAAAATAAAGGTCAGTAGAAAGAAACGATTTTCTTTTAGGTTATGAATATCTAACCGCATCATAAACATTCGTAAAATCACTTACCAACGTATATCGTTCTCTTGGCGTTACCGCTCATCATAAAAAACGACAATATAAACAGATACAGAGGGTGAACATAAAGGAACAATTCAATAATAACATCAGATTGTGAAGATTGAATCCGTAAACATTCGCTCTACAGTCGCCGGTAATACGCAACGTCTGGTTAGTCGTTGGTGTTGACGTTCTCCTTCTTCCATTAGTATGGCTATCTGAAATTCTGGTCCATGCGTTGACGTCCGTCCGGTTCGTTGCCATTATCGGAGGTGAAATTTTATGTGATAAAAAAAGATATAAAGGTCAACTTGATTAAGAATTTTCAACAAGTATTCAAGTGCTATCTCGTCAGTCTTTTCAAGTACGAATAGGTCGTCAGCAACAGAGCCACGTCAGTAACAATCCTTCATTACAAATTACGATAGTAGTTTTGTGAAATAATTGGAATTTTTGAAATCTTCTGCAGAACAGAGGAGAGTTCACAAATAAACATTAACAATACATAAACCAGTGAAGAATGTTCCATTCTTATCGTGTATTACGAAAAATGACGACTACAACATCTCACCGAGCGTTATCTTTGCTAAAGAACCAGTCGTACATAAATGGAAAATGGGTAGATTCATCAAGCGGTGAAAAATTTGCTGTATTAAACCCAGTGGATAATTCTACAATCGGTTTAGTCCCTGACATGAATGTTGAGGACGTGAATCTGGCAATTGAAAGCGCAGATCTGGCTTTCAGAGAAGGTGAATTTAGTAAATCAACAGCAAAAGAGCGTAGCGATTTATTACGCAAATGGTACAACTTGATGACATCACATTCCGAAGATTTGGCTGTGCTGTTAACAAAGGAGAATGGAAAATCTCTGCTAGAATCACGCTCTGAAATCAAATACGGTAATTCATTCGTCGAGTGGTTCTCAGAGGAAGCTAGAAGAATAAATGGAGAAATTCTCCAGTCTCCAATCCGAGGGAGAGAAATGTTGTTACTAAAGCAGCCAGTTGGAGTAGCGGCGTTGATAACGCCTTGGAATTATCCACATGCAATGATAACAAGAAAAGCTGGAGCAGCTTTAGCTGCGGGTTGCACGTGCGTTATAAAACCGTCAGAAGATACGCCGTTAACTGCATTAGCTCTAGTAGAATTAGCTGAATTGGCTGGTTTTCCACCAGGAACATTGAATGTTGTTACAACAAGTCCTAAGAATTCATCAAACGTTGGTAAAAAGCTTTGTGAAGACCCCAGAGTCAGAGTAATGTCTTTCACCGGCTCAACTAACGTGGGCAAAATTTTGTATCGTCAATGTGCACCTACGATGAAACGGCTTAGTTTAGAATTGGGAGGGAATGCTCCGTTTGTAGTATTTGATACAGCAGACGTTGATTTAGCAGTAGCAGGAGCAATGGCTGGTAAATTTAGGAACACAGGTCAAGCCTGTGTTGCTGCAAATAGATTTTTTGTACACGATAAAATCTACGATGAATTTGTGGACAAATTTACAACGAGGACTAATGTGGAAATAAAAATGGGAGACGGATGTAAAGCGGGAGTAACTCATGGACCTCTTACAAAAGAAAGTCAATTTGAATCCGTTTCTGAATTGGTAAAAGACGCTGTAGAAAAAGGAGCCAAACTTCACTGCGGAGGAAAACCTCTGCCGGAGCTCGGCCCACTTTTCTATCAAGCTACAGTTTTGACTGGAGTAACTAAAGACATGGATATATGGAATAAGGAAATTTTTGGACCTGTTGCTATGATAACTAGATTTACAGATGAGGCTGATGTTCTTAGAGAAGCTAACAATACTCCCGTAGGTTTAGCAGGGTATTTTTACTCCAAAGATATTTCTCAAATATTTCGAGTCGCGAAAAAACTCCAAGTCGGTATGGTTGGCGTTAATGAAGGGGTTATTTCGTGCACTGAGGCAGCCTTCGGAGGTGTCAAAGAGTCGGGATTAGGCAGGGAGGGCTCTCATCATGGGATAGAGGATTTTGTTGATATTAAATATGTCTGCTTTGGGAATTTGGATCAGTAAATACGAACTCAAGCTTCGAAGAAGCATTCCTTAGATGATGAAAGCTGTGAAAAAGGATATGACAATTTCTTGAGAGTAGATTTACATAATTGAATTTTCGTAATTTCCGTTTCAACACAGGAAAACGATCTAGAAATAATAAGTTTCTGGTTTTTTTGTTTCCAAAACATAGCGGAATTAATTAATTCTTAGCTATTCACATTAGAAGAAGCTGTGAAAATTAAGCTCCAAGATACAAAAGATCAGATATTGTTGATTTTTAATTGTTTATTGTTACTATGCTGTACCGGTACGTAGATATCATGGAAAAAGCAGCATTGAATGTATTATTACTCTTTTTTTTCATAGATATATTCCAGATTTTTTAAATCTAAGGCATAATTGTTAATTAAAAATATCCAATGTCTTCCAATCGACAATTATACTTGTTAAAAAAAAAAGTGAATGAAACAAATTAATTTATTCTATCAGCTTGTTTTTTCTTCAATTCAAATGAATTTGAGATCATTCGTAGGTAGCACAATTTTTTTCATTCCAACAATATACCATCGTAAGAATGAGAGTACTAGGATGAAGGTATTCAAGATAGGATTGCAGGTCATACTCTTCTCCCCATGGAAATGGACAAAAACCGATTCCGGGAGAAACATTTTCTATCAAAGTGTACCAAGAAAATGGATTTCAGATTATTTTTAGAGATCCAGCCAATCAAATTCTAAATGCTATATTTGAATGTGTTTATGTTTATTTTGTGAAAACCACCACCTCAAAATGCTGATAGCAAATTCCTAAATTTTTCGACCAATTTTCAATCGTGGGATGAAATTTTCTCAGTTTTACGTAATTGTGCTATTTCAACTGATATGATCAAGAACTAATTTCAATTCAATTAGCATAAGTAGGATGTGAGCTTTCTCATAATTTCAACCTCTCCAAGTCTTCCTCCAAAAGTTAGTCATACTATAATTATTATTGGGTACTAGATATCATAAATAAATCATGAAATAACAAATTGTTAGAAAAAATCTTATGTAGTGATCATTATTCTATAATCTTATTGAACATCATAATAATAAGAGTTGATGATAACATAATACTCAATAATAATATATATAAATAACAATAATCAATATACTGTATACTTGCAAGATAGAATAAGATATCCGACATATACATATATTACTATACTAAGATGAATATTATCAAATATAACAAATATAAGAGGGTCTTCCGAAATATTAAAATTTATACATTATAATATATTATATTATTATAGGTATAGGATAAGGTATATACAGGGAGTTAGCGTGGAAACGGGCCAGTCTGCCATAGGTAGTTTACCGCATCAGTCACAGCTCGTGTACGTGGAGTAGTGAAAGACCGTATAGGCAGCCACTGGAGCCCTATGTCTGTATAGGTATACATGAGCTCCAGCTGTGTTGGGCAACTACCTGCGGTGGTTTGGCCCGTTTCCACGACAACTCTTTGTATATTTATGTAACTGGATTTAAGATTATATATATTACATAAGAAATAAAATGAAATAAAAGTAATTGAAAAACGAGGAAAAAAAACAAGATTCTGTGTATTATCAATCGTAATAATAATAGTGTAAATACATTGTATATAGTATGGGAAGGGAGCAATGAAATGAAAAATTCATACACGTCGTCGTATAATTATTGAATCGTCAATAATAATAAGGATAATAATGATAACAATAGCAAGACTGTCAGCAGTTAGTCAATCCGTGTTTTTGAATATATTTTGCTCTTGCGTCGGCGATCATTCTTGATTTTCTTTCTTGAAACGATAGCATTCCTACAGTATTACTGCTTTTCGTTTGTATTGGTTGAGTTTTAGAAACTGATGTCGATGCCGGTGGGTTTTGCGGCGCCGGTTCCGGTACGTAAGTAACTATGCCTTCGAGGATATTCGATATCGTCACATCCACGCTTCGCGTTTTAACTGTAAAAAATGGAAAAATTGATGAGAAATAAGGAAAAAGTACATCGTTGTACTACATTAATGCTGTATAGTAACTTACGTAAATCTCTAATTATCACATTATAAGGTACCAAAGGAAAGACTTCGCTGACTTGATGAGCCATTCGTCTCATCTCAGCATTGGCGACGATTTGAGCATCGGGAATATTGGTCCTGCCTTGAATATTTCCTGTTCTAGTTCTTTCTAGAACGTACCGTTTTTCATACTCTGTTTTATCTGCTACAGTGTGATGACTTGTTTGAATATTCAAGGTCTGAGCAATTTCCTTTTCTACATCTCTAGCGAGAATTTCGTAATTCATATTTCTTTTAACTTTGAGATATTTAAGGGTAAAAACGGTGTAAGGAACATACATAAACCAGAAAACATCCATCCACCACGTCGAGGCAACAGACGTAAGTTTGACCCCGACAAAATCAGGTCTTTCAGTTTTAATAACAACCGGTTGAACCGAAGATTGAATACTGAAAGGCCATGAGTTGAATTTCAAAAGTGCAACACGGCTGTTTGTCGAACCAAATTCTGGTTGAAGGGCGATATTGTAATTTGAAGTCGATAAAAACTGCTTTATATTATCAATAAGCGCGTCTTTGCTGCTCATGTTCATTTCCACAAGTCCCATTGCATGGCTGAGAGCGCTAGGTAGCTCCCATAGACTCGGAGTGACGCTCTCTGCGTTTTTCCGAAGCGCAAAATGATCCAGGGCTGATACATTGTTGGATATTATTATCCTCGATTTTTTATCCCTCATCTCTCCTTGTGGATCAACTTTCACTATTATACCAAACGCCAATGTTAAACCGTGGTTCAAACATATTCTTAACGTTTCACAATCTGGTATCAAAGATGCAAATAGCCAGAGTTGTAGACCTATTAATAAACGCAGTAAGACTAATATTATACCAAATGGTATATAAAGAAATAGAGAAACGAGGTTCCAGCCGCTTGGAAATCTGTAAAAAAAAAATAGAAGAATAAGAAATTACATTGTATTATTTACCGTTTTAATAATGGCTGAGTGATATCTTTTCGTTGCGAGGTTTTTTTCATTGATACTTGGGTTACAATGATCATGATAAAAGAAAATTTATCTTGCCTGCTCTCGTCGAACAAATCCTTAATATTAATTTGTGACATTTCGCACAAGCAACATCTGTTACATCGAGTTTAATGTTGGAGGACAAAAAACAACTTATTTGTCAGTGATATTTTCGATTTATTTGGCCTATTTTTTTCGTATTTTAGATTAACGTACGACACACTTTCATTATAGTGTAAACTGGAATAAATTTACTGTATGGTCTTTTTCCTGCTTGTTTTTATTTATTTATTTTTTTTATTTTACGTAGCTTTGCGATTTCAGCCACCGACTTTCCCCAATACGCAGATATACACGACCTTCTTATCTTGCTCTAATCAGCTGTTCTTTCAATTCTGTTAAATGGTCGTAGTGTTTACCACTAGGTGGTGTTACCGCGTCGACATTTTTTGGACCTCTAGATTTCATGAAAACAGGAGAATCTCGATTGAAAATAAAAATCAGGTTGATTATACAAATTTTTTGGAGCCTTCAGGATTTTGTATATTTCATTGTTTCTATGGCATAGCTGCACTCGACATTGAACAAATCGAAATCTGAAAATTTTAATTTTGATGCGTGAACTACTCGCTTGTTCATTCGCGATCACAATGAATTGTAATGAAAAAACATGTTATCAGAGGATTTCATTGAGCTGCGGAATAATTTTGGAGCAGATAAAATTGAAATAACAGATATTTGGATCAATTTGTGTTCGAATTATATGAGCCAAATAGTTAGATGAAGATTTGTGTCACTAGGGAATTTGTGCCTTATTTTTTTCTTACATTTCATTTTTTAGGCTTACCAACATTGTGAGATAATATTTCTAGCAACATAAGGTTTGTTTGTCATAGCTACACCTTATAATAACTCTTATGCTTTTCCCTAGGAACTTACACCTTCTATTGGTTGCGTGTAAGAAAGTGTGACAAAAGCGTAACAAACGTGTAAAAAGTGTAGCGGAGAAAAACAAACCTATTGTAAGGAATAGTATAGGTATAAGATTTTGACAGAGAAATATTTTTGCTTCGTGGGTTCAAGGAAATGCATACACTATACACATAAATTAAATTATAGTATATAATTAGATTTTCAAAGGTTTCTCTGTATTTAAAAACTTGTAGTGAAATCTGTTCAAATCAAGAAGATAAAAAAAAAAACAGAGATAAAAATAAAAAGGGTGCCATATAAAAAGAAATTACGATGTTTATGTAAAATTCTCTAGCGAACTTAAATTGACAGATAAAACAACTCTCTTTCGCTATCTCTCTTTCTCTCTTGTTATATCTCAATTGTATCCTCTATGGATACGCGAGAGTCGTGTCATACGTGTGCAGTATGTGTATATGTGTGTGTGTGTTTGATTTTTGACAGATGCCATCATACCATCGTGTGATCTTTCGGGTGTTGTCAATCTGCGTGTGAAAGTATTTTAACAGATGAATTTATTATCTTGCGGTGATGGAAGCCGACGAGCAATAATTCTGAATAACAATAATAAATAAAAAACAAGTTATTTTTAGAAAGCTACCAATAAAATCGATATAAAACAAACTATGTTTGATAAACAATTGCGTAGTGTTGCAGTAGTCAATTATAAAAACAAAAGAGGGTGAATTTGAATCCGTTCAAAGAATTGAACAACAAAAACATAAAAAGAACAAAACTCTGTATCATCCATGTTGATAGACATTCCTAGTAGGCTGCAGTCATGAAAAGCCCTGTTCCGCAGCGTCTAAACGGGGCGACATGTCTCCCAGCTTCGACCGTAGTTCCTGGAAACCAACAGGGTGCAGCACCCTGTTTGATATCCTGTCATACAGACCTGGCTAACAGTTTTCAAGTATTAAAAACGGGGAGGCGAGAGCCTGGAGGATATCTGGCTAATAGTATTAACGCAAAAATCAATAATGGTAAACAGCAGCTAGTATCAATAAACGGTGATTCTATACGTTGTGATAGCATAGAAATGGATGAGGCGCTAGCCTGCGATGTTACATCAAATACTTCTCCAGGGAATAAACCACTTTGCGTTCGTATCAGAGAAAATAAATGGTATGACGCTGCTAATGCTGTATCAAATGGCACGAGCTTGAATAGTGCACTTGAAAGTATGTCTCTTGCTTATAATCCGGCTACTAAACAACTTTATTCGCTTCCTCACGACGAGGAAACATTTGATGAGCGACAATCTAGGGATGCAGGGGCGCCTGGAGAACAGTCGGCGAGGATAATAGCAAAGATCGATGCTGATATAGCTAAAAACGAAGCTCCCAGTTTGAATAATAGTCCTAGAAGTAGCCTTCCAAGATCGTGTAGTAGTACTGTGTCATCTCTGAGTGAAGTATCACCCTCAGGAAGTCTTTTGGGACCCGATGATCATCCGACTTCACCAGACAAGCCAAGGCGTTGGCCTCTGACTGGTTTCTTTACAAAGAATGTATTTTCATGGAAAAATAAAGAGGCACAGAATCAATCTACTCCGTCTGGTAGCCCATCAAGAAATGCTGATAAAGTTGGAGGAAGTTTGGCTCTTATACAACAAGCTAGACCTAAAAATTTACCTGCAAAAAGCGCGATGGAAGAAGAATCCCACAGAAAACAATATAACGCAATATTAGAAGCAGCTAGACGGAGGGAATTGAAAGAAGAAAAAGAGAGAAAACTGCAAAGAGAACTACAACTAAAAGAGGAGGAGAGATTAGCCGAGGATTCTATGATATGGAGCACTCAAATATTACCTAAATTTGAAGCACTTCGAGATTCAAAAAAAGTCAGAGATCTTTGGTGGCGAGGCTTACCGCCCAGCATTAGAGGAAGAGTTTGGAAGCTTGCGATATTCAATCAACTCAACATAACTCCCCATCTCTACAACTTGTGCTTAGATAGAGCAATTTCTAACCCCGGCAACGAGTGTTTATCGGCGATAAAACTCGATGTATCACGTACTTTTCCAACTTTGTGCGTTTTTCAAGAAGGCGGACCGCTCGCTCAAAGTTTACAAGGAGTTTTAGCAGCCTATGCTGTATACAGGCCAGACGTTGGCTATGTCCAAGGCATGAGCTTCCTGGGCGCAGTTTTGTCCCTGAATATGGAACCCGTAGACGTTTTTACCTGCTTTGCAAATCTCTTGAATCAGCCATGCCACAGAGCCGCTTTTACATTAGATCAAAAACAGATGAGCATATATTACAAGGTTTATTCAAGCGCGCTTGCTCATAGATTACCTAAAATTTACGCGCATTTTACAGCAGCTGGTTTAAGCCCAGATCTATATCTTCTGGACTGGCTTTATACCGTTTATGCTAAGGCAATGCCTCTGGACGTTGCTTGTAGAGTTTGGGACGTGTTTCTGAGAGACGGCGACGAATTTTTGTTCAGAACTGCGCTCGGAGTGCTTCATTTACACCAGGATGAGTTACTTGGTATGGACTTTGTCCGTGGAGCACAATTCTTAACTAGATTACCAGAAAATTTACAAGCAGAAGCTTTATTCAACAGTATTAATCAAATGTCTACAACGGTTGGGACAAATACGTTTCATCAAATGCTTGCTCAAATATCTTAGAACTTTTTTGATTAGCATTATAATATTTACATTTAGTATGAATTTTTAAAGAAAGAGTTTTTCAATTCTAACGTATTTTTGTTGTGGGCCTACTTGAACATTTATATTTAGGGAGAATCATTATTATTATTATTCTGTCTTCGATTATTAATAGCAAATTATATACATTTCTCGTGATTTCTTTCATTTTGTTTTTCATCTAATGATAAATTAAGAGTATCAACGAAACAAAAATCAAATAATTATTTTTACTAAAAATTATAGGTGGAAACTTGTTTTATTGAAGGAAAAAGGTGCTAAATTTGATAAGCTACAATGAACAAAAAAAAGCTACTCCTAAAAGATAATGAACTAGATAATTAATTGATAATAATAAATTACATATTCGTATCAAATACGTGTCCTATACTATAATTATAATTATATAATGTATGTGCATGTACACGAAACAGACAAAATAATTGTAAAATGCCGATCGTATGTTGAGTTTTGATGCAGAATTATAATGATAACTTGATCAATCTAGTATAGTAAATATTGATTTCAACTGGCCTTCTACTACCAGAAAATTGAAAGAAAAAAACTAAATAATCTTTATAAAAGAATCTTCAATTTTATTTACGATTCTGTTGAAATTAAATGGTTCAAATGTAAAGCTATATTTGCATCCAATACTTTGAAATGATCTGTACACAGCAATATTGCAATATCATTGCTTCTTCATTCTAAGAATCTCTTACCTCATATCCTATAATCTATGGTGTAATAATAAAGAAAATGATTCAGTAGCATAGATCTGACCGTGAATCGGAATTTATACTAGTTTAATATTAATGCGAGAAAGAAGAAAAAAAAGAGAGAAAAATATTTTTGCCAACCATCTTTATGAAATGATAAATAGTATATAGTATCCCTGGTGAGAATGATCGTTTAAATTTCTACGAATTTCTAAGAAAATCGGAACTTTTCGTAGTTTTTCAGAAGAAATTCTAGTTTTTTTTTTAGCTCGATCGACGCAGACGGTGAATTTTTTCCGAATGACTATACAAATTCACGATTTTCCATGAAAACCTAGGAAAATCTACAATTTTTTTCTAATGAGAAACTGTATAAGATATTCCAATTTTTCAGGAAATTCGTGGAAATTCGTGAAAATTCATAGAAACAGAAATTTTATGACCAGAGGTGTGTAACACGTCCACGATGATGGTAGATAAAGATAAAATAAAACGGAGATATTAATAATTTCTCATAAATAAGAAATGATTTTAATAATAATAATAATAATTTTTTTTTTCACGACTGTCCTTTTTCTGTATCTAAAACGAAGATAATTAAGCTATATATTATGTATTGATGTAAGAATTTGAAAAAAAAGAAATCAAACGATTAGACGAATTAAAATTATCATATAGGACTAGAATTCGTAAAACGAATTTAATTATGTATATCCCTGTGATAATTTAGTGAAGAAGCGTAAATGAATAAGAGGATCAAAAAGATGAATAGAAATTTTTTCTCACTTTTAGACAGAAAATGAACAAACGATTAATTCAGTTGTAACATCATTCTTGGGCAAAATTTTGCTGAACAGATAGTTGAACAAAATCACGAACATCCTGCTTTATTTGAGAATAAAGTTTTTTAATTGCAATACTCAATCGCCTGAATGACCTTGGCTAAAGAGGCACGGCACCCGCCGTTTTCGCGAGGACGAAAATTCGTCGATTTCAATTCGAAAACAAAAAATATTTCCACGTGCGAATTATCATTTACGTTCTATGGATGACTCCTCCGAAGACTTCATAGACGAATAATAATTTCATGCAATAAAAAATAAATTTTGTATTTTTGTTACAACCTAATTTCAATTTACAATTATCATATTATATATAATATAGAATAGTTAAATATGGTGTGAAATGTAATATGTCTAGGTAAAGTAGTGTAAGATGCCAAAACGCTTCTGTAAAATCTGATAATTATTATATCAAGAGACTCGCCAGAGTCTTGCGCCGAGTATATACATTGATGAAAAGAATTAAAATTAAAGGGACAAGCGCGCTCGACCTAGTCTCTTTACTGCAGCGGCAGCCCTCCGGCGGAGTGGGGACATGCAGTCATTTCACTAGAATTTGTTGTTATACATATAAGAGAATTGATGATATCCTACTATACCTAGTCCTCGTTGACAATACTCAAATTCCATCCGGCAGATCAGTAGATAAGAAGAATTGAAAATTATGATTTTCATTGAGTAATACTATTGTTATGAAAGAATATAAAAATTCTAGGTTGTACCCTGCTTCTTTGATAACCATGCCTATATGAATACTCGATCTTTAATAAGCGATACACTACATACGTACACGTAGGTATCCGTTATAATATTATATACATAATACAGGGTTGGTGGAAAAGGAAGAAACCATTCACTTTTACTTCTCATAAAATTCATTTTTCGAAACGCTTCTCTCCCAGCAATCAGCTAAACTGTCGAACCAAAGCCTGATTCTTTTAGTTTCTGAGGAAAAGAATACAGATCGCTCGGATTATTCAACGCGGTCACTTCTTTTTCACGATTTGAAACTAACCAGTTTTTATTTTGTTTTTTATACTCTGCACCCTGTATACTATACTCAACACATACTATTGGTATACATTATTTGATAACTGTTCATGTATTATGTAATTATTTCATTCATTTCATTAACATATAATTGTTGAGCTAGCTTACCTCTTAATTTGGAGTGCAAAACATGTGATGTGTCATACACATATTATGTATTCTCCAATGAATAACAGAGCAAAAAATTAATCATGTCGAGAAAAAAATCAATAAATACCTATAATAGAAATACTTATATCTATATATGTATAATCGTAATTCAATATACTATAATTACAATTTGTAAATAATTCACATTAATTATAATGATAACAGTAATGATATGGCGCCGTATAAATATACGAATGCATGTCCTGCTTCCCGTTTCCTTCTGTGTATTATATGTACATGCATATTGTAAATTTGGAATCTCATATTATATTATATTATATGATACATAAAATATAATAGCTTTTGTATGACGATCGTAGAGAAGAATAAATCAGGAAAGAATTAAAAACGTAATTATTATCATCCAATTTTTCATAATTGGTTTCCTTTTTTCTACCTTACCATAATTTTATTTTTCTCAGTAAATTCTTGTTGGCGTATGATTTTCAAGAATCAATTCACTATGTAATTCGAATGTAAGAATCGCAAATTATAAAATTCCTATTTACTACGGCAGGAGTAAATTTCACGGAAGAATTATAATTGAAAATGTAAAAGATATAATCTATATTTTTCAATTTAACCGAATCAGAGGATAGGAGAAAATGAACGAATGTATGTATCCAAATTTAAAAAATGAGAAGAAACAGGTTTTCAAACCGTTTACAATATTTGGAACAAACAAAATTGATTTGAACACATTTGTAATTCATTTTTCACTCCTCCCTTCCGTTCTCTTGCTCTTTCTCTTTTTTATTTTTGTTTTCTAATATTCAGACTGTTTCAAGTTATCCTATACTTGTACATCTGTGCTCCTCAGGGAGCAATTCGGATGGTCTCCGATTAAACGTCAATTAGCGTGGATGGCGCTAGATTGATAACCGCTAATTGCCCCAGGATCAAATAATTCATAATTTTTATAAACTATTTGCTCTCTCTCTCTCTCTTTCTTTCTCTCTCTCTCGCTGTTCTATTTCTCGGTGTGACAGTCGTCAACTCTATTTTTGGTATGCTATCTCTGTTCTCTAGTCTTCTCCATTTCATTTAACTTTATCGCTTACGATATCCATGCACTTTATAGTGCATTATGGTAATTACCATTCAAACGGTGATTATCCCCTCCAGCCCCTCTACATCCTCAAAAGATAATATGGGTATCTATGTTTATTATACAATACCTGTACAAGATTCTTGTTCTCCTACTACAGCTGAATACCTTTGATCTTTCGTCCCCTTTGCGGCGCCGAATATGTCCCTTCAAGTGGGGGAGGAGCGGGCAAAATGGCCACCCCAAGAAACTAACGCTTCAAATAGAGGTTTGAATCGATGGATCTCTGAATTTTTACCGAAAAAGGGTAGCCTGGCCGGTGCCGAGTGTTGAGCGCCCATACCTGCAAAGTCCGGAATTTGCGGGCAAAATGGGCATTCTAAAAAAGTGTTAAAAAATTGAAACGTTTCAACATTTATTTTTGTATTTACTTTTAAACATTTGAAAACGAGAAAAATAAAAAATAAACATTAAAAATTAGAAAATCTCCGGAGGCATTTTGTCCCACACTTACTTGTTTCTTTCAATACATCCTTAATTTGGTGTTTTTGGATTTCCAAGGCTACTGAACTTTTTTTTGTTCATCAATTTTGGAAAAGTATATGGCCCGTTGACAAGCTCTCCATACACAGTTCGTGGGTTTTAATAAGACTTATTCCGCAAGGAAAAAATTGATGAAACTTGAAACACGTTTCCTCGACTCGAAAAGTCGAAATCTTGAATTCTATATACAGGCCGTAACTGATTCAACTGAAATTTGTGAAGTTCTGCAACAAAATACATAACTTTCATTCAAGACATCAATGCTTGGTTTACGTAACGGATTTACCCCTAAAAAGTTGTGAAGAAATCAATCAAGGGACTCGATTTCCCTCGCGCCTCCTTGAATAAGCTTTCCGATTGGCTGATGCTCAAGTTAACTTTTGAGTTAAGGCCGCGGCATAACCCAGCCATTAAGGAATTGAGGGCTATGCGTTATTTTCTGAGTTATGGTTCATTTAGTGTCCTTGAAAATAGTATTAATGTCAATTATTTCTGATAATTTCACGGAAAAGTACCACTTCCGTTGGGATCTCATGCATTTCGTATTCCGACACAGGATTCCGTGTACCAAGTTTGGTTCAGTCCTTCTAAGCGATTTTGGAATAATACGGCATACGTCAGTTTCAGTGACATTGGATCCACCATAACTCGAAAACCAATGCACGGCCTATTTTTATTAAGGTCTTGAAAGTTTTGTATTCTGATGCAGAACTTTGTATCTAAATTTTAGCCAAATCGGTTACGGCCTTTTCTTGGGATTCAAGATATTCACGTTTTCGGGAATATCAAATTCGATCAATTTTCACATCGGAGCAATAGAATAATGAGTAGGAATAACTTGATTACGAATAGGACATACCGATATCCAGCCAGAATTCTTTGAAAGCCGTTTGATAATCGTAAAGTCAGTTAATTTATGTGTTTTTTCTTTGGGCCAAGATTTAAGGGAGCGACAATATATTTTGAAATTGAGAAATAGGTGGGTCTGCGTCTGTTCGAAAATGTTTAGAATTTCCCATATTCGGGTGGCCATTATTCGGGGGTCGGTAGAATTTTGACTACGACACCTCTCAGATCGGTTCGAAATGAATAAATGAAAATCTGGGTGAAATTTGAGTTCTCTAGCTCAATGGGAAAGGATGCCTGTAAGTCCATACTTTTGCTCATTCGATTACTATAGCATTTTTCATTGAAAAAATTCATCTCTTCCGTGCCTGTAATGCGCTGGAAAAATCCGCTACTTTGTCACTTTATAGGATCATAGTTGGTAAGTATGTACAAATTGCCACAGTCATTTACAATCATACTTCACAGAGTAGCCGCAGTCAACAAAAATTTTTTCAAAATTAGAATCTTTTTCCACCGCGGCACGGAACGGTACAGGCACGGAAAAAATGAATTTTTTCGATGAAAAATCCCATGTTAATTGGATGGGCAGAAGTATGGGCTTACAAGCACTCTTTTCCATCGAGCTAGGAAGCTAAACTTTCACCTAGATTCGTATTTATTTATTTCGAATCGATCTAGGGGGTGCCGTGGTCGAAATTCCACCGACCCCTAAATAAGCGCTACCGTAAGCCCATATATATATATATATATATGCATGTATCTATTTATACGATATATGTATACATATAACCCGACACACAATGTATTTATATATCATACTTTGCGTATAATATATATACTTCTTGATATCCTTCATCCAATTCATCCATGCGATCATTTGTCGTCACTTATGGTGTATATAACCTTGCTAGTTTTTTGCCCCCGTTTTTTCAGCGTCGTCATTAGCATCATTATCGTCATCATTCCATTCAATTCAATTCAATTTTATTTCTAGCATTCTTTTAATAATAAGTATCCTTGGACATAGTACGGCGTGTCGATTCTCACGCCACACGCAAGCAACCATATATTATAGTGTGAATTCAAAGACATAAATAGGATACATAATTCGACACTAGTTTTCTCAGTTCCTATATTAGATATCGTATCGTACCATAGGATTTATTAACTATAATCTCCGGAAAATTTAAAATCGTGGGAGAGTCATATCCGTGGACACTATCCATAGTAACGAGCGAGCATTAATAATTTATTATTAGTCTACTACCCAAATATACATAAAATGGAAGAATTATCAAATGATTAACAGTCTGATCCAAATAAACATAAAATGGACAAAATTATCAGGCTATTTTTCGCGCCCGGTATATACGCAACCCGATTAACACGGACGCGCGACTCGTAAGAATTCATCCGGCGTACGAATTTACGTTCACATTATAACTTGACCTATATTGAACTGAGACACTTTGGGCATTTTTGGTCACAGCGTGCTGTTGAATATCAACAGTTTCATGAATCCAGAAAGAGACATACAATTACAGTTGGTAAATGTTTTTAATATAATAAATATAAATATGCGTAATATTACCTCATTTTTGCAGATGTAAAATAACAATTTGCTAATAATAATTACGCAAGATGGAAAATTTATTATTATTATTAATCACCGGTAGACGTTTCGTAAACGTATTGATGCATGAAGCAATTATGTATAATAATAATAATATATGAATCTGCAGAAAAATGATAATAATAATGATAATAATGGTATATTTTCTTTAAGTAGGTCATTGTCAGTTATATGTATCTATAATATCTATGGCCATGTCTTATAGTATAACAGTAGCAAAAGAATTTCAATTTCCAAACGACAGCCAAGGTTCACGCGCGATCGCATAAAGCAATGTATCGTATCAAGTATTACTTGCTAAAATCACGTTTTGCATATAAATTACCCAGTATATATATATATAGATACACCTATATACTATTCTAATCACATTGCCGACAATATTTCGATGTGTATGCATATACATTAGCTATATAGGTATATGGATGCTGTTTCATTATTATTATTATTATTATTATTAATATCATCATTATTATGATTGCATAATTTGATAATTGCATCGATAGTGGTGCTCAGGACATCCGTCAATTTTATCATTTCATGATTATCACCTTCAATTTTTCAATTAATATACATATACATACATATGTGTTTGATGAGAGAGAATTGCGGAAGTGTACGTCTTGCGAGTATGACTTTACCTATAGGTATAGGTATGTGTCGGAGTGGTCATTTCCGTATTACAATAATGTATTCAGGAATACAACTAATGATCACATCGATACGCATTTATTATATTCAAATTTCAACAGTGAGGGTCGTCATCTGGTGTTTACAGGGTGATTCAGATATAAGCGTGAAAAAGAATTCACGGCTGGATATCCGATCCTAAGTATAAAGTTCCATTCAAATCTAAGTACAAAGATTCTTAGCCAAAACTTCGATGGCCTCATTTAGTTTTTCGATAAGAGCGCATTTAGAGTTCTCCGTTCTTCTTCAGTGTTCATCCGACCAATAAGGGTAGCAAACGCGGACTGCCTGCAGTGTTGGCTCAAGTCGCGCGCCTCTAATGGGGCCCCGTGCATACAGACTCCAATTCTGATATCGATGCTCACAATTTTGATAAATCCCTCGCCAAGTTCCGTTCTGGGTATCCAAATCGTGGAAACTTATGCATAGAGATCAACAAAATGGGCCCATGGTCGCCGACTCCGGCGGGAGGAGGGGGGGGGGGGGGGGGGGGGGGGGCAAAGCAGTGACAAATTTTAATTTTTTAATAAAACAACATAATTATTATCATTCTTGATTTATTTAGGGATAAGAATGTAGGCAAATATAGGCAAATAATCATTGGATTTATCGCCATCGATTGCAGCAGCGCCTGACCTGTCTAGAAATAATTGAGAACTGGTATAGTGGCACAGACTATAGTGTAGAATTTTTGTTATTTTTTGTCAAGCATAACACTAAATCTCCGAAATTATTTTCGTAGAGCACCGGTGCGCAGCAACCCCTGAAATTCCCCAAGGGTTGCTCGGATATCCGAAGACCCCATAGTCGGCGACTATGTTGAATCCGGCCCGCTGACTGGATGGATGAAACGGATAAAACCTAGGATCGTAATATGAATGGAGAATCCTCTTGATATCGTATGATACATAAATTCATGTGTGTATGCAGTATATCTACATACCTACACACTGAAGATATTCGATATTATTATTATCATTATTGATATTAATTTGTGGTATGTGCTTCAAGTCACACGACATCTTATCCATATCCATATCTATAACTATATTCTGATCTATAATCTATAAGTATGTAATAATCCTCGTGGAATCTTCGATTGAAGTGGAAATATAGGATAGAGAATATATTAATTATAATCCCGCGATGCTATGATAATGTCAGTGGAAATTGAAGTCAAGGATTCTGTAGATAAGATTATACATGATATATATAGTATGTATAGGAAGAATCATCGAAAGATTGATTGAATTAAAAAATTAAAGCAGAAAAGCTAGATGGGAAAGAAAAAATGAATACAGAATTGTAGATTCGTTCGATTTGTAACGATGCAAATTTCGATAACAATATTATTTTGATATTATATTTCGCTATATGCATGGCGTCAAAGTTGATTATAATTCAATCATTTCAATTATAATATTGTAATAATATTAAATTATTTGATTGATATTTAGCTGGGCCATTTGGGTCCCATCCAAAAACGAAACGAAATCGGCGCTATGTAGTTTTTTTATTGGTCGGGTAAGATCGGCTCTGATTGAAAAACTATAGTAACACCCTCGAAGCTTTGGCGAAGGAACTCTATGCAGCTGTTTATAATTTCAACTTATAGAAATTCACCGAGGAAGAAAAAATTTCGAAGATGAACAATGGTATAAACCCCAGATTTAGAACATTGTTCATATACTTTCCATCTAGTTTCTCATACTTCATATTACTTCTACAATACTTATATCCTCTATAGAAACCTATATAGTTTTTTTGAGGAAAAGTAATATAGGTGTAAAGATACTAAAAACTTGTGGAAGTATAGAATCGGATTTCGCGAAACTTCAGATTCTTTACAATTGGTGGGTCATTTTCTGTGATGAAAGAAGCTAACTCTTTATGAAAGAAGTACGTACAAAAGAGTATACCTATTTGGAAAACTACAGAAGAAGTTCCGAATAATATTCCCAATCCGGCATTTATTCCGTATAATAGTCCTACTTGGGTTTGTTCGACGCTGTCTGAATCACCCTGTAGCTACATAGATGCAATGTGAGGACGGTGTCAGGTGAGTTAATAATCAATGTATATTCGAAAAAAAAAATGAAATTAGATAACGAAAACGGAAGTGGAAAATGAGTAAAATGATAGAATTCCCCCAGCGACGTAATGACAATATAAAGATAAAAATCTAGGTACAGAATTGAAAAATAAAACCTTATTGAGAAATCCATTGCCGTATTACCTGATATCGTCATAATATCTAGGAACTACTCGACGGCTAGATATTATTGTTGATTGTTCGTTTGATTGGTATTTTATGCAGCAAACAGTTATCAAAACGGCAGCGTTTACTCTGCACTGATTATAGTATAGTTCGCGGTATAATCTAATTGCGATGAAACATGATAATCTGTAAAAATTTAGGGGTTTTCTAACACATTCTTCACACTATCTGATTGTCATTGTTTTTTTTTTTATGTATTTCATTTTCGAAACTATATCAATTATATTATTATACTATTTCACGTGACCGTAACCGATACTACAATAATATTCATCTCTGCGTATCGTACACATGGGGACACAACTTTTACATAAGTCCGGCACTGACAAATACCAATAATATACACTGCGCTATACTATTTTTATGCGGAAACTGATCAGTGCCGATCTAATTTTTCTGGTTATTGGTATAGTCGCATCATCGTAATGATAAATAAATATAATTCGACAATGTTATATATGATATGAGTGAAATGAGGAGGTATATAATTATATCGTACACGGAATACAAAATACATTCTCTGCAGTATACTCCCTGCTCAAAATGCCGTATAGAGGTTCCCTATCCGGCACCGACAGGTAAAAAGCGGGGTTTTGTGCACCTAGATTTCCGTTTTTTTTATCCGCGCCCCCATATAGGGATGCCCCCACCTTCTCCGTGTACGGTTCTTTACGGAGTGTAGGGGGGGGGGGGGGGGGGGGTCTCCATACAAGATTATGTACCTCCACTGAAATTTTGAAAAAAAATGCACCCGTGATTTTCAAATGACTAAAATCTATACTCAATAATCCCTAGCTACAATCTGTAAACGATGCCAGCCGTTACTCAGATTTTTACAGCAGGTCGCGTGCCGATTTTTGTCATCTAAGAAATCAAAGATCGAATTTTTATACGAAAATGCAGTGGAGGTCTCTCTCCATCAATTTATATACCTAAAGGAAAGAAGTTGAACGAATGATAACGGCGAAATAGGTGCATATTTACTTATGACGAAAGTGAGATGCCTGTATGCAGACGTCACCAAGCCAAGTTCCGAATATTGTCAATTCTGAAAAATCATTTTGTTTTCCCACTTAGACTTCAGGTGGTCAATGATCACATATTAAAGTCATACACAAATGTTTACTTGGTTCACGTTTGGACCTAATGGGTGATGCAACGATAACAAACTTTGTCAATCGAACACACTTCTTGTTTCATTCGGAGCATTTCCAATCGCGGGAGACTTTCGCACCCGTACGCCGCTAGTGGGAAAACTACGAACACCAAAATGGTTCGAAAGATATTTGAAACCGGATAGGGCCGGACGGAGTCGCGTGTGGAGCTTTGAATATTTTCGGTATAGTATTTTTCGTACCTAGGCCGTAAAGTAGGATTTTACGGATGGAGTGAGGGCTGTGCGTCAGCAAACCGGCGAAGGAGGTCGGAGGAACGCACAGTTCTCACGAGGCCGTAAAATCTTACGGCCGAGATGTGAACAACATTTTTCGATCGTGTTCGTAAAGTTGTACTTTACGGACACTCGATCGAAAAATATTTTCAGTGGGAAGTCCGGATCTGAAACCAGATAAGGTCGGATAGAGTCGCGTGTGAGATTTTGAATATTTTCGGCAAACATTTTCAGTTGGAAGTCCGGATTCGAAACCGGACAGGGACGAATACGGCTCCGTGTGGAACTTGGAAGTATTCCAGAAAAATTTGGATGTTGAACGCTCAGATAGAGCCGAATAGATTACCGAGCTTGGGATTGTCGGTTTCGAACAAATTCCGAATAGGACCTCCACGGACCTGTATAGATTTTGTCGAGACGATACGATGCGGATAAAACCATATGGGCTAGTGCAGGGAACCAATCGTAAATCTTATACCGGAATCTATAGGTTTCTATATATTTTAGCATGGTTTTTTTTTACTAGGGCCTGGTGTTTACAAAATAGTAAAAAAAAAAACCGGAAAAATACAACCTTCTGCAAAATATGTTTGTAGTCGCGGTTACATACTTACATATCTGTAGTATAATAATTTAGACATTTTATTTGTTTGAAAAGAATATATTACTTATACAGCGTATAACATACGTGTTTGGGTATGGATAGTATACGAGTTATAATTGCTACAGTCGAGACACTAGAAATAATAATTATACCTATAACTATGATGTAAGATGTATAACTATATGAAGATTGTAGAGAATTGTCGATTCGATACGGTGAATGCCGACGCAGACGCAAATTCAAGTGAAGAATGTTCATCCTGAAAGCTGTTATCCCAATGATTTCATCCTCGTAGTTTTGATCACAATTCAGTCAATAAATCAATAGTTGTTTTACTTTTTTTTCTCGATGTTTTATCCCAAATAGATTGAAATTCTTCGTACGCATGCGGGAAAAAAATTTAATTTCAAACATATTTTCCTTGATGTTGATGAATACCCAAGAAGCGAGTTATTATGAATCTCATACTCAAATTCGAATAGATTTTTTTTCCAATAATACCGCGTGAAGTTGTGGCAATGGCAACGTTTTATTTCTATCTCTTCGGAACATTTTATCATTGCAATAATACAATGCATACATTAAATACAGAATTCGAAAAAGTATAAGTATACAAAAATAACAGCTGTATGTATGTATTATATACCTATATATACATTCGATATACGATAATAATTAATCTTGTAAGTGTGACATTCTGCTGTAAACAAATATATCGCTCGCATACCTTCTACACATTTTTATACTGTACATAGTATACATGTGTATAGTTTAAAATATGAATGTATTACGTTCGTAAAGATCCAATTGCATGGGAGTTGCAACACCAGAACCTGCTTGCGCCATTGCGTACAGGTTGAACCATTGGAAGTGTACCAAGTGCAGGACATTCCAAATACTAAATATCGTAGAATTGCCAGTATAATATTTGCCAGTCGAATTCATGTTTTGGAGAATTCGATACGATGACAACTTTTTACATCGAAAATCTGTTTCATATTCTCCAAATAATGATTGTGTAGCTGGCATCAAGACGAATCTATTCGGAATCTTCGTTTGTAGGAGCCTTGAATCTTGAGATAAAAACTTGTTACAATTTATGCAGTCGTAATCATAATATGTAGGTATGTATGCCTATTAGTTTTTGCGGAGTAGATAAATATCATACAAGTATAATTACTGATTAAATTCATATTTCTATACAATTCTCAAAATTGGATAAGGTTCAACACCTTCGTCGCATGATCCTCGCTTCAAAGGAAAAACGTAGGAAAATAAATATCTAAACAAACTAGCCAAAACAAAAAAAAAACGTATGAGACACCCATATGGACGTCGGAGACAAACTGGCAAACATTCTATGAAATTGGCTGCTTTTTGCAAGAATCTTGAATGAATACATACCTATATAATATAATTACCTCATAGAATCCGAGTATTTGTAATTTACGGACGCAATTTCAAAGTTGACTAATTATGGATTATTCACTGCGTAGAATACATACGACAAATTGTATTTGAAAGGTTTTTTGAGGCAACGACTCGTCAACGTGACTCTAATAATATCTCTCATGTAACCGCATGTTTTATGTTTTATTTTTTTCAATATCGCAGAAGTAGGTATAAGAAAAAATCTGAACAGTCTCATTCAACACGTAGACTTTTATCTCTCCAGGAACTATAGAAGATTACATTGAGCGTTTCATTTGGCATTTTGGAATTGGAAGACAAAAAAAAGCCGAGAAATACTGGATTTTAAAAATTGTAGCTTTCACGAGCAGTCGACGTGTAGGTATTATGCAGAGTGAGTTTTAAGGTGCTTTTAAAGACCCATTTGCACCGATTGTTACTTACGTTCAAAGTATTGTTATTATTCGGAAACGTGATTCGTCGCTACTCCTACACCACATATCCGAATTGAATGAAACTTTTTCGATTGGATGCAGTATTTTGGCAGAAAGTGGCTAAGTATTTCCTCTCCACGAATTGTGTGAGCGTTCTATCAGAAATTCAAGTCTGTCCAATCTCACCTACGAACAAACCTGCCCTAACAATTAGAAACTCCCTAAAACTCTGAATTCTCTCAAAATTTTAGCGAGATGAAATAGTCAGCTACTTTCTGCTAAAATACTGCATCCAATCGAAAAAGTTTCATTCAAATTAGTTGTTTGGTGTAGGAGTGGTGACGAATCGCGTTTTCGGATGACAACCATGCTTTCGACAATGAGTAAAAATGGGCCCGAATTGGTCTTTAATAGCACCTTAAGCTTATATTTCCAATGTGAAATTCCAACGTGTGGAGGTAACTCTGAGTTTCTAAGATCGTCGTGTTTTTTTCAAGTATCAACGCAACTTTTCACTTATACTCTGTAGTGCAGTATATAGTATACAACACCTTACAATAAATCTAAAGAACTATCGATAATTATTCAGGGTGAAAAACCACCAGAGCACGACTGATAAAATTGAAGTGATCCGCGGATAATATGAAAGAAATAATTCAATTTTATTCAAAGTTGAACCTGACATATGACCTCTATAGCCGAGAAAATCTTGTTCATTTTGCGATTTCGTGAATACTGATTGGTGTCCCGTACAAGACAGCTACAATCAGAAATTCAATGTCGCATATACATAAATATTACTTATACAGGAACTGAACCTCCGAGAATGGGAGGAGCTTAGTTCATTAATTAGGCCCTACCCCTCAGTCAACCTGGCGAATGTTCAGTAGATACGTCGAGGAGTCATGGGTGTTGATATCGAAGTAAGATTCGAAGTCTACGTGCGGGTAACCACTGTTAATAAGAAACAATAATGAAGATATGACAACGAAAGAGAGACGACAGCACGAAATGTAAACAATAAGGTTTGTCTTGGCGTATGAGATTCGTGTTCACTCATAGGTCCGGCAAAGTTGGCATAGTTTACAGTGATGAATAGGCTAGGAAGGCAATATGATCACAGAAATTGATTGTATCAGAGCTATTGGAGATGGTGATTTACTCCTTGGCGTATGATACTAAACATTCGCCAGATCGGCGAGTGGTAGGACCTAATTCATTAACTGAGCTCCTCCCATTCTCAGAGTTTCAATTGACTCACCCTGTATATTACTAACTAATGACTCTGATTATATTGGTCGTGTTTTGCCGTTTTTACTCGGACTACCCGAACCTGAACAGTCGTGAATGCTATAGGTCATCAGATTTTTCATGACGAGTATTATATATAATACCACAAAAATAACAAGATTTTTTGATTATGGCACGTGTCAGGTCCAACTTGGATCGTACTGTATTAGCACCGATTGGCAAGAAGCTGAAATTAATCATTTCATCCCGATCCGCTGTCTATAGATGTTATTAAATTACTCAGATCGTTGAAGATAGAAGAAAAAGAATTTCATATAAGCAATACTTCGATTCAAAAAAGAAATTTCCAAAAATTTTGGCCTGGAATGTTCTGAGAATCGTGTTGATTATAAAAATTGGGAAAAAATTACGAAAGATTTCAAAAAGAGAACGATTGGGAGATAATGAGCTGGTCAGTTCCTCATAAGTGTACACATCTTGCCTTCAGCTTTTTTCGTCCGACTGTCTTACTTCTCCAACATTATTACTAATTCATTCATGTACATAGGGGAGACCGGGGCAAAATGAACGATTAGAGTTTGGGCCAATTGGTGATAATAGTATGTGCTACATATATCTGTGGTTGGTAACACAAGTTTATGCCAAAAATACCAAGTAAAAAAGAGATTTAAAAGAAAAATAATATTGTTTTGAAGTACTGATCAATGCTACATGGGTAAACTTGTATATACATACCATATTGGTAAGTAAATGAAGTTAACATATCACGGAGTTGGGTATATATATCCTATACATTCCTGCACGTATGAATTATTTCAAATTATGAATGTTCTGAGCAGAAACAGTCCCTCGAACATTACGGTCAACGTGATAGGGATAAAATGATCAGCAATGAGTAATAATGAACATACGATTATCTACGGGAGAAGATATTTAAAAAATCGAAGCATGAAGAAGGATGGATAAAGTGCTTACGGCGTATCGAATGGATTTAGAATTTCGCTACATTGCAGACATGAATGTTAATTAAGCGTGAGCATAACGAGCAAGGCCTGTTCCATTGTATGTTCAGGAGCTTGCAAGAGGATAAACAAAAATTATGGCTACAGTGAATGATGCCGCGGTTACGTAAGATCATAAACACGGGGATTGAATTATTATTACTATCATCATTATTATTATTATTATTATTATTATTATTGTTATGATCATTATTAACAATGATATCCACTCGTCTGGCTAATTGTATAACTAAACGTTACGACGTATGTGTATATACTATACAGGGTGTTTTGCTTCAAGTGTCGAGAATGGGAGTGATTCAATCGGCACGAGGCCCTAGCAGCCAATCAACAACTAGAAGAAATTGGTCGACCAAAATTCTTACGAGAACACAAGATACAATTTCTTGGTGTAGAAAAGAAATATCAACAACGCCTCAACCGTGCTGTTAGGTATTTATTTATTCCGAAGCTCACAGAGAAAACTTGAGACAGCGATTTGATGTTTGTATTGGCGTAGAAGGCCGAAATATGAATTGCTCCTATGCACGTTGAAATAGATAAATACCTAACAGCCCCGGCTGAGTTGTTGTTGATATTTCTTTCCTACACCAAGGAGTTGTATCTTGTGTTCTCGTAAGAATTTCGGTCAACCAATTTCTTCTAGTTGTTGATTGGCTGAAGGGGCGTGACTTCGTGCCGATTGAGTCCCTCCCATTCTCGACACTTGAAGCGAAACACCCTGTATATCCCCTATATATGCTATGTATACATACATATGCATTTAGATCTTTAATTAAACTTTCTGCATCCGTATCTATCATACATATATATATATATATATATATATATATATATATATATATATATATATATATATCACCATTATATTGGTAACTTGATGCCCCTGTGTATCGTATAATTATTCGAAAACCGGTTTTTGCGAATAGATATAACACCGCAAATAATGAATAGCATTCACGGGCCATGTTGTATAATCAACTAATCAAATTTCATCAACGTGCGTTCCATATTACCTCCGCCCTTTAAAATAATAAAAATATGAGTCACTATGTAAAACCTGTATCTTAGTGAATTGTCAGATATATATTATATTATATAGTCTCATAAACACTTTATATATGTACGTACGTAGTACAATGTGGATACATACATATGTGTGCTAGTAATATGCGTCGCGCGGTGCAATTAGATTGTTTAATTACACATACCAGCAGTTATAGGTATACCTATAATCATTATACCTACACGTGTCTTATATACGATATGGTTGTATGTTTAATATACTATGTGGAAGCGGTCATTATTACCCGACAATGAAAAGCGTTCCTTGACTCGGTTCTTTACGCGCTCTCTCATATTATTCGAATATAAATGTCCAAGGCAACATAAAGAGAGATATGTACATACCTATATACCTGCGACCCAACGTCTTTAATCCATTGACCAACTATCCGTAACGTATAATGTAGGTGCATACTGAAAACCTGGGACTATACTACACTGAACTATACCAATATTGCTATAATATCTTGCTATACTCAAAGAAGTATATATAATATCGGCGGATCGCGGTACGAGGTCTGCAACTTCGGTACCTGAGGTCGACCGCATGTTAAAGTTAAACTTTTATACACAAACATGCGCTGATCTGTCTTACCGAATCAGACCGGACGTTATGCCGGAAGGAAGTGCACATTTATAATTATGTGAATGTACAGCTGGACAAGGTCGTGATTGCCATATATTTGTACATATAATCCCCTCTGCACCCGTATATCTATACTCAACTATACCTATATAACTGAATACATAAACGTCATTGATCATTTTCGTTGCACAATGATCGAGTGATATTGTATGCGTTTTTTTTTCTCATTTTCGTGATTGTTTTAATATAAAATTACGAACAGAATATCATTGAGGATTCTATTCAAATTGATCAGAAAAAAGATAGATATTTCGACTTTGTCAAATTTGACTTTTTTTTTTATTTTTCAACTTTTAGTATTCTTTTGAATCAAATATGATGCGATTAAAAAAATCGAGAACCCTGTACCATTTTTATTTCAAGGGGTAGATCTATTGGGTGTTTTGACCCCTTAAGGTGAACAAAGGTATTTTCGTTTTATGCCAAGGCTACGTACATCTTAGCCCATTACGAATACATAAGACTAGAGCCCATTAAACAGTAACTGACAGTGAGCAAGAAATAATATTCTGATAATAACAATTATGAATGGGACGATGCGGAGCATCAGCCAATTTAGGCCAAACCTTCTACGGACCCTGGAGAAGACTCTCCCAGTATAAAATAAATAAATACATGCCATACTAATTAGCAAAAGCTTCGAAACCCCATGTATGCATAGTATACGGTATGGATAACGGCAACAAAGAATGTACCGGCTCGTTTTGGAAACGTGGATGAAATCCTATTGCGTATAGAGTGCAATCAGAGGCGTATACACTTTTTCACCCCATCATGGTCATTGTTCAAAGTGATCATGATCGCTCTGCTCTCTTTCTGCCGGCGCGGCGTGTGTTGGATACATAAAGCAGGGAATAATCTTGATCACTCCGATCAGTGGAGACAGTGGTAAAAAAATATGCCTCAGGGTGATCGCTGCTATTAATTAACTTGAATATTAAGTAACTCGTAAACTATTGGTCACGTGAATTTTTGGTAAAGGACTTTTCATTTCAGAAGTTCCCGTAAAATCTATCCACGAACGTGTCCTGCTTAACCTGATTTATCCTGTATACATGAGTATGGACACGGTAAACTTTCCATAAGTAGTTTCCTATGTAGGTGCAGCAGATAAGATTGAGGCGAGAAGATTAACCCACCTGTGCTTGTATCTACCTACCTGCCCGCCTACAAAACATATTCCATACAATCAACAAGAATGCTGGCGGGCACGCGCCGTTATAATACCATATACCGGCTCGATAAGACGATAAGAGCTTGATAAGAATATCCGATCCAGATATAATATAATGTACCCGAACACCCGTCACTATGCAAGGGTTGGGAGGGGGGAGGGAAGGGAAAGGAAGGGCCGGTGGTCTTTATCTCTGAGATTTCATATCATAATAAGTTCTACACCACATGTTGACACATACTCCTATATAAATACCTGCAGTATATTCATCTGATTAATTGTCGTTGATATTTAAGAGTTGGAAAAATACGGATCAAATTTCAGACGTACACATATTTTTTCCAATTCTTGCGTAGCCCTGATGTATGTATGTATATCTGATGAAAAAGTGATCGTTACGTACAAATATTCTTTCTTTCTTTCTTCCATCCTTCGTCTTTTTTTTCCTTTTCTCAGTCTGACTCTAGCGAAAAGAAAAATGAACCAAAATGGATAATGCAAAATTCCAGTACATACCCCGCTCTACCAATAAACTCATTTTCTGAATCTCTATAATGAGTTTACATTGAATGTAGTGATGTATGTACAACAGCCGCGGGATACTACCTCTGCCAGAATTGCTGAATTGATATCTATAGATTAAGAGTATGGTATGTAAATTAACACTTAAACGAGACCGCAGATTTCGCGTTTAGTTCGAATTCAAATAATAATACGAGTTCCTCTGCTTCTTCTTCTTCTTCTTTTTCTTCTTCTTCTTCGTCTTCTTCGTCTTCTTCTACTGTAGCATGTTTATGTATGTAAATTTTAATCGACCCCTTCACTTACCGTACTTTATATCGCTTTAGGTTTGTTCGATTACACATGCGACCTGCACTGGGGCTGTAAATTACATGTTCGGTTATCCGGAAGGGCCTAATGTCAAGTGTTCGCAGTCAATCGCGTTATAGCTTGCAGCAGAATTTACAGCCCTAGTGCAGCCCCAGTGCAGTTTGCATGTGCAATCGAACAAACTTTTAACCTTAGGTATACCTATGGACTGCTCACAGCCAACTTCAGGCGTGTTCCAAGACGTGACGCGACACTCGGAGGTAAATGGCGAATCTCAGTACAAAGTCGCGTCACATGTTGGGACCTATATCCCCGCAGTCTTGACATAGGTCTAACAGTCCATAGGTATATAGTCACAGCTATATCTATTACGCTTTGATTGCCAACAAGGCCACCGTGAATATCACCATACCCATATATTCTTACATAGGCATGCTAACGCTCCACCACATTTAAGTGTTCAGAATCGATCGCTGCGACGCCAGTTCTGTCCAGGTCCTTAAACCGCGATGTATATCCTCTAAAATATATGTATTGATATATATTAGTATATCCCGGTATTTCATTCAGGAATTTGAGAATACATTTTTTAACCCTTCGTGTGCACATCGCGCCTTTGCGGGAACAGTTGAAATTACCGGAACTCCCTGTTTTCCCCACATTTTTATACAAATTTTCATTTTTAGTGAAGAATCTGTTTGACATTTCACTTGACTGACTTTTGGATAAGGCTCTAGACACTCTAAGAAGTGACCATGATTTTTTCCCGATTTTTTTGAAGCCCGAAACTATTTGGGACATTGAATTAATGTCCCTCAAAGCTCCAGTGTTGACACCGAAGGTCTGAAAGACAAATGTTTACACAGAGGGTTAAAGAAAAGGAATAGAAAAATCGTCAAATCGGCGAACAATTCATAATTTTGCGTCATAATTATCAGGATTAAAGTTATGTATATTATATACTCCCCTGTAGATGTTTAGGTGGCATTTAGTTTGTTCAATTTTATTTTCAAAGATTGTATACAATGTATTCATGTCGTAGTTGTCGAGAGAGTGAAGAATAGGTAAAAAAAACACCAATTAAAAGTGCATTGAAAAAAAAAATTAATTGAATAATCGAAAAGCAATTCTAAGAAGACACATACGAGTAAATTATATAGATAAGTGCGTGAATAACTAAATTAAAGTGTTGGACGCTATTATATAGCACACGTATAACTAATATACCATACACATACCAGCGACAATTATATGCAAGAGGAAAGAAGAAAAATTCTGTGTATCTTGAAAAAGAAATCGTACTTCAGGAAGAACTCTGACGAGAAGAATAAGAAAAAGAAAAGGAAGAAGAAGAAGAAAAGATAAGGCGAAACAAAATAGTAAGATTATTAGTAGTTTACATATATTCTATGGGTGACTTAATGCTTTGATTTTGCGGATAAAAATATGCAAATTATTTTATTATTAACATACACGTATTTCATGATCTCAATGAAATTGTACGGTATCCTATATACCATGCAAACCAATGGAGATACCAGTTTCGTTGAGATCGTGAAATTCGTGTATTTTGGTCAACTATTTCGCGTAATTTTTCCCGGAGAAATCAAAGCGACCGCATAGACACAAAAATTAGCCGCTGAATCATGACCCTCCATTGGAGATGTTAAGCCTCTACCTATACCAATGGACTGCTAAAGTGCTAACAGCCAACTTCAGGCGTGTTCCAAGATTAGACGCAACACCCGGAGGTAAATGGCGAATCTCAATACCACTTTTGACTGTAATACATACATAGGTACACACTGAGGAAAATATTTTCTTGAATCAACCAAATTTACAGTCGAACAAATTTTTAGTGAAAATTGAAGAGAAATTTCTTAGAATCGGACCAATTTTTTGTTGAATTAACAAATCATTTTCGAATTGAACAAATTTCTTGGTTGATTCAATACAAAATTTGTTCAACTGTGAGACAAAGCAATGTTTCTTTGATTTAATAAAACTTTTCTCTACGTGTACCAAAGATATAGTTTGCGTGACATACACTATTCAATGCATAGTTCACGAAACCGTCATTACCTCCTAGAGTCGCGTCACATCTTGGGTACTATTTCCCCGCAGTCTTGGCAGTCCATAGGTATATAGTCCAAGATTGAAGAGAACGTTACTTATGAACTACGAGATAGTTACCCGCACTTTCGTTAGCGTCTCAAACTGTTCTAATCTCTATGCAGTATATTTTGCTGTAATTTGTTTATATTCTGGAAAGTGGCTAGAAATATTATTGTTCAATAATGAATAACTCTGGAACGGTAAATAATTCAACGGAACCACAAAATACGGCTAGTTGTACTTCATACCTGCTACAATAGAATTATACGCCGACATTGGAAATATAGCGATGGTCTGAGACTAGGTGAAACAGATGGATTTCCCCATATATACAGATATATCTCTAGAATGGAATGTAAGAAAAAAAAAAAAACTAGTTTTGTTTCTTTTTTTGCAGCACTAGCATAAAGCATATAATAACTTTCAATTCGCGGTCTAATACCGTGACGTTGATATGTTACATATATATACATACCGCCTGTTATATAAATGTACTAGTATGTATCATGGTGTAGAAGGATCACAGTTTCATCATCATCTCATCAGAAGGATAGAAAAAAAACATGGAAAAAAACATTGGAATGAAGGATAAACGCGATTGGAAGCGTCTATACTATAACGTATATAACATATAAGATAAGATATACCTGGAAAAAGTATACATGTATATACAGATATGCGAAAACGTTGGGGGAGGGTTGTCCTATGATCGTGAAATAATCGTCGAAGAAATGGAGAAGTAGGTGGGGGAGGGGGCAAAGGAGGGGGAGATTTAAAACTACGTGGATTCTAACCGATCAAGCCCAGTTCTTAACCGCCAATCCTATCATGCTATAAGCAAAATTCAATATACCTATATAATTATATAGTCTCCCCCATATTACGAATAATATTATTGATATAATCAACATTATAATAAATAATTGTTTACCGATATAACATATATGTACTGTAAGGTATAAGTATAGTCAACAGCATCAGTTTAGTTCGCAGTTCAGCTTATGTATGAATACACTGTATGTATATCGATATACAAATATCTACGCAGTCTTTGATCATCGAAATATAATAAAAATGGATTGATTGCCGACTCAGCGATTTTTTGGTCCACTGTAAGTAAAAATGTATATTTATTGCCTGTGTACCATTGTTTCATCGTCTCTATTCATCTTCCACTTTGACTTTCACCCCCTTCCGCTCCACCAAATACCGTCTGCCATCCTATTATTATAATCAGCTCTGTTTGTCCTAATCACGCTTTGTAGTGTACTCGTGAATCTATCATGGTGATTGCAGGTATGGTAGTGGGACAGGAAAGAACAATGGTCAATTCAGTCTGAAGGAGTCGTATTCTAAATTCAGAGTACATTACTCCAAAAAATTCAAAGGGGAATTGAATGTCTTCTCTCCATCTGGAGAACTGCGGTAATCGCAGTCCCATGAATTTTCGCTAATGAATAACCACTTCATTCCGTCTTTTACGGTATTCGAGATTTTCGTAATAAAATTCATCTGACCGCTATGCAACCCTTCGACTGCACACTGGGTTGTTTTGACCCCATTTTTCCAACTGACTGTATCGCACGAATAACTCACGAATACTGTAACAAAGGTTTGGGCACTTAATTTTTGTATTTCTTAAAAATAAATTTTGTGCCATAAAATAAGGACCATTTACTACGAGAATCGTCTCTACAAAAAAAAAGTGCATATTTACCCAAATACAACGACTTGAAAAACGTTTGGGGTCCGATCGACCCCACATGCAGTCAGAGGTTCGTGGCGGAAGTGTGCAATCGAAGGGTTGGAGATACGTAGAACGTGTTTTCAATCAATCACCCTGTATAAATGAATCATTTTTAAATTGTTCATCCTATTCTAGCCATCCATTTTAATTCTTGTTTTTTTTTCCTCTTCTGCACATATAGTTGCATGTGTGTGTCACATTTTACTCATCGAATTACGTATTCGAAAATTTTAACTCATACTAATAAACTGCCGTCAATTATTATTCCTCTGCCTGTATATACTTCTTCATCTACGTTGTGAGTTACGTGTTAGAGGAATTAAAATTTTAACGGTTACATGTATGTGCAGAATAGATAAAAGCGCGAGAACAAGTAAGTTTTGCATGCATATTTATTAGATATTCGACATGGTGATCGCATTCCATCGTATTGTACAATATGCATATGAGATAGTTGATAATTCATCCTCCACGCTTGACCAAATAAGGAACAAATATTGATATAATTTCGTGTTCGAATAAAACTGATGAATGATATAGTAATTATTCACTTCATACCGATACAATGATGATAAAAAATTATTGCTAATTGCGCACATGTATTACGATCTTCAGCAATATTACTGGTATTGCTACATCATAAAGGAGTACAACAGTATATCTGCAGGTATATGAGAGTTAGGCAATATTTAATTGCTACAGTGTCAGTAAATTGCAGTTGATTGAAGTAGATATGTATGTATATACGTAGTATGTACATACGTATATGCGCCTATAGCATGGCACACATTTCTTAGATGGAGTATAACCGGAAGTATTTGCGACGTGGTGTTGTTTGTGTTTTGATGGTAGTTATTTATTCAATCGTTATGCCGGGAGTCATTTATAGTTACTGGAAGATAACGTAGATGTGTGTGAGGTGTCAGTCGAGTACTTGACTACTATACCTATATATTTTCTTTCTCAAACGATAAAATGATAATTTTTTATTTATTATGCAACCATAGGCAATCAACCGCACTTCAACGAATACAAGATCATTGTCATCTATCTATCAACAGCTCTCCCTTTCGCGGTATACCATTGGTAATATACGATTGATAATTTTGTGAACGTAGGTACCATACACAATATAATAATATAATTGTTTACGTGTGTGGGCGTGCAGAGTTATCGCTCGATGATGAATATTTCGATAGAAAATGATACGCACAGGTGTTATGACCACAACGATGAAGAAATGTGGGAAGGTTGAGGCCTCAACGCGGTCGGGTATTAGCATCTGATAATAAACACGATTTTACTTTATGGCGGGCGTGTTATAAATTTCATACTTTCGAGCCCTATATAGATACACTCCGATAATATAGATTATAGGATCTAATATATATTGCCGAAAATCGAAGGTCAACAGGATTTGATCACTCGAAATGTGTAATCGATCAGCTTCTCCAATAAAAACAGGAATACAATGGATATTAGAAAAAAGCCCAAGCTAGATAAGAGCGGAGACAACCTCTGTGCGCGTTTGGTAGATTGTATCACATTAAATTCGAATCGATTATCTAATACTACATCGAACGCAAGCATAGACTCGTTTATTCAAAAGTGAATAAAAGAAATAAAGAAAAATAATGCCCGGTGGGAACAAAGTCATTGAATATACAAATTATTTTAAATTCAACCCGAATTTCTCGCCGAAACAGGTAACACAGTCAGAATTTAATACCGTGAGTATACTCTCTCAATTTCTTTTGTCCGAGCAGAATGTTATTCAAACAATATCTGAATCCACCCAAACGATCAAACAACGATGAGGACCGAAAGCGTAATTTTTCAATAAATATAAAATAATATAACATCAATTTCACTGCTGTTAAAAAATTGTGATCATTTGAAAGAACCTGCGCCTGGGGCAGGCAAACCTTACTGTATTGTGTATTCGCAATCTATGATGTGTAAGGAATTGTTAAAGAAATTTTTCAGAGTTCGAAAAAAATCCAATTCAAATTCAATATCGGTGAAAGAGTAAAAATAAATGAAAATACGTATCCAATATTTTGATCGAAATTAATTATTAGCATAAAAATTACAAAACTAGATTTGTGGTGAATTCATTTGAAGCGCCCAAACGGAGGCAACTGAGGATACATGAATGCGTACGTTGTCTCGGATAGTCATGAATCGAGGGGCGGTTTTTGTTGGTTATACAGGGTGTATTTCAATTAGTCATACAAAGGTATACAACGCGATTCTATGTCCAAAAGCTAAAAGACTTCTCTAAGGAATTCTCCAAGTGTTCTAGCAACAACGATGATTAGTTAGCTAATAGGCGTCAAGTTTTAAGGTATGTTCCTTCGTCCTACACTGAGGTATACTTTTTACACTAATGTAGCATATATAGGCAGTGCTGGTGTATTGTCAGTGTAGTGTATTACTACACTGCACTGAACAACGAACGGGATGTGATATGCACCAGCACCGCCTACGTATGCTACACTAGTGTAGAAAGTGTAGCTTAGTGTAGGACCAACGAACAAACCTTTAGCCAAAAGTGCAAAAGTCGTTGCTGTATACCCCTGGCTCATTCCACATTTCATTTGTTCTCCAGGGACAGCGAGCTTCGCAAAACAAACGTAACACGAAATAAGCGGGGTGTACAATAACGACTTCAACACTTTCGTCTAAAACTTGACGTCTATTGGCTAACTAATTATTGCTATTGCTGGAAAACTATTTTAGAGAATTCTAGTTAGAAAACTCTTTCGATTTTTTAACACAAAATCATGATATACATTTTTATATGACTAATTGAGATACACCCTGTATATCTATTTTGCTATCTATTAACAACATTAGCGATTGCTGACCGCTTGCAATGGGCAGTGAATGCGTTTTCACCATTTGACACATGCGGCTCAGTATTCTGGTGGGATAATGGCACGAGACAGTCACGCTTCCACTCGCGCTTGAATTCTCCAAAGATTGCGAATTGACGAGTGATTGCGGATAGATGAGCAGGAATTAAATAATTTACATCTCACGTAAAAAATTGGAATTCAACCACTGAGTGTTTAATAATAGGGAAGAATTTCGAATTACGGTTTTTAATCCAAACGTCAAAGTTTACCTTTGTTTGCAAAATGGATCATTACGAAGACGACGATATGGCCTCATCAAGTCAGACGAATTCTTCGCCAGTACGTATACGGATGATAAAACAAAATTACAAAAGCATGATATGTAGAACAAAACAAAAACGAAAGAGCAAGGTTTAAATAATTGTTTTTCTCACTATTCCAAAACGTTTTTACCAATGCGCAAGACGTATGTATGTTATACAGTATACACAACTCATATGCTATCAAACAATGAAATGGAATGCCAACGCGCATGCGGGTCCCATCATAACATCCCATAATCTAACGGGTGTTCGAAATGAATTACAATTCTCAATTATTCAAAATCGAAACATTCGAATTAGTGAGTAATACATCTTATAAAATACCTCCATGCGCAATTTCTTTACTAGTATTATCCGCATAAATAACGAATAACGCTCACAGACTTATTCAATTTCACGCACATGTAATAAAACGCGAAAAACAGAATGTAGCAATGGAATGGAATGCACTCCACTGAAATCCAGGTAACTATAATTTCGCGCAACGTAACGGGTGCTCAAAATGAACTTCGTCGTAGCATAACACCTAGACAAACTTATGTTTGCAATTATCAATAACAAAAACTAATCCGATACAGGTAGATATACAGGGTGTTTCATTGATTATTTGAAAATGTTTCTCTACTTTAAAATTCATATGTAGTTGCAAAAATTCAAAAATTGTCGCTTGTAATTTACGTTCTCATTTTTTGTCACCATTATTTCCCTGTGTGAAAAATAAAAAATTCCATTTAAAAGAAAACGAATTATATAAAAGAAAGTTAGATCTTATATCAAAATTTGACTGAACCTCTGAACACCCTGTGTAACGCTTTTAGTATTGCAATATTAACAAATTCACTAATTCACAAACTGAATCCTGACTCATCATTCGATTTTTCCAAAACATTTCCTCATGCATATAAATATTAAAAACCAAGTACAAACAAAAAACGAAATAACAATAATAATAAAAGAAGAATAAATTAACAGAAAAAATTTCCTCCCTTTCAGGTACCAACAGACAGAACGCCGTTACTACAGAAATCAAATCGAAGACAAAGTACAATGGGAGTAAAAAATATAGGAATATCACAGCAGACGTTAGTCTCAAATCAAGAATTCAACGCAAAGGGAGAAAGATTGCCTCAATATATTGCAGCGATAGCAGCAACATTGGGAGCAATAGCTTGCGGAACAGTTTTAGGATGGTCAACATCGGCTGGTCCCGACGGTGTGCATTTAGCAGCGGAATATAAAATGCCGATAAGTGCATCAGAATTCTCTTGGATTTCATCGATCTCGAATTTAGGGGCGGCATTGATATGCATACCCATTGGAATCATAATGGATGTAGTGGGTCGCAAGCGAGGAATGCTAGCGTTGGTAGTACCATTCACAATCGGGTGGGGACTAGTGATATGGGCAAATTCAGTACCGATGTTTTACGTCGGAAGATTTTTGACTGGTTTAAGTGGCGGAGCATTTTGTGTAGCAGCACCAATATACACAGCAGAAATAGCCGAGAGTGAAATCCGAGGAACATTGGGATCGTATTTTCAGATGATGTTATGCGTTGGAATCTTGCTTTCCTATACCTTGGGAGCATTTGCATCATTATTTGTGTTGTCAATAATATCAGCTATCATACCACTTATATTTTTCCTCGTTTTCTTCTTCATGCCAGAAACTCCCATTTATTATCTGATGAAGAATAGGGAAGAAGATGCAAGAGCAAGTCTGTTGAGACTTCGAGGTCCGAGATATGATGTGGACCAAGAGTTGAGAGTGAAGAAAGAAGCACACGAAGAAGTCGAAAGAAATAGAGGATCTTATATTGAAGCAATGAAATCAAAGCCTGTGATAAAAGGATTGATAATAGCCTTCGGCCTAATGACATTTCAGCAACTGAGCGGAATAAACGCGATCATATTTTACGTCGGTAGTATTTTTGGCAACAGCGGAAGCCTTTCTTCCGAATTATCAGCGATAATAGTTGGAGTAATGCAAGTTTGTGCCGTTTTTGCTAGTACTCTCGTAGTTGATAGACTAGGTCGCAAGATTTTATTAATACTTTCTGGAACAGTAATGGCAATTGGGGCGATTGTTCTCGGAGTATATTTTTACTTGGTGCATATAAAAGTTGACACATCATCGATTAGCTGGCTCCCGTTACTAACGGTTTCAGTATTCGTAATTCTATTTAATTTCGGTCTTGGACCAATACCGTGGATGATGGTAGGCGAGATATTTTCACCCCAGGTGAAGGGTGTCGCCGGTAGTAGCGCGTGTTTTTATAATTGGGTAATGGCATTTTTGGTAACGAGATTTTACAGTAATTTAGCTGTCTCTTTGGGTAAATATACAACATTTTGGATATTCAGTGGAATATGCATACTAGGTGTAATATTTGTGGTGCTTATCTTACCTGAAACTAAGGGAAAATCACTTGAAGAAATACAAATAGAATTAGGCGCGGATCCACGGTCGATTCAAGTCACCGAAAAACCTTGAAAACTTGAAATGGATAAATATCAATTCGGATTTTATTGTGACTTAAAATATTCGTCTAATCTAAACAAATATAATCATAATCCCTGTTTATTATATCATATCAAAATTCTTTCCAGGGAGATAACGTTATCCAATCCTTTTCTTCTTCAACAAGTGGCCGAAACTTAAGACAAGTACCTATACAGTCTTTACCCGAGAGAACTAAAAAGAGAAAAAAAGAATTAAGTGTAATAATCGACTCATTTGTCGCTTTATACTAGTTCTCTTTCATATCTCTCTTATTATCTATTTATGGTCAAACGAGCCCGCACATAGCTCTCATAGGATTTTAGTGGGAGGATAAATACGAGATAGATATCATCCTAATATAATCGCTAATTGAAATAACAGATAGATAAAATGAATCGCAGTGATGAAAACGGGGTAAATTAAGCAGAGGTACTTATATTTTATATGCTTGATGGTCGTGTGTATTATAGCTAACTGTGTAAATATACAATATACTATAACTGAAGTAGTGCATACCTAAATTATCATTTCACAGCTCATAAGACTGATTCGTATTGTAAATATATATATAAATATATTATGTACTTAATTTCAATTTTCAATGCATGTAGTATATTGTGCTCCAAAGCGGAGATTTTATTTCACAGTGTTTTTGCACTTATAAAATGGAACACCAAACAAGAATCAAACAATCGTAAATGTACTCTAAAAAAATGTAGAAAAATAATTGTACTATAGAATGTTATCATTGTTTAATAAATTATTCGTATCATTTATACAGTATATTTTCACGTATACTTATCAAAACTAAACAGATTATCACATATCATGCGCACATATACTGCTTGATCATCATCCTGATTCTGAATTACCTCTTCTCCCTCTTGTCCACGGATATACATACTTTATCTCATTGTCAACCAAAATTATATACATATGAGTTTAGGTGCACTGAGAGTCACGGTAGGCTCATCAATAAAAACTCAGCCTCCCATCGGACAGACCCAGGTTCAAAACCCAAAACAAAAATTTTTCAATGGAAAAATCAATTTCGCCTGCTTGAACACTGCAAATCTGGTGGTTCCGGCCCCTCCTCAAAAACCTGTGCCCGGGCCAGTCAAGCCGCATACACACTTCCCTCAATTCTATTACATATTCAATTTCGCCCTTTGAACATTTTTCATCAGAACCACGCCGTTCAATTTTTCGGAGGTTGCTCCAGTGATGGATTTTTAGATTCCGCACAGATCGAGTACCACACACGGAGCTCAACTTGGCACAATAATCTTTTGCAAACAATTCAAAAAGGGCGAAACTGATTTTTTCTTCTAATTTGAATATATCGAAATCCCTTGCATGTACGGCAATTATTCTTGCGGTACAATATTTAGTGAGCTGAGACCTACCCAGCACCATGAATCGAGTTAAACTTTTTCGAAATGGCACGGCTCACGAAAAAGACCTTTTTTTTTTTTTAATTTCTCGCTGGTTTTTTGGGATATTGACCTACGCCAATCGGCACAATTCTCACCACAATAATCGGTTTATAACCATTTAAACATTGCTCAGCTGAGTTTACGGATAATATTATGTTAGGATGGATGAGTGGATGGAAGTAGTGGATGCGTATTGACAAAAAAGAAATAACAAAAGACAGAACACTTAAGGAGGTTCGGTCGTTAAAATCACAACTTGTGTAGTTAATGTTATTAAGCGATAATTGCACATTGAATATTTATAACAATCATTCACTCGCCAACTATAAGAACTGGCCTAGAAATTCTTAAAGAAAGAATTGAAAAATTATAAACAAATGCTTAGATATGAATGTTTCATTATAAAGCGCTTTGAAAATATCAAAAATCTATTAAAATCGGTCGATTTACCAAGGTGTCGTTAATATAGAACAAAAATCATACACCCGTTACGTATCACTGTCCAAATAGATATTATAAAAAAAATTATTAAATGGGTACAATAAAAAAATATCAATTCCTCGATGTATAAATGATACATCTGAGCAAATAAAGAACAATCAGACTTAACTTTTATCACCCTGTACCGTCTGTGAATTATCCGATCCCTTCCCCTGCCTTCCTACCCCTTCTCCCTTCCTACTCTGGCTGGGCTTCAACACCTGGAGAAATTATGTTCTTGTACATACTTAAATTCAGTGTAGTAGGAATTTTGGTATTCAGTATTGCAAAGTGTTCCGTTGACCGATCATCATCGCTATCAAACATAACTTTGGGGGCCGCAGAATTTTCGTGCATGATATTTAAAAAATTGTTCATCAGTTTTGGTGCGTTTTTAATTATATTTCACCTGCTGCTCAAAAGAAATCGAAAAAAATATTGCTTCATAAAAAAATTTCAAATGTATCGCAGACCATGAAAGAATTAGCAATTGCCATAAAAACTATTCATATTCATATTGCTCGAGTAAAGCGGTAGGGCGAAACCGTTATTCTTACATTTCAATTTCCATATTCAATATCTTGCCAACAATAATGAAGAATAAAATACTGACTGGTAAATATGGCATGTGTAAAAAAACAATAAGGGGTAGAGACACAAGCACATAAGCATTAAATACCTAACAAACTATTTTGTCAAATAACTAACTGTAGTGCAAAGGAACTTTTATCAGGTGCTTTAAGCGCCCTCCTTCACCCTGCGTAGTTTCATGCTACTTTATTCTATTATTTTATTTGACATTCTTATTTGATATCATTTCGCTTACACTCGTTTTATTTCTGTGTTGTGCTATTGTGAGTGTTGTGTGTACGCTCCTTTTTTCGTTCTATTTGTCAAGCTAGGCCTACGTACAGATCTATGTCTTTATAGGGAATAATTATGCGAAATATTTTGCTGTATGCACCTAGTAATGAATAAATAAATAAATGAACAAATGAATATAGTATATAACACAACAAGGGAGAAGAAGTACACTATCTCCAACTGCGTAAGAGATCGTCACTCGAGCCAAAGGCGAGGCTGGCATATATGCAGTTTGGGACGGTCTAATTTACTTCCCGTGTTGCGTATACTATCTTTCGCCACACCTGTAACGGAAAGTTCGATATTTTCTGCTCGATCAGGGCAAAAATGAGATACTTTCCCTCGAGGTGTGGTGAAAAATAAATATTCAAACGCCGTGTAGAAGAAGAAAAGAAAAGTGAATGAAGACTGCAGAATTCTTTCTTGCCCTATGGTAGTTTTTGTTTCTCGTGAATGGAAATCCTTGTAGAAAAGCGCGTGATATATTTGCCTTGCATAAGCAGAGGTGAGAGATTATCATGTAGAAAAAATAATTCACAATAACATATAAAATAGTATTTGTTCGGTAGCAGTCGTTGGTCATATTATCACAAAGATAAAAAACGGCGAAGTTTATCCGTCACATGGGGACGAAGGGAGGGAACGAGAAGAAAAGGAGACAGAGACACGCCGATAGATAGTACATGCAATGAATGCTACTGCGCTTCAAAAGACTCTCTTTATGCTAACATTCTGAGAGCACATCGGTATAATAGACCATGAGAGTATATATCAAGAGCGTTGGAATATTTGAACTCTAATCAATTCAATATTGCTGAAATTCGAGAAATTCGGGAGGATTCATAGAATGGCGCACAACGTAGGGCTCCAAATAACTTGGCATTTATTTGGTGTTTAAATTGTATAAAGTGATAGTTGAGAGAGTCAAGTTACAACAAACTAAATTTTACGTGAACATTCGTCCGGTGTGGTGAAAGTTTATATTTTCTATTATTTTCCAGGAGAAAGAGAGGACGCCGCTGCTGGGTGGTTGCCGAAGCAGAATGGGAGACAAAAAGATTGCAGTGTCACAGGTGACGCTGGTGTCTAATGAAGATGCAAGCACAAAAGGTAGAAAGCTGATACAATATGCAGCGGCGTTATCAGCGACGATAGGAGCCCTTGCCTTCGGAGGAATATTGGGTTGGTCAACGTCAGGTGGAGACGACGGTGAATATTTAGCTGCTGAATACAACATGGCGATAAGCACAGGAGAGTTTTCATGGATAAGTTCGATATCGAATTTAGGATCAGCAGCAATATGCATACCGATAGGAATGCTCGTAGATGTGGTCGGAAGAAAACAGGGTATGCTGCTCTGCGTTATACCGTACACGATCGGTTGGGCGTTAGTGATATGGGCTAATTCAGTACTAATGTTCTGCATCGGTAGATTTCTTCTTGGATTAAGTGGGGGTGCATTTTGCGTTGCCGTGCCAATGTACACCGCAGAAACAGGTGAAATTAGTATACGTGGCAGACTTGGGGCTTTTAACGAGTTGATGTTGACTTCTGGTATTCTAATATCATATATTTTGGGTACGATAATGAGCATAAGACATATGTCAATAATTTTTGCAATAGTTCCTTTGATTTTCTTCGTAGTATTTTCCTTCATGCCTGAAAGTCCGGTATATTATTTAATGAAAAACCAAGAAGATTTGGCAAGAGCGAGTCTGTCGAGATTACGAGGACCGAAATATGACGTTGAACACGAATTGCAATACAAGAAAGAGGCTCTAGCCGAAGAATTAAGAAATCGAGGCACTTTCCTTGAAGCGATAAAGTCAAAGATGGCAAGAAGAGCGTTAATTGTGTCATACGGTTTAATGTTCTTTCAACAATTCAGCGGAATTAATGCAATTATCTTTTATACCGGAAGTATTTTCAGAGCTGGAGGCGGTACTATCTCTCCTGCTACGTCGACGATCATTGTTGGAGCCTTACAAGTTTTTGCAACAGGCATTAGCAGTATGATAGTAGACAGAGCAGGTCGTAAAGTCCTACTTCTAGCATCAGTGTCCTCAATGGCTGTCGGCACATTTAGTCTTGGAGTATATTACTACTTAAAATACATTAAAATAGACGTTTCAGGCATTGGTTGGCTGCCGCTGGTTTCAGTCTGCCTATTTATTCTTATGAGCGCTCTAGGTTTTGGACCAATTCCGTTCATGATGGTAGGTGAGCTTTTTTCGCCACAAATAAAAGGCGTAGCTGGAAGTAGCGCTTGTTGTTCGTCTTGGCTGATGGCGTTTGTCGTCACAAGATGCTACCCAGATTTCTTGAAGGCTTTTGGAACACATACCACCTTCTGGATATTTAGTGCAATTTCTGTGCTTGGTAGTCTGTTTGTAGCGTTTATAGTTCCCGAGACAAAGGGAAAATCTCTTGAAGACATACAGCGTGAACTTGGCGGAGAAACGCCGGCGATCATGGATCTCATAAAAGCTTGAAAAAGCTTTTGATAGATTAGAAATTCTTTGAGCAGGAAAATACTTGAAATAATTGAAATACTAGACTATGCCAAATTCTTGTGAATCATAGTACAACACACTAAGCCAATAGTCGTTATGAAAAAATATGTACAACTTTTTATCTGTGTTATAATTTTTCATTATATTGACCTGATCCAAACTAAAATAACTCTACCCTCAGGGAAATCTCTGAGCTTGAGTAAAGTTATTTTACGTGTGAAATATTATCATTGTATTTCATTTGTACAGAGTTTTGAAAGCGGGAATCGTTGACGCAATTTATTATTATTATCATTATCATTATCATTGTTATTATTATTATTATTATTATGGCGAAAAGAACGAATCGAAAATTATTTTTATCTTCAGAGTATAGAGCCTTGACGTTGCTATAATTTATTGGTCAAATACTGAACAATAAATATTTAATTATTCATAAAGAGATATAAGAGACAAAACTACGTGATATATTAGTTAATACTAAGTAGTTCATAAATAATGTGGAAATGTGAATTAATATATCTAATCTTTTAACAATTATAGGCTGGGAATGCAAATGATCTGCTTATACTTTAATCTAATCTAGGATTAGTTTTATAAAGTTTTTGTGAGTAAAAGATAAGGCTATGAAAAATCTGTACATAAGAAAATGATAAAAAGATACAAAACAGTTGAAAAAATGTGGTTTATTTTTATCTGACGTCCTATCATTTGTTACCTAACAATATGATATATCATGCATTTATCGCCAACAACTAATCATCTAAGTATGTATATACATCCAGTACAATGAGATAAGACAATAGCATGAAAATGGAAACTGGAGATTTACTAATTTTTCTAATTAGAATTTACCAAAGCGTGTTAAAGATGAATAGAAAAAAAGAAACCAATAGTGACACAAAACAGAACAATCTTACTATTTCCTAAAATCTAAGAATTCCGTTTATGATCTTGACACAACAGAGCCTCTAAAGCGTTAAAGAAATTACTCTGCGGCGATGCGTTGCGGCGAATCTTGATACGCAATATCCTGGTAGCAGTCTGATCGATTTGAAATGTAACATAGATGAAGATTAGCACTAAAGTACATAATAACGCGTAAGGAGGGGGCCATTCGATAAATACTAATTGGCACTTTGAAGATTCCAGACCCGGCCTCAACCCGCCGCTTTGTTGCGGTCCCTCCAAACCCTGTAAGCACATGTTATCCCACTTAGCTAGACCACCTGCATAGCCTTCGCTAACGCGAACGTATCTGTCGAATGCCGTGAGGACAAACAATCTTATTATTGAATGTAAATTCCGTATCTGTATATCAAGACAATGGAAAATATTTTTAAAGTCAAACAGAATGTAGTAACATACGTGCTGTTATGTGTGAAACAGAATCGTGAGCCTTGTAACTGGTAAAACGAGTTCAGTTGTGTAAAAAATCAAAGTTAATTCGTCTGTGTTCAATATTCCCAATGGTCTGATGAATATTTACATAAAACTTTATGAGGATGTTATCAAATTTTAAACCACGTCAACCAAGGCTTAATAGCTTGTAGAGAATGTATATCTTTATCACAACTGAACGTTATTCGCATCGTTGAACAAGTATACTTAAAGCACCTAGACAAGATGGTAAAGAACGAGATAACTGCATCCCAATTGACGCTAGTATCAACTCGAGGATTAATCAGTGAAGGAAAGCAACTACCGCAATATGCCGCTGCGCTATCTGCGACCCTCGGAGCACTTGCTTTCGGCGGAGCTATGGGATGGACAGCAGCTGCAGGCGACGCAGGAGTCGATTTAGCGGAAGAATATAATATTTCGATAACTGTAGAAGAATTTTCATGGATTGGCTCAATATCAAACTTAGGATGCGCAGTAGCTTCTATCCCAATAGGAATGCTTATGGATTTAGTGGGTCGAAAAGTGAGCATGCTATTGCTAATAATACCCTATATAATCGGTTGGGGATTAATAATCTTTTCGAAATCAGTGCTAATGTTTTGCATGGGAAGATTCATGCTCGGTTTGAGCGGCGGATCTTTTTGTGTAGCGATACCAATATACACAGCAGAGATAGGAGAAATAAAGATTCGTGGACGACTTGGATCATATTTAGATTTGACGTTATCAACAGGAATATTATTTTCCTTCATAGTAGGAAGTTTTACAACGATACGTCAGCTATCGATCATCCTAGCAATAATCCCGGTGATATTTTTTTGTGCTTTTTCCTTCATGCCGGAAAGCCCGGTATATTATTTAATGAAGAATAATGAAGAAGAGGCAAGAGCAAGCCTGCTAAGATTACGGGGCGAGAAATACAACATCGAAGAAGAATTGAAGATGAAGGACGAAGCGTTATTAGAAGAGGCGAGAAGCGGAGGATCATTATTTAAATCTATAAAATCAAAAGCTGCTAGAAATGGTCTTCTCATTGCCTACGGTTTAATGTTTTTTCAGCAAATGAGTGGAATATCGGCAATAATATCCTATACCCCAAGTATATTTGGTCAGGGAAGTACCATATCTGGAGAAACTTCGATAATAATCGCTGGTACATTGCAAGTTTGTTCAACATTAGTAAGCACGTTGTTAGTCGACAAACTTGGACGTCGAATTTTATTAATAGCATCTATACTATGCATGTCAGTTGGTACATTTGCGTTGGGAACATATTTCTACCTGAATCATATAGAACAAGATGTTTCAAATATATTTTGGCTCCCATTACTTTCGGTTTGCCTATTTTTAATCATGTGTAGTTTTGGTTTTGGTCCGATACCCTGGATGATGATCGGAGAATTATTCTCTCCAAAAATTAAAGGCATAGCCGGTAGTAGCGCTTGCTGTTTTAATTGGATAATGGCTTTCTTGGTCTCAAGATGCTACAATAATCTAGTTAACGCTTTTGGAATTTACACAACGTATTGGGTGTTCAGTATACTTTCTATGCTGGGTACTGTATTTGTGATATTCCTAGTTCCAGAAACAAAAGGCAAATCTCTTGAACAGATTCAGATGGAATTAGGCGGAAAACCTGTGATGAGCAGAGATTCAATGAAAGAATAGCATTCTATTTACTACTTCAATTGAAGTAAATACAAAATAATATCAAGTTTCTGTATTATCGAGTATCGTAAAATGATTAGAAACAGACTTGTCTTTTTCAGATTTGAAACAGAGCACCCGGACAATAGTTTTGGTTTTATCTTTTTTTTTTCAATGAAATAGACTTTACCAGGTAGGCTCGAGAAAGCGTAAACAAGATACTCTACTACAATATCGAATGAATATGATAAGATATGGAAGATTATGATTTTTCTGAGAAATAGGTTACGCAGTTACGATAAAATCAAAACTGATTGGAAACAGTTGGGGATAAAAAAACATTGGAATCAAATTATGACTTGTATTTATTTTTCTTACTATAGTATATGTTTCTGTCTCTACTTTTTATGTAAAATTCATTCAAATATTAATTGATGAACTATTTAATTATTTACAATAATTAAGATATGGCGAATCTTAATCTAAGTGTAATAATTACATTCTGTAACTTTACAATTGAATTATGTATTAGTTGTAAATTAGAAACTAGAATGATGTCTCTAATTTTAGATACTTATAATTAATCTGACAACAAAAAATGAATAAAAGATCAAACGTGATATGACATAATTTTTCCCCTTAAGCGAATTACGTAATGGTTATTTTTTTCTTTGTAAACACTAAATTGATTAATTCTGATGTATCAAAGATAGAATCTTTCGTTACAAGAAAAAAAAAGAAATGATGCAGGCCTCCATGTGAACTAAAAGATTTCGATGAGATGATATAAAGTAGAATGTTATTATAAGCAATAATGGTATCAGCTGAGAAATATATTAGATAAGTTCAGCTCAAATCAATCGAAGGCAATGAAGTTACACAAATAAAGAATGAAAATAAAGAAAAAAAAATGTATATATCTGATTGGTATTCAGAAGATAAACCAAAAATTATCGATATTCTGCATCTAAGAATTGTGATAATAGATTACTTAAAAAATCTGATATAATATTCGCACGTAAATTAAAACCGATTACGATAAGAATAAAATCTTGATTATACATTACAATATGATGATTAATATCTGATGGAGGATTTAGAAAATACTAACCTTGGAAAAAAATGGCGTTTCATGGCACTGCAATAGAGAAAATTCCGCGTAAAATGAATCAAATTTAAAATATAAGTTATTTACTGTGTAATCTCGGGAAACAGATCTGCGATGATTTGATCTAGAAGAGAATAAGCTAATTGTTTATTGAACTGAGGATTTTGCAATGGTTCTAAGAGCGATTTCATAAGTTTACGCCAAGTAGACCGGAGTGTAAAAGTCCACCATGGAATCAAAGAGCTCAATCCATTTAAAGCCTGTTTAAATTTATCCCCATTTGAATCTGTCGTTGGATTATCTTTCTCATTCAATAATTTAGATCCAAATATATTTGAATTTAATAATTTAACTACAATCGCAGCTCGCCCGCCACCCAATAGCTTTAGCAAAGTTTTATTCAGAATTTTATTAACAATTAGGTCTAAATTTCTATAAGAAAGTGTAGCGACGAGCCAAAAAACTTGAGATAACGTGGGAGAAACTTGGAGAAGATTATCAACTGAAAATAAATAATATAATGAATGACAAAATTGATCAAGATGATCAATAACTCAATTTTATCTACTCACCAGCTTCGGTGATGCAGAAAGTAGCGCCTTTAACATGCTGTGGTGGATTACTGAATACGAATTGAAAATCTTGATGTTTTTTAGGTAGATCGAGATTGTTGTTAAAAGATCCAATATGGACGAGATCTCTTCCTTTTTTTTTAATGGAAGTTGCCAGCTGTTCGCTGTTGGGCTCAACTCCAAAGTCCATATACTCATTTTTTATATTAATGGAATTAACGAAAGTATTCATAAATTTATCAAGATGTTGTCCTCTTTCTTTTCTCAATTTATGCGCCACATTTTGATAAAATAATCCGATATCAGGTGTGATACTATAGCTAGAAATATTTTGTTCAATATTTGATGCGGTAAGGAATGTGTGAAGTAATTCACTGCTTCTAAGTTTTGGTTTAGCTAATAATTTTTGTAAAAAATCTTGATATCTTTGCCGATTCGTATTTAAAGAAGGATGTTGATTCTTGCGAGCTGGCAAAGGCGAGTCATTTAGTTCTCTATCACCATGGAATTCAGCTAAACGATTTCTTAGCGTATAAAAATCTATATCTCTTCTTAATATTGTCCAAGATTTGTTCTGAGAAACACTGTGTACTGCAATCATGTATAAAGGCTGGGCACCTCTCCCGTCAACTTCAGGAATCGTTACTCTCCAAGCAGTCAAGTCTCGGCTTCCTTCTTCTTCATAGGAATTTGAAAATCTATGTAATCTGGCCGAACAGTCAACTTCTTCGGCTTGGTAAACGTTGTCTGATTGATATGGAGCTCCGTCGACTGCCGTTGTTCGTAAAACTCTTTGAATTTTACCTATTTGATTACTCAGTCGACTTCCCATACCTGGCACTACACTTTGGCTACTAGAAAAGTAGAAAGAAGTATTAAAATGCAATGCTTATATTTCAGGGCAAAATTGAAAGAAAATTCAACTCCAAGTGCTTACATATTTTGATTTGAAGATTTAGGAGCAGCCACAGCAGTTTGTTGTCCACATAATAACGTATACATCTGAAAAACATGTGATTTTGATTATTATAAATATTTTCTTCTTGCACTTCGCAATCTATTTTGAATCGAAAAGATACAAGGATATGAATATATTCATCTCTTAAACCGGTTCTATAATAATAATTATAGTCACTTGATAACTGTGATGAAATGAAGGCAGGCAAGTGATTTCTAGGAGAGTGTGGGCCTCTTGGTGAGCCTGATAAAGTGGTCTTGATGTTCTTAGTTCTTGAATCTTTCCCTTTCCTCCTTCGAGAACTGTCCGAAAAGTTTTTATGAGTTGAACGTGAACAAACAACGATTGTAAATTGATTTATTTTTAATATTGTTCTCTTAGTTAATTGAAGGTTTTGAGAATCGTTTCAACTTCCGGATAGCAAAGAAATTAGGTCTGAAAGTTATTTTATTCATGCTTCCAATCTATAAGTAGCTTTTTTGAATGTTATTATCACCCCAATTTATTTGATGGTTCACGAAACCTTCTCAAAGAGGGATCACATTGAAAACTCACTGTTTTTCAACCCTTTGGATATGTGTATAGGTAAATGAAGGTAGTTCGGAGTCTCAGGTGTGAGATAAGAAGAATATAGTTTCTGTGCAGCAGCATACAAGCCTTCTTCAGTCTCCACGCTGATGTCTGGATTCAGCATCCGCTTACTAAGATCATCTGAAATGAACAATTCAGAAAATTTCAGTATAAATCAATTAGAAATGTGAAAAAAAAACCTAAAACCATTTAAGTCCCGAAAAACCGTGAAGTTTAAACCTCTATTTACCGATGTCTAAACAGAATTGAAGCAGATGCACGGGTCCAGTTTCCTTGATGTGTTGCATAAATAGATAAAGTAGTTGAGGATTATTCAGGACCTCTTCCAAACTCGGTTTCAACGAATTGGAGTCTTCGTCTAAGATCAAAGGCGGCGGCATAGCCCATGAATGTAGTAAAGGAACATTAACGGAATCTGAATTCCCACCGAAAGTTCCCTCATGATAAGTCGAGAGAATTACCAAAGTGTTAATGTTATCAGGATCTGCTAACGCGTCCATTGCAGGTAGTAAAACCCAATTAGCTAAAATTTCTCTCAGAATTATCTAAAAAATAAATCGAAGTTCAAAAGTGAATCATGGAAGATCAGAGGCCAAAAATATCTTCGAAAAAGCTTTTGGCTCTTCTGAATTATGAAAAAAAACCCAAAAACCTATAAAACGTATTTGATAAAAACTGCAATTACTTTATTATTAACGGAGAAATAAGTCGTGGGGAGTAAATGAGGCATCAAAGTTGTGACGAGGCCTCTTACATAGTTTAATTCGGCATCCCGAGAGTAAGCTGCGGGATGAATTCTCGGGCCGAGATAATCGGCAGCATAATCTAATGGTTTCCCACCCTGACTTTCAGAACGAGTCACCAAAACTTTCCAATCCTGAGCATGCTGAAGAGCTACAGGAACTAGATGGTCGAAAATAACGGCTGCTGTATCTAGACGGAATAATCTTTGAGCTATATTTCCAGCTGCAGCTGCTATGGAGGTTCGAAATTGTTGGACAAATGCTTCGTCTGATGAAAATTCTGAATACCAAGCGCAGACGTATGTTTGTAAGAGATTTTCCAGTAGCTGGAAAGAATATTTAGAGATTAAATTAGAGATTTCCTTAGTACAAAGTCATTTTTTGAGCTGGTTCCATATTCTTAAAATCACTCAACTTCTGAATTCCAAAAGATGTGAGCTCAAGTTCTAATTTATCGTTATTCTGAATCTAGGAATTTGGCTTGCAATATTAAATAATCGTTTTCTTAAACTAATTCAAAATTTTTTAAATCATTTAAATTTTCTATCGCAGTATCAAAAAGTTTGAAATTCGTTTTATTCACGTTTTACATCTATAAATTGATTTTCTTTTTATTGAACAATGTCATCAACTAATTCAGGCTTCTTGAAACTGTTTCATTCCCGAATCCCAAGAGATATAGGCCTGAAATCTAGGTTAGAGACTTAGAATTGAATTTTGACTCGGTTTTTTTAGTCTCTCCCCATATTTTAAATGATCAAAATTTACATCATTCTGCAGTTTCTGTCAACATTTTGAAAGGATTTCAATCAATCCAATCTCTATTTTATGAATTATCTTTAACTTTCTTCATCCCTATGGACCTTCTTCAACTTTAGTTAGATCTCCGTATTTGTTAGAGATGGAAAGCGTTTTATTTCGATATTTTTTTGTCTTATATTTTAAATTATCTTCACCAGTTTCATTATTTGTTATATTTTGTATATGATGAATCCATCGTTCGGAACCGTTACATACAGCAGCGGCGTTAGGGCCACTGACACCCCGGGCAAAAATATGTAGGCGCCCACTTAAGGAAATCAATATCGAGTATTAATTTTTTGCTGAACCAAAAGTTTCACATACTCCAAAAGTTTAATAATCTCATCATTCCTTGAGCGTTACCCAGAGCCAACGACGTGGACGTAGAAAGTTTTGTAGCTCCTCTTTTTTTTCTTTTTTTTTTTTTTTTATTCATTTTTATATTTTTTTAACATTTTTTTTCTAATTTTTGATTTTTTTTTTTTAATTCCAAGATTATTTTATATTTTTTATTACTTTTTATTTTGATTGAACATTTTGTTAATTTTTTGATTAATGTTCTTGAATTGTTGTTTTAATACTTTTCTTCAGTAAAATTTAACTTTTCGGACTTTTTTGTCAGCAAATACACGAATTAAATTAGAAAAATCTAATTGTCCAGCGATTTCATTTTCATTCGAGAGAGTAGCCAGGTTAGAGAGTCTCGATTGAGAGATTGTTGATCGGAGATACGTTTTTATTAATTTTAATTTGGAAACAAAAATTTGGAAAATTCTTAGACGTGAGTCCCGTATTCACAGTCGGTTAACCGACTGTGAACTGTAAATACGGGACATAGAGCACAGTATTGTGGGTACACAGCGCGGGAGGCAGGAGGCCGAGGCCCCAGACCTCAGCGCGCCCCGAATTTGGCGCCCCGGGCCGTCACCCCATCGCGCCCCCCCCTAACGCCGGCACTGGTTACATAGATGGTAGTGACTACAATCGGACTAGCCGAACCAAAATTGCAAATGAATGCGTTTTTATTGTCTTTTTACTACGGAGAGATTCTTCCTTTGTGCAAGCTTACAAACCTTAGAAGGACTGAAAAAACTGGAAGAGACAGTTTTTTGAAAATTTTCCCATTAAAAATTCCCTCGGACTTTGGTTCGGCGAGTCCGATCGTAGTTACTACCATCTATGTAACAATTCCGAACGATGGATTCATCACATACAAAGTATACATTGACTTGGGACAATGTAATGTCAACACACAATAATAAAACTAGTTTCGAGTAAAGATTCCTTCAGCCCCTCGATAGTCTAATTGGACCTGGCGTCGCAGTACAGTTGCGAAGGTCCCAGTTCAAACCCGGGCCGAGGAAATTTTTACTCGACAAATTTTCAAAAAACTGTCTCTTCCAGTTATTTCAGTCTTTCTAAGGTTTGTAAGCTCGCACAAAGGAAGAATCTCTCCTTAGTAAAAAGACAATAGAAACGCATTAATTTGCAACTTTGGTTCGGCTAGTCCGATCGTAGTCACTACCATCTTTTATTTGTTACAGTTTATTACCAATTTTGTGTCTGAATTACACTTAACAACAATGGAAACAGAATCATACCTACAAACTGAATGGAAGACAATAAAATTAGTTGGAATAATTGCAACACCGAAATTCTCACGTTTTCCAGAGCGTCGTCGAAATCTTTTGGTACATTAACTCGTAAATAATTTCTCGACGGTTTATGTCGTTTACAAGCATTTCCTCCGCAAACTCCGCAAAAATCGCCTGCATTTGTTATAAGACTTGAAGCATCAGAGATTTTCTTCAAATTCAATCCCAAAAACCGTAGTAATTTAGTACCCCATAAAACTCCGACTGTATATATCCCGCTGATGGTAGCAATCCAAGTAATACTAAAATAAAAATGAAAAAAAAAAAAAACTATTACTTATTCTTTGTAGTTTATTAGAAGGTTGAAAATACGTGGTCATAACCTCAAAATATCACCTGTCAAATGCTGCCAAAAATGCGGCAAATGTTAATGCAATCAATGCTAAAGAACACTCAATTTTGTCTCCCGATAAGAATATCATATTTTGAATTTGATATTTTGTGAGATTTTGATACTCTACATTAACGAAACGTAATTATTTTCCCTGTTCATATGGTATATTTTGACAGGTCTCTCTCTGCTGCACCGGGATTCTGTACCCGAAATTCGTTAGCTAGCGATATCGTTAGCTGACGATATCGTTTATCGACATGCAGCCAATTGCAGGGACGATCTACCGGAAGGGCGCAGTGCCCATAGGATATCGCTCGCTAACGTTGCAGCTACGAATTTCGTGTATGTATGTATACTACATACAGAATCCCGGTGGGTGTCAGCCTTGCTTGAAAACAACCACTATTTTTTCTGAAGTTGGTAGCATTCGGGCGTTGACTTGACATTCCATTGACAGGTGAAAGAAAAAGAACGGAAAATTAGAGAGAGAAGAGTGTATACCTATGCTATAGTATCGTGAAGTAAATATGTGTTAGTATTGTGCAGTATGCGCGACTAGGCACTAATAGGACTGTGATCCGCATTCGGGAGGCATATGGTTTATATTAAGTAAACAGTATTATTTACACGTTTTTATCAACACTTTTGCTGTTATTATTGTTATGTTTTCAAGTTAAATAATAAATAAATATGTCAGTTAATCTGACAAAAAATAAAGACTCGCTTGTTGCCGCATGGCGAAGCGTTGTCGATGATAAATCTACCACCGATTGGTAAGTTCCTATATTATCTCTCACATATCACACGTATTCTCATCACGATCGAAAAATTACAAAATTACAAATTACAAACTACAAATTACAAATTCCTCTCCATTATTAGCCCTCTCTCTTCTCTTATTATTTGTCAAGACTATCGCTAACTTTCTTCAACTTACTATTGTTTTTTTCGTCTGTTATTTTCCGTTTTGCGTTGTTTGTCGTTTCAAGAAAATTCATATTCCATTCCATTCGATTTCTGTATATTTATTATAAATACATACGTCTTCAAAGTTTGGAGAAAAATTAATAAAATACCTATTTACATTATAATAATTATCACAATGATACCAAATCATGACAGAATGATATCGTCAATAAAATTTTCGGTATCCTATTTATGACTTCGAAACTGCTAGGGAAAGGAAGGAAACAAAAGCAATTATTCATAAATGAATTAGAAAATACTGAAAAAAAACAGAATGCAACTTAGCGTCGAAGTACGAATATCAGGACAGGGACCAATAGTCGAATTTTTCTCAGTGCCTGCACGTTTTCCGTTAAGGTGATACGTCGCAAGTATTCTGGTACTAGACAAAATGACATGTTCTGCTATTGGTTCTTTCACGTTAATTTGTGTTCTATTTATTCCATTTTTTTGCAGGGCGGTTTTTGACTATGAAGGTCAAAGCAATGATTTGAAAGTACGAGGTACTGGGGACGGCGGTCTCGAAGAAATGATTGAAGAATTAAACAGCGGTAAAATAATGTACGCATTTTGCCGAGTTATAGACAAAAAGACGAGCTTACCAAAATGCGTATTAATAAATTGGGTGAGAAGAAAAAGTTTCAGATATTACATTTTTTAGCTTATTCTATTCATTTTAGACCAATTTTTGCTGTCTTATTTTAATAAAAATCAACTTTATAAGAAGATGAACAACAAAAAAAGAGAGTATATTAATAATAAAAAACTAGAGAAGTGATGTTCATGAATTACAATTGCGCTTTAATCTAATCTCCAGACTCCTGCAGGCTGCAGTTATCTCTGGGAATTTCTTATCTCTTATCTCTTCAGTGTTACAGAGACAAAAGCGGAAACAAGAATGAGATAAAAAGAGAGAAATGCCGATTATGATATTGTATTCTATTATATAAAAAGAATTTCACTTCCTCTGCTAAACAAAAATTTGCATCACAGTTCTATAAAAATAAACTCCCACGAAACTCTGTTTATTATAAATTTACTAACACTCTGGCCTTAAACAATGTTAAGGAATATTCAATGCTGATCTTCGTAAGTAATTAATGAATCCTTTCGATTTTGCGCTTGATAGCAAGGCGAAGGCGCGCCGATAGTGAGAAAAGGAACATGTGCAAACCACATAAGGGATATAGAAAAGCTTTTGAAAGGAGCTCACGTTACCGTAAACGCTAGAACAGAGGAGGAGGTCGAAGTTGACCTGATTATGGACAAATTAGCTAGAGCTACTGGATCTAGTTATAAATTTAATGAACCAAGAGGCGAGAACGGGGGCCAATTAGGTCCCGTTGGCACTACGTATCGAAGGTTCATTGAAAGTTGATGAATTTAGAAAAGTGTTTGGTCTAAAAATTTGGTTGGCCGGTGAAAAGCAGATTTTAGAAACAATTTTTGAGATTTCTGGGTCTTGAAAATAGAAATTTAAAAAACGATAAACTATTGTCCTCACCTCTTTTTATTTTCTGAACATCTAAAATCTGATTTTATGAACAAACAGCCAAGGAACATTATGAATTTATGTCATTTTTACCCTTCACAATCTCGTTCCTTTTCAAATTGCAAATAATCGTGAATTTTCAAGACTCTTTAAGCAAAATATCTAAATTTCCTAGAGTGATACCTGAGCAAGAGATAAACGCCAGCGAACGTGACCAATTTTGGCAACGAGAAGAACTTGAAGAAAAACAGAGACTAGAAGAAGAACGCAAACGGCGAGATCTGGAACGTCAAGAATTAGAACAAGAACGTCGTTCTAGAGAAGAAAAAGAAAGCCAAATGAGAGAAGCACAGGTGGGATGCTGTGCCTCCTGCAAAATGATAAATTGGATATTTAATCAATAAATTATCACCCAAAATCTAATTTTTCTTATTTTCTGTTACCCAGGTAACAGCAAAAGAAAGTATAGTGTCGAAATACCGCCAAGCAGAATTACGAGCACAAGAAATAACGAATTCACGGAACCAGCAAAATACTTCAGCGATGCAAAATCAAAGTACGGACTCTGACGAAGAGAGAAAATCACGTAGTGAAGAATTGCGTAGACAACGTAGCAAAGAAACGCAACAGCTAATAGCGCAGCGAACGATAAACGCACGGGCTGTATTTGAGCAGAATACAGCAGCAGGTCAAATGAAAAGTTCATTTGCTCCAAAACCGAACTCTAGCTCTATTGAGGGTATGGAAAACAATCGTAAAGAATTGAAGAACGATATAGATCACAAAGCAGAAATTGTACCACCAACTAAAGTGCAAAACGAGCCACCGGCACAACAAATTCCTTCAATTCAAACTACAAAAATGGCTGAAAGAGAAGAGCTTGAAACTACTGAACCAGAAGTCGACGCTTCTTTCAATAAGGAAAAAGAGGAAGAAAAAACGAATACAATTTCTCCAGAGAATCAATCCAATCAATCTAAAGAAACAAAATTACAAAGTGTTCAGCCAGAACCTGAAGAAACTCCTATTATGAACGAACCAGAAACTGAAACCGAGCTCTATAATCAATTGGAAGAAGGTTCTTACGTCTATTTCGATCCTAATAACGAAGGAATGAAAGCTAGAGCTCTTTACGATTACCAAGCAGCTGATAATACCGAAATAACATTTGATCCTGGAGATATAATCACTCATATCGACACGATCGATGATGGATGGTGGCAAGGACTTGGTCCCGATGGCACCTACGGTCTCTTTCCAGCTAATTATGTAGAAGTTATGGAATAACTTTTATCTTATAACTTTTTTGTCAAACCTAAATGTGAGTTTGATATCATAAAATAATTTTAATCATAACCGAATTCGGTGATTGATTCAAATTCTTTATATTTTCAGGTAAATTGAAGTCCTAATAAAAATGGGAATGGATGGTGGTTAAAATTTGGAAAATAGAAAGAAAAACTTTTACGATTTTATAAGGAATTTTTCTGTTTTCCAAGAATCTTATACTATATTAACGAAGTACCGTAAACGATGCATATACGAGAATATTAATATGTACCAATTAAGATAGGAGAAAATCGTACGAAAGTATGAGTAATGTTTTTTTTTGTTATAAATGTCCAATCGACCGAAAAACGTAGAATATAATTGTTTTATTCTTATCTTTTATTATATATGTAATATAATATAATAATAAATTTCAAGTATTATATTATTATAATAATACCTCGAGTGATTTTAAAGAATAAAATAATCATATTTGAAAACAAAAAAGAACAACAATATTGCGATTGCAGATTCTTTTTTTTTCATTATTATCCTCTCATCACCATCACGAGCATCATCGTCTATAGCTTGGATTTTGTCCAGCGTTAGCTGCCGCTCCTCCTCCTCCTCCAGTATGACTTAGAAATGCGAGATGTCCTTTGGGACATTTATTTGCGTAATGTCCTTTCGTACCACATTTATAACACGTTACTTCTTCTAATGGTTTTTGAGGCCCTCGAGGTGGAGGACCGCTATGTGAATTCATGTGGTGATGAGGTGTATGTAGTCCAGGACCACCACCCTCGAGTTCTTGCCTTGCTTGTGCCTCTCTTATATCTGGAGGCATTTTGTTACAATAGATAGCCTTATGACCACCTTCTCCACAGAAATGACACGTTATCATCACTTTCTTCCCCTCTTTTGGTTGCATGTCTTGTACTGCTGGGAGTTCGAAACGAGGGCTGAAAAAATTGATTGGTTATGGATTTCAATATTTTAGTTTTTGCATCGTAAAAATGAATTCTTAGTATCAGAGAAGGAAATATGTCAAAAGTTCGACTTTGTTTGCTAGCATCTTGTACGATTTGAAAATGACTAAATTCTAACAAAAAAGTGATAATTGTGCTCAAAGTGATTATCCTAGTAAATAATTGAATTTCACGACTGAATTCACTGCATAACTTACTGCATAAATTTGCAGTTAGATCCTTCAGGACAAAATCCAGCAAGATATGCCATGCATAAAACTCGTCTAACATGTCGATGTCTACAGAGTGGTCCGTGTCTACAAAATCCTCTATCGTACCACGGGCAATCTCGTACTTTAGTTTCTGGATCTATGTGGAGAAATGGACACTCTTTGTTGTGGCATGCATCTAAAACAAAGAAAGAAACAAGTTCACAATACAAGAGAATTCAATAATTTTCTTAAAACATTCTTACAAATATTGAAATTAATTGATTGAATATAATTTGATCACTCCTTTTCAAACTTCATATACCAACTGTTGTTTCTATTTGCTTCATTTATTACGCCTTCTGTCACTGATAAATAATTTTCGGCATCAGTCATGTTTTTAGTAAATTTGCCAGATTGTAAATGGTAATGACTGTGAACACGGCGATAGTGGCGACAATTTTGCATGTTTCAGGCGTAAATATGAGATAGCGTGATTACGTCTCAATAAGAACTCTAATAATTTTGGGCTTGAATATGAACCATCCTTAAATAATTATCTATTCATTAATCGGTGACTCTCACTGACACACACCAATGCAATCGCGTCATCCGAAGAATAATGTGATTTGTCACTTAAGTACTAGCCAAAAATGTGGTGATGGCTGACCAGAGCGCACTTTCCACTGGAAGTACGATAGTTGTAATATAACTGACAAAAATCGTTGATACAGCAAAATTCTGGTATCGTGATTCTGTTTCATACACAATTGTGTAACGACCGAGGTAACCACAGTCGCCAATTTTGTCTCACCTACTTCCCATCAATGAAATTGTTGCCACTATCGCCATTGTTTTAGAATGTTTGTGGATGCTCATAATTCCTTAAAATAGCATTTCTTTGCACTAGGAAAGCATTGAATTATCAGAAATTGATTTAAAGCTTTCTAATTATCTGGTAAACATCTTAGCAGTTGGTAGAAAAACCTTGTGACTTAAACACTACAAGAATTCCATGTATTCAGTATCTTCTTTCACTCAAATGAAAAATTAGGACTGATGGGAAATTCTTGTAACTCAAATTTGGAATGAATCATATACTCTTTGATCGTTGTTCCTCAAAATTCTTGAGTCTTCTGAAAAACCGTATAAGTTAAATTCCAACAAGAATTTCATTGAAGTTTACTAAATCCTCCCTTGTATTTTAATCATCTTCTATCATTTGCTTATTCTACAAAATATTCTCATCGTGATTTTGCTTATAACTCAAAATATATGAATCTCATATGTAAAACAAAGCATATCTTACTAAATCGTGAATAAAAATAGCATTCGGGCATTTTAGTCATATCATATTCATGAAGAAATTCACACTGGTCTCCTTTTTTGCACAAACCACGAAGCCAATGTTTACAAACGATTGTTCTGTCCCCTCGAACATGTCGAAAAGGACATGAACCACCCTTGACACAAGTTCCTCTAGGATAAAATTGACAGACAGCAGCAATGGATTCTGAAAATAAGAAAAAAATAATAATTCATCACCTTTTTTGACTAACAAAAAAACAACAATTTACGTTTAGGTTTGCATTAAAGGAAATGAATAAATAAAAAATACGTATAACATTGGTAAATCAATGATTTTAATTTTGTTCTTAGAACGTGAAAAAGGATCCAGGATTTTAGAAAATATGTATGAAAACAACAACAAAAATGAGTTATACTATAAAATTTCGAACAAATTTATTGACTTCATTTGAAAACCGGGAAATAATTAATTGAAAACCTAACCTAACTTTCATCTATTTAAGTTTGATAAATGCATACTATCCATGCCCGTAAAGGGTAATGACAAAGCTCCATATTGTTCATCCAAAGCGATTTCAATGTCGAATCTCATATGTTCAACATTGGCCACAATACACTCCATTTTTTAAATGAAATCAAGCATCAAATATAATTATTCGGATTGAAACATTGACGCTCCGGAATCATATTTCAAGCGCGTTTGAGTTTAGTTTACGTCGCGGTAGCCATATTAAATTTTGACCACATGAACATTGCCGCCAGCTATGAAAAACGATTATGGCCGCGTTCATGAAATTCGTTAGCTAACGATATCGTTAGCGAGCGATATCCTATGGGCACTGTCCCCTTCCGGTAGATCGTCCCTACAATTGGCCGCATGTCGATTAACGATGTCGTTAGCTCACGAATTTCATGTATATTCAGAATCCCGTTGCAGCTGACGGTGAGTGTAAAATTGAGTGTAGAAAGGTATGGAGACGTTCTACGCTCACGGCTGTATTCACGAACCTACAGGTGCGAGATAGCGCTTAGGCAAACTCGCAGTACTGCCAGTTAAAGAAGAACACGACCTATGTTTACGAAATGAAGTAGAGTTTCATTTATTTGTTATCAATTTCGTCTATAAATTATTATTAGATTCGTGTTAATCAAGTGTATTGAATATTAAGGCAGTACCGTAATAGAGTACTTGGTATACATAAAGCAAATAGACAGGGTGCGTTCTTTCATTCAAGCAGTCAGAGCAGGCCTGCTTCGTGGCCAATCATATAGCAGGGTTGACTGGAAACAACCAATCAACAGTAGCAGGCCTGCTTACGCGGGCAATGAAAGATCGCAGCCACAATAATGGCAATAATAATAACAATAATTGCAAAAAATATGAATTTTATTTTTCTTCTATGAATAGTATTTTATTATTATTTGGCACTTCAAAGAAAGTAGTAAACCAATTCTTCTAGATATTGATAAAATGAAAAATCTGTAATTACTATAATTAAAATGAAAAAGAAAGTCACGCTCATGGAAGAATAAAAGAAACTAGAACTAATTCAAATAGTAATCTAATCGAACACTGGTGATTATTCCGAATAATAGACGGCTCACGAATCACTTTGACCTTCACTGTATGTTCTACAGACCACATGATATTGAGTAATGTCCGCTTTGAATTAATTGGTGGTCATGCACAGTTTCCGAAAGATTCAATTTTTAGATCATTCTCTCAAACAAACAGTATTATCATATGAATTTCGCTTTTGCTAACTTTGTTGGTCTGAATTACACTGAAATGGAAGAAAAAAAAAAAATAAGCGTGAGTTTCCTGCAAGTATATTCGTTAACCAAGAATCTGAATAGTCTCGCGCTGAGAAGTTTTGTATATTCGTGTTAGATGTTCTGGCTTCTCAATTAACGAATGGCCTTGCCTAGCGACAGATGCTAATGTCTTTTGTCTTTTTGTTGTAGTGTCAGTTAGACCATGTTGGACCATCTGAGTTAGTAAAAGCGAAAGTCAAATAATAATAGTATTCGTTCGAGAAAATGATCAAAAACTTTGACAAGAATAAATTCATTAGATATTATTGACGAAAATATGTCACTATATGTAGATGTAATTAAAACCTAATATAATATAATTACCTTGCAACTACTATACTATCCACACATTCTTTATTGGTATTACAAAAAAAAAATTAAAAAAAAAATGTGTTCGAAATTATTCTACAGTTTATATAAATTTTATTTGACGGATTCAATTATGTTTTTTGTGTATTATGTTATTACAACAACAATAATAACAACAACAACAATAACAAATGATTATTTTTTATTTATTGAAAATGAAAGAAAACCACAATCATTTATGATTTATTATTAATTCTTTCGTTCGCTATATTTTTCAAACTACCCAATATAGTAGTCGTACATGAGTAATAATAATCATTCGTCTACGATGTACTTAAAATTGAAGTCCTATCCAGGAACGTTATAATAACTATAATTAATGAATTGATTAATTAATCATATTAATGCAAGTTGAATGTATGATATTATTATTAATATTATTCTCCAGGTTTTTCCATCAATTCTTATAATAGAAATAATAGCAATACTACTGATAATGATAACTAATTGTGTGCAAAAATCAAACAAAAAGAAAAAAAAAAGAAAAAACTATCTTAAACAATATTGTTTATACATATTTTTCTTCTCCAAATATATACCATAACAATAAAGAAAAAAAATATGAGATAATTATTCATTTACATTTGTTTTCCTTATCATACTTTAGAACGTTTACGAGCAATAGCATCTTCGACTGCTTTGAGTTGTTTTAATAATTCCTCACGACGAGAGCTTGCTTTTTTAGCGGCTTTAGCAGCAGCGGCAGCTGCGCTCGCTTTGCTGTCCATGTGGGGCGGTGATTCGACCGCTGGTCGTTTCTTTCCTGCTATTGTTCCAGTGCGATCGGTTTTTTTTACTGATGATGTATTATTTGATGGTTTTAATGTCAATTTCATTTGCTGTTTTGTTCCGCTCAGTTTCAATGTGTCCATTCCTTTCAATTCTTTACGGCTTTGCGGGGGAGATGAACCCTTTCGTCTACGCGCTCCGCTCGATGATGAAGAATAACTTGATTCGCTCGAATCACTGCTACTTCCGCTACTGTCGGAACCTGAACTGCTGTGCGATGATCTGGGGATTGAGTGTTTTGCATTCATATAAGAAAATCTGTTTTCGATCTTCGTTGACGAAGCTCTTCTTTATTTTTCATTCAAGTTAAAAATGGTATACTGATTTTATTTATAGAAGTATCTCATCAGATTTGGTTAATCGTAATCCGAAATCTATTCGACATTTATTGAGATTTTTATGAATAATTTAGTAATTTTATGCAACAAACGCATGAGAAGTGCTACTTCTTGTGCCTGCAGCAAGTGGCATGAGTTTGCGCTTAACAACCAGGAATACAATAAAATGGCTGCGGTCCACAAATCAGCACGATTTCACTTATTGCCACTAGTGCTTTTTTCCCGTCCACTTCGTGTACTAGTGCTTTCCAGTTCTCGGACGCCAGGCACAAGAGGCAGCACTTCTCATGCATTTGTTGCATAAAGTAGTATGTAACACACGTACGAGAGAGCGGCCATACGCGTGCCGTGTGGAGTTGGTCACACAAACCGCATTTCTATCGCCAGCAGCATGAACCAGAGGCGAGTGCTGCTGTGTTACTCCTGCGGTTCATGCGACCAACTCCACAGCATGCATATAATGGTCGCTTTCTCACACTTGTATCACAAATTACTATTTTGAAATCTTTTAGCAAATTTGCGATCTATCCTAGAATAAAAGAAAATGTATATTCTAATCATTGGAAAACTGAAAATCTGCTCAATTTTTCTGGTAATTAATAAACTCTGGAAAATTTTGGTGAATCTCGATAAATTTCGAACATTTTTCAAAAGTCTTGAAAATATTAATTTTTATTATTTGAAAAATCTTTCCAAATTCTATGAAATAATCAGCGAAAATTATTCGGAAACTATTCCAAATTCTGAAACATATATTTGAAATCTATTAAGAACTCTTGGAAAAAAACTACCAAGATTCTCAGAAAATCTATTCAAATTTGTTCTAAATTTAGTTGAAATTCTATGAAATACCAGCTCAAAATTATTCGAAAACCTAACATCTGCTAAAATTCTATTGAAAATTTGAAGTACTGATCCAAATTTTATGAATATTATAATACTTTCAAAAACCAATGAAGTCCTTCGAAACACTCTAAAATCTTGTAAAACTCTTCAACTTGAAATAAAAAAATCTTTAAAAATTTTCAAATATTATTCCCAAATCTTTTAAAATCCTCTGAAAGCCGCCATTTTTTCGTTTCTGTCCAGAATAATAATTTACCTCGACCTTGATCTGCTCTTGATGACTTTGGCAACAGCAGCAGCGGCAATAGCAGCTTTATCCCTTGCCTTATCATGATGTCGTTGATGAGAAGATAGAGGGCTCGGGGCTGGTGGATTAAGTCCGGCACGTCGATGAAGCGTACCAGTTGTAGGTGAAATAGACCCTTTCAGAGGTCTAGGTGACGGCGCTGGTGGATTCATCAACATAGCGCCTCGCTGAGGCTGCATATTCACAGGCGCAGGGGTGGAAGGTGAAGGTGAAGTAGGAGGCTTCCCCCCCTTGCCGCCAGGGCGGGACCTAGAGGGAGGGGAAGGAGATCGGGACCTGGACAGGGAGTCATAAGAGCTGTAGCTAGAGCGACTCGAGCTACGGCTAGAGCTAAAATAATTACACCACTCTCTCATACTCTGATTTTTCTTTTTTTTCTTTTTAGTTTCTCTTTTTCTGTTCTTTTTTCTTTTCGTTTATATAATTTCTAATCAAATTTCTTCTAACTCCTCTCACAATTCAAGATTTTAGATTTTAGAAATCTCTCGAATGAATGAATTATGAAAAAATGGAGAAACATAAATTATTAGAAAAAAAATCGTTTCATACCTCGTGGAGGAATAGGAAGATCCTGAAGAATAAGATTGTCTTCTAGGTCTCTTCGCTGCCGTAGGATTTCTGCGTACTGTGGAAGGAGATTTGCGTCGCATCCAAGGGTCCGCCCACTCGTCTCCTCTGCCTCTTTCAATGGGAGGTGGTTCTTCTTCCCTCCAAGGTTTATTGGGTGGTATGCGTTCGACAATAACTTCTCTTGATGGACGTTTATGCTTCTTTTCATATTTTTCATAATATTCTCTTTCCCTATCTCTTTCTCTTTCCCTCTCTCTTTCTCTTTCACGAGGGTGTGGAGGCGGAGAAACCGAATGAGGAGTTGCACGTGGTGGCGGATGATATTCTATTCGTTCTCTGTACTCAGGACCAGGGCGGGGCTCTGGTTTGTAATGTACTCGCCTATTGAAAAGAGCGATTGATGGAATTTTTTACATCAAAATGAATTTTGGGCATCTTTATATGCTGGAACTCACAAATCTTGTAGTTCAGCACAAATAATTCTGTAAAAAAATTGTTTCCATAATTTTTGTCTTACCTATAATACTCTGGGGGTGCGGAGGGCGGCGGATAATAGCCTTCCTGTTCATCTACATAACGTTCAGGTGTAGTTCTAGGTGGCGGACCACGCCTAGGTACTTCTCTAGGTGGCCAACGTTCCGGCGGAGGTTCTGGACTGGCTGCTCTAACATAGTAACCAGCTTCTCGATCTAATTCTTCTTGTCCCAGGCTTAGATTCATCTTCTTCTCTTCGAAATCCATGTCTGTCTCCTTTCGTTTGTTAGCTTTCCGCATCATCTGTGGTCAAGAGGAAATGAATCGAAATTTGAGAACGCTGATTAGGCATAAAATTTTGGTTCTTTGCCGTTTGAGATAGATTTTGGTCTCCAATATCCAGAATACTCATTAATGTTTTATTATTTAAAACAAATTCTGAACTGATTGGTCTTTGAAACCCGAATAAATGACAAATTTTTATCCTACAATTGGATTTTGCCTGCGTACTCCAAATTGACAAATAGCTGTGAATCTTCAGTATTTATATGAAATCTAGCCTCTGTGGTTCTCTGAAACCCATATTACTTTTCATCTTTCATTATTTTAAACAATTTTCGACTTTTTGGCCTCAGAAGCCAAAATAAGATAGAAATATGTATTGTTTGAATGAATTCTGATCTTTTTGTCATCTCTGAGACACAAGATGGTTGTCAACTTTCATCAGTTCGATTGATTCTTATCTTTTTCAGTCTTCTAAACCGATATTAATCATAAATTTATCTGGTTCGAGTGAATTTGGGTCTCTTCACAGTCTCCAAGACCAGGAATAATTGTGAAATGTAATTAATTGAAACAATATTAATCATTTTTGAACTCGGAAACTCAAATTAATTATAAATTTGTACTCATTGAGATGGATTTTGGTCTTTTATAAATCTCCGAACCCCGAGCAGAGTTGAAAATCGAATAAATGTATTACATAAATATCCTTAAGGTGCTATTAAAGATTCCCGGCATTCAACAATAGGGAACAATGCAATCAACCATGTGTAACAATCGAGATTTCACGCGACTTTAATGGCACCTTGAAGACCCATTTGTGCCTATTCGTATTCATTGTTGAAAGCATTGTTGTCATTTGAAACCACGATTCGTCACCACTCCTACACCAAACAACCAATTTGAATGAAACCTTTTCGATTGGATGCAGTATTTTGGCACAAAGTGGCTAAGTATTTCATCTCCACGAATTATGGGAGAATTCTATCAGAAATTCAAGTTTGTCCAATCCCGCCTACGAACAAACCTGACATAACAATTAGAAACCCCTTGAAACTTCGAGTTTTCTCAAAATTTTAGCGAGATGAAATAGTTAGACACTTTCTGCTAAAATACTGCACCAATCAAAAAAGTTTCATTCAAATTTGTTGTTTGGTGTAGGAGTGGTGACGAATCGCGTTTTCGAATGACAACAATGCATTCGACAATGAGTAAGAATGGGCGCAAATGCGTCTTTAATAGCACCTTAAAACGAAAAATAATCACCTCTTTAGCATGTCTCAGTCCTCGTTCCCATGCAGATTCGGCAGGAGGTTCTTCGATTTTAGGAGCATGAGGATGAGCGCCAAAACCAGGAGGTGCTCGCATAATAGGAGGTCTTTCAATATGAGGTCTAAATTCATGAGGTCCAGAAGCGTGTGGGGGATAAGCCATTGGTCTGACCATATCAAACATGGTATAATTTCCTTTGTCTGTGACTCCAGGATGAAGAAATCTGCAGCTAACGCCCCAAGTGCATTGACCTCTATTGTAAAACCGACATACTGGTCTTGGCTCTGTTTCTTCTGGCCTGGCGTCTTCCCCGTCGCTCAATTCTCCCTCTTCTAATTCCGACTCGTCTTTCTCACCATCCTCTTCGCCCTCCTCGACGTCATTTATCTCCCCTGATTCTTTACCCTTTTCTTTTTCCTTTTCTTTGTCCTTTTCTTTATCTTTCGGATCTTTGTCTTTAATTTCTTTAGTCTCTTTTATTGTTATTGTCTCCGTTTCACCTAAGTAAGAATTACATACAAAATTTTGAGATCCATGTTTTCACCGTTCATATGTAATAATTCTTCATTTATTATTCGAGAATTACAATTTTGAATCTTTTTCACGCAAATAACTGATCAAAAAATCTATTCAGAGTAAGCTGCAATATTCACAGTATAATTACAGTCTGTCAATAATGATGATCATTGTTTCTTCGGAGGGATTTTGAGAGTATAGTAGTGAACGTCAACAGAATAGTAAGAAACCCGAATTCTTCAAAAGATTTAATATGACTGTACAATATTTTAAAAGTTCTTAGAAAATTTGCAATCAGAGGAAATAATTTTTTAAAGTCACTAAATGAAGAAACTTTGAAGGATTCTGAAATATCAATGACCTAACTAGCAAACCTCTTGACTCCACTTTTTGGGAAAAATGCGTTTTCGACACCATTTGTTAGTGAATATCTTCACACACCTATGCCATCGTGCAACAAACCCAATTTTTCTTTTAGGCAATAAAAATGAGGCACACGGAAACCTCCTATCTTTTATATGAGAATCACAGCATAATGAAAAACTCCTAGCTCTATTAATTTTGATCGTAATGCCTTTTGTAGTACAAACATTTCATCTATGAATGGATGCTTCAAGGTGGTCACATCTATTTCAAACTGTTTTATCGAATAAAATGTATATTTGATACTGAGAAGAACAGATGTTAGAAACATCTATAGAATCATTACTGAGATAGATCAGATTCAAAATCAACAAATGTAAAAAAAAAAAAAAATGATTATTGATTTCCATTCTTCCAGTTACTCTATATCTTATTTTGGTTATTTATTGTCAGATATTAGTAACGTGATGAAACTCGTACCATCGTTTCTTTCAATTGTTTAGAAGAACAATTCTAATTTTACGTTAAAAAAGGATATTCCAACTTCATTTTAATGAAGTTAGAGCACATAAATTGATCCCTACCTCATGTTTTTGAATTTACCTGATACTCAAACAGACTATATTATAAATCATTCTCAGCTGTCTACCTACTTCGTTGTGACTATTCCCTTCAGTTTCTGAAGTTTAAAAATCTCTATAAAACATATTAGGTCAACATTTAAAGTAAATTCCCGAACAATTATTATGTTTTTATAATTGTTTCAGGAGACATTTCAGATTATTTTCAGGTATCTTCGAGTTTATTATTGTTTTTTCGATCCGGGAATACTAACTCTAGAAACGTATTGAAAAAAAAAAATTGATATTTAAGATAAATTTACACCGTTAAAATGATTAGTCAACATATTTTACACCACAAAACAGTTTGGTTTCTAATTTTTAAAGATAGATTTTGAGAATCAACAGCATTTTCTTTTTCCTGTAAATTCGTACAGACTGGACTTGGGAGGTTTGCTAGCTAAGTCATTGATTTTCAGGCAGATCACGGAGAATTTTTCAAGTTTTCAAAGGATTTGAAGAGATTCTATGAGATCTCACAGTGTTTCAAAGTTCAGGAAAATATTATGCAAGGTTCCAAAAGATATCAAACAATAATTTGAAAAAATTTCAAGTTTCCAAAGAACTCTTAAAAAATTCTGGAATATTTCAGGTCACAGGCATGTCAAATTTATCGCGACCCTCGAGCCAAGTTATCAAATTGGTACCATAGCGAGGGCCGCATGCTATTGGTATCAAAATTGCCTTAAAAAAAACTATAAAAATGTAAGAGCTGTGTAGAAAACAGCACAAATCGTACGACTGAGCAGAAACGCTGAATAAGCTGAAACAAAGTAATGATGCTGTGGTCTGGCACAAACAGCCAGAAAAACAAGCAATTGTAGGGAGATTCAACATTAGAAAAGTGAAAATATAAAAACATTGTGTTAACAAAACATTCTGAATGTATAGAGGTGCTTTATTTTTATTTATTCATCTATTTCTTTAATTCTTCATTTTTTATCATTCGATTGTCTGATCTGAATATTGTTCGGAAATGTCTGTGAAAAAGAGAATCGTGTCAGCGGGCCGCAATCACAATACTGCTGGGCGGCATGTTTGACATGCCTGTAGGATATCCGAAAGGATTTTAGGCGAGTTCTACGGTTCACAGAGGTTTTTATGTAATTTAAAAGTTTTTGAAGAAATACTGTACGGTTTCGAGGGATTTTGTGAGGTTCCAAGAGTTATTTTAAATAAAAGATGAAATATTTTCGATTGTCAAATAAAAGAGTACCAGAACGCATTAAAAGATCCTGGAAAATGAGAAGTACAATTCTAGAACAAAGAATACGCACCATCGTCACGTTCATCTTTCCATTGTCCATCAGCCTCAAAGTCAAGTTGTTCGCTTTCTTCGACAAGATTCGTATTTTCTTTTTTATCATCTTTTTTTTCCTCATCATCTGTACGTTCGACGATATTGATTTGTTCATTTTCATCAACACCATCCAAGCTATCTAGATCTGAAACATCTGATAAATCTTCCCCATGGGTCATGGGCGTAGGTTTGGATTTAGTTTTATTATCTCGATTATCATCAGGTTCATCGTCAATGTCGCCATCAGAAATTTGTTCTCCATCGAGAACGTTAAAAGCGTTACTATCCTTCTCTTTATTAAATTCCATTGAATCATCTTCTCCAGAAGACGATTTCGGCGATTTAGAAGATGAATTTCTTTTATTAATATCATTTTTATAATCCAGTGACTTAGGGGAAGGTGGCTTGGACTTCGGAGAGCTATTTCTTGAAGGTAAAGATCTAGAATTAGGTGAAGCATCTCCGTATTGTGGAGAATTTTGACCACTTTCAATGAACTTTGGAGAATCTAATAAATTAGATTTCTGCGAACTAGGAGGAGACGCAGGATTAGATCTAATCTGTGATCTCCTTGATGAGCTTCTATCTGACCTGGGAGATTCTGGCGAATTATGTTCCGATCTATAAGATTTATTTGATAATGGTGTTGATTTTAGAGAACTACGGCTTGACCTTGGTGAAGGAGGATCAGATCTAGGTGATTTAGGTGAAGCAGGACCAGACCGATGTGATTTCGGAGAAACCGGCAAGGATCTAGGTGATTTATTGACTGATTTATCTCTCGAAGATATAGAACTAGCTGGAGATTTAGGTCCAGAATTATCAGATGGTGATCTAGGTGCAGATTGTGAAGAAATTGATCCATCAGGAGTAATCGCCCGATTTCTTCTATTGCTGTAATCATCCTCAGATGAACTGTCAGATCCCGAATCAGACATCGTTGATTATCTTTATCCTGTTGACAAGATTAGTTCAACATATTTGAACGACTGTGATTATAAATAAATAGATTAAAAAAAGGTTTGCAGTCACGTTGGTTTTGAATGGTTTTTTTTTCTCTTTCTCATTTTTCTTTGCTATTTTTGAAACGAACAGAAATCGAGAACTGTAAAGGGACGAATAAAGATAACGATCGGCGATATAAATTCTTCGGGATCTCTGAATAATTTTTATAATATATTCTCTATTATCATCGTTATTATCATTCAACAACAATAATATTAATGGTAATAATAATAATGCCTACCCAAAAATATGAAAAAAGTGATTGGTATTTTTTTTTTTTTTTTGTATTATTTACATCGCGGGGCTTACCTGTATCAAATATCAACTGTGGGGACTTGCTCCTGTATCGTAAATCGTTCTCTGCAGTCGCGGACATATTTATACTTTTATACACAAAACGTTGCAAACTTGCTTTTTTTTTTGTTTCCATACTTTTTTGACTTTTGCATCTGTGTTTTGTTTTTTTACTTTACTTTACTTTAAATATACTCATAAACCGACGAACGAAGAACTTATTTTATATTCATTAAACACACAACGTAAAAATGTATACTTTTTTCCTTCTTTTTTGACTCGCTCTTTCTTTTATAACTTTTAAAACATCATACTTTGTTACTTTTTTTTTCCAGCGCGAAAATCGACCACAACACAAACTATGTAAGAAAAACTTTTGTTTCAACTGTTTGTTTGTACTGCACTAAATATTATTATTAATATAGGTATATTACGTATGAACATTATACTTGGTATAGGTACTAAAAACAAAAAAACAAAAGAACTTTCTTCTTATCTTATTATTTTTTCGTTCGTGTTTCGTGAAACCTGAAAGAATTGATTTTTTTCCTCTCTTCTTACTTTATAGGTTTAAAAAATCAATAATATCTGATAATTTACTGTTTCTTTTCCATTTTCCTCTCTTTTGGCTCTACGTTTTGGTTCTTTTCTTCCGAAATCATGATAATAGATTTGAATGAAGGCGGGAAATCAATAAATTATATCATAGTACATACCACAAGAGCCGATAATCGTGTGAAATAATAATCATAATATTCATAATGATAATAATAATATTGTTCCGTCGTTTTTTTATAAATTACGGAATGACTTTTTTCGTTTCTAGGTTACCTTATTATAGTACGCACGGTAGTTTAACTATATGAGAAATATTCATTCATTACTTCTCTTCACTTTATAAATTGCGGTTATTATCGTCTCGAAGTGTGGTTTAATTAAATTTGTTAATAATAATATAAGATTTTTATTTTCGACTGTAAAATGAGTTTATGATAAATTTTTATTCTACTTTCTGTTTTAGTTGATTTCATTTTCATCCTGATTTTAAATGATGATACGTTAACGAGAATCTTACCTCCTTTCAAGACCCTCGTGCCTCGTATAGTCGTATGAACTCTCTGCAGTCTTTTGGTGGACTCAAGGCTCAAAGGCGGCCGGCGTCACTGCCTGGCTAGTGGCTAGAATCCTGTATGTATGATGATGTTTGTCCTTCGGAATTTCCAAGGCCCTTAAGTGAACGATCTGAGACGCAATTTTTTCGAGATCATCTATTCGGCTGTGGTGTTCTAGGATTTTTTTTATATCTAAATAACGTATTTTCCACGGGAATAATATGAATCGATGAATTTAACAAAGGAAAATTTGATAACCACACACGAATACACGATTTCAGTCTTCCACTCACGGGCTTTTATAATGCAGTTCATGAATTTTACAGATGGGCAATGCTATACGATAATCCGGAATGACGGAACGCAACGACATCTAGCAGATTTTTCGAGTTCGTTCCGAGCTTAGAGCATATGGAAGCTTTCCAATTACGGCCAGCTAATCGAGATCCATGTATTTAGCCCCTCAACTGCCCGGATTGAATTGATTCTTGTTTTAATCGATTGTAGGTCGATTGTAGGTGATTGATAGTCTATTCCGGATGCTTGATAGTAAACCGTTAATTAATTGTAATCAAAACAAAATTCCTAGGGAATTTTAATATTTTTGGCCCTTCATCACCCCTATCAAATTTGATTTTTTATACGTGCAATCGTTTGTTGGCCGTTTGTAGGTGTCAGATAGTTCATCCCCGAGTCTCGTGAATCAACCAATTTTCCGTAAAAAATAAAACAAAATTCAGTTGGGTTTGTCCTGGTAACTTCTCCAGCCCTAGGGAATTTCCACTGGATCAGCTGCAACTAACCGGAATTCACCTCCTAAGGTGCCATTATGGGCAGGGAGCAGCAGCAGCAGTTTAGTAACTTACTAGTTGTTACTAGCATCAGTTCAGTGATTTTACGCAGCAGCGATGCCGCTCATGAAATAGGTCGTAACTGCAGTAACTGCTGCCTAAGCGTCGCGTCGTCTGTCTCGAATAAATTTGGAATACAAACAACCTATCCACCAAAAGTATTTCTTTCTCTCTCTGAATACAAAAATTATTGTTCCAATAAACAGTTTTACATTGATCTTTATAACCAATTTATTAATTTATTATGATTATTACTATAGGTTTATAACCAACAATTATAATTTATAACCTTACCTCAGTCGAGTCCATGATTTTTTAAATAGCACGCGGATTGTCACTATCGTTGCTTTTGCTGCTTTCGCTTATGGCTTTCGTTGCTCCGCTGTTCAGATGAATGAACTTTAAGCTGCAAAAACTTGCGCCGGAAGTTGCTAGTAACTTTCAGTGAATTCACTAAACTGCTGCTGCTGCTCACTGCCCATGAAATGGCACCTTTATTCACTATTCTCACATGAAATCTCATTTTTTTCACGTATATACAATGCAAACATACAATCATTCGCTGGAGTTTGTAGGTGTCAACTGCCCATTTGCGCCCATTTTTACTCATTGTCGAGAGCATTGTTGTCGTTCGAAAACACAATTCGTCACCGCTCCTACACAGTTAACCAATTTGAATGTGTCAATTTTTGGCTATAGATGGAAAGCTCCCAATGTCATTTCGCTAAAATTTTGAGATAGTTCAGAGTTTTAGGGAGTTTTCAATTGTTTGGTCAGGTTTGTTCGTGCGTGAAATTGGGCATACTTGAATTTCTGATCAACTCTCCCATAATTCGTGAAGATGAAATACTTAGCCACTTCCTGCTAAAATACTGCATCCAATGGAAAAAGTTTCATCCAACTCGGATATGAGGTGTAGAAGTAGCGACGAATCACGTTTCCGAATGATAACAATACTTTGAACAATGAATAACAATCGGTGCAAATGGGTCATTAATAGCACTTTAATATGAGGTGCTAATAAAGCGCACGGCATTCAACAATGGGTAACAATGCATTCAACAATGTGTAATCATGGGGGATTTCATGCGTCTTTAATAGTACCTTAACCCTACTGCCTGATTGGTCCAAACGACATATATCACCTTTGTCACTGGTGACATAAGTTACAGAATCTGGCCCCAGATATCCAGAGGTGAAGAAATTGGCCAAGAATTAATTCACGAATAAATAAAGGATACAAAACTAAATCAGCTCTTACGACAAAATGTCAATGGTAACGGAACACGGTGGTAAAGGTTACGCACCTCTATCGCAAAGCATGAGTAATACTGATACGGAAAACGAGGAAGATGATGAGGAAGAGGATGACGATGATGTACGGGGTATTTGCACCCCTGGAAATCATATGAATTCCGATCATTTATCAAAGCATGATTCAACTACAACGATGATACAAGAAAACGGGAGATTCTACCCATTAGATGAGACAAAAAATCTCGCAAACCGTCACAGAAATGGTCGCAGTAACATTAATAATATAGCTATAGGTGACTGTAGCGACGATATACCCATAATGGCAATAGACCAAGACCAAAATGATGATTTATGGAAAAGACCGCACATGTCTTTAATTAGACAATTCTTTCTTGCCGCATCTGTTCTTCTTTGCCTTGCTACCATTTTAATTTTCTTATATGTTCTTCCCTGCAATGATGCAGATGACATTAATCTATCACCGATTAAAAATCGCCCAGGTCTACTATGGGACAACACGCTTCGAGGCATCGGTGCGCATTTCTCATCAATAATAAACATAGTTCTTCTCCGGATAACTAAAGTCAATAATTTACAGAATTGCGGGGGCCGATCACAGTTGTTCCTGGACCTCCGTACAATCTGATCTTTATGTTTCGCGGTCAGTTGTTTGGAGATGGAGGGACCAAAGCTCAAGGACCCAGGGTACCCCCGAAAGGGGGTGGAGTTATATCGATGCACGGAGGGAATGGTTCACTTCTTTGGTGGGTGATATTGGAACATTCTCCCACTGAGATAGACTGCAATAATCTAAATACAAACAGAAATAAAAAACCTGATTGTTTGGTCGCCGGGGAAGACGGACTTTTAGTCAGCATTGATCAAATCGCCGGAATCTCTCAGTGGAATTCAAAGGCTAATACTCATTCAAAGCTCCCAGTTTTTTTACCTGATCTTGACGATGACGGAGTCGACGATCTGTTGACGGTTAAAATATCTACGGGCAATGTTTTAGGACTTGCTCTAGTGTCTGGAAAAAATGGACAGCTTTTGGGACATCATTCGAGACCTAATTGTCGACAAATTCATATTCACAGCATTGATGTTGATGCCACCGTTTCTTATCTGTGTCACGATTCTGATCGAAAACGTTAGTACATGTTCTTTCCTGGAATGTTGTAGATTTTTTGGGCCTCACAGTCCTTAATGTACTTTATTTTTTCAGATAAATGATCATTTTTTCTTTTTCACAGGTTTTTGACATTTATTTTCGAAATAATTCGAATTTCCCATCTCTATTTCGACTAGAATTCAAATTTCGCACATAAATTTGGCCCTAATATCAATTTCAAGCTATAATGTGATTGAATACCGAAATTTTAAACTCTATTTCGTTCAAGTATTTGAATTTGTAACTATATATTCATTTACAGTGGGAAATTGAGACTTCGATTTCCCTTGTTGTTTGATCTTTGCACTTTATTTAGTTATAGAAATAGTTATTATATCGTTTTGAAATATCTGAATTCTGAAATCTGTTTGCTTTGAATACCCGAATCTCCAACCATACTGTGTGTTTTATTTGTATTTTGACGTCTAATTCACTTGAATCCTTAGATCTTGAGCTTTTTCTGTTTGAATGTTTCGCATTTCCGATTACACTTCACATTTTAATTGGAAAATTTAAATAATTTAACTTTATTTCAAATTTTGACTTTTTACAATGCTCTACGCTACAAGGCCTTTTAGAGTCAATGTATGAAATTGTTTGTTTCCATTTTAACATAAAATTATCAATAATTACAGAATCAATGAAGACAATATCCTTAACGAAGATAATCGATGGTTTAAGTCTTTCCCAAGTGAAAAATAAGCTCTCAACAAAGCTTAAGGATTTACCGAACCCTTTTATCATCCCGGAACAAAATTTGGACTACTTCACATCGTCGTTGACTCCATTCCACCAGCTGAATATAGAGCGGCACGGACCATGTCCAGGAAATCTTTGCCAAACTATATTGAATGTTACTTTTCAAACAAAAAGGTCATCGAATGATTCTCATTTAATATGGAATAGTTCTGGATTCAACACTTACGGAATGGAACCAGTTTCATTAACAGAAACTGATAAACCATTGGTCACGGGCTTCGTTATGAAATTTTGGCAATGGAACATTCCAAATTCAAGTTCCATTGATAAAATAAACTCTAGCGCCATAAGCCGGACTATAACCGAATGGACCTCAGTCATCATTGTTAATCAGACTGAAGTTCACGCGGTTAATGCTAGTCAGACTGAAATTGAGCAAATATGCAGAGCATTGGAATGCCAGCCAAGTATAGAACTACAAAGTCAATCACTTCTTGTCACTGATCTGAATCATGATGGATTTAGGGAGTTGATAAGCTATCAAACTTCATACGAATTAGAACAAGAAGTTCTCATATTAAAGTCAAGGATCCAAGTCGTTAGACTAGACGTCGAAGTCGCTAAATTGACGGAAATTATTATCGTCTGATTATTTTTTGATCATACAAGACTAGTATTTTCTATGAATTGATTATGTCAGTATACTCTACGCATATCATGAAGTATTTGCAGGGTTTAGGTTTCTGAAATACGGTTAAAAGGTTCGTAACGTTTTGAAGAACGAAATTTTAAGTTCAACACATGCAATTCATTCCCTGCTGCGATGCAGAAGCATCTGTTTGCGGGCTCGAAAATTCACATACATTAGAGAAAGACACGTTGAAAAATAACTAAATGAAAGATAATAAGTATAAACAAAATCAGAGTGAAAGAATAAAGAATATAGAGTGACATAAAAGAGAACGATGACATTAAACAATTATAAGGTAGAAATTAAAAGACTATTTATATTTATGAGATTCTACACACAAAAACAGTACATTCACAGTGACAGGTTATTTTCTATGATCCTCTTCCTGATCCCTCATTTTATACAACAATCTACATACCATACATTTTGACTCAAGATGGGTTTTTCCACAGCCTCTAGTTTTGCTATTCAAACAATCGTACTCCTCTCTCATGTTGAATGTTTCTGTTAGATGATATGTATTTGTTTATTTATTTATTTTTCACCAGTTTAAGATTTACATCAGCAAAAGCCGCCGAGGTACCAATTACCTGTTCACCGGACTGGCACCATCAAGCCAAACACATTGACTCAATCCCTGAAGACATAACATGGAAATAAAATAAAAATTCGCTCGGATCCGCATACCTAACGCGTTGTATCCCCTACATCTGTTTAGACCGCTACATAGCCTAATTGGAACCTTGCTTGTACATGACCTTAAATTCATATTTATATAAGTCTGCTTTTTTCTTCTAGTCAAATGAAAGTATTTTCTTTTTTTTTTTGTAGATTATTGGTATACCATAAATAATACTAATTCGTTGAAATAGTATAGGTATGTATCTACGTACGTATTATGTGTGGCTGTATGTATTCACTTATCTGTAAGCTGAATCGTGTATTTGTCGTGTAGATCATTATACTATAATTATAATTATTATATTATTATCATGGTTATTATTTGCGTAGAATACACATGACACGGGTAAATTAGGCGGAAAAACATTTATTACTTTTGTAAAATCATACAGATTTGGTCCAAAAACCATGTTAAATGTACTACTTAAACTTCACTCCAATATAATTCTGTGTCCGTTTTATTTCGTGATCAATAAAAAATCAATAATCCCAAACTACATGCAGTTGGAAGCTTCTATTTTTATTTATTACGTCATAATGTTTCCGTCATAATTCAAGTTTTGAACTTTATTCCGGTTTGAATTTCAAATCTGGAACATTGATTGAGTCACAATTTTTAAATTTTAAATTTAGTTTCGTCACCATTTAAAAATTTGATAACAATTTTGTGTTTGGAACATATTATTTCGGTCCAAATTTTGAATTTCGAACTACAATTTCATTTTTTCAGTTGCACAAAAAGATAGTAAAAATAAACAACATTCGGAATCAGTTTTTTTAGCATTTTCATTGTCAATTACGCTATAAATACATATGAGCGTTAGATTTCAAATGTAAATAAATTTATTGATTTATCATTCGCAGATTGCTTATTGATAACATATTAATAATTTTGAAAAAATGACAATGATAACAATAACAAACAAATGATTGATTAGGCGGTAACGTATACATGTATCGAAGATTCGACAATATGCGCACGCAGTGCAAAATGCGTTGCGAGTGCGTTTCAGCCTTATATCCATTTTCATTCCATGTCGACGCGCCATGTCAACAATCACACCTTGTATGGAATGGACGGAGTACGCGACGAGCACTATACTGAGATACGATGCATATCGGGCATAATGTAACTCAAATGTAATTACGAACGTAGATAATATTACTAGTCACAATTACATCCGGATATTATGGTATTCATTATTAAATCTATCTAAATCTAAACACATAGCTATTGAACAAAATATAATAAATGTATAGCTAAAATATGTATTTGTGTTAAATAATAATATACTGAACCGTTAATTGCGATCTAATTATACGATCTGAGAAACAAGAGAGATGCGAAGGCGTGATACACACCGATGTAGTAATTGAAACCATTTCATTGATAGTGCGAATACTAAATGAAATAATATAACTAATATTTAAATCACATACATGTTGGGATATAGTTAATCCAAACGTGTAGTAGTTAATTTATCCATAATTCCTTTTTTTTTTTTTTTTGTACGTTTCGAATTGTATTCGAAGAAAAAACAGATATAGTAATAATACCGAAAGAAGTTCAATTAAAGACAAACCAGAAAAAGACAGAGTACAGAAAAGTGAAGTAGCGGAGTGGCAAGCTCAAAAAGCTAGAAGATAGAAGATATTGGAGATTCGGACACAACAATATGGCGGCTAACCTGGAAGAGGAACAGAGTTTAAGAGAGTGTGAAGAATATGTTCAACGTCACAATATTCAGCAAGTTTTGAAAGACTGTATAGTACAATTGTGCGTTGGGAGACCAGAGAATCCAGTATCATTTCTAAGAGAATATTTTCAAAAGCTTGAGAGGGTGAGTCAATGCCGTACTACGAGCTATTATTATTAAGAAACAACATTAAAATATCCCAATATTTCTATCTCTCACACGTACACATTTATCTGTCTTTATCTACCGCCTATCTATCTCATTATGTATTTTTTTTTTACTTCTTTCATTCGCTCTACCTATGGAACACTAATTTGTTAACACTTCCTTCCACCGTGACGTCATAACTATAGCAAACATTTTGTAGGGAGTAAATAACTTTTAAGAAAATAAAATATACAAACTTCAATCATTTCAGCTTTTTCTACTTCTGCGTTTTTATATCGTATCATTATTATTATCATTATTATTATTTTTATTTTTATTATCTACCAATGAAATTAGTCTTTGATTTGAAGGTAGATTTCGAATGAAAAATAAATAATGAACTCAACATAACAACAAAGACGAACTTCTTGTTTGCCTCTGTTTCTTCGTTATTGTATAGTCTTCTATTTTTGCATCCCGAAGGTCTCTTTGTTTTGTCAAGTTTGTAGTCCTCTAAATCGCCACCAACCAATGAGGTTAGAGCTTCGTTTGGTATTCACTAATTGAGAAGTTTCCAAGTAGTCCAAAGCACCCCACAATTAGCAAACAAACTGGCCGTGGGGAATTTGGAAACGCCACTGGCAATCTAACCTAGCTAACAGGGAATATTTATTTTTCATCAAATCCGATCAATGTTTTGAGAAAGTGAAATCTTAGCCACTTTCTACCATAATGTTCAACGAGTTCTCGAAGTTTCATCAAAATCGATCGAGTCATTTGCGTTAATCTACGATTCTCGTTTTTGAAACAGTTTCTGTAAATACATTTAGATTGAATTCCCCGTAAGGAATTTTAACCACGGAGTCACGTGACCGATTTTGGAGTTTTCCAAAATCTCGGTCTAATTTTTTCGCAAATCTTCAAATCGATTTGAAATTTTGTGCAAAATAATTATACAGGTGCCAGGAAGTGTGCTCTGGTCAACTCATCAACTACATATTAATTATTGATCGAATAATTCGCAAAATATACCTCAAATTCCGTTTCGCCGCGAAATACATATATTACAAATTCGTACGATATTCATTCTGTCCAACTCGACCAGAGCGCACCTGCTGACTCTTGCATAATTATTTCGCAAAGAATTTCAAATCATCTCGAAGTTTTGCGACAAAACGAAACTAAGGTTCTGAAAAACTCTGAAACCGGTCACTTGAACCCGTGTTCCAAACACTCTCAAATACACCGAACCTACGATCTTCCCTCGCTTCTGCTGATTCTGTACACTATCGGTGGGTATGTATGCAAAAGTGTATGTATACATCGATTTTGCTGGTAGCGACAGCAACTTGCTACTCGTTACCAACGATACTACAATTTTTTAACTTGACAAAGCTGTATATTCTGATATACCTATAGGTATATGTAGAGTATAAAGATGACTTTCCTATCCACCGGTTATACTTATATCGTTGCGGCTTTGTAACTATATAACAATAATTTTGACTTCAATAATAAAATACATATAATTGAGGATAAAAAAATAAAATAAATAAATAAATAAACAAGTTGAGAAGAATGGGGACAAAATTTTGTTTTCCTTTATATGGATTTGAATTTTTGCGCGCAGTAATATATTTTGCTTTCGGATTTGAATCAAATCGTAGAATCATAGAATCATACATGTAGTATAATTGGAAATCGTTAGGATGATCGCGATTGGCGAGCTGCTTATTGTATGTGTGTCATCAGAATGCGTCGTCGCGCCGCGTGGCTGCAGCTCGAAGGGAGCAGCTGAGATTCTAAAAATAGAGAAGTCTACTACAGTATACCTACCTACTCTAAGAATATACGTAGTAAATCACATATGAAACTTACGTATTTTATGTATATTTATGATACATGAAGGAGTGGCGTAGTAACAGTTTGTATGTGTGCACCTATGTGGGTATGTACTATGTAGCAACGGCGGCCAAAATCATACATACGTACTACGTATATATTATGTATATTCAAATTCCAAAAATATGACCTAACGACAATAAACTCACTAAGTATACCTGCTAGGCAGTGATAAAAATATGCTGGCATATCGTATATCTGTATTTCTCAGGGCGTGAAAGTTATTTTATCAAATCTCAGCTTTTTCTCTCTCAGGATCGTTCAGATCATTCGCGTTTCAAACGTCCCGCGTATCTGCTTATACCTAGTATAATAATCGGCATGATATGTACCACACTATCTATTACACTAGGTTTTTATATTCTTACATTAATTATAAAGTTTATTAAACTTAGCAGAAGATACGATATGCATTAGGAAAAATAGAGGAGAAACGAGATAAAAACAGAGGTTTAGATACCCCCAACTTACGAAACGGGAAATAGTAACATAACACGTATAAACACGTAATATACGCGTATATAGGTATGCTATACGTTATACCTAATTGGATTCAACGCCACGAACGAGGGGTTGCAGCGTTGTATACTATAATAAAATTAACGGTCTTGAAATTTTTGTACCTTGCACTGCAATCTATTCAACGATCTGCTCTACTCTACTCTCTACTTTATTGCGGTGTCTGGTAGATACATTGGAACTGTATCATTGCATTTTATTCTATACAGTTTAATTTCAAATTGATTCTGATTTTTATGAATTCGCTTTACTTCATTCCATTTTAGTTTAGCTTGGTTACATGAATATAAGTGAAGCTCTCATATATTCGGGTGAAATATTTAAACACAAAAATACGTACATACATTCAAATCGGTGAAAAAGCAAAAAAATTAAAATTAAGTAGAGGGAGACCGAGAGAAATGAGTGGGCGATCGGTTTAAAAAAAATCTACATACGGGGTTCGTGCGTAGGTAGAATATAGTTAGTGGGGGACTCGCGCCTCTGTCTTTGCCTTTGCTTTTACCTCTATTTCGGTTGCTGTTCGTTTTTAATATATAACGCAAGGAAACGAAAACCATTTACATACCTTTAATACATATCGAAATTAGACGCTCTGTGTCTCTCGAGTTTTGGTCACACATACATTATGGAGGTACGGTAGGTAGGCGTTTAGTACAATTAAACGCTTCAACACAAATTTGTGTACAATACTCATTACAATATATAAGTATAGTTACATTGGTAGATGTGTACAATGTATATGTATGGCATAGTGGTGGAAATTCGAAAAAGATTAAAGGGTTAAAAATTCGGAAAACAAACGATGAGATCTCGAAAATAAGATCAATTCGATGAAAAGGAAAAATCGTTGGAAACCTGAAAGAATGGTTCAGAATTCGTTAGAATGAGTTAAGAACTGGAAAAAGTGTGAAAAACTTTTCAACACTGTTAAAAATTAATTCAATAAAACCTGGAAAAAGTCATTGGGGAATTAAAAGTACGCTGCGGAATAATTTTGAATATCTGCGGAAATTTTGAAGATAGTTTAGAATTTGAGAATAAAACCGTTGAATTCGGGAAGAGAAAATGATTATAAATTTAGAAAAAAAGGAATAAATTAGATGAAAAAAATCGTTCATAAATTTGTTCAAATTTGTGAAAATAAACCGATGAACGCTCAGAAACAAGCAATGTTTCATAATTTGAACGAACAAATCTAAAACAACATGCTAAAAAACTTAAAGGGAAACTGTTTAAAATGTAAAAAGAAGTTAAAAATCTGTTCAGAAGTGGAAAAATGTTGAAATACGTTGAAATGGTGTACATAAAACAAACGGAAATTTTAAAAGATCATTAAAAAAAAAATCCAATTAACGGTTTGAAATTCGGTATAGATTAAAAACTGTTCAAAACTTGAACAAATGGTCGACATATGAGACAAAGAAGATGTAATTGAAGTTCAGATCGATCATTCAAAAGACCGACTATTCAAATTTGAAAGGAATGAACAAATTTGTTATAAAATATTAGTAGGATGAAAATCTCTGGAACACGCATGAAAAATATCTTTAAAATGAGTAGGGAGCTGGAAAAGCAGTTCAAACTTCAAAAGAACTCTTCAGACTTTGAAAATTCGATCAAAGGAGGGTTTAAAATTTTGAAAACCGTTCGAACATTTGGAAAACTTTGTTTAAATTTGGAAACAATAAAAATATTGAATGATTTGAAGCGATGATAAAAACACTCAAGCACGATGAAAACGTTCATGAAGTAGAAAGAAATAGAAAAAGGAATATTAGAAATTGTGAATTCCAATATGACAACAATGTTTTGTTTATGTTTTGAAGGAACAAGCACATGATGCGAAACAGCAAAGCGCAACAAGTCCAGAAGATACGGAGGATATGCCAGCCGGCCAACAAGGACCTCAGGTACCAAGACGTAGAGGAGGGATATCTGCTGAACCTGTATCAGAAGAAGATGCAACAAGTTACGTCAAAAAAGTTGTACCGAAAGATTACAAGACTATGGCTGCTCTGAGTAAAGCAATTGCAAAGAACGTTCTCTTTGCTCATTTGGATGAAAATGAACGATCGGATATATTCGATGCTATGTTTCCGGTCACATTTTTACCTGGCGAGCCCATTATACGTCAAGGTCTGTAATTCTTGATATAAGCATAACAAATCTAATAAATATTCGTTTAACTTTTTTTGTTTTTTATTGTAAGGTAATTCTTTCCATTTTTGCCATATTTTTCAGGTGATGAAGGAGACAACTTTTACGTTATTGATCAAGGCGAGGTAGAGATATTTGTCAATAGCGAATTAGTCGTGACGATAGGAGAGGGTGGAAGTTTTGGTGAACTTGCTCTCATTTATGGTACCCCAAGAGCTGCTACTGTCAGAGCTAAAACTGATGTTAAACTTTGGGGTATTGATAGAGATTCTTATAGAAGGATTCTCATGGGTTCTACTATTAGAAAACGCAAAATGTATGAAGAGTTTTTATCCAGAGTCTCTATATTGGGTTGGTATCTTTTGTTAACTAATAGTAATGAACGGTTTCATAATTATATGCAATCTTGTGTATTTTGGTTCTAATTTTGAATTTCCGATTTCGGGCATGGTCTCGATTATGATTTTGAATCCCAGATCCCGTTTAGGTTACAATTTTGAAATTCCAACGTTATGTTGTTCATATGATAATTTGAACAACACACTACTATTTCGGTTCGATTATCGTTCGAATTTCAAATTACATTACAATTTCCATTTGGGCCATCCACAATTGTGCATTATGTTTTGAATTTTAGACTCTAATATTAGCTAAATTCTTCAGTTCAGTCAATATTTAAATATCTAACGTTATTTTGCCGATAATGTTCAAGATTCGGATCCGAACTTAACTTGGAATATGGACTTTCCTCCATAAATTGAATTTCAATTCATTGAATTCAGCTTGACATTTTTATTTCACACTGTATTCCAATTAATATTAGAATATGGACTCATTGCTTTTTTTTTCTCTACTCATAACTTGGTTTTGAGACCCCAGAGAAAAAACAAAAAAATGGGAGGAAGGAAATAAAAATCGCAATTTGTTCTGATCTCAAGAATATCTGGAAAAAAAAATAATAAAATTAAGTACCATGAATCATTATACCTCTTCAAACCATTTCAGAATCTTTGGACAAATGGGAAAGATTAACAGTCGCAGATGCTTTAGAGCCAGTAGTTTTCGACGACGGCGAAACCATTGTTAGGCAAGGTGAACCTGGTGAAGATTTTTACATAATAGTGGAAGGCATGGCTCTGGTTCTTCAGCAACGTACGGAAGGCGAAGAACCTTCAGAAGTCGGTCGCCTGGGACCTTCTGATTATTTTGGTAATAAAGTTGAAAGATAAATAAAAATAATAAGTTAACAACAATTTTCGAATTCCATATTCCATATCTCAATTCTGGAAGATACGGGATTCCTAAATTCAATTTCTAAAATATAAACAAAAATAAACGTTCCACAATGTTATAATTACTGAAAAAAAAAAAAATACTTAAAGTTTAAATTTTGTTTGTTTTTTCTCTCTTATCAGGTGAGATAGCGCTGCTATTGGACAGGCCGAGAGCAGCAACAGTGATCGCAAGAGGCCCGTTAAAGTGTGTCAAATTAGACAGAGCACGTTTTGAACGTGTTTTAGGTCTGTGCGCTGATATATTAAAACGCAACATCACCCAATACAACAGTTTCGTTTCCCTTTCTGTATAGCTGGCTTCTTTTCACGTTTCAACAGAACGTTATATGGGAAAGAAAAAAAATTGAAGGAAACCCTATGCTCCGTCATCATTCTATTATCACCTTTGTAACTGAAACGCTATGTCCCTCCCGTGATACAATTTATTATTATTATTATTTCATCATATATATTTAATTAAGTATTATCATTATTATGTATTATATACCATCTATTATTATTAATATATCTATATTAATATATATTATTATTATTATTCTGTTAGAGAACCTCTATAGCTATATAATAAAATAAAATGATTACTACACATATTACGACACATCTCTTATCATCAATTTTATATCAACGTTTTTTGTTATCACTAATACAAAAATACAATCCAAAAATACGTAATGCCAATTACCATTCTTGGTATAAAAAACCATCATTTGCAAAATATCACCTGACATTTGCTAATTCTCATCTTGTTATAACTTCAGACTCATGATATAAAAATCAAAAAAATAAGAGAACAAAATTGAGTTTCATTTAAACCATTTAAAGGAAGCACAATACTATGAAGGAACTGATAATCATACTATTTAAAAAAGAATGTGTTGATAACTTATCATTTCACTTTCTTGTTTTGATACAGAAATTTGTTTGGTTTTTACTCCCAGGTTCTTACAGATGACCGTAAATTAACAAAAGAATGTCTGAAGCGTAGAAGAGAAGAATAAAAATGACACCAAATTTATCTTTTTGCATTTTCATTTTCCCTTACGAAAGTAACATAGTTTGAATACAAAAAAAAAAAAAAGAAAAATTAAAAGAAGAAAAACCTAACCCAGGGAAAGAGTGCTCATCAAGAAAAGATCTAAATTAAACGAGAACAATCATTGTTTTTTATTTTATTTATTTGTACTTAAAAAAAACCGCAAAAAAATTCGTCATTACATATTATCATTTCTTGGAGCAAGAAAACTAGCTAAACTAGCCAGCTAGCGAACGAACGAACGACGAATGATTGTTAGTGTATTTTTGTGTATGTATAGTATTTAGTGTACAAATTTTCTGTGTATAAATATTAAAATTTTGTGTCTTACTTTTCAAAATTCGCTCTCAACATACATTCGGTAAATAATTTGTATGTATGTACATAGAATACGTATAATAACAATATAGTGTGTGTATATATATATACATATCTAGATAATAATAATAATAATGATAATAATGTTAATACAAAAACAGCGAATGATATTGAACAAGTATATAAGATATTAATAATAATCAAAGGAACCAAAAAAAAAAAACATATATATTGTAAAGGAAAAAAAAATAAAAAATAAAAAATAGCAAAAAACAAAATAAATGGAGGAAGAATTGAAAAAGGAAAAAAAAATAATAATAATGAGATAGAATTAAACAATTATTTACAAGCGAAACGATTTTCCATGTCGTTTCATAGAGGCTCATGTAGTTGTTCTTCCTTCCCATTTGTCCATCTTCTTTTTTTCCAGCCCCTCCTTTTTATTTCTTGAAAGAATGATTCCATCTTCTTGAAGAAGTTCTGTGTACTTTGACGGGTCAGATCTTCTGCCTCTGCCTCTGCCTCTGCCTCTGCCTCTGCACCTGCACCTGCACCTGCACCTGCATCTGCCTCTGCCTCTGCCTCTGCCTCTGCCTCTGCCTCTGTCTTCTCTTCATTTCTCATTCTCTTTCTTTTTATCCCTCTTTCCGATTTCCTAATCGAGAAATTTGGTAACTTCCTCATATTTTGAGAAGTGGGGCCGTCCAAGCAATAGTCATTGACGTAGGCGGATGAACAAAAAATTCTTTGTTTGATCATACTTCTCTGTATATTATAGAGGTATACCTAAGTTGTTCGTTTACTGCAGGGCGATAACACCATGATGATGCAATACGAAATTTCTTGAAAACTCAGAACGTCGAACCTAATTCTATGTTCTTCTTGTAATATTCTCTCACCAGGGTCCAAGGGGAGAGGGGGAGGTCCATCATATTATTGTTATTAATCTTCGTCTTTGACAGGCAAAATAAAAAAAAAACATCTGCCTGAGTTATTTGTATTCAGGTTTAATCAGGTATTAGTGTTATATAAAATCCATAAGATTTTTTCTTTTTTCTCTACTATCAAAGATGATGACTTGATTTCTAGACTGTCAAGGTTGAATTTTTATGAGTCGTGAAGAACGATTTTGTAGATATTTCATATATTCATTCCAGTTTTGTTCTGTTTCAAATTCATCGAATCGATGCAGAGATTATTATGAGATGCCGTATACGGAGATGGGATATTTTTTTGAAGAATATTGCAACCCTGATTTAATGGAGTTATCTATTTTTTTCTAACTGTGAAGATCAGTTTCTTCCTCTGGCTTCATACCAAACATTCAGAGAATGATAACAAGGAGATAGATAGAGAAAAGTTTACGAAAACCATGTGTTCTTTTTTTTAATTCTTCAATCATTGAGGGATATTGTTGAATATTTGTGAAGATAATTGAACACAACGACGATGAAAAGATGAGAAACCTTCTCACTTTTGATATCACATCTGCAATATTCCTTGCAAGAGGAACTTAGAGAAAGAATTTACGAAGATGATGATCGTGAGGATTAGGTGAGTGAGAATTTCTTCTTTGGGCCTTAAATTCAAATGTTTTCAGGCCAGAATTTTGTGTTGCTATTGATTTTCAGTTCTAATTCCCGAAGATATACATAATATAGGTATATTCGGAGAGATATTTGTGTGTGAAGAGAAAACCCCCATAAAAATATGTTTCGTCTGTTCCGTCAATCACATCCTGGATCTGATTTAGATCATTTTTATATTTTCCTCGTGAAGAAGAAAGAGGATAAAAATTTGCCATATTAGGAGTAGTAGAGGTAGCTTTTTCATCAATATCTACCAGCTACATAAATTAGAACTACTATTCTTGCAGTCAACTTGTGAGCGCTCAGTATCAGCATAAGCCAAATTAAGATCGGAGACAAATTCATAAAACTTGTCTGAAGAATGAAAGGCCAATTCCGCAACGATGAAATCGACCGCCAAATTTTGTCGGTAGCTAAAGATCAGAAGAAACAAAGAAAACAATAATACAATTAGATTTATAAATACATTATCTTGAAAAAAATGGTTGATCATTTTTTAGTGTTCATTATTATTATTATTTATTGTTGCTATGATTTTTATCTGTAGGTGAACAATATACTTTTTTTTTTCCTGAAACAAAAAATCTGAAACATATCTTTGTTATGAAAAATTTGTCCCTTCCCACGTACAAAAAAAAAAATTAAAAATTAAAACGAAAAAAGTTGGGTTTTTCTTCTTTTTTTTTTTGGGCTCTTTTTTGGTATTTGAATACTTACACATTGAAATATATTCTGATTTTGATTATGTATCTGTATCAGATTAGATAATAATTAGCATCAAGAATACGTACGATTTTATCATATGTTTTAGTGCGTTCTTGCGCTCCCGGGCAATGAACCAATCCATAAGGAACGCTGCCATTCGAGGAGTTTTACGATAGAGTTTGAAAAATACATGGAAGTTACCCAGCCACCACGCCGAACGTACTTTCAATGCATGTTTTATACACTCATCTTCTTTATCTTCTGGTGTTAGAGATGCTAAAATTGTTGTTAAATCTGAGAAAAAGAAACAAAAAGGGTGGAAAAATATTGAGATATTGTACGAATTTTCAAATGTTGTATGAATATTTCTTCGAAATTGTAATTTCTCATGTTTCTTTGAACCTTTTGTTCAGTTTATTGATCAATTTTTCAAACTCACCTTGTGTATTTTTAGTAAAAATATAATACAATATTCTGTAGGCAACGAATTCGGTACGATTTTCTCCTCCTAAATCTTGATATAGCATACGGAGCTGAGTTTGGCATTGATTAAATTCCTCGTGGTCGCCTTTTTCCAGTGCAACACGAGCATGAGTTTCGTAAACATGTACAGTAAACGAATCCCTGATACCCTGTACTGTCAAGTCTTGACGAATCGATTTCAGCTGGTCGCACGCATATCTATAATCCTGCTCCGCTACCCAACGTTTCTTTACATGAGCAAGCGAAAATCGGAGCACACTTACTGGCCTAACTGCCGAGGGTGCCGGAGCCTGAAATAAAATGGAATAACAAACGTTTAGACACAGGAATAATTCGAAATCAAATGGAAAAAAATATAAAAAATAGAATTTTGCTTACAGAAGTCAATCTTAAATATGGTTTCTCAAGATCCTTGCAAGTACCGACGATGTGAAGCCCTGTAAAATCAAATTCAGTGACAGCGTCATCTTTTACGCTAGAAATACATCCTGAAGAATTCCTAGAAATAGAATCGCTAAACCTAGCAGCTCTCTGTTGTAATTTTTCTTTGGAACCAAGTTCGTCTCCATTTCCTGTAGATAAACCAAACTCTGAATAGAAATGTGATTTATTTTGTTTAGACTTCTTCATCTTTTTGCTGCTGCTACTATTATTTCCTCCATTATTATTATGTTTATTTCTGCCGCTGCTTGCGCTGTTTGACGATTTCTTGGATTTAGAATTATTCGAAGTGGAAATAGAAGATGAAGAAGAAGATTTATGTTCGGGATCGCGTTGTTCGCTAGTATTAGAAGAAGAGCTAGTACTTCTTCGATATTTTCTAATTTGTGGACTACGCGACCTAGACCTCGACCTAGACCTTCGATGAGAGCCAGACCCTGTAGCGCCAGAGAGACGAGCACCAAGTCTAGCCCCAAGGGAAGTAGATAAGCCAGTTTTTCTCTGATTTGAATGTGCCTGGGAAATAGCCAGTGGATTAGCTAGTTTCAAATTAACATTTGAAACTTGCGTTTGAGATTTAATCGTCATGGTCATTCTTTCGCTGTGAATGCTCGGCAGCGGTTCTTTGTCCCAATCTTTCACCCATAAAGAACCGTCGTTTGCTGATCTAGTAATTTTACCTTTAAGTATTATTTCAACTTGATCTTTATCAACGGCTGTTTTACACTTTTCGTAACAACGGTTAACGTAATTTTTTAAACTATCTGGCCAATCACCAACTGGACTTTGATTATTTACTGTTACTGCAGTTTGATTTTGATTACCGACAATATTGCCACTACTTTGATTTTGAATATTATTCGATGTCCCATTCACACCCTGCACGTTATTCAAGTTATTATTTTTTTGTGAAATCGTATCTTTCAGTTGATTATTATCGGTTGGTAAAGGAGGCGCAGGTGGCTGATGTTGAGTTGGAGGTAAAGGCGGAAGATCAGAAGATGATTTCAAATTTGCTCCTGGAATAAAATTTCCCGCGCTATTTCCAACTCCTCCTCCCCCTCCTCCTCCTCCAACATTTCCTTGGAAATTATTACTGTGCATCATACTATTGTTGAACTGTTGCGCAGCAAGGTTTTTATTCCTTTTACGCTTTTTCTTAGCAGCTCCGCTGTTCCCTGAAGGACTAAAACCTAAACCAGTTTTCTTATTTTGTAGATTGAAGCGAATCTGGCTGTTGAATTCTGTAAGAAAAAAAATGTACAAGAATTTGTAATGTTATTCAATTCTAGAAGATAAAAGAAGCTACATGATCAACTTTCTTTGAAATTGGATATGAAGCTCGATTCTTGGTTTTTTTATGAATCAATGCTTTTCTTTTGGTGGAAATAAAATAAAGAACTGATTCAAAATGAGAACCAACTTACGAGAATGATCATTTTGTAACCCGTTATTCCATCCGTTATAAGGAAAAGAGGTGTACACGAATGGCGGTGGTTGTTGGATTTGTGAGTTATTCAGATTATTTTGAATTTGATTGGATTGCGAGGGTGGTGGAGGTCCTGGGGGAAGAGGGGGAAGGTCAGAATCGTCATCTAGAGACAGTGGAGTCCCTGGCACAGGAGGTTGCTGTTGTTTTGGTTGATTAGTTTGACTGGCTACCGTCGTCGCTGCTGCTGCCGCTGTTTGCTGCTGCTGTTGTTGTTGTTGCTGCTGTACCTGTTGCGCGTTGAAAGTTTGACCATATCCTGGCATTAGACCTTGATTATAGTAGAACATTTGATTCTGCGTTCCATAACCCTGGTTGTAGAGATGCCTGAAGAATAAAAGAACAAAAAAAAAAAAAAATAGAAATAACATCAAGTATAGAAGTTTTTGGAGATTGTCACCGCTACAATTTCAACAAATTTGGTTTTTATCTTATGTAAATTTAGTGAAGTTTCCAATTTATGGAATTGTTAAATTATAAAACTTATCAAGAACTTTAGTATCATTCGGTTTTATACTTCTCAAGATAAATGTTTTATACAAGTAAAAAGAATATTCTTTTTGAAAACACAAAATTTTGATAATATCAATAAATTCTGGTTTGATATTAAAATATATAAAGTTTCAAATCAAAAATCAAAGGTCTCGTGATAATTAGAAATGAATGCCTGCAAAAAAGTAAAATATTAGAAGTTGAAAAAATTAACGTTTCATACTAATAACAGAAGAGAACTAATTAATATATGCTAAATTACAGGTTGAAAACGTTAAATTTCCAAAAGAGTTTTAATAACAAATTTTTTTTTTCGATGTACTTTGAAAGCTTGTCGAATATAAAAGTGTAACGTGTTGAATTTCTCAAGGATTTTAGTACAGTGAGATTTTTTGATTAAGGGAGAAAAAAAGAAAATCGTACAACTCATGAAATAACAAAAAAAAAAAAAAAAAAATTGGTTTTATACTTCTACAAACTACAGGATCAACAAATTTGCGAATCCAACCATTTCTAATAACCAGTCCATAGAATTTAGAATAACGATATAATTGTAATCGTACTTTTTCGATATTGATATAAAAGTTGTAATATAGCATCAAAACGGAATATAACAAAAATATGTATCATGAATAAATCTAGCGAACTCTGTATTGCTGAGTCTGGAGATAAGAATGAAAATAAAGAATTGGGAAGAACCATATGCTTCGGCCATTTTGAACAGAATGTTTTTCATCGTATGACAATCAGAAGCACCAAATTCTCTATACGACAACGAAAAACAGACAAAGAGAAATAGCTACTCATATAAATATCAGCAGAATGAGTGATGGTTCTAATTCTCACCCAGCGTAGGGTGAATATATTCCTGGATGAGTAGGTGGTGGATATTGCCAAGCCATTCCAGTCATACTTGCTGCTGTTGCGGTACCCGTATTTATTTGTTGATGATATTGATGCTGCTGTTGTTTTTGTTGAGACGCTACGGGTTCGCCCTCGGACATTCCGACTCCGTTGGAACCGTGGATGATCAGAGGGAAGATTTTCTACGCCGAAATATATTAGCCTGTGATTAGCTTTCAATATTCTTCAACGGTTTAGGAGGGAGGATGGAGGGGAAGAATTATAGTTGGTAGAATAATTATTTTAGCTGTAAATTAATCCTAAAAAGTTTCTTTATATCTTCCTAATTCTACACTCCGTATTTATCTTTATATTTTATACTTTAGTATTATCCAAATTTCTATACACTAGGCATTAGATTAGATAGATTTTAAACGACTTATTTTTTCATCACGATTACGTCATGCCACACGGAATACACATCCCATGTAATCACAATTTACACCACTCGTTAAATGAATCAACGCCATCTCAAGCTTAGAATTCATAGGCCATGTTTACACCGAGCTGATTTAAGGGAGGATTCCCATGTAGGCACGGAACGGAAAAACGGAACGGGACGTTCTGTGATTGGTGTATACACGCATAAAATACATATCAAAAGTCACTAGAATTCGTCTGCTTTCAGTACCGTTTTCCGATTCCGTACCCACATGGCGGTCCTCTCTTCAAGGTGCATTAAACACCCATTTGCGCCCATTCTTACTCATTGTCGAGAGCATTGTTGTCATTCGTAAACGCGATTCGTCACCACTCCTACACCAAACAACCTATTTGAATGAAACTTTTCCGATTAGATGTAGTATTTTAGCAGAAAGTGGCTAAGTATTTCATCTCCACGAATCGTCGGAGTGTTCTATCAGAAACTTAAGTTCGTCCAATCTCCCCAACGAACAAACCTGACCTTTAGAAGCTCCCTAAAACTCTGAATTTTCTCAAAATTTCAGCAAGATGAAATAGTTAGCCACTTTCCATCGGAGCCCTGCACATGATTGGTTGTTTCGGTATTGGTTTGCATGAAATCGGCTCGGTGTAAACATGGCCTATGGCCAAAAATCGCGAGATTTTTTCGTAACCAGAATTCTCCAAGATCAATAGTTTCCCAGTAAAACAATAAACAGTTAGCCAATAGGCGTCAAGTTTTGGCCGAGAGTGCGAAAGTCGTTGCTGTACACCTCTCGCCTATTTCATGTTACGTTTGTTTCACGCGGCTCGCTGTCCCTGAAAAACAAATGAAATGTGAGATGAGCCAGCAACGGGATTTTGTACACGAAATTCGTTAGCTAACGATATCGTTTATCGACATGCAGCCAATTGCAGGGACGATCTACCGAAAGGGCGAAGTGCCCATAGGATATCGCTCGCTAACGATATCGTTAGTAACGAATTTCGTGTACAGAATCTCGACTCTGGGGTGTAAAGCAAGGACTGTCACACTTCTGGCCAAAAGTTGACGCCTATTGGCCAACTTATTATTGCTGTTGCTGGAAAACTATTGCACTTACAAAATTCTGGGTATGAAAAAGTCTGTTGATTCTTGTATACACAGATTCGCGCCATATACTTTTCACACAGCGATATGATTGGCTAGACTGACCAGAAGTGTCCAATCGCGTAGTTTAGTGTTGCACTGTAGAGTTACCCTTCTACGCTCAACGGTATCTTGTTGGAAAACTCCTTCTATATTCCGAAACGGGAATACACGACGAGTTTCCTTGCGCACATCGCCTTTCGCCATTGCCGCGTTTGAAGTTGACAGATGTCAAACTGTGCAAAGAATACTCTTTAGATCTATGAAGAGATCAAACATGAAGATTATGTGAAATCAAAAAAGTTTAAATACAACTATTGATTAGATAATTCAATTAGAAAAAAATGAACTGCTGATTACAGCGGGCTTACGAGAATTTATAATACTGTCAAGTGGAAAGGAAATTGCAGAATTTCGAAGTATATTATATTGAAATTGAAATGTTTATTCAATTCCTGAACAAAATATAAAAACAAAACTAGTAGTGAGAGATTAGAGGTTATATATTATCCGCGCTATGGAGTTTGAGGATGATTTTTTCTTCGAGGAGGATAAAATGTTCGTTATCATTACTATCAATTATATGAATAAAATATCTTGGGTATTTCGAAAAGAAAACTAATACAATAGCATACAACATTTTCTTTATCCCCTATAATTCTCATATTATCTATTATTTTCGCAGATAAATGTTTTATGCGCTGATTTATCATGATTCATTGCTTCGTTTTATTCATTTCCTGCATACTATGTGTTACACGATTTCAACTTCAAATTCGTTTGTTCAGTCGCTGAATTTCTAATTGTTTTTTCTCTCTCTGAATCTGATTATTATTATTACACATGCATGCCCTACATCAAAAACGAATACAAAAAAAAAAAACGGTTTCGCTACTGTTTTTAAACAAACAGCTTATTACCGCCTTCAGAAACGGATATATCAAATGCTGGGACCAAAGAAGAAGATATGAATATTATTTCTCTAAATCCACCTGCTACTGTACAACTTCGTCAACTTAATATCATGGAAGATCGCATGTACGCACACAATTACTATTATTATTATTATTTTATTACAGGTTGATCTCTTTTTTCTTTCGGATTGTCAAATCTCTGCGATCACAAAGTTTTCTCTCTCCTCTCTTCTTTTTTCTTATGATTTTTTGAATATCTCGTTTCTCATGATTTTACTTTGGTATGGTGTCTATTTTTTATCTTCATCGCATCCCTCTTTATTTATCTATTATGTTGATATTTCTATTGTTGCTTGCTGCATATCGTTGGAATTACCATAGTCCAGACATAGAACTGGTCGCACGTGATAAAACGCCTTACGGTAATCAACTGCCTAATGATCAACTGTAAGTTCTATCTTGTTATGTTTTTCTTCTTTGTATATCTCCAGATGTCACTAGTCCATGTGTACACAAATATTGCATTCGTACACAGTAGACGTATTTGTACACAAATTATGCATTGTTAATTGATTATTGATAATTTTGCGCATTTGATTTTGGTGTTTTGTTTTAATTTTTTTATTTTAAGCTTAGACAGAATTATTATTTGTTTTCCGTTTACCTCGGTTTTTTCAGCCGTCTCAAGAATATTTGTCAATAAAAATTATTAACAATTCTTCAAATTTTGTTCTTCAAGTTAAGATGAAATTTTTATAAATTTTCATATAACATTCTTTCCGAAAACTCATATTTCTGGGTTCGTTTTGCCTAAAATTCCCAGAAGATCTATAAGAGATTGAATTTCCAATTATTTATTTGATTTCATCAAAAAATTTGAAAAATTTCAACTCCTAGGCTTTTTTGAATCAAAGCTTCCAAAAATTAATGAAACCCTAGGCGATTACATTTGTTTTGTTTGGTTTTATGAACTTAAAGTTTAGAGATTGTAAACTTTATCTAGAAGTCAGGAGCTAATTCCATCAGAGGTTTTCTGTTTTATTAAACGAGTAGCTTTTTTACTTCAACAAACCACGGTCTTGATTATTCCTGTTCGAAAATTCATAATTGACAATAACTTATCTAATACTGCTAAAAAAAATCAGAACGCGCTGAAGGTGCCTTCAAGTATCCGTTTAACATTAATAAATTTATCAACAAAACTAGGGGGATGACGATCACCTCAGGGAACGTAGTGATCCAGAAAGATAGTAGCAACTTGATTGGAATTAGTATTGGAGGCGGAGCTCCACTCTGTCCCTGCCTCTACATCGTTCAAGTTTTTGACAATACTCCAGCTGCTCTAGAAGGAACTTTACAATCTGGAGATGAGCTTGTTGCAGTTAACGGAGCTTCTGTCAAAGGAAAAACTAAAGTTGAAGTTGCTAAAATGATTCAGGCATGCGATGGACAAGTTAGCATCAATTATAACAAACTTCATGCTGATCCTAGACAAGGAAGATCCCTAGATATTGCTCTTAAAAAGGTATGATGTAGAGATAATCGATAATAATCAAGGGAATATCATGAAATTTAATAAAATTAATTTAAAAAAGTTGTATTTTTGTAGTTTAAATCGAAGAAAAAGTCTCTATTTCTAATTGGATCTCATTCTCGAAATTGTCTTCCCTTATACTTCAGAATTTTCGTTCAATCTGTTAAATTTTTCGATAAATAATTACTTTCAGGTGAAACACAGACTCGTCGAGGGAATGGGAAGCGCCACCGCAGACGCTCTCGGCTTATCCCGAGCCATATTGTGTAACGATGCACTAGTCCAAAGACTTGCAGCTTTACAACGGACAGAAAACCTTTATCGAGGTCTCGTCGCTCATGCTAAAGCAACTCTAAGAGCATTTTTTGATCTCACACAAGTCTACAAAGGTAAATTACAGTCTAAAAAATACTCTTAAGCTCAGAAATTTGAAAATAAATCATAAAATTTTATCTGTTGGGATGATTTAAGTATCTTCAAACCAAAAAAACCGTGAAGTCCTCTTCTCTAAGCAGTTTTCTCCAATTTTCCAGCATTTGGGGACGCTTTTGCAGCAATTGGTGTTCGCGAACCTCAGCCCAGAGCTAGTGAAGCTTTCAGACAATTTGGCGAGCAGCATCGACAGATGGAGAAATTTGGTGTCGCGATGCTGAAGGCTGTGAAACCGATTCTAAGTGACTTGGGAACATATCTACATAAGGCGATTCCTGACACGAGATTAACGATAAGCAAATACGCAGACGCAAAGTTTGAGTATCTCTCTTATTGCTTGAAAGTTAAAGAACTTGATGATGAGGAGCAGAGCTATGCTGCGCTCCAGGAACCACTTTACCGCGTTGAAACTGGAAATTATGAGTACAGACTTGTTCTGAGATGCCGACAAGAGGCAAGATCTAAATTTGCTAAATTGAGATCAGATGTTTTAGTAAAATTAGAATTACTCGATAATAAACACGTCCAAGACGTCGTTTGGCAATTACAGAAATTTGCTTCTGGGTTAGCGAAGTGTCATGCCGAAAGTAGGGATCTGCTGTCTGAATCTACGCTATTTCCTGTTGAAGTTGATCTTTCAAGATCAGCTTTTCAGTATAAAACTACTGGACCTATTCAATCCGTTGATAGCGAGGATGGTGACGATGATGAAGATAGAAAAGATAATGACGATGAAGAAAGTTCAATTATCAATGTACAAGAAGATACTAACCTTATTTCTACGGAGCCTGATCAGCTTTAACGATATTTTAGGAATCATTTAAAAATTCAACTCGTTCTTTTATATTCTTGTTTGTTTTCAGAATCGTTGAGCGAGAAGATTAATTGAAAGGGATAAGATTTCAGCTAGAATATATATTCCACGACTCTCGTTTGGTGATTGAAACCTTTGAACATGGAATTCTGATATTTTTGGATTAAAAATTAGCGAAAAATGATCTGAAACTTCGTTGTAAGTTGACATTCTATTTCTAGGATTATATTTCGGTTTCTTGAGTCCAAAAGTGAATTTGGTTTTTTGTGAATGGATCTTGGTCTACGAATTCTTAAAGATGTTCCTGCACTTCTAGAATATAGATTCCAAGCATTTGACTGTGAGATACATGGATTTTAATGGAGGACTTCAGATAACGTGGAACAATAGTTTACCAAATCGTACAAATTCTACAAATTATTCAATTTTTCATTTCACAAATATTACAAATCGATTTTAGACTATTTTTATATCAGAATATCTAATTTTAATTTAAAAAACTAACTATTCTGATGTATTGTGTCTTTATATCAGTTTAAGATAGTCCAAAAGTACCAGAATTTAACAGTTTTTGAGCTTTTAGACTTCTTCGAAATCGATTTATTCAATGAAAGAAAAGCTTAGATGATAGTTTCATATATATTCATGAATCATTTTAAAAATTTTGTTCTTAGCGTATTTCAATTCTACTTGAAAATTCGTGTTTAGGCCCTAAAAACATGATAATTTCTGTTTATTGTGGGTATATTCCAATAATTTTTTTCCAATTAAATTAAGTACTTAATTATTCTTAGAAAAAGATATACCAATAAAGAATCCAAAAATATCTTCATATATTATAGATCTAAAAAAATTTATCGACATAAGTAATATATAAAACATGAATAACAATTGGATGGAATAAATAATTGAACAAATAAAAATGAGAATTATAGTTTTAGTCAAATCAATGAAGATTTACTCTCGGATTTACTATTTAGTTGTAAGTTCTCCAGTGTTTTTCTCTTCTATTTTTTACCTGCGTGTTTTTTTACGTATCTCAAAATTCAATCTACGTATAGATCTTTTACTTTTAGATCTCAAGTCGCGTATTTTGCGTGGGTGCGATGCTGGATCAATGGATTTTATTGGTATTGAAAAGAGGTAAAGAGGAAAGGAGGAAACAAGGAGAAGGGGGAGGGGGCGGAGGGGCGCATAGGAGGTAGGGTGTGTAGGCGGCTTGTCTGACTGTCTGTATCTATGTAGGTATTTCTCTTTCTGTATATCTTTCTGTCTCTTCTTCTTCTTCTTCATTCATACCGTGTGAGATCAGATTCTTTCACTGTGATCCATCCACTCGCTGCAAGTTAGTTAATAATATGTTCTATACATCAGAAACAAGAAACAGCGCATAAATTTTCGTTGGTTCAAATTAATTGATTAAATAAATAATTAATTAATTGATCAATAGTATCAGTTAATAATAACATTCGAATACCATTAACAATAATAATGACTCTTCATGAACACAAATCACGTAGAGTTAAATGAATATATTGATAAATTGAAATTTGAATATTTAAAAAAAAATTTTAAACGTTTGTTATACAATTTTTTTTTGAATTAATCATTAATGAAATATGAAATAATTATAACATATCATATTATACTATAGGTTGAAGTCTCTAATTTTTGTCAACGTTAGTGCATGAATATTTTATTTCACTATATTGTCACTTAATTATTTGTGCGCAAAAAGAAAAAGAAAAACAATTTTTTTGGAATACAAATCGGTCCGATGGGGTCTCGATGACGAGTTTTTCGGTAAGTTATTTCGAAAAATTTATACATAATATAATATACTGAAATATGTTACGTGAAATGAATTAGTAATTATGTAGTACGTATTGAATTTTACCCCCTTTTTCATTCATTCTTCTTGTAAGAGTAGTGTCATCATCAATAATTGTGCTTGAAATCATTTTTTCCAACATTTATCGAATCTACAGTAGATTAGAAATAACGAATGACTGTTATTCGAATAATAAAGCAGAATGTAAACAATTGAAGAAAAAGAAAAATGTAGAAAAAAAGCAAAATTCAAATTCAAATCTTTACAAACGCGGCGGGAAAAAATGTTCAAATTGCTGTTCTTATAATAATAATAACAAAACAGAAAACGAAAACCAGAAAAAACAGCGCAAAATGATAATACTACTACTAATAATAATAATAGTAATAATAATAATAATATTGAACAAAATAAATAAATTGCCATAAAAATATTAATAACGGTTCGAGAGAACATACTGAAATACTACATTTGCAAATTATACTTATGTATAATACATGGATAGATAGATAGATAGATATAAGTATAATGTATTCTTCGCGCTCGCACGTGCGCAAGATGATGATGATGATCTACGAATGAGCGTTGATGAAGCAGTTAAATTAAAAGATGATCTGATCTTTGAGAATTATTAAAATATACGCTCATTTATTGTACACATATGTATGTATACAGTGGTATATACCAGCCGAAACACGAGTATAACTGTATACATATAATTATATGAGATGGAGAAGAAACAAAAAAAATGGATGAATAAACTAGGCTTTGATTTTGTCCTTCTTTCAAATGGAAATAAATAAATACTCGCATCAAATATATTGGGAATTATTAGAAAAAAAAGGAAACGAAATAAGAAGAGAGAGTTAGCAATCGAGTGTCGAGTTTAGTTGGGATGTTAATATTATTATGTATATTGAGATGAATAGATAGAGGAAGAGAAAAAAAAATGTAGGGAAAGAGAGAGAAAGGTGTATTTAAACGTGGGATGAGAGCGGAGGAGGGTGTTCGCCACCATATTTGGAGGATGGTTTCCATCCCGCGCCCCGCGTGGGTGCGGTAAAACGACGTTCGTATATTCATTTCTCCCACCATTTACGTACTACATTACGTTTCACGCGATCATCGCCATTGCCGGCTTGTAGTTAGTACCCACCTCGCGCGCTTATAGCCCCTTCAAAAAAAATTTTTTTATTATACTTTTTAGCCTCCAAATATGTATACTATACATATATATACATACAAACGTAGTATCAATAGTATTATTTTACTCACTCGTATGTATATATTTGTATATTCGACAGGATCCGGGATGCAAAACTCACATTATAAGCGTTGTATTTAAATTTCAAATCGTTTCTTCGTGTAGCTAAAATTTCCAGAGAATGAATTATTGTTTATTAGGTATGTATGTACACCTATTTCATATCAAACACGTGAAGACAACCTCTATTTTTATTTTTTTAATCAATCCTTCGAATTAATTTCAGTTTCTTATTATCCTTTCATATTTACTTATTATTCATTGATTCTGATATCAATTTTCTAGCGTTCTACAGTTTGCCGCTAGCATAGACGTAGACCTGGACCGCGCAATCCGCACTTTAAGACGGTCATCAAAAGTGAGAGAGATGGAGCTTGTACGGGCCAAAGAGTATTAAGAGTCTTTGGCAATCAAGCTCTGTCTCTCTCATATTTTTCATGACCACTTTCTGAGCCTCGTAAGATAGGGATTGCGCGGTCCAGGTCTACAGGTCTATGGCCGCTAGTCTTCGGTTCTTTGTAATACCGCGGCTACCTTGTGCCTGATCTTATGCAATCCGCGTTACGTTGTTATGCCAGTTGCATCATGTCAGGCTCTCACTTCAAATTTGGAATGCACATGACAGTCTTTTTTTCTTTCCTATGGTGAGTTCGGTGTACTATACATCTCTGAGCAATCGGAGCTCTTTACGAGTTAAAAAAAATAAAGATAGAAGAGCTCCGATTGCTCTGGCTAATCCTGATGGTGTAATTGGAACTCATCGTCTTTGTTACTTTGTGAATTATGAAAATGAATTTTTTCCCTTATTTATTTGATTGAAAAAAACAACACAAATTGCCTCACTAAAATTTTCACCAAACTTTCGTTTCACCTCGGAGTACATTCTGTGAAAACTTTAAGCAAATCGATTAGACCCGCCTGGTGGTAAATAAACAAAATCACACATTTCGTTGATTTTACATGCTTAGAAATTATGGAAATGGTCCGAGCAGTAAATATTTCGAAAGAGCTCATTTTTCCGCGTGAAATGCACAATATAAAGTCAATATTCGGGTCATGCATAGCTGAGATATTTGGAGTTGAATATGAGATTTGTGATTTTTTTCGTGTTTTCAAACCGGCGATATCTCTTGAACCAATTAATATTTTGGCCCATAACAGCCAGGGGTTTTTTTCGGGATAAAAAGGAACTGATATGCAGAATTCCATCGGCTAAAACCCGTCCCGTTTCACGTGGAATACCCCCCCCCCCCCCCCCCCCCCCCCCCCATATACCGAACTCAGCCTCAGCATAACAATGATCGAAACAAATTGTTCCTGAAAACTTTATGAATTTTTGTATATTCTTTTACATCCAGTAAATAAATATTCGATAAAGACAGCTTTCATTGCTGAATCAAATAATTTTCCCATGATTATTATGATTACTTACATTGATTTATTGTACCTAGGAAGAAAAACTTTTAAACTAAATTCTTGTGATGATTCAACAGAATATGTGAAGTCGTATGAAATTTATTTATAAATGCAATAAAATTGAATTTCTGGTGCGAATAGGAAATTTGTTGAATTTTATTTAAATTATTTTGAATTGCAATTAAATCTATGAATTATTGATAAAGTAGATGCAATTGATCAATTAAATGATTTGAACTCTGTCAAATGATTTCGAATTCAGATAAAATTCATAAAATCTTGACACATAATCAGAAATAAGTGAATCAAATATACTAGAATACTAGAAATTCAATCAAATTTTTAGAATCAACGAAAGATTCGTAGAATTGTACATACAATACTACCATTGAGCAGGAAGATCTGTTGAAACTTGTGAAATCGTTTACCAATGAATTGTAATTTATCAAAGCTTAACCCAATTTTGAAATAAATCAACAAAATAAATAGGATCTAATTAACTTCATTTCAAATTCATTTAATATTGAATAACATCTTCAAAACCTTATAGAAAAAACTACTACAAAGAAATTGTATTGAAAATCAATTCGAAGAAGCGTATAAATCTCTTGAAATTCATAACAAGATTAAACTAAACTAAATAATCTATATCCCTTCAGATATTCTATCAAATCTCCCATAATCGAACATTTCATGAATCTCGATTAATGCTCTCAATTTTTCCAGATGCTAATGTCATCAGTCTCTCGTCAGAGTGGCTGGTGGATTACAATATTCCTTTCGCTATCATTTTTGGACTCTCAAGCCCACCGTGCTGCAGGAGTCCAGCAGAATGGAGGATCGGTTTCTCCGCATGATCATGGTCTGCGGCCAGCAGCATCGTGGCTCTCAGCTCTACTTCCTGAGGCATCAGATGTTATGTTAGATCCTCCGGTCGAAGAACAGGATGAAACTCGCCTTCTAGCTCTCCTGGGTGCAGATTATGACGCTAATTTCATGTCCAAATCACGTCCCAATGCAACTACTCGTTTATCTTGGGAATTCCCGTTCAGAGCCGATTGGAGAGGTCGCCTTGTACCTACCGGAGAAATGCCTCAAGCTTTGCAAACTTTGCATTTAGGGTGAGGCACAGCACAAATCAAAGGCGGACAAAACAATTTTATACCCGAATTTGAAGAGAATTTTTATTAGTTGTAGGAAGGAAATTTGGCTGAAGCATCTGAAATCTTAACAGAAAATTGTAAAATTCTTCTTTTTTCCAATAAGGGCTTGTAAAATCGAATAAGAACCAATAATTAATGTTTTTCAAAAGGTATGTTAGACTGCCGGATGGTTCTCGCCTCAGGACAAAGGTTTCCGAGAAACTGAAAAGAAAATTGAGGCATTTATTATGGGCTTATACATCCTGCCCAGTTCAATGGAAGTGGAAAGATCTTGGCATAAGATTTTGGCCACGTTGGTTGAAGCAGGGAAGATGTTCTCAAGGAAAAGGAATATCCTGCAGCGTTCCTCCAGGAATGAGGTGTCGCCCTTCTAATACAAGCTATAAAAAATTTCTCAGATGGCATTGTCTCAGGGAAGGTGATTGCAAATGGAGAATGGTCGATTACCCAGTCATTACTGAATGCGCGTGTTCGTGTTCTCATGCTGTTCGTAGCTCAAAAATAGCCGATACTACTCAAGTTTAAAGTTTTATATTTAGTTTCCTCAGTGTTTCTTTCACCTGGATAAGAAGACCTAAATCAGTTCGCTTCTCTGTATCTTAGGGCTCGGAAATTTTGTTTCACACTTATATAGCATATTTTCTATTTAAAATTAATTATTAAGCTTATACTATTGTAGATTGTTATTATACCATGAAATCATAAGTTATTAGGTGCTCAAGTAAATGAAAATCTAAGTTTTAATTCGAGTTTTTTTTTCGGTTTTCGATTATTTCAACAGCACAGAACTAAGAATCCAATTTTTTCTAATGATCTGAAGAGGTAGAAAGAAAAAAAATTCATATTTTTTTTTGTTTTTCATCCTTTACTTTTCACGTTTCAAGTTTATCCCTGAATAATAATTACTAATCAATTACTAGATTGATTGATTCAAGGTGCCTTGAACGGTAAAATGAACGACTGAAAAGCGGTAAAACTTTGTGCACTGAATTCTCGCGATTGAATGAATAAAATGAAATGATTTTTACCCCAAAATGTTCGCTAATAAATTGTCTGTTGGTTGAAGTGACATGGTGGTAATTCGTTAACCACACGTATTTTGTTTAAATATTCAAATGTTCTATATGAATTATAGCGTTGCGCTGTTAAATTTTGTCTGAGAACAATCGGTATCGATTGATGACGGCTCAGATGCTGTAATTGATGTCAATAATTCAAACATTTCTTAAAAATACATATGGTTTACGAATTCCTACCAAGTTACTTCATCCAGTAGACAATTCATTAGCAAACATTTTGGTGTAAAATTTATCTAATTTTATTCATTCCATCGTAGAAATCTAGCACGTAAAGTTTTACCCCTTTTTAAGTGGTAATTTCAAATCTTGAGGAAGAGCCTAGCGCAGACGATACGTTTTTCATGGTAAATTGCATACGAGGAAGCATGCATGCTGTCATGTGTGCTTGCGTTACTCGAAATATTCCTAGCCAATGACCGTTAGCTTGCTCGTTTTCAAAAATAGATCTCTTACTATTTTTCATGCGTGTCTCACTGCTGGCTGCCTGCGTGGGCCACTCAAAACTGGTTCCTATGGCATCTCGTGATGTAAAAAATCACGTTCATCTACCATAATCGTTTTTCGGTTTTTTTCACCCATGTTGTTCAAATCGTTTTAAATCGGAAAAGAAGCACAGCAGACAGCTTCGTGTGAAACGAAATTCATCAGTAAAGCAAGCTTCAATCCACACAGCGAAGCCAGCTGGCTAGAGCGCAAAGAATGCAATCTATCGCGAAAAAACGCATTGTCTTTAATTAATAAATTAAATTAAACTGGTATATGTTGTACTAGTATGTGTATATGTATAAATAATTGTTGAAATAATTTGTATCTAATCTTTAACTACAATAATTGAAAATTTGAGTCATTCGCTTTTACAATTTTTCAAACTTTTTTACTATTTCCGTATTATTTATATTACAGCGCCAGCACTCTAGATGCAACTGTTAATTATTGTTACTTGTGTCTTTGTGAAAAAAGTTTCACTTAAATATTATAAATATCAATAATAATTCATGTCACGTAGAAAATTTATATATTAATTGAATATGAGTTTAAAAAAATGTAGACCTGTTGATAATACTGATCAATGAAATGTGAAATAGGAGTTTATGGGATAGATATACAGCGTGTATCTCAATTAGTCATACAAAAGTATATAGCGTGATTCTGTGTCTAAGGATCGAAAGACATTTTGTAACCAGAATTTTCTAAGTCCAATAGTTTTCCAGTGATCGCAATAATTTTTCCGCCGATAGACGTCAAGTTTTAGCCGAAATTACGAAAGTCGTTGCTGTACATCCCTCGCTCATTTCATGAAATGAGCCAGGGGTGTACAGCAACAATTTTTGCACTTTTGGCTAATAAAGCCTGGCACAGACGATGCGTTTTTTCGTAGGAAATTGCATGCGAAGAAGCATGGCTGCATTCCGGATCAGCTGCCAGCATTGTCAGCAGTCTTGTGTCTCTCTCGTTCTATCGGGCTGTTGAATAAGCTCTGTCTCTCTCCAGCTGAAATTTCAGCACTGAGAGCCAATTTTCGAACGCGGCTCATGTATGCTGTCATGTGTGCTCGCATCACTAGAAATATCCCTAGCGGATGGCTGCGATGACTGCTAGCATGCTGGTTTTCGAAAATAGGTCTCACGCTATTTTTCATGCCTGTTTGGCTGCTGGCTGCCTGTGTGCGCCAATCAAATCTGGTTGCTGTGGCATCACGTGATGTAAACAATCAAGTTCACCTATATAATCATTTTCTATTTCTTTCTTCATCCGTTCATGAAATCTTTTTGGATCGGAGAAAAACCAGAGCAGATAGTCTCGTGTGAAACGAAATTCAGCAGCGTAGCAAGCTTCAATCCACACAGCGAAGCCAGCTGCAAAAACGCATCGTCTGTGCCAGACTTAAAACTTGACACTTATTGGCTAACTAATTATTGCTGTTGCTGGAAAGTTATTGCTCTCATTGTAAGAAATTCCATACTATACATGAGCTGCCAGGGAATAATGCAAAGATCAGATCCTTCCTGTGTTAGTACTGAGTAAACACAAATAATTTATTTAAACCCCTTTTTTTTTTATACTATTCAACTGGACTTCTCATTCAATAGATTTTTGTCTCCTTTATACCATCTTATTCTTCGTTCATCTTTTCTCCTATCAACGTATCCGTTAAGTAAGTTACTTTAAGTAATCTTGAATAGTGGAGTTTCTCAGAAGGTAGATTTACGCTCCATACGATTACTCGAACTCCTCGATCGTTCCAATTCCTCACGACTTCACTGTGGGATACATAAATTTAAGATACAGTGCAATAAGGTAAAATCTAGAATCAAAAATGTTCCTATCCAACTTTTATCATCTTTTGATCAATATCAACTTTCTGAAATATGAAAACAGTAAAATCTACATAATACCTCTATAATGCTCTTTATCTTGGTTCTTTTTAAGTATCTAATGTTAATGTCTTTCTTACGGAGTGACTGTATCCTTGTGTAATAATATCACCGATAATCCAAGCAGGTGATACGTGAATCTTGGCAATGCCCAGCTGTGTATTGAGTCAAGGATAACTGTCAGGAGGTGTTTGAAAGGGTTTGAGAAACGTGCTGGACCCGGACCTTCCAAACCCTGATATGACTTCCGGGAGAAGATCTGAGGCCTCCAGGAAACGCTGCAGACTATTTGAGGATTCTTTCTTCTGATCTGTGATTAAATTTGCCTGATTTTGATTACATTTCCATTTTTCTTATCTATGTTTTTGGAAATTTTACTATTCGAAGAAGTATCAATTATTACAAAACTTTTTGGATAATATTGAGGGAAGCATTTGTAAATTTGAATCGAAGAGGTAAGGATCATTGAAATGCCTTTGAATTCAAAGAATTATCGAAGTGAATCAATAAATCATATCAAATTGTATAACATTTTTTTAAAATTCCATAAAATCAATGAATTCTCAATCAAATTGAATCAATTGATTGAATTAATCCTTAAAATCTCATAGAATTTCTCCGAGATTCAATCAGTCATGGAAGTTTAGAAAAAGCTTAGAAAAAATTGATAAAAGACATAGGATCGCATGAAACTTTCAAAGTCCAATCGAAGCCGTGTAATTTCAGTAAAATCGGGTAAAAAAATCAATTTAATCTCTGGTATTAGCAAGTGGTATATCTAATTGTACAGAGATCCCAAAAAATGCTTCTCAAATCTTCTGGGAATTTCACAAAATCGATGAGGATTGTTAATGAAATTGAATCAATTGATCAAGAAAATGCTTCGAATTTTGTGAAATCGTTGCAAAATCCAATGAAACCGATTTTCTATTATTATACAGGGTGGCTTATTTCACTCACCTCAGGCGAATATCTCAAACACTAAAGAAGATACGAAAAAATGTTTGATACAAAACTACCACATTCGATCATTAAACTTTTTAATTTTAATTTTAATAGGGTAAAAGATTATGCTGATATGCATTGACTTGCGGATTGTGCTACTTTCGAGATATCACAAGTAACTTCCGATTTTAGGTAGGGAACACATAGTTTGGCTATCACCTACCACAGAATACATAGTTTGGGTATAAGCCAAAGTTTAGGACTGATAGCGAAACTATGTGTTTCCTATCTCAAATCAGAAGTTACTTGCGAAATCTTGGAAGTAGCACAATCCATAGTCGATTCATTACATCCTAGTCTTTAATCCTCGAAACCTTTTGAGTTTCGCGTAAAACTCTTTTTCGGATCTTCTTCAGTTTCTAAGATATTTGCCTTGGGCCGTAAGAATGGACCACCCTGTGTACTTTGTTCTCTGAAATTCTACACAAAGTTTTTTATTAATATTATTATATTATTAACTACCATATAAATAACGACTGGATTGAAACTGGTAATAACAGCTCTTTTCAACAGAATTGGATGCCTCTCGTAAGCCTCTAAAACAACTTTTGCTATCTCCAATCTCTTCTCTTTGATATCAATAAACATTCGTTGATCATTTCTTATACATTCGGTCAGCACGTCCTCTAACAACGCGATTTTTTCTCCGCCGACAAACTTCTCTCTAGAATATATTTAAAAGAGATTAAAAAATATTCAAATTATAAAAAAAGAACAAAACAAGGTAAGGAGGGATCACAAGAGTAGATTTAAAGCTTCTATGAGTTATTTTCCAATCTTCTCAACACTTCGAAGTATAAACACGAAAGTTATAAGTGAAATTGGATCATTTTGTCATTCTTCTCGTATTTCAAATAACTAAAGGATCTTAAAATGCTAATATACCTCAAGGGATGATTATGGCTAATATCCAGCTCTTTCAATTCGTTCCAATTCATTTGTTCAACAACTCCCGATTTTCCTGTAAGTCTTTCTATCGTCGGGTCATGGAATATAATTGGTACTCCATCCTTAGTAAGCGCTAAATCGAATTCCACGGCAGTGCAGCCTCGATTTTTACACTAAAGCCATAAAAAAGAACACGGCAATTGAATAACAATAAAATCATCAATCGTATAGTTCCTCATTCCTTACATTGCGTATAGCAGTGAGGCTGTTTTCTGGATGATCATAAGCAGCTCCACGATGCGCAACTACTCTCATACAATAAATATTGTGATTTTTAATATTTCCCTCATTATTATCTCCTTGATAATTTATTTGATCATCCTTTGTTATCGTCAGAGGATTAGCACCTAGTACTTCTTCAACTATATTTGAATTTGGAGTAGGGATTCTCACAGCTTGTAAAGATATTATTATCACTAGAGAACCCCAAATTGATAACGGTATGCTAAATTCGTATAAAATACTCGTCAGAATTGACCAGGATGCTTGTATCCATATCCAAGCTACAAAACAACCGGTGAGAATCTCCGCGTATTTTACACTCATGGTTGTTTTTATCTTTCTCGTTTCAAAAACAGTTTTTATTCAATTGATTTATTTGACATATCGGACGATTGTTTATGTCTACGTTATTGGCATTAATTTACTACTACGTAAATGAATAAAATAATAAATAAATAAATAAATATGACTCGTCCGATTTATTCGAAAACAAATACTTTTGACAGTTTTTAATTATCATTTTTTTTGCGTTTTCTTTTTTGTTAACTTTTATCTTTAAACTGTCATTTTCTTTTATTTTGTTTTTCTTCGCCTTTGAAACGTTTCTATCTTATTTCACGAAGTATCTCCATAGTTTATTTCGTATTCCTGTTCCTGGGTTACGCCCCACGCAAAATGCGTTAATCAATCACAGCGTCACCCACCCCCACAGCCCATGCCCACAGCCATTTAAATCTCTTGTTGTAATAATTATTATTATTATTTATCAATCATGCAAGCTTCGATCTTATGCCACGTTTACAGGTATCGCGACTTCATTTTGTCGCCGGCGACTCTTAAGATCACATAGTTTATGCCAAAAAGGATTTGAGATAAGCGAAACGATCTGATTGCTTCAATTCCGTTGTACGATGAGGATTCAGCCAATGGGAATAATTGTTTCAGACTTTTTTCTCTGAACGTGCTAGCCACTACAGCGTGCGCTATAGCATGATCCACAGACCACATCTACCATTTCATTTCAATCTTCTCTCTACGGTAATGAGAGGAAGGTGGTATTGTTTTTTGTGTACCTAAAATCAAAATTAATAATATTAATAATAAAACTACGGTTATTCATACATAAAAATTGATAATTAAATTGTTTCCAATCTTTTAAAAATTGAATAGTGATTACGGATGTTACGGTTTAGCGATAATATTATCGTCTATCATCCATCTGATACACTTGAGCGTGAGAAAGTATATTTATCGTGAATACACCGTTGCGGCGTATCGTGGTGCATTGTTTAAAATTGATGGATTGATTTTAGAATAATTCAGAATTATAGGTTTTCTAGGTGCGTAATTGTGAATGCGTCACGTGCCGTGTTTCGTTTGTCGGGCGTGTGTCCCTGTGTGCGTGCGTGCGACAAGGCAAGAAGGATTAGAGATGTGGGATGAAATTTGAGAAGAAAAGTGAATAAAAAGAAGACGAAGAATTTCAGAAGTGATCGAGTGATAGATACAACATTTTTTATCTGTCTTATTGAATATTATTAAATATTCAATAATTAATTGAAAAATACAGGCCGAACAAAAAACAAAATACCCAAATAAATCTGAAAGAAAATCAATCGATCAATCATCTCGGGGAGAAGTGCGAAGGTGTGTACTGCATACTGATTACCAAACCATCGAGGGAAGGGATCTACATACTTCTAGCTTAAATTGAAAAAAAAAGAAATAACGAAAATAGAGTTCTTGGACAAATGGAGGATAAGAAAGGTGTTATCCGTCACGAATATATCAACGACGGTAAAAATGCATCTTCGCGTCGCGTTTATCATTCGTATTATCGTATCGTTACGATGAGAAATCGCTCGTTTTCCGGATATGAAAAATCGGTACCGCCGGGTCGTCGTCGAAACTATCCGGAACTCAATATTTGATTATGAATAATCTTTCCCAAATTTTGTATCCGAATTAACGGTATTTGGATAATTTCGTTACTGATTAATCGATCCATTCGGCTGTTTGTCGGGACGCTGCCGGGTCAGCGGCAGCCGTTTGACGATAACGTTGTAAAAATGTGCTGGAATGACGTCCGCGACCCAGCATATTTGGTTTTTACCGTGAAAATAACGTGATATAATCACTCAATGTACAATATTCAATCGTTTGCGTGCGAATTCGAATACCGCTAGCCTATTTATTGCCTCGTATTTCGGTATTCTCGGTTATCGAGGCGGTAATCATCGTACGAAAACGCGAAGTGGGCATGAAGCGGTTCGGTTATAGCGTTGCTCGGGGCAACGCTCGGACTCGGTAGTGGCTTGAATTATATTTTTATAGAGTGCGACGCGAACCGTGAATCGCGAACGACATATCATTTCATTACTTCGACGATGAATATGATTGAAAGAAAGAACAATTGAAATAATTGTTCCGCGATACTCGCGATACCCGCGATTTGATATTCGATTCGTTGAGCTGTACATACAAAATACGAATCACGAAATATATCGTGTTATTAACGGTACGCAAGTTAATTTCTTGTAAGTTTTAATAAGAGAATTAAAAATGAAAAAAGAAAAAAAAAAAAATGATGCAAATGAAACAAAAATTGAAACCAGCAAACCTCGTGGACGAGTGGCCCTGGTTTTCATAATTCTCAATCTCTCGATGATGATGATCATGACGATGAGAATGAGTTTACCACACACACACACACACACTCTCTCTCTCTCTCTCTCTCTCTCTCTCTCTCTCTCTCTCTCTCTCTCTCTCTTTTTCTCTCTCTCTCTCTCTCTGTCTGTCTGGCTGGGGGTTGATAGTATCCCTACTAGCTTCCTATAGGGAAGTTGCATGATTTTGTTATTTTTGTATCTGCAGATATAGCAAATAAGATTAATGATTAATGATATACCTTGACTAAATAATTTGTGACTAGTTTTGGAATGAATGATAATTAAAAATTAACATATTTCAACATGTGCGCGAATGCTGACACTTGAACTCGTCGCACATTACGTCACAGAGTACCTTGGGTCTAGCAGACTTACTTGATCATATACGGAACATCGTAAAAGCTCGAAGTCCGGTCACCAGGAATGTGCAGGCCTTCCACAAAATGCACGAAAAAAGTAGGAATTCATTTTTATTATGAATATTGTTTTGGTCCAAATTGTTCTAATACTGTGTACACGACACAGAGAAAATATTGGTGGGAGTCCCACAAGACCTGCAAATATGTAGGCAATGGTTGGTAGCCGTGAGATCCAGTGATGTGACAATACACAAAATGTATTGTTCCGAAGATCATTTCAACGTGAGTGAGGAATTATTGAATATTATATGCAAATGTAAACTTCAGTTATCATCTATGAGGAACCATCTTTATAATTTAGCTAGTATTTCGTTTCGAGCACCAGTTGTATCATATCTCATTTTGACTATTTTTTCCACGCCTGAATATGTCAAACGGACGTTCAACCCGGTTTAATTGTTCAATTACATTGGATAATTCCAGTTGGAGGCAGATATGGAAAATTTTTATTATTTTAAAAAGATGGGTGGCCAGATGCTAATGATACACAATGTTGCGCCCTACTTTTTGACGTGTCAGCTAGAGAGAACCTACGTCCAACCTTCAAAAGCACAGTCTGCGATAACAAAATTGATTGATACATGCTAGAGCATCAAAAGACATCTTAATAGCAGAACCAATACGGGATGCACCAAATATAAATCTCGAGTTTTCTGAAGAAATCACAAGCATTGGCTCTGAAAAATGCAAAATTCAGAGAAGTCAAATATGCCCTGAGAAGTTCAACAGATGTTTTCCTAACATCTGAAAGCCTTCTGCCCAAACCAGACACAACTTCATCAGACGTGGGGAATCAAAACATGATTTAGAAGCATGAAAAAAAAACGTAGTTACATGAATTTCGGTAGTAATTCAACACAGTCTACAATTATTTATTGGTGTTCCGAACAATTACCTATGTACAGGGAGGATCTGAGGGAACCATAAGAGCGGAGCGATCATCGAGGCAATGCAGGATGTTTAACACTGGTGGTATCACCATGACTACTCCATTCTTATGGTTTCCTCAGACCCTTTCAGTATAATAGATATATTGGTAGAAAAAATGAATGTCCTAAAAAAATATATTCATTCAGTCTTGAGAATAATTCGATTGACTGAGGGAAATACGATTTTGGGACATGATTTTGAATTGTCAATGACTCAAGTGAGTCTAATTTTAACGAAAACTATCCCAGATTTTGCCACTTTTGCCACAAACAGTTGATACAGAGGAACCTCCCAATTCAATTCCAAGCCAGGTTTGCAAATGTACAAAGCATCATAGACCGTTTTGAAATTGAAATTGAAAACACTATCAGACACCATCAAGGGAGGACTAACTTGGCCAGATTATAAAAAGTGCAACACTCTGAAATATTTGATTTCAGCCACTCCTGATAGTACTATAAATTATGTATCACAAGGCTACGGCGGTAGAGTATCAGACATAGTACTAGTAGAAAGCTCTTGTTACCTTGACACAATTCCACAGGGTTCCTCCGTTTCAGCGTATCGGCGATTCAAGCACCTAAGAACATTATTGAAAGATAGAAACTGCACATTAAGTCAATCGCCCAGGGTTGAATCAGTGTGGAAGAATACTAGAGATAAAACAATGCTTACAAAATAAACACATTGCCGGTGTGCGAATACATATTGAACAGATTATTAGAAGCTACGAGAATATGAATACCTGAAACCACATGCCATTATTGATAACCATTTGATGAAATATACAGATAATATTGTACAGATTGCTGCAGGCTTAATCACCTTACAAGGTCCACTCATCGAATATAAATTTTCACTATGGTGTGAATATGAAGTGTAGTGGTACTGTAGATTTACTATTTTTGTGTATAAGACTAGAGTTTAATGAGTAACAATATTTAGGAGTAGAGAAAACATCAAAGAATGTCGTAGATAATCTATATTTATGGTGTACATAATATAATCGACGAACTATTTTGATTTTTGTATTAAATTAATCCTACGATATATCTCTTTATTCAGCCATATACCTTTTAGTATTATTTACGTCCCATAGATTGCGTTAATGTGGAGAAAATAGGATTTTTCCAAAATACTTCCGCCTTGGCCCTACATGATTTGAAAAAAGTTCTGTCAATGTCTACTTCTAAAATCTTAACTTATCTTGTCTCCGTAGAATCTGGATGAGCTAGGTAGAATCAAGTTTTTTTTTCGGTGAAGAGCATTTGCCAATATATCTGTGTCAAACACCTTTTATTGACTTTACCATTCATTATGTCTGTAGCAAAAGTTTTTTTTGTCAATGGACGCTTCACTTCCACGACAGAGAATCGGTTATTCCATGTGGAGTGTACCAGTCTGAATATCGTCCTTCGAGTACTTGCATTGATATTTTTTATCTACCTCAAATCATCACTCTTCAAGAGCCTACCTATCTCCGTGGCAGGGGTATCTATGTGCTCCGCACCTAAAATTACTCCGACTAATGAACCACTCGTTGTCTTACAATTTGCTGCTTCCCAAAATTTTGATGCTGTAATTCTTGCGTTGTCTGAGCATATTTAAGCACAATTTGGTATCAGCTGCGAGTTTATACAAAGTTGTTGGCATTTCAATTGAACAGCGAATATATCAGCACAATCTTCTTGAATGCATACCAGCGGAAGCTGAGCAGTCATCAGAGACAGTTTCTATCGTTCCAGTCGATTCGTTTACTACCAATGTAACATTGCAGTTTGATTTGCTATGAACTCTATATTTTACACTGATTTTTTCTTCACTGAGTATTGTGAAGTAAACGACAGACTTGAATATATGCTTTTGCAAAACGCTCATAGCTTTCTCAAGCAGATCTGTTCGAACAAGTTTTATTAAGTTACTGTTTTGGTATCTTATATGATCACCAGTCATGGTGTTATGTGTTGAGAACACTTAACGACACTTACAATTCCAATCTATGTGCTGCTTCAGTGAAAACGCTGATAAACCAAAACAGACGTTTATGACTTCATTTATATGCTGAATAGTACAAGCTATCGTTTCAATACGCATTTTGAGGTAGTGACACTACAGAAATTGATATTTACGATTCAACTATTCAATTGTTATATTATTAATAGTTAATCAATTACGTGACTAGAAATCAAAATTTATTCTTACTCATAATCTTGATCATAATCACTGATCAACAATCATGATGTGTCAGGAGACCATTATGACTATGCGGACGCATAAATCTAGAATTTACTTACCTGACAGCTATGACACAGTGCATCACTGCATCAGATTTCACCAAATTATTTGAGGTTGCCTTTTGAAATTCACTGTCGGTTATTATATTGCAAAAATCACGATTTACACCAAATTACATACGAGAAATACGCAGCGTCAAAGTAAACAACACCATAAGCAATGGCCATGAAGGTACTCTGTGATGTCAAAACAATCACACTGCATTTCGTTCCCGCCTGTTGAAGCATAAAATTACGCATTTTTAATTATTTTCTTTCCATTAGTATAATTAATTTTGCTTGTTTTTTTATGTTGTTCAATGATTTTATTATGATGTACTGCATCTGTTTCTTATTAAATCATGCATTTTTTAAATTCATGGAACTTCCCTATTGCAATGCTTTTCGTACATTGCTGATTCTGCATCGCACATTTTCAACGACTCATTAAGCTACGCCGAATTTCTGGATTTGTGGGAATCGGCTCTGGTTCACCCAATCGCCACGTCAGCTAGCCCCACCTCTGTTAATGTATACTGACCCATCTCTATCTTATGCGCCTTGTCCAGGCCACTTAAACGGATCGTCCACCGCCAGATCACACAGTTCCTCGATTAAAATTTTCTATACATTTGAATGATCTCTTCAGTTCCATATCGAGCTGCAGAGTAATTGCTTACGCAATCTGCAAATTTATTACTAATGCAAAGCCTCCGGAACTCTGGGCCGGAGTTGATAGGGTCTCTGAGGATGGGTCGGCTATTGCCGCTTGGGCGGACCAGAATTCACTAACACTTGATAGCATTCCACCCGACGTGCTCATAGTTTGTGCAGCTAGACACTTCCATGCAATAGACGTCAGTACTGCGCCACAAATTAGGATCAGGGATGAGATAATCAAGTATGTTACGGTGCTTCGGAATCTGAGGATGCTCATTACCAACATGCTCACGTGGCATGAACACGTTCATCCGGTATGCAATCAAATGTCAATTAAAAATCTCCAGAAATCTGTTGCCAGCCTCTTCCCGTATCACTCTCATAACAGCCGTCGTGCTTCTGCATCTTGACTATTGCTGCCTTGAATATAACACTCTATCTGACAAGCTGAATTTTAACTGCAACGAGCAATCAACTATAGCATCAGGTTGATCTTTGACCTTAGGTATGCAGAGCACATGATGCAATGTTATAAACGTTTTAATTGCATGACAGTTGCAAACAGACGATGGGTTCGTTCTTCGATTGGTTACACAAAGTGTACTTGCCAGTAAAACTCCTGCTGCTTACCTATATGAAATGTTCATGCCGCGTGCAACGGCTAGCAGTCGTGACATCATAGGCTGTTTTCATCTGCTGCACTATCCAGGACATAGAATCACAACCCATCAAAGGACCTTTCAGCTCTCTGTCATAAAAATATGGAATACCCTGTGAGAGCCTATCAAAGATACCTCCTCGAGGTCTAGCACTATAGGTTTCAAAGCTAAACTGAGGCACCACATACGATCTGAGAGTAGGCCGTGGGCTTACCATAAAGCGGCTAGGACTTTTTATGATCATTGTTATTATTCATTACTCATTATTGTTGATGTCGTCAATTGGTAGCGGCACTATAATATACTCCACATTATCAACTTAGTCTGCGGGAAGGGATACCTAATCCGTCCAAAACAAATTGTTTCATTTTTTTTCAATATTTTTACTCCTACTGTTATTTTATTTCCACTCCGATTGTTATACATGTTTTTATTCTATCTTATTTCTATTTTTACTCGTCATCATTACTGCACGTACACACATCGTACTGATAGTTATGTGCATGCTTCCCGGATGATCTATACTGTACTGACTCATAATTTGTTTTTTCTTATTCATTGTAATTTTGCATATTATAATTGTTCTCAGGGGGCTTGAGTGGCCCAGAACATTTATAAAGCTATTTTATTCTATTCTATTCTATTCTTACTTTGTTAAAATTTGTTTCGATAAATCAACCTGTGTTCAATGATCTTGCAGGAGTTGGATCTGCAGATCTCTAACATCTATCACCAATTCTAAAAACGTCTCATTTTCTCTGCTCGAGAGGAATTTTGGACAATACAGAAAATATTTGGGTTCGTTATTATTCATTATCTCTTATTTATTATTTGTACCCATATTTCGTGCTTGTATTCGATTTTAGACAAACGTAAGAATGATAAATTTTTATAAAAGTTCCGGGATATTTATAGATTTTTCAAATCAACGAGCCATATTTTCAATGTTTAGAATTTTTGTAACCAATGGTAAGATATTTTCCAAAGATTCTAGATTATTTGAACCATTATCTTATGATTCCCACAAGTTTTTTGTATCTTCCACTTTCAAAGTCGAGAAAATCCGATTCAATTTCAAAATATTATCAACAAATTTTCCTAACATTCATTCAGCAGATTCAGAAAATTTCATTGAATTCTTGAAAAATGTTTATTTCCCAAAAGTTCACTTGGATTATCGAATATTTCAACTAATATATTTCGAGCGTTATTTCTCTTGTATTCTGATTCCTTACTTTATAAATTTTAGTCACATTTTTCTTCCCTTCCACATGCGATGGTCTTTCATTTTGCTCTGAATTCTTTGAATGAATTCTCACGTTTGCAGCAGCACCAGCAATGTCGCGAGATTACGACAGTAGAAGGCGAGGAGGTAACGGAGGTGGTTCAAGTAAAATGAGAATGGATACAAACATATCACAGTCACGTCCTCACGGTGAGAGTTCAGGAAAGCGTCGTGAATTAGACAATGTAATGAGAAAAGCAAGAGAATCCCAATCCAGCTACTGGAATAAAAAGTTGCTAGAAGTTGAAGAGCGAGATCCAAATAGATGGCGTCATAGCGGTTATAAAGAGCTGTATATAGGTGGCAGCGCAGGGGGTGAGCCGAGTCGAGGGAATCCTCGTAGTCCTCGGAGCCCTCGACCCCGAAGTCCTCACAGCCCCCGTCCTCGTAGTCCAAGACCTAGGAGCCCGAGATCTCCGAGGGACAGAGGCTCCCATGCTAATAGAAATCGTTTAGCTCGCAGTCCAAGCTCCGGAAGCACCTGCTCTGATAGATCTTGCTCAGTTTGTTCTCCGAAAGAACGTCGTAGGGTTGCTCCTCCCTCCAGATCGAGATCCAGATCTTTTTCTGCAAGCAGATCGAGGCCTCATGCTAAAGAAATTGCTGCCTCAAGCTCCAGAGGTCCCGTGCCTAGAGCCAGGCCAAGGTCTCCGCCTCTTCCACGCCCCCGGACTCCTCCACCAGCTCCACAACCACCGCCCAGCAGGCATCATAAGGATTATAAACAGGCAAAAGAAAAAGAAGCTAAATCTAGGCGCAAGGAAAAACACCATAGCAGAGTTCCTGAGGATCCTAGAGTTCCCGAACCCATTCCTCTGGTATAAATACCTTCGGAATTGCATTCTTTATTTTTATGAATTTTTTAAACAGGAATTGAAATCCAATTCAAAATCCTCCAAGATTCAAATATCCATGTTTTCAAGATTCAGTTTGTTCCACTTCTTTCAATCATTTAGATATAGATTCTTAGCTACTACACTTCAAAAGTTAACAGAGTGTCCACTGATAATGGAAATTCTGGAATCATGGGAATCTCAGGGATTCTAATAGTACATGGGAGAAACCTGGAAATCTCGGGGAATCTTGTTCACTGTCTGGAATTTTTCATAATTCATACCTTTACGTGTTAAAATTCAGTGAAGTTTTGGAAGATTTGCACAGTAACCATTCCTCGTGTGTTTTCAAGGCTCAAGTTTAGGGATCTCAGCACCTGCTATGTGTTATACCTTTGAAAATGCAGAGTGCTAATCGAATCAGAAAAGAATGATTTGTTTTTTGCCCATCTCGAAATCTGTACCCATTTGTTTTTGTTATCGTGTACTCGAAGTGGATCTTGAAGAATGGAACTGTTTGTCTGGAAAATCTGGATTTCTCGTGGAATTTCGTATTGACATTATCTGGACACCCTGGTTAAAAACTCTGCTGAACATAATTCTAACAAGTTGCCTTACTAAGTTTGTGAGGAATTGTTAAACGAGTCTAAGATTCTTAATTGATGTATAATGTAAACATTTTCAATCTAAAATAACAGAATTTCTGGACACTAAAGATAGAAATCCTAGTGTATTTCACTATCTTCTTTGCAGCTGTTCTTATTTCGGTCTCCAAAAATCATTCTGTGCATATTTTATGACAATTAAGGATTATAATTTTGTTGATGTTTTATGCAGATGCGTAAACCAGTAAAGGTGGAGAAGATACATTCAAATCACGCTCCACAGCAACCCATACAGTCCACACATCCACCTTTGGAATCATCAGCTAGTGACGATAGCGATAGTTCCTCAAATACTTCGCACATTGGACCACCGAGAATGACTTTATCCGAGAGGTATGCAAATCAAGTAATTCCTAACATATAGAAAGAAGTGATGGAAGAAAAAATTCTATAAATCACGGAAAACTTAATTGATAGAACACAAAAAAACGGAACAAATTGTTTAAACAACGAGAATTAACTACAATGTGTCTATTTTTTTATTTTTTTCCTCATAATAAGCACTAAAAACTTTTAATACAATTCAGGTTTGGTAAAATGGCTCAATGGAGCGTAGACCGTAGGGATATGGAAAATATGCGTATCACAAAGGATGGCGAGAATGCTATGAAAGTTGTAATCGAAGGAGAGGAAAGAATTGCTCGTTTAGGATATGATTCTCCGCCGCCAGGCCATTACCCTGAATCTTTACTAGCACAAGGACCACGAGGTCTTGAATCATGGGACGATGTACGAGTTAGATATGATTATTACAAGGCTCGTGGATACCTGAGAGACCTTACGCTCGACGATTACGTAAAATGGGAAGAATGGTGGTACAAGTATCAAGAATGGCTTGAAGCTGAACGTTTTTATGAACAATGGGCTACTAATCGACCCTCTGGTGGTGGCGGTGGCCGAAAGAGACGTGGACGTCGCAATAATAATCCACACTAACTACAATGTGCATACCTCCTATGTATTATTATTATTATCATTGTTGAACATTAATTACTACATTATTATTATATCATCAATAATAACGCGCATCGTACATACATACATTATTATTATCAATATAGGTATGTTATCATATGTAATAAACTACTATAATATGATTAAATATTATCATTGTCTGACATAATTTTCATTCTATTCTATTAAATAGTATTTAAATTTCTATTTCAATTAATATTTTTGTTCATAAGAAAGCACTTTGTTTTTCTCATATATGCTGGGTTCGGCATAGGTATACATCTCCAAGCAATTGGAGCTCTGCTATCTTTCTTTACCTCATATTCAAAGAAACATAGAAGAGCTCTGATTCCTCGCAAATGTATAGGTATACCGAACCCAGCAATTGTATTAGAGAATTTCTTTAATTGAATTTGATTAGGATCATACCGATTTTATTTCATCGTACGTCTGTTGCTTTTTAAGAAAATGAGAAACGTTTCTGCCACTACAAAAATGTTAAAACAATGGATGCTGCTGACACAGGAAAGAGATTCTTAAATAGCAGGTTTTAGTATTTGATTTATTACTTCGAAAGCTGATATTTCGAATATTCTTTTATATTTCTTATCACCTTCACATTTATAGCTATTTATTAATATTTACACAATTTACAATATTTTTCTTATCGATTACTTATATTGAGGACTTCGGACACCGTATTTTATTCAAATTAAATATAATATTTATTATATTCTACGAAAGAGACCCTTTTTTGATAACTTAGAAATTCGATTATCTCATCTTTTTAGTCAAGATTTTCATTTAAAATATGCAAAAAATCTGCTCCTCGTTTACATAAAACGATAATAATATTTCAATATAATGTATTTTAAGATTAATGGTGGTCAATCGTTTGTGGCACAATTAGAAACAATTCAGGAAACAGGAAAAAAAACATGAGAATTGAATTTGAATTTCCTAATATCTGTATTATCTTTCTTTTAATTTCGTTTTAAATTATCGCCTCAAAGATTTACTAGTGCTTGGAACATAAGCATTGGATGACAACCGCAGAGTACTTTAACGTTGATTTTCTCATTAGCAGGAATAAAGAGGACAGACCCCTTAGTCAGAACTTTTGATGGGCTAATTTCACCCTTACCATTCACAATGATCAAAATGCTGCCTGTTGTTCTTGTAATTAAATTATAAGTTGCTCTTCCAGGAGGTATCTACAAAAATTTCGATCATTATTCGAAAAGTAAATTATTAAATGGAATTTTCGTGATTATACACGAGATTTGTAATATGAATTACCAAAAAACTATGAGAAAAGAGGAACATTCATATTATATTCATAACAAAAAAAAAAAAAAAAAAGAATAAAAACGAAAAATTGTTCATATATACTTGAAATTCAATTGGATAACTTATTATAGTAAAACAAAGAGATACCCACGGTGATTTTGGCTACAGCGAAATCAGGAACTGGTGGCCTGAATATTTCTGTACATTCATCTTCTCTGGCCGGTTGAAACCGTTTTGCCAACGCCGGTTCGCAGTTGTAGGTCAACATTCCTATCAGCGTTTCAACATCTTTGAGTTTCGGTGTCAATCCTGCACGTACAACATTGTCCGAACAAGCCATACATTCGATACAATCTATGGAAAAATTTCAAAGACAATTGGTTGCTTAGAAATATGGCCACGTATTAGCTTGCATGTGAAAGCAGGAAAGATTTTGATTAGCGTCAATGAGTTTCATAGATCTCAGTAGAATTTTATGATCATTGAGTTAATAAATTATTGAAGCTCAATATTCTTACCTCCAGAAAGATAAGCATGAGGCTCATTAGGTCCTAGAAATAAAGCTTCACCAGGTTGGAGGCTCACCCAATTGAATAAATATACTCCAAAGCATCCAACGTCTCCAGGATATTCAGAGTGGAGTTTTTCTAACAATGTAGCATTCAACGCCTGTCTACTGGATTCATCTGAAAACATTCAAATTGATTTTCATATATGAAAGTTGATTCTGATTTCAGAAAGATAGAAATATGATGACAAAAAGTTGCCTCGCAGGACATATAAGTTGTGAAAATGGTTAAACCATTAATTAACCAATTTAAAAAACGTTCACAAACCTAAATGTGGTAATCTGTCCATTAATTTGTTAAGCTGAGTATGAATAAGATTAGAGTCGCAGGTCATAATATTCCTGAAGCAGTTTTTGAGAGCAGTTTGTAATCCAGCTTCGTCTGAAGCATCAAGTTCGATTATTTTATCTTCACCAATGACAGCTCGAAGCTCTGGAACCGTTCTAAAGTATTGCTTGATTTCAGATATGGGTCGAAAACCACATAGCGCTTCGAAAGGAGTAAGAGCTATCGTTAGTTCAGGCTTATGATTTGGATCTTTGTAAATATCTGGCTGCAATTTATGCAGCACCTCCGCATATTCCTATATTTGAAACATGAAATCTTGTTAATTATTAGCAGTGTTATTATCGTCATGATTTTCCACAATGAAATCGTGAAATATCATAAATATCAACGATATTATTCCAAATATCATAATAAGTGTCAATATCATCAATTTCATTATGATTATCATTAATATTATCACTATTCTCATGAATATTGATGTTATTACCAATAATCTTGTCATTGATACCATCGATATCAGTATTATTATGATAAATAAAATCAATAATGTAATTATCAGTAGCATTATGATCATTCTTAATATAAATATCATCAGTATTGCATTTATTATCATCAGAAATATCTTGACTGCAATTATAAACACCTTCAAACCTGTGACTCTCGCTTGAAGTAAAACCTATTCATACCTTATCAGGATGAGCCTGAATGGAAAGAGCTTTGTCAATGGAGAGAACTTTAAATAAAAACGGTAATTGATGTCCAAATTTGTTTTCGACAGCTTGTCCAAGAGTCTGAATATTCTGTTTAATATATTTCTCCAACGTGTCTTCACTATTCTTAATCATAGATGGCCCATTCGTATGTGTTCCCATCCAAAGTTCAGCGTAGGATTTATTTTCATCCAGTAAAAAATCAGCGTTGGCAGATTTCATCAAATTAGCTACTGTACTTTCTATCCCCCTTTTTCCCCAGTCGTAACACTGTACCGAACATTTCAATTCCATTTCACGGTGCTTAATTTTCTTTTTCTGTTTTAAGAGAGTAGAAGGAGAGCCTCACTGAAATATATTATAATTTATTAAAGTTATAATTAGGTAACAATTGCGTTTTTCATCACAACGATTTATCGTTATCGTACAAAAATTGAATCATTGATAGCAGAACAAAAAACGTGAAATGAGAAACACTCGGACGAGCTTCGACAGATGATCCTTAATTTAAATATAAATATCTGATTATACTACTACTAGATAAATGCCACGTTTCTTAATTTGTTAACTACAAATCCAAATACGATATGGATGAACATCAAGTTGGAAATATAAGGAGTGAAAGAAAGAAAAAAAGAAAAATAAGATATGTAGATTTAATGTAATGTAATGTAGATGTAAATAAATAGATAAATAATTATGAGATGAAAGTCAGAATACCGAACAAAATGAAATACAAATAATATTTCTTACATATGTCAACTTTGTCTTCTTTTAGAGCTGAGATTGCCTTCCAACAATCCCGAACTGGTGATGATGATTGACCAGTAGCCTCTGACCAGTAGATTTAAGCTAGATTAACTGGAAGTATGCATGTTTTCATGTGTGAATACGTATTAATAATGTTCGAGACACCATCACAGTTACATGGCGGTACAGTGCACGAGCGAATGCGGCGAAAAGCTTTATCTTACGCAAAGCCACGTAACATCATAGCGTTTTTCACTGGCTGCACCGGCACTAGTGCCGTTGAGTGTAGAAGGGTGTAGAAGGGTATCTACACTTAACGCTAGTACGCACTGAGTGTAGTTTTATCCTTTTCTGTGTCTCACCAGAGAGGAGGATGGAAGTACACGGGTGCGCACTAGTGTAGCCAGTGAAAAAAGCTATAAGCTCTACATCAAACAATCGAGTGTTTTATTTTTAGGTAAATGTAATTTTTAGATATAGAGTTCTATAAGTAGAAACAAATCCAAAATATTTTGTTATGGCATCGTTTTTCCTCTTTCTTTTTTTAATGTTTCATCATTTATCAGAAGATGTATATACGCTATTTTCAAATTTTATACTCGGCTCCGCCATCTATACACTTCACTGTATACCAATTTTTTTCGCATGTTTTCAATTTTAACCATAGAGAAAGCGTTTTAATAGATCGTGATCAAAATAGATGTTTATTTGCAGGTTATGTACTCGTGTTTGCTGTTCAGAAGTTTGCTGTTTGATAATTTCGAACCTAAAACTTGTTCCGTTTTTCTAAAGTATTGAATTGAAAAGTAACAATAGTTGTATGTACACGCCTGTGAATAGAATCGTTAGAATATCGTCAAAACAAGAACAAAAAATATAAGAGAAAAAGAAACGAACGGGCTGATATAAATATAAATAAAATGAGCGAAAATATTCACGGTACATTTATTTCGGAAAAGGTATCCAAGATTAGATGGAAACCGGAGGATTTTACAGATGCGAAATCATTTTTAACGGCTAGCTGGGACAATCCAGTAAGTTTAAATAACAAAATGAATAAAGTTGCATCTTTTTCAACAGTTCGAAATTTATAATTTTCTATTCAGTTTCACATCATTTCGAACAATTTGTTCTTTCATTGTTATACTTGAAACTATTTCACGCAGGTCAACAGCGTAACTTATTGGACTTTTGATAAAAACGAAGAAGATGATGATTCTTATCCAGTGATAATATCATTGCACTCATTTTTGGGTGATGTTACAGAGCTGAAGGTAATTTCAGAAGTTAAATTTCCTATTTCAGGGATAAAATAAACTAGAAACTTATTCAAAGTGTATTAATCTTCTTTTTTTATTTTATTTATTTTTTGTTATCTTTGTTATCTCCAGTTCATAGGCAAAGATTTATTCGTCGCTTCCTCGTCCATAGGCTCTGTAAGATTGTTGGAAATACAAGATAATCCTTATGCACAATTCAAGGAGCATCTTTCATGGGATTTTATACACAGTTCTCCGTAAGGAAGATTTTGTCGAGAAGCTAAAATGCAGAATATAAAGATCAATCAAATTGTTGCTTACTTTTTTTGAACAATTTTTTCATTCATTTAACATGAACCATGCATCTTTCCAAGACTGTTATGTTCAATTTTGTTTAAACAAAAATTCTTTTTTTGTTTTCTGATTCTACACCTCCCAAAAAAAGTAATCAAAATCAACTTATCCAATATTGCTGAGTATAGATATAAATAATTATTTCAGAACTACGGATTACACGGCTTGTACAGCATTATCTACTTTCGAACAAGATATAGTAACCGTTGGGGAAGATGGAAAGGTGAATTTATTAACTGCTAGACAAAAGACGCCTGTTAGAACAATTGGTAAAGATTTTTCAAACCGTTTACCATATAATTTTACGATTCATAAATGAAAAAACAATGAAAATATAATGAACAACAACAGCGGCTGGAAACAAGATAAAAAAAATGGATATCCAAGCCTCACTGTACTCTGATAATGATGTTATGATATGATTCTTTGTGTTTTTGCTCATATTTTTTTAATGAAAACATAAATGTATTGATTTTCTTAATTTTTACAATTTCAGAAGATGCTGATAGCTGTTCTATTCGCTGTGTTGATTTTCTTCGACACAGTGAAGTGCTCACAGGGAATTTAAGGGGTCATATGAAAGTCTGGGATCTTAGAAACAACCAGGATATTCCAGCAACCACTTTCATGTTATCTGCTCAAACTAAGGCAAGCTTTTGCCCGTTTTGAAATACACCAATTCAGTTTTTTCACATGATTTCGTACAGAAATTCAGCTTCAGCCTAGTTTGAGACTCATTTTCATCGAATGATTAGTTTATTTGAATCATTTCATACAGAAATGTTTTTTCTAACATAATTTTGTACAAAAGTATAGTTTTTCGCAATTATTCACAGACCCAAAATAACTTTCGAGCTTCTTTTCAATTAAAAATCCGATTTAGGCTTATTTTTATTGAAAATTTGAATTTATTCAAATAATTTTATACAAGAATAACCAGTTTCTAGTTTTAATTGACTTGAAACTTCAGTTTATTCCAATCAATTCTTATACTTTAGCTTCAATTATTCAATTGAATTTACGCCATTTTCTGGAGAGAATAAATCTGGACTTCAGAAGATCAAGTAACAATTCTAAGCACCATTTCCCAGTCATCTCTTTCTTTCCAATTATCAAATCTATGAAAAAAATTGATTTTTTTTTTTCAATTTCCAATGAGAATCTTTCCTCCACAGACAGAAGCATCGAGTTTAGCGCATCACCCTACTCAAAGACATATAGTAGTCGCCGGAGGCGGCGATGGAAGTTTAACTGTTTGGGATTTGAGGCATAATACGTATCCAATATCACAGTTGAATGCGCATTCAAGGGCAGTTAGCGAGGTGATTTTCCACCCTGATAGACCAGAGAATTTATTTTCATGCTCGGCCAGCGGGCAGCTGTGGCATTGGAATAACGCTCAGAATTCGAAATTGCACCTAGGTTGGTATAATACAAAAAATTTGATTCATTAAACCTAGGATCAACTTTTTTTGATTAGAAAACTCCGATTCTTTATTGATCATGGTATTTTTCGATCTATTTTTATTCTCTTCTCTTTTTCATTTTTCGTTTCTAGACTCTGGAGATACGCATTGGCTAAATACTGTAGGTACAAAGGGGAAAGTGAATGTAACATCGTTGTGCACTACCCTACATAAACCAATAAATTCTATAGATGTAAATAGATCGACGTTGCTTTTCGGATGCGATAACGAAGCTATGTATGTCATCAAGAATATTGCGGTTTAAAATATAATATAAAAATGAATTTTGAATAAATATTTTTCTATTTTATCATTGAAGTGTATTATTTATGGTTTTACATAGAATTTCATATTTTTCTTGCATTCAGGCTCATTAAGAGAAAAATAATACCGTATATCGTTAGCGAGCGGTATCCTATGGGCACTGCGCCCTTCCGGTAGATCGTCCCTGCAATTGGCTGCATGTCGATTAACGATATCGTTAGCTAACGAATTTCATGTACAGAATCCCGGTGCTGGATAGGTAGAGATTATAGAATATAGACTGGATTTAGCATCTGTGTATGAAAGACTCATTAAAACACAAAAAAAGAATCGAGAGGTTGCTTATTCTTAGCTACACTTTTTACACTTTTCGTACACTTTCTGCTTCGCCCAATAGGAGGTGTAGATTTCTAGTGACTTCCCGAGGAAAGTGTAAAAGTGTGGGAAGTACAGCTAACGGCGAATTCGACTCACTGCCCTGCACCGGAATTCTGTACTACACGAAATTCGTTAGCTAACGTATCGTTAATCGACATGCAGCCAATTGCAGGGACGATCTACCGAAAGGGCGCAGTGCCCATAGGAAAACGCTCGCTAACGATATCGTTATCTAACGAATTTTGTGTACAGAATCCCGGCTCTGAGTGGGTTCGTGCATGCGAGAGCGGTGTCCGTGTTACGGATGCGTATACGGCTATTATAAAACGGGGTTTACAGTAAAATTTTGCTCCAGCGGCAATTTACTGCCCATGAAAATCCAGCCTTAACGGTAGATTCTGATTCCACAGCCGCCTAAATCCATAAATTCACATCAACTATTATTTCCCCCACCCTTCAAAATACAGATAATGACAATAATTGACTGAAATAATAAGTGACCTAGAAGGCACAGAGTTTTGTATGTCCGGCCCAAACCGCGGTGCTGAAGAGCTCACAAATCGTAATCGAGTTTTATTGCCATTTTGTGACGCTTATAGCTGGTTTTAATACAAGAAGATAGAAAAAACGAAGTCAAGAACAACAAAGTTTCTTGAACAAACACAATAACGTGTTATTCTTTTCTTTTTCCTAAATTCAACTTAAAATAATCACAGTGGTATCCCATAAACAAAATTCTTAACACAAATGTCTAAGCGAAGAATCGAAGTCGTAGATCCATACATAAAACGAAAAAAGTGAGTATATTTTTACAGTTGAAAAGGTCCTCTCTTCAAGATGTTGAAGTAAATTTGAAAATCAATTGAAATTAAGTGCGAATTAATATTAACAAGCCTACATGGGAAAAACTACAAATTTTACACAATAATATTTATACTCAGGAATCTACCAAAGCTAACTTCACTCATATCTTGAATTCAATTGCCATGTGGATATTTTTTATTTATTTTTTGATAGTTAAAGTTCATTATTCATTTAAATATTATTACACGCGTACATCATGTCTGAAAAAAGAGTAGAAAATCGAAACTCAAAAATAAGAAATATCCAATTCAATGCAAGGATGTTCGATAATTATCATCAACTAAAACGAAATTTCGCATCGACTGTAGTAATCATTGAATGTTGAACAATTCTTGTACCAATCTCACAAAGCTTGCAATTTCCAACTCCAATTAAATATCGTTTATAAAAAATTCAAACATAAAATCTCGATCTTCGTATTTTTCGACCTCGTTGAGTGAATTCACTATGGAATGTTTTGTCGACGTTCCTAACCTAAAAATCGTCACATTTTCCGAGTGGAAAGAGGATTGAAGGAGAAAAACAATTGAGAAATTTCAAATATAAATTATTAGTATTGTCTTCGAAATTCTATATTTTTACTAAATTACTTTATTTCTTTATTTTTTCTTTCTTTGCTCTTCAACTATAGAGATGGAACAATGTTGAATAACATGCCAACGTCGATGTCGACTACAACGGCAACGACTGGTTCGGGAAAGAACCAGATACAATTAAATCCCTATTCAGGTCTGCCCTATACTCCACGTTACCACGAATTTTATAAGAAGAGAATAACTCTGCCGGTATTTGAATACAGAACTGATTTCATGAGGCTTTTAGCTCAGCATCAGTGTATTGTGTTAGTTGGAGAAACCGGCTCTGGTAAAACTACTCAGATACCTCAATGGTGCGTCGAATACTCGAGATCTATGGGAACTAAAGCTGTTGCTTGTACTCAGCCAAGACGTGTCGCTGCTATGTCTGTCGCTCAGAGAGTTTCTGAAGAAATGGACGTCGCCTTAGGTATTATAACCAAAATAAAAAAAAAACACATTTATAGTAGAGCACAAGGACAGTTTTAGATTAAGTCTACCGATTTTTTGTAATCAATTTCATCAGTTTTTGTCAGAGAGAACTCTATTTCAGAACAACTCGGTACTGTATTATCACTTTTTATTATCACAGAATTGAAGGAGAAACATGATTTTTTTATGAATTGGGTTAATTTTAAACAGTCTGAAAAGCAAGAACGAGATTTTCTGTGAATTTAATTATTTTTTATGAGAAATACTAAGATTTCCATCAACTCAATCATTCTTTATTACTTTTTATTTCAACAGAATCATCAAACAGCTTTCTAGATCCAGTTTTGTAATTTTCAACAATTCCGTCTGAAAAATAAGATTTTATATGAATTTATTATTTTTCTGTTGATACATATTGAAAACAAAAATGTCTAAATTTAGCGGTTTTCATTAAAAATCAGCCTCAACTTTGATTTTGAGGTATCCCATTTTAACACTTTCTAAAAAGCACTCAAATTTTTTGTAACTTCTTTCCTCAGGTCAAGAAGTAGGCTACAGTATACGTTTTGAGGATTGTAGCTCAGCAAAAACAGTTTTAAAATATATGACGGATGGTATGTTGCTACGAGAAGGAATGTCTGATCCCATGTTGGAGGCGTATCAAGTGATCTTATTAGATGAAGCTCACGAAAGAACCTTAGCGACGGATTTATTGATGGGAGTATTAAAAGAAGTAGTAAAACAGCGACCAGATTTGAAGTTAGTCATAATGAGCGCGACATTAGATGCTGGAAAGTTTCAACAATATTTTGACAATGCTCCGCTGATGAATGTACCTGGGAGAACTCATCCTGTAGAAATATTTTACACTCCCGAACCAGAGCGAGATTATTTAGAAGCTGCGATTAGAACAGTTATTCAAATTCATATGTGCGAGGAAGTAGCTGGAGATCTTTTACTATTTTTAACTGGTCAAGAAGAAATCGAAGAAGCTTGCAAAAGGATTAAACGAGAAATGGATAACTTAGGTCCTGAAGTCGGAGAACTCAAGTGTATTCCTTTGTATTCTACTTTACCTCCTAATCTTCAACAGAGAATTTTTGAACCTGCGCCTCCGACTAAACCCAATGGCGCTATCGGAAGAAAAGTCGTTGTTTCTACTAACATAGCCGAAACTTCGCTGACTATTGATGGTGTCGTTTTTGTAATCGATCCTGGATTCGCTAAGCAAAAGGTAGCAAAAGACTAATAATTTAGATAATTTATAGATAATTGTGAGTTCTGAAAACGTTTATACGTATATACAGAAAATACATTTTCCTGCTATTTTTACACAAACACAAAACTTTAATTTCAATTTTATTTATCGGAGAAAATGTTTCTTTAGATGTTATTTGCTTTAAAAACATAATTTTTTTCCAACATTTTCATTGGAAAAAACCGGAATTCAATCAAGAAAAAGGTGCCTCAAATTCTGAAATAATATTAACACTAAATTTCGATCACGGCAGGTTTACAATCCAAGGATTCGTGTAGAATCTCTTCTGGTATCTCCGATTAGTAAAGCGTCGGCTCAGCAGCGTGCAGGTCGAGCAGGACGAACACGTCCAGGAAAGTGTTTCCGACTTTACACAGAAAGGGCATATAAGAACGAGATGCAGGATAACACATATCCAGAAATTCTTCGTTCAAATCTTGGGAGTGTTGTTTTACAGTTAAAAAAACTAGGAATCGACGATCTGGTGAGTGAAAGAGCATTCCAGAACTTTTCCAATCCTTCTGAAAGAAAAAATTCAAAAAATACTCAGTTAATTCAAAAATATACTAAAGGATATGAATTTTGGCCACTAAGTTAGAAAAAGAAACAAAAATTTTACAGGTACATTTTGACTTCATGGATCCGCCGGCTCCAGAAACCCTCATGAGAGCTTTAGAGCTCCTCAATTACTTAGCAGCACTCGACGACGATGGAAATTTAACAGATTTAGGAGCAGTAATGGCGGAATTTCCGCTAGATCCTCAATTAGCAAAGATGCTGATAGCATCTTGTAACCATAATTGTAGTAATGAGATATTAAGCATAACTGCAATGCTTTCAGGTACAGTATAAGGGTTTGTTTATTCATTACTTACTGAGATTTTTTCCAAATTTTAAACAATTTTTAGAAAATTGAGAGCTATTGTGAGATCAGAATTGAAAAACAGTTCGCATAATTTGTGAATTTATCATAAATAAATACAAATAAGAAGAGTAATTAGTTTTGAGTTAGGATGGTGGTGAGGTAACATTATGGTGTATTGACGATTGACATGGTATTAGTCCCACAGTGTTTTGTGAGACCAAACGAGGCAAAAAAAGCTGCGGATGACTCTAAAATGCGTTTTGCGCATATTGACGGTGACCATTTGACGCTTCTCAATGTTTATCACGCGTTCAAACAAAGTAAGCGAAGATAATTTTTAATGAGAATAAAAAAATGTAAAACAACCATTGCCAAGTTTACTTGTCAGGATCTTATGATATCGATGTATTGGTACTTCCTTTATTCACAGATATGGAAGACCCACAATGGTGTTACGAACATTTTGTAAATTATCGATCGTTAAAAAGTGGAGACAATGTTAGACAACAATTAAGTAGAATCATGGATAGATTCAGCCTAAAACGTACATCGACTGAATTCACCTCTAAGGATTACTATATTAATATTAGAAAGGCTTTGGTCAATGGGTTCTTCATGCAAGTAAGGAAATTGAGAAGAGGAATTTGAGTATTCCTTGATTGTTATAGAAGCGTGAATTTTTAGCTTGCTACAGGAAAAATAAAATATAAATATTCTAATTTTTGTTTGCAAAATTAATTATGGACTCAGCTCTGAACTTGCAATGAATGTTAAAATATATGAAAAAAGCTAATATTCCTATCTAGAGAAAGAAAAACCTAAAGATAAGAGTCTTCTCAGTTCAGATTTGAGATAGAAGCTTACTTAAAAATGAGAAAACCGAGAATATTATAATAATGATGAATACTTTTCAATTTTGTTTTTTGTTTCAAAATCAGGTAGCGCACTTAGAGCGCACGGGTCATTATCTAACGATCAAAGACAATCAAGTTGTACAATTGCATCCGAGTAGTTGCCTTGACCATAAACCAGAATGGGTAATATACAATGAGTTTGTATTAACGACAAAAAATTACATAAGGACAGTGACAGACATAAAACGTGAGTATATGAGAATAAGGTAAACAATATCTATGATAATAACAATAATGATGATGACTAAAAACTAAACAATTTTTCCAAAGAAACACACGGTCAATAATATGTTAAAAAAAAATTTATTTTTATTTCATTATTCTTTTATTTTTTCCTCTTCCAGCTGATTGGTTGTTAAAAATAGCACCGCAGTACTACGATTTACAAAATTTCCCCCAATGTGAAGCAAAGAGACAGTTAGAAGGAATTCAAACACGATTAGATTCGAAACAATATCAAGAAGGTTTCTAACGTCGTTTATAATATACTTATACTACGTTACCAATAATAATAAATAATTAATAATAATAATAACAATAACAATAATAAAGAGAATTCTTAAAAGCCAACCAAATTCCTCGTAGACCTCAGTTTATTATTATTGAATTAAATAAATTTCGATTAACTTAATTCAACCAGAAACAGGAAAAACAGTTTTTTAACATCATCGTTCTCGCTTTTTTTTCACTTCTGCCGAAGGAGAGATCTACGTTTTTGAGAACGTATAATTTACTTACTATACTATATTCTAACATTTGGTAATAATCCTCATGATAATGATGATGATAAAAAAGTGTAAAAAAAGATATAAGTCGACATCGCATTATAATATGCAAACACCGTGATACTACCGATATTTTTTATGTAGTACTCACTACACCTAAATACGTTGGCTTGTTTGGTTTCGATTTATCCAATTTATGGGCAGTCTCTAATTTCGTTTTTGACGGGTTTTTGTTTTTCAACTACTTCATAATTTAAGATTCACAATTACTAAATAATAACACTGAATTAGTGAAAGTAAAAGTTGCCTAGTTATTTGTTCAAATCGTGAATGTTCAAATGATCAAAAAATAAATAAAAAAAAAGATAGAACCAAATCTGAAAATTCGAATTAAATAATTAACTAGCTAACTAAGAGAACAAGGAGAAACGTCTACGTGTATGCACGAGTGCAATTGAGCGAATCAAATATGTGATAAAAAAAAAAAAAATTAGTTTAATGTATTTTAGAACGATGATTTCATTTATTTATTCGTTTAAAGTATTGGTCAGATAATAATCTTCTCCCTTATCATTTCGTTTCATCTCGTCTCAATTCTATTTCTATTTCTCTACCTGCACACTTTTCACGGAATACACATAATAAGTTAAATACTTATTTTATTGTTTTAATTTTCATATTGTACACCTAGCACAACGGATTCTCCAGAAAATTCGCTGCACTGGGTGTATATACATACATTTATGATGTTATTACGTATAAACATGAGTATGAAGTACAATAAAAACTAAATTAAATTATAAAATGGACAACATAATAAATGTACTCCATTATTACAGTTATTATTGTTATTATTATTATTATTATTATTGTCATACAAAATCTTTTTAAAAACTGAAAAAGAATAATAAAGTAAGCAAGCAACGTATTAACTACATGTTTCACATGATGAATCGCAATATGATACATGTATATTGGGGTGGTCTTTATCAAGCAAAGTTTTTGTTGTATCGCCTCCTAAATCTGTTTCAAATGGTAGAAGAAAAAAATTCGTATGAAATTTCAAACTTCTATATTAACTGGAATATGTGCCCCACCAAGCTTAAAATCTCCCAATTAGGTGAAAGAAGTGTCTACTGTGGGAGCTGATTTACAGGCAGAAACAAAAATGATTGTCACTGTGAAACTTGAATTATTTACATAAGTAGGAATAAAATTGATTGGCAACTTAAAATTGTTATTTTTTCATCACTTTTGACCACAACCAATCTGTTGTATTTTATAGAATATTTTCTTATAAAATACTGGTGAACATAAAGAATTAGTCAAGTTGTGAACTGTTTATATTCTCTAATGAACAATGCAAATTTCACAGTGAACAAATTTTACTGTGGGGGTTGATTTGTGAGGGAAATAAAAAAATGTTGGTAAAAAAATACCATTATTTGCACTATCAAACAGAATTGGTAGTCTAAGACTGTGAACAATTTACTGCTTTCAAATAAATTTATTTCTTCACCAGCGCATTCTACATAAAAGATTGATCAAAGGTCATAAGGGAAAAGTAGTCACAAGTTTCAAATTCATTACATTGTTCCACAAACAATTCGAATTTTGCAGGAAAAATCACCTTTTGCCAGCTAGAATTATGTATTTTGCCTGAAAATCAATCTCTAAGGTAGACATATTTTTTACCTGAATGGAAAAGTTCATTGCATACATTTTTTCTTACCAATTTAAACCCGGTTCAGGGAGCGGCAAAACGGAAATTTTGGTTAACCCCAAGTAAGGATAATCCAAATATATACATAATATCATAGTATTGGTTTAATTGAAATTTCTTACCCCTTTTTTCCCTCTTCAAATTTTGTAAATATGATTATACCGTAATGTTTCATATAATATACTGTATCACTTCATTCCAATAAAAAAAAGAACATGAAAACAAAACAAAAAAATAAAGGAGTACAAATTTATTTTTTCTGTTTGTCAGTCTTCTTTCTTCTCCTTTTCTTTTTTCCGTAGCTATCTATTTATGCTTGATCTGATTTCCCATTAATATGATTATTAATAGTATTACTAAATGAATGAAAAAGATACTACCGCTCATCCCTCTAATTACTCCAAAAATCGGAATAAAAAAGAAACGGAACGAAATTTACAATTTACATTCACAGTGGAATACAAATTATTTAATGGTCCCAAGTTCGAGAAAATGAATCGCCGTGAAGTAAGAATACAAATTCAATAATTATACACACAGGAAAGTGATAAAATAACAATAATAATAATAATCGTAGAATTTTATCATTAGTTCAATAATTTATTTATTGAGCTCGTATTTTAACGATTTAAAAGTCAAGAACATCTCTTGTCACAAATTGTTCATTATCACTTTTAATTGATATCCTATTGTTACTTTTACATTTTTACATTCTATAACATTTAATTAATTATCAGCCCGTATGACATACTTATATTATGTTTGATTAATAATATTTGAAGCAGAAGTAGTAGTCCGTTGTAATACTTTTTTTTCTGTCATATTAATAACGAATTGTTTTTATATTATTTTTAATTTCACTTTTCATCTTTTTTTCCTTTTTCACGAGTTTTTCGAATTCTTTTCAAACATATCTATACTTACTACGCAGACAATATAAAAACAAACCAGTATATTACATTTTGTTTTGGGGGAAAGGGCTGAAAAATTGATAATTATTCATAAATTTTCCCATTATTGTATATCATTGAATTATCAAGAGCTTATAGTAAACAATACACCCTCCCGCCCTTTCGCCCCGGATCCTGCTCTTTTTCCAATTTACAAAAATATAACTACAAATTTGATTACATATTGTTATTATTGTTATTATTATTATCTTTATAATCGTTACCAGAAGAATAAATAATAATAATAAAGTAATATCGATGGAATAAATTATAACGATATTATTTATGTATAGCAGAGCATATTATATACATGTATCCGACAATATAAAACTATACAATTAGTATACAATTATGATTCATATTACCTATGCATTCGCATACTCTATTTGTGTGATGCAGTATTTTATGACTTTTTCCTTATCATGTAATAATTAATTATTCAATATTAATACATACATACATATATATATATAAAGTATTTAAGAGACTTGTTTAGTATGTGATAATTACAATATATTAATGATATCATTATTATTAATATCCTTATATACTAGTAATATAAATACCTTTATCCTTTATGTATGTATATACCTATGTACTACATACACTTGGCGAGATAATATCTGACTGATTTAATGCAACACACCCTGAACTGTTCATACGGTTTTTCACAAGTTGTCAAGGAAATATTTGGCCTGGAACCGGCTAAATGTTATCTCGTTAAGTGCACTACATACATCTAAAAATATTAAAATTAATCAATATTTGTTTGCTTTTTATGTATTTTTTTCTACATTATTTCTGTTTCTATTGCCTTGTGGTAGTAAAAATCATTTCGTTATTCTCCAAATCTTTATCTAAAACGATCCACACCTTGTATAGATATCTACGTTAGATGTGATAATCGACTGATAATATAAGAAAAAAGAAAGCAAAGCGCAATAAGAAATAACATTCCCTATTAGAAATACAATGTTTCAGTTTCAGTTTTTTTTTTTTTTTTTTTTTTTTTTCTTGTTAACTATTGACACAGATGCTTGGACATTATTTACTTTATGTGAATTTACGTTTTCATATCACTATTATAATAATAAGACATTTATTATTAATTTGTAAATAATATTATCAATAATAAATGTAAAAATAATAATAATAATAATAAGCAAATCATTCATTAATTATTTATAATTCATTCATTCGTTAGAGCGCCTTGTTTTACAAATAACTAAAGAATTTAATTTGTATATTACAAACAATTAGTTAACTTCTGACTCTCACTCATTTCATTTCAATAGATTTTAATATTTTTTCCTTTTTTTTTTCAACAATTTTGTTACTAATGACTGGTGTTCCTTTGAAGCAGAAAAGAGAGAGAAGGGTGAACCAAAGATATCGACCTTCTTTACTTTGAAAAATATAATTAGGTAATTCGTTCTTCAGTGCTATTTTCAATTTCAATTTTTTTATACCGATTGTAATCATTGTCAACGAATAAAGGAATTACCATTTATGCTCTCTACATCTTTCGCTCTTTCTAGTTTTTCATCGCCTTGACATTGAAGAAGAACAAATACTATTTTATTTTGTCACAGTGCGATACAAGCTGGAGCTTTTTCCGTTTCTTCTTGTTCTTTTTATTTCTTTTTTTACTTTTTTAACTTGACAATGATTTCAGATTCAAAGTATTAGGTGAAATTCTTTGTCTCGTCTCATCTCTTTCTTTGGATCACGTAAGAATTCGAAAAAATGCAAAGAATTCTTTGACTTGATTGAATTATTCATCATTTAGATCTAACGACGAGAAAGTTATGAATAAATATCTATATGTATATTTCATTCATTATGTCCTTTCTTCGTTTTACTAAAATCTAATCAAATTTAATTCTTTTACTAAATTCCTCCTGTTGTTTTTCCCTCCATGCTTTCTTCGGTTTTATTCTCTTCAGCTGGCCATCCCTATAAGAATAATATTAAAATAAAAAAAAATATGCCATCAAATATTCTTTCCATTCGTTGTAAATCAATTTGAATAATTATCATTAATCACGATTTTTCCCCCTTTTTTTCATGAAATTTGTCTATTTTACTATGTAATAAATCATTAATTATTATAGATAGTTAAATACATACTCTGAGGAAAAAAAAATTCATTCAAATTTGAATATAATTATTTTATTTACCACTGAAGATCAACGAGTCCTCCTTGTCGGGCTATAACAGCTTTAACTCTGTTAGCGAAATCAATAGCAGTTTCTCCATCCTGTCTATACATTGGAGGTAGGTACCAAACATCGCAAACTATCGCCCAACTACTCATCATCATGTATAAATACTGTATCATAGAATATTTGCTACTGTTCCAAAAAGCGTCTCCAAATTTAGGATCATACTAAAAGAAAGTGGAAGAAAAAACTCTTCAATTAGAATTTCTTTGACTAATTATTAGAAGAAAAACTTCTTTGTTCTAAAAAAAATTGAATGAAATTGAAAAATAAAGAGAAGCTTCATCCTTTATATGAATAATGAAAATAATGAAGTAATTCGTTAGATTAGGTAAAATTGGACCACCTTTATAGCGACTGGATAGATAACGCCGCCGACTTCAAAGCTGCCTTTTTTAAATTGCATAACAGAAGTATTGTTGATGCACGTACCCTCAGGAAAGATTAATATAGGTGGATTAGAAGGATCTGAAACGTGCTTCTTCAATCTGTATGAGAGGAAAACGGAGTTCAAATACAAGTTTAATAAATGTCCAGTAATTCATCTTTGATTCTAGGAACAGAAAATGGAAATAATGATAATGGAATAATGAATTTATTCTTCACCTTTTTGTAACAGCTTCTCTGTCTTTAACTTCGGATCTCTCAAACCAAATATGAGGCGAAGCGCGAGCGAGTGCTCTTTGTAAAATTCCTAAGAAACCACCGTGTCTTTGTCCTATCTGATGGAATACGAACAGGATATTGAATAAATGAATGGATAAATAAGTAAACTAAAATATAGAATATGGTAAAGATGAGAAATTTATAGATGTATTAGAATCTATAAGCCCCAAAAGCACTAGATTTATAATTATTAGCTTTAAAAATTTTGATGCAGTGTTTACTAGAATACAAAATTCTTGCATTCAAATTCCCCCAAAGTTTCATCCTCTTAAGATTTATACAATAAATTGCAACTTTTACATCATTAGAAGCTTTTCACACATAAAACATGCACAAACGGATAATAAAAATTAACAATTAAGCAGTGATTAGTTAGGATACTTAATTGTACAGAAAGAATGGACAAAAACAGTGCAATGCAAAACATTCGGAAAGATATCAAAGAAAGATTTAATTTGAACCACAGCAACGTTTGCAGAGAAAAAAATATCAAACAGATTTAATTTATTGTTAGAAACTCGTCAGAAATAGAGAAACCTGTTGAAAAGAAAAAGACAAAGAAGTAAAAGTGTTGTTAATTAATAGATAAGATCATGCAAGATATTAATATAAATAAGTAAAAGCTTAGGGAAAAATAGAGAATAATAATACTAAAATAGAGAGTACAGGAAAAATGTGTCTCCGAAGACGAGAGAACATACCAAAGAGTAACAATTATCACGCATGAGAACAAGTACGTCAATAGGAGAAGTATGATTAGCGACGCAAATGCCTCTGAGCGGTCTATTTTCTGTGTTGTGATAGTTGATAACGGATGATAGAGCGCTTGATAATACGCCGAAGCACATTATCGATACTCTGTGATTTATCCATCTTTTGAAAGAACCTTCAGGAACATATCCAACAACAGCTGTACACGCTGTCAGCCACATCACCTGTAAAAACCACAATCCCTTCGCACCTCAACGAAAGCCGAAAGAAAATGACGAAAAATGACGAACAATTATGAAAATAAACACAAACTATTCTCTCTTTCCTTAACATCTCGATATGAAAAATTAGTTTGATTGAATTTGGAAGAGACAGATATTCAGAGCGCTGTGAGTGAAAGAATTAGACGGAGATTCAAAGAAATGGAGATGAATAGATATGGTCGTTGACTAGAGACAATGGACAATAAATAATAAAGAAAGCAACAAATGAGAAGACACAGAAAATGATTTGTAAACAAGACATAAAATACAACGAGTAAATGATGAAAATATTCATATCCCGCCCGCAGTGGAAAATAGTGATTCCAAAATGTAATATAAATAGAAATAGTTAGGCGATTGATTTCTTCATATTTCTTTGTTACCAAAGAGAAGGATGTCTCAGTTGACAAAATACCGACGTCAATAGTAGAAGTATGATTAGCAACGCAAACGCCGCCTCCTTTTGGTTTATATTCTGGATTATGAACAGTTATAACGCTCGATATAGATCGCATAATTATCCTGAATGCTATCAGGAATGTACGATCGCTTAACCATCGCTTCATCATTCCGTCGGGCAGAAAGCCAATAATAAATGTTGTTATTATCAGCCATGATACCTATGGATCTTCTTCGGTGTTAGTAAATATTCTTTTCATATTTTTTTTCTAAGATTCTTTCAAAGAAGTTGGTCAATCTTCGGAGCAAATAAAAATGAAGGAGAATCAGAAAAAGATACGAATCTTAATTCTGCACATTAATAAAAATTCAGAATCAAATTATCATTACTATATTAGTATTCTAATTTTGGTTTATTGTTAGTATTTTTTATAGATGAATTCATGAAGAAAACAATAATAATTAATAATCTTCGGATATCTTACCCCGATGAAGCAGATAAGTATTCTTAAAGGAAGTAGAAAGCAGTATCGCATGATGAAACCAAACATCCAAATAACGGTCAATCTCCATGAGATGAATTCGTATTGTCTATTAGTTCTTGTCAAGAGATTCCAATTCTGTACGAAAAATAGTGTGTATTAGGATAATATTATTGATCACTGATGACGGAAATATTTGTCTAAAATGTGAAAAAAAAAAGTATTAGCATCATCGAAAGAAGGAAACATTGTCGATAATTCCCACCTTGAGTTCTTCAGCTTCGAATCGAGACGTAACTTCATCTTCAATGATAGCTTCAACCCCAGCTTTAATGTAATCCAGACAAGTTGAAGTATCAAATTCTCTTTTAAGAGTTTCGAAAGAATCCTCTCTTGGTAAAGCTGTGGAAAATATTACCTGAAAAAAAAAAAAATAAATAAATAAATAATCAATCATATTCCTATCATCAATTTAACTACTAGTTACTCTTTTTTGTTTTTCAGACATGGTAACAGTTTTATGAGTATCAAGACTTAAATTTGATGAGATAAGAAAGCTAATGATAAATGAAACATTATCTCATCCACTCATATATGGATTATAAAGAAAAATAAATAAATAATAATAATAATAACCGAAGAATTTGCTAAATTAACTAAAGAAGTTAGAATGATTTTACCTCTTTGTTACCGTTAACTTCTAATAAATTCTCATAAGATTTGTCATTGTTCATGTGATGATGGACATGATTTTTATTATTCATTTCTGGTTCTGGTACCATCATTAAATCCTTTGATCTAGCGATAACAGAATTTCCAAGTACACCGTTTTTTTTTTTTTCACCGGTGCTATATTTCCTGTAATTTTTCCTCATCGACGGCATTGTTGAACAGTTGGCATTATCATTTCCAATATTATCTTCGGAAGCTGCACTGTCATCTTCACTTTCATCCGGTTCCCAATTTCTATTACTTTTTCTTACTTTCTCTATATTTTGTCTCCCATACTGTAATCAAGGACGACATCATTTATTGCAACGATAACATAAGAGAAATTTAACAAAAAACCTGAAATGTGTGAATGCCGAGTCTTTTCATCTTGCATATTGTAAAAGCACAGAATTTAGTTCTGCATCATGAATGAATTATGTCAATAAGCTTAGAAAAGCTGGAACGTTAGTTGGATAAGTGTATTTGAGAAAAATAATAAAGTTGTTCTCTTCTATCATAAGGATGATTGCCTGTCGTTGAAATCACATGCATGTGTGTCAAGTATTTATTTTTTTCTTCCTTTTTTTCATTCTTTACTCATAACATTTTTGACTCGTTCGCTTACTCGGTCAGCAGTTGCATAATATGTTATGTTTACATTGCATCGGCTCGGATACAACAAACAGTATATCGTAAGCTAAGGAGTGTTGTAAAAGTGATCAAATAAAAATGGCGAATTGAAGAAAGTATTTATTGGCATTACGAAAGAGACACTTCAATATTGCTTCGTCGTCACATTGATTGGTATATTTTCATTCGTTCCACGTTCTATGTTACTAGATATTCCAATTGTAATAAATTGATGATGAAGCTAAAGTTTTCTTCTTGTACACGATGTTAAAAAGATGAGACATTGCGATTTCTCCTTTGTTGTGTGTAATGAGATATGTTATCATTTCTCAAGTGAAGACAATGAGTCGTATTTTGCTTAGAAAAAAATTAAACATGTGTTTCTTTTATCAAACCTTCTACAAAAGTAGTTTATTAAATATGAATAAAAAAAAATGTATTTTTCGTGAAGTAGTAATTTTCTTTCGAAAAGAGCTAAAATTACATTCTATCTCTTTGAATTTTTAGTTAGAAACTAATTTTTTAATATCTGATAATGTTTCGAACAAAATAAGGTGCAAAGTAATGCAACAAAAGTGTCCTCTCTGTTTTTAATGAATTAATTGAAGAAAAGACAAAATTAAAAGAAATATTGCAGTCTTGGTTATGAAGTTGAATTTGTAATTCGGAGGGAATGTGTAACAACGGAAAAAGAAAGCGCTTCATTAGCATGTTAATAGCCATGGCAAAGGTCACATGCAATTGTAAGGCGATCTGATTTTCAAATCTATCCATCAATGGAGCTCTTTTGTCTAATTGACCAGCACTTCGCAAGTTCACTGATTTCACAACTCAGAAACTAACGACAAAAGAGATCAGAAAAAATGCAATGACAGAGCAGAAAAATCTATCAAATTTAATCAAATCCGGTTTTTGAATCTAAGTTACATGAACGAAAAAAGAAGCTTCGATAAAATTGTTTTCGCTATTGAATCGTTTAAATTTTTCATACAATTAAAAGCAGAGGAAAATTTGTTTCAAAGACAACATTCTGAGGGAACGGATGAGATATTAGAAACTTTGAACAATTTGTCATCGTTTGAAATCAAATTAAGCAATACAGAAAACATTCTCCAATATTTTTAAGGTCTAGGTAAATTTTATGGCAATTTTGATAATTATAAAAGCCAGATTTCTGATCTAATCTATCGGGTGATGGATCATAACAAGAAGGATAACAACTCTTCCTCATTTGGAAATTTTTAAACGTTTCGATTCTAAGATCTGACAGTTACAGGATTGATCACGAATCAACGTTTGCCCTTTGAACGAAAGATATTATACTAACCAAGACATTGCCATTGTTTGGTGTATTGTTTTTTTGACTTTTGTACCTTCGTGTTTTTTTAATGGATTCAAATGAAATATGCAATAATTTCCATGTTGCAAAGTTCAAGAAAAGTAGAAAACAAGGAACAGATTTAAATTGAATATGATTAATGGTATATAATATCCCATTCAATTACATTTTAATATCATTATTGAATTTCAATATCTCCGGTGAAATTTGTTTGACGCCAACAAAATCCATTTCCGGAAGTATTTTCACAAGAAGAGTTCATTTTGCCAAATGAAGCAAAACAGATTCGTGTTAGTTTTTTACTGTATTTAAACATTCTTGTACCATACTATTTTTACTCGGACTTTTTCATCAATTTCTTCATTCTGTTGTTCGAGATTGTTTTTCAATACTGATTCTAGTGTTTTATAATTTTCCATGGAGGTATTTCTAACTGTTACTGGAATAACTGTTATTCTTTCTCTTTTCCACTTTCCTCTCAGTAAGAGCATAGAGATCAATTATAAGAAAAGAAGGATAAGAAAATGATTCTAACAAGTGTTTAATCAATTCCATAGGTTCTTCTATCTTCCATCTTCTTTAGCTTTACGAAATTATCACATTGATATGCTGCATTATCTGAGTTATCGCAATTACCGAATGAACCAAACTGCTCTCAGCAGCTGATAAGACATAATGATAATAATAATAAAACATACCAGAAAATTGATAAACTCTTCAATATTTTATTAAAACAGTTTTGAAACATCTCTTTGGCCACAATCAATTGATGAAGTTGATGAAGTTGATCAATATGATTAATATTATTACTTTTATTATTATTAATGTTGTAGTTGTTGAGCTTAAAAGTAGGTATTAACATACTGGTTTTTATCATTTCTTATCAATTTATGAAAATAGAAATATCTGTGTGAATGGAGGTCAGAATAAAACAGAAAACAAATTTCTGAACAATGAGGAAGTGTATTAAAGTATCAACACTATAATGGGAGAGGATATAATATCATAACGTAACATACATAGCTAATAATTTCTTGTTCTATTGTTTACGTATCGTCCATATTATGGTATTATATGTATGCACATACATGCATAATAAACACAAATTGGAGATAGAAAATTATTATTATATATGTATTAAGTAAGCAAATCTGTGTGTGCGAATAACTTTGTATACATGTAGTATGCATGAATGCGACCTTTGTATCCGATTACATAAATCAGTAATTTATATGCCATATAATACAATACATACACAGTATATGAGCGTATGTACTATATCTTCCTATTTATCTAGATTCTCAAAACGAAGGATTATTATTCGATGTCATGAACCTCGTGTCGCGAATGAAGAAAAAAATGTTTTAAATAATCTGTACTTGATACAAAAATCATGAAACAAATAACCGCAGTATATTTTTTTGTTGTGCATATTTTTTAATTACCGAATCGGAATTTCGGACGAATACTGTAAGTTTATACGGGCGGCTAAAATTCCGAACGTTATAGCGCAACAAAACCCTAAAACAGCTGATATTATATTGGATTCACGATATTATGAACTCCAGCTCCATAAGTTTATTCCGTCTATGACAGGTTTTTTTGTGTCTTTTTAAAATAAACGAGCATATTTATGAGAGGATATAATTGAATAATGACAGCTGTGTATTTCAGTATGAAAAAATAGTATGAATAACAAAAAAATAAAGCCGAAGATTTATTAATATAGGTATACTAACGTAAAAAAAATGTAATGATAAATCATTCTATGTATCTAGTGATTTTTTTTTCGCACATGTATATCAATCAACGATTGTAATGCGTGCAAAGCATTGAAACATATAATTTCAAGATCGAAAATACAACACAATACGATTCTTGAAACCTTAATACCGGAGGGGCCAGCAGCAGGTAGATAAGTAAGTAGATGATGATGTTCACGAACTCGAATATATATATGTGATGACAACATAACAAAAAATATAACGCGTAGTAATGAATAAATGAAATTTTAACGGTTTTTTTTCTATACTATATGAAAGACGGATGTAGCGGTGGACAGGTGTGAATAGTGTGAAAATGAAATAAAAATTATATAATACATACGATAAACTATTTGTAGAATTGACAATAATTGTAGTTGCTAATGGTTATCTATTTTTTGTTGCCTCTAATTGTGTTTTTCTTTTTCCTTCTCTTTTCATGTTGTAGAGAAAAAGGGATTTTCAATAGTTTTTTAACGACTGATATACCAGATAGGTACACACATGTTGAGTAGATGTGATCATCAATGTGATGTTTTTAATCGTGAAGATTGAAAATAAAATCGGAGAAAAAATGTCATTTGTTATGTACTGTGATCATAAGTTTTTGATACTGTACGATTGATAGAAAACATACCTCGAATATTGCGAGTAATATGTTGACGTAAAGTCTCCTAACACCAAGAGATTTTCCAATGGATGCCAAAAATAATATTGCTAATAAAAACATCAAAAACGGCGTCAACAGTAACGAGAAACCAAACGACAGAACCGACCACATCAACGCCATTTTGATTACTGAACTGGCTACAAAATTTATGAAACATATCTGTACTGTGAAGTCAGTAGTGAAGTGAACTTGGCGCTAATAGCTGGAAAAAACGGAACGATTGATCGTGACGTCACGACATTTATATTATTATAAGGAGTTTATACCTACATAAGGAGTATACATGCTTATTGCTCCTACCCCTATACACTACCTGTGGAGGATTGTCTTTGCCCTCAATATTTAAAACGGTCACATTTCCCGAATTCTAGTGACTTTTCCGATTCAGCTCCGTGCAATTGTAGCAAATTTGAACGGAACGACTGAACGGATCGGATTTATATTTTCGATATTGGGCTTGAGGTGCAAGAGGAATCGCACGGTACGGAACGCACTGTGATTGGCTGCCCGTTTCCCGCTACAACAACGTAACCTTGAAATTTGTTGTTCTCATCAAGTACTTTATCGATCAAACATCCACAGAGGCAAATAATAGATGAGAAAGTATTCCAATAATGATTCTGCGATTGCTGATGGGATCTGGGAGAAGAGAAATTTATCATTTTCCGTATGGATCAACCGCGGAACGAAAATCCCGGAATCTGGTGACTACCCTATCCATTTCGTTCCGTCTTTCCGTGTTCCGTGGTTCGGTGCCCACATGGGGATCGTTCATCGCTGTCAGCAGCTGTCTAGAGTAGTGATGGGGTTTTTCAAATATCCGTTAAGATGGCGCTAGTAATGTTTTCGAACACTAATACGTCACAAAGTGGATCGAGTCACATTTCGACCATCAAAATGTCTACCGCTCAGCTGAATCCGAGACCCGTTCGTGTTTCGCCCTTAATTAAGGTATCTATGTTATTATTCGAGCAATTTTATAAACGTCGGTTTTGCTTTTTGACTCAACATTTTCAAACCAGTAATTAAAAATTGCTGATAAAGCTTAGTGTGTATCTTTATTTTTCATTCTTTTAGCAGACGATATTCGATTGTCGTTTTTACACCCGTAGTAGTTATAACCATTTCAGTTACATAATTGTCATTTTCTTGTTTCTTTTTTTTTTACAATGGTTATTGTTATTCATAATTGAATATGCTCATGTAATAACAATAAAAAACTTACATATTATTTTATGATTTTTATTCTCTGTCATAAAATGTAAATCGATCTATGAATTACGTCGAGGACATAATATTGTTCAACCAGAACGCTCACGCTCCTATCTTTTCTTTCTACTGTGTTTATTCCTTCGTTTCTTTTTATGATTGATTCTTGTCAAATAATTATCGATCTTCATCATCACTATCGATTGGTTTTTCTAATCTGAATTCAAGAGAGGATACAAAAGAAAGAAAGAGAGAAGACAACAACAACCGATTAAAAACGCTGTTCGAAATTTAATAATTTGAATTGTTAATGTTCCATATTTTATTGTTTAATACATTCAAATTATAGTTTGGGCGATGGAGTTTACTTGGGGCAGGTATTCTCTGGGGAATTTACCATCAAAATCGTTTAGCAAAACGTGAAGTTGGTATCAGGGTGATTGAGGCAAAGGAAAGGGCCACCAGAGAAGCAAAAATAGCCGCAGAGAAAAAGCGCATATACGAAGGTAATGATCCATTTAAAAAAAGAAATAAATTATGAAAAAAATTGTATTTATAGGTATATCAATTTTGCTTGTCAATTCATACGAGATTATTGCATAAATCTATTTATCCTCTTTCCAGCCGAGATCAAGATGCTTGAAGAGATGAGCAAATGAGCAAATGTTGAAGAGAGATCGTATAAATCCGATTCATATGCTCCTACTAGTGTACATTGATCATTATAATTGTTTAATTTTAATATAAACACTCCAATATTAAAATATACATCTCTGTGTCTCATTTATTTATGTATTCTATAGAATCTATAAAATACACACCTCATTGAATACTCGAATATATTTAAAAAAATTCTCTCTTTTCCCAATATTTTGTGACAGACAAACTTATCAGAATATCATTACCTACTTTATTTTTCTCGTAGTTTTGGTCGGAATCAAATTTTCTACAAATGTTCTAGAAAAAATTGGGGGAAAGGATTAAGGAAATCAAATTTTGAGGTTACGTATACTTTTTATTATCAGTTGTTGGTAACTGAAGATATCTAGTTATTTGTATCGCCGCTAGTCAGCGCTACTTGTAGCCGCAAATACCCGAGCACGATTTTTTTTCACGTGCAAATTTATGTTTACAATATATCTCAACGTTCATGGAGCCTCGAAACTGACAGTAAGCTACAGCGGTTACCAGGTGGTGACATCTATAGTGCGATGACATTGATCATTACGTGAACAACTGAAAACTAGTTTGGAATTGAATAGATTAATCGAGAATACCTACGCCATGTAACGAATTATTGACAGCCTTCCACATATAGTAAACTTGAAATGACAAAGTATATCGTAATAAGTTTATCATTGGGTGCATAAACCGCGTCACATTAAACTTTTAGGGGCAAAACGCAGCAAATATTCAGTAATACGATAGTATGATTTGAATAGCTTTATTAAACTGATAAATTATCATCGTTAGACACATTCTCTGATAGCCGTGATCGTCTAGTGGTTAGGACCCTACGTTGTGGCCGTAGTAACCCAGGTTCGAATCCTGGTCACGGCAATGTGCAATATAAAGTCACATTGTCACGGTAGAGAATTTTCTTTTTAGTATTTAGTTGGGATAGGCAATAATATGCACGGTCAAATTTGATTTCAAAATTGAAAACTTCTATCCATATTAGGAGTAAATTAAAAGAAAAGAAAATTCAATATACTCGTTCGACGAAAGTTTTTCGGTAATACAGAGTGGTCTTCCTTAATCGCCCCAGACGAAGATCTAAAAAATTTTAAGAAGTACGAAAAATAGTTTCCTCAAAAACTTGAAGAGTATCGAGGCGGAAAAATAATTCTGATATAAGTTTACTTCCAGTTTTGTCCACTTCCGAGATATCGCAGGAAAGTTCCGATTCCAGATAGGGAACACGTATTTTGGTGATAAATGGCTGAAACCAGGATAAAAGACTAATTCAAAGACGTGAGAAAAAAAATCTTTGAGGACATTTTTATTATTTTTTAATTTTTGTAATTATTCGTTTAACTTGATAAAACGAATCTTTAATTAGAAAATGTTATCCTCCAACATTTTTAATATTTTCTTCGACGTTGAATTTGTTTTAATATTCTCGTGATTCTGCGAATCGACCATTCATTTTCTTTTCACAGCTGGTTGAAATTTTCCAATTTCTCAACATTTTCATCCTTTGAATCAGTTTATCTCGAAAGCTATTTGTGCAGCAAAAAAGTTGTCCCTATAACAAAATCTGTTGGGATTTGGGTCAAGTTTACGATACATATATTATGAAAAATGTCAAGTCCTCTATATATATGTCTGCGGTTTGCACTATTGAAACAGAAACAAATCGTTTTCACAGAAAATTGCCTTTTTTTCTTCTCTCTTTTCTCAATTCCTTGGAGAATCACACGGATTTTCAGCTATGGCTGAAAGTGGTTAGATTTTTTGTCTGACCGTTACAGCTATTTTGTTCAATTTTTCTCAATGAAAAGTCGATTTGATTCGGTAATAAATATTTATTCTAACCGTTTCATCGATATGAGTAGCTTAATGTCTGTTAAGTTTGTTGTTTCGGCTCTCGATGAGAAAGAAATTCATTCATGATTCTCCAATCGGATCCCCATTAAAACAATCCGATTGAAATAGCTGTAATTTCCACATGAAAAAATCGAGCTACTTTCCTCCGCAGCTTGAAACTCATATAATTCTACAGGGAATTGATAACGAGCATTTAGACAAAATTTCAAACGGCTATTTTCTGTGAAACGATTTCTTGTGCTTCGATAACGTAAAACGAATACTCAGTGGACTTGAAAACTTTCCAGAATATGTTTGTCGTAAATTGCAGTAAAAACTCCACAAATTCGGTGCACGGTTACAATCCCAAAAAATTGATAGTGAGAATTTGAAGATGTAAATCTGACACAGAATCCTCCATAAATATAGTTTTAAGGTGCAAGGAGCTATACATATTAAAGGCTCTCACGAAGGCGAAATAATATACTTCGATCAATACTTCCTTCGGTTTCAAAGGCTCAAAGGAGACCCTAGAGGTAGATCACATCGTAGAGAAACTATACGAGAAATTGTAACGACTGCGAGGAGCGCATGAGAGAATCTGGAGCCTCGCATATTATATATATCGTTCATTTATAGACCGTGGCCAATCTTAATTAGTTATATGAATATGATGATTGTATAATCACAAATTATGTGGTTTGTACTAATCATCCTCATATGAATGTGGATATGAATTAAAATTATGCAATGATGTATGTAGGTGCTACGAAATTTGGTCAGCAGCTTCAGAACGAGCATGGGTGTAGGCGATTATCGTCCACGGTCTTGTTACTTGTAGGCAGATCTCTGGGAGACATAAAATTGGAAGGGGGAGAAAGGACCGTGTGCTACTCTCAGAGATCGTCATACATGTCAGATATGTATGTGTCACGGTTTCTCCCGATCGCCTTATACGGCGATCGCGAGAGGTTCTGCACTTATCTCTGATCACGCGACTCTCTTATAGCAATATATAAGTTATACTCAGAAGTTCCGAATGTCAAACATTTATCGCCGCATCATAAAATTAATTTACTGCATACCTATAGTATATCAAAAGCTCGGTGATTATAGTAGATAATTTATTATCATACACGAAGACATTTTCATAAGCATAACGATATATAGGTATATTATATTATGTATGTAAGCATTTATAAATGTAACGCTCATTTGCACATACATACATAGCTGATTATACTTATAACTTTTGATCTATCTGATAGGCATGTGATATAAATTCGCGATCGGATAATTATAATCAATTGATCGGGTGTCGTAAGAGCCGCGACAAATAGAAGTATAAAAAGGCCCGATCGGCCGCTCTGTTATATGGGTATGAAACTCACGGCGGCGAGGACGCCTTCTCGGTTCTCGCAGTGAGCTCATCGCCGTATACGGTGCAGAGGACGTGTGACGGCATTTACCGTTCACGCATTATACGTAATTCTGCATAAATAGTAGTATATACATCAATACATACATACCAATATCTCATATGTGTATAAGAATTATTTGCAGTAGGTAAACACATAGAATAACATTGTCTATGCTTGTCGGCAGTTTCTTACGCGATTTACAATGTATGATAAGGAACTCAATTGAAAACTACAACCGACATTTGTACCTTTTTTTGCCAATATTACAACGCCATGTGTTTCATTACACACCTATCACTTACTATGCATTGATTATCCGTTGATTTCAAGTCCAACCAGTTGAGAATCAATCCCTCGGGGTGTAGATACTTCAATGTGTATAATGTATTATATTCGACTAAAAAAGAGCTGGGCTCAATGTGATATAAGATAATTGTAGATAATAATTGTACTTTTATTCAGGCACCGCTGTCGTCGTCATTGCGATACGATCATGATGAAACTCACGTAAAAGGGTATGACCTCTAAATTATCACCCACGTTTGAACTACCCACAGAAATGATTATGAATATCATTGAATTCGGCGTATTCGAATTTCGAACGGAATTACACGTACGATTCGAAAACAGTAGAAAATAAAACAACAAAATATGAGTATATTTGTGCATACATACATGAACATTATACAAGCCTTTTGTATTTTTCCATGGCGAAGACATTTTGTACCTCAAATGCCTCTCTGCAGCTCTTACTTTTCAGTTGGCTTCGCTTAAAATATTTTGAGGAATTCCGGCGTGAACAATAAAACAAGAAATAAAACGTTCGTCTTTCTCTGAACTCCCCTAAAGATATCCTATAAATACAGAACTACACCCATGCGTTCCGACTTCTCGACCCTTCCTTTAACGTTGAAACGTGTGTATATATAAACCCCAGGTTATGCTTTGCTGCACAGCATTTTGCTGCATAGATAGAATTAATATGCAGTTGCAAGAGTCGAGAAAAAGATCAGAAAAGGATACAAAAAAAAGAAAGAAATTCGCAAGACTTTGAAGCAATAAGCAAACTGTGAGGGCTGTTCTTGATCATTATATGTAATTCTGTACAATGAATGACATATAACATGAAAATTGGGCATTAATGATTCGATGCCATAATAATTAACGTTAATTCAAGGTGTGTTCCACGATGTTTTTTGAACAGGTATAATAGTCCTTAGACCGTTGAGTGTAGAAGGGTTCTACACTCAACGCTTAGACTAAGCGCGTAGTGAGCGTAGTCCGTCCTATAATACATTCAAATAGTCCCAACTCCGAACCGAACCGAAGCAGCTTCGAGCTGTTTTCGTTGAACCCGCATCCTCCTGCAGAGTGTATAGTATGGACCATGCCTATACCTAAATTCCTGCAATAGAATAATACAATGGTAACGCCGCACGTACGCGGCGCCTTCACTCGACGTGAGTACTGAGAGTGGCGGGAGAACCAATGAGCGGCAAGCAAGGACGCCGTGGTGGAGGCTGCCGCCACCGCATCGTCATCACGTTTATAAATACACGAGATGTTTCTCGATTCGACTTATAGACGTTACATCGTTTGAAGGAGCTCCATCGCCAGCTTCCTTGTAAACGTACTAAAAGCCAATAAAAGCAACGAATTTCACTTCGTTTTTATATCCATAGTGACTGAGTGTTTTTTCCAATAAACAAAACCATTCAACATGGTGAGTAGAATTCAATCTATGAAAAAAGAATAGTAAATAAATTTGAGTAAAGTTCATGAAGAAATTGATTGAATGGCTGTGCTGTAAGCGTGGCAGCTGCGTGCTCCGATCGGCGTCTGTTAAATTCTAAATACTAGTTAAAAACAGATGAAAATCGATTCTCAAAGGGGGATTAGGGAGGACTGGACGGATTGGGAAAGAAGATAGGGTTTTTTGTTTTGTGTTCTTTTAAATCTAATTTATGTATTTGACACTCCCGTTGCTATGCGCCGGTGATCGGTGCCGGTCGAAAGCGTCGGGTCGGACTACTTTCTCGAGCGTAGCACCCGCGACGATTATAGATACTACGATGATTATTCAGAGTCGGTTGATAAGATCTGATTTCGAATAAATTAAAGTACATACGGGATAGAAATATAGAATGATTGGTTCTTATATGAAATTATATGAACCGTTCCGTTATTTTTTTTTATTTTCGTTTATTTTTGAACGAGAATTTTGGACGCGTCGGAAAAAAGAATACCGATTCCCGTCGATAAAATTGTTGGCGTTCTTTATTCCTGTTTTATTTCACATCCGTAGTCTTTTGTTCTGAAAGTATTATAATTTCCGGAGAAGATTCTTTTAATTCATGATCCTATACGATATTTTGCTGTTGTTACAATGCAAATGGCTTCACTCATTTTTTTTTTTCTCATTTTCCGCTTTAGCGTGAGTGTATCTCTATCCACGTTGGACAAGCCGGAGTCCAGATCGGTAATGCATGCTGGGAACTTTACTGCCTTGAGCATGGAATTCAGCCCGATGGACAAATGCCGTCCGACAAACTGCTCGGAGCAGGAGACGACAGCTTCAACACATTCTTTAGTGAGACTGGCGCCGGAAAACACGTACCTAGGGCTGTCTTTGTTGACTTGGAGCCCACCGTCGTCGGTATGTTACGAACCTTGACATATTTTTTGATCCATTGACAATAAATCGAGTTTCGTAATTTTCTTTACGTTTATCTTTTCTTCTCACAGACGAAGTTAGGACCGGAACTTACCGCCAGCTCTTCCACCCTGAGCAGCTGATCACCGGAAAGGAAGATGCCGCAAATAACTACGCACGTGGTCACTACACGATCGGAAAAGAGATCGTCGACTTGGTATTGGACAGAGTCAGGAAGCTGGCTGACCAATGTACCGGACTTCAGGGATTCCTGATCTTCCACTCGTTCGGAGGAGGCACTGGGTCTGGGTTCACCTCCCTCCTGATGGAACGACTCTCCGTTGACTACGGAAAGAAGTCCAAGCTGGAATTCGCCATCTACCCGGCGCCCCAGGTCTCGACTGCCGTAGTCGAGCCCTACAACTCTATCCTCACAACTCACACCACTCTCGAGCACTCGGATTGCGCCTTCATGGTCGACAACGAAGCCATCTACGACATATGCCGCCGCAACCTAGACATCGAGAGACCGACCTACACCAACTTGAACAGACTCATCGGACAGATCGTTTCCTCCATCACGGCCTCCCTAAGGTTCGACGGAGCCTTGAACGTCGATCTTACCGAGTTCCAGACCAACTTGGTGCCCTACCCTCGTATCCACTTCCCTCTGGTCACCTATGCTCCCGTCATCTCAGCTGAGAAGGCCTACCATGAACAGCTCTCCGTTGCAGAAATCACCAACGCCTGCTTTGAGCCTGCCAACCAGATGGTCAAATGCGACCCCCGTCACGGAAAATACATGGCTTGTTGCATGTTGTACAGAGGAGACGTCGTCCCCAAGGATGTTAACGCAGCTATCGCTACCATTAAGACCAAACGTACGATCCAATTCGTCGATTGGTGTCCCACTGGTTTCAAGGTTGGAATCAACTACCAGCCACCAACTGTCGTTCCTGGTGGAGATTTGGCTAAGGTACAACGTGCCGTTTGCATGTTGTCCAATACTACAGCTATTGCCGAAGCCTGGGCTCGACTTGACCACAAATTCGACCTGATGTACGCTAAGCGTGCCTTCGTTCACTGGTACGTCGGTGAGGGTATGGAAGAGGGAGAATTCTCTGAGGCTCGCGAGGATTTGGCAGCTCTTGAGAAAGACTACGAAGAAGTAGGCATGGATTCGGTTGAAGGCGAGGACGCAAGTGCTGAGGAATACTAGACAGGATCGTCACAATAACTTCCCAACTCAACATATCGTTTTTTGTGTTGTAAAATCCGATCATTTTCGCAATATTTGTACCTGGCACTAAATATTTGAATGTATTTTTCATTCGTAGAAACCCTGACGAATATGAATGCCTCCTGTCCAATTAAAATCTGAATAATTTTTCAATTCTACAACAACATTAGTACTTTGCAATATTTTTATTTTTTATTTCTTCCATACACATATGATCATAGGTATACGTCGTAATAATTTCCCATCATTTGATACTCTACGTTCCCTCTCTCTCTTATGATCTCCGATCTAATCAAACCAACCATTTGTTATTCCTGTTCGGCTCAAAGGCTGTGAACGAATATAATATTAACCAAAAAAACCCATGAATTTGTGAAGATTCGATGTCCTGAAAAAGAAACAACAAAAAAGTACACATCACGGTAAGTAAATTCTAGAAGATTGTATGACAGACTGTTCTCAATTATTATTTTATTCAATTTTTCCCACATAAGAAATAAAACAGTTACTTTACATCCGCGTTAACTATAACTCCAATTAGTCCCGTCGGTATTCCGTTCTCTCAATGCATCGTTCATACGATAATGAGCTACACACGTTCAACTTATTGAAGCTGAGCATTCGAGGCTAACCTTCAGTTAATATTGAAGCTGACGTGTTCAAATTTTTTTCCCAATTAACACTATGCTTATGAAACTACCACGTATGGTCATACTTGGAAAAATTTCAAAGTCATGCCATAAAGTAATCTATCATAATTCTGGGAATGATTAAATGTTGGGTTTCGATCAGGAATTGCACCTTTCGGGCGACCAATTGTGAAATGGCGTCACTTTGAAGTTGGTCGACAAAAATTTGAGCATTGAAAAATGTAAAAAAAATAGTAAAATGTTCTTATCGGCGATCGTATGCCGATTTACATAAAACCGTGCTAGACGATTAATTCGGTATATGGTATTGGAATTATGGAGAGCTCCTTCCTTTTTCGATTCCTTATTCTAATCCTTTTTCTTATTCAGTGTTTTCATTGAAATCGCAACAAATCATAAATATCGTCTTCTATAAATTTTTAAAAAATTGTTGATTCCCAAGCTAAATATTAAATAGATGGCAATATGTATATTCTTTAAAGTACCCGTCGATAAATATAATAGTGAGATTATAATTCACTCTTCAGATCAAAAGGCAGAGCTTTCTTACCCGGATAATTGTATGTAAGAATGTACGAATGCTTAGATTTTCGTATATGTATGTTGAATGTACCTGCGTGTGTATTTCGCCGTTGGACACGACGTGCCTCTTACTTCAGTCCAATCAGAGCTAGCGAGTGGCGATCCGTCGGACACCCGGCCATATACCGCGAGGCTATAAGAGACGCAGCATTGGCTCCAAAGCGGCCAGAGCATATCTTGTTGTATCTCTATCATACCATACAACTGAACCGCATCACTTTGAGTACAGTGAAAACAATCTACGGATAAAATATTTCTTAACAATTGAATTATAACTTCGCTAATATTCACAAAAATGGTAAGTGCAATGTTCAGATGTTGAATAATGTAGAAAATAATAATGTAGTATATAAATGTGCAGTCTTAACACTTTTAAATTTCTCCTTTCAAAATTCTCTACGCCCTTCGATGCATTAACACATGAAACAATTGTTATGAATCTTTCTTTATCTGGAACAAATGAGCCAAAGATTCGATCATTATCGTATTCTGTTTTAGATATAGAATATTTTCAATTGAACTAAAGATTTATCACACTTGAAAGCTCGATCCTCTAAAATGGTACGAAGGATCTATATGTTTCGGAGCCGCCATTCGCGGTTAGCCGATCCACGACCTGCATGACCGTTGTAATATTTTTATTTACTTGATCATTTCATTTTCTGAAGATATATATAATTATGATCGTTCACTGGTAGAAAACCTTGTCAGAGATATGATTCATTCGGTGGTATTATCTTCTTATGGTTATTATAGCTATGCGCTGCACCAAAAAATGCTCTGATTAGCTTCAAAATTTGTATATACTGTATGTATAGAAATGCCACAGCTTTGCCACGAGGCAAACGGCCATTGTACGGCGCGTGAATATTCTACGTGCAGTTATATGTATGTATATATAAACACGTGTTCGACTTTCATGCCGGTTCCATTGTGTCTTCTCATATTTCTTCTCATATTGTTGTTATTTCTGCATAGGTGTGAGTAGAACTACGTGTGATATTGAGATGTAGGTGAAGAGTTTTCTCGTTCGCTTGGATTATAATTTTAAATTTCCAAAGCTTGGGATATATGATTTAAATATTAGAATGTAAAATTAATGTTTCAAAATTATATTCATTTCTCTGAATATAATAGTTTTATTCGGAATTTATTAAGGATTATCGATAATAATTAACAATTGACGATGATTTGAGAAAAATATACACTTTTTTAGGTTTATCTGGACTTTGGAAATGAGACACCGATTTGTTTATGATGTATATTATTGTTTTATTCTAACAGCGCGAGTGCATATCTATTCATGTCGGCCAAGCCGGAGTTCAAATCGGTAATGCATGCTGGGAGCTCTATTGCCTTGAGCATGGAATTCAGCCTGATGGCCAGATGCCATCTGACAAACTGATTGGAGATGACAGTTTCAATACTTTCTTCAGCGAGACCGGCTCCGGAAAACACGTGCCTAGGGCTGTTTTTGTTGACTTAGAACCTACCGTCGTTGGTACGCTGAACTGAGATAATTATATGTCGTTTATTTATTTTACTTAAAGAATACGAAACACGTGTGTATCTGTGGTCACAGTCTTCAACTTTCAACAAGTCTTGTCCTATCAAATTTCACGATTCATGATACTGCGTGTTATGTGTTTGGATCTGTACAGCGATACTGATATTCAATTGTTTATTCACCCATGTTTGATGTATATACGTCTTTTATACAGACGAAGTTAGGACTGGAACTTACCGCCAGCTCTTCCATCCTGAGCAACTGATCACCGGAAAAGAAGATGCCGCAAATAACTACGCACGTGGTCACTACACGATTGGAAAAGAGATCGTCGACTTGGTACTGGACAGAATCAGGAAGCTAGCCGACCAATGTACCGGACTTCAGGGATTCCTGATCTTCCACTCGTTCGGAGGAGGCACCGGGTCCGGGTTCACCTCCCTCCTGATGGAACGACTCTCCGTCGACTACGGAAAGAAGTCCAAGCTGGAATTCGCCATCTACCCGGCGCCCCAGGTCTCGACTGCCGTTGTCGAGCCCTACAACTCTATCCTCACAACCCACACCACTCTTGAGCACTCAGACTGCGCCTTCATGGTCGACAACGAGGCCATCTACGACATCTGCCGCCGCAACCTGGACATCGAGAGACCGACCTACACCAACTTGAACAGACTCATCGGACAGATCGTTTCCTCCATCACGGCTTCCCTCAGGTTCGACGGAGCCTTGAACGTCGATCTTACCGAGTTCCAGACCAACTTGGTGCCCTACCCTCGTATCCACTTTCCTCTGGTCACCTACGCTCCCGTCATCTCGGCCGAGAAGGCCTACCATGAACAGCTGTCTGTTGGGGAGATCACCAACGCCTGCTTCGAGCCTGCCAACCAGATGGTCAAGTGTGACCCCCGTCACGGAAAATACATGGCTTGTTGCATGCTGTACAGGGGCGACGTTGTTCCAAAAGATGTCAATGCAGCCATAGCTGTCATCAAGACAAAACGTACAATCCAATTCGTCGATTGGTGCCCGACTGGTTTCAAAGTCGGAATCAACTACCAACCACCGACTGTCGTTCCCGGTGGGGATTTGGCCAAGGTGCAACGCGCAGTTTGCATGTTGTCCAACACAACAGCCATCGCTGAAGCCTGGGCGCGTCTTAATCACAAATTTGATTTGATGTACGCTAAACGTGCTTTCGTTCATTGGTACGTCGGCGAAGGTATGGAGGAAGGAGAGTTTTCCGAAGCTCGTGAAGATTTAGCTGCTCTCGAGAAAGACTATGAAGAGGTTGGCATGGATTCTGTTGATGCCGAAGACGAGGGAGCGGAAGAGTACTAGATGTCAATGTCAATTATTTTGTTACACTTACCGTTACGAAAATGCGATTTCATCATGTTTTTTCTACATTATTATATTTGATCATTCCACCCGTGGAATAATTTCGAATGATTTTTTCTGGATCGTATACTATACTCTAATAGAAACGGAAGCTGATAATATTTTTATTTGTTAACATCAATCATCTCATCAGAGCAATATTAAATAAGTTTCTTTTTTTCGTTTGTTTCTGTTTCGTATGTATCTATTGCAAATAAAAAATGATTGTATATCTCTTGTTCATTCAACTGTTTTGTTTTACATTTAAACTTTCGACTATACACATCCATTGATATAATCACCTGCAGATTCCTTAATATCCTCGCTTTCGTAAAATGCTCCGCGACCTCGTAAAACATTGAGAATGTCATATTGCCGCTTTTCGAAAGTTTTCAATCGATGCCAAATTTCATATGGTGTATGTATGTATATGCATACATACAGATGCTTACATACACAGGTGCAGCTTCACACCAACGCTAAAGAATTAATTGCAATATTCATGTAGCCTATACCCCGGAGGTCATAATAAATGAAGTATGAACTACACCTTCTATGCCATTAGCGATATAAATCTGTTACAATGTCTATATAATTTTCAAATTACCAACCATATGCGCGTAGGTTACATGCTCGAAATTTAGAGTATAGTGTTGGTACAGCTTACGGACTTATGGTCGGCGTCTTTCCTTGCGGGGGTGAAGCAAAAGACGGAAGGGGATTCAAATGGTCGGCCATCTTGACAGGCACTATCAATATAGATATACCACCGTGTATATACATATTTGTTTACGTAGTGCCTGATGCAACATTAAGTTTGTGTGTATAGTGTTTTCAGTGATTTTCGTAGTTTTAAGAATATTCTACGGCAAGGTAATTATATCTAATGTGAATTCAGCCACGTGCTCAGTAAGTGTAGTAATCTATTGCGAGATATCGTTTTTATAATTTTAGAGGTTTGCAGGTTAGGATGTACAGTAAATTTATACCCCAACGGATATACATTATTATTCTTGCTTTTAGGTCTAGATACAATATGCCGCACTGTGCGGTAATAGGTTGCACAAAAAAAAATTCTAAATGCATCGATAGTAATTAATATATAGGGCCACTGGTTTGAACGTGGCGCGCAAATGGCGCCAGTCGATATGGCCCACGCGTAACCTCACGTACTCCCCCCATGATTCATACCCCTCGCCGACAACTCCAGCTTGCGCTCCGTCCATAAGTCCGTGGTACAGCTGTATTACAGTAGGTTGTAGGACTTGTGGGTATAATAATTTCAACGTATGTAGGTATTCAATTGCTAATTATATATGAGATTACTACAGGAAACGGCAGTAGGGATATTCGGTCACGCGTCTCGCCCCCACGTCGTTGAATCAGTTAATTCTCCCTTTAATACAAACTATATAGGCAGCAATCCGCAGACTTGTATAATGTGGATCGAAAATGTACCCCATATTTGTCCAAAAATCATATTTTTGGCAACTATTATGCATGTATGTATGTACATGATATTTTACTGCAACTCCGAGTTGTCTCAATCAATCCAACGCGTTGGGTGTACGAAACATGAAGTGTATTCTTCATACACATAATACATTTTTAGTATGTGTGACCTGATTTTACGCACCTGATCGCTCTTACTGACGGTATCCATAAAAACGATCATTATACGGTTGACATCGCGTAGCAAATGTTCAGTCGCCGTGTGTCAAAAATTCTCAAATCACCTTGAAAAAGTTATGTAATAAAAAGGTCTACTTCGTCTATTTGTTTTTCAATATTTTTTCTGTTCACAAATTTACGAGCATTTTTTCTCTTGTCTTTCTCAACTGGATGAATCAATGTCATCAGTGGCTAGGGGTTAATCACTGTGGCAATGTGGTGTACATACGCCATATATTCTGATGTAATCTCGGTTAGCTCTTGTAGTCTTTGTAATCTTTTGGAATCTCTTGTAATCATTGGTAATTTTTCCAATCTCTTTGTATCCTTTATGTTATCTCTATAATTTTTGACATCCTTGTAATATGTGTAAACACTTGTAATCTTTGTAATTTCATTGAAATCTATGTAATCTTGTTGTAATTCTTGCAGTCCTTTCGTAATCTCTATATATTCCTGGTTGTCTTCGGAATCTTTGTCGTCGTCGAGCCATACAACTCTATCCTCACGACCCACACCACTCAAGCCCACATTACAATCTTTGTAATCGTCGTAATCTCTTCGTAATCCATGTAATCTTGCTACAATCTTTGCAGGTTTTTACTCATTTTTGTAATCTTTGTTATCTCTCGAATCTCAGGAATTCTTGTAATCTCTTCGTATTCCATGCAATCTTGCTGTAATCCTTGCAGTATTCGTAATATCCGTAATCTTGGTTATCTCCTGAATCTTTGTAGTCTTTGTAATCCATGTAATCATGTTGTAATGTTCGCAGTATTCTCGTAATCCTTGTGATCTTTGTGATTAGGTATAGTCCTCGTAATCGCAATCGGCGTATGCCTCTTTTACATAGTGTTTAACCCCTCGATCAGTGGTGGGTATCGAATATATACTAAATGACGTATCATATTTTGAGGGTGAAGAATGAACGCTTATCATATATACGCTTATTATGAGTTACATAATCGCGATATCGCGTATAATTTAACGAGTTTTGGCGACTATCATCGTCATCATAAAGAAGAAGTGAATATGTAATACCACTGCACATATCGAGAGCTGGCACTTTACCTCAATACGACAATATACACCCAGATCACGGAGTTTTGCAAAGAGGTATAATATATCTAGAATGAAATGAAGCACTTGGATACAAGTATTACATAATTGTGTATAACAGAAAATTGAGAAGATGATACAAAATTTCTGAAGCACACATGTATCCGTCGAAATATAAGAGTTCATATAGCTGTTCCTCGAGTATAACTCTGTACGAGGAATACAATTTTGCGACCTATAAGCCTTATAAGTATTTATAGTCTATATCAAATTAATTGATGACGAAAAAACGTTAAGTAACATCCCATGCCAGTAACCATTATACCGTTCTCCTCACCCAAAAGACACACGTGATCGCATTCGAATACTCGCAGTGCCGTAGGCATAATATGACGAAGAAATTCTGTACAAAATATTCCTGTGTGATATAAAGTGTAGGATAATTAAAGTTGTACCTGAACCAATTTTGGAAACTTGATCCATACAATTTCTACCTGCACCCGCACCCCCACTTGTGAGACACTTTTGTGTCCTCTATCCATGATCTTCAAACATTCAATATACCCAGATGGTATGAAAATCAACGCTTCGTTCTTCTGCTTTTCTAGAACCCTATTTTCTGTTTTTGAAACTTTCAATCATCCGTCCACTTAGTCATTCGTTAATTTATCTATTCCCTGTTTCGCTATATACAATAGAAATTTTCAGAGTCTGTATAATATTGTAGCCCTCGGTGAAGACGGTATTGTCTATAGAACTCATCCTAGCGAGACACCCCGTATGTTATAAGAATCGGTACTTTATTGATCGGTCGCAGGATGCATGACTCAGAGAACTAAACGTTGCAGAGCGCCCGCGCCCATCGTCGCGTCGAATGGTTGGCTGCTTTGCAGATGGTGTGGTATGGTGGTAGGGCGACTCCTCTGAGTATATATTGGGCTCTGGGTGTGCCGGTGGGGTGCTTCTTTCGCGAGTGCTTCAGACGTGAAGATATTAGGTAGTTTAGGGAAGCTCCATCGCCAGCTTCGTCTGAACCGTTAATTCTTTCGCATTTGCATTCTGTCGCAGTAGAAAAAACACCCGAAACCAAAATGGTATGCTTCCAATACTTTTTTTCTTGTCTATTCTTCCTCGAAATGAACACTTGTTTGCTTCGGCATTGTCAGTTGTAACGAACGATTTATTATCATTTTCTCTTCTTTTGCGCAGCGTGAGTGCATCTCTATCCACGTCGGACAGGCCGGTGTCCAGATTGGAAATGCGTGCTGGGAGCTCTACTGCCTTGAGCATGGAATTCAGCCTGATGGTCAAATGCCATCTGACAAAACAATCGGCGGTGGTGATGACAGCTTTAACACATTCTTCAGTGAGACCGGGGCAGGGAAACATGTTCCTAGAGCGGTGTTCATTGATTTGGAGCCAACAGTTGTGGGTGAGTCCCGCACCATGTTATATTTCGTCGTATAGTTGTCTGCTCATTATTCCTTCCTATACCTATACATGCCTGTAATTAATATACGTACTATATGGTATTCCTTTGTGAATTTCGTACATTTATCGGGTATTCTCCGCGAAATTGGCCGCTCTGAAATTTTTTATCACGTATTTCGATTGTTTCGACGCGTATTGGAGTCCGTTCTTCTTGGCAGCCCGTGTCTGCCTTACAGGCACTTGAAATTCGGTATCTCCCAAATAACTCCATCGACACGTCATTTCAATAGAGTGATTTTTTCGTCGCTTATCAATATTCGCTTAGATAAAACCAAAATGTGGGACAATGAACATTTTACCGGAAATTTGGTCAAACACGGACGAATTTACGATTTTTGGTACTTATATACCTATCGACGTTCTTATGAAAGTTTCGAAGAATGATCTAAAATCTGAATTATCGTCATGGTTTGAATTTTGTACCCACTGACGAGAATGCCGGAATCACCAATGGTCCAGATGCATAGGCCAGAATATATGAAGTTTTCCAGCATTGCCAGTGCTCCGCTTCTATTATAGTTTTTTGACTCATGCAATCTATAGGACCGTTGCCGAGATGCAAATTTTCTTTAGTGGATACAAAGCATACAAAATCGAGTAATTGAGCGCTGCATTTCTCAAAATTTTAGAGAACCGCAGTAATTGGAGAATTATAGATAGAATGATATAAAATACAATATCAATATCGTGGAAGGTTGAAGCAAAAAAATGAAATTTCTCATCGTCTATCCCTTAGTCTGCCTCCTTCGTGATGTCCTATCCATTGCTCCTTCGACTCAGAATAACGACGATTGGTAATAATTATTAATAGTTACGGTGATGATCAGAGAAGAACCATAAATGGCAATGATCATCCATTACGAGCCATATGGGATATAGCTTAACGCACATGTAACATTTAGTGGCGGTAGTGTAATATGGATGTATTTATAGAATCGATGTTTGTGTGATTTTCGCAGACGAGGTTCGGACCGGAACATACCGCCAGCTCTTTCACCCTGAGCAGTTGATAACCGGAAAGGAGGATGCCGCGAACAACTATGCACGAGGTCACTACACGATCGGAAAGGAGATCGTCGACTTGGTGTTGGACAGAATCAGGAAGCTAGCCGACCAGTGTACCGGACTTCAGGGATTTCTGATCTTCCACTCGTTCGGAGGAGGCACCGGGTCCGGGTTCACCTCCCTCTTGATGGAACGACTCTCCGTCGACTACGGAAAGAAGTCCAAGCTGGAATTCGCCATCTACCCGGCGCCCCAGGTCTCGACTGCCGTTGTCGAGCCCTACAACTCTATCCTCACGACCCACACCACCCTCGAGCACTCGGACTGCGCCTTCATGGTCGACAACGAGGCCATCTACGACATATGCCGCCGTAACCTGGACATCGAGAGACCGACCTACACCAACCTGAACAGACTCATCGGGCAGATCGTTTCCTCCATCACGGCCTCTCTCAGGTTCGACGGAGCCTTGAACGTCGATCTTACCGAGTTCCAGACCAACTTGGTGCCCTACCCTCGTATCCACTTTCCTCTGGTCACCTACGCTCCTGTCATCTCAGCTGAAAAGGCCTACCATGAACAGCTGTCTGTTGGGGAGATCACCAACGCCTGCTTCGAGCCTGCCAACCAGATGGTCAAGTGTGACCCTCGTCACGGAAAATACATGGCTTGTTGCATGTTGTACAGAGGAGACGTCGTCCCCAAGGACGTTAATGCGGCCATCGCTACTATCAAGACCAAACGCTCGATTCAGTTCGTCGACTGGTGTCCCACTGGTTTCAAAGTCGGAATTAACTACCAGCCACCCACCGTTGTTCCTGGTGGAGATTTGGCTAAGGTACAACGTGCCGTTTGCATGTTGTCCAACACTACAGCTATTGCCGAAGCCTGGGCTCGTCTTGATCACAAATTCGACCTGATGTACGCTAAGCGTGCCTTCGTTCACTGGTACGTCGGTGAGGGTATGGAGGAGGGAGAGTTCTCCGAAGCTCGTGAGGATTTGGCTGCCCTTGAAAAAGACTATGAGGAGGTTGGAATGGACTCTGCTGAAGGAGAGGGCGAAGGAGCTGAAGAATTCTAAATTCTAAAGAGTCGCAAAATATGTTGAGCGTGTAACTGCACCATACCGTAGGCTTATACTGCGCACCATCAGAATTCCGTATAACACCTTTACGAAATATATACGCAAGCTATATCTTTTCTAACTCGTGTAACGCTGAAACCAAATATATAAAAATACATATAAAAAAAAAAAAAAAAATGAAATCAATATCGTAAATATACAATCACTACGTGAATAACATGTCATCCAGCCAACGTCACATCCTCATCAAATTCCATTCTTTGACTCCACAATAATTATTATTGTAGACTTCAGTACACTCTCATTCTAATTTATTCGAATTCCTACATGTCATCTATCCCATATAATTTCCCTTGTATTTTCATAGACTGCAGGTTTTCATTCCCTCTCTGATAAATTTCTCCATAATTAGTTCCTTCTGGTTACATTATTGCAGACTGGGGACGAACAGCGCCACACAGTGTATGAATCACATGCATTCTGTAGTACACAGAATATGGTCAGTGGCCGACACAGTACGTGCGAATCGTTCGCGCCAAAAATGGTAAGTCGTCCGTATCCGCGGGCAGCTGCCGTTGGCTTCCTGGCCTGTTGCTGCAGTAAACTGTCGTGACGTATTTTTCATATTCATCATTGAAGTGACCGTTTTCGCCCTACCTTTTCCGTTTATGTAGTACAACACTATATTGCACTATTTGTTCATACAATTATGTACAGGAATCACACTCACAGAATCATATACATTGTTAATTTAATGGATTCAGGCCCTTTTTTGCTGACCGGCTCGATGTAAAGTTCAAAATGATCTTTATAAATGACGTTTAATACTTGTCATCGTGTAGCGCCTTCTGCACACGTAGAAAGTGAGTATGCAGTACATTGATCGAAAAAAGGCTTGAAGCGGCTTACGTTCCTCGCCATGAAATGTATCATTATTGAATTTTCATCGATCACTAGAAACCATTGGTGTATACTACGGTTGAAGCTTCCTCATTTTTTCATTCTTTCTTGACCTTCGAAATGTATGACATTTTTTAATTTATCAACTAATGCTGCATACAGAAATACTATACAAATTTATACATACACGAAGATCTGATACAGTCGTTAGAATATCCCATACATTGTAGAAAGACAGAGAATCTGACTCGAACCCAGAAAATAATAGGATGTTTTGAAGTATAGGACTGAACCCAATTTCGTATTTTATGTTACCTCCTCAGACCTATATATGCTATGAATCCCACCGGCATTGAATCTGTCTGAAATCGGCAACTGAAATTATACGTGGTCTGAAATTATTTCAAGTTGGAAATTGTAACGAAATAATATAAGGAGTGACTAGTGAAGAAACAATAGAATGGCTAGAGTGCATTGTCAACTCGAAAAAATTGAAGACATACCACATGTAATATAATGTCAATTGCCTATATTTCTGAAACTGACAGATTCTGAAACGCCAGTGGGTGAAAATGAAGGTAACATTCAAGCGGGACTTTCATTTATATCGTCACAGACTTTCTCACCGAGCTTATAATTGTTTGATTAATATACAACCTAATCAGTGAAAGGTGAATAAATATGGCTCAATCGTGTTTTTTCAATTTTCTTGCAATTACAATTATCGAGTTAGGCCCTCATCCCATTCAAGCTTCGTTCAATTATGATGATGAATACTTAATAATAAATGAATATTGCTTGAAGACGGACTCAGATCATCGATGTGCATATAAATGTATAAAACGTTCAGTAAACTTCACATAGAAATTTATCTTGCTTTGATACAAACATAAATAATCGATGATACCAAAGTTTGAGTATGCTTCATGCATTCTAATCATTTATAAAAATTAACATGGCGAGCGCCAAATGCATACATTTGAGTACCTTACATAGCAGAGATGAACATTGAGTGCCTACTTCCAGGCGCTATCGTGAAACTTATAGTCACATAGTATGTTCGTTTCTATACCGTGGTTATCTATCATATCATTCATCATAATAGAAAATTACGAGCGCAAGGATTTCCGGTAATGAAGAATCATACGGATAATACTCGAGGGTCAAGATACTGTTATACTATAGAATTATTTATCTACTTGATACTCGTAATAGTTCTGTCATCATATGATACTGCGTATATTTCGAAGAATGGTAAGGTATTCCATAATATAATCGATGATACACAATCACGAATTCAACATTAATAATTTTAATGGGATTTACGAATCACGGATGGGATTCGATTTTAGAAACTATAGCAGATATGCATCTTCTTTATTCTGAAACTCAACGATGTAAGTTGGTCAGATAAAAACAAATGAATTAGTCGACAATATAGTTCCAATTCTTGATAAGGTATACCTATAGTATCTGTACTACAAATAGGTAATTGTTACATATTTTATTTCACGCGATTAACGCGTCGGTTCCGTTACGTTAACAAGATAACAGTTTCCTGGTATAAGCTATATTATATGGCTATGAATGACATCATTCTGTTATCATTATAATATTTTACATTATATGTTATTAACATGATGAATCGTATAGAAGAATCACGTAGATATGACTATAGGTACAACATTTGAAATTACAGGACACTGCGTGCAGTAGGCGTGCATTATAATTTTAATTTTAATTACAAGAAATAACGTAATTAGAAGAAGTGTGCCGCACAAAAAAGATGGAAAGGGGGACAACCGGACATAAAGTTACGTACTATAAGACATATTTTAATGTATATATACATATGTCCCGAGTTTATGGCGAATGGCAAGAGCGTCTTTTTTCGGTCGACGCCCCTGTGGTCGATGTGAAACCGGGATCTGTGTATTATTCTGTATACACACATCATACACGCAACCTAGTAACACTATATACTGTAACAGAGTTCGTACCTTGCACGAATCGTGTTTTGTTGCTATATGGATATATTACGAACACATTTCGGTTGACCGTTGCAGGAAATAGCGTAATGATACAAAAAAGGAACCTCCCCATAAAAAAACCATACAAAAAAAGAATCCATTTCTCGTCGACATCTGTTCCTTTATATTGATAAACATAAAAATAAGTACCAAATCTTTCATAATACATTGTCATTATTAAATGAATTCAGAAATCTGAAATTCAGAATTATTATACCATCGGCATTAATTCAGATCAGTTCATGTATGGATTTTTATTTATTGTATGTCGCGTAGCGAAGGAGGACTATTTTTAGCTTAGTTAAGGGTCGCGAATGCTGTTGATGCGCTGAGTGTTCTGCGGACCAATCAAAAACGAGGATTCAGGAGGGAAGGGGAATGGTATATAAGTGAAGGCGCACTGCGGCGGTTCATCATTCGTCGTGGTATCGTCGTTGGACTTTCGATAGCCGTTTGTAGAAGCTCCATTACCTGCTTCCGCCAACTCTATTGAGTTTCTTGTCCTTTCACGAAGTACATACCGTTAAACACTTAATTCAACAATGGTGAGAAACAGCATCAATTCAATTCCACTATAGTCATTTAATAATTATATCTTCGTCTATTCGTACTTGTGCAAGTGTAAAGATTTTCGGTTCCGGTTATTTTGAGATCTGTATTATTTCTATTCAATTTAATTTTATCCTCTTCCGCGCGGTTCATATGAATATTTCATGTGCATTAGGCTTAACAAAGTCCGAAAACTGTAACGGTTTTTCTTCCTCGCTGAACTAACGATTAACGAAGTGTAACGCGCCGCCATTTTGAGAAAGGAAACACCGGCCGGCAGGCTCCACCCTTGACTAACTATGCACTTGCTATGAATCATCGATTGATTATTCAACTTGATAACTACTCTTTCATTTATTTACTTATTCATTTAGTTTCATGATTGGTTTGAAAAGTGTTACGTTTATTAACTTCGTTTAATTTTTGATGAATATTTTTGTAATATTCTTACTCGAAACAATTGAGCGGTTGAGTAAAGAAGGAGATAGCGTTATTATCGAGCATGGAATGTAGTATAGTAATAATTTATGCAACTAGACAATAAATTCGTTCTTTTTTTTCCTCGATAGCGTGAGTGTATCTCAATCCACGTTGGCCAAGCCGGAGTTCAGATCGGTAATGCCTGTTGGGAGCTTTACTGCCTTGAGCATGGAATTCAGCCTGATGGACAAATGCCGTCTGACAAAACAATCGGCGGTGGAGATGACAGCTTTAACACTTTTTTCAGTGAAACTGGCGCTGGAAAACACGTTCCTAGGGCTGTATTTATTGACTTGGAACCTACTGTTGTTGGTATGTCATCAACCCTGACATAATTTTGATTCCATATTCAATGTGTTGAGTCCACTGATTCATGACGATTATTTATTTACGATCAATTGTTCTTTTCTCCTACAGACGAGGTTAGGACCGGAACTTACCGCCAGCTCTTCCATCCTGAGCAACTGATCACCGGAAAAGAAGATGCTGCCAATAACTACGCACGTGGTCACTACACGATCGGAAAAGAGATTGTCGACTTGGTATTGGACAGAGTCAGGAAACTGGCTGACCAATGTACCGGACTTCAGGGATTCTTGATTTTCCACTCGTTCGGAGGAGGCACTGGGTCCGGGTTCACCTCCCTACTGATGGAGCGGCTCTCTGTCGACTATGGAAAGAAGTCCAAGCTGGAATTCGCCATCTACCCGGCACCCCAGGTCTCGACTGCCGTCGTCGAGCCCTATAACTCTATCCTCACGACCCACACCACCCTTGAGCACTCGGACTGCGCCTTCATGGTCGACAATGAGGCTATCTACGACATCTGTCGCCGTAACCTGGACATCGAGAGACCGACCTACACCAACCTAAACAGACTCATTGGACAAATCGTTTCCTCCATCACGGCTTCTCTCAGGTTCGACGGAGCCTTGAACGTCGATCTTACCGAGTTCCAGACCAACTTGGTGCCCTACCCTCGTATCCACTTCCCTCTGGTCACCTACGCTCCTGTCATCTCAGCTGAAAAGGCCTATCATGAACAGCTGTCTGTTGGGGAGATCACCAACGCCTGCTTCGAGCCTGCCAACCAGATGGTCAAGTGTGACCCTCGTCACGGAAAATACATGGCTTGTTGCATGTTGTACAGAGGAGACGTCGTCCCCAAGGACGTTAATGCGGCCATTGCTACCATCAAGACCAAACGTACGATCCAATTCGTTGATTGGTGTCCCACTGGTTTCAAGGTTGGAATCAACTACCAGCCACCAACTGTCGTTCCTGGTGGAGATTTGGCTAAGGTGCAACGTGCAGTGTGTATGTTGTCCAACACTACAGCTATTGCCGAAGCCTGGGCTCGTCTTGATCATAAATTCGATCTTATGTATGCCAAACGTGCTTTTGTTCATTGGTACGTTGGTGAGGGTATGGAGGAGGGAGAGTTCTCCGAGGCTCGTGAGGATTTGGCTGCTCTTGAAAAAGACTATGAAGAAGTTGGTATGGACTCTGCTGAGGGAGAAGGCGAAGGAGCTGAAGAATATTAAACTTGTACTCTGTCTGATATAAAGTCACAATGATACAACTCCGACATCTTTTATTTTCTGCATTCCCAATTCATTTTTATCAGTTGATTCATACTTGAAACACAATGTTTTTCTGAAAATAAACTACTTTTTTGAACATTCAAATGATTATTCAATTGTATTTCTAATTTCATATAAATCCGCTCCATATTATTCCTCAAACAACAAGAAATAATGAACTTGCAAATGGGATAAAATGTTTTTCCAAACTGACCGATAGCTGAAATAAATATGCTAACTAGCTTCGAAAATAATATCACAAATTTATAATAAAAACCGTCGATAACTAATTCATAAATTAATTAATACAGTTCCAACGACATTTTACTCCACTCATTATGCGTAGGTATGACAACTATTTATGGTTTTTTTTTTTCATTTGCGTATTAAATTCCAAATAAAGGAAATACTGTTACATAGGTAGCTACATAATCGTTGACAGAATGAATGAATAGTTAATGATCAATATAAAATATACGAGCTCTTTATTCTATTACAGATTCAACTTGCTCTCATGGGAAAATAATGAAAGAATTCAATTAATGAGACGAAAAATAATAAACTGAGAAATTGAGCATAACAATCAGAAATGCGATAATGAAACAATTCCAAATACGGAAAAGCAATCAGAAATCGTAATATGTAAATAGAAAAAAAAAAAATTAAACCTGATATTACTCTTTTGAATTCGATCTCATTACGAATTGACTGACATTTCAGACAGAAATTCTGTGACAAATCAATAATCATAAGTTTTACCCCTAAAATCAACAATTTCTCACGATGATAAGTAAGAATGGATATTATACAGTAATACTATACTAATAATAACAACAATAATAATAAAAAATATCACATATGGAACATTTTTTCAGGAAATAAAAATAATAATTATAGTGGATATAGGTATGTAGAATAAGAGATATCAATTGAAGCAGAATGATAGAAATACTGTTATAAATTCTCAATTAAGAGCGTTGTATACGAGCCAAAATATGAATAATAATTTCGTTATATTGGTTCTGTTTCTATGACTTGGAAAAGAAGGTGCATTTAAAAAGTGTGAGTATCTAAAATCAATTAGGAACGAGTACAATTATTCTATTTTCGTTTTATATTAGTATAAAACGATGAAAAGAGAAAGCAGAGGAATTCGCAATGAACAGAACGATTTTCAGAAAATATTGAGAATCAGGATCACTTGTTAAAAGTATTTCAATATATAGGTGTACAAATTAGAAATCATCAATAAAACAGAATATTTAGTATATCATTTGAATCATTGTTGAAAATATTTCAGAAGCGCAGAGGGTGAAAAAGAGGAAATTTCTATGGCAATGATATGGAAATGAAATATCTTTACTTAATGTAGCGATGCCATTTTTTCGCCTTTCCCAACTCTGCGCAGACACGTGACATCAATTCAGCAGAAATCTGGAAAACATAGAAAAATAAAAACTTTTAATAATTTACAAAGATGTGAAGAACTTATCTGGAATATAGAATTATGAAAGCATACCAAAAAAGTTGAAATCGAATGTCCAGAATTACAATTTTTCGGGCGTAAAAAAAAATTTTCTAAGTATAGAATACTAAAAACTTAAGTGTTGAAAACGTACAGATTTTTTCAGCCGATAAACACATTGCGTTGATAAATTTGATCAGAAATTCCAGATATACATTGACATCTCTGAATTTGTTTGTTTTTTTTATTAAAAGTGATGTAATTCCTTCAGTAAAAGAAGAAATATTACAAACAGGTTCCAAGGCTTCATTTCTATTTTCAATTTTTAATTGTTGCCTCCAAAAGGCTTTAGAAATTTCTCTGAAACATGAAAAACAATTTTCTTGATGATAACGCACGGAATGTCATTTTATTTTTTTGTTCTTTCAAATTCTGCTGATCTCCTAAAACTTTCAATCTTTTAAATTCTCCGTTGAAATAAGAAAAATAAAGATTTTTTTCCCCTTATTTTACCTCTTCGTAATCATCCGCCCTTCTCGCGCTTGCTGGATAATAATCAACGATCAATGGACGTGGTCTCTGACCAATTCCTGAAGGTTGTTGAAGTCCACATGCCTGTTCTTCGTTTGTAATAACTGCCACCAAAGTTCTAACAACTTGTTCGTCTAACTGGGACATCGGTTTTCCAGGAGTTTTCATTTTCCTTAGGAATAAAGCGTTCCATTTTTGTCTGAGGTGTAAAATAAGCTGTGCGGCTTCAGGGTCCAATTTAAAAACAACCCAATCGTCCAGTTTGAGAATTGTCGATCCTTCTTGGACCTCATCTACTTCAGAATCAGATTCACTTTCTGGAAGAGCTGTGAAAAGAAATTTAATTGAATTAGAAATAAAGAAACGGCAGATTTTGAACTCATTTCATTTTATTTCGAGTCTTCTTACTTTCTGCCTCATAGATTACGTCCATTGGTAATCTTGCAGGACCGCTAAATAACGCGATAGTAATCGAATTAACTAATGTCACTGTTTTTACGTGACAAAAACGTCCAGATCTACTCATTTCTTCATAAAGCAACCAATCGCATGGTAGTGCTTCGACGTTGGCAGAATGAGACTGCGCAGATGTTGTGCGCGGCGATTTTGGATAGTCTCGAAGCGTTGATGAGGGGTGAAAAACTACTTTAACTTCTTTTCTATAAAATTTTCAAAGCATTTAGTCTCTGATTGAAAATTTGTCGTTCTTAGAACATCCGCTTTGAAATTTGGGTACAATTATGCGTAGAAGTTTTAGAAATCTCTGAAAAGTCTTCAGAATCTTTTCAAAATTCTCGAAATCTCTCAAAATGAAGGAAAAAACTTATCAAATTCTTACTGAGTTCTAAGCTGTGAATGTTCTCTATCAACTCTAATAAGATTGGGATATAATCCAGCAGTAAGAGCAGCTTTAACGACAGCCCAATTCTCAGAGTTAGAATTAAGATCTCTGATATCGCCAGGTCCCCGGGCCCTTACAAAGCCAGAAGCTCTAAGTTGTCCTAGAAGTTGCGTCCTCATTCCAACGACCATTTCCATAGTGGCAGCGGATATGAAATTCTTCTCACAAAAAATTCTCTCTCTTCCAGTAGCCCTGGCGTTCTGCCAGCTTTGAAAAGCTCGGAGAACAGCCATGTGGTCGGAATATGTACCGGCAGAAAATTCCTTCCTAAATAAAGTCGCTGCTCTTTTTTGAGATGGCTGTGAAGGCAGGAGGAAAGGATCCCTGCGAATCAAACAAGAAGAACATATGACTATATGGGTTAACCAATGAATCTTTCAATAAATTGAAGACGTTATTGAAATCCCAAACTCACTTGTAAGCGAGACTACACACGATAGTTAAAATTGGGTCTAAGCATTTCAAAACTACGGCATAGAGGAGCATTTTTCCAAGTCTAGGTTCGACGGGGAGATCTAAAAGGTGGCTTCCGAGTTCAGTAAGATCTTCCCAAGGATCTAGAGCGTCGATAGTTTTGAGAAGTTGAACAGCGTTTCTTGTGACGGCGTTGGATGGCGGTTCTAGAGCTCTGTCTAGGAATTCAGCAATCGGAGTATTTCCCGATGCTAAATGTTTCGTGTAAAGGCATAGTTCTTGAAGCGGGAGCCTGAGTATTTCTGGGGTTTGATAAGGCTGCATAGAATTGAATCTAACGGAAGAAAACAGGCGATAGCATATCCCGTTTTGGCATCTTCCGGCTCTTCCTTTACGCTGTTTAGCACAGGCTTGAGAAATCCAGTTGGATCTCAGCGTGCAAACTCCTGACATAGCGTCGAACGATTTTTCTTTGACTTTCCCTGAGTCTATGACGTAGACAACATCGTCAATAGTTATACTGGTCTCTGCAATGTTCGTGGAAAGTATAATTTTCCTTGTTCCTTGAGGACTAGGTCTGAAAACTCTTTTCTGATCGCAAGTTTGCATGTTAGAATGTAGTACGAATAAATTGTATCTGTATCTTTGGTTCATTTTCTTTTCTTCAAAGTCTATTCTGTCTCTCATAGTAACTATATCATCATATCCAGGTAAAAATACAAGAATAGAACCGTAGGGCATTTTTAAATGAACGTGGAGAATTAGCGACAGCAGCAGATCATAATCAACATTCTCGTCGTTGAATGTATGATGATAAACGTCCAAAAGCATCTTATCCTCTTCCGATATCGGCGCATTATTTTTATCCTGCGGAATATCTCCGTATTGTTGTGAATTACAATCGTAAGTTTTCATGTAGGCTTCAATTAACTCTGCACATTCTATCTGGTTCATTTTCCGTGCCCAATCTAAAGCCGTCCATTCATTAACAGATCTAATATTCAAATTAGCCCCAAGATTGAGTAATCTTTCTGTAGTGTCAACGCACCCGCGTCCCGCAGCTACCATCAAAGGCGTAACTGATGTTTTCGAGTGTTGATAATCAACGGAGACATTCTCTGATTGTATAAAATATAAAAGTTGAGTAAAATTATCTTCGCCTCCGGAGAGCCAAGCTTCTGAAATAGACCGGTCCATTTTATCAACCAATCTTGGTTCTAGTTCAACTTTTTCAGGAATTGGTTCACTTTGTTGTCCTAAAATGGGTGCAGGCATTAAACAGCGGTCTGAAATTTGAGACGAAGAGATATTCAGGGGTTTATGCTGCGTCCAAGACTCTAAAACTTTTTTCTGATCCTTTTTATTGACCATTTTTTCTTTTTTAGCTGTCATATCTTTGGTCATGTAATTAGTAAGCTTTAGAATATCTTCTAGGAAGAACACATCGACGTCATAAAGTCTCCCGGGAACATTTATTACTGAACAGTTATTGAAGTATTTAAGAAAAATAGTCGTGTCCATAGTAGCGCTCATTAAAATGACTTTTAAGGACCTAAATTTAACCAGTGCATCCTTTAGTGCAATTAGTAAAAAATCACAGAATCTATCTCTCTCGTGAATTTCGTCTACGATGATATGCGTTATAGTTGCCAGGGCAGAGTCGCCGCCCATTAAAGTTCTTAGAAGAACTCCATTAGTACAATAAGTTAATAAAGTCTTCGGGGATACTCTGCTTTCAAGTCTTATTTGGTATCCAAAAGTTTGACCAATTTTTTCGTCTCTTTCAAAAGCTACTCTCTCTGCTACTGAGACTGCAGATAATCTTCTAGGCTGTGTACAAATTATCCTACAAGTTTGATTCCTCTGCTGACAATAGTCCAGAATAAATTGTGGGACTTGTGTTGTTTTGCCACTACCGGTTTCTCCCGCTATTACTATCACCTGGCTACTCGGTAACATTTGCATTATTTCTTCGCGCATATTGTACACCGGCAAACATTCTCGGAACGGTAGAATATCCAGGTTTGTTTTTAATTGAGGAACTTGAGGGATTCCGCTGTTTAGACGACCCATTGCCTTCGTATTTGTATTCACTACGTTGGATAAGACATGAAAAACGATTACAAATCAAGAATTATGGATTGTAAACTTAGGTCATCCATCAATATGATAGAAATGAACTGTTTTTTATTTATCTAGGTAATTATTATAATTTTTACTCACCGTCGGTGCTGATTATCCTTTCTCTTTCGGTCGGAGGAAGTAAATCTTGTCTTTCTTTATTACCAAGAGGAAATTTTTGTATTAAAGCATAAATTCCTTGTCTTGAAGATCTTTGAAGCTTTATTATAGCATCGGCTTGGACGATTGTTGATCCCTCTCGCTTGTAAACTGTCAGAAAACGGTTCGCTCCTTTTCTGAGGACCAAGGCATTAGAGGTAAGTAAAAAAAATAACAGTTTCTGTGTGAAATGCGAATTGAAAGGAATTCTTCACATAGAAAAACGATGGTTTCTTTATAAATGTTGTGGGTTTTATCAATAACAACGATTTTTATCGGTCGAACAAGGTTTTCGCTGTCTGAAAAATTGTTTGTCATCCAAATCAAAGGTCTATTTTTAATAGCAAAACCACGTTGGCTCCAATGAAACGGTGTTCTGCACTCGAAAGACAATTTCCGATGACAGAAAAATGTTTTTATTTTTTTTAAACGGATGATTTTGGTCTTTCGGAAACGCTTCTTCTTAAATGAATAAATGATTTTGGGACCAAAATAATGGTTTTCTTCTCGAAGAATATGGTTTTTTGTATCAATAGAATAGTTTTACTTGTTAAATAATAATTCTGGCTCCAAAGAAGTTGTTTTTCATTAACCATATAGTATTTTCTCTAAACAGATAATTTTTTTCAGATAAAAGACTGTTTTGGCTCCAAAATATAGTTTTACTTATAATGAAAACAGTTTTCTCTATGAGGAGGAGTTAAAAAATGAAGTTTCACACATCATAATTATTCATTGATACTTGAAGTATCTAAAAACTGGAATGAAATACAATTATAAGACAAAATACAGAGTATATTTGTTCATTTCATATCGTCTCCGTATTTCCATATTAATTTGGCTGCATCTTACCCGCGGCTTTTGGACTTGAGTCCAAGTTCCCTAGCAAGATCATGAATATAAGCTCTTTCTTCCGCAGTATAGGAGGAAGGAAATTCTAACTCTTTCTGTTCAGAACTAGCGATTAATTTTCTAATCGTTAGATTCACCGCTATTCTAGTATCTTCGCCTATCGCAGGCTTCTTCTGCTGCTTTCTTCTTGGCATCTTAAGAATGTTTAAATATCAAAACTAAATAATCGATTATTATTATGTTCAATGAAATTGAGCTGAAACAATGACCTTTGTTAAAAAAATATTCGCAAATAGCTTTAAAATGCTTGTAAAAGTGAAGAAAAGAGAGAAAAATAGTAAAGTGGAGTACATAAATGAAAGAAAGATATGAAGAAAATTAAAGCAAAAATTGATTTTTCAATGAAATTGGTCTAGATAGCTTCGAACCTCATGAAATAAATGATAATGATTGCAGCGTGCAAATTTATTTGAGTATTAATTCATTTGTACGTTTGGATTTGTACGTAATTTTCATATAGATGTAAGCTTGTATAAATTAGGTACGCATACGTTTCACTATTATGATTCTCACAATGAAGATAATAAATTATCAAAAACTGGAGTTTTTTTTGTGGTTATTTTTTAACAATAAAAAAAACCACTGCAAATGAGGGAATGAATTAAGATAAAAACCACGATCCTCGAAAAGAGCGGATTTTGCAGTTTGCGCATGCGCGTGGAAAGCAAACGTCAAATGACAGGGATTGCGCGATAAATCGAATCGATTGCATATCAATTAATCTAATCTCATACTCGCAAACTCGAAGTTGTTCCTTCTCATTGGTCAACATAACCTAAGATTGTAACCTACAGAAATCATAACGCAATACAGTATAAATTATCTCAATAAAAACGTTAAATATGTTCATCAATTCTTGTACACCGATTTCCATTTGAATATGTAAATAATACGACTAATTTTAGGTTGGAAACAGTGAAAGCGCAGCGAAAAATAGAAAAGGAAAAAAAGCGGGGTTAGGATAATATTTCAAAAGTGTATTCGATCAAAATTGAGCATTTGAAATTGAAACGCAGTAAATGGAAAGAAAACCATGAAGAAGTGAAGAAATTTCGACCGTAAACCAGACAAAAGATATATTTTTTTACTTCTTCATAGATACAAAAATAGAATTTTTCGAAAATGAATGAGTGTGAGGATGGGGTTAAGGTAGTGGTGGTGAAGGCGAAGCCAGTTAGAAAGGTTTTCAAAGCACAGGTGAAAGTGAATAATAAAATACCTGAAGAGCAGTTGAATGATCCTTTGTTGAATGCCGCAATCGCAGCGCTTCCTCAAAATTATAATTTCGAAATTCATAAAACTATTTGGAGAATTAAAGAACTCAAGTCTAAACGAGTTGCTCTTCAAATGCCTGAAGGACTCCTCATTTTTGCCACTACTATTTCCGATATTATTGAAGAATTTACCAGAGCCGAGACTGTGATTATGGGCGACGTTACTTACGGTAAGAACAATACAAGGAAGACAAAAAATATTAAAAAATATAATCAATCGATGGGATTTGATAAAATTTGTTTGTTTTTAAGAGAAAAGCAGAAAAATTTGGTATCATTGCCCACGTTCCATGGAATTTCATACATTCTGAAATAATTTTGAATACTCCTTGAGGATGTGTTCATAGTAGAACCCGAGAGTGATGATTTGTGTAAATTGTCATATTTTATATTGGTATTCTTTTACATTTTTGTGGCCTTTGTAACCGAAAAATTTTAGGACAACTCAAGGCATTGAGATTTGATTGTTTCTCAGTCTAGGATTCGAGATTTGTATCAGTTTTCATGTTTTTTCGGCTTTCATTGTGCAGTTGTATGTATTCTTGAATACATTTTCGTCTTCAGAATGCTTGAAAATCTCTCGAAACCTAATATTCACGTTCCTATAGTATGACATTCTTTATTTATCCTCAATTCCATTAGTCGGGACCTCTCCTAAATAATGAAAAATTGTTTTTCAGGTGCCTGCTGTATAGACGATTACACAGCGAGAGCTTTAGATGTAGATTTGCTAGTACATTATGGTCACTCTTGTTTAATTCCGGTGGATAAAACAGCAGGAATTAAAGTTTTGTATATATTTGTGGATATAAAAATTGATGCACTTCATTGCATTGATTCTCTACAAGCAAATTTACCTGTCACAACTAAAATTGCACTCGTTAGCACAATTCAATTTGCTTCTACTCTCCAAGCCGTCGCAATCGAAATGAGAAGGGCTGGTTACGATGTCACAGTTCCTCAGAGCAGGCCTCTCAGCCCTGGAGAAGTAAGCAAATATTTGGGAAATTTGCTCATTTTATTGATATGTATCCATGCTTCAACCTAGAAAACATGTAGAATTCGACGAGTTTATATCAAGAGTCTTCAATTTTCTTAAATATTTTGATAAGAGCAAAAAACGAAAGAGTATTCAAATTGCTGTCAATAATCCAATGAATTGAAAGAAACTATGAACAATTATAAGAAATTATGAAATTAATGAATTTTATCTTCTTTTTTTAAATTTTATTTAGGTTCTAGGCTGTACAGCGCCTCAGATACGGTGCGCAGATGCTGTAGTGTATTTAGGGGATGGTAGATTTCACTTGGAGGCAGCGATGATAGCGAATCCAAAATTGAAAGCTTACCGCTATGATCCTTATGACAAAAGCATCACAGAGGAATTCTACGATCATGACAGAATGCGAAGTACCAGATGCAGTGCAATTGAAAATTCCAAAAACGCTGACAAATTTGGATTAATTCTCGGCACTCTTGGACGACAAGGAAATCCTGATGCTCTTAAAACTATTGAACGTAGAATTAAACTGTTGAAAAAAGATTCAGTCATTATTTTGTTGTCAGAAATATTTCCTGATAAGCTTAAACTATTCCTTGATATCGATTCCTTCATTCAGGTACATAATTAATCATGAAAATGAATTTTTTAGAATGATGTTATGAGAATTAACAAGTCGAATATATATTTTTTTTGTCTAAACTTAGAACTCGCGTTAAATTAATGATAATCTGATCTGTTCAGGTCGCGTGTCCGAGGTTGAGTATAGACTGGGGAACAGCATTTGAAAAGCCATTATTAACGCCTTATGAAGGTGCAGTAGCGTTGAAACTCGCCGAATTAGACAATGAGAAACCGTATCCGATGGATTTTTATGCTTCTGCAAGTTTGGGCCCATGGACGCCAAACCACAAACCAAAAGATTTGGAGAAACAGAACGATGCATGCTGTGGGAAATGCAAGGAGGAAAAATAGACCATAAGTTTAAAATAGGTATATAATAGTTGAATTTTTACTTTATATATAGTTCGAAGTCAATCCTCAATTGTGATGCTATTCTCCTTGTTATTAAGTATCTAAATCAATATGTACACAATATCTGGTTTTTTTCCGTATTTATTTTTCAGAAGGCAAAATGATTCTCCAAATTGAATAAAAAGAAGTACAAACTATAAAATTGTTATTTCTCTTTTCGACAAGCGTTTTTTCAGACTAGATTCGATGGAATTTGCATTTAGAATAGTTAATGAAATAAACAAAATTGTGAAGCAGGACGAAAAATAGATTCTTGCAAATAATTTGCAAAACAAAAAAGTGCAAATTAAACATTTTTGTACATAATCTTTATGGAAGATGATTTGAAACCATGGAAATATCTTCCAAATAAAATAACAAAAGAGTAAACATTTTTTAAATTGAGAAGTTTCAGTTTCCCATTCGAAAAATGCCCTCTTGACTGAATTTTATAGAATTTCCACTTAAAATTGTCTCTAAAAAGTGAATAATTCTCTAAAAAAAAGAACCAGAAATCGATTTGTTGATTATTGGTAGGACAGGAATGTTTGAGTTTTTAATATGTTCTTGTTGAAAAATGATTCTAAACAACGAAAAAATTCTGCAAACAAATAAGAGTAATAAAAACTCCTGATATTTAAGTTTCTTTTCACAGGCGGTTTTTTAGCCCAATTCTAGAGAATTTATGTTTGAGATAGGTAATAAAATAACTAACACTATGAATAAAGATAATAATAATCTATTTCATATATTTTTTTTATTTCCCGAGTTTGTGATTCATCTTTAATCAAATTATTTTTCATTGAAGAAGTCGAGAAATCTCATTTCTGTTATCGTGGCAATAATCATAATCCAGAATTTTAGGAGCCCACAAAAATGCGCACGCGTTCGTCCGTACCGTTTTGCGGATTTTGACGCGTCGCAAAGCACATTGAGTCTCTGGGTGTTATTGCTATAATAGATAGATAAGGGAGCTGCTGCCGCGTGGGCGAATGACGTCATACGCCCACCTGTAGCCGGCTAAACACCAAACCACCCCTTCTGCTTGCCGAAATAACGGGTGCTCAATACAAAACGTGAGAATTGTGATTTTTTTCAAAATTTCTGAATTTCAAATCTCCCGCGAAAAAATGTTAGGAAATGAAAAATATGCGCAATTAACATCAATCAAAAGTTTATAAAATGATCATATCCAATATCATTGTTAATAGACGAATGAAAAAAATTAAATTCAGTTTATGAATAAAAATATTGAATTTTAATAATTTCATATGAATTTTGAATCCATGAATTTTAAGCATATACGATTACTTAAATTATTTGAGTCTGGTAGCGCGGGAAATCGAAGATTTAAAATTCGAACTCGTGAATTTCAAATTTAATATTTGAAATCTGTTCAAAATCATCAAGAAATAATTCACAATCATTTTTTTCAAACACCCTTTGCGTATTATCGCGTAACGTATATATATTCGTTCATGCGCGTGTTTATAGTTAGCGGGGGTGAAAAGACGGCGCCGACCGCACCCCGACGTCGCGACATCAGTCGTCGCCTCGACGTGGCTCAACAAGTTTCCGGGTCTTTGGTATTCGGAAATTTATTATTAGTTTTACTATAGTACGGTATAATTTTCGATTTAAAAAAATATAAGGATTAAAATTAGTATTATAGATTCGAAAATTTGACGAAAATTTATTTTGCCGAAAATTTGCGCGTGTTACAAACAAAATCAAGAAAAAAGATTCAGGTTTATAGTAAATTAATTAAAATATTTTAATTACTGTCCAAATTAATTTATATCAACGATAGTCAGTGGTAATAACTCAAGAATCTTTTCGTTGAAAGCTGGTGAATATGAAATTATTTTAAGAATTTCATTAATACGAGTAGAAATATTTTATTTCAGTTTCAATCATAATGGATTTGAAATACTCTTCGAAGTCGACTCGAATTTTGAATTTCTGGGCTTTCATGTGGTTACTAGAACTTTGGAATTAGCTCTTACTCAAATTCTAAAAATTGTAGTTCTAGACATCTACATTAGATTAAGAAGCTGAATCAATCTAGGGATTCAAAATTACTTCCTCCATTCGAAACGGTTGAGAAGGCCGTTTGAATTAGTTTATAGGATTCAATTCCAGAAATTCAAATTTTGACAAACTAATTCAATTGAGAAGCTAATGAAATATATTAAAATTAGATTCCGGCTTTTTAAAAAATCTATTGAGCTAGTCTTTAGGATTCAATTCCCCAAAATCGTGGATTTAGAAACCTAAATTCGATAGAGAAACTTTTAAAATGTAAAATCATTTTTATGGTTCTGAACGATCCAAAAAACTTTTGAGCTAGTTTGCAAAATCGTATTATTCCGTTAAAAAATGAACGAAATGAATGGAAAAATAACATTTTTGTTTATTTAAAATTTATTTAAACTTTTGCATTAGTTTTCGTATCGTATCTCTATGAACTTAAATTCCATTGAAGAACGGCAGAAATATATTCAAAATGGTATTCCTGATTTTTAAGTGACCAAAAAAAACTTTCAAATTAGTTTTAAGAATCGAATTTCTCAAGATTCTACTTTCGGAAAACAAAATAATGATGGAAAAGTACATTGAAAATGATTGGCTTCCAAATATCAGATCAAATTTTCTGTTTTCATAGGAATTGATTAGTTTCTACTCGTTGACAATGAAATCTGGAGTAAGAAACGAAAACGAAAAGAGTCTGGAAGAAGATTGGTCTTCAAGCTCAACTCCGAAAGGGGGAAGAATAATGCGGAGAACATCAAGGAGAACAGAAAGACTTAACTTCAAATCCTCAAGAACATCACGGACCACCACACCCAGGGAACGAACTTTACGGCGTTTGGAAAGCAATGAAAGAGAAAGAATGAGAATGCACAGTTTAAACGACGCTTTTCAGGTATAATTTAAACCCAAAAATGGACAGTTTGGGAAACTTGCTACTGAAAATAAGCAAAGTCAACAATTTGTAGACTGAGAAAAGTTTTTTTTTCGGATTGCAATCAACAGAAAAACAATTTTCAGATACGAAAAAAACGTTTTTCTGATATTTACAATCGTTAATTTTGCTTCAGATGTTTAAAAAAGTTTTTTTTTTTTTAGTCCTTAAGAGAAGTGATACCGCATGTCAGCAAGGAGAGACGTTTATCGAAGATTGAGACATTAACGTTGGCTAAAAACTACATAGTAGCCTTAACGGATGTAATATGTGCAATGAGAAACGAGGATCAATCGAAAGACCAACAAATTCCTGAGGACCCAAGCGAAAGTGTATCGAACAGAGGAGCGGTTCGAGTGAAGATAAACTCTCCGAGAACTTCTTCCAGATCATTGAGCCCTGGGATGCAGAGTTTCTATGAAAGTAATGAGGAGAAACTACCGTGGGAAGAAGAAAACTCGGACGACGGTTGCCAGTCTTTCTGAAGAAACTGATCAATTGAAAAATGATGAAAAAAATAAATCATTAGAATAAAGGTTATTGACAATTATCTCTAATCAATATCGGAAGAGAGAAATAGCAGGAATATCGGCAAATTTTTTAGTTTAACGATTGAAATGTGCCAAAACTAGAGAAAAAGGAATAAAATAAAAAATAACACGCAGTATTGTAAACGAAGAAAAAATTAACATAATGATATATTGAAAATAGAATAGGTGAAAAGATATACTAAAATTCTAATTATGAATATGTAGGAGAATATTTTTAGACAGATTATATTATAGATTTTAATTGGATTTATTGAATCCAAATTAGAAATAATCAGATTATTTATAGCAGAGATAATGAAATTGTGAAAGAAAAACGAAAAAATAGGGTTCGAAAACTCAAAGCTATCGTATCTTCCGAATAGATTATAGAATGCTATATCAATTATCTAAAATATATTATATAGTATTAAAATACAAATATTTATTATATACCTATATATACAAATAATGTTTGTGAGTGTCGAAAAAATTTATAAAAAATACCAAAACTGATATACCTATATATTATCAAGAAGAAGCAAAGAAAACTAAAAAAAGAAACAAAACAAAAAAGGACAACTTAGGATAAAATACGTATTACATAGATATATTTACATAAAAACGGTTTTAGCGAGAAAAGAATTTCAATTTATTAATCAATGAAATTAGTTAGGTAAATAAGAAAGAATGAGAAAAATAGAACAAAATATTGTTACACAATTGAGGTGGTTGAGAAAAAGCACTTGCATATTCGAAAACATGATTTATAATATTAATGACATATATGTAAATCATCGGTCAGCTTACACCGAACGATACAGCCTGCGTATGTAATGTTTCAAGATCAACGAGGACCACCGTTCCAGTCTGAGAAAATCTTGGCACGCTAATAAGTCTTACGGTTTGTCCGTCTTCACCTATGAAAGTATTCATTGGTATATTAATGATTATAATGCTTTATCACGAAAGAAAAAATCTAATACTATTCACATGAAATGCAATTATTTATTTACCTTTCCACAAATTAGTTTCATACTTGTCCATATTACCAACAAAATAAATATCTGGACATTCTTCCATTATGAACGGATCTTTTTCATAATATGGATAAGATGATAAAGTGTCTGGCGCTGTGGGACAGTAATGTCGCCAATTTAAAGTTCTCTCAAGCCAGACGATCGGTGATATATTATCAACGTCACAAACTTTCATTATATCTTCAATCGGCTGGCCACTAGATCCGCAAACTATCCGAGAACCAAGACTACCAATGAATGGATTGCTAACTCCGTGCAAACTCTTAAATCTGAAAAAAAACAAAAGAAAAACGAATAACAAAACGATGAAGTTGAATTACAAAAGTTATAATTATAATATACCTAGACAACCTTCACTTTTATCTTATTTATTACCTAGATGATTTTGGCAGAATACATGGATGCAACGGCTGCTGAGGTATCATGTGATTTGAAGGATCAAACTGACCCGGCATTAAAGTTACGCAACAGGATTCTACAATCTGGCTCAAAAATGTATCAAATCGTTGCGCAGCCATCGCTGTTTCTTTCGCCGCCGCAGTATCTTGAGCCTTTCCACCCGAGTGACCTTTGCTCGTGTGGATCTCTGCGCTGCCTCTCACGCTGTTTCCTGTTACGAATAGATAATAGTACATGATAATTTAGGCTTGCAACGATTTCCCGTGGTAATTATCTCCGAAGATATTCTATGAGGATATTTCATAGGCCTTCTGGACTGCATTGTGAAAACTTCAATTACCGGCAATGATAACTCTGACGATAGAAGCGTCTTCTTTTTGGGTTTCAGAATCGCCTATCATACCATCTAAGAACTCGGTCAAGAGATTAAGCGCCAAGCTGTCAGCTCTGTTTGCTAAATCCAGACCAGAGATAAATAGGATTTTACCAACATTCTCAGAATTTGGCGTCAGTGGTTTATGAATGCACCCAGGAAAGCACCAGTCCTCTACCTGAGCAATTGAAAAAGATGTAATTTAGAGTGGAAACAAACGAAAATTAAAACCTTATTTGAAATCATGGCAAGACCAATTTAATGGCGAATTCGACTCCCTGACCTGGTGCGCACTGAGTGCATATTCTCCAGGTTTTTAACCAATGGGAAGACTAAAATACTAGGCAAACCACACTCAGGGCAGTGAGTCGGATTTGCCATAAGTAACTAAGTTAAATCCCTATGTTGGCTGCTCATCCGATGTAATTACTTATCGTAAGATTTCCGGTGATTCGCTGCTCCGATTAAAAATTTCCTTTTTTATCACCTTTTAATTATAGAAGAAGCTACTATCTTATAAATAAAGGATTTTTCGATACTCTGAGTCTTAGCACTTGTGAATGTGGAAATATACTGCACAGAATACAAGAATCCGATAATTTTTTGTACCAAACTATTAATACTCAGGTGTTTTTGTGACAGAATTAAAATATCCTCTGGTAGAACAGTAGGAACCTTGTTCTGAACGATTTAGAACGAAGAATTCTAAGTCGGAGTAACTGTATGTTCAAAATCTTGTTAGAAGCGTTTAAAAATGAAAATTATGAATAATTTTACTAACATCAAAAGTACCATCGTCCTTTTCCTTGCCAATGACAGCGCAAACGACACCAGTAACCATTTCTTTAATATCAACATGATTTCCTACGAGTTTAATCCTCAGCATTTCATCTTCCAAAAACAGTTGGTCTTTACTAGAGCAATAATTAGTTCTTGGAGCCGGTGGAGCTAATTGTTGTTCTTCGCTCAATTCGCGTAATATCGATGGCTTTAATTCTTGATGTTTGTAAAGCGTTCCAATAACCACTGATCGACACCCCTGAGCTTCTTCGAGGTCCGCGAGTTTGTAGATATTCGGATTGCCTGCATTCATTTATATTATCATTATAAGTGAATTTATATAACGAAAAGAAAAACAGTAATTTGTTTTTATGATTCAAATAATAATGCATTTTTTTGCTTGCATAATTCGAATCCTAACCCCATTTTTCGGTCGATTTTTGTATCAGCGTATCGGTGAGAGCTCGTAGCCTGATTGAATAAACATGTGAAAATTGTTTACTGAAATCTTTGGTACTATCGTGTTTGAATCTACTTGAAAGATCTTTGTATTCGATGGTTTTTCTCTCATATACAACAGGTTTTTCATCACTTGGTTTTGAAAGTAACGATGCAGAAGAACTACCGGCTTCGGTTTTATGCACCATGTTCATTACTCGTGTAAGAAAATTTTTAGTATTCGTTGCCTTTAGTATCGTAGAATTTCAAAAGTAAATTTAAATAAATAGATTCGTATGAACGTGCTTTCTGTTTTTTTTGTGTTATGTTCATTAATTATTGCGTATTGTAGTATAATAAATTCTTGGCCCGAAGACGCAGTAGCACTTAACCAAACCTAACCCAACCTGGCTTGTATCAAACTTGGTTCGTAAAAGTAAGAGAGACGGAACGATATTGGTGTCATGCTATCTTGTTATGGTCAGAACTTGAATAAGCTCTATCTTTTTCTTCACAGGCGACCCGAATTTCGGTTCACATGCGCGGTCTGTTAGGGCCATGTATATACCGAGCCGATTTGATGCGAATCAAGTACCGAAACGACCAATCATGTGCGGGGCTCCGAAAAAATTTCCGAGATCATCTCCGTTGATTCGGTTTATCTGAGGAGATTTGCGCGAGCGGCTTTAGCGACCGGAAGAGCAAGACGGCACCGGCAGAGATGAGCGTTGAGTGTACCCATCAGTATACCCTTCTACACTCAACGAGATGAGTCGAGAGATCGCCAACGGCCGCAATTCCGGCACTGAAGAGATATTTTTCTGGGTGGGCTTGGGAGCTTTCCAAGAAGAGACACGAGTGCGACACAACTACGGGGTTCGTAACTTGTGTTGGATCCCGTCAATCATGAAGCAGTGTTAAAACAGTGATCTGTACTATCGAGAGTGTTCTGCCTTTTTTCTTCTTAGCCGTAGATGGTATCAGCATAGTCTGTTTTGTCCTCAGCGTAAAATTACTGTGAAATAAGAATCAAATAGATACACAGCATCGGTTGGCAACGCTACATTGTTATTATTATATTGTTCGGTAAATTGATGTTGGACACTGCGAAGCTTTCATTCTTTTTTCTGCGTATAGATATTCGAATAAGAAATCGAGACTCAGAACAGCCTGAGAAGTGATAGATCCAAGTCTCGAACTTGCCGCTATAAAGGCACGGCAGTGGTGCTGCTATCGGGCGGTTAGGCGCAGCGTTCAGTGCTCACTGGGCAGTACGGGTCCCGGTGGACGACATTTTGAAAATTTCCGCGACGGGTTGATTACAAATTTTCGAATACTTATAGAAAATATGATGCAAATAGCGAGTTAAGGTATATTTATTTTTGTGTTCGTATGAAAAAGAGAAGCCGAAAGATGAGAAAAATATCACTTGTTCCCAGGCCGAAAACCCGGTTTTCAATAATACATGCAGAATAACTTATAGCTATATGCAGACTGCAGCATCATGAAGGGTGCGTTCCGAATGACACCCGTATGCGCTGGAGCGTAGCTGTTTCCCTTCCTATAGTGAGATGCATTTTCACCCGAGTCAATCGTCGCTAGCATCAAGTGTCAAAAGTCACGTGATTACAACTAAACAACAATTCATTACAATTGCATTCATTTTTGACACCAATAGAAGGCTCGAATTTTACTCTCGAAGTTGGCAAAACCCAATTCCAGAGTATAATCCGAGCATCCTATTGGTGTTAAAATTTGATGCAATTGTAACAAATTGTTGTCTAATTGACATCACGTGATTGTTTTTGGCACGTTGTAAATTCGCCCGGACGCTGAATCGGAACCGCCGCCCCAGTTGCTTGTGATCCGACTTCGTGCGGAATTCGAATTTCGAGGAGTTTTAGTATAGTATGCTCAAGTTATGTTGATTGCGCAGTTTGTCGTCTCGTTGATTATTTTTAGATTTGCTGTAATTTATACAGTACTATTTAACTTATATTTCAAAACTACACTTTCCTTCATTTGAACTTTATATTAGATACGTATTATACTTAATATCTATATATTTCACAATCAAATATACATACGAAGTATACATGCGGAATAAGTTTTTTTTGTTCGTAACATCTATTCGGCTATATAACAATATAATACGTGTATGTAGTACAATATACATAATATCGTTATAATATAAGATATCTCCGTACGCGTTAATATACGAATTATGTCTATAATACTAATAATATCAGTGATTATACATGAATAATAGTGCATATATCATATACGTGATATACAAATATTATCGTGAATTTTATTTTTTTCGACAATGGGATCGCATAGAAAAAAAATGTGCAACAATTTCGGAATATTACCAACTTATGGTACTATTTTCATCATCTACCATTTTTGTATTATTATTATTTACAAAGAAGTCAATAGTATGTCTACTGCAGAACCAGCAGCTCACAATGAAGATTATTGTTCTCCCGCCGGTCATGACGTATGTAATATATTATACTGACTAGATTCTTTGCGAGCCTTCGTCGCGGTACCTAAGTGTACTAAAGTATACCAGCGCAATAGTGTATGTCACGTAAACTATATCCTGGTAGACTTCGGTACACTCTGGTACCAGACGTGACCAAAGGCTCGCAAAACATATGGCCTATACATTCATACAGTATCTTCATACACATGCGAATGATTTAGAAAACAACGTATTGTAGAATATTATGTTGGCTGAAGTTTCACGACCTCAGCTCAATAAAATGAGGAAAAATACCAGATGCTTCGACACCGAAACATCATGTGAAACGCAATTTCAAATTTCAGAACAGTTAAATACTATTTTACCCGATTTCGTTGCTTCAACGTTTTGCAAATTTCATCATTATGTAGAATTATAACAATGCATCGGTTATTCCCGTTCTATGTTTGAGCATATTTTGAATTCAAAATTCCCAACAACATATAGTATGCTGCAGACATATGAGAAAAATGTTGAGAATTATTCAGTGTTATAATAAACTGTATTTTCTTAGATGCTCATGTGTTCAGGAATGTGGAAATTCAACTTGGAACAAAACAAAACAATACGAAACAGAAATAGATTTGCTTTATTTTATCAATCCTATGTGAAGAATTCTTCAATATCTTAATGTATTATGTATTCCTATATCTATTACAGACAATCAAAAATTGGATAATTAATAATAATGATGCATCATCACAGTTGCCAGCTAATATTACGATGATTCCTATAGAATCTAATCTGGGAGAGGAAAACTATATAGGTAATATAATTCGAATTTTTCTATCCATTTTCTCGCCGTTTATAATAATAATGTCAATAATAATGATTTTAAACATACATCTATGCTAGTACGTTCTATTTATTTTAATTTAATGATATTTCTTTCTTCTCTGGATTTCATTTCTCATTTCATTCTTTATATTCTAGCCATAGAATTATGGGCTAACGAGAGAAGAGAAGATTTTGAACTTATGTTATTCGCAAATCCGTTCGCTACAGAGAAGTCTGATTGCAAAGCGTTCAATGAGACGGAGGAAGAAAAACTCAGACATTTTATATACACTTGCAATTTCTATAAGGTAAAGTCAACCGTTTATTCTTGAACTTCAATTTACCTAGTACAGTGGTGATTGATTTTTGTAGAAACAGTATTCTCTTTATCAATAATCCCAATTTCAATTTGGTCCCCTCACCTCCCCATTTTTTTTAAGTTTAAATTTTTACCTCTCCATAGGACAACGACGAAAATATATCCACGCTTTTCGGTCGTATATTTACAGGCTGTTATTATTTTCTCATGAAAAATAAAGATGAACAATATTGGCAATTTGGACCAGTATTTTATAATACTGGCTATTGTTACTTGAATACTAAATTAGGTCTCCTTGCCAAGCCAAGTTTTAATCCTGAAAGTCCAGAATCGTAAGTATATTCTGCATATCAAGTTTCTGATATCAATTCACAGAGTATGTGTAAAATGTTGATTTTGAATTCAGTCAGCATGCTTGAAATCGGTGGTTTGAATCTGAAGAACATGAAAACAAGAGATATTTGAAACTTCTATAAACCCTTTTTTTTCATTTAGGACAATGAAGCTAATAATTTCAATCAAAGTACCGTTAGAATGTATGGAAGTACGTGCTCAGCTCTATCAGCTACAAGGAAATGTAGAAGGATCTATAAACGATATAAGAAATAACAGTATTCCAGAATCGCAGAAATGTTGGTTTGAAATGGTAAAATTGGGAGATCAATGAATATGATTTTTATCATCAATATTATCTTGTTTTTGAATATTCTTTACCTTGTAATCCAGCAAGAAATGGATATCTGAACAGAATCAATGATAAATGATTATTTAGAGCTGATTCTCGATTTATATATTTACAGATCGATAAAAAAGTTAAAAAGACGTGCGAATATTCTTCTATATTTACAGATCTTCAACTTATTGTGAGTGTATACAATTTCAATCACGATTCTTCACAATATATCAAACAAAAGACATGAATAATAGTCTGTGAATGAAAATTGTGCACTATATCCTTCTGTTCATTTGAATGAAAATTTCAATAAATATTTGGTATTTTCGCAGGTAGATGTTGGCGGTTATGATATATCCATGGCCGGTGGATGGACGGCAGAAGTTACATGGGACAAATTGCAGCCTGGTGGTGGAATTTATTATTTTCGTTTTACTGGATATACGCATAGAAAATGCAACTCCACTCACATTTATCCGAATTTAAATACTTGGCTCCCTATTGAGGGTGATATCTTGGTTTCTCTTGGTAAGTTTTTGTGGCATTTGAAATCCCAGAGTGGGATATCGGGCAATTTGCTGGAAGAATAAAGTTCGAACGGTTTTCATTTCATACTTCAATCCCAGGTCGTATGAATTTGACTAATGTACCGGATGTAACTACGATATCCGAAGATTTCTCTTGGTTGTTGACTACGTGTGGTCTAATCACAGTTGCCATCACCCTGATATTGTTTTACTGGATAAAGAAATATCATAGTCTCTTATGCAATAAAGATAGCAGAGAAGAGACAGCGGTGGAGAAGAGGGCATCTATAACACTATTGGATAATATCAAAGAATCTAGTGAAATTTTACTCATATATGGCAAGGGTTCTAGTCTGTTGATGAACCAAATAGACAAATTAAAGCAATACTTAGCAGAAAATTGCAGTAATTATTGCGTAAGTAGTATCCTAGTATTTTAATAATACTTGTTTTTATAACTAATGGCAATATGGTTACAGTTTTCTTCCAAATTTTTGAGACGATATTAATCTAATCATCGTTCTTTATGACTCTGGAAACTTACGATGAAGCTTTCAATCGATATGAGCCAAGTTGAGAGCGAAGTTTTCATAGATACTGGATCCAGCAGCTGCGTTTTACTCTGGCCTTGATCTTTTGATTCAAGGTTCACGACATGTATGCGACAAACGAGTGGAACAGAGTCTGCCAACTCGGGGTGGCTGGCTGGATTCAAGAGATGCTGAAACATGGAAGTAAAATTGTATGGGTCGACACGCCAGAGTTTCGTTCTTGTTTGAATGACAAATGGAAACAGTACAACGCGAGTGACTTTCGTGCTGCAGCCATTCCGTACGCCATTGCTATAGCGATGGACTCCTATCAAAATCCGGCAACTCAATATCGCCATCACTTTGTTGTTCGGTCCGTATTCTTTGCGAATTCTGTACATTGCCGCATAATGGAAATGGATGTGGATAGTTTGAACTGCAAGTATGCATTTCTCGAAGTTAGAATATATTTTTTTTACAGGGTGAAGGGATGTAAAGTTGAGGACGAAGACGATGATCCACTCCAAGTTGTCACGCCACACGCTCGTTATTACATTCCCGATCAGCTCCCGCTTCTTTGTGAACACTTGTGAGTTTCTAATTATTTCTATTGTCACCGAAACTCTGAATTTTTCTATTTTGGAATAATGTTCGTGGGTTCCGGGATCTGAGTTAAATCTATTTCACTATCATTAGAAATTGTAACTTTGATTTTGGTTTATCATTTTATTCTTACAGGAAAGGGCTTTCGAATGAAAAAGGAGAATTCAGTCCCAGAGAATAGGACTACGTGTGCACTTGGAAAGGTGCAATAATTTAAGCTGGCCTACATTTCTTGCCTGGAAGAAAAAAAAAATCTTCAAATTTGTCAAAACAGAGAATCAAGATTGATTTTTCACAATCATCTCATTTATACATACACAATTTATCATAGTAAGTAGACTATTTGAGTTAAGTTCCATTATGAACTATGTAATTATATGAAGCAAGCTAGCGTGAAGATGTGATCAGCCCTGCTGCATATCAATTACTGAAGAAAAACGATTCATTATTGAGAGCACAGGATCATATTGTTATCTCGATTCTATGCGGATAAGAGTTGTTGAGTCGTAATTGTTATTTATTCTAGTAGATATGTGTTGTTTGATCTCTGTTTATTCGTGATGTTCGGTTTTCCTGGTATCATAGGTAGGTCAATATAAATTAACGCAAAGTGTGATAATTTCTATCTTTCTCCTGGGTTCACGTAATCAAATACGCAATTCCATTCGCAATTTGTCCCATTCCATCAATGTCGAGTTCTGGATTTTATTCTTTCATTGGGATGAAGAAAGAGATAGGAAGATGGTAAAATGATCTCATTTTTTCAAGACCGAGTTCATTGACTATGATACGACGTCAAAATTTCAAAGTCCTTTCACGATGTATGTTCTGATATTCTCAAGTTGGAAGGAAATGAAGACACCCCCCTCATACAAAAGAGTGGGATTAGGGATTATAAGAAATGACACATATCTACAAACATCTACGATCAGTATACAATGAAGTGCATCTATCTATATAATGTAGTTTATTCTTTTATTCTTCTTACGTGAGGAGATTTTGAAAAATACGAATCTTCCTGGAATTAAGTATTCCTAAATTCTGTAAATTTTTTTTTTCGGGTCCTGATTTCTACATATCTATTATCATTTAATCAAATAGTGGAAAAAGGCAAAATTTTCCTATCTTATTTCAAACAGAGTTCATTTAGTATGATACAACGCAAAAATTTCGAAGTTCACCTCTTCTAAACCAGCCGAACAGGAATAGAAAGGCTTCAGCTTTTTTCTCATAATCTCTTTATTCTTATTATTTATATTTTCAACACCTGGAAATCAAAGTAAAAGTAAGCCGATTACAAAAACTATTTACAATTTTTACATTCTCAGGAGTCTTGATCTCATCACTCCACTCACTATATCGCTCAAGCATGTGCGAGTGAGAGCTGAGCACCTACTTCTTTTTCTCCTGACGGGTACTTCAATTTCGGTAACCACACATTTTCCATGTTCAGGTGTGCACAGAAATCACGAGCACCGGGCCCCGCTAATTAAATAATTCTGACACCCTAAGCAAAGAGAGAACTTGACGCGGTGGTATGGAGCCCGTGAGCAGAGAATCGCATCAATTAAGCTACGATGATATCACTTCAAGGGGCTATCCACTCGGGAAGTCTTATGCTGCTCTTAGAAGTCTTTGAAAGTCTTCGGAAGTCTTGGGAGACACTAAAAATCTTCGGAGGTCAGTTGGATGTCAAAGAATGCCTCATGGAAATCTTTGGAACCCCACGGACTTCTCTGAAATTCTTTGGAAGTCTTTGGACTATTTTTGAAAAGTCGAACTTCAGTCAAGCGGATAGAAGTTCTAATCAAAAATATGCATCAGGATCTACTGGAAAGCGACTTCCGTAGGCGAAAACAAGTCGCATTGCGCTCAAGAATCGGCCCCATATTTCGAAACCACCGCGGATTTTTGAGACGCGTGATTTCGTTCATGTTTACGATCTTACTTTTCTTTTATATCGCGGTTGGCCCTCCCGCGTTTATCGGGTTTTGGTTAGAAGGAAGCCGCCGAGTGCGATGATATGACGATCACCGGTTCGTCGGCGACCGGCCAAAATGTGCGATATTTCCTACGGGGAAATTCGCCAGGTTTCAGGCGAACACCGAAAACCGTTCGCCCACTTGATGTCTGAGCTGCGACCATCAACTTTCGCTGTCGTTATTCACTCTCTTCGTTATAAAGTCACACGCCGATATGATACTTCTTTGTAAATTCGGCTGGCTATACTTCGATAGGGAAACCCTGACTCGCAGACAACAAATTGAATGAGAATGTATATTAAGTTCCGCATAAAAAATGAAAAATCCCATATCCGATCAAACGCGAACCCAATCATATATAGATATCTGACATTGTTAGTAATTATTATTAACAGACCTGCGGAGTCTGACGCTGATTATTTCCACGAAACCACATCGCCGGATTGACGCGTGCCGATGCACGCGGTGCTATAAAGGCCCTCATGCTAAGAATTATGTTAACTGCCGTTGTGATTGCGGAGAAAGCACGCTACATGAGGATCTTCCGTGTGGAAAGAGTTTGTGAATCTGCCGCGTTTTGTATACCATATTTTCGAAAGAGTGGGAGTCTTAGGAGGCAGCAAAGTCGGCGATGGTCGTGGTGAAAAATTAGGGTGGTGGGAAAGAGGAAAGAGTTCCGCGTCTACTTTTTCCACTACATTATCACCGTGCATGTAGTCCACGTATTCTATATTCGTCCGTGAAGCTCAAGCGTCTGCAGCTGTTTCTCCGGATTATTCTATATGCCCATGTAAGGGTAAAATTAATTTCAAACATATTCCAGACAAAATAAAATTTATGTGGGGCCTGCCATTCATATCAAATCAAACGGTTTATTTCTCTTCGAACTTTTCGAAGCTCAACTACCACTTCAAAGTATTATTTATGATTTCATTCAGATTTTCCGCTGATCCGCCCCAAGATTTGGTTACGGCATAACCCCTCACTATATTTGGTTTCATTCTTTCCCTTCGGTTCTGAATAGCTGATAAGAAATGAGTTTTATCATTTTTATGGCCGAACAATGCTCTCGCCAATATAGCTAGAAGACATCTTCCGATGAAATTCGGTTGAACTTTTATCTTCAATTTATTACAATTACGCAAGCGAACATCTTTCGCATGGCGCGAACTTCCGATGTCCCTACGCGATCCAAGAAACTTTTCCGACTTTACGTGAGCATTGGTATTTGCCGTAGCATTCCGAGACAGAAGCATATCAATTTAAAAATTATCAATGTTATTGTGTTGGCTTATCTCATATTGGTAGATTACATAATTTATATTATGGCCCGTATTATGAAATTTACGATTTCAAGGATAGCAGTACATACTTTACATCATCTATTTCGAGGATTCAATTTGACTGTGGTGTTTTTTAAGTGGGATTCTAATCTTTCAAAATGCGTTCAGAATGCATGCAGATTTGGCATGATGTCTTCGATACATTCTAACATTGCCAGACATGCAGACATTTTATTCCGCTGTGTGAAACAGATACCGCGCGTTGTACCACACAATTACACTCAGGTTACGCTAACCGATGACAACTTACGGATATCAATGGACGAAATGTACTTCGGTTGAACGGTCATTTCTACGTATGATGAATGTTCAACTTGGAACACCTCGTCCGGTTTTTCACGTAAATTCGTATTTGTGCACTGCGGCTTTCAGGGGCCATAAGCAATACGGAAAACCGATCATGATGGAAGTGCGTGACATCCGTTACAATGCCGGTTTCGACCTAAAATAAGAATAAAATTATAGCACGCGTCGAATGCAACCGAGATTACGGGTCAAAATCGTTCGCACGCACGTCACATATCTGACGGTTCGTCGGTTTCGTATCAGTTACGAAAATACCCGCGTAGGACAATTTATGGATTATGATTTCACTGTCTGTTCATCCTTGACGTAGACTTGACACATCTATAGTGTCTCATTCAGCCAGCTGGTTGGGTTTTTGAAGATAGGTTTTTTTAAATTATTTTTCATGCATGTTTCCATGCTGGTCCACACCAGGCTCACGACTCAAACACTCTCCTCAAGTCGTCCATGGGTCCTCTGACTCTTCTGGAGACTTTCGATGTACTCAAAGCTCCTCCGAGTTCCATAGCTGCATGGGAGACCTTGGATGCATGTTTGTCTATCCTATGCACCTCTCTAGAGTTCAAGAATTTATCACCAAACCTTCACTCATTATAGTTTGTGGTTTGAGTACTGAGATATACATATATATATCAGTGGGTTTGCGGGGCATGAAACCGCTAATAATTTTGTAAATGAATTGAGGATTGACGTCGAACGGAAAGGAAAATCGTCAAGCACGCGTCGCTATGTACACCCCGCGCGTGGCATCCGTTCCGGGTCCGCAGAGTAGGGCTGATGCCCGCCCGTCAAGCAGCGGATAACATATATAAAAGGAAAGATAAAATGACCTGTCAGTAGATTCAATGCAGTTCGCTGAAAACCAGTCCTCGAAAGCTGTTAATTTTGGCAAAGTAAATCGCTTGTGATAATCGGGAAAAGACACATATTCAAGTTACCACACCGATTTCTCTTCAATTTCTACATTAAAAGACAACAGAACCATAATGAGCATTCAGAATATGGCGAAAATCACCGTCTACCTTGTTTTCACTTTTGCCATTTGGGTTTCGATGGCACACTTTGGGAGCACCGAAGGTAACAATTGGGCTGTAGTTTGCGTGAACGATCGCACAATACCATTGGGATCAGCGGACGCGTTGCACGAGCTTTGCACAGATCAAAGTGAAAATGCAGCCGATTATTGTATCAGCTTGGAAGAGCGCATCCAGAGCGTTAGTATATCACTTCGCAGAAAACCGTATCGCGAAGCCAAATGCTGGCAAATGAATGTCTCCGAAAAGTTCTGAATTTATAACAATACCTATATGAGTAACGATGATTATCCCCACTCTTAGAGTATTATTCATTCTATTCATCATTCAGTACGCCATATTTATTATATTTATGACAGTATTTATTTTCAACGTTTTTATAATTAATCTGATGTATTAAAACGCCGAGTAGATTAGTGTTACCATATTTTTAAATGTAAAAAAAAAGGCTCGAACATTTCATCTCGAATAATGTGTTGTGAACTAGATTAGGATCATGTTTGTTAAATTCAAAGATCAATTACAACCAAAATGGAGGAATGATAGTGAATCAAATTTGTTGTTCAAATTGTAAAATACTACGGACCGTATTAGTATCTGCTGTTTCAGCCTGGTGCGAAAATTTGTAGTATTGATTTCGGGTTGTGCAACGATGATCAGCAGGATCAGTGTTGTAAAGTACCTAGGTACAAGTACCTTTTTCTGTAAAGTACCTAGGTACAAGTACCTTTTTCTGTACCTAGGTACTTTTCTAATCAGGTACCTTATGTACCTATACCTAGGTACATTTTAAGAGTATCTCTACCTATTTTTGTGTTTGAAGGTACAAGGTACTTCTATCAACATGAGAATTTTCGAGAAGTTCACCGTCTCATAACTCATAATACATTATATATACATCAATACCGCTAACCGCCATCTGAAAGGAGTCGATATGAAACTTCCTACAGGACCTATTTCCATTACTTATTAGTTATTAGTACTAATGACAAAATTCATGTAACCATATCATTATTAATTTTACCAAAATAATTGCTTGAAAACAAATACCCGAAGTAATGCAAATTCAGCTCCTCCATCTTAGAAATGCAGTAATGAAGTAATAAAATAATGTTTAATAATTATCCATAGTTTATATAAAGTTATATTAGATTCGAATAAATTTTATTTTTTCCCATATTCTGTTTAATCCACATACTTTTTCAATTTCGTTAAAATAAAAGAAGTACCTAAGTACCATTAACTAGGTAGATCTCAAGTACCTATACCTAGGTAACATTCTTCAAATAGTACCTGTACCTGTACCTAGGTACATTATATAAAGTGCCTTTTACAATACTGAGCAGGATGACGCATTAGTCACGCACCGGCTTTTGTTATTCGACTATGTCCGTGGTTATTCCTTACGTTGTCGATTTAGTGCCAGCAAATTTATAAGACTCAAATTTTCAGCGCCACTATAGCCATTACATATCTTACAATGAAACGGTTTTATGAAAGAGGAAATTCTTGAATACGAAGGTCAAAAATATAACGCCAATACGAAGTTAACGTTTCGGCCAATTGAAATTCTGCTGTGATGGTCGCCGTAATTAAGATTGTCCATATTTTTGTTGTAGTTCTAATAGATCTTTGTATGCGCTGTAGAGTTTCGTCTCGCTCGTATCTTCTGGTCATACTTGTTCTTTTCTACTCTAAGTTTATGTTTTTCGACATGGTTTACTGAGTTTGGTTTTTTTTTTCTTTCGTCGCTGTAGCTTGATTATGTTGTAAATAGAAAAATGTTCAACTGGTTCGGAGGAAGGCCCTCACTTCGGGGCGAAACGTCAACTCCCTAATGGCGTTATTTTTCACCTTCATATCCAAGAATTTTCTCTTCGATTGAATTTGCGAGGTCGGGGACAAAATTTGTCCACAAACAGTTTTGTGAATGGCGGTTAACCCACGACATTATCTTTCGCATCAATGACGTTGCTTCGAAATGTATAACGAACTACATGATGGACTCAACCAACCTCTTTACGTCGGTGTCCGTCTATGAAATAAAATCGGGATCGTAAAAACTGGAATGAGAGAAGCTAAAGTGTATGCTTGGGAATGTTGATTGCTATTATTTTCTCATTCAATGACTAATTATGAAAAATTGGTAATTTATATATGAAAAAGAATTCGAAGATGAACTCTCTTCAATGAGATTCTTCTATTGTTATTCATTATTGCAAATGAAATCGGAATAACAACGATTTTACTCAACCCTCTGTAAGAAAAATCAAGCTACGCTATCAGACATAATTCATGACAACTTTGCAAGTTTTGCACATTGCATTTGAAAGCTATCTGATACGTTTCAGGAAGATTACGGCAATTCCATTTATTTGTAACAGATTGTAATGTTTCTGAAACATGATCGGTCGAATGTCTTCTCAATGCCAGTGCTAGATGCATTTGAGGTTCTTTATATTACTCAACAAATTCGTAACTATTTCTCAATCAAGGCGGGCCGTAGATATGTATGAAGAACAACGGGTGAAATAGTGAAACGAGCTGAAATTATCAGTTTTACGTATTGCAGGTCACGTCGATAGTATGATAGTAATCTACTTCATGAATTGTTCGCTATTTTTTTGTCACTTACCAGCCGATGTTAGACTTGGTCGTGTTTTCACAATATATTAGTACTTTTTTAAGATTGGGTGTAAATCTCTGGGTAATCGCAGTGGACATTTTTGTACAAAGCCAATTTGAACGGGCTAGATCACACTTCAATTTACTCATCCGACGTTTCCTCTGCGATTTTTGTTCATCAAGTCATTCTGTTTTTTGTGTAAGAGTTCAGTTTCAAAAAAATCCTCCCTAACTCGAAAACTTTCGAGTAGTTGACGAAAACAAGTGGGGAGGACAGGAAGAGATGTATTTTTTCGTGCCGAAACCGGTAAAATTCTTGAGAAATTCTTTGAATGAGCAAAATAAATCAGGTTCGTTTTATCAAATTTTCGAATTCTACCTGATTTATACGGTTAATCTGATTTTTGGTTCAAATGTTTGACTGTGATCCTGGACTCATGGATGGTACTGCGTAACACTCAATATTACAGTAGGGCCTCGCAGCTTTTATATGGATGGTGCGGACTGTAATAGGTGGAGCATTCAATTCAATGTGTAGGAAAATAGGGATGTTAAATTTCGGAAAGTATAAAAAATTGAATATTACACTTCTCAAATTATAACCAGCAGGATCGGGAATTCTTTCGGTTATGAAGGGCATGGGAAAAATAAATCAGGTTCGTTTTATCAAATTTTCGAATTCTACCTGATTTATACGGTTAATCTGATTTTTGGTTCAAATGTTTGACTGTGATCCTGGACTCATGGATGGTACTGCGTAACACTCAATATTACAGTAGGGCCTCGCAGCTTTTATATGGATGGTGCGGACTGTAATAGGTGGAGCATTCAATTCAATGTGTAGGAAAATAGGGATGTTAAATTTCGGAAAGTATAAAAAATTGAATATTACACTTCTCAAATTATAACCAGCAGGATCGGGAATTCTTTCGGTTATGAAGGGCATGGGAAAAATAATTTGGTAGCAATTAAATATGCGACTGGAGAAGATTTCATTCTACTATTGCATGATGAGAGTTAGTGTTGAGTACATTCGTGCAGGATTACTTAGGCGAAAATTATTGCGTGTGTATCCCCCCTCCCCCATACAATTGTTCATGCCCGGAAGATGAGAAACTGCAGTGTCTGATAACATTTATCGATACCTGCAATCATGCGGTGACGTTTTTGATGAGAAAAATTCGGCTTACGTGCTAGTGTTTGTGAACATACATACCGAGATGATTCCTTAAAACTGAACAGTCAGGCAGGCATGCGCGCGGATACCGTCGGTGCGGTTAACTGGCTGATAAATATCAGAATGTGAGGCCGCGCAAAAATCAAAACAGTGAATAGGAGCATTATTGAACACATGCGCAGTTGAGTGGTCGGTTTCAAGGAATCATCTCAGTATAGTGCAATATAACGAACGAGTACACGAACGCGCAGAATAAAGTTCGCGATTCGAAGATGTCTATTAATAGTCGAATTATATGCATTCTTTGTCTTCTGTATCATGTGTCGACTGTGAAAACCGTTAACGTGAGTATGCGACTATGTACAGCTGTATATGGGGCATTTCAAATGAAACCAGCGAGTGATCTCCCTCACCCCCTACAATTTTTGTCGCTTATTTTTTTTGTATGTGGTGAATACATCATTCGGAGTCATTATATATATGGTAGTGACTATGATCGGACTAGCCGAACCAAAGTTGTTAGTAAAAAGACAATAAGAAACGCATGAAAATTGTTGGTAAAAAGACAATAAGAAGCGCATGAAAATTGCAACTTTGGTTCGGCTAGTCCGATCATAGTCACTACCATATATTTAATGATTTTTGATTTTCAAATTCCGCACCTAAAAACAGTAACTTTTTCATGATTAGAAAGTGGGCCGAAGCCTGCCAATATTAATGATTTTCTGTTAACAAAATGATTTTCCTGATGATATTTTAATTCCATAGTTGTTGAAGGAACATACCAACTGGGAATTTAACAACGAAATATCAGAATGCCCCGTCGACGGTATCAGTCAGGATGTAGTGTCTGACCACAATGGAAAGGAAAGTGCGATGATTATTATTGTTACTATTGTATGTAAATAAATTGGTAATCGTAGTGAATTTTTACATAGTATATACATATATATGTATATACATATATACCGAGATGATACGGTGAAAGTATACGCTCAACAGCGCACGTGTGTCAAATAATGCACTCCTATTGGCTGTTTTGATTTTGCCGCGGCCTCACATTCTGCTGTTTCTCAGTGCAGCCAAACCATTTATTTGTCATAATACGCGAAACGCGATCTGTCAAACTACACGATGTAAAATAGGTTAGATATGTGCCCCGTTCGAGTTATGGATTCTCTGATGAAAATGTTATCTCTCATGACCAATTCAAATTCAGGTTATCACGTTGAATATCATAAGAATTTCATGTTTAGATATTTCATTATATAACACAAATAAGCATGGGGTGGCTAGACTGAATTGAGACGTGAACATCCTCGCGCATGCGCTGTTGAGTGTATACTTTCACCGTATCGTTTCGGTATATGGATATTTCTCCGCAATATTGCAATATTGTCGCATCAATCAGGTTACATCTCTGCAATATTGCGGTATCGTTGCGTTATTCCTGCAATATATTTCTGTATAAAGACATGCGTTGTGTGGGATACAACTTAATAAAACTGAATGATGCGATTCATTTCAGTATTAGAAGTTACGGTGGGAAAAGTAAAAAGAGATTGTATACTTGCGCTCTTCGCAATACCACGCGCGAATGCATTCGAATGTCCACGATCTATATCATCCAAAAATAAAAATCTCCGACAATACATCGGGATAAAGGACCTCACAGCTAACGTTAGTATACATACCTATACTAGTTATTAATGAATTATCTTAATCGAATGACTATTTTACTGCAGTGGTGAATCAGATAAACCGGTTTTTCTTCTCTCCTTTGTAGTCTTCCTTCCACCGATATGTTTATAACACAATATTTACTGGATGCTATTATACAGTGATTATAAATTCAACGTATGCGAATTTCATGGTTGGTCCTAAGTTTGTTCGAACGAGTTACGAGTTTAAAGATTTAATGAAATTGACCGTTTATAATGAAAAAACTAAACCCGATGACGGACCAGATAGGTATGTGAGGTTTATTGTAATAGTTGGAAACTCAATGTTCTCGTTGAATATCGATAATTGTTCATTGGACTGTCAAATATCGCATGATTCTTGCCTAATTGCGATATAAATTTCTGGCGCAGACACCAGACTTGTGGAAGTAATAATTTCTGGTTTTTTTTTCTTTTTTTTTTTACATCTACTGTACATTTCATGCACAGTCCGAAGATACTGAAGAACTCAGTCAAAGTTCCATTGAATTGTATTCAAATAGCAGCAAAATTGTACGTATGGAATGGAAAAATAAAAAATGGAATGGATCAAGACGAAGCTTTGATATGTGAAATTATGAAAGACACAGCAAACAAGAAACAGCACTGCATAATTGATAGTGTAAATATATGATCAATTAGTGAAACACTGTATCACATCGATACATGCACGTACTATAAATTCCGTTTTTGTTTTGTTGTCTTTCAATGCAATTTCTAATCTCCTAATTACGACTGTAATAGAATGGCCATAAGCAGTGTCTGGAATCAAAATTGACTGCAATGCCTACAATTGAGGCAAGTGAACGAATGTTTTGAGGCGGGGTAATCATTGTAATAATGTAGACAACTTTTTACAGTTAATTCATAATATATAATATTATCATAAGTAAAAGAACGAAGTGAATTTTTAAAGGTAACTGGTCCAACCACGGCGACTACGACTGGGGAATGGACGGTAGATTTGAGTTGGGAAAATTTATCACATGGGGCTAGCGCATACTATATACAATATGAACCACTAATTCATGGATGTGATGCGTACCTGAAGAACAACCGTCTGATGAGTGATGTAAATACGTGGCTACCCGGTGACATCGGTGTTTTAGACAAACGAGGTAAGTTGGCAAGTTTCATTATTGAATCGAACCGTTCAGAATCTCATTTAATCTATAACTAAAGCCTACTCGACCATTTTCAATGGCTGCAGGTACCGTTACTGCCAACAATGCAGGAAGGGCGGCCGTGGAAAATTTTGGCTTCGATTGGAGCACGGTTGCAGTAGCTCTAGGTATTCTCATAGGGGCGGTAATAGTATTATACTGGATACGCAAATATCGGAAAGTTTTGTTTGGTGAATTTGGCAAAAGAAAGAATTCGGTTACGGAAGAGGAACCTCCGCAACAAATTATTGACAAAGAATCGAATAAAATTTTACTCGTATACAAAGATGGTCCCACTTCGTTGATGAACGAAATAAACAGAATGAAACACTATTTGGAAGAAAATTGTCCCAGCTGTCAAGTAAGTCATCTAAAACTTTTTATACGTGAGTTGTTTGAGTTGCTTATACTAAACTCAAGGGTCGCAAAAGCTGACGTTCAGCTCCTCTGGATATACAGCGGCACGGGGGGTTAATAACGACGAGTCCGATCGAATCGTTTATTATCCGTACGGATTCGACCCCAACAGCAAATTGAGGTGCACCGAAGATAAGTTGAACTAATAGGAGACCGCGATCCGTTCGGTTCGCAAGCCAAGTATTACAGAATAGGGATCCTGTTGAGCCCAGAGACTCGACGATAGCTTCAAGAACCAGAAATCTGAGTAGCGGAGCCGTATTTTTTTTTGTGCACAATTCCTGAAGTATTTGCGATGTAATGAGCACAATTATCATTTTATTAGACTGTGGTAGTTCACAGTGTGGCCTCCTATTGAAAAAAATTCATAAATTTGTTGTTCTTACTTGAAATTGTTTTGCTCTTTCTCAGGCTGATTTTGAATTGGCATTGTTGAATTTGTATCCATTATTTCCGGAATACAAATTCACGTTGGGATACTTATGTTCATTTGATTGATTCATAGTGTGATATTTGTTAATAGTATGAAAATATTCACGCTAATAATACAAATCAAACAGTGTGGGTCTACTTAATTTCGAATTCAACAGCCGCTCGCGTTGGACTAGATGAAATATTGCGTAAATTTTATGAAAGGATCGATCAACTAGAGCGAAGAAATGTTTCGTTGGTGCATGTGAATCTGCTTCGTCGATTTGAGAAAGGAAAGTCTTCGTTATTATTATCATGTTTTGATACCATTTTGTAATCTGCAGATTGTGATAAAAAGGGGATATGATCACCGTTCTAGTATAGAATTGGGAAGTGTCAAGTGTAGGGAATTAATCGGCAAATTATGCACGTCGCATAAATTACTCAGTTAGAGATTAAGGGGACCAGTAAAACGAGAAAAACAAATTTTTTAAAGAGATTTTTCCGTTTTTTATTACGGTATATGCTAACTCAGGGGCCTCTACACCTGTAAAAAAGTTGGCGTCGACGAAATCGCGCAAATAATGGAGTTACCGACCGAAAACAATCATCGCGAATTCGCGATCTGGCGCAAGTGGCGCTCTCGTTTTATTTTCATGCCACCCGCTTGATTTGTCACTCGCCATAAAACTTTTGGAGTCATGTTCACATTCCCAAAATTTCAAATCTTTCTGTATCAACTCTAGAGAAAAAGAAAAAATACTTCAGAAATAGCCATTGGGGGGGAAAAAATTATTCTTTACCGCCAGCCTCATCTTTCTCGCCCTACGGCGGAAATAGTATTTTTCGAAACGCCGTGTGAGAGGTCCGATTTCTCGATTCTTTCGTCAATTGATTCCAGATTCACGACGTTTACGCGACAAACGAGTGGGACAGGCTCCGCAACCTCGGGGTAGCTGGGTGGGTTCAAGAGCTGCTGAAAGACGGAGGTAAGATCGTTTGGGTCGATACACCGGAGTTCCGTTCTTGCTTGAACGACGAACGGAAGCAGTATACCGTGGGTGACTTTCGCGCCGACGTCGTTCCGTACACCGTTTCCGTTGGCATAGACTCCTACCAAAACCCCGCAACTCAATATCGTCGTCACTTTGTTGTCCGGTTAGTGTTCATTGCAAATCTTCCACATTGCGGCGAGGTTTGAGATGGATGTTGATAGTTCGAATTTGAAATATGCATTCCTCAATGTTTCTCATAATTCTCTACAGGGTGAAGGGATTCGAAGTTGAGGATGGAGACGAGGATCCTCTTCGGGTTGTCACGCCGCACGCTCGCTACTGCATTCCTGACCATCTCTTCCTTCTCTGTGGACAATTGTGAGAGTTCATCTCTTTCATTTTACCACTAATGATCGCACTTTTACTGTATCAATGATCGCGGTTCATCTGTTTATTCTTGCAGGCAAGCCCCACCAACAATAGTTTGAACATGACAGTAACCGAAGCAGTGTTGGGCAAAAACTAATCGATTGATATTCGAGTAACGATTATAATTTGTATTTGTCAATCTCTGGTATTACGATAACTGTTAATTGCTGATAATTTGACTAACGATTGTACGAGTTTTTTGAGATTTGTCATCGTCGACAATTAGAATAGCGATTACATTTGTGATCAATAATCACCGACGATTACAATAATTCGTCTTGAAGATTTTCCGGGTACTGGCATAGCGGGTTTGGTATCAATGGTACAGGATTGAATCTGGGAACTCAAATGCTCGTATTTCTTCTACGAGAGCAATGGTGCAGCATAGAAGAAATAGAGGATGGATCTCTGATTTGTACGACGCAGCAATTCGTTCCTATACAAAAATGTCATTCACAAGTGAATTTCATTTTTTCCTTCATGTGGTTACAGGAATAATTACTCATGGGGGTGGCGTTGTTGTCACCGTTGCTCTTAGTGGTACCGCGATGATGAAGAATAGCGCAAATATTTGTCGACGATTACAGAATCGTAGTCCAGCAGGCTCCGCAATCAACTTTGTCTGCACGCGCAACATAATTTTTTCACATCGTCTTCGGGTGACTATCTCAAGTGTTTAGTGGATTCCTCAAGTCATTCACGGGTCCTTTACATTCTCCTGAAGAATAGAATCATCATGAAGAACATGACAAGGGTGAGACCCTTTTCCTCGTTCTGGCTTTTGCTATATCCGTTGCAACGGTCGACCGCGGACCGCATTCCATTGATTCATGCGACAACCGAGTGGGGCAGGGTCAACGAGCTTGGGGTACTCGGGTGGATTGGAGACCTGCTGAAAAATGGGACTAGAATCATATGGCTCGACGCGCCGGAGTTCCGTTCTTGCTTGAACGAAAAACAGAAGCAGTCCACTACTGCTGGTGACTCTCGTGTCGACGTCATTCCGTACACCGATAACGTGGCTATAGACTCCTTCCAAAACCACGCGACTGAATGGCGCCGACACTTTATTGTCCGGTCAGTAGGTATTCGTTGCAAATCCTGTACATCGTACCGAGATTGGAGTCGATATGGATAGTATGAATTGCGAATCGTTATTTCCTTCCGTGATAGCGGACACAGAATTTCAACGGCTAGTTGGTACGAAAATCGGCGTGTGAACGACGAAGAAGAAAGATTGCGAGTTGTTACGGCAGCTGCAGAAATTATTCGCGAAGACGTTAGATCGCGGATGTTCGAACTAAATAATTATTCTAAATCGCATGTGGTTTTGGAAAATGTCGAGAGCGATGTACAGCAAACTTTGAATACTCTTCTACGATTAATTATAACTGAGAACTAATGCGGGAACGAGGGATACAGGTTCGCCGTGTACGAATATTGCATATGCGATCATAGCCGCAACTAGGCCGATATAGGAAGATATTGATCCTATACATTGTACCGAGATTGGAGTCGATATGGATAGTATGAATTGCGAATCGTTATTTTCTTCCGTGATAGCGGACACCGAATTCCAACGGCTAGTTGGTACGAAAATCGGCGTGTGAACGACGAATACTCGTGACTTGATACTCGTGACAGACTAATTATCACGACGAAATTTAGTTTCCCACAATTTTGGTAACCACCTTTTTTATTGTCGGACCATCCGGAACCGAGATTTTTGCGAAAACCCCGTCTTCTGGTTCATATTTCACGGAAAACGTTGCCGTTCCGGACCTCCGCCGATGGGGAAAACTTATAGTATGTCAAAATGAGCCCCAAACTGATCGTAGATTCCAGATTTTGGGATCCACGTGGCTTTCCACCTCTTCGCAATTTCTCCACGTTTCATTTGGGAAGCTGGCTGAATTGGAAAGGGCTCGCTTGAATCTCTCTTCAGTCATGCATCTCTTCCCACGACTCCTTACACTGCACCTTCAACGTACAATAGTCAGCCGTTTATTCTCAACAATTCACCATACTCGTTATTAGTCTCTCACTCGTCCATTCACTTTTTATGCCGCAAACCCATCTTCAGATTTTCGTCTTTGGGTGCACTCTCAGGTGCTTCAAACGAGGATGAACCCGAATAGCATTATTATTCTTTGATTGCAATCCTGCCAAGGAAGTGAAAGTTTGAACGTCCCATTTTTTTCTTCTGATTGATATACAATCATCGATCCAACATGAGACTCATTGGATTTTCGGGACCAGTTGACTCGTGTCGGCATGTTCAAAGTCGATAAACCGGCGTGCTGAAAGACAGTGATAGTTTCAGGGGTAGCCCATTGGGGCGATCGATATTACTCGTTTTTCATGTTACGGTTTGGCTCCTGCATTTGGTATATGGAGATCGCTCGCACGCCAATCAAGTCCCACCTTATGAATGAAATAAGCGATTGAAGTTCCTACGGGTAAAATCCAAAAATTTCACGCGGCAGTTAAACACTGCAGATAATCCTTGTCGGGTTTAAGCTGAGTTCGAATATTTCCGCGACCGTTTTTCGTCCAAATACACGTCCACAATTATCCATTCAGCGTATACAGTTATTTCTATCGATCAGCCGAAAATTGGTCCTGCAGAAAAAATACTGGGTATATAGTTTGTTTGCGTAGATCCAAAGCTACGTAGCAATGCTCGGAATTCAGCGTACTGACTGCGACGAAAAAAAGAGTCCGGGTAAACTTTATACAGCGTAGAATATAAGGAATTGTTTTCGATTCTAGTTGATTCCACTAGCATTTTCAGTCTATATCTTGGTTTGGCTTATTTACGAAAATCTTGAACCTGAAAGTCGGGAGAAATACAAACCGTGACGCAAGAGATATACCCACTGAACAAACACGTCAAACCTCGAACGGTTACGAATGACATGGCCTATGGAATCACGTGCTCACGATAGTATTCGACTCTGTAAAGAAGTCGTGACCTCGGAACTTGCGGCTACGGTAGCGTAGCATTTTCTCGAAACATACGACCGGGCGAGCAATGGAACTGGAGTAGAAGTGTGAGTGCGAAAGAAGCCGCAAACCGCGATTACCTTGAAAACTGTGATATAATATTATCACGGAGAACAGACACCCGGAGAATTTCTCGTCACCTCTTCAGCTTCGGTGAATCCACTTAATCTCACTTGGAAGAACGTGGGGCCTTCTATTTACATGGAGATCACTCAATTCACGCCTCCTTAAGAAAGTTGTGTTCGTACCGCAGGAATAGCATCAAACGATTGATTCCGCTCGTGTGACAATTCATTTACACTTTGTCGGCGTGTGGCGATGTCATCAAAGTGCAGTTTTTTCTGGTAAAGGGCAGTTTGGACTACCATGCCGGCCATTTTTCTACCCCCAACACGGTCCAACTCGTGACTTTAGAGACGTCATTTCCTCCGGTAGGGCGTGAATTCGGATGAAAATCACATGGTTTCGAAAATTTTGTGCAGGGCACAACGATGTGCCCTATTTCGGTTGTATGTGTACATACATGTACATGATTGTATATTCGACGGAATGACGTTTCGTAACGAACGTATTGCTCCCAGAAACTTAGCGTCGCGTCGATAGAACAGATTTTAGATCTTCAGCATCTTTCAGCGTCCGTTGATTATTCAGAATTCCAACCCGATTTCACCGAATGGTATGGATACGCGACGGAAAACCATCGTGCCAACAATATACTCGAATGGCTACATCGTGCCGCAGATATTTTTCGCACAGAAGATAACTCCAGTTCAATCGATAGTATTAGATTACAACCCTGGTTGCGTTCACAGAGTTTATTCTTTAGCTCAGAGTTAACTAGAGTTAATTCACTTCCGGAATTCGTTGAGTTTCTGAACGGTAATGGAGTTAATTCTAGTTAACTCTGAGTTGAAGAGTAAACTTTGTGAACGCAATCCCTGATCACAACGGGCAATCTACTGAAGTTATGCAGTCATTTCACGGAAGTACCGAGTGGAAGTAATATACCAAAGTCGCTGGAAGAAAATAACAGTTTCGGCTCGGCTTCGATTGGAATCACTGTTATGCTTGGTGAGAGTAATTTTGCTAGCGATATTGAGCTATTGGATGTCGAAGTATGCTAGACTCCTGATTCGGAGGAATCGTAGAGCTTATGAATTCGCGATCGGAGTAGCACAAGTAATTTGTATCCGTTGTATTGTCCAGTAAGTCACTTTACTGGACAACAACGAAAAATCTAATGGAATAAGAGTTGAAATTTTCGCAAGAAGCAGAATCTTGGTAAATTTGTCGATAAAACTTCACAGGGTATAAATCGATGATTATTTCACACTCTGGCTTCAGCCATGTTGGTTTTTTATTTTATCATCGTTCGACTTAGAAGAGAATTTCAGATAATTTAACACCCAAGACCAGAAGTAAGCCACTGCATTATGGGAAATGTGGTTCAAGATCGAGACAAACTGCTCAATTCTTTTCGGCTTATATATACACGACCAGAAGCATTCATTCAAAGAAGAGTTTGCTCTCCCCGAAGAGTGTGGAGCCGAAATGGTTATCCAAATTGACGCGTGCATATACAGCTCAAATTGTTTGCTCTGTACACGTGGATCAGTGTCACCAAAACATGTGGAATCGTTTTCATTTCAGATAGTAACCGAAACACCTTAGTTCAGGCATTTCATCTTCCACTGTCGATCTACTGCTACATACCTGTGTATTGAGCCATTCTGTATAATCGATTTTCCATGCACGCGAAAATCCATTTCTTCGCAACATAGTGAGCAATTGGTGTGTCATGTGCATCCTTCGAGTCCGTTACGGGTCTGCGCGCACTTCTGAAGTCTTTTGGTGATCTCGAACCACCTTCATGCTCCGAATACATAGATGCAGTTCCATGACTTTCGAAGCACGTTCCTTCAGCTCATGTTCCCTTCACGGATTTGGAAATTCGTTATCAAACTTCCACGCACGGTTTCAGGTTTAGGAGGTATAAGAATCGGACTTACACCGGAAATGGATCCGGGCGGTGACGTCGAACGCAAAATCGTCAGGCGGATGCACGACGTCGGATTCCCCCTCTTGCGCGTAAGCGATGTGGATTAACGGAGTGGAAGTTATAGCTTTATCGGCTCCACATATAGTATATAATACTGGAAAGACGACGAAATTAATATCATTCACCAAACGCAGTGCCAAGCATTAACAACGCATAATCACATTCGCACATTCAGTCTTCGACTCTTCGACTCCTCCTCCACAACAACACAGAAGCATCATGAAGAATACAGCGAAAATCACGCTCTTTCTTGCTCTGGCTTTCACCACATTTACCTTGATGGTCGACTGCAGACCTCACAAAGGAGATTCGACTAATAATCTAATAAAAGCCGACAATCATCCCCGTCTGCCGACTAAAGTTTGCAAGGTGACTCTAACTACGGGAGTGGAATCCAGTTTTCCGGTTCCTTGCATGAAACCGTCGAGTTCATCAGACGAGTACATGGTTGTATTAGGCTCCACCTATAACGGGAGAAACATGACATTGACATTTATGAAAAAGTAGAACATCCCACGAACATTGAGAATGAGAAGCAACGGCGAAGTCCGATCTGAGGACGTCGCAGAAAGTGGCATGATCCTAATCTTAAAACTACTCATTTATTCTATTTATTATCCTATTTACTAATTATTCATTACACTATTTATTATTGATGACGCTATTTATTTTCGCCATATATCTATTCATCCTTCGTTGAAAAATTGTTCGAGCCTTTTTAATCATCCAGCCATTACATTTGTACTTTGGTTAAGATCGTCACAGGTTTTTCGAGGCCAGTGTTATCTGAAGCTCGAGGAACAAAAAGTATAATTAGTTCGATGTTATTATTAGATGTAAGGAAATTTCCGATCGTTTGATCTCGTCCAGCTAATTAATTGTTAAAATTCTTATTGGATGTGAAAGAATGATCGATTATTCGATCTCGTATAGCGGGTTGTGATAAACACGGAGAAGTGTTCAGATGAGCGGCAACCGCGGCTGGTCCGCTATGCTTGCAATTAACCTAAGTTAGAATAATCCATAGATACAGGAAACAACGTAGAAGTAACAAATACTAACAAGTAGATATGATATAAGTGATCGGATTTAAACACCACACATGAATGCAACGTGGGGATCATTGTTAAAGATGAATCAAATGAAGTACAAACTTTGAATAAAACTTGTTATACATATTTGAAAATGTCACGAGTCATCCAAGTATCTATTTCCCTCGTTAGGACTACCCATATCCTGTGAACAAGTGCAGCTGCCAACAGGCCTGAATAGGTTCAACTGGAGACCTATGATGCAATCCTCAGTATATTCATCACTCCGCCCTAAAAATCCAAACGACCATTCGGCAGGATGCATAGCACAAGCATCGAGTTGTGAAACGAAGTCACAACTAGACAGTCTTCTTCGGTCACATTCGGACTATTTCGAATTTCCGCTGTGGATTCCCTCTACAAGGGCAGTGTGAATGATTGTGAGCTACGGGACGCTCTCTTTCGGCAATATACCCGAATGCGTCATCGACAAGTTAACCATTTCACGAATGAAAGATAGTTCATAAGATACTGCAACCACCTGTTCTATGCGGGCAATAGTGACGTTACTTCGACCTGTAAACAATCACATGACGGATTAACTCACCTGTTCACGTCGATGTCCTACTCTGCAAACAAATTGTGTCATCGAACCTTGCGGCTATGGCAGCGTAGTGTGTAGTACTATCTCAGCCGCAGCCGCAGCCGCAACAACCTCCAACACTTTGCTCGGACGCGGGTATGGAAAACAAACACTCTACACGAAATTTGTTGCCGCGTCTTTAGCTCAAGGACAACAAAAAACCTTGCCACAGTTTGAAAAATCTGAGTCCCTTTTCTTGTATTTGGATTGCTCAATCTGCTCACCATGAAGAAGGTCGTGGTTATGAAACTGAAATATCGCAAACTGCTCGCTTCCTCGTAGAATATAAAAATTTCGTTGCACTTTGGTAGACTCTCGCATCATCACCAAAGTCAGATTTGTTGCCATGTGTATATCAGAAGATACATCAACCATTCGTAAATTCGTATAGCTATGTACACTGGCTGCGGTTGATGACGGTTCGTATTGATTTGGTTTAATCATTTAGGGTGGTACTGCAAATTTGTTCCTCTAAGCTGCACTCGAAACACTATTGCTGAAAGTCGGAAATACTATTGGCCGGTGATCTGAACCAACCAGTAGGATTCCAGATTTTCTGCACTGGTGTGACGAGTGTAGCTAAGAAGAACGAAGCTGAAGACGAGCTCTGTTAATAAAATCGTGCATGGCACTTGTCACAGATTCTCAACTCCTGAACTTACTTTCCATTATCAATTTGTAACGGATACATTCCTAATTCTCGCGAAAATGATGAAACATGCGCGAAAACATGTTCATTGATAATTTTCCTTTTACTGATTCCTCTTTCGAGACTACGTATCGTTGACAGCTGTCATGCATAATTCCATCGACAGGGCTTCTTTTGTCTTGGACGAAACCGATGTCGCCGGTTACGGGTCGGCGATACCAACCTAAATGACTGAGGCAAAAATGAACCGTCCGTAAATCAACCGCAGCTAGTGTACTACATACATTGTAGAATAACCTTTTTCCAACGTGCTACCGGTAGCAATTTCTCATCGGTAAAACAGATTCTAGATCGTGTGCAACCGTCGGTAAGAATGCAGGCATGCGTTGGTTCTCACGCGATCTTTCTCTTCGATAGTGACATAGTGTCCACGGGGATGAAATGTAACTCTGATTCGGGTTCGTAGCCCTCACCACTATAACATGCGTCGGAAAAAGTCAGGTAGTCAGTTTTGAGTTAATCCAGATATGTTCATTGAATTTCCGGAAAGTCGCCGGATACCCGTTTCTGAATACATCGATTCGTGTTTCTCTGTCATTTCAGTTCGGCGTGTCAGGTCGACTATTTTGGATGTCCTATATCAGAATAATGATACTTCATTTCTATTGAAAAGATATTAGCCGGTCTCAAGAATTATGAGTTGGAAAAAATGTAACCTGGAGCTTGTTCAAACCAAGATCCAACCGGATCGATAAATTTCAAAGTATTGCCAAATCCTACCGATCGGAAACAAAAATTGATCACAATCCGTTGATCTCGACATTCATTTGTAATCGATTGAATGCGAATTGTCAAAATTATCACCTCACAATAGCTCGGAAACTACTGGCCCGATTAAATTCAACGTTCAATCATATCCAAGTTGCCTTGAACCACAAGCTTTGATCCCTCAAAGGGTAAAACTCGTCAAGCGCTTTTGGAAACTAATATACATGGCTTCTCTCGGCTGTTTGAAATCGCTAATTGTCAATAATTACGATGTGTAAGATTTTATTGTCGTTATTGCATCAAACAAACAAGTTCTGAGATATAAATATTCCGTGGTGAATGCGGAAGTGCGCTACAAAACGCTTTTTAGCATTAATGATGCGTAGGCTTCGTTATCAGTGGGAATAAGTGAGATGACCCCGGGTTAGGTTGGCTTTCTTGGCCGTTGGCGTCAATATGAGTACAGCACCCTTTTAACACGATGTAGTAGACATTGTACCGAAATAGTAGACACTGTCACTACTATCTTGCCGTAACGTTCATTGCTCGATACCGTAACCGTATTCCTAACTGGACTCTGCTACTACATGGGAGATTAAATGCGTATAGTTCATCATGAGATCCGACGATTCTCACGAGCTGACAGTTGATTATGTTGCTTATGCTGCGTTAAGATGACCTGCTCGACAATATATGCCACGTATTCCGATAATTCCATAGTAGCCGAAATGGACGGTTACTGCGGAATACTTAGCTACTACCGAATGTAGTGTACACATACAATAGAGGCAATGAAATTTCGAATACACGATCAGACGAAAAAGCTTCATCCTTTTCTCTTTCGATTGATGATTACGATGACGAGGCGATATCAATGATCATAATTGTAATGTTATTCTCGAACTGGGAGCTTCTACTGTGACGTGTCACACGATAATCACGAAACGAATTGTGTATCGAATTAAAGACCAGTAACGCGGTATGAGTCAGTCTGCTGGAGTGGCTTGGGATGTCCATTATACGAGCTACGCACTTACGGAACGTGTAACGAATAATCGCTATACTGCGTGAATACGAGATATGGAAAAATTTGAAAATGCGTAATATATCGATATTCATTATTTTTCTTCTGCTTTACTGTGCGCCCGTCGTCAAGACCGTCTTTTGTAATGTTTCTGTGAGTATGCTTTACACAAAGTATTCACCCGTTAGCGGAATATCGTGCTGTTGCAAATTTCCATGAGAGCGGAAGATAATTTTAAACCAGAATTCGCAAACTCGTATGATATTCCGTTGATTCTCAGATGCGTGGGTGTACAAATATTCACTGATGTTTTTTGTGAATGGTAATTGCAGAAACCTATCATCTGGAAATTCAATAATGAATCTCCGCCCCCTGCCGATCGTATCACGCAAAGCCTCGAGTTCATACCCAATGATACTGTGCAGAGTAAGTTGATCATTATTTTTTTGGTATTTGCGGAACCAAAATGGTTTCCTGACATAGATGAGGCATACTCATTGCAGTCATTCTGACCGGCACGTATTGCATATCACCGCTTCCGATTTGGCATCTTTTTCCCGCGACGTATAGTTCTTATAATTGAAGCAACGCCGCGCAATCCTCTGGAATTTTTCGGCCCTTCCTAATTAGGAAACGAATTCTTCGGGCTTTTTGTTCCTCGGTACTTCGATATTTTCAACCGGTTCTACCGCGAGCGGCAATCATCGTTCCACAAAGTTTCTGCGCCAAAAATTGCGCGCTATCACACAGTCTTGTCGTTAGAAAATTTACCGGATTCCTCCGAAGCCGTTAAAAGTTGAAAAATACCGGTTTGGAATACCATTACCATTGCCAATACTAATTCAATTTTTGTTTTCAACATCTCCGAGCACGATAATAAGAAAGACACCAAAAATTTTTAATTCATTGTCGAAAATTGGAGAGGAAAAAATATGGTTTAAAAGTTACGACCAATTTTATATATATACGTTGAAATCAAGTAAGAGGCGCCAAAAACATGAACAGGATAATCTGCATCTTTATTTTAATTAGGACTTTACGTGAGAGTGGAAAATGTAACAGAAGATTTCTGGCTCAAGCTTTTTGCCATTCCGTTTAAAAAAAGTAAGTTTGAATGCCCCGGTGCGGAGAAATGGATGCAGGATACGAATCTTCGATGGAACTGGTACCTGATCAATATAACAGCTTCGGTAAGTATTGTGTATTTCTTAATGTTGAATTCAACGAGAGTTTTCATAGATCTGGTCTCACTGCAGCTTCCAAAGACGTTCAATACATCGTTTCCAAAGATATTTACTGGCTGTTATTATACGGTGATGATAAACGGAAGAGGAGAGAATTTCCTTGCCAAGGGTCCTGAATTTTACAAGACCAATTATACCTTCCTAGAGAATAGGTTGATTTTTGAACAAGATGTCAAAACCATACCTAAAGAGGGCTCGAAGTAAGCTGTGTAATCCATCACGATTGAGTATTAATTTTCAATATAAGAATCAGCCCGTGACCAATTATTATCGTTGCTTCTGTACCAGCACTCAGAGTCTGCAAATAATGATAACTGTACCATCGAAATTGATTCGAGTAAACGCACGTCTCTTTGCATGGAACCAAAAAATTCTAGAGGAAAAGAATCATTTGTTGCGGCTTAAAGCTCTTGAAGATGGGTCGAGCGGGAAACAGTTCTGCAAAGTAGAAATTGTAGGTAAATTCATACCATCGGAGTGTCAAATCATGAATGTGATCTTTAAAATTTCATACCATGCATGCGGATAACGGTATATTTTTTTATTTATTCACTGTACAGGTTTCCGAGGACAAAATTATACCTGTTTGCGATGACCCAATTTTAGTTCTGAAGCCTATACTTGAAGTGAGTCTGTGTTACGGTGATCATTCTTTCATCTCTTAAATTAATTCGAACGGCAAATTTTTTTTGTAATTTACAATTTTTCGGGGATTCACTTTCACATGGGGAAAAAAATTAATTGATTTTCATCTCAGGTAAACCCATTTGTTGTAACAAACGATCAGTGGACGGCGTTTTTTACATGGAATAACTTGTCGAAGCAAGAGAACACGTGGTACCTGAACTTTCAACCTGATTTCGAAAAATGGGATGATCGGGGTGACCAGGATGTTCATTACGATAGAATCACATGGCAAGGTTGTAGCAGCGATATTCACTGCGAACTAGGTAAATTCAAGTTTGACTGTTGATAGATGAAAATCTTGAATCTACTGTACGGAACTAAAGAATTTTCTTGGCAGTGGCGGATGCGGACAATGCACCAGGCTCGCCAAGAAATGATAGTCATATGATGTTCGCTTGGATTGCAATTGCGGTTGTCATTGCTATGGTAGCGATAGTCTGGATCTATGGGATTTTGAAGTTTCGTGGATCTCTGATTACAATGAGAAAGAAATCGCAAGAGAATGAACGATCCATCGGAATTCGATTGACCGCTCCATTTCACGATGAGTCAGAATCTGATCAAATCTTGCTGATATACAAAAAAGACGATGATAGCGAAAGTCCTCTATCAAACGAAATTGACAGACTGAAATGCTATTTGAAGACAAACTGTCCCAGCTATCAAGTGAGTCATCTACGTATGCTAATAAATCTTACACTCGTAACCGACTGAATTATTGTCACAGTTCACGAAGTATTTTGGCGATAACCATCCTAGTTATCGTTTCATCGAACCGTGGTAGCTCACGGCGGAGCCTCACACTCTGCGAACCAATTTGGGTGACGAATTTTCATGGGCACTGAATCTAGGCGGCGCGTTCCGAGTGTTAGTACCACAATACGCAAATTTCTTGACTTTTGCTTTCAGGTTCACGACATTTACACGACAAACGAGTGGGATAGGGTTAGCCAGCTCGGGGTAGCTGGGTGGTCTCAAGACCTGCTGAAAAATGGGAGTAAAATCGTATGGATCGACACGCCGGAGTTCCGTTCTTGGGTGAACGACAATCAACGGGAGTGCACCGTGGGTGCAGACTTTCGCGACGACATCATTTCGTACGCTGTTTCCGTGGCTCTAGACTCCTTTCAAAGTCACGAAACTCAATATCGCCGACACTTTGTTGCCCGGTTAGTAATCATTGCGAATCTTCCACCATTGCAGCGATATTGAAATAGCTATGGATAGTTCGAATCGCAAATATGTATTCCTCAATGTTTTTCATAATTCTCTACAGGGTAAAGGGATTCCAAGTTGAGGACGGAGACAAGGATCCTCTCCAAGTTGTCACGCCGCACGCTCGTTACTATATTCCTGATCAGCTCCCTCTCCTCTGTGAACGCTTGTGAGTGTTTATTCGTTCCCATATTTACCTCATTTACGGGTACCTGGTGTTTGCATCCAATTGGTGTCGATTCAATACAAAATTCGGATGGATCGGATGATCGAGCTGAAACCTACTGCAAATTCCGTGAAAGGTGCGAACGATCCAAAATGTCCATTGCTCAATAAATCGAAAGTCTATTTTCTAGTTCAGAACAATCTCGATTGATTTCCGGACTCCCTTCGAATTCATGCCACCTCCATTTTGAAATGTGATAATCTAATAACTGTTCATTTCTTCACTTTTGCGGGAGAAGCCTTACTGAGGGTTCGCAAGACACAACGACGAGCGGAGAGTGAAGTAGCGATTATAAAAGTGATCGCACGACTGTTAATTGCATATAATCATTTTTAGGTATACTATAAATTGCAAGGATTCTGTGCACTCTCAACGGTCTGATTTCTATGTTAATCAAACAAGCTATAGTCCAATGTGAAAATTTTGCAGCTCTCTGAACGTGCGTTCTGTTTTTTTTTCTTCCTGTTTCATTCATGCGTACTTAAGCAATAAATGCCGTGATATATGAATAATCAATTCCTTCTTAATTTTCCTTTCTCCTGAAACTATCTTTCCATTTCATTCACAATTGCGGAAATCTTAATGTTCAGAATTTCGTCGATATTCAGCTTCTGTATTCTCTGGTTGGCGTACGGAGCTTTAGGTTCCTTCGGCTTTGGTACTTGCCTCGTACTCCGGTACTATGAGGATATAACCACCCAAGAAAGAAGAAAAAGGTGCTTCGGCCGTTACTGCTGATTCTTAGTGCTGATATGTGTTCACATGATCTGTAAGATTATCGACTGCAATATGAGATCACTCTGTAGCCCGGAAATTCCGGGGTCATGCAACAGAATAGAATCCAGATCGCGTCACGTGATGCGGAGATCGGCAAAACGACGAGCGCGCGCGCGCGCCACGATGGTTCTGTTCTTTTTTATGAAATTCGCCGTCGGTATTTTTGTAACTTTTTTTGCTGGAATCTAGAAGAATAATCTCTACGTGATATTTGTCCCCGGCAATGGCGACTCGCCCTTCGTCAATGTCGCCGTGAGTGCGGTTCACCGCTGGTTACTTCTCTTTATCATTTTTCATACTTTACCAGCTTCCGGCCTCAGCTTTTAGTTAAAAATTGGTTAAAACTGTGAAATTGTTATCGGAGACCAATGGAGACTGTAATATATGACATGACAATCGTTCGGCACGCGTCAATCGCCCATACCATACGAATCGACTCACGTTTGGTATTAACTCATGATATTCTGAATTCGTGGAGATAAAATACTTAGCCCACTTCCGCCAAAATACTGCATCCAGTTTACAAAGATTTCTGATCGGGGTTCAAATTAGACCATAAGTTTTCGCACGTCTTCTGTGATTGGTGAACTTTATTCATATCAATTTTCCAGTCTTTATCTTATATTAGACTGAATGCTCCGAACTCCACGGAGCAAGCAGTTACTCACAAGTTCACTGTCCACGCTTTCGAAGGTTCTCAACTTCAGCCGAATGACGTGTGGTACTGCGGAAAAATTCAAATATTTTGATCACAACGCGGTGAGATGCGGCATGCCGGAGCTCGCCGGCGCGGCGCCGGACTTGAGCCTGGCTCCTGATTGCTCACCGCAGCGTTCGCCAGAGCTCACCGCATACATGAAGTCTTATCTTCACACATCTGTTAATCTGCGTGATAGATGACTCTCTCGATAATGTATGCCACACGTCTATGAATAATCTCTTTGTGGTATATATTATGCACATCGTTTCCAGGTATAACTATAGTTCTTAGCTGTAAAGATACTAGGCTAGCGCTCGCCGGTCTACGGTACTTGGCGGCAATCGCCACCGCGAATCTTGATAGGGTATACCAATGGCAATTGTAATAGTCGGAATAGGCGGTGTTGGTATAACCTGGACAGCAACATATATTTACCATTAATGCTATTATGATTGCATTTTGGCAACGGGTTCTAAATTCCATCGGCCTACGGCTGGCCCAAGCCTGGCGCCATCCCTCGCCAGCCCTGCCCAGAGCTCGGCAGCCAGACGTGGGGCGACACTGGAATAATAACAACGTACCAGTCGCGAGCCGAAGGCTACATACTCTATTTAGATATACCTACCATAGCATAGGCATGCTGCTGAACTAATGCGATTGAAGTCATGTCTACAGTATTATCGGTACGGTAGATCACTGATAGAAACTTCGAACACACACAGAAAACAAAAAATCCATTCCGCTCACTGAAATTACAAATGTGTAAATATGCCAGTTGATAATAAGAATTATTCTGTTACGTTACCTTCAGTAGCAGGAAATAAATTTCGGGTTCAGGTCAATGTTCTTCTTATATCAGAAAACTCATTATCGCTTTTGCTTATGCAACTTGTGATACACCTTCACCTATATTTGTATCTTTTTACCGCAAACATCCAGATATACATCAGACTGGTTGAGAAAAATACTAATTTCTTTTTCATCTGTCACCTCGAAAAACTGTTGGTCGTGGCAAGGAAAAAAAAAAAAAAAAATAGAAATTCTTGCTCAAGCTGAGCTCAATCGGACAATATGGCGCAATAGTCACACCTGATGCTCGGCCGCCAGTCCCGGCCCAGGCCTGGCACAATGGTAGCATTGGCGATGCCTGATGGGGATACTTGTTTTATCACACGATGCGGATGAATTCCAGAGCATTTTACTCGTATACAAAGAGAAGGGTTCTAGTCTGTTGATGGAGAAAACGGTAACCGGAGCGCAGGAAGAGGGGGGTCGCCGGAAATTACAAACCTAGCGCTAAACAGAAGACCTACCCCGTTCTTCCGCAAGCCGAGGAGCTGTGCCTTCCCACGTAATCATAAAGTAGTCCATGATTTTATCGATGCATTTGTAACGCGACGAGTCAATGGACCGATAAAATAGGCATAGCAATTAAGCTGACCGGCGCGGCGTTAAAAAATGAATTACTGCACGCCATGACGCCGCACAGCGAACACAGAATGGCCTCAGAGAGTTCACAAATGTCTAAAGCTCAGAATTTTCATCCGACTTTCAAAAATCGGATTTCTAAATACTTGGTGATTCATTTCAAAGGAACTTCTGAAAGCCGATTATGATTGTTGAAGCGAATTATATTGATAGATATATATGCTAGTCCATGACTTTTGTAAGGCAAAAATTGTTCCAGTCGCAACAAGTGCTTACGTTACGACTACCTCAAAATTATAATGCATGAACTCAATTCTCGAATGTTAGCAACAAGCAAATGGATATTGTTCATCATAATTATATATTTGTCAATTGGTGATTACGTGAAAAATAACGAATATAGGTACGCATGTATGTTTAGTCTGTATTCTGACTCCTCATCTGACGGAACGAATGAATGCTTAATCTGCGGCAATAAGCAAATCAGATTGAGCGGAACAATAAATAATTGCCTGAAAATTTGAATACGGTAACAACAAGCATAATATTCTAGCAATAATGCCGAGTTTACGTTTAATCGATTGCTTAGACTTTCTCTACCTTTTCACATTCAATTCCTCATATTTACCCAGATAACGAAGCATTTCCAACTAGGATGGAATTCATGGCGGCATGAAATTTGGTATGCTTGCGCGTTGACGGAAGAATGTTAAAGACGGCTAACCCTGGGCCAAAATTTGTGCCAGCAGAGCGGGCTTCAGTGGGCCTCAAACGTCGGTAAAGTAGTCCATACATATGCAATGTTAATGGCACCGGCAAATTACCGACTGAACTGGCGAAAATGGCACCATAAGGTTAGCTGTCTTCAACCTGCGGTACCTACGCATCTGCTTCTGTTCTGCGCGATGCCGAAACAAATCATCCGAGCAGGTGACAGCGTCCGTTCGGACTTTAGCTACTTCGTCAACTACTTTCGCCGCAATCATCTGGCGGAAACCAGTTTGAATTCTCGGAGATATTGCACTTGGTCATCTTCGGAAGAAGGAATTATTGCCGATTTTCAGGGGTGCTTATGACATTCTGCCGTTAATGGATCTTTTCTTCGATCTGTATGAACACATGATATGATTGTGTTTCCAAGAGTCGGCTATCAACGAGAGAATATATTTTGGTTTCGGAAAACTGTGTGCGTAATTATTTGTTGGATTCCTTCAGTAGAATAAGAATACTCAGTATTCCTAAGATCTTGTGAATCATGAGCACTCGTGACACGACCTCTTGGAAAGAGTCCAGACCGTTTCGCACGCATTTGCCAGGGAGGGAATAACTTGTCGAATCGACGGGCCAACGGTATTGTGAAATAACGTGATAATGGATAATCATTGGAATTGACATGAAATGAAAGAATTATTTCGAATTGAAAGGAGATTGGGGAGTTGGAATCACAACGTCTACGATTAATGGTATTGCGCAATAATCGTACATTGAATATTGATAACAATCGTGTACTCGTCAACTACGAGGACAGGTCTAAGAATTCCTGCGAACAAAATTTGAAAATTATCAAAACAACGAAGCGCTGCAGAACGGAGAAAAATCTATTGGAATCGGTAGAATTCATTCCAAGTTGGCTTTTCTTGTTCTAAAAACCTATGCCCGACAATTTCACCGTGACATAATTTTTCAATAATGTTTCATCATTGAATATTTGATTTCTTAAGATTTAATTGATATCGATTTTGAGTATTGTGGATAAGCGAAATTGACGAACGATATTTTAAATTGACGTGAAATATTCGTAGTGGAACCGAAATTATTGGATTAAATCGAATTGGAGTGACATATTTTGAATTATAATATATTAGCTGGAATTAAACAAATCAATTGAGATTCACTGGATAAATTCAAACTAATTTACGTCAATTTATGTGTCAATGGAACTGTGAGTTATCTCCCTTTCGGCATACGCTATGCACCTATACCGACAGCTTATACTTCCGTCGCAGTTCCGTGATTGCTAGCAGTCAGGCATTGGCTGATTCGTGTCTCCCAGAATTTCGTTAAATAATCTGTATCCAACTGCATTTGAGACGATAATTGACGTGGCGGTACAATCGAAACCTCGTCTATTCCTTCGATGCTATCGTAGTTGCGTTTCGTTCCCGTTTATACGTTTCTAATATTCTTCTTATATTTCGGTTGGCTTTCGCGTTTATCCGGGTCCCAGCGTTGTAATCGAATCCAGAATCTATTCAAGCGGTGAAATTGTTATGAAAGAACACTGCGAACCACGACATCCGATAATCACTCGCTCACGAGTGACGTCGCACCTCGCAAAGGAAAATATTGACTGGTGGTCGCAGTGTGACGCGGAGTCCGTTACTCCCATTCTTGACAGTCAAATAATACGCTGGCGTGAATAATACGTAGATTGTCTGAATAATGCATCCAGAATTGTTCAAAAACGGCGCGTGTACGACAAATGGAAACAAAATCATCGGTGATATCCCGCGCTGCACTTAATTCCACATCATTTCATATTTATAATTCCATTTTCCGTTCACTCGTGATGTCACTCTGCATGATTCAATGTACCCCACCTTACACTTGTTCCTCCGCCGTATGGAGGATGCTGCCTATCAAATTTCAAGATCAGATTCTCAGATATACGGAGTACCAGTTCCGAATCTTCCTATTTACAGTGCAAAAGACTCTTCATGATATCCTTGCAAACTTCACACAGAGAAGACTCATTACTATTGAGATCGAAATGTCTGAATCAAAAGCGAGAGCATTTTGTCCGAAGCTGTGCCTGACTTGAAGATATCGGCCGAAGTTGAAAACTCGGAGAAATTTCTGAACATCATCAACTACGTGAATCTTCGTGCGTTTGTTTCTCTCAGTGCATCTGCCAGCCTGTAATGATATCTGAAATGATGAAGACCTCAAATCGCGTCACAAATCTCAAACGACTCGTAATCCTGCATCAGTGTGATCATTTAAATTCACTCTTAGCATGAGTGTGACTGATTCCAACCTCGAAAAGCAGGAACTAGCCACTGCGCTATATTGTCGTTGGTCAGATAATATATTCATAGTTGAGATTTTCGCTCTGACGAAGTCAGAAGCTGAACCGATTCTCCGATTTCTTGCAAGCGCCTTCAGTTACAGCCAGGCAAACCGTACGGACCGTTATCACAAGTTTCTTTTCCATCCACCCGTGAAATAGAGTCAACAAAGAATGAGGGATCTCGTTCGTCTCAGATCGTAGCCGATTCGCAGTCAATTATGCCGTTTTTCGCTGCAGATTGTGTGCGTGCTTTCCATCAGGCTTCGCAATGGTCACCGACTGCACGTCGATCTTTCCTCTTACACACGATTTGCAACTGATTTGCGTGCCTAACGTGTCCCTCAGAACCCTTGGCATCAGTACCTAGACACTCCTACAGTCTGTCAATGAATTTGTAGCTCCTTCAAACTTCATAGATAGATGAGGACTTCGGCAGTTTGCATTTTCATTGCGTGTTCCGTTCGCGGATTCGGAAAATTGGCAATCGAGTAAGTACGCATGGTTTGTGGTTTGCATGAGATGAAAATAAGATTACGTTTGTAAACGGATCCGGGATATTGACGTCGAAGGAAAACCGTCGGGCGGACACACGCCGTCGCAGGCAGCTCAAGCGTACACACGATTCGGGTTGACGGAGTGGGGCAAACCAGGTACTATGTGATAAATATTGTAAGAAATGAAGAAATAGCATTAATCAGCTAACGTACCGTCAAGTATCACCAATTAGTCGATTCGATTGCTGCAAACCACTTGGTCGAAGTAGTGATCCTGCTGTGGTGAAGTCGATCGTTTGCCAGAATCACCGAAACCGCATAATCACATTTGCACATTCGTATACACGCTCTCGCACTTTTTCGCATCCTTAAAAAAAAAAGAATCAGCACGAAGATCATGACACGAACCACCCTCTTCCGCGCTCTGGCGTTTACCGTATTCGTCGCGACAGCAACGATCGACTGCCAACCTTTTCACGACGTGAAAATTTGCCGGGTGCGTTTAATAAGAGGGCAGAAATACAATACCGGACTGAATTGCACGAATGAGTCGAATGCATCGGCCGATCAGTACATCGCGGCACTCAGCCCGATTACGTTTGACGGTGATAACATCACGTTAACATTCATAAAACTGCAGCAGAGTCATTCTGACGAACCGCATCTGACATTGAATGATTTTCTCTCAAACTGCGAGCAAAATCCTACGACGGTTGACGTTTGCAGCCTGAATTTGAAAACGGGTGAGAAATCTAATTCCAGACCGTCTTGCAGAGCTGCATCGGATCCATCGATCACGTACCTTGTTCGTTTGAGCTCCAAATTCACCGGGCACGACATCAAGATAACATTGAAGAAGCAGTCTCGAATTAACCAGCCTTGCCCTGGCAAAAACGAAGTGGCATAAAAAGCAAGGCCTGTAGATACTATAGGAAGTACCAATTTGTATAATCATACAAAAAGAATTATTTATTCTATTTGTTATTCAATCAATTCGTTATTTATTACACTATTAATTTTTCACGATGATACGTGAATTTTTCATCAGTAAATTGTGTGAGCATTTCAATCGTTCAGTCATTGGATTTGTATTTTAATCGGTGTAGACCATCGTAAGATGTCATTCGGAATCCAACGCTCAACGGACGAAAACTATTGTCAGTTCAGTGTCGCTATTATAAGCTAGACGATGCTCAATTATCTGATCTCGTAAAGCGCATTGTGATAACCAACGGAAAACTTTCAAATAAGCGGCAATCGGCCGGTTCGATGTGCTTGCAATTAATGTATAAGTTAGACAAATGATCGAAACTATACACGTAGCAACTATTGATAAGTGAGAATCCCAACGAGTATACATTACATTTGGTAATTAAGCGTGAACACCACGCAGCATGGATATATCTGCTCAAACTGAAGATTAATTAGTACTGCAAAATGTGAATAAAATTGCAACTCGAAAAATACTGCGAGTCATTCAACCTTCCATTTTCCCCAGGACACCTACCACTACAACTGACGGACCCAGGCGCCGTCAGGACACTTTTCCGCGCCGAAATGGCTAGCGTCCAAACGTCATGGCGCGCTGGCACCAAATTGGCCTCGCCGAAACGTAGCGCACCCCCTTTATTGTTACATTCAACCTACGCTTCGGATGCCTGCTCGAGAATCTAGATATCCATGATACGGTGACGATGTATTGCGACCGAGTAATCGAACGACAAATCATTTTTCAGGTTTCGTGCGGTCTTTATTTCTCTGGAGTACAATCAGTGACGTTGCTTCGAATTGTAACAAATAACATGACAGATCTCACCTACCCGACTAATTCACGTCACTATCCGACTCGGTAAAGGAATTGTGACGGCAAAACTTGCGGCTTTTATAGTAGCGTACCGTATAGCACTATCTCAGAATAGATAAAGCGACTGACCACACTGGCGTAGGAGTGTGCGTGCGACGGAAGCCGCAAATCGTCCCAGCCTTGAATACGCTTCTGTAAATTCGACGTGGAAAACAAACAATTTGCAGTTTCCTATTCAGCACCTAAGAAAGTACACTTCCGCACTTTGAAAGATCTGAGTTCTTTTCTCTCTATATATGTAGACCACCAAACTTCACACGTTGACGAATCATCGTATCATCATTACGGAATAAGCACAACATGATCAAAAACACGTTTATTGCACGAACAAATGGTTGATAAATGGTGTACGTATGAAAAATAATCGTGTTTCCATCCACCAGTTTTCCATCCAAGTTCGTCAAATAAATATTCCACCATAAAAGGATGCGCGTATAACACGAATTTTCTGGTGTTGGCGGAACGGTCGAAGAAAACTTCAGCCATAGGGCTTGGTAAGGAAAATAGGTTCCACTTAATCAAAAAATATCCCGCGCCAGAAAATTGTCCTCTCTTAGGGGCGCCAGCTCTTGATCCAGAGATTAAGTCGACGTTAACCGCTGCTGTTATTAGAAAAGATTATTCAAAGTGGCTAAGTATTTTACTTTTCTCGAACGATGATTCGGATTTGATGAAAGCGAAATATTCCCTATGTTAGCGAGGTTAGATTGCCAGCGGTAACTCCAAATTCCCCTTCAGCCGAATAGTGGAACTAGAATCTTCAAATTTGTAGACGAAAGTTCGTTTTCATTGAGTGCCCAGAGCCGGGATTCTGTACATAAAAATCGTTAGCGAGCGATATCCTATGGGCGCCGCGTCCCTCCGGTAGATCGTCCCTGCAATTGGCTGCATGTCGATAAACGATATCGTTAGCTAACGAATTACAGAATCCCGGCCCAGGTCCCGTTGGTAGTGCGAATTAACCACGGATTTATGGACGGAGCGCAAGCTGGAGTTGTAGGCGAGGGGTATAAATCATGGGGGGAGCACGTGTGGTAACGCGTCGGCCATATTGACTGGCGCCATTTGCGCGCCACGTTCAAACCAGTAGCCCTATATATTAATTACTATCGAGTCATTTAGGATTTTTTTTTTGCAACCTATTGCCGCACAGTGCGGCATATTGTATCTAGACCTAAAAGCAAGAATAATAATGTATATCCGTTGGGGTATAAATTTACCGTACATCTTAACCTGTAAACCTCTAAAATTATAAAAACGATGTCTCGCAATAGATTACTACACTTACTGAGCACGTGGCTGAATTTACATTAGATATAATTACCTTGCCGTAGAATATTCGTAAAACTATGAGGATCACTGAAAACACTAAACACAAACTTAATGTTGCATCAGGCACTACGTAAACGAATATGTACACGGTGGTATATCTATATTGATAGCACCTGTCAAGATGGCCGGCCATTTGATTACCCTCCCGTCTTTTGCTTCACTCCCGCAAGGAAAAACTCCGTCCATAAGTCCGTGGATTTAACGTTAATGAACCAGATTCCAGATTTTCTGCGACCGTCGGTAAAAATACGAGCGAGTGTCGGTCCCCGGGCGATCTTACTACTCGACCGTTTCCACCGAGGTATCTACAGGCTCGTGAGTCGCGCACACGCTACATAATTAAAAATAAAGAGTGAAGAAAACAAAGATCATATACATGAATAAGTTGTCATTTTTGCCTCGTGTGTTGAAGATGCCAAACAGGCTCCGAAACGCGGATTGTTCGTGGTAGATTGTTAAGAAAACAATGACGAAAATATTCGAAGGAGACGTGTCTTCCTACGCCAGCCGTACAGAAAAGTGGTTCGGAATTTGCACCGAATAGGTGGCGCTGTTGACAGCGGGGCATCGCTGAGATCCGCTAAGTGACGAAATTTGATCGAAATCAATTGAGATTATACCATTGCCCACGGGCTAGATGGAATAGCGGTACAATTCGGGGCATACCATTTTTCCGGAGATTGCAAAAAACGGAATTAACTATCACTCATCTAGAAGATATATTTATTCGATGGAATACGGATTTCATTTAGGGATAGAACGTTATAAATAGAGTTTTTCCGTTGACAGAACGAATTCTTTCGAATAACTATCCGAATTTACAATTTACTATGAAAAGCTATATATCCACGAATTTCGGTGCAAAAATCGTGAAAACCGGTATAATCTCCGAAGGGTTGGAAATAGTACAATGTGTATCCAGGGTGGAAAGTAAACGATTGTCAATCGCTTTCCGCCCATGGTGCACACGATGCCTTTCACCCCAACCTGCACCAAAAGTTTACCTTCGAGCGCATCTAAAGTGCGTGCCGAGTGACTTTTTCCTACCCGGAGACGAATACAAGGGCGTGAAATGCAGCCGGGCGCAAAAACATACTTTGCCGCCGCTAGTATTTTGCGCCCGCGTTTTCGTCTCCGGGTGGCAAATGGTTACTTTGCGCGCACTTTACATGCACGACAAGACACAGTTTCGCTACGGGTAGGACGAAATAGTATATTGTGCACCTAGGGCGTAAAGTGGGCTTTTTTAGACTGAGTGTGGAGTTTGCAGTACGAGTCGGAGGCGAGTGCGACTGCGAGCCGAAGACGAGTACTGCAACCACACGAGGTCAAAAAGCCCACTTATTGTCAGCCCTTGGTGCACACCATATGTTTTGTAACGTATGTATTGATTTCTGCGTTTTTTGTGCCTATAAGCGGCACTAGGGTGACCTCTTTTGGACACGGCACCTCATGGTTACAATTAGATTGCATTTTTTTAAAAGGAAAAAGCAAGGTAGTAGGTAACAGGAAAAAGTAAATATGATAAGAATAAATATATATATATACCGTATGTGTGTGTATATATACACATACGGTTGTCTTTGCTAACTTTTAAAAAAACGGGCAATAAGCGGTCAATGATGAATTCATTATTTAATTAATACCATATCACGAAAGGATGCGAAGTTCTATGGCAGGAAAATGCCTTTCAATCCCAATTGTAAACGTGATGAAATTTTCAGAGAAAATTTTACACTCTGATAATTTCTCGCAATAGTTCGTGGTTTTCTATAAAATTGTACGGAACTTTGTGACAGAACAACAAATTTCTTTAAAGTACTTGAACATCGAGCGTATGTCCAGTTGCCTGACCGTAGGCGCACACGGATCGTTCGACATCCACAGAAAAGCGCATATGATAATCACGGTAGCTGGGATCGTACATCGGAGTATAGGTATAATGTATGCACACCAAAATGTACAATAAGACAAGTAGAACTTAGAAAGAACAAGCACGCCTAGTCTGTTCATGTTGAAAATGAAAAATATATATCGTGATGGATACATCGGTGGTTATTAAAAGACGTAACTCAGGAGCTGCGGTTGCGCGGTGGCGTTTTGCGAGACAATCGTAAAACACTTTGTACTTCGTAGCACGTGAAATAAAGATAATATTGAGCAGTACGCGTTCAGTTTCCGAATAGCCAGTGAAGTTTCAAAATTGGTACTACATCTTATAGCTAAGCATTTGTTATATATGTGTCCCAGCGATCAAATGGCAATTGGATTGAATTGGATAAGAAATGTGGAACTTGAAAATTTGTTGTATATTGTTATCCATTTTACATTTTATGCATCATATAGCAACTGTCCGAAGTGAACAGTGGCGAGTTAACGTGAGTAGTACTACATCCTTTCATATCCATATGAGTTATTCCACGTGAAGCGGGACACTCTTTCGACGGTACGTTCCACAGAATTGTCATAATTTCCTTATGGATTCTATGGAACGAATGAATTCATTGTAAATATGTTTCTCGGTCCATCTCCAACATTTCAGAAGTTACAAGTGCAGGTTGAAGTTTCGTAAAAACGGCCGTAAATCGGAAACATGTTTCCTCATATCTTCGGTTCCCCTTATCTTATGCAGACTCTTCCTCGTACCCATTTTGGAGTCCTTGAACGCACTCTCATCTTATGCATATTGAATTCAGTGACGCAGAAAATTCATGTTCGTTGTGAACAATTATACCGTTCAAACGTGATTATCGAGGTGAGACAACGTGTTAAAAATTTCGAAACAAATACGAGCGTATCACTTGATCAATCTCAATACAAAATGGAACTGCAGTGGAGACTATCTAGAAACAGCGAACGACGGTGCCGCGCGGCACGACACGTTCGCGTCCATGTTCAGTTCATGTGCAGTTAGCGTTTGAGGAAGTGTTCGCGTTCAAAGTGAAATATTTTTGTCATACACACAAAGTGGCTGTTTTTTATATCATCGATCGCTACGGACGAAGAACCCGCGACATCGCATAACTTTGCTATGAAATTTGGCAAATTCAAATACAATTTTGTGTTTTCGCTACTAAACTTCAGTAATAATTACGAATTTAATTGCGAATCTAAAGAACATGCCTTATATAGCAATCTGCTTTGCTTGCCGCATTTGTATTCCCGTAAGACTTCCGTACAGTGAATGTCTTGTAAATTAAAAATCATTCACGGAAAAATATCCTCAACTTCCGCGGTTCACCTTATTCAAGGTCGACCTTCAAGATGGAAGGATTCTGCCTAGATGGGTGAACTCTGAATTTTCAGGGAATTTCAGGTTTTTTTTTCCATAAGGTCATCATACATATGTCATTCATCCAGCGGCAGAATGTCGTGCTTTTTCAAATTTTCTGCATGATATTGCGCTGTTGATTCGAAATTATCGGGCCCGGATGCCAAATGTTTATGAAGATTTTGTGGACGTAGTTGTTGCAGAATCATAATATCAACTGGACGTTCAACAATGATTCTCTGCTCCCTGCTGATATCGTCACTCAAGACCTCAAGTTCATGTTCGGCGAATCAGCGCCCAGTAAGATTATTATCAATTATCAATTTTAATATACTTATATTAAATCGTTCTCAAACAGATGACGTAGCCTTCAACATACGACAACTTAATATTCGCTGTCTGTTCAATCTTACGTAATTTTTAGCTAAAGAAACATCGTAGCTGAATTATTTGGAAGTTTTCGGTGCATTCTCAGTCGACTATATGTAGGTACAAGTATAGCTACTTGAATTTTTAATTCTTCTAATTGTTTTATTATTGTCACAATTTGGAGCGATTCGGTTAAGGAAATTAATGATCATTCCGTAAACTTATTCAGAGAAATTGCGTTCTTTCGCATTTTCTTATCAGAAAAAAATTCTCCAGACTCTTTCGAAACCGCCGGGAGCCGGAAAAAAGACCGTGATAAAACACCGGATCCGTTTTCTTATCTTTCTTAGCACGTCTCATCGCGAGGAAAACAGTCAAATAACATTCGACGAGTAAAAAAAAGAAATGAACAGATTTCAACTGTAGTCAACAAATGTAGAATAACATACAGCTTGAAAGTTATGACCAATTTTGTACGTTGAAGTAAAGTGATAAGCACAGAGAATGTGAACAACATGATGTGAGTTTTTATTTCAGGACTTCACGTAACGGGTAGACCGATAAGAGACAATTTTTCTATTGTACTTTTCGCTATTCCATTTGAAGAAAGTGCCAAGGACGAGTGCCCCGATGCAGAATGCTTTATCCAACGAGAGAATGTCCGACAAAACTTTTGGGTTAATAATATAACAGATCAAGTAATTATAGCTTTGAATATGATTAACATATTGTGTGAATGATTAGGTACTCAAGATTCATTTCAATAAGAAAATTCATGTGGATTTTTTTTTTTTTTTTTTTTTGCGGTAGTTTCCAGTCTTCGATACAACATTCCCAGGTATATTTACTGGCTGTTATTACACTGTGATTATAAATCAAAAAGGAGAGAATTTCCTTGCCAGGGGTCCAGAGCGTTATGAGACCAATTATACCTTTGCCGATGATAGGTTGTTTGCTGAAACGGTGATCAAACGTAGGCCTGGAGACAGCCAGAAGTGAGCTTGATAATTATTTACGATTTATCAATAATCTTCAATGTTAAAATCAACTGGCGAATGATTATCATTGTTGCTTTTGCGGATAATAGCACTAAAGGTCTGTACACCGAGTTACGGATACCCTCGAAATTAATCCAAGTAATCGCACGGCTCTATGCATGGAACGGAGAAATTGTAAAGGAAATGGAAGATTTCTCGCTAGACAGAATCATCGAAGATAGGTCGAGCTTGAAACAGTATTGCAAAATAAAGATCGTAGGTAGCCAATTGTTACCGTTAAACGGTCAGATGTTCTCATTATTGCAACAGGTATACGGATACCGCATAATTTCCTAATCTGTTCTATACAGGAGTCACTGGATAACGAGGATCAGGTTGTGTATAATTGCGATAAGTCCATCTTGCCTTCAACGCCCAAACTTCAAGTAAGTCTATATTTACGGCGTATCCACGTTAAATATGTGGACTAGAACATGAAGCTGATTCAAACTGACAATGAAGCTTTTGTAATTTTTTGTGATCACGTTATACACTCCTGCACATTAATAGTTTTGCTCCGAAGCTAGCCACGCTTGTGATGAGTTGCTCTGAAAATAAAAGGAGAGATCGATCGGCGCGTGGCATTTGAACAAATCGAAGAACACGTTTTTCCCCTTAGACTTTTTCAAACCTAGTTTCTCGGCGAGAAGACACTCGGGTCGATACGAAGTTAATATTAGCGATGAAGAAAGAGAGAACAAAGGGCATGCCGCTCTTCGATGTTCGAAAAGCGGAAAAAATGCTCAACAAATTATAACTGTTGATAAATAATCCGTATAAATTTTTCCGATCCATGAAAATCGAAAAGCGTCATGCCCTTTTTCCCCCTCTGTCTTTGTATCAGTGATATCAATTTCATATGAAACAGATCTATTTTCTCGGAGGAACTACGTTCTGAATATCGTGTTTCATTTCCCCGTGATGTGCACAAATTTGGTGAACTTTTATCTCAGGTTGTCCCCGCTGATCGGACAGATGATAAATGGCAAGCATCATTCATGTGGGATAACTTGTCGGATCAAGAGGACACGTATTGTTTACAATTTGAACCTGACTTCAGCGAATGGGATGAACATCATGACAGATTCACGTGGCTGAGTGCTCACGAAAATGATATCCTCCTTCAATCAGGTGACATCGAGAATCCGAAGGGGCCAAAGAATCAGTTCCAAGGATATCTGATTCCAACGGTAACTTCGATTGCAATTGCCGCGGTTATTGCAGTCATGGTGATAATATTTACTTACAAGATGTTAAAGCATCGCGGACTTCAGATGCGGATTAGAAATATAATAAACTTTGGAGAATCTGATCCCGTTCGCAGAGAGGAATTAACTCCCAGATATCACGAGACGACGAAATCGGATCACGTTTTACTGATATACAAAAAAGACTATGATGAACGCAGTCCGTTGACCAGCGAAATTACCAGATTGAAGAGCTATTTGAAGACAAATTACAGTACCTGTCGAGTGAGTCGTCTCAGTACGTCAATATAACTCCGGCCTATCATTCTTCATGACTTTGGTCGTAGCTTACAGCGGAGCTCTCGCGATACTCCATCCAAATGCCTTGGTCTTGTCGTTTCAGGTCTATGACATATACGCGTCAAGCGATTGGGGCAGTGGCTGGGAACTCGGAGTAAATAACTGTGTCGAAAAGCTGTTGAAAGACGGGAGTAAAGCTATTTGGATCGACACGTCAGAGTTCCGTTCCTTCGTGAAGAACAAAGAGAGGCAGTATACCGGGGATGACATGGGCGAGAGTGGCATCCGGTGGGCTCTTTCCGTGTCTAAGGACTGCTTCCTGCACGCCAAGACTCAATATCGATGTCACTTTGTTGTCCAGTCAGTATTAATCGATGATTCTTAATACAGCCACGATCAAAACAGATGTGGATAGTTCGAAAGAAAATTGTAAATGCGCATTACTCGATGTTCGGATAATTTTTTGTTTATAGGGTGAATGGATTGGAAGTTGAGGACGGAAGCGACGATCCTCTCCAAATTTTCACACCTCACATTCGGTACTGCATTCCTAACCAGCTCCCTCTTCTCTGTGATGACTTGTGAGTTCTACTCATTCGTTTCTCGCCCAGTCCCATTCAATGATATTCTCTGTTTCTGATGATGGACCCCTTTTTATAATTACCGTTGTCTTGATACCAGCTCGAGATTCGGAAGGCCCATTTCATCAAGCTGAGATTTGATATTCAATCTGTGGAAGACACACCTGAACGCGCAGTCCAAGATACGATTTTATGCTACACGCATCTTTCAATTATACTGATACTCTGACTGCAGATTAATCGGATGTATATTTTTTATTCTCAAACAATTTACAGCGACTTTCTGGCCTCATGAGGCCTGCGCCACTTCTTGTGTGAAATGCGATGATAATCATCGTTACGTCTCTTTTTGTTGTAGGAGGGGCGCCACAGAGGGTTTAGAAAAGAGAATGATCGAAGTAGTGGTAATGTGAAGTAGCGAAGAATTCGCAGATTTGCCACTGATCGGCGCGCGTATCCTCTTCATATTTTCGAATCACAAATGGTCGGACACGTTTTTCCGCTTGAAATGTTTCAAACCTCATTTCTCAGCGAAAGCACACTCGATTAGTACGAAATTGATACCAGGCATGAAGGAAGAGTGAACGAAGGGCGCGACGCTCTTCGATTTCCAAAAATCGGAAAAAAGTTTAATAAGTTGTAACTGTCGATAAAAAAACTATAAAACTTATTTACGAATTTTAAAAATCGGAGAGCGTCATGCCCTTCGTTCTCTCTTTCTCCGTCGCTGATATCAATTTCGTACTAATCGAGTCTATGGTCGCTGAGAAACTAGGCTTGAAAAATTCCAAGTGGAAAAGTGCGTTCCATCTCACCTCACTATGCGTCATCATGATGCTCATTTACTCTCTCAAACGTGCATTTAACTCACTATAATTTAATGTAATATCAATTTAATGACTCCCAACGACCATACGCCATTGTGTTCTACATCATACACGTGTTTATATGAGTATTATAATATAATCAGCATAATCAGGTATATCGGAATTTACTCCAGCAAGTATCTTCCGTGGAAAGTGACGAAAGAACTGAACGCGATGTTTCTACAAGTGGATTATTACTGTATTGAAATTCTTGTATCTTAATCTTTGATCAAATGCGTACGTGACAGGCATTTACGGTTGTATAATATTTTGCGTATGTTTCACGAGCCAGGGTTGTACGACGAACCTAATCTATTGCGATAGGAATATTATATTCACAGGGAAATCGTATAAGAAATTACCTGAAACTTCAAATAGAGTATATAATAATTGCATGTGGTAATATTCTATCAATAAATACCCTAGCCTACGTATAATCAATTGCTTAGTCTTTCTCCAATTTACTACGTTCAATCCGTCCTATTATCCCGATCAACGAAATATTTCCAACTAGAATGGTATCCACGACGGCATGAAATTTGCTAAGCTTTCCTCGGAAGCGTGGCGTGACAAGGAGCCCGACCTTATGCAGCCTGCAGTACATCTGCCCCTGTTCTGTAGAATGTCGAAACAAATCGGTCGAGCAAGTGGCGCCGTTTGTTCAGACTTCGGCTACTCCGTCAACTACTTTTGCCGCAATCATCTGGCGAAAGCCAGTTTGAATTCTCAGAGATATTGCACTTGGTACTCTTCGCTGCGGAACAAATATTGCCGATTCTCAGGGGTACTTATGACTTTCTAGGCTGGTGTGATGTTTCTTCGATTTATACGAACGTACGATATCGTTGCCATTTCAAGAATCAGCAGTTAATTGAGGAACGGAACGGTTCTGGTTATGGACAAAAAAACTTCGCATTGGTAACTGATGTAAATAATTTGTTTAACTGTAGCAATCGTCCCTAAATCAACTGCAGTGAGTGAGTGTCCGTATGGGGCAATTATATCGACGACGACTCACGATTCGAGCTTTGCGGGTGAACGAGATTCTCGCCGTTGGAAAAACCTCATGCGCGCTTAATACACGGGATTGAAGCGACGTGTGCGCGCTCCCGCAATCGGACTTGGCTATTTCCGCGGATCTGCATAGTGCGGGCGTTACACAGATACCGATAGTTGGCTACTTCCGTCGGAGGTCCACCGGTATTGGATCATATTTGCTGTCCCTGAATTGTGAAAAATGAGCTCCGTGTCGACTGGACGTGGTTGGGAAAATAGAATTCTGTTTCCCGCCAATGTCATCGTAGTCGTATTTCATTCACTCTTATTTTTTTATATTGCGATCTGAGTCCTGTGGTTATCGGGCTCTGGCATGAGATTTACCTCAGAAATCTATTTGACCGGTGAAGTTATATCATCGAAGCTAACTGCGGACTATGATACACGACAATCGCGTGCTCGTCGGTACCAAGTTGTATACCTACATCATAAATAAATTGAGTGCTGAAAATGTGTGCGCGAAAATCCCCTGACAAAGTTTTAATCGGTCGAATTTTTTCGCGTCCGTTATCCTCAAATTTCTACGTCGGACACAGGCCATGTCGGTGTGGGAATTCTACGTGAATTAGTGCAATTATACACCGAAATCCTGTGGTCCTGCAATACTACAATATCAGATTCGCGTTGTTCAGGATTTTTGATTGTGAATAAAATGGTGAACGATACTATTCAGGAACTCAATTGCTGATATTTTCGATGGGACTGCAGACAAACCTCCTTGAACGCCTTCATGTGAAACCCATATCACAGATTTGTGTAAAAAGCAAGACGCTGCGATCAAAACAAAGAGAACTGCACCGGAAAGAGCGAGAGCACAGACACATAGGTGAACGTATTGTGCTGAAGAATTTTCAAGTCTATTTCCGGTTTCATTCTTTGCAAATTTCAACTTATAGGTCGAATCTTCGAGTACCTATCGTTCAATGTAGTTTCGGTGCTCATATATGGCGGAGAAAAATTGCTCCGCGGGGACAACGCATAGTGTGACTGCGCTAGAAGTTATCGAAGATACCCATATTATACAATCTATGAATAAATATCTTCTAATCCTTGAACTTGATGATGTTCGAAACAAGTCAAATTTAGCTTTATGTGCATTTTCGATGTCACAGATCTATGCCAGACATAAGTCCTTTCATATTAGGTACTCGACTCCGGAGTCTGATCTCGAATATCTATCGACGAATATCAATCTATAACGTTAATAATAAACAAAGTTTTTGGTTTCTTTAACTGTTTTTCGGTCCTGAAATCATTCCTGAATTGCGTTCTCCGATCTACAGATCTTCTCTGTGATCTTCGACAAGTTTGAAAGACTAATTCAGTTTTCTTGCGCTTATCTCAAAACTATATTTGTAGACATTCAGGCAATCCCCTGCGTATGAGTTGTAAACCCGGTCACCTTATCATTCCCCCAACTTCGGGCTCCGAATTATAGAATTTTTTGAACACACCGAATCATATCACCTGCGATTTTTACCAGATCGAGACCAATTTTGCGGGGGCATCTCGTTGGGGCGCTTCACCGATCTCGACCTGAAGGATTACCTGGCGGAGCGGTGGCACATAATTTTTCAACACCCTGTATATATCACTCGTCCCATTATTTGAACAATTCACGATGGGTTTATAGGATTCATTAACTCATTGTATACAACTCACGCATGCAATACAGAACTTTCAGACGCATTGCAGCAATAATAATGCATTATTGTGACAGTGCCTGAAATATTGCTGCGATTATCCGTGCTGTATGCGTAAGATTTCGAGCATCTTATTGCGCAATCCAGCCATTACCTGTACGTCCATATTATTTGGCTGTGAGTGATAAATAAGGAATGTTGAAACGAGGAAATTAGAATATCGACCGGTTCGGTAATATGTTGGAAATATGTTTGAAATCGAAGCTCTTTTGACGATTAGTCATTATCATATTCCGAAGATTCCGATGTGACCGAGTTGTAGTCCGCCCCATCGGTTGGTTCCATCAGGTATGCATGTACACGAATGCGCATTTCACGACATAAACGGCTATACATACAACGAATGGCGGATAATTTACAAAGGACGATCTTATTTTCCTCATGTTTATCGGTGACGTTGCCTCGAAACGTAACGGATCCTACCGACGATTTACACGTCACTGTCTATCTCTGAAGTGAAATTTTGACGTCGAAGCTTGCGGATGTAGTAGCATCAGCGTAGCGTTGTTTCGAAAGCGTACGTATGTATATCCATGTAACGTCGAGTGAAGCGCGAGTGCCGAGGAAGCCGCAGACCGCGATAGCCACATACGTGCGTTGGTCAATGCAGTTTTGAAGCGGAGAGCAAGCACCTAAGGAATACTCCGTCGTTTATTCAGCTCCGACGAAATCACCTTGTCATACTCGGAAGAAGCATAAGTCATGTTTTTGTTTCTCATATTCGGACTGCTCGATATCATCCCCGCGAAGAAAGTTATAGCCATACTCCACAGACACGACAAAACAGCATATCGGTTCCTCCTGCGTAACAATTAATTCACACTTCAACGGGGCATGCGGTTATTTGCCACAGCCAAAGTTATTTCTATTCACATCAAACGATGTAGTCATGTCGCTGATGGTGTAGGTGAGCGGAGGCTGCAATGGCCGCTATTTTCCAATCTCTAGGGGTCCACCTCGCTACTTTGAGGACCGCGTTCTGTCGGCCGGGACCTCAATCAGGTGCAAAAGATACAAAATTTAGTAATTTCAGACGGAATACAGGGCCTCGATTCGTGAATTAGTTTCTATTGAACGACAATGATCGTGTTCAAATTGGCATAACCTCTGATGGAAATACCTTCGTTGCAGGTTTTGACGTAACGCTACGGAGCCTGTATACTCTCGAGCTGTTATTTAGTGTAGCGCGGCAGTCTCTTGACGCATTGAAATCTCTTCGTTCATTCATGACATCGTCGACACCTACCTACATTATTATTGAGTATGATATGTCACGGTTCATTGAAAACTCCATTGTATCCATGTCTCGGATCTGGACGATCCTGCTCCTGGGAATTCCCTTATTTCGGATCGTAAATTCACGTAGAGACATCATTATACATGCTACTACATCGGCTGAATTTATCATCGGCCGTTTCCTTATATGCTTAAATGCATACATTGAATAATATAATTATTTAATTATGAGTAAATGGAACGTGGTTATAACGTATGTACAAGCAAATAATGCGAATGCCACGGAGCGGGGAATATCCGTTAAAATATAACATAATTATAATCGGTGTAGGTATATACCTATATACGCTGAAAAAAATCATTCATATTTCAATAAATCTTCATTCTTGTCGTGTTCTGTTTCATACTTTATCTTTTATTTTTTCCTTAAATAATTCACGTCGAATCGCAGTTGACATCGATATAAATATAATTTACACATTCAGCTAATATCCATGCGATTGAGCATCATTGTGCAATAATAATATATTATAAAATATAATACTGAATAAATAGTTACACTATACACATAATCATTAATTATATTCACAGTTTTGGCACCTCAAAATTCCATTCTTAACAGCATTAATTATTATTACTATCATTATTCTGATTGTTATGCGTAAGGTATAAAAATCGTAATATTTTAACTATAATATAGGGCAGTCTATGTGAATCTATTATAATATATATTATGTATATAATAGCCATGTAACGCTGAGGGGAAGCATTAAATAAACATACATGTATATAATACAGATATTGCCGCATATACACGCTATATAATACATCTTTGAGAACGAACCATTTCATTGCATCGTTTTAACCGACAGCAATTAAAAGAATTCAGAAATTTTTGATAGTATATAGGTAGATATGAAAATGAATAAATAGTTAAATAAGAGAATAGAGAATATTCAATGGGGCATGTACACTATATAATATAAATAATAATAATTTAATCTTATCAAATAATTATCACTTGTTGTATTGTAATGAATGAATAAATGATATTCTCGAGTATATCAGGTATATATGTATAAATTATACTCGTATGTATACCTATATCTGTAATATGGGATGTTATTCACAGCTGAATGACTGATGTAAATATGGCAATGATAATGAGCTATCATAATTTTGTGTAAAACAAAACGCAATAAAAGTTTTCTTTTCTACAAAATATCAAAATTCATCAGAGAACATTAATTTCTTCATTGCCCGAGGGATAAAATTTGATATTAGCAGTTCCATCGTCAACGGGTGACCAAATAACTTTGAATTTACTTGAACACGAAACTTTCACGTTGGATGGAGCTCCTTCCACGTCGCACAGGGCACCATCATTCACCGACTTGTTGATCATTTCCAAAATCTCTTTTGGATCCTTAGGTTTCCCATGCAGTACAAAATCTCCGGGTATTCTCCTCGCCTTGCCACTTCCTGAACGACGCGGTCTCATCAATTTGATATCATTGTCATCAATATCCCTCGAATACTCCTGAATTTCAATATCTCTTTCATCCTGCAGTGAACTCTTTTTCATCCCCATCATACGGGGCAACGATCTGCATTCGATGAAACTCCCGAAAGCCAGTGCGACGAGGAGAAGAGAGAGAATTATTTTCGCCATTTTTATTTTAATTTTATTTTTTTGGCTTTAGAGGAGAAGAGGTTTCCTTTTCTTATCGCTGATTTGATTTCTTTTCGAAGATTTGCTAATTTGTTGTTTCTTTTGTATTCTCGATTCTCGAGTCTTCACTTATTGTTACGTTTATATGAATTATTGAGTTATAAAGTGATCGATGGTGTTCAGTTTCGTTTGGATATTGGATCACGGAGGTTATTTATCGATCGTAAATTTACGGTTCGTGATATCTTTGTCCTGGCCAATAGTGACTTGGTTGGTAACTCAAAGAAGACCGAAGACTGACTGTTGCGAACTGAAACAAGTCCTTTACTTTAAATCAGACACGTTAGCGCATCCCCCACTTTATGGCTTCCTTTCTCAAAGAGCGTGTGCCACAGAGCATTAGACGGTACCACACACAGTTTATCCTGCGTGCGAGAGAAGCCCGAAGCAAGGAACGCGCCCACCTCGCACCGCGGTAACGCATGGCACCGGTACGCGGCACGTCATGATGAGATAGAGGATTATTATATCGCAGTATCGCCGCGGACTATATTGACGTCATATGAAATTTCATTCTTTTATTTCATTCTTTCAACCGATTTCCTCCTCAATTCCGGAATACGCGTCGTCGACGGACACACGCTTCCTCCTCGTTCTCCTTTTTTCCTATGGTGGTGATTGAATTGAGGAAGTCAATGCGGTTGTGGAATAAAGTGAATTTATTATAATTTATTGCATCATGTCACGCGCGATTCAATGATTTTTATTTTATTTCGGGTTCATCGGGTCGAAATAGGAGAATATTAAACTCTTTCGAGGACCTTTGAAAAAAGTGAAAGAAAAATGAAGAAAAAAGAAAAAGAATTGCCGCTGAAAGATAGAAAAGCCCGATAAAATACCTGATAGATAGAAAAGAAAAACCCGGGCATAAAAAATCGTGCATACGTATACATACCTATGAAAGAAGTAATAAATACATGAAAACGTAAGATCATGGTTAACGGTCATTGGATCCGTTAGCCAAAAAATGAGTATTATTCTATATTTTTGCTTTTCATTTTCACCGGATTACAAACTTTATATCAAAAGAGAGAAAAACAAAAGAATGCAGCAAGGGAATAAAGTCGAAGATTATTCCCGAAGGAATAATCGGCCTATTCCCAACCACGATGAGCACTTCACGTTCGAGTGTGATTATCAGTCTAAAGACTAGAATTAATTGCAGATTTATAGTAATACACGAGGAAATAGTTCAAATTATAAAAAGAAAGTGAAAATCGGAAGAACCGAGAACTGTATCCGCGGGGAAAAAGGTCTTCCGGTTTCTTCCCTCATTTTGCGGAAAAAAAGTAAATTTCCGGGAAAAAAGTGAATTTGCGGTGACAAAAGTATATTAGGGAATCATATGCCACTTTCGTGCCCCTTTCGCAGGTCAATAAACTGCTCATTATGGTCGAGCCGGGAATGAATACAATTTTTAATGTCACGACGAAGAAGCGAATGAATGATTGCACGGAGCTGTGTATCGAACATACGTATATGAACATTTCTTATCTCACTTTCATTTTCCATTTCTCCGCATCCTTTTGACAAAAAAAAAAAAAAAAAAGACAGACAATCTGAAAAGAAGAAGACTGATCGTGCTATAGAGGCCGAGTCTCATTGAACCTCCGAAATGGGTGGGACTTAGCTAGAGCAAAGTACATTTCTGCAGCGAATCGAACGAGCATTATTCTTCATGACACCGTTCATCAACCAAGGAAACTTACTCTTTAGCAAACTACACTGGCGGTTTTATGGGACTGATCCGGTGTATAGATACGAGAACGGAAATCGAGGGATACGATAAATACACGTGTAGTGTGGTTGGGCGTCTAATTTTAGAATAATAATTGATGCTTATAAATAAACAGGTTGTTGAGGTAGGTAGGTTATAATAGAACTGGTAACAACATACTCACACAAACAAACAGTGTGAGACTGTGCGAAGAATGTGAATGCTAGCGTCGCTCGCGATTATAATGTTGTAACGGCAAAAGTTTGCCTACGCACGGGGAATCTTTTTGCGGAAAAAGAACTCGTCGACAGTCATTCATGTTACAGTATCTTGATATTCAAGTTATAGCGTAGACACGTAGTATAGGCAGTGTCTTTTCCTCTTTTTCGCTAGCAATTCCCAGTTCCCGATTAGAGAGAACATTTTCATTTTTCTATGATTTGTCCACAATTGTTTTTCCGTCTCTTAGGAGCTTTTTTATTCCGCGTTTTCTCAAACTTCGTTTCATATCCTTCGAGGGATTCGGTACGTTTGAAATTCGTTCGATATAGTGCAGATGTATCATTCAACCGATGTTCAATACAAGTTGCCGTTTACCGATCCGAAACAGATATGGTTGCTCGTCGTGGCCGAAACCCTCGGATTGTCGACTTTTTTCTAGTGCCTTTTTTTGTTCACATTTTTTTTTAAGATTATGTATACGTGAACGTAGGCATACGTAGCATTCCATGCGGTAAGAAGTTCGGCTAGATACTGGATACTCAATTCATCTTTCCCTGTATGATTCGACGGCTGCTAATTTTTGGCAGGGCAATCGATTCTAACGTAACGAAATTATCATTCGATAGATTTTATTGACGCTATTCCTAGCATGGAATTGCAGCACCTTCGGCGCCCTCGACTACGACTTGTGCACCATTATCTAGTCCGAGCTAGAAATTGCCCTCTCCAGCCTGTTGCACACCTTGCTTTTTTCAACAAGTGCGGGTATAGGTCTTTTTCGTGCGTGTAGGGCGGATGAGAAGTTTTTAGCATGGACTCCATTAACTCCCTAGGAAGGTGCTGGAAATGTGCAATCTTCCGTCCACCTTACACGCGAGAAATAGCTTCTATTCCGTGCGCGTGTTAAAAACAAAGGATTCGCACCTCTGTGGTTTTTGCACCCCGTGCGTAGCAAGGCGTAGAAGCTATGAGGCGGTTGAAAATTATTGAGTGACGAGTTACGGGTGTAGGTCATTATTTATTTTCCTGGTTATTGGATAGCCTACTTTCGTCAGTTACTATAGGCACATGGAGGAATCAATATAGAACAATATCGACCATAGAGAAAGGTTGTATGCAGATAGAGTGGGGCATGAAGGTGAGCGGAGACGCGCGTATAATTCGAAAATAAGGCGTTTTGGAAAAAAAAACTGTTTTAAAATAATGAATTGCGATACAATTTCATAGCCCAGAATCCCCTCCATCCAATCGGACGGCATCCGGAGGGTGGCGTCGCTCTCGCGGTAGAGTCGAACGGCCTGACCAGTACGTGGCGATTTCTACTTGTCGCCAGTATCGTCAGAGATATATTACTACTGAAAATTATACTGACGTCAGCTATTGTCGATTTCTGTCAGGAACGGATTCTTCCTTCTTTGGCGGAAGTTTCCTTCTTTGGTTTTACACCATGATATTGAGAAGGGCATGATACAAAAACGTGTAGTCAGACCGAAAAATGAAAATAAAAAAACGGTAGAACAGTTAATAATAATAATGTTCGTGGTTACCTAACGTAACCTAACCTGACCCAAATTAGATCTGATTTTTCTTGCGGGAAGACCGGTTCAAATTGCGATTCGAGCATCTTGTACGCCACGTTTCAGACACAAATTTTCGTAGGCAAAATTATCGTAGGCACCTTGAAAAATGTAGAAACTTCCAGAAATCGGTTATCAGTAAACTTGGTCCTTGATTTTCTGCCTAGAATCCTATTGCAATTTCCTTTTGGGGTTCATACGATCGCGCATCTGTTACTGAATATTAAATTTGGAGTGATCCCATATATCGTATCGTTTCTGAATAGGCTTGAGGCTACAGAATTATTCTAGCGCGCTTTTTCCCCTTCTGTTCATCGAAATACTGCAATAATGTCAGAGATCCAAAATTTTCATGATTATACCTATGATATAACTCCAAATGTTTCATTGCTCTATACACTCTCTTTTGATCAGATAGATAGAGATGAGAATGATGCGCTAAATTCATCATGAACTACATTGATCCTTCGCCATTGTGGAATTGGAAATCTTTTGCATCGTCTCCGTGAGCCCAGAACAAGGAAGAAGACAAAGTAGAATCCGGCAAGCTAAATTTCAAGACAAGATGTAGGATATGGGGTATTCCACGCGAAACGGAACGGGTTTTGGCCGATGGTCGGTGAATTTGACGCTCTTCTGGAATTCAGTTCCGACTTGTCACGGGAAGAGGCCCTGACAGCTGAAGGCCAAAATATGAATCGGTTCAAGAAATATCGCCGGTCTAAAGACACGAAAAAATTTACCAATCTCACATTTAACTCCAAATATCTCAGCTATGCATGAACCGAATAGTGGCTTTACGTAGCGAATTTCACGCGGGAGACCGAGCTCTTTCGAAATATTCGCTGCTCAAATTATTTCGACAATTTCTAAGCATGTAGAATCAACGAAATGTGTGATTTTGTTTATTCGCTACCAGAAGGGTCCGATCGATTCCCTTCAAATTTTCAAAATTTCACATCATATGTTTTTCTTCTGTTTTCTTTTTTCCGGAATCAAACGGCAGGCTAAACAAGCGTCTCGGAAAATGATTTGGCAATATGTTTATAATAACGTTTACAATACCCACCATCGTCTGTAAATCACCACGAGGCGAGATTATCGTCTATATTGTCTCGTCGGAAAGTAGCGATAGTTTTATATATATTTTTCCTGACTTGCGGCTGCCCCCTGAAACCCGATTATGAGCTGGAGATTCCTTCGGACGTTGTGCTACGTCACGGTTTATTCATTGCCCATGATCCCTGTGCTTGGTATACTTGGAGGATACGAAGCTACAGCTTATTGCATAACAGCTTGTGTGATTGTATCCTTCCAAAGTGTGTGCAGAGGTACATTGCGTATTAGATATCGGGTACGAGTAAACAGCGATAGCTTAATTTTGTTACTGTAATTACGACAAAGAGAATAAAAAAGGAACAAAAAAAATTCAGAAAACAAAAACCAAAATCATCATACCGAGTTTCCCACATTCTAATAATTATATCTCGTTTTGAGATGTATGTAACTATGTATATTTTCGAATCTTTAGATTTTGAGAAAATTCAAGATTTGTAAGTTTTTGGGGACTCCTCTGTAATTGAGGTAACCCTCACTTCAAGTATTTCTAAGTTAACCTTCAATTTCGTTATTTCTAATGGAAGGACAGGATAGGATGCATCAGTTGGTCACCGGATCCGGACATCTTGCGATATCCGCCGATAACCGTCCTGTATAATCATTGCCGAGGCTGTCTCTGGGCTAGATGCTCGGAAAAAATGATATGAATTCAAATAGGTGACCAAAAATGAAGAAATTAATGCACAACAGACAACTGTATTTCCATAGTGAAGCAGAAGGAAACGAAATTAAAAATTGTACAAGAAAAACTTAAACTATAGTCTTAACTACGCGACCTCGCTACTAATGTTTAGGTACCCGAACATCATGGCAGCAAGGATAAAGGTGGAACAATTTTTCATATCACACTGTGCTATACTATTCTGCAATACTTGATTACTATACACAACTGTATAGAGATAGTTTCCGCTCGTCAATAATATACATAAATCACAATCGCATTGGGTTAAATTAGTTAACAAATAAAATAGAAATCACGATAAATATTTTCAGGTTAGTGATTAAATAACTCATAAATTATATACACATAGATAGTTTCAGCACGCTCATATATATACATGAATCGCAATCGAATTTAGTTAAATAAGTTAATAAATAGAACAAAAATCGATGATAAATATTTTCAAGTACATAAATAAATAACTCATAAATTATAGATCTGCAAGCGAAAATCATCAGGCTCGGGGAATCTTCGAATTGAACTATGATTACGGGTAAAATGAATTAACTGATTGCTACACCGTTTCACCATTATTTCTATTATGTATTCTTTGGCAATTTCGTTTTGAGCGGTTATGCAACTGCGGTTGCTCTTCTCCTCGTCATTCTGTATCTGCTGCTTCTTCTTCTTCTTCTTCTTCCTCTTCTTTTTTTTCCATAGTGACAGTGACATGAATTTGATCACCGATCATCCTTCTTCTTTGCCATCGGACGAAATAATTCACTTGATCGTAACGGGAAGAAATTGATTGAGCTATTTGACAAGATAATTTTGTCTTTTTGTCAAGTTTTGCCTCGCCATCGCAAGTTATATCTGGGTCTATACTCCTCTTCAGTCTTGTATTGAGATTACCATTGCGCAGAGGTATCAACTGTTGATCTTTTTCAATTTTTCCTTCGGCCACTCTGGCAGCTGGCCTTCCCATTGCCGTAGGCACCAGAATGATGAAGATTATACAAAGAAAAAAGGTGATTCTTGTCGAATTCTTCATGCTGCTTCTTTTCGACTTTTTGTTGGCAATTTTTTGTTCGTTTGTTTGGTCTTCCGTTTGTTCTTTGTACGCGTTTTTCGACAAAAGAATGATTTTCTGGCAATTATCGAACTCGGTTCGTGTTCAAACTCGAATTGACTCGTTTGTCGTGAAAGTGTATGTAACTTTGGAATACAGAATTCCCGCAACGAAAATCATGGAGCCGAGTGGATCGATTTTTAGCACGCTTATAACTGATTCCACAATTCTTCAAAATTGTTCCTTCAGTTTTATTTATATCACAGTTGGATAAAAACCCCCCACTCAGCAAATTCTCATTGACGAGTGTCGCGTGTAATACGAGACAAGGGTACGATGGGCGTGTGCCGATTTTCCGGTACAGCGGTCAACGTAATGCCCCGATTTAATATACGTTTCAGAATTATTATGATAGCTACTTTTCCCAACGAAACCGCAAATGTAAATGGTACATATTCTGTTTCTTATTCCTGAATCCTTGTAAGAGGAGGATACGTATAATACGGAGAAATAATTAATTGAGATACCACTTAATACCCATAAAGATTACAATCAGTCATATTTATAAACTAAACGGGGGATTGGCTCAAGACAACGCCGCGGGAACCGTCGATCTCTCCAGCCAAGCCAAGCCGATCACCTCAATTTTTTTTTCAATTCTATACTTCAGACTACAACAGCGGCCACATTTTTTTCTTTTGCTAATTATTCTTACGGATCGATAGATGGATCTGAGAATTTCGAGATTTCGAAATAATTTACGATCGAAACCGTGGAGAAAATCGACGCATTAAAGGTCTGCTGACTCTTGGTTTCCGGGTGAAATAAAAAGAAGATATACCTCATTTCCTAACTTCAAGAATCGAAAGACAGATTGCAGGGATAATTCACGCGGAAGGAGGCCTTGATTCTCTGCCATACCTACTCTTAATTAGCTCCTCCGCACTTAACTGTCCATCATCTCGGTTATAGAATACAGACTGCATATGCAGAATAAATTAAGCTTTTCCTAATCATACGAAGTGGCCCACTGCAAGTTGGTATATTTGAAATTTGGTTTAACGTCCCGCAGATTATACAAGCGGTGAACCATTATATGAAAATGGCGCACACCTGAACTCAAGATTACAATATTACAAAAGATTGCAAAAGATTTCAAACATTTCAGAAGATTACCAAGATTTTCAAGATTTCAAAAGATTTTATCGGATTTTGAGAGATTTTAGAAGATTACCAAGATTTCAAAGATCTCAGAGATTTCACGAAATTTCATCGGTTCCAAGAGATTTCAAAAGGTTTCAGGAAAGATTTCATGAGATTTCGAAATATCGCAAAGATTTCAATAGATATCAAGGATTTTCAAAAATTTGCCAAGATTTCAATAGATTTCAAGGATTTTCGAAAATTTCCCAAGATTTTATGGACAGATGTACACCAGATTTCGAGAGTGATTCGCCCCTCGTGCGAGTAGAACTAAACGAACAAGCGAGGGGCTATTCATTCGGAAAGTATTTGGAATTCTTTGCAATCCCGAAGAAGTCTTTGGAAATCTTTGGAAATCTTTGGCCCATGGCCATTCGCAAATACAAATACCAGTTTTTTCCAACAAATTTGAGATGAATGTTCTACGTGAAATGCAATACAGCGTACATAGGTACTCAGGAGATCCAGAATTAGGGCAAACGCATTTTTTCATTCTCTATTATGTTTCCTCCCCAATTCAATACGCGATAGCCTAATTTATCGAAATCGGTATTTTGACAAAGAATCCGGAAGAAATCAGAGGCCTCCATTCCAATTTCAACTCAAAGCCAAGTTCGTATGCGTTGGGTTAATAAATGCAGTTCATCGCCCCGAAGGATTCGATCTGCGTCATCCTCATCCTGACTCCGAGGTACAAGAATCCGGAATGCATAATGTCCTCGGTGTGATATGCGGGGAGGAAATGCCTGGCGATCTTGCACAGCATATTACGTGTTTCACATGATATTCTAGAGCCGTATACTTGCTTTCGGCGTTATCAAAAAATGGCTCGAGCTGGAGGTCCCATTCGACATTCTGCCTCGATCTCTACCATTTTTTCTTTCCATCAGTTCAAAATAAATTTTCGTTTTTTCCTTGACCAGAGAAACGTTGTTTCAAGTATTGATACAAAAAAAACTTGGAAATAAATTCGGACAAAAATTTTAGACGACCTCCAGCTCGGAAACATTTTTTTCTAACAGTATAGTTTTTCTCTTCTTGCTGATTCCTATCGATCATGTGATATAATCATCCAGAGAGATTTTATCTGTTTGTAATCAGAATCAATGTGAACTATCGTTATTTTGTCACGGATTATCCTGGAATTGTGCGTTTTTTTGAATACGAAATTTTAGTATCTCGAAGACCACGACTACATTACAAAAAAATTCAATGAAAATTATCAATGTATTATTGGGGATATCGCATAGACATATATATCTATTACTGAAACGAATGGAGAGAATGATTAAAATTGATTGGTTTATTCGTCACGTGTATAAATAAGTGTGCCTACAGAACAATTATTTTTTCATCATTTTATTCTGTCTTAATTCCTAATCAGTTTATAAAGTTCTATGTACTGATAAGTTTCCATTTTACAAATCCTTATGCACGATCGTCGAATCTTTGTTAATAACTATCGAACACTGAAACGTAATATTCACATATAGAACAACTCTTCGAATAACCTAATTAAAAATAAGTTTTGTACTTTGAGAATTTGTAGTATTATACCTATATATATAATTTTTAATCGGTACCAGCCGATTTTTCCCCCAACATTTGAGTGTTTTCTTATAGCGAATGGGATAAATAAATATAGATAGATGGAGTAAATAACTAAAATAAATAAATAATGATGATGATAATTCTTCTTCAATGACCGCGGTGGAACGCTCGAAATTGTTTCTTCTCATTCTCCTTTTTTCTCCGTGGAAAATTTGAAAAATTATATTCTCCAAGTTAAATTTTGGATAGACGGATCGAGATTCTGTTGTAACGGCCATCAAACCACTGAACTGCTATTCCGGAATTTCCACAGAGCACTGAATGATTCTCCGTTGATAGCACGCCGCAAATAGGTGGAATTGCGCCCTGTGCAGAACGATTATGTGGATCGGTGCCAAAGTCGATAACCTGGATTTTGATTGCCGGACCAATTAGATCCATCCACTTTACAGCGTACCTTTCGTTTCCCGGGCAGACAGTCAATTCTTGAATTTCGTTTATTGTCACATCGCAAAACGGTTGATTCGGTTCGGGAACGGCGTTTGGAATCGGCAAACTGTACGTCGTCGATAAAAATACGCTCAAAGTGAGAGCTACGATTGTGAATTTCGCCATGACGTTGTTATAATTATGATTCACCCTAATCGCCTTATTTTCACTACTCTTCGTCGCTATTTGTTTCTCTTTCTCTTTCGGAGCGTGCTTTTTGATCCGTAATAGAAATGGATTCTATTGCAGGGATTCGCAGGATTTCGATGTTCCGTTTCTTAATTCGCTGTGAACAGCGAATTGGACAGGTACTATTGACGCTGGATTGCACTATGGATTCGATGATTGATTTATGATTGATGTTACCTCCATAATCCGTCGGTTATATATACTGAATTCATATCGCGATTCGCGCCCTACTCCAAATGCATAGAGCTATAGGTGATCCGGGCGCCTGATTACTTTGACCGCGTGCATGACGATTTTCCGTCAGACGTCAGCCTCGTGATCTGTTTTCAACGCGTTATCGGTATGACGAGCCGAGCGAGTTCCCGATCCCGCAGATTGCGCTTTGCGCGTTTGTTATCGATGCGTATTTTCCAAACCCTTGAAAAAGCAACACAAAATTCAAAACCCCATACGAGCTACATATATTCTCATGGAAGACCCGTACGAGATTCGAAGGCAGCGTTGATCACCGGAGTCAGCCACAATGATCTGCAATAGAGGATAAAATGATTCGCAGTGAATCGTCTACGATGTGAAATGACCGAGATTCCCCATTTTTGCCGACCCGATTCCACCGGTGTAGCGGGAAAAAAATCGTCACTATGATCGGCGCGGCGGTTTCGTCTAACCAGCTGTGGCGGCACGCGACAAATCGGGCATACATTAACATTTCATCTTGACCGTAACTTCGGGGCAAAAATCTCAACGGCGAACCTCTGCAGCTGGTTATGTGAAAAAAAGGCAGACTGTGTGATTCAGCAGTTTGTCGAGATGAAATAACCGCATTTTGCATAATTCAGCGGCTAGTTAGCTTCTCCTCGTGGATATTTCATTCGGTATATATTTATGACCGGAGTGACTTTCGATGAAGATCGAAAAAGACCATCGGGAGAACCAGACTCCTGATGATCATCGAGATGATTCGGAAGCAAAGTCAATTTCCGTGTGTTCCTTCTTTCTCAAATTTTCCATAAATGATTCCATTGTAATAAAGCTGCGGGCCACGAGCTACATCTACGCGGAAGATCCGGTTTCCGATAAGAATACAACTTCATTCTGCTTCCTGTAGTGGCTTCGCGCACGATTGCTCACGTAGTACACACGTGTACGAACATAACAATTGTCGTTCATTTTTTCCTGATCGTGGAATACCTCGAGAGGCAACGTGCGTATTGTGTTGTCATAGGTATATACCAGCGATCGCACGCGTGCATTCATGAATTCAGCATAAAAGTTTCAGTATAAAAAGAGTAAATTTTCCTCGTGTCACCCGTCACTGCACCAAGCGGTCACATTTCTCTTCTTTTCTTTGCTTTCCTTTTTTTTCCTTTCCTTCTCTTTCTCATTTATTTCATTTCTTTATTTTATCAATGAACGCGCGCCGCTTCCTCATTCATTCATTCAATTGTATAAGCATGCCTACTCTACGGGAATTACGCACACTATTTTATACTTAAAGCGGTACTACTCATGACATATGTGGTCAGAGATGCAGTAGTTGAAACACGTGTTTGTGGTAATGAAGTAATGAGAACAAATTTGATGGAGACGCAATTCTTGTGCATCCAGTGTCCTCTTTTTCCACGTTTTTTCGATATCCATTATCGCAATAATTTTCGATATCCTTTAATGTATACCACCAGCGCCGGTGAATAACATTTCCGAGAATACCGACTAAAAAAATTGTGACAATTTCGGATTTCTTTTTTGTTTGTTTCATCATTGAATAATTTCTATTTCTTTGTTTTCGATCGCGGAAGGTTTACACGGATTTTTGAGGGGATATAGGAGTTCGAAAATTATACAACGTTGGCTATTCGTTTTTGTTGCACACACTTCTATCCCCTTCTTCTGTGGATATTTTGAGTCATTGCAAATTGTAAAATTTTGAAAATTACGGTAATAACAGTAAAAAATGTGAATAACTGCACGGTGCTGCGTGTCTGTAGGTATACTTTGTACCTTTCCTTGTAACCTTTCTATATAACAAAAAAGACAATTATCACGTTATTCGAAACACATTTTGAAATATTTCGAATCAATATGAGATTTGAAAAGAAATTTGATTTCAAGATACGTATGGGAATCGTTGAAAGTCAGTGATTCGGAAGATAGTTTGAAGATAGATAGCATACAAATTGTGGTACTGGCAATATATTGGCATGTGAACAACAAGAATGAAAAGAAATTTTTGCCGCCGAAAACCTAGACGGTATTTATTTGGTAGGATTGCCGATATAGGTGAATAATATTCAACCGTTTTCCAAAGACGTAAATGGTATGTAATCGTGCGGTTACTCGATACAGGTTGCGTTTTAACATCATAACCGCAGCGCGCGTCGAATGTTCGTGCGTGACGTATGTGTATCGCAATAGGTGTGGGAGGTTTAAACTGGTTTTCTTTATACGTTGTTTCGTTGTCTATTAATTTTAATTTCCGATTCATCATCTCACCGTTCTTCGTGTACGCAATCGCGAGGATTTATATATCTGCGGTTTTACCTATAGGATCGATAATACAAATTTTACCACCAAAATAGATTCATAATCTGAGCCTCAGACTTGCAAAACCCGAAACACTTCGGAGCCAGGAATGAATTGTCAAAATTATAGTATATAGAAATGACGACCTTATAATTCGAAAAACAAAGTACGCGGCACGCACGCGCACCGCGCTGTTTGAATCATGGATCCGGAGCGCGTGCAAGAGCTGTTCCGTTTCGCCTAAGGAGAAACAACCGCCGATGTCCCGACAAGTTACGAGCGTAGTCTCTTGCGGTTGACAATTATCGCGTTGCCGATGAAACCGCGGACGGATCACTTCACCGACGCGACGCAATGATTGTCCGGAAGATCCGCATGTCGTGAGACCAGCTCTTATAATGTAGACTGCTTCTCTGCTTCCACGCAACTCCGGATGTTCCGGGATGGGCACGAAGTATATAATTCTCATTCGAAAATGGGATAATAGTATATTTTGCTGTGAGGACGGAACGAGGGTGATTTTCTACCAGGGTGAAGTGAAGTTGGTCGCACGAGTAAATGATCACGTCGATCCGTCCGTGCTGCACACGATACTTTTCGTAACACGTGCACGGGAAATGGGGTTCTTATGTCCTCATTTAAGGGCGGAAAATAAGTCTTTTTGAGCCAGGATTCAATCCGGTAATTCTTCTGTCCTAGGACAAAAGAGCGGTCAAAAATGAACATAACTGTCCTCTAGTTCCGAACGTCACAACGCGACGCCGCCTCGAATAATCGATTTGAAAAGACAAATAAATAAATAAATAAATAAACAACGAATTGAATTCTGACTCAGAAGGACTCATTTTCAATAAAGACATAAGCCCCCATTTTCGAAAATATCAGAAATCGAATGTCATAGTATGTATTCGCATGTATAATGTATAATGGATACGTAATTCACGCAATCCATTGCGCTTTATTCCTTGAAATCAGTCAACAAGCATTACGCGATCGTTTACTTGGCACGAAGATTTCAATCTTCTAAGGGGTTGCCACGGTCGCCCCTTACCGGCCGAGCTCCGGTAAATGGAATTTTGAAAACGCGGGTATAATGGGAATTGAGCGAACAGTGGGTGGATCATATCGTGTGTGATTGCTTCTGATCACATCAAGAATTCGCCCAACGAGATCTGATCAGATCGAAGACGAAATCTGGCTAGATCTGATTAGACACAGTTAGATCTGACGTTTGAATTGATCAATTACAATGTTCTATCTGTTCAGATCTAACTGTATATCTAATGCGATCTAATCAGTAACAACAACGTTAGATCTACGCGATCAGATCTGACGCAATTTTGCAAGTTCAACATCCCATCATTTCTGATCTGATCGGATCTGACTGGATGAGAATTTTGTGTTAATTCCACGTATGTGAACCAGAATTGATCGGATATGATGAGATCTAACCATCTTTTCCGGGAATGTATACATAATACTAATTCGTCGCGGATTTTGTATGCACTATTGCACCGCTACACATGTATTTTCATATGAATCAAGTAGTTGCAGTTATCCTGGGGCTGAACAAAAAGGGAAAATTGGTCAAATATGAAACGAATGATGTGATAATTGAAACTAGTTCAATACTAATTAACATAATTTCGAATTCCCGTTCCATCAGTTATTCATTTTTGTTTTATAATATATATAGTATCATATACCTGAGAATGAAAAAAAAAATTGTTAATTGGAGGAAAATTGTCATATTATTACTGTTATTATAATAATTATTATCATGAATTTCATTGGCATAATTTTCACTCCTAATCAAAATTCATCCATTCATTCGTTGTGACTTAAAATAACTTTACTATATCCCACACACACGTACACTCCTTGTGTTCGAGAATAATATACCTGTGGCTATAGTATTTCTTATTACAAAGTATAATGACTTTTAATGGCGAGAAGACAGAGATATAGGCGCGTCTTTGATCGTAAATCGACGTAGAGCGTGACTGGTTATACCAACATTCTGATTCGCATCGTGTATGGGATAAGAGATATTAGAAATCGAATGAGTATATACCGGTTTTTATCGATCTATTAGTGGTTCTGAGTCTAATAAATTCTACTATAATTTAAATTGATGGTTGATAGTAAAATAAAGTAAGTTGGGAAGAATCTGTACCGTGACAAATTTCTGTGTGAAATTGAAACAAAGAAGAAAAAAAAAAAAAAGAATGTGTCCGAAGCAAGTATTACACGGTACTCATGAAAATCGTCGTTTAAAATTCCCACGTATAATTTGAATGAAGAACAAACCACATTATTCGAAACATTTGAAGGAGGTACGAGTACTAATTAATTTCTTTCATAAATTATTTCACAACTTCAGACGAATCATATAGATATTCTAATTGTATACCTACCTACAATTGTAAAATGGGTGTAACTACGAGGAGAATCTCATAATCTTACGATTGAATTTCCATCATTTTGGACATACTCTGTTGACGAATGGTTATACCATGTATCAAGACGATCTTGGCGCATAAAAGTGAATAATTACCAATGGAAATACCTGACTAATGAAATTTACCGATTTTTCTTTGTCTGAAATTAGTGAACTAAGTATAAAAAAAGAAAAAAATAGTGTTCCAGTTTCGAAATTGGCCTAAAATGATCGTTTTTGATCGAAGAATTTTTGATGATTTTTTTAGTTTTTTAAAACAGGGCGTTTTTAGGTGGGTTTGGATAATCACAGAAAATTCACGATTGGAGAAAAAAATGTGAAATAATTCAGGAGTGCTGTTTATAGAGTTGGGACAAACGTATTAAAATGATGAGCGAAATGAAAAATGGTGAGGGAAAATTTTCGCTCACTTGGCGTGGAATACCTCATATACGCCTATTAGGTATATAAATTATGTAGTAAATTTTTTTCGAACACGTGTTGAAAGAAAGAGGAAACGAAAAAAGAGAAGGAGAGAGAGAGAGAGAGAAAGAGCAGAACTAGGTATACGGTACAAGTATAGTATGCATACATAATAATTGATGGATGTAATAAAAAAATGGTAAACGCGTATAGGTGTGTACAATTTATCTATGTAACTATAATCTGTTACTATAGTATAACTTTTACTCTTGTACTACATACATTTAAAATATCTAGTATATATCTACCGCTTGCGTAGATCGTGTATGATATATATATATGTACCTATAGTGTTATAGTGTAGTACGTAAGGTAAAAACTGGAATTGTTTGACGTAGGTTATACATATATGAAGTGGATCTCGCTAAAAGAGGAAAGAAATAGGATAAAAAGATGTGTAAGAGATAAAAATACATAATCTAAGATCTGAAAATAGAACAGCATCAACGTACGTACACACCTATGCCTGCAGTGATCGACCATTTACATTATCATACCTGTTGAACAGGTGACATGATGTGGGGGAGGAGATTCATACCAAGCCGGAAACACTGCGTCCAAAGTTCTTCCGATTGTTCGTTAATTTGGCAAGGTTAAAGGTTCGGATGAAAGTATAATTTTCCCTGGAGTATGAAAAAACAACTTGATTTTCCATAGATCGTGAGAAACAGCAAGAGGAAAATTTTGGACGTCGCGTCGTTTTCCGAAATCGCAGTCACTCCAGAACGACATATACATCGCATTGACAGAATGAAATAGTTACAAAGCTGCATAATTTCATCAAGCAAACATCACGTGACAGAAATCACAAATGCTTCTTACGAGGTATACTATGACACGAAAAAAATCCGCCAAATTGAAAATGCTGAGAGTCAGAGGCTCGGTGAATAATTGGCGTGGAGTTCCCCATCGTACAGCCCACGTGTGTTTATTGTATACTCTAAACGCGTTTTTGAATAATTGAATATGCGAGCGCAGTAAGTGGCAGTAGTAGTGACGCTAGTGACGTAACAAATACACCACAATGCAGCCTCGCCTTTATATTGTACTACAAATAGGAAACTGCAGGTGTTATCTGCAAGAGATTTAAATGAAACGTTCCGATTGATTATCATTGATATTGTCATTATTGGGATTTGTGTTCGGGCGAAATTGGAGTTCCTTCGATGAACGCAACGATAATAATTGACGAACTTATTATGACGAACGATATTCTGGACAGCATGATCATATTATACCTTCAATAAAGAACTATAATTATATGCTCTGCACACATTCATGCGCAAACGAGCCTGGAGGAACAGCACAAACCAATGTATATCAGACGAGGTGAGTATTAAAACGGTAGAATTCTGAATTGCACAAGAGACATATAAAAAACGACGATTCTCATGACGTCAAACGTATTGAATACGTTCATTCGACCGTCACCCTTCGCATGCGGATTCTGCGGTATGCAGTTCGCGGACTGCAGTTTCGAGACATTCCCAGCAACGAATCCAGGTTTGACAAGTTAATTCCGCATAGTTAAACAGGTATAATTTATAATCATGTGCATAGCAAGCTCGCGGGACTTACCCAAATTCTATGTCAAGACACGTGATTCTATTTCTAGACCAAGGGACAAGTTTTTATAGATTTCTTTTTCTTATTCGTGATGTCTTTCTCCTTCTATTTCAGAATTCCATTCTGTAGGTACCTAATCGTTATGGGATGACGATTCCTTCCATATTTTGTTATTCGATATTTGTCGAAATAATCAGATAAAAATTACAGAATAGGGGAAAAAGTAGGAAGAGTTGCCGTCTCAGAATCAAATTTGGTTGAAAACTTGTGTCTTTTTACCATGAACTTTTTTCGGAACGACCTTCGCGAAAAATCCCAAATTTGTTCATCTTTGAACGAAAAATGCGCACCGTCACGAACAGGTCGACAAACATAATACGCACAGATATATGCCGACAGCATATTAAGAAAAACCCGCAGACGCGACTAATACTATATCACTGTGCTACTATACAGCCGCGTATAGTATATTATATAATTATTCGTGATATATACACGCGCCTTCATACATGAATCATACACTGAAGGATGATTATGAAATATTGACCTACACCGTATTGCAGTGATGCAGGTCGTGTATACCGTGTTTTATTTTTAGATTTCATATTGTACAGTAAAGTAAAGCGTCTAATTGTTCCGTTATTCATTGTATAGTGTATACCTATATCGTATAATTTTCATTCATTACAATTATTCATTCACAGAGTGTATTATATGTATATCTATAGGTTACAGACAACAGAGTGAAGTTAGTTTTTTCATCTGAATTTTTATACCTATAATAATTTGCGGCAATTGTTTAAATGGCGAGTTCTGACAGCTATCTTCCGTAACACGAATGAATTTGGGAATTGACTTTTGTATACCTATATATTTATTCATCTTATATAATTCCATAATAACATTATATTCCACGATCCATATATTTTCTTCTATAATGGGAAATTCGCAAGGTAATTCATACAAACGGAACGTGTAGACGTACGTTTTATCATTATAGATACTAATGTTTGAAACAAATCAAAATACTAAATCGAATGAGAAGTTAAATCCATTGAAATTATACAGCTTCACGGATATTCTATTCGTAGTGGATATATTTTATACCCAAGTATTAGTGAAGTTTTGGAATTGTTATATAGCAGATGATATTTCAAGAAATATCAAGCTCAAAATTTTCAAAATCGTTGAAAATCTGATTGATAAAATAAATCCAAATTATTCATGTATTCTAAGAAATATTGCAATAAGATCATTCAAATAAGTTGAAAGTCATTCGGATTGATATAATGTTGCAGTTCACGATTTGAATTATCTAATTTCCCTGCCGCGCGGCGGGTTTTCTCGCTAAATATTAATTATTCAAAATTCAAATTTCAAATGAAAACGTGTTCGAGATATATCGATGGCGAATGAATATCGATCCGATTCCGCGATTCCTCATTCAAGTTCCTAAACCATTTCAATACCACCGTTCCGCAATTTCATATACGTTAAAAAAGTCGAACGATTGAAATTGGCTTCTTAAAATTGACAAATTGACAAGCTCAGTTAACTTCAGTTGAATCTGAACCATCAGTGCGAGGCAGACTTCTCGTTACGGGTTATTTTTCACATTTCAAATGAAATAAACTTTCATCGAATATAATACATAAACTCCCGTCGTAAGACTTGAACAAGAATAAATAATTTGTCTCCTAATACCAAAACTAACGCGCTACTAATATTGTTTCCTGCGGTTATTATAGTTAAAGGGAAAAAGAAACCACCGCCAGAATTGAGAATGACTACACCGGTTGTTATAGCTGCTACAGCAAGACACACTGCTACGGTAAAGTAGAATCGAATCTACACACTACATTGCAATTTCCATCACATACACACAAGATACATCCATAGCCATGGCTATGACTGATAAATTTTCATTCAATAGTAACATGAAACCATAACAAGATTAATGGAATCCGATATTATCAAGATTGAGTGATTTTTTTTCACAGGTTATAGGTTAAACGAGAGCTTATGATTCCAGTACAAAATCAATACAGATTCTATTTCTATTATACATCATCGTAGTCTCTTTGACTAGAATAAACAAATGTTCATCAGATTTGTATCCTGTTAACTACAGAATACAGCAATCGAATTCAATCAAACGACAATACGGTGTTGAAATTATGTTAACCAACGTATAAGAATTACGTAATTGCGTTTGCTTTTTATCATATTATTCATAAAAATTGATTACCTACTCCGCTCGAAGCATCTGCAATCTTTAACCTCACTTTTCTTCGGACCACTTTCTCTCTCTCTCTCCACATACTAGAATACTAGAATGAAATTCGTTCGCACAGATCGTTTACTTCAAATCGAACCCCGATCATTTAGGTTTCCGTTTCTATTTACGTTGAATCCAATTTTCATTGTTCATTTCCTTCCCACGATTCATCACACGAGACTATAACCAGAAAACAATTCGTTCAATGTTCTTTCTTCATATTTGAAGACAAAAAATCGCTGATCGATGTTTAAATAATTCATAAATTTCTCCATTTCTATTTTTTGCAGCTAATTTTTTTCCACGGACTTGGAGATACCGGGTAAGATTTTTTTTCTAGAGGAAAGAAAAATTTTAAAAAAATCGTAGAACCTTCTTTTATTGTGTCTATTATTATTCAAAAATTCTTTTGTTTTTTTTTATCTGCTATCATGTGTTATTATAAGTGATAATCTCAAGCATGAGACGAAAGTTGATAACATTGAAGCTACAAAATTTCAAGAGGTAATATCCGCTGCTGATATAGGTATCAACTTACAAGCTTGTAAACTTCTGGATTATCGCTGTAGCATAGATTAAAAATATAGAAGCAAAAAGAAAAAAGAAAGAAAAATCGATTTTTCTCAAACACTTCTTATTCATCTATATTGAAAAATTTCAGACATGGATGGGCGAGTTCGATGGGATCAGTAAGATCGCCTCACGTTAAAGTAATCTGTCCGACTGCGTGAGTAGCGATATTAAGTTTATCAGTTGTAAACTAATCTGAACCGAAAACATTTATTTTGATTCTGACAAAACACATCGTAGTCATTTATTGTTCCATGGTTTTCAGCTACTGATTTTCTTTCGATTTTACTCCATTTTTTTCAGACCAACGATGCCCGTGACCCTAAACGCTGGATTTCGCATGCCTTCATGGTAATAATGGGAGTGATAATGATAATAGAGATATAAATGATAATTTAATTGATGAAGTTTGGAAACTTAGCTTTAAAATATGAATATCAATTAGTAGTAAAATTTGTTCAAAAAACCGAACAGACGTTTGCTTTAGTTTATGAAATTTAGTGAAAATATTATTGTCGGATCATTATTCAGGCTCTTCTTATATCAGGAGTTTAAATCGGCCTGAAGAATCGTAAGAGAAAAAAACAAATTTCATGCGCGGTATTAAATATTTTGAATACTCTTCCCATTTATTTATTCAATTTTTGCCTCGTTTTAAAACGAAACAAGACAACGAAAGAGAAAAAACCACGATATTGCAATTGAATAAATAAATACAACAATAATAACTCATTTTCTTCTTCCTCTGAAACAAATGAAAAAAAAAACACGATATTTAGGTTCGATCTAAGATCTCTAGATCCCTCAGGCCCGGAAGATGATGAGGGTATACGTAGAGCAGCGGAAGTAGTTCATTCTTTGATAGCACAAGAAGTAGCAGCAGGTATACCAACCAAGAGAATTGTTATCGGAGGATTCAGCCAGGGCGGAGCGCTGGCCATATACAGCGCTTTAACATTCCCAGAGCCTCTAGCTGGCGTCATAGCTCTATCTTCTTGGCTACCTTTGCATCAGAGGTTTCCGGCGGTAAATATGAATATAAATATGAGTATATAAACCAAAAATGAATACAAAACTTTGATTTGTGGCTCGTTTCTAATTAAATTGCTAAAAACCGTTAAGATTGATGAATTTTTATGTTCAAATTTTGTTTTTCCCTTTTGTGTGCTTTCACAGGACGCAGTGGGCAATAAAAATGTTCCAGTATTGCAATGTCATGGAGATTGTGATCCTATCGTTCCTTATAAATGGGGACAAATGACCGCGTCACTTTTGAAACAATTTATGACTAATACAGAGTTTAAAACTTATCGAGGAATGATGCACACATCTTGTGACGAGGTACATTGATATCAGTCGTTTTCTTTTTCTTTGTTCTAGGTATTTCATTATAACAGACGCTGAAAAAGAGGAACCCTACGTTAATTTGATACTATAATTGATAATTGGTCATTTATATGACTAAAAATATTTTGTTAATCAATTGTTATCGTTGCAGGAGATGCGTGATATGAAGGCGTTTGTAGAAAAAGTATTGAAGCCATAATATGTGTGGGAAAGCAATAAGTGCGGTACGATATAAATAATTGATTATACGAAGTAAATAATTAATTTAAAATAAATAATAATTATCATCATAGTTAAAAGATTGAAAGATGATCAATTATCTCAAGAGTTGAAAATAAAATTAATAAAAATAGAAAAATAAAATGTAAAAACAAAATCAATAATTCCAATTGTATGTTATATTTTTAATCTTTAATTAATAATCGTTATCAATTAATTCCTAATAATTGATTGATTATTATTACTATTATTATTATTATTATTAATATTATTATGAATGTAATAAAAAAAATATAGGAAATTAGTAGATCAATCATTAGTGAATGGAATTCAATTATGGAATCGTAAAGAGAAATTGAAATATAAGATGAGGAAAAGTACAATATTATTATATAGTACATGTAATAAAATACTCAATTGAATAATGAACCTAATTAGGTAATTACTTGATTTCAGACCAAGTGACAAGAATGACGAAACAAATTCAAATCCTCTCTATCATTATGATAACTAATGAATTATATTGTTGAATAAGTAGCTTGTAAGAAGGAAAGCACTGAGGACTTAGGGTTGCTAAAAAAAAGGTTTGCTGGCAAAACCACAACAATTACAAAATAAGACGACAAACACAGCTATCATAATAAAATTGCAGAAAAAAGATATAAATTCTAAATTTTGAATTCATGAAATAAAATGAAGAATGAGCAAAAAAAACAGAACAAAAAATCTAAACAATAAACGTTGATAATTTTATTTTATTTAGGTACGTTTTGTTGTCTTCAGTTGCTTCAATTAATATTATGTACAGACTTTTTCTTTCGTTATCGACGATATTCATGTTAATAATTATTATAAATACAAGATGAACAAAAATGAAAAAAAAAAAACATCAGATTGGATAATTGAATATTACAGTAGCCTCAGATTGTGGTGTAACCGTCTTAGGAATTCGAATAAACAGTACGACAAAAATGAAGTATATGTTTGATTTTCATTGAAATACAAAGAAAGACAAGATGACGAAAAGAAGAAATTAATTACCTATCAATTCACATCAAAATACTAAGTCTAGCTATTCTATACTGTCTAGATTTAGTATTTCTGATAAGAACAATATCGCTTTTGCGTTCAATTAATAGAAAAATTGAATTTAAAGCAACATATCCGATCCCAATACCCTTAGATTCAGTAAAACTAAAATCTCCTTTAACAACATAACCCATGACTTCTCTATCGCAAGCATATCTAACAGTTTTACACTTTGGAAGATATAGATCCTTCATTTTTTCAGCCTGGGTATCTACTGCACTCTTCGCTTTCCTCTTCAAATTTTTTCTCACCGTTTCCACATCTTGAATACTTTGATTTGCATTCTCATTACAATTATTCTCTTCTATTTTCTCTCTATGTCTAACTCTCTGTCTTCTTAATCTTTTCAATAGCGCCAAATGTCCTCTACGCAATATTTTTCTTTCTGATTCATTTGTGTCTTTGAAAATCCTTGCCATTGGTCCTCCCCAGTTTTTTTTATTATTTTGAAATCTATCCAAATCCTCAATTGTTGGTATAGCTATTATCGCAAAATCTTTAGGACAGCCTTTTCCCTCAATTGTAATTTTAACTGTTATTAAACAATTAACGTCTTTGAATAATCTATTCTCCATTTTAGTCAACTCTGATGACGATAAATTCGTGACACTTTCTTGCAAATAATTCAGTGCTCTTTTATCCCTCAGGATATAAAAACTCTCTAAATCTGTCCATTCTTTCATCAGTAAATTCCATTCACAATAAAATGGACTCGATATTCCTAATTTTATATAATTTGATCTTCGGTTAGGTGGATATCGAAAATATTTCTCCAACAATTTATACTTCGTCTCTAGAGCTTCTAGATAATAAGATTCTGTATCCGGAGAATTGAAATCTCCAGAATTTAGAGTTAAATTCTCGAATATCATTGATCCAGATTCTCTCAAACCACCTGGTTTCGCGTTACGCAATATTAACGATGTCCAAAATGCATTCGCCCAACCAGAAGGCAAAACTATATCGATCGCAGAACTGAATCCTAGAGAAAGATGGAGAATATTTAATAATTTGTTGATTTTTCGTAGCAAAAATTGTCAGAGAATGTAGAAAAAGAAGTTCAATACATTTATTTTCATTCTGTAGCAATAATTGTAAGCAAAATCGTTGTAATTGCTTCAATAATCATCTCACCTATGCTTTTTTCCTTGCATTTAGATCCCGGTTTTTGGATGAAAAGTATCGGTATTTTGTGTAAAGAATTTTCGTCATATTCCTGATCGTTTTGAACCCCGGGAACTAAATTGTTGCTTCTTATTTTATTAATTTGATTAGTACACTTAAAATTTTGCATAGTTAATTTTCTGATCTCTTCATCCCAAATTGGACTAACATTCGCTAATGTTGGAGGAACAGGGATTGTTTCGAAACTAGAAATGCTTATTTCAGACTTGGCTCTTTTCTGCGGAACAAAGTATCTCGGATCTAGTACCGTAAAGGCCATAACTACACTCGGAGGAAGTTGACCAGGAGATTTCAGATCTTTAAGAAGTTGAAAAACTTCTTCTTGAACTCTAAATGATTGAGCGTTCGTAAAATCTCGGTAATAATCGACGTCCCATGAAAGTTTAGATTCTGTTCCCTCGTGCTCTCCCTCGACGATTTCCATCGGCTCGGTTTTTGTATCCTTAAAAACCGTTTCAGGGGAATTTAGAATCTCTAAATCGCTATCAGGATCTGATTTGCATTTTCCTGTACCTCTTTGGATCTCGTCTTCAGAATTCTCTCCAATCTTTTTAGGAAGACGTAAAGCATCGGTGAGAATCTTAACACTCGAAGGACCACAGAGTCTGAATCGATTCAAAGAATCGCTGAGTAGATTGATCCGGAACTTTTCATCCCCGCTTCTGAATTTATGGCAAGATTCTTGTATCTCAAATTCAAAGGTTTGAGAAATTTGCTTTAAAATTTGTTTATAGAAAGACGGATGAGCCCAGATCCAAATTTTTTTTATATCAGAGTCAGTCGGCATCCAAATAAAGTCTACAACTCCGATCGGCTTCCTCGGGAATTGATTTTTTTCATAAAACAGTAAACTTCCTTGACGGTTTCCCTGCGCTAAAGATTTGGCTGCGAATGTCAATCCATTAGGATCGCAATGCGGCTTTAGTTTATCAATGATTGCGATTCTCTCGCCTTCAATTTCGATGCATGAATAATAAGAAATATCTTGAATTAAAGAGTGTTTGGCTAAAGCGCGATAACTTGATCTGAAACATCTGTTATTAGATCTGAGAGGAATTTTATAGCCCCATTTATCAACGATCTTGAATCTTTTAGCATGCCAAATGTGAGTTTCAAGCCAGATTATTTTACCCTGTCGACGTTTATACTCGATTAATAAATTCTGCGGTCTACGACGCCACTTTCTACTTGGCCGTTTACTTTTCGGAGGAATACCTGACTTAGACATCTGACGTATATGAATTTCCCGTAATCTACGAGGCATTCTTTTTGCATTGTGAGACATTACCCGGCGACGCATGTGTATCGGCAATTTTTGAAATACCAATTTCGTTTGCTGCGGATTGTCTACAGATAAAAAGTTAGGTTATGTTAAGCTAGATCAGATCTACGGCAAATCAAAGGGAGATATTGGATAGAAGATAACAAAATAAAACTATACAAATACTATGATTTAAATTCATTATAAATTTACCTATGGAATACGTCATCGCTGCGATTTCGTTTGCTCTGGCAGAAGCAAGTTTCAGAATATTCGCCTCTGGTGGTAAGGATTGATTTCCACCCAAAAATTGATCGAATTGAGGCTTTTCAGCCATTTTAAATTCTTTAATTGATAATTCTTCGTGCTCAGACCCTTTTCCCTTCACTTATTCTGTACAGCAGTATAAATATTCACATGAAATTAACGCGTGTCGCGTTTTCAATTTTAAGGTTATGCCGGCTTTAGTATACTTTAGTAAATAACAGTTTTGAATTGGTATTGTGTGAGGCGTATGTTCGGCTGCCTATCGTTAGGCGCGATAAGATGTGGGGAGTGCAAGCTCGTAAACAGCCGGCCGCGCAGTTACTTTTATTTCTACCGGGACTTTGTCGATAACACAATGCAGTCACAGTATTTGAAAATAAATTACAGAATGTTTTTTCAGCCTTTTTCAGCCTTTTTCATTTATATACTGGAACTCAGGATCCCCGGGATCTAGAAACAACAGGCAGTGGGGACCTTTTAGGAGGCGCATCACTTAGGAATAGTTTCAGTTTCCCCAAGAAATGATTGAAATAAATTATAATTGTGAAAATGGCGTTTCAAAATTAAATTACGGCTATACTTATACTTGCGAATCTTGAGATATGCCTACATATTTTGTTTAATGATAAGTTATGAGCTACCTATATCACAGACCGGGTCAAAGTTTATCAAGTTTCAGAGCCCTGTGTTTCGAAACGTAAATTATATAACGCGCACACAACTCATTTGCCATACATAGATACGTATTATACACATATGTATATGTACACACTACGCAATGTGTAGCATACTGCGATTAGATGTAATATACGTTATACATAAATACGCAGAGCGAATGAAAACATAAAAGGGAGAGAGAGAGCAAGAGATGACTGGAGAAAGACCAATGTGTAGATGTGTAGAAAGTCACTTTACAGCAGTTCGTTAAACATACTCGATTCTGTCGGACGCGAGTCGCATCTTGTAAGAATCAGAGTGGCAGTGTAAGAATTTTTATTCATCATCATGGCATCTATAATACGTAAAATTATATCTTCTCCATTAGCCCCGAAACCGGTCGGTCCTTACAAGTGAGTTAGAGAATAAGAAGAAAAACAGAAATAATAAAATATGCTAACAAATTTTCCACACATAATCACTCTCGTATATCTTCTTCTTGCTTCGCTCCACTATTTAATCATTACAAATTCATACTTTATTTCGCAAAGTCAAGCAATCCAGGTAGACAGAACAGTTTATCTATCCGGAGTATTGGGACTCGATAAGGGTGGTAAGTTGGTGAGCGGTGGAGCAGCTGGAGAAGTTCGCCAGGCATTAATAAATATGGGACATATATTACGAGCAGCTGATTCCAGTTTCGAAAAAGGTTTAGTTCTCTGTTTCTTTATGATTTGCTTATTGTGCGATTCAAAAATTTCTGATTACACTATAACTTTCAATAACAACATTCACGAAATTGGATAATCCAATGAACTATAAATTTATTCAACGTTATATATCATTTTCTTCTCCAGTTGTTAAAGCGACAATATTCCTCAATAATCTCGATGATTTTGGGGCAATAAATGAAGTCTACAAAGAATGTGAGTCGATAAAAAATACCACAAGATTATCGAAATACTTTTTTTCATTGCGATCCCGATTTTTCGAGGATTTTTCAATATCGAATAACTCATTATGAATATTTGATTAACAGTTTTTACAAAGGATTATCCAGCGAGGTCTACTTTCCAAGTCGGAAAATTGCCATTGGTAATATCGTTAATCGTTAAAATCGTTAATTGCAACAAATTTATTATGAAATATGAGAATAATTATTCCCAGCAACATATCACTAAATTAGTATTATAAATTATCACTTACCACTTCACCAGCATCACGATCTTCTTTATTCTTTTCAATTTTCCACAGGGAGCATTAGTTGAAATCGAGGTAATTGCTCTAACAGGAACAGTGGAAACAATAACTTCCGAATCTTCCAGATGACTAGATTTGGCGAAGCTGTGAACAAAAAAAAGAAACATTGAAAATTTGTGTTAATCAATTTTCCATCCCGGTTATTTCCAACTGAAAACAAATAAAAGATTTCTCTCAAACTATATTGATCATTAAAAAAAAGCCTTGTGCATTATTTCCTTGTTTCTGCAATTGAATTACCAATTGTGAGAATTACCAATGGTCGATTTGAAACTCGCGCCTGATTGTAGGCAACCTAATCGTGTACGCCTGATCACAGGCAACTTGGCAAACAACCGTGAGCGGTAAGTATGAACATCTGTATTGTAGATAAGAGACATGCTTCGAGTCTTGCGTCTAGCTAGTGGCACCATCTGCAAAGATGCTCCCGTAACTGACGAGGGCGCATGATAAAATGAATCACCGGTATAACTGGCCAGCTGATGTTTACTGTGTTGAGAAATGTACTAAATTCCTTTCGGGGAAGTCAGTCAAAAGGGAACATAAATATTTTAAGTGATAAAAAAATGTGTGATCGAGCATTTCCTAAAACTCTGAAAGATTTTGGATACGATTTTGATCAAGGTAAAACCATCTCTAGTATTTTTGTTATCATTTTTTGTTTATGTCAAACATGGAGCACGCACGATATGCAGTAGACCATGCAAGCACTAAGCAGTAAGCGAGCTGCGCACTACACATTCGATTAATCGTAATCTCGTGCATGCGTTGGATTTTAGGCGGGAAACTTCGAAGCATTGATAAAGATACCGGAACGCTTACCGAAGAGGGTTTCGATTTCAATGTTACCGAAAATCACGAGTATAATCAGAAACGATACGAAGCCCTCGGGGAGGTAAAAACCAAATTTTGATTACGAAAATAAAAGTTATCAAAAATTGGGAAGAAAAAACTACAGAATACCGTTTTCATACGGATTCAATTAATTCGATCTCATTTATTCACAATGTAGTTTTCGTCTTAATGGGGCTTAATTGATAACTTTTGTAAAACTCCGTTGTTCTTTTAAGATGTACTTCTTCATTTTTGAATTGGGTCTTTGTATAATTCAGGTTATAGACCAACACGTTTACGATTTACTTGTAAAAGAGGGCTTGAATAAGTTGCCTGTTCCCAAAGAATGTAAGGAAGATGAATTGCTGCAGTCGTTTATATTCGCAAGCGAAGATGTATTTTCGAACGATAAATTGGTGGTATTGATTCATGGAAGCGGTGTGGTCAGAGCTGGGCAATGGGCGAGACGTTTGATCATAAATGATAATCTCGAAACGGGAACTCAATTACCTTATATTAAAAAAGCTAGAGAACTTGGATATGCGGTGATGGTACTAAACACCAACGACAATTTCCGCACCCTTGGAGACGGGGCAGAGAAGCAGAAACTCGAAATACCGGTGAGAATAACTTGTCGATTTGAAAAACGAACGTTGACGAATTCGGGACCATTTTTTCAATTTTATAAGACTACTAAAAGTCGGAATTGTAGAGAAATGTGAGAAGAAGTTTCCTCAAGTGGAAGGAAGGGGGTTTGAATTCATCTCTGGATCATATTTCTACGATTTTTCTGTCAGGCTGTTAGCCAATTTTGAATCAATAGATGTTTCTCTACATTTTACTTATAATCAGCTTTTCGTGTTTTTCTCTTCTATCTGCTTCAGAATCCTATATTCGAATTTTCCATGTGATTTTCACCTTCCGAAATATATCACTGTCAGTTTCGGAGAATTAAAAAAGGACTGTCTCCTCCCTTTCGGATACTTCTGATTCAGAGCCCGGTAACTTTGTGCCGAAAGATCGTAGGACGTTTTCAAATAGATCGATTCGGGGATCCTTCTTACTGCATCGAAATTCTCTCTTCAAATTCTCACCACGATTTTCAATTGCCAAAATATCGTAGATTTGATCCATAATGAGACATAAATGTATCCCGATGTGTTCAACGACATTTTATTTTATCTACACTCCATACCTTTACACAATTAATACGTCGAAATATTCACAATTTTCCTGAATCAGGGAAGTGCGGATCCTCACAGCCACGTACAAACAGTTTGGAAGGGATACATCCTGCCATCAAGCGCAAAAAATATTGCAATTGTTGCTCACAGCTACGGTGGCGTTTGCGTCGTTGAATTAGTGAGTACATGTCAATCCTCGCAACGTTTTGCAGATTCATATTTTGCGATTCTTGATTTTTTTTTCTTTCCTCTATTTCACACGAAAAAGGCCACGGAGCATTCCCAGGAATTCGAAAACAGGGTCTTCGCCGTTGCTCTGACTGACTCTGTCCACAACATTTCAACCGCTCCTCCAGATGTCAGGGAAATTTTAAGGGTGAGTAAAATTCAGCAGGTAATTGAACGTGCGATCAATGAACTGAGTGCCTGTCTCGTTTTCTGTTTCATTTTTCTCAAATTCATCTACAACCGAAAAACCACCTTCATTTTTTACTTGAACTTCGATTTCTTGATATTCATCAGGAATGAAAAAAATAAAATAAAATTGAATACACGCATAGAATAAAGTTTTATATACGTATGTATGTATGTATGTATGTATGTATGTATGTATGTATACATGGGAGTTATCTGGTTATTGCGATCGCGCATATGGAGAACGGGAGACTTCTCGGTTGGTGGCATTGTTATGAAACGACAATGAAATCGCAGCATGACTTCGTTTTATTAGCCTCCTCTGTCACCGAAGAGTTCGATGCAGGATATCGCGCTTCCACTATACTAGATGGATGGATGGACTTTTAGCGTTTGCCGATTATATTGAGCCGAGAGAACGAATCTCATGGGTTTTTGAGTGAGCCAATTTTTTTTTTTTCTTTTTTTTTTTTTATCTAGTATAAGTCAAGATTCGGATGGGATCCCCTGAATTTTTTATGTAGCATATAATAATACGATAGATTGCAGATTTTCAATTCGTTGCTTCATTTTCTTTTATATAATTTTCAATTCAGAATCGAATAATTTCATCCTATAAAGTTTCGGTCAAATTATTTTCCATACCTATAGAATTTCGTCATTTTTTCACGGCATCACACGAATTACATTCAATTAATGCTTGTAAAATAATTTGATCCTACCGTTTATAAAATCCTCGAAACACCGTACGATTCGGATTTCAGAGCTTTGGAAAAGAGATTTAAAACTTTTATACAATCTCGACGGAAGTATAATTTTCAAAAATGAACCAGAATCAATCATTCCGAAGCCCTATTATCTTCGTCAAAAGCCAGTACTTAAATATCGCATATTATTGGGAAAAAAGTAAGAATCTCAAAATTCACCGTCTCCGCATCCATGACAAAAACTAGAGAGAGAGAGAGAGAGAGAAAAAAAAAAAAAAAGAAAAACAAAAAACGAACCAAAGAACAGGATTAGCCCCTTGATTTCCTCGTAGCAGGAATCCCATCTGTGATACCCGTTGCCGACAATAGGGGGCACAGCGTGACTTCTCGTGTATATTAGCCTACTCGATGCATATGCATACTATAAATACATACAAACATACGCACAAGCATGAAATTCAGGCAAGTGCCCTTGTCGTCTGTATTGTTCGGTGTTCCTGCTTTGAATTTGTAAGAATCTTTTTTTTTCGTTTTCCTTGTTTATTTTCTTCTTGTTTTTGCGGTGGTGAACGGAGGTGGTAATTATCGACAGCGAGTTTCACGAGGCGCACACTGGTTCAGCTCTAGCTATTTATTTCGTTTTTCTCCATTCGACGCAAGCGCTGAAGCGATTTCTCTGGGGAAATCAAAACCGCAAAAAGAAAGCAGAATACATACAGAAAAAACAAAAGAAGAATATTTAGAACCGTGAACTAAGTAGGTACCGCTAACGCGATGCACAAAATAAACTATAGGTTGTTTTTTTGTTTTTTTTTAATTCTTTTCAAACTCTTCATTTCGCGCAACTATCATTTCCCGTAATCATTGTTATGATACACGCACAACAATTGTTTTTTTTTTCTCTGGTAACGATCAAATTATTACGGCAAAAATGGAGAAGAATTTTTTTTACGGACGGATGTGACAAAATAATGTCCAAGACTCAGGGTAAACTTGTCGCTCAGTTATATAATAAACACGGTTCATTTCCGACGAGCTCTCACAGCACAGAACCGGACTGGAGACTACTGCCTGGTATCGTGTTCCAATATTAAAGGGAACTTTACGCATCTCCAGTTACCGTTTCTCCGGCCCCGCAGTGACTCCCAATTTCCTACGGGTCACATCGACGATACGGTTCAAATACTGCGATTACACCTAGTAGAGGTGGGTATCTAGGTTGCGCTCGAAGAGCTTGATCCAACACGAAATATCGTATTCAAGAAGACAGAATTTCGCATGGGATGATTTTCTATGAAGTGCACTATGAAATTTAGGAATTGTTCGGAATGGCGTATTATATACTCGAGGAATCCGGCAAAAGAAACGCCCTGTAGGAACAGAGATCGCGAATGAAATGCCCCATGAAATGTATAATATTATATGCGGAATATGCCATATACGATTGTGCAATTGGCCACGGAATGCCCTGTACAACGGGATGATCAACAATATAAACATTTTTTTCATCCCTGCTACGAACGATCGAGATAAAATTTCCACGCGTTCCGTATACGAAATTATTTTTCTATCTCAACTTGTCACGAAATGGCCTATACGTTGTAGACGCGTATATATACGTACTTTTGCGAGCAGGGGGTAGCCGGGGGTGGCTGGGTGGGGTAGAGAGACTTGATATGAATGTCGGTCTGGCTGACAATGCCCGGGACGCTCTTCTCTTCTCCGGAGTCGAGTGGAGTGGCTGGCTCTGGTGCTCTCGGAGAGGTTCCGCAAGAGATCGCGGGAGTAGTGCCCGAGTGCCATGCCTCGCCGGGAACTAATGTTCATCCATCCAACCATCCATCCGACGAGTTCGTGATATTTCTATAGAAGCCACTAATGCCTAATGGGATCTCGCTACTGAATATCACCGACGATCACGTATAAGAGGGCAATGGCACTCTCTCCCGCTCTCCCGCTCTCCCACTCCCTCGATCCCGCCCCGAGAATCACGCTTACCCCAAACCGCCCTCCCCTAAATATAATTTCACAACTAGGTGATACAAAAGGTCACTTGAATGTCCGGCAAAAAACAAAGAAGTTTTGTTTCGCCGAGGCATATCGAGTTCAGCGAAGAATAATGTCATACGCTCGTTTCACAAACTGATGACGATATTGCCAGAAAGGTGTACTGTCACTGTCCGTCCCATCCACTACGTAACCCGCCACCAAATGACGTTCCAAGTGGCGCTACGGGTTCACGAGAAAATGTCATGCATGCTACCACATCCCACGAACGGATGAAATCGTTCAGTAGAATACACTGTTCCATGCACTAACGTTTATTGCTTGGTTACTAATCAGATGAAGAGCATCCGTCGATCTGCTCCGCTCTGGATTTCGGAGTGTGCAATCAATTGTATGATCAGCATTACTGCCTGTTCAACAATTGCCCATGGTCTATGGGGACGGGCGGGGATGATCGTGGTGTAGACATAAAACGGACAGCGTGAAGTAAACAAATTCACATGCCAGGAGTAAAGACAGATGCAGGGAGGTGTGTGTTTGTTCAGAGCGGAGGCATGGGCGGGTATGGGTATAGGTAGTACATGTCACTCAGCAAGTGCTGGCGCAGTACCCAGTCGATGATTAAACAGACCTAGTGGTGGAAAATTTGTTATCAATCCCTAGTATAGGTACCTATACCCACTGCCGCTATGGATGTAGCGGAGACCAGATCACGACCATTTCTCTCTAGGGAAATGCACGGATTGTATTTACTCAAAGTAGCTCTACCGAAGTATAGCCCATCCCTCTCCCTCTGCATTTCCACTTACACTTCCTCTTCCTCTTCCTCTTCCTCTTGGTCACAGAAACTCGTGTTTACATCGTCACTTTAATTAATTGGCAAACTGGTATATAAGTACACTGCTATTACAATAATTTCCATGTAATATTCGGTCACAAATGGAATGAATATTTGTACCGTAAAGTTTCACGTTTTGTGATATGACCACTGCGCGGTTAGTCCATGGTGCCGTAGAAGTGGGTTCATAAAAAGCGGAAGGATATGGAGCAGGGTTCGTGACTCCGCAGGTGCGGATGTGGAGTCTTTATTCCTTCCTCCTTCCTCCTTAGTCACAATTTTATATATCTTGTTTTTGTTTGTTTTTCTTTTTTTCTTTTTACGTTCTTGCGGTCTTGTGGTTGCAGGTGGTGGCGCGAAATTGGGTATCCTCGGTGAAGCCTTTGGACACCCCGGAGCGCACGCCGAACGGTGACATTGAGAGGTATTCTGCGGGTAAGCATATCAGGAAGAAGGAAAAATATAATAATAACAGAACCTGCATCAATTCACGCTTCGCTTGATACCTGCCCCGGAGGACGTTTCCTCACGTTACACGCGATTTTGATTTTTTGTCTGTTTTGTGTTTTATTTATTTTTTTTCATTTTCTGACTTCACGACGCTGCTAACGGAACGATAATCGTTAGGTCAGTTTTGAAACGGTCTTTTCCTTTTCGCTTTGTCGCAGGACATCCAACGCACGAAATGACCTCATGGACATCGATAGAATCCGTTTTTCGTTTTATCGAAAATCGTTACAACGATCTTAAAGGCGGAGCAGATCTCTGAATTATACGATTTTTCCTTTATATTTCACTATTTCTACAATGACGATGTACTCTTGTTGATAATAAACGTGATTTCCAACCGATTTTCAATGCATGCTTGCACCGTGTCATATTGTTATTCTATTTTTAAGGAGCATACGTAATATATTGCGATTCCCAGAGTCCGCGGCGCCTTCGTCCATCGCCGATCTTCATTATTACGGACAGAAAACAGACCATTGCATTGGAGTGGATGCATGCCTTCGTAATTACGTTAACGCTGTTGTAATAGCATTAACGTTCAGCCAGTCAGTCAGTCAGTCAGTCAGTCGGTCGGTTCCCTCTGGGGGGTTGGACAATATCAATATTGGCCGCAGACGTTGGTAAATTGCCAAACGGTCATATTTCCTATACATGCTCCAGGAAAAATATGATGTGACGATTTTTTTATCACGAAGGACGCGGGAATGACATATAGTTTTATCAGTTTTTGCATCTAAAGACTCTTGTCTGTGGAAAATCTATCGATACTTTCTCTGTTTCTTTTGTTTCGTTTTGGTTAGCTGCTTTTTTGTTTTTTCTTTTTTTTTTTGCTTCTCTGACATCGAAGATAAGATAAGATAGATGAAATTAAATATGCGGACGTCAATAGAAAGTTAATAAACTGTTATTGCCCGATAGGCAGACCCATAGACACAAGGAATAATGATAAACTGGGTACCTACTACGTGATGAAGGAGAGAAGATGAAAGACTATAACCGTATCGGAAATAGAATGGCAGACTGGCGGTGCGCAATCTTCCTTATCGGTCCAGCCATAAAAATATCATCGGTCAAGAGCCGAAAAGTTTTTTTCTCCCCAAAAAGACGGGTAAAAAAAACCAACACCGTGGATAGAAGAGGAAGAGAAACAAGAAAAAAAAGCGATTCCGGCAGGCAGGATCGGAGATACCGATCTCTTACTGCTTTATAAATGATCCGTAAGCCAGGAGACCAGCCACAACTGAAACCACTTATACCTCAATATCGCGGGATCAGGAATAGTAAAAAGGGAGGAAAAAAATCTGCGATACAGAATGTCTAGGTGAAACCCTAATATCAAAGCGAGCGATGACACACTGCATATTATTTCATCGATATATGGCGACGGGGGATTTTTTTCGCCCTACGCTGCGAAACCCGCAAAGAAACTGTTTTATTAGGAGTGATACATCTCTCTCATTTTTTGACCAGGATATGTATAACCTGCGAATTTGCATCCGGATGTTATACGTTCAGAAGTCTGAATAGGATTGAACAATTCCTAATTGAGCATCGGTACGCAGTCCATTCACTGAATTTCCAAATTATTCGATCGCTGTGGCCTGTAGCCATAATTTATTATGTCCATCGATTAACGCACTGTTACAGCAATTGATTGACCAATGTGGATAATTTCATCAGGTATAATTTATTAGCGTCGGGCATGATCTCTATTGGTTCTAGCAAATGAAACAGCATATTCCGCGATGAGGTGGTAACGATGTTTTCGAACGACGATTAAATCTTTCAAAATTTGTCAATCGATTGTCGACACTGGTCATGACGCAATTAGATGAATTGTTCACTCTATCATCGTTCGTTATGAAAATAAGAAAGCCGTCTATGCAGGGAAATCAAAATACCGTAATGGAACACGCAACACGGTGAATATTTTTTCGAAAGTATACGGCATGGTGACTGTAATAACTTCTGCGGTTAGGGCTAGCCTAGACGGAGAGAACTGGAGAAGAACTAGGGCTAAAAATGCCCCTGACGTCACTCGGCCATCCATCACTCTCTCCCGACAACCAACAAACCGTAGCGATTAACTTTAGTGTGTGGGGTGCGTGGTTTTTTCTTTTTACATCCCCTTTTCACGCTCACGTGTTGTGTTAAGTCGTGTACGAATGGGAACTTAGAAACACGACAGACCGAAGTAAAACTAATTTCTGTTCTCTTGCTTCGCGACGTCCAATGTGGGAATATTTTTTCCTAGTTTGATGAAAAAAAAAAAAAAACTTTCCGAAGAAGTCTATTTTTGTTTCTCCTCTGAAATCCACCGACGATCAAATATATCTACTCTATCACCGCTCAATCGTGAACTCCATAGTCTTTGCCATTCCTATTTATCGCATTCATAGTATACGACCTTGTGGCAATTGGACGCTCAAATGAAGACGAACGCTTGTCCGTTCAATTGGCAGTTAAACTATCACTGCAGTGATCAAATTCCAACAGAATGTCACGTCCATTCGAAGCACGAAGGTGATCTATGAATTTGCTATGTGGTACGATATGCATAGAGATCTCAGCATCCAGGAAAAGGTAGCCCCAATTTGTGGTGAAAAAGCTCTCGAGAGAAGAGGTCAATGATCATTCATAACGCGCACATACCGTCCATTGTACAGGTACAGGTTGTGGCTTGCGATTCCGAGCGATTAACGGCGTCGGGGAGAATCGTCCAATGGCAGCTAAAGTCCACGGCAAACGGCAGGTAGAGCCGAGTACTCCGTACACGGAGGAAATGAAATATGCCAGTGTGCATGCTCAAGGTGGGTATACATACACACAGAAACCTGGATATATCCATAGCATATACATTCTGGCTGCGTCTCAGTGGCGGATGAGGTACCTCGCGGATAGCGTGGGAGGTCGCACAAGGTTATAGGGTAGGTGAGGCGACCCTCGACCCACCGCCAATCACGGTGCTCCGTGTAACCCAGCTTGCCAATGGCAGCCCTGAGGGGTGACCTGCCCGCGACCCTCCCGATATTACTCGTTCCATAGCTAAGAATGATCCTCCCTGTAAAGAGCAGCTCGCTACGTTTCACCTTTCACGTTTCACGTTCCACGTTTTACCTCGGGTTGGTTGGAAACCTGCAGATTGCAGTGAGCTCAGCAAAAAGGTTTTGAATCAATTTTCATACATTTTAGATAGCTTTTCCAACACGCCGAAGCCCGGGAGACTCATAAAGCTCGAACGACAACTTTGTTGCATCGAACAAGGGAAATGGGGAACCGAAAGAAGCCAGAAAGCTTCTTTTGGACAGTAGCGTCCGAAAAACATCGTGAGGAGTCTGGCTCTTGTATCAGATCACTTGCTTCTATTCGGGACGTTCAACATATTTAAGAGACTTTTCGTGGCTGATGTTCAGCACGGTGTCTCAGAGAACGCCGAAGAAGTCTCTAGCATTGTTCACGGTAAATTTGTGAACGTCTCGAACCTGTCTAGAGAACTTAACATATGAAATTACACTCAGGGAAGTCTGCAGCACGTCTCATGTCCGACATTTGGATGGCTTGAACATGTCTGAATGACACATCGTAGCGTGTGGACATATATATCCAGCGCAATGTTTGAAAATGGAGTGAAAGAAGTGCGCAACATATTTTCACCGGTCATTTTTTGGCGTCTTGGACATGTCTCAAAGACATTTTTCAGTATATCCAGATCCCATATGCAGTATAATGTTTACAAATAGAGCAAATAAAGTCTGGAGCACGTCTTCTAACAGTTATAGTTTGATACAAGGTTTTGAACACGTATGAAAGTCCCCTTGGAAGCAATTTCAACATGTAACATTAATTCTGAACAAGTGGTACCTACATAATACCACGAATCACATTCACAGATGCACAACGAACATGAACTGTTCCGGTGTTTTTTCTTCTTCTTTCTTCCTATTTTTTTCCCATCCCAAAATTTGGCTTGTCCTCGAGCATCGCGTCGTAAATCGGGGATCGGTTTGAATTGAGAACGATCTCGGTAGGCTGGTTTTGCGTAGGCTAAGGATTTTTTCGAAGGAGGTGAAATCGCATTACGGATAACACCAGCCAGCGATCTTGACTCGGTTTTTGGAGTCAAGCAAATCTTGCCAAGCCACGGAGGAGTCTGGCACCCTCGACTTTCGCCCTTGTGAATGAGGGTAGATATCATCTGTTCTAAAACGGGTAGGTACTGGGGCGTTAGCGTTAGAGAAACGCATGTAAATCTCTCCAGACAAATTCTAAATCCTTAGAGCTCCACGCTACTTTCGCTCTCTCTCGTTCCACCACTCTTTCTCTCTTCCCTCTTCTCTTTTCCTTACATATATTCCCTTGGAGATTTTTCAACCCGCACTGCTATACCGGAAAAAGGGATACCTAGCCACGTAGCTGACGTAGCGAAGTAATATCCGATAAGAAGAATGAAAAAAAAGATCCCCCTGATTTTACAGTCTCGATAATTGTCATCGCCGCGGGGTGTAAAATACTTTATAAACACGTTGCAACCTCAAAGTATATACGGGATATATTTTTCAAGTTATATTGTACAGTCAAATCTGCCGTACCTATACCTGCATACGAGACCGAATTGGCCATATGCCGAGGAACAATGAAACACGAAATTTCGTCCATTACAGCTGTATTTCAGCCAGTGGATTACACGCGCGTAGTAAAATCTATACTCATTGTCAGTAAATAATATATATGCCTGTAGGTTGGGCAATGAGGGTTAGGTTTAGGCTTAGGTATAGACGCACCTAGCAAACTACATACGAGTAGGAGGTAGTACATAGACGAGGAAATCGTGCATCAGTGTTATCGAGCGGGGGTGGTTTCGTAATTACTTCCTTGGAGCAGGGGATAGAAGGCATGCGCGCGCCCCCGGGGGTTGGGTCATAGGTCACCCCCGTCTACCCCTTGTCGACCCAGGGCAACCATGGTAGCCAATCAACGCGCCAGGCACTTCCTGTCTCCAGACACACGGCTCTTCAAACCCCCTTCTTCTTCGTACGATGACGCACTTCGTGAATCCCACGTAGGTGTACGTAGGTATGAAAAAATGGGGTGAGCACCTAGCTTTCTCTTTTTTTTTCTTTCCTTCTTTCGTTCTCCATTCTTTTTCTTCTTTCCCTATCGGTAGATCTTTTTTTCCTGCCTTTTCCTTTTCCTTTTCCTTTTTTTCTTTCGTTACTTTTCACGGGGTGAAAATTAATATAGTATATATTCATATGTGAGTGTATGTATAAATGCATGCGCAGTTTTTGCCCTCTTTCTGAATGTCACATCGCTGTACTATGTGTCTACCACGTATGTATGCATGTTACATACATACGTACCCTGCACATTCGTACCTGTCTCTCAGACAGCGTAGTGGCTAGACGCTAACGTATAACAGTTTTCAGTATATATCTCTCTTTCTATATGAAGCCGTAATGTCAGGAAGGGTTCGTGCCAACGGTAATGCCTACTGTATGGGGGAGGCGGGGGGCTTAAAATGTCGAGACCTTTTCGGTGCCTCGCGTAGATACTCGTTTCCGCTTCCTTTGCTCCGGCATAGGTATATATTTTGTTCTTCTTTTTTAGTCTCTCCGTCAGTTTTCGGTTTTTCTTTTTGTTTTTTTTCTTTTCGTTCAGTGTTTCCTCACAATTTTTCTTGTACACTTACAACGGCGATTTCGAAACGGAAGGTATATTACATGCATGGTATATCTGAGTAAGATGAATCGCTTGAAACTACGTTTTTTCGTTTCATCTAAATTTGAATATATTTTTTCGATATTTGAGTTTCATCGAGACCGTCAGTAGAAGTGAACGAGAGAACATAGTCTCGTGAGTCGGTATGGTTCTCCTTTTTCTTCTCCATGTTTATCGGTGTTTAGTGATCCTGGATCTAATACTGCCTACCTATTATACCTATACCTAACTACTTTTCATTCCACAAGCGAGAAGATTAGAGATATTCATTTTTCAAAGGCGTATAAACGCGAGTTATTAATATGGTCGTATTATGAGGTACAAAGGAGGTAATTAGCGGCGAGTTCATCAGTCATTCCGCACAGGATCCCATCACCCTGTGGAGGATCGGTCAAGCGGTGGAGAGAGAGAGAGAGAGAGGCTTGATCGGTTAAGTTATATACGACTTGCGAGTTTAATATATGTCGAGTTCGAGCGTAAGACACATTAGAGGGGCTAATGAAGTCTGGCCTTAGCAAAAAAAATCCCAACTCTGATTAACTCGCCTTATATTTTATCTTCCGTCAGAGTTCTTCCAAGCATTGGAATATATTTAATTACCTATCTACTAACCTCTACTATGTATACTATATATCACATGTTATATGTAGCCCGTGAGATCATCTATCAACTATACTACCGTGATCGTACCTGGTGAAAACCATTTCTACGATTTTCTACGAATTTTCAAGGAAATTGTAAGATCGCAGGTTTTTGTAAGATATTGTACAGGAACCGTAGTGCGCAGTGTTTCGTACAAAAAATTGTAGATTTTCAAGAAAAGTTTAAGGTTTTTCATTGGATGAGAAAAAACCTTGACATGCTACAATTTTCGAATGAAAATCTATAATCTTGTGTGAAAAACTATTCATATTCACAATTTAGTACGAACAATGACAAAAATGTTTCAATTTCAGTGTAAATTCATGGTAGTAGAAATTTTCACCAGGCATCCCCTCCTCACTTTATGATATCCTAAATTAGGACTTCAAGTACTTACTCTGCTTGATCCTCATGCAAAAACGGTTTTGCACTAATTATCGGACATTGAGGTATTCGAGTATTTTGTAATTTCGAGAATCATGTACCCGAGACAATGAGTAAACAAATTTAAAAATTATGGTTCATAAATTCGAAACACTCGAGTGAAATTAGGAAATTTCAAATTTTTTATCCCACTTCTTTTTTAAATTTTACGATTTCATTTTCACGCATCGGAGTATTCTGATACTCCTATTTCCCAATTTTCACAATAATTCTCTTAAAGTTGAATTCGAATTCCGGATCTCTTGTTCTCAATCGTCTGGTATGTGAATTTAGACTACAGGAACAGAAAAATTCGAATGATTTTTCGAATTCCTTCTTGAAATTTGCCTATTTTCAACAAGATGTTACGATTTTCCAAAAATTCGGATAATATTTTTTCTCCGATTATCCAATTTTTCAGCTTGTTCTGTCCCCTCTCTAACCAGGTGTTCAAAATTTGTTCGCCAGCGAAAAAAGTGAAAACGAAAAGCAAAAACGAAAACCAACAAGGTACCGAAAAATTTGCGAAAATTGATTATACAAAAAATACACGGTTCTCCAAGAGCCCTTGAGGTGGACTGCATCGAGTTTTATTCTCTGCTAAGAAGAATCCAAAGCCCGTCAATTTCCCTAGCTGTCTGATTGATGAAGCTTGTAATACCTTCAGCTACTATTCAACGATCTTGAGACTTCCGTCTCGTCTCATCTAGTCTCTGATTATGAGATGTACGGATATATTAGTGCCTATTACTTTGTGTCCGTCCCGAAAACTTTCACATCTTATTTTTTATTCTTCTCATACGAACAGAAAACGGAATGAGATGAGATGCAGAGAGAAGAGAAAAACAGAAAAAAAACAAAAAACAAAAAAAATGTCAAGCATAGAGAAAGATTGGAGAAATTTGAAAATTTATACGTATCTGTAAGAAAATGGAGGAAAAATAAAAATAAAAATACCAAATTGAACGAAGTTTGGAATATTTTTTTGACCAAAATATGAATATATATCTATCCATTCGTGTGTATATAACGTATTGAGACGGCTAGCCAAGGTGGATGTTAGGACATCGTGACGTCGGCGTCGGTCAGTATGCTCGAGGACGAGTCGAGTATTGATTTCAACCTCCGACCGCGAAGGTGGAGGCCAGGATCCAGGAGCCACAGGGTTCAGGGGTTCAGGGGTTCAGGGGGGGTCGTAGACGTCGGTCTTCGCCGAGTCAGGTGATTTCCTTGAGACGGGGATTTTTGATGTAGAATTTACTTTGCCTCTTCTTCTTCTTCTTTTTCTTCATTCCCTGCCTTTGCGAATGAGCGAAGTCAGTTTCGAATAATCTCGAACTGAACTTCGTCGTCGTTAAATTTCATTCGCTGAAAGATCAGATGGACTCTGGCCATTGCAGTAGCTATAGGTAAAGCAGAAATTTGAACGTCCACAACTATTCCATTGGTTGAGAATAATTGAGAAATTCGAAGACCATATGATGAGAGAATAAATAAGCGAATTTAGGTAAGTGAAAATTAATACGAGCTGTACAGAAGCGGCTGCAGCAGCACCAGTGGCGATTCGACTTCGAAGTGTTACTTTCTGAGGGCTGAAGGGGTTTGCCGAACGCGGAAGCATATCATATCATCGACGTGCCCAGCAGAGGATGGTAAAGCATGAGGCTTGGATTACCCAACAGCGGAGTAGCAGTGCCAGGAACGAACGAGCCGGCGCCAACGTCCTTGGGTTTTTTCGCATTTTACTTTGGTTTTCGCTTTTTTCGTCATTACTTTTTTCCTTTATTTTTAATCGCGACACGGGCTTTGAGGTTGCCGCAGCTTTGTCGTCAGCCCTCAAACTGGTCTGCTTCATGTTTAATATGACCAGAGTGCCATGCCGGGAAGAGATATAGAGGCATAGGAGATGTGATGGTGACGGTAGAGGGAGAGGGAGAGGGAGAGGGAGAAGGGGAGGGAGGAAGGGATGGAAGGCCGCAAAACCGACTGCATTATAAAACAAAGGAAGGTACGAAGTCTTCGTACATAGGTAGATATGTACGTACGCGCATACGCTGTGTACGTAAAAAGCGACTTTTTGTTTGGATTTTTGAGAAAAAAAAATGTCGCCACAACTGCAGCAAACGTCAAGCGAGTTCCAATCCTCCGAAAGCATATGCCAGAGAAGCATGCAATACGAATGTATGCAAAGATAGATCAACTCGAGGCTCGAGGCTTGAGCTTTTTTCCTTTGATCTCATAGAATTATTTCACCGTCATATCTTAGCTCTTCTAAGTTATACGAGTTTCTCCCAATACATACATGAGAATAAAATGAATGCACTTTGCCTATGGATGCTGAATATTTTCAATGAATTGGCATCGAAATTTGTTCATTTTTGTATCATTTTCCTTCCGTGTTTTAACGTTTCGCGTGCGCGCGCGTGCGTGCGTGAGAGAAAGAGCTGAAAAGAGAGGAAAGGAGAAATTTTCGCGCAATCTGCCATAGGCCGAAAACAAAGCATGCCTGTTCCGTTCATTCATTCGCGTATGTGCCAATGTATTCTCGAGTACGTTTGGGTGCGCGGGGTACGTATGTATGTACGTTGAATCCGGAGAGACATAACCTGCGGACAGCACCTGGAAATACGGTGAAAACCGGATTATACACCATAGACCGTACGTATCCACAGCAGACAGATAGATAGGTGATACCCCGCAGCAACTGTGTAGCGACTAGTGGTAATATTATAGCAGCGAAACGAACTGAACTGAACTGAACCACGCCTGTCATACACTATGCGCACAATTCCGGATATTAAACTTCAACAACTGGGCTCCGGAAGTAATTAGATCAGCCTTTAAACAGCCCCACATCCCTACCTCACCCCGTAACCAGAAACACCCCCCGCGATCTGAGCCGCCGAAAGACCGAATCTTAAAACATTGTACGATACTTATAGGTATACCTATGTCTCCCTCGATGCCACATTTTTATCAACAATATCCTTCTCGTCATTTTTTCACCCTCCCCACGATGCAAAAATCAATTCGCACATTGCATCTGTTATACTTAATTACTGAAACGAAATTTCCTTAACAATTGTTGGAAAAGCAGTGTAAAATATGAATTTGATATTTAAAATCAATGAGAGAAAAGAATACTAGCAAAACTTATTGGAAATAGTATTTCGGGACAAATCTATGGTGAGAAATAGGCTTGGACCGCGGAAAGGACGAACCGTAGGCTAATACGCAATAATGTTTGCCTATATAAGGCCGCGAGCGGCAAACGCTCAGAAGCGCATTTCTAAATTAGATTTAGAAGTAGCAACTTCGCTCAAAATATAGTAAGTTTTGCTAAAATTCACAAAACTACATAACTCTGTAATACAATTATTATACCTTCTCAAGATTTGAAGCTATCGAGTACATAAACTCTGGAGTTACGAATGAAACAATATCCTATCATCCAGATATATTCCACACTAACGGGTGTAAAAATTCTGCAGCCGCGATTATTTTATAAGACTTGGCTGGCTCAGGACGAGTCAACGCCGCAATGGGCGAAGAACTCGGCAGCTGCGATTCTCCCAACATTCTGTCTGATAGAACTCATATCGTAACTCTCTCGTTCTCGTTTCGGTATCGATGTTCTATTAATTAATGACAAATAAGAAATAATCAGATTTTCAGGAGATCTTCGTAACTGACAAGTACATTATGAATTGCGCGAATAATACCGGAGATAGTCGGCATTATCTGCTTAAGTAGTAGCCCTGAGATATTAAATGATTAAAGAATAACCAATAAGGCATAAGGTCCTTATACATTCGAATTCAAGCAAAGAATCCGTTTTGCTTCAGTAGGTATGTACCCAAAGGTGTGAAGGAAGAGGAAAATGAAATGGACAAATAAAGAGAAAAAGGAACGGGCAGAAATTTTTGGCGGCGTGCATAGAATGATGGGTAAATTTTAACAAAAATCTCCCACGAGTTTTCTTTTTCTTTTTTCAACGAAGCGGAGTGGGCGGGAAAACGGTAAATTTCTGTATACTTCGTAAACGTTTTGTTTCATGCAATATTCTTTTTATCCAAACAGCCATCTTTTTTTCCTTGTCTCATTTTTCGTGGGGATTTTCAATTTCTGCCTTATGGTATTACACCCGAGGCGTTCAAAGATTGATTACAATGTTAATGCGTTCGGCAGCCGAGTATGAGAGAGCGAGCAGAAAAGGCAAGGAAGCTGTGTCTGCATCTTGAGTATATCGTTGGACAGAGTCGCGGTTAATTATTTAATAGCCAGCTGAGTTCACCCGAGGAGGATAATATAGAGGAATGGAACGAGGAGTCGCGTCGCGTCGATGCTCATCTCATCAGGACTAAACTTCCGATGAGGAAATAAGAATCGAACCGTGTACGACACGAAGAGAACAAAGAGAGAGAATCGAATTTCAATTGACACAATATCTCGAAGTTGATATTAATTCTCCTTCCGTTTCAAATTCTCTTCTTCTTTTCTAGATTTTGTTACGATGTATAGTCATATAGCATTGTAGATAGGTAGTTATAAGTATCTGACTTGAAAAGTGTATTGGAGCAAACTCTCTGTGCGGGGGATAAATTTCGCCAAAGCATATACGAAAGTATAAAATATGAATTGTTAATAGATGGTAAAAGCAATTTTATGTACTCTGCATAAACGCGCTGCGGGATACCGATATATATATAATATTACATATTTTCACCGGTCCACGAGAATCTTCGCCTTCTCCTTCTTCTGCTACTTCTTTCTTTCTTTCTTTCTTTTTCTTGCTTTCTTCATACACTTTCTCCGTGCACAGGTTATGCAAATCTCCTTTACCTCCCACCACCCCCTCGCTGGTCCCACGAATATATTAGTTTTTATCTGTTTTACCTTTTTCCCTCCCTCGCCCTTCTCCTCTTTCCTTTCTCCCCCCTTTTTGCCGCTTATTTTTATTCGGTGGTAATTTTCATAAAATCTTTCTCTTCTCTCCCCTTGACGTAGGTATATATTGGATATACCTTCGTGTACTTTCCCCACAGCCGGAGTTCATCGGATTTTCTTACGTTACCTTTCTCCTTCATATTCTGCGGTTACTTTTCTTTCGCCAAATATCCATTTTTCACTTCCGATTTGATGAATGCCATCGAACAATCGACGCATTCTCACCAAAAATATATCCAATCTATTTATTTCCCTTTCCTCAACTGATTCTCAATATTCTCATGTCTGTATCATGTAATGAATTACTCAACCTTACAGACCTGGCGGCAATGGGTTAAAAAATGTACATCAGAAAAAACGTTCAATGCAGTAGCAGCGGATGATCGATGTGTGGTCTCTACCTTCTGTACAGAATACTTGGCTATAGTTGTTATGATATTAGAATCATACTCCCAGAGGGAGGGGAGGGGGCGATGGGGGGGGGGGGGGGCACCAAACGAAGTACCAAACGTTGAAGATTAGGGTGAAGGAAAGGGGGCGACGCTATTCTATCCCGATGCGATGAGACCAGATCAAGAAGATGAGCGATCGACCCCAAGAGAATCGAGTCGACAGATCGACCATTCATATCATTTCATAGTTATATTCCTCTTCTCCACGGCTCTTTGTCATTTTCTGGTCAATTGTTTAAATCACGATAAGAATACAGTGCACGATGAATAAGGGCAGTGAAAGTTCTGCTCCGAACACATGTGGCACATGTCTGCAGCCCGATAATTTTGAATTTGATTTTGTACACGATGTTTGTCTGTATCGTATGGCTGCTCCGATTACGAAATATACAGGGAGACACCCAGCAATTTTCATTCTTCGTGTTCTCCTCGGCATAGCGTCGTCGATTGGTGGTTAACGTAATTTTCAACAATTATGGAATTGTACAAAGTCCGATACAGACGATATACCTCTATATTCCCACGAGTTGACAGTGAACGGTTAACGACGGTTATGAGATACTGTAGAATAATGACGAACCGAAATTGCACGAGACAAGAGTCGGAGGGAAGCATAAAAATTGAATGGAAAGATTTCAGATGCGTATCTTTGTCACCGTAGGCATTGTTACGATACACGTATTTTTGTATAAACCTCGTACATCCGCAACGGCGCCTAATCATCGTGGCTTTATACACGCGGAACACAAAAGCTACACACTGCCATGTGTACCTATAACAATGAGCAATTGATGAGGGGGATCGCGATTAGTGGATCTAAGCAATCGGTTTAGTTCAGGTGGTGCAGGTGTAGCCGTCGTATGAAAAGGGGTTTAACTGTGAAGAATCATGGAACTCGTAAAATCATGGTCGAGGTAAACAGATGTTGGAGAATCAGTGCCTCGTTCACACGCTGCGGTTACACTTCATTCAATTGTTATCACTGTCGTTATTATTATTATCATCGTCGTCATTATGGTATTATATTAGTTTTCCAAGTGTGCAGCAGTTAAAACTTCGTACGATGTACTGCGTACAAAAGCTAAACCGAGTGAGTAAGGACACCTGTACTGCTACGTGCATGCACAACTGACTCTGTTTCATGAACAGTCCCGGTGTCCACTCACGCGTGAGCTCACAATTTCAACATTGGAAGGGTGCCCTGGCGCAGTTCACAATTAGCCGTGAGGGTGATCGTCCGTTTTCTCTGTCTCTCTCCCTTCATTCCTTTTTTATTTTGTACAATTATCATTGCCACATGATACGTGGTGAAGAAAATTCCGCCACAAGTGTGATCCAATCGTTCGATGAGGACTAAGGGAATAGTGAAAAAATCGCTTGCGAATCACAACTCGCGTGTCTTTTCAACTGTTGGTTCATTATTTGCAGTTCGATTTCCTTCCTCTTTTCCCTCAAGTTTCATCGACTATTCATTGCTCGTGGGAGTATTTCGAAGCACTCGAAATATCCGGAATGATTGATTCTCTATTCTGAAGAACGAGGAAAGTGAGATAAAAATTGATTGCCACATCAATGTACCTAGTACCGGCGATTATATCGAACGAGTCGAAGCAATGTCCTCCTCTCTCAAGAATCTTAAGAAATCTACGTGAATATCGACCTTTCTCTTGAACTTTTCTCTGCGTACAGGTACGGCGTGACAAAAATCGTCCATTGAATCAACAAATTACATCACAGGTTACGGCATAAAATTTGTATCGGGTACGAGTCGCACATATACGCGTATACCTACAATGGGTACATTGAAAAAGTATCTAGTAGCAGATATAAACACAGCTTCTGTCTCTCTGACTGCCTGTCAGCGTTTCGATAAAATCGAATCGATATGCGGTCGTTGTACAATGTAGTACGTACGCATATATATATGTATGTATATATATACAGCCAGCATAAAGTCGTGGGTCGGTAGCCGTTACAGACCGGAAAGTGTGCAGAAAATGTGACAATGATCACGGAGAGAGCAGAGGGGCGGGGGTGGAGGGCCCAGGGCGGCGGGGGGAGTGCGTCCGTCACGAACGAATATGTACGCGTATACACCTATAGTACGTACATGTTATATAAAAGAGAGAGCGAGAGTACGAAAAATGAGAGAGAAGTCAAATCAAACGAAGAAAAAAGAAGGGAGAAAAAGCCAACGCGACGACTGTTGCCACTGTGCTATGTACTACACCGTATACGTGTACTCGCAACGGTGTGCTGCATGGGCTGTGGAAAAAGGATCCATAGAATCGACAGGGTGTTTTAAAACGCGAGTGCTATCGGTAATCGAAATCGCTTCGGGACTCGAGGGTTTGAGGCTCCGGGCTTGGGGTTTGGGGTTCGGGGTTTGGGGTTTCCACCCCAATACCCCAAACCGCGAACATCCCGTGATAGCCTCATCGTGGTCGTCGTGGCGGTCGTGATCTTTGTCTACCCTCTCGACTTTCTCCCCCTCCTATGACTTTAAACTCTCAATGCAATATATATGTACCTACGCAGTCCCGTTCGTCTTGTTTTATTTTTTTCTTTAGTTTGGGTTACGTTCAGTTTGGTTCGTTGTCCATTCGTAGCAACCATCGCTTGGGATCTGTTTACCGACGGAGTGAATGTAACGGAATGATTGTCGGTAATCGAGAATAGCAGATTTTTCATTAATTCGGAAACTAAAATAACGAATCGAATTTCACTTTGGAATTCAACAATGTACAAGACTGGCATGATTGAGAGGATAGTCCTCACATTCAGTGGAGAAGAGAAAACAGAATACTTCATTGCAAGTTGCGATTATCCGTAATTGCAGATTTTGGTATCTCGTTGTTTCAACTTGACTGGATTCCAATATTACGCAGAATTCTGTAATCTCGGTTGCATGTGGAACGCGTGATGGTCAGAACATGTATCAATACACAGTTAAAGTTCATATTGCAAATGTACATTTGTAACAAACCGAGTAATTACACTTTTTGATCGAAAAAGAACAATCCGTTTCAGATTTTCGCGAATGTCGGGTAACACTTGTGGGGTCAATTCATGCCGCGTGAAATATCGAATGCCGAATGAAGAATCAATCCAATATGAACCTTCAGTAGCAATTTGAACGTCTGCAATGCTGCCGGTAATCTTGATCGGTAAAGCAGGGCTATAGTATTACCTGAATGAAAAATTTCATGAAAGCTGACGACGCGAAAGAAAAATAGTCAACACAAAGCAAATTTTGTGGAGATCAAATTTGGAATATCTGAAAAATTGGATGAATATTATCCTGACCGATGGTTACCGTTATTAATGTATAAGATAAAGATAAATAGTGGATAAATTCTCTCAAGCGTGTATCACGGTTTCCGTTTCCGATTACGCTGCACCACCATCACAGGGTTGGAATACGTAAGAGTAGAGTGAATATAGGCGTTGTTCAGTATATAATATTTCAAAATTTCATTGTTTCCTTGATTTCGTTACGAAGTTTGAAACTCTCGAACAGGAGGAGCGAACTACACATGAGTGATTCCCGTATTGGGAGGGTTGAAATGACGCGTGTTTTCTCTCTTTTGTTACGCTTTCTGCACCTCGTAGATTATATAGAAAGAGATAAGGAAAAAGATAGAAAGAGAGGGAACAACGAATTAATTAAAAATATATCACAGTAGTAGGACATTTCTAATTTGACTTTTCGGTCCGTTGGAGGTTATGTCAGATTAAGGGGGTGCAGCCAAATTAGATGTGGCGTGAAAGAAAAACGTCGAAAAACAATTCAAAAACCGTTATAGGTGCCAAACGAAATTCCTGTCTGATTCTAACAATAAGCGAAAACAAAACGGACGAATTAATAAACGCGTACACACACACAATGCTGTACCTAATATATTATGGTAGCTGGTACCAACTTTCCACCCCACTTTCTAACGGATTTACAGATTGCTTTTTCTCTCCAAGTTTCTGCTCGAGTTTTCAAGTAAGTTTTCGGTGTCGTTTGTGAGGACAGACAGGAAATTCCCGAGATAACGGCACAAGAGAGAAAGAGAGAGCTAAGGGATTTCTTTCACGAATTTCTATTTCTATATATAACAAAGATATATACATACATATATATATATATATACATATTATGTGAGGGATGAAGGGTGGGGAATGATCTGGGTTAAATGTAGCATCGCTCGGTAGATAATAAACAACAATATAGTATAATATAACATAATACAATATGAGAAAGTCGGGAAAAGAGAGAGAAGAGCACATGAACCAATCTAGCTGAAGTAAATATAACCGATGCTACATGCTCTTTTTCATACGCTGGAAGTTCGTGCGCTATTATTATCGTTATTATTATTATTGTCCAAGGAGTACGGCGAAAGAGAAGTCGTTATGTAGGAGAATCAGTCACGGAATTTCATACCGGGAATTCGATTGATCTCAGAAGATATAATGCCCAACTTATTCTGGGGAGGAGTGAAGATAAATTGATAAGTATTGTAGGTATAGATGAGAAAATATGAAGTCGAACGAACGAAAACAAAAAAAACAAAAAAAAAAAAAAAAAAAAAAAAACCAGAAAGCAACGAAGAAGCATAAGCAATAGAACTGGAGAAACTGATTTTGTTTTTGTTTTCTGAGGGTTTGGCGAGTTTTGATAGTCCCTTGTCGGAATAGTTTAGCAAAAAAAACAATGAGCATGGTTTATCGAATTGATGTTTTCATATTTCTAGTAGATCGAAGTGATTGTCACGTTCTCGATCGTAATTGAGAAAGGAATCAATATAAATAAGGATTCGGATGAAAAGAAGCTTTTGCCTCAGAATTGAGGAGTTTCCAAGAGTTTCTTCAACAATCAAATTGCGCCACTGATACCCAATCAATAATCATTATACAACTTCGTTGAATACATCTCTAAAGACTCGCTTTATAGGTGAGAATGTAATGATATAATCCAGGATATACTGAAGTTGTCGTCGAGTCGTTGATTCGTTGATTCGTGTTGTTGTAATGGAAATTGGGTGTGTAAGGAATGAAGAAATGGAACGGTCTCTCTCTCTCTCTCTCTCTCTCTCTCTCTCTCTCTCTCTCTACGTAAATGTGGGTAGAGAGATCGGCTGGAATCGCGGTGGCGGCGATGGTCGTAGTTGAAGATCCCTTGACGAGGTTCAATTTGCCAAGGGTGTAAGTAAATACTTTGGTTTGGCATTGCGTCGCGATCTCTCATACAGATGCCTATATATCTAGTGTACATTCACCGCGAGAGAGTATACGAGCGGGAAAGGGAGAGAAAGAGAGAGAGAAAGTGAGAGAAACAGGCAATTTGTTTGCGAATACGATGCCTCTCATTCTGCTTCTGCTTCTACTACGAAAATCCAACGTCCCTATTAATTTAAAGTCCTGTCCTCTTCTCTCGAGTCTCCTCAACATCCGATATTCAACATTATACGAGGCTAAGGTGTGGCCCGCTAGTACAGAAGTCTGACTGCTGCATACCGTTTCCACTTCACTTCGTTTCGTTTTACTTTTTGCTTTCCTTTACTCAACATTGCTTCACATTACTTCACCCCGCTACTGGAATCGTGTGCTTCAAAATGTTCTTACACAAACAACAAGGGTCCGAATACCCTCTCAGCCTCATCCCCTTTGCTGAATAATTATGCTTTACCTAACCTAACTTCTATCATGAATACTATCCGCCGTTCATTCGTATGCCAACAGAAGAATTAAAAGGCACCGAAATTTTGCCTCAAATACCAGCTTCCAAAATGTCGGAACCTCCCCCCCCTAATCACCGGCGGGTTCGGATTTACGAGGCTACGTTCGGAAGCGCGCAATTTTGCCTTCGACACACGACATTCGAATTTTCAATTTAACGGTACCTTGGCAGGTAATCTGGTTTCAAGGAGATTCAGTCGTTGATATCACTGCTTTTGTAACTGATGTTATCAAGCGATAATCGCACATTGAAGTTCTTAACAATCATTTACTCGCCAGCTATTAGAACCGACCCGGAAATTCTTGGACGAAGTGATCAAAAAATTTTGAACTAATGGTCAGACATGAATCACAAAACGCTTTAGAAATATGAACAATCTATTAGCATCGGTCGATTTAATTCCGAGTTGGCTTCTTCCGTTGGAAAAACTATTTCCTACTATTTCACTGTGACATAACTTTTATTTTCTCATTTATTGGTTGGATATTGCTATCTGTTACTGAAAATCGAAACCAATGGATTCTCATAAAATTAAATATTCAATAAGAAGACATTATGGAAAACTTATTCCACAGTGAAATTTTGTGGAAGACTTTTATGAACGAAAAAAGCCAATTTCAAATGAAATTGGCCGATTCGAACGAATTTTGCAAATTTACAAGGCATTTTGCAACGAAGCATTGATATATGAGTAATCGTTTACAATTTTTTAATTTTGTTTTCCAGGAATTTCTCGGCCAGTTCTCGTTGTTGACGAATAAACGATTCTTATAAATATTCGATGTGCGATTATCGCCTGTTAACAATATTTAGAAAAAAAGTGAAAATTCCATGCTTTTCGAAGCTGCAGTGCACCGTGTGATGAAAAAGATGAAAAAAGTGCACAAAAGTGCCGGGTTCGAAAAATTAAAGATTTTGCCCACGTCTTCAAAATTCGAAGCCAGATAATTCGCTGAAATACTGTTAAATAAAAAATTTAAAACGGGTTTTCCGAAAAGAAGCTTTCGAGGTTTAGCAAACAATCCCGCAAATCGAAATCCGCGAATTTTTGACGGAGCTAGATCATATTCTGTAAATTGTGAACGAATCTTTCTCAGGTGAAAATTCAGGTGATTGCTGAATTTTCGTTCTGAATGCATCACGTTCTACTATAATAGATCAATTCGTGTAAATCTTGAATTCCCACCCTTGTGTGTCTTTTTTTCTTCTGCCGCATATGAAGTATACCTGATAGTACGAGTAGAAGAGCGAAAGAGGGATGGAGGGGAGTAAACGGGAATAAAATTATTAGCCCATTTCCTTTCCTTTTCATTTTTTTGCTTTTTTGAATTGTATAGTATATCTGTATGGATAGAAGCGGTGGCGGTGATGTTGGCGTAGGATATGATCTTTTGGGAAGAGAAAATCCCGCCTATAAACAAGAAGGCTTAAATGTCGAATCCCCGGAATGACCGAAGGGTGCTCAGTCAGAGAATCTTACATTCAAAATGCCAGGGATAAGGTTGAGCCACCCTCAGAAGCGGTGGGTTGGGGGCGCTGCCTTCGCATCAGCCTTAGCCTTGGTAGCTGTAACATGCAAATTTGAACCTTAAGGGTTTTATGTCGGGTGATATCTTCGGATCGCTCCCTTGGCTACCGCCAGCTTCGTATAAATTGCCCCCTTCCCTATTTTTCCCTTAAGGATGTCAGATTTCAGATTTCGGACCATCTTATCTTTTCTTCGTTCTTCGCAATGTTTTTCTTTTTTTCTCTTTATTTCCAGCGAGATTCCAAATTTTGTCCTTGTATCGTGCATATAAAACGTTCCGTGTACCTACGTAGGTATCTATAATCAGAGAGAAAATGAAATTCTAAATTTTCTCGACCAATTTATGGGAGGCTCGATTTTACCGGGCGGAGGGCGAGGGAGGTGGGGATATTTTGGAATTGATTGCGAAAACATTCGAGGCTCTGAAAAAATCAGGCCTGATAGTAGATAGGTATAAAGTCATCTACCGAACTCGCGCGGGTGTCGCGACTGATTCAATTTAGATTAAAATCTCGATTGCCTCGTGCGGATGCAATAAAAATACACGATATTATTCCTGTATTCCCTCATAGTTCTACACGCCTATATACTCCGGGTATACCGAGCGCGAATATATCGTGGAATATTTGAATTATGGAAAAACGAAGAACAAAAAACGACCAACCTGAGCACAGGGTGAATTTACAAATAACGCGTTACACACTGCTTTCGAGTGGATATAAAAATCTGTCTACAGTATACACTGTCAGAGTATACGTTTAAAATTCCATTTTCCAGATAAACAGAATAACAAAAAAAAAAAAAAAATTGGCAGAAAAATCAAGGAAATCAAATTTTGTCAAATTCTCAGTCCGCGCGCTGATCATACGTGCCACTCTGCTTTGAACTTCATACACCCCAGTTCGAACTTCAAATAACATCGGATTCATATGCAAGCATAGTTTACCAATTTTAATTTCAGGCTCACTCTATTTTCTCTTCGTTTCCCGTTTCTGTTTGATTTTGCGTGCTCCACGACTACTGTACATATTCAGCATATATTTGGATAGTACGTTATAGGCACATCAATTATTACCCCGTTTTCATACCCATCCACAACGTTTTCGTACATGGAGTATAAGAATGACAATTTTTCCTTCTCACGTACGTACGTATTGCATGTTTGCGTATCCTCGTGGATATCATTTGCCGAGGCACTCTTCGATTTTCGCTATTCGCACCTATCGCTCGATATCACCTATGATACGTATGTACAGGTACACCTAACGTCCGTCGCCGCGAACTGATCACGATGAAACATCGAATTGTCGAATATTTCAATATGTGAGCTAAAATGGAAAACCAAGAACAGAGAGAAAAACTAGATCGTAGACACATATGCGTATACCTCCTATATCTACTATATAGCCAAACTTGTACACGGATACTATACATAAAATATATATTGGTAGTCCGTACGCACGTCGGCCATTCATCACGGGGGTAGGTAGGTATATAGAGGATAGGGCGTGTGATTAGAATCAGTTACCCTTTACTTGCTCCCGTTGCGGTGCAGGTTGCGGGGTACATACACGTATATATCGTGCATATTACATAGAGATAGAAATAGAGCGGAGAGAGCCCGATGGAGAGATAGAGAGAGAGAGAGAGAGAAAGTAGACGGTGTCCTTCCTCCTTCGTTGCGACGTCCTCGTGTCCTTGCGTCCCTTGCACATGCCAGTAGCAGCCCCTTGGTGATACCTAAACCAACCCCCTCGCAGCCTCCCTCGGGTACCATCTGCCAACCTCGCGGGATCTCTCCGACGCCGGTATACACCTTAACCTCCAGCTATGTGTACCTACTGTCTTGGTATGAGGGTATAAAACCCCGACATGCATACGTTCACGATCTACGTACAGTTGGCGGTACGGCCTTTCCACACACATGCCTGTGTACTCTGCTCGAACTTTAATTGAATCGAACACCTCTCCTTTTTCCCGCTTGGACTTCCTTCCTCCTTTCCAATATTTTTTGTCTCTTCTCAACCGATGGTTGAGCTAATTGGTTTTGAAAAAATTTTTATCAAATCACACAAAGGAGAAGATGACGGTAATAACGATGATAGTCGGAACGAGAAAGAGGACCCGGAATACGACGACGCGCGCGATAGCTCCGCGTAGGACTTTAAACAGTCTTTTACTCTTATTTATTGGGACATGAATAAAACACTGGAGGGTATAATATAGGGATGAAACGAATGCGTATTAAATGCGGTATAATTTTCAAATTTCAGGCAAATAAATAACGGGTAAACGATACGCGGACGTCTAGTACTATAGTACAGCATGGTAGGACGTATATACGCGGGGTTTCCCTCGACGAACATAAATCCTTAGACCCCACAGGCTCAACCGCAACCACGACCGACCGAGTCGAGTCGAGCCCAGTCAAACCCGAACTCACGCAGTTCGGACAACTTGAGAGATTCGGCCAATGCTCCTGCTCGATTCATTCAATTGACTCTTGCCTTCGAATGTAGACAAATTTCATTATTGTATATACGTAACTGCATATCGGCCGTAGATCCCCTCAACTATCGAAGTCTAAACTGAGAACGATGTGCACTAATACTTATTTCATTCCACGTCCCTGCTTTTCCTGGGCCGTTTTTGCATTTTTGGTTATTTTGAGCTCAATGATCTCACTGAAATTATATGACAGCGGTTCTCGGCGAAGATCAAACTTGAAGGTCTCCGATATGGAGAAAGGAAAAACAACTATTCGGTCAAAATTTGTTTGACGAAATTTACATTCGAAATTCAATGTTTTTTCCAAATCATAAATTCAGAATCAAAAATTTGAACGAAAATCATTGAACAATCGAGCAAATTTACGAAACCGGATGAAAGCTGATGAAATTCAGCGAAAGAGAGGCCAAATTTGTAAGAATTTTGTCGGAAACCGTACAATTCTGGGAGAAAGAAATTCATGTTTCGGAAGAAAATTCATTCGACCCATAACCTGAGAACGAAATTTAGTGAAATGTCTGTTTCTTTTTAATTGGTGTTATTAATCTGTTGCAGGCCTAATTGCCTCTGTGCGGAAGGGAGAGAGGGAGAGGGAAGGGAAGGGAAAGGAAAGGAGAGAATTCTCGCGCGTCTTGCGTGCGGTATGAGGTTATGTTATAAGTTATATACCCGAATATATATCTATATCTATCTAATGTTTGGGAAGGGATAGAAGTCGGGTACAGTGTAGTAAGGCGTGTTACTGTTCGCTTTTCCCATTCCATCCCTAAGTATAATATTTGACGGTTTGTAGCCATTGGCGTAGATTACGCGGTCGATTTGGTCATTAGGGTTACGAGCCGTTTTGGTTTCGTTGCCCTCTACCCTCCGATGGGCCACGCCATTGGGGATTAACCCTGTGAGAAGCAGTAACCGGCACCCGCCGCGCAATTAGTACAGCACTGCATGGAGTGCTGTCGGCCGCTGTGGGCCGCTCTGGCGGGCGCTGTGGGCCACAGACGCAGTTTCGTCCTGCGGTTAACGAACGGTTAACCGCGTCCACTCTGCCCCTCCCCCATAGTCCCGCCGTCACGACACATTTATATAATTGTTTTACATATCGGCTAGTACTCTCAGCTATGACTACTGCTCCCATAGAACTTAACACCTAACCTCAAAAACGAACCAATTGTGCGATAAGATATCTGTTACAATACGTGCGCATGCTTTTCGATCGCTATTTCACGATTTTCAAGAATCGCTGTCGCATCTTGCATTCTTGAACGAGGATTTCCACGATTTGAACGTTTCTGTCCCCATTCGTTGTTCCACCTCAAATATTCAAAGTCACATTACAAGCGTTCCCATTCTATTTCGGGTATTCGAAGACCATCGAATGGATTGAAAACCGTGAATGAATCGATGAATGCGTGGAAAAATGGTATGATCAAGTTCAACGTAGACGGATGATAGAGAGTTTCATATAACATAACGAGGGTTCAATCAATAACCAAAATGGCCGACCGTGTGGCCTGTTGTAAAACACTCTGTACCGCAGTGTTTAATATTTCAAACGACGAACTAATGCGCCTCTCCACTTCCACTTCCACTTCCACTTCCACTTCCACTTCTATCCGAAAACCACCTCCGACAATTTCATCCGCCCCGTTAGCTACCTATATTAGCTTTACTTTTCAGCGCCAATTTTCGTACCATTCTTTGTGTTTCGTTAGTAAATTTTACGATATGGGGGTTTGTTGACGATTTATTTCACTCGAAAGTGAACAAAATTAGCGAACGATGAATCTTACATCATATTTTTGTATTTTTTATTTCCATTCCGATGTACAGCCATAGGGACATGAATTAGGGAGTATTCATTTTGGTCTCTGTTCTGTAACAATTAGGGCCTATAGAAAGAGAAAGAGAGGGATAACAGCGTGGCGCGTAGGCGGCATCAAATATTTATGCACTTTCCATTAGCGCGCTGGATCGTACTTATTAGGGATAAAGTCAAAGGGTTCTTCGATCCTTCGGAAGTAGGACGGGGAAGGTGCAGGGTTTGAGCTAAAAATAAAGGACGAGTAGATGTTTTTCATCTCCCTTGTCTTTCACTGATGTCTGAAAAAGATTGACAAATTTCACGCTTTCCAAAATCATCCAAATTAATTCCTGTGCAAAATAACGAAATTCCATGTCAACTATAGTTAATAATTTTCGCAAATCACAGGAAAAATTAACAACTTGGAACGTACAACGCTTATCGTAGGTGGTATGCACACCTCTGTCTCTCTATTCATCTATTATAGCTCGCTGTACTATAATGCATCGCGGGTGAAATTTCACATGCCAAATATATTATAAGCCAGATATCATACTCCGCGCGTCCAATAGTTTAATTCGTATGCAAATTGAAAATTATCGCTGGATGTAATAGAGCGTGGACTAGATATATGGGGCGGGTGGATAAAATGGGGTGTGTTCGAGTGTCCCTATGTATGCCCGTGGACAAGGTACGGACTGCAGAACCTCTTTCATGGCATTATAAAACTTGTATGCGCTCATAAATCTGCAATTGGATACCTCGTACCTACGATTCTAGCAATCAACGTGATTAGAATTAGCTGCTCCACTCTACAGTATAATGATTGCTCGCGTTTATTTATTACACGAGTTCATAAATCAACCAACGACTCCGCACTGTAACTGCAGCAACTTACGGAACAGTCCCATTTTTTGCTCCCGTTCTTCAGCTATTTTTTTCGTTTCGTTTCAAGGGTTACAATGCGACGAGCTTCCGCGATGAGGGATATAATAAGGCCAATACTAATTGGTATTCTGTAATTCCTGAAACTCGTTCCGACCGATCTCAATCTGCCTTACAGTTTCATCAAATTTTTGGAATTCCGTTCTCCCGGTAGGTATATGCATTTTGTGTTTCGTACTTCAAAATTCATAAGAACAACCAAATTTCCGGAGACTTCGTACGGAATTATTTGTTGCAATAACTATTATTATTACCATCCCTCTTTCAGTGTGGCGAAATCATGAAATGGTGGAGAAAACATAGAGAGCGGGTATCACAAAATATTTTAATGCTGCATGAATTATTGATATGAGGTAACCGAGTGAGTCCAAAACGACGCGAGTAGGTACGCGACGTCGACATGACAGTTTGCAAATAACTAATTCAAGGGTCGGTGGTGACTGGCGTAGGACACGGGTGGAGTGGCGGTTTAATTGAAACAAATAGAGTGATCGAAGCTGGTTCAAGGGGTGGTTATGGCCGCACAGTGCCTACCGCGTCGCGCCGCGGCACGGTGTGGCGCACTGGATGGCGCGGGCGTGCGGCTTTGGCTGAGGACGACCGCGGCGACACAACGCACAACGCACAACGCCCCCCCCCTCTCTCACTCTCTCGCTAGAGTTTCACGGTGAACGTGAACCCTTTCAAGGGATTATGCGCTCGAGTAATGTATGGCAAACATAAATCACCACCACCCCTAAAATTCGTAGATATATACACACACACACACACATATATATATGTACATGTATATATACTCTCTGTACATAGTACACGTATTTGTGTAGTATTTACATACTACGAGGTCTATGTAGTGGGACTATACTACCTACTGCAGTGTCGCTTGCTTCCGAAATTATCTCTTTCTCTGTATAGAAATCCCCGAGAGGGGATGATCTGCCTTTAAAACCCGAGAACCGAACTGATATTTCTCGCAGGATTCAGCGATATAGACTAATTGGTCGCGCTGATTGATCATTAAATAAAGTCTCACTCGCGTACCTACCTATAACAGTGTTGTAATCAGGTACATAATGATAACGATAACGTCACAACCCGGGTTCCGTTGATTAGGTGTATCCCTATAACAGGGAACAAAATGAGACGGAAAAAGTTACGGATATATATATATAACAGGATTACAACTATCTGTTCGAATTCTTATCTCTCTCTCTCTCTCTCTCTCTCTCTGTGTGCTCGTTCGAAAGAGAGAAGGTGATGATGACGCGGTGGTTGGAATAGAAGAATTTATGAAGATATACATCCCTAGCACGCGGTTACATTATTTCCCTTGTTTGCGATAACTGCACGGCCGCTGATGGTTCTGGATTCAGCTTCTTGTTCCTCCCTTTTACGACAGAGCTGTCTGCGAACTCTTGTTCTCTCTGTCTCTCTTTCTCTCTCTCTCTCTCCTCCCATACATACTCACCACACCCGCCTTATACTACCAGCACCTTCTTCATGTTCTTATATTATCCGCGGTGGACCGCGGGGCTGCGGAGGCGGTAGAACGTCTGTAGCATCACTTTAAAACGCGTTACTTTGATTGTAATGTAGCTATTCAACTCTCGCGATATCGTCGTATTCCTCTCGGTACTTCTCTCTCTCTCTCTCTTTCTCTCTCTCTCTTTCTTTATGTATCTTTCTGTCCCCTTCTTCTTCTTCTTCTTGTTTTTTCTCTATTTTTCTTCTCACTTTTCGAGCACCGAGGACAAGAAGGATCGCGCGACAACCCGCCCTTATCGCAAATGACTGTTTCCTACCGAGGAAGTCCTGCCGTTTAGGGGTCGTAACTTCGACGGCGTTTTAGACCGCTTATTATGCTCTTGTAAGAGATATAATATGCAGTATATACCGTACATATACCTATACAATATTCATATCTATAATATACATGAATTCGAATGGGGTATTCTTCACCGTTCTCCCAAACGTGTACTCTGCAATATCATTTGTCATTTATCCTCGATCATTGCCACCGGATCACCCCGGCCGGCCGTACAAGTACTAAATATTCGACGTTTCTCATAATTTACACAAATTCACAGAACCACCAATCACGTTACATTCCCGTAGAAGATTCCATGCCAATACTAGAACAAACCTATGTGCAAAAAAAAAAAAAAAAATAAAAAAAACCAACACAAAAATCAAAAACAACAGTAAACCACCAGTAAATCGATTATTTACAGGGTATTCGACAAAAATCCAGACCAAAGAGTAATGAGTTATACCTATGGGGCATTCCGTACTAATTCTATGTACGATAGAAGGAGTACTGCTACGTATGAAAAATTTTATGAAAATGCGAATACCGATTCTGCGGAGTATTCTTCTATACGTGTCCCCTGGCAAAGGTAAGTATACGCGTGAGTACGAACATACATACATACGTATACATACTACATAGTGCAGTAATTCATTATAGTTGACTGAAAAAATACGTCGATCAGTCAAGTGTGAAGATAAATAATGAAACGAGTGCTTGCGCATGTAAAGGAATATACATGGATACCCACACCATACTATAGGTATACTATAGTATATACTATACGGAGCTGCACGGTGACAATCGACACGTTCGACCGTCATTCAGCCGTAAAAGCAGAGGCTTGTATTTGATGCCAAGGTTTCTTTCTTTTTCTTTATGTATGAGAAACATGGGAAAACCGGTCGGTTCCTGCCTCCGCCTCTGCCACTGCTTCGGCTATACCTTACTTTTACACATTATTCTTATACATACCCTGGGCTAGCTGGTCCTGCAATTGGCATATCCATCCCATCCCAATTCCCAACCTATTCCAATACCAGAGAGAACAGAAACACTTGCCGTGATTGTCGCAGGCTGTATTATTCGGCATGTATATACCTACACTCTTGCACGAATAGAGGAAAAAAGCGCATTCTGTAGGTATTTACAGCAAAGGGAGAAAAAAAAAAACGGGAAACGTAAAATTCGTGGTCACTGAAACAGAGGACAACAAAAAAAAAACAGTATTTTCTGGCCAATGGCAAGATCTACCAAATCCGGTGAAAGAAGCTTGAAAATAAAAAGAATCTTTTCGGTTTTTTTTTTTTAATTTTTCCAGTTCTTGAATTCGTCTGTATATATATACTCTTTGCGATTTTTGATTTTCATAATTTTTGTAAAAGAAAACCGAAAAATAAAATATAATTGTATTGTACGTGAAAACATGTGAATATCTTGACTCTCGAATCCAACAAAAGGAGAATAAAACGGATTCGTTTCAGGATTTTTTTGAATCCAAATTTCATGACTTCCTTGTTCTGATGAGTACGCGATAATTCTCTCATTTCAGCCGATCGCGATAACAGTTAACCTTGCAAATCATGGGTTCCGATCCATGATAATCGACGTTGCATTTTATCCGGAGCGATACGAGATTATCCTAATATAATTTTGGGCACACTAAAACCTGGCCATCGCAGGGCTCCAGTTCTAGCTCCAGCTCGAGTTCCAGCTCCAGCTTCAGGGCAATAGGCCTGAGTGGCGTGGCTTGAATGTTGGAGGGTGGAGTGAGTAGCGAGGGAGTTTTTTAGACGGAGTGCTTTTTGCGGGCGACAGGGCATTTAAGGGAATTGCTCGCGCGACGCCCCGCAGACCAACAGCCAACGTCCGTGTGCTCGTGCCTGTTATGTCCCAAGCTGTACGGTGGGTATAGCGAGTGGGACCTCGACGAGGAACTCCTTCAGACATAAGAACCGTAAAAAAGCTCATCGCTCAAGCCCCTCTGACTCTGAGTTGAAGTTATACTGAGTTGAAGGATGTGAAGGTGTGCATCATGCCTCAGTTGCCGAGAGAAAAACTACCCTTCGATAACCACCCCGCAATCAATATCGATCGATTAATATATATGTGTACCCCGTCGCGCGATATTTTATTAGAAATGAATAAAAAGGAAAAGGAAAACGGAAGAAGAAAACGAAAGGAAGAAAATTAAAAAATGGTTGTGTTTTCTGATATGGGGTTCGACTTTATTCATAGGAATCAAAACTTCCCCAAAGAAGAGAATGGAACCACAAAACAGATTTTTCGGATTGGTCTCGACTTCACTGATTGGATTCACAAGAATTTGGTCCGAAGAAGGGGGAGGAGAGTGTTCATCGAGTGAAGAACGAATGATCTACGGAGAATTTCGACTCGCTATCTTGAATGTACAGAAACCGTTTCGAAAACGAGAATCGTAAATTTTGGCAAACGACTCGTTCGATTTTGATAAAACTTCGAGAATTCGTTAAGTATGATGGCAGAAGTGGCTAAGTATTTCACGTTTTCAAGACATCGTACGGATTTCGTGAAAATTACATATTCTCTACGTTAGCTAGGTTAGATTGCCAGCGGTCACTCCAAATGCCTTAGGTTTTGACCTTACAGACAATATTTCTTTGACAGATGTAGAGGACTCCGGGGTCTTATTTTTCAGAAAAAGAATATTTCTAACCTAAAGGAGTGTGGAATTTTCCCAGTTTCGTGACTTATTGTTAGAGTATGAGAAGGTCGATTCAAATTATTGGCGATATTGGTTGGTTAGAATTGAATACGGCTGCTGCAACTGCATGGAACAGCCGGTATTATATTTCCGATATTTTTCGAACCGGTGGCGGAGATAGAAAATCGAAGTCGTGGTATCAGGAAATGACTCGTGTTCCCAGTTCCAAACCCCATCGTCCTCATTCCCGACGTAAAAAAACGTGAAAGACGAAAATATTATGAGCAAAATGGATGAATAAATTTTTTGTGACACCTGCATGGAAAGTTCGACTTTTCGTGCTCGTAGAGCGGGCGTGAAGTGGCCGATTTCCGACTGACGTGCGGTAAGATGTTGGCGCATGCGCACATCGCGAATGCTACGTTTTCCGCACCAGGGCGTTAGTTTTTTCCGTGTGGAAAATGTAATATTTGCGAAGTGCGCATGCGTGAACCTATTTACTTTTTAGGTTATTTTCTCCAGCTTCCAGCTTCCAGCGACGCACGCCACGCTCTACAGGCATTCAAAGCCGAATCTTCCCCAGCAGGCGTGACAAAAAATACCGTTCGCGATTCGGGTGGAAAGGCAGTTTCAGACTATTTTCCGCCCTTGCCACACAATGTTCACTATTTCAATTTTCAATTTACATTCATTCAACTCCTGCAGCTTCGTTTCCTTTTTATTCGATTTCCCTAACCAAAAAATCACAATTTTTTCTCAATTATGCCACCGAAATTTTGCATCTTTTGTTTTGTGGTATTCCATGACTAGAAAAAAGCGAAAAAGAAACACAACAAAAATATTGTACGAGCGTCACTGTTGGGGGGAGGGTGGATGACCCGCGAAAAGAGGATGAATATATAGTATAAAGAGAATAAGACACAAAAAAATAAAAAATTGCAGGGGTAAAAATTTCGATTCGACGTTTTAATCCAAGCGTGGAAATTGAAAAAGCTGAAATATGTAATACACCGGGGAATCCACACACATATATATATCCGTACACAGGTATATAGTAGGTGAATATATTATATGTATGTATGTATAGGTGGAGACTTTATCCTCGACCAGAAATGAAATGTATAGTTACGTAGTTTAGCTGTATACGTATAAATACATGAATACCCCCCCCCCCCCCCCCCCCGTCGCATGTATGTGATACTGCCACGCCATGCCATGGCCATGGCCATGCCTCCTCATGCCTTTCGTGTATTAGGTATGCGAAATGAACGACCGAGCCTCCTACCCTACTCCACTCGTGCAGAGCTTGTATGAAAAAAATGTGAATAAGCTTTCCAATTTCCGATATTCCATGACATTTTTCTATGAGCTTCTATACACTCCTACCCCTCTTTCCGCCCCCGCTTCAAGGGGGGGGGGGGGGGGGTGGGGGGGGAAGAGCTCTGGATATTTCAATGAAATGTGAAACATACAGTGAAATGCGTCTCCTCTACTTGTATTTTCACTTATACGTACTATTCGTATTGTATATTAAAATTCAATACCCGGTACAGTCACAGTGGAGCTTCTCTCATGGATTCCGTATACGATCTTCTCATACAATTTTCACGTTTAGTAGACTATACTACGTTGGAAATAATCGTGATGGAGACGAAGAGAAGACATATTGATCTGCATTCACTCTTCTTTTTAGGGATCTTTCAATACTCGATGACGATATCAGATTTTTCAAATTTGCAATTCGCCATTTAATAATATTACGAGATCCCGCATTTTGTAAAACAATTGACACCCAAAAAGGCAGGTAATACAAAAATGGGAATTAACTTATGAATCTTTAGGAAAGCTCTGAATCAATCCAGTCGAGTCAGTAGTAAAATTGACTCCAATAACTCGACTGGATTGATTAAAACACTTCCTCATAAATAGTAATTTCAGTGTATGGGAAAGAGTTCGGTGAGTATTCGAGTGATATACAACGCGACGTGGAACTTTATAGCGACGGTAGTTACACTCCACGGTAGTTTCCGTGTTGTGCAGCTTTCTTAACATCAAAGTAAACAATCTGTTAGGCGACGAGGAATTTGCCGCAGAGCTCGGATCGTCGTTAGTAATGGGGAAGAGTAGGAGGGAGAGAGGGAGCTGGCAGAAGATCAGTGAGAAACCTAAAACGTTTCTCAAACCATGTGTACATACTGCGTATACAAATATCTTGTACCAATACCTGCGTCTCTCACGACGTGAAAGATTTATGCATTCTATACCCATTGCACATTTTCTTCTTCTTCTTGTTTTTTTTTTTTTTTTTACTTAACCGTTTCAGCTTTTTTCATGTTCCATAATGTATGGTATAGTTTTTCGTTTGATCACGAGATATTCAGCGGATAGGTTTCACATTAGTTGATTGTTTCGATCGAAAGGATGATGTAACGTCTGTTCAGATTCGTCGAGACACGGATACGAGTACGGTTACATCGGAAGTTACGCGATGTCACCGAGAGTCTGAGAAATATTGATCTAAAACTTTTTTGAGTCGTTGATAATCGGTGAAAAGTGAGAGAAAAGTTTCACGACAGCTTCCCGAAAGTTTGTTCAAAGGTTATTTTGTGAAGCTAGAAGTGGCTATGAGTCTCCGAAGGTAAGCTAAACGTCATTTGAAGCCGTTCAGGATCGGGTGGAAATCACACAACGTCTCATGGCGAAGCTACTCGAAATTCTCCCGAGGCTATGTCACTGTGCAGGCTACATCAATCATTTGACAAATTATTCTCGACTAACAATAAGAGGGAAGTCAGTCGTAGTCACATGAGATCAACAGGAACTCATCATAGTCATAGCACCTTGTTTTCAGGATGTTTCACTCATTTTCTAACCCGTATCGCACTGTCTAATGGATGAATCTACGGAGCTTTAAATGGTTTCAGAACGTATCGATGTGTCTTAGCTCATGATACCCAGCGGTTGAAAATTTTTGAAATGGTATGAACAATTTTTTATTTTTTTTTCTGCTTATAACTTATTTCGCTTCGGGCGCTTTGAACCATTTCGAGATCATTAAATCACGTTTTAATGCCTGTATGGTAATTCTACCAAGTGTTCCACTGTCCGTTACATGATTGGAACCTGTTTCCGTGAATTCTATGAAGTTTCAGCTTGATTTCAATATCTTTCAGTACATTTCAATCAATTTAACCTGCACAATATACCGTCCCATCCTATTTCATCACTCATACGTTCGGAGGTTTTAGGATTTAGGAATACGGAGTTGTCCAATCGGGTGCCAGCGTTACCCTGAGCATGCGGGATGGGGTGTCGCGTGAGGAGAGAGAAGTGAGGGAGGAGGGGGGTCGCTCACCTCGCAACCCCCTCGACTTAGCAATTCAGCCGGCAATCTCGCACGTTTTAGGGCGCCGATGTTTAAGGGAGGTTTTATAGTGTCCGGCGCAGAGGTCAACCTGGCCTTCTATATATCAACCCCGCCTCTTATACCACAAGGTTCCTTGATGGATCGAGTCTCTCTCGACTTCTCGAACGCGTTTATAACAGTAAAACTACCCGAGACAGCGAACTCCGCGTTTTCACGTTGTAGCTTCTCTGCCGTGTGAAATATTTAATCAATTACAGAGGAATTTCTCGTCGGTCATATTTTGTTCATCGAACTAGGATCTGCAAGTTCCATTTGTCAAATTCCATTCAACACACAAGTATACGCAGGGAGCTTCCGAGAGAGGCGGGAATAAGCGAAACGAACGATAAAAAGAGAAGAGAGGAGAAAGATGACCGTAGCGCCACTACGAACCACTGTAACCTCAAAGCCAAGAGTTTCGGACCTCGAAACCGTAGTGACTAACTTCTGAATTCAGTCGATACATCACGCCTCTGGAAGCTCGGCTCCGCCTTCGCCACCCTCATCACCCTCACCTTCAACCGTGTCCCTCACCTCCCTCGCCTACCTCGATACTCCATGCTCCGCCCAGCATCTTCCACCAAGATTCACTCATCTTATGCTACCAGCTTTAGAGCTACAGCATCCCAAGTGTCCCGGGAGTCGAGACCTGGATTACGAGCTATAGAAGTGTCCGCAAAATCACTAAAAACTCTGTTTCACTTCTTCGGAATGGACTCGAGGATTTTTCTTCTTTTGCTCATATTGGCTTGCAGCGAAGTAGGATCTAAAAACTTTGGAGGTTACGTTCATAAATTTTGCATAACGGTAATTGATCGATCATTTGCTTGAACCGAATCGAGTTCTCCGAACCACGGAGCCATCACGAATCGTAGTCTCCATCTTTTCATTCTATTTTCTTGTAAAAGTTTTCCCAAGAAGGAGAACGGATAGTTCAGATACTGTTAAAGTCTGTGGTTGGTATAGAGCACTGCTCATAGAAGTGCATAGTCGGTTCCATAACGAAGGACGTAGTAGTAGCATGCGGCAGCATTGAGGCGAAGAAGACAATCCTATCTGAAAGGCAAGTGTCTTCCAAGATGCGGTAAACTTTTCCAAGTTATACGCGGATGTATAATACCTACTTTCTTGCTGGGGGAGGTAGGTAGGTACGTACGGTACAGCTTGTAACTATGTAGACCAGTAGCTGAAAGAGACAAAGCGAGAACTTTTGTAATTAAAGTTTCTCCTGGTTTTGGTACAAGTCCAACACTTCTTCAGTATCAGCACGCGCCACACACAACCAGACGTTTTGGCTCGAAACTTTGGTTATGGGCAATAATGGTGCTACGTCCGAAGATTCCCATGCTGTGAGGTCCGCGCATTGAAGGATCATGAAATGCGTTCGGTGCTGACGAACTTCTATGTTTCGTGTTGCGAAACCAATACGTGAGTGAGTGAACCTCCGGGTCTTCTTTCTCATGATTTCACACATGACGATGAAGACGATAATGACGATGGCGATGAAAAAAAGATAACGGTATTTTTTGTTCTAACATAGAAGGTTAGTTAGTCAGTTGACTCGAGAAGGCAGCAAGCAGCACGCGACAGTGAGAAAAAGAAGAGGTACTACCTACTAGTCAACCTTCTTCTTATATTCTCTCTTCTTCGTTTATCTCTTTTTGGTAGGATTAATTATCTTGTTAGCGGTCCGCTGCTGCCGCTGCGGTCTTAAAGTGGGCAACAAGCGGCACCACTTTTGAACCCCGGGACAAGTTCTTGCGCTCCTTACTGACATCACGATAGAAGTCGAGCGCATTCAGAAAAGCGTGAATTGATACTTTTTGCTGATCAAAATTTACAGTGCCTACCTACGTACCACCAGCACACGATAAAAAGGGGTTAATTAAAACTTGAAAACTTCCATCGGAACTCAAATTTAATTTGTCACTTCTTCATCGGTACAGCAAGAACCGGCAATGAGGTTAATAAAACTGCTAATCATTGCACTATCCTTTTTGCTGGCTTTTTATATTGAGCCTCTAGAGTCCGGTCTGGAGTTGGTATCATTATAGAAGATAGGAAAACACATTCTCGTCACAACTCCTTTCAGCGAGGTAGGTATGCATGGTCAATTGTTAGTTTAATTCAGACTTGAATTGACGGACAAAGGTCTTAAGTTGACTGCTTGCTAACATGTAGACAGACCCCTTCAATTGGCGACCACCCAATTCGTCGGCTCGGGCCTATAAGCTGATTGCCAAGATTAATCCCGAATGCTAATCGTCTACCTTGAAGTTAACTGGCTTCTAAATGCCACATACATTAAACTTTGCACGAACGAGTTGTACTTTCGTCCGGTGATACACTATAATTTTAGTGAGAAAATTTCCTGCGCATACCAACCTAACCTACCTACCTACTTTTAGTGTTCATGGTAATGTGTGACGAGGACCGTGATAATAATGGAAGAAGGGACGACCATTACAAACATTGTTTTCTGTTTTTTGTTTTCCTCTATTTTTGAAACCTTTACACTTAATGTAATAACTCAAGAGTTAGATTTTATCATGCATCGCGGTGGTTCTTACACCGCGTCAGTTGTGCTTTGTGCAGCTGCTCCTGGTTGAGGTCAAACAACTAGTGTCCAGTGAGAATCCAGGATTTTTAAACACAATCCCGCATGCAGGACAATTAGTTTAGTTTAAGTACCTACCAGCGGTGATGGTGCAGCGGCAGAAGAGCCAAGTTGGTACGGGTATGGGTATGGGTATGGGTCTGGTTCGACAACCTCGTGAGAAAATTTCCAACAACCGAGAGATACACTCGTATTGTCATCGCATACGCAGAGAGAAAATAGTGGAGCAGTTGTACTGCGTCAAGTCACTCAAACTATAATCATCAAGCTTACAAGCTACCCGCCCGTATGATTTTGGCGCCATTCAGGGGTAACCGTAATGTGTTATGTAACGCGATGCACAGTAGATGAGAGATGATAAATAAGAAATGATCGGACGATCAAGGGAAGAGAAATAATACACCGCGACGAACATTTTACCTACCAGCATAAATGTGTCCACATCGTGAAGATCCGAAGGTTGTTGAAAAGCATAATCTACGCCCCCTCCCGTATCTGCGGGGGATGAAAAAAGGGGAAGAAACAAAAAGAACGAATGAAAGATAAAAATTGTGAAGAAATATCGATTATCTGTCGTCTGATTTGGAAAGTAAAAGAAAAGCGTGCTCCAGGGACCACGCGGTTCTCTGACCGAGACAGGGGGAACTGGCAACCAGACAGGAGAGAACGATACACGAGAATACACTTCTACCCTTACCTACTGCCTCCTTACCTCATTCCCTAGACGCGGGATCGGATTTGTCTGACTTTTCGGTTTAGCGTCAAAATTAGCACACTTCAGAAAATGAAAAGTAGAAAGAGAAGAAGAAGAAGAAGAAGATGAGTGCAAATGTTTTTGTACTTTTTTTCCAGTTGCTGACACGATTTTCATACAAATCAGGAGATCAAACCGTCTTCGATTCCTCTTCGAATTCCTCCATTTCTTTCATTTCAAGTATAATATATGTAGCTTGGTAGACGAGATTCGAAAATAAACATGTACACATACGTTCGCTGCAGTGGCGGGTGGCAGATGAAGCGCTCGAACGTGACAAGGGCCGACGTTGTTTTCTTAAGAAGAACGAAAATAAACTTTAAGAGAGAGAGAGTGAAAAAAACCGAAGAAGTGAGCAAAGTTTGTAAGCACTAAAAAAAAAAAACTAACCGCCACTGAAATAAGTGACCTATTGACCCCGTGGGGTGTCACAAGCGCCTTATAACAATGATGTATTCAATTTGGGGTCCCAAATCAGAAATAGAATGCCACTACCACTGCTTTGGAAGAAAAAAAACTCAACTAACCGTAAAAAAAACATAGCTGTAGAGCGGGGGTGTTAATTTATACACATTAAACCCGCGACTCAAGACGTTTCGCGTTGCTATGAAATTACGACATCGAGAGTATATTCACTCTCCCCTAATCTTCATCTCAATCTTCGAGAGTGAAATACAAAAGGCAAAATGCTTTAGAAGATTTTTTAGGTGGGACGCTTGAACTTTGCTCTACAAAAATCAGGAACTCTGATTCAAGGGAAATTTGAGATCCTCTTTTCAGGGATTAAATGGACAAAATTCGAGGTATCTATGTATGTTGATCGTACGTCCGGGGTGAAAGAAGGGAGGAAAGAAGGTAGGAAGGAATTTTGGTGCATGATGGAATGGAAAGGAGACCGGATCGCAAGGTGGAAGTAGCAGCTATTGGTAACGGCTCGTCGCACATGTTGGTAAGATGTCAGTGGACAGATGCGATATTGCCGCGTCTAGAGCACAAGGAAGGCGATTCTGACACTTCCTGCTCCTCGGTAAGGAACTACTACTCCACCCTAATTCCCACAGGACTGAGGAAATTCCTCGGCTCCTCATCCTCATCCTCATCCTCATCCGAAAAACATTATCATATACACTCCCACGACGATATTCGCCGCAGGTTTTTACCGCGCCGACTTTTCCCTCTCCTCCTTCTCCTTCTTCATCTTCATCGTCGTCTTCTTCTTCTTCTTCACGGCTCCGCTAGCCCTGGGGGGAAAAATGATCCCACGCGACCCTAGTGTCGCGCCTTCCCGGAAACGAAACACTGCCAGAAACTAAACCACGCGCACATTTCCCTCGTTATTCCTAGTTAAACTGCCACCCTTGAGACTCCCCGAGGGTCGATCAAGAATCAAGGTTCAAGAAGAAGACCAGAATCACGTTCGCTTATGAAAACAGCGGCCAAATAATCGCTGACTGTGACGTGAAGCAATTCAAAAAGCGACGGAAGGATCATCGCGCATCCTTCGACGAACCATTTCCTTGATCAATCATCATCCCAAGATTCGTAGTATAAACGTAGAGAAAATTTTGCAATTCATTGTGAAGCATGATGCACCGGTTTTTCACACAATCTTTCTCGCGACTTGCCACTCGATTTTTTCTGCCACTATACCTATGTAGATGAATTAATGAGGTATTCCACAGATGTTGAAAAGATCTATCGAACCATCCTGTCTATCAAGAGGCTTGAGTAGAAACGAAAGAAAGAAGGTTGATGGTCACTCGCATCGGATAACGAGAATAGTTTCCAGTTGACTGAGCTCCAATAAAATTACATTCCCGGCAACCCGGAGTCTAGATAGCCTTGCGATGGTATTGAGACTTGTGACTTGGGAGGCTAAATTATATCTTAGGAATCGGATGACGATGCGGATTGAGATCGGGATCAGGAATCAGGAATCAGGACGGCGCGGCGGCGGCGGCGGCTCCTGCTGCTGCTGCTGCTGCTGCTGCTGCTGCTACTGTTACCGGATCGAGTCAATTGCTGCCCGTGCGACCGTTACGGATCGGTGGATAACCGCCCCTGATCAAAAGTCATCTGTACCACATAGCCCCGCACCAGCACCAACAACATTATACCTACTAGCGATACGCACATAAGTGTATAGACCTCAGGTATGCAGATAAGAAGCCTGAGGAATCGCTACGCCACATCGATCGATTTGTATCGCTTGTTTTTATCGACTTAAAGGGTACTGGAATTCCTCCTATTCTACTTCCATGGTTAGTTTCGGTGTCAAAAATCCCCGATGAAAGACCATCCTTCTTCACTTCTTTTTTTCACTTTCTTTATACTCCCTGGTCAGGATGGTGGACGGAACAAGGATAGACTATCAAAAATTCTCATCGAAATTTTCAGGCATTTTCATTCACTTCGATGCTCTAGATCCCTCGAGCTCTCACGCGTCTTTAGTTGAAACTTTTTTCCCGCTTTCTGTTCAAAAACGAAACTTTTCCATGCCACTTTTGCCATCTATTTTGAAAAGTCCTTGCATCTTGGTCCCTTTCTTCACCGATGGAGAAAACGGAGAAGAGACACCGCACAAGTGAGAAGAAAAAAATATACTGCACTGGATCTTACGACGAGGATTTGGACTTTGATCGAGGTGGAAGATTTGTTGACGTGAGAGACGTAACGTATGTTAATAGGTCGAGCTCGTGTTGAAGTTGGAAGGAAAATTGTTTGAAGTATGTCAAGAATGGCGTTGAGGCATGCATTATATGCAGCTCTCGAGATTTAGTCAGTCTGCACAGTTCTGGGACTCAGAGTAATAGACACATGGGGTGTGTAATGAGAAACATCCCTCCGAGGTTTGTAAACTCGCGGAAGGCCTGACCTCGCGGTCTCGCAACGCAGCTATTCCTGGTTTTTGAGCTGTTTCTAAGCCCTCGAGATACCAAATTGAAGTGAACCTAGCTTCTGGCAGCTCATAGGAAAACGCGTGGCACGGCGCGCCGCGCCGTAAGGATCATAAGTCGTACCGCATCAACATATTCCTAAGAATGGAGCAAATAGCCAAATCACGCGCTCGAAAAAGTTACAGAAAGATAGAATCTTCGTCTTTTTTCTTTTCCCTTCGTCTACTGGTCTTCCATTTTTGTTATCCGTTATATTCTAATTATGGACGAAACGGGGCAATTTTTCCCCGGCGCGGCGTCGTTCGTGGTGGGAAAAATCTGGCCGGATATTTATTCCCTGTTTTTGACCAGGTGCAATTTCTTTCTCGTAGGCGTATCCGATCGAGTTCAGGGCGCGCAGCACGCGCGCTTTCACGAAAGGGACGTAAATAGTTCCTAAATACTAAATTTGACAAAAGATTTTTTCGCCACTGGTCAAACCGGTCACCTAACCTAACCCAACATACATATAACACAACATAACCGAGCTAAAAATTCTCTTTAGAATGCGGCGAGCGAGACGCGTGCGACAGGCGTGTCTCAATGTCTTAGAAAACGTCGCCTGCTGCCTATTTTTCAACAGAAATGAATTCGACCAATTTCACAATTCTCTATACCGTTTTGTACATATAATACATTTCACAGAGGGCGTCACCTCAAACACATTGTACTACTCTTTGTCCACTTTTGCTTAACCAACAGCCGCAAACGTCTCCATTCCGTAACGTATGCTGCTGCCTCCATTATCCAGGCAATTACTCAACTCTGAATAACGAATGGAAGAAGGATCGTTCATTGTGAGCAAAGTAAATTGCGGCGTCGATTTTTGCGATTTTTTTTTTCAGATCCATTCTTCCATTAATTGTTTGCAGTCTTTTTGACAACGTTCAGAGAAATTGTCTTGTTGCGTTTTGCACGAAACTTCTGAATTTTGTCGGAAATTTGCGAGCGGAAGATTGTCGAAATTAAAGAAATCTCGAACTCAGAACAAGTTGGATGTTTCAATTTAGCTTTGAATCCAGCTGCCTGTGCGGGGACAAAGACATTATGTCTTCCTGTATTTCCCTCTCTCGTTCATCTCTGTATGCTATAGGTTAGGTGTAACGCGTAAAATCTGGGCATAAAAACGATTTCATTTTTTCGACACGGAGTGCTCACGCCTGTCTGTCTGCCTCTCCGACTACTGGCAGACGTCGTGGTTCTCCTCCTACTCCTCCTTCCCCGTCTCATTCTACCGCTTTTCAATACCTCACCGGCAGTTTAGAAGGAAATAACAGGATTCCCATAATAAAGATCGTGAAGATTGCTCGGTCTTTTAGGTACACCAAAGCTATTTGTAGTAGAGTAACAATGAGGAGGAGGAAGAAGCGGTGGAGGTGGCCGAAGGTAAGTATCACGTACTCACGGCTGCAAATGTTGAAAGATATTTCACGGTTGTCGGAATACGAAGCTACGGTTCTGTCGGAAGTTATCCCAAGTCACCGAAACTCTTAGAGGTATTCGTAAGCGACTGAAAACCATTTTGAGTCATTGATAGTCGGTGAAAAATCTGCGGAACAGTTGATCACTAACAGACCGAAGATTTTTCAAAATCTATTTGGTAGAAGTTAGAAGTATTTTTGAATCTCTGGGTGTACACTGACAGTCGTCTAAATCCGTTAAGGAGTTGGGTGGAAATCACACAACGTCTGATAACAAGCCACTCAAAATGTCTCCGAGACCATGTGACAGTCCAGGCTGCATCAATAATTTGAAAATAATTGAGAATAATTGAAAATCGACGAAGAGGGCAGTCACTCGTAGCCACACGAAATTGACGGAAACCCACGGTCCTAATTTGTTAACCTTCTTTATAGGATTTTTATTCATTTTTCAACCCCCATCGCATCGTCTGACGGATGAAGTCAATGAGTTCCAAATGATTTTAGCATGTCGTGTGTCTTAGGTCGAGTTGCCCGGCGTTTCAGCATATTTCTAATGATTTGGCACATTCTACTTTCCCATGTCTTATCTCGTTTTGGGGCATTCCGTGCCGTTTTCGAAATCATTAGATCACGGTCTGCAGCTTGCGAACTCATTCTACCAAGTTTTTCACCATCCATCAAAAACGGTCCGAACGGGTCGCTACGCATTTCATGTCATTTTGGTTCATGTCAGAACATTTGCAGACAGATTTCACCTCGTTTCGATCTATTTTCAGCCAATTTACGGGCACATTTGGACGTTTTTTCGTCACACCAGGTCCGTCATATGATTTCTGAAAATACAGGGTCCGACATTTCAGGTAAAGACATCACCAATATCCAATATCACATTTCACTTATTGTCTCTCGGAGACGGAGTTGGGAAACTGACCGACCCTACAGCTACGTGCTATACCAAGATCTCGAATAGGTACAGTAAAATATGAACCTTATGCACAATTCTTTTATCTCTCTTTCGCTCTTTCTTGTAAGCATCTCACGTATATCCACCCCGCAGACTCCTGGCAGCAGTAGCAGCCGCAGCTATCGTAGAAGTAGAAGAAGAAGAAGAAGAAGAAGAAGAAGAAGAAGAAGAAGTAAAAGGAGGAGTCAGAAAGGACTGACTACCACCGCTAAGAAGACCATTCGTTCCTTCTTCGCTTACATACGCACATAAGAAGTATAACAACTTGATTCCATATTCTTCGCAGGACGACGTTGTCGCGGTCGCGTGAAGAATTGAATGAAATAAAATAAAGCCCGCAAGAAATATCCTACGCCTTATACTCCACGAGCTTTTTTCCCTCTTTTTACAACCGTGTCTCGTTCTTCCGTCACAAAACTTCTATGTTGTTCTTTTCGTCTCGTGGTTTATTTCTCTTCTTTCATTTCTCATTCACACGATAATCAGAAATATGGAAAACACGTTCAACATACGACGTACGTGAAAAGAAATTGTACCGATGTAAAATGAGATGAAATAGCATAAAACGAGGAAGAAGTAATTGCTTGATAACGATGAAAATGGTAGCTGGGATCGAGCTTGAAATGTAAAAAACAGTCCATTGAAAACTGTCACAATGCATGTATAGTTTTCAAGTGCTGCACACAATTATCCACGTACTCGCGCTGGAGGAACTTGTCCCACATTTTGGATCGAAGGAGTACTCGATTTTTTCCTATCTTTCCCGAAGAATATTCCGCGCGTGTCCATGTATGCGTGGGAGAGTAAAAATGCGCGAGAGGCGTGAGTTAAATGGAGAAAATAGGGAAACGGAGAAAAGGAGAGAAAAGTGAAGCGATGCCGTAAAGCACTCAGCAGGGTGCGTGATCCGCTTACCAACTTCACCCCCGTCGCCCATACCTATGTAGGTATACCATATTCGAGTAGCTAGGTATATATCTCGGGTTGGTATATATACATGCAAACACACATACGTACGCCTTTCCATATATGCTCTCGAATTACATTGTTTTACTTTTATGCTCGAAACGAAATTGGAACATTTCGTCATGTTGATATGTGCTCACAGGAATTTTTCCTATACATTTCAACAGTTTTACTCCTCCTTCCGGTTATCCTATATTTCGCGCGTGCGGGCGTTTTTTTTTTTTTTTTTTTTTTCATTATCGATTTTTCATATTCATTCGCTTTTGAACTGAAATTTTGCAAATTTCTCTCCCACTTTCCTTGTTCCTTCTTCATTCCTCCGCGTTTGAAACAATCGAAAGAAAAAGACTTGGTCTCTCCTCCGCCAATCTTTCGGAGAGTATGAAGTCGGCTCGACTATACTAAACAGCTTTGATATATCAAGACAGTTAATCGCAGTTTACTACCCCGAGAGGATCAAGGGAGTCCCTAAAAATGAATTTCCTTTCTCGGAAGATCAGTTGTTGTAAGAGGAAAAAAAAAACATGAACAAAACGAAGAAGTCCTCCCTGAAAGAAGAAGGATAAAGAGAAGAAGAAAAAAAAAAAAACAAAAAAACACCGAAAAAAAAACGGGAAAAACAACGAAAACTGGAAGGCAAGTCAAAAGAACGAAACAGAAACCGGGTCATAGAATAATATATAAACCCTGGACCTACGTGTACCTGCAGCCTGCTAGGTAGTATAGGGCGACCTGCACGATCTCAATCTAGAATACAATAACACCGCGCATACTTGAACGTAGAATGAAAACAATTAAATAATTATACGCGTACCACCACCACGTCGTGGTATGAGCAGTGGAAACTAGGGTGAGCGCAGAGAGCGTCCTATTAAATGACCTAACGATTATATAGAACAAGAAGGAGAAGTAGAAGAAGAGGACGAAGAAGAAGAAGAAAAGGAAGAGAAGATGATACTTTTCTACTCATCTCATATCTCTGGAGTCTCTCTTCAGCCTCAGAGCTATGCTCTATGGGCGTCTCGCGGTTCTCGCGAGAGACGCCATGTTGTTTAATAAGTTAAGTGACGACGCAGCTGCCGGTCTTAATGAAACATTAGTTTACATTTGCGCGCGGTGTGGTGTGGTGTGTCGGCTGGTGGTGGTCGGCTGTGGTCTTACATTAGTGGTCGCAATGGTCCTCCTCATTGCTTACGGCTTTACTCGAGGCGCCTATGATGCTGTATCGTTATTAGTTATGAACAAATGCCCCACTCTCCTCCTCAGTGCGTCTCACATGTACACGTAGGTGTATACCTATACCTACGCACTGTGGATCGCACGCCGCATCACGAGGCGACGAATACATTCATCTCTGAGAGAGGGAGAGAGAGGGGGAGAGAGAGAGAGAGAGGAATGGAGAAATAAAGGACGACCGCACGGTTTATTTCAAGTTATGTACACCCCGCCCCAATTAAACGTCACAGTTATATAAAGAACTGAGAAAATATTACCACCGACTAAACAACGCGACCGACCACCGCCGCAATTACGGCTACTTCCAAGTCGTTAATATCTCGTTCTATATTTACGTATTAAATTTATACTGCCGGCTCAATCTGACCTCTGTTTAAAATTCTGTCGATTCATTCGTCCTTTTTCTCCTTCTCCCCCCTGTCACTGGCGCATCCGAATTCACCCTGACGCTCGGCTCCTCGTGTTTCTTTCCGCTCGAGCATTAGTATTTTTGAGAAGGAATGAAAAATGTAACAGTGAAACATGGACGAAGGAGCCGGAGAGTCGCGATCAGCATAAAAGAGAGGGGTAAACACCTTGGAAAATGACGCGACGTTAGCCGATATCGATTGCTCGTATAGCTTCGGAAATTTTACACTAAATTGCTTTATGGAAACGCCGGAGTTTAGCCGTTCAAGAAGTTTTGGGGGAGAAACGAGTATCAAGGTCTGTGATAAGGATGGACGAAATTTCAATCACTGTTTCTCCACCATGTGATAATTTGAAATTTGTAAAAAAAACATTCAATGCATCGCGTTACATTTGATCGTAGCGTTTCTTCTCGGTCCGTTCTTGTTTCCATTTTCTAATTAGAATTCGTAGCCGCGAATCGAAATTCGTCACTATCCTCATAGCACGCGTGACACGCGACTGTGGAGGCGAAGCGTTGAATAAAATTGTGCATATAATTGATACATACAAGGCATCTGAATAAACAGGAGGCGCCGACGTTGAGAATATATGTGTATGCATGTAGGTACTGTGGAGCGGAGGAGTAGGTTGGCTCCAACCTCTTCGGCGGAGGTTAAATGAATGTTAGGTCATCGGGGCGTTTCGTCGCGCTGGTGATGTTGACAACGACGAAGACGGAGACGACGACGATGATGATGATGATGTACATTGTACATTCCGTGAAATGAATAACACTAAACACTGATTGAATTTTATTAAAGAACTTTATGAACTGGATTTATCAGAGCCAACGAATACGCAGCAAACTATACCCACGTACATATTGTACAGCTAAATTAAATCTATGTTATATCTATGTATGCGGTGGATCGAATTTAACAATTATTTACTCCCCGTCCCCGTCCCCTTCTTCTTATTCTTTTTTGAAATTTCGTTTTTCAATTAATCTCACAATATGACTTATTTCTAATTTTCAACGATATGGTAGACGCTACGTCTTACCTCTACCTACCAACCGCGTGGAAAGATACGATGAATACATAATATCTTAACTGAATTGTGCGGGAAGATAATTAGAAAAATACGATTTATATTTATGAGGCTGACGATGCTACAGGAAAATGAAAACGAATTTTTCCCCTCATTTTTGTCTTTTCTTTTCTTTTTTTTTTTTTTTCATTACTCCCACGAAAAAATAGTATATTAGGCAGATCTGCAGTTCCCCGATGATCACCACCCCTTGACGAGGAAACAATTAGGTACATGCATAGGTTCCGAGCAGAGGGAAAGACAAAATCGTCTAAAAATCGATCCAAATTATAAAAGCTTTAGTACATACATAAGCATCGGCAAATTGTCTCTTCCTTTTTTTTTCCTTCTAATTTCCGATCATTTCGTCGCGCACGGGCACACGAATATACGCGAATCAGAAAAGAGAAGAAGAGGGCGTAAATTATTGTGGTATAACGATCATCATTTTCGGACTTTCCGATGCCGGGGCGAGAAGGGGGATTGCGGATTGGCACCGGAGGAGAAACGAAGGGTACGAAGGTGGGTGGTGTCGTAGGTTATTAGCATATTAATTTTGCGGAGAGTGCGGAACGCAGATAAAGCATCTTAGGTAGCGCGAACTTCAGTGATGAATCAAGCTCACAGCGTAATTATTCAGAAAGTTGCCAGCGATCACGACCAAAAGCGCCTCCTGTGCCGTTTTACCGTTATAGTCGTAGCAGGGAACAACAATATTTTCTTTTCGCTTCGGGGCGGTAGCCAGCTCTTTTTTCTTCTATTTTTTTCGCTCCTCTCGTACCCCAACTTGAAAAATCTCCATCACGAGTCGCAAACTTTGTCACGCGCTCTCGCTCAGTATTTCGTTCTTTTTGTTTTTTCCTCGTTCACGAGCCTATAATTATAGGTCCGCGATACGCATCTGTATTTCTTTACTTTCCGCTCGGAAGGTGTGAGTTGGGAGGAAAAAAAAAAATAAAAAAATAACGGAGAAAAGAAGTAAATATGGAAAAGCGGAGGTTACAATTTTTCATGAAATATCCTGTGTTTATACAGTATAGAAGTGAATTCGTGGATTTGGCAGATAGGTGCAGGCTACGGAGATATATAAACGCTTGTCGTTTATACACCTCGACCGCCAACGACCAGTGCCGGTGATTCGATTGATCCCGGCTCTGTCAGCACTTTGAGTTTGATATATTTTGCGGTCAAGTAAATGGACCACAAATCGCCGAGAGTCCTGCTACGGAAGTAGTCCGTGGCGATAAAAATCTACTTTTCTCCGGGAGAAAGATGAGTGGCGAAGAATATTTGCGGGGGGGGGGGGGCGAAAACGTATTTTGATTGAATAACTCGCACATACGGATCTGTGGGTCGTATAAAAAAGACAGAAGAAACAGAAGAATCTGAGATTCGATTTGAATGCAGAGAAATTGAGGCATTTTTTGATAAATTTGGAATAATTTTTTTTGCCAAATAATATTCTCGTTTATACTCTGGGAGCAATTATGACGCAGGAATAATAATGTAGGGTAAGTTGAATAACCGGAGGAATGGGAAGAGATAAAAATATAATGTCTGTGAGAAGGTAGAAGGTATAGTCATCAGCAGGCTTTGGAGAAACAATGTTAATCTATTTACTCTTGACGGGTTTCGCGAAGCGGAGGCGCAAGCAAGCCAAGCAAGCCAGGAATTCCCCGCTCCCTTCGTTCTCTCTCATTCCTAACGAAAACTCTGGTTTCCTCCGGTTCCCCCTTTATCAGACTCATATTTCATAGCCAGCGTCGTTTATAAGCGAGTAAGAAATTAACTTTTTCGCTAATTAACTCCCCAGAGTCACTAACGAACTGTGTGTATACCCTGACTGTCATCATCCACCCTGGACCCCAGCTAGCATGCGAAGACCACTCCGCGGAACACTCTTCATTCTTCTACTTACTCTTTTTATCATAATACCTTTATACGACGTAGGAGATCTGTGCCTCTCGTCTACTTCATATCGTAATAATCAGTTCAGTTGAAAACGAACGGGAATCACGAACATTCCGAGGTGTTCGATCGTCCTCATTCTCAAATATTTCGACAAGCGTATGAGAATTCACGAGTGAATTATTTGGGATGGGGTGGTTGCTGTAGGGATCAGTCGAAACATCATACCTCCGTACGTACTGCAGTAACAGAAGATATTATAATCTGGGTATTTAACTGAAGGCTAATTATGAAACTTTAGGTAACTCTCAAAGTCTCTGTCTCGCGGGTGTTCCTAATGATTCCGCTACATCGGACTATTCTATGTAGTATTGTACGTCACGTCGTGATATTAACACTGAAGAACATGGGTTAGGATCCGCCGCCCCTCGACATCCAGGATCTCGAATTCAGCTATTTCCATCTGCTTCTAAATAATTTATCGTCAATCATCGCCCGTGTATTTGTACGTTCACTGTACTAGAATAATTGCATCGCGCAGGATTACTAGAGCCTCACATCAGGCATGTACAGAGCTACTCCGTCAGAAAAATAGGCGCCTGAATCAATGCAGCCCAAATTACAATGGAGAAATGAAATTTTGAATTACCAACGACGTAATTTTTCGGTGCAATTTCGTACGCAAGTGGGATTATTATTTAGGTTTCTATTGTCCACTTGTAACGTCGTAGGTACAATTAACTAGAACGGTAAGAGACGCAGTAAACTTTTACACACATCCACGGCTACACATGAGTCTCGGACGCATCTCATCTTCACTCGAGTAAGGAAAAGCAATTTCAATAAATTAGCCTCTGCGGTATAGTAGCCAGGATGAGACTGCGGACTGCAGTGATTAAAGAAAATGTAAATCAAACGATGAAAGTAATTTACAGTAGTCATTGAGCGGTATAAGAGATAAGTGTCAATTGTCTTGTCTCTTAAAGTGGAAATGCGATTGTCTATTAGATATGCTTAAAATATCCTTGGACATAATTCACTTCTAAAAGTCTCTGGAATGTTGGTATGCCTCCTGTAATCACATAACCTAGCAGCGAGCTAGTAGTAGCTTTACTGATTGTGAGTTATTCTGTCATAAAGCTCGCAATGCATCACTCGGACACGACGCTGTAAATCACATGACATGGATTTGGGGGTATTTCGAGTCCCAGTCCAGATGTGACCGAACCCAACGCTTTCTGCTAATTTGTAACACCGTTCCGTCTCCTCCCGTCGCCCGTCTCCCATCTCCCATCTCTCGTCTGACCGTTCCCCAGCACCCTAGCCTAACATCCCAATTCTTTATATCACAAGGGACGAGGGAATTACGACTCTAACTATCATTGCCCACCCCTCACGAGTGGAATATCTCCAGACGTATGGGCATCATCGGCGAGTTATTGATGAAGATGATCGGCTTTTTGAAAGATTTAAAAACTTTGCAAAATGGAAGTAGAATAGGAGAGGAGTAGCGTGGAATCTCTTTCAATGCAAAATCAAGCTCGGGAGAATCTCGACCGGCGACTATCTCTACCTCTCTTGGACTCTTATGAAGGAATGACATAGGTGATTGCTTGACTCGCGTCCAGGCGCCTTGAGATACGCAAGTCCTGACGCGACACGGACTCAACGTTAAGCCTGAGCACAGCAGTCCCTGCAGTGTATGTACGTTAGGCACGCCGTGCTATTCGTTGATGGTGAACCTCCGGGTCGTAACTCGCTAATGGTTTATCACCGTTAGACTTCGCACTTAGGATATACATATACCTCGGCCTGTCTACCTTCTGCTTCTACTTCGTAATAACGACTTTCCAAAAGAAAAAAAGGGAGAGGATGCGAATAGAGAGAACGGGAGGAGGAGCGACGATATCAAAGAAGAAGAAGAAGAAGAAGAAGGAAATGCCGACTTTTCAACCAGCCGATACGAAACTGTTTGCACACCGCATGAGAGGAAATCTGCATTGACAACCGGAAAGATGGATTCTAATGAGGAGCAGCTAACGCCGATTTTGGCAGAATTTAATAGGGCAGTAAAAATGTACAAGATGCCGAAGAGGAGGAGATAAGCACGACCTACTGCACTACAGGGTTTCGAGTAAAGAATGGGAGCAACGAACTGACTGTTGGTTTTTTTTACCGGAACTTCCAATCGCGCGATTACGTGCATAACGATACGGAAGCGCTGTATGAAATAATCAAAGAAAAATTCACCGTTCCATTATATTGACGTAGACCGGTAAGGAAAATTTTCAACGTTCATCACGCAAATGATGATATTATCAACGTGGTATGACCGCTACGAGATCGAATGTGTCATCAATGTCACAAGAAAGATTATTGTCATGTTTTTTCATCAACGTCTTCTTTTTACTCATTCATTTTATGATTCGTCTACACATTATAGGTACCTACAGCCGCGCATCCTTAGCCTGGGGAAATGATCACCTGCCCCGCGGGGCTCTGAGTTAGTTTCGGAGCCTGAGGATGCCTGAAGGAACGCGAGTGGCTCGGGCCAGGCCAAGCCAGGCCAGGCCAGGCCAGGCCAGGCCAGGTCGCGGACCGGACAAAGGTCAGCTGGGTCGTTGCACCCGCGGGTGGATATCGGGTGGCTCTCGGGCACGCTCTTAGTGGTATAAGAGAGTCCAGCCTTCAGCCCCGCGGTGTGCCTTGGGCTGCTGTGCCGCTCAAGCTCTTCTGCAGAGCACAACGACGGGCGGACCTGGGACTTTTCATCCCATACCGTTCCACCGGGTTATAGAGGGTGTTCCGGAGAATTAGCCATATACTTTTACCAACCACGGGTGTTATTATTTATTACGATCACTCACTGTGACTACATAGAACGAACATTATGTGCGATCATTGTTGCTATGTGGGTTCAGGGTTCTTACGATGCGTGCAAACCCACGACGGACACCGCAGTTTTTTAGGTTTTTCTTCTTTTGTTTTTTTTATCAATTCCGGCTGATTAGTGATTAGACATAGTACAGCAGTATTATTCCGAAGGATATCTTAACGATGATTTATATTCATTTTGCAATGTAATTGCAGTTATTATGATGAGATGAAAAGTATGTCAATATGGAAAGCGGTGATGAATGTAATGTCTATTCTATGTAGGTACTATCGAACGCCATCTTAGAATGATCAATTACCACTTATTTTCAGTATGAAATGTTGTCGCTCTGACAGTTTGGCAAGAATACTTGAAAGCTTGATGCGAAACGTTGGAAACAAGCTCAAAAATCTAAGCAAATGTCACTTCGAACTTATTTTTATAATTAGTTCCTTGAATCCTCATCTGCTTTTCGTATACTTTGGCGCATTTTGCGAGAAAATAGACCAACAACCTTCAGCCTATGACCCTGACTCGAGGAGATATGAATTCCAGACGAATTCAGACTCACCGAAATATTGTGGCAGCATGCGTGGCGGCAGCGCGGCTCGTTTATCATTTCACGTCGCTTTTCCATGACGTGATGTGTTTCTCCGTCAAGGGCGCGAGGTCCAGGGCGGCTTGAGAAACTCTGTAACAAAAAATGACGGAACGGTTAAGAAAAAGAGCAGAAATATATATATAATTCTGATCGAATGTCTCGATGGGGGAGAAGTTATGTGTGAGAAAAAAGAAGACTCGAGACCTGACGCGAAAAATGTATTCCAAGTTATCTTCCTTTATTTTATTTTATTGAAGGAATGCCGCGTGGTGTCAATTCTGCGCCAATTAAGTTTCATTGTCGTTATACGTCGACGTTACGGAGTCTCGGACACGCTCGCTAATCAGTACAACAACGACAACTAACGATAAGTAGTGGATGGCTGGTAAGCGGACACCCAAGTTGTGGGGTGTGTCTAGGTGCACATTATCCAGCGAAAACATGTCCCCGTTATGTTGGAGTTATTGCGGTATTTTGCCACGCTTGCAAAGAGCAAGCGGAAAGTGGAAATAAAATAAACATTTGAAGTCCATTCAAAAGATCGAAAAGAAAGACCGTGACGGACGAATTTGGAAGAAATATCAAGGAAACTCGTGAAATTCAAAGAAAGTCTTCTCAGTCGAGTCCGACCTCTCGAAGTTCCTGAAATTCCCTCAGAATCCTCATGAGTTGAGCGAGAGTATTTTAATTCAGTGAGAATAGAATAGCACCGAAAAGTTTAGATTCCTGTGCACGGTGACGCTAACATGGAAATGCAAGTATCGAAAGCGCTTGCTCGACCGATTTCGTGGGAATTATTAGCCGGTTGAAATTCTCAGTGCACTTTTGATCCTTGTGAATAAGAAACGTTCGAAATAGTTGTGCATTAGACTGCGGTGAAGATTCCTGTACAACAAGCAAATGGCCTGATACATAGGATAATGCGGTGGCCTGTGTACTGCACCGCGGCAAATCGTTTTTCTCGCAGACGCATCGCGAATCGATTTCATCATCATCCTGGTTCATCTCATAATATTCTTTACTAGCACCGACATGCATCTTGCTAGTGGCCAGTGGCCGGTGCGCCAAGATGCGAGGCGAGGCGGTTGAATACGGTCCTCGAAGTACGTGGATAGGTAGATACTACCAAGATTGGCAAATTTCTTCACCTCCTGAAGTGGAACTTTAACTCCTGGAGTGAATGATAGCCATTTCACAAACGAGATATGTACGTGACGTAATCCGTGACCATCAATTTATCGCACTACAATTTACTGCAATATGGTTACACTGGAGATGAGGGTAACGGTCCAGGAATCATTGCAGTTGAACATCATAGCGCGATAAAGAGCACAAAAAGTGAGTTCAGCGAGTTCATATGGAAGTCAGTATCGATGGACGTTTATTTTTTTTTTTCCACTCGATTCCTAAACATCCAATGCACCGCGCAGATTTGAGGTCACGGTTGGAGAATTATCGGAGTGAGTTGAAGAGAAAGAAAAAGAACAGTGCTCGAGAGCGTGTTCATGTGAAATGGTAATGCATATTTTCTTGCTGATTGTGTCTCTTCGGAGGTTAGAGGTATTTCTCGAAGAGTATAAGTATATGAAATAAAATGCGAAGGAGGTTAATATTCGTTGACAAAGCAGTGTGTTCAAGATCGGCAGCAGCGAAAGTAGCAGCAGGAGCAGGAGGACCAAAACGTAGACATAAAATTCTCTACCGGGTCCCGCTGCTGCGAGTCCCAGTTCAAGTTTAAGTTTAAGTTTAAGTTTAAGTTTAAGATTAAGTTTAAGTTTAAGTTTAAGTCCAAGTCTCGGAGGCACGAGCCTTTGTAACAAAGGGCGATCTTATCTGGCACACGGATCAAAACGAGAACATGGCCCCAGCATAGTCGGCATATCCGACATACCACGGTCTCGGGGCACGTGTATTGTGGGCGCCCAGCCCCCCTCGAAGCCCCCCTCGTGCCCCGTGCTCGCTGAGCATTGCTATATTGTATTGTAGAACAGAATCGTACCTCTAACTTCCAATACACACGGGGATAATTCCATTGTGCACGAGTCTGTCCCCATCCCCCTCCCGCCGGGCCAAAAATCGTGAAAGTACCATGATATTTATTTTTTGACATCATTTTCTCGGAGCTACATAACGGAAAGTTTTCGGGATGCGGTAACTTTTTCAAAAAACTTAAATTGAATACGAAACTCCGTGTTGAAAACAAAATATTGAATTACACAGAATACGTGTGTGAGCATATTGACAAACTAGTGTTGCATAATTCCTTCAGCTCTCTCTCGCAGGCATTTCCTGTTTCACGGTTTTCGACGGACGGTGTGCTAACGCAACGGTCATTCCAATCGCTGCGTCCGCGGTCCGACCAAACCTCAAATATTTGAACAAACGTAAAAGACAAATATTTGCATTTTCCTGCGCCCGTTCATTTTTTCCATTTCTCTTATATCCCACTTCTCTCTCTCTCTCTCTCTCACTTTATTTCCCTAGCTGGGCATACAGGTATGCTCATAAAATGGTACCTACCTGTACCCTGCGATGTTATATTTCAAATGCTGGTTCACGTTTTGTCATGAAAAAAAATCAATTTTTGTGTTACTCGAATCTCTGAAATGATGCGAATTCCTTTGTTTTCGTTCCGTTCGTCCCCATCTCTTCGTCTTTTCATTTTCATTCGGTGATCGTCGAGCCGATAATCTCAACACTCGGGTGTCGCGTAAATAATAAAGCGGTGCTTTTGAGCGACCACAAGTTATTCCGCATTGCCATAGTTGAAGGCGGACGAAAGAGGGACGAGCATTTGAGCGTTCATCTTAATTTCATATTTTTTATTTGAGTACCACACGCGCGAGGTGGACTTCCACAGATCGTTATTCCGCACAGTGGCTCCCGCCGCGGCTCTCGCTGTGGCCTGTGGTCTCTCGCAATTCCTGTGGCCACCAATTTAATTCTAAGTAAAAGCCTCGAGGATGAGGTGAGACTGTGGTATCCAACGTTCAAGTACAACCGCAATACGGTCATTTCTGATTAAATTCTTATCCACGAAGTATTTGAATCAACAGATTTCGTTCGAATCTCTTCCGATCCACATCGATGATGCTAACGATCCTTTCGTTCATCCGGAGTGAACTGAGAACTCAAAAGTGATTGGAAACCGTGGAAATTTATGTTAAATATATTCACGAAATTCGGAAAGAATGGTCGACGGATAACAGCGAGTCGAAAATTGACCGGCTAACCTAAAAAATGAGATTGAAATTGGCAAAAATTGTCCCAACAGTTGAATCACGAAGCCGACAACGCATTTCCGTGAATTTTCACGATCGAAAGTTTCCGAACGTTCAAGATACAGTTTGATCGGACCAATTTTCAATATTCATACGATACATTATACATCCGTGCAAAATTGACGGAAAAATAATCATTCATTTTCAATTCCTCGTCGAAGGGAGTCTCTTTCTCTCTTTATTTCAGTATTACTTTATTTCGGGCTAAACGAGAGAATCAATCAGCGAAGAAAACTGAAGGAACAAACAAAAAATTTTGGAAATAATAAGAGAGATAAAAAAGCATACAAATGGCTGTCGTTTTACTGCCTGTAATATAACACAGGCATGAAGTGCGCAACATATATTTTTACAGGGGTAAAAGAGGAGGAGGGGAACCGGAGTTGAGCACCGGGTCGGGTTGGACTCTTGACTAGAAAATTATATCACACAGGATCTTACTCTGCTGCATGAGCCCGTGAGCACGTTACGCGCATACCTAATGAGCCTCGGGGCCTGGACAAGCACTCCAACACTGTTTCTGCATATGTGTTCGTTCGTATTATACCTGTATTTTCTACACCGTTACCTAGCCACGCGAGTGTGCGTAGATACATGTAAACAGATATATACAGTGAGAAAGGCAGGAGGAGACGTACGCACGACCCCGGAGGCTCTCTCTCTCTCTCTCTCTCTCTCTCTCTCTGCACAATGATAAAGAGGGAAAATAAATTAAAACAAAAGAGGAAGGGAAAGGGGGGGGGGGGGGGGATACAAAACAGAACGCGACCGGATATAAAGAAACCTAATTGTTTCATACTCGCGCACTACGCTTTAACGCGACAATTGCTCAGCCTCTCTAGCCTGCACTAATATGCAGTCAGACGGGAGAAATGCATTTTTTTTCGTTCTTCCTTCTATCCTCGAATCCTAGCTACAGTTACATCTGAAACGAAAACGGAAATTGTTTTTCTCAATTTGACAAGATTTTTTTCGGCTTTCCGTTTTCCTCGTGTTTTTTCTTGATTTTCCCTCCTACTTGTTAATCATAGGAGTTCAATCTGGCGATGGAACCGGGTCCTCCTTCTCCTTGGTCATTTCTTGTAGGTACGTCTGCCTTTGAGGTAGATAAAAATGACGAGGAATGTATGATAAGTAATATTTGCCCCCATGGTGAAGCATGGAGAAGAGGGGGGAGCCCCGGCCCATCGTGAAAGATTTTCCAGATTTTATATGCGCGATGCACCGAGATGGCGGGATGGTTGAGTGCTCGTAATGGCATAAGCTTACGGTGTAATTGTTGTATAATAATATCCTCAGCCCCTTCGAGCACCAGGTGGCTGTGGTCACCGATCTACCGGGTGTTCGTTCGTCAAAATATACGAAGCCATGGACAGAGCGTTGGATCGAGGTGAGGTTTGACAGTAATTTTCAACATTTCGAATATATCAAGGCAGGAAGGCAAAATGCTTGAAAATGAATAAATCGACGAAGACGAATAACGAAATGATATCTGCAGCCCGTGCTGCGTCAATTTATTTATGGGTCAAAGTTATATATAAGGATACATACAAGCCCCGTCAATTAATGAAATTGAGAGCGTGTCATCTAGCCAGCGACTGTGACTAGAAGTTTAATTAATTGTTCGAACGATCGCAATTACTCAGTTCTTCGGACAGGCAGAGGCAGCTCGCGCTTGGTAACGGAGATCGAGATTTTGCAAACCAGCGTTTCAACACGTGCCGCTGGCCGATCGGAGAGAAGAGATCTTCTCCCGTATACTGTGAAATAATCATACGGTATAAGATCCCGCAACGATCAGGCTCGACTGCTGAATGGCCGACCGCTTCAAAAATTGGAAAAGTTGAAATATAAATCGTTTCGCACGGATCGTTGATTCGTTATCGGTCAAATAATTTCACAGGATTTTTTTGTTTTCGTCGATCGACTCATTATCCCGGGTACAGAGAAATTTGTCAAGCTGTTTGAGATAATAATCTGAGCTTTAGACTCGGAACGGACATTTTATTTCACCCCTTAAGAGGATAAAAAGAACGACGAAATTAAACTTCGAGAGACTAGAGACTCGAGGCGTGTCTTGGAGCCGGTCGTCCTGCACTACGATTATTAACACGACGCACATGATTTACACCACGCATATAACGTCGTATGAGAAGACATGGGGACAAAGAAAGACGCAATCCCGTCGTCGTTTCATCCGGCGATAAGGTGGCTAAGATACACTGGCTCGACGTCGTCCAGCAACGTCGTAGTGACCGCGAGGATCGTGAGAGAATTCACACAAAAAAGTAATTCCCACCTGTCCCGGTCAAGTGATGCGGAGTGTGTGGCACTTGAGAGGATGAACAAAGAAATCCTCGGCGAATAGAAATCACGATTCGAAATTCAAAAATCACCGCGTAATTTCTCGCGGCTGCAATCGTCCTAATAAATTTAGTACTCGTAGATAGCGCGTTGTCAACATTATCCGACTAGACGAATCGATTTCGAAAATACGTCAGGTGTGTCATTTTATCCCGTTTCTTCCTTAATCAATCCCTCCTTTTTCGATTCCCTTCGTTCCTTTTTACGGGAGAGAAATATACGACGAAGATCGCGAGCAGTTTGATCAGCCTTCACACGATTTGATCGTATAAACGTGGAGGAACGAGAAGAATGAGTAGAATGAAAAAATGGTGCCACTTAAAAGGCACTAAGTCGTCGATAAGGTTGTTTTAAAAACGTAGCTGCCCTGTGGGCAGTAGTAGAATTGATAAGAGAGGCGGGTAGCTAGCTAGGTGCATACACGCGTACTACTTGGCCGAGGTATGTATGTCCATACGTACAAGATAGCTACCTACACTATACTTGCCTGCCCGCCTGCCTACCTATCCGGCGCACACCTCAATAATTGGCTTTCAATTTAATCCGTAGCGAATTCTAACCGCTCTCGGTTCACTGGCTTTCATTATGCCAAGCAGTAAAACTATTCCTTATGGCTCGGGCATCGAGATAGGTATGTGGCAGGGCGAAGGGAGAAGGGAAAAGGAAGAAGGGAGAAGGGAGAAGGGAGAAGGGTGGTAAACCTCTCGCATTTATTATCAAACGAATTAGATGCGTTATTGTATTCGCTTTAATATATTGCACGTCGAAGCATAGGTAGGTACGTACTTTTCTCATGGTTTCGAAGCTACCACCAAGAGTGGTTTTAATGAGGATGAGAGGAGACAGAATAGAAGAAATGAATGAATGAAACCGGAAAAATTTGCACGTTCAATTATTCTCGCTAAAGTTTATTCTCCTTCTCGTCAATTATCGGAGGATACTTGGTTGGAATCAAAAACTGTCTCCAAGTGTTCTGACATGAAGAACGGAAATGGATCTCGTAGGATGATGAGCCTCTTTTGAAATTCTATCACCTTGCGTATCACCGTGATTCTCGAGGTTTCATTTATCGTACGAACTTTTCCGCGGTTCATGCGGCAGACGCATTATTACCAATCGTTTTCATTTTTGTATAATATTTTCAAGACCATCCGTTCCTGACTCGGAGGGTACGTCACGCAAATACGATTATTTATTTACTCATTCGGTTTCCCAGTGTTTCCCCGTTTCGTAGATACTCCTTGCCCTGGAACGATGAGCTCCTTATGTATACATTTGTTTTGTTTTTTGCTCCCAGATCGAAAGTGGAAATTCCATCATTGAAAAAATTCATTAGATTCGAACGAACGGCGTGTTTAAAGAAATTCGTGTATATCTGTCCTAATTTTTGTGAAGGTTTAACAGCGCGATTAGGTATCACGTAGCGTAATAGTAGCGTAGTATAGAGGACAGAGGTATGGACGGAATGTGCGTCAGCCATCTGTTTAATTGAGCTTAATGGGCTGACATTAGAGCCAGCGCCTTTGGTGTCGAGTGCCACGAGTCGCGGTTTGCGCTTACTTATAGTTATATCATCTATATGTATGCACATACGTCGTGCCGTAGATATATACGTGCACTCGTCTGTGTCTAATGCATAAATGAGCCTGAGAAGCTAGCAATTACTTTTTAGACATGTTTCCAATTCTCTACCATCATCATGAGTATAATACGTGAAGAAGTTGCACAATTCTTCAAGTTCTACTCCCAGACAACGGGGAAAGAAAAGAAGAATGCGCCCATGCGTGTGTCTATCTGTAAGAATAATTAATCGTCAGTTTTAGCAAACGCGTTCACACCGAACGACGAGTAAACGCCAATTGAAAGGTCCAAATCCAGGCCCTGTATCCACACGGATTTGGATTCAAATCAAATTCGAATGGTCCATGCACGGTAATGAAAAAAAGGAAATTGACGAGCCTCTCCAGTCTTTCGATTTGAAATTTTACCGAACTTGGCTCCTGTCGGAATCTCAGAATTTATGCCCGTGCCGTAGATATACTATATGTAGATAGAATAGCAGTAGGAAAATAGAAAGAGTGCAGGTCGTGCAGAAAGTCGACGTAACAAGATTTCCAATCAGCGGACTACCCGCAAGTTTATATCCGCCAACCTAGGATATAAAATATTCAATATTTTATATTCCATTCGGTCTGTCTATCTATGTATGTATGTATGTATGAAGAACACATGTGTTCGTCATGGTTTTTATTAGATCAGGTGAAGATCTGGGTAGAAACTGAGTTACGAATTTATATTCTAAAGCTAGTTCTTTCAAGTTTACAGGATTTCCCGAAGCATGCATACGTGTGAATTCCATAACTCTTATACATTCGATGTATTCTGGTTGACAGTTTACTTTTCGTCACTTACCAATCCAACTCGCACCCTTAATTGGCTCATATAATCTAATCTGTCACGAAAATTGCACTGCGGAGAGTAAAGACCAACAAAATAGAAGCAAAAAACACATTATATCCTTGTCCGTCTCTGTCTCTGTCTCTCTCTCTCTCTCTCCCTCCCTTTTTCCTCAAAAAGTGACAAAAAAAGAAGAGGAAAGAATCTCTAAAAATATGGCGACTTTAAAGAAGCTGGGAAAGGAAATCGAGATGAAAAGGTTATGGCTCAGAATATACGGGAGTAGTTATCCTTGTTTACGAGTACCGAAATATGTGTAGAAGCAAAATAAGAAGGAGGAGGAGCAGCAGGAGGAGTAGCAGTGCAGCATTGTGGCTCGTGGATGTCGTAATCATCAATTTTGTCTCATGAATTCTTATACCTATACAACAGCTTGTAGTTCTCTTCTTCCTCCCCGTTTTCTTCGGTAGTTTCAAACTCTGGTATACTATACTACGTTGCCTCTCTCCTTCTTCGCCCTCTACGTGTAACTGCTCCTTCTTCTCCGTCGTCTTCGTCTTCGTCTTCTCATTCTTCTTCGTCTTCTTCTTCTTCACCTTCTTCTTCGTTTTCTTCTTCTCCTTCTTCTTCTTCTTCGCGTATTGCACTAGACTGTTCTGTTCTGTTCAGTTCAGTTCAGTTCAGTTCAGTTTTGTTCTGTTGGGATTCTCTTTTGGACCGCAATAAGAATACTAGGATTGGAAAACAATCGTGAAGAAGTATATAAGCAGGCGCGCAGGACCTGTAAGCAAGCAGGAGGACCAATGCGATGCAGCGGGTGCATAAGGAGAGTTATGGTTATGGCCAGTGAATATACCATAAGGAATGGAGGGAAGATCCAGGGAAGGACTACCGCTCGCCAAACAGCTAAGAAGATCGGTATGTAGGTATATACAGAGTTAAGAAACGGTATGGTAGGTACGAAGCCGAGGCCGAGGGTCCTAAGGGGAGGCTGGAGAGAAGTTGAGAGTTGAAAGTTGGAATCGTAGGATACCAGGGAGCTGCGAATGTAGTAACTTTATTGTGAACTTATCGCTGTCAGCAGGGAAACAATGGCCAGAGATCTCTTCGCGCCATCTGTTTCTACAATCTTCTCTTTTTTCTTTCCTTCCTCTTTTTTTCTCCTCTTTTCGTCCTTTCGTCTTTTCACTTTTATTTATTTTCCTTCACTCTCTTTCTCGCGCTCTACACAGTTTTACACAGGACCTAACGCAAGGAAAGAACGAAAGAAGGAATCAAGGACCTCTGGCGCCGCCCGCGCCTTCAGGTACATATACATAAGCCCCCCGCCCCCGCCTCCGCCCTCGTTATCTCTCTCTCTGCATCTCTAGCTTCAGGGTTTACCCATATTATACCAATATGTAAACGAGTTATCGCGCGAGACGTCGTGGTGTAACTCTTCCTTGGGCAAAGACACAACGGGCCGGAAGGGACCAAAGATTTATACATCTCAAATGACACGTTCAATCGATTTCCTACTTCGCTAGATCCCGAATTCCTCAATTTATCCGTTCCTTTGCTCTCTTCTTTTCTCAGAGAATCTTCTTATAAATGTGTCTCCGGAGCCTGTGAAATTTCCACTGATATTCTTGCTAAAATTTCTGCAACCTGATCAAATTTCAATTGAGACACATGAAATTACATAAAATCCGTTAATCGGTAGAAAAACACGTGAAATTACTGTCTCGGAAACCATTGAAAAAGGCTTCGACGTACTTCACAATCGTCCGCGTAGTCACGATACGTGATTTTGGCGCCCAACGCGGGGCCGGAGTACGAAGGGGGAAGAAAATCCTTATGATACTGTTTTACTCCACATTTTGGGAACAGGACGAGAGAATAAGAAAAAAAAAAACAAAAAAAAAAAAAAGAAGAAGAAAACAAACAATTTAGTAAAACGTTTTATTACCAACGAAACGCGGAAATAGAGGAAAAAAGTGGAAGTGGCAGTAGCAAAGAGCACCTGCTAGTTGACCGACGTCCGGGGGCCGGAGCCGGACACGAGAATCTCCGTCCTGGAGGGTCCGGCGGTCCCCCAAGGGACTCGGGGATAATTCTGTCATGGGAAAAGCGGACAGACCACTGCGGCTGGTAAGTGGTCAAGGCGGGAGGGTAGTTTTTCTAAAATTTGTCACGTCTAGTAGAATTTCCGTGAAATTACTGGGATTCCAAAAAGAAGAAGCGGAGGAAAAAAGGAAGTAGAAACGCCCTCGGGGCTAATTTTTGTGTGCAGAAAATTTATTTCCGTTCACAAGCATGCGACGTTGGGAGGTTTAATTCTTGTACGTGTGTGTTTTCCACTTTTTTTCCAAATCTTTCCTCTACTCCTTGTGTTATTTAAGATTATTATAAGATGGGGTCGCATCTGCGGGATTGCCACGACGCGATATACAAGAAGGAGCTCACAGTTATGACAGGAAAGTTTTAAAGTGGTACCAGTGTTTATTTTTAGAGCGTAAAGTAGAACTCCTAATTGTTCTCGTTAGCGAGCATCTGTCTGAACTCGTGAACTTTGATGAGGATGACGTAACCCTTCTTCGTCAAGAAACGAGACCCGTGCAAGACCCAAGATACGAGATTCAAGATTTGGGGATAAAAATTGACGATAAGATCTGGCGAAGGGCATACGTTTCTAATTTGCATTTGGCAACTTTGATATGCCCGTTTGAAAATGGATAAATATAGATTAGCTGCCGTATCATAATCGAGGGTGCTCGCATCTAAACGAAATTTAAATTCTCTACGGTAGACGGTTTTAACTCAATTAATTAATATTCAAGGAATTGGAAGCGGTTTAATTGATTCACCGATACAGAGTAGAGACTCGCGGAGGAATTTCAAATGATAGGAAAAAGAACAGGAAGGGGTTGTTTCCCGGAGCATTTGAATGTTCGCCATACACAGGTACGACGATGCTCGCTCGAGTCAATTGCTCTTCGTGATTAAATAAAATTTCAACTTTATGCGGGTTTTCAAATCCGAAATCTTTCCAACAGATGAAAATCTACTTCCCCCAACAGATTTCGTTTTTCTTCCACCCTTTAACCAAGCGTCGAGTCTAGAACGTTAAAATTTAACTATTCAAGGTGCATCATGATCTTATCGGTTAACAAGCTTCGCATTCATGTATTTAAACGTTTTGTGTAATTCTCGGATTTAAATTCATTCATGGCAAGGGAGAATTCGGTTCACCTTTTACTTCTCCGGCACTCTCGTCCACGTTCGTCTGTATTCTATTTATTTTGTCGCCCCCCCCCCCCCCCCCCCCCCCCCCAAATACCAACAAGCTCCCTCTTTTTCTCATTTTTGTCCAACCATTTCGTTTAGAATGCTACTTACTACAAGATCTTCAATAAGTTCGAGTTCACCAGGGTAGTTTTGGCTAACCGAAAAACGGCCAGTCAGTGAGTCATTCAGTCAGTCAGTGAGTCGCATTTGACAGTTGAAATTTCGTCCCTCTCTCCATTTCTTCTATCTCTTTCTCGAATTAAACGCTCGGATGAATTTACTTCAACCCTGAATATCGCCCTCCACTTTCTACTCCACGCCCAAAACACAATGACACGTTCTTTAAATTGTTACAGGGATTTTTCTTTCCCCCGGCCCCTTCGGGTCAAGGTTTGCAATTGGGAAATTTTGCTTGACCGATGTCTACTAGGTGTGCAGCAAAGGTTGAGAGAATAAAACGAAACGGATCGACAATTTTCGTACGAGCACCGGGTGAGGTACGGAAAAATAATCCAATGACGAAATAGAGAAAAGAAAAACCTTTTCGAAAAAATTAAACCGAAACAGATTTCCCGACAATTTCCATCAGTTTATTCTTCATCTCTGTACCTATGCACTATTTTTCTGTCATCCTGCTTTCTCTCGGACTCTTGTAACATCGTAGTTTATATACCAACAGATATTTGGAAACCATAGACACATGTCCCTTATCAAGGTGCGCTACGCAGTGATCCCTAAAATCAATGTGACAAGAGAATATTTTACCATTTTGTATGACTATCGAGGGGCTAGGAAAAAAAAAAAAAGAAAAAAAAAAAACCAGAAAAGAAAAGAGAAAGAGAGCCGCCTAGCCCGTAGCTTTACACACTCGCATATATAATAATAGCATAACCTGAGGGGTGTCGTTCTTTTATACGTAAAATCCGCTATAGAGCCACGCTCGTAGCTCGACATAGCACCACGGACTTGTGGGGTAGGACGTTAGGTAGGCATAGGTATGGGTAGGTTATGTATGTCTATATAACAATGTGTATACGTGTATAGAAAAATTGAAATGGTCATCGGGCAAAGGAGGGGGCAGCAGCATATATTTATCGTCGATAGAAAAACGCTTATTATTATTATTCCCTCTCTCCGCTCTTTTCCCTTTTTGCATTTTTATATATTCTTGTCTCTCTCTCTCTATCTCGTTCGCTCTGGTTTCACCTTTTTTCACGCATTTACCTACCGATCGTAACATTATGCCAGACGTATGTCGATAGGCGAAAAGAGCAGGGAGGATTTTCATCCCGGCACCAATAGTATTCAACACCGAACCATTCTTCAGCCCCAGAAAATCCCGGGGAATGTTAGGTTAGGTATTTTCGGTAAACACTGCAGTCGAAATTGTGGGTTTGGAAAAACTGCACGGCCGTTTGCATGTTTCTTTTTTTTTTTTTCTTTTTTTTTTCCCCTCCGTCTTCGATAGGCTCGGTTCTAGATTATCAATTTTATTGATCATCTCCGTATTTTCCTGAATACAAAATATCACGGATTTATTCAATCGACGATCTATTCCCTCCATCAATCACTTTTTATGCGAAGATGAAAAGGAGGAGCGAGGATGGGACAGTATCGATGTGTTTGTGCATGAAACTGACCAGAGAGATGCATAATTCACCGTATCTAAGTCTCACAGGCTGAAACCTTGAATATCATATGAAAACCAGCGGAAATCCGTTAGTTTGGAATTTCGACCGAAATTTTCTCGCTCAATAGAATATAAAAATGGAGAAACATAATTTTCCGCTTTATTCACTGTCCGATCGGATCTTATATACAAAACAATGTCGAACGAAATATAATTAGCCGACCAAAGTTGAAGTAATGAAACATAAAAAAGGAGATACTTTAGCTTGAGGTTCCTTGAGAGAGTAGAAAGGGTTGGACATTGGAGTATAGCCAATATGCAATAAACTTAGACGCTTTGACATATTTAATAGTAACCTGGTCATATAATGTTTTGACATGCATTGAGGTTTTTACGAGGGGATGAGAAGCGGTCGTGACTCGAGAGCCCAAGACTGGTCCAGTGGTTCTCATAAATAGAAATTCGTCGTAAAATTTCAGCCCCGTTACATGCCCGTGAGTTATAACAAGGTCACTTTAGACGGATGATAACCACTGAACACCAACCTGAAGCATACACCCGGCGGTTAATTGCGCGTCTGAAGCGCGTTTCGCCAAAGGATCGAGGCGCACGAGGCGCATTTCATACTTTCGTACAATTTCGTTCGCTCGGACATTTTGAAGACCCGAGGGATTTAGAAGCTCTTAAAATTTTTAGGGAGAACGGATTGGGAATATTGTTGACAAAACTTGTCAGCTATCATGAAAATCTCATATCTGATCTTATGTCTTTATATATCCGATGAAACGAAACGGATTTTTGGAAAACGAATCTTGGAGAATGTATGAGAAATCGATGTGATTGGTGAAAATTCGGATTTTTTGTTCCAGTGGAAAACGAGATCAGAGAGCGGTCCTCGAAATTTGGTAAAATCTCATAAGATTTTTGAAATTATTGTAACAGCTGTCTTGTTCAATTTTAGTATAAAATCGTCGTGAAAACGTCGAAAGAAAAGAAATATGAGCTGATCAAATTTGTCAAAAATCTAATGTATAACTCTCACGCGAATCTAGAATTCTGTACAGTGTTTCATCAGACTAGAACGAGAAAATTTTGAAAGAATACACATCTTTCGAAATTACTAAACGAACGGCCCAATGGAATATTTAGAAATGTGGAAAATTTCTTTCACTGAAAAGTAATAGAAACGCTTGTAAAATCCTTCGAGAGGCATGCGACGACTCGAGTATGCAGTGATTGAAATTTGACTCAATCTCGAACAGAAGAGCCTGAAGATTATCAAAATTTCGATAATTCTGGGTTCACGAAACTCCGGCCGAATCCGTATTTGCTCAGATACATTATCTTTACTTTACTATTTACTCGGATATCATTGGATGAAAAAAAGTTGCCGGAAGAAGAAACGGTTCGAAAGCAAGACCAAAGAAAAGGAAAAAATAAGAACGGGATGAAAAAGTACACTAGTATCAGAATAGTATTCCATAGTTTTTCCGCGCTTGCATATAAAACAAGCCCATCCACATCATCAGAGGCATACATCAAGTGGCATAGACGTATGTACATACGTAGTACATACATATCTACTAGGAATAAACCCGAGGGTGATATGGAGATACTCGTTCAGTATCCGGTATACGTCTGATGTAATATATTCGGTATATCACTTGGGTTTGGGGGTTCGGGGGTTCGAGGGGTAGTATAAGAGACAGGGATGTAACAGATGACGGTAAAATCCGTGCTCAATATTCCGTCTCCCGTATGCATGTATATAGGTATGCATCCTTGGGAGTAAAGGGAGAATAGAAGGAGATAGAGAGAGAGAGAGAGAGAAATTTATATCGCGACAAATTCCCTCTCTCCGCTCTTTATTTCAACCCTTTCCTTTCCTTTTCCTCTCTTCGTTCTACATTCTTCGTGATCTTCTTCTAGTCTAGGAGTCTAGCCCTGCGCGGTATAGGCGACTTCCGCGTGCCACGACAGCTTGCGAAAATAATGAAGTTGCAATAATTGGCACACCCGCCATCGCCGTTGCCGTTGTCGTCGCTTTGGGCACTTGTGAGTAACTTAACTTAACCTAACCCAACCCAACGCAACTTATAGCATAACATAACATAACATAATATAACATAACATAAGCCTCGCGAACCTGCATCGACCAACGTGCGAACGCCACGCTTCGCTAACTGCGTATTTATTAACGGTACTCAATCGCCTTTCCACTGTAAAACCTCCGGTCAATCGACATATTATACGATCTCTTTGAGTAACCCTTTCGAACACGATATTTCCACCTTGAGACAGAATTTTATTGAATTGTACTCAATTTCCTACGGACAAATCTGTCGCGTGAGAAGCCCGAAGATCGATAAATTTTTCCAATTTTTCGTACAGCATATTGAAATACCGGAAATTTGTGATTTTGTGTTCTTGGCGCAGAAACGCTCACCACTGCTCGCAATTAGGCATTGCGATCGGGTTCGAAATTTCCTCTATTCTTTGCACCAAAACACAATTTTTCATTGAAAGAAGCGAAGTAAACAAAATGTAATCGCCACTCATAGGTTTTGCATTTTTCATACTGTAGAGGAACAAGAGAGTGAATCTAGTGTAAAATTTCTGTATTTTATGAAAGCTGAGAATTGAGATTTTGGCTTTCAGACTCGGAAAAATACAAACTGCTGGTGAATATAACGAGTACTATAGTACAGTAAAGGATGAGTGGAAAAGAGAGTGAGATAGGGATGCAGAGGTGGATTCATCTCGAGAATTTTGAAAGGCACTCGACGCACTCGGAGTAATTGTGCCGAAGCCCCTAAATGGAAAACACCCCGTTCATTACAAAGTTTTATAAGAGCCGCTTAGAGCATAACCCGCTGAGAATACTTATTTTCCAGTACCAAGGTATAATATAGATGCGCGGTGTACCGAGCTGTGGACGATGTACATCCATTGTCTCTCCTCTCCTCTCCTCTCCTCTCCGTTTCTCTGATGCCCCACGTCATCCTTCTCCTTCTTCGACTTCTACTTCTCCTTCGTCCTCATTCTCATCCTCAATTTTTAAACAGACTTCATACATAGTCATCTTATACTCCCCGTTGCAATTCTATCAGCGAATGACACTACGCCCTATTGTAAACGAGCTGCTGCGGCTCCCTCTCACTTGCTCCCTCTCGAATCTGCCAGCATGCGGAAAAAGAGGTAGAAACAAAAAAAAAAAAAAAAGAAAAAAAAAATCCCAAGAACTCAGCACCGCGCTGCAATGTGCATACATGTGCATGTGTCTTTGAATGAACTGCAGGAGTACCGGTGTGTTCTGTTCTTTTCTCTACATCCTAGGCGTGTTCGTACGTTACACACCGAACATGCATTGCCCTGCGCTGCATACTGGATGCTGCATACAGAGTAGAGAATCGTTTTGTCGTAGGTACACTGTATCACTGTTATTAGCATCATGCGGAGTATGAATACACGTATGCATGTACATATAGTCACGGAGTCAGCTATCCTCGGATCCGAGTCGCTAGCGGTCATTATGGAGATTGAAACACACCGTTCGGTAAAAGTTTGGTGGGAGGTAATCAGCGAGAGAGAGAGAGAGAGAGAGAGAGGAAGAGAACCGGGGATGGAAAGGATAATGAACTAGCTGAACAAACTCACTCGGAGCAGAGGAATGTATGTACTTGGCAATTATTTGAACCGCAGGACAATTGGGATAATGATATAGATATGACGAAGTCAAATTAGAACGGGTACAAGTAATAAAGGGGGATGAGCAACGTTAGAAAAGACTACGGTTGAACAGGTAGTTCAGTTACCTCTAGCTCGAGTAGACTGAGAATCGTCAAGGTTTTTTTTCAATTTTTGTTCGCGCCGTCGGAAAGCCTTGTGGCATGGAAGACCCCATGAACAGGACTACGCGCATGCTTCCAGCTCTCTTTCGATATCATATGATAGGGCTTTACCGGAAATCAACATTCTTGTGTTCTCTTTCTCTCGTACTTTTCTTCGTGACGATTCCATTTCTGCTCATGGCGAAGGGGAATACAGCAAAAGGAGAGGATAAAAATTGAAGAAAAAAAAAAGATACAGCGATAATCTAATTTGAGAAAGCTTATTGACCAATTTATAAATATTATACCGCGATGTCTTACAATTGGAAACATACTCGCGTAAGAGAGCAGAAGTAAAAGGTCATTGGAAGAGATACACCCTGGTGCCCTGCAGAGGTCCCACGTGGTTAATCATTGAAATAAATATAAGAGTAGTGTCGGTGAAAATACTTGTCGTTTCTTCCGTTTACTACTACTGCATCTGCACATAATCCCTGAGCAGTTAGGTTACGTTACGTTACGTTACGTTGCGTTACGTTATGTTATGTTAGAGCCACGAACTCTCGTCGTCGCAGACGGCGTGTCATCGTCGTCGTCGGTTACTACGAAAGAGAGATAGGCCGAGTAGTGAGTGGCATAGGGCTATCATCTCCGGGTACGGGGGTTGGGACCTTTATACTCTACGGCCTTTCCGAGGGTCACGAGGCGCCGGGAAGGTCCTCGGGTCCCCGATTACCAACCTCGTCGACATACGGACACGACCTAACTCAACGATCCCGATTGTACGAACGTAAAGAGAATGATACTCGATATAAATAAATGAAATGGCAAATATTCCAAGGTTCGAATAAATCGATTTTGAAAATTTAGCATACAAAACGGTTGGATTTTCATGTGGAAATACACGAATGAAATGAAGGAATAAATGAATACTGGGCGGTTATAAGTTATATCGGACGATCGTAAAACTCTAAAGAATTTCGAAATAAAGTATGGAGAGGGCTAAGAGATAGATGGCGAGGTTTTAGCGGTGGACCAGCATCGCTACAATGTAAGTCATGCTATTTTATGGAGTAGCCTTTGACCCTGGCTACTTGTATAGCGACTAAAGATTCAAAAATAACCAGTGCTGCCCACAGCCTCCTTGAGAAGCTCTTGTTTCAACTTTAGGTATACTGAAAAGAGAACTATAAGAATAGCGATGCAGAAATTCCTGAGAGCAATTCTCGCTCATTTAATTCTGAGAATATGAACCGAGAAGAACAACAACGCGCGAGATGCGAGCGTTGTTAAGGAACTCTTTTTCTCCCGGATTCTGATGACAAAAATTCACCAAGATCACGAAGACTTCGGGTTCAACTATTTCTGCTCATGGACAATGAGCTCATCATGGCTTTTGGATACCCGGACTCACGACATGGACGAAATGATCGAAGGCATCTGTCAAGGCTTGTCGATATTCAACGACAGCCGAAAGCCCGAATAGTACGAATATTCGACCCGCACGGAAGGCCTGTAAACTACGATCAATCATACGAAACATATACTGGAAATCGGGATGAGCTCCTCAGAGACCATTTGAGACTCGGCTTACTCCACTCCTGAAATCCCTGGCCACCGATTTCGGAGTCGGTTGATACAATTCAATCGTGTAATCGCGACGATTAGCGGCATTTCTAGAAAGTATTGATCGCGGTGATAATGGTGGTTTACTTATATACGGAGCTTGTAAGTTTCGAACGAACTTCTGGCGCGAGAGCAAGCACGAGACCGAGAACGAGGGCTTAGGTAGTACAAAATTTAGTACCCTGTTATATAAGGTTAGGGTTACGTGTTACAAGGTATTGAATGTCGCGGAGGATCCCTTGCTCCACTATACTGCTACGATGATTACAAGTACCATCGAAACTGCTCTCGTTAGAAAAGCCAGGTGAGCATCGAAGATCACATTGTGATAATCTGCGCCATCAGCACATCACGCTCGAGGATATCCTCTCAAGCATTATGTACACGTATAGATTACCGTCACATACACGGACTGGTATGTATAGTACGTACATATGACTCACGTATATATACATAGTTCAGAGTTCACCCGACAAATATTGTGCGCGTGGACATCTATTGATCAATCTGGCACGCGCGATTTGCCATTTCATAAAAATCACGTGGTCTTGCGTACGAATTTTATTAAGCTCGCTTCAAGGGAATCGACGGACACCTCTGTGTCGAGAGAGAACATGAAGTTGTCCAATAATGGTTGATCGACGTTACAGAATTTCGATGGACTTCTTGAAACCTATAGAAAGCAAATTAGCCGATGCTATGATCAGCTGCGCCGTTTCTATCGGATACTGATCTGATCCCGACCGACGGAATTTGAAGAGAAAAAGAAACCTCGGAGAAACCACAAGCCCACAGCCCGGTGTTCATCTCTCTTCTACAACCACGAGCCGGAGGATCGGTCACGGTGATACCTTGCCGCAGAGTATGATCAGCTGATGGCTCGAGATCGAGGAAATAGAATGGAGGAAAAGAGGAGGAGACCGACCGCGACAGGAAGATCAGTGTTTAGCTGATAATACCCAGAGTCCAGAGTCCAGAGGATGGATCTCGACTATGTGCATGTGTACAGAGCGCGGGCCTCCCACGTTATAGGTATGTACCAATAACTCCGTCATAGTAGGTATTAATGAAATAGCTAACCATACAATCTGGGACGGTGACACGTACCGACGTAATCATTGGTCTCGAGAGTAGGTATAGGTACTGTATCGCGCGGGATCGTGTGGCCCTCCGGGGCATCAGCCTTTTGCCTTGGGTCACGCCGCTGTATGAAATTTACCTCTCAAGTTTAACTTTTTCATTTATTCATTGAATTTCATTCATTTAGCTCTTCCTGATGTATACTCATGAGATTCGGTTATCAATACCTGCATGCCCATAGCAGAGGAATATCTGATAAACTAGACGGGTTAGCTATACCTGCGCGGAGAGAAAACTCCTCTTTCCGTGAAGACAAGAACGAGAATAAAATATCATCGGATGTTTGGTGGCCGTCGTCGCAGGCCGAGAGAAACGGGAAATAATAAAGGGTGTGCATAGCTACGAGGCATCAGCTAAACAGTGTAATTATAATATTCTATATAGTAATTGTGTTCCCGCGTGGTGCTAAAGTGACTGGAGTCAGTAGGTCCACGGACCACCTTGGAGTGTATGCTATGATGTGCAACGCACATCTCAAGATGAAAGAATCGTAGGTGTGCAGTGCCTACGAGCATAACGAGCATTGTAAATAGTATTCCATGATTTACGGCTTGTCAAGGCGTGACGATCTGCGAGTTGAATTTTTCTTTGTGCTTCTTTTTATGTTAATGAAGTTGCGCGCTTCGTTTTCTTCATTCTTGTTTTGCTTTCTTCTCGTTTCTTATTCTTTTCCTATTCTCTTCATCAACACCTCGAGATTCATCGTTACGTAATCTTACGCATCTGAGTTTCGAACGACGCGGACATCTCCGAGGCCCACATCTCCGGCTTTGACTGAAGCATAGGCACAAACTCGATGATTATATTCTTCTCCACACACACACCGGTAGTGTGATCAAAATGAACGCTTCAATAGCGATGCAAGCGATATTGTGATAAACGGAACAGCTGAATTCATCATTCTTAAACTTATACGATCGCCTATATGCTCATTCACAATTGACAGTATTGCTTATGGCGCCTCGCCTGCTCCTCCTTTTTCCCCTCGGCACTCCTCCTCGATGCGTCTATATTACGGTATACACCTACCGATGTATGTACATACGTAGATATGTAGTAACTGGTACGTATGCACTACGCGTTGACTGGATACTATACTATACGTGTAGTGTTTATTGGCTGCTGACTCCAGACGTTAACGCTGAATGTCGCAACCAACATTATTCGAATGACGTCTTACTCTCACAATCTCGAATCTAGCCTCCGAAAGAGTGAGCGATGAACAAACAAATTCTCTGCCATAGAGTACCGTCAATAAAACTCATACTATGCGCATGCCAGACGTGAATGCAGGTTCTCGAATTAAAAATTTTTTAATTCTGGTATGCATCGGTCTGCCGATCGATCCAGGAACAACCAACTCTGTGAGGAATACAACATTTCCTACACACACTAGCTTACGGAAGACTGCGGACGTTATACCGACGCGAGGATGGACACTCTACTCGAGCGTGAAAGCATGAGGTAGTTCCGCCTTCGTCAAGCGTTAGTGCAAGAGAAGAGAGGATGGGAGGAGGAGAAAGAGAGAGAGGGAGAGAGAGCGTCCTCTCTACCCAGACCCGTACTTTATCTCGATTTCCGTCGAGTGATTTCCTCCTGTTACTAGGCGTCAGAAACTCAGTCAGGGTTGGTATGGATGAGCATGAGGAGTGTGTGTGAGTTTGAGTGTCAGAAAATGTGAGAGAACCGGAATCAGAATCAGAAGTGTCGGGAATTACTTGGCGTACAAATATACAAACCTGATGCAAAACGTGTGCATAAGGAACTCGAAGCGAAACTTGGTCATCATCAACAGACTCTCTTTATTCTCTTGGCGGTCAATCCTGCCAGATCGATTATTCAATTCCAAATTTCACTCGGTATGCTGCAAGAGACTTCGATACTAGACAATCGCACTCGATCGTGAAATGAAGAAGAGACTTGTAGACGAACTGTTTAATCAACTATCGATCGACTTCGGAGAGTGAATCAATGAAAAGCTTAGCAAAAGTTTTTCTCCTCAGATTGCAAATGTTGCCGGATCATGGATATACTGTAAGATAGATCGAGGAAGCAGAAGAAGAAGAAGAAGAAGAAGAAGAAGAAGAAGAAGAAGAAGAAGAAGAGAAGTGGGTAGTTGTTCGTGAGTGGAGTATATCCATATAGTAGTAGATCTCATCGAGTTTGGCACGGTTTGGCTTAGCGAAGCGATGACACGGTGCCTTGGGCGAAGTCTTAAAGACGTTGGAAAGATCGCCTCCACCTCATCCCCCATCATGGACAAGCCGGGACCGCCGCAGTTTTATGATCACGGATCGGCGCAGTGCCTTTCTCTGGTTAGTTTTATAATTGCCTCTTTAGCGTTGCTCGGGTCAGCGAGAACGCGTCGTGCCCATCCAGGGCTATTCGTGCCCATCTGCCGTTCGGTCAACGCCTTTCTTTTGTATCCTCAGCCTATATCCTCCTCACTCCCCCTTCGCCCTTTCACCTCGCAACCACAGCTCTCAATAATTCCGATCTATTTTATTACTAAGTAAAGAAGAATACGACGACGAAGAAGAAGAAGAAGAAGAAGGAGGGAAAGAAGGAGATGCTCGTATCGTGAAAACCGAACGGAAAGCATCGTCCTCAATTTTCAGAACACTGTGAAGAAGAGTGGGCGGATAGAGGAGGAACAGAGACCTAAAGTTCGATCCTGATGGGGAAAAGAAGAAAAGGAACGCACAAAAAAGCAAAGAGAGAAAGACGGAGAATGTATTTCCGTCCCAGCGTGGTCAAGTAATCCAGAGTCGCTGGACTTCGAGGGTGAATTGAGGGTGGGATGGATGCCGGTGGGGATTGATCCGCGGTAGTCGTGTCATATAGCTGTGGCAGTTGAGGCTCGCCTCTCATCTCCTGGGATATATTTTACTCGGTGGACCTCTCTGCTGGTGGTCGCCCTGGTCTACCCACTTCATTACAACGACGAATGCCCCTCCCGCTCTTCTTCTGGGTATCCGCCATGCTTCTACAAATCTACCGTCCCTTTCTACTTTCGACCGTAGAGCCATGCCTAAGTGAAATCCAGACATCAATCTCGCTAACGACGTGGGATTAGTGCTAATTTGTCGTCACGGGGATATTGCCGAATTTGTGGCATACCTAACCTACCTACCTACCTTCCTGCCTTCCTTCCTTCCTTCCTTCCTTCTCATTTCACCATACCGCTTATCCCAGGACCCTCCCGCTACTTCAATGCAAGATTGGACACGATGAACAAAATATAAATCCACTACGGAGTAATAGGGACAGAGGTCAATACGCCAGGGAATTTAGGGAGATCAACGAATCCCACAATTTCCAATATACGTGTGCCCAAAGTCATAATGTCATGAGAAAAAAGAGCTACTGAACGACGAACTTCTTCATAAGCTGATGGATTGATTTATTAATCCATCATCGATTCCCCGTGATCCGTGTTTGTGTACGAGCAAAAGATGAGCAAATTCTTGCTGGCAAGTTAATTGAGTTGGAAAACAAAATATTTGGGAGCACTTTGAGTACCTATTCAGATGGAATTCTATAAATATGTATGTGAGATGGAATAGGTACCATAGTCGCAGGTTTGAGGCGGACCAAAACTCCTCTGATGTTTTTATGCGTCTCGGTCGAAACGTTGTCAAAGGACTGCAAACCGTACGTGAATGTCAAAGTCTGTTTTTACGCCAGTTCCTGGGATTTCAGTTCGCTACGTCGCTGCTTCTGCCTTGCCGAATATATCGGTTCCTAGTACCTATAACCATCTGACAAACTCCTAAACTAACCTGATGTGAGTCGCGAAACCCATAAGGACAGCCTTTTCGTAATACCAAAGTATCGTGAAAAACGATCTTTTGATCATGCTCAAATCCGCTCCGAACATCTCCAGAGCGACTATCGTGAATGATTATGAGCGAGCGGTAGGATATGAAGTGTCGAATGGGCGGTGGATGGTGCTGAGTACTGCCCGTCATGACAAGAGTCCATTAATTAATGGTAATAAACTAGCTATGCCAACTATTGGACGGTCCTGTGGCTTGAATAATTAAAGTGGCAGTTGATTGCCTGACTAACGACCGACACAAGTATCGGTGGGGTTTCGTCCGTGTCAATCGAGGGATGAGTTTATATATTTTGATTTGATTCGTGACAAAAATTGATCCGTTTAATTGAAACCGCGTGAGTTTAAACAACGGTGGCTCTCCTCAATACCGGAGGTCTGCCTTGCAAAGTGGTTATTCGTGTCGAGTAGAACGACAGAGCGAGCGAGAGAGAAAGAGGAGAGAGGAGTGGAGAGGAAAGGAGGTTAGAGATAGGGCGAGAATATGCAAACTGTGTTTTTCCAAGACGTGAAGCAGAGCGAGCTGGGGCAACGGGATTGAGGAGTAACCGGGCTGGTGGAATCGAGGAGGGATACTTGGAATCAGTTTACGAGCTTCGTTAAAATATTATTACCGCGTAACTTCTTGGTGACACGCGGTGCGCCGCGCCAAGCTGAGCCACACCACTCCATGCGACGTCAAGCCAAACCGCTATGTGGCTATGCTAAATAATCGCTTCTTAATTGCGGAATAATTGCAGAATAATTCAGGAAATCCATACCACCCCTCTCCCACTCTCTCCCTAGTTCTATTATCCAGCTCTTCTCATTCCCTCGGCGTCGCCGTCTGTCGGCCGCATTATCTTTCACAAACTTATTAACCACCGCCCGTTGTTTATACTCCTTGAATTAATAACAGATAGAGCCAAGGCGCTACTTGTTCTGATTAAACGTCTGGATTACTCTCTCGAAACTGTTGAATGCTATCGCTACTAGTTCCGGGAGAGAGAAGAACAATGATACGTCGAATTTCAGAAACGTTTCGCAAGTATGCTGAACGATTTTCAACGATCAAGAGCCACCACTGACACAATTCGTGGCCATTTTTAAGTGTAACGTGAATTTTGCTCCGGATAGAATATCATGCGAGAAGAGAAGAGATGTGCATAGGAACGGAAAGAAAAGAACAAGGAACGTGGGTGCTGGCGAGTGTCGAGTATCGAAGCAGTCTAGTGGCTCTTTGCAACACGTATATAAGATCGAGAAGGTCTGAGAGAAATAAAGAAAATAACAGGGAAAGAAAGAAACGATGATGTGAGCATAAGTCTAGTTCTGGGCCAGCAGGAAGCTCAGCTGCGACGGCAAGCGAGCAAGCAAGCAAGCCAGCCAGCCAGCCAGCGACGCGTCGGTCGCGTCGCGTTGGATGAGAAGGAGGAGACTTTGGGGGTACAAACGGGACCGCTCGCTATCTCCAGCAGGCGCTTTAATGCGTTTAACCCGGGAGAGATAGTGGGCAATTTATTGGCCTCTATTTTAGGCAAGTTTAGCCCAAGCCACTCAATAGTTCCGACCACAACCCGGGAACAAACGGTCATCCCGTTTTCACAGACATTAAAGTGTCCGTTGGAAACTGAGTCCAGACGCATAGTACTCCAGAATCTGAAACTGGCCGGACAGCGAGGTCACCGGTTTTCCGACGGAATTCTACGAAGAAATGTATCAATGAAAATCAAACGCTCACTCGTCCTCCCCAGCCCCCTTAATTTTTGTGAAAGAGAAACCAACTCGAAGACCGGGAGGATATTTTGCATTTGGCGTCCCCTCGATTCTTGACCCCAAAAACTGACTCAGTGTCGGCTGTAAGTGGTTACAGATGTTTTTTTGAGGAGTAGCAGGTCAGCTAGTCGGAGCTAGTGTAGTTCTCAGCCGGTGTCTCTGGTAAGGATTTACTGGCTGATGATAACGCGCTTTGAACACGTGCACCGCGAAGGCCCAGAGAGCAGGTTTCCACAGAACTGGAAACTGGAAACTAGAAACTAGACACTGCGCCGGAGCTCGTGGACGACGAACGGTCCTCTTTCTTTCCCTAGAACATCTTACACTCAACCTACTCCCAGGGTTCGCTCGCGTTGCACATACTCTCTCCAACGGTTATGCTCCAGTATTTTATCTCCGAAAATACGAAGATAGTTATAGGTCGGATAAGATAAGGTTGGATAAGATAAAATAAAAGCAGGGCTGGAGGCGGTCTGGTGCAAGAAAAATTGACTGATCATAACTGTCGTCGAAAGTATCCCGAAACACTTTGAGCAGTCTGATTGTTGGTAATTATATTTATATTTCTCGAAGGTTGTACCATGATACCCGATGATTATTGCGCGACAATCGGCTAGCACATCTCGGACGAGAGTCGACGGGTCAAAGCTGTTAATGAGCAAACGAGCGGCTGGCTATGCTAATTCACAAATTACGCATGACAATATGACTGTATTAGCCGAGCAATGGGACTCGCGCACTATGACCCGATCGTAAAAATCAGAAATTATCATCGCATCCTGGCAGTTAGACGTAGCAGGCAAGCGGGGCTGCAGCTGCATGCAAATCTTGCACCTCTGAACTAAACTCATCTTATCTGATGCGGTTAAACGTCATCATATCATCTCTATCTTTCCAATATCCACATGCAGCCCAGTTGAATATAGGATATGATATTATTTCGTTATGCCTACATACCTACATGAGGTAGTTTCACGGTCTTTACAACGCTATTCAGAATCCTACGTGCAGCACCAATGTCAAAAGACTCGCGTTTATCGCGATACCATCTCACTGACTATTCTCCATCCATAAATCAGACTGAATACACAACGAGAATGACGCAGATGATACACTTCTGAATTCCATAATTATTATTCCTGTACCTTGGTGCGCATAACTACAAAAAAAAAAAAATATATATCACGGAGCGAAAGCCTTGGATGATTACAAAATATGTACACTTCGCACTCAATTCGTTTATCAGGACTCTAAAAAATGTGTATATTGTCATACTTTGAAAGACGTTAATTCGAATTTGAATTCGGGACTAGGAAGAGAGGGATGGAGAGTCTGGAGTTTCGAGATGAGCGATAAGCCTCGAACGCGATACCCTTGATCGGGGAATCCCCGGAGGCGGTTAGCACAACACGCAGCCCCAATTCGGTCCCGTACTATTTCACCATTCTTCATTCACGGGGCTGCGGTATAGGTAGGAGTGAACAATGGATCACCACGTGCTGCGTCTCGTGTTGCGCAAAAAAAACCGAACAAATACCCCGAGAGAGAGAGAGAGAGAGAGAGAGAGAGAGAGAGAGAGAGAGAGAGAGAAAAAGAGAGAGCTGAAGGTAACAAACCGGTGATGATGTTGGTAGGGTTGGTTGACTGGCTGGCTGGGTTTCCGATTATAGAAAGACGGGTGGATTTGTACCAGAGTTACCTATACAGCGTGCATACGCGGAGGACCAGATCATCGCGCGGATCGTCCCATTGTGATCATTGAAGAATGGGTTTTTCTTCGGGGGTGAAAAAAAAGGTGGTGAAGAAATAAATGGATAGATCAACCCACTCACGAGGTCCCGAGTCTCGCGACACGCCTGTTAATCAGATACTTCGAAGATTGTGGCTAATGAAGGAATTTCGAACCATGGGAAACCTTTTCCAAACACTTCGACATTCAGGATGAATGTCTTCTGGTAATAGTTTTTTCATTCAATCCCTTCCTCACCGCCCCGTCGTCTGTCCGTGATAAAATTCCGTGTAGTTTTGAGTAATAGCAATTAGTTGGATGAAATTTACGTCTATATCAGTGTCACGTGACTCACGGGGGCCGCTGATTAAAATGTTAATCATGGATATTTTGTTCTTTATTCCTTTTTTTTTCCTCCTTTTTCTTTTTTTCTTCATTCGATACCTTTTCAACGTAGTAGGTATATGGTATAGAGCTTTGTTATTGAATAGGAACGACCCCATCGAAACCCAGGGCTGGATGGAACCTCGGCGTATATACTGGTCTCGGGTTACCTCGCGGATTAATTATAGAGTAGATCAAAAGAGCATGCGACCACAAAGCGGACTGTACTACATGCTGTACGGGGTGTTTCGTTCTGAATTGATTCATACCGTTCTCCAGCTAGCTGCAGACGCTGCTCATACGCATGCAAACATTTCCGACGTTTTCGATCAAATTTGAAGATTTTAGGTTCAACTGATCATCCTCTCCCGTTTAACATTCCGTGAATATTTATCCACAATATATTGCGAGTCGATTCAGCGCTCCTATAACAGTCTCTGTTATCAGACGCTTCTTAAGACACGAGTGATTGTCCTTGACTCGTAGGTTATCACGGGTCGAAAGGTCTTCCCTGGGAAGAGTAGTGGGGCAAAAAATATTCCCCTTTACGACTCTGTACGTCGATGATGATCAGTTCGTAAAATAAGAATACGAGTAAGCATTTATTCGATTATGTCACCAGCCTAGCTATAAGCATGTAATTTACGTGAATCTTGAATTTTTGTTCATCACTTTTTGCACTTGGTAACGATCGGGGCAAAGTTTCGCAAACAATGTTTTCGACGCAAATTTAGTTTTCAATTAACCCTCGAACGATGCGTTATAATTAGGCAATGGTAATCAGATAGGTGAACTCAGGGGTGGTTCGTATCCATCTAGATACCCCCAACGGTCCCCTAGACAGCAATTAATTAATCTCCTTGACGTAGTAATATGCATAGATATAACACACGCAGAGATCTGATCGGCTTGTCACGGTACTCTCTAACCGCAAAGGCAGAGGTGGAAAATCGTTAGAGTGGCATCAAAACTTTTGCTCATTAGGAATTCGAGGGTGATGCAAATACTGAAGAGATGAAAGTCCGTCTTCGTGTCATGTCTCGTGAAGATATTGTTTCTTCCGTTTTTTATACTTTCGTCGTGAACGATATCCTTCGATCATTGATTTCCTTGGAGTCTTCTTCTTCTTCTTCTTCTTCTTCTTCTTCGGCTCTTTCTTCCTCTTCTTCTTTGATCTTCTCAGATTCAATATATGTGATAGCAGAGCGCGAATTGGCAATTCCGTTGGCACTTAGTAGCGGACCAATCCTAGCGTTGATTAGTAATATTGTGGCCTGATGAACCAGGGGGCCCCTCAAGTAACTCGTACAGGCGAGTGAGAGATGAGCCCATAACCTCGTTAACGCTTCGGGCACTGACTACCACCACCCCACACTAGAACTATAACTATAACATCCCAACGCCATCAGGGTCTAGTTTCCCGGTGGCATGAGATCGGGATATTATCATTGAATTAATAATAACCACTTTCCAGAGCGCACCGCAACTTACCTAAGTGAACATTTTACTTTCAAATCTAGTCTGAAATACGAAATTCTATGAACCAAACATGCATCATGATTGAAAGAGAAACTTCGAATTAGGTAGGAGAATTTCTTTCAATTCGATTCAATTCGATGGACCAGTTGAGCCCGTTCACGAAATTCGAGCCGACAATTTTCCACGGATATCAGTCAGTTTTTTCGCATGGTACGATCAGGAAGAACTTTGACCGGAGAAATCGATTAAATTGTAGTTTTTCTCCTTTGCTGTGCGGAATTGATCAGCCATAGGATAGAATCTCGGATCTTGAGTGAGAACGAAGTATCACGATGTTTGACGAACTGGAAACCTCAAAAAGAGTTCCAAGTTTCAATAATTTTTGCAACGCCACACTGACGAATGACTGTAGTAATTATCCGATAAGCATATGAATACATATTCACATCATCTGCTTGCTACTATTCTCGTTCTCTCTCGTTATCGAATGTGCTGTATACGTATTCGTGATATTTCATCATTCGATTTATTTTCGAACAGCTGTTCTCCGAGTTTAAGGTCCAATTTGTGATAACTGTACATACTATATAGTTGTTTATCACTCGGGCGAAGTTTTTTTATGCAGTATTCGAATCTCATCATATTATACCGTAATGTATTCTTATTAATATCAAACATTTGCGCAAAGCCATCATAAAGATAGAATAATATGATAAATCTCAATAATTTCAACCAGCTCCCGCTCCCGCTTCTACTCCCCCGTCCGTCTCATTACACCGAGGCAGTACTAGAAAGGGAGAAATAGGCGTGTTTCGGTTCTCTACGCAACTCTTTCAATATATGATGACAGAAAACGCGCTCTACGTACGACTGTGAACGCATGTGTCCCACATACTATAGGTGCCAGCGTTGGAGTTGAAAGGCGACGAAGTATTGGACCGGAGAATAATGATACCGCATGGAGTAATGACTACGTGTGGATGAATTGGGGGTGGTACAAAGAGGGCGTTTTTGGGGGGGTATTGGGTTTAAAAAGGACCGTAAGGGTTGAGGCTGCTGGTTTCTGATTGCGGTGTGGTGTGGTGTGGCGTGGTGTGGTGTGTGGTCTCTCATGCCTGGTGGTTTACCGAGGTCTGTTTAACCGGGGGAAGAAGTAACAAGAAAGAGGTGGAGGAGGGGGAAGAGAGGGAGGAAGAGGAGAAGGAGAAGGAGGGTGAGGGGTGACTTCGGTGTATGACTTCAGGGCGAGTAGCGACAATGCTCTAATCAAATGTCATGAATCAGCGCCGGTTCGCGCCTCGGTTACGTGCATCTGCGTTATGAATTTATAAATATGCCCCGGAGGCAGAGCGTTCCGCAGGAAGTAGATACGCCATAGTCCGTCCGTTTGATTCAACAGATTTTTATTTCTTCGCTGAGAATTATGAATTAGGGATTAGAAATTAGGTATCTGAAATTAGGAAAGTATTATCATTCCCCCTGAAGTGGGGACGAGGATCACGAGAGGCTGCTGCAAGTGAATCCTGCAAATTTGTCACCCTCCTCGCTGTATACCTACATTTCTAATTGAATTCATCAAAGATTCTCCCTGTATTGAATCTCGAATCCCTCGTAGCTACGAGGCGCTATAACCGTCTCCCCGTTTTCTTGTCTCAAGAAATACGCATCGGTTGATCAGTAATTTATTTATTTCAACCGGCTAATTAAGAGCCGAACGACTCCGTCGTTCCTCTACGACTTCGTTCATTAATATAATGACTTGAGAAAGTGATAGGATATTTCAAGCATGTATTATACGTTGCACGTTATCTCTTCAGAGATGTCCTAATCTATTCCAGATAAATATCGCCCACGACAATCCAGTAGACCGAAAAACTTCGTTCGAAATCAACTGAAAGACGGGGATAATCACTGCGAGTTTCCGATCACTCCGAAAAGATAAATTTTTTCATACCAACGACAAAATTCTTCACGCGAATTGTTTGGCCAAGGCATTTTTCTTTCTGTGCAGAGGCCAACGACGAAGAATGTTCCTTCTCGCGCGCACACACCTACCTATCACCGACTATCATGATATTTCCTTAGTGAAAAACGGTTTGCACGTCTTTCCACAGCATGTTACGAGAAGGAACAAAAGTTTTCAGTCCGCTAACGATTTCTTCGAACTCAAATCTATCGAGAAGATTTACAGCTTCGATTCTCTCCCCCGTAAGCACAGATGCCTACGTACACACACACACGCACACAACGCAATCTAGCAGCCAGTGAGCTAGCGAGGCTGGTCTATTCCAGCGAGGAGTTCTTCCAGTCGCTCCGAGAGGAACCCGCCCTCCGCATTGTCCGAAGGTGCCAGGCTATGTCTTCTAATGACTGCTTATTAATACCGGACACACCCACCTCTCGCACCTCTCGTACGTACCTCGGACACGGCACCTCTTAACGCTAATGTATTTACCGGCACGTCATTTGTTTGTCGATGGGTTCTGATGATGATGATGATGATGATGATGATGATAATGATGATGATCCACGGTGACCAACCATACTGAAGATAGAGTCAGAGTCAGGCTGCTCGCAGCGATGACGCCTATGGTCCTATAATCTCGCCGACAATAGGAGGGACACAGAGTACACAGAGCGCATAGATCTTGCACAGAGCAAAAAAACGGGCAAAATAAAAATGAAGCAAAACCACACCAAGGTATAATTCCGTGTCAACGACTTGACCGTGTCAAAGCAAATTGATTCGTGTGTCAATGGCTTGTCTCCGTCACTGGTAGCCGAGTTTTTTTTTTTTTTTTTTTTTTTTCTTTTTTACATCCGTCAGTACTCGAAGCGAATTGGAAGAGCCTGAGGACAGATCTGAGGACACATAGCGAGCATTCGGTATTGATGAGATTCATGATTTTTCGCGTCTTCATGTTAATCGCAGACGATGTCAAACGACGATCGAAAAGTTCCCGACAGGTTTGCCATTTGGAATTTTACTTCGCGTGGCAGATTATGTTGAGTGGAATGAAAAAACGATATTCGCAGCTAAAAATTTTCGATAAATAAGAGGGAAAAAAATGGGATACAAGAATCCCCGGAGCTCGGGGCATGGGGCATGGGGAGGGCGAGGGCGAGGGGGGACTGACTAGTTGACCCGCGTCGACGGGGGGTAACCGGAGCACAGCGGGAAGCGGTGGAAAAAATGTACGTTAAATTTTTCGGTAACCGTGTTTGGGTATATACCTACAGGCGTGGAGCGTGGAACCGCGACAATGACTAATTTCTTCGATATGGTAAAGAAGCGATGTGCAAAAAACAAGGCGTTATTATTATTATTATTATTCGCCTTTTTTTCTCCCAGCTCGCATAAAATTTCAAACTTTCTCTTTTTCTGCCAAAAGATTAGCATGGTCCGTGAAAACCTGTGACTCGCCGAGTTACAAAAACGGGGGAAAAAAAATTATTCTCCGCATTTCTCGTTCCCTTTCGAGAATTCAAATATTTGACTAATTTTCGGTCCTCGCTTCCCGCGATCCCTCCTCACGTGTAATAAAATAAGGCGCAAAAAAATGTATAAAAATATCATAAAAATGAATACTTACAGTCATACTATGCTATACACACTTGCGCCACGGCGTTCGGGTTTGGTCATTCGAATGTTTCGCTGTTGAGCATTTTTAAATTAGGTTTTTATGTTCGTGAACTGCACGTAGGAGGTACCTACCTACCTACATGCATTCATGTATATACACCGGTAGTAAGAGGTACAAGGTAGGTTGGTATAAGGTATAAGGCACGGGGCCGATTGGGTAGCCGCAGCCCGACGTCATGGCCAGTGCGTGTAATCGAACTAAATTGGATAATGCATGTTTAGAATGGATTAAAAAAACGGGAAACAAAAAATAAGAAAAAAAACCGAGTCCACCCTACTTCAGTTTAGAAAAAAATCAGCCTCAGAGGGCGGCGCGCACTTTGAGTTGTCTCCCGTTCGGAAATCTTCGTCATCGAAGATCCAGAGACTGCAACGTACGTCGAATTGTTGCTTTTTCAAGCAAGAACAGTAAGTATGAAAGAAAAAAAAAGGCTTATCGATTTCACAGTAGCTCAAAAACTAAGAGTGATATAATTAACGAATGGGATGAAATTGTCCGAATGTTTCCTACGGGCATATTTTCATAGAACATACTTTTCGGCAGTGATTTTTGAAAATGTTTATCAAGCCTTCCGCAAGAGATGGGCAATGCGGCGATGATTCAGCAGCGATACGAATCCCATGAGAATATTTATCCGAAAGTATAATATGAAGTGAGGTTTTATGATCGCTCGACGTTCAAACTCGAGCAAGTTTTTCTATTTTTTCATTCTTTTATTTTATTTTATTTTATTTTATTTTTTGTTTCATTCTCTTTTTTCTATTCCTTTTTCTTTCGGGCTCTACTGCTATCGTGTGTCACTCCTAGAAACATAAATAACTTTCGACTGCCCATAACCGCGTTAAAAATCCACGGACCGTAACTTAGTTTAATGTGCTTTCGAGGGGAGAGAAAAAAATGAGAAACACTATAACCACTATAAGCCATGACGACTCTGAGACCCAAAAAAGGAAAACACGCGATGTTCTTTTTTTTTTTTTTCTCTCTCTCTCTCTCTCTCTCTGTCTCCTTCCAAAATGGTCTATAACAATATAGCGATAAGCGATTATTATAAAATAACTGAGGAAATAAATGTTCCGTCGAAAATGCGTATCAGATTATTCATAATAATTTATAAAAATGAAAGGAAAACTGGTGAGAGAGAAAAACAAGATAAAGAAATGCGAAACTAGAGAACGTGAAAAAGATAAGAACGTTTTATCTCCGACTAAAAAATTAGTCTCTTTTATACTTATAAAACGTTGAATCGTGGACATTAAGAGAAACGCACTGGGTATATATATTTATTTTAAAGCGATTTCGTTGATCGATTATCGTCTGGAAACCACCGGAGGGTTCCTTCTCCGACTACTAGCAGAACCTGTATTTTTAAAATAACGGCTACAGAGTCGCGTCAAATGGAGCGATACGAAATCAAGTGAACGATAAAGGGCCTTTTCTACTGCTTCTGCTTCTGCTTCTTCTGCTGCTGTTGCACTGTTAGAGTTTCTCCATGATACGATATTACGGAGAAAAATGAACGCTTGGAAATTTGTCCGAAGAACTTTTTCCCCGGATTCGCGACGCTGCGGAGGTAGGTAGATGTATATATGATATATATCGCGAGCGATCGTAAAACTTATAGAAAACTTTATGCACACACTTCAGTGTTTTTGTCTCGAAAAATATTTTTCGGATCTTATTGCGTGTTTTTCTATTTTTTTTTTTTTTTTTGCGGGGCGAGCGGGAAGGAGTTCTTTTTTCCTCTAACCTCCTAGCAGACATATTTCACAGTTCACTTTGCTCCACCCTGTTGATTTTTATCTACTCTTACAGCGTGAGTCATTAAGATGATTTATAAAGTCCTCTAGGTATGTGCCAGATCTTGAAATACTAAAATATCTTCGCCGAAGTGTCGGGATAGGTATGATAAGTGTTCACAAAAATTGTTCTCACAAATTTTCAAACACATCGATGAATGATTTACGAACATTTTTATTCTCTATCAACGATCAGGACAGTGTGATCAATTAATTAGTCCATAACTCCAAAGTGTCGTTTCCCTATGTTTTCTTTTATTTTCGTTCCAACTGCGTGTGAAACGTGGGAGGGAAACTTAGCTGTGATAATCTTCGAAAGTATTTCGAAACAAGATTCCGGATTTAACGATTGCCTTTTTATGTACATGTACATGCATACCAGCATACGTGGAATTTACGAGAATCTTCGGAATTTCAAGTAAGCTGCATCGACTTATGTCCAACTAGAAAAGTATAACGAGGCGAAGAGCAGCGTGTTTTTCTATTTTTTTCTATTTTGTTGCTGTTAACTAGTCTTCCGTCATTTTTCGATTTTTAGAATAAAATTGAAAAGGAAGTTAAAATTCCGTTAGAAATACAAGATAATAAATACCGAATAATAGAATGAAACGTAAAATTCAAAACTCAAGTGATATATATATATATATACATATACACGACCATAGAACAAGTTTGTGTGCCCTCCCCGATCAAACTTTTTCCCACATGTTCAGACGCGGGTAAATAATGCGAAGAACGAATCTAGTTAGGATTTGGTTGACCGCATGCGGTCGATCCCCGAGCAGGATACGTAGAGAGTCCGAGTTTTGGGTTTTGACGTGGCGATAAAGGGAAACTCCTCATTATTAACAAGCGGGACGTTGGTTCTCCTTCTCTCACCTTCTTCCTTCTTCCTTTTTTCTCCTTCCTTTCACATATTTCCTTCTTCCTCTGCTCGAGGATTCAGATTTTCGAAAAATGTTGTTTAAAACGTTTATGAACCGTGTCGAACGAGCAGGGGTCAGTCCCGGGCCACTGCGCCGCACCGACCAACCAACCAACCAACCAACCACGGGGTTCGTCAGGGTTACGACTTTGCAATCCCTTGCTGCACTATTTTAGGGGATTTATAAGTTTACCCAGCCGGACCCCGGGCTAACTTTGCGTCAAGCCGAGTTTCCCATATCCTGAAAATCGCTATAGGTACCCAAACGCAGTATATCTCTTTAGGAAATCAAAAATTCCCCTTCATATGAAACTTAGTCAGGATTTCAGGGGTTGAAGAGAAATGGAAATAAACGAAATGAAAAGAAAAGACGAGACGTGAACTGCGACTATACATGATATAGGTTATGCCACTGCTCCTCTTTCTTCTTTCTACGTTAGAATCACAGTGGTCAGATGCATATGGCATTAAATTACGAATTCTTCATGGGACATTTTTCCTCCGCTGATGTTCACGTATACCCCCATGTAGAACAAAAATGCATGCCTATGTATATATGTAAGTATGTGCAAGTGGAGATTTTCAACGTTCGTAAATTGACGGGACGTATAGCAGCATCCTTCGATGGAGAAACAGAGATGGAAAAATAATAATGATATGATAATATTAATAAGAATGAGACAACAAGATGGATAATTATTTTAATTTGTAGTACGGCTAATCGTAATCGAGTTTCCAGTAATAATCTTCAATTGCTTTACTCCATCTAGATACACGCGACGAGCTAGAGCAAAAACTGAGGCAGAGGCAAAGTTCATGTGTGATCAAGTATCAATCTTCGTATGCTTCGATGATATTACGAACAACAATCCGTAGGCAGTCCGACGCGACTTGGCAATGAAGACGAAAAAAAAGACGAGGAAGAAAGAAAGAAAAAACACTACGAACCTGAGAGATGAGTAGCGAATGAGAGGAACAAAAAAGGGAAGATGAAGAACAAAATTGTTGACCCCCACGAACCTCGCTCGGTCGCCACCGACCGCAACAATGGTATAGAAGGTGGGTCAAACAAGTAGGAAATGGTTAGCACCCTGTAGCGATGGTGTAGCGGGTGTTTTGACATGGATCCATAGCAAACAAACAAGGTCAGACCAGGAAAGCAAGGAAAAGCAGAGCGGGGCAAGGCATGGCAGGCCAGTCTCTGTAGGAATGAATAGGATTGAGAGTGGTGAATGTGGTTTGGCGGTTGTTAAATGTGTTTACAATGGCGAGTTAGCTCTCTCAGAGGACGTGGGTGACCACAGAGCGTGCGATTCAACAATGCAATGAGAGTAGCCGAACCAGAAGTGGTCAAGAAATAAAGGAAACTAGCGTAGAATGGACCTTGAGTATATTAAGTGGCGAAGGATGGACTCCCACGATCAGGTTTCGACTTACACGTTCCTCCCTCTCGTACTATTATAAAAGAATAGAATATACTTGAGGGAAGAAGCTCTCTCGCAACATTAGGCGGCAGATATATGTGCATCTGGGTTCGTGCGATTGCACGAAAGGAAATCATGATTTGCAGTGGACAAAATCGTTTCTTTCCCACTCTTTCGCCGAGTGAGTTATATTATATCGCGTATCTTCTTATACAATTCTAGTTCGTCAAACGTTTCCACTAATAACTCGCCGAGACAGATAGTGGGTCGTGAATGATGATAATTATTGGTTATGTAACACCCCACCAGCAACAGCGACAGTAGGAGCAAGAGCAGCAGCGGCGAGCAAGCAAGTGCTGATTTATACGGATGAAAACATGAAAATTATTGGCTATTCCGCGAATTCTAAGATACGTTGTCGTCGTTCTCTCATTAATTACAGATATCAAGACGTTCCACGTACTTGTTGACACGTCGCACCACGCTACTTTTCATTTATTCGATTTTTTGTTTTGCTTTCAGCAGACTTAGCTCGCGCATGTGTGCGCGCGTGTGTTTAATCGCGAATGCGATATCTCCGTGCCAGCGACGTTTGACGGTGATATTTTTACTGGAAGTACACAGATACAGTGTACGCACATGCAAGCAATCAACGGACTGTAATTTTTTGGTCAACTTTTTCCCGCGAACACGGTTGTCCAACGAAATTTGAAATTATATTTTCACGACCGTTGGTGACCTTCGTGAGACGAGGTCCTGGGACGTTTGTCAAATTTTCTGGGGACCCGCAAGAGAAAACGAGTTACTTCAGGCGGGCCAAAATCAGGATCGACTTGTTCTCGTCGGACTCTGTTTCGAACGACCATGAAAATGTATGAAATCAAGTTTCTACTGGCTCTATCCCACGACAAGTCGACGAATAGCTGCTTGGGACGTCCCGACGACGTACGTCTTTCCAAAACTGCAGGAACCAGTTTCCTTCGACGGGACGTATGTACTGGACAGTGTCCACTACCGCCGCGATCCAACCCGTTGTCAAGTATTATATAAATAGGTGTCGCCGTATGTATAACTGGTTGATCTCATTAATAAGAACGGTTCAAGATATTCGAGAATATTTCAACGTCACTCGTTACATAACCGTTAGGATATATGTATCAGGGGCTCGTACTTTTTCTCCGCTTTTGTTCATCCCTTTATCTTTTTAGCCGCGTGAATTTCATTAACAGGCATTTTTTGAATCTCGAAGATCATGAAACAGAGGCAAATACATATCTGAGAGGCTAATTTGTGTGGGATATAATAATTTGTTAAGAGCCGACGCGTTAAACCGTAACAGTTCTGAGTTAACCTGACTAGTTTAAGTCAGGGCTAATGACGCAACGTTAGGTAGGAAAGTGTTTTTGGAGTGGGCTGCAGCACACCTACAGTCCAGTGGCCACTAGGATTGTGGAATTTAAAAATATGCTAATTGGCAGTAGCCAAGTCGATTTCCATAAGACCTCGGAGGCTTTCACCGAAACCTAGAAGCCCGACAGGTAGCGAGGGGCGGAAACGCCTCGAAGGCAACGTGGGTGCCAGACAAGTGTCTGCGTTGTAGAACGTGATTTGAAAAAAGACGAAAGAAGAAAACCCCCCGAAAAGCGGGAGAAAAAAAGCCAAGTCCGCCGCATCAATCCTCATGATGGACCCAGCCGTGAGATCACGGACTGATGAAAATCGGAGGGAAATAATAAAATAGAATGTGTGATTTTTCGAATGGAAATGAAAATCGGAATGGGTCACACGAGTATCGAGAAGAGATCCCTTCTTTGTCGGTTACTCTCTCTCTCTCTCTCTCTCTCACTCTCTCTCTATTTCCATATTCGTGGAATCTTTACCTTATTCAGAATAAATGTGAGATATTATAGTGCGGAATACGGATGGAAAACTCTGGATCAGTAAGTCTAAGGATTTGCTTACGGTTGTGGGGCTAGCGCCTCTTCCGAACCCTTAGCCGGACCCCTGGGTGGACCCCTGGACAGCTGTCCCGTGTCCAGATGTCCGGTATTGGGGCGTAGTGTGAGAAAGAAATCCACCGGCTAGACTGCTAGAGGACCCTTCTTCTTCGTCTTCTTCATCCTCAGGATGGTCAGTTGGTTGGGACGGGACGGGACGGGGCAGGGCAGAGCAGAGCAGAGCATGTCACGTATACTTTAATGCCGTGTGTGTGCAATGTCCTGCAAACCATGCTACCCTCTTTTCGTTCTATCGTTCTCTCTTTCTCTCCCTTGACGGAAAACATCGAAAGAAGAAGAGGCAGAAGAAGGACATTAATTACCTTTCCAGATCCCCGAGGATCGGGATTATCCGCGGAACCTAATATCGGGGATGGGGGGGTCACGCGTGATTCACATTGCGTATACCTGTTGCTACGAGGATCGTGGATACGTGAAAATGAAAAATGGAGAATATCATATTAGGGTGAAAATTAAAATTTGGTTTGTAATTATCGATCTGGAGTAGTAAGCCGTCTTCCTCTCTCTCTCCCTTTCTCTCTCTCTCTCTCTCTCGCGTTGTGCGAAGTATGAAATGGACCACAGGCTTCATATTTGATAATATAATCCATGATGGGCTGATCAAAGAGCATGACGAATCAAGGATTAACGAAAATGTATTCCGCGCGTTCCTGAATTCGGCACATCAAGATCAACCATCGACTGATGATGATGATGATTAAATAATAATATAACCACGTGTGACGGCACTCGCGAATAATTATCAGTAATTCCATCCTGAAATTGCCGTCTCTAATTCTGCCTAACGTACGCCACTAGCTTCGCCCGAAATTGAAGGTTCTCTTGAATTCTCACGTCGCGGTCGTGACAACCCGAACGAAATAAAAAAAAGCAGATTTCCAAGACTGGTGCGTACAAGTTTCATAACAGTTCCGAAACGGTGCACACGATGCGGTAATTTAGTGTGACTATCAGCTTCAGCTTCAGCTTCAGTTTCAGTTTCAGTTTCATTTTCGATATATTGATGATGACCGAGCAGGTTCGAGATAACGAATCACTGCAGTAGGTACCAGATATATACGGAGAAAGGTTTTCACTGGTGGTGTAGGTGACGCTCACGCCATTCCTAGTGCAACTTAGTGTGGCAATAAGTTAATACTTTATGAATACTATATTATACGCGCCCGAGTGGAGAGTAGGAAAGAGGCATGCCGTATACTGATCATATAATAAACGCCGAAGAAGTTTAGGATGTACCATCATAGCCATGTACATTATACATTATATACGTATATATGTATACATAGGTATATATTAGACTCATTTAGTCGCGGCTTGGAAAGTCGGGATACATACGGAGCCTTTGAGGATGACTTGTATTTATAGAGCCTCTCGTATCAACGCATCGTAGCTGCACGTGCCGGCGTTTAACTTTGAACACCCAGCTGTTGACGTGCCTCATTCCGTTCATGCAGGTTAAAACTCTCAAGTGAGGAAAAATCATAGATTAATGAAATTCAATTCTCTTTAGGGATTCGACCGTAATGATATGCAGCAATAACTCCACGACGACGGATAAACGGAGAAAAGGAGAAGGAGAAGCAGAAGAAGAAGAAGACGAAGACGTCTCCCGAGAATCAGAAGATCTGGACGGAGAGATGCGAGATGAGAAGGAAAAAGCAAATTATTCGCTAGGTAGCGAGATGGCGTGCTGCCGCCCAGCCGTTGAATGCCACTGTGATTGCCTTCGAGTTGATAAAATCTAATAATCATTCATTCCCCGGTATCTTGTGTAAACGCGCGGGTACGTTCACCTGAATTCATAAGAATTTATATTCCCACCGGATATTCACTCGCTTCTTTAGACACTGCGCTCTTGGTAATGGCGCATTGTTTTCTCAATCCTTCGATTCTATCAACGCACAGTTGTCGGAAACATGAGCTTCTCCGTTTCAATTTCACCAGAGGACCTGCCCACAATCTATCACCAAAACGTTACTCCATGAACATCACGTTTCCTCGCATATTATTGATCAAGTCGAATGAAGAGCGCGTGAAGAAAAATTGAGGATCGCGGTTTTACACGTAGATAAGAACGAAAGGAATACAAAACAACCGAGAGAAACCCACGGCGGGTCTCTTCCCGCCCGTACTATAACGTGTTAGGCAGTTCTTTGTGTTATAATGGTCAATAAAATGAAACCGTAATTGATTTCTCGGCAATCTAGTCGTACAGTGGCGGGTTCGTTGATTCTTCAAGTATTAGGGAGTTGAAGTTGAGGTGGTGGTTGTCGTTGTTGTCGGGTACACGCAGTCAATTTGCTTTTGGTAAGTGGTTTACATATGGAAAGGGGAGAAGCACTGCAGTGACCATAAAACCGTCGTTTACATCGCTCTTGGGTGTGCCAGCTTAGATTTCTTATCCTGCCAATTCGGCGCACGTATATATACATGAACACATTTATAAATTGGCTAAGAGGTTCCACCTGCACGAGTAGGAAGAGCAGCGCGTTCGAAAACGGTGGCATGTTACGTTTCATGGAGCGACGCGACGGGTAGATCGAGAGATAGCGACATCGTATGATACAACGACAGATCGCGTTCTCTCGTCCGTGTCATTTCTAGCCGAAAGTTTGGTCAATATGTGGTGCGAAACTTCGGAACGGGTGTAAATCTGGTCCGGATAGAAATTAAGAAGTGGGCTTCGCTGGTGATGAGATTTCTGTAAGCAGGGTGGGGAAATCCCGTTCTCATATTCCGCCGGGCGTTTTATTGCAGCATATGTCGGAGACTTGATCCCTGGGATCGTAAACCCTCCGACGTTGGTGAATGAAAAAGTTCATCTATTATTTTATGGTATGAAATCATTAACATTCTATCCACTGGACCCTGTTATTGGCCCAACGTGTATAAGAACAAAACGTAACGAGATTAAATCGCGCCCATCGCGCATAACCACTTATCGATAAACTCTGTTCCCCCTCGCGCGGAAGGCTGAAAAAGGCTGATTTAGATGAACTTTGGACAGCGGTTTTAACCAAATTCACCTACTACGAGAAAGATTAGGATAACGTGACATTGCGGGCCGAGACACCGCCCAAAAATCCCGGTGATAGAATGTTGAATCTCGGATTTTTACGGGTTCTATTGAGGCGCCCGTACGATACGCCCCTGCGTGGAGGAGTCACCTTAAGAACGTTGAATCAAATACTTCTGGCATTTTCGGAATAACTAAGAGAGCTATCGGGAGTCCTGTTAGCTTTCTACTATGAAAGTCTATGCTTGATATTTCGAGTTGAGAATTGTGAGATCGTGAAAATCGAAACTGCAGCTGTTGAAATTCTGTTCCTGCAGTCCGTTTTTCGAATCCACGATTACGGAGGACAAATTCTCGGGCCAATTCGGTGACACTTTTATGATAAAGAAACTGTTACCGCATTCCTTTTTCTAATCCCCGCGAATGAAATCTTGAAACCGCGGTACGCGGATCACGTTTTAGAACGTAGAATATCGACAAGTTGGGGATTCGCTTAGCTTTTAATAATGGTTTTGTATGATAAAGGCTTAGCCGATTACGAGTGGCTTCGAATGGAAACACGGTCTCATCTCCGTGGCAACGATGCAGTACGTCGAGCGTTCAGGGATGGAGAAAAAGAGAGAAAAAGAGCGAGAGAGAGAGAGAGAGAGAGAGAGAGAACAAGAGGAAAAGGAGGGTCAGGTTATACGGGAAGGTCTGAAGCTTCGAAGTGCCTGAAGCGGCAGGATCTGTCGGCATGGTGTCGCGAGGCACCCGGGTGATTCGAGGCGCGCGCGATCGCGCTTTGAGAATGGTAAAGAGCCTGTGATTTGGTGGGATGGTGCTGCGGCTGTGGATATTTCGTCGCTCTTGTTAGCCCAGCATTCAACGAAGGCATCAGACTGAGCCAGATTAGTTCTGCCAGATTAACACCGCTCGGCAATAAGCGAGTCTAAAATTCTCCTCCGCGAAATCTACACCACCCCCCTGTGCGCAAATACCCAATAAAAGATTCCTTCTAACCAGAGAAAATAAAGAAAAAAAAAAAAAAAAAACCGGATCAACGAAGAAAAAGAAAGAAGTAGCAACGCTGCTATCATTCTGTTGAAACTTCAATATTTTTTTTCTCTCCAATTTTCTAACTCCCAATTCTCTCCACCGGCAACAATATATTGCCTCGTCACGTGGGGGCGGAGGGGGCCTATTGAGAGCAAAGGTGTTTCAAAGTGTGCCGTGCACTACGGCCTATAGTCGGTCCTCTTTTTGTTTGGTTTCTTTGCACCGCTTTGTCTCTTTCATGCATGCACATAAGGAGATTGATTTGTTTTTTCGATTCCAGCGTAGGTATGTACCTACACCAACACCGAGGCGTATATTTATTTACTTTTTTCCGTGCAGTCCAGCTCGAGCGAAGATAGATAGATATCGAAAGGGAATTGATTTGATTAGTTTCGGTGAAAATTGTTCACCGAATTCCTGAGAAGAGTGATAAGAAAAAATTAACATAAATCATTGCGAGATACGGAGAAGGATGATTCGAGGAAATTAGAAACTTTCCATAAAATTTCGGTGTATATAGATGCCATGTATATAGGTATATATATATATTTTTTTTGTTTTCTCTCTTCCTTCCCCTAACTTGTCATAACTCGCGAAAGCTGATTTCGCCCGAGGAAAAACAATGGCGATCGTTAAATTATCGTATCTTGTTACTATCACCGCATGTCATGGTAAATATATTGTGGATATTATTATACAGTGTTGCTATCCGTCTGCAAATTGGCTTCTCGGTAACTATACAGCTGCCGCATGAGCGATTTCGACACCTTCTACTACTATACATCCTGCACCGGAGAGAGGCATAAGGCGGAGAGACTTACTTACTTACTTACTTACTTACTTACTCACTTACCTGCTTACTTCTACGTTGTGGAATCGCGCTTAATTAGGAAAGCTCGGATAATAATTTGTAGATTATTAATTAAGACGAAGATTGATGCTTCGGTATTAATCTACCGTTGTAGGTTGTGTTTCAGGCTCGTTATACCCGAGTAGATAGGTTAGCGGGTATATATAGCCGGTTGCAATTTCGCAAGGATGTAATAGCACATAATAAATACCGAAGAGAACGTCGCGATATTATTTATTGATTTGATCGGAATTATATTATGAAATTTATGCGCAATACCAACGCAGTAGATACCTGTTCGTCGTATTTGTACTTCAGGTTATTCTATAGCGAGCAACAAGTGGCTCGACAGTTTCTAATCCTTTTTCCCGATTCCAATACCGAATGAAGATACTGGATCACAGTTGACACGGATATGATTTTTCCAAATGTTCACGGCAAGCCCGGAGCGTCGTAGTTGGAAAAAAAAATGTTGTACTTTTGTTGTAAACCGATGAAATTTGCGAGGTAAAAAAGTCGCTCCGCCGAGTAGAGATGCGCGAACATTTACGGTGCTTTGGAAACATGAAATTTTTCTCATATCCATATCGCGTATAGTATAAGTATCTCGTATTGAGAAATGCTTGTGCATCAAGCCGTCGGTCGTATGTACCATGACAAATCATATCCTGCAAGAGCTTTGAAACAATCTGAAGCAAGATACTGGCCCAAGTTTCAATCAAAGTTAAATATGTCTTCGGTAAAAATTCATCCCCGAAATTGTGCGTTCACACACAGTTGAACGCTAATCGGTTTTTTCCACAGGTATGATTACAATTAGCTGAAGATCATAACGATCTTTCACCGGCGCGCGTTACAAAAAATCTGATAAAATTCGATCGCATTCTCTTCGATATCGCAAATATCCGTAATTTCGTATTCTCGAGTATGCCAACGGAATTTGACGTCGTAGTAATTGTCAATTTTCGCAAATAAGAACACTCAAATAGATTGCAAAGTTCTGGGTTCCACTCTCCTCGCAAAAATCATCGATATAGCAAAGTTTCCAATACTGACTTGACCCTAGCATTATGGAGATAAGACAATTAAGATTGAATGGACAAAAAACGTCCAACTTTGTTCGAAAACCGGTGAAAACCTCCGGGTTTGGTATACGAAATTTCTTGATAAGCTGAGAGGAAAAAAACACAAAAAACTTGCGAGTTTGAGCTGTCCGATCGTGCGAGTAGAACGCATTATGATTCATTTTGTTAACACATAACTAACGAACTTTTCATCGTCATCGGGTTGAAAATAGCCGAAGCTGACAGCCTGCGGCGAAGTGGTGTTAAGAGAACTCATGAAAATTGATAACTTAATCGAAAATCTAATTATGGAATATGTATGTATATAATATATGTATAAATAAACATATCAATACGAGGTAGACAATCGCGCAGAAGAGCAGTATAATTATGCATAATTCAGCAGCACTGACAAACCTTCTCAGCCTATAACTCAAAATACTTTTTCCTTCCCTCGGGCTGAGAGTCTCTAGCGCCGCGTCCCATTCCTATCTCGTCTCTTCTTTTCTGTTCTCGTCTCGTCAAGATGTGCCTCTACCTACTTTCCTACGGCGGATGCCATATGGCTAATGGCTTCCGCGTTGCTCGTAGTCATTGATAGCACCGCGAGCGCACGCTGACGGGATGGTGTCAGGGTTCGCGATCGTGCCTCTGGTTAGTGCAGGAAGATCTTTAAAGGAATCAGAAGCCTGATGAAAAGAGGGAGAATAAGGAGAGAGGACGAGGAGACGAAAGAATCTCTCTTGAATTTTCTGTCTATTTTCACGGTTCTGCATGTGCGCAACGGGTCTAACAAATCGTTAATCGGTTGAACGAACGACCACAGGCAGTCGAAAAGTGGCAACTGATCGGTTCCTCGTTTGAATATGCATGCAGCCAGAGGGCAGAGGTGAGCCCGCTTCCACATCCGCCTAACCCAACCTAACTCGAATACGATATAATAATATAAAAGTCTTTTGTGATCGGGCTGGTGAATCGCGGTGATTGAATTTTATTTCTCAAGTTTCTAAAGTGAAACGGACGTGGAAAAAAAACGGAATATTATCACACTATCGACGTTATTGGACGTGCGTACGTAAGAATAGTAATGCAGAGAGAAGCAAATGACCGTTGGTCCCCCTCAATCTACCAAGTAAAATTGATTATTAAGTCGTCGGTCATGGTGCGGCAGTGCAGATATCGTCTTAGCAATTCCCACCGACCAGGCCTGCCTGGCTGGCAACCTTCAGAATGTTAAACGGCATCGGTTATAAGATCTCTGTCCTCACGCGGAAGACAAAGTGTTGAGATCCTCCTAGCTGAGGAGCGAAGAGAAGAGGAGCTTGCACAAAAAGGGACCATTAATTATGACAGGTTGATGTACGAGCTCTTGGAGTCGAGAACGACGTGGCTGAATCCTGCAACCCCTCGGGACACCAACTTCCGAAGAGGAGGGAGGGAGGGAGGAGAGAGAAGGTGGCGATGGACAGGCCTTCCACTCTCCACTCTGTCCCTTCGAGGGCCGAAACCAGAAAGATTCAAATTCAATCGTACAACGGACCCGGACGCTTGCGAGTAGTCGCCGAAATGAATATATAATAATAATAGTATCGATCGTAATCGATTTGCTGTAGCGAATCCAAGAGGAGTACAACACTCTCCACAATGGGATAGTAGAGTTGCGTACATCGCTCTCTCACTCTATTTTAGTATTTGATGTAATCTAACCATCATTGCACAGGCGTTAACAATGGTCGAAGTCTCCATTGGTGATGCTGGTACGATGGAGTATCTACCAGTGGCGGAGAATCACTAAAAGCCTTCACCGTCAACCCTTTCTTCGTATTCCCCCATCCCAAGGGATGCACCCTATCATCGATATACTCTGGGTTCTTCTCCCGAGGGAGCCCCTTCGCCGGATCTCAATCGGTATAGCAAAAAATCTCATTTATCCATTGTGTCAGTGTACCCCGGTACAGAATCCAGCAAGTTCTGCTCCTCTAGGAGCACGCGGGTCGTATGGCTCGTGCAGTTTATGCACTCGTGGCATTGTAAGACGTGTCTATTAAGTTTAGTCACCGGTTTTTTTCTCTCTATCTTTCTTCTTTACTTCGCACATCTTTAGGAGAAGGGAAATAGGGATGCTGTGCACCCTTCAGAGACCAGGTCAGCGAACATGACTCCGAAAAAAGGTTATGGTTAGAATAACACCTTAATACCCTTTGTGATGTGAAAAATCATGAGACCATTATGAGCAGTTTTGAATAATTTCGAATTTGAACAAAAAAATCGACATGTTATAATTCGAACACGTTTGTATGTTTTTACGTAATTTGCTCTCCTCTACTCGCTCGCTCGCTTGCTCGTCCGAGAGCCCCGCACTGCACAGGGACGCGAATGAACGGATTAAGGGATGATCCTTCGCTACGAGAGAGCTCGAGGCCTACAGCAGCAGTAGCAGTCGGTGCCGTCAACGGTGCTAACAGGATTTTCGATTAGCGTATACGGGCGGTTGGTGAGAGAGCGAAGTTTTGTCCCGCACCCCAGAATCCGGGGGAGAATTGGAATGGAAATACAACATCATCCGTCGTTTATCCGACCACGCTTGATTCCACTTGAAACTTACGACTTTGGATATCACCGCATGGTCATGAAGAGCTGAATAATTCCAAAGAGAAATTTCTCGATATCTTCGAATTGAACGAGTTCGACTCAACGGCTGCATTCAAAGGCGAAAAACAAAAAATGATGAAATTGAAATAAGAAGATGGCTTTTGATCATTTCGCACCGACGAAAACCCTCTCCGTTGATTAATGCTGATGCAATTCATTGCCCAAGACGTACATTAAGGAACTTAATCTCCCCCCAGATGCACATATATATCCAACGTGCTCGGGTATCAGTTACCTAACGTCGTGGTCAGGTATAACTTTGGGCCCTACGGTCGGCTCTGGGCTCTGGGCTCTGGGCACTGGGCCATAGGGCCCTGCCCTCCAACTGACTGACCGTGGTTTTGTTTCTCACGCGGACAAAGGGCACCGCTCCATTGTTTGCACATAGGACGAAGTAATTACCTTTCAGGGCCAGCGCTTACTTACCGCGGTGCCCTTTTTCCCCCCCACTGCCAGTTCTTCTTGTTCTTCTTCTTTTTTTTTTCAACTTTGTATAAAGGCAACGTAGCTATACTCGAGAATATTTCGCTTACTATACTACTATGCGGCGGCAGCGCCGAACCTTTGATTTACGAGTCACCAAAGCGCCAAACTCTTACTTCCTTCCTCTCTGCTTTGGCTTTGGCTTTGCCTCTGGCTTCTTTTCTTCTTTGGAAAACCAAGCGTGCCACTGCAGACGGGCAACTTGGGCAACGAGAGCAGATCACTATTCACTATCGTTGCCCTGGCCTTCCGCCCATCCATTGATATCATGTTGCCCATTAGCAAGTGTATATGCTGTCCAGTAATTAGAGCTTAATTAGACCCAGAACCTTCTAGCTGGGTCGGTAGTGATTACTATTCAGCGGTTCAAAGGAACCTGTTAAGCTTGAATGATATAAAATCGCAAAAAGCAACGGATTCTCGAAATTTAATATTCCAACTGGAATTTGGATTATGGTCGGAGAATCTTAGGACGCGCGCACACCCCTTGCTCAATATTGAAATCTATGGTTTCGATCTGCATGAGAATGAAGACGGCAAAACAAAAACACGTAACACTATTAACCTTAGCGAGGTCTGAATATAACCCTTTACAAGTTCACCCGATGCGCATTCATAGAGTCTGAGGATCATGGACCAGTCTGAAGTCTGGCGATGATCATTCTCATTCTCCCCCCAACCCTTTGAGTCGGGTGTTACAGAGTGAAGAATAGGGTGAGGCAAGAGGAGCAGAAGCACGAGCACAGGTGAACCTGAATAGAAGACAAAACTGCGTGATCTCTATCCGGCGATCTTTCACCCTTTGAGGATATAATAAAGGGTTGCATTTACGGAACGGGATAACAAAGCCATAGTGTCAACGTTCAGGAATTAGCACGCTGTACCTACCGTATGCGTTACATTCATTCACCTTTTGTCATTAGCTTATTGTAAAAAGGTAAAGGTCGCAAAATAAGGACACCACCTAAGCCTGAAATACAACCTGCCACGCAATGTCACAGCATCATGGAAGGAGAGAAGAGGAGAGAAGAGGAGAGAAGAAGAGGAAGAGCATACCGCATCCGCGATGCAAATTAGTCGATATCAGAACTCTGCGTATTGGGTTAATGGTGTCCGTAAATGGTGGCGGTACGAGGTGCGTACACGGAGATAGGCAGGCGGTGGACTCGTGGAGGTAATAATAAAGCGTTGAGTTGCATCGCCTAGAGCGTCGTCTACTGACGCAAGGAATCTTCGTCTTCGTCCTCTCTTTCTTTTTCTTCTTCGCCTTCTCCTTCTTCTTAACCCGTGGGTCTCGCGGATCATCTAATCATCTTTAATCATAATCACGCGCTACTTGGAGCAGCTCATTCCGGGATGAAAAATGACCGCTCAAACTTTGAAAGGATTAGCTAAATCAAGGAGCTGCATCTTATACACAGTGCAACGCATGATCAACGTCGTTAACGATCACAGAAGTCTAAAGGAGACTTTGTATAAATTATACAATTTATTAATGACGAAAATAACCTTAAAATTCTTTGGATCATCCATTTACAATCATTAGCTTGAATTTCTCTCCGCGAAAAATTATTAGCCCCATAAAATTTCTCACTCCCCGACTAAATGCACAGGCGGCGCGAGCGGTAACGAGTGAAAATCAACTGCAATCGTAGAAGCGAAAAAGAATAACTTGAAACGTCGCGGACCGTTGATGAAAGGACATTCAAGATGGTATGCACATCCGAGGCGTTTGATCCCGGTTTCTTTTCTCTTCTTTTAGGGTCGATTATCTTCAAATTCTTGGTATAACCGGTAACGTGATGATCCATATAATTGCAGTCTGCAGCAGACGAACGCTCGTGTCTCATTGGATACGAGTATAATATTGCAACGCTATCTGTACCGACAGCAGCGGATGTTGACTCTATCCCCAATTCGATAGTCCGCGAGGCACGTAGACCGAAGTATCAAATCGCAACAACAAATTAAATGCCAACCTACTACCGTGGCTCTACTCCCCTGACCGTGCGTCGTCATACAATGAATTTGTATAATATCAATATACGCGAGCTACATCTGTTGTTGTTGGAAATCTTTTATACACACGGTACTGCAGAAACGTTCGGACGGACGCTGAAGTACATATCTCAATAACACATTCGCGATGTGGAGCAGCGTGATCGACAAAATTCAAAAGTTCAATTAACCATTTTGGAACTAAAGTCGAGTGTAATCATCCAAAATTTGAATAAAAGATTCGCGTTTTCGACACGGCTTTGTGGTTTTCCTGCGTCATTCTGTATTCTCTCTTACACCCCCGTATTCAGACAAAGAAAGGGAACCACAGAGAGCCGCAAGTTCAATCGAGCTTTACCCCTCGGTATAAAATGCACATTGAAAATCTGTGCGGATAGTCGTAGTCAAGTTTAACTCCACACGCGATCAAGCTTACGACATATGCCGCTGTCCACGCGATCAACCTTTCCTGTGCTCTGCTCTGCTCTCCTTTGCTTTGCTTTGCTTTGCTGCGCTGTGGTTTGTTCACTTTCAAAGCCCGCGCGACGCGACGCGACGATCTTCTGTGTTCACAGTCGAGCCCGCGTACGATCATGTAACCCGGGGATGGGAATGAGGAACAAAACTTATCTCTGGGTTCGAATTAGTCTCCGGTGCAATAGTCGGGAGAAATTCGCGAACGTGCATGTGTCTGCGGGCGGCGAAGGGAGCGAGAGGAAAATAGGGGTGGATATATACGTACAACCTTCCCACACCCTTGAACCTGCAGCGCCATTGTCCGGAATACACTGATTAAAAAACCATTCTACATTTTCTATTTTAACCCACAACCTCACATTGGGGAATAATTTCGACCTCTTTTTCCCCGCCCCCCGTCACAGTGATGCGGGGGGCGAAGAAGATAGTATAATTTCTCAATCTTCATCCACATAACTTTTGGAAAAAGAGCGCGTAGACATATTCGTGGGTTAATTTTCTAATCCCCGATGATCCAGTGCGCTTGTCTCTGGACTTTTCTTTCTTTCTTTCTCTCTCTCCTCTCTATTTCATGAAAAAAAAGAAAGAAAAAAAAAACAGTAGCTGGCTTCCCTGATAAATTCCTCCGTATGTTCTGCCCGCCCGCACGTGTCTCTCGTTTATCTAATTTTCTGCTACAACTGAAGCGTCCTACCTAGTTACCATAACAGTGATACCCGTAAGTGGCTCTTTAGATATTAGAAGTGCGCTTCAAGAGCAGCGGCGCTTATTTATCTACCTTATACCTACATTACACTATCGCCTACTCAGCCCGTGCCAAGCTTTACAAACGTGAAACTTGGAATACCGATCAAGGATGATCATTGAACATGCTTGATTTTCGATATTTCGCGCCAAGCAATTCTTGAACCCACGCAATTGCGCAAGCGTGCAAATCAATTTTTCCTACCTCATCGAAGTTCCGGTTGGTGAAATTTTTCCTCGATTTTTCTCACGGATCCTGGGGCCGATCTCCAACACGTATTGTTGTTCGGTGGATGAAAAATGTGGAGAAAGAAACGTCGGTATCAAAATCGTAGCCTGCAGGGTTCGGCGTGGGCTGTACTCTTTGTCAGCTGCCACATGCTCTTCTGAAACATTTACAACAAAGTTTCTGTTTGAAGAAAATTGGCGAATTTCCATCACGTGTTTACTTATACCTACGCGAACGAATAAACGGCGATGTTGCGGCCTGCGTTGTACGATCGTTAAACCGTCAATACCGGCGTGTTTACCAAGGAGAAAATTCAGATTAATGGAAAGTCTTTCAAATCATTTTCTATAAAGTTACGGGTAAACGCGTTAAACGATCTTCCCTCCTCTTCCGTCCAGTACACGCGGTTTCCGACGTTAAACCATTAGTCCAAAACCAAGTGACCAGCAGCAAGGCAGCTCCCCTTTTCACATTACGTTACGTGTCATAAATACTTTCACATGTATACCTACACAGGGTGGCGGCGCTAATCGATTTTTTTCCAAAAACTTTCTTAGCTGGACAAATTTTTGTATAGAAAAAGAAAAAGTGTGTTTGACGATTTTTAAATTCTGCTACTGCAGGGAAATTTGAACAGTGCGGGTCACTATTCCCGAGATATTATCCTGGACACCATTTTTCTCTCGAATGGCATGATCGTACCGCGCTCTAAAATTCCTCAAATTTGTTTTCCGCAGTAGAAACAAACGTACAGAGGATATTTCTCTACATCCAGCCTAAAGAGCTACAAATTGTGTATAATCGCACGTATGTTAAAGTTCACGCACCGTTCGTCTCAGTGATCATAAGTGCCCCTTAAGAAATCGTTGCAAAACCTACACGAGAGCCGCATGTATTGTGCAGCAGATAATAAGAAGGTCGGACACGAAAACGGGTGACCATAAATAATTCGGATTTGAATTTTTCTACCACGTGAGAGTTTTGCATCGGCCGTATAAGCTTCCGCTTAGGAATTAAGGCGGGTGAACGGGGGGAGAAGGGCGAAGAAAAGAAAGAAAAGGAGTCCGAAAACCATTAATTTATCGTAAACCTAGGTAGGTACGATATATGTAGGTATGTACATACACCCAGAGTGAGAATAGCGTTGCACGTAATAGGTATTATGTATATACAAACATACTGCACATATATGTGGGGTGGGGTCATCTTGACCGGGGCTAATCGTGGGACAGGTGACCCTCGCCGGACAACTGCAGCGCAAGAGCTTATAGCGAAAAGAGCAGGTCAACGAATGTTGATGTCAGTAGGTAGGTATAATATTATATAAAATATAAGCTCCTCCGGAAGCAGAAGACGCGGTCAGGGGTCTAGGAAATAGCTATGAAACCTCTCCGCGCTACGTGCAGTGAAGCAGAGTTGTGAAATTCAGTTTGTACAATATCTGCGGCGTATAATTTCGTATATTTTATCAATTTTTAGGAATATGGTAATCTCACCGGAAGATACAAGAGACTTCGATTGCAGATGTTGACAATCTTTCCTCGCCATTTGGCATCGGCCATTTTTGGAGGTTATGAAAATCCTCAAATTTGTATGTGAAATGAATTTGTGCTTCGGAGTCTTGACCCCGTCGCCCATTTTTTGTATCTCAGTTAGATCCTTCGAACAGTTTCATCGTCTTGGGACCTGGAGAATCTTTAGCGAATAATAACGAGTGATACTATTTCGAGAAGATCCATTCATTCGGTTAGTTCATAAATAAATTAATTAAGAGGCTCTCCAAAGGAGTTAGCTAGCTCTTGCGCGGTTACTGATAATGTTAAAATAATACCACCATGGGGACAATGGGGTTTGGCCTCGGGAGCCAAAGACAGAGAGAAAGAGAAAGAGAGATAAAGATGAGTGGTATATCGTATCGTATCTACCTACCAACCTACCTACCTACCCAGGTTTTGAACTCCCTCTCTCTCTCTCTCTCTCTCTCTTTCTCTCTCATGCCGCGGAGTTAATTTCGCGGCATTAACAGTCGAAAGAGTGCGAACAAAGAGCAAAGTTGCGCCCGGGAGAAAGGAGATAAGGGAAGTAAGCGAGAGGAGCCGTAGCAACACAGGAAATATGAACACACTCATAATATAGGCGGGAACCCGTCCCGCAATCTGCCCAGTGGTTTTCAACAACCCTTAAAGCATAGAAAAACGAAGGAAAAGAAAAGAAACAGGAGGGGAGGGAAGAAGAGAAGGAGGAAGCGAAAATACTATCGCATTCTAATTTTTGTTTTACCTTTTTACCACAGGTTTACTCGAAATGGATAGGAAATTTAGTTCTCAAGCTAATTTCACTACGTGTTGTGACACAACTGACTGCGTCGCGGCGTGAGAAAACAAACTTCACCAAGATTTAGCGAACTTGAAAAATGTATTTGAGAATCTCTGTTATAAATCCGGACTGATATTTTCAGTACACTTTACCTCGTACCAACCAACCAACCAACCAACCAACCAAACCCACCTTCTACCTTCGGTAATAAACCTATAAAGAGACGTGTGCGTTTTGTGCCTGTCTGCAGGGAGATTACATCCTTAGATGAAGAACGAAAGAAGAAGGAAGAGCTGAGCAGTAGGGGGAAGATGATGACGACAGCGACTCCAATATCTCGGTCTTAAAACGGAGATTAGTTACGTTTTTTGTCAACTCTGGATAAGAATTTTCAATAATGCATATACGTATGTACATAGGAAAATAAATGAATGAAAATCGCCTACCTATAGTTAGGTTAGGTTTATAGTCAAATTTCGAATGAATATGATAGGTTCTCGGGTAGTTCAGCACGATAGGTACTGCACGGCACGGGCGACGAAGTACAAAAAGTAATTACGGGATGGTTTCCGGTAATCATATCTGGGTCGCATTGAATGAACGCATTGTTCGGCACCCTCAACCACAACGGCGTTGCTGCACCCCTCGTCCTCCCTCGCCGCCGCCCTCGCGACCACTACAGACTTACCCCTGATTTCTGCCGAGCTGCGGCTGTTAGTCGGCCGCAAAACTCACCGCCGCCACCCCCTCCTCCATCTACCGCTGTTATTGGGGCGATACTGTACACGCGTGAATTGTATGCATGTACAGAAGTATTGCAGATTTTTTATTTTTTATTTTTTATTTTTTTGTATTTTTTAGGTTAGAGAATTTTTTGATATGCGTATTTTGGTACGTCTTCTCCTAATTTGAATCCATTTTCGACCGATTCAAGACCACGATGTACGATATCGGTGCCGATCAATTGTGTCGAAAGAATTTTCTGTCCGCTCAACTAATTTGAACATGTTCTCGGTTGTTTAGCGATGAATTCCCGAATGCTCTATCGCGAAGATACTTTGAAAGTTCGGCACGTTTCGGCGATGAAATCAGCGCGGCCACCGCAAAATTGTTCTCTGATTTCAGAATGTCCGCGGCGTCACATTTCTGCAGAGTTTTCTCAACGCACGTTTCAGAGGTTAATTTATCTTCGCCGGGGTTGAGCAGATCGTGTACAGCTACGCTGCGCTCCAATCTATGGTCCGTGAATAAAGCAATAAAATGTTGTGCAGGTTGTCCGCCGTGCCTAAATTTGACCCTCGACGACGTCACCGGTGACTTTTAACGCTTATAGGTTCAGAGCCTAGTCAAAGGCTAAATAATTGACTTTGGTTCAAGAGGATAGATGCCAACGTACTTATTTAGACCTCTGCGGATGCCTCGCTTGTTCGTCAATGCTTGCTAGCTGTGTACCGCAGCTAGGAGATGAGCACAGCACTGCAGCAGTGGTACTATAATTATATTTACAAACCGAGCAAATAGGTATAACATACATTACAGTACCGCAACATGCGCGATGCAATTACTCCGACACCCCATTATACCAGCAAATTAAGGAGAAGCAAAAATTGTCCGACAAGATGATTAAAATCGTTGCCAAAACTGCGTTCGAATTTGTAAATCCGTAGGAGAAATCTGAATGTAGGTATATATATATATATGATCGTCACATGGAAAGATATATAATAAAAGAGGAGATCTGAGGCGATGCGGAGTATAAGAAAAGACTTTAGGGGCGCAAGGCTGCGACCCAAATGACCCGCGGCCGGTGGCCGGTGGCCGGGGTCGACGGTAGCAGCCCTGGAATCCCACCCCGACGTCGTATAAACGGAGGGTTTTGAGGTGTGGAGGGAAGGAGAGGGTGGAATGAGGAGGGGGCGGGTTCGTCCCATTTTTCTCACCCTACTTGACTCCGGGCGGTTTTCCGATTGGTCGACGCCCTCTAGATCCTTACCTGATCCTGAAAACCACCCCCGCGTTTCTATACATAGCGTTGAAACCAACGGACGAAGGAGATACAGGGCCCGGGGGTTAGTAATCGTAGTAGACTGGAGTTTCGAGATATCAGAACGGATAAGCGTACTAGTTATTTCCCATTTTGACTCAATCTGAGCGTATAGTGAAGCGGGCAATATATATTAATGTGATCCAAAAACCTGGAGATAAGTGACGCGTGAGTGAATCAGCAATGTACGTACTGCAAGTATCCGCCCGTTCGATCTTCCACACTGTTGATCATCGCGTTAGGCTCTTTTTGTACAACTTTTTTTTCCATCGCATCATGAAACCTTGGTCGGGACAAAACTACTGTTGCGTACGTGAAGAAAACATCTCGGAGTAAATGATATTTGCGTGCAGAACATGCGCAACGTTTGAAGAAAAAAAAAAAGGAAAAAAGAGAGAAGAAAACCTTATGCCGAGTTACACGTGGTAGGTGGTACACCTCACAGAAACACAGTCTTGAAACGAAGCTTTTTGAAAAAATCTCTTCGTCCCCGTCGCATTTCGTGTGGTTACCGAAAATAGGAGAAGTAGAAGAAGAAGAAGACTGAATTGATAAAATACATTAAAAAAACATGTGAATAGCGTGTGTGTAAACAGCGACAGAAGTACGTCGACAGGTTCACCCCCCACCCCCTGCACCCCCCGGCGCCCCCTCTTCGCCGGAGAGGGGGGCGGGTGGGGGGGGGGGGGGGGGTCGCAGCGTCGTAACGTCGATTCCGTAGGAAGTGGATTTTGAGTTAAGTAAAGAGTGGGTATCGCGCGTTGGCACATACATACACACACGCATGCACACCCACATAAATAGATTTGATGCGACGGTGGGGGCCAGGGCAGGGCCCGTAGCCAATGAGAGTTTGTTCGGGGCGAGACCGAGATTCGACCCCACCTTCGGTCGCCATGGCAACCGGTTTGTGCCGCGAGAAACCTGCGAGGGTTATGGGTAGTGGGGGGAGGGCCAGGTCGGTGTCAGGGGTCGCCGGTGACGGCAGTCGGTCTCTGGTCGGCCACAAGAATAGTCGTACGACGAGGTACCCGCGTATTTCTCAAACCATCCACTAGACAGAGATACCGATTGACACTGTTTTACGTCCCCTTCATCATCAGCTTCTTAAGGGTGACATCCTAATCCTCAATTCAGGAAACCAAACACTGATCGTTCCAGTCTCTCCCACTCTCTCTCTTTCTCTCGCTCTCTCTCTCTCTCTCTCTCTCCCTCTCTCTCTCTGTCTCTCTCTCTCTCTCTCTCTCTCTCCTCCTCAGAGAAACACAAGACACACGGATTCGCGATCGGAAATCGGACTAATAATTAAAATAAATGAATAACAGTCTGCATTCATAGTTCCGTTGTTCAATTGCTTTCAATACGAAACAATATTATACGTTCGGAACAGAATTTTAATATCACAGTGTTAAGTGTGTGCTGCGAATATCAACTGGACTGCTTCGGTGTGCTACGATTTTCAATTCTGTCGTTTCGTTTTTTGTTCCCCCCCCGCCGCCCCCGTTTTTCTTGTTTTATTTATTTATTTTTTTTTCTTTCTCTTGTTCATACAGTTTCTTCGTTGAATATAATATATTGTGCAGTTGTGCGACACTGAGTTTTGTGTTCATTCGGTCACTATACGATTAGAAGTTTATACCTGAAGACACATTTCGAAGGTTCATTCGAAACACGTGACTTAATCCGCTTGTGCAAGACTTGAGAAAAACTGTTGGTCTTCAATCAGTTCAAATAGACAGAGATTTTTCGTTGTTCGTCATTATGATCATCGTCGTCGTATGTTCGCGCACGTGATGTGATACCGATATTTCGATCGACAAAATCCAGGTCCGCTTCAATATAACGATCATTAATCTGCAGAGGAGAGTATAACTGCGATACGCCTGTGAGCGAAGAGTGTTCGCACAACTCGAGAATCGTTCACGATAGAACTATAAGTAACTTGATGGTAAACGATCACAGTGTTGTGCGGGATCGCGAAGTTTCGGGATCAAGTACCGGAACCAGAAAGACTATAAACCCGATTGTGCACGTTGATCATCTGGACTAAGGATCTGGTTAAAAGTGCGACAGTAGAGATACTGAAGATCGTGGGGAAAAGAGAAAGAACAAGATACGTGTGCATCGGGTATAAAAGAACGAAGGAAGAAAAATAAAAGGAAGTATTGTGCTCTATAATCTGCAGAAAAAATCTCGCAGCACGTAAACACCGCGGATCCAAGAAAAGTGTAGGCAAAAGAAAAGACGAGAACACAAAATTTAAAGACAGGTGTATAGAGAAAAAGATCGGACGAAACACCAAGACCCATAGATCGCCGGTGCAGGGATTTTATCGTCTCGTAACCTCGAATTATTCAGGGTGGTTCGAGGGGGGTCAGGAGGCGCGGACGCCCTGGCGACGGCCGGGGTGGCGTACCCGCCCGCGACGGCGACCCTGTTCCCATCAGGGCGAGTCCCACCACACTCTGAGTTCACCACGTTGGAGCTGGGCTTTTCATCGCGAGGCACCACCGCCTCGATGGCGTTGGTAGCCCCGCCGCCCTCGTGGGTCTCGCGGGATCCAGGATCAACCCTTGGCGGGGGGCCCCTGCAGGTGGGGCCCCCACCTATGCCCCCAACACATTTAACCCCCTCTGCCACACCGGAGGATATTACAGCCCTGGTACCGGTCGGTAGTGTACTTACCCCAAGGGACCCACTACCCCCAAGTACAACACCGGGTAGTCAAGCGAATAGCTCACAATCGGGGAGCTCGCAAACTGACAAATCTCCTAATATCGAGTGCGTCGTTTGCGGCGATAAAAGTAGCGGCAAACACTACGGCCAGTTCACATGCGAGGGTGAGTTCAATTTTGCACTTTTATGAAACCGAAATGGAATTCGCGTTCCAATGAGTGCTAACTCTACTCTCCTGACCGACGAAGTAGACCGGGGACTGAGGATGTCAAAGATGCCTGGCATCGTCGTAAAAATGTCCCGTGGTATTCGCAGTGTTAATTTTACCGACATTGCTGAAATCGTTGATATCCCTGACGAACCCATATGCACTAGACCGGATGATCGCGAGTTCTTCCATTAGGTAGAGGAAGATATTGGCTAAGTAAAATAGAACTTATTGGATCACGCGCGTATTCTCTCGTTCGGTATAACGGCGAACGTGTGGAGGATCAGGTGATGTCGGATTCTACCTGTACCTCAATTTGTCAATTGGAGTGAGACGGAAGAAGAAACAGAATGTTCCGCGTTATTCAGACCGGGACTGGGCCGAACACCTTCGTATCGTCTGGGACCTGGGAGTGGGACTGTAGGGTACTAAGAGCGGGCTGGATCATAAGGGGCTGAAAACATTAATTTATTCAAGGCGTGAGATACCGTGTTCACAAGGCCCAGCTGAGCCTTAAAAAACAAAGAGGCGCCATTAATAACCCGCGGCGAAGCGGCGAGGTTGGTTTCACTCGGTATGCGTGCCTTGCCTTGACTGGTCTGAACATTTTTACATCTGTTAAGAGTCTAATAACGATGTAATCAGCCCGCCGCGGAACGTGGCGCCCCTTTTTTTCTCCTCTCCTCTTTTCTTCTCTTCTCTTTAGTATTTCATCTCCATTCTTTCTCTCTCTCTCTCTCTCTCTCTATCTTTGCTTGACGTGTGATCAATGAGTAAATTACTGCACAGAAAATCACACGTCGTAATCATTTTTCTCTACAATTCTACCCCGCGGTATGTACGCAGTTCGCCCTCAAACGGATGAACTATTCATACGTCTCGCGTTAAATAATTGAGCGTGGCATAGCACAGCTGCAGGGAGTCGAAGCAGTGGAGTTGAGGAGATAAATAATGAAGAAAAATGCGATTTCGTATACACCTAGGTCAGTGGAAAGAAGGGCTAATATAGCAACACACGCCGGAAGGACTGCGGTTCTAGACTGTAGGAGGGGTGGTAAAAGACGGAAGAGAGACTCGGAGAGCCAGGCGATCCCCGTTAATGGGAATCTACAGCCTAGTACCGTGTCCCGTAGAAACGGGAATCAGAAATTATTTCCTCCTCGATGTTGTATAGAAACTCGGCGATCTCTTCGCTTCCTCTCTCTCTCTCTCTCTCTCTCTCTCTTTCTCTCCCTCCTTCCCTTCTTACTTACTTACTTACACGCTCTATTATCCCAAATTACTGCTTATTGATACCAGATTGCCCGGAGCGGTAATTTATATCTCAACAGTGATTTAGGGGTGGGTTAGATCTTGATTAATCTCAGAAACGCTCCGCACGATTTAGCTGATCTTCTGCTTCTTTCCTCTTCGACGACCACACTAGGTATTCCCTCCTTGGCCCTACTTTCTCAACAGTCTCAAGTTTAACGTTCCAAATTTTCCATTAAATTTCGTTTCGAAATCAGACATTTTTTTCATTTTATCAGATTTTGCAAAACCTTTCCCCGATCGTATCGAGTCGAGATCCCTTGGTCTTCGTATCAGGTCAGGACGCCTCGCGTCTGTTTGACTTTTCTTTTTTCTTTGTTCAAATCGACGATTACCACGATGCCAAATCTCAAATGATATGAAATTTGGCAATATTTGATATTTAAGGAAATTCGACTGACAACGAGTTTCGTCAGATTTTCCTGCGGCTCGTATTAACGAAAGATCGTTTAATGTATAGGCTCATTATAATCTCAAGCTAATTGAATAATACCTGCGGGAGGGAAATAACCGATTGGTGTTCAACGGTGTGTGAACGCACAATTTCAGCGATGAATTTCCCCCAAAGACATATTCAGATTTGACTGAAACTCACGTCAGTATCTTGCTTCGGATTGTTCCGCGGATTCTAGATCAGATTTCCCCCGTGAAACATGAACAATGAATTAACGCATACGACGGATATGAGAAAAATTTCCTCTTTCCAAATCAATGTAAGCATTTCAACATTTCCCCACTTCAACTATGTCTCGTTACAAAAATTCGATAAAGTTATATCCATTGTCCATTGACGCGTTCGAACGCGCCTTGACCACTTATCAATAAATACAAATATATATACCTAACTATTTCCTTCTCGTTCACTCTGCAATTTTAATGGAAAAATAAGGAACTGTACGTCGAAATATTCGTTCGTTCAATTCTCGGGTCTCAATAAAGCGTTCATGAGCACAATGTTCATCATTCGATATATACCTTTACTATATGAGTTCATCGCACGAAACCGCCGATACCGCTTGTTCAATAATTTCACACGAAAGCATGATTCGCTTAGCGCTTGAAAGTCGAGAGATTAGATCCACCATAGAGATAATCCTCGAGACACCTCACGCGGTTAAATTGACTCGAGTTAGAAGTAAAGTTGAGTCAAATTGTTCATACTATATTCACAATATTGCACGAACGTATATACACCTGTTACCAACGATCGGTATAGGCGCGAATATCAAATTGCGAATGTCACAGCGTAATTTTCTTCGAGAAGATTACCTCTCTCTCTCTCTGTTTCTTCGTCAGACAAGAGAAAAAGAGAAAAACGAGTGAACGCGTAAAATTCAAATTGTGTAAAGACCTGTAACATATTATTACAAATAATAATTAAGCAGACTGAGTTATCAAGATACTTAAAGTTCGATAAATGCGTGAGTCACGTAATGTGGGTATGGTATGATATAGGAATGTCGGTATATTATAACGGTAGATACAACGACATTGTGTATTTGCTGACAATTCAGGCCACCCCCCAATCAGTCGTTCGCTGCTGCAACATCCATCCGTGATACTAAAACCCGCAGCAGTATAGTAGCAGTAACAGCAGCGGTTGACAAATTGACGATAATTCGCAATCGTTTGACATCGGTTGACATCAAAATCAATCCGACTACGTAATAAAGTGATCGCCGACAATCAGCATCATTGTGCCAATAAGCGTCGAAATGTTCGTATAATGCATCCCTCTATTTCTTTCTATCTCTATATCTAACTATCTATCTGTCTATCTTTCTTTCTCTCCCTCTCTCTCTCTCTCGCACACTTGATTCGCTTAGGAAAAACATCCTATTCTCATTATTTTATTTTTTCCGCGGTTTTTCTTTGACTCGGTACGTTTCTTCCGTTGCTACCTGTTGAGGGAGCCGCAATTATTACAGCTTCTTCATTTCGGGCTATGAGGTTTCGAATCCTCAGGGTTTCGGTCTCTTTGGTTAATACCTAAGGAACTCCCAAGAACGGAGACTACCGTCTACTGTATAATTAAAACGAAAAGCTGCACAAAAGTATCATAACCCTGAATTACAGTTTCCTGAAGCGGCCACTACGAGCAAACAGAATAAGGGGGCAAGGAAAAGGATCATAGTAACGAGAAGATGGAACACTCCGTCAAAAATGATTCACAAATCGTTACGACTCTGGAATTGTAGGATTGTCTCTCGAGCGAAAAATTCGAATGAACAAAGAAAGGAAATAATTGTAGCAGAACGGAGAAGATTTGTAACTGACAAAATGGACAACAGACCACGATGATGAATGTGTGAGAATTCAAACCGTGCGGGAAAACGTTCCCACAACGACGAAGGTTCGAGAATATGAGGATAGATCCTGTTCAATAATATTCACCAACTTCCGTATAGGTGGTTATATAGATTTGTTTGCACAGCGCACGAAACATAATAATGGGCAACAATGATGACAATAATAAAAATGATAATAATAGCAATGATAATGATGATGAAAAGTAAAGAACGGTCGGCGGTGGTGGTCATTTGTCCACATGTAGTATATTATGCGAAGAATTACCGGGGGACTTTCCGGGGTCGAAGGGATTATAATAAAAAGGTAACGGGGTGGCCGGTTCTGGAATCGGGCCGTTAAAATAAGTTAGGTTAGGTCCGGTTTCGTTTGCTTTAAGATGACCTGCGTCCAAGACCGGACGGACCCTACCTATTCTCTACCCCACGTTATGCCTACGCGTACATTTGAGGAGCGCTGCATTATGCACTAGCGCTGACACTGGTACTGTACCAGTAGTGCCAGTACCCATAATAGCACCCCATCGCATATGCGGGTCATCATCAATCAAAATATTTCGACTTGTCATTAAGCAAGACGCGACTCGACTCGACTCGACCGACCAGACGACCCTCTATACTTAGGCTCGACCGGGGTCCGCTCTTTTTCTCCAAGATATATTATCGCTTAAGAAAAACCCGTGTGAACTTGTTTTTCACCAGTGGCATAAAATTCGGTGATTTTATGTACCGTACGTTGTTATTCCGTAGTGAAAAGAAAACGACTGCGCCGGTACGTCTACGAATATAATTCCCGTCCGCTGTTTCCTATACGAATATCGAAAGTGGGTGTGCCACTAAATTGCGAGAAGTGGAACTAGAACTGGTACTAGAACTTTCCTTTCCATCTCCGAGGGCGGTCCGGACGAGGGTCCGGTCCGGTCAAGTCCGGTCCGGTCAAGTAAAGGTTTGGTATAAGGTACCTCTGCCACGGTATGAGGTCCAGTTGACTCCTGCAACGTGATATCGGATCCGAACTAGCCATGACCAGCCCGACATTAATCTAACGATTACAGAATCCTCGGACTCCTCCTCTTCGACGTACTCTAATCCCAACATGAACAAGAGGTAGATTATCGAAGAACCTGAAACCCCGATTTGTAGGAGGTAAGTTTACCCCCCGGTCTAACCCGACGGACAATGATTAATTACGAAAGAATAGAGTCGATCGTTCGGGATTCGTCGGGACAATCGAAAACATTTTACGATGTCTTCGTCCGCCGAGAAGGAATTGGCATACCTATGATCCGTTTTCGGTGGCATATTTTTACTTGCCGGTAAACCCGACCTGACTCGACTAAACCTGGACTAGAGAATCGAGTCTTGAGACGATTTGAGACCACCAGAGAAACTGGGGCCGGGTCAATCTGGCGTCTGGACGTCTCGATCGTGTACTATAATTATCACTAGCCGAGACTCAGTATACAATATCCTCTTTTTGTTACACAAGCTGGCCCATCCGTATACGTGATCGTTGAGGGAGTTTTAGATGAAGTATGAGGATAGGGATACATGTGAGACCGTTGATACTCCCGATGCCAGGGGTACCCGCCCACCCCGTCCCCGTCCCCTTCTTCTTCTCCTTCTTTATCTTCTTCGTTCTTCGGGTCCTCAGAATCACCCGAACTCGGACCGTATAAAGCGGTGCTTTGTTTCACACGCTGGTTTTAGCCCTAACCCATAATTACCGGATCCAAGAACCCACCCTCTTAGTAGATACTGAACCACCTGTGCCTCCTCTTCTTCTTTCGATGAGGGGATGAAGGAATTTCAGTACCACCATCAAGTTTTAGTCTCCGGAGTCCGTGCGGTACTAGGAATTTTTGATACTGTGCGATATCATAAAGCCGAGGGACGAGAAGAAGAGGAAGAAGCAGACTGACTTTCGAGTGGCGATAAGAGTTATTAAAAAATTAAAAATTCGTGGATTAGACACCAAAATCTGTTTGGTATGTGGAGCTCAGGTTCGAGCGTATGATTGGGATTAGAAACGATCTATGGAGAGGAAAGTCGAATGGGGGAGGAGGATAGAATGATGAACAAATGGTTAGTAATTAAGGAATTGAAGTTGAAGGATGGACTGGCTAGAGGATAAGGAGGAATTCGAAGATCTTCTGGTTGGGTTTTCTGCACGCGCGTGCGGGGTATACCTATACCTATGCTATATTAAGAGAATGAATATGGGCTAGGAAATTCAATTCTAGTATTGCGGTCTGAGAGAATACCCGGAGGGGCTTCTCTTCTCTTATTCCCTTGCGAGTCTTATACTTACTTACCAAGAGACTTACGTCGTCGCTCGTCGCCCCTCCATCCTCAAGACCAAAGAAGACGAAGAAGGAAGCCAGACATCTTGGCCCGCAGGCTAATCATCCTAATGAGATCATACTGTATTATTTCGACTTTGCTAATCCTTATTAATCCCATTTATTCATTCATGTCTATAATATAATATAATATAATATAATATCCGGTGACTCTAACTACAACCCAACTCCGCATCGCGCACAAAGTTTAATAGTTTATTTAGCAGGCTTGAGTTTTATACTCGATTCGATGTAATGTGTAATTTTAATCCCTGTTCTCTTATCTTCTCTCCTCTTCTCTTCTCTTCTCTTCTCTTCTCTTCTCTGCTCTCCTCTTCGCTTCCATATCTCTCGTGTTCAAGAAGACATAGAATTAACGCTCGCTGCCCGAACGCATCCTCTGTGACCAATTATCTCGCTAACGAACCCCACAACGCGCTCAACACTAGAATCTTCCATATTGTTGCCTGCCCCTCTCCCTCCCTAGTCTATCCGCGTGTAAGAACCACCGCTAATTAATTATAACAATGTCGTTAATTTTACGCGCTCGACGAGAAACGTTACTGACCGAAACCAGAGTTCCTGCCTTCCGGCTTCCTCCATATTCTTATAGACACCGAACAAGAAACTGTTGGGAGGTTTTTTCGAACACGATCATAAGTGCGGTAAGCTTCAATTTATTTCTTCTTCTTTACGACTTGCTCCAGATCGCGTCTCATTTAAAGCGTAAAACAGCTGATTAAAGACATTTCGCAAATTGAGGAATAATTTCCCGATGAACACACGTGCTCTAATAAAAATTTCACGCATTGCGTTCAGTGCCAGTCGACGTTAATAACCGCGTCTGTCAATTTAGTAAGAATATGATATACTGGTCTGGTGCTCATCTGGAGGATAAAAAGTAGAAGAAAAATTCATTCGCGTCAGCTCCCGTTAGTCTGAAAGCAGAATTTAATGGAGATTCGAGGCTGTTTCGGAGGTAGATATCTTCTCTCGTTGGCCGGGTCTTTCAATCTCTAACCATTGTAGGATAAAATCCGAATCCGAACCCTCTTTGGCTGCCAGTTTGTATCTACTGTCGGATTCCACTATATATATATATTGTATCTATTTGCCCATATATTTGTAAACGGAAACTCGTCGGGATCACAATTCGTGATTAAATTCATGAAGAACAAAAATGTTGAAACAGAGAACCAATCGCCGGCGGTCCGAGAATAATGAAACGTATAGTTCGATCCGCACGAAAATTCATTCCTGGCGGTCCTCTATATAATCGCTGGAATCTGTAAGATCTGGTTCAGATCCGGAATCTCAGAGATCCAGGATATCAAGAGTGGCAAAATTCGGAAGAAAAAAGAGAAAGAGAAAGAAAAAGAAAAAAAGAAACGAAGGCACGCGATTTCCGAGCAATATTCAGTATTATGCAGGAATCACGTGCTGTGACGCGGAGCTGTTCGATCCGGTATCCAGCGATACCTCAACTCGCGTACGTATTTTATTTTTCAAGGCCATTCATCCTGCAGATCACGTAGCAAAACCGTAATGCAGGTCTGCGGATAAAATAGATAAGTATATGACAAAAGTACAGGTTAGTCTGTGCAGCAGCGGCCACCACCTACCTACGCAGAGATTTACGCAGATGTCTTGAAAACGTAGATACCTACAGCAAAAAGCCAAACGACTTAACGCAAATCAGAATTACGACATAACCGCCGCTCGTACGAGTACGTATGAGTTAGGTTAGGTGTATATACACATATGTATATACATATGCGAATGTACCGTAACCGCATACATGCTGCCGGTTCAGCAACTTACAGCGAGAGCAGCAACGGCAACTAAGCCGCCGCCGTAATTACAGCTGTTATTATAATAAACATGACCCATTAAAATTAAATCAACTTCTCATTAGAATTATAAATACTATTTATTTTTATGGAATTTTCTTGCAACCCCTCGATGCGATATTGCATAGTTACAGTTGAAAAATTGAACGCCATTTGCGATATTGCGGCGACAAGATATCCCTCCATTACACTCCACAAAATTCTTTTCTCGCATAGTTTCTATACAGTTATTTTTGTCGTCATTTATCTTTTCCTATTTTTATTGCTCTTTTTCTTTTTCTTATACCGGCGCGCGACAATCTGATCGAAATACATGTGATCCCCACCCCTAAACTCGAAACGGAGGAGGACCGCAGGCTTGACCATAACCTCAACGCATGCGCCTTAAATTTTCCGTATTTTAGGACATGCGCGCGCTCTCTCTTTCTCCCTCTCCCTCTCCCTCTCCCTCTCCCTCTCCCTCGCCCTCTCTCTCTCTCTCTCTCGAGAAAAGATTTCTTCCTATTTTCTTCACTCATGTGGAAGGGGTGCGTAGTGTAGCATGAGGGTGGATACACTCAAAGTAGAATCGTGTTCATGATCCGCCATTTTATATTTCGTCTGTTTCTGTCTAGATATATATCTCATTGCGTCGACGAATTTTCATTTTTGTTTCTCGCAAATTATATGAAATTCCAGTCACCGCGCGTGTCCACGGAGAAATAAACTCGATGGAACACGTCGGGTTCTTCTACTTTGGTATGATGTAATTGTTCTGGAATAAGATATGCGTGGATTTTTTGACAATACGGAATGACCAGATACGAGTTCAGCTGGTATAGTGAAATGCTTAAACACCGCGTAGTAGATCCCGCGGGGCCGTGCGGTATTCCCCGATTTCTTCACTCTCCAAGAACTTTTAATTTACGATCTAGTCAAACAGCTCGGGCCGACAATATTCTAGACTTTAAACTCTAGACTCTAGACTCTAGACTTTGAGACCGGCGCGGTGGTGCGGCGCTGTGAATCACGTCCGGAATGTTGCAGAGATATAAGAGACACTACGGAGGCGAGCGTTCTCCTTGTAAATCACAACACCTCGGCAAATTTTGTTGACCACACTCTCTATTTTCTTGTTGTTGTTGTTTTTTCCTTTTTTTTTTTTGCTCTCGTTTCTTTCCCTCCATTTTCGTGTTTCTTCGTCTTTTTATATTGTTTTCATTCCGGAGTACTCGTAGCTACGCCGGCACCGTTTTGCAAGAACGAAAATGAAACGAGAACGAAGAATGAATTGAGACAAAGAAAACCCAACAACGACAAACTTTCGTAAACAGCCAAAATTATCTTTATGATTTCAGGATGCAAGAGTTTTTTTAAAAGGAGCGTGAGGAGAAATCTAACCTACTCGTGTCGGGGGGCTAGAAATTGTCCGATCGACCAACACCATAGAAACCAGTGCCAGTACTGTCGTCTCAAGAAGTGCCTGAAGATGGGCATGCGGCGGGAAGGTATGCATTGTACTGACCTTTCTTCAAATTTATTAAATACTTTTACAATAATTGTATGCATATAGGTATATAGTATGCGTATGGTCCACGATTCTCGAGTCAAATTACCCGAAAAATGAGAAAAAAAGAAAAAGAAAAAACAAAAAACAAAACGTTGAATTATAATTCATTATTATTGTGATTATGATACAGTACTTTCAATATGAACCTGTATCAGTGCGTACGTAGGTGTACTCCGACTCGAGAGTGTTGGCTCATGAAGATCGACTTTTATGTGTAATACACTGAAATTCCGAAGAATTAAGGGAAATATAATTTCCAACGCGATTCCGTTAAGAGTAGCAGTTCAATCCACGGTAAGAGAATGTGGATGAGAAATGTGAAATTGAAACGTTTGGTATAAATTTTCGCTGAATTATGAATTTTGTAAGTTTCCGGATTCGGAAAGAAGAAAAAAGAAACCTCACTAACGGGCAAATTTGGACAGGACATCGAGAATTAAGATCCGTTTAACTTACAACCTAAATCGCGGTATTAGCATGGTGAGGAAAGGAAAAGAGAAAGAAAAAAACGTCCCTCCTCATCCTGCACGCAACACGCGCGCTATTAGATGCAACAAGTATATATACATATATATATATATATAGAGATAGATACATATATAGATATATGAATCTATATATTGCATAAAAGGCGAGCGCGGGTACGCGCGTGCGCGCGCGCTCAAACAAAGCCTAACCTAAGTTATAATCCACAACTCATACCAACGCCGACACCATCTCGCGGTGAAAAACATAAGAAGAGGGGTACTTCTTTCTTCGAGCAAACGTATGCGACGAAAGAAATGGAGGAATGAAGAAATGAAAAAACGAGGAACGAACGGCACTGACTATAAACATTTAATTGGGAGGTATTATACGTACTGCGGGAATAAAGAGGAAAGATAAGAGGGATGAAGAGAGGGCGGAGTACGGCGTATGGCATGATGCGTGGCGTGTGGTGTGGAAAGGAAGGAAGGAAAAGTTCTCACGCCATCCTCCTCTCCGTTTCGCTCCTCCACGCTACTCTTTCCCTCCCTCTTTCATACTTCGCTTTAGCTTCTTTCCCCCTGCGGAATAGCGTTCGCTTCTTTATTCCTGACTTGATTCTTCACGGTTCGATAAGATCTGACCTTGTTAAAATGCAGTATAGGTATAAGACAGACACGCGTCTTCTGGTATATTGCATACAGAATATAACATACTATACCGTGTATATTTACCGCGACTTTAATGACTTTTGAAAACAATTTTTCGGATCAACATTTTGTTCTCTCTCTCTCTTCGAACTTCACTGTTTCTAAGTCACGAGGTCGGAGAGTAAAAGTGTCTAAGGATTTTTCGAACCCAGGTAAATCTCGAATAATTGACATTTTCGTTTCTACTCAAATCGAAGAATAATTCGATCCTAAATATGGTGGATTCGATATTTTCATGCAACCGAAACTAGGTATGAAAATTGAAATCAGATGAAAATTGTAGCTCCGATACCTGCAGCCGACATGCCATGCCGTTCATAATTACAATACGAGTGTCTATATGGGAGAAATGAATGAGAAAAGGAAAAATGAAATGAAAAGGAAGGAAATTCGAATGAAAAAGAAATACGAAATGATCGTACACAGTTGACAGGTGGGTGGGGCGGGGAGAGAAAAAAAGAGAGCTGGTTCCCACAGACTTGCAAAGATACCTGCACCTACTGTTGTGTCGCGAGTTATTCTGCGTTGTCACAGCGACATCCGTCCATTATATGCGAGGAGAATTTCTGCCCCGTTTGATAATAATTTGAGCTTGCTAGTTCAGCTCGGGGGCATGTAAAGAGGGCCTTATAGCTCCTCTTATACACTTGTATACTCTTATACACTTATATTCTCGTACTCCGCGAACGCGAGGATCGTCCGTGGGGTGGTAGATGGGGGGAGAAGACGTTGGTCCGAGGTCATTGAGGTGCATGACCTTACCTCAGGCCCCTTCTTCCTTCCGTAGGCCCAGAGCCCCAACCGGCCCCGGGCCCTCACGCTCGAGGCGCAGGATCATACGCACGAGATTAACCCCAAGCAAAAATAGGAGATAGAGGGGGGAAAAGAATTTTCAATGAAAATTTTCAAAATTCGTTCGACTAGCACGCTCGAAAAATCATTTTGAACCAACGAAACGAACAAGATAGTTTGTATCGTCCATTTTTTTGTTTTCGATCTTTGATTGAAGCAGATTAGAATTTCATACTTGTGAGAATTGTACTTGCCGGTTGTTTTTGTTTATCTGGTATACAGCGTAAATTCACAAATCAAATATAAAAACAACCGATTTTAGCATACCGATTTTTCCACCGACTGGATCGTTCAGATCTATTCATTTCAGCTCGTGATCTGAAGAGCAGAAACCCTATTCCATGAAATTTTCAACACAAAACGCCGAACTCTGAACCGATTTTAGTAGTCTGCAAATATCGATACATAATTGTTAATTTATCGCCAACAACCGTAATCGATGATTTCGCTTCCCCTCGACGATATTTAGTTCGACGAAAAAATTAGTAACCTCGCGAATTGAAGATAAAAACCGCCGATTTTCCACCTGATTACAGACATTAGATAATAGAAATCGCAACATTTCAGCTCACGAATCAAGATCTCAAATATAGAGACGGTAAACAATGAATTCGAAAAAAAGAACAGCGATTTACAAACCGATTTATTCCGGTGAAAACCGTAAATAACGATTTCTTATTCTTCTTATTTGACAAGAAGATATTTAGACTCTGAACAAATCGACGATAACTCAGATTCGATTATACATTTTTTTTCGGTAGAAACAAAAAATTATCAATCGATGGTTGATTGATTGATTCTGTAGACTTAAATACAGACACAATCTACTAAGCAGCAGCAAAATGATTTCCCGGTTTAATCATAATGCTCTTCCTCCCAATCACGAACTATTTTATAGGCCTTTTGTCCTATCGATTTCATGTATTATCATTTAACCCCGAAAGATTACAAGGTAGATAGATAGGTGGGTATAGCCGGGGTAGGTAAGCAGGTAGGTAGGTAGGTATATAAACTGTGTAAGCCAGATACGAAGTGGAGGGGTACGTCGGTTGACTATTAGTCGTATAATAACCGATGAAAATTAGACATTGTGTTTTCCTGCTTTGCTGAGAGATGATGATCTCTCGAGTAGTCTTGTATACAGGGTATACACAATGTACAAGGGGATAGAAGGTTGATAAAAAAAGAAACGAAAAAGTGGAAAAGAAGAAAAAAACGAAGAAAAATAAAATCAGGGATCAGACGACGGGGGATTCGAGATACCGTCGATCGAGATTGCCGATATTACCGACGACGAGGGTCAGGATCGTGACTTTAATCAATTAGCGTATCCCCCTTCCCTACCGTTTCGCCGTTTACTCCCGAACCAGGGAAAATCGGTTCGCAAACTATTCAAAGACATTGGCTAACGATAGCAGCTAGAAATCTCGACTGATTGCACCGCGATCATCAGAAAATTTGTGCAACAAAAAAAATTTGAGTTTTTCTTTCCCTACAATCGCTCAACTGGAATATTCTCCCGACTCTTCCGCACTTCCATACAGGGCTGCCGAAGAGGGAGCGAAAAATATTTTGGTTTCTACAAATTTTCAAGCCACTAGATATCAAAGTAAAAATAAATATGGAAGTTCAAATTTTTGTAAAAATGAAGATAATTCGTTATATATGTATGTACAAACTTTCCTCTATTATACCAAAATCGAGGGACAAAAAAAAACAATGTTGTTTGTTAGGTACTGCGGTTTTTTTTTTCCTACGTTTTTATCGTTTCATTCGTTCACCGAGCAAACAAAAGAATATAGCATACTATGCATATGCATATGTGGTATGTATACCTATGCGTATTAAACGCGGCCGTATACCTGCTGCTATAAGAGAGCAAGAAAGAGAGATAAATAACCGTAATTTTGCTGTTGAGGTCTGCATTCAGAAAGTCATTATCAAATGACCCAAGTATAGGTACATATCTACCTATATATGCTATACGACGTGCATGCCGTTATAATTGCGTGGGCGGTCTCCACGCGTAACTCATGCAATAAAATATGTACCTCGGAATCTATAGCTGAAAAGAATCCGGTAATATTTCCACAATAAATGAAAAAAAATGACGAGACAAAAAAAAAACTGCTCTCGCTTGACTTTTTTTCTTTTTTTTTTTTTTTGGTTCTCTTCGTTTTTTCCTTAACGTGTCTCGTCATTTCGTTCTTTAGCAAGAAAACAAGAAGAAAAAAGTCAGACAAAATTGAGAACCGGAGAAAGAAGGAGAAATGAAATCGATCGGTTCAACGATATCTAGATCCTCAGTTCTGGGTCTTATCCTGGGCCTGGTCGCGACGTCTTACGTAGGATACGTACCTCGTATTGTACGTACACCTACGTACCAATGTAGTAGGTAGTACCTACGTACGTTGGGCTCCCGCGCAGTCAGAATGTGAAAGTTCACGAGCTACTCGACCGCGGTCTGATATACCTACTCCGTCCACAATTATTAAGACCATGTAATTCAGGCCCCAGGTTTATACCTCCGCGCTCCGTGGTTATATTATACACATACCTCTACCTCTACCTCTTACCTCTACCGCTACCTCTATCTCTATCTCTACCTACCTACCTACCTACCTACCTACCCACATCTCTACGTTGAGTTCAAGTCCAGGCAAACTGGAGGCCAATACAACGCTTTTTTTCAGAGGTAATACAGTATAATAAAATATTACTGTATACGACATAGCGCGGGGTGGGGCGGTGCGAAGGACAGGGGGGGGGGGGGGGGGGGGCAGACGGATGTGATACAGCACATCGATTACTTTCTTGCCACTACTTCTATTATTCACTGAAGAATTGTATCAATTTGATTTTTTTCTCTGCTTTTTCTTTTAAACTCCGAAATTTTTGACAGTCCATATATATTAAAAAAATTGTCCTACCAATTTTGGTTTTCTTACCTAATTTATATTGATAAATCGAGAGAATAAAGGAAAGAGAAAGAAATAAGAAACGCTGATTTTATATGCACGGTATAGAAGTGGAAATGATTTACAAAACGAAACCGCGTATGTGTATACATACATATGAATGAAACGGTTTATCAATTTTCTTCGTTTCTACCTAATTTATCGACGATTTTCGTGTCGGAGAACAGGAGACGCGGGGGCGGAGCGAGGGAGAGAAAGAGAGCGAGCTAGAGACGCGCGGGGGATTATAGTATGTAGTTTGCAGCGTAATGTATATACTATAGATAATACAGTTACGCGAGTAGACAACAAGCGAGTGTCCGGTTGAGCTAACCGTGCGGTGCGGTGCGGTGCGGTACGGCGCGGCGCGGTGCGCTGCGCTGCGCGCGAGCTCGGAACTTACCTCGTGGGACGCAGGTGGGTGCTATTTGCATCGGCCGTCCGTCCGTGCGGCGCGGCGCGGCACAGCACGGCACGGCGCTCGGTGTAATTACTGCCTTCTCGAATCCATTCCAATTCCGTAGCCGTGCTGGCCGCGGTAGAAACGAGCCGCTCCGAAGTTATACATACTACAATCATAGAATGATAAGAATGATAAAGAAAATATGCCAACTTCACGTCGCGGAGACCGGATCTACGAGGCGGTTCGCAACCTCTCGGTAGATTAGTCAAATTTGTTGAACAAATTTTCGCGATGTTTTTGTAGGTATTGTGATGATACCGGAAAAAAACAATTGGCGGAAAGGGGGGAAGGGGGGAAGGGAAGGGAAGGGAAGGGAAGGGAAAGGAAAGGAGTTGGACTAGCGCAAGGTATAGGATCGTAGGTAAAAGATGTAATAATCTTGGGGCAGGATCGAGGTCCTGCGTACGCGAGAAGCTCGACTAATTTATAGTCTGATCCTACGTTGATAATACTACTTGTATAACCTCCCAAGAAGAAAGCAAAGCCGTATTTATCGGGTCAAAGATCTTTGTCACGCGGCAAAACCCATACACAGAGATACACACGTACATACAATATCTATATATACGTATGTATGGATTGAAGTATAGTCATGTGTGCCTCTGCGTGAGTTTTTAATTGTGTGCCAGTACAGTACACAGGGATATGGAAATTTGCAAGTGTTTAAAAGTTACGAATATTATACATCTATACCTCATGCCTATGCGAACTATAAGAACGTAACCTTATTCGGCATACTCCGCTATTCTGACTCGATCTCTCATACTCAGCCTCTAAATAACTGAACTCGTTTATATTATTGTCTCGTATAGGTACTTTGTGCCGATCAAATCTATATCTTTTGTAGACACGGAGAACGCTACAAGTTATCGAATCGGAGAGCAGGAGGGAGAAAAAAAAAAAAAACTAAAGAAACTCGAGAAGCTAGTTTTCAAAAATCGTTGTTTCTTTCTTGTTCTTCTTTTCTGTTTTGTGATCTAAGATTGATCACTTACTACGTCAGGTCAGGGTTTGTTTTCGATTGAAATTTTAGTCTTCCTCTTACATACCGACTATTGAACAATTTTTCATCCCTTTCCCAATCTCCGTATCTTCCGGTTGATCATACTTTCAAGACGAAGGATTTCTTGCGAAGAAGTGAAAAATCAAAAATTGACGATTTCTTCCTTATACAGAGAAGCTCCCCGGCGTGGGGTTAGGATGTGGGCAATGAATGTGGCAAAGAAGGAAAGCAGATATTAATAACACCGAGCGTATGATTGTGGGCAACTCCTGCCGCCCGCCTCTCGAGAGTCTCCGCCAGATCTTCTTTCTCTGGCTCCTCGCCATCCTCCTCCACCTTCCTTAATGCTACTCTCGACGAGGGGTGGAGACGAGAGGAGAGCGAAACAGTGGAGTGGGGCGATAGGGGGAGGGAAGGCGCGGGGAGGGGAGAGGGCCTATACCTCGCCATGCAATCCGGATAGGCGAACGGGCAGAAAACCAGCGAGGGCCCCACTGCGAGCGAACAACACCGTGGGAACCTCGGCGGACGGCCCGGGCCCTGGACTGGCATGGCCTGGACGCGTGTGACCTTGTAACCTCTCGCCCGACCTCTCTCTTTCTCTGACTACGTATGCTCCCCTCCCACACTCCCTCCCTCTGGCCCTTCTCTCCTATACTCCTACTACTCCTTCGTATTTTACACATCCAGAGGAGCAAACAACCGACTAAGTACATATATGTATATAGGTACCTATATATCAAATCTGTGATGAGCATGTGATATCCAGCTCGCGCCGGAATTTTGTGCCGAGGTAAAAGAGACACACATTGGGAATTTCGCGGCAATTCTTAATACCGATCGAAACATAATTTCATAATTTCATCAGACTATGATCCATATACGACCATAAAATTACCGCAAAAATAATACAAATCTGAGAAATTATCATGTTCTCGACGACATTGTATGCTTTGAAAAACGAGAATCCACCTGCCGGCGGTGAGCGAAAAAGAAGAATAATGAAGTCAACGAAATAAATTTTTTTAAATGATCACAATTACGTGAACGGTAGCGTTTGCCCCCTGAGGCGCGCAGAGCAAGTCTCGTACAGATGTCTTACATCTATAGGTAACTGCATCGTGGGATGCATAGGATGAATATGAATACATTGACGGCGGTACATATTGTGCGGATTTACACCGATACTTCTTCTTATTTTGAAAAGACATTTTTCTGTTCTGCAATCTTCAAATTTTGAGAATGACTTTCTACATTCCGTTCCAACTTTCATTTCGTTGAGTTTTTTTCTCTCTTTTTTTCTTGTCGCTTGTTATTTTATGTGTTTCTTCGATAATCGTTATCCGCGTCGCGGTATTGGTCAATTTCGATAAAAATTACCGTGAAAAACTACCTCCGTATGTATTTATAATACTGCGAGATCGATTCCCGGGCTATTAATTCAAGCCGAAAATTGTTACCTTCGTGTATAGGTATATATACATCGTGATGTATCCTGCAAGTATAGATAGGTGAGTGTATGTATGTATGTATGTATGTATGTACCTTACAATACACTACGTGATCGAAAATCGGTAAATATAGGTTTATATCGGGTAAGAAAAAAAAAAGCAGAAGGACAATAATAATAAATAAAAATTAATTCTCCCACAGGGAAATAATCGCGAGATGATTTTCAGCTCGAGAAACGAGAGGCGATTCCGATTTCTCTCGCAAATCTCCATACCGACGTATACCTATAGGAATAAGAAAAAGAGTGAAAAAAAAAATGGGAGACAGGTAGAAAGAAAAGGGAGAAGAAAATGGGTCACCTTGAGAGAGGGAGGTGGAAAGAAAACCATCCGGCAATCAATCCTCACCGACAATTGGATTGCAGCAAAATTCAAAATCTTCCTGAAATTCACGATCTCGGAAAAAAAAATTAACACGCGTTCGTCTCCGAAGTTTTCCTCTTGAGACCAACACATGCCAGATTTTTGGAACTCATTTGCGAAACCGTGAGAATTTCCGAATCTAAGTTCGATTCGAGACTTGGGGGGGGGGGGGGGGGGGGGGGGGGGGATTTTCGCTAGTTTGATCCACCTCTGGAAAATAATGATATTGAAAGTATTCCATAGATGCATGCGCTTGTGCGGGATATCGTTCCTGCGATTTCATGGAACACGAGAAACGACTTTTAAAATTTACGAAGGATAGGTGCAGAAACGAAAAGGGAAGAATGGAGTGTGAATAGTATATTCTGGATGTATACGATACGTAGAAAGTATGGATATTTTTGAAAAAAATCTCGCGAGAGGTAGCTACTATACTCTATTATATGCACCTTTTATATGGCGTGTTAGCGCGCGGTTTGTGGCCCTGAAAAATCGAAAAAGAAGCAGAAGACGAAGAAGAAGAAGAAGAAGAAGAACCGTATGTTCGTTTTCTCGGTATGCATACATGCGCTGTTGTTTTTGATATTTTTTTCTTCGTGTCTTCTTATTTCTTCTCCGTGAGACGAAGGTGGAAGAAGATGGCGGTAGGGGGAGTGAAGGGAGGCCCCGGAGTCTGGAGTTGTACAACATTGCGTTACGTCATAGACCGCTTTTAGATACCGGTAAGATCTTAAAATCTTTAATGATCACTTCGCCACGGTCGCGGAAGTATAAGGAAGGTAATACCTCCATAGCTGCAGGTTTGTGTAGCTATACCTATACCACATGTATACCTAAATAAGTACTAAATATTCTCAAAAATCATGACATATAGGCATATGTACACGTAGAACGTACGGTATTGAAACATATATACTATACAAGTACATACATGTATACACCGCGTTGATTATACGGCGCGGCGTTAAACTTAGCACGAATAGAATCCCAACGTAAGGTATAGAGATCCCCATCGAGGCGATTCGTAAAATCTTTTGACGCGTAGAATCTTGCTCAACTTTGCGTAGGAACAACACTAACTCGTGTCTAACATAGATCCCGTGAAAACCGCCGGATGAGGTTAGAGTAGGTAGGCAGGTATATATATATATATTATAGTAACGAACCGCAGATGAACTCCGGTTGCGACGAAGACAAAAAGAAGAAAGAAAGAAAGAAAGAAGCGAAAACGTAAGAAAAAGTATCACCTGCACTTTTCTCCGGCGGTTCGGCAGGATCGAATTGAGTAGGTCATTGCCGTATCGCGCGGAATGTGAACGATCGTGAAACGATGAGATAAATTGGAGAAAGAAGAAAAAAGCTCATCAGGGAAACTGCAGTGGATCGTGTTTTATCACAGAAATACAGCGAGAAGAAATATACCTGCTTGGTTGGTGCGAGTGTCGAGGCTGATCGGACATAAGTGTAAGACCGGGAATTCAGTGAAATGAAATCATGTAGGTAAACCTCGAGCTGGGTCTGGACAGGGGCGACTTGGTAGCGTGATCAAGTTGCTCAAGTGCAGACGGAACGTCGTGGTCGCGTCACGTGAATTTCTTTCGTCAACCGACTCGAATGTCGCAGGTTTCCGTAAACCGTCGGTTACCGTCAAACGGAACAGGGATCGTTCGACTCACGGTGTAGGCAGCGTGTCTGCTCACGATACGTTTGACTCGTACCATTTTTCGAAACCTAGTCAACATCGTCTATGACCTCAGTCTTTCACAAACAGTTGTAGAGTGAACACGTACAATGGTTTGAGTCCTCGTCGTTGAACATCTTATCCAATACTCAATGCTCTCTCCTGACCGTGTCACTCCTAACCCGTTTGGTTCGACGATTTTCTGTATGTTGGCGATTGTCAACAACCAATTAAGGGGCAACTGGAGTCGCCGCCGGCAATCCAACCTAGCTAACATATAGGAATAGTTATTTCTCGTGAAATCCGATCGAGGTTCCGAAGACGTAAAACACTCGGCGGCTTTCTGCCATCGTACTAAACGAATCCTCCAAGTCTCATCAAAATCGATCATCGAATCGATCACAAAAATTTACGATTCTCGTTTCCGAAACGGTTTCCGTACATTTGAGACCGCGACTTCGATTGCCAATTGGAACAAAAACGGAATCGAGCCACGAGCTATTAAAAAATCACCGAGCAGAGGGCCGGGTGAGTTGAAAATCATCAGCAGTCGTACCAAATTGATGGAATCAACGGTCAGCAATTGTGATTTTGGTGTAGAGACGACACCTATACCTTGCTCGACGTCGCGCGACATGCACGACCATGTCGCCTGAGTATAGACGCAGCTTTATAGTCGTAACAGATATCTTTGGCTCAACAATTTCATTTCTTTTCGTTCTCTATTTTTTCTTTATTTTTTTTTTCTTTTTAACATTGTACCGTCCATGAGCACTGACTACTGGCCTATTGACCTTCTAGGTATGTGGGTCGTATTGTATACAACATGTATGTACATACATTGGAGAAATTGTAGGTGGATGGATACAGGGAATTTATAGCCAGACCGGCCCAGGCCTCTCTCTCTGCCTCTCTCTCTCTTTCTTTCTCTCTCGCGTTCGGTATATCTTTCTTTCCAGTGTAATTTCGTATCTGTTTATTTTTTTTTAGTAATAAATAACGTTGATTTCCAATTTATCATAAAACCTCACGAGAGAATTGATGGAATATACTTCCTATCGTATCGTCGTTACCCACGATTTCCATTTCTCTATACGATACAATTTTTAAATCGCGATTTTATTTTATCGTTAGTAACTAGTCAATGGAGTTAGAAATTTATGTTAAGAAAAAAAACCACGCTGCTTGCTTTTTCCGAAATTCAGTAGAGCGAGAATCGTGCCGCCGAAAACCTGCAGCTGGGTCGAAACGTACTTAAAAATAGAAGTGAAAATTGTGCAACTCTGAGTATTGGGAGCCAGGGTGAAATTTCAATCCCATTTCACCAAGCTCGAAAAATAGACTAGTTCATGAAATTCAGATGGTGAGGGTTATTTCTCGCGTAGATCGAATCCTTGAATGAGTGAATCCGCGTCCGAACTAGCATCGCAGCTAGCTTGACGAGATGTAATAAACAGTTATACAGTCGCGCATATTTGCATTATTTATGTAAACTTGCATGTGTAAGTTCCAGGTTTCCCCAGATACAGGTGTGTGTGCGCATAGGTATGCAACACGATCGTAAACGGAGGATTTTACGGGATGAGAAATTATCAGAGTGATTGGATCGACAGAGAGGGGGCGGAAGAGAGAGAGAGAAAACTTGAACAAAAAAAGGAAATACGAAAAACTTAGAATTAGCATTTCGAATATCGCGCGGCGGGACCCCCTCAATCACGTGTGTCGTAATACGTTTATTATTAGACACGGACTGGAGACGTATGGAGGTACGGCGTGTAAGATTAATCGTTATTTTCAGTGTTTGTAATTATTTTGAGTGATGCGTGAGCCCGGTGATGCTGGGGGTCCGTATACCACGAAGACCGGGACTCTTTATTGTGTAGGAGACTAGCTCCTCTTCCCTTTCCTTTCTCTTCTCTCCTCTTCCGCTCTCGCCCTCTTCTCTCCTCTCGCTCTTTTCTCCACTCGTACATATATGCATGCCTCGTGACGGCCTCCGAAAGCGATAGCTCGCATCTTGAGACTCTATAGCGACCATCAATCTATGTCTTTCGAGAACTGAGACTCAGCTATACGGCCTCGCCGCACCTCACCTCACCTCACCTCACCGTCACGTGTTACCTGTAGCATCTTCAACATCTACGCGGACCCCATGTGGCCCGGAACACGCATAACCGAAGCCAAAAGGGCCGCAAGTCGCCTTTATTTCTTCCTCTTTCTAATATTTCCTTCAATATTTACTATTGAAAATACACTCTTCATTTTCAAACGGTAATTATCCGTCCGTAAAACAAAAATTTGAAACAATATTTCATTCAATAATTGACGGCGGACACCGCTCCGCTCTCCCGTTACGTGCATTTCGGAGGTTCAATTCACAATTAACGCTTCGTAAACCGTCAAAGACCTATATTTCATTAAAATCTCTCGCAATGCTCATGCATGAATTATCCGCCACCTTGAATCACGTATATCGTATTTTTAGGTTAAATTTGCAAAGAGCTCTCCGAGAACCCGCTAGAAATCAAATGTCATTGAAATCTAGTTAAAAAATTCGGTTCGAAATTGTCAGCCATCTTGAACTGCATGTTTCGAGATTGAATTTGTTGTCTATCTTACAGCAGAAACCAGTCTAGAAACAAATTAATAACAGCTTCTTCGTGATATTTTTTGACATTTGGCAAATACATTTTGGTCCCGATGAAATTAGCTCGATGTACAGGATGATTCAGGTCGAGCGACATACGCTTTGTGGATTATAGATCCTTCGGGAAATTCTCGAGCGAAAAGTCCGTGCCAAAAATTTCTGTGATCGATGATTCTCGAGCTACAGAGGACCCAGCTTCACCTATCACAGAGCTTGTATGCGCGAGCGAAGCACGGCAGGACTTGGATGCGTCAGTGAACACAGTCTTTGCACACTGACGTATCAGCGTTGTGATTCGTTCACTTAAATACTCTCTAATTTACAAACAATTGGTACCAGGAATTTTTTTCCAAAGGACTTTTCGTCTGAGAATTTCTCAAAAAATCTACCAACAAAATGTGTCCCGCTCAACTTGAATCACCCTGTATACAAAAAATGTAGACGTGCATTCTGAATTGATTGGTTGGAATTCTGATACTATAAGTTGCAAACCGGCTACCGGCCACAGGCTACAGGCAATCATTGCAGAATAAATATATACCAACTCTCACGGGGAGGTGGATAGATAGATAGATACATAGATAGATAGATAGATATTGATGTGAGATCTAGTCGGCTATCAACTACGTAACGGTACCAAATCTGCATCTAGCCGTGTAGAACCTGCAGCGCCTCCTACTGCTGAAGATGCCGATGCAAATGGAAGAGAAAGAAAAAGAGAAAGAATTTGATTCGCGGATGGATGATACTTCTGCGTATCCACCATCCTCCGTCATTATCCACCAGCTATTGGCAAGGGAGATAATTATCTCTCGTTTATAATTATCAGGGTAGATACTGCGAGAAATTGGACAGCAAATCAGGACCAAGTGACGGATAAAGGTGTTCCTCGGTAATCATCAACAGATTGCGAGGCGAACGAACGCCGGGCATGTACGAAAAAATCGAAGATCCGGTTAAACGGGAGAAATCTTGCACTTGATTGCGCAACAGGATTGTAACGACGCGAACCACGAGTCGATGAACTTCCCACTCATCGCACTAGCTTCGGTATTCGAATCTGCTCGTTGAACACCAAAGATCACACGATCAAATGTTTTAATTGATTTGTGGATACAAGCGTAAATAACCGTGCATCGGCTACGTACGCGCTTCAAATCTCATCGACGTAGCACAGGATGAACAGGTTAAATTTTCAGGACTAGGGAAAGATGAATCATCTGGTGATTGGTTCATCCAGACAATTAATGTATTGTAACACATGTTTGTGTCGACGAGTAACATTGAAGTTTCGAGAAGACATACGTTGATATGTCCGACAATCAACTTCAGGTACAATTATCACCTGAAAAATCTCCACCACATTTTCATCCTCCGATTAAATTGCAATGTAGGTACTTAGAAGTGAGTTCTCGTCCATGTAACGACACTCAAATGAGTACGATCTCGGGTGACTGTATGCAGTAGATGATACATCTACCTTCGCACGTCGGTATGATGAAGAAAGTCGCGTGTATCAATGTTGTGTGCATTGCACGTATTAATGTGAATATGTATTTGTACGGATGGTGTAGAGATGTGCCAGTAGAGAAGACGAGTCCTCCTCTTCCGCTGGTTCGTTTGCTCGATCGTTCGTTCGTTCGTTCGTTCGTTCGTTAGCTCCGTAGCCCAGAGTTGGACGACTGCAGGAATCCAGCGTTTCCCAGCGGGGCGCCTGCCTGGACTGGCCTCTATGCCGTCCTGGGGCCCCGCGACTGGCCCGACGACCACCTTCCTTGTCCTTCCTGGCGTAAGGTACTCCGTACGAACGCACATATCTGGGTAGAACGTCCAGATACGGTACATGGACTACCAGAGTCTCGTTCAATACCCTTGCCAGCGAAGAAGTCCTTATTATATCTGCGCACATGTGTTGCATCCAGATATACATAGGCAGGCTAAAATTACACTCTACGTTGTGTATCGGTACCATAGTAGGTAGCTTTTACCTATATAATTCCATATCCAAGATACGTAATCGCATCCATCTTTCATCTCGGAAGAGAGATCGTGTCATCTGTCGGCTTTGCCTTTATTTTCATCGTCATTATCATCATCATCATCATCGTCATCGTCATTACCATCATGATCTGGAGAAATTTTCTTTTAATCGAATATAGACTCGTCTTCATCTAGACACAACTGATCCGTGAGGTATCATCGAATTCTCATTTTCATGAAACTCTGCACCCAGATGTCAAACTATAAAATCCAAAGTGGCCTATCCAATGTGACCGACGCACAAAAGTGACAGCAAAAAAAGTAAACTTAACGATGATTCCGGTCCATCGAGCATTCCTGCAAGTTTTTCATCATTCTCTCCAGTTACAAAGTTGATATGGAAGAGTCTTGATTTCTAAATATTAATATCTTAATTTTACAATTCACCGTCAATACATGATGTTTCCTTATGGCCGGTACGTACAACAGTTTGTGATTGATACGAGTAATAAAACCGAGTGTTAAATCTTGCGGTGTAAATATTCATCTGTCGAAGTAGGTATTACTACTACTTCAGCTGTTCCGCGATCCTCCTTCATGCAGACGATGGTATGTCGCATGTTGCGGGTAGATATACTCGTATACTCATTGCACAACGACATATGGGTATAGTGGTCACGTATTTGAACACCAACCATTGAAATAATCTAACGGTTTCGCACGTTGTATTTTACGTCGTGACTGAAGGAACATAACATATAGTATATTTCCCACTTTACTCTTTCTCTTGCTCCCTCTCTCTTTCTCACACTCTCTCTCCCTCTTCGATTCACCATGACGAATAGAGGATCCAGCATGACAAAATTCGATCATCTTTTCCAATTCGAAGATGAAACGGAGAGAAACGGGAGCTAACAATTCTCTTGACGGAACTAAGGATACAATATGAAAATAACGGAATTTCATTGGCGACAAGGTACCTTGCACCCATCTTCGAACGGCGCTGACTTGAGTCGTTGATGCGTGTCATAGGCGGCGTAGTAAACACACCGACGTATACTAGCAGGAGGAATTGAGGTGGATAAGGTGGAGAAATAGGTAAAAAAAAAGAAAAGAAAAGAAAAGAAATATCCGTTAAGCGGTACCTAGGCGGAATGTGGAGGAGTGCATCGGCGACGACGACGACGATTCGCATGAGTGCAAAGGATGATCGGTTGCATATAAGCGCGAGATAAACTTACTACTGCTACTACGTGAACATAATACCCCGAGATGAGTAACAGTAGAAGAAGACGACGCATCTGTTCGAAAATAGAGAAACGAAAATTTAGTAACCGAACATGTAGCCTCGATGAAAAATGACACATTCATGATCATACTATAGGTAGCCGGTGTAGCTTTTATCTTCTCTTTTCTCTTTTTTCTACATATACTAGCAGCTGGTTTGAACCTCATCTAACCTAACCTAACCTAACCCAACCCAACCTAACCTAACCTAACCCATCTGTGCTGACCATATACTCGATACACACAACCTTTTGGCTGCGAATTATCATAATTTATGCCGGTTTGTGGAAGAACGCGGACCCACAAGCAACATACCAGAAATGCGAAAGGATTCCGCGTATACAGTAAAGTACTACAAACCTCTTTCACATTCTTATGCCTCGAAACGTTAACCTTACGATACATTTGTATTATTCCTTTTTTTGTTTCTTTCCAATTTATGCGGTAACCTGAAATTTTTTATATAATAGATGATGAGCGTAGGCGTTTTCAGAGCGACGATCTTATTTGGTCAGGTAGTTTACTCATTTATATCGGATAATGACAAAGAGACATGAATCCGTAGACTGGAGACATTTTTATGAAACATATTCTCTGCCTTTCTGTTCCAGCTGTCCAACGGGGCAGAGTGCCACCCTCGCAGCCCTCGATCGCAGGACTACCCGGGCAATTTGCACTGACGAATGGAGATACAATGGGTTGCGCAAGTTTGAACGGACACTCGTACCTTTCTTCATATATAAGTCTTTTATTAAGAGCAGAACCTTACCCAACGTCGAGGTACGGTCAGTGTATGCAACCGAACAACATAATGGGTATAGATAACATTTGCGAGCTGGCAGCAAGGCTTTTATTCTCTGCTGTTGAGTGGGCGAGGAACATACCCTTCTTTCCAGACCTCCAAGTCACGGACCAAGTTGCACTGTTGAGGCTAGTTTGGAGCGAGCTTTTTGTCCTTAACGCTAGCCAGTGCTCAATGCCACTTCATGTCGCGCCACTTCTCGCCGCTGCTGGTCTTCACGCGTCACCGATGGCGGCTGATCGAGTTGTCGCGTTCATGGACCACATTAGAATCTTCCAAGAGCAAGTTGAGAAACTTAAAGCCCTTCACGTGGACTCTGCAGAGTATAGCTGTCTCAAAGCCATCGTTTTATTCACCACAGGTGAGTTCCCCCATAAGCTTTATAATTCGTACGATGATTCGAAAATTGCATGGATTGTCAAATTAAGAGAATCGCGGTAGCGTCATCTTGTATGTACAATGTAAGTCGTCGACATGCGTTTACTACGGGTAATTTCTCCAGTAGGTCGACGTCTATATCCGTTATCATGAGAGATTGTTATCAATAATGAAATACATACGTAATACGTTGTACAGCGAGCGCGGTACTACGACGTCGTAGGTTGTTATAAACTGTTATAATATGAAAAATTTTGCATTCTTTTGAAAGAGAGTTTGCGGTTGACTGGTCGCATAGTAGGTACAGTACGAGTATTGAGGCACTGAAGTACGTGTTCGATACAACAACAAGAAAACGAAATGAAGTATCAAGCAATGAAAAATATCTAATGCATCAAGTGATCAAATGCCGATATAATGCATTCCTCGGGTCGTATGTCGTCGTAGATCTGTGAAATTGTGTGCTCAATCAGATCTAATGAATTCATATATTGCAGTGCGCTAAGGTCCGACGACAACGAATTCAATGAAATAACTGATAATGCTGTCAGGTTCACAATTACAATTGAAGAATTTGTACCATAACGCGAAACGGTTATTTCACCTGCCATCAAAGTTTCCACGTATCAAATTATAATGCATGCAGACTTCATGGACCTGATGAGTGGGGCTCTCTCTCTCTCTCTATATATATATATATATATATGGTCTCTTCGTACAATCAGAAAGAGAATAAGCTGGAGACAGTGAATTTCGTTCATTGCACTTCATTGCATTGCATTGCATTCCGTTTTTCCTTCATTACATTTCATTGCAGCGCATGTTGGGGACGAGGCTTCTCTTTCTCTATGTTATATTCTTAATTAGATTGTTAATGGGGTGGTCTACCGTAGGTAAGGTAGGTAGGTAGGTAGGTAGGTGGCTACATACATATCTATCTCCTCTCTGCTAACCAATCTCCTCTACGTTGGGTAACGGCATGGCAAACGGAATTGCATCGCATGCCACATAATCGTGGGAGTGTTTCTCATCCAGATATATATACAGGGTGTTCCAAGTAACATATTCATACGGCCTTGCCGGCTATAAGATGTCTATTTTTTTTTGTATACATGTTGCAACGGCTGTGATGAAATCGGAATACAGTTGAAAACATAAGATTATACAAAAATTGGATCCGGATCGAGTATATTTTCCTCTCCCATTCTCACATTCGAATTGTAAGAAAAAAGCCAAAGTAGACTAGATAGAGATGAAAACGAACCGAGATGGGAAATTTGGACGTAGAAATAGAAGGAAAAAACATCATAAACAAAATACAACGACGCGGGGAAAATGGTAATTGCGTATAGGAGAAAGTGACTAAAACAAAATTGAAGAAGAACGAAAGGGTCAGAGAGAGAGAGAGAGAGAGAGAGAGACAGAGAGGATCAGGGGGAAGAGAAGAAAAAGAATAACGAACCGAAAAGGAGAATGAGGATCAGGATGAGGATGAGATAGTCGTTGAATCTGGACATTAGCATAAACCGAAGAGAGAGCATCCATATACCACGGAAATAAATAGCTAGTCGGTAGTCGCGAGGGGTATCTGCGCAGCAGCTTCGTTTTGCATAGGAAGCTCGTCGTTGTCGTCGCTGCCGCTGCCGTTGCCGTTGCCGTTGCCGTTGCCGTTGCCGTTCGACTTTTCCCCCCCGCCATGCATCGACTATCCAAGAGAGGTGAAAGAAGAGGTATAACGTCGCGGCCGCGACGCGACGTTGGCTAACGTAAAGCCCCGCGGTGTGTATGTACCTACGCGTAGGTATTGTACGTGTGTATAATCTATCTCTACCTACATATTGGGCCACCGCAGCACCGTAGGCCTGTAGGTCCCGTGCAGAGGGGTTCTGCGGCTCTGCGCCGCGCCGTTGCGGGGTAGATGGGGCAGAAGATAGCCTCTGAATGTCGTTCGGCCCGGACACGGTTGTCATCGGAGGCGGAGAACCAGAGGGAGAAGGAACAAGGGTAGGGGCTCGCTCGCTTCTCCATCCACCGCAGTCTAAACTCTAAACTCTAAAGCATTGTCCAATGCAGCCGTAAGCCGGCTAGCTACACGATCGCCACATGCACAGCATTGTTCTATTTCCAAGTCCCTATATCGCACGACGCTGTTATTTGATTTATTTATTCTTTTTTTTTACTCTTTTTATTTGCCACTTTTCTAACCCTTCTTTCTTACGTGCGTCTTTACTCTTCCAGCTTCTTCGATTCCTCCATTCTTTTTCTTTCATGTACTACAGCCATCTATCTGTCTATCTATCTACCGATCTATCTATCCATCTATCTATCTATCTACCTGTAATACTTACATCTACTAGATATTTACCTCGAGCATGACGATGACTGGCGATATTTCTTCATGTACGTCCACATGCATAAAGATTATACGTATATACGTCACACTCTTGGCATCGGCTATATCATATTATACTGAAAGGCACGTACGTAGTTATACATAGGTAGATGAATAGACGGCGTGTAACAGAAACGCCGCGATTGTAGTTCATACACATACAGTATGATGCTATATGGGTGGATACCTCATAGTTTGTACCACGACGTACAGGTATAGGCGCGCGCATACCGCATGGCATGGAAGAGATTTTGACGCGAGGTGCACACCCACAACTGTCAAGTTCCTTTCAGCCATTCACCACGCCGCGGACTGTCAATAGTAATTATACGTAAATTTTATCCCGCGAATGTCGCCCTCCCCTTCTCTCCTTCGCCGCTTCATCACTCCCAATATACTCCGATATACAGAGTGTGTGGAAATAAAATCGATCATTTTTTCGAACGTGGATTTTCGAAATGTTGCCGCCACGGGCGATTATGGAAAAATAGCAGCGCAGCGTGGCGATGTTTAACTCGGTTTGTACAAATTTAGACATATCTTTCCAGGGTTACAAATTTCGGTGGACTCGAATCGTTCAACTATTCTTATATCTAGAAAATCTTCATCCTGAACGGAACCCCTGTGAATCACATTTTGGTATTCAAATATTCGCGTATCGTACGTAACATTGTGAATTCTAGCGAGCAATCACGAAGATTTCTCATACTTATAGGCTTGCAGTGTTTTTCGGAATCTCGATTCTACGATTTTGGAGCGCCAAACAGAAGCCTCAAACATTCGATTGCGTGAGGAGCAAAGAATAAAAGAATAGAAACAAATCACCAGGATCGATTCACGCATTCAGATTTCATTCTGGTTTTAAAAGCTAGCCGGTTCTTTTCTCGTCCACCCTGTATTTCGTATAGCTGTCGTATCTATAGGTATATATAATATATGTACATACATACATATGTATACGTTGAAAACCTGTCTATCGACTCATAAAACGTGCCTACTATACTCGAGGTTTAAGTAATATGGGTTTCGGATTTATTTATACACGTCATGTATCAAATAGCAATTTCTAATTTGAATTTACTGTGTTTTATGATGTCTCCAACCTCGAGTATAGTGTAGATATTAGATATCGCGGGCGAATACGTGATTGAACGTGATTCTCGGATTTTGCGTTGAAAACAAAAACCGAAAAACCAAATACCCGGACGGCAGACAGATTTTTGGAATTTCCGAATCTATTTGTTAGTCATTTTTGCACCTTTTATTGTATTAAACTGCCTCTTCTTCTCCTTCTTTCACGTCTTATCAACAATTCGTGAAAAAAGAAACGAGAATAGAAAGACTCGAGCAGAGCTGCTGACCGTGGGGAGCTAGCTTCAGCTCTCAGAGTGAGAGTGAGATTGACGAATGCCTTAACTGTGACAATTTCGACGCCTGAATGCCGACGCGCGTCTCACGTTTTATAAAGCCACGGGTTTACGCTATACATGCATCGAATAGTGATAGACGCTGATTACCCTTCACGATCGCAGTAAATTTTCTTATTCTTTCACGGTCCGCAGAAAAAGATGAAGATAAAACGAATCATTCCAATTATTGTGAACGATTTATACTGGTACGCGGTTCATCCGCGTTCATTTTCATTCTTGATTTCGCAAGGTCGATTCCATAAAGTGGAGATTGGAAAATGAGCGGCAATTCTTCACCTCTCGGATATATGTTGTTCGAGCTGATATCTACACTTACATCTTTTCGATATCCGGTAATATTTCTCATTAGTCCTCGCTAACAGGTAGCGAATGAACGTTGCCCTGTTTATCAGAGTGGAACGATCTTGAAATCGGATAATATATAATTAATCTATATACCGCTGTACATACTCAGTTACATCATATCAACAGGATTAATCGCGAGTCCCAGAAACCTAGATACGTAGATAATGACAACAGAATGGGGGAAAAACCCAATAGAAATGAAAGAAAACCCGGGATATGGGTTGCAAAAAGTTGTCTTTTTTGTGAAATTTTGGTCAGAAAACAAGGAAACAAATAATAGAGAAGAAATATGATAATGATTATACATGTGAGGGAAAACGGACCGTGCAGGTTCCGAGGCGACCCGACGCCTATGTGCATCGCGCAACGAGTTGCGTTTCGAGGGGTTGATATAGGTATACCCCCCGAGCGTAAAGGACAGTGAAAGGAAGGGATGGTTTCATGACACGAACTGTTATCTGTGAACCCGACTCCAACTCCGACTCCGACTCCGACTCCGACTCCGACACCGACTCTGACTCTGACTCCCGACCCCTGCCCACCCTCTTCCGACATCCCCAGTTACGCATATCTCTCCGACTCTCTCATAGTCGCGGTGAACCTTCCAAGCTTCCAAGCTTCCAAGCTTTCAGCTCTGGCTTTCCATCCGGTGTATTGTATTGCGTAGGTAGCCACAAGCCACTAGCCACTCGGTGGCCCTCGTCTCGCTCGGCTTACAAGTACCTACTTTTATAGAACTTCACATACCTGCGCAAAATTTTTCACGTGATGTACAATTCGTGAAAAACGTGTGGCCAAATGTCATAGAAATGATCAGATCCCCAGATCGTCCGTTCACGGATGATCTCTTCGCCCGGTTATCGAGCGTCACGGTTACGAAGATCGCAGAAATTTGAACGAACCGAACCGAACGCTTTTTCGCGTCTGCACACCAACGGGATAACGAAAAGGATGATCTTTTCGTTCGAAGATCTCTTCTCGAACTGACAATACCTATACCTACGATACAGTAGACCGGCCCCGTGTCCACTTTCATACGGAATGTAAATTTGATTTTGTCCTACTGTATTGTACGGAGGTGAGGGGTGAGAGGCTGCGGTTGTTGGCGTGGATGGAAATTCAGCAACCTTCAAGCCTATCTATCTGTATGCATATCCGTTATCGCCGTATCGCAGGGCAAGGGTTGCGAGGTATTAGAGTAAGCCACGGTATTAACCCCGGAGTTTAATATAAACAGCGTCGTTTACGGTGTGTGTGGGCGGTCGGCGGGGGTGCAAAGGGTGTAGGTGTTGGGGCGGATACCACGTGACGACCGGACAATGCCAACCTTATCGACATCCTAGCTTGCGAGAGACATAACCCTCATCTTTCTTTCCCTCCCTCTCCATTTCTCTCTCTCTCTCTCTCGCTCTCTCTCTCTCCTTCGTTCTCTCTTCAGCTTACGCTTGTGCTTTCCGCGTTTTCACCCATTCGTAAAACTATGTGAAATATTTGAACTCGGAATTTCGGTTATTTGTTCAGTTCACGAATAGTTCTGATTCTGAGCCAATTGTAAGTTGCCCTGCAGTTTGTGTGCGTACAAAAAGAAAGGTATTTCCGAAGTTTATTGTAAAATCTGAAGTAGAACGAAACAGTCACTGCAGTCTCATAAGCCCAGTCGCTCGGTAAAAAATGAATCTGAATATTTTCGATTCTGAGACATATACGATTTTGAGAGAGCTATAAAAATTGATAAATTACGCGAAAGCTGCTGTGACACCGGGACCCGGAGGGATTGTGAAATTGAGAAATCAACCGGGTGGTATAAAAAAATTTGGATATCAGTCACGGGCACGTGGTTGGTAGCGGTGGTGGTTATGCTCGACGATCCGTTCGTTCGGGGTATATAATAGTATAGGGGAGAGTTAGAAACCGCGTAGGTATTAGATATCGTAAAACTGTGTGTGCAGCGCGCTATCCTAAAGCCAAGATATTCTCTCCGTGGCATGCAGATCTCTCATCTCCACTCGCTTCTGGACCGATAATATGTACAACATATATCTATATATATATATATATATGTGTGTGTGTAGCATACGAGAAATTCTACCCCTATATACTCTATTGCGCGTCGCATCGCGGCGCGGTCACCCCCGAAAGTTGGAGGAGTCAGGACACCGGGGCAGCTCCATCCCCAATGTACATGTTTAAGCAGCAGCAGCAGCAGCAGCAGCAGCAAAAGCAGCAGCGGCGGTATAGGAGCGGGAGCAGGAGGAGCGGAGCAGCAGCGGTTGCATAAATGTATAGACATATACACAGATATATATAGATGTATATACATTCTTGATCGGAGAGGAGTTTGCTGTAGCGTAGCTGACTCATACACCCGGTCATGGGGCCAAGCGGCGCGGCGCGGCGCGGTGCGAGGCGAGGCGGTGCGGCGGGGCCACGACACGACCGACGGGCCGCGCAGCGACCCAAGTCGTCGGTTATATCTGTCACCCTGAATATTATTCGAAAGCCTGACAGTGCAATCTGTGAATGCGTTATATTGTCTGCGACGGCACGTGGTCGGTCCCCGCAAGAATCCTGGAACGAGCAGCTATAGGTATACGGGCTAGGATGGGAGAAGACTGATAATAAGACTGAAACCTCCAGGAGTGCGGGAGCGGTGCGTTTTTGGGGAAGCATTGGTTTTTTTTTTTTTTTTTTTTTTTCTTTTACCGCTTTATTTCGTTCTCCATATTATTTCGTTGTTTTCCTTCATCGTCGCTTACCGTAGCACGGCAAATAATTTATATCCCTCCCACATGAACTCAATTGGCACGAGGCAGGTATACCCCGAGCAAACGGAATAACGTCATTTTTCTTGTTATATTCACGTGAGATTACCCGTGTATGAATGGCAAATATCGTTTCATCATCATCGACTTGCAATGCTCCGGACACAATCGGAATTCAATTTTTCATCAACGGCATATGTGATCCCTTACGTAAATGTAACGTTGGAATTCGTTTGCTCTCTGATCGGCATTGCATGCCCTATGTACAGATCGATGATCGTAAATTTTGTGTACGTACGAAATTCCGTATAACGTTTTGACGCGTAGCGAAAAGATTTATCTGAAGATCCATCATCCACCTAACACGTAATTGCGGCGGAATGCCCGGTACAAATAGTCGTAGCACAGCGTAGCATAGCATAGCCTACCATAACCTAGTATAATCAATATAAGAATCTCTAAACAAAAGCGGCGGGATGATGCGAGTACAATAAGGTATATCTATAGCGTGTAAACTTGACGTAGTGTATCAGCCCCGTACACGCGCAAAGTGAGCGAAAGAGAGGAAACCGTATGAGGTCTGTGTTTCCGTTTTTTATCGTCCCCTCCCCCCCCCCCCCCCCCCTTTATTTTTGTTTTCTTGTTTTTTGCCGAGTGAGAGACCGCGACGGATTCTCACTCAATTGGCTAGATTTACCGCGAGACCATCGTATCGCGTCGTATCGCATCCTCGAGAGACTTATAGAGAGAGAGGAGACGGGGGATTTTATTTACGCGTTAGTCGCGTGTTTTACGGCCCCTTTTGACGGGGGCACTACGCTAAATAACAGAGGCTGCATACCCCCCCCTGTAAAAATAGCACCGCGGTATCGGAATTCTAGCAATTGTTGCAGCAGCAGCCCCGCAGCGACAAAGGGCCACCGCTGGCTCCGCACCACATCCAAGAAGATCTCTTCTTTTCTCTCCTCTCCTCTCCTCTCTTCTTGGCTCGTGCCAATACCCTTGGGCGTACGGTCGACTTCCCTCCCCCTCCCCAAGAACCTCTTTGTCGACGGACCAGAGTTTCTTGCTCTAGTGCCCGGGAGCCCGCAGCAAATTCTAGCTTCTAAATACCCCTAAAGGTCTCTTCTCACCTCGAGGAAGACAACCTTCCTGCACAATAACCGCGCGGTACTAACTAACAACGTGCGAATTATTATCTATTTCGCTATTAAATCATAAGCAAACAAACAAACAAGTCGTCAGTAAAGAAGTTATTTTTTTATCTATTTAATTTTTTGTCGCTGTTTTTTTCTTTTTTTCTTTTCAACAATAAGTTTCCCGTGGTTTCGTTTCCTTTTCGAATTTATCACATTCGGCGTATTTATAACGAAAATATAACCGAAAGAGAGATTTTTCGTTGGATCAATTAGCCCCGCGTTTTGTGATATATATATGTATGCATATACGGGTTTCCAAAGTTTTTTGGTATATCGTTTTCGTTTTCGTTTTTCGTCTCCTATTTCAAAGACCGTCACGCGAGACTGGGCGCGGGGTTCTAAATCTTATCCGCGGTACAGTTGTATGGACATACGTACGCGCATAAATCCAATAAAAACGACAAAATGAAAGGCAAAAAAATAAAAATAAAATCCGAGTGAGAAAGCGACTGGGAAGCAGCTAATGGGCGATTAATTTATTGCCCTCTCGAGTATTTCCGCGGCCTTAAAGTATGCACCCCGATACACCGCACACATAACCAAAACGCGTGAGGCTGTGGTATGAAAAGAAAGAATGTGAAGAACCGAGGAGACGCACTTTCGTACATTTATGTACACGTACATAGTACACATGCATACGCATACATATACGTATGCAGTTACGTACCTACCAACGTAAAAAGAATATTACGCGCGCACCGATCGTCAAAACGAGAGGAGAACAAAATTGAAGAAACAAAAAAACAACGAGAACAACAAAGCTAGCACAGAGAACAAAATGACCAAGTGACATGTTGCAGGAAACTAAATAAAGACACTAAAAACACACATTTGTTACTCATTTAAAACTGCTGCATCTTCAGCTGCGGAGAGTATAACCTAGCCACGTAAATTTCTAGTTTTTCGTTTTCACGTCATCGTTTTTCTTTTCCCTTTCTCTATACCTCCATCCTCGAACGATCTTTCATACCGGGGAGGATGAGCAAAGAATTCCGCGGACCAACTCGAGACACATTTGCAATAGCTTTGAATAGCAGAAAAAAAAAGAAGAAAAACAAAAACCAGCTGGGAAAGGCACTCGATTTTTTACGGTGGCACGCTAAATTTCCATATTTTTATCACAGAAATCACGGACGTGTACCTAGCGCGTGTATATATCTTCCGATCAAGTGAAATCGCGGATGGTTGGTTTGGTTGATCACGTTGCCGACTGCAGCAACAAGCAGTTGCAGTTGCCGCTGCTGCAGCAGGTTTGCATGCGCCGAGACCTTTCTAGCTATATAGGTAAATGCCAACTAACACTTTGTGGTAGTTGGTATAACCAAAAGCGCGAGAAGGGGGTTTAATTAATCTGATTTACATCGACCGAATCTGTACCCACTGCCGTGACAGAGGCTGCACATACCTACCCCGTAACTTCCTAATAGGGCTCTCATTAGGGCTAACTGCTCTCCCGAAATGTTGGTTTACTCGACGTAGAGGTAGGTAGTTAGGTTATACAGATTTCTACCTATATAATGCATCTACTGCGCGATTCGTGTTCGAGTTTCGTGCTCCGTGCTTCGTGTTTCGCGTTTCGTATTTAGGTATATACACACATTTGCGGGCGAGAAACAAAGTGACGTATAGTGTCTATCCGTTGAAAACATGTTCGACCGAATGCCGCGTCCGGTACTCGTTCTTTGATTTTTAAAGAAATTTTTCACCTCGGAACTATGGTATCGTATGGAATCAAACGTTGAGAAAAATTATTCGAAACGTGGTTAAAATAATTCCGAATCTCTAAAGGTCGTCGTTTTAGACAAATTTAGATACCTACGTAACTGGAGATCGGTACGCAATTTTGAGACCGAAATGTTTTGTACGATATTTTTTTCCGTCCCTGGACGGACTTTTCGATAAAAAAACAGAATTTTCCCATTTTCAAAAATATTCTAATTTCGTATCTAACGAGGGCAAGAATCTCGGACTACAAAAAATCGCTGGAACCGATTACAATGCAATTTTTCGACGAGATTCTGCATTGAAATAGGAAACCTCAGATGCCTTATGGAAAGTGGTATGCGCAAGTTCCAGTTTCCGGAAAGGGGCAGTTCCATCTCATCAAAACTTGCGAAAAACACCTCGAGAAAGCTTGAATCGTGCGTAAACGAAACATTGAAATAATATTTCGAGATCATCGCTCGTTGTGGAAGGGTAGGTCAGTCGTTGAAATTCCGTGGTGTCTACGCCAGTGGGACGAATGTGGGGTGTAGAGGTATAGCGTGTATAGGAGTTTCAGCGGTGAAGTGTCAGGCCACTGATAAGCCCAAGGCATTAATTTCACGCGGTAGTCGCCCCGGGGCTATGGCGCCCCTCCGGTCTAATACAATTATGTTATAACCCCTTTGGCAACTCTGCAACACCCACCCTCCCTTCTCATTCCTAACGTTTGGACGTATCGCGGTGCGATTCTGTGTGTTCGAAAACGCGGGACGCGTTCCCTTGTTGTGGCATTACGGAATGAATCTTTGCGTGAACAAATAAAAAAAAACAAATAAAACAAACAACAAGGAACAGAAAGCAAGTAATGCCCACTTTTGGGGAATTTTCATTCTCATGCTGTGAGCACATACGATGCAACAGCTCAGCCAGTAGGACTCTGTGATTTGACAAGTTGTGTCAACTGCTCGTTAGCTGATTGTACGAGAGACTGAAACCCATCGCCACGGCCGCCAACTAGACACCGAAGAGAAAGAGAAAGAGAAAGAGAGAGAGAGGAGGAGAGGGAGAGGGAAAGCGCATTTAAACGCGGCTGTAACAATGTGCAGACCATATACCGTGGAGAGGAGCAACAGAGGGTGTTCAATGAATGCCCTTCATTTCCATACTTCACCCGTTGGTCAGCGAGCCGCGGTGAAAGCGACTAACCAGATTATTTAACCCCCGAGCTGGCTAGAGGTAATTCTGTTAATCCATAAAAATTTGAGGTGGGAGAAACGTGAAGTATGAAATCTGTCTCTGTGCGTCCACTTGCGCAAGATGGAAGACGAGAAAATGGATAAGGATTCCGTTTGACATGATAATTAACGCGATCCACGTTCACCGCGACGAAAGACCGTTTCCCGTGCTTTCTTTCTGCAACGCGGTGCGTTGCTACAGCATTGTACGTACCTAATGGAACAAGAGTGTATAAAACCCGCTGAGGTGTTATGTATCATGATCTCCGTAATAAACACTCGTGCGAATGACAGCCGCGGTTCGTTATGCGAGGCACGCGCCACACGGGACACGCGTACTCGTTGATCGACCATGTGCTCGCCGCGTCGCGGCCGTTTTACTCCAGTTAATCTCTGCAGCAACTGTTACTTACTCAACCACCACCACACACGCATACTATAATAAACCACATTGCAGTCAATATAATATACGCCCGCGGTGATGATGATTGTTACGTGACATTTATTCGGATCAAGTTTAACACCTCGCTTCCTCAATTCCTCTCTCTCTTCCTCTCTCCATTTCTCTCGATGTTCTCAGTACTTATGTATATACAGAATGTAAGCCCCGTGTGCGAAAGAACGCGCGGGAAGATACTTTGGTACAAAATTATGGACTTACCGCTCGATGTGAAACAACTCGAAAAATTCTTCATGGTTCGGTTGGGTTCGAGAGTCTTGATCGCTGTTCAAACCTCCTGGAACATAGATGAGAAGAGCGGTATAAGCTGGGAATCGCTTCATGTCTTACAGGATTCGCTTTAGTATAGCATATAGGTACGAGAGGGCAGACCGCCAGCTCGGAACGGGCAAGTGGGTAATTATTAATCGTTATTTTCGCCAATCACGGCCGTTTATCTCCTGGCACGCAATGCCAATTATCTATCCCTCCTGAGCCGAAGACTAAACTGAGAGCCGAGTCTCCAGATCGGAGCGTGCGTTATAAATGTATGGAAAAATAAAATCGTGCATTATTTTACTCGGGTTATAATACGAACGTATAGATAGAGTGTGATATTTTGTTGAAGAAACTTTGTTCTCCAGAGAATTCCTAGACCGTGACCCCCCTGAGTCCGTTGAAGGATCTTTGAGGGGAGTTCAGATTGTATAATCAAAAAATCAATGAGATTTAAGGGAGTGAATTTTAGCGAATGGGCTACCTGCATAAAGTTGCTAACGATATAATTATTTTTTCATTGTATTCGGTAACTCAATAAGCGCTGTTTCAACCTCGTTGAAAAAATTTTCCGTCTCAAGGGTATAACTTCTCACTTTGAACAGAATGGAAGAGAGTGATTCAAATTCACCCTTTCACCGACTCGATATAACCGGGTCCCGGAACTCGACTCAAAGCCACAAAGTTATCGTTGAGCTTAAAAACTCTCCGCGTAACCGAAATCACATTACAACAATAAAAATTATGGAAATCGTATTTGCGAAGAGGTTTTCCACAAACGTCAAACTTGGAAGTTTTGGTTTTGAATGAGGACTCAAAAGATGCGATCTGCGTGTTCATAGTGAAGATTCTCAACGGTTTTTTCGTTATAATATCATTATTGTTATTACTGTAAACGCGGAAACGTATGGAATTGAAAGAGAAAATTTCACCGCTTGACAATAGGGACGAAGTGACGTCGCGATAAAGTAGCTACACACGTATGTAGATATTTTATGTCTGTGTCGGGGGTATAGAACGCGAGGTAAAAGCTAGGCGGCAAAAGTTAGATGCACAATGCGGCCCGGGGTCGGCCGGCAGAAGTAGCTTGAATAAATATCAATCATAAAACGACAGAAGGAAATATTATTTTCATATTTCGATGTATTTCGTATATCCTGAATATGGCATGTACCAATAGCCGACCTGCGAGCACCTGGACTCAACAATAATACCAGTAATCCAATAACACCGGCGTGTCCGCCCCGTGCAAGATCGCGTAACTACACAATGAGCACACTTTAGAACTCGAAAAACCTACCTCCGGACCCTCCGGGACGAGCGTTCATCCGAGGTGGAACAACATGCCTACCTGGGGAAGCCTGCCTTCAGCTTTCGGCTCCCAGCTTCCAGCTAGTCTTCGGAATAGAACGAAAGCCGAAGCAGCGCTGATCGATCGAGAACAGAGGAATTCGGGGATTTCCGATTCGGACAAATCATCGAATTGTGAAGATAGAAGTGGAGGGAAGAGAGAGAGAGAGAGAGGTGACTTCCAAAGATGGGTTATAATTTTACGAGCGTAAAACGATGATACGCGTTCACGCGGCGTTATAGATAGGAGGGAACGCGGGACTGACTGAGTGACAGCCGCGTGCGCCAAATCGGATAACAGTCCAACAATGGGTTGGAAGGTTAAGCGTGTTTACTATTCACTCCAGGACCTATTGACGCCACAATAGATCGCTCCGAGAGCCTTTCAGTTTCCACCATTGACAAAATGCGCAAGACTTTTCGTTCTTCTTCTTCTTCTTCTTCTTCTTCTTCTCCTCCTCCTGCTCCTGCTCCTTTTTCTTTTTCTTTTTCTTTCACTTCTTCTTTTTCAGTATCGGAGAAGCGCGCAGCTTGACATTGAGGATCCATGGAAGTGAACTTAAACTGTTAGAAAACCTTCTCTTCACTCGGTCCTTAACTGACCGCTCGAAATTTACAATGAGTGCAATCAGGCAAACAGTGTGTAAACATATATAGGATCATGAACAACAAGCAATATTTCCTCATCGCAGGATCTTTATCTTCCTTTCCTCAAGCTGGAAACTTCTTTTTTGAGGTTGTCCGCGTGCAGCTGCGGCAGCACACGCCCATCGACGGATGTTTGTCCGTACACTTAGGTGTCCAGTTTGTAGTCTGGCCCAAAACAAGGACCATTCTTATTTGGGTCTCTATTATTCTCGGACAGTGTCCACCGTCGCAGGGCCTCCTCCACCCAAAGTAGGTACAAATCATGGGCCATTTACTCCATTCATAATACCATCGTTTAACGACAGTTGCCCAGAGAGGAGGACTAACGGCGAGCTGCACTTCTATCGCACAGACACGGTCGACAACAAATCGTCATAGAAAGGAGCTCTTCTTCGGGCGTTACTTCTCGAGATTTCACACCAAATTTTCTAATACTGAGCTGTTTGCCCGCGTTAGTTCCTGATCATTCAAAGCCTCATCAAATCCCGATTTCGACTTTCCGGAACGACTAAGACTCTGTTCAACTTTCGTGTTCGTCATAACACTGGGTAGGTACCCTTTTCTCCGCGGAATCTTCTTCGTATCCTGATACTATACCATGCAAGACACGTATACCGGTTTACCGAGCACGTTGCACATCCTCAATCCTTGCGAAACGGTATGTGAGCTCAAGCAACACGTACGCGTCGGACACGATGAGGCAGCCAGGTCGAGTAGCCGATGTACAGAGGAAGGAGGTTGGGCCGAGAACGTATCTTGATAACCCGACCTCTAGACTCTCTGGGACTGCGAAGCTTACAGACCTCTTCAGGCTTCTCACTGTGCAGTGGTCCACAGCCGATTCGCAAGAGGTATAGGTATAGGAAACCCGCGGGGAGGACATAGAGCGGGCGTTCGGTGTAATGTCAAAAATTGCCATCCGAAATAGACGGAGAATCAAGAACATCTCTACAGGAACAATTTTCGATGTTCTGCTCACGCGAATGCTTAGTCCGGAGGAGGATGGGGCGTCATGACAACCCCTGGGGGGGGGGGGGGCTATCGGGCCCGCGTATCAGGCTACAACCTCACGACACGAAAGTTAAATTGAATGAAAATCACGGTTGATGTAAAGCATTTGCATAATGTACGTCTGCCGATCAATAGGCGGAGTGGCCGTTACTCGCCTGATATCAAGAGAGGCCATTAGCTAGTGGTAATTGTGAAGGGTTTCTAATTTTTGTCAGCCGATTCCTCACCCCGCCGGGAATCGAAGCAGAACGAAAGTAGAGGAGAGCCCAAAATACCGCGAGAAGATTTGCCCGAAAATTTTACTCCGTGAACATAAATGTATCCGATCTAATTAGGCAGAGATGAACAGCTAGCTTGTATCTAGAGAGTGGAAAGATCGCCTGTAACACTTCACCAACAAGACAGGGAGAATAAAGAGTCCATTTGCTCCGTGCAGTTACTGAAACTTACGTCCTTCCATTCTCGACAAGTTAGGTTACGGTTAGGTACGGTTAGGTCGGTTACACCGCCGCAGTCTTCGTATCTGACTTCAAATGCTATATGGAAGTGCACATAGGGTGACCAGTCAAGAAACCAGCAGTACAATTGACCGGAGCGATCGATGCCATTGAAAGTAAAAAGAAGTGATCCCGAAAAAGCATCATACGATAGTCTTAGCGATATTCACAAATGCCCGACGTCCCATCCCCGAATAAAAAGTTTGTAGCGTAACTTTAATTCAATAAAACGAACAATAGTATAGACTCTGATTCGCGGATTCTTTGGGCTAGGGCAGGATCGTCAACGGCCAGATCGTGGGTATTTTTTCCTTGCGAATAGACTCTGTGCTTGCTCCGTGTTCGTCCGAATTGCGAAATACGCGGAGTCATCGCCGGGTCTCACGATCAATTAGCGAGTGAATATTTACATCCGAGTATGTCACACCGTGTATATTTAAATACGCGCACCTAGCAGCTTCTCTCGAAGGATAAGGAGAAGAAGAAGTGAGAAATTGAGAGGATAGTACCTACTACGGCTGGCACAACCGCCATGAGCGGTGTGTGTGAGGTCGTTACGCGGGTGTTTATGGCCCAGTGCGGTACGATTCAGGGCTGGTTCAGACCTTCGGGATTTTCAGATGGTGTGATAACCGGCTCCTATATACAACGGCCTGAACCACGAGGACCCCCCACTGTCCAATGAGAGACATTTCTCATCATTTTCTATTCAACGTATCTGAGTTATACCTGCAGTGCCCCGGCCCGACAGACTTGCAACAACAATCACTCGATTTATTAATACACCGGTATAACTTTAATGAATATTACTTCGTATTTTACTAACATATATGTCTATACCAAACCCAAGTTTAGCTTCGAATATACAATCTCAACGATTTATTTCATTGAAATTCAGATTTTAATTCAACTTTCCGAACCAAGCTCCACTTTTTTTTCCATCTCCTCCACAGCTCTTTCTTCATATACATCTTCGAAACGAAAGCGATGCGTTAAGTATATTATATATATATATATATATATATATATATATATATATATATATATATATATATATATATACACACACGATATTCGGAGCTTTCTTAAGCCACGCAATTTATTTCTTTTGCTCCAAAAAAATATATGTATATCATTTCGCAAGTTTCCACAGAAATTCTCCAGCCCAGTAACTCCCTCCCTGCTCGTTTGCCTTACTGGGAACAGTGGTTAAGTTATTAAATTTATCTACCGCTTGCGGTTCGTGGCGACTGGTAAAAATAGGTATGATTTATTTTAATTTTTTTGTTTTTTGCCTTTCTTACCCCCCCCCCCCCCCCCCCCCCCTCACTTTCCCTCGCGTCTTTACTGCTTAACGATGCGCGAGCCACGCGGAATATGGCCACATTCCCTCTTCTACTCTTTCAGTTTTATACACTTATTCTTCGTTCTCTATATGCCGGCAGTTGTGTGCCCCCCCCCCCCCCCCCCCCGTTATTTCTATCTTTCTTTTTTCGTCCACGGTCTTTCTGTATAATAGAGATAATAAATTTGAAACTACTACACAATCTGTGTATAGAGAGTTGAATTATATTCTCATTAATTTTCTTCCATTCATTCCTTCCTTCTATCTTTCGTTCTGTATTTAACGTTATCTTAGTTATTTTTTGCCACTCCACGGTTCAACCAAGAAACCGACTCTACCTTTTAATTGCTAGGAATACTAATTATACTAAATAGATTTGAATTCGTGTACAATGCATTTCGCATCAATTTACTACTTCCGGTGATGCGCAGCGCGTTAATCGCGCGGTAGCGCTCAAATTCCACGTTCAAATTCTTCATCTCGTTCGTCTTCGACACGTAAACCTTGACGTTAATAGGAAGCATCACGGGCGATAGTGATAAATAGCGAGCAAATTAAATCAAAACAAAATGTAAGATAGGTAGAAGAAGCATGGGATACCTGAGCGGTAAAAATGTCACATTTAATTACCCCTTTGAAAGTGAAACGATTACTTATACGCATAGATAGGGTATACCTTACTCTCGAAGATCGCCGCAAGGCAATTTCTGCTTCTGTTAAAGAAGTTAAGGAGGCGGCGCGGCGCGGCGCGGTGTGCCGACTACTGCAACCGCGGCGTGCACTGTGGTGTGGCATGAATATATTCGAAGAAGGAAACTAGTCGCGCCGATACAGGATTCAGTGAATGACTAACTGGCTGTCTGACTGGACTGACTGTCTGACGAATGAATGAATGACAGCTCGTTTAAATCCGATCGCGATGTAGATACCTACTGGATTGCACCTGAACAGGTGCATGGGACGCGTTTTCATCGATCTATGTGAAGCTATGCTGTGCTTTACTTAACCTAGACAGGGAATTACATACGGCCTATATGTGAATAGTTATAGTTTATAGCTACAACCTGACTCTCGTCGCGGTAGTTAATTGGGTCGCTAAATGATTTAATTATTATAAATTGCCACGACATTTGAATACTTGACTTACATTATAAAATAATAATACATATATCCCACTTTAATGATTCCATATTTTCAATATACCTTCAGCGTACGTTCGCTGCTGCGTTTATTCGAATGAATAATTTTTATCTACTTTTTCCTCATTTCGTATCAAGCTTCTCAATAATTTATACGAAATGACCAAGAGCTGGGGAGACAAAGTCTGCTTCTCATATCATAACCGAATGAAACTCGAATCCGCTGATCAAGAAGATCGCGAACTTCCTTCAATGTTCTTTCAAATCAACTATTTTCGTCGAACAGTTTTACCCTTGATGTAATTAAATTTCCACACCCCCGGAAGATGAATCTATACTTACACCTATGTTACCTTACAAAAATAGTATAAATCTGCATAAACATTCCTGCTGCGTTCACTACTAATTGGCTGTCAACTATACTATACCAATACCATACTACGAACATCGCAATTACAATAACATCGAGATGTAATATGAGCCTGAATGGGAGCATTAAACGAAGGTGATGAGAGCTGCCGATCGATCGACGCAACAAAAAGTCGTACGCTATAAACTGCACGTCTGAAAATGTGGAAAAAAAACAATCGAATCGAAACGAGAACGAGAGTAGGCACGCATTTTCTTTCGTTCTTCAAAATCGTTTCACAGTTCCATTCCGATCGCAGGTTTCGAACGATTATAATACTCATTCCACGCAATCTGCATACATATACCGATATATATATATATACATGTATATATATGTATTGCTATACAGCTGCTATTCGCAACGCCATAAAATCAGTGAAAGCCAAAATTTTTAGCGGTATTCGAGGGCGTCTAGTTGCGGATACCGCAACGTTCAGCGGCAGGATCATCCCTCTTTTCTAGTTCTGACACTCGACCCTCGGTCCTAGGGGAGCCGGAGCAGAACCCTCGCAGCTCAGATAATTGTATTAGTGGGTTATATTGTGCGGTCTGTTCCGCGAGAATATAATACAAGTAGTGTGACGCGCGTAGGCACAGAAAGGCATTCGGTACCCAGGCGAAGTTATGATGAATAGCATCTTCGCGTCAAAAAATTCCAATACCGATCTTCCTCCGATTTTTTGGCTCATTTTTATATTTCTCTGTCTGTATAATATCGGATCCGACGAATAAAAAAATCGCGAGAATGTTCAATACCCGGTGATAATTTTGAAAAAAAAGAAGCAGAGCAAAAGCAGAGAGGAAAAAAAAAAATAAGTACGACAATTTTCGACAAAGGTAGAAGAGACGGATTCGTGTTCGTTGCACCTGTAACGCACCTAGATACTATACGGGCACGATCTTGAAAAGCGAAGAAATTTCAATGACGGGAAACAAAGAGAGACAAGAAAATAAAAATAACGCACATATACGTACCTACGATAATGCAGACGTAGTTTGTATGTATGTATATACATACATAGTTATGTATGTACCTATTTCTGCCATTGCAAGCTGACGCAAGCTGTGTATAATGCGGTATATAGGCCGTTTTTTTCTTTCGACTTTATTATTTTCTTTTTTATTGTGGATTTGGAGCGTCGCGTCGCGCGCGCCTGCACTCCCGCGCAGGGGGTTCCGATACTTTCTGTTTCCTACGACCTAAGTATATATGGAACGTGCTACGTAGCTGAATATGAGAAAGGAGGAGACAAAAAAAGAAAGAAAGAAAGAAAGAGAGAGAGAGAGAGAGAGAGGAGAGAGAGAGAGACTATGGTGTATATTATAGTATACATATACTATTATATATATATATATATATACAGAGAATGGCTAAGTATCCCGAATAGCTAAGTAAGAGTGGGTGCCTCCTTGGTTTGGTATAAATCAAGGATGGGCGTATCCGACATCGAAAGACACCGTAGAGGTTGGAAGGAAGCCCGTCGGTTGAGCAACGCCTGTTGAGATTTATTGCTCTCATACTGCAGCGAGCGAGAACCTAGGCAAAGCAAGGTTCCAGATATACATACCTATATACCAATGTACGTAGGTACGTACATACATACGACGACGAAAGAGAAAAAGAAAGAAGAGTAGAGGAGGAGGAAGAAGATAAAGAAGATGAGAATAAAAGCTCTTTATACTATAAAAATATACACATATCTCGTGTATTTCTTCATCGTTCCTTTTTTCTTTCTCATCTGATTTTTTTTTTTTTTTTTTTTCTTCCTTTCTTTCTTTCCTTCTTCTTTTATTTTTTCACGTAGGTATCATTATACCGAAACGTTATTAACGTGTGCGGAATTGTGACTGGGTCTATCCGTTGCCTGTTGCGAGTGATAATCGGTAAGGATTAAAAATCAAACGGTTTTTCAATTATGCCGCACTCAGAATTTGTCTAGAAATTTTTTGGAACGGAGGGAGGGGTGGAGGGGGGGGGGGCCGAAGGAAGAAGAGAAGACGAGGAGGAAAAAGATGCGAGTTTTAATTGGCCAACCGTGAGAAATCGGGTAAACCGTCCGAATCCTGCGAACGTTACGTTCTTTGATTTTTTTTGTCCACTTCCTCAATTTATCACATTTCTTTTTGTCAGAATGGTCGAAAATAAGTAATTTCGGTTCTTTGAGAATGTTGCTCGAGTGTGTAACAATGAATAAAAAAAAACTATAAAGCTGTGAACAAGAGCTCTTGTTATATTATGCGGACGAACTGCACGAGTCAGTCGCATCGCGGTGCATGCGTATCACAGTATATATACATTATTATTTGCGTAAATACGTAAATACGTGAATAGGTACGTGACGTGACGTGACGTGACGCGACGCGACGCGATGCGATGTGACGTTGGAGAAAAGTAATGGCTATGTAGCATGAAGATAATAAAACCAGTTCCCCGCGAGTGCCACGCCGATCGTCGTCGGTTAGTCTTATTCCCGCACTCTAGAATTTTCTATATACTTCGTATAACATGTTAGATATTTTATCATATATTTATACTCCAATGTATATACACACGATACCTATATCATTGTGCTATACTATATATACCTATATACCATACTCGCGACCACTCTATCCTACACTGGTCTATGATTCCGCATTACTGCTGCGTACTGTACCTTTGGAAAATCCATGTATCCCCCGTGCATCGAGTAAGCTTTATGCGCGGCATGCTTAGGTACGTGTGTACTCAGTTCCGACCTCATTTGTGCCCGGAAACCGAGTCAGGTGGCGCTGATGGGCGCACACATTGGCGATTCGACGACGCGGACGAAAAACGCTGCACGCTGCACCTGTTTTTTTTTTTTTTTTTTTTTTCCTTTTTCTTTTTCTTTTTCTTTTTCCGTTCTGTTCGTTACACCGAATTCTATCCGGGTAGAGGGAATAAATTGTATGGGTAAAGAAAATTATTATACCGATTCACAAATGAATTCTCTGTAACATCGATTTATAACGGTGATAACGGAATAACTCGAAGGACAAATGGTTTGGAAAAGGTGTGAAACGAACGACACGAAATATTAATGAGATACGCCGCGCGTATATTCGTTATAGTATTCATACACACAGAGGACACAGAAGACAGGCAGGTAGGTAGCCGTTCGAAAGATGAGTTAAAATTCGGATTTAAGAGGATCACGTTGCTGTGCCGACTCTGCGGCGGTTTCTAAAGTAAACACCTCGAAGCACCGGTAGGTGGAATTGAGGCTAGCCAGCTTGCCGGCTAGGTTAGGTAGAGGAGGTAGGTATACACTATACATATGCGCGAAGGGCGAGGGGGGAGGAAGGGAGGGAAATTAAATATGTAAAACTGAGCTTCTAAATATTCAACACGAATTTATAACGAAAACATGATACCCGCTGGACAGACAGACAGGCGGACGGACGAACGGACGAACGGACATAGCAGACCGACGCGACGCACGGTAGAGAGCCGTGTGTAGGCTATATACACGTATAGTAATCATACAGATACACGTATGATACCAAAGTATTTGTACCTACACGAATGTCTTTCTATTGGATGTTGATTTTTTTCAACATTCATACCTGTAACACATAGTATATTCGCCTTGCGAGAGCGCGAAGTACGTATATCATGAGGCGCGTACAGGGTGATTCAGGTTGAGCGGAACAAATTTTGCGGATAGATTATTCTGAGACGAAAAGTACTATGGCAAAAATTCCTGCGACCGATAGTTTGTGAGTTTGAGAATGTTCGTGTTAGACCAATTAGAACGCTGATACGTCAGCGTGCAAAGACTGCAGGTATTCACTCGCGCAACCACGCCTGCCGTGTCTCGCGCACGTACAGGCTCAGCGATAGGTCAACCTAGATCTGATGTAGATTGAAAACTGTATTCGCAGAGATTTGTGGCGAAAAGCTTTTCGTCTCTGAATTCCCCGAAGAATCTATCCACAAAATGTGTCCAGCCGCACGACCTGAATCGCCCTGTATACTCGCTGTTTATAGGTACTGCATCCATCGCACGTATACATCCGCTAAACTGAATGTAGGTAGATTACGATTCGATTAGCATCGCGAGGGGTTGGTTCAGAAATTATAGAAATCTTCTGGTTATGCAATTTGTATTGTACGAGGCATTTCGTACCGAATCCAGCGTTAATTTGTAACTCCACCATTTTTATTGTTCGGTGTTTATTTCGTTGTCAACTGTATAACCTCCACTCAATTCTGTCTTTACGAACGTCTCAAATTGTACCGAATTGCTTAACGCCAGCTTGGAATTGAGGTGTATCTAACAATGAGTATAACAAGTGGCTGTAGATATAGCATATGTATATACTGTATGTATGAATAATACCTTCATGAAGCATGGAGCCTTGAAGGTCGGCTTAAACGGCCGCGCGATGTTTCGCTGGGCGAGTTAATTAGTATTCAAGAACAGTACTCTAGTCGCATTACATGTGACAGTCATAATTTTATGCTATGGTATTTTGCCTACTAGCAACGACGATCAGTAAGCAGGCAGGTACAAGTGAATTCAATTCAACTATGGAAGATCTTCACGATAGCTGATTAACGTGAGCTTGCAAATAACATTACGATCTTGGTTGGTTTTACTCTCGCTTCTTTTTCTTCTGGAGTTTGATAATCGGTTTCATGATAAAATGTCAAAATTGCTTGAGGTTTTATGTAATCTTGGGTCGTGACGATGTTCGGTGTAAGCCTTAAGGTATAAAATAACAGAAGCTTAATTTCAACCCTTTTTGAAATCGCGTAGGTAGCTATAGCCGCAGCATAGCATATTTGATCGTGGGTAAAACGTGTATATATGTATATATATATATATTATATATGAAACAGAAACAATCTTCCGAGCCCCCCCCCCCCCCCCCCCCCTCCTCATGCCACTTGAAAAATGATAATTTTACGCCGTGATGCAGGTTTGATAGCCGTGAAAAAGCTCAACGATATTCAACTACAGGGAAGGGGGAAGGAGGGGGGGGGGGGGGGGGGGGGAGGAAAAAACGTGGAAAATTGCCTTTTACATAAGCTTTTGCTCACACCCCGCGCTTTTTTCAGACTAATGACATCGACAACTGTTTGATCTTTTATCCTATACCAACCTATAACTTCCTTTTTTCTGTTTCATTTTATTTTCATTTTTTCATATTCATTGTTTAATATATATTACAGGACACGCCCCGTTGACGATGATCGTTATCTGCAACACCGATTTTAGCGAACAACAAAGAAGAAAGCAGATCCGTATAGTTTATACACTGCACTTCGCTCCAATCGTATACCTCGTATCGTGTATTTTATACAAATGAATAAGAGTTACTCTATAGATATGCGATTTAGGAAAAATCGGTACACCGATTTTGAAGAAATTTGAATGCTTCAAAACTTCGTTATCGCGGTATAAAGTACTCGCTTGAACCAATTATTTCTTATAATATAAGTCAACGATCCTAGCGATTTTTGAATATAAAATCGGTAAAATCATTATCAACCATTTTTTTCTCCTCTCAATTACCCGTAACTATGCACCAGCATACACTCTAGTCCGGCAACTCCATGATCTTCGTGTGATAAATATCCGCGATTAGAATCGATCTTTGTCTTTGAAAACTAAGCTTGTCTCTATATATACGTATATATACCATATGGTATGATACATCGGACATCGGTTAAGTTGAATTTCATCTTCTGTACCTAGTTCTATACTCTACAGATATATATATATATATACTCTATGTATAGTTTATATATCACACAGTTCAGAAGAGTCTGACATTCAGACACTGACATTTTCACCCCAGGGTTGACGTCCCTGCACAACCCTTTGGCGCTACCGCTCAATCACTCCATTGTCTCAAGCGTCGGTATACCTATAGGTTCGGTACAGTATCGTTCGCGCCTTGCGTTTTAGGTTATGTGGCTACATCAACGCTTCATTATTGTTCAAGAGGCGGCCGAAGGGCCTAACGTCAGACCCTTTTTCACATTCCCCCATGAAACTTTCGATTTTCAAAATTACATACAAAATGGAAAGAAAGATGTGATTCAAGCACGCCGTCGAAAATTTTTAACGTACGTACGTACGTGGACCAGCTACATTTTTACGCTTTTGATTTCAACAATTTTGCCCTGTCTCTGACGATCGCAGTCAAGTTAACTCTGGGTAAATTTAAGGTGAAAAGACATTTTCCGCAACGCACGTATGTAGCTATAGGTATACTTCATGTACATACATGCATGTTCCGTTGCATATTTTCGATTTATCATCAACGTAATGATAATGATGATAATTAATTGCGGCAATATAGTGTATACGGTGTATAAGAGGTAACACATCGTGTATGGAAAGTTTTACGCCGTTGTAAATGCAGTCGATTAATTGCTACGGGGGGGAGGGCGGTTATACCATACTACGCGCATATAGGCACGGAGAGGAAGGAGGGAGCGCGGTATTGACCACGAGGAATAATTGACATTGTTGTCCCTTTGTTTACCGCCGGTGGTTCCAGGCATAGGCCACAGTGTGAATATTATCAATAGATTCCTCAGCTAGACATTACACCCGAGCGCCAAATAGCTCGTTTAGTTTTCAGACTCACCGCGGGTGCACTACCACCAGTGTATACATATCATACCAAGAACCGACGAACGTAGGTATCCCACTGCGTTAGGGAATGGCGGAATGCAGAATCGATTTCTGTACGAGGTACGGTAGGAGGGCCGAACCTTTTGTCTATAGATATGTCATAATAAAAATAACAAGATTTCATTATGTTCTACGCCACCTTCCTCGCCCCTCAGAGATTGCACACTAGTGTAAATCGAATTTTTCACTGCGGGAAAAAAGGGTCCTAATGACATCCGCGGGACTAATCGATCTCCGAACACGTGGAGAGAGATAAAGATAAGACAGCGAATTATTTCTATAGTAGATCCACGCTGAGGAAAAGTTCACGACCTTTTCTATGGCGGAAATAACCCGACCTAAAATTCTCTAAGCGGCCCCGTTACACGTTAAGGGGATGAGGGAGAACAGAGGCGCCTGTTGACATTTCGCCCCGAGATGTGTGTGCTACCGCCGCGCCGCCGTCTAATACACGTATTATATAGCGCGCTATAGCAGTAGGTTGTGAATCATATAAAAAGGACAAGAAATATATGTTTATATTATAGATATGCATGCCGAGACAGAATGGTGGCAGGAGAAATTGCGTTACCCGAATACTACATTACGGAAAATGAATATTCATCCAAATTTACTACCTATCACTGCGGAATGATCTATGTACTCTTACCGCGATTTTAACTGAAATCGATATCCGAGAAGAAATAGAATTATCATAGTTCAGTCACAAGGAATTCGAATTCGTTCATCTTGAATTTCACCATTTTTTATAAGAGAGGAAAAGCCAATTTTCTAATCAGCAATTTCAAAAGAAAACCCATTTGGAATGACCGATCTTCATGCAAATAAAATCAGGTTTTCGAATTTCGTTTCCGTCATATTAAACCCGCCGTTTGGAATTTTGCAATTTTTTTTATCAAATTTGTGGAAACGGATTTCGAAAGTGCGTAGTCCCCCATTTTGACAAAAATCAAGCGACTTCTCAATTCCCGCTATCATCTACGATTTGAAACCGATGCAGTTTGCTTGGGTTTCAAATTTTCCACTGTACTTTTTCTCTCCCTATAAAACGTTCGATCCACAATCAATGAAAAAAAAAAACCAACTAGTTGGGCGGAATTGGTGGATTAGAAAAATCTCTTTAATCTGTAGCCGGAAAAAATCCACTCGCACTATCACTAATAATCGACAAGGAAAACACTGTGAAATTAAGAAACAATTCAAGCCTTTACTGTGACACAGACAACACTGAGAATATGCACTAGCAAGTAATCTCGTTTCATCTATCATTGTTACAAAAAGTCGATCTTATACCTGGAGAAAAAAATCCATCGAAAAAGGAAGAAAATGAAGAAGATGAAAAAACACGATCTGAACACGTAACCTGAAAGAAAGAGGAGGAGGAAAAAGAAAACGCTCGACGTGAGAGTGTCAAATACCCGACTGCAGTGCATGTGGAAAAGGGTACCTATAGAGAAATAGGTATAGGTATGAGGTACTATATCGCCGAGGTATAATCCACAGGCCAAAGAGAGAGATCCCCAGACTAGACCACCAACTCCGGGACAACAAGTTTTCTATCCGAAAATACGATTGTGCGGTGTGTAACCCTAGTAATGGGATTGGCATTGTCACAATTAACATGACAATATGATCGTAAACGGGGCCTCTCTCCTCTTCTCTTCTCTTCTCTTCTCTTCACTTCGCTTCTCTTGTCATACCGACACCTATCTTCACTCATAGTATAATACCCGTGTACCCCGATGCATCCTGCTGATAGGGATAGACCGTCTAAACATACACGTTGTTATGATAATTATCAAGAGACCGTTCTCCTTTTTCTATTTTTCTCCTTTTTTTCAGTTCTTTCTTTCTTCGGGTTAGGTTAGGTTGCTTTACACATCGCCACCAAAGACCTTCACAATGTTGTGATATCCGATGCCAAAACTATACCTACTACATGTATACTGTACCTCCATTATTTCTCCTTCAAACGCATCACTCGCATAATTAGAAAGAGGAAAATGACCGCACACAGACATGAGAAAACAAATTGCATTTCATGCCGAATAAGTTGATTCTGCATGAAATTTTCCAACATAATTATTATAGAAGAAAACACAAGTATCAAATACCCGTGAGCTGATACGTCTGACAATTATTGTAAGGAATTAGGAGGAATTTCGAGTCACCGCCGGCAATCTAACCTCGATGACATTGAAAATATTTATTTTTCGTCAAATCCGATCGGTGTTTCGAAAAAGTGAAATACTTAGCCACTTTCTGCCATAGTACTCAACGAATTCTCAAAGTTTCATCGAAATCGATTGAGTGGTTTGTAAAAATTTACGATTCTCGTTCTCGAAACGGTACCTTGAATGTACAGAAATCGTATCGAAAACGAGAATCATAGATTTACGCAAACGACTCGATCGATTCTGATGTAACTCCGAGAATTCGTCGAGTATGACGGAAGATATTGGCTCAGTATTTCACTTTGCCAAAACATCGATCGGACTTAATGAAAAATGAATATTCCCTATGTCAGCTAGGTTAGATTGCCAGTGGCATCTCCAAATTCCCCTAAAAATTGAATATCGGTCGTGAAGCGCTGGAGAGCGTATACCTATAATACAGCGCATAGAGGATACGATCATGACGATAATGATGATGGAGAAAGGATACAGAAGGAATAAGAGAATGGCATAAACTACCTCTGTTAACGAACATGTGATTACGAGGTGTAACTTGTCCTCCAGCTATACTCTGGATTCTATTATACAGGGTCTATTTCCTATTGAGGAGGAAACTTTAGGCGGCGTAAGTACCGCCGGGACGCCAACGGACATCAAAATTGTAATTGCACGTAGACTCCTGGAGCTGAGTGACTTTTTTGACAGTGTAGGTATATCTGTGGAGTACCTATGTGCATACGTCTAGCTGAAACATCTCTTCGCCGCGGTGTTTCTACGGTTTTAATTACATATTACCTTATACACAATTAATTTTTACCATTTTCACGTAGGTACCCACCGTCTCTGACGACGAAGAACTTTTTATACCTATGTAGACCATGAATTTTTGCCGCTAGTGATTTTACATTATACCTATACATAGACATACACGCGTACAATTTTCCTCACGACCATTGATGAATGATAATTTATTTACTATATAATAACTATATATGTATTAACATATGAAGAAATATGGGAATTATATATACATAGTACTGATCATTCGAGGACACAGGATGTTCTGCAATTATCACTTCGCCGATCAATATACCTATAACTCGCAATTATTATGGTTATGTATGGTAAAAAGCTTGTTTCTATAAATGCAGATCGTTGAAGTGCCCCGTCCTACATATATATGATATCTCGAAGGCGAAGTTTTTTCATGCGCAGCTTGTACGGACGTAGCGACATTCGTTAATCATTATTATTCTCGTATCAATACATACGTATTAAGTATATACGTGATATATAGAGAAGAAAATAACATTGGAAAAAAAGATTATAGGCCGACGGATACATACTCATATATATAGGTACACCCACCGGCGTGGAATCTGGCCGTTTCAGAATCAGGCAACTTACATTACACGTAGTTTCTAAACCTCTCAAGTTAGTTGGCCATTCTGTCACAATTCATAACTCGACCGAATTTTGCTGAATCATTGGATGTTCCGTGCTTCATTGTTTTCAAAATTTCCACAGAGCCGCCATCTTGAGAGATTTAGAAACTACATGGTAACGTAAGTTGCCTGATTCTGAAACGGACAGATTCCACGCCGGTGGGTGTACATACCTACAGTTGATATAATATATACATAATAATATATATGTACGAGTGTAGGTTAATACCTATATACCGAAGGAGCGCGCGGTCAATTCAGAATTGAGATTGTTCAATTTATAATGTTATAGTATATAAGTATATGAGAGGCAGTCGACGAGGCGCCATACCGTTTAAGATCCAAGTTTAACTCGCGTCGCATGCAAAGATAGACGCCACTCGACCCATCATATATTATATAAAATTAAGAGCTGCCACTGCAGCGTTAGAGGTCCATTTGTCCAATACAAGCATTACGAATTTATGCATGCATGCATGCATGCGTAGTACTGCGTATATATAGGTATATATACACAGCGAAGAAATTTCAATGAATTAATGTGAAGAAAAAGAATACTGCCAGCGGCGGTATACGGATGACTATGATAATGATAGTGATAATGACAATAATAACTGGCAATATACTTGTGTACAGCCACACTATACACGTGTATATAGGTATAATCGTATAAATTCAAATAAAACTTTGGCGTCAAGAAGAAGAGAGTCTCACGCTACGCCGCTGCACTGTGCCGCTGCAATTCCATGACAGTTTGTTTACCGCTGATGCTTGCTTCACTTATCTACTTAATTCTAGAATGGAAACGGAAGAACAGAGAAAAAAACGTAGGGAATTCTTTCGCTGGGCGCTATATATATATATATGTACCTACATACACCTACTATACCTTCGGTACGCGCGACGTTCTTTGACGCGAGCAAATCCACGCCTTCTAAACGAAATTCACGACAATCCAGCGCGGTGCAAAATGTTCGGTTGTGAAAATCCGATGGAATGAGGGTGGTAACAAGGTGGTAGGTAGTGGCTTGGGATTTTGTGTGTGGGGGGGGGGGGGGGGGGGTTGCTACCGTACAAATAAGGCGTCCGGAGACAAATGACGCGAAGAGGGATCAGCGGGCGACACACAAAGCGAAGGGGAGGCCGGAGGGGGAACAAAGGGGGAAGCCTCCGGGGTCTCCGTAGCACCCTTCCGAGTCGGAGGTGACGTCACTGACAATGGAAGGTCGAGCTGTGATTAAAGATCGAGACTCCGTAAAAACTCCTTCAAAAGTCCCCGGTGCAGGAACTCGAGTGAGAGAACGACAGAAAGAGAAAGACAGAAAGATCCCGCGTGAGATATTGCCTCAGACCGAGCGACAGCTATATGACGGGTCCGTCGGGAATCTTCCCCCCCCCCCCCCCCCCCCCCTATCCTCCTCGTCGCCAAATCTTTTCGCAATTCATGCCCCCCACCCCCCACCCTCTTCCAATTCGCAAACCAATGTCATCTGACGTACTTTTATATACTTATAACATTTTTACTATCCATCATATATACTTATGTATTGTTGAGGATAACAGATAAGAAGAACGAAAGTGAAGTATAATTAGCAAACAAGCATATTAGAAATGTAAATCGATCGAGAGAGCAAATGAAGAAGATTCATCGTCGGATTCCCCATCCCAAACGACGAATAAAGTTCCTTTGTCACATCTTCGAGAGTCGAGAGTCGAGTCAAATAGTTTTGGAAATCCGAGCAGATTCTATGTGACCAATCAGAAAACAGAAGAGTTCTGCGTACAGTGCCGCGTCAAAGATGTGTGCTTTGTGGGGGGAGGGGGGGGGGGGGGGGCCGCGCTAACGCTTGAATAATTTTGAGACCTCGAACGCGGGATAAAGAGATTCATTACAAAATTGCGAGCACAAGAATCAGAAGCTATAAAACAATTCCGTATCCATGCAGTCCCACTGATTACACAGATTTGAGCCGGAGATGCACCCAATAGTCGGAACATTCCGATTGCTCCCTGTGATTGGTTGGATGAAATTTTCCCCAACTCGATCGAAAGCCGTCAGACCCTCGAATTTGTTGTAATGTAGTAACTTCATTTTCAAATCTCTGCGAGAAGTCCAGCCTAGCCGGTGAATTATTCTCTGTCTCGTACAATGTCCACGCATGAAAGGTGCAGTAGGTAATCTCCGCGGGGATTTGGTTCGCGGTTAAGATATTATTATAGGTTTATTATGTATAATACGGGTGCATGTAGGTATGTATGTACATACGTGACGTGGCGGGTGAAGGAAAATCGCGAAACTGCAGCCAGTGATTAGTCTCTGACACTTGTATGTACGATAGTCGTTTATTTATAGCTACATATAACACAGTTGGCACGCATCTCTCTACTATCCTATGGGGTAGTTTCAACCATTACACGCCGCGTTATGCTCGTAGTAATGTGCATAAATGTGTACGAGTAACTGTAATAATGTGCCGTCTGTGGCCTCGGGGCTAATTCTCAAAATGCCAGCATTCTAGGGTATACAAATGAACCGTGAAAATACTCTCCACCTAGCATCAAATACTCATCCGAAGGATCGTCTGACCGACAAAAAAATATGTAATAACTGTATAAAAACAAAATTCTAACGTGTTATTTCTTTGCTTTCGATTTACAGACGCTTGCGGACTCTCGGATGTGGCGCACATCGAATCGTTACAAGAAAAGTCACAGTGTGCTCTGGAAGAATATTGCAGAACGCAGTACCCAAATCAACCAACGAGATTTGGTAAACTTTTATTGCGACTACCGTCGTTGAGGACAGTATCGTCGCAGGTTATCGAGCAATTATTTTTTGTACGTTTAGTCGGTAAGACCCCAATCGAAACCCTAATCAGGGACATGTTACTCTCCGGAAGCAGCTTTAGCTGGCCCTACATGCCCTCGATGTGACACTCCGTCTGGCGGCAGCTAGCTTCCGCGTAATACCTCGCAGGTCATTGATGATCGACCATAACGATTGGTGATTTCATTCATTGGATATATTATACATATTGTAATTATTACTACCTATATTTTGGAAATAATCAAATGCGAAGTAAAAAATAATCGGATAACAATAATAACAATAATGAGAGAGGGAGCAAAAAAAAGGACGATCTGTCGCTGCACTATCGAATTTTGTAAAAACAAATGACAGAAAGAGAAGAGAAGAAAGAAAAAAGGAACAACTATATTTTCATCCCGGTTTCCCATTGAAAGAACCGATCGGACGATCGATCGAAATTGTTCGATGCTAAATTTTATAAAAATCTTCACTCACACGTATACAAGAATGAAGAGAGGTGAAAAGCAAATTCGAAAATTGTACATATTATATGATATACACGAGGTTATGGAGATAGACTTTGGGGAAGAAAGGATCATTTTCATAATATCTACGAGGGAGTATGAGAAGAAAAATTGAATTGAAATCGAATGATAATTACAGATTATACCAACTGGGTGGGTATCATGTTTTTGGAAATTTTCTACAATTTATCTTCTATTTTCTCCTTTCAAGTTTCAAACTTTTCTATTCTCTTTTCTATTATTTATTGTTATTCTTCTTCTTTCATCTTCTACTTTTTTTCCTCTTCTTTCAATTTCGTATCTCCAATCTCATCACTTAGTATACCTAGCAAATTGTGTATAGACGAGGAGTTAAACATAGCATAATACCTACTACTCGTACTGTATGATTAAATTGCGTGGAAATCTTATAAAATAGGGCGAAGTTCATCGATTCGTGTTTCCATGATTTATATGTATTATTTGAAGATTGCTAAAATTTTGTACAGAAATTCAATTTATGAAGACAAAAGTTTGTACGATTATAAATCGTTGAAGATAATTGGTCATTTTGTTGATATTCATTTTTGGTCATCGATGTCTTCTCATATAGTAGGTATAGATAGATTGCCAATCGGTCGAACGAAAATATTTATTTGTTGTTAGATGTGAAAATACTATGAAACTCAGCACCCAAGTGATAATATTGAAACGAATTATTCCCATGCAACATCCTACGATTATGAATAAAATTAACAAAATTTAGTATGAAAGTCTTTTGAAATAGTTTTTTTTTTTTTTTTTTTTCTTCTACTTCTTTCTTTTTGTCTTTTATTTCGGTCTTCGAATTACTTGTGGGAAGAATATTAGCGAATGCAGGTTATAACCCCTCGACTATATATTTATTTGTATTGGAAAGAAGCTGGATTGCAAATTCGGAAATCTTTATAAAGCGAAGAAAATTCATTCATTTATTCTTCCATTCACTCATTAATCAGAACTCTATCACCGGATGGATCGTTCTCCTCGCTGTGACAAGCTCCGTTGCATTGAACAAGCTGAAGCGTATGGAAATGGTATTTAGTATGTAAAAACTATTAACAAACAAAACGAAAAAAAAAAAAACATTGTAAAAAAGTGTATAAAAATAAATTTAAAGATTTACATATTGCATAGAAATAAATTAGCTTTAACGATCCTTCTGCTTTATTTTTCTCCAGATCAGGAGATTTGAAAATTCCTTTCTTTACGTCACAGAGAAAGAACTGGGAAAAAAGTGGGAAAAAAGATAACTCGATTAAATTTTTCCGGAGCTTGTCACCCTGATGAGATTTAATCGGTCGATCGATGGTCCGGTGAGAGATATTGCAGGATTTTTCGAAAATCTGCATCTGCGCATTCATTCAGTGAGAATAAGGATTCCCAAGTTTTTGGGGGCTGAAGAGTAATTGAACAAAGTGAAGTTCGGAGCTTTCTGCATAGAATAAGAAGGACAAAATCTGGAGCTGCAGAAACGAGACTGAACTAAACTAAACTGAAACTCAACAATATTAAAGTATCCGCCAAAGTATAAATTATACAAATTTCATTTTCGAGGATCTATATCGAAGTGCGTATTTTGAAAACTGTGCAAAGAACAAAGAAACTGAGAAACTGAGAAACTAAGAAACCGAGCTAAACTGCGAGGAAGAAGAAAACGATACGAGATCTATCTCAAGAGCCAAGACTATTGCCGTGCAGTGCCGGGGTTTCAAAAAGCAATAAATTTCCATTCATAATCGGTCCTAACTCCGTTATCTATGTATAATCTTCCGGGCGTCGTCGGTGCACGTCCGTAGACGATCCTCGTCAAAAGTTTTCTTTCCATCTAAGTGAGTATTCGCTTTGTGCAACTCTCGTGGAAGGGGCAAGACGTGAAATAATGACGTGGCGTTTGGAGTGGCGAACCAATAAACGATATTATCTGCGATTGATGCTGTTCATGGCCCAAAGTACTCAAATCCACCACGGAAAACGCTATCGGACCCATTTCGCACGGCGCCAATAAACGGCCAATTCTCATCTCACGTCTCTCCAAAAGATATATATATATATATATATATACATATGTTCCAATTCATGCCCTTCTACACGTTCGACTACTTCAGCCTCCGGATCATCATCGATTCTTTATCCACGCCCAGATACTCTGCATAAAACTGCGACTATAACCGCTGAATCGAGAAATCGTTATGAGCGGCCCATACAGCAAAAATATAATCATACCAATGTCTCCGCACGTTGAAATATTGTGATAATATTGCTGCAATGTATCTACAAGCCTGACGTGTGCTGTATGGGTGCGGTCAAACAAAAAACCTAATTAAAATTTTGCATACTCTCTAGTGCTCGCAGATTCATTTTTCTCGCTTGCATGTTATACCTAGAATTTTCAATCCAAAAACAAATGATTGCTCTTCTGTCTGACGTCAGAAAAGTTATTTTGTTTCTCGTCATCTTCGTCTGTATATTGTATATGTCTATACAATGAGTATTCTTTCGATAATTTTTTTCTCGTTCGTGATATTATTATTATCACTATATAATTATTGTTGTTATCATTATTATTATTATTACTACTATTATTATTACTATTACTATTATTATTATTATCATTATTATTATCGATATTGTTTGACTACATGTGTAAAACGCGGCGGAAGAAATTAAAAATGAAAAAAAAAAACTACGCGCCTGCGCAACGATTATTGAACATTTTTGTACGTATGTTGCTCTCGGCTCTGTTTATTTCAAGAAATTGATCATATTTTAACGAAAAGAAGAAAATAATGGAGAATATCATATGTATATGCACAGTTCGTACGTATAAATTCGGATGTGACGATGTGTTGCCCAGGTATATAATATATTGTTATCTATATGATGATGTATGTACAACTGCGTGGGACGGAATATTAATTGTTGACAATTATTGTTGGATACTGTGAAAATCATTATAATTAACGATAGATTATAGTACGAATCGATATCCTGTAATCTTTTGTATAATTAAATATATAATATAGTAAGATATAATATAATATATATTGTGTAAAGCATATGTATACATATGTAGATATTTCTACAGGGCGTATCACCCCGAGTGTCGAGAATAGGTGGGGCTTAGTCGAGAGCGAAGTCGCGCCCCTTTAGCCAATCAACTCAAGTTGAACCCAACGACATTCCGTTGAGCGATATTCTCACGAGACCGGAGAACAAAATTTCTTGGTGTTGGAAGAAAATGTCAACAACGATTCAATCAGGTTGGCGAGTATAGGTATATTCATTCCGAAGCTCGCAGATATGATTCGAATAGGAAGTCGTCGTTGCCATATTTCTACTGCATCAACAAGTTGTGTATCCTCTATCCTCGCTGGAATATCGGTCTACGAAGTTTATCTGGTTGGGTAAAGGGGCGCGGCTTCGCGACGAGCAAGCCCTTCCTATTCCCGACACTCGACGTGATGCACCGTGTATATACCGAAATTATATTATACAGGGTGAGTCTTCTACTCTTCTCCGGGTCCGAGTGAGGGGGAGGGGCTCATAACCTCCGAAAACCCCCGCCAATCACACTGTTCGGTAATCGGTTCGAACCTCTGATCTAAATACTCGATAATCAAGAGACTAGAATTGTAGATCCTAGTCCGCTGATTGTTGTCATTTGGATGTCAACAATATCTCAACCGGTCAGACTAACAATCGGTATCGGCGACTCAATGCGAGAGTTAAATTCTAATATCAGTGTGATTGGGCGTCGGCGGTGATTAGCCCCTCCCTCATTCGGACCCGGAGAAAGATCACCCGGTATATGTATATATTGAGGTGTATGGTTTCGGTGCAGAATTAACTTGTTTTCACACTCACGCCTGAAACACCTCAAGAGTGAAACCAGAAACGAATCCTCGGGTCGGTAAGAACTTTGGCAAATGATATTTAGAGGTCGCTGAACGAGCTTGATGCTCTTCGAGGCAAGAGACCCCCGCATTGAGGTCCCCGCTGGCAATCTAACCTAGCTAACATGGGGGATTTTTATTCTCCATTAGATCCGAACAACGTTTTGAGGAAGCGAAATACTCGGCCACTTTCTGCCATCAGATTACCTACTCAATTTTTGTCCAGTATATCGCAGTCTATGAAACATTTCAGACTAGCCGAGCGACCAAATAAGAGAGAGAAAGGATGGTAAAAATTCCGAGTTCTAGCACAGGGCTTACGGGCGGATTCCCCGCGAAATACCCGTACCGACTTGTATCTCCACATAAAAAAAAAACAGCCGTTGACAAAAAATTGGAGCTATGTTGACCAGGTCATAGGGATTACAAATTTAACCATAAACTATGGGGGTCGACGAATAATTCGAGGAGATATTGTACGAGAGAAATTATACGAGTTATAATTTGTTCATTTGCAAAGACCTAGATCGATTATTCACGTTTTCCTCCAGACTTCATAAGCATACATTTCCAACTAATCCGGAACCCTCTTGAAATTATGGTTCACTCAAAGTTTGTTCATGCCTCGCTATCAACACGAATAAAGTGTCTGAATCGTTTGATCGACAAACTCTTACACTGCAATAATTCAATTCCTCGAAAGATCATGCACCCGCGGTATTCCATAGCGTAAAAGGACTTGCAAAAAAGATGAACATTCTGTTATATTTTTACTCAGATGGAAAACCTTCGAATCGATATCGAGCCAATTCTAAATATTAACTGTCAGCGACCTCCCTCGACGCGAGGATTTCTTTCTTCCTTCACTCGGAAGATTCATCAGATATGAGAACGATGGAACAAAGAATATATTGCCCTGAAACGTACGCACCCCACAACGATCTGAATGGAAAAAGGAAACCACGATAGTAACAACTACGACAACAAATAATAATAATGATAATAATAAAAACGATAACGATAACAAAAACAAAAACAAAAACGTTCTGCTACCTTCACTGTAACATACATACAACTACCGGATCACTACGGTAGATTGTTGACTAAAAAATGTTAAAGACGACAACACGAAATGGTAAATTTGGAGCCGGCAGTTGAGCTTGAAGGTACCTACCAACAATCTCCGAACTTACCGATCGAATTAACATGCAATATACATATTCATATATTCGCTAGCTATGGACGTGGCTGTACTGTCTTTTCGATTTGTAAATTCGAGTATCGGTCATACCCCCGATCGCACATGACGTGTACAAATTTTCGTATCAGGGAAGACGCAGAGAAAAGTATTGTTGAATGAAAAAAAAATTGCTTTGTCTGACAGTCGAAGAATGTTTTTGGCTGAATCAAGAAAAAACTTTGTTCGATTCAAGAATGATTTGTTACCTCGACAAAAAATTATTCCGATTGCGAGAAATATTTTTGTTCAATTTACACTAAAAATTAGTTCGACTGTAAATTTAGTTGATTCGAGGAAATATTCTTCTGATTGTATTCGTCTTTAACATTCTCCAGTCAACGAGTATGTACATACAAATACTTTTACATATACCTATATACTTGTACGACGGTACTACTCTAATGAAAGAAGAAAAAGAAAGAAAAGAAGAAAAAAATAATCATTATACATTATTAATTATTGATAGCTAATATATATATAATATATATGTATATATATATATAATAGTAGAAAAATGTCTTTATAAATAAATATAGATCATAGGATTAATATTATAGATACTACATATATGCGACACGTTTACTTAGATACATATATATATATATATATATTTATATATATATATATATATATACACACATAGTATATTATGTAATATATTATAATATAATATTATACATATACCTATTATACTTTGTTAGTTTAAGATTATAAATCGATATAGGTATACATATATATAGCGGAAAATTTGTGTGTTTCGATTAAATTGATTATAATTTTTTAAATTGTATAAATACCTGCATATATAAATTTATTCTCATTATCATTATAATTACGAGTTATTTGTTATTGTTATTATTGATATAATTATTCTCCTGCCCCCCTTCCCCACTCATTAATACCGCCACTCTACCTAATTTAAAGACTGCGTCAGTCTGAAATAATATTTGATTACTGGTCGACGATAAACGATAATAATCGATATGTTCGATTAAAACGGATAATGAACCATATTATTATTATTATCATTATTATTGGTGTTGTTATTGCTATCATTGATGCGATAAATTTATTGATACAGTTTATATGGATAGGTTTATCCGAATACGACGTTGAATACATAAATATGCACGGGGTGAGCCTAAAAGAAACCGGATCAATTCAAAACGTGTATAACATCCGAACGCATCGACCGATTTTCGAAAACTTCTTTTCTCTCGAAATTAAAAGAATGAACCTTTCGTTTTCGCGTTTGAAGATCCGAAAAATCTTCATTCGTTGTCGAAATACACGCTCTTGGAAAACGGGTTTTGGGAAAGTCGCTGGGAGGATGAACAAAATTATGATCGAAAGATGTCCGACTCAATTTCCATCCCAAATTATGATTTGAAGACTCATTTATCTTGGTTCAATTAATGACAAAAAAAATTTACATCAGTGTGTGTTTTCCTCTTGTTCTTTTTATTTTTCACATTTCAAAATTTCCTAATAATTCATATGTTCGATGGGATCGAAAAAAGGCAAATGGGGAGACGGAATTTACTTCACGACATCATTTACAGCCGATTTCTCTGATAGTGGACTTTCTTGATTAAATGTCCCGAGAACAGAATTTCAACTTCGAAGCGCGCGTTCTGACTCGAATTTTTACAAGAAACGTTTCATGCCATGTGAATAGAATCTAGAAGAATTGCTGAAATGTCAGAATGAAACTTCGAATCACAATTTGAGATAGAAATTATCTCAGCAAAGAATAAAGATTTTTCATATTTTCATACGCAAGGCGAAAAGTATATTCTTCTCATTTCGGGAGAAAAAAAGTTTCTGAAAATCGGTCGACGTGTTCGAATTTCATTCACGTTTTAAATCGGTCCGATTTTTTTTTTGGCCCACCATGTATGTATGTACTCACGATGATAAACAATTTGATTGCAAACAAAAAAGTAAAAAAGAAAATTACATAGAGAACTGATGGGCAGAGGCGAAGAGAAAAAGAGAAAGGACAAAAATAAGAACAAGATTCAAGGAAAGAGAGAATATAGAAGAGGAAAGTATACAATACGCTCAAGAATTTTCGTTTTTCATTTCCATTGATATTTGTTATATTATGATGATTGCACATATTTAATCATAATGAAAATTGTAACGTCAGCGGGATTCCGGTTGAATAGTATATCATTGAAAAATCTAGTACCTATAACCAATGATACATGCAGGCGGAGCCACTGCCATTATACGAGTTTATATAACAAAGACAGCAATATACAATAATGACGATAACAAGAAATTGGAAAAACTGCATGCGAGAAAAGAGATAGAGTCAGCGAGAAGCGTAAAACAGTGAGAAGGAACGAATTGACGAAAAAATGAAATAACGATTGTATGTATATGTGTGTACGTAGTACTTTGGTATATAATAATGAAACTATATTAAGTGAAATATATATAATACGAAGTGTATGTACTATAATATATGAATAACGTGCAGGGGTAGAGAGAAAGGAACAAAGTAAAATAAAATATATTGTGATATATGTATTATTTCAATCCCGGTTTTTTGAAACGGTGCTTTTTATACTTATTGCAGTATACGTATATAATACAGTATACAATATGTATGTATTATATTATTCGTGTATTGTTATATGAAAAACTAATGCTATGATCATGATATAATATATATCATATTATATATCTTGGCCATTGTATAATAATGAATAATTTATTACTGTACGATCGCGGCCCCCCAGGTTATATTGATTTATTATATTCAATAAAAACAAAACGAAAGAAAAGAAATAATAACTGACCAATCAATTTGTCATTCAGCAATTCTAGTTATTAATTAACTGCACGAATCTACCATCTACAAATATATATAGTTATCATTTACAAATTGAACAAAATGAAAATATATACATACATACCTATACCTACATATAGACATAGTTCAGAGATAAAGAAGAGAAGTAAATAAGAATCATCTAGATAATAAATGCGGCAGTGTCAAGATTTATAATATACTTATTTATAGAAAATAAATTGCTCTCTTTTTTTTTTTTCTCGTCATTTTTTCAGGGGTACGTACTTCCCACGTATATATGGGGAAACTTGTGATATAATTATTGCAGTCTAATTGGTCGTTTCTTAATAAAAATCATCGTTCTACAATTTGTTGTTAATTTTTTTTCTCTCTCTCTCTCTCTCTCTCTCTCTCTTTTTCTCTTCTCTTGACATCGCGTTTCGCCATCTATGTTAATTCGTGTAACTGACGTTTCCACTGGAATATTAATCACAACAATAACAATAATGATAATGTAATTTGTTCAAAAAACTCAATGAGTCGGAATTGTTTGCTTTATTTTTTCCTCTCAATCGAACAATGAGAAGAAACGAACGGATTCAATATTTAACAATAATGATATGTCTGATCGAAAAGGTCGGTATACTCTATTATACTACATAGGATATTGTATAGTACTATTTGTGTAGCTGTATATTATAATATACCCGTACCCACTACAGCTACGACGATATTAGCGAAAATTGTAATTACACCATCTAGGTATAGGTTATCGTTATATACATATATATATATATCAATAACGCTGTAGGAAAATAGAATTGAAACGGAATAATAATAATAATAATAATAATAACAATAAGAATAATGGTACAACAATTAGAATGCAAAAAATTGCAGCGACCCCTCTCCATCCCCATCTCCATCTCTAATCGATACCTATACATCAAACGATGCAGCGCGCATTGGAATCGGCATCATTATCGTTGTCAGTTGTCATAATAATAATAATAATAATAATAATAATAATAATATAGTATAGATGTACAACATATTATAATACTATATAATGGTTTATATTATATTATATTGTACAGGGTGAGCCATTTCGGTTCGCCCCAGGCAGATACCTCCGAAACTAAGTGAGATAGAAAAAAAGTTTAAATACAAAAAGTTTAGGATTCAGAGTAGAAAAAAACATGGTTGAATCAGTTTTCCTGCAAGTGCAACCGCCAAGGTCAGGTGAAGGTGAACTCGGTTTTCTCAAACGGAATGATATGTTTTTCTTCCCGGAATCTGAAAGAGCATTGAATTCTACATCGAAAAGTACCAGCATGCATGTGGCCTGAATTTCGTAGGTATATAGTATTTCGTAGATCCCTGCCGAAGTTCTTCGCAAGACGATTGCCGCAATTTTCAGCGACGCGCGACGGTTGCAATTATGCATAGATGCAAACGGGGGCGCAACATTCGTCGACTGAAACAAATCGGAAGTGAATTGACCAGAACTTTAAACAACAACGAACAATGATGGTCATCATTAATGATTAACAATGAATAATAATAGTTATTTTTCACAAATTATCGTAAAAAATGAATAAAACAAAACAACGAAAAACTAGAAAAAGAAAATTAAAAGAAACTGATAAAGAGAAAACAAAAAATGTTTTCCCTCTATTCCAACCTAACCACATCTCGTTACCTACGAAATTTAGGCCGCATGCATGCTGGTACTTTCCGACGTAGAATCTGATGCTCTTTCACATTCCGTGAAGAAAAGCATACTATTCCGTTTGGAAAACGCGAGTTCACCTTTACTCGACCTTGGCGGTTGCATTTGCAGGGAAACTGATTCAACCACGTTTTGTCCTACTCTGAACCCTAAACTTTTTGTAGGTATTTGAAGTTTTTTTTCTATCTCTCTTAGTTGCAGAGATATCGGCCTGGGGCGATTAAAATGGGCCACCCTGTACATCGTATTATATTGTATTATATTATTTTGTAGGTGGATAATATAGGTATATGTCGATATAATGTGTATGTATAATAATGATAATGACGTGAAAATTTTTGTATAAAAATAATGTAAATACATAATTAATATATTATTAAAAAATTGAAAAATCTATATTCATTATATCGCTATCATAATTGTTCGGATATAGGATAATAATCTGTTGAATCTCATAATCAGCTATCATCCGAGAAATTTTGATTATCAAAATTCTCTCCCTCGTTCGCCAATTAGAAATTGGGTCTAGATGTTGGTAGTGCTGTTCAAAACGGAGTAATAGATACCTTGAGCTTGAAAGTTGAATAAAAAATGCAGGGACTGTCCACCGTTACATGTTAGAAAATAGAAAATTTCAAAATGCTCCTCACGTCTCAATAATCGATGCAACAGATTCATATTTCAAGGTTGTCTTCAGGACACTGAGAAGGAGATATTGTATAAGATGGGATTCGAGATTGGATCCTTTATTCTCTAAAAAGAAAATCCTAAAATCTAATTTTGAACCAAAATTTTCCAATCAAAAATTGCCAAAAATGTATTTTAAGTTTTTTTTTAATGAACAACAGATCCAATTTCAAGTCCCTTCATCTTGATTTTCTAAATACCACCCCAAAACATGATTTTCCTGCAACCGCATTATCGAGACGCGAGGGGCATTTGGAAATGTTCGACTTTCCCACGTTTAACGGCGAATGGCCTTTTCATTTTTCATCCAATTTTCGATCTTAGGGTGTCATTTAGTTTGTTTTCAATATCACTTCCATAATTCAAGAACCTAATATTTTACATTAAACGAAACATGACAGAATTTCCAAAATTTTCATTTTTCAGCATGGTCCTCTCTCCGTGATGTCACGTTTTTACAGACAAGTTTCTACCGTTCGTTTTTTTTCTCCAGCATTTCTTGTCATTCCAGAAAGTGTGAGGTACGCACAATAGTTCCGTATACGAAGATAACTGATTAGGAATATCATCCACGATACGTTATAGGCACGCGCAATGAACTAGCAAACGCAACGATTTCGAAAAATTTGTATAAGAAATGGAGAATCAAAACCGAACGGAAAGAGTGAAAGGGCAAAAAGCGAGGCAGATAAAACGCTGCGGGAGAGAATAAATGCCCTACTGAAAACAAAATACACCCTGTATACTAACATACCTATATTGCATGCGATGTGAAAGGATTTCGACTATGCAGATGGCGAGAGGTGTGGATCAGTCCAACGCGAGAAAAACATCGTAGTTATATAGTATCAGCGGCAGAAGCAGAAGCAGCGGCGATAGCGGCAGTAGCAACAGCAGCAGCAGCAGCATAAGACAAGTAGTATGTACACCTACCTATACCACTATGCAGCAGTACCGAAAGTACTGAAGTAGCGAAAAGCCAAAAGGTCGCGATCGCAGACGATGCACGTTCCGTCGGGCAAGAAATCACTCCGCGAATTCTACGCACCACATACGAATAGCTATAGAAGTGCGTATAAAATAAGGCAACTGAGCTACAGCTATAGCTGGTGCTTTAACGTTTAAGCAACGGAAAAATACACTTGGCTAAGAAGAAACCGATCTCTTCTCTATACCTATGGTACATCTTCATATACATATATATACATATACGCAGACACGTTATATAGGCCTATAGGTATATTCGATACGCGTTAGGTATATACCGTAGGAATAGGTATGTATGTACACGTACATAGCACCGAAATTCCTATCATCCTGCAGCAGGGTGCATCTTGCATCTATCTATAGCAACAGTTCCCTTTTTGTTTCATTTTTGTTGTTGTTCTTTTCGGAAGGAGGAATACAAAAATTCTCAGCAGTCATTCGGGTAAAGGTATGTATATATATAGTATCCGAGGGAAACCATAAAGAATGCTTTTATTCGATTCATGATTCATCGCGTCTATACTATGAACGCCTTGAATTCGATGGATAAAGAGGAAATGTTGTATTCGTCTCTTTTTTTCACCGAACGTAGAAGAGCAGGAGATTCAAAAGGACGGAGATTTTTAGAATAATTTGAAAAGGGGTAAAAATTATACAAAATTTGATCTTTCGTCATATAAAAAGGATTATTATATTGATTACGTTATGTATGTGCCATACAGATGCGACGGAGAGGAGCTGCATAGGGTAGCAGGATTACGCGGATTTTGTTTCGTAAAATGTTCACGGTGGAGGGTGAATAGAAAGAAAAAGGAAAAAAAAGGAACGAAGGATGCAGAGAGATATAAACATTCTAGGTTCCAAGAGGAAAGAGAAGAGAAGAGAAGAGAGAAGAATACAGAAGGCAGGAGCACGGCTTTAGTCTGACTGATTCACTTACAGAGTGCTGATCTGTGAATTTGGGATGAAGGGAATTTGCGAAAATAAGTTCACAGCCCTAGCAAATGAAATTGCATCATCCCCCGAAAGCCCTGAAACATGACAAACCCCAAATCCTCGTTTGGTTGTAAGTCAGGGGTTACATACTGTATTATATAATACTGCCCTTCGCAATATGTAGATAGATCTCCGTATCTACTGCATGTATGCCGTACGGTACGGCGATATCGCGTCTGGCGTCCTACCCTCTTTTTCCACTTACGATTAACCGCAAAAGCAGTAGCGCTATGGTGGCGCTAGTGGACAAAGGATCAACGCCGCGTCAAATTCGGATGTTTGAAGCTACTCGGCGGAGTATAGATGGGCAAATACTGTGATAAGTACGTATATATAACTATATAACCGGAGAATAATGATAGAAGTGGAGAAAACTGTGGAGGAAACGGTATGCATAAAGCATGAAACAATAAATCACGAAGGATATAGGAAGGTACTATACAAAATAACACCACTATTTCGAAGTCTAACCGCGTAGGTAGGTAGTAGGTAGGTATAGCTCTGCGAATAGAAAAAAAAAGAGCGGGTATAGCGTGCACGGGGATGTTTAGAATTTCTATAAATCGTTCTTTCCTATAATATATAGTATATGCATGTGGAAGAAAAACGAAAAGTACAATTCTCACCGCCGTTTTTTTCGTACACACAAAAGTCAGCTACTGGCAGTCTCTATGTCCTCCTCTGCTGGAGAGACTTGGCTGGTTACCAAATTCTGTAGTGAAACTAGAGGAAGACTATATATATACGTATATAGGACGGAGAATTACATTGCACACAGGTAGCGCCACGTACGTAGGTATGTATACACATGGAGAGGAAATAAACGTTTGAGGTTATAATCTTGATTGTTCTACGCATGTATAATGCATGTAATTATTACGGACAATATGTAAGAGAAATTCTGAATGCAATAGTAAATGGAATCGTACAGGTAATTATATGTGTATAAGTATAGGTAGGTGGGCTCGAATTTTGTAAGGATAAAGGGACGAGGTGACGCGACGTTCCCGGAGAAAGCTAATTCGGGTCCTTAAGTCGCGGTTGAGCATATTGCATTATATGTATACGACGTAATTATCGTCTACGCGTGTAACTATGCTATACAATCACGCATAGACCTAGCAGTAACTATAATGCATACAACGAAACGGTTCATTCAGAATCCCCACAAGAGATCCTGTAGCGTTATCTTAAAGTGAAGTAAGATAACGTTCCCGTTCGAGCACTCCACTACCGTTTCAAATTACGCGCTATGCGCTTTCGGCCTTTCGTTAGAACTATAGGTACATACAATGCGGTACATACGCGTGTATTTATATTTGTGTATTAGTGACTCTGTGTGCGGATACACCGACCAGAATTTTATGGGCTTCCATAAAACACGGAGAGAGGGAGAGAGAGAGAGAGAGAGAGCGAGAGAGCGAAAGAGAGCGCGAGGGGCAGCTGGGCTTAGAGACACCGTTATCTTAAGAAGAAACTGGAATCACCAAACGTACTGTTGCATGCATGCACAAATTTCCGTCCTCTGTATAAACGGAGAGGATGCATGCTCAATGAATTTTTCAACTTCGACCGCTTCTTTCACGTCTTTCAAATAGCTACTTGACTCACATCGACATTATACCCTTTCATTTTTCGTATTATTCTGTTTCATTTTCTTTCGCTTTGAAATAGGCGGTCTTCTCACTGATTATGTGCGAGAGGGAGGATCGCGGATTGTTAAATGCACGTTTCGGCGAGGTTATGGAGATATTTGGACGAATTCCAAGCGAAGTAGTGCTACTGAATTGAGAAGGAGGAGGTGGGCGCTGGGTATTCAGCTTTATCGTTCTCCTCGGCCTCCGGGATACGGTCACCCCGAGATAACCCGCGTCTGACCTTATTATATCTAACTCCGTATTCTCTGCTCTCGCCTCTCTTCTACTACTTCGATAATTTCCCCCCTCCTCCCTGCCGCACCCCAAGCGCCCATGTTTCTACACTCATCGTTATGTACGATATCATGATATATAGATCGTGCGTTTGTGTAGTTTTGTTATACGCATTTTTGAAAACGATTTCGTTTCTTTCCATTCAGCGAATCCTTGAGCTTGCGCACTTTTCGGTCGAACTTCTGCTAGATAGTTCGTTCGAAATCGCGCGTCATATGATTCGAAAGTTCGCACGGAATGTCTATCGACTGCCAAGGAAGATTAACAAACATTCATGCTTGCCGCAGAAAAGCTCGGGAGAGGACGAAGCACTTTTTTGGGTAGAAAGAAAATCAAAGATTTCACGAAATGCAGATACGTAAGTATCTCTCATCTCTATACGTATTGGCATAGGTATATATCTCGATTCTGAAAAGGGGGCAATTTGTTGCGGCAAGCGTTACATAGGTATGAGGCGAATAAGGCGATGTAGGTATGTATACAATTAAACTGGGGATGGATGAGAAACGGTTCTAATTCATTGACGCGTGGGCGGGAATGGGCAATTGAAGCAACAAATGCAGATTACTCCATCAAGAGACTGGCGGAAGGCACGGACCCCAGAGAAGAGCGCCACGCCGTGTTTCTGTCTCCTTCTCTTTCTCTTTCTTTTTCTCTAATGCGGTTTGATGCCGATGAATCGGTACGCTTGTTAAACAGCCCGGACATCGGTTCGTTTGTTCTTTGCCGTCTCTCGGTATAACCGTTGGGGGCCGATTCTCTGTCCAATTTGATTAGATATAGGCGACGCAACTGTACCGCGTTTACTTACGAGGAAACATATAGTTTGCAGGTACAGGTATAATGAAAATGAATAGAATGGGACGAGAAGAATGCTAGAACTCCGGACTCTCCATCCTTGAATTTTATCCACCTGCACATTGCTTTGATTTCACGTATTTGGGTGATCTCCAGACAGTTTTTCAATACACTATAATATTCATTACAGTATATCAGTGGGTTACAACACCGACGTAACTTGGATTGAAGAGAGAGACGGAGATTGCGAATCACAAAAAAAAAAAAAATTAAATTAAAAACGGTTGATTACCGCGCGCGCCTAAGAAGCAACGAAAATGGATTACACTTGTGATGCAACAAATTCTGGGTCACGAAGAAAAACAAATAACAACATAAATACGATATACAGGGTGTCGTATGTGTGTAATTACACCGCGATCCGCAGCCCAGATAATCATATCATTGACGATATATTACTGCAGCGGACCAATGCACGTATGTACTACGTACAATTAACCGCACGCTATCGGAAATTTGGTACAAAAATTAGGTCGCGGTATGGAATTCTACGTGAGAAAATATCCGCGCTCGACTCCAAAATTCAGTCCCGATGTCGATGAGTGGGGAACGAAAAAGAGTGTGAAAAGTATTAAAATCATCTAAAACATTGAATAATTCAAAATGCATACTCTGATGAGTGTAGTTCACACCGCGAACTTGTTACAGTGCGTGCATATCAAGTATTGCAACGCAATTTCCTTCTTTTTTTCCGATTTTTTTTATCATTTTTTGTTTCCTATTCGTTCGATCCATTCAGAGAATTCCGAAAGAGAAATCGCGAATACTTGGATCTGCAGTGTCTACGAAACTCGCGACACATATGAACGTACGTCATTCGTTACACATTCGACATCTCGGAAGATACTTCCGACGGTGAAAATTAACTCGCTATAGGATGATAGGACGAAGAATTTCGGCATCCATAGGTATGGTAAAGCACAACCAGCTCTTTGAATTTCACGAATTATTGCGAGCGTGCATGCTGCGCAGAGTTTGTACGTCGAGTTTGTAAGTTTTGCCTGCATTCGAGAAGTCTTCAACGGTGTATGAGTGCAGAAGGGCGGAGCTTTTACTTAGGGGTCAAAGGGCGCAGCCAATCACAGTCAAGTGATAACCATTCCGCTTTGATTCCTATATACCACCACAGACTGCACACATATTTTGCGTAGCAGTAGTCGTCGTGGCTGATGGTCGCTACCCGACCGAACTCCCACCCCTCCCGCCTGTGCCTCGTGGTGTAAATTGTATAAATATACGTACCGCGTACGTATAGGTGTATTATAGGTATGTATAATATATACAGAGGTACATACGTTGCCATATATACCTATGTGTGCGACGTGCGTACTACGTAAGCGCGTAGTAGGTTAATATTCTACTAATTCAATAACTAGTTGGAGCTAAACGAAAAGGAAACAAGTGGTCGGAAACGTGATAATTTTTTTGGAATTCGTTCATTTATCGATTTCGTTTTTTGTCCCCCCGAACCCCGTGAATTCGGACCTAATCTTGCGAAATCAAGAACATTGAAGGAGTAAGAAATGCTACAGGATTGTTGAAATATGGAATACAATCAGAAATTGAGATATCTACTTCTTGTTTTTTTTTTTTTTTTAATCGTCGACTTAGGTCTTTTTCCTGTTTCATTTCATTTCTTCGATATAAAGAGGGGAGAATGGTGGCTATAAAAACGAATCACGATTTATCACTGTAACTCCGAAAGCCTAAAGCCTGGAATCAATCCAATCGCATTTTCTATAAGAGCGAACGAGTGAATGCGATGACCAAGTCGGCATCACTCTACACGCGAGGATCGCGTCACACTGTACGACAAACGACTGCATGCTACCAAATACATAGTTATTATGTACCGCATACACATAATGACATATAGCTCATGGGGGTCGCATAATACCGCAATTTGTACTTGTCTAAAGACAACCTTCATGGATATTTCATACAACGAAGTAGTACACGTACGTAACTACGTTGATTGTGTACATATATACAGTATAGTAGAAAATCACTCGTGTGTATAGATTTTCATCGTTTTCTTACAGCAGCAGCAGCAGTTGATTGCCATTGATTTATTGACGCATTTGTCTAGCATATAACTATATACGGGGCATTCCACGTCAAAACGAAGACGTTTAATCTTATTTTATACGTAGTTTTACCGAACCAGAACCCACACCCGGAAGCATTTTTCGATCGACCTCTCATCTTTGAATTATGTATTTTTCGAAATTCGTGATTTTCACGTAAGCGAAAACTAGGATGTATTTTTTCGCAATGACGACAGCTCGTTCTAGGAAAATAATAATGGGGCATAAAATGTTCACTTTGAGAGGAACTTTCCAGAAAACAAGTTATTGAATTTTCAGCGTCGACGAATTCGACGCAACATTTATAATGAAGACAAAAAATCTGTTTTTGAAACAAACTACGTCTTCGATTTCAAATTTTTTTCTTCCTCAAGAAAATGTCGGGAAAGAGGAAGATTTCAAGCGCCAAATCGAACTGGGCTCTCAATTATACGAGCTTTTATTGATGATACAATTGTTTCAATTCATTTATATTACAAGCTATGAATTTATTTTCGTATCATAGTTTGGATCATTGGGTGAAATATATACCCGAATTTATTATGAACGTAGCGTCGAATTCGTCGACGCTAAAAATTCAATGATTTGTTTTCTGGAAAGGTTATCTCAAAATGAACATTTTGCGTCTGATTTTCTTTTTTCCTAGAATGAGTTGTCATTGAGAAAAAATGCACCAAAGTTTTCGCTTCTGTAAAAATCGTGAATTTCGAAAAATGCATAATTCAAAGTTGACAGGTCTGATGGAAAAATGCTTTTGGGTACGGGTTCCGGTCCGGCAAAACTACATATAAAATAATTATGGAAACAATTGGAGACCAGTAAGTTTACCCGACTTCGTTGTCACGTGGAATGCCCCGCATACACACCTCTGGCACGGATATCGGGATGGCTCCGTATTATCTATCCATCAACTTATATACCAGATACGTGTGCATTACATATCCACTACGACCCGCTATTTACAGACGTAGTCAGAAAAGTATATGGGGTACTGAAATATTGACCTTAATGATTGTAAGTACGCAAAGCAGACAAAATTAAAAAATCAGTATTAGAAACCTTCAAATACAAACGAAAGCTATGCTTACGTTCTGGTAGGCATATGGCAATGTCGTAATGTGAATCGAGTTGCATACATTCAGGCGTATTCCTCTAAACCGCATTCCGTAGGCTCACTCCTATATCTGCGCAACCCGCGATACATTACGGAATAAGTTGCTGCGTGGCACGAACCAGATGCGCGGTGTGCAGTGCGCAGAAGATAATAATCTCAAATCTACCCTAACCTAACACAACATAACATAACATAACATGACATAACAGAACATAACCCACAAATACACCTAATTCTACTAGAAGAGGTACTTCATGGTTGACAATTGAATATTGTATACGAATAGAAGTAATCAACTGTCTAGTTTCCAAGCGGATTTAAGCCTAAGGAAAAGAAGAAGAATAGAATTAGGAAAAAAAATGAGTAAGAGAGAGAAGAGGGATCATCGTACGTCAAAGATCAACAAAGCGGAGGCTAAACGATCAAGAAGAATGACTGATGATGCATCAGGAAGAAGAGGCGATTCTTCTAAAAAAAGGAGATATCATTCTGCATCAAATAGAAAGGGGATTAAGGAGAGTAGAGGATTTACTGAATCCCGAGATTTCGGGGATTGCGGTGATTCAAAGAACACCCAAGACGCAGAATTTTCATTCCAAAAATATCGTTACGAGCTTAACAAAGTATTTTCGGCTTCCCCTCACCTCGTACAAGATATAGAGGATTTTTGGATATTTGTAAAAAAGTATGAAACCATTGGAAAAAAACGAGAAACTAAGAATCCTTGTTCAAAGCCGCAGGAGTCAACGAACGGAGCTATGCCTCCCTATCACAGATCGCACTGTTTAAATGTGAAAGTAAATTCAAGCTTCGGGGAGCTTTTCGCCCGCGTTCCTAAAACTGAGGAACTAACAGATTACCAATTACTAAGATTCCAAGATGTGGTTAATCTCTACCTAGATTTTAAACAAAAAGAAAAATTCATGAAGCTCAGAAAGTTGAGGGAAAGTCAGGCTAATCTACCCGTACATCAATACAAAAATGATATTATTGAGGCTGTTAAAAATGAGAGAGTTATCATCATAGCCGGAGATACGGGATGCGGAAAGTCCACTCAAGTTCCACAATATCTGTACAAGGCTGGTTTTCAGAGAATCGGTAAAAAAATTTATCCACAGTTTCTGTTTCTTCACCGTGATTCAAAGGATATCAATATAATGAATGCATATTATTTCTTCATTTTACACAGCTTGCACACAGCCGCGAAGAATAGCTTGCATTTCATTGGCCAAACGTGTAGCTTTCGAAACCTTGACTGAAAATCGCAACGAAGTTGGATATCAGATAAGATTTGAAAAGCAGAGAAACCAGGATACCAAAATCACTTTTATTACCGAAGGGTTGCTCCTCCGACAGGTGATTTAACATCTTCGATTCACTTGCTACCCCAATTTTTCTCGGATATACATTTTTTCGCAATGAATTGAATTGTGTTTGTTCATTTTATTTCTTTGAATGTTCTGTTAGGTATCTGGCGAGATGGGACTCTCTCATTACGATGTTATAGTCTTGGACGAAGTTCACGAGAGGCATTTACACGGGGATTTTTTATTGGGTATAATGAAATGCATTATACATCAAAGGAAGGATTTGAAACTAGTGCTGATGTCTGCTACAATTAATATCCAACTTTTCAGCAATTATTTTGCTAAAGAGGCTGTTAAAGTTATACAAGTGAGTTGGACGTTGGATCGAAGACTTTGGCATTTGTTACTTAAAAAAAAGTCACTCACTTTCGTGAATTATCCAGATTTTTGGCTACTGAAGTTCGAACAATATCATAAGATAATATCATGAAAGCGACGGGGAATACCTGAAATTAACCATCTGGTATTCAAAATCGTTGGAAACCGCATTCAAATCTTTTTGCCAAAACTCTATAAAGTTTATACTAGAAGATAATAAGATGTTGTATCGATAAAAAACGTTGATGCGATCGACCGAAATTACCATGACAGTATACAAAATGGGAAGACAATGGAAAATATTGATAAAATCGACCAAAATCATTCAAAATGCCTTGAAATCGTGAAAAAAAATAATATTTTCAACTCTTTAAAAATATTTGAAAGTCATTTTCAAAACTTTTCAAGATTCAGATTGTACGAAAGATAATATGAGATTGATGAGAAACGTTGCTATTATCTCTGCTTTATCATGAAAATTCTTTTCTATAGACCCGGAATCAGTGCAAGATGATTTTAGAATCGTTTATTAATCAAAATTCGTTTTGCATATAGGTGCCAGGAAGATTGTATCCTATACAATTATATTATCGACCGATAGCAATAGACGACATTAAGAATATGCAAAGTAAAAAGTCTGAAAGATTTAATCCGAGTCCCTACGTGCAAATAATGCAGATGATAGACAAGAAATTTCCACGTTGGTATATTATTCCTCTCCTAACGTCCTCCTTTTTATTTCTATTTCTAACCATAGAAAACAATTTATATCTTAAAGCCTCTATGTTGAAATTACAGAAGACGAAAAAGGCGACTTACTGATATTCCTAAGTGGAATGAGCGAAATAACTGCGGTAGTCGACAGCGCAAAGGAATACGCATCAAAAAGCAGTAATTGGATAGTATTACCGTTGCACAGTACATTGTCAATAGCGGAACAAGACAAGGCGAGTATTTTTGTTGGTTCAAATTGAAATTAAGAATTCAAAATTTAATTGATGAAGAGAAAAAGAGTGAAAATAAGTAATCGATAATACAGGTTTTCGATTACGCTCCTGACGGCGTTCGAAAATGCATTGTATCTACGAACATCGCCGAAACATCGATAACCATTGATGGTATAAGGTTTGTAGCTGACAGTGGGAAAGTTAAGGAAATGAGTTACGATCCGATATGCAAAATGCAAAGACTGAAAGAATTTTGGATCAGTAAAGCTAGCGCCGAACAAAGAAAAGGAAGGGCTGGGAGAACCGGACCCGGAGTTTGCTACAGGTTTTACGAATAAATAAAGAGTATTCGGTAGCAGCTTTATCCATTTTTTCTGGTGTCAAATCATCTTTAAACTTGTTATTATTAATTAACAGGCTCTATTCTGAAGAGGAGTACCTTGCTCTTGAGAAATATTCGACTCCAGAACTTCAAAGAGTGCCTTTAGACTCCTTATTGTTACAAATGGTATCCATGGGGCTTCCAGATGCGCGGAAATTCCCATTTATCGAACCTCCACCATCGGAGAGTATAGAGAACTCTATACTTTCGTTAAAAGAACATGTTAGTGACGGTATTTCGTGTTTTGAGGATGAATTGAAGGAAACTTTTAATATTAACTCATTAAACATGACTTCTAAATAATTTCAGGGCGCTTTAACGGAGGATGAAAAACTAACTGTGATTGGAAAAACGCTGTCTAGACTTCCAGTGGATATAACGATAGGGAAAATGCTGATTATGGGGTCGCTATTCCATCAAGTAGAGCCAGTTTTGTCTTTGGCTGCTGCTCTTAGCATACAAAATCCATTCACTAATAGAGCATACCGGGACACTGAATGCGAGGTGCGGGAAAAACGTTTAAAAAATGTTTTTTTCGATATTTTTTATGTATTTTTTTTTTTATTTCAACATTCTAGAACTCGAGGAAAAAGTTAGAATCTGATCACGGTGATCCTATAACTTTATTGAACGCTTACAAAGAATGGCTAGAGGTGAAACAAGAGAGCAGCCGTGAAGCTAGAGGAAATTCAAGCACGAGTAGAAAGTGGTGTAAGAGACGAGGTCTCGAAGAGCAAAGATTTTACGAAATGACTAAATTAAGAAGCCAATTTAAGGAGCTGCTTCAGGTAAGTGTTTCAACCTGGACAAAAAAAATTCAGAGAGTCATCAAATTTTCCAATTTTTGTCTATTCTAGGATTGCGGGCTGTTACAAAACCTACAAGAACCAACGGCGTCGATGACGAGCACAGAGCGAATGCTTCGGCATGGAGAAATGAAGTTACTAAAAACGTTGAAACGTACATACAAGCAAACAGCCCCCAGAAAACGAAAAGAATTAAAATTGGATCTGTTTGATCTACGAATGGAAGATAAGGACGAAAACGACGGTGAAATAGATATAAAAGATGTCGAATTTAGAATGCGGAACGATCCTTCCCAGGTCCAAAATCTTCTCACTGCGGCGACCGCATGTAGCTACAAAGATCTCATGATGCTAAAATTAATTTTATGCAGTGGATTGTATCCACAATTCGCTTGTGCAGATGAGTTTAATTATTGCAAGGTAAGAATCTCGCTGGATAGAATTTCAGTTTCATTTCTCAGCAATTTTTAGCGCATCTAATCGTCTCTTTGCATATATATTTGTACAGTCGACTAGTGAGCAGCTATTCCACACAAAAGCTAAACCCTATATCGCTCTCCATCCAATGAGCTTCTTTGGAAATCATCCTCAAGTTCTGCAACTCGAGGAGCCGGACATTGTCTCAATTCCTGGATATAAATCGAAGTTTCCTCTCAGTCCGAAGCACCAATTACTTACCTATTTGTAAGGACGATTGCTATCGATTCTATGTAAAATAGTGTCTATGTCGAGGAAAAAGGCTATTCATTAATTTTTTGTATCTGATTCTTAGATCCCTCTTAGAAACAACGAAACCGTATTTAGTAAATACACTCAGAATGCCAGCGGCGCAGACGCTGTTACTTTTTTCGCATGAAATTGATACAAACTACACGTTTTCGATGTAAGTTTTTAAAGATTTTGCATAACTGAACAATTGCAAAATAAAACTGATGATAATCGACATATTTTCATGATTCCAGACTAATCTGCGATTCATGGCTGAAACTAGAATTCCCAATGCCTGATAGCGGGCAGATATTACTAATGAAAGCTACTAAATTACGACAAAAATGGGACACACTTTTAAACCAAAGGCTCCAAGGTAGGAAAACTAGTTTTTTCTTCTGTTTTTGTACTTCGGAATAACAATATATAAAGTACTTTATATTTAGTAATATACATAATACTTATGCTAAAATTTAAATATTTATACAAACTTTTTGTTCTCTTGTTATTTCATTTGCTCCCTAAAGCAACGACGCCATCTATAGATTCTAAAAACGATACTATCCAACTAGAGTATGAACTCAATCAAGAATTGATACAATTTATGCATACTACGGTACCTTATACAATAAAACGATTACTGCCTGCTGATTTGAAGATAATTTATGTTGGCTGTGGAGAACATTATTCGGAAATAATACCAAATCCATTTGAAGAGGAGTTTAAATGCGAAGGAAATGATCTAAAGGGTGGTGTCAAGTTGACTAATAATATTACCTTCAATTGGTGAGCCTAAATGTTTATTGAAAATTTGGAATTTCGAAAATAAAGTCGAGATTTACTTCCCTAATAATAAAATAAACCTTTTTATAGCATCGTCGAGTCTGAGTGGAGCGATAAATTGGCTGTAAACATGATTGAAAATGAATGGCTATGTCTAAACTGCGGTATTAACAGTGCTATGAGTAGTATAGAGAAGTTGCAACATCAAAGTATTTGCCGTAAGGAGAATAAATCCGACTGTAAAACTACGGCAGGTGAAAAAACAATTACCGATCACAAACCTAATAGCAAAGCTTACGATTGTCCGGAATGTAAGAAAACTGTTTATCTTACGCCAATTGAAATATTGAGACATAAAAAACAACATTTGTGATAATGTTACCACAAAATTGTACATACTTGATGATATTATCTTGTAATAAATTCTGCAATTTAATTCAAACAGAAAATAACTCTTCTATTCATTCTTATCTGGTGAAAAAAAAAACTACGTCCATGGGAGGAAGTTTGAAAACATCACGCATCCGATTATAACATATGCACCAAAGTATGATAAGATAGCGATGTCTTTAACGGAGTATTTTTTCTGTGTTAGAAAGAATACTTTCCATTTGGAATTCAGGTTCTCAGAGTATTCGAAATCCATTGAACTCTCATTCTTACGTCTACATTTATCATTCTGCCTATCATCGTCTGTTTTATTATTATGTGACATACTAGAAGCGCAGTACCAATAAAGTAAAGGACTTGACGAACATAATAAACGAGTACTAACTTGTATATGGACGAAAAAAATACAAAATATTGTCAAAAATAATCCGTGAATCACGAAAACGAACATGTCGGATGACCGGGATGAATCTTTTTCTCCCGTTTTATCAACGATACTTTGAAAACTTCCTAAAGTGTAAAGCTCGACTCTGTTTTTGTTCAGATACTTCAAACTTTGACTAAGGATAATAAAAATAACAGGGAAAGCGAGTAGGAAGTTAGGAATTTGCTTGAAAGTATAATAATTCATGAATCCAACATCCCAGTATTTTTTTTGTACGTGACGATAAGCTAGAGGAATTGAATTCTCGCACCATGGGGGAACCTCAGTTCCCGCGATTAGAAAATTATTTTGTAAACCATAATCTGACACAAAATACGGCATAGTGAATTCATTTTGTAAACAAAATAAAGTGTAATTATATAATTGGAGAAGAACGTAGGGGATGATCGATAGAAATACGATATTAAAGAGCCAAACTAGTGCGCCTATGATCGTCTTGCATCGATAAGGAATTATCAAACCTTGTTGATAACGATTCTGAAAATTTGTATTACAAAATTTGGGTATAGAATACTTGAGGGAAATTCTAATCCACGAATAAATTGGAAAACCTAAATTAATTAATCCATTGGATCTAAGAATGGTTGAAAGACCGATAGGAAGATATATGTAAGGATTATTTCTTGCAAAAGAAAGCATTACTTGGAAAGTTGAAAACGCAAACATCGCCTCTGAATAAAAAGCTGAGAAAAATATACTGGCTGGATTAATACAGTATAAAATAGCCGATTTATAGGCGAGCTTGGTATCTTCAAGAATAATTTTACTTAGGTCGTAAAAAACTGCAGCTGATTTAATGAAGCATAGAAAATTAATTAACACAGCGGCTATAATCATTGTACTGCGTTCGTTCAGCTCGTAGAAAATTCCCCGCATGATCATCGACACGTATCTAACAGTCATCGGATACAACGGAGAAAAAGCCAAAGTATTTTCATAAGTATATCCATATTTGGCAATGTGTAAAAAATATTGTGAATCCCATCTAAATAAACCGCCGAATAAGTAATCGACGATATCATCGTAGACTGAATTCTCTTCCGCCCACTCTAAAGGGCTGATAAAAACTCCTGCGTCATGATCGGGCAGTATGCGATTGAATACAAACTGCAGAAGAATAATCGCTAAACGAGATATTACAGCGAACCATACTACTTTCTCTTTTGGTTTATACATATTTCAGCGTAACGTCCGGTAAGAGTATGAAATATTATTATTATTTCTTCCCCGTTCCTTTTTTTTCTTTATGATATGTTATATTTTATACCTTTTTATAAACTCTGTGCTGCGTCGTTTCCTGCGTGCACCTTATCTACCACAAAGAATTGAAGATGTTATCACGCCAACAAAACCTCATCCTCTTTGGGGAGTGGTTTCCACAGTCGGTGTTCATACTCTCGTACCGTCGATCATCATGTTTTCTATTTTCTGCAACAAAGAATAGTTTACGATTGTTTTGAATTTACCAATTATTGCTTCTTGTCTCTATTTTTGCCCCCCCCCCCCCCCCCCCCCCGCCCAACTCACCATCATGCTATTCCTAATATTGCTGCTTTTGTATTTTGGCAATGTTACTGCACAAACTCCCCAACCTTCTACACCGCCTACTACGCCTCGTCCAAGAACCACAGGTAAAAAATAAATCAATTCTTATCTAACTTGAACTTAAGGCGGTTAATATCCTGGAGGCTCTCAGTGACTAGATAAGTTACCGTTTCTCAGATGATAACGGAAAACCGATCATCACAGACGACAAGAGTGAACCATATTTTATGAACTGGCTGTTGGAAGGGTGCCCTCCTGACACTTCTTACTGTCCTAGCATTCTGTCGAATAAAATATACGAATACGAAGGATACGATGGATTTTATAACAACATTGGTAAACCGGAATTGGGATCTGTTGACACGCCGTTACTCAGAAGAGCACCAGCGGCTTATAAAGACGGATCTTACCATCCTTCTGGATTTGATAGACCTGATCCGTTGACGTTGAGCGACAAGCTGTTGGATGGAGCTGTGGGAACGCAATCACAAACTGGAAAGAATGCATTCTTGGTATTTTTTGGTGGGTTTAAATGATTCTTCATTAGAATAATAACACCACCTTGGGAATTAATTGAATAAAAAATATCTATATATCACAGGGCAACAAGTTGTTGAAGAAATCCTCGACGCTCAAAGAGCCGCATGTCCTCCAGAATATTTCAACATTAAAATACCAAAGAAACATAAAAGATATGGACACCTACACTCAGAATTGCCCATCTTAAGAACACGTTATGATGCTAGAACGGGATATTCACCCAACAATCCTCGCCAGCAGGTGATTTTCACATTTTAATTTGAAAATAATTTTACAAGAATTTAATCCCACTAAATTATCATTAAATCCTTTCTAGCTCAATGAAATAACTCCCTATATCGATGGAGGACTTATTTATGGTACAACAAAGGCATGGTCTGACGTATTACGGATCGATGAGGATGGCAAAATGGTCCCACATGGATTACTCGCGTCGTCATTCAATGGCAAATTTCCCGCATTCAACACTGTGAGACTTCCCATGGCTAATCCACCGCCGCCGTTCCATCACAACGCTTATATAAAAAATCACGAAATTGCTAAAGTAGCAAGATTTTTCAGTAAGTTGAATGAAGAATTCGAATTTCATTTTCGATGATCTGAAATTCACCGTTCTATTTTTCTCTAGAATTGGGAAATCCTCGAGGTAATGAGAATCCTTATCTCCTTACTTTTGGAGTACTTTGGTTCAGGTGGCATAATCACATAGCACAGCGTTTACATAAATTGCATAGTGATTGGACGAGTGAGAAACTATTCAACGAAGCTCGAAGATGGGTTATCGCGACACAGCAGCACATAACTACGAATGAATGGTTGCATGAATGGCTAGGTGAAGAGTTACCGAAATATACAGGTAAGTTAAATGAAATAATTGCAGTCTGATTTATTCTCTAATCAGAATGAATCAATACTACTTATGTCTTTTGTTTCTCTAATTCATAACAGGATACGATCCAAGCATAGATCCGCAAATAGATCAGTTTTTTCAGGCCGCTGCTTTCAGATTTGGACATACCTTAGTACCGCCAGGTGAGATTGAAATTTGCTCTGAATTATCGAATAACGGTTCGAAGAATATAAATTGAATGTGGATAAAAATTTACAGCTGTACAAACGAGGGATTATGTGAAGAATAAATGTAAGCAAGGAACGATAGTGAGAACATGTAACAGTTTTTGGAGGCCTCAGGTGTATATTAATTTGGTTTTCCTAATTAACCCAACACAACGAATTTCACAGTGTAATCACATCTCAATTTTAATTACAGGAACTTCTCAAAGAAATCGGGGGTAATAAGACAGACAATGACATGAGACTTGGGATGGATAGATTGATCATGGGAATGGCAGGACAATTGAGTGAAAAAGAAGATCATAAAATCGTTGAAGACTTGAGAGGAAACGTGTTTGGACCCTTGGAATTTCCGAGACGTGATTTGATGGCAATTAATATTCAAAGAGGACGCGATCATGGACTTCCAGATTATAATACTGCCAGAGAAATATTTGGCTTGCCTCGTGTTAATGATTCGTCGTTCTTTGAAAACGTTCATCCCAAAGTATGTATTCCACGAAATATTACACACATTCAACTCCTCTCTGGAACTATCTCAATTTTGCAGATTCGAGAAAAATTTGACGAGTTATATAAAGGTATGAACAACGTTGATGTTTGGGTGGGTGGAATTTGGGAAACTAAAAACAGACCTGGTGAATTATTCCGAAAAATTATACTTGACCAGTTCAGGAGGTTAAGAGACGGCGATAGATTCTGGTATAAAAATACCAACAACAGGTAGGCTGATTATCTTCATTCCTTTTTTTCCTCTATATAAATTTTGAACAGTTCTCTCTTTAAATACCATATATATACATATATCAATTTTTGAAGATTATTCACCCACGCTGAGATAAAGAGAATAGAAAGTTTGAGATTTCGTGATATATTGCTATCAGTAACGGAAATTGGACCCGGAGATATTCAAAAAAATCCATTCAGAGTTCCACTCGAAGGTATTGAAACGAATGATTATTAGCTAGAAACTGGATATGAGGTGTTGAAACACTCCGTTCAATTTACAGGAACTGATGACCAACTGACCAAAATAGATTGCCCAAACATTTTCCGAAACCGTTCATGCTCAGAAATTACAACTAATGAGAATATAATTTGCTATCATTCATCGGCAAACGTGACCTTAATAGAGAATTGTTCCCTGCCTGGTACTTATGACTATTTCGAAAAGAGTGAAGCATCTTTTACGCTAACTTTTCTTGGATTAGGAACGCTGATAATAGGTGAGAATTATATAAACACTATTTTGCAGTAGAAAAAATATTCCCCAGATTTGATCGATTGTGAAATTGTAGTTATTTGATCCCAACAGGACTAGTTATAGCGCTTGGATTCATGATGCGAAAACAGCAAAAACACCATTGGGAAAAATCTCAAAAGATGAGTTCGAGGATGAGAGATTCAATGAAGTCCTCAGGTTTTGATGATGATATTACGAAGACTCATAACGGTAAGACTATAACGAGATAAAAACATGAAGAATATAAATATAGAAATATAATTGTTCACTTTACTTTGACAATATTATAATAGCAAACGAATGGATCAGTCGCAGTAAGCCGAACAGACCAGTGCTCATTATGTTAAGCGTAGAGAACAGGAAAATACAAATTCTGAGTCAATTGGGTCAACTCATCAGAGCTCTAGATTTCAAACATAATCCTAAGACAAAGGTAAGGGATAGAGGGTGTTAAAATGAATAACGGAGCATTATTATTCATTCATTGTGTTTCTAAATAACAGATATTTGTGACAACCGATAAACATTATGTCCTGATAAGAGTAGAACACAATTACGATTTGGTACTGCAATTTCCGTCGACTTACATAAGGGATAACTTTACAAGAGACCTTGAAAAGTTTGCTGCACAAATTGACATGCGTAGAGAGAATATAACTACTTTCACGACTGCAGCTTTGCTCAAGAATGCTATTACGGCCAAAAAAAGACAACAGAAATTGGATAAATTCTTCAGAGTTGTATTTGCTCAGGTATAGAGGACAGATACCATTTCATGTTTCGGTGAAAAATAGAGAACTATGTTCTGTGTTCACTTCCTCATTTCATACCTTTTTATTTTCCAGGGCTTTGACAATGAGGATTTGCAAGATAAAGTATTTCAAACAGATTCACAGATATCGTCAGATGTAATCTACACTGAGCTAACGATTACGGAATTTGCTGAGGCTCTTAGCATGCCGGTAAAATCAGAGTTCGTCAACAAGGTAGATATCGACATGAAATAAATATAAAGTTGGCAAAATAATTTATATTGAATTTTCTTCTGAAATGCAGATGTTCGACTCAGCCGACACAGACAAGAATGGCTTCATATCGTTCAGAGAGTTTGTGGATTTGTCAGTGATATTTTACAAGGGAACACCGGAAAAGCGAAAAAGACTGATGTTTAACATGTATGATATCAATGGGACTGGTACTTTGACACGGAACGATTTTAGAGATATGTTGAGGTGATTATCCTTCAAAACAGAAAAGCGATTTCGATATTTTTCGTAGAAATAATCAAATTTGTTTTCGTTTTTGATAGATCTTTCTTAGAAACAAACAACGTAAATCTTAAAACCGAAGATTTGGATGCTGCGATAAAAGGAATGATGAACGCAGTTGGTATAGATAAAGAAGTCATTGAATTTGAAGATTTTGAGAGACTGCTTGGAAACTATTCACCAGAGTTGAGTTTAGAGTTCAATTCAGGAGGTTCAAGAGCGCAAAGAGTAATAGAAAGCTTATACGGAGATCCAAGAGAAATACAGTCAAGAATTGAGGGTAAAGTGGAAGAAGAACAACATCCGGGCCAAAAGATTGACGACAAAGCTGATATACTAGAAAGGGAAAAACCAATGAAAACTTACTGGTATCCAATCACAAAATATATTGCTAATAAACAGCTTGCAATATTCTGGGTTTCCTTATATACAATGGTTCTCCTTTCAATATTCGCAGAAAGAGCTTATTGTGAGTAATTTTCGTGTTCTTTCTATCCTTTTCTTCTGTTCAAATATAACAATTGAATAGATCTAGAAACTATCTTCTCAAACTTTCATTCAAATATTACAGATTATCACGTCGAACGTGAGCACTCTGGGTTACGAAGAATAGCCGGACCTGGAGTAACATTAACGAGAGGATCGGCGTCAGTGATGATGTTCACTTATTCAACACTGCTAGTTACTATGTGCCAAAACACAATAACAGCGCTAAGAGACACTTTCCTACATTTGTATATACCTTTTGATTTGAGCTTAGAAATGCACAAATACGTTGCCTGCTGGGCGCTTGTTTTCACAGGTGAGAGCAGCAGAAAAAATAGATTCTTTTGATTCCTATACCCAAAAGTAACTTGCTTTTATCATTTTTTCTATCTTCTTTACAGTTATACACGTCCTGGGGCATGCCGTTAATTTTTATCATATAGCTACGCAGCCTTCCGACGATCTCACTTGTCTATTCCCAAATTTCTTTCATGCGTAAGGACCTGCTTGACGTATTTTCATATTTTAACCAAAAATAGAAAGAGACTTTGACCTCATCGACTTCAACATCAAATTTCAGGACACATGAGATACCAAAGTTTCATTATTGGTGTTGGCAAACAATAACGGGAGTCACTGGCATCGCATTAACAATTCTAGCATCTATTATGTTTCTTTTTTCATTACCAATAATACGAAGGAGACTTTACAATTGGTTCTGGTTTGCTCATTCAATGTACCCGTGGTTCTTTATATTGATGATTCTTCACGGTACAGGAAGACTGATTCAGGCAAGTCTTGAATTCAATTTAATCAACAAAAATTGAAATTATTTATCAACATACTATTTATTATTTATTATTTTCCCCGCAGGAACCGTTCACGTATCTATTTCTATCAGGTCCATTGATTCTGTTTACAATAGACAAGATAATAACTACAACGAGGAAGACTGTTGAGATACAAATAACAAAAGCCGATTGTTTGCCGTCAAGTAAAAATTGATAATCCACCTCGCAATAAATCTCTAAATATAGCAATTTTTCGACAAACTTAGTTAATCTTTCTTCTTACAGGTGTAACTTACCTAAAATTCAGAAAACCGTCCAATTTCCAATACAGATCTGGCCAGTGGGTAAGAATAGCTTGTCCCGCCTTGGGCCGTAACGAATATCACCCTTTTACGCTATCTTCTTCACCGAATGAGCCAGACCTCAGCGTTCATATCAGAGCCGTTGGCCCTTGGACTTGGGATCTAAGATGCAAAGTAGATCCGACTTTAAGTCCGGATTTGTCTCTACCAACGGTACAGAAACTGTGAAATAACAATGAGGAATATCTAACTGAATAATTCACGCAAGTAAAACTATTCTATGATTTTCAATTGACAATATGTCTATTTTGTCAATAGATTCGAGTCGACGGTCCTTACGGAGAAGGTGCGCAAGATTGGTACAAATATGACGTAGGAATATTGATCGGCGGAGGAATAGGAGTGACGCCGTTTGCGTCGATCCTGAAAGATATTGTCTACAAATCGAATGTAAATCAAAGTCTTGGATGTAGAAAGATATACTTTTTGTGGGTAACGCGTACCCAGAGACATTTCGAATGGATGGTTGATATCCTGAGAGAACTAGAAGCTGCCGATGAGAAGAAAATCGTATCAGCTCATATTTTTATAACTCAATTTTACCAGAAATTTGATCTGCGGACAGTTTTATTGGTAAAGTATAAAACATTCCGAATAGTTTACATTTTCTTATCCAAGAAAACATGAACTCATTTCTAATCATGTTTTTTTTCAGTACATTTGCGAACGTTACTTCCAACGAGCATCGGAAAAATCCTTATTTACCGGATTGAAGGCGGTCACGCATTTCGGGAGGCCAAATTTCCTGCAGTTTTTTAGAGCTATTCGCGATCTCAATAGCGACGTGAGTATGATAATAAATGAAAATATTAAGTTTGTCCGATGATTATGATGGAAATCAGTGCCTTCGTTGTTTGTTTTATTTAATTTAGCTTTTTTCTCGTTCTTAGATACCGAGAGTCGGAGTATTTAGCTGTGGACCTCGATCCATTGTTCGAACGGTAGATCGAGCTTGCCATGTACTTAACCAAGAAACAAGTTACGAAACATTGTTCAAACATAGTTATAAATCTTTTTAAACATCATACAGTGCGATATGAGACAATCAGTTTATATTCGTGGCGATATTCTCTCCAAAACAGTGACGATCAATCGATACTATGGACTAAACAAGATGAGTGGAGTTATGAGTTATAATAGTCAGTTCGGTATTCAAAAAGTGTTATATGGTTGGTTGCGTATTCTCGGTCGGCAACGTGCCACTATTTTATTAGAAAAAAAATTCCGGTTCTGAATCGCTTTTTTTTGTCGCTTATTATAACATAACGTATCAATGAATTTTGTTGACTATGATATTGATCAATAAAATAAATAATAATGAAGAGTAGAATTATTAATTATGAAGAACTACTTTTACCTTTTATATTATTACGAATTATTATTTGATTCTGTTATCGACATCAGCCAGAAACCGTTGCACTCCACGCCGCGACTGTCAACTGTTTGTTGTTATCGAATGTTTCGTACCACGTGACGTTGGGAGCGAGCTGAGATAAAATAGAGCGAAACGGTATTCGAAATTCAAAACATAAAATTGCAAAGATATTTTAAAATGAAAATAGGAACGAAAAATGCGATTATAATGAGTATACGTTTACATACAATATTGGATATTGTTTTTCTCTTTGGAACAATGAATAGAAATTGAGAACGAAAAAATAGATATGAGTAAAATAGATTGAGTGTTCAGGATTTTAAATTAATATGAAGAATAAATTGGATTCCTCTTTACCGTAGATAAAATAATCGTTCCGAATCGAATAATAAAAAAATATTCGTATACAAAAACATTCGCATTACAGATGAATAAAGTAGATAATAATAATCATAATAATGAGAAAAACAAGAAGGTAAAACGACGATTTTAGTTATATCATGGTTTTATTTGAAATATCTATTAGTCTAGTTAATCCTTATAATCTATATGTACAGAGATGACGGTATCATAAATTATAATACATGTATTATAACAAGTGTTTGTTTTCATTTTTCTTCCTTTCTTCCTATTTTTTTTTTTTTTATTTATTAGTTTTTTCATTTTAATTTCTTCATCTTCTTCTATATTTTAGTTTTTGTTTCATTCCTCAACGAATAAATGCTCTAGTCTATAATTACCTTTACTTAGAAATATTATAGTTTCTAAATTGTTTGGACTGGGGCCGCATCGCAAAAAATCTTTCCATAATAAGAGATTCTCAATATGCAATAGACCTACGTGTCTTAAATACAATGACGATAATGATGCTGATGATAATAATAATAACAATATTAACAACAACAATAATAATAATAATAATAATAATAATAATGTTATACTAATAATAGTAATGATGATAAGAATGAATGAGCGACGTAATATTAATTAATATTATTATTATAAATACGTGAATAAATATACATTTTTTTTTAATAAGAAAAGAGAGAAAAAGATTCGAAGAACGAAGATCAGATAATATACGCTTTTGTTGTTTCTCGTCTTCTTTTCCTTCTTTTCTGTTCTTCATTTTTTTGTTTTGTTTTTAAGGGTTTATTCAATGGCAAATAGAATTTCCTTTTGCATAATATATAGGTATAGGTATAGGTATAGGTATTTCGGCTATTATAGAGTGTACTATAATATGTGTGTATGTATTCATGTTTGTATGTATGCATATACATACATGCACTGATCATGTCAGATTGTGACCACTTGAAGTTACACCAAATTTCAAATGAAAGACTAGTAGTCACAGTCCAACATAACGGGTGTATGTTATGTATAATGTATCTACCTATATCGACAATTTATAAATAATAAAATACACCCCCCCCCCCCCCCCCCCCCCCTCCATTCTGTCTTCTATCGTTAAATAACAGAATACCTACGGAGTATGCCGTCTTAGCTTGAACGGGGCCTGACCCTCACCATGTGACGTTCACCCATTTGAGAGATTTTGTGAATTTTTACAATTTTCTTCAGACTTTCGTTTAGGAGATACCGTATCATGAGTTCATAGCAATCGAAACTTCCGAAAGCTTGTAATTCAGAGTGCACGGATTGCAGCGTGAAGGTGTATACTGCAAGAAGTAATGTTTCCTCACTGTACTCCGCGATAAGAGTTCTCCAAGACGTCTACCAATACTGGTTGTCCGAAAAAATGATATTATTTGAAACTTTTTGAGAATTCAAACAAATATTTGAAAAATTGTCTCCCAAGTGGTCCGTGTTATCCAATCGGCAACGAAATCCAAGATGGTTAGGACTTGGGCCCATTTGAGTCAAGATGGAATATTCCGTGCATAGAATATTTCGGTTTTTTCTCATTATTTCAATTTTTGTCATTTTTACCATTTCAATTTTTAATTGTTTCTTCTTTTTCTTTTTATAAAATGTTTTCGCTCATGTTGAGAGTTGAAAGTTTCTCTGATATTACATTTTCTGCTTTTTTTTTTCTTGTTTAATATTATTATCTTCTGGTTTTTTTGTTTATGATACATATAGTATATACACAAGTTTCTTCTCCTTCCTTCCTTTTTTCAAGCATACATATACATATACATATATATACTTATATACTATAAATTCAGATTTTTACTTCTTTTTACAAGTTTTGAAAAAAAAAACAACATAAAATTTATAGTACGAAAAAAATTTCGCTCTCCCCTATCCCAAGGTTTACATTATTTTTAAGTATTCGGATTTTTCATTTTATTACATATTTTAGTTTCGGTAATGATGTAGGTATATTACCTATTATAGATTTCAATATCTCTTAGGAAAATGAAAGAATCATCTTTATAATCTACCAAGTACATTACCTATTCCTCTATTCCTTTATGCTTTTGTTTCTGTCATTGATTCAAAATTCATTCGTTAATTTTTATATTATTCTGTTTTCTTTTATCCGTCTTGTTTTTTATATTGTTTGTCATCTTTTCTGAGCAATTTTCTCGCTATCTCTTTCCTCTCTTTCTATCTATCTCTCAAATTAATTCATCTCTTTTCTTTTTCTTGGTTTTTTTATTTCTTTTATTTCTTTCCTTATTTCTTTTGTACTAATGTCGTGCAATGATCATATCTGTAAAGTATAGATTTATTTATTTTTTATGTTTTTTAATTTATAGCTAAGTATTCAGGCTTGTCCAAGCTGTCGATATACCTATTACTATCAATAATAATTGCGGATAAGATTGTTATTTTATTTTTGTTTTCATGAGTCCAAAATTCAATTACTATAATACATATCATAGTATATTTATATCTATATACTATACATATTTATATTTGCAGACAATTTTTCTTCTCAAATATATCGAATGCAACTTAATATTAATATTAATATTAATAAACAAACGCCTTACAAGAGCCCACATTATTATTAGTATCATTATCATTATTATTATTGTTATTACTATTATTATTTCTTATTTAATATTATTTTTATTTAAAGTGCTAGTAGAAATAAATAATAATAGTAGATAATCCGTGTAATACTACGTACTACCTGGAACTTGAGTTGAAATTTCTATAGTCAATTAATTAATGGAATTGAGTCAATTAAAATCTGCTTTTTCTCCCAATTTTTTTTCTTCTAATTTTCTTTTATACAGAAGGTGAATTTCGGAACGCCCAAAATGCTCAGAAAAACGTTGAGATAGCCGGGAGTCAAAATCTTCAATTGTTTCAGCGGTTTCTGGCTTTCAGATTCCTTGGAGTCGATAAAGAATTGCCGAAACTGGTCTCATGGTCTCCTTAATGCTACTCCAAGTGCTCAGATGTTAGAAAATCACACTGTATATCAGTCATTGGTTCATCATACTGTATATACCGTTATCAGTTCAAATATACAATGAAAGAGCTGTTCGGCTGCCTTCTACAAAAACCCCAGAAAAAAAAAAAGAAGAATGGGAGAAAGTAAAAACTATGCATTTCTAGTTTTTTTTTTCTTCTCAGTTTCAGATTAAATGATTTTGAGAACACAATTTCTGATATTTTCGTCTTGTGATAATTGTATAATAATAATAATTATAATAATAATTATAATAATAATAATGATCATCATCATTGCTATTATTATTAGTTATGATTATTAACATTGCTTTTTTCCTTTATATCTTTTCAGAAGTCTCGTGTCTTTGTTTTTTCTTTTGTTTTGCTTCGCATAAACTTTTTATCAGTATTAAGAGTGCTAGTATACTACGTGTGTAATTCTGTCATTCTCTTTGCCAATTATTATCAGTTGATTTTCTTCTTTTTGCTGTTGTTTCGGTTCTTCTTTTAAATATATTTTAGGAACTTGAGCTGGCTTCTCTTTACCACTTAGTTACTCGATAGCATCGTGAATCCAAACTACATGAATCGGAGATGAATCATATGATGTATGTAGAAGGAAAAACGAAACTGACGCAGATTCTCAATGAAACAATATTAACGATTAATTTCATAAATACAAAAAAAGGAGAAAACATCCGAAATTCGATTCACTTCTTTTTCAAACTAAATTATTCAGTCATTTTATTTTTCATCGTTTGTCTGTATTTCCTTTCTTCTCACTTTTGAAGTAGACAATTTGGTTTCCACTTTCTTCTTCTATGCTTTTTTTCCTTCACTTTCTCTTTGGGTTTACCAAAACAAGGTAAAATATTTTCTACCAAAATGTGGAAAGCGAAAAATAAAATAAAATGAAGAGACCCTTGTTAGGATAAATTAGAATAAAGAATCAGTTGGTTTATCTTTTTTTTTTTCTTCGTTTTACTTCGCATTCACTTTCTTCTTGGATTTAGAAAACAAAAGAAGAGAAATAAGTATAAACACTTGAATAATATCCCTTCTTGATAGTAATGCAAGCAAAGATTTCTCCGTACGTAAAGAAAGCAAGTTTAAAAAAAAAAAAAAAAAAAAAAAAAAAAATCTGGAACCGGACTGACACTTGATCAAGAGCACCTTCAGACATATGCCAATTTTGACATAGCAATTTCATTTACTTATTGATTCATTTCGTTTTCTTCATTTTTTATTACGTTTGTTCTTCTTTCTTTAAAATAGGTAAATAAATCAAATTCCACCTATTAAAACGCTGAGTGATAATAATTATACGTGGGCCAGTAAGGCTGTAGCCAATCCTAGCTTGTCCTTTGACGTTTTTTAGCTGGGTGCTCTTCGGAGGAGGAATGAGCCGGTGCAGGTATTCCTGAATTACGTGGATTAAACATGTACTTCATTTGCGGCATGAATTTCATTATACTTCTAACTTGGATTAGAGGTAATTCTTCGTTAATCGATGAACATTTACCCGCCTCCATTAACATCTGCATTTGCTGCCTGCAATTTGAATATAATAAATAGTTATTATTTCAATTTGAAAAGATATATTGAATTGATACATAAATTCTTCCATGATGAAATGAATCTGATAATTATAAGAATGGACAACGCGTAGAAACGTTCAAGTAATGCCAAGGTGTTACAAAGTGACTAAATTCTTACCTGTTTCCTTGATATAAGTCAACGCCGAGAACATCGGTGAGTACTTGTCTGCAGCTGTTAATATCACAAGTAGGAAAATACTGGGATACAAAATCGGGAAGAGTCATCAACAGTTCTGTGTAAATATATGGTTTCGCGTTAATACAGGGCACCATTTTTTCGTCGACCAAAGCTTTCTGTACTTTGTATGGTACGTGCGAGCCTGAAGTAGGTGTATCGCCGATTGGTATCAGCGGTTTCCTACCTCTAGAATCCCTAGAAAATTATGAAACCGATTGATTCAAAGAAAATTCAAGTAATTTAATTTCGAAATCAAATATCAAGAGTCGAAAGTGTGGCTTACCTCACGTTATTACTGCTTCCGTTCACTGGAATTAGAGGTGGTGGATATTTTGCTGGCACAGAATTATGCGCTGGCGGTGTATGCCGTGACGGATGCGACAGCATGCTTTGCGTTGGTGGCATTAATGCGTGCACTTGGTCCACGCTTAGGCTCAACAAATTATGTGGATAGGTACTTGGACTTACGGCGCTTGGAACACCCAAGCTTGGTGTTGTGTATGTAGTAGTTGCCCTGGAATAAGAAGAAGGAGAAATATTGTAATCTTTCTATTTTTTGGATATCGAGAGTGTAAAAATAATCAACTTGCTTTTATCTAATTCCTCGATATCAAAGAAAAGAAAAAAAAAACCAGTATTCAAGCTGAAATAAGTTTAGACGGTGATTTTGACCACTGACAAAAAATAAAAATGAAAAATCTTTCTCCAACATCTAACAGATTTTGTGAAAAATTCAATTGTTTGAAAGTTGTAAAAAGTTCGTGAGCAAAATTTGATTAATTATTCTAAAGATTATTGTAACTATAACGCCATTGCGTAAGCTTATAGGATCATGATTGTAACGGTTGATTTTTTTCTGACATTCAATTTCAATTTAATTTCAATTCTGGTAAATAAACTAGCCATTAATTCTGATAGAGAACAATTGGAAGTAGACAAAACACAATTGAAACTTATATCAACTGATTCAATTCCTGTAAATCCTTATGAATTTTAATCACATTTTGCGTACGACCAATTATTTTCTATCAGAATCAAAAAAAAGTTTTCATCAGGGCAATCACCCAAATAGAAATAAGAATTAGAATTCTTCAAAGCAATTAATTTCGATTGTTATTTAGTCTGGATAATAATAGTTATTATTCAAGGAAAAAGAGCAACTTGAACTATAATACATTGTACAGGGACTCACCAGTCATCCTTCCCATAGGTTGGATAACTATATAAAAGAAAAAATCATACATTTGTATATACATACAAAGGTAAAACAAAAGAAAAGCTAAAGCTATTACTGTGCAGAATGAGAATAATGTCGGGTAATAAGTGAGAGTTATAATGATGATGTTATACAGGGTGGGTGAAAAGAAGAACATTAGCCAGTTATAAAACGTGAATAAAATCTGAATCTGCTCAATAATACGAGCTTTCTGTTTTTTGTTTGTTTTTGCAAGAAATTTGAAGAATGAGACATTTATTCGGCGTTCAATTTGATGTTAAAAAATCCACAGAAAAGAACGCATTTAAAAAAAAAAAAAATTTCAAAACGTCGTTACAGAGATGAAAAAAAAACAATGTGCGGCAAAGTTCAATTTAGTTTCCGAATTTGGGACACATTTTTAGGATCATTCGGTAGAACATACTGTGACCCAGTACAGATATTGAAATATGAGATTGAAATTTACATAAGCTTTATAGAGGATGGAAATCAAAAATGATTGAGGGAGTATACAAAAATTAGAGAAGGCAAAAAAGTTATTGTATTTTTCCGTTCTGGAAAAATGAAGATTTCACAGGCCGAATAACACGTTCAGATCTTATTCAAGGTTCGAGGCTCAACGGTTCCCTCTGAGCTACCCTATTTAGTTTATCTAACATCAGGCATTTTTTGGCAAGCACTGGTTTGCCTACCACGGTACATTCTGGTACGGACGGAGCTTAGCCCTGGTGCAACAACCAGTGACGTCACGTGGACCAGTGCTGTTCGGTTTGGTACATTCTAAGAGGCGCAAAGGATTAGGTGGGGTCAAAAAATGAAGTCTGAAAATCTGAATATTATAATCAAGATCGAGTTTAAGTAGCAAGAACTACATCCATGAATAAATAATTTTTACCAGCATCATTTCATCACAACAATCCAGCTTGTGATTGAACAGAGCAGAATGTGATTCAGAAGTAAAATCGAAATAAATTATTCTCCATCAGATTTTATTTCTATAGATCAGAATCAATTAATTTGGATGTCCCTTCCATCTTATACTGCGTTTTCCTTTTTACCCTAATACTTGATATAATTGTCAATATTTTATAAATGCATGGTACAACGTATTGGCTATCTACTAATGGTTGCAGGGTGTTGGAAGTGTTAAATGAATTGATTTTATGCGCTTAACATCCCGTTGTACCACTACCTACAACGCTGCAGAGCAAGGTACACTTTGGTAGATACCAAAACTGCTCGCTACGTCCCTACGATAAAGTATCAGGACGCCAAAATGCATCTGGTACGTTTGGGTAAACATACCAGTGTTCACCAAAAAATGCCCATAATTATTCCAGCTTCTCTATATTCAATATTAAATTTAATAAATACATGTATACATGATTGAGCGAAATTTATCCGCACATGTAGCACAAGTATGTTCATTGATAATTCATCACAGTTTTGTCATTATAATAATTCAACTGAGCAGGCATCCATGCCTTTTACTGCATTCTTTTTCTTATTGTGAACTAATGAAAATATTAAAATTTGTCCAAAATCCTCTCTACTAGATACCAATTTCTAAAATATACATGAGGTAACACCTGAAATAGGAAAAAGGATGCAAAACAAAATGAAATACTGTTTAATAACAAAAAAAGACGTGCCTGCGCACACTGAAGAGAATTCAAGTAAAATTTCGTCAAATAATTTTATGTTCTATCAAGATATCATACACACAAGTAGAGAGACAAAAATTATCTTCAGAATCTAAAAGTATTTATCAAGAAAATCTAACTTCTGAATATACTAGACATTGATTACTGAAATTCGAAGTGAGTGAAAGAAAATTTAAGTAAAATATGAAATACCGTCAAAATTAGTGAGCGGTGAAAAAAAAGGACACGATACTGTTAAGAATTTGTAATTACAACTCACCCAATATTGGGCTGATTGGAGTGGGCGGTAGCTCTGACAAGAGGGGGTGGCTGCGCCTGAGCAGCGGCTTGCATCGTTGTAACAGGATATACTCCTGGATACTGCGCCCCTGCTCCGCTACCACCCCCTCTACTCCTCGACTGTTGCGAGTAGGTTTTATTAGATGGGGCTATTTGCTGAAACATCAAAGAACCAAATTATGCGATATTAGCGAATGAAACGATGAAATCTCGCACACAAACTAGAATTGGGATACCCAAAGATAAAAGATGTGTAAAATTCAATATATAATGTATAATGAAAAACGTGATTGCAATTCTCACATTATGCATATTCAGCGAAGCATTAGTCATTCTGATGACTTGATTCGCTTGAGAAACGAGAGCAGTTTGGAAAGCAGGTTGTCCTCCGACGAGTCCAGGCCATCCGTTGCAAGCGGCTTGAACAGCGTTAAGCATTTGTTGTTGAGGAACAACGGAGCTATTTCTACCAGGAGAAACTCTCGACGGGGAAGAATGAGATGGATGTGTCGTAACGACGGGTCTGGGTTGACCAACCCTTTGAATAGTAGCGTTAGAAGAATTCACTGAGGATCCTCTGGGTACAATGCTTTGCATTGGCACACCACCGCCGCCACGTACATTTATCGAATTTTTATTAGTATTATTTTGAACGCCGATAACGGGCGACTGTTTAACAGCGGGAGGCGTAGGCGGTTGTTTTGTCCATCCCCCCCCAGCCCCGCCTCCTTTACTACTAACGAGTAATTGCGAGTCCATAACTTTGCTTGGCCAATAGTCTTCGAATCCAGTACCAGGCGGAAAGTAACTTTTAATGTCACTCAAACTGATAACTGAACACGTTTCACTGGCAAATAGTTCGTTTCTAATACCCTGAACTTTACAACAAAATTTTAAATAAGACAAGTCCCAGCCCTCAAGTTTTTCAGCCTTGAGTTTAAGGTTGTCAGTCTCACCTTCGAAATAAAATAACGGTACATACTTTAAACCGTCTTTAACCGTGTAGGGTACAACGGATTCTTTATTTATACGAATAAAACCGCACTTTTCAGCCTTTTGCATCTGAATACCGCAAGATGAAGATAAACCCCCGATGTTATTGGTATTCTGTACATTACCTGCGGTAAGTTTAGTATAACACATATCTAAGAACGTATAAAATTCCTTAGCGTCCGCGAGTCTGACGACTAAATCTTTGCAGGTGAATGGATCTCTTCCGAATTGATTTTCGCAATGTTTTATATTAATTTCATTGAACAGTTTACTCTCTGCTTCTGTTATGTAGTAACTTCTTATACACGTACAACTGTATATATCTGCATGTAAATACCCAAGATATTTGTTTAATAACTTTGATTCTAATATTCTAACTGCGCAGTATTTTTCACCAGCTCTATATATGTACGGTATATGACATTTGCCGAAACTAGTCCATCCGAATCTGCCCCTCTGGCTATCGTCGTCGGGTGGTAATTTCCCTTCCGATAAGTTGTGCTGCGTTTTTGACAGCGTGGAGTCCGCCGGTCGTTTTGCATTCAACGGAGATAAATATCCCAATATTCCTGGTAAATTGGGTTGCGATATTATATTCGTCCCAGATCTTGCTGTTCCCGTCCCCGAATTCGATATCGCTGTTCCCATTTTCGCCTTGTTTGCTTCCACCATTTTGGCTGCCAATTCCCTGATCTCCGCATCGTCGGGGCGTTCTTGTTTCACTGTAACCTTTTCCAGCGAGACTGAAAATCAGTAAAACAAAATACACGATTCAGTCAAAAAATATCTTCATTTGTTTCAAAAAGTTATTATGGTTACGATGACAATTTCTCTTGAAATGTGAAATAACAAGAAAGAAGTGTTATTGACATTCTCCATGTAGTTATGACAGAAGCAAGGTGCACACCCTCTGTGTGTGTATATAAACGGTGTATATAACGAGACATGTGGATAAGAAAGAACACGCTCTGGGATAGTAGTGACGTTTAAAGCGAATACCGTAAGAAGACTAATATCGTAAAATAATTTCTAGAAGGTGTAAAAACGATACTGTATATCGTGCCGTATGATGTTTATCTGATATGCAGTACCTGCTCCAGCAGTAGCTGCTGTAACCGGCGGCGAACTTTTAGCGAGGATAACGGCGGCCGCCGAGGATAACGCCATTATACAAATTTTCACGTAGTTAGGCCATGTAGTAGCATCGAGATTGCCAGGTTGTTGTTGTTGTGTTGTATTTTTTTTCTTTTCCTTCCAATTTTTTTGGTTTTTTTTTCGTTCGTTTTTATCCTAATATTGTTATAGTTTTATGCTTCAGTTGTAAGTTTTTAGTTTCTACAGAGTAGTTGTAGCTTGTAGCACGGGGCACTAGACATACGGTTTATCCACCGGGGGCAGTGTAAGGGATCAAGGGTAGGGGGAGCGAGTAGCCAGTTGCGAGTTGCGAGCCTTCTCGCCTTTACTTTTCACGATACTACTACTATAACTACAGCAACGAGCCGCGAGTAGCCCCTGTCTCTCTACGTATGTACTTTGTAGTAAATACATACATACATAGATCCATACGTGCACACAAATATCAAGTATATATATGTAGCTTATATACGTATATATATATATATATGTACGGCAACGAAGTACATAGGGACTACTATAGCAGTACCCACAGGCAGCTAGCTAGCTAACTAGTGAGCTAGTCTCTCTCTCCCGCGTATGTTCATATAGACGTGTAGTACGGAAAGTTTTCAATTCTGACTGTACAGCGAAGCCAGCGCTGGCTATGTGGCTAGAAACTCGCTATCCCGAGCCTCCGAGGGATCGGAGAAGCAGCGACGAGTTGGAGTTGCCTAAATGCAACAGACTCTTCCTCGCCGCGGCGCGGCGCTTAGGAGCGAGCACAGAATTCGGGCGTATTGGATGCAGCTTGATCGTTAGCTCTCTAACTCCGCATGATTAGTTTCACATAGCGAAGCACTCGGTTCTTCATTTTTCGGTTTAACTCAATTCAATTTCGGGTTTGCCAGTTCTATTTCACTCGAATTTTAATTTCTTTTATTTTATTTCATAGATCGCAATTTTTGTTTACCGTCCTTCAATCGAATATCCTGATACAGTACCTCGATGACAACAACAACAGCAAACTGTAATACAGGATATACTGTGTTTGTTTTCTTTATTCTATGCTGTCCAGGAGCAGATAGATGCAGCAGCATCGGCAGCAGCAGCAGCAGCACACGCGCGCCACACACCAGCGCAACGGCACGTCACATTTTATGCCGTCGAGTCGATTTGAAAGCAAGCGGGCGGGCTAGCTGGCTGGCTAGCTAGTAGCAAGCAAACCGAAGGAAATGCCCCAGCGGTACGGCAAAAGCAAGATAGCCTCGTGCGCAGGCCCTTCTATAATACATCCTAGTTTTTCTCCACCTGTGAGTCATTTCATCAAAATGGCGTCCGCCGAGGCAAAACGTGACCAATCCCGTAGCACCGTCTGGCACTAACAAAAGGAAACGCCATCGTTCACGGTGACGGCGTTTTCGAATAAATGCACCCTATATGAGGCTAGCATTCGTGTATCCAAGGTCGTTTATTACGGACCCTGTGGATCATGCATAAGGAGATACCATAGGTCTTTTTTTTTACCGATGCAGCGAGGTATTGTTCCCCGTATGAATTTGTGCGTTGTTATTTCATCCCATTCCCCTTCCTCCCTCCGTCTCTCTCTTTCCTTACGTTGTCGTTATCATTATCATTACTAGTAAACGTAGTTTTGTGTGCGTGCGTGTGTGTTTGTTGTGTCACGGGTTTGTGTGTATGATAGTCAACCGAAAACTGAACTATCGTAAACCAAACTTGAACACCCGTAGAAGATGTTCACCAAGTAAATATCTACGAACTTCCGAGAAATTCTCCTACTTTCTTTTCCCATTCCCATATCGGTATTTTCGAACGTACGCAGATTTCCGTTACACCGATCCGAAATTTGAATTTGTTTAACTGCGATAGTGCTGTCAAGTTAGCGTGCTACAATTGGTATCCTTGAAACCGGATACGGCCGGTATGGATATAACTAGGTTCGTGTTGTAGATCTATAATCTTAAAATCATATTATTAATACATGTATTGGGGTATATATACAAGAGTGTGTGGTTGGAATAAACCGTAATATAATAATGAAGATCCGCAACGTGTACCATGGTGAGATAGTTAGCGTTGTACATACAGTCCAAAGAGTGGCCCAAACAGAATATAACTAGTCCTCCGTGGGATCTTACGAGTATGGCAACACTGTACGGTCGATATGCTCTTTCAGGCAAAGTGCCAAGATTCGTAAATGTATTGGTTTATTATGTATACTATATACCTACGGTTTACATACAGTACACGTATGTTATATATAGGCAGAGTGTGTGTATACATATATAGTGGTTTTTGAGCTCCCCCCACTTCCGGCGAATTAACCAACATCAAACTATGGCGGGGGAGTGGGGGTGTAAAATCTGCGCAGAACCCGGATACCCGGTTTCGTATTTGCTCCCACTGCGCACCTCTTATATACTTCGTCCACACACATTCAAGCGATACATATATATTTATTATTTTAATCATGATTTACGACGCGCGCTGTTGCCGCGCCTGTGTATAATGTATAGCATGTATACATAGGTACCCCTCCTATATCTTTTTTCTATTTCATTTCATTTCTCTTTCTTTTTATTTACTTTTTTCCTCTTATTTTTGTTCTTGTTCAGCGCTACTCCATTGATCGATAACAAAACTGAAATGAGATAAATAAGGAAAGGAAAAAAGGCAAGTAACAGATAATACAACAACCACTTGTATACATAAAAGTAAAGACATAGTATATATGATAAGTATATACAAACTAACGCAAGGTTGCTGCACTGTTGCCACGTGTACGAGTTAAGTTTCCCGTTTTGGCAACCCTGTTGAGAAATCTATTTATAGCCGACCTTTATTGCCGCTGTTGCTATGCCAGAACAAACCACCGTTGATTATAGTCGGATGGTGGGGGATGTAGCGCCAACAAAATGGCGGCGGGTCGGATTCAACCGAGTCTATTCAGTCAGCGCATCATTATTATTATTATTATTATTCAAATCATTATTATTGATGGTAGCACTATGACTACGGCTACATAGAAAGGGCAATAAGTATATAGCAACTATACTCAAAGGCCTATTCCAAAACTAATATTTTATCGTTAGAGTCCTATTAGATATATTATATTTGTAAGTACTCGATCGTAACCGGTTATGTAACGGTCTGTACGATCCAGGTCATTACGATCATAATAATAATCGGCAATTTCAATCTGTATTTAATATAATCTAGTGGTAAGCTGTAGGTTAATCTTTGTATTCGAAAAGATGATCTGAAACTATCTGAATTCAACTCCTTTTGGACGATTTGCATGTATTGCGTCACTAGGATCTACATCTCCGTGACGTGAATAATTTTCAATGGAAAAGAATGAAAAGAGATGAATAAAAATTGTGAAAACAACTCGCGTATCGCCTCCGGCATAGACAGATGCGTCTATTCCCATTATCCGCAGTAATAAAATAACCATAATTTCACAATATTATACCCATATATTTTTTTTCTGCGACTTTAATACGCAAAATTGCAAATGGTGGCATGTTCCTTCAGCAGCTGACTGCAACTACTCGATATAGCATCTAGTTACGTCTAACTATATACATATAGGTAGGCATCTATGTAGTAACATTCTATATACCACGAGACCTGCCGAACCCCTGGTCGGCTAAGTCCGTGAGCTACCACCTCTTTGTTACATCACCCACAAAATGTGTGCTTACGTACACAGTACATGCAGGGGCTGTGTTATGTACTGTGAATACATAGGGAGTATATGCGAGCACATTATATATGTACCAGTCGCTCTCTGAGTACATGTTTACCCCGCTGTATACTATATCTGTGTACTGCATTATATGTTGATATATAGACTGTTGAGCGTCAAATGTCCGTGTCACACGAGGCAGAACTTATTCACCCTTTCCGAATCGGCTTGGACTACGTTGAAACAATATCGGAACAGTTGAGAACCCCTGTGTTTTAATATATAAACGATGATGTTTTGTGCGTATGTCGCATACCCAAGGCTTTTTCTATAGTCATACATAATATAGATATGTATGCTGTGTGTGTATGACCGTGTGTGTATAAATACATAATGCAGAAGAATAATCATAAATTGCATTGGATTTTAGATACCGTTTGATTTCATGATGATCATTATTGCCATTCTAACGATGATGATTTATCCTCAATATCTTCTCCGTGATTATCGGATATGATTATATCCTATATGCTTATATTATCGTAACGTAGAAAGTTGATGTATGTTGAGTGGGAAGGAAAAAAAAAATAAAAAAAGACAACAACGAATTTTTCAAGCGCGTCGTTGCAACAAAATTCTTTCATTCACATTTCTAATCATATTTGCAAACAAATTTGTTGCCTACGTGTTGACAATTGCTCACGGAAACAAGGGGGAATAAAAATTAACACGTGCCCATTATGATATGTGTATTATATCTATATGATGATGTTGCGATAGACGTGTCGCGGGTCGCTACAGGACCACGCGGTAGTAGTACAACCGAATTAGAGATAAACGAAGCGTGAGGAATGAAGAGGGGGGCAGAGAGGAGAGGCCGGGAACACGCGGAGCGTCCCCGTAAAGTTGGCGAGACGAGACGGGAAAACAGATATGGAACAACATAACCTCAAAACTCACCTCGTTCAACGCTGGCTTCAAGTATTTCAACTTCTTCGTCGGGATCTTGCGCCCTCATTTCTGCACTCGGAATATCCATGCACATATTAACCCCAAACTGCAGTAATAAACTCCTTCTTTATCTTTTCTATTTGACATTTACGGATGTTGATAAAAAAAAGAAAAGGATAAAAAACAACGATTTGAAATAACGCCACAAATTGTGTAGTTGTACTAGTACCCCGTGGCCGTTGCAAGGCTCGATGGGGCCTGTTGGATTTGAATGTGTAACGTTGCCGCTTCCTTCGTTCGCATCCCCTCCCTAACTACCCTATGTACTACGCTTATGTACATAACAATTGCAACGTTGCCGCACATCCGGTAGACCATATACCAACATGGTGGGGGAAGGGAATTTTATCATGGAGTGGGGGGTGAAACAAAACTTTCCATTACGTCGCTAATGGGAATTCGGATTTAACGGAATACTACGGCAATACACGAAGAATCTTGACGTACCGATCTCGATGGCACCTTCCGGTCTCTTTTTCAGGCTTCGGTGTATTCCGGTATAAATAGACCTACCCGTCTCTTTGCCAAACTCATTCGCTATTTAGCTAGGGATCGGGCACCAATGAATGGCAAAATTCAAAGACAATGGTAATAAATAGAAGGAGCAGAAAAGAAGGAAGGTTTAGAACTTGTGACACTCTCGAAGCATGCAGACTGAAAGATATCGCAGTTTCCGGCTCTTCTAGAAGACTCGAATTATCTAGACAGCATAAGGACTATATTTTCCCTTAGTCTAAGTATTTTCCGGACAACTTTTGTTCTGTTGATTCGCTGCCAATGACCTCGCAAGTCTGGGTCGATGAACCCGCGAATATTGGTTATGCATCGATAGGGATGACATTCCGATATTCGGATCGCTTACAAAAATTGTTTAAACTAATGACGATTAGATGAGCGATACCATAATGTATTTATATTACGTCTCGCCGCGCATGTCGCTTCAGCTAGGAACTGAAAATTGAAAAACTATGCGGTTCTATGCTGATTTTGCAATGCATATATGTATACATATACCAGGTATGCAAAAGAAGTGTCTGTTTCAATATTTCTCAGTTGAAAAGAAGAAATTCGGGCAATCACATAAAGGTCGCGCTCACCTTGACGCTATTTTGTCGCGGCCTTGTAGGGTGGTAAACAAACTAAACCTCACGCAACAAGTGTTGTAGCGTCACATTATATGTATGTATATAGATACGTTAATTCGATCTCTACAAGCTGCTTTCACGGGTCGCAGATCGCGTGCGCAGATATTAGAATCTCCTACATTAGAGACGTAGAAAAGCACTATAGATATTAAAATGCTGATTTTTTCATCAGAGAATCTTCAAACATCTGTCACTTCTAAACTATTCAATTCACGCTTTCCGTTCTGCAGACCAATTTTGTAGGGAATTCAATTCTCTGCAAAACCATCCCTCTGAAATGTTTCAGCAGTCTCGCAAATCGAGTTATTAGAGCACGGAATCACTCTAAATATTTCAAAATCATACACAAATAACAAAACGCATAAGGGAACGAAAACATGGATTTCATTTTATACAAAATTTATTGCAATATACATTTATCGGATAAATGTGATGTCGCCTTTTCAGATGTCTCTAGATTTTTAGTAAACAAAAGCGCCTTTGTACTTTCTCCTTCCTTCATCCAGAGCTGGACCTAAACACGATTCGATAATCAAAAAGCAATTATTATGATTATTACAATAATCAAACATGTATACCTGTTTGTGAAGAAGATCTCTTCTGCATCCTGGAGGCTCTTTTGCCAAAACAGGGACCAACACTTCGAGGCAGGATTTAAACTTTTCGAGAGCTATTTCATACTTCCCTTCAGACAAATATTGCTCTGCAGCTTCCCCTATTTCTAACGCTCCGTACATTTCTGATGTACTTTTACTGAGTCTACCTAATCATTGGTTTAAAAGTAAAAAGAATAGTAGTTAGATTTTTTTGTAAATTTTTACTCAAAGTCTAACCATGGGAATCCTTTCTTTTTTTATTACCCTTGCACCGAGATACTGACATAGTTCACGAAAATTTTGCGTGTCGAAAGATCTCGATACATCAGGAACCCCCGAACTGCTTCTTCCCTTATCTTCATTGTCTGTGTTATAATCATCGGCGTAAACGCGTTTCAGTTCTTCCGCTCTTTTTATATAATCGTTGACCCGCAATCTTAAGGCTTCTTTTCTCTGAGTGTCAGTCTCATCTATGAATATAAATGAATCAATCTTTTCGTATCTCTTGTCTCGATTCGACCTTAACTGATTAATTAATGGGCATACACAAACTGTTCCACCTATGCCAGTCAAATGAGAAAGCTTAGTCAAAAGTGGTTAACAACAAAAGATTCGATCGGTAAGAGATTCATACTGGTCAATAAAGGTATGAAGTATCTAAGAGCGTCGCAGTAGAGGTGAAAAGCCTCCTTCAAATTTTTTTCTCTATCAAACTGTACAGCTTTTTGGACGAGGGAAACAGCCTCGTCGTAATTATCCCTTGTAGGCGCGTGAATGAGGTCCAAAAACTCATGTGAAAAAAATTGTTCAAACGTCATTCTCTCGGACGGATTGTGCTTCAGTAACGACATCAGTAAGTCTTTGCATTCCGCAGTTATATACGTATTTTTTGGCAGCTGTATAGTGATTAGAAAATCATTCAGCAAGTTTATAATGAATAGATTAAAGTATTGTGATACATGATGCAGATTGAAGTGAAATTAGTCGCTCCAATCTTTGTTCTAAATACGGTACAGAAGACTAATTTTCACTTCGCTCTCAGAAAATCTCATGAATTTTGGAAAAACACTTTGAAAATCACCTCGATAGGACGTCTGTCTTTGATTTTTTCAGCCAATTCTTGGAAGCTGTTGCTAGAATAAGGCGCCCTGCCGAATAAACATTCAAACATGATAATACCGACGCTCCAAAGATCGACTCTAGCATCGTACTTATGATCCAATAAAATTTCGGGTGCCATGTAAAGCGGAGAACCGCGCATTGCGTATCGCTGTTCATAGTTAGCCAAATATTGGGCGAAACCGAAGTCTGGAAAAATTATCTTTTCAATGGTAAATACGATGAAAAAAGAAATATATACTATATTTTTAATATGTTTAAGACGCACCTCCAACTTTCAAACTCAATTTTGGTTTTCTGACAAGCAATAAATTTTGCGGTTTCAAATCCATGTGGCATACGTTATGACTTCGAAGATATCTAAGCGCTTGGGCAAGCTGCTGCAAAAATTTTCTACAAATATTCTCGGCTAGTCTATGTTTTTGCTTTATGAAATTAGATAAATCGCCCCCATCGCAATATTCCATCACTATGTATATGTACCTGGGATAAATATCACGAAGATTTTAATTTTGTTACAATAGACATGCTGTATTCTTTTCATTTTCTCATGTTTTTTTTTTCTTCTCTCTTTCCATCAACAAACCTATCGTCCCAAAAAAAATCCTTCATTTCAACAATATTCTCGTGTTTCAAAACCTTCAATAACCTTATTTCAGTTATAATATTATCTGTAGATGATTTTGATGACAGTTTTATTTTCTCCATAGCTTTAATAGCGACAACTTCTTTGGATCCATCCTAAAAATGATTACAATATTATAATTTGAAGTTATTTTACGTCTGTCTGTTTCTAGTTTGGTTTTGTTTAGTCCCGTCCCCCCCCCCCCCCCCCCCCCCCGCAGCCAGTGACCAGCGCGCAAAGGTGATTCGACAAAACAAACATAACCTCAATCGAGAACCCACTTTTTTAAATGCTTTGTAAACAGTCGCGTAACTTCCGGAGCCAATTTTTTCGAGGATTGAATAATCCCGGATAGTGGGTAGACTCATTTTTGATAAAATAATTCAGCAACTAATTCGTAGTTTATAAAATATTAACACGGATGACAGCACGGTATGAAATTGTCTGCTCTCTTTCGATTTGAGGAGCAACCATTATCGACTTGTGACTAGGTTCACACATTTTTGTTATGTTTTTCTGCTTTTTTGATTGAGGTTGGCAGTGACTCGATACGTTCGCGACATCTGATAAATCGGAGAGTGTTGTATGTAAAAATGAATAAAATTTAACGTAAAAAACTTGCGAACTTATTCATTCATTGGTTGATTCATTAATTTGCAGTTCAAATCTCAATGAAAATATAATTCGCGCTGTTATCGGAAGCATGAACAGAAATCCATCAAGGTCAATGAAATTGGATATTAATAATATTATAAAATAAAACTCATTTTGCGATGGGGCTGCTATTAAATGATCGTCGCGTCCTGAATGCGTCTGATAAAGGTGAAGGTAAAGAAAGGAATTATCACGATCGCCATAATCATCATAATTATCATCATCATCATCTTCATCAACATCAACATCAAAGTCGAACACACCAAATGTCTCAATAATTTTGTTAAATCGTCCAGCTATTGGTTGATAGAAACTTAACCCTCGGCTACGATTGGTCGATTATTTGAAACGGGTCAGGATCTAATTCGGAGCTTCGCAAATTGACCGCTACGTATCGCTAGCCATCAGAGGAAATAACTGCAGCCTACAGGGTTCTGCGCGTCTGCCGTCTGCCATTAGTCGATCAGCTGCCGAAGATAAGTTCGGGTTGTGTTTTGGCAGCTGATTTATATTTTTTCCCAAACATTACCATTTTCTTGCTCTATCTCTTTCTTTCTTTCTTCCTTCCTTCTTTCTTGCTTTCTTTCTTCCTTCCATACTGTCTATCTGTCGAGAGATTGATGTTCAACGATGAAAGTGTAATATAATACAATCTGAAGTAAAGTATTTGATAAATCTTCCTTACGATATAAAATCGTGGATGATTGAAACAGACACAAGACAGTCTCTTCCGCGCGTTCCCCTTGATTCACATCCTACGCAAACAAAGAAAAATATAAATGAAAATAAAAACAATTCCATTGGAATAAAAAGGCGAATAAAATAAAACTCTACCCGTGATTCCCTGCGCGTTTCGTTTTACGGTTGTGACTTGGAATCTGTGTTCGCGCGTGTACGTATGTGTTGGCTCGTAGCTCGTACGCTCTTACAGTGACGTCATGTAGTATGTATGTAGTACTAAACCAAGAACTAAAAGATCCCTGAGAGCTGAGAGCTAGTGCAGGCCTACCTACATCACCTACATACATACATAACATAACTCTGCCCACCAATAGCAGGTACTACCGTCTCATTTTCATTTTTCATCAAGGCGAGAGAGAGAGATATAGTGAGCAGAAGAAGACACGGGGAACAGCATATTTTTGATACACCGCAGGTGCATTGGTCGTTCTCGTTATCGTTAACCTTCTCGTTCTCTCTGCATAGGTTCCCCAATTAAATTCAATTACACGTATCTACATTCGTTATTCATCCTCGTCAATGCGTCTATTTATACTATATTTAGTATCGTAAATAGAACATTGGCCGATAAATAAATGCGTAAATGAAGAACTGAAATTCAAGAAGTGAAGGTGCAAAAGAAAGAGATAGAGATTGAAGAAAAAAAATTAACGAAAAAAACATTTCCGCCAGTGAATATTGGCATTAAAAAAAATAAAATAAAATAAGAACGAAAACAAAATTAGTTGTCCGCGCGTGTGTTTGTGCGAAGATCATCGGTGAAATACTAAATAACAAAACAAAATAAATAAATAAATAATAATAATAGTAATAATAATAATAATAATAAAAAACTGAAAACTAAAGACAGAAGATATTAATAATATAACAACGATGGACTCCGAGGAAGAGACACCCTACGACGACGTGGATTCGGGCAATGAATCTAGTGGCGATGATGTTGATTTTGCTATGGATATTGAATCAGCAAATCCTCGAGAACGAGCAACGGACAACGACGATTATCCCTTCGAAGTTTTATCAACCGAAGAAATTGTACAGCATATGGTCGACTCGATTAAAGAAGTAAACACGGTCGTTGAGGTGAGACAAAAATGATATATATTCATTTCTCTTTGTTCGTTACTTATACTTTTCCGGATTATTATTATTATCATTGTTATTATTATTTTTCTGAAATCGTTATACATACTGTAGCCCCATCCAACTCCTTGATCCTTTGTCCAAATTTAATACCTCGCGTCATATCTTCCCAGCTACTTAACTATATCCGCAAAATTATTTTCGTAGTTACTTAGGTATACGTAGTAAATACTCCACGGATCTGCAGAATCAGATGAATGACCCTAGGAAAGAGAGAGAGAGAGAGAGAGAGTGGTAGACGAAACAAAAATCTCTTTGTTATATTTTTCAACATCAGCTGATCGCGTCACGGTCTTTTCTCCCTCTGTCTTTCTCTTTCTTTCTCTCTTTATTCCTTTATTTTGGATTACCGAATTTTTTCCATTGTTATCATCGTATCACAAAAATAAAAAAAAATAAAAAAAAAAAAAATCCCCTCAACTATTATATTTATTTTGACTGTTATTTTATGTATATATGTTTATCAATTTTTTGTTATTTCCTTTTCTTTCTTCCTCTTTTGTATTTAAGATACCGGCAACTACGACTCGGATTTTATTAAACCATTTCAAATGGGATAAAGAAAAGCTTATGGAACGTTTTTATGACGGAGATCAAGAAAAATTGTTCGCCGAAGCTCGGGTTATAAACCCTTTCAGAAAAGGACCTCTAATCAATCGGACAAGATCTTCTCAAATATCTCTGGTGAGGAAGTCCACTTTGATAAATGAAAAAAATAATAATAAAAAGAAATTGCATATTTTTCATGAAAACATTGAGTGTGTACGTAAATTCTTTTTTTTTTTTTTTTGTTTTTTTTTTTAACTCGGAAGAGTAAAAAATATTATTTTCAAGGAAAATAATGATGACTTTATTTCATTATTTTGTATTTATCGTTTTTCAAAATTCGTTTTTTAGTCTCGTCGAACATCGACGAATGGAACCGAGGAATGTGGGATATGTTTTATGACGCTGCCGTCTTCGGTGAGTATCTAGTGATTTTGAGTGATTCAGGTTTTTTTTTGTTAGACATAAAATTATTTATCGATATTAAAAGAAAAAATCTGTGGAAAGTATATTTGTAATTGAATATCACAGTTATTTAATGAGATATAACAACAATAATCGATATTTTCGCACGATAGACTATCACATTTTCTTTAAACAATGCTTGAAACATTTTGCATTATGGTAAAATAGTCGATTTGTTAATCAGATTAGTTTTCTTATGTATTCTTGTAGCCAGAAAAATAACCTTGAACTTTCAAGTCCTCGCAATCAGTTACAAACGCACAAAGACAATAGAATTTGTAATAACTTGGTGAAAAAGAAAATGTATCATGTGCATACAATATCGCGAAAGTGAAGAATTTTATGTTTAGGGAATTCAATCTTGTAATTTTTCAGATTTGTCTTAAAAAAAGTGTGACGATTAGTGGTAACAATATTCCAAGAAACTTATTCATTCGAAAATTTGATTCGTTGAGTAGAGAAAAATAATGTATTGTGATAATGTAGTGTGAAGGAATTAAATGAGCGGAAGTTTGGTATCTCGAAACGTTTCTGGATCAACCACAAATGTGGTGTGGAAATCACCTATTTATTTATGTATTCTTGGACTAATTTCTTCCAAATTTAACACATTCAATTCTTAACAGATGATGACAGGGCTCGAATGCGGACATCGTTTTTGCACCGGTTGTTGGGGAGAATATTTAACAACTAAAATAATGGAGGAAGGAGTCGGACAAACTATCGCTTGCGCTGCACATGCGTGCGATATTTTAGTTGACGACGCTAGCGTCATGAGACTCGTTAAAGACTCTAAAGTTAAATTAAAATATCAACATTTAATAACAAACAGCTTTGTCGAAGTAAGTATTTGGTAGAATAATTAATGCCGTTGAAATCAGTATAGAAAAAATGTGAAAAATTGCTTTCTCCTCTCGCTTTCTATGGGTTTTGAACCGTATTTCCATTACAGTGTAACAGATTATTGAGGTGGTGTCCTTCGCCGGATTGTAACAACGCTATAAAAGTGCAATACGTAGAGCCAAGACCGGTGACTTGCAAGTGCGGTCATACATTTTGTTTCCATTGCGGTGAAAATTGGCACGATCCGGTAAAGTGTCATCTATTAAGGAAATGGATAAAAAAATGCGACGATGACTCGGAAACATCAAATTGGATAGCAGCTAATACTAAAGAATGCCCTAAGTGTAATGTTACGATAGAAAAAGACGGCGGATGTAATCACATGGTTTGTAAAAATCAAAATTGCAAGGCTGATTTTTGTTGGGTTTGTCTTGGACCTTGGGAGCCGCATGGTTCCAGTTGGTATAACTGCAACAGATATGACGAGGAAGAAGCTAGAGCCGCTAGAGACGCTCAAGAGAAATCTAGGTCCGCTTTACAAAGATATTTATTCTATTGTAACAGATATATGAATCATATGCAATCACTTAAATTTGAAAGCAAATTATACGCCAGCGTTAAAGAAAAAATGGAAGAAATGCAACAGCATAATATGTCTTGGATCGAGGTGCGTCGAGAGATATTTATTGATTATAATTCAGGAAATTTACCGTTAAGATGTTTTGATATTCATTTCCCACTTCAATTTTCTCATTATAGGTACAATTTTTGAAGAAGGCTGTCGACATACTCTGCTCATGTAGACAAACATTGATGTACACATACGTGTTCGCTTATTATCTGAGAAAGAATAATCAGTCCGTTATATTTGAAGATAATCAAAAGGATTTAGAGAGCGCAACCGAATTTTTGTCCGAGTATCTCGAACGTGATATTACTAGCGAGAATCTTGCAGATATTAAACAAAAGGTCCAGGATAAATATAGGTAAGATTGTTGTGATTATTGTTACCATTTGTATTTCTAAACTAATTAATACATTATTTAAGACTGCCCTTTTTTAATCGAAATTGTTCATCCTATCCATATTATCAAACGTGGAAATAAAATATAATTTTGTATTCAATCTAACTTTACAAAGATTTTGAAAAATAAAAAAAAAAAAAAGAAGAAATTCTTAAAGATTATTGCATCAAATGAAATTTAGAAGATAGATTTTCGGAATTTCGTAAATTAAGATACCCCGACCCTTCACAACATGTTTTCATCGGTCAAAATATTGAAAAAAAAAATTTTAATTATTTTCTTTTTTGAAGATATTGCGACAGTAGAAGAAAAGTGCTTCTTGAACACGTTCACGAAGGATATGAAAAGGAGTGGTGGGATTATACGGAATAAAAAAACAAGTTAATTATTAGTCATTTTTTTTTCTCAAACCTCATTGGAGCACAACAAACAAATACCTATTTGATCTATAATGTTATTATATCGGATTTGATCTCAACGCTTTTTGTATTACTATAAACTCCGTTAAAAAAGGATGAAAAAAATTAATAAATTTTACCCAATTCCTCGCTCCACCCCAGCTGTGATATAACAAGAAGCTGATAAAAGAGACAGAAATAACGAAAAAAGGAAAAAAAAAATTTAATAAGTAAATAAATTAGAAAATAAACGAGGAAGACGAAAAAAGAAAGAGAAGAGGTCCTTGAGTGATACAGATATATTTAGTAAATAATTATTATATTATATTATGAGAAAATAACTAAATAAATAACAAAATTATAAATATTATAAAAATGAGAGATACTACACGGTCATCAATCTGCGTTTTACGCATATGATCATACATATTTAATTATACGATATACATGATATATATATTATATTATCTATTATCTAATTTCACTTATCATTCTTATTGATCTTTATATTACATTATTATTATTATCATTATTACGATTACCTATTAAAATTGAATATTGATCGAAAAACAAGAAAAAACAAAAAATAAAAATTAGAAGACTACAATATTATAAATTATTATCTATTTCGGTTTGTTATTATACAGGTTTGAAATCTGTTACAAGCCGAACAAAGGACAAAAAAAGTTGATGAATAAATAATAAATCCATAAAATATCGACTGATCTACAGATCCATGACCGATCAAGAGTTTTGGAATGACTGCGATATTTCATTTCTATGTATATACTTAATAATCGTTTTATCCAAATCATTTGAACGCACAGTTTTTTTTTTCTTTCCTGTTTTTCTCTTATCGTTTCGATTAGGTATTTAAAACCATGTAAATTTCAGAAATGAATTATAGTACGTACTCAACTCACTTCAATTAGACAAGTGTTTTACGTTGGTTTTTTTTTATTTTGTTAAGCGTAAATTGAATAGAAAAAACAAAAATATGTCTACACCTATCGTCTCTCAGATATTGTATGTGTAGTACATACATTCTGCGGTTACTCGTCATGTTTTTTTTTGTCCTATTTATTCTATTTTCTTTCTGTTGTTTGTTCAAATCAAAAGATCGCCTCTTAGAAACTGATTTTCTTTTTTTCTTCGATGTAGTACATCATTTAAATATAAATCAATAACACAAATTCCTAGTTCTGCTTCGCCTGATTACCAGTGTGGAAATCCCATATCGGTACTATTGGTCTAGTGTCTATCTTATTCTTTTTCGTCTTTTGGTTCTTCTTCTCTCATTTTTCTCTTCGTCTCTTTTTTGTTCTCTCTCCAATACAGCCGTGAGTTTTGGGCTTTCACTGCCAATACCTAAAACATTTTTTAATGTGATGGAAGAAAAAAAGGATATCAAGGATTGAATATGGCATCTATCTATCTGTATCTCTATTATTCAACAACATCACAATAGTATAATAGTTCAAGAATTATAATGAGAAAAATATCGAACAAGACAAAGAAATAAACGCAAAAACAAAAATCAAAGAAATAAAAAGTCAGATACACATGATGATTTCAACGTAATATTTGTTATTATGATTATGATCATTGAAACTGTAAATTAATAGTCGATAGCTATCGCATACGCTATTGTGTGTAGAATACACACACACACACATACACACCTATGCAATGTGTATCAACAGTGAATTGAATTAGACCAAAGTGAAGTCATCAATGATTAATTGAACAAAGGAAAAAACAAAAAACGTTGGCAACTTTAGAGTAAACAAAAAAATCAGAAGAATTTTTTTTTACTCCAGAAATTAAACAATGTTCCATTTGTACAGCTATAAAGTATATATGTAATACATATATATTATAAGTAAATGAATAAATTAAATTAATAATTTAGGATCTTTTAAAGATTCAGTATTGCAGAATATTTGAATAAAATGAAAATATATTTGAAAATCGGAAGATAAATTGTTAATTTTTAATTTGATTTAATATAATGGTAATAATTATAATTGTTGAGCAAAGAGCACAAAGTTTTTCTTTCCAATCGGAATATATGATAGATGAAATTGGAGAACAAAAATAAAATTGAAGAAAAAGTAAATCTGTCGATTGTTACACAACAATGTAAAAATAGACATAGCTATAATATTAGAACTTCTCAATCAAGTAATTGAATCGATTGTTTTCTTGTTAGTAGCAAAAAGCAAAGCAGTACAACAACTGATTTATAACAACGTTTGGATAATTTTCTTTCATGTATATTTACAGCTAGCTCTCTATCTTTGTTCTACATATAATCTTAATGAACGATACAAAAAATAAACAATAACCGAAGTTGAACAAAGAAAAGGAAAAATAAAGAAAACAACACTCTATTACCGTCATTGGTTTTTCTCATTCTGTTGATTTCAATGACACCTTGGCGCTCTCCATGTTCAATCTCGTTATATGTATAGTAAATGAATAAATAAGTAAACCAATTTTGACACAATGTATATTGAATCTAGGTATATCAACGAAAACAATTTTTTCTTTCTTTTCCAGATATAGGTATATGTTATGTAGGGCAAGTCCTCGATGACATTTCGATGAATGTTTACAATTTTTCCTTTCAATTTCTTTCACTGATTTCATGCGATGTTTATAATACTAGTAAGCTGTGAGGAATGCTGAAGGTATTATTTTCCAATTTTTTCTTATCTCATGAATTTGCCCCATTCAGTTACTTCATTTTTGTTCACGAATAAGAACTTTTCAACAACTTGACGACAACTAGAAACTGAAAGTAGAATGGTATTATGAATTTCAAAATTAGTTACTACCTGAAACAGCTCGAATTGTTCCGCTTTAGGCCAAGAATAATGTTGACAAATTTTTTCATCATAATCAAAAGTGACATAGATTGGGACAACATTTTCTTTGTATTTAGAAGAGTTATATGCCGTCGTTACAAGCGTTACAGAGATTATTTTATCGTTAGATTCGATATTCAGACATAATTAGACATAATATGTGGACAAAGAATATATTAGAAGCAAAACGATACGAGAAAAAAAAACAGAAAAAATAAGGATAATTGAACGACGTTATTCGACTGCATGTTACTATCAAATTGATTATATTATGTAATTATAAATTACGTACAGATTTTTATAAATTGTAAAAATTTTATCAAAACAACGTCGTGTCACATATACCATGTATCTACACAATTATGAATATAGTTTATTAACCTATGGTATAGGTACATTTATAAATAATATTCGAATTTGAATAGTTTTTATCAATAATTATTATACTGATGATGAATATATTATGTAAATCTATAATTAATTATAACTTCCAGAAATAATAAATTTTCAATAATATAAGAAATACATTTTGGAGAAAAAAGAATACATGAACAATAAAAATGCTTGTAAAATATTGAATAAGAATATAGGTATATATATATATATACATATATATACAATATGTAGTATACAAGTATAATATCTTGTGGTTTCGTTAGATAATATACCTATGGTTAGCAGCTAATTTTTTCAAGATGCAGACGATATCAATAAAAATATAATAATAATAATGAAAGTAATAAAGTTTTGAGAAATGTTTCTTCGTTCACAGATTACGTAATTATAAATCAAGCAAAACTTTTTTCCCGGGTCATAATTTATGTTATTCTTATTACTATAATTTTATTTTTCTTTCAAATCCGAATGTTTTCGTATTGAAAATTCGTTATTATTACCGATATTGAGTATTGGTTATCTTTCTTTTTTTTTGTAGCTCAAAAATTTGGTAACGAAAGATAACATGAAGGACTAGAAAAAAAGCATGGGTTGGCGGTATGACACAAAACTGATACGGAAATGAAAAATTTGGAAAAAAAAAATTGAATCGCATATGTTTCAATTATTATAGTATGCGGATAGATTATAAAAGGAGAGAATAAAAAATTAGTTATATTCAGGTATATGTATTATTCATTTTTATTATGACCATAAATATAGTAGCAGTAGTAGTACATACAATAGGTACATGTATTATAAATATCGAATGAAATTTGTTATTTAATATATTTTCTACCTAGAATAAATTATAAATAAATACAAAATAGTTTACTTTCTACCTAAATTCAATATAATATAATAATATAATTTACATTTTCTGTTTGCTTTTGTTATCTTTGTTTTTTTTTTTTCAATTTTAATTTCTTATTTCTATCCAATTATATTTAAAACATACTATTTCTCACATTATCATCATATTTTAGTCGTTACACGGTTTCAACATACGTATGAATTTCTTAATTGTTTCTATTCTTTATATTAAAAAGCTGAAATTCGTCACTCCATTTGTTTTTTTGTTCCATTTTTCTCTCAACCTTTTTCTAAATCGATTATACATATTAAATTATAGCAATGTACAAAATTTACAATTACTAGATACTGATCCTTAGATACGATTTTCCCTTGGGTTTTGACTCCCCAATTATAGAACACAAAAAGAAAAAAAATTCCTACAATTCTCAAACCGATATAAATTATTATAAGTACTTTTCGAGATTTTCTACGAGGCTAAAGTTCATAATGTTGACGAAACAAAATCACGGGAAATAATATTAAATGTGTTTTGCGACGTCAAGGTACCAAAAAAGCTGATTATTTATTTTCATGATCAGATCTTGTTCACGATTTGGTTTTGTCAACGTTATAAAGGTCAGCCTCGTGATTTTCTCTCTTTTTTTTTATTGTTTCCTGTATCAATACTAATCTCATCCTGATAATCAATAAATAAATAAAATTAGTTTTTTGTTGTTTACGAAGCTATGGTAAGAATTGTAGCTATCAGTCCGAGCGTTGCACCGGTCAGGAGAAGACTGCGCCAAACAGCTCCGCTGACTTCCTCCGCTACTGGATATTCTATGCAAAGTTGTTCCTGAACAAAGAAAGAGGCAAAGGAATAAGAAAGAATAGAGTAAGAAACTCTCCAATTCAATCATTGATATAAAGGATGAAGATTCAAAGGAAACAATTACAAGTATTATCTCGAACCTACAGGCAATGAATTTAATGAATTTTCATTTCCTTTACTCACCCATCCCCCATATCCTTTAATAAAATGTGCAATCTCTTCACTAACGTATCTAGAGACATAGGAAGGAAGTTTCTTCTTCAAAGCATACATTCTTCTGTCTCTGGCCCACAGAGCTAATCTTCCCATGAATGCATAAAGGCACAATATTCGAGCCCATGTGATACCGCCGTTAAAAAAAAGCTCGTCGGCAACAGCCATGAATGCTTCGTATGCCGTATCTGGTACTACATTAAGCCTGTTTACCATACTCGTGAATAATATGCTATGTTTATTCAACATCTGATGTACATTGTGTCTCATACTTCTGGATACCGCGTCTTTCGATACTCTATATAAATCTTCTTTTAACAAATAACGAATTACATCGTTACCCAGACGCTCGGCTGTTGATTCTATCGAATCTTTACATGCGTTGTAACGTAACGGGGGTGGCAACAGCTGCGGAAAGAGGTGGAAAAGTCTCATCTGAAAAAATTGTATCCAATCAAAGAATTGTCCCGCTCAAGTTCATCAATATTCTTTCGAATCAGCGATTCAATGAATTGCGATTTTTTTTTCTTTCCTTTTCGCAAATATTCGATACATCTTCGATGGAGGAATGTTCAATGGACAAAATGATCCATGGATGAATTGAATTGGTTCAATCGTATGACTAAATTTTCACGGCAAAGAAATAATTGCGCTAAAAGGTTATCCTTTCTTCTTCAACTGCCGTAATTATTTTATGGTTTATCTTGGAGAACAAGATTGGAATAGTTAATAATTACCTGACAAATTTCTATAAACGATGTTGGATTTCTGTTACGGTCTCTGTCAACCATGACGACGTTATTTGAGTATCGATAATGATTTCCTGGTACGGTGGTAGCGTTAACATTTAGAACGTTTATATTGTTTTGAGAATTTTTATTATTACTACCACAGTTTGATACGGGTTGTGTTTGCGGTAGTTGTGAATCGGGCGAATGATGATGATCACATTCCATCGAGCCGCCCACTCTGGAATGTGGTTCGGGTTCCCCCCCAGTTGACGCACTGCTCCGGGCTCCCCTCTCGCGCTGTTCGTTTGCTTCATTGTTCGCTTTTGCCTTCTCCCCGTCACCGGCCATGATTTTCTGTATTCTTCTCGTTTCGTTTCTTTTTTTGTATGTTCCGATTTAGTAAGAAGTATTTCACTCTGTGCGTCTGTATCTGTGATTCCAATCTTCTCTTTGGCACTTTATTTTTAATATTTAATTTGATGATTGTACCCAGGTACTGCGGAAGAAGAGCTTGATGACACGAGAGTAGTAATTTACACGATTATAATGTGTGTGTAGTACGGTGATGACAATACTTATGATTCCGTGGTTTTTTTTTTTTAATGATATATTATTTATCAACGTAGAATATTCTTTTCTATCTCTTGCAACGTCTGGTCTGTTATTTCATTTTGTTCATTAACCCTCCCTTATTTTCATATCTTACACTCAGTTCCACCAGACAGTTCGTTGGTTAAAAACCAATACCACACCGCTGCGCTGCGCTGCACACACCGCTTTCTACTTTCCCGCGGCCATTTCTGAAGCCGCTATCCCCCACTATATTACCCAAAGTACAATTTTATCCTCTATCACTCTTTTTCTCTCTCTCTTTCTATCTCCATTCTACCTCGTGCCAACCAACCTATACCTACTTCTTTACAACGGATCATTCACATTTCATCCCCACCCAACGTCACTAGGCTTGCGCCATGCATCCTATTCTTGTGTCGTGTGCTTCTGTATTTATTTCTATTTTGCGCATGTGTGTCTCGTTTCGTAGCAGTTCATAGTGCCGTCTATTCACCTCATCCAGTAGAATCTCTTTAGTTGATCGTTTCCAACAATCGTATGTTTTCATTTCATTTTTTTTCTTTTCTTTTCATGAGTGTAAATAATTTGGAGTATTCAACAACAGAGGAGAAAACAGTCTTCTATATTTCTGCAATGTTTTATTAGATGCCTACGTTCGCAGGAGAATAATCTTAACATGCAAGCGCCAAGAGTAGGACGAAGCAAAACAAAGAAACAACCGATATATTTATCTGCTCTTGATCCTCCACTAACAATAATAAGTACTGCATTGTCGGGGTGGGTGTGAAAATTGACTTTAGGAACCGTAATCGTAAAGAGGAAACCGTCAATATTCATTCTGTCATAATATACGTATACGTATACATATAGTATATATATATAAATGCTTATGTATAGCCCGTTGCGTTCTGACATGACAATGTACTCATATTATAACAAATATATCCTCAAGTAGTTCAATAATGCATCGAAAGTAGTTCAAACGTCGAAAAACGGGATATTGTAAGAAATATGCAGATTACACCCATGTATCCACACACATATATAAGTCATGTATCGTTACGATATGCGCGTATGAGACTGGTTAGGTAGATCTAAGGAAGGTAACCTTCAAAGGCCGCGCATAGAATGCATCGATGAATGAACGCCATGAACGGAACGGAACGGAACGAAACGAGAGACCCGCTCTCGGTGCTCGAGCGAGCTGCGACTTGCAGTGCCGAGTTGATTCGAGCCTGCTCCTGAGTATGTATGGACTGGTACAGAAGCCGGATGCTTAATCTCGCCTATACATACATACAAACATGATACTTGTAACATACCTATAAGGATAAGCATGCATCTAGCTACGTAAGGAAAGTATAAGCGGGGCAAAATGCCGTGGGAATGATACAAGGCTCTGCTGATCATGCAGATAGATAGAGAGAGAGAGAGAGAGAGAGAGGGAGAGAGAAAGAGTAAAGAATTCCTGCAGTAACGATGCCTACTCGACTACTCACTCACGACCACGATATAATTCTCAATCCTCTGTTATTGTTGTATCAAATTCACAATAATATTATTACAATATAAGCACACCTTATTATCGTAATACGAATATTTAATACTGTACTTATCACTTTCTCCAACAATATAGGCGTATAACATACAACAGTATCGATAAAAAAAATAATAATAATCGGTCTGAAACTTATCAACGTATATATACTTTATTTACCGGAGTTCACATCCCATCTCAGTTTGGGGACGAATTGAGATAGCATAACATCGTACACTACGAGGATTAATATCAATTCATTCGAGATCCGTCATTATTCTTATTATCAATCAATTGTAGCATCTTCATATGCGTCGAAGGTATGATAAGATAGAGGAGACACACTAAGAAAAACATGTTGAGCGTATTGTACGGTGTTTTTCGATTTTATGATATTTTTGCAGTCACCTCGTTAGGGCGCGCCCCTCATGTTAGGCAACCGTAATCACATCGGTTGGATACTTGTGACGGATGCGCAGGGGCCACTCTTAGATTGTACTTACAGCTTTGTAAGGGATGACTACGCGTGTACAGAGGAATATTTTTTACTTTTCTTTTTTCTCTAAATCCTGTTCCTCATTCGATTCGATTCAAGGGGAACTCGTGTCGAGTAGTCGTGACACTGGAGACTCGCATATATAATGTGTCCTTACGGGTTGATTTTATGCCTCTCTCAAAACGTCATTCATGATACGATAATACGGCAATAGAATGATTGCTTGACGGACAGTGACTAAAGTGGATAAAGTCTTTTACAGTTGTTTAAACCGAGCCCATGTATGGGTACAGGGATGCGCCTACAATATCATACGGATCATTATTTCACCATCGGTACATGCACACTACATACAAGCTTCGGTATAATCATTTATTATCCAATTCTTCTTATTCGTTATGCATACACATATTCAAGACGAACATAACCAAATCTGTGGGTCTCTATTCATATGCGATATAAATATCTGATATAATAAATGGAATCGAGAAAACAAGAAGACAAATATTGAAAACAAGAAATTCCTCTGTACGTTATGAAAATGATTAAGGGCCAAATTTTAACCGTCCCTGTATGACGCCCTCGAGAGGTGCTATAGCAAGAACAGAACAGATTGACAGACGCTTCCAGGACTGCGACTGACCCCCTGCGACAGTTATTTAGTTGCCACCGTATCGAATCTATCTGCGGTGCAGTAGTATATCGCGGCGAAGCTGCATTATATACGCGTTTGAAATAAACTTGCTACAAGTATATACATACGGAGTAAAGAAATTAAATTTGATAAAAGTGCTGATAATCCAATAACTCAATTGCACCTCAAGTACCTAAATATATAATACACAGGCGATCCCCTCGTTTCCTACATGAGTGAGCTTTTGCTGCAGTACTACCCCTTCAAGGCAAGATATTATGATTAGGTATGACAAATAATTGAAATATCTTTATGCTTTTCTAGGTTTTTGTTGTTTTCAGTTTTTTTTTCTCACAAATAGATAACTTATTTCGTATTTCATTCTTTGTCAAGAAATGTCTTTCATTGGTTTTCTCTTCCATTGTATATGAAATACACAAAAAGCAATTTGTAGATGTGTGGAATGACGTACATACGCGTACATATACTCATGTATAGGTATCTATATAACTGTCTACTATACATCTTACATATCTATCTTACCTACGAAAAAAATTTACACGTTATTGTAACGTGATATAAAAGTGTGCGAAAAACAGGTTTTTATTTGATTTATCCAGTTCGCGTGTGCGTATATGTGTATGTATGTATATACATACCTACGGAGTATATAGGTATGGATGTACACATACGTATGGTACAGTTAGGCATACTTATATTTGTTATATCTTATACCTCGTTTCAATTATCGCGTGTGTAAGTAGGCATGAAATGTATGTACTTACGTATACACATACATAGGTATATGTATACATACATACATAGTTCACATCACATCGTTGTCGTATGCAACTCAGCTACGTCAGTTTGTACAAAGATTATCGCTAACTTTCAACCGACGATGGACGGCCTTTCATTTTTCATTTTTTTTTTTTCTGTTTTCGCAATATTATATTCTATGCTTGTTGTATATCTACGCAGTAAGTTATTACTGGTGTTGTATATACATACCATGCCATATTCTCACAATTTGTTTAGGGTATTCCGCCTCAACTTGAACAGACCCTGACCCTCACCATCTCGAATTTCCTGGCCGATTTCATATTGTATGTCATGTTCTACCACTTGGAAAGATATTTTGTGCAATAAAGATTCGCCGTAGCGAATCGCCGCCAAGTACCGTATTTCACATTCTCTACCAAAGTTCGATTCGGTGATGCCGAATCTCGTGTGTTCGATAATCAGGGCTTTCAGAAGCTCTTAATTTAAAATTCGAGGGTCGTAACACGCAGCAAAATATGGCCTTCGACATAAAGAAAACTTCGGTATTGCATTCCAAAATATTGTGAATTCCGTTTTTCCGTTTACAAAAAAGTTCACATGTAATCAAAAAAACTTAGTAAGATTAATCGAAAACGATTTTCAATCTAACACGAACATGCATACAATATCTGTAATGATGATGTCATATCGTAGAGTATATTATTATACGAAGCTATTTATTCGTATGTAATTTTTTTTTCCACGCAGAGAAAGAAATAATTGGTATAAAAAATATTGCGGGCTACAATTTACGCAGCTTCTGAGTGCACCAAGTCGAACAATCTTCGTCGTGGTTCTAAGATCTCCGGCTCCGGATTTCTTCACAGAATTTTCATATAATAATATGAACATTTTGAAAAGCCACACCTACGTCTTGTTTCGTGTGAAACCATTAACCCATTTTCTGGCATACACTTTGGCTATGAGCAACGAATTTTGAATTACGAATGTTTCGAAGTCTTTATATGGCTAAAAACTATAAATAGTATCCGGCATTCACGAAACGGAAATTAGAAAAAAACTTCAAAAATTTACAAAATCTTCTTTCAAATGGTAGACGATACAGGTATTATGATTTCAAATCGGTAAGGTAATCTAAGATGGTGAGGGTCAGAGCCCGTTTGATTGTGAGTTGAGGTGGTATGCCCTTCGTTCGTATTAGCTACTACTGTAACAGCAATCAACTAATTCAGGATTTAAATCTTGATGGACGGTTGAAATTCAACATGAGCTTCGATATTGTATATATAGCATAGTATATAATACAGCGTATATGACACTTTATCATGTGATATTGTATACAGCATGTGTATTTGGCATGTGCTGAAATGAATTGACGACAACGTATTAAATAATCTGCAATCAATATAATATACCTATACCGGGTGGAAACTGGAAAATAAGGGGCAGATTGTAAAACGTGGATAGAATCTGACCGCGTTGAACAGTCCGGGCGATTTTCGTTCCACCATGAGGAAGTTAAGATGCAAGTTTTCATTCGGGGTTCCATGAGGGCATTGGATGGAGCCGCCGCTGATAACCTAACCTGGCTAACATAGGGAATATTCATTTTTCACCAAATCCGACCAATGTTCTGAAAAACTGAAATACTCAGCCACTTTCTGCCATCATACTCAACGAATTACGCAAACGTTGTTCGCAAACGCAAATTATTGTTTAACAAATTGCTCTAGAGGGATGTGAAAAAGGTATGTTCGACGTACTATTCGAGTTTTTAAACAAAATTTCGAGGGGTTCTTCGGCAGAATTTACAATGTGACTAAACCTAAATCCCAATTTCGACGATTCACATTGCTAATCGTATTAGCAAGCTATAAAGTGGAAACTTTAATTTTAGTTCGCGCCCTCTCGATGTTCTTCGGTAGGTATATAATATACAGTTCGTGAATTTTCCCAATTTCCATCCTAAACCAAATTCATGTGCACTCCAATTCGTTATTTATATATTTATTGAAAGACTCTGAGAATTTCTCCTCGGTAAACTTGACAATGAACTTGATCATTTGCATGACATTTTCTTTTTCACCGCAGCAATGTACGATCTTCTTCATGTTTGTTTGTTTTTTTTCCCCCACTATCTTTTCTTTTCCACTTACGAACGTATCACAATAATGCCTGATTTTTTTCTTCTGCGTGTATGTACTAATCTGCAATTGCAGTCGCAGACCAGATGTTTATTTTCTTATTTATATATAACGTATAGGTACGTACAATACATCATAATTGATATACGTATATCATTATAGATATTTATAGCATGTACTCAAGTTGTGGGCATAGGATCTGGATTTTTCTTCTCCATTTTTGTCTTTTTTTACATGTATTCGAACAAAACTGAACATACATATTTCTATTCGTATTATCGCGAGCTTGTATTGTTAACATACAACATTATATCGGTACATACTCTTCACCATTGCGATAATCCCCATATACCTAATATAAGCTCCAGTATACCTATACAATACTACAATACGCGGGGAGGGATCGAGAGATACATCGCAACAAAGGGGGCCATAATTCTCTGGATCTGTTGATTCTGCAGTTAATATTATATGCTAACCGTGGTCACGTAGTCCATCTCTACATAACGTATATAATAATTTATAATACATACCTACCTACCTATACCTACCTACCTATACCTACCAACCAACTTCTCAATCTACTCGCAGTAGAAATATCCATACGTATTCGAGTATAGCACGCATGTAGTATACGAAATCCATACAAAAGATTATATAAACACCTTCGAATCAATATTTGTTTACGAATATAAATTGCTTGCCTATAATACCGTGATTCTTCCTTCGATTGACGGGCCACGCAGGGGAAGGGTGTGAACCGGGCGAGTCAATTATCAACAAGGTGAATATATCGTATATTATAACCATTTGTGAATAACTATAATCTTTATTGCGTAGTTTACAGGAGTTATATGTACAGGTACTAAGTCATCAGGTATGTGCGGTGTAACTATCTATACCGATACTTATCACATTATACATATAGCTCCAATTTTCAGACAGAATTACGTTAAAAGAACAAACATTATTTTCGATCAATTTTTTTCTCAATTACGATGACAGAGAAATACAACTCGCGTGGGGATTTGGGCACACGAATGTATGTATGTACTGTGTGTATACATACAATTATAAATATATAATAATTATATAGTAATTAAAGTTCTGATACGCCGGGTTTGCTTAGCTGAGAGTCTGCTCTTTATAAATAGCATCTCGCATGCACAGCTGTATATTATACTATATAGTAAATAGATAAATACGTATTCATGTGTGTATATGTGATACACATCTGTATCTGTATATGTGTATACTATATCTGCTGTGCGGGAAGTGGAATTCTTTGGGTCGGGTCGGGAAAAATCTGACAGTTTCGGGTCGGGTTCCCGAATCTTCCAAGTTCCCCGAGACTGTATCGGATTTTATAAAAAGCATTGTGTAGGTAATTAAATCGTCTCGGCTCGCAATTTTTCGATGGTACAATATCGGTTTGAATAAACGTAAGCCATTTCATGCCCGATCGCGTTTCAGTACCATACACGGGATTATCAATACCGTTGAAGAATTGTTCTTCCAAAATATTCAATATGATTTTCAGATACCCGAGACTCTGGGTTTCCCGAAAATTTCGGGATTCCCGAAGATCTCGGGTTCGCTAAAAAACACAACCCAGCGCGAACCCGAACCCGCGCAGCACTGATATTTATAGGTATACGTATACTATGGCCGTTAATCGATGATCATTATTCGTGTGTTTACTGTAATACGCAGTGTGCGTGTCTGTGTGTGTGATCCAAACCTGTATGGCAGCCGAAATAACTGGTCCATCGACTATTTTACGGAAAAAGATATTTTCCTTATTATGTTCGCACCTTGTTACTCGCAAATTATCATCTCAACTCGGAACCAGTGCATTGTGCATTATGGCGTTCTTTCGAAAATAAGGTAAAACCGCGTTATAATACGTAAAGCCGGTAAAATACGTCTGACATCGGTTCGTACTTAATTGTACGCGTATACTACGATCGATTGGAATATGTGTGCAGTATAGGTTCATCATGTTTTACCTTGATGGATTGGATATTCATAATCAGCCGGGATTTACGAGTAAAAGAAGGCATGGTTCCATTCAAGAAAAGTCAGCCGATCTCGACATTCCGCACAATATGCAGAGTAACCCCCCCACCCCCCCCCCCCCCCCCCCCTGATCTTTTTGTCACACGTATGCCACTACCTCAGTCATACCATTCATCTTTTGCCTGAAACATTTCATGTAGATATGTACCTAAGCAGGGAGATTTCCTAACGTCTGAACACTCGGAGTAGCGTTGAGGTGGCCGTGTGCCCGAAGCGGCAATTGTTCCAGTGGTTTCCGATTTTCTAATGGCCAAAAACGGCAAAAAATTGACTACGCAGGTTTCGCGGCCACCTAAACGCTACTCCGAGTGTTCAGACGTTAGAAATTCACCTTGTATATATGCTCGCACGTATGCAGTCGACGGATAAGTAATTCGTGTATGCATAGGTATATTGGGGTGGTTGAAAATGAAAAAAATGTTCATTTTCTCACGGGTTACACCTGAAACAGGTTATAATTTAGGTGGAAAAAAAGATTCTCTCAAAAGATGAGCGTATTAGATCGAGTGTAAGATCCGGCTCATTCGATTTTTCATTTTTTTCCGTTTTAGTGAATTTATGATGGATAATTGTCAGTAAATTAATTTTTCAACAGGAGTTTATTCAAAATTCTATTGAATTCTCGAAGCGATACCCATAATGCGAACGGTTTGTTGACTCATTATGTACAATAGTTATGAAAAATAGTGATATACGATAGAGCGAAAATCCGTTTGGGACCCAATCTGAACATGAATTAGAATGAAAAAATTCGGAAAGTATCTTTTCCAGGACCCAATCTGAAAGTCTAACAGCTGTGAGGAAGAAAAAAGTTCTTCTTTCAATAATTGTCCGTCTTGGATTCGACAAAGAGAAAAAAAAATATGAAAAATCGGATGAGCCCGATCTTCCACTCAACCTAAAATGCCAGTCTTTTGACAGAATCTTTTTTTTCCCCCCAAATAACTATTTCAGGTGTGGCCCGTTGCATGCATGCCAAAAATGCATTTTCATTTTGAAGCACCCTAATATACATATATATATATATACATACAGATGCTGATACATACATACACGTATACTTATGAAACATATTTGCATTGTTTATCTCCCACAGTCTCCATCTCTCTCTCCAATTATTTATTAATGTAGATATATGCATTACATGAAGTAACATATTTCGTCGAATTTCGAACACGTATAGATATGTAGTGGTACATGCATGTACCCATGCTACGATACGTATATTGATTTCTTCATTTCCGTAAGCATGGCAATCACTGCGTAACACAGCCTATATACGGCCTATGTACGGATCATACAAATGATGCAGAATGAAATCATCGCTTTGTCGTGTATTTGTATTATTATAAATATACATACTATGCATGTATAAGCAGTACAAATATATGCGTTTTTTTCACAGCGATTTGAGGATTCAAACTAAGAGAGAGAGACAGAGAGAGAGAAACAGAGACAGAGAAACAAAAAATTGTCCGTATAGTGTACTCGCGGTATATAATGTTAGAAGAAAGAAGAAAAATGAATACATAAATAAATGAAAGAAAAACAGCGGATCCCTAAACATGACGATAAATCATTTTCAATGTTTAATTTTGGTATGATAACATCATATTATACCTATGTCTGCTATACCTACAGTTCTCAGACGACGTCAAGTCTTGGCGCGGGGCGGCGACGGCAAATCATAGTACATTTTGTGTGTTTAGGGATTGCCAGATATTACGCACGCAGCTTTTTCGAGTCTAGCTAATTTAGATTGAACGTTCGTTATAGGCATGAAGGCCGCGGATATACTTAGTGTGTATGCATACATATATATATACATACATACATACATACATACATACATAATGTACTATACCTACTATTGTAGGTATGTGTAGTACAGTATACGTTATACGATGATGTACCGTGTACGCGAAAATTACTAAAGTTGAAATAATTTTACTGCCGCACGCGTTTATGCTATTAATTAGGACTGTATATAGTATACTGTACACTGTATACACTATATATACTTATTCTCCTTACATGTATATCCACGCGGCACATACGGGCTTCAAGGTACTAGACTGCACCGGACGGCTTTATAGTATAGATATGTATATCCCTATGTGCATACTGTACGATCATGATTGTGATTGTATATTATATAGGATATATTATTATAATTTTGTCTAGATTCAATGATATAGCGACAGACAAACAGACGATCTCCAGATACCCGGATATACATATATATAAATTGTGTAACCTGCGAAGTGTATTTACCAGTTATCAGCCATTTATTCAGTCCGTACATATAGACATGCGATCGTGCAGGTGCAGGATTCGTCTGAAATAAAAAAGAAACGGAAACCCGATTAGAAACGTACGATGAATATGAAATTTGAAAGCGTCGATCACTCCATATGAATATCTATAGTTCCTTGCCGGAAATTATGTATATAGAAGAATGATGCTTTAGAGCTTCATAAAGAATCGATAAATGAATTGAAAAAAAATTAATTAATTTCATTTCATTTTGAATTAAATAAACCTAAATTTTGATTTTCATTTTATATTACATGTGTGTATCAGAAGATAGATTTATTATAATGCGGAGACTGCAGAGAGTAGCTCATTGTAGTTCACATGTTTGATAATATATGGATCGCTATATTATACTGCCTATGTATGTACATTGTTATATCTACTTATCGCCATGCGCATGATGCACATGCATATACATACACACGCCTAATCTATATCGCGTTTGGTATACATTTATGTATGCGAATACATACGGGTGTATATATATATATACCAACACATTTATGTGTATGCGAATATTTATACGTAAATAACTATATGATGTTTACAAGTGTATATAAGAAATATTGGACAAGGTATACATATACTATTATAACCACATAAAAACGCCCCTGCGCGTATACATATGTAGGTATATAAATTATTATACGTATTCATTGATATACGTTAAATTCGTTATATTATTATATTATTATTGCTACTAGGTATCATCGTTTATCCACAGACAGAGAGAGTCAGGCTTGGATCCGGGGGGGGGGGGGGGGGCTGCAGGGGCTATAGCCCCGGGCCCCGTGGTTCAGGGACATCCGAGTACTGCGATGCGTTAAAGAAAAAAAAATTAATTCAGCTTGAGTATTAGGAGGGTAGGGGCCCCAAATACTCAAGCAGCCCTGGGTCTCCGAACCGATGAACCCCCGGCCCTGGAGAGAGTAACAATCTACTCAATATTCATATGGTACATACCTCCTTTTTGTATATATATATATATATATATATATATATATATATATATATATATATATATATATATATAGATAACTATATTGCACTGAGTGCAATCTATGCATATACGAAGATCTGCAACGAATCTAACAAAAATTTAGATTTTTTTCTTTTTCTTTTTTTTGTGGTTTTGTCGTTGTTGCTCTTTCTTTTTGTTATTCTAGCAAATCATACATCATACGTAATAGGTATGTATAATGTCATTATGGTAGCGCGTAGAAATCTTCCACTCTCTCTCTGTCTCTCTCTCTCTCTGTCTATCTATCTATCTGTATGATTTTATGAATTTTTGTTTCATTCCTCAACCGTTGTAATAATTGTTCCTGGTATGATAACCAGCCAACAAGATACATATATAGGTACAAACAATATATTCCTCTGAAGTCGGTATATAGGTATCTTGTGACGTGAGAGGAACAGCGACGAATTAATATGTTATGACTCAGAGTTGTTGAAGAGGAAGAATAATCATTTTACCAAGTAAGATGTATTCATACACAGGCATACATCTCGATGACAATGATATACCTGTTGTGTAGTATATATATAGCTATACCTATAACGCACTTTCATAATACGCGCGCGGCTCTCTTCTCGAGGAGTTGCGCGTCCCGCTTGCAGGTTTCCCCTTATAATTTCTCAGAATCGCCTACCTTACAACGAAACTTACACCATAACGCGAAATCGCCATGGCACAAGCCTGTAATGATGTGGTAGATATGGAAACTACTCATACAAGAAATATACGTACATAGATATGTACATGTATGTAACATAGTATATTAGCTTTGTATAATCAAATCTATTGCAAATCCTTAAAAAATGGTATTTCCAAAGTTTCAACTCCTCGATTCAAGTACTGAACGAAGTTTTCACCGATCGGGTGCTGATTCGCAGATGAAGATAAAATGAATTCTGTTAAAAAATAACATTTTTGTATCGCAAACGTAAGATTGTTTGTTTGAAAATATGAACAACTAGCAATTTTTGTTCGCCAGCGTTTACTACTGAGAAAGTCGACCGGAAACCATAGGAAGAACACGGTGAGCAGAAGTAGTAACACAGACGCGATGCAAAACGAAGCATAGAGATATGCAATACCTATAACTGCGCGCTTATGGAGAGAAAATCGTTTTCTTCAATTTTCATATAGAAACGAGTATTATTATTATTATTATTATTATTATTATTCGTATTATCGAATTTCACCGTTTTTGTAATATCATTACAGATACAGCGTATCTATCGTATTATTGTATAATAAATCTATCCTTATGATAACCTGCGGTGTGACGCATGTGAGGGGTATTACACGTACGCGTACGTGTCATATTGTTTCCGCTTTCAATCTGCTCTTCAACCAATTTGAATTTTTGTTCAATCGGACGGAGCAGGAAAAAACGAACAGAAAAGTCACGGGTACATATAGGATATAAAGTGTGATGAATATACAATGCATCTACCTATACATAACAATACAGGAGAGTTTATTGTTTACTAGATAATAACAGTAAGACTATTTTCATGTGGGATATATAGTCAGTGGTCAAGGCTCAAGGGAAAGAAAACGCAAGATTTCATAGTTTATAATTATTATCATTTACTCTTACTATATAAATGACCAAGTCTCACGATTTAATTGTTGAAACGGGCGGGCCGCGCTCCGCGGAGTCACTCGCGCCGTAGAGCCGTATAGCGCACAAACATTTTAATTAATTTCAGTCCATTCCGTGATCTTTGTTAATTCTTATTATACCTATATATATACCTATATATATATGTTTCAAATGGTCAATCATTTCGTTTATTCAATCTTTTATTACGCATATACGACACCTATACAGGTAATTTTCGCTTACGTTGGTCATCATGAAATTATTACCTAGTATCGGGGCGAATTGGGTATAAAATGATTATTATTATCATCACTATCATGCATACGTCAGTGCGGCTTCTTTTTTCGGTTTCAAACTTTGTTTTGGTACGTTCTCAGTCGTTTTATTTCTCACGTTTTCCTCTTGTCTTCTTCTTTTTTTCTTCTCCTTCATTTTCTCCCTCTTATTTTGCCTAAATTGCGAGGAATAGATTTTAGTTGTCGATGTAGTCTACCGGCGAGGTTTCTACTCTATATATAATCTCTATAACGTTGAATTATTTTTAGTTCTATATATACCTACGCTAGTAGACTAACTCCGGTGTATACATGTATGTATCTCTGGTATCGTACATACATATATCGTATCCCATCCTATACGAACTAAATCGCGCACTTTCAAGTTTGCAGAGAGAGATAGATGTAGGTATAATTGGTATACTACATGCGATGATGATATTCGGAAAGAGGGAACAAATATGAGAGAAGAAGAAAGAAGAAAAACATTTTCCAACCATCAAATCTAGACATACATGTATGTTGTATCCTTTTATACTCCATATAATTTTCTTGAACCGTGAGATATCATCTTCCTCGTTCAATAGGTATGCAGAATGTATTTATTTAATTTACGTAATTTCACATAGGTATATATATACCAATATATTTGTGATACCTATGTGATACGTATACTATTATTACCCGCATTACAGTTATAACGTGAGCTAGTATTAGGTATCCGTAAATTGATAATACGCAGCTACATTATTTATTGAGTAAGTATATAAGTTTGTGCTGGAGGCTGGACTACCTGCGGCACGTAATTCGTCGTGTATGTATGTATACATGCGCATACACTATCTAGGCGTTCAGTGTGATGTTCGTCATCGCTTGTTTTATAATGAAATTAATATAGGTGTAAAACGAAAACGTGAAAATGCAGAGCGCCTAGGCTTCTGCCGACGACAATATAAAACGCGGAGATGAATTATTCCGTGATTTATAATGTGCGGTTATCCCAGTTGTTTATTGCTCCTTGTTATTACTGTGTGCATGCGCGCACATACTTACACGCATACATCTATACGTATGCGACAAAATGAGATGAAATCGGATGAAATGGTACTTCTACATACATACAATGGAAATGATACTCTCTCATCTTTTAATATAGAAATATATATCGTGTATACTTCTATATTATGTATCTGTATCTATAACTATATCTATATCTATATAGATATATGTTATACCAAAAGAACTGGAGCATTGTGGTGGGGGCGGCGGCGTTGGCGGGCGGGATGGGAGGGGGGGGGGGGGGGGGGGCGCACGGGGTAGCTGCGCTCTGCTCTGCCCTGAGTATATAAAGCTTAGATCATGATCTCAGAGTTGGTTGTTCCCGTACGGGCAACTTTCCCGAGACTTGGCAAACACCGAACTGTAAGTTTACTATACGCATTCTTCATAATATATATGTATGTACCTAATATGCATACGTATATACCTATTTTTATTTTTTCTTTCCATTATTACGATGATTATCATTATCGTTATTATTACTATTATTATTTCGTTCTTATCCCTCTTTATTCTTTTCGGTTTTCTTTTTCACACATTTCTAGAAAACACGGAGATCTATATTTATATTCTCTGGCTGTTTAAAATAATACTAATAATAACGATAACAATCGTGATTCTTACTATTGATATCATTATTATACACTTAAATATGAATCTGTAACTAATGATCTATAGCGTGATAAATCGGTTGATACATATTGGCCTAAATGCCTGAAATCCGTGACGCGAAAGTGTCCTTTATAATTTTATTGTTTTCACGTCGCGAAGGGGCGGAGGAGAGGGCAAGGGGTTTTTTGTGTTCGACTTCGAATCACTAGAAATTATAAACGACATCTTGGTCGATTACTCAAAATAGTGAATTATACGTGTATATACATACAAGAATGATATAAATCATACGAAGAATATAATTGGCGAACGTCCGCGTGTGAGTTGCGGTTTTATTAATTGCCAGAAGCATTGGAACAAGTAGTAATAGTAGTGGTAGGTTCAACTATAACTGCTGATTGTGAGTAGTAGGTAGGTATAGGTATATTACGCTTATTAGAAGTATAGGTATAATATACAAGTAGTTCAAGTCCGTCCGGCCAGCCAATTGACATGAAGTTTGGTGGGATCGCGCGCGGGCCGTCGAACCAAAGCGTTCGAAATGACGCGGGGTTTTCAAACAGCTTATCATATTCCGGCGTTTCTGGAATATTAGATTATCCAATATTACAATTCATTGCGCATTGTGAGGTATTCATGAACTACACACGACACACGGATTCAGTCGCCGTCGTAACTATAATACTGATCTAGGTATACCGATAATTATTCAACCTGTACGTGTATGATAGTGGACAGAATTCGATGCTCAAATTATAAGAAGGGATCGTGGTATAGCTGGTTAAATCTGCCTCTCTCGCGTCTCGCGAGCGTTCAATTAAATACTGTAACATTACTACACTACTAATACTACTAATACTACTACTACCGTTACCGCTATATGCATCACTTTGTACCACATCGTACACAGATACTACGTACTACGTAGATACATACAGATGCAGTAGCATCTCTGTGATAAATTAATTTCATTGAATCACGTGAACGTCACAGTTCGCGCGTATAGCACTGTATCTCTGTATCCGTATTTTTATACACACACACATGAACAAGTATGTACAATGCATTGGTGCGAGCGTATATTTATTGTTATACCATATGATGATGGGGAATGATACAGTGTGAGATAAAGAATGAAATCCTGCGTATAGTATCCAACAATAGCACCGAATACTGTTATAAGATCTGCGTCGGTACGAACAAATTTTCTATATTCTTTTCATCATATATTATATTATATGGGGGCATCATTGTACAACACTAATCGTGTTTGATTGTCACCACTTGACAAGTTATACCGAATTTTAAACGAAAGAGAAATACGGTCGGCAAACAACGCGATAACTCTGCATGCTGTAGAGACATACGATAACGTGAAAATATCACGTGATTGGTTAGCCCGACAAAGGAAATTTTCCTGTTTGCCTGAACCGCGTATTCGTAGTTTCTTATGAATTCGATGCAATATTATTGTATACGTATGTACGGCGATAATGATTTGTCATTTTTGTTCGTTTGTTGCTTTTTCATTTCTACGCCTTCAGCTGGAACGAAACCTTCGCGAACAAAATATAAACGGTATTGTCACGTTTTTCTTTTTCATTTGCACCAAATTGCGCATTCTTCGTTTTGTTTTATCCCTGTTTGCGTGGATCGTAAAACTGAGAACAGAAGATAATAATATGAAAGTTAGATAGGTACTGGTTTTTCTTTTTCTTGTTTTCTCTCTCTCTGTCTCTTTCGGTATGAGAAATTTTGATATTTTTCCGGCTCCATTCATTGAATCATATCGAATGTCATTTCACGAACCAAACTGTGTGAGGAAAATGCGGTTCGAGTAAAAAATAAAGAAACAACTAAATTCTCGTACACATATGTCTGTATAATTTTTTTTTTTCTTCTTTCTCTGACACAAGATTAATATATTCTTCACACTCTTTCGCTCACATACAAATACAATCACGTGACGTACACGCAGCGAAAAGTTTAGTTAATCAACAAAAAAATTGCTTTGTCTGACAGTCGAACAAATTTTTTCTCGAATCGACCAAAAAATTTTTCGATTCTAAGACATTTTTCATCAATTTTCACTAAAAATTTGTTCGACTGCAAATTTGGTTGATTCAAGGAAATATTTTTCTGATTGTGAGTGTAGTATAATATTATATATTATAAGAATGCGGATATATATATAGGTATATATAACTGAAAACTGGACTCAAACTAGGAACATGCCGCTAATATGACACAAACCGCTGGATATGCATATGGGCAAGCTGATCAAGCTTGATGGGATTTCGAGTTATCGATATTTTTACCATTTTGGTTGTCAAAAGCAAAAACCCAAAAGCACGATCGAGGATCCACAAATTCAGTCTGTGAACTCACTTTCCGAATCAAGCTAAAATTTTTTGCAAAAATCCATGATGCGCAAATCGTTTGATTTTTCGAGAAGAAAAGAAAGACAAGAAATTGAGAAGATATATGGTTCAGTTCAGTCAAAGTTCCATTCAATATTGGAACTTGAATCTTATTCGGACAGATCGTGAACTACAACTCAGCCAAATCCGAATCGACTGTGTCGTCATGAACCTCGAAATCGGTAATCACTTGTCACTGACTAGCTAGTCATCGGCTAGACGAGCGCATTTCACTGACCAGGTGGTGCAGCGCTATCAAGTAGTGGTGATGAAGATCACGTGATCAGCTCCACAGCGAATCATGGCAATTCCTCGGAATCTAGATTTCTTCGAATGCTTACAGGTATAACATATTTTTCCATGTTCGGTTGACCTTGGTAGACCCTGTATTCAATAGTTCTGTAATCCGGATACTGGAATTGTTCGGGTCAGGTCAGGTCAGGTCGGGTCATGGAAAATCTAGTCTTTGGTAGCTTCGATTTTGGGGTTTCCGGAAATATCAGGATTCTTACGAATAGAAAGATCGGATTTTCGATATATTTCTGGACTCTCGAAAGTTCAAATTTTATAAACCACTTTGTGGGTGCGGAAATGCAGGTGACGATTTCTTAGCCGTGTGGAGGTGACTATAATATATAGTATCTTGTAACTTGGTCTCCGATCTTCTTCTTGTTTTTTTTCACTCAGTCATTAGTCTGCGATTATGTATATACTACCTCTAATTTCGGAACTTTCCATTTTTATTACATGAATTTGAAGCCTTCGAAACTTCTTCATCTACAAGCTCTCATGAACCATGATTTTATATCTCAGTTGACCAGAAATAGATGAATCACGAATATTGAATGTTCATATATCAACTAATTTTTTGTGCCTGCAAAAACTATATATTGAACATTACTTCCGTCATTTTGGTTTTACCGAAAAATTTCGATATTTTCATCTTTTTAGTAGGGGATTCCCGATATATTTCTGGGTCCCCCGGATCTTGCGAGGTATTCCCGGCTAACAACAATATGATAAATAACAACAATAATAATAATAATAATTCGCTTCTATTTTTAATGAAAAATACGATCCATTCCGAGCGCAACGTTATTTTTTCGATGTTTGTACGTAAAAAAATATAATCTGGAAGTTAGTATATTATAACTACAGTATTATATAGGTATACATATAGGTACTCGAAAATATTTATTCAAGGTTATGATCTGCGACTATTTTTAAAAAAAGAATTCGTCTCTCCGGGAGACGCTGACGGCCAAGTAACCGGAACGACCTATATATTAACCGCGTGTCCAATATAAATATATATCGTATGCCTATGTACAAGGTGACGCATTTAAAGTGTAACCAGTTGATACAAAGGTATGTACTACATACGTGTCGTATGTATACCTATATTATACATGTGTGTACTGTGTGTCTAAAGAATCAAGCGTCACGCAACAATGATGTGCCGAATAAATATTGTTGTGGGGTTTCAACGGAATTGACATTTAAGGTGCCACGGGACTCGCTATCTCGAAAGTACAGTATTCGTCTCGAAAACGAGAATCGTAAATTTTCACAAACTACTCGATCGATTTCCATGCAACTTCGAGAATTTGTTGAGTACGATGGCAGAAAGTGGCTGAGTGTTTCACTTTTTCGAAACATTGATCGGATTTGATGAAAAATGAATGTTCCCTATGTTAGCTAGGTTAGATTACCATCAGCGACACCTGCAATGGGCACCTCAATGCTGAAATATCAATTTCATATTAGAAATAGATGTTTTTTGAGAGATGGATACCAAATAGGTATAATCACGATCATTTTTGGCAATGAGAATCGGCCTCTTATTTATTTTCCATCTTCTGTTTCTTGTTTTCTCCGAATGAATGAAGGTTGTACAATAAGGTACAGGCACCTACACGAGTGCTAAACGATGAGAAATTTCATTAGCAAATATTATATTTTTATCGTTGAGTACACCTATGTATATAACTGTTTGTGCCCATGGATAGGTATGAGGTAGGGTTAAGTACAAAGTAATGCTTGGTACGGTGCCACTTTTCAAATAGGTATACTATATTACAGATGCCTCTACATATAAATACTATAGGATCTATGTAGCTATATAATTCCACATTCGCGGCATCGGGCATTGCGCATGCGTATATTATACCGAAGTTATATGGTGAAAATATTTGTTCGACCCTACAATCTTACGTTATACCTATGTACCTATAGTATATACATGTAATATATAATATATAACAATGTATGTGTACGTCGTCTCGAAAATTTAGCCATTACAAGCGGCCGTCCTCGCGCCAACCGATCAGCGGCATATCGTATAGGTAGGAATGTATATAGTACATAATGTTGATGTATGTGTAGGTACCTACATATAGGACGAATGAAGCATATCCTCAAGGTGTAAATGGTATTTAGACCTTAATATAAAGACGTGACAATTCGCGCCATACACGACGTATTATCGTTATTTGTATATAGGAATACATTGTAGGTATATTACATACCTATGTTTGTATGCATGTACTTTATATAATGAAACGTTGAAAAAATATTTTCACGTCGATGGGGGGGGGGGGGGGGGGGCGGGGAATTGGAGATCAGACGAGCGAGCATGAAGAGTAACACCTGCTTGGAAAGTTGGATTTTCGAAACAAGCGTTTAGCGTGCGTAAAGTATTCTATTTCCGCACTGTTCGTGAACGTAATTTTTCGCACTGGTGCGGAAAAGTCCTTTCCATATCAGTGATATTTCCGCACCAGTGTGAAAAATTACGTTGACGAACGGTGCTGGAGAGGACTCGCGGCGCTGGTTCGGGAGATGATGACTCTAATCGTCAAAAATAACATGAGCTTCCTTTGGCTCGTTTGTTTCTCAAATCATACTCCCATCTGCGGGAATTACAAAAAAGTTGGTCTGTAACGAGTGCGAACGGGCGATTTCTGACTCGTCACGTAGGTACTGGTAACACAATATATTAGGCTAGTCAATAAATGTACTTTTTTTTACGGAGTACTACAAGGGAAAAAACCGGCAACCGATTCAGAGACGGTCGGGGTTAGACTTTGTACGCGTTCGATTTGTACTACCCCATATATAAATATATATATATAAGTATAGGTTATATGCACAAAGTGGAACTTATTAATTCAATATTGAATTTCCGCGAAACCTCAAAATATTTGTTTATTAACGTATTTATTTTCGAACCGCAAGTTTGAGGTTTCACATACGACCAATTATCACATGATTCCAGTCGCGATCAGCGGGTATATGTATAGTTACCAAAAATAGATAAATGTTTTGTTAGTTGACTCTTTGGGTCGAAATCCATTTTCGTATAACGCAGAAAATTGTGAAAAATGGAACTGTTATGAGGGAGGGGGTAAAAAAAGTGACACTTCTTTCTCGAAGCGCCACGTTGAAGGCTGTGAGAGTGATGCAAAAGAACTCACCTCCAACTGGGAGAACGATATTGTCCAAGATTCAGAGGTGGCTCATCGACTTTTAAGGTGTTTCATTGAATCAACATGCGGAAGTACGAGTTCGCGGCATGATCGCTGTATATATAATTCGACTGAGAGATACATGTAACTATCACAAAAGTCTCGGGACCCTAATTTTATAATACGGAATTGAATTCTTTACAAGAACAAGTCCAATGTAAAAGCCGATTCAATGAATCTAACTGTTTAATATATATATATATATATAAGTAATAAGTATAGTTGAAAATATAAATAATAAAAAAATCGATGTGCCACCTGATCTGAATCTTTGTACGATATCGTTTTTCAACTGGGAATTCTATCATTCCGCATCGCTCTAACGGTTAATCTTTCCATTCGGATACTGGGTAGCATCTAGAAAGGTATAACACACGGTTTTTTTTTTCTCTGCCGATCCGCATGATTGCATACGACACTGCAGCATATAGCTTTGAATTATTTCATTAACACTAATCAAGTGTTTTTTTTCTACTCACACGATATAATTTTAATTCCTTGTTTCTATCTATATCTCGAGGTTCAAATCATCATTCCGTAGAAGTAAGAAATAGACTAAAAATGAAACCGCAACGACAGAAGAAGAGGAAATAAAAGAAAAAACGAAAAACCGAAATGAAAATTGATAAAAAATGAGCGTCCTGGTAAATACCTACGTACGACATACATGAACTCCACATACATACATATGCACGCGTATGGATACGGCATATGTAACAGGTATATAATATATATATTTATATATATCTATATACTTATACGTATATTATGAGGATAATAAATATATGTTTACACTATATATTATATCGTATTAGTATAATATAATAAGGATAAAGTCGTAACTATATACGTATAATATCTAGAGAGTTTCGAACAGAATATATATCTGTTATATATTTATTATTTATATAGGTATTCGTATATACGTATGTATACCATAGGGCATAGAGAGAAAGAGAAAGAGAGAGAAAGAGAGACAGACAACTGCAAGAATGATAAATAATATGAAATATAGTGGGAGGGCGAGAGGGATGGAGGGAGGGATCGTTGTGGCAGTAGTAGTAGTAGTAGTGGTGTAGTACTAGTAGCAGCAGTAGCGACAGCAGCAGGAACAGCAACACAGCCAGCGAGCTAATCGTAAGCCAGCAAGGTAGAGTATTTAGCTGGTTAAAAGAGAACAAACGTGTGCGAGACTATAAACGCGCGAGACACTCGGAACTCATTTCATCTCGGAACACAGTCTGACACGTACTACCGACATCTACTGCTCTTCCCATATTAATAATATTCTTATATTATACCACGTTATATCCTCATAATTCGAAAGTACTATCCCTTCGAAAATCTATCCTTATATCTATCCGATATACACCATATACATACTGTATATACCTCACGTGCCCGGTTTACATAGATTATAACAGTGTATGTATTTCATCGTATTATACATAATATACAATACCTATACGTGATACTGCATACAGGTATATAAATATACGTACGTATATGTTTCGATATTATTAACGAAGTTTTCTTACAAAAATATTCATCGTTACTAACGTAATTGAAAAGCACGAAAAACAGAAGAACGAAAAAAACAAAAATTGCTTCTCGTTCTGGTGTTTTCTCATTCTATTTACCTTTTTCTTTCTCTTCTTCTTCATTCCCCTCCTTCTTATCATTCTTCAGCGAATTCACAGTGAAATAAATATATCAATAATAATAATAATAACAATAATATCAATAATAATAAACGAAAAAAACAATTGAATTATCATCGCGTGCCATAAATGTGGTCCAGATGATCGTTGTATAAAAGTGAATATTACACGTATATCTCACGGGTTTGGAAAATAAATAAAAATTATTGATAATTAATAAATGTATATAAAGAGAAAACGTGAAACAGTATCAGCAGCAGCAGCAGCAGCAGCACCGGTCTATACGAGTAGGTACGAATTTCTTCAGGTATATTGTATAGATCGTTTGAAGTTTACATATGCAGTTCGTTAACAATAACGATAATAAAAATAATAATAATAACAACGAGAACAATTGCCACGTGAACGAATCGTTGTCGAAAAAATTGATAATAAATATAGTAAAATTTTGCATTATTAATAATAATAGTAATAATAATAATAATAATAATAATAATAATAATAATAAAACGAGTGATTTAATAATATGTATGTATGATAAATATATTATATAGTTAGACCTTCCGCATTGCAGTTAGATTCTTTGAAAATAAGTGAACATCATCAACTGTCGAGATAATTATTGTAATTTCGAGTGAATGCAGGGTTTACAATCGTCAAATATCGAGGTTCTTGATCCGATCGGATGATAACAATAATAATAAGCATAATTTATAACAACAATAATTAAAATTATCATTGTTTTCGATTTCGCATACTAATTATCATACCAATAATATTATACTTGCCCCCCCCCCCCCCCCCCCCCGTTGCTGCAACAAGGATTATACGTCTATATTATCTTGCCGCAGTTATCAATTTGTGAGTTTATTATTATTATTATGATTATTCATTTATTTGTCTATTCATTCATTCATTTATTCATTTATTTATTGAACCGAACTGATTATTTATCAATCGCCATGTAAGCTGTAGGGATAGCAGGGTTGTCACACGCCTGGAAAACCGGGAGAATTCAGGGAATTTCGAATATTTTGTAAAAGTCAGGGAATTTCACGATAAACCTTGAATTTTGTACGAAATACGCGACGTGAGGTGCACGCGTATTGCCCGGGGATCAGCCGCGTTGTTTCTCGTCCGACATTATTACCAAGATGTGGACAATAGCTATCCTGCGCGTTACAACTGTGTATTTAGCCTATCAAATCCTTCGATTTATATTGAGAAAATGTATCCACGAGGTCTAATTTTCATCACGAAGTCCTCAATGGACAATTTGAAAGTCACTTGGGGACAACTCGATTTTTGGTATGAAAAACCTGCGAAAGTCAGGGAACTACGAATCTTCAGTTTTGTAACAACCCCGAATATATATATACATTACGTGCACCCATTCATGTGCGTTCATGCATTTTATTATTGCATTATGGATATTGGTAAATAGTACATACTACGTCAAGATCAAAGTGGTAGAATGCGGACGAGATCACTGAAGGAAATTATTGCAGATATTTAACCGGTATTATAGATCGTCACGGCTGTATTATAGTATATACGAATAATTGAACGATTTGTTTTCCTTCATCTTCGGTATTTTTCTTCACTTCGCGATTCAAGGTATATACAAAAAAGAAACAAACAAATGATGGACAAGTAGGAGAAGACGAAGAAACAAACAAAACAAAAAACGAACAGAAGAATGACAATATAATATATGGAATAACTTGTCATATGCCTACCTATAATATACATAGCTACACTAGATGCCACATACTGCACCTATGTACCTATGGTATATGAACAAATATAAACGACGCAATCGATAGGTGTTTGGAAATTATAATAAATCGATCCAAGCGCGCGAGATTGACGATAACAATTCATTTCATCATAATCCGGTGCATCATTAGCCTCCATAGGTATATATGGGATTGGTAAGAACATATCGTAGCGATCAAGAAGATGACAGAACAAAAACAAAAAAACAATTGAAAAGCTTATATCTTCAGTTATACTATACATTGTAGTTCATAGTCAGGTGTATAGTATCTATATACATATATTATACGCACTAAATAGGAACGTTACATTATTATTTAATCGTATAAGTTACACAACGCCTGTGTTCTACATGTATCTACCTATTACGGTCGTTAAAATATTGTAGTCGGATTTGTTTTCAACGTTTGTTTGTAACTCTCAATCATTTTTACGACGGTATCTTTTTTTTTCTCCTTTTTGTGTCTCTTGCCGTATTCTTCTACTTTTTATTCTTCCGTATGTGATGATTTCTTGTATGGGACTACTCTCGGCAATTTGCTTATATAATACAGTAATTATACGCAATATTATATACATATATATATATATATATATATACAGTATATGTACATATATCTATATGATTTGAGACCAGTAGTGTTATTAGGTACAGATCTATTTTGATATGAAGAATAATCAGGGCAGGCGTATATTATGTCATACGTCTTCTGTATGTTCGAATTATTATGTGGTATGTACTACATGTATGTACATGGGTGGCAAATTTTTACACTGTGCATGCGCACAATATGCTCGTATTATAGCCGGTAGAGTTTGAATAAAGTGTATTTCACACGCGGTCTCGCATTCATATACTTATATGCTATGGGAGAAAATAGAAATAAATGTAACCTCGACTTGTGCGGTTGTCTTCTTTCTTTTTCTTTTTCTTCTCCGTTTTGTTTCTCTCCTTTTCGTATAACTTTTGGAGTTTTCGGGTCAAGTAGGTAGCATAGGTAAAGATATGTATGCATATATATGTATTCGCCTAGATGTGTGTATAGGCTGTACACGTCAGTAGTAGTTTTCGCTATATTAAAGTATAGCTATCCTGAGCTGTGGTATACCTACCTCAGCTATAATCGTAGTATCTCAATACCGTAGGTATACCTATATGTATAGGTATATATTTTTATCTCAGCCAACAAGAACGCGTTTTTTAGCATATGGATGAGAAGAGTGTGATTCAAGTATGTTAGAAAACGTTTCTTACTGCACGTATGCTTTACCTGTACCTATATATACATACATATACGTAGGTATATGTACATTATGAGCTTAATCCGAAATTCGAACACATTCAGAACATGTATATATATACCTGTGTATTACAACGCATACGTACAGTTAGAGAATCGACGCTGATTTATAGCAGTTGAGAGGTGAACGTATAGGTATGCATAATATGAGAATTATTGAGAAATGAGATGAAATTGGTTATATATATATAGAGAGAGAGAGAATGTGCCCGCGTATTAGGTATATAATTTAGATATCTGTAATCTGTACAGTACGTAGAGGTATGTACAGCACGTTGAAACGGAAAAAAAAAAAATGCGACAAGCAGCGTATCTCACAGGCTGATGATTTCTACTCTTTTTCGTAAATGGCCGATTTTGTTTCTCTTGATTGGGTTTGTCGAACATTTTATTCATTGCGATTTGAGTGAGGAAAAAAGGGAAGTGGGGTATTTTCAGTGATTTTCCGAATGCTCTGTGCACTTCAACTTGTACCGGCCGCGCCGACCGCAATTAGTTAATTTTAGCAATGTGGGGGATTCTTGCGTTTGTTTTCCGCCATGTCCATTATTCCTTGATAACAAATCTTTGCATAATGAATTGAGCATTTATGTCCAACAGTTCTTATGTTGTTCGCAAATATTATACCTACATGCGATGGTGCTGTAATCTTGTCAACGAAAGGCGATACGATATTGCCGAAAAAAAGACGCTAAAGCTCGTGTTGCTTACCTATTGGCGAATAATCTCCGTTGAACCAATAACACGGACTCTGTGCCTGCTATTTGCGTACGTGGTTATTGTAGCTTTCGTGATACTAAAGAGAGGGAAATCACCGGTCGTCGAAAAAGTTTGCGTCTGCAGCCTGCAGGAGAATGCTACTCCGAATGTTGGAGAAAATCTATGATTCTAGTTATTCACCCGATGCAAAAACCGAAACGAATATTCCTGTATATTTTTGTAGTCAACTTTGATTAGCAAATTAGTTATAAGGAAAGAAACAAGAAGTTCAAAAAGGAAGCCTCACGAAAGACTAAAATTATAACGAAATCAAATCAAATCAAATTTATCAATTATTAATTGATTGTTATACTATTAATTCTGTATTGATTATTATCAAACTAAAGACTCGTTATTTCTTCTGCCGAAATCATTTTTTCATTGTTTCGAAGCATGCGAAATAGAAAAATGACCAACTTAATCCAGACACAAAAATGTTCACTTTCTTTGTTCGTTGATCGGTGTAATTAACAGGTATCGCTTGCGGCGGATATATGGAACATACGTATGTACATACATACATACGTATACGTCCTAGTTTCTAGCAGCGCTTTGAGATAGGTAATACACAAAAACGTAAAAGTAACGGAGCAGGTAGCAGCGAGGGTAGCAGAAAGAAAGAAAGAAAGAAAACGGAAGCGGAAACCGAAAAATAGATTATGATAGCTACCCCGGTAGGTACATACATACATGGGTATGTATTACACATATCTATAACGGTGGGGATTTAAATTATTATAAAGTGATTATTATATACCTATATATAGTACGTTCACGTATGTACGCGCATACATTGTTTACACACTCACGCATCATACAATCTCAACAACTGTTTACGTATAGCATATATATCACATACATGTGATGTTGATTGATAAATTTTACTACGTGTATAATTATGATACATGTATTGCGCATATGTAGCGTAACCTATTTACTACTGTATCTAGGAACGAGCATACGGAGTAGTTATACCTTTACGATGCTGAAGTTTGGTGTAAACGTGGAGGCGATAAAATCACACAAAAACAAAATATATCATACCTACACATCCATATATTATCGGCAGAAATTTACCTGCGAAGAAAAAACTTTGATCTTTTCCATCTTCTTCCTTTCATTTTCGTGAATTTTTCTCACAAATTATAATTCATGTACCGAAGGATAATATATTGCACACACCTTCTGACACGTGTATACGTATCACTCTCATTTCCTTCTTTCTCGATGACTTTCCATTTCTTCTCTTTCTTCCGAAATGCGCAATCGTGTAAATGATACCTAGTATAAAGCTGAACCGCGCGCACAACTATCGTTTCTCCACTTTATATCCAGCGGCGCCGCTCATGAATGAGCAGGGTTTATCCGTTTTACGAATTAGTGTCAGGTGACGACAGTTCATACCTACTATCACGTCTCGTTAGCACTAGTACTCACCTACCCAACTAACTCCTCATGCGGGGACGTCTAACCGCCGCGCCGCTAAACTCTAACCGCGATTTTCATCCTAGCATATGTATCCAGTAGGTACATACATACCTGCGTACATGATTTGTATTACTGTCTGTAATATGTGAAATTCATATGAACTGTATCATCATTCTATTACGATTAATGTTAACCGATCTGATACAAAATTCCTCGACCTTTTTCCCTTGTATTCTAATTTTCGTTTTTCTTTACGGTTTTCGTTCACGTATTGATTTTTTTGCAACTCTCGGAGAAGAATTGAGAAGGAGTAGAAATAGGAGACGACAAGAAAGAATAATAATTATAAATAAATATCACATCGTTCTCGCGTTCGACGATTTTCTCTATATATAGGTATTCAGGGCGAGTAGCATATAGGAGTCACGGCCTCGTACGGTTAAATTGTGCAAGGACGTGACATCGACGACCATCTACGGTTATATACTATAATTTCCGACCTTGTTTTTCACCTGTGAGCTATCGTTCCGTCCTTCCTTCCTGCATTCCTTCTTCTCTTTGTTTTTTTTCTTCTTCCGGTCTCATCTCGGTTATTTCCTATAACAGTTTGAAATATCTGACTGCGCGCGTTAATACGACCGATTAGGAATAATATAGTAATATAGTGATATACCTAATCGGACGTATCTAAGTAGGTGACGATCGTGTATCGATATACGCCTCTTGATATACGTACCTAAAATCAAAATACAGAGAATGATGTATCACCTGGAGATGATGAAAAGATTCGATCATGCGTATCTCATATGTGTAGGTATGTATGTACATATACGATGATAATAATATCCGTTTGTTTATTTATATCGACGACGACGTTTCGTTATAATATTATGATGATTATATTATCCTTGCTTATGGAATATGCTGTCCTATATATGTGATATGCCGATACCTCATACCTGTACAGTGTGTTTTTTCACCTAATTCGGCAAGGCGAACTTCCTCTCTAGGTCAAACATGTCCCGCGAAGATATGAGGCGCGGCAGCCGCAGCGGCCGCGGAGCGCGGTGATTCAATAATAATAATAATATTTCTTATAAAAACAAGATGCTGTATAATCAGTTATTGTAATGCTTACCGTGGACCGTCCGTCCAAACTTTTTGCAACAGCGCTTCAAGATTCCGAGCTACAGCCCTTTGAAAAAAGGCAATAATTTCAAAATCGAGAATTTTCATGAAACCGAATAACAGTCAGGGAGCGTGTAAAAAATCTGAAATAATTCGCTAGTCCTCCTCTTATCTCATACTATCACAGAAAAAATCAACATCGAAATCGAAGAAGGTCGGGTCCGGAGTATGGTCGAGCTGGTATGGAATGCCCCATATATCTATTGTAGATATACATACAATACTGGAGACTTAACACTTTACCGAGTAGTTATGATACCTTCGTACAGGGTGAGTCGCGTAATAAACAAGTTTTCAGAAGCGAATTAAGGGGCGATTGAAGTCGCTATCTTAAATGTACAGAAACCTATTCGAAAACGAGAATCGTTAATTTTCACAAACGATTCGATTGATTTTGATAAAATTTGGATAATTGATTGAGTACGGTGGCAGAAAGTCTCTAAGTATTTCACTCTTCCGGAACGTCGATCGGATTCGATGAAAAATAAACATTTCCTACGTTAGCTAGGTTGGATTGCCGGCGGCCATTCCAGTTGCCCCTTAAATCTGTCCCTGCGCATCGATCGATCTACTCGTATTATATATTGTTAGTCGATATCACTTGATATTCAGAAATTATAGCAGACTCACTCCCCGCTTCGATTGGACGCTTCGAAATGAAAGAAAAAAACCTTAGACTAGCTGCTGATCGAAAAGCATGTACCTATATCGATATATGTATATTAAGCATTGGAAAATCGAGTTTTCCAAAAACCACGTCAACTGTGAGAAGGAAATTCCGCGCGATCTTCAACCTAATTTTCAAGTTTAAGAGCAATTTCGAATGTGCATATATACTAGTTGTATACGCATTTCTAAGTTAACCGGTGGGCCGGGGGAGGGGGGGGGGGGGGGGGGTTAATTATTTGTATTTTTTTTTTATTTTTCTGTTTTTTTTATTCACCCTTTACATATTATACAGCCTCGATATAGGCTGAATTCTTCGACTGATGATGCGTGTACGTGTGTGTATTATAGCACATTATATACTATACGCGAGTTACAATAATAATCATAATGATAATAATAATAACAATAATAATAATAATAATAACAATAATAATAATAATACATAATTGTTCATTGAACTCTACGACGCTATGTGAGTATATATATATATGTATACATATAGTATATTATACTGTTGATGCATCATAGGTATATACATATTTATGTAGGGTATGGTCTGTGTACGTAAAATAGAGGCATCTATATTTATACTATTTCGCTTGATGAAAGGTTGAATGAATTATTCATTTATAATAATGTACGGTATATGTATAAGAGGACAAACCGAGAATATGAAATTGATCGAAAATTTGCAGAAATAAAAAAAAAAAAAAGAAAAGAAAATAAAAGAAAAAACGAACAAAAAATAAAGAAAAGAAAGTCGATTGATTCCGCGAACGATCCTTCTGCATCAGCTCGCGCGCCATGATAATTATTTCTGCCGTTCAATTTATATAATGTGTAAACGTATAACACGTACTATATACGGTATACAGGGTGATCCGTAATTCACGCCGTGATTTTTAACGGGGTGAAAATTTTCTTGAAAACGGGGATCCATATTTTCTCATCCGCTATTTTCCAAAATTGATAGACTCGTCGTTACGGTCCATCGAAGATCAGCCGCGACGACGCGCGTTCTATGAACGGGAGTATATATATATATGTATATATATATAAGGTAGTGCAGTATTCCTCTGAGTATTCCGGGCGTTTATATAGAACGCGTGTCGTTGGCTATGATCGTCGATCGACCGGAGCAAAAAAAAAAAAAAGAAGAAAAAATCTTATGCATTTTGGAAAAAAATAATTTTTGATGAAATTTCGATCCGGTTTGTAACATATAGAATTACGTATATATACCGCCGTTGAAAAATCTCGGCATGAAATTACGGGTCTCACTCTGTATGACGCATAAAAACGTAGGTATACATACATACATACATACATACGTATATACATGCCGTATCGTACTATACCTACTACGTTTAGCGCAAATTCGATGCTGCCGGATGCTTGATGTTAACACGCGCGCGGGCATGATGCTAGCGTAATGACTACTTGGAATAGGTATACTATAATATGTATATATATATATTATACCGTTTTTCTGGAACAACCTTAAAAACGATGTCCTAATCGTGAAGTAAGCGTAGCAGCTATTACTAATATACCGGGATGCGCGACACGCGGATTATACGCAACTCGTATAAGATGAACAACTATGGCTTATGAAAGCATGAGAGTATGCTTGTAACCGCAACAGCCTTCCTCTCATTATTTCATTGAGCTTTTACGACGGCGTCGTTAATATTGTGTATTACGGGACAATGGCTACCGGCTACACCAACCCACTACGCGCGTCCATGTAGTGATGCACGGGATCGCGAATCGCCGATATATGTGTATACACGTATTTACGTACTACATATAATATTCCATTATATGTAGTACTCGCATGCCCTTGCCTTCTCGAACCTTCAGTTGTTGTTTGTTTTTTTTTTTTTCAATCAATATCGGCACGGCTGTGAATTTGGCCGGATCAATGAAACAGGTGGTGATTATAAGGGTTGTTTTACTCGGGGGATGGGATTAGGGATCAAAGAAGAAATCATTTTACGTCAGACCGTGTGGCCTAACGGATAAGGCGTCGGACTTCGGATCCGAAGATTGCAGGTTCGAGTCCTGTCACGGTCGAAGGAGTATTTACTCCGTTTTTTATTTTTCATTTTTCAACTAGAATTATGGATCTGGAGTTCACAATTACTTTCGACCTGACAAGACCACGAGGAACAATAGCTATCGGCTGTAATTTTTCATCGATGAAAACAGATATGCAAACGTTTGTTTTCATCGCTGAATCTCACCCCATATCTGTATATTCTTTTATTTGTCGCAATGACGTCGAAAAGGTCAGGCCTCGCGACAAAGGAACCTGAACCTTTGTCACGAAATTTATGGCGAGAGTATAATAATCATGTACAGTAGTGTGGTCTTGGCTAAGACGACGAGAAATGTCTTTAAAAATTATCGAACTAGCCCCAATTCTCTGTCAATATGAATTAGTCGTGTAGTTATGCGTATCGTGCGTAATACATAGCCTTTACATTCCGATAATGATATTTAGTCGGCAATTTGTTTGATCATAGTATATATATGTACCTACATACGTACGCGTATTCTGTATAATCGATATTAGAAATATGTGTGTATGTATTTATGTATACAGTATAGCACGATGCGTACATTGCTCCGCAGCATTATTCGTGAAGGGAGAATGAGACTTTGAAAGTAAATATTTCATCAGACACACTTAATCGTTGTTCGTTCGGCCCACAAAAATGCTTTCTCCTCTTTTCTCCACTTCTTCTTCTGTCTTCGATTTATCTTATTTTCTTTCTCATTATTACTGACTGTCAGTAATATTGTTCGTTTATATACCCAATTAGTATACCTACTTGCTGAGTAAGTTGCATTCGCCTAGTTATGTTGCAGTAAGAATATTGCGAGCCAACAGCTGGTCGGGGAAAGATTTTCGACAGTTCGTCTTTTATTTCTTAATTCTTGTTATTATTTTCTTTTGAGTCTATACCAGCTGCCTCACACTGCATGTATACGTGCAACTCCTGTATCGTCTGCATTTTTTCCTTCCCCTCCGCCGCCTATTTCTTTTTCTTGTTCTTCTTTTTCTTGCAGATTTATTATTATAGCATCTTGAACTTGTGCTATACGTATACCTATATATATACCTAGTAATATATAACTCTCTGATCGATATATGTCATACGCGCGTACTATATACACACACATCGCAGTTATTCATTGTATATCATCGACGACGCCATGCCATGCCATGCTGCTGCTGCTGCAGAAATTAACCCGACAGTTTAACCCCGTGTATAAATGAGGTATAGATATATACATACATTATATACCTATACGTGGTATATCAATGTTTATCACGAGGCGCGCATCTGTTCGAACTCGCGAAACAATATAATACACCTATATATAGTATGAATGAAAGAAAGATAATTAAGGAATAATCAATTGACGCGCGAGGTATTGAGTACGCCTACGTACCTAATATGTATCAAAGAAAATCCGGATGAGAATCGAAATTTATTGCATATACCTACAGAAAGAGGCAGAAAGAAAAGAGAAAGGAAAATAACTCGAAACGCAGAATCAATGAGATCGAATTTCAATGACGCTCTTCTCACAGCGATAGTATTTTATTTTATTTCATCGTTATAATTTTTATTATTATCATGTTTTTGTATATTTCAGTATCTAATCCATCTTAATTCGTTCGACTTATTTTTAATTGACTGTAATTTTCCTTGTTTTCGTTCAATGTTTCAGCTTGGAAGTTAGCGCAGAACCCAACCCCTTCGTCGAACATCAGAGCAGCGCAGCGTCAGCAGGAAGACTCTGCCATAATAAACGAACGATACCGATAATTGAAATAAACAGTAAAATATCTGCAACTAATTTATAATCGAAGAGTTTCCATATCATTAGTTGGGGGTTTATTTTCGTAAATCCACATCCCCGTACGCCGCCGAACACTCTTTTCTTATACCTATCTCATCACAAGACAGATTTAAACACCGCGCCGATATCGTAGAATGGTAGAAGGTGAACCCGACTCAAAGCACAATAGTAGTAAGTAGCAAAAACAAAGAAAAAACATAGTATGAATAAAAATTCGCTATTCATTATTCATTATTCATCAGTAATTATAATTGATTATATACTGGCTCCGTAATTATCATATATATATAGATTCATGCTACACATTCGCATTGCATAATATGTATATAATGTATGGGCATAATTGGTACGATTTTATACACCTATATATTATGTAATTTATTATCATAGACCATTTTGCTATCGTGTGTAATTAATATAAATATTTTATAGGTATAAGTGGATACCTGTATAGGTATATGTATAGAAAGGGTATGATAATGCAGAGTATGTATACACGCACACACATACACACACATACTACTATACTACTTTATACAAGGTAGATATCATTTGAACGTTAAAAGATCTCGACGATATTTTTTTTTTACTACGTAGTGACCTCGGTTCGGTAATTAGGATCTGATCGCGAGACGGAGTTTCTATATCTGTATAACTAGGTACTGTACTGTATGTGTATGTAACCACCTTGCCTATAGCTATTTACTACACTGCGATTGTGAGTTACGAGTGCATACATAGTCATATATACATGTATAGGCATACAGCATACCGTATACATACACGCATATGTGTACGTATGTTCTATATACCTTTGTATATTTCCATCGGTATTTGTAAAGTCCTTACATTCGCTTATGTCCCACTTGAAGTTTTGTTTGAATACGCTCGTACGTATGTATATGTATATACATATATATGTATAGGTATGTATATGTACATTCACGTGATGCGGGGCGGATGAAAGAGAAAATCTGACAGTTTTGAAACGCGAATAACATCTGACCGCGACGACCGATCGGCGCGATCTTCTTTCCCCTGGAAACTCGAAGAATTAAGCTTTCCTGTGGCGTTTTCGAAACGAAAAAATTACCGCGGGATGCCGAGAAACAGGCGCTCGGAAAATACACAAGTTTGCAAAATGTCTGCATCACCGTAGAGAGATGGATGAAAGAAAACGTGGCAAGGAAACAATCTGACGCAATGTTCAACTCGATTTCAAAGATTAGGAACAAATGTCAACTGCTATCCGGTATAATGATCGGTTCACTGTATTGCATTATATCTATACCATTTTATGAACATCCAGAACATTTGACGAAAGAGAACGAAATTTTCGCTATCGCTATCGGATACTCTCGCTACTACGCGTATGAAATGGACTGAACCCAAATGTAATTCTGAAACATCACGTCCGTCAGCCTGCATGATTTTATTCGGATTCAGTGAATATTGAAATTAGAATAATTAGACAATGAAGTCGGCCGAATAACTCTTAATATCGAACTTGCGAATCGAGTTGGACATTGTCTGACACGATATATGTACTTAATACAATAATATGTACAATAATACGCGATATATGTACTTATTCACATAGGCAGAAATAGTGCCTCGGACTCGGGTGTATTAGGTATATACACTGTATAGTATACCGATATGGGATATACATCAGAGGCGGATTTATCACTAGGCTGAGTAGGGGCTAGAGCCTCTATAGGGCTGCAGAAATCAGAGGAGCGCTGAATTTGAGATTCAGACAGTTTTTTTTTTTACCCCAAATTTCATCCGCACCAAAATGAAACGGCCGATAAAAATGTAAAAGAGAACTTCGAAAAAAAGGGCGGTAAATTTTCTGACGCCTAGGGCGGTCGATCTCATAAATTCGGCCCTGGTATACGTACATAATAATCAGGACTCTCGACTTCGGAAATAAATATATACTGCTGGAAATATTTTCAGTCAAATATTAATCGCTTAGTAGAACGAAGAAAGAGAGAATAGAAGATCGTCCGCCTTACGTTCTTATGCATACCTCCGTATAACGTATATAGGTATTATCATCTCTTCGTTGGTTGAATGATTAATTTATACCTCCGTTCACAGTATTATAGGTATATTCATTGTACATATCTGCAGTTTCTTTCTCTTTTCTCCGATCTACCTTTTATTTCTTACAAACTACACGTATTCATATTTGAAATTGATCGTCACACACATATTGGTGTATGTATGTACCTCCTATACTGTCTTTGAAATGATTGAAAAATCTCTTTACAATTATTCTTGTTCCCATTTATTTATTATATAGAGATGTCGACAAACTGACAGACTTTTCCACCTTCTCGGCATATTATTACTCCTCTTCTTATTTCTTTCGCATAGTTTTTTTCTTCCAATATCAGTAAAAAACGATCAATGAAAAGAAACGAAAAAAATCGTGTTTTTATACATATACTTGTAGGATCGAATTTTGTATGATAGATGGCAGAGATCCTGGAAGGCCGTCCCCGCGGTCCGCAAATATTATAAATCCGTAAACATTATTATAGGTAAATATAGTACATGCATATATCTATATACAATTTATAGATGCCCCTTACATACACTCATACCTAGTTACTTCATGTTTTTCACTAAACTATGTACATACATAGTATAAAGATAAATATAGTTATGTGTCAATATACAAATAAGATTATCGTTAGCGTCGAGAGTCCGCGCGGGAGATATTTCGTGGTTGTGCGGCATGCTAGCTATATAGGTATATATACATACGTAAAAGTACGGTACGATACGCGACGTATCCGTGTATGCACATATTTAGTTTTTCCCCTACCTGATGCATACCCGAGGCCCGCGATTTCCGCGCCCGTGCCTCGCGCCCCGCGTCGCTGGTCCGCCTGACCCGTACTGGTTCGTTCCACTCGCTCCAAGATTCTTGTTATTCTTTGCAACTCTATGTCTACCATGTATATCTTTCGGTATAGGTATAGGCATCACAGCGTATGTAGGAATATTTTATTAATTCGCCTAATATTTCGGTTTTTTTTGTTTTCCTATTCTTCTCTTCTCATGCATCTTCTTCTTTCAAAGTTCATATTGTATGTATAGGCGAACGGAAGAATGATCTAATACCAATGCCCGTGAATTTTTCAATCTCACTTCGTTTCTGTTCGTTTCATTTTTCCCTCAATGCATACATAATACGTATATATACCCGAATAGTAAAATTTCATAATTCAGGTATTTACGTATAGGTATGCAAATAAATTAGACTATCGAAATAGAAAGTGTACGACCTCTAAAAAGTGTCCGAAAATATCATATATTGAAGATCATAGATGCTTTTTTTTCCTTTTCTGTTTTTCCTTCTTCGTCTTCTTCATCTTGGGCAACACAGAGCAAAGGAAAGAGAAGAAGATGAAAAAGAATTCATACTACATTAATAAAGTATTTCTTGCAGAATATTTTATCACAATACCTATAGTCGACGAATGAACGAAAAATCGAAAATGGATCACGTATATTGAACAGCATTATAGATAAGTGACTAATTTATATTCATCAGAAATTCCATGCACAATTCATCTCGTCGCCGTGTAATTCACGATAGTGAAGATAAGACAATAGACAAACGAGAAAAAATGAATAAATGAATAAATAAATATGTATAAAAGTACAAATTTCGTGTTCAACGTCAGTCAATGAATGTGTGAAAGAAAAAGAGAGAAAGGAAAAAGAGAAAAAGAAAGGAACACGAAAAACCGTTCGAACATAAGTAACATCGGCGGTCATATATATATATACTTATATACGTACACATATAACTATGTATACCTTGGATACCTACATCTGACATAACCGTTAGAAACATGAAAAGAAGAAGGAGAAAAAAGAAGAAAATAAATAATAATATAATAATAGATTGAAATATTTCGTGAAGAATCTATATCTAACTATAGCGATATAGTATAGTGGTTATTTTCAGTTTTCGAATGTTTTGACGCGAGACCGTTATACAACGTATACCTATACATATATGTCTAGTTACCTAAATGCTAGTCTAGGCTGGACCCAGCTGTTTTATTTTCACCTTCCTCATCTCACGCTTGGATTTTTTTTTTTCTTCTCTCTTTTAGCTTCTTCATATCGCAATTCTTTCGAACGAAAAAGAAGGAAGGTAACAAAAAAAAAAAAAAAAAAAAGCAAAGAAGAAAACAATAATCGCTTTCACATTCTATACATATAAGTATATTATAGGTGTAGAAGTAGTATAGTTCTGTCCTATGGACGCGATATATTCGAAACGAATGAGGAAAAGAGGATTCTATGTAATATATGCACTATAATATATTAAAAATTGTATAGTATTTAAAATTATTTATAATGATGTCATCGTTGTATAGAGGATGGCATTTAACACACGCAACACACAGCATACCAATGGAATCATTGTCAAAAATTGAGCGATAAATATGTCTCTTGCGAAGATGTCAAGGGGTGAACCGTTCGGGAATGCGAATGGTTCGAAGCCGGCTAATGTCGGATCAGATAGCAGCCCGCGATTCAGTCAGTGCCGGCAGATTAACGAGCGCCTGCCGCACATCACACAACCAGCCCGATTTCTTCATTTCTGTGAGATTAACGTATTAGGCGAAGCACGTATGCAATCGCGGTCAAGCATTTCGGCAATAAGTAGTCACGGAAAGTGTATTGGCGATCATTTTCACCATGAAGTGAAAAAACGATCTGGGCAGGCGACATGAGGTCGCCGCTCGCTAGTCTGCCGGCACTGACGCGGGCTACTATCTTATCTGACGTTGGCCGGATCTGAACAATTCTCATCCCCGAACGGTGGGCTCACCCCTTGACATTTTTGCAAGCCATATTTTTCGCTTAGTTTTTGACAAGGAATCCATTGGCATGCTGCGTTGCACGAGTAAGCGGCCACCCTGTATATAATTCATACGCACGACACATAGTATATATACTTTATGTAGAATATATTATATACTCATATACAGCATCGGGATTTTTCACATCGGACAGCAGTATACCACATATTCTTACCTTGAGGGTTTTTTTTTCAGTCGTATTTTTTGCTCGTATCGTGAAAAAAAATTGTTGTCTGAAAATGCAATAATATCGTATAGTGCAATGTATAGTGTAGTGCACGGTATACTTACATATTAATAAATGTATGCACAGAAGAGGAAAGAGTAGAAGAAAAAAAAGAATCTTGGCATTGAGATCGAAGCACGTCGCGCGAAAATCTTCTTCTGCAACGCGCTTTTGACGTCAAAGGGACGATGATATTTTTTTTTTTCCTCTTCTTTCTGGCTATTTCATGTTCCTCTTTTTTGCTTCACAGATATTTTTAAATCGCTGCCGCATAGACTATCATACGGCAAATGCGTGACGATAAACTATTAATATTGTAGACGAACCAGCCCGTGTATCATTTAGCTTTCAAATCAAACAGAGGCAATTTTTTTCGTTTTCTTCTTTTTTTTTTTCTTTGGCTCTTGACGGAGGTCTAGAAAAATGAAACTAAATATATGTAATGTATTAATAATATCTGTTTCTTGCTATAGAGATTTTTTCATCAAGCTTTTCTTTCATCAATTTGTGTACATATCCATTCGGTGAAACTTCAACCGTTAATTGTGTTTCTTTCTTTTCTTTCTTTCATATTTTCATCTTTTTTTTTTCTTTCCTTCTTTGTGATCTTCAATAATTTCATCATTATTTTCCAGAGTGTGATGTAAAGGACGATCGTCGAAACGGCTGTGATTCAACAGACCTTGAACTAGCACGTGAGTTTGGGAATATATTTTGTTATATACATACATTTTCTTCGTTACATTATTTAAATAAACAATTTACAATATCGATTCCATAACTTTCTTTCAGGTATAGGGACGAAGGGCAAGTCCCTCGACCCCGAGAAAGGATCCTTCGAAAAAGCTGATTTCGAGAAGGCAATCGAACTTACCGGTAAGAGTTAACATTTATCATATATATATGCATGTGTACAATTTGTATATTAATAATATTTCGATTTTTTTCTCGTTCTTCTCTTGGTCACGTTAATTATATCCTCTGACAAGTTCAGTTACAATGCGTTATATATATAATTATAAATTATCATATGCGATCCGCATGCAATTATACCTATATGGTGCTGTCCGTGTAATGACCAATCTTGCCGGAGGTCAAACTTTATAGCTGCAGCACTACCGAAGCCTGTTTCCGGTTTCCGGTAAATTCTTTTGAAAATCAATTTCACCACGGTAATTATTATCCACTGCATTCTATACCGTATCTGTATTACGGTGTGTCAGGTTTGATCGGTTTGATCGACCATCATCCGCGAAAACAGATAGAATAGAAGAATAAGCGAAAACAATATAAAAAAAAAAGAAAAAAAAACAACAGCAAAAAAAACAGAATAGCGATTGAAATTTGAATGTCTGTTGAAATAAAACGTACCTATACCTACCAATTACCAAGAAATTAGAAACGCTTGTACAATATACCTGCTTGTATCGTACATTGTATTTTTAAATTGGATATCGCCGCACCACAAATAGGATATATATATATTTTTTCTTCTTTTTTTTTTACCGTCGCCACGATACACAAACGTGCTAAAACGTTTTATATTACGTGCGCCACGAGCTTATTTACATAAACATATAATTGCATGTTTGTACGTATGTACACACATACGTATGTATATGTACGGATGCCAGCTATATTGATAGTTAAAATCAATACAGTTACCCTGAATTTTTGCAGCGAGCTAAACTTTCGCCCGGTTAAATAAAATGGAAATCTCACGTGATCTTATGCATAAAGAAAATTATTGATGTTCATCCGGAAGGATGAAAATAATTGGGGGGGAAAAAAAAAAGAAAAAATCGAAAATTAAATAGGAACTGTAAGGTATGATAATCTTCTTCCAGGATATGGCAAGTTCCACTACTTCCTGCTCGCGGTATGCGGGTTGGTCAGTACGAGCGAGGAAATGGACGTAATATCCATGTCCTTCATTTTGCCAAGTGCACAATGTGATCTCCAACTCGATACCCAGGCAAAGGGATGGCTAAATTCCATCATTTTCATCGGTATGATGGCAGGTGCCTACGCGTGGGGTTCAGTGGCCGACGCCCTGGGTCGCCGCAAGGTCCTAATCGTCATATCCTTCATGAATGCCATCTGCATCGTAGCCTCAAGTTTCACGCAGTCTTACGAACTCTTCATGTTGTTCAGATTTCTCAATGGCGCTGCGTGAGCATTTTTTTCTTACTTCATTTTGACTTATGAGTAAAAAAAATTTGTCGTCGTTCTATATAGAATTGCCTGCAGATTTTCTCGTCAGCCTTCAATTTCTCTTTTCTTTCCCAATACACAGCCTCGGCGGTAGTGGACCCGTCATCTGGTCCTACTTTGCGGAATTTCAGCCTAAATCTAAGAGAGGCTCCATGCTCTCGTTCATGGCAGCTTTCTGGACTTTGGGAAACTTGTTCGTAGCTGGTAAGCGATGGAAAAAAGAAAAAAAAAAAAAAATACCTGGTTACCTGCAAGTAATCGAACGATAGCGGACAACAATGCAATTTTCTACATATATCCTTCTCTCCGTTAATTCTGAAATTTTTCTCATGCAGGATTGGCGTGGCTCATAATCCCTAGCAAAATAGGTATAACGAGTGAATCGTTCACATATAACTCATGGCGAATCTTCCTGCTGATCTGCGCTGCTCCGTCCTTCGTAGTGGCAGGGCTTTTAATGCTGCTGCCAGAATCCCCGAAATATTTATTAAGCCGTGGTCAGCAAGACCAAGCTTTGGAAATATTCCGTAATATATATGCAATAAATACCGGAAGACCGAAAGAAAATTATGTCGTTAAGGAATTGTTATATGAAACTGGTCAGAAAGAACAAGACAAACAAAGTGGAGACGAGACGACTAAAAATAAAAAAAAAAGTAAATGCAAATTAATATTTGGTGATATCATCGATAACAGCAAGCAATTATTCGTTTCACCGATACTTCGTTTCACCGTTATTTCAATCGCCATCAATTTCACCTTCCACATTGGATATTATGGGCTCATGATGTGGTTCCCTGAGCTATTCAACAGGTTCAGCGAATGGAATACAGATAATCCAGATACCGCATCTGGCATCTGCGAAGTCACTAAATACGTGATGGACAAAGGATCTAAAAGTGACGCGGGATTCTGTTCCGACAAAATTGAAAAGGGTGTATTCCGGGATTCGTTGATTACTGTCGCTTCGGCTATTCCTGCCAACATCGTTGCTGTTCTCGGCATGGATCGTCTTGGCAGAAAATTCTTTCTCGGTAGAAACATTTTTCTTTTATAATGCATGCTATAACTTTCCCGACCAGTATAATTATTCGTCGAATTGATAATCATAGTCAATGTTTCTTATAAATAATACTTCCTTCTTTTTTCTTTTTTCTTTTCTTTTTTTTTTCTTTGTTTTTCGCAGTGTTCAGCACCTTCTCCGCCGGTTTGTGTGCCATGGGTTTATTCTGGGTGACAAACACAACGCAGAATTTAATAACATCGGCGTTCTTCAGCGGTGTTATATCCTGCGGTAATGCTGCTCTCGATTGTCTCATAACAGAAGTATTCCCCACAAACCTACGTGCAACAGGCGTAGCTATTTCAATGGTTGCTGCTCGTCTTGGTGGTATCATAGGAAACATCGTTATTGCTCAGTTATTGGACACATATTGTCCTGCGCCAACATTTATCGTTGCCGGTCTTCTTATCGGTAAGTTTTCCGTTCAAAATAACATCAACATCACGTTGCAGCGCGATTCTTTTTATCAATTGGCGTTATTCATCATTTTATGGCGATTAATTTAGATCAATCGATTGTTACTCATTTACTTATACGTTTCTCTTCGTTAATTTGAACAGGAGGAGGTCTGATGTGCTTATTCTTACCAAACACAACGCGCGAACCGTTGTCTTGATACCGGCCGAAGAACAAGGAATAAATAAATGACCAATGTTTTATGATTTACATAGATGATTATAAATGTATGTATGTATACATATACACATAATTATCTATATAATATTTTAAATAAGTGCCTTTTATAGTCACGCAACGCATTTGTATTATTAGATACCTTTTACCCACACGCATACATACCTGCAAATATCTTACACCTATATACCTACCCTACAAACATACATGCATACATACTATAATATATAGGTAAAGCTAAACAATATACCTAGATACGTTACCATACCTCGTTCTCGATTTTTCTTTCTTTTTCTTGTCCTCCATCGCACCTACATATCGCATTACGCAGACACGCAGACACGCGCGATACCCATCTACCAGAAGGAAAACGTAGATGAATGAACAATAAAATAAGAAAATAAGATAACACAAAATTCACCACAACAACAACAACAACAACAACAACAACAGTGAAAGAAAGCCAAAAATAAATAAATCAATCAAATTTGTTGCGTTTGCATACGGAAAATACATGTTGTATTAATACACACTTCCAGCTGCGAATATTATTATACATACGAATACGTATACATAGTATATTGTACATTACATCTATCCATACCTATATATGTATATAATAAGCTCAGAGTTGATAAAGATTGTATAAAAACATAAATAATGATAATAATAATAATATAAATAATAATAATAATAATGATAATAATAATTATAATAGAGATACACAAATCGTACCATACACATTATGCGTAGAAAGCTGCAGGATTATATAACATATCAATATCATACAGATATATGTATATACATATGGTATAAAATATATCATGTGTCATATATATACATATATGGTATAAATAATAAATGATAAATAAAAATATACGTTCATTGTTATTGTTTGTTAGTTTTACCGTTATCATATTATACCTGTAATACGTTGAATTATCATTTACGAAAATGTCTTTTTATCTATGAAATTGCAAGAAAAATCTATGAATATAATATGTATTATTACATTATAGTATACAGCTACTACGATATGTATAAAATTGTACTGTTCACATACATACCTAGGTATTGTTATATAGAATACTCAGAATAAAAAAAGAAAAAAAACCACAGTCGTAATATCAATTTACCATCAATCAGTTGTTTATTATACAAGCCTTTTTTAACTGGCGGTACTGCAAGTTTTCCTAGCCTCTTATTCTCGCGCCTGTAGCTTCGTCAATACAGCTTTTTCTCTTTGAGGCGAGCTTTCTGCACTGCGAGCGAATAAAGGAACATAGCCATATTATCAACGTCCGATACGAATAACGGCATGTTACTGATTATTCAAATCCACTTGCATTCTTGCATACTAACGAGTATGTGTGTAGTGCATACAATTATGCAGATACATTTCAGGTAATAAGATATAAAATTTGAAATCTATTATAATTCTACGAAAAAAACTCGATCTTATTCCATTATTCGTTTGACAAAAAATAATTGTATTATTTGATGGATGTAATGGATATAAAAAATATTAAAAAATACTTACATGATTTTTCAAATAAAATTAATTACATTGTAACAAAGTGGCAAAATCAATGATTCATAATTTTTGTTTGTATAATCGAGTGTTTGTATAAAATTATATGTATGTACATTCAGTATTTTATATCTTTCTGCTGAGACGTGCTAGCATTCGCGTGAACCTGGAAAATTTGTGTTAGCTTCGAGTGAATCTATAAAAACGTACGTGCTACTTTTCATTCTCGAAATGAGATGTATGCTCTATTTCACCGGCATCCCGAAACGTGCTGTTAATCCGCAACGAACGTTGCTATGTTGTTGTTGGAAAAACACAACGTGATTTGCTTCCGTATATTGGGAGCAAAATTCAATTGTGATTTTTACCGCCAATTTTATCGTGGCGAGAGTACCTATAGTGGTAGAATAAAATAATTACACCGTGGATGTTTCCGCCGCTACTTTCGGGCACAACACGATCTAACAGATCGGAAGTATATTTCAGAATTATATCATTGACGTTTTTTGTCTTCTATAATTTCAATATATACCTATATGTGTAATCCGGCGTGTGACAGCATGTCAAAGAACTGGGATCTAATCGTAAGACATGAAATTTAGATTTTTCTCCATTCTGGTCAATCGTATGACAATTCATATTATCACTTGGCATGTTGAGGTAGTATTTTGCTAGTCTCTGGTATAACTACCAGAGTATACGAGGATATGGTGCGTGTGAAGCACAAAGACTGTTCTGGCAGGCTTTTCAATGAAATGTGTCAAATGATCGAACGCCTTGTTACATACATCCCGCAGAACAATTTTGCGCTCTTTCTAGTACTTCATGTGTCCCACATAGTGGCGCCATGGGTTGGACAACAATAAAGTCTCCTCCATAGGCATAGCGGGCCCTTTATAAAAAAAAGAACAAATTGATTTGGACAACAAAATGATGTTTTTAAATGAGCGTACAAATATTTTTTAGGGAGCCCCTTGACGATATTGTCTTCGAACATTTTTGATATCCATCAATGCAAAATCATTTACTGGTGATTAATGGTCTATCCGTGCGATGAGAAGTTGTATATATCCCTCATAATCATACATAGGAAAATAAGGATGCTAATTCTCATGACACTATCTGTCGCTCTTTCTGCCTTCATCGCCGACTGTGTGCCCCAAGTCGAAAGTGTGCCCTTTTTCGGGTCTCTATATATTTAAAAAGAGCGAAAAAATTGTACCACGTCTTCGGTTCAGATGTTCCCCTGATATCAAGTTGAAAATCCAGCTTTGAAATTTTATTATCTAGAACTTAGAGTGAAGTTTCATGTAGCTATTTTTGTCCATCCTCCCACGTTAATCGTTGATTGTGTGCCCGTTTCCACATCCCTATACATTTGAGAAACGAAACAAAAATTGCGCCGTTATTACGGCTTGGATGTGTTCGTGAATCAAACTCTAATTTTCAGTTGAAACTGTCGAAATATAATGATCGAACGGAAGCTGCTCATAGCTCTAGCTATCCCTACTTCTACCTTCGTATGCCATCCATCCCATACTCAAATGTTGAAGGAATAAAAACTCTCGGAAAAAATTTCTTTTTTTTTGAATGCATGGAAAAGGATGCATGGAAGTGACATCGGAGACAGACAGATTCATAAACAACTTCCGCTGAATTTGTAGATTATGTAATTTTCAACTCGAAAGTCGTGTTTGGATTAAAATAACATCTGAACCGAAGAGATGGCACGATTTTTATCATTTATTCATATGCATGGGAATGGGGACGCATGTAGGTTGGAGCAGGCAAAGGCAGATGCATGAGCTGCTGCCGTTCAAATCTAAGATTTTGAGAATTTTAACTGGAAATTCGAATTTGTATCGGGATAACATCTCATCCCAAGAGGTGGCACGATTTTTTTCTTCTTCGCATGTGTATGGGCATGGGAGAGAGGACACATGTATCTATTCCAAATTTTGAGATTTTTAACCGAAAATTCGAATTTGTATCAGGATAACATCTGAGCCCAAGAGGTGGCACGATTTTTTTCGTATTCGCGTATGCATGGGAGTGCGAGAGAGGACGCATGTAGGTGTGAGCAGAGGCAGAGGCACGAGCAGTTCTCTCACGAATCCTGAATTTCGAGATTTTTAAATTAAAATTCGACTTTGTATCAGGAAAACATCCGAGCCGAAGAGGTGGCACGATTTGTTTCTTCTTCGCATGTGTATGGGCATGGGAGAGAGGACACATGTATCTATTCCAAATTTTGAGATTTTTAACCGAAAATTCGAATTTGTATCAGGATAACATCTGAGCCCAAGGGGTGGCACGATTTTTTTCTGTTTCGCGTATGCATGGGAATGCGAGAGAGGACGCATGTAGGTGAGAGCAGAGGCAGAGGCACAAGCAGTTCTCTCATGAATCCTGAATTTCGAGATTTTTAACTTAAAATTCGACTTTGTATCAGGATAACATCTGAGCCCAAGAGGTGGCACGATTTTTTTCTGTTTCGCGTATGCATGGGAATGCGAGAGAGGACGCATGTAGGTGAGAGCCGAGACAGGCAGAGGCATGTATCAGGAAAACATCCGAGCCGAAGAGGTGGCACGATTTTTTTCTTCTTCGCATGTGTATGGGCATGGAAGAGAGGACACATGTATCTATTCCACATTTTGAGATTTGTAACCGAAAATTCGAATTTGTATCAGGATAACATCTGAGCCCAAGAGGTGGCACGATTTTTTTCTGTTTCGCGTATGCATGGGAATGCGAGAGAGGACGCATGTATCTATTCCAAATTTTGAGATTTTTAACCGAAAATTCGAATTTGTATCAGGATAACATTCGAGCCCAAGAGGTGGCACGATTTTTTTCGTATTCGCGTATGCATGGGAGTGCGAGAGCGGACGCATGTAGGTGAGAGCAGAGGCAGAGGCACAAGCAGTTCTCTCACGAATCCTGAATTTCGAGATTTTTAACTGAAAATTTGACTTTGTATCAGGATAACATCTGAGCCCAAGAGGTGGCACGATTTTTTTCTTATTCGCGTATGCATGGGAGTGCGAGAGCGGACGCATGTAGGTGAGAGCAGAGGCAGAGGCACAAGCAGTTCTCTCACGAATCCTGAATTTCGAGATTTTTAACTGAAAATTCGACTTTGTATCAGGATAACATCTGAGCCCAAGAGGTGGCACGATTTTTTTCTGTTTCGCGTATGCATGGGAGTGCGAGAGAGGACGCATGTAGGTGAGAGCCGAGAGAGGCAGAGGCATGTATCAGGAAAACATCCGAGCCGAAGAGGTGGCACGATTTTTTTCTTCTTCGCATGTGTATGGGCATGGAAGAGAGGACACATGTATCTATTCCAAATTTTGAGATTTGTAACCAAAAATTCGAATTTGTATCAGGATAACATCTGAGCCCAAGAGGTGGCACGATTTTTTTCTGTTTCGCGTATGCATGGGAATGCGAGAGAGGACGCATGTAGGTGAGAGCCGAGACAGGCAGAGGCATGTATCAGGAAAACATCCGAGCCGAAGAGGTGGCACGATTTTTTTCTTCTTCGCATGTGTATGGGCATGGGAGAGAGGACACATGTATCTACCCCAAATTTTGAGATTTTGAACTGAAAATTCGAATTTGTATCAGGATAACATCTGAGCCCAAGAGGTGGCACGATTTTTTTCTTATTCGCGTATGCATGGGAGTGCGAGAGAGGACGCATGTAGGTGAGAGAGGAGGCAGAGGCTCGAGCAGTTCTCTCACGAATCCTGAATTTCGAGATTTTTAACTGAAAATTCGACTTTGTATCAGGATAACATCTGAGCCCAAGAGGTGGCACGATTTTTTTCTTCTTCGCATGTGTATGGGAATGCGAGAGAGGACGCATGTATTTATTCCAAATTTTGAGATTTTTAACCGAAAATTCGAATTTGTATCAGGATAACATTCGAGCCCAAGAGGTGGCACGATTTTTTTCGTATTCGCGTATGCATGGGAGTGCGAGAGAGGACGCGTGTAGGTGAGAGAGGAGGCAGAGGCAGGAGCAGTTCTCTCACGAATCCTGAATTTCGAGATTTTTAACTTAAAATTTGACTTTGTATCAGGATAACATCTGAGCCCAAGAGGTGGCACGATTTTTTTCTGTTTCGCGTATGCATGGGAATGCGAGAGAGGACGCATGTAGGTGAGAGCCGAGACAGGCAGAGGCATGTATCAGGAAAACATCCGAGCCGAAGAGGTAGCACGATTTTTTTCTTCTTCGCATGTGTATGGGCATGGAAGAGAGGACACATGTATCTATTCCAAATTTTGAGATTTTTAACCGAAAATTCGAATTTGTATCAGGATAACATCCGAGCCGGAGAGGTGGCACGATTTTTTTCTTCTTCGCATGTGTATGGGCATGGAAGAGAGGACACATGTATCTATTCCAAATTTTGAGATTTTTAACCGAAAATTCGAATATGTATCAGGATAACATCTAAGCCCAAGATGTGGCACGATTTTTTTCTTATTCGCGTATGCATGGGAGTGCGAGAGCGGACGCATATAGGTGAGAGCAGAGGCAGAGGCACAAGCAGTTCTCTCACGAATCCTGAATTTCGAGATTTTTAACTGAAAATTCGACTTTGTATCAGGATAACATCTGAGCCCAAGAGGTGGCACGATTTTTTTCTGTTTCGCGTATGCATGGGAGTGCGAGAGAGGACGCATGTAGGTGAGAGCCGAGACAGGCAGAGGCATGTATCAGGAAAACATCCGAGCCGAAGAGGTGGCACGATTTTTTTCTTCTTCGCATGTGTATGGGCATGGAAGAGAGGACACATGTATCTATTCCAAATTTTGAGATTTTTAACCGAAAATTCGAATATGTATCAGGATAACATCTGAGCCCAAGAGGTGGCACGATTTTTTTCTGTTTCGCGTATGCATGGGAGTGCGAGAGAGGACGCGTGTAGGTGAGAGAGGAGGCAGAGGCAGGAGCAGTTCTCTCACGAATCCTGAATTTCGAGATTTTTAACTTAAAATTTGACTTTGTATCAGGATAACATCTGAGCCCAAGAGGTGGCACGATTTTTTTCTGTTTCGCGTATGCATGGGAATGCGAGAGAGGACGCATGTAGGTGAGAGCCGAGACAGGCAGAGGCATGTATCAGGAAAACATCCGAGCCGAAGAGGTAGCACGATTTTTTTCTTCTTCGCATGTGTATGGGCATGGAAGAGAGGACACATGTATCTATTCCAAATTTTGAGATTTTTAACCGAAAATCCGAATTTGTATCAGGATAACATCTGAGCCCAAGAGGTGGCACGATTTTTTTCTTATTCGCGTATGCATGGGAGTGCGAGAGCGGACGCATGTAGGTGAGAGCAGAGGCAGAGGCACAAGCAGTTCTCTCACGAATCCTGAATTTCGAGATTTTTAACTGAAAATTCGACTTTGTATCAGGATAACATCCGAGCCGAAGAGGTGGCACGATTTTTTCAATTCTTCGCATGTGTATGGGCATGGAAGAGAGGACACATGTATCTATTCCAAATTTTGAGATTTTTAACCGAAAATTCGAATTTGTATCAGGATATCATCTGAGCCCAAGAGGTGGCACGATTTTTTTCTGTTTCGCGTATGCATGGGAATGCGAGAGAGGACGCATGTAGGTGAGAGCCGAGACAGGCAGAGGCATGTATCAGGAAAACATCCGAGCCGAAGAGGTGGCACGATTTTTTTCTGTTTCGCGTATGCATGGGAATGCGAGAGCGGACGCATGTAGGTGAGAGCCGAGACAGGCAGAGGCATGTATCAGGAAAACATCCGAGCCGAAGAGGTGGCACGATTTTTTTCTTCTTCGCATGTGTATGGGCATGGAAGAGAGGACACATGTATCTATTCCAAATTTTGAGATTTTTAACCGAAAATCCGAATTTGTATCAGGATAACATCTGAGCCCAAGAGGTGGCACGATTTTTTTCTTATTCGCGTATGCATGGGAGTGCGAGAGCGGACGCATGTAGGTGAGAGCAGAGGCAGAGGCACAAGCAGTTCTCTCACGAATCCTGAATTTCGAGATTTTTAACTGAAAATTCGACTTTGTATCAGGATAACATCCGAGCCGAAGAGGTGGCACGATTTTTTCAATTCTTCGCATGTGTATGGGCATGGAAGAGAGGACACATGTATCTATTCCAAATTTTGAGATTTTTAACCGAAAATTCGAATTTGTATCAGGATATCATCTGAGCCCAAGAGGTGGCACGATTTTTTTCCGTTTCGCGTATGCATGGGAGTGCGAGAGAGGACGCATGTAGGTGAGAGAGGAGGCAGAGGCTCGAGCAGTTCTCTCACGAATCCTGAATTTCGAGATTTTTAACTGAAAATTCGACTTTGTATCAGGATAACATCTGAGCCCAAGAGGTGGCACGATTTTTTTCTGTTTCGCGTATGCATGGGAGTGCGAGAGAGGACGCGTGTAGGTGAGAGAGGAGGCAGAGGCACGAGCAGTTCTCTCACGAATCCTGAATTTCGAGATTTTTAACTTAAAATTTGACTTTGTATCAGGATAACATCTGAGCCCAAGAGGTGGCACGATTTTTTTCTTCTTCGCATGTGTATGGGCATGGGAGAGAGGACACATGTATCTACCCCAAATTTTGAGATTTTGAACTGAAAATTCGAATTTGTATCAGGATAACATCTGAGCCCAAGAGGTGGCACGATTTTTGTCTTATTCGCGTATGCATGGGAGTGCGAGAGAGGACGCATGTAGGTGAGAGCAGAGGCAGAGGCACGAGCAGTTCTCTCACGAATCCTGAATTTCGAGATTTTTAACTGAAAATTCGAATTTGTATCAGGATAACATCTGAGCCCAAGAGGTGGCACGATTTTTTTCTGTTTCGCGTATGCATGGGAATGCGAGAGCGGACGCATGTAGGTGAGAGCCGAGACAGGCAGAGGCATGTATCAGGAAAACATCCGAGCCGAAGAGGTGGCACGATTTTTTTCTTCTTCGCATGTGTATGGGCATGGAAGAGAGGACACATGTATCTATTCCAAATTTTGAGATTTTTAACCGAAAATCCGAATTTGTATCAGGATAACATCTGAGCCCAAGAGGTGGCACGATTTTTTTCTTATTCGCGTATGCATGGGAGTGCGAGAGCGGACGCATGTAGGTGAGAGCAGAGGCAGAGGCACAAGCAGTTCTCTCACGAATCCTGAATTTCGAGATTTTTAACTGAAAATTCGACTTTGTATCAGGATAACATCTGAGCCCAAGAGGTGGCACGATTTTTTTCTGTTTCGCGTATGCATGGGAGTGCGAGAGAGGACGCATGTAGGTGAGAGCCGAGACAGGCAGAGGCATGTATCAGGAAAACATCCGAGCCGAAGAGGTGGCACGATTTTTTTCTTCTTCGCATGTGTATGGGCATGGAAGAGAGGACACATGTATCTATTCCAAATTTTGAGATTTTTAACCGAAAATTCGAATATGTATCAGGATAACATCTGAGCCCAAGAGGTGGCACGATTTTTTTCTGTTTCGCGTATGCATGGGAGTGCGAGAGAGGACGCGTGTAGGTGAGAGAGGAGGCAGAGGCAGGAGCAGTTCTCTCACGAATCCTGAATTTCGAGATTTTTAACTTAAAATTTGACTTTGTATCAGGATAACATCTGAGCCCAAGAGGTGGCACGATTTTTTTCTGTTTCGCGTATGCATGGGAATGCGAGAGAGGACGCATGTAGGTGAGAGCCGAGACAGGCAGAGGCATGTATCAGGAAAACATCCGAGCCGAAGAGGTAGCACGATTTTTTTCTTCTTCGCATGTGTATGGGCATGGAAGAGAGGACACATGTATCTATTCCAAATTTTGAGATTTTTAACCGAAAATCCGAATTTGTATCAGGATAACATCTGAGCCCAAGAGTGTTTTATGCTCGAAACTCGTCAGGGAAAAGGAAATTATAACGGGATGAAATAAACGACGCTGACGCTGTGTAGCCATCTTGATACCCGAGCTCCGTCGGCCCTTTGCCTTACCGACGCCTATGCGCCATCTATTGGTGGCGGCACGCACACAACATCTCCCCCTTTTTATTTAAACATTTTTCTTTTATACAGGAGTAGATGTGTACAGTCTCAGCTTACGATCTAGTTTTATTTATTTTTTAAATATAATCTTTTCGCCACACTGGCGGTCTTCTTACCCTAGATTCTCTTTGTTTGGTCTCAGGAATAGGAACTTGTACTGGTGGATTTGCACCAAAATCTTTGGTTTCGTTCGGTTTTTGACTGACTATTCGTTTGTTGTTTTCGGGTTGATTTATAACTTTGCTAACGTCATTTTCCAGGTCCTCTGGAATAGGTCCGTTAGCATCGGTATTTGCTTCATTTGGAGTTTGGTACGGTGCGGGCACAAGATGCCAACGGTTACGGCGGATTTTGCCATTTTTGGTCTGAACAATATACGACCTTGGTTCGGCTGTTTTGTGTAATATTTTCCCGTACAGTCTGAGATCTATGATCCATACCATGTCCCCCTTTTTTAAGTCGCTCAAGTTTCGAGAACGGTGTCTCCGATTGAAGTTGTTCCCTACTGTTTCTTTTCTCTCTTTTTCTTTATTTTGTACGTCTTTGTCAGGCAATATAGGATTCATTTGGCTTGGTAAGACTGGGATTTGCGATCTGATTTTCCTGGAAAATAACAGTTCGGCAGGACTGTATCCGTTTTCTAGCGGTGTGGATCGGTATGCCAGTAACCCCAAATGGATATCATTAGACTTTTTGATAATGTTTTTAGCTATTTTCACTGCGGCTTCAATTGCTCCGTTACTTTGCGGGAAGTGAGGAGAACTGGTTATGTGGGTAAACCCGTAGGTTTTTGCAAATTCACCAAACTCTGTAGTAAATTGTGGACCGTTATCCGTGCGAACGATTTCCGGTATACCCATTCTGGCAAACAATTCCTTGCAAATTTTTATTATGTCTCTGGTCAGCATGGATGATAGTGGAAATATCTCGAAGAAGCGAGAGTAGTAGTCCGTAGTAATGAGATACCACTTCTCTAGTTTAAAAAGGTCTATTCCTATCTTTTGCCAAGGTCTTAGCGGAAATTGTTCGCTTACAAAGGGTTGTTGCGGATTGGTTCGGTTCTCAATGCAATTAGGACAATTTGCAACAAGATTTTTCAACTGAGTTGATAGTCCGAGCCACCACACAGATTGTCGAGCTCGGTCTCTACACTTGGTTACTCCGAGGTGACCCTCGTGTAGCTTATTTAAAGTTTCTTCTTGCAGGTTTCGGGGAATTACCAGCCGGTTATTGAACAGTAAAAACCCTTCGCCTACAGAGAAATTGTTTTTGAATGGTTCGTATCTACGCATTTCTAGTGGTAGGTTACTTTTTATAGGCCAAGAAGTGAGACAATATTTTGCGAGCGTTTGACACATAGCGTCGTTTTCTTGTTCAGTTTGTATTTGTTTCAGCTTCTTGTCCTGTGCTGGCAGATGCTTGATCACTGAGTTGACAAAGGCTTCGACTTCATTTTCTAATTCGTGATCCCCTTCTGACGTAAACTGCAACGGGTTGCGTGAAAGTGCATCTGCCAGCACAAGCGTTTTGCCTGGACTATAAATTACTTTATAAGTATACCGCATCAAACGGATTCTAATACGTTGTAGTCGAGGAGTTAGATTGTCCACAGGAGTGGTTTGAAGGATCTGGAGAAGCGGCTTATGATCTGTTTCCAGAGTTACACAGATGCCACATATATATTCTTTGAACCTATCTGCAGCACTGGCTAAGGCTAACGCTTCTTTTTCAATCTGGGAGTATCTTTGTTGAGCTTCGCTCAAGGTACGTGAACCGTATGCTACTATTTGCCGGTCGCCACTTGAACCCTGTAGGAGTACGTATCCTAAGCCATAGCTCGATGCATCCGCCTGTATGCATATTTCTTTTGTGAAATCAAAGTAAGCTAGTACAGGTGCGCTTCGGAGTAAATCTTTGACTCGCTGAAACGCCTTCTCTTGGGGGCTGTCCCAGAGAAATACTGAGTCTTTTTTCAGTAAAGAGTTGAGTGGTTCAAGGAGGGATGACCTATTTGGGATAAATCTCGCAGCAAAGTTTACCATGCCTAGAAATTGCATGACCGATTCTTTGTTATGTGGTACTGGGTATCCAACGATCGCTGATACTCTATCGGGCGATATTTTAATACCTTCTGATGAGACAACGTGGCCAAGGAATTCTATTTCACTGACTCCAAAGGCACATTTTGATTTGTTGAGTGTAATGCCTTGTTCTTTAATACGTCTCAAGGCCTCTCTAAGAATTGAATCATGTTCCTCGATAGAGTTAGCAAATATCAAAATATCGTCGACGTGGATAAGTACGTTAGACATGTCGTGAAAAATTTGAGAGTAGATTTTATAGAAATAATCCGGTGCACAATTTATCCCAAATGGCAGGCGTTTGAACATGAATCTCCCGAATGGAGTTATAAACGTTGTCAAAGGCTGACTCTCTTTTTCAAGTTTTAATTGATAAAACCCAGACTTTGCATCGAGTCGACTGAAAATAGTAGCTCCATTTAAGCGTGCGAGTGTATGTTCGACCTTTGGAATGGGAAACACTGGGCGTAACACATTCTTGTTCAGTTCTGTGTAATCGCAACACAGTCTTATAGACTTGTCTTTTGGGACGCATACGATTGGACTACACCATGGAGTTGGGAGCTCCGCTGGTTCAATGACTCCATCGCTTAACATCCTATCAAGTTCTGATTTGAGTTTGTCCATTAGAGGAATGGGCACTACCCGTGGTGTCGACAGACAAAATGGCCTAGCATCTTCTTTTAAATGGATTTTTAGTTCCTGCTTGAAGTTACCTAGCCCTTTGAATATTTCTGGAAATTCGCTTTCAGCCTTGACTGTTGACTCCACAGGTAATTTTTCTGTTAACGCTGTCATGTATACTAATTTGAATTTCTTTATAGCGTCACGCCCGAGGAGATTTCTTTTCAGATTCTGAATGACGTAGAACGACACTGTACCTTTGGTTTCGTTAATTTGAACCGCTAAGTCGATAACCCCTACAACCTCTAAACTTCTACCATCAGGACCATTAATAATATCTTTGTTATCTTTTATAAATTGCACGTATGCCTCTGGGATTTCTTTAAGAGAAATGCATGTTACCTCTGCGCCAGTGTCTATTAGGAACTTAGATTTAACCTTAAAGTCTTTAATGCGCACGTCTACGCTGTAGTCTTCATGTGATGACATCTGACGGTTGGTGTGACCCAAGAAATGTTTCGTGGGCTCCTCTTCGTGGTTCTCGTAGGCCACGTTCGGTTGATCCTCACCTTCTGCGTTGAGTACGGCCTTGGACCTGCATACTTTATCCCAATGTCCTATCTTTTGACATTTGCGACACTTGGACTGGGACGCAGGGCATCGTAGAGACTTGTGGAAAGATAATCCACACTTCGGACATGGAAAGTTGTCCATTGTTTTCTTAGACGCACCCTGATTTGGTGGGGCGCTCTTATTTTTGTTTGGTTTCTTGAAGTTCACACGATGGACTTCTGACGTCACAGCTGAGTTGTCTTGTTGAAGGACTTTGTTTTGCTTTTGCTGGACTTCTGCTTGTCGAGAAATCGTAACGGCTTTCTCTAGCGTCAGGTCGGATATAAGCTGTAGTCGCTCGGACGTTCTGCAATCCGATAAGCCAATGACGATTCGATCTCGGATGAACTGATCCTTTAGATTCCCATAGTCACAGGATTCTGCTAGTGTGTGTAATGACGTGATAAATTCATCTACTGTCTCACCTGGACGCTGTGATCTTGAGTGGAAGACGAATCGCTCGAATATTACGTTTTTCTTAGGCGTTAAATAATTTGAGAACGCGTTTAGTACCTCTTCAAATGTTCTCGAATCAGCATCTGGTAGGACTTGACTCAAGATTTCTTCGCTCTTTTCCCCTAGGATGTAGCACAGAATGTCGATTTTGTCCTTGTCCGGCTTGCTGGACAAATTGGCAACGTTAATGTAACGTTCGAAGCGTTTCCTCCAAGCGGCCCATTGCTCGGGCTTTGAAAAGTCAAAACTGCTCGGTGGTAGAACGGGTATCATGTTTTGAACGGATGTCATGTTTTGAACGTTTGGAACCGATTAAGAAACTTCAACTGATTGAGGGGTTGAACCGTTCTGTATTGCCGGCCGGTATATTGCAACCGTCTCGCCACGTTTTCGACGTTACGCACTATTTGTTTTAAATTTGTCTCGCTTATAGTTCTGTGCACAATTAATGCACTCCCGATTAGCTCTAAGGCTTCGCGGCTCGAACAGACACACTTAGCACCATGTTTTATGCTCGAAACTCGTCAGGGAAAAGGAAATTATAACGGGATGAAATAAACGACGCTGACGCTGTGTAGCCATCTTGATACCCGAGCTCCGTCGGCCCTTTGCCTTACCGACGCCTATGCGCCATCTATTGGTGGCGGCACGCACACAACAAAGAGGTGGCACGATTTTTTTCTTATTCGCGTATGCATGGGAGTGCGAGAGCGGACGCATGTAGGTGAGAGCAGAGGCAGAGGCACAAGCAGTTCTCTCACGAATCCTGAATTTCGAGATTTTTAACTGAAAATTCGACTTTGTATCAGGATAACATCCGAGCCGAAGAGGTGGCACGATTTTTTCAATTCTTCGCATGTGTATGGGCATGGAAGAGAGGACACATGTATCTATTCCAAATTTTGAGATTTTTAACCGAAAATTCGAATTTGTATCAGGATATCATCTGAGCCCAAGAGGTGGCACGATTTTTTTCTGTTTCGCGTATGCATGGGAATGCGAGAGAGGACGCATGTAGGTGAGAGCCGAGACAGGCAGAGGCATGTATCAGGAAAACATCCGAGCCGAAGAGGTGGCACGATTTTTTTCTGTTTCGCGTATGCATGGGAATGCGAGAGCGGACGCATGTAGGTGAGAGCCGAGACAGGCAGAGGCATGTATCAGGAAAACATCCGAGCCGAAGAGGTGGCACGATTTTTTTCTTCTTCGCATGTGTATGGGCATGGAAGAGAGGACACATGTATCTATTCCAAATTTTGAGATTTTTAACCGAAAATCCGAATTTGTATCAGGATAACATCTGAGCCCAAGAGGTGGCACGATTTTTTTCTTATTCGCGTATGCATGGGAGTGCGAGAGCGGACGCATGTAGGTGAGAGCAGAGGCAGAGGCACAAGCAGTTCTCTCACGAATCCTGAATTTCGAGATTTTTAACTGAAAATTCGACTTTGTATCAGGATAACATCCGAGCCGAAGAGGTGGCACGATTTTTTCAATTCTTCGCATGTGTATGGGCATGGAAGAGAGGACACATGTATCTATTCCAAATTTTGAGATTTTTAACCGAAAATTCGAATTTGTATCAGGATATCATCTGAGCCCAAGAGGTGGCACGATTTTTTTCCGTTTCGCGTATGCATGGGAGTGCGAGAGAGGACGCATGTAGGTGAGAGAGGAGGCAGAGGCTCGAGCAGTTCTCTCACGAATCCTGAATTTCGAGATTTTTAACTGAAAATTCGACTTTGTATCAGGATAACATCTGAGCCCAAGAGGTGGCACGATTTTTTTCTGTTTCGCGTATGCATGGGAGTGCGAGAGAGGACGCGTGTAGGTGAGAGAGGAGGCAGAGGCACGAGCAGTTCTCTCACGAATCCTGAATTTCGAGATTTTTAACTTAAAATTTGACTTTGTATCAGGATAACATCTGAGCCCAAGAGGTGGCACGATTTTTTTCTTCTTCGCATGTGTATGGGCATGGGAGAGAGGACACATGTATCTACCCCAAATTTTGAGATTTTGAACTGAAAATTCGAATTTGTATCAGGATAACATCTGAGCCCAAGAGGTGGCACGATTTTTGTCTTATTCGCGTATGCATGGGAGTGCGAGAGAGGACGCATGTAGGTGAGAGCAGAGGCAGAGGCACGAGCAGTTCTCTCACGAATCCTGAATTTCGAGATTTTTAACTGAAAATTCGAATTTGTATCAGGATAACATCTGAGCCCAAGAGGTGGCACGATTTTTTTCTGTTTCGCGTATGCATGGGAATGCGAGAGCGGACGCATGTAGGTGAGAGCCGAGACAGGCAGAGGCATGTATCAGGAAAACATCCGAGCCGAAGAGGTGGCACGATTTTTTTCTTCTTCGCATGTGTATGGGCATGGAAGAGAGGACACATGTATCTATTCCAAATTTTGAGATTTTTAACCGAAAATCCGAATTTGTATCAGGATAACATCTGAGCCCAAGAGGTGGCACGATTTTTTTCGTATTCGCGTATGCATGGGAGTGCGAGAGCGGACGCATGTAGGTGAGAGCAGAGGCAGAGGCACAAGCAGTTCTCTCACGAATCCTGAATTTCGAGATTTTTAACTGAAAATTCGACTTTGTATCAGGATAACATCCGAGCCGAAGAGGTGGCACGATTTTTTCAATTCTTCGCATGTGTATGGGCATGGAAGAGAGGACACATGTATCTATTCCAAATTTTGAGATTTTTAACCGAAAATTCGAATTTGTATCAGGATATCATCTGAGCCCAAGAGGTGGCACGATTTTTTTCTGTTTCGCGTATGCATGGGAGTGCGAGAGAGGACGCGTGTAGGTGAGAGAGGAGGCAGAGGCACGAGCAGTTCTCTCACGAATCCTGAATTTCGAGATTTTTAACTTAAAATTTGACTTTGTATCAGGATAACATCTGAGCCCAAGAGGTGGCACGATTTTTTTCTTCTTCGCATGTGTATGGGCATGGGAGAGAGGACACATGTATCTACCCCAAATTTTGAGATTTTGAACTGAAAATTCGAATTTGTATCAGGATAACATCTGAGCCCAAGAGGTGGCACGATTTTTTTCTGTTTCGCGTATGCATGGGAATGCGAGAGCGGACGCATGTAGGTGAGAGCCGAGACAGGCAGAGGCATGTATCAGGAAAACATCCGAACCGAAGAGGTGGCACGATTTTTTTCTTCTTCGCATGTGTATGGGCATGGGAGAGAGGACACATGTATCTATTCCAAATTTTGAGATTTTTAACTGAAAATTCGACTTTGTATCAGGATAACATCTAAGCCCAAGAGGTGGCACGATTTTTCTCTTCTTCACAAATGAAAATTCGACGAAAATTCGACCATCCGATCCTTACCTGACCCAATCTGACCCAACTTAGATTCTGGGGTTTTTTCACAAATTCGACTTTGTATCAGGCTGTCACGATTTTTTTTTCTTCGCATGTGTATGGGCATGGGAGAGAGGACACATGTATCTGTTCCTAAATTTTGAGATTTTCAACCGAAAATTCGAATTTGTATCAGGATAACATCTGAGCCCAAGAGGTGGCACGATTTTTTGCATTTATTCATATGTAAGGGAATGAGCGAGGGGGCACATGTAGGTGCGAGCTGAAACAGGCAGATGCATGAGCAGCTTTTGTTTGATTTCTAGTTTCTGAGAATTTTAACTGAAAATTTGACTTTTTATCAGCATAACATCTGAGCCGCGCAAGAGGTGGAACAATTTTGTTCGTTGCCTCAATTGCATGGGTTTGGGGAAGAGGGCACACAGACGCTGATGAATGTGGATGCAAAGCACAGGGGGAGACTTAGCTGAGCAGCTCCTGTTCATATATATTTTTACAAAAATAAGCGTCGTTAATTTTGAGGTAGATGTGTAGAAGTGAATGACTTAACAAAGACCCGCGGAAACATTACATGAAGACATATAAATTTTTCTCCTTTTTGACAAGTGCATCACAGCTTATGTGTCCATGTGATGATCAATTCGATCTTTCATCTCTAGGATTACGAGAAATTTGTACCACTAAATTATATTGACATACAAAGAGTTCGTTGTCTAAATATTTCTATATTCTTATCAATCAGCGTAAAATCATCAAACTATAATAATATTGTCATAAAATGTATCAAATCAGAAAAATGTTCAGGATTCGCTTTATTTTAACTGATGGGTACTACAATATATAATACCGATACAATGTAATAAGCAATCAGCCTGCTCTAATTTTATTTGAATTTCATGAAAGTAACGCTGTTTCATCCTTAAATACCCAAGTAAAGTAATAAATCAGTAAAGCATTCTTAGATTACAATTAGAATGCAACATTTTTTTCGGTTTTTTACTTCGTTTTTCCATCACATGCAAATAACATCTCATCTATAACTCAGCTTTAAACAATGATATCACAGTTGATACCTACGTGATTAAACTTCGCATTTCATTCTCAACAAATATGGTCAATGAATAAATAAATCAACATTAATAAAGCGTGATTTTAAACATTCAACATTTCTAGTAATATTATACCATACATATCAATTAGAAATTGAGAATTATAATGCAGTTATTGAATTACACCATTCATTTTTAAACATGTAATTCTTTTTCGTCGTCCAATAGACAAGCCAATTTATCATCAAAATTGCCCTAATACATAACTTTTAAATAAAAATCTGGGGTCCAAGCTCAAGGATTAACATTTAATTGAACAATTAATAACATTCCATCTATAAGTCAACATAGATGTCAGCAGAATAAACATCTCTTTTTTTGTCTAAGATAATCGAAATGTTTACGTTGCCGCCGGAGTGGCGTTAACAGTTTCTGTTGTCGTACTTGTACTGTCGCTCACTGGAGCTTCTTGCAGTTCTAGCCAAGGCAATCGTTTTTGTAATTCCAATCTATCAAGTCAAAGAAATAGTCAGACTCAATGGAATTCTCAAATGTCTTGTAAATTCATAATCATTCAAACAAATTTCATTGCAAGAAATTCACATCTATTTGCGCTCTAAATTAGAGAGATATATCTCACCTGTATCTAGGATGACTGATGGCATAAACGTAGGGGTCTAAACAGGCAACGAATTTGCATGTGAGGGCAGGAATCATCGTCACACTTGGGCTCAACAAGGCCTTATTACCGAAAGCTCCAATTAATGCCATAACACCGTAAGGTGTCCACGATAGGATGAAAAGGAAGCAGATAGTAATCGCAGCCTGCATGCAACAGAAAAAAATAGTGAGATGAATAAACAAACCTGAAAAAGTGAATAGTTTCATAAAATCTTGGTGATAAACTCTAATTGAGTCTTTGAAATTTAAGAGCACTCCTTACCTTAGCGATTCGGACTTCTGCACTCTGAGCATTGGTGTTTGCGTTACTTCTAAGACTCTCGACATTCATTTTCTTCGCCTGTTCTTTCAACGCTTTCTCATGATTAACAACGTGGCTAACTATTTGGCTATAGTAGTAGATGATAAGGCTCATCGGAAATAAATATGAAAATATGAATAAAGTTAAAACGAAGTAACGATTATCGTCAGTCAAATAATCAAATGAGCAACTGGTGAGAAATCCTTCAGGTACAAATCTACCCCATACTTCCATTGCAGGCATCATAGCCCATGGCAGAGTATAAATCCATATAACAATTATAAACAGCATCACTTGTCCCCGTGACAGTTTTCCATCTAATGGATGAGCTATTGTACTGTAATAATAATTAAATTGAATGAAATAGTTTATTGGAAAAATTATACGAAATTCGATTCACTGATTATGAAATTTTTCCAGTACCTGTATCTATCATAACCAATGGCGGCGTTGGTCATTGCTGCACCAATTCCGCTCAATGAACCAATCAACGCAAATATTTGGCATCCCAGATGCCCGGCAGCAAAGCCAGTGTGGAATGAATTGTAGATAAAAATTGGAGCCTTAAGCATCATAAAAAAATCACAAAGAGCTAGATTAACGACGAACAAATTAGACGGAGTGCGAAGAGACTTTGCTCTGTGGATAAAGAGAAGATTATATGAATATAATTGTACGAATTTTAAAATCTGGAAAGTAAGTGAATGTAAAAATATAAACTTACGCGCAAAAGATCCATATCACTAGGCCGTTACCGAGGAGAGCAAAAAACATAAATATAATATAAAGGACAGCGAGAAGGTAGTGAAAGGAGGGGTTTGGCTCTGGGTAGACCAGCCAGTGTTCGGGTATGTGATGTATTTCTTCAGCTGGAACATTCCATCCCAGTAGGCGTGGTGGTCCTGATGGTAGGATTCTAGCTTCCCAATGAACGCTGCTATTAGACATGTTGGCCTACAGCCAGTCAGCCAGCCCCTCACTTTATTCTTCAGAATGTTAGCAGTCCCCTTTTATATCATTTTTATACAGAACTCATCCCCATCCAAGTCTTTATCCATTCCTGAAACCCCTAATCCAGTTAAACCACGTACTCTGGGGCTTCGCTTAGCCTCAGGCTCAGAGGATTATCACTGCTCATTTCTAGTCAGCACAAAATTTCTCAAAGTCAAATTCACTGTCAATACTTTAAATTATACTATATTGTATCGCTGTTTCAATAATACTTTATAAGGGGAACTGCTTTCTCAGGGGAAGGCTATATTGAAAAATTAGGATCCTTGAAATTTTGTAATTTTACTCTAGATTTGAGAGTGGATCTGCGGCTAAGTATAGTGCCGTTTAGAACTGCCAAAATGTCAACCTGACATTGGAAATCGAATGAGCAATACAGGAGTTATCGACCATTACATAATCAAAAAAAGAGAATTTCAAGATTCCCCTCGCATAACAGCGATGCTCGTAGGACGTTCTTTTTATTGTTGAGAACACTAAAATCAAGATATTCTAGTATCATATGTAAGATTGGATCTCTAGTTTCTCCAAAGAAGCAAAGATTCTTTTACCAACAAAAGATTTTGCATTAAAATTGACAAAAATCGGGAGTGGTTCCCGTTCAGGAACAAGAGATCCAATCTCAGATCACGTACTTGGATATCTTCTTCTTTGTGTTCTAAGCATTACCCTAGAACATAGAGGTCCTGCAAGCATTATCATAAAGTAAGTTGCATTTTCAAACTCCGATTTTTACTGTGAAATTTTTATATTCAATTTAAAAAAAATTGTTTAATTTTAAACAAGTTTTGTTATTCAATTTTCAATCACAGCATGAGACTCTGCTAGTTTCAAGCAGCACTACTGAAATACAGAACTAATTCAAAATTTCAAGAGAAAAATACAGAAGTTTAGTTTTCACTTGAGTGTTTCTCGAACAGATTAAAGTTATGTTATCTACGATATGTAGGATTTTCTAATTTCAGAAAAATTGTCAACAGTTACACACAATTTTTATGAGAAACGACCAATATCTTTCATTGAGGAATATATAGGTATCATCATTATCGAGAGGAAAGAAAAGAAGTCAAGACGATAGTTACAATCACATTATTATTTTTTGTTTGAATCTGTAATATTTATTCAGAAAATGTGAATATTTAATTCACTTTATATTAAAGCTTGTTTATACATATTAAAATAATTTACTTTGTACCCCAGTCCACTTTTTCTGAGACCAGAGCAAGCCTGTGCGATAAACAATTAACCATTTGATAGAAAAATAAGATCTACAATAATAAAATACTGATATTGAAATCAAAAAGATTGTTCCAATCATCCTCTGCCTTGTCTTTCCACAGAACCATCGGTTAATGTATGAGCGGGTAAATAAACCGCAGGATTATTATTGTCTTTCAATAAAGGATTAGGCTTGGTAGTTGATCTTTTACCCAAACTAGTATATCCTTGATCGTACAAACAACAGTAAGATATGTTATGTTCTAACAAAAATTGCCATACTTGACTGTATGTCCACTCTAATATTGGATTAACACGTATCATAGGTGGCCATCCGTTATTCGTTGGCGCGAATGATTCTAATTTATCAGTGCCAGGATCTCCACGCCTCATTCCCATTATTCCAATCTTAAGATCACTCTGCTCTTTTAGTAGAGAGTGTAAAGCTGATCTTATCCCACCAGTTTTTTTAACTAGTTCAAATCCGTAGAAATTCTCTGCACTCTTTACGAAGTCTTCGACCTGAAAAATTCAACACAATTCACTAAAATCTTTCTGTATCTACGATTTTTATTACTTTTCTTATTTTTGGTTCTGCTTGGAATTACCTCAGGGAACGGGTCGTCCGAAACATAGAGACAAGTGGGTGGTGAAGCTCCTCTCAGTTTCCCAACAGTTACCAAAAGGTGTAATACAGCAGTGCAGTCTTTGCCTCCATTGAAATTCATGAAGATCCCATCAGGATATCTGCAGAAACGAATTATCGTTCCAATTATTGGAATTATTGAAGAGTCACGTTAATTGTATTTAATAGAATATTTACTCGTTATAACATCGCTGTATAATATCAATGGCATTTTTGATGTGAGGATGTATTTCGCTGCTGTTCATAACGGCATAAGCATGACTTGAAGTAAAATGAGTACTAGACTTTAATTCTCTTGGTAAAACAGCAGATCTCAAATCCTTTTCTGCTGATTCAACAGCTTCTACATTTCCTTCCATTGTTATTCTTGTCACTGCGTTATTTCCTGGCTGAGGATAACTCCCAATTGTAACTTGCCCCTTCCAGCGATTCGCTAACTCATCTAATATATCAACGAAAGCTAATTCGTCGAGGTTTATGTCTATAAATTCACTGTGTGAAGGCACACCTCTCTCCAATGTTGGAATTATTACATTCACTGCTTGAGAAAAGTACAACGGAGACCCAGGAAGAACGTAAACATTTGCTGCTTTGATTACGGGGTATCTATCAAGGCAAGAATTCTTTGAAACTGTAATAAAAACGATTGATTGATAATGAAATATTCAAAATGATAAAAATAAATCTAAATACCAGGAATAACTAGGAAATAAACAAACCTGGAGAAGTTACGTAGATGATATCACATGGGCTAGGTACTTTGGCGAGTCGTCTAGCTTCTGGTCGGCCTGGAAAAAATGTGTCATAAACTGCAATCAGTTCTTTATTATCTTCCAACTTTAAACCGAGGCCTTCAGCTATCGCTGAATATGTAACGTCGTCATGAGTTGGCCCAACTCCTCCGGCTGTAAAAACTACGGAATATTTTCTCGAAGCAAGTTGAACTTCTTCTGCAATTTCATTCACCTAGTGGAAATATTGAGTTCTTTTTATATTCCGGAGAGAAGATATAGAACGAATATAAAACTGTCGGTTTCAAATTTTAGAATTTGAGTGAAATAAACTTCAGTTATATTTTTTTTTTCAGTTTGTAAAATGTTTACATACTACGTCAGGCACCACGACAATTTTTCTTAGCTTAATGCCAACAGCTGTGAGTCTTTTAGCTAAGTAAGGTGTATTTTCGTCATTAACTTGGCCACGTAGAATTTCATCACCTATAATAAGTAGGCCAGCGGTATGGGTCTCCATGTTGCGTTGTACAAATTTAATTGGACTCTTTATTTTACTCTGTAAAGACGGTTTCAACGACCAGAGTTCAGTTACATAAGACATTACAAGAGCTTAGTACTATCTAGACTTTGTACTCTGTTGTCCAATTCAGTTACAAATATGAACAAAGAGGTAAAATATGGAATATATTTTAATTTATTTTATTTTATTCTATAACAAGAATGTTATTTATTATGTTTTGTATATACATCAATTTATAAAAAGCTATTTACTAATCAAGTGATGAATAACGATGTATTACTGTGTATAAAGTAAATAAATATACATAATATTTAAATTTGCATTCCTTGGACAAGGTTGGCCGCTGCTTCGGTTTGGGCTCTGGTAGCCATTCTGCTGTTTGTATTCAATTTTTTATTCAATTTATCTTTCTTCTTTCTATTATTTGTTGCTTTAGCAACTATTTTCGTTGGCTTTCCTTGTAAAACTTGTTTCTTCAATTCAACAAGCTGTTTATCAACCTCCGATGTTTTTATCCCAGTTGCTGCCGTCGATGACGATGCTTTCTTCTCTGGTTTTATGTTCTTCAACTGCGCACAGAAGTGAATTTTTTTTCTTCTTTGTCCATTCATTTTTCAAAATATTTTACTTCTATTTAAAATTATCGAACAATTGCTTAATTTAGTGTCAGTAATAACAAAGATCAATTCTGTAGTACGATTGAATGAATTTGTGTTATGAATCCCCCAAAAACAGGAATAAATAAGGAGAATTCACATTTTCACTGCTCAAATAATAAAACTTACTTTTTTGAGATCAGTAGCGACCTTCTGGGCTTTAGCTTTATGTTTAAGGCTACGAGCTCCGGCTACCTTGAATACATTTTTCGTCTTGTGTTGAGGCTTGTTCTTTCCCATCTTGTCCTACAACATTATCATGAAGAAATGAAGAAGTTGAATCATTAGGATGGTGACAATCTATTTTTAATTTCTTATTTGCTGGTTGTTCTGTTTCTTTTGATTTAAGAGCGAGCAAATCTTTAGTCAAAAGGAAAGAAACCCTCATCATTTCTTTGCTCGGTGAAACATTCCTAACATGATGAACATTGATCAAAGACTCGGGCTTCAATTCTTGGCCGAGTTTTTCTTCTACAAGAAGTCTAGCAGCTCCGTAAGAATCTTCGTCCCTCCCCAATTTAACAAAACAATATAAATGAATGGTGGGAGGATTTTCAGAAACACTGTCCGCCTCTTCAGGAGTGAAAAGTTCGGTAAAAACGTGTAAAAACTCAACAGCTATAGCTGGAAGGTTCATAGCAATATGTTCGGAGCCGTTAGTCCCAAGCTTGCGTCTTTCAAGAATATCCTTCTTAAAATTTTCCCTTAAAAACTCTCTCCCGTCTTTGTTGAAAGACTCAAAACTCCCTCTTGTTTTATTAATCCTAGCATTTTCTTTCAGCCATTTATAAGATTCAGGATTTAAATCATTCGCCATAACTTTACAGCCTTTTACAGCTGCGGGTATGGAGAAAGGACCGACGCCGGCGAATACATCGTAAAGAACATCGTCTTTCTTGAGAAAATTAACAAGGGTTTGGTGCTCCGTGGATAATCTGGGATTCCAATAAACTGTAGCGAAATCAAATCTGTATTTACATCCATTTTCTGTTACCGTTGCCAAAGTATCGTTATCTCCGGCTATAACTTCCATTGAAAAATGTCTGTAAGCTGTATCTATGATGTTCAATTTATTGACTATTGTTCTGGTGTGAGATACTTTGTCCAAAAGTACTTCTCCTATTAAATTTTTAAGCTCAAGTTGACTTTCACGTAGATTGAGATGAACCAGATGTCCTATTTTGCTATAAGCATTAGGAATTTCCATTTCCGCAGGAAATACGGCTTTGAATATTTCATCGTACCTCCAGTTTTCGTATTCTAGCGTTATTTCTTTTTCTATAATTTTAGTCACGTTATATTGTGAGAGAATGTTTCTATCCGATTCATTGATATCTTCAAATTCTTTTACTTTATCAGGATTCAAAAATGCGATTTTAGAATTGCTCTGAGAATTGCCATCATCCTCGATTTCAATTTCGCTTTGTACTGGTTTAAATTGTTGTATTTTTAATATATATTTTTTAATACAGGGCATAACTTTGGCCATATTAGCATCTCCCAATATTAATGCAGGGACTTTTATTGTTGTTTTAAATTGACTACGATCCAAATTTTTCATTCCTCGAACAGAAGCAGGCGGTACAATCAACGAAGACATTATTCTTTTAATTATCATTAGATGATAATCAGGCTTCAATTTAATCCAACCAAGACCAACAGCAGCGACCAAACCTCCAATCACAGCCATTAACCGGAACCACGGATCCACTGCCCAAAAATACCAAATTCTATTCTACATTTGCAAAAAGAGTTGTTATGTATAGAAGGAGTACAAGAATAAAAGTAAAAAGGAATAGAACAAAATAAAACAAAATTAGGAACGAAATTTTCAATATCTGCTTTCAGGAATTATTGTTCATTTTATTTTGGCATTCTAGAGCAGTGTTACCTGTTTGCTTTCTGTTTGTTTTTATAATCTCAATGTATTTTGTTAGATTGTTGTTGTCACATAACGGTGAAGATAATCAAAACACTGAACAGCACAAACTGTTAGCAGCGACTATTGTGATTTGTGAATATAATAATGGTAATAATAATAATAATACTAATAATAATGAAAAATGAGTAAACTGAATAAATAAGCGAATGCTTTTTAGGTGTTATTTTTTTCCTTAAAAATTTGTAAGATATCTGATTAGTTACCTCCTTGTTATATGTACGAGTGTTTATTCTGTCTACGTAATTGTTCAGTTGGAATCTCGAATTGGCAGTTATTAGACCGAGAAAAGAAATTTCAATTTGATTATCGATATTAGCTCTAGCAAAGCAGATATTTGTGGATTGAGTTGAAAAAAATATGTCCACGTGCACGTGCCCACTGCCCGGTGTCCCTGAAAGTTGAACCGTTTCAATTCCTTAATTCCTTCAATCGGATTCCATATTCTGGAATTTTAATGAACGCGGGATATTTAAATTCGACTCGTTTTGTCGATTGAAATTCATGATCAAAAAAAGAAAAACACTATACTTTTTATTGCCGAAATGATCAAAGTATTTCATAAGATCCAAGATATGCTCGAAAAATTCAATACGAGATACGTGAAAAATATTACGTGCGCTCTTAGAATTACCCAAAATACCGTGTCGTATGAAAAAATAATTGAATTTGAAGTCAGTTTATACAAAAATTAAATACAAATAATACATTAATAAATTAATAATAAATAGAATTAGAATAGAGATTGACAATTGACTCACGGACTGATGCTCTAAGGACTGATTGAATGCTCGGGCAGGAAGCACTTTTTTCAATTCAATTAATCGATATGTGCGATAAAATCGACTGAAATAAGCGACACAAACGAGTTTGAAAAACTTCCTACGCGTAATTCTAGGTTATAAACATCGTGTAATGATGAACAAGAAACGAAAACAAGAAGGCGAACGAATCAGTATACGATAAATGAGATTAATAAACGAATAAAAATGTTGCCAGGAATTGGTTTATTCGGAACGGGTAACGTAGTGCGTGTTATAGTGCCATTCCTCCGCGAAAAAGGTTTCAAAATCGAGGCTATATGGGGTAGAACATTGTCCGAAGCATCCGAATTATCGAAGGCATTAGAAATCCCATTCTATACAAGTAGAATCGACGACGTGCTACTACGTAAAGATGTAGATCTGATATTTATAATGTGTTCGCCGAATCTTCACGCTCAAATATCGGTAAAAGCATTAGGAATCGGTAAACACGTAGTATGCGATAAGCCAGCAGGACTGAGTCAACACGAAGCATTAAAAATGGTCAGAGCAGCGCAGTACTATCCGTCATTAATAAGCATAGTAAATCACAGCTTGAGATTTCTCCCAGCGTTTGTGAGAATGAGAAAATCACTAGAAGAGGGATACCTGAGAGGTCCAGTGACGATAATCGATATCAGAGTACAAATGGGAAGCTTATTACATGACGGTTACGATTGGCTTTGTAACGACACAATGGGCGGAGGAATTCTGGCGCTCGTTGGTAGCCACGTCATAGACCTGATATATCATCTGGTCGGCCAGCGAGCGACACGAGTTCACGCAGTTGTTAGAACGTTCACGCAAACAACTAAACACATCAACGGAATCCGACACGTATCATCCCCAGACTTTTGTACATTCCAAATGGAGTTGAGCGGAGGCTCGCTGGTAACGGCAACCCTGAGCAATCATTTGCCTGGTCAATTAACGCAAGAAGTATTGATATGCGGAGGAGGAGATCACCTGGTCGTCAGAGGGGGAGACTTATTCGGTTTTAGAAGCGGAATCAATGACTTTGGCAAGGAAGAAGTTCTCTATGTCGATGCCGATGGGTTTCAAGAAAGAGGACCAAGCCAAGAATTAGTTTCAGTTGATTCAATTCCGCTGCCTTATGTCAAAGGATTGAGAAAGCTCATTGGAGCATTGAGGGAGGCTTTTCAGCCGGTAGAAGACAAAAAAGGATGGATCAAAGAGCCTGTCTCTTCCGCTGCTACTTTTGAAGATGGTTTATATGTACAGGCGGTTATTGACGCTTTGAGACAGAGTAATAAGAGGCGGGAGTGGATGAAGGTGGAAGTTTTGACCGAGGAACCCGATCCTAATCCATTATTGAGCGCCGCTGTTAGGGCTACCGCCATATCAATTTAATTTCCTCTTCTGTCTTATGCTATTCATTTTCATTCTCCGACAATCTCTAGTATCATTGATACACGTATTAATAATTCTTGCTTTTCTTCGTTTCTCTAGAATTGTTGAACAGTATTAATAATTTTCATTTTTCGTTCTTACCTGATATTCTTTTCTCTCTTTCCAATTTATGGGTATGTTGGCTCCTCAGGCAGCTGAATGTTTGAACTATATTCGTTGAACAATATGAAAAAGACTATTTTTGTTACATTTTCTTATATCTTTTAATTTATAATCTTAATTAAAATTGATCCACGCTTCGTTTTAAGCTTATATAGTATTAGTATTTACTCTATTATCATTATTTATTAGTGTGTCAAATCACCAAGATATTATTTTTTTATTTAGTATAATTTGTCTATAATATTTATCGATTATGTATTTTATAATTTATGAACAAACGAATAAATAAATGTACACAATGAGATTCTTCATCCTTGAGAACAAAAACAAACAAAAAAACCAAACTCAAGTCAATTATTCCTACCGATATTCCAACCCCGTGAATAATTAATCATTAATTTATTGTCATTCGAAACGGGAGTTCAAAATTCAAAGTAAGCGCCATCTGACTCGGAGACATACCAGACACGTGACGCCAGACGGGTTCATTGAACTTTGCAGCACGGGTGTATGCTGTAACTTAAGTTGCCTACCTCACAGGCGGATCCGTTCGATGTGATTTTTTTGGTTCTCCGTCGATAAGAAAGAAATCCGTGTGGAGCGCGCTGGGCAATTTGAAATACAACTCCTTCGATCATGATATGCCCGTGCACCAGATTGGACGAAGTTCAAAATCCTGCGCTGCGAGAGAGAGAGAGAGAGAGATCAGACTGTATGTAGGAAGTATTTCTGTAGGAACGGTCTCCTCCGTTCAAGGGAAATCTCTATATTCCGTGGCTATTTAGACAACTTTTTCTCAAGACATGGACGGAAATACTAAAAAAAAAAATGGCAAAAAAGGGCGAAAATCGTAGTTTTCGACATGGCGCACCGTTCACAAGAATCTGTAATAATTGGCGGGGGTAAAATACACCTGAAGCAATAAAACGACGAGAAGAAAGTTCTTGTTAGATTGATTAGATTTCAAAATATACCGATTTTTAACTTTTATGCATTTTTTCGGAACCTTGGAAGTGGCCCCCCGCACCCTAACTAATTCACATAAAACGTCTTGTGGTGATGGACACCCGTGATTTTTCGCATAAGGATCCGTTCATTGAGTCTTGAGATAAAAATTGGAATACATGAAATGTCGTTTTTTCACCCCCTGCGGGTGTGTGAGATGGTTATTGAGTTATGAACCGCTGGACACATGTTTTTGTGACCTAACAAGCATTTCTGAACGGAAAATTCGAAAATTCCGAAACAGGAGCATTTGATCCCCTATTAAGGTGTTATTAAAGACGCATGAAATTTCCATTGTTACACATTATTTGAATTATTGTTACCCATTGTTGAACGCCGTGAGTCTTTAATAGCACACTTAACCAGGGATACCCTTGATTATTTAACAACAATTTTTGAATATCCGATGTGGTAACACGTATGTAATTCTATATATACGTACATAACATGTAAATCGAATTGTTAATTTGCGTTCTGAAAATATTGGTATAATTCTGACGAAAATATCGAAATAAAATTAGAAATTGCGACTCATAAAAAAGCTTTTCTTCTTTCTCTTTTCTTCTCCTCATTTGACTGCTCTTCGGCAGTAAGCTAACACAGATCAGTAGATGTTTTATTATTTTGTGGTGAAAGGCGAAAGTATAACACGGGGTGGAGAAAAGGCGCGTGTCAAATTCCACAGGGTTCGTACGGATTCCCATCCTAAATTTGTCAAACTTAATTCCTAGGTCAAATACGTATCCTCATATACCTTCCACTGCTGTCACTGACTTACAATATTTCCCGAATAGCCAATGGTTTAAGCTATTCAAGAAGAAAAAAAAGGAAAACGAAAAAATAAAAAAATAAAAATAAATAACTCACGAAGAGAAAGACCTCGTATTACACAGTATTCGCACCCGGCTTTCTCAAGCGGTCCTTCCTTCAGAGAAATCTGTGACTCTGTATGCTGGTATAGTTAGTATACCTACGTCATTGAGAATTTCAACCGGATTAATATATATAGTAGAGGAAACAAGAAACGCACACTCTACTTTCCAAAAATATTCGTGTGGAAATGCAGGAAGTAGACGAAGAAGTAAAAAAAAATGGAAAACCAAAAAATAATATATAGAGTCCTGAAATTTGATAATATTTTGTCTTGTTTCATCTCTGTCATTCGTTTATCGTTTCATTGTCAAATAGATGTCGTGGGTCGGCCGGTATGTCGAGTAATATACCTAATTACCTATACATAGAAAAATAGAAAGAGAAAACAAAAAAATTAACGATGCCAAAGAATAAAAAATTTCAAAGCATTGTACCGCGTCGCCTTTTTGTAGTTATATAGCCGCTTGGTAGAGAAAAACAGGAAAAGATGAAAAAAGAAAAAGAAAAACATATTACTCAGACGTATCAAGGCGTTTGTTCTTTGTCCGAGTATGAACTATACGTAGGTACGTATACCTACTGCATTGATTTAATTGTAAAAAATTATACGTATATTTTATAAACAATATTTTTTGGTGTGAAGTGGGGGAAAGCCCTGTAGTAAATTATGAGCAATTTTTGAGAAATATTCTCTGTAAAAATTGGTATAATCTTATTTCTGACTCATAAAAAAAATATGATTTTCTGAAGCTTTCGATACAGTTCTGCAAGATTACAACGATTTTTATAAAATTGATCTAATTTACCGTGACGATTGATTATGGTTTGCCTATGTAACATTAGTCTGGTCGACATCGTGAATATCCCCGGCGCGGAGTGTAGAATGAGAATTAAGTACTATAACAGAAATATATGAAACGGCCGGTAGAAAAATTGCGCGAGCAATTCTACAACCATGTACAATACAACCAGGTGGACCCAGCCGTTGCTTTTCTTGTCTAACTATACTACAAGGAGGCGGCGGCGCGGCGGTGACGCGGTTTTCTGTAGGCGAAGAGCGAAGAATTGAGAACGAAGAGGAGTGAAGAGCTCCGCCCGTTTTTGGGACCTCCCAAAACTCCCGTCCTTCCTCTTTCCTCGTTTTCTCATCTAGTCTCTCTCACAGATGATTCGTTTTTTGTCTTCCCCGTTCCTCTTCCCTCCCATGTTCTTCCCTGGTACATCACACAGCATCCTCCCACAATTCCCCCCCTCCCTTCCTCTTTTCCGCCTCTTTGAAAAGAGGAAAACTTCTTAGCGCCGTGCGGCAATTAGTTCCGCGTGACGTCCGACTCGGTAAAGTTTGCGCGGATAAATAGATAAATAGTTACCATCATATATATATATATATATCTAATCCAGGTTCTCCAGTTTCTTTTTCCTCTGCTGCTTTTGTTTCCTCCTTTTTATTTTTCCTTGTGTTCCTTACAAAATTTGTCATCATCTTATTCAAAAATTTCGATTGAAATCGATATATGATAAACGAAATTCAGATTTTTATAAATAACGTTAAATTGCGTTATTGAGGTAAGAGCGATCAAGCGTTTCTGTTTTTTTCCCTTCACTTGTTGGATCAATTGTCGGTAGAATTTGACGAGTTGAGAAGAACACACTGACGAAAAAAGTAACTACGGACGCAAAGAAAAAGTGTGAAATTTATATCACAGGTGAACGGCAAAAGAATGCCGCGAAAACGACGCGCGTCAACTGCCTCGCTTCAGGATATCGATGACGATGATTTTTGCGGTGAAGAAAAATATAATGGGAGAGAAACTAATCAAGATTCAATGGACGGCGCTAGAGCACCTAGAAATGCAGCTAATGCAAGGGAACGAGCGCGGATGAGAGTCTTGAGCAAAGCTTTTTGCAGATTGAAAACTACCCTGCCGTGGGTCCCGGCTGATACGAAGCTCAGCAAACTTGATACCCTGAGACTAGCTGCTACCTATATTGCTCATCTTAGAGCCGTTCTTAGAGACGAGGGAGAATCACATCCAGAAACTACGAGATCTTTGTCACTCGCGTTGGTAAGATTTGCAAATTATTGTCAATTGTTAGTCGTCTTTTTTTTTCATTTTCGTATATTGGAATTCGTTTTTTTTTTTTAATTTCTTTCTTCGATGAGAGGCTTTACCATCTTGCATTTCAGTAGATATCACATGAGTCGAATTTTATTGCAGAGTCATAAATCAAGGTGGATAATTAATGATAAGATTTCAAGTATCCGGCGGCATAAGTTCGGCTCAGCCAATTTAACAAATATTTGGGAGCTTGGGGCAAACGAAATCGGACAATTTCAGTTTCCACACGATTTCAGTGTTTCTTTTTTCTCAGTTGAATAAGGAAACCCCGTGTTTTCTTTTATCTGAGCTTATCCAAATTGGTTACAAAAACCGAAGACTCGCATATCATCAATTCGATTCCTATAGATGGATTAGAGAAGATGCAAATTTGAATACGCATCGGAATTAACGTGAAATTTGTAGATTCTTTTCGACTCGAATCAATTTTTCAAACGTGAAGCCTCCGCGTGGAAAGTACTTGCGGTAGCTCAAATGAATTGAAAATTCGAAAAACAAATAATTTCGAATTCAAATAACAGCGAGAGGTGATTGTCTCGAAAGAGAATAGCGAGGCGGGCTGATTGTGAAATGATTTGGAAACGAGAAAAAAAATGTACGTGTCAATGAAATTGCGAGTTATTTTTTGTCCACGTTGCGTACGTAGCCGAAAATTGCAGAATAGAATCTCGAGTGTCTTTTTAATGCATGTATCTACGACACACCTATACCTACTGAAATATGTACACGAATTGGTAAAAACCAGGTGGCTCCAATCGGCGTTAGCGACGTCGGTATATGTCTGGCGCAATGTGCGGCAGCCATAAGCGCACAGCAAGCATAGCTAGTATACCCTGTTTACGTCTTTCCAGGTGGAGCAAATCACAGTTTCCACTCTTCTGTCTCCCTCGGCCCATTAATTCAAAGATAGTTCCGTTGTTCGACTTTTTCCGTTCGTATGCAACTCAAATTCAACGAGCTGCATAGGAACTGCGTATATTTATTTATCATCCAGATCCCGGGGAGAACAAATTTTACATTTCTACAAAATTTAACACTGCAGTCCCTATGAAACCGGAAAATCACGCGAAACTGCAGTATGTCATTGCATAACGATTCTTTTTTCTTCTAGTCATGGCCATTCGCGATCCAAGGAACCGGGGCCCCGATTCTCATGAACAATAATTGTACATCGGGTTCATCATCGACTTCGTCATCTCCCGTTGGCCAGTACCGAGGTGAACAATCCCCGCACGAAGGATTGCCTCAAAACTTACACAATCATCACCATACTCACAATAATCACAATAATAACCACCATCATCATCACAATCATCATCATCATGAGGGTATACACCTCCGCCATAATCACGAGCCTCAACTTCCCTATTATTGAACACATTACGTATATATATATATATATATATACTATACTATATACACCTAACTTCTTACTTTCTGAATCATTTTTTTTTCTGTTTATAACATCAGTTTTTTCTTTTTTTTTTCTCTTTTGTTCCGATAACTGTTGACCGATCATTGATATAATTATTAAAATTAATCGTCGTAACCCGTCGCGCAGACGTACTATCGATATACTCATAGAAGATGGGTGAAGAATAGACGGGTTAGTGTCGAGATGCGGATGAAATCTGAACGCATAGATCAAACCGTTGGATCTTTTCTCCTAAACAAAGGAGAGAAGAACCCAGAAAAATGAAGCTCTCATTTGATGTTGCAAAACCGTAAGAATATCTGTTCGGTGCCGAGGAACAAGCGTTCGAAAATGAAATTTGAAAAATATCGCTGGGGCACTAACAAAAAACAAACAATAAAAAAAGAAGAAATATGTTATAGCGATGTTCGGGGTGATTTTGCAAGTTTATCCAAAATTTCGAAGGTTCTAAGGCAGAATTTATCACGTGGCTGTTACAGTCTCGAAATCATTTACGTAGCTTAAGTATCCGAGAGCGAGAGGAGAAACTTATTTTTTTTTCCCTCCCAACGTTTATAAGTATACACATACAGCTGAAAGCTGTCTTCATATCTTACAATCGGATAAACAAGCGGAGATTATTCTAATCTTTGAGCGCCAAATGAAAGCTTAATTTTTCCGAATTTTTTTTCGTGAAAAAAAAAAGTCGCCCGGATTGATCACCGCGATGAAATTCCATACACGTTTCGAAACTGTCTAATTTCTTTATACCTAAGCTGCAGTATACCATTATTTCTAAGATTTCTGATGTATCCTTACCTGCACCCATGATTACCGCCTACAATTATATTGTATTTATTCCAGTGTGCCTTATTTATTAATTATTAATATTAACATTATTGTTATTACTATTATTATCATGTACGCATAATATAATGCGTAAAATATGAATATGATATAAGTAACTGTATCGGTAACTGCATACACGTTATATCGTAATTTGTAACCAAAGAATATAATTTTCAACTAGTCGAAAATAAAACTTTTTATCATATTATATACTATAAAATGAATCTACAAATATTATCTATACTTATAAAAATAACGATTATAATAACAAATGTACGCGTTATATATTATAAATATCAATAAAAGATCAAGCGAATGAAAAATCATTCGATTCAGGGTTTTTTTTTCCTCATTTTTTATTTTCCATTTTTTCTCTCTCTCTCTCTCTCTCTTCTCCAAAAGTCTATATAGGTATAAGGGTGAATGGGTATACGTGAAGCGAAGGGATGGGATACGAAATATGCATACAGCCTACAGGCGCGGGCTAAGAAAGGAGGATGTAATTTTCAGTGACGGATGGAAGTGAAGAAGGAGGAAAAGGGAGTCGGATAAACGGACAAGTTAAATAAACAGCGTGAAGAACCTTTTGTTTAAACCTGATACTAAAATAATATATCCCGAAGTTCGTCCTCTTAAAACGACAACTGAAACAACCCCCCTCTGAGCTAGATAGCGGTACAGTATACTACTATAGCTATATTATTACGCGGTTCCGAGTTTTTTCATTTTCTTTTCTTTCCTTTCCATTTCTTTTCCTCCTTCAGCTTTTTTGTAGTTTCAAACCATGTAGTACATACATATAGAAGAATTATTCTCAATAATAATCATACTTCAGGTCTAATTATATGAGAAATATATAGGTATGAGAACTTTTAATTTACAACAAAACTCTCGATATTTTGAATATCGAAACCGTGATTCGTATAATGATTACAAATGAGAAAAGAAAATTAAGAACAAGTAATAGTTAATGGCCGGGAATTCAGATAAAAACTTTTCACACCCGTCGGAATTTTTGTTACGAATTTTCGAATATGTGAATTCGAAAGAAAAGAAACGGAAATATAATGAGCAGAGGAAACGTGGGGGCCACATAGGTCAGGAATTTAGTATGAGACCGTGGATATTTCAGAAGATAGGTATGCTCCAAGTATACCGACAGTCGGTGAACAATTTCTAAAATAGCTGTCGGTAATAAATTTCTAAAGTAGACTAAAAGTCTTCGGAAAAGAATGTTCAGATGTCACTCATCGTATAAGTTATCTCTCATTTATTTGATCGATTTATTCTTACTTGTTTTCATATTGCAATCAATCATAATATGTGGACTTTGGATTATCATTGAATAAGATGAAATTTTCAGAGAGAAAGGCGAAAAACATTAGATGCACAAGAATTTTGTTTTACCGTTTTTGTTTTGTCGTTTTTCGCAATCCAATACTATCGAATTTTCTGACTATACTACGTTTGCATCGTTATTATACTACACTATTTTATCACAGTTTGATTAACGAGCCTGCCAGATATGCAACCGTACTTACGTTAAAGATGCGCGGGTTCCGTACCGCCGGGCGCAACTTCATCTACGGATGAGAGTACTACGCACTGTAAAGAAAAGATATGAATTTATGAATAATGCGATCAATATTAGAGGGGGGCCGGGGGGAGTCTCGAAACGTGTTCTAAGTATACGGTATTGGGCAGTTAGTGTTACGGGGGATGCTGGAAACATCGTGCCTACTTTTCCGTTCCCATTTTAAATTATTGATTAGCTCCTATATTATCATTATCATTATTATCACAGTGTACTCCAAACTGTTGACGTTTTTCAATAAATCATTGCTACAACAATATAGCAGACGGTAGGATAGGTTATTAAATACAAGCAAGAAATGGTGGAATTATAAAAAGCTGTGTAGAAAAAGTAAGAAAAACAAGACGATTGCTATGATTCTTCGGATATGTAGGTATGTAGGTATACATAGGTGTACACCCATATCGTTGAATAGATCGACGATTCGGTATATCGGAGGTGTAGGGATACAATACGTGTAATCTATACGCGCGTAGTATGTATACATACGTAAATACAGATACATACGTACCTACATAGCTACATCGATAATAAATAATCGCGAATATGATGCGTCAATCAATTTGAGTTCAGATACAGGTACATCGGTTGTGATTAAATGCCTGTACATAAGTAATATACCTGTATAAACATAGCACGCGATAACAGAGCGAAAAAAAAGTGAAACAACACGAAACGCACTCATTTGTAATATAAGTTAGAAAACCTGCACCAACGTCCTGTATACATATATATATGCATAATACATGCAGGTATCAGTGTAAATAGCCACATAGAGGGATATAAACTGTATGTAGTTATTATGATATTATATAATATCAAGAATTGCTCATAAGCGCAAAATACCTGGGCGGGCAAGACGTTTATATCTTTTACGAATGCGCGTCTATTGCCTCTTGTTATATGAACCACATACCTGTATTCTGTATGCTTACCTATGTATATGCGAGTGTACTGCGTAGGTGATTGTTATTAAGAGAGATTAATTATCGTCCAGTATACATACAGTGCAACATAAATTTGTCAACTGTATCTATGCCATGTATAGGTGCATCCATACAAGTAGATATAACGCCATATATTCATATACATTTCCCTACCTACGTACATGAATATATATGTATACATACATACACGCGTGGGGCCAAATAAAAATATGTATGTACCTATATGTATGCGCGGTAAACCGAATGGCCCAAAGGCCAAGAAGGTAGGCAGTTAGGTAGGCCAAGGTGATATACATATTTATATCTATACTATATTACGCACAATACATAATATACAATATACATGTACATACACGTGTTGAAAATCATCACAGTATAATAGTACGTATACCCATCATCCGCGCGAATATAATATGATACATAGTACGTTGTAAGTGCGAGTATAATCACGCTGGTTGCAGATGAAAACGAAAAAATGGGAATCAAAACTGTGGGTCAATTTTCACCTATTCATTTATTTATTTATTTGTTCTCCGTAGTCGACTGTTTCTCAATTTGGGAAACAAATTTTACTATACGACTATACTATACTACGATAAACCGAGCGTCATCATGTATGTGTATACATACATGATACATACACATTATCCTGAAAAGTTGCGATCTAAGAATAGATGAAACCCGAAAACAGAAAACAAAAAACGGCTGCGAATGATAACAGTGAAAATGAGAACTTCAAATCTATTATAATTGCAATTATGATTATGATTATGATTATGATGATCGTCGTTGGTATTGCGTGGGTGCGGATGTGATTCCCGCGGGTGGTTTGCCTTACAGGTATACTCAATCCTATACCACACAGCTGCGTATCGGTATGCAGCATTGTATATGCGTGCGTATACAACGCTATACAGGTTATACAGGTATGTACCAAACCACATACATGCTTACCTCGCTCCCCGCTGCGGAGCGTCGGTGTCGGTTGGTAGGTTGTTCGGTGCGCGACGCGACGAGGCGGCGAACGCAGGTGCGCGCCCGCCAGTCTGTCGCCAGTCTCTTCCCCTCCCCCGCCCCCGCCCCCTCGCCTCACCGCCTTTCGCTTCGGTCACCTCCTCGACGCCGCCGACAGAGACTGCGGCACTGTTGACCCCCCGCACGCCTCGCCACAACAGGTAGTAAGGTAGGTAGGAAGGTAGGTAGGTAGGTATGGATAGACATAGGGTATAGGTACGCCAGGAGTACGTATGTATACACATACATAGGTACTGAATATAGGTATATGCATAGCTACATCCGCACATACGGAATGTTCACAACAATAAACATGGGCATACCAACATGTACTACATACTATGTACAAAAATTCAGGTGCAAAAAATAGATTGGACAAGAAAATGAAACCCCCCCCCAAAAAAAAAAAAAAAAAAAAAAAAAAAAAAAAAAAAAAAAAACCCCGAAGATAGGAACAGATGACGTATTTGATTCATCGAAATAAACATACGACGATATATTATCCGTGTACGTATATTATAATACAATAGTATAGAGGGCTTCGTTTTAAATTCATTTTATACTATACATATATAGTACGTGTATAGCCTCGGACTTATATCTACTGTGCTATAAAACGGAGATTCGAATTTCTGGATTATTATCGTTATCATTTTTATATTCATTATTATCTTCGTTGCATATCGAACAGCGAAAAATATTCTCCGTTCGAAATAGGCGCATTTATGTATACAAACATTACCTGTAGGTACAGATGCTGATGTGTATGTACATACGCACCTACGTATGGGATAGGCAGACCAAATAAAAGGGAGGAAAGTGGCGAAATCCGTTGTGCGAGATCGTCGAATTCCTTGTACAGTATTCGTCGAACGTAGAAGAAATACGACGAAAAAAATACCCAATTCAATATACCTATACCAGAGAGAACGAAATAAATAGAAATAAAATTTCATCGCGGAAACGTTGCCTCGTATACATATGCCTGTGTACGTGCGTATGTGTTATATACCTCCTAAATAATGTTTATATACATATACCTACAGTTGAAAACACACGATCAGCTGACACCTGTGCGGCACAGATTCCCTCTTGCGCGTTGCTGCATGCAGGTGTTTCAAACCTTTTAAAAGTACTGGTTTCGTTAATTGTAAATGGCAAAAGCACTCGAGCGGATAAACTCGACCTAGGTGAAAACACCTGCTAACTCTTCCCCGCCCCCGCCCCCATCTCCTTCCTCCTCCACCCAACGCTTATCCGCACTTCACCTGATTACACGCGCGTATGTATGTACCTATGTACCCAATCGAATTGTCGTGCGTGCACCTAATTATCGGATAATCATTCATTTAGTGATATTATTTTTCATTTTTTCTTCTCATATCGATCTATAGGAATTAACGCACCTAAAATGTCCTGAGTCACTACATACATCCATACATGTTGTGTATAATAGACATATTGTATATATATGATGATAGAGAATGATCAAAATCTGAAAAATATACTAAAAAAAAAAAAAACCTTTCAAAGAGTTTTCAACATTCGATATATACGTGAACTATTGTACACATACGATATACATCGTAAGCTTGAAAGAAAAAACAAAATTCCTGTCGTATAGGAAATAACAGAAAAAAAAGAGAGAGAGAAAAAAAAGAATTGACAAGTTTGAACTGCCACCGAATGACCCATATATAGGTATACCTATACATATGCATCGTGGCTATATAGGCGCCCTGCAGCACCGCAGGTGGTCTGCATGGGGGCTACCTATAACTATATATGACGTGCCCTACCGCCTTACAGTGAGCAACTGCATAAGGAGCAACAGAAGAAGGAGAAGAAGAAGAAGAAGTAGGAGCAAGAGCAGTAACGACTAACGCGTCTCGGATTTTCTACCGCGCCTCAATTTGAGTCGCCTCCTCGGCAATACACTTCTTACACCTGCATCGTAAGCCGACTGCATAGCATAACGGCTACCACTGACACCCCCCCCCCCCCCCCCCCCCCTTTCCGCCTCTCGCCCAGCTACACCGCGGTATGCCATGTAATGGCTGGGCAATGCGAAGGGAATATAAAACCCTGCGACGCAAGTACATATGATAGATGTATATTGTCAGTATGGAGGCGCCAAGAGACCGGAAATTTCGTATATCAATATTCATATTAGAAGGTGCTACATAAGACGTCTATAGTATAATATAAGCGAAGAAGTGCGAAAGAGAAACTATATAGCATGCAGCTACGACCCCACCTTACGATAATAATAATGATAACAATAAAGGTAGTATAGTTATTACAATTGACGTGAATTGATCATTTCCATAAACAACATATTAGTATGATAATAAATTGTTTGATTCGATCCTTAAGCGATGTCGCGATTATATGTACACATATATGGGGCATTCCATGACAACTTGATCAAGATCTGGCGGTCACATCTCAGATCGGTTCCGTGATTTATTGTACGCAAGTTCTTGTCGAAAAATACATACCCAATTTTTGTCAGATTTTTTTAACCCGTCGTATCCCCATATCGGAGATATGAATTTTTTTAATTATTAAAAAAAAACGCCATTTTCTAAAATCTGAACAAATTTGTAAAAATCTGATCAAATATAACAAAACGTTTAAGCACTGTTGAAACATGGGGATTTCATCAGAGCAAAAGTTAACGTCAACAATAAATTAGAAAAATATGTATAAAACTAATTGAAATGCATTTTGGACACATGGATGAACAAAAAAGTTGCGTATAATATGGGTCGAAAAAAGTATATCCTGAGTATTAACGGACGATGAATATAATACAAATTAGTTTTATTTATTTGTTCATATTTTTGAAATTTGATGTGATGAAATTTCCATGTTCTAATAGCGCTCGAACGTTTTGTTATATTTGATCAGATATTTCAAAATTTTTTCAGATTTTCGAAAATGTCGTTTTTCTTCTGTTTCAAAAATTCGTATCTCCGATCCGACGGGATAAAAGAATCTGAACAAAAATTGGGTATGTATTTTTCGACAAGAACTTGCGTAAAATAAATTATGGAGCAGATCTGAGATATGAACGCCGGATCTTGATCGAATTGTCATGGAATGCCCCATATATATAGCATATATAGGTATTGTATTGGTATGTAAACTGATAATTGGAGCGCGGGCGATATCAATATTTCACGTATGTGCATACATAGATGTAGGTGTGTACAGAAAGGTGGGAAGAGAAATAGAAGGAGAAAGAAGAAGAAAGAGAGATACGGATCTTCTCAGTCCGAGCTCGGAGAAGCTGCTTGCTACTACCACTATATCGAGGAGAAAAGAGGCTCCCACGATGGAGCCGCCACGCCGCGCCGTGAGTTCCTCTAGAAATCCCAGAGTCGTAGAAGTACAGGTATGTATGTATGTATGTGGTACAGATTGAGCTCAAAGCGGGGCTGGCGTAAGGTAAGCTCGGAGTACGAAATAAAATGAGGAAAAAACTGCGGGTTGTTGATATTGCTGTTGTTGTTATTTACGACTCGAGTTACAGAATGGCGATTTTTGTAGCGTGGCAGAAAACGTAACCGTGAAAAAATCGAATAAAAGAAGAGAAAAACTACGAGGCTTATATTAACCTCTAGATGAATAATTCACAAATTAGAATATATTATTTGAAGGTATTCACGAATCTATCATTATAGTATGCACTGGTTAGTATAGAAACGATAAAATACTTAATTTTTCATTGATTTTTTTTCATCTTTGTTTTGTTGGTGTTTGGTTTGGCTGTGTTTTTATCATTACGTCTAACCCCTCGCTGCTGTCGCTCTGTTACATATAGCCTGGCATAAGCGTACCCATATACCATACATAGGCGTAGATATAGAAATGTGTAGGTGTAGTATATCGTGGCAAGCGGACGGATGGACACCTGCACGCCTCTGATTGTATGTAAAGATCTACTCGAGTCCCGGCTTGAGCTTTGCGGCCCGCAACCAAGCGGCGCAGCAGCATCGGCAGCAAGTGGGGGCGAACAAACGCTGCGGCTGTATGTATGTACTACATACCTATAGCGCAACGCAACGGAGTGAAGCGAAGGAGATCCTCTCTCTCTCTCTCTCTCTCTCTCTCTCTCTCTCTCTCTCTCTCTTTCCTACTCACTCAGTCAGTTGCCTCGGCAAACCAGCTCGACTAAACCTCACAGCTAGGTGCCGCGGCGCCGTCGTGATTCAACTCGGTGCGCAGGTGTGCCGCAGACTGGCCGGCGCCTCCTTGGAATGTGCCCCTCCCCACCCCGCGTCGCCTCACCGCTTCGCGCGGTACCAAACCAAGCAGCAAGCTTATGCCTCTGCCTTTGCCTCGAAAGAGACAGAGAGAGCGAGAGAGAGAGAGAGAGAGAGGGTGGGAGGGAGAGAGAAAGGTAAGAAGAGAAAGATAGAATGAGAGAGACGGCAACGAGCGACATGGGGCCCCGATCGTCGCGTCGTCGAAACGCGGTCTTGCCTCTTGGCTCTTGGCTCTCGGCTACGTCACGTCCTCACGCCGGCAATCAGTGCAGCTGCCCAGCAACGAACGCGAACCGAGGAAAGAAGGCAGGCAGGCAGGCAGGCAGGCAGAGTCAGAGGCAGGGAAGCAACGCGCGGGGCAAACCGCCAACGCGTTCCCACGGGCCAACCCGACCAAAGCAGTATATAAGCGTGGTTAGAGTCGTCTGCCCCCGCGCGGTGCACTCGACACGACTTGACTGGACAGGGGACTGGACTGGACGTATCTACCTATATACTACCCATATCTTTGGTATATATATATATATGCAGCACCGTTAACAATTGAACATAACAAACTACGACAGAACGATTGAACAATCGGCTTTATCGAATTGTTTCTGCGCAATGTACCTTACTTGCCGAGAATTTGATCCCCAACGAAATTCTGCCGTCGAGATTCATCATTAAGTTATCACAGACGTCGGGTTAGTTAACACTGTGATTATAATAACCGAAATCTTTCCTAGCAAATTGCTGTTTCCAATCTGGGAGGATAAGCAAATCGCTCTTCCGACGCAGCAGCATGCATTCAGCTCTTATAAATTTATACTCTACTGGAAAGACAGCGCCTATACGTGCATATACATATATATATACATGTATAGAGATACGTAGTATATATGAAATACTACAACATGACAAAAACGTCCGGCGCAGAGCCATGGGAAAGAGCCGAAAAAGCTCTATGCATCGGAGAGTTCAAGTTCCGCGAAATTCTTTCACGCTTAGGTATAGTTATACACATACCTGCCCATAGGTGCATCGTGCATATAGGTATGCACTGATCTTGATCGTATATCATGCCGTTGTAGATTTAGAACCCGTGACGGAATTTCGTTCGTTCGTTCATTCATTCATTCATTTCTTTTTCTATCTATATCTATTTCCGTCTTTCTTTATCACTTATCTTTCTAGATTGACGTGAACGAGCACCTTACTCGTTGTCACGAAAATTCTTCTCTTTACTACATGATTCCACCCTCACAGCTCATACCGCTGCACACCTCGTGTTATAATCAATGTCAGACTACTTGTACTACATAGAACAGAGTTGGCGCAGTGAGAAAAGTGGGTTAACACGTTAGTAGGCATGTATACATAGTACATGGTTATATACGCGCCCATATAATATCTATGCACACGTGTATATTAGGAGATTTACATTACAGAGGCAACGGTTTACTTCATCCTCCCCCCCCGCCGCGCCCCGCATTCGCGTAAAGCATTATACCTACTATGCACAGATGCCGAAATTTTGCATTAACGAGAGAAGAAAAATAAATGAGAAAAATAGAAACGGTTAAATCCGTTGTCAAATCCTGTGCGCGAATTGTTCATTATGATGATGGCAAAAAAGATAGATGAAAGAGAAAAAAAAGGAAAAAAGAGCTGTATTAAGTCATACGGATATGGGTAGTTATAGGTATATAGATGGTACGTATGATACGAGGATTCGGTAAATGGTTAATTAATATTTGTTCAACGCCGTGCGAGAGTTGGAGACCGCGAACGATAAGTAAACACGTCACACCTATGCCAGCAAACAAGCGGTGTTCATCCGTCCTCTCGCTATACTATACTCCTGTGTAGGTAGAGTGTATATGTAATATGTATGTACTACCTTATACCTACCTCTATCTCGCGTGCGTGACTGCGTTAAGTTAAGTTGAGTTGAGTTGAGTTAAGAGGTCTAGATATTAAAAACAGATGACGTGAATTTTTTCGTCTTCGTCTCCCTCTTCTCCTTCTTTCTTAGTACACAGCGGCGGTTTGTACAGCTGTGCAAATATACCTAAACCGATGCGCAATCTTTTATATTATTAGGCCCAGGTACGTACGTATGTATATATACGGGGTATGTACACATACCTTGCGCGACTTTTAACTCTACGTCTGCGCGTGTGATAATATCAATATTATTACTTGATACAACAAGTGATTTTCTTTCTACACAGTAAACCTCGTATATCGTTACTACATACCCTTGTATATTGATATCTCATATCTCTTCATTGAATTCCTGATTCCACGAACATGTGTACATATATGAATACAATTTATACGCGTCATGTAAGTATACTTATGCTCGGCTAGCTCCGTCTTTAACGCGTATTATGGCACATTATAACAACCATTATACTTACAGTGCAATAAGCTCCGGACGTTCACGCCCCGACATCGATAAGATATAAACCGTGTATATTATGGAGGAAACCGTCAATGTGTATCTATGTATATACCTACAGTATGTAGATTGCGGCACAGGCATGAGCAATTAATACTATATTCACACTCAGTATTAGCGGTTGGCCGTGTGAACGATGAATCCTCAAAGTTTACCTACGTTCGATCGTATGTAAACTTTGAGGAACGAATATATTCAATGGACAGGAATGAATACACGTTAAACGCGCGCGATTCCGACTATACCTACCTACTTCTGCCTATACACAACATCCGAAGTAACGCGACCGCGACGAGGACGAGGATGACGCGTCACAGTTTGTGGCTTTGCAAGCACGACATATTGTATACCTAGGCATACATGCATAGGTACACGTATAGGAACTATACGGATGGTATATATATATGAAACGAGGGAAGAAGGAAGGAAGGGTGGGTTCGTTCAGGCCAAAGGCTCAAACTCCGAGCTGTTCAACTCTCAGAGCCGCCTAGCTAGCTCACACGTGCGCCGTGCACGTGCACTCCGAACCAGAGCCTCTACTAGCCTCTGGCACGTAATCACGAATGCCAAGATACACCACTGCACGCTCGAAATAATCCTCCTGCCCATGCCATGCCGCGCTCAGACTATACTTCGCTATACCATGTATTATAATATAAACTATCACCGCAGCTGTATAAAATTTGTCGATAAATTTTTTACATTCATTTCTCATCCTGTACACGATCTTGGATACAGTGACGAATGAATAGATGGAACGAAAATAGGAACTAAATCAGATGAAATCAAGAGAGCAGGGTACAAAACTATTCAGACAATCGTGATATCTATCGTCGTATGTGCGCATATACTATACACAGCGCATTTTCTTTATATACCTCGTCGTGTCGCTGAGCAGCCACGCTCAAATACCTTCGATACTTGAATAGAATAATAGCCCACATACCTACGTTGCACATACCTATATAGATACACGCGCGTACGTACGTTAGATACCTAGTTTCGTGTGGTGTAAGCCATTAGAGCGAGTCAGAGATAGGCGCGCAGCTGCCTCGTAAAGTGATCTGAACTTTAAATTGGTTCGAATTTGTCGCTGTACTGCTGCGGCAGCAACAGTTATACACAGTTAGTAGGTACATACTGTATACGCATGTATAGGTGCGACAATCGAAAAAACGAGTCGAAAATGAAGCTCAAAAATCATACATACGTATGTGCGTGCATAATATACTTTATACGGAGCTAAATAATTGTATACTTAAGTATGTATGAACAGGATATGTAGCACATACAGGTACACGCACGAAGAAAAAGAAACGGACAATAAAAACAATTCGCATTACCTATCTCTGCACGTTATTATTTACGTATATATAATATGATCTAGGTGTATGTATATATATAACGAGAAAACCACTGTGATTATTATCACAGTAGTGAAGGATGCGGCTTGAGGTGGAAACGGGCGATGCGATGGGACAGGAAGCCTGCGATTAGCCGACGGCTGGCTGGGTCGCCGTCGAGTATGCGTAGGTACCTATAGTATATAATATGTACTACATATATAACGACATCGCCACAGCTGCAGCGCGTACCGAGAGTTGTAACACGCTACATGGATTACTTTTATAACGGGGGTATCGGTGGAATTTGGCTCGCCCGAAAACCGCGTGCTATACCGCCTCGTCGCGATTGCGGGTAATAAATATGAAGAAACAAAAAATAGGAACGCGAATACCGCGGCATGCCGGAACGATATCAATATAATGCGTCACATAGTTTCAATGAATTAATCACGCCCAAATATATGGCATTGATACAGGTATGAATGTACGTGTGTATGTACTTGTTATCACTAGATCTCAGAATTCGAATTATACGATACCCAGGTGTCTCCGATGGATCAGCTGTATGCACTCGATACGCACTCCACACAGAGATTCGTATTCATTCGTCTTACGCCACCACCGCCGCAAGCGCGATCATTCCGCTGCTGGTTATCAGATTTTTTATTCACGTTCTGATAAATCGTCAATGAATATCTGTTTGTGTACGATCTCGTCACGGGCCGAATAGTGCAAGTGCACCAAACACATTAGATATAATACCCGCGTATGTATGTATGTATGTATGTATGTATGTATGTATGTACCTGCGATATACTTTAATCGTACGAGAGCACTCGCGAACGCGCATGACACAGATAATAATTCTGGTATTGCCGCAAAGAATCTATGGACACATGTACTATCTATCGGGCCGTGAAATCGAGATCCCTGAGTTTGAACTCATATAGGAACGACGATATAATCTATAAATGTAGTGGGTGACTGCTCATGATTGATCAGAAGTTATAGGTATATATACATACGTACATATATACATATAATGTAGGTATTTGAGGTACTCAGACAGGTGAAGGTCTACAACCTGCAGTATATATATTAAATCACATTTTTTATATACACCGCAGCCCTAACGTAGATATACATGCGTGTATACACACACACACACGCATATATATCCATATTTCTCACGAGTTCACACAAGACGCAACGGGACTGCCCAATGTTTTATCACTATTACTATACATGTCTACGTATTAACGATCGGATACGATCTTTGATATTAGTATCACGAACTATAGAGACGCCGCGCCGCCGCCTATATATGCTATATACCTATACCTATGTATAGAGGTGTATATATTATACACCGTGTGGTAAACGTTGAATGAATCATTCATAAATCGGTGTTTAATAATCATTTATATAGGTATACCTATAGTATATATAATACCTGTGACAATTATAATATGTCCATAATGTGAAGCTATTTATCGACCATTCAATTCATTCATAAAACTAAACTCACTTATTCTACACATATTATACAACGAAGTATATAGCATGAAATAACTTCTTCGATATACTCTCACAATGATATTAATAATAATAATAATAACAACAACAATGAAAAGAAAAGGAAAGAAGGGAGAAAAATATGCATCGTATTTTAGGTGTCGGTTCGGCTGAACAAGCATGTACATGTGCGTACGCATAGGTATCTACACCGGCGATGTAGATGTAGCATACAAAGGTATATGAACTCATTCCACTTTAGATGAAACTGGGAAACACGGTTATTATAGTATTTCTTTGCAGGATGAGGAGGTTTTATGTATAGCGGTGAATAGTGAATGGTGATGGTGCATGGTCAGCGTATATACAACGCAACGCGACGAGGGTGTCCTCGTCGATTGCAACTCGCCAGTGGCCAGTGGCTGTGGCGCCGGCGGACGTTCGAGATAATTATTCCCCCTCTGCATTTCCCTGCACTCGCTGACTGTGCCTCTTCTCCTCCTTCTTCATTTACACAAACGCTATGCACGAAGACCCCTCGGGGTATCGAACTACTGCACCCCCGCCGACTATGGCAATGAATTAAAAAGCTTTCTAGCTCTCGTTCGCTGGCTGTTTCCATGTCCTCGCTCATACGAGTTGGACATCTTTTTATTTCGTTGGAAAAGATAAAACCCTCATAAAAATCGTTGCAATTTTTCCTTCCAATCAATTATTGTTTCCAACGATACGAAAAAAGTGAATCCTCGAGCTCGACTTCATCCCTGTATAACGAGCTACGCATGTATGTCTGTATGTACGTACGTACGTACGGGAGTAAGTAATGGATAAAAATCGTGAAAGTCAACAGCGATTGCGCTGCGCCGTACGGCGCACCATGCGCGCAACGCGAGCTGCTCGTTGAAGAGCAAGAGCTGAGTTCCCAAGGCGGGGTGCGGCGTTAACGCGTTTGTTGGCGAGAGGAGTGGCGGGGAAGAAAACGACGAGTGGAGGGGGTAGACGGTTATATAAGCCCGAAGGTGAGGGGCGGAGGCTAGTCGACTTCGATCTGCGGTCGTAGTGGGTGTAGTTGAAATATCATATCGCTGTTCGTTTTGTTGATAAAAGATAGAAAAGAAAGAAAAAAACAAAAAAACAACAACAACAACGACCGGGCATTTACAAACGAAATAATTTTACTGTCTTATTTCTCATATACATACATATATATATATATATATACGTATATATATACAAACACATACCACATATATATCTATAAATATATATACAATCAGCTATAAACCCACATTCTTATATCACAATCTCCATAGTTGTGTGTAAACACATAAGTTTATGCGTGTACAGTGTGTGTGCGTGTCTTTCTTTTGTTTTGCAAAGTTAAAAAAAATTACGTAATATTAAAAATTGAAGAAAGCAGAAGGAGAAGAAAGAAGAAATCTACAGTGAACAGAGGTAAAACAATTACCCGAAAAGTGTGACGATAATAATAATAATATTGATACTCGAAAGATCATCGTCACGATTGACGGGAAATAACAGAGAGAGAGGAAAAGAGACACGGATCATTACAGTGCAAAGGATATCACGTTATCTATTCTGAGTATATACATATATATATACACATATATACATATGTATCTCTAATAGAAATCGAGTGAAGGTAAATTGAATGAAAAAAGTGGTTTCTCGTATAATAAACTACACACAGTTGAGCCCATAGTTCGTTTCGTCAGTGTTTAATGTACTAAAAATAGCCCGCGCGGGGATTCATACCACTGTGTGTAATATATACTCACACACAGATACAGACACAGATGTATGTGTATATACTTTGGATGTATATACACGTATTTTAGAACGCTGAGAAATCAATACCGACTACTCGGTAGGTGTATATCTAGTGGCGATCGGAGAGGAGTGAAGGAATAAGGATAAAAGTAAGAACGAGGAAAGGAGTAGTAAAAGGATAAAAGTAGCGAGGAAACAGACGCAGCGAAGATCGCGGGGGAATAAGAAGAGTGAGAAACAGAGAAGAAGAAAAGTGAGGAAAAGGAGAGGGGGGGAGGGAGAAGAAGAAGAAGGACGAAGGAGAAAAAATGAAGGCAATGGTGGTGAGTCCGGTGGGAGGAAGAGTACCGCCGACGCGAGGTGTTCTGCACAATGGTTTGGGATTGAATGGAGGAGGAAATGTCGGAGTAGGTGAAGTAGGGGGTGTAGGAAACCGGCGAGATATGGAGGCAGAAGAAGTAGCGGCGTATTTGACGAAATTGAGATCGCTGGTGCCGGATATGCCGAGGAAGAGGAAATTATCGAAGCTTGAAGTTATACAGAGGGTCATAGAGTACATATGTGATTTACAAACGACTTTGGAGGAGACCAACGCACCGAGCATGGACAAAACTAAAACTTCATCTACCTCTACCTCTATCTCTACCACGTCCACTACCTCCACCTCGCAAATCGTTAACAATGATAATAGTCATAACAACAATTGCAATATCCTGCAGCAACAACAGCAAAGACAGCCGTTGAATCCTCACCTCAATTCTACCTCGTCGTCCGCGTCGATGGCTGATAACAACGATATAACCTCATCGACGACAAACAACATCGTTACAACAACGAACAATGAAGTATCTTCGTTACTGCCTTCTGCCTATCAACGGTGACGGAATAATAAATAAATAAATATTCCTTTATTTATTTATTACATCTATCTATTTATCTATCTATCTATCTATCTATCTAATCTACCTAATCTACCTATATCTGTATGTTATAATCTATCTGAAGGCGTGTAAGCTGGAAACATATTCTCACAAACAGACAAAAACAAAACGAACAAACAGGATGCAAATAGTGTGAATAATTGTCATGTTTACGGATAAGGGATATTTTATTGTAAATATTGTATATATGCTAGATATCATAGTATATTATTATATTAAATATTACTCATCGTCATTCCTATGAAAAATATACTAACTCATAAGAAAGAAAACAAGAAAATTGAATTTAGAATATAGGTATACATCAGTCAGTTCTTTTTTTTTTCTCTCTCTTTATGCACAAAATTACCCGAAACATAAATAATAATAATAATAATAATAATAATAATAATATAATGATGATAATAATACATTAACATGTATATATAGATATATATATATATATATATGTATACTATATTTATGCCTAAGGATTTTAATTGTGAGATATATATACATAGGATATAGGATTCTACTTATGATTTCACGTTATAGCAGTAAAATAAAATTTCTTACTTCCATTCCCAAATTTATACAATTTATTATGATCATCATTATTATTGTTGTTATTATTATTATTGCTGGATATAAATTTACGTTATGTTGATTTCATTATTATTATTATTCGTAATATTATTGAATTATTATCGTTATTATTATTATTATCATTCTCTTCCTTCTCGTTGAGAAAAACAAATGATGATAATATTTAGCATGTTTTCATTTTCTTTTATTTTCAATTTTCCTTTGTTGGTTTTAGTCTTTAATCTTCATTTGCCTGTTTTTGGAAATCTTTATCATGACCGTTATTGACTCTTTATAATTTTATTTTAACGTTTTAAGATATACTATATATATATATATATATGTGTGTGTGTGTATATACCTATACCTACTATGATTATCTACGTATGTATGCATGCGGGTATGTATGTATGTATGTATTGTTTAATTGATCATTTGAAGAAAAAGAAACATTATTATTATTATTATTATTATTATTATTATTATTATTATTACCTATGTCTAGCAAACTATATTCTATAATAATATTGTATATTTACAAAGACTGAGATATAAAAGAGAAAAGAGATAAATATTATATAAATATATATATAGTATATATACATATATATACATACCTATATAGTATAAAATTAAGTAATTGAAAACCAACTTGTAAATATTATTATTATTATTACGCGAAAAGCAAAGCGATTATATTATAATTATATTATTTGTGAAATCTAATCAGCGCGTCGAATAAAATAATAAAATAATAAAATGATGAAATAAAATAAAATGGAATCGTATACCCAAAAATTCATTGCTGTCATAATAACGTGTGACGTATACGCATATTATGTAGTAAATACCTATCTCCACCCTAGAATCTTCGACTATTACCGTTATTATTAGAATAAATTGTCGAAAAAAAGGAAAAACAACTAAAAACCATTTAATAGGTAGTTGTTTTTTTTTTGTTTCGTAATTCTTTTTTTCACAGGTTTCAGAGGCAGTAATTAACGATCGCCGGTATAAGTTGTGTGTGCCTATGTATGTATATTTTGAGATACAGCTGCACGCGCGCAGCCCCCGTGGATTGATGTGGGGCTCGTATTGATCCCCGAAGTTTTGAGTCGCGTGCGCGTCGAGCAGCCGGGTCCTTCGGAGTGTTCGGTCTCTTGGGGGAATTTGGGATTGAGGGCTCGATCCTCGAACGGGGCTTGGGAACGCGGGGGCGGTTTGGTTTCCACGCGTGTAATAAAGCACAGGGCGAGGAGAGAACGGAGATGGAGGTACGGAGGCCACCACCCTATTCGCCTCACCCCACGTGTACATATACCTACCCTCCCCGCCCGAACCGCACCACTTCGGGACCGCTTCAACCTACCTACCAACTACTACTCCTTCTTCAACTTATTCTCCACTCCGCTATACGTATTCACATACACCTATATATACTTATGTAGAAGTGCATATAGCTATATGTACACCCGGGGGGTTTGTGTCGATTGCGAGAGAGGGAAGCAAAGGACCATGCCCCGCCGTCCTCGTTCATAAACTTTTCGCATCATGCACGCATGCATGTGTATATACATACATACGATACGTAGGTGTGGTAAATAGGTGTGTATTATACACTCATGTATAGTACACAATGTATGTAGTACGTATGATTGCTAAAAAATCAATTTTTTCCCATATTTGCACTTTACTGTATAATAAATATACAGATAACATGTATATACATATCTCGCAAATCCTCGCAATGTTCAATATATATATATATATATGTATATGCATATATGAGGTAGCCCAAATGAACGTGAATAAAATCTGACCCCGAACTTCGCTGAGTTGGATCCCAATTTTTTCCCTTGTAGTACTCAGCAGAAGGAACAATTTCTGATTTTTCTTAGATTTTACGTAATTCTCGTTCGAGTGCAGCAATTTTATGGAGTATTTTCATGGAATCAATATAACTCGAAAACGTCACCCTTGATCGCGAAATCACAAACGGAAAAAGTGTTGTTATTTCTTCGGTTGGCGGAAAATATTTTTTATCGAAATGTCGGAGCATCCTAAAGTCGTTGTTTTTAACGGAAAACGCACGAAAATAAATTTTTCTCGAAAACTTCGGTTTCAAAAAATTCGAAACTTTTTGTGAATATTCTTTCACTGAACAGAAAACTTTTTGGCAGAGTGTCAAAAAATGGCTATGGCCTTTGTTTGGAAGCTAGGCTTCTTTTTGCTCATCAATGTTCATTTTATCAGAGGAGAATGAATCGATTCAATTAATTAATTATTAATTTTATCCGATCTAATTCATCCCTCTTTACTGAATTATTTCAAATTCTGTAATTTCCTTCATTCCATCCGACAAAATGAACATCGATGAGTAAAAAGAAGCGTGGCTCCCAAACGAAGGCCTTAGCCATTTTTCGACACTATACCAAAAAGTGTTCTTTTCATTGAAATAAAATCATTAAAAAGTTTCAAATTTGTTGAAATCAGAGTTTTCGAGGAAAAATGGATTTTTGTGCGTTTTCCGTTGAAAACAACTACTTGGGATGGTCCGACAATTCGATAACAAATATTATCCTCTATCTAAAGAAAAAACGAAACTCTTTTCCATTTGCGACTTCGCGGTATATTGATTTCATGAAAATACTCCACAGAATTGCTGCATAATTCAAACGGCAAATACGAAAAACCTGAAACAAAATCAGAAAATGTTCCTCTTGCGGAGTACTAAAAGGGAAAAAATTAGGAACCGACTCACAATCAGCGGAGGTCGGTGTCAGACTTTGTTCACGTTTATTTGAACTACGCCATATGCATATGTATACATATCATTTCAGATCTCTGCCCATAGTAACAATTCAGGTATAGTCTAGATTACTCATGTGATTGAATTGTGGGACGGGGAAATTTTAGTACATGCAATTGATCAGGTACGCGGTATAATGGAATTATTGATCAGTTTGTACAATTTCTGTTATTGATTTGAATAGCATTTCGTCGTTTGATCATTATATTTCTTTCGGGAAATTGAGCTCGTTGTTATTGCACGTACCTACGCGGGAATCAATATTCGAATCCGTTGAAACAATTGAAATACATAATAGCAAAACGATAATATGTGAATAGATCCAAAAGAGCACATCTGACAATGAGCTGCTCCTGTATTACACACACTTGATTCTCGTTCATGCATGTTTGGTTGCAGAATATGAGGGACGCAGTATAAAATCTTTCTTTTTCTCACCCATTTATTCATCACGTATGGATATATGTCATATATGCATTCATATTCGTGCATGCATGCATACAACATCAGAAGGTTCACCTACATCAGAAAGATATTGGTATTGAATAATTTATTTTTATTTTTCCGTTTATTTGTTAATAACCGCGAATCACATATTTCAAATGGATAATCATTTTTATTATACAACGGTGACGGATATACGTATGTATGTATTACATACATATGTATGTACATACATACATATGTATGTACATACATACATGCATACTGTCAACGATTTAATAATCATATTCTTACAAGATATAGAAAACAAACAAGATAGAATAAAAATTAACAATAATTATAATTATATTGATAATAATAATGTTATCAATATTATAAACGTATCTTTTTTCCTCCCTCCACGCATATTTACTAATAATTGTTTAAATAATCGTTGGGATATTCATAAAAGTGAATGACAAAAAAAGACAAGAAAAAAAACTTGTGTGTAACATACTTTTTATTCCTGGATGGTACGACTTCTCTACGTAGTACCGCTTAGCGGTTTGGTGGGGCATCAGTCGAGATAGAAACTGAGATTATATGAATTGATGCAAAAAATGAGAAAAACCGATTCTGACTAAAAATGAAATTTGCCATCCTTTCGGAGCTAGTTTGTGCCGACTGAGAAAAGAAACAAAAATGTAGAAGTACACACACACTGATAATTTTGTTCAAAATTCATTTATAGTAATAAAAAATATGATTGATATTAATATTAAAAATATCGTTGTAATGCAACATTAAAAGTTATGAAGGAAAAAGAGAATTGGAGAATAAAAAAAAAAAAAAAAAAAGAACGACAAAATGAATAAAACACACATTCGAAAGTAAACCGATTTTTAAGTGACTAGCTGAAAATACGGTCTGTTATCTTTTCTTTATTTATCAGTTAATTTTTCTTTTTTCAATCATTCTAAATTTGTAAGATAAGTTTTAATCGCTTCTCTGTCCCTGGCAAGCCACGCTGCGTTAAGTCTGATAGTTTCAACGCTTTGTTGAACAGTTCTTTCGGTTCCCGGTGTCGGATGATCTTGGAAAAATTGTTCAACCTCCACAGCGTTTTCTTCGGTAGCGAAATTTTCTGTAGTAAATTTGACTAGTCTAGAAAGAAGGAACCCTCCTTCGTAACGATCCATTAAAACCTTCCAATTATCTTTGAAAAATTGCCAAGCGAGTATTCTTCCCTTATATGTCATCGCGACAGACATAATAACGAAGACGGTATCTTGCGCTCGGACTTCGCTACTCATAGCAAACTCCAAAACTGTTTTCAATAATGCTTCGTCCTTTATTGCTCCTAAAGCCCGGGATATCCTGTCTTTTTCTTCGTGCAAATCTGCCTCTCTATAGAGCTTCAACATCGTAGCGTAAGTATCGGCACCGCCGTCGGAAAGCACAGCTCTGTAGACCAGACTGCGTAAATCTGCTGCGAGGATCTTTACCCCGGATACATGAGCTTCGAAACGTTCTTTGGCCTCCTCTATTGTTTCCTGGTCATTTAATGCTGCTAGGCGACCAAGAACCAGAGATCTCAGAAGCGTGTCCAAGTGACTTTCAGAAGGTTTCGGATCCCACCCTAATTTATTGCCTATATCTTTCATCAACGAACGCCCAAAGGCTTTGAATGAATCTTCGTAATCAACGTGGGATAATAAAACGCTTAATTTCCCTAAACTGTTTACGATACTTGACCATACCGTGTAATTATCCTCTTCTTGGAAGGCGTACATGAGTCTTAAAACATCGACTGTTGAGGCGTGGCCAGCCTGCACCATTGCAAAAAGATCATCAAGTAATCCTAATCTATCGAGGGGCGGGAGCGTGCGATTTTTAACTGCTGGGAGGAGCAGAGACAGAGCTTCAGGGCTGTAACGTGTTCTATAAAATCCAATCGTTCCTGGGTTGATTTTTACCCATGCGTCTTCAGCGACGTCTTCAAGAACTATTTCTTTACATTCTTTATCCATAACTGTACTAAATGCCACAGATTTAGGGGCTCCAGATGTACTAACGCTCACTGGAATCATCCACAAACTGTTTTCAACATCTTTTGAACCGTCGGCCAAAAATCTTTCTTGTGAAAGTGAGAGAACTCGGTTCCCTCCATCTTGGCGCTGGTCGACCTGCAATTTAGTTTGCAAAGAGCTATTTTTGGAAATATTTAAAAATAACACTTCAAATGACTGAAAATATTAAATCTTCCAAATTTAAAGCCCTGGATTCTGATAGCATATGCAAAATTAACAAAAATTGACTCAAATCTGCCAGAATTGATTATTAATCGGTAAAAAACGTACCTTGAGGACTGGGAATCCTTGCTGTTTAGTCCAAGTGGACATAACAGCGCCTACAGGTTTGCTGCTAGCTTCTTCAAGAGCGGCCCAAAGGTCTTCGGTGAGAGCATTGGAGTAGGAATGTCTTTTTAGATAAAGACTCATTCCCTTTCTGAAATCTTCGTCACCAATGTAACTGTGGAGCATTCTTATAACGCTGGCGCCTTTATTGTAAGAGATATCATCGAAAATTTCATCAATTTCCGAAGGATGACCGACGGGAACCTCTATGGGATGGCTGTTCTTGAGAGCGTCAAGTTCCAGAGCTTTTATATAAGTATCGGTAACAAATTGAGTCCATATATCATACTCGGGAAATAAATGTGCGACGCAAAGGAATTCAACGAAAGAAGCGTATCCTTCGTTTAGCCATAAATGCGTCCACCATTCCATGGTAACTAAATTCCCAAACCACTGATGAGCCAATTCATGTCCTACGACTAAAGCTATCCATTGTTTTCTAACTGCGGATGTATTCTGGGGATCGACGAGTAAGCAGGTTTCTCTGTAAGTTACTAGTCCCCAGTTTTCCATTGCTCCTGCGGAAAAATCTGCGATCGCTATTAGATCCATTTTAGGTAGAGGGTAGGCGATGCCGAAATAGGTATTGTAATAGGGTAAAACTTTGGTCGCTACTTCGAGCGCGAATTGTCCCTGCTCTTTTTTCCCCTTCGGTGTATATACCCGTACCAATACTCCATCGCTGGATTTTCCTTCGACAAAGTCATACTCCCCCACAACTACCGCTACCAAGTATGTAGACATTATTGGAGTTTTGTCGAATCGTAATACCCTGAATTCTCCTTCCATAGATTCTGAACTAACTGGCTGTAAGTAAAAAGAAACATGAGATTTTTCAAGGAAAACAGAGACGATGAGAAATCATTCAAATTATATAGAGGAACAAACGACAGGCACTGTTTTACCATATTGGATAAAGCGACGCGGTCCTGAGGTACGGCAAGAGTAATGTTGAAAGTAGCTTTTATGGCGGGTTCATCCCAACAGGGAAAGCAGCGCCTGGCGTCTGTGGCCTCGAATTGGGTGACTGCGGCGTACTGATCCTGGCCATTGGATCTGGAACGACGTTATTTTTTATTATAAATAAATGTCTGAACGATTATTCACCATATTGAAGAGGCCGGTTAAATCGTGAGGAATGCAAAGAGTCAGAGAAAATGAAGCTTTTATAGCCGGCTCGTCCCAACATGGAAATAGCCTTCTAGCCGAACATGGGCAAAGAAAAGTAACCGCGTTGTAGGCGACGGTGTTATACTTTCTGGAATGCATTTCATCGAAAAAAATAGGAAAAAGATTGATTTGGGGATCTGTTTCACAATTTGAGTAAAAGCAAGATACTCGATCTATTTACCCGGTATATTTGCTGCGATAAAATCCCTTCATCTTGTCATTTATTTCTCCGTTAAATACGAAGCTGATAAATCCAACTTTTTCGCCGACCGGAAGTTTCTTGGGAAACAATAAAGTCGCGGTTTCTTCAGGGATAGATAACTGGATATCGCTTGCGACGATTGTACTTCCATCTTTTCCATGAAATTCCACACTTTTTATATCAATATCCAAAGAATTCAGTACTACGACGTCCGTAGATTGTATGACCTATTTATGGCGGTATTAATAACTGTAATTCATTATGCATTCATATTATCAGGATGGCTAGGAACTCAACCATCGGAAATAGGATATTTTACAAGGAAAATGGTGAGTAGAAAAAGAATAAAGGATCAAAAACTTAAGAATTTGTTTTCGATTTAGTGAGAAAAAATAAAAATTTCAATGATTCAAACTTACCTTTGAATAATAAGTGGAGGATGAAACACAAAAATTTTCACAGAAACAAAAAGCTTGATAAGAAACATATTTTTTTATGTTAGTAGCCGTTTAAGAAATTTAAGAAAGAAAATGTGTGTTAAAAATTGTATCGGTTATAAATTAAATACGGCTGCGTCGCAGAAATAAATTGGTAAAAAATCAGTGATGAATAATCAATAATGATAGTAGTACTACATAAATGGAGAAAGAAAGCAGCTCAGTTTTCTAACCTAACAAGTTTTAAGAATTTCACTCCAAAATGTATGTATGTCATCGTATAATAAGCACGTGCAGCATATGGAATGATGAGGGTGAGGGAATCGTATTCATTTATTGATAGGGATTGAGGAAAATAAATGAAAGGATTATAATAACGAATAAATAAGTAACTAAATATATGTAGAAAAAGAGTAGGCTTACATCGATGTGGACGTTTTCCTTCCCGTTGAATGTGAATTTAGCTAAATCCGGTGTAAGAGAAATGTCATAGTGGTAAGGGCGTACATCATTTGGTAAACGGCGAAAAGATTTTTTCTGTTCCGCAGGCATAACGGCGGTTATATTTTGTTGGAAATATTCGAAATTATTTGTAGAATTAGATATCGATCTTATTGAATGGTTCGTTAGATATTTGCCGTCAATAAATTCTCCGATAACTGCAACGGTACTATTCGTTATTCCTACGCCACGACCGCGTTTTACAAACAGCTGCAACAAACTACTACTATTACTACTTCCACTAGCGCCACTACCACAACAACAACTCAAACTTCCACTTCCACCTTTCTCTATCCTGTTCGGATTGTTCCGTTGCCACGATCGCGATCCTGGATCTCCCGTCTCTTTATGCAGTCTCACTGCGACGCGGCGAACACCACGAACATTACTAATACTACTGCAAACTCTGTGTAACATAACAATGCGCGAAAACATGACGCGCGGAACGGCAACGGTACTCGAGTGACGCCGCGCGGAATTATGGGAGAAATCAAAATCAAAACCACGTATCGTATGAAATGGCTAGAGTCCCGTATCTACAATCCGAATCAAAACCGAAAACCAAGTAAATGCAGGGCGGCGCTCCTCTTTCTTGGTTGTGTTACTTTCGATTGTTGTATTTGAATGACTCTGATGCAAAGTTGAAATTTGATGCTAATATGGAATACAGCAGAATGAAATCATTCAGAAAATGACCACAGTCCCATACTACGTTGAATCAAAATCCCCGGCGGATGATCGCCTTTTTTTCGTTCAATTGCTATTCAATTTCGAATTCAAAATGCAAACAAAAAGTTCGAATGATCGTTTCTATGTAATAGAAAAAAATTTAGTGAATCCATTTTCGTCCCCTCCAATAATTATAGATTTAACAGTTCAATGACCAATTTTTTATTTATTGAAGAAAGAAATAGAATAAAAAAATAAACAAAAACCAAATAGATACAATACGTCATAAGATCGATCGATATTCAACGTATTATAAAATGAATCTAGTTACATATCTATTATCTACATACCTATAGCATACCTAAAAGGAATTGGAATGATGATGAATGATGTTGATGAAATTTATACAAATTTATTACAAAGTCACATTTATTAGTTTTTAGCTCAGCTAGTATCTCAGCGTCATGAATAATATAAACCTCGATTACTATATACATTGTTCTACCTTTTCTTATACGCCTTTGATAATTCTGTCCATAAACAATAAAAATACAAATGAAAATAATCATAATCATATTGTTTTAATATTTTACTCTTCTATTATTCGTTTCTTTTTTTCATAATACTAATATTATTTTCGTTTTTTGTTTTGTTATTTTTTTCTATTTTTTATTCTTTTCGTTCCTCCATGTATACCTACGATATATAATATATGTGTGCTGAAAATCGGTATAAATGTAAACTACTAAAGGGATGTAAGGAAGGGAGGGTACAGGATATTATTTAGATTAATAATAATAATAATAATAATAATGATAATAATAATATTATCGTATTATTAGTCGACAACATACCATATTTTTCTCCTAAATTGTTATCATCGTAACTTGGATCAAATTTCCGAAGACATGTAACTCTTTTATAGGCGGTACTAATAGTTAACCAATAAATTATTTATTTAAATAATTAATCAAATAATTATTAAATTCAAGGCATAACTGCCACGTCAATATTATATAGAAAGACTATCTCTGATGAACGAAAAAAAAATCCTAAAAATATATGATATAAGAAATAAAGCATACCACAGGCGAAAAAAGATTGAAAAACAAAACCAGAAAAAAATTGCGTTACAAATCCTCCTATGTATCATATGAATTAATAATAATGGTCTCTCCTTTCAATTATTCATTTATTTATTCATTTCTCTTTTTCTAAGATTGTATAATAATATTATTATTTATTCGTTTAATTATTCTTTTTTATTATTAGGTAATATTATTTATTATATTCTCGCTACTAGTCATCGATATAGCTCATCATCCCTTTCTCTCAATAATATGTATAATAATTATTAATTCCATTACGAATTCGGGATGACGGCTGATTTTTATTTATGTTTTTTTGTATTTACTTTTGATTGGTGTCAGTCTAAAGCTATTTTATTATTTTGGACGAAGTGCGAGGATGGGACGTGCGTGCTTTAATTGCTTACTTGCTTGCTTCCTAAGATCCAGCGTGCATTTCTTCAATTTTTCGTATTCTTTTCGTTTTCAAATTCAATTTAAAAAAGAAATAAAAGAATAAAAAGACAATTAATTCAAAGATAAACTTTTCCTATTTTCGCCTCATCATGTTATTATTCATTTAGTATTATTTTATTATTCATGTTCGCTCTGCTTTTAAGGTGCTATTAAAGACGCGTGAAATCTTCATTGTTGAACATTGTTAAATGCATTGTTACCCATTGTTGAATGCAGTCAGTCTTTAATAGCTATTAAGGCCATGCGATAGCAACCCGCCGGGGGGGGGGGGGGGGGGGGGGGGGGCAAGGATTTTGCATTTCAACTCTAAAGGGACAAATTCAACTATTCAAAAAACCAAATTAGTGGAAATCCTTTTATCCTTTACTGGGCTGGTAGCTCACTTGGAAAATGAGCATTTTCACGTTGTAAAACATTTTAATGAATTTTATAAAGTTTTAAGCGTGATACAGATAAAAATGTCTGCCAATGTGACTGAATACCGATTTTTAATTATTACAGCAATTTGGTTACTTGTCCGTCCGATTTTCCGTCAGAGCTACATGCCCAGGCACCACAGGCTTCTATATAATTATTCTCTGAGACACAAAATTTCCGAAATAACTTTTCAAGTTGGAACAAAGAAATATTCGGGAAAAGTACCATTCAATACGCCGCCGTAATGCTTCTAGGCCGCTCTCATCAGCGAGTCGTTTAGTTTATAGATATCCCGCAGTTTCCGGCAACATAGCGCTCGCCAGTCCGCGTCAATTTGAACAATCTTTCAGGCACCGAATTGTATGTTCCGGGTGTTTAATCAGCAGCTCGTATCAAATTAAACATGACACATGCTCACCCAACTAGTTATTTTATTTCTGGATGAACGCTATATTATTGGAAGATTCTTATTACAGAATAAAAATTTAATATAGTAAGCTTGTTATACGGTATTATTGGCCTGTATCACTGTTAGTGAAGGTATATTACTTTAGATCATACTGAATTCTTCGATGCAATGGCAATATTACACCATTGCCCATTAAAAAAATTGACTCTATTTCATATTTCATTTAAAGTAGCAGCATCAGCGTCAACGTCTGTCAGTAGCGTGCGTAATAACTGAGTAGATGACATGATGTAGTGTGTCAATGTAAGGTGCTACTTTAGTTGTTACCTTTGATCAAAGATTCTACGAATTCCTGTGAAACAGGAAACAAATGACTGCCTCCGTTTCCCAAACAATGAATAAAGTTCAAAAAATTAACTTCACTCGTCGAACACAACCACGTTTCCAATGTAAAAATGCTTCTGAATGAACGAATAAGTTCCGTTGAATAAAAGTTGTTTGTGAAGTCGGTCATGAGTAGATTAGGTGTTTGTGATCCAAATTTTGCCGGCTTCCTAAACCATCATATCTTCTTCAATATTGTAGCTCATTTTCATCACTTTATGAAAAATACGTAATTAATGCTGCTAAGAAATACATTTTTTTTACAATCATGAACGTTTCTCAATCGAATACGGTAACAGAGTGGAGTTTTTTTTTCTGTCAGAAGATGAATTAGAAGACCTAAAAATATAGGTATAGGTATAATGCAAAAAATCGGAGTTATTCATCATCCAAGCACGTACAAAATTTTGATAATCGATTACTGTCTCGAGAAATTGACATAATATGAGAGGTGGTACTCGTTGCGCTCGACTGCAAACGGTAAATCGGCTCTACTGCCTCGTGAAGGACGGAGCGCGAGCGACTTTGATATGCACGTCGAGTAACAAGATACACCTGAGGGTGTATACTACAGCCCTTTGATGATATGCAATGATAACCGCGGTTTTCTTCATAATTGTACTATCATTAGATGAGAATACATCCTGTATTTCGGAAATGTTGTGTGTCAGCTTCATATGGGTGATTGCAATAGATTCAGCAATGTGTCTATTTTTATTGTAATTGATTTTCTTTCTGTAGAACCAACAGGCTCGGATTTCCCACCTAGGGAGCAGACGTGTTGCTTGGGAATGTGGGCGGAATATATTACGGGCGCATGTCCCCGATTCTGTGTTGGCCGAGTGCTATCGCAGGGCCTTGAAGATAAATTTTTCCTATTCCCGCTTTTTCATGTTATTATTCATTTATTATTATCTTATTATTCATATTCTTACAGCCCTGCTTTCAATGTAATTAATTGATTATTATTAACGTTGAACGTACTTTTTGTTTAGCTACTTTTAGTAAGAAAGATTTGATACTAGTTCATCGTTTTATTTTTTCTTCTAGTTTTAATTTCATTAAATTTTCATTGCAGTTCTGCTGCTGCTGAATAATGAGCTTCTATTTAATTATTTATATATGTATAGAAAAAAAAAGAACAAAAAATGATAACAACCGTCGTTGGTTTTAGTCTCAAATTGGAAGTCTAGCGGCCCTGAGAAAGAGAGCAGACAATAGAATAGTATGCCGTACAATTGAATTTCTGAACTATTACCTAAATCGGCCATTACTTATTTTAATAATTGTTAAAATCAGTTAGTTTCAAGTCTTTAATACAGAATGCCGCGATTCTGTAAATAGATGACAACCTTCGACGCTGAATATCGACACTTCTGTAATAAAAATGAAGAAAACAAGATTTAATTATTATTATCGAATATAAAATTAACTACTTTTTGTTTATTAAACTTAATCCTCCGAGAAACAATTTCTTGTATAAATTTTGTGAAACTATAAAGTGAGAGCTTCTAAGTGCATAAATTTTATTCTGACTTACGAACAAATTTGTTCAATTCGTGGTGAAAACATTGAATATTTATGGGCGATTTCTTCACCTCTGGACAAGTCGCAGATAACTTTTTGTGATAGATAAATAATGGATAACTGAAATTTAGTTTTCTTCACCCCTGCTGGAGCGCTATCTATCATATATCTGTTAGACATATTTATCCATCACTTTAAGCAGTAGATAAGTGACTTTTTCGATAGATATCTTTACAGAATCACTTGAGCGCGTTCCGATATTCGCTTCAGGCGCTTTCAGCAGCCTTCTATCTGCGTCACACTACTCGATTATCCACAAGCTCTGACTTTACAAGCTCAAAGTGAATATCGCAACGCACGCACTATATCAAGATTCGTGGCAGCGAATCACCGCCAAGTATAGAAACCTCACTTCTAATGCAAAATGAAATTGTTGAGTGAATTGACTGACATAATGAACGCATTAATATTAGATGTTATTATCTTTTCAGCGGGCAATGAGGAGGATGAAATACAAAACGTACGGAACCTTCATGTCGCCAGAAACAAACCATCTCACTTCAAAATTTGGGATGATTATGATTTTTTCGTTCGTTTTCGTTTGAAGAAACAAACTGTTGTGATATTATTGGTTCCCAGTAAACCGGAACGAATTGGAATGGGTTGTGTAAATACATACATACATTATAAACAGGACTCACACGAATTAAAACAAATTAAAATAGATCTAAGAAGAATTGTGTGCCATTTCTCTTCAATTCTATATAATTTGTGTTAATTCCGTTTTGTACATGCTCAATCCGTTTTGTGTTACTGGGTTTGAATCGGAAATCAAATTTCTGTAGTATGCAAAAAGAATCTGTGAGTATAAAATACTGTGACGGTGGCTGCACTAGTCAAATTCTGTGTGATTACAATGTTGCCATATCTTGATAGCTGGTTTTAGGTTTGGTCGTTTCCACATGCGAACTGTACTGGGGCTGCACTAGGGCTGTAAGTTCTGCTCCAAGCTGTAATGTAATTCGCTGAGAGCACTCGATATTGGGCACTTCTGAATAACCGAAGATGTAATTTACAGCACTAGTGCAGCCACAGTGCAGTTCGCATGTGGAAACGAACAAACCTTTTGTATAAGAGTTAACCCATGCCACAGAGTGAAGAAAACGAAACTGCTGCTATCTCATAGATGAAAGTTATTTGGTAGATATCTGACCCAAAAAATGTCTAGAGGTGAAGAAATCCGTCATTAGTAAAATATCAATAATTAAATATGAATTTTTCTAGAAACCGACTTTTGTCCATCCGAAAATAGAATTTAGAGCTAAAATAATGAAATGATGATAACGAAATATAATGGGAGAAGATTTATTTCCTCACCATCAGGTAGTTCGTAAAGTTTTCCAGGAAGTGTAGCAAAATAAGAATGTCTAAGGGCATTGTCTGCACCTATCCTATCATCAGGATTTAATTGTAAAAGAGCAGAGGCCATATTGTCGCCTTCTGGTACGTCGTAAAGCCTGGGAAATGAGAGTCCTAATTTTTGAGATGGGTAGAATCCTAGTTTATGTGGTTTGTAGCCACGTAGATGCGTCACTCCTGGCCAAGAATCTTCTGTCGGTGTTCCAAGTATTTTAAATATTTTGTCCAGTTGATCATAGGTGTCCCTAACCCCAGGGAATGTAGGAACACCCGTTAACATTTCTACAAAAATACAGCCGACACCCCACATATCTAAAGAAGTCGAGTACTCTGTTGATCCAAGTAGCACATCCGGCGGCCTGTACCATAACGTTACTACTTCATGCGAATACGTATGCGATGGGACTGATTTTGCTCGTGCCAAACCAAAATCAGCCAGTTTTAATTCTCCTATTTCACTTATCAATAGGTTTTGAGGCTTCACATCACGGTGCAATACTCTCCTGTAATTATGAAACATACATTTTTAATTTTAGGCAGTGATAAGGTAGCAGAAACATTTGAAAATCTCGCTTCTTTTATTTTCCAAACAGAAAAACCAAAACATTACTTTTTTCTTTTTTTTTTTTCAGGAAAGAAATTGTTTTTCCTCCTTTTCTGTTTGAACGAACAAAAAAAAATTATTCATATTTATTCTCTGTTTCTTATCTTTTGCAATCATAAAAATTCAATAAGCTCCATTCAGCTTTTTACTTTTGCCTTCTAAAAAGAAAATGATTAACTTCACTTTTTTTTCCTTTTTCCAACAACAACAGTTGAAATATATGCTTTTTTCCGTCTTATTCAAACCACAAAATTGCACATTTCTTCTGTTCCTCTGTTTTGAATCAATCGATTGAAATTTTCTGTATTCCCTGTTGTTTTATGTTGAAGAGAAATCGAGTTGAACTACTCTCAATTTCTGCTTAGACTGCATCGAAAATAACAATATCATCTTTTACCCATTTTTTATTGTTGGAACAGAGTATTATCATTTTCTCTTCTATATTTCAAGTGAAAAAATCGAACAATCATCTCCTTTCTCTGCCCACAAGCCCAAAGAAAGTATGAAACTTGCCTGCGATGACAATAAGCGAGTCCTCGAAGTAGTTGAAAAAGGAAAAGCCTCACATTACGAGGATCGAGGCCGCCGCCGCCACTTCCGTGCCTCTCCATATACTGAGATAAGTCGGTATGAACGAATTCAAATACAAAAGTAAGAGTTTCACGAGTGTGAACGATATCATGGAGTGTTACGATATTGCTGTGTTTGAGCTCCTTCAAAAGGCTAGCTTCACGAATGGCAGTGAACGGCGCTCCCTCTTCTTCTTGAAGTCTTATCTCTTTTAGAGCAACAACCTGATTGGTCAGGTTACTGTAGCCTTTAAATACTGTAGCGTAAGAGCCTTCCCCAAGCTGCTCCAATTTGATATATGCATCGGATTTTCCGAACGGCGAGTCTCCCTGGAAGGAAACAAAGAATTGAAACAGAAGTTCTGTGAATTCTTGTTCCTTAAGCTCAAATCTGGATGAACTTTGAATTGTTCATATCAATTTTGCATGAAAAAAATTCTACCTTTTATTATGAACATAAAATATCAGTAGAATTGAAGCTTTTAGACATTAGAAATAGAATTGTGGTGAATAAAAATGGGTCTAATGATCGATAAAAACATGTTACGCCTTACACCAAATGCAGAAAAACGTTTTGCCCGCCTAGGTGGAGGGTCTGGCCCAAGAAAGACCTCAGATTTAGGACGAGGAGGACGTCGAGGTCTTAAAATGACTCGAGCCTCTTCCCTTATGTCTTCGTCAAGAAGTTTAGAATCACTAGAAACAGAGAGTTGTCTGTGGACCCTCTCGTGATCTCCGACACCTGCCCATTCTGAAATAATTATTAAAACGAATGTGAAAGGAAATATGTAATATTGAGAGAAGGAGATATCAAAAAATTAATATGACGAGAGATATTTTTCTTAGTATTTATTTTCAAGACTGACTGGTAGTATTTAGTTAGACTAACTAAACAATGCGGCTATTGTAAGAGACTCGACGAAGCTGTTAACTAGCGTGATAAAATAATAGAGCATATGTTTCTATTTGTAAATTGTATATATATCTTAAGACAGTAGGCAGAGAACTGCAGCCAAGCTGTTTTCCTTATCATTTGCATATATGTAGAGGAAGAAGTATGTATTATTTTTCTTTGTTAACTGATATTCTTCCATTTGAATCAATACCTCCCATCTATTTTCCATTCTTATCATCTAAGACGACTCGACTCCCGGTGGTTTCACGAAAATTGAATAATCGTAGATAGAACAAGAAGGGGGGGGGGGGGGGGCAAAGATGATTGTTATGATAAAACTAATATAGCATGAGTATCGTAAAACTGTGATAACAAGATTATAAATTGTAGAATAAAAATACAGGTATAACTCATGTAATTTTTACTATTTATATTGACTTGAAGAATTACAATAAAAATTTATACAGCTTTTATTAAGATACCGATTAAAATAATCATTTTGAATAAAATACTAAGAATGTTATTTATGCTCTCAACAAGAAACACACGTAATAGTCAATGCAAGGTATCGATAAAGTTTACGCAAAGATAAGAAAACCATGATTAGAATCAACGTTCTCTACTAGAATTTCAGTGCACCGATAACTAAGACTCTTTCCTCTGCATTTATGAGTCATGATTCTCACATTCTGGACTTTGATTTTGTCCATTCAAGTTTCAGAGAATGAGGATTACGATCCGAAGATCAAATGGCTTAATTTTTCAATGACGAGAACGAAAAAATGATTAAATAATACTGCGAAAATGAGTGGAAGGATGATCAAAATATAATTCTTTGGATTTATCAAACCACAGAAATATTCTTGCGTGTTCAAAGCCTGTAGTGTAACGAATTTGCGAAACATAATTTTTACTAATAACAAAAATATCCTCACCATATCTTCTATCTTTATCCGTTGGTATATTACCGTTAGGTTCTAATCTATCGAGAAATTCTTCGGAATATCCGTTATAAGGGAGTTGATGATCTCTTGTAGCAACTTCGTCAGCTTCTTCTTTGGATATTGCTATAAATATCGACAAATAATTTATCATCTGCTCCATGGACGATCCTTCTGTTCAGGTAATATAATAAACATTTCATATCCCCCTACTTACAAAGCCTGCCGAAACTGTGGCTAAGTCGTTTCTTCAATTTTTGTACTCTGCTTAAGGCGCCACCCTTCTTTTCACGCATTGTTACAACAGTACCTGAATGATAATGATAACAATGACAATAACAACAATAATGATAATAATGACAACATTGAATGAATGAATAGTATTACCATGTATGAATATAAATGGTGAATTATTTCATATTGTGGCACTTGATGTACGCATAGTTAGATATTATAGAGACTACCGGACTACTATGAACAGTAACCCCCATACCCAGAAATCACACGTCATGTTAGACTCATCAGTTTTACAATCACCACACACACACACATTTATGAGTTACATACGGAGACTCTATACAGTGACATCATCATCATCAAGATCGTATATGATAGGATCCCTGTGACTCCCCTCCCGCCCTCGATCGTGATAACAATAAGAGCCTCAATTTAGCCATCCATAAATCGCTCTTTATTACGATTATGATTAATATTAATTTTGAAATGTTGAATACTAAGTAGGAAATCACGGTAATGGTTTATTTATTTTTCTTTCCTTTTTTTTTTTATTTGGTATGAAAGTATGAATAGAAGTTCAAAGAATCGAAGAAGGAAGTCACATACCTACATCCTCGATTATAACTCGAGAGTGGTATGTACTACATACCTGAGTATACGTATGAAAAAGAAAATGTTCTCAATGTAAAATTGCAACCCTATATTTCACGAGCATCGGGTACCATACCATATAAACACTGCACTTGAGAGTTGAGAATTCATTCGTTTTGTTTTCCCTGTTACATACCATGCAATTTCTCGAGAGTCCGTAAGGACAAAGAAAGAAAAAAGGGGGGTAAAAAATCGAGAAGTTATACATAAAGAAAGAAACAGGAGAAAACAGAAGGAAAGAGCGAAAAAATAGAGGACCGCGAGGATAATTCAATTGTGAAATTATTGTATTTGGAACAAATAAATAAATTCGAAATATCGATAAAAAAAAAAATGAATAAATAGAAAATGGTAGTCGGTTTGTACATACGCGTGTCAGTGTAATATCATTGATTGCAGGTTTGAATAATGATTATTTAAACAGCATACATGGTTTTTCTTACCTTCTTTGCTTTTAGAGGCTACTGAATTGCCCTTATCTTGACAGTACATGATTATTCATTCATAGACATGGGTGGGGACACACACCGTGGAGTGTGAGGTTCCAATTCTTACCGACGATAACCAGTTTACTGCACTACTACTGTAGGCCTGTATTTTATTATTAGATTCGACAAACTTGCACTAGCATTTAGAGTCGTCGGTAAATATAGGCAAATTGATCAAGTACATAAATAAAAAAAGGAGGGAATATTGAAATACTCGAAAAAAGGTGAAGGGGATAATACAGTATAACGACAATACCCTGCGACAATATTACCGATCGCCATTAAAATCAAAATCCGGCTTTATGTTCTATATTTATCATTTAATTATTATTTATTCAATTATTCATTATGATATTATTTCTGTTCAGAAATAATACTCTTGCCGATTTTATATTCTTCAATATCTCATATCATGGAACACTATGTAATACTCCATTCGTTTTATCCATGTAGTAAGTACTCTACTGTGCTCGGACGAGAGGTAGTATTTTGACCCCTGCTGCAGGCACACACGCGATATATTCACTTTTGTAGGTATGTAGGTAGAGGAGAGAGACAGAGAGACAGAGGAATACACGCACGCACACACAGGCAATATTAACACACCTAATTTTTGTTTCTTTCCCTTATCTTTGCTTGTTACTTTTTTGTCTTTACGGTATATTTACTTTTTTCCTCTGTTCTTTCTTTTTTTTATTTTCTCCGAAAGAGATAAACTTGATTCTAAATAATTATACCGAGATATTATTCATTTATAGTTATTATCATCCGATCAGATCTTATATCATTTTATATTCCAATTTAATAACGAACACACTTTACTTCAAAATCACTCACTTCATTTTGCTATAGTCAGAGAACAGAAAACTGACTGAACCAAACTGTGCTAGTGCTACTGACTACGGTCGCTTCGCTGCCCCCCTGCATCATCGCATTGCTACCACCACCACAAAATTCAATGGAATGGTGCATTCGCTTACTACACACCGATGAACGGACACACCAATGTGGGGGAGAAATAAAGAGAAAAGAACAAAAAGAAAATTGTATGTGCAATATTTTACTGAGTTTGCCTCCGACTTTTTTTTAACCGGAGCTAATAATCCTTTTATAGATTGAGATTATGACATCTTGTCTTCCGCTTGTCACGGAAAAATCTTGCGTTACGAGAAACGCATACAATTATTAGTTAACCGAATTAATACTCTTCAATCCAACTGAATGAGACTTTTTTTTTAACCAAGCAAATGATTGAAGATTCTGAAACCCGGGAAATGTCGGTGTGAGATGTCAGACTTTCGCGCTGGATTATAAAGTATTTAGCTGGTAGAACTGAGTCGATAGGGGTGAATGAAATTACTCTTTTTCTTTTGTATGTGTAGAGCAGATTAAATTGGTTGGGATAACAAAATACTACTTAACCATAATGAAAATGATAGATAATTTTTTTGTCTACGTTTGATATTCGAGTTTGAGAAGTATATTGGGAAAATAAGACGAAAACTCGGGATTTTTCTGTTTCCCATAATTTTTTCACAGTTGGCTAGCCTGTTTTCTGATTTTGTATCTAGGTTTCTAGAATCTAGACGTGGCGGCCCGGAACAATTAAATTCTGATAGGACGGCTGATCAATGCCAGAATTTTGTTCTCTAGTTTCTTAAAAAAATAAAAATGACGTTGTAAGTATTACAGGAGTTTCAAATTATTTAAATAGTGACTATAAGAGTCTTTACAAGAGATTGAAACCAATGATTGATTATCAAGGGTTAAAACAAATGGAAAAGAATGAATAGACCAGAAAAATGAAAATCGGAGAGTCTGTGATTCAGATGATAACAAAACACGATAATTATCATCCTTGACGATAAACGAGACAGAGGTTATACTCGTCGGCAGCTCAAAGTTATAAAATACAAATTATGGATTTCAAAGGCGTTCATCTAGAGAATTTGAATAACAACGTAAAAAAACATGATGAAAATAATAAGGAAATTAAAATTCTATGCTTCAACTTAACCAACTTCGGTCAAAAAGCTCAACTCTTTTGGTGTAGCGTTGGTGTCTTCGTTTTTTATCTTCTTTACGGATATTTACAGGTATTAATGATTTTCTATTTCACCTAATATTCTTATATTTCTCTCGTGATTTTCAATCATTAACGTGTGTGTATATTAACAGGAGCTGATATTTACTCTGGATGGATTCCGCCCCTTCGGATGGTACCTCACTTTGATACAATTCGCATATTACAGTATCTTTGGGTGGATAGAATGTCGAATTAAAGGAGTTACCCGAAGGATACCTCTAGGCACATATTTACTACTCGCTCTACTCACTCTCGGCACTATGGGACTTTCCAATTCCTCTTTAGGATATTTGAACTACCCCACACAGGTCGATAATCATTTTGTCACACAGCTGTACCTCATAAACAATTTTGCCAGTTGTTGAGACCGATTCCACAACTTTTAGACCAAAATATCAACGAAATGAATTGCAAAGATTCGAAATCTGAACAGTTGAACTGGTTTTTTCATGACTAAATAGTTTATCTTCGTTATTCAACAACTATCATTTTGTCTAAATTTCCGAAGGCACTATTTCAGCCTTTGCACCAGGAAAGTAGCAAAATGGATAACTAGAATTTCAAATTTTAACATTTAAACTCTTATTTAGATTTTTAAATAGTTAATTTTGGTGGATTTACATCTTAGCATCATTCATTTCGATTTACGAAAGTTCTTTGTCGAATTCGAGACCAAGAAATTGATCAAGCGAATAATTAGGACTTGAAATCTAAGTATGTAAATTTATATTTGGAATTGTTAGCAATTCATCTATCATTCTTCTCCAAAGAAAATTCCCAAACTAAACAAATAAACCTCTTACCAGCGATAAATAAAATTGAAATCTGTGAAACATTCTTCAACGTGCGAATTTCCAGGTAATCTTCAAGTGCTGTAAGCTGGTGCCCGTAATGATAGGAAGCATTTTGATCCAAGGGAAGAAATATGGTCCGTTAGATTTCGTAGCAGCAATTTTGATGTGCGTTGGCCTTGCGCTATTCACTCTAGCCGACAGTATGATTTCCCCACGCTTTGATTCTATCGGAGTTATGATGATCAGCTGCGCACTACTATGCGATGCTCTTATAGGGAATGTACAAGAGAAAGCTATGAGACAACACAAAGCTTCGAACACCGAAGTTGTTCTATTTTCCTATAGCATCGGATTTGTTTATCTGTTTTTCATTCTTCTCGTCACTTCCGATCTACAAAAAGGAGCGACCTTTTGCGCTGAGGTAAATTTTTAAGACTTCTTTCACCTGGATATTAAGATTTATAATTTTTAAAATTTCAAATTGGATTGAAAATTCATAATCTAAAATATGCGCTCATTGTTTGCAAGTAGCTTTTTATTATTCTTGTTCATAGTACCTTTCAGTCTTTTCCCCTTTCACCTATGAATTGCCCGATATTTTTGAACTTTGGAGTCTAGAAATAGCTGAGGAGAAAAACAAATGGGCAAAAAGCTTGTTATATTAATTTTCAGCAATCCAGAATCAGAATTCTAAAGATTGAGTAAAGAAAAAATCCGATTCTATAATTATTTTTAAATTCTCTTCTGTTCCAGCATCCACTAAAAACTTATGGCTACGGTTTATTATTCTCGTTATCCGGTTACTTAGGTATCCAGATAGTATTGACGTTAGTACAAACTTGCGGAGCATTTGTTGCAGCGACAGTGACAACATGTAGAAAAGCAATATCGATATTGATAAGTTTCTTATTTTTCTACAAGCCATTTACTTCTCAATATATCTGGTCTGGATTACTCGTTGTTATTGGAATCTACTTGAATATCTACAGCAAACGACGTGGCACTGCGACGACAAATAAAGGTGGATTTAAAGACTTATGGATATCCGTTAAACAATGTTGGCTTAGACATAATCGTATACAAAGACGATTAATGACCAATGTTTAATAACGTTTTCGCTTTTAGTCATGTACCCTTATTTTTTTTTATCTGTAAGTAGGAAGTTATAATTGTATATATATGGGGCATTCCATGTCAACTCAACCAATGATTTTCCCACATCATTTTTGATTCGCTTCTCCGATCTCAAAGAAGCACTTCTGCATTTTTTCAGTGTTTTTCCTCTAACCGTTCATTTTCACAGATTATTCAACCACATCTAAAGATTGGTGTTTTCTAGAAATCTCAAAAAATTCTCAAAAATCTTATTTTTCATTCCAATTATTTTTACACCTATCCCACGATAGGCTTATCTTTTTTTTAATTTTTCTATAGCATCTTACACATCTCGAACAAATAAAACACCGCATGTTTCAACACTCCGAAAATTCTCAAAAAATTACCAAAAATTTTGTGTTCGATTCTGAATCTCTTGATGCATGACCCATGATGATACACGACCCCCTTCTAGGCAAAGTGGGGGAACAACTCAGATATTGGTCACCTGATTTTTCAGGTGGTTTTTACAAGGATATTTGTCAAACGAAAAACATTGAAGAACTCATTGAAAAACGAATACAAAATATCCACACGGTTTGCTTAAATCATAAACGCTTCAAGTGTACAAGAGCCTAGAGCGGGGTCATGCGTCATCATGGGTCTTGTATGAAAAGATTCAGAATCGCACACAAAATTTTTAGTAATTCTTTGTGAATTTACGGAGCGTTGAAACATGTGGTGTTTCATTTGGTCGAAATGTTCAGTGCTAAAAAAAAAAGAACAAAAATCGGCCCATCATGGGATGGATGCGAAAATGATCGGGATGAAAAATAAGAATTCTGAGATTTAAGAAAAAGACCAATTTTAAGATGGGTTTGAATAATTATAAATAATGAACGGTAAGAAAAAAAATCTGAAAAAAATCACGAGTGCTTCTTTGGGATCGAAGAATGGTATAAGAATCGAAAAGTGACTCAAAAGTGGTAAGGGAAAATCATCGGTCGAGTCAACATGGAATGCCCCATATATTTATTTGTCACTAATTTTTTTCGTCCTATTTCTTTTCTATCCCTTGTACGAAAAACAAATACTCCAAAGTCATCCGTTTTAGTTTATATATTTATTTAAGGAAGTTAATGGGTAATCAATTAATAAGAGCCTAGATTATTAAGTTCAAAGTCATTTACAGAAAAATAATGCTCGTCGAAGCCCCAATGAGGTATTTTAGAAGAAAGAAAATGAAAATTAAGGAAGATTGTGATGAGAAACTGCATATATGTATATCAATAATTTATATTCTATCTATCGATTTATAATTAAATCAAATTGTTACAATGTTTATACGAAATAACGATTCAGCAATACACAAGATGAATAAACAGAAATTAAACAAATTAATACAATCAATGACGATTACCTTTTTTTCATTCTATGACGTATCAATTTGTCCCAACAAAATTTTAAAATCTACTAAAAATTCCTGGTATTATTTTTTTTCACAAAATTTCCTAGTAATTTATTCTATATAACACAAGCATGTTTAACGCGTCTTTTCACGCTTGTGTTTGGTACGTAAAGTAACTGTTTTAGCGACGGTGAAAGTGAGTCGACGAATACGCATGTGCGGAGTACAATAATGGGCACTTCTGAGTCCTAGGAGCCAAAAATGCCCATTACTGTACTCCGCACATGCGCAATTTGCTTTCAACTCGTATGTAGCACTTGCCTGTACATTTTCTCTATTTTGATTATTCACCTCTTTTCGTAAAAAGACTCGTAAACATGCTTTTGGTGCATGAAATATTGTATGTATGTACCAAGGAGGCAAAGTCTTTTACGTCTCGCATATTTGCAATATTCCGTCTTTAGCTCACGCATAATATGCACTCGCCTTCGACTCGTGCGCGCTCGCTTACGACTCACATTGCAAATTACGCTCGGGTTTCAATGCCTGACTTTGGCTCCTAGGTACACAAGTATACTATTCTCCTACACATTGAAAAAACGAAAAGAGTTGGCAGCAATGACTAGAAAATTTATAACAATAATAATTCTCAGCTGATTTTTTTCAATCCATCTCTCGTATAGCAAAAAATATTGCGTATCACGATATACGGAAAAGTAGATAACCTCGTAACGTTAAATTATTAATATAATAAGAAAATATCAAAAGAAAATTATAATTTTAAGAAAATCATAAAACCTTTGTACATTAAAATACTCTCAAAATGCTACGTGGTGGAACTAGGATAATCTGTAATGCTGTCAAACGCAATTTTGCTAATGCTCCAGCTCAAGAACCAGCCGTGCAAGCAGCTTTCACTGTCCAAGATCCAAAAGATTTTGACGAACGTGTTAAAAACTCGAAAGTACCAGTAATCATCGATTTTTTCGCTACGTAAGTTAGATGCGCTGGAAAAACACCATTAAAATCATTCTATTTTAGGTTAGGTAGGGTTAAGATTGAATCGAATTGAATTACTCACGATCTGAAGATTTAATCTAAACGAAGCTTAATCTCTAACTTAGTATCTTTCATACATTTTTTTAACCAGTTATCCATTTTTTCTCTACGTACTAACTCTCACATATGAATAAAATCTCGGTATTTGAGGTTAAGTTAGTTTTGCTATCTTTTGAAAAAATGTATCCAAATGTATTCAACTCGACTTCCCAATTTCAACAGCTGGTGTAACCCTTGCCGCATGTTAACGCCAAGATTAGAATCGGTGATAGCTGAAAAGCAGGGTAAAATTTTACTCGCTAAAGTTGATATCGACGAAAATACTGATTTGGCTCTGGACTACGAGGTAAATGAATTCAATTTCTCTCGTGGTATTATAACAAAAATTGAAAATTAAACCCACAATTTTCGTGTTTTTTGATAAGGTGGGATCTGTTCCTGTCCTCATCGCTATGAAGGACGGTAAAGTATTGGAGAGAATAGTAGGCCTCCAAGATACGGACATGCTGAGACAATTTGTGGACAAATACGCAGATCCAAAATAATCGAGTATTAGAAATGAAACAAAAAAGAGATCAAAGTATATTAAACAATGAATGAATTTCTCTTTGAAAAAGGAAAACAATGAAAAATAGGAACTTCTAGCTTGCTTTGGAAAACTAATCGACAACTATAAATATTGTAGTAACTTATATAACTGTAATATTGGTAAAAACAAAGAGTAGAGAAAGCAAAGAAATGAAAATAGACATCTCAGAATTCATTTAATGCATGTAATAAGACCGTATATAATATATAATAAATATATTACAACACAGTAGTACATAGATGATATAAATAAAGTCGTTTTATTTCCTTGAAATTTTTTTTTTCTTTAAAATTTTATAATAGCATTTAAATACTTGAAGAATATTTCAAATTAAAACAGTAAAAATCTTAACCTTCGGTGCTGGGTAAAGCTTGTAAAATTTGCCTAGCTCTTTGATATTCGGACGTATTTGTTATCTCGCTATCAATATTTTCTTCATTCTCATTCATTTCTTCAACTTTTTTAATAACTTCCATCATTTTTTTGACCAATTGTTGCCTCGCCATTCCTTTGCAACCTTCAAAATATTCTAATGCAATAGGAAAAATTGAATCTGGTACTAAACTGTCGTCTAGTAAATGATCCATCAACCATATTTGTCGGAGTTTTTCAAATTTCCAATCAGTCTTCGCATGCTTCCACTGAGAAAAAATCGAAAACATCAAATTATGAGTAGATACAAAAGGCTAAGGATAAAAAAAATGTCAAGTTCAAGCTTGTCTTCTTTCTCATGTTTTCAGTACCTTGGAAACATAAGTTAACGCTTTTTGCGCATTTTCTAATTTACTTGCTTCTCTTTGTTGCGCAAATTGTTTTTCAATTTTTTCTTTTTTCAATTGTCTTTTTGATGGTTTTTGGGGTTTTTTAACTTCATCTTCGATTTCATTATCTTCAATTCGGTCACTGAAATCAAGTAAATTATAGTTTTATTTTATGCAATTCTTCGATCCTTGAAATTAGCAAAAGCTATTAAACACTGATTGTGAGTAGCAAACCTTTGAGGGGGTGCTTTTTCTGATTCAAGTTTTTCATCTTCTGGTTGATTTTCATCCCTTCGTTTTCGTTTTTTTTCTTTTTTTGTTCTTCTCCTCTCGAATTGATCTTGCGATTTCATTGAATCTAAATTATTATCCTGTGTATAATCCGTCTCCTTTCTTTTACGCTTCTTCTCCTTTTTCATTTTTCTTCTTTCCTCGATATCGTCACCAGTTTTCTCACGGTTATCCATATCATTCTTTTCTGACATAGCGGTTTATTGAACAACTTATTTCTATCGTAAAATTGTTTAATTTTACACACCTTATTATTTATAACCTCGAAAATTCCTCCTACCTATCTCTGCCGTACACGTGCCCGCGTGTAGACTTGTAGAGTGTACACACTACATGCGTCTATACATTTCTAGGAATCTTTCTCGATATTTTAGTCATGTTGGTGAAGCTGATACAGAATTGGCGAGGAGACCGAAATGAGTTACCTTCAGACAGTAGCTGAAAATAGCGAATTAGATATTCATTCGACCTCAAAAAGGAGAATGTTCAGTTTTTGAACAAACAAACTCGGTATTTTTAATCACTCAAATTTCTGCTCACGCAACAACTGCAAAAAAAAACAGGAAAAACCTTCAGGAATATAGGGAATTTTATTCAATTTTCATGTCGGCAGACCCTTGGTATACCTGTTAATATTCTAGAGAAAATCAAGAGAGACAGAACAGCTGGGAAATAGCAGTAGATATTTGAGTTGTGCGACATATTTATTAAAAAAAGGATTGTGTTTAATAATAATATAAAATACTTAGCATACTAACGGTATTAAGATTGCATGGTAAAAATAACCCGGTGAATGATATACGTAAGTAGATGAGCGATACTATTGCATTGGTGGTGTAAATTTCTGTTGTCAAAAATTATAATCTGACTGATAATAATAATTTCATACGAAAATACATTTCATACCTCGCCTAGTGCCTACCGGACCTACGCATATGTGTATGTATATACATGGCACTACCACGGCTTTCATCTCGCATACATAGAATTCACATGACATTATAATAGGTATATTATTTTGTGACGTATATTACTCGGTTTTTTTGCGGTAATAACCTCTTAGGTATACATACATACATACGGTTTATACGATTAAATTGCAAAATTCCCGTATGTACTTGCATTATATAATTACATGCAAACACATACGACAAATTCACTATTTTGACATTTACATACGATTCTCAATAATTAATTTCACCTTCTTCGATATCCCCGACTTTCTAACCGCATTTGCGAGCTCATTTCTCGAAGTATCGTGCGTACAGAATTATCTGAGATATATAAAAAAAATTGTAAGAAGTCATTTTTTCAGCCACAATCCTAATACCACGGACTAAAACTCGAATTTTGTTTTTGTATTATGTTCACCCCCCCCCCCCTCCCCCCCCCCCCACACACAAGTAAAACTCCAATAAACTGGGATTTATTAAACTTGATTCATCCAGGGTGGTCGGATTTGTTTCTACATGAAGGAGAGATAAAAAAATAGAACAAAGAATAATAAACGTGAACAAGGAAAACAAAAATTTATCAACATGACGGAGGACATGTTAGGATCAGACATATGCAGAGTATGTAGATCCGAGGGCTCAACGGAGCGGCCTTTATTCCATCCCTGTATATGTACAGGAAGTATAAAATGGATACATCAAGAATGTTTAGTCCAGTGGATGAGATATTCGAGAAAAGAATACTGCGAACTATGCGGATACAGATTTTCATTTACTCCAATATACAGCCCTGATATGCCCAGACGTCTTCCCCTCAGAGATGTTGTCGGAGGATTATTATCTAGCATTGTTACAGCCGTCAAATATTGGTTACATTATACACTCGTCGCTATAGCTTGGCTCGGAGTTGTTCCACTCACTGCGTGTCGTACTTACAGAACTTTATTTAGCGGCTCTCTGGATTTAGTTCGGGTTTGTATTCATATGATATAGAAAATTTATGCCAAAACCTGGAAATTCTTGTGATAACTTGTTATTTTTATATCCTCTTACCTTTTTACAGATAATGTCTCTTCCCATGGATATGCTCTCCACAGAAAATGTTTCCTCGGATGTATTTCACGGATGTTTTGTCGTCACTTGTACTTTGTTCGGTTTTATCGGACTTATTTGGCTTAGAGAACAAATTTTACATGCTGGAGGACCGGATTGGCTCGAAAGAGACAATGTTCAATTACCTCCGGTTGATAATCCTCCACAAAGAGATCCGCAGGATGCTCAAAATGCCCAGGATCAACCAGCAGATAATCAACATCACCCTCAAGATAACAATAACGTTCCTCCTTTTGTTGAGGAGCCTCCGATTCTTTATGAAAGACCGCCGATTGTCGAAGGTGGATTTTCGTAATAGCTCTGCAATTGATTTTCATGAAGTTTTCTGTAAATCATTATTTCTTTTTTCATTTTTGCAGAGAATCAGCAAGAAGCCAGAGCCGATCCTGATATAGGAGAAGGAATTATTAACAACGGGGAACAACAGGGCGCACAGAATCCTGAGGAACATATCAGAGATCCAGAAGCTGCGGCTAACAATGCAGATATTAATCCTAATCATAGAATCGGAGAACCTGAAGCCGCAGGAAGAGGAGACGAAGTTTTTCCACCCGGTGATGAGCCGGAGATTGATGGAGCACAGCCTAATATCCAGGCCGGAGGTGGATGGAGAGCACAAAATCAAGGGCAGGGAGAGGCGGAGGAGGCAAACTGGAATCCCATGGAATGGGATCGGCCCGCAGAGGAATTGACTTGGGAACGACTCTTGGGGCTCGATGGCTCACTGCTTTTTCTTGAACACGTCTTTTGGGTTGTCTCACTAAATACGCTTTTTATTATGGTAAGAGATTGATGAAAATGACTCACAGAGGATACTAGGGTTCCGAAGTTAATAAACTTTTTGTATTTTCATAAATGAGTAATATGATTTTTGTAAATTGAAGCAGTTAAGGAAACGTTTCAGATGTTTGAAAATAATTTGGTATACTATTAGCAACTAAGGAAATACATTATTCGAAGATTTCCTATAGTTTCAACTGATTTTAGCGTTTTCAAAAGGCATCTATAGTTGGCTACGGCTGATTGAATTACAAATACGATCACATGAAATTTCACCTGATTTTAAGGATTTCAAGAGATTTCGATGATTGAAAATAATTTTAGAGATTTCAATTGATTTCATGAGTTTCAGAAAAATCAGAAATCTGGATTTCAGAACCTTTTCAGAAGGTTCTGAAAGTTATCATATTATTCAAGAACTGCTCAATATCTATTTCACTGTGCTCCGTAAAATTTCAAAAATTGCGCTAATTTTACTATAATTGTAAACTATCCTAAAGATTCTAGATTCTCAGAGAGAACTCGCTGATAACCATTCAAACTTTCTAGACTTTGTAAAAATCTCAATAATTCTAATCATTTAAAACTCTCTTTAAATACAGATTACCAATATTTTGGAACATATTCATACCTCCTCCTCAAGTAAAAGACTAGTAAAAGAAAACTAATAACCAACTCTCTATTCCAGGTTTTCGCCTTCTGCCCTTATAACATTGGTCACATAACAATAGCATGGCTGGGTCTCCAGGAGCATGTAACAGCCTCTCATTTTGAAGGATTATTAACAACGCTCTGCGGCTACTGTGTAATCGCGGTCTCAATGGTAGTCCTACACACATTAGCTGCTCTTCTTGGTCTCCAGCGTTCACAGAGAGTCTTGGGCCTCTGTTATGTCGTAGTGAAAGTCTCCCTACTCTCTGTAGTTGAAATCGGAGTATTGCCCCTAGTATGCGGATGGTGGCTAGACATTTGTTCCCTGGCGATGTTTGATGCAAGTTTGAGAGACAGAGAATCGTCATTCAGGCTAGCACCTGGAACATCAATGTTCATCCACTGGCTAGTTGGAATGGTCTACATCTACTATTTTGCGTCGTTTATTTTACTACTCCGAGAAGTAGTCAGACCCGGCGTTTTATGGTTTCTCAGGAACTTAAATGACCCGGATTTTTCACCGATACAAGAAATGATTCATCTTCCACTCCTCAGACACGCCAGAAGACTCGTCGCTTCTGCCGTAATTTTTGGCACTGTCGTATTACTCATGCTTTGGCTACCTGTTAAACTTCTTAGGTGGGCTTGGCCTGGCTTTCTTCCCTACACTGTCACGGTCCAGAGCGAAGCTCAGGTATATCAAATTTCTATTTTTAACATTTTTTTAAATTGCCAAACTACTTTTCAGCCACAAGAAGCTCTAATAATCTAGAAAGTCTGCGAAATTTTCCAAATAATATAAAATTAATAATGCAAAATTGCTCCTTCATTCAGGTAAGCGAATTATCGCTCGAGTTATTACTCCTGCAAGTAATTCTCCCTGCTTTATTGGAACAATCGCATACGCGGACCTGGCTGAAGGCATTATTACGAGGCTGGTGTAAAGTTGTTGCATGGTTTTTGGATTTGCAATCATATTTATTGAGGGATCAAACGAACGACCCGGAACCGGCAGTGATAGATGAGCCGCCGCACCCTCACCTTGCCGCAGCACACCATGCTCTCGTCCAGCGAGAGAGACCCGTTGGTTATCAGCCTTTTAAGAGACCACGCTGGTTCCCGGCTAGACTTATAGGACTGTTACTTTGCGTCTGCATATCTCTTGTAGTAGCAAGCCTTGTCGCGATGACTCTACCCGTTTGGCTTGGAAGACGAGTCATGGCTTTATGGATGGTAGGAGCACCTGCTCCTTCGCCTCCAGTCATGGCACCAGCTTTGGCTGCGACCGGTTAGTAACTTACGGAACAAAACGAGCAATTTCTATAAAAGTGTGCCTCAAAATTCAATTTTAATCTGAAATTGTTTCCAGAAAGTGGAGAAGCTGTTGTAACGCTTTCTGGTCGTGTTCACGAGGTTTACACCGTTGCCTGCGGTACTTATGTCTGTTGGGCAGCAGCCAGAGGATTGGCATTGGCTTTGTCGTGGCTTCCAAGAGGTCGAAGAGCAGTTTTAGACAGAATAAAGCACTGGGCAGTCTTGGGGCTGAAAGCCTCTGTAGCATTCGTGCTTTTGGTCGGAGTAATCCCGCTGCTTTTTGGGCTGCTTCTTGAGCTAGTGGTTGTTGTTCCGTTGAGAGTACCTTTGGAACAGAATCCGATCTTGTTTGTATGGCAAGATTGGGCGCTGGGAGTACTATACACAAAAATAGCAACAGCAGTAACAATGATGGGTCCCGAATGGAGGTTGAGATTAGCGATAGAAAGAGCTTACAACGACGGTATTAGAGAGATGGATTTGAAATTTGTAGTAACGGAATTAGCAGCCCCAGTAATTTGCTGTTTTGGATTAGCTTTAGCGATTCCTTACGCCGTAGCCTACGGAGTTATTCCATTATTCGTTACTAATTTACACACACAAATTTTGATTGCCAGACGTCTTTACCCTTTTTTATTATTGGTTAACTTGGTATGCATACTTATTAGCTTCCAGGTGAGACAGTTTAAAAAACTCTACGAGCATATTAAAAATGACAAATATTTAGTCGGACAAAGACTCGTTAATTATGAACATCGTAATAAAAATCAACAACAACAGCAACAACAACAAAGATCTAGCTAACGCTGTTTGTATTCTTCTTGTTTTTCTTTTTCGTTTTTTTTTGTCTGTATAATAATAAGTATATAATTATTCAAAGAAAAAAGGATAAAGATGAAAAGATGAGGACAAAAATTAATAATATGCCGTAGGCTAGCGCTTCGTGTACATTCTTGATCTATCTACTAATTGTAATACCATTCTATCTATCTATCTTATCTAACTATCCATCTATTATTATTATTATAATTATTATTAATCAATTTTTATTCGAATCAACAAAAATTGATTATTATATGATAAAATTCATTTTTTTAATGTCTTATTATATCATTCATATATATATATGTAAGCGGAATCTAAATAAATCACAAAGACTGTTTCTTTTCCAACAATTATCAGGGTATCATCATAGGTATCATCATTAATTTTGTTTTATTATTACATGGTTTTTCTTTGTGTCATTCTTCAAGATTTTATGATAAAAAGTTGTCTTCTCCTTTTTTTCATTATCTATATTATTATTATTATTGTTATCAAATTGAATAGAAAAATGGAAGAACACAAATGATTAGAATATCGTTCAATTTCGGATCTAGGAATGAATTTCTCTTGCAACTTTTATTTAATAAAACAATTTTTTTTAATTATATTCTCACGGAATTTTGTATCCAATAATCGTATAGTGTAAAGTTTCTGTAAATAATAAAATACAAAATTCTCTATCCTTGTTAGATACGTATATGAAATAGTTGGATCACAATTAGATGATAGAAAAATGAAATAAAATAAAAATAAAATTGCGATTCATGATTCGTACTACGTTATTTTATAGGAAGTCAAGATAGGTCACTTAGAGCTGATAGAAAAAACAATTGTCTCTCTTTTACATATAAACGAGTATCTAAAGATTCTCAAAATATTATACAATGATTTTTTTTCTTCTGATCACAGAAAATCCATTTTCAAAAGCCTATTTTCTCAGGTTCTAGTAATTCTCCGTGGAGACGATTCGTCTCTAGATTCTTACTAACTCGTACATTCATAATGCTAAATATGTTGATGACCTAGAAAGTTGAACACCAAAATTAGAATAGAGAAAAACTAAAAAAGATCAATTTGAAACGTTATTTCGTAAACAAATTTACAGAATTCTACTTACTTGTAAAGCATTTGACTTTTTCCATAAAACTTTAAGCGTTTGTACATCATCAGTTTTATCATGTGTAACAGATGCGTGTTTTTCTATATCTGCGGAATATATTCGCAAGTTTATTCCCATTTCACATACAATAACGTCAACACTACGATCCTTAACGTCTATTGCTATGGCAGTCGAATTAATGGGTCCTTTAAGCTCCAGAAGAGCTGTCAGATATAATTCGCTACTCATTTCTTGTGCTCGCTTAGCATTGTACTTCTGTTTATTACAATTTGCTGCTAATCTGTAATAATTGGATTAAAAAAAATCATCAACGGATATATATATATATCTCTTATATTTATAAGTTAAAGTTCTGTTTAAACGGAGGAATCTTTCTTCAGTTTTCTTCCAAACCCACCTGGCGCACTTTTTTGAATTCCAATTAGGAACAGGCAAAGAGTTCGTCATTGTTGCATAAAGTAATCTATGCACTATGCAATCGGAATATCTTCTAATCGGAGAAGTAAAATGTGTATAAAGAGGAATGTTCAAGGCATAATGCCTCAAAAATTGTTCTGCCATTTTAGCTGATGTACAGAAGTACTTAGCACGCTATAAAAAATGAAAAAAAAAAACCAGAAAATAGATTATTAGATTTCAAATTGCCATTCTCAGAAACTTTCATTAATTTTTTCATTACAATTGATCAGAATTTGATCAAACTTCCATAAACGCACCGCCATAGTCTTTGAACAGAGCGCATTGAGGACTTTGGATACACAGTTTGCCAGATAAAGTTCTTTATCAGAACTTGTTTCTGGGTTTGGTTGATACCGGAGAAGACTAGCTTGCAGAGCACCGGCGCTCTCGATGTCTATATGAATCCCAAGTTTTTCAAGCATAGCTTGTATTTCTGCTAAAAGACGTAATATAGGCTCTTCATGGCGCCGTAAAAGAGCAACGTTTGGCAAAGTTTTGTAGAGATGAGTTGCCGCAGTCATATTAGCTAGCAGCATGAATTCTTCTATTAATCTGCAAACAAAAATAACTCTCAAGAAATGAAATGCAGCTTCAAAATCAAGTGAGAAATTGAATAAATCTCACTTCTCCCGTACCTGTTACTGTCTTTCTGTTCTTCGAGCGTAAAAGAAACCGGTAATCCTGATTCTCTGTCAATGAAAACGCAGAGTTTTGGTTGATCTATCCTAAGCGATCCGTTAGTGAGTCTATTTTCTTTCATTTTTACTGCGAGATTGTTCAGATTGTTAATGACGCTAGACAATTGTGATATGTTATAGGGTCCGCATATTTTAGGGACTTCATCATCGCTCCAAATTTTAGCTGGGTTTTTAATCATCATTTGAGCATGTTCATACGCGAATTGGCAGCATGAGTTTATCACAGTTTTGGAAAATCGATGACTAACTACTTCCCCTAATGATGTCATTTCAAATATTACGGAAAATGCAAGCTTGTCGGTTCCTGGCAGAAGAGAGCAAACGTTACAAAGCTGCTTCGGTAACATGTGGTAAACTGTATCTGATAAATATATCGTCGTCGCACGCCTTGAAACCGCTTTGTCTAATGGTGAATCTGACTCCAAGTAATGCGTTACATCAGATATGTGCACACCGACCTGTAATTGATTTCATATATCTCTTCAGTATTTAAAAATTTGGAGTTTCATTGGTTTGAAACAATTCAAAATACTTTGGGAAGTTCACAATTATTCTATTGGGAGTGTGAGAACTCATGATATTATTTAAAATCACTCAAATTCTGGTTAAATCTTTGCATATTTTTCAAAATTTCTGTAAAATAAATATTCAAAATGGTTTGAAAACTTCCAAAATAGGTTGAAATATTAGCAAATCTTTGCCAATCGTACGAAATCTGATGAAATTCGTGTGATCTTTTCAAATAAAAAAAACCCAACAAAATAATTATCGAATGACGTCGAAAAACTTGACAATTAGTGGAAATAATTCTAAGTTATATCGAACGAAAGTTTCAAATTGATAAACATCTTCCAAAATATTATAGAATGTTCATAAATCTTTGAAAATAATATGCAAAAGTTCTTAAGATCTATTGAACGTCTGGATGCTATAAACCAATTTTCATATCTCATTACTTCAAAGTTTCCATTCTCCAAAGGCTTGCAAGACATAGCGTCATCCAAATCCTGTGCGGTAGCTGGATCAATTGTAAAAATACATTCGTTTCTCCAGTCTTCACGCCCCTCGATATCTTTCAGAGTTGGTTGATAATCGCTCGGTGGTAAATCCTTCGTCAATGCATCCCCGTAGGGAATTACATCCAAATCATTTTCCATTAAAATAGCGGTAGACTCTGCCTTAAGATCTCCGGATTCTCCTACGATCGAGAGAATCTTTCTACAACGAAGCAAAAGGGTAGCAAATGTTAGTTCTATTGAAAGAGTACCAATTTTTCTTCGTTTGTCATCTACTTCAATTGCTCTTTTGCTTTTATAATTGAAAAGAAAGCATGGTTCTTACCCGCGAGCAAATCTCACGTCATTCCATGAGGTGATTTCGGCGAAAAACATAGTTTTAGAAAAAGATTGTGGATTGTCGAAGAAATTATTTGGGCAAAAAGCCGCGTCAATATTAAGTCTCGGAACCCTGTGATCTTTGGGACAAAAAAGCGCAATTTTGTCATTATTATCGGCCATAGGTTTTAGAAAACCAACTACTTTTCTTGCATGTATTTTCTCGAGTATGCAAACAACGGTCCCAGTCTTTTGCGGCTTCGCTGATTGTAAGCCTCTCCAGTTTTGCTTTGGGTTTATTTTCACCACCACTACATCTCCTTCTAATGCTCTGTTTCTATCTTGTACTCCATCTATTAATATGTCTGCCTCATTGTCCGGCATTCTTACATAGGCTTCTTTAAAAAATTTTGGATTTATTCTTATATTTCCTTCCACATAATCGAAACATCCTTTTTTTTCATTTTGCATGTTCAATAATTCTCTTACTAATTTCTCAGGCAAATGTTCGGTGAATTTATTTTTATCCATTCTGTCCTGGTTCTCGAATCTTTGATTCAGAATTCTGGTCGCTTTGTCCCTGCTCAAAATTCCGTTGCCAGTTTTTGAATTAACTGCGCAGTCATTGATTTTTTTATCTTTTGGCTCGCCTTTAACTTCCTTCTTCTCACCTTCTTTCATAATTCTTTCCCGTTTCTTTTCGCTTTGCTTTTTCTTAGGTTTAGGATCCGCAGGTAGAAGATTATGCTGGGATCCCGACTCCAAATCTTGGGTAACATTTTCTAACGAATTTTTAACGATTAGCGAATTATAAACCGAATCTTGGTCATTAGCGTTAACTTTATCCTCCTCTTGAATCGCTATTTTCGGTCTTCTAGGCTGTCTTCTTTTCGGCTGTACTTCTAGCTTCTGTACTGCAGCGACGAGAAATTCTTGTACTGATAATGTATTCGGTTTCTTATGTTTATTATTTCCTTCGCCTCTTTGACCACGACGAATTTTCTTTTTACTTTCGACTAGATTTTCCGATAACTTATTAGGTCGCAGTGATGAAGTTTCTGCCATTGTCAGAACAGTTTATTTATTTTTGATATAAATGGAATCTTTGATACACTTCGTATACACTTAGCTATTGAGATAGTTTCTTACGCGTTTTATTACGATTCATCAAGCTGTTTAATGAATAGTGGATTCAAATATTGAATAGTTTACGCAATGTTACCCAACCCAGATTTAAATAAATTGTTCAGAAATGTATGTTGGTAGGTTATTCGGATTATTCTTTATAATACAGCTGATGGTCCAGCTGTCAGTCCCTGAATTCTCTAACAGTAAAAACTAAGTTAATACCAATACCAGGGGACTAAAGAATATTTTTCTTCAGTCAATGCTACATCTAGCGTCGCACATGAATATTCGACTTCCAGTTTTCACCAACAGATCGCGATAGCATTGAAATTTCCGTATAGAATTGTTAAAAAAGACTTGTTATAGTTTTGGTATTCTCCAGATTTGATTTGTGTATAACAAGGGCGGATTCACTATCATAAAACATTTTTTGATTCACATTTTCGTATTTTCGAATTTGGTTTTCAAATTTTGTCATTCCAATTTCATTATTTAAATTCCGTAGTTAAAGTTATGATTTTGAAGTCGACTGAAAGTTCGAATGGCGTCTGTGTATACGAGCCTTGAGAAAAAGACTCGAGTTCATCTTCTAGTCTGTTACGAAACTTCTATGGTCTAAAAATCCCTCTTTCCGTCCCGAACCGCGACGAAGGTAAGATTGAGATAAACTTGCACTTACTTTTTCATCTAGAATTGTTTGTTTTTTACAAAAAAAAAACTATAATCTAAAGTTAAAACACAGAGATAAAGTATAGTTGTTTTTTAACTGCATAACTGTGGTAGAATTTCGATGTTCTTTCCTTCTCCTTGGAATTCTATGAGTACATTACACATTACACATCTTTTTTCAATTTTGTTCGACTAATTCATTTCATCATGTTCAGACATCTGGCGGGACTCGTTAAGCAGACGAGCGTGAAACAACAGCTAACACGTAATACGCTCGGAAGTGGGACGTGCGAAGCGAATTTGAAGGAATTTATCATGTGAGTGGAATGTCAATATTATCTTTTAATATCGACCACTTTCTTCGTCCTCTCCACTGATATTCTCACTCCGTGGTCCTTTCATATAGCAGACGTAAAATCGATTTAGCTGCCATTTTACTTCACGTACTACACCTTCCAACTACACGCGCTCACGCGACTCGCGGTTTTTTGACGCATGAGATAGTTTATTGTACAAAATTTCCAATAGTTTGACTATAATTCTACGGGTTTTCACGATTTGCTCGAGTTTATTAATCACGACAATTTTGCAGACGAACAATATTCAATAAATCTGAAATCTTGAAGTTCATTTTCACGTATTCTATTTTACCAGAGGAGAACCATCGCGAAATACACAACATGGCGTCCGAGAGGTGAATAAATCCTGTTAATCAGTTTCTAAACAATTCATTGAACATTCATATATCTGCGTGTACCTTTTTACACGCAGTTCAAATCAGACAAAAGTTAGAATGAAAAACAGGCAATGAACATATAGAACGGTTCTTTCCATCATTATTGAGCCGCCAGCACCAGTATCTGGTTGATGATTTCAGTCCTAAAGCTTATTTTATTATCCTTAAATAATTTAAATTCAATTTATCCAACAAAATGCAACAAACATTTCAAGCCATTAACTCCTGAAACCTCATTTCAGGACATACGGTGGCTCATCAGGTGGATATAGAAGCGGAGGAAGTCGTGGAGGTCCTGGAGGCGGAGGTCAAAGTCAAAGGAATGGATATGGTGGCAGTAGTAGCAATAACGGAGGACGTTTTGGCAGCCAGAGAGGAGGCGGCGGAGGCGGCAGCAGTAGCCGCGGTGGTGGAAATAGGAGTGGAAGTAGTTTACGCAAGCCAAACTGGGATTATGAGAATCTTAAACCATTCAAAAAGGACTTTTACGTACCTCATATGAACGTGTCAAGTCGTCAAGCAAGGGATGTTGAAATCTACAGAGGCGATAAGCAGATCACGCTTAAGGGAGACAGTATTCCAGATCCAATCCAATTCTTTGAGGAAGGAAACTTCCCTGACTATGTTATGCAGGGAATTAGAAAGCAGGGATTCGCTGAGCCAACTGCCATCCAGGCTCAGGGTTGGCCCATCGCTATGTCCGGAAGAAATATGGTTGGAATTGCTCAAACTGGTTCTGGAAAAACGTTGGGGTATATCCTCCCAGCTATCGTTCACATCAATAATCAACAGCCGCTGAATCAGGGCGATGGACCAATAGCTTTGATCCTTGCGCCTACCAGGGAACTTGCACAGCAAATTCAGACAGTCGCTACTGAATTTGGATCCCTTTCCTATGTTAGAAATACCTGCATTTTTGGAGGAGCGCCCAAGGGAGGCCAAGCGCGTGACTTGGAGCGTGGAGTAGAAATCTGCATCGCTACACCAGGACGTCTTATTGATTTTCTTGAAAGAGGAACCACGAATTTACGCAGATGCACTTATCTAGTTTTGGACGAAGCCGATAGAATGCTCGACATGGGATTCGAGCCACAGATCAGGAAGATTATCGAACAAATTAGACCTGACAGACAAGTTCTCATGTGGTCCGCCACATGGCCAAAAGAAGTACGCAATTTGGCTGAAGAGTATCTCACCGACTACACGCAACTGAATATCGGATCACTCACCTTATCCGCCAATCACAACATCCTGCAGATTATAGATGTTTGTCAAGAACATGAAAAAGAAACTAAGTAATATTTCTATTCTTCTGATTTAATATGATTTATAACTTCAGTTATTTTGTTCCAAATGATGAGTCAAGCTTATGAATTGCTGTGATCTTTTATACACACCATATTTATTTTACCTCTAAGAAGAACTGATTCTCTCTCAAAAATTATGACCCTTGTTCGAAATCTTTGCATTCTTATTAACAATTGAGTTATTCTTTGTATTACAGACTTGGTAGTCTGCTTCAAGAGATTGGAAACGTCAACGACGACGGTGGGAAGACAATTATATTTGTAGAGACTAAAAAGAAGGTGGAAAATATTACCAGAAATATTCGGCGCTATGGATGGCCAGCTGTTTGCATGCACGGCGATAAATCACAGCAAGAGCGCGATTACGTCCTTAGAGGTGAATTTCGAAACATTTTCTAATTTTTCAAGTCTTTTTCAATCTCCATTCTTTTCGTTTCAGAATTTAGAAACAAGAAGGGTTCAATTCTCGTAGCAACCGACGTCGCTGCACGAGGTTTAGGTACGTTTCTGATCATTTTTATCTCATACTTGATAAAAAATATTGAGCAATACCTCGTATAAAATCGATTTCATCCTAATATAGGTAATCTACATGTACATAATGATGACAGAAAATGAGTTAGAGTTCTCATTTCAAATTTTGTTAATACATTTTCTAGACGTGGACGACGTGAGGTATGTGATTAATTTCGATTACCCATCATCCTCTGAAGATTATATACACAGAATCGGTAGAACTGGACGTTCTCAAAGCACTGGAACAAGCTACGCATTTTTCACTCCCCAAAATGGTAGACAGGCTAAAGACTTGGTCAACGTACTTCAGGAAGCTAATCAAGTCGTAAATCCAAAACTTAGCGAGTTGGCTTCGAGAGGAGGAGGCGGCGGGGGCGGTGGCGGATATGCAGGCAGAAGTAATAAGAATTTTGAATTTTTACCTATAAAAATATCAAATCTCCCGTTTTTAGTAATCATAATAAATTCAATTGAATTTTAACTTGTTAAATGCATTTTCAAGATCGTTGGGGATACGGAGCAGGAGGAGGAGGAGGTGGGGGCCGTGGAAGAGAAAACAATTATTCCGGAGGTCAAAAACGGTTTGATTCAGGCCGTAGTAATGGATATAACAATTATAACTGAATTTTCCTTTTCATTACACTTTAGTTCCTAATGGCCGTTTTTTTCCTACGTCTATAGGTGTATAGGTATTCGATTTATCAACCAGCAGGATTTTTTTATCAATAGTTTTGATCGAAATCAAATCGATTGTTGAGAATCGTTTTCCTGATAGTCAGGGCTGGAAAGTAACCAGTATTTGCTACCATACTCAAAAGAACTCGGCCATGTACAGCATACCTATTAGCTTTATCCACTAAATTATCGTTATTTATCATCTTCCAACTTATTATTTATCACTTCTGTTGATAATAAGTTGGGGTTCGTACGCAGTAATGAGAGCTATGCGAGGCTTATTTTCACGTTGCAGTATTAATTCAACATTATTATTATATTTATTAGTTCTAGAATGGACTTTGATACGCAATTCATCGTCAATTCGATTTTTTTATCAATTATTATTTACCAATTTATTATGAGATTCTGATTAAACTTATCATTCATTGACATTATTGAAGAAAGTATGTGGTACTATTATAGCTACCGATTGATCTGAGTAAACACGTATTAATCTCGTTTCAATATCTACAACAAGTATCTGAACAATTTTAGTAGGTATTCATTTTTACATTGTTGTACGTTATTGTATTTAGTATTGTATAATACATAATACTTTGGACAAAAATAAGTATTTCCAAATACTTATACTACATCATTCTAATCTTATCATATCACAACAATAACTTGAGCACAAGCTATAATAATAAATAAATAAACAAAATATCACTCCTGACTTATCAATTGCACTATTTTTATTTTCCTTATCTCTTCATTTAGCTGCTACAAAAATGTTGATTCATATTTTCCGCATCACAAATTATTTTGAATTAGCAATTTTCTGTAACTAAGTGGAAATAATCATATAGGTGAAAAAAAAAGTCTCACGCATGAGAAAAAAAATATTCTCGCAATGTTCGAGGACGAGAACCTTTTTAGAATCATTTTTGCAACTTAGTGTATATTATAAATTGTTTCCTGAAACCATACGAGACAAAATAATCGAGAATAATTTTACGATACACCTGAAAGCGGGCAACCGCGCTTTCGTTTCTGCAAGTTTGGTTGTCTTCCATCAAGCACAAACGTAGATGCGTCATTTACCGGTGTCGTATCTAAAAAAAGTAAAGTGGTAAAAGTGAAATGTGTTGATTGCATGCTGTTGCAGGTTAGAGAATTGCGTGAATAAATAGTTATGTATGTAAAATGTGAAGTGATTTGAGAATTTGGGGTTAAGATTCCACCAGAGTTATGTCATTCTTTCAGTAAAACCGTCGTTCGATCTAAATACGGCGATTGAAGAACGAAAAAAAAAAAGAAAAGATAAATAGACCAACAGTTTTAAAATTATCTGTTGGTCGGCGTTATTTTCATGTATTTTTTCTCTTCATTTTTTTCCTACCTCATATTCCAATACAATAATTGAATATACGTAAGAAGAAATGCATGATGAAAGTAACGATAATACGCAATTTCCGAGGCAACATCATTCTCATATAGATCACGCAGTTGCTGGTGCCATTAGCGGGTTTGTTACTCGTTTTACTTGCCAACCACTCGATGTCATCAAAATCAGATTTCAGGTTTGAATGAAAACAAAAAAAATAGAAAATAAAAAAATTGAGAAATAAAGTAAAATACCAAATGTAGGAATTCTAATCGTTGATAATTTTTGTTCACACTTCACAGTACCTCAAGAGACATGGTTTATTATTTATCTCCGCAATTAATCGATTTAATTATTACAGAAGATTTTTATGGAATGATTTTTCTTGTCTTGTAGCTTCAGGTCGAGCCAATCGCTAATCAGGATATCAGCAAATATCGGTCCATACCTCAAGCCTGTGGATTGATTATTAAAGAAGAAGGAGTTGCTGCGTTATGGAAAGGCCATGTACCCGCGCAACTGCTCTCAATAGTTTATGGGACTGGAAAGGTGAGACGAATGAAGATCGGTATGTAAATATAAAATTTCGTATTCGAGATACGCGGACTGCGTCTCAAAAAGATATAGAAATTTCGTCAAACCAAATTTTAAACGAATGTGAACTCAAGATTGAAAAAAATTACTTGGAAATGTAGAAAAAAGTCTGCGGAAAACGCATTGGTTGTCTTTAAATGATCCAGGAAGCTTCAGTAATGTACTTTGAGTCTAGAAAAGACAGAAATTTTATAATATTTCAGGAAAGCACTTGAAATTATGGAGAATGTAAACAGAAATACAATTTTTCACCTCGACAGGTATAGAAATTTTTCCAAAATCAACTTCCCTTAAGAACGAACTCAATTCTCAAATGGAGTGTGGTAAACATTTGTTTAATAACTAAAGGAAACTTGAATTTCGGTATAAAAAATACGCTGAATTTTTATCGATTACATTTACGTCTAAAGAAGAGATAGAAATTTTCTAGGATCAAATGGATTCGAGTCTGTATAAAATTTCCATGTAAAACTGCGGAAAATTTTCAGATAAATTGAACTTTTCTCCTCAGAAGACATAGGAAATTTCTGTACCTGAATACATACAAAATTTTGTCAGGTTTTGATGCAAAGTATGCAAAATTTTTGGAAGCGTAATAAAAACCGTAGTTGTTATGATATAGCACTTTGTTCGAACGATTCTATTCGAAAAAATACTCTCTTTTGATCTAAAGTACTGAAAATCGTAGAAATAGCCAATAAAAATGTAAGTTTCTGGATTCTAAATAGTCTGAAAAGTTTATTTTCGAGGTTTCGGTTGCTGTGCTGATTGGTAAATGCTTCAAAAATTATTGTATGAAGTAATATAGCTGATATTTTCTGTGTACAGTTTTCATCGTACAACATTTTAAGCAAATTGGCGAATGACTATACGTTTCATGACCGATGGCAACACATAATGCATTTTGTGTCTGGTGCTGGTGCAGGTATATTTGCAACGATTGTTTCATTCCCATTTGATACTGTAAGAACAAGATTAGTTGCTCAGTCTTCTAATCATCGAGTATATCAAGGAATCTTCCATTGCGGAATGTAAGAATTTACGTAATTTTAAAATAAGTTTATAAAATTTAGAGGAAATGATCAAGACGTTGCAAGAAAAAAATCGCAGCTTACGTCAAAACTCAAAAATTAGATTCTTGAGACATTCGATCGATTTAACATTACAGAAAAAACGAAGAGAATCTGATTTTTGAATAATACAAATGATTTTCCAGGGAAATTTTGAGGACCGAAACACCCAGAACATTCTTTCGTGGCTTATCGCCAACGCTATTACAAATAGCACCACATTCAGGACTACAATTTGCATGCTACGCATTTTTCTCTGATGTTTATAAAAAGTATATAAATAATTCATCGAATAATTTTGGTAGTTCGATGATTGCTGGCAGTGCCGCTGGTTTAGTGGCTAAAACTACTGTTTACCCGCTCGATTTAGCTAGAAAGAGATTACAAATCCAAGGTTTTGAACATGGTAGAAAAGGATTCGGTAAATTCTTTCGATGTGATGGATTAATCGATTGTCTTTCCCTAAGCGCGAAGACCGAAGGTCTCGGAGGACTCTTCAAAGGGCTTTGGCCAAGTCAATTAAAAGCAGCGGCTACTACAGCCATGCATTTCACTGCCTATGAACAAGCTTTGATATTGCTGAAGTCTTTACGCTGATTGATATCTTGCACATTTATGAAAAAAAGGGCTTCAAAAGACTCTGTAACAATTCGACTTATAATTTTCTAGTCAATTATACACTGCATGGAGTCATCGATGATTTTTTGAATTAGGGAGTTAACTAACATTCGACGATCAAGTTCAGGAGGCTCAAGCATGAACTTGTAATGAACAGAAAAAAGTAATTTAGTACATGACAGATAAAGCACTCCGTCTTCACGTACGCGCAATTTCAGATCAGGTCAACGACTAAATAAGAGAGATAAAAATGTGTTAAAATCAAATTTTCAACACAGGGCTTATGGAAGCACAACCATCGAAAAACTTGGCCCATGTGATATCTCTGCATTTATGGAACAGATATCAACAAAAAACCAGAGTAATGTTGATGGGATCGTGAGGATTACGTACATAACAATAAAGTGTGGGGTCAACGACATTTATAAAAAGATATTCGATGTTAAAGTGTCGGAAAATTTGTATTTCAGGAAGGTTTAAGTAACCGTTTTAAGAATCGGCAACGTCTCAGAGATCGGGTGGTCTGTCTGCCGCTAGAGCGCATGCACGAGAATTGAATCTCCCGAGTTGATCTAACTTGTGTTTTGAAATCTGCCAGTGACTGAGGTTAGTACGACGAGGATATTGAAGGGAGAGTGAAATGGAGTACTGTGACGTTGCCGTGCTTCTGTATTCAGTACCGTAACGTAAAATTGGAACAATATTACGATTCTTATTACTGGTCGAAAACCGATAATTCCTACGTAATATTATCAATAACCCGGTCAGAAGTAACTGGATTATAAGAAACACGTGTTCAACTGAAAAAAGGGAGGGCCCAGCTTAAGCCCCCACACAAATCGCTCCCTCGTGCTGGAGCCTCCTTAAGTTTTCGATATTTTCAGCTTTAGAATTCAGGTAATTTCGTTTTTTTTAGCCTCTCGCCATAAGTTGTATCCTAAATATATTTATTTTGACACTAATTATCAATGTGCGACTGTAACCTCCTAAACGAAAAAATTGGAGAAACTATCTTGTACAGTAATTAATCGAAATTTCCAAATACTAAGGAATTTTATTATTTGTGATTATCAAGTATTTTATAGGCTACCAAAGAGTGAAGATCTTATATTCGTTGTTCATTTTTTGTTCATTTTTCTTCATGAAGTAAAATACCATCGATAATTAGCTACAATATTTCATCAATAATTAATATTCACATGAAATATAATCTCTGTGGGTAAATAATCATCATCTACCGAAAGTATTCCCCTTGTTTAAAGCTAAGTTTATTAAGCTTATAAAATAAAATAAATAGATATGCTGAAAGTTTTTCCTAAATCTACATTTTTCTCTGTTATTATTAAATAGGTATTCAAAGTTCAAGTTATCCGTAGCTTATAGTATATCCCATAGAGAGCATGAGAGTTTCTTTGATCGCGGGATGCAGCTGCCTCTCGATGTAGCTTGTTAACGCCTGGCTAGCTCCTCTTAAAAATACGTCCTCCATTTCCCTCGTGACGCCTTCTCTTGTTTGCCATCCCCTTGGCTCAAAATTTTCAGGGGCGATGTTTAGATCGTGTATATCTTCTTCGAGGAGGAATTCTCTAGGTCTCGGAGGGTCTTCGGTGACCGGGTTTTCTGTTGTTTCACGTTTGTAATTAGCCTTTGTTTCCACCTCATCAGAATTAATCAAACTACTCTCGTTTTTCTTCAGATCAATTAATTGTACTTCTAGTTGATTCGAAGCGGAGCTTTGTGAAGAGACAGAAGATTTCGAGCTTTCTTTTATAAGCAATGATCGAGCTTTTTTTGCTAAAGCCATGGCAAAATCTCGTGGAGTTATATCTTCCACTTCACGTCTCTTCCTTTTCGATGAAGAACGCGTTACCCAGTCGCTCTCACGCCATATACCTGGGCGGATGTCCGTTTGAAACAGTGCTCGAGCCTTGCGCGTTTCTTTGTCGACAATTACATCCTCTTCAGTTGCGCTGGAAGGCAGCTCGCGTGGTTCGGCGGCCTCGTAAGCCTGAGAGGGATTTTCTAGAGGGACGTCTTTCACCTAATATTAAAAATTTGAATTTGATTTCCAGAAATATTCTCGTCTGTATTTTTAGGAAGATATGCTTTAGATTTTTAATTTCAATCCGGATTTGTCCATGGAAATGTTGGAATAGTGTGTGTAGCACGTTGAATAGTCCTAAACTGCGTTAAAAAGGATTAGGATTCTCCTAAGATGATGAAAATATAACCAACTTTATCATTCAAGTGATTTAAATTTTTGCCCGCGCATATTTTGCGGCAAAGTTAGTTCGCGAAATTACCACCGATGACGCTACGCGGTAGGCTCTAGGGCTGCATCTAATCAGGCGCATTACCGCCCGGCGCTGCAATTTAAATTCTTCCAAAACGAGTAACGAACAACAAAAATTTTCTAAAACCATTATAAAGCCGAGACTACGATCTACTCAACTTAACTTAACTTGAAGGAATGTGAACAGAAGTTAATTGTTGTTCATATCTTTCCATTCTTGTTATTGGTACGTTCCATCCTTTCGAGTTAAATTAAGTTAAGTTGATCGTAATCCCGGTTTTACTCGAATTTATAAACGCAGGAGGAATTCCCGCCTTAGATATGAGCTCTGTAAGACTCAGAAACAGTAACTAAGTCACTGCTTGAAAATAAATATAATTCTTATAACTAATTAGATGTAATTCGTTCATTGATTCTGCAGTGTAGATTTTTTCTCAAAGGTTTTCATACGAATTGCAATTTTTTTCGAGAATTTGAATCGTTCCGAATGATTCCAAGATAGGATTTTATACACATGCTAAAACTTTGAATTCATTTCATCGGTTTGTCATTTTCATAGGTCAAAAACTCACATCATTCAGATTTTGTTGAGTGGTAGCGGTCGTTTTCTGAGGTGGCCACTTGTCCTGTCGTTTAATTTGTTTATCTGCCCGAGTTGGCCTGCATCCGTAAGCATAAATGGAAGCAAATCGCGGCTCTAGAAAGCTGGATTCAGTGCGAATTCGCATTTGGCCTCTGCCTCGGGCGATTGGACTTGTAAAAAAGTCAATTCCAGCGCGTCTCAGGCGTAATGTCATTCTGCAAGACTCCGAGGGTATCGGAGCACGGTAGTCTAAAGGAATGAGTGAAATCCTTCCAGATACCGTTAGGTCGTTAAAAATCAATCTAGTTTGTAGAGAATTATTGTTCGGTTCGTAAACACAGCGTTCAACCTCCGCCCACGGAGCTGCTCCTCGTTCTCTTGCATACTGTGGCAGCTAATAAAGGAAACAGAACGACAAGGTAGTTACAGTTATAGATTGCCGTGGTTTTGTTTTTGTGTTTTTCCAATTATAGAGGATATAGAAATTCGAAGTTTTTTCGATTCTCATTTTTCTCGATCATTAGAAAGACTGTTATTTCGGGTTTCTAGCATTATCGAACTAATGAGTCCAAATGGATTCAGAATAAATTTCACCTTGACGCTGATCCTAGAAACGGTCATTTCCAAAGGAGCAGATTGTAATTCTCGTTGATAAATGATACCAGATTCATGCTCGTCATCTTCCAGCCGAGTCCTCCTGTTCGAATCCCTCCTCAAGGCGTCTAACGCGCGTTCCAATCTACCCCCACAACCCTCCCAATTTGCGATTGCTGCTTTTGCCAAGCCTATCGAAGCGATCATCAACAGAAGCTTGGAAACGTTGACTGGCATGTTCTTGCCCGAACAATTCTTCCTGCTCTTTGTTTTCTCTTCTACGAGCTCCGAAGTAGAAATGAGAAGAATCCTCTGAAAAAAAGAGAAAATATTGAACATATTAATTTAATATTCGCTATCTATCTCTTCTGGCGCTGCCCGGAAGAAGAATATACCATGATATAGCTGCATCTGCACACCCGCGATGGCGCGGATGAGCTTTCTCCAGCTACAAGCATTGCGAGCTGTTCAAAAGGCATGACGCCTCGCAGATTCATTGTTATATTTAATATCGATGAAACTGAATTCTCGAAGTCAATTTTCTTCAATAAATCAATCGAAAAAGAAGAGAACGAACGATACAGAGAATATATATATTCTTCGGATAATGTTTTTCAACAACTTTCATAATTGATTATCACACGTAACTATACGAACGGAATAGGGATCACATCGGGGTAATATATATAGTTGACATAGAAACAACAACGACAACGACAATAGTGTCACAGCAGTGCATCCTGCGAATTCCTGACTCAGTATACTGTGAACTATTAAAGAATCGTGAAACAATATCCTGTAGAAACTCGTACTGTAAATTTAAGAACAGTAGTGGTACATACATACAGTGGATATGAAGTATATCTTGGTCAAACAGAGCATGAATTTCAAACGTCCCTAACATGTGTAAGTATAATACGTGCGGCACAGACAAACTTTTACAGGTATGTGTAACGGCAGTCAACTACAAAGCGTAGAAGTTGGTGAAACCAGGAAGTATTGTAATTATAAAACACTTACACCTGCACGACGCGACGTAAGAATAATTTTGATAAAACATTTGGCTCGAAACTGGAGTTATTAATTAATTAGGTTGATTCATTCACTTGACTCGAAACTAGAGTTAATAATTCATTAGTTCAATTCATTACTTGAACGCGCGAAATTTCTACCCCATTCTTGCTCTGGATTTTGCTGTTTATACTTGTCAGACTCGGTTGCAGAATTGGTCCTTATGCTCGATCAGCTGCAACCAAACTACTCGCGGTGGCCTAATTTGGCAATAATGTAAGTGTATACCAGGAAATAATGGATTCATGCACGAGGATTTTCATCACTGCTTATATTTGTTGCACAGCTCGTCATATTTTATACGTATACAATTTTCAACTGCTGCAGTTACGAAGAGAATTGATTTTTTCTTTGTGTAGATTTGAATTGCTGCATTATATCCCGGGGAATTCTATTGTAAGGTAATTTTCTCCTGAAAATGAACGGATGAACACCACGAAAGAATGAATGATTCTTCGATTGCACAAGGATTTCGAATGTGCTTACGCATGGTGAAGATAAATCTCTGTAGTTATGAGCACGTACATTTTCAAAAAAGTATTTGCGAATTGGTATAGTCGATCTGTAGTCAAATGGACGAACTTTAAAACTTATTAGTTATTCGTGATAGAACATTTTTGCGAAAACTGCTCAAGATATGAAGAAATCTGAGAAAAATTACGGAATAGATGACAAATTGAAACAATATTTATACTTTCGTTTCGGCTTTTCATACTTCATATTACTCTCATTTCCATACTTCCTCATTCATAGAAAGTTCTAGTATAACTTTTTCAAGAAAATCTATTAGGTGAGAAGAAATTGAAATTCCTTCCGAATCTGCACGTTTATATCGGCACAGTTTTTTCGTCGAAATTTTTCCGCCAATACGTTGTGTTTTATAAAATTCCAAATCATTATTCTTGCACCCTTTTTCGTTTCATTCTACGTTTATTATAACGTGACGAAATTTGTTGAACTGTCGTGAATAATTCAAGGTTTAATTATATAAAACTATACGTATATAATTGAATTTGCTGTATCGCTGCAGTGATTCGCTTTCTACCTATTTATTTTTCCTACTGTTTTTCACTCGTTTTAGCCTTCTTGCGGTTCTTACACGCTTCGTTATCTAGGGCCTCTTATACCAATCTCACACTTAAATAAACACGACGCGCGACGATGTGATTTTATAATCAACTTCGTAACACGTGCGACAACGAATACCTTTGCCTAGTTATTCAGATTATTATAATTTTATACTATTAGCTAGTAGCTACTCTGCTAGATATACAATCGCGAAGAAAGTTAACCAGCGAAACCGCTCTTCTGCTATACCAATTGATTACATACTACAATCGTCGAATGAGAAAATAATTGAAACAATCAATCACTTTCGAATTAGATTTTACAATTAGGGCTGACAGGAAACGGGAAATGACCAAATTGAAAAAGAGAGGTAAACAAGGAATACGGCCATTCGGAATTGGAATACATAACAATCTGTTCATTCATTGGTTCATTTGTTTATTTTTTAATTCAATTACTTACCTAAATATTCCTCGATCACTTTTTCGTATCCTCGGGCACCTATAACTCGATGATAATCCAAGACAGATTATCTCCTGATTTATGAACTAAAGTTAACGAAACATCAGAGATAAGACTGAAAGATAAAAATAAAAATGATCGAAAATTGATTTTATGAAAACTCGCGACGTATTTGGTACAAGTAATAATCGCGGAGCACCTACGATCCTTACAGCAGAGCACACCTGTAATAATGAAAGTCTGAGGAGAGCTGGAGTAGTTACTTAGTTTGTAAAAGACGTCGAGTGGTCCTATTATTCGAGGAAAACTTTGGAGTAGGGTTGTGCTGGAGACTTCGCAGCCGGGTCATATCTAGTTCGACGTGGTATCTGGGATGGAACATTGTCCAGTCCAGCTACCAAGACTCCTAGAGCAGGCTAGATATTTCATTGTTTACTTTTGTCCGGCTCGTTTACCCGGAATTTCATTTAACCGTGTGATTTTTTTTTCGTTTGCTATATCATAGCTGTACGTACTATCGTATTATGTGAATGATCAGAGGTTTGAAATCAGCTCTTCTCACAACGAAACTAGTATACCAAACCCACGCTCATTATTATTGTCAGACGAGACCAGAATTCCTCCAATTTGATCGGTTCACCGTTTTTGCCAGTCACGCTACTCACCGATTCGCCAATTTTCGAGAGTCAATGCCAATTTATCACGTATCGCGAACGACCGCGCCGGTCCAATTGTTCGAAAAGATCGTTGAACTCCGTTGACAAATTTTGTTTCTCAGAGTCGACTTCCCTAAATGAATCACGGAAGCTTAGATATAGTAAGATTATTATATTTGATGATTATTCCAATATCGTTGGGTTGATTCTATTTTCAATTAAGTTATTTAGCTGATAATTATTACGATTTTTATTCCGCTATCTTTATCTATGTATCACGTATTTGACGACGCGTGATATAACGCGATTGGCGATCCATAGATATATCTCATTTGCTATTTTGTCATAATTCAAACCACCGGAATTTTGAAATTCTGATTTGATGATTGCATGAAGATCGTTAATTATTCAGCACGAGGCACAGAACCGGGCGAGTTGGAAATATACAAACTTTTACTATCTGTATACTATGCATAATGTATAATTCACAACCTTTTTCTTATTTTTTCGTTCAAGAGAAAGTCTACACGAACGTATATGCATATATGCGAATTTCCGGAACGTTTCTTACGAGTAAAAGTAACGCCGAAATTATTTTTTCCGCCAATTATATAGGCTACGGAGAGGGATTTAATTATTTATAATCAAGATCAGGTTGTGAGCTAGCGGCGATCTACGCCCGACGTATGGCAACCGCTCGTACATAAAATTCAAAAACCGAATCTAAACTCGGGATTTGAGTCAAGTTTCATCCTCATCGTGTCATCCAACTGAAAATATAAATGAGAGACTTTACTCATGTTCAACATGTTATATTTTACGAAGAAAAAAAACCGAGAAGACTACAGTAACGGGGGATTGGATTTTGTGTTTGAAAATTAACGAATATGAGCCGACCCAGAATCGAACGGCCCCGCTCTCCCGCTATACCGTAGTCTTCTTAGTTTCCTGTTAAAAAATGACCAAGCTAAACGTCAAGTCTATAATAATTGCTCTCAGAGGTCGAGTTGCTGCTTATTTATTGAATAAATTCATAACGATTCTCGAAGAGCCGGATATTTTTAAATTGTGAATTCGTCAGATGGTGGCGCTCCACCGTGACGATTATAGAAACTATTCTTGGCGCTGCAAATTGCAGGAGAGTGGCGGGAGTCTGGTTGAACATTCAATTTGAATAACGAATGATTTCTATATTACTGATTTCTGGAGACGAGTTACATTGAAACCCACCAAATATGTATAAGTAGTTTGACTGAGAACAATAATTCAGCTGAACTATAAATCGCGATCTTTCCAACATTATGATATACCGTTATCCACAAAAACGAATTGCTATACGCGCCGCGATTATTTCCAACACGGTAACGGTTCGATCGATGTAAAAGCAGGCTAAGCCCCTCTCACGGGTCACAATTGTTTGTTCGATTTGGTGCCAAACGGGCTCCGGAAAGGACTCGGTATCTCGCAACTCGTTCTCTCTGAGTGCATTGCCACGATTTCAATGTGAATAAGTGTGAAAGCGGAGAGAAAAATATGAAAATAGTTTTCGATTGATAAATAATTTCCATTTCGTCACCGTCTAGAAGTACAGTTCGATCAATTGAATGATCGTTGAAAAGTTAGTATCGATCGGCTGTATTCAGAGTGGCTGAATGTCTCAAGCGTCGTAAGGGATCTACAGTTTTTACTGTAAGGTGAATCCGTAAAAGTAATGTCGAATTCGACTTGCCGTTTCAGTGTAGACTCAGTGCGCACTCCCTAGATTTCGACTAATACGGTGACAGGAAAACGAGAGAAACCGCATTCGGTGCACATTTTTACTGTACGTTTAATTCGCTGTAAGATTTCACACATTTTTTATACCTCTGCGTCTTCGAAAGCTGATTAAAAATTTGGCGAACCGTTGCAGCAACGTCATTTACAAATACTTTTCACACTTCGGAATACAATTTGAAAGGAGATGTATAGTATAGCATAGTTATATTTTTGAATTATGATACAGACGTCCTACCTCGGTGGTATTATTAATACACCATTTATTGTACCGTTTCTAAAAATTTTTAGTTCTCTCTTTAAATATTCCCGAAAAAAGAGATGATTTGCAAACAAATTTTATTTTCATTTTCGAGTTTTTATTGATTTACAGAATTTGACACATTAGCACCGAGTATACCTTTTTCCCGAGTCATCTTTTGAATTGTTATGGATACTTGTGATTATTGATTCGACAGAAAATGGCAAACAGTGAACTTATTTTTTATTTATTTTCATTTCTTCCCAATGTTTTACAACGTGTGAAAGTCTCCGGTGGACAGCTCGCTCACGTCCGCATAAACTTTCGAGTGTCAACGTTCGATCGATTAACACCTAGAAAAATAGGCAATACATCTTGATACACCGGCAAGTCTCGCATGTAGGAGAAATTGGACACAATTATTATTAGAATAGAGTTTCGGAATGACAAATAGAAAGAAGCAAGAAAACAAACGAAAAAACGGCGGGGGGGGGGGGGGGGGAAATAGAAGATAACACTAAACTTCTTCTTGACTTGAAAGTGTTAATACGGAGTTGAATAACCCCAAAGCTACCGCAGGGTGTCGGGAAACTGTATTTTGATTCTAAATCTTCTCTTTCGGTGTACAAAAAAAGTCCACATAATACTAACATAAACACAAAGCAGTAAACATCTGCTGCGAGCGTATAGTCAAGTGTATGTATATACATACGTATACCCACGTATCACACAAGGCTCTCTTTTGTAAACCAGATAGAATGAGAAAAGGAAACAAATATAATCTCGTGACCAGCTAACAATATTTGGTTTCACTTTAGATCGTTCTTGTTTTTATTTGATTTTTTTCGAGATAACAAAAATTACGGTCTGTATACTGTAGCTCGCACTGGTTCGAGTAAACTAGAAGTTTCAACGTCTCTCCGAAGAATTTGTTCTTTTTTTTCCTGAAGATTTACACAGAAGAGATTTCTAACTAGGTACTCGGCGATGGTTCGGTTAATTAATTTAGAAATAACAACATAGAAACGTTGATTCTTCTTTCCGTAATTAAAGCACAAACAAAAAAATTTCATATAAATTAGATGAGCGATGCAACGCAGCCGGCGAGTTTCTCTCGGGTTCGTCAAGTGGATCGTCGAGTACGTCCACCTCGGCTCAGAGGAACCCGGGACGCAATAGTTGCCTCAAATTTCGGTGACGTTATATTCCACCGACGTCGGGTACCCAGGTAAGCAATCGAAGTATAAGCTAACGGAAGAGAAAGAAAGATGAAAAATTTAGGTGATATTTTGAATCGTTCAACATTCTTTTAACACGTGTTCGTCGGAGAGATCAAGCTACTACTTCACAAGGGGCCATGAGCATCTTGGGAAACCGCGAAATGTCATCGAAGAACAATCTCCATTTATTGTCATACCGAAAACGCATCTCTTCGGCTATGTTCAATGCTGGAAAGCCTGGCATGCGAAAGGTTTCCTTGACGCTCACTCGAGGAAAATTGCGGAGGCTGATAATTACCAGAGTTCGCAATTCAAGGATCTTCTTCAACGGCTTCATGTGAGCTCAATTTTGACCGATGTACATTTTCCAATCGACCGTTGCTTTGTTGACGTGATTTTAGGTCGATGTCTCTGTGGAACGGGAGGAGGCAAAGACGCACAAAGATCCTGACAAAGCCACGGCCATGACGGATGTCGATCCGCAATATTTCACCGAATTGAGAGGACGCGTTAGCAGAGACCGGGCTAATATTCAATCCTACATCCACGACACTCGAAAAGTATTCAGGACAAGACTACTGGCCGGCCAGGAACGCGACGACTGCATCAGAATCGATCAGCAATTCGACGAGGAGCAGAAGAGACTGGATAAGATCAAGGTTTTTTTTTTTTAACCACGGAATTCAGAATTCATAAGCTCCTGAAATCGTGAAGAATAATCGATAATTTTATACATTTTTAATGATATCTCGTAGCAGAGTTTCTAGCGTTGATCTACAATTCATGAAATCTGAATAGGTCCGAAGTGGTGGTGGTGAAATTTTGAAGTGACGCGCATTGAAACCACTTGAAACCTTTACGAAATTTGTGAAATTATACTTGCGGAATTTATGTGTAAATTTTCAATGAATTCTCGGAGTAGAGCTCGGGAAGTCGATCAGGGAATCCATGAAACCTGGATGAAGTGCTTGGTGGCAAAATTTATGAAATCTCGATGCGCTCGCATTAAAATTCCACAGGATAATTGCGTCTTGACAAAGACGCGTATGGATAATTGCTTAAAAATTTTTGCAGCGGAAGTATCGCCAGTACGTTGCTGGCTTCGAGGATTTCCTCTCTCGAGATCACGAAGAGAGTATGGAGGTTTTGCGAAAAGCTGAAGAAACTGCGACTGTGACATTTCAGCTGACCAGTCACTTGCGCGACGTGTCAAAAGCGGTGGGACAAATAAGACTGCAGGTTTACGTTTTGGAAGAGGCGTGGCGGACGGTGAAAACGTGCCAGAGATTTCTCTACCACATAGCACCCCACAGTTGGAGATCCGAGCACGATCCGTCCTACAGTAAAGAGTCTGGAATGAATATGGGCTCCAGAACGGAGGAAGTTTTCTGCCGGTATGGAAAATCGGAGGAAGTGGCTTCCCTGGATTCGCTGATCGGTTAGCTCATTCGGCACAGCTCTCATCTAGTAGGATTCAGAATAAACGATATTCCTTTGCAGAAATGTTCGAACAGGATGTAACGAACGCCAAAGAGCCGGAAATGTATTTCGAGGACCCGTACGATTTGATTCACATCTTCAGAGCCATGGAATTACAAAACCTGAACGCCATGATCCACTGCGAATCGCTGGCAGCTCCACTGGTCGAAATGGCTGCATCAGTTTTCAGGACCGACGAAGCGATAAAACGGGAAATAGCGGAGATCATCGAGGGGATTCACGACCTTGAGGTTGCGAAATGCAAATGAACTTTTCTCAGTCGGTTTTTCTTCAGTTACGATTGATTTATTCTCGTTATTCGATTTGAAGCTTGCCATTCTGTGGGCAGAGAGCCGTGCCGAGAGCCTCGAAGACTACGCAAGCTACCTTCTCCAGGGTGTCTTCAGGGAGCTCGTTTGTTCGGAGACAGTACTTTACCTTTTCGTTTTCGTCGAGGACACGTACGAGAATTGCGTAGCTCAGAACGATTCGAATCTCGATTCGTATTCGATGATGCGATCGATCGAACGCGTTCTAGAAAAGCTGAACTCCCGACTGGACAATTTACCGGTTGAAGTTGTTTTCCAGTGCGAGAAAGAAGGATTCAGACAAGAGATGAAGACCATGAAGGACGCGGAGGATGCAGCTAGGAAGGTAAAAATCATGAAACCTTACCAGTCGAAACATCGAATCATTTTCCATGATTGAAATTTGATTTTTCTTACGAAGATGGCCTTGATGCGCCGGCTCCTGGCCGCCCTGGTCCGGATAATGGAGCCCCCGATGCAAAAGCATAGGAAACTAATGTACCGATCAGCGCCAGTTGAATTGAAGAGGAAACCAACGCCACCGCCAACTCCTCCGACTAGCGAGGAGCTCGTTTATTTAACGTACTTCACCAATTTCTGCGACCAGAGAGACGACCACCACGACTTCCAGTCTCAGTATCCCGACGACTTTGACCTGACATTCAAGCCCCGAGTTCGTCGTGGGTCTAAGAAACGCACAGAGGATGCAGTCGGGGAGGTAAAAATCGTCGAAGTAGAGAAGGAAATAGAAACAGAAGCCGAAGGAGAAGAAGATGAAGACCGAGATCAACTTTGATGTAAAAACCGGTAAAATAAAGGTGCAAAAATCCCCCGCAATCATCCTCATTAACAATTCTCCGATAATTTTAATGAGCTATTCTCGGAGTCCTTGATCCGAGGTAGTCTCCAGTCTCCCCGGAGATCATCCCCATGGCAACGGAGGCTCGATACCAGACGGTTCTGGATTTCAGCCCTCGAGTATGTACACGCATCTCGAAGCGGTCTCTCATAGCGAGTTCTCAGTTCTTCTTACTTAGCGCTACGTCGGGATTAAGCGTGTTTACACTCCTCGGTTCTCATTCATCCTCCCTCCTCCTGCCAGTAGGCTTCTATACTCTGAAGTTGGTTATGAATAGCGATCAATTTCCTCTTTTCTCTCTTCTCTTTTCTCTCTTCCGGGCAGGTGTTGCGCGCCGACTAGACAAAGAAAGAAGAAGAAAAAAGCAAAAAAGCAGCAAGAAAACCAAAAACGAAACATCTGTAGGTGTAATTTATATGCACAGACGGTGGTGTTTTTTTTTTTTTTTTTTTGTTTTCTCTTCACCGCGTGCACTCGTCCGGTACTACTGTATGCCGCGCAGCACGAACTGTCCACAGTCAAGTGCAAACTATTGTCACTATATAAACTCCGCGGTTTCAAAGAGAGCTAGCTCGTTGTGTCTCGTGAACGGGGATCGGACAGAAGCTATGACTATATGCTCCATGAATGATATCGCGAACACATTTTCTACGCTGGGTTGCACGCGTACTACGAAGGTAGAGACGGAGAGCTGTGGCATTTCCTTCCGCCAGTTTTCACGGGACATTTTTTTCCTCCGTGAGGAATCACTGGATTCAGTAATTACCACGAACGAGTATTATCGGGTCCGAGTTGTGTGTTTGCGGGTCACTTTTCACTCATCCCCGACGAACTGGATCATCATATACACACGCGAATGAAGAAATGAATGGATGGAAGAAGAAAGAACGGAACGACCAATGAATCCGTGGTCCACGCGGATGGCTTGTGATCTTTTCCAGGAGAAGACCAACCGGTCTTACCGTCCGACTGTGGATCCATGAACAATTCATGCAGCTGCCAATTGCTGCGTACCTGGTCAATGAAGAGAGTTATAGGTATACTGTATACGTGGATATAGGTACATACATTATACTTATGTACTCTTCACAGCTGGTGGCTCCGTTATGTCACAGCTAGGTGAACGAAGACTGCTCATCGAGAGCTGCCCATCGCTGTTGTTTACAGCTGTTACATAGGTGTATACAGTTAGGAGATAAGTAGGTGTATACCTACCTATCAAGTTCACAAGTAGCATTTATCCGTGTTCTACCTATATAGCAATAGCTAGGTATGGCGGGGTACCGGTACGTTGTGCAGTTGCGGGTCGTATCGATCGTTACACATCCGGTATTCCGCAATATAGTAGTTATAACGGATAATAAGACCCGAGAAAGATGCGATGGTCTCGGTTGCGGACGGTGAGAAAACCCGCGACAATGCCATGTCCCGATTCCCTCATTCTCAATTTTCTAGGATCGTCTTCGTCTGCAGGCGTGATGATAACATATGAAACGCGCTTCAACATAAACATGGAAGCGTGAAGATAGAAGGAGTGTAGAGACCACGAAGAACGAAGAAGAAAAGGTATATCATTCCTACGTTACATATCCCGCAGCAATAACGCAAACGCAAACGCAAACGCACTGTGTTTCACTTTTTATCGAAGAGAAAAGAGGAGAAAGACAGACGGGGAGAGAAAGAGACCGTGATCCGTAGTTGTGCTTTTTTGTTTCCCATTTTTTCACAACAACCATTTGTTTTTCTTCTTTTCTTTATCACGCACTGAGGGATCCGCCGCCGCGCCGAGCCGAGCCGTATGGCGCAAATCCGCTTCCGGTTTGATATATTCTGACGTAGTACGTATGTGAACATTATTATAGCTATATCCGAACATTAACTACAAGCTGTTCGCAGAGATGTGGCATTAAAACGTATGCATAAGTATATAGTGGCGTACATAGATACCGATAACTTCTGAACTACTCAATTTACGTTCATGACTCAGGAGAACATTTTTGCGGCGAATTCAATTACCTGTGAAATCATATCGCACCGAATTTCTCGCCACTAACTCAAACCGAGTAAAATCGGTGACGGATAATTGTTAACAAATAGTTTTCTCGTATACCTGACGTGAATTTCTACTCCCACGAATTTCCGCAACTTTTTTTTTTAGCTGATCGGAAGACGGTCACGAAAAATGCTAGATCTCGGTTATCGTACTGAGAGGATTGGATATTCGGAAAATTGAGTTAATCGTGAAAATTCGTTGTTTTTGTCGATCAAACTGCGAAAAAGATTGAAATGTTGTATCGAAACGTATATATACGCGATGTTCCAGCTTGCCGAAAGGATTTCAATGAAATTGTCGAATTATTTTCACCGGGGATGATTTGTCGTACATAAATACGTATATGCGTATATACATGTCGAAGGAAAAGGGATCCCAAATCTTGAATTTCAGCCACAACCGAGTACCGTTTTTTTTTTTTCTTTTTTTTCTCGTTTTCTGTAACGGCAACAGCTAGCTTCTGAAGCGATGAAGTCAGTTGCTAAAATTTGACCAACATGAAAACGTTGTAATTACCGAAACCTACCAACTTACGTCACCGCAATTTGCGTTTCTTTTCGTCCGTGACTGCGATTACTCCGATTACATGTACATACATGCTCACTGCGACCGGCACTGAAACGGTATAATCAATAACAGCTGTTAGCGAGAACGAGCCTGCCTAGCAACTGCCGTCGTCTCAGGTCTGCCAGTTACATAGGTACGTATACCTACATTCTGGAAAATTTTACATTTTGTAATTGGATACCTTCGCCACTCGTCGAATTTTGTTTGTCCGACAAGTGCTTAGCATTTGCCGAATCGAAATGGAGATCGTTCATCATATAACGACGTCGTTGGCAAGATCCAATCGGATGGAAACTCGTCAATGCCGATTCCATAGATGAGAGATACTCTTCAGAAAAATTGAAACTGTACAGTGATCCTGTAACAAAATTGATCAGCGAATGAATTTTTTAGCCACCGTTTGATAAACTCTCAACGAGATCAACTGCAGTGCTCGTCAATCATGAAACAGAAATTACGATAATGCACATACTCACGTACTCTCATACGTACATCTGTTCATACTTGCTTAGTTGGTGTAGTTGGGGTCATTGACTGGCGGATACTCATTGCCCACAATTTATTTGCATCTATAGACCTTCTCTGTATTTTGGTCCAGCTACGCGTACGCGACAACCGTCGAGACGTCCGCTGCCTCTGAAGCTCTTTATACTAACTGTTAACTATAGGATCAGTTTAATTGGTATCTCTCGCAAGTACTAAAAGTCACTGGCGAGACAAACGTAAGATCGCAGCTCCAATTGTAAGCCACTGAATTGTTTCGCGCCTGTCTCATCTACCACGACGGGTTTTCTTTTCCCGTCAATTCGACTTTCTTCCGTTTATTATCACGGGTTTACCCGCCTGATAAACTGAGCGGTGCTTGTGTGGTTGTTGTTCTCTTTTCCATTTTCATTTCCATTTCCATTTTCATTCTCTTTTTCTCCTTCTCTCCTACACGCAGTCAATTCACCTTCGTATCCCTATTTCGATTTCTCTAGAACCAATGTGAGATGCGCTTCGCGGAGAGATGCAGACGCTCTGCCTCACTATCACGGAAATGTAGGTACTTTTTCATTCGTACCGTACGTGTACGAGTCCGTAGGAACATATGTTCCTTCTTAAGCTGTTTTTTCCCATTTTTTTTTTTTTTTTTTCTCTTCATATCTTCGCTTGCATCGTCATGCCGCAGACGAAGAGCGGATATTTCTGTTTTTTCATTCGGTGCATTAGTATTCTGATATATTACATGAACTTCAGAATCCAGATGCACGCGAGGAGGGGCCATTCACTCGGCGATCGAAGAAAATCATTATCACGATTTCCGATTATTTCCGGAGATTCCCGGTGATTTCCAGTCTGTGGGTACCGCTGATTGCGAGAGATAAATTTCCGAATTTCGGGCGTCCCGGTGGAAATCGATGGAAATCAGAGGCAACCGCCGGAATTCGCACCGAGAAATCAATATAGGAATCGTCACAATTATCATCTAGTAGTCCGGATTTCGGTGCATTCGGATTCCAATGGTCTAGAATGATTTCACGATGATTTCTTTGTGATTCCTCGAGTGAATAGCCCCTCGGCTGCTCCACGGACCGGTATATTAAAAATTGAATTGAAATTTCTCCTCTGCGTGAATTTTCACGAGACAGGTATACAGCATCAGGTGCCTGTATCGGAGCAACTGTAAATTTCACGAGCTTCTTCTATTTTTTTTTTCCTTTCTTGTTAAGAATTACATTCAATCGATCATCATGTTTCCAAATTCAATGATCAATCATCGCTCGAAGATTGAGGTTCTTCAATGATCAATCATGTACCTATACTACATGCATCTGCAATTTCGATTTTTCAAGTTTAGAATGTCGTTTTCTCTCTCTTTGTTTAGTGTAATCAAATATCCATGATGATGAGGAGCCCTCTCTCCCTCTCTCTCTCTCTCTCTCTCTCTCTCTCTCTGTTGCTGCGATTTGATTCGACAAGTTATTAGAAATCAACAGCCGTAAAAAAGCGGCAAAAGAAGACGAAGAAGCGGAACGAATATCGGGATAAATCGTTGTTCTTCTCTTTCTTATCTATGATTTTGAAAATTTCTTCACAATAAATTGCACATTAATAGGTATAGTTAACGTATAGTCGTATAGTGACTGGTAGGTACGGTACTAAAATTTCTGTTGAACAACTAGGAATACAAATTTTTCTCCCCGATCAATAACTTTTATAACCGGGAGTAATTTTCTCGTCTCATTATCGTAGAATTATCCATACCACTATTATGGTTTTATAGTTATTTATGGCGACCACAATATAAATCAACTAGTATGTAGGTATATCCCAGTATCTCCGGCGTCGCATGATCGCCCACGCTAAAAATCGCGTGTAGGTCTCTTTCTCTCTCTCTCTCTCTCTCTCTCTCTCTCTCTGGTCCCCGTAGTCTATTACCTGCAGGTACATCCATACATACATACATACATCCATACGTACGTACGTGCATACATACCTATCTATGGAGCGAAAAAATGTTCGCCCACGTCTCGGCGATCGGCGAGCAAGAAAAGACCAGCTCCTACAGGAACCGGGCCTAGATTTCTATATAAGGGCAGCTTAGCTCCGACAAATTTAATTTTTCGTATAGGTACCTATACGAATGAAATATGAAATATGAAAATCATTTCGATATTCAAACTTTCCAAATATTTTCGTCCATCCCGGTTTTGTTTTCTTCTCGTTCTTCTTGCGATGCGTACCACTTTCTTTCAGTTTTCAAATCCTTTCTTCGCGTGTCTTGCGGCGTGTAACAGCCACCGCGCGTCATAGGTATACGCTCTGTACGCTGTAGTATTGCATACTCGATTAAAAATAGAATAGTTTTCACCCCTAGATGCGTACAGCCTGAATTTATGTTTCCACACGAAGCAAGGAAAAAAAAAACGAAAACGGGGAATCAGAAAAAGGTAAGCAAAAAAAAAAAAAAAAACAGAACAGAACCTACATCCGTTACGTTTTATAGAATATTTGCTACGGTTTTCCGTTTTTCACTCTTTCTTTTTTTTTTCGAGTTTTTCCCGGTATTTTCCGGTACGTAAATTCTCACTCTATCAGGCCATTCGAACCTGCACTGGAATGTACAAAAATAAGCCATACCAACCTATCCGAGAGTTTACTCTCCATTGGTAAGAAGGAAAAACCATTGAAACTGTGACGCACACCGAACGTTTCCAATTTCGTGCGCGTCCGCGCGCTGCTTAATTCCCGGCGATATTCCCCAATGCAATGCCATGAAAATTTCAAGTGACTTCGCCGGATAACTTCGGATTGTGATTCTCATTCGGTCCCATAAATTATTCATTGATATCCGTCCGTTTTCTCGTTTTTCTTCTACCTCTCTGTAATGCCGCGTTTGTGTTATAATCGCTTCGTGCCCTCTTCTTCGTTCGGATTTCGACTCGAATTTCGTAATATGAGTTGAAATTTTCACGAGCCCATATGTAGCCGACCGACGCGGACGCGACCGCCCCGCCGTGATGGAACGAGAACCGCGGACAGCCCGTATAGGCAATTGGCGTTTCATCACAAATCTCACAAAAAGTGACACGAGGACGGGGGGGGGGGGGGGGGGGGAGGACTGTGTGCTGTGTGTCGTTGTTCCACGATACAATAGTCAGTCGGTCAGGCTTCTCTGCATAATAGCCCAGGAAGCGGAAATGCAGAGTAAGAGATCTATGTACTATATTAATACCTATATACATACATTATATCTAATTATACCTATACATAGGTATAGGTACATGCCAAAAGAGATGATAATATGACGAGAATACTCTCCATCAGGCATATCATCATGTATATATATATATATATATATATACCTGCACGTAAGTCATATATCTATATGGCTGGCTGTGGAATACTTTTTTTTTGAAATTTTTGTTTCCGATAATTTTCTAATATGCCTCGATCGCATCAGCGGAACAATTACTGATTATTCTCAACAAGTATAACGTAGGTATATATGCATGTATGTATTGTGCGTATATATATATATATATATAGGTACATACTTACTACTAAATGTACCGATGATTTGCGAATCATACGCGATTGAATCATAATATGTAGGTGCAGTACGTACATACCTACGTAATTTTCGATGTATATGCATCTATATATATACTCCGATCGCCGTGTCGGGGCCAGGATAGGGAATTCCCGAATTTCCGATAACACTGCAGAAATTTGTAATATCTCGGAGCCCCCGCCCCGCTTGACGGTTGACAAATTTGGCCATTTTATGTGTATAGGTACATAGGTACATACACGCGACCGTAACATGTGATTCCTGATTCACAACCGGCCAATCACTTATACAGGTAATTTATTACATGCGGTGGTCATCGACATTGAGTTGTGATATTTCTATTTATTCATTTGTCCATTTTCATATGTTTTTCATTCGTTTTTATTCCGTTTGTTCGCTTTTTTTCTTACTCGTGTTTGTGTATAAATAGTAATAATAATAATAATAATAATAATAATAATAATAATCTACAGATATATATATATATATATATTATATATTATAGTATATAATAATCGAAGCGCGAGATAAAATATTGAATAGACATAATACAATATATTACATATAATATAATCAATATAATATAATATGATATAATATAAACACAACAAGAGTCGGATGGTCGGAGGGAGGGCAAAAATTCTACATTTACAATATCATTTATTCTCTATATTACGGAAAATCGTCCCACAGAGATATATATATATATATCTTACCTATATGCGGTATACCCACACGATCATAATTTTATAAATCTGAAATTCTCCAATAGCGAACGCTGCTTGCGTTAGCCACGCGACTTTTTTCCATCTTGTTTGTTCGTTTGTTTGTTTTCTTGGCTTTTTTTTTTTTTTCCTCTCTCTTCTCTCTCCTCAACGCAGTGTTTATGTATACATAGGTTTACATATCGTGATATATTTACAGGTCGCGATTCTCACGAGTATTAATATATCGTACAGCCCGGGCCCAGCTCGCCCGCGCCGGGCTGTAAGTATATACGTACCTATATCGTATAGTATGTGCAATATTAATATAGTATTTTGTTCGTATATTCGTTAGATAATAATTTCATGTATATGTATATATGTATATGCGTGTATACACCTATATAATATAGTAATCAATATCATATAGTTTGACTAGCATTTCCACTCAATGATGAAAAAACAATTACAACGATAACGATAACGATAACGATCACGATCATTGCATGATTAACGATAACAAAATCAAACGAGAGATTCATTCAATTTCTTCTCAATGTTCTTTCGCCTTGAATTTCTTCTCTCTCTGCTTCTGTTTTTTTTCTTCTTTTCATTCTTTATACCGACAATTGTCTCTCTTTCTAGTCGCGTACGCGCGGTATACCTATATATATATATATATTCATAGATATATATACGTATAATTATCAGTGGATCGAAGAATGAAGAAGTAGAAATTATATGTATGCGTTATATATACTATTTGTTATTATCCAATAATATATATCTACATAATATAATTATATATGGTATATATACATATATAAATATACTAATGGTATACGCAGTTTACAGTTATAGTCGGCTTCCCTGTCTCATAGGTGTATATATATATAGGTATATATATATATAACTAGGTACACGCTCTTCTGAAATCGCAAATGCAAGTTTCACGCGTTTTATCAATAATATCTAACTACAGGTATGATCTCCTATACGTATATATACCTTCAATATTATAATATTATACTATAATTATCGTACAATCTATATCTAATGATCTATATCATAGGTATATGTATGTATATAATACTAATAATATATGTATATATATCTATAGTATAATGTTAATACATATACGATGTGTATACTTTTTATATTGCACTTGAGACCGTTGGGTATTTTATTTAACAATCGTGATAACAATAGAAAAAAAAAAAAAAAACAGAAAAAAAGAAATGATCAATGATGATAATGACAATATATAACACAAAAATTACGCGAATTTGCACGCGTGCGCGAATAAAGTACTATATATATATATCAATTTCTTCGATTTTAGTTCACCTTTTCGACTAATTTCTTTCTGATTTTCTCTCCCACCGCGACGTGACCTCACCGTGATAAACTGACCTTCAATAATTTTTTCTCCCACTTTTTAATCGATTTTCTATCATTTTTTTCACCGCGCAAGCATACATCGTATATAGGTATATACCTGTATACCTGCAGTAATGCGTACCAATGGATTCTCCATGAGATTCGATACCATATTATAAGCATCTCCGCGGGCGGCATCGAACATAACTATACACATAGGTATATTATGTATCCGTTAAATTTATAGACCGTTGAAATTTAGGCCCGCCTTAATTTTCATACACACATACATCGGTATGGTATATTGTTTTAACGACTATTTGTAATTCGATACACCGCGGAAGCGCAGTTCGCGGTTCCCGCCATAGCGCATATATATAGGTATATGTATACACGCAGAGACAGGACGCGGTCCAGAAGTGCCGGCAGCTGTGCATGTTTTCGGTTTCGAATTACCTTCCGATATTAGTATATATATATACATACATACATGGAGTATAAACTTCCGGGTTTCATGAGGAGAAAATATAAATATTGCGGTTCCGTTGGAAAAACAAATTTTCCTCTTCTCTCTCGACTCTATCTCTCTCTCTCATCGTTTCGATCGCTCGCGAGGAAAGTAATTGTTCTCTCTCTCTCCGTCTCTCATTATAGTTGTTTTCCTTCTTCTTCTCCTTCTTCTCTTCAGGTGGGTTAGGTTTAAAAAACAAAACGAAGCGCTCGATCCTCTGCAAGTATCATCACACGGGACAACTCGGATCCAGATTATAAATCGCATACGAAACAACATCCGTTGTAGGTATACTATATATATCGCTAGTATACATTACATTATAGAAAACGCAGTCTCGATCTACGTCGAGCTTCCTGTACACGGTGCGTATTTTTTATTTCCTTATTTTTTCTACAGTTTGTAAGAAATTTTCCTCGATCAAAATCGCATCTCTGCGCACAACGCGTACCCAGCTGGGTTCGAGATCGATTGAACATCGTACGAAATACATCGATCGACGATCCCTGCGCGGTATATATATATACGCATATAGATATATGGATATAGCTGTGTATGTATAACCATCGATATATACCGTATAATTACCTGAACAATTTTTGTTCTCCGCGTTTCGGCAAAATCTTCCGAAATCCGTACACAAATTTTCGCCGTAGTTTCATTGTAGAAAGAAAGGAAGAAAGAAAGAAAAAAAAACTAAAGACAGAGACAAAAAGAACAAGAACAAGAAAAAAAAAAAAAAAAAACATACACCAGCGCGCGCGCGCGGATTCTCCGGGTTGTTGTTTCGTTTTTTTCGCCCGTCTCTTCGGGGCGAGAACAAAAAAAGAAAAAACAAAAGAAAAGAAAACAAAAAAACGATCAATTTTCGTTCTATATTTTGTTCGTCACGTATCGATCTATGGACACTCTTGATTCTCCTCCACGTCGATTTGAATCTCTCGCGCAGGTGCGGGATTCTCGCGGTGAAAAATCTCCACAGCATTAACCTCCGACGATGTCGGCGAAGGTGTTGACGACCTCATGGGCGAGGAGGGTTGGGAACCATATCAGAAGACGCAGGTACAGTCTTCTGATAACCGGGCCTACCTCGCTCTCTTCCTATTGAGCTTGGCAAGTTTCCTTCGCTTAAGTATCAACTGATACAAAGTATCGAGACCCTCGTGGAGACCTTCTCCTGTGATTGCACACGCCGGTTGTACTCTTATACACGAACTTCCAGGCATCCCGGAAAGCTCTAGAACTCCGAGCTGCTTCTCCAGTTCGCCGACTTCCTTGGCTCCTGATAATACAAGGAGAAAGAAAAAGATGTTTTGAAAATGGGACAACTATAGTTCGTGTTGGTTGTTTTTTTTTTTTTTCTTTTTTTCTTTCTTTGGCGTGCGGATCCTTTGGCATTAGAATTCTCGCGAAAATTATTACACCGAAATTTGGGACTGAAGTTTCGACGGATTCTCGAACCCTTCTCTCTTTCTTCTCGGCTGTTTTCACGGTTTTTCACTCACCAGGTAAATCCTGCTTGTTGGCAAGTATGAGAATCGGCACTCCCGCATTATCCGGACTTCTGGCTGTCCGCGTGAGCTCCATCTTAGCTTCTTCGAGTCTTTCCGCGTCGCACGAATCCACCACGAATATTATTCCGTCCGTGCATCGCGTGTAGGATTTCCATAACGGTCGCAATTTTTCCTGCCCCCCGACGTCCCAAACGAGAAAATTCACTCCTGCGTTATCGAAGAAATTGGGGTAGGGTGAGAAAATGATTTTCATTAGAAAAACAAAATGAGGAAAATGATATACTTGTATACATACGTACGTATACATACGAGTACATAAATCGCACGGCGTAGCGTAATACAGTTTTCTTTCACCAACCTTTGGCTTTTCCACTTCCTCCTCTGATTCGTTCGCAATTGAAACCGATGGTAGGCACGGTGTTCAAATACTGGTCAAATTTCAGTCTGTATAGAGCAGTCGTTTTTCCGGCACTGTCCAGCCCGAGCATCGCAACGTGAAGAGGTGTCCCCGTTGGTAAAGATTCCAGGAGTCCTCCTCCACTCGTACCACTCCTTCCCATGCCAGCTCCCATATTCTCTAGCCTCAACGGTTTCGTTTTTCTTTTCTTTTTCCTTTTTTCTCTCTTTGCCACAATTCTTCCTCTCCCCGTCTATCGATCACGAGGCGAAGATGCACGATACCTTCAATGCCATATTGGATTATCCGAAATACTTCTGTTTTTTTTTTTTTCTCCTCAAAGGCGCCGCCTCCTCGCTCCTTGAATTCACTACCGCATTGCCAACTGGAACAGAAACACACGCATGGAGAAGAGTTCGTATTCGTTGAAAATCGAGGAAGTAAGAAAGGAGAATAAAAAAAAAAAGAGAGAGAGAGAGAAAAAAAAAGTAGAACAATTTTCAGTTGCGGGCCTAGCATGAACGTCTGTTTCGCGTTCCGACGAAGATACAATATTCTCATCGAAGAATCAGTAAAGTAGATATAGTACGATAGAGTCGTGCCGGATATTCCGGAGAGAGATCTTTCATATGCGCGCGGTGTAGAAAAGATCGATTTTTCTCAATATGAATACGAATCGCGCACGACGTATCCTTCCTTTTCTTTTTTGACGAGAGAAGAGAGAAATACTGAAATCTTTACGAAAGTTATACCTTTCGTACGAGTATATACATTATAGGCGAACGCTGGAACAACGTATGTATACATACATATGTATATACGTACGTATACCTGACTCATGATCCTAGGTGTGCTTATCTCTGTAATTTTCACATGCCACACGATATGATCGGAGCAGGTTAAAGAAAATCGCAAGTTAGACGATAAAATGTACCTATATAATACTTATCTGTTCTAGTTTCGGTTCGTGGTTTCGCAATGAATCAGATATACCGTACCATACTTCTCTTTATCTTCGGGCTCTGCGGGTACCTGTGTGTAATACATACCTATATCTTTTCTACCTGTAATCTATTTATCTGCCCACCTACTTCCAGGCCCATTTCGATCCACTCAGGAAGTCAGGCTCTTGACTAAAATAGAAATCCCTCCTACCCTCTGCCCCTCGCGAGTGGGATTTATCGACATTTCGGAGGACGAACACGAACACGAACACGAACACGAACGTAGAAATTACTCGACGAATGAAATCCGCGTTAACCGCATTCCGGCCGTATGGTTTCGTATTGTGGAGAAAAAAAAACGACAATTTTCCGACAACGTTTCCCTTTGTCTTTTCTTTTTTTTTTTTCCGAACGACATTCGTTTGTACCAATCGTGTGAGAAGATCCGGTAACCGAATTCAGTGCACCCAAAAAAATGACGACTTGGTAGGTACCTGCAGAATGAGCCGAAAAGCGATTCCTACCGTTTGAACGAAGTGTCAAAAACAAAGGGAAGAAAAAATATACGAAGAGAACTTGGGATCCGACCTACTTGCCTCGTGCCATCGTTTATTGGGTTTCGCGGTAGGTACGAACGAAATCGAGCCTCAGGCATGTAAGAGAAAAGTGAGTAAGTTAGTGCGTTGCTTGTTTTGCTTTTGTGGTCGGTCAACGGAATAACACATCGGAGTTACAGTCGCAGTAGATGGAGGAAAGAGAGAGAGAAAGAAAGAAAAAAAAGAGAGAGACAGAGATAAAGACGCCCAGTAGTTATATATTATACGAAGATACATATCCTCGCTCCTCATTGCTGCACACAACTGCGGAGTCGAAGAATCGCAGGCCCGAGAGAAAAAATCTGTTTTCCTTCGTTTTTTTTGTTTTTTGTTTTTTTTTTTGTTTTCTAAGAAGACGAAGAAGACGAAAAATCCGCGCATCATACGTATACACGCATAGGTACGATCATCTGGTTAAGTTGGCAACTGTTCTCGAAATTCGACAAAGCTCTAGCTCTTGCCAGGATGAAAATAGAATCTCAACTCTCAAGTAAAGATCACGTCCTCGAGTCATGCCCACTGCAGTGTAATACAACGATGAGAGAGATAGAGATAGATAGAGATAGAGAGAGAGAGAGACAAAAATATCTCTCGGACTATCTAATTCTTTCTCTTCTTCTTGCAAGTTGAAATTTTCGAAATAAATGAGATTGAAATTTACAACGTCGCGTAGCGCCTACGCACGTAAAACAAAAAGAAGAAGGAAAGAAGAGAAAAAAAAAAAAAAAAACGAAACTCCGGTGAAATTTTTACAACGAAGATAAGAAGTATAAGTCTCGAGACGTCGTCGTCTTCGTGGGCATAAGGGATTCCCCGAGATAAGTAGAACAAAGATCGAGGCTTTCCTTCATCGAGAAAATTTCGCCCGATAGTTATCTTTCGTGTCTCTTCGTGCTCGACTAATGTAGGTACTATGAACCTCGTCCGCCTCATCGAAAGAAACGGCCTTTATACCTCGTAATATTACGCCAAGCTGCTGAATTCTTGACTGCAGCAGTACAGATGTACCTCATGCCCATATCTATTTGCGATTGAACGAACGTTAGATAAATGCTCGTGGTAAACTCGACGATACCTGCTACTTTGTTCGACTTATAATACGCTCGAAAATCGCTACGTCCGCGGGTTATGCAGGCGTAAGTATAACATCGCAACTGAGAACTACAACGAGTTTGATGATCTGTAGCGGCAGGTGCCCGCCGAGTGCCGTGTTCGCGCCGTTTCTGGGCGTCTATATGTACCTGTACCTATACGTGTACGTATATCTCTATGTGCGCCTACACACACGAGATGAAATGGGCTGGGACGGCACGAGCTCCCTCATCTCTTATTTCTCTCACGGTGGTACGGCATGCATGGGCATGGACCTGGGCATGGGCACGGGCACGGGCACGGCTCGTTGTGTGCGGTATCATCGCTGAGACGAAGCCAGTGGGTCACCTGCCGGCTATCCTCCTTCTCCTTCTTCTTCTCCTTCTCCTTCTGCTTATCCTCTCTACGTCTATCTTCTTCTCGCCAATAAGATCTCGCCGGTAAGAAACTAAAGGAGAGAGAAATAGCGGTCCAGCAACGGGCAGCAGGAGGAGCAGCACACGGCGGCAAACAGTTACGTCTGCCCGAGCTAATGTATATAAGTCTCGCAGGTATAGATATAGGTATAGGTACAAATAGATGGCCGATAGGAGTCCACCTTATTCTGCGCCCATCTAATTCGTAGCTTCGTATGTTTCCAATTTTTCCCTCGGCCACTGCAGCTTGGAAAAATACAAAGACGAGGATGAAAGCCTCCCCCCCCCCCCTCCCTCCTCCAAATGGAAAATACTTAATTGGTAGCGGCGAAATGGTATAAGTGTGCCACGATCGCGGGAGCTGGAGAGTGACCTTTCAGATTCAAATTCTCGTCTTATTCAATCAAATTTCACTCTTCATTCTAATTAAATTCGACGAGTCACTTATACTTTCGAACCATAACTCCGAAACGGCGGATTTTTAATTCAAACGAATCAACGGACGGCGTAGTATTACGAGATAGTATATTGCTCGAAAAATGTCGAGTTTTCTTTTCCTTCGTTTTTTCTCTCCACTTTTTCATCTCTCGTCTCGACATCGGACGTGCACATTGCATACAACGGGGAGAAATATTTTTTCCTAGTTTCAACAAATTTCCCATGCACAATTCACCGGAGGGTCCCGTCGTCTCCGCGGATGCATCCGAGCTTCGTTAGAATAGAATAGAGCAAATGATTTCATACACTTTTCAGGCCCGGCCAGATCGCCGGTCGGTTGGTACGAGAGTTTGACCTACAGTGCTAAATTTCTCCGCATCACGACGGCGCGTGCATATGCTGATGATCACAATACGATCGTTATTTCTCCCGCATGAGATTATTCCTGTACATAGAGCCGGTGTATACGCGGCACCGTCTACGAGTCCGTTGTTGCAGTACAATCGATGCAAACCACTATCCTAATCCTAACTTGAACAACAAAAATTCAACGAATCCATAAAAGACCCCAAAAAAGATCCCGGCTATGTACACCGAAGATCTGCTAGAAAACGAAATTGTACAAATTTCATGCGACCTACTGCATGCGCGTACGTATACGCGGCTGCAGGGTAGGTACATACATACTACATAGATAGTAGCTGTTCATAATATTAAAGCAGAGAATTTTTCTCGTTTTACAAGGTATATGTATTCCAGAGTGGAATCAGAAACGACCTATAGGTAGGTACCTATGTATACAACGAGCGACGACGCCGCGGCGCGCGCGGTCGATATTTTAATCGCGATATAGTTGTATGTTACATGAGACTGCAGTGATACATAGCGCGTAGGTGTAGTATCGAAGGTATATAACACGATCCCGCGCAATGTTCAGGTGTAGCAGGTGTAAGTATAGATCGGCGAGTACCGCGCCGCGCGATTTCTTCGGTTGTTCTGTATTAGGTATACACCTACACGGGGAAAAGGAAAATGACAAATTTACATTTTCAGTGGTCAATTTATGGACAGCGCAGCGTTTGGAGTAAAGTCTACAGCAATTGTGTCAAGATTTACAAAGAATTTGGTCAACGTTACAACATATGTCACGTTCAGTTGACCGCAATCGGTGCAAATTTTACTCCGAACGCTGCGCCGTCCACATATTCACCGGTGAAAATGTAAATTTGTAATTTTTTATTTATTTATTTTTTTTCGCGTGTATACATATACGTCTCTGTATGCATATAATGTGTGGTACATGTGCCTGCACCGCTGTACCCCAAGTACACCGGTGATAATCATTATCGCAGAGTATAATATACTATATTTCGAGCTCCCGAGCTCGTCGCTGTTGCAGTGCTACAGTTACTTGAACCTATATACGTACGTACATACATACGTGCTTATATATTATTGTACCTGCATCAAGGTAGAGAACCTCGCATGCGATATAATGAAGTTGCTGCACAGTAAGAGGATTTAGGATATAATTACGTAACGGAAAATAAACTCTGTTACAATTATGCTATGCTGTACTATATATATATATATACATGAGCCTACTAACAACAATTATTTTCCTTTCCACTAATTATGAAATTTTAATATTCTCTCTCACACGGATCATCGCATTTATATTCACGTATATATATGTACGCGCGTGCGTTACGTACGTGTCTATATTTGTGTATCCAGTGTCGGGTACCGTACGGAATTATTATCTCATTTTATTGATTATCTCAGTCTTTTTCAACTTTCATCTTTCCCGCCATAACAAATGACGTGCTTGAAGTGAGCTGAAAAACTCGTTGAAATCTCCGTAAACAGAAACACGGAAGAAAAAATAAAATAAAATAAAGAAATAAATAAAAAATGAAAGAACAATCTTTCTAAAGAATGCACTCTATATACACTGCAGAAGCTCGGTGCGCGGAAGTGAATGTTGACTGTTGCGATATGGATTTAGAAGAGAATTTCAGTTTATGTATGTGTACGTGTTATATATAGGTGTATATATATATATAGTTTACGGAAAGCGAACCACTGCGAGTAAACAGGTAGCAGTATTGTGTAGTATTACATAAACGCATCAAGTTTGCGTCTAAAAAGCACTGCGACCACTTCAGTACAAACGGGGTAAGTAAAGAGGTAAAGAAAGACAAAGACAGAGAAAGAGAGAGAGAGAGGTGAAAAGACGGAAACAACACCAGCGAGTTTTTGAAGGTGAATGAAATTCGGACGCGTTCAACGCGCGCATTCGCGATTGGGGAAAGGAAGGATCTTTTTTCTTTTCACGCGAGGAACACAACCCCGCACCGAAGATAACGAAGCTTTCATTTTGCGGTTCGAGATCGCGGTAATGAGTGGTGCGAGTTGCCGAGAAACAATTATTAGAATGAGTTTTGAAAAAAGTAGCTGGAGAGATGAAAGAATTGGTGATGTGAAGCGAGGCGATGTTCACAACCCGATTTATAAGTTGAAATTAAAAATTGTTAACTTCGTTGCGCGATTATTCTAATTTTGATTATTCGCGCGTCACTTAATTGTATCCGAGATATTATGGGGCACGAAAAACTTCGCTATTTCGCGCCTACTGATGTTCGTGTGTATACGATCGCAGCATGTTTTTAATTTTCTCACGAAGCGAAGTGAAGTATCTCCGAATTGATATTCGATATAGATATCTAAATATTCACTGATCGCAGTAGATTCTGCCGGAGGAACTCCGAAATATGTTTATCGCTCGTAAATTTTGAAATCAGTTTGAACATTGCATCACGTTATTATTTCTTCGATCTTCTGTATACATACATAGCGACTTATGCCAAACGTTCGTTTTCAACGGCGACGGGAGATTCTTTCGATTTCAAAAAGCCAAAGAGAAGCTTCGTTCCTCTGCAGGTTTTTGGAGAAAACAAAATATCGCTAAAGGATTCTCCACCGACGCGTTCGTATTTGATTCGCGTTTTTCTTTTCTTTATTTCTTCCTTCATTTCCCTCTTTTTCTGTACCCACCCCGTATGAACAATGTCTATAGAAAGATCTGGATTAGCTTACAGTCTACGTCAAGTTATAAGGATTCGTCGATGATTTTTTTTTTTTTTCGTTGCCTTCACACTCGATGAAGTATATACGGTATGTATATCCCTGCATGAATCAATAAGCGTATGTACCTATTATATATAGTACAGACACAATGCGACAGAAACAGATAATTGAAATGAAAAAAGAGAAGATGAAAATAGAGATAGAAGACAGAAATGTGTCGTCGGCTGCAGTTCTCTCTAGAAATTGAAATAGATCGTTACAGATCATCGGACGAAAATTGCGAGAGGATCGATTCCGCAGTGCGCAAAAGAAGAAGAAGAAGAAGAAGAAGAGAGAAAAAATCAACGAACAATGTACGCAGAGTGGAGAAAAAAGTTAATTGATAACGTCCATGTAACTCCAAACGGAAATTTATCTTCCCACATACGAGTGTGTCATAATACCGACAAGATCTGAAAAATGAATCGTTTGGATAACTCGATTTTATATAATATATAATCAATCAATATATATATATACACAGTAACTGCTGCAGTGTTGTCTGATTGACGTGTGTAGTTCCATGTTTATACAGACAAGCTTTCCGAGTTACGCTTTTTTTCAGACGGAAAGAGACGCAGCTGCGTTGATTTTTCATTATGACTGGAGCCGACCACACTACTTATATACTACATATGAAATAAGATATTATAAAATCGAATTTTGTAAACGATGAATTATTTAAATCGTGTATATTGTGTAAGACATTGATTTCCATTTGAAATTATACAAATTTCCTTCTTTTTTTTTTGCTTCCTAATTAAATATTCATTTTTTTTGTTTGCTTGTTCGTTTCTTTTTAGCCTTTTTACAGTGATTCGCGGCGTTACGCTGATTTCATTAGCGATATGATATAGCCGATGGATACGTTGCGTATGGTACAATATTCGAACGGTCTTCGATCTTCGGTGTCTTTTTTCAAAATTTCTAGTTCCAATTCGCATCTCTGGAAGATCCCTCGAGTTTTATTTTGTCTGTGGTCTAAAGTCTATGAGATGTGTATCTCCCTCGACCTCGATTAATATAGTACCTGCGTAACTAACTAACTAACTAACTTATTAACTCCAATGAAATTCTGAAAAAAAAAAGAAGAAGGCTAGCGACGATCGCCTCTCTACTGCAGACGGGCAGATATACACGGAGCTGATAGCATCGGGGACGTTAAAATAGAGGAAAAGTCGCGTCGTCGCGTCGGTGGATATCGACTGGTTATGTTGCGCTTGCGCTTGCGCTCATATTCCGCGGAGCGACCGCGGCATGCAGAAATTTTCTCTATACTCCGGTTATACCTAGCACACGAAGATAAAATTGTGGCAACAATAAACGAAACGAATTTTGAGGCGGGTGTCGTTCATGCAGACGCAGCATGTAGTACGATGTAGGATCTCAATACTGCCGATCTTACGCAGCTCTCACCGCGAATGGACGTATATAATTGGACAATGAGAATAAAAACGAGAATGTCGAAATTCGGAATTCTGAATTGGTAAAAAAATCTACGCGCTGCGATACGGATGCGTGCTCGCATGGGAATTTCGTAGTCCTTATCGGTGGTTATCCGAGGTGAACATTTGCTCGCACCGATAAGCGATAGAAGAAAAATTGCGATCCGCGCTCGCGAGTATGTTATGTATATACATATATATATGAAATTTGTTCTTCGCAACGTTGCGTCGCGTTCCGCTGATTTTACTCCGTTGTGCGTGTATTACGATGCGTATGTACATACATACATGCATACGTATGGGAGCGGGTGAATTTTTTCTCCGGCGGATAGTTTCGATGCGTATAACGTAATTCAATGCGACGTGCGGATATAATTCGACGAGCTTTTGCCCCCGTGCGAGAACGAGTACGAAGGCCGACATGATATTTTTATATTGTATTTTCGCAAATACCGCGGCACCGGCGAGCGGAGGAAACCGCGGTAACAATTTTCTCCTATTACACAACGGAGTAATAATAATATACAAGTATAACGTGATACCTTGTACTGCGGGAACGCGAACGCTCGGGAGAGTTAGTATAATTTATTCCTTATCAATGATTATTGTTCTGGTTGAACGTGGAGAGGGAATAGGTTGGTGCTGATATTTGAATAAAAATTTTGACAAAAGCAAGTATACATCCGTGGCCACCTACCTTGATCATTGTTATATTGCTGATTTTGAAAATGTTATATCCAATATCGAATACAAGGCACTTGCGCATATTTGTTTGAATGTTCTATTTCAAAAGTTATTGAGATTCAGACAATTTGAAAAATTCGTCCCATTACGAGCGATCGTGCGATTCCGATTCAGGAAACGAACGAACGAACGGACGGACGGACGAAAAAATTCGACGAAAACGGGAAGAAAAAGAAGAGCCACTAATTGTAAATTTGATCGTTCTCACGATTTTTCTCGTTCGTTATTAAAGCGTTACTGTACATGAATATATTTTCGTTTTTTTTTCTTCCTCTCAACGTTGACGACGATGATATGACGATGATTGCGATTGCGATACAGTATATAGATATCACATATATTTACAAAAACACACACGCACACACTCCGCACACGCTCTCCCCCAGGCACACTGTTCTCTTCTATTTCATTCAATTCAATTTTATCTCATCATTATATTATTGTCAATCACTAATTGGGCTCCTACAGAGTGGTGGTAGAAAAAAATGATATTGGTCGGTCGATCGGCGCCGACGACACCCTGACCATGCACCGGCGAGCGATGGCTCAAAACTGTTCCGCTCGGCGACAGCCTCCTCTTGTCTCTTCTATCGCGAGATTAATACAACCGCCAGACGGCAGCACCATGCAACAATATACTCTCCGATACTGCTTACCGACCTTTCGAATGAGTTCCCTCGGCTGCCCGCGTTCACTGTGTGTGCGAACGGACGGACGGAATTGGGTTCACTACTAAAGGCATATTTAGACCCATTGTACTAATTCTTAAAAACATTGCTATCACTTCGGAAATGGAATTCGTTGCTAAACCTATACCAAACAACCGATCGGAATGAAACTTTGGGGAGTGGATGCAGTATTTCGGCAAGAAGTAGCTGAGTATTTTATTTCTACGAAATATTGAATCTTTTATCGAAAATTAAAATTTTTCCAATCTAACCTATAAACGAACCCAACTTAACTTTCAGAGAATCCCGAAAAGCTTTGAATTCTCTTGGAATTTCAGCCAGATGAAATATTTAGCCACTTTCTGCCAAAATTCTCCATTCAATCTTTGTAGTTTCATTTTCGTCGGTTGTGTGGTGTAGGAGTGGCGACGAATCGCATTTCCGAATTGATAACAATGCTTCTAAGAATGAGTAACAATCGGTCTTTATGTCTGGTGAATATGCCTTAAAACGACAAATCGGGGTATTCGCCTGAAGAAGAAACGTGTTTTCCTCACGTGTGAGGAAAATGAGAGAAAAATGCAGAAACGAAGTCAAATTCGACCGATTTTTGTCATTTGTTTTCAATCCGCGCGCGAGCGAGCGATCCGGACCGCTCAGGGGACATCGACGATTAAATATATCATCGGTCAACTGGGTCAAACGATTTCATTTCGTTGGTCCACTGCCCAAACTATACCGCACGTATTATGGTAGAATTATTTTTTTTATGCTCTACATATGCTGCACACGAGCACCTAAATTGGCTCGTAGTGATATCGAGTTTGATATGTAGCATAAGTAACACATGCGTAAGAAGGAAATGTCCAAAAACTTGTTCCGAGGTGTACATACCTCACAGCTTGAGGTGGAAGGAAAGGCGTTCGAAAGGTGCAAAAATCGCGATTCTTACAGTTATGCGCTTAATTTTAGTTTCTTTGAAAAAAATTCGTCCATCCGGGTGTACCTGTTCCGATCGGTTCAAAAAAACCGTCGAAAGGTCTTTCAAAATACACCGTGACAACAAATTTCCAAAGCATATATTAATATGCATAATCGTGAATGGCGCGAGCTTCTCTCGTGCCTTGCCGCGCAAGACGTGCGATGGATCTTCGTCTCTCTCTTTCTTCGCGATAACACTCCTCATGAATAACTTCACTCCTCTGGTTTATATTCACGCTTCTCGAAGTCAAGTAGATCATAGTTTTTCTGATGTTCTTTTTTGTTTTCTGATGTTTTTTTTTCTTCTCCTTTTCCCAGCATTCGTATTGCCACATTCATGCGTCTCATGCGCATGAAATATCTTCACTGGTATAACGTTCGGGATTAGCTATTCTGTTCTCCTTGCGTAATTTATGTATGTATACGCTATCCACTTGGCAGAGTACAACGAATCCGTTCATATCTAATATTCGCTGGCCTAATTTTGGATCTTCTTCCTTTCATTTGTTTCTTCGTTTTCATTCTTCTCCAATTTATTAGTCAAATTCTCAAACATGTATGTACTATACGTACCTACCTATATATACATGCGAGTATGTCTCTTAGCCGCGGGCTTCTATATGCAGTATACCAACGGTGCAAGTACTTTAAATTAGTTGAAACTAACTGCTATCAACAATTACGATTAGTTTCATAGAGTTCAATTCGAAGTTCAGACTACTTTCAGCAGGGCTTTCATAACGCAACAAGCTGACTATAAAACATCATGCTCCTCGTCATGTACGCGCAACTATAACGTAAACAATGAATCAACTAAGTTCCACACTATTTGACCCTACCCTCCCTCGGCTGTTAAACTGGCAAAAGCTGGAACGCCTGAGAAATGGATCGCTGTTGCACAGCTGCACAAATTTCTCACAGTCTGTGATACTCGCGACTGCACTGCGTAGCCCCGAAAACAATATATCTTGTAATTCGTATGCTACTTTACCAGACAAAATGAGCCCCGACAAATGTTTCTTTTTTCAATTTGAGCGTCAAAAATCAGACGGCATGAAAAGCCAGAGAAAAAAATCACATTTCTCCCAAATACGGAGGATGAAAATGAGAAGATGTGAACGAACCGCAGTTTACAGACAAATTTTTTTTTTCGAAATAGCGGGAGTGATTTGCCTCACTATCGGATTCGGGATTCTGAGATGAAAGTTCTAGGCAGTAAATGGAGTTTCAGCCACAGAAACACGGAGCGTTCGCTTACGGATTCGAGTTCTGTTTCTTCTTCTTACTCTTCATCTGATTACGGAGAGAGAAGAGCGCTCGAGGTTCATTGGTAGAACGTGCCCAGGAGCGGAAGAGGTGGAACGGTTACCAAGACAAAGGGGATATATATACGTAATTACATCTGTGGCTATTTTCCTGCGGTTACTTTCACTAGCTTCCGGCTATTGTTGAATAGAGAATAACAATGAACGAGGGAGACTATTATACCGGAGAATGCAGGGGGATCTCGTAGGATGGGTGTAACTCTCTTTGGTAAACGGCATATTAAACAATTAGAGTGATAAAAATTGGTATTTATATGATACACATACAGTAGTCAAGATTAGAAAACGTTTTATTACATATTACATGTACAATATGGTATATGTATATAAGTATAATATTATAGTATATATGTATATATATATATATTATATTTATATATTTTGTTAGAATAAATAGCAATGTAAAAAATATCGCGTTAAGATGATTAATTCGGTCCCACGTATTGATTAATTTATTTTAATTTGTTTATTTCGCCTTCTTCTCTATTTTCCAGTGTTCAATTATATAGAGTGCCCCATGTTTTCAATTTTTCCCAAATTATCTCTTGATCTATTTCTCGGCGAGCCAAATATCGGAGGTGCAGTCTCCCCCCGGATATCTGTACAAATATTTCATGTTTTTAGTAATTAACGTAAGTGAGACAGAATCAGAATCGCTAGTTTCGGTATCATTCATTCGTTTTTGTATGTACGTATATACGCACCTGGACTCGTGTGCCAATAGAATTTCGTTCGGATCAGCACCGAAGTCGATCAGATAATTCTCGTCCAATTTCATCCCTCCATTTTCAACATCGATGTCAAGCTTCACCATCGTTGAACCGTTGCTAAAAAAATTCATCGTTAGATAGAACCTGTATTTTCGTTCGAACGAAATTTCGTTTTCAAAGCTTCATCAACGTTGGCAGAAATGAACGCGAGGGATTCAAACTAACGCCACTTCGGAGATCCAGAGTCCAGCTTCAAGGTGCAATTCACGGATTTGAGCTATACAGCTTTGTTCCAGAGTTATCTGACTTTTAAGCAACGTCGATTTTTCAGGGCTGTACGAAGCGGAGAAGTCTCGTTTCTTGTTCTCGCGATCAGAATATGTAGCCTGAAATTTGCTCATCAGTTTACTCTTCGATTCGATTCTACTCCTACTTCGGGAGGAAAGAGTGTTTGAAAATTTTCAATGGGGTCTAACTTTCGAGCGATAATCATCGTGAAATGATTCTTCTGAAAACATGAGCTTGAAGCTCAGAACTCAAACTTTTTGGAAATTTTGCGGGAAATTATGTGCAAGCACTCCAGCGAAATTGACTACACTTCAAACATGACTGTATTCAAATTCGGTGACGAAAATTTCGAAATCATCTCGAAACAGCTTCGTTTGAAATGGCTGCCCAGGTGGCGGAGCATACAATCCTAGAGAAGTCGATGGCCTCTTCAAAATTCGCTTTTGAAATTCGCTCTATACGATTTACTTTCTCGCTGAGTTATTGTATCGCAAACCGAAAGGAACGCGGCTGAAGATCTTTTCGGAACACCAGAATCTCAGATTTGATTTAAACTCACTTGAATTGATCAGGATAGAACTGTTTGTCCCAAGGAGAGAAAATTGAGGTGGTAACGTAAAGTCTTCGTCCATCTAAGCTCAGCTGAAGCATTTGCGGAGCACCGTAGAGTCGACGTCCTTTGACGAACACGGGATCAGGTTGTTTGTCGAGTTCCTTATCCTCCAAAACTCGAACTTTACTATCAGAAAGGACAGTTCCACCGAGAAAAACTTGGCCTTTTAAAACGGGGTTCTTTGTATCCGTGATGTCGTACTGCCTGACGTCACCATGAAGCCAATTTGAAAAGTACAAATATTTGTCGTCCAGGCTGATCAGAATGTCCGTTATCATTCCTACAGAGGACAGAAATGAAAGATTACGAATTTTCATATTTTTTCAGGTTCCGCAAAATTGTCCACCAATACGAACCTTGAATTTCCGGAGAATTCCAACCGTCGACTTTTTTCGCTGGAACATCAATCACTATCTCAGCATCCCACTTGCCACTTGGAGTTTTAAAAAAACGATAGACATTCGCCATGAGAGCACAGCCAACGAAACCCTCAGTGGAAGTTGGATCGTGAAGGAATCGTGTTTCCAGTGGCGCCATCCCTTTATCACCGAGGTCCAAAGTTTGTATGAGCTTCCTGTCCTCCCATGAGTAGAAATTCAAGCTGTGCCCATAAGTCTCTAAATCATTTCAGAAACTAGCATTATTTCATTTTTCGTACACGAACTTCATGAGCTGAGGCGCATGGGACTTGCTATCTCAAAATTACAAAGACCGCTTCGAAAACGAGAATGGTAAATTTTGGCAAACGACTCGATCGATTTCGATGAGACTTCGGGAATTGATCGGGTGCGATGGCAAAAGTTGGCTGAATAATTCGCTTTCTCAAAACACTGTTGGGATTCCATGAAAAATGGATATTCCCTATGTTAGCTAGGTTGGATTGCCAGCGGCGACTCCGATGGCCTGTTTGATTTCAATTTTCATACCCGATGTGACATGATCGGGTGAATAACCCTTCTTGAAGAGTTTTGGGGCAGACCATTCACTGGCTACCAGAATATTATGGTATGGTTGGTACCAGAAGTCGTAACCAAAAGTGGTTTCATCCTTCGACCACGGGCCTTTGGTTTCTAGAGTATCACTGTCGATCGTTAAAAATGATCCCAGTGCATCGCCGTTCGGTTTTCCCATGGTGGAGATAATTATTTCGCCCGTTGGTGAGCAGTGGGCAGTGTGGGGTGTCGCTAAACCCCATTTCCGCAATTCCTCCGGCTCTAAGGTCTAATGAGTAAAAAATAAGTACAGAAACGCTTCCTGATTGATGGAGTGGAAAAGAGTACAAGTTTTTTTCTTTCTTCTAGTTTCAAAGCCTTGAACGTACTTTTTTGATTTTTGGTTTTCTCTCATCAGAAACATCGACAAAATAAATACGGTCCGACCCCAATGCAGGCAGCACCAAAGTGTCTCGTTTTTTTGACGAATTATAACAACTGCTGCAAATATTCCATCCGGAATGATGCAGTTCGTCTCCAGCATATGGCATCCGTAGCTTATGAATTATCTGCAAAAAGAAACGTGTGCGTCTGTATGCGTCTCTACTGTATGAGTACATATGCAAACCCAGGGCAATCGTGAAGTGATTATTGATACGAGACAGTATTGGCTACAGAGAGGAACACAGCAGTAGAGAGAATATATATCTCCCGAATCAATATTCGCGCAATTCGAGAATACATACATGCGATATCGGTTTGTAGTTACATAACTCAAAAAAGAAGAGAAAACAAACAAACAATCAGAACCTCGCACCACAGATAAAGTCATCCAATAAACGATACGTTCAATATTCTTATCAAATTGGGTATACGTATGCAATATAACCGGCAGATAACCAGCGAAAAATGAATTACCAACCTGACTGTACGTCGGACTGTTTGGATCCACGTCTACAGTAGCTAAAACATCAGGTTTTTTGGGATCAGTTTGTATGCATACCACGTATAAAATTTTCTCTCTAGCTCCCAGCGTCATCGCAATTTTGGGGCTCGGGTACCCAGGTCCGCAAGTACCACATGCTGAAAATAGAGTAAAATAAACTGAAGAATCTTTGGATGAATATACAGAGTGGGCAAAAAAAAATAAAAAATACCGGACTAATTCAAAACTTGAATAAAATCCGAACGCGTCGACCGATTTTCTAAAACTTAGTTTTGCTCGACATTAGAATAATAAGGCTTTCGTCTTGCGTTTCGGAATCCGGAATATCTTTATTCATTGCTGAGATACACGCTCTGGAAAAACGGATTTCGAACAAGTCGCTCGAAGGATGAGAGAAATTAATATCGAAGAATGTTCGACTTAATTTGCGTCTCAAAATATGATTCGAAAAACTCATCCATTTTGGTTTAATTAATAACAAGAAATTTACAACAATGTGTGTTTCCCCTCATTATTCTGTTATTTCACACTCCAAAATTCCCTAATAATCCATACGATCAATGCGATCGACGTGAAAGCAAATGCGGAGCGTAATTTGGTTCTCGTCATAATTTACAGTCGACTCTTTTGATAGTGGACTTTATTGACAATGTCCCGAAAATAGAATGTTGACCTCAAAGCGCGCGTTTCGACTCTAATATTACGAGAAACGTTTCATGTCGTGTGAATAGAGTCTAGGTGAAATGCTGAAATGTCAGAATCAAACTTCGAATCACAATTTGAGAGGGAAATTAAGTTGAAAAATCTGAGATTTTATTTTTTTCATCCTCCCAGCGACATTTTCGAAACCCGTATTTCATAGGCGTGTATCTCAGCGAGAAATTGTTATTTTCCGGATTTTCGAACGCGAAACAAAAGGTTCATTCTTCTAATTTCGAGCGAAAAAAAGTTTATCAAAATCGGACGACGCGTTCGGATTTTATCCCCGTTTTGAACCATTCCGGTTGTTTTTGGTCCACCCCGTATACATATACATATACCTAATAAGAATATTGCCCAATCTGCAAGAGACTGGTGTTTTTTTTTCATATTCTTTTTTCTTTTCCGCAATCCTCAACGTAATTCGGTTTTCGAGCAGTGCCGTTATAATGTTTTCGGATTTTGGCTCCCGGCCAAAATTTCTGGATTGAAGTACTTACGTACATGGGTATAGGTACCTATGCACGTATGGTAGGAATGCGCGATAATAAACGAAGAGAAAGAATTTCTGCCGAGTATAATACGAACCTTGAGCCGAATGTTATGTAGAAATATACGCCAACTGGCAACTGGAAAATGTTCATACCTTTTTTTTCGGTCGCCATAATAATATCGGTCCCTCTTCTCCTTTGATAATGATAAGACAGTTATTTCTCGTTGATAATATTTATCCAGCCGTCCGTCTGACGCCGTAGACTAGCCAGCTACGTCTGACACGAACTGTTTTAAAGCCTGAACTCAACTTCTCCTCCGCCTCCTCTTCCTCCTCCGCCTCCCTGTAATAATGCCTTATCGCTATCTCTCTTTGGACGGTAGCCTTGGCCAAGACCTGATGAGCGGTCGGGTTGGAATCAACAATAGACTTGTAACTCTGGTTGCATCGACAGGGCCTCACGGCGCATCCAGAAAAAGTATTTCGGTTTTGGCACGCGAAATTCGACCGGATTTATTTCATTCTTTTTTCTTTTTTTTTACTCAGATTCATCCAGTACTGCAAATCTCGGGATCTGCGAAGTTCACGGAATCGATTCGACACACACCGTCTTATCACATTTGGTAAGAGAATTTCTTCGGCCACATTAGATTTTGGGGAACTTCTAGTGCCTCCTAAACTGGGAAGAACTTCAGCCGTACGTGCAGGCTTCATCCCATCAAATCACAGCTGTTCGTTTTTGTGACTCTAACTTTTTTCGAACTGGTGGAAATTTGACGATAAATTAAATTTCGGAAACGATGATAATAACTGTGAGAGGTCGGCTTATAGTCTCTTTACGATATTGTCGATGAACTGATCAGTTTTTTCATCGATCTGTTGTTTCTTCACGTGTTTTTCATGGAGTAGAGCACAAATCATAAGGTTATCTCTGTGCAGTGCTGCCAGTTTCCGGAGCTGACCTCTAGCCGTTTCGGTCCTTGATGCTATGGTGTCAAAACCAGAGTCCAATTTGTCGAGGTCGGTGCTGATGTTTGCAACCATTTCAAGAAGTAGAGCGTTGCGACGTGATTCTAAAGTGAATTTTCTGCTGGTCAGTACGGCGACTAAAATTATAGCCACGAAAACGCTGAGACCCAGGAGACTCTTTTGGACTGTGGTCGTCATGTCGTAAGAATTCTGTCGACTCTGAAAGCGACGACGGACCCGAAGCCTCCCATTTCGTAAGGAGATGTTTGTACGTCTTTTTCAGCGAATCAGCGATGCGTTTCCAATCGCGTGGAAAAAAATACCGAGAGATCCTCCCCTTAATTTTTCTAATAAGTATGTAATCGGCACCGTAGGATACACTCTGGTCCTACTTCACGCGGTTCAAATTATCAATGAGAAAATGATCACTAATTGTTTCCATCACAGGGCGAATATATCAGTCTCGTATTTTACTTCTTTTCCTTCTTCTCAAATCCGTCAAAGGCTGAAGCCGAATTATAAATAGCACTGGATAGTGAGTATGTAAGTCAGTAGGTGGGTGTGTACTTGTTGATATTCGCGGTGCTGAACCGTAGCGTCGGAGGCAAGCGCGCCCCACGTGCAGGCACGGCTCACCCGCCCTAACCGTGGCCCCCGAACTGCCCCACTGTGCCCTGGCTCGAGCAGGCCGACTCCTGGTATAAGCGAAAGCGCAGGCGTCGGCGAATCAATAAATCCGTAATTTTCTGGCGGTTTTATTTCGAACCACGCGTAACAACACCGGGATTCAAGGATTTCGTGTTATCGCACGGATTTTGGGCGTTTTTCTTTTCCGGAGAGAGAATCGAGCTCCCAACACCCTGAGCGTGTTCCCATGATGCACTGATTCTTTGGCGATGGGATTATAAAGGGAAGACGAAGCTTAGGGTAGTACGATGCTCGGGTAATGAGGATGTGTGGAAACGAGGTGATGGAATTTTCACCATTTTCAAATACCTTTTCAGTCTTGTATAAAATCATGCATATAGTACCTTAAGATTAACATTAACGCTATAACTAACTGAGTATCATTAGACGATTTTTGTCCAACGAACGATGAGCATTTGCCCCAGTGATGTCTGCGCTCGTCAGAGCAGCTCCTGTCGTCTTTCATTGAGATGACTCGTTGTCAGTATCGTTGGTTTAGCGGCCAAAGGTACCTTGGTGTATTTTTCACGGGGAAGGAATCTGAAGCAAGTGCGGAAGAGAAATAAAACGATCACTGCGCGGTACAGAACTCTCGAGTAAGACAGAAAACAGCAACAACAGAATGTTCCGTACCTTTGAACGATTGGGGAGAAATGGTCTATGTTCAGTTCAGTCAAGACCGAGGGACCGGTGAGAAAACTGGCGATTGTCCCGCAGATCACCACGGTGAGAAAACCCATCAAAGTGTAATAGAGGGAGGAGATGGTGAAGAGAATCATCGGTTGATCTTCAGGTTGCGTGGTTAGCTGAGCCGGTTCGGTCCAAGCTGTCACGTTCAGTGGAAATGAGCAATTCTCTATCGAAGTAGGAAGTGGCACGTCGTAAATTGTGCCGGTAATCTTATGGATTTGGGCACCGACAATAATCCACGTGCTCGTTACGAGGCCAATGATGCCTCCGATAACAGCACCTTTACAGGTCGCCCACGGAACCAGTATCCCCAGGGTGAAGAGGCCGGTCAAAGTTCCGGCGGTGACTCCCTGCATGCTTGTGGACATTGCAAAGATTTCGCCTAGGTGCTCCATGACGAAGACTAGTCCGCCGCAGACGATGCCCAACAGGACGACTGTCATCTGACGATGGCAATTGATTTTCCAAATCCTGACCGTAATTGCATTGACCATTTTCTCCGTCTTCATGATGTTGAGTCACTTACCTTCATGACGTTGGTAGCTGTTTTTTGCTTCGTCTCGCTTTCGGGTATCCAGGGAGAGATGAAGTCTTCCCAGATAGTTCCAGCCGCCGTGTTCAATCCGCCGCTCATCGTCGACAGGGCAGAACTCACCAGAGCAGCTAGAAAGAGTCCTGGCAGTCCAGGTATATGCCCGGCTACGTCCATCACGTAATAGGGCAGGATCTGATCCGCTCTGGCAACATCCTGGGAAAGATCAACTTTTTTTTTTCATGGCAGGCAATGATCATGTTGATTTGCAAATCTGTTCGAATGGAGGTTTTCTCACCATTGTTGAGACCGGATCGCAGTCGTGATACTTGGCGTATATTATTAGCCCAGTATAAACTGACAAGTACTTCATGGTGACCAGGCCAATGCACACGATCACGATGGACCTGTGACACAGAGTTGATTGGTTCGGTATGATTCATTGTAAGAGAGTTTGCGAGTGGAGTGTTAAATGTGGATGAAAATGTTACATTCTAGCGCTGGAAATGGTTGGCGTAGAGAGAAACCGCTGCATGCAGCCCTGATTGATACTTAAACCAGCAACCCAAGTCATTGTTGTGCCAAAGGCGATCCCCCAGAAGCTGGTGCGCACAAACGGGCTGGGATTCATGCTATACCGGAGTCCAATTTGTATGAATAATTGTTCGTCAATTATAATTTCACGGAAATGAATAAAAACGGTTAACTGACTCGAAGAATATTAGACGATCACCCTCCGCAGAAATACGCCAAATTTCATTGAACCCACCTACCGATACAACGCCAAGTGCGAGAACGATAAAGAACACGCAGACTGTTACGACGAACTGAATCGTGTCAGCGTATACGACTGCTTTGAGGCCACCCTGCGGTCAAAAAGTGGAGTATTAGTTGGCTCGGACCGCTCAATCCCTCCGTCATTCTGTTCATTTTCCAAGCCGAAGAGTTCACGTTTTCATCATCGTACTCACGACTGTCGTATAGAAGATGCAAACGATGCAAATCACAGGCGTAATACAGTGCAGGCCGAACCCGGTGGCCTGGGAAAAGGCTAGAGCAGGTACGTAGACGACGATGGGAGTTTGAAGTATCAAAGAAATGGTGTAGAGGACCGAAGCAAACAGTCGAACTGGCCTGGAGAACCTGGCTTCCAAATATTCGAAGGTACTGGTCAGTTGGAGCTTGTAGAAAACCGGGAGAAAAATGAATGCCGTCAGGAGGCCGGTGAAGATCGCGGTCACTATGCAAGCTGCGTACTGGGTCCCGAACTTATAGACCTCGGACGGGATCCCGAGTAGAGTTACCCCCGAGAGGTGACTGGAAGAGTAAACTTTTCACTGGTGAGACTAGGGCATGTTCTCCACGACGATGGATCCTAATTCCTAATCGATAACAATGGGATATTGACCTCGCAGTTATGCTCATGGCCACTGGAAAATAGCCTAGCTGTTTTCCTCCGAGAAGATACTCGGTAATCGTCTCCTGTTCTTTGGCGAAAAATCCGAAGTAGACGCCAACAGCAGCGCTGATGCAAAGCATCATGCTGAAGAATGAGTAGTCGGTCCATCCGAACGTCGAATGGTCCGTGCTATTCTCTGCAGTCCAAATGACGGAGGAATCATTGATGGACATTCTATATACTCCGTACCAAGCAACGGTTTTTTGAAGAAGGATGTCCCGTGTAGTTACGACACATGAGAACTGAGTCAAGTTCAAAGCAGCAGGTTGTCCAGAAGAAACTGACGGTGACGGGTATAGCTGCACAAGACTTACATCAGACCTCGGCGTATGTCTTATAGGTATGTATGTATATACATTGAAAGTGACGAGACAAATTTAGATGATTTAGGGCAGAGGTGCATTTACAGATGCTCCAAACAAACGTACGAAAGTCGGTGATTCCATGGCGATTCCGGTGCCTCGACCCATCAGATGTCGGGCTGTTAATTCCCGTGTAAATTTGTGACGATTCAAGTTTGCCAGAGAGCGTAGATTAGCGAGCTTCGTTTGACTGATTTACACCTTCCACGTGAAAATTCTTTTATTTTTAGGCAAAGTATTGGCACGGAAGACTTCGTATGTTATTGTTATCGCTAGTCGACGGGACACACCTTCGGTTAATTATAGAAAAAGAGCTTACTTCGCTCGTTCTTTGCCTCCTCAATCAACACTGGTTGCCTAATTTTGCTGCCATTATTTATTCGCCCGCAAATTTAGTTTATAACTTCGCAACCGCGTAGTTGCAATTTACTTCTTCGCGATGAATCCGAACTTCTATATTTTTTCACAAAATCATCTAACTTGCCACACGTGTCCGAGATCACCACCGCCGAGCTAGTTATTGCTTCGTATCAACTATAATTTTCAAAATATTCCAATTTTTCGAACGGCTTTGTACTCCGGAGATTTTTGGCATTGCGTATGATTTTTCACAAATTTTTGCACGCATTATCAACGCAATATAAACGGATCGAAGCGCGTACCTGCAGAAAAAATTTTGCCGAATCTAAGTTTTTTGATATGACTGGAGCGGAATTACCCGCTTCCAGAAACTGTCGTATACAATGCTGTATTATTTTTTCATCGATCTTAAAACACAGCTGTCTGGATTTTTCGATTTGATATAATCGCGACGATCGATATTCTGGGATCCTAATACTATCCTATTGTAGATATTTATGTCCAATTTCCTAATTATCATCATCTTGCAATTCGATATTGAAATGTGTTTCTTGACGTCGAGTGAGCTGCCACTGGAGTCGCCGCCCGCGCAGCAGAGAAGCTCGCAAATAGATTTCGAATACGCAATTCTTGAAATGTACCAACATTGCAGAAACCATACAATTTGTGACTCGTACGATTCAGATACGTTTCAATCACGTGCAAATGTCCGTTACAGTTACATAGCCGCAGTGATATTGCAGATACGTATTTAGCAATGAATATGAAATGTTTCAGATACGTGAAATACCTTCGAGAAACGTACTTGGAGGGAGTTTTCTATTTTTATTTTTTTTCTCCTCGTAGTCGGAAATGTGATGATATCCTTTATTATGAAACGACGGAAGTCCGATGCCAACTGAACTCCCTGCTGGGAATGACTGATAGTTTCCTGATAGCGTTCGGTCTTTATCATATTTTATCCGGGTTTTGTGTAAAGGATTGATCTAGTGAGGGTTTTGAGGCAGGTTTCAAAAATCTTATCAATTCTCGACAAAAAATTTTGTTCTTTTCACTTGTGTTTCAGTTGGTCCGTGAACACATACGAAAGTAATACACAAGTGCTCACTCGGTTGAGATATAATGATTCCAATGAATTTCATTGGAAATAATTAATGTTGAAGTACCAACAAAAGTAGATACGGTGATTTTATAAATTTTAGATCTCGCGTTCCAATTTTGACAGATACGATTTTTGACGAATTAAGACAGCAAATAATTTGTATTTGTTCTTGTCGAGGGTGGATATGGACGCTTGTAGAGAAAAACGTTTACTATAAAAAAAAAAAAATAGTAAAAAAAAATCGTTTTTGTACGAAGTTTTTGTACGGTGAAACTATTTGCAGACTTTATAATCACATTTTTTTACCCAATTTCGGTCGATAGAAGACACGAGAACCTCGATTTTCTCAAACGCTGCCATGACCGATTTCGATTAATTTTTTGCACAACTTGTACATCAGGAAACAAAATTGCCAGAACCTTATCTAACAATAAGACGCCTAGACCTCTGGTTCTAAAGATAAGAATTTGATGAAAACTGATGTTGATCAATTCGAGACTCCACTGAGAAATCAAAATCCTCGACCCTTTAGGATAGTCGAGTAAAAATGTTCCTGAAATCGATGTTCCGAAATAGAGAGCTGAATTTTCGTGGTAAGCTGTGTTTGTCGAACACAAAACACGTTGCGAAGTAGCGGGGGTTGCAGCCCTCGGGGGACTGTAGAGAAAGGGTGAAAACACATATTTTTGGCCTGTAACTTTAAAACTGAAAAGATTAATGAAGAAACGTTTCAAACAAAAGATGTAGAATGTTAAATTTCACATCAAAAATGTATCTACACTTTTCTCCTATGTTCGACAGATCGGCCACGAGGAGCGTGCGAAATGTGGGGGTCGACGATGCGGCCTTATAAAAATCGTAGAAAACCCCAAATTTGGCATTTTTACAATCAGTTTTTTTTTTTTTCAAAGCCGTTGAAATAATCCGTTCTACAGTTTCAACCATTTTCCTTCTCATTTTAACAATTTTAATCAACGAACCAACGATTTACTTCACTCCACGGGATGCTGAATTTTTGATTCCGTTCTCAAGTTATTCTGTGATAAAAATAAGAATGAAATGTCAACCATAGTTGCGAGATTTTGATTTCAAGGGGTCATGGATCTTGAGTATTGCAAAAGCATATATATGGATCCCGTTCTAGGCGCGCGCGAAGGCGTGCGTATGGCATAATGTGGGTAAATATTCGAATATTATCTTTATTTATTTGTCATTGCATACCGAATCTTGACGAGCAACTTATGCAATAGATAGACAGTGTTTCATGTCCGGATGAAGGACGGGGGATTCTGCAACGTTTCCTGATAACATATTGCACGCTAACGCGCAGATCGATGCAGTGAAATACTTCACGAAGCACGTTTGAGCATTCTGTAGCGGGCGGAGCATGATCAAAGGGTTGAATGGAATGTTCTTCAAGTTGCGGGGTCGGGACTCTTCAACATGGCCTCCTGTTCCCCATTCGTGATGATCGGCTTAGCGCCGATTGCAGCGAGAGGTACCTCAGTGTACTTCTTACGGGGGATGAATCTGGATCGGAATGAACAGGAGTGATTGGAGTGAGATCAACGAAGAGCAAAATGTCGGAGAAGATAAAAACTTGGCGAACCTTTGAACAACCGGAGAAAAGTGATCCCTATTCAGTTCATTCAGGTCGGAGGCACCAGTGATAAAGCTAGCGACAGTTCCACAGATTAGGACGCTGATCAGCCCGATCAACGCGTAGTAAAGGAAGGAGATGGTGAAGAGAATCATCGGTTCATCTTCCGGTTGCATGGGTGGCCGAGTCGGCTTGGCCCAATCCGTCATGTTCAGTGGATAGGGACAATTCTCCGTCGAGGTTGGGAGTGGCTCGTCGTAAAAAGTGCCTCTGAATTTGTGTACTTGGGCACCGAAAGTTATCCATGCGGACGCGAGGAAACCCATGATTCCACCGATCACAGCCCCTTCGTAGGTTGCCCAGGGTACCAGCACTCCCAGGCTAAAAAGGCCAGCCAAGGTTCCGGCAGTGACTCCATGTACGCTCGTGGACATGGCGAAAATCGCACCTAGGTGCTCGACGACGAAGACCAGGCCGAGACAAACGGCACCCAACACGACGACAATCACCTAGGGATAGAAATTGATCATTCAAGTTTTTCATCATAATTTCATTGACCTTTTCCTTCTTCGTCGTGTTTCGGCCCTCACCTTCATGACTTTGGTGGCTGTTTTTTGCTTCGTCTCGCTTTCGGGTATCCAGGGAGAGATGAAGTCTTCCCAGATAGTTCCAGCCGCCGTGTTCAATCCACCGCTCATCGTCGACAAGGCAGAGCTCACCAGAGCAGCTAGAAAGAGTCCTGGCAGTCCAGGAATGTGTCCGGCCACATCCATCACATAATGGGGCAGAATCTGGTCTGCCCTGGTAACGGTCTGTAAAATATAATGGTTTGGTTTTATGGTACGGAATTATGCTGGTTGTTTTTTGAATTTGTTTGGATAACGGTTTCAGCTAGTTTCAGGGACCCACTTTCGTTGAGATCGGATCACAGTCGTGATACTTGGCGTACATTATTAGCCCTGTATAAACTGACAAGCACTTAACGACTGCCAGCCCGATGCACACCATCAAGATGGATCTGTAACACACAGTTTATTGGCGGATTCAATTGTAGTTTAAAATCGACAGAGATCTCAAATATACCGGATATTTCCTCGCTCACTACGCAATGTATCCGGTCGTCTATCGCCAGTGTGCTCGGCAGCCCGTTGCTTCCTGGCTAACACAGCCCATAAAAATTGTTAACCAACGTTATTCGTTGTACGTTTGCAGTCTGCCTCATATCACCTGCGACGGCCCCGATACCATGCTCATGCGATGGGCAACCGGATATACTGCCAAGTAAGCGAGTGAGCACCCGGTAGATGAAGATTTTACGTTTTAGCGTTCGAAATGTTTGGCGTAGCTAGAAACCTCTGCATAGAACCTTGGCTGATACCGATGTTGGCTATCCAGGTCGATGTTACACCGAAGGCCATCCCCCAAAAGCTTGTTCGAGCAAACGGGCTGGGATTCATGCTGTAGCGGAGTTTAAATTTACGTAATTATTCATCTTAATGCTATTTTCCGATCGTTGGCGACAGGGATTAGCTTACTCAAAAAATACTAGACGATTACCCTCCTCAGCGATGTGCCAAATTTCGCCAAACCCGCCCGCTGAGATAATGCCGAGTGTGAGAACGACAAGAAGAACGCAGATTGTCGCCATAAACTGAATGGTGTCAGTGTATACGACTGCTTTGAGTCCACCCTGCAGTCATAAAGCGAAGTATTAGCAAGCGAGGACCGCTCAATCTGCCCAGTATTCTGATCACCGTCCAAGCCGCAGAAGTAACATTTTCATTTTTCCACTCACGACTGTCGTATAGAAGATGCAAACGATGCAAATCACAGGGGTAATATAGTGCAGGCTGAACCCGGTGACCTGGGAAAAGGCCAGTGCGGGTACGTAGATGACGATGGGGGTGTGCAATATCAAAGCCAGAGTATAGAGGACCGAAGCAAACTGTCGAACTGATCTTGCAAATCTGACTTCCAAGTATTCGAAGGTACTGGTCAGTTGGAGCTTGTAGAAAACCGGGAGAAACACGAATACAGTCAGGAGGCCGGTGAGGATCGTCGTTACTATGCAGGCTGCGTATTGGGTTCCGAACTGGTAAACCTCGGAAGGGACTCCGAGTATAGTGATCCCTGAGAGGTGACTGAAAAGCATAGTTTTCACTGGTTGACCCGGGACATATCTTCCTCGGCGAATGATCTCAATTTCTAAACAATAACAGTGAGATACCGACCTGGCAGTTATGCTCATAGCCACTGGAAATGAGCCTAAATTTTTTCCTCCGAGGAGATACTCCGTGGTTGTTTCCTGCTTCTTCTTAAAAAATCCAAAGTAGACGCCAACAGCAGTGCTGATGCAAAGCATCATCGTGAAAAATGAGTAGTCGATCCATCCGAAAGTCGAATGGTTCATGTTGTCCTGTCCGGTCCAAATGACTGCGGAATCGTTGATGGACATTTTGAATGCCACGTACCACCAAGCCACCGGTCTTCAAAAGGGACGATCAGTGTAGCGTCGATACACGAAAGCTGAGCACCATTGATGCGTTACAGAACATCGGAAGAAGACTGATACGCAGGCATAACTGCTCGAGTGTCGTCTTACCTGATTCTGGCGCCTGTTACATGATTTAGAAGTGCAAAATAAGTCTAGATGATATAAATAAAGCCAAGATTAGAGCCTCGGCGTCTATAACTAAAGTCTATAACTAAACTAAACTAAAGGTGGCTCCAGAGCGATTCTGCGTCTCGACTTGTCGTAGGTCGGGTTGTAAATTGGCGTGTAAATTTCCAACAGATTCAAGGTACCAAACAGCCGTCGAAAGATATACTTTGTTTGTATAATTTATGCCATTATCATTGAATGTGCCTACGCCTCTCGTCCCGATCGTATGCATGCTTGGATTTTTAGAAACCATCAGGTACACTCCTCTTCATTATTGGTTTCGCTCTGAAGTTAGCTACGCTTGCGGTGAGTTTCCCCGAGGGTAAGGTAGAGACTAATCATCGCGACGCATTCCAATAAATTCGAAAATACAACGCGCTCGCTGGTCTTTGGATTACTCTTGGAGCATCTTACCACAAGCATGACTAACTTCAAAGGAGATCAAATTAATGCACAGGAGTGTACAGTCACATAAGTTATGCAAACATTCATCCTTACCTTCATTTCTAAGCGTAATTAATCTCAGCGTGGTATAATTACCATGTGCATACGACACACGTTCTCCGATAAGAAGTAGCTGTATTCTTTGTATCATGAATAATTTAGCGAGAATATATCGATCTCGTTTTTGTATTACTCTTTTTTGTACCCATAACTAACACTCTTGCCTCAAGCTCGGGACTTTGTTTCTATAATTTATTGAATCGCGATAAAATGTTCTCTCAAAAACTTTGAATCAATACATTCTTTCACTAAAATTTTTCTGTAATTAGACATGCTATGCAACGTACGGACATTCCATATCAATTTCTCAGGCTTCATATTTCACGATGAATTTATAGCCTTTCCATGGCTTCTATATAAATAACGTGTGCGAGGTCTTCTTTGAAGAAAAAGTAAAAACTTCTTAGAGACATGTTTTATTTGCGATTTTAGATCATCTACCATTTCCAACGGGACGTAACCCAATCAATATTTCTTTTGCTTTCACCTCATCCACGCTCGATAGAGGTTCAGGGGGTCTTTTCTTTCGCCAATTTATGGGTGTGAGTTTTTTGGGCCACACTCGGTGGAGCTCTCTCGAACTTCCGAATATTGGAATTATTCGATTCGATTCAATCTTAGAATGGAATATAATTATTCTACATTCGAAAGACTTGGAAAATCCGGATGAAAGTTCTGTTCAATTCCAAAATTGATTCTCGACAATTCGCTGGAGATACGGTTATTACTTGGACCTGGGAATAGTGAAACTCAACTGAAGAAAAATGCGCAGAAAAATATATGTAACACCTAGGTGGTACATGATAGCGCACGTCAGGCAAGCCTTGATACTTAGTCATGATTTACTATTTGTTGAATTTGTTCATATCCCTGTGTTAGCATTGTATTTTACATAGTGTTTATGATACGTATAACATAATTAAAGTATATTTTCTCGAGTTTTCTCAAATTAGTGACCAATCATTATTCGATATTCTGCTTCAAGTCTGCTCATCTTTTTCATCCAATAATTCTAGAGAAGAATATGCTCCTCGGTACCGCTCTGAGATTTGTATCATCCGTGGTTACTTTAGCAAATATGTGCAAAAAGTACAAATGTCCCGATTGACGTTTTATAGCGGCATGTAACGAAACAGAGCACAGGCTCTAATGGATCTGGCCCCCGAAAGAACGACCGACACAAGATGATCGGCAAAACAAATTTATTCCAAATTTGAGAAAAGAAAAGAGAAATTTATGCACTCACGAAATCCGAGGGACTGCTTTCCATAAAATGGAGATTTAATTTTCGAGCTGCGCTACTGATACACTGACCTTGCAGTCATGCTCATGCGGCTACTGGAGAATAGTTCATCGTTTTTCCTGCGAGAAGATACTCCGTCGTGGTTTCCTGCTTTTTGTTAAAAAATTCAACGTAGACACCGATCGCTGCATCGACACAAAGCATCAGGCCGAAGAATGAGTAAATGATCCATCCAAACGTGAGCTACTGTTCTTCTTCGAAGGAGATTGAATCGTCGTTGTTTAACTGTATCTTTGACTGCAGTTCCTATCAGGTATAGGAATCGTCTCCTCCCGGTTCACGCAAATGCGAAAAGCTCGGTGAACAAAACTCGAATGAATATTCTACGAAATCCGAAAATTCCTCGCTACCGTAATTTACCGAGACCGGAGACGAAATGAATAATTGTGCGAATTGGACCAGATAGCCTGAGATGGATTCTGAGCACTGACGAAACGTTATTCTACCCGATGCAGAAACAGTGATGCTGAAACGAACTTGGTGGGTGTGATGCAATATTCCTTGATACCTAGTTATGACAATAACGAACCACCATACCGGTAATGAACCAAATTTCCCGAGTATGGACTTATCCAGAGCCGTTTAGATTAGCTGAGGTGTCTCTGAATTCTGTTGGGCAAATTCGTTCGTTTGCTTTATTCCAAATATTAGCTTACCGCTCAGGCAATTGCTGAAATATTGATTCAACGAGGAAGTTTTGTTTGAGTTTTTTACCTAACAAACATTTTTACTGCTATCATATTATCAACGTTGTTTAAAGTATTGGTAAAATGGGGCCACACATTCTCTCTTTCTCTGAACTCTATTCCATTCCATTCTCTCTCTCTCTCTCTCTCTCTCTCTCTCGCGAAGTGTACATAAATATGTAGAAGTGTGAAGCAACGTTTGTAGGAATTATACCTACTCTATTCAAGAGGCAATTCATTTATTTATAAACAGTTTTCATACATCCCACAATTATTTACAATCTATTTCACAAAATGACTTAAAATTACTTTCCACATCACTTACTCCCCTAAAACTAGGTAACAACTAACAATATTTCAATATTCACTGGGGATGCGTCCCTCCGCCGCGACGTGAATCGGGCATGTAACTACAATCTAGACTTATAACAATTCTATATTTATGCTTATCGTTAATTAAGTAGCGCTGTACCTATAGGTTAAAATTATTCACATTTTTCGCTGCTAAATCTAAACTACAATGAAAATCGAGACTAAAGTAAAACAAAGAAATATATACTTACTATCTCGTCGGAGAAATGCATTCTTCAGAAATACCAAAAAATGTCAACTTGTATTATATACAGTCAATTATTGTAACCCTTGACTCGATTATTCCTAATCTATGTACATACATACATGATATTTACAATTTGTCATTTCATATACAGAAAGTATCTGGTGAAAGTAGTCCTCCCAGAGATATGCAAGCGGACATACAAGGGTTCAAACAATTTTTATCTATACACACTTGAATTTTATTCTTTCAATGGTTGATTAAACGGTATTCTTCTTTTCTTCTTTCTCGTTATTGGCTATCGGTTGCCATAGAAACTAAACATGTTCGCCATGAACGTCTTTCGTAATCTCATACCTTCACTGACAGCTACCCGAATAGGTTTTAACTCACGGGCCGGTGCTGGCCAGGGCTGGTCCAGTGCTGGGCTAAGACTGGCCCAGGCCTGGCCAGGGCCGGCCCAGTGCTGGAAACCTATTCGGGTATGTTCATGGCTATGTTAATGCGGTTCAATCAACCATCGAAAGAATGAACTTCAAGTGGGCATAAATATAAATTGTTCGAACCCTTGTATGTCCAGTTGCATACGTCTAGGTGGACTACTTTTACCAGGACACTCTCCGTATGTATAGGCGCGATTTCTGCGATTATCAATCAGAATTAGCGTCTGTTTCTACTTCTAGATTCCATTATTCCATTGGCACAAAGCCTTTATGAATACGTGGAGCGGCACGAAGTATATCTTCTAGGTCACTTATCATCGTTTGTGTAAATGGCGATATTTTTATACGAATGAGCTGAATATTTTACATCGAAAACGTCCCAAAGATGAAATTTTCGGCAAAATCTGGTCCTCAGGAACGGAGTTGAAAAAAATCGCGTGCAAAAATGAGGAATGTGAATATAGCTTGGGATAAAAGGAGCGCGTCTCGCACATTAGTACGAGAACTGGCACCAACTTCTAAGAAGCTAATGATGCATTACTCTGATAAAGAAATGAAAAGATAAGCCGCAGTCTCTTCGCTTCGAGAAGATCGTTGCGCGTGTCACGATCGTTACAACATACGCGATAGAACGATAAATGCCAGAGGCGCCGTCTTACAGGCCATCCACGAACTGGAACCCGGTGCCGAAGACAAAGAGAACAGCCCGTACTTCAGACCGACGCTGGTTCTGAGCCGTGCGCGTAATTCAGAATTTTGGGAGCCCGTGGGGCCACACTGATAGAGCGGCGCTTCCCATAGACTGCCTTCTCTGGGTCCCAATAAAAGCGTGTATTCACCGCTCCACGTTACTCCGACCCTTGCTCTGAGCCCCAGCGTTGCAGGGGCCTCGAGAGCTCGAGGTACACAATCACGAGGCCAAACAGTGAGCTTTCTTCCTCTGCCTCCACACCGGAGAGCCACACCTGGATCTCCCGGGATGAGAATACTTTCAGCGACATGGAGGTCGAGTTCGGTGGTGCCGGTTGGAGCGGGAGGCATTTGGGTGGTGCCGAACGTCTTCGGGGTAGCTTCCTGATATCGTTGATTGCCGCGAAGCATCGCAGCGAAAGATTCTGCTAAAGACGGTTGAGCATTGTGGAGCAGATGTCGATACGAGTCGGTTTCATCCGGCTGGAGACTTCTCTTCGATTCTTTCCTCTCGTAGTTGGAAGATTCCTCATCATCCGGTAGCGGCGTTTTCCCGGAGTCTCTGTCTATGGCTTCACGGATCTCGTCGAAGGTAGGAAGCATACCTTCGGCGGCAATTTCTTCTCGCTTCGGCGCGTAGATGTCCCAAATGTTTTTCGCCAGTTCGGGTGTCATCCAGGGAACTACTTCACGGACGTTTCTATTCCGGGGGGACGATTCTTCCTCCTGTTTACCACGATTGTTGAGCTCCTCGAGATATTCGGGATCGAAATCTTCCGCCAGGTGATGACGCCTCTGTCGCGCTGCCCTCTGTACGTAGCTCCCTGCTGCAGTAACTGCGTAAAGAAAAGAGGCGCACTTCGGATCCCCGAAATGGTCCCATCGCCCAGTCCACAGCTTATCTCCCGACCAGACTTGGAGCTGTCTTCTAACCCAGAGACCTCCCTCGAGGCTTTCGCAGCCCCTGCTCACCCATGAACCGCCAATGAGGGCTGGTAGAGCTGCAACTTCGTGTAGAACTGGTGGACTTGTTTCTGTACCTCGGGAAATTGTGTTGCACATCGGACAGTCGATGATCTGTTGAAAAGGAAGTCAATTGTCGATTGAGACATAAAATTGCCATGACGAAAAACGTTTTCGACCAAATGCCAATCTCTTTCTGCTGAAGTTGCCGGTTGGTATACATTATAGATCGATCACGTACCGTATCGGAGCGTAGTAGAGTCGTTGATTGAAGTCCAATCGGCCTGTGAGTGAATCTGGTTTGAATATTTGGAGGCAGACTTCCGAGGATGAGTTCTACTTTCGGTCTAGAAGGTGTTTTTGATCCAGACGGCCTCTTCTGCACTCTGACTAGTCTGATTTCTCCAAATTCTATCCCTAATGGTTCAAGGCAGTTGAAACCCCGGCGATTTCTGGAACAAGGTTGATGTCCCTGAAGAGAATTGTACCTCGGACCTTCCCAGAGAGGATTGATAACTTTATGAGGCGGTTGTTCGTAGACTAACTGCGGTACGTAGGGTCTCCACTTCGGTTGGGCTCCGCAGGAGGAATTCACTCTACGCCCGAGCTTCTGAGCGACCTGAAATCATCATCATTTTGTAAAATTCTTTCTCGATTTGACGAAGAAAGTGCTCCGAGAAGCAGGGATTCATTCCTCGGATTTACCTGACGATTCAAAGGAACTACGTGGACAGTGTCCAGTTGAAATCTCGCCTCTGTAGCACCGGAAGTCAAAATCGATGGTGAGAGAAGCCACAAAAGCCCACGAGCTGTAACAGTGTGTGTAGCAACACTGCAGGACTCTTCAGCATAGTGATGACGTAGTAGCAGGAAAGTACCGTTTTCGTAGAAGGTGTATTTCCGGATCACGTACTCAGGGCCTGACCTCGTCTCGCATCTGGTAGAAACAAGAGTTCAATGGGATTATACATCGTCAGAGATTTCTCTGCAAGAATATAAAGTCAGGGGATACGATCGCGGAGTGTATAAAAGATGAGAAACGCTGACTGAGTGAATGCTCGCAAACGGCTGACGACAATACACCAACGTATAACGATCTTTCGTGAAAAGTTGAAAACAGAGGAGGCACAAGAATCCTCGAATACCGTCTCCTCGGCAAAGAGTCTTCCTTTTCTCCCGGCATGACCAGTGAATTTAGGGAAAGGATCGCGAGCACCCTTAAACTCAAGAGGGAATTACTCGTCGAGGGTAAAAGAGGTACACAGTTATGTATAGGTATGCTGTGCAGCGAAGCCCACAGCACGAATACCTAAGCCCTTTTCTATCCACCCTAAGCCGAGTGGCTTAGAGAATTTTTGAGACAGAGATTGGAAAGTAAAAATGGTGCAAAATTTGTTCGACACGAAATTGATTCTGGAGCGATGATAAAAACCACTGAAAACTAACCCCTGTGAAATCCATGTGGCGTGTAGCCTCGAAGGAGTGAAATCGGCAGCGGTAGATCGATCAGCGACGATGGTCTGCCTTATGAAGGCGTCGCACTGGTCTCCCCCACGTTCAGGACCCCAAACCATGGGTAACGACGGCCCTGAGAAGAAAGAAAGAATCAGTAATACATCGGTACAGAAGAAATGGGGGGGACAATGAATTTTAGTGTCAAATGGTCCTGGGCTAAGCCCTTGGACTTTGTTTAATAGCGTAAAATTCCGTCCCAAAAGACGAGAGACGAAAGACGAAAGAGCGAAAGGATCGGTCGCCTGCAGGTCCCGTATAAGATCGAGGTACAAAACACAGCAGGTATGTACCAAAGCCGGGCCACCCGCTGCGGCTCTACTTCCCCAGGGATTCCGGAGATTTAGGGCCTGACAGATTCGAAAAGATAAATATATTCCGATGATCCTAGGACCGAGACTACAACATTCGATACTACTACGTCCAAAAAAAATTATCCTTCGCTATGGCGAGGCGACAGGCGCCTGAGTAGATATTATCAGAGAATATTTCAAAAATTGTTTCCCACTGTTTCAGATGCATCGAAATTGAGGATCATCTAAAATTCTTTTCTTCTTTCGTCTTCTGCGCGAAAAATTCTATTCTACGTACTATATTATAGAAAGCAAGAAGGAGAAAACAACTCATATTCATGTTGATTGCGAAAGATGTTTTTCATCCGATTTTCAGCATTTCCAGGTCCCTTCAGCCGGCGCAGCTGCTTTACCCGTAGCAATAAAAAGAAGCATAAATATATGATTCTCGTTTGAAATTTTCGAGTAAACTTTGACCTGAAATTTCAAGGGGTACTCAGGATTGATGATTTAGGATTCACGCTCATGCCCTGGGTCCTTGAGTCCCAGCTCTTCTTAGGTTACACGGGTTTTCTTATCCTCTTTCCAATTCTGGTGTGCATGGAAAACGAGGGGCTTTGAGAATGGCGTGGACTTGTTATGAAATAAAACGAAAAACGGAGGAAAAGAAATGAGGGTCTGTTTCGAGGAGCTTCGTCTACAGCATGAGAGACAAACTTTCACGAGTTGTGTCTCTACGTACGTACATATGTTCGCCTCTGTTATATCTCCCTCGCATTTAGTATTCCCAGCAACTTCACATACGTATGTACGTACTACAACCGCGCACAATGTCTATGCTCCTTCTTCTCGATCCGTGAAGCTATGCATCTCATGTTAACCGAAAGAGACAATTAAATTTGAATGAATTAAAATCGAAGATCAAATTAGATGATCGAACGCCGCGAGTCGCGGCTGAATGATTCGAATTTCAATTTAGACTAACGATTCAAACGGTGCGTCGTACAAAGTCGATAAGTTCTAACGTAGGAAATAGACTGCCGAGTCCGCACGGTGTCTATAATTAAAATCGAACTCTCTTCAAGTGTCTGATACTCGTGGTATTGATTTGGATACTCACCGATGAGGAGGGCGATGTGGAGGATTAGCTCGATGATCATGACGTCTTCATACGGCGCTGATTCAAAGAAAAATCCTTCCGAAATGAGAACTGATAGCACGATGACTTCGATGATTATTGTCAATGAAATAATTAACGCAACAATTATGGCTTTTCCAAATTTCCTCGGTTTACCCACGACTCGGATTATTCTCTTCTACCGCTTCTCCTTCTTCTTCTTCTTCTTCTTCGTCTCCGTCTTCTTCTTTTTCTGGGTTCCGTCTTCTTACTGTCACTGCACTCAAGTGTTTAGTCGAAACTCCTCTGGGAGCTGACGACCTATCCTACTAACTTTATAGCCTCTCCTCCCCACTCCTCAACAGTCTGAAATATACTCGCCTAGGACCTATGGGATTCTGCAGCCTCGGTCCCAAAAACCTAGGACCTAAGGCCCCATGCTGATACCCGCTGTGAGGATACCCTGGCCTTTGGGTTATACTTTCACCTGCATAGATTTATTGTATTTATTCATCCATTCATTATGTACATGTGTATGTATGTGAGCCTGTGTATTCTACAAGTGCACTTCTACCTCTGCCACGAGACGAGAAATAAAATGATTTGATAATACTGCGTTAAGGTTGATTCCCATGATATCGCTGCTACGCTCAAAAAGCTCCTCGAATTTCAATATTTCCGTTTATGTACTTGATTTGCAATTCAATCGTCTTCACTTTCTGTTTTCCTGTTTCTCAGAGTATTTAGCCATGTCTCGCGGAGATCGTTTCAAATTTCTTTCACTACTCGACCGTTTTTAAATTCTTGATAATCACTTTCAATTTTTATCATCCATTTCGGCTCTTCGCGATCAAAGTTATGATCATCTCCACGATGAATATAGTCTGATGAGGCGTAGGTCACTGTGTGCAGTGTAGATTTAGGACGGTTCCAAATTTTCGCATTTTCTTGGTAGGTCTTTTCCCTTCGCCTTCTCTACCTCCACCTAAAGTATTTCGAGAATTGAGGTGGACGATGTAAAAGAAGGAGAGAGACACGGCTCCGCAGTGTCAAGGCTGGGCAAGATATGGGCAGCTCCTATTGTCGGAAAGTCTCAAATACTGACTTCGTATTTCGTACGCCTTATAGAAGCTTGAAAGAGACTTGTGCTTCTCTGTGAAAAGCACGTCGTATTCATCATGCAGCGTACCATAATGCCCGGGGATTGAGAAATCAGCTCGAACTGCAAGGCAAAAAAGAGAGAAAAGGGAAAACGGAGACGCAGTATCCCACCCAAGACCCAACATCTGCCCCTGAACCCAAGCTATACCCAGAATTTAACGGTCGTTTAACCAAAATTCATTTTTGTTAGTTTCGCTCATCTATTATGTTTCATTTCCTCTGTACATACCTGTATAGGTATAGGAATAGTTACACCGGGGGAAAAGGATCCTTGTTGTGACTTTATTGGACATCTCACTTTGACGTCCCAACGCGTCTTATTTCAGGGCAAAGTTTTATCCCGAACAATAGAGAGACGAAATTTTGCATTTTCAAAATTTGTATCACTCAAATTTTGGTAAGACGGCACCGAGGAGGAAAAGTAGTTATAATTAAATGATTGATCGATTAATTGAAAAGGTAAGTATATTGATGCATGATTTGGCGTATTTAAGCGATCGATCCTCTTCGGGTTTGAATCGTAAATCGAGCAGGCAATGGCTTTGGTCTTGACGCCAGGTAAGAAATCGTGGTCTGCGTACAACGCCTCTCATTAAACTTCTCGATGCTTACGTATGTTACGGGTAGGTAATTTATCACAGGCTCACTTACTGATACTCGGAAGTTTGATTGCCTATGTGTATTTTTATACAGGAGGAAATGAGAGAAAGAAACAGGAGAAGATGAAGAACAATAAGGAGAATCGAATAATAATGAATAGAGAGAAATGACTCACGGCAATCAATGAACCTAACTGTCTTACAAATTTGGGGATCAAACGAATGAAAAACAATTTATTTACCGAAAAAGAGATTTCGTTTTTTGTATTTGCAGTTATCGATGATCAATGATCGTCGAAAAGTTCATTTGGACGACGGAATTCGTTTCTGCAGCCTATTCCGACTCCTCTGAAAAAGCAAAACAACCCATTTCCGAGTTCAGATTTTGGAAGTATGTAGTGTTCCGCGTGCAGCTATTTCGTAATTGTTTCTCACAAAATTCCACTAGCAAATATACAACGATAGATATGTCAAAAAACGTAGATTTTCTCAACATTCATCCGTAGGTCAGCTTCAACTCGTCGCAGTTTCGTTGATAATCCCGATAAAAATTCTGAATTATTTACTCGTAATTCTCATAAGCCTGCGAGTACAATGGCATTTCAAAAATCTGAATATTTTGAAAATCATGGTATCCGCAAGCAATAATCAGCGGAGCGGTGATCTCGGTAACGGCTAAAGATATTCAGATGCATTGAACTCTATAAAAGTTTCTGTGTAACGTTACGAATTTCAATTATATTTACGTAAATTAATTTTCCTCACGCTTATCCCGTAATCTGAAGATGAAGTCTGATAGTTTCAACACACCGTCCGCCGTCATTCCCCAACTGGAGTGGGGCGTGGAATTTTACGAGAATCGGATGTATAATAGCTGGACGCCGAACACTTCATAATTCCAGAATCTGTCTTACACAAGACTCTACGATTTTTTCCAACCGAGAAATAAAGCTTGAAACCCAGGTGTATGGACTTTTTGATCCGATCGTAGTCGAGAACATGCCGAGCACATGAGGACTTGGCAAAGTATTGTTGCTAGACCCTTATCTTAAATTCTTCACGCAGTGGAAATTCGTGAGGAGAATGAAATCAGCAAATCACAGAAAATTGCAGTGACGCCAGCGTGATAGTTGAACTTGTAGTCGTAGTTAAGTTAATTGTACAATACAGCAAAATGAGTGGAGAGAGAGAGAAAGATAGATAGATAGATAGATAGATAGATAGATAGATAGATAGATTTATTTCGGTCTATAACGATATTAGACAAGCACCGGACGGTGCGAAAACGAGAAGACACAAGAAGTGAGAAAAATCGTGCAGGGAAAGAATAGGAACAAACCAATAATAATAACATCAATAAAGAGAGAGAGAGAGAGAGAGAGAGAGATTGATAGACATATAGATCGAAAGAACATGGAAAATAGTACGAAAAATATTGTTGGCATTCCGTGAAATGAAAAGCAGGAGGTATGTCTGATTTTGGACCGCAAAATTATCACTGGTCGACATCGTAGATTTTCCAGTGGATAAAAATACAAGATCGATTAAGCCGAGTCAGGGCAATAAAAAGGACTGTGTTACGTGTTCAACGTTTCCACGACCATTCCACATTCTCCCACAAAAACACTTCTATGAAAGAGTAAACAAAAGATATACACATAATTTATTTCCAGTTTTTGTGTATTCTAAAGTATCAGAGTCTTTCCGAGGAGCATAAAAAATGGTCATAGAAACGTGTGGAACTCGTAGCCTAGTATTGTTAGCGATACTGCTCCTTCAATTATTGATCTCTCATTTCCATTTTCGCGGGCATTTTTCTTCAAAAATATGCCGCTTCCATTCCATTCGGTAATACAGAGAAATCATTTTATCAACTGTGATTTTCCGTCGGTAAATGGGCTTATTCAATATGTAGATGCGATTTTATCGATAGTGGGAATCTGACCTATGGAGAACGAATTTTAATGGGGAGAAAAGAAGAAGAATTTCATATACGGAATTCTGTATTGCGAGTGTATTCAACATGTGAAAATCTGAAGGGTAGAAATTTAATCAGCTGAGCATCTGATTAGTAATTGAATCTTTTAGACACGAGTATAATCTCACAACCAAGTATGCACACTTTATTTTCTATGAACAAGAATGCAGGTGGCGTATCAGGTAGTCGAACTATCTGGTTCAGCATTCACATGGGAAGGAAAACGGAAATTAGATGTATGTACGACTCGGAGCACGGGCTTATGGTCGGAGTCTTTCCGTGCGGGAGTGAAGGAAAAGACGGAAGGGGAATCAAATGGTCGGCCGTCTTGACAGGCGCTATCAATATAGATATACCACCGTGTACATATTTGTTTACGTAGGGCCTGATGCAATATTAAGTTTGTGTGTAGTGTTTTCGGTGATTTTCATGGTTTTACGAATATTCTACGGCAAGGTAATTATATCTAATGTGAATTCAGCCGCGTGCTCAGTAAGTGTAGTAATCTATTGCGAGACATCGTTTTTATAATTTTAGAGGTTTAGAGGTTAGGATGTACGGTAAATTTATACCCCAACGGATATACATTATTATTCTTGCTTTTAGGTCTAGATACAATATGCCGCACTGTGCGGCAATAGGTTGCACAAAAAAAAAATGCTAAATGCGTCGATAGTAATTAATATATAGGGCCACTGGTTTGAACGTGGCGCGCAAATGGCGCCAGGCAATATGGCCGACGCGTTACCTCACGTGTACTCCCCCGATGATTCATACCCCGCACCGACAACTCCAGCTTGCGTTCCGTCCACAAGTCCGTGACTCGGAGTCTTAAGATCCGGAATTATCTTGAGAAAATCATTATCTAATATGTATTCTCCCCTATCGATTATCTCTATTATCTCTGAAATTCTCTGAAATACTACAAAGAATCATACCATACGCGTGAATTTGAAGATCGAACGCTAGCAGCGCTGCCAGTGTCGAAACGAAGGTACTGCTATTTATCTCTCCAGAGACTCTGATCACTCGTGCGATTCGGGCCCAAAATATTATGATAACGGAACGCGAAGTTGGCAGTTTCAAGCACAAACACTCAGTCATACCTATTTCTCGATCAGCACGGGTTTTGTCAGTTCGAAGCTTCATCTCTCGTACTCGATGAGAATTGTAACGCGTAATCAGTTAAGTGCTCGACATTTGCGTTATAGCTGGAAAAAAAATCGGAACTAGCAGTAAGTAACTAGTGTATACGAGACAAATTCCGTAAACCGTATAATAAGATATTAAGAATTCGCTCCGCAATAGTCCATCGACCGCGTGAAGTTGAATAATTCATTTATATTCACTAATATTCTATCCGATCTATGATTTTGCTCTCATCTCGGGATTCGAATTCAAGGTCAATTGTTCGATGGAAATTATCGATTAGGAGAGCGTCGCTCTGAAGTTGGCGCTGCTCCGGAGTCGCAGTTTGCCGCCAAAGCAACAAGTCGGCGTCGGGTCGCGTCGCGCACGATACTGATATACGAGTTTTGCAAATTCCAAGGTAAAAAGGTGAGCGAGTAAGCGTACATATCTGGAATCGAATATCGTCTAATTCGGAATGCCATAATAACTTGACTCGGGATTTTTCTCATCACGTCGTTTATCCTACTCCCATAGAACTATAATCGTTTCGCGTCGTCGTGGCGATTTATACATCATGATGTTATTGTACCTCCACGAGAATTTGTTTATCAAAAAAATGTGTACTTATAAAACGGAGGAGTGCTTTTTCCCCCCGGTACTTTTATTTAACGCATGGATATATCACTTTTACAATATATATATATATATAGTTTCAACTCCGCTGCATCGCCATCTTTGTTATGGTTGATATGATCGTAATTTTCTCGGAAGTGCAGCGCGTCGGGAAATAGAAATTCGCCACTCTAAAACCGAGGCGCGGCGAGCCTCGTTTGTTTACATTTGTTTGAGCGTCTCCCCGTGCGGTTCGTACTCATTTTTCACATGCTGAAACCTTTTACGGGGGTATAATGTGTGTATATCGAAATTCGTGATATAAAATACGTCATTGAGTTCGCATTGAAATATGTATTAATTGAACGAAGGTACATGTACGTGCGATAAGTATCGTTCGAAATCGCCCCTCCGTGTATTGTAACACAATATTTAGATTTTCTTCTCTCTCCGCGGTATTTCTTCGTCATTGATATATCCGAATCCACAATTCTGGAATATCAAATGAATATTATAGGTATATCGCGAGTGCAACGAATCTTCTTTATTCTCCAGTCTACACAGGAATATAAAATCTACATTAGTGGAGTGTTTTCCATTCCTCAGCCCCGAGGTATATATAAAATCTACGAGTGCAGTGTTTATTATTCGATCTACAGCCCAAAGGAATATAAAATATGAAATATAATTCGGCGTGGTGCAGTGTTCGAAATTCTACGTTTACGAGAAATCGATAATTCCTATTCTATATAATGTTAGTGCGGCGTTGAATCTAAAATTTGTTATAGTGTTCTAAATTCCACGGCCCCGAGGATTTTATATATGTGAAATGTATAAAATATAAGTTATCATGAGTGGCAGTGTTCTAAAATCTACACCACAAGGGAATATATAAAATGATACGCGGGTGCAGTGCGAGTGTTTTTATTTCTTTTTATTTACACGAATCGGAAATCTGTGATAGTGTTCTAAATTCCACGAATATGTAAAATCTATACACGCGCATATACAGTGTATTTTTTGTCTTCGGTGAAAAACTTGCGAGAGTTATTGTTATTCATATCTCAGTAGAACAAAAAGAGTTGAAACGAATTAATTGAATACATGTCAAAAACGGAATTAACACGAATTAGATAGAATGAACAAAAATTGAGTGCCAATTCTTTTTAATCTCTTCGTAATTGCAAAGATTTTACACATTTGTATGCTCAGTTCTATCTAATTCGTGTTAATTTGCTTTTTGTTTCACCGGGATATCCTCATACAGTATATTTTTATCGAGTGCGGTTTTCGATAATTCCTTTCAGTATATCGCGATTGTTATTCGTTTATTCATGCTTGTGGTTTGTATATATATATGTACGTTGTTTACGTAAATTGGTGATATTCCGAGTACGAAAATGAATAAAATTGGATAAAAACGATACGTAAACAAACAAACGGAAAATATGAATCGCTTCTCGCGCGTATATCATCTCCGTGAACGACGATCGGAAAGCATCTCATCGTCGCTGCCAGGCTCAATCGACAGCGGACTTCAATGGTAAGTCGCATGGAAAAAATGATCGTTTAAATTGTCGCCTGTGCGCATAAGTATTGATGTATCGTATAGAATCATAATACAACAATTGAAGGGTGAATTTTGAATAATTATTGATATTCCAGAAACATAACTGTTACATATATTAAAAATTAAAAATAATTTCTACCTTCCGCAAGTTACTGTATGTACAATGAATAGGTACTACGATCTGAACAGAAATATTTTTTCTCAACATTATCTCTGAATTCGTAATAAAATGTACGCGATACTATATAGCGTTTAGTTACGTGAAGAGGAGAGGGGATAGGTTACTGTACGCGCGTATAGTTCGGGGAGTCCCTTCGTGATGGAAGATTGAGCATTCGAACTAGCGCCACTTGCCACCTCACGGAAGCGATATGTGGCCCTCTGACATCTCGTAGACGAAATTCGACATCCGTCTCTCACGATAAACGGTTATATATCATCCAATTTAGTATCGGAAAGAACGTTCTCTGCCTGACCGTCAGGCGAAGATCAAAACTCGGTCAGGACACTCTCGGCATTACCGACAAGTCAAACTTCCTCAAATGGAAAGGTATGACTAGCAGCCTCCTGCTTTACCGATACCGATTCTTTCCGAGGTTGAACCATACCTCGTCAGATGGCTCTCGTGAAATTTTTCTCTTTATAACGCCTCGCCTGGGGGTCCTCGGTTATTAAGGCGCAATTCTTTAAATATTGATTGAGGAAAGACGGGGTAGCGGTTGGTCCGTCCTACGTAAGGCGGATACGAGGGTTCAGGGGGTGGTGAGGTGGCGAGCGCAGAGCAAGATGAGAAGGTGGCTAAGGCGGCGGTGGAGGAAGGGAAGGGAGGAGAACGCGAGCTAGCTATAGGGAGCGGGCAGGGGAAAAACCAGCGTGTATTATATATGATGGGTGCGGCTGCCTCCGCCTTCACCACCACCTCCACCTTCGTCGCCGCCGTGTTTCTATAGATTTTTGTTCCCCCATTATAAATTCAACGGATTTTTTTACGTCAATTTTTAATTACCTCAAACCCCAACATTCTTCTTTCCTATTTTCGTTCCCTCATAATTATTTCCTCGTTTTCTCTGCAAATGGAAGCACCCTGATGAACGCGGTCGCTCCATATCTCTCGATCTATTTCTCATTATTTGTGAATTCTTTCGAAGACCCTCGATATTTTTATCAGACGAAGGCTACTGATTTCAGAGTTGGAAATGAAGGAATTTCACTTTCAGCTTACAATTTGCATCTTTACTTTTATCGTCCAGTTTTCTTTTTTGTTTGTCATGAAAACAAGATCGAAAAATTCCTTTGTATGCAGGTATATTTAATTATAATTCTTCTTCTCTCTTTGTTATATTTTCTCCGACTCATTCGTCTATCCATTTTCTTCAGATTCTGTTTTTGGACATCTTTCTTCTACGGCATATCGATGGACGAATATGTATAGTACTGGGTGTGAAATGTCGCCTTCTTTTGTTTTCCCTTTAGACACCCTCCGGGGCTTCTCTCCTCTTCCCATTCTCGCCATCCCTCTTATTCCCTCCTCGATTCCTCGCTTCCGCTTATCCCTACCACCTCGAATTTTCTTTTCTCGAATCTCCAAGTCGCGAGGAGCAGCTCCTCGTTTCCCCACTGCTTTTGAGTAAAAATACCTACCGCGTACCGTTCCGTTCTCCTCGCGTGCGACGAAATGAAGAAAGAAAGAAACCAAGAGAGGAGAAAGTAAGAGAAAGAGATAAGAAGAAACCCCTATGGATTTTTTTTCCCCAACCAAGCCGCGCTCTCCACCCCCTCGTCCTCCTCCTTCTCCTCCTCCTCCTCCTCATCGACGTCAGAAAAGCATCTACACCTATATATTTACACATCTATATATACACGTAGTGCCAAGCTGGGCCGACACAGCTTAAAAAAATCCCACCCCTCCTAATTTTCCTTCACTTCGCACTCACCCTCACAGTCATGCCCCTCCCCTCCTAGTCGTCAACAATTTGTTGGTCGTGCGCGCGGCTGCAGATCTCATCTATCCTGTTGTGTTGTTTAATTGCGATGCGTACCTATACCTACACGGTGGTACACGGTATCGAGTTCGTGTTTTTATTAGCTACGTTTTTGTTTTGTTTTGTTTCGATGTAGTGCATCCCGGTCGTATTGTACTATGCTAGCCGCTGCGGGTGTTTTTGCGTGTTACGCTCTAATTTTTTTCCGATACCTACCCCACGGAGCAACCCTTTAAAAATGTTTTTTTCCTATACATTTTTTCTCCACTTCTCTCCCGGTGTAGTCGAATATATATATATTCCGTACCCAACCCCGTGCGATTTACCCGCCGCCGCGGGTTGTTGGTAATTATGTGGGCGCGCCGGACCAAACAACAACTAAGGGGAGAAGTGCCCTGCGCCACCACTGTCAAACAGGCAGCATGGCCTCTTATGCTGCAGTTAGCGCGGAGTACCAAAGGATGAAAAAACGTCGGAACGAGAAGCAGAGGAGAGTAAACAAAAAAAATTTGTCGGAAAAAAATGATTTTCCATATTTAAATCTGGTTTAGGAACACGCAGCGTGGAACAATGAAGGGGTTATGATACCCGATCTGGTTGTATGTGCATTATACCTGTAGGGTATATCATAGTTACACTCGTGGCTCCGGCACACTCTGTAATATGTATAATACTACTGCGCATATAGTATGCATCCGTAGTTACATACCTGTATTATATATGGTAGGATGTAAAAAATTAGGGCGGCGCGTGCTAGCTATAACTCTATCCTAACTTATGCCTACCTACGAGATGAACAGAGTGTTTGCACAACCAACTTAATTGCCCTACTGCGTACTGCTGCGCGAAGACTGTGTATGTACGGCAGAGAGGAGGAGGGGAAAAAAATTGTAGAGGAACAAAAAAACTAACAATGCAACAAAAAATGGAGAAAAACTATATTTACAGCGAGAGGAAGTGGAGGAAAAAATTCTCCTACCCCTAATTTTATAATTGCGATAAACCGCGTTACTGATTTAATCATGTGGGGTGCGGAATGAATACGAATTGACGAATGAATGAATTACATAAACCTGCCCACTGTAAACAAACGACGATAGAAATCATCGCTTTGAAATATAGATGCCCGTGTTTTTCATCCGAAATTTTCTTTCGCAATATAGGTGTTCAATAAAAATTTTTCAATGAAACGCGAGACACGTTTTCGAATACTCGATTTTTTGTTTTTCAGTCAAAAAGTAAGAACGATCATGTTGCAAAACTGAAAGAACGCGGAAAAATGAAAGAAACCATTTTTTTCCTCCAGGAAATGATGGAGTTCCGAAACTTTAATCAACTGCAGGCAGTGCTTGCGAATTTATAATTGGTTAATGGGATCATCGAAATACTCGGATATTCGAAAAGAAGAAAATGAATAGCAGAATATAGATATAAATTTATGACCTATCCTATGGGAAAATCTACACGCGGCGTGGGCAGCCGCATTAGCGTTGATATCGCTACAGAACTACCTTATAGTCAGCGTGTCACCGATTGATACCTACCTACATCGAATTCACGCGGATCCTAGCTGCTATGGATACAATAGGATAGTATCAGATGGCACGATTAGTCAGGATCGGCCCTTACCTAACTTAACACACGCTCAAAATTAATTCCCGCGCCTCCCTCGCAATATTATACTCGCACTTACCCTCCACCTCATACTCTTATGTCATTTTGGCCGTTGATTGCGCGTGGTGATAAATTACTATTTCGTTAATGAGTGTAAAAATTATTCTCGTAGATGAGGAATACCATACGATTCCCATGATCACGTTCTCAATTTTTCCTCCCTAATTCTCTATTCGTTATTGTGATTTTGTATCAGGTTATACATGTTACTCGAAATGCAAGGTAGACTGTGAATTGCAAGTATATATAATTCACAAGTTTTTCTCCCAGAATCGTTCCGCGATACGTGAACTTTGGAAAATTGACGAATTCTACGTCCCGGTATACATTTTTCACCGGCTGCAGCAACTGATTATCTCCGGATCGATTTACAAAAATTATAGCGTATCAAATATTCTTCGACTCGGAACGTATATATCTTTTGAACACCAGATATGTAAGACGATCTCCGAAACGCAAATGCTTCAAAGGTACGATAATCGTGTTTTGCGAAAGAACGTCACGTTTGTTTCTATAATCGAACAATTTTCGAACGGTTCTAACATGAAAATGAATCATTCAAGCCGTTCTAGAAAGCGGCTACATTTTTTGTTACTATATTTTTTTATTACTCATATTTTTTACGACCATGAGATCAATGATTGTGTTTCTTCAGCATCTGATTCTTGGTTTTTCCATCTGATCAAGTGGCCAGGAAGATTGTATTCATAATCAGAATGAATTGACTGAATACAAGAAACTGTATACCTAATTCATTTCGTATTCCGATTCGCGGGAACCTATTATTTTGAAAAATGAGAAAAGGTTGATACTTTCTTTCTCACGATTATTTATTTGATTTTGATGAAACAAATGCAAATTTTCCCAACACTTGATGTAGTTAAAAAAATAATCTTTAGACGCCATTGAAACGGGGGGAAAGGAGGAAAGATAGTCACCTCCTGAAACACTGTGAATTGTTCACTTCCATGCCAAGAATGTGTGAAAATGTTTTCGTCAAGATAACAAGTGAAGTACTCCGCGAAAACTCGATTTTTATATTTCGAATCATATTCGTTCAAATTCATTCATTTTTCCGAATAGATCCGTGGATCGAAAGTCACAGCCGGTTGAAAATATCCTGGTGATGGAAAATCGCCAATTTCCAAATATTCATATCACCGAAATTATATAATTAGGATTACAATATGAAAATGATGATCGTTGTCTGCACGGTATTCCTCACATGCTCATAGTCAATAATATCCGCTAAAACTTGTCGATAAAAGATTTCTTCATTCAAAAATTTCACTCGATTCTATTTTCAGTCTCGTATTATATATATATATATATATATACCTCGATATATTATTTCGATGAGAAAAAATATTGAAACGATGTGAAATTGAACGATGTGCACCTATGGTTTTCTTTTTTTTTTTTTAATTTTTAATTTTTTTTTAAACTTTCACCGGATTTTCATTCTTGTGTTCATTATTAATGTTGTTACTATTATTATTATTATTATCGTTATTATAACTATTGAAAGTTCGTTGGATCGCAGCATATTATAAATTATAATGAGGCACGATCATCGAGACCTCATCGATGAGTTCGGTTCCCTTTCGCATTCATTCAATGCAGGCAACCTAGACCAAGCAGATGTTCTAGTTTTTCTTTTCTGGTTTTTTTTTCTCAGCCTCTACCGTTCGCGTATAGGAGAATCTATACCCTATAACCTATAACCGAACGTTTTATACCGTTACGTTGCGTTGGGTCGTCGCCGTTATTTGAACAAAAAAAAAAAAAAAAGAGAAGGGAAACGAAAAAAATTCGAAAACGCGCGTCTGATCGCGCGTGCAGCAATTGGACGCGAAATCCACCCCGCTTCTTCTTTCGTGTTCCAGGTTTTGGGATGTTTTTAGTTATCGCGATGCGGTTTCGTCGGCATCGAATTTCCGCGGTGTAGGTATACTATACATACAGGCACCTACCATAACTTTTCGTACATCACTTTCGGATCACATATATAGGTATATACCTTCAGAATTCACTTGATCATAACGGGGGGAAAAAATATGTATTTTTAATACATATATGCGCAGACGCAGTTTTTTCATCATTCTCTCTCGCTCTCGCTCTCTCCCTCTCTCTATCTTTCGTATTGCAAATGAATTCGGATTCAGGAGAATGTTATCGATCCGATGATATCAGAAAAATTGTAGAAAATTCTATCGTTTGATCCTGCAGTTTTTGTTTTTATCAACAGCCCTTCTAGGACATCACCGTTTATGATCATGGTATAGTATAGTTGCGCGGTGTGAGGAAAAACAATGAG